>CM073943.1:10248282-15248282 GCA_037179545.1 Sesamia inferens | reverse complement strand
TTTTTTTTTGTATTTTTTGAGATCTTTCTTACAACCGAAAACCCTAACATAAACAGAAAGCTTAAACAAAAACTCTAAATTTACATGTCACGCTAAAATTTCTGTTATTATATTTACACTGCCAATCAGCTAATTTTGTCCATTTAATTCAGACCTATGCTAATGCCGAGCCTTCAACCTTTTTTTTTAATTAAAATTGCTCAATCAACTCAATTGTACACTCGTGTATAAAGAGCTTAATTTTATTTGTCTGAGAACTTGTACCAGTTAACCCGTATGTGGCAAGTTTTCATGATACATTACAATAAAGGTTTTATGTGCTTATGTAGCCCTAGGTCACATGAGTTGTAATTGAAGCTTAAGACTTGCGTACTTGTCTCTATAAACTTAAGTAGTGTTCACGTTTTTGGAGTGCCATTTGAACATAATCGTCGTTTAATAGTTGGTTATATGTCCTATTGAAAATTGTTGATAATATCAATTGTGTAAAATTGTTTTCACTCGTCTCGGTCTAAAATTCATCATTCGTCATTGTAGTGTGCCAGGGCGAAGTTTCATGACATTTTTTTCTCCACGGAATTTTATTCTTTTAATTTTGCATGTTACCTTAAAGCTTACAAAATGAAAGGCTTTATTCATAAATACAATAATCATTAGTAAACTCGGCGTATAACTATTCCATAAGAAACACATTAACATTTTTTTAAAATGAATTTAAAGCGGCGATTTCGGTAGAATGCATTAATCACGTTTATTGTAAAATTAAAAATAAATACCTAAATTAAAATAAAATAAATATTGCAAGGGGGCTTTTGTAATATTTATTTTATTTTAATTTATATCATTCCGTTTTACCTCTTAGGTACTGAACCCTAAAAAGACATTGGCGCAAAATGCTAAGAGTTTTTCTCAAATTGCAAGTTTTATTTTATTCTATTTTTTTTTTTTTTATAAATTATAAACTAGCGCTTGATCGCAATCCCGCCTGATGGTAAGCAGTGACGCAATTGTTGATGGTAAAGCGCACTAGTTTATTAAGAGCCTATTCACTCTAGCCTTGAAGACACTCAAATTGTAGTCCGCGTAATTGACCACCGTAATTTATTTAATATTTTTATTAGATAATATTCTACTAATATTACTAATATTTTTATTAGATAATCTTCTACTAATATTACTAATATTTTTATTCGATAATTTTCTACTAATATTACTAATATTTTTATTAGATAGGCTTCTACTCCCTCATATATACTGGGTAATTTGGCCCTTGTATAACAATCTACTATTTTGAACCTTCGGTGTTTTATGTTACACTGACTGACGTGAACAAATCATAACTAAACAGTTCTTTTTGGTAAAATATTTATTGCAAAGAATTAAAATGATAAAGGGGTTGAATACAAAGCAGACTGATAAAATACATCTAATTAACCACGATTCAAAGTTAATTAACCTAGATTTCCTAAAAAACGATCAATCGGTGTTTTGATTGATGGAGATTGGAAATCTTAATTAAGTCTGAATGCCCAAATTCAATTTCATTAATTTTCTAATAGAAATATATAAATCATTTGGAAACCCAAACTTAGCAGTTCAACATGAAATTAGACCCAAACTAAATTCTGAAACTGCTCATTAGGAACAAAAGTTTTTAATATAATTTCGCCCATAGCTGTGGAACAGTCGGTTCTAAATGCAGAGTAATGAATAAATTGAGGGATAAGAATCTTGCTACAGTGGGTGTTGAGCATACAACGAGAGCTGTAATAGCCATTGAGATTAAACATTACTTCGTAATTTATGTTGTAAATACGGTCGTGGTTATCAGGTGGCAAACAAGATATTTACCAGGGCAAGGCGGAAAGTTTTATTGGGTGGATTACCATTATCAGCACATTCAATCACAATAAATAAATTGATACACAGAGTAATATTTTGTGATATGGCAATATTTTAAGAGGCTAACATAATTGCTATTCCGCGGTATTAACCTACCCGCCTATACAACGTGTAACATAAAGGGTATATACATACCAAGGGCATGGCATCTTTACATGATATCAATCGATATCGATACCCTTTATGTTACACGTTGTATAAATCGATTATAATTTTCAATAATTGTTTTTTGGGATAAGATGAATGCTCTTGACAGAATCTTAACAAAAATTAGTGTTTGTTGGTAATGACCATTATTAGCCTATGCCTTTTCGCCCTGACGCCTTTTTTAAAATGACCAACGTATGTATATAAATCTTCCATTGACTAGTGACTCTATGGTTGAAAATGTAACAATACTAAGGATTCTGCCGCATCGTGATCCTTGTCCGTGTTTCTGCTACAATTGTGCTTATTATTTACACTGACACATTTCCTTTAGTTATTTTGTTGAGCTGAGCCGGGAAAAAAAGCATTTGTAAAAAAAAATATGTTGAGCTTGGATTGTTATCCAAACTGAGAACTTTGTCCTAGACATTTATTTATTTTATTTTATTTTTACATTTTAAGGAAACTTACAGCTAGCATATATACAGATAGAATATAATTAGTGAAAGAAGGCCAATTAAAAGTTTCCACAGATAACATCAGGTTAGCACAAGAGACAGTAACTACTGATTAGTGTTTAGTTATTCACTTGTTAGTCTGTAGTCATTTTTCTTAGAATAGAGAACAATAGTATGCTATTATTTCGTGCAGCAGCCTTTACGTTTGACTACATCTTAATTAACTTCAAGGCTAGAATGAATAGGCTCTTAATAAACTAGTACGCTTTACTATCAACGATTGCATCTCTGCTTACCATCAGATGGCATTGCGAGACTCGGCGAAAAAAAGGTTTATCAATACAACAACTAATTTGTTATATGCATATGTATGGTTGCAATATGTGTGAAAATATCACCAGATTTCAATAAAATAGCAAAGGTTGTTCAGTACGACGGGTTGAATCATCACCTATACAGTTGCAGATAACCAAAATGACCCTATTTTGTGTCATGTTCTACATCAATCACAGAACACAATTAAATAGAAAACGTCCATTCCATAACTCAACACACACCATTACTCTGCCAAACACAACACATTAATAATTTCACCCACGAACAAAACACAGAGTCTTTGAAAAGGGCACTCCAATAGAAAATAAGGGCAAGAAAAACTACTTACGAAAAGCAAGAGAAGTAGAAATATGAATGGTTGGTAGCACTTATGTGAAGTACTTCGGAAGGGAAGAGCCAACAAAACTTGTATAACTTATTGTTATGTTGGTTGAGTATTTCGTGAGAACATATCTTTATTACTTCTGTACCACGGTTCTTTGTAAGGGAAGGTAGACACTGGCACGATGTCTTAGATTTGGAAATCATCATCATCATCAACCCTTTCATCGTCCCACTGCTGGGCACAGGTCTCCTCTCATACAGAGAAGGATTGAGCGTAATCACCACGCTTGCTCAATGCGGGTGGGCGATTACAGTCTTAAAGTCCAGGTTTCCTCAAGATGTTTTCCTTCACCTTCAGTCATTGGTTTGTCGGTCTCCGTGGCGCAGCGGTCAACACGCCACGCCACGCTTTCTACGATTTGCCTTTAGTATGGTAAAGAAAATACCAAACAATTTAGAGAGCGTCTATATGATTATTTTAGGTATAAATTTCTTCATTTATATGTTTACTTACTTCACGACACAGTATTGTGCAGAAGCCATATTATGGCCATACGAACGTCACCGGCATTTTCCACCAGATAACCTTTCTATGATACAGAGACAAACAATGGTGCTATTTAGATTTTTTTTTTTTTTGTAGAATGCTTGAGGTTTCAGTGCGCGATCGAATCAGGAATGAGGAGATCCGCAGAAGAACGAGAGTAGCTGACATAGCCCGAAGAATTGCAACACTAAAGTGGCAGTGGGTTGGGCACATTGCCCGTAGGACCGATGCCCGATGGGGCCGACGAGTTCTCGAGTGGCGACCACGCACCGACAAGGTGAACCGACGACCTGGTGAAGGTCGCGGGAAACCGCTGGATGCAGAAGGCGCAGGCCAGATCGTCGTGGAGAACCTTGGGGGAGGCCTATCTCCAGCAGTTTACGTCTTTCAGCTGAAATTGTGATCATGAAATATAATTAATTACCAACCACAGACAAGAACTCAAGGGACTGGAACAATTTGCTTACGGCGGTCTTTCCGTCAGATCACAATTTAAGTATCTTTAAGGCTAACCTTAGACTCTTAATAAACTAGTGCTCTTTACCATCAACGCTTGCATCACTGCTTACCACCAGGCGAGATTAGAGTCAAGCACTATAACGTTGAAAAACTTATAACATAACTTTGAAAAAACTTTTGACTTTTTTAAAAAGAAATACACGAACATGCTGAAACAAATAAATTACCTACAAAAGACAAACTTTGGGAAAAATTGCTAGTAAAGCTAACTATGAAAGTTAGCTTTTCTCAGTGGTAGGCCATAACATCGACCGCCGGCAGAAGTTACCATCCACCAGACAAAGCCTTGCCGCCAAGCGATTTGTCGTGTTCCGGCATGATGTCTGGTGAAGCCGTACGGAGGACGGGTCTGAGCAGTTGTGTAGTGAAGTGTGCCGGGTACGATGCGCCTAATATTGTTGTGTTGGGAGTTTGGTCGCGGAGGGTCTTCAGATCAATCTCCCTTTGGCGCAGCATCGTTGGTCATGTTGTTGGGTTTAACATTGCATCACATCGCTCAACTGCCATCTTCCTTCCTATTCGCTCAGTTTTTCTAAGTGAATAGGCTCTTAATAAACTAGCGCGCTTTACCATCAACGATCGCATCACTGCTTACCATCAGGCGGGATTGCGGTCAAGCGTTAGTTTATAATTATAAAAAAAAAAAAAAAAGTAATGCCCAATAATGTATCAATGAAACACAGTTCATTGCAGCAAAGTGATTCAGAAACCATCTTTCGGTTGCAGGTGAAGTGAGCTGTCATTACCATCTTTGCTAGGCATTGACACTATTACAGCAAACTTCATTCTCACTTCACCTAATAAATACGCTTCGTTGTTACAGTATCGATCGGCTGGTATCTACTATAATTTGTGTTGTAGCAGCAAATCGTTAGCTTAGTAATAAGTCAACCAATACCTTTCTATTACGTATCCATCTAAAGTACCGCAACATGAATGTTCTAGTCTGACAAGCACCCTAATTGCGCTATTACTATCAGTTGGAATCAATTCAAAGTAAATTGTCAATCCATTGTTTCATATATTCGAAAATGTGTCTGCTCAAAAACGTAAACAACGCAATGAATACTGTTGAACTGTCAAATTAATATCCATTGCTACTGATTGTGTGTTACGCAATTACCCTACAGGTTTATGTTCGGTAAAGACCATATATGAAAAAGATATGATGATAAATTAGCCTTGTCTGAAAACATTTTTTTCTTTAACACATCAGATTCTGCTAAAAAGCTACGAAACAAAGCATTGAGTACAGCAAAAAACCTGCCAGACAAAAAGCTATAACTGAACGAAAAACATTTCTTTGGCTCGTTCACAAAACTCTCATTCAAGGATTTCTTTATCAGACGTAAGTTATTACTATATGGAGCCAAGTTCAGATATAACGGTGTTGATAATTTATATGTCTGCGCCTAAGGTCGGCGCCATGGTGTCTGATTGAGGGTAGGGAGACGCGTTTGCCAATTCTTATGGCGTTGGCGACCACTGTGACCAGAGAAAAGGCATTTTATTGTTATTATTTCTTGTTGTAACGGTCATATTAGTACAACTTTGTAAAAAGTTTCAAGTGTCTATGATTCAAGTGATAGGGTAGTTGACTAAAAAAAACGAATAAGGCCGTCAATCAGATATCCAAAAAAAGCTAGACATGTATTTTTTCTTTCTTCATATTATAAAAAAAAAATGAAGACGAAGACGTCACTCCTAGCTATACTTTTTAGCAAGGAGTGACGTCACTAGCCACCAGTCCTGATCTTTGATGCGTTTTATATTTGTCTATTTTTATTGATTTGATAAAACACAATATAATTATGTATCCAAATTTTTTTCTATAATCTATGTAAATGACGGACTAAATAGAATCATTTTGTTTTACCCAGGATATACTCCTAATCTGTGGTAGACTGATGGATGAACAACTATTAATAGGCTATTATTGCCACCCGTTGGTTACGCACCCCTTAAAGATTGCTAAAGTAAAATCATTAAAAACTATGGATTATTATAGTTACGAGACAAGTTTTCACGATAAAGAAAGTTTACTCTGAAAAAAATGTCGAGGCACCGGGTAAAAACTCTCATCTCGCCAAAAAATCCATAACATCAACTAAAAACCTAATATCACTAAACCAGACTGATAAAAAAGATGACTTTGGAAAGTTTAAAGAAAGAAGTATCGGCCATCATATTTCTTGTAAACTGAAACTAGGGTAATGTTCTTTGATATATTATGTAATATTATCCAATCTTTTTAATATGAAAGTTTCGTGATACTTATTCCTTATACTTTTTATAATAATAATTAGGATACAAAAAATGATAAATCTTTTTTTTTATTTAAATTTTATTTAACATTTTGCTAAAATTATGTCGTGGTAATAAGGCACCATTCCTCATTTTTTTATTATAGTTACGCATTGTAAATCCAAGATTGTACAAGTTATGTTCTGGCAATAGATATATTATATCTGAAAAAGTTAATGAAACCCTCTGTATTACTTAAGAGTATATAATAATATACGAAGTCGTGGTGGCCTAGTGGTTAAAACACCAGCCTCTCAAGTATGAGTGCGCGGGTTCGATTTCAGGTCAGGCAAGTATCAATGTAACTTTTCTAAAGTTATATGTACTTTCTAAGTATATCTTGGACACCAATTACTGGATAACCAACATTGAGCAAGCGTGGTGATTTCGCTCAATCCTTTTCTGTATGAGAGGAGACCTGTGCCCAGCAGTGGGACGATAAAAAAGGTTTGATGATGATATAATATACAATAACTAAAAACTCAATAAAAAATATCATAGTTGGCTTTATCAATTCTTCAACCAAAAGCAGACTTCCTTACGTTTCCTTTTCAATCCTAACTAAACCAAACCAGCTGATTAGACAAAATAATTCGTGAAACTTAAGTCTACAGTTTCAGTAGTTTTCTCAATCCCCCTGACCTTGCAGGCATGATCCTCATTGGAACTTTGCCCGAATGCTCGAATGGCCAAAATCTCCGGCCGCCGAATGTCTATGCCATAAATCACACTTTATAGAGATGTGCCGTGACCTTAAGATATTGTTTTTGTCTATATTCACAGTCCTTATTAATATGTTAATGACTACCCGTCTGCCGAACGGGGGAATATCTCAGCGAAATTGGTTCAGTTTGGCATGTTATTCAAGGCTCTGATTTGAATGGTAGGATGGTATATAAAGCCCAATATTGGGTGCGAATTGTGTTCTACGATTTATTTTTGGGCGAAGTTTTTAGGAAAATTCGGCACTCAAGTAAATTTGGCACATACATAAGTGCCTACTTAAAATATACCAAACATATATTGTAATTTCTCGTCGGTCTAAAATGTGCGTTCATGGGTGACATTGGATGTAGATCCCAGCCTCGTTTTTTGTAAGAAAAATGGATAAAATCCCTCCTGACGCACACTTTTTCATTCTTTAATTTTGTTTTTTAGTTTATCCAGTAAAGTACACCTGTGCAATAAAGCTTAATATGCGATAATAGTCATTACTATCGTGTTATTCATAACTCAGCACTTATCAAGTCCTGATTTATGAGTATAACGAATTTACGTATCAGTGTAGATCAAGCGATACAATATTAATTTGAAACCTAAACTTACACAACAATGTTATCAAGCAAAGTTTGAAACATTAATTATGCCATTTAAAATGTCATTTGTTTATTACAAATTTGTCATTTCTGTACGATAAATAAAGGAATTCTTCGATGTATATATAAATATATATCTAGAATTGTACAGGATAACTATATAGGATTGGTAGACAAGATCTCATGATAATCGTCAATTATCTCTTAAAGTTGCATGCACTAACAATATTCCATGTCCGCGTATTATTTACATAGACATTTTTTTTTTTTGGTATATGGGGTATATGTATGTTATGATCCCCTATGAGTGATAACGTATCATGTGTTGCGCTATCTACTGTTACTGGTATTCTCTTGACGGTACGAACAGCTCACACTAATGATAAAAATCTTGCTGGATTCCTCCCCGGAGAAGGATATTAATCTTTGCCGCTACGAGCAGCTCATTTTTTAGAAATAACCGTCAACAACATGTTACGTGGAACGACTGACATACATTATATTAATGCTGGTCGGATTTCTGTCACTTTGAATGAAACTGACGACAAATATTAAAATAATCACGCCCCTTTGTCCACCTTTTAGAAGAACAGTTTTGGGAGCCAATTCACCCCTTGCAAGAATGTGTAAGGCAGTGAATGGCTACAGTGATTGTATAGATCTCTACTTTGACTCTCTTGCTAAACAGAAAGCCACTCTGTATCGTTTACCGAGCAACCCCTAATTCTAGTTGATTTTGAATGTGTCAAGTTTACCACTATTATTTTGTTATTTTATTATTTTGTTAATTTTGCATATTATTTTTTTTTTATTTAAATATATTAATATTATCAATTTCTTGAAATCAATTTATTGTTGTTAATTTTGAATTTACTTAATGTTACTTATTAATTTATTAAGAATTTCTTCTAATTTATATTTATTTCACTCAATTCTAGTAATGTTATAAATTAAAAAACCACAACTTTTTGCTTTTTTAATGTTTATTCGGAATTTTATACCAATGTTATAAATTTATCAATATTAGCGCTTATTTTTAAGTAAGTTAGCTTATCTCCACAATTCATTTTTTTATGCATGTTGTGTTTACCTATAAGTAATTGATGCACTGTTATTTTACCTTTGGGAATGTATTATTTGTTTGTTGTTGTGTAATCAATTGTTGGTGAACCTAATAAAATAAAATAAATAAATAATCAGTGTATAATATTCCCTTTACTTAAACATTCATAATCAGGCTTTGATGTTCTAACTGTTGGGACACAGACTTCCTCTCGTTTAGACGGAGTGGGGCGCATTCTACCACGCTGGTCCGGCGCGGGTTAGTACATGTCACATGTCTTAGTAAAGTAAAGCGCAACCTACAACTTTTAAGCCGTGGCCAATATCACTAAGCCACGCTGCTTTGAGCGACTTGTACTTGGCCAGTTTTATTTTTGAATTTTAGGTAATCACAAACACATAACTGTGCATATTTTGTGACCAAAGGTTTAAGTTAATTAAACAAAAATGCGTGACGACTACTTAAACATAGGCTCCCACTTTCTGTGAGTAGAATACGACAAAGAAGAGGATTATAAAATAAAACACGCAGTAACTAAAAGTGGTGGTCAAAGTAAATGCTAATCTTTGTATGCGAAAGGGCCTTTACCCCATGCGGCAGTAAAAGGTTGGTGAGGTAGTAAAAAACCGGGCACAGCTGTGGTATTATTCCTAACATTACTTGGCAGTGAAAACAGACGGTGGTATCCTTATGTGTTTCTAAGCAAAAACGTGACTACATTTGCACGGTAATGTTAGCAGACGCGACATACATCAACCAAATGGATTCACGAATGTGATACAGTTTCATGTGTATAGTCTTAGCTGTATTCCACTATGCCTTTAGCAGACTGTAGTTTATGATTCACGCTTTTGTGATCACTTTTTTTCTTTATCGGTGTGAAAGCTTCTTGATTATCAAGTAATTAATCTTTGATTGCAGATTTCAATTTTGAAAATGGTTGTACTTTTTAGCGGGGTAATTGTGTAGCACTATCAGTATAGTAATAGTTTTCATTTTGACAGTTGATCAACATTCCTTGATTTATTTACGTTCCTGAGCAGAAATATTTTTCACACTTATAAATAAATTTATTAGCAGCATCTTTCAAGAGATTCAGAATGTAATTGATAGTTCGTTACGCAATCAGTGTGCTAGTAAGTAAAGATATTCTGAAGTTAGAGAAATAAATCGCAAAACTAATTGAGTGCCAATATAACTTGTCTATATTCAAATCTCAATTTATGTTGATTTGCTTAACAATTGAATAGTTGAGCTATAATTTGCATCCATGTATAATATATACATACATTGTACAGTTATATTTACGTCTGTAACTTCATTCTGGATCAATATACCATTAGTTTTCTAACAAGATGCGTCTGATAAAATTGCATGAATTTACTAGTGCTTGATACACCATGATAAATGCCTAATTGGTTTAATTTCCTATAGAAATAAAATTATTGTAACGTATCACATAATAATCGACATCATGTTATAATAATGTGAATGTTCTTTATTACGAAAACCATAAAAGTTTTTTTTTACTTATTCTACATGCTCTATTTGCTGATGCAATATCCATTAAGTGTCGCCGCTCACGAGTTACTCGCCATAGCCACAAACGCCGGCAAGAGAAGCTAGAAGCGGCTACAAAGACAGCTGAAGCGCACCACAGCCATTCGTGGCCAGTGGTCGACACTTGCGGGCGTTGACTGCTACTTTTTTACCAATGCATGTAATATCATGCGACGGTGCTCCACCCAATCCAGCCAGACCTCCATCGTATACTCTACCGTGCCCTCAGGCTGATTTAAGACCCTTATAGGAGTTAATTTCAGCAAAATGACATCAAGCTATGACAATCTGCCAAATTCCTTTATAAGAATTTCAATGCATTAAGGCTCAAGGCTTTTTTAGAATTTATAAATTTTGAGTCGGTAGACTTGCTGGCGTCAGTAACAGACAGGGATATACCGCCTCTTTAGGTTAGTGGCCATAATTACTACACAGATTAGTGTCGAGTCTTATTATAAATTCGAAAACATGTATAACTGAATCCGCATCAGCTCTTGGTTTATAAATTCCAAGCCTAGAATCTATATTTGGCGATAGATATAAAACATAAACATATAAATAATTTTAATAACCCGAAAAAATAGGCTGGATTATTTTGTTGTAACATATGCAACGTTTAGAGAGGTTTTAAATAGGTGACAATAAAGATTAAGTTTTATTTAAATACGAAAACCCATAACAAGATTCTACAGTTACTGCCGCCTTCGTATTTCTTCCTAAATCCTAACGCTTTCCACTTTCAGGCGTTTTTCTTTCGAGTCTCCGACAAACAAGGAGATATTTTATGTCCTTCGCTTTTGGTTTGTTACTCAAACGACTTCAAATATATGTTTTGTTTTGTACTTACATCAGTTAACGAAGGATTTATTGTTAGATTTCTTTTATCGTTACGATGTTATCATGGAATGGGATACTGTATTTTTGTCGTGTATTTTCTATTGTAATTAGTGTAGTTTGGGACAAATCTAAATTCACAGGGTATGGTGAAGTCTTGTCGGGGTAGAAAGGGTATCACTTTTTGAACATAATAAAAACTATAGCGTCAGATATTGTCTCCGCTAAATAAGGTAATGCGTGTAAAGATATATAAAGATATATATAGCTATTTTAGTCCCTGGATAGTGTTTCCGTTAATTCACCTTTAGTTTTAATTTCCAACAATGGTATTTTAAATGCAAACCTTTATTATCAATTTATACTTGTCTTAGTTATCCGAACTGGCATTTTTATAAATGTTGTACACGACTTTCTTCTTCTTCTCAGTCAATAGAGGTCCACTGTGGGACAAACGATCTCTTCATTTCTGATTCGATCACGCAGAGAAACTACAAGCATAGCTCTTTTCATCGCCCTTTGAGTGACCTTGAGTCTTCCTTCTTCAGACCTTGAGTGACTATGAGGCCCATTTTGAGCGACCACGTTACAGTTCGAAATGTCATCACTGGGAACATACACTGGTTAAAGGCTTTGGTCTTAAGACACTGTGGTATCTTGAAAGACGAGAATATGTAGCTTAGCTTCCCGAACGCTGCCCAGCCGAGCTGGACACCTCTTTCTCGAAGTTGGACCTACGTAGTTGGACTGTCTTTTTTTTATTTTTTCCGGGGTGGAAATCCTCATAGGATGTCCGCCGTCCTGGGGTGGGTGACGAGGTCTGTCAGACTTTTACTGACTAAAACCACCCCGGTGTCTCTTCTATCACGAGCGCGCGTGGGGCCGCTGGAGTCTAAATTCTTCCACGGTCCCACACTCTCGTGCTGACCCGGTCTGTCTGACTTCCCCATGTCCCTCGCCCCTGGACCCATTCTTGGGGGGCAGAAGAGGGCGTTGTCCGACCTTCCTCGGTGCCCGGTGCGTCTTCTGCGGCCCGGGAAGGGAGTTGAGATCTCCCTCTCCCGTTCCGCAGCTTCCTTCTGCGACATCACGTCCTCGCAGAAGGACACCACTGCGTCCCACGACTCTGCGCTACCGACCATCCTCCGCACTACTGCCGGCATCATCAGGTCGCCTCCTACTTCCGTTGTGAGGACACGGCGCTGCTCCTCCCAAGCTACACATTCCGAGAGCGTGTGCTGCGCCGTGTCCTCCCCGTATTGGACGCAATGGTGGCACCGAGCGTCTGGCTCCCTGTCTAAGCGACGCAGGTACTTGCCGAAGCAGCCGAGCTCCGACAGTACCTGCTTCACCCTGAATGACAGGGAGCCGTGCCTCCTCCCGAGCCAGTCGTCGAGTACTGGCCGGATCGCCTCGACGGTAGCGAGGCCGGCGGTAGGGCGCATAAGCCTCTGCCGCCAGTCCGCCACCAGGACCTGACGGAGCTCCCATCGGCGCTGCTCGATCTGCCGCTGTGCCAGACTGGAGCCCCGTGTCCACTCTTCCTCGCACCATCGGTACAATGACGCGAGTACTTTCGCCTCTAGGTCCCAGGGCGGGGATCCGGCCAGGACGCATGCCACCTCGTAGGAAATCGTGCGCTACCCTCGGACGACCCTGACGGCCATCGCCCTCTGCGGCTTGCGCAGAATGGCGAGTGTTCCGGTCGTCAGGTCCATCGCCCACACAGGGGCCTCGTACAGGGCCATGGACAGCACGATTCCTACGTACAACCGCCTACAGGCGGCGCTCGGGCCCCCCATATTGGGAAACAATGTTGACAGCGCGCCTGCTGCACCCATCAGCTTGGCCGTCAGCCGCCGGAAGTGGGGCCCGAATTCCCATCGGCTGTCGAGCACCAATCCCAGATACTTCATGGTGGACTCGACAGCTATCCGGGCCCTATGGACTGTCTGTCCCAGGTATATCTCATCAACAACTTCGACAGCAGAGCAACTAACTAGAACTCGAGTGGGTGCGTCATGGGAGTTCGATATGATCTTCGTCATATCCATGTTCATCTTTAGACCCACTTGTGGGGGGAAGCTCATCTGAGGTCATCGAGCATTTTACCCAAGTCTTCCAGGGTCCCCGCCATGACCACTATATCATCTGCAAATCGGGGGTTAGTGATGTACTAGCCGTTTATGTTGATACCAAGTCTTTTCCAGTCCAGGAGCTTGAAGACATCTCCCAACGCAGCAGTGAACAATTTGGGAGATATGATATCTGGTCTCACACCATATTGCAGTTGGACCTGTCTCGAGGCCTGATCCTGGAGACGGATTAACATGGTGGTGTTTTCGTACAAGCACTTTATCACCTCTATGCATCGATAGTCAACAATTTGGCACCGCTGGAGAGACTGTAGCACCGCCCAAGTCTCTATTGAATCAAAGGCCTTCCTCTTATAGTCCACAAATGCTAAGCATAGTGGTTTGTTATACTCCTCGGACTTCTATATAACTTGCCGCGGCGTATGTATTTGGTCTATGGTGCTGAAACCTTTTCGGAAGCCTGCTTGTTCGGGAGGTTGGAAGTCGTTGGACCCAAATTTACTTACTACATATTTTATTTTGTCGAGCTCTCCTATACTTTAACAACAAAGTTATAATAAATTTCACCGACAAGAGAATCAAAACTGCGAGAATGTACAATTTTCCACGAATTTCGTAGATCTACTAGTTATCCAATAAACGAGGAACTATAAGTTCTCATTCAGGACCCATTCATAACAAGTATAAAATTCTTCTTTGTGCGGTTAAAAGAAACTATATTTCGCAAGACAATCGTGTCCAGGAGAGCTCTAAAGAAGAAATTCTCACTGGTGTAGTTACATGGTCAGTTTTTTCAAAATCATTGCCTTCCAACCATATCCGAAGTTTCAGTAACCTACTTTAGTTGTAATAATCTCATAGGATTGCTTTCAACAATATTACATAAATATTACTTCTACCTAACAGCTCAAAAAAATAATAAATCCGTTGCCTCGTTTATTAAGTATCGCGTGGCGCTACCTCAAGCAACAATGTAGGCATCACAGTAAATCCCTATATCTACGAATTATTTGACCAATTTTGCTCAGGGAACCATCAGGATATCCTAGAACCCAGAGTCAGTAAGCTTTTAATAAACTAGCATGCTTTACCATCAAAGATTCTATCACTTCTTACAATCAGGCGGAATCGCGATTAAGGACTGGTTTATAATGTTGAAAGAAAATAACAAAACGAAATGTGGCATTTACCAAATCTTATGAGCCAGCGAAGTGAATAACACCCCACACACCCAAAGAGGGTGAACCCTATCCCAGCAGCGGTAACATTTTAGGTTAACTATTATGCTGCCCAGGATTAAGAAATTAAAGTTGCCCGTGTAAACTAAACCGTAAGACTTCGGTATTCCTGAAACAAAAGAACGCATAATTGTCATCAAGTAGCTTCCTGGGAACAAAAAAGGAAAAGTTTTCAGTTCCCGAGGAATATTAAAAAGTTACGCTTTTGGTGGAATAATATTTTAATAGGAAACTTGATGTAGGTACTTTTTTTGTACAAGTCTACAAGTTTCATAATGAAACTGTTATTTCGCTATAAACGTTAATTAAGAATCGGAATCGCTTTAGAGACCATAATTTCACATATCTTCTTGACCCAAATTACATAAAAAGAGCAAAAGATTAAAAAAAAAAAATCGAGGGTGGCTGAAGGATGACATCATCACCGATTAAAGACATCACGCTGCATGTTGCGTGTCTGTTGAACTAAATGAACGCGCACGGATGCATTTTTTGTGTATTGGACTGTAAGTTTTTTGATCATAAAATATAAGAGATCTTTATTGTATATTGCGATATAAATTACTGAACATAAATAAGAAGATTTTAAGAAGTGTGACACAATAAGTAGGGTGGCGTTGTATGTCCGTGTTGTTCTTTTAAACGGTTTAGTCCAAGTTCAACCCCCGTAATCTTTACCCCCGGCTATGCTGAACCCGTAAATCTTTACACGTTCAAACCCTGGGGGGTTGAACATAGAATACAATACACTGGTCATCTGCTTTTAGGGTTCCGTAGACATCTAGGAACCCTTATAGTTTCGTAAAATCTGTCTGCCTGTCCGTCCATGAATAGTCTCAGTGACCAGCATTAAAGAGCTGAATTTGTTTTATCAAATTTTTTTTTTATCAATCACACCGGCAACGTACAAAAATAAAAAGTGAAAAAAAAAAAATTGCGGTACTAGCTTACCACCCGCGGCTTCGCCCGCGTGCAGTTCGGTTATATAATTTTTTTTCCGAGATAAAAAGTACCCTATTATTTAATCCGGACTTCTAACTTTACGTCTGAAAAATTTCAAAGCAATCAGTTTAGGAGTTACGGCGTAAAAGCGGAACAAACAAACTCACTTTCCCATTTATAATATTACTAAGAATACCAACATATACATATACAACGTTTATACGAAACGAGAAACACGTGTCCAGTATTTTTAAGTAAAGAATTTATGAAGAAAATTTTAAAAAGATATCATGGAAAACCACAAAGTTATGAGCCTGTTATCTATCTTACTTGGTTGTCGCAACAAAAATATGGTGAACGCACCGCGCAACCGCACACTGCTCCTAATGCTATAATTTACCGTCAGGTGTGTTCGCTCAGTAACCACACTGTAACAATTGCTAAATGTATTTGGGAGAACATATACCATGGTTTACAAATGACTGGAATCGATTCAGTTGCTTATTCTGAACAAACTATATTCAGGTTTCTTATAAAGTAAAATAACGTATTATATAAATAATTAATAATGAAGTTAAGCGTGATTTTTTTAATTTTATTTCCACCCTAACGTGTAATATACTGTAGGACATGTATCTTAAAATGAATAGGGGCTTACCTACTCTTGTTTTTGTTAATATTTTGGGAAGTAATCGGTTCAAAATTAAAAAAATGCGTCCCCGTCCTCTAACTTTTGTACCATATGTTTAAAAAATATAAAAAGAAATCATAAAAGTAGTACTTTATAAAGACTTTCTAGTAAAATTAATTTTGACTTGATAGGTTAAACAGTTTAAAAAAAATAATACAAAAAAAAACAATCTAAACTAAGTTTGTACTTAAATATATGCAAGCATAAGTTTCTACCTTAGCTGTTTAAATATTTTATTATCCTAAACATATTATGTTCTTTCAAGCAGAAAAATAATTATTAAAATCGGTTCACACAATCCAAAATTACCACCGAAAATCCAACATATATAACCCGTTTAGTTTGTATAAATTAATAATCCAAATTTACGAGACATGACGCTGTACTTTGGGCTTCGTGCTGTTAGGATTTTTCCTGAGTTGATGGGGTCGAAACGGATATGAGCTAAAAATTAGTTGGAATCACCACTCTTCCTTTAGTTATCGCCGTCCATTGTGGACCCGTTAGAATTCAGTACTTAGTATTGAGTATTACTAAGAACGGAAGTGTATTTAATTTCATTTTGAATATGTTATCAGTAAAGATATAATTAAAATCTTTCACACTCTCAATATAAAAAAGACTGCTGACCTATGGGGTCATTCGGTGGAAGTTGCTAAGTCTATTATTGATATTGTGACACTCACTCTAGCGGTTATCTTTAATACTTGTATTGTCTGTGGAGAGTTTCCTGATCTCATGAAAAATAGTAAAATAATACCTTTGTTTAAATCAGGTGGTACATCAGACCCCACAAATTATAGACCTATTTCTGTACTACCTACCTTTAGTAAAATTTTTGAGAAATTAATTTTAAACCAAATGCTAAGTTTTTTTTAATAAACATAAATTATTACATAGCAAACAGGTCGGTTTTACAAGGGGTCGTTCAACTACTGATACCGCCGGTGTTGAACTTCTACGTCAAATCTATAAATCCAAGGCAAGGCAAGGCAAGTCCAAGGCATTCGATTGCGTTCTTCACGAGACGTTAATCAGAAAACTCCGCCACTACGGGATCAGGAACTCTGCACTGGATCTTATTACATCCTACTTGAGTGGTAGGATTCAAAGCGTTGGCGTTAATGGAAAAAAGATCTTCCGGATCTTTAGTAACAATGGGAGTCCCACAGGGGTCAATTCTTGGTCCCTTTTTGTTTCTACATCAATGAGCTGCCGTACCTCATAAAGGATAATCACGATATAGTGTTATTTGCAGATGACACTTCACTTTTATTTAAACTTAAACGTCAGCAGCAGGTCACTGACGATGTAAATAGCACGATCTCCAAAGTAGTCCCCTGGTTTAATGTTAATAATTTACTCTTAAATGAGAAAAAAACCAAATGCATTAAGTTTACTCTGCCTCACGTTAGGCAGGTGAAAACCAAAGTGTTGATAAAGGGCGAAGAATTGGAATCTGAAAACAGCACAGTGTTCTTAGGTATAACTCTGGATGCTAAGCTTCAATGGGGTCCACATGTAGAAAAATTGTCAAAAAAACTAAGTTCTGCTGCATACGCAGTGAGAACAATTCGTAATTTGACTGATATTGAGACGGCCCGTTTATTGTACTTTACTTATTTCCATAGCGTAATATCGTACGGAATTCTATTGTGGGGAAATGCCACTGATATTCAAACAATATTTGTTTTGCAGAAACGAGCTGTTCGTGCAATTTATAAATTAAGTCCGAGACACACTCTCAGAGAAAAATTTAAAGAGATTAATGTACTGACCGTGCCGTCTCAATATATTTATGAAAATCTTTTGTATGCTCATAAAAATATAAAATTGTTTAAAACATACAGTGATGTCCATAATATAAATACTAGGAACAAGCACAAATTTATTGTACCTACAACAAGGCTCAAGAAAATAGGTGGCTCTTTTAGATGCCAATGTATACATTTTTACAATAGACTTCCAGAGGTGGTTCAAGATCTGAGCCTGAATAAATTCAAATACTTCAAACGTAAGTTGTGTCAGAAAGCATTTTATAGTGTTAAAGATGATATTGACGACTAAAAGGCTTGGGCTTGAGCTGCGTCCGATTTCTATGCTTACACTGATTGTTCTTTGATTTTTCCTCTTGTAGTTATAATTTGTAACTGTTTGTTTTTTTTTTTTAACTCAAAGCCAGTACACTATGTAGCCAGGCATATTATACGTTACGGAATTGCATGGCTGACAGGGCACTGGTGCAGCTACACAGGAGCTAAACTTAGCATTCGGGAACACCGTTGGAGCTGCTGAACCTTGGACAAAACTGTCTTTGCATTATGTAGATTCAATTTCTTAGTATTGTATGAGCATGGAATACGTGTGAGCACGATGTACTTGCTGTAAAGCATCTATTTGTTGGGTTAGTCTTTTATTGACTTGATTGTACTATGGCTGTTGAGAGTATGTCATGCTCACTCAAATGTCTCGCTGGTGGTGGCGTGTGTGTTGGGTCATTAGGTTCCCTTCAATATGGTTGAGCTGAATGATGCTGATCCATACGTCATGTTCGTGAACGGACGCCGTCAGAGGGGACTGGTCATCTCTTAGCTGCTACGGCGTATATTAATTTCTGAATTGTTGTTTTTTCCATAATGGACACTCTCAACGTACAATATATTTCTGCATCGTTCTCACACGATTGATTTCAAAATGAATGATGTAATCAAATATTTGTATCAATAGCTTGATAATTTAAAAGAGTGTCCATGGAGTTTCTTGCACGTTCTTCCCCATTGGTACCTACTCTTTGGAATGGGCGACTAGCTTCACCTTAATGACTGACCGTCCTTCTGACAATTCAAAAGTGCCTGTAACTGGTTTATTTGAAATAAATGCTTTGATTTTGATTTTAATATGCTTTACTAAAAACTTTGTTTTAAAAAAAAGTCGCTTGATGGCAAGACTTTGTCTGGTGGGTGGTAACTTCTGCCGGCAGCTGATGTTATGGCCTATCATCACCGAGAAAAATTGCAATGGTTTTCATAGATCGTAAATACATTGCGAAGCGGGCCATTAGTGCTTTGTAATATTCATTACCGATGTACTTATAGTTTCTGTAGCCTATTGTTATTGTAGGTACCTACAAACTTTTAAATCCCACTCGAAAGCAAAAACTTCCTACACCCAAAAATCCATCACTGTCGAAACTGCTTAGTATGCATAAGATAGATAATTTAATTTTACACAGTTAAGTAGTTAAGTTGGAATCTCAGAATTAGGTCACGGTAAAGGATGCCAATAAAATGTGAAACTTTGCGGGCATCCGTGAAAGTTACAAAGATAGAATATTATTAAGGAAATCATTAGGAAGAGTTATTTCTGAGTTATCATTGACTTAATGATACCCAAAATTTTCTAATTAATCAAGAATTTTGATGAAAAAGAGGTAGGACCTTTTTTATAATATGTCTAGATAGATCATGTCAGGCTTGGTAGAGATGTGTAAAAACATTTATTTCACCGTGTTTGTTAAATAATTTGCTTATTTTAGAAGCTAAAGACGGTGGTGGGCCATAACATTGACTGCCGGGAGAAGTTACCACCCACCAGACAGTCTTGCCATCAAGCAATGTTCTTTTAAACAAAGTTTTTAGTAAAGTATATTAAATACACTTCCGATCTTAGTATTATTTTAATGACAATATTAGCCATTTCATAACATTGGGTTAAATATGGCGAAAACAAGGAACCTTTTCGGTGGTAGGCCATAACATCGGCCGCCGACAGAAGTTACCACCCATCAAACAAAGCCTTGTCGCCAAGCGATTTGTTGTGTTCTCACATGATGTCTGGTGAAGCCGTACGGAGGACTGGTCTGAGCAGTTGTGTTACGATGTGTGCCGGGTACGATGCGCCAAATGTTGTTGCGTTGGGAGTTTGGTCGTAGAGGGTCTTCAGATCAATCTCCATTTGGCGCAGCATCGTTGGTCGTATTGTTGGGTTTAACATTGCATCACCTCGCTCAACTGCCGTCTTCCTTCCTATTCGCTCAGTTTTTCTGAGTGAATAGGCTCTTCATAAACTAGCGCGCTTTACCATCAACGATCGCATCACTGCTTACCATCGGGCGGGATTGCGGTCAAACGCTAGTTTATATTTATTAAAAAAAAAAGCACTGGTCATGAGTGTGTCAGGACACGTTCATTGTTGGATACCGTAGTTTACCTTTACCGCCCACAAGACAAAGTCTTGCCGCCAAGCGATTCGTCGTGTTCCTTCATGATGTCTGGTGAAGCCGTACGGAGGACGGGTTTGAGCAGCTGTGTTACGATGTGTGCCGGTTACTATGCGTCAAATATTTTTGTGTCGGGAGTTTGGTCGTAGAAGGTCTAGAGATCAATCTCCCTCTGACGCAGCAAGCTTGCTCAACTACCCTCTTCCTTCCTATTCACTCAATTTTTTTTTGTGAATAGGTTCTTAATAACACGCGCCTTACACACAAAAGCATTAGATTATGTTAAAAAATGACAGTAATAGTAGGTTACCTATGCAATTAGGGTGCTGATCGATCGAACCATGCAGCTATTATTTCGTAGCCACAAGTCTCTATGAAGTAAATATCGCGTGTAATATTGTGTGGGGGCGTTAAAATTATATAACGTTTGTATTTCAAATAACGTATTTACATAATTCGCTTACACAATCACTGGTTTTAACAAACAGAAACCTATGTAATATAAAAAGGAAGCGTTATGAAAGGGGCTTTAATATTGTTATTTTTAAAACACAGGAATGTACGGTTTTCCTGATAGGAAATTTCCAGGATGACCCTGTAAAACAAAATAATGATATAAAATTCCAGGATGACCCTGTAAAACAAAATAATGATATAAGGATCACCATTATTTAATAAATATATATTATAAATCCAGATATTGACACCGATTATCTTGTTGACAATAGGGTTGTTTTTTTTTCTAATATTTATAAACGCTAGAGCAAGAGCTATCAAGAGCTATCTTGACCGCAATCCCGCCTGATGGTAAGCAGTGATGCGATCGTTGATGGTAAAGCGCGCTAGTTTATTCACTCAAAACTGAGCGAATAGGAAGGAAGACGGCAGTTGAGCAAGGTGATGCAATGTTAAACCCAATAACACGACCAACGATGCTGCGCCAAAGGGAGGACCAAACTCAAAACACAACAACATTAGGCGCATCGTACCCGGCACACATCGCAACACAACTGCTCAGACCCGTCCTCCGTACGGCTTCACCAGACATCATGCCGGAACACGACAAATCGCTTGGCGGCAAGGCTTTGTCTGGTGGATGGTAACTTCTGCCGGCGGCCGATGTTATGGTCTACCGCCGAGAAATTTCAATGAAATGTTTCTTGGGTAAAAAAAATTGATTCCATTTGGTCCGTCATTCAGATTATAGAAGAATATTGGTATCCAGTAATCTGAATGACGGACTAAATGGAATCAAGTTTTTTTTTTACTCAGGAAACAACCCTATTTAGGTCCAAAAATAACCCACAAATACTATAGACCAGAACGTCTATGAGTATCTAAAAAAAATCATCGCCTCAATAAACAATGGCATGTTATAAATCTAAAGTAAGTATTTTGTTTTATCAAATCAATAAATATTGATAAATATAAAAAGTATCAAAGATCAGGAGTGGTGGCTGGTGAAAACTCGTGTGACGCGTGTTTAGCGAACAGTGACGTCACTCAAACTTCATTTTTTGTTTATATGAAAAAACAAAAAATATGTGTCTAGTATTTTTTGGAAATCTGACTGACGGTCTAATTAATTTTATTTAGTCAACTACCCTATTAACAAACTAAATAAATTTTAAATTAAGTGTATCTTTTTCATTCTATTTCATTAAGAAAAGGATAGAAGATAACATTTTAGTTCAATCCTGTCAAATTAAGATATTCCATAGAAAATTTATACACAATTATAAACATGACGACCAAAAATACAACAATTTACTTCAGGTGCGGACTAATTTGACAGGTCTAAAGTAACACATTATCTTCTGTCCTTTTCTTAATGAAATATAAAGAGAAAAATGTACTGAACTTAAATTTAGTTTAATTTATGAAGAAGAGAATCGGGGTTATATTATCAAAATATTAACTATGTTTATACAATATGTAAAGAAAACCCTGTTCGATCCGTGAAGGTATTGTTAGGTTTCGATAACTGATTCTACTAATGGATACAAAGCCGGGCTAAACTTAAAAAAAAAAAATCCCTCTAAAAAAATAAATATTATTTCGCAAAAAGAGGTAACTTAATACATTTGCGGTAAACAACCCTTCTGCGGGCGGCAGTGGGCAGGGCACGCGGCACGTGGTCGCATCGCTATTCGCTTATAATAATACCGGTGTAGACACTTTTTTAAAAATTATCAAATTTCGGGGAAGTGGGAATTAATTCGTGGGAAAAAAAGATTATTTCAAAATTCATGAGTATTGTTTCTATGATGATAACGTAAAATTTTACATTATATTTGGTCAAGTGTTTACCTAACCTTTATTATCCTTACGGGTCGGACAGAGTTTTCTTTACATATTGTATATTAAAAAATGGTAATATTAAAGTTTCATTCGCTGAAATGCCTTCAGGGTCTTCTACCCTTGAAGACTAAAATTTCTTTAGCACAAACCCTTATTCAGCCGATTATAGATTATGCCAATGCCTGTTACCTGGATGCTACCGAGGAGCTGTTAAACAAGCTTGAGCGCTTGAAAAACCTGTGCATTCGCTTTGTTTTCGGTCTTCGTAAGTATGACCATGTTTCACACCTTCGCAAGGAACTCAAGTGGCTCCCAATTCGCCTTCGCAGGAATACTAGGATTTTATGTCTCCTTTTCAACATCTTACACAACCCGTCTTATCCTTCCTACCTGCGTGAGCATTTTTCTTACGCCCGCTCTAGCGACGCAACCTGTAGATCACACCTCAGATCCATCCTTAAATCTCATCCTCATAAAACGATTTACTATTCCTATTCCTTCTCTGTACATGCTGTAAGATTGTGGAACTCACTCCCGCCTAACATTCGTGATTTAAACACTATTTCTAATTTTAAACGTCGATTAAAAGAGCATTACCTTTCCTCTATATTGTGAGAATTTGTTTATTATTTATACATATTTATATATTTTAGTATTATGTATTTATTTAAGTAGTATACTTTTTTTTGGTTTTATTGGTTTGGCTTATATAATTATTTTAGGTTTATATGTTTAGGTATATTTAATATTATTACTTTAATAGTTATCATATTCATACTTTATTTCCTCCTTGTTCTTAGGACTCCTAGGTTCTCCTTTCGCAGGACTGCTGGAAGAAATTTCTTAAGAAATATGCAGCACCTTTGTACTCAGATCTTCATTTTGTTGTTTCTTTATGTATTTTATTGTGTGTACATAAATAATAAAATAAATAAATAAAATTATTTATTTTATTGACAACTGACTTTCAAATGAATCCAACGAATTAGCTAGGTACATTTACAGTAAATACCTTGTCGTACTTTTGGCTACCTAGGTACTGGATTTACGACATCATTATAGTCAAGCCAGTAAAAAGCATATTTACTTATTTTCCTTGGAGCTCATACTTCCTCCTAAAATATGATTCCCTCTATAAGACTTTTAAGCTGATTCCTGTAATCCTGGCTATATCGCACATAACGTACTCAAATCGAGCATATATTCTCCTCCCTTCGTATTTACAATTCATGAGAACGGTGACAATGCTGATAGGTTGTTTCCACATGAAAAATCAACGGCATCGATTCTCATGTTTCGAAAAGAATGTTTAGATTTATTTGCATGGAATTAATTTACATGTTTATTCGTTTGGAAAGTGAGAAAAATGAGTTTTTTTGTGAATACTGTGATGTTATCGTGAAAAATGATGAATTTTATATGACGGTATGAAGGAGTTAATAAAGGGATATTGGGGCCGATTATCTTGTGCACAAACTAAACTAATTTTAAGTTATGTACATCTTTTGACGTGACAACGTCTTAAATTAGGTTGCGGCTGGGAGTCACTTATGAAAAAGTGTAACGCTCGGTAACGTTACGATGAGTCACCGATGTTTTAGTAAACAAAATATATTTCTATAGTTAAAATTTGTGCAATTATTATTTTCATTCAATTCCTTGTTCCTATTGTGCAATTTAATTATATTCATATCAATAAATATTCTACCGAGAAAAAGACGTTGTCACGTAAAATCTTCGCCCGTAAAACCGACTTTACAGGCAACCATTTTTTTTCTATCTATTTTATTAAGAAAAGGATAGAAGATAACATTTCAGTTTAATCTTGTCAAATTAAGGTACGCCACAGACATCACAGACATGCATCGCTGACAGGGGTATTCGGCACTGGTGCAGCTACACAGGAGCTAAACTTAGCATTCGGGAACACCGTTGGAGCTGCTGAACCTTGGACAAAACTGTCTTTGCATTGTGTAGATTCAATTTCTTAGTATTGTATAATTGCATGGAACACGTGTGAGCACGATCTACTTGCTGTAAAGCATCTATTTGTTGGGTTAGTCGTTTATTGACTTGATAGTGCTATGGCTGTTGAGAGTATGTCATGCTCACTCAAATGTCTCGCTGGTGGTGGCGTGTGTGTTGAGTCATTAGGTTCCCTTCAATATGGTTGAGCTGAATGATGCTGATCCATACGTCATGTTCGTGAACGGACGCCGTCAGAGGGGACTGGTCATCTCTTAGCTGCTACGGCGTATTTTAAATTCTGAATTGTTGTTTTTTTTTCCATAATGGACGCTCTCAGCGTACAATATATTTCTGCATCGTTCTCACACGATTGATTTCAAAATGAATGATGTAATCAAATATTTGTATCAATAGCTTGATAATTTAAAAGAGTGTCCATGGAGTTTCTTGCCCGTTCTTCTCCATAGGTACCTACTCTTTGGAATGGGCGACTAGCTTCACCTTACTGACTGACCGACCTTCTGACAATTCAAAAGTGCCTGTAACTGGTTTATTTGAAATAAATGCTTTGATTTTTTTTTTGATTTTGACAGTTTAGACGCGATTATAAACATGGCGACATGGCAATTTTGCATCAGGAGCGGACTAAGTTCACAGGTCTAAATTACATTTTATTTTCTGTCCTTTTCATAATGAAACAGAATGAAAAAGATGGACCAAACTTCAATTTAGTTTGTGAAAGAGGGAATCCATTGTGTTAGTTTTTTTTTTAATTGTTTATGGTAAGTCTTCCATTCTTACGTCATTCCCACTAGCACATGACCTGCTGAAACGCCCCTTTATCTATAAATTATAACCTCATAGTTGTTTACTCGCACCGGCTTCAGTTAATAAGCTCATCAAGAAATCTTTGGTAAATAACGAAGTAACATGATAACCAGCTGTTTAACGAACCGCTATATCTTTCATACACAGTCGAAGAAGACCTAGTCTATAAAAAATTAAAACCTCATTCTCGCAACTGGAATACTTTGCGTTTGTTATACAAAGTGAATGGAATGTTCAGGTTAGTATCACAAAGGAGTTTGGCCATTTTGATTTTGATAATAATAGGCCAATTACAAAATGTGCTGGGTTATGATGTATGTGGTGTGACCTAAATTGTCAAGTTGCTTTAGCGTATTGATAGGAATCCAAATAGACTCGGCCAACCAATTTTAGTCGTAATCTATAATCGGGGACTTCAACAGCCGTGCCTTCAACTGGGGCTACAATGATACGACTAAACTACTACTTCTTGCACCTGGATGTTGTTTTACGTTAAAACTGGTATAATGCGAAAACTTTGCATCCAAATAATTATACCAAATACACACGGCATGCTCATGTCTGCGTAAAAGAAAGCTTAACGTAGCAAGAACATAATACACATAGACAGTTACTAAAGTGAGTATACATTAGTAGGTACTGGCTTATTTTTATTCTAAGAAGAGATCAAAGTGGTAGTTATAACCTGCCGTTCTGGAAAACCTTGGGGGATGCCTTTGCCCAGCAGTAAAAAGAAGAAAAATTACACTTCTGTGACAAAAATTTTCACTGTGTTTGCAAATGGTTGTGATCTGGGATGCCAATTTATCGATAAAGATTCGCCGTGTGAGATCCCGGAGTAGGTAATAGAAAAACCAATGTTGGACAGCACCACCACTATTAGCTTTTCAGTATGTAAATCCCGTTTTTGAACCAGTGCCAGTATCACAGCGGTGGCATATTTCCAAATGTCGTCATTTGGAAATTTTGGCGCAAAAGTCGTCTTTTGCACCAAAATGCGCCGCAATATACATAATACCATAATACTTCATTCGCTACCTACTCTAGATATTGTAACAAAACAAAAAGCAATTTACTCGTAATTATATGACCCAAATATCGGGCGAATAAGCCGAGATTGAGCCCTTTCAGGCCATCATTAAAAGCTCATTTTCATTCATTGAAGTGTTTCATAGTATGGAGACGTTTGTATCCAGTTCATTAATTAACTTCGCTTTTAGAATAGGGTAATGGTTAAAGAACAAGAATTTGTGCTGAAGTCAATAGGATTTGATTAAATCGCATCATAGAGTTTTGAGAATGGATGTCGGTGGCTATAATAGTAGGGGAAGATCACAGAAATAATCGATGGAATGTATGAATGACGAGATGGTTAGATAGGAGGTGACTACCAAGATGACGTCTAATAGAGAAGTATTGAAGAAAATTACATGTTTCACCGAACCTAGATAAATTCTACAAATAAGGGCAGGTGAATGATGAAAGATGTACTTATTTATTTAGTTCATGGCTATGCACATGGGTCCGTCGAAGGTTAGGCTTGCCCCAGTTGTACCACAACCAACGCTCTCCAACAGGTAGGACTTCGGACCCCACTTCCGGTGGATAGCGCACCAGTTGTTCGGTGCGGTAGGGCAGTATGAACGTAGTTTCCCAATCTGGGGCCCCGAGCGCCTCTTCAGGCGGCTCAACATAGAGACCGTGCGATCGTTGGGTTTGGGCCCGGCCCGGTTTGGGCCTCTGACCAGATGGCCGGCAACATGACCGCAGATAGCGATCTCTTATTAGGCAGCCTGCTTACTCGCTGGATCCTCGTCTTGGGACCAGCAGGTGAAGATCCTCGAGTCACTATACCGGAGGGGCGAGAAAGTGCGGGGGCGCGGCCAGCTGGTATAGTAATCAGCAAGCAGCATCCATCGCAGCTCCACGAAGTCCCGATGGCGTAATGGACGGACAAGCTTCAGCGCCCTACTGTCGACCTCATCATCATCGAGGTGATACAACTGGTACTGGCGGATTGACACGAGATAAAGTACTGCTTCCTGACGTTGCGAGTTACATAGGTGTTCTCGGGGCATGGTTGTTTCGGAAAGTAAGACGGAACCGGACGCTCGGTGTCACCACTGGGTCTACTGCTGGGAGGACATGGCCTAGGAAACGTTGGCAGAATGTGCAGCTCTGGAGAAACCAAGCCTCATCAAGACGCAAGACATCATCGAGATGCAAGGTTATTCGCAAAGGAGAACTACCACGTGTCTAATTCTTCTGTGCCGACCATCAAGTTAGGCCACTTTTTTCCCTCCAACCAGGAACCCGAGGTGCATGCCGGAAAAAAATGTTTTTACTTAAAGCTTAAGACCAATCGCATAAGTAAGTGACTTGTGTTATTGCGAATATCCCAATCAGAGCAAGTGATACCTGCAGACCAAAAGACAAAAAGTATACGACTGACAGTTGATACATCAAACAATCGACACCTAATGAAAACTCCGGGTTGCCAATTTTGTAGTTTCCCACCAATCGCTTTACTGAGGCAGAGATTTTCTAGGATGTCAATGCTTTTTGGTATTTGATATTTATATAGGAAAGTTAGGTTTATATTATTACAGGTTTTTGTTTTTCAAAAAAGTCTTATTTGCTCGGGAATAATACCTTTTGGCGTTTGACAAGTTTCTTTTTGTTTTGTTTTGGCGGGAATCTTAAAAAGGCACTCGACCTCTGGTGAACGTCGCCGGAATGAAAGGGATTTTTATCTCACTAAAATCACCCTGGTGATCACCATCCGCAAATAGAGGTGGTCCCAGATTCTCTTAAAACACCTATTCCGAAACCGCCCCTGAGGAAGGTCTGTCAAGCACATACCTGGGGCCATTTTTGCAACCCACAGTTTTCAAAATATGTCCGTCAGTATTATTTTTATTCTAGCAGCTAGCTAAGGAAAGCAGTTTTTTTTTAATTTTTTATGGTCTCAATCATCACATACACTTTGAGATAATGTCTTATGACGATAATCTACAATAACACGCAAAAATAAACTTGCAAACTAAAAAGAAAATCTCACATTTTTATGTAAGGGTCAAACAGATAAACCGCACACAATAAACTATATGACCTTAAATATAATGACAGAAAACGTGACACTGACCAATTACACAGATTTTATTGCGTTCTGCTAGGGATGGGCGGGTGGGTAAAAAATGTGAATATAAAAATTAGAAGGAAAGGGTAAAATAGGTATAAAAGAAAAAATACCCTTTTTTAACGGGTTACAGGGTACCCACCACCATCTTTGGGACCCAAGTCAACTCCAACTGCCAGACGGTATACCTGCTTAATTACGGATGGGGTGCTGACGCCAGCTTTCCCTTAGGGGCTGAGTATTTAGACGGCAGTCGCACTCGTAAAAGCAAAACAAGCCAAACTATTGTGAACAGGAAAGGAAGAAATGCACATGACACAGTTAGGGCGCCACCGCAAAACGGCACGCAGGAGCTTCACCCGACTCCTGTGACCTGTGTGTGCTAGGGCTACCGTGTCAGAGGAGCACACGGCTGGAAACGAGTCGAAACCAAGAAAATCCGTTTCGCTTTTCCGGGTGCGGTGACGCTCTCAGCTCCAAGAACTGTTTCACGGGATCCCGGTATCGCAGGGAGTGGTTCTGGGTGGTGATTTGAACGGTCATGTGGGTGAGAAGAGTGACGGGGTTGAGTGTGTTCACGGCGGCTTTAGGTACGGCGGCCGCACAGCAGAAGCAAAACAGCATTCTGCAAACGTGTGCGGCCGCTGACCTTGCAATCGAGAACACCTACTTCAAAAAGAAGCCGGAGCACCTTGTCACCTACCGGAGCAAGCGAAGCGCTACCCAGGTAGATTTTCTACTGACTAGGAAACACCATATTGGCAAAGCAGCCAACTGCAAAGTCATACCCAGTGACAGTCTCACTGTACAACACCGCCTCCTTGTCATGGATCTCTGCATAAAGACCCAACGTAGACGATTAGAGCACTGCCGGCATCAGATCCGGTGGTGGCTGCTTAATGAAAATAAGTCCCAGGAGTTCGCGTCATTATTAGCGGCAAGTGAGAATCTGTCCACATATAAGTTTGCCAAACGTGCCACTAAAAGAGCTGTAGCCGTAGCCACATGAGATCACTTGCAACCGCTTTACGAGAAGTTGGAATCATCCGAGGGCAAAAGATTATTTCCAAATTGGCACGTATCAGGGTCAAAACGGCACAGGATATATCCAAGTGCCGTTGTGTAAAAACCCCTACTGGCAACTTGCTATGCAAAGACCTCGCGGTAAAGGAGAGATGACGCTCGTACTTCCACGAGCTGCTGAATAAGCAGCGCCAAGAGGTGTAGACACCTGAACTCCCTCCAAATCTTAGATTTCTGCCCCGATAACGCATGATCTAATCCGATTTGCCGATAGCAAATCGGAAAGCTGTCGGAACTGACGGAGTCCCTATTGAGGCCTGGAAGGCGATGGGTCTTCGCGGTGTTGGCGCGGTGGATGTTAACTAACCTTATGAACCGCGTATTCCTGACCGGCAAAATCTTGAGTCAATAGAGACTGAGTATTATTACTTTAGTCTTCAAAGGTATGGGCTCTGTACAGGAGGGTGGTAACTATAGCGGTATATAGGTCATGTCCCACACCATGAAGATCTTTGATAGTAGCATGCTATCTCGGGGGGTCAATAAATGGGTTTCGTCCAGGGTACGGAACCATGGATCCTATCTTCGTACCAAGGTTCACCATGGAGAGATACAGATCGAAGAACACGCCTCTACATATGCTCTTTTTAGATATGCAGATGGCCTTCGACTGTGTCCCTCGTGGGATAATATGGTGGGTACTGAGTTCCAAAGGGGTACCAGAAGCCTATGTTGACATAATTCGAGACATGTACCTTAATTCTGGTTCCGTTGTTAGCCCGCTGTTGGTGACACTAAACCCTTCCCCATCACCTTCGGAGTCCACCAGGGATCTGTTCTTAGTCCGTTTCTGTTCAGCGTGATATGTGACGTCTTATCGGATAGCATCAAGGATTTACATGAACAACCTCCCTGGTTGCTCATGTGAATCCTTATCGCGCTGGCTGACGCGGACAAGGGACGGTTGGTGCGGCGTGTGAATGGGGTAGCTGGGGCACTTTCAAAGTTGCTTCCTAACCTGGGGAGTCCGAGCTCCGCCTGCAAGCGGATCTACATGGGATTCGTGCCATCGATAGCCCTGTATGGGGCCCCGGTATGGGCCTCTAACCTGACGGCCTGCTGACCTTCAGAGCCAAACGTCGGTATCGCACGATCTCCTATGAGGCGGCCTGTCTACTGGCTGGATCCCTGCCCTGGGACCTGGAGGCGAACGTCCTCGTGTCACTGTACCAGTAGCACGAGGGGGCGCGGGAGCGGGGCTAACGGCTGATGCAGCGTCAGTTCGAGCAGCGTCGGCCGCAGCTACGCGAGGTCCTGGTGGCGGAATGACGGGACAGGCTTTAACGCCCTACCATACACCTCACCTACGCCTCACCACCATCGAGGCCATCCAGCCGGTCCAACCGGGACCGGCTCGGGAGAAAGCTCGGCTCCCTGATGTTTCGGGTCACACGGGTACTCGCTGGCCATGGTTACTTTGAAAACTACCTGTGTCGCATAAACAGGGAGCCGGACGTCCGGTGTCACCACAGCGTCGACTGCCGGGAGGACACGGCGAACAATACGCTGACAGAGTGAGCCACTTGGAAAGAGCTGCGCCGCGCGAGCTCTGAAGTAGGCAGTGACGTGAGGGTCGATGGTCGGTAGCGAACAGTCCTGGGATGCAGTGGTTTCTTTCTGCGAAACAGTCGTCTCACAAAAAGAGGCTACGGAAAGAGAGAGGGCGGTCGCACCCTCCAGCACCCCTAAATGGGTCCAGCAGAGGCGACAGGGCCGGAACCATCTGTCGCCCCCCAAACATCACGACCCGAGGTGGCAGCGCGAAATGTTCCACGCGCGCCAATCTTAGACATCACGGGGGGAGCCATACCCCTCTCTCCCACCCTGACCCGAGAAGGCCCACAGTGGCGGCAATCAGGGGTTGCGGAAGCAGTTAAGCAGTTTTCGTTATCGCAATCCCCGGTGTAGGTGTGAGATGGAACACTAGGGTAGTGTTTAGTCAGTAAGAGTTTGACAGACCCTGTCGCCCCCTCCAGGGCGGCGGACATCCATAAGGATTTTCCACCCCGGAAACAAATAAAAAGGGTTGCGGGTTGGTTAAAAAAGAAACCGTGGCCCTTGTACACAGAAAAGTGAAGGAACCCGGGTGGGTTTTTGTCAGTCAGTCTGACATACCCTTCCGCTCCGCTCAGAGCGGAAAAGGTCATTTGATAATTTCGCATCCAGCACAAAAAAAAGTTCCGTAGTAGCAGCCCGTGAAATTAGGATTTTCTCGCATTTTTTGCAATTTACAGGTCAGTGTCAAGTTGTAACTTGATTAAAATATGATCTGCGACAACACTAACTATGTAACTACGGGTCTACCCCAATTTAAACTGATTATAATTTTTACCCGGTAAAAATTAAAATGTGTACCTACACATCTTAATTTTTATTTTTAATGGGTATTTATCCGAAGTTGGGGTTTTTACCGGGTGCAGACCCATCTCACTACCGCCTGGTAAAAGGAAAGAATAAAATCATTATTCTAATAAATAGTAAATAAATATATGTGATATTATTTGCATTAGTTAAAGATGTATACTTTGAATGTTGTTTCCTAAATGTTGCTTTAGCCAAAGGTTTGAGTATTGTTTCCAAGCGACTAAAATTAGTAATTTATGCGGCACCTTATATATATTTATCTCAGTGTCGTAGCGTTAAAACTTATTATGTGCCCTGACTCGTCAAAGGCCTTATGAAATAGAAACTGACAAAGGTGTATATTAGCAACTCGACGGTAGGTACATAAAACAAGTGAGTAAATAGATTCCAAGGGCTCTTAGTTTTTGTTTGGCCATAAACTCTATGCACTCGGCTCTCAGGCCATCCCCTGATATTTGATTATCCTACACTAGGATTAGCTGCGTTTTGAATCAGTAATTTTACATTATCTACAACATAATAAATTTTGCAGTCAGCTGAGGTATTAGAAGCTCTTAAGTTTAAGCATTTTTTCATTTCATTTCAATTATTTCATTCATAAAAACAATTTACATTGTGTTGAATATCTACATAATTGCGACCCACACACGACTACACACAATATTAAGAACTAAGAATTATTCATTTACATACATTAGAAGCGAAATTTATATACAGCATGTTAAGAAAATCCTGTCCGACCCATAAGGGTAATAAAGGTTAGGTAAACACATGACCAAAATATATAATATAAAATTTTACGTAATCATCATAGTATCAACACAAATGAATTTTGAAATAATCTTTTTTTCCCGCGAATTAATTCCAACTTCCCCGAAATTTAGTAATTTTTAAAAAAGTGACAACACCGGTATTATTATGAGCGAATAGCGATGCGACCACGTGCCGCGTGCCCTGCCGTCCGCCGCCCGCGGAAGGGTGAACGCACATTTATTAAGTTACCACTTTTTGCGAAATAGTATTTATTTTTTTAGGGGGTTTTTTTTACGTTTAGCCCGGTTTTGTATCAACACCTTCACGGGTCGGACAGGGTTTTCTTAACATACTGTATAGTGCCAAACTGTTTCAAGTATAATGTCCACATGCAAACCAAAATCAAATACAATTATACAGTTCAACAGTTACTAATTGAATGTCAAAAGTTATAAATATCCTATGTAATAATGTCTAAAATATAATGTCAAATAGTTTTCAAATGAATGTCAAAACAATTTTAAATATAATGTCAAACAATTTTATGTCAAAAATACTAAAAAAAAAAAAAATATTATTTATTATTTTGTGACATTAGTTCCGATACATTGTACAAACATTTTTCTATTAAAAAGGCTTTTAAATTTATTTTAAACAAGTGAGTGTTATAAATCAAGATCTTTAGCTCAGAAGGCAACGCATTAAATATTTCCACAGCTTGATACTTCCAGCAATGCTCTACTATATTAAATTTTGGTGCTATTTGTTGTTTGAAAGTTTTTCCTCGCGTCTTCTCTCTAATATTACAAGCAGCTTATATTTAAAAATTTTCAATTAAGCAGCTTATACCAGACTATTGTGATAATATAAATGACTTTATGCATCGTCTAATTGGAGTTATTATATTATATTAGCTGTGTCCCTATAATATTTCTTTACTATTTCAGCCAAGAATTTAGTTAAGCAACTTGCTGCTTTTGAGCAATGCGACAACTTAAATTATTCTGCCGAAAATTTGACAATTAATGCAACAACACACATTGCTTTTTAAGACCATAGAGGCAATCGCTTGCAAAAATGTGAGAGCGGTATCTAATGGACGTAAATGTGTGAAATAAGGTGTCAAAATATTAAATAGTAACAGCCTGGAGTATGTTCAGGGATTCATCAACAAATAATTATAAGAAGATGTATTCCTGAATTGTAACAATATATATATTCTCTGTATGACCGAACATAGTCCGATTTCATTTCATTAGGACTATGTTCGGTCATACAGAGAACATAGCTAAAAGCCACAAGTTGTAGAATTTTAGTATTCTTAAGATTAGTAGTTCGTTCAGGAGAGTAAATGCAACTTGTTTGTTGTGCTTGTGCAACCTACTGGTTGTACAAGCCGCCATGTATACATGGCGATGATAAATAACCAGCAAGCATATGCCACCTAGCCACTTTGGATTCAGAGGAGAGGCATGCGAAGAAGCTGATTGGCGACCCAGATTTAACTCAAAACGGTCACCAAAGCCTGTACGCCAGTACAGGCGTAAAGTAGCCAGCCTGTCGGTGTTCTATAAGATGCATTTTGGAGAGTGTGAGAGAATTGTATGATTTAATTACCCCATCTCCGTTCCATCATCGGTCGATCCGTCGTACGGCGAAAATCCACCCTTATGTTGCTGACACCACTACAATCCGGACGTTTCGCATCCTCTTTTACACTGCATACATCGAGGGACTGGAATAATTTGTCAGCAGCGGTAGCAGTAACGTCCTACAGGAACCAACCTCCAACAATTTAATATGTATTGCACACAATTTGGTAACACATTCATTCCAAAAAGCAGCACAAGCGATCTACTCTCTCCGAAAAAAATCTATATCACGAAAGTTAATCGGCTTATAAGAGAAAAAACCTGCTAACAAGAGAAATTTGGAGTCTTCCCTTACTTTTTCAACTTGTAAGATACTTTCCAAGTTAGCTAGTTACCGCGACCCACGTACAGGGAAACACAAAGTGTCGATAAGATTTACGATTTTCCACACAAATATCAACTCTGATTTCAGATTTGCTTTTTATTTTTCTTTAATTGAATATAATGATGTGGTTTGTGAATATGATAAATCATGTTGAATTTCTTTTATAAGCTTTCCTATACAATAATCCTAGCTATATTTAACCGATTTTTTCTACGTAAAAGCTATAGGTTCGATGCACAAAGTTCTACACTGTAAGGATAAACCAAATCCAGTCATTTTCTCAGCGTTACCTATCGTTGAAAAAAAGTTCAAACATTTTGGCCGAAAATTCGACTACGCCAAATCCACTCACTGGCGTAGAAAATCATAAATTCTAATAATAATATTATTAAAACTTTTTGCAATATAATGTTGTATATGAAAGGCAAGACTTTTGTAGATAACAGACAGATTATCAACTTAGATTTTCTAATAAAATTCTACCTGTATCAAATGCGATCCGAGTTTATCCCTGGCTCTATTAATAACCTTTTAAAACCTCCAAGTATACATTGATACACTGGCGAAATATTACTAAATCATAAACCGATTTTCTACTTTACTTTAAGGTTCCGTTCTTATGAAGATAATCATTTATTCAACTTTTAACTAATAATGGTTACCAATAAACAAAAAATAAGTTGCTTTATTTTAGCAACTTATTTTTTGTTTATAACTATAAACTAGTGCTTGACTGCAATCCCGCCTGATGGTAAGTAGTGATGCAATCGTTGATGGTGATCCGCGCTAGTTTATTAAGAGCTTATTCACTAAAAAAAAATGAGTGAATAGGAAGGAAGACGGCACTTGAGCTGACGCTGCCGGCAGTAGTGCGGAGGATGGTCGGCAGCTCAGAGTCGTGGGACGCGGTGGTGTCCTTCTGCGAGGACGTGATGTCGCAGAAGGAAGCTGCGGAACGGGAGAGGGAGATATCAACTCCCTTCCCGGGCCGCAGAAGACGCACCGGGCGCCGAAGAAGGGCGGATAACGCCCTCTTCCGCCCCCCATGAATGGGTCCAGGGGCGAGGGACATGGGGAAGTCCCCGCCCCCCTATTGATGGACCCCGAGGTGAAGGCGCGCGCGAGTGTCGGCGCGCGCCTTTGAGGTGATGCACGGGGTAGTTTAACACCCCACTACCCCGTGCAGGAGAGGAGGCCCAGACAGACCGGGCCAGCACGAGGGTGGGGCCGTGGAAGAATTTAGACTCCCGCGGCCCCACGTGCGCTCGTGATAGAAGACACACCGGGGTGGTTTTAGTCAGTAAAAGTCTGACATACCCCGTCGCCCACCCCAGGGCGGCGGGCATCCTATGAGGATTTCCACCCCGGAAAAAAAAAAAAAAAAAAAAAAAAAAGGTGATGCAATGTTACTTCCAACAATACGATCACGATTGATTGACGAGATTGATCTGGAGACCCTCCACGATCAAACTTCCGACAACTGCTCATACCCGTTCTCCGTACCTACGGCTTCACCAGACATTATGCTGGAACACAACAAATCTCTAGGCGGCGAAACTTTGTCTGGTAGGTGGTAACTTCTAACGGTAGATGATATGGCATACCACAAAATTTAGGAATAATCAGGAATTATTTTCCGACAAAAAGAATAAATGTTCACATTTTTTTTTAACATAATTCTCAGTGTAGTCGTGTATTCATAATATTTATTTTTCTTATCTTTAAATGGTATTACGAGTGGCTCGTCGCTGAATATTAACGTCGATATAGGTCGATTTATCAGGTCAACCTACACTTGGCGCGATTGTTCTATGGATGTGTTGGGATGGGTTACATACATCCGTGGAAGAATTTAGACTTCCGCGGCCCCACGCGCGCTCGTGATAGAAGAGACACCGGGGTGGTTTTAGTCAGTAAAAGCCTGACAGACCCCGTCACCCACCCCAGGGCGGCGGACTTCCTATGAGGATTTGCACCCAGGAAAAAAATGGGATACATACATACTAAGACCCCTCCGTGCCTCGGAAAGCACGTTAAGCCGTTTGTCCTGGCTGTCATGTATAGATCTATTATAGTCGTTACGGGTCGCCAGATATCCGAAACACAGCCTCCGTGTCGTAGCGGTACCGAAAGCGACCGCTGCGCAAGGAGGCGCGGGTTCGGTGCCCGCGCAGTGCAAATATTTGTATGCATGAACATGAATTTTGCACTGGTCTGGTCGTGCCTCGGAAAGCCCGGAAGTCCCGGTTGCCATACGAACATCTAATGGCAGTGGTTACGGGTTGTTGGAGCCCTCAAAAGTCCAACAATTGGTCTAACTGCAATGCTTCGATATCGCCTTAGGGTTTTGGAAGTCAGACGGCAGTCGCTTCACGGAAAATATCGAAGTTTAGCCAAAATCAGCAGTTTAACTGGTAAAGCGGACCCCAGACTCCTAAGCTGAAAAAGCTTTGGATGCGACTGGGATTAACGCTGAGATGATGATGATGATGGGTCGTCAGATGCCCGAAAGTCTGACTACCAGTCTTACCATGAGGTATTGTATCGTACCCAGTTGCTAGGTTGTGGAGGTGAGATTGGCATTCGCTCCATATATAATCTAACTGGATTAAGCTCAATACTAGATGCAACGGTTAGATTGAAAGCCAATCCCAACGAAGTTGGGAAAATACTGGGCAGATGACAATCCTTAATTATTATTTTTTTAAGTTTCCCTCTCTGGAGTTTCTTATGTGTCGTGGGTGAGTTTACAAACATACAAACTCACATACACAAAACGGCCAGACCTGGAACAACTACTTGTAGACCACACAAATATTTTATTATTTTTCCGTGCGGGAATCGAACCTTCGGCACGCATCGCAGCAGTCGATCGCTCAGCCACCAGCCAATCGTGTCGTAAAAAAATTGTATTTCATATTGTTTTAAATCTAAATATAATATGCATTACGACACAAAGTAATCATTTTTAAAATAAATAAAAATAGAAGACGGAAAGGAGATGTTTCATTTTGGGCCACTGACACTGGCACTGGCCAAGACAATAAAAGATTTTCATAAAAATATGTTTTTTAGTGAGATAACCCTTTATTAAGGTAGTCATGACACTGGTTGACACATTTGATTGGCGACTTTGACAGTTCTATTTTCCCGTTGTGTTCATGTCGCGTGCTGATTTGATTTGTGTTTATTTAATGGACCCTATGTTCGGAATTCATTTTTTGTTTTTTTCGCAGTCATATGGTAGATAATTAGATACGATAGCCTTAGATAGATGACATTTCAATCAAATGTCACTGTTAAAATCTTATTTCGCTTATTGCTGACCACCATATTTATTTGTAGTTGTGTTGCACTCCTTAGCCGAGTTAAATTGAATCTGTATAAAAACTAAGCCAAAATATAGGAAATTAACATTAAAAACAGTTAACTATAGCGTAACTTTACCTAGTATTAAGTGTACAATGTGCTGGCCCAGGCACCATACATTTCTGAAACATCTCTTTTATATAGAATTTTGTGGCCTAAAATAACCTACCTTATTGTTTTATTGGTGGTCGTTCTTTCATGGAAACTTCCTCTCTTATCTTTTATAGAAACAAGCAGAAAGCGATCGGCTTTTGTTTAGAACAATAAGTATTCATTTAAATCACACACTTTTTTCGCAAATGATTTAAAAGATTTTCTTATCTTGTTTGTATTGCCTGGATCGCTTAAGATTTAGGCCCACATATCTTATTTTGACGCGTTATGGTGAAACAGGTCTAACCGAGTTAAGCTTACCTTGCCAACCCTTTCGTAGAGTTAACCCTTACAATTTATTATGGCATTTAAAGGAAGCGGGTTAGAAAGCGTGGGGCTAAAAAGCCCAAGGCTTGCATTATGTAGATTATTACCCCACATAATCGTACCAAAGGCAAAATATTAAGTAGCTTTTTTAGATTGCAGTAACTTATTTTACTTCAACGTGTTTGCAAATTTTTAAGTAGAAATTTGTGTTTTTCTCTTTTTTTATTTATAATGACAAATTAGTGTTTGACCGTGATCCCCAGTGATGGGAAACAGTGATGCAAACATTGATGGTAAAGCGCGCTAGTTTATTAAGAGCCTATTCGCTCAAAAAAACTGAGTGAATAGGAAGGAAGGCGTCAATTGAGCGAGGTGATGCAATGTTAAACCCAAAAACACAACCAATGATGCTGCGCCAAAGGGAGATTGAACTGGAGACCCTCCAGTACTGGAGTTGGCTATCTGGAGTTGGCTATCTGGAGTTGGCTCCAGATTGGTGTATTTTACGCGGCATACATCGCAACATAATTGCTCAGTCCCGTCCACCGTACGGCTTCACCAGACATCATGCCAGAACACGACGAATCGTTTGGCGGCAAGACTTTTTCTGGTGTGTGATAATTTCTGCCGGCAGCCGATGTTACCTCGGCTTACCACCGAGTAAATATTTATTTATTCGTTCATAATATTACCGGCAACAGATAGACCCTTGAAATTTTCATAGATGGTGTATTTTTAATTCTACTATAACAACAAGTGTACCTACCTAAACAAAATAAGAAATATTTAAAAGAAGCTCCCATACAGCAGATGAGATATTTTGTAGATAATGGTAGTCCGACTCGCACTTGACCAGTTTTTTTTTTTTTCAAGTTCTAGGTGACCAAATCATCATCATCATTATCTTAGCGTTTATACCGGTTGAATCTGCGGCTTTCGCGTTGAAGCCCGGGGTCCCCTTTCCTACAAATTTTCCTTCATATCGCACGAACTTTAGCATCCTGTAGTAAGAGATTGTAGGCACGCATGTCATCTCTTACAACGTCAAACTAGTATTTCTTTGGTCTACTCCGCTTGTTCCAACTGGCGGTGGCGGTGGCGCCATGGCAAGACATTTAGATATTTTGTGACCAAATATTTAAGGTAATTCAAGAAGAATGTGGGACGGAAATACAAATGAAACATCAGAAAGGATGACTTTCATAAAATTGCAGAGTTTTATGAAACTCATCCTTTCTCTTTCTTCTCATTATTTTTCTTCCTTAAGCAGTTTTTATGAATAAGGTATGCAGATACATGTATAGTTTATCAACAAATACAGATATTTCCAATAACACGTTTCAATAAAAAAGTCTATTCCACATAATTTAGCCTACCGGTTCTTCATGTACTTGGCCCGTGTACACCAGCCGGTCCTAAGTAGGTACGTGATATGAAAAGAAAACCACAGTCTTTGACGACTATCCTTTAAGAATATTCCTATTATTTTTTGTTGCCCTAGTTTATTAGATTTGCTTTGAAGCACAGAATGGTGAAAGAAACTTCACCAAAAATGTTAAGAATATTTCAACAAGCCGTCTGCGTACTTAGGTAGAGGTCAGTATGACAATTTGTGTCAAAATGTATTATAGATCTGATAAAGCAACTATACACCACCTACTTATGTATTTTTTATAAAAGTAAGAGAAAATTATGTAAGATAATATTAATAAATAAAAAGCATTACTTAAGTTACCCCATAGGCAACCAAACAGCAGCCACAGCAAACACAGATACGCAACACAACACAACCCATAAGACACATATTACCGGATACATCAAGCAACATGCCTGCTACAGCAATTTCCGATATACAGGCAAACCTCCCGGCAATCATTTCTAGAACTGTATTATAGCTACCCCGTATCGCAGGGTACGCCGGCACCAAAGATGACCAGGAGGCTTGCGTAAGGTATTGTGTAAACAGTCGGTGCACGCTTCCGCAAACATGCCCGAGGCATAACAGATGCGGGACAGCCCCAACACAGATCTGAAAGCGTTATTGTATTGGACAAGAAGGGTAAGTTGGGTTGTAAGCCGCTCATGTGTAAGAAATCCACTGGCTGCAAGTGTATAAAGCATATATTAGCAAAGTAAAAGTCCCAAAATAAAATCCCTAGTGAAACTTCAACATAACATGCTAAAATTTGAGTTGATTACTGATTTATTATCAACCTTTTTATCGTCCCACTGCTGGGCACAAGTCTAAGTCTAGTCTCGTAGAGAGAAAGATTAAGCGTAATCACCACGCTTGCTCAATGCGGGTTGGCGATTTTAGACTCAAGTCCAGGTTTCCTCAAGATGTCTTCCTTCACCTTATAATCAGTCATTCAAGACATACTTAGAAAGTATGTATATGTAACTTAGAAAAGTTACATTGGTACTTGCTTGACTTGGAATCGAATCCACAGACTCATACTTGAGAGGCTGATATTTTAACCACTAGGCCACCACGACGCCAATTTTCCAAGTAAAAGTACTTAAATAAAATCCCTAATGAAACTTGAACATAAATAGACTGCCAAAATTTGAGTTGATTACTGATTGATCAAAACATAACTGGTAAATGTGAGTTGAGCTCCTAGGTATACTTTTGTACCGGTATCTACAATATCACATGCGAGCAACGCATTATACTGATGTCACGTAGATCCTGCATCTTCGCAAGTAGAGTTTACAGTACAACTAGCATATACAGTATGTTAAGAAAACCCTGTCCGACCCATAAGGATAATAAAGGTTAGGTAAACACATGAGCAAATATAATATTAAATTTTACGTAATCATCATAGTACCAATACAAATGAATTTTGAAATAATCTTTTTTTCCCGCGAATGAATTCCAACTTCCCCGAAATTTGGTAATTTTTAAAAAAGTGACAACACCAGTATTATTATAAGCGAATAGCGATGCGACCACGTGCCGCGTGCCCTGCCGCCCGCCCCCCGCGGAAGGGCGCAACGCACATTTATTAAGTTACCTCTTTTTGCGAAATAATATTTATTTTTTGGGGGGATTTTTTTTTTAAGTTGGCCCGGTTTTGTATGCATTAGTAGAATCAGTTATCGATACCTAACAACACCTTCACGGGTCGGACAGCTATTGGTTGGAGGATCCTCCTTTTTCTATAGAGGATGACTGAATTTTGCATCCTGTTCCTTTAGCTCTGTATTATCTCTGTATATACGCTGTATTTTCAAACTTTTTTTATTAACTATCGCTTGACCGCAATCCCGCCTGATGGTAAGCAGTGATGCGATCGTTGATGGTAAAACACGCTAGTTTATTAAGAGCCTATTCACTCTAGCCTTGAAGACACTCAAATTGTAGTGTGTCGGTAACACCTCCGCTGGCAAATTGTTCTAGTCCCTCGATGCGCGGTGTAAAAGAGGGAGAAAGAAATAAAGAAAATACATTTATTTACCACAGACTAAAAGGCACACAACACATCAGACAAAGACAAACATTAAAAAGTAAAAAAAATAATAATAAAATAAAGTAAAATGTGATAAAACAAATTAATGTAGAAAACTAGCAGGAATGTGTGCCTCCCGGCTGCGCCAAAAAGGCCCAGTTCATCAAAAATGCCAGACAACTAGTGCCTGACGCTGGTTTTCAACTGAACCTGATGTGAGGTGACGGATGTAAAACAGTTATATACAGCAACGTGACTTGTGTATGCAAAAAAAAAATAAACAAAAAATAAAATGTAATAAAATAAAATATTATGAGTCGGGAAGGATCGTAGTGGTGTTAACAACGTAAGGGTGGAAAGTCGACGTCCGATGGGGGAATTAAATCATGCAATTCCCTTGCAGACTCACCAGAATGCATCCTATAGAAGACCGAAAGGCTAGCCAGCCTGGAGCTTTGGAGTAGCTACTATACGCCTGTGCTCCAGGCTTTGGAGACCGTTTCGAGTTAAATCTGGGTCACCAATAAGCCTCTTCGCACGCCTCTCCACTGAATCCAAAGTAGCCAGATGACATTTCGCAGCACCAGCCCAAATGTGGCCGCAGTACTCCACACACGAGCGGGCCTGTGCTTTGTACAACATTAGAAGCTGCCGTAGTGTGAAGTACCGCCGGACCTTTGCGATGACGTCAAGTTTTCTCGCAGCCACCTTGGCCTTCGACTCAATGAACCGCTCAAAGTTTAGGTTCGAGGCTGATTGGTGACCCTGATTTAACTCGAGTTGGTCTCCAAAGCCTAGAGCACAGGCGTAGAGTAGCCAGCCTTTCGGTGTTCTATAGGATACATTCTGGGGAGTGTGCGAGGGAATTGCACGATTTAATTCCCCCATCTCCGTTCCACCATCGGACGACCCGTCGTACGGCGAGTTTCCACCCTTATGTTGTTAACACCTCTACGATCCGGACGAAGCGTTTCGCCTCCTCCTTTATACCGCGTACATCGAGGGACTGGAACAATCTGCCGGCGGCGGTGTTTCCGTCGGACTACAATTTGAGTGTCTTCAAGGCTAGAGTGAATAGGCTCTTAATAAACTAGTGCACTATACCATCAACGATTGCGTCACTGCTTACCATCAGGCAGGATTGCGGTCAAGCGCTGGTTTATACTTTAATAAAAAAAAAAAAAAAATCTTAACTCCCAAAAACTGAAGGTGGTCGGTGCACTTCAAGGATACATTCTGAAAAGTAGGAGCCAAGGTAAACGGGCTCCATTTAGCGGTGAAAAGACACGCCTGTGTTTTGGTGGTATTGAATGCTACAAGATTGGCTTTGCCCCATTCGGAGACTGCCTGTTGTGCAGCACTCGTACGCTCTACCATAGCCTCTCTTTCGGACCAGATTGATTCCTTACTAGCCCGAGCTTCCGGCAGTCAAGCAGTCTTTCTGTTCTTCTTCTTCTGCCTCACCTTGTACCGTTTTGTGTTGTCGGCTTTTCTAATCATGCGACACTTACTTATCTCATGAACACAACAATTTAGAAGCAGGTACTTCAATTACTGCAATTTTTTTCATCACTACAACTGTCACAACAACTGTCAAAGTGATGAAGGAAACAATCGTGTGGAAAGAAACAGGACTAAGAATTTATATGAGTATCCAATATAATACCCATCTAAGGAATAACAAATACCCGTCTTTTTTCCCGACAAAATTTCTAATTTTGTTCCGAGTGAATTAAGGTATTATTCCGATTCATTGCCTAATTCGTGTTTTTTTTTTTTGCTGAATGGAAACTTGGTAAAATCGCAAAAACATGTATTTTTTTCGATTCTATTGTCAGTAACAATGTTCATGTTAACATTGTTCAAGAATATTCCTTTCGTCAGTCTTTGTAGCTTATTAATATTGTGACTCTATGTACAATCAAGATATGCCGTGAAATCTGCAACAACATACAATCACCAGTAAATTAAATCTTATATTAAGCAAAAACAAACCTTATGCGTAGGAAGCCAGGTATTAAACATAACTATAGGACTTTTCATTTGGACTAAGACTTAATTTTGGGAGAGAGGCTAACAAGAAAATCCAGCTGGGTAGAGCAGCGTTTGGGAAGCTCCGTCGAACCAGAGTTGTCGATATACATAGCTCACAGAATAAGCAAACTGAAGTGACAATGGGTGGTCGGCCCATTGCCACGTCTTTCATTCATTTCATTCATTCTTGAGTGGAAAACGCGAATCGGTACACGTAGGGTGGGATGCCTTCAGACTAAGTGGAGCGACGATCGTCGCAAGATGGCTGGTAATAACTGGATGAGAGTTGCCAAGAATCAAGTTGAATGGCGTGAAATAGGAGAAGCCTATACTCGTATTCAGCAGCGGACTGCTGATAATGATGACTTAATATATCGCTCACCTAGTAATATATTAGCACATCTGCAAAAGATGTAAAACTGAGTTCATTATATATCCTTAATATTTACTAGCATCTAGACTAGTGCCTGGAAGCCGGTGATGACTGCGTTTGGTTACTATTTTGGTTATAAGATCTTTAATTCTTATATCTGTAAAATTTTAAAAACGTAGATATGCCAATATCACTACGGGAACGATACGTTAAAGCATTGCAATATAGAAATCTTCTATAGGGATTTCAAGGATGGCAGCATAAAAGGGTAGTTGACTAAAAAAAACTAATTAATCCGTCAGTCAGATTTCCAAAAAATAGTAGACAAGTATTTTTTTTCTTTTTTCATATAAACAAAAAATGAAGACGACACAGTGCCTTGAAACCTCGTGTGACGTCACTGCACGCTACACTTTTTAGCGAGTAGTGACGTCACCAGCCACCACTCCTGATCTTTGATGCATTTAAAATTTATAATTTTTTATCGATTTGATAAAAAGAAATATACGTATCCAATATTTTTCTATAATCTGAATGACGGACTAACTGGAATAATTTTTTTTTTTACCCAGGAAACATCCTTATTTTGATCGCTTACGTAAATCAGATCATATTTTAGAAAAACCTAAACGTTTCAAAATGATGGGGTAACCCTATGTAAATTATGTCTGAATATTGGTTCGTAGGCTGATAGTGTTATGCAAATCTGACGTCACCATATATGTAAAAGGGTCGAATATTAAAACTTCGTTTATATTTTACACCTTTGGGAAATCAATTTCGCGTGACGTCTCAACATTTCAAAGGACGTTTCATAAAAGTTTCAATATAGTTCCACTACTATATTATGTGAAGAACTACTAAAGGGAAAATTAAGGGTTGACAATAAACATTGATTTTTTATGGAAAATGTCTATTTATATTTTAATTTATGTTACTTTTTTTTTCTTTTTTTCTCGTTTTTTTTTCTTTCTCATTGCTCCATCTTCTTTTTTTTTTGGTTTAAATGTTTAGTAGGAAAACATAATTATTGCCTGCCTGATTTGCGTAATGCCACTAAGTGGAGCCTGGTGATAACATCATCATCGTCATTTTTTCAGCTGAAATACTGCCACTTTAGTGTTGCAATAGGGTAGTTGACTAAAAAAACTAATTAGTCCGTCAGTCAGATTTCCAAAAAAAACTAGACACGTATTTTTTCTTTTTTCAAATAAACAAAAAATTAAGACGATACAGTGAGTTGAAAACTCGTGTGACGTCACTGCGCGCTACACTTTTTAGCGAGCAGTTACGTCACCAGGCACCACTCCTGATCTTTGATGCCTTTTATATTTGTCATTTTTTATTGATTTGATAAAACAGAATATACGTATCCAATATTATTCTATAATCTGAATGAGGGACTAAATTGAATCATTGGGCTATGTCGGTGACTACAGGTTTTTGTAAAATCTACATCAGATACCAGCTCTCACAATAAGAATTTATTATACATACACAACGAAAATAACGTTATATACGTATAATAAATTCACATTCTGAGAGGTGGTGCCTAATGTAGGTCAATGTACGAAACCATACATAGTTTGTTCAGAATAAGCCACTGAATCCATTCCAATCATTTTTACACCATGATATATTTTTCCCAAATATATTTTAAAAAGTGTTGCAGTGGGGTCACCGAGCGCACATTACGTGGTGAGCGGCGTGTCGACCATATTTTTGTAGGGACAACCAGATAACATAACAAGCTCATAACTTTGGGATTTTTCATGATTTCTTTTTGAAATTTTGTACATAAATTCTTTACATAATTATAGCAAGTTTCGCATATAAAAAAATAACGTTGTACATATATTCCAAAACTGTTAAGTAAGTACTACTGAACTATTGTGAGAGAAAATAAATGAATTTATTTATTTATTAATTTATTTATTTGCTCGGTGGTAGGCCATAACATCGGCTGCCGGCAGAAGTTACAACCCACCAGACAAAGTCTTGCCGCCAAGCGATTCGTCTTGTTCCGGCACGATGTCGGGTGAAGCCGTACGTAGGACGGGTCTGAGTAGTTGTCTTGCGATGCGTGTCGGGTACAATGCGTCAAATGTTGTTGTGTCGGGAGTTTGATCGTGTCCACATCAATCTCCCTCTGGCGCAAAATCGTTGGTCATGTTGTTGGGTTTAGCATTGCACCACCTCGCTCAACTGCCGTCTTCCTTCCTATTCTCTAAGTTTTTTTTTTTTTAGTGAATGGGCTTAATAAACTAGTGCGCTTTACCATCAACGATTACATCACTGCTTACCATCAAGCGGTATTGCAGTCAAGCGCTAGTTAATACTTATTTAAAAAAAATATGATTTATTTTTTTAAGGAAACCAATAATTCTTGAATGTAAACTATTTTCCAAAGTGGACGATCCTGATGAAGACAAAAAAAAGTTATGACTGTCTCACACTCCAGATATCACGAAGAAATATCAAAAACAATTTCATCATCATCATCAACCTTTTTTATCGTCCCACTGCTGGGCATAGGTCTCCTCTCATACAGAGAAGGATTGAGCGTAATCACCACGCTTGCTCAATGCGGGTTGGCGATTTTACACTTAAAGTCCAGGTTTCCTCAAGATGTTTCCCTTCACCTTCAGTCATTGGTGTCCAAGATATACTTAAAAAGTACATATAACTTTAGAAAAGTTACATTGGTACTTGCCTGACCTGGAATGGAACCCGTGCACTCATACTTGAGAGGCTGGTGTTTTAACCACTAGGTCACCACGACTTACAAATAAAAACAATTTAGGTGTAACAAAATAGCTAGAAAAGATGATAGAAAAAACGACAAATTAAAATATTGCAGCGCAGCTATCAAAAGACCCCCTTAAAAGGTTTTTTTTAAGGGTGTTTGTGTGCGGAAAAGAATTTCGAATTTATAGCACTTTCATTTATTGATCTACCAAGTAAGCCCAACGCGGTTTGATAGATCTTTAAATTTTTGATTCTAGAACATGCACGTGTCGGCAAACGTTGAAGGAAAATCGAGAGGAAACCGTTCCTCCCTATATTTTATTCCAACGTTTTGAGAGTAATGTTAATGAAATTCTCTATACAAAGTACACCACCTATACAGGGTCGTTCCACAATTATTGTTGGTAATTCGGCGCTGTTTCTACTAAGACAGCACTACTGTATACAAACTACGATAAAATTATAACTTATTATTTTTTTTTAATCATTGGAATAAACTAGAAACAGCTCTGGGATAGGATAAACTTATATAAAAAAGTGTGCGTCTCGGAATGCGCCCGATAGATGGGTATAGTGAATGGGTAGAAGTGGTGTTGTGAATTGGTAGTGGTGGTGTAGTGAATTAGTAGTCGTGATGTAGTAAATTGGTAGAAATGGTATAGTGAATTGATAGAATTGGTTGAGGGGCATAGTGCTTTCATAAAATCACTAAAAAACTTTTAAGTTTATACTCACTGTCAGTAGTATTTCTACTGTACACTAAACACTAAGTAGAGAGGGGGGAAAAATCTGTTCGAAATATGCATAGCGCAGTCGTATGCACGAGAGAAAGGAAAGCAGATTGGCTGCGTAACGCGTTTCGTAACGAAGTGTTTTTTTTTATTATTTGCAGCCCATTCGCTTCTTTTCATCATTTGTTTTTTATGTCTTTTCTTTTGCTTTTTTACAGCTATGCCTTTTTTGCGGCTTTGCCATTTTTTCTAGGGTTATTCTTTTCCCGCGTTTTTTTCTCTGTTTTCGTCTTTATCTTTTGTGCTACAACATTGTCCTTATTTCTACACTTATTCCTATTTACACTTACACATCTTTCGCTACGTAATACTAAGACTTAATTACGGTTATTAAACTCTTGCCGACGGCAGCACTGGCTGTGCCGCTCCCCTTGTCCGGTTTCTTTCGATACTAGTTCTTGCGACCTTGAGGCAGAACCGCTCCAGATACGGCCTGGAGTGCTTATCAGCCATTAGGTGGTAGGCGATGGTTGTTTCATTAAGTATTCTTCCAGTACTTACTTCCAGGTCGTATCTGTCGCGGTTGTGCCTTAACGAAGTGGTTTACCGTCCAGTAAGAAGTTATCACTTCCAAAAACATTATCAATTAAATCCATACAAAATATGAACATCTTTAACATCCAATTATCAACGTCACACAACTTCCACTTGACTCATAATCACTTACAATTCATTTACTAAAACGTTCCTATTCTGGTGGAGGTTTTAGGCAGTAAATTAACACAATGTGTGCACTGTGGTCGTATTAAAGGGAGTATCGTGACGTCATCGTGACATTTACACACTCTCGCCGCATTAGCTGCTTTATTACTCGAATGTAGCGCTTCGTTTGTTTCAAGAAACAAGATTTCAGGGTCAATTTACATTCGAGTGGAAAGGGAGGGGTGCGTCAATAAAATGTAGCTACTTTCTCGTGAGATTTTTTGATTAAATGCTCGAAACCAAAAAAGGGGAATCTGATAATACAAATACATACCATCATCTATTGAGAATAACGAAACAGTTAAAACTCAATGAGCCATATATTAAAAAATAAATTACATCCTTCCTATAATCTGAGTGTACATCATAATGGCTACTGTAACGAATTTTAGTTCTTTGTTTTCAGTATTATTTTGTTCTTATTTATTTTTACATTTTTTTCTTAATTAAGTATAAAACTTTAAACTTGTGGTATTGAATTCTTTCAAGTTTTAACGACATATTAAACTGCACTACATTATTTAGAACTAGCTTTCCGGAATTCGGTTATATCGTGCTTTTTAGATTTCCCTTGGGAATATCAAAATTTTCCGGGAAAAGAAGCATTCTGTTATTTAATCCGGACTTCTAACTTACGTCTGCAAAATTTGTAGGTAATACACAGGTACAATAGTTACGGCGTGAAAGCGGAACAAACCAACAAACTCACTTTCCGATTTATAATATTAGTAAGGATAAATAAGTATTAGGTAATGTTTCAGCAGCGGTGTCCCAGTGGTATCGACAAGTTATGATCATAGGTTCGAACCTCATCAGGCTTTTTACTGTGTGTAAATTATTTCATCAACACTGCTTTCAAAACTCTGAAGAAAAACATCATGAGGAAACCAGCATGTCCTAGAGGCTAAACGGAGACATGTGACATCTATCAACCGCACTGGGCCTGCGTGGTAAATTATAACGCACTTCCTCTCACTGAGAGGAGATCGGTGTCTCTGAAGCGGGAACTATAGGCTGATTATATCATCATCATCATCATCATTTCAGCCGAAAGACGTCCACTGCTGGACATAGGCCTCCCCCAAGGTTCTCCACGACGACCGGTTCTGCGCCTCCCGCATCCAGCGGTTTCCCGCGACCTTCACCAGGTCGTCGGTCCACCTTGTCGGGGGCCTACCCACGCTACGTCTTCCGGTGCGTGGTCGCCACTCGAGAACCCGTCGACCCATTGGGCATCGGTCCTACGGGCAATGTGCCCAGCCCACTGCCACTTTAGTGTTGCAATTCTTCGGGCTATGTCGGTTACTCTCGTTCTTCTGCGGATCTCCTCATTCCTGATTCGATCGCGTGATTATGTAATCTCTTTAAATTTATGATAACGAATTCCATCAAGTTTTAGCGACATTTATTTATTAAGAAGTCCATTGATTTAGTTACGCTAAGCTGTATCCTTTAGGATTACATAATGTTTTTTTTTAATAATTATAAACTAGCGCTTGACCACAATCTTGCCTGATGGTAAGCAGTGATGCGATCGTTGATGGTAAAACGCGCTAGTTTATTAAGGCCTATTCACTCAGAAAAACTGAGCGAATAGGAAGGAAGATGGCAGTTGTGCTAGGTGATGCAATGTTAAACCCAACAACACGACCAACGATGCTGCGCTAAAGGGAGATTGATCTGAAGACCCTCCGTGACTAAACTCCCAACACAACAAAATAAACAATTATTTTAATTTAAAACATTCGTAAATGAGAATCGGCGGCTGGAGTTTCCTAAGACTAAGGTGGATATTAGACATCGTCCACAATCTACCGACGAGTAAGACCAGTGAAACTTTATTTATGAATATAATTTATACAGTATGTTAAGAAAACCCTGTCCGACCCATAAGGATAATAAAGGTTAGGTAAACACATGACCAAATATAATATAAAATTTTACGTAATCATCATAGTACTAATACAAATTAATTTTGAAATAATCTTTTTTTCCCGCGAATTAATTCCAACTTCCCCGAAATTTTGGTAATTTAAAAAAAAAGTGACAACACCGGTATTATTATGAGCGAATAGCGATGCAACCACGTGCCGCGTGCCCTGCCGCCCGCCGCCCGCGGAAGGGTGCTTAACGCAAATTTATTAAGTTACCTCTTTTTGCGAAATAATATTTATTTTTTTAGGGGGATTTTTTTTAAGTTTAGTCCGGTTTTGTATCCATTAGTAGAATCAGTTATCGATACCTAACAACACCTCCACGGGTCGGACAGGGTTTTCTTATCATACTGTATATTATGTTAAAGTGAAGTCAAACCCTAGTAACATCATCACTGTGCAGTTAAAATGGCGGCCACCGGTCTTCTAGGAATGTATGTAAGATCATCAGTCTATTACGGTTCGCTTCAGATACAAGCTTCTCTTCTGATGATAGTGAAGAAAATTTTTAACCTTGAAATAAATATAAATATCTTAATTTTCACTTCATTAATCTAGAATTCGTCGGTAATAAAAGCTTTTAAAATAAGCTCCTGTTTTATATTTTCCTTAAAGGACTTTGTTTTAATACACCCTGATTAAAAATCCAAGCCCGCATCTTCTTTGTGCGAGCAACAACGTCACGTATCAAGCATTCACGCTGAATATAATCGACTCATACTCGTAGTATAGTTGTTGTAGGTAATTGGGTTGTATCCTAAAAAAAGATATTTAATGTCCATCAGATAGATTTATAAAAAATATTGAACACGTATTTTGTTTTTTCACTCAAATACTAAGGAAGATATATTGATTTGAAATGTCGCATAACGTCACGCCATGGTACAATACATACCACGGCGTGACGTAATTAGCCCCCACTCCGTAATGTTAATACGCTATATCTCAGTAGTTTTTGGTAATTTCAACAAAATAAAAAATGCGGGTCTTAATTTTTTTTATTATCTATAAGACGGAGTAATTATTTTTTTGTTTTTCATACCTTGAATTCATCCCTATTATTGAATTTTGAGTACACAGCTTCGTATAATGGATATTTGAATGTAAAAAATTAACCATTATTGATTTCCGCTGATATAAAGAACGCCTGTAAAGCATCCAAGATAAGGTAATCCAGCAGAGAACCAAAATTGACCAATAGAATAGACAGGTTATGGTAGCCGTAGAACCGATGACCTTTATAGCAGACGTGGTTTTGAGTGCAGATTGCGAATCGAAAACTTAAGAGAAGACGTCATTAGGCATTGGTAGATTGACGATCTTCACAAGGTCGCTCGTAGATTTGGGATGAGAGTCGCCATAAAACGAGCTGATTAACGTGTAATTGGAGAAGGCTATTTCTAGCGGTTGATTGTTATTAGTTATATTCTCATTATAAATATACGCTATATCACTTTGTCTTTTGTCTACGAGAAATACCTCGTTAGTGCAGTGGTCCTAAACCCGACTGCAGAGCCCTCATTGATTCCATTTCCAAGTCGAAAACAGGGTTATCGGGTTTCCCTAGTAAGATATTTTTCTGTAAGCAACAGTTTGAAGTTTTGAGCTTTGTTAAAGCAATCGCTCACTATTACATGAGAATCCACATAACTGAAAAATTTGGGCGTATATTTTTGCTTAATTCATCAGTTTGGAAGTATTCGCGTAGTATTTTATCAAGATGTATCTAAGCCAAGTAAACTATAACGAGAACAGGGTATTTATTAAAGAATATCTGCAACGGTGGCCTAGTGATAGAAACAACAGATAGAAGTTAACTAGTATATAAGGAATGTTTGTAAAATGATATAAAAAAGATGAAAAAAAAATATGACAAAAGAAAATAGTAAAAGAAAATAGACTTGGGAAAGGAATAACCCAAAAATAAAAGACAGGGCAGAAGGCGCAAAAAAGTATAGCGGTAAAAGATAAAAGAAAGATACTAGAAAATGGGCAAAAAAGAATTCTTGTCAAGCAAGAAGGGAAAGACGGCAACGTTAAAAAAAATAAAATAACGATGGCCTAGTGGTATCGGCAGCGAATTTGAGTAAATTATTTCATCATCGTTGCTCTCAAAACGGTGAAGAAAACATCGTGAGGAATTCTGCTTGTCCAAAAGCTAATATTTCGAAAACATGTGTTATCTACCAACCAACACTGGGCCCGCGTGATAGAGAACGGTCGGCACCCCTTGCCGAGACACAGGCCTCCCTGTGTCTCAGAAGTGAGAAAATTATAAGCTGATTATGTGTCTGGTTCTGGCCTATGGGTTCTACAGCCTTGTACATTTTCTTTGCAATCTTATCACAATATCCCGGCATTGACCTAGATCTGGTAGTGTCGTGCCAGATAGACCTAGAGACAGTGCATTACTGATGACCTATGCACTATGAAATAAAGAAGTGACTTCACAAAGTAGTAGTTAGCGGATGTAAATACAGGTGCCTCACCCGGTGATAGCGTGTGTTTTGATTATGCCCTGCTTTTGGGATAAAACTTGCTGCTCACGATACTACAGCTAAAGAACATATTTGACTAGTGCAAGAAAATATTTGACTAAGTTTCATCTGTTTTATTATCAACTTCAAAAAAGGAGATACAGATGAACATTATACAATATGTAAAGAAAACCCTGTCCGACCTAAAGGATAATAAAGGTTAGGTAAACACTTGACCAAATATAATATAAAATTTTAAGCAATCATCCCGAATTTTGGTAATTTTTAAAAAAGTGACAACACCGGTAGTATTTATGAGCGAATAGCAATGCGACCACGCGCCGCGTGCCCTGCCGTCCGCCGCCCGCGGAAGGGTTTCTTACCGCACATGTATTAAGTTACCTCTTTTTTGTGAAATAATATTTTTTTAGGGGGATTTTTTTTTAAGTTTAGCCCGGTTTTGTATCCATTAGTGTAGAATCAGTTATTGATACCTAACAACACCTTCACGGATCGGACAGGGTTTTCTTTATATATTGTATAACCTCCACGGCACGGTTGGCACAGTGGTTAAAATTGACTGCTGCGCTGCGTGTAGTGAGATCGATGCCCTAACGGAACAAACATTTATATGACCTACCAGTAGTTGTTCCGGAGCTGCCTATTTGTATATGTGAGTATATGTGGACCGATTATGACTTTTTTGTGGTCTAGAAATCTTTCGCCGTAATTGTTACTGATATTTTGTTGGGTAGTTTTTTTTTAATCCAGCAGAGAACCAAAGTTGACGTCATAGCTCACAGAATAAGCAGGATAGAGCGGCAGTAGAATAGACAGGTTGTGGTAGCCGTAAAACCGTTGTAGCGTGACGTGTTTTTGAGTGGAGATTGCGAATCGAAAACTGAGGAGAAGACGTCATTAGGCATTGGTAGATTGACGATCTTCACAAGGTCGCTCGTAGATTTGGGATGAGAGTCGCCATGAAACGAGCTGATTAACGTGTAACTGGAGAGGGCTATTTCTAGCGGTTTATTGTTATTAGTTATATGCTCATGATAAATGTACGCTATGCCATTTTGTCTTTTGTCCACGAGAACTACCTCGTTAGTGCAGTGGTCCTAAACCCGACTGCAGAGCCCTCATTGATTCCATTTCCAAGTCGAAAACAGAGTTATCGGGTTTTCCTAGTGCGATATTTTTTTGTAAGCAACAGTTTGACGTTTGGAGCTTTGTTAAAGCAATCGCTCACTATTACATGAGAATCCACATAACTGAAAAACGTGGGCGTATATTTTTGCTTAATTCTTCAGTTTGGAAGTGTTCGCGTAGTATTTTATCAAGATGTATCTAAGCCAAGTAATCTATAACCAGAAAAAGGTATTTATTAAAGAATATCTGCAACGGTGACCTAGTGATAGAAACAACAGATAGAAGTTAACTAGTATATAAGGAATGTTTGTAAAATTATATAAAAAAGATGAAAAAAAAAAATATGACAAAAGAAAATAGTAAAAGAAAGTAAACTTGGGAAAGGAATAACTCAAAGATAAAAGACAGGGCAGAAGCCGCAAAAAGTATAGCGGTAAAAGATAAAAGAAAGATACTAGACAATGGGCAAAAAATAATTCTTGTCAAGCAAGAAAGGAAAGACGGAAACGTTAAAAAAAAAAAAAACGGTGGCCTAGTGGAATCAGCGGCGACTTTGAGTAAATTATTTCATCATCACTGCTCTCAAAACGGTGAAGAATAACATCGTGAGTAATTCGGCTTGTCCAAAAGCAAATATTTCGAAAACATGTTTTATCTACCAACCAACACTGGACCCGCGTGATAGAGAACGGTCGGCACCCCTTACAGAGACACAGGCCTCCCTGTGTCTCAGAAGTGAGAAAATTATAAGCTGATTATGTGTCTGGTCATAGCAGCCTATGGGTTCTGCAGCCCTGTACATTTTCTTTGCAATATTATCACAATATCCCGGCATTGACCTAGATCTGGTAGTGTCGTGCCAGATAGACCTAGAGACAGTGCATTACTGATGACCTATGCACTATGAAATAAAGAAGTGACTTCACAAAGTAGTAGTTAGCGGATGTAAACACAGGTGCCTCACCCGGTGATAGCGTGTGTTTTGATGAAGCCCTGCTTTTGGGATAAAACTTGCTGCTCACGATGCTACAGCTAAGGACCAGTGCATGAAAATGTTTGATAGAGTTTCATTTCTTTTATTATCAACTTCAAAAAAGCAGATACAGATGAACATTATACAGTATGTTAAGAAAACCCTGTCCGACCCATAAGGATAATAAAGGTTTTTTTTTTTTTTTTTCAATAAAATTATAAACTAGCGCTTGACCGCAATCCCGCCTGATGGTAAGCAGTGATACGATTGTTGATGGTAAAGCGCGCTAGTTTATTAAGAGCCTATTCACTCAGAAAAACTGAGCGAATAGGAAGGAAGACGGCAGTTGAGCGAGGTGATGCAATGTTAAACCCAACAACACGACCAACGATGCTGCGCCAAAGGGAGATTGATTTGAAGACCATCCACGACCAAATTCCCAGCACAACAACTTTTGGCGCATCGTACCCGGCACACATCGCAACACAACTTCTCAGACCCGTCCTCCATACGGCTTCACCAGACATCATGCCGAAACACGACAAATCGCTTGGCGGCAAGGCTTTGTCTGGTGGGTGGTAACTTCTGCCGGCGGCCGATGTTATGGCCTACCACCGAGAGACACATATTTTATATTATATATGGTTAGGTAAACACATGACCAAATATAATATAAAATTTTACATAATCATTATAGTACCAATACAAATGAATTTTGAAATAATTTTTTTTTCCCGCGAATTAATTAAAACTTCCCCGAAATTTGGTAATTTTTAAAAAAGTGACAACACCGGTATTAATATGAGCGAATAGCGATGCGACCACGTGCCGCGTGCCCTGCCGCCCGCCGCCCGCGGAAGGGTGCTCAACGCACATTTATTAAGTTACCTCTTTTTGCGAAATAATATTTATTTTTTAGGGCGATTTTTTTTTTAAGTTTAGCCCGGTTTTGTATCCATTAGTAGAATCAGTTATCGATACCTAACAACACCTTCACGGGTCGGACAGGGTTTTCTTAACATACTGTATAACCTCCACGGCACGGTTGGCACAGTGCTTAAAATTGACTGCTGCGCTGCGTGTAGTGGGATCGATGCCCTAACGGAACAAACATTTATATGACCTACCAGTAGTTGTTCCGGAGCTGCCTATTTGTGTATGTGAGTTTATACATATGTTTGCACCCACTATACAAAACAAATTCATAGTGTGGGGCAACGATAAAAAATAAAATCATGATATTATGTTCATCTATATGTATTTTATTATGTTTAATCAATAAATTTTTGTTAATGGTGGACCAATTATGACTTTTTTGTGGTCTAGAAATCTTTCGCCGTAATTGTTACTGATATTTTGTTGGGTAGTTTTTGAGTTGTTTCAACAATACGTATATAATCCACTTTATACATATTGCTGATGTTCTAGTACTTCCAGTTACTGTTGTTTACATAACAAATAGTTACATAACGATCACAGGAATTCTAAAGGTTAGCTCTCCAAAGGCAAAATAGTAAAATTGAGTAAATTATTAATGATAAATTTTAGCTTGGTATTTAATTATTTAACAAAATATTTATTTATTAGTGAAGTACTCCAAGGATAACCGTCCTTGGAGTACTTTACTATTAAATAAACGTCTTCGGCATCACTCATTTCTGTCAAAAACAATGGAATAAAATTAATAATGTTAAATTAATTTAATATATTATGTAACTGTATTTTTAAGCCTGTCAGTCAACAACTGACAAGGTCAACGACAGATGATATTTTCGTAGTTTTTATGTATCCTGTTTTGTTTGCAATCCTGTTTGTGTTTCTTTAAAGTGTTTTTTTTTTAATATAAATTGCCTGACTGCAATCCCGCCTGATGGTAAGCAGTGATGCAATCATTGGTGGTAAAGCGCACTAGTTTATTAAGCCTATTCACTTAAAAAACTAAGGAATAGGAAGCATGACGGCAGTTGAGCGAGGTGATGCAATGTTAAACCCAAGACCAACACGACCAACGATACTGTGCCAGAGGGAGATTGATCTGGAGACTCTCCATTAGATTTAATTTAATACATTTAGATTACTTTTTTAAATTATTATTACATTTTTATTTTTATTGTACTGGTTCGGTATCAGTGAATGTTTGCTGCACCGGGTGACGTTATTCCGTCAGCGCCGGCTATCGCTGAAAACAAGCATAATGCCTAGCGACAGCCGTTTTACTTGGTTGTGGTGCATATTCCAGCAACAATTTTTTTTTTTTTGGTGTTTTGTAAACTTTTGCGTCATGGTAAACGCAAATAAATGTTTTTGCTTTTCTAATGCTAAAATTTTTACCAAAGACTGCGAAGTTTAAGAAAATTGTTTAGCTATGTGTGTTAAAATTTATAATAGGTCTCCGTGGCGCAGCAGCCAACACGCCTGCCTGTGACGTGGAGGCCCCGGGTTCGATCCCCGGCCAGGTCATGACGGGAAACGATCTTTTCCTGATTGGCCTGGGTCTTGGATGTTTATCTATATATGTATCTATTATAAAATATAGTATCGTTGAGTTAGTATCCCATAACACAAGTCTCGAACTTACTTTGGGGCTAGCTCAATCTGTGTGATTTGTCCGTATATATTTATATTTTATTTATTTATACAAAATCCCCCTCTACCAAAGTTTAAGAAAGCGTTTAAAAAACTACTTTTACATAAAATGGTTTACTCTGTAAACTGACTCACTCTGTACTCTGACAGCTTCCGTGGCGTAGCGGTAGCGAACGTGGCCGCTGCGCAAGGAGGGGCGGGTTCGATCCCGACTCAGTGCAAATATTTGTATCCATGAATATGAATATTTGCACTGGTCTGGTCGTGCCTTGGAAAGCACGTTAAGCTGTTGGTCCCGGTTGCCATACGAACAGCTAATGGCAGACGTTACGGGTTGTTGGAGCTCTCAAAAGTCCAACTATTGGTCTAACTACGGGTTGTGGAGGTCAGATGGCAGTCGTTTCGTGGAAAATATACAAGTTTAGCCAAAATTAGCAGTTAGACTGATAAAGCGGACCCCAGACTCCAAAGCTGAAAAAGCTATGGATGCGACTGGGATTAACGCTGAGATGATGATAATGGTTTCCTCAGTAAATGAATAGTCACAGAAATAATAAACTTCCACTCTACCCAGTGCGGGAGAAGTCGGAAAAAGAAAGGGATTTCTCCGACCAAAAAAAAAATTGTACCTAACTGCGCAGACCAACCAACATAACGTGTGTCGTGTGGCATTTTCCAAAAACTACACATTACAGCCTTTGTCCAGCAGTGGGCCGTTTATTGCGACCACAATGCGCAGTCCTCACTTCCGACTAAAAGTCGCATCTTGAATGTGTTGCTTATAAAGTGTAACGTATCTAGCTAATGATGTTTATTTCGATAGCAGGGGAGCTCGTTCGAGTAATGTTATATGAAAATTACTGTAATCAACTCCGATCATAATTTTCTCGACACGACTATTTTTTTAGTTGCGTGGGTTGAGTGGGGAGTTTTGGGAAGCTACCTATGCTTTCATTTATATTTTGACCCAGTAATATTGTATTAATGATTATTCTTGAAAGGAAAATCAGAGGTTAAGTTGATGTTGATAGTTAGTTGGTTTTTAGAATGTATAAATGTATACGGACAAATCACACAGATTGGGCTAGCCCCAAAGTAAGTTCGAGACTTGTGTTATGGGATACTAACTCAACGATACTATATTTATAATAGATACATATATAGATAAACATCCAAGACCCACCATTATCTAGAAGCACCATTATTTAGAAGAAAAAATAAGAAAAAGAAAAATCTATTATTGAACAGCACCCTAATTTATTGTGTAACATATTATTACCATCAATTTGAGGCATATTGCTAATCCATCGGTCCATATTTTCAAAAAATATGTCTGCTGAACTATATAAATAACGCAATAAACGCTGTTGAATTGTCAAAATTAAACAAATTTTTACTATTGTACTTCTGATAGTGTTACGCAATTGTCCTGTAGTTTTCCAAGGTCCGGATGAGTAAATGATATCTCGTAGTTGAACATAGTATCCTGTGGTTTCCTTAAGTATACTCAAAATCTCCAGCCATGGATACTTACAAACTAAGCGACTACGCTAAAGGCGAGCCTCGGCTTAGAGCTTTGGTAGAGAGGGCAGCAGGGAACGGCTGGATCGATTTTATGTTTTAATATGGTTTGATGACCGTGGCATATCCTAGTACTATCTCTGAGAAAAACTCCCAAACAAAATCAGCGGTCACAATCGGTACATTAAATTTACTGACTCAGCTGCGGTGCGTTCTGGCCTTAATCGAGAAAATGCTTACAATCAAAATTCTAAAACTGTATATTACATAGTTCTAGTTGGCTCGGTAACGAAATCATCGTGAGATTTATTTCGATCCCAATGCCATCTAGGGAAGCGTGCGGTAAACTTTTACACGTTCGAAATATTGGACAGTTACTAATTACTTGGTACACATGCAGTATCTCCTACCAAAGATAAAGATAAAGATAACTTTATTTGTCAGACATGTGTATGCATGCAACTTAAGGATGCAGGATGTCACAATATAATTTTTTCGTCCGAACATATTTCACCCTTAAATTTGTGAAAATTACAATTTTAAAATTACAAAATAGAAACATAAATGTCAAAAAATAATTAAATATAAACTGACACCAAATATAAGGGTTAATAAATACAAGTGTCAAATAGTCATCATCATCATCATCAACTTTTTAACGTCCCCCTGCTGGGCACAGATCTCCTCTCATACAGAGAAGGATTGAGCGTAATCACCATGCTTGCTCAATGCGGGTTGGCGATTTCAGACTTATAAAGTCCAGGTTTCCTCAAGATGTTTTCCTTCACCTTCAGACAATGGTGTCCAAGATATACTTAGAAAGTACATATAACTTTAGAAAAGTTACATTGGTACTTGCCTGACCTGGAATCGAACCCGCGCACTCATACTTGAGAGGCTGGTGTTTTAACCAGTGGGCCACCACGACTACTGTCGAATAGTGTTAAAAAATAATTAATTATAAACTGTCACAAAAAATAAGGGTTAGAAAATACAAATGTCAAATAGTGTCATTCAAAAAGTCATTTACATTGTAATAACACTTGTCTGTAAATAAACCTCGAATTTTCTTTTTAAACAAATTTACCGGCAATGCTTTATATGACTGTGGTACTTTATTATAAATTTTAGGGGCCATACAGAAAACGCTTTTCCCATTAATACCGTCTTTGACGCATTGATTGACCAAGAAATTCCTAATGAAAAAACATAAAAACACTGGCTTACCCGGAAAAACCCCTAAAAGCTATTGCTCAGCAGTAGCACGCAATCGACAAACTATTTTTTTTTTATATTTATAAACTAATGCTTGATCGCAATCCCGCCTGGTGGTAAAAAGTGATTCAATCGATTGATGGCAAAGCGCGATAGTTTATAAAGAACCAGTTCATTCAGAACAATGTTAAGCCCAACAACACGACCAACGATGCTGCGCCAGAGGGAGATTGATCTGGAGATCATTCACAACCAAACTCCCGACACAACAACATTTGGCGCATCGTACCCGGCACACATCGCAACACAACTGCTCAGACCTGCCTTCCGCACGGCTTCACCAGACATCATGCCGGAACACGACGAAGCGCTTGGCAAGACTTTGTCTGGTGGGTGGTAAATTCTGCCGGTAGCCTATGTCATGGCCTACTACCGAAAACTAAGGGGAAAATAATTGTATTTTCTTCATCGACCTTTTTTAATCGTCCCACTGCTGGGCACAGGTCTCCTCTCATACAGAGAAGGATTGAGCGTAATCACCACGCTTGCTCAATGCGGGTAGGCGATTTCAGACTTAAAGGCCAGGTTTCCTCAAGATGTTTTCCTTCACCTTCAGTCATTGGTGTCCAAGATATACTTAGAAAGTACATATAACTTCAGAAAAGTTACATTGGTACTAGCCTGACTTGGAATCGAACCCACGCACTCATACTCGAGAGGCTGGTCTTTTAACCACTGGGCCACCACGACTTATAATAATACTAGCTGACCCGGCGAACTTTGTTCCGCCTTAAAGGCAATAAATATCACATGATCACATTTTTTACTTTTTAAATTAGGAACACTGTAAATAAATAAAAAAAAAAGTATTCCATGATTTTTTTATTTGTCATTTATTTAGTGTAGCACCTTGTGAAAGAAATGAATTTCTACTTGTGCTTCGTAAATTATCTAGCTATTGATCTCTGAGATGTCGTGGTGGCCTAGTGGTTAAAACACCAGCCTCTCTTGTATGATTGCGCGGGTTCGATTCCAGGTCAGGCAAGTATCGATGTAACTTTTCTAAAGTGATATGTACTCTCTAAGTATAATATCTAGGACACCAATGACTGAACGTGAAGGAACAAATCTTGAGGAAACCTGGACTTTATAAGTCTGAAATCGCCACCCCGCATTGAGCAAGCGTGGTGATTACACTCAATCCTTCTCTGCATGAGAGGAGACCTGTCTCCAGCAGTGGGACGATAAAAAGATTGATGATGATGATGATGATCTCTGAGGTTTGTTCGCCGATTTGGCATTGTCAACGGAACAGTTTCACGGACTGCCGCCTCCCTTTGCTCTTGTGAGTGAGAAGCACGAAGTCGAGTCATAGTAAGGCGGCGCTCTGCACGTGCAATTTCTTGCTCTTCTTCAGTGCTTTCGTTCAGAATGTTTCGATTTACTCTTGCATTACCGCTTTGTCGAGAAAGATTTGATGGTCTTGGTCACGGCATGATATTTTTATTGATGATAAATGGCACAGCAATACAATATTAGAAATTTTGAAGTTGAAGTTGGCTTTGTGGTTTTTTATTAGAAACTTTAAACCAGCAGAGAGTATTTATATTCTTTGCTTTAAACGATTGCTTCAACCGGTTAGACTTTTTTTTAAATATGCTCAGCTGTCATTTGCTTTTTGTTATACCATTTTTGGTATATGAATGGCTGACTTACATTTTGAATGAGTTGGACCATGTCTTATGTCACGTCACACGGTAACGACGGGGACGGGTTCTTAACTACCTCCCACCAATATTCAGCTAAATCGGTTCAGCCGTTCTTGAGTTATATATAAATAGTGAATAAGCAACTGAATCGATTCCAATAATTTTTACACCATGTTATATTTTGTCCCAAATACATTTAGAAATTGTTACAGTGTAGTTACCGAGTGCGTCACGCAGCTTACGATACATCATCATAGTATTGTGCGCGCGCAACAGCTGACGCTAGAGGACAACGCACCGCGCTCGCTCGCGCGCGGATCTTTGACCATATTTATGTTGGGACAACCAAGTAGAATACTCGTAGCAAGCTTATTATAACTTTGTGGTTTTTCATTATATCTTTTTGAAATTTTGTACATAATATTATTAACTTAAAAATACTGGACACGTGTTTCCTACTTTGTGGAGATGCAGGGTACCAGGGTAGCATAAAAGTGTAGGAGAAATCGAAACAATAAAAAAGCTCATTCATCATTATCAAATAATCGTAATACATGAAAGAAGGTTTATTGTGCATATTTTTTGACGTGCAAGGTACCAGGGTAGCATAAAAGTGTAGGAGAAATCGAAACAATAAAAAAGCTCATTCATCATTATCAAATCACCATAATACATGAAAGAGGTTTTATTGTGCATAGTTTGTGGACGTGCAAAGTACCAGGGTATCACAAAACTGTAGAAGTCGAAACAATAAACCTCATTCATTCATCATTATCAAATAATCATAATACATGAAAGAAGGTTTATTGTGCATATTTTTTTGACGTGGAAGGTACCAGGGTAGCACAAAAGTGTAGGAGAAGTCGAAACAATAAACCTCATTCATTCATCATTATCAAATAATCATAATACATGAAAGAAGGTTTATTGTGCATATTTTTTGACGTTCAAGGTACCAGGGTAGCATAAAAGTGTGGGAGAAGTCGAAACAAAGAAGCTCATTTATTCCCACAGGAACGACGGGGAGCGGCATAGAAAGTATCCTATGTCCTTCTCCCAGTTCTTAGCTACCTCCTTACCAATTTTCAGCCAAATTGGTATAGCCGTTCTTCAGTTATAAATGATGTAACTAACACGACTTTCTTTTATATATATAGATATGAATATAATAATATATAATAATTGTATAATCAGTCTATAAAGTTCTCACAACTGTGGCGTATGGTTGTTTCCTTCTAGAAGAAGTGAGTATTCATAGCGCGATGGTAAATGTCACATGTCTTCAATTTCTGGTTCTAAAACACGTCGATTTCCTCATGATATTTTCCGTCACTGTTTTGAAAATAGTGTCATTTTACCACTCTGCCACCGCTGCTCTTAAAATGCAAATAACTATATACATTTATATGTACGTATATAATATTAAAACGCCTGAAGAACCCTGCAATGCCTTATAACTTTTTATTATTGGAGTAAGTAGCATTTACATGCGGTATTGAACCGAACCATATGGTATTGCCTACATTCAAGCAGAATATAGTACAGCTGACTTACTGCAGAGGCTTTTTCTTGAATTTTGATGCGCGACGCCATTTACCTGGCCTACATACGGCTGAAAACGTTCATACGTATTTGGCGTTATAAAAAGAATGATGCACTTTATTATGCATATATTAAGCACTATATTAAGCAGACTAATTGAAGAGTGAATAGAAGAGAATAGAGTATGAAAGAAAAATACAGTGGGTATTGGAAAAGAATGTCAAATAAAATGGTTGGGATAGAGACGGCCTATTTCACTTGTTTCATATAATTGTTATTCAGGACTGTGTCTTAATATCTGATATCATAGATAAACATTGAGTAAATAAAATATTTATTTTAGACTTCTTTCTTTTTCGTAATTAAGGTGATGATATATTGAGGAATTTCGTGAAATTAATACTCGTTGCCCATTCCCAAGCCAGGTTATGGAGAATAATGAACAAGGACTCTTTTTTGCATTCTAAAAACATTGTCATATTAGTTTATTCACTTATGACTACCCGATAGTCACAATCACTTGGTGGCTAAAAGTTAACTAAAGATTCTGGCGAGAATACAGCAGATTTTCTTTGTTCCCGTGTGTCACACGTCTTACGCTACACACATTTGGAGCGGATGTTATGAAATCCGCTCTATGTTCCAAAGTATTATTCCACCAAATCTCTTAGGCTTAGAATACTTACAAAGATTGGCAATGAAAAAGCAGCAAGTCGTGTTTATTGCATTTTCAACGAACAACATTCTATTTTAAGGAAAATGTTACCAGAGTGTGGGAAACCATGCTAGAAAGAATTTACAAAAAATATAGGAATAGCATAGAATATTGTGTGTTACGTACACCACATAAACACTTTTTTGCAAAAAAAAAAAAACACAGCCGAGATCCAAAAAAAAAACACAATAGAGTGAAAAATAACCAATTTCGTAAGTCGTTGTCTTTAGATTTTGTATATTCGTTATTGCCAACGAAGTCGGTTGTTTTTATTTTGTAAAAAAATTGTTTATTTTACACTTTTTAGTTATAAAAAGAACTATCCAACTGTATCCGGCCGGACTGCACGCTGACGCCAATATAGTTAGGAAAAAGCCTGCAAGCAAACCACGTAATTTTGTTTACATTAATTTGTATCCGTAATTTTTGTTTAAAAATCAAGCTACTGAACCAATTTCCTTAAAATTCATACGGGACCAATTCATTTGGAACCATAGAAATTTTACAATATGAGCATTGCTAGAGATGACGCGATTCTACTTCTTAGTTGATACACTCTTGCCAGAGTGGCCGTGGTCATCATTATGAATGACGATGAATGATGATTTTAGATATGCGGAATCATTGAACACGGACTGCAGCCTTCCGGGTACATTCACAAACTGAGCACAAAGTCGCATCGTTGACAGATCAAGGATGCGACTATGTGCTCAGTGTGTGATCACCATTGATATGGACAGACCAGAATCTGTCCATATCATTGGTGATCTGCCACGTGGTCTGGTACCCTCAACCTTACTCTACACTCTGCGTCTCTGCACGAGACTTTCAACGGAGTCACTACCGCGATGAGAAACGTGAATGATAATCATAGTCCATATAGGTGTAAAGCTCTTTTTAATACAAACTTATCAAACATAAACATAAGGTAGCTGCTATAAATATTTGAGGAGTTCCCTAAACTGTCTCTAAGCTTCGTTATCAGATCTACTACAGATCTTCAATATAATTCATATCGGTGCGAAGGTTTCATCAATATAAATAAATTAAGTCCAAACACAAGATAACTACTGTAAAATGATGAGGAATTCCCTGAATTGACCTTATTATTCATCATCAGAACCCTAATGACTCATCTATGTGTAAATTTCTTGTCTATACAAATTAATCAAGCACAAACACAAGGTAGCTTCTGTGAATCGCTGAAGAGTTCCCTCGACTGTCACCCAGCTCCATCATCAGATATACTCCAGATCTTTATTAAATTGTACCTAGTGCTTTAAAATACTTAATGATGAAACTCAGAAATGCTTTAGTCGCCCCTACGATTTTTGAAAGTTTCCTTTGATTTCTCTGGTCTTTTATCATCAAAAATTCTTCTGTTTTTTGAAGTCGGTTAATTACAATATAAATATAAAGATTTTACAGAGAGTCACGCAACGGGCGGTCTTATCGCAAAAATCTATCTTTAACAGACGATTAGATGGAATACCGAGGAGAAGGAGAGACAATTAATTATGTAGGTAATCCACAGTGTACTATTTATTGATATTTTTACTATATCTGATTAAACACATTCATCTGTCAGATTGTATTACGACAAATTTACAAGTATCTTTGTAAAATATACTGAATTCATTCATTTAATTATTTTTCATTTATTTCGTCCATAAAAACAATTTACATTGTGTTGAATGTCTACTTATGCGACCTAAACGCAAATATAAAGAACTAAGAATTATTCATTTACATACATCATAAGCTAAATTTATATGTATTTAGTGACAAACAGTTTTAAATATAATGTCAACCAATTTCAAACACAAAGTCAAAAACAGAAAGAATACAAAGCATTAATTTTTCAGTATTTTGTAACAAAATAATAGCTACTTTTAGAGTATTTCTGTTCTCTTTGAAAGCTACGCAATTTCAAATCCATATCTAATTTTATAAAAGGGTCCACAAACCATTAAATATAGCTCCAAAAACAACATGTAGGAACTTCCAAATTAAACACATCAAAGGTATGATTATAGTAGTTTTCCACCGTTAAAATAAACTCCAATATAGTACTCATCATACTAATGACAACGGTAAACATTAGACCCACATAACTAAAAGACTTTCATGAAAGCCATACAGACTTTTCAAACTATTCAGTAAACGAAAATATAGCTAAAATATAGTCTTGTATGTTAACCAGTATTATAGAGCCCTTCATTTTGAACCTTAACCTCAGCTGAGCAAAGTCAAAATTTCCTCGAAGCTTGTATAGAAATCGATTGTAACTTCAGATCTAATAACCAAATAATAAAGTTTGTTTTCTATAGTATTGTAAGCATTTTTGAAACTGGCCCCATGTTCGCTTTGCAATTATACTTTTAATGATTGATGAGGCATTCTGAGCTCAAATATGAACTTTACTGATTCAAATTGTAGTATAATTCCATTTTGGAATAGAATATAATAGAATACTATTTTGTAAACCACATAAATTACAGAAAATAAATACGAAAATTTTACAAAGGGTGATACAATCAGTAGTCAGATCGGAACTCTGGAGTCTTACCTTACAATTTTAAAATAATATTTTATACATTTAACGCATGCACGATAAATACCCGAATGCATAATAGCATGCAACGTCATCGTCAACGTTCATCCTTGGATATTTAAAACTAGCTGCGCCACGCGGTTTCACGCGCGTTTTTTTTTAATATGCTCTGCTCCTATTAGTCGCAGTGTGATGTTATATAGCCTAAAGCCTTCCTGGACTCATTCCAGGAAGCAAAAAATCATTTTTTCAATCAAAAAAAGATTTTTTTTAAATCGGTCCAGTAGTTCCGAGATTAGCGCGGTCAAACAAACAAACTTTAGTTCAGCTTTATATATTAGTACAGATCATGGAGGTAGGTACGAACACAGTTTACGACCATATGCTCATTTATCACACATGTTCATTTTCTTCTTCTTCTTCAGCGTAATAGAGGTTCACTGCTGGAGAAAGGCCTCCCACGGCCCAAGGCTTTCCATATTGCCCGGCCTTGTGCTGCCCGCATCCATCGGCTTCCCGCGACCTTCACCAGGTCATCGGTCCACCTATTTGGGACTCCCTACGTTGCATTTTCTGGTACGGCCGCCACTCCAGAACTTTACTGCCCTATCGGTCATCGATTCTACGAGCAATGTGCCCCGCCCACTGTCACTTTATTTTAATGACTCGACTTATTTCATTACTCTCATCATTTACTTAAAATTAATCAATGATAGTTATCATCATCATCATCATCAATTGCCTAGCCTTTTTTGTCATTCAGCAACCTATTTTACTATCGGCTTAAAATCAAAGCTGATACTACATACCAGCATTTTACATGTTCGTCATCATTATCATCAACCTCTAGTCGTCCACTACTGGACATAGGCCTCTTTCATGGTACGCTAACAAGCTCGATCCTGAGCAGTTCTACGTCAGCCGCTACGCTTTTGATGTCGTCGCTCTATCTCGCCCAAGGGCGTCCTACGCTACGTTTGCCGAGACGCGGTCTCCACTCGAGGACTTGTTTACGCTAACGATTGTCGGTCCGGCGGCATATGTGACCAGCCCATTGCCACTTCAGCTTGCTAATCCTCTCAGCTATGTCGGTGACTTTGGTCCTCTGTCGGATCACCTCATTTCTGATGCGGTCCTTCAAAGGGACGCCCAACATAGCCCGCTCCATAGCTCGCTGAGCGGCTTTAAACTTATGGACTAGTCTGACCGTTAGTGTCCACGTCTCGGCTCCGTAAGTCAAGACGGGTAGGACGTACTGGTTGAATATTTTAGTCTTCAAACAATAGCAATGGCAATAGTAACATACCCCAAGGTATGTTACTATTGCCTATTACCTCCAACCCAACAACTGACTAATAGATAACACTCTATCCATCTTCGTTAATAATTACACTTGTATCTTGTCTACAGTTTTAATTGTTTTAACCTGAAGGCTAATCCTGTACCCAAATTCCATAACACATTATTAATGAATTGAACTCATTTGGAAGCGTATTGCTAATCCATAGCTCCATATGATCGAAAAATGTGTCTGCTCAACAACGTTAATAACGCAATGAAGGTTTTTGTACTGTCATAATGAAACCCATTGCTACTGATAGTGCGTTACGCAATTACCCTGCAGTATTTTAAAACGACTTCGTCGAAGTCGTGGTGGCCTAGTGGTTAAAACACCAGGCTCTCAAGTATGAGTGTGCGGGCTCGATTCCAGGTCAGGCAAGTACCAATGTAACTAACTAACTCTAAGTTATATGTACGTTTTACGTATATCTTGGACGCCAATGACTGGTTATAAGGTGAAGGAAAACATCTTGAGGAAACCTGGACTTTTTTCAAGTCTGAAATCGCCAACCCGCATTAAGCAAGCGAGGTGATTCCACTCAATCATTCTCTGTGTGAGAGGAGACCAGTGCCCAGCAGTGGGACGATAAAAAGGTTGATGATGATGATGAATATAATTTTAAAACGGTCAAAATCGCAGTTCCATCTTTTTTTTTTTTTTTAAAGTATAAACCAGCGCTTGACCGCAATCCTGCCTGATGGTAAGCAGTGACGCAATCGTTGATGGTAAAGCGCACTAGTTTATTAAGAGCCTATTCACTCTAGCCTTGAAGACACTCAAATTGTAGTCCGACGGAAACACCGCCGCCGGCAGATTGTTCCAGTCCCTCGGTGTACGCGGTATAAAGGAGGAGGCGAAACGCTTCGTCCGGATCGTAGAGGTGTTAACAACATAAGGGTGGAAACTCGCCGTACGACGGGTCGTCCGATGGTGGAACGGAGATGGGGGAATTAAATCGTGCAATTCCCTCGCACACTCCCCAGAATGTATCCTATAGAACACCGAAAGGCTGGCTACTCTACGCCTGTGCTCTAGGCTTTGGAGACCAACTCGAATTAAATCAGGGTCACCAATCAGCCTCTTCGCACGCCTCTCCACTGAATCCAAAGTGGCCAGGTGACACTTAGCAGCACCAGCCCAAATGTGGCTGCAGTACTCCACACACGAACGGACCTGTGCTTTGTACAACATTAGAAGCTGCCCTGGTGTGAAGTACTGCCGGACCTTTGCGATTACACCAAGTTTTCTGGCAGCCACCTTGGCCTTGGACTCAATGAACCGCCCAAAGTTTAGGTTCGAGGAAATCTCAACACCCAAAAGCTGAAGGCGGTCGGTACACTCCAAGGATACATTCCGAAAAGTACGAGCCAAGGTGAACGGGCTCCTTTTGGCGGTGAAGAGACACGCCTGCGTTTTGGCGGCATTGAATGCTACAAGATTGGCATTGCCCCATTCGGAGACTGCCTGAAGTGCAACACTCGTTCGCTCTACCATGGCCTCTCTTTCGGACCGGATTGATTCCCTACTAGCCCGAGCATCCGGCAGGTATCTCTCCACAACTGTGCTGTCATCTGCATACCCATAGATACCGGGCATCAGCAGATCGTTAATATGCAGCAGAAACAGAGTTGCAGAGAGAACAGACCCCTGAGGAACACCGGCATTAGTCGACATGGGCTCAGATGAGCATCCGTCGACAACAACTCGGAGGGACCGTTCAGTCAGGAAGTCTTTTACCCAGCCAGTCAGGCTAGGGGAAATGCCGTACGCTGGAAGCTTACTCAAAAGGCCAGCGTGCCATACCCGGTCGAAGGCCTTCGAGACATCAAGGGAGACAGCAATTGCTTCCCCATTCCTCTCGAGTGCCTCGCCCCACAAGTGAGTGGCATACACTAGTAGGTCCCCAGTTGACCGATTGCGGCGAAACCCGTACTGTCGGTCACTGAGGAGATCGTTACCTTCCAGGTATGCCAAAAGGCGCGAGTTCAATACACGGTCCATAATTTTACAAAGTATGGAGGTGATCGAAATCGGCCGATAGTTGTTAGGATCGGCACGACTACCCTTTTTGGGCACGGGCTGCACGTTGGCAAGCTTCCAGGACTTGGGCACTATACCAGTCCCAAATGAGAGGCGATACAAGCGTGTCAATACAGGAGACAACTCGGGCGCACATGCTTTTAGAACAATCGCTGGTATACCATCCGGACCACTAGCCTTATTCACGTCCAGACGACACAGTGCTCTCAGAACCTCCTTGTTCCGAATGCGAACCTCAGGCATTAAAGTACCGCAGTGGGGTAAAATAGGTTGAGTAGCACTGCCAGTATCAAGACGCGAATTATGGGCAAAGAGAGATGCAAAGAGACCTGCTTTCTCTCTCGCCGTATGAGCCAGTGTTCCATCAGGCCTAACCAGCGGAGGCAGTGAGGGCCGACAGAAGTTCGCCTCGACCGATTTGGCAAGGGACCAAAAAGATCTGCTACCGGAAGGCTGCGCAGATAACTTGTTGCCAATATGGGTAATACGGTCAAAGCGAGCCTTCTTTAGCGCCTTTTTGTAGGACTTGGCAGCACGGTTAAAGGCTCTCTTCTTTGAGCTTAGATCCGGAGCTCCGCGGTCACGAGCGTCAACCCAGGTGAGAAATGCCGTGTGCTTACGCTGTTCAGCTTGGGCACAATCGGCATTGAACCATGGGCGAGCCGAGCCACCGACGGGCACGTCATTATAGGGAATAAAATATTCCATAGCTTGACGCACCACATCGGTTATAGCATCCGCACAGCTCGACGGATTGCTAGAAGAGAAGCAGACCTGCTACCAAGGATAAGACGCAAAGAAATGGCGCATCTCATCCCAGTCTGCTGACCTGTATTGCCACATTCGCCGTTCACCACGAGAGTCGTGATCCGGTGGGGAGAAGGTCGACACAGACTTCACCAGACAGTGGTCTGAAGTTCCCAACGGTGAGGAAACTGTTACAACACACCTGTCCGGATCAGTGGTCAGCAGAAGGTCCAGACAATTGGCAGTATGACCAACTACATCAGGCACCCTAGTCGCTTGCTTTACCAGCTGGGAAAGGCCCATTGAAAGCGCGAAGTTTCGCGCTTCTCTCCCAGCGTGGTCGGTCTTCTGGTACGGGAAAAGCCAGTCCTGATGGCAGGCATTGAAATCCCCCAGAGCGACGAAGTGTGCGTCAGGGTGCCGCTGCAGTGCATTGTCAGCAGCCTCACTGAGGTGGTCAAATAAACGAGTTGTCTCCTAATCACCGCTGTGCGATCGGTAGACACAAGTGTAAACAATTTTGTCCACACCAGTGTCAACCAACAGCCATAGGGACGAGAAATGAGGGTCTTCGAGGTGACGGAGGCGCCGGCAACAAATGTCATTGCGGACATACACACAGACCCCAGCACGCTGCAGGAAATGGTGCTCCAATGCGTATCCCGGGTAGCTGAGGTATGCCGCATCAGACGGACATCTGATCTGGGTCTCCGTCAAGAAAAGTAGATGGGGCTTCTCAGTCTCAAGGTGGTGATGTACTGCAATGAGATTGGAGTGCAGACCTCGAATATTAGAGGGGTGCACTTTGAAAGAGAGGACGTGCGCCCGCTGTACACACCTACTTTTCTTTTTAGACTTTTTCATTTAAAAATTGAGTGAATAGGAAGGAAGACGGCAGTTGAGAGAGGTGATGCAATGTTAATCCCAACAATGCGACCAACGATGCCGGGCCAGAGGGAGATTGATCTGGAGACTGCGGGGACGCCCGAACCCCCCCAGGGATCGCCATCGGGTCCTCTCGTCCGGTCGCCAACCGGCACGATGGGGCCACCCTGGGATTTTTCGCAGTTGGCGGGGCAGCCTTTCGTATGTGGCTGGCACACTACCTGGGCCCCCAACTACCTGTGGTCGGCCAGCGGAGCACCGTGCTTCGGATCCCGCTACCCTCCACGACCAAACTCCCGACACGACAACAATTGGCGCATCGTACCCGGCATACATCGCAACACAACTGCTCAGACCCGCCCTCCAAACGGCTTCACCAGACATCATGCCGGAACACGACGAATCGCTTGGCGGCATGACTTTGTCTGGTGGGTGGTAACTACGCCGGCGGCCGATGGTGAGGCCTACCACCGAGGAAAAATCTCAGCGACATGTAATTTTTTTTTAAATGCAAAGAATATAGAAGTATTTCTTGATTCTTTGACACTATTAAAATACCCATGTGATCATAATACTCAAAAACACAGTGAAAAGATACAATCAAATTCTAAATATTACATGTTTGTTAAAGCTGCCTTAGGGTTTACGTTACATACGCACATACCTACATTTTATTTCCTAATCATCCATTATGTGTTTCTCAACTTTCTTTCCCTTTGATACAAATCCACCACTATTAAAATGCTGTACCTGTACCAACCAAAACTGTAAGTAAAAGTTCCATCTGAATTAACTGATTTATATTCCTCACGCGAATCCTTCCCTCGTCTCGTCACTCCATTAAGATACGTTCGTGATTGTTGCTGCTCATGTAATAGGTGATTTCCTTGGATAGCTTCCTTCTAGTGATGAAACGTGTCATTTTGTGACATGGCGTCGCATACGTAACTAAGTGTTCCATATTCAGTTGGAGGCTCAGGATTGGCCTGAAATTGTTCCTTTTGTATTTACCTCCACCTGCCTACATCTGAATAACTAAACGTTTTGGTTTCATCTCCGTGAAGAATAATGTGGAAAAAATACTTTAACAAGTCTGTATTTAATACAGAGCTGTATTATATATTATACAGACTTGTTAGAGTATTTTTTTTTAATAATTATAAACTAGTGCTTGACCGCAATCTCGCCTGATGGTAAGCAGTGATGCAATCGTTGATGGTAAAGCGGGCTAGTTTATTTAGCCTATTCACTAAAAAATACTTAGTGAATAGGAAGGGAGACGGCAGTTGAGCGAGGTGATGCAATGTTACCTCACTACCCCGTGCAGGAGGCGAGGCCCGGACAGACCGGGCCGGCACGAGAGTTTGGGGCCACGGCACGTGACCGGAGAGACACCGGGGTGGTTTTTAGTCAGTAGGAGTCTGACAGACCTCGTCGCCCACCCCAGGGCGGCGGACATCCATTGAGGATTTTCCGCCCCGGAACAATAAAAAAAAAGGTGTTGCAATGTTAAACTAAATAACACGACCAATGATGATCCTCCACGACCAAGTTCCCGACTCAACAACATTTGGCGCACCGTAACCGGCACACATCGCAACACAACTGCTCAGACCCATCCTCCGTACGGCTTCACCAGACATCATGCCGGAATACGACGAATCGCTTGGCGGCAAGACTTTATCTGGTAACTTCTGCCGGCAGCCGATGTTATGGCCTACCACCGAGAAAATTATAAAGGTAATTGTTATTATCTGGTAAATTTCCTCAATCCATACTAATATTATAAATGTGAAAGTGTGTTTGTTTGTTTGTCCTTCCTTCACGCCGTAGCTAAGCAATCAATCGACCTGATTTTTGGCATACAGTTAGTTGAAAAGATGGAGAGTAACATAGGCTACTTTTGGTCTCCAAAAAACATCAAGTTCCCAAGGGAGATTACTGGAATATTTGTATGTGTACACCAAATATCGTCCATATATATAACCTAATAAAGCAACGAATCGACTTGATTTTTGGCATATAGTTAGTTGAAAAGATGGAGAGTAACATAGGCTACTTTTGGTCCTAAGAAAACACCAAGTTTCCAAGGGAGATTACTGGAATATTTGTATGTGTACACCAAATATATCCTTACTAATATTATACATCGGAAAGTGAGTTTGTTTGTACCACTTTCACGCCCTAACTCCTGAACCGATTGCTTTGAAATTTTGCAGACGTAAAGTTAGAAGTCCGGATTAAATAATAGGGTTTTTATCCCGAAAACAATTGATATTCCCGAGAGAAATCTAAAAAGCGCGATAAAACCGAAGTTAACGCGGGCGAAGCCGCGGGCGGAAAGCTAGTAATAGAATATTTATAATCCTCCTTTATACCGCGTACGTCGAGGGACTGGAACAATCTGCCGGCGGCGGTGTTTCCGTCGGACTACAATTTGAGTGTCTTCAAGGCTAGAGTGAATAGGCTCTTAATAAACTAGTGCGCTTTACCATCAACGATTGCGTCACTGCTTACCATCAGGCGGGATTGCGGTCAAGCGCTGGTTTATAAAATAATAAAAAAAAAATAAAAAAATTACTTTTCAACCACTTTTTGACACATTTTTATAAGCTTCGCATATAAGTTTGCTTGCATGCTTGAACTTTGTACTTGATTTCGAACCATATGGTTAGGATCGCGAGAATTAATACTGTTAAGGGCTAGGGGTAGTAAAATGAGGGTTAAGGTTTTTTCAGAGTTTATTGGCAACGATCTTACCTGTAAGATCGTAGGCAAAAGTAGAGTGACAAGTAGAACGTAGCTAATGTCGCACCAAAGTCTTCCTTTACTTCCACGAAGTCCGCGTCATACACGCAGAACAACAATACAGATGTTACTTCACGTAGTCCTCAAAGTTCTCGTTGGGTTGTCGCTGTAGATCCTCTTAAGTATCGCTTCTTAACTGTCGCTTGTTTTCGCCTCGGTGGTCGTATACAGACTGACCTCTGCACTGGCGTCAGGGCGCTATATACATATATGTCAGCTAATCGAACATTCCAGATTCGTCTAGACGTAATAATAATAGCGCATAACTTCGAGAACCATCAGTGGGTACCTACGGTAATTCACCGGAGACGAATTTTTGGAAATTTCGATTTAAACACTTTGCTGACAAAATTGTTGAGACCTGTACCATTCGATAAGTCACCCTAGGTGCTTAAAAGTTATGCACTGCATATTTCGCGATATTGTATCTAATGCCATCGACATAAGGTGCATTTGTAACAATACATTTCTTGAAGGATCCTCGGCATTAGAGAGTAAGAACTATTGCGTTTTCTGCGTATTTGTGAACATATTTTTTAATGATTAAATTACGGAAAAAAATTGTAACATTTCAATGTCATTTATACGCAAAGCACTAATTGACGTCCTCGATGATCATATTGTTAGTATTGTTTTGGTTTATATTCCCTCGATAAATAGACTGTGAAATAAGTGCACGTCAGGTTTGTCGAAACTGAAATACGGAGAGAAATCGTGAGAAAGCTCTTCCAAATAATGAAGAGGTTGGACTTACAAGGGGCTTCAGGCGATGCCTGGTGTGCTGGAGTACATGGAACCTGCCACTAGAGGTTCACTTGCGCTATAGCCTTGCCGATAAGTTCACCGGCTGGTGTGGTGTTGGTGGCAATTTGGATTTTGGTTACTTCATGTTGATCATACCACGTTTACGGAGAGAGAACCAGACAGATTGGTGAATTGAAAAACTTCTGGCGCTCTGTTCGTTCTCCATTCCTTTATTCTAATCGAATGCTCGGCTAGGTAATGAGGTTGAAGAGAAATAATGGTATTCAACTAGGTTATTTCTATTATCGACATCACATAATTCGTTGTGGGAATTAAAAGCCATAAACAGTCAATAATATATTAAAATTTTGATCGTGCCAATAGAATATCAATAAATTTTGCAATCGCCATTTAGCAGTTACTGAAAGTGGACCGAAATTATAAACTAGTGCTTGACCGCAATCCCATCTGATGGTAAGCAGTGATGCAATCATTGATGGTAAAGCGCGCTAGTCAAAAAACTGAGTGGATAGGAAGGAAGACAGAAGTTGAGCGAGGTGATGTATTGTTAAAACCTACAACACGACCAATGATGCTGCGCCAGACGAAGATTATTCTGGAGACCCTCCACGACCAAACTCCCGAATTAAAAAAAATTGACGCGTGGTACATCGCAATACAATTACTCAGACCCGTCCTCCGTACAGCTTCACCAGACATCATGCCAGAACACTACGAATCCCTTCGTGGCAAGACTTTGTCTGGTGGGTAGTAACTTCTACCGGCAGCCGATGTTATGACCTACCACCGAGGGTTTGATTTCTTGGAATCGAACTAGAGAAAACTTCGTTAAATGTAGCAAATTAAGTAGCAATTTAGCAGTTAAAATCATCCAAAGTGTTCACGGTGGGCATAGTGAGAGAAAAGTATAAATTGTAGAATTAATTTTTCCACTAAATTGTAATAATACAAAGTAAAAACAAACGAAAACTCTAAGAGAATATTGTAAAATTTATCATAAGAAAAATTATGTACCCACGTTTCACCAATATTTCACCACCTATTTTTCACACAATACAAGAACAAGGCTATGGGACATCGGCGTTCATAAATCATAGGAACTGCAGTTTGTGGAAACACATCGCAGATATCTACGTAGAAGTGATATATATATACAATATTTAAAGAAAACCCTGTCCGACCCAAAAGGATAATAAATTTTAGGTATACACATGACCAAATAAAATATGAAATTTTACGTAATCATCATAATGACTATAGTAATGAATTTTGAAATAATCTTTTTTTTTCCGCGAATTAATTCCTACTTCCCCAAAATTTGGTATTTTTTAAAAAAGTGACAACACCATTTGTGACGGAGCGAATAGCGATGCGACCACGTGCCGCGTGCCCTGCCCCCCTACACCCGCGCATGTACGCCTAACGGGTTGCCTACCGCACATGCATTAAGTTACCTTGATTTTTCGAAATAATATTTATTTTTTAGGGGGATTTTTTTTTTAAGTTTAGCCCGGCTTTGTTGACATTATTAGAATCAGTAAACGATACCTAACAATACCTTCACGGATCGGACAGGGTTTTCTTTACATATGTTATTATATATAGATATAGATGCATTTTTCACTGTTGATACATACATTGACTTTTTTCAGGTATTTGGTATAGATAAACTATTTAATTAGTTCAAAGGAAGATAACGTTTCTTTAGGGATTTTTACTTTGATAAGTTTTTAGAACTTCCTAAACAAGAAGAAGTATACGTAAGTAAGTACTCTTCTATATTTAGTTAAGGTTCTAATTCATTCATTAATTTATACTTATACGTTTCAATATTGCATATAATATTCAAAACTATTATTTTCAAAACTATTATTCAAATCAAATCAAATCAAAGCATTTATTTCAAATAAACCAGTTACAGGCACTTTTGAATTGTCAGAAGTTCGGTCAGTCAGTAAGGTGAAGCTAGTCGCCCATTCCAAAAAGTAGGTACCTATGGAGAAGAACGGGCAAGAAACTCCATGGACACTCTTTTAAAATATCAAGCTATTGATACAAATATTTGATTACATCATTCATTTTGAAATCAATCGTGTGAGAACGATGCAGAAATATATTGTACGCTGAGAGCGTCCATTATGGAAACAAAAACAACAATTCAGAAATTAAAATACGCCGTAGCAGCTAAGAGATGACCAGTCCCCTCTGACGGCGTCCGTTCACGAACATGACGTATGGATCAGCATCATTCAGCTCAACCATATTGAAGGGAACCTAATGACCCAACACACACGCCACCACCAGCGAGACATTTGAGTGAGCATGACATACTCTCAACAGCCATAGCACTATCAAGTCAATAAACGACTAACCCAACAAATAGATGCTTTACAGCAAATAGATCGTGCTCACACGTGTTCCATGCAATTATACAATACTAAGAAATTGAATCTACACAATGCAAAGACAGTTTTGTCCAAGGTTCAGCAGCTCCAACGGTGTTCCCGAATGCTGAGTTTAGCTCCTGTGCAGCTGCACCAGTGCCGAATACCCCTGTCAGCGATGCAATTCCGTAACGTACAATATGCCTGGCTACATAGTGTGTACTGGCTTTGAGTTAAGAAAAAACAAACAATTGCAAATTTAAACTACGAGAGGAAAAATCAAAGAACAATCAGTGTAAGCATAGAAATCGGACGCAGCTCAAGCCCAAGCCTTTTTGTCGTCAATATATATTGAAAGTATATACATACGCGTGAAGAGTAATATGTGACTGAAAATTGTTTCTTTTATTTATTTTTATCTCCCGGGAAATAACTCTAGTTTGTCATACTATGATACGTGTCAAGAGGCTCCTACGATCATATATCCACATACCTGCCCGGGGGAAATGACCGCCTGCCAAGATCCTTACACCTTTTGCTAGGTATTTTAGCTGGGTGAATATTGAAATACATCTATTTTAACAAGTTGGTACCATTTTAGGCCGATAGAAAAAGATAGAGATACAAAAGCAGGAGAAACAAAAAGTGATCATTGTATTTCATATTTAAATATTGATCGAACTGAAGAAAAACAAACTTAGTTATAAAATTATATTTATTACAATAAAACTAAATTCATATATACTCTAAAACTAGTTATCTTTAACGAACACTAAAAATATGAATATCCCCTAGATAATAAGAAAAATAATTTACATTTTCTCTTTAACCTATAACATTTGCTCGGAGAAAAATATAATTATGTTTGAAAACAAAATAATAAAAATTCAAAAGAACAAAACAAAACTCCAGCAAATGTTACAGATTATTGAGCAGCTTAACTCACAAATAAATCTAAGGATTTGGATCACTGGACGTCTATAAAAAAATTACCCAAATCCTAACAGTCTTGATCTAAACATCCGATACGGTATCCACTTCTATAACATGTGTATGCTTTCTCTTCTTATGAATTCCTTCGAACTCATTCTGTATCTCCTGCAACGAGCGATCTTTCGTCTCAGGGACAAAGAAATAGACGAACGCTATGCCCACAATGCAAGTTATTGCAAAAGCCCATAGCGTCCAGCCATGTTTTACCATGTCTACCAAATTCTGATAAAACTTCGTCACAGAAAACGCCAAAAACCAATGGAAACCCGCAGTTAGGGCGGTTGCTCTTCTTGTCATATGCGGGGGGAATATTTCTCTTAGCATCAACCAAGGAATGGGCCCAACACCAGAGGCATAAAAGCTTACAAAAAGACATAAAGTGAAAAGTGGTACCCACGTACTACTCGGTGATAAATTGGATGCTTTTAAATGGTAAAAAATACCCAAACAAGCTAAATTCACAGCCATAACTGCGAATGAAATCATTAAAAGTATTCTTCTTCTAACAACTTTTAGAAGCATTGTAGAAAAGTATGTGGATGAAACGAAACAGAAGCCTAAAATTATAGCTGCACTAGGTGGATTGAGACCAATCGCAAAAGTTTCGAAGATATTCTTTGCGTAGAAAAGAACAGGAAATATGCCACTCATCTGCTGGAATATCATGAGCCCAAAAGAGACAATGAGAGCCTTAACCGTGGACCTAGTACCAAACAATTCCTTGAAAGTGACTCTGATCTTTGCAGAACTTCTGAGGCGCTCCTTTAACTCCCGATATTCACTATCGATGTCGTTGTCAATACCCCTGAAGTAGCGTAAGGCTGCCTTGGCTTCTTGGAACTTTCCCTGAGACACCAAATAAGCTGGTGATTCGGGAAGGAAGATGAAAGCAACGAAAAACGCTGTAGGTACACTGGCGCAGAGGACTGTCAACCAAGAACTGTTTTCAACCAGACCTGAAAAGCAAGATACAAGTAAAGTTAAAAAGTATCGGCTAAACTGGACAAGAAACATTGACATTAAAAAGGGTAGCATTAGTGTTTTTTATTTCTTTATTAAACCTGATGCCATTATTTTTTATTTAACTACAGAAAAAATTAAAGGTACTATTATATAAGTGAAAATGGCACAATTACTCACCAATAATGTACCCAAACAGAATTCCGCAGCTAAAATGAACGTGATAGAAGTTGGCCAAAGTCGGAAGAATGTGTTTTTCTGCTATATCTTCAATGTAAGGTGGGATTCCGACACTGAAGGCTCCTAATGCTACTCCACCGACGAAGCGTCCCACGTACAGACCATACACGTTTGGACTGAAAAATGAAAATATAGTTGTGTTCTGATAATATTTCACATTTGCGCATGAAGGCAAAAAAAATTTGGTATACTGATATTTCACCTTTCAAGTAGAAGATTCATGTACCTACTTAATAATGAGCGAGGATATTGCTATATATTAGGTTTTTTTACCTATTACTCCCACTCCCTCTCATTGAGAGGAGACCTGTGTCCCAACAGTGGGAACAATATAGGCTGATTATGTATGTATGTATCACATTGTAACTGGATGGTAGAGATCAGATAGTCAGTCGCTTTACCCCTTAATAAGACTAAACAACTGTCAAAAATCTACGAATGACTGCCCAAGACCAATGGCTTAACGTGCTTTCGAAGTACAGCGGAGTCTTGGTATAAAAAAACATGTGGGTCACCCATCCACGAGCTGCGGCTGTTATTAATAAGCCATGGGCCCTTCGAACTTATAATATATCAAACATATTATTATTACTGAGCTAATAGAACCTCATTATCATAACCAATCTTTTTTTATAGTCCCACTGCAAGCAGTGGGTAGTCCGTAGTGATTACACTCAATCCTTCTCTGAGTCCAGAGAAAGATAGTTCCTTCTCTGGACTCAGAGAAGGATTGAGTGTAATCACTACGCTTGCTCAATTCGGGTTGGCGATTTCAGACTTAAGGTCCAGGTTTCCTCGTATTGTCATCTAACATTATGCTGAGCTGCGGCCTTTTTGGCATTATAATCTTTGTTTTATATTTTTTATAATTTTAAAGATTTCTTCTGGTTTTTTTTTATTGTAAACTAGTGTTTAATCGCAATCCCACATGATGGTAAGCAATGATGCAATCATTGATAGTAAAGCGCGCTAGTTTATTAAGAGCCTATTCACAAAAACTGAGTGAATAGGAAGGAAGACGGCAGTTGAGCAAGGTGATGTAACGTTAAATCCAACAACACAACCAACGATGCTGCGAAAGAGGAAGATTGATCTGGAGACCCTCCACGACCAAACTCCTGACATAACAAGATTTGGCACATTGTATCCGGCATATATCGCAACACAACTGCTCAGACCCGTCCTCTGTACGGCGTCACTTCTGCTGTAATGCCAATACACCCATTTTTCTTTCTTTAAATATAATAACAGTTTCAGTACAACAATGCTACACGTACCTCGATGCTACAAGTATCCATGACACAACCAGAGGAAGCGCCAAGTAAAGTAGAGTCTTCTTTCTTCCGAAGTATTCGGATATGAGGCCAGCTGGCCCTGCGCCCCATAACGCTCCAAGGCACAGCAGAGAAGCTACCCAAGATGCTTCAGACGCTGTTAGCTGAAAAAAAATATTGATTATTTTATCATCACGCTACCAATACAAAATTAATTTTCTTGGAGATATTTTTTATACCACCACCACACCGTAACATTTATAGCATTTTTTTAAAGCTTTAATCTTGAACGTATTTAATATTATTTTTAACATTACGTCTAAAATAAGTAAACATACAAAAGTACAAAATAAAAATACATTTCGACTCCAAAACATACAATCGGCGGCCGCTGTGTAGTTTTTTGTAATCTCTTCCAGGCATCTCTGGAATGCACAGTGATACTGAGGAATGTTCTTCATTTTACGCCGTTTCCGTGAAGAGGAATGCTTGAGTTAATAATACAGCAAAACACCGTAACTGTTTATTGGAATTGGATTGGTGTTTATTGAAAAAAAAGTCATTTATTAACTGCCACTCAAAAATACAAAAACATTTTTTTATATTTCATCAAATTAAAGTTGAGTTTGTAGAGAATGTACTTTACTGGTAAATCAAAATGCTCAGACTAAAACCAACTCCCATATCAATAAATCCTATCCACAAAAATATAAACCAGAGATTCACCAAGAATAATATACCCAACTCACCGTAAGTTTAGGGTGTTCTGAACTAAGTATGCTCGGTGTAGTGTTCTCCACGGCAATTACGTCTCGGGTCGGCGACGGCGGCTGTAACATACGTGTATATTTATCGACTTCATTAATCTCGGACAGAAATTATAACCAGGATTATGTTGCCAGCATTGTTGTTACAGAATTAATTTAGGGATTAAGGAGAAAGAATTGTGTGGGCGTATAAATTACGTCTCCCAGTAATCTGTTTCCGATATTGAGAGTTTCATAAAATGGGTATTGTATTGTATGAAGATTGGCACTGGTATGATTTTTTCGGCTAAAGGAATATACTTAGAAAAGGAAGTAGACCTTTTTCCACGTCAGTTTTGACACATTGTTAAGATTTAAAATTGTAGTAGTGTTACAACGTTTTTGTTAACTAATTATAATATTAACGTGTACTAATTCATTAATATCAACGTTTTTATAACTACGATAGACTAACAAAAAAAGGAATACCTTTACATAACATCAGGTATTTCTGATAACATTATCCTGTTTTTTTGTAATATTCATCACACCTAAATTGAAATAATTACAACTTACTTTTCGAGGTCATTGCAATCTGTTAATTGGGTTGTATCCTACAAAAATATTTAATATCTATCAGATAGATTTATAAAAAATATTGAACAAGTATTTTTTATTTTGTCTTTCGTTTAAATATTTATTGATCTAAATTGTCGCATGACGTCACGCCGTGCTACAAAATATACCACTGCGTGATGTAATTAGTCCCCACTCCGTAATTATTTTAATACGCTATATCTCAGTAGTTTTTGGTAAGTTCGACAAAATAAAAAATACGGGTCTTAATTTTTTTTCATTATCAATAAGACGGACTAATTATTTTTTTGATTTTCGTACCACCCTATTGAGGTGCAAATTAATTGATTGATGACAAAGTTAAAAAACCATAATTGGTCATTAAGGAAAAAAGAAATAACAGGTAATATTCCTTTAGAAAATATTTGTATACTTTAAGTAGAAAAAATATTTATTTCTCTGTCTCTAATAGGTAATATAGTAAATTACTAGACTACAAAATAGGAAGGGAAATAATTAGTGGGAATCAAAAAATTACGTCCGCATCGCTGTCAACTGAGAATGTGCGCAAAAGGTTGGCAACATTGCCACATTGTATGACGATGCTGATTCTTTGGCCAAAAAATAGCCCAGCTCTCTGGTGACGTGAAGAGTCGACTAAATTGATTGGCGATATCTCGTAAAGTACTTATACGTATAGACAGGAAGGGAAATAATAAAGAATGTATGTTATAATGATGTAACCTGTCACACCAAAACGAATAAGTAATGTTTAATTACTAAATTAAATTCTGAACATTTGCGAGAAATCAAATAATCATTAACTGGAAAAATAATATGGAAGATAGCAACGAAACGGTAAAACGTATACCTAAATAACATTCGCAATCAACCGTAGTATAAAGTAATAGTCAAGCTACGAATCCTCTAATTACTGAGGCAGTCATAAAAGCATAAAACGTACAAATGACCAACGAAAAACAAAACCTACTCCAATTTAAATTCCCCTAAGTACGCATTCGTTTAAAAGTAAACGGTATTAAATTGTACCCCCAAAGAAACAAGTGGAACAGAAAACTGCACTTCCCGTTTCAAAATTACGGCCCAATTTAAACCACAGGCAAGTTCTCTGGCTTCAGTACCTATCATAAATTGTAAAGTTACTTCGGCCCAAAGTTCGGTAGTATTCTCGCCTCTGTCAACAAGTTTTCTTGTTGATATGGACCAGGGATAGTGATCATTCTCACACCTGCATGCCAATTTAATTTTTATTTATATTGCCTTTATATTTGGAAAACTGCGGTGAATTGTAGATTATTTTTTCGGTCTGTGCATTCAAGACCTCAAAACAGCTTAAAGGCAATAATTAAAACAAGTGGGGTCATTTTATTGTTAACATTCACGCGTTGCAGGGACGCTGAGTCATCGACAGATTGCACGTAATAAAATCTGAGTTTGAATCGATTAAAATTAATTTCACTTGTGTGGTAGTGGGCACCAGGCACAAACATTACCTACCAAATTGTTGTAGACAATATTTATTTAAGTTTGACATCTCTGTTATAGACTCTTAAAGCTAATTGATTGCTCTGAAGTCCCCTGGTTGGATAGGTACTTCATTACTTGTCTAGACTGAAAACTTAAAATTTTGAAAATATCTTGTATTTTCAGTTGAAGAAAATATTGTGACTCCTATATTTATTCTAATAAGAGATAAATAGACTTGTTCATATTAGTTCGAAAAAAAATCAATTCCAAACACAAAACTATGATTATTTAAACAGTGCAGTAGCACGTTTAGATTGGTATTGCTATTCAGCACTTTTGCATCACAGCAACTTTGCGTACCCAAATGGTCAAATCAGTCAGGTAACTGGTGAAACTCTGCAGACGCCATATCAAAATACGACCGCCAAATATATTTCAACATACTTTTATTTAACTGAATTTAGCTAACTATACTGGTCATTTATATACCTATTTAGTTAGGCACCCTAGCAGCTACTTAACAAATGCGTGTATATCAAGCAGCTACAGTCTCTCCACACTTACCCCGTCTTCAAAGTGTCGCCAGAAAATTTGATTTGACCCCGCAGAAGGATGAAAAAGACATGTTGCGCTGGCCCCAAATAAATTGGGATAAGTGTAGTGTAGAAGAATGATAAACTCACCCCCGGGTGCCCCCACTACCCTCCTCGGACTAGGCCCGCAGTCCACGAGGACCGACGCTTATCAGGGTCGCAGGTTGTTTAAAAGAGATACCTTGGCCGGTTAGCCCCTGGCGCACAGGCAAGTGAAGAAACCAGTAAAAGTCTGACACGCTCATCAGCTCCGCCCAGAGCGGTAGAGGTTATTTGATGATTTAATATGAAAAAAGGGGCACTCAGAATTTAGCTATATTATTTCCGTGTAATAAAGGTTAGTATACTTTGTCAATATGCAGATAACATTAAATAATAATTAAAAAAAAAAAAACCCTTATTATGACTGCATGTGCATTGCTCACAAAATTGGGTATATGGAGAAAAAATTCTAGATATATTAACAAAACATGACAATAAGACTTCCGATGTTTTCTTCCATTGTACCCACAATTCCGCCAAGAAGCTATGTGAAGCTTGATACAATCAAAGTTATTTGGCAATGCAGCGCTATCTGCTAAAGTAAGTGTTCCGTTCGCCAGCAAGATGGAAATGTAGCGGATAAAATCGCAAATTGTTGACTTTAGACAAACTAGACTTCTTGAAAGTAGACGTGAATTATATTCTGTTTACAGAAAGCCGACATTTTATGGAAATGTCTTGAATTTTCGCCAACTCAGATCACGTGCAATACAGCGAAAATATTTCACACTTTGTGACCATTTCAGAGCGAAATTCTAAAATTGACAATAAAACAGCTATCTGTTTTACTAAGCTCGATCATAACTTTTGCTAATAAGAATTTGTGTTGCATGTCTGAAGATAATTGGATATTAGTACTGATTTCAAAACTATCGAATCAACCAAATAATACGGTAAAATAAAGAATAACAGCTGCATACACCACATTTTACCGACCTACCTGCATTGCGCATTTTGGGGGTTATAACAATATGCAAACATAAACCAACTGCCGAGGCGAGTAAAACTAGTCTTTGTTGTTGTATAAATAAACGTTATTAGCTCGCAAATAAAGTATGTACAAAGTTGCAATATTATGAAAACTTCATGAGTCATGGTTTCATTGCATGCGGCGCGCTGTTAGTCTCTCAGAATGCTTCGACAAACTTCGATAAAGTTCGTGAACCTAAAGTTTCCACTGCGTTTAGGAAACTAACAAGAAGCTGACGGCAATCATTACAGATTGTTAAGGAATTTGATCAAAGCAATAAGTTATTTACTTTGGATGTGCTTCAATTACACGGGTTATTTTGAGGTATTTCGAGATATTGTTATAAGATGATGTCATCATTTTAATGCCTCGAAAAGCACATTCAGCTTGATCCTCCTTGATCCCGGCTGTCACTCGTGGATCTTTGTGATCATGAACCACCCATATCAAGAAGTATCGTATTACCTAGTAGCCGAATTGCGGAGTTGAGATAGGCAGCCATTCCTGCATCCCGTTATACTGGAAGCCGACATAAACACTATTTTTTTTAATATAATTATAAACTTGTGCTTGACCGCAATTCCGCCTGATGGTAAGCTGTGATGCAATCAAACAACAAAACTGTCTTTGCATTGTGTAGATTCAATTTCTTAGTATTGTATAATTGCATGGAACACGTGTGAGCACAATGTGCTTGCTGTAAAGCATCTATTTGTTGGGTTAGTCTTTTTTGTTGTTGTTTTTTTTTTGTGTGTGTTTATTCATAATGGACGCTCTAAGTGTACAATATATTTCTGCATCGTTCTCACACGATTGATTTCAAAATGAATAATATAATCAAATATTTGTATCAATAGCTTGATAATTTAAAAGAGTGTCCATGGAGTTTCTTGCCCGTTCTTCTCCATAGGTGCCTACTCCTTGGAATGGGCGACTAGTTTCACCTTACTGACTGACCGACCTTCTGACAATTCAAAAGTGCCTGTAACTGGTTTATTTGAAATAAATGCTTTGATTTTGATTTTGAATCGTTGATGATACAAAAATAACGCTGTATATGTATACATATATATTTGTATAATTTTAATCAACGTGGCTTATAATTTTTATGCTCACCAGTTGGCGCCACTGTCTAGGGTCCTGAAGCATAACTCTTTTTTAACCTACTTCAAAAACGGGGAGGTTACTCAATTCGACCGTATACAGTATGTAAAGAAAACCCTGTCCGACCCGTGAAGGTATTGTTAGGTATCGTTTGCTGATTCTACCGATGCCTACATAACCTGGCTAAACTAAAAAAAATACCCCCTTAAAAATAAATAACTTAAATAAAATAAATAGGTAATTTCATGGCAACACAGGCACAGGTCATGACCTCAGTTGACCTCATGCATGTAGGTATTGGGAGTCTAACCACGTTTATCGACTCTCAAAAGAAACAATGATACCTACTTAGGCAGCTCGTGAAACGATTTTTTTTTAAGTAGGAAGGTCGTCTGACCCTCCGAATGTATCATTTCATTCGATGAGCACAATGGCTGTGGCGGAGATGTTGTTCCATATTTCGTTCACTAAGAACGATACAGGGATATACACATGCATATACACACACGAGATTAGCACGGTGTTTCACAAAGTTATGTGACTATCTAACCTTTATTATCCTTATGAGTCGGACGGGGTTTTCTTTACATATTGTATATGTTTTTTTTTGTTTATTTGCGGATAAGTTCGTCGTTAATGAACCGATTTTGATATTAATTTTCTTTTTGTTGGAAAGAAATTATTTTAGTATTTTAATTAGAGTATGAAAACAGAATTCCATTTAAAAAAAACGTATTATTTTGTAAGTGAAATTATAATTAGTTCTAGGTACTACAAATTATTTGCTACATTATTTTAATTAGAAATAAACACGCGTGACAAACCCACAAACAGAGAAATTTGACATTACGGATACTTCGAGGAACACTAGCGCCTCTAACGGCGAATTCATGCACGATATCCCTCATTCCATTCGTCAATCCTTATTGAACACATCTTGAACAATGTTCATGCATTCTCTGTATAAAAAGAGACGCATATGCCCTGCAATGGGTCATTAATAGATTAATATGTATAACTACTATCCCATTTACTTGATAACATACAAGTCTATTTCGATACATCCCGTGAAATAGGTGTCGCGTGATATGATAATTGATACCTTATCACAAGACTGGCGTCTATAGCTAGCCCGACAAAGCGATCAAATCGTTCCCTATAGTTTAATTAATGACAATTCATTATTTGATATCAAGTATTGGCTTATAAATTGTCTCGTGGTTATCAATAGCAGACACGTCTCTGGTAATAGGGACGATCAATGTTCTACTTATGTGATTCATTTACGATACTATGTTTTCTCATTCAATCCATTGTGTAATTAGTGATGGATTTGCTGTCATCCTTTGTTCCACGTATTCTCATACTAAGATAGAAAGAGTTTAAAATTAGAGGTTCTCTAATAGCCTTTCGGTGTTCTATAGGATGCATTTTGGGGAGTGTGAGAGGGAATTGCATGATGTAATTCCCCCATCTCCGTTCCATCATCGGACGACCCGTCGTACGGCGAGTTTCCACCCTTACGTTGTTGACACCACTGCGATCCGGACAAAGCGTTTTGCTTCCTCTTTTATACCGCGTACATCGAGGGACTGGAACAATTTGCCAGCGACGGTGTTTCCGTCACACTACAATTTGAGTGTCTTCGAGGCTAGAGTGAATAGGCTCTTAATAAACTAGCGCGCTTTACCATCAACGATCGCATCACTGCTTACCTTCAGGCGGGATTGCGGTCAAGCGCTGGTTTATAATTTATAAATAAAAAAAAGGTGCATAATAGTCTGCAGCGGTGTGAACAGCGGTGGCCTAGTGGTATTGGCATACTTACAATTTGCAGCAGGTCGTAGGCTCGAACCCCGTCAAGGAACGGCCCACTTTACTCTGTGTGAATAAAGTGGATAGGTCTTCTATGGATAGGTTCAAAAAATCTATGGATAGGTCTTCAAAAATGATATCGAGGATTCTGAAATATTTTTTTTCTAAACCGAATAGTTTGCGTAACAGACGCTTCCAAAGTGGAAAAAAGTTGGTCCCCCCCCTCTAACTTCTAAAATACGAAAATGAAAAATCTAAAAAAACATATGATGTAGATTACCTAAAAACAACCAACGAAAATTGTTTTGAACGAGATCTAATACGTAGTTTTTTTTAATACCTCGTAAATTACCGCGTAATCTTTCATACAAATAAGTTATATCCTTTAATTTCATAAATCAATGGTACGGAAACCTTTGTGCGTGAGTCCGACACGCACTTGGCCGGTTTTTTATCAAATACATTTAGAAATTGTTGCAGAGTGGTTACCGAGCGCACCACGCAGCTTACGGTAGATCAGGCCCGTGTAACAGCTGATGCCAGAGGTCAACGCACTGCTCGTCCGCCCGCCCAAATGGAGCGTTAACCATATTTTTGTTGGGACAATCAAGTAGGATAACAAGCTCATAGCTTGGTGGTTTTTCATGATATCTTTATGAAATTATCTACATTGATTCTTTCTAAAAAAATACTGGACACGTGTTTAGGGTTTCGCATAAATAAAATAATGTTGTATATATTATTGTCAGTATAGTTCGGTTAGGTACTCTTCCCCTGGCTACGCCATAGCGCTTGTATTTTTTCTTTTCTGCTAGTAAAGTTATTGTTGCATAAATTCCATTCATTTTGTAGGAAAAAATTAAAATACGCTTTAATGAATTCAATATAATTCTCTCATAAATAACATCAAAAGCATTATGTAAAATTCTCTTAATAACGACTCCTTTTCTAGCTTTATTTTAATCTTAAATTCATAAACTCATTTAGCAGAAGAAAAACAATGTTCGGAATAAAATTCAGATGCCGTAAAAAAAATCTATGAAATTTAATTTTACCCGCTGGGCACTTGGGCAGAAGAATCAAAAAGTTTTAAGTTAGGAGAATAACAAACGAGCTAGTTTTGTGTGGGAGGTACACGGGCTGTTTTTGGGCGCAGTTCCAAAATTTCTCGATGTCGGGTATCGCTTAAAGGATTTACTGATTGTAAATAACGTAAGCTTGAAAAAAATGTTTTTATAATTCTCGATTTTGTATTAGGTATTCTGTTTTTGACCCGCATGATAAAAGACGTGGTTTGTTCATTGGATTCCTGTATTTAACCCTAGAGTGAGCGCGCTATAAGAAATTTGACGCCCGCGCGAAAAACACGGGAAAAAATTTTAAAACAACTGTCCGATAGGTTTGCGCTTTTTAGTAGCTGACCCTGATCTCGTTAGCAACGTGCACCGAAAAGCTGGACGCCGTCAGTGCACAAGGAACCGCTTGAGGAGATGGTTGTTACCAGCAGGTGTTGCCGGGCGGCAAATTGCTCACCGCGGGCCCGCTCACGTAGGTACATAAAATTATGTAATGTATTTTTTGCAAACTTAAAATGTAGACTATATTTCATGGTGCATTTATGCTTAAAACTAAAAAAAAACATGCTTGTTTTAGCATTTAAAATATAAAATATAAATATATAAACTTGTCGTTATGAATGGCTATTTATACTATTAAAGTATCTATGTATTTATGTATGTATTTGTGTATCTATTTTAGTAAATTGTAACCATGATATTTGGCACCAACGACAGTCCCATATATGGTTCAGGAGAATCTGTCCATTCTTTGGTTGCCTGGAAGAAATCGCATTAGCGATAAGGCCGCCCATTGTATGTTTTATGTTCCATGTATTTTGTTCGATGTTTGATTGGTGTACAATAAAGAATAAATAAATAAATATAAATAAATAAATGAACAAAGTTGAAGCTCAAATTGTGTTTTGGCTAGAGGAAACATCTGATCAAGGGCAGTTCAACAGCAAACGCTTTAGTACAAAGATTGTCCCAAAGTATCACTATGAATAACAGTTTTACTTCGATACCTCTGCAACCTGATCTGCAAGATCTGCAGTATATGTCCCTCAAAGAAAAATAGGCGCACGAAAAAGGGTGTAACAGATACCCAAAGCTACTGTGCAACGAACATGTAGCGGTACCTACAAACGCCACAAAATGAACGACGCGTCATACTGACGTCACACGAATTCTACATCTACATCATACATACAACCTGCCAATTTCAACCATCGGGCAAGTGCCCGCCAGACATAACATCCGTCTGGTCGGAGGATCCTCCCTTTTCTATGGAGGATGAGTGAGCTTTACTCCCTGTTCCTCATGCCTCCACACTGGTGACCCCGAGAATGAAAATCCGCGCAGCCTTCGTACAACAACTTGAGCGTGACGTTATCATCATCACTCCCGCAAGCTTCATCGGCGAATCACCCACCCAGCCAGCACCACTTCTTCAACGGGTATCCTGACCACAAGTATGCAGCGACCGCGCATACCTGGTCATCACCCTCAACCTCATCAGCAACCTCGGCACAGCACACTGCACTTTCGGCCGGTCAACAAGCAGAGCCCTCTCTCCTGGTCGACGCAGCCTCAACCCGGCGCTGTACGACATCCGACGCACTGGAGTACAACGCAGCGCCCCACCACCCCGACTCACTGGGGAATCTTCAAAGACAGTTCCGACTCACCGTGAACTACGCGGCAACCGGTTCCGACTCACTGGAACCTCGGCTGGCCTAGCAAGAATCACAAGATACAAGACTCAGCCCACTATCGACCTCCGGTCTCCGGAGGGGAGTGATGTAGCGGTACCTACAAACGCCACAAAATGAACGACGCGTCATACTGACGTCACACGAATTCTACATCTCGCAATCAGAGTTTACCGTGCAATTAGCATACATACAACCTGCCAATTTCAACCATCGGGCAAGTGCCCGCCAGACATAACATCCGTCTGGTCGGAGGATCCTCCCTTTTCTATGGAGGATGAGTGAGCTTTACTCCCTGTTCCTCATGCCTCCACAAACATTTCACACACCTTTGTGAAGACTGTTTTAATAAAACATATACTTTTAATTTAGAAAATATATAATTCTGTTATTTTTTTTCAATTTTGATAGTTTTATAGAGTATTGTGTAGGAAAAGGGAAAAAAGTCAATTAAAACGTTAAAGTTTTAGTATCATATGTAAATCCTAAGAAAAAAAATATTAAATTCCTGTATTACTAGTTAAAATGGTCAAAGAAAATGGGCGGCAAAATGCTCCCCACGCGCCTACTAACGTTTTGCAAAAAGACGCGCCCACTCTAGGATTAGTAAAAATGTAATATGCCTGATCCCCATCAGTCGATTTCTTCTTCTTCTTCTTCAGCCTATAAAGGTCCATGCTGTACAAAGGCCATTAGGCGCTTTACTTTGTGTAAATTAGAAGAAAACGGGCGGCGAAATGCTCCTCACGCGCCCACTAACGTTTTGCAAAAAGACGCGCCCACTCTAGGGTTAATTGCCTGCTCTGAATGTCTGAGTCAGTTACTCAGATATCTGAGTAACTATAGTTCCAACTTCTGACTTAAACAGAAATATAAATTAATATGGCTTGGATCCTTAGACATTCTGTACTAATGAATTATTATTAAGTATAGCAATCGGCGACATCTTGACAATGATGAGCCACAAGTCAGTTTCTAGCTTTCTCTTTGTATTTCAGTTGGTTTCAAACTTTTGTTCTTTGATTACAAGTTCCGTAAATCTGCATAATTGAGTTGGCGACGCTGCCGTCATCAAAATGAAGGAAAGATTTCTTTGCGTACAAAATACCGTATTACTTTGATGTCTGCAACATTTGCTTAACCAAGCCAATTATTCATTTGTATAAAGTAAGCCCTGGTTTGTTCTTTTGTTTGTTTTTTTTTAATGTTCTGCTGCTGTGCGGCTTATATTTATTACGAACGATAAAGACCATCATCATACATCGTTGTCTTTTTATACTCCTAATAAATAATTACTGATCACTCTTAAATTTGCCTTTGTATAAGCTGTTAGTAGGCATTTCAACCTATTGAACTAAGGCTGAATAATACTAGAGGTGATTTATGTGAAAGTCATCAGGAATAAGAAAAAAATAATAACGTATGCTTGCCTTCGAATAGCATTACTCCTACGATAACTGGAACGTTTTAACTTGAAACGAAACATATAAAATGAAAACTTATTCTTGTCGAAAAGAAAGAATAAAAAGTTAGCCGAATCAGTGTCTAATTCAAATTCAAAGCAATCACTGAAACAATTAAGATTCAAAGTATCTTCAAGTGTAAGTACTTAAGTCGCATGTAATTTAAGGCGGCCTATTGTCACCAACCGGGCAAAAGACCAGGCTCTGAGGCTTGCGGGATGTTTTAAAGAAATACTGTCGCCCTGGCACGAAGGCACGGGTGGGTTTTAGTCAGAAAAAGTCTGACATGCCCTTCCGCTCCACCCAAAGTGGGAGAGATCATTTGAAGATTTCCTATCCGGAAAAAAAAGCTCTGAGACTGCTAATTACCCACAGAAGTAATTCCGCAACATTAAAAACGCTGCGACCAAACCGCTCATCTGCAAACCCTCGCAGCGGTTGTACCTAACCGCGGCCTTATTTATTGCTGGCCGCTAATGAAAACATTATTTATGAACTCCATGCACCTCTCTTATTCACTCTACATACGTATAAATCTAACGGTATAACCCTGTATAGAGGGTTCCTAGACTAGGGATATATGTGATCATGGGGAAGTCCCCGCCCCCTATTTGTTGGACCCCGAGGTGGAGGCGCGCGCCGACACTCGCGCGCGCCTCAGAGGCGATGCACGGGGTAGTTTAACACCTCACTACCCCGTGCAGGAGGCGAGGCCCGGACAGACCGGGCCGGCACGAAAGTGTGGGGCCGAGGCAGAATCAAGGACTCTCACGGCAGAATCAAGGACTCCCGCGGCTTTGTGCGCACGTGACCGGAGGGACACCGGGGTGGTTTTTAGTCAGTAGAAGTCTGACAAACACCGTCGCCTACTCCAGGGCGGCCGACATCCATTGAAGATTTTCCACCCCGGAACAAAAAAAAAAGAAAAAGGGATATATGTGATACCCAACTACTAACAATTTGGACCATAGATATTGTAGTATATTTGTTGAAGAAAAGTGGAGCGATTTCATTGCTATTCAGTTGAGCGAGGTGAAGCAATGTTAAACCTAACAACACGACCAACAATGCTGCGCCAGAGGGAGATTGATCTGGAGACCCTCTACGATCAAACTCCCGACCCAACAATATTTAACGCATCGTACCCGACACACATCGTATTCTCAACACAACTACTCAGACCCGTCCTTCGTACGGCTTCACCAGACATCGACCACCACAACATCAGATACCGGCAGAAGTTACCAAACTTTTGCCGGTAACCGATGTTATGGCCTACCACCGAGAATATATGACATTTGATTTATTAATAGGCTGCTTGAAATCTGCTTGATTAAATTTGTTTCAAAATTGCTTATCTTCCCTTTATTTAATTTTTTTTTTGGCCAAAGTCAGCATCACCACACATCGTAGTTGCCTGTCCTCTTCGGTACAAAGCTAGATAGACTTTTGAGCATTTTTTAATGATAGCAATGGGGCAATTTGTATCATTACCAACCCGCACTGGGACAACGTGGTGGATTACGGCCTACTTCCACTCATCGAGGGATGCCTGTGTCCCAACAATGGGAATAATGTAGGCTGATTATGTTATTACATCCCTCCATTTTTTTTTTATAATAGACTTTCACTATTACATTAAGTCTGTTAGCGTACATTATTTTGTAATAATTCTTGTTTGGAAAATCGACTTACCTCAAAGGGCCCGTACGTCAAAAGAGGCAGGGCTGATGATGACCAAGCCACACAAACGCCAGCCGCAAATGCTCCAAGATTTACTGCAGAAAAGAAAACAATAATATTATAGTAAGCAAAATATGTGACACGACCAAATAAATAAGAAGCAGTAAACATAGTAAAACAAAGAAGTATATAATCACTAAAAACAAAATGATATTTGCTATACGATGTTATGTAACATATTTACGAGGAAATAAATAACTGCTTGACGAAATTTTTAAATAAAAATAATAGAGACAAAAAAAGCGCGATTAGCGCTTTTTTCTAGGCAAAGGTATAAAAATACAGTCAACTTATTTTCAGTAGTGTGCAGATCTTAAAAGTTTCTAAACCTTTTTTTTAATTACAAAATACTAACTTTTAGCTATTCTGCATTATATATTGCTAGAAATCATGTTTAGTACATGCGTTTCCATTGCGGAGTCTCTTTCATACTTCAGTTTAGCCATGTCCTTTGAGAAATAAGAAACCCTTGACGAGAAAATGTGTTATACAGTATGTTAAGAAAACCCTGTCCGACCCATAAGGATAATAAAGGTTAGGTAAACACATGACCAAATATAATATAAAATTTTACGTATTCATCATAGTACCAATACAAATGAATTTTGAAATAATCTTTTTTTCCCGCGAATTACTTCCAATTTCCCCGAAATTTGGTAATTTTTAAAAAGTGACAACACCGGTATTATTATGAGCGAATAGCGATGCGACCACGTGCCGCGCGCCCTGCCGCCCGCCCCCCGCGGGCGGCAGGCGAAGGGTGGTTAACACGCATTTATGAAGTTACCTCTTTTTGCGAAATAATATTTATTTTTTTAGGGGGATTTTTTTTTTAAGTTTAGCCCGATTTTGTATGCATTAGTAGAATCAGTTATCGATACCTAACAACACCTTCACGGGTCGGACAGGGTTTTCTTAACATACTGTATAAAAGAATAGAGTTTCCAAACGATCACATTGCAAGGTACCAGCATAAAACAATAAGCCAGTTCAACTGTAGTACTTTTAACTGATATATGCTTGTCTGCGACAAGGCAAGGCCCCGGGTTCGATCCCCGGCCAGGTCATGATGGAAAAACGATCTTTTCCTGAATTGCCTGGGTATGGATGTTTATCTATATATGTATCTATTATAAATATAGTATCGTTGAGTTAGTATCCCATAACATAAGTCTCGAACTTACTTTGGGGCTATGTGAGATTTGCCCGAAAAAAAAAACCTTTATGCAATTCTTAAACAAAACATTGCGAAAATTATTTTGGTTAAAAATTACTAATAAGAATGCAGCAATCTTAGACTTCTTCTTATATACCCAGTACCTTCAGTGTTAGAATCTGAAATATAGAAATAGCGGAATAAGAGATCTTCAGCAGCACAGTTAGCGCAGTGGTTCAGCGATTGACTGATGCGCTGTATGTCGCACGTTTGATACCCGCAGGGAACAAATTTATGTGGTGGTCGAGGTAGCTGTTCCGACTCTGGCAGTTTACGCATGTGAATTTATGTTTGTAAACGCACCCACGATACAGGAGAATTTCCTAGTATGGGGCAACGTTTACTACCAAAAATGAAATCTTACCTATCCCGGTAGCAATGTACTGCGTCGTAATGCCAGAAGTGTCTCGTTTGATGTCCGGTACTGTTTCCATTCGCCGTAACATCTTGGTGTTCACTCCATTCCTGCTTTCTGGTTCCTCGGTCGGATCATTTTGTGCTGCGGCTGCTTCAGCGTCTACTGTTGAAGTGCTTTGCTCGTCCACTGTTGTGACCAAAATGACAATCGGTTACAATTTTTTTTTAATATTTATAAACTAGCGCTTGACCGCAATCTCGCCTGATGGTAAGCAGTGATGCGATCGTTGATGGTAAAGCGCGCTAGTTTATTATGAGCCTATTCACTCAGAAAAACTGAGCGAATAGGAAGCAAGACGGCAGTTGAGCGAGGGGATGCAATGTTAAACCCAACAACACGACCAACGATGCTGCACCAAAGGGAGATTGATCTGAAGACCCTCCACGACCAAACTCCCAACACAACAACATTTGACGCATTGTACCCGGCACAAATCGCAACACAACTGCTCAGACCCGTCCTCCGTACGGCTTCACCAGACATCATGCCGAAACACTACAAATTGCTTGGCGGCAAGTCTTTGTCTGGTGGGTGGTAACTTCTGCCGGCGGCCGATGTTATGGCCTACCACCGAGAAAAACCTTCCTCTCGGTTCAGTGGTTTAGATGTAACAGACAGATTAAATTTCGTATTTTAGTAGGGAAATATAATAATGTCAATCTACAATACTGTTAGAAAATATCGCAATAAGAAACCGCAGAATATTATTATTAATAGCTATGCCCCCTCCAACTATGTTGGAGTCGGCTTCCAGTCTAACCGGATGCAGCTAAGTATCAGTGTTCTACATGGAGCGACTGCCTATCTGGCCTACACAACCCAGTTATTGTTGAGAAGAGCTTTGAGACGCCCGTGATGTAGCTCGTCTCGCTTTGTCAGTTGCTAATCGCAATTTTTTTCTCTGGAGAGCTTTCATTGGCTCGAGAAGTTGAAGCACTAACTCTCATAGAGTTTAACAGATGTGCTCTTTCCTCTGCCCATTCTTGAGAACGCGTAATTCTCGATAAAGATAATCGTTTTTTAGGTGGCATTGTGTATTTTATTTTTAATCGACGGTAAGGCTGTCAGTTACCTAATAAAATACCCTAGTTTAGAGGTCCTAACTATAGCTACTTATTTATGTTTATTAATATCAATCAGGTAAGCTATAATATTCTAATAGTGTTATACCCACAAATAATACGTACAACTTACAACTAAAAAAGAAATGATAATAAAGCTAAAACGCCTGTCCAATACTATCTACCTATAGGTACCTACTTTATTTAAAAATAAATGCCTATAACTACTATAATATTTTAATAAAAGTATCAACGTTTTTACCTACTTAATACAACAATAAAATTGAATGCGTACTACTACCTACTACCTTTTTACGTTATTTATTACCTTTTTAAGTTACCTCTTTTTGCGAAATAATATTTATTTTTTAGGGGGATCTTTTTTTAAGTTTAGCCCAGCTTTGTATCCATTAGTAGAATCAGTTATCGATACCTAACAATACCTTGACGGATCGGACAGGGTTTCCTTTACATATTGTATATGTACGCTTAACACCTAATATGCTTCGCACTTGTGACCGTTGGTAAATCTTGAATTTGGACTTCTGTTGTTTAGTAAGTGACCAACTTTGTGCATCGTAGGTTAGGATAGACAGGGTAAACATTGTTGAGGTTCGTGTAAACTATTTGCCATAGCTACACAAGACGCCACAAATTGCTGGTTGCTGAAACCACTGAATGTGGCTACGCTGCAATTTAGGCAGAGTTAAGAAGCAATAGACTTAGCATCTTAGGTACATCGTCTGAATTAAAGGTGCGAGTGAGAAGCTACGATTAGAATTTAGAAGTGAGAGTGTGAAATTGGTGTAGTTGACTATTCAATTAGAATAATACAGTTTAAGAATGATATTCAACATCATCATCATCCTCATAGGCCTCTACCAAGGATTTCCAAAAAGAAGGATTGGACGCTGCCTGCATCCAGCGCGCGATTTTGGTCAGATCATGCGACCACCTAGTCGGTGAGTGTCTGACGTTGCGCTTGCCGGTACGTGGTTACCATTCAAGAGCCTTTCTGCCCCATCGGCCATCGGCTCTACGAGCTAAATAATTATATTTAGCTAAAATATTTAGGATTTGTGATGCAATTCAGCATAGAAATCGGTGGCTACCTTGTCTAGCTATTGCATATGTTAATACAAACGTGTAGAATCTATCAAATTACCTGTGATAATAGCTTATGGTGCATAGTATCATGACATTATTGCAACAGAAAAAGTGAAGTATTCTTTGTTCTAATTGAATAAATCGATATAATCAATTATAGTTAAATATAATAACTCATTAATTAAGTTATGTAATAAAAAATATGTGTAATCTCATTTCTCGGGTCTGCACAAGATAGCAAATGTGCGAATTGTAAACAATGATGTTTTTTAGACATTAACTTTGATAACGGAAGTTGTAAAACTATTGTACCGAGTTGCCTAATAGTTTTTAGTAATTTTGATTATTGTTCTTCTGGATTATTTTTCTTACAAATATGAATAAAAAAATAATAAAACCCAAACAGCCTGTTTTCAGAATAGGAGTACCGGTCAAGTAATCTGGATACAGTTACAGGTATATCATTAAAAATAACACCAATACTAAGCGCCGAGCTTTAGCGACGATCTCAGACGATAGGGACACTGAGAGAAAGCGCTCTGGCGGTCAGGAGTAATATCTTACCGTGAAGATTTGCTCGGTGTTTAAACCAGTATAGATATTAATAATATTTAATCTATACTAATATATAAAGCTGAAGTGTTTGTTTGTTTGTATGTTTGTTCGTTTGTTTAAACACGCTAATCTCAGGAAGGTCCGATTTGAAAAATTATTTTTGCGTTCCATAGCCCATTAATCCAGGAAGGCTTTAGGCTGTATAATATCACGCTGCGACCAATAGGAGCGGAGCATAACTAACTCCACGCGAATGAAGTCGCTGGCGGCCGTTCAACACACGTTCAACGATTCAATTATGACGGTAAATTCTCTAAAGATAAATGACAAAAGTCGTAATACTATTTGGATAAGGTTGGCCTTTTTTCGATAAATGCAAGCTCATATCATAATATACATAATCAGTTCCCACTCCTGGGACACAGGCCTCCTCTCGGCGAGAGGGAGTGGGCCGTAATCTACCACGTGCATCTGGAGCAGTTTTGCCTCAAAGTAGCCAAAAACAGTATCGACAGAAACCGTACAAGGTGAGCGGCACAGCCAGTGCTGCCGTCGGCAAGGATTGAAAACCGAAATCAGCTGTAGTAAGTAGTGGAAGTTTTAATATGTATAGAAAGTAAGTAGACTAAGAATAAATAGAATTGTAAATAGTAATTAAGAAAGATTATGACAAAAGACTATGGGAAAAGAGCAGCCCAAAAAAGCACAAGCCGAAATAACAGCTCTTTAAAAAAAAAACGAAAAGTAAATAACAAAAAAATTGTAAAAAACGATTCCTGCCATGCAAGGAGGAAAGAAGACGGCTATAAAAAAAAAAAATCTACCACGTGAGCCCCGTGCGGGTTGGGAACCTATCATAATATAATTAACTAATTCTCGCGATATTGTATCTTTTTGCAACGACACTTGCAAAAAGTCACCGCACCGGAAGACGTAGCGTGGGTAGGCCCCCGACAAGGTGGACCGACGACCTGGTGAAGGTCGCGGGAAACCGCTGGATGCGGGAGGCGCAGGACCGGTCGTCGTGGAGAACCTTGGGGGAGGCCTATGTCCAGCAGTGGACGCCTTTCGGCTGAAATGATGATGATGATGACTTGCAAAAAGTTGCAATATCGCCCGAATTCTGTAAATTTAATCTTCACCATTTAAAAGTAAGTCTTATTATAGGCAACTTGAATTCTCAGTTCTCTCGACATCATAGGTCTATGACTCACGATCACAGCATTTCCTCTACTCTACAAGATTATGGCGTATTGGAAAAGATTTTACTTTTCCATTTATTTTTATAAGACTTACAAAGCAAAATCGCATTACTGCCTTCGGTTTAACAGAATTGGCTAAGAATGGACTTTAGATTTAGCAATGTGAAAAATGACGGGAAATATTTCTCGTTAATTCATTACAGACGATTCATTGCTTGTAACCCTAATTTGATTATATTCCGTTTTATTTTCTCCATGTGCCTTTGATCCAAAACTGACTAATACTCCGTTCAGGTTAGATTCAGACAACATAGCTTAATAAAAGCAGAGATGTACCACAATAAATTTTCAAGACGAATACAATTTTTTTTAATATAGGTTTCAACAGCGACAGCGAAATAAAATCAAAACAATTATACGACAACTAAATAATGGAAATCTGTAAAAACAAGTCAGATAACATTCACAAGTATCGACAAGTGAATGTCAATTAAACACAGTTACGTATTTTAATCCAGCAAAATTTTAAAATACCCTGCCGCCAGAACACGTAACCGGATTAGGAAACATTTCAAATTTGGTAGACTTATGTATAGTAAACTCTAAAGCGTTCCAGGTATTGGTGCTACCCTTGATTCGAAAAGGTATATAATACATACATAAATCATACATAAACCATACATAAATCTAAATGATCTATTTAATTAAAAATCCTTATAAATTCAGAAGATACATCATTCAAATGAGTTGCTTTAAGTAAAACGGTATACGAGTTATTTATTATACATTCTGCATCAATGTTAACTGTAACAAAGCACAATGTACATATAATTATAGTGTAATTACAAAGTGTACCCTAAAAACAACCTTCTTTGTAATTATAAAGTAGTACTTGTATGCAATCCCGCCTGATGGTAAGCAGTGATGCAAGCGTTGATGGTGAAGCGCGCTAGCTTATTAAGAGCCTTTTCACTCAAAAAACTGAGTGAACAGGAAGGAAAACGGCAGTTGAGCGAGGTGATGCAAAATTCAACGTTGCTTCCCAACATGGGGGGCCCGAGAGCCGCCAATGCCCTTTTCCAGCCCCCATGAACGGGTTGAGGGTCGAGGGACATGGGGATGTCCCCGCCTCCTATTCGATGGACCCCGAGGCGGAGGCCCGCGCGAGTGTCAGCGCATGCCCCTGAGGCGATGCACGGGGTAGTTTAACACCTCACTGCCCCGTGCAGGAGAAAAGGCCCGGATAGACCGGACCAGCACGAGAGTATGGGGCCGTGGCAGAATCATGTACCCCCGCGGCCTTCACGCACGTGACAGAAGAGACACTGGGGTTGACACAAAACTTTAATGTTTGTCATTGAAGTTTTGTAAATACTTGATTAAAGTGTATTTAATATTTTGTGCATGTGATTGTAGGAAACCTAATGCAATAAAATAAAATAAACAATTATTAACCCTAGTAATTAGTGAAATTAATTCGGTTAAATCAATATTTACTATATTTCAAATTCTATTTTAATTTTTAAATGTAAATAATTGTGCAAACATTCTGTATATATTTCTATATAAATATATATTTATCTATGTGAAGCCTTTACCTTAACCCATTACTTCCCAAGCATTGAAAATATTGGATTTTTTTGATGAAATCTTGTATTAGGGCTCTTAATATGTTAAGAAAAAATAATATGGCAAAAAAATAAATTAAAAAAAAAACGGTTTCGCTGACTCAGCATGTCCTATAAATAGGACAGTGGGAACATATGGTCAGGAAAAAGTAAAGATAAGAATTATATGGAAATCAGCTTTATTTAAAAATAGGACCAGTAACAGTATCAGAAATAATGTAATAAAAGCTTATTTTGTATGATAAGGTATGAAACAATCACTGCAGAGTGTTTTTTCACATTTAGAACAAAATGTTAAAGGCTTTTTTTTACAGCCTTGTCCTTGGCAACGTCTTTGTTTGTCCCTCTTGGTCATATAGTGACCATAGTTGTCAAATCTTATAGGTTGTAAAAGAACTTCTGAAGTACCTGATGTAAGCTTATTTACTTTGCCTTCCGATTTTTTCATCCAAGAAAAACATACCCTTCTTCTGAAATCAAGCAGAGGTATGGTCTCATCTTTATTTACCTGGTTATAAATAATCCATGCATTGACTAGAGTCATGTCCAAAACACGGATTACTAGAGGCCAATACCATTTTTTACCTCTAAAGCGGATTGGATACTTAGAAATAAGCCAATCATGTTTATCCACTCCTCCCATGTTTTTATTATAATTATGAATAAGCTTTGGCTGATTCACAGCAACTTTGGCCTTTTCTACCTTTGAGTACCTATTAGTTTTTACAAAAGGTTCAACAGTATCAAAATTAGTTAAGAGACATACTACATTGTTATCATGCCATTTCACGCATAATATTTCATTATTTTTATCGAAACGATGATCGGAATAACCACGTTCTTGCTTCTTCATTTCTTGTTTGGTCATGATTGGACATTTCTTAGTCCTATTGTCTCTGACTGTCCCTGTAGCTCTGAACCCTTCAGATTTCAAGTCAATCAACAATTGCATACTGCTGAAGAAGTTATCGAAGTAGACTACATGTGCACTAGGATCAGTACATACTGTAAGCAACTTTTTTACCACTCTTGAACCCAAGCCATCACCAGTATTACAAGATATTTGAGGATCCTTTCCTGTATAAAGCGAAAAGTTATAACAATATCCGCTTACTCCACACAGTGCCCAAAGCTTGTATCCAAATCTTACTGGTTTACCTTTTATAAACTGTTTGATACCATGGTGACCAAAGTATTTGACGATCATTTCATCAACAGCTAAGTTGGATTCAAAAACACCAAACTTTTGGAATGATTTATTTGCTTTATCGATAAATGGGCGAATTTTGAAAGCTTTGTCACTATTATCAATTCTTGAATTGTCATTGAAATGTAAATATGATTTAATTTTATCAAAACGATTCCGAGACATCGCTCGTTCAACAAATGGAATGTGTACATCATCATCTCTGCACCAATATAGTTTGCTTTGAGGCAAGTGGAGATACGAAGAGAAAAACAAAATTCCTATGAATACTTTTAGCTCATTCACGGTAAGATTGAAGTTCAAATCATTTTTATAATTTTTGGCATAGGTTACTGTTTCATGCGCTATATATTCTAGAATCTGGTCACATAACAAGTGTTCGAATATTTCTACCGCAGATTTTCCTTCCAATTCCGTAATCATATTTTCTAAACATTGTTTAGCAGTATTAGATTCCGGCTGAATTTCAGAATATACAGGTTCACACTTACGCCAAATGACTGTCTTGTTGGTCCGAGATGTGGTTTGAGTAGGAAGATCTTCCTCGACGTTATCAATTGTACATGAAAATTCCACTTGACCAGCCACATCTGACACTGGCAGAACTCCCATATCGTCGTCATTACCTTCTTCTATATCAGTCATTTTATCCACTTCATCCGGGGGCAATATCGCAACTTCCAAGTCATTGAACTCCTCGTCACTACAATCTTCAATATCTTGAAGATACTCGGTGATTTCAGACACCATCAATGCTTTTTTATATTTTCTTCTCACTGCATCCATGATCTATAAACAATAATTATACATATATAGTAAGTATAAAAATTATATTATATATATATAAATATATATATACATATACCATCCCAAACTAAACAAATATATCGTTAACCACTTGATAAAAAACAAAATCTAATATTTTTGCTTACCTCCTTTGCTTTCCTCAATCTTATAAAAAAATCACAATTTTTTATATTACGAGATGTGTTGTGCTTGACGAAGACTTATCGACTAAAGTAAAGTTTACGAAACACTTGCAAGAAACAAAACAATAGACACGTTTGAACTTATAGCGAGCGTAACAGGATCGAACACGCTTTCACGGCTACTTGTAAAGACATGTTCCCAGTGTCATATTTATAGTACGCCTTTTTTTGAATTAGTATCACAAGCTTCCAAATAATATTTTGTTTTAGTTTTTAATTATAATAGATTCAGTAGAGATCTAAAAATCTATTTGATGGACTTTGAAGCTGATAACTTTTTATTTTCGGTTTTTTATAATCAAATCATAATACTCTTTTTAAGCTGACGAATTTCCTCAATTTAAAAATATGTATATTATAAATACGATAACTTTTTTAAGAGCGAAAAAAATATATTTTATTGGGAAAATAGTGTGAAAATACGAATTTCATCAAAACCAATAAAAATAATAACCCTAACATAGAAAAAAAAAATGTTGAATATAGTGTCCTAAAAATAGGACAGTGGGGAGGAATGGGTTAAGCTTACTTTGGAGCTAATCTAATTGGTGTGAGCGTAGGAAATATTTATATGTATTATTATATACTTCATGTTCATTTAATATCGACTCACACTTTCCCATTTAATAATTTCCTGTCATTTGACTCTATTACTTAGCAACTCAAAATAAACCCGTAATTTTATTAACATTTTACTTAACTGTTGCAATGAGATGGTCATAAATTGTAACTAAGGCCACAGGCTCGAAATTAAAGTGAAACAGAACTACAACTGTAGGTATTAAAGTCACCATCAACATTATCGCTTCTGTGCAACTAATCTATGTCTAATACGTTCACGTCCTTATCACACTCGCAAGAAATCCAATTAGCTATCTTTTTTTTTACTTAATATGGCCGCCTAAGCGTCATTTGTAAGAATGTTTGACAAAATAATTGAGAGTTTTGGCGGGAAAGTCAAGCTGAGTGTCACGCTCGTTTTTCATTGGACTTTTAAAATTATTTATAGTGTTGTTTACTAAATAAAAGTGCGTGATTTATGTAGTAAAAAGTGCATTTAGTAAATAGTTTATAAAGAACAGTGAAATATCGCAGCATAGTGGCCACATCATGACTTTGCCCCTAACCTCACACGTAAGACTGGTCACGCTGCAGTCTTTTTCTAAATGAATAATTCATAATTACTTGACATTGGCTAAATGCACAAACCGTGCGAAGCCCAAAAATAAAGAAAGAAAGAAAATAATTGAAACTATATTATTTATCTTAATATTTTGGAAGACTTTCTTATGATATCATAAGAAAGTATCCCAAAATATTTAGACCATCCATGACTTCCATGACTTTTGTTGGCTTTTCTAAAATAATTGGTGCATTTACGCATTACACAAAACGGCATTTTAAATGCGGAAAAGGTTTTCTTAGCCACCAGGACACACGCGCGTACGGAACGTGAGTACCGTGAGTAAGCTAAGCAAGATATTTGAATTACAATCTTTTGTACGCTTCATGTTCAATGTGCTAGTGACTTATCTACCTTAGTTTGATATTATATCCGTAAGTGTAGGTATTTTATTACCAGCATTGCACCCCTGCGAAGCCGGGGCGGCTCGCTGGTTTTAAATATACAGTATGTTACGAAAACCCTGTCCGACCCATAAGGATAATAGAGGTTAGGTAAACACATGACCAAATATAATATAAAATTTTACGTATTCATCATAGTACCAATACAAATGAATTTTGAAATAATCTTTTTTTCCAACGAATTAATTCCAATTTCCCCGAAATTTGGTAATTTTTAAAAAGTGACAACACCGGTATTATTATGAGCGAATAGCGATGCGGCCACGTGCCGCGTGTCCTGCCGCCCGCCCCCCGCGGTCGGCAGGCGAAGGGTGGTCAACGCACATTTAATAAGTTACCTCCTTTTGCGAAATAATATTTATTTTTTTTAGGGGGATTTTTTTTTTAAGTAAAGCCCGGTTTTGTATGCATTAGTAGAATCAGTTATCGATACCTAACAACACCTTCACGGGTCGGACAGGGTTTTCGTAACATACTGTATACTCCGAGTCTAAATTTAAAAGTTCGATATAAAAACACCAGGCAAGATAAAGTTATTGCACTGGATATACCTACTTACGTACCTTGGTTGGCCTCAAGATTATTTGCACTGAGTGCTGATAGTGTCTTTAAACAATTAAAAGAGTTTGAACACATTTAATAATACTAGTACCGTTCAATTGAGTAATTCATTCGCTCTGAACTTTTACTCAACTTTGACGAACCGTCGTTCATTTATTTCAGCCGAAAGACGTCCACTGCTAGACACAATCCACCCCCAAAGATCTTCACGACGAACGGTCCTGCACCTCCCGCATCCAGCGGTTTCCCGCGACCTTAACCAGGTCGTCTGTCAACCTTGTCGGGGGCCTATACACGCTGCGTCTTCCGGTGCGTGGTCGCCACTCGAGAACCCGTCGGGCATCGGTCCTACGGGCAATGTACCCGGCCCGCTGCCACTCAAGTGTTGCAATCCTTCGAACCTCTCCATTGCTTTGAATGACTTTGAACCTTCTTATAAGGCCCATTGTTAGCGACCACATCTCAATTCCATAAGTCATCACTGGCAACACACACTGGTCGACGACTTTTGTCTTGAGACATAGAGTATTTCGGACGAGAAGATTCTACGTAGCTTCCCGAAACTAGCCCAGCCGAGTTGGATTCAACGATTGACCTTGAAACCTTGAAAGTTGGACCTACCTAACTGGATAATTTGTCCAAGGTATACGTAACTGTCAACAACTTCGAGAATAGAGTCTCCAATCTTTTTAGGAGGCGATACAATATTGGCATTAGACATGACTCGTCTTATCCATGTTCATTTTAAGACCGACTGTGTGACCTATGTGACATAACAGCTGAAGCGGAAAAGGATAAACTATCTTTTAGAGTCAACTGTACTTCTATAACTCAACTGTATTTCTAAAAGTTATTTGCACATATATCCAGTTGCATTTAGATCTTTCGGAATAAATGCTCTAAATCATGGTGAAAAAACAGACACCATCGTGCTATTACGAATACCTAAGCGGTCACACAGACAGACATGAAATAAAAGTTACTTTGTTAAACCTATATATAGATTACTCATATCTCCTTTACAGTTCGAATGGCACCTAACATAATCATTATACACAAGTCCGCAGTCCGTAACATAAACCTGTCAATCGTTAAGAGGAACGATAACTTATTTATGTTCACAGGTCACAGACTTACTAGATCCGTGGAAAAACAAGCTCTCGTCGTCCACATATGAGAGTGACGAAAGAAGGCCTGAAGGCTGGCAAAAAACTCTGCCACCACGAGAAGAAGAAGAAGAAGAGATAGAGCTCCGACAGGATCTCATATTCAATTCAATTCAATTATATTTATTTGCACAGAAAGTAGGTATACAGAATAATGCTGTTTACATAATGTCAGACCCTTATACTATCTACCTTAAATTAGGCATGCAGATTTTGAATAGTTACATTAAAATTAAATTATTACATTTTCTATCATTATTATTATTAACATTTTATATTTATTTGGGAAGAGAGGAGTCATTTAAAAAATCATTGAGAGTAATAACATTTGTCTAATAAAAGAGCTGTAAGTTCCTTTTTAAACGTTATCATTGGGTAATTTTTAATTTCATAGCGACATGGATAGTGCGATTGTCGCAACTTAGTACTGGGAATGCCATAATAAAGGCTAAAGTCCCGTCTTTGAGGAGGGGCTCGAGAGGCGCCATCGCGCCATCACTTATGGTTTAGTTTCGGTCACGGTTGTTACGGGAGGTTTCTATTCCGGATAAGACAAGAGGCAACACCTAGTTTACAGCACTGAATGGATCTTCCTGAGGGCACGATGGAGCAGCGGCGGTGATCTGTCGCATCCGGCTCTGGTCCAGGACATAGTCCGAAGCGAGAGTGTTTGGCAGACCGTCACCTCCTTCTGCGAAATAGTAATACTTGCAGAGGAGGAGGCAGTATGCGTGTTGGAGAGGCAATGTATGCGCCCTCACGCCCTTAGTCACTGCAAAAGACAGTATCCAACACCCGTCCACCGTAGGCGTGGGCTTGCGAGAGCCCAGCAATGGGTACTGCGCCGCCCGGTAACGACCAGGCCCTGGACAGTGCGTTGTATTCCACGCGCGCCGAGATGTCAGCACATAGTGACAGAGTCCACTAGGACTGATGCCAGCCAGGGCCGCGGATTATTCGAAAAACAAACTGCGCGAGCTTCAGGTGCACAGGCGAAAGGATAGAACACGGATGGGTTTTAGTCAGTAAGTCTGACACGCGCAACATGCAACCTGACTGAACTGATTATCCTTTAAATAGCAAAAGAAAAAACTTAACAATATTTTAATTTCGCGGGCAACACTGGCGCTTTTCCCTTAAAGGAAGGAAAAAGCTCCACTTTTTTTCTTAAGGATTAATTCTTCGGAAAGTAGTAATAGAAGCAATACTATCAGTTGGAATCATTCTGAAGCATAGCAATCCGTTGCTCTATATGTTTGAAAAATGTGTCTGCTCGACAAAGTAAGTAACGCAATGTTTGTTGTTGAACTGTCAAAATGAAACCCATTGCTGCTGATAATATGTTACGCAATTAATCTGCAGATTCTGTGTAGTTACAACGTCATAATGGTTACTGATATTCTGCTTTTATTTGATTTCGGAGACTAATGCTTTTTTGTGAACGCATAACAATCATTATAGTGCGGTTTTTTTTTTCTTTGTTTGAGGCTCTTATTCGACAACGATAACGTTATCGAATAAGACGTGACGACGTTATGACTTTTTCGGTTTTACGACATATTTCATTATTACAGTACAATGTCACTATCATGTATAAACAAACCACACCCTTTACTACTATACAAAATTAAGATCCGTCTTTTATACACATATATTGTTAATGGAATCTCCATTTCACACAATCTTTAGCATCCTGTGGTAAGAGGCTGTTGGCACTCATGTCATCTCTGACAACGTCAAGCCAGTAATTCTTTGGTCTCCCTCGCTTTACCGCCACGGCGGCGGAGGCTTCATGGCAAATTTGTTACCCACGTAAAATGCCGACCGTTTTCGTAAGACGTGGCCGTACCAGCGTAGGCGACACTCCTGCAGTTTGTCTGCTATGTCACGGACACGAATACTGCCACGAATGCAGGAGTACCAGATACGGTATTTCCGCGTAACTCCACGCATCCATCGCAGCATATGCATCACCGTGACATGCAGCTCCTTTCCAGGCCAGTCTAAATGGATATACTTAATAATAGGAGCCTAACTAAGGTGGCCATGGATAAGATAGCGGGCGACATAATTGCTTGATGATGGTCAGGTATCATCGTAGAACTAGCGATTTATTCAGAAAATCTTTAGGATTTAATGCGCAGGAGTTAAATAATGACGAATGACTACATACCGTTGTATTTATTAGATAAGAAAATGTCGGAAGGTATTTGTGCATCCCTAAAATTAAAACTAATTACAGCTATTTAAATATTTTCTAGTAAGTATCTAACATAAAAAGGTCTAAGTGAAAGTTTTTTATTATTTAAATATAGGAGTCAATAAGGCGTTACAAATAAATTTGACATAAATATGTCTATGTTTTGCCGTTGACGGTGTAAAATATCAAAAGGGGAGTCATACAACATTAAGTACGATACAGTAAAACCAATTTGTAAATTATTTAAAGTTATAGAAATATAATTAAAGGACACCCACACAATTGAAAACTAACTAAAATCCCGATTATCAAAACAGTTAATTAAAAAAAAAACTTATCTAGCACTGTCCCACATAATTTCAAGGTCATGCACAAAAGAAAAAAAAAATAACACCTACTTTGTTATTCCAAACTACACTTGCCAACAACTGCACTGAGGTTCTTTTTTCAAAATCACAAATAGAAATAGTACTGTCAAAGTTGTTGCATCGGCGACTGGAAGCTCAATAACACAATCTTGATAACAGCGGACGTTGGATACGTCAAAAAATAATAAAACAGGGATGGACAAATGCGGGTCGCTGTTTTTTTTTTTTGTATCTCTGGTTGGCTATATGGATGGTTAGTAGGTGGTTTTGGGAACCGTAAAAAAATATAAAACGAAAATTACAAAAAAGGTACAAACTCTCGGTAACAATGAGGTTCGTTTTACAACATTAATTGCGTTATTTAAGTTGTTGAACATACGGAGCAAGGGATTAGCAGTATGCTTCAAAGTGATATTGGTAGTAATATTAGTGTGTTACGTAATTGGGGTGCTGGTCAAGTATCAGGATGACACCGATGTAGATTCATACATGCGACATTACTCTTTATTATTACTGCTAAATAAAGTCTAGTATCCTGTGTGCGACAGTCTATTGCCCAGATTGCGCTGTAGACTATTTATTCAAATATACGTTTCTGATCGAATTAAATCGGTTGGCAGCATCGGAACAGAAAAATTAAATATCAGAGAGAAATTCAAAAGCATTTAAAATATCAGAAAATTGTGAAAACATTATTTGACATAACACCATTTGAGACATTTTTAGAGTTAATAAACCAGTTATTAACCCAAAAAACATCTGAACCGGTAAGTGCATAAGAAAATTGTATTCGAAAAGACAACAAAATAATCACAGTTTTGTGATTACCATTTCTCAGACGATCGCTTGACGGGTTCATAAGAATGCCAGTTTATAATTCGTGATAGCCTTACACGATACACCGCATATACCTACTCGTACAATATGTTAAGAAAACCCTGTCAGTCCCATAAGGATAATAAAGGTTAGGTAAACATGACCAAATATAATATAAAATTTTACGTAATCGTCATAGTACCAATACAAATGAATTTTGAAATAATCTTTTTTTCCCGCGAATTCATTTCAACTTCCCCGAAATTTGGTAATTTTTAAAAAAGTGACAACACCGGTATTATTATGAGCGAATAGCGATGCGACCACGTGCCGCGTGCCCTGCCGCCCGCCGCCCGCGGCAGGGTGCTCATCGCACATTTATTAAGTTACCTCTTTTTGCGAAATATTATTTATTTTTTTAGGGTTTTTTTTTTTAAGTTTAGCCCGGTTTTGTATCCATTACTAGAATCAGTTATCGATATCTAACAACACCTTCACGGGTCGGACAGGGTTTTCTTAACATACTGTATACAGAATTTATCTGACATCGTAACGCAAACTTCGCGAAAAGGCTAGACCGCATGCCACTAATAAAATTGTGATAGTCATTTGTCATTAATCAGAGGTTACAGAAATCACCGTGTTTAAAAAAAGTGTCGGTCTTTGGACATTGCAAGCATGCCGCCGTGAGTGTTTGTAGGTATGACGTTTACCCCTGATATGAGCTTTATTAAATCAGCTGATAGGATAGTTTTTTGAGTTTTGTTCACATTACGCTTTATAGTGTAAAGAGCGAAATTAATTAAGTAATTTTTACTTTAAAATCTTATTGGGTTATCAACGTATAACGGCAATTATGAGCGGTCTAAAGTGAAAAAAACTGCATATTTTTTAAAAAAATCTGGACAAAGCCGACGAAAAATTCTACCACTGGGGGTTCAGAATCTAATCCACTGGATCCAAGGTACTCGTTTGTGCTTCGATGTCAGATACTCCCTTTATAGGTTCAATATACGTTGAGCTTGCGAACACAAAAGCAAAAAAGAAATAAAACAAAGAACATTTGAAGCTTGTAAAAATATTACTTTGGTATTTACAACTTTCTATTGCTCTATTGCCTCTCAAAACAGACCAAACAACAGGGGCGAACAAAATTAAAAAATTTGCAAAACATCTTGATTCAATAAGTTTATAATAATTTTGTTTACACACCTCCGTCCTGATTTTTAATAATTCTCCTTTCCTTTAGCTTCAGAAACTTTAATTTGTTTCAATCATTGACGATGAAAGTTTTGATGGGATTTGTTATTGAGGTAGGTACTCGTATTCTTTGTATAGTTTATGCTTGGAATTATTTAAAGGGGATAAGTAAAAACAACCACATGGGTGGGTAGACGCAGCGTGGGTAGGCCCCCGGCAAGTTGGACCGATGACCTGGTGAAGACGGGAAACCGCTGGATGCGGGAAACGCAGGACCGATCGTCGTGCCGCAGAAGAATCTGGACTCCCGCGGTCCCGCGCGCACTTGCGAGAAGGGACACCGGGGTGGTTTTTAGTCAATAGGAGTCTAACAGACTCCGTCGCTCACCCCAGGGCGGCGGATATCCAAGATGAATTTCCACCGCGGAACATAAGAAAAAAAGGACCGATCTACGTGGAGATCCTTGGGGGAGGCCTATGTCCAGCAGTAGACATCTTTCTGCTGAAATGATGATGATGGTGAGTCAACCAATCAGATTGAGCCACGCTTGCAGCGGTTGATCCTTGAATGGTTTGAGCTTAACATAACAAGCCCCCTTTGTGCCTCTGAAAACGCATTAAACCATTTTTCCTGGCTGTCAATCATGGATCTTTGGGAGTCGTTATGGATCATCAAAAGCCCGAAAATCTGACAGCCAGACTTACCAAGGGGTATATAGCCAAGCCAGTTTAAGTGCAACTTAAGTGCCTTCAGTGCTAGAGTGAACAGGCTCTTAATAAACTAGCGCGCTTTATCATCAACAATTGCACCACTGCTTACTATCAGGCGGGATTGCAGTCAAGCGCTAGTTTATAATTTATATTTTAAAAAAAGTTACTGGGTTACACATCGAGTAACGGCTTGTGAAGGTCAGATAAGCAATCGCTAAAATACAGGTATTCGGTATATACGGACAAATCACACAGATCGAGCTAGCCCCAACGTAAGTTCGAGACTTGTGTTGTGGGATACTAACTCAACGATACTATATTTATAATAGATACATATAAAGACAAACATCCAAGACCTAGACCAATCAGGAAAATATCGTTTTTCGTCATGTCTGGCCGGGGATCGAACCCGGGGCCTCCACGTCGCAGGCAGGCGTGTTGAGGCGTGTTATTGGAATTCTAACTCTTCATTACAAAACAAGCTATAAAGGTTTCTTTAGATCAGCTTTAGGCCACCGAGTCGGTTTTTAAATTAACAACCTAACTGTTGCAGGAATATAATTTTTATACATCATGCCTCGATTTGTTGCTAAGATATCAAGAACTTTGCCTAAATGGAAATAAAGTTTAATAACAATAACTGGCTCAAATGATTAATATAGAAGCCGCCAGTTGTTCGAATCGATAGAGATACCGTGGCCCCTGGCATACAGATGACAGAAGGAAAACGGGTTGGTTTTAGTGATTTTTCAGATAAGTCATTTGATGATTTTCCATTTGCAAAAAAGGCTTAATATAGAATAAAAGTTTTGTAATAAGATGGAAGTTGATTATTTTACATATCGAAAAATCAAAATAGGTTTAATTTTAGGAAAGAAGAATAAGATATAAAATTCAGTCATCCTCCATAGAAATGGGGGTATCCCCCGACAAGACGGGTGTTGTGTCTACCAGGCACTTGTCCGCAGGTTGATGTCGTGTTGGTTGCACGGTAAACTCTATTTGCAAGGTGTAAGATTTAAGTGACGTTAGTATGACGCGTTGTGCGCCTGTGGCGTTGTAGGTACCACTACAATTTATTTTTTCATTCAATTTCTAAGATTTAAGAAACCATGGTTAAGTAAGCCCCTGCTCGTCAGTTATACTATGACAATTAAATATTCAGCTAACACATCTTCGGCGGTCAAACTTATTTGTTTCAACAAAAGATCTCTTTCATTTTCAAAAATCGTCAAATCGTCAAAACGTACAACACAACACCGTGTACGTATTTAACAGTGCACGCAAAGGTGCATATAAAGCTCAAACTACAGTGCAAATATCACAACTTCTAAAACAGTAGCTATAAATCACAGCCACAACTTGTGTACCCCTGGCGCGATACCCCCGAGTCGTCTCGTAACCTCCCGCCTATCTATCTTAGCGCTAAACGCCCATAAACACGCACAGATAAACCCGTTATCAACGACGTGATTTTTATAAATAATATACATATATACACATTCATTAATATAGTAGGATATATTGTAGTAAGTACATATACATCGTTATTTTTTTATATGCGAAATCCGAAACACGTGTCCAGTATTTTTATATAAAGAAATTATGTACAAAATTTCAAAAAATATATCATGGTAAATCACGAAGTTGTGAGCTTATTATGTTACCTGATTGTCCCTACAAAAATATGGTCAAACCGCCGATCGCCCGCTCGCGCCTGCAAAGGCACGACGCGGCGGGTGCCCTAAACCACTGTGATACGCTATGAACTGTGTCGGTAACCACACTGCAACAATTTTTAAATGTATTTGGGAAAAATATGACATGGTTTATAAACTATTAAAATCGGTCAAATATAAAGAAAAAATAATATTGTAGAATTGTAGGACGAAATGGGTAAGGAATAATTTAAATTAAAGGAAGTGAATGATAGTGTGGCGGCTGACTGGAAAAATGGAGGAGTGAGTCATTTGCTGACCGAAGTACCATAGAAAAGTCAGGCCAGACAAAAAATTAAGAAGTCAAGGTAATATAAGTACCTATGTAAGATAATGGTGTCGATTCTTATGAATGAAAATAGTTTAGTTTGTGAGAAACTAAACTAATTTTAAGGTCACTTCATCTTTATTGTGCAATATTTAAGCTATTGACTACTGCGCTGCGTGTCGCGGGTTCGATTCCCGCACGTTACAAATATTTGTATGACCTACATACATGTAGTTGTTCTGAGTCTGAATGTTTGTGTATGTTTGTGAACGCACCCACGATACAGGAGAAATTTTTAGTGTGGGGCAACGTTTATATTAAAAAAAAAATGTTCACAAAAACATGCATTGATTAAAAATACGTTTAACACAAAAAAAAATACAATGGGCGGCCTTATCTCTAATGCAATCACTCCCAGGCAACCAAAAAATGACTGTCCATTCATTGGTTGCCTTTACCAAATCCTGGATCTGAATCTGGATCTCTGTAGATTCTCCTAAGTCGTAACAAAATGGGACTGTCGTTGGTGCAAATATTATAAATACATACACACAAAATAAAATATCACAACACATAAAATACGCTAAAACAACAAATTATTCAAATAAAAATATAATAACCTATACTAACTAGAATTGTTAAGAAACTAAAATACAACCTCGAAAAATTCCTCCACATCTCTGTCGATTAGTAACAATAAATAGTACAAGTTTTAGGTACTGGTAACTTTTTACCATATTTTATTGTTATGATCTTGAGGTAACGAAGTTTGCATTATTGACCAAAATAGCTTTGGTTTGATTTAAATATTATTCAACGCCGTATCACTTATGGACATAATCATAATCGTATTTATTCGTATCCCAACTGTAATTGTTAACGTCATAACGTTAACGCCAGATGTCGCCTAAAGTCAAACCAAGTGATGAAGCCATCTCGTATAATGTTACCATTATGCTTAGGTACCGATATCCGTTTTGCATGGATATGACGCATGTTCAATCTTATTATTTGTTGTTGTTAGGGTTCCGTAGCCAAATGGCAAAAACGGAACCCTTATAGATTCTTCATGTCTGTCTGTCCGTCTGTCCGTCCGTATTTTACAGCCATTTTTTCCGAAACTATAAGAGCTACACTGCTGAAACTTGGTAGGTAGATGTATTCTGTGATCTGCATTAAGATTTTGATGCAAAAATAAAAAAAAAAAAAAAATATTGGGGGCTCCCCATACTTAGAACTGTAACTCAAATTTTCTTTTTTCATCAAACACATACGTGTAGGATATCTATGAATAGTTAGTCCCCCTCCCTCTAACTTCTAAAATAAGAAAATGAAAAATCTAAAAAAAACATATGATGTACATTACTATAAAAACTACCAACGAAAATTGTTTTGAAAGAGATCTAGTAAGTAGTTTTTTTTAATTCCTCGTAAATCGTAAATCGCTTATTACCGCGTAATCTTTCATACAAATAACTTAAATCCTTGAAATTCATAATCAACGGAACCCTTTGTGACTTCGACACGCACTTGGCCGGTTTTTTTTATAAGTACGTCATGATTGTTTCTTTCCTTCTTATATATAAGTAGTTGGTAGTCGGTGGTAGGCCATAACATCGGCCGCCGGCAGAAGTTACCACCCACCAGACAAAGTCTTGCCGCCAAGCGAATTGTCGTGTTCCGGCATGATGTCTGGTGAAGCCGTACGGAGGACGGGTCTGAGCAGTTGTGTTGCGATGTGTGCCGAGTACGATGCGCCTAATGTTGTTGTGTTGGGAGTTTGGTCGTGGAGGGTCTTCAGATCAATCTCCCTTTGGCGCAGCATCGTTGGTCGTGTTGTTGGGTTTAACATTGCATCACCTCGCTCAGCAGCCGTCTTCCTTCCTATTCGCTCGGTTTTTCTGTGTGAATAGGCTCTTAATAAACTAGCGCGCTTTACCATCAACGATCGCATCACTGCTTACCATCAGGTGGGATTGCGGTCAAGCGCTAGTTTATAATTATTAAAAAAAAAAAAAAAAGTTAGTTTGGGGCCTCAATGTTTTTTTTAGAATACGCGTTACCTTAGACTTAGAATTACTCCTGTATCGTGGGTACGTAATAACATTTCAAGTAAGTCACATCCACAAATAGCCATACCCGGAGCAACTACCTGTAGGCCTTACAAATATTAGTTTCGTGCGGGAATCGAACCAGCCAACCAATTTTAAATTTGATGTATTTTTTAGTTTTAATTAAGGTCAATCGTCGAATCCAACTCGGCTGGGCTGCTTTCGGGAAGCTACGTAGAATCTTCTCGTCCGAAATACCGCAGTGTCTCAAGACAAAAGTCTTCGACCAGTGTGTGTTGCCAGTGATGACTTATGGAATTGAGACGTGGTCGCTAACAATGGGCCTTATAAGAAGGCTCAAAGTCGCTCAAAGGGCAATGGAGAGGGCTATGCTTGGGGTTTCACTGCGCGATCGAATCAGGAATGAGGAGATCCGCAGAAGAACGAGAGTAACCGACATAGCCCGAAGAATTGCAACACTGAAGTGGCAATGGGCTGGACACATTGCCCGTAGGACCGATGCCCGATGGGGCCGACGGGTTCTCGAGTGGCGACCACGCACCGGAAGACGGCGCGTGGGTAGGCCCCCGACAAGGTGGACCGACGACCTGGTGAAGGTCGCGGGAAACCGCTGGATGCGGGAGGCGCAGGACCGGTCATCGTGGAGAACCTTGGGGCCAGCAGTGGACGTCTTTCGGCTGAAATGATGATGATGATGATGAATTAACTAACGCAATAAAGTCATCATCGTCTCAGCGTTAATCCCAGTCGCATCCGAAGCTTTTTCAGCTTTGGAGTCTACAGTCTACTTTACCAGTCTAACTGCTTTGGCTTAACTTCGTAATAATATTTAATATTAAAATTTCATATTTTCCGTGAAGCGACTACCGTCTGACCTCCGCAACCCGCAGGCGACATCGAAACACTGCAGTTAGGCCAATTGTTGGACTTTTGAGGGCTCCAACAACCTGTAACAACTGTCGTTAGATATTCATATGGCAACCGGGAACAACGGCTTCACGTGCATTCAGAGGCACGAGAATAATGAATGCGATAAAGTATATATAAATAAAAACATAAATATATGAATGAATGACAACACGATATGACACGTGTTATTACTACCAAGATGTATTTGCTCATCCGAAAAATTGAATATGACACAATGTTGACGGATGATCTTCTCTTAGACGGGGTCGTATTATATTTGATGGATTGAATGACACTACTTCACGCTAGAAGGTCTACTTTCAGGGTAATTGCGTAATACCCTACTAGCAAGTAGCAATAGGAGTGTGGGCAGACAAAAAACATAGCAGGAAATGACTTGATAAAGTCAGGCAAGGACAGGGAGTCGTGGAAGAGGATGGAGGAAGCCTTTACCCAAAAAGGGGTCCATATTGCTTAACACTAGCATTATTTATAAGTCACAATAGCAATATAAATCATATACTAACACGAAACTACAACATGCAATATTGTAAAATATGGAATAAAAGGCTTTATTATTATTATTATTATTAAATAGCAATATATATGTCGGAGATCGTCGATTAATTTTAATAGAAGTTGCTGATTTGATTTACGTAGTAGAGGGGCGAACGCTTGTGACGTTATTTTGTGATGACGTCACATGGACAGAGTCGCTTTGGAAAGTGGGGTTCGTCGAACGGGCACTTTGCATCGAGACGCGGACCAAGGCACATCTCCGAACCGAAACTGTCGGTTTGCCTATTCAAATTGTTATTATGAAGATTGGAGGGTATATCTATACGTCGTGTTTCAATTTAAAAACTCACCTACGAAACGGAACCTGTACCACCACACCAAGTTGTTGTCGACCCTACCGCTCTGCCGTCGCTGTCTCCGACATCAGAAGTTGGATAAAGAACTACACTGCTCACAATCTCGTTATAAATCAAGGAACAGAATAACAGTCACTTTCTGCCATTATGTGTGTAGTTGTTCATTGCCTTTGTGTGACCTTCTGTGGATGCTGGATGTACTGGCAGTGAGGCTGGAAGTGAACGTCACGTAACGAGGTGCGCTCAATTGCTGACGCAGAAGAGATCGCTGCGCGTGATTGTGCGCTGTAGGAGTGCGCTGCAGGATTCCGCTGCAGGCGTGCACGTGCGGCTGGACGCGGCGCTGTCGCGACAGTGCTGACTGTTGCTTGGCGCGCGACAGTGTTTGCTGATGCTTGGCGCGCGACAGTGCCGGCTGATGCTTGGCGAACGAGGTGCGCTTGCGGAACATGCGAGGTGCGCTTGCGGAACATGAGAGGTGCGCTTGCGGAACATGCAAGGTGCGCTTGCGGAGCGCGCAAGGTGCGCTTGCGGAGCGCGCAAGGTGCGCTTGCGGAGCGCGCAAGGTGCGCTTGCGGAGCGCGCAAGGTGCGCTTGCGGAGCGCGCTACTAGCTGCGTGGTGAATCACATGAATGGCGTGCGGCGCTGCTGAAGCTGCGTGTGGTGCAGCCAGAGCTGCGTGCGCTTTGCGGAACGCCCAAGGTTTCAAGACTTGAGCCTCTACTCTGCAGGCGATGAAAAGATTTCAAGGTGCCCAAAACGTTTGTGGTAACCTAATGGGGTTTTGTGGGAGCTCAGAGATGTCTGGTGTGCAACGGTTGACAACTGCCAAGTGGCAGGTGTTTGTGGGAAATTGCCACAATCCGGTGAGTCGTACTATTTTTATTTTTATTCCGTGGCCGAATGTTCTCTTGTCAAGCACTCTGTAATTTCACTGGTATACGTACACACGCGATAGTACGTATACAGGGTATGGGTAGTACCAGCGTTGTGTACTGAACCATTTCTTTGCGACATGCTAATAAGAGTTATTTTTGTAAATTTTATTTCTTGTACTACCCGATTATTGTTTGTAATAATGGGCTGAGAAATTTTAAATTCGGGTTTTAAAATTGTGTTGTCCAAAATCAAATTCAAAATTGTTTATTTCAAATTAACCATCCGTTGGTGCTTTTGAATAGTCAATGTTGGTCAGTCCAAGAAAAGTGAAGCTAAATTGCATGTTCCAAAACGTGTAGATCTCTATGGAGAAGAACGTGCAAGAAACTCCATGGACAAGTCTGGTTTGTCTTTGATTATTTCAAAACTAAAGTTCACTGTGGCCTGTAGTTACGAGCTCACTTGAGCTTCCGATAGTATGTGTGGCTAGACTATTAAATCTTCTCAAGAGAACAAGCGGTAACGAACATAGAATTGAGTGCTATTTACGAAAAATCTAAATTTTATAGAAGTGAGCTGAAGTAATGAAATTTAATAATGGTGAGTTGTTTGATGGCGATAATGGCGATCGTTACCTATTGAAATCGTTGATTGGAAACAGAACTTATAAGTACCCCCACGATCGTATACGAAAGACTTCTCCAAGTATTGAGTCTGCTGAGTTAGATTTTCAAAATGTAGAAGATGGTGAGGAGGGTGCCTCCGCCAGCAAATAGAACACGTATCATGGCTATGTGGTCGCGCTGCTCGCACTAGTCTGTAGTCGTAACTGCAACCCAGTGAGGGGTTGTTCAGAGCGCGATGGGCAGCTAGTGGTGTGGCGGGGACACTAGTAGGTATGGTCGCACTGCATGCACTAGTCTGTAGTCGTAACTGCAACTCGGTGAGGAGTTGTTCAGGGCGCGATGGGCAGCTAGTGATGTGGCGGGGACTCTGGTAGATATGGTCGCACTGCATGCACTAGTCTGTAGTCGTAACTGCAACTCGGTGAGGAGTTGTTCAGGGCGCGATGGGCAGCTAGTGATGTGGCGGGCACTTTGGTAGATATGGTCGCACTGCATGCACTAGTCTGTAGTCGTAACTGCAACTCAGTGAGGAGTTGTTCAGGGGGCGATGGGCAGCTAGTGATGTGGCGGGGACCTGGGTCTCGGAGGAGACTATTAGTTGTACGGTCATGTGTTGACCTGGGAGTCGTGGACTCTAGAGTTGGTCGTATCACAAGAGGTGATGACGTTATGGGTCAACTATGAGTTGTCACTAGCTACAGTGGTAGCGAACCATGGTGTGTTTTCTTTTTGACAATTATGATTTTGATTTGATAATTATGAGGCTTGGAGGAACCTTTTGTTTTCTTTTTGAATTTTAATAATTATGAGGCTTGAAGGAAGCTCTTGCAATTAAGTTTTTAAAATGATTAAGCTTGTTTGGTTATCTAATAGTCACTGTAACTAAACGTGACGTGTGACGGTCAGGTTGGCCGAGTTCTCAAAAATGCTTCAAAGTCGGTTTTCTGTGCTTTTTTTAAATTTGTTACAGACATGCACGTGGACGTGTAACGGGAAATATCGAAGTTTCGCCGGAAACGGCGGTTGGCCTGGTGAGCCGGTTCCTGGACTCCGGGGCTGAGGGAGCTTCGGATGCGACTGGGATTGGCGCTGGGATGATGATGATGAAGATGCACGAGGACGTGCAACTCGTCAGGCTGGCCATGTCGGAGATCGTCGATTAATTTTAATAGAAGTTGCTGATTTGATTTACGTAGTAGAGGGGCGAACGCTTGTGACGTTATTTTGTGATGACGTCACATGGACAGAGTCGCTTTGGAAAGTGGGGTTCGTCGAACGGGCACTTTGCATCGAGACGCGGACCAAGGCACATCTCCGAACCGAAACTGTCGGTTTGCCTATTCAAATTGTTATTATGAAGATTGGAGGGTATATCTATACGTCGTGTTTTAATTTAAAAACTCACCTACGAAACGGAACCTGTACCACCACACCAAGTTGTTGTCGACCCTACCGCTCTGCCGTCGCTGTCTCCGACATATATATCATTTTTAATAATTATAAACTAGTGCTTGACCGCAATCCCGCCTGATGGTAAGCAATGATGCAATCGTTGATGGTATAGCGCGCTGGTTTATTATGCCTATTCACTCAAAAATATGAGTGAATAGAAAAGAAGACGGCTGTTGAGCTAAGGGATGCAATGTTAAGCCCAACAACAAGACCAATGATGCTGCGCCAGAGGGAGATTGATCTGGAGATCATTCAAAAGCAAACTCCCGACACAACAACATAAGGCTTACCGGGCACACATCGCAACACAACTGTTTTGACCCGTCCACCGTACGGCTTCACCAGACATGATGCCGGAACACGACGAATCGCTTGACGGCAACACTTTCGATTCATTGACAAACTCGTAATGGCCTAGTGGTTAAAATAACATCCTCTCAAGTATGAATGTGTGGGTTCGATTTCAGGTCTGGCAAGTACCAATGTAACTTTTCTAAGTTACATGGAAGTATGTACTTTCTAAGTATATCTTGGACACCAATGACTGATTACAAGGTAAAGGAAAACGTCTTAAAGAAACCTGGACTTCAAGTCTGTAATCGCCAACCCGCATTGAGCAAGCGTGGTGATTACGCTCAACCCTTCTCTGTTTGAGAGGAGACCTGTGCGTAGCAGTGGGACGATAAAAAGGTTGATGATGATGATGATGATACATTCATTGCGTTATCTACATTGTTGAGCAATCACTTTTTTGGAACATATGAAGCAATAGGTTAGCAATATACTACAATATTATTCTAATTGAGAGTAATAGGGCTGTTTCCTGGGTAAAAAAAAATGATTCTATTTAGTCCGTCATTCAGATTATAGAAAAATATTGGATACGTATATTTTGTTTATCAAACCAATAAAAATTGACAAATATAAAAGGCTTCAAAGATCAGGAGTGGTGGCTGGTGACGTCACTACCCGCTAAAAAGTGAAGCGTGCAGTGACGTCACACGAGTTTTCAACGCACTGTGTCGTCTTCATTTTTTGTTTATATGAAAAAAGAAAAAATACGTGTCTAGTATTTTTTGGAAATCTGACTGACGGGCTAATTAGTTTTTTATAGTCAAATACCATATTGTGTACTATGCAATTACGGTCAGTAGTCATTACTACTGACCGTAATTGCATAATACACAATAGGGCCGGTTTTGCCATTGCAAAACCGGCCCTGTCCGACCCGTGAAGGTGTTGTTAGGTATCGATAACTGATTCTACTAATGGATACAAAACCGGGCTAAACTTAAAAAAAAAAATCAGTTCAGGCAATCCAAAATTACCACTGAAAATCCGACATACATACCCCGTTTGATTTGTATAAATTATGTCGCTGTACTTTGGGCTATTTCGCGTTGATAAGATTTTTCTGGATTTGATGGGGTCAGGATTCCTATGAGCTATAGAATAGTTGGAAGCTATAACTAAATAAATATATATATAAGGACAAATCACACAGATTGAGCTAGCCCCAAAGTAAGTTCGAGACTTGTGTTATGGGATACTAATTCAACGATGCTATATTTATAATAGAAACATATATAGATAAACATCCAAGACGCAGGCCAATCAGGAAAAGATCGTTTTCCATCATGACCTGGCCGGGGATCGAACCCGGGGCTTCCACGTCGCAGGCAGGCGTGTTGACCGCTGCGCCACGGAGGACGTCACTCACTAGTAACTAACCCGTAACTCTTTCTTTAATTATCATTGTTCTTTGTAGGTCTATTTTAAAGATTCCGTACTTAGAACGCAACTTAATATAACAAATAGCCTATTTTTTATCTCTTATTTATGTCATTTATTGTCACGACGGGAAGTTACGGAATCCTACACTGAGTGTGACCCGACAAGGTCTTGTCCGGTTTCTATAAGATGGCATCTACAGTCGTAACTGTAGATGTAAATAAAATATTTGTGTGGTCTACAGGTAGTTGTTCCGCGTTTGGCTATTTGAGTATGTAAGCTTAACAACGCACCCACGATACAGGAGTAATTGTAAGTGTGAGGCAATGTCTGTCATTTTTTTTACCATAGTAACAAACTGACAGTCCGGTGGAACGTCGGCTTATTTTCATTCATTTCATTAAAATCGTCCTCAAAAAGTTACTTAATCAATAATTAAAAGGTTAATTAAGCTCGTGAACTATATTCTAAATAATCTTAACTACCGTAGATGGTTTGACTCATCATAACCTGATGAAAACAGATAATGGTGACCTTAATTTCTGGCTTTAAAAATGGGTATTTATATTTTGTAAACAATCCATATAAATTCACGGGTCACGGTCATCATTTGATATGAATCGACGATTTCAAAAGTTTCGTAAAGTTATAAAATGTTATTAGAACATACAATGTTTATATTATTTCAACCATTCAGTCCATCACCTGAAGTTTTTTATTTTTAATATATTTTTTCAACTTTACCTGCGATATAATCTTTTCGACACCCGTGATTGACTGGTAGAGAATACCTAAGGCATTAAGTGCGGGTCTGAACAGTTCATGTATTAAAGTGTAAATAAATATATCATAATAATCATCATTATCAACCCTTTTTTTATCGACCCACTGCTGGGCATAGGTCTTCTCTCACATAGAGAATGATAAATAAGCTATTCGCCAAAATATAAACCTGTATATGGTTCAGTATACGCTACAATTTCAAACAGTTTTCTCTCTTTTTCCTCACGATATCTTTCTTCACCATTTTGAGAACAGTGATAATGAAATAATTTACACAATGTAAGGCACCTGAGGAGCTTCGAACCTACGACCTACAACTTGTGAGTTGCGGCCGATACCACAAGGCCACCGTAGCTCTCTACAATGCAACCTTAATATCCAATTTTATCCAATCTGCTTTTGAAGAAAATATAAGTGAAAATATAAGCCTGTACATGGAAAAAACTTTTTTTACAAAAAAAAACAACCGACTTCCAAAAATAACTAATTTCGGAAGTCGGTGTCTTTGGTTTTTGTATATTAGTTTTTGACACCGACTTCCGAAATTAGTTATTTTTCACTTTGCAGTGTTTTTTGGAAGTCTGTTGTTTTTTTTTTTTTGTAAAAAAAGTTTTTATTTTACACTTTTGAGTTGTTTAGATGTTCAGCTGCATCCAGTTAGACTGGATGCTGGACGATAAAATATTTAGTGAAAAAACTTACAAACCCCCTACGATTTTTGAAAGTTCCCCTTGATTTCTCTGGTCTTCCACCATCAAACCCTGATGTCCTTATCATGGGACCACCTTGGGAATGTCTTCTTTCCAACAGAAAAAAAATATCAAAATCGGTTCATAAACGCCGAAGTTATCCGCGAACAAACATAAAAATAATCATATATACCGGTCGAATTGAGTAACCTCCTCCTTTTTGAAGTCGGTTAAAAATAACTTTAATTCCTGAACAATAAAGTTCAGTATACGCTACGATTTCAAGCAGTTTTTTAACTTTTTCAATAGTTTAAATTAAGTTGATTTCAGAAAGTCAACTTAATTTCGTTTCTGAATAAAGTTGATTTTTGTTTATCTTGAAATAGGCCGAGGGTGTACACCACTGTATGCTTTTGCTAATAATTAATTATACGTAATAAGTAGGCGCCAAAATATTTGTATGCATGAATATGAATCTTTGCATTGGTCTGGTCGTGCCTCGGAAAGCACGTTAAGCCGATGGTCTTGGTTGCCATACAAACATCTAATGACAGTCGTTACGGGTTGTTAGAGCCCTCAAAGGTCTAACAATTGGTCCATCTACAATATTTCGGTAACGCCTTCGGTTTGTGGAGGTCAGACGGCAGTTGCTTCACGGAAAATATGGAAGTTTCCCAAATCAGAGTTAGAATGGTAAGGCGGACCCCAGAGTCCATAGCTAAAAAGCTTCGGAAGCACTGGGATTAACCCTGAGTTGATGATGATGACTAAGTATGTGCAAATTATCTAACAAGCCGCCTGCCAGACTCCCTCTTCGAAGACTACAGCAGTCGTGATGTTATATACCTACAACCATCAAATCCTGTATAGATTTTCCGAGAATTATCCCACATTATACGTATTATTAAGCTAGAATATTACACCAATTTGCCACTGCATCGGTTACACTAATTGTCTATAGTTAAATACCCCCTTAATAACAATAAATAAATAAATATATACGGAGAAATATACGGACAAATCACACAGATTGAGATAGCCCCAAAGTAAGTTCGAGACTTGTGTTATGGGATACTAACTCAACGATACTATATTTTATAATAGATACATCTACAGATAAACATCCAAGACCCAGGCCAATCAGGAGAAGATCGTTTTCCATCTTGACCTGGCCGGGGATCGAACCCGGGGCACGTCGCAAGCAGGCGTGTTGCAATACCCAACATTCAAGCCAAGATTCTGAACTTTTTGAGGAATTTTCATACACCATGTGCTATATTTAACAGCAACATTCGAACTTTGCGGGTCTTCTGTGCCGTATGTAAACTTATCTAAGGTGACCGAGTGTGTCTATAGACGACCCACCATGCTCATTATATTTTTTGTACAGACAAAATTTTTTATCTAACCCTATAGACATGATAAGCTGGAGTATGTTTAATTTTTTCTAGTAATTCCATTGTTTTGCGGATAGTGAGGGTCTTCTGCGGTTTTGAAATAAAATTGTTTGTTTTTTTTTTTTTTTAATTGGGACAAAACCCGCCACACTTTTCCCAACCACTGCAACTCCTGAAAGCCAGAATCAACAGTGGCGACCGCCAGAAAAACGCCGAGCAATGAAGCTCGACGAGTCCCGGAGAAACGATTCAACTGTCTTGGGTCCCGCAATGAAATTAATCGGAAAAGAATAGCGGAGGAGTAAGAAAAAAGATATTTTTTCCACTTCCCTCCATAACAAGCAGGAGACAGAACAGAACTAGGCCAATCGGCACAAAGGGACATTATTGCAACTGGGAGAAGCCCAGATTGCCAAACACCACGGAATAAAATTTGATTAAGTTAATGGGTCCTAAGTAGGTATTAGCTGTTACAATTGATTCCAATAATAGGTATGGCAAAAGCGCCTGAACGCACGGAAATTGGTTCTAGTTTCTACAAGGTCCGTATAATAAACGACTCCGGATGTAACTTGTACACTATCCAACATAATATTGCGTTCATTCTGCCAAAGAACACACTCCCACAAGATGTGATGTGCGGACTGTTCAAATTCACAGTTCGATGTAGAACACTGACACAAAGGGGAAGGAACAAGTTTAAAAGAATACAGTTTACTTTTAAAGTTGCCATGACCTGTGAGAAATTGGGCAACGCAGTGGTCAACCTCCAGCCATGTCCTAGCCAGCCGATCGCCAACGGATGGAAAGAATAGATGGAGGTGCCGGCCCTTGATGGAATTATCCCACCTACTTTGCCATTCGGATAAGAGGTCCTCCCAGACTTCAGTCTGAGGTTTAAATAATCTAGAGATTTTATTAAAGTCGCGTTGTATAACAAAATTAGTGTCCATGGCCTCCCCCCTCGCGGAGTAGTACATTGAAGCACGTCGCTGTACCTCAAGGTCGACTGGAAGTACACCTGCCAGTACCGGTAAGGCTTCAGTACTGACCGTTCTATACGCCTTGCATAAAAATATCAATGCCAAACGTTGGCTTTGAAGCAGTTTACGTCGTGCCGCCCCTATGCTGGCCCTATCGGCCCAAACAGGTGCACCGTAGCACATACATCCTAAGTAGGTAGCTCCATATATAGTTTTTAAAGTTAGGAATGATAGACCCCAAGTTGCTTTGGATATTCTAGTTAGGGCATAAAAGTTCCTTTTAGCTTTTTCACCAACTATTTTTATATGTTCGATAAATGAAAAATTCCTTTCTAAGATCATACCAAGGTAGCATACGGATTGCTGTTTTTTAATGGGAACGTTATTAAATTTAATAGTAGGCAATGATTTAAGATTACCTTTTAGTAGAAGTTGATAGGTTTTATGTGGCGCAAACGTTAGGCGGTTACGATCACCCCACTGAGATATTAAATTTAGGCAAGTATTGGCCAAGTTCTCAAGTCCAGCTCGGGTACTTGACTGAATGAGCAGTAGGCCATCGTCCGCGTAACCAGTAAGTGAACAGCCGCAAGGAAGCGGGATCGCGAGGAAGTCATCAAAACCCAAATTCCATAAATAAGGACCGACAACTGAACCCTGAGGACATCCCATGGTTAGTGTTTTAGTACTAGAAAAATGACCGAGCTTAAGTACCGCGGAACCGTTTATAAAGTAAGAGTAAACGATATTATATATGTTTTTATAGCAACCGCGGGTTTTTAATTTTAACAACAGCATAGGCCACCAGGCGTTATCAAAAGCCCCAGAAATATCCAGGAAGATCCCAATTACGTACTTGTTTTCGGATTGGTTAACGGTTCTTCTGACAGAAAGCGCCGCGTCGACTGTAGATTTACCTATGGTGAAGCCATACTGATTATTATGGAATTTTGGACCGTTCGGTAGTAAACGTGGAACGATGAGGCGCTCAAGAAGTTTACCCAAAGATGGTAGAAGTGTGATAGGACGATATGACTTCGGATCATCCGGTGGTTTGTCACCACACTTTGGTATTATTCGTATGAAACCGCGTCGCCATTTACGAGGAAAAACGCCTTCAGCAATGCATCGGTTGTATACAGTTAAGATGGCATCACCCGCTGTTTTACACGCTTCTTTAATCATCCTATTAGATATTTTATCTTCACCTGATGATTTGTTGACCGGTAGTTTTCTAACAATATTTATAAATTCGTCATTAGATGGTACGTCTGACATTGGTGATTCAGGTGGCACAGGAGCCCACGCTCTAATCTGTTGGTGGTAGTCGCTATCGTTAGCCGGTGAATCATCAGGGATAAGTGTATTAATTAGCACTTCTGTTGTTTCCTCTATGCCTGTGGTATGCTTATCATTGACTTTAATGTTTTGAACGTATGCAAGGTCGACCGATCTGTTAGCTTTAAATTCGTGATATAAGGGAGACCACGGACCCTCCCTGTCAAGTTTATCAACAATTTTTCGCAACAAGTTACCCTTAGATTTTTCCACCGATGCTTTGTAGCGTGACTTGGCAACTCTAAAAGCATTTAAAGCGAACGTAAGAAGATCTCCAGTAATCTTTCGGCTCTTGAGTTTATTTAACTGTCTACGCGCTCTGCGATATCTTTTACGCTGTTCAACTAAATAATCACTCCACCAGTCACATCTACGAATATTGGTCATAGATCCGCGACCAATGGCAATGTCAGCACAGTAGGTAAAGGTTTCTGACATAATGTCAGCACTTTCTTCGGCTGACAGCCCGTCCCGAGTGAATTCTTTGGCGTGACACGCAAAAAGCGAGCCGAAAAATTCCCAGTTCGCGCCTTTACATCTATATCTGAAATTACCGGGAATATGAGACGGACCCTGAATATAACCAGGAACAAATTCGTACACGATCAGGCGATGATCACTACAAGACGCGTCCGGTAGGACACGCCACCTATCCAAACGTACGTCGGCACTTGAAAGTGTGACGTCAATACAAGATTCGCCCATTTGGCTGCAGAAAGTAGGTGGTGCATCAGGGGTATTATGAATCGATAGGTTCATCTCAGCAATGAAATCCTCAACAGCGCAGCGTCGTTCGGTATCGGTGGCCCGAACCTTGCCATACCACAGAGACGATGACGCGTTGACATCCGCGCCAACGATAACTTTGCAGCCCGCGAGTGACCGCAAGACATGACGGAGATTATGTATATGAGGAGTAACAGGATCTGAGTATTGAAAGTAACAGCTTACAACGAATACTTTAAAAGAAGCTGATGATACTTCGGCAACCGCACAGTGTGGCGTCATGAGGTCACGTAAAGACGTTACCGTAAAGTTAGAAGACCGCGCAACATAAATTCCGGCTCGTGCCTTGCAATCCAGTTGTACTACCCTGTGACGTAAACGTGAGTTTTGATATTGTTCCTGAATGAGTACAAGGTCTAAGTTGTAGTCAATAATTAATTTATCTAACTCTGATGTCGCCACCTTATCGTTGTGAAGGTTTAATTGCCCTATGTTTAAAAAATTGTTTGTTATTGTTTTTAGGAATAAAATTGACGACACGGTTGGTGCAATGACTGAGCGATAGATTGCTGCACCGCGTGTCGCGTGACCGATTCCCGCACGGAATAATTAATATTTGTATGGCCTACAATTAGTTTCTACAGGACTGGCTGTTTGTGTATGTGAGTTTATATGTTTGTAAACGCACCCACGATAAAAGAGAAATTCCTAGTGTGGGACAATGTTTTAAAAAAAACATTGATTGGTTAATAGTGGTGATAGCGGTGGTAGCCTAGTGGTAACGGCCGACACTCCAAGTTGTAGGTGGTGTCGATCCCCGTCAGGCGCTTTACTTTGTGGAAATATAATAACATCACCACTGCTATCAAAACGGTGAAGAAAAACCGGCATGTCCTAGAAGCAAAACTTCCAAGAGAGATGACATCGATGAAGTCAACCACTAACACCATTCCATTATTTTTTAATTTTATGTTTATAAAAATAGTTTTAAATAAATATACGTAAAACTACTGGCTTTATATTTATTTAATTGCGAAATTATTTCTCGGTGGTAGGCCATAACATCGGCCGCCGCCGGCAGAAGTTACCACCCACCAGACAAAGCCTTGCCGCCAAGCGATTTGTCGTGTTCCGGCATGATGTCTGGTGACGCCGTACGGAGGACGGGTCTGAGCAGTTGTGTTGCGATGTGTGCCGGGTACGATGCGCCTAATGTTGTTGTGTTGGGAGTTTGGTCGTGGGGGATCTTCAGATCTCCCTTTGGCGCAGCATCGTTGGTCGTGTTGTTGGGTTTAACATTGCATCACCTCGCTCAACTGCCGTCTTCCTTCCTATTCGCTCAGTTTTTCTGAGTGAATAGGCTCTTAATAAACTAGCGCGCTTTACCATCAACAATCGCATTACTGCTTACCATCAAGCGGGATTGCGGTCAAGCGCTTGGTTATTATTATTAAAAAAAAAATAGAAATAAAATAAAATAAGCTGTTAAATTTTCATTTGAAATGAAAAACTAAATAGCAAACGGTGTTAAGATAATAGGAGGCGAAATAAGAAAGAAATATTCATTAATGATTTTGTAGTCTCCTAAAACTATAAAGGCATAATGTTTGGGGTATATTTTTATTTCTCATAGTAACCATAGATGTAACCACGATCTATTAGCAAACTATATTTTTCGTGGAGAATATTATTTATACTTAGATAAATAATATTCTCCACGAAAAATATAGTTTATTATGGGAACTGAAACGTCTTTAGTTGTCAGGTTTCCATTATGTAGGTAGGCTGTGCTTTTATGATTCTTTCCTAAAATATTTTTATGCCTCATAAAATAACAATGAAAAATATATGTAAGCAATATGCTATAAAAGTTAAAATACAGATTGGTTTTGTTTTTAGTATTTAGTCAAGTTCAGTTATTTTACGGAATGTTATACATAACTATAATGAAACAATCGACATAACGTTACGTTGTGTCTAAGTTTAAGTTAACGAACATCTAAAGAAAGAGAGAAGATTTTTTTTTATATACAATATGTAAAGAAAACCCTGTCCGATCCGTGAAGGTATTGTTAGGTATCGATAACTGATTCTACTAATGGGTACAAAGCCGGGCTGAACTTAAAAAAAGATCCCCCTAAAAAATAAATATTATTTCCCAAAAAGAGGTAACTTAATACATTTGCGGTAAGCAACCCTTCCGCGGGCGGCGGGGGGCAGGGCAAGCGGCACGTGGTCGCATCGCTAATTGCTCATAATAATACCGGTGTTGTCACATTTTTAAACATTACCAAATTTCGGGGAAGTTGGAATTAATTCGCGGGAAAAAAATATTATTTCAAAATTCATTAATATTGTTTTTATGGTAATTACGTAAAATTTTATATTATATTTGATCAAGTGTTTACCTACACTTTATTATCCTTGTGGGTCGGACAGGGTTTTCTTTACTTATTGTATATTCAGCACAAACAAAATTCACTTTACAAATTACCTCAAACCATGAATATTTTATGTCAATTCAAAGAACCTATTGTAACAAAACGGCAATTTCATACTTTAACTTAATTAACCTATAATGTTTTAGAATTAACACATTTGTATTTTTCTTTTCGTGTTTACTTTCTTTTTTTCTTCTGATGGCGCAGTTCTGCTAGAAGAAAACCGTTAAGAAATAAGCAAAGACTTTGTACTCAGATTTTAATTTTATCATATCTCTATGTATTTCATTATGTATTCCTATAAATATATTTCTTTAAACCATAAGTTCTAAATTAAATGTAAAGATGGCAATCCATCAATCTGTTTTCAAATCATCTTGCACTTATTTATGAAATCAGACATAATTATCATTAGTACGGTCTAAAAGATAATTATAATTGGATCAGATCACCATGTAAACATGATATTTATCAACAGAAATGATATTATGCTTTAATGATAAAAAGTTCTCAGTGTATCCATGATAGTACTCCCGGACATGGTGTACTTAAGTGTAAAAGACACTAAGAATTGAATTCAAAAAACTTTTAGCTTTCAGCATTATTCAGCATCTTCTTGCATGCAAGACGAGAAGAAATTAACGCACTAAATGAATGGGCTCAGCAAATTAATTATTTATCAAATTATTTTTTTAAATAATTGACAAGTTCTCGAGTGGCGATCATGCACCGGAAGACGCAGCGTGGGTAGGTCCCCAACAAGGTGGACCAACTACCTGGTGAAGGCAGTTAGAAACCGCTGGATGCGGGAGGCGCAGGCGTTGTCGTGGATATCCTTGAGGGAGGCCTATGGACGTCTATCGGCTGAAATGTTGATGATGATAATATTTTTTTTTTTTTTTATAAATTATAAACCAGCGCTTGACCGCAATCCCGCCTGATGGTAAGCAGTGACGCGATCGTTGATGGTAAAGCGCGCTAGTTTATTAAGAGCCTATTCACTCTAGCCTTGAAGACACTCAAATCGTAATGTGACGGAAACACCGACGCCGGCAAATTGTTCCAGTCCCTCGATGTACGCGGTATAAAGGAGGAAGCAAAACGCTTCGTCCGGATCGCAGTGGTGTCAACAACGTAAGGGTGGAAACTCGCCGTACGACGGGTCGTCCGATGATGGAACGGAGATGGGGGAATTAAATCATGCAATTCCCTTGCACACTCACCAGAATGCATCCTATAGAAGACCGAAAGGCTGGCCACTCTACGCCTGTGCTCCAGGCTTTGGAGACCGTTTCGAGTTAAGTCTGGGTCGCCAATCAGCCTCTTCGCACGCCTCTCCACCGAATCCAAAGTGGCAAGGTGACATTTCGCAGCACCAGCCCAAATGTGGCTGCAGTACTCCACACACGAACGGACCTGTGCTTTGTATAAAATTAGAAGCTGCCCAGGTGTGAAGTACCGCCGGACCTTCGCGATGACGCCTAGTTTTCTGGCAGCCACCCTGGCCTTGGACTCAATGAACCGCCCAAAGTTAAGGCTCGAGGAAATCTCAACTCCCAAAAGCTGAAGGCGGTCGGTACACTCCAAGGATACATTCTGAAAAGTAGGAGCCAGGGTGAACGGGCTCCTTTTGGCGGTGAAAAGACACGCCTGTGTTTTGGCGGCATTGAATGCTACAAGATTGGCATTGCCCCATTCAAATAATTTGATAAATAATTAATTTGACGACATGGTTGTTGAAGTGGCTGGACGACTGTTCTTGTTCTCAGGGAAAGGTGGAAACTTGAATCTCAAAAGTCATCCAAAGCTGTAAGCACTTCATCATCAACCTTTTCTTTTATCGTCCCACAGCTGGGCACAGGTCTACTCTCATATAGAAAAGGATTAAGCCTGTGATGCTCGATGCGGGTTGGCGATTTCAGACTTCAAAGTCCAGGTTTCCTTCACCTTCAGTCATTGGTATCCAAGATGTACTTAGAAATTACATATAACTAATCATATAAATATCAGGCGCTTCACTTAGTGTAAATTATTTCATCACCGCTGCTTTAAAGATGGCTAGGAAAACAGGGTGAGGAAACCAGCATGCCCTAGAGCTAAAACTTCGAAGACATGTGTCATCTACCAAGTCGCACTGCCCGCGTGATAAAATACGTTCAGAGGAGCGTGCTTGGTGAGAGCACCAACAAGAGGCATATGTCCCGGGAATGGGAATATTATAAGATGACTATGTATATCTATACTAATGTATAAAGCTGAAGAGTTTGTTTGTTTGTTTGAACGCGCTAATCTCAGGAACTACTGATCCGATTTAAAAAAATAATTTTGCATTGGATAGCCCATTAATCCAAGAACGCTTTAGGCTTAGATATTCCCTGCGATTTTGGTCAGGTCATCCGACCACCTAGTCGGTGGGCATCCGATGCTGCGCTTACCAGTACGTGGTCGCCATTCAAGAGCCTTTCTGCCCCATCGGCCATCGGCTGCATCGGTCATCTGGAATTCTGTATACAGGCCCCGTCCAGCCGTTATTTTTGGGAATCCTTGGGGGAGGCCTATGTCCAGCAGTGGACTTCATGTGGCTGGGATGATGATGATGATGATGATATATACTATATTAAACTAGTTGAGTTCGGCATTTTCTAACTGACTACTCTAATCAGAAAGGACTAAACAAACTCAGGGGATACAGTTTCAGTAAAAAAATTGTGCATAATATGGATGTATCCAAGGTATGAAAATAAAAAAAAATAATAATTAGTCCGTCTTATATAAATAAAAAAAATTAAGACCCGTATTTTTTATTTTGTCGAAATTACCAGAAACTACTGAGATATAGTGTATTAAAATTACAGAGTGGGAGCTAATCACGCCGTGGTATATTTTGTACCACGGCGTGACGTCATGCGACATTTCAAATCAATATATCTTCCTAAGTATTTGAATGAAATAAAAAATAAAAAATACGTGTTCAATATTTTTTATAAATCTTTCTGATGGACATTAAATTGTTTTTTTGAATACCAGCCAATTATAACAATTACTATTTAATTTTTGTTTATTCTTGAGTCCCAGCGTTTCTCAAAGGCCACGGTAAAGGTGAGGCCCTTTTAATTAATTACTTGGCGCTCATCTAAACCAGATAACTGCGTGTTCACGCATCGATCGTGTGTGGCTTGCATGCGCTTACGCACGTACACCGTATCCCTTATCATTTGCATAGGATTTTTGTAAAGCGAAGTTTATTGTTTACGCATTTTTCTTCAGCCTAGAGAGGACTCACAGAGGACTTCACTGCTGGACAAAATCGCCATGCTTGGCGCCACCAACTAGCTTAATTTTCCGTTTGTTTACGCATTGCAATAAGCTTACCTACTTTATATGGGCACCTAATTTAGAAAATAACGTTAATTATTACATTGACGTATTCCTCGGTGGTAGGCCATAACATCGGCTGCCGGCAGAAGTTACCACCCACCAGACAAGGTCTTGCCGCCAAGCGATTCGTCGTGTTCCGGCGTGATGTCTGTTGAAGCCGTATGGAGGACGGGTCTGAGCAGTTGTGTTGCGATGTGTGCCGGGCACGATGCGCCAATTGTTGTTGTGTCGGGAGTTTGGTCGTGGAGAGTCTCCAGATCAATCTCCCTCTGGAGAAGTATCGTTGGTCGTGTTGGTCTTGGGTTTATCATTGCATCACCTCGCTCAACTGCCGTCATCCTTCCTATTCCTAAGTTTTTTAAGTGAATAGGCTTAATAAACTAGTGCGCTTTACCATCAACGATTGCATCACTGCTTACTATCAGGCGGGATTGCAGTCAAGCACTAGTTTATAATTATTAAAAAAAAAAAAACACTAGCTTGCTAGTTAGCCAGTGGTTTCACCCGGCTTCTATAGAAACGTACATGTATGTCGCCGCCGACTGGCTTAATTTGTCGTTTAGTTAACCGCTAGCCTTTTAAATACATGACCGCTAGTTAAGTAACGGCCTGAATGTATTAGCGTTTTTCTTTTTTCTTTGTGCCACGTTTACAGGGGCCACGTCTCTTTCATACAACCTGCGGCCCTAATGTGTTGGCCTAAATCCTTACTATTCTTAGGTAATCATTTCAGCTGAAAGTCGTCAACTGCTGGAGATAGGCCCCTCCCAAGAATCTTCACGACGACCGCTCCAGCGCCTCCCGCATCCAGCGGCCTTCACCAGGTCGTTGGTCCACCTTATCGAGTGCCACCCCCTACCTACCCTATTCTTAGGTACTAACAATATAAATGTGAAAGTGTGTTTGTTTGAAAAATAAATGAAATAAATAATTGATAATATAAACGAAATTGAAAGATGCAATTTAAACTCTAAAATACATAAGCTGTCAAAACTGAAAGTCGTCCGGCACCCTAATTGCGTAACACTATTACTATCTAATTGGAATCATTTTGTAGCATATTGCTAATCTATAGCTCCATATGTACGTGTTTACTCAACGACGTAAATAACGCAATGAATGTTGTTAAACTGTCAAAATGAAACCCATTGCTACTGATAGTCATCATCATTATCATCTCAGCGTATAATCTTGGTTGCATCCGCGGCTTCCGCGTCGGAGCCCAGGGTCCGCTTTCCTACACTTACTCCTCCATTTCGCACTATCTCTGGCATCCCGTGGCGTGAGATTGTTGACAAGCATGTCATCTCTTACGACGTCAAGCCAGCACTTCTTTGGTCTACCTCGCTTGTTCCGGCCCGGCGGAGGCGCCATGGCAAGACATTCGTTACCCACGTAGCATGCCGGTTTTCGTAAGACGTGACCGTAACAGCGTAGGCGACCCTCTTGCAGTTTGTCTGCTATGTCACGGACACGAAGACTGCCACGGATGCGGGAGTTCCTGATGCGACCGCAACTCCACACATCTACCGCAGCATATTCATCTTCGTGACACGCAGCTCCTACTTGTGTCGCTCAAGCACAGGCCACGCCTCACTGCCATAAAGAACAGGTCTAATAATGGTCTTATAGACCTGTCCTTTAAGCTTAACCGGCATTTTGGGGTCGCAAATGACTCCCGTCACCTCACGCCATTTTGCCCAAGCTGCTACTGATAGTAGGTATGTTACGCAATTACTATATTATGGTACATTGTATAGAAAATGTAATCCCAGATACTCTGCACCTCATTTTTATCACCTGTTAAGCTCAAATAGATGATAAAAAATGGTATTTTAAATTATTTCAAGAAGTGTGAAACAAAAAGATAATTAATTTAATTTTAATAAACATCACTATCTGTATGTAGGTACCTAGGGACATAAAGGAGATTATAAAGTCAAGAGATATTGGAAACACGATTAAAATAAATTATTTAAAAACAAAATTGATTTATAATCGTAGGTAGTCTCGGACAAGTGATATATCGTACGAGTAGGTTTTTTTTAAATTATAAACTAGTGCTTGACCGCAATCCCACCTGATGGTAAGCAGTGATGCAATCAATAATGGTAAAGCGCAATAGTTTACACTCTAGCCTTGAAGGCACTTAAATTGTAGTCGTATAAAAGACGAGGCGAAACGCTTCATCCGAATCGTAGTGTAGTTTAATAAGTAGGCATTATAGCAAAATAAATACGCCGTACGTGAGTATCAAAAAGTCTCACAAACCACTTTGTTATAAGTTGTAACAAAAAGGCTAAAACCCATCGATACTTCTATTACCATGGATTTAGTACACGATTCTAGAACTCCTTCATCATTACCATCATGATTTCAGCCGAAAGACGTCCACTGCTGACACAGGCCTCCCCTAAGGATTTCCACGACGACCGGTCCTGTGCCTCCCACATCCAGCGGTTAGCTGTTTAGTCGGTTTTAGAAAAGATTTTTCAAATATTACAACCGCGTACCACCCTACCACAAAAAGGTGAACAATTGTTAAGCGGGTCTCTAATGTCACTGGTATGACAAAGTCTAAAAAGCCTAACAACTTATAAAAATATTTCTATGGAACAGCCTCTGTTTCATAACTGGCGAAAAAATTTTACATTTTTATACTAGAGGATCGTGTAACGAATCATGGGTACGCGCCAATGTGCCTACATAGTATAAAAGGTACAAAAGTGTGCATTAAAATATTCACTGCCAGGGCCCACCGGCGACACACACAGGCAAATGAAGGAACACTGGTGGATTTCAGTCAGTAAAAATTTGACCGCCTATCCGCTCGGCCCAGAGCATATTACATAACATAATCAGTCTATTATGTTCTCACGCCTGGTACATCGTCCTTCTCTCAGTGAGAGGGATTGGGCCATAATTTACCACGCGGGCCCAATACTGGTTAGTAGATGTCACATGTCTTCGATGTTTTTTGCTTCTAGAACAAGCCGGTTTCCTCACGTTTGTCAAGCTGGTTTACTGGTGTCTGGACACAAATTATAATAATAATAATATTTATTTATTTTCAAAACTTATACAGACAGGCTTATACTTAAGATAGTTTTCTAAATAGCTATTACATTATACGTTCCTTTTATAATATGTTTATCCAGATTCTATACACAGGAAATAAAACTCTGTTTCTTAAACTAGGCTGTCCTGTATCTTAAGAGACCGTGTTCGGCTAAGGAGTTTTTACATAGAACAGTACAATGATGGAACGGTGTTACTCTACTCTGGCTATCTAGTGATATTTAAATTTAATCCTAGCGTAGTACCTAAGTATTACTCCTAGCGGGGTTCAAACCTACAACCTACATATTCTAAGGCCGATACCATTAGACCACCACTGCTCTCCACTGCCCAGAACGGGAGAGGTCATTTTATGATTTCCCATCCAGTACAAAAAAAGGCCCACTCTCGACGAGTATAGACCTTACTACCTTCAAAGAAATAACATGCCGCTCATGTATTTTAGTACCTTACACAAAGTTTTGTATACGCACCCTTATAGAGAGTAAAAGCAGACACTAATTCAACTCTACCTACCCTTTGAAAAAGACGGTCGTGATGACAAGTTGTTATCAATCAATCACAGCCCCGCCTTATGGTGTGATCGAAGTGGCCACTAATAAGTAGCGACCCAGTGCTCTACTTACATAAATATGTTTTGTCTAAGACAAGCCGCGGGCCCTTGAACCTTGTTATCTATTGCAGCATGCTATCTGAACACAAGCGCCAGGAAATAAGGTATCTAATGCTATAGTTGCATCGGATTAAATTGTGGTGAATGAGTAGGATTTGTTAGACTGTTTTTCTTCTAAAATGTATGGATAATCGACTGTTTTTTTTTAAGACTTGAAATCATTAAATGAGATCTCCCGCTCTATGGGTAGACCCATCCGGGTTCCTTACGCCTATCCGCCAGGAGGCCTGGCATGGGCGTACCCAGCTTCAGGCCTAGGGGGAGGCAAGTCAGATTGTTAGGATCGAATCATTCCCGGTTATTTTATCTTATAAACTAAACAAGCACATCTTCATGAAACATTAGGTATTTGTAGTGTGTAGGGCATACAGACGCAAATGATCCTGTATAAGTCCTAGTATGTAGTTTTTATAATATCGTCATTAGGGTTTCGCTTTTGTTTTTTTTATGTAGATTGTCCCGGTTTCTCATACAACGACATAATCCTTTAATGATCCAGGATTTGATAATCCATTCCTTTTTGCTTCTTTTAACAATCCTGGTATTGTTTCTGATTACTGCAGACAAGCAAGTAAGAAGAAGTTCGGTTGCGATATTTACATCCTGAGAGTCAATGATAGGTTGAAAATCAACATTTGACATATCTTTATCGAGACCCTCATAGTTTACAGTGCTATATGTTTCGTTTAAGTAGTGGAGGCGTGATTTGGGATTAGAACAGCTAATGGCAACACTATCGTGGTCAGTAATTGAGGTTTCAAAAACAAAGCGTCCATATTAATCCTTAGCATCGTGTGGTCAAGACATGTTAATCCATGCGTTGGAAGAGTATGACCTGGGAGCATACCATGGCCAGCCAATAAATTTAGGTACTCATAGGCTCGTGTATCAGCACTATTTGGAACTATGTTAATATTTATGTCACCGCAAAGGAAAATCTTTTTAAAGGATTTCAGGTTAATAAGGAGCAAGTAGAGGGAATCAATAAATTTAGCAACGTTAGTTTGACTTGGTGGACGATAATTATATTCCCAGAACGCAAACATCCCGATTTAATTGTAAAAGAAGACAGTTTGCGTCGATAATCGATGGTTCTTCCACAGTGGCTTGTAGGTAAGTGTTTATTGTAATAAATTACAACAACTTCATTTTGCGTTTTGTTTAAAGTGGTCGTTACATGGTTGTAGTTGTCGAGGGAAGGAATGTACTTTGCAGATGGAAGCCAGCATTCGGAATGGACCAGTATGTCCCAACAAATTTTAGATCTTTGGAGAAGTGTGACGAAGTTTGGCATATTGCGGATGATGCTACGAATATTTTGATATAGGATACTGATGGTGTGCTTGTGACTGTTAATGTGTTTCTTTGCATTTTCTATGTCACATGAGACAGTCTTAGCTGCCTGCAATGTGTCCAGATATAAGTTTATTTCAATATTTTGCATGAGAGTTACTGTAAATTTGTTTACAAAGATAATGAAAGTCACGTGATGGAACAAAAGTAATTTCATTTATACTTTTCTCTGGAACACAGATTGCATTAACTATCATCGCTTGCTTATTTAGGCGCCTAATTTTCTTGAATGATTTATAATTAGGCCTCATGGTAATGGTAAAGTCCACAATGATTGTTTCAGACTTTGTAGGAAATATATCCTGAATCTCGGGCTGGAGTATACCCAGTTCAAGTCCCATAGTCGAGCCAAGTTGTTGAGTGGTATCAATCAAAACCTGCTTGCTTCGTTTCATAAAATTAATCATACAAAGGGATATAGGGAAAGAAAGTGACTTTGTTTTAGAATACGTAGTGACATCACGCTGGAAGGTAAGGTCGGTCCACTTTCCTATTACGCACCAATGCTCAGGTGGTATTATCTAAATTAAATCCATTCGTTAGTGACGACAGGAGAACAGTTTTACGTGAAAGCTCACTAACGCCCAAACGAACTCACTAAAAGAATGTGTTTCTAAATTGAATTGAGTTTGATTCGAATCGTTCGCTTTTGCCAGCCTTTGTGAGGGCTTTTAACTTTGTTTGTGTTATTGAAGGGCTGCAAAAATGTCAAAATGTCCAAGTTAGAAAAGGTTATATGTATTTTGAATGTGGTAGAAGCGACGCTATTGGATAAGAAATACTGTTCAATGATACCTACCTCATTGTCCACGTTAAATCTTATCGACTTTCAAATCACCGCGATAACATTCCCACTGGTATAAAGGCCTTCTCTCTGTAAAAGGAAGTGGGCCGTAATCCAGCACGAAGTGCGGGTTGCCAGATCTCACGTCATATCTTCGAAGTTTTGGTTCGAAGTTTGGATATGCCGGTTTCCTCACAGTGTTTTCTTTCACCATTTTGAGAATAATGTAGATGAAATAACATATACAAAGCAAAGCGCCTACATTACCTAATTTTATCCTATATTTTACATAACGCTTGAAGACAAATTCTCATACAAATACTAACACCGTCGTTGGTCTAGTGGTCGCTTGATTATGATGACCGCGTCCGGTTACATAAACGGCTATGGGTTTAGATCTCATCAGAAAATCCTCACAAGTTGCTCGAAGTTTGCATTTGTGATTTTTTCTCTACTTGTGCATAGAGTTTTAATAAATATACGATAAGAAAGCACTGCCTATAAGGTGAATAAAAACAGCAGGATGTTATTTTACGCTATTCAAAGTAACGCTTCAATATGCGAAAGTGTGGCTTCACATCAAATCCGTCTCGGGTTTCCTGCTTCGTAACATTAATCTTCTTTTCACATTTTGACGTCATCTATACGAGGATAGCTTATACTGTGGAGAAAAGATTAGCCACTCAACAATGTTCGGGCGAGCTTAACTTTCGGGCGCTGGTATGGTATGGTGGTAATACTGAATTCATTCACTCTATGGTAATGATAATAATTTATTGATGCAAGTACTTGTAATACCTAATGTGCTAAACTTCATAATAATTAAAGGTGCAAATAAATCGATGGATATCCATCATAGTCCACCGTGCTAAAACATGACCATCTCAACTTCACTTTAGTAGCCTGAAATTTCTGATGATGTAAAATGACACATTTGGAAAGCCTAATTCGCGTTAACCTTGACAGCGAAGAGCTCTCATAAAAATGGTGGTTGTCTATTTAATTTAGGGCTCATTTTTCAATCGACAGATAATTATTATAAGGTATATTGACGTCTGACAGATTCTAAACTCTGTCAAAATTTCAATTTATGAAATGCGTGTCATCCAGTAACAAAAAACCTGTTTAAAATGATCTCCAAAGCTTGAAGCACAGAGGAAGAGTAGCCAGCCTGTTGATATTCTGTAGGATGCATTTTGGAGAGTGTAGGCGAGAGAATGGCATGACTTAATTTCCGACGACCCGTCAAATGGCGAGTATCTATCCTTACATTGTTGACACCACTACGATCCGGACGAAGCGTTCCGTCTCGTCTTTTATACCGCGTACATCGAGGGACTGGTTCAATTTGCCAGCGGCGGTGTTTCCGTCTGCCTACAAATGAAGTGTCCTCAAGGCTAGAGTGAATAGGTTCTTAACAAACTAGCGTGCTTCACCAACAACGATTGTATCACTGTTTTTAAAAAAAAGACAAGATTTTGTAAGACAATTATAGAGTTTCGGTAAGTAAAATTCCGATATTCAGCTGCATCTGCTTAGAATAGCGACCGACCCTTACAAAGTTTGAACTATGCTGAATTGTTATAAAGCAATCATAAAGTCTACTGTCCTACTCTGTATGAGAGAGACCTGTGCAGTAGACAGTAGGACGATAAAAGGTTGATGATGATGAATCATAAAGTCAAATTAAAGGTCATTTAGGTTACGTCAGTTCCGTGTGGTACTTGGCTTGTCCCGTGTGGTACCGGGCATACAATAGTACCAACTCATATTCCCAACTAGGTATCGTAAGAGGTGTCTAAGGAAACTCTAAACAGGGAAGAGGGCAGCAGCGCTTCTCCTGTGGAGTAACCAATTACTGCGATCCTCAACCCGCCTGCCAAGTATGGGGATTCTGCGGTTGCAAAAAGATTCGGAAGCTTCAAAAAATTTAACTTTATTACTCAACAATTATAGGCAGGAGTACACAATTTACACAAGAGTTTAGCATGTCGCTAAACACTTATGTATATTGTATACAATGTTGTATGACAATGCTTAGCCTCTGGCCAAAGGAAGAGCCAGCCCTTGGGTCATGGTTAGCACCTAGTTTGTATTAGGGCGACGTGATCTACAACAGGTTTCTCTTCACCCACGTATATGTAAACATTGATATCAAAACGATAGTTCATTCATAATATTGCCCTTATTAGTTACATATATTTAATTTAGGTATCTAACGATAACCTTTGCTTTCGATCGCTTTGAAGTTACCCGCACTTGTTCTATGTGTTTAATTTCCAAGTGATATGTTATGGGTTTTATTTACGGATAAAATTATATTGCAAATCAGTCTTCCTTCGTTTTGTCAGTCTTCCTTCCATCAAAACTCAAGATTTTGATGAGCATCGCTGTGGAAAAGTTGCAACTTCCCCTGACTCCACTTTTCCCGCTGTCCCAACAAGCAGCATTGCCACATTGGACAAAATGGTGATTCTTTGAACGCCTAATGTTTGATTGACTCTTCGAGTTATCGGAGTTAATTGAAGAATCACTAAAACATCAGGCGTAGGTAGGTATTTAATAAATTTAATTTGCAGCAACAGCTGCCGCGGGTTGAAACACGGGTGGGTTTTTATCAGTAAAAGTCTGATACCCAAGAGGTTATTTGATGATATCCCACAGAAACAAAAGAAAGCTTGACCGCAATCCCGCCTAATGGTAAGCAGTGATGCGATCGTTGATGGTAAAGCGCGCTAGTTTATTAAGAGCCTATTCACTCAGAAAAACTGAGCGAATAGGAAGGAAGACGGCAGTTGAGCGAGGTGATGCAATGTTAAACCCCACAACACGACCAACGATGCTGCGCCAAAGGGAGATTGATCTGAAGACCCTCCACGACCAAACTCCCAATACAACAACATTAGGCGCATCCTACCCGGTACACATCGCAACAAAACTGCTCAAACCCGTCCTCCGTACGGCTTCACCAGACATCATGCCGGAACACGACAAATCACTTGGCGGCAAGGCTTTGTCTGGTGGGTGGTAACTTCTGCCGGCGGCCGATGTTATGGCCTAAAATAGTCTCAGTCGTATACAGTCGCTAATTGTAGGTTTAGCAGCAATCTCAGAAATAATGTGACGTGCTTTTTAAAGTATGCATGAATTTATATGCGTATTTTATTCATTTTCTTTTTAAAGTTCTTTTTATTTATAGGTACTATAAGTATTCCACGTATATATCCACTTAAAAAGCATTTTTCCTCTAAGCTAACTAACCATGCCTGAAAATAGGTACTCTAATTCTATTTGAAAAAAAGTATAAAGAGAACGTATGCTTTCAAAATCAATCCTAATTTAATTCGTTACTTATTTTTCATTACTGTTATGTATCTTAGTCGATTTAAAAGAAAATTATTTCTATAGTATTCATATTACACAAAATACATTTTTTTTTTACTTTCCTAATCAGGCAACCAAAGATCTAGAACTAGCAAAGATAACAGCAATACTAAACATCCAGACTTCAGCAATACATCTTAAAGATTAAGACAAGTTAAGGAAGGGCTGGAATGTAGTTCATTCCTTTCCTATCTTAACTACAGTCCCCAAAACTTCCCTCTCAAATCTAATCAGAGGCGCTAACGATAGCAGTAAACAAGCCACGTAGAGCTTCCAAACTTTTCTTACTCATTAATGTACAAAAGTACGCTTTGGATAACACATTGGAAGGGTGAAAGCGTCTCTAAATAAATAGTGGAAAACTTCACCGAGTTAACGACCTAAATGATTTATTTTTTATCATGCTCACTTTTCCAATTCACTTTACACTTTGGCAGGTTAACATCGGCTCGCTTGTAGTATAAAGTGGGATGTACACTGTACATACAAGTTAAGACATGAGATATTAACAAAAATACTTTAAGAATGTAAAACTGTGTTTTGCAAATGATGTACACAGCTTCCGTCGCATTCATCATCATCGCAGAATTCAAACAAAACGTTTGAATTCTACCTATATAATAATTTGCCTCTGCATCAAAGCTCACAAGCAGCTGAAATCATTTGAACCATTGATAAAATAAGTTTTAAATCTTTTATAAAGTTATCCGTAACAAATCAATGAAAATTTATTTGAAATTCAAATTATAACTCGTTTTATAAGTTTGCAACTTTGTGAGAGTTTGAAGCAGGTCAAGTCCCTAGTGAATTGAGGCCTGAATGCATAATTTTGATCATAGAACGTATAAAATATTTTGTTAAACTTTCCATCTAATCTTAGCTAAGAATGTTAATCAAGCGTCTTATTTTAACGACATAAAATAACAAAATGGCTAATAGAGACTTTACTTTTTCAGGTAGGTAAATACAAATATTTACCTACCTGAAAAAGTAAAGTCTCTATTACGAAGTCTCTGTTGACGATGATACAATTATCATCGTCAACCTTTTTTTATCGTCCCACTGCTGCACAGGTCTCCTCTCATACAGAGTCCAAGATATACTTACGACTGATTAAAAGGCGAAGGAAAACATCTTGAGGAAACCTGGACTTTAAGTCTGAAATCTCCAACACGCATTGTAACTTTATATATATTTCATAACTTATGTACTGTAATTTTATAAGGACGTTAATACAAGAACTGTAGTAATAGACTGAAGTTTTTCTACAAAGTGGACCGATGACCTTGTATAAGTAGAAATCTGCTGGAGACGAGAAGCAGAATATGGTTCGCTGTAGCAACGTCTGGGGCAACAGTTGCGTTCAGGTTTACTTGATAATTCAAGAAAATTATCCGAGAAACGAGCTATTCGCTCCACAAGTTAATACCTTATAAAGAGCTTTTAAAAGCTGTTTATACATATATACTGTGGAATATGAATAAATTTATCCAGAGTTTGTTTAAATATTGTATACAACGCCATCTATGTTAAGAGCCGTGCACTAGGAGGTATGGTGTAGCTTTTGTTAGTGTCACGGTATCTCGTACATTTGTTTGTAATAGCTATTACTATTTATTAATCGTGATTTGGAGAAATTAGTATTTCAAGTAATGGAAATACAATTATTGCTGTGGAAAAAACAATGCTGATTATTGATATTTTTTTTAATATAGGCGCCATATTACTTTTAGCTAGGTTCAGTTTTAATGTAAAAATGTATAATCCTCTCTGTCACGACTACTACTGACGGCTTAGTCTTCTTACCATGACTTAAACTATATAATAGTGAATACAACACGAGCAAAAATGCTTTCACACTTCGTCAAGAATTCTTTTTCATTTTGATCACCTGAATCGTCCAGACCTAATTTCGCATACCAAAACTCACTTGAATTTAAAAGTCGTATTCAACAAATTGCATTAGCTGACAACAAAAGAATGGGGATTTTTAAGAAATCGCCGTAATTCCACGACGAAATATCAATTTAACTTATCTCCTCTGAAAAGAAAAACTTTCCATCCAGTCGTCGTCAAGTTGGTTTTCGATTAATTGTAAGGTTGCCACCTGTTTCATAGCGGATTTTAAAGAGGGTTCCGCCTTTTGTTTGAAAATAAAGGCTTTAGATGAATATGGGTGCTGAGGAGACAGAGGAAAACGGCGGTCCTGTGCCTCCCGCATCCACCGGTTTCCCGCGACCTTCACCAGGTCGTCGGTCCACCTTATCGAGGGCCCTACTCAAGCTGCGTCTTTCGGTGCGGTGGGACCGACGAGCAATGTGCTCGGCCCACTGCCACTCAAGTAACGCAATTCTTCAGGCTATGTCGGTTACTCTCGTTCTTCTGCGGGTCTTCTAATTTCTGCTTTTGATCACGCAGTGAAGCTTACTACCACAAAATAGTGCTTAGTAGTTGTTTAAGTTAAACATCTTCTGAATATTTTATAATATTTTAGGTGTTTTAAATAAGGTAACATGTAATTTTAAAAGATGAAAGAGTAGTGTAACTGTCACTTATATGTGTTCATACAAAAATGGAGTTGTACAAGAATTCAACTTACATAAAACTAAAACTTAAACTATGTTGTTGGAAAAGACACGTTTCAGTTACTGCCAGAGAATGAGTGCTAATTTAAATTCAGATGTTTTTTATTTAATATCATATTGTATTTATATGAACTTTGACGTAACACTGACACTGATACACGTTGAACAAGTGTTTAAGTTTTGGTAGTAAGACCATAAATGTTTAGCTTTATTTTTAGCTGTGATAGCAGCAATAGAATGACACTCTCAGTAAACATTTCAACTGTCTTCCTTTTACGATTTATGAGATACAGCCAGGAACCCTGCCATGACGTGTTAAAATCATGATGAACCGCTTAGAAAAAGGGATAGCGCTATTTATCCTGTATAAATCTATCTTTGTTTGTCACTGAAATCGTGATATTTTTAAGACGTCATATTTACCCCCCATAGGTATATAACAGACAGGCTGGACAGCAGAGAAGTGATACGATCCCGTTGAACGTTCGAACGTCCCGTTTGTAACATTTTCACATACCGGGTATGTGAAAATGTTACAAATATAATAAATTATTATTATTTGGACTTGACTGACATTTACTTTTGGATTTTATATTTTCAGTTAATAAGACTGAAGATCTGGAAGTAAAATGTCAGTCATCATCATTTTCTTGTTTTAAAAAGTAAATACTTAAATTCAATTAAAATCTCAATTATGTATAATGGAATATTGTATGAAAAAATAATTTATATTTCTGTAAGTAGATCTTCTAAGAAACACAAGTACTATAAGTCAATTAGTTCATTATTTAAACAAAAGATGGCGCTGGTTTTTATTTTCTGACTGATCTCTGGAAAGAACGACTAAAACGAATTCAGAGGTCGTGGTCTCTTCTAAAGTCCAAATATTATACATATAAATAAGATGCAGTAGTTAATCAATGCAGGCCAAGTCTGGAAAGGCCCTTTGAAAGAAAGAAAGAAAATACGTTTATTTAGCACAGACTAAAAGGCTACATTTATTGCTATTTGATGTATTGTACATCATCATCATCGTCATCAACGTTTTTATCGTCCCACTGCTGGACACAGGTCTCCACTCATACAGAGAAGGATTGAGCGTAATCACCACGCTTGCTCAATGCGGGTTGGCGATTTCAGACTTAAAGTCAAGATGTTTTCTTTCACCTTATCGTACATCAAATAGCAAATAACAAATAAAAATTATCTCTTCTGTTATATCTAGTATTGTCTACATTTCTATTTTACTTCTCCTCTCACAGGTCAACTGGAAGAAATTTCTTAAGAAATAACAACGCCATTGTATTCAGTTTTTAATTTTGTCATATCCCTGTGTATTTTATTATTTGTACATAAATAATAAAATAAATAAATAGTAGTAAAGTCTGCTGTGACTTATAAGTTTTGGGCCGTAGGTTCGAACCCCATCAAGCGCATTACTTTGTGTAAATTATTTCATTTCTGCTCTCAAAACGGTAATAGAAAACATTGTAAGGAAACTGCCAATGTCAGGAGCCAAAAACTACGAAAACATGTGGCATCTACCAACCCGTACTGGGCCAGCGTGGTTAATAACAGCCCACTCCTTATCACCGAGAGGAGGCCTATGTCCCAGCAGTGGGAACATTATGGACTGATTATATATGACAACGGATTTTAAAAAAAAATGGTTGCCTGTAAAGTCGGTTTTACGGGCGAAGATTTTACGTGACAACGTCTTTTTCTCGGTAGAATATTTATTGATATGAATATAATTAAATTTCACAATAGGAACAAGGAATTGAATGAAAATAAGAATTGCACAAATTTTAACTATAGAAATATATTTTGTTTACTAAAACATCGGTGACTCATCGTAACGTTACCGAGCGTTACACTTTTTCATAAGTGACTCCCAGCCGCAACCTAATTTAAGACGTTGTCACGTCAAAAATAGCGGAGAGTGTGACTCGCTGCTGCACCATTGCCGGTTTTTTTGCTACAGTGTCAACCCTAATCACTTCACAAACCCGTCTGATTGCTAGAGCCCAACTTTCAACTTTGTTAAATTAACTTCCTGTATATTTGCTCAAAACATTTCTTTTGATATGTTTTAATTTGTAGACGTGCAGTGGTCGAGAACTGTGTTCATGACCACTGCGCGTCCACTAATGTAGCGAAAACGAAAGTGGTGGGAGGTATCGTTTGTGCAAATCACGAGCGTACTTTTTGTGGATTTTAAATGCATTGCTTTAAGGTCTCAATTATTATGATTGATACGAACAAGAGTTTACCTTCCACTGTTTTGTTTAGCGCGAATGCCTAGTTAATCTCTTTATTTACTTATGTTTATAAATAACAGGTAACTTCTCCAAAACCCCAATTTCACGCATGTCAATGGCGTTGATTCACCTTTTCACAAACTAAAGTGCATCTTTTTCTTTCTATTTCATTAAGAAAAGGATATACGATAACATTTTACTTTATTCCTGTCAAATAAAAATATTACATAGACAGCTTAAACACGATTATAAGCATGGCGACCAAAAATCATCAATTTATGCCAAGCGCGTACTAATATGACAAGTCTAAACTGACATTTTGTAGTGTTATGTAATTTACCTACATTAGACTTAGGTATCAGCCTTTTTTTTTGTTCCGTGGTGGAAAATCCTCAGTGGATGTCTGCCGCCCTGGGGTGGCTGACTTGTCAAGGGCCACCTCCAGGCCCAGGTGCCGGATGCGGTTCACCACCTGTGACACCGCAGCCGTGGCTACCAACGTCGTTTCCTTGTGCGAGCTCCCCCGGGCAGTGATAAGCGTGTCGTTCGCATAACACGTCAAGTCGTCGCCCGACGGGAGCTCGCCTCTCAACACCCAGTCGTATCCAATGTTCCACAGGAGTGGTTCCAAGACCGATCCTTGTGAAACACCGCACGACATTAGGTACCGACGATGATGATGACGTCCCTGATAGATGTCGCATCTGCCCTCCAGATAAGCCCCTCCTATGCGGCGGCGGTAGGGAGGTACCCGATGGTATTTCAGAGCCTCCCTAATACAGCTCCAGGGCCTACCCTACACCCTAGTGTTGAATGCGTTGGAGATTTCCAAGGACACCGCCAACACCACCCTACCACGGGACACCGTATCCTCCGCCAGGGCCCTCACGCACATGATTTCTGAAGACACCTCGGAGAACGGTTGCAAGGCGAAATTTAAATATTCAAAAACATAGACGAGGGAACGGTAAACAATTTTAACTTCTAAGAGTTCGGATCACAATTCCGAAAGAAAAATAGCAGGCCAACAAGAATTTTGATGAAAAGGCTGTCATAGTGCCATCGTCAACAATGTTATCGGGGTTTAGGCGGGAAAGTCAAGCTGAGTGTCACGCTCATTTTTCATTGGACTTTTAAAATCATTTATAGTGTAAAAATTGCATTCAGTAAATAATTCATAAACAACAGTAAAATATTGCAGCATAGTGGCCACATCATGACTTTGTCTCAAACCTCCATCGTAAGACGGGTCACGCGGCCGTCTTTTTCGACATTGAACAATTCATTACGTGACATTGGCTAAATGCACAAACCGTGCGAAACCATAAAAGAAAGAAAGAAAAGAAAGAACAATGTTGTCAAAAAATGTCATAATAACGAAAATTTTCTGTAACAATGTCAATATAAGTGAAATTAAATAAAATAGTGCTATGTTTGGTTGGAAAAAGTAATACAGTCCTGCACAGATACAGCTTCCTACGCTAAGATATCGTTAAGTCGCCGAAACTTAGGCTTAATGTTGAAGACTGTGTCTGTGAACTAAATAACTCATTATTTAGTTCATATACCACTACACCAGGAAGACTGTCTTCCTGGTGTAGTGGTATATGATCAACACAGAGCCTCATAGTAATGGAATGCATATTATGATCCGTGGGAATGAATGATACCTATATAACTTTGAGTATGAGTGTAAATAATAAGTGTGAGTTGTTGAAGGTCTCGAGAGGTTGACAGGGTTTAATTAAGAAAAACACTGCTTTAAATATGTATCACTTCTGCTTCTATTTACTTATTTTCTAAAACTTGAACCAACACATTATCACACAAACAGTCAGGGTTAATTTTATACAGTATGTTAAGAAAACCCTGTCCGACCCATAAGGATAATAAAGGTTAGGTAAACACATGACCAAATATAATATAAAATTTTACGTAATCATCATAGTACCAATACAAATGAATTTTGAAATAATCTTTTTTTCCCGCGAATTAAATCCAACTTCCCCGAAATTTGGTAATTTTTAAAAAAGTGACAACACCGGTATTATTATGAGCGAATAGCGATGCGACCACGTGCCGCGTGCCCTTCCGCCCGCCGCCCGCGGAAGGGTGCTTATCGCACATTTATTAAGTTACCTCTTTTTGCGAAATAATATTTATTTTATTAGGGAGATTTTTTTTTAAGTTTAGCCCGGTTTTGAATCCATTAGTAGAATCAGTTATCGATACCTAACAACACCTTCACGGGTCGGACAGGGTTTTCTTAACATACTGTATAAGTATTCAAATTTCTATAAAACGAAAAGATGTCTTTATATACAAAAGACATATATATTATTACTACAAAACCTCAATATGAAGTGTCCATGAAAATTTTCTACAGTGAAATAAAACAAAAACTCACAATTCCAAATTCAAACAAGCCCATTACTTTCATAGATACCAATAAGAGCTACTTATATAAAATTCCATTCTACAACATGAGTATATATGAATATGTTTATAACATTACATTTTCCCCCCGACCCTGGAAAAATTTTCAACTGGAGAAATTTTTTTAAAAGTAATTCATATAGGGGCCGTAAAACAAGACTTCACAGATTCATGCAATCTATTCACCCATTCATACTATCTCTTACAAACAATCTTCTTAATACAGGTATGGGTGGCGTTCACAATCAAAGACTGCCACTCATAGAAGTGTGTTTTGAAATGAAGACAACGCTTATTTTTGGAGTTATCAGCCGCTCCAGACTGGAAGGAAAAAAAAAGAATCATTATTTATAATGTAAGTAGAAATTGAAGCTCCTACAGGAGCGAAACAGTTTAAAGTTAATAATAATTGGCATAAATATATTTGGTTTAGGCTTTTTTAAGGAGTCACCAACTGCCCCTGCATAGGCTTATTTAAGGAATTGCAAACCGCTCCATGAAGAAGTGAGACTGAAGAGTGGGGTCGAACAAATGTAATGTAATGTTTGTGTATTGAGTGATGTTTATATACAATATTAAAAAATGAATTAAAAACTATATAATTACAATGTGCAGCTGTAAATAAAATGAAGAAAGAAACATTTCATCTAGTGTCTTATAAACTCAGCTCTTTGGCTGAAATATTTTGGCTATTCTATCTCTATCATTTTCTCTAAACACACACGTATTTAACTCATTGATTCATATATACATAGCTACACCAAACTTTTTAAGCTATTGCATAGCTTCTATCGCGGGCCTTGAGCGCGGGGACCGAATCCAGAAATTCCGTAACGAAAAAACCTCACGCTCCCCACTCCGACGGGCACGGAGGTGTGGCTTGAAGGCCGTACATCGTCTAACGTCGTTTCAGTTCGGCAGTCTTCGGCACGGTATGTTTGTGTGCGTGCGACTACATCTTTTGAAAACAATTTATAGATTTTCAAAAAGAGCATGCATATTGCAGGGCGGCGCGAACTCAGTTCTACACACTTGCCATGTTACTGATAATCGCGATGTGCTAAACTTGCGATTAATTTTCTCTCTGAAATAGGTCTTCTATAGAGATATGTCATAGACGTCATCGACGTTGTCATGGCTACCTTAAAAACTTTTCATATAATTAATTATTAAGTACTTTTATTCAAATTAATTTAGTAGTGTTTTTATAAAATAGCTTTTTTTTTAACGGAAAAGCTAAGATGAATGTCACGCTAATTTTTGATTGGACTTTTAAATTATTTATAGTGTTGTTTACTAAATAAAAGCGCGTGATTTTATAGAGTAAAAAGTGCTCACGCGGCCGTTTTTTCAACTGTTATTGGCGATATCCTCCATTATTGTGAAATATTTTTTTAAAGAATTTCTATAATTTGTTACACGTGTTATTGGCAAAATTGTGGTATCTATCCACAGGGACCAGATCAAGAGTTGAAGTTGAAGTTTTTATTAAATAAAATATTACAGAAAGATGTCTTTTTTCCAAATGTTTTTTAAACGGAATAGAACATTCTTTAAAATATTGGTTCACTGACCTCCGACCTGCGGTAGCGCGGTCTTGTATAACGACTTGCGTTTTCGCGCCATTATTATTAAAGTTTAGTTCCTACGCTGCTGGATGCGGCGGTCATCAACCTGTAGGCGCTTCCTTATCAACATATATATCATAGTGCGCTTTACCATCAACGATTGCATCACTACTTACCATCAGGCCGGATTGCGGTGAAGCACTACTTCATAAGTATAATAAAAATATATTTTGAAGCAAACATCGGGTTTTGGGTTCAAAACTTTTAACTTCATTTCAGAATTTTCAATGTCATCCCTACTGATATTATAAATGCGAAAGTAACTCTGTCTGTGTGTCTGTTACGCTTTCACGTCCAAACCACTGAACTGATTTTATTGAAATTTGGTACAAAGATAGAGTTCACCTTGAGAAATAACATAGGATAGTTTTGATTCCGGACTTTTGAAGAGTTCTCTTGGACGCGATATAACCGAACTCCACGCGGGCGAAAAGCTAGTTCATACATAAATGCCTTAGTGATAGCCACTTATGTAACTAACACAAGTTACACTATTTATAACTCATGAACTGCTGAACCGATTCGGCTTTAAAATTGGTGTGTAGTTGAGATAGAATCGGCACTATTTGTAACTCAGTAGCAATCCGCCCCGGCTTCGTACGGGTTCATGTATTATACATATAAAGCTTCCTCTTGAATCACTCTTATCTATTTTAAAAAAATCGCATCAGAATCCGTTGCGTAGTTTAAAAGATTTAAGCATACATAGGGATATAGGGACAGGGAAAGCGACTTTGTTTTATACTACATAGCGGTCGCCTGCAGCTCCGCCCGCCTGTCGGTTACCGCTGCAAAACGCCTACCCAGAGAAGACACGGTCAGAAAAATAATTCCCAAGTCAATTCACAGACATCGACACTAACATCGACGACGCCGTCATTATCAGCAGGCTGCATAGATTGTCTTTATGAGGATGTTAAAGTTGTTAATGAAAAAAATATTTAAATGTATTTTTTTTTTAATTCAGTTTTCACTTCGGCCAGTCCCGGGGTTTGCAACCCATTGTTTTAGGATAGTTAACTAAAGCGATTATTGTGGAGCTTCTCTAGAAAACAACGTTTGACGTTAAATTATTTTCAGGTAACAAAATATACTGATGATCGTGAGCCCCGACCCGTGATAGGGCAACATAAAGTTCCACATGCGTAAAACATTCTTTTCGTAAATCAATTCCTACTAATTTGAATGTTTGGCCCTCGGATTTGTTTATAGTTAGTGCGAAAGAAATTTTTACTGGAAATCGGAGCTTTTTGAAGGGTATCAAATAAGTAAGAATCATGGGCATTCTTGGTATATGAGATAATTCACCAGCTGCAGGGCCGGTGATAATCTTCGCTACTATTAAATTATTTATTTATAAAAACTTTATGCACAAAGAAAAACGTTGCACAATGGCGGACTTAATGCCTTAGGCATTTTCTACCAGTCTACCTTAAGGTGATGCAGAGACAAAACATGGTAGGTGCAAAGATATAAAAGAGAAGTTAAAAGAGAAACACAAAAAAATAAAAAAAAAAAATATAATAAACACATAAATACATACAAAGTATAAACAGTAGAGAGAGATAAAAAAATATAGATAGATTAAAAGAATTAATTATATGTTTGATGATTCTGCCAATTTCTTGCGAACGTATTCCCGAGCTTTCATTTTAAAAGTGTACCGACTGGTCAACGTCCTGATATTCTGAGGAAGATCATTCCAAAGGAAAACCACCTGGACAAGAAATGAAGACTTAAGAAAACCAGAGCGGTGAGAAGGACATCGTAGAAGACAATTAATGGAAGAACGAAGATTCCTATTTTGCGCAGAGCATAAATATTGAAAATGAGAAATAAGATAAGAAGGAGAACAGAGTTTGTGTAGGAGTGAAAACAAGGTCGTCAGAGCTCTAAGAGCTCTGCGCTGCCAAATGGGTAGCCATTTCAAGATGAACCGGTGAAAAGATACATGATTGTACTTACGAAGATTAAATACGAATCGAATGCAGTTATTTAGAAGTCGGTCAAGAAGTCTCGTGCCATTACACATGTTGGGAGGGCTTAAATTTCTGAAAAGCAACATCGGCGTACCACTTCTAACGACAGTTCATGAGTTGGTAGCCTAGTGGGGTTCAGAGAATTTAAAAATTCCTGGGGGTAGTGCACTGCGTCCCTTGGTAACGCTCACTTCCCAACGGGCCGTGCAGCACAAATCGTAATATTTTAATTTCACCTTAACTTCAAAACCGAAAGTCTAATTTTAATCATTCACATACCAAATATAATCTATATAAACTGTACTTCGTCATGAAATAATATTTTAATAAGGATTAATAGCATGAGTAAAATAAATGAGTTTAAACATAGTCCAAAAAAATCACGATTTTAAATATAAAATTAGTTGTTGTGCCTCACTCGACATAGATAGGTACAGTGTGTTCTGGACTTTTTGTAGATATTTATAAGGTCTACAAATAATTAGAACATTTTATTGTTCTATATTTTATGGTTTAGGCAGCGTACGCAAAATAAGTAACTTTTCTGGTTGGTTTTTTACACCTTGTGTTCAAAAAACCCAAATATCTTACGAAACTCTATTTTTTTTCCAGAATAAAATTTAGCCTTTGTTAATCAGTGATAATGTAACTTTCTAAAGAAAAAAGAATTATTAAAATCGGTCTAGTACTATTTGAGTTTATTCGTTACATACAAAAATGTAAATCTTTCCTCTTTTTTTTATTTTCCTATGCGTTTTATTTGCAGATGACATATCCCTATTAATATTATGCCAAAACAACAAAAATAATATAGAAGATAAAATAACTGCCACACTCACTAAAACTTGTAACTGGTTAACTTCGCACAACCTGGAAATTAACTACTCTAGAACTAAATTAATAACCTTTCACCCTTACCAAAAAGCTCCCCTATCTCTTAATAATATATAATTTAACGGCTCAAAACTGGAATCAATTGATGAGTTCACCTTACTTGGACTTACAATAGACAAACACAATAATTGGAAAACACAAATACAAAAAACCCGTTCGAAAATATCAAAGTGTTTCATATGCTCTCCGAGAAATAAAAAGTCCACCAACTTTCAAACTGCCCTCACCACCTATTACGCTTATGCAAATGCATGGCTTAGTTATGGTGTAACTCTTTGGGGTAATACACACATCAAAAGTGTCTAGGGATTAACATATCGACCTATCCGTAGAACAGAGTCCGATGTGATCATAGATCAAAAACGAGTTAAATAGCTAGACGAGATAAGGAATACGAACTCCACAGACCTACGTTTTTAGAATTTTCGAATCTTATTTAATTTAGGAAATATAGAATCGAATAACGATCAATCTGACTTTACCTCCGCATAAAAACGCACGGAGTGATCAACCGACGCCGCGCGGTGAGCGAGGGCTGCGCGGGCGTCCCGTCCGTTCTTCAGACCGGCCACTGTTTGTTGGAGAGAGGACGTTTTTATGTCATGCGCTTAGCTTTTTTGCGGTTTAATGAAAAAATATATACTTTTAAGTTTTTTTGTATGAATAATCTAATTTTTAGCGATGTTGCTTTCACGGGAAATGTTGGTTATGCTTCAAGAAGAGGTAGAAATGCCTGAGCTTATTTTAACATATTCAAATATTCCTGCTGATATTGTTTATAATATGAAGGAAATTGTAAATACTGGTAATTTAACGATTTTAGTTGTATTACTTCATGATATACACTAATAAGTTCTTAAATTAATAAATAATAGATCTAAATTGCTTTTTTGCCTCAGTAAACAGTTTTGGGCGATCTATTTTAATGTAGGACGTTTTTTGACGTAGAGGTATAAAAATGAAATTTTAACGCGAAAATACTATTTGCCTCGTGTTTAGTCATAAGGTAATCATATATCCTGAAATAATAAACAGCAAAAACGAGATGTCTTATGAAATAATATAACGATATTATACGAACATTATTGAACCTCTAAGCGTTTCATGGGAATATAGGACGTTATTCTCAGATGACTTGTTTGTTGGATATTGAGATCAGACGTTTTTGCGGGGATAATGAAATCAGTTAGGACATTGTTCATTTAAAAATACCGGGAAATACATTGTTTTTTACATAATATTGTTATGAATACCTATAATAATATACAGTTTTTTATTATATGAAACAACAAACGTCACCTTTGCCTCCTGATACAGCAGAAATCAGTCAGCAGCTAGCTGATATATGGGGAGATTATAGGAAGATGGTGGGACCAAAGAAATTTCCTGTAACAGCTAAATACCAAATGTCATGTCTGATCCGTCTGCCGACGACATTTACAGCGAACAAACTAGTACACTGTCTTTGGAAGTGCCATCTAGTTTTGAAAATTTACTGAATTTAATTTTAAAAAATCAATTCAGTTTAATAAAGCTTGAAGAGCTGTTGGCAGTTTCTAACCATAGATTTTCCCCGGTTAATAAGAAACTGTCTGTGCCAACTTATATGTCAACTCCTACTAACAAACATTTCGCACGCTTATTAATAAACCGAAATAAGTAAAAAAAACACTTTTGTGGGAAATCGCTAACAAAGTTTTGAGCCACTATGTTGACGGAAACTTTTTGTTGTCTTTCACGTGTTTACGATTCTATTTTTGAGTTCTTGGTCTTAAATTGTAGGGTGATGTATAGAGAATATAAAGAAGTAAACAGTATAATGAAATTATGTATGTTTAATTAATAAAATAAGTTTTTGTTTTTATGTTCCGACTTATGCCAGTTTAGAATTAAAAGTAGTGACAAATCATTTGAATATTTTTGAAATAATACTTAATAATTCAGTTTATTATTAAAAATAGTGACAAATTAATTAAATCGTTTTGAAAAAATACTTAATAATTCACTTAAGTGTTGAAAATTTTATAGTTTGTTTGGATGTTTCATAGTTACTACAGTTTAAAAGTCAAGTGAAAATAATAAATGCAGAAATATTTTGTGACAAATCGCTTTATTACAAAATCGTATTATCGTGCTGCGCTACAAAGTTGTATCGAAGCTGTTTTGGTATCCTTATAATAATTAAAGTTATAATAATTAGCCATACTAGGAACTTGGAATAAGTTTCTAAAATCAAGAGCACGTCCAGCGTAGTAGCGCGATAGATCTGAAATTGCTCTTGGCCGAAGTAACTAACCAAAAAAGTCAGCATTTAACTTATTTAATTATCACAAATTGAAATCAGACTTATACAGACTTACAATATTCATCACAAGATGCTTCTTGAGATCTAGCTTTACTATACTTTTTAACAACAAAGATAGGTATACATAACGTTTTGTAAAAGAACAAACATTTTTCTTATTAACTAGGTAGGTACTTGTACTTATACGGTAATAACATTTTCTTAAACTACTGTCACATAAAATCAACATACATAATTAAGTGGGTTTACCCATTAGTCTTATAGATTTCAATTATAGCTAGTATATAACAAAAAAAAAAATGAAATAACAAACAAAATCTATTTAACGCTCTAAAGCTGTCTAGATATTTACAAAATAGAATTATAAAAAGTAGCATAATAAGGCGGAATAAGATTTTTTGAGATTAACTCTTTTAAGTCTTTTTTTTTATTAGCACTTATTTCCTGCCTTTGCGTATATGCTGCGTTCAAAGTTATCTCTGTGGCAGATTTAATCTTCCTTCGTTTATTACGCACATTCACTTCCCTGTAGTTTTCGTCCTTGTAAGACGTCTTGTAATAAAACACTAAGGGATTTTCTTTAGTGACTTTTAGGACCTTTACCTCATTCCAATTGACGGTTTGGCCGCTTTCATCCGTTCCAAAATTAAATCCCCACTCCTGTTGCAAGAGTTTGAAGTCTATAATGTTATCAAAATTTAGCTCATGAACGTTGATTGGAGGGTTACCTTTTTTTGAGTTTTTAATCAGTGTTATATATTGGACTGGGGTGTATATTGGGCCGGATTTGAGGTTTTTCTTAACTTCTTTTTCTATTAAACTGTGTATATTATCTGCCTCATTTTAGGTGTGCCCTCGGATCAGGAATTTATGTGTAATGCTTTGGATATTAAAAAGATAAACCGCATACATGTACATCGTCATTATAAATTTATTTTTGTTCTGACCGGCACAATTGTCAGAATAAAATATAATATTCAATGGGTCCTTCGCGTTCTTACTAATTTCTTCCAAATATTTCCAAACGCATGTACCTATTTCAATTGCCCCACGCTTTGCATCAGATTCAGTCCAAAAATAGCTATGTACATTGTCATAGGCGCCTTTTTTACCTGGTTTGGACAACTCAGTGACCGTCAGGTTGTAACTATTGAGTTTGGACTTGTAATAGAACGCTGAAGAGTCACCACGTGGGCACTGTAATACAGCTTGCAAATCATATATGACGACTTTGTTATTATCAGTAATATTTTCTCGGTCCGATTTCTTTTCATTCCTGCTTAGTATTTTTTCTTCGTGATGTTGGTCGTATTTATCTTTTAGCTCTCTTTTCTGATCAGCAGTTGAATTCTCGTAAGACAAACATAGATCGCACATATCTTTTTTGGGCCGGAAAAAAGATATGTTGAACTCCTTCGTAAATATGTTGTAATAGTTCATGTAATTTCCTATATCCTTTTTGTTTTGAATTTGTATTTGTTTAAAATCATCATAAAGATCTTTGATTGTCTTCCCTCCATCTATATATTCTTTTGAGGTAGAAGCTCTTACATAATGGGATTCCATTCGAGGGATGGAGTTTATGTGTTCTCTGATATCTTTTATTAAATCTGGATTAAGCTTTTTGTGATTTCCATGCTTTCCGCGTAATTCTTCTTCTAAAAAGTTATTTTCATTAGTTTTTTGCTGTGTAGTGAATATCATTCGGTCCGAAATGTTCAATGTGGCTTTGAAAAAAGTTTTACAAACTCTAATTGGTTGGTTATCAATAGTAAAATAATAGGCTTTATTTGGCTTTCGAGGATTTTCTGCATTAGTATATTGGTACCTTGGTTTGATATCCACCATGGATGATTTAATGAAAGACCTTTGCTGGTACAAGTCACTCAAATTCCAATAGAATATAAATAGCTGATATCTAGTGTCCGTACCAATTTTACTGGCGCATTTAAGTTTGCATTTCTCGGTACATGGTGGTTGAAGACAGCGACCTGGAACCTTTCTCTCTTTCTTAGATACGGAGGTGTAAGGTTGACCGCTGTTACGAAGTCTTTTGGCCTTGTTCTGCTTCCATTTTGAATTATCTCTTATTCGTTTTCGACCTCTTTTCACTTCTTTATTTGAAACATCTGAATCGCAGGAACTTGATGTAGACCTGGATGGCGATGGAATAATGATTTTTTTTTGTCTATTTCCGTAGTTAGTCATGTGCACATAGCTAGGATCATCATCACTCAGATCTACGTCACTCTCATCTGTATATATTGGGGAAATCATATATTTTGGAGTGGAGTTAAGATTCACTCGAAGGCTAGTTCGATTCTGAAAATATAAAAAGTATTAGTAGGTAATAACTGTTACAAGGCCTTATGTATTATTATTGTTATTATAGGTATTTCATGCTTACTGTATTTTATTTTATTTATTTTGTTCTGTGTTTTTGTTTTTGTGCTATTTATTAGTTTAAAGTTTTAATGATTTAAAAGTATGAAATAAATAAAAGAATTCAAACTTTTATTTTAAATAATATTTTGTAAATATCTTACTGTAACTTCCAAGAGCGGTGTGGAACCCGACGCAACAAAGTCAGGCTCTTTGATAGAAAGATCAGTCTCATTCCGATTTGTTAGCTGTTGAATTTTGTAATCGTCTGAATCTTGAGAAGAAGAATCAGAATATGAAACTAAGTTTTTGGTTATGGCATGTCCAGGCGTACGTGCTACTTTGTCCTTGTTCTGAAATATTAGGTTAATAATAGTATGTAGTAGTAGGTAATAAATAATACTCGTAGTAAGTGGCAGTAGGTAGGTTGCCCATTTAGACAACTCAAATTAGCTCTAAAATGATGAAAAGCTATAAATTACTAACATTATATTAATGTAATGTACTAATATACATAGCTAAGTACTTACCGTAGTTGTTTTTTTTATAACGCGTGGAGGGGTATCTTCTATGGTTTCATCACTCTCAAATTCGGCATCATTCGATGGTTTTGGTCTCGGTTCTGCGGGTGCAAGTGAGTAACTTTCAGATTTTTTTTCAGTAGGGACAAGTTTTTTTACTTGATCTGTATTCACTTCTTTAGCACTTTCATTGGTACGTAATATCTTGCATTGGTCTGCCTTATCAAAAGAGGATGGCACCGCAGATGAACCAGTAGAAACTGAGCTTGAACAAGACGAGCTGGAGGAAGTCGAGTCAGAGGTGCCTGATGATGATGAACTAGAAGAGCTGCTTGAGGACGCCCTAAATTCCCTGCGGAGTGAACGAGTCTCCTTGCACGGTGAATTGGTCTCCTTGTGGGGTGATCGAGACTCCATGTGGGGTGATCTGGACTTCCTGCAGAGAGATTCGGCCTCCCTGAACGGTGATGTGGACACCCTGCGGTGTAAACAAGGCTCATTGTGTGGGGATCTAGACTCCCTGCTTTGTGAGCTGGAGTTATTGAGCGGAGACCTTGGCTTTTTATTAATTACTGTACCCTGATTGTTGGTTGGTTGATTGTCCTAAAATAGTAAAAAAAAAAATTAGTTTCGTAAAAAATTCACATGACATCAGTACGCAATTTATAATAGTTAGGTACTTACTTCTATTTCGTTTGACATACAATTTATTTGTGATCCTGTGTCCGAGCATTTATCATTGCTCATCGCAACCAGCTTTTGGCATCGCTGTTTTCTTATTGCAGACGTCGACATTATTAATAACAACTATGGAAATGGAAACTAATTAATTTTATTACAAAAAAATTAAACAGAACAATATTATGTGTTTGTAACAAACTGCATTAATTGCTAGAGTACTTATGGACTTTTGAGGTATTTTAGAAGTAAACAGAAACAAATACGATAACTTTTTAAATTTGCCGATAGTTTTTTTCCTAAACTGAAATAAAATGTATTATTTCCTGAATGCTAGTTTTAATTTTAAACTAAAACGCACTAAAACATATTATTTTGTAACTATTCACAGGGAATTTAATAAAATACTGAATTATGTCTTAATAATGCACGTAGTAATAGAACACAATTTTCAACTAAACTGAAATAAATCGAAATCGTGCTTGTTTAGAAATAAAAAAAAGGGAATTAACTTACGAGCGCTTGCAAATAAAGTGAAGTATTTCGCGTTACTTCGTTGTCTTCAAAATAACGTATCGTCCACCTCACATCGTTGTTGCCGCAAGACTGAATGTTTCCTTATATCACGAAACGCATTTCAGCGCGCTTTAATAGAAAAGAGAGGGGTGACCCATCAAATCGGCCATTTTACTTTGTTTCGCGTGGCTGTCGGATTGTACCTATTCTTTGAGTCGAGTTAGTTCGTTTTATTAGTAAAAGCAGGAATCCTTGAATTTTGACTTATTTCGGTTTATTAATAAGCGTGCGATTTAATCCGCGACAGCACATTCTGCCCTAATCATATTGCACACAAATGCTCTGATAAAATATCTCACCAACATCGTTGTATTGCTTCACAAAATTGTGGCAACTGGGAGATCGAGCTATGCAGTGGATTTTCATCATCAAATATTACGATAAAATTAATGTCACGTTTTCCGAATGAAACTAAAACCCAACAGACCAAGAGAAATAAACTTTTCAACAAAACCAGATTAACAATAAGGATGCAAGGGATTTAAAAAGCCAAGATAAAAAATACGCAAAGGAATCAAGTGATAGTTACTGATTTTGAAAAAGTATTACAGTGTCCTCATGTCAATGTAAATATGTATATGTTATTATAAGGGAAAGCTATGTTCTTTTAACTTCACTCTTTTTGACTTGGAAAATAGAAAGGCATTTTGCTTATATGTGGGATGTATTAGTGGCAAAACGTGGCGCATATGCGGTAAGCAGTTGCCTCTTAGATTTTATCCAGGCTAATATTGACCAAGGGTTCAAAGAGTTTTACTTTTCGTCAGACAATTGTGCCAAAATCGTAACCACTTTGTGTTATCATAGTACAGGCAACAGCACATCAAGCTACTACAATCTATAGTCAGTCAAAAAAAGTTCAACATATGCATAACACACCGGTTTTAACAGAAGGCGCACACACAAAATGAGGGGACAGTATCTATTCGGTTATCGAGAGAGCTTCTCAAACCAAAACTAACTATACCCCTCATGAGTGACGTTTATTAGTAAGATGGGCCAAGAATGAAGGAGAACCCTATATTGTCCGTAACATAACCCAAAATGACGTGTTTTACTTTAAATGCCTGGTTAATAATATGATTTGGATGAAAGATATCAAAGGCAAGAAGATTTACTGGAGTATTATAGTATAGTATTCGCGAAGTTCACGGAGACAGTAGAGATCCCAAAAAATCGTGTTTTAAATATGACCTGGCTCCACGTGTTTATAATATTTTAGTGAATCGTGGTAACACGAGTAACTCAGTACCCTACTAATTGAACTGAAACCTGTATATTCTGAGCCTATTTTAGTCCCTGCTGCTAAACATAAAGCCTTAGTGGACATGTGCCGCTCAGATGTAATTCCCTTAGAGTATCACCCATACCACACCCATACTTAAACTCTTTGCTACATCACACCGCTGTTGCTGCTTCTGATGAATTGGATGATGACCTATTGGAATAAGAAATATTTTAAACGTTACAACTAAGTAATTTAATGTTATACTATGTACAATTTCGTTACTATTATGTATTTACCACGTCTAGGTCACTATGTAAGACTGATTTATAATAATAATGCTGGCAGTTTGATATAAGATAGAGTTCCGATTGTCTGCTGATATGATAGATATTAACGTAATTACGTTTAAAAGTTAAGACTGCTAGTTTAAGTTCATGCGGTAGTCATGGTCATTTAGTTACCATAGTGTGGTATGATGTGCCATTTCATTACTATTTTAAATTTCAACTACAGCTTTTAACTAATAAAATTATAAAGACTGACCGAATGTAAATTTGCAAAAAAAATATTGTGATTTTATAACTATTGCGATGCTTATTAATTCATACATCGATTCGTTTACCTTGGCTCCTACTTTCCGGAATGTATCCTTGGAGTGTACCGACTGCCTTCAGCTTTTGGGTGTTGAGATTTCCTCGAACCTAAACTTTGGGCGGTTCATTGAGTCCAAGGCCAAGGTGGCTGCCAGAAAACTTGGCGTTATTGCAAAGGTCCGGCAGTACTTCACACCAGGGCAGCTTCTAATGTTGTACAAAGCACAGGTCCGTTCGTGTGTGGAGTACTGCAGCCACATTTGGGCTGGTGCTGCTAAGTGTCACCTGGCCACTTTGGATTCAGTGGAGAGGCGTGCGAAGAGGCTGATTGGTGACCCTGATTTAACTCGAGTTGGTCTGCAAAGCCTAGAGCACAGGCGTAGAGTAGCCAGCCTTTCGGTGTTCTATAGGATACATTTTGGGGAGTGTGCGAGGGAATTGCACGATTTAATTCCCCCATCTCCGTTCCACCATCGGACGACCCGTCGTACGGCGAGTTTCCACCCTTTTGTTGTTAACACCTCTACGATCCGGACGAAGCGTTTCGCCTCCTCCTTTATACCGCGTACATCGAGGGACTGGAATAATCTGCCGGCGGCGGTGTTTCCGTCGGACTACAATTTGAGTGTCTTCAAGGCTAGAGTGAATAGGCTCTTAATAAACTAGTGCGCTTTACCATCAACGATTGCGTCACTGCTTTCCATCAGGCGGGATTGCGGTCAAGCGCTGGTTTATAAATTAATAAAAAAAAATAAAAAAAATAAAAGTCCGTACCTAATTGACATGTGATTGCTGTCCAATATGAAGGCACAAATTACCTTTTTTTGACTATTTTGGGATTTTATAAATCAATAAATGATTTAAAAAGTAATATCCTCTTTTATTTATTTATATGGGATGGCAGTCATAATATGGCTAACATAATGTTTGCATGTTTTAATGTGGTTATTCACAAAGGACTCATAATGGATAGGTTGTAATTGACAACAAAAAATGACCTATGGCAATATAGAACGTCACTAAATTCAAAAGTCTCCGTAAAACAACGTATAATGTTCACTACCGACCCCCGCTCTTTCGCAATAAAATGTTCTATGTTGATATGGGACTCACTATCTCGTGAAATAAAAGGATGCCAAATATACACTATATAGCATTAAACTAGGCAGGGGCGTTACTGTAACATACCAAAAAATCTAAATGTCAAGTCTCACCGTTTAAAAGTTACACTAGTCAACAACTTCTCTGACCTCTACTGAAAACTATCAATCCTGCAGATCGGACTTTGTTCTACGGATGAGTCGATATATTTTTGCAATAACTTTTCTCCTGATTGATATTAATTAAAATTTTCTTTAAGGATTCACCAAATAAAGTGTTTTCGTTTGTCACAGTAACGATAAACCAAGTCACCTTTGCATTAATAAAGAAATTTGCCATTTTCCTAATAAAGGGATATTTGACATTTGAACCACTAACACAAAAGTTCGAAAAAAAGACTGAAATAACAGTTTTCTCTAAAATTTTATTGGGTAACTTAAACAATTAATAATCCGTGTTTCTACCGCGAACACTAACAACACAAGAACATCGGTTTGGCATACTCAAAATGAGTTCATCCAAATCACGCTGTGGAATGGCTGCCCATGTTCGTTGCAACAACAAAAAAAGGTCTTCTTGCGACTGGATACCCTCCATATTCGGCAGAGCTCTTCTCTGTAGCATATCCCATGCATGCTCAATCGGGTTCAAGTCTGGCGACTGAGCAGGCCAGGGCAGGACATTGATGTTAGCTGCGGCGAGAGTCTGTCTTACAACTCTTGCGGTGTGCGGTCGTGCATTATCATGCATTAACTGAAATAAGGGACCGATTTGCACTTGTAGAGGAACGATGACGTCTGATACAATCGTCTCAGCATAAATTTGAGCGTTGAGGTTGCCTCTGATCCAAATCAACTCAGTTCTTCCGCCGATCCAAATACCCGCCCATACCATGATGGTTCCACCACTATAAGGATGGACTTCCTGGCAGGATTTTAATCGCTGTTGGCGTCCAGGGGTTCTCCAGTGTCGTATACGTCTTGTATCCGGTCTCATACCAAAACGAGACTCATCAGAAAAGCACACGAAACGCCATTGTTCTTCTGCCCAATTTCTGTGTTCAAGAGCCCATTGATATCGAATCCTACGATTGTGCATTGCTATAGGTGGTACCCGTAGCGGTCTTCGGGAATGAAGGTTCACTTCGTGTAAGCGGTTTCTGACTGTTTGGTCGCTAATTAAGTTCCCTGAAGAGTGATGAAGCCTCACGGCTAACATCATGGCGGTTATTGTTGGAGCTCTTCGAGTTAAGATTTGAATGTATCGGTCTTGTCTCCGTGTGGTGCAGCGATACCGTCCTCCATGGCGCTCAGCCACGGTACCAGTGCTTCGGTAACGTGTCCAAAGTCGACTGATAATACTCTGACTTGTATTCAGAGCTAAAGCCACAGTACGTTGCCGGGAACCAGCTTCTAAAATTCCCACGGCTCTGAGCATTTCTTCCCTGCTTAAATGACGTCGCCGCTCCATAATAACGTTGGTTTTAATCAGTAGTAGGGAAACAGTAGCACTAATAATGTCTTCAATGCGTTGTATGTTTTTATAGGGAAAATATTGACAGCTGATTTTCATCTTTTACTCGAATTTGATTCACAGTTCCTGATTCAAATTATGAAATGCACCAAAAAGGATCCATATAAATTTATAAAATCATAAATTTATTACAAAGCCACATCTCAATCTCAAGAAATCCGCATAAAAATGCTTGACCCTAGACACTTTTGATGTGTGTAGTACAGATGCATCGACCCTCTTTACTCTACAAAAAAAATTAATTAGAATCCTGGCAAATATTGAACAAACTGACAGCTGTAAACCGTATTTTATAAGACAATATTTTAACCCTCCCAAGTATTTACATTCTAGAAACTTGTAAGTTTATCCGTAAGTATCCACAATTCTATACAAAGCGCGAAGACATCCAAACACTCTACACACTCAGACACCCCTTCAGATTAAATATACCAACATCCAAACTAAAACTACATTCTACAAGCCCCTACGTAATGTCATTTAAAATATATAATAAACTACCAGACACAATAAAGGAAGAAGAAAAGTTAAATATATTTATAAATAAATTAAAAAATAATCTAATAAACAAATGTTACTACACTATAAATGAATATCTTAGCGATAAAAACTAAGAATTTAAATTAAAATTGAATATATAATTGATTATACTTATCTTAAACATACTACAAAAATACCGTCTAAACGTTTTACCATTTAAACACAAATAAGGAAATAAATAAATTAAGTAAAATTAGTCAGATACGAAAGATCTCCGTATATATTTTATTTATTATTAAATTAAATTGCAATATAATTATATTATTTTAAGATTTTCAAACAGAGTTTCCTCTCTCCTGTTACCCTATTTTGCTGTGCCCTACAGGGTCCATAATTGATCTCACATAAATTGTTACCACCCTTACATAAACTTATGGTAAAGCAATAAAGATATTGAGTATTGAGTATAATATTAGTGTAGATGTAGATATAGAAAATATGAAAAATGAAACATAATTTCCTGTGACTAAACTAATGGATATATTTATATGATTTTTATGAGTACACTGAGAATGTGTTGATGTACACGATGTTTAATTTACTGTCGTATTGTCATCACCGCTTTGTAAACAAGGGCATAGATTGCTTCACCGCTATAACTATTTTGTTCTTTTTTTTGGTAACATAATAATAATTTCAGTTTTCACTTATGTCGGTGAGTCCCACGATTGCCTTTTTGTGTGATATGCGGGACAAAAATCTTAATAATTATAAAGTTTTGTGTGTTGTTTGTTTGTTGTTTTGTTTGTGTGTTTGTTTTCGTTCCTGTTTTCGTTCCATGTTTTCGTTCATGGTTTTGAGAGTTGTGGCGTTAAATGAAATAACATAAAGTAAGGTGCCTGCATGTGTTTGTTGTACCCACGACCTAAAGGCCCCCCAGTTCGGGGCTGTTACCACTGGCCCGCTACTGCGCTCTATATGATTGTATGAAGACCAAGTGAATTGATGTTAATATCTGCTATATTACTGTATGAACTATTGACGTGTTGTAAAATTTAATAGATACTGTTACGAATGCACCTTATGTAGATGGCATAAGGAATTGGAAAGTTCGATCAGCTGCCCTATATAAAACCCCGTGGGCAGTCAGTCTGCATTCGACTAGCGATACGAAAACAAACGACATCTCGATCTTTGAGAATACCTACTGCAACAACTGTAACAAGAACTGTGAGTACTACGTGAAGTAACATCTGTAGTGTTATTGCGTGTTTACGACACGGACTTCGTGGACGTAAGGGAAGACTTCGGTGCAACATCAGCTACGTTCTACTTGTCATTGCCTACGATCGACTGTACCTTCGTCGCCAATAAACTTCGCAACCCTTAAGGGCCTTACTCTCATTTAGTAGCGTAAAATGGTCACATTAGGAAGCTAATTTCTAATTAACGGCTTAGTTTTGAGATTTGAAAAAAATATATCTTGTCTATTGATTCATGTACAACATTTACTAAAGATAATTTTTTCGTAGGATTTTGCCTTTTGCCTTAAAAAAATATTTACCAAAACGCTATTTTTGGCTAATATTCGTTATTACTTCTAAACGGCATTGATGTGTGGAAATATTTTTACACTGAAAAATTCGTGGTTAGAAGTACTACACATATGTCAGAGCGTATTTAAATCCATCAACATTTGCCAAGAAAATATCCTTATTTTGAAACATAGGTTTAGAGGTGCTCTGCGCGGGCGCGGGCGGCAGTCGTGCGTTAGCATTCAGACGGGAGGGTTGTGTCGCTTGCAGCTCTGCTCCTGCTATCGCCGACTACGCGTGGTTGTCTGTGTGAGTGCAAATATTTACGAGCGAATCGTGTCAGTGTACGTTCATAGATTAGCTCGCAAATGAGAATTGAAGATGCGTCTGGTGGCGTAAGTATCTATCTACCTATACTCTTGTATTTATACCTACATATTACTGTATTTTTCTTTATAATTACTATTAGCTTTTGAACCATTTTTCTTTTACAATTGAAGTTAAACAATTACGAATTGTTCCAGGAAATCTAGAAAGAAATCTTTAGACTTGAAAGGCAATAATCCGACTAACTACATCCGCTGATAATATAGAAGTCTCTATTCAGGTAAGTAAACACTCGCACTTAGATTATAATTTATAGGTTTGTAAGGAGATTTAAAAATAAAAATCTTATTAGAAATTTACGTAACTTGAAAATGTGATTTTTTGTTTATGGTGATATAAACCAAAAATTAGGACTCAATTAAAGGTTTTGGTGTAAAAACAGTTTTACAAAAAGTTTTGAGTTGATAGGACTTTTAGTTTTTGCGATATTAGCAAAAATGTGTAATAAAAACTCTTACTTGGATTATTTTAAATGATTCTTCCTGTAAATATTTTATTTCTATATGTAATTGTTTAAAGTAGCCGAAGCCGATGGACACGGGCTGGCGGGCTTGGAATGTCACAGTTATCAGTAAATTTTTTTGACGTCCTCCGTGGCGCAGCGGTCAACACGCCTGCCTGCGACGTGGAGGCCGCGGGTTCGATTCCCGGCCAGGTCATGATGGAAAACGATATTTTCCTGATTGGCCTGGGTCTTGGATGTTTATCTATATATGTATCTATTATAAATATAGTATCGTTGAGTTAGTATCCCATAACACAAGTCTCGAACTTACTTTGGGCCTAGCTCAATCTGTGTGATTTGTCCGTATATATACAGTATGACCCGTAAGGATAATAAAGGTTAAGTAAACACATGACCAAATATGATATAAAATTTTACGTAATCATCATAGTACCAATACAAATGAATTTTGAAATAACTTCCCCGAAATTTGGTAATTTTTAAAAAAGTGACAACACCGGTATTATTATGAGCGAATAGCGACAGCGATGCGACCACGTGCCGCGTGCCCTGCCGCCCGCCGCCCGCGGAAGGGTGCTTAACGCATATTTATTAAGTTACCTCTTTTTGCGAAATAATATTTATTTTTTTAGGGGGATTTTTTTTTAAGTTAGCCTGGTTTTGTATGCATTAGTAGAATCAGTTATCGATACCTAACAACACCTTCACGGGTCGGACAGGGTTTTCTTAACATACTGTAGGATATATATATATATATATTTTCTGTTTTTCACAAATAATATTGTAATAACATTTTTCGACTTACAGAAAAGAAGAGAAAGAAACCAATCGGCAGAACTTAAAAGTTTAATTTGCTTTTTAGGTCGAACAATAACGCAGTTGATTCTAGGTCAGACATCCATACAGAATGTCTTCAAGAAAATGATAATATTATATATCTCTATGTGCACAAAAAAAACGACGCAAGTTCCATCATCATCATTCAGGTAAAATTATGCCTGCATGTCCTACAACCTATATTTTTAGTTTACAAATATATCATATACCTGTAAAATTATTTTTTTGTTAATTCCTAATTAATTTTTCTTGATAAATTCTTCATTCCTTGACAAAAATCTCTAACAGTGTTGCCAGGGTTAATTAAAATGTATGTTATATCTTTTTTTAGCTCAAAATATCACCAAAACCTCAACAAATCTCAAGCTTGTTTCATCGAAGGGCGACGCATAATTAATATTGCTTACTTTTAATCAGAACTAAAGAAAATTGCCAAGCACGGAGAATTATAGACTGTGGTTTAGGATCTGTGGATATTGTTGGAGAACGACAAGTGGGACTACATTCCCTATTTATTTTTTAATGCCGTATGTGTATGGAAACATTTTGCACATCCTACAGAAATCAATATCAGCTGTGCAGTTGTAGGAACAATAGAAATAGACTGTGGCCATTCTCAACTGCAAGAAATTTCTGCAGCTTTAGATATGCCTATAATCTCGCATGTTATTTATTGGATCGAAGAATTAAAATTTACAGATTTTAAAATAACTCGTGTTTTATTTGAAACCTCATTACGACGAAGTACATTCAATCCGACGTCATTGACACAGTATAAATAGGGTACTATCTCTTTATGGAAAACGGCCGAAACTACGCGCTTTGTAATCTCAAGGCATCTATATAAAGCACGGTTAGCGCAGCGGTTAAGCTATTGACTGTTGCGCTGCGTGTCACGGGTTCGATTCCCGCGCGGAACAAATATTCAGAACATGTCCTACAAGTAGTTGTTCCGGGTCTGGCTGTTTGTGTCTGTGAATTTATATGTTTAAAAATGCACCCACGATAAAAGTAATTTCTAGTGTGGTTCAACGTTTTTTTTTTAATAAAAATATCACAAAGTGCCTAGTGCGCGTTTGTTTTACGTTAACGCGATGAACTCGTTTATGTTATTCGCATTAGTAATTAATTCAAGGACACTGCAAAGACATGATACTCATATACTGAAAAGTAGTGAAAAAAAAAATTCAAATATGTTGAATCGATAGATATTACCATCTACCATTAATTTTTATGTTAATGTTATGATATATTATAATGTGTGGGTACTTGTTTTACAAATGTCTGTCAGTCTGCGATCGGCCATTAAACTGTGTAACGAGCACTCCTTGATTTTATTTAAACATTGATCAAGAATACTAAAAATATATTATAGTACGATATTACCATTTATCAATGCAAAATATACATTTATCGTCTTGCATCCATACCCCCGTCTGAAATCGTAGGCACAAATCGCGACCTACACGCGGCTTTTCTGCATCTCTGGATATTCTTTGATTGTCGTTTTAGTTTAGCGCGCCACCGCGCGCATTTTACGAATTCGGGAGTACGGCGTTTAGCTCCGCCCACATGCACAAGGTCATTGAGGCTACTATAACCGTTAACCGGTTTTAGTACCCCTAGCCCGTAACAATACTAAATAATGTATTTGTATAATGTATTTATCTAATAATTAAGTATCTGTTAATAAACAGATGATGGTAATTACTTTTCCTTCAAAAAATTTATCTGTAGTCAACAGAGGTCAGCTTGCCTAGTAGATGATACATATTTATTTATTTATCATCATTTATCTGTCATCGTAAAGACAAATCGATGACTATGGCATCTAGTCTAACCCGATTAAGCAGAATCATCATCATCATCATCATCAGCCTCTACTCGTCCACTGCTGGACATAGGCCTCTTCCATGGCACGCCAACAAGCACAATCCTAGGCAGCTCTCCTCCAGCCACCAGCCACTTTTTTGATGTCGTCGCTTCATCTCGCCAAAGGGCGTCCTACGTACGCCACGTTTGCCGAGACGCGGTCTCCACTCGAGGACTCGTTTACCGCAACGGTTGTCGGTCCTGCGGCATATGTGACCAGCCCATTGCCAGTTCAGCTTGCTATTCTTCTCAGCTATGTCGGTGATGCGGTCCTTTAGAGAGGCGCCCAACATAACTCGCTCTATAGCTCGCTGAGGGGCTTTAAACTTATGAACTTGTCTGACCGTTAGTGTCCACGTCTCGGCTCCGTAAGTCATGACGGGTAGGACGAAGAATAGTACTGGTATTTTAAATGGATTGACTATCTATCTGACCTCCATGACCGATTTACTGGGTAATAGGATATCCCTTGGCAAGACTGACTGCAATCATAAATTGAATTTACGAAAACTGTTTACCTAAATAGTTATAGATTGTAAGTGTTTAAAGTTTAAGCATTTTTCATAAAGAGTACCTACCTATTATTAGCAACATTTTCGAGGATAAAGTTTTAGATGTTCCTTAATAGTTTTGAAAGTATCTCAAAAGTTAAAGCTTTCATTATCGTGGTCTTTAGTTTAAGTATTAAAGTAATATTAAATTAATTTTCGCCTTCATTCCCAGCTATGCTTACATATAATAATAATAAATCTAAAGGGTTTTTAGAACGCTCCAATCTACAGAACGATCGGTCGTATTTGAAAAAATATTTTTGCATTTGAAAGCCTAAATCTTGAGATAGGCTATATGCTATACTTAAATCATGCTAGGACCTTTCGGTGCTAATCAAAAGTATAAAACGTCCGAAAGAGCTTTAAGCGTAAACCAACTAAAGATCTGAGTACTAGATGCGATACGATGAGATGGGTCTGGGGACAAATACATAATTTACACAAAAGTAATAAGTTCACCAGCCTCTCAAGTATGAGTGCGCGGGTTCGATTCCAGGTCAGGCAAGTACCAATGTAATTTTTCTAAAGTTATATGTAGGTACTTTCTAAGTATATCTTGGACACCAATGACTGAAGGTGAAGGAAAACATCTTGAGGAAACCTGGACTTTAAGTCTGAAATCGCCAACCCGCATTGAGCAAGCGTGTAGATTACGCTCAAACCTTCTCTGATGAGAGTGGGACGATAAAAGGTTGATAATGATGATGATGAATGAATAAGTTAATATACCATTAAACCAGCGCTTGACCGCAATCCCGCCTGATGGTAAGCAGTGATGCGATCGTTGATGGTAATGCGCGCTAGTTTATTAAGAGCCTATTCACTGTGGCCTTGAAGACAATTGTTCCAGTCCCTCGATGTACGCGGTATAAAAGAGGAAGCAAAACGCTTCGTCCGAATTGCAGTGGTGTCAACAACGTAAGGGTGGAAACTCGCCGTACGACGGGTTGTCCGATGATGGATCTGAGATGGGGTTACTAAATCATGCAATTCCCTTGCACACTCACCAGAATGCATCCTATAGAAGACCGAAAGGCTGGCTACTCTACGCCTGTGCTCCAGGCTTTGGAGACCTTTTCCGCTTAAGTCAGGGTCGCCAATCAGCCTCTTCGCACGCCTCTCCGCCGAATCTAAAGTAGCAAGGTGACATTTCGCAGCACCAACCCAAATGTGGCTGTAGTACTCCACACACGAGCGGCCCTGTGCTTTATACAACATTAGAAGCTCCCCTGGTGTGAAGTACCGCCGGAGCTTCACTATTTTATGTAGAATTATGTCTGAATCTACGTGGTTATCAAATGTTATATTCGAATGACTCTTTTTTATAAACACATTGGGCCCGGATTCCGTTGATAAAAAACTAATTTTAAGTCCAATGCATCTCTTTATTTCTATTTCATTAAGAAAAGCATACAAGATTTTTTTTTTGAAATAAATCTTTAGTTAGTCCTGTCGAATTAACGTATTCCATATAAAGTTTACGCGTGGTTGGACATGGCGTATAAAATACGTCAATTTACGTCAGATGAATTAAATAAAAAAATAAACTTACATATACGGACAAATCTCACAGATTGAGCTAGCCCCAAAGTAAGTTCGAGACTTGTGTTATGGGATACTAACTCAACGATACTATATTTATAATAGGTACATATATAGATAAACATCCAAGACCCAGGCCAATCAGCAAAAGATCATTTTCCATCATGACCTGGCCGGGGATCGAACCCGGGGCTTCCATGTCGTAGGCAGGCGTGTTGACCGCTGCGCCACGGAGGACGTCAGTTGAACTAATATGTATTTATCTTCCGTTCTTTTCTTAATGAAATAGATACACTAGGTTAGTTTGAGGAAATTGGGACCATTGATTGGTGAATTTTAGACAACGGCACATCAAGCTACTACAATCTGTCAGATTTCTTTATTAGATTTTCAACTTTATATATAAACCGTTAAGGCTCAAGGTTGATTGGGAATATTTGAAAGTTTCGAGTAGTTTGACCTGCTGTCGTCCGTACCTATACAATAATATTTAGTTATTTTGTAAAGTATTGCATAATTTTTATTATTGTGAATGTGAAGACTGTTGTAGGTCATATTATTTGTTTTCATTTGTCCTGTTCTATTAGTTTTTGTTATGCTCTGGCAATTTGAGTAATTTATGTAGCCTATGCAAATGTCCTTTCTTTATTAGTATTTTTCGTCCAATTGTTGAGCTCCTTAAGTTTTCTTCCTTAAATTCATAGGTAAGTACACTGAACTGTATCCTACTCACCTATGAATTTGTCAAAAATTAAGCCACACAGATTGAGACGTCCTATCTAACTAGACTAGAGAGAACGTCGCAATCTGTGTGGTTATTTCCTGAAAAGATCATCTCAGATAGTGATTCCACATAGCCTTCATACTTCATATAATCTGACCAACATTCTCATCTTGACTTTACAAGAGACTGCGCCCTGAGATTTTTTTTTAAACGTTTTCCCCCACGAGGAATTTGTCCTGCAGCGTGGGTGCGTTCACAAACATATAAAAGTCACATAAACAACCAGACCGGAAACAACTACTTGTAGGTCATGCAAATATTTGTTCCGTATGGGAATCCAATCCGCGACACGCAGCGCAGCAGTCAATAGCTTAACCACTGCGCTAACCGTGCAGTGTAGGTTTTTTTGGCCTTTCTTCTTATAATAGTCAGATAGGAAACGCCGAACTCAACTTATTGTTAAAATATGATTAAGGTATAATAATAAATATTAATAAGTTTATTTCATATAAATTTTACTTAAATTACATGTCAATAAGCCTTCACTTAGGCATAGAAATGCCTGTAGTTGAAGACTCCGCTCTTCCCGTAATACATAACAAAATGCGATAGATTGTATGAGTGCGTGCGTGTGTGAGTGTGCGCGCACGTTGGTGCCTGTGTGTGTGTCAAAAATCAAAAAGATAAAAAATATAGGTCCTAAGAACACTTAAATAAATCCGTGCAGCCATAAAATTGCGTTCGAAATTTCTTCTTATATTAACAGCATTAGCGTCCAATTGAATTTAGCTCCACGCTACCCACCAATGGACCCCAAAGCACTTATATTGTGTGGACCCTCGATTTTCATACCCAACCGCTCCAATGGGCTCATATAATTCTTTTATGACCCAGTAAATTTGCTCTTTTCATTCAATACTGGGATGTTTCCGGTTTTTTCTCGTATTGTCCGGAATCACTGATTAATTTTCCGTCATAAATTGGAGTAGATAGACCTTCGTAGGCCAAGTACTCATCGTATCTACTTCAATTTATGACGGTTAATTGAAGAGACACACAATAATGTATGTGTTTATTTTTGAGGTTTATTATAAAGGAGATTAAAGGAGTTTCTTCCAGGTTATTTTAAGTGACAAGTTCAAGGGTGTGGTCATGGGTGTAGGGCCGCGGAAAAGTCTGGACTCGCACGACCCCGCGCACACGTGAGAGACACCGGGGTAGTTAGCAAGAGTCTGACAGACCCCGTCGCCCGCTCCAGGGCGGCGGACATCCATGGGGATTTTTCACCCCGGAAACAAAATAAAAAAGAAGTGACAAGCTCAAGGTTGGCGATAACTACCAACTTACTTAGTGGCAGTTTATGCCATATACTATTGATTTTTTTTTAGTCAAAGGCAAAATCCTTCTAGGATCTCTTTTCCCGCACCTTGATACAGTCATGCTTTCAGGTCATCTAGTTGTTACTAGTTGACCTGGCCGCGTGACTGACGTGGCGGCGCTGGCCATTTGCAGGTACTATCACGGCCAAAAGTCGAGTTAAAATCTCACAAAACGATGGAAAAGCAATACTACTTGTAGTTACGATCTTTTTCAATAATAATGTTTGATACACACTCATACACTTTGACAACTTGCTGCCCGCTGATTATTGTTAGGTACTATTTACAAATTTCAACGTTCACAGAAGTGTCCGAATGGCTAAGCGGTCCTCATCGTGATTTGTGTTCAAGGTGGTTCAATTACAATTTTTTTTAAAATGTTTATTGGTGAGTTATGAATGCTGACAATAAAAATATGTAAAAACACCAATCCGCAACTTAACGATGATACTTTTAAGATTTTTTCTATATTAGAGCCATTATAAAAAGATGAATTGAAACAAAGTGAATCACTAGTTCACATAAAATATTCCGCTACCTATTAGCTGCAATAACTCAAATAATATTACGAGTTTGTGTTATCAGTTTTACTTTTTCAATCAATATGCAGGCTAACATTAGTATCGAAGCTAAGGCAAATATTGAGGCTATTGTGTAAGTTTTTTTTTATTATTATTTGGATAAGGTGCAAACAATCGATTGTTGCAAGTGTGTAATAAAATTGTTATTGTTCTAGAGAAATACTGTAAGCCGCTGGATCAAGAGGTAGGAGGACGAAGGTTGAATAAACATTTAAATCATGCATCAACAGTGCGGAAGGGTTCTACAGACTGTTTTAAATATATAAGTGGTTGTGAGTTCAAACCCCCCGTAACTACAAATTACTTTTGGTAAATTATAAAAACAATAATTTCGGAATTCGGAAAAAAAAGAAGTTCGTTAACTATTGAACTAAGAAAGCACTTGAACATTATAATTGCATGCCAGCAAACTCCGAAAAAGTCACTGGAAGATGGCAGCACTAGTAACATGCTATATACCTATACAAAAAATTGTAAATGTTAAAAGTAATGTTTTGTGTTCTATAGATTATTTTATGATTGTGATAATATTCAGGTTAAGCTTCAATCCTCTTTTCTTTATGAAAATGAATAATTAAGCTATAACCTCTTTAATGATAACATATAATATTATAATTTACATATCTAAAAATCAAAAATGTTTTTTATATTTTTTTACCATAACAGTATCATAAGTTTGTCAGGGATTACTTTTATATAAAATATTACAATGCTGCCATATCAGCGTTTGTTAGTATAAGTATATCTACATCTAATAATATATAACTTTATGATATATTGCATTATAATATGTTTATTGTTTGTTACTACATATACTACATCTATAGTAAACTAAAACTGATAATAAAAACCATTTTCTGGTATAAATATTCAATAAATTCTCCTATTTATTCAAATATTATTTACAAACATTTTTACTTTAAAATACAAATTAATTATCATAATTTTAAATGATTTGAAACAACAAAAAAGTTTTGTCATAATTAGGATTCGGACCCACAATCGCACGCATTTGATAGCACTATTGTTAAGTACGCCCGCTAACTTAACTTCAATAAAGTAAGGAAATTTTGCATTACTTTAAAGAAAGACGAACACTGCGATAAAAAAACGGTTTGCTAATTTTGTTTTCCTTGTCTAGCATAGACTACATCTTTAATTCTTCGTAGCGATACTACACAGCATGCGGTTAATTGATTGGAATATAACACACACGGATATAAAATAATGTGTTAGTGTGCGTGGCCGGTTTAGCGCAGGCGACAGTAGTCTTTAAGGTGTAAGGGGACTTCTACATGTGATAGTACCTACTGATAACGTGGAAACTTTTACTCAGCGGTCATCCTGCATGCGACTCACCCATTCTTATTTTCGATTTTGCTTTAATACTCCATACTACTTCCTATGCTAGCTTATATGATTCGACGATTCATAATTTCAAGTTATAATTGTTTGTAAAAGATTACAGAATTGATTACAGATTCAAAATATAAGGATTTAATTTAATGTTTACGTTGTCCTATTTATCAAACTCGTAACAGGTACCTTCATATTGGTTAACTCTGTGGACTAACTAGAAAATAATGCCTTTAAAACAGCTTAGCATTTCCTCAACGGAAAAGCTTTACATAACTAAATACTAAAAGATATAAAAGAAATAAAGTCTGTGCAAGAAGATAAAATGCAAATTAATCCTCGTTGCCAAGCTTGAGATCATCGGCCTCTTTCCTCGCTTACTTAGTATCCCTAACGCAAATTTTATACATTTTTAGTAGATCCTGTGTCCATCAATCATATGGTGTAATATTCGTCCTTACTGGCAGATAAATAAGAACTGGAAGAGGCAGAAATGCGGGACACGCCTAACCTACGCAGGTGAAGCTATGCATTTTTTAATTAAAATTTCTCGACCTAATGCTTCTATGGTCGAGATATAGGTTTCATCGTCAACTGTGAAACAAATGATTCTCTTTATATGAAAGATTGATCTGCGAAACGTACTGCGCCGAAAGTTCAGCGGCTGAAGTGTCAGTCGCAATATTCAGTTGTTATAACAAACCAAACGGTTAAAATGCGGCGTCTTGTTCAGCGCGCTATGTGACGGAAAGTTACGTGGCATCATCGTTAGCTTGTCTGTGTCGAAACTTTATGGTGTGCGGTTTTTGTGACGTACCTGAATTGCCCAGAAAAAAGGATTTAATTAGAATATTATGTAGCTATTATAGAGTGCTTAGAAGACGTTGCCGCTCTTCGTTACCGCCACGCGCGCGATGCACCACACACGCCGAACGTTCAGCTACGCCCGCCGAACTTTCGGTCGCGCTACGCATCGCTCCACCCGAAGGAAGATTAGGCCCTACGCCGAACGCGGCGTAATTGCGGTTGATGTATCATAGAGTACTTGAAATACATTGCGAGCGTATTTAGCCGAACTTTCGGCGCAGTAGTTTACGCAGATATGTCGCGACCCTAACTGGCGACACCCCTTTTAACACACTGAAAAATACACGCACATACTCATCCCAATAATGAAAATGATTGTAAGTTGTAAGTCGTGGTGGCCTAGTGGTTAAAACATCAGCCTCTCAAGTATGAGTATGCGGCTTCGATTCCAGGTCAGGCAAGTACCAATGTAACTTTTCTAAAGTTAAAGTATACCTTGGACACTAATCAATTATTACAAGGTAAAACGTATAACGTAAACGTATTAGTGTCCAATATGCCAGAATTCCAAGTGACCAGGTTTAGGTAATCAGTCATTGGTGTGATGGAAAACATCCTGAGGAAACCTGGCCTTAAATTTGAAATCGCCAACCCACATTGAGCAAGCGTGGTGATTAGGGTGAGTGGGGGTAAGATGGAATGCATTTTTGATGAGATAAACAGTGTTGATGGTTAAACTGTTGTAAAACAAAAGAATTTAAGTCAATTGCATCAAATGATGTTTTGGGTAAAAAAGTACAGTCAACTTGTTTCTATAAAGTTGACAGCAATCTTTTTGAAACAATATTTTACGAAAAAAACGTTAGTAAAATTGGTCTTAAGAACAAAAATATGTAGGGGAAAGATGAAATGCTGAAGGGGTAAGATTGATATAGTAACTAAAATCGTATTCATTGTCATTATGCTTGTGTGGTGATCAATAAACCTTCTGCTTCAATAACCTAAATAACTTGAAAATGAGTTACACTAAAAATTCGCATTCTAAAAGCAAGAAAAATACATTTTTCAAATAAAATATATCGTTCTTACCCCGTTGAAACGGCTGGCAGTCAGGGGTGCTCGACATATTATAGATATTAAATAAATTAAATAATCATGCTCATAGATGACTGTCAAGTCTATAAATAAACCACACGTTTTAATTTAGTACTAAGTAGCCTATATTATAATTATTTTTATTAAATAAACGACACGACAGCAGAATACAATTAAATATTATTAAAAATATTATTTCAAAAGAGGTAACATCACAGTTAAATAAAATCAGTCCGTTATAAGTACTCCTTATAAAACTAAAAATAACTAACCTCTTATCAAAAATACAAAGTTTGGCTTTATCAGATCAGTTGGTAATCCCGCAAAGCAGAAGTAAGTACTTAACTAAAATATTTAAAAAATTACGTACTCGTATTTATGCGTCTCCTAATAATTAATAAAAAAGATAAAAAACAAAACTAGACACTCTTTCCTTTATAAACAGTATTATTATAATCACTGCCAAATTGACATTACAAGACGACAGGTATGTTATATAACTTAGCTGCTGCGTAGTTAATTCTCTACTCTCTGTATTGCAATCGCTAAGTCCTCAGCAATATAACAAGTAGCCCGTAACGATTTTCTTATGTAGTTACGAGGCATTTTGATCCTAAAACAAAACTAAAAAGTTATCTATATTATTATACAAGTTGAATTAATTAAAATACCATGGATGATTTACATATCGCAAATTATGTAATTAGAATTATCTACATAATTCTAGACCTCTTATCGTAGAATTTAATTATCCACTCAAAAATCAGTTGAAATTGGTACATTTTAATCGTGTAAGTATTGTACTTATGTACAGAGCGTCTGACTTTTTTAATCCGACGGTTTAACACTAGAAAGTCTAGATTTATGCACTAATGAATGACTCTTGATACAAGTTTTTAATACGATATTGTGGAAGAGATATTACCGGGTATTTTAGATTGAGGGCCCCTGACTTTTTGTAGGAGTTCCGTAAACGGGGTAAGATGGAAAGTTTTATATTATCATCTTACCCCTTTAAATTATGCAGGGGAAAGTTTGAAAGGCACCATAAATCTCAAAATACGTGAAATATAGTAATCACCACATTATAGAGCATATTACAGTTTAAATCTAATTACGAATATCAAAACAACATGTTTGTTCCTTACCTGAGTAAGGAGATACAGCGAGCGGGGTAAGATCGAAAAACTCAATTTTTCGCGGGAAATGTACTGTTCGGAAAAATGTCAAATAATACACCAGAACCTTCACTCAGCGACTGACACAGGCTGCGGGGTGGGGCAAGATAAAATGATGCCCACAATGATATTGCCAAACAAGTCCCCGGTATTGGGCGTTATTAATTTTTTTTTATCTTACCCCGTTTTTCATCTTACCCCCACTCACCCTACACTTAATTCTTCTCTGTATGAGTGGAGACGTGTGTCCAGCAGTGGGACGATAAAAAGGTTAATGATGATTGTTAGTTCCGATATCATGTTTTGTTCGAAAAATAAATCATGCATATTCCCCGATTACCTTATTGGCACACAAATTAACTAAAATTAAAGTTCTGTGCCACTTATTATAAAGATTTCTTTAAGAAAAGTATTAAAGACAAATACTAACTTCTTCTTCAGCCTATATAGGTCTACAGCTGGACGAAGGCCTTCCTCAAGGCTTTCATTGCATTGGGGGGGTTTAATTGGCGGGTTGGGAATCGTAGTAATTTGATATTCTACAGGAGAAGCGCTGCTGTCCGCTTCTCTGGTGAGAGTTCCCTTAGTCGCCTCTTACGACACCTACGGGAGGATATGGGTGGGTACTATTCTGAGCCCGGTACCACACGGTACTCATTAGTTTAGTCTTGTAAAATTAGTCATCTCCGACGTAAATTGAAAGTATTTTTAGAACGTTTTTAATCACGTCTGTGGAATATTTCAATTTGACAAGACTATGCTAATATTTTATCTTCCGTTTTTTCTTAATGAAATAGAAAGAGTAATATGTACTAAACTTAAATTTAGTTTAATTTGTGGCGAAAGGAATTGGCGCCATTAATTATTATTAGTGACTAGCGGCCGCCAGCGACTTCGTTCGCGTGGAGTTAGTTATCATCATATAGGCCTCCCCCAAGGTACTCCACGACGACCGGTCCTGCGCCTCCCGCATCCAATGGTTTCCCGCGATCTTCACCAGGTCGTCGGTCCACGTTGTCGGGGGCCTACCCACGCTACGTCTTCCGTTGCGTAGTCGCCACTCGAGAACCCGTCGGGCCCATCGGGCATCGGTCCTACGGGCAATGTGTCCAGCCCACTGCCAGTTATGCTCTGCTCCTATTGGTCGCAGCGTGATGGTATATAGCCTAAAGCCTTTCTGGATTAATGGGCTATCCAATGCAAAGAATTTTTCAAATCTGACCAGTAGTTCCTGAGATTAGCGCGTTCAAACAAACAAGCAAGCAAAAACTCTTCAGCTTTACATATTAGTATAGAGTATAGATGAAAAATCTGCTTCTAAAATCTTGTATAATTAGATCATGTGGTAAATCCCATGCCAAGTTTATTTTTCCATACCCACATTCATGTTGTCTAATCATCATCATCATCATCAAAAACCTTTTTATCGTCCCACTGCTGGTCACAGGTCTCCTCTCATACAGAGAAGGATTGAGCGTAATCACCACGCTTGCTCAATGCGGGTTGGTGATTTCAGACTTATAAAGTTCAGGTTTCCTCAAGATGTTTTTCTTCACCTTCAGTTATTGATGTCCAAGATATACTTAGAAAGTAGGTACATATAACTTTAGAAAAGTTACATTGGTACTTGCCTGACCTGGAATCGAACCCGCGCAGTCATACTTGAGTGGTTGGTGTTTTAACCACTAGGCCACCACGACTTAATCAAATTCAATATCAAATTAATATTTATTTATTTTTATTAAAATTATAAACTAGCGCTTGACCGCAATCCCGCCTGATGGTAAGCAGTGACGCAGTCGTTGATGGTAAAGCGCACTAGTTTATTAAGAGCCTATTCATTCTAGCCTTGAAGACACTCAAATTGTAGTCCGACGGAAACACCGCTGTACACCGATGTACGATATAAAGGTGGAGGCGAAACGCTTCGTCCGGATCGTAGTGGTTTTAACAACGTAATGGTGGAAACCTGCCGTACGACGGGTCGTCCGTTGGTGGAACGGAGATGGGGGAATTAAATCATGCAATTCCTTCGCACACTCCCCAAAATGCAAATATAGTAAACTATTATTACTTTATTTATTATTATTATACTATAGATCTCTCGGTTTATTGTCAAATGATATATATTTTTCTTCCATTCTTCCCTAATAGTCGTCTCGATAGTCACCTCTTTTCAAACCATATCGTTATTCACATAATCCATCTATCATGTCATCGCTTTAGTTTTAATTTTTTCTTAATACGATGTTCATGAACACTAAATCGTGAACACCGTATTGAATTTCGATGCAAAAGCGTCAAAAACTTTGTTATAAATATAGAACTGCCATAAAATTGGTATGGAAACCTTCCAGAACAAATAGATGAACATTTTTGTATCTTGAATTGGAAATAAATAAATTACTATTATTATAATACTTTCTCGAAAACTAAAGCGATGACATGATGGGTGGGTTATGTAAGTAACGATATGGTTTGAAAAGAGGTGACTATCGAGACGACTATTAGGGAGCTATGGAAGAAAAAGATATATTACGCCGATTCCAAATAAATTGAGGTGAGAGCGGGAAAATGATAAACGGTGATATTATATTACTTTCTCAGCAAAAGTAAAACTTTTTTTTTAATAATTATAAACTATCGCTTGACCAATCCCGCCTGATGGTAAGCAGTGATGCGATCATTGATGGTAAAGCGCGCTAGTTTATTAAGAGCCTATTCACTCAGAAAAACTGAGCGAATAGGAAGGAAGACGGCAGTTGAGCGAGATGATACAATGATAAAACCCAACAATACGACCAAGGATGCTGCGCCAAAGGGAGATTGATCTGAAGACCCTCCACGACCAAACTCCCAACACAACAACATTTGGCGCATCGTACCCGGCACACATCGGAACACAACTGCTCAGACCCGTCCTCCGTGCGGCTACACCAGACATAAAAGTAAAAGTAAGTAAAACTCTGAGATCTTCATCACTATCGACTGTAATAAAAAATAATAAAACCTTTTAATTCAGGCAAAAAGTCCATAGGCAAAGCCATAACATCGGCTTCCGGCAGAATTTACCACCCACCAAAGTCTTGCCACCAAGCGATTTGTCGTGTACCGGCATGATGTTTGGTGAAGCCATACGGAGGACTGATCTGAGCAGTTGTGTTGCGATTTGTGCCGAGTAAAATGCTCCAAATGTTGTTGTGTCGGAAGTTTGATTATGGAGAGTGTCCAGATCAATCACCCTCTGGCGTAACATCGTTGGTCGTGTTGTTGAGTTTAACATTGCATCACTTCGCTCAACTGCCGTCTTCCTTCCTATTCTCTCACTTTTTTATTTTTTTAGTGAATAGGCTCTTAATAAACTAGCGCGTTTTACAATTAACGACTGCTACGACGGGATTGCAGTCAAGCACTAGTTTATAATTATAAAAAAAAAAACATGAATTTTGGTTATAACTAATGTTAGTTAGTAGTTTTGAGACATTGTGTTTCTTTTTACGCTGTTAATATTTTTTTTTTGGGCCGCATTTTTTGGGTTTTAATTTTTATTTAAGATGCATAAGATTGTCTTCCATTAAATTATATATTTATTTACTGGTATAGTTTTATTTCTATTTTACTATTCATAATCACATTTTTATACATATACATACGTCATTGTTTTTATATAACATAAATTTATTTTATTAAGTATATTTTATTTATGTTTTTATTTTCTTTATCCTTTTTTTTTATTGCATACACAAGTCACGTTCCTGTTTACAGCTGTTTTACATCCGTCACTTCACACATCAGGTTCAGTTGAAAACCAGCGTCAGGCACTAGTTGTCTGACATTTTTGCTGAACTGGGCCTTTTTGGCGCAGCCGGGAGGCACACATTCCTGCTAGTTTTCTACATTAATTTGTTTTATCACAATTTACTTTATTTTATTATTACTATATTTTTTACTTGTTAATGTTTGTTTTTATCTGATGTATTGTGTGTCTTTTAATCTGTGCTAAATAAATGTATTTTCTTTCTTTCTTTAAAAGTAAATCAACAGATGAAAACTTAACACATTCCACCACTGTTCCTTATGCTTATCGGTCTCGCAACACATGGAGTTCAGTGAACAGTCTACTAAGCTGAACGGTGTCGATTCTCTCGCCAATCATCCTCCGAACGCTATTTGGGCTCCCCCCGTACTCGTCGACTGTACTCGTATCATTTTCATATTGAATCTTATTATCATCATCATAGTAAATAATATAGTTTGCATAATTATTAGCACTTTCTTTCTCCTAGCAAATAACTTCTAACAGGAGTTGTAAGGCGACGACGTAAATGAAGCTAACCGAGATAGTAGCATGTTCCATGTTATCTGCAAGTGATTGATGAATCGGGGCGAGGCGGGATCTGTAGGCAACTTAGATAGCGCGTTTTTCAATTTATGTACATACTAGCTTTCCGTCCGCGGTATCGCCCGCGTAGAGTTCGGTAGTATCGCGTTTTTTAGATTTCCCTCGGGAATATCAAATTTTTCCGGGATAAATAGTACCCTATTATTTAATCCGGACTTCTAACTTTACGTCTGCAAAATTTCAAAGCAATCGGTTCAGTAGTTACGGCGTGAAAGCGGAACAAATGAACAAACAAGCTCACTTTCCGATTTATAATATTAATAAGGATTTTATGAATTTCATGTCCATATTGTACAAATGCGTCTAAAAAGTTCTAATGGCTAAATTAAATTTCTTTTTTTGCTTTTTAAGTACCTAGCATTTTTTAAGCAAATGCCTACACAAAGCAACACCCTAATTACGTAACATACTATCACTATCAATTGGAACCATTTTTAAACACATCGCTAATCCATTGCGCTATATGTTCGAAAAATGTTTTTAATCCACAATGTAAATAACGTAAGCAATTATTTACGTTATTGAGCAGGCAAATTATTCTATTGCACCTGTTACATTATACAAACAACCTAATGTTTTTGTTTCTAGACACCTTTCGTCTACCAGGAAAAAAGGACAACCATCCTTCTATACTTAATCCCCCTTATTCATAAACGCTGCTTAAGTTAACTAGTGATTAGCGATTCTTTAACTATTCAATTTTGTCCTTTTAACGTCACTTAACTCAAATCATCCTTTATGAATAAACACCACAGTGTCTAAGGGGTTTATTCATATACGAAAATTAAAGTTAAGTGACGTACAAACGTCTAAAATGTATGGTTAAAGAATCACTAATCACTAGTTAACTTTAAACATCTTTTATGAATAAGGGGGATTGAGTTTAGTAATAATACCTTGAAAAATAGTGTGCTCAAGGCGGTTAAAACCTATAACCAGACTAAGGATGTGAAACTGAATAGTTCCGTTCTAGGAGCGGAGGGATCATGCCCCGTGTATATCTCCGAATACCTTACCCCAAATGCAAGAAAATTACATTTTATTTCCAGGAAGTGTATTAAAAGCAATAAACTGAAATACTGTTGGACCTCAAATGGAAAGATTTTGGTCAAAGCGGGCGAGTTGGAACCTACTATCCACGTTAAAACTGAGGAGCAACTTGAAAAACTAATTAATTCGAAAATATGACTGATATCAAGATCATATTCTTGCCAAGCAATTTTCTGCATTATTGCTGGAACAGCTACTAATTTAACTGTATTTTCTTTCTTGTGTCATTGGTTCGGGTTTGTATTATTAGAGTTATTGCTAGTTTTAAATCAAAATTACTATATTTTTTATTATGCATGTATGACGGTAAACTTACACAAAATTACTCACAGCTACACAACACAACAAATATACATAAGTACCCACAATAGATTTACTTACACCACACACCTACAAAAAACTAAAGATTTTACTACCTCACATAACATAATAATTCATAACAAATCTGTTATAAACAAATTTTTCGTAATTGATTATCCTAAAATGACTTTATTAAAATGCATCCCACAGCTCTGTCGTTTGACAATGTTTACAAACAAACGTTATGTAATAATGTCGTACACCATTGTGAAAATTAATATTTAAAATTCGATAATGAGGTATTAGATGAGATCGATGATTTTTCTATATCCGACACGATCAGATGTGAACCTGAAAGTTGCGCGTCTTTTCTGAAGGAACCTAAATGTTTCTTGAAAATCTTGTCGCAAAACATACGTAGTCTAAATGCTAATTTTGATAACTTAAATATCCTTCTGCAAAGGTTGCAATTTGATAGTGACGTCATAGTTCTTTCTGAGTGCTGGATGTCGTGCGTTCGAAATCTACCTGTATTGGATGGATATTTGAGTATGTCTACATCTACCCACTATAACCAGAATGATGGTGTGGTAGTATACATAAAAAGTAGTATTAAAGCCTCTCTGGAAGAACCCGTTATACAAGAGGCCAACTGTTTACTCATAAAAATCTCTAATTCAGTGGCCATTTTGGCAATATACCGTCCTTTTTGTTTCAAAACTATAGATGCCTTTTTATTGTCCTTACAAAAAATAATAGATAGCTTATCAGCCTTCAAAAATATTATAATGGTGGGTGACATTAATATAAATATTGCTACCAATAGCTCTGATCGCTTCATGTCGGATTATCTTGATTTTCTTTCCCTTGATGGACTTATTCCAGCATTTAACACAGCAACTCGTGCAAATAGCTGTCTTGATCATGCAATTATGAAGACAAAAATACCTATAACGACGTTTATTATTGAATCCCTTATTACTGATCATTCACCCATACTTTGCTGTGCGAAAATTAAAAACGTTAATAAGCATTTAAAAAAACAAATGGTTAAACTTGATTATGAGGCCATTAGGCTGGCATGTGAACTTTTGGATTTTACCTCTATTTTTAAAGCGATTAACCCTAATTCTGCTATGGAGGTATTTATATCTAAAATATCTCATATTGTGCAAACAAACACAAAAATAGTTAATGTAACAAATAGGTTTAGAATACTGAAGCCTTGGATGACGCCAGGACTCATCAGGTGTTCTCGAAATAGGGATCGGATGCATAAAAAATTTAAACAAAATCCAGATAACGTTGTGCTCGAAATCACATACAAACGTTACCGGAACTTTTATAATAAGATTATTAGTAAGTTGAAACGAGAATATGAAAAAGGTTTGCTAAGAGAAGCAGGTAACAATAATAAAAAACATATGGAAGGCTATAAATAATATAACTAATAGAAATGTTAAGAACGATAACTCTTTGGATCTTCTATCTACAGAGTCAACTCCTCATCTGTCGGTCAATGCCACAAATGAGTTCTTTGCCACTATCGGCCAAAACTTAGCAAACAAAATTATCCTGCCGGTAGGACATTCCCCTTCAGAGGAGACACATGGACATTCGTCATTAACTTGTAATTCATTTGTTCTTCTTGACACTGACGAAGATGAAATTGAAAAAACAATTACTGGTCTGAAAAGTAACTGTGCTGCTGGTGACGATGGAATCTCAGCAGACATACTTAAATTGATAAAAAATAACATAATAGCCCCACTCACGCATATTTTTAATATGAGTTTGCAAATGGGTATTTTTCCTGAATCACTTAAGCGGTCTATAGTAAGACCTATTTTTAAGGGTGGAAATAGAAGCCGTGTCACTAACTATCGACCTATTTCAATTCTGTCCTCTCTATCAAAAATCCTTGAAAGGTTAATTAATAAAAGACTTATAAATTATTTGGAAAAATATAAGCTACTCTCTAAAAATCCGAAAAAGAAGATGCCTTAAATAACTTTACTGAACATATTGTCAAAACTATTGATGACAAAAAGAAATGCCTTACTATATTTCTCGATCTGGCGAAGGCGTTTGACACGGTTTCTATTCCTACCCTAATTAACAAGCTGTATCAACTCGGAGTCCGTGGAAATCAACTCAAATTACTGTCTGATTATTTGTCTGGAAGAACACAAAAGGTGAAAATTGGCAAATACACGAGCGATGCCTTACCTGTTATCCATGGAGTGCCACAGGGTAGTATCTTAGGTCCTACGTTGTTCCTTATATATTTAAATAATCTTACGCTACTTAATATTGAAAACTGCAAAATAATTTCGTATGCAGATGATACTACCCTAACATTCCACGGTGATACTTGGAGTGAAATTTTCCGAAACGCACAAAATGGCTATAACACGGTTACAAAATGGCTTGCTCAAAACTACCTCTCTCTTAATACCGAAAAAACCAAATATATCCTATTTTCTATTCGAAATACAAATGAATTGCTACGATCAACGTATCGTATAACCTCCCACATTTGCCATAGTGAATCTATAAATTGCTCTTGTCCGTCTCTGTCTCCTGTTGAATACATTAAATATATTAGGACTTATATTTGACAGAAAACTTAATTTTAAAAATCATTTAATTAATCTCTCACACAGACTAAGAAAACTTATTTATGTATTCAAGCAAATAAGACATTCCACAAATGCCAATATTATGAAAATGATTTATTATTCTTTGTGTCAATCGGTTATAACCTATTGTATTTCCTGTTGGGGCGGTGCTGCTAAAACGCATAATATAATTGCTGAAAGAGCTCAAAGGGCCTTACTGAAGGTAAGTTATTTAAACCCAGGTATTTTTCTACTATTGAGCTGTACAGGAAATGTGAGGTACTAACCGTACGCAAACTGTTTGTATTAGCTTTAATTATGAGACAGCATTCCTGTGTCCAGTTAAGTGTACTGTCCGAAAAAGATATTGCAACGAGAAGACGTTTCGACTTGTTGAAATCAGTTCCATGCAGAACATCTTTTGCTCAAAAATTCCGCATGTTCCTTGGCCCAAAACTATTTAACATTGCAAATAAGCAGTTGCACATTTTCTCCATGTCAAAAAGAGAGTGCAAGCAGAATGTAATCACTTGGCTTCTTCCCCTAACCTATGATGAAACCGAAAAACTATTTAGCATAGCTGTATAGGATTTTTTTTAGTAACAAAAATATTTAAATACAATTAATAAATTCTATTTCACATAAACCAACTTGGGTAGTGGTGATGTGTCTGTGGCTGGGTGCACGGTCCCAATTAGTCGTTTTCTATGGAGAGGAGACGGCAAAATAGCCACGCTTTCTATTTTAAATTGATTGATTAATGTTATCAAATTACAATGGGTATGGCTGGACAAGGTCGGCACTAGTCACCTGGTTGATCCCTTGTTTATACTTGTTCTAAGTGAAGATCTTATGTCCTATTTTTCTCGGGCACACACACACGCTACCCACACACACGCTACCCACACACAAACATCATACACCCTCACAAAACACACATACACCATCACAAAAACACCAACACTCACGCGCACACACACACATATCACCCATGCACAAACATTACACACCCACACAAAAGCACACATACATTCACATGCACCTCTATAGGCACTAGCAGGTACCGTTTATTTGTTTGTTTTTATTATTATTTTTTTTAATCTTTTTTGTTTTCTTGGTTTCTAGTTTTGCACCTAAATAGTAATAATAATTATTGCCTTGTATCTAAAATCCAAATAATTATAACTCAAACTCATCTAGGCAATAATAATCTAGGCAATGACAATTATTCAATTGTGTAAAATCCATAGTTTATATGTTATTTTGATCATTTGGGTACAATTGTTTCCGAAGGTGGGCGCTGATACCTATAATTACAAGATATTTAGTTATCTTAGCTTAGGTATTGGTTGCAACTCTAAAATACAACTTTACTTACCTTAGGTCTATTTTTATTGTATAACAATTGTTTTGTGTTTCTCTTTACTTTAAGGTGCAAATAAACGATTTTTATTTTTTTATTTTCTAAATATTAAATGTTCACTGGGCATTTTTTTTAATACCAAATATTCTTATTTTTTGTTTTTGTTAAAATCATTCAAATTAATACTGGCAGTGTGTTACGCAATTAGGTTCATTAAAACGTTGGAATAAATAAATATTTTTCTACGTGTCTTCTAAACAACTATTTTAAACAAAGAAAGCAGTCCATCTCTGGTTGACTTTGTGTTGCCATATATGTATAAATAAAAAAACAATTTCAGACTTGATACAACTCAGATCAGAATTTGCACATAACACAAGTTATTACTTTACCTAACCGAATAAAATGCAAGTGGAACCACAGGCACCGACACAATACAGTTACCTAAGTAGGTAGCTGTATTGTGCGCCTGGTCTTACTCTACACGGCATCAAAGAAACTTCTTTGATGCCGCGTAGAATAAGACCAGACGCCAGAACACAATGCATCACGAACTTCAGAATTCTGGTCTCCGTACTAGCTTCTGAAATGTGAGTGGCTAATGCTTTTAGAGTGGCATTTCAAGCGAAATTTTAAAAGAAATTTGTCTATAGGTACTAAAATCTGGTTTCAAAACCGATGAATTTCGCGATCCAGTCGGTATATACAATAGTATATACCGACTAGATCGCGAATAGTAAACAATAGTATTAGCCAACAATTAGTAGTAGTATAAAATAGTATTAGACAGCAAAAGAAGGAAAGTCGTGGTGGCCTAGTGGTAAAAACACCAGCCTCTCAAGTGTGAGTGCGCGGGTTCGATTCCAGGTCAGGCAAGTACCAATGTAACTTTTCTAAAGTTATATGTACTTTCTAAGTATGTCTTGGTCACCAATGACTGAAGGTGAAGGAAAACATCTTGAGGAAACCTGGACTTTAAGTCTGAAATCGCCAACCCGCATTGAGCAAGCGTGGTGATTAGGCTCAATCCTTCTCCAAATGAGAGGAGACTTAAGCCCAGCAGTGGGACGATAAAAAGGTTGATAATGATGATATCATATCAAATATTATTATCATAATACACTATAGACATCTCGGTGTATTGTCAAATGATTAAAATCGTGCGAAGCACTAGGGTATCCTTTTAATATTTAATTATTTACGTTATTTAGCAAACAGAGAATTCTCCGAACTTTGAAGCAAGGGATATTAGCAATATCCTTTTAAATGTGTAGCGATGATGAGTGAGCTTTACTCCCTGTTCCTCATGCCTCCACACTGGTGACCCCGAGCATGAACGTCAGCGCAGCCTTCGTGCAACAACTTGAGCGTGACGTCATCATCATCACTCCCGCAAGCTTCATCGGCGAATCACCCACCCAGCCAGCACCCAAGGCTTCAACGGGTATCCTGACCACAAGCATGCAGCGACTGCGCATACCTGGTCATCACCCTCAACCTCATCAGCAACCTCGGCACAGCACACTGCACTTTCGGCCGGTCAACCAGCAGAGCCCTCTCTCCTGGTCGACGCAGCCTCAACCCGGCGCTGTACGACATCCGACGCACTGGAATACAATGCAGCGCCCCACCACCCCGACTCACTGGGGAATCTTCAAAGACAGTTCTGACTCACCGTGAACTACGCGGCAACCGGTTCCGACTCACTGGAACCTCAGCTGGCCTAGCAAGAATCACAAGATACAAGACTCAGTCCACTATCGACCTCCGGTCTCCGGAGGAGAGTGATGTAGCGGTACCTACAAACGCCACAAATGTATCAGCGAGGCATTCAAGTAATACATTATCAATTGGAATCGGTATCATTTTGACAGTTTAACAACACTCATTGCGTTATTTAAGTGTTGTGCAGATAAATTTTTCGAACTTATGAAGCAATGGTTTAGAAATTTGCTTTATGAATGATGCAGATTAGTACTTTGTTACGTAAGATAAAGATTGCTTTCCGATAGCGATTGATTGTTACGTAATTAGGGTGCAGAATGAGCGGCTTATATTTAACTAACCCTAGAGTGGGCGCGCTATGAACATTTTGCCGCCCGCGAAAAACGTTAATAATTTTTAAAACAACTGTCCGTTAGGCTTGCGATTTTTAGTAGCTGAACCTATGCTCGTTGGCAACGCGCGCCGAAAAGCTGGAAGCCGTCAGTTCGCAGGGGACTGCTTGAGGAGAAGGTTGTTACCACCAGTAGGCCTAGTATGAGTTTTCAATACGAAACTCGATCGTTGATATCGAGCGCGTTTGGCGCTCTCATTGGTTGAGAGTTCTTACGACCTTGAAGCGGGTCAATCGCTGAGTCAAACGCGCTCAATATCGACGATCGAGTTTCGTAATGAATACTCATACTAGGCCTACAGGTGTTGCTGGGCGGCAAATTGCTTACCGCGCGCCCATTCACGTACACAAAATTGTGTAACGTATTTTTTTGCAAACTTGAAATGTAGACGGTGCAATAATAAATAAGTGATAAAATAGGTGTAAGGTTTTATTCTGCATTTTCCATATTTTCAAAAATATTTGAAGAGGAAGGAATGTATTGACTTAAATTGTTTTCACCCAGAATACGCATCTGCCTTTAGGGAACCATTTTCAACAAAAAAAGCATGTAGGAAAAATGTTGACTTAAGTGGTTTTTGAAATGACCGATTCAATTATGCTTAAAACAAAAAAAAAACCATTTTAGTTTTAGCATTTAAAATAAATTTATAATTAAAAATGAAACCGGCCAAGTGCATGTCGGACTCACGCACAAAGGGTTCCGTACCATTGATTTATGAAATTAATGGATTTAAGTTATTTGTATGAAAGATTACGCGGTAATAAGCGCTTTACGATTAACGAGGTATTAAAAAAAAAACTACGTACTAGATCTCGTTCAAAACAATTTTCGTTGGTAGTTTTTATAGTAATGTACATCATATGTTTTTTTTTATATTTTTCGTTTTCTTATTTTAGAAATTAGAGGGGGGGACCAACTTTTTTCCACTTTAGAAGCGTCTGCCACGCAAACTATTCGGTTTAGAAAAAAAAATTAGAAACTTCAATATCATTTTTGAAGACCTATCCATAGTACCCCACAAGTATGTGTTTGATGAAAAAAAAATGAGTTTCAGTTCTAAGTATGGGGAGCCCCCAATATTTATTATTATTTTTTTTATTTTTGCATAAAAATCTTAATGCGGTTCATAGAATACATCTGCCTACCAAGTTTCAACAGTATAGCTCTTATAGTTTCGGAAAAAAATGGCTGTGACATACGGACGGAAAGACGGACAGACAGATATGACGAATCTATAAGGGTTCCGTTTCTTGCCATTTGGCTATGGAATTCTAAAAATAAGCATGGACAAAATAGAAGCTCAAATTATGTCTTGGCTAGAGGAACCATCAGATCAAGGGCAGTTCAACATTAATAATTCAGCAAACGTTTTAGTACAAAGATTATCCCAAAATATCCTTAACACTGACCACAACGTAACTATGGATAATATTTTCACTTTGATACCTCTTGCTCATTAGTTGCTAACTGATCTGCAAGATCTGCAGTATTATGTCCCTCTAGGAAAAACAGGCGCAGGAAAAAGGGTGTTCCAGATACCCAAAGTTATTGTGCAACGAACATACCTTTGTGAATACAGTTTTAATAAAATATATCCTTTTAATTTAGGAAATATATAATTCTGTTATTTTTTTTCCAAATTCGAAAGTTTTATAGAGTATTTTGTGAGTTTCTTATAGTCTTTTTTACACCAAAATGTTTATAAAGAATTTTAATAAATATGATGATTTGTTATTACTTATTAGTGCGTTATTTAAAACCAGAGAAAAAAAAATAAACTGCTGTATTACTAGTTAACCCTTAATAAGGCTCGCGCCTGTGTGTGTAATGTACACATACCTTTGTGAAGACAGTTTTAATAAAATATATCCTTTTAATTTAGGAAATATATAATTCTGTTATTTTTTTTTCCAAATTCGAAAGTTTTATAGAGTATTTTGTGAGTTTCCTATAGTCTTTTGTACACCAAAATTTTTGTTACGAATTTTAATAAATATGATGATTTGTTATTACTTATTAGTGCGTTATTTAAATCCGTAGAAAAAAAATAAACTGCTCTATTACTAGTTAAAATGATCAAAGAAAACGGGCGATAAAATGCTCCGCAGGCACCCACTAACGTTTTGCAAAAAGACGCGCCCACTCTAGGGTTAAGAATAACTAATATTTGTCTAAAATGTACAGGCAGTTAAACGCAACCAACCACCGATTTCTGCTTGCCATTTAAACCTTTTTATACAAGAACCTACACAAATCACAGAGAATATCGGCTGCTATTATTTTGAGATATTGCAAGCAATTGCCTTAATAATACAATTAGAAACGCTTCCAGATTGTGGCGCAAAATGAGGGAGGATAATTAAGCGTTTTGCAAGATTGATTTTCCTGGGCTTTATTATATACTCTTTTTCGGAAACTCCTTTCATTATCGCATTATTATTTTAATGACATGATACTGATTAAATATAATTTCTTAGGCATTACTCAAGATTCATACGACCGCATTCTATCTATGCCCTCTCCCTCTTACCGAGAGGAGGTTTGTGTCCCAATAGTTTAATTATGTAAATATAATTTCAACTAGCTGCACCGCTCGGTTTCACTCGCGTAGGTTTCGATATGTTTTTTTATATACTCCGCTCCTAGTGGTCGCAGCGTGTTGTTATACACTATAAATTACTTGCTTTATTACGTCCGTAAGCCGATTCTTAAAACGTAGGTTGAAGGAACAACAGGGATTTTTGTTACATATTGTATAACCTAAAGCCTTCCTGGATTAATGGGCTACCTAACGCAAAAAGAATTTTTCAAATCGGACCCGTAGTTCCTGAGCTTAGCGCGTTCAAACAAACAAACTCTTCAGCTTTATATGTTAGTATAGATTTAGATTTATTATGAGCGTTTAGTTGTTTTGTTTTAATTTTATTAAGCTATTGCATAGCTTCTATCGCGGGCCTTGAGCGCGGGGACCGAATCCAGAAATTCCGTAACGAAAAAACCTCACGCTCCCCACTCCGACGGGCACGGAGGTGTGGCTTGAAGGCCATCGTCTAACGTCGTTTCAGTTCGGCTGTCTTCGGCACGGTATGTTTGTGTGCGTGCGACTACATCTTTTGAAAACAATTTATAGATTTTCAAAAAGAGCATGCATATTGCAGGGCGCGAACTCAGTTCTACACACTTGCCATGTTACTGATAGTGGCGATGTGCTAAACTTGCGATTAATTTTCTCTCTGAAATAGGTCTTCTATAGAGATATATCATAGACGTCATCGACGTTGTCATGGCTACCTTAAAAACTTTTCATATAATTAATTATTAAGTAATTAATTTAGTAGTGTTTTATAAAATAGCTTTTTTTAACGGAAAACCTAAGATGAATGTCACGCTAATTTTTCATTGGACTTTTAAATTATATATAGTGTTGTTTACTAAATAAAAGCGCGTGATTTTATAGAGTAAAAAGTGCTCACGCGGCCGTTTTTTCAACTGTTATTGGCGATATCCGCCATTATTGTGAAATATTTTTTTAAAGAATTTCTATAATTTGTTACACGTGTTATTGGCAAAATTGTGGTATCTATCCACAGGGACCAGATCAAGAGTTGAAGTTGAAGTTTTTATTAAATAAAATATTACAGAAAGATGTCGGTGAACAATGTTAATACGAGTACATTTAAGTGTACGAGTTGTAATATTGTTATCTCGGAAACGAAGCAACGAAAGTTTAATAAAAATATGCTCGTCGGCTTTTTCTGAGGAAGACATTGATGAGGCAAAAAAGTTATTGTTTGTTTCTACGAAGACAAGACAAAAACATGTATGGAGGCGTAAGAACAAAAAGCAGAAAGAGCTAAAATATACGATTACGGTGTTTAAAATCACGGATCCCGAACAATCCCAGTTTTTGTGGCATATGACCTTCACAAATTGCCACCAGTTTGCTTTGACTACGTAGAACGTACGTAAAGAAGTTGATGAAGGATTTATTAATTCTACGGTCAGATGTTAACGCAATCAGAAGTGATTATGTTACTAAAGATCAGCTCGAAAATATTAAATTGATAACAAATAATTCGACACCGACGCCGTTCATCATCAACAACCTTTTTATCGTCCCACTGCTGGGCACAGATCTCCTCTCATACAGAGAAGGATTGAGCGTAATCACCATGCTTGCTCAATGCGGGTTGACGATTTCAGACTTATAAAGCCCAGGTTTCCTCAAGATGTTTTCCTTCGATCAGAGCGGCTGACAACTTTTCTATCAAAAACATTGAATTTGAAAATGAATAATGATCCACAAGAGTCCACAACAAAATATGGGACCACCATTGACACGGTATTTTCTAGGTATTTAGAGGATATTAAGTCGCAAACTTATGTTTCTTATTTCAGTTATCATAAACCTATAGTTTCAATGATAAATATTCCTGAATAACCAACAGCTACTGAAAGGTAATAAAACCCACATGTCTTGTAAAATAATAAAAATATTTTAAATAATATTAACTTTTTATTTATTTAATAAAAGAAAAAATTGTTTTCTTATCGGTCACCAATTAATATCAAAGAAAAAGAAATACTGCATAAATAAAATAAATAAATATTTATAATTGCATAAATTGATACAAAATGCTATGCAATAGCTTTACCGCGGCAGTCCCCGAGTGCCACAAGTCTTTTTTTGTCGTCTAATTCGATCTCTGTTAAGACAAGTAACAAATATTCTTCATTGGTACATTAATAGTTAACATAATAAAAGTTCTAACAGCTAAAATTAACATTGGGATTTATAATTTATCAAGCTAAGAACTTTATGGGAAACATTTTTTTCATATATCGCTTCTCAAGTACTTATTTTGGATTACTTAATTAATGAGATAAAATCTTTCACGTAACCTTGTCGCCTTTGTAGAGCAGTAAGTAGGTACCTACTTACGTCAATGTCCATGGTCAATACGTACACAATGACATATTAACTCAAAAATTATATTATCTAACTAAAAACTAGCTAAGTCATTGAATGACTTAGCGATTTTTTAAGCGATTATAAACATCACACGAAACCAACTTGTTATTGTGGATACCGCTACATTTAATTTCAACTTAGCGGTTTATAGAAATATTACGTTTATGGGTTCTCTACACAAAGTCTTTATCTACGGTCGTCTGAATCTTGCCTAATGGGTAAGGAAATATTGATTATCCTAAAATTGATGGTTCAAAGTTTGTAAACATGTGACAATCGCTTTCAATGCATTGCGTATTCATCTAAGATCTGGGAGAAGAAAATAGAGTATCCTTTTTGCTAAAAAAGCTGGAAGCCGTCAGTTCGCAGGGGACCGCTTGAGGAGAAGGTTGTTACCAGCAGGTGTTGCTGGGCGGCAAATTACTTACTGCGCGCCCATTCACATACATAAAATTGTGCAACGTATTTTATGCAAACCTTAAATGTAGACGGTGCAATAATAAATAAGTGATGAAATAGGTGTAAGGTTTTATTCTGCATTTTCCATATTTCCAAAAATATTTGAAGAGGAAGGAATGTAATGACTTAAGTTGTTCCCACCCAGAATGCGCATCTACCTTTAGGGAACCATTTTCAACAAAAAAAACATGTTGGAAAAATGTTGACTTAAGTGGTTTTTGAAATGACCGATTCAATTATGCTTAAAACAAAAAAAAAAAAAACATCTTAGTTTTAGCATTTAAAATAAATTTATAATAAAAAGAAAACCGGCCAAGTGCATGTCGGACTCACGCACAAAGGGTTCCGTACCACTGATTTATGAAATTAAAGGATTTAAGTTATTTGCATGAAAGACTACTTGATAGATTGCTCAATAATGGGATCAGGTTCATATTCAATCTCAGGAAATATAACCATGTGTCGAGCTACAGGTCTGAACTCAAATGGATGCCCATTCGCCAGAGAAGAAATTTGCGCGCTTTGTCCACGCTTTTTTCCCTTCTTAACTCACCCACTCCTCCTTCTTATCTTGTGACTCACTTCCAATATTTATGTTCTTCTCACACTAAGAATCTGCGTTCTTCTAACAATCTTCTCTTACTCTGTCCTTCACATACGTCTGACTTTGTTCACTCTTCATTTCTTATTCAATCTATTCTTCTGTGGAATGCGCTTCCTCTTGATATCAGGATGGCCGCCAGTCGGTTTGCATTTAAGCGGAAATTGCAGAGTTATTTTCGCAACGGTTAGGGTGGAGTCATTACAATAACTGTCTCCCAAATTTTTAGTTTTGTATGTATATATTATAAGTATAATATATTTTGGTAATAGTATGTATGTTTATATAGCTTATTTAAGTATTTTTTTTTATATAGGGTTAAGAGTATGTTTTCATAATAATTTTTTCGTTTAAAGCACCTACTACTAATCTCTTCACCACCTTTGGTTGACTGGTAGAGAATGCCTAAGGCATTAAGTCCGCCATTGTACAATTTATGTGCGAAAGAATAAATAAATAATAAATAATAAGCGGTTTACGATTAACGAGATATTAAAAAAAAACTACATACTAGATCTCGTTCAAAACAATTTTCGTTGGTAGTTTTTATAGTAATGTAAGTAAAAAATTTGAGTTTCAGTTCTACATAAGTATGGGGAGCCCCCAATATTTATTATTATTTTTTTTATTTTTGCATAAAAATCTTAATGCGTTTCATAGAATACATCTACCTACCAAGGTTTCAACAGTATCTATAGCTCTTATAGTTTCGGAAAAAAAATACTGTGACATACGGACGGACAGACGGACAGACAGATATGACGAATCTATAAGGTTTCCGTTTCTTGCCATTTGGCTACGGAACCCTAAAAATAAGCATGGACAAAATAGAAGCTCAAATTATGTCGTGGCTAGAGGAACCATCAGATCAAGGGCAGTTCAACATTAATAATTCAGCAAACGTTTTAGTACAAAGATTATCCCAAAATATCCTTAACACTGGCCACAACGTAACTATGGATAATATTTTCACTTTGATACCTCTTGCTCATTAGTTGCTAACTGATCTGCAAGATCTGCAGTATTATGTCCCTCTAGGAAAAACAGGCGCAGGAAAAAGGGTGTTCCAGATACCCAAAGTTATTGTGCAACGAACATACCTTTGTGAATACAGTTTTAATAAAATATATCCTTTTAATTTAGGAAATATATAATTCTGTTATTTTTTTTTCCAAATTCGAAAGTTTTATAGAGTATTTTGTGAGTTTCTTATAGTCTTTTTTACACCAAAATGTTTATAAAGAATTTTAATAAATATGATGATTTGTTATTACTTATTAGTGCGTTATTTAAAACCAGAGAAAAAAAAATAAACTGCTGTATTACTAGTTAACCCTTAATAAGGCTCGCGCCTGTGTTAGGGTTAGAAAGTAAGTTACAGTGGAAATAGAGTAAATAGATACTGCAGAATTTAAAAAAATATATTTTGAAAAAGGGGGGATGGTTTTTACCCCCTTTTTTGGGTGGGAAATAATATCCCTTTGCCCGATTATGTATGTGCACTGTGTCTCGAAGTGGGAAAATAATTCCCTTTGCCTATTTAGGCAAAGGGAATTATGCCTAGTTTTGTTGTTATTCATATACTAGTATTTCACCTGGTTTCGCTTATTACATTTTATTTATTTTTTTATGTAAATAAAATAAAAGTTCGTAACGCATTTCACTAGAGTTTTTTTCTCTATTCATAAAGAAAAAAATGTAGTGAAATGCAAAAAAATTCATAGGTAAATAAAATAAAAGTTCGTAACGCATTTCACTAGAGCTTTTTTCTTTATTCATAAAGAAAAAAATCTAGTGAAATGCGTTACGAACTCTTCTAACTCCCGTTTCCCTAAATTTTTTTTCTTATTCGTGGTGAATCCTACAAATAAATGATTACATGGAGTAAATATCACATCTACATCCCCTAAGAAGTTTACTTTCATTAAAATTTCAGCATTCTATCATTATTTGTATTTTGTATTGACTTGTATGCGAGTTCAAACTTTCATATATATAATAAGAAATAAATTATAAACTTAGTCGGGCCAAGGGAATAATTTTCCCACTTAGTATTTCGCAGATTTTAACGCTATTATCAATGTTATACGCATAAAATCAACAAAAAAACATAGCTAAAGTTGTCATTTCATATAAGATGGAAACATTTATCTACTTTCAAGATTTTTCGTTGAACAATAAAAGATTTTTCTCGGAAGTAACCAAAAATCGACCGTTATTTTAGCACCTTTTCACGTCACTGAACTTTGACATTGGCATTTCAATATAAGGTAGATATTTTCTTAAAAGTGTAGCAAGTTATGAAATTTAAAATCTTCTAAAGAATAGTATATTTCGGTTGCGTTCATTCTATGGGCTATCTTTCATGTAAAATAAACCTGTTTTTCAAAATAGTCTTGGTGGGAAACTATATCCCTTTGCCTTATTAAGGGTTAAAATGATCAAAGAAAACGGTCGATAAAATGCTCCCCAGGCACCCACTAACGTTTTGCAAAAAGACGCGCCCACTCTAGGGTTAAGAATAACTAATATTTGTCTAAAATGTACAGGCAGTTAAACGCAACCTACAACCGATTTCTGCTTGCCATTTAAACCTTTTTATACAAGAACCTACACAAATCACAGAGAATATCGGCTGCTATTATTTTGAGTTATTGCAAGCAATTGCCTTAATAATACAATTAGAAACGCTCCCAGATTGTGGCGCAAAATGAGGGAGGAGAATCAGGCGTTTTGCGAGATTGATTTTCCTGGCCTTTATTATAAAGGGTGTATCTGACATCGACGCACAAACGAGTACCATGTATCCAGTACATGATTCTGAACCCCCCAGTGGTGGAAATTTTGTTCGGTTTTTCCAGATAAAAAAAAAAATATGCAGTTTTTTTCGCTTTAAACCGTTCATAATTGATATACTTTTATAACCCAATAAGATTTTAAAGTAAAAAATAATTAATTCGATAATTACACAAAAAAGCGCAATGTGAATATAACTCGAAAAACTATCCTATCAGCCGATTTAATAGAGTTCACATCAGGGGTCAACGTCATATCCACAAACACGCGCGGCGGCTCGCTTGCAACGTTCAAAGGCCGATCCGACACATTTTTTTAAACACTGTTATTTCTGTAACTGCTCATTAACGATATAAATGACTATCACAAATTTATTAGTGGCATGCGGTGTAGCCTTCTCGCGGAGTTTGCGTTACGATGTCAGATACCCAGACACCCTGTATACTCTTTTTCGGAAACTCGTTTCATTATCGTGTTATTTTTTTAATGACATGATACTCATTAAATATAATTTCTTAGGCATTAGGCAAGATTCATACGACCGCATTCTATCTATGCCCTCTCCCTCTTACCGAGAAGAGGTGTGTGTCCCAATAGTTTAATTATGTAAATATAATTTCAACTAGCTGCACCGCTCGGTTTCACTCGCGTAGGTTTCGATATGATTTTTTATATACTCCGCTCCTAGTGGTCGCAGCGTGTTGTTATACACTATGTAACAAAAACCTTGTTGTTCCTTTCAGGGACATATAATTTTACCTACAAGCACATCATTAATGAAGTCATAATTAGAAAACAGTAATCATTGTCTAGTCGAGGGGTCACAATCAAATATCTAATAAAACCGACAAATTTGATTTTTTTTAGAATATCTGATTTTGTGAGTTAAATAAATTGGCGGGAACGTTCTACTTACGTCTAGTTTATTCATGCAGAATTGCAGAGCTAAGAAATCAAATTATAAATATTAGTAATTAAACATTTATTTTAATTATTTTTGTTGAAAAATTTTTATAAATTATTTGCTTTATTACGTCCGTAAGCCGATACATAAAACGTAGATTGAAGGAACAACAGGGTTTTTGTTACATATTGTATAACCTAAAGCCTTCCTGGATTAATGGGCTACCTAACGCAAAAAGAATTTTTCAAATCGGACCCGTAGTTCCTGAGCTTAGCGCGTTCAAACAAACAAACAAACTCTTCAGCTTTATATATTACTATAGATATAGATTTATTATGAGCGTTTAGTTGTTTTGTTTTAATTTTATTTGTCGTCTAATTCGAGCTCTGTTAAGACAAGTAACAAATATTCTTCATTGGTATATTAATAGTTAACATAATGAAAGTTCTAACTGCTTAAATTAACATTGGGATTTATAATTTATCAAGCTAAGAACTTTATGGGAAACATTTTTTTCATATAACGCTTCTCAAGTACTTATTTTGGATTACTTAATTAATAAGATAAAGTCTTTCACGTAACCTTGTCGCCTTTGTAGAGTAGTAAGTAGGTACCTACTTACGTCAATATCCATGGTCAATACGTACACAATGACATATTAACTCAAAAATTATATTATCTAACTAAAAACTAGCTGAGTCATTGAATGACTTAGCGATTTTTTAAGCGATTATAAACATCACACGAAACCAACTTGTTATTGTGGATACCGCTACATTTAATTTCAACTTAGCGGTTTATAGAAATATTACGTTTATGGGTTCTCTACACAAAGTCTTTATCTACGGTCGTCTGAATCTTGCCTAATGGGTAAGGAAATATTGATTATCCTAAAATTGATGGTTCAAAGTTTGTAAACATGTGACAATCGCTTTCAAAGCATTGCGTATTCATACTACCTACAATAATTATTACAATACTAGCTGTCCCGGCGAACTTTGTTCCACCTTAAAGGCAATATGACATGATCTTATTTACTACTTTTTAAATTAGGATAATCAATATATATAAAAGAAAGTCGTGTTAGTTACACTATTTATAACTCAAGAACGGCTGAACCGATTTGACTTAAAATTGGTAAGGAGGTAGCTAACATCTGGGAGAAGAAAATAGAGTATCCTTTTTGCTAAAAAAGCTGGAAGCCGTCAGTTCGCAGGGGACCGCTTGAGGAGAAGGTTGTTACCAGCAGGTGTTGCTGGGCGGCAAATTACTTACTGCGCGCCCATTCACATACATAAAATTGTGTAACGTATTTTATGCAAACCTTAAATGTAGACGGTGCAATAATAAATAAGTGATGAAATAGGTGTAAGGTTTTATTCTGCATTTTCCATATTTCCAAAAATATTTGAAGAGGAAGGAATGTAATGACTTAAGTTGTTCCCACCCAGAATGCGCATCTACCTTTAGGGAACCATTTTCAACAAAAAAAACATGTTGGAAAAATGTTGACTTAAGTGGTTTTTGAAATGACCGATTCAATTATGCTTAAAACAAAAAAAAAAAAAACATCTTAGTTTTAGCATTTAAAATAAATTTATAATAAAAAGAAAACCGGCCAAGTGCATGTCGGACTCACGCACAAAGGGTTCCGTACCACTGATTTATGAAATTAAAGGATTTAAGTTATTTGCATGAAAGACTACTTGATAGATTGCTCAATAATGGGATCAGGTTCATATTCAATCTCAGGAAATATAACCATGTGTCGAGCTACAGGTCTGAACTCAAATGGATGCCCATTCGCCAGAGAAGAAATTTGCGCGCTTTGACCACGCTTTTTTCCCTTCTTAACTCACCCACTCCTCCTTCTTATCTTGTGACTCACTTCCAATATTTATGTTCTTCTCACACTAAGAATCTGCGTTCTTCTAACAATCTTCTCTTACTCTGTCCTTCACATACGTCTGACTTTGTTCACTCTTCATTTCTTATTCAATCTATTCTTCTGTGGAATGCGCTTCCTCTTGATATCAGGATGGCCGCCAGTCGGTTTGCATTTAAGCGGAAATTGCAGAGTTATTTTCGCAACGGTTAGGGTGGAGTCATTACAATAACTGTCTCCCAAATTTTTAGTTTTGTATGTATATATTATAAGTATAATATATTTTGGTAATAGTATGTATGTTTATATAGCTTATTTAAGTATATTTTTTTTTATATAGGGTTAAGAGTATGTTTTCGTAATATTTTTTTCGTTTAAAGCACCTACTACTAATCTCTTCACCACCTATGGTTGACTAGTAGAGAATGCCTAAGGCATTAAGTCCGCCATTGTACAATTTATGTGCGAAAGAATAAATAAATAATAAGCGGTTTACGATTAACGAGATATTAAAAAAACTACATACTAGATCTCGTTCAAAACAATTTTCGTTGGTAGTTTTTATAGTAATGTAAGTAAAAAATTTGAGTTTCAGTTCTAAGTATGGGGAGCCCCCAATATTTATTATTATTTTTTTTAATTTTTGCATAAAAATCTTAATGCGTTTCATAGAATACATCTACCTACCAAGGTTTCAACAGTATCTATAGCTCTTATAGTTTCGGAAAAAAAAATACTGTGACATACGGACGGACAGACGGACAGACAGATATGACGAATCTATAAGGTTTCCGTTTCTTGCCATTTGGCTACGGAACCCTAAAAATAAGCATGGACAAAATAGAAGCTCAAATTATGTCTTGGCTAGAGGAACCATCAGATCAAGGGCAGTTCAACATTAATAATTCAGCAAACGTTTTAGTACAAAGATTATCCCAAAATATCCTTAACACTGGCCACAACGTAACTATGGATAATATTTTCACTTTGATACCTCTTGCTCATTAGTTGCTAACTGATCTGCAAGATCTGCAGTATTATGTCCCTCTAGGAAAAACAGGCGCAGGAAAAAGGGTGTTCCAGATACCCAAAGTTATTGTGCAACGAACATACCTTTGTAAATACAGTTTTAATAAAATATATCCTTTTAATTTAGGAAATATATAATTCTGTTATTTTTTTTCCAAATTCGAAAGTTTTATAGAGTATTTTGTGAGTTTCTTATAGTCTTTTTTACACCAAAATGTTTATAAAGAATTTTAATAAATATGATGATTTGTTATTACTTATTAGTGCGTTATTTAAAACCAGAGAAAAAAAAATAAACTGCTGTATTACTAGTTAACCCTTAATAAGGCTCGCGCCTGTGTTAGGGTTAGAAAGTAAGTTACAGTGGAAATAGAGTAAATAGATACTGCAGAATTTAAAAAAAAATATTTTGAAAAAGGGGGGATGGTTTTTACCCCCTTTTTTGGGTGGGAAATAATATCCCTTTGCCCGATTATGTATGTGCACTGTGTCTCGAAGTGGGAAAATAATTCCCTTTGCCTATTTAGGCAAAGGGAATTATAGTTTTGTTGTTATTCATATACTAGTATTTCACCTGGTTTCGCTTATTACATTTTATTTATTTTTTTATGTAAATAAAATAAAAGTTCGTAACGCATTTCACTAGAGTATTGTTCTCTATTCATAAAGAAAAAAATCTAGTGAAATGCAAAAAAATTCATAGGTAAATAAAATAAAAGTTCGTAACGCATTTCACTAGAGTTTTTTTCTTTATTCATAAAGAAAAAAAATCTAGTGAAATGCGTTACGAACTCTTCTAGCTCCCGTTTCCCTAAATTTTTTTTCTTATTCGTGGTGAATCCTACAAATAAATGATTACATGGAGTAAATATCACATCTACATCCCCTAAGAAGTTTACTTTCATTAAAATTTCAGCATTCTATCATTATTTGTATTTTGTATTGACTTGTATGCGAGTTCAAACTTTCATATATATAATAAGAAATAAATTATAAACTTAGTCGGGCCAAGGGAATAATTTTCCCACTTAGTATTTCGCAGATTTTAACGCTATTATCAATGTTATACGCATAAAATCAACAAAAAAACATAGCTAAAGTTGTCATTTCATATAAGATGGAAACATATCTACTTTCAAGATTTTTCGTTGAACAATAAAAGATTTTTCTCGGAAGTAACCAAAAATCGACCGTTATTTTAGCACCTTTTCACGTCACTGAACTTTGACATTGGCATTTCAATATAAGGTAGATATTTTCTTAAAAGTGTAGCAAGTTATGAAATTTAAAATCTTCTAAAGAATAGTATATTTCGGTTGCGTTCATTCTATGGGCTATCTTTCATGTAAAATAAACCTGTTTTTCAAAATAGTCTTGGTGGGAAACTATATCCCTTTGCCTTATTAAGGGTTAAAAGTAGGTACTAGGACAGTAGGAGGGCGGCAACTGTTACTAACGTCAACGTCTAGCTCTGCACAAAAATTTTGTTTAATAATAAAATAACTTAAGTTCAGTACTAAAAATGCATTAAATACAAAGATACGTGTGTGAATTACAACGGATTATGTTTGTGTAATATATGGATAGGCCATAAGTGAAAAACTATAACAACAATACTAATTTCTGTAAAGTAAATAAAAGTGGAAATAAACTTTGTGAACATTACCTCAAGATCTGTGAAGTAGTTTTCCTAACAAGGTCTGTCACGAAAAGTGCCTAAAACAGTTGAAAAGTAGTTGTTTTCACGGAAAGCAATAGACACGAGAAACACTATATACTGTTTTTTTTTTTTTTTTTACCTACCTGCAAATGTAAACAATAGTGTCAGTGATACTCTAGAAATAATTGAGTGAGTGAGTGAGAGACAAGACGCACTTCATACAATGGCCGTACGTCGATCACCAACCAAGGATCAAATTACGTGTGCCGATAGCAATCAGTTGATAGCCGCTCGTAGCGAATCACAATCACAACCTGACCTTAGACAGTTATGGCAGTCGGAGGCCGAAATTAACAAAGTCACATGTCGCAAAAGAAAGACACCTAATGATGACTTTTCTGAGAGATTCGATCAGTTTGAGACTAAAATTATGTCTATTTTAACTAAAATGTCCCAAACGCAAACTGATAAATTGGACAAAATATCTCTACAAGTATCGACAATTACAGACCAAATCACACATATTAAAAAGACTACAGAACAACTCTCTCTAGAACAAAATAGGGTTAAGAATGAATTAGTCGAATTGGAATCTTCAAAACTTGATTTGGTGAATAAAATTGGTAACCTGACAAACGATATCGAATACTTGAAAGCTTCTGTATCTGGCAGTATACAGTCAGCAATGATATTTCCACATGAAACCATGATCTCTGAAATTCATGAGCGCTTCCTAAGGGAGAAAAACATAGTTTTGAGTGGCTTACAGGAAATAACATCCGGAAATTCGGTCGAAAGAAGTGAATACGATAAACAAGAAGTTATAAAAATTATAAAGTTAGCGGACCCGAATTGTACTATACCTACAAAATGTTTTCGATTGGGCAAATACAACAGTAATAAATGTCGCCCCATAAAAGTTTGTTTTCCTTCTGCAGACACTGTTAAAGCAATACTTCGTAATAAAGATAGAATTTATAAAGAGATTAAAAACATCAAATGTTACTCCGACCAAACACCGCTACAGAAAGAAGAAATGTTAAAACTACGAGCTGAACTAAATAAAAGAACAGAAGAAGGCGAGGAAAACCTCACTATTAAATATGTTAAAGGAGTTCCTAAAATCATAAAAAATCCATCAAAAAACTAACGCAAACAAATGTTGATTTAAGAAATGATCCCCTAAGTAATGTCACCTACCAACTATCGAATATTCATGCTAATGTTATCAACGACAAGAAATCTCTAAAATGTTTATACGCTAACGTACGCAGTATAATGAGTCCAGGGAAACTAGATGAATTAAAATGTATAATCGAATCTGTTCCAAGCACTCTACACCTAATTATACTAACGGAAACTTGGATAAAAAGTGACTCTGAGGCTGGGAGTGCTATGATAACAGAGTACACTCACTACTACAATTACCGCGCCAGGGGAAGAGGAGGCGGCGTCTCGATTTATGTACATACCAGTCTCCAGCACAACCTCGTTGATGAATTATGTGAAGATGACAACCATTTTTTATGGATTCATCTCAACAGATTTTGCTTAGACATTGGTGTTATTTACAAGCCGGAAAGAACCAACAATGAAAATTTTCTAGGGACTTTCTCGCAGATGCTGCAAAAATATAAAAGGGCTGTTATATTTGGAGATTTCAACTACAATTTATTGAAAATAAGCCATGCAACTACTAACTACAAAATTACACTGCAGGAAAATGGATTTGAAGTTCTGAATAAAATAAACCGTTCATTCTGCACAAGAGAGACACAAAGTACTAAAACAATCCTTGACCATGTCAGCACCAATGTAAGAAATAATAAATTCCATCTAGCCGTTATAAATTCCGCGATGTCCGACCACAAACATCTATATCTAGAAATACACAAATACAAACCAGAGAAGAAGACAAAAATCACATACACTACTGTGGACTATGATAAACTAAACAAGACAATCGAACAGTCTGCTTTCTTGGACGACGACATGAAATACGAACAATTTGAGCAAAATCTAATGGAAGCTGTGAAGAAAAGTAGGATTACTAAAACAAAAATACAAAATCCACCAAAGTCAGATTGGATCAACAAAGATATTATCGATTTAATAAGCAGAAGGAATCACTTACTAAGTGCCCGGAATACGACACTATGCGAAGAACAGGAAGAAAATATAGAGACAGAATTATTAAAAGCAAGGAAGGAAGTCCGAGATAAAATTAAAATTGCTAAAAGTAGTTACTACTACAAAGCTTTTAAAAACTGTTCCAAAAAACCACTTAAAATGTGGCAATTAATTAACTCTTTGAGCATCAACAAAAAACTTAAAAATACCATTGCCCCGTCGAAACTTGAGACGCCCTCGGGCTGTGTTAGCGAAATATCTGACGTATGCAACTGCTTTAATTCCTTCTTTGCCAATATAGGCGCTGACCTAGCTAATAAAATACCACCCAAATATCACGACACTGAAGTATACAAACAGTTGTATAGAACTAAAATAGAACCAAAGTACCCTGGTATAGCAGAATTTGCCCCTGCTTCTTTTACGGAAGTTAGCAAGATTATTGATAACTTAAATACGAATACGACAACTGGTCTCGATGGCATCTCGTGCAAGTCTCTGAAAAGTATTAAAAATGTTGTACTCGAGAAATTAACTACCTGCATTAACCACTGCCTTAAATCCGGGTATTTTCCTGATTCCCTCAAGATCGCCAAAGTGAGTCCAATTTTCAAATCTGGCAATAAATCGGACCCAAGTAACTATCGTCCTATCTCGGTACTACCAGTCATTTCTAAAATCTTCGAGAAAATAATCTATAACCGCATGGACAAATATTTGAACTCTCACAATTTCCTTTACCATAAACAGTACGGCTTCCGCTCAAAATCAAATACACTATCAGCCTGTATAGACCTTGTTACCAACTTGAAATGTAAAATAGACAAAAAACAAATAGCTCTTGGTATATTTATTGACTTAAAAAAAGCATTTGACACGATAAGCCATAAACTTCTCCTAGAAAAACTACATGATATTGGCATCAGGGAATCAGCACATAAAATAATTGAGTCATATCTCGCTAATAGACACCAGATAGTTAAAATCGGTGAGGTTAAAAGCACTCCTGAACTAATGACACACGGAGTTCCACAAGGTTCCCTACTTGGACCTTTGCTTTTCCTAATATATATCAATAATATAAAAGACTTGGATCTAGCTGCAGATATAACATTATATGCCGATGACACTTGTCTCTTCTACTTTGGCAATGAAATTAAAGAAATCGTAAGTCGAGCTCAAGAGGACCTTAATATCCTATTTGCCTGGTTTCAGTATAATTTGCTTACTATTAATGTGACTAAGACCAACTTTATGATATTTAGTGCTAAAAATAAATATGTTTCAAATTTCCAACAAATACTCGTTAATAATGAACCGTTAACAGAAGTAGAATCGGTGAAATATCTCGGTCTAATTTTAGATAAACACCTAACATGGAAGCTGCACTTGGATAATATGCGTTCAAAATTGTCATCATTGATGGGTATACTGCGAGGTTCAGTTTGTTGCTTTCCTAAAACAGTAAAGTATATAATCTATAATTCCCTCGTCAAATCTCACCTTATTTACTTAATTGAAGTCTGGGGCTCTGCAGCTAAAACCAACATACAAAATTTGCAAATCACTCAAAATAAAATTATTAAATTGCTCTTTCGCCTTAATTACCTAACGCCTACCGAAACCGTTTTCCAAAAAACTAAATTAATGACACTTGCTCAAATGTATAAATTCCATACCTGCATCCTTGTACGGAAAATACTGACAAAAGATACACATTCTCAAATAATTTTTACAAAAAAAACTCAAATCCAGACTCGGTTACTGAGAAATGCTAATGATATCTGTCTATACAGCAGACCACGGACCAACTATGGTACTAGAAACATTAAGTATGAAGGCGCCAAAATGTATAACGAATTGCCAAAAGACATTAAGGAAATACAATCTTCTGCATTATTTAAAAAGAAGTTAAAATTTCACATTATGAAAACTTTCCAACTATCATAGTCTTAATAACTATAGTTATAAATTATAGTTACAAATTAAATTAAAAGTCCAAACAAATATTAACATCAAAAAGTAATAGATGCCTTCAATAGTAACTTTGATGGAAATTGCGTTTCGACACGTAATAGGGACTCATAATCTTACTTTTGCAGATTACCCACAATCACTAAAAAATAAAAAATAAAAATATGTAAATCTTATAGACTCCCTCGACTCTAATCTTGTCAAACTATTTTAGCATAACTTACCTTATCTTATTTTACTAACATAACAATAAGTCAATAACTAACAATACTGTATAATGAACTTGTCTAACTTTAAAAATATGCCGTTCCGATTCTCGTTTCAAGGAACGTTTACTTTTGTAACCAGTGTTTCTCATTGTAAGTGAATCATTGTATTCTGTTTTTTGAGAAATAAATGTCTTAAACCATAAAATGATCAAAGAAAACGGTCGATAAAATGCTCCCCAGGCACCCACTAACGTTTTGCAAAAAGACGCGCCCACTCTAGGGTTAAGAATAACTAATATTTGTCTAAAATGTACAGGCAGTTAAACGCAACCTACAACCGATTTCTGCTTGCCATTTAAACCTTTTTATACAAGAACCTACACAAATCACAGAGAATATCGGCTGCTATTATTTTGAGTTATTGCAAGCAATTGCCTTAATAATACAATTAGAAACGCTCCCAGATTGTGGCGCAAAATGAGGGAGGAGAATCATTCGTTTTGCGAGATTGATTTTCCTGGCCTTTATTATAAAGGGTGTATCTGACATCGACGCACAAACGAGTACCATGTATACAGTACATGATTCTGAACCCCCCAGTGGTGGAAATTTTGGTCGGTTTTTTCCAGATAAAAAAAAAAATATGCAGTTTTTTTCGCTTTAAACCGTTCATAATTGATATACTTTTATAACCCAATAAGATTTTAAAGTAAAAAATAATTAATTCGATAATTACACAAAAAAAACTATCCTATCAGCCGATTTAATAGAGTTCACATCAGGGGTCAACGTCATATCCACAAACACGCGCGGCGGCTCGCTTGCAACGTTCAAAGGCCGATCCGACACATTTTTTTAAACACTGTTATTTCTGTAACCGCTCATTAACGATATAAATGACTATCACAAATTTATTAGTGGCATGCGGTGTAGCCTTCTCGCGGAGTTTGTGTTACGATGTCAGATACCCAGACACCCTGTATACTCTTTTTCGGAAACTCGTTTCATTATCGTGTTATTTTTTTAATGACATGATACTCATTAAATATAATTTCTTAGGCATTAGGCAAGATTCATACGACCGCATTCTATCTATGCCCTCTCCCTCTTACCGAGAAGAGGTTTGTGTCCCAATAGTTTAATTATGTAAATATAATTTCAACTAGCTGCACCGCTCGTTTTCACTCGCGTAGGTTTCGATATGATTTTTTATATACTCCGCTCCTAGTGGTCGCAGCGTGTTGTTATACACTATGTAACAAAAACCTTGTTGTTCCTTTCAGGGACATATAATTTTTTTTACCTACAAGCACATCATTAATGAAGTCATAATTAGAAAACAGTAATCATTGTCTAGTCGAGGGGTCACAATCAAATATCTAATAAAACCGACAAATTTGTGTTTTTTTTTTTTTTTAGTATATCTGATTTTGTGAGTTAAATAAATTGGCGGGAACGTTCTACTTACGTCTAGTTTATTCATGCAGAATTGCAGAGCTAAGAAATCAAATTATAAATATTAGTAATTAAACATTTATTTTAATTATTTTTGTTGAAAACATTTTTATAAATTATTTGCTTTATTACGTCCGTAAGCCGATACATAAAACGTAGATTGAAGGAACAACAGGGTTTTTGTTACATATTGTATAACCTAAAGCCTTCCTGGATTAATGGGCTACCTAACGCAAAAAGAATTTTTCAAATCGGACCCGTAGTTCCTGAGCTTAGCGCGTTCAAACAAACAAACAAACTCTTCAGCTTTATATATTACTATAGATATAGATTTATAATGAGCGTTTAGTTGTTTTGTTTTAATATTATTTGTCGTCTAATTCGAGCTCTGTTAAGACAAGTAACAAATATTCTTCATTGGTATATTAATAGTTAACATAATAAAAGTTCTAACTGCTTAAATTAACATTGGGATTTATAATTTATCAAGCTAAGAACTTTATGGGAAACATTTTTTTCATATAACGCTTCTCAAGTACTTATTTTGGATTACTTAATTAATAAGATAAAGTCTTTCACGTAACCTTGTCGCCTTTGTAGAGTAGTAAGTAGGTACCTACTTACGTCAATATCCATGGTCAATACGTACACAATGACATATTAACTCAAAAATTATATTATCTAACTAAAAACTAGCTAAGTCATTGAATGACTTAGCGATTTTTTAAGCGATTATAAACATCACACGAAACCAACTTGTTATTGTGGATACCGCTACATTTAACTTCAACTTACCAGTTTATAGCAATATTATGTTAATGGGTTCTCTACACAAAGTCTTTATCTACAATAGACGCCATATAACGCGGTCGTATAAATCTTGCCTAATGGTTAAGGAAATATTGATTATCCTAAAATTGATACATACAAGCATTGCGTATTCATACGACCTACAATAATTATTACAATACTAGCTGTCCCGGCGAACTTTGTTCCGCCTTAAAGGCAATATGACATGATCTTATTTACTACTTTTTAAATTAGGATAATCAATATATATATAAAAGAAAGTCGTGTTAGTTACACTATTTATAACTTAAGAACGGCTGAACCGATTTGGCTGAAAATTGGTAGGGAGGTAGCTAAGAACTGGGAAAAGGACATATCCTGGATGGGGATCCTTTTTATCCCATTCCCGTTGTTCCTGTGTGACTGAATGAACTTCATTGTTTCGATATCTCCTACACTTTTGCGCGACCCTGGTACCTTGAACCTCCTCAAAGTAGACAAAACAAAGCTTCATCCAACTAATATTAGATTAATAATGATGAATGAGTTTCATTGTTTCGATTTCTCCTACGCTTTTGTGCTACCCTGGTACCATTCACCATACATCTTTAAAAAAAGTCTCGCCGGTTGATGCATTCGTTTAAAGTAAGGAATTATAATAAATACTCTCTGCCGGTTTAAAGCTTCTAATAAAAAGCCACAAAGCAACTTCAAATTTCTAATTATTGTATTGCTGTGCCATTTATCATCAATAAAAATACGATGCCGCGGCCAAGACCATCAAATATTTCTTGACAAAGCCGCAATGCAAGAGTAAATTGAAACATTGCAAATGAAAGCACTGAAGAAGAGCAAGAAATTGCACTTGAAGAGCGCCGCCTTAATAGGGCTCGACGTGCTTCACCCACAAGAGTAAAGAAAAGAGAGGTATTATTCCATGTTTCTTTATTTGTCATTGTAGCACCTTGTGAAAGAAATGATGAATTTCTTCGTGTGCTTCGTAAATTATCTAGCTGTTGATCTCTGAGGTGTTCACCAACTGAACCGTTTCAAGGGCTGCCTCCCATTTCTCTTGTCAGTTAGTTTTATTTTGCCTACTTTTTGGAAGTGCAGGGTACCAGAGAAGCACAAAAGTGTAGAGGAGAAGTCGAAACAATGAAGTTCATTCATCATTATTATTAAATCATTTTTTCTTATTTGTTCACCGTTTAGACCTACCCTGGACTACGACAAACATCATCAGACATCTAGGACAACACCAAAATCAGTGGTACCATTACTGCAGTATTCGTCCGTGTGGCCCTAATTATTCTCCCCGCCAGATAAGAAAAAATTAAGTCATTGACCCGACTTGTACCAAAAACTGCATAAAAATACGATAAAGATCGCCCGTCATTCAAAACTGTCGCTAATTTTGCATCGATCGAGTTTCATAGTACGAGTATAAAACGTCTTAACAAAAAGGGTTAAGTAAGAAATACGTAAATTAGAGATATTATTTCAGTATTATTTTTCAAGTTTAATAATACATGTAATAAAATTAAATATGTTATTGCTATTGTTTACGTAATTCAAAAATAAATATTTAAATTATATAAATTACAAAATAAGTTTTTAACCTATTCAGTATGTTAAGGAAACCCTATCCGACCCGTGAAGGTGTTGTTAGGTATCGATAACTGATTCTACTAATGCATACAAAACCGGGCTAAACTTTAAAAAAAAATACCCCTAAAAAAAAATATTATTTCGCAAAAAGAGGTAACCTAATAAATGTGCGTTAACCACCCTTACGCGAGCGGCGGGCGGCAGGGCACGCGGCACGTGGTCGTATCGCTATTCGCTCATAATAATGCCGGTGTTGTCACTTTATTAAAAAATACCAAATTTCGGGGAAGTTGGAATTAATTCGTGGGAAATAAAGATTATTTCAAAATTCATTTGTATTGGTACTATGATGATTGCGTAAAATTTTATATTATATTTGGTCATGTGTTTACCTAACCTTTATTATCCTTATGGGTCGCATAGGGTTTTCTTAACATACTGTATTTCAATTAAAGATCATGCCGTCATTGCATTTATTTATTATAATTTAATTTTTATTCAAAGAAGTGTATAATTAATTAATATAACCGGATTTTAAATTTCTTACCAAAAAAACGTTTTTTTTTTTTTGGGTTATGCCCTCAGCCCTGAGTGTGACGTCACAGTGGGTCAGGGGCGCGCTACCTGTGTGCCATTTTTTTGAATAAATAAAAATGAATGGACTTGATCATTAAATAGATAAAACATGCGATCGTTTTATCAGAAATGTAACAAACACTTCAGAAACTGAAAGTTCCTCGAGTAGTACGGACACTGAATCTGAATACTCTACTTTAAAAAAAATGAATTTTAAAAGAAAACATAATACAGAGGTATTAAATGTATCATTTTAATTAAAATTGTTTTTTTTTTCAAGTAGTGAATTCAGAATCAGTATGTTCCATTTTATGATAAGACGATCGTTTTGCCTGTAGTCTGTAAAATAAATGATGAGAGTTTGATTTGAGTTTCATGGATTATCTACTTACATTGCAAAATATATACGACTGAATATTATGGTTTTGAATAAAAAGGTTTGTGTCTCATGCGGAGCTACAGGTCAATAACGCAGCGACACATTCCTTACGTTTTTTCATATCGTTTTCGAAATATTGGGATATATTGGTGGACAGGTGTTAATGACTTTTATTTTTTTCTTATCTGGCGGGGATTATATGTAAATATAATTTCAACTTGCTGCGCCGCTCGGTTTCACTCGCGTAGGTTTCGATATGTTTTTTGACGTGACAACGTCTATTAAATTGGTACGGCGTGGAGTCATTCTCGAAAACACCGTAACGGCCGAATCTGACGCCACACGGAGTCCACGCCTACTTTACCCCCACCCCTAGAGCGCCCGATGTGTAAACATGTAATAGACGTTGTCACGTTCAAATATCGGCAGTAGACGGAGTTCTACAGACAACCAATTTTTTTTATATATTCCGCTCCTAGTGGTCGCAGCGTGTTGTTATATAGCCTAAAGCATTCTTGGATTAATGGGCTATCTAACGCAAAAATAGTTTTTGCGTTAAATAGCCCATTCGAATCGGACCTGGTTCCTGAACTTAGCGCATTCAAACAAAAAACAAACTCTTCAGCTTTATATATAGATATAGATTTATTATGAGCGTTTAGTTGTTTTATTTTAATTTTATTTGTCGTCTAATGTAACAAATATTCTTCATTGGTATATTAATAGTTCACATAGTAAAAGTTCTAACAGCTTTAATTAACATTGGGATTTATAATTTATTAAAACCAACAGCTAAATCCATATTTAGCTGTTGATTTTTGGGAAGCAAATAAAATAATAAGCCTTTTTTTATTAATCTATACATTTACACATATTTTTAATAAACGTGCCCCTTACTAGGAATTACTCCTGTCTCGTAGGTGCGTTTGCAAACATTTAAATTAATATACACAAACAGCCAAACCCGGAAAAACTACAAGCCAAACAAATGTTTGTTTCGTACGGGAATGGAACGCAGCAGCGGATCGCTCAGCCACTGCACCAACCATGTAGTCAATATACCTAATAAGGTGCCTTGGAGTAAGATCGGCCTTGGGGTAATAACGTACAAATCAAATATCCCAGTTATTTGGCTTAATTTTTTAATGCTAGCTAAATGTAGCCAAAAAAAAGCCAAATAAATGAGATATTTGATTTGTACGTTCTTACCCCAAGGCCGATCTTACCCCAACGCACCTTAATGTGTGATAAAAGCTATATTTATGTATATTCATCAAATTCATGGCAATGGTCAGTGAAGGTCTTGATAAAAAGAACACGGGTGGATTTTGATTTCCTACCCAATAAAAAGGTCCAAAATATGTTTGAATATTTTTTATTTACTCTCCAACACCATCAAGCCTGATATTTTTAAAAATACAGATAACAGCACATCAAACCACTAGAATCTGTCAAATTTCTTTGTTGGATTTTCAACTTTTTATCTAAAGCAATAAGGCCCAAGGTTGACTGAGAATATCTGATAGTTTCGGTTAGGTTTATCTGCTGTCTTCTGTACCTGCCTTCAATATACAATAAGTAAAGAAAACCCCGTCCGACCGACAATGATAATAAAAGTTAGGTAATCACATCACACAAAATTTTAAACTTTACATAATCATCATAATAACAATAATAATGAATTTTGACATACAAGTAATCTTTTTTTTTTCGCGAACAAAATTCAAATCCCCAATATATTTACCTTCACGGATCTTACAGGGTTTTCTTTACATATTGTAAGTATACGAAGCATGTGTGTTTGTACAGACATAAAGAACTGTCCAAAAAAGCGAAAAAGGTATGTTCACAAGGTCGGCGTGACCTAAATAGAGTATTTCTAGATGACCTGCCTAGTGCAATATAAAGTATTTAGTACAATACTACAAAAAGTGTGTTACTATATTTAACAAATTACCAAATTCACTTAAAGAATTAAATGGCAGACCGTTAAAATTAATTTTATACTCTTAAGGAATTTTCGGAGAACAAACTGTAACATTATCAACATAATTTTCCATGTTCAATTTTTAAGCAAAACATGTTTGACTCATTTTATATTGTAACACTTTTGTATACCATGTTTGTTTGCAAATAAATATTGTTTACGAAAATACCGTCATGGCACAAAGCAATGGTTTGCTTTAGAACACTTATTACCATAGGTCGGAATAGGTAGAGTGAATTGGGGTCATTCATCGGAAACGTATAAAATTGATTGATTATTAAAAAAAATATGTATAAATTGTATTAAGTCGTAAAACCGTTTGATGTGGCCATACCCTTCATTAGAGGTTAATGCTTCATCGGGATTTGATTGTTTTTATTTTTCAACAAGTAAATAATAAATTAGTTTAGTTTTGTGACCTTCCTTTTAAGTGAATTGAGTAGTAATAATGTCACTACCAACATTAACATTATTTACTTGGATCCGGAATTACATTCCGGGAAAATGGCTTATCCACGTTATTCTTTCTGTGAACATTTATGATACAAGTACCAAAAATCACTCTACCTATTCGGACCTAAACTTATTACGGATTTAAATCATTTTTTTTATTTTTTTATAAAGTAACGGTCTCGTATCGAGAGTACGATATGTTCCTCCAGCTGGGGCAAACATTTTATACCCTAAGAAGTGATACAATGACTTTAAGAATGCATCCTCTTGAAAACAAACAGAACTTGTATGAAACCATGTATCTGTCAGTTATCAAATTTACGCGGTCTTTATTTGAAGACTAGCTGCGCCACGCGGTTTGACCCATCTAGGTTTCGAGATGTTTTTTTTTATATGCTCCTATTTGTCGCAGCGTAATGTTAATAGCCTAAAGCCTTCCTGAATTAATGGGCTACCTAACGCCAAAAAATAATTTCAAATCGTACCAGTAGCTTCTGAGATTACCGCGTTCAAACAATCAAACAAACAAACTCTTCAGCTTTATATATTAGTACAGATGGTAAATAAAATTAAATGTATAAAAGATCTCATGCCCTTAATTCTAAACGAATTTGTCGGTTGCTCACTGGTTTAATCAAAAGGGAAGACTGTGTCTGAATATTTTCATCGTTGCTAATGACACGATATCTACGGAAGATGTGTGCAAGTATCGTCTTCATCACCATCATTGCGTACAGTCGCCCTGAAATAGAAATAAAAGAGTAAACGGTGTAAAAATAACTCAGCACTGCTCCACGCTCCATGACACTCGGCACGTGCGTAACTAAGCCTTTGATGGCTAAGCTCCGCACGTGCCTTTTGTATGGAACTTAAACGAACCCATCCACTACGACTCACCGACGTGCAGTTTGTAAATGTACGAACCTTACAGCTAATGATGGGTACTTTTTTGTTTTTTTTTTTTTTAATAGGATCCCCCCCGATTGGATTCACCCGCCATCACAGGGCATTATGAGCATGAGGAACCCGGATTTCCTTCCAGGATTATAGTACTACGGGAAGCGATGAGAGGATGGATCTCCTTTTTTTTATTCTATTTCGGCTAGCCCGATGGGTACATATTGGAGAAACATAACATGCAATGTTACACCAGTTAATCCTCCCAATTTATGCAATGCAACAAGAAATGAAATACAAAGCCTAGGTGAATTTGTTTCAACGTGTATTCCATACACGTTACATTTCATTTATCTGAAAAATGGGAGATGTTAAGGTGGTAGGTGCTGATCTGTCAGCGGCGAATAAATGATACACGCACCACTGCACAGTTACCTTAGGCATTGTATGCTCGTAATTAATACAAAATGTTGACTAAGATTTGCTGCTAGAGAATAGGTAATTACTAACGGTCTGTTATAGTGGATATAATATTTACCTATACAATTTCGCTTGCCAAGGCTGAAGCTAGCAAACGTGTTAGGGTTTTCTGGCAAGGAGGTAGGATCTAACCATCGATCCGGTCTGAACTGCTCGACATCTGCGCCCCACAGGGAGTGACGATTAATTCCGTAGATCCCAATCAAGCACATACTTCCAGCTGGTAGTACATAGTTCTCTGAAAATACATAAAATACAAAATTTTTGATTGAAGTAAACCAATACCTAATTTAATTGTTTTTTTTTTTCTCTAACAATTAATGTCGAGCCGGCTCTTGATTTAGCCAATCTTTAACTAGCTGTAGTGACTTGAGTACTGTATAATATTTGATTGAATTTTGGCTTGCTGACTGGAAACGTTTCAAATGTGCAGTATAAAGGAGACGATTCATTTTAGGCCACCACTATGTACAGCATATAGAAATGAAGGGAAAAAATAATAGATTTGCATAAAAATATTACTAAATTAATTTTAATAGAAATACAAGTATATAATAATTAATTATTGGAAACGTTTTTTAGTGAGGTAACCCTTTTTATAGGTAGCCATGACAGTAGTTATGACGTTTGATTGAAGACTTTGACTGTTCTATTTTCCCGTTGTGTCCGTGACGAGTGTTGATTTGAGTTGATTGTGTTTCGGAGCTTTTAGTGATTGTTTTTGTTTTGTGTGCCGTATTTTCGGAATTCATATTTTGTTTTTGTCGCAGTCATATGGTAGAAAATATAGATACGACAGCCTTAGATACATGACACGTCAATCAAATGTCACTGTCAAAATCTTATTTCGCTTATTGCTGCCTACCATATTTATCAGTAGTTGTGTTGCACTCCTTGGCCGAGTTAAATTGAATCTACATAAAAACTAAGCCAAAATATTGGGAATTAACATAAAAAACGGTTAACTATAAATACATTAAGTGTACATAGTGCTGGCCCAGGCTCCATACATTTCTGAAACATCTCCTTTTTATGTTATATATATACATGTGTCGTCAATACCCTGCATAAAGTAACATGGAAATTAAGCAAATTCGTACTTAGTTGGACATCATGCTCTATGCTCCTGGAGAGCATAGGTGCGGGAGGGTACAGCCTCATACTTTCTTTCAAAACTGCTTCTAAATACAGCAACTTTGGTAGATCATCTTTTGTGATATCTCTGTCTTGATTTTCGAGCACTGTTTGTATCCTATAATGTTTAAATAATTTTAATATAATAAGATTTTGTTAACGTTATACCTAAGCTGGTGCTTGACCGCGAGGCCGCCTTCTGATGCAATCGTTGATGGAAATGTTGATGGAGAACTATGAAACAATCTATTTTCTTGACAGACCTTTACACCTCATAGACACCTTTAGGTATAGCTTAAATAATTATAAGGCATATTGCCTTTAGCCAGGAATATTGTAGGGAATAAACTAGTACTATCACCCAGTATCCCTATGTTACGTACTTTACTCTACCCACACGTATCGAACTCCGCACGTTTGACTTTATGGATCATGACTATTCGACAACTTGACCAACATAATTAGCATATAGAATGTTGACACCAGCCTCTCAAGTATGAGTTTACAGGTTCTTGTAACCAATGTAACTTTTCTAAAGTTATATGTACTTTCCAAGTATATCTTGGACACCAATGACTTATAACAAGGTGAAGGAAAACATCTTGAGGAAACCTGGACTAGTCTGAAATCGCCAACCCGCATTGAGCAAACGTGGTGATTACGCTCAATCCTTCTCTGTATGAGAGGAGACCTGTGCCCAGCAGTAGGACGATAAAAAGGTTAATGATGATGATAATGAATGTTACCACTCCTGGGAGGCAGGCCGCTTTTCGGTGAGAGAAAGTGGGCATATAATACGCGAGCCCAGTACGGGTTGATAGATGTCACGTGTCTTCAAAGTCTTCTCTTCAAAGCCTCTGCCTCGAATCTTGCGTGCAGCGGCGCGGAAGCGGGCGGGCAGTACGCGCGTCACTATAGCTGCTTAGTGTTTTGTTCACGATTGTGTCAACGATCGCGCGCGGTCACCGCTTGACTTTCAGTACACCGCTCGCTGCCTGCTGGCGCCGCCCCGTTGCTGCCCGCAAGATTTGAGGTAGAGGCCTTAGATCTAGGAGTATTATATTTTTTTTAGGACATGCAGGTTTATTTTTTTATTTTTTTTTTTATTTTTAATAATTATAAACTAGCGCTTGACCACAATCTCGCCTGATGGTAAGCAGCGATGCGATCGTTGATGGTAAAGCGCGCTAGTTTATTAAGAACCTATTCACTCAGATTGAGCGAATAGGATGGAAGACGGTAGTTGAGCGAGGTGATACAATGTTAAACCCAACAACACGACCAACGATGCTGCGCCAAAGGGAGATTGATCTGAAGACCCTCCACAACCAACCTCCCAACACAACAACATTTGGCGCATCGTACCCGGCACACATCGCAACACAACTGCTCAGACCCGTCCTCCGTACGGCTTCACCAGACATCATGCCGGAACACGACAAATCGCTTGGCGGCAAGGCTTTGTCTGGTGGGTGGTAACTTCTGCCGGCGGCCGGTGTTATGGCCTACCACCGAGAGAGGTTTCGAGGTTTCCTCACCATGTTTACCTTCAACGTTTTGAGAGCAGTGGTGAAGAAATAATTTACACAGATTAAAACGCCTTTCGAACCTACGACTTACAACTTATAAGGTTCAGCCGATACCACTAGGTCACCGCTGCTTAACTTTCTAAGAGGTTAGAAGTTTTAATTCTCTTTGCGATTCTTACTCTTTGTATATGCGTTCTTGTATATCAGGCTTCGATCCCACCAGTAACATAGTGAATGTCATTGTTGTAGCTGCTGTATCATATCCAGCTACTATAAAAGTCTCCAGGTGTTCCCTGATCTCATCGTCTGTAAAGGCGTCCTGTGTTTGGGCCAGCTCTAGAAGTTGATCTAATAGGGGCTTGAATTTTTCTGAAATGATTTAATCAATGTCAATTTTTTTGATGTTATGGTGTAAATAAGTACCTGTAGCGTAACTATGTTTAGGAACAATAGTCGACTGCTGGATATATGTCTGTCCTGAGTACTATTTAGCTCAATTTCAAGAAACTCCCATATAGCTATTACCAGCTACCTTGTGAACACCGTTGCATTTGCCTTTGTTTGACAAATCTTATGAACAAGTGTTTGATCGCGATCCCGCCAGAGGTAAGCAATGATACAATTGTTGATTGTAAACCGCACTAGTTTATTAAGAACCTATTCACTCCAGCCTTGAAAACACTTAAATTTCAATCATACTGGGAGATCGCCGCAGGCCCATTGTTCCAGTCCTTCCATGTGTCTAGCCTGAGAACATCTACTTTACGTTTACTGATTTATTTACGCCCAACTAGCAAAACAGTATCAGAACTCGCACTTTATAAAAGTGGTAGGCTTAAAGCGCTATTATATTTTTTTTAGAACATACCATCGATCCTATATTACTCTTAGATAAGCCAGTATGACCTCAAAAATGCTCAGTCTCATAACCTAGTCTCATATATGTGTATAAGAGCATTTAATAAGACTAGTTGCACTTGAGAGAAACTTACCCTTATATTGGTATTTTCCAAGCTCATTTCATTTTATATTAGACTTGCTAAATGCTATTGTAACAGATCAGACTAATATCAGCATAGCATAAGAGTACTGCGAGTATGTGCATAGCTGATCTTATTTGAAAGTAATATATGATAAATAGCACTGGATAAGTATGATATTAGAGTGATTTTGGATCAACATATTTACAATACAAAAGACAAGACCTATATAAGAGCGTTTGATTTTAGATGGATTTTGGGAATAACTCCTCTTAATAGTTTTAAGAGTAATTTTTCTGGTCATATTTTCCTTAAAATTTTTAAATGTAATAGTTATAATGGCTTACAAAAACTGGAAAAATTCAAGAATACTGGTGGCCACAGAAGTAAATTTGTTAAGAAGTACAACTAAATGTTAAAAAGAAAAACAAATATACCACTGCCTTTTTTTTTCTCTCTCTCGATGTAAGGTTTCATGTAACATTGTGAGGAACCCTAATTTATTCAAATATTGAGTTATTTTTAGTATAGCGAATGCTGAAATAAAAGTAAAGAATCTTATATTACTCTAATAGTGCGCTTGTAATAAAAACTTTTTTTACAAAAAAAAAAAAAACAACCGACTTCCAAAAAAGTCGGTGTCTTTGGTTTTTGTATATTACTTTTTGACACCGACTTCCGAAATTAGTTATTTTTCACTTTGTAGTGGTTTTTGGAAGTCGATTGTTTTTTTTTTGTACAAAAAAGTTTTTATTTTACACTTTTTAGTTGTGAAAAGTACTGTTCAGCTGCATCCGGTTAGACTGGATGCTGACGCTAAAATACTTAATGAAAAACTTAAAAACCCTGATGTTTTTACCTACTTTTATATGAACAACGTAGCATAAATATTATAACTTCACGCAACTCGTTTTCAATTCAAACCAAACAAACACTCACAAACTTTGGATCTGAGGTAAAATTCTCAAAATATTCTAACCTTAGACCAATAGAAGCCTATGCAGGCTTATAAGATACTTACGGAAAAGCAATATTAGCGTAAGTCGGCTTAAATTAGTTTTGGCTACATTTCAGTAAGTGCAAACAGCATTCAAACAGACTGATATTAGAACGATATAAGACTGAATATGCTTATAATATTGCCCAAACGCAGGCTAATATCGCTTATACAGGAGCGACATAAGAGCAAAAAAATTGTAGTCTTAAGATTGTTGTAAGAGTAATTTTTGCTAGTTGGGCGGTCTCTACTCAGGAACACTTCTACCCAAACGGTTATAGGTTCTAGGGCTTATCGAATCCTAGTACAGCCTTCTCCATTATCCATTCTGATTTATTGAAGTCTGTCATTATTTGTTGCGGTGGGATGACAAAAATAACAAAAATCTTTAATTATATTTACGAAATACAAGGCTATCAAAGCACTTAAGAGAATGTTACAAGGGATTGTATATAAGGGGACCGTGAATACCTTGTGTTGATGTTGTGTTTCCCTCCATACCATTATTTGCTTTCAACTTCAATTTTCGTTTAATGATTACCTGTTAAAATTAAGTTTATTTTATAAAAATTGGTTAAGTATAAATTATTTTGTTTTTTAGTTTCAAGTATCTTATAATAAAGAAAGTCTAAACCTAATGGTCTGCAGTCTAATTTTTGTTATTATATTTATTTTTTGTTCTTAAATTACCTTATTCATGATACTGTTCGTAATGTTCAACAACTTGTCCTGTTTGCTCTTCAATGAACTCCAGTTGAAAATGAATGGCAAATGTAACCAGATTCTGTTAATTCTTTCGATGAATAGATCAAACAATTCTTCTACTGCTACAGTATAGTCCTTATCAAACATATCTTGATCTTGTTTTTCTACACCTAGGGATGTTTCTGTAACAACGGAACAAGAACTCAATCCAGTTTAGAATATGAAGAAATCAGTCCTTTGAAAGATGAAAGAATACCATGGTTATCTTCTGTCCTTTTTAATGAAAAATAAAGAAAAAGATCCACTAAATATAAGATAAGTTTAGTTTATAAATAAGACAATCGACGCCACTACTCATACCTACATAAATTAATAATATTAATTTTAATATTGTTAAGCTGAAGACTTTGTTTGAACATGCCTGTTCTGAAAGTGAATTTCTAAAGTAAGGCTTATAGCACTAAAACATCACACTGCACTTACTTACAAGCTTTACTTTACATGCAATTGCGCTATGGAATGACTTGCCCATGTCCGTAAGGGGTGCTCAAAATTTATCCACTTTTAAAACTTTGATGAAAAGCACTTCCTCTCTCTTTAAACATATTATATTTAATTTGCTTTTGTATGATGTTTATAAATTAGATGTATATATTTATTTAAACTAGTATGAAACACTTTACGTACAGACGTCAGCACATCAAGCTACTAAACCTGTTTAATTTTTTTAGCTTTATCTATAAAACTTGAAGGCTCAATTTTGATTGGGAACTTTTGGCAGTTTCGGGCAGGATGCCCTGCTGTCGTCCGAACATAATTATATATTGTATAATCTATGTAAATAGTAGCTGTAGACTACCTAAATTATTTCTCTCTCCTTCCCCTTAGTATTCCATCCAAAGTTTATCTGTAAAAGATCGCTGTTGACGATAAGACCGCCAATTGTGTAACCCTTTGTAATTTTTTTATATTTATGTTCTGTAATTTATATGCTGAACTTATTAAAGAGTATTCTAGAAAAAACGAGAAAAATTATTCATCTTTAAGGTCTTAAGTTGTGTGCGCTGCGTAAAAAGATGATATAATACTTCTTAATTGCGATCATACAGAAATTAATAGGTATTGACAAATTAACGGGTACCTGCTGGTAACGTACGTGGACCACTCAGAAAGTTTTGCGATAGTAAAAAATGTTACATATTTTTAGTACATCTTTTCAAAGTACTATCTACCTCTAGGTATACAAAGTTTTAATGGATCTGAACCAGTTTTCGAAACACTTTTTTCAGTCCGCCGCAAACATCTCTTTTACAGCCTGCTCGAACGCTGACAGTGCATCATCCGGCGATGAAGATTGTATCCCTTTGAGCCGATCTTTTATTTTTGGGAAAAAGAAGAAATCACACGATGCTAGGTCAGGTCTGTAAAGAGGGTGACCTAGGAGTTTGACCGGTGTACTGTCAATCAAGTCCCTCGTTTTGATTGCGGTGTGGGCGAATGCATTGTCGGGTGAAGCAGTAACCCACGGAGCCATGTGTTTGGCCGCTTCTTAGAAAATCTTACCCCCGTTTCTAGATCGCCTCACTTTGGTAGACGTTGATTCGTTTTGAAACCCTCGACTGGCGCTTTGTTTCTGGATCGTATTGATAAATCCAAGATTCATCACCTGTAACGATGTCGTAAACATGCCGAAACAAGCCTGCTTCAAATTTGTTTAACATCTCATGACACCATTCCACCGTATTGCTTCTGAGTATCGATGAGACTGTGCGGCATTCAGCGTGAAACTATTCTCCCCAATCGAAGATGCACATGTAGAATCTCGTAAAGGTTTCCTGATCTAATCTGCAGTTTATGTTGAATATCTTGGTAAGTAATTCGTCTTTTGTATTGTATCAAACTTTTCATTGCTAGCACGTTTTCTTCTGTAACAGCTGTCAAAGGGCGACCACTTCTTTCTTCATCCCCCAAAGTAAGTCGACCGCGCTTAAATTCATTATACCAATGATACACAATTGCCTTAGAAGAGACTTCATCCATGAATGCCATTTGAAGTCTATCGTACGATTCATCTGGTTTCAGGAGACTTTTGAAATCGTAAAAGATCTTGACTTTGTAAAAGATCGCTCTTAGCGATAAGATCGCCTATTGTGTCACCCTCTATACATACAACCTACCCAATTTATAAGGTGTACATAATAAAGAGTATTCTATTCTATTCTACTGCTTTGAAAACCAAAGATACTAATATTTTGTTGTACTTACGACAAATAGTTTTTAACAAAGTTTTGACCAAGTAACGCCGCACATTAAAAGGTTCCTGTCCAACTTCAGTATCTAGTAAATACACCAAGTTACGAGCTTGCGTGTTAAATTCAGTCAAAAATGTGTTCAGCACTTGAAGATTAAATGTTGGATTTATGAGTCTCCGGTGTGGCTTCCACGTTGATACTGAAAGTAAGGTTTAAAGTAAAGTATTATATACAAGAAATTCAAATCGTGATTTGTCATGACATTGCACATTGACTCAAAATTCCAGAGCAGATTTGAGAAATGGCAATAGGAGCTAGAGTATGTTGACTTGAAAATCAGCAGAAACAAAACTGAATACACTAGGTTACAGGTTTTTTTTTGTTGTATAATTTTCCTTTTTTTTCGGATTTTGTGCCTCTTTTTTTATAAAGTTTTTGCTATTTTTGTATAGTAGATTAGTTTTTTTATTATTCTCAATACAAATAGTGCAAGTAACTGAACCAATTGGGTAGAAGTCGATGATTGAAAGATGAAAAAAAAAACAAATTTGTAGAAATATTTTTCTTCTTTTAAGAGTATTTCAAAAAAGACTATGACAGTTATGCTGTACATGTATTAAAGAAAATTTACATTTCTTTAGCTATCCAACAAGGTATAAAAAGCTAGGGCTACCTGATAAATTAGAGGCCCAAAATCCTGAAAAAGGACAATTAAAAAAATCTTCATTTTATTAAAAAAAATATATCAAAATCTAATATCTCTTTATGGTTTAGGTTTGGGGTGGGGAGTTTCATGGTCAAATCAGCTAGGATTCATGAACCTTTTAAAGGACTGTAGGTCCTTTCGTCGACTTAACCTGCGATCTCGGCGTTCTCTTCACTTCTGGAGCCATAGCCATTGATGGCGCATCTCTCCCAGTCTGCTTCGACTTACAGTAGATCGGATGATTAAGTACCGAATTAACACTGGGTGCATGAAATGGCGGCAGGTCACGGGAACAATCTACGATTCCCGCATTCCGCTTAAATTTAAGGTGAAAATATTTAAAACCATGATCAGACTTGTTGCCTTGTATGGATCACAATGTTGGGTCACGAAAGGAATGAATTAATGGCAATTGTATGAAGCTGACATGAAAATGCTAAAGAGGATGTTACAGGAATGTAGAGAATAACAATGGCAATGAGTACAAAAGAGAAAGTCAGAAAGTGGCAGCTGCAACTGAAAAGTTGTGTTTAAATCGGTTCTGATGGTATGGGCATATGTTACGGACAAATGAGGAAAATGTTGTGGGGAGAGTTTTGAGTATGAACGTCAATAGCTCTAAGAGTAGGGGCAGACAAAATAAACGATCAATGGTATACTTATGCGAATGATAATATGGTTATGAGAGTGATGACTACAGAGTTGACGTATAATTAGGCAACACGTTACGTTACACGTTAGTCTAACGTTGACAATATGCACACGCAACGCTTGCACTTGCTTCTGCTAAACAATTTTTCATGCTTTATTTTAAAGCTAAACATGTGTGATCTCATTTTTGTATGACCTTTTATACTGTGTTTTAAGCAGAATATTTATATTATTATTATTACCTTTATTTTTTATACATACATATTGTTTTACATTTTTAAATATTTTTATAAAAACATACAAAAACTTTTAAAAATATAAAAAATAGTGTTCCACCGATAGCGGGAGCGGGGTCCAAGCTACCGGTGGTTAGAGCTCCAGAGATAGGAACCTCCTTACGATGCGGGCCGTATCGAGGAGTACTGTCTTTTGAATCTGGCCCTTGTTCCAACTGTCTAACGAGAGCCTCAATAGATGTTGGTTGAGGCTCTTGACTATCTCCGTGCGCAGTTTCTGGCCTGCCATCGGACGCGTCCCCAGGTGGCGGATAGGGGAACGGCCCCCAGATATGGGGGTTACCGGTTTACCGGCGCGGACCAAAACCAGAAGTGGGGACCGCTTCGGCGGTCACACGCGCGGCGGGTCGGCCACCACTCCAGGTGGCTGACGTGACCCGAAGTACGGGTCACCGTCGGGCAACCCGGTCTCCTCATTGAGAGGAGCTGGGGGCCCCGTTTGCCTTCGGGCAAACGAGTGGGGCTAAGAGGAAGGATACCTCGCTAAAAAACCCTTGGCTGCTGCGTCTTCTAGCACACGAAGACGTACCCAGTCGGGCCCCTCCCTATGGAGGGCCCACTGTGGGCCTGCCTTCGGGCGGGAATCGCCGGCGGGGGATTGGTCGGCAGGCATGCTATTTCCCATGACCCCGCCACTAAGGCGATGTCGGTGTGCCGCTGTTCGGTTTTAGTGGGTATTCCCGGCTTCGGCTGGGCGAGTCCCACACACGCCCTTCGGGGTATGGTGCGTAAATGTCATTTCCACAGCGTAAAAAAAAAAAAAAGGCTCTTGACTATCAAATATTATTATTATTATTACGAAGTATGAATGAAAAAGGCATGAGCTAGAGAATTTATTAATAAATTATATATATATATATATATATATATATACACGATGTTTTTTTATATGCGAAATCCGCAACACGCGGCCAGTATGTTTAAGTAAACAATCTATTTACAAAATTTCAAATAGATATCATAACAAATCACAAAGTTATGAGCTTGTTATCTTATCTGGCAATCTCATCAAAAATATGATCAGCGCACCGTTCGCCCGTCCGCGCTCAGTAACCACACTGTAACAATTTCTTTTTTTTTTAATAATTATAAACTAGCGCTTGACCGCAATCCCGTCTGATGGTAAGCAGTGATGCGATCGTTGATGGTAAAACGCGCTTGTTTATTAAGAGCCTATTCACTCAGAAAGACTGAGCGAATAGGAAGGAAGACGGCAGTTGAGCGAGGTGATGCAATATTAATATTGATCTGAAGACCCTCCACGACCAAACTCCCAACACAACAACATTAAGCGCACCGTACCCGGCACACATCGCAACACAACTACTCAGACCCGTCCTCCGTACGTCTTCACCAGACATCATGCCGGAACACGACAAATCGCTTGGCGGCAAGGCTTTGTCTGGGGGGTGGTAACTTCTGGCGGCGGCCGATGTTATGGCCTACCACCGAGAAGAATAGGTACATACTACATGTATTTGGGATAAAATATAACATGGTGTAAAAATTATTGGAATCAATTCAGTTGCTCATCTCATAACATTAAAGATTTCAGTTGAAATTAATGCTACTACTAGATTATTATTATTATTTTTTTATTAAAAATATAAACCAGCGCTTGACCGCAATCCCGCCTGATGGTAAGCAGTGACGCAATCGTTGATGGTAAAGCGCACTAGTTTATTAAGAGCCTATTCACTCTAGCCTTGAAGACACTCAAATTGTAGTCCGACGGAAACACCGCCGCCGGCAGATTATTCCAGTCCCTCGATGTACGCGGTGTAAACGAGGAGGCGAAACGCTTCGTCCGGATCGTAGAGGTGTTAACAACATAAGGGTGGAAACTCGCCGTGCGACGGGTCGTCCGATGGTGGAACGGAGATGGGGGAATTAAATCGTGCAATTCCCTCGCACACTCCCCAGAATGTATCCTATAGAACACCGATCTACTATTCCTAATATCTGCACATCATACTATATGGAGCAAACATAGTCGCGGCTTTCATAAAACAATCAAAGTAAGAGGAAATAAGTAAAAAGTATTTGAAGATTGTGTGGGATCCTGAAGATACAGAGGAACTGTAGGTGTAGGTACTCCTACAGTTTCTCATCTTCTTCAGCATCTGGTTCAGGCAAGCGATCTTCAATAGCTTCCGAATCTGGGAGGTTTTTTTTATAAAAGCAATTACCATTGCTTTTTTAGGATTTGGATCGGTACAGAATTTCAATAAATCTTTTTTTATTTTGTTTGGAAATGGGTATTCTTTCCGTGTAAATAGTTTTGGCACTATACACCTTTCCTCTTTTTGGTTCTGTATTAAATTCTTGAAAGTTCTCGTCATTGGAGTCAGATTTAGTATATATTGATTTAGGGTTATCTTTGCGGTATTGAATCCACAGAGCATCTTGGAAATTTGTCTTCACTTTAGGTATTGTCTCCTCTAGTGCTCCATTGTCTTCTTGTTCATGATTTCTTTTAATTTTATTTGAGCATTTCTTCTTCGACCTTTGTTTTCTCGAAATTTCTTACTCAAACTGACACTGATTGGAGTTGAAATAAAAAGAATTTATTGTGGCGATACAGGTCAGCGGATTGGTATGAGATGCGCCACTTCTTTGCGTCTTATCCTTGGCAGCGGGTCTGCTTCTCTTCTGACAATCCGTCGAGATGTGCGGACGCTATATAACCGATGTGGTGCGTCAAGCTATGGAGTATTTTACCCCCTTCAATGACGTGCCCGTCGGTGGCTCGGCTCGCCCATGGTTCAATGCCGATTGTGTGCAAGCTGAACAACGTAAGGCATTTCTCACCTGGGTTGACGCTCGTGACCGCGGAGCTCCGGATCTAAACTCAAAGAAGAGAGCCTTTAACCGTGCTCCCAAGTCCTACAAAAGGCGCTTAAGAAGGCTCGCTTTGACCTCATTATTCATATTGGCAACAAGTTATCTGCGCAGCCATCTGGTAGCAGATCTTTTTGGTCACTTGCCAAATCGGTCGAGGCGAACTTCTGTCGGCCCACACTGCCTTCGCTGGTTAGGCCTGACGAAACACTGGCTCATACGGCGAGAGAGAAAGCAGGTCTCTTTGCATCTCTCTTCACCAATAATTCGCGTCTTGATACTGGCAGTGCTACTCTACCTAATTTACCTCATTGCGGAGCTTCAATGAGGAAGGTTCCTTGTTCCTAATGCGGAGGTTCGCATTAGGAACAAGGAGGTTCTGAGAGTATTGTGTCGCGCCTGAGTTGTCTCCTGTATTGACGCGGTTGTATCGCCTCTCATTTTGAACTGGTATAGTGCCCAAGTCCTGGAAGCTTGCCAACGTGCAGCCCGTGCCCAAAAAGGGTAGTCGTGCCGATCCTACCAACTATCGGCCGATTTCGACCACCATACTCTGCAGGATTATGGAGCGTGTATTGAACTCGCGTCTCTTGGCATACCTGGAAGGTAACGATCTCCTTAGTGACCGACAGTACGGGTTTCGCCGCAATCGGTCAACTGGGGACCTACTAGTGTATGCCACGCACTTGTGGGGCGAGGCCCTCGAGAGAAATGGGGAAGCGATTGCTGTCTCCCTTGATGCTTCCAGCGTACAACATTTCCCCTAGCCTGACTGGCTGGGTAAAAGACTTCCTGACTGAACGATCCCTCCGAGTTGTTGTCGACGGATGCTCATCTGAGCCCATGTCGACTAATGCCGGTATTCCTCAGGGGTCTGTTCTCTCCGCAACTCTGTTTCAGCTGCATATTAATGATCTACTGATGTCCGGTATCTATGGGTATGCAGATGACAGCACAGTTGTGGAGAGATACCTGCCGGATGCTCGGGCTAGTAGGGAATCAATCCAGTCCGAAATAGAGGCCATGGTAGAGCGAACGAGTGTTGCACTACAGGCAGTCTCCGAATGGGGCAATGCCAATCTTGTAGCATTCAATGCCGCCAAAACACAGGCGTGTCTTTTCACCGCCAAAAGGAGCCTGTTATACTTTTCGGAATGTATCCTTAGAGTGTACCGACCGCCTTCAGCTTTTGCGTGTTGAGATTTCGAACCTAAACTTTGGGAGGTTCATTGAGTTCAAGGCCAAGTTGGCTGCCAGGAAACTTGGCGTTATCGCAAACGTCCGGCAGTACTTCACACCAGGGCAGCTTCTAATGTTGTACAAAGCACAGATCCGTTCGTGTGTGAAGTACCGCAGCCACATTTGGGCTGGTGCTGCTAAGTGTCACCTGGCCACTTTTTGAGAGGCGTGCGAAGAGGCTGATTGGTGACCCTGATTTAACTCGAGTTGGTCTCCAAAGCCTAGAGCACAGGCGTAGAGTAGCCAGCCTTTCGGTGTTCTTTAGGATAAATTTTGGGGAGTGTGCGAGGGAATTGCTTGATTTAATTCCCCATTTTCGTTGCACCATCGGACGACCCGTCGTCCGGCGAGTTTCCACCCTTATGTTGTTAACACCACTGCGATCCGGACGAAGCGTTTCGCCTCTTCCTTTATACCGCGTACATCGAGGTACTGGATCAATTTGCCAGCGGCGGTGTTTCCGTCTGACTACAATTTGAGTGTCTTCAAGGCTAGAGTGAATAAGCTCTTAATAAACTAGTGCGCTTTACCATCAACGATTGCGTCACTGCTTTCCATCAGGCGGGATTACGGTCAAGCGCTGGTTTATAAATTAAATATAATAAAAAATAATTGTCACAAACTAACACATTCACATTAAATGGCCGGGGATTAGTTCTGGTTGGTCTCATCACCATTATCCACCCATCCGGGGTGTAAATTACTGTATTTTTACATTTATGTTCTATTTTCGAGTGAATAGCATCACGCTTCATGTGACTATGTCCAGACTCGTAGTAAATATGATCAATTATGTTTACTGTGGAATGATACGTTAACAAGTGGTCGTTAGCATACAGCAAAACTATATTATTTTGTTGGCCGCCACAAATATCTGACATCATTCTCATATGTGTTACGCCTTGTTTATGACTACAAATATATTTGAAAACACAAGTTGCAATTTCAGTTCGTCCCCGTTTACCCTCCAATGTGTACCAAGTAAAACAGTCTGCGTCTTGATCGCCAAATTTATTAAATGTTAAATTGTATACAACTTATTTTCGAACATAAAAGAATGGTCCAGACGCACCTTTAGGGATCTGTAGGACTGCTTCTAGGTCTAAAGTGCTGCTGTTTTGTCTGCGTCTTGACGCAGACAAGTATCGTTGCGCCGCTTAAGATGTTTTGAAGGATTTTCTTCTTTAGGGCTGCTTAGGCTGTTTTAAATCCATTGTAAGCAACGCATTTTTGCATAGATCCTTTATGGCATATGAAATTTAAAATTATAGGACCTGAAGACTTTTCGGTAAGGCTCTATTCCTGCTGGAATTTCGCCTTCATCTTCACATTTTTTTTTTGTATAACGGATTCAGGATGATCATATTCAGTCCAGAATCTAGATACCTGCACTCTAATTTTTTTCTTCTATAGTGCAACTCCATAGCAGGAAATGAAAAATTATGGTTTTTATTTCGATCAAGTCTCTCACTAGATAGTTTGTTAGGTGGAAGTTTTTTGCCTTTTTATCAGCTAAAAGAACCCCTTCTTCAGAATTCTTTTTTAAAGCACCCCATACTATATCTCCCTGATGTTTATAGTGTCTAAAAATAAATCTCTACATACAGTAACTTTTTAATTGTTTACTGTAAAACAGTATTGATGTGTACTTACTTTGCGCGATGGACCAATTACAGTAGATTCCTTATTTTCTTTTACTTGAGTCTCTTAATGAATATACTCCCACTAAAACTGCGCTTGCACAATCACTTCTACTTCACATCCTTGAGTAGTGACATCTGCGTAGGTAGATGTCAGTTATCCAGATCGTACTGAGGCACAACTAGATAAACTTGAGCGACTTCAAAACTTTTGCATAAGATTTATATTTGACCTGCGCAAATATGATCACGTCATATCTGAATTTCGTACAAAGCTTAAGTGGCTTCCCATACGTCTTCGCCGAAATTTTCATATACTATTTCAGGTCTATAACATTTTGTTTAATCTTAAAACCCCCTCTCATCTTAAAGAACGTTTAAAGTTCCTTCATGACACATATAATAGATATCTGAGGTCATAGGAAAACCTGATATTGGACATGCCGATGCATACCACTAGTTTCTATGATAAGTCCTTTACTGTACAAGAAGTTCGGCTATGGAATGACTTGCCCGTGTTCGTAAGGCGTGCTCAAACACCTGTTTACTTTTAAAACTGTGGCTGTACTACGAGCCTCAAACTACTTCTGCGCAGGCGCACCGCGCGCCCGCCGCACGCGCCCATAGCCGATCGCCCCGCGATCGCTCGGTCGCCAGCGGCAGTGCAAATCCTATCTCCACGGCGAATGCACGCTCCGATTTCTCCCGTTCTAAATCGCTAATACTTACGAAAATCTTCATTTTTCCAGTTAATCTTAATTTCGGTTTCTTTCTTGTATCTATATTTAAATCCTTCATCTTATCTCTTATCTATCTCTGTCAACTAGAAGTTTACATCTATACTCTGTGATCTGCAATAAACTTCTAAAAATTCTATCTGCTGTATCGTGATTTCTAACTCAAGCCTTACACACCAACATACCTACGAGTGGTGACCCCGGCAAAGAACATTCGAGGCTATAACAAGATGGAGCCTACTGTAGCAGCAGGAACAAAAATTGCTGATGGAAACAGCAACGATGTTTGGCGTGTTGGTGTGCGAGTACCGCCGTTTTATCCTGATGATCCCGAACTTTGGTTTGCGCAGCTGGAAGCCCAATTTACGTTGTCAAACATCACCAGTGACTAGACGAAATTTTATTACGCCGTGACTCAGCTAGAACATACGTATGTTTCTCAAGTTAAGGATATTTTATGCAACCTGCCAGTGACCGATAAGTTCGAAATACTGAAAAGTGCAAGCGTCTCAGTGCATCAAAAGAGATGAAGCTGAAGCAGCTGTTCCTTCACGAGGACATGGGAGACCGTACGCCCTCACAATTTTTAAGGTACCTTAGGAACCTTGCTGGTCCAACCGTGTCAGATGACGTGTTATCTACATTATGGACTGGTCGCTTACCTCATAGCTTACAAACCGTAATAGCATCGCAGCCCAAACTGGCATTGGACGATCTCGCCGAGTTGGCCAACCTCACCAGCATGTGGCCGCAACCTCAGCTGAGGCACAGCCAGATTCATCCTCACGCATGGATGAGCTGGGTCAGGAGATTTGTGCTTTAACAAAACAAGTAGCTAAACTTACCTCTTATGTACACAGGCAGTCACGCGCACGTTCCCGATCCAGGTCACGGGGCCCTCGTGACCAGTCGAGCAACCGACAACCACCACCAGATCACCCTCACTGCTGGTACCATTACAATTTTGGAGCGAGAGCCAGGAAGTGCAACGAACCATGTAAGTTTAAACTGCCCAGTCCAGTCAGGCCGTTTATTTGTATCAGATCGGACTACCAAGATGCAGTTCCTCATAGATACCGGCTCGGATTTATGCGTCTACCCACGTTCGGCGACTAAAGTACCGTGCTGTAAAAGCAAATATGATCTCTCTGCAGCAAATGGTACAACTATACATACTTACGGCCCTATATTACTGCACTTAGACCTGGGACTGAGGCGTGACTTTAAGTGGCAATTCATCATAGCTGATGTATCTAAACCAATATTTGGTGTGGACTTTCTCAGCTTCTACAATATTCTTGTAGATTGTAGGAACCAGCGTCTCATAGATGGCAAGACGTCACTGTCAGTACCTGTACCGAAGCAAAACATTCCAGAAAGCATCGTATCCATCAAGACAGTCACGGGTGAGTCCGATTACCACAATATACTACGAGAGTTTCCTGAGGTCACGCGGCCTACCGGAGTGGTACGTACAGTCAAGCACAATACCGTCCACCATATTAACACCACTCCAGGTCCTCCTGTTGCTTTCAAACCACGAGGTCTAGATCCAGCTCGATTAAAAGCGGCCAACAAGGAGTTTGATGAAATGCTAGCAAACGGAACAGCTAGGCGTTCTGAGAGCTGTTGTTCTTCACCTTTGCACATGGTCAAGAAGAAGAATGACGGCTGGAGACCCTGTGGAGATTACAGAGCACTCAACGCAAGAACCATTCCAGACAGATATCCAGTACGTCACATTCAGGATTTTTCACACCAGCTTTCAGGTTGCACAATCTTCTCCTCGATCGATTTAGTGAAAGCCTACAACCAGATTCCAGTCAATCCAGAAGACGTTAAGAAGACTGCCATAACGACCCCCTTCGGCCTATTTGAATTTAATTTCATGACGTTTGGTTTACGGAACGCTGCACAAACTTTCCAACGTTTTATAGACGAAGTACTGCAAGGCCTAGAAAACTTCACTTACGGATACTGTGACGACATCTTAATCTTCTCGTCTTCAGAAGAAGAGCATAAGGACCACCTTCGGAAAGTTCTCGAACGTCTCACAAAATATGGAGTTCTCATAAACACGTCCAAATGTGTTCTGGGAAAGCCTGAGCTGAGCTTCCTTGGCTACAAAATTTCTGCAGCAGGTACTAGACCCTTGGAACATAAGGTACAAGCAATATTGAACTACCCTATACCAAAAACAGTTAAGGAGTTGCGGAGGTTTCTGGGAATGATAAACTTCTACCGCCGATTTATACCAGAAGCAGCAAAATGTCAAGCACCTCTGAATTCACTTTTAGAAGGCTCAAATATCAAAGGTTCACATGCAATCCAGGCGACTCAAAAGTTTCTACAGGCGTTTGAAGGAAGCAAAAAGTCTCTGTCAAACTACACGTTACTAGCTCATCCTGATCCAAATGCTGAATTAAGTATTGCTACGGACGCTTCAGATGTCGCAATTGGTGCAGTTCTACAACAAAAGAAGAATAGCAATTGGGAACCTTTAGCGTTCTTCTCTAAAAAGCTCTCACCACCACAGAAAAAATACAGCCCATTTGTTAAGGAACTACTAGCTATATACGAAGCAATCAAGTATTTTCGCCATATGGTCGAGGCACGTGACTTCTCTGTCATAACCGACCATAAGCCTCTCACACACGCATTCACAGCAGCCAATGAGAAACACTCGCCTAGGCAATTTAGGCACTTGGAATTTGTTGGTGAATTCACAACCGATATACGATACATTCCTGGGAAGCAAAACGTAGTCGCGGATGCCTTATCAAGAATAGAGGAAGTCTCTCAAGGAATAGATTTTCATGCCCTGGCACAATCTCAAGAGACTAATCCAGAGTTACAAGGTCTACTGGAAAACGGATCTTCATTCAAGCTGCAAAAGGTGAACATACCAGGAACATCAGTTAAAGTTTATTGTGACGTAGCAACTCAGCTACCTCGACCGTACGTCACACCAGGTTTTCGACGGCAAGTTTTCAACTCTCTTCACAGCTTGAGTCATCCAGGGAGAACTACTACAGTGCGACTGGTCACGCAGAGGTACGTGTGGCCAGGGATGTAGAAAGTGGTCTCGTGAATGCCTAAAATGCCAAGGCAGCAAGATAACTCGTCATACCACTACCCCAATTTCCCCACTTCCAACTCCATCATCCAGGTTCACGCACATCCATCTGGACATCATAGGTCCGTTACCAATTTCTTCTGATGTCAGGTACTGTCTCACAGTCATCGACAGATTCACACGATGGCCTGAGGCGTACCCCATCAAAGATATAACAGCGCCATCACGTCCATGGTTGGTGCACAACACTTCCGCACGACCGCTTACCATCCGGCTGCAAACGGTATGGTTGAGCGTCTTCACAGACAACTGAATGGAGCCATCATGTGCCACTCGACGACACACTGGACAGAGGTACTACCATTGGTACTTCTAGAAATCAGAAGTGCTTGGAAGGCAGACATCCAGGCGTCGCCGTCCGAGCTGGTCTACGGTGAGCCGCTACGTTTACCAGGTCAGTTCATATCGCCTACTGATGACCACAATACAGCCGACGTCACGGATCTGGCAACATGACTGCAAAGACACATGAGCATGATGACTCCAAAACCCGCGTCATGGCATCGAAAAGGTACTTTCTTCATACCTCGCGAACTTAACAGCTCTTCCCATGTGTTCCTGCGGCTGGATCATGTTCGAAGACCGCTGGAGCCGCCATATGCTGGACCATACAGAGTGTTGGAACGTCATCCCAAGTATTATAAACTCGACGTGCGGGGGAAAGCTATGACAGTTACTGTGGACCGGCTAAAACCTGCATTTCTCGCACGCGATGACGACACCTCTCTAACAGCAACTGAATTGTCTCCAGAAGCCGAGTCTAGAGAGGAAAAAGGCGCAGATGAGAAGAGGACGCTAAGTGGAAGACGCGTACGGTTTCCAGACTTCTACCGCCCGCAGTAGCGGTCTCAGCGGGGGAGTACTGTGGCTGTACTACGAGCCTCAAACTACTTCTGCGCAGGCGCACCGCGCGCCCGCCGCACGCGCCCATAGCCGATCGCCCCGCGATCGCTCGGTCGCCAGCGGCAGTGCAAATCCTATCTCCACGGCGAATGCACGCTCCGATTTCTCCCGTTCTAAATCGCTAATACTTACGAAAATCTTCATTTTTTCAGTTAATCTTAATTTCGGTTTCTTTCTTGTGTCTATATTTAAATCCTTCATCTTATCTCTTTATTATATCTATCTCTGTCAACTAGAACTTTATATATATACTTTGTGATCTGCAATAAACTTCTAAAAATTCTATCTGCTGTGTCGTGATTTCTAACTCAAGCCTTACACACTAACATACCTACAAAACTATGACAAAAAAGCACTTCCTCTCTCTTTAAACATATTATTATATTTTATATGCTCTTGTATGATATTTATTAATTCGATGTATAAATTAATTTTAACTAGTATGATACACTTAACGTATATATTTATTGTATAATCTATGTAAATAGTACACCGTAGACTACCTATATTATTTCTTTATCCTTCCCTTAGAATTCCATCCAAAGGTTGTCTGTAAAAGATCGCTCTTAGCGACAAGACCGCCCATTGTGTCACTCTTTGTAAAATATTTTTAATTATGTTCTGTAATCTATATGGTGTACATAATAAAGAGTATTCTATTTTATTAATATAATATATACCAATGTGAACTTAGTGTGTCGCTAGATCGGTTCATTAAATTGTGCTATGATCTCAATTCACGAATATGAGAGATTTGTAAGTTGACCGTGGTGCATTTTTCGAAATTAACGTTTTCAACTACCCAAAACAATTGATATCAGTTTCGTAAGTTTAACGTGGGTGTATCAACAAAAAAGTTAGATTCACATTTCTGTAACCGTAAAATTTTAAAAATTTTACACCTTATGTAGGACAACATATTAAGGTGATGTTTTTAATAGAAATTTCAAATTTACAAAACCTGCAGAATCGTAAGTTTGCCGTAGAGGTGACAATACAATATGATTGTGTATGATTAGTAGGATAATTAATATATATTTTCAATTATGATCATTAAAATGCAGACAACAACACAACAAGCTACTACAATCAGCGGGGCAGTTACGTAACACATTATCAATCGGAATCTGTTTCAATTTGATAGATTAACAGCATTTATTGCGTTATTTAAGTGTTGTGTATATAATTTTTTAGAACTTATGAAGCGATGGTTTAGAAATTCGCTTCAAAATGATGCAGATTCCTATTAATAGTCTGTTAATTAATTAGGGTGCTGTCTTTATTTATTAGATATTCACTTTTACAGCTGAAGCTTTGAGGCTCAGAGTTGAGTGGGAATACTTGATATTTTCGGATAACTTAATCTACTGTCGTCCGATAATGACTTAAATATTGCAGTCTTTACTTACAGCTCGCTGTAACCAGTCCAGTGTTGTACTTTTCCTTCGCAAACTTATACATGTATGTTTTCTCTAGACACGAGTTGGCCACTGTTGCCATATCATCTGGATCTGTTATTGCTGAAAAAAAAAAAAAACAACCGAGTTACACTCCGGGAGTCTCGCCAGAAGTGAAAACTTTAACATTAAAAGGAATAATTTCGCACGAATCACATCATCTATTACTATTAAAATGTGGTAAAATAATAAAATAAATTCATTTATTGCGCTATCAAACACAAACATTACAATTAAAAAATTGTACTTCAGATCAATCACGATTATTGTTCGGACGACAATAGGTCAAGCCACCCGAAACTCTCAAATATTCCCAATCAATCATAAACCTTAATTATTTATTGATAAAGTAAAAAATCCAATAAAAAAATGTGGCAGCTGGTAGTAGCTTGATGTGTTGTCGTCTGAACATTAAAAAGTCAACCTATCTCATCATATATCTCAGCGTTTATCCCGGTTGCATCCGCGGCTTTCACGTTAGAGCCCGGGGTCCGCTTTCCTGCACATTCTCCTCCATTTCGCGCGGTCTTTAGCATCCTGTGGTAAGAGCTTGTTGGCACGCATGCCATCTACAACGTCCAGCCAGCATTTCTTTGGTCTACCCTGCTTGTTCCGGTACGGCGGAGGCGCCGTGGCAAGACATTTGTTACCCAAGTAACATGCTGGTTCGCATAAGACGTGGCCGTACCAGCGTAGGCGACCCTCCTATAGTTTGTCTGCAATGTCACGGACACGAAGACTGCCATGGATGCGGGAGTTCCTGATACGGTCTTTCCACGTAACTCCACACGTCCACCGCAACATATTCATCTCCGTGACACGCAGCTGTTGCGTGTGTCGCTCAAGCATAGGCCACGCCTCACTACCATACAGGAGAACAGGTCTAATGATGGTTTTATAGACCTGCCCCTTAAGATTAACCGGCATTTTGGGGTGACAAAAGACACCTGTCACTTCATGCCATTTTGCCCAAGCTGCGAAAATACGTTCTGTTATAATATACAATGCTCCTAAACGACAACCCTAAGTAAACTGCTGACCACGCATCAGTTGTTTACTTGGTTTTTACTGAAAATCGGTGAGAGACGTCAATCAAATGTTTCGTAAGCATTTCCGTCGATGCGCATAGTTCAGTTCGGCTTAAGGGTTTGATGTGGACATATCCTATTTTAATCGGCCAATTTTGTAATCCTTTCTTTAAAATATATTTCCAGTTTGTAATAAAAGTGTTTTTTTAAAAAGACTCCATCATCCCACCCCATAACAGTGGTGTCAGAAGTGGGATGGTGGAAAGAAAGTCGCGAAAAGTATTACGCACATAAAACTAAATCCCTCAAATCTATTTGTCCACATCGCCGAAACTCATTAAAAAACCATCTCGTGCGTGTGAAACCTAAAAACTCTGTATCAAAACTTTAAAGAGTGTGACCTTCTTTCTACATCTCCTATATCACGAACTCGTTAGTGGTAAATAAACTATTTCGCCGTGTTATTGGTGTTTTATGAACTCTATAAGTACTATCGCTGTTTCAAAACTAAGTTCCTGAACTTCTTTCTATATCTTCTACATCAAGAACTTGTTAATTAATAAACTGTTTTGCTGTGCCGCGGATGTTTTACGAAATCTATAAGAACTGACGCTGCTTCGAAAATAAGTTCCTGACTCTGTAAATTCACCGCGCTGTGCCCTCCATCTCGACGACGCTGCACCTTGTCTGAGGAAGGCCAACTCCAGTTCCTGCCGCTGATCTATACAGTGATGTTACCAAAGTTGATCATCCTATTGTAAGTAAAATATTTTGTTTCTTGTTGTTGCCAAATCTGTTTATACTTTTATTCCCATTGTACTAATCCTATAATTTTATATATACAATGTCCGTCCAAGGCAAACCTGTACTACTTTCCGAGCAATACCCCATGAAAGTTCTCTGCGATTTCATAGATACTTACAGCGGAAAACGTGATGTGTTACCAGCATTTCTAACAAATTGTAAGAATGCTAGTGCATTCTTACAATTTGTTAGAAATGCTGGTGACTTAGCCTCAGACTCGCAAAAAGATTTACTTTTAAAATTTATAATATCTAAATTAAGGGGTAAAGCTCAAATCGCGTATTCTAATCGGCATTTTGATAATTTTGATAGTCTTAAAGATTTCTTGAGACAAAATTTTGGAGAACGTAAACATTATAATCATCTTTTACTGGACTTGCAGTCTTGTAAACAAGAAACAAATGAGACTGTTGCCCAATATGTACTTAGAATCGAAACATGCCTTACAAACCTTCAAGCTGAAATTCATAATTCATAGACTCTGAAAAAAGAGTTGGCAGGTCGCATCGCCATGACCGAAGATCTAGCTCTTTTTACGTTTATTATCGGCTTGCATTCGAATGTTAGTAACATAGTACGCTGTCGCGATCCTAAAACTTTGAATGCTGCTATCAATATTGCGTTGGAAGAGGAAAAGATTTTAAATACCCACAAAAATACTATTATTCCCGTAAAAATTAAATATTGTAAAATTTGTAATAAAAAAGGACACGGAGTCGGAGTGTTACAATAAAAAACGTGTTGATACTCGAAACCGTGCTCAAGTTCCGCGCACTGAAAGTAATTCTACTAACTCAGCTCCTATTGTATGTAGATATTGCAAAAACGTGGGACACGATATATCGGATTGTCGCAAACGTCAATATAATAATTCTTTAAAAAATCAACTTCATCAACAACAACATTGCATCGAGACATCTAAAACGTCGTCACTACCGCAAATTCAAGAATTAGAGAACAACGACGATTTAAACTAAAGGGCGGATTCGCGTGTAAGTGCCAGCGCGATTTCCAAGTCAAAAGCACTAACAAAAAAAGGTATATTTAAAATTCTACTAAATCTAATACAAACCCTATCTCTACTAAATCTACTAAATCGAATACTAGTTCAAGTTCTACTAAGTCTAATTCTAAACTGTTATCTTCTATTTCGGACTCTAAGCCCATCGATAACAGTAAGAAACAATCACTGCCTTCTACTTCGGACATATTATGTCCCATTGGCAATGAAAATAATCTAAACCCAAAAAAACATACAACCTACTATTTCCACTGCGTCTCATACTAAGTCTAACCTAGATGTCGTTAACGACTTGTTCGATAGTCTTGAAGAGTTTCCTACTGTCTACGATATATCTCAAAATAAATGGACTTCATTACCGTTTATCGAGGTTAAAACGTCTCATTCCAAAAATTCATTAAAACTTCTAGTCGACACGGGTAGCTCAATATGCTTGGTGAAAGATACGAGTTTATCAAAGATTCCAAGTCTCAATTCAGAAAAAGTCAAGTTTAAAGGTATAAATGATATAGCGTCGTTCTCTGTAACCAAAGGTAGATTTATTTTGTCTATGATATACGAAAATAATAACGAATTCCCTTTTCATTTTCACGTAGTTGACAAAATAAATCTTGACTATGAGGGAATCGTGGGAACAGATTTTCTTACAAAATATTGCGCCTCTATATGTTACAAAACATCTACACTACAAATACCGAGTAGTCAACCTGTTAACTTTAAACTAAACCGTAAAATAAGTTATATTATTCCAGCACGAACTGAAATGATGATCGAGTGTGAAGTTACTAATCCTGAGTTAAAAGAAGGCTTATGTTTAAATACAAAGTTAACAGATAACCCGCGACTTCTTTTTTCCAAATGTCTTACTAGCGTCAAATCAAACAATAAAGTTAATATTTCCGTGCTAAATACGTCCCATGAAGACATTTTTCTAAAACCAATTAAAATTACACTAGAACCTGTATCAATTATTCTCGAAACGAATCCTACTATCTCTCCGGGCATAACCGAAAATACCTTTTCTTGCTCACCTGCAACCTCATCTGATCTAGAACATGAACAAAAGGTACAAGAGGCATTGAGGTGTAGTCATTTAAATGAAGAAGAAGAGTTATGTTTACGCAAATTATGTTCTGAATTTCATGATATTTTCTACCTAGAAAGTGATATGTTAACGGCTACCAAAACAATTCAACATGAAATTCGTACTACGTCGCAAACTCCTATCCATGTCAAAAGCTATCGTTTTCCTGAATGTCACAAGGAAGAAGTTAGTAAACAAATAAAGAAAATGCTGGAACAAGGCATAATCAGTCCGTCAGTATCTCCTTGGTCAGCTCCTATCTGGGTGGTACCAAAAAAACAAGACGCGTCTGGAAAACCAAAATGGCGAATAGTTATTGACTACCGAAAACTTAACGAGATCACTATCGGTGACGCTTACCCCATTCCTAACATTACAGACATATTAGATCAGCTTGGACATAGCAAATATTTTTCAACTTTAGATTTAGCATCTTCATTTCATCAGATTATGACCAAAGAATCGGATGCTGAGAAAACAGCTTTTAGTGTTCCCAGGGTATCAGGTCAACCGGGTCACTATCAATTTAATAGAATGCCTTTTGGTTTAGAGAACGCGCCATTCACCTTCCAAAGGCTCATGAACGTCATATTATCTGGGCTACAGGATATTCACTGTTACACGTATCTTGACGATATAGTCATCTTCGGGCACGATTTAGCTCTCATATGTCAAAACTTAAATTAGTCTTTGAAAATTTACGCAAACATAACTTAAAAGTACAACCCGATAAAAGCGAATTCCTTTGCAGAGAAGTTCAATATCTAGGCCATATAATAACTGAACACGGCGTGAAACCTGATCCCAGAAAAGTAGAATGTGTACAAAAATTTCCAGTTCCAAAAAACCCTCGAGATATCAAATCATTTCTAGGGCTAGTTGGCTACTATAGACGTTTTATAGATAACTTTTCTCATGTTACTAAACCGCTCACTAGTCTTTTAAAAAAGGATATTAAGTTCCAGTGGCTTTCTGAGCAAGAAAAAGCATTCGAAACTTTAAAACATAAAATTACTACGGCCCCAATTCTGCAATATCCAGATTTCTCTAAACCATTCCTCCTTACAACAGATGCTTCGAACTACGCTGTATCTGCTATCCTTTCTCAGGGAGAAATAAACAAAGATCTCCCAATAGCCTATGCCTCTCGCACTCTTAATAAATCTGAAGGAAATTATTCCACAACAGAGAAAGAATGCCTAGCTATAATATTTGGTACAAAAGTTTTCCGACCGTATTTGTATGGTCGCAAATTTAAAATAGTCACCGATCACAAACCACTTCAGTGGCTATTTAACTGTAAAGACCCGAGTTCCAAATTAGTTCGCTGGCGTCTAAAACTCGAAGAATTCGACTACGAGATAGTATACAAAAAGGGAAAGATAAATTGCAACGCTGACTCCTTATCACGTAACCCAATCCTCGCTGTAGGTCCCAATTCTCCTTCTACTTCCGAAACGTATGAAAAATATCTAGAAATCAGTCAGAGACAAAGCCTAACTTATAACACGATTATAGCTGAGCATAACGAATCACTTCTCAAAACGAAATGTAAAATGATAGCTTATCCTTCCACAATTGATTTAGACGACACAATCCCATATTGTTCTGAAGTCATTCAAATATCTAAATTCAATGAAGACGTTCCCAACATAAGATCCGTAGAACGTGAACTATTCACCTTTCAAAGTACGTCTAACGAAAAACATACATTCACACATTTATTCTTCCGCGTACATCATTACGACGACATAACTTACAAAGATGTTTTTAACATGTTGCGAGACTATAGAGATATGATAACTACACTCGGAGGAAAAAGAATTCGCGATATCCGATTTCCAAGACCCATTCGCTAAGATGTCATTCACAAAAATTTATAATATGCTAGGGTTTATCTTCAACAATACGGGTATTAAAATACACGTTTATCATAACAACATCTTATTTCAACTCCAGCTGAAGTGCCTCGTATATTAAAAGAAAATCACGACACACCCTCGGCAGGCCACCCGGGTATCTCACGTATGTATGATAGGCTGAAATAACTTTACTGGTGGAAAAACATGTGCCAAGACATAGAAAATTATGTCAAAAGTTGCAAATCGTGTCAAGTAAACAAACCGTTGCGTAGTTCTAATAAGGCTCCTATGATAATAACATCAACAGCCACTAAACCGAATGAAAAACTATATTTAGATATTGTAGGACCTCTTCCAGAATCCAGGATCGACCATTACAAATTTATACTCACTCTCCAAGACGACCTTACAAAATATTCGCAAGCATATCCCATGCAGACGTGCTCTGCTCAAGAAACCGCGCAACGCCTGGTCCACTTCATTTCGCACCTAGGGATTCCTCGCACCGTTGTTACGGATCAGGGCACTAACTTTTGCTCAGATGTTTTTCAGCAGCTAGAACAACTATTTGGCATTAAACATATTTATGCATCGCCATACCACCCTCAGACTTGCGGAGCTCTAGAAAGAAGTCATTCGACCTTAAAAGAATACCTAAGATCTTATATAGAGGAAAACTCCCATACATGGGACCTATACATAAATACCGCGATGCTAGCCTATAATTCGAATGTTCATTCAACTACAGGTTTTACCCCATTCGAACTCTTGTTTGGTCATAAACCTTACATTCCAAAATCAATAGATTCCCTCGAGAGTAACACCTATACAGATTATGTGCGAGCTCTTAATCATAGATTATATTACAGCCGACAAAAAGCGTTGCAAAACATTCAACATTCCAAAGAACGCTCCAAACAATATTATGATTCCCATTCCAGGCCTACAACTTACAACGTCGGTGATATGGTATACATTCGTTACCATCATAAACAAAATAAGGCGCTATCTCCGGTGTGGAAAGGCCCTTACAAAATTATAAAAATAAATGGCAACCATAATGTTACAATACAAGTCAATCGAAAACATGTTCGGCATCATTATGATGAAATTAAACCAGCCCACGAAAAACAAAATAATTTTATAATAAATAACAAGCAGTTTTCTATCCATTGTTTCCAGGTGGCTGGTGTCAACTTACGCAAATCAATTCGTCACACAAATTGCTAACAGTCCTGGATTGTATTTCGATCAACTATTAGATGTAAAATTTACAAGCGATCGTTGGAATGTAATAACCTACGTAGATCTTAGTCATATACAACCACATTTAGAAAACGTACAATACTTATTCGATAAAACATCTAAAATTTGCGACTCTGTCTCCTCGTCTCAAGTTAAAATTGATTGCTTAAACTCACTGAATTCTCTTCAACTACAACATAGTAACAACGTAAAGAAATTTTCATCTATTTCCTATTTAGTTCAAGTAAACGAAGTTAAACGTTCTAAACGCGGCTTAATTGATGCAGGCGGATCTCTATTAAAGACTTTCTTTGGAACATTGGATTTCGATGACGCATATAAGTTCACAAACGCTATAAATAAAGTACAGTCAGACGAAAAACAATTAACGATTTTAATGCGCGATAATATTCATGTAATCAAATCTACTATTTCTACATTCAATAACACAATGTCTAAAGTAAAAGAAAATGAAAACCGTTTAAACCAAAATCTAAATAAAACCGAAAAAGCTTTTAGCAATCTTATTAATACTAATGATAAATTGGAAATAAAGTCTCAATTGACTCTGCTGCTTAGTTCTATAGAAAGTATTATTATAACATTGTCCTTCGACATGGACGATATAAATAATGCTATATTGTTTAGTAAGATAAATGTTTTGCACCCGACTCTACTAAGTCCTATGCAATTGTACAAAGAGCTTGAGTTACATGCTAATCAGTTACCGCGACACGCTGAGTTGCCAATTTTATTAACGCTACAAAACATTAATGCAATTATAAATATATCGGACATCGTATGTTATTATCATGACAACAAGCTGATAATAATCTTAAAAATTCCATTAGTACTTTCTCAAGTTTATAATCTCTTTCATAAAATCCCCTTACCTATTTTCTTAGATAATAAAACCCCTGATACGTATGTCCTCATTGCTCCCAATAAACAGTATCTGGCAATAACAGTAGATCGCTTATTTTACTCACAGTTTGATAGTGTGAGTGAGTGCAAAATAATAAAAAATCAGTGTTACGTGTGTGTTTTAAACAATGTGTATTCGACCATCGCAAATCCTACTTGTGAAACGACGTTATTAACTGATGTAATTGATAAATTACCAAAATCCTGCCTAACAAGAATTCTACGTGGCTCAATTGACCTATTTCAAGAGATTTCCAACAACCGTTGGATATTCATTCAATCAGAACCTAATAAAGGTCATATTATGTGTAATGAAGACATGAGGGATCACGTGGAAATCTTGCTAGGCACAGGAATTCTTCATCTACCTAAATTTTGTAAAGCATTTTATAAAACCCTTACTTTTGTACCATCTGATAATATTAGTTTTAATTTTACTACCACTGTATCTAATTTTAATATATTAAATGATGACTGTTGTCATAACGTGAAGTTAAATAAAACATTACATGAAGTCCCTCTAATTAAATTAAACGAATTCAACAGCTTTGATTCCTTGTTAAAGGCAAGTACTCATCTTGATGATTTTGAAATTCAATTAAATCAAATTGAAGAGCCTTCTCATTTAGAAAAATATAGCACACATTATCTTTCGCTTATATATGTAGTCTCATCTATATGTTTCATATACTTTTTGTACAGACTAAGAAGATTTATTTGTCCTAGAAATCTAAGTTGTTGTATCAAGATATATAATAAAAACTATAACAAGTCTAGAGGCTCTAAAACACGTGTTACTAATGTCGCTTATACTTCAGACTCTTCCGAAGTTGAAAATGATAACATTTCTGTAAAATCAGTGCCACTTCCAATAAAACGTAATACAATCATGTAAATCATTTTAACAAGTTTATTTTCTAAATTCTTCCCCTTATAATCTCTACATTATTTAATTATCTCTATTTTAGTAATTACTTAGTTATAATTTCTATTTCTGCCTAACTCTTTAAAACTATAGGCGTAATGCTATGCTATTTACTATATTACCTCTAACTACAAACTCTGTCAAACTTCCTATAAGTTTCTATTTCTAGTTAATAATTTAATTTTTAATAAATTTTAGTAAGTAATAAAAATTGTCAAGTCCACATCAAAGTCCTAGATAATTCGGTTTTTCTAATTCTCATCACTTAATCTGTGATGATCATTCTTATCGGGGGGGCTGTTATAATATACAATGCTCCTAAACGACAACCCTAAGTAAACTGCTGGCCACGCATCAGTTGTTTACTTGGTTTTTACTGAGAATCGGTGAGAAACTGACGTCAATCAAATGTTTCGTAAGCATTTCCGTCGATGCGCATAGTTCAGTTCGGCTTAAGGGTTTGATGTGGACATATCCTATTTTAATCGGCCAATTTTGTAATCCTTTCTTTAAAATATATTTCCAGTTTGTAATAAAAGTGTTTTTTTTAAAAAGACTCCATCATCCCACCCCATAACAGTTCCCTGACATCGCAATCAATCTCGCCGGACGCGTGGACCCCAAGTATTTAACTGATCCAAGCACCCGACCATGTCTCCGCCTATTTGCACAGACATGGGGTCTGTCGCGTTGCTGGCCAAGTACACGGTTTTCGCCACGTTGATTTTCAGACCTCTGTTTTCAAGCGAGTCCTTCCACGCATTCACACGCTGCACCAACCATTCCCTATCCGCATCCGCCAGCGTGATATCGTCAGCATAAATGAGTAGCCAGGGAGGTTGTGTGTAAAATATTGATTCATTTACCAGAAATAAAAATATCGATATCTGTAATTTTAGAACTAAAAATAAATTATACCAGCCCCCATCTAAAATAAAAATACCATAGTCCAAAATACATGGCAATTAAAATATACAGTGTGTTAAGAAAACCCTGTCCGACCCGTGAAGGTGTTGTTAGGTATCGATAACTGATTCTATTAATGCATACAAAACCGGGCTAAACTTTAAAAAAAATCCCCCTAAAAAAAATTAATATTATTTCGCAAAAAGAGGTAACTTAATACATGTGAGGTGAGCAACCCTTCCACGGGCGGCGGGCGGCAGGACACGCGGCACGTGGTCGCATCGCTATTCGGTCATAATAATACAGGTATTGTCACTTTTTAAAAATTACCAAATTTCGGGGAAATTGGAATTAATTCGCGGGAAAAAAAGATTATTTCAAAATTCATTTGTATTGGTACTATGATGAATACGTAAAATTTTATATTATATTTGGTCATGTGTTTACCTAAGCTTTATTATCCTTAAGGGTCGGACAGGGTTTTCTTAACATACTGTATAATAAACTGCCGCAAGCAATTAAAGACGAAATCAGAATTGTCCCATTTAATAATAAATTAAAAACGTTTTTTACTAAAAAACTGCTATTACTCTATTGAAGAATACCTAAATCAAAAACGTTGATAATTTAATCCACGCACACACAAATTTAAAAAACACAAATTTAAAATCACGCGTTATTTTATAGTTCATGAAACGCTATGACAAGAGTCATTGTAATAATTCCCGCCATTTGATAACAGCCCGTGGTACTTAGTAGTGGAAATAAATTAGCAAATTGAGCTGCGCGATGCCGGGGCTGGTCACTAGTTTAGAAAATGAAAATGAAAAAAGAAACGTACCATATACAGAAAGTGGTCCCAACCGTATCTCGATGACGTCACCATTATTTAAGCAGAAATTAAATATTTTCTTTTGTAATTCCCAAAAATCTGAAAAAACACAATTTTAGCCTCGAATAATGCTGTAAGCTGCATTTTTTGTATAATAGATACCTACATAGAACGCTAGAAAAGTAGGTTTTTTTAAAACGATTATTATAATTATCATTACTTTGTAGTAAACTTTTTATTTTACACTTTATAGTTGTGAAGAGCAGCCGCTCCGTGTTTAATATTGTCATTCAGCTCCATCTGGTCAGACTAGACGCTGACCCCACAAAGAGATAAAAAAGTCTTTGCAAATGCTGGTTGTGAAAAGTAAGGAAGTTTTGATTTAAATAAAAAAAATAAAATAAGGATATAGGTACACGGTCGAATTGAGTAACCTAATCCTTTTTAAAGTCGGTTAAAAAATATAGTTGAAATGAGAACCTCCTTCTTTTTTTAAGTCGGTTAAAAAAAGAAAAGTTGTTTAGAGGACCCGGAAAAATCCTTTTGTTACACAACAATATTCACCAGTCATACAGAAAACCTCATCATTCATATAATTATTTTTGAAATTTTCCTTGTACTTGAACTTGTTCTTATTTATTTATTTGGACTTATAACAGAGAAAACTTCTCCACTTATAAGAAGTCACAGCATGCAAATATAATATATGTAAATTGTTAACGTTCTATCAAATTAAATTTTAAAACAATGTTATATTAAATTAGATTTTAAAACAATGTTGTATTAATTAAATTTTAAAACAATGTCATATTAAACTAAATTCTTATCTGATAGAACCACGTAGAACAATTTACTTACAAACAGGATCTCCAGCGACTCCAAGTAACTGATATCCGTGGCCTATCAATGGTAACGCGCCTGGAAACATCGGGGGCGATGCACGTCGCGGCTTTATCCACGTCCAAACCGCGTACAACACACAACATATTGCAACCAACACTACTAAAAACATGGTAACTGAACGAGCATGCGCACATGAATAAAAGTTGAATCGGTTCCTTTCTATTATATAGTATAATATAAGACGAAACAACAAACTCGTCAAACACCTATTTTGAGGAGCTTATTGATTTTTGACCATTTCGTTGTTTGAAAATTTTATAGCCATCTGTTTGTTTGTTTGTAAAGAAAGAAAGGAAAATAATTTATTGTGATTCATTTGGAAATATCATATTAATTAAAAGAAAATACAAAAAGAAAAACAAATTATAAAAAAAATGCTTCGATATTTTCAAAAAATACATAAATGTCGCAGCGCTGGTGGCATTAAAGACATGGGAAAGAAGTTATTTAACGCCGTTGGAAAAAAGAATACACCGATTTTATTTTTAAAATTTATAAAAAAAAAAGATAGAAATCATCACGCTCACGTATCGAAAAAGATGCTTTCTTAATACGACATTTTCAATTGGGGGATTGTTCTAGGGAACACTTGTTTATCTAGCTAAGAGGTCCCCCAACAGGGATTATTCAACTTGTTTCTGCCTTTTCAGTTCGTTAGATTTTTATGCAGGCGGGTTTGTTATTTTTAAAAAATATTTTCTTATTTATACATATATATTATACGTAGTCCATACTTGTAAGTATTATAATGCATGTGTTATGCAGTTGATTTAAAAAGTAGTTCATACGCAAAATTGTATTGACAAATGCCTCAAGTTTATTCATTGGCTGATTTCCACAAAATGTGTTTAATACCTGGATTTCATCCATTTTTATTTTTGTAGGGATATCACGTAAAATTAATTTCGACTTTTTAATGGTTTGTGGTTTATTGGGTGTTGTTGTTTTTTGATTGAAATTGTTTGGGTGGTCGAAAGATCAAGTTAAATATGCATGATATTTTAGTGATTCTAATAAAATATGATATAATAGGAATTGTTAATAAAAAATAGTCAACGTTTAAAAGTCGATAATTGTGTAAATTTCGGGAGATTTGTAAAATTCTTTATAGAGCTTGGCACAAATATAGTTCATTTTACATGAATACGACGACTCAAGCAGCGGGCGATAGCCTGTGCAAATACTTGATATTTTTTTTGTTAAAAGGTTGCCCCCCACTAGGATTTTCTTCTGTATCGTAGATGCTTTTAGAAATATTTAAACTCACATATACAGACAGCCAGACCCTGAACAACTACCTCACTAGTCACTACTCCTCAGCCACTGAGCCAACCGTGTCGTCATTTTAGTCTCCGACCGCATGATAAAATTCGTCTATCCTATCCTACTTTAGTAATCTATCCTACTTTGTGACTTTCGATTAAAGTCTCCTGCGGTCTAGCAGTATTGCCATATTAACAGTATATTTTAACCCTGTGGCAAAAATCGTGCGGCTGTTCGGCGGTTTGTTTGTTTGTTTCAACGCGCTAATCTAAGAAACTACTAGACCGATTTGAAAAATTCTTTTTGCGTTGGATATCCCATTAATCCAGGAAGGCTTTATAACATCACGCTGCGACCAATAGAAGCAGAGCATAACCAACTCCACGCGAATAAAATTGCTAGCGGCCGCTATTTTTAAATAATCGACGCCCGCAGTGCTTCCCGTATATAAATCGGCTTTTTTATGTGAATGGGAAACCATGAAATGACCTCTCTCACTGTGGGCAGAGCGGAAGGGCGTGTCAGACTTTTACTGACTAAAACCCACCCGTGTTCCTTCACTTATCTGTGCGTCAGGGCCACGGTTTCTCTTTAAACCAACCTGCAACCCTGACTCATGCATTGGTCTTCGTGGATCCCATCACGATGTGCTGACATCCCTTTGAAGCGCGCGTCGATCCGGACCTGGCCCTTATAAGGCAGTGAGCTGCCCACTGCCAGCCGCCCGAAATCCCGCGCCTACGGTGCTCGGAAGTTCGATGTTGTGTTCCGATCGACGACTAGGTTACTGCCCACTACCTCTCTTAGAGGGGAAGCCCATGGTCAGTGCGAACATTATGAAGATATGCAGGTTATATATTATCGCAATTGAACTTCTTTTATAATTAATAGAACCTCATTACTGAAATTTTGCTAAATCAGAATTGTTAGTTGTCACATGTCTCCGAAGTTTTGCCTCTAGTACATGACGGTTTCCTCACGACACTCACCCACCGTTTTGACAGCAGTATATTATAAAGCAAAGTATGGCGCCTGACGGGGTTCGTTAAATGTTACGATTTAATCGACCCGTGTTTATGTGGTGAATCACCGTTGTTGAAGTTGACGGCAGTTTTTTCTCCATTTCATCATTTAGTTGTTAGTATACAGCAAATAAGTAAAATAAAGATTTCTATAACATTATTGCGAAGCACCCAATTATATATTTTTAACTCTAGAGTGGGCGCGTCTTTTTGCAATACGTTAGTGGGCGCGTGGTGAGCATTTTGCCGCCCGTTTTCTTTGACCATTTTAGCCAGTAATACAGCAATTTAAACATTTTTTTCTCAGGATTTAAATAACACAGTAATAAGTTATAATAGAAAATAAATAAAATTTGTTTATTTCAGGTTTCCCCATATTTTGTTAGTAACATTATGACTTAAAACAAATATGTTAGTATCTAAACATAATAAAACAAGTAATATAAAATAGAAAATACAAAAACAAAATAGAATATTAAAACCTAATTCATGAACCTGCCACCTTCAGGGGCACCTGGAACAAGCACATGTGATCGTACCCAATGCCGCTGAATGGGGCAGTCTGGCTTTTCAGCAATGACCGACAGGATGGATTTGGTGCTCTCCCTGACCCTGCGCATGAGCGAGGCCACGCGGCGCCTCACTGTCGCCCCGAACCCTTCCTTACGGGCGAGTGCAAACATGGCCGATTGCAGTACCGTGTAAGCCCCAGCATCACCCTAAATGCATTGTTGTATTGTACTCGGAGCGCGTTGAAGGCCCGCAGCGTATAGTTGACCCACAGACTGCACGTGTATAAGTTTTGACAGTATGCTTTAAAAAGCGAAAAAAAAATAAGTCTTAAAAATTATGCTGTACAAAAGGCCATAGGAAACTTTAACATTTTAATTGACTTTTTTCCCTTTTCCTACACAATACTCTATAAAACTATCAAAATAGGAAAAAAATAACAGAATTATATATTTTCTAAATTAAAAGGATATGTTTTATTAAAACAGTCTTCACAAAGGTATGTGCAATGTTCGTTGCACAGTAACTTTGGCTATCTGGAACACTCTTTTTCTTCCGCCTGTTTTTCTATGAGGGATATATACTGCAGATCTTGCAGATCAGTTAGCAACTCATCAACAAGAAGTATCGAAGTAAAACTGTTATCCATAGTGATACTTTGGGTTATCCCAAAGTATCGCTATGGATAACAGATAACTTTGTACTAAAGCGATTTGTAGATGGATAACTTTGTACTAAAGCGTTTGCTGTTGAACTGCCCTTGATCAGATATTTCCTCTAGCCAAGATACAATTTGAGCTTCCATTTTGTCCATTCTTATTTTTTATTATCAATTAATATTTTAAATGCTAAAACATTTTTTTTTTTTTAGGTTTAAGCATAAATGCACCATGAAATATAGTCTACATTTCAAGTTTGTAAAAAATACATTACATAATTTTATGTACGTGAGTGGGCCCGCGGTGAGCAATTTCCCGCCGGCAGCACCTGCTGGTAACAACCTTCTCCTCAAGCGGTCCCCTGCGCACTGACGGCATCCAGATTTTCGGTGCTCGTTGCTAACGAGAATAGGGTCAGCTCCTAAAAAGCGCAAGACAAAGGACAGTTGTTTTAAAAATTATTAACGTTTTTTTCCCGGAAATCTTAAGACTCTCGTTGTTCATCATCTTAGTCAAACAAGCAACACTCTTTTAATAGGTTTCGAGGCAGATATTCCAGATTTTTCGATTTGTACGAGATGAATTGATGATTATGAATATGTTATTGATCTGCATCGCGTTTCTAGTACCTACTCTTTTGTATTTGTCTTGCTTCATTGTCCCTTCTACAGTATACAGGCGTCCCATGCCTTTAGCTGCGGTGACAGAACACACCATGACACTAACCAAATGCTGAACCCGTTCTAAAAGACACTTAACGTGGAATTGTTCACCAAGGCGCCGTCGTACAAAAGAACTCTTGTTAAGCAAAATTTGAAACGTTCTTTCGACGGAAAAGCATACCTGTATGTTCGCACTCGTTTTATCGGTCGAGTCCGATTGTTAGTTAGTCGATTTGATAGATGCACGACCGGTACGGGCTAGCATAATTAGTATAATCTATGGTGACGCGCGGCGATGACACAACGTTTTGAGACCCTGTCGGCAGCGGTCCGTTGCTAAGAACTCTTGACGAATAATCATCGCGCGCGGGGCGCGTTCGGTCGAATGATTTTCGGGAAAAATACCACCGGCCGCGGTGTTAGTTTGTCGCGTTTGTTGCCCGTGTTTTGAAGTATTTACTTGAATTATAACCGTAACAGTGCAGTCTGTAAATTGAGTTGAATTTGAATCGGAAACGTGGTTTCATTAGCGATTGTTTGTCGGGCGTGATTGACGCTGCTAAATAACGGTTTCATACGCTGGTGAGCTTTGGTGCCCTATTAAGGGAACTTGGTGTGTCGACTGGTATGGGACAGTCAGTGTATTTGAAGACTTCGGACGTCATTGTAAAGTCGATGCGCGCGTCGACGCTCCGGACTTCATTCCACGACGGAACACACTGGGTCCTAAGGTAAGTGCCTTAGATTTGTTGTGGAGTGGTAAGAGATTGATTTACTTGTGGTATAAGCCGACCTATTTGTTGGATAAGCCGTGACAAATGCGCGGTAGGTGTACGTGCTGTACTGGGGCGCCTACATCTTTTTGGTAGCAGAGCGTAGTTCCTAATTACTAATTTGGTTAATTAGAGTATCATTCCAGTATTTTGGTAGCCCTCAGCGGCTAATTTGTAAAAATTTTATTTTTTATTTGTTGTTGTCGGTACTCGTAAAATTATATCTCTGACCACCTCCATACACCTGTGTGGATCCGATAATAAATTTATAATCTTACAAAGAAAAAATGTGAAAAGTAATGTAGGTAGATTGCTTTTTTTTTGGTTCTTTTCTTTCCGTTCAGAGGAACGGAAGAGGCAAAGGCATAGTACGCTATACAGCCGTATTAGGTAGTTCGTTTTGTTATTGAATTATTGAGCATACAGCTACCGGTAGGTACATTGTTGAATATTGAGCTACGGTTATCAGTAATTACGAGTTATTTTTATGACTAATGTTTTGTTTTGTTGATTTAGTCAATTTGTGTATCAAGTACGATTTAGCTCGTAACTCACAGTCGTAATTTTGTTCTGTTTGTTTGTTGATTTATTGTAATTGGTAGTAATAATTTTGTTTTGGTTATAAGTTTTGATCTGTGTCGCAATTAAGTTAGGCCGTTTGCACACTGATATTTTTTATGTATACTTTGTAATATTTTTTATTTATACATTGTTAATATTTTGTTTGTAACGGTTGCCCTTAGCTTTGGTCCCCACACGGTCTCGCGGAATTTATTGAGTTATTTACGCTTGTTTTTGTTGCTTTCCGCGCGTTCTGTAATTGAATTTAATTTGTTGATTTGAATTTGTGGCTTTCATTTGAAATGGCTCCCAATCCGCTTACTAAGGCTAAAGCAGAGGTTAAAGCCGCATTGCGTTGGCTCGCGGGTGCGGCTGCCCTGATTGTTCGGCAGGATCGGGTTCAGGCATTGTTGACCAATTACGAAGGGTTGCCTGCGCGCATGCAAGGGTTGGAGCGACACGTTGTCGACTTCCATGCCTACGTTTTGGAACACCCTCCAGCGGATGACGCCATAGTGGAGACCTTTAAAAGGGATGTCGACCAGGCGTACGAACTGGCCAACCAAATTACGGAGTCGGCAGAAGGGCTCCTGGCTGCCCGTAGGGGAGAGCCGACTTTGAGCGGGGAGGTTAAACCGACCCCGCCGGCTTTGTTAGGGAGACTGCCCACATTGGAGATTCCCCACTTTGACGGGGACCTCACGGCTTGGATGGGCTTCATCAACCTGTTCGACAGCTTGGTGGACTCCAGGGAAGATTTGTCCCCCAGCCAGAAACTGGCTTATTTGCGCTCCGCCCTCCGCGGAGAAGCCAGTGCAGTGGTCCAGCACCTAATAGTTAGCGATGCTAACTACCAGGTCGCGCGGCAGTTGTTGCTGGACCGCTACCAAAACGTCCGCTTGCTAGCGGACACCCATGTGGCAGCCATTTTGGCCTTACCGAAGGCAACGCGGGTTTCCTCCTTGCGGAAGGATTTGGTCAACCCGCTCTTGACCGCTATCCACTCGTTGCGCCGGCTGGATTTGCCGGTCGACCAGTGGTCCTTTCTTCTTCTGCACATCGTCCTCACGAAATTGCCCGCAGAGGTAAAGGGGCGATTTGAGCAAAGGTACGGGGGCAATAGCGCCTCGTATCTCCCCCCTTCTCGGACTTGCTTCGTTTTTTGGAGGACGAGTGCAGAGTGGTGGACCAGCTGAGCGACCCCACACCGGGAACGAGCACAGGTCGTCCGGTGGCGGCGAGGGCACAACCCCGCCGTCCGACCAAACAATACTCGGCTGTCCGAAGGGACTCCCCCCCCGCACCAGGTAAACGGTGCCGGTATTGCCGGGGGGACGGACATGATGTGCGTGCTTGCGCGAAGTTCGGGGGCCTCCGGACTGCGGGACGAAGAGCCCTCGCCAAGCAACGCGCCTGGTGTTACATGTGTCTGGGGGACCACCTCCAGTCAGTGTGTCCCCAGGCTAAGGCTTGTCCACATTGCGGCGGGAGACATCACGCTCTCCTGTGCTTGAACCGCAATGGTGGCGGGTCCGAAAGGGACCCAGATTCCCCGCGCACGGGCGGGGCCCCCCCGCAGGATGTAGCGGTGGCCGTCGGAGGCTCGGGGAGGCGGGCAGGACGCTGCTCCCCCCCTGATGGAATACCCTCGACTGGGGTGTTATGTTCCTCCGTATGCGGCCCACGGTTATTGCCCCACACCTCGGAGTAGAGTTGGAAGGAGTCCCTACATTGCGGAGTGGGACCCTCTCGCCTACTGTCGGCGATCCCCTCCGATCTTTTTTTTTTTTTTTAAATGGGACAAACCCGCCACACTTTTCCCAACCACTGCAACTCCTGAAAGCCAGAATCAACAGTGGCGACCGCCAGAAAAACGCCGAGCAATGAAGCTCGACGAGTCCCGGAGAAACGATTCAACTGTCTTGGGTCCCGCAACGAAATTAATCAGAAAAGAATAGCGGAGGAGTAAGAAAAAAGATATTTTTTCCACTTCCCTCCATAACAAGCAGGAGACAGAACAGAACTAGGCCAAACGGCACAAAGGGACATTATTGCAACTGGGAGAAGCCCAGATTGCCAAACACCACGGAATAAAATTTGATTAAGTTAATGGGTCCTAAGTAGGTATTAGCTGTTACAATTGATTCCAATAATAGGTATGGCAAAAGCGCCTGAACGCACGGAAATTGGTTCTAGTTTCTACAAGGTCCGTATAATAAACGACTCCGGATGTAACTTGTACACTATCCAACATAATATTGCGTTCATTCTGCCAAAGAACACACTTCCACAAGATGTGATGTGCGGACTGTTCAAATTCACAGTTCGATGTAGAACACTGACACAAAGGGGAAGGAACAAGTTTAAAAGAATACAGTTTAAAGTTGCCATGACCTGTGAGAAATTGGGCAACGCAGTGGTCAACCACCAGCCATGTCTTAGCCAGCCGATCGCCAACGGATGGAAAGAACAGATGGAGGTGCTGGCCCTTGATGGAATTATCCCACCTACTTTGCCATTCGGATAAGAGGTCCTCCCAGACTTCAGTCTGAGGTTTAAATAATCTAGAGATTTTATTAAAGTCGCGTTGTGTAACAAAATTAGTGTCCATGGCCTCCCCCCTCGCGGAGTAGTACATTGAAGCACGTCGCTGTACCTCAAGGGCGACTGGAAGTACACCTGCCAGTACCGGTAAGGCTTCAGTACTGACCGTTCTATACGCCTTGCATAAAAATATCAATGCCAAACGTTGGCTTTGAAGCAGTTTACTCCGATCTTGTCGACTCAGTTCAACCGGGGTCCAGGGGGGCAATCACCCCCCTCGGATTTTCATTAATGCCACTGTCGGGCGCAACCCCCCCACCGGAGTTTGTGCTGTTTGCCAACAGCCTCCGTGCGTGTTTGGGGCCCCAAAGGTGATTTTGTCACAGTGCGTGCCCTCTTGGATTCAGGGGCCCAGGGTTGCATAATTTCTACTTGGCTCGTCCGACAGTTGAGCTTAAATATTGTGCCGCATAGGGAATCGGTACGGGGCGTTGGAGACCTGCGGATTTCGGATCCGATCGGTCGGGTTTCGTTCTCCTTCTCCCCCCACTCCTCCTCAACGCCGAAAATCGATACTTCGGCGATTGTTTTTGAAACTGTGGTCGGGCCGCTTCCGCAAGTGCGAGCCCCACACGCCGCCGTTAAATTGTCGGCTGGATTGGCTCTGGCTGATCCTCACTTCCACCGACCTGGCCCGATCCATTTACTGATCGGTGTGAATGTTTTAGGTCGTTTGCTGCGTGGAAGCAAACGAGTTTTGCAGGCAGCCGGTTTTGTAGCCATATCCACCTCTTTGGGTCATGTGGTAATGGGATCGTTTAGGGACGGCCCAGACCCCCCTTCGGCAGACAGCGACCTCGCTGTTGGTTCTGCCTTGTCGGACATCCTCCAACGCTTTTGGGAGGTGGAGGAGCCTCCGACCGCAAAACGAGTGGACTCGTTGGACGAGGAGTGCGAATTGTTCTATCAGAACAATACTGGTCGCCTCCGCTCGGGTCGCTTGATCACTCGCTTGCCCTTTTTGTCAGTTCGCCCCCTCTTAGGCAGCTCCCGGCCGCTGGCCGAAAAGAGGTTGTTGTCTATGGAGCTCCGAATGGCGAGGGACCCCGCATTAAAGCAGAAGTACATGGACTTCATGCGGGAGTATGAGGAACTGGGGCACATGTCGCTTTCGCAGCTGGATTGGCGAAATGAAGAACATTATTTTCTTCCCCACCACGCGGTTTTGAAGACTTCCAACGGGAAGATACGTGTGGTCTTTGATGGCTCAGCACCCACGTCAACCGGAGTGTCGTTGAACCAGTGTTTGCACGCCGGACCGAAGTTGCATCACGATGTGAGTGATGTTTTGACCAACTTCCGTCGACATGCTGTCGTTTTTGTGACCGACATTCGCATGATGTTTCGGCAGACTGTGATTCACCCGGAAGACAGGAGGTACCAGCTTATACTTTGGCGAGAGGATCCCAGGGGTCCAATGCTGGTCTACGAGCTGAACACCAACACCTATGGACTACGATCGAGTCCTTTTGTGGCGATCCGTTCGTTGTGGGAGCTCGCAGAGCGCGAACGGCTGCGCTACCCCCGCGCGTCTGTCCTCATTAAGGAGGATCTGTACGTCGATGACGTTTGTACAGGCGCCTCGAGTGTACAAGAGGCCCTGGTCTTGCGAGATGAGCTGATCGCTCTCCTAGGAGCTGGAGGCTACGAGTTGAGGAAATGGGTGTCCAACTCGCCCGAACTCTTGGCAGATGTACCCAAGGACCACCAGCAGGAGCCTCATCTCTTTGAAAACCCTGATACTCCAGACATGCTGTCTGTTTTGGGAGTACAGTACAAACCAGTCCAAGATTTGTTTACCTACAGATTGGAGCTTCCGAGCCCAAAGGTCTGGACTAAACGCACAGTGCTGTCCACTGTAGCTCGCACCTTTGATCCGAATGGTTGGCTTAGTCCTGTAGTGTTCGCGATGAAGTGTTTCCTACAGGAGCTGTGGGCAGCGGAAGTGACCTGGGATGAGCCCCTCTCCGGCAACTTGCTCCGAGACTGGGTGCAGTTTGTCTCATCCCTCCCGGAAGTCAACCGTGTTTGTATCCCTAGGCACATATTACCTGAGGGACGGTTCTCCGCTAGCCTACACGGCTTTTGTGACGCGTCTGAAAGCGGATACGCGGCAGCCGTGTACATTCGAACAGTGGACGCACGAGGTGTTGTCGCCGTTCATCTGGTTACGGCTAAGAGTAAGGTTGCCCCACTTCGGACCCGATGGACCATACCGAAGTTGGAGTTGTCTGGCGCCACTCTATTAGCCCGATTGCTTAACCACGTCGTCGACACCTTGGGAGCTAGTGTCGACTTTAGGTCGATCTTTGCATGGTCTGACAGCCAAGTCGTCCTTTGTTGGCTGAAAAGTTCAGTCCATACCCTCGAGGTATTCGTGGCCAACCGGGTGTCTCAAATTCAGACATCGAAAGCCCAGTTGATTTGGTGCCATACCCCCGCAGTAGTCGGGGCATCTACGCCAGGGGTGCATGTTCACGCCACCGAGACTGTAGCGGCTCCAGATCCGGAGTTTTTGCTTGAGCGCTAAAGCTCTTTGGATAAATTGCTCGGCGTCACCGCCTGGATACGGCGTTTCATCCACAACTGTCGTAACCCTCGTGGCAAATTTGAGTCTCCGGTCCTCTCACCGCAAGAGCGTAATGACGCTCTGCTATATTGGGTGCGGATAGTTCAAGAGAGTGAATTTGCGTCGGAGTTGAAAACCCTCCGCCAACGCACATCCAATCTGAAGGGACCCTTAGGGCGCTTGAATCCTTTCGTGGATGATCAGGGTTTGATGCGTGTCGGAGGTCGGCTTAGAAATGCTAAGCTCCCCTATGGGGCTCGTCATCCATTGTTGCTCCCCAAGAACGGCCCCTTAGTGAAGTTGTTGATCACAGACCGCCCTGTGAAAAATGCAAATGCCGGATGTAACGCTCTTACTGCGATCCTCCAACGTGAATTTTGGATTTTGTCTGCGCGGAGAGTGATCCGATATGTTATCTTCCGTTGTCTCCCGTGCTACCGCTTGAAAGCGGACATCGTGCAGCCCCAAATGGGGGATTTGCCTGCCGATCGAGTCACCGAATCGATGCCCTTTGCTGGAGTTGGCACGGATTTTGCGGGACCATTTATTGTTAAAGCTTCGCGTCTCCGTAACGCTAAGACCGAGAAGGCTTACTTGTGCGTTTTTGTGTGTTTAGCTACTAAAGCGGTCCACCTCGAGGTGGTTAGTGCTCTCACGACAGAGGCGTTCGTCGCTGCTCTTGGCAGATTTGTTTCGCGTCGCGGACTGCCGTCCTTAATTCGATCCGACTGTGGGACCAACTTTAAGGGTACCGATCGTTATTTGAAGGAAGTTTGTGAATTTTTAGATAAGCATAATGTTGAGATCGGATCCACACTCTCCCGCAGAGGGGTACGATGGCAGTACTCACCGCCGTCCTGCCCCCACTGGGGAGGTATATTTGAAGCAACTGTAAAGGCCGCCAAAACTCACCTTCGTCGCGTTATTGGAGATACTATCCTAACTTTTGAGGAGCTCGCGACTGTATTTTGTAAGGTTGAGGCGGTCCTCAACTCGCGTCCGTTATGCCCTTTGTCATCCGACGCGAATGATTTGGAGGCCCTCACGCCGGGCCATTTCTTGATAGGGAGACCACTTAACGCTCTGCCTGAGTATCCTTATTTGGACATTAACTCCGGACGGCTCTCGCGATTTGAATTGCTTCAACAGCTTACGCAGAGTTTTTGGCGCCGTTGGCATCTGGAGTATTTGCACATTTACAACAGCGCGTTAAGTGGTCAGACAAGACGAACCCACCAAGAGTCGGAGACCTCGTTTTGTTAAAGGACCCAAACCTGCCACCCCTCCGATGGCGTCGTGGACGCATTGTTAAATTGTATCCAGGGTCAGATGGTGTTCCCAGGTCTGCCGAGGTCCTGGTGGGGGACTCTGTCTTGAAGCGCGCGATCGCCACACTCTCTCGCCTGCCCTTAGGTTGAATTGTCGGACCGTTTGTTACTGTCCGGGGCGGGGGGATGTTCGCGCTCGTTTTATCGGTCGAGTCCGATTGTTAGTTAGTCGAGTTGATAGGTGCACGACCGGTACGGGCTAGCGTAATTAGTATAATCTATGGTGACGCGGCGATGACACAACGTTTTGAGACCCCGTCGGCAGCGGTCCGTTGCTAAGAACTCTTGACGAATAATCATCGCGCGCGGGGCGCGTTCGGTCGAATGATTTTCGGGAAAAATACCACCGGCCGCGGTTTTGGATAGTTTGTCGCGTTTGTTGCCCGTGTTTTGAAGTATTTACTTGAATTATAACCGTAACAGTGCAGTCTGTAAATTGAGTTGAATTTGAATCGGAAACGTGGTTTCATTAGCGATTGTTTGTCGGGCGTGATTGACGCTGCTAAATAACGGTTTCATACGCTGGTGAGCTTTGGTGCCCTATTAAGGGAACTTGGTGTGTCGACTGGTATGGGACAGTCAGTGTATTTGAAGACTTCGGACGTCATTGTAAAGTCGACGCGCGCGTCGACGCTCCGGACTTCATTCCACGACGGAACACACTGGGTCCTAAGGTAAGCCTTAGATTTGTTGTGGAGTGGTAAGAGATTGATTTACTTGTGGTATAAGCCGACCTATTTGTTCGATAAGCCGTGACAAATGCGCGGTAGGTGTACGTGCTGTACTGGGGCGCCTACATCCTGTAAATTAACACAATGAATAATGGAAAATCGGTTTTGAGCTACTGCTTTATTACAATAGTTATACTTACTTGTTGTAGCGATGGTATGATCCGGTTCAAAGGGACCAGAAAATATGGTGTAGTAATAAAGATGAGAAAATTATGAATGTGCGTGTTCTGAGAATGTAGTAAGATGTTCACGCAACACGATGGATGCTTATAAGAAATAGCGAGGATGGAAAAATTAAAGGGTTAGGTTACTCACACGTGGATGCAGTTTCTGCTCGTAATTGGCTAAATCAGTAACACTTTACTGTAGAAAATTCACAATACAACACAACACGTAATGTATATAATATTTAAAGCAATCGGCTAGTATTAGCGGTATTAATTAACAATTTTGCGTTGAAACGCGAGAGCGCGTGTTTCTAGAAAGTTTCTTGCGGAAGTAGTGTCACTTCACAGATAGTTACACTTGTCACTTTTTTACAGTTGACGTTAGGTTGTCACATAATTATATTTTCTCTTCCCCCACGGTATAAGGAATTCGTAGGAGCGACAAATAAGGAGATAGGAAAAAGGTACATGACATAAAAGCATTCCTCAAAATGATAACGCATGAACAAAAAATATATGATTGAATGCACTAATAGACAATAAACATTGCGCAAACATTACTCGATAGTCATATGTTGATGTTGTCTAGCCCATATGAGTCTTTTCTTATTCATGCTATGGGTAAAGCATGGTTTTTTGTAGCTCGCCGCCCCATCAGGTTCTCTTCGACAAATCGCCTCCGCATTTTTCTCCCGGAAATCTTAAGACTCTCTGTAGGCGCCCCAGTAAAGCACGTACATCTACCGCGCATTTGTCACGGTTTATTCAACAAACAAGGTCGGCTTACAACACAAGTAAAATCAATCTCCGATCACATTCTAGTAAATCTACGGGACTTACCTGGGACTCAGTGTGCTCCGTCGAGAAGTGAAGTCCAGCGAGGTCGACGCGCGCGCCGACCTTACAATGACGTCCGATGTTTTCAAATTCGCTGACTGTCCCATACCAGTCTGCACACCAAGTTCCCTTAACAGGCACCAAAGCTCACCAACGTAGGAAGTTATTTAACAGTGTCAAACACGCCCGACAAAGATCGCCAATGAAACCACGTTTCCGATTCAAATTCAACTCAATTTACAGACGGCACTGATACGTATTCTAGTTCAAGTAAACACTTCAAAACCCGGGCAACAATCGCGACAAACTATACAAGACGCGCCGGTGGTATATCTAATTTCCCGAAAATCATTCGACCGAACATGCGACGCACGCGATGATTATTCGTCAAGAGGTTCAAGCAACGGCCCCGTACGCGGCGGGGTCTATACACGTTGTTATTTTCAAGCAACGACCGCTGCCGGCGCGGTTCCAAAAACGTTGTTATATTTCAAGTTCAAGCAACGGACCTTCTCCCGGCGAGGTCGCAAGACGTTGTGTCTATAACAATGGCGCCCGCGCGTCGCCATAGACAATACTAATTATCTATCACTCGACTAACTAAAAATCGGACTCGCCGATAAACTGGCGTAAACACTCTCGTTGTTCATCATCTTAGTCAAACAAGCAACACTCTTTTAATAGGTTTCGAGGCAGATTTTCCAGATTTTTCGATTTGTATGAGATGAATTGATGATTATGAATATGATTTGTATTTATATATTTTCTCGGTGGTAGGCCGTTATGGCCGGCCGCCGGCAGAAGTTACCACCCACCAGACAAAGCCTTGCCGCCAAGCGATTTGTCGTGTTCCGGCATGATTACTGGTGAAGCCGTCCGGAGGACGGGTCTGAGCAGTTGTGTTGCGATGTGTGCCGGGTACGATGCGCCAAATGTTGTTTTGTTGGGAGTTCGGTCGTGGAGGGTCTTCAGATCAATCTCCCTTTGGCGCAGCATCGTTAGTTGTGTTATTGGGTTTAACATTGCATCACCTCGCTCAACTGCCGTCTTCCTTACTATTCGCTCAGTTTTTCTGAGAGTTTAGGCTCTTAATAAACTAGCGCGCTTTACCATCAACGATCGCATCGCTGCTTACCACCAGGCGGGATTGCGGTCAAGCGCTAGTTTATAATTATTTTAAAAAAATGAGGTTATCCTTTTCCTGCCACATTTGGCAGCACGATTTGCCTCGAGAGGCTTTTTATTGTCAATTTTTATTTTTAATGGACGACAGACTTTGAAACCCCAGTAATATTATGCTATACTAGCGGCCGCCAGCGACTTCGTTCGCGTGGTTTAGTTATGCTCCACTCCTATTGGTCGCAGCGTGATGTTATGCTATGCAACGCAAAAATAATTTTTCAAATCGGACCAGTACTTCCTGAGATTAGCGCGTTCAAACAAACAAACAAACTCTTCAGTTTTATATATTAGTAAAGAGCAAAGATATCTCTGGGAATGTATGGAGTGCAGTAGCAAGTTTGTATCTCTATACATTTTCTAGGAAAGGTATCCAAAGTTCTATCCAAACTAAAAAGAAAAAAAAAGAGGTTATCGAATTAAACCGTTATAAAATGTTTATTTAATAGACAACACATAGAAAAAGGAACGTAAGACTGAACTTTACATACCATTCTCTTATTTTGGATATAAAAAATACAAAAAGTCTTTTGAAAAATGATATCTAAACAACACAATAACAATACTTAAACCGCGTTTTTTAACTCAATAAGAAAATATGTTACACCATTGATAAAATATGACACACCGATTCATTGTGTTGCCACTTAAACAAGAATAATGATACCAAGATGATATCACATGAAAGAGGACGGATGAGGACGGGTTTGAGCAGTTGTGTTAATGCACCAAATGTTGTTGTTGTTGGAGTTTGATCGTGGAGGGTCTCCAGATCAATCTCCCTCTGGCACAGTATCATTGGTCGTATTTTTGGGTTTAACATTGCATCACCTCGCTCAACTGCCTCCTTCCTATAATTGCAGTCAAGGACTTGTTTATAATTATTAAAAAAATCACTCTTGAAACAACACCATTTATTAAAAAAAATATTACCACTGGTTTGAACATAACAACATAAAATATCAATCACTAAACTCTTAACAACGCAAGTGTTTTAGATAAACTCTGGCACCCAATTTAAGATTTAACTTGTGTTTAGGGTGCCAGGGTCCTCGCCTGCTAATTAAGCTAAAAGTAACAGTAGATGTTAGCCAAGCAAAACATAACAGAAGGTCACTAAAATAAATGAACTATCTAGCCAACTACCTATGTATCAACCTGGTAAACATGTTGCAACTATTTTTTTTACATCTTCATCAAATAACAAGTTATTAAAGAAATAAATTAGTATAATGTGTGTGTGTGCGCTTCATAATTATGTATAAATGTATACCACCATATAGTGTGTAAATATATAGTTATGCGTGAGTGTAACTATAGTGTTAAATGATAGATACTAGTGTATTACCCCGATTACTTTAAGCGATTGAGATCCGCAGTAAATCTTCAGTATTATTATAATTTTGATTTGTTAACCACTTCGTCACCTCGGTCTTACATTTATTTCGGCACATAGGAGCAATGTCGCAGAATTTATTTATTTTGTTATAAATATGGTTTGACAGCACTTCATAATGACGGTGAGCAAGGGCAGTTCTACATGCGCCAAGAACAAAGAGCTGCCTCACCGTGAGGACCCGACATTCATTGTAAAGTGACGTGGTGGGGTATCTAAACGGTTTCGAGGTCATAACTTTGAGGACAGCCCTCTGTGCTCGTTCCAGAGGTAGCAGAGTTGTCTTGGTCGTTCCATCCCACACAGTTATGCAATAATTTATTAAACTTTGGCATTAAGCATAATAAACGGTTTTTAAAGTTTCTATGCCTGCAGAGTGCCTTAATTTTTTTAAAATAAATATACATTTGCGGACTCGTAGTATAAGAGCACTAATTTGAGGTTTCCAGCTCAAGGAACTATCCACATAGACTCCGAGATACTTGACAGATTCAGATCTTGTAAGTTGAGGACAACCACACTGTGAAGAAGAGTCAGGCGGTGGGAGTTTGGAAGATTGCAAGGAAAAAGGTAAGAATACAGTTTTTTTAAGATTCAAGGTCAAGATGTTATTCGACAACCATTTCATCGCTGAGTTTAGGGCGTGTTCCGCGTATTTTATAGCCTCTGACCAATTACTACCATGAAGTACCAGTGCCGTGTCATCTGCGTAAGTAAAAATCGAACAGTTTGTTAGCGATATTTTACATAAATTATTGATATAAATAAGAAATAGGGTAGGTCCTAAGATCGACCCCTGGGGAACGCCATAGGTCAACAATTTGGTGCCACTAATAACATCGTTAATTTTAACGCACTGGGTTCTATCATGTAAGTAATCCTGAAAGATTTTAAGGGAATGGCCACGAATACCGGTAGCTTCTAGCTTAGATAACAGGTGCGGAACAGACACAGTGTCAAATGCCTTGGAAAGATCAAGGAAGACGGCCAAACATTTCATTTTACTGTCCAGTTTAGATACTACATGATCCACCAAGGCAGCAACAGCATTTTCGGTCGATCTGCCACCTCTAAAACCGTACTGATTGTTGCTTAATAATTTGTGTGACTCGAGAAAGCCAACTAACCTTTTATTAAGGACTTTTTCTAGTACCTTAGAAATGGCAGGCAGGATCGAGATCGGCCTATAATTATCTACACTGTGCCTGTCCCCACTCTTGAAAATTGGGTGAACAACAGCTCTTTTGAAGACCCTAGGAAAACAACCTGTCGAAATGGAGCGATCACAGATATGAGTAATGACTGGGACAAGCGCAGGCAGACATGATTTTAGCAGCCTCGAAGATATCCCAACCCACAGCAGCATCTGAGCGTAATCCAATAATGAGATTTGCGACCTCGACTCCATCTGTGTGAAGTAGTACTAGCGAAAATAACAGATTGTGTTCTTTTATTTTGACACGATGCAGATTGTATTCTTTTATTTTGACACGGAAAACCAAAATCTAGTCTTTAATTAATTCAAAGAACCATGATTAAATATAAATTACATAGAAACGGACACTGTCCTTATTAATTTGGCTAACCACAATTGTCAACGTAAACGGTTAGGGTCACACGTTGTATGTAATTACAACAATTACTAATGATACGATAAACTGAGCAGTGTCATTAAATTACATTTATGTAATTGGTCGTTGCGTTTTTAAATTAAGAGATTTAAAAACATTTAATTGAAGGCAAGACAGTTGACTTTTAAACTGAATGATCTCAATTGAGTTCCTTTATGACGTCATGGACATTTATTTTTATAAATTATAAACTAGCGCTTAACCTCAATCCCGCTTGATGGTAAGCAGGGACGCAATCGTTGATGGTAAAGCATACTAGTTTATTAAGAGCCTATTCACTCTAGCCTTGAAAACACTCAAATTGTAGTCCGGCGGAAACAACGCCGCTGGAAAATTGTTGAAACGCTTCGTCCGGATCGTAGAGGTGTTAACAACGTAAGGGTGGAAACCCGCCGTACGACCGGTTGTCCGATGGTGGAACGGAGATGGGGGAATTAAATCATGCAAATTTCAATGTTTAGCTATTACGGTTCATGAGATACAGCCTGGTGACAGACGGACGGACAGCGAAGTCTTATGAATAGAATTCTGTCGTACATTTTAGGTACGTCACCCTAAAAAACATTACTTTAAATGTCACTTTGATGAAGCGAATATATTTCATGAAAATAGGTACCTACGAAAGTAAATACTGAGCACATTATACTCGTATATGATATTTTAGAACAATGTTTGCAGGACTTTGTGATCCTTTAAGAATTATTTAAGCTCAATTATCATAAATGCCTTATATTATTTTTCTACTTTTAATTATTTATTAATTAATAGTTTACGTCTAAAAGAACTCAAAATAGCTTTTATTTGGAAAGTCCACAAACTAAACTAAATTTAAGTTCAGTACGGAGTTTTGGCGGGAAAGTCAAGCTGAGTGTCACGCTCGTTTTTCATTGGACTTTAAAAATTATTTATAGTATTGTTTACTAAATAAAAGTGCGTGATTTATGTAGTCAAAAGTGCATTCAGTAAATAAATTCATAAAGAACAGTGAAATATCGCAGCATATTGGCCACATTGTAGTCGTGGTGGCCTAGTGGTTAAAACACCAACCTCTCAAGTATGAGTGCGCGGGTTCGATTCCAGATCAGGCAAGTACCAATGTAACTTTTCTAAAGTTATATGTACTTTCTTTTCTGAATGAGAGGAGACTTGTGCCCAGCAGTGGGACGATAAAAAGGTTGTTAATGATGATTGGCGACATCATGGCTTTTCTCAAACCGCCCTCGTAAGACGGTTCAGGCGGCCGTCTTTTTCAACATGAATGATTCATTACCTACGTGACATTCGCTAAATGCACAAACCGTGCGAAGCCAAAACAGAAAGAAAAATAACAGTTCAGTACAACTTTTACGTTCTTTTTCATTAAGAAAAGGGCAGAAAATAAAATATTAGTTATTCTATTACGATATTCCACAACCACTTACTCATAAATTTTATTTGTGTAACGTAGATAGTGAATTTACAGTTCTTAAATTCAAGTTAGTTCAGGTTCAAAATATATATCTTTTTTAACAGGTTAGTCGTCAGTTATCTATATTCGTATTTACATAATTTAAAAAGCTAACAGTTTTAAATCTATACTAATATACTGCTGAAGAGTTTGTTTGTTTGAACGCGCTAATCTCAGGAACTACTCATCCGATTTGATAAATTCTTTTTGCCTTGGATAGCCCAGGAAGGCTTTAGGTTATAGAACATCACGCTGCGACCGATAGAAGCGGAGCATATAAAAATATAATTATCAAAACCTACGCGGGTTGTAACTGTGCGGTGCAGCTAGTTAATAATATTTTAGAAGGCAAATAATGAAATGGCATCAAAAAATTCACCTGCGTCTCTGTCTACAGGAAAAGTCACTACAAAATAGGTTTACCCTATAGTCACGTCAAGAGTCAAATAACCGCTTAGTCATTAAGTTGGTAACTCGAGTATGTTTATTAAATCTTTTCCATTTTGGGTTCTGTACTCAACTAGGAACCCTTGTAGTTTTGCCAAGTCTGTATATCCGTCAGTTAACAAAAATAATCTCGATGATCGTTAGCACTAAAAGAAAATTGTTACCAATATGCATATCAATAACTCCGACAAAATGGTAAAATAAAAAGATTTATTAGGAAAAAAAAATGTTTTATTAAGTTATTTTTTTCGTTTCAACCAAGTGTAATATATTGTTAGATAGGTATGTAAAAATTAATAGGGGCTTGCTAAAATTATGTTTTGATAATGTTAATATATTTTCGGAAATAATCGCTACAAAATATTAAAAAACTGTCAAAAAGTGGGAAATGAAGTATCAAAATCTATTCAAACAATCCCTAAATACCACCTAAAATCCGACATATACCCATTTAGTTTGTATAAATTTCTAACTCAATTTCCCGAGTGATAGCGCTGTGCTTTGGGCTACTTTGCGCTCTTAAGATTTTTCTCAAAATTATGGATTCGGGACGAGTATGAGCTATTAAACTGTCGAATAGTCCCGTTGGTGTCTCGTTGAAATTGTCCAGGATAACGTAGAATGTCTACGTGAGTTTTGGCGGGAAAGTCAGGCTGAATGTCACGCTCGTTTTTCATTGGATTTTTAAAATTATTTATAGTGTTGTTAACTAAATAAAAGTGCGTGATTTATGCAGTAAAAATGCCTTCAATAAATGATTCATAAAGAACAGTGAAATATCGCAGCATAGTGGCCACATCATGATTTTTCTCTCAAACCTCCTGTAAGACGGTCCACGCGGCCATCTGTTTCGACATGAATAATTCATTACGTGACATTGGCTAAATGCACAAACCGTGCGAAGCCAAAAAAGAAAGAAAGAAGAACGTTTGAAGATGTTTTATTTTACTTGAAATTGGCATAAAGTCATAACTACTAGTAACCACACCACAAAAAAGAAATCTACGTAAAGACTTGCAGGATGTAGTAGCTAACCAATCTGCAGACAAAGGTATGCGACATTTACTTAGCCGTAGATACTTGAAGCTGCCTTCAAGACTCATTCACCATGAATAATTTTGAAGAAATAGTCCAAACAAATTGTCTTCTCTGAAACAGTATTTTGCAAACTCCGGCTTCGGTGTATGTGCAATAGTAAAAATTAGAACTACCGAATACCGCACTGAGCGTATTCTTTTTTACTTACAACTAGTTTAGGACTCATATTATTAAAAAAAAGGCTAGCTTTTTATCTACTATTGACCTTTTTTAAATATTTAAAAAACGTTGCCCTACACTAGGAATTACTCCTGTATCGTGGGTGCGTTTACAATCATTGAAACACACAACCAGCCAGACCAGAACCCGCGACATGCAGCACAGCAGCAACCGTATCGTTTAATCCGTATGCCGCAGCTTTCGGACGAACATGTAGAGTTGTTACGATGCAGATTGTGTTCTTTTATTTTGACACGGAACACCAAAATCTAGTCTTTAATTAATTCAAATTTGCCCTATAAAATAAACTTGTTTCACCTATATACTGCCAATCATCATTTGCAATGTCTCTAACAGTGTTAATTTTGATATGGTGCGCTGTATTTGCTTTATGGTGGTATTTGAAACTGCGTCGTCCCTCGCTTCCATTGTACCCTGGTGCATTGCCGATCATAGGACACGCACATCTGTTTTTGGGAGACTATATTCGTAAGTTAATATAATATTATTATCTTCGTTCACAGTTTACTGGCGTTTAAAGCAGCAGTTTACTCGATTTTGAATGGCAACCAAAGGTATAGTTACGATAAATTTTTTTACATCTTCATTTAAAGAGTTATTTCATTAAATGAGAGTAACGGTGGCCTAGTAGTCTCGGCCGTAACTTATAAGTTTATAGGTCATAGGTTCGAAATTCATCAGGCATTTTACTTTGTGTAAATTATTTTATCACCACTGCTCTCAAAAGGGGGAAGGAAAACATCGTCAGAAAATCAGCATTTCCTCCAGGATATGCACAATATGCATATGCACATGTCTCCGAAGTGGCTTTTTGGCTTCAGCCGAAAAGCCACTTCGGAGACTTGTGACATCTACAACCCGCACTGGGCCCGCATGTTAGATTGTGGCCTGTGTTCTAGGAGTGGGAACATGGGGCTGCTTATGTTGTATTAAATAAGAATATGATTCTATAAGTACACAAAAGGTTAATATTAAAATTAGTGCATTTTACAACTTGATTTTGGGTCTGTCCTTCAAGACACTTTAACCTTTCTGTACAATTATTTAACGTATTTAGTTCTACGTCACATTCAAACTGTAACGTCACTTTGAATTGTTATTACATGCAATTCCGCTTTATGCTCTTCTAGACCCTGTTGATTTACCCGACATTTTTTCTGGATGGAAAATCTTCTAATGACGTCTTCCTCTCGTGCACCCTTCCTTTGTTCCTTCATTTGCCTATGCACCAGGGGATACGATGTCTTTTTGCGAAAAACCCGAGGTGCTATTATTATATATTAACAATTTTTGCCCACCCTCGGGGGGTGCCGTAGAATAGGGATGTTTCCTGGGTAAAAAAAAAATATTCTATTTAGTCCCTCATTGAGATTATAGAAAAATATTTTATACGTATATTTTGTTTTATCAAATCAATAAAAATTAATTAATATAAAAAGCATCAAAGATCAGCAGTGGTGACTGGTGCCGTCACTGCTCGCTAAAAAGTGTAGCGTGCAGTGACGTCACACGAGTTTTCAACGCACTGTGTCGTTTCTATTTTTTGTTTATATGAAAGAAGAAAAAAATACGTGTCTAATATTTTTTGAAATCTGACTGACGGAATAATTACTTTTTTTAATCAACTACCCTATTGGGAGGACCGGTACCCCGGAAAGGCAGATGACGAACGCTTAGGTGGTTTTATAGCCGGTAAGAGTCCGGCACACCCCTCCGCGTCCCCGAGTGGAGGGTAGTCCATGAGGATTTTTCACTCCCACCGTCTCAGAGACTCGCTTTCCCACCGGATGAATCCATAAAGTAATTCCAGTCCACGGAGACCCAGTTCAAGCACCCCTAGGTATATATTTGACCACCGATTGCAATAAGAAACGAAATTGCTGAAAGACTGACTTTCTGATTAGGGATAGTTTGACTTGGACAAATTTTCTTAGGGCCGGATGCAGAACTTACGTAGTTAACTCAAGTATTTTTTAAAAATATTAAGTTATGGTTTATGTTTTTTATTTTTGTTTATTTTTATTTTATGTAGGTAATTTTATTATTTATTTCAGATTTTTGGCAGATGGAGAAAAAGTTATATCACTCATGTATAGAGAATGGGGGAATTCTTGAAGTACGGGTTGGCCCGCAACCTTTATATGGTAATGAGCACTACATTTTAAGGCAGGAGTAAAAGTGGGTGACAAAAATGAAATGTAATTTCATTGGAACATTGTTTTATGTTCATAATATATTAAATTGAAGATTGATTGATTGATTAAAAAGAAATATATACTTATACCTTATCGTTAACAAAATTTATAAAGTATTAGTATTCTTTTTTTTTATCTTTCTCAGGTCTGTTGGGAGAAATTTCTTAAGAAATAAGTAGCACCTAATATTCATTACTTATTTATCGAATATCCATTCTTTTTCTCCGTGTATTTAAATAATAAATAAACAATAACGTAGCTATTACAAAACTTGCAGGATAATAGCTCAAAACATAAGAAGCAAATCCAACAAATACCAATAGTCTACTAGGACTAAGTTTGGCAACCGAACCCCTTTTTTGGTGAAGATGGGAAATCATCAAATGACTTCTTTCGCTCTGGGAGATGTGGAATGGTGTATCAGACTTTTACTGACTAAAACCCACCCGTGTTCCTTCACTTGCCTGTGCGCCAGAGCCACGGTTTCTTTTTTAACCAACCGTCACGATATTGTGCTGACATCTCTTTGAGGCGCGTGTGAAACACAACGCGCGTCGACCCGGGCCTGATCCGTACCGGCCGGCAAGCTGCCCAGTGCTCGCTGGAAACCGAAACCCTGACACTAAATTTTTTTTTTTTTTTTTTTTTGTAATGAAATCGAAACCGCGACATTAACAAAAACAAATTTGTTATTTGGGAGACGTTTGAGTCTATTTTTCTTTTTTCAAATTTTGGACTCATTGAATAATTTTAATTCATGTTGCAGTGGTAACAGACATAGAGGACTGTAAAAAAATTGCCAACACTTGCTTGGATAAACCATATCTTTATGGATTTGGAATAGATCTTTATGGATGCGGACTGGTCACAGCTCAAGGTAATGTATGTTGCATCTAGTGGAGTGTTAATTTTAGGGAAAAATAAAAACAAATTAATAAGTATAACACAATAGTTAATTCATATGAATGCGCCCACAAATACTTTACGCCACCATCAATTGCTTTAATAGGCACGTGCGAGATGTACTGGTCTAAGACATCATTTATCTAACTTTTCTTCCAACCTAACCGGATTCAGCTGAACACTTGTATGGAGCGACCGCCTAACTGACATCCACAACCCAGATACTGGGTTATACGATACCCCTTTGGGCTTTGTCAGACTTTCGGACTTCTGACTAAATTGTAAAACACTACAATATACGCACGAAGGACAGGTCTGAGCAGTTGTGTTGCGACGTGTACCGGGTACGATCCGCCAAAAGTTTTTGTGTCGGTAGTTTGGTCATGGAGGGTCTCCAGATCAATCTCCCTCTAGCGCAGCATTTTTCGTCGTGTTGGTGGGTTCACGTCGCTTAACTGCCGTTTTTCGTCCTGTTCACTCAGTTTTTTTTTTGTTAGTTAATAGGCTCTTAACAAACTAGCGCGTTTCACCACCAACAATTGCATCACTGCTTACGATCAGGCAGGATTGCGTTCAAGCACTAGTTAACAATCATTAAAAAAAAAAAAACAAACTTGCCAAGTATGGTATTGGAATGCCCAATAAGGTGGAGCGACGACCATGTAAGAGCAACAGGAAGTTGTTGCTTGAGGGGGTCTATGTCAAATAATGGATGTATTCGGCTTTTTAGAATTATACATTGTATAACAGAAAACCTATATGTATAGCAAGGGCACAGGAAAATATCAAACGATGTTGTTGTATAAATACATAATTATAAAGATGTTTCTCTTTTTAGCAATAACATGGAAGCCACACCGTAAGCTATTAAATCCGGCATTTAACCAGCAAATACTAAACATGTTTCTGAAAGACAGCTGCGAACAAGCGAGATGTCTTGTTTCTGAACTTGCTCCTGAAGCTGGAAAAGATCCGTTTAATGTGATACCATACCTGTTAAATACTGTACTAAGAAATGTATATAGTAAGTATTTTTGAATGTGTTTTGTTATAAATATGTAATTAAAAAAACACTGGTGCAGTCCTGGAGGCATCCCACAGACATGCCTTACGGGCTGTTACGAATGTTATTGTAGTATATTATGTATAATAAACGACAGCCTCCGTGGCTTAGCGGTAGCGAACGCGGCCGTTGCGTAAGGAGTCGCGGGTTCGATCCTCGCACAGTGCAAATATTTGTATGCATGAATATTAATATTTGCTCTGGTCTGGTCGTGCCTCGGAAAGCACGTTAAGCCGTTGGTCTTGGTTGCCATACGAACATCTAATGGCAGTCGTTACGGGTTGTTGGAGCCTTCAAAAGTCCAACAATTGGTCTAACTTCAATGCTTCGAATATATCATCTTCGGGCTGTGGAGGTCAGACGGCAGTCGCTTCACGGAAAATATCGAAGTTTAGCCAAAATCAGCAGTTAGACTGGTAAAGCGGACCCTAGACTCCAAAGCTGAAAAAGCTATGTATGCTACCGGGCTTAACGCTGGAATGATGATGACGATGTATGATAATTCTTACCAATAGGTAAGAATTATTAAGTAAAGGAAAAACAATGCTAATATATGTGTTCTATTCACAGAAACAACGATTGGAATTACATCTCACGACAGTGAACAGGAGGTGACACTCAAAAACTATGCTACAGGAACTGACGATTATTTCGATTTAATAGGGAAAAGAATAGCAACAGCTTGGTTGCACGTACCATTCATATACAATATGAGTTCTATGAAGAAAAAGCAAGATGAAATTATAAAAACATTGAAAAACATAACGCAGACGGTGAATATCTGAACAAAATCAATAAAGTAATATTTAAATTAATTAATTAATTTAAATAATAATTATTTGATTTTGTTTATTTTGTCTTACATTAACGTAAAATAAACAAATATAATACTACTTCATATCTCCTATATCCTTCCTTCAGATTATCACAAAACGTAAATCAGAACTGAAGCAACACAATTCTACAGGCTCTATAGAGGAGATCACACCAGGTAAAGAAATATGTAGTTAACACGATATTTGTCTAAAAGCTCGACTTAAAATCGTGATTTGTATTGACCTTGGGTCTAAGGTCCAAAGGAATAACAATATGAAAGCAAAATTAATCATTTCAGGTTACAAATCCCTCTTAAATCAATTACTGGAAGTCGGTGCCTTCACAGATGAAGAGATCAGGGAACACTTGGACACTATAATAGGAGCCGCTTATGATTCTTCAACAATGGCCATGACGTTATGTTTGGTTTTAATTGGGTCTTATCCAGATGTCCAAGCGAAAATTTACAGAGAGTAAGTAAGCTTTGCTAACGTATTAACTTTTTTCACCAAAAGCACTGATTTAGAATAATTACCACAATTTTATACGTTATCAAGCTACCCGTTGTGTCAATCCCGCGGAAATATCGGGTAAAAAGTATCATAATTATAAACCTGATAAAAAACAGTGTCAAATCTTATCCAAATCCGTCCAGTAGTTTTTATGTGAAAGAGTAACCAAGATCCATTTATTAATCCATACATCTTCACAAACTTTGGCATTTATAATATTAGTAAGAGTTAAGTGTAAGGGGTTCAGTAACCGAATAATAATATTCTTGGGTCACTAGCTTATACAGGATCAAATTAAATAAGTGCGATTTATTATACTTGTTATAAAAGGCTTGTCATCATGATTCGGATGTTTAGGTGCATACCTACATATGTGTGCGCAATTAAGCGATTTGGCGTTGTCATCCCGCGGCCTCGTTTTCGTAGAAAAGATAAAAATTTGTTGAATGCCGCCAGTTCCACGCCTTGCTAACTTGTTTTATGTTATATAATTTTGCAATGTTTAGATTGTTGTCTTAATTTTCTAATTTGTTTTCATAAACCTGATATTAATTGAAGGACGTTCATTGTCATCTAAGACGATATTAGCGCTGATTCTAAACTAAACTGAATATAAATTCACTGAATCTTTTGATTTTTATTTCATTAGGGAAATGGAACTATAATAATAGTTATGACATGTCAAAGACAATCTCTACAGACACCTTAACTCGGTCCTTTGATACCATATACAATTTAAATGCGATTAAAATACCTACAGCTGTTAAAAATATGTCAATTCACGGTAGACGTAGATTTTTCATAATAAAATAAAAGATTCACGGAACTTATTTTTTTTTATACATATAATTATAAACTAGCGCTTGACCGTAATCCCGCCTGATGGTAAGCAGTGATCCGATCGTTGATGGTAAAGCGCGCTAGTTTATTAAGAGCCTATTCACTCAGAAAAACTGAGCGAATAGGAAGGAAGACGGCAGTTGAGCGAAGTGATGCAATGTTAAACCCAACAACACGACCAACGATGCTGCGGCAAAGGGAGATTGATCTGAAGACCCTCTACTACCAAACTCCCAACACAACAACATTTGGCGCATCGTACCCGGCACACATCGCAACACAACTGCTCAGACCCGTCCTCCGTACGGCTTCATCAGACATCATGCCGGAACACGACAAATCGCTTGGCGGCAAGACTTTGTCTGGTGGGTGGTACCGATGTTATGGCCTACCACCGAGAAATTTACTTTAATTTGTGATTTGGAGCTAATTACTAGACTTATTTCAAGAATTTAGTAGATATGAGATTCAGCGAGCCTCTTGGACATTGTTCCAGGCGAATGAATTTTTAAGGCACTACGATTCTTTTGTTTGTATTTTCCCATATAATTTCAAATATAGCTTATGTATTGTAACTAAATAGAAATAAATATATGTATTTCATCCTGTATATTTTATTATCCTAATACAATTCTTCTTCTTACATATTTTTGCAGATTGCAAGAAGTTATCGATTATCCCGACAGAGATTTAACTAGACATGATCTACCAAAGCTGGTGTATTTGGAAGCGGTGTTGAAAGAGACCATGAGATTGTACCCTCCGGTTCCAAGGATTGCAAGATGCGGCAATTCAGCAGTGAAGCTAAGTGTGTACATATAGTCTATATAACAATTGCGACTAATTGAAATCCATGCAGTGAAGAGGAAAAATTTTAGTAGAAGGGGCCCCTTAAAGGGATAACTTTTTTTTATATATTGGCATCTTGTAATTGACTTTAAGTGCTCGTGACTACTTATCCAAACTATCCTTTGGTTGCCTTCAAAAATTTTTTTTTTTTTTTTTGGTTTAAATACCAACTACTCAACTAGTTTTTATGAAATTTATATGGGACCGGGCTGTATGTATGAGCATTGCTAGAGATGACGTACGTGACTAAATTTCAGTCTCTTGATTTTTTGATGGTCGCATCAGCATGGCGAGTAGCAGTAGCTAGTGGTTGTCCTACGTTAAACTTCAATGCTGTAAATTGTTGAGGACTTCCCTCGACTGTCTAATAATTAATTATTTAAATCCTCTAGCCAGGAGCACTTAAAAACTAAGCAACAAAACGCTAAGGGCAAACTCTGTGGGTACGAACGGCTTAGGGCGTCGTTGGAGGGACTGAATAAACCCACACGCTGTTCTTTAAATACCTTTGGCTTGGGTGCTGAAGTATTTCAACAGTTCTTCACGCCCCTTGATTAAAGCAAGCAAAGACGTCTCCTCTTACCACATTGTTGCGATACCTCCTGACAGGGTATTTGACTAAAAAAACTAATTAGTCCGTCAGTCAGATTTCCAAAAAATACTAGACACGTACTTTTTTTTTTTATATAACCAAAAAATGAAGACGACACAGTGCGTTGAAAACTCGTGTGACTTCACTGCACGCTACACTTTTTAGCGACCAGTGACGTCACCAGCCACCACTCCTGATCTTTGATGCCTTTTATATCTGTCAATTTTTATTGATTTGATAAAATAAAATATACGTATCCAATATTTTTCTATAATCTGAATCAAGGACTAAATAGAATCATTTTTTTTTTTACCCAGGAAACATCCCTATTGTTAGAAAGCCATTTTTCCAAATCAGAATTTAAGGATTAAAATATTTTTGTAATATAAATAAAATAATAACTTCCATTTCAGGGGACTATACACTACCAGCTGGTAGTATATTCGTGCTTTCCCTGTATGGTATAAACCGTCACCCAATGTGGGGTCCAGACGCGAATGAGTTCAAGCCGGAGCGATGGCTGGACCCTGCCACCTTGCCTGACAATCCTAACGCATTTGCCGCCTTCAGTATCGGCAAACGAAGCTGTCTTGGTATATATTTACATTTAATACTTCATTGAGAAATCATCATCATTCCAGTCGAAAGAAGTCCACTCCTGAATATAGGCTTCCCCCAAGGGTCTCCACGACGACCGATCCTAGTACGCCTTCCGCATCCAGCCGTTACCAGTACACCCTAATTCTCTAGGTATATTTTATGATAAATTATGGTCATACCCAGAATAAATATGCTGAATATTATCAGAGTTCTGTAGCAAAGTGGTTAAAATAACTAATTTCGGAAGCCGATGGCAAAAATGAATATACAAAAACCAAAGACACCATGACCATGACAATATATATTCCTATTTGCCACCGACTTCCGAAATTAGTTATTTTTAACTTTGTAGTGTCTTTTTTTGTGGAAGTAGGTTGTTTTTGTAAAAAAGTTTTTATTTTACAATTTTTAGATGCAAAAAGTAGGTACTGTTCATCTGCATCCGGTCAGACTGAACGCTGCCGCCAACATAGTTGGGAATAGGCTAGCAAGCAAATTACACCTTTTTTATTTGATTTTTTTTTTTTTTGGTTTAAATTCAGCTACTTTCTATAAAATTTCTCTGGGACCGGACTGTATGTATGAGCATTGCTAGAGATGACATACGCGACTTAATTTCAGTCTCTTGATTTTTTTGATTGTCGCATCAGCATGGCGAGTAGCAGTGGCTAGTGGTTGTCCTACGTTAAACTTCAATACTGTAAATTATTGAGGACTTCCCTCGACTGTCTATGGTCTTTATTATCAGATCTACTGCAGACTTTCGTTATAACCCACATGGACGCAAAGTTCTAATCAACATAAATTAATTGAGTCCAAACACAAGGTAATTATATACTATAAATTGTTGAGTAGTTCCCTGAACTGACCTTTGTCTTCATCATCAGCTCCCTAATGACAGTCACAACCTATCTAGATGTAAGGTTCTTATCAATTTAAATTAATCAAGCTCGAACATAACGTAGCTGCCGTGAATCGTTGAGGAGTTCCCTCGACTGTCTATCGGCTCCATCATCAGATCTACTGCAGACGTTCAATATAATCCATATGGATGCATTAATATAAATTAATTGAGTCCAAACACAAGGTAACTACTGTAAATCGTTGAGGAGTTCCCTGAACTGACCTTTGTCTTCATCATCAGCACCCTAATGACAGTCACCACCCATCTAAATGTAAGATTCTTTTCAATACAAATTATTCAAGCACAAACACAAGGTTGCTGCTGTGAATCGTTGAGGAGTTCCCTCGTCTGTCTCCCGGCTACATCATCAGATATTTATTAAATTGTAGTGCTTTAAAATACCTAATGAAAAAACTTACAAATACACTAGACGCCCCTACAATTTTTTAAAGTTCCCCTTGATTTCTCTGGTCTTCCACCATCGAACCCTGATGATCATCGGACCACCTTGGGAATGTCTTATTTCCAACAGAATAAGAATGATCAAAATCTGTTATTAAACGACGAAGTTATCCATGAACAAACATTAAAAAAAAGCATATATACAGTCGAATTGAGTAACCTCCTCCTATTTGACGTCGGTTAAAAAAGGAATCCTTATGGTGTGACAGGACTAAACTTATATTTATCTTCTGTTGTAAATTTAAGTTAAGTGGATCTTCTGTCCTTTTCTTAATGAAATAGATTTTCTATCTATTTAAACTAACTAAACTTAAATTTAATTTAGTTTGTGAACAAGGGAATTTTTAACAGTGTTTGCGGTTCAATGCATTGCCAATGTCATATAGTAAGTATTAGGTATATTACAACAAGCGCGCCAGAATGGAGTTTTTATAATGCCTTTCTCTGTTTTGGAAATTAATATTTTTTTTAATATTATTTCAACTGGTGGTCGATATAAAAAAAACGAGTGTGCTTATGACCACACGACTGAAGTGAAACTTCTTTCGCACCATCTGTATGTTTATATATATATATATATATATGTGTACAATATATACATGTATACACATATACATATATTAATTTTCTATAAATATTTAAATTTATTTCATGCTTTCATTTATAAATTAATGTTTTTGCATAGACCTCCAATTTAAAAAAAAACAAAAAGTGGATTCCCTCGGGGCCAAAAGGTCGGGCTCTTCCTCCTGAATCAGGGGACCCCAAACTCGGGTAGTCCACGACCTCTGGTTCCCGAGATAATCCACGGGGGGTGAGGTAACTAAAGGGGGCCGGGGGGGGGCATAGGTTTCGTGGGGTTGCGGGGGGAGTGGATTCCCTCGGGGCCAAAAGGTCGGGCTCCTCCTCCTGATTCAGGGGACCCCAAACTCGGGTAGTCCACGACCTCTGGTTCCCGAGATAATCCACGGGGAGGTGAGGTAACTAAAGGGTGTCTTCGGAGGGGGTAGTGGATTCCCACGGGGCCAAAAGGTCGGGCTCTTCCTCGTGAATCAGGGGACCCCAAACTCGGGTAGTCCACGACCTCTGGTTCCCGAGATAATCCACGGGGGCGTGAGGTAATCAATGAGTTGGGTCGGGGGGTGTTCGCAGCGTCATATTCTCGAAGAAATTCATAGTTCTTAATCAATCAAGGTACTTAGCTTAATAATTGAGCTTATGAGGCTCGAAAGCAATTTGTACTTTGTGTCCAATTATAGTATTGTGATGATATCTTCAAGCTTCTATACTTTCAATTATATCAGAAATGTTCAGCAAAAATATATAAAACAATATAAAGGCCAGAACAGAACGAAATTTATAAATTATTTGTGCTCTTAGGTAATCAATTGTTAACAAATCTTAAAAAGATCCAAAAAATATATATTGCCTTCGGCGAGATGCGAACTCACAACTTCATACTCGACTCAATTGTTAACAAATCTTAAAAAGATCCAAAAAATATATATTGCCTTCGGCGAGATGCGAACTCACAACTTCATACTCGACATGTTATGCAATATTTACATGAGCCAACTCCTTGTTTGTAGTACAGACGAAATAGGGCTATACTCTGCTTCCGTTCGCCTTGCCCAATCATTTTTCGTAACGCTTTCGCCAGTTTACTCCCCAAGTCAAGCGTGCCTAAAGAAGTTTCACTTCAAAATATATACAATGTTATTTTTTCTTCACACGAAACCTGAATATAGTTTGTTCAGAAAGAGCAACAGAATCGATTCTAATCATTTTTATACCACGTTATATTTTTTCCCCCAATACATTTAGAAATTATTGCAGTGTGGTTACCGAACGGGCCACGTTATGGTAGATCATGCCTGCGCAACAGCTGACGTCAGAAATCAACGCATCGCTCGCTCGCCCGAACGGAACGTTGACCATGTTTTTGTTGGGACAACAAAGTAGGATAACAAGCTCATAACTTTGTGGTTTTTATGACATCTTCTTGAAATTTTGTACATAGATTTTACTTAAAAATACTGAATATGTGTTTCGGGTTTCGCATAAACAAAAACAATGCCGTACGTATATTTTTTCAAAAATATACTTTTTATAAATTCCCTTACATATGTATTTATGTTACATAATTTCAGGAAAACCAAACGCCATGATGACTATGAAGACGACTTTGGCGTATGTTTTGCGACAATACCGCGTCACCGGCGACATCAGAAACGTACAAAGTAAATGTGATTTAATTTTGAAACCAGTGACTGGATACCACATTAGTTTAGAGTTACGATCATAAATAATGTTCATGCACACAGTCAATGTAATCTTGTTGAAATGGAACACAGCTTATAACTGACTAGATTGTATAATTTCACTGTTCAGGCCCCTCGTTTGTGGAATGCATTGCCAATTGAAATTAAACGCGCGCAATCGTTACTGGAATTCAAGAGACTTGTGAGGGAACACTACTTGTCGTTATGAATGGCAATTTATACTATTAAAGTATCTATGTATTTATGTATGTATTTGTGTATCTATTTTAGTAAATTGTAACCATGATATTTGGCACCAACGACAGTCCCATATGTGGTTCAGGAGAATCTGTCCATTCTTTGGTTGCCTGGAAGAAATCGCATTAGCGATAAGGCCGCCCATTGTATGTTTTATGTTCCATGTATTTTGTTCGATGTTTGATTGGTGTACAATAAAGAATAAATAAATAAATAAATAAATTACGAATTTCTCACTGAAAGCTGTTTCATTTAAAACCTTTGTCATTTGGAATGCTTCCCCCCATTCTTTATCCACTTTTAAACAATTTAGTACTGGCCATAACAGAATTCTCGTAATATTTCGTCCATTCGATTCCAGTACGGAACAATTATTGATATGACCTACAATTAGTTGTTCCGGATCTGGCTGTTTGTGTACCTAAGTTGTGATTTTAAATGTTTGTGAACGTATTTACGATACAGGAGAAGTTCCTAGTGAAGGGCAACGTTTTAAAATGTATATATAAATACAATTTTAAGAACGTTTACGGGCTGATCTTAGTCTCAATCTGTCAAATAATACTGCAAATTTCCCTAAAGGAGATGTTTCATTTTGGGCCATCACTATGTACGCTATATAGATAAAAAAGAAAAAAAATAAAAGATTTTCATAAAAAATACCACAACATTCATTTGAATAAAAATACAAGTTTAGATAATTAATCATTTGAAACATGTTTTAGTGAGATAACCCTTTATTAAGGTAGCCATGACAGTGGTTATGACGTTTGATTGGCGACTTTGACAGTTCTAGTTTCCCGTTGTGTTCGTGTAGAGTGCTGATTTGAGTTAATTGTGTTTATTTAATGGGCCGTATGTTCGGAATTCATGTCTTGTTTTTTCGCAGTCATATGGTAGATAATATAGATACGATTACCTTAAATACATGACACGTCAATCAAATGTCACTGTCAAAATCTTCTTTCGCTTATTGCTGACCATCATATTTATTAGTAGGTGTGTTGCACTCCTTGGCCGAATTAAATTGAATCCGTATAAAAACTAAGCCAAAATATAGGAAATTAACATTAAAAACAGTTAACTATAGCGTAATTATACCTAGCATTAACAGTCTTATTCATAAAACTTTAATCATTTGCTAAACAACTGATTAGCAAAATTCTTATTCATAAAAGCTGTTTAACGCTAAGAGGATGCTAAGCAATTGATTAGTAGCTGTCAAAATTAAACATCACCGGACCGCTGTTAAGAGGATGGTTAGAGGCAACAATATGGCGGATTTTATTTGAATCAGCTGATTGATTTAATATGATCATTATGCTTCGAAGTTATTTTGTTTATAATATCGAGTAGTGCGGAAATTTGGATGTTGAAAACCTTTTTGAATTTCCAAAGCGACGTAGTAAAGTTATAGGTATTAGCTTTGAAACTTTTTTGACTTACAAGCTTTACTCGATACTAGGCTGTAACATCGGCTGCCGGCAGAAGTTACCACCCACCAGACAAAGTCTTCCCGCCAAGCGATTCATCGTGTTCCGGCATGATGTCTGGTGAAGCCGTACGGAGGACGGATCTGAGCAGTTGTGTTGCAAAATGTGCCGGGTACGATGCGCCAAATGTTGTTGTGTCGGGAGTTTGGTCCTGGAAGGTCTCCAGATCAATCTCCCTCATGCGCAGCATCGTTGGTCGTGTTATTGGGTTTAACATTGCATCACCTCGCTCAATTGCCGTCTTTCTTTTTATTCACTCAGTTTTTTTAAGTGAATAGGCTCTTAATAAACTAGCGCGCTTTACCATCAACGATTGCATCACTGCTTGCTATGAGGCGGGATTGCGGTCAGGCAGTGGTTTATAAAAGCAGTAATAAAAAAGACAATGATTTTAGATGCTGCCCTATGTTTCCTTGTGTTATCTTATGTCATATCTAAGGCACAGGACTAAAAAAAGTCATGTTGGGGCAGCAAGACACAAATAATAAAACATTTTTTTAGAAATATTTTATTTTGATACGCAATAAAACTGTTTACATTTTTATAAAAATAATTCATCGTTTTCTTCCATAAGCATGAGAGCCACTCTTATATCACGCGACCCTCATTCCTCATCTCTTTCAGTCAGCATGGTCTTCTCCTTTGCCGTCATTGCGAGGTAGAATAATATTGCCGCTAGGTGCTAATAGTGGCTTCGTATACAGCAATTAAACGTGTGCCTGTAAACAAGTATAATAATACTGTAAAAAGCAGTACAAAAGCAGTAGGAAGTAATGTAATATATACACAAGAACCCACTTAAATTTCTTAAATATCCAATGGATGTTTACAAGCATCAAGAGCAGGAAAATACACAGTTACTATCGGCGACTGCTTTAACATTAATTTCGTCAGTTTAAGATTAGTAATTACATATAAATACAGAGATAAATACCTTTTTCTGTTTACTATAATATTATTGGAATTTATTACTTTCACCACTATCATCACAAATACAATTATTTAATTGTAATAAATCATTTTATTTATATTCAAATTATCCGATGAAATTTCTGACATTTTTCTGCCAAACACGACAGAGTCGACAGATAAAAAAATCGCAGATTTAACAAGTTTTTTCTAAAAATTCAATTTTTTAGTCAACTATTTTGATTATAATCTGTGCCGAACGCATAGAGTCACCTCTACTTCGTATCGCTACTAATCATCTGCTAACTAGCTTTTATGAATAAAGAAAAGTGAAGCATTGATTAAGAGCTAACTAAATGGTTAGCTAAATAGTCGCTAATGAGTGATTAACTAGTTTTTTATGAATAACACAGTAAGTGTACCATGTGCTGGCCTAGGCTCCATACATTTCTGAAACATCTCCTTTTGACAACTTTCTATCATTGGTTAGTTGCAAAAATGAGACTGAAACTGGATTTTGCTTATTCATAAAGCTTTAATCAATTGCTAAGCAACTGATTAACAAAATTCTTATTCATAAAAGCTGTTTAACGCTAAGAGGATGCTAAGCAATTGATTAGTAGCTGTCAAAATTAAACATCACCGGACCGCTGTTAAGAGGATGGTTAGAGGCAACAATACGGCGGATTTTATTTGAATCAGCTGATTGATTTAATATGATCATTATGCTTCGAAGTTATTTTGTTTATAATATCGAATAGTGTGTAAATATGGATGTTGAAAACCTTTTTTTGAATTTCCGAAACGACGTAGTAAAGTTATATTAAGTTATATTAATAGCTTTGAAATTTTTTTAGAGCTTTATTCGGTAGTGGGCTATAACATCGGCTGCCGGCAGAAGTTATCATCCACCAGACAAAGTCTTGTCGCCAAGCGATTCGTCGTGTTCCGGCAAGATGACTGGTGAAGCCGTACGGAGGACGGGCCTGAGAAGTTGTGTTGCAAAGTGTGTCGGGTACGATGCGCCAAATGTTGTTGTGTCGGGAGTTTGGTCCTGGAGGGTCTCCAGATCAATCTCCCTCTTGCGCAGCATCGTTGGTCGTGTTGTTGGGTTTAACATTACATCACCTCGCTCAACTGCCGCCTTCCTTTTTATTCACTCAGTTTTTTTAAGTGAATAGGCTCTTAATAAACTAGCGCGCTTTACCATCAACGATTGCATCACTGTCTGCCATGAGGCGGGATTGCGGCCAGGCACTGGTTTATAAAAGCAGTTATGTTTCCTTGTGTTTTCTTCTGTCATATCTAAGGCACAGGACTAAAAAAAGCCATGTTGTGGCAGCAACACACAAATAATAAAACATTTTTTAGAAATATTTTATTTTGATACGCAATAAAACTGTTTAAAGTGTGTCGGGTACGATGCGCCAAATGTTGTTGTGTCGGGAGTTTGGTCCTGGAGGGTCTCCAGATCAATCTCCCTCTTGCGCAGCATCGTTGGTCGTGTTGTTGGGTTTAACATTGCATCACCTCGCTCAACTGCCGTCTTCCTTTTTATTCACTCAGTTTTTTTAAGTGAATAGGCTCTTAATAAACTAGCGCGCTTTACCATCAACGATTGCATCACTGTCTGCCATGAGGCGGGATTGCGGCCAGGCACTGATTCATAAAAGCAGTTATGTTTCCTTGTGTTTTCTTCTGTCATATCTAAGGCACAGGACTAAAAAAAGCCATGTTGTGGCAGCAACACACAAATAATAAAACATTTTTTAGAAATATTTTATTTTGATACGCAATAAAACTGTTTACATTTTTGTTATAAAAATAATTCATTGTTTTTGTTTTCCAGTACTTTTCTTCCATAAGCATGAGAGCCATTCTTGATTCACGCGACCCTCATTCCTCATCTTTTTCACTCAGCATGGTCTTCTCCTTCGCCGTCATTGCGAGGTTGAATAAAATTGCCGCTAGGTGCTAATAGTGGCTTCGTTTATAGCAATAAAACGTGTGCCTGTAAACAAGTATAATAATACTGTAAAAAGCAGTACAAAAGCAGTAGTAAGTAATGTAATATATACACAAGAACACACTTAAATTTCTTAAATAGCAAATGGATGTTTACAAGCATAAAAAGCAGGAAAATACACAGTTACTATCGGCTACTGCTTTAACATTAATTTCGTCAGTTTAGATTAGTAAGTACATATAAGTACAGAGATAAATACCTTTTTCTGTTTACTATAATATTATTGGAGTTTTTTACTTTCACTACTATCATCACAAATACAATTATTTAATTGTAATAAATCATTTTATTTATATTCAAATTGTCCGATGAAATTTCTGACATTTTTCTGCCAAACACGACAGATAAAAAATCGTAGTTTTGACAAGTTTTTTTCTAAAAATTCCATTTTTTAGACAACTATTTTGATTATAATCTGTGCCGAACGCATAGTTTCACCTCTACTTCGTATCGCTACTAATCACCTGCTAACTAGCTTTTATGAATAAAGAAAAGTTAAGCATTGATTAAGAGCTAACTAAATGGTTAGCTAAATAGTCGCTAATGAGTGATTAACGAGTTTTTCTTCCGTAGTAATTTCACACTAAACGTAATATTATTTATATATTCATTCATGAATTGTTGAGGGTTTAAAATTTTCTTATAATTTTGGTGAACTAATAAAGATAAAAAAGTTTCACAATTATTTTTATGCATTGTTTTGGTTTGACAGATCAGGGATTATTGTAAAGCCGTTGTATCAATTTCTTTTTTTGCAATTGCCTCTTTTTACATATTTTCTTCAAGTAATTTAGCCCAAAATCACCAGTGAACATACAATTATCAATAAAAATCGTCGCAGTCACTTTAAAACGCCTAGATAAAAGTTCATAGCAATGTTATTGTTTGAGGTTTTTGTATCTTTATCGTAGGAGTTACGCGATATTATTATCAGTATTGTGCAGGTACGAAATGTTCCTAAACCTTTTTAATTACAAAAGACTAGGTGGTAGGCCACATCGGCTGCCGGCAGAAGTTACCACCCACCAGACAAAGTCTTGCCGCCAAGCAATTCGTCGTGTTCCGGCATGATGTCTGGTGAAGCCGCACGGAGGACGGGTCTTTGCAGTTGTGTTGCAATATGTGCCGGGTACGATGCGCCAAGTGTTGTTGTGTCGGGTGTTTGGTCGTGGAGGGTCTCCACATCAATCTCCCTCTGGCGCAGCATCGTTGGTCGTGTTGTTGGGTTTAACATTGCACCACCTCGCTCAACTGCCGTTTTCCTTCCTATTCACTTAGTTTTTTTAAGTTAATGAGCTTAATAAACTAGCGCGCTTTACCATCAACGATTGCATCACTGCTTAACATCAGACGGAATTGCAGTCAAGCGCTAGTTTATAATTATTAAAATAAAAGACTAATTTTCAGCACGGTTATATTATTAGGAATCATGTTTATACATGCGTCTTCGTCCCTTCCATACTTCAATTTAACCATGTCCTTTGATACTAAGATCATTTTACCCCGGTAGTTTAGGTTTCCTTGGAATAGTTCAAGGATTATTTTTAACTTTTTTCAAGAAATACGCTGATGAAGCCGCGGAAAAAATATTAAACCGATCTATATATAAATAACCACGCAGCTTAAAACCGACCTGTAACTTAGTACTGGGCTAGAAGCCCAGTGCTAAGTTGCAGGTCGGTTTTAAGCTGCGTGGTTATTTATTTCAGAATTATCGTACAGGCACTATGTTCATTCTGAACCCACTGACGGTGAAATGATAATAGTTGTGAACACCATTTAAATAAATCCATTGTTATAGTTTGATATGATATTATTTACCCGATATCCTCCGCCTTGCTAGGGTCCCGTGAGACGTTTATTTTTTGGGGGTAGAAAATCCCCTTGGAATTTCGCGGCCATGAACAAACCTCGTATCTCTTTTTTTTAACAAAAGTAGACTCTAGAGGCTGTAATGAGAGGACCGTACTGTTACTGCTGTTGAGTGTTAGGAGAGGCTGAATACTGTGCGGAGGCGCGCGCGAGTGTCGGCGCGAATCAAAGACTCCCGCGGCGCCGCGCGCACGTGACCGGAGAGACATCGGGGTCGTTTTTAGTCAGTAGGAGTCTGACAGACCCCGTCGCCCATCCCAGGACGGCGGACATCCATTGAGGATTTTCCACCACGGAACAAAAGAAAAGGCTGAATGAAAAACTGTGATGCCTCTTAGAGTCGGGATGATACTCTACCTTAGCCTTTCTAACGAGCATAGTTTTGCAAAGTGTGTTTAGTTAATACAAATTAGTGATACTAAAAGACCCAAAGCTTAATCAGTATTGTCTGGAGCTTGAAATTTATGAGAACGGAGTAGATTTTTTAGCGTATGATGTTTTTTCTTTAGTTTTCTTAACCTAAAAGTAATGACTGACATTGGGTAATTGTTTTCATAGGGATAAGAAAGAAGAACAGCACCCTAATTGCCTAACACACTATTACTATCAATTAGAATCATTGTAAACCATATTGCTAGTCCATTACTCCATATGTTCGAAAATTGTGAGAAGTTTTGTTTGGAAAAAGGACTGCGTCAATCTTTGTATACAATAGTGGGTGTAGGCTTATGAAAAAAAGGAATGGATTAATACTTGTTATGTATAATTGTATTAACCACTGTCCATAACGCTCCTCTAATTGTACGCTGAGCTACCTTAGTATGTTGTGCAACTAGCTAAGAACTTATAATTATCAACTGTACATTTAAGTGTTATAACAATAACTGGTGGCTCTAATAAATATAAATAAATAAAAAAATAACACCTTTTTTGTTTGAAGTAGAACAATGAAATCAGGGCTATTTAATAATGTTCTCTCAATATAAATGTACAGAAATCATGATGTTGTTTGATTACTTAGAAGAGCTTTTCGGCTCTTCGTAATATAACGGTTAACTCAGACGGGAAATTTGCAATTCTTGTTTAGTAATCACCTTATTTACACAAATGATGGCTATGGATAAAGGATATTTTGATAATCGGAACAGGTGTTTAAGGATTTGCAGTGACGCGTTGCGATGCCTTCGAATCTCATATTGGCTTGCTTCGGACTACGATGTCGATTCTGTCTTAAGTGGACAGATACGTAGAAATTACGACGGAATTGATAATTTGGTTACTTTGGTTGAGAATAGATTTTAAACAATTGCTTGTATCTGCTATTTGCTGTGCCCCGCGGTTTCACCCCCATGGTAAGATCAGGATAAAAAGTATTATTTTTTCTGGTTATATGTTTATAACTAGGAATAATATATATGTATAATACTTTTTACATAATCGGCTTATAATGCTTCTGGGACACAGGTGTAACAAATTTCCTTCAAATCCGTTCAGTAGTTTTTGCGTGAAATAGTAATAAACATACAGCCATACATATGTATATACATATGTATGGCTGGATGGATATATATCCATTAATACATATCACACACAAACTTTCGCGTTTTTAATATCATGGCTATGGTAGAGCGAACGAATGTTGCACTACAGGCAGTCTCCGAATGGGGCAATGCCAATCTTGTAGCATTCAATGCCGCCAAAACGCAGGCATGTCTTTTCACCGCCAAAAGGAGCCCGTTCACCTTGGCTCCTACTTTTCGAAATGTATCCTTGGAGTGTAATGACCGCCTTCAGCTTTTGGGAGTTGAGATTTCCTCGAACCCAAACTTTGGGCGGTTCATTGAGTCCAAGGCCAAGGTGGCTGCCAAGAAACTTGGCGTTATCGCAAAGGTCCGGCGGTACTTCACATCAGGGCAGCTTCTAATGTTGTACAAAGCACAGGTCCGTTCGTGTGTGGAGTACTGCAGCCACATTTGGGCTGGTGCTGCTAAGTGTCACTTTGGATTCAGTGGAGAGGCGGGTCAAGAGGCTGATTGGTGACACTGACTTAACTCGAGACATTCTCCAAAGCCTAGAGCACAGGCGTAGAGTAGCCAGCATTTCGGTCTTCTATAGGATGCATTTAGGGGAGTGTGCGAAGGAATTGCATGATTTAATTCCCCTTATCTCCGTTCCACCATCGGACGACCCGTCGTACGGCAAGTTTCCACCCTTACGTTATTAACACCCTTACGATCCGGACAAAGCATTTCGCCTCCTCCTTTATACCGCGTACATCGAGGGACTGGAACAGTTTGCCAGCGACGGTGTTTCCGTCGGACTACAATTTGAGTGTCTTCAAGACTAGAGTGAATAGGCTCTTAATAAACTAATGCGCTTTACCATCAACGACTGCGTCACTGCTTACCATCAGGTGGGATTGCGGTCAAGCGCTAGTTTATAATTTTAATAAAAAAAAATGTATATATTAGGAGGATAGGATAGGAAATGATATATGTTTTTTGAATAGTAAAACTACATCTAAAGCACGATTGCTCTTTCACTAATCATATTTAAATTTAAAATTTTTCAAAATACATTTATCAGGTATTTAAATCTACGAAAAAACAACTGAATTCTCTCAACGCGGTCTTTAAACTCTTCTAAGTGACCTCTAGGGCATCTCTACATTTAAACCAGCGGTAAACTTCAAGCATTTCTTCATTCCAGTGGCTTTGGTAACTCTGTTCCATCTCAGAAATATCTTGATGGAGGCGTTCTCCATTCGCAGGAGTGACATCTCCGCAATTAGATAGGAGGGAATCAAGATAGGAGTAAATAAAGTGGATTTTCAGGGAGATACTCCAGCCGAGTTGATGATATTTTGTAAAAGATTGATAACGAATTCAGTACCAGCAGAGAAGTTATTACCTCTTTGGTGCCCTTTAAATCCATATATGAGAGCTTTCCAAGCTTACTTTTTTCCCTTCCAAAACTAAAACTAATACAATGTCCTTTACAATTATTTGGCGTGTTGGTAGCCAATAAATATTTTAAACTCATTTAATGTCTCCAACTTGTCACAAGGAAGTTTTACATTAGGCAATCGCCTTAACCGGAGACACGAGATACAGACTTGACAGCACTACATTTTGCCTTCCTTGACCTTTGCATCACCAATTGTCTGTTAAGTATTTAAAAGTCTGACCTTCCCGGTTCGTGGCTTTGACAAAATTTTTCATCAAGCCCAGCTTGATATATAATTTAGTGGGAGAACAAGTTTTTAGAACCACAAGGCTCACGGCAAATACGTTTTTTCTAATTTGAGTTATGATTTCTTAAAGGCTAATCTGCTTGAATATAATGTGACTGAATGAACGATATTTCTTTCGTAATTGCATAGCTAAGAGGATTTGAAAAGGAAGAATTTATTTAATACAAAAAGTTGTTTGTATCTATCTACACGCACTGGGCTAGCGTGAGCTGAGAGGAGGCCTATGTCCCGACAGTGGGAGCATTATAGGGTGATTACATATGTATATGTAAACATAAAATCACATCAGGAATGTATTTTTTGTGTCTAACTAATATATTATTAATAAAAAGTTAAGACGTCATTGATTCAGAGACCCATTAAAATACGGACTTCAGCGTTTATTTTATAAGTATGACAGGATAGGATATCGGTTAGGGCCAGTATTGACGACAGTATATCAAGCTACTCCTCCTACTGTCCAGCCTATAGAGGTCCACTGCTGGACAAACGCCTCCCTCAAGACTTTCCACAATGACTAGTCTTGTGCTGTCCGCAATCATCGGCTTCCCGCGCTGGTCGATTATGACGACTTTAAAATGGTAGTAACAAACGATATCTACACATTTTTCACAGAGCACAAATTTTGATACTAAATTTCAACAATTTGCAATCGTTACTTGTCTGTAAGTCGTTCCATAATGAAATGGCAGAGAATACTGAAACCTTTTCACTATGATAGATAACGGTTAGACAGCTAATGTAAATAACCTTCTTTTGAATGAACTAAAGTCATTAAATTTTCTACGCCAAATGTCAGGCAGCTAAGTACCAATGTTCAACTGAATGGAGTAGAGTGGATCCCTGTCGAGTCTACAGTTTTTCTTGGATTAACTATTGACTCCAAGTTACAATGGGGTCCTCACATTGAGAAGCTGTCGGGTAGACTCAGTTCTGCCGCTTTTGCTGTTAAGGAAATTAATAACTGATGTGGATACAGCCAGAATTGTTTATTTTAGTTATTTTCATAGTCTTGTGACTTATGGGATTCTTCTCTGGGGAACTGGTGCGGACATCAATACCATCTTTCTTTTACAGAAAAGGGCTGTTCGAGCCATTTACAACCTTGGTCCTAGAGATTCTCTTAGAGAAAAATTCAGAGAGGTGACCATTCTGACTGTAGCTACACAATATATATTTGAAAATCTTATGTATGTACATAAAAATATATCGAATTTTAAGAAAATAAGCGATGCCCATAATGTAAATACCAGGAACAAACACAATCTTGCTGTACATCACACTCGTCTCCACAGAGTAGGAAACTCGTTCATGGGTCAATGTATACACTTTTACAACAAGCTTCCCATGGATATTCGAAACTTACCCATTAAACGATATAAAACCTATATAAAGGCCAAACTTTGCAAAAAGGGGTATTATAAAATCTCAGATTATTTAGAGGACAGAGAGGATTGGGACTGAGCTGCTCGCTCTGTTAAGCATTGTTATTAAGCAATATGCGTAATTATAACGTAAATTATTGTAAACATTTTCATTTTTTATGTCTGGACTTGAAAAAGACGATGATCCCCGAGTTTGTTTCGGCTATTTCTTCTCAGAGGTAGTCAGTTACGAAATGCCGGCTTCATCTAGTTAAAAAAAAAAACATGACGTGTAAAAGTGATCGGTGATCCTACTTGCTTAATAAACGATTTCATTTCATTTCATTTCATCATTATCAACTAGTGCCGCCAACCTGAAAAATAAACTCTTAAAAAATCACCGTATAAAATAAATTTTAAATTGGCTACATTGTTGGTACAATGGCTAAACGATCAACTCAAATTCGAATTGAAAGCATTTATCACTACATAGTATAAAACAAAGTCTATTTCTCTTTCTTGAACAGGCAGCTGTGCTGCTGGAGAGTTTCTTCCGCTACTTCTTCTTCGCAGCGAAAGCACTAGGAAGTGTCGATGGGTGGGCGTTTTGGGGGTCTGTCTTAATGTAAATAATATTGACGTTCAAAAAGTGCTGATTCTCAGCCTAATTTGAATATATGACTTTTGATTTTGATTTTCAATGTCTCTATGTATGATTATTTATATCTTTAGTTTAGTATCAGCCGTCAGAAGCCGAGACGGGTTGCTAGTTTCAAATGAACTAATTACAGGCAATTTTGCTTGCCTGTTCGCTAGGGGCCACATCATATCTTTCAAAAACCAACGGCCCTGGTAGCCATCGGTCGCTTCGTGGATCCCGTCACGATGTGCAGACATCTCTTTGAGGCGCGCGTGAAACACAATGCGCCGTCGACCTGGGGCTGGTCCTTATTGCCTTCAAGTTTAAAATCTAACCTCGGTAGCCAAATCTTTCTAAATTAATTTTTAATGCAATATTCTATAGATAATGCTGTTGCACGCATTTCTCTATTTATAAATTTTTTGATGTCAATGTAGCGACGGTTGCATGAGGCCTACTTCCAGCAGTGGAAATTGTTCGGCTGAAATAATGAAGGATGGTATTTAAGGCAGCAAGAATTATCTAAAATTCAATCGAATAATTATTCATTTTCTTTATACAATTAATTACATCATGTATTAATCATAAACCTGTTGATCTTTAAAACATAATGATTAACAACGTGAGTAACGATAATTACAGCAGGAGGAAATAAAATTAATTAAAAATAAGTTGTCTTTAAAAGATCGCTCTTAGCGATAAGACGCCCATTAAGTCATCCTTCATATTTTTGTTTTGTAATTGAAAACATCGATCACTTATGCACTAGATACACAGATTTAAACGAAATTCTTCTCTGAAATAGCAGCAAGTATTAATCAGTCTAAACTAGTCAAAATAATATAATTTATTTATAAATAATTTTTAAAAAGTGTGACGTCAGCATAGCTGACGTCACACTTTTTAAAAATTATTTTAAAGGTCATCTTCACGATCATCACTCTTATTGGATCTTCCAAAGGAAACTTCACAAATTCCGCAACAACTTCTTTTATTCGACAAACAGCGTTATGACGTCACAACTAGGTCCTTACTGTTCGACGGCTCAGAACTGAATGCCAAGTGCCGGTGGTGCGGTCGTATTTATAGTCGTCGCCCCCACTCTCGTGCAAATATTACAATAACAAGCATAGTGATTTACTGTTTAACATTAATTTGACATCGTTATAAACTGTAAAGTAATTAATCTACTGATTTTAGAACCATGAAATCATGAATGTGAATTATTTAAGTGATTAACTATTGTGATTGCGCCGACACGGCCATTTTGACAGGCGGTGCGCGCTCTGCACCAGCCTCGTTGATTCTCTTCGTGATATCTGTAAGAATGAAAGAACTTCCTCTGAGTTGGATATCTGAGAACAACTTGCGTTGCTTTATATTAAGTAGTTATGTAATAACAGGCAGTTGTTATGTAAGTCTAAGAATATCAATAAGGTATTGTAAGTTTTTGGAGGTCTAGGAGGTCTAGGAGGGTTATCGGAGGGTCTCGAAGGGTTCTCGGAGGGTCTCGGAGGGTTCTCGTAGGGTCTCGTAGGGTCTCGTAGGGTCTCGGAGAATCTCGTAGGGTCTCGTAGGGTCTCGGAGAATCTCGTAGGGTCTCGGAGGGTCTCGGAGAATCTCGTAGGGTCTCGGAGGGTCTCGGAGAATCTCGGAGAATCTCGTAGGGTCTCGGAGGGTCTCGGAGGGTCTCGGAGAATCTCGGAGAATCTCGGAGGGTCTCGGAGGGTCTCTGAGGGTCTCGGAGGGTCTCGGAGGGTCTCGGAGGGTCTCGAAGGGTCTCGGAGGGTCTCGGAGGGTCTCGGAGGGTCTCGGAGGGTCTCGTAGATTTGCTATTGCATTTGTTAGGCTATTTAAAATGATTGGATTTAGTTACTTACCCCTTATTCTGATGGGTCGTAGTTTAAGTTGTATTTGCAAGTTTCCTCGTGACGTCGATGGTATAGGCTCTGCTGCAGGGTCTCGGTGAGTAGGTGATTCATTTTCCGCCGATACGGTCAACTGAAACCAGGTTGAGGGGCACGGTGCAGCTGGTCACGTGCAACCTTGCGGGGTCGTCCTCTGCAGAGATTTCATATGGCTCGCTGAATTTAAGACCTAGCAATGTTTGGTTACGGGAATTATTTTCAACCAATACGTAGCCTCCCCTTTGGAAATGATGGGTATATGTAAATTGAAGCGTTGTCTGTCCTGTTCGCTAGAACGAAACATTTTCTGTTGTACTTGTTGAGCAAGTGCTTCAATGTCAAACGTTTCGTTGTCAATATTAACCAGGTTGAGAAGCTCAGGAGGTAAACAGTGCTTCCGCTGTGTAATAAGTGTCAATGGAGCAACATCAGTGACTCGATGTGTTGTACAGTTCATCCCGTTGCTGTTCAATTTTGAGTCAATTTAAGTCTCTTGTCATCATATTAACTGATCAGTACGTTGACGACGTTCATCGATCACCCATACCAGTACTGCACCAAATCCAAGGCTGTTTGCATCCGTGTACAGTAGTGTGGGTGCTTTTTCTTGGAATAATGCGAGTTCTGGTTCGGATGTTAGGCATTCGATGATTGTGTTACGTGCTTTTTCTTGCTTGTCTATCCATGTCCAAACTGCTTCTTGTTTTGTCAATCCGTACAAAAGTACCACACGAGAAAAGCCAGAAATGCATTTCCTAAGGTAACTAGGCCATTGAACTGCCTGGCCTGCTTGATAGTTTTGGATATTGGAACTTAAGTGAGTACGCTTCTTTCGTATTGATGTTGCAACTGAGATCAGATGAGGACCAGTGGTTGCCCTGGCATTCAACAGTGCCATACGTAAGCGCTCATCGCTAACGCATCCTATTACTGCTTTCACAGCGTGTTCGTCCCTCAGTTTATTTTTGGTAACTCTTCTCCACAAGATCCTAGCTCGTGACAAGAACTCCGCGATGCCTTAGTCATAAGCATGTTCTCAGAACATGATGATGTCCCGGGAATATCTATTTTCAGGGTCGCACGTAGCAATGAGGCTTTTCTTCAACTCTTCCCACGTAGCAGTTGTGACCATCCAATCATCGATCCACATTTTTGCACGCCCCGTCAACAGGTTGCAGACTTTCATACGGATATCGAAATCGTCCAGCTTGTACGCTTTGATCGCTTGATCGATATGCTGGCACCATTCTCGTACACCGATGAGAGTATCTGGATCAAATGATTGCAGGTAGACGTCCTTAATCCTTATTTTGCTTCGGCTGGTGGAGCACATAAGTGCTCCGACATTTTCTGCATCATTTCCTACATTTGCATCATAAATTATGGTGGTATACCGCCCATCTGCATACCATGGTCGGTACATATGCGGTCTTTATTGGAACACAGGTTCTAATGGTGCATTGGTAAGCAACCCGGGCTCGCGCTGCTGGGTGATAGTTGGTTCCAATTGATCAGGTGGTGAACGGTCTGATGAGGAAACGGCTTGGGTAGGAGCTTCCTGCTATCCCACTTCTGATGACGGGGAAAGAACCACCGTGGTGTTTTTTAAAAAGTGTGACGTCAGCATAGCTGACGTCACAAAGGTTATCTTCACGATCATCACTCATATTGGATCTTCCAAAGGAAACTTCACAAATTCCGCAACAACTTCTTTTATTCGACAAACAGCGTTATGACGTCACAACTAGGTCCTTACTGTTCGACGGCTCAGAACTGAATGCCAAGTGCCGGTGGTGCGGTTAATTTGACATCGTTATAAACTGTAAAGTAATTAATCTACTCATTTTAGAACCATGAAATCATGAATGTGAATTATTTAAGTGATTAACTATTGTGATTGCGCCGACATATACATTAATTTAAAATCAGCCTTAAGTGCAGTGTATAAAGTATTTATCACAAAACAGTGTATAAAAAGCCATTAGTTTTTACAACCTTTCTGTGGTAGATACATCAAACATCAAACCAAATTCAACTGTACACGCATGCCTTAAAGTCAGAATTATAAAGTGCTACAAAAAAAACAATAAATTTTTACGACCCGGCCTAAAACCGGCCAAGGTCGAGTCGGACTCTCACACGGTTCCGTACTATCTTTAAAAATATTACATATTTTTTATTTTTAGTATGTGTTGTATAGCGACAATAGAAATACGTAATCTCTGACAATTTCAACTGTCTAGCTCTAGCTATTACGGTTTATAAGATACAGCCTGGTGACAGACGGGCGGACAGACAGACAGACAGCGAAGTCTTATGAATAGGGTTCCATTTTACCTTTTAGGTACGGGACCCTAAAAAAAAGCACCCTTGGGTGCTTGTTCAGTTCAACCATTTTTTTTACGATGATTGTAAATCACACTATTACTATCAGTTGGAATCATTTCGCAGCAGATTGCTAATCCATTGTTCCATGTGTTCAAAATGACTGTGCAACAACAACGTAAATAACGCCAAGAATGTCGCTGAACTGTCAAAATGAAACCCATTGCTACTGATAGTGGGTTACGCAATTACCCTGCTGGTAATATGGACTTGGATTCAGACATCTCACAAGGTAGGTACACACATGTTGATGGATAGTCCCAGCAACATGTGTCACCTTCATACATTGGGTAACAAATCAATGGTGGGAATGAAATGGGCCATTGCACGCGTCCCTATATCTACGGCCTATTTGATAGCCAGGCCAGATCAATGGTTATTGGAAATTGTCCTACTGACTCACTCTGCCATAGAATAAATAAATTCAGATGCGAAATATAATAGAAAAGGGGTTTAGTAATATTTATTTCCGTCATTTCGTTTTTTTCAATCACTAATACCGCACCTATGACAATCGGTAGATGACATGAATGCAAAAGGAAATTACAATAGAGCCAACTCCGTAAATTGTCAGATTTTCATTTCCTTTTCTTCTTTTTCTCAGCCTATAGAGGTCCACTACTGGACAAAGGCCTCCCCCATGACTTTCCTTGGCAGGCTGGTTGGGGATCGCAGTAATTTTTTATACCACAGAAGAAGCGCTGATGCCCGCCTCCTTGGTGAGAGTTCCTTTAGGCCTCTGTTTCGAATCTGGCGGGCAGCGGGGCGGCGGCGGCGGCGGCAGCGGCGCGGGAGCCGGGCGAGCATCGAAGAACCGTTCTCGAAACTAGCGGGCAGATCGCGCGTCACTATAGCCGCGTAGTGTTGTGTTCACGATTGTGTCGACAAGATATTTGTTTTTATTCGCGAATGAAATGTCTGAACAATGGCGGAAACATCTTTTTGATTCAAATGTATTCCTAACGCTCGATCACCGCTTGCTTAAAGTACACCGCTCACTGCCCGCCCGCTACCCGCAAGATTCGAGCGCTCGCCACCGCACATTACATTCTAGTTCTCTTGTAAAAATGACAGCGCAATCTCTGATACCACCTATGCGAAATGAATTATATAGGATCCTACAAAAGTCCTATGAACTGAATTTAGAAACGACGATTAGTTTTAACATTATAGACTGCTGCTAGACCGTGGTTCCACCTGGTGGTAAGCATTGATGTAAGCGCGCTAGTTTATTAAGAGTCTAAAAGACTAGCCTTAAAGACTTATATCATAGTCAGACGGACAGCGCCGCTGGTAAATAGTCCCAGTCCTTGGATGTACGGGATATAAAAGACAAGGCGAAACTTTTCGTCCGGATTATAGATTATTGAATAGTTTCTGATGTTTATTAGGATATACTAAATAAACAAATCATGTCCAAAATTAGTTATACGTATATTATGTTTTTATGGATTTTAGAGCTAAATTTTCAAAATAGGGTGATATTTCAAGGGGGGGGGGAGGGGATGCTTATATGTCCAGAGCCCAGAGGCCCTAGTCTGCTATTACAATACTGTAAGAATGCACGATCAGATATCTCATAATGATCAATTTTAACAAGTTTCGTAATCTATTAACAAAATGGCTTCATTGTGACTTTCCAGTGGTCAATCACTGACACTCCACTCCATATTAATAAATGTTCAAATTGAGTAGTAGTTTTTAGAAAATCATTTCTAGTAACGGGTTTTATAAAAATACCAATAATAAATAAATAAATAAAAGCCTTTTATTTCTTACTGTCTACAAAAAGTAACAATTAAACTAAACAAAACATGATTAAATACTAACTGTTAAAAGTATGTTATATTTTTGAGCAAAAAAAAATAAGTAAGAATCCCCCGTTAGTTGGAGATGAAGGCCTCCTCTAGAGAATGCCAAGTGTCCCTGTCGCCTGCCACGTCCATCCATCGCATAAATAACAATACGGTAATGTTATTACCATTCCATTACGAGACGACTAAGATAATTGATCGATCATTATGTAATTAGCAGATTACGAACTTTTAACCATAATGACAAGGAACTCGTGTTGGAAAGACAAATTTATAAAAATAGCAGACTAGGGATCCCTTGGAACTCCAAGTCCAGGTCTGAATAAACTAATATTGCAAATTCTTCTTCGCCGTATTTATTCATAGAAAATGCGCCACAAACATTGATTATATCTATGTTGTATAGAAATGACTAATCTGTCAGTGAGCTTGTAGACATTATACAAATACACCTCTGCATCCAGACTTTTTCTTACTCTTTGCTACTGTAGTAACAGTATCCACAAATTCACGTCTCCGAGCAATGTTACTAACAGATAATATAAAAGGAATGTGAAGTCTACGAGGTCCTTTTTTACGAATACCATTTTGGTCCTGAAATTGAATAGGCTCATAGAAATGAATTTCTTTTGTTTTCGGGCGATATAAAGTATTGATGGGATATCTATAAGCTTTTTTTCTGTACTTTACTAAATAAATAAATAGAAGAATAGGATGAACTAAACCTAATGACGCATTTTAACAAGTTTTTTTATACACGTTTTCTTGAACTGTAGCCTTGGCCAAGTCTATTTTCTGCCATAATTGTCCGTTTACCACAAATAATTAACCCTTAAAAATATTTTATTTAAAACTAACTTTGATTAATTACTCGAAATAAAAATGTTATACATTTAAAATGAGCGATACTAGCATAAACTCCTGTCTACGGCCGATCGGCCGGTCGGTAGATAAATATGCTGTGTTTGGTATCATTTGAAAGCGCTTTACTGGTACATTTTGAATATCTTTATATATATAATTCTGCTGTACGTGTGTAGGTCATTGAACTCCTCCTAAACGGCTTGACCGATTGGACTGGATGGTTAAGATTCACAAATCAGCCCGGCAGATGGCGCTGATTGCTTGAAAAAGCATGTGATCTCGGAAACGGCCCTAAAGATTTCGCTGAAATTTGATATGTGGGGGTTTTCGGGGGCGAGAAATCTATCTAGCTCAGTCTTATGTCTTATGTCTGGGGAAGCGCATGTTTTCGAGTTTTCTCTTTCGCTAATTTCGCGCGGCTGTGGCTTAGTCGATAGTGGTATGGTCTACTCGCGAGGGTGGTGTTCCTCGGTTCAAACCCAGGCAGACACAAGTTTTTTTTTTTTGTTTTTAGACAAGTTTATAGTTTTTTTTTAGTTTTTGGAGTCACATAAAAAGAAAATTGTACATAAGAATTAAAAGGGGAAAAGTAAATAAATATTTTAATTTTTTTATTTATCTAAAATTGTACTTAAGAACTAAAATAGAAAAAAAATATAAATATATAAAAAAAAATATGTGTGTATAAACAGTAGACAATACGACAATAAAATAAAACACGAACAATGCTGGTTCATAGGAATAATCCTAAACCATAGAAAAACCCCCAGCATCAAAAAAAAAAAGAAAATTTCAAACAAACTAAATCGCATAAAATTGTAAACGGAATAGAACTTCCTTTAAAAATATTGGTTCACTGACCTCCGATCGGCCACAGTGCGATCCTGTATCGACTTGCTTTTTTCGCGCCATTATTATGATAGTTTGGTACCGCAGGATGCGGCGGTCATTAACCTGTAAGCGTTTCCTTATCAACATGTACATCATGTAGAAAATGTGAAAAATGAAAAATAATTTCCTGTGACTAAACTAATGGATATATTAATATGGTTTTTTTTGGGTCGACTGAGAATGTGTTAAGGTACACGATGTTTAATTTATTGTCGTATTGTCGGTACTACTCTGTATATGCGCTACTCCAACTGATTATGATGGGCAAGGTAGAAGGAAAGAGGCGCACTAGATGAAAGAGAAAATCGTGACTGAGAAACATCAGGGAGTGGACCGGCATTACCTACTTCCTCCAAAATTGTTCTGACTCTCGGTTGACAAGTCCGAATACAAAAACTAAAAATGTCAATAAAATAAAATAAAAAATATAACGATTTTTTTTCTAGATAACGATGATTTTTTATTAAATAAACATTCATTTTCATTGAATACAAAAATTTACATATTTATTTTAAATCGAAACTACTCAATTAGTTTAATCAGTGACTTCGGTAATAGTTACATTCGATGTTGCCTCTGAGAACGGTATTACTGTGACAATTGGTCGATGGTAACTGAAGTACGATACGAAAGTATTGGACATAACATTATTAAGATATCTAATAAATACAGCATCTATTGTCAAGAATCTTAGCTAGTTATTTCAATATACTACTAAAGATCGTAAATTATAAATATAAATAATGAATGTTTCACTATAAACTCCATTATGATTAGAAAAATTAATTAATTTTTTAAAGTTTAAATTAATAACAAATAAGAAAAAGATTCGTGCGCTGCACGCCATCAGCTGATTTTAAAATAAAGTTCTGTCAGTCTTAATAAATTTATTCTCTAAGCAATTGTTTTAATGCATTAATTTCAATAAGAATGAAATTAAAATTAATAATTAATTTAAAAACATGATATGCAATGAAATTTATGTGAATTTTAATCTACCTAGAGAGTAGATTTTACATTTACTGGCGCTCAATACACACCAAATATACGCGTGCTAAATGCACAGATAAATGCATACTTTAATTATAAAAATATAATTAACTTACTGATGACTTGATAATGTGTCATAGTGTGATTTTGCTTTCTTTGCAGGAGGCTGATCACTTCCACTCTCTAAATTATCACGGTCAGACATTTTATTATCAGAACAGAAAAATGATTTATTTACCAGAAAAACACAGGTTATGAGTACTGTAATAAACAGAGTATACACTATAGGTATCCGAGTCCGAGCTCAGTGGAGCGAAAGAGATGGCTTAACGCCGGATCGAGTGAGAGAGAAACGCACAGTCGATTCCGAGCTCAGTGGAGCGAAAGAGATGGCTTAACGCCGGATCGAGTGAGAGAGAAACGCACAGTCGATGCGTCGCCACGCCAGAAATCGGTCTCACGTGCGCCTATAGATGTTTCACATCAAAAGCTGACGGTTAAACTTCAGGATTGAAGAGGTACTGGAAGAAGAAGTGCAATTTTCTTTTTTTAAATATAGCTTCAATTTAGTAATAAAAATTGAAAACCACGAACTATGAGACTAAAATGTGACGTTGCCAGTTGGGCGTTGTAAACGTCGCAAAGTTTTCACAGTGAAATTTTTATAGAATCGGCTGCAACGAATTTTCCAAGATAATGTATTCTAGATAGAGTAAACTATATAATGAAGAATAAGCCTCTGACTTTAGTAAACATTTACATACAAATAATTAGTGCTATCTTTGCTAATCAAAACAATAATTTTCACGCCCTTAATTAAATTACTAAAGCTTTCAACCCGACATTATTCACACAAACAATAATTTTTCGAAGCAATTGCCTTCTCAATTTAATTTGTATGGACAAAAGAGGAAGAATGAAAGTCCACCCGAATAAAGGAGGTATCATTAGCAACGTTAGAACGATCCAGGAGAATTTCAACAGACAAGGCTGTATTAAATTACTAATTAGAAGAGGTCTTTGTTAGGGCCGGCCGGGATTTTGCAGGGCTGCTAAATGGGTTGAGTTATGAAAGAAAAAAGCGGCTTTTGTTTTTTATTGTTTGTTGTCTATTGCCAAATTTTGATCGCCTTCCAAATTCGTAATTTGTAGCTTTTTTTTTACTGAATTGGGCCTTTTTGGCGCAAGCTGGAAGGCACACTTTCCTGCTAGGTTTTTATATCGGTATTTTAACATTTATTTGATCCTTAGTTTTGTTTTTATCTGGTGTATTGTGTGCCTTTTAGTCTGTGCTAAATAAATGTAGGTATTTCCTTTCTTTTTTAATTGTTTTGATTTCAGAAGTAGATTTTTTTAATTTGGTTGGTTTATTATCTACAAAGTTTTTATTTGCTTTACTTCTATGGTTTACTATCACACAAATTTCGTGTATGTGTGTAAGTGTACTGATATTTGTTTTAAAATATACATTAAAAATAGATGAAGTAGTTCTAAGCAAAGTTGATAAAATAAATACCATCGCATTATCTAAATCAAGAGATATTGGCTTATTACAGATTCTCAGCTTAATTTGAATAAATATGCCTGAGAATCAGCACTTTTCGAGTGTCAAAATTACAAAGGCAATCCGTCAAAACATTCCCCCTTCACTACTTCCCAGTGCTTTCGCTGGGAAGAAGATTTTGCGCAGCGCAAAAAAGTCCTCAGCAGCATAGCTGTCTATCCAGTTATAATAATACACTGAACCCTTAGTTATTTTTTTACCATAATGTCAGCTAGCCACGCCAATATATTAACAAATACAATAAAAACTAAAAATAGAACAAAAAACTATTTAAAAAAGGCATGACAGCTAACATATTAATGCATTTCTAAATTCTTGTTCACATAGCTGACAGAAATTACAACTAAGATCATCGAACTAAAATAAACAACAACAATAAAAGTAGGGTCAAGAAGACGAGTCGGCTACTACAAGCATCAGTCGTTCACGAGCATGACGCCAATGCCGTGGTGCAGGTGATATATCTTATATTGAGTATAATAATAATAATTACCACCGCGGAACCCAAAAATTATAGACCGATCACTTGTTTACCAACGGTCTATAAAGTTCTAACATCCATTTTGAAAGCTAAAATAAACAAACATCTTGACAGCAACACCATCATGTCTGTCTCTCAAAATGGATGTAGGAGCGGGTCCCGTGGTACTAAGGAGCTACTCCTCGTAGACATGGCCATCAGCCAACAGGTTCGTCGATCCCGCAAGGATCTCTCCACCTGCTGGATAGATTAGAAGAAGGCCTACGATTCGGTGCCACATACATGGCTTTTGAGGGTGCTGGAGTTGTACAAGATAAATGCAACTCTACGCACTTTCCTTAAGTCGTGTATGGGGCAATGGAAGACAGTCCTTCGCTATCCAGGGAGTCGACAGATCCAGGGGAATGATGAACCTGTATGGATTAAGCGGGGAATATTCCAGGGCGACAGTCTGAGTCCACTATGGTTCTGCTTAGCTCTGAATCCTCTAAGCACACTGCTGGAGAATTCAGGTCTGGGTTATCGATTGAAGAGAGGTGGTCAGGTCATATCTCACCTCCTCTACATGGATGATTTGAAACTCTTTGCCCCCAATAAATTGCATCTGATGAAGCTACTGAATGTAACAGAAACTTTCAGTAGTGGCAACAAAATGGAATTTGGCGTGGATAAATGTGCAGTCATGCATGTAAAACGAGGGCAGATTATGGAATCCGAGGGAATTACACTCCCGGATTCCATACACCTTAGATCCCTCTCCTCATTCGAGAGCTATAAATATTTGGGTATGTCGGAAGCGTTAGGTATCAACGATGCTGACATGAAACAATCGTTGAAGGAGCGCTTTTTTGGTCGCCTGAGGAAGGTATTAAATAGTCTTCTTTCGGGCGGAAATAAGGTACGCGCCTTCAACGGGTGGGTCATGCCGGTTTTGATGTACTCTTTCGGCATACTTAAATGGACTCAGACCGAACTCGACGCCCTGGATAGAAGGGTCCGTACACTACTGACAGCAAACAGGATGCATCACCCACGATCATCGGTGATGAGACTATATATTCCGCGGAAGTGCGGGGGTCGAGGCTTTTTAAATGCGAAGACCCTCCACAACCGAGAGGTATGCAGTCTCAGAGAACATTTTTTAAAAACCGTAGTGGGTATGCATCATGATGTTGTCACAGTAGACAAGGGGCTTACTCCGCTATCCATGGCGAAAGAGAACTGGCACAAGCCTATAATACTTTCCACAGATGACCGCAAGATGATATGGCAAAGCAAGGAACTTCACGGGCGATTTTATCGGGCTCTTCATGAACCCGATGTAGACTTCTTAGCTTCCGTTTCCTGGCTACGATTCAGTGACCTTTTCGGGGAAACTGAAGGTTTCGTCTGTGCAATTATGGACGAAGTTATCTTGACGAATAACTACCGGAGATATATTATGAAGGACGGGATGATTGATGTGTGTCGGGCATGTCATCATCCGGGTGAGTCCATCAGACACATTATCTCTGGTTGCTCTCGTTTAGCTAACGGCGAGTATATGCACAGGCTTAACCAAGTAGCTAGGATTATCCACCAGCAACTTGCTTTGAAATATAAACTTGTGGATTCTGAGGTACCGTATTATAAGTATGTGCCCGACCCAGTTCTAGAAAATGATCATGTCACGTTATACTGGGATCGGTCTATCATTACTGACAGGACTATTGTTGCAAATAAGCCTGATATAGTAGTGATAGATCGATTAGCGCGCCTCGCAATGATTGTCGATGTTACCATTCCACATGACGGGAATCTCGTGAAAGCTGAGAAAGAGAAACAAATTAAGTATCTCGACTTGGCGCACGAGGTTGTTGGCATGTGGAAAGTGAACTCGGCTGTCATTGTACCGATTGTCGTATCGGCCAATGGTTTGATAGCCAAGAGCCTCGACCAACATCTATTGAGGCTCTCGTTAGGCAGTTGGATCAAAGGCCTGATTCAAAAGGCAGTACGGCAGCTCCTTGATACGGCCCGCATCGTGAGGAGGTTCCTGTCTCTGGAGCCCTAAACACCGGTAGCTTGGACCCTGCTCCCGTCATCGGTGGAACACTATTTTTTTATATTTTTAAATGTATTTTATAAATCAATATATTTAAAAATGTAACTAAATGAGAAAAAAGACTAATAAAGGAAATAATAATAATATTTATTTATTTTCATAACTTATACAGACCGGCTTATAGTTAAGATAGTTTTTTAAATAGCTATTACATTATAGGTTCCTTTTATAATATGTTAATCCAGATTCTTGATTATTCTTGTTATTCCAGATGAATGAAAAAGCCCTCAGTGTCTCGGAAAGCACATTGTCATTCGTGGATCTTTGAAAGTCGTTACTAGTTGTGAGTAGTCTAGAAGTCTGACAAACAGTCTTACCAACGTTCAAAATCTAGTCGCAGACACATTTTGGCGACAAAAAAAATACAAAAACTTTTCCAAACGTTAGGAAATTAGAAGTATTTTTAAGCTATTGCATAGCTTCTATCGCGGGCCTTGAGCGCGGGGACCGAATCCAGAAATTCCGTAACGAAAAAACCTCACGCTCCCCACTCCGACGGGCACGGAGGTGTGACTTGAAGGCCGTACATCGTCTAACGTCGTTTCAGTTCGGCGGTCTTCGGCATGGTATGTTTGTGTGCGTGCGACTACATCTTTTGAAAACAATATAATTATAGATTTTCAAAAAGAGCGTGCATATTGCAGGGCGCGAACTCAGTTCTACACACTTGCCATGTTACTGATAGTCGCGATGTGTTAAACTTGCGATTAATTTTCTCTCTGAAATAGGTCTTCTATAGAGATATGTCATAGACGTCATCGACGTTGTCATGGCTACCTTAAAAACTTTTCATATAATTAATTATTAAGTACTTTTATTCAAATTAATTTAGTAGTGTTTTTATAAAATAGTTTTTTTTTTTAACGGAAAAGCTAAGATGAATGTCACGCTAATTTTTCATTGGACTTTTAAATTATTTATAGTGTTGTTTACTAAATAAAAGCGCGTGATTTTATAGAGTAAAAAGTGCTCACGCGGCCGTTTTTTCAACTGTGATTGGCGATATCCGCCATTATTGTGAAATATTTTTTTAAAGAATTTCTATAATTTGTTACACGTGTTATTGGCAAAATTGTGGTATCTATCCACAGGGACCAGATCAAGAGTTGAACTTGAAGTTTTTATTAAATAAAATATTACAGAAAGATGTCGGTGAACAACGTTAATACGAGTACATTTAAGTGTACGAGTTGTAATATTGTTATCTCCGAAACGAAACAACGAAAGTTTAATAAAAATATGCTCGTCGGCTTTTTCTGAGGAAGACATTGATGAGGCAAAAAAGTTATTGTTTGTTTCTACGAAGACAAGACAAAAACATGTATCGAGGCGTAAGAACAAAAAGCAGAAAGACCTATACGATTACGGTGTTTAACATCACGGATCCCGAACTGTTGTAGATTATGCCTAATCTCAGCTGTGTAAACCAGGCCTTAGAGCCTACTGGCACGTTTTATTATTTTCATTGTGTTCTATTCTATTTTTATTTTATTTGAAAGCCTTGTTTACCTTAGCACTTACTTCAATATAAACTTTTCACCGAACAACATCTTTCCTTTAAAATATTTTTTTACCACGGTGCCACGAACCCCGTCGACCTTTATATCTACAAAACGTTATCAGCACGAAATTGTGGAGTATAAAATCCGTGTGTGAAATATATACAAAAGTGTATTTTTTTGAAAATATTGTTTTTTGTATTTTTTGGTGTGCGTAAACATGTCACATGATACTGGTGATAGTAATGTTGTGGCGAAGTCAAGCTCTTCGTCATTACCAACCTTTGGCTTAAGAAACAAGGAGGGTTATCCGACGTGGAAGTTTAAAATGAGAAACTACCTACTCCACGAGGATCTCTGGTTTGCCGTTACTGGATACCCAGAAGGTGACACAACTCCTCAGGCTATAAGGGTAAAGTACGATACAAAAGCTCTTGCTAAGATTTGCCTAACTGTAGATGGTGCAGCTATAACTCACGTTAGAAGTGCAAAGACTGCATCGGAAGCGTGGAAATCATTACAGAAAGCTTTTGAGGATAACGGTATAGGACGAAGAATAGCTCTTGAACGTAAGTTGTACCGCTTAAGTCTCGCAGATTATGCAGACATTGAACAGTACATAAATGCAGTTACTTCAACTGCACAGGATCTTGCAGATATTGGGAAGGTGATAGAAGATACGTCGATTGCCGCTATACTTTTAGGTGGACTCACTCCAAAATATGAGCCCCTCATTATGGCGCTTGAAAATTGCAATGTTGATGTAACTACTGACCTGGTAAAAACGAGACTCCTTAATGAAATGTCTAAAAGCGACACATTAACGACGGATTCGGTATTTCAAGCAAAAGTGAAACCTAAATCCAAAAAGAAGAAGGAAGTAGTATGTTATGACTGTAATGTACCCGGACATAAAAGACCAGACTGTCCATTGAAAAAGAAGAAGGAAAAGGGTAATGTTACGAGTACAAATGACTCCTCATTTACTGCTTTGAATACTTCTGGATCTGAAAACAAGGATGTTTGGTATGTAGACTCAGGTGCAACTAAACATATGTCTTCAAGGCGTGATTGGTTTCAACATATAAAGTTGACTGATAGAGGAACCGTAACTGTCGCAAATGGTGAAAAGATCAAATGTTTAGGATTAGGAGATATTTCGATCTCGACACCTAAAAATAAAATAAATACAATTTCTGATGTTGCTTATGTACCAGACTTAAATGCTAATTTGCTATCTGTACAAAAAGCTGTAGATAAGGGTTTTATATGTGTTTTTAATAAAAATGGATGTAACTTTTATAAAAATGATACTTTTTGTGTTACAGGTGATTCGCTTCTTCATGCTTCGCCCTGTGGTGGATTGTATGTACTTAATGGCTCTACAAATGTTTCCAACACTGTGGCTGATAATTATTTAACAAAAGATGAGCACTCTGACTGTCAGGATAGGTATCAAATCTGGCATAAGAGACTTGGACACCTTTGTCGAATAGGCATGAATCGGTTGAAGAATCACCAGGTAGGGGTAGAATTTTCCGTAGTAGATAAATCAAGTTGCATCGCTTGTGTAGAAGGCAAACAAGCAAGAAAACCTTTTAAAAGGATAGCTTTTAATAGAGCAACTTCACCTTTAGAGTTGATCCACTGTGATCTGTGTGGACCTATGTCTACAACCTCTTTTCAAGGTAATAAATATATGTTAACTTTAGTTGATGATTATACCCGAAAAGTTTTTGCGTATTTCTTAAGTTCAAAGACCGAAGTAAAAGATAAATTTTGTCATTTTCAAACTTTAGTTGAAAATCAATTAAGTTTTAAAATAAAAAGGATTAGGACTGATGGCGGCACAGAGTTTGTTAATAAAGTTTTTGCTGATTATCTTTCATCAAAAGGTATCGCGCATCAAACAACGACGCCTTACAGCCCTCAACAAAACGGAGTTGCAGAGCGAACCCACCGATCTATAACCGAGAAGGCGAGATCGCTGCTGGCTGAAAGCTCACTACCTAAGGCTTACTGGGAAGACGCATTTCGCGTAGCTGTATACCTAAAAAATAGGTCCCCTCATCGAGCCTTAAGTGGGGATATACCCTATGATAAATGGTGTGGCAGAAGATGTGATCTTAGTCATCTAAGAAGTTTTGGATGCAGAGCCCTTGTCCATATACCTTCATGTAATAGAAAAAAGTTGGACATGAAAGCTGAAGAAGCTATTTTTGTGGGTTATTCTGAAGATCCAAATAGTTATATTTTTAGAGATCCTTCTAACCCACGGCGAATCCTAAAATCTAGGGATGTAACCTTTTTTGAAAACTGCTTTACATTTTTGAAACGAAAGCAGAATGAACCTGAGGTACAGTCGGACTCAGTTTTACTTTTTGAAGAAAATGCTGAAAGAGATGAAAATGAAATTGAATTTCACGATTGTGTTGAGAGTATCGACCCTATAGCTGAAACGTCTTCACCAATAAACACACAGCGTTTTGATGAAGAACCAGCTAGTTTGGAAGAGCAGCCATTTATCCAGGAGCGTCGGTACCCCTCACGAAACAGGAAACCACCAGATTTTCTTACTTATAATGTATTGTCTGATGATTTGGATGAGCCGACGACATACTATGAAGCAGTTCATGCTGACGATGCCGAAAAATGGCAAAATGCTATGCAAGATGAGCACAATTCTCTTATGAAGCTCAAGACCTGGGATCTTGTTGACAGACCAAACAAGAAAGTAATACCATGCAAGTGGGTTTATAAACTGAAAAAGGACGCTAGTGGAAATATACTGAAATACAAGGCTAGACTGGTCGCAAAAGGTTTTAAGCAAGTTAAAGGAGTGGATTACGACGAAACGTTTGCGCCAGTAATTCATCATTCTTCCCTACGTGCCTTATTTGCGTTGGCTGCAGAAATTGGTTTAAAAATAAAACATTTGGACGTAGATACCGCGTTCCTAAATGGAAACTTGGAAGAGGAAGTTTATATGGAACAACCCTTTGGTTTCATAGAAAAGGGTGGCGAAAGTAAGGTTTGCCTATTAAAGAAATCCCTTTACGGCCTAAAACAGGCACCGCGTGCCTGGAATAAAAAGTTAAATGAAACACTTTTAAAAATAGGTTTTGTTCCAACTCCTTCTGAACCTTGCGTATACACTAAACTTTTTGATAAGGAACTCGTTATTCTTAGTGTCTTTGTCGATGACTTTTTAGTATTTTTTGACTCTGAAATGACATTTGACATTGTCAAAAAGGATTTGTCGAGTAATTTTTCACTAAAAGATTTGGGTTTTTTGAAAAAGTATTTAGGCCTGAATTTTAATATACAGGAAAATGTTATAGAAATTAATCAATCGTCATACATAAGTTCACTACTACAAAAATTTAATATGATAGAGTGTAAGACGGTAAATACTCCACTTGTAAAGAAATCGATGGAAAAGCGTTGTGATGATCAGGTTAGTGAGAATTTTCCATACCAAACTCTTATTGGTTCTCTTATGTATTTGTCTGTAAACACACGACCAGATATCGCGTATACGACGAGCTATCTCAGTCAATTTAATACGTGTTATACTAAAGAGCATTGGAATGCTGCAAAAAGAGTTTTACAATACTTGAAAGGCACTCTCAACTACTCATTGGTTTATAGAAAAAATGGAGAACTCTTAAAGGGATTCTGTGATGCTGATTGGGCAAACTGTACGATCGACAGAAGGTCATACACAGGTTATGTTTTTGTACAAGGTGGAGCACCTGTGTCATGGGAGTCGAAAAAACAACCCACGGTAGCGCTCTCCTCTGCAGAGGCCGAATATATGGCGCTTGCGTCCGCTACTAAAGAAGCTTGTTATTTACGCCGTTTTATCCATGAAATAACAGATAAACTTACGCCAGTTAAGCTGTATTCAGATAGTCAGAGTGCCATAAATCTCGTTCACAATCCTGTACACCACAACAGGACGAAGCACATAGATACGAAACATCATTTTATTCGAGAAAAGGTCTCTTCTAATGTTGTTAAGTTAGAATATCTTCAGAGTTGTGATATGCCTGCAGATGTTCTCACTAAAACACTGGGGCCTATAGCACACAAGAGATGTGTAGCTGGTTTAGGTTTAATTTAATTTTTCTGTGCAGATTTTTTTTTTTTGTTTCACAGCTTCGATTATGTGGGGCTGTTGTAGATTATGCCTAATCTCAGCTGTGTAAACCAGGCCTTAGAGCCTACTGGCACGTTTTATTATTTTCATTGTGTTCTATTCTATTTTTATTTTATTTGAAAGCCTTGTTTACCTTAGCACTTACTTCAATATAAACTTTTCACCGAACAACATCTTTCCTTTAAAATATTTTTTTACCACGGTGCCACGAACCCCGTCGACCTTTATATCTACAAAACGAACAATCCCAGTTTTTGTGGCATATGACCTTCACAAATTGCCACCAGTTTGCTTTGACTACGTAGAACGTACGTAAAGAAGTTGATAAAGGATTTATTAATTCTACGGTCAGATGTTAACGCAATCAGAAGTGATTATGTTACTAAAGAACAGCTCGAAAATATTAAATTGATAACAAATAATTCGACACCGACGCCGTTCATCATCAACAACCTTTTTATCGTCCCACTGCTGCGTTGTTACAATAAAATATTTAGGGATCCTCTTCGACAGCCATCTCAGTTTCAAAGATCACATAAAATTACTTAGCGCTCGAGTCAGAAAACTTATTTATGTATTTAAGAGGCTGCGTCATGTGGTTGATCCTATGTTATTGAAACAAATCTACTTTGCCTTATGTCAGTCAGTTTTAACGTATTGCATTTCATCATGGGGAGGAGCTCCCAAAACTATAATTAAACCTACTGAGATTGCTCAACGCACAATATTAAAGATTTGCGCTTACAAGCCTCGACTATTTTCCACGACGTTGCTTTATAAATACTGTGAAGTACTTACTGTTAGACAGCTCTATATACTGACAGTAGTTCTAAAGCAACACCGAAACATAGCATATGACCCCAACTACAAACATAGGCGTAGGAAACAAATAGTTTGCACTCGTGAACATAAACCTGAAACTTCCTTTATCAGAAGATTCTTTGTATTTTTGGGTCCCCATGTCTATAATAAAATCAACTACATTCTAGACGTTTACCCTCTCACTCGGGATCGTTGTAAAGACAGAGTGAAGAAGTACTTGCTGACCTTAACATATGAGGACACTGAAAAATTGTTAATCGTACCAGAGTAAATAGGCTCCTTTGGGCAACTTTTCAGATATTTTTTTTTTACTCTTCATCTTCATATTACTTAAACACACATACCCGAGTACACTCAAAATTCCACACCTAACACACACACTCTAACACTCACCACCGTTTACACATTCATGCACCATTCTCCATACATAAACACCAACTCACTTAGCTTTCCTAGTATTTAAATTAAGTTTGAGCTTAATTTATTGTATTTTGTTTTATGTAAAATTGTTGTAACAAACTTACTTTTTAGCTTAGTTTATTTTATTTTGTATTATTTTGCTTTTCCTTTTATCGACATAAAGCTGTTCGCGTTAAATTAATTTTTTAAGATATTAGTTTACTGAGAGGTTTGGCGCTGCACACCGAGATACAGGTTTTACCTAGTTCGGTTGCAGATGCTCCTATTATGTAGCGTATGTATTACCTATATAGTTACTATGTTTTATGTTGTTTTGTAGTTCGTATATTTATTGGTGAATAAATTTATTTATATTTATTATTATTTACTGCTGGGCACAGATCTCCTCTCATACAGAGAAGGATTGAGCGTAATCACCACGCTTGCTCAATGCGGGTTGGCGATTTCAGACTTATAAAGCCCAGGTTTCCTCAAGATGTTTTCCTTCGCCTTCAGTCATTGGTGTCCAAGATATACTTAGAAAGTACATATAACTTTAGAAAAGTTACATTGGTACTTGCCTGACCTGGAATCGAACCCGCGCACTCATACTTCAGAGGCTGGTGTTTTAACCACTAGGCCACCACGACAAAACAGTGGGGTATATTGAAAAAGAACCTCGGAGTATTTGAGTATATTTCGTGGTGCTCCCTGTGCGCCGTTTCCGAGTCAACGAAATACCAGTTGCTGGAGTCATAAGGATACTATAGCTGTCTTGCCTGCCCCTCAGTGCCCGGCCGGTCTTGCGATTGCACCGAAACAGCACACAATGACATAGATTATAAGTAATAGCATAGACAGACCTTACGGAGGAATTGCCCTATTGTAGCGGAAGTCCGCTTTCTCAAAGGTATCAGTGTTGTTGTGTAATAGTAATCGTTTAGTTCTCACACGGATCGTTCTATGTTAGTTTTCTCATTTTACATGCTTACTGACTCGAATGATAACTGTACTTGTAAAATTTGTGTATAAAGTGTTTTGAATATGAATGAACAAAGTGCATTTATTATTAATGAAGAAAATCACGAAAAAATAGTGAAAGAAAATGAGTGAGTACTCTATATACATACATTTTATTATTATTTATTTAATAAAAGAAAAATTTGTTTTCTTATCGGTCACCACGCTCAAAAAGTGTAACTTGAATTAATATCAAAGAAAAAGAAATACTGCATAAATAAAATAAATAAATAATTATAATTGCATAAATTGATACAAAATGCTATGCAATAGCTTTACCGAGGCAGTCCCCGAGTGCCACACGTCTTTTTTTGACAGATTGAGATCAGACTATGAATGTTGTTAAAATTAGTAGAATTACCCCTCTGAAGGTTCAAAGTGGGAAAAAATTGATAGTTCGGCTGCGATATTACTGCGATTGATTGACGTAGGAGGGGCGGTGCGGGACGAGGGTGCAGCGGGGCGGGACGAGGGCGGTGCGGGACGAGGGCGGGGCGGGGCGCGCTGTTGCTATGACGGGCGATGCGTGGTGCGAGCGTAGAAATGATAAAGAAAATTTAAATATAAAACGAACGATGAAACGACTTTATTCTCATTAAGTTGATGTGCTTCATATTGATTAGTAGTAAATAATAATTATGGAGCGTGAGAAGACGCAGTTGTTTTGTGGTTCTGAGAGAAAGAAAAGAGTGGAGGGAAGGGATGAGTGTGGTATACGCGTACAGGATGACTCAGTGAGTAGTAAACCTACAACCTCGTCGTTGAGTAGAGAAAACATAGTGAGGAAGATGTTTCAAACAGCTGAATTTCCATTTTTCAAGTTAAAATCAAGACGACTGCTCACTTTCGAAGACTGGCCTAAAGGTTTACGCCAGAAGCCTGAAGATCTTGCAGAAGCTGGTTTCTATTATACTGGTTATGGAGACAGAACTAGGTGTTTCCATTGTGGTGGAGGCTTAAAAGACTGGGAAGAAGATGACGATCCTTGGCAGCAGCATGTTCAGTGGTTTAGTCACTGTGCTTATGTCAAGTCCAAACTTGCAAAGAGCTTCATGTAAGGTTAAAAGTAAAAATAAAAGACTGTGTACTACAAACATAATGAATTTTATTTGATTATACTATAATGCCCCCAAGCCAGTGTGTTTATTCCATCCTCAGTAATACATCTTTTATCATCATCACCAGAAAGTACTTTTCTTCTCTTAATTTGTGTATAAACATGATGCTTATCGCTAGCAAATGTATACATGTTATCATATTTTACATAACCACAATCAAGTGCTTTTTTATAATTTTCGAAATGTAACTTTCTTACAATAGGAGCGGAGGTACCTTTGTTTCTCTTTACAGTCAAATCATTTAGTAAAACATAACTATACATTTTGGAACGTAAACCAACAAACTCTTTGATGATGCAACCATTGGTTTCATCTTTCATGAGGCCGACAACCTTTTTGTTAACTAGTGGTAGATTGTAGACATTGTCCTTGGGGAAATCAGAGGTGTCAAATCTAGCCTCTAAGTCTTGTCTAATATCTTCATAAAAATCTTTAGTTGTGATTTGATAGATGAAAGAATCCGTATCTGTGTAGAGCAGATGTATATTATGGTTGTATTTAGGTAGCATATATGAGTAGTGAAAATTATACATAACATGCTTGGAAAGTTCTAGTACAGTGAAACCAGCATAAATAGGTTTATTGTATAATATTTTTGTTTTGTTCATTTGTACTGCTACAAAACCTTCGGAGAAAATCTTACAGCTATGAAAGTTAGGTTGAGCTATGTATCTTTCAGCACCATATTTGCATTTTGTCTTTTTTTTCTCATCACTCCACATGTTACAAAGTTTCACATCAATTCGCTTCCCTACATTCTCTATGGTTTTACCGAAAATAGAATTGTTCATGAGCTTATAGAAGTCTTTTTCAAATAAATTTTTAGCCAATGTTCTTTTCTGTGTGTTTAAATCTATGTAGGGCTTAAGCCATGGAGATTGCTGAAACGATAAGATCCTATGGATTTTTTTACAAACTAATCCATGTTCTATACATTGTTTCAAGTTCACATAGTGAATTACATAATTGTATTTGTTATCGAGAGTAAGTAAAAGCTTTTTAGTTTTACCATTTGGTGGTGTTTTTGTTTCGGCACAGAATGGATAGTTATTGTGTAAATCATGTAAACAATACGGATACTCCAGATCCACTTCCAAAATGTAACCGATATCTGAATCAGGATGCTGTGCTAATATATCGAATGAGTTAATTTCATGATTCGTTAACCAAACAAAGTTTGCATAAGGCAGATGTTGACTCATAGCATAACCATACAAATTATTAACATCCAAATATACAATGAAACTGTCATCTCGTGTGGAATTGTATGTGGTTGGATCCATAAACTTATTGTTAGCTTGGGCGTGTCTTTTGGAAACTTGACTAATACCACCTCGAATACCGGACTGTAAGAACTGAATCATTTCATAATCAGTGAGAAGTTCGAGATTTATCCCCGTATATCTCAACATGGCATCCCACGAAAGACTGGGTGCTGTGAGGTATCTACAAGGATCTAGTTTATATGCAGTCAAACAAATACTACGGAAGTTTTCAAACACTTCGGCAAGTAATAGAACATCTGTTTTGAGATACAAATCACAGTATTCACCCAGCGTCTCTATATTAAATTTATTCCATACAGTTTGTGCATGCATGTAATCATCATTGGAAATGTGTGTTTGTGTTAGTTCACTGTAAAATGATTGTTTATCAGGTAGTGATTTGACTTCAAGTTTGCTCCAACAGTCAAGGTACTCGTATGGAAACACACCTTTTCGTGTTAAAAGGCTGATTTGTTCGGGATCCGAAAAATGTTTGGGTAATATATGAAATTGATCTCGTGGGAGATTTTTCACCAAACTATCTAAACTAGCAGACATAAATTTAAACGAATCAACAAAACGTATAGTTATTTCTTTTCGAGTGCTGCCATCATCGTTATCTTCAAAATGTAACTTTTGACTAAATGAAATGTACTTTTCCTTATGCTGCGGTATACACTCAATACGCATGCCATCTCTTGAGGCTAGCTCCTTAATGAATAAGTGACTATCGTATCCGCTTAAATTATGAAAAAATATTGGAATATAGTTGGGTAGAGAATATTTTAAATTACATTGTTGATGAGCTACACCTCTAGTTTTCCCTGTGAGATGGCAATGATCGATAACTTTTCGATCGGATGATAAAAATGGTTGCTCACAAATATGACAATGAGTGAATGTGTTATCCGTTATCAAGCTTTCATTTTTATCATAATATGGTATTTTATTTGAGTAATTATCAGTAATATAACGAGCATAATACGAGTGTGCTTTGATTTATTTTAAATCTTTCAATTCTATTCCTAATGTGGATAAGAGCAACAACCTATTTCACTATGGGGATAATATTATTACGATTCCTGAAGGCTCCTATGAGTTGGATAACATTATTCACTACCTGGAGCAAGAGATAAATAGTAGAGCAGGCGGTGATCCCAATAAAACAATTGATATACTAGCTAATACGAATACTATGAAATGCATGTTTTATTCTCCATATTATGATATACACTTTGAGAAAGAGAACAGCATTGGAAGCATTTTTGGTTTCTCTCGGAAAATTCTCCCCAAAAATCAAGTGCATAACTCTAATCAACCGATAAACATACTAATCACAAACACTATAAGAGTAGAGTGTAATATAATTCGAGGTTCATTCATAAATAATAAATCATCCCACGTGCTACACGAGTTTGCACCGTCTGTACCTCCTGGATACCAAATAATAGAGTGTCCTCCAAATCTTATATATCTACCGTTAAAGACGAATACTATTCAAAATCTACAAGTGTGTATTGTTAACGAAGAAGGGAATCTTGTGAACTTTAGAAACGAGAACATTTCACTTCGCTTGCATATAAGGAAAATAGCCTCATGATTATCTATAAAACGAACGGTGAGGTAATACAATACCACAGTCTTTCCAACTCTCAATTGGAGGGAACATCTCACCAAAAGCAACAACCAAAAGTGGAAGCAAGAACAAAGATAACGAAAGATAACGTATTATTTCTTCAATCTCTCGGATTACGAGTAAACTCCTAATAATAATGGTATCATCATCGGTTCTGAATATAGGAGAGAGCGTGTTATTTGATGATAGTATAGAGGGTATTGAATATCACTCATATCTACCCTACAGTGAATCATATAAAACCAATGATGAGATTCGGATCCGTATCAACGATCAAGATGCAATAGTACTACCATGTGAGAGTCAGTTGGTAATTGAGGGAACTACTACAAAATCTTCTGCTTTCATTAACAATGCCCCCGCTCACCTGTTTCATGACATCCGCTATGAATTGAATGGTGTAGAGATTGATAGAACAAAGAATTGCGGTATTACCACCGCAATGAAGGGGGTGCTATCCTATGGAGAAGAGGAGTCTAAAAGTTTGGAAAATAGCGGTTGGAATGTTAGTGGTTTTAAAGAGTTCGATGGTGTCTTCTGTTTCACTATTCCACTTCGACACTTGTTGGGCTTCGCTGAGGATTATAATAAAGTAATAGTTAATGCGAAACATGAACTGATATTGAACCGAAGCTCGTCAAATTTAAACTGTGCAATTCTCAAAGACACAACAAAAAAGATTGACATTGTCATAACTCGTATAGCATGGCGCATGCCTATTGTTAAGGTATCTGATAAAGAAAAACTACGCTTGTTGAAGTATGTGGAGAATAATATCTCTATCCCCATTGCATTCCGCTCGTGGGATCTTTATGAGTATCCAGTGTTACCAACATCCCAGAAACATATTTGGACCGTGAAAACGACTACACAATTGGAGAAACCTCGCTACGTCATTATTGGATTCCAACATTCACGCAATAATGATGCACTCAAAGATAAGAGTATCTTTGATCACTCCAACTTGTATAATGCTCGTTTATATCTCAATTCTCAATACTATCCGTATGACTCATTCTCTAATGACTTTGAAAAGGGAGTATTTTCACTTTTATATGAAGCATTCATCAATTTTAAAAAATCATACTACAGTTTGAAGAGCTCCAACGTACAAATAAATCCAAATCATTTCAAAACGAAAGCTCCTTTGATTGTTATCGATTGTTCCAGACAATCTGATACACTTCATTCGGGTGTTGGTGGTGCTATAGATATCAAAGTAGAGCTAGAGTTTAAAAAAGCTGTACCGAGTGATACCACCGCTTATTGTCTAATTATAAATGACTCTCTCTTCGAGTACAGTATTCTTACAAAAACTGTTCGAAAAATAACCTCATAAACTCTATCAGAGACGTTGAGGAAGTAGTTAATCGTTAGTGCTTGAAGTAGAAACATGTATCCATTTATGCAGTCATTATCATATACTCCATCGATTCCACTCATGTATTTTGAACTTTGCAAGAATATGTATGAAGTACGCAACTCCAAGATTCCATATATTAAAACATTTTTGAAGCCAACGAATCAAATTAATGGATTACTGGAAGTATGTATTAATATTGCTGATCAGATAACATTGACTAAAGACGAATGGAACATGACATTTATGGAAAACGTCTCTGAAATATCAGAATTCTTCACATCTGGTATAATTTCTTCATCATCAAAGAAGCAGGAACAAGAACAGCAAGTGATCAATTATATAAACCTGTCTGAACATGCCGAAGAGAGAAAAAATTTCATCATAATTAATCTAGGTTCGAAATCGATGACCATCGGTGGTGAAGAGTGGTGGTGTCTGAATCATTTGCTGAATTGTCTTGATTCACGTCTACAACACTTAGTAAGGGTAAAGGGTTACTATGAGAACCGTATGAATTTCTTCAGAAAACGATTCAAGCTTGCTCAAGTGAAATCATTGTCTGAAGCCTATGCAATTGTAAATAATGTATACGATGAGATGTCAGTTGTGGATCAAGAAATCAAATGTTTTGTAATAGATTATTTATTCTATTCAAGCTTTTTATAAAAAAATAATAAATGTGATTGACCGCATATTTTTTTTATTTCTCTTATCACCTCATTAACCACCAAAAAGGAAATAGAATGTTTTGTAATAGATTATTTATTCTATTCATGCTTTTTTTTTATTTCTCTTATCACCTCGCTAACCACCAAAAAGGAAATAGTTATAGTATAAATTCAGTTAGGTGCTAGTCTTAGTCGTCATAACTACTTGTTCTGTGATGATTATAGTGTATCATGAGAATGTACGAGTGTCCGTTTTGTAATACGAAAGTTGATAGTAATCAATTAATTACCCATTCGAGAACGAAGCGTCACAAGTTACTATGTAAACAATATGGAGGAGATTATTTTACGTATGTTGTGAATTCAGCGTTCAAGTGTAGAATCATAACTTACCGTATCAATGGAGCATCAACTACATTAAACCCAGAAATCTACTTAGCCGGAGCCGCATCTAATGTTCAAAAACTGCTTAGAATGGAAGTGAAATCAAACAAACATATTAAGGTAAATATAGAACTCTTCTGCACGTATATTATAACAAAAGGAGAGAATGAAGTGATTCGAGACTTGAAATCATTCAACACTAAAAACATACACTTACAACAATCATCAGATTTAGCTAATTACTATAACGAGTGCTGCATTAAAATTCTGAAGAAATGTGAAGAGTTTCAAGAAAGAGACAGCGGATGGGCATTAGAGAAGATTGAATTTTTAGAAATCAACATCAACAAGTATACTCCGTTAAAGGGCGGCTCTTACATACCACTTCCGGACTGGATACAACGTAAACATGCATGTGTGAATGTAAAGAACACGGATAATGCCTGCTTTTTCTGGGCTGTAGCAAGCGCTCTTTATCCGGCTGACTCGAACCGGGATCGTATAACATCATACCCACACTACGAGACAGTCTTTAAAACAGCAGGAATTAGTTTACCAGTATCGATTCAAGGAATCAAGCGTTTCGAAGTGTTGAATCATATCAATATCAATGTGTATGGTATTAAATCCAAAAATATCGTGCCCATGTATATATCTAAGGCTAAAAAAACCAACGATCGCCACGTAAATCTCTTATTTTATGAAGATGTTAAACATAGCGGTAAAGTCCATTATTGTTGGATAAAAAATATGTCTCGTCTAATACGCTCTCAAATGACACATTATAAAAATAAAATCTTTTTCTGTGATGGTTGCTTGCAATATTTCACTAGTGAGTCTAAACTTGAACATCATAGAGTGCTAGGATGTGAAAAGGCTTTAATAGAACTACCTACTCCCGATGATAAATATTTGAATTTTAAAAATATTAGTCATCAACTCTCTGTACCTTTTGTTATCTATGCAGATTTTGAATCAATTTTAACCCCCCTCAAAATAGAGGAAAATAAAAACTCTTATTATAGTCATGAGCACATTCCATGCGCTTTCGCGTACTACATACACTGTAACTATGATAATGCATTATGTAAATTTATTACATATCGTGGTGAAGACTGCGTTAAAAAGTTTGTTGACTTTATTTATTCGGATGCTCGTTATATTACTGATAATTACTCAAATAAAATACCATATTATGATAAAAATGAAAGCTTGATAACGGATAACACATTCACTCATTGTCATATTTGTGAGCAACCATTTTTATCATCCGATCGAAAAGTTATCGATCATTGCCATCTCACAGGGAAAACTAGAGGTGTAGCTCATCAACAATGTAATTTAAAATATTCTCTACCCAACTATATTCCAATATTTTTTCATAATTTAAGCGGATACGATAGTCACTTATTCATTAAGGAGCTAGCCTCAAGAGATGGCATGCGTATTGAGTGTATACCGCAGCATAAGGAAAAGTACATTTCATTTAGTCAAAAGTTACATTTTGAAGATAACGATGATGGCAGCACTCGAAAAGAAATAACTATACGTTTTGTTGATTCGTTTAAATTTATGTCTGCTAGTTTAGATAGTTTGGTGAAAAATCTCCCACGAGATCAATTTCATATATTACCCAAACATTTTTCGGATCCCGAACAAATCAGCCTTTTAACACGAAAAGGTGTGTTTCCATACGAGTACCTTGACTGTTGGAGCAAACTTGAAGTCAAATCACTACCTGATAAACAATCATTTTACAGTGAACTAACACAAACACACATTTCCAATGATGATTACATGCATGCACAAACTGTATGGAATAAATTTAATATAGAGACGCTGGGTGAATACTGTGATTTGTATCTCAAAACAGATGTTCTATTACTTGCCGAAGTGTTTGAAAACTTCCGTAGTATTTGTTTGACTGCATATAAACTAGATCCTTGTAGATACCTCACAGCACCCAGTCTTTCGTGGGATGCCATGTTGAGATATACGGGGATAAATCTCGAACTTCTCACTGATTATGAAATGATTCAGTTCTTACAGTCCGGTATTCGAGGTGGTATTAGTCAAGTTTCCAAAAGACACGCCCAAGCTAACAATAAGTTTATGGATCCAACCACATACAATTCCACACGAGATGACAGTTTCATTGTATATTTGGATGTTAATAATTTGTATGGTTATGCTATGAGTCAACATCTGCCTTATGCAAACTTTGTTTGGTTAACGAATCATGAAATTAACTCATTCGATATATTAGCACAGCATCCTGATTCAGATATCGGTTACATTTTGGAAGTGGATCTGGAGTATCCGTATTGTTTACATGATTTACACAATAACTATCCATTCTGTGCCGAAACAAAAACACCACCAAATGGTAAAACTAAAAAGCTTTTACTTACTCTCGATAACAAATACAATTATGTAATTCACTATGTGAACTTGAAACAATGTATAGAACATGGATTAGTTTGTAAAAAAATCCATAGGATCTTATCGTTTCAGCAATCTCCATGGCTTAAGCCCTACATAGATTTAAACACACAGAAAAGAACATTGGCTAAAAATTTATTTGAAAAAGACTTCTATAAGCTCATGAACAATTCTATTTTCGGTAAAACCATAGAGAATGTAGGGAAGCGAATTGATGTGAAACTTTGTAACATGTGGAGTGATGAGAAAAAAAAGACAAAATGCAAATATGGTGCTGAAAGATACATAGCTCAACCTAACTTTCATAGCTGTAAGATTTTCTCCGAAGGTTTTGTAGCAGTACAAATGAACAAAACAAAAATATTATACAATAAACCTATTTATGCTGGTTTCACTGTACTAGAACTTTCCAAGCATGTTATGTATAATTTTCACTACTCATATATGCTACCTAAATACAACCATAATATACATCTGCTCTACACAGATACGGATTCTTTCATCTATCAAATCACAACTAAAGATTTTTATGAAGATATTAGACAAGACTTAGAGGCTAGATTTGACACCTCTGATTTCCCCAAGGACAATGTCTACAATCTACCACTAGTTAACAAAAAGGTTGTCGGCCTCATGAAAGATGAAACCAATGGTTGCATCATCAAAGAGTTTGTTGGTTTACGTTCCAAAATGTATAGTTATGTTTTACTAAATGATTTGACTGTAAAGAGAAACAAAGGTACCTCCGCTCCTATTGTAAGAAAGTTACATTTCGAAAATTATAAAAAAGCACTTGATTGTGGTTATGTAAAATATGATAACATGTATACATTTGCTAGCGATAAGCATCATGTTTATACACAAATTAAGAGAAGAAAAGTACTTTCTGGTGATGATGATAAAAGATGTATTACTGAGGATGGAATAAACACACTGGCTTGGGGGCATTATAGTATAATCAAATAAAATTCATTATGTTTGTAGTACACAGTCTTTTATTTTTACTTTTAACCTTACATGAAGCTCTTTGCAAGTTTGGACTTGACATAAGCACAGTGACTAAACCACTGAACATGCTGCTGCCAAGGATCGTCATCTTCTTCCCAGTCTTTTAAGCCTCCACCACAATGGAAACACCTAGTTCTGTCTCCATAACCAGTATAATAGAAACCAGCTTCTGCAAGATCTTCAGGCTTCTGGCGTAAACCTTTAGGCCAGTCTTCGAAAGTGAGCAGTCGTCTTGATTTTAACTTGAAAAATGGAAATTCAGCTGTTTGAAACATCTTCCTCACTATGTTTTCTCTACTCAACGACGAGGTTGTAGGTTTACTACTCACTGAGTCATCCTGTACGCGTATACCACACTCATCCCTTCCCTCCACTCTTTTCTTTCTCTCAGAACCACAAAACAACTGCGTCTTCTCACGCTCCATAATTATTATTTACTACTAATCAATATGAAGCACATCAACTTAATGAGAATAAAGTCGTTTCATCGTTCGTTTTATATTTAAATTTTCTTTATCATTTCTACGCTCGCACCACGCATCGCCCGTCATAGCAACAGCGCGCCCCGCCCCGCCCTCGTCCCGCACCGCCCTCGTCCCGCCCCGCTGCACCCTCGTCCCGCACCGCCCCTCCTACGTCAATCAATCGCAGTAATATCGCAGCCGAACTATCAATTTTTTCCCACTTTGAACCTTATACGCTTTAGTGATAAAGTTGAAAATTAATTAAACAAATTTAACAGATCGTAGTAGCCTGCCGCCGTCCATTTCCTGTCGTCCTCTATTTAAACTAGTAACGATTATAATGTATTATTAACATCATACGTCACAGCGAACAACCGGCAGAAACCAGCATACCACCCCGCCCATTTTTTCCCACTTTGAACCTTATACACTTTAGTTATAAAGTTGAAAATTAATTAAACAAATTCGACAGATCGTAGTAGCTTAATCTGCTGCCGTCCCTAAACATACATTGTACAAGCACGTAGTACCATCCTTATCACCCTGCCTCGACACAGCTATCAACCACAGAAACCCCGCTCGCCCAACAAATTACAATAGATGGCGCTACGAGGTACAAAATATCAAACTATACCAACATTCATTCCTTATCCACTTTTTACATCCGTTGTTTCCCCGCAAATCGATGATAACCAGCCTAACCTGATCGCATGCCTCTACCAAAATACATACACGCACGGGTCTAGTTACGCTGGACATCCGGTGAGCCAGAATCCCTATATTATAGCTACTTCGATATAATTATGGAATCTATAGATGAACAACTTAACATTTACAGGGTTATTAAATTCGTTAAAATGCGGGATAGTAATAGAATGGTTATGCTTACTAGTTACGCGAGCATAGACTAGATATTCTGTTCTGGTTTAGAATAAGTATAGGTATGGTTGCGGAGCGTCTAGGCATTTAGCGTTAGATTGGGAGTTATCCTGTACGTATTGGTAATAATTTGTGTCGTTTTGGTCGTGGTTGTAATACTCAGAATAGTCCTATTTATCTGTCTGAAAGACAGATTTCATCCTACTTTCTTGTGGATGGAAATTCTTGTCTTAATAAATATAATATAGGTAAAAGGAAGGACAAGGTAGCAACACTTGAAGAAAGGTTCAAGGACTTACAGAAACATGGTTTTCTTCGTTGTGTCGATGCCTGGATACGTAGATTGCTTCTGTGTGACTTCGACGATGAATTTTAATTCCGCTTATAGTGTAGATATTTGATCTTCCTTTCGATGTAATATAAGTTTATTCCGTCGTTAGTTCCTCAGTAGTTCACTACTTACTGCCTTGGTGTTCCGTCGGTTTTACCTTTTTCCTTCAATAATGGAGTTCAGATCTTACGACGAGTGTGAGGTGTATCCTGCCAGACTCTTCTACTGCGCGATTCGGGGGGAGGAATTCTTCGTCGACATCCTGGGGATCGGTGGTGTTACCCATTACGATGCTGAGGCGTGGGTGCGCGCGATGGGCTATTGGCCAGTGGCGCCCTTCCTGGGAGGCTTGCTGCCTGAGCATGGCTGCATCGTGGACGTCGGGGGATCTGCGCCTTTTCGCGAATGACTTGGGCCTTGCTCAGTGTCATCTGCTTCTGGTGGCTCTGGAGGAGGAAGACTTCTTGGATGCTGCGCCGTATGATGGGCCTGCGCCGGCGGGGTAGTTATTCTGCGTACTAAATTATTCTAATTATAATATATTACTATATTTTCTTTTTTTATGCTTTTTTTTTACGTTGGATGATTTTTGATTCCAATTGCGCTATCGATGTGTGGATATCCTCTGCTGTGGCTTCACGTAGATTCTGGATACTTGTACGGTGCTTGATAGCGACCCGGGTAGCTCGCGATCACAAATATCGATATTAGATAATTTTAACGCGCTCGCGAACCGTGCCGCGAGTATCCTACCGGCTGCGCCAATTACATTTTCGGCCACGACGGAGGGTGCAAATGGAAACTATAATCACTTATACTACATTTATTATAGCTAAAATTACATGTTAACTCCTAAATCTACTTAACCTAAGTGCGAATGCGTCCGAAGTTAGGACGACACTGCTACACTCTACCTACTCTACATTATGTCTAATGTCTAATATCTAATGCCTAATATCTACTGCCTAATATCTACTGCCTAATATCTACTGCCGCTGCATCTGTCGGGATTCCTCTATATATGTGCTTTGGCTTTACGTCTAATGAGGTGATTGATGATTTAGCGATTCGCGGCTGGGCACGAGGCGGCGACACGAGGAGACGACTCAGCCGTTGGGATGTTGTAATACTCCGCATAGCTTCAGTTGCATGAAAATAGGTATAATATCCTGATTCGGCTGATTTGGGCCTCGTGACAAGGTGCTGGTCACGTTGAGGGGACATGTGTTGGTACCGATACATAACACGCCTCGATACATGTTTTTGTCTTGTCTTCGTAGAAACAAACAATAACTTTTTTGCCTCATCAATGTCTTCCTCAGAAAAAGCCGACGAGCATATTTTTATTAAACTTTCGTTGTTTCATTTCGGAGATAACAATATTACAACTCGTACACTTAAATGTACTCGTATTAACATTGTTCACCGACATCTTTCTGTAATATTTTATTTAATAAAAACTTCAAGTTCAACTCTTGATCTGGTCCCTGTGGATAGATACCACAATTTTGCCAATAACACGTTTAACAAATTATAGAAATTCTTTAAAAAAATATTTCACAATAATGGCGGATATCGCCAATCACAGATGAAAAAACGGCCGCGTGAGCACTTTTTACTCTATAAAATCACGCGCTTTTATTTAGTAAACAACACTATAAATAATTTAAAAGTCCAATGAAAAATTAGCGTGACATTCATCTTAGCTTTTCCGTTAAAAAAAAGCTATTTTATAAAAACACTACTAAATTAATTTGAATAAAATTACTTAATAATAAATGATATGAAAAGTTTTTAAGGTAGCCATGACAACGTCGATGACGTCTATGACATATCTCTATAGAAGACCTATTTCAGAGAGAAAATTAATCGCAAGTTTAACACATCGCGACTATCAGTAACATGGCAAGTGTGTAGAACTGAGTTCGCGCCCTGCAATATGCATGCTCTTTTTGAAAATCTATAAATTGTTTTCAAAAGATGTAGTCCCACGCACACAAACATACCGTGCCGAAGACTGCCGAACTGAAACGACGTTAGACGATGTACGGCCTTCAAGCCACACCTCCGTGCCCGTCGGAGTGGGGAGCGTGAGGTTTTTTCGTTACGGAATTTCTGGATTCGGTCCCCGCGCTCAAGGCCCGCGATAGAAGCTATGCAATAGCTTAAAAAAAACTGTAAAAAATATTATTTGCTACAGAGTAATTTTGTATGTTTATTGACGAACGCCGACGTTTTATGTTTACCTCTTTAAGGTCTAAAACCATCATCATCATATCAGCCGAATGATCTCCACGATAACCGGTCCAGCGCTTCCCGCATCCAGCGGTCTACTTTGTCGGGGGTCTATAGACGCTGCGTCTTCCATGGTGCGTGGTCGCCACTCGAGAGCCCGTCAGCCTCATCAGGCATCGGTCCTACGAGCAATGTGCCCGGCTCATTGCCACTTAAGTGTTGCAATTCTTCGGGCTTTGCCGGTTACTCTCGTTCTTCTGCGAATCTCATTCCTGATTTACTGATTACTGTGATTACTGGGGCTGAATTATTAAGAATGTTCAATGTAAAAATAATTTAAGAATGTTCCCGGTCTGATCACAGTCCCAATCTCTCAAGGCAACCTTCAAATTAACCCACATTTTGATAAGTTTCTGATAGATGACTAAATTTGAACGTTTTGATCAAATAAAAGGAAATGACCTTCAAGCAATATAACTTTTCTAAGTTATATGTACTTTCTAAGTATATCTTGGACACCGATGACTGATTACAAGGTGAAGGAAAACATCTTGTTTTGTTGTAAAAAAGTACCTAGAAACTTTTTAGTTGTGACAGGCACTGGTATCCAAATCCATCTAGTTAGACTGGTTGCTGACCTCAATATAGTTGGGAAAAGGCTAGCAAGCAAATGACGCAATTTATTATTCAAAATTCATTAATTTTAATTTTGTAATTAAATGGTTTCTTTTCTTTTTTTTCAATTCCAAATCAAACCAAACAATAGAACCAAGAATAAAGAAATAAAGAATCATCGCAATTGGTTCTCGTGATTTTCAGTTATTCGTTCTTTTGCCGCGCATATACTCAATACAAATTAAAGACTTATATGGTTTTCATGTTTCTGATATCTATGGTTTTCTTATGGATGTCAAAGTGGGAAATTTCAAAATCCAAAAAAGATTCATCAAAATCCATTCAAACTGTCAAAAATCATCAGACAAACAAAAAAATAAAACACAACAATAAAAACATTTTGGTAATTGTTTTATAATGAAAACAATCTATCTATCTATATAAATAAAAATGAATTTTGAATGAATTCAATGAACTCGAGAACGGCTGGGGCGATTGAGCTGATTTTGGTTTTTAAATGTTTGTCGTAGTCCAGGGTAGGTCTAAACGGGCAAATAAGGAAAAATGATTTAATAATAATGATGAATGAGCTTCATTGTTTCGACTTTTCCTCTACACTTTTGTGCTACCCTGGTACCCTGCACTTCCAAAAAGTAGGCAAAATAAAAAACCCACAAGAGCAATGGGAGGCAGCCTGTGAAACGGCTCAGATGATAATGCCAAATCGTCGAGCAAACCTCAGAGATCAACAGCTAGATAATTTACGAAGCACACGAAGAAATTCATCATTTGTTTCACAAGGTGCTACAATGAGAAATAAAGAAACATATAATAATACCTCCCTTTGCTCTTGTGGGTGAAGCACGTCGAGCCCTATTAAGGCGGCGCTCTTCAAGTGCAATTTCTTACTTTTCTTCAGTGCTTTCTTTCGCAATGCTTCAATTTACTCTTTTGTACTTTTTACTCAATTTATACTTTTATAACCCAATAAGATTTTACAGAAAAAAAATCGCTAATTACACAAAAAAAGCGCAATGTGAACATAACTCGAAAACTATCCTATCAGCTGATTTAGTAGAGTTCACATCAGGGGTCAACGTCATACACAAAAACACGCGCGGCGGCACGCTTGTAACGTTCAAAGGCCGAGCTGACACATTTTTTAAACACTGTTATTTCCGTAACCGCTCATTAACGATATAAATGACTATCATAATTTTATTAGTGGCATGCGGTCTAGCCTTCTCGCGAAGTTTGCATTACGATATCAGATACACCCTGTATAATACTAGCTGCGCCACGCGGTTCAACCCGCGTAGGTTTCGGTATGTATTTTTTATATGCCCCGCTCCCCTTGATCGCAGCGTGATGTTATATAACCTAAAGCCTTCCTAGATTTTTGGATTTTTCCTGGCTATCCAACGCAAAAAGATTTTTTCAAATCGGACCCGTAGTTCCTGAGATTAGCTCGTTCAAACAAATAAACTCTTCAGCTTTATATATTAGTATAGAGTATAGATTTTGTTTTTTCTGTTTGAGTAATATTTATAGACTTTTTGTAGATCTGTTTGCTAGTCGGCAAATGGCTGCTCCTGCCTTGTCCACATACGCCTTTCCTGAGCCAATCTTTTCCATGTAACGCTTGCCACTTGTCTCATGTCAACATCCCACTTTCTTTTTTTGTTCTGGATGGGAAATCATCAAATGACGTCTCCCGCTCTGGGGGAGCGAAAGGACGGGTCAGATTTTTACTGACTAAACCCACCCGTGTTCCTTCACTTGGCTGTGCGTCAGGGCTACGGTTTCTATTTTAACCAACCCGTAACCCTGACCCAGGCATCGGTATTCGTGTATGCCGTCACGATGTGCTGATATCTCTTTGAGGCGTGCGTGAAACACAACGCACCGTCGACCCGGGTCTGGTCCTTACCAGCGGGCTTAGCTACCTACTGCTCGCAAGCTCGCACTTACGGTGGCCGTTGTTTCCCGACCAGGGCATCTAGAGAGTGGACAGAGGTGGCTAGAGGCGTGAGGAGCTGGGATTCCCACTCCCTCAGATGCCTCCGCCCCCTCCTTTGCCAGCATCACTGCTTCGCAGAAGGAGGTGGCAGCCTGCCATGCACTCTCGCTCCGGAGGCCATTGTCTGGACCAGGGCTGGATGCAAGAGATCGATCCGGCCCTGGCAGCGAGCCGCTCACTGCTCGCCGCCCGAACTCCCGCGTCTTCATCCCATCTTTGATGTGGTATATCTCATTTCCTTTTACCTTATTTTTGATACCATCGTCTCTTAATTACTGTGCTTCATTTTTTGGTTAAAATAATATTAAATCATGAGTAATTTATAAATCATGAGTAAGCTAAACATCAGTGGTAGCCTAATGATCCAGAGCGCCAAACGCGGCCGATGCGTATGGTATCGGCCGCGACTTATAAGATGTAGGCTGGGCTTATAAGATGTAAGCTCGCAGGTTCGATCTCCACCAGACGCATTCATCATCATCATCAACCTTTTTATCGTCCCACTGCTGGGCACAGGTCTCCTCTCCTACAGAGAAGGATTGAGCGTAATCACCACGCTTCGCTTCAATGCGGGTTGGCGATTTCAGACTTATAAAGTCCAGGTTTCCTCAAGATGTTTTCCTTCACCTTCAGTCATTGGTGTCCAAGATATACTTAGAAAGTACATATAACTTTTAGAAAAGTTACATTGGTACTTGCCTAGGAAAACTATAATTAAGGCTGATTTTTTCAATAATCGTGCGTCGCTTTTTCCTACTGTTACGCAGTAACTAAGTAGACTGAACGGGCTTTTGAACACGTACACAACTTTATTTTTTCTTTAAACGAAAAGAATCCAATAATTTTTAAACCATGTTATTTTTTTTTCCCTAATATAACCCAACCTAACAAGCAAATATACAAGTGAAGCTAATATAACGCATGTAAAAAGGAGCAATTTGGCTTTCAGAAGCATAAATCCACTACCCTAGCCATTTTTTCACTCTTGAAAGAAATATTGACTAATACTAACAATAAACAGTTAACTACAGGGTTATTCTTTGATCTAAAAAAGGCATTTGACCTAGTTTCACATGAACTATTATTACTTAAACTTGAGAGTATCGTTATTAGAGGTGTGTCACTTTTTTAGCATTGGATATCGTCATATTTAGCTAACAGACAGCAGAGAGTCGCTGTTACTAAACTTGACGAAAGCAGAGATATGGCACAATATTCATCTGAATATATATGTCAGAGACAGCGACGGCAGAGCGGTAGGGTCGACAGCATCTTGGTGTGGTGGTACAGGTTCCATTTCGTAGGTGAGTTTTGAATTGAAGCACGACGTGTAGATATACCCTCCAATCTTCATAATAACAATTTGAATAGGCAAACCGACAGTTTCGGTTCGGAGAAGTGCCTTGGTACGCGTCTCGAAGCAAAGTGACCGTTCGACAAACCCCACTTTCCAAAGCGACTCCGTCCATGAGCCGCCATCACAAAATAACGTCACAAGCGTTTGCCCCTCTACTACGTAAATCAAATCAGCAACTTCTATTAAAATTATATCGACGATCTCCGACATATACATTTAAAATGCGGTGTCTTCCAGAGTTGTATAATGGGTCCTATATTATTCCTGCTCTACATAAATGACATATAATTAATGTAACCAATCATAAATGCTTCCTTTTTGCCGATAACATTTCTACAATCATTACAACCGATAAAAAATATAAACAGATAATTAAATTAACTGGTTAAATGATAACAATTTAAGTGTCAATCTTAATAAATCAGTATATATACAATTTAGTTAATTTTATACTAATAATTTAATTAATCTTATAGTAATAATATAATTAGTCTTATAGTAATAGTATTTTGTAGTAAGTCGTGGTGGCCTAGTGGTTAAAACACCAGCCTCTCAAGTATGAGTGCGCGGGTTCGATTCCAGGTTAGGCAAGTACCAATGTAACTTTTCTAAAAGTTAAATGTACTTTCTAAGTATATCTTGGACACCAATGACTGAAGGTGAATGAAAACATCTTGAGGAAACCTGGACTTTATAAGTCTGAAATCGCCAACCCGCATTGAAGCGAAGCGTGGTGATTACGCTCAATCCTTCTCTGTAGGAGAGGAGACCTGTGCCCAGCAGTGGGACGATAAAAAGGTTGATGATGATGAATGCGTCTGGTGGAGATCGAACCTGCGAGCCTACATCTTATAAGCCCAGCCTACATCTTATAAGTCGCGGCCGATACCATACGCATCGGCCGCGTTTGGCGCTCTGGATCATTAGGCTACCACTGATGTTTAGCTTACTCATGATTTATAAATTACTCATGATTTAATATTATTTTAACCAAAAAATGAAGCAAAGTAATTAAGAGACGATGGTATCAAAAATAAGGTAAAAGGAAATGAGATATACCACATCAAAGATGGGATGAAGACGCGGGAGTTCGGGCGGCGAGCAGTGAGCGGCTCGCCGCCAGGGCCGGATCGATCTCTTGCATCCAGCCCTGGTCCAGACAATGGCCTCCGGAGCGAGAGTGCATGGCAGGCTGCCACCTCCTTCTGCGAAGCAGTGATGCTGGCAAAGGAGGGGGCGGAGGCATCTGAGGGAGTGGGAATCCCAGCTCCTCACGCCTCTAGCCACCTCTGTCCACTCTCTAGACGCCCTGGTCGGGAAACAACGGCCACCGTAAGTGCGAGCTTGCGAGCAGTAGGTAGCTAAGCCCGCCGGTAAGGACCAGACCCGGGTCGACAGTGCGTTGTGTTTCACGCACGCCTCAAAGAGATATCAGCACATCGTGACGGGATACACGAATACCGATGCCTGGGTCAGGGTTACGGGTTGGTTAAAATAGAAACCGTAGCCCTGACGCACAGCTAAGTGAAGGAACACGGGTGGGTTTTAGTCAGTAAAAATCTGACCCGTCCTTTCGCTCCCCCAGAGCGGGAGACGTCATTTGATGATTTCCCATCCAGAACAAAAAAAGAAAGTGGGATGTTGACATGAGACAAGTGGCAAGCGTTACATGGAAAAGATTGGCTCGGGAAAGGCGTATGTGGACAAGGCAGGAGCAGCCATTTGCCGACTAGCAAACAGATCTAAAAAAAGTCTATAAATATTACTCAAACAGAAAAAACAAAATCTATACTCTATACTAATATATAAAGCTGAAAAGTTTGTTTGTTTGAACGAGCTGATCTCAGGAACTACGGGTCCGATGTGAAAAAATCTTTTTGCGTTGGATAGCCAGGAAAAATCCAAAAATTCAGGAAGGCTTTAGGTTATATAACATCACGCTGCGATCAAGGGGAGCGGGGCATATAAAAAATACATACCGAAACCTACGCGGGTTGAACCGCGTGGCGCAGCTAGTATTATACAGGGTGTATCTGATATCGTAACGCAAACTTCGCGAGAAGGCTAGACCGCATGCCACTAATAAAATAATTATGATAGTCATTTATATCGTTAATGAGCGGTTACGGAAATAACAGTGTTTAAAAAATGTGTCGGCTCGGCCTTTGAACGTTAAAAGCGTGCCGCCGCGCGTGTTTTTGAGTATGACGTTGACCCCTGATGTGAACTCTACTAAATCAGCTGATAGGATAGTTTTCGAGTTATGTTCACATTGCGCTTTTTTTGTGTAATTAGCGATTTTTTTTTCTGTAAAATCTTATTGGGTTATAAAAGTATAGAAATTATGAACGGGTTAAAGTGAAAAAAAACTCCATATATTGGAACGTCAATTAAATACCGGGATGGATAGCTGACTGATTTATTCATTTTTAGAGCATACCCACATCATTTCAGCCGAAAGACGTCCACTGCTGGACATAGGCCTCCCCCAAGGTTCTCCACGACGACCGGTCCTGCACCTCCCGCATCCAGCGGTTTCCCGCGACCTTCACCAGGTCGTCGGAAACATATACATACCCACATATACAATAATAAAACCAGGTGCAAATACCTTACACTTTTCCCTCTTAAAAACTACGGGTAAACACAGGAACAGGTAATAGATGAACCTTGACAAGATTTTTAACAATCAAAATCGATACTAATAACTAAGTACCCAATACGTCACAGGTAAATATTATACGACTTAGTTACGGCCTTATCTTTGTTTATGGCGCGCGTGTGCGCTCGTATTGTTCTGGCCGAAGCTCCCGGCGGCGGCGGCGGCGGCGGGGAGCGAGTCGCCGGGGCGGCCGGACTCACTAAGTCTGCGCTACCCGTCTCCACCTCCAACTCACCGGATGCTTCCGACGCATCCTCGAAATCATCATCATCTTTGTCATTACCATCATTTTCCCCCTTTTTAGAAACGATGCTCGTTCGCGATAGTGAAAATCGCAACTTATTCCCGACTGGAATTACTTGATCTCGGTGTCTGCGCCACTCGACCCCGTTTCCCATATCTACTCGATATGAAACTGGTCCCGTACATTTGGATACTGTTCCCGCAGACCATTTCTGTGAATTAGAAGTGTAATCGCGTGCGAGCACTGGTTCTCCTTCTTGGATTGGGGCCCGGGGCGTGCCTCCCGCATGTGCCACCTGGCGTTGCTGCGCTGCTCGTGCCACCGTAGTTGCATGCTCACAATTACGATAATTGAATAAAAATATATTTAATGCATTTAATACATTCTCACCACTATGAACAGCTCTTTTAATAGCCTTTTTAACGGTCTTCACCGCATTTTCAGCGGCACCATTGCCCTGTGGCCTGTATGGTGCCGTTGTTACATGGGAGATACAATTATTCAAGCAATAGTTTTTAAATTCATGTGATAGGAATGGTGGTCCATTATCCGTTACGAGTTGCGAAGGTAATCCGAACCTACTGAAAACAGTCGTTAAAGCTGTGATAGTTGACTGTGCGTCCGTGCGACCCATGGGGAGCGCCTCAATCCATTTTGAATGCGCGTCGATAAGTATAAGATATTTTTTTTCTGCGTATTCCGCAAAATCTGCATGCAAACGTTGCCATGGAAACGTTGGAAATTCCCACGGATGTAGATCTGCGCGCGGCGCTGCATCGCGCACCATGCGACACGGCTCGCACGAACTTACCATCGCTTCAAGGTCGGCATCTAAATTAGGCCAATATACGTAATTACGAGATAAGTTTTTCATTTTTTTAACACCTAAATGACATTGATGTATTTCTTCCAGAATTTTACTTTGTAGTGTCTGTGGTATTATAATTCTATATTTATAAATTCACACCAGGGCAGCTTCTAATGCTGTACAAAGCACAGGTCCGTTCATGTGTCGTGTGTCTGCAGCCACATTTGGGCTGGTGCTGGTAAGTGTCACCTGGCCACTTTGGATTCGGTGGACAGGCGGGCGAAGAGGCTGATTGGTGACCCTGACTTGACTCGAGATGGTCTCCAAAGCCTAGAGCACAGGCGTAGAGTAGCCAGCCTTTCGGTCTTCTATAGGATGCATTTTGGGGAGTGTGCGAAGGAATTGCATGATTTAATTCCCCCATCTCCGTTCCACCATCGGATGACCCGTCGTACGGCGAGTTTCCACCCTTACGTTGTTAACACCATTACGATCCGGACAAAGCGTTTCGCCTCCTCCTTTATACCGCGTACATCAAGGAACTGGAACAGTTTGCCAGCGGCGGTGTTTCCGTCGGACTACAATTTGAGTGTCTTCAAGGCTAGAGTGAATAGGGTCTTAATAAACTAGTACGCTTTACCATCGACGACTGCGTCACTGCTTACCATCAGGCGGGATTGCGGTCAAGCGCTAGTTTATAATTTTATAAAAAAAAAAAACATTTTTCAGATCAGTAAATCCAATTTACAAGTAGATAAATACTCAACTTAAATATTATAAAATTTATTTAGACACCTGTTGGTTGCAAGTTAAACACAACAAACAAAATAAAGTAAAAGATAAATTAAAATAAATATTAAACATGTCGTGCAATGAAGTAGCACTCCCATCCCTCAGATCCCACACTAGGATACCCTATGTCAATTGATCTAGTTAAATCGGCGTTAAATAATTTCTTTGTCCAGCAGAAGACCACTATATACTGAAAAAGAAGAAATAATAATTTTATATTCTTTGCATAATAATTCTTATGTACACACATCAAAAGTGTCTAGGGATCAAGCATTTTTATGCGGATTTCTTGAGATTGAGATGTGGCTTTGTAATAAATTTATGATTTTATAAATTTATATGGATCCTTTTTGGTGCATTTCATAATTTGAATCAGGAACTGTGAATCAAATTCGAGTAAAAGATGAAAATCAGCTGTCAATATTTTCCCTATAAAAACATACAACGCATTGAAGACATTATTAGTGCTACTGTTTCCCTACTACTGATTAAAACCAACGTTATTATGGAGCGGCGACGTCATTTAAGCAGGGAAGAAATGCTCAGAGCCGTGGGAATGATAGAAGCTGGTTCCCGGCAACGTACTGTGGCTTTAGCTCTGAATACAAGTCAGAGTGTTATCAGTCGACTTTGGACACGTTACCGAAGCACTGGTACCGTGGCTGAGCGCCATGGAGGACGGTATCGCTGCACCACACGGAGACAAGACCGATACATTCAAATCTTAACTCGAAGAGCTCCAACAATAACCGCCATGATGTTAGCCGTGAGGCTTCATCACTCTTCAGGGAACTTAATTAGCGACCAAACAGTCAGAAACCGCTTGCATGAAGTGAACCTTCATTCCTGAAGACCGCTACGGGTACCACCTATAGCAATGCACAATCGTAGGATTCGATATCAATGGGCTCTTGAACACAGAAATTGGGCAGAAGAACAATGGCGTTTCGTGTGCTTTTCTGATGAGTCTCGTTTTGGTATGAGACCGGATACAAGACGTATACGACACTGGAGAACCCCTGGACGCCAACAGCGATTAAAATCCTGCCAGGAAGTCCATCCTTATAGTGGTGGAACCATCATGGTATGGGCGGGTATTTGGATCGGCGGAAGAACTGAGTTGATTTGGATCAGAGGCAACCTCAACGCTCAAATTTATGCTGAGACGATTGTATCAGACGTCATCGTTCCTCTACAAGTGCAAATCGGTCCCTTATTTCAGTTAATGCATGATAATGCACGACCGCACACCGCAAGAGTTGTAAGACAGACTCTCGCCGCAGCTAACATCAATGTCCTGCCCTGGCCTGCTCAGTCGCCAGACTTGAACCCGATTGAGCATGCATGGGATATTCTACAGAGAAGAGCTCTGCCGAATATGGAGGGTATCCAGTCGCAAGAAGACCTTTTTTGTTGTTGCAACGAACACGGCGGCCATTCCACAGCGTGATTTGGATGAACTCATTTTGAGTATGCCAAACCGATGTTCTTGTGTTGTTAGTGTTCGCGGTAGAAACACGGATTATTAATTGTTTAAGTTACCCAATAAAATTTTAGAGAAAACTGTTATTTCAGTCTTTTTTTCGAACTTTTGTGTTAGTGGTTCAAATGTCAAATATCCCTTTGTGGCAAAAATGGCAAATTTCTTTATTAATGCAAAGGTGACTTGGTTTATCGTTACTGTGACAAACGAAAACACTTTATTTGATGAATCCTTAAAGAAAATTTTAATTAATATCAATCAGGAGAAAAGTTATTGCAAAAATATATGTTGATCCCTAGACACTTTTGATGTGTGTAGTTATAAAAATCTTAAAGCTACAAACATCAACAGAATCTAAGCATATTTTATATAGCATCAAATATGAATAATTTTCTGTTGGAAGAATTGCAGGTTATTTTAACATCTTGAAAACAAAAACCTTTAGTGATGTTTCTGTCTTAATTATCAAAGATATTTTTTCTTTAGTCCCTCGTGACATTATTGTACAATCATTTTGCTTTGGATACAAACGAGCTGGGTTCTGCCGCCAAGACGAATTTCGGCCCATACTGGCATTGCTCTACATTGGAAGCACCCTCCTGAAGGTGCCGGAGACCTGTACTTGTAGTTATTTAAACTCGTGTTCTTCGAATCTGGATACCAAACCGAAACTGATCAGTGAAAACCACCTATGAAGTTTGACATCTCATAGTCAATGCTCCCGAGCCTGCTAAAATTGCGATTGCCAGAACGCAATGCTGAAAATACTTAGCGGTCTTCTAGCATGAAGACCAAATGCAAAAACGTGAACTTTCTCGAAAGATAAACTTACAATGTATTGCTTGAAATTGAATTAAGTTGTCATTAAAGTTTCTTAATTATTTCTAACATACATCTACGAACGGCTATTTAGCTTCATAAAAATGACTTGACGTCAAATATCTTAGTGTTGAAGGAAAAAATGAGTTATAAAAAACCTGCTTTACGGTTTAAGCATATATTCGCGAACGTCTGCCAGGTCACGCCAGTTAGTACCATGTAGACATCATACACGGAAGGTCAACATCTTTAGTTTCGTTACACTGGTATTTGGGACGTAAAAGATTTCTGGAATGGTACTCAGTCAATATGAATAGACAAGGCCGACAAAGGCAGATAATTTTTCTTCTAATTCCAACTATCTCTATAATTCCAACGAAAGTTGCATTCAGAAGATGTTCAGTCGCATTAACTTAAAAATACAAAACAACATATTATGTTTCAGCCAAATTCAAACCAATACTTGATCGAATGCTGAATTTGAATGAAGAACAAGGTGTCTTTACAGACGAGGACATCAGACAGCACCTGGGGGCCGAGTCTGCTATTTTATATCATTTTGTCATTTCAGCACGTTACCATTGTCATTTTGCTTTTATCCCGTAATCTGCTAAGAACATAAAGATCGGTCATTGATCTCGTAACGGAATGATCATTACTGTATTGCCTTTATTATAAAACTCGTTAGTAGAAATGAGTTTCCAAAAACTACTACTCAATTTGAACATTTCGTAATGCAAGATTTTATTAATATATATTTTTATATATTAATTAAAGTTTTATAAGCAGTCTGGAATAGAAAATAGTTCTTAAATAGCAAAAAACATTATTGTTAAACTATAAAACTAGATATTTTGTTATCTGTTAAAGTCAATGTGACATTAATACAGACTGACTGACGTTTACTTGTTTTTTTTTTAACAGCTGGTGTTTTGTTATGTATTTATTTTTATTTATATTATTAAAATTATAATTACTACGTGAAGAAAAACAATAATAAAACAATCAGCAAATGTTGGTCAAGATATGGCGCTAGGCCACTACAGCCGCGTCAATAAAATGCGAAGTGTAATTTGTTTTAAACTCTCGACGCTGCTCTCATCCTTCAAGGCTGGATGCTATTGAAGTCAGGAACACAAACACATGCTCAGAGAGCTCCATCACAGCAAAAATGGTTCAAGGTCATCGAGATATCTGTGTCAAAAAAGGTAGTTATGCACTGTTTATATACATAGTTATACGTAATTCATCTTTATGAAAGTTTAGTAGAATAAACCTAATTATCCTAAATCAGAACTTCCACTCATTGGGTGTTCTACAAACATACCCACAATAAGAATTAAGTAGCTTTAAAAACAATAACATAAAATTAAATATAACCCCCCAGCTAAGCTTGTGTTAGAAGTAAGTTTACATCAGTAGTAGTACATTGGCCAGAATTTAAATTCTTTATTGCAACTACATACTAAGCGCTAGGTACCAAACCTTATTAGATAGGTATAAGAACTTTTTATTAAAGTCTATTTTGTTTTACAGGAACTCTGCAGAATTACCTATAATGTCATCAGATTCTGAGTCAGATTTCTGGAGAATGCAAGAGGTAAATTTGACAATTTATTAAAAGCTAGTTTAATGAAATATATTTTAGGAGAGATCTCCTAAAATATTAAACAAACTATAACCTACTAAGTATGTCCATATACTTAGTAGGTTATAGTTTGTCCATATAATAGTCCATAGAAGTTATGTCTAGCGGTATGGGTTACAAATGGATGTAATAAGTAAATGAAACAGTGTTTATAAAAAGATTAATAATTTATTTTAAATCTTTGTTTTGTGAATGACTGCAGTGGATCTGTAACAAAGAGTTAAATCATTTTAATAAAAATTAGAGCATTTTCATAATTTCCTAGAATATTGAGAAGGGTTTACACCTAATTATTATTATTTCCACACCTAATTATTATTATTACCTAATTATTATTTCCTGCTAAATTATTGTATGCATTTTTCCACAGATAGTCAACAAAAGCCTGGTGCAGTGCTCAACCTTCAAGAAGATCCCGGTTCATACTGCACTGGAAATTAAAAGACTGATTTATTGATGTGTTAATATTATTACATTAGGTGTTGTACCTAGGATTTGTTTTATTATTTAAATGACAAAATTTCTTTTTGTTTTGTATAATATTTTTTTTTACTTAATATAAAGTAGATATTTAGTTTATGAGAAAATAGATATATAGTTATAAATAATAAAATAATAAAAATAAAAAAAAATTACAAATTATAACCTACGAATATATTAGAGTTATAAATAAACGTTGATTTTTAATAGGTATAGTAGTTTCATTTATGTTGCTAACAGCAAAAACAGAAATCAGATCTCCGGTCTGTCATACTATAAAGGTGCTGAATAAGCTTATGGGTGTATGTTTGGTCTTCTGTGAAAGAAAGTATGCAAGAGAGTCCGCTGTTCCATGTTAGTTTTAGTAGTTGTTTTTAAGTTAATTAATGTAATTAGTGTACTGTTTTAGTTAACAATAAATAAATAACTGATATAAGTCCAATTATTATGTACCTTTACCAACATAGTTAAAAGAAATTCATACCTGTCGCAGTACTTCTGCATAATCCTCATCAGGTGGCAATAATGCTATTGGCATGTTTGCAATATTTGTGGTTTATTTTTTAGTTTCAAAGTCTTTGTTCCTTCATTGATTGCACTAGACACAGTAATTTGTGAAACTTTAAGGAGGGCAATGTCCTTGTCCAATAAAATTCTCTTAGGACTCTGATGCATAAAATGCAAGTGCTATTAGAATCTGCAATAAAAATATAACATTAATCAACCTATTTCGTGTTTGTAGCTATAGATTACTATAGAATAATACATCAATTGTCAAATTACGTTTCCTCACCTTAATTTCTGCCCATACGCTATCAATTCGACGCAGTCTAGCCATAAGGAGAATGAGTTCTTCAATTAACCCTCTTACTGAGACATATTCAAGGCAAAACGTTTTCAGAAATTCCGCTTTGGGAACATTAATAAACTCGAAAACTATATTCAAACTCGTCAAGCGATGTGTTCGACGTCTCCTGCATATTATCTTCCTTCTCTAGCATCCACTGAGTTGGCTAGTAATTAAAACATTCTCAAATATTCCACAAACACAATAGATATCACACTTTTTGTACAAAACCACCACCACCATCGAGCTGCCTTGCTTCGAAAAGCAATGTTTGTACAAAGACGGCATCATAACAGTTAATGATCAAATGAACTGTCAAAATTTTAGCAGATTACCGCATATGTCAGTCATTGATTTGTCATTTTGGACAAGATTACCGTTTTATGCCATTTTGTTCAGTGATTGACCACTTGGCACGCCATTGTGTTAGTAGATTACGGATTTTGTCAAAATCGGTCATTATGACATTAAAAGTCGACAATTTTGACACTATTGCAATAGCAGACTCGGGCCCCTGGACACTTTAGTAGCTGCTGCTTACGACACAAGTGCTGCTGCTATGACATTTATTTTATTAATCATAGAGTCCAACCCAGATCTGCAAGAACGAATTTTTGATGAGTAACTAACACTCAAAATATAACATACAGGGTGGGCCATGAATTAGTTAACAATTGAAAAAATCGTATAAAGAAAACTATTTGTCATATTTTTAAAATTATTTATTTACAAGAAAGTTAATTATTTGGAATTTATTTTTTAAAAATAACATCATCTAAATGTCCACCGTTTCGATTTTTGCACTCTTCTAAGCGAGCACCGAAATTTTCGAATACTCGTCGACAAAGAGACCGCGAGATCGCTGACATTTCTTCGCTATTTTTTTCCTTTAGTTCACGTAGTGTTTTTGGTTTATGGATGTAAACACGACTCTTCAAATAACCCCATAAAAAGAAGTCTGCTGGGGTTAACTCTGGACTCCTGGGTGGCCATGGGATGTCGCCTAGTCTGGAAATCAGCTTTTCCGGAAACATTTCTTTGACTACCGGCAGGGACTCGTTGGATGTGTGACAAGTGGCTCCATCTTGTTGAAACCATGTGTTACGATTGTAGCCAGCAAATTCCAGTAGCTTCGGTGCCAAGAACCCCCGTAACATTTTCACATATTCAACAGAATTCACAGTAACCGAACGGCCGCGAGAATCTTCGAAAAAATAGGGCCCAATGATTCCTTTTGCTGAAATTGCAGCCCATACCGTTACCTTGGGAGAATGAAGTGGCCTCGCGTGTTTAGATTTGGAATTTTCGCTGCTCCAATATCTGCAATTCTGTTTGTTTACGTGTCCGTTGAAGTCGAAATGGGCTTCGTCGGAAAATAAGAGGTTGTCAAAATTATTGAATCGATCTAACATTGTTTCGGCATAGGACTTGCGCAAATTTAAATCATTAGGTTTTAATTCCTGTACTAAGTGGATCTTATATATCTATATAAGATCCAGTTAGTACAGGAATTAGTAATTTCATATCTAATTTCAAAATACGGCGCAATGATGTTCGGGATAGTCCTAATTCAGCCGAACGTTTGCGCGTCGATAAATTTGGATCACGTCGAACTGATGCGGAAACTCGCTGCACGTTCTTTGCGCTCCGAGAAGTCCGTGGGCCGCCGGTTTGCTTCGCGTTTAGTGTAGATCCGGTCTCTTCGAACTTTTTAACCCATTTCTTTATTAATGGAGCACTGGGACACTGATTTAAATCGTGTAAGTCGTATTCAACGCGAAATAAGCATCTCACAGTAATGAGCGAACTGTTGTTTAAATAAAATTGTTTCACACAATAAGCGCGCTGCAGCCCCGTGAAACGATCCATTGCGACTAAATTTCCGAGAAACGAGCTAGTGGTAACGCCCCTCCCCGCTCCCCGCGCGGCTTGTATTAGCGCGGGATGTTAAGTTTAAATGTTAACGAATTCTTGGCCCACCCGTAATTTGTATGACCTGACCACCACCACTAGTTTCATAAGATCTGTAGCGTTCGCACTGCACAGGCTCTTCTCGGTAAGCGGTAGTGGCCTGTAATTTAATACGTGTATCCAGTGCGTAGATGTGTGTGTCTTCGATTTTCTTTGACTCTAGGACACACCGATTATTTCACGATTTCTTCCACTCTTTAGATTGCAGTTATGATTGTTTGATACTGTTTAGCGCAGCCTGTCGATCACATATTTACCAAGCGGGCGTATAGCGACCTGTGCGTACAGTACAGTAACACATTCAGGGTGCTCTTGGAGTTGCCGTGGCGCTGTGCTGTAGCGCGTTAGTGATGTTCGCGGAGGCAAGGGTCGACGGGTTCGTTGCGGTCATGCGGTTGTGCTTCCGTGATGGCGCGCTTGCGCTAATTCTCCAATGGCATTCTGAATCTGTTTTCAGACCAGTGGAACTCTCCCCCACCTTCTTACGTAGGTGGATAAGAATCCAGACTCACTTTAGTTAAATTATCACTAACATTAAGAAGGCTAAGCTTTACTTTTACTAACATTATATGGACAATTTATCTTTAATTTTTTTTTTTTCATTTTTTTATTTTGGTGGCCTGGTAGACTTGGCTAAAACTTGACTTGGTCATCACGAATGATGGTTTTTGTATTCATTGCAGGTTACAAGAAGTACTTGAGGATAAAGATAGCGATATTATGAAACATCATCTATCGAAACTCGTGTTTTTAGAGGCTGTGATCAAGGAGACGTTGAGATTGTATCCTGTTGTTCCTGTAATCGGAAGAAAACTTGACAAAGATATAAACCTAAGTATGTAGTTTTACTATGTGATTTGTTACCCCTTCAATATTGCAATACTTATTTACTGGTAGCTTGCATCGTCCTATTGCTGAATAAAATTCAATTCTATTGTAGCTTGTTGGGTCCAAGGCTAATGTAGGACATTGGCTGTTTGTTTCCGACGCATTTAATTTTGTGTATATTTTCAGAAAACTGCACGTTACGGGCAGGAAATACATGCGCCATAGGGGTATATGGTCTCCTCCGTCACCCAATGTGGGGCAAAGACGTAAATGAGTTCAGACCTGAGCGTTGGCTGGACCCATCCAGATTGCCAGATCATCCAGGTCTTTTTGCCTCTTTCGGTCTTGGAAAGCGAAACTGCATTGGTAAGTGTTTTCAGCCATTTTAACTACTAGTATCTGAATTAGAGGTTGACCTACACTTTCCACTCATATTGTGTGAAAATTTAGTGTTAATTTAGGCTCAGAGTGCGTTATTCTGAGGCAGTATGCCCGGATGAGGTTCCTCTGACCGGAGCGATGGATACAATCTGCTGCCTTAACCCGACCTTCCTAGTCAATCCCACAGGAGCCTGCTGCCGGGACATTTATGCACTCCCCTCTCTGAGACCTCTATAACACAGATAGGTGTACCTTACAGTAAAAAATCTTTTATAACCTGTTCAGCCGTTTCAAATATTAACAGAAGCAAAGACATAGACAGTCCAAAATAAAGAATGTATTTTTGGTTTTAATTATGTATCGTACTTTCATATGTATTTAGTATAAATCTTTTATTTTGTTATGACAAAAATATGACTGACACCTTAACAATTGGTATAGATGTATAGATTATGTATGCAGGATTGTTAATCAAATTGTCAATTCACTTAAATTATTCGTATAATATAAAAACGTTTTTACAAAAAGAACAGACTTCCAAAAAACACTATATAGTGAAAAATAACTAATTTCGGAAGTCATTCATTTTAACCCACATGGGTGTAAAGGACTCAACAATATAAACGAATTAAGTCCAAACACAAAGTAGCTACTGTAAACTGTTGAGGAGCTCCCAGAATTGGCGAAAGACATCATCAGAGCCTTTATGACAGTCACAACCATCTAGATGTAAAGTTCTTATCAATACAAACACTAGGTAGGTGCTGTGAATTGTATAAGAGTTCCTTCGACTGTCTCCCAGCTCCATCATCGGATCTACTCCAGACCTTTATTTAATTGTGATAATTTAAAATACTTAATGAAGGTACTTAGAAATGCACTTGTCGGCCCTACGATTTTTGAAAGTTCCCCTTGATTTCTCTGATCTTCCATCATCAGATCGTGACTTGGTAACAATGGGACCACCTGTGAACCAAAATAAAATTGATATCGGTCTAAGTGTCTTCGGGTATTTATTAAATAGCCATTTCATAACACTGTCAAAGTACTGCAGTTGTAATTTTTAACAGACTTCAAAAAAAAGGAGGAGGTTCTCAATTCGTCGAAATATTTTAATTTTTATGTATGTTCCCCGATTACTCGAAGACACTTAGACCGATATCAATTTTATTTTGGTTCACAGGTGGTCCCATTGTTACCAAGTCACGATCTGATGATGGAAGATCAGAGAAATCAAGGGGAACTTTCAAAAATCGTAGGGCCGATAAGTGCATTTCTAAGTACCTTCATTAAGTATTTTAAATTACCACAATTAAATAAAGGTCTGGAGTAGATCCGATGATGGAGCTGGGAGACAGTCGAAGGAACTCTTATACAATTCACAGCACCTACCTAGTGTTTGTATTGATAAGAACTTTACATCTAGATGGTTGTGACTGTCATAAAGGCTCTGATGATGTCTTTCGCCAATTCTGGGAGCTCCTCAACAGTTTACAGTAGCTACTTTCTGTTTGAACTTAATTCATTGATATTGATGAGTACTTTACACCCATGTAGGTTAAAATTAAGGCTTGCAGTAGATCTGATGATGAAGACCCTAGACAGTAGAGGGAACTCCTCAACGATTCACAGCAGCTACTTTGCGTTTGTGCTTGATTAATTTGTATTGATAGGAATTTTACACTTAGATGGGTTGTGACTGTCATAAGGGCTCTGATTATGAAGACAAAGGCCATTTCCGGGAACTCCTCAACGGTTTACAGCAGCTACTTTGTGTTTGGACTTAATTCGTTTATATTGTTGAGTCCTTTACACCCATGTGGGTTAAAATGAATGACTTCCGAAATTAGTTATTTTTCACTATATAGTGTTTTTTTGGAAGTCTGTTCTTTTTGTAAAAACGTTTTTATATTATACGAATAATTTAAGTGAATTGACAATTTGATTAACAATCCTGCATACATAATCTATACATCTATACCAATTGTTAAGGTGTCAGTCATATTTTTGTCATAACAAAATAAAAGATTTATACTAAATACATATGAAAGTACGATACATAATTAAAATCAAAAATACATTCTTTATTTTGGACTGTCTATGTCTTTGCTTCTGTTAATATTTGAAACGGCTGAACAGGTTATAAAAGATTTTTTACTGTAAGGTACACCTATCTGTGTTATAGAGGTCTCAGAGAGGGGAGTGCATAAATGTCCCGGCAGCAGGCTCCTGTGGGATTGACTAGGATGGTCGGGTTAAGGCAGCAGATTGTATCCATCGCTCCGGTCAGAGGAACCTCATCCGGGCATGGCACACTAAATTTTCACACAATATGAGTGGAAAGTGTAGGTCAACCTCTAATTCAGATACTAGTAGTTAAAATGGCTGAAAACACTTACCAATGCAGTTTCGCTTTCCAAGACCGAAAGAGGCAAAAGGGCCTGGATGATCTGGCAATCTGGATGGGTCCAGCCAACGCTCAGGTCTGAACTCATTTACGTCTTTGCCCCACATTGGGTGACGGAGGAGACCATATACCCCTATGGCGCATGTATTTCCTGCCCGTAACGTGCAGTTTTCTGAAAATATACACAAAATTAAATGCGTCGGAAACAAACAGCCAATGTCCTACATTAGCCTTGGACCCAACAAGCTACAATAGAATTGAATTTTATTCAGCAATAGGACGATGCAAGCTACCAGTAAATAAGTATTGCAATATTGAAGGGGTAACAAATCACATAGTAAAGCTACATACTTAGGTTTATATCTTTGTCAAGTTTTCTTCCGATTACAGGAACAACAGGATACAATCTCAACGTCTCCTTGATCACAGCCTCTAAAAACACGAGTTTCGATAGATGATGTTTCATAATATCGCTATCTTTATCCTCAAGTACTTCTTGTAACCTGCAATGAATACAAAAACCATCATTCGTGATGACCAAGTCAAGTTTTAGCCAAGTCTACCAGGCCACCAAAATAAAAAAATGAAAAAAAAAAATATTAAAGATAAATTGTCCATATAATGTTAGTAAAAGTAAAGCTTAGCCTTCTTAATGTTAGTGATAATTTAACTAAAGTGAGTCTGGATTCTTATCCACCTACGTAAGAAGGTGGGGGAGAGTTCCACTGGTCTGAAAACAGATTCAGAATGCCATTGGAGAATTAGCGCAAGCGCGCCATCACGGAAGCACAACCGCATGACCGCAACGAACCCGTCGACCCTTGCCTCCGCGAACATCACTAACGCGCTACAGCACAGCGCCACGGCAACTCCAAGAGCACCCTGAATGTGTTACTGTACTGTACGCACAGGTCGCTATACGCCCGCTTGGTAAATATGTGATCGACAGGCTGCGCTAAACAGTATCAAACAATCATAACTGCAATCTAAAGAGTGGAAGAAATCGTGAAATAATCGGTGTGTCCTAGAGTCAAAGAAAATCGAAGACACACACATCTACGCACTGGATACACGTATTAAATTACAGGCCACTACCGCTTACCGAGAAGAGCCTGTGCAGTGCGAACGCTACAGATCTTATGAAACTAGTGGTGGTGGTCAGGTCATACAAATTACGGGTGGGCCAAGAATTCGTTAACATTTAAACTTAACATCCCGCGCTAATACAAGCCGCGCGGGGAGCGGGGAGGGGCGTTACCACTAGCTCGTTTCTCGGAAATTTAGTCGCAATGGATCGTTTCACGGGGCCGCAGCGCGCTTATTGTGTGAAACAATTTTATTTAAACAACAGTTCGCTCATTACTGTGAGACGCTTATTTCGCGTTGAATACGACTTACACGATTTAAATCAGTGTCCCAGTGCTCCATTAATAAAGAAATGGGTTAAAAAGTTCGAAGAGACCGGATCTACACTAAACGCGAAGCAAACCGGCGGCCCACGGACTTCTCGGAGCGCAAAGAACGTGCAGCGAGTTTCCGCATCAGTTCGACGTGATCCAAATTTATCGACGCGCAAACGTTCGGCTGAATTAGGACTATCCCGAACATCATTGCGCCGTATTTTGAAATTAGATATGAAATTACTAATTCCTGTACTAACTGGATCTTATATAGATATATAAGATCCACTTAGTACAGGAATTAAAACCTAATGATTTAAATTTGCGCAAGTCATATGCCGAAACAATGTTAGATCGATTCAATAATTTTGACAACCTCTTATTTTCCGACGAAGCCCATTTCGACTTCAACGGACACGTAAACAAACAGAGTTGCAGATATTGGAGCAGCGAAAATCCCAAATCTAAACACGCGAGGCCACTTCATTCTCCCAAGGTAACGGTATGGGCTGCAATTTCAGCAAAAGGAATCATTGGGCCCTATTTTTTCGAAGATTCTCGCGGCCGTTCGGTTACTGTGAATTCTGTTGAATATGTGAAAATGTTACGGGGGTTCTTGGCACCGAAGCTACTGGAATTTGCTGGCTACAATCGTAACACATGGTTTCAACAAGATGGAGCCACTTGTCACACATCCAACGAGTCCCTGCCGGTAGTCAAAGAAATGTTTCCGGAAAAGCTGATTTCCAGACTAGGCGACATCCCATGGCCACCCAGGAGTCCAGAGTTAACCCCAGCAGACTTCTTTTTATGGGGTTATTTGAAGAGTCGTGTTTACATCCATAAACTAAAAACACTACGTGAACTAAAGGAAAAAAATAGCGAAGAAATGTCAGCGATCTCGCGGTCTCTTTGTCGACGAGTATTCGAAAATTTCGGTGCTCGCTTAAAAGAGTGCAAAAATCGAAACGGTGGACATTTAGATGATGTTATTTTTAAAAAATAAATTCCAAATAATTAACTTTCTTGTAAATAAATAATTTTAAAAATATGTCAAATAGTTTTCTTTATACGATTTTTTCAATTGTTAACTAATTCATGGCCCACCCTGTATGTTACATTTTGAGTGTTACTTACTGATCAAAAATTCGTTCTTGCAGATCTGGGTTGGACCCTATGATTAATAAAATAAATGTCATAGCAGCAGCACTTGTGTCGTAAGCAGCAGCTACTAAAGTGTCCAGGTGCTGTCTGATGTCCTCGTCTGTAAAGACACCTTGTTCTTCATTCAAATTCAGCATTCGATCAAGTATTGGTTTGAATTTGGCTGAAACATAATATGTTGTTTTGTATTTTTAAGTTAATGCGACTGAACATCTTCTGAATGCAACTTTCGTTGGAATTATAGAGATAGTTGGAATTAGAAGAAAAATTATCTGCCTTTGTCGGTCTTGTCTATTCATATTGGCTGAGTACCATTCCAGAAATCTTTTACGTCCCAAATACCAGTGTAACGAAACTAAAGATGTTGACCTTCCGTGTATGATGTCTACATGGTACTAACTGGCGTGACCTGGCAGACGTTCGCGAATATATGCTTAAACCGTAAAGCACAAAGGGAAGGCCTACAACTAGTAGTGGACATTGATAGATGCTCCATACTCCTTTAGTTATCAGGAAATTATTATGAATAAAAGGTATATAAGTACAATAATTTCGTCTGATTACCTGATGTCGTTTCATCATCGTAAATATTCTGATACTTGTTTGCCTTTAACTCAGATCTCCTTTCATCTATGATCTGAAATAAAATGATTCATACATTATACATTGGCTACACGATAATAAAATAAACTAAGTAGGAATGTGATATATTTTGAAAGAAAACTATATCTCTAGTCATTTGTGTGAAACATAGATACAGTAAAATAAAGCTACAAATAATAAAAACAACGAATATTTATTATTTATACTGCCCAGATAAGCCAATAGGCGTTGTTTCTAAGATACACTCATTTTGTTTTTTTTATACCAAAATATACCCAGAATAATTTTGCATCTAATGGTATAAGCCAGATAGCGCTCACTAATTTAAAGCATTAAAAAAATCCAGAAATAGGTTTTTTATAACTCATTTTTTCCTTCAACACTAAGATATTTGACGTCAAGTCATTTTTATGATGCTAAATAGCCGTTCGTAGATGTATGTTAGAAATAATTAAGAAACTTTAATGACAACTTAATTCAATTTCAAGCAATACATTGTAAGTTCACGTTTTTGCATTTGGTCTTCATGCTAGAAGACCGCTAAGTATTTTCAGCATTGCGTTCTGGCAATCGCAATTTTAGCAGGCTCGGGAGCATTGACTATGAGATGTCAAACTTCATAGGTGGTTTTCACTGATCAGTTTCGGTTTGGTATCCAGATTCGAAGAACACGAGTTTAAATAACTACAAGGACAGGTCTCCGGCACCTTCAGAAGGGTGCTTCCAATGTAGAGCAATGCCAGTATGGGCCTAAATTCGTCTTGGCGGCAGAACCCAGCTCGTTTGTATCCAAAGCAAAATGATTGTACAAAAATGTCACGAGGGACTAAAGAAAAAATGTCTTTGATAATTAAGACAGAAACATCACTAAAGGTTTTTGTTTTCAAGATGTTAAAATAACCTGCAATTCTTCCAACAGAAAATTATTCATATTTGATGATATATAAAATATGCTTAGATTCTGTTGATGTTAGTAGCTTTAATATCTTTATAACTACATAAGAATTATTATGCAAAGAATATAGAATTATTATTTCTTCTTTTTCAGCATATAGTGGTCCTCTGCTGGACAAAGAAATTATTTAACGCCGATTTAACTAGATCAATTGACATAGGGTATCCTAGTGTGGGATCTGAGGGATGGGAGTGCTACTTCATTGCACGACATGTTTAGTATTTATTTTAATTTATCTTTTACTTTATTTTGTTTGTTGTGTTTAACTTGCAACCAACAGGTGTCTAAATAAATTTTATAATATTTAAGTTGAGTATTTATCTACTTGTAAATTGGATTTACTGATCTGAAAAATGTTTTTTTTTTTTTATAAAATTATAAACTAGCGCTTGACCGCAATCCCGCCTGATGGTAAGCAGTGACGCAGTCGTCGATGGTAAAGCGTACTAGTTTATTAAGACCCTATTCACTCTAGCCTTGAAGACACTCAAATTGTAGTCCGACGGAAACACCGCCGCCGGCAGATTGTTCCAGTCCCTCGATGTACGCGGTATAAAGGAGGAGGCGAAACGCTTTGTCCGGATCGTAATGGTGTTAACAACGTAAGGGTGGAAACTCGCCGTACGACGGGTCGTCCGATGGTGGAACGGAGATGGGGGAATTAAATCATGCAATTCCTTCGCACACTCCCCAAAATGCATCCTATAGAAGACCGAAAGGCTGGCTACTCTACGCCTGTGCTCTAGGCTTTGGAGACCATCTCGAGTTAAGTCAGGGTTACCAATCAGCCACTTCGCCCGCCTGTCCACCGAATCCAAAGTGGCCAGGTGACACTTACCAGCACCAGCCCAAATGTGGCTGCAGACACACGACACATGAACGGACCTGTGCTTTGTACAGCATTAGAAGCTGCCCTGGTGTGAAGTACCGCCGGACCTTTGCGATAACGCCAAGTTTCTTGGCAGCCACTTTGGCCTTGGCCTTAATGAACCGCCCAAAGTTTAGGTTCGAGGAAATCTCAACTCCCAAAACCTGAAGGCCGTCGGTACACTCCAAGGATACATTTCGAAAAGTAGGAGCCAAGGTGAACGGGCTCCTTTTGGCGGTGAAAAGACACGCCTGCGTTTTGGCGGCATTGAATGCTACAAGATTGGCATTGCCCCATTCGAAGACTGCCTGTAGTGCAACATTCGTTCGCTCTACCATAGCATCTCTTTCGGACCGGATTGATTCCCTACTAGCCCGAGCATCCGGCAGGTATGCAGGTCTGCATACCTATAGATACCGGGCATCAGCAGATCGTTAATATGCAGCAGGAACAGAGTTGCAGAGAGAACAGACCCCTGAGGTGTTCCTCACGGGTCTGTTCTCATGTGTCGGCATTAGTCAACATGGGCTCAGGTGAGCATTCGTCGATAACGACTCGGAGGGACCGTTCAGTCAGGAAGTCTTTTACCCAGCCAGTCAGGCCAGGGGAAATGCCGTACGCTGGAAGCTTACTCAAAAGGCCAGCGTGCCATACCCTGTCAAAGGTTTTCGAGACATCAAGGGAGAATCGCTTCTCCATTTCTCTCGAGGGCCTCGCCCCACAAGTGAGTGGCATACACTAGTAGGTCCCCAGTTGACCGATTGCGGCGAAAGCCGTACTGTCGGTCACTGAGGAGATCGTTACCTTCCAGGTATGCCAAGAGGCGCGAGTTTAATACACGCTCCATAATTTTGCAAAGTATGGAGGTTGAACAAAAATGGCAAGCACTCTTATAGCGTAATACACTAACTCTCAATTTGAATCATTGCTAATCCATTGCTCCGTATGTAGGAAAAAAATGTGCTCAACAACCTCGTACACAACGCAATGACTGTTGTTAAACTGTCACAATGAAACCCATTGCTCAGGCTACTGGTTATTGCTAAATAATAATAATAATAAACTTGGCGCACGAGATTGTTGACATGTGGAATGTGAACTCGGCAGTAATTGTACCGATTGTCGTATCGGCCAATGGTTTGATAGCCAAGAGCCTCGATCAACATCTATTTAAGCTCTCGTTAGGCAGTTGGATCAAGGGCCAGATTCAAAAGGCAGTACTCCTCGATACGGCCCGAATCGTGAGAAGGTTCCTGTCTCTGTAGCTCTTACCACCGGTAGCTTGGACCCCGCTCCTGCCATCGGTGGAACACTATTTTTTATATTTTTAAATGTTTTTATGTTTTTTATAAATATTTAAAAATGTAAATTAATATGTACATGTATAAAAATAATAATAATAAGTTATAGAATAAGTAATAGAAATAGCGTACCTAATACACTATCAATATAGTGTATTAGGTACGCTATTTCTATTACTTTACTTACTGCGGGTTTGTACCGGGCCATAACTGAGTCCGTAAGCCATAAGTATACGTACATCCGATAGTTAGAAGCGACATATAGTTTTTGATAAGATGTTGAGTTCCAAAGCCGATACTTTACATAGCTAAACATCTTCTAAAGCTTAAAAATAATAACAACAAAACAATTACTGGATCTATGATGTCCTTCAGTTTCTTTAATAACATAGTTTGTCTGCGCTTCATTGAACTCCAGTTAAATATTAATGGCACATGCAACCACACTTTTTGAAACCTATCACAATATAAATGTATTAAATCTTCGGTTCCTTCCGCATAATCTGTATTTATTTTATTTTGTTCTTTAGTACTCAATCCTAGCGAAGTTCCTGTAAAAGAGACTACATATTTTTCATAAACGAAACAATCATTTTGACTTAAATTGTTTCTAATAAATTACGTGTGCGGGACAAATAGTTTTAAATAGTATATAGGAACTAATTAGGAATAGTGTTACGAACAGTGTATACTGTTATTGTAATTACTTAGAAAAGAACATTTGTGCGTAAGAATTTAGAAAGCGTAAGATGGACGATCATTCATTGTGATAGGAATGGTTGTACACATCTGGCAAGGCGGCAATTATGATAGGAATGACTGGGAACATTTGGTAAAATATCAGTGACAAAAGTTAACCGTCATAAAGTGTTCCCTTGTCATAAAATGCAGCAGACATAAAATTATAAAATTATAAATAGTTGTCCCACATCTGGCTGAACATAACAACACCAAAAAGGTGGGCGCCATAAAATCCCTTGTCCTTGGTTCCTTGGGATAGGCGCAATAAAATGACCCCTTGTAATGGAGGTTATAAAGTGCAGACCCTCAGGTTTAGGATGCAGCCCAAAAACGTGCGTAAGCCAATGGCTGGTGAAACCCGACGATCTCGTCCCTTCCCACAGTTTGCGCCCTTGTCACAGTATAAAAAGGCCCCACGTTTGAGCATCAACACACATTCATCTTCATCTTTGAGGAGTCAACAGCTACAGTCAAGATCAACAGCAAGATCCCTACAAGATCTCTACAGAATCAACACTCAAGAAGTAATAGTTAAAATCAATAGTAGTATAAGTTAAATAGTGACTCCGCTAATAATTTGAAGAATATAAACCAAGTAAGTCTACACACCGAAGTCTCACTTATTTCCACCAACCCAGCAACAGAGTGTGCATCAGAACGTGCAGAGTGCAATCGCATACGTCCACTAAATAGTCCTGCATGTCTGTCTCGCCCACACCCATGCTTAATACGGAGGTATCCAATGTCAAAGGTATGAGGAAGAGGTTGTAAAGTTCACTCATTCTGCATAGAAAACGGGAGGATCCTCCAACGAGACGAGTATTGTGGGGTCAGAACCCATTCGTCCCCTAAGATTCGCACCTTGTGTCCACTCGTCCGTTGAACGTGAACTTTTGAGGGGCCCCTTCGTCCCCTGAAGAGTCACTCAACTAATATAAGCACATGTATATGTGTTTACTGCAGTTTGGTAGTCCTGGCACAGTCGCGCAGAAAAGGGTAAAATAAAAAATATAGGTAGTGATTTGATAGATATCATGTTTATTTCAAATAAGATTAAGTTTAATAAAATGCCTCTAAGCTCTAAGCATTAAGCCAGTCTTCAAAATAATGAATCAACTTTTGGTTTCTTATGCATTTGTAAATATTTAGCAAAGTATATGATAACTGTAATATATACAATAAAATAAAACTGTTTAACTATTTAAATAAAATCCCATTGATAACTGAATTTTTGATTAATTTACCGAAGTTTAATCCATTATCACTGCCCATCATCAGGGAATGCGGTTAAGCGTTAGTTTATAATTTATAAAACAAAAACATCGTAACGTGAATTATCATCAATAATAATACTAATCATGTTCCAGGAATCAAATGAGATAATTTAATTCAATTATGTTAAAAGTATTGTTTATTTCGTTAAGCAAACTTCATTTAATAAAAGACCAAAGACACATTGAACAATCTTGTATTCGCAGTCACTTTCAAGTACCAATATGTCACCGAGGCAGCCATAACATACAAACAAAACACCCTTTCTATTTTGTAACCCGTTTCTTTAGCAAGCCATTCGTAGAGAGTTAATATTACATCGTAAGCCTATCGAGATTGATATTGTGTAGATTTAATTTTGAAATAATCTTTTTTTCCCGCGAATTAATTCCAACTTCCCCGAAATTTGGTAATTTTTAAAAAAGTGACAACACCGGTATTATTATGAGCGAATAGCGATGCGACCACGTGCCGCGTGCCCTGCCGCCCATCGCCCGCGAAAGGGTGAACGCACATTTATTAAGTTACCACTTTTTGCGAAATAATATTTATTTTTTTAGGGGGATTTTTTTTTTAAGTTTAGCCTGGTTTTGTATCCATTAGTAGAATCAGTTATCGATACCTAAGAACTCCTTCACGGGTCGGACAGGGTTTTCTTAACATACTGTATAGGGGCCGAATCCATAACTTTTATGCTGGGGGACGAATTTTAGGGAACGAATGGGCTCTGACCCGTATTGTGTCTGGTGGCTACTCGCCCATAGGTTGATGTACGAGTATGTATAACGTTATTTTTTGTTGATGTGAAACTCCAAAACATATCTACAGTATTTGTAAGTACAGAATCTATGTACCAAATTTCAAAAAGCTATCATGAAAAACCACAAAGTTATGAGCTTGTTACGAGTATGTTACCTGGTTGTCTCAACAAAAATATGGTCAACGCACCGCACGCCCGCGGCGCGGGGGATCTTTCTCACTATGCTAGTACTATGTTCTACCGCCAGCTGTGTCGTGCGTTCGGTAACCAAACTGCAACAGTTTCTGAATGTGTTTGGGAAAAACTATATCATGACTAGCTGACCCGGCAAACGTTGTTTTTATTAGATAGTTTAAAAAAAAAAAAAAACTTTAAATAGTTTCTGCCAAGTGTCAGCACTTTTCCTTACATAGCTATTCCATGACTGAGTGTTCTTGCGAAGTGGCATCACTGTTTATAATAAATAAGTTTTTGTACCTTTATAAAAGTTGTTTTTCAATTATAAAACCCATAACCCAAAAGGTTATGGGCCCAGGAAACTCTGGATATAGAAGTACAGAAGAAACCCGCAAAGAAAAAGTCAGGATCAAGTTGGAAAAATTGTTGGCAAAATAACCTCAAAATGGATTCCACGCGGTCAATGAACCTAGAAAAATTTGACGGAAACAACTTTCGTCAGTGGAAATTTCAAATAAAATGTGCTCTAAAAGCTAAAGGAATAGATATTTCAAAACCGAAACCACAAGGAGACTGTACAGAATGGTCGAAGAGTGACGGCATGGCAATGTTCATCATTACATCTTCTATGGACTTCAAACAAATTACACTAATAGAAAACTGCGAAACTGCCTTGGAGATCATGTCAAAATTAGAATCAATATATGAACAGAAGAGTGAACTCTGCAAAATGCTGATACACGAAAAATTTTATCAGTATAAAATGTCGCCGACTGATAGTGTAGCTCAACACATTTCGAAAGTGGAAACATTAGCTAAACAACTGAAAGAAAGTGGTGAAGGTGTCAGTGATATGGCAATCATAACAAAAATATTGGGAACTTTGCCTTCGAAATACAGAGCACTGCGTCAAGCGTGGATGTCATTGGACCCGAAACAACAAACTATTGTCAATTTAATTGCACGTTTATTGGATGAAGAAGCAAGCTTAGCAGGTGAAGAGGAACAGGAGACCGCTCTCCTTGTTGCCAATAAAGGGTGGAAAACAAAGCCTAAACAAGTAGCGAGTGACAGTGACACAAATCAGAAGAATAAAGCAAATAAACATCGGTTCGAATGTTATAATTGTGGCAAGAGGGGGCATTTTGCGAGAGAATGTCGTGGTCCTAGACAATCTAAAACTAGAAAACCTCAGCAAGAAGGTGCAGATATGTTAGCATTTAATGTGGAAAATAGTTCATGTAATGCTGAAGAAAAGACTTGGATTCTAGATAGCGGTGCCTCTGCCCATATGACATTTAGAAAGGATTTCTTTGTGGAACTCTTTGAGGGTAACCAGAAATCATTGACATTGGGAAATAAACAATCTGTGGAAGTATCTGGCATTGAAAAAGTTATGATACAGAGATATGTCAATGAGCAGTGGGAGACCAGTGTACTGAATGGCGTGTTGTATGTTCCAAGTTTAAGAAGAAACTTATTCTCTGAAGGTGTGATTACACGAAAATCCTATTCTATTGTTAAAAAGGACACAAGTGCACTGATTTATAAAGACAATAAAGTGGTGATGAGTGCAAATATCAAAGAAAACAATTTATACGAGTTGAACATAAAAACAGTGGTTCCAGATACATGTAACTTGGTTCAAAATAACCAAAATGATTTAAAAATGTGGCTTGAAAGGTTAGGACATATTAACTTGAAACAAATTAAAATCATGAGTGCAAACAGTGTTGTGAGTGGACTGAACATGATAGACAGTGACCTCAACAATTTTGTATGTGAAGCATGTGCATATGGGAAGCAGTGTAAGCTTCCATTTCACAAATCAGAGCGAGGAGAACTACAGCCAGGTGACTTAGTATATAGCGATGTGTGTGGACCGATGAGTATCTCTTCTATTCAAGGTATGAGATATTTTGTACTTTTCAAAGATGCTGCAACAAGTTACAGGCATGTATATTTCATAAAACATAAAAGTGATGTCATGGAAGTCTTCAAAAAGTACAATGCTATGATAAAGAATAAATTCATGCACAGTGTTAGAATATTACATACCGACAATGGCACAGAGTATGTAAATAAAGTTTTTAAAGAGTATTTAGAGAGAGAGGGGATCGTCTATGAGCGTACTGCACCCTATACACCCGAACAAAATGGTCGAGCAGAAAGGAAAAATCGTACCATAGTAGAGAGTGCACGTTCAATGTTGTATGCGAGAGATGTCCCACTGGAGCTGTGGGCAGAAGCTGTTCAATGTGCTATATATATATTGAATAGAACTTCCTCCACGCAGACTCCAAATACAATAGCTTTGGTGTTTGGTAATACTACCAAACACCTTCACATGTCCTAATTGGGACAGGCTATGTTCATGTTCCAGACCAATTAAGAACAAAGTTGGAAAAGAAAAGCAAGAAACTTATACTAGTGGGCTATGACAATATCAACTACTGAATGCTTGATATGGATAAAAAGAAAATAACTATCTCAAGAAATGTAATGTTTGATGAACATTATGTTTCAAGCACAAGGAAAAATATTGCCCAGATAAGTATTGTGGATGATGAAGTTTCTAATGGAAATGAGAGTGAACCACAAGAATCCAATGTGGATGATACTCTAGTTGACAGCCCGACAACAGAGAGTGAAGATAGCATGATGAGTTGTAGCGGTGATGACCCGGACTATGAACCATCTCAAGAACTGGAAGATTCAACAGCACATAGAATAAATTTGAGACCACGGATTAATATAAATTATGAAGCCAATCTTGTAGAGCTGTCATTACCTCAAACATATACAGAGGCTCTGAATAGTCCACAAAAGGCTGAGTGGTCTGAAGCGATTAAAGAGGAATTAACAGCACATAAAGAAAACAATACCTGGACTGCGGTAAAAAAAAAAACTCGGGTCAACGAACCCTTACTACGAAGTGGGTTTTTACGGTAAAGAAGAATGAGAACAATGAAATTGCACGCTATAAGGCTCGTTTGTGTGCAAGAGGGTTTAATCAGATTAAGGATATTGATTATCAAGAAATATTCTCTCCAACAACCCGTTATGATTCTATAAGGATTATACTTTCTATTGCTGCAAAGTATAACTTACATATTCAACAGTTTGATGTAAAAACTGCTTTTTTGAACGGGTATCTTGAAGAGGATATTTTTATAGAGATACCTGAAGGTTCATCAATTAAAGGTGATTTTGTGTTAAAATTAAATAAATCACTGTACGGTTTGAAACAAGCATCTAGATGCTGGAACAAAACATTTACAGAGTTTTTGCTTAAATATGGTTTTGTTCAATCCCAAGCTGATAATTGTATTTACATAGGATACTTTGATGAAACGAAAGTATTTTTAATAATTTATGTTGATGATGCTCTTATAATATCATCAAATAAACAACTTATAAATGAGATAATGGAATATTTAAAACAAGCTTTTAAAATCAAAGAATTACAGTTCAAGTATTTTGTAGGTATGCAAATAGAGCATATAAATAACACTATATACATTCATCAGAAAAATTACATAAATCAGGTTATTGAAAAGTTTTGTATGAGTGATGCAAATCCTGTCAACACTCCAGCTGATGTCAATGTTATTATTTCAAAGAATGTTGAAGAAATTGTTGTGGATTTTCCTTATAGAAAAGCTATAGGTTGCTTACTGTTTCTGAGTTCTGTCTCAAGGCCAGACATTTCATTTGCTGTCAATGTATTAAGCAGATATGTAAACAATCCAAGTCCACAACATGTGAATTGTGTTAAACGTATAATTAGATATTTAATAAAAAGTAAAAATTTGTGTATAAAGTACGATGGAGAAAGCAATGATCTTGCTGGATATTCAGATTCAGATTTTGCAAATGATATTGATACACGTAAGTCCACTACAGGATATTTGTTTATGATGAATGGAGGACCAATCACATGGTCCAGTCAAAAACAGAAAACCATTGCTCTCTCCACCACAGAAGCTGAATTTGTAGCTGCTAGTGAATGTATGGTTGCAACAATTGCTATCTGATTTGGGTGAAAGTTGTGATTGTATCGCGTTAAATGTAAATAACCAGAGTGCAATCAGATTAATTAACAATCCAGTTTATCATAAACGAACAAAACATATAGATATTAGATATTACTTTGTACGAGAAAAGGTTGAATTGGGTTTAGTTAAAATTAATTATGTTCCAAGCAATTGTCAATTAGCAGATATTTTAACTAAAGCGTTACCTACTCAAACCTATACATATCTCAGAGATCAGATTTTATATGATGTTGATTTCCTTTTTTATTTTATAAAGTTAAATTTTAGTGGGAGTATTAGATAGTTTAAAAAAAAAAATTAACTTCAAATAGTTTCTGCCAGGTGGCAGCACTTTTCCTTACATAGCTATTCCATGACTGAGTGTTCTTGCGAAGTGCTTCGAGCAACAAAGGAAGTGGCATCACTGTTTAAAATAAATACGTTTTTGTACCTTTATAAAAGTTGTTTTTCAATTATTATAAAACCCATAACCCAAAAGTTTTGCCATATAAATAATAAAAAAAAATTAGGGGTGGACTACCCCTAACATTTAGGGGGATGAAAAATAGATGTTGGCCGATTCTCATAGATACCGGATAAGCACAAAAAATTTCATCAAAATCGGTCGAGCCGTTTCGTTCGGAGTTTAAGTTCGAACACCGTGACACGAGAATTTTATATATTAGATGTAAAAATGATTGGAATCTGATCAGTTGCTTATTCTGAATAAATTATATTCAGGTTTCGTATAAAATAAAAATAACGTTATATATAAGTTTCAAGGTAAACTCTGCTTGTGAGATGCAGAATCTATGTGACGTCAGTATGACGCGTTGTTCTCATGTTGGCTTTATAAATACCGCAATACTATCACGATAATACTTACGAGTTACAGTTGACAATATATACTTAATGATGTATTTTAATTCCTCGACAATAGAGTCCCCTCTTAATACTGTCAAGTTAGTCTGCGTCTGACGTAAATTACACATGTCTTAATTTGACATTACCAAAAAAATATTTTATCTTCTGTCTTTTTCCTAAATTTAAAGAAGACGTACTGCATTTAAATTTAGTTTGTTTTATGTACAATGGCATAGGCGTCCGTGTTCAGCAGTCAGAAGTATTCTTTTTAAGTTTGTGTAAATAATGAAATACAAAGCATATCTCCAATACAATATTGCGTTCAGAGCGGTGTTGGGGTTGTCCCGTTTTTGCAGTGCCTCGGGCATGTTTGCGGAAGGGCGCACCAACTATTTCCACACCACCATGCGCAAGCGGTGCGCGTCTTTGATGCGCAGGGTCCGGGACAGCTCCAATACAGTTCTGTCGATGATTGCCGAGAGGATTGACTGTCCGTATATTCGACAGTGCTGTAGCAGGCACGTAGCCAACTGCATCCGGTAATGATTGTACATAATTATGTGCATTTGTTTATTTGAGGAAATTAAATTAGTAGGTAAATTATTTATGACTTGTGATTTTTTAATTTTTGATTTTTAATTTTATTATATTATTGTTGTCTTGTATTAATGTATTTATTTGTATTTGATTGTTAATTATTATTTTATTAAAATTTCTTTCTTTGTTAAAATGTATGGATCCAAGCTATCTAAAAATAAATGAATTTTAATTTTATTTTTTTATATCTCGATAGTGATGTCGTTTTGCGAAAACTTAATCAATATTTTGATAATTATTTGGTTAGTACCTTCTTTTAATACTAGTTATTTAGTTACCTTCTGCAGTGATGAGTCCATTATCTATAAATTTCTTTGCAAAACCGTATATATATGGTTTACTCAAACATGAATTGGCTATTATTAGACTGTCTTCTGGATCGGTTACCACTGAAACAGATATACATGAATTAAATTTTTACATTATACAATTATTATTCGCAGAAATACTAGAATTGTATGTGTCCCTTTCAACATCCTACACAACCCGTCTTATCATTCCTACCTGCGCGAGCGTTTCTCTTACACGCGTTCTAGCACCGCACCGTGTAGATTTCACCTAAGATCCATCTTTAAATCTCATCCTCATACAACGATTTACTATTCCTATTCCTTTTCTGTTCGTGCTGTAAGATTATGGAACTCACACCCGCCTAAGATTCATGATTTGAACACCATTTCTATATTTAAACGTCGATTAAAAGAGCATTACCTTTTTTCTATATAGTTCCTCAAACCCTGGATAACTCCTGGGCTATTGAAGTGTATCCAAAATCGAGACAAAATGCATATTCGATCAAATAAAGAACCACATAACTTAATTCTCAAAATAACCTATACACGCTATCGCAATTTTTGCAATGATCTGCTTAAAAAACTAAAAATTGCTCACGAAAAAAATGAATTGGAGTAAGCAAGAAATGACCCCAGAGCCCTTTGGTACACTGTTAGAACTATCACAAACACAGCTAAACTAAAAACCAGTCCCGTGGAACTACTGAAAATATGTGACAATCCGAAAACATCTATAAAAGAAGTTGGCAATTTTTTCAGTAATGTGGGTAAAAACTTGGCGGATAAAATTTTATCAAAGGGTCGGGGTCCCAGAAATATGCGTAGCCAGGTTCGGAATATCGGTGACGACAACACACTATCTCCCGCTAACTCCCTCGTGCTACTAGATATAGACGAATCTGAAGTGGAGTCTCTTATAATGCAGCTACGTAACGACTGTGCATTGGGGTGGGATGGCATATCGCCTACAGTGCTGAAAATGAGTCTTCAGACACTAAAAAAACCTGTAACATACATCTTTAATAGTTGTCTCCGGGAAGGTGTTTTCCCGGATGCACTAAAAAAAGCAATTGTGCACCCTATCCACAAGGGTGGGAGTAGAGGCTGTCTCAGCAACTACAGACCTATCTCGGTTCTGACTGCTCTTTCCAAGGTTCTTGAAAGGATTCTCAATAATCGGCTTAAGAACTTTTTGGACAGATACAATATCATAGCAAATAATCAATATGGTTTCCGTTCCGGTGTCTCTGCTGAAGATGCAGTACTTGATTTAACACAGCTGGTTGCTGGGAATCTTGATAAAAAAACCAGATGCCTGGGAATATTTCTGGATCTTTCGAAGGCATTTGACACAGTTTCTGTTCCCATACTTGTGGCCAAATTGGAGCTACTTGGTGTTAGAGGTATGGCACTGCGGATCTTTAAGGATTATCTTGAAAACCGCACCCAAAGAACCAAAATTGATAATCACTACAGTGATGAAGAAACCCTGTCTTACGGACTCCCCCAAGGTAGTATTTTGGGTCCTATTTTGTTTCAAATATACGTAAACGACTTATGTAGATTGTCCCTCCCCAATTCAACGATCTTTGTATATGCCGATGATACCATGATTATAGTCGACGGGCCAACATGGGATAGTGTTAAAAAAAGCGCAGAATTGGCACTACGTAAAATAATCCAATGGCTCAACTTAAACCTGCTTACCCTCAACTGTGACAAGACTAACTATATTCCATTTGCCATCCGTCAAAAATCCGCTCCGGACAACACCTTTTCGATAACAGCGCACACTTGCTCACAACTGTCATCTTCATGCCAATGTCCAACTCTCATGCGCACTGATCACGTCAAATATCTTGGTGTTGAAATAGACGCCCGGTTACGCTGGGATAGACACATTGATGCCTTAACCTCGAGAACACTGACGCTAATATATATTTTCAAGTCACTTAGAGTGTCAGCGAACATTGATACTCTGAAAATGGTGTTTTATGCTCTGTGCCAGTCCGTTCTTGGATACTGCATCAGTGTATGGGGCGGTGCAGCTAAAACTATTTTTCTCAGAGTGGAAAGAGCCCAGAGAGCAATACTTAAAGTGATGCTACGAAAACCTTATCGCTATCCAACAGCTCAGCTGTACTCAGATTGTAAAATCCTAACAGTTCGTCAACTCTTCGTATTGCAATCCATACTTAGAAGACACGCCAGTGTCCTACCGTCTGATCCCAATAAACGAACAAATATTCCCCCAGGTTCACAACATAAAACCACTTTTGCCCAACACCAATACTTCACAATAAGCTCACTAATCTATAAGAAAATCCACAAGGAATTAAACATGCGTGATCATAATAAGTTTAAGCTAAAGGCTGAGCTGATGGAAAGGCTACTTCAGCAAGACTATGCACAAACAGAGTCTTTGCTGAAATACATTGCCTAAAACATACAGGTTTAGTTTGCTCTTGCTTTATATAAACACCTCACACTCACTACTCTCATTCACAACTTTACACCTAGTCCTAATACATTATTATTATTATTTACTTATTATATTATTGTATTTATTTTGTAAACTGAAATCTGAATGCTGACAAGAGCATTAAGTGGCGCAATCCACAGTTGAAGGTATAAATTTGTAAGTAACCGTAGTCCTGAACACTGTCTCTTAAGATACAGGTCATCCTAGTTTGAGAGGCAGGGCTCACAATATCTGTATACAGACTGTTGTACCATTGTTTAGCATTTAGTTAATCTGTGTATACTAATGTATGTATCCTTATGTCAATAAATTATTATTATTATTCCTTTATTTCGCTTACATACACTTATTAATTACATTTTTAAATATTTCTACATAAAATATATATATAAAAAACATTTAAAAATATAAAAAATAGTAGCCCACCGGTATCGGGAACAAGGTCCAAGCTACCGGCGGTCAGGGCTCCAGAGAGAGGAACTTCCTGACAATGCGAGCCGTGTCCAGAAGTACAGCTTTCTGAATCAAGCCTTTGATCCAGCTGCCTAACGAGAGCCTCTTGAGGTGTTGGTCGAGGCTCTTGGCTATTAAGCCATTGGCTGTCACGACTATCGGCACAATGATTGCTGAATCCACCTCCCACATGTCGACAACCTCGTGAGCCAAGTCAAGATACTTGATTTGTTTATCTTTCTCGGCTTTCACGAGGTTCTCATCATGCGGGATGGTTATGTCAACAATCATTGCACGCCGCTCTGATCGATCCACCATCACTATATCAGGCTTATTGGCAACAATAGTCCTGTCAGTGATGATGGATCGATCCCAGTACAATGTGATATGGCCATTTTCGAGAACTGGGTCGGGCACATACCTGTAGTACGGTACCTCCGATTCCACAAGGTTGTATTTGAGAGCAAGTTGCTGATGAATTATCCTGGCTACAAGGTTGTGTCTATGCAAGTACTCTCCGTTAGCTAGACGAGAACACCCGGAGATAATATGCCTTATTGATTCCCCCGGCCGGTGACATGCCCGACAGATGTCAACTGTGCCGTCTTTCACAATAAATCTCCGGTAATTGTTCGTCATCATAACTTCGTCCATAATTGCACATACAAAACCTTCGGTTTCCCCAAAGAGGTCACCGAATCGTAGCCAGGCCACGGACGCTTGTAAATCTACATCAGGCCCGTGTAGGGCTCTGAAAAAGCGTCCGTGAAGCTCCTTGTTCTTCCATACCTCCATGCGATCATTGGTGTCAAGCACTGCTGGTTTATGCCAGTTCTCTTTAGCCAAGGAGAGCGGAGTGAGGCCCTTGTCAACCGCGACCACATCTCGATGCATCCCCACGTCGGTTTCTAAAAAATATTCCCTGAGACTGCATATCTCGCGATTGTGGAGGGTCTTAGCGTTTAAAAAACCCCGACCACCACATTTTCGCGGGATATACAGCCTCATAACCGATGATCGTGGGTGATGCAATCGATTTGCAGTCAACAGCTTACGGACCCTCTGATCCAGGGCGTCAAGTTCGGTTTGAGTCCATTTGAGTATGCCGAAAGAGTACATCAATACCGGCATGACCCAACCGTTGAAAGCGCGCACCTTGTTTCCGCCTGATAGAAGACTATTAAGTACTTTTTTCAGGCGGCCAAAGAAGCGCTCTTTCAACGATTGCTTCATGTCAGTAACATTGATACCCAACGCTTCCGACATACCCAAATACTTATAGGTTTCGGATGCGGAGAGGGCTCTAAGGTTTATGGAACCAGTGAGTTGGGTTCCCACGGATTCCATAATCTCTCCTCGCTGTACATGCATGACCGCACATTTGTCCACACCGAATTCCATCCTGACGGCGCTACTGAAAGTTTCAGTAATTTTCAGTAGCTCCCTCAGTTGCAAATCGTTGGGAGCAAATAGTTTTAGGTCATCCATGTAGAGGAGGTGTGATATAACTTGACCACCTCTCCTCAACCTATAGCCGAGACCTGAATCCTCCAGCAATGTGCTTAGAGGATTCAAGGCTAAGCAAAACCAAAGTGGACTCAAACTATCGCCCTGAAATATACCTCGCTCGATCCTTATCGGTTCGCTATTCCTCTGAATATTTCGACATCCTGGATAGTGAAGGACAGTTCTCCATTGCGCCATACATGTCATCAGGAAGGTGCGCAGAGTTGCATCTACTTTATACAACTCTAGCACCCGCATGAGCCATGTATGTGGCACCGAGTCAAAGGCCTTCTTATAATCTATCCAACATGTCGACAGATCCTTTCGGGAACGACGAACCTGTTGGCTAATGGCCATATCAATAAGGAGTAGCTCCTTAGTACCGCGGGACCCGTTCCCACATCCATTTTGAGAGGCAGACATGATGGAGTTGCTGTCAACATGCGTGTTAATTTTAGCTTTCAAAATGGATGTAAGAACTTTATAGACCGTCGGTAAACACGTGATCGGCCTATAATTTTTGGGTTCCGCGGTGCTACCTGATTTATGGAGCAGGTGGGTTATTCCTGTTGTTAGGAACTCGGGTAGCGAACCAGACTCTAAAGCAGTCTGGAACTGAGATGCCAAGCGAGCGTGCGACCTGGAAAACCATTTAATCCAAAAGTTATGCAGCCCATCCGGCCCTGGAGACTTCCAATTAGGCAACGGACGGACTGCACGAGCTACATCTTGGGGGCAGATGGTAATAGCCCCCATTTCTGGTATTGGATCGCAGGCTCGCTCAACATCCCGAGTCCAATCACCTTCGGTGTGACTGACAGGTACCGACCAGATATTGCGCCAGAATGAAGACGTGGCATCATCATCCGGTAGGCACGTGTCAGTGACACCTTGGTCTGATCGCTCCCAAGCTCTATAGACCCGCCTTTCATCGCTTTGGAATATGCGATTCTGAGAATACCGCTCCACTCTTCGCTTGTACCGACGAATACGGTTTGCCCATGCATATATCTTCTGTTTAAGAAAGTCGATGCGCTCTGTGACGCGGAACAAATAGTCTCGGGTACTAATATCAGTCCCCGAGAACGCCCGCCTCACAAAGCGCATCACTCTAGGGCGTGTATTGCCCTCCCTAAAACTAATCAGCTTGCCAATGAGTACTCTAGTCTCTCCGATACGACGTTCAATCCTGCACTGCCAAGCTGGTACAGCTGATTTTGGTCGTGTGGCTCTGTCACTGTCTGGGAATTTGACATGAGCCACACGACATATCGCAACAGCTCCACAGTACAAGATTGAATGTGTATCAGTCAGATCTTTGCTGTCTTTTAAATAATTAGACAGCTGAGAGTCTAGAGCACACACCAGCGCCTTGTTTTTTTTATGCATGGGCAATCGAGGTAAACGTGGTCTAAGTTCAGGCGGAGTAGAGCGGTACTCACGGAGAGCATCCTCCAAGGCGCTCCTCAATTTTTCATTGCACTGGGGACTCACGGATATAGCCCTGTCATCATCCTCTTCAACAGCGTGGTTGGGTCGCGGTGAAACACTGTTAAGTTGTACCGCGACCAATGACGAAGCAGGTGTAACATGACTATTCCGTGACTCGAGGCGTAGGCGATCAAGCACCGCATCATCCAGCATATGGTTACGCTGGATGACCCGCACCTGATCCGACAGTCGTTGCGCCGACACGTTGACAGCTGGCTCAAGCACCTGAAACAGAGAGAGCATTCGAACACGGTACGCGGTCAGGTTGTTTCCTCCCTCTGTAGCCCCATAGTATGAGCGCATGACGTTCTCGTTGATTGATTGTGTCCATTTCATGCGCTGCACACTTCCGCCGGGAGCTGGGACCCTGTCAGAAGCCGATGGGCCTCGAGGTCCTAAGCGGTCCGGCGGCCGGCGTCCTCCCCGTCGGCGAACAGGTGGTGGCGTCGTCGGCGGAGAGAAGTACTCGTCGCTCGAGCTCGACGCAACTGCCGCGGCCGGGGTCGTCACAGCACTAACAGTGGCGCTGGAGACCGGCGGCGGCGAGGCGGAGCTGAGCAACGAGTCCGGAGATGGTGGGCGTGCAAGTTGTCTCGCGGCAGATCTTGTCAACATTATTTGGAATATATCATTATTTTATTTTGATTCCTGTAGTTTTATTTACGGTGACACCTGTCATGTCACTTGCGGATGATTTTCTTCATTTAATTATTTATTGTTTATATCCGTTAGTTAAAAAAGTATGAATATTCTATTGATTCCTGTGATTTTTCTTTCCTTTGAATATCTTGTGTATAATAACTATTGTAAAATATAATGAAATCCAAAAAATACTAGTTGAATTAGTTGACGTACGTGCTGCCGTTTTTTTTTTTTTTTTTTTTTTTTTTATTATTATTATTATTATAGTTAGAATTTGTTCATTATATAGGTACACGTCATATACATATTTTAGTATTATGTATTAATTTATGTATACTTGTGTAATTATTTTTTGATTATATGATTAGGTTTATTTTATATAATTAATTTTATATATATCACGTTCATATTTTTTTCTGTTCTTACACACTGTTGTCTACATTTCTATTTTACTTCTCCTTTCGCAGGTCTGCAGGAATAAATATGTTAAGAAATAAGCACCACCCTTTGTAATTAGAACTTAATTTTGACATATCCTTATGTATTTTATTGTGTGTACATAAATAATAAAATAAATAAATTATGATACGGTTTATTTACAAGTATAATTTTACCGGCGGCTGTTGCTAAGGGCTGCGGCGCGGTGTTGTGAACACTTTCAATATAAATCAAGAGTATGACCATTTACTTGCATTAAGATATAGAATGTGGCAATTAGGTTAATACGAGTACATTAATTCAAACCACGTATTCTACAATAAGTGTTTTAAACATACACAAATAAAATAGACCTTTTTTGTGTGAGTATCTACATATCTGGTAACAATCCCCCTTATTCATAAAAGATGTTTAAAGTTAACTAGTGATTAGCGATTCTTTAACCATACATTTTAGACGTTTGCACGTCACTTAACTTTAATCATCGTTTATGAATAAACCCCTTAAACACTGTGGGGTATATTCATAAAGGATGATTTAAGTTAAGTGACGTTAAAAGGTCAAAATTGAATGGTTAAAGAATCGCTAATTATTAGTTAACTTTAAGCAGCGTTTATGAATAAGGGGCTTTACCACAAAGAATCCTTCACATACGTCTGACTTTGTTCATTCTTCATTTCATATTCAATTCATTCTTTTGTAGAATGCGCTTCCACTTTATATCAGGATGGCTGCCAGTCGGTTTGCAATTAAGCGGAAATTGTAGACTTACTTTCGTAACAATTAGGGTAGGGTACTCTCTCGCAACTTTTGTTTCTTTTTTTTTTATAATTGTTTCAACTAAAGCACCTGCCATCCAATCTCTTCACCGCCCGAGGTTGAGTGGTAGAGAATGCCTAAGGTATTATTACGTTGATTAATTGTTGAGCAGAACATCCACTCGCGCGTATATACGCGCTATACGCGTTTAATAAGGATATCGTTATTATCAAGGGTAATTCATAATTTTACAATATTTTATTAAGTGTGAGAAAGCGGTGGCCTAGTGGTAATGGCCGTAACTTACAAATTATATGTCGATGTGGTTAATCTCTTTTTCTTTTACCTTCTCTTTGATATCATCGTCTCTTAATAATGACTTTGCTTCATTTTTGGTTACAATATATAAATCATGAGTAAGCTAAACAGCAGTGGTGACCTCATGGTATCTGGCCGCGACTTACAAGATGTAGGCTGGGCTTACAATATGTGAGTTCGCAAGTTCGAACCCCGTCAGGCGCATTACTTTGTGTAAATTATTTCAGCACCACTGCTTTCAAAACAGTAAAGTAAAACATCATGAGGAAACCGGCATACCTTAGAGTAAAAAACTTGTGACATATACCACCCCGCACTGGTCATGTAGTAGATTACGGCCCACTCCTGCGCATCGAGAGGAGGCCTGTATCCCAATAGTGGGAACATTTTAGGCTAATTATGATTATGTTAATATGTTTGTGCGTCGTTTGTGCGTCGATGTCAGATACACCCTGTATCTGACATCGACGCACAAACGAGTACCATGGATCCAGTACATGCTTCTGAATCCCCCAGTGGTGGAATTTTGCGTCGGCTTTTTCCCGATGTAAAAAAAATAATATGCAGTTTTTTCACTTTAGACTGTTCATAATTGCTATACTTTTATAACCCATTAAGATTTTAAAGTAAAAATTAATTAATTACACAAAAAAGCTCAATGTGAACAATACTAGAAAATCTATCCTATCAGCTGATTTAATAGAGTTCGCATCAGGGGTCAACAGCATACCTACAAACACGCACGGCGGCACGCTTGCAACGTTCAAAGGTCGACCGACCCTTTTTTTATACACTGTTATTTCTCTAACCGCTCATTAACGACATAAATGACTATCATAATTTTGTTCGTGGCGTGCGGTGTAGCTTTTTTGCGAAGTTTGCGTTACAATTATCAGATACACCCTGCATATTTTTTTAGTAAAATTACTTAATTACTCTTCCATGTTAAAAAAAATAAAAATAACTTTTCAAAACCGTCGTGAAATATAAAAAAAACGAGTGTGCTTATGACCACACGACTGAAGTGAAACTTCTTTCGCACCATCTGTATGTATATATATATATATATATATGTATGTATACCGGTCCTGCGCCTCCCGCATCCAGCGGTTTCCCGCGACCTTCACCAGGTCGTCGGTCCACCTTGTCGGGGGCCTACCCACGCTACGTCTTCCGGTGCGTGGTCGCCACTCGAGAACCCGTCGGCCCCATCGGGCATCGGTCCTACGGGCAATGTGTCCAGCCCATTGCCACTTCAGTGTTGCAATTCTTGCAACACTTCACTTGCACTTGCTTCTTGCGGGAGGCGCAGGACCGGTCGTCGTGGAGAACCTTGGGGGAGGCCTATGTCCAGCAGTGGACGTCTTTCGGCTGAAATGATGATGATGATGATGATGTATGTATATATATATATATATATATATATATGTCGGAGATCGTCGATTAATTTTAATAGAAGTTGCTGATTTGATTTACGTAGTAGAGGGGCGAACGCTTGTGACGTTATTTTGTGATGGCGTCACATGGACAGAGTCGCTTTGGAAAGTGGGGTTCGTCGAACGGTCACTTTGCATCGAGACGCGGACCAAGGCACATCTCCGAACCGAAACTGTCGGTTTGCCTATTCAAATTGTTATTATGAAGATTGGAGGGTATATCTACACGTCGTGCTTCAATTCAAAAACTCACCTACGAAATGGAACCTGTACCACCACACCAAGATGCTGTCGAACCTACCGCTCTGCCGTCGCTGTCTCCGACATCAGAAGTGGGATGAAGAACTACACTGCTCACAATCTCGTTATAAATCATTATCAGAATAACAGTCACTTTCTGCCAATATTTTTATAGTACTGGTGTGATTACTTGTGTGGTAGTTGTTCATTGCCTTTGTATGAGCTGGATGCTGGATGTCCTGGCAGCGAGGCTGGAAGTGAACGTCACGTTACGAGGTGCGCTCAATTGCTGACACAGAAGAGATCGCTCCGCGTGATAGTGCGCTGCAGGCGTGCAAGTGCCGGCTGGACGCGGCGCTATCGCCACAGTGCTGGCTGTTGCTTGGCGCGCGACAGTGCTGGCTGTTGCTTGGCGCGCGACAGTGCTGGCTGTTGCTTGGCGCGCGACAGTGCTGGCTGTTGCTTGGCGCGCGACAGTGCTGGCTGTTGCTTGGCGCGCGACAGTGCTGGCTGTTGCTTGGCGCGCGACAGTGCTGGCTGTTGCTTGGCGAGCAAGGTGCGCCTGCGGAGCGGGCAAGGTGCGCTTGAGGAGCGCGCTTCTAGCTGCTTGGTGAATCGCATCAATGGCGTATGGCGCTGCTGGAGCTGCGTGCGGCGCAGCTGAAGCTGCGTGACTTTGTGGAACGCCCATGGTTTCAAGACTTGAGCATCTACTCTGCAGGCGATGAGAAGGTTTCAAAATACCCAAAATGTTTGTGGTAACGTAATGGGATTTTATGAGAGCTCCGAGATGTCTGGTGTGCAACGGTTGACAACTGCCAAGTGGCAGGTGTTTGTGGGAAATTGCCATAATTCGGTGAGTCGTACTATTTTTATTTTGATTTCGGTGCTGAATGTTCTCTTGTCAAGCTATCTGTAATTTCATTGGTATACGTACACACGCGATAATACGTATACAGGGTATGGGTAGTACCAGCATTGTGTACTGAACCATTTCTTTGCGACATGGTAATAAGAGTTATTTGCAAACTTTATTTTTTGTACTACCCGTATTCTTTGCTATAATGGGCTGAGAAATTTTAAATCAGGGTTTTAAAATTATGATGTCTGGTTTGTCTTTATTTCAAAACTACAGTTCACTGTGCCTATAGTTACGAGCTCACTTGAGCTTATGATAGTATGTGTGGCTAGACTATTAAATCTTCTCAAGAGAACAAGCGGTAACGAACATAGAAATGAGTGCTATTTACGAAAAATGTAAATTTGATAGAAATGAGCTAAAGTAATGAAATTTAATATTGGTGAGTTGTTTGATGGCGATAATGGCGATCGTTACCTATTGAAATCGTTGATTGGAAACGGAACTTATAAGTACCCCACGATCGCATAAGTACGAAAGATTTTTCCAAGTAATGTCTGCTGAGTTAGATTTTCATAATGTAGAAGATGGTGAGGAGGGTGCCTCCGCCAGCAAATGGAACACGTATCATGGCTATGTGGTCGCGCTGCTCGCACTAGTCTGTAGTCGTAACTGCAACCCAGTGAGGGGTTGTTCAGAGCGCGATGGGCAGCTAGTGGTGTGGCGGGGACACTAGTAGGTATGGTCGCACTGCATGCACTAGGCTGTAGTCGTAACTGCAACTCAGTGAGGAGTTGTTCAGGGGGCGATGGGCAGCTAGTGATGTGGCGGGGACTCTGGTAGATATGGTCGCACTGCATGCACTAGTCTGTAGTCGTAACTGCAACTCAGTGAGGAGTTGTTCAGGGGGCGATGGGCAGCTAGTGATGTGGCGGGGACCTGGGTCTCGGAGGAGACTATTAGTTGTACGGTCATGTGTTGACCTGGGAGTCGTGGACTCTAGAGTTGGTCGTATCACAAGAGGTGATGACGATATGGGTGTCAACTATGAGTTGTCACTAGCTACTGTGGTAGCGGGCGATGATGTGTTTTCTTTTTGATGATTATGATTTTGATTTGATAATTATGAGGCTTGGAGGAACCTTTTGTGTTTTCTTTTTGAAATTTGATAATTATGAGGCTTGAAGGAAGCTTTTGTGTTTAAGTTGTTAAAATAATTAAGTTTGGTTTTCTAATAGTCAATGAAACTAAACGTGTGACGGTCAGGTTGGCCGAGCTCTCAAAAATGCTTCAAAGTCGGTTTTCTGTGTTTTTTTTTTAATTTGTTACAGACATGCACGAGGACGTGCAACGGGAAATATCGAAGTTTGGCCGGAATCGGCGGTTGGCCTGGTGAACCGGATCCCGGACTCCGGGGCTGAGCGAGCTTCGGATACGACTGGGATTGGCGCTGGGATGATAATGATGAAGATGCACGAGGACGTGCAACTCGTCAGGCTGGCCGTGTCGGAGATCGTCGATTAATTTTAATAGAAGTTGCTGATTTGATTTACGTAGTAGAGGGGCGAACGCTTGTGACGTTATTTTGTGATGGCGTCACATGGACAGAGTCGCTTTGGAAAGTGGGGTTCGTCGAACGGTCACTTTGCATCGAGACGCGGACCAAGGCACATCTCCGAACCGAAACTGTCGGTTTGCCTATTCAAATTGTTATTATGAAGATTGGAGGGTATATCTACACGTCGTGCTTCAATTCAAAAACTCACCTACGAAATGGAACCTGTACCACCACACCAAGATGCTGTCGAACCTACCGCTCTGCCGTCGCTGTCTCCGACATATATATATATATATATATGTGTGTGTGTACAATATATGCATGTATACACATATACATATATTAATTTTCTATAAATATTTAAATTTATTTCATGCTTTCTGCTAAAGACATTATAGAATCTTTTAAGGATCTTGATGTAAAAAAAAACTGCCGATCATTGGGGTTTGTCAGTATATACTGTAGCTTCAATAATAGATGTTATCGCACCTTTCTTAGCAATTGTTTTTAATTCTTGTGTCACTTTTGGTATATTTCCTGATTTGATGAAACTTAGCAAAGTAATTCCACTGTTCAAATCTGGTAGTACAACTGATCCCACGAATTTTTGGCCAATTCCTATATTACCAACTTTGAGCAAAATTTTTGAAAAATTAATTTTGAAACAGTTGTTGAGACACTTCAACTTATATAATTTATTGCACGTGAAACAATTTCGTTATACAAAGGGTCGTTCAACTACCGATGCGGGCGTGGCGTTGCTAAAGAACATATTTGGGGCCTGGGAGGAATCGCAAGATGCTCTTGGTATCTTTTGTGATTTGTCCAAGGCCTTTGATTGCGTACATCATGATACTCTTATTAGGAAACTGTACCATTATGGTTTAAGGGACAGAGCTCTCGACCTTCTGACTTCTTATCTGAATAATCGAATTCAGAGGGTTGATGTTAATGGCAACAAATCTGCAGGATCTGAGGTCACCATGGGCGTTCCGCAGGGCTCAATTCTAGGTCCTTTCTTGTTTTTAATTTATATTAATGACTTACCTCATCACGTGAGGGATAATCACAACGTAGTATTGTTCGCGGATGACACTTCTCTTATTTTTAAAGTCAAGCGTCAGCTAGCAAATTTTGACGAAGTTAACAATGCACTTTCGAAAGTTGTCCATTGGTTTAATGTAAATAACCTTCTTTTGAATGAAAAAAAAACTAAATTCATTAAATTTTCTACGCCAAATGTCAGGCAGCTAAGTACCAATGTTCAACTGAATGGAGTAGAGTTGATCCCTGTCGAGTCGACAGTTTTTCTTGGATTGACTATTGACTCCAAGTTACAATGGGGTCCTCACATTGAGAAGCTGTTGGGTAGACTCAGTTCTGCCGCTTATGCTGTTAAGAAAATTAGACAAATAACTGATGTGAATACAGCCAGAATTGTTTATTTTAGTTATTTTCATAGTCTTATGACTTATGGGATTCTTCTCTGGGGAACTTGTGCGGACATCAATACCATCTTTGTTTTACAGAAAAGGGCTGTTCGAGCCATTTACAACCTTGGTCCTAGAGATTCTCTTAGAGAAAAATTCAGGGAGGTGAACATTCTGACTGTAGCTTCGCAATATATATTTGAAAATCTTATGTATGTACATAAAAATATATCTAATTTTAAGAAAATAAGCGATATTCATAATATAAATACCAGGAACAAACACAATCTTGCTGTACATCACACTCGTCTCCACAGAGTAGGCAACTCGTTCATGGGTCAATGTATACACTTTTACAACAAGCTTCCCATGGACATTCGAAACTTACCCATTAAACGATATAAAACCTATATAAAGGCGAAACTTTGCAAAAAGGGGTATTATAAAATCTCAGATTATTTAGAGGATAGAGAAGCTTGGGACTGAGCTGCTCGCTCTGTTAAGCATTGTTATTAAGCAATATGCGTAATTTTAACGTAAATTATTGTAAACATTTTCATTTTTAATGTCTGGACTTTAAAAAAGACGATGATCCCTGAGTTTGTTTCGGCTATTTCTTCTCAGAGGTAGTCAGTTAGGAAATGCCGGCTTCATCTAGTTTAAAAAAATAATTGAAAAAAAAAAGACATAACGTGTGAAAGTGATCGGTGATCCTACTTGCTTAATAAACGATTTCATTTCATTTCATTTATAAATTAATATTTTTGCATAGACCTCCAATTTTAAAAAAAAGTGGATTCCCTCGGGGCCAAAAGGTCGGGCTCTTCCTCCTGAATCAGGGGACCCCAAACTCGGGTAGTCCACGACCTCTGGTTCCCGAGATAATCCACGGGGGGGTGAGGTAACTAAAGGGGGTCGGGGGGGATAGGTTTCGTGGGGTTGCGGGGGAGGGAGGGGGGAGGGGGAGAGGGGGCAGTGGATTCCCTCAGGGCCAAAAGGTCGGGCTCCTCCTCCTGATTCAGGGGACCCCAAACTCGGGTAGTCCACGACCTCTGGTTCCCGAGATAATCCACGGGGGGTGAGGTAACTAAAGGGGCGGTGGGGGGGTAGATTTCGTGGGGTTGCGGGGGGTAGGAGGAGGGGGAGAGGGGGGAAGGGGAGAAGGTGGAGTGGATTCCCTCGGGGCCAAAAGGTCGGGCTCCTCCTCCTGATTCAGGGGACCCCAAACTCGGGTAGTCCACGACCTCTGGTTCCCGAGATAATCCTCGGGGGGGTGAGGTAATCAATGAGGGGGGTCGGGGCGTGTTCGCAGCGTCATGTTCTCGAAGAAATTCATAGTTCTTAATCAATCAAGGTACTTAGCTTAATAATTGAGCTTATGAGGCTCGAAAGCAATTTGTACTTTGTGTCCAATTATCGTATTGTGACGATATCTTCTTCTATACTTTCAATTATATCAGAAATGTTCAGCAAAAATATGAAAAACAATATAAAAGCCAGAACAGAACGAAATTTATAAATTATAATTTGTGCTTTTAGGTAATCAATTGTTAACAAATCTTAAAAAGATCCAAAAAATATATATTGCCTTCGGCGAGATGCGAACTCACAACTTCATACTCGACTCAATTGTTAACAAATCTTAACCCTTAACTGGTATGGTGGGGGCCGCGCGGCCCCCACGCCTTACAATTTCTTTGTTTTCTGCCAAACTAAACATCGCCTGCAGCCGAAATTTTAAGTATTCTCATTACGTCGCCAGTCGCGGCTGTTGCCTGACGTTCGGCGCTGCATCACTTAACGGAACGCAGGTATGCACACGTTGGGGTCCACGAGGCCCCCACAATACCAGTTACGGTAGTTTTTTTTTTTACGGTAGTTCATTTATTTTGTTATTTTTTTACAGTTATTTTATCAACATGGCGAGGATTCTAGGTGACAAAACAATAGAAGAGATATTGAACGAAGATTCCGATGGCGAATCACTGATTGGTGAGATGCCACTAGAACAAAGTAGCGACAGTGAAATTATAATTGGTTGTGAAGATGCAGACAATAATGAGGACATAGGTTCTGACATTCAAGCATCTTCCACAGAGAGTGAAGATGAAAATATTGCAGGCCTTAGTCAATCCAGCTATTATGGTAAAAATAAATATAAATGGTCCAAAAATTCACCAGCACGTTGGTTGTTTATTCACCAGCGAGCTTGGTCCATGTTGATTTTTGTGAAATTTTAATTAGAGACTATAGTGTTTTTTTTTAAGTTCCTTTAACATAGATTAAGTTAAACATTATTAGTTTTTATTATAACTTGCCAAAAAGAAATTTTCATACTTTTGTTTGTAACGTAAAAAAAAATACCAAAAACTTGTTACTATTATGATATCTTTTATTGTATCTAAGTTAGAAGATTTATATAATTAAAAACAAATTGGTAACATTAAACAAGCCTATTATTTATCATTTAAAAGCATTTATTTAAGTTAAAACTTGCTTGCTAGAAGCAATCATTCTAGGGGGGCTGCGCGGCCCCCACGTTACCAGTTATGTATGTCAAATTTACGATACCAGTTAAGGGTTAAAAAGATCCAAAAAATATATATTGCCTTCGGCGAGATGCGAACTCACAACTTCATACTCGACATGTCATGCAATATTTACATGAGCCAACTCCTTGGTTGTAGTACAGACGAAATAGGACTATACTATTTAGTTATCCACGAAGAAAACAGCGGAATACGTTTGTATAGAGAAAACACCATTAGAGTCCACTCTAAAGGCAAAGGTGAAAGGGCCAAACTAACCAAAATAGTCTTCTAGAAAAGCAACTACAATACTAAAATAACATTTGTCGGTCTCCGTGGCCCAGCGGTCAACACGCCTGCCTGCGACGTGGAGGCTCCGGGTTCGATCCCCGGCTAGGTCGTGATGGAAAACGATCTTTTCCTGATTGGCTTGGGTCTTGGATGTTTATCTATTATAGAATATAGTATCGTTGAGTTAATATCCCATAACACAAGTCTCGAACTTACTTTGGGGCTTGCTCAATCTGTGTGATTTGTACGTATACAGTATGTTAAGAAAACCCTGTCCGACCCGTGAAGGTGTTGTTAGGTATCGATAACTGATTCTACTAATGCATACAACCCCGGGCTAAACTTAAAAAAAAATCCCCTTAAAAAAAAAATATTATTTCGCTAAAGGAGGTAACTTAATAAATGTGCGTTGACCACCCTTCGCCTGCCGCCCGCGGGGGGCGGGTGGCAGGACACGCGGCACGTGGTCGCATCGCTATTCGCTCATAATAATACCGGTGTTGTCACTTTTTAAAAATTACCAAATTTTGGGGAAATTGGAATAATTCGCGGGGAAAAAAGATTATGTGACACGCAAAAAGCGAGCCGAAAAATTCCCAGTTCGCGCCTTTACATCTATATCTGAAATTACCGGGAATATGAGACGGACCCTGAATATTACCAGGAACAAATTCGTACACGATCAGACGATGATCACTACAAGAAGCAGCTAACAAATTCAACCACTTTTTCACAGCCATAGGAAAAAGTACTACCCTAACAAACGACTCTTGTTGTGAGAGAAACATCAGTGATAACCCACAGTCAACAACCATATTTGTTAGCATAGTCTATGGTTACGAAGTAAGCAACCTATTAAAGAAAAAAATAAAAAATTATAATAATAAAATTTATGCAAATTATAAGTACAGACGATTTTCGAGACGATTTATCTGATTTCCAACTTTATCCCTAAAGCATTAAGGCTCAAGGTTGATTGGGAATATCTGACAGTTTCGGGGAGCTTGACCTGCTGTCATCCGTACACTAATTCTGTATTACGCACTCCCATCAAAATAAAATTTAACCTTAAATTTTACGATTTTAGTAGTCGGTGCGGACCCAATGATCGCTTTTGACAACTTACCTCAAAATATTTTTATAATTTTTTGGTTCTATGAATGTTTTCGTAGCGAGTAAAACAAAATTATAATGTAAACTAAAGATAGCATACTTTTTAAAATATTTTTCATACTACAAATCAAAGACTAGTGTTATTTAAAGACACATTATTTTGTGTTGAGAGCAAAGTAATTTAAAATTAAGAAACAATCAAAACACTATCTGCACAAATATGGCAAACTGAACAAAATGTCGTAACCTTTTTGGTTTTGTTTTTGGCAATTTTTCTTCCATGCCTTTTTTGTGAGTTGTTTTTGTAACAACTTACACAAAATGTTCTTGTTGTCAAACAAAACGCGATTAATGAGGATGATCAGCGATTTGAGCGGCGTGGCTCCAATGAAAAAAATATTACTTTTGCGCCGCGCCGGGTTTAATGACCACCGGACTAAAAACAGCATATAATATACAAATAACGTATATAAACATATATTAATATATAGAAATCTTAAAAATAAGTCGTTTCACGTCATTTAAACAACTGATGAAAAACGCAAATATATTGGGATTTGCATATGGCTGTCAACGGGTTAGCCAATGATTCTAAGAAACATTTTCTTCTGACAACTAAAAAAGCGCTAATAAAACTTTTTATTAAGATAATGTGCTTAATCCAATCATTCTTACACCATGTCATATTTTTTCCCAATTAAATTTAGAAATTACTGCAGTGTGGTTACACAAATTTTTAAGTTTACGCATAAGTATTCTTAGATTCATATATCGATAATTGGAATTCATGTTTCCTAACTGTGAATCTTAATATGTTGTACCTTAGCTTTTGAAGCTGGGACAGGAAAGTTTAGTTTAAGGGAATTCCTTTCTTGTGTAACCACACTGTGCTCATATCAGTCGACAAGACCTACAGGAACACGCGGATATCAGAGCGTATTCCCATTTCTACAGACGACAGCAGATCATAGTTCAGATAGTAAAAATAATAAGGAAAACCGAAAATTCTACCAGCCTGGGGTATTGGAACACTCACACAGTGCGATTTAAAGCTCAACAAGACACTCTTCGAGAAATAGCATTCGAATGGAATAATTTTTTTCACTCACGTTGTCGATTCCCAAAGATTTTCCAAGCATGTCCAATGATAGGTAATCCTCCATCAAACTCAGGGGGCGCATTGGGATAACGTCTGGACCACGACCATAAAGCTATTATTACTACGCATAAAAATGACACTAACAGCATTATATCAGACATTTTGTAACTCTAGCGACGGACTGCGTAGCCTTAACTTACAATCTTATATTTATAGGTGGACGTGGTTTTTCAAGAAAGACTAAGAATATATTTATTCGCTTTAAATCATGGTTCATTAAGATCTTGTAAATAAAGCTATGATTTCAGGACCAAATTTAATAAATTGATTTATTTAAAATTAAATTTATAACATTTCTAATAACGTTATTATGGTTGTTTGGGTTGTCTTTCTATTTGATCGAAACAAAACCAATTCAATTAGTTAAATTACAGGTGTCTATATACCTATAATTTAATCATATCTTATAATTATACCTATCTTCTTAACCTATACTTGTATAGGCTGAGAAGAAGACACTCTGTTCCACTGCTGGACAAAACCTTGGGGGAGCCCAAGGCTTTCATTCGATTGGAGGGTTTTGCCATAATCCCCACGATTGGCAGGCGGGATGGGGATCGCAATAATTTGATATTCCACAGGAGAAGCGCTGCTGCCCGCTACCCTGGTGAGAGTTCTTTCGTTGCCTCTTACGACAGCCACGGCATATGGGATGATATTATTCTAAGCCCGGTACCACACGGGGAGTTAATTATACCTATAATTTAATCATATCTTATAATTATCTGCTAGTTTATTTATCAAAAAAATGTTTTAAGCATATTTTAGTTTTCATTATAAAAACAATTACCAATAACTTTATTATTGTGTATTATTTTTTGTTTGTTATCTTATAACTTTCGACTGATTGAAAGAATTTTGATGAAACATTTTTTTTTTTACTTTTAAAGCTGGTGTTTTCCATATGGTCCCAATTTCTCACTTTGGTCCAGTTCTAACAATGGCATCCATAAAAATACCCATCGATATCAGACAAATGAAAACCATATAAGTTTTTAACTTGTATTAAGTATATGCACAGCAAAATAACCAATAAATAAATAAATAAAGAAAGAAAATACATTTATTTAGCACATATTAAAAGACACACAATACATCAGATAAAGACAAACATTAAAAAGTAAGAAAAATAGTAATAATAAAATAAGTAAATTGTGATAAAAAAAATTAATGTAGAAAACTAGCGGGAATGTGTGCCTCCCGGCTGCGCCAAAAAGGCCTAGTTCAGCAAAAAAATAAATTAAAATCACGAGAATCAATAACGAAGATTCTTTATTTTCTTTCTTAGTTCTGTAGTTTGGTTTGTAAACCAAAATTACGAATAGTAGGACTATAGTGAATGAAATTGCGTCATTTGCTTGCTGGCGTTTTCCAAACTATGTTGAGGTTACCAACCAGTCTAACTAGATGGAGTTGGATACCAGCGCCTGTCGCAACTAAAAAGTGCACTTTTTTTTACAACAAAGCAACTGACTCCCAAAAAACAAGACAAAGTGAATAATAACTAATTTCGGAAGTCGCGTGCAACAAACGATTAATACAAAAAGTAGGTTTCGACTTCCGAAATTAGTTATTTTTCAATTTGTAGTAAGGTTTTGGAAGTCAGTTGTATTATAGAAAACTTTTTTTATATTGAATTGCTCACGTGGATTGTTTCTTTGATGATGCAGAAACGGTGCACAACCTTGATCTCAGTGAATTATTAATAACATAGTTTGTAATCATGTTACATTGTAAGCACATTGTTACTTGTTGTTCAAATTAAATAATTATTCAAATAATAGATCGTGGATAATAAAAGTAATGGAATGTACCGACGTCAGCAGGTCAAGCTACCTGTAACTATCAAGTATTCCCATTCAACTTTGAGCCTTAATGCTTTGCAGATACAGTTGAAAATCAAATAAAGAAATCTGACAGATTGTTGTAGCTTGATGTGCTATCGTCTATAAAGTGGGTGATAGACGTACGCACTTAAAGTACGCAGTTTTTAAGATCGTGAACTTATTCGGCTCGACGTCGGTGACAGACTTGAAGCTTGCTCATATTATATCGTGATGTCGTCGGGAGAAGAAGCTTTGTATTATGTGGGCATACTACATTTTAAAAACTAATGAAAGACGAAATCGACAAGTGTGGGTAAAGCACTGCATTACGAAAAGAGAGCGTTTATCGCATGTGAATTTAGTAAGAGCATTGGCGTATCGAGGGGGGGGGGGGCAATGGGTGGCAGCTGCCCCCACCCCCCCAACTGGAAATCTCGCAGAATATGTATGAACTCCCTTGATTACTAAACAAAATATAAATGAGGACTTATCTCTAACTTTTAAATAAATCACGCAGTAGACACTGACAAAATGTAAGGGGGAAATTGCCAAAATACCGTAACCGACTATAGCGCACAAAGATTACTAGCTCAAAAAATTTGACAAAAATTTGACATACCCCAAGGCCGGACTTGCCCATCCCTAGGCCTGACTTGCCCACCCCTAGGCCTGATTTGCCCACCCCTAGGCCGGACTTGCCCCCCCCTCCTCCCCTCCCCTTTCCCCTATGCCAGGAGCTGAGCTACGCCTATGAGTAAGAGAGTTACGTGAAGAGAAAGTAGATTTCCATGATCATTTCAGAATGCCTGAACCGTTGTATGAAGAACTTCTGAGCTCGCGGCTGACGGCTCGCAGCGCAGCGCATAGGTTCGAGCCGAGGCGAGCTACAAGTAAGATTTCAAACAGGTTGGATCGCCAGCGAACTTGCTCGGCAATTTTGAAGTACGCGTTTTTAAGGTGACACACAGGCGAAAAAGGTCGTCGAGCCACAAGTCCGTGTACTTATTCGCACGTCTATCACCCACTTTAGTGACGCTAATGATTCACCGACAGGGAATTGCTTTGTGATAATACATAGTAGTTAATTGTACCTATGTAATCGAGTCTATATCGTTCATCTGAAGGTCAATTCCCATAATTAAAAACGTTCTAGATCTAGTCTCGTTTCTGCTACAAACATATATCAGAAACTTATCAAAATGTGGGCAAATTTGAAGGTAGACTTGAGAGATTGGGACCGTGATCAGACCAGCCACCTAATTGGGTAACAGACTATTACTATCAGTTGGAACCATTTAGAAGATAGCTAATCCAATGCTCCACGTGTCCCAAACTGTGTCTTCACAACAACGTAAAAACGCAATGAATGTTGTTCAACTGTCAAAATGATGTAATGTCAACCTAGGTCAGGAAATACAGTTAACCAATGTATTTAAAGACCTCCTAAAAATGATTTATCATGACATTTAAGAAAAAATAAATAATTTAAGATAGCTGTGATGATTTTTTTTGTAATACGAGTATGTATGATACGACATGAACACTAATTAAGTAGTCTGTAAGCAGTCTCCGTCGTAAACATTCTTTTAAAATAGTTATAACAATTTTATTTCAATCCCACAAAATACGAGCTCATTCGTTTTTAATGAATGTTTTAGTTTCCTCGGTGGTAGGCCATAACATCGGCCGCCGGCAGAAGTTACCACCCATCAGACAGTTTTGCCGCCAAGCGATTTGTCGTGTTCCGGCATGATGTCTGGTGAAGCCGTATGGACGACGGGTCTGAGCAGTTGTGTTACGATGTGTACCGGGTACGATGCGCCAAATGTTGTTGTGTTGGGAGTTTGGTCGTGGAGGGTCTTCAGATCAATCTCCCTTTGGCGCAGCATCGTTGGTCGTGTTGTTGGGTTAAACATTGCAAGGATAGGCTCTTAATAAACTAGCGCGCTTTACCATCAACGATCGCATCACTGGTTACCATCAGGCGGGATTGCGGTCAAGCGCTAGTTTATAATTATTAAAAAAAAAATGAAATGAAAGTACCTAACACTTTTTATTTTTGAAGTGAAACTTCATTAGGCACGCTTGACTTGGGGAGTAAGCTGGCGAAAGCGTTACGAAAAATGATCGGGCAAGGCGAACGGAAGTTAAGTGGGGGATATAAGCACAGAGGCGCCCGTGGCGTGAGCTTGGTACTACAAGGTCTACGACGACAACGAGTTTTTTTTTTTTCAATAAAAATAGAAGATCTATGCAAAATTCGTCGTGGACTACCCGAGTTTGGGGTCCCCTGATTCAGGAGGATGAGCCCGACCTTTTGGCCCTGAGGGAAACCACTTCCACTTCAAATATAATTTATAAGTGTATTATAATGAAATAAATAAGATAATAATAAAAAACGAGTGTGCTTATGACCACACGACTGAAGTGAAACTTCTTTTGCACCATCTGTATGTATATATATATACCTATATATATGTGTGTACAATATATACATGTATACACATATACATATATTAATTTTCTATAAATATTTAAATTTATTTCATGCTTCCATTTATAAATTAATATTTTTGCATAGACCTCCAATTTAAAAAAAAAAAAAAAAAAAAAAGTGGATTCCCTCGGGGCCAAAAGGTCGGGCTCTTCCTCCTGAATCAGGGGACCCCAAACTCGGGTAGTCCACGACCTCTGGTTCCCGAGATATTCCACGGGGGGGTGAGGTAACTAAAGGGGGTCGGGGAGGGGGATAGGTTTCGTGGGGTTGCGGGGGGGAGGGGGAGGGGGAGAGGAGGGGAGTGGATTCCCTCGGGGCCAAAAGGTCGGGCTCCTCCTCCTGATTCAGGGGACCCCAAACTCGGGTAGTCCACGACCTCTGGTTCCCGAGATAATCCACGGGGGGGTGAGGTAATCAATGAGGGGGTCGGGGGGTGTTCGCAGCGTCATGTTCTCGAAGAAATTCATAGTTCTTAATCAATCAAGGTACTTAGCTTAATAATTGAGCTTATGAGGCTCGAAAGCAATTTGTACTTTGTGTCCAATTATCGTATTGTGACGATATCTTAAAGCTTCTATACTTTCAATTATATCAAAAATGTTCAGCAAAAATATATAAAACAATATAAAGGCCAGAATAGAACGAAATTTATAAATTTATTTGTGCTCTTAGGTAATCAATTGTTAACAAATCTTAAAAAGATCCAAAAAATATATATTGCCTTCGGCGAGATGCGAACTCACGACTTCATACTCGACTCAATTGTTAACAAATCTTAAAAAGATCCAAAAAATATATATTGCCTTCGGCGAGATGCGAACTCACAACTTCATACTCGACAGGTCATGCAATATTTACATGAGCCAACTCCTTGTTTGTATTACAGACGAAATAGGACTATACTCTGCTTCCGTTCGCCTTCATCATTTTTTTTCCTATCATTTTCGTAACGCTTTCGCTAGTTTACTCCCCAAGTCAAGCGTGTCTAAAGAAGTTTCACTTCAATAATATGGTTTATTTCTCTCACCAAGGAACATTGTTACAATAAATAGTGTGTAAATACAATTTTGCCGTATTCTCGAACCTTTGTGAGAGCTGGAGTCTGAACTAGGTTCGGAACATGTGATACAGATCTCCAGGCTCACACCCCTTGAAACATTAATCATTTGAAACGGCATCGAGAATATTTTTTTACATGTATCACTATCAGTTTGAAAAACATTTTCAGCAGAGAGGTAAATCTAAAGATAAAGGTGCACTCGAGAAGTGTAATGTAAGGTGATGTAATTGTAAGAAAGTGTATAGTGTGTGAAGGTGTAAGGGTGTTATGTGTAAATGCATGTGGACTCAGTGTGAGAAATTGTGATTAATATTGAGTGGTTTGGATAATGTTTTCTATACTTTCATAGTCAATGTCCAGTAGCCAGTTCCTTACAGTAGTTTTGCATTTATGCTTAACCATAGAGTACAAATTTAAGATTTCATTGAGTTTGTTGTACACGTAAGGACCAAGGAAGTAAAAAGATCGCTGAGCTAGCTTTGAATGGACAGGGATGGATGAACATACTATATGTTTCCGCCTCAAGGATTGGAACTTTTCGGGATTATAGGAATTGTGGGAGTGGGTAGCGAGAATTAAATCTAGAATAAACAATTTCCGGATAGAGAGGACCTTACAGGTATTATAAAGTTCTGTGGTAGGGAACCGATAAGGAAGGGACCAACCCACTTTAAGGATTGTTCTTTGGGCTCGTTCCAATTTCAACAAATGCGTTTTTGCTGCTGCGCCCCAGACAACTATACAGTACTGTGCAATTGATTGACACAGAGCTAGATAAACTTGTCTAAGTACTTGAGTGTCAGCCACATGGCGGAGATTCTTAAAAATAAATATCAGCTTGCGCAGTCTAGAGGTAAGTACGTCTATATGGTTATAGAATGATAAAGAATATTACTGGAACTCTGTTATGGCCAGTACTAAAGTGTTTAAAGTGGATAAAGAATGGGGGGGAAGCATTCCAAATGACAAAGGTTTTAAATGAAACAGCTTTCAGTGAGAAATTCATAATTTCCACAACGAATACATATTTATATTTATATTACATTCCTATTTCAGCGAAAATTATACAATCTAGTCAATTATAAACTGTGTTCCAGTTCAACAAGATTACATTGACTGTGTGCATGAACATTATTTATGATCGTAACTCTAAACTAATGTGGTATCCAGTCACTGGTTTCAAAATTAAATCACATTTACTTTGTACGTTTCTGATGTCGCCGGTGACGCGGTATTGTCGCAGAATATACGCCAAAGTCGTCTTCATAGTCATCATGGCGTTTGTTCTTCCTGAAATTATGTAAAATAAATACATACGTAAGGGAATTTATAAAAAGTATATTTTTGAAGAAATATATGCACAGGCCCCGTGTGGTACCGGGCTTAGAATAGTACCAACCCATATCCTCCCGTGGGTGTCGTAAGAGGCGACTAAGGGAACTCTCTCACCAGGGAAGCGGGCAGCAGCGCTTCTTCTGTGGAATATCAAATCCTGCGATCCCCAACCCGCTTGCCAAGCGTGGGGATTATGGCAAACCCCCCCCCATAATGTTGCACACGACTAAGCCAAGGCCCCTAGTCCCCGGCAGCTCCGCTATTCCTGGTCATTGTGGTAGCGGCCAAGGTAACGGCGGGGCAAGGGGTGCGAAGAATCTCCGGAAGAGATCCGGCTACCACAAACAACGACGGATCGACCTGGCAACACTGAACGTGCGCACACTGCGGACCGACGAGAGGGTTATTGAACTGGAGGAAGAATTGAGCAGGTTACGATGGGGTGTCCTGGGATTATCTGAAGTCCGAAGAGAGGGTGAGGACTCGATAATCCTTAAATCCGGTAACTTGCTCTATTTCCGGGAGGGCGATCATCAGTCCCAAGGTGGTGTCGGGTTCCTCGTCCACAGGTCCCTTGTGGACAATGTAGTGAAGATCGAGAGTGTGTCGACCAGGGTGGCGTTCCTGGTACTCAGAATAACGAAACGGTATTCGCTGAAGGTCATTCAGGTATACGCCCCGACCTCGACACACTCCGACGATGAAGTAGAGACTATGTATGAGGACATCTCTAAAGCCATACATAGCTCAAAAACTCACTACAGCGTTATCATGGGGGACTTCAACGCTAAACTGGGAAAACGGAGCGGTGAGGAGCTCGGACTGGGAAATTTTGGATTTGGGCGTCGGAACTACCGAGGCCACATGTTGGCTGGCTTCATGGAGAGGGAGGGACTCTTTATGATGAACTCCTTCTTCAGGAAGCGTGAACAGCGGAAGTGGACTTGGATCAGTCCCGACGGGGTCACTAAGAATGAGATAGACTTCATTATGACGACAAAAAGGCACATATTCAATGATGTCTCAGTGATCAACTCGCTCAAATGCGGCAGCGATCATCGTATGGTCAGAGGCACATTGAATCTGAACATAGTGTCCGAAAGATCTCGCCTGATGAAGTCTACGCTCCGGCCAGCACCCATCCAGATCCATAACTCCGAAGGTTTCCAGCTCGAGCTCCAAAATCGCTTCGAATGCCTAAGTGGTGACGTGGACGAATACAATGACGGGTTTGTAGAAGCTGTCCGTACGGTCGGGACCAAGTATTTTAAGACCCGCCGTACAAATAGAACTAAAAAGCTCTCGGACTACACTCTCGAGCTCATGGAGGATAGACGTGAGATGGTTTTGCGTTCGTCAAGTGATGCTTGCAGATACCGGCAGCTCAATAAGCAGATCTCAAAGTCTCTGAAGCGCGACCTACGTCGGTATAATACCGAGCGTATAACGGAGGCCATAGAGCGAAACAGAGGCTCTAAAGTTTTCGCTAGGGATCTGACTATTGGGCATAGCCGGCTAAGCAAGCTGAAGACTGACGACGGTAGGATCATAACGTCCGGGCCCGAGCTTTTGAGGGAAGTCGAGAATTTCTATGGACAGCTCTACACTTCGACGACAAAACCCGCATTAAATCTTGCTGAAGACCCTAGAGCAAGATTAACCCGACACTACACCGAAGATATCCCGGACGTCAGCCTGCAGGAGATTCGATTGGCTCTGAAACAACTTAAAAACAACAAGGCGCCGGGCGATGACGGAATAACGGCAGAGCTACTGAAGGCGGGTGGTGAACCGATCCTTAGGGCCCTTCAGAAGTTATTTAATTCCGTCATAGTCAAGGGAAAAACGCCACAGGCATGGCACAGAAGTGTGGTGGTACTCTTTTTCAAAAAGGGTGACAACACCCTTTTGAAAAACTACAGACCCATCTCACTTCTGAGTCATGTCTATAAGTTGTTTTCGAGAGTCCTCACGAATCGTCTCGCCTGCAGGTTTGACGACTTCCAGCCACCCGAACAAGCCGGTTTCCGAAAGGGCTTCAGCACAGTAGACCACATACATACGCTACGGCAGGTTATACAGAAGACCGAGGAGTATAACCTACCCCTTTGCTTGGCGTTTGTGGACTACGAAAAAGCCTTTGATTCGATCGAGACCTGGGCTGTACTGCAGTCTCTCCAGCGGTGCCAAGTAGACTATCGGTATATTGAAGCGCTGAAGGGTTTGTACGAAAACGCCACCATGTCAGTCCGAATACAGGACCAGACCTCGAAACCAATACCTCTCCAACGTGGTGTCAGACAGGGAGATGTTATCTCCCCGAAATTGTTTACCGCTGCATTGGAGGATGTCTTCAAGGTTCTGGACTGGAAAGGACTGGGCATCAACATCAATGGCGAGTACATGACACACCTTCGGTTTGCTGATGATATCGTAGTCATGGCTGAGACCGCGGAGGACCTGAGTACAATGCTCGAAGACCTCAGCAGAGCCTCCGAGCGAGTCGGTCTTAAAATGAACATGGGCAAGACGAAAGTCATGTCTAATGCCCATGTTGTACCGACTCCTATAAAGATTGGAGACTCTGTTCTCGAAGTTGTTGACAGTTACGTGTACCTGGGACAAAATATCCAGTTAGGAAGGTCCAACTTCGAGAAAGAGGTCAATCGTCGAATCCAACTCGGCTGGGCTGCTTTCGGGAAGCTACGAAGAATCTTCTCGTCCGAAATACCGCAGTGTCTCAAGACAAAAGTCTTCGACCAGTGTGTGTTGCCAGTGATGACATATGGAATTGAGACGTGGTCGCTAACAATGGGCCTTATAAGAAGGCTCAAAGTCACTCAAAGGGCAATGGAGAGGGCTATGCTTGGGATTTCACTGCGCGATCGAATCAGGAATGAGGAGATCCGCAGAAGAACGAGAGTAACCGACATAGCCCGAAGAATTGCAACACTAAAGTGGCAGTGGGCTGGACACATTGCCCGTAGGACCGATGCCCGATGGGGCCGACGGGTTCTCGAGTGGCGACCACGCACCGGAAGACGTAGCGTGGGTAGGCCCCCGACAAGGTGGACCGACGACCTGGTGAAGGTCGCGGGAAACCGCTGGATGCGGGAGGCGCAGAACCGGTCGTCGTGGAGAACCTTGGGGGAGGCCTATGTCCAGCAGTGGACGTCTTTCGGCTGAAATGATGATGATGATGATGATGATATGCACAGAATTATTTTTTGTTTATGTGAAATCCGAAACACGTGTTCAGGATTTTTAAGTAAACAATCTATGTACAAAATTTCAAAAAGATGTCATAAAAACCACAAAGTTATGAGCTTGTTATCCTACTTTGTTGTCCCAACAAAAACATGGTCAACGTTCCATTCGGGCGAGCGAGCGATGCGTTGATTTCTGGTGTCAGCTGTTGCGCAGGCATGATCTACCATAAACAACGTGGCCCGTTCGGTAACCACATTGCAATAATTTCTAAACGTATTGGGGGAAAAAATATAACGTGTTATAAAAATGATTAGAATCGATTCTGTTGATCTTTCTGAACAAACTATATTCAGGTTTCGTGTGAAGAAAAAATAACATTGTATATATTTTTTATATCGACCACCAGTTGAAATAATATTAAAAAAAAAAAATTAATTTCCAAAACAGAGAAAGGCATTATAAAAACTCCATTTTGGCGCGCTTGTTGTAATATACCTAATACTTACTATATGACATTGGCAATGCATTGAACCGCAAACACTGTTAAAAATTCCCTTGTTCACAAACTAAAGTAAATTTAAGTTTAGTACATCTTTTTCTATCTATTTCATTAAGAAAAGGACAGAAGATAAATAATAGTTGAGTCCTGTCACACCATAAGGATTCCTTTTTAACCGACTTCAAAACGGAGGAGGTTACTCTACTCGACTGTAATATATGCTTTTTTTATGTTTGTTCGTGGATAACTTCTTCGTTTATGAACCGATTTTGATGATTCTTTTTCTGTCGGAAAAAATACATTCCTAATGTAGTCCCGTGATAAGGATATCAGGGTTTGATGGTGAAAGATCAGAGAAATCAAGGGTAACTTTCAAAAATTGTAGGGACGGCTAGTGCATTTGTAAGTTTTTTCATTAGGTATTTTAAAGCACTACAATTTAATAAATATCTGATAATGTGGCCGGTAGACAGGCGAGGGAACTCCTCAATCATGCAATAATGCATCCGTATGGGCTATAATGAACGTCTGGAGTAGATCAGATGATGGAGCCGAGAGACTGTCGAGGGAACTCTTCAACGGCAGCTACGTTATGTTCGTGCTTGATTAATTTGTGTTGATCTAGATAGTTCAGGGAACTCCTCAACAATTTATAGTATATAACTAGCAAACCCGGCGAATATCGTTTCGCTACCAGATGGCTTCGGTTTATGTAACATATCGTTTGGTGATTAAAAGATGAAGGAAATTTTCTATTAAATTTAACATGCCTAACCAGCAACAAAATCGGTTCCCTACACGAACCCAGCATATGTTCCGTGCACAGCCTACTAACTACCATCCCCAAAGTAACATGTTTAGACTACAGCCTAGAAATAACGCCCCGCCAAATAATGGACCAAAACCTATGAGTGGCGTTCAACATTTTACCCCTAGAGCATTACCCATGACATCAGGGCACGATTGGCAAAAAAGTGGTAATCCACCACCTAGCAATTACTTTAAGACACGTGAAATCAATCTTAACGAATTTATTTTGCCCGATAATGCCTATTATTCTGCCGAATATTGCTATTTGCCTGAATATACATGTTACACGGACTTTAATGACTATAATACCCCTTACGAGTATGACCACATTACTGCTATGACTTGTAACGATACGACTAATGACATGTCTAATAATCAAGTAACACAGGAGGCAGAACCACAACCAGGACCCAGCCACGTAGGTCAATCTCCGGATTTTCGTTCAGACAAGATATCAAAAGAGCAAGGATAGATATTAATTTGCAAACCCAGAGACAATTATCGTACATAGAGATTTCTGAACCCCCTTTAAAATTCCTGATAGACACTGGTGCTAACCAATCGTTCATAAGCCCCGAGGCCATACAAAACTTCTTCTCTAACTACCAACTTAACTATGACCCTTTTGAAATAACAAATTGTTACGAATGCACCTTATGTCGAGGGCATAAGGTTCAATATCGCTTGACATGCAGTGTGTAACTTTTAAGATCTATAACTCTAGATCTAGACATCGTATAGGTGTAATATAAAAACGCATTCCTAGACTTAAGGTGGCCTATCGAATGGTACAGGTTTTATCAATTTTGTCAACTAAGTGACGACATCGAAATTTCTAGAAACCTGTTTCCGGGAATTACCGTAGGTACCTACTGAATGTACTCGAAGTTATGCGCTATTATTATTACGTCTAGACGATTCTGGAATGTTCGATCAGCTGGCCTATATATAGCGCCGTGACGCCGGCGCCGAGTCAGTCTACACTTGACTACCGAGACGAAACAGCGACATTTAAGGAGCGATCTTTGAGAATACCTACTGCGACAACTGTAACGAGAACATTGAGTACTACGTGAAGAAACATCTGTAGTGTTGTTGTGTGTTTACAACACGGACTTCGTGGACGTAAGTGAAGACTTCGGTGCAACGTCAGCAACATTCTACTTGTCATTGCCTACAATCGACTGTACCTTCGTTGCCAATAAACTTCGTAACCCTTAACCGGTATTTTAGTACCCCTAGCCCGTAACAATTGGTGTCAGAAGTGGGATGCCGGTCACGCCAAGGGAAGACGAAAGAGTTCGCACGCGACGACAAGCAGCGATGGATTTGGCGCGTCAAGAGGAAGAAGGGCTTGGTGTCCCTGCACCCGAAACAGAAGCGGCCGTCGTAACACCTACAAGTGCGCCTACTACCACCACTATTCCCGGAAGCAGTGGATGCGATTTATCGGCGCTGCTGGCTCACTTAACGATGCAAATAAAAGGTATGGCAGAATCCCAGGCAAAATCCCAGGCAGAAATCCAGGCTCAAATAAAACAATCCCAGGCAGCAACCCAGTCACAAATAAAGGAATCCCAGCAATTAGTATTAGAACTTAATGAAAAGTGGGAAACAACCAAAGAAGAGGTCAAAGAGCTTAAAATAAAAACAGCACAACAAGATGCCCGCATGGACCAACAAGAAGCTCGTATGGAGAAATTAAACAGTACCATCATGGAGTTTGGGAAGGAAGTAGAATGTTTGCATGAGAAGGTACAAAAAGGAGTTATTAAAGGTGTGGTACCGGTACCCAGTGCTTTGCCGACTTTCAAGGTACCTCATTTTGACGGAACAACGTCATGGGTGGCCTTCCGTCTACAGTTTGAGAAGGTCGCCAAAGGCAACAATTGGGACGACGATCAAGCGGTAACCGCTCTTACGCTTGCTCTGCGTGGTGATGCGGTACAAATCCTCGAAAATATTTCCGGCGATTGCAATACCCTAGCCTGTTTGTTGGAAGCGTTAGAGTCTAGATACGGGGAGAAACACCTCGAACATGTCTTCAGGGCTCAACTCCGCGACCGGACACAGAAGAGCAGTGAAGGTTTGCAACAATGGGCTACGGAAATAGAACGCATTGTTCGAAGGGCGTATGCATCAACACCAGCATTAATTGACGCTACTACTGTGCAAGCCTTTACTGATGGAATACGAGACGCAGAAGTCAGGGCTGCAGTACGCCTGGGTCACCATCAGACTCTAAAGGCAGCCTTGACACACGCCCTGGAGGTGGAAGCAGTACGTCAAGACGGCCGACAACATCATCGTATCCGTGAGGTAACCGCACCAATAAAAAGCCGACAAGGACCAACCTGCTATGAGTGCGGCGAAAAGGGGCATATTCGGATCAATTGTCCCAGGAAGTCTAAGGGAAGAAGTACTTCTGGGACACAGGTGGAAGCAGAGGATTTAAACTAGGAACAGCCAGAGCTGTGGGGCGAGTACTGGCTGGTCGACGTGAAGCCCCCATTATAACAGTATCACAAGTGGGTGACGGAAACAGTCTTATTATAGAAGGAGAACTGAATGGTAAGTCATGCAGTTTCACATTGGATACTGGTGCATCAAGAACTATTGCACGACCAGAGCTATTTCCTCGCACCATAGTATGGAAAAGAGGATCTTCACAATGCCGGTTACAAACTGCCACCGGCCAACCAGTACTCGTCCTTGGGGAAACAAATGTGACCTTGAAAATGGGTGATAAGACATTTACGCATCCTGTTTTAGTAGCGAATATTACAGATGATTGCATTATAGGACTGGACTTTTTGAAGAAACAACAATGCGTCCTTAATGTAGCAAAAGGAGTATTGAGTTTTCCAGAACAAGAAGTATTTCTTCAAGGTGCAAAACAAGGGTCAGTGTACTGTTTAAGAAAAACTGTATTACCACCAAGATCAGAAACTTTAGTAGATATTAGATTTTCACCAAAAGGATGCCGCAAACGTTGCATTATAATAGAGGATTCTGGAGATCACCCAGACTGAATAACGGCAAGGACACTGATGATGATTTCCGATAAACCAAAAATACGCATTATCAACGTTAGTAACAAAGAAATAATTCTCGAAAAGAACCACATGGTGGGTGTGTGCGATAATGTAGCATCTTTGAGAAAAACAGAGGTGCACGAAAAGGAAGTTGATAAGAAGTGGCAGGAACATATATCGACACTACTCGAAAGTTGTAAGGGTAATTTAAACAAGTTCGAAAGTCACAAAGTTAAGCAACTGTTACATAACTTCCATGACATCTTCGCGAAGACCGACGGTGACGTGGGAAGGACCGGGCTAGTTAAACACCATATAGATACGGGTGATACACAGCCGATAAGACAGAGGCCACGTCGTATTCCCTTTGCAAGAGAACAGGAAGTCACGGAAATGTTAAGAGATATGGAGAGAAACCGGATTATAGAAGCATCCACCAGCCCTTGGTCATCTCCAGTTGTACTAGTCAAGAAAAAGGATGGCAGTACAAGGTTTTGCGTTGACTACAGGATGTTGAATGATGCCACGAAAAAGGACAGTTATCCTCTGCCACGTATAGATGACACTTTGGATTTGCTAAGTGGCATGAAATGGTTCTCCACAGTTGACCTCAAAAGTGGATACTGGCAGGTGGAAATCTGTCAGCAGGATAAAGAAAAGACCGCTTTCTCCACTGGTCCTGGGAACGGTCTCTGGCAATTCAATGTCATGCCTTTTGGACTGTGCAATGCTCCAGCTACATTCGAGCGCCTAATGGAGCGCATTTTGGTGGGGTTGCTTGGTGATGCATGCCTGGTCTATTTGGATGTCATCATCATTATGGGACGAAGCTTCGAAGAGCACCTACGCAATTTGGAGAATGTGTTCCAAAAACTGCGTGAAGCGAATTTAAAACTCAGTCCTAATAAGTGTACACTATTCCAGAAAGAGGTTGGATACTTAGGACACATTATTTCGGCGCAAGGAATTCGAACAGATCCTGAAAAAATAAAAGCCGTGTCGAAGTGGCCTACCCCTCGTAACAAAACTGAGGTACGCTCTTTCTTGGGTCTGTGTGCATATTACCGTCGGTTTGTGAAGAACTTCTCAGAGTTAGCGAAACCGTTGCATCGTTTAACAGAGGAAAAGTGTCAATTTGAATGGAATCCTGACTGCGAACAGGCATTTGCGCTACTCAAAACTCACTTGTGTGGGACTGCTGTATTAGGTTACCCTAGTCGGGAAGGCCGATTTCTGGTGGACACGGATGCCAGCAATGTTGGCATTGGAGGAGTTCTCTCTCAAACACAAGGAGATCGGCAGGTCGTTATTGCATATTTCAGCAAATGTCTTTCCAAGCCAGAAAGAAATTACTGTGTTACCCGCCGAGAACTTCTAGCCGTTGTTAAGACCTTACAACACTTCAAGAAATATTTGATTGGGAGACAGTTTACACTTCGCACCGATCACGCTGCCTTACAGTGGTTGCTTCAGTTCAAAGACCCAGAAGGACAAGTAGCAAGGTGGATAGAGCAGCTGCAAGAATTTGACTTTGTCACTGAACATCGAAAAGGCAAGTCACACAATAATGCTGATGCTTTATCTAGACGGCCTTGCGAAGAATCTTGCCGACATTGTGCCAAACAGGAAAAGAAAGAGAACGTAAGGATTATCCAGGTGAACGCTTTGGATGAAGATTGGGATAATCGATCATTGGAAGAAGCACAAAAGGAAGATAGTGACTTGAAAACAGTAATCGAATGGAAGCAGCGTGGCCAGAGGCCCGCTTGGAGTGAAATATCAGCGCTTAGCCCAACAGCAAAAAGTTACTGGGCGCAATGGGACAGCCTGATAATTGATAATGGAGTTATGAAGAGGAAATGGGAATCACCCAGTGGACAGGAGGTCACCTTACAGATAGTTGTCCCCTGCGATAAAGTCGCATCAGTGCTAAGACAGGTGCACGACGGAGTATCCGGAGGACATCTAGGAGTAAAGAAAACTCTGGAGAAGGTGAGAAAAAGATTCTATTGGGTGCATTGCCGCGAAGACGTAGAGGACTGGTGTAGGAAATGCGTAGCCTGCTCCTCAGTAAAGGGACCGCAAACAAGAGCCAGAGGTCGGCTGAAAGTGTACAATGTTGGTGCACCATGGGAAAGAGTTGCTGTCGATATAGCTGGGCCATTCCCTATCACTGAAGAAGGAAATAGGTATATCATCGTCATGCAGGACTATTTCAGCAAATGGCCAGAAGCTTTTGCAGTACCCAACCAAGAAGCTCATACCATCGCCAAAAAGCTAGTTCACGAGGTGTTCTGTCGATTTGGCGTTCCCTTGGAGTTACACTCTGACCAGGGTAGAAACTTCGAGTCTTCACTATTTCAAGAGGTTTGCCAACTACTCGGGATACATAAGACTCGTACAACACCATATCACCCTCAGTCAGATGGAATGGTCGAAAGATTCAACCAGACGCTAGAAAATCATTTGGCCAAAGTAGTGGAAGAACACCAGAGGGACTGGGACCAATACATTCCACTCTTCTTAATGTCATACCGCTCTGCAACACATGATAGCACAAGTTGTACACCGGCGAAAGTCAACTTCGGCCGAGAAATTAGATTACCCATAGATGCACTTACCGGAACACCCCCCGATACCCCTATCCTAGCCGTCGACTATGTGGCCGACCTACGCCGTAAACTAGATGGAATACATGAGCTAGTTAGAGAGAATGGTCTGAAAACCAGCGAGAGAATGAAGATCCGATACGACCGCAAAGCTAACGTGCCCGGATTTGAAGAGGGAACTTTGGTATGGTTACATAATCCCATTAGGAGAAAAGGAAAGAGTCCGAAGTTCCAAGCCAAATGGGAGGGTCCGTACACGATAGAAACCAGGATAAACGATGTCACCTACCGCATAAAGAAAGGACCTAGAGGGAAGCTGAAGATCGTACACGTAGACCGCCTAGCTCGCTATTACGGATCAAATCATGCTCGGGACGAGCACGACTAAGAAGGGGGCAGTGTTACGAATGCACCTTATGTCGAGGGCATAAGGTTCAATATCGCTTGACATGCAGTGTGTAACTTTTAAGATCTATAACTCTAGATCTAGACATCGTATAGGTGTAATATAAAAACGCATTCCTAGACTTAAGGTGGCCTATCGAATGGTACAGGTTTTATCAATTTTGTCAACTAAGTGACGACATCGAAATTTCTAGAAACCTGTTTCCGGGAATTACCGTAGGTACCTACTGAATGTACTCGAAGTTATGCGCTATTATTATTACGTCTAGACGATTCTGGAATGTTCGATCAGCTGGCCTATATATAGCGCCGTGACGCCGGCGCCGAGTCAGTCTACACTTGACTACCGAGACGAAACAGCGACATTTAAGGAGCGATCTTTGAAAATACCTACTGCGACAACTGTAACGAGAACATTGAGTACTACGTGAAGAAACATCTGTAGTGTTGTTGTGTGTTTACAACACGGACTTCGTGGACGTAAGTGAAGACTTCGGTGCAACGTCAGCAACATTCTACTTGTCATTGCCTACAATCGACTGTACCCTCGTTGCCAATAAACTTCGTAACCCTTAACCGGTATTTTAGTACCCCTAGCCCGTAACAAAATATACATGGTGTTAGCCGAAGTGACCACTCAATGAAAAAGACGCTATCAAGTTCTTCGTATACCGTTTTCACGAGTATTTTTACGGGTTAATAGGTTTAGATATATTATCTAAATGGGAAGCCAATATCAATCTGAAGTATTTCCAATTAATAACTCGAAACGCAACAAATCAGATTAAGTTATATAACTCTCGTAATGTAAATTTATATGAGGACATTATGCCCACTAAGAGCACTAAAATAATTAAAATACCAATTAATGCCCCTGACGGAGATGTATTAATGGACGAACAGATTTTCTGTAATTGTATTTTGCACGAATGCATTACCACCGTAACTAATGGTCGTGGTTATGTAGAGATAGAAAACCCAACATTCAATGATCTTATATTTTCCCTAGATCAACCGGCCTGTGCCGATGTGTTTAATATCGAATGTACTAAAACCGGGAGTACAAACCGGGTGAACGAGGTATTATCGCGATTACGTACAGATCATCTTAATGAAGAAGAAAAAGTCAATCTCTTAACATTGTGTAGTCGATACGCTGATGTATTTTATATCGATGGAGAACCATTGACTTTTACAAACAAAATCAAACATAGAATTCGTACAACCGACGAGGTACCCGTGTTATTATTAGCGTGAAAAAATGCTCGCAACTATTCAATAATTCGTCTCTTTAACTGTTGTGTTCCCTGTATATTGCACCGCACATTCAGCTGATCCACCATCGACGAAATGAAATATATTTGCAGAAATTGATGCGGTTCATCAGGTGTTGGCACCATTGAACCATGCAAATGATATATTTATCGTTGTATCTGTATTTGCAAACAATCATTTGTTGAAGAATACGGTGTAACTTCTGATTATGTGATGGTGTAGTGTGTGTATACACTATGTAAAGGAAACCCTGTCCGATCCGTAAAGGTATTGCTAGGTATCAATAACTGATTCTACTAATGGATACAAAACCGGGTTAAACTTAAAAACCCCTAAAAAAATGGTACTATGATGATTACGTAAAATTTTATATTGTATTTGGTCATGTGTTTACCTAACCTTTATTATCCTTATGGGTCGGACAGGGTTTTCTTAACATATTGTATGTAGTTGTTATGTGTTGCAATTCATTGTGTTGGTGTGAGTGATTGGTTATGTGTGTTGTATCTTTTACCTTGCAAGTCGACATTAAGCCGCCTTCGCGAATGATATTAGCTCCAAAGGAAGTCATGCGAAAGCAGTTATTGTATTCAAATATGTGTTGAATAAAATGGCTGGAATCGGGATCACTTCCATCGAACAATGGTGTCAGTGGCTGTGGTGGTGTAAGTAATGGATCCAGTTTGACTTTTCCATTTGCGCAGCATAATCCAGCCGTTTTTCTTTTTAACTTTAACTCATTGCAATATCAGCATATAGTCGTCATTGGTCCAATATCTAAATTTTCATCATCACTGTAGTTCGCAGTGGGATCATATTGGAATGCCAAGCGATTGTATGATGCCAATGATCTTCGTGTGCTCACGCGTTGTCTCAATCGGGCATTTTCTCTTATTATATTTTGTCTTTCTTCGCTTAACCTCAAATGCACGATCCACATAATTTACTCAGTTCAACTTACCACCTTAAAGACAAATGCCTGCTCTTGAAATTGAATAAAGATTTGCACAATACACGTGATTGATTTGATGGTTTCCAATTGCAATGTTAGGAAACGAATACCTAACTTTTTTTTAAACTTTTTTTCACAATTTCACAGTGAACACAATACCGGTTTGTCACATGAAATTCAAAGAGAATGTAACCACTACGTTTTAATGTAATTAACTGAGCAGAGAACAGTGAGTAGCTGTCAAACAATGCATCACGCACCGGCGCCATCTACTTAAAATATCGGTTTGTAGTACATGTTATGTATCAGAGATGGCGCTGTATGTGAAAAAAAAATCCGGCTTTTCTGTTGAAATTTTTTCCTGGATTTTCTATAAACCTTGCTATAAATCTCACGGAGCCCGAGACCTTTCCAACAAATGCAAAACCGTGGAAATCGGTTGGTGCGTTCTAGAGTTATAGCGTCAGGAAGGAAAACCCGACTTATTTTTATATAGTAGATTACCTTGTGTTTGGACTCAATTAATTTATTTTGACGAGAACTTTGCCTCCATGTGGGTGTGGAAGCATAAGGAACAGAGAGTTAAGTTCACTCATCCTCCGTAAGGGAGTATCCTCCGACCAGACGGGTGTTATGTCTGGCGGGCACTTGTCCAATGCTTGAAAATGGGAAGTTGTACCTATGCTAGTTGCACGTTAAACTCTGATTGCGAGATGTACAATTCGTGTGACGTCACTATGACGCGTTGTTCCATGTGGCGTTAGTAGGTACCACTGCATGGGTCATAACGTAAGTGTGCAGTAGATCTGATAATAAAGACCATAGACAGTCGAGGGAACTCCTCAACAATAGACAGCATTGATGTTTAACATAGGACAACCACTAGCTACTGCTACTCGCCATGCTGATGCGACAATCAAAAAAATTAAAGAGACCGAAATTAAGTCACGTATGTCATCTCTAGCAATGCTCATACATACAGTCCGGTCCCAGAGAAATTTTATAAAAATTAGTTCAGTAGCTGGTATTTAAACCAAATAAAAAAATCAAATAAAAAAAAGACGTAATTTGCTTGCTAGCCTATTCCCAACTATGTTGGCGGCGGCGTTCAGTCTTACCGGATGCAGCTGAACAGTACCTACTTTTTGCATCTAAAAATTGTAAAATAAAAACTTTTTTATAAATCAAAACAACCGACTTCCACAAGAAAAAAGACAGTACACAGAAAAAAATAACTAATCTCGGATGTCGGTGGCCAATATGAATATACATGTTCACGGTCCTGGTGCCTTTGGTTTTTGTATATTCATTTTTGCCACCGGCTTCCGAAATTAGTTATTTTTACCATGTTGCTACAGAACTCTGATAATATTCAGCATATTTATTCTGGGTATGACCATAATTTATCACAAACTATACGTAGAGAATCAGGGTGTATAGGTAACCGCTGATGCGGAAGGCGTACTAGGATCGGTCGTCGTGGACTTCTTTCAACTGGAATGATGATGATGATTATGATTCCTAAATGAAGTATTAAATGTAAATATATACCGAGACAGTTTCGTTTGCCGATACTGAAGGCGGCAAATGCGTTAGGATTGTCAGGCAAGGTGGCAGGGTCCAGCCATCGCTCCGGCTTGAACTCATTCGCATCTGGACCCCACATTGGGTGACGGTTCATACCATACAGGGAAAGCACAAATATACTACCAGCTGGTAATGTGTAGTCCCCTGAAATTGAATTATTACTTTATTTATGTTACAAAAATATTTTAATCCTGAAATTCTGATTTGCAAAACGGCTTTCTAACGATACTTGGATAAAATGTTGTCAGTGTCAGGACGTATCGCAACAATGTGGTAAGAGGAGACGTCTAATTTAATCAAGGGGCGTAAAGAACTGTTAAAATACTTCAGTACCCAAGCCAAAGATATTTAAAGAATAGCGTGTGGGTTTAGTCAGTCCCTCCAACGACGCCCTAAGCCGTTCGTACCCACAGAGTTTGCCCTTAGCGTGTTGTCACTTAGTTTTTAAGTGCTCTTGGCCGAAGAATTTAATCATTTTAAGGCAACCACAGGATATTTTGGTTAAATAGTCACGACTACTTAAAGTCAATTAATTACAAGACGCCATTATATATATAAAAAAAAATTTTAGCCCTTTAAGAAGGGCCTTCTACTAAAATTCTTCCCCTTCACTGCATGGATTTCAATTAGTCGCAATTGTTATGTAGACTATATGTACACACTTAGTTTCACTGCTGAATGGCGGCATCTTCCAATTCTTGGAACCGGAGGGTACAATCTCATAGTCTCTTTCAATACCGCTTCCAAATACACCAGCTTTGGTAGATCATGTGTGGTTAAATCCCTGTCGGGATAATCGATAACTTTTTGCAGCCTGCAAAAATATGTAAGTAAAAGAAAGAATTGTATTAGATTTATAAAATATACAGGAGTAATGTAACTACATTACATAAGCTGACATTTGTAATTATATGTGAAAATACAAACAAAAGAATCGTAGTGCCTTAAAAAATTCATTCGCCTGGAACAATGTCCAAGGGGCTCGCTGAATCTCATATCTACTAAGTTCTTAAAAAAAGTCTAGTAATTAGGTCCAAATCACAAACTAAAATAAATTTAAGTTCCGAGAATCTTTTACATATATTTTATTCAGAAAAATCTTATCAAATTAGTAGGTATTTTAATCCCATTTAAATTGTGTATGGTGTCAAAAGACTGAGTTAAAGTGTCTGTAGAGATTGTCTTTGAGATGTCTAAACTATTATTATAGGTTCTGTCATTTCCCTAATGATATAGAAATCAAAAGATTCAGTGAATTTATATTCAGTTTAGATTATGATTCAGCGCCAGTATCGTATTAGATAACAATGAACGTCCTTCAATTTTTATCAGGTTTATGAAAACAAACCAGAAAATTAAGATAACAATCTAAACATTGCAAAATTATATAACATAAAACAGGTTAGCAAGGCGTTGAACTGGCGGCATTCAACAAATTTTTATCGTTCCTACGAGAACCAGGCCGCGGGATGACAACACCAAATCGCGTGTTTGTGATGTATGTATGTACCTAAACATCCGAATCATGTTGACAAGCCTTTTATAACAAGTATATAAATTGCACCTATTTAATTTCATCCTGTAAAAGCTACTGACCCAAGAATATTATTATTCGGTTGCTGAACCCTGTAGACTTAACTCTTACTAATATTATAAATGCCAAAGTTTGTGAAGATGTATGGATTAATAGATGGATGTTGGTTACTCTTTCCCATAAAAACTACTGGACGGGTTTGGATAATATTTGATACACTGTTTTTTATCAGGTTTATAATCATGATACTTTTTACCCTATATTTCCGCGGGATTGAAACAACGGGTAGCTTGATAAAAAATGTTAATAAGTTCGCAAAGCTTACTTACTCTCTGAAAATTTTCGCTTGGACATCTGGATAAGACCCAATTAAAACCAAACATAACGTCATGACCATTGTTGTAGTATCATAAGCGGCTCCTATTATAGTGTCCAAGTGTTCCCTGATCTCTTCATCCGTGAAGGCACCGACTTCCAGTAATTGATTTAAGACGGATTTGTAACCTGAAATGGTTTATTTTGCTTTCATATTGTTATTCCTTTGGACCTTAGACCTGATGTCAATAGAAATCACGATTATCAGTCGAGCTTGCGACGTCATTAGACAAATATCGTGTTAACTACATATTTCTTTACCTGGTGTGATCTCCTCTATAGAGCCTGTAGAATTGTGTTGCTTCAGTTCTGACTTACGTTTTGTGATGATCTAAAGGAAGGATATAGGATATATGAAGTAGTATTTAAATGAATTCATGAATTTAAACATTACTTTATTGATTTTGTTCAAATATTCACCGTCTGCGTTATGTTTTTCAATCTTTTTATAATTTCATCTTGCTTTTTCTTCATAGAACTCATATTGTATATTAATGGTACGTGTAACCAAGCTTTTGCTAGTCTTTTCCCAATTATATCGAAATAATCGTCAGTTCCTGTAGCATAGTTTTTGAGAGTCAGCTCTTGTTCATTGTCGTGAGATGTAATTCCAATCGTTGTTTCTGTGAACAGAACACATATATTAGCGTTGTCTTTCCTTTACTTAATAATTCGTACCTATTGGTAAGAACTATTAAGTACCTTCATTCATCTTTTTCATTAAGTACCTTAATTCTTACCTATTGGTAAGAATTATCATACATCTTCATCATCATGCCAGCGTTAAGCCTGGTAGCATCCATAGCTTTTCAGCTTTGGAGTCTAGGGACCGCTTTACCAGTCTAACTGCTGATTTTTTCTTAACTTCGCTATTTTTCGTGATGCGACTGCCGTCTGACCTCCAGAACCCGAAGGTGTTATCGAAGCATTGCAGTTAGACCAATTGTTGGACTTTTGAAGGCTCCAACAACCCGTAACAACTGCCATTAGATGTTCGTATAGCAACCAGGACCAACGGCTTAACGTGCTTTCCGAGGCACGACCAGACCAGAGCATAATTGCACTGTGCGAGTATCGAATCCGCGACTTCTTGCGCAACGACCGCGTTCGCTACCGCTTCGCCACGGAGGCTGTCGTTTATTATACATAATATACTACAATAACATTCGTAACAGCCCGTAAAGCATGTCTGTGGGATGTCTCCAGGATTGCACCAGTGTTTTTTCAATTACATATTTATAACAAAATACATTCGAAAATACTTACTATATACGTTTCTTAGTACAGTATTTACTAGGTATGGTATCACATTAAACGGATCTTTTCCAGCTTCAGGAGCAAGTTCAGAAACAAGACATCTCGCTTGTTTGCAGCTGTCTTTCAGAAACATGTTTAGTATTTGCTGGTTAAACGCCGGATTTAATAGCTTACGATGTGGCTTCCATGTTATTGCTAAAAAGAGAAACATCTTTATATGTATTTATAAAACAGTATCGTTTGATATTTTCCAATGAAACTGTGCCCTTACTATACATACAGGAAGAAAATTATCCAGTGCGCAAACGTAAATAAGTTAAATAAGTTTTATAGATAAAAAATTTATTACTTTGATGTGTATTAGTACAAAAAAAAAGTTATTGGTCTCCTTATGTTTAAGGCAGAGACAAAGAGTGGAGACTATCATGAATGACTAACATGAATTTTCAAAATTATGAAAAATGGTTGCGGACCCAGTTGATCTAAATCTACCCTCCAGATCTGTTGTATAATGCATCCTACCACAATAAACAGGAAGAGCACTGCCCAACCTCAAATTAAAAAAAATCTGACATGCAGACATGGCTCACCAACAAAGGAATTGCTTTCAGTCCTGAGATGCTGAAACCTCAACTTTACGAAGTCATCAACACTAGAAAGACCAAGGCCGTCAATTTGATCGCACGACGATTTCATTTGTAAATATTTTACAAACTATATTTTTGTTCCTTTTTAAATTTTATGACTTTTCCTAATTTCATATTGTTATGCTAAATCTATATAAAAAATATTAAACTATATGTTTTATATGAGATTGCTTTACAAAAACCGCATACCGTCAATGTGGCGGCATATAATAGCAGCGATAAGAATAGTAAGCAAAGATTTCTTCAAAATAAAGAAGATACTTTTGTTTTTATTTACGAAAATTTATGAAAAAATGAATTCTGAATAAGTGGTTACTGTTTACATTACACTTAGTAGACATTGGTTTCGTTTATTGAACAGTCATAATTTGTTATGAAAAAAGAGTCGCGGTTTCAATATTTCTCAAATAGAACAAGAAATGTTGCGATGTCGGGATATATGTAGATCTAGATGTGTCAGGTGATGAAAGTGGTAACGATTTATCAGACAGTGTTTGTGAAAACCGTGATGTAAAATTTGAGCCAGAACAGGACACTTCTTCATCAGAAGACTCCGAAATAGATTCCTCTGCTATAAATAACAATATAATTGTAAATTCGCGCAGAGGACACGGTATTTAGGAAAAAACGTTATGATTTTGAGTACTCTGCACCCCAACGTTAGCATAGGAACTGATCAAAAAAGCTGCCTGAGACAATTCAATTTTATAATGAAACAAAATTGGATGTGAAAAGTTACAGGAATAAAAATTTCTCTGCATGATTTTATCCTTCAACTAGTCAGCAATCTACCTGCAAAGTATGTGAAAAAAAAAATCAGCTTCAACCTCATCTGCGTAGAGATGTTTATTAAAATTATAAACTAGCGCTTGACCGCAATCCCGCCTGATGGTAAGCAGTGACGCAGTCGTTGATGGTAAAGCGCACTAGTTTATTAAGAGCCTATTCACTCTAGCCTTGAAGACACTCAAATTGTAGTCCGACGGAAACATCGCCGCTGGCAAACAGTTCCAGTCCCTCTATGTACGCGGTATAAAGGAGGAGGCGAAACGCTTCGTCCGGATCGTAATGTTGTTAACAACGTAAGGGTGGAAACTCGCCGTACGACGGGTCGTCCGATGGTGGAACGGAGATGGGGGAATAAAATCATGCAATTCCTTCGCACGCTCCCCAAAATGCATCCTATAGAAGACCGAAAGGCTGGCTACTCTACGCCTGTGCTCCAGGCTTTGGAGACAGCAAGTGCCTATTGAAGCAATTGATGGTGGTGTGAAGATTTTGTGGGCGCATTCACATGAATTAACTTTTTTTTTTTTTTTTTTTTATAAATTATAAACCAGCGCTTGACCGCAATCCCGCCTGATGGTAAGCAGTGATGCGATCGTTGATGGTAAAGCGCGCTAGTTTATTAAGAGCCTATTCACTCTAGCCTTGAAGACACTCACTATTATGTTTCGCTTTGTTTTATTTTTCCCTAGAATTAACACTCTACTAGATGCAACATACATTACCTTGAGCTGTGACCAGTCCGCATCCATACAGATCTATTCCAAATCCGTAAAGATATGGTTTATCAAAGCAAGTGTTGGCAATTTCTTTACAGTCCTCTATGTCTGTTAACACTGCAACATGAATTAAAATTATTCAATGAGTCCAAAATTTGAAAAAAGAAAAATAGACTCAAACGTCTCCCAAATAGCAAATTTGTTTTTGTTAATGTCGCGGTTTCGATTTCAATACCAAAAAAAAAAAGTGGTTAATGTCGGGGGTTTGGTTTGTAGCGAGCAGTGGGCATCTTGCCGCCCGGTAAGGATCAGGCCCGGGTCGACGCGCGTTGTGTTTCACTGACGCACAGGCAAGTGAAAGAACACGGGTGAGTTTTAGTCAGTAAAAGTCTGACACACTCTTCCACTTCTCCCAGAGCGAGAGAAGTCATTTAATGATTTCCCATCTTCACAAAAAAGGGGTTCGGTTTCCAAACTTAGTCCTAGTAGACCATTATATGTGGTCAACTTGGTATTTGTTGGATTTGCTTCTTATATTTTGAGCTATTTTTCTGCAAGTTTTGTAAGAGCTACGTTTTTGTTTTTTATTATTTAAATACACGCAGAAAAAGAATGAAGATTCGATAAATAAGTAATGAATAATAGGTGCTACTTATTTCTTAAGAAAAATCTCTTAACAGACCTGAGAAAGAAAAAAAAAAACTAATATTTTATGAATTTTGTTAACGATAAGGTATAAGTATATATTTCTTTTTAATTAATCAATCAATCTTCAATTTAATATATTATGCACATAAAACAATGTTCCAATGAAATAACATTCCATTTTTGTCACCCACGTATTACTCCGGCCTTAAAATGCAGAGCTCATTACCATATAAAGGTTTCGGGCCAACCCGGACTTCAAGAATTCCCCCATTCTCTATACATGACTGATATAACTTTTTCTCCATCTGCCAAAAATCTGAAACAAATAAAAAAATTACATAACATAAAAATAAAAAACATAAACCATAACTTACAATTTTTAACAATTACTTGAGTTAACTACGTAATTGCATCCGGCCCTAAGAAAATTTGGGATTGAGGTCACCATTACCAAGATCGAGACTATCTCCAATCAGAAAGTCAGTCTTTCAGCAATTTCGTTTCTTATTGCAATCGGTGATCAAATATATACCTCACCCCTAGGTGAGACCCCTAGACCCCTTGGACTGGGACTGGAATTACTTTATGGATTCATCCGGTGGGAAAGCGAGTCTCTGAGACGGTTTGTGTGAAAAATCCTCATGGACTACCCTCCACTCGGGGACGCGGAGGGGTGTGCCGGACTCTTACCGGCTATAAAACCACCTAAGCGTTTGTCATCTGCCTTTCCGGGGTACCAGGTCCTCTCAATAGAGTAGTTGACTAAAAAAACCTAACTAGTCCGTCAGTCAGATTTAAAAAAAATATTAGACATGTATTTTTTCTTTTTTCATATAAACAAAAAATGAAGACGACACAGTGCGTTGAAAACTCGTGTGACGTCACTGCACGCTACACTTTTTAACGAGCAGTGACGTCACCAGCCACCACTCCTGATTTTTTATGCCTTTTATATTTGCCAATTTTTATTGAATTGATAAAACAAAATATACGTATCGAATATTTTTCTATAATCTGAATGACGGACTAATAGAATCATTTTTTTTAACCACGAAACATCCCTATTCTGCGGCACCTTCGGGGGTGGGCAAAGAATTGTTAATATATAATAATAGCACATCGGGATGTTCGCAAAAAGACATCGTATCCCCTGGTGCATAGGCAAATGAAGGAACCAGGGTGCACGAGAGGAAGAGGTCATTTGAAGATTTTCCATCCAGAAAAATGTCGGGTAAATCAACAGGGTCTAAAATAGCATAAAGCGGAATTGCATATAATAAAAATTCAAAGTGATGTTACAATTTGAAAGCGATGTAGAACTAAATACGTTAAATAATTGTACACAAAGGTTAAAGCGTCTTGAAGGACAGACCCAAAATCAAGCTGTAAAATGCACTAATTTTAATATTAACCTTTTGTGTCCTTATAGAGTCATATTCTTATATTTTAATGAAATATAAAGTGGGTGATAGACGTGCGAGTAAGTACGCGGACTTGTAACTCGACGACCTTTTCCGCCTGTGTGTCAACTTAAAACCGCGTACTTTAAAATTGCTTGCCGCGCAAGTTCGTCGGCGATCCAACCTGTTTGAAATCTTACTCGTAGCTCATCTCGGCTCATACGTGTGGCAGCGCTGCGAGTCGGGAGCCGCAAAAGTTCTTCATACAGCGGTTCAGACATGATGAAATAATTATGGAAATCTTTCTTCTCTTCACGTAACTCTCTTACTCGTAGGCGTACCCAGCTTCTGGCCTCTGGGGCAAGTCAGGCCTAGGGGTGGGCAAAGCAAGCCTAGGCGGCGCGCGGGGGGTGTCGGCCTAGGCGTAGCAATTCAAATTTTGACGTGATAACGTCTATTAAATCGGTATGCTGGGAGTCATTCGCGAAAACTGCGTAACGGCCGAATCTGACGCTACACGGAGTCCACGCCGACTAAAACTAACCTTAGCCTTGTAGCTTTAGAGTGCAATATTATTTACCTAAAAGCACGGTTGTAAACAATTAGTAGCAGTTTTTCGCATACATGAATAAAGCATTGATAGCCGAGTGGTGAAACGCTCGGATTAATATCGACTCACTCAAGAGGTGCCGCGGATCGATTCCTGACGGCAACGGACGTTTTTTATCCTTTTTAATTTTTAAATTTTTCTTTTTTAATTTTTCTTTTTCTTTTTGCTTTTTTTTTATTTTTTAGAAAATTTAAACAAACTATTAAATAAAAATATAAATGTTATACATTACTTTATTTTAAATAATTTCATTGCACCCAGAAAAAATTACCATGTAATAGACGTTATCACGTTCAAATATCGGCAGTAGACGGAGTTCTACAGACAGCCAATTTTTTTGAGTGAGTAATCTTTGTGCGCTATAGTCAGACACGGTATCTTGGCAATTACACCGTGCATTTTGTCAGAGTCTACTGCGTGGTTTATTTAAAAGTTAGAGATAAGTCCTCATTTATACTTTGTTTAGTAATCAGGGGAATTATTACATGTTCTGCGTGATTTCCAGGGCAGGAGGAGCACCTGCCCCCCCTGCCCCCCTCGGTACGCCCATGTTCTTATTAAATTCACATGCGATTTAATAAACGCTCTCTTTTCGTAATGCAGTGCTTTAATCACACTTGTCGATTTCGTCTTTTATTAGTTTTTAAAATGTAGTATGATTGTTGAGGTGCACTGTATTATTGTTGATGTTCAATGAAACGGTATAAGTATCTCACATGGTTTATTTCTCGGTACAACTAGTACCGCAGTCCCAGGCGGCTTGCTGCGGCGGTGGTCGAGTGACGAAAAAAAGTGATGCATTTTTTTTTTTACTATAGCATCTCGTAGTTGACCATTAGGGGCCGTGACTACTTAAACGGACTTTCCTGTGGATGCCTTAAATGAATTTAAAGCCTCCAGCCAGGGCGACTAAAAACTAAGCGACTACACGCTAAGGGCACCCTCTGTGGGGTACGAACCTCGGCTTAGGGCGTCGCTGGAGAGAACAGCAAGGGACGGCTGGATAGAATTTTTGTTTTAATTCGGTTAGATGACCACGGCGTTTCCTAGTACTAGCTCTGAGAAGAAACGTCCGAAACAAACTCGGAGGCCATAGTTGGGAATTATATTTACTGGCTCAGCTGCGGCGGGGGCTGGCCTTCATCGGACAAGGGAATAAATTGGCTGTCTGTAGAACTCCGTCTACTGCTGATATTTGAACGTGATAACGTCTATTACATGGTAATTTTTTCTGGGTGCAATGAAATTATTTAAAATAAAGTAATGTATAACATTTATATTTTTATTTAATAGTTTGTTTAAATTTTCTAAAAAATAAAAAAAAGCAAAAAGAAAAAGAAAAAAGAAAAAGAAAAATTAAAAAGGAAAAATTTAAAAATTAAAAAGGATAAAAAACGTCCGTTGCCGTCAGGAATCGATCCGCGGCACCTCTTGAGTGAGTCGATATTAATCCGAGCGTTTCACCACTCGGCTATCAATGCTTTAATCATCTATGCGAAAAACTGCTACTAATTGTTTACAACCGTGCTTTTAGGTAAATAATATTGCACTCTAAAGCTACAAGGCTAAGGTTAGTTTTAGTAGGTGTGGACTCCGTGTAGCGTCAGATTCGGCCGTTACGCAGTTTTCGCGAATGACTCCCAGCATACCGATTTAATAGACGTTATCACGTCAAAAAGTGATGCAGGCATGCCGCCGATCTTTATGCAAGGTCCTGAGGGGGCGTAACGGGTAGCGCCGTGGGGATGGGGTGTGTCTGACTTTCGTCTCTTTCTAATTTCCACTTCCCTTTCCACGACGCCTTACATTCTTATCTTACTTGCTAGGTACATGTTATTATAAATCCTATGTCCTATTTAACACGTCTCTATAACTAAGCACTCATGTCCTACTTATATCTAGCACTTGAGCCCTTATCATATTTCACATATTCACTTATTCGATTATCATAGTCACTACTTCACTATCATTTTCACTATTTGTCCTTATTATAAATACAGCGATGTCGTCCGTAACAATGGTATAATTCCCAAGTAATACAAAGCTTCTTCTCCCGACGACATCACGATATAATATGAGCAAGCTTCACGTGTGTCACCGACGTCGCGCCGAGTAAGTTCACGATCTTAAAAATCGCGTACTTTAAGTTCGTACTGTTACGGAACGGGTCGGAAGACGGTTTTTAAAAAACACTATTTAATTAGCTAAAAGAAAGATATATTCAATTATCAAACACGTATTACAAGTTACTATGCCAATCCAATCCAATCAAACGGAAGTCCAATCCAAACTGATGGGAAAAACGGTTAGAATCGCTTACGAGAATAACAACGGTTTCCTATTGCATTAACGTAAATGCAATGGGAAACTCAGCATTTTAATTTATATTCCAAGTAATAGTTAATCGGATATAACAACCCCCCCGTTAAGATCGATCATCACAACTGAAAGTGATGAGAGATGTAAGGGTTAATGTTTGCTAAGTCTTGGATGCTAAATTGGATTTACGTCGAAGCACTACAACATATTATGATAGTTAAAAACAAAAGAAACATAGTTATAATAAGAATAAAACATCGAGATAACAACCATTTTTTTTAAGATTTATATAAAATAGGAAGACATGAACATAACTAGTAGGAAACAAATAGAACAGTTATTCTAAAATAATGATTATTACAATTGATTTATCATTATTTAAGATTTGATACAATACTATTAAAATTATTAAGATTAAAATTAACAGTAAAAATTGCTTAAACAATATTTATCTATGTTTATCTAGATTCAGTGAGGATAACAATATAGATGGAACCAGCCATGTGCATTCGTCACAAATTAATTATCGTGAGTTTTGCTAAACAGGATGTTTCTTTTGATAGGGGTTGGTGTCACCCTTAAGTCTTCTACAGACTCTGACTCATCCTTATTGATTGTTGCTACTTTATCACCATGAAATGTGGTTTGAGAAACGGGAACTGAATTATTTTTGATATTATGACATTGGTTAAATATTTGAATGCAGCATGGGGCGTTCGTTGAACAAAAAGATTTGCGGCTCTTGTATATAATATATAACAAAGTTAACACAGAGATACACAGGCTAAAGGACAAATAGTGAGTGCTATAAGTTTGAAAATGAGATGGGTTTTCTATCTTATTAATCTCCTCCTCAAAAGTATCTAAGTGGATGCCGGCTTGTAGCAGAGAAACAAGGTTATCTAAGTTATTTAATTTTGAGAAAGGTAATCGTTGTAAGATTTTATTCAACTTAGATCGCTCACAACAATCATCTTGTAATATGTTCAAGTTTGATATTTTATTAGTTATATTTCCGATGAATGTTTCGCCTACAGCGGCGAATTGCGACGTCTTATAAAAAGCCTTGCAGCTCCTGGGCAGGGGCGTGCACAGAGATTTTGTTGAGGGTAGGCATACATACACTACCCTAATATCTGTGCTTATACAATATGTAAAGAAAACCCTGTCCGATCCGTGAATGTATTGTTAGGTATCGATAACTGATTCTACGAATGGATACAAATCCGGGCGAAACTTAAAAGAAATACCCCTAAAAAAATAAATATTATTTCGCATAAAGAGTTAACGTAATACATGTGCAGTATGCAACCCTGACGCGGGCGGCGGGAGGCAGGGCACGCGGCATGTGGTCGCATCGCTTATAATAATACCGTCAAAATAGTGTTGTCACTTTTTACAAATTACCGATTTTCGGGAAAGTTGGAATTAATTCGCGGGAAAAAAAGATTATTTCAAAATACATTAATATTGTTACTATGATGATTACGTAAAATTTTATATTATATTTGGTCAAGTGTTTACCTAACCTTTATTATCCTTATGGGTCGGACAGGGTTTTCTTTACATATTGTATATGGTAAAACTTAAAAAAAACGTAACGTAGACTTAGTTTAGCATAGTCGCGTACTTTTTCGCATGTCAACATTGAATTGATGTTTTCCGTGAAGCGACTGCCGTCTGACCTCCACGACCCGAAGGCAATATCGAAGCATTGCAGTTAAACCAATTGTTGGACTTTTGTGGGCTCCGACAACCCGTAACGACTGCCACTACATGTTCGTATAGCAACCGGGACCAACGGCTTAACGTGCTTTCCGAGGCAAGACTAGACCAGTGCAAATATTCATATTCATGCATACAAATATTTGCACTGCGCGAGGATCGAACCCGCGCCTCCTTGCGCAGCGGCCGCGTTAGCTACCGCTACGCCACGGAGGCTGTCAAAATACAATGAAATGTTATTACTAACTCAACTGTAAATAAGTAATAATTTATTTCTCAAAAAACTAAAAAAAATATTTTACTATCTATAAATTAAAACAAACGCGCCTATTTTTTTAAATAACTCTGTAAAAATTAAATATACCTATATAAGATAGTTTTAAAATCGCTAAAGATTCTTTTTCAATGGAAATATAGACAAATCTATGAGTCTACTTTCGCCCTGTGTGTTTCATAAATATGCGTGATGGAATCATAACTATTAAATTTTGCTAATTTGTAAACATCAGGAAAATTATTACAATATAAAGTATAGTATTGAAATTCAAAAGCAAGTAGGTTGAAAAACTTATGGTCTTTTAAGTTTTTATAACGATGAACTGTCAATGCCGCGTTTTAAAATAATATACCTACACGAGAAACAAAACAATTTATTTGTACACACTACACAGCCTGCTACTACATATAATTAACATAATACTTTTTATTAAGACAACCTTTCTTTTGAGTTAAAACAAACTCTAAAATAAATGAATAATCAATTCCGCTTAAAACAATCAATATAGGTACATATTTAACCAAATACACCAATAACGAAACAACATAAGCTGATAAAATAAAAAGGTATTTGAACGAACAACAATCATGCTATATTTGTGAACTTCTTAAATTCGCTGCATTATTAGAAGCTGTGCTTGTTCGGCCTAAAAATCTGAATGAAATTACACGCCCACGTACGCAAAGATTATGCACACAAGCAAATAATTTTATTCACAGACGCGTATGGAAGAGGCACATTAGTAACTGCTTATGCCGCTACGCGAAGTGGCGCGAGCGTCGCGACGAAGTTGAGTTGCGCGGACAGCATTGTAATGTGTGTTAGTAGTTTGCATTAGCCCCAATAGATGGCAGTGTTATCAACAGTCTTTCAGTTTTAAGTTTGTAGTATATAAATTATTTTAATGTAATTATTATATATTTTTTTAGAAAATTATTAGGGTATGCAATGCTTATCTGCTTCTATGGAGCGCACGCGCCTGCTCCTGGGCAAGGTCAAGATACCAGTACCAAACAAAATAACGTCAGAGTTTGTGTCTTTATCTTTACAAGTCACATGACACTTGCCAGGTTCAGACTGTACAAAAATCCAGCGGTTTAAAGTTAACTTATGAAATAGATCGATTGAGCCATGAATAAGTTTCGTTACACATATGTCGGGAAGTTTGCTAATTACGTCACTTAAGAGAGTTGTTTCACACGTAGGGCTGGTAATCGCTGAAAACACATTAGTTAATATGCACACATAACACTTATCACTTATTATTTTGCACTTGTCTATGTCTGTTATGAGTGAATAAAACATTCGGTCAGCTGTAATCGCCACATAAGAGCTAGTTGGCTCGATAAGAACGTAGGTATCGGGTTTCGACATATCGTAAGGAACAGGTAGGGGAATTATCCTATATAGGTCATAGGCTTGTGGTAATATTAGAGGGATCTTAACAACAATAATAACTCTATTTAAATGGAAAAAACACGCAAGTTGCGAAATATCTATTAGGGCGTGTATATTCTGTAACCTTAAAGGTACAGGGAGTTCATAATGGTTAGGGAGGTTATTCCTATGCTTATCTAATTCATTATACAACGTGTGCGGACTAAGTACAGTAGGATGCAAAACGTTGAGTTTCGCGAAAAGAATTGCATTATTAATATCTTCGATATCGAAAGACAATGTGATTATGATGGACTCTAATGAATGTAATAAAGAACTTAACTCAGATTTGATTTCTAATTTATCGTTACTATTTGTAACAGTTTCTAATATTTTATAGATTGTTTCCATATTCCGTAATATGTGATTTTCGTTTTCATTACATAGTGTTATTGAAGTATGACATAGTCGATTTAATTACGTGAATATTGTCTTTCATGAGATGAGCAAGATGTTTTTCATCCGTTTGTACTTCTTCTATGGCCTTTGAGAACTTTACCGCGTCCTAAGAGTCTAAAGTGCCAAAAATGGTTTTCAGCAGTGAGCCACCGAGGTCCATGAGTCCTCTTTTAAAACGCCTATTGGGTTTTTCATCAGCCAATAAATATGATATAGAAGAGAATTTGCTTACGTTAAGAATATGACGATTTTTTAAAGCGGATAACGAATTAATACAGTCGGACTGTATTTTAGAAGAAGTTAGTGAGTTACAAAATACGTTAAGTTTTTCAAATAAAAATTCGACTATATCTAGGTTAGGTTGTACATGACTTATATCTACGTATGCTATAACATTCCAATCATTATTAGTAAACTTAATATCTAAGAGCTTATCAAAGTAGAGGCCGGGACTGCTGACGATAGAAGAAACATATTCGCATTCGATCGGCGGTGGCAGCGTCGATCTGAAATAGCAATGAAGCGCTCGTGTATCATTCATTACGTCGCTAATGTTATACTTGTGACTGTTACGTCACCGGCCGGCTTGATTTCATCATAATGGTGACGTACATGTTTACGATTAATGAGTAGTGTAACAGAATGGTTGCCATTCAACTTTATTATTTTGTAAGAGCCTTTCCATACTGGAGATAGTGCCTTATTCTGTTTATGGTGACAGCGGACATATACCATATCTCCTGTTTTATAGGACAATGGCTTCGTGCGGGAATCATAATAAGTTTTTAATTTCTCTTTAGAGGATTGAATATTTTGGAGAGCCTTCTGACGACTATAGTATAATCGGTGATTAAGGGCCCGGTTGTAATCCGTATAGGTATTAGTATCGAGGGTATCGATACTTGAAGGCAAGTAGGGTTTGAACCCGAAAAGCAATTCCAGGGGTGAGTAACCTGTGGTGCTATGTACATTTGAATTATATGCTATCATAGCACTGGGGATATAGAGGTCCCAAGTGTGTTGATTCTCACCTATATATGATCTGAGATACTCTTTTAGAGTAGAATGGCTGCGTTCGAGGGCACCGCATGTCTGAGGGTGGTAAGGAGATGCGAACACGTGTTTAATGCTAAACAGCTTCTCAAGTTGTTTGAAGACATCAGAGCAGAGGTTGGTGCCTTGATCGGATATTATTAGTTTAGGAATTCCCATATGGGATATGAATAGGACTCAAGATTTAGCTGTTTCTTCGGCAGAACAGGATTGCATAGGATAGGCCTGAGAAAACTTAGTTAAGTCATCCTGTAGAGTAAGCAAGAACTTATATTTGTATTCATATGTTTCTGGGAGCGGACCGACTAAATCAAGATAGATTTTTTCATTAGGCCGAAATGCCGTTGACGTGATAATCATGGGGGCCATATTTGTTTGTCTTAAAGGTTTATTTATTTGGCAAGAGCGACAATTTTTCACATAATCCTCGATATCTTGCCTCATGTTTTTCCACCAGAATTGAGTTTTGATTCTTTCAAACATGCGTGATATACCTGGGTGGCCAGCTAGAGGAGAATCATGATTATCTCTAAGAATACGTTTGACCTCGTCAGGGATCGGGTATCGTATAGAGTTACAGTAGATGTTGATTTTAATGTTCGTGTTGTAGAATAGAAATGATAAAATATTATAAATTTTTGTGTAAGATAATTTTGTGTAAGAATCTGTAAAGTCTGATATCGCGAATTCTTTCTCTTCTATGTACCAAAACTTTATCATGTCTCTATAATCACGAAGGAGGTTAAATATGTCTTTATAACTCATTTCGTCATAATGATTTATTTTTAGAAATAAATGAGTGAATAAATGATAATGATTAGAGGTGGAATAGTAAGTGTTTAATTCGCGTTCTATGTCGCAAATATTAGGTTCGCTAGTGGAGGCATCCATAATATTCTTGCAATAAGGCACAGATTCGTCTAAGTCAATGGATGTCGGATAGGCAATAAGTTTACACTTTGCTTTCATTAATGACTCGTGTTCTTGGACGATGGTGTCGAATGACACATCGGATTGTTTTATCATTTTAAGAAACCTCTCGTAAGTTTCTGATATGGATGCTGGACTATGTGAGTCTTCTTCGTTATTAGATGTTTCTGCAGGGTTGCAGATAATCGAATCAGAACCTTCACTATCTTGTAATACATTTACAGGGAACCGAGATAAAGCGTCGGCGTTTGCGTTCAATTCACCTTTCTTATAAACGATTTCGTAGTCGTACTCCTCAAGTTTTAAACGCCGTCTAATGAGTCTAGATCCTGGGTCCTTGACATTGAAAAGCCATACTAGAGGTTTGTGGTCTGTAATTATTTTGAATTCACGACCAAACAAGTAAGGGCGGAATGTTTTCACGCCGAATAAAATCGCTAGCTATTTTTCAATAGTTGAATAGTTGCCTTCGGCTTTATTTAAGGTACGCGATGCATACGAGACAGGTTTGTCAGAACCGATTGCGCCTTGAGAGAGTACGGCTCCTATCCCTAAATTGGAAGCATCGGTTGTTAAAAGGAATGGTTGTGTAAAATCAGTATATTGAAGCAGAGGCGCTGAAGTTAGTTTATCCTTGAGGGCGGAGAACGCTTGTTCCTGACTCTGTGACCATTGAAATATAGCATCCTTTTTCAGAAGGGCAGCCAGTGGTTTAGTGATTTGGGAGAAGTTATTAATAAAACGACGATAGTAGCCGACTAACCCTAGAAATGATTTTATATCCTTCGGATTCTTGGGAGTAGGGAATTGAGAGACGGCTTTGACCTTCTCGGGATTTGGACAGACGCCTTTATCTGTGATTATATGACCAAGATAAGCGACCTCGCATCGTAAGAACTCGCACTTGTCCGGTTGAAGTTTTAAATTAAACTTTCGGATGCGGTCAAAGATTAACTTGATTTTTTCCATATGAGATATCAAATTACTACTATAGATTATTACGTCATCAAGATACACATATGCGTGGAGGCCTTGGAGACCAGAAAGGACAGTATTCATCAACTTCTGGAAGGTTGATGGAGCATTTTTAAGCCCAAAAGGCACCCGCAGGAATTGGTAGTGCCCTGCAGTGTTAGAATTCGTGTTTATTGAGAACCCCGTTTTTTGTGCGTCCAGAGGATTCATTCTGATCTGGTGAAAGCCACTTGAAAGGTACAATGTGCTAAAATATTTTGAGTGGCCTAACTGATCTAAGATATCAGTGATAAGCGGCAAGGGATAACTCTCAGAGACAGTGACGTCATTCAGACGGCGGTAGTCTATTACTACTCGCCATTTCTTTTTCCCAGAAGTATCCATCTTCTTAGGGACTACCCAAACAGAGGCGCTCCAAGGTGATGTTGATGGACGTATAATATTTTGATCAAGCATTTTGCGAATTTGTGAGTCCACTTCTTCCTTGTGGCACTCAGGGAAACGGTAAGATTTTACGTGAATAGGGGGCGCATCACCCGAATCTATAGTATGCTCGATCGCGTTTGTGAATGATAAAGGTTTCCTTTCTAAGTGAAAAATATCTGTTTATTTAATAAATAAAGAAATAAATAAATATATGAACCGATTGTGAGTTACAGTCTATATTGGCTTTGAAATGATTTAAAAAGTCGCTACCAATGATACCATCATACTCTAAGTTAATATTATCGTCAACTACATGAAATTTATACTCGTGGCGATTATTTTCCGAAGTAAAGTCTACTTGACATGTACCTAAAGTTTCTGAATAAGTGCCAATGTTATGAAAGCCTTTTATCTTAAATATTTCGTGAGACAATTCAGGCGCTTTGGTTAAACTTGTCAGTTTGATCAAACTAATACTCGCTCCCGTATCGATAAGAAGACGCAACGGATGGACAGAAAGCGAAGTAGTTATATATATGTGAGGCAGTAACACTTTCTTCGAGTATGAAGATATCTCATAGACAGGGATTTCAGGATTAGTTTTAATTTCTTCCTTAGACTGCGGCACAGCGGATTCATTGTAAGAGGGAAGATTCGGACTCAACGATACAGCGGCTCTATTAGAAGCGCGTTGAGGTAAAATGGTATTTTGACTCGACGGAATAGCGGTTCTCTGTGGAGTGCATCGAGATGAGACAGAGGGACGACTCAGAGAAACAGGGACTCTCTTCGGAGCATGCTGAGATGAAATATGATTTTGACTCAACGATTCAGGGACTCTTGGAAGAGCGTGTTGAGATGAAACAGAGGCACGACTCAGGGAAACAGGGACTCTCTTTGGAGCATGCTGAGATGAAATATGTTTTTGACTCAACGATTCAGGGACTCTTGGAAGAGCGTGTTGAAATGAAACAGAGGCACGACTCAGCGAAACAGGGACTCTCTTTGGAGCATGCTGAGATGAAATATGTTTTTGACTCAACGATTCAGGGACTCGGAAGAGTGTGTTGAGATGAAATGTCATTTTTATGCGTTTTTTTACGAGTGCCTAATTTATCCGGATAACGACGGCACGCTTTCGTAATCCGTGGGTTTAATTTAAAAAGTTATTGGGGTCGTCATCATTTTCACACGGAATATAATAAGGTGTCGGTGATAGGGCCGACGATATAGGCGGCTCGAATGTAATATGATTCATCGCAACCGGTCTGTCGCGATTATCAGAATTAGATATATTACGCCGTTCATTATTAGTACCGGGCGACCGAGCTTTGCTCGGCATCTTTTTTTTTTGTTAGGTACATCGCGTGTCTCTATATTTACAAAAAAAAAAAATACATAACGAGCGAATTTTTTAAATAATATTTTTTGACTAATCTTTTTCGATCATACCGACATAATAATAAAAAAATATTATTAACTGTTTATTTAAATATAAAATTACGAGTGCAATTTAGTTTAACATTTTATTATAAATAAGTACTTATAGTTTAACAATCAGTTACATCAGTTATATATTATCATCAATACATAGTTTAAGGTCTTATTCTAATACTTCCTTCCATACTATATTGCGGGTATGCTGAGGGTTTTCGTTAATAATAATCATTTCACGTTCTGACGCACGCTGCCGCATATCTTGCAGACGTCGCTCCCGTTGCTCATCATTTTCGGCGGCCACACGTTGTGCTGACCCTGATAAGACCTTTCTGTTCTTAAAATGTTAGTCAAGTTTTGCAAACATCTTACTTTAGCAGCACGTGTGGGATGAGCGGAAACCTGATGATTTTCATCAAGTTCTTCTTCAAATGGGTCCTCACTGTGCGAAGTCTGACAAACACGTGTGGGACGAGCGAAAATCAGATTGTTTTCATGGAGGTTTTCTTCTGCTTCTTGAAATGAGTCACGGCTTCGTGGAGTTAAATTGTTCGTAACCGTTTTTTTTTTAATGTTCTTTTTGGCATTTTCGTGTAAAAAAGACATGATATTTTAAGAGCAATTTTCTGGGTCTAACCTCAAACCAAACATTGGCTTCGTGTACCATGAATGTAAACCTCATCTATATCAAATCAAAGTACTATTAATTATCAGTTTAATTTTATTTTATTTTATTTTGGAATGTTATATGTATATTTATAATAGTTCATAATTAATTTAAATGTATTCTGTGTACTTATGTGTTTTTATGAAGACTATGAACAATTGTCTGATGTAAATAAATCAATAAAATTAATTATAACAAAAAAAAGATGCCGAGCAAAGCTCGGTCGCCCAGGTACTTCATCATTATTATTAAATCATATTATATGGATGAATTTTATTTTGCCTACTTTGAGGTGCAAGGTATCATAAGGTTAGCAATAATAATAATACTAATATTTCAGTTCGTGTTGTGGCAAGTCTGAAATGTTGACACTGTTGAGAAATTCTGTTGTAAATTCGACTGCTCCTTCAGGCTGATCTTTAAAATGAATGAGCTTCATTGTTACGACTTCTCCTACACTTTTGTGATACCCTGGTACTTTGCACCTCCACAAAGTAGGCAAAATAAAAGTTCTTCCAGGTATTATATATATATTTACAACAAAAAATATTGTTGTTTATATACAACATCATTTCTTTCACAATTGTTTCGACTTCTACACTTTTGTGCGACCCTGGTACCTTGCACCTCCACAAAGTAGGCAAAACAAAATTTCTTCCATTGATTTAATAAACGAAAAAGAAAATTCGTTGACGCCGTTTCCAATTATCTCCGTGGCGCAGCGGTCAACACGCCTGCCTGCGACGTGGAGGTCTCGGGTTCGATCCCCGGCTAGGTCATGATGGAAAACGATCTTTTCCTGATTGGCCTGGGTCTTGGATGTTTATCTATCTATCCTTACTCAGGGGTACTTTTTATTCCAATATTTCCACGGAATCATATCTAATGCGGGTTATGCCACGGGGTACAGGGGCGTGCACAGAGATTTTGTTGAGGGTAGGCATACATACACTACCCTAATATCTGTGCTTATACAATATGTAAAGAAAACACTGTCCGATCCGTGAATGTATTGTTAGGTATCGATAACTGATTCTACGAATGGATACAAATCCGGGCGAAACTTAAAAGAAATACCCCTAAAATAATAAATATTATTTCGCATAAAGAGTTAACGTAATACATGTGCGGTATGCAACCCTGACGCGGGCGGCGGGAGGCAGGGCACGCGGCATGTGGTCGCATCGCTTATAATAATACCGTCAAAATAGTGTTGTCACTTTTTACAAATTACCGATTTTCGGGAAAGTTGGAATTAATTCGCGGGAAAAAAAGATTATTTCAAAATACATTAATATTGTTACTATGATGATTACGTAAAATTTTATATTATATTTGGTCAAGTGTTTACCTAACCTTTATTATCCTTATGGGTCGGACAGGGTTTTCTTTACATATTGTATATGGTAAAACTTAAAAAAAACGTAACGTAGACTTAGTTTAGCATAGTCGCGTACTTTTTCGCATGTCAACATTGAATTGATGTTTTCCGTGAAGCGACTGCCGTCTGACCTCCACGACCCGAAGGCAATATCGAAGCATTGCAGTTAAACCAATTGTTGGACTTTTGTGGGCTCCGACAACCCGTAACGACTGCCACTACATGTTCGTATAGCAACCGGGACCAACGGCTTAACGTGCTTTCCGAGGCAAGACTAGACCAGTGCAAATATTCATATTCATGCATACAAATATTTGCACTGCGCGAGGATCGAACCCGCGCCTCCTTGCGCAGCGGCCGCGTTAGCTACCGCTACGCCACGGAGGCTGTCAAAATATAATGAAATGTTATTACTAACTCAACTGTAAATAAGTAATAATTTATTCCTCAAAAAACTAAAAAAAATATTTTACTATCTATAAATTAAAACAAACGCGCCTATTTTTTAAAATAACTCTGTAAAAATTAAATATACCTATATAAGATAGTTTTAAAATCGCTAAAAATTCTTTTTCAATGGAAATATAGACAAATCTATGAGTCTACTTTCGCCCTGTGTTTCATAAATATGCGTGATGGAATCATAACTATTAAATTTTGCTAATTTGTAAACATCAGGAAAATTATTACAATATAAAGTATAGTATTGAAATTCAAAAGCAAGTAGGTTGAAAAACTTATGGTCTTTTAAGTTTTTATAACGATGAACTGTCAATGCCGCGTTTTAAAATAATATACCTACACGAGAAACAAAACAATTTATTTGTACACACTACACAGCCTGCTACTACATATAATTAACATAATACTTTTTATTAAGACAACCTTTCTTTTGAGTTCAAACAAACTCTAAAATAAATGAATAATCAATTCCGCTTAAAACAATCAATATAGGTACATATTTAACCAAATACACCAATAACGAAACAACATAAGCTGATAAAATAAAAAGGTATTTGAACGAACAACAATCATGCTATATTTGTGAACTTCTTAAATTCGCCGCATTATTAGAAGCTGTGCTTGTTCGGCCTAAAAATCTGAATGAAATTACACGCCCACGTACGCAAAGATTATGCACACAAGCAAATAATTTTATTCACAGACGCGTATGGAAGAGGCACATTAGGAACTGCTTATGCCGCTACGCGAAGTGGCGCGAGCGTCGCGACGAAGTTGAGTTGCGCGGACAGCATTGTAATGTGTGTTAGTAGTTTGCATTAGCCCCAATAGATGGCAGTGTTATCAACAGTCTTTCAGTTTTAAGTTTGTAGTATATAAATTATTTTAATGTAATTATTATATATTTTTTTAGAAAATTATTAGGGTATGCAATGCTTATCTGCTTCTATGGAGCGCACGCGCCTGGGTACAGCTATCGCTGTATCGCGCTACTCCATCACACAAAACTACTCGACATATTTCGATGAAATATCGAATATATAATATATAATTTTTTATAAAATATTTAGTTATACAGACACTAAATGAAAACACGAACAATTCTAGTTCATATGTATCCTATTATAAATATAGTATCGTTGAGTTAGTATCCCATAACACAAGTCTCGAACTTACTTTGGGGATAGCTCAATCTGTGTGATTTGTCCGTAAAAAAAAAAAAAAAAATATATATAAAATGTAATAAAAAGCATTAGACAACGCCATATTTTTTTTTTTTAAACTCCAAAGAAAATAGGAGTCAACACTATATCGTCAGGGATTTGAACCCGAAGTCTACGAGCTCCGAATCAGAGGCCGAAGCCCCTCAGCTATTCGTATTACTAAGGACAGCGGCGAAATTTTGCTTCTTATGAGAAGTTTAGCAATTGTTCAGTGCCTCAAAACATGGAAAAAAGACATTTTCTGAAAATTAAACCTAGCTAGATCGACTTATCGTCCCCGAAGCCCCCTGTACACAAAATTTCATGAAAATCGTAGGAGCCGTTTCCGAGATTCCAATTATATATATATATACAAGAATTGCTCGTTTAAAGGTATAAGATATTTTCTTTTACGAAATTGAGTAATATGATGACCCTTATTTTTACAATATTTACAGAAAAGTTGATTATTAGATGATGACCTCGAGTTATTAAATGATGTTGATTGTTGAGGGTCCGACGGAGCGTGTGGTGGCCCCGTGCGCTTTTGTCTCTCCCGGTATTCAGAATCCGAGTGCCCGGGCTTACCACAGACCCTACATTTAGGTTTCATAGATGTTTTGTATAGGAGGTTTTGTATCTTTTCTTCCTCGAGAGTCACGTTAATCGCATCATTAAGTAATTTTGGGCTTCTGCATCTGACATTATTACTAAGTCGGGGATGTAACCCTAAAGTAAAAGTAAATAAGGCCAAATCTTCGGTCATAGCTATACGACCGGGTATATCCCTTTTTAGGGATTCAGAATTATAAATTTCCGATTGAAGATCGGTAAGGCAACTTTCTACGCCAAGTGCGAATTGCGCAACAGTTTCATTTGCCAATTGCCTGCACGACTGTAAATCTAGCAACAAATGATTATAATGTTTTCTCTCACCGAGGTTTTGTTTAAGAAAACATTTCAATTGGTCGAAATCTTCAAAAATTTTATTATAGCATGCGATCTGAGCTTTGCCTTCTAGGCGCGATAAAATATATTTTCTTAATAAAACCGTTTGACTCGGTGATGCTAGATCTAAGGCGTTCTGGCAATTGGTGATAAAAGCGGTAAGAGTTTCGCGTTCTCCCTTATAAGGGCTGATAAAATTACAGAGCACATTGATAGGAAACTGTTCGCTCAACACAATTTTTGCAGTTTTCTTAGAATTACTCATAGTAGTTTCATTAGTTTCTGTAGACATTATGAACTTGAAAGAAAATTAAAAGGTAGTATGATACAAGTATGGATAGAGTTTACGATATGTGATACCCTAGGTAATAGGAATGCCTACGCGTAATTTAAAATATTGTAGCGATAACAGTAAACCGATGTGTTTTACTCACAGACACAGGAACACGAAGTATTCGATACGAATTTCTTGGCACTGGATTAGCACGATTACTGGAGCAGGAGTACAGCGGCGCGATTATTCGCGGCCAGCAGCAACGGGGACGTCAGGGACAGCGGGGTGGCGGCGCACGTCACCCGAGCGTGATCAACGCTTACACGTGGCAGCACCACGCGGCAGCACCGCGTGTGAGGGCGGCAAGGGCAATCACCTGCTCCTTGCGGCGATATCACGATAACAGGGCTTGCGAATATTGAGCCCCCTGGATGTCTACGAGAATTCTGGACGATCTACAGGCTTACGTAAGATACTCGTAAGGCTTACTGTCGCGACTCGTCTTAGAGAGGTAGCACTGAATTTGTCGAGGTGTGTTTTCACTTAGCGAAAATAAGAACACCCCGGAGCTGGATTAGCTCGTCGGTAACGTAAAGTTCACATATGATCACTTCAGGATAACCACGACCCGATAGGGGATACCAGCGGAACGGTTACGGCGATATCAACACTAGCATCCCACTTCTGACACCACTGTTACGGAACGGGTCGGAAGACAGTTTTTAAAAAACACTATTTAATTAGCTAAAAGAAAGATATATTCAATTATCAAACACGTATTACAAGTTACTATGCCCGACGCAAGTCCAATCCAAACTGATGGGAAAAACGGTTAGAATCGCTTACGAGAATAACAACGGTTTCCTATTGCATTGACGTAAATGCAATGGGAAACTCAGCATTTTAATTTATATTCCAAGTAATAGTTAATCCGATATAACAGTACGTCTATCACCCACTTGAAGAGCCTCTAATGTGTCCACTCCTGGGACACAGGCCACGCGGGCCCAGTGCGGGTTGTAGATGTCACATATCTCCGAAGTGGCTTCTTGGCTCCAGGACATGCTGATTTCCTCACGATGTTTTCCTTCCCCCATTTGAGAGCAGTGGTGATGAAATAATTTACACAAAGCAAAATGCCTAATGGGGTTCGAACCTATGACCTATAAAGTTATAAGTTACGGCCGATACTACTGGGCCACCGTTTCTCTCATTTAATGAAATAACTCTTTAAATGAAGATGTAAAAAAAGTATCCTAACTATACGAAGCGTTTCGCCTCCTCTTTTATACCGCGTACATCGAGGGACTGGAACAATTTGCCAGCGACGGTGTTTCCGTCAAACTACAATTTAAGTGCCTAGAGTGTTAATAAAATCGGGTATGTCCTACGTTTCTGCGAAACATCTCTAATTTTTCAGCCGTAGCTAGTAAACTGTGAACGAAGATAATAATATTATAATGACTTACGAATACAGTCTCCCAAAAACAGATGTGCGTGTCCAATGATCGGCAATGCACCAGGGTACAATGGAAGCGAGGGACGACGCAGTTTCAAATACCACCATAAAGCAAATACAGCGCACCATATCAAAATTAACACTGTTAGAGACATTGCAAGTGATGATTGGCAGTATATAGGTGAAACAAGTTTATTTTATAGGAAAAAATTGAATTAATTAAAGACTAGATTTTGGTTTTTGTTTAAAAAAAAAAATAAGATCTCGTTTTGTATCGTAACTACTTTACATATTCGTCAGAAAGATTAGACGACACGGTTGCTGCTGTACTGCATGTCGCGGGTTCGATTTAGTAGTTGATCCGGGTCTGGCTGGTTGTGTGTTTCAATGTTTGTAAACTCACCTACGATATAGGAGTAATTCCTAGTGTGGGGCAACGTTTTTTAAATATTTAAAAAAAAAAAGGTCAATAGTAGGTACTATACAAAAAACTAGCCGTTTGTTAATGATATGAGACCTAAACTAGTTGTAAATAAAAAAAAACGTACAGTGCGGTATTCGGTAGTTACAATTTTTACCATTGCACATACACCGAAGCCGGAGTTAGCAAAATACTGTTTCAGAGAGGGCAATTTGTTTGGACTAGGTATTTCTTTAAAATTATTCATGAATGAGTCTTGAAGGCAACTTCAAGTATCTACGGCTAAGTAAATGTCGCATGCTATATTCTGCAGATTGGTTACCTTCTATATCCTGCAAGCGTTTACGTTCTTCGTTATCCTGGACAATTTCAATCACAACAATTTCAACAAGAGACCAACGGGACAATTTAATAGCTCATACTCGTCCGGAATCCATAATTTTGGGGAAAACCTTAAGAGCGCAAAGTAGCCCAAAGCACAGCGCTATCACTCGGAAAATTGGGTTACAAATTTATACAAACTAGATGGGTATATGTTGGATTTTAGGTGATATTTTCGAATTGTGTGAATACATTTTGATACTTCATTCCCCACTTTTGGTGTACTTGTACATTGACTTTTTTTAATATTTTGTAGCGATTATTACCGAAAATATTAAAGTTATCAAAACATAATCTTAGCAAGCCCTTATTCATATTTACATACCTATCTAACAATATATTACACTTGAAGGTTGAAACGAAAAAAATAAATTAATAAAACATTTTTTTCCCAACAAAACTTTTTATTTTACTGATCAGGACTTATGAGTAACTGACTGTGGAATATCTTAATAGAATAACTTACATTTTCTTTTCCCTTTTCTTATTGAAATGGAACGTAAAAGTTGTACTGAACTTTTATTTTCTTTCTGTTTTGGCTTCGCACGTTTTATGCATTTAGCCAATGTCAGGTAGGTAATGAATTGGTCATGTCGAAAAAGACGGCCGCGTGAACTGTCTTATGAGGGAGGTTTGAGAAAAAGTCATGCTGTGGCCAATATGCTGCGATATTTCACTGTTATTTATAAATTATTTACTGAATCATGCACTTTTATTTAGTAAACAATACTATAAATAATTTTTAAAGTCCAATGATAAACGAGCGTGACACTCAGAGTGACTTTCCCGCCAAAACTCCGTACTGAATTTAAATTTAGTTTAGTTTATAAACGTTCCAAATCAAAGCTATTTTGAGTTCTTTTAGACGTAAACTATTAATAAATAAATAATTAAAAGTAGTAAAATAATATAAGGCATTTATGATACTCGAGCTTAAATAATTCTTAAAGGATCACAAAGTTCAGCAGATATTGTTCTAAAATGTCATATACAGTATGTTAAGAAAACCCTGTCCGACCCGTGAAGGTGTTGTTAGGTATCGATAACTGATTCTATTAATGCATACAAAACCGGGCTAAACTTAAAAAAAATCCCCCTAAAAAAATAAATATTATTTCGCAAAAAGAGGTAACTTAATAAACGTGCGTTATGCACACTACCGCGGGGGCCGGGCGGCAGGGCACGCAGCACGTGGTCGCATCGCTATTCGCTCATAATAATAACGGTGTTGTCACTTTTTTAAAATTACCAAATTTCGGGGAAGTTGGAATTAATTCGCGGGAAAAAAAGATTATTTCAAAATTCATTAGTATTGGTACTATGATGATTACGTAAAATTTTATATTATATTTGGTCATGTGTTTACCTAACCTTTATTATCCTTATGGGTCGGACAGGGTTTTCTTAACATACTGTATAATGTGCTCAGTATTTACTTTCGTAGGACTACCTACGAAAATGACTATATTTTTATGAAATATATTCGCTTCATCAATAATGTTTTGTAGGGTTCCGTACCTAAAAGGTAAAACGGAATTCTATTCATGAGACTTCACTGTCCGTCTGTCCGTCTGTCCGTCCGTCCATTCATCTGTCTGTCACCAGGCTGAACCATCTCATGAACCGTAATAGCTAGACGTTGAAATTTTCAGAGATTATGTATTTCTGTTGCCGCTTTAACAACAAATAGATACTATAAATAAAATATTTATGGGGGCTCCCATACAAGAAACGTGATTTTTTTCCATGTTTTGCTCCATATTAATAACGAAAATAGATAGACACTTGAAATGTTCACAGAATATTTCGTTATTTATTAAAATTAAAAATAAATAATTATAATTGAAGGGGGGCTCCCATACAACAAACGTGAATATTTGTGGATTTTTGCTCCATATTAATAACGAACATAGAAACATTGTTTTTCCGTTTTTAAAGATAACGGTACGGAACCCTTCGTACGCAAGTTCGACTTGCACTTGGCCGGTTTTTAATGGTTCGTTTTCCAGCACCCTGAATACAGAAGATAAGTTTGTTGATAACTGCTACGTGCCAACAGCTAAAAATCTAAGAATTTTTAAAAGAGCTTCCCTATCAGGTAAACTACCAAATGAAACGAAAATTTTATCAGGGAATATGGAAATTTATTAGCGGTACAAAATCCTCAAAGAAGCTTGCCATTGTCCTTTTAGCAGCTCCCCGTGGTTTCACTGGCACAAGTTTCGATTTTTGTTGTGAAAATTATGTATCCTGTGTGGTAGTCCATGTTCTACCTATCTGTGTGCCAAAGGATTTTGACTTATGTGCCAGACAAAGCTTGGCACCAGAACTGGATACAAACTTAAACAACGGTGACATCATCGAGGTATGGTTGGACCACTTCCTGCATATGGTACCTACGTTTTTTTTTTTTTTACTAGCGACCCGCCCCGGCATCGCGCGGCTCGATTTTTTAATTTGTTTCAACCTCTTAAGTTCAGACGACAGGACATCAAGCTACTATAATCCGTCAAATTTCCTTATTAGATTTTCAACTTTATCACTAAACCTTTAAGGCTCAAGGTTGATTGGGAATATTTGACAGTTTCGGGTAGCTTGACCTACTGTTCTCTGTACCACGGGCTGTTATCAAATGGCGGGGATGATCACATTGACTCCTGTTCTAGCGCTTCATGAACTATAAAATAGCGTAATTTTCAATTTGTATGATATCTTTTGAAGTATTTACTAAAATGTGATGTGAAATTACTGAACGCTTATGGTATTGCGGTACAAATATTTATTACGTGCAGAATTCGAACCAGCAACACTCAGCGCAGCAGTCAATCGCTCAACCACTGCACCAACCTTGTCGTCAAAATCCAATTAAATATTAAATTTATTAAGATTTCAGTAATTTATCTTTTTTTTCATTGTTGATCGCAGCGGAAAGGCGTGTCAGACTTTTACTGACTAAAACCCACCCGCGTTCCTTCACTTGCCTGTGCGCCAGGGCCACGGTTATTCTTTTGACCAACCCACAACCCTGACCCAGGTATCGGTCCTCGTGGACCCCGTCACGATGTGCTGACATCTCTTTGAGGCGCGCGTGAAACACAACGCGACGTCTACCCGGGCCTGGACCTGGCGCAAGCCCGCGCCTATTGTGGCCGGGAGTTTGATATCGTCTCCCTACCAGTGCGTCTGCCTGCGGCGGCTAGAGGTGTGAGGGCGCTGGGATTCTCGGTCCCTCAGACCCTCCGCCTTCTCCTTTGCCAGCATCACTGCTCCGCAGGAGGTGACGGCCTGCCATGCACTCTCGTTCCGGACCATGGCATGGACCAGGGTCGGACGCGAGACATATTATACTCCTTACTTACATGTAAAGTCGGAAATGATCTATTTTTTTCATTTCAACCCTAACGTGAGATATATTGTTGGACTTAAAATTGTCAATAATTATTTCAAAAATCAATGAATCAATAAAAATTGGTTACTTCGCGCTGTTAAGATTTTTACTGAGTTGATGGGTATGAGCTAGAGAACACTTGGAATCTTTAACTCTTTCTTTAGATACCAGCGTCCTTTGTGGGCCCGTTTTTAGGATTATATACCTAGTTTGTCAAATCCATCTAACAATAGCCCATTTTTTTAATTCTTAAGTGGGGACACTTATTGTGATGGGCCCTATACTGAGCGTTGCCCGGATACGCTCTTGGAAGATTTTTTGATTTATTACAACTGACGTGTGTAGCCTATTGCCCAAATAAAATAGACATTTAAGTTTCTGACTACTGCTGTCCGTGCGACAACATTTGATGTCTGTGGAATTGCATGATTTAATTCCCCCATCTCCGTTCCACCAACGGACGACACGTCGTACGGCACGTTCCCACCCTTACGTTGTTAACACCACTACAATCTGGACGAAGCGTTTCAACAATTTGCCAGCAGCGGTGTTTCCGTCGGACTACAATTTGAGTGTCTTCAAGGCTAGAGTGAATAGGCTCTTAATAAACTAGTGCGCTTTACCATCAACGATTGAGTCACTGCTTACCATCAGGCGGTATTGCGGTCAAGCGCTAGTTTATAATTTATAAAAAAAAAATGTCCATGACGTCATAAAGGAACTCAATTGAGATCATTCAGTTTAGTCTTGCCTTCAATTAAATGTTTTCAAATCTCTTAATTGAAAAACGCAACGACCAATTACATAAATGTAATTTAATGACACTGCTCAGTTTACCTTATCATTAGTAATTGTTGTAATTACATACAACGCGTGACCCTAACCGTTTACGTTAGCAAAAATTGTGGGTAGCCAAATTAATAGGGACAGTGTTCGTTTCTATGTAATTTATGTTTAATCATGGTTCTTCGAATAAATGGTGTTGTTTCAAGAGTGATTTTTTAAATAATTATAAACAAGTGCTTGACTGCAATCCCGCCTGACGGTAAGTAGTAATGCAATCGTTGATTATAAATAGCGCGCCTATTCCCTCTGTCGGCGCATCACATATGCGCGTGATTGGCCGAGGAGACGGCGCGGGGTGCAGGGCAGCGAGCTCGGTACGCGCCGCCGGCGCCGTCGTCGCGCCTCGACACTAAGGTCCGTATTACAGAACGTTACTCAAGACTCAAGCATTACTTAATACTAGTTTCAACCAATCAAAAGGCTTCAAACGAGACTTAAGTAGAGCTTGAGTTTTGATTGACGTTCTGTAATAGATACCTAAGCTCACAGACACGCTCAGCCACGGGCATTTCCACCGTTCTTCTTGTTATTACGCTAATACACCTATATTTTATTTAAAAGAAGCGGACTGTTTCTTTTATTGCACCAACTGAGTCCATCCACTTTAAAAATCTTAGTGAATAGGAAGGAGGCATTTGAGCGAGGTGATGCAATGTTAAACTCAAAAATATGACCAATGATGCTATGTCAGAGGGTGATTGATCTGGAGACCCTCCACGACCAAACTCCAACAACAAAAACATTTGGTGCATCGTCAACACAACTGCTCAGACCCGTCCTCCTCCGTCCTCTATCATGTGATATCATCTTGGTATTATTATTCATTTTGAAGTGGTAACACAATGAATCGGTGTGTCGTTTGTCAATGGTGTAACATATTTTCTTATTGAGTTAAAAAACGCGGTTTCAGTATTGTTGTTTCTGCCAATGTCTAATGTGATATGAGAAAACTGTGTGTGACAGACATGCAGGACCATTTAGTGGACGTATGCGGTTGCACTCTGCACGTTCTGATGCACACTCTGTTGCTGGGTTGGTGGAAATAAGTGAGACTTCGGTGTGTAGACTTACTTGATTTATATTCTTCCAAAATATTAGCGGAGTCACTATTTAACTTATACTTCTATTGATTCTTAACTATTACTTCTTGATTGTTGATCCTGTAGGGATCTTGCTGTTGATCCACTGTAACTGTTGACTTCTCGAAGATGAAGATGAATGTGTTTCACTGTAGCTATTGACTCCTCGAAGATGAAGATGAATGTGTCTCTTCTTACTGTAGCTGTAGACTCCCCAATGGTGAAGATGAATGTGTCTCACTGTAGCTATTGACTCCTCGAAAATGAAGATGAATGTGTCTCTTCTTACTGTAGCTGTAGACTCCCCAATGGTGAAGATGAATGTGTGTTGATGCTCAAACGTGGGGCCTTTTTATACTGTGACAAGGGCGCAAACTGTGGGAAGGGACGAGATCGTCGGGTTTCACCAGCCATTGTCTTACGCACGTTTTTGGGCTGCCTCCTAAACCTGAGGGTCTGCATTTTATAACGTCCATTACAAGGGGTCATTTTATTGCGCCTATCCCAAGGAACCAAGGACAAGGGATTTTATGGCGCCCACCTTTTTGGTGTTGTTATGTTCAGCCAGATGTGGGACAACGATTTCTAATTTTATAATTTTATGTCTGCTGCATTTTATGACAAGGGAACACTTTATGACGGTTAACTTTTGTCACTGATATTTTACCAAATGTTCCCAGTCATTCCTATCATAATTGCCGCCTTGCCAGATGTGTACAACCATTCCTATCACAATGAATGATCGTCCATCTTACGCTTTCTAAATTCTTACGCACAAATGTTCTTTTCTAAGTAATTACAATAACATCTACTATACTGTATACACTGTTCGTAACACTATTCCTAATTAGTTCCTATATACTATTTAAAACTATTCGTCCCGCACATCACTCCCGCCGTGCGACCGCGTCGCAGCTATCTCCGGTGCGGGTTTGTCTTCCGTTTGGAGAGGCAGGACTACTAGCTTCCTCACCGGCCGTCGCAGCACACCTCCCTTGGTTCGCACGTCCACTGCTCGCACGATGTCGTCGGGGCCCGGATACGTCGCTATGACTCTGCCACGCGACCATATATTGCGCGGCAGGTTGAGGTCGACAACCTGTACCTTGTCGTCGACTTGTATCTTCGGTCCTCTTCCATGTAGCTCCCGCCGGTGTTGCAACTCCGGGAGGTACTTCTGGAACCAGCGCTTCCAGGAAAGGTCGGCGAGCCTCTGTGCTGCTCGCCAACTGGTTCTCGATGCGGCGTCTTTTTCGTCGAATGTGCCCGGTTGAGGCACTCGTCCCGAGCTTCCCAATAAGAAGTGGTTCGGGGTCAGGGCTTCTGGGTCCTCTGCACTGACTGACACGTGTGTCAGAGGGCGGCTGTTGATGGTGTATTCCACCTCTGCGAGTAAGGTGGTGAGTACTTCCTCTGTATGGTGACGCTCGTGTAGCGTCGCGGCTAGTGCTGTCTTCATTGAGCGTACCATGCGTTCCCAGGTTCCTCCCATGAACGGGGCGCCCGGTGGAATGTAGCGAATTGGAGAATCTTATTGGATCGGATAAAGCTTCTCCTAAATTTAGTCCCTTCTTATTGGACACGTGGCATATCTTATTTTCCCCGGACGGTTCTGTTATCGATGTAGAGGTGTCGGGTGATCTCGTGGGGTTGATGCAAAGAGCGTTCATCTCAACGTATTGCTTCCCTAGTACTTCCTGGCTGTCTTCTATTTTCTCAGTGACATGAGACACAAAGTCGATACTGTGCCTGGAGGTCCGTATCTGTTTGCCGTGGAGTACCCAACCCAGTGGTGTGAGAGATGCCACTGGTTGGTACTTGTTGCCTCTTCTTACCTCCGATGTCAACAGGAGATGCCAGTTGTCCTGCCCAATCAGTACTTTAGGCTTGGCATTGGCGTACGTGAGGTAGTCGCGGATGTCTGCCAGGTGCTTGCAGCCCGTTACTGTTTCTGATGGTACTCGCTGAGAAGAAACATGCAAGTTCTTCACCGTGCGTGCTTGTACTTGTTCTTCGTACCCGTTGAGCCCTTTCAACTTGATACTAACTCGACGCGAATTTGATTCAGACGCCTTCAGATCGTTGATGGTTTCTATTTTCAGTGGGTCGACGGGGCCTGTTGCTCCGATGCTGTTTGCCACGCTATCGTCAACTAGCGTGACTGTTGACCCGTCGTCCATCAACGCGTAGGTGTCGACTGTACCCTTTGGACCCTTTATTTGGATCGGTAGGATTTTCAGGAACGACTGTTTCTTACTCTCGGCCCAGGCTGAGTTGATGACTTCTTTAGCCTCCTTCTTCTTAGTGTGATGTAACAGCTTGTGATGTGAAAATCTGCAGCTGTTGACACCACACTCACGAGGACGGCAACTGTGAGTCTTGTTTCTGTATCGAAGACATCTGAAGCATAGGCGTTTGGACTTAGCTGCGTCCCATCTGCCGTTTTCATCTAACTTCGTGAATTGTTTGCAGTCGATCGCTGTATGACCGCTCTCGTTACAGACCGGACACTTCGACGTATTCGTCCTTTCTGTTACGTTGTGGACCTTCTGTGTTCTCTTCTGTTGAGTGGCCGCTGTACCTGTATTTAGTTGTTCGGGTACAGCGTACGGTGCGCACAAGTCCGCTTCTCTTTTGAGGAACTTGTCTAGCTTCACTAAGTCTGGATCTTCACTCGGTTGTACGTACGAGAAATCGTAGTATCTGTAGCGAAGCGTAGGCGTGAGCTTGTCTACGACGGTCTTTGACACTTCTGGGTTGTACAGATAGTGTATACAGCCGAGAGTTTTCAGCGTCGCTACGATGTTGGACACTTTTGTTGCGAAGATGCAGATGTCGCGCGGTGATTCGGTGAGGCGTGGTAGGGCACGGAGCGCGTCCATTTCCATCATGGCGATGGATTCCGGTCTTCCGAATCTTGACTCTAATGCCTTCATTATGTCTGCTGGATCCGTGTTGGTAATCAGCAAAGAGTCCACTGCTTCTTTCGCTTTACCTTTCAGTGTTCTTCGTAGCCTGTTTGTGTTTTCGATCGGCGTGTATACATTTTCTGTTTCGTAGTAAGCGGCGCGAAACGGTAACCACTCTTGATGTGATCCACTAAACCACGGTAGCTCTACGGATCTTGGTCGTTGAGCTGCGTTGACGGCACTTGTGATTGCGTCGGCGAGCGCGGCGAGGTCGGATTGACCTCCCGCCGGTAACTGTAGTACGTTATGTACTTGACGCTTCTGTTCTGTACTGGCTGGGACGCTATTCTCTATGCGCGTGATCACCGGTTCTGCTGTAGGTTGTTTCTGTTGTACGGCAACCACGGGCGTTCTGTTCTGTTGGTCCTCTAGCCAGTTGTCTACTCTTCGATCTGTTTCTTCCTTAGAGTAGATGGAGACATCATCTTCTTCATTGTCGGAGTCTTCATGTTCCAAAGTAGCTAAGCGTGCGGCGGCTAGCTCCACTTGCAGTCGCAGTAAGTCTTCCTTTGCCTTCGCCAACTTGTATGCCTTTGATTTACTGTAGGTCGAACCCCCGCGCCCTTCCTGGCGGGGGTGAGGGGGTCTTGTAGTCCGCTCGGCAGTGGCAGACCATCTGTATTCTTGACCCGCTTTACTGTTGATTTCTCTGTTGCGGGTCGTGTTCCTTTGTTGCTGTGGCACACAGTTGTAGGCGGGTTCATCGTTGTAGCTGTTGACTGTATCACGGAGAGAGTAGTAGCAGCGGCGGCGACAACAGCGGGGGGCGACACAGCGGGGCGGCGGCGGCGGCGGGCATTGATACGGCGGAGATCCCTGTGGTTGTCGAGGTACCAGTATATTCCGTGGTACCCGTTTCTGTCGTCTCCCTCGTGGTCGCTGTCCCTGTGGTAGCCGTCCCGGTAGTAACTGTTCCGGTTTCTGTGCACGTTCCCGTTGTTGATTTGCTAGCGGCTTTTCCCTCTGATCGTGTGACCGGCATATTGTTTATCGATAGCCGTCAGTCTACGACGCGAACTTATCTTGTGGCGAGGACTTGAGAGTCTTCACGTTTCTTCTAGCTGGATGCGTTCTTCACTTATTTTCCACTTATCCGGATATCGAAGGACCAAATTGTGCGTGTATCCGGATGCGTTCTTCACTTATTTTCCACTTATCCGGCTATCGAAGATCAAATTATGCTCTTCACTTATTTTCCACTAATCCGGCTATCGAAGGACCAAATTATATGCTCTTCACTTATCCGGCTCTCGAAGGACCAAATTATATGCTCTTCACTTATCCGGCTCTCGAAGGACCAAATTATATGCTCTTCACTTATCCGGCTCTCGAAGGACCAAATTGTGTGTGACAGACATGCAGGACCATTTAGTGGACGTATGCGGTTGCACTCTGCACGTTCTGATGCACACTCTGTTGCTGGGTTGGTGGAAATAAGTGAGACTTCGGTGTGTAGACTTACTTGATTTATATTCTTCCAAAATATTAGCGGGGTCACTATTTAACTTATACTTCTATTGATTCTTAACTATTACTTCTTGATTGTTGATCCTGTAGGGATCTTGCTGTTGATCCACTGTAACTGTTGACTTCTCGAAGATGAAGATGAATGTGTTTCACTGTAGCTATTGACTCCTCGAAGATGAAGATGAATGTGTCTCTTCTTACTGTAGCTGTAGACTCCCCAATGGTGAAGATGAATGTGTCTCACTGTAGCTATTGACTCCTCGAAAATGAAGATGAATGTGTCTCTTCTTACTGTAGCTGTAGACTCCCCAATGGTGAAGATGAATGTGTGTTGATGCTCAAACGTGGGGCCTTTTTATACTGTGACAAGGGCGCAAACTGTGGGAAGGGACGAGATCGTCGGGTTTCACCAGCCATTGTCTTACGCACGTTTTTGGGCTGCCTCCTAAACCTGAGGGTCTGCATTTTATAACGTCCATTACAAGGGGTCATTTTATTGCGCCTATCCCAAGGAACCAAGGACAAGGGATTTTATGGCGCCCACCTTTTTGGTGTTGTTATGTTCAGCCAGATGTGGGACAACGATTTCTAATTTTATAATTTTATGTCTGCTGCATTTTATGACAAGGGAACACTTTATGACGGTTAACTTTTGTCACTGATAGTTTACCAAATGTTCCCAGTCATTCCTATCATAATTGCCGCCTTGCCAGATGTGTACAACCATTCCTATCACAATGAATGATCGTCCATCTTACGCTTTCTAAATTCTTACGCACAAATGTTCTTTTCTAAGTAATTACAATAACATCTACTATACTGTATACACTGTTCGTAACACTATTCCTAATTAGTTCCTATATACTATTTAAAACTATTCGTCCCGCACAAAAACGGATAGGTGTGTTTTTCACTACATGTGCGCTAGAATTTTGGTTGTTTTTCGGTTATATTGTGTTTGTTGTGACATCTGTTTTTGTGTTGTTACTAGGTGACAAGTTTTTATCTATGTTTAGTTAATTTATTCCTTTTTTATTTTATTTTTTTGAATTATAACCTGAAAAACCTTTATCCAGGAATATGAATAAAACTAAAGCTCCGGACCCTCCGGATGATATTCCTACAACCCCCCTATCCGGCTTCTCCCCTTCTAACCTAAGTCCCACCCCCAACCCATTAAGCTAGTCCCTAACCTTTACTTCTTAGACTTACATCCGAAAACGTCTCGGAAATGATGAGGATGTTCCTAATCGCCCTACAAAACAACCTAGATCCCATATAGGCCGAGCTAGATACTCGGCCACAGATAAAGGACCTTTCATTGTCCACGTTTCCCGTCTGGAAACGCAAACTAACTCTGGATCTACTTCACATCCGGTAACATTAGGGCGCTTTTTAGCAAATTTAAACTTAACCAATATTGTTACCGTCAAGCCGGTTGGCCGAAACCGTGTATCCGTAGAATTTAAATCGCTTCAGGACGCCAACGCCTTCTTGTCTAATAATGTTTCGGGTTCAAATCACTATGAAGCAACTATTCCATCTTTTAACATAACCTGCATGGACGTTGTCAGTAGTATCCCTACAGACTTCTCGGAGGATGAAGTCTTGGCGTATTTAGAAGTACCAGCTGGCTGTGGACCTATAATTCAAGTTAGGAGGATAAATTGAAGAGTTAATAAAGACGGTTTAATAGAATATAGGCCCACAGAAACTTGCTTCATCACATTTGATGGCCCAGTTCCACCTTACCCCATTTTCTGCTTCTACACATCCCTTACCGTAGAGCAATATATGTACCCTACTATCCAATGCCACAAGTATGGCCGATTTGGGTAGAATCCCTGTGTCGCTCCAAACCCCGCTGCAGCAAGTGCGTTCTGCGTGTTGTGCTCTGGGGGTCACTTTGGTAATAGCAAATCCTGTCCGGAGTACAGCAGGCAGAGGACTATTAAAACCATTATGGCTGAGAAAGTGATTTCGTACACTGAAGCAAGTAAAACAGACCCTAATTCTACTCGTAACTACGCTGACATTGAGTTTCTTAAGCCAAAGACCCAAGCTTCTCTTTCTTATAGGAGGGGCCTATAATAAATCTGTACATCACCAGCTTATTAGCACTCCTTTATTTTCTCAGCCTAATGGCTGCACTCGCAATACTCAACCTACACAATCTCCTAAAAACTTGCCCTCAAAAATTTAACTTCTCAGTAAACTCCTTTTATCTTCAATGTCGTCTTCTAATAAATCTCAATTACCGTCCAACGTTGCCTCATCACTTATCAACTTTCTTCAATCTTACAACAATGCCTCAACTAATGTTTCTTCAGTGGAATGTGAGGAGCGTGCTGCATACGAGCTCACATTCCTTTTAAACAAATTCAAACCCTTAGCTCGTTCTCTCGCTGAGACTTGCCTTGTTCCGAGTCTTAGTTTCCGTTTACCTTCGTTCAATATTCTCAGATGCGACCGATCTGATGGCTATGGCGGGTCGGCTCTCTTCTTAAGCAATCTTGTTCTACTTGCGGCTGTATCATTGCCTATTGTAGGGGATGATATTAGCATTATGGCCGGCAGGGTGGAGGGTATAACCCTCCTATCAGTCTATATTGCTCCTCCTCACCAAAGTTTACTCCCAGTCCTGAAGCGTACCCTGGAATACGTAGAAAGCCCTGTACTTGTTATGGGGGACTTCAACTGCCATCACTTCAAAAGGGGTTCTGAACGTTGCGACTCTTTTGGGGAAGGTATAGTGGAAATCTGGGATGACCTTAACATATGAATATTAAAAAATGGTTGCCCAACTCGTAGGTATCTTCCCGGACAGCATAAGAGTTGTGTTGACCTTACATTTTGTTCACTGGATATCGCAGCGTCGTGTCACTGGGGGTGTACCAGTTTGTCACATGGAAGTGACCACTACCCAATTTCAATATCTTTGGCTGATAAAACATATTTAGAAAAATCGAGCCCAACACTCTTGAGGTATAATCTGTCCAACCTTGATTGGATGGAGTAATCCTCACTATTGGAGAACAAAATTAGTTTCACAGGATTTCTCTTCCAAATTTAGTTTGACAGGATTTTAAGTCTCTTACAAGTGTCAAAACGTTATAAAAACCTAATTTCTGCTATAACAGCCAGTGCTAACTCGTGCTTTCCCCTTAAAAATTCTGCTCGTAGAAAAATTCCTTCTCCTCCATGGTGGGACCAGGAATGTACAAAAGCCATAAAGGAAAGGAACGATGCTGAAAGGGCCTACAATGGGGCGATAACTAGCAATAACCTAATGACATACAACAGGATCCTCGCCAATTCTAAAAGATTGCTGCGAGGGAAGAAACGCGCCGGTTGGGTTAACTTTAGGTTCTTTATCCCCATCCACCACTTTATCAGTTGTATGGAAGAGGATCAACCGGTTTAGATCCGGCTGTTCTCCAACAATTTCGTCTCCCATTCCTCGTGAAACTTTTTTTTTAATAAAATTATAAACTAGCGCTTGACCGCGATCCCGCCTGATGGTAAGCAGTGACGCAGTCGTTGATGGTAAAGCGCACTAGTTTATTAAGAGCCTATTCACTCTAGCCTTGAAGACACTCAAATTGTAGTCCGACGGAAACACCGCCGCTGGCAAACTGTTCCAGTCCATCGATGTACGCTGTATAAAGGAGGAGGCTAAACGCTTCGTCCGGATCGTAATGGTTTTAACAACGTAAGGGTGGAAACTCTCCGTACGGCGGGTCGTCCGATGGTGGAACGGAGATGGGGGAATTAAATGATGCAATTCCTTCGCAAACTCCCCAAAATGCATCCTATAGAAGACCGAAAGACTGGCTACTCTACGCCTGTGCTCTAGGCTTTGGAGACCGTCTCGAGTTAAGTCAGGGTCACCAATCAGCCCCTTCGCCCGCCTCGCCACCGAATCCAAAGTGGCCAGGTGACACTTACCAGCACCAGCCCAAATGTGGCTGCAGTACTCCACACACGAACAGACCTGTGCTTTGTACAGCATTAGAAGCTGCCCTGGTATGAAGTGCCGCCGGACCCTTGCGATAACGCCAAGTTTATTGGCAGCCACTTTGACCTTGGACTCAATGAACCGCCCAAAGTTTAGGTTCGAGGAAATCTCAACTCCCAAAAGCTGAAGGCGGTCGGTACACTCCAAGGATACAATTCGAAAAGTAGGAGCCAAGGTGAACGGGCTCCTTTTGGCGGTGAAAAGACATGTCTGCGTTTTGGCGGCATTGAATGCTACAAGATTGGCATTGCCCCATTGGGAGACTACCTGTAGTGCAACATTCGTTCGCTCTACCATAGCCTCTCTTTCGGACCGGATTGATTCCCTACTAGCCCGAGCATCCGGCAGGTATCTCTCCACAACTGTGCTGTCATCTGCATACCCATAGATACCGGGTATCAGCAGATCGTTAATATGCAGCAGGAACAGAGTTGCAGAGAGAACAGACCCCTGAGGAACACCGGCATTAGTCAACATGGGCTCAGATGAGCATCCGTCGACAACGACTCGGAGGGACCGTTCAGTCAGGAAGTCTTTTACTCAGCCAGTCAGGCCAGGGAAAATGCCGTACGCTGGAAGCTTACTCAAAAGGCCTCGTCCCACAAGTGAGTGGCATACACTAGTAGGTCCCCAGTTGACCGATTGCGGCGAAACCCGTACTGTCGGTCACTGAGGAGATCGTTACCATACCTTCCAGGTATGCCAAGAGGCGCGAGTTCAATACACGCTCCATAATTTTGCAAAGTATGGAGATGATCGAAATCGGCCGATAGTTGATAGGATCGGCACGACTATCCTTTTTGGGCACGGGCTCCACGTTGGCAAGCTTCCAGGACTTGGGCACTATACCAGTCCTAAATGAGAGGCGATACAAGCGTGTCAATACAGGAGACAACTCGGGCGCACATGCTTTAAGAACAATCGCTGGTATACCGGTATCCGGACCACTAGCCTTATTCACGTCCAGACGACACAGTACTCTCAACTCCTCCTTGTTCCGAATGCGAACCTCAGGCATTGAAGTACCGCAATGGGGTAAAATAGGTGGAGTAGCACTGCCAGTATCAAGACGCGAATTATGGGCAAAGAGAGATGCAAAGAGACCTGCTTTCTCTAGCCGTATGAACCAGTGTTCCATCAGGCCTAACCAGCGGAGGCAGTGTGGGCCGACAGAAGTTCGCCTCGACCGATTTGGCAAGGGACCAAAAAGATCTGCTACCGGAAGGCTGCGCAGATAACTGCTGAGCGGTTCTTTGAAAAACTGACTCCTCCTTATGTACCAGCGGAAAATGAAAGCAATCAGCCGTGTCTCATTCTTTCTGATGATCCTCTAGATGCGCCACTTTCTATGCTGGAGCTTAACTTAGTTTTAAACCATGTCCACGACTCTACCCCTGGTATAGACGTTTTTGTCTATTCCTTTTTGACACATGCGGGTCATTGAACAAAAGCCTTCTTTTTAAATATTTGTTACATTAATGGCCGGGTGCCCGAACAGTGGAAAACTCAAATAATTTTCCTATCTTGAAACCAGGCAAACCGGCTGATGACCCAAATTGCTTCAGACCAATCGCTCTGTTATCAGTCCTTGCGAAAATTTTTGAACACTTGCTTAAAAACCGATTAGAATTTTTAGTAGAATCATGAGACTTACTTCTTAGGTGTCAATTTGGCTTTAGAAAGGGACTCAGTACCATGGATAGTGTTGGAGTTTTGGTACCAGATATTCGCACATCGTTTTCCAAAAATGAATCAGTAGCGCCACCTTCTTAGACATTTCCCCCTGCATACGTTCATCTTCCCATTCTCAGGCAAAACCCCAAAAAGAGCTGTGGTTGTGTTTTCTCGCAGGAGATTAATACCTCAAATTTCGGTAAGCGTCCAATGGCATTGATACCGGTTTCTGCAAACGTTAAATTTTAGATTCTAAACTGACCGGTTTACATCATCTAAATTATTTAAATAATAGGTGCGAGACAACTATTTCCATTCTTAAAGTTCTTGCCGGTGTCTGGTGGGGTGCTCATCCCTACACCATGAAACGGGTATACAATGCACTAGTCCGGAGTGTTCTGAACTAAGGATCTTTCCTCTTAATTCCTTGCAACAAAGGTGCTTTGGCAAGGTTGGATTCAGGCTAAGTGCCCAAGGATCATTTTGGGTTGTATGAAATCCTCACCAATTAACGAATTGCAGGTAGAGTGCGCTGAACCACCTTTGGCCTTGAGATGACAGTATTTAGCGTCGAGATTTTGGGCTAGAGTCACTACTAAATACTCTCACCCGCTTGTTCAAAGAGTGAAAGACCGTGATACCGCATGCCGAAGTTCCAATTATTGTAAACATAAAGTTCGCTCAGTTTCCGAATCTCCCTGCTTATAATTTTGACTATGAAACCATATGTTTAATAGCTGACATTTTTTATAATATATTAAAAAGCAAAATTCGTTCCTTCAAGACAATTATTATTCCAAAATTATTATTTCTATTTCTAAAAAGTCCGCATCGGCTAACTCTATTTTCAATGCGGCGGTTGGTGAGCGCTGGCGAAATTTTGAGTTATTCTTCACGGACGCCTCTGAATTCTCAGATTCAAGCTGCACTGGTGCTGCGGTATACTACCAAAACTCAAAAATCGTGTTGAAATTTAGATGCCCTAAATAGTCATCAGTGTTTACGGGAGAGCGCGTAGCCATACTGGAAGCTTGTTTATTTATAAAGGCCCATAACATATACTTTGGTGTCATCTTCACGGATTCTCTTAGTTGCTTGCAAGCTTTGGAGCAAAGTACTCTCAAGAGCAAACTGCACAGTCCAATCTTGCTCCAAATCAAAAAGTCCCTTTTATCCTGTGCCAAGAACCTTAAAACAGTCCACTTGATTTGGATTCCAAGCCACTGTGGCATAAGAGGAAACTAGTTGGGTCGATGTTCTTGCTAAGGACGCGATCTTATAACTCTGTTTCTCTTTTTACTAACATAGGATAAGTTTTTTTTTTTTTAACTAACAATATATGGGCCTTGCCTGAAATAAAGAATTTGAATTAGAATTTAAGTATTTTAAATACCAGGATTATGATTTGCTAAGCCTTCCAAAAAAGCAAAATACAAGTAAGCGGAAAGGTGCTTTTTATCACGCAATACAGCCTAATGTTACACCCAAACCTTGATTTGACCCATATAAAAAACCTCAAAGAGGGTAATATTTTCTATTTATCGCTCTGTATATGCCATTGTTGTTCCCCGGTATTCCTCCACAAAATCCGGGTCAGAGACACATCGCTCTGTGAATGTGGACTGGATGAAGGTACATTAGAGCATATATTTTTCCAGTGCTCCAATAATAACCCAGCCCATGATCTGTATAGTCGTTTTCCTCTGTCCCAACTAACTTTCCATCTTTACTAACACATTCTTCGCCGAAGCTATTTGGAGCTTTTTTTTTTTTTTTTTTTATTTTGTTGGGATGGGAAATCATCAAATGACTTCTCCCGCTCTGGGCGGAGCGGAAGGGTGTGTCAGACTTTTACTTACTAAAACCCACCCGTGTTTCTTCACTTGACTGTGCGACGGCCAGGGCCGCGGTTTCTTGTTAAACCAACCCGCAACCCTGACCCAGGAGGCATCGGTCTTCGTGGACCCCGTCACGATGTGCTGACATCTCGTTGAGGCGCGCGTGAAACACGACGCGCCGTCGACTCGGGCCTGGTCCTTACCGGGCGGCGAGTTGCCCACTGCTCACCGCCCGCGGGCCCGCGCCTACGGTGGCTGGGAGTTAGGTCTCGTCTCCCGACCAGAGCGTCTACTGCGGCGGCTAGTGGCGTGAGGGCGCTGGGATTCCCATTGCCTCACGCGCTCCGCCTCCTCCTTTGCCAGCATCACTGCTTCGCAGAAGGAGGTGACGGCCTGCCATGCACTCTCGCTCCGGACCATGGCCTGGACCGGGGTCGGACGCGAGAGATCGCCGCCGATCGCCGCTACAAGGACACGGCGGTGCTCTACCCAAGCCGGGCAGACCTCCACCGTATGCTCCACCGTGTCCTCAGGGCGATCCACACAATGGTGACACCCTGGCGTTTCCTCCCGCCTAATAAGGAACAGGAACCTCCCAAAACAACCGTGTCCGGTAAGGACCTGCGTCAGGCGGAAGGTGAGGGCGCCGTGGCGCCTCTTTAGCCACTCCTCAAAGAGGGGACTTACCGCCGCTATTGTGGCGTGCCCAGCACTGGGTTGCGACAATCGCACTCTCCATGTCGCCATGAGATCCCGCCGGAGCTGTGTCCGCCGTACCGCGATTTCTCGCGGCAGCGGAGTTATGCCCCGGCGTTTTGCCTCCTCTCGCCACTCCCACATGTGGGCGAGGGCTTTGGCCTCCAGATCCCATGGCGGCAATCCGGCAAGGAGGCTCGCCGCCTCAGCGGAGACCGTGCGGTATCCCCGGATCAGCCGAACGGCCATGACCCTCTGGGACGCGGTCAGGCACCGGGCTGGTCGCTTCCTTAGCGACCGCGCCCACACCGGTGCCCCGTAAAGAGCAGTCAGGGCAGCCCCGGCCCGTTCCAGTCTGGGTGCCAAACGTCGGAAGTGCTCCTCGAAGTTCCACCGGCTGTCGAGGACGAGTCCTAGGTACTTCATCGTCGACACGACGCCGATGTGAACCCCTCCTACTGTTATGTGGGAACCCGACGGTGGCGCATTCCGAGGACCATGAAAGCACATGGCCTCGGACTTCTGCAGGGCCACCTCGAGTCCCAATTGCCGGATCCTGTTGACGATTGTCGCAACCCCGAGGGTCGCTGCGTCAGCCGCCGCCTGGTGTGACCTCCCTTGTGCCAGAACCAGCGTGTCGTCAGCGTAACAAACTACGCTGACGCCGATAGGGAGGTCAGCGCGCAGCACCCAGTCGTACCCGATGTTCCACAGATGCGGTCCCAAGACCGATCCCTATGGAACACCGCACGACATCTCTCGTCGGTTCCATACTCCTTGGTGACCGGGGTAGATTACGGCCCTATGCGTCAGATAGGCCTCGACCACTCGACAGAGATAGGTCGGCATCCGGTGATACCGGAGTGCCTCCCTGATGCAACTCCAGGGTAGGGTGTTGAAGGCGTTAGTGATGTCTAGAGACACCGCCAAGACTACCCCACCCCGGGCCACAGCATCCCCTGTCGTAAGGGCTCGCACGCGCATGATGGCGTCCACCGTAGAGCGCCCCCTGCGGAAGCCAAACTGGCTTTCCGCCAAATCCGGGCCCGCTCGCCTGAGTTGCCCGACGAGGCGGTCTGCAATGACTCTTTCGAAGAGCTTGCCCACCTCGTCGAGCAGCACAATGGGCCGGTAAGCGGATGGAGAGTCCGCAGGGCGCCCTGGCTTTTTTATGAGGACCAGTTTCCCCGTCTTCCAGCGACGTGGGAACTGGCCCCTCTCTAAGCATGCGCTTAGTAGCCCCCGTAGTCGAGGCCCGAGAGCCCCTAAGGCCAGAACCCAGGCTTTTCCAGACAAGCCGTCGGGTCCTGGGGCGGTATTTTTGGCATTCAGCCTACGTACCGCCGCTCTCAACTCTACCTCGGTCACTTCTGGAGCATCGTCGTCGTCGTTGGTGTGGTCCGCATCAGGCACCGCAGGAGGCGAAACCATGGGTGGAGGGGTATGTACCCCTTGCGAGGGAAACAGAGCGCTCACCACGTCCTCCACGAGCTGAGGCCGGAGACTCTGCGTCAGCGGGGGAGCCCATGGGCGGAGTTTATTCCGCACCATTTTGTAGGGGCTTCCCCACGGGTCTCTGTTCAGAGTCCCCAGCAACTCCTGACGGGCCAGCCCTTTGGCTCGCTGGATTTCCGCTCGGAGGGCGGACTTTGCCACTCTGTATCCCTCGTAAAGCTCCGCTTGAGCTATTTGGAGCTTTGATGGATTTTATCCGTATTAATGACATCAAATTATGATTATTTTTGTGAGTTTGTCTCTGCTCATATTTAATATAATTAACCAGAATATATTGCCAAACGTGCCACTAAAAGAGCTGTAGCCAGAGCCAGACGAGATCACTTGCAACCGCTTTACGAGAAGCTGGAATCGTCTGAGGGGCAAAAGCTCATTTACAAGTTGGCACGTTCTAGGGTCAAAGCGGCACAGGATATATCCAAGTGCCGCTGTGTAAAAGACCCTGTTGGCAACCTACTATGCGAAGACCTCGCGGTGAAGGAGAGATGGCGCTCGTACTTCCACGAGCTGCTGAATAAGCATCACCAAGAGGTGCAGACACCAGAACTCCCTCCAAATCTTGGATAAGTGCCCCCGATAACGCCTGAGGAAGTCCATACGGCTCTTCGTCGCATGGCAAATCGGAAAGCTGTCGGAGCTGATGGAGTTCCCATTGAGGCCTGGAAGGCGATGGGTCCTCGCGGTGTTGGTATGTTAACTAGCTTTTTGAACCGCGTGCTCCTAACCGGCAAAATCCCGTGCCAATGGAGACTGAGTATTATTACTCCAGTCTTCAAAGGCAAGGGCTCGGTACAGGAGTGTGGCCACTATCGCGGTATAAAGGTCATATCCCACACCATGAAGATCTTTGAGAGGATAATGGACTCCCGGATCCGGCAGGAGTGTGCTGCCTCAGAGTGTCAATATGGGTTTCGTCCAGGGTACGGAACCATGGATCCTATCTCCGCACTAAGGATCGCCATGGAGAGATACAGATCGAAGAACACGTCTCTGCATTTGCTCTTTCTTGATATGCAGAAGGCCTTTGACTGTGTCCCTCGGGGGGTGATCTGGTGGGCTCTGAGGTCCAAAGGGGTACCAGAAGCCTATGTTGACATAATTCGAGACATGTACCTCAATTCCGATTCCGTGGTTAGGACCGCTGTTGGTGACACTAAACCCTTCCCCGTCACCGTCGGAGTCCACCAGGGTTCCGTTCTTAGTCCGTTTCTGTTCAGCGTGATATTAGACGCCTTGTCGGATAGCATCAAGGATTCACATGAGCAACCTCCTTGGTTGCTTATGTATGCTGACGATATCGCGCTGGCGGACGCGGACAGGGATCGGTTGGTGCGGCGTGTGAATGTGTGGAAGGACTCGCTCGAGAACGGAGGTCTGAAACTCAATGTGGCGAAGACCGTGTATATGGCTAGCAACACGACAGACCCCATGTCCGTGCGAATAGGCGGTGACATGGTCGAGTGCACAGACCAGTTTAAATACTTGGGGTCTGTAGTCCACGCGTCTGGCGACATTGATTGCGGCGTGAGGTGTCAGGTGTCATTTGTGACACCAAAATGCCGGTTAAGCTTAAGGGGCAGGTCTATAAGACCATCATTAGACCTTTTCTCCTGCATGGCAGCGAGGCGTGGCCTGTGCTTGAGCGACACAAGCAGGAGCTGCGTGTCACGGAGATGAACATGCTGCGGTGGATGTGTGGAGTTAAGCGGAAGGACCGCATCAGGAACTCCCGCATCCGTGGCGGCCTTCATGTCCGTGACATAGCGGAAAAACTGCAGGAGGGTCGCCTTCGTTGGTACGGTCACGACTTACGAAAACCGGCATGTTACGTGGGTCACAAATGTCTTGCCATGGCGCCTCCGCCGGGCCGGAACAAGCGGGGTAGACCAAAGAGGTGCTGGCTTGACGTTGTAAGAGATGACATGCGTGCCAACAATCTCACACCACAGGATGCTAAAGATCGCGCGAAATGGAGGAAATTAAGTAGGAAAGCGGACCCTGGGCTCCAACGCGAAAGACGCGGTTGCAACCGGGATAAACGCCGAGATGATGATGATGATGATGATATTTAACGTATTTTATTATTATATTTTTTTTTGTTTGTTTCTGTGTACCTACTAACACTTGTCTACATGTTTCACATTAAACACAGTGTTATCAAATTATTATTGGATTAGAGTTGTTTATTATTATTATTTCGTTTATTTTTATACATATACATATTTATTTACATTTTTAAATATTTATAAAAAACATAAAAATATAAAAAATAGTGTTCCACCGATGGCGGGAGCGGTGTCCAAGCTGCCGGTGGTTAGAGCTCCAGAGACAGAAACCTCCTCACGATGCGGGCCGTATCGAGGAGTACTGCCTTTTGAATCTGGCCATTGATCCAACTGCCTAACGAGAGCCTCATTAGATGTTGGTTGAGGCTCTTGGCTATCAAACCATTGGCCGATACGACAATCGGTACAATGACTGCCGAGTTCACATTCCACATGTCAACAATCTCGTGCGCCAAGTCGAGATATTTAATTTATTTCTCTTTCTCAGCTTTCACAAGATTCCCGTCATGTGGAATGGTAACACGACAATCATTGCGAGCCGCGCTAATAGATCTATCACCACTATATCAGGCTTATTGGCAACAATAGTCCTGTCAGTAATGATAGACCGATCCCAGTATAACGTGACATGGCCATTTTCAAGAACTGCGTCGGGCACCTAGTTATAATACGATACCTCAGAATCCACAAGTTTATATTTCAAAGCAAGTTGCTGGTGGATAATCCTAGCTACTTGGTTATGCCTGTGCAAATACTCGCCGTTAGCTAAACGAGAGCAACCATAGATAATGTGTCTGATGGACTCACCCGGATGGTGCCATCCCCGGTATACGTCAATCGTCCCGTCCTTCATAATATATCTCCGGTAGTTATTCGTCAAGATAACTTCGTCCATAATTGCACAGACGAAACCTTCAGTTTCCCCGAAAAGGTCACCGAATCGTAGCCAGGATACGGAAGTTAAAAAGTCAAGATCGGGCTCATGAAGAGCCCGATAAAATCGCCCGTGAAGTTCCTTGCTTTGCCATAACATCTTGTGGTCACCTGTGGTAAGTATTATAGGCTTGTTCCAGTTCTCTTTTGCCATAGATAGCGGGTTAAGCCCCTTGTCAACTGTGACCACATCATGATGCATACCCACTGCGATGTTTAAAAAATGTTCTCTGAGACTGCATACCTCTTGGTTGTGGAGGGTCTTCGCATTTAAAAAGCCTCGACCCCCGCACTTCCGTGGAATATACAGTCTCATCACCGATGATCGTGGGTGATGCATCCTGTTTGCTGTCAGCAGTGTATGGACCCTTATGTCCAGGGCATCGAGTTCGGTCTGAGTCCATTTAAGTATGCCGAAAGAGTACATCAAAACCGGCATGATCCACCCGTTGAAGGCGCGCACCTTATTTCCGCCCGAAAGAAGACTATTTAATACCTTCCTCAGGCGACCAAAGAAGCGCTCCTTCAACGCTTGTTTCATGTCAGCATCGTTGATACCTAACGCTTCCAACACACCCAAATACATATTTATAGCTCACGAATGAGGAGAGAGATCTAAGGTGTATGGAATCCGGGAGTGTAATTCCCTCGGATTCCATATTCTGCCCTCGCTTTACATGCATGACTGCACATTTATCCACGCCAAATTCTATTTTGATACCACTACTAAAAGTTTCTGTTACATACAGTAGCTTCATCAGATGCAATTTATTGGGGGCAAAGAGTTTCAAATCATCCATGTAGAGGATGTGAGATATGACCTGACCACCTCTCCTCAATCGATAACCCAGACCTGAACCCTCCAGCAGTGTGCTTATACCCAACTAACATTTTTGTCATATAATCAAACATTTATATGACCTTGAGTCTTATTAAAGTTGTTTTACAGTATTTTTGTTAACTCTTAGTCGTGTACTGTGCATTATGTGTCCGATAGTCATATACGCTTTTCGTTGTATAATAATGTCGTATAGACGTTATTGCGACCTTTTTATACAACCGTCATATAGTAGTGTCTACGACGACTTCTATAAAACTAACTTATACAACTTTTCGTAGTGTAAACGTTTTCATCGTATAAACGACGTAATACTGTCAATTTTGTCATATAATTACCTTTTAAACAACTGCTATACGGATAATAATTGTTTAGACGTAGTATTTGTAACCATTATATATAAGTCGAATAAGTATTACGAGAGCAACCTTTATACAACCTAAAGTATTACAAACATGCTAATACGACCGCTATTTAATTATTACTCATAATAGAGGTTTATAATCACCTTATATACAACTTCCATTATTTTGAGATTATATTTAGGTATTTACTGTTTGCTACAACAAATGGATTGATAAAAGTGGAAAAGTATTAAAAGAAGTGGGGAATTAAAAACAAGTATCATTCGCTTCGAGCACGTCCTTTAATACAAAGTAATAGAACTCAAACTGATAGTGAAGAAAATGAGAAGGGTTCCGTATCACATTTAAATGTAAATTTAACCAAAATTCTACGAGTAGGTACATCTTGCAGTTCATTTGCCGAAGTTCAGGACTCTTGTTCACTTTCCAAATTTGAAAATAGTTACTCATAGTCCAAAAATGAAGTTAACGTTAATAAAGACACCCACAATGACGACTTCAGAGACCATTATAAAAAGTGGGGGCTATTGATTTTAATATTCCCCAAATTGTATTAAAGCAATTAAATGATTTGAAACTTAAGGAAAGATGTTTTGTAAATCTTCATATCCAAATATATGAGAAGGAAATTTCGCAAACTGAAGTCATACCTATATTAGTTTAGGTACTGATATAAAGTGTCAGTTGGTTAGTGTGTTATTCATACATTTAAGAAATAGGTAATAAAAGAGGCAGTAAAAATTATTGAAGTATTTTTTTTATTATTCCCATGAAAGTAATTAACATTCAAGTTTGACGAGACTTATTAATTAGAAATAAAAGCAAAGATTTCAAATATTGCTAGTTTTGGAAAAACTTAAATGGCTCTTTGAACCATACATGTCAAATATGAAATATTAGACAAAATCAAACCTTCATTTATTTTGCCACATTGAAACATGTTATGAAGCTAATAATCTTACAATAGAACATATAAAATTATGGTGTATTTTCTAGCTCTACATTCTGGACATTGCATTGCTCTTCAACTGGCTACTGATTATTTTCGTGTAACACTTTTGCTTCCTTTGGTAAAAACTTTTCAACATCCTTGTGGGGTTTACCTAAAACAAAAGTATCCTAAGATATAGGTATGTCACGCAAATCGGTTCTTAAAATATAAATGCCTAGCTAACTTAGTACAAATACATCCTAATTGAACAAAGTTGGTTAGGCGTTTATTATGTTATTATTGATCCCCAAATCAACTGTCATGGCGTACTCGAATGAATGAACACGCAGTTGTACGTCGGGAAGTAATGTAGTTGTCAGATAACGCAGTCACATTAATAATAAATTAATAGAAATATGTAAAAACATTAATATTTCAAAAGCGCGTAAAAAAATTGTTAGACACTTACCTCATATTAATCAGTAAACTTGATTGAACAATGGTTGACAACTGATGAAATAGTTTTATCACCTCAAATATAAAAGAAAATATACAATATTAACTCTGCTGTCAAAAACACTGCCATATTATATTCACGTGATATGTTATAGAATTTGTTCAAATAAGCACACCTTTAAATGACAATAATACGACTATTACATTGGATAAAAGTCATATTGTGAGCCATTACTCGACACGAAGTCGAATACACGTCGCGACAGTTGTTCTTACATGACATGTAGTCAAATCGCCGACGTAAATATGACTACTATGCGACTTTACAGGACCATATATGACTATTACACGACACTCTTAGCGCCTTAAGTTGAATAAAATGGGCCCTAATGCCGTCGAGTAAACGTCCTTATAACGTTTATACGACTAAATTAAATAACATTAAGTCGCCAACAAAACGTGTACTCGACTTCCTAAATGTTAGTTGGGTAGGAATCAGAGCTAAACAGAACCATAGTGGACTCAGACTGTCGCCTTGGAATATTCCCTGCTTAATCCATACAGGTTCATCATTCCCCTGGATCTGTCGACTCCCTGGATAGCGAAGGACTGTCTTCCATTGCCCCATACACGACCTAAGGAAAGTGCGTAGAGTTTCATTTATCTTGTACAACTCCAGCACCCTCATAAGCCATGTATGTGGCACCGAATCGTAGGCCTTCTTATAATCTATCCAGCAGGTGGAGAGATCCTTGCGGGATCGACGAACCTGTCGGCTGATGGCCATGTCTATGAGGAGTAGCTCCTTAGTACCACGGGACCCGCTCCTACATCCATTTTGAGAGACAGACATGATTGAGTTACTGTCAAGATTATTGTTTATTTTAGCTTTCAAAATGGATGTAAGAACTTTATAGACCGTTAGTAAACAAGTGATCCATCTATAATTTTTGGGTTCCGCGGTACTTCCTGATTTATGGAGCAGGTGGGTGATTCCAGTTGTTAAGAACTGGGCTAGCGAACCAAACTCTAAAGATGATTGGAATTGAAAGGCCAAACAAGTATGTGAACTACTTAGCCATTTTAACCAAAAGTTATGCAGCCCGTCCGGTACCGGTGATTTCCAATTCGGTAACGAACGGACTGCTGTGGCTACATCTAATGGTGTTATTAAAATGTTATCCATTTCTGGTATTTATTATTATTTCTTATTATTATTAATAATATTTATTTCTTTGGACATTTTCTCATATCACATTTGACATTGGCAGAATTGTCGACATCGGCACCAATGCCAAAAACAAAAATAGGATAGAATAGAATAATATGAATTTGAACAAAGTTTTGATTTGATTCGTGCTTTAAATGTATTGTAAGGCAAGTCTAGCAACCGCAATGGGATCTGGAGGCCAAAGCCCTCGCCCACATGTAGGAGTGGTGAGAGGAGGCAAAACGCCGGGGCATAACTCCGCTGCCGCGAGAAATGGCGGCACGGCGGACAGAGCTCCGGCATGATCTCATGGCGACATTGAGAGTGCGATTGTCGCAACCCAGTGCTGGGCACGCCACAATAGCGGCGGTAAGTCCCGTCTTTGAGGAGTGGCTAGAGAGGCGCCACGGCGCCCTCACCTTCTGCCTGATGCAGGTCCTCATCGGACACGGTTATTTCGGGAGGTTCCTGTTCCGTATTAAGCGGGAAGAAACGCCAGGGTGTCACCATTGTTTGGATCGCCCTGAGGACACGGTGGAGCATACGGTGGAGGTCTGTTCGGCTTGGATAGAGCACAGCCGTGTTCCCGTAGCGGCGATCGGCGGCGATCTCTCGCGTCCGACCCTGGTTCAGGCCATGGTCCGGAGCGAAACGCATGGAAGGCCGTCACCTCATTGTGCGAAGCAGTGATGCAGACAAAGGAGGAGGCGGAGCGCTTGAGGCAATGGGAATCCCAGCGCTTTCACGCCACTAGCCGCCGCAGGAGATGCCCTGGTCGGGAGACGACACGTAACTCCCAGCCACCGTAGGCGCGGGCAAGCGGGCGGTGAGCAGTGGGCAGCTCGCCGCCGGGTAAGGACCAGCCCGAGTCGACGGCGCGTCGTGTTTCACGCGCGCCTCAAAGAGATGTCAGCACATCGTGACGGGGTCCACGAAGACCGATGCCTCCTGGGTCAGGGTTACGGGTTGGTTAAACAAGAAACCGTAGCCCTGGCCGTCGCACAGGCAAGAGAAGAAACACGGGTGGGTTTTAGTCAGTAAAATTCTGACACACCCTTCCGCTCCGCCCAGAGCGGGAAAAGTCATTTGATGATTTCCCATCGCAAAAAAAAAGCAAAGCAGAGGGTATCTTGTTATAAAAAGTTATACCAAGCCCAACAAAAGAGTTATGAACCTTTTGAAGTCGGTGAAAAGGGGCTCGTAGTTTGTTCTTATTTCTGGTGTTAACATTTTGGATCTCACTGTTTTTAGTGTATGTTTATAGTGTTAATGATTATATTGACGACAAAAAGACTTGGGCTTGAGCTGCGTCCGATTTCTATACTTACACTGATTGTTCTTTGATTTTTCCTCTTGTAGTTTTAATTTGTAATTGCTTGTTTTTTTTTTTTACTCAAAGCCAGTACACACTATGTAGCCAGGCATATTGTACGTTACGGAATTGCATCGCTGACAGGGGTATTCGACACTGGTGCAGCTACATAGGAGCTAAATTTAGCATTCGGGAACACTGTTGGAGCTGCTGAACCTTGGACAAAACTGTCTTTGCATTGTGTAGATTCAATTTCTTAGTATTGTATAATTGCATGGCACACGTGTGAGCACAATGTACTTGCTGTAAAGTATCTATTTGTTGGGTTTGTCTTTTTTGTTGTTTTTTTTTTTGTGTGTTTTTCCATAATGGACGCTCTTCTCACACGATTGATTTCAAAATGAATGATGTATTCAAATATTTGTATCAATAGCTTGATAATTAAAAGGAGTGTCCATGGAGTTTCTTGCCCGTTCTTCTCCCCAGGTACTCTTTGGAATGGGCGACTAGCTTCACCTTACTGACTGACCGAGCTTCTGACAATTCAAAAGTGCCTGTAACTGGTTTATTTGAAATAAATGATTTGATTTGATTATGTACATGTGAATATTTTGCCTAATATATTAGATGTTGGCTACGATAAATTACGAACAACCGTGCGAATACCAATATATAGCTTAAAAGTTATAATTATCAATTAGAGTCAATTGTTTCGTTTTTATATAATTAACTTTTATCTAAAATGGAAATTGTAATCCAAATTATGTTTCTGTCTTATATTTGTGTCCTTTACATTTTATCAAAGTTTTTTGTAGAATGCTTAACATACAGTGACCTTGTAATGACATTTATTATTTCGACACAGAACATTAATATCTAGTTTTTAGGAAATACAAGTATACAGTCATTCTTCATCCAAAATGCTTCTAGTGTTGCTAATTTTGATATGTTCCGCTGTGTTTGCATGGTGGTACATGAAACCGCGTCACCCCTTGCCTCCATTGTATACTGGTGCATAGCCGATCATAGGACACAGACATCTGTTTATGGGGGACTCTTTCCGTAAGCCATTATGATGTTACTGTCGCTATTTACTATGCTAGCTACGGCCCGAACATGAGTAGTGTTTTGCAGAAATCACAAGACGCGATTATGACCGGCAGCCACGGCCGTGGCGGCACTAAGGCTTTTTTATTTAAAGAGTTTTTCGCTAAATGTGATGAAAATCTACATTATTACAACCATACAAAAGGTTAACTCTAAAATTAGATTATTTTACGGCTTGATTCTGGATGGTTTCTTAGGCGCCCTTAATGATATTCATTATGAGAATTTTAATATCCGATAAGGGTTTTGTTTTTTTTTCTGCTCTCCCCTGGTATGGTAGCCAGAGACTTTATTTTCCTTTTTCCTTTACTATCTTTCTATTTTATTATTTTTCTTATACATATTGTTAGACAATTCTTCTTACATTATATTACATTCAGCTCTTAAAAATACAATTTACTCTATTATAGATATCTTTTAGAATATCCATTCCTTACTACTTCTTATACTAGTTTATTTGCTATTAATTTATATATTCCACAATATATAATTCAGTACATCTTTGCTTTGTCATATTTCTATTGCAACTACTTTCGCTACTTGTTTGCAGAATTCTAGGAATTTACCTCTTATATTTTTATCTTGTATTATTACAGTGATATTTTGTTTATTAATTCGAGTTTCTATTACATTCTCAATGTCATTTCTTTCTCTACCAAAGACAGGACCTTCTTCTAACAAATAGAGGACGCTCTCTTCTTCATTTGGGTCGCAGATACATTCCGGGCTCTCCTTGCACTTAAAACGATTTAAGTACTCGAAGAACCCGCCATGACCTGTCATGACTTGCACCAATAATGGGTCCAGCATAATCTTTTTTATTACGGTATATGCCTGAACAGCATCTGGAAAGAAAATGTTGGTGACTTTCGCGGTTCCCCTGTTACATAGCGTCTGTTCCATTTGTCAAGCGACACCATTCTGATTTGTCGCTTGACGAATGAGACTGGGCACTGTTCATAGTCGGGCTTCTTTTTAGGTTTAATGCGGCCTCTTTTGCGAGACTATCAGCTCTTTCGTTGCCCTTCAACCCCACGTGCGCTTTAATCCAAAACAGTTAACGGACTACAATTTGAGTGTCTTCAAGGCTAGAGTGAATAGGCTCTTAATAAACTAGTGCGCTTTACCATCAACGATTGCGTCACTGCTTACCATCAGGCGGGATTGCGGTCAAGCGCTGGTTTATATTTTAATATAAAGTTCAACTTTTTGGCCACTCATTATGATGGTGTTTATGTTGGCTCTTGTTTCAACAGCTAGCGGGTGGGGGGCATTACCGTTTGTGATCGTCTCTAATGCAGATCGCGAGTCGCAAAATATTTTGTAACTTTGTGCTGCATTTATTAACGCCTCTTCGGTGGCGCCCTTTAAAGCCAACAGTTCCGCCTGATAAACGGTGCAGGTCGGCTCCAATTTGAATTTTTCGGTACTTGGGGGACCAAGTTCACCGTCCCACATGCATAGTGCCGCACCGACCCTTCCTTTTATTTTACTTCCGTCTGTGTAAATTTTTAGGGCATTATCTTCAAACTGGGCCATCGTTGCACGGATGGACCGTGCAACGATGCGCGCATCCGAACTTTATTTCTTTATTTGTTTTATTTCTTTAGTTTCGCGGGGTGTGGTGATTTTATAATATTTACTGGTCTCTTGATGGCTCGGTCACTAATCACTCGCCGCGAATACCCTTTCTTTTTATCATAGAGAAGAGCTGCTTCCTTGACCCTAAGGTCAAGAGGCAGGATCCCGGCGAGTAGGAGGGCCGAGTTCAGGGAGACGGTTCTATATAACTTCATTATTTTTTGAGCGTTCCCCGCGTTGCACTACCGCTAATTGCTTTTTTACCCCCAATTGTTCCGCAGCTGGTGCCCATGCACATGCCGCATACATGATGTCAGGCGCCACTACAGTGATGTATATGGTCCTAATCACTTAGGGTTTCAATCCCCAGTGTATCTTGGCCGCCCTCGACAACCTTTTGTATAAGTCAGTTGCCTTAGGACATACATTTGACACGTGTGTGTTAAACGTCAATTTGTCGTCGAGGGTATCCGATAACGGCTTCGATAGGTTAATGTAATAAATAGTACGTAGTATAATAAATGGTGGTTCTAATATGGCAAAATCAATCACTAAAGGCCGCGCGCGTCTTTGTCCGCGTTTATTATATGCTTCGCTCCTATTGATCGCAGCGTAATGTTATATAGTCTAAAGCCTTCCTAGATTAATGTACTAACCAACGCAAAAATAATTTTTCAAATCGGTCCAGTAGCTTCTGAGATTAGCGCGTTCAAACAAGCAAACAAACAAACAAACTCTTCAGCTTTATATTAATAAGTGTATTTGCGAACAGACGTATAATTTGTAGCAGGCGCTACACAAAGGTTGACTATAAATCACTCACACCAGATCACACCCTCGCTGCGGGAGTCAGGGTCGCAGGGACGCGCGCCATGACTTCCACGTTCCTCGGTGTGATCTGGTGTGAGTGATTTATAGTCAACCTTTGTGTAGCGCCTGCTACATGCGACCCTGACTCCCGCAGCGAGGGTGTGATCTGGTGTGAGTGATTTATAGTCAACCTTTGTGTAGCGCCTGCTACAAATTATTTTGTCCCGTTAGAATAATAGTTTACCAGTTTAAATACTTGCGCATTGAAGTGGATGATATATCAATTTAAAGCCACAACTCTGATCTATGTATCTGTGTGTATCTCTAGTGTAAATATTAACAATAAACTGCAAAGAAAGTGGAAAAATTATTGAGTGCAATATTTATTTACCCTCGCCCCGAGTTTTGAAACCTGTCACTAATAGCGTGTAACAGTGAACAACGCCTATAAATTTATTCATAGCAAAAACTTGCACCCTTTCCAATTTGCTGCTAAGGTGACGCCTACCAGTACCAGACTTCCTGTCGGGGCTTTGGGTGGAATATCTACGCGCAATACTCGCCATAATCTACAATTCAGTAGCACGGGAAAACATATTGATTGTCCCGTGCTACTGAATTGGCCATTATGGCGAGTATTGCGCATAGGTACTCCACCCAAAACCCCGACAGGAAGTCTGAGTCAAGCTCATACGCAATCAGAGCCTGACATAAACTCCGCCATATCCATAACCGGATTTGTAAACATCTATCGTAATAAACGCCCGCGCAAAGCTAGCTCTCCGCAAGGCGGTTCCAGTCACCATTCACCCCAAGATTATGGTCAAGACCCTTGCATTTCTAAATCATTAGCTGAACAGACTGCTCTAATGACTAAACTTATAGCTGACGTTGCATAAATAAAATCTCAAAACTTGTTCATTCAGGCAGCTAACATCGCAATTCAAACATCCAACGAAGAGATTATTCAAGCTATGAGTTTCCTCAACCTTCAATTTGAAGATATGAAGACTGAAATAGAAGTCCTAAAAACACGAGATGCACAGCAAAGACAAATACACCAGCTAGAAAAAAGGATTATCGACCAACAGCTTAAATCACGTTAGCTGCCATTGAAATCCATAATGTGCCTATTGCTGAATCCGAAACATGTGCCAGTCTCACAAGGACAGTGACCAAAATCTGCGAAACGTTGGGAACAGCTGTGAATAACCTCAGTATTAGAGACGTGTACCGTCGTCCCGAATAACCCTCAAATACCATACCCGCGCCCAATAAATTGTCGAATTTGTGGCGGTAAGTGCTAAACAATCTGTCATATCGGCTGTACGATCATTCAATAAGGGCAGGTCCATTTTTTTTTTTGTTGGGATGGGAAATCATCAAATGACTTCTCCCGCTCTGGGCGGAGCGGAAGGGTGTGTCAGACTTTTACTGACTAAAACCCACCCGTGTTTCTTCACTGGCCTGTACGACGGTCAGGGCCGCGGTTTCTTGTTTAACCAACCCGCAACCCTGACCCAATAAGGGCAGGTTCAAAGACCAAAAACTTAACACCTTTCACGTAGGCATGCCTGGCAATCCAAAACCTGTTTATATCGCCGAGCAGCTGCCTTAGAGTGCAAGAAAACTCTACCATCAAATTCGGGAATTTGCATCAAAGCACCCCTACAAGTTCTGCTGGGTTTCCAATGTAAACATTTTCCTGAGGAAGCTGGAGGGCGATAAGCATATCCTGATTACTTCTGATCAGTCTCTTCAAGATCTTAAAACTAAATGACTATATTTATATCATCCTTTTTAGGGTAAAAAGGATGATATAAATATAGTCATTTAGTTATGTGTAACATACTGGTCCTTCTTCTATACACTATTCATTCAACACTATACTTAAATATTAGATTCTATGCTGAACACATCCACACTCCACCACTTAGCAACAAACATATACTTCTCTCAATATAAAATAAATATAATATATATATAAAGTTACTATGGAGACTTGGCATTGTCCTTTATGTCATTATTCAAGTCTTATAATTTGTACGCAAGATTCTTTGAGCCGACTAGAATAACTGCCACAAGTGCCACCTGTTTAGACAACATTTTTACTAACTTAAGACCTTCTGACCATTTAATTATAAATGAGTTAGACTCTGATCACTGTGGCCAGTTAGTTACTTTTCCTCAGAAAAGTGAAGTCAGAGCTCAAAGAAAACTTGTGAGTTTTGTTTCAGTAAATGAAAATCATTTAGGACAATTTAAAAATAATTTAATTGAAAAGCTACCGGGCTTGCCTCATCACACCAACCCGGATCATGCGTATAGTGTACTATTTAACCTGATTAATTGTGAATTTATGAAAGTTTTCACAAAAAAAAAAACATTGCCTGTTAACGACCGCCTTATATTTAGTGACTGGGCAACCCCAGGTATTTATAAAAGCCGGGAAAAAATGTATGAATTGTATCAGGAAAAAACATATAACCATGATGAAACTTTTCAAGAATTTGTTAAATATTATTCAAAAACGTTTAAAAGAGCCTGTTCCTCAGCAAAAGCCATACACATTAAAAATAAAATAAAATCTTCTAGAAATAAAATCAAAACAACTTGGCAAATTATAAATTCTGAAACTGGAAGAACCAAAGTACAAAATCGCTATTTCCATCTTAAAATTAACGATGTAGATATAAAGGCGGACTTGGAGGTAGCAACTGAGTTTGAAATTTTTTTTACTAATATTACAATAATAACAACAAAAACTTTGTCTTCTTCCTCCACTTCTGCTTACGCCATACTAAAAGAATGTGTTCCAGAATGTGACAAACACTTTGAATTTACGTTTGTGACTGCTAAATATATAATAGAATATTTTAAGGATCTTGATGTAAAAAAAACTGCCGATCATTGGGGTTTGTCAGTATATACTGTAGCTTCCATAATAGATTTTATCGCACCTTTCTTGGCAATTGTTTTTAATTCTTGTGTCACATCTGGTATATTTCCTGATTTGATGAAACTTAGCAAAGTAATTCCACTGTTCAAATCTGGTAGTACAACTGATCCCACGAATTTTCGGCCAATTTCGATATTACCAACTTTGAGCAAAATTTTTGAAAAATTAATTTTGAAACAGTTGTTGAGGCATTTTAACTTCCATAATTTATTGCACGTGAAACAATTTGGTTTTACAAAGGGTCGTTCAACTACAGATGCGGCCGTGGCGTTGCTAAAGAACATATTTGGGGCCTGGGAGGAATCGCAGGATGCTCTTGGTATTTTTTGTGATTTGTCCAAGGCCTTTGATTGCGTACATCATGATACTCTTATTAGGAAATTGTACCATTATGGTTTAAGGGACAGAGCTCTCGACCTTCTGACTTCTTATCTGAATAATCGAATTCAGAGGGTTGATGTTAATGGCAAGAGATCTGCAGGATCTGTGGTCACCGTGGGCGTTCCGCAGGGCTCAATTCTAGGTCCATTCTTGTTTTTAATCTATATTAATGACTTGCCACATCACGTGAGGGATAATCACAACATTGTATTGTTCGCGGATGACACTTCTCTTATTTTTAAAGTCAAGCGTCAGTTAGCCAATTTTGACGAAGTTAACAATGCACTTTCTAAAGTTGTTCATTAGTTTAATGTAAATAACCTTCTTTTAAATGAAAAAAAAAATTATAGTCATTAAATTTTCTACGCCAAATGTCAGGCAGCTAAGTACCAATGTTACACTGAATGGAGTAGAGTTGATCCCTGTTGAGTCGACAGTTTTTCTTGGATTGACTATTGACGCCAAGTTGCAATGGGGTCCTCACGTTGAGAAGCTGTCGAGTAGACTCAGTTCCGCCGCCTTTGCTGTTAAGAAAATTAGACAGATAACTGATGTGGATACAGCCAGAATTGTTTATTTAGTTATTTTCATAGTCTTATGACTTATGGGATTCTTCTCTGGGGAACTTGTGCGGACATCAATACCATCTTTGTTTTACAGAAAAGGGCTGTTCGAGCCATTTACAACCTTGGTCCTAGAGATTCTCTTAGAGAAAATTCAGAGAGGTGGACATTCTGACTGTAGCTTCACAGTATATATTTGAAAATCTTATGTATGTACATAAAAATATGTCGGATTTTAAGAAAATAAGCGATATTCATAATATAAATACCAGGAACAAACACAATCTTGCTGTACATCACACTCGTCTCCACAGAGTAGGCAACTCGTTCATGGGTCAATGTATACACTTTTACAACAAGCTTCCCATGGACATTCGAAACTTACCCATTAAACGATTTAAAAAGTATATAAAGGCCAAACTTTGCAAAAAGGGGTATTATAAAATCACAGATTATTTAGAAGACAAAAAGCTTGGGACTGAGCTGTTCGCTCTGTTAAGCATTGTTATTAAGCAATATGCGTAATTATAAGGTAAATTATTGTAAACATTTTCATTTTTAATGTCTGGACTTGAAAAAAGACGATGATCCCTGAGTTTGTTTTGGCTATTTCTTCTCAGAGGTAGTCAGTTAGGAAATGCCGGCTTCATCTAGTCAAAAAAAAAAACATGACGTGTAAAAGTGATCGGTGATCCTACTTGCTTAATAAACGATTTCATTTCATTTAATTTCATCTAGTCTGGACTGTATTTATAATAGTCCCTCTATAATAGTTATAAGAGTACCTCTCGGTACTCCAACATTGCTCTTATGGGTGATATGAATTTTGATTTAAGTCCAACCAACAGAAATGACAGAACGCTCGACTACCTATCACTAAATGCCTCTCATGGACTTCTGCCTACTCACCTCATCCCTACTAGATTGGATCGATGTTTGGACCACATCCTCCTGAAGTTCAACTTACCATCTACCTCTCTCATCCTGGAATCGCACATCACAGATCACAAGCCTACTCTTTTGCATATTACTAACTTCAACACACCTCTTAAATCATCCCGCATTGTCACTCGTCTAAATTACGCAGCCATACTTACTGCTGACTTAAATGCTGACTTTTCCGAAATGTATAACACTGACGACGTCAACACATACACTTCCATATTCATTGACACTGTTACTTCGGTCATCGCTAAATAAATAATAAATAAATAAATCATTTTTATTTCGGATATAAAAATCCATAAGAGTGTTAGTAACATACAAAGAAAACAAAAAGTTATTGCCTAGTGTTAGTAATTATTAAAGTTTGCACATTTTTTTAAATTATTGGAGAGCCGAAGCTCTCAGCTACAGTTTTCAGGATGCTGTTCCGACTGTTCCTCACTCTTCTCAGCAACGACGCGGTCTTTTTGCGTATGATTGCTTGAAAACCGTCGGTACGGGCTTGCGCAAACATTTCCGACGCACTACAGTAACGAGGTAGTCTCAACAACATCCTGAAAGCATTATTATATTAGACACGCAGGACGTCCAGCGATCTTTTAGTACAATTGACCCACAGACTGCTCGTGTACAGACTTTGACAATAAGCCTTGAATAGTGTTATTTTTACTTGGTCTGTACACCTGGCAAATCTACGGGACAACATATTACTCCGGACCGCAAGTACCCTGCGCTCCCTTTCAATATCTGCATCGTCCTTGAGATCAGCGGTAAGAAGATGCCCTAGGTATTTAAAAGTTGTAACCCTACTAATTGATGACCCGTTCAGCAGCAACTCCGGTCCTTCTCCACGGCATTTCCCGCCGACCTCCAAGACCATTTATTCACATTTTTTTACATTATAAATTAACCCATGCGCGGCAACGTAGGCCTCGCACGTTTTAAGCAACTCTCTGATTGCTCCCGCCGATGGACCCAGCAGCACCATGTCATCTGCATAGCTGATGTTGTTTATTGTCCCATTATTACCCCATCAACATTGCATCCGACACGCATTCCGCTAAGTGCAACCAGTAGGTCATCCACGTAGAGGTTGAAGAGTCTGGGAGACGTCAGACCACCCTGTCTCACCCCACACTCCAACCTGTACGGTTCAGAAACCGTATCGTCCCATTTCACATGATTAACTTGGTTACCATACCAATACTGGAGTAGCCCACATAATTCCGCTGGTATACCCCTGTCTCCCATCTTTCTCCAAAGCACATCGTACGAGACAAGATCGAACGCCTTGGAGAGATCAAGGAAACAGGCGTATACCGGCGTACCGCGATCTTTATAATATTGAACGGTGTGCTTGAGGCTCAAAATAGCACTTTCAGTTGATAGTCCGGGTCGAAACCCGAACTATGCATCATGAAGATGTATATATTTACTTAAATAAGAATCAAGCACACCATCCAACATCTTAGCTATTACAGTCGCAAGCGAAATGGGACGATAATTACCCTTATCAGCGATGTCACCTGTTCTGTTTTTCACAATGGGAACCACGATGGTCTTCATTAGATTAGCAGGAAGGTACGCGTGACTAATGCACATTGTGAAAAACATAGACAGGATTCGCGGCAGATGGACACCTGCATGTCTCAGGTGCTCAATGCTGAGCCCATCATGTCCCGGAGACTTCAACCCAAGCAAATGTCCCCATGAAAAAACGTGTTACAAAACCCTGGGTCACCCTAGGGTTGTTAAAATGCATACAAAATCGAGATAGAATGCATATTACTCCCAAAAATAGTCCCGATAATATAATCCTCAAAACTACCTATACTCGATATCGCAACTTTGGCCACGATTTACTTAGGAAACTAATAATCGCATATGAAGCAGATGAGTTAAAAGAAGCCAAAAAATTGTCCCCGTAAACTATGAAAAACAATTAACGCTATTTCAAACAGACGTAAACCGCAGACAAGTCCCACTGAGTTGCTAGAATTGAAAGGTGATCCCATTTCTTCAAGAGTGCCGTGGGCTGGGATGGTCAGTCGCCTCTGCTTTTGAAACGTTCTCGACATGTTTTGGTCCCACCCATAATCTTCATTTGTAACCTATGCCTCAGAACAGGTTGTGGTTTTGGCTTCTTTTAACTCATCTGCTGCATATGCGTTTCCTAAGTAAATCGTTGCAAAAGTTGCGATATAGAGTATAGGTAGTTTTGAGGATTATATCATCGGGACTATTTTTGGCAGTAATATGCATCTATTCTAAGTTGTTTTCAAGAGTCCTCACAAATCGTCTCGCCTGCAGGTTTGACGACTTCCAGCCGCCCGAACAAGCCGGTTTCCGAAAAGGCTACAGCACAGTAGACCACATACATACGCTGCGGCAGGTTATACAGAAGGCCGAGGAGTATAACCTACCCCTTTGCTTGGCGTTTGTGGACTACGAAAAAGCCTTTGATTCGATCGAGACCTGGGCTGTACTGCAGTCTCTCCAGCGGTGCCAAGTAGACTATCGATATATTGAAGCGCTGAAGGGTTTGTACGAAAACGCCACCATGTCAGTCCGAATACAGGACCAGACCTCGAAACCAATACCTCTGCAGCGTGGTGTCAGACAGGGAGATGTTATCTCTCCGAAACTGTTCACCGCTGCATTGGAGGATGTCTTCAAGGTTCTGGACTGGAAAGGACTGGGCATCAACATCAATGGCGAGTACATGACAACCCTTCGGTTTGCTGATGATATCGTAGTCATGGCTGAGACCGCGGAGGACCTGAGTACAATGCTCGAAGACCTCAGTAGGGCCTCCAAGCGAGTCGGTCTTAAAATGAACATGGGCAAGACGAAAGTCATGTCTAATGCCCATGTTGTACCGACTCCTATAAAGATTGGAGACTCTGTTCTCGAAGTTGTTGACAGCTACGTGTACCTGGGACAAACTATCCAGTTAGGAAGGTCCAACTTCGAGAAAGAGGTCAATCGTCGAATCCAACTCGGCTGGGCTGCTTTCGGGAAGCTACGTAGAATCTTCTCGTCCGAAATACCGCAGTGTCTCAAGACAAAAGTCTTCGACCAGTGTGTGTTGCCAGTGATGACTTATGGAATTGAGACGTGGTCGCTAACAATGGGCCTTGTGATGTGCGATTCCAGGATGAGAGAGGTAGATGGTAAGTTGGGGACTTCAGGAGGATGTGGTCCAAACATCGATATACGTCATACAATACATGCGCTCCCTCTCATAACTACAATCAAACACACGTACACACCAGAACACATATATGTCTTGCATATGTCTTACCTTGTTTGGCTTGTTTAAGCAGCCAAACAAGGACTATCACGGAACGGAATCACTTTTAACCTACACAATATAATAATATCCACTCTTTAAGTGTTATCCATCCTTTTATTTTGCATAAGCACTCAATATTCACACATATATGTACATACATACGCTCACTCCATCATTATTCACTACACCTACCACCGCGCTATTATTTTTGTACATATACATATTCATTTACATTTTTAAATATTTATAAAAAAACAAAAATATAAAAAATAGTGTTCCACCGATGGCGGGAGCGGGGTCCAAGCTACCGGTGGTTAGAGCTCCAGAGACAGGAACCTTCTCACGATGCAGGTCGTATCGAGGAGTACTGCCTTTTGAATCTGGCCCTTGATCAAACTGCCTAACGAGAGCCTCAATATATGTTGGTCGAGGCTCTTGGCTTTATTATTATTAAATTCTTTGCACCTTTTATCATATCACATTTGACATTGGCAGAATTGTCGACATCGGCACCATTGCCATAAACAAAAATAGAATAGTTCTCATAGTTTCTCAGAGAAAGCGGGTCTCTTTACCTTTTTGCAGAACTTCAGTTCCTGAGTTTCACATTAGGAACAAGGTGGTTCTGAGAGTACTGTGTCGTCTAGATGTGAATTAGGATCGTGATCTAGGTGGTATACCAGCGATTGTTCTTAAAGCATGTGTTGCAAGTTGTCTTCTGTATTGACGCGCTTGTATCGCCTCTCATTTAGGACTGGTATAGTGCCCAAGTCCTGGAAGCTTGCCAATGTGCAGCCCGTGCCTAACAAGGGTAGTCGTGTCGATCCTCGCAACTATCGGCCGATTTCGATTACCTCCATACTCTACAAAATTATTTAAATTCGCGCCTCTTGGCATACCTGGAAAGTAACGATCACCTCAGTGATTGACAGTACGGGTTTCGTCGCAATTGGTCAACTAGGAACCTACTAGTGTATGCCACTAACTTGTGGGACGAGGCCCTCGAGGAAAACGGAGAAGCGATTGCTGTCTCCCTTGATGTCTCGAAGGCCTTCGTCCGGGTATGGCACGCGGGCCTTTTGAGTAAGCTTCAAGCATACGGCATTTCCACTGGCTGGGTAAAAAACTTTCTGACTGAACGGTCCCTCCCAGTTGTTGTCGACGGATGCTCATAGGGGCCCAAGTCGACTAATGCTAGTGTTACTCAGGGGTCTGTTCTCTCTGCAACTCAGTTCTTGCTGCATGTTAACGATCTGTTGATATCCAGTATCTAATTATATGCAGATGACAGCACAGTTGTGGAGAGGTACCTGCCGGAAGCTTGGGCTAGTAGGTAATCAATCTGGACCGAAAGAGAGGCTTTGGTAGAGCGTACGAATGTTGCATTACAGACAGTCTCCGAATGGAGCAAAGCCAATCTTGTAGCATTCAATGCCGCCAAAACACAGGCGTATCTCTTCACCGTCAAAAGAAGTCCGTTTACCTTCCCTCTTACTTTTCGGAATGTATCATTGGAGTGCACCGACCGCCTTCAGCTTTTGGGAGTTGAGATTTTCTCGAACGTAAACTGTCTCCAAAGCCTGGAGCACAGGCGTAGAGTAGCCAGCCTTTCGGTGTTCTATAGGATTCATTTTGGTGAGTGTGCGAAGGAACTGCATGATTTAATTCGCCCATTTCCGTTCTACCATAGGACGACCCGTCGTCATACTACGAGTTTCCACCCGTACGTTGCTAACACCACTACCATCCGGACGAAGCGTTTCGTCTCCTCTTTTATATCGCGTACATCGAGGGATTGGAACAATTTTCCAGTGGCGGTTTTTCCGTTTACTTTCAAAATTAGAGGCCAAGGAAAGGAATTGAAAATCATTCAAATCAGGAATTGAAAAGACAAGTTAACAACTTTCTTCTTTAAAGATTCTTTAACCATACATTTTTGACCTTTTAACGTTACTTAACTTAGACGATATTTCATGCTATATGTTGATATATGTTGATATCTTTCCCCTTATTCATAAAAGATGTTTAAAGTTAACTAGTGATTAGCGATTCTCTAACCATACATTTTAGACGTTTGTACGTTACTTAATTTTAATCTTCGTTTATGAATAAACCCCTTAAACGTGTATGAATATAGACCAATTAATAACCAACCACCAATTAATAATAAAAACTTAATTAAATAAATAATAAAAATTTAAAATAAATGGTAAAATAGAAATAATGTATAAAAAACCCCATACATAAAATTCAACCTCTTTAAATATTAATAACAATAACTTTGACTTCATACTAAACATAATTGAACGACAAGTACGGTATCAGTACCTATTCAGATCAAAATAAGTATTACGAAGTACGAGTAGCTAAATGGATCAACATAAGTAAATGACTTTTGAGATATATTCCGAGCCAAAAAAGTCTTCATGCATTTAAAAAAAATAGTCGTTATGAATGCGCTAATGCATGAAATTATTAAAATGTACAGTATTGGGACAAAACCCGCCACACTTTTCCCAACCACTGCAACTCCTGAAAGCCAGAATCAACAGTGGCGACCGCCAGAAAAACGCCGAGCAATGAAGCTCGACGAGTCCCGGAGAAACGATTCAACTGTCTTGGGTCCCGCAACGAAATTAATCAGAAAAGAATAGCGGAGGAGTAAGAAAAAAGATATTTTTTTCCACTTCCCTCCATAATAAGCAGGAGACAGAACAGAACTAGGCCAATCGGCACAAAGGGACATTATTGCAACTGGGAGAAGCCCAGATTGCCAAACACCACGGAATAAAATTTGATTAAGTTAATGGGTCCTAAGTAGTTATTAGCTGTTACAATTGATTCCAATAATAGGTATGGCAAAAGCGCCTGAACGCACGGAAATTGGTTCTAGTTTCTACAAGGTCCGTATAATAAACGACTCCGGATGTAACTTGTACACTATCCAACATAATATTGCGTTCATTCTGCCAAAGAACACACTCCCACAAGATGTGATGTGCGGACTGTTCAAATTCACAGTTCGATGTAGAACACTGACACAAAGGGGAAGGAACAAGTTTAAAAGAATACAGTTTACTTTTAAAGTTGCCATGACCTGTGAGAAATTGGGCAACGCAGTGGTCAACCTCCAGCCATGTCTTAGCCAGCCGATCGCCAACGGATGGAAAGAATAGATGGAGGTGCCGGCCCTTGATGGAATTATCCCACCTACTTTGCCACTCGGATAAGAGGTCCTCCCAGACATCAGTCTGAGGTTTAAATAATCTAGAGATTTTATTAAAGTCGCGTTGTGTAACAAAATTAGTGTCCATGGCCTCCCCCCTCGCGGAGTAGTACATTGAAGCACGTCGCTGTACCTCAAGGTCGACTGGAAGTACACCTGCCAGTACCGGTAAGGCTTCAGTACTGACCGTTCTATACGCCTTGCATAAAAATATCAATGCCAAACGTTGGCTTTGAAGCAGTTTACGTCGTGCCGCCCCTATACTGGTCCTATCGGCCCAAACAGGTGCACCGTAGCACATACATCCTAAGTAGGTAGCTCCATATATAGTTTTTAAAGTTAGGAATGATAGACCCCAAGAAAAATGTACAGTATGTTAAGAAAACCCTGAAGGTGTTGTTAGGTATCGATAACCGATTCTACTAATGGATACAAAACCGGGCTAAACTTAAAAAAAAAATCCCCTTAAAAATTAAATATTAAATCGCAAAAAGAGGTAACTTAATAAATGTGCGTAAGCACCCTTCCGCGGACGGCGGGCGGCTGGGCACGCAGCACGTAGTCGCATCGCTATTCGCTCATAATAATACCGGTGTTGTCACTTTTTAAAAAATTACCAAATTTCGGGGAAATTAGAATTATTTCGCGGGAAAAAAAGATTATTTCAAAATTCATTTGTATAATATGATGATTACGTAAAATTTTATATTATATTTGGTCATGTGTTTACCTAACCTTTATTATCGTTATGGGATGGACAGGGTTTTCTTAACATACTGTATATAGATTTTACAATGTATGGAGAATTGCGAATATAAAATATCTAGATTAGGTTTAATAAATCCGTAATTGATAGAATAGAATAGAATAGAATACTCTTTTTTATGTACACCATATAGATTACAGAACATAAAATATAAAGATTTTACAAAGGGTGACACAATGGGCGGTCTTATCGCTAAGAGCGATCTTTTACAGACAACCTTTGGATGGAATACTAAGGGAGGGAGAAATAGTGTAGGTAGTCTATAGTGTGTAAGTACATAGAGTATACAATAAATATGTTCGTTAAATGTTGATACATTTAACGAACATATTTATTGTAAAACTAATTAAACATTTGCATTTTGTTAAACTAGTATGATTACTAGTTTAACAAAATATATACATCTAATCAATAAACATTATACAAGAGCAGACATAATATAATGACATATTTAAAGAGAGAGGAAGTGCTTTCTTATCATAGTTTTAAAAGTTGACAGAGTTTGAGCACGCCTTATGGACACGGGCAAGTCATTCCATAGCTAAACTGCTTGTACAGTAAAGGATTTATCGTAGAAACTAGTGGAATGCATCGGCATCTCTAATATCAGGTTTTCCGATGACCTCAGTTCTTAAAGATAAGAGGGGGTTTTAGGATTAAACAAAATGCTGTAGAACTGAAATAGGATTTGAGAATTCCGGCTAAGACGAATGGGAAGCCACTTAAGCTTTGTACGAAATTCAGATATGTGACCATATTTGCGCAGGCCAAATATAAATCTTATGCAAAAGTTTTGAAGTCGCTCAAGTTTATCTAGTTGTGCCTCAGTAAGATCAGGATAACTGACATCTGCGTAGTCAAGGATGGGAAGTAAAAGTGATTATGCAAGCGCAGTTTTAGTGGCAGTAGGTAGAAAATTCCGTAACCGTCTCAGAGACTTAGCAGATGCAAAAATTTTGCGACTGACATCCTGCAGCTGTGGATCCCAGGAAAGATGCTTGTCGAATCAAACCCCAAGGTTCTTAACCTTCTCACTGAAAGGAATAGCAGTTCCGTTAAATTGAAGTTGGGGAAGTTGCGACCAGTTTATCTTGGGAAACATCCTTGAACTGCCAATAACAATGACCTGAGTCTTCGATGGATTAACATGCAACCCATGTGCCTCACTCCACTCACAGATTCAGACCAAGTCTTTGTTGATAATTTGATCAACCGTTACGGTATAGGTATCGGATCAAAAGAAGTGTTACTGAAAGTACGAGTATATAAATGGATCAACACAAGTTATTGATTTTTTTTTAATTATTCAGAGCTATAAAGTCCTCGTGTGTTCAAAAAGTTTAGCCGTTACGGATCCACTAATGCATCCAGCCTAGAGCACAGGCGTAGAGTAGCCAACCTTTCGGTGTTCTATAGGATACATTTTGGGGAGTGTGCGAGGGAATTGCATCATTTAATTCCACCATCTCCGTTCCACCATTGGACGACCCGTCGTATGGCGAGTGTCCACCCTTATGATGTTAACACCACTACAATCCGGACGAAGCGTTTCGCCTCCGTATTAGCGTATTTCCGTCGGACTACAATTAGAGTGTCTTCAAGGCTTGAGTGAATAGGCTCTTAATAAACTAGTGCACTATAACATCAACAATTGCGTCACTGCTTACCATCAGGCGGTCAAGCACTAGTTTAAAAATTAATTAAAAAAAAAAAAATTGGACAGCTTCGGTTACATTCTATGCAATTAACAATGCTTGTAGTGCAGTGCAATGCAAGTCCTTTGGTAGAAATTGTATGCGAATACATATTATTATTAAATTTTAAGTTTAAGGGCCTTACTCTCATTTAGCAGCGTAAAATAGTCACTTTAGGAAGCTAATTTCTAGTTAACTGCTTGGTTTTGAGATTTGAAAAAAATATATATTTTCTACTGATTCATGTACCACATTTACTAAAGATGATTTTTTCGCAGGACCTTGCCTTTTGCCTTAAAAAAATATTTACCAATACGCTATTTTTGGCTAATATCCGTTACTACTTCTAAACGGCATTGATGTGTGGAAATATTTTTACACAGAAAAATTCATGGTTATAGGCACTACAGATATGCCACAGCGTATTTAAATCCATCAACATTTGCCAAGAAAATATCCTTATTTTGAAACACAGGTTTAGAGGGCGCGGGCGCGGGCGGCAGTCCTGCGTTAGCATTCAGACGGGAGGGTTGTGTCGCTCGCTGCTCTGTTCCGGCTATCGCCGACTACGCGTGTTTGTCTGTGTGAGTGCAAATATTTACGAGCGCATCGTGTCAGTGTACGTTCATAGATTAGCTCGCAAATGAGAATTGAAGATGCGTCTGGTGACGTAAGTATCTATCTACCTATACTCTTGTATTTATACCTATATATTACTGTATTTTTCTTAATGATTACTATTAGCTTTTGTAACCATTTTTCTTTTACAATTGAAGTTAAATAATTACGAATTGTTCCAGGAAATCTAGAAAGAAATCTTTAGACCTGAAAGGCAATAATCCGACTAAGTACATCCGCTGATAATATAGAAAACTTTATTCAGGTAAGTAAACACTCGCACTTAGATTATAATTTATAGGTTTGTAAGGAGATTTAAAAATAAAAATCTTATTAGAAATTTACGTGATTTCGTGATTTTTTTGTTTATGGTGATATAAACCAAAAATTAGGGCTCAATTAAAGGTTTTGGTGTAAAAACAGTTTTACAAAAAGTTTAGAGTTGATAGGACTTCGAGATATTAGCAAAAATGTGTAATAAAAACTCTTAATTCGATTATTTTAAATGATTCTTCTTATAAATATTTTATTTCTATAAGTAGTAGTTTAAAGTAGCCGAAGCCGATGGACGTGGGCTGGCGGGCTTGGAATGTCACAGTTATCAGTAAATTTTTTTGACGTTCTCCGTGGCGCAGCGGTCAACACGCCTGCCTGCGACGTGGTGGCCCCGGGTTCGATTCCCGGCCAGGTCATGATGGAAAACGATCTTTTCCTGATTGGCCTGGGTCTTGGATGTTTATCTATATATGTATCTATTATAAATATAGTATCGTTGAGTTAGTATCCAATAACACAAGTCTCGAACTTTCTTTGGGGCTAGCTCAATCTGTGTGATTTGTCCGTATATACAGTATGTTAAGAAAACCCTGTCCGACCCATAAGGATAATAAAGGTTAGGTAAACACATGACCAAATATAATATAAAATTTTACGTAATCATCATAGTGCCAATGCAAATGAATTTTGAAATAATCTTTTACTCCCGCGAATTAATTCCGACTTCCCCGAAATTTGGTAATTTTTAAAAAAGTGAAAACAACGGTATTATTATGAGCGAATAGCGATGCGACCACGTGCCGCGTGCCTTGCCGCCCGCCGCCCGCGGAAGGGTGCATAACGCAGATTTATTAAGTTACCTCTTTTTGCGAAATTATATTTATTTTTTAAGGGGATTTTTTTTTTAACTTTAGCCCGGTTTTGTATGCATTAGTAGAATCAGTTATCGATACCTAACAACACCATCACGGGTCGGACAGGGTTTCCTTAACATACTGTATTTATTTATTTATTTTCTGTTTTTCACAAATAATATTGTAATAACATTTTTCGACTTACAGATGGAAAGATATATACCTCTTCGCTTTATACTTGAGGTCTGATTTTTTGCCTTTTATGTTATAATAACACAATACGGCATTTTAAACCATAGCTCCGTCTTAGTAGTTTGAAGAATACTAAACGCGGTGAATGAATGTTTCGGTCGAGTTGAGCTTCCCATAAATGTATCGTAACTGTGGCGTGCTTGCCATGTTTCAACCTTATTTTATCTAATCCGTAATTTACACCAATCTGTAAGTACGCTCTGGCACCCAATCGACAGAACTTAAAAGTTTAATTTGCTTTTTAGGTCGAACACTAACGCAGATGATTCCAGGTCAGACATACAGAATGTCGTCAAGAAAATGATAATATTATATCTCTATGTGCACAAACAACGACGCAAGTTTCATCATCATCATTCAGGTAAAATTATGCCTGCATGTCCAACAACCTATATTTTTAGTTTACAAATATAGCATATACCGGTAAAATTATTTTTTTGTTTTGCTAATACTTTAGAGTAACTATAACATATTTATAGTCTATAGTATCTTTCCACAAACAGGTTTGGTCTAGAATGTTGTGGACCATTTCAGAGGGGTTACTTCTATTAATTTTAAGAACGTTGACAGTCTGATTTCAGTATCAATCTGTCAAAAAATACTTCTAAATTCCCTGTATTTTGACAAGTTTCGACATTTTTTTGGCGCCAAGATGAGCCTGCGACTGGATTTTGAACTTTTTAAATTACGAGATTTGGGGCCCTGATTACTCATTTGTGGAAATACTTGAAAAAGTCGATAATATTTCAACAAGATCACAAAAGTTGAAAGAATATCCGATTCATGTAAAAAAGTCGTACTTCGAAATTTTTTCTTGACTTAAAATAACCCTATATTATTACCACATACTTAATTTTACAATAGAACTAATTGGACGTTTTATATACGGGTATCGGTCGTCACCCTCTAGTCTTTCTATTAATTCCTTGACAAAAATCTCTAACAATGTTGCCAGGGTTAATTAAAATGTATGTTATATCTTTTTTTAGCTCAAAATATCACCAAAACCTCAACAAATCTCAAGCTGTTTCATCGAAGGGCGACGCATAGTTAATATTGCTTACTTTTATTCAGAACTAAAGAAAATTCCCAAGCACGGAGAATTATAGACTGTGGTTTAGAATCTGTAGATATTGTTGGAGAACGAAAAGTGGGACTACATTTCCTATATATTTTTAAATGCCGTATATGTATGGAAACTTTTTGCATAGCCTACAGAAATCAATATCAGCTGTGCAGTTGTAATAACAATAGAAATAGACTGTGGCCATTCTCAACTGCAAGAACTTTCTGCAGCTTTAGATTTGCCTATAATCTCGCATGTAATTTATCGGATCGAAGAATTAAAATTTACAGATTTTTAAATAACTCGTGTTTTATTTACAACCTCATTACGACGGAGTACATTCCATCCGACGTCACTGACACAGTATAAATAAGGTACTATGTCTTCATGTAAAACGGCCGAAACTACGCGCTTTGTAATCTCATGGCATCTATATAAAGCATGGTTAGCGCAGTGGTTAAGCTATTGACTGCTGCGCTGCGTGTCGCGGGTTAGATTCCTGCGCGGAACAAATATTCAGAACATGTCCTACAAGTAGTTGTTCCGGGTCTGGTTGTTTGTGTCTGTGAATTTATATCTTTGTAAACGCACCCACGATAAGAGTAATTCCTACTGTGGGGCAACGTTTTTTTTTAATAAAAATATCACATAGTGCCTAAGTATTGCGAGTTTGTTTTATCTTAACGCGATGAACTCGTTTATGTTATTCGCACTAGTAGTATTATTACTACTAGTAATTAATTCAAGGACACTGCAAAGACATGATGCCGTTATGGTCTTACTATAGATACTCATATTCTGAAAAGTAGTGAAAAAAAAATCAAATGTGTTGAATCGATAGATATTACCATCTACCATTAATTTTTATATTAATGTTATGATATTTTATAATGTGTGGGTACTTGTTTTACAAATATCTGTCAGTCTGCGATCGGCCATTAAACTGTGTAACGAGCACTCCTTGATTTTATTCAAACATTGATCAAGAATACTAAAAATATATTATAGTACGATATTACCATTTATCAATACGAAATATACATTTATCGGTCTTGCATCCATACCCCCGTCTAAAATCGTAGGCACAAATCGCGACCTATACGCGGCTTGTCTGCATCTCTGGATATTTTTTGATTGTCGTTTTAGTTTAGCGCGCCACCGCGCGCATTTTACGAATTCTGGAGTACGGCGTTTAGGTCCGCCCACATGCACAAGGTCATTGAGCCTACTATACGCCTTAAGGGGCTTCCATGACCAAAACACAGCGCAAGCCGTTTTTATGTAGTTTTTCAGTTTTCGGAGCTATCTACTCTTTATCCAAAAGAAATATTAACTTATTACAAATACATAAATTTTCTCCATAATCTTTGCTCCAAAATTGTAGATTTTCTTTTTTTTTTTTTTTACTAAGTATAATGTTTAAATAATTCTTTCACAACGAAACCATTGACAAGAGAAATAATTATCATACACGTGCATCTTCTCGAAAAGTAAGCATTATTTAGATTGCGTTCTTACACTAATAAATAGGCAATTTCATTACGAACATTATTATAGAAATATTTTTTTAAAACGACCAAAATTTTATTTAACAATCTGAGCGTATTCGAAATCATTTCTCTTGCCCGGGATATTGAGATTCAGCATGCCACAAGCTCTCAAAGGTGGAACCCGTGGCGTTTGTCAACGCGCGATCCGCTTGCATAAGCGGGCGGCGCGTGAGCGAGAAAGCATTTGCTTGCTCGCACATGCACCGCATGTCGCATAGAGATTAATACTATCATAAAGTGTGTTTGTTATTGATGCTTATTTTGGTGTTCGTTTTTTTACCGATTTCAAAAAGGAGGAGGTTGCTCAATTATATTATTTTTATGTTCATTTTTTTTTATGTTGGTTTTCGGATAACTTTGCCTAAAGGAGAATGCCCATTCCTGGGCCTACGCTGTACAGTCAAGTATTATATTGGAAAATTATCGTCATTTTATCATAAAACAAATACACGAAAAAGAAAAACAATTTACAATAAGAAAACTGAGAAAAATGCATTTTATTGTTTTGTTTACAGCTCTCACTGGCCAAGTATGGATATGTATCTAAAAAGACATTGTGTCAGATTAAAAAAAAATCCGTTGTCTTTTTTTTTCGTTTGTCAAACAAACTCAAACGTCACTGCATTCGCTTTGTTGTGCTTGCGTCGGTGAATGTGTTTTGCTACGAAATTCGTATTTTCTGTGATCTTACCAACTACTGGGCTTGTTTCAAGAATCTGACGAATATTGCTTTCACGGACGAACTCGGCTCAAACACGGACTCTTTATCTGCTACTCTGACTGACTACGGCTTGTTTCCAAGGACTTCGATATTTACAATCAGTATGGATAACTGCATTAATTGCGGTATTAATACATCTCGTTGCAATGTAACGGGCAGACGGCCGTTGAATGAAGAATCCATCTTATCTATTGTACGCGCATGGGTTTCTCTTCAAACAGTAAGTAGTGCCAAAATAGAATTATGTACTCATTCCTCATGCGAATATTTCGATGGGTCCTAAGAACAAAATCGTATAATTATCGATATAGGGTATGGGGTTTGTGTAATAATAAGATACGTTTGATTGGTTATTTCAATAAGTAAAAGGATATTTAAAAAAATAGTGCCATATAGTTTTTTGTATACAGTACGTAATACGTGTGTGTGAATCCGTAATAGAATACATTTTGTCTTATTTTACCGTAACACTTTGTCCTTGGGACCGGTCGATGTATTTGTCTGTTCCTTTGGTTTGAAAATAAATTCTTAACTATTATTTATATTTAAGGTGGATCCCTGTCATCATCTCTGTCAAGCTTGCTGGGATTTGGCAGTTGATACGTTACTGTCAGTTGAGGCAACAGAAGAAACTTCTCCTCGAAGCCATATTCAAGTGTGTATCCATTGTGGATGTTCATTAAGGATTGTACGATCCCACAGTCTCCGATCCAATCCTGAATGAGAACAAAGAATACTAAATGTTATATCAGAATGGATTTTACCCCGGACTGTAAGTATTATTCAAATAACTACAGTTGTATTTATACATATGTCAGTTGTCTGTTTATCTTTAAAGAAACTAAAGAAAATAAACCCATCTTGCCTGGGTAGTGGACAATTTCCCTCCAATTGGAAGGCAAGCAATCCTACAATATTATTGTAATTGCATTGTTGGCAGACGTACAGTAGGGTGTTGTGCACACATTATGTCCATAATCTGGTACTTAAGTTGGGCTAGGTATCAAGACCATATATCACCTCCTACACACTTTCTTGATAATATATTAATTGTTTATGAAGATGAATGGAATGACAAAATAAATGAACTATAAAAAAAAACTGTTTATTTTTATTTTCAGTCCCAGTAGGCACCTAACTATGTTTGAGGTGGACGCCTCTACCTGGCAACCATGGTTGAAAGCGAGAGTGCATGGGAGGCTGCCGCCTCCTTCTGTGAGACCGTCCTCTTACAGAAGGAGGCAGCGGAGAGGGAGCGAGAAGAGGATGCTCTTGCCGCTCCCCTCCGGCGTAGACGGGCGGGCGAAGAAGGCGGGGACGAACCCCCGTCTCCTTTAGCCCCCGAAGTGTGGCCAGCGCGTGCGGGTAGCTCCCCACGCGCATTGTACATGGTCACCACGTCTGAAGATTACTTCGGTACCCCGGGTAATCCTTCTTTGGCGCGCAAACCGGCCTAGCCGGAATGCCCTGGGAGTGCCACGGGGATAGTGCCATCGGGCAGATCGTGGTGCTCTCATCGCAGGGCTTGAGGGGAACCGAGTGGTTTTAGTGGGTATTCCCAGCTTCGGCTGGGCGAGTCCCACACACGTTCGTCGCCTAGGTAGCGGCGGATATGGTGCGTAAATGCATTTCCCCTCGAAAATAAAAAAAAGGCACCTAACTATGTAAGTGCTATATATATGTACACATTTACTGTACAGTATAGACATATTAAACTCTTAGGCTATTGTAAACACAATATCATAAAACTAATTACTTAATAAAACGATTTGCAGGCAATTAGCCTTTGAGATTGTTGCATAGTCCCCCTGTTATATTATTGAAAAAATAATCTAGGTAGATACCTACATACTACAAAAATATCAAGTTACGGTAACAACCAAACGTAAAACGAAATGACAGTAACTATAATTGTATAATCGACAGGCCAAATAAGAATGATTTCTGATTTAATTGTATTGTTGCTTGTCACTTAATCCATTTTATAACCTCACTTAGCCATAAATTCAAATTAAAAAATCTCTGAATACCAACTGTCAATTTCATTGAAATTAAGTGACATTATACCAGATGTGTTATTTGAAAAAATAACACCAATTTCATGACTGTAATATGTAGGCCCCGAGATATAGGGACGATGGGCATTCTCCTTTGGTATTTCGATGAATTTTGGGTATTTCGAGATGGGTGTCGTGATAGGAGTTTTCGGGAGTGAAGATCACGAAAATCACGTCATTTTTGATATCCAAGATGGCCGACACCAATTTTATGATATTTTTTGACATGGGTGTCGTGAAAGGTGTTTTTGAGGGTGCTGATCACGAAAATGACGTCATTTTTGAAATCCAAGATGACTGACATCAAATATCATGATATTTTGACTTAGGTGTCGTGACAGGGGTTTTCGGGGCGCTGATCACGAAAATGACGTCAATTTTAAGCTATGGCATAGCTTATATTTCTTTATCAAAGTCAAAAATAAAACATTAAATATAGTTTAGTCGCTAAATCGCCACCGTTTATTCGCACTCTTTCGATGACGTCACTGGCAAAAATAAAATAATAAATAACATACAAAAAAGAAAATACGTACTTATACGTTAATTGGCAGAATAAAAAAATTCTATTTCGTAAATAACTAATAGAATTTTTTTACCGAGTTCCGCAGTATGTAGTCAGTAGGAACATTTTTATTTCGTAAATCCATACTAATATTATAAATGTGAAAGTGTGTTTGTTTGTTTGTTTGTCCTTCCTTCACGCCGTAGCTAAGCAATCAATCGACCAGATTTTTGGCATACAGTTAGTTGAAAAGATGGAGAGTAACATAGGCTACTTTTGGTCCTAAAAAACATCAAGTTCCCAAGGGAGATTACTGGAATATTTGTAAGTGTACACCAAATATCCTAATATTATAAATCGGAAAGTGAGTTTGTTTATACCACTTTAAATACAAATAATAGGGTACTTTTTATCCCGAAAAAATTTGATATTCCCGAGAGAAATCTAATAAGCGCGATATAACCGAAGTTAACGCGGGCGAAGCCGCGGGCGGAAACCTAGTAACTAATAAAAATGTTCCTACTTACTACATACTGCGGAACTCGGTGTGCACACCTTTGCGATTTACCCCGCAGCCACGTGCAGGATTGCGTTTTTTATCTGCATTATCATGCAGACCTGCAACCCTGCGCGTGAGAGCAGATTCAATGAATAGTACCTACTATGCGTTTTTCCATACAAAATTTGGTACTTGCGAACATCTATACTAATATATAAAGCTGAAGAGTTTGTTTGTTTGTTTGAACGCTTAGCGCGTTCAAACAAACAAACAGGAACTACGGGTCCAATTTCGATTTTTTTTTTGCGTTGGATAGCCCATTAATCCAGATTGGCTTTAGGCTATACAGTATGTTAAGAAAACCCTGTCCGACCCATAAGGATAATAAAGGTTAGGTAAACACATGACCAAATATAATATAAAATTTTACGTATTCATCATAGTACCAATACAAATGAATTTTGAAATAATCTTTTTTTCCCACGAATTAATTCCAATATCCCCGAAATTTGGTAATTTTTAAAAAATGACAACACCGGTATTATTATGAGCGAATAGCGTTGCGACCACGTGCCGCGTGCCCTGCCGCCCGGCCCCCGCGGGCGTCAGGCGAAGGGAGGTTAACGCGCATTTATTAAGTTACCTCTTTTTGCGAAATAATATTTATTTTTTTAGGGGGATTTTTTTTTTAAGTTTAGCCCGGTTTTGTATGCATTAGTAGAATCAGTTATCGATACCTAACAACACCTTCACGGGTCGGACAGGGTTTTCTTAACATACTGTATAATATTACGCTGCGACTAATAGAAGCAGAGCATAACTATCTCCACGCGAACGAAGTCACTGGCGACCGCTAGTATAAAATCAAAATCAAAAGTCAAAGTAGGCTGAGAATCAGCACTTTTTGAACGTCAATATTTTTACACGGACAAATCACACAGATTGAGCTAGCCCCAAAGTAAGTTCGAGACTTGTGTTATGGGATACTAACTCAACGATTCTATATTTATAATAGATATATATATGTCGGAGACAGCGACGGCAGAGCGGTAAGGTCGACAACAACTTGGTGTGGTGGTACAGGTTCCATTTCGTAGGTGAGTTTTGAATTGAAGCACGACGTGTAGATATACCCTCCAATCTTCATAATAACAATTTGAATAGGGTAACCGACAGTTTTGGTTCGGAGATGTGCCTTGGTCCGCGTCTCGATGCAAAGTCACCGTTCGACGAAACCCACTTCCCAAAGCGACTTTGTCCATGTGACGCCATCACAAAATGACGTCACAAGCGTTCGCCCCTCTACTACGTAAATCAAATCAGCAACTTCTATTAAAATTATATCGACGATCTCCAACATATAGATGAACATCCAAGACCCAGGCCAATCAGGAAAAGATCGTTTTCCATCATGACCTGGCCGGGGATGGAACCCGGGGCCTTTACGTCGCAGGCAGGCGTGTTGACCGCTGCGCCACGTAGGTCGACAAAAATATTACATAAGACAGTCCCCCAAAACGCCCACCCATCAACACTTCCTAGTGCTTTCGTTGGGAAGAAAAAGTGGCGGAAGTAACTCCCCAGCAGCACAGCTGTCTATTCATTTAAAAAAGCACATGACTTTATACAATACTATTCATAGTGATGAATACAATAAAATACAAAACCAATGTAATTATTTACCATATGCCAGCTATGACGCCAAAGTTTAAAGTATATATTAGCGAGTTGTAGCTATTGGTATGTTAGCAAAAAACTCATTAAATTCCTCAGCGACGTCAGCGGCCTTGTGAACTAATTTGCTGTCGACCATGATCTCAAGTTGCCTATCCTGTTTGACAGATTTGCCAGTTTCATTATTAATAATTTTCCAAGTGGTTTTTATTTAGATTTAGCAGATACACAATTTTTTTTGAATAATTCTGAATATTTTTATATATACTCTAGAAAGGGAATTTCAAACCATATAGCTCGTATAGTCTCGCTCTACTTTAAATACCCGGAGTAGCCCATTGGTTAAATCCAACAGACGATCCATTAAGCTTAATAGTTTTGGTCTTGAAAATAATTTGGTACTCGATTTGCACAACATTAAAAAGGGCACTATACATTTCATTAGCATTCTTGTATTCTACTATGGATGGTGTAATTTTATGAGCTACATTATTTTTAAACATTTTGCAGCGACTAGCTGTATAAGGCATTAAAACTTATGCGGATTTTTATGTAATTGAATGGGAAAGTTAGCTAATAAATCATAGTGGTCGGATGTTAGATCATTTAATACAAATTTATTATCGGCATTACAATCACTAAATATATTATCAAGACAGGTTGACGAAAATGCCGTGATACGCGTAGGTTCAAAAAACAAGTTAATTAAATTATAAGACCTAAACTGATAGAGACGTCTAATACTTGAAGGAGTAACATCTAAAATGTCAATGTTGAAATCTCCACATAAAATAATACTATTGTTATTTGATTTCAACAACCTATTGAGTGAATCCTCCATTACCAGTTCAAAACTAACAAAATCCCCAGAGCCTATAAACACAAATTACAATGTAACGCTCAAGTTCAATAAAAGACAACTCAATTGTGCGCTCAATAGAAAGATTAACTAAATCTAAACGTTGCTTACACTTCAACATGTTCGAAACAAGAATTAAAGAGCCACTGCGAATAGCACTTTTCATCACAAATGCACTTTGTACAGTAAAATTATCATGATTGATAAACACTACTTCATGTTCTTTCAAGCAGTGTTCACTCAAACATAATACCTGAACATCATAATTTTCTATAAATAAACTTAACTCTAGCTCTTTGCCGGACAGACCCTGCATATTTTAATGTACAATATTCAACATAGGCAGCTGACCCATTGTCGCACCTTTTTTAACGTGTGAAAATGCATTTAGGCACCATACCCGCCGCTAGCTAGGTGACGGACGTGTGTGGGACTCGCTCGGCCGGAGCCGAGAATACCCACTAAAACCACTCGGTTACCCTTGGGCCCTGTGTTGAGAGTGTCACGGGGTCGGCCCGAAGGCCTAGACACCGTGCCACTCTCAGGGCTTACCGGCCTTATCAATGCCGGTTTCCGCGCCAAAGGGGGATTACCCGGTAACGGAGTAATCCCCAGACATGGTGACCGTTGAACCCATTGTCGCACCTGATAGTTTAAACGACAAGGTGTGTCAAAAGAATCATTAGTATTACTACTAACAGTAATCAAAGGTACACTACAAGTACTAGTGTCACTCCTCAAATCAGCAGCCAAAAGGCCCGCAATCTGTCTCCTACTACTAGGTGACAAATACATACCGCAATATGTCAACTTATAATCAGATATAAATTTATTACAGTTAAAAAATTAAATAGTGTCACTGTGATGACAAGTCCTATTATTAATTAACATATTTAAATTATAAATATGTCTGCTTTGCTCCTCGGACCTAAACTTTGGGCGGTTCATTGAGTCCAAGGCCAAGGTGGCTGCCAGAAAACTTGGTGTAATCGCAAAGGTCCGGCAGTACTTCACACCAGGGCAGCTTCTAATGTTGTACAAAGCACAGGTCCGTTCGTGTGTGGAGTACTGCAGCCACATTTGGGCTGGTGCTGCTAAGTGTCACCTGGCCGCTTTGGATTCAGTGGAGAGGCGTGCGAAGAGGCTGATTGGTGACCCTGATTTAACTCGAGTTGGTCTCCAAAGCCTAGAGCACAGGCGTAGAGTAGCCAGCCTTTCGGTGTTCTATAGGATACATTCTGGGGAGTGTGCGAGGGAATTGCACGATTTAATTCCCCCATCTCCGTTCCACCATCGGACGACCCGTCGTACGGCGAGTTTCCACCCTTATGTTGTTAACACCTCAACGATCCGGACGAAGCGTTTCGCCTCGTCCTTTATACCGCGTACATCGAGGGACTGGAACAATCTGCCGGCGGCGGTGTTTCCGTCGGACTACAATTTGAGTGTCTTCAAGGCTAGAGTGAATAGGCTCTTAATAAACTAGTGCGCTTTACCATCAACGATTGCGTCACTGCTTACCATCAGGCGGGATTGCGGTCAAGCGCTGGTTTATATTTAAAAAAAAAAAATAAAAAAAAAAAAAAATGTACAATCATTGGCAATCATTGGAGAAAACATAAGTAGTGCTAATTAATATTTGTACTATTATTATCATGATTAATACAAGCATCTGGCACTGGCTTAGCAGTTCAGGGTGGAGGTGTAGCGTGTTGAGGCTGGGGTGGCCGGGAGCAGGTACAACTAAAGGAGAGGGTATTTGTCAGAGACTCATACCTCGCGTCTCAGCTCGTCAGCGATTAGGACTAACGATGACAAAGAGTTTGGATTTTGTTGATTTCCTTAATTTAAACGGTATCGAACGTCAAACGACAACACCCTACAGTCGACAACAGAACGTATGTCTAAAAAATAGGTCACCTCATTGAGCGTTAGGTGGGCAAATTCCTTATGACAGGTGGTATGGTCGTAGCAGCGATCTTAGTCATTTAAAAGAGTTTGTATGCAGAGCGCTAGTCCACATACCCTCCTGTCACAGAAAAAAGTTAGATTTAAAGGCAAGGGAAGCGATTTACGAGGGTTATTCTGAAAATCACAATACTTATATTTTAGGGATTCGTCTAACACAAGACATTTTTTTTTAAATTCCAGAGATGCAAAAGCAGGAGTAAGCTAAGCCTGTTGTACAGTCAGACTCTAGTTTATTATTCAAAGAAAAGGAGTCTGAGACCAAAGACTGTCAATTTTATGACTGTGTTGAGAGTGCCGATCTTGCAGCTGAAACATCTTCACCGGAATTTCTAGTAAGACGAGAAGTAACGGCAGCTATGGAAGAGCATAATGATTTCCATGAGCCGATGCTTCCTAGAGCCGACGAAGAGTCAGCAAGTTTAGAGGAGGAACAGCCTGAGCCGATGCTTCCTAGAGCCGATATAGAGGCAGCAAATTTGGAAGAGGAACAGCCTATCTATAAAATAAATAAATATATACGGACAAATAAATATATACGGACAAATCACACAGATTGAGCTAGCCCCAAAGTAAGTTCTAGACTTGTGTTATGGGATACTAACTCAACGATACTATATTTTTATAATAGATACATATATAGATAAACATCCAAGACCCAGGCCAATCAGGAAAAGATCGTTTCCCATCATGACCTGGCCGGGGATCGAACCCGGGGCCTCCACGTCGCAGTCAGGCGTGTTGACCGCTGCGCCACGGAGACCGATCTATAAGTAGAGATACCCTTCAAAAAATAGAAAACCACCTGATTTCCTTACTTATAATGTGTCAGCAGTCAGATGAACCAACAACATATTACGAAGCTACTCATGCTGATGATGCTGAAAAGTGGCATTATTCAATGGCTGATGAGTACAATTCTTTGGTTAAACTACATACGTGGGATCTAGTTGATAGACCTAACAAGAAGATTATACCCTACAAATGGATTTATAAAATTAAAAGGGACGCTTTTGGAAACATTACTAAATATAAAGCAAGACTGGTTGTCAAAGGTTTTAATCAAGTCAAAGGAATTGACTATGATGAAACTTTTGCAACTGTGATTCGTCACTCTTCGCTGCGTACTCTATTAGCACTAGCAGCAGAGATGGGCTTAAGAATGAAGCATTTCAAATCAATCAAATCAAATCAAAGCATTTATTTCAAATATACCAGTTACAGTTACAGACACTTTTGAATTGTCAGAAGGTCGGTCAGTCAGTAAGGTGAAGCTAATCGCCCATTCCAAAGAGTCTGTCTTTTAAACTATCAAGCTATTGATACAAATATTTGATTACATCATTCTTGTTGAAATCAACCGTGTGAGAACGATGCAGAAATATATTGTACACTAGCTCTTAGTGTATCCATTCCATTAGTATTCCATAGTCCATTATGAAAACACATAAAAAAAATAACAAACAATTCAGAAATCAATAAAGAAAGACTAACCCAACAAATAGATGCTTTACAGCAAGTACATTGTGCTTACACATTTGCCATGCAATTATACAATATTAAGCAATTGAATCTACCAATTATATGTAATGTTTTATTATTAAATGACAAGTTGGACATTGTCATATTTTGTTCAAATCTAATCCCATTTTCTTCCTGTGGCAACTGGTCACTGTATGGGAATGTAAATAAGACAACCTTTCCAATATTCAGATTGCTTAACGTTTTACAACACTTAAGAAATTCTCTTTTGCTCAAATTTCCCCTACTACCCACAAAAATTAACAAAGTTGTATCCTGGGAAAAAAAACATTTAATATTTTTTTGCATAATCCCATATAAAGAACAACCAGGTATACAGTAGTTCAATATTGAGTGACCCGGACATTCATCAGTCAACAAGCGCCCCAAGCCCTTACCTATCTCATCACAGAACAACACAACATCATTAGTTAAGCTTTGTTTAAGGTTATTCAGATCAAGATTATTGGCACCATTAGCAGAAGGAACTACGACATCAACACAGGGTATTGTTTAATGTTCCGATTTTTATTTTGTTGTATTCGGTGTATCCAGTGTAGGTACTTTCCCTTTGTAATTCCCCGATTTTAAAGGATTTTTGAATTTGTCAAATTGTCAGCTTGTTTTGTAAATTGTTGATGTTGGTCGCGAACGGATGCAAATTTTTGTGTCGATATTCGAAGTATATTTTAAGAATTTCTGTATGTTTGTGGCGAACCACGTACTGAATGTCGTGCAGCAGAACCCACAATTGGGAGTTCGCACAGCAGCTCGAGTAGTTCGCAACCGGTATAGGACCCGCGTTTCGCACAACACTGTTCATCGCATTTTACGCGAAGATCTACAGCGCGCGTATCACAGCCACAAGGTGCAAGCGTTATTACCCGCAGACAGAGAACTCCGTATCAGGTATTGCCAGTAGCTGCAACGACAGTACGTCGAAATTTCCGATTTTATGCCAATGTAACGTGGACTGATGAATCCACATTTACCAGAAACGGAATGTGGAACCGGCGTAATTGTCACATTTTGACCCATACCAATCCGTTCGCATTGCAGCAGACGGGACACCAAAATCGATGGTCGCTGAATGTTTAGGTTGCTAAGCTGCGCTTCTCCGCCGAAAAAACTCAGGCGATGGTTGTCACGCGCGAGCTTAAATATGACACTCCGATCGTGCAGATGGGTGGCGTTGACATCTCGATGGTGACCGAGCTCAAGATTCTCGGAGTCATCGTCGACAGTAAGTTGACCTTCAACAAGCATATTTCGTATGCTTGTTGCAAGGCAACTAACCTGTATAGGAAACTGTCGGCGATGGCTCGGGTGGATTGGGGCTTGTGTCTGGAGATCATCAGGACGATATACACCGCAGTCGTCGAACCGACGATCCTGTACGGCGCGAGCTCCTGGGCGAAAGCCGCCGAGAAGATCTCTGTGCAAAGAACCTTTGCTACCGTCCAGAGGGGCTTTGCACAGAAGATCGCCAAGTCGCATCGTACGGTGTCGCTCAATGCAGCGCACGCTGTCGGGTCTCCTCCCGCTCGACCTTCGGGTGTTGGAGGTGGCCCGGCTGTTTGAGTGCAAACGGGGACGTCCGATAGAAGAGCTGGAATCCCGCGAACTGGAGGAGCGTAGGGCCTTTACGGAGGCCCCTCACCCCGCCGGTGAGCCAGATGTTGATTATCAGTGTCTGGAGAATATGCTCCCCGAAACTGTGGCTCAGCTACAGCTCCACGCTCATCTGATTTACACTGACGGTAGTAAATCGGATGAGGGGGTCGGGGCGGCGGGGGGGATATTCATACTGGCGGGATGGGTCCGAGATTCGGACCAAGCGGATGAGGTTGGAGCCAATGTGTACCGTCTTTCAGGCGGAGCTGCTCGCGATAGCCGGGGCTACGGACCTGGTTGTCCTGAGAGGCTACGACTGCGCGGCGGTGCTCAGCGACTCCCGATCCTCGCTCGACTTGATCCGAAACCCGAAAACGCACCATCCCCTTGCTACCCATATTCGTAAGAATATCAGGGAGCAAGAGGGGAATGGTAAAATCCTCCGGTTCTTTTGGGTGAAAGCTCATGTCGGGATCCCCGGCAATAAGCGCGCCGACGAATTGGCTAGGCAGGCGGCGGCCCATTCCAGGGTCGCCCCAGCGTATGACAGGTGTCCAGTCTCATACGTCAAGCGACGTTTGAGAGAGGGCACAGTAGCTGTCTGGAACGGGAGGTACACCGGCGGGGCCACGGCTGGGGTCACACTGATGTTCTTCCCCGATGTGGTGCGCGCGCGCAAGGTCCTGAGGAGCCTCGACAGGACGTCTATTTGGGCGCAGATTTTGACAGGTCACGGCGGCTTCGCCGCGTGCCTACATAGATTTAAATTGAAAGACAGTCCGGCCTGTGTGTGTGACACACAGGCAACTGAGACAATCCAGCACTTGTTGTTTGAGTGTCCGAGGCACAACCGCGACAGATACGACCTGGAATCAAGTACAGGAAGTGTTTTGACTGAAACAAACATTGCCGACCTTATGGCGGATAAACACTCCAGGCCGTATTTGGAGCGGTTTTGCCTCAAAGTAGCTAAAATAAGCATCGAGAGGAATCGGACAAGGGCAGCACAGCCGAGCACTGTGCCGTCGGCAAGAAATTCGTAACTTTATAAGTAAGTATGTATAATATAAATTAAGGATAGTATGTAACAAAACATTAAAAAGAAAGATGACAAAGAAAATATGACAGAAAACAAATGACGCGGGAAAAGAGTGACCCGAAAAAATAATGACAAGGCCAATGCCGCAAAAAAAAAAGAGAAATATGCGGAAAAAAGGAATTGGCAGGAAATAACATGGCAAAAAAGAATTCTTGCCAAGCAAGAAGAGAAAGACGGCACACTATAAATTCCTACGTACAACCCTCTCGGATATAATCGACGAGTTGCCTCTAGCCCAGAGTACGGTGATGTGGTTTCAACAAGACGGCGCTCCCCCCACGTGTGATTCTTCCTATCAGACGCTGCCTCACCGAAGCTTTTGGAAGTAGGTGCATTGGAAGATTTGGGCCGCAGCCATGGCTTCCCCGTTCACCAGACTTGACCTCGTTAGATTTTAGGGTGTTTCTGTTCGAGTGCAATTCCGCAGCAGAGATGAAGAAACGCATCGAGAACGCGTTCACGACCCTGCGTGAGGAGTATATCCAGTACTCTACCTTCTTTCACCGTGTCCATGCTGAAACCCTGCGCCGCGCTCAGATCTGTGAGCAAGCTGGTGGCGGCCACTTCGAACCCTATTTGGTTAGGAGTGAGCGAGCTTAAGGTAAGTTCACTAATTTATATCAACAGTAGTGTACCTACTCAAAAGCTTCTTTGTTTCATCAATCCTTATCGGAATTGATATTATACCATAAACCTATTTCTGATAATACGAACTTCTTGAGTCAATACTAATGACTATATGTAATATCGTTACCGTCGTCGAAGCAGTTAGAATAAGATCCGCCGTTCGGAACATTTTCAAGGTTATTTCATTATAGCTGTTATCAGCAGGATGATGCAAGCGGCGGTAGCGGGGCATCCCCGCTGTTTTGTTCGACATTGTAGGTACATTTACACAAACGCAACATGGCTACTGCGACTTTACGGGCGGCCGTGTTGGTGTAAGTAAGACGCGTAGGTGCCTACGTACTGAGAGGCTAGCGCGGGCTAAATTGATAACGTTGCAATGAATTCGCGTTGTCAACAATCCATTGCGTGCTCGAAAATTGTGAATTCTGTAACCGCTCATTAACGACATAAATGACATTCATAATTTTGTTAGTGGCAGACCGTGTAGCATTTTCGCGAAGTTTGCGTTACGATGTCAGAGGGCCTAGACAAAGTAACATTCTATCGGCGTCAACGATAGTAGAAAACGTAAAAAATGAATGAGACTGGAGAAAAACCACGTGACCATTGAAAACTAATAGAAATGTGCTAGACAACATGCTTATTTTGACAATCGTTGACGCTAGGGAGCGTTACGTTTCGAACGCTTTCTTTCTATCGGGTGGACCTTGTAGATACCGCTAGCAAATGGCGGTTTATCGGTCAGCTGTTTGTTTGAGGTGTGTTGTGTGCGGGTTATTTTTTTAGATTTGAATTATTTTATTTGTGATTACATTCTGTTTACTGTGAACTATGCATACATTACGATTATTATGGGTTGCACATAAGGAAGAAGTATGGCTCCGGTGACAAGATAGATTATAACGGGCGAGGCCTGGAAGAATTGAGGATATCAAGGACACTGATTTCCGAAACCGATATCGGTTTGATAAACATTCTTTTCGTAAGCTTTGTCGTGACCTTCGCCGCTGGACCAACTTGAAGGGGTCTCGAGAACTGCCCTTTGCCACTTACGAAAGTAAGTGGCACTTCTATTTTTACATATTACCGTAAAACGGGGTGAATAGGACTTCATCCTTTAAAAGAAGGATTTTAAAATTGCTTTTACAAACTAATAAATAAATTTGGTCAATCAAATCCAGCAAATAATGAATATCATTATGATTTTTAAATAACTTTTAGTTCTGTAACATTTAGAAACTTGCAAAGTGCTTACATTTTATTATACTTTAGGCTTCGTTCTCGATATAAGATATACATTGCAGCTTCCTAACGTTAGTTGACAACCAAACGCATATTTAGAGCTGAAAGCAGATACTAAACGCCCAATTGTGACGTTTCCCGTGCTATCTGTCATCCGTCATTCTTTACGTTTGCGCGGCAACCTGTACGCAAGGATTCCCCAAAAATATTAAGTATTAAAAAGAAAAAAACTAAAAATAAGTATTATGCCGAAACGAAAACATGGAATATTACCTTAAAAAAATCCGAAAACTAGAAAAGAAGATGAAACGACACCGCAGCGATTCATCAGACTCGTCCATTTTCTCTTCACTAGGTAAACTTTCACATTTCTCAAATGTGTCAATTGTTGGTACCACGCGGGTGATGTACGAGATACATTGACGCAAACAAATAATTCGGGGCGTTTACGAGATAAACGCACGAGTTTTTTAATTTACCTAATGGTGTAATCCGAGAGGTTACGCTTAGGTATAAATACCTTGGTACATGTAACAGGTCAATTCTACCTTTTGCAGACCGCAAAAATGATGAAGACATTGAAATAATAAATAACTGTATCGAAGTACCGGTGCCAATAGAGGCTAACACGAATTACACAAGTATACCCATGAATGTAAGTGATGCCCTACCTGATCCGGACCCCCTACTGGAGCCTGACCCCTTACCTGAGCTAGACACCGCGCCGGCTCTATCCCCAGAAGTGCTGGAAGCATTAGGGGATTTGATGACAGAAAAACCCAAACATGGACCAGCACTTAACAAGGACTTGGCCCGTATTTGGAATACCATTTTGAAGAATGGACTCCCAAGGGAAAATAAATCAAAATTGGAAAGAAATGTACCAGAAAACTGTTGCTTGCTTAAAGCACCTATGCTCAATCCAGAAATTATTGCTACAGTGAATGATACAATAATTAACCGTGATAAAAAGATAGAATCTGAACAAAATCAGTTGGGAATGGGAATCACCATTTTAGGTGAGGCAGTATCAATGCTAATCAATGACAACAATATTGACAGGCTAAAAATGATCTCTCAGCTCAGTGACGCGGGAAGGATTTTGACAAATTTACACTTTACACAAACAAAATCTCGGAGAAACCTTATTTTCCCCGTTTTAGACAAAAAATTCCTAGATACTGTCAAGGATGTAGAAAGAGATGATTATCTTTATGGTACCAACCTTTCAGAAAGGGTAAAGATCCTACAAGCTTGTCAAAGAACAAGCCAATCTATAAAAAAGTCAGTTACTCTTGCCACAACCCGTCAGGGAAACTTGAGTGGTCCACCTCGTTGCAACCAACAGAGGACAAATCCGAGGCTGGGACACAAAAAATCACTGTCCTCTTACCTCTTTCCTTATGATCTTGTTAAACAAACACTTTATGGCTAATTATACCTACTATCAAAGTATCTATGTATTTATGTATGTATATGTATGTATTTGTGTATCTACTTTAGTATATCTTATACCTTTAAACGAGCAATTCTTGTATATATATATATAATTGGAATCTCGGAAACGGCCCCTACGATTTTCATGAAATTTTGTGTGCAGGGGGCTTCGGGGACAATAAGTCGATCTAGCTAGGTTTAATTTTCAGAAAATGTCTTTTTTCCATGTTTTGAGGCACTGAACAATTGCTAAACTTCTCATAAGAAGCTAAATTTCGCCACTGTCCTTAATGATACGAATAGCTGAGGGGCTTCGGCCTCTGAATCGGAACTCATAGACTTCGGGTTCAAATCCCTGACGATATAGTGTTTTTTTCCTTTTTTTTTTTTTTTGAAGTTTAAAAAAGATGATGGCGTTGTCTAATGCTTTTTTTTATTTAATAACAATTTAATTTATTTATTTTTTCTTTTTATTATATATTTGGAAACGGCGTCAACGAATTTTCTTTTTCGTTTATTAAATCAATGGAAGAAATTTTGTTTTGCCTAATTTGTGGAGATGCAAGGTACCAGGGTCGCACAAAAGTGTAGGAGAAGTCGCAACAATGAAGCTCATTCATTTTAAAGATCAGCCTGAAGTAGCAGTCGAATTTACAACAGAATTTCTCAACAGTGTCAACATTTCAGACTTGCCACAACACGAACTGAAATATTATTATTAATATTGCTAACATTATGATACCTTGCACCTCCTCAAAGTAGGCAATATAAAATTCATCCATATAATATGATTTAATAATGATGAAGCACCTGGGCGACCGGCTTTGCTGGGCATCTTTTTTTTTTGTTATAGTTATTATTATTAATTTATTTACATCAGACAATTGTCCATGGTTTTCATAAAAACACATACACAAAATACATTTAAATTATTTATGAACTATTATAAATATACATATAACATTCCAAAATAAAATAAAATTTTTCTCGGTGGTAGGCCATAACATCGGCCGCCGGCGTAGTTACCACCCACCAGACAAACTCATGCCGTCAAGCGATTCGTCGTGTTCCGGCATGATGTCTGGTGAAGCCGTTTGGAGGGCGGGTCTGAGCAGTTGTGTTGCGATGTGTGCCGGGTACGATGCGCCAATTGTTGTCGTGTCGGGAGTTTCGTCGTGGAGGGTAGCGGGATTCGAAGCACGGTGCTCCGCTGGCCGACCGCAGGTAGTTGGGGGCCCAAGTAGTGTGCCAGCCACATACGAAAGGCTGCCCCGCCAACTGCGCAAAATCCCAGGGTGGCCCCATCGTGCCGGTTGGCGACCGGACGAGAGGACCCAATGGCGATCCCTGGGGGGGTGCGGGCGTCCCCGCAGTCTCCAGATCAATCTCCCTCTGGCCCGGCATCGTTGGTCGCATTGTTGGGATTAACATTGCATCACCTCACTCAACTGCCGTCTTCCTTCCTGTTCACTCAATTTTTTTTCTATATGAAAAGGTCTAAAAAGAAAAGTGGCGCACGTCCTCTCTTTCAAAGTGCACCTCTCTAATATTCGAGGTCTGCACTCCAATCTCATTGCAGTACATCACCACCTTGAGACTGAAAAGCCCCATCTACTTTTCTTGACGGAGATCCAGATCAGATGTCCGTCTGATGCGGCATACCTCAGTTACCCGGGATACGCATTAGAGCACCATTTCCTGCAGCGTGCCGGGGTCTGTGTGTATGTCCGCAATGACATTTGTTGCCGGCGCCTCCGTCAACTCGAAGACCCTCATTTCTCGTCTCTATGGCTGTTGGTTGACACTGGTGTGGACAAAATTGTTTACACTTGTGTCTACCGATCGTACAGCGGTGATCAGGAGACAACTCGATTATTTGACCACCTCAGTGAAGCTGCTGACAATGCACTGCACCGGCATCCTGACGCCCACTTCGTTTAGAATTTTTATAGGCTCTTAATAAACTAGTGCGCTTTACCATCAACGATTGAGTCACTGCTTACCATCAGGCGGGATTGCGGTCAAGCGCTGGTTTATATTTTAATTAAAAATAATAATAATAAAATTAAATTAAACTGATAATTAATATAGTACTTCGATTTGATATAGATGACGTTTACATTCATGATACACGAAGCCAATGTTTGGTTTGAGGTTAGACCCAGAAAATTGCTTTTAAAATATCATGTGTCTTTTTTTACACGAAAATGCCAAAAAGAATATTAAAAAAATCGCTTACGAACTATTTAACTCCACGAAGCCGTGACTCATCTCAAGAAGCAGAAGAAAACCTCCATGAAAACAATCTGATTTTCGCTCGTCCCACACGTGTTTGTCAGACTTCGCACAGTGAGGACCCAATTGAAGAAGAACTTGATGAAAATCATCAGGTTTCCGCTCATCCCACACGTGCTGCTAAAGTAAGATGCTTGCAAAACTTGACTAACATTTTAAGGACAGAAAGGTCTTATGATTTAGATGTTTCACGAGAGCGTGCAGCACAACGTGAGGCCGCCGAAAATGATGAACAACGGGAGCGACGTCTGCAAGATATGCGGCAGCGTGCATCAGAACGTAAAATGTTTTTTTTGTTAATAATTATAAAGTAGCGCTTGACCGCAATCCCGCCTGATGTTAAGCAGTGATGCGATCGTTGATGGTAAAGCGCGCTAGGTTATTAGAGCTTATTCACTCCGAAAAACTGAGCGAATAGGAAGGAAGACGGCAGTTGAGCAAGGTGATATAATGTTAAACCCAACAGCACGACCAACAATGCTGCGCCAAAGGGAGATTGATCTGGAGAACCTCCACGACAAAACTCCCAACACAACAACATTTGGCGCATCGTACCCGGCATGATTATTATTAATGAAAACCCTCGACATACCCGCAATATAGTATGGAAGGAAGTATTAGGTTAAGACCTTAAACTATGTATTGATGATAATATATAACTGATGTAACTGATTGTTAAACTATAAGTACTTATTTATAATAAAATGTTAAACTAAATTGCACTCGTAATTTTATATTTAAATAACAGTTAATAATGTTTTTTATTATTATGTCGGTATGATCGAAAAACATTAGTCAAAAAATATTATTTAAAAAATTCGCTCGTTATGTATTTTTTGTTTTGAAAATATAGAGACACACGATGTACCTAACAAAAAAAAAAAGTTGCCGAGCAAAGCTCGGTCGCCCGGTACTTAGATATAAATAGGTAAGACTTAGGTATATTCAATAAATTTCTTTCCCAGCCTTTGTCCCGTGAGGTTATAATGATTTCATCTTGAGTTAATATTTAAGCTACTTTTTTGTTTAGAAGTTTTTGTTATGTAATTTAGATTAGTTTATGATGGGTTAAACTAAAGATTAAAAAACATGTGCCTCTGACCATACGGTGATCGCGGCCGCATTTAAGCTAGTTGACCACTGAGACATCATTGAATATATGCCTTTTTGTCGTCATGATGACATCTATCTCGTTCTTGGTTAGACTGGATGCTGACGCTAAATAGTTGGAAAAGGGCCTATAAGCAAACAACGTAATTTTGTTTACTTTAATTTTTACCCGTAATTTTGGTTTAAAAACGAAACCACTGAACCTATTTCTATAAAATTCCTATGAAAGTATGAACAATGCTAGACATGACGCGATTATATTAAATTCAGTCTCTTGATTTTAATTGATTGTTGCATAAGCGTGATGCGTACGTATTAGTTGTCCTATGTTAAACTTCAATGCTGTAAATCATTACACCTAGGAGTAAAGCTCTTTTCAATACAAATTCGGTGGTAGGCCATAATATCGGTCGCCGGCAGATGTTACCACCCACCAGACAAAGTCTTGCCGCCAAGCGATTTGTCGTGTTATGATGTCTGGTGAAGCCGTACGGAGGACCGGTCAAGCCCGAGTTAATAATTATTAAAAAAAAAAAATAAGGTAGCTGCTGTGAATTGTTGAGGAATTCCCTCGTCTGTCTCTCAGCACCATCATCAAATCTACTGTAGACCTTCATTATAAAACATATAGGTGCATAGTTCTCATGACTATAAATGAATTAAGTCCAAATACAAGGTAACTACTGTAAACCGTTGGAGAGTTAACTGACCTTTGTTTACATCATCAGAGTCTTAATGACAGTCACAACCCATCTAGTTGTAAAGTTCTTGTCAATACAAATTAATCAAGCACAAACGCAAAGTAGCTACTGTAAATCGTGGAGGAGTTCCCTCGACTGTCTAGAGTCTTCATTATCAGATCTACTGCACACCTTCATTTTAACCCACATGGGAGTAAAGTACCTACTCATCAATATAAATTAATTAAGTCCAAACACAAATTAGCTACTGTAAATCGTGGAGGAGTTCTCGGAACTGGCCTTTGTCTTCATCATCAGTGTCCTTATGACAGTCGCAACTATCTAGGTGTAAAGTTCTTATCAGTACAAATTAATCAAGTACAAACACTAGGTAGCTGCTGTGAATCGTTAAGGAGTTATTTTGTTTGTCTCTCGGATCCATCATCAGATATACTCCAGACCTTTATTAAATTGTAGTGCTTTAAAATACTTAGAAATGCATTAGTCACCCCTACGATTTTTGAAAGTTCTCCTCGATTTCTCTGGTATTCCATCACCAGACCCTAACCTGGTGACTATGGGACTACCTGGAAAGTATATCCTTTCAAACAAAAAAATAATTTTACAAATCGGTGCAGGCGTCTTAGAGTGATCGGTAAACGTACATAAAAGATAAAAAAAAAACCATAAGATTACGACGAATTGAGAACCTGCTCCTTTTTTTTGAAGTCGGGTAATTTGAATTTCTAATTATACTTGTTATAAAATTCAAGTCATCATGAATTGGCATGTTTATGTAGATACATACGTGTGCGCAGTCAAGCAATTTGCCAATGTCGTCCTGCGGCCTCATAAGAACGATAAAAAAAATATGAATACCGCCAGTTTAACTCCTTGTCAATTTGTTTTATCCATCCGTCTACAGGGTGTATCTGAGGGCCTAGACAAAGTACACACGCTTATTTGCGGTGTTTAATTGTAAAGTATATTAAGTGATCAAACGAACTTACCTGTTGTGAAGTTCGATCATTATTATACGAAGGGCTTCGTTCGAAGATATAAGATATACATTGCAGCTTCCTAACGTTAGTTGACAACCAAACGCATATTTAGAGCTGAAAGCAGATACTAAACGCCCAATTGTGACGTTTCCCGTGCTATCTGTCATCCGTCATTCTTTTAAAGTATGTTAAGAGGATCTCAATTTTTCAGGGGTTGGGCAGAGAGGGTTCTTATATCTTCGAACGAAGCCCTTCGTATAATAATGATCGAACTTCACAACAGGTAAGTTCGTTTGATCACTTATTATACTTTAGGCTTCGTTCTCGATATAAGATATACATTGCAGATGTTTAGAGATTTTTGGGAAAAATTGAGATGCCCCGACATGAAATTTTAAATTAATTGGTATTTCAATGGGAAATTAACATCTTTTATTATTTAGACACATGATATAAAATATGGCAATAATAGATAAACAATCAAATAATTTTATATAATCTTAATACTGGACTTATTCTCTAATTTATTTTTAGAATCAGTTTGACATTTAAAAATATAGGCATTTAACATTAATAATAATCAAGAACTGTGATCAGCATTAAGCACCGCATGAGCAAACTCAGTTAAATGATTTACAATGGGTCTATTATAAAATCTAGCAAAAGTTGAAGAGCTATTAGTCCAGCCTGCTGTTTGCCTGATAACATCTAATGACACTCCCTTAGCGTTAGCAGTGGATGTCGAGGCATGTCTAGTACTGTGTCCTGAAAAAATACTAATATCTATGCCGCAAATAAATAAAGTATTTTTTATCCATCTACTGATGGTAGAGGGAGAAACTGGTCTGTGGGGCTTATTTAATGAAAGTATTAAGTGAATATGATTTCCCCTAATGCTCTGTGTATAATCAAGGTAATCACGTAATGTACTAGCTGGGCAAATTTCAACCTTTTCAAAGAAAGGTAAAAATAGGTTCAGTGGGTTGTGACCTGGACCAGATGTTTTAGTAGTATCTGTAATAGCAATGTTTATACCTGCATGATTTTCTGTGATGTTAGGTATTTTTATCAGAGACAAGGTCTGTGCTCTTTGGGCTGTGCTTAGTGCTAATAACATTATCAATTTTTTGGACAACTGTTCAAAACTTAATGAATTATTTGGAGTCCATGTCTTTAAAATATTTAGGACTTTACTTGGGTCCCAAGTAGTTTGGTACTTAGGCCCAGGTGGTTTCATTTTATAAAAACCTTTAAGTAGCCTCTTGATGCGATCATCATTTCCAATTTTTGATCCTATTATTACCGCAAGGGCTGATTTGTGTGAGTTTAAAGAGCCATATGCTGCTCCTAACTTAAACTGTTCGGTTAAAAAATACATAATAATTGGTATAGATGGTGTAAATGGATCTATACTTTGTTTTTGACAAAAGGCCCAACAGATTTTATAGGTGACATTGTATTGTTTTAAGGTATTATTTGAAAGAGAATTTAACAATTTCTATTGCTGATAGGGGGATGGCTCGATTTAGCCACGCTTTCCTGATAATATCCCGGCCATTAGTGTAAGGTGGAGATGTAGGGGGTGCTTCTCTCTGAAAGAGGAATGCAATAGTTGTTTATTGGGTTTGAAGATTAACAGCTTTGAGACTAACATTGCTTGCATTAATGGATACCAAGCTTGTGACGGCCAATATGGCATGACCAAAATACCTGTTGCTCTATCATTCTTAATTTTTTGTAAACATCTTAATAAAATACTAAATGGGGGAAAAGCGTAAAAAAAGTAATTTGTCCAGGAGACTGTAAAAGCATCTATATTCAATGCATCTGGGTCCGGTTTCCATGAAATGTAAGATTCACATTTTGCATTAATTCTTGAGGCAAAGAGATCAATATCAGGTTGGCCAAACTGAGCCACAATGTGTTGGAATGTGGAGGTATTTAGTTCCCACTCTATGTCCGGATTGACTCTACGTGATTCTTCATCTGCTTCTTTGTTATCTCTTGATTTTATGTAAGAAGCATACAACCAAATTTGCCTATTTTCACACCATTGCCATATGCTTCTGGCTAAACTATTTAAACGTGGGTACTGGATTCCTCCCATTCGGTTAATATACGATATGGCAGTCTTATTATCAACACGCAACAATATGTGTACATATTTTTTATTTTTTGCAAGCATTTTTAAGGCCAAAAATATAGCAAGTAATTCAAGATAATTTATGTGATGTAATTTCTCAGTCTCTTTCCAGAACCCATGAACCCTAATATCATTATAAACGGCCCCCCACCCACTTTTTGATGCATCTGTAAATATTTCCAGATCATATTTTATGTATGCTATACTTTTATGCAAGCTATTTACTCTATCAGCCCACCACTGTAGGTCTAGTTTTATTTCTGGGTGGATTATTATCTTTGTATCGTAATTGCCTTTACTTTTAATTAAACCCTGATATTTATGGTGTTCTAAAAGTTTTGTGTAAAGCCAACCATATGTGCTTGCCGGGCATGCAGCAGTTAATGTTCCTATTAATTGAGCAAGGTCTCTTATGCTACAACTCTGTTTCTTTAAGTACTTTTCAACTAATTTTTGAATGGTAATTTTTTTGTCTGTGGGTAAAGTTAATGTCATTGTTTTGGTATCAAACACAAAACCTAAGAATTTACAGGACTGTGATGGTATAATTATACTTTTTCATAATTAATAACAAATCCAAGACATTTTAAAGTAGCAATTGTTTCATTAACATTTTTTAAACATGTTTCATAATCAGAGCCGATGCATAAGAGATCATCAAGATATTGTATTGATTTATGACCTTTAGCTCTTAAATGTGTAACCATTACTCTCATAATCTTGGAGAACACATAAGGTGCAGAACACAAGCCATATGGGAGTGCATTGAATTCATACAATTGATCATACTCGAACCGTAAATACTTCCTGTAAGCTGGATTAATATTTATCATTAAATAGGCTTCTTTTAAATCAATTCTTGCCATAAAATCTCCTGGAGAAATTAGAGCTATTGCAGTTCTGTGATCTTCCATTTTGAAATGGCATGTGTTTACAAATTTGTTAAGAGGCTTAAGGTTAAGAATAAACCTTTTGCTACCATTTGGTTTTTGAATCAAAAACACTTTAGAAATAAATTGCTCTTTACATGGTGTACAAGGAGAAATGGCACCTAATTCCAGTAAATTATTAATGGCTGTATGCATATTAGGGTCATTTAAATAATTATTTTGTATTAACTGTGACTGGTAAGGTGTGTCAATAAAAGGTATTGAATAACCCTTGATATGATTCAATATAGAAATATCGTCACATATCCTTTGCCAACAAGGTAAGAAATAACTTAATCTTCCAGCATGACTAACCTCTAGTGTCGGGCACGAGTCTTGTCCTGTGGTGGTGGGGCTTTGAGCTTTCTCCCTGCTTGCTGTTGCTGGTACTGATTGTATTGTTGTGCTGGATGATATTTCCTTGATCTTGTTAAGAGGACAGTGATCATAACGACAAGTAGTGTTCCCTCACAAGTCTCTAGAATTCCTGCAATGATTGTGCACGTTTAATTTCAATTGGCAATGCATTCCACAAACGAGTGGCCTGAACAGTGAAATATTTATCATGGAACGATGTTAAATAAGGTTTTGACGTAGGACAATGCTTTTGAAATTGCCAATATTTCTGCCGTCATAATAATACCGGAGAAAGAGTTTTTAAAAACTCACTTCCTCTATTTACAGGTTCATAGTAGGCTGCTCCTATCTCAGTGCTTTTGGATCAACCCGTATACAATTTGTACCATTGTCCATATTTTTCATTTAAATCTGATAAAATATCACTTCTTAACAAATTAATTTCATAACATCTTTTACTTTTAATAACACTTTTTAAATCCGTTCTAATAACATTATTAATTGGAATGAAACTACACCAAATATTTAATAAGCTAGACATGTCAAAAGGGCAAGTCGAATACACTCTTCTTTAGTGTAATTAAAAGTAGTCGTTAACAAAGGTTTTTTTTATTATTTAGTATCGGTTAGATGAAAGTGTCCCAAGCTTATATAACTACCTAGCAGTGGTGCCGCCGAATACATAATGGAGGAAAACATAATTCACTCTTCATTACATGTATGAGAGTCGTTTTAATGAAACCACCTATAGTTCTCATAGCTCTGTTTTGGAACTTATCTATTTTATAAACTCTTGATTTGATACTTCTGTCATACAGAAAGCGTCCGTAATCAATACGACTTCTTATCAATGCTATGTATAAGCGTCTTAAATGAATGGGATGTAAGACCTCAGTAAGACCCTACCCAGATCCAAACAGAACTCTGACGATATTTAACATTTTCTGACATCTTTCATTTAATTCATTAATGTGTCGACCCCACCGGATTGAGGAGTCCAACCACATACCCAAATATTTAATGTTGTCAACTCGTTCCAACGGCTTATTATTAACTAGTATATTAACTTGTTGTCTTCTATATCCTCTACTTAATAAATATGATTTTGATATTGATAGTTCTAGACCTATATCGAGTAGTATTTGTTCTATTATATTTATGGAAATTTGCATCTGGTAAACACTATCATTAGGTTTTATACAGTTCGTCAATATCGCAAAGTCATCCGCGTATTGACATATTTGGACAATGTTATTATTAATTACCTTCCTTAAATGGTAATGATCCATTCTAATGCTGAAAATGGATCACCCTGTACAAGTCCACAATTATTCCATATAACAATATCATTCACTAAGCCTCTAAGCCTAATTCGTCTCTGATAATTAAATGTCCTTCGTTCAAAAGGCACCAAAGATAACTTTACACATTCAACTTCCAACCTTTAATTTATTTAATATTTGGGCAACACTTTCAACTAACACACTATTATAAGCGGTCTCGATTTCAAGAAAACATGCTATCGTCAGTAAGTTATTAGTAAATGCAATCTGTATATTGGTGACAACTTGAGTAAGAGAGTCTAGACATGAACGCCCTCTTCAAATACATGTTGTATCGTGGTCACGTGAAAATCTGTTGTGGGTCGTACACTTTTGTTGCGTATTATCTAAACAAATAGATAATTCTCTAAATACAATTTCAATATCTTTCGAGTATTCTGACCAATTAGCCTTCTTAAAATTCTTATTTTTTTACAATGTGGCACATCCTGCTAATTAATTTTAATTTTTATCATCGAGATGTTTACTTCGTAATTTATCATTAATCACATGCCAATCACAGATAATTGCAACATCGGACGAAGTGAAGGCAATATCAGGAGATTTTTGTTGTGATCCATTATTCTCAAATTTTACTTTGGTTCGGTTGCCATCGTTGATGTGTATATAGCCATATTGTAATGCAGAATCCGCATTTGCATCTACGGATGTGAAAAATTCGGCATGAGTCTTGTTGCTAGAGATGAATGAATGAATAAATTTACTATTTCCCTGAAATCAAGATAAAAATGATCTTTGAATAATAATATTCAAATCATCATCATCATCTCAGCGTATAATCCCGGTTGCATCCGCGGCTTTCGCGTTGGAGCCCAGAGTCCGAGTTTGTAACGGTGGTACGTCAATCTCCAATAGTTTGGTTGGGCTCTTCTGTTTTCTAATCAGGGTCACCCCAAAAAAGTCAAAGTCGTTTTTTCTAACGCATACCTTCTAATTATATGCCAATAATGCTAAAACACTTGTAAATAAAATTTCATGTACCTAGAACCACAGGAACCCCTGCCGACTATCGTCGATACATGTCAGTACTTGCGTACTATGGCGCGTCGGAGTTTACGTATCGTAGTGCTTGTTATTTATTACTTGTTTATTTTATTAATTAACATATTGTTATAGTTCGGTCAAGATGTCAGAAAGATTACGTAGTTCCAAAAAGGGGATTTTTTTGATTGGGGATGTAAAACATCAAATCACCGGTTCAAAACTTCACTCTAATGGGCAAGTATTGGCAGTTTTGTTGTTTAATATTCGAGAAGTGATTTTAAGTGTAAATGAAAACGCGAATCTTACTATTCGTGAGTATTATTTATTGGGAAAAAGCAGGTATTCCGATTAAGGCTTTACCTAACTATGTTAAGAAACTAGTGGCCTTATACCAAGTTCGGCGAGATCTACAAAAGAATTCGAACAAAACCCAAGACATATTCGAACAGCGTAGACAAGAGTTTGTTACAAACATGAACAATTTGTTCGAAATTGCACACGTCGACACGCTTCAATTAATAAAGATAAATGAAGACAGGATCTTTTTGCAGCACCAAAGAGAGCCAGCAGACCTGGTCACTTAGCTGGAGTGGATAAAAAGTTAACCGAAAAGGAGGAAAAAGCGCGCTTGAGAAAAATAAAGGATCAAAAACGTCAAGCTCTTTATGAAGTATCCCTAACCGCTTCAACGTCCTCGTATCAAGAAAATTCATCATCTGATTCTGAAGTAATGGATTTACAAGACAATTTGCCCAGCCCTACCGAGAGAGCACAGTCAGATTCTAATAAAACTTTAATGAGAAAAAATTTCCTCACTCCAAAGTTAGTAGCAGCTCTAGATAGATATAAGTTAAGTATAGGGAATTCTGTGTTTATTATTGAAGCTACTATTGAGGCACTTGGACTTAACATTGGCGAATTTCCCATTAGCATGTCAACCTTTCAAAGAATTCGAACGGAGAAACGAAAAGAGCGGGCAGAAGCTATAAAAATCCATTTCTAAAACGAGGTGCCGGATACTGTAACTGCCCACTGGGATGTAAAACTGTTGCCGGCTTTACTTCTAGCGGTACCAAAGTTGGATAGCTCTACTGAAACTGAACAGGCACAAACAGTTTGGGTTGCAATTACAGACTGAAATCTTGAAGACAATTTTGCAATTTTTTTGCTGTGTTACCACTGCTTCAAATACCGGTCGTATTAATGGAGCCTGTGTGGTTCTATTTCGTTTCCATCCAAATCAAGGCCTTGTTTAATCTTTTGAAAATTGATGACAGTTTTCTCAAAGAGTGTCCTACTTCATGGCCAAATAATGCTGCGTTTGTACAATCTAAAAAACAGATGATGGCACTAAGTTAACTATGTTAATGATACGGAAGAGAGAGCAGTTAAATTAATGCAATACTTTCATGGAAAGATTACTATTGAAGAGGAACAAAAACAATTTTACTGTGTTGCGTACCTACAGGAATAGAGTGTTATCATCATATCAACCTTTTTTATCGTCCCACTGCTGGGCACAGGTCTCCTCTCATACAGAGCAGGATTGAGCGTAATCACCACGCTTGCTCGATGCGGGTTGGCGATTTCAGACTTAAAGTCCAGGTTTCCTCAAGATGTTTTCCTTCACCTTCAGTCATTGGTGTCAAAGATATACTTAGAAAGTACATACAACTTTAGAAAAGTTACATTGGTACTTGCCTGGCCTGGAATCGAACCCGCGCACTCATACTTGAGAGGCTGGTTTTAAATCACTAGGCCACCCCGACTTTAAACCACAGTGTTATACCCAGACTGTAAAAGAAAACTTTGAAAAGAAAATTAAATTATAAAATGCCCTCTATATTTTCATACAAACATTTTGTTAAAAGTTTAACATCAAGTCGGCATGGGTTATCGTTATCCAATCCCAATGATATTTTTTATTTTGGTTATTAGGGTCATTTAGAAAAAATATAAAGGGTATGCATATTTAAAGTCAAAAAAAAAATTTCACCCTTATAGGCTAGTACACCCTAGTCACCAGGTATTTCAGTTCTTCGATTATCCTAGTTTTTATATTTTTCCCTTTATGGGGCCATTAAACCCTGGTTTTTTACCAAATTTCAGCTCTCTGATTTATATGAAGTACTAGTTCTATTTTGATGATTATGAGTGAGTGAGTGTCGAAAACACGGAACTTTACTTTCGCTTAACTTCAGAACTAAATGACCTACAGACTTGAAATTGGATTTTAAGTATGTGAATACAGCTTACTGGATAAGGAAAGTTTCTGCGTTGTGGTATTATCCAAAAGTTCTTAAATAGGGGCCTAAAAATGCAGCAAAATGGATGATACGGCAGTGTTTGCTTCGCGCTCGTCTTGACGGGGGCACTGCCGTGCCGCCTGATACAGAGATCGTGCGAAATGGAGGAGTAATTGTACGAAAGCGGACCCTGGGCTCCAACGCGATAGCCGCGGATGCAACCGGGATTATACGCTGAGATGATGATGATGATTTGAATATTATTATTCAAAGATCATTTTTATCTTGATTTCAAGGAAATAGTAAATTTATTCATTAATTCATCTCTAGCAACAAGACTCATGCCGAATGTTTCACATCCGTAGATGCAAATGCGGAGTTTTGAAGTTTCACGTCCGCGGATGTGAATGATGAAGATGGTAGGTAGGTATTATGTGTGGGGGAAAAACTGTCAGGAAGGCGGAGCCGAAGTTCCGGATAATTGCAGTGTCTTCTCATCCCATGACTCCCATCCATCGTGGGCGGTATTCCGATAAAACGTTGAAAAATAACTATAATGTGATGTCCGATTCTCATTATTTTAACTGTACAGACATTCAGATCACTTTAATATTAAGGGATTACAATGATAATCTCAGATTAAAATAGATAAGAGCATTGGCTCTTATCTAACAGCTACCGACGGATAAGCACGCGCTCTAACCTATTGAGGTTAGAGCGCGTGCTTCTCCGTCGGTAGCTGTCAATGATATAACAGTCGCCATCCCTTCAAATCACGCACACTACTTTATTCGGGGTTACCAGCTCATAATAAAAATCATAATTTATCCGAATACCGAGCGATTAATGGACTTTAAAAAATAGTATAGTAATTTACGGTCAATTGATACTGATACGATAAAACAGATCACAATATTCAAAATTAACCAGTCACACGCCGTTATATAAATAAACTGTATTAAATAGATCCATATGAGATTTGATTTTATTGCATATTTTACATTACGTGCGATCAACACCCTACTATCCTTTTGCCAATGTTACAAGTGCACTAGTAATGACTGACAGCCTGCCGACCGTTAGACGACCTGTCAAAAGTACCTATATTAATACAGGAGTCATTGTAATACCTGATCTAGTTCGTGATCAGAACTAGCTATTACTAGTTATTTCGACAACAGGTAAGAATATTTTTAAAATTTAGTGTGTGAGAATCTAGCTTTTTCGTACAATATCTTGCAATAGTGGACTTAGAGACTAACTCCCTTATTCATAAAAACTGCTTAAATTTAACTAGTGATTAGCGATTCTTTAACCATACATTTTTGACCTTTTAACGTCACTCAACTTAAATCATCCTTTATGGATAAACACCACAATGTTTAAGGGGTTTATTCAAAATCGAATATTAAAGTTAAGTGACACGCAAGCGTCTAAAATGTATGTTTGAAAAATCGCTAGTCATTAGTTAACTTTAAGCAGCGTTTATGAATAAGGGGGTAAGTGCTATAAGGAAAAACACTCAGAGTAATATACCCAAGGATTCTGATGTATTTATTTTAGTAGGTACTGTAATGTATGTTGTAAGTAGGTAGTGTTACAAAATGTTTCAACATTGTACCCTCAACATTATGTGTGTATCGATCGCTGTCCTCTTAATAAACGGTTCGCCAGTCGACCATATACTGCATTCAAGGAAGTCGTATTATTTCTCCAAAACCCCTATATATAATATTTGGCGACGAGTTGGACCATAGCGTGTTATACTGCGGTTAATACAAGATGTCTTTGGGAAAATTGGAAGTTTTTGACGTCGAAACTGATAATTGGACTTTGTACATTGAGCGGTTGGAGCAGTACTTTTTAGTGAATGATGTGAAAGTGAATTTAAAAGTACCAACATTGATAACGGTCATGGGAAGTGCGTGTTACGAATTATTAGTCACATTATGTACGCCGAAGAAGCCTTCTACATTAAAATTTGATGAGATTGTTACGATACTGCAAAGTCATCTTCAACCGAAACCAAATGTACTGGCCGAGAGATTTAAATTCAGACAAAGGAAACAGTTGAAAGGGGAGAATATCGCAACTTATGTAGCTGAACTGAAAAAGTTGACGAAGTTCTGTGATTTTGGGGAAGCTCTGGATAATAATCTCAGGGATCAATTTGTTTGCGGTATTGAAAATGACGTCATTCGGCAACGCTTGTTCGAGGGAGAGGTACCGACGTTCAGTAAGGCGCTCCAGTTGGCAGTGGCGATGGAAGCGGCGGAGTCTGACGCGGCGATGGTAGAACCTCGGGCTCGGGACCGCGGTCAGTGCAGTGACGTCAGAGACGCGGCGCAAGGGGCAGCGACGCACTATGTTGGCGCGGCCGGGCGAGGCAGCGGGCGGTCGGGGGCTCGCGGCCGTCGGTCAGCGGAACATAACCCGCAGCAAGACACAAAGTGCGCGCCAGCGGTGAGTCAGCGTGGGGGCCGCGGTGCACGAGCGGCGCCGGCCGAGTCGAGGCAAACGCAACTAGCGGCAAGTCCGTGTGCCGCTTGCGGAGCATACCACGAGAAGAGTATGTGCCGTTTTAGAAGATATACGTGCCGTGTGTGTAATCTGGAAGGTCATTTAAAGAAGATGTGTCCTAGACTGAAAAAGGACAGAGATCTTATGTGGACACAAGTGAGGGACGAAGGGGAGGAGTCAGCCAGTAATAATAATTATTTCGATAACCTAGAACAGGTAAATTTAAATGTACTTCAATTAGATAATTCGGTGAAATATAAACCTTATTATATTGGCGTCTCAATAGATGAAAAAAATGTTTGTATGGAGGTAGATACAGGTAGTAGAATTTCGTGTGTAAGTTACGAGTTTTATAAAAAAAAATTAAGTACCCTGCCTTTAATTACATGCAATTTAGTACTTAACTATTATACTGGCGAAAAGGTGTATCCACGGGGCAGAATTAAACCCTATGTACGGTTTGGTAATACTTGCAAAGAGTTAGATTTATTTGTAATAGACCACGGTAAAGAGCCGTTATTGGGTCGAGAATGGTTATACGAATTGAAAATTAAGTTAGAAGTTATTGATAAACTCAATCAACAATGTATAAATAATATGACTAGTACTAAAGTTTTTAATATTAATGAATTGCGTTACAGATACTCTGAAGTGTTTTCTGACGGTCTCGGCTGTTTTACTGGTGGTGAAGTGAGTTTGCGTGTACGACCCGATGCGAGACCGGTATATTTGCGAGCGCGACCACTAGCATACGCGCTGCGGGAGCGTGTGGAGCAAGCGCTGGATCAGCTGGAGAGGGACGGTATCATCACACCTGTCGAGACGTCAGACTGGGCGACCCCGGTCGTACCAGTCATTAAGAAAGACGGCTCGCTACGATTGTGCGGTGACTATAAACTTACCTTAAATAAATGTTTAGAGGTTGACCGTTTTCCCCTACCTAGAATAGATGATTTATTAAGTAAATTACATTCGGGGCATAAATTTACAAAGATTGATTTATCTCAAGCATACGCACAATTTTGTCTGGATGAACCATCGAAATTATATACTGTAATCAATACACACCGGGGGTTATATAAATACAATCGTTTGATATATGGTTTGTCATCAAGTCCAGGGATATTTCAAAGAAAAATTGAACAAATTTTTGAAGGTATGCCTAGGGTAGGAGTTTTTCTTGATGATGTCATTTTGACAGGCCGGGACGAGGCAGAACATATGGATACTTTATTTAAAGTTTTCGATAGATTACAGCGGTACGGGTTAAAGGTTAAGAAAGAGAAATGTACGTTTTTTGCGGATGAGGTATCTTATTTAGGGTTCATAATTAGTAAAGATGGAGTAAAGACATGCCCAAGTAAAGTAGAAGCTATAAAAAAGGTACCTATACCGTCCAATGTATCCGAACTTAGATCGTTCTTGGGTATGGTTATGTACTATGCCAAGTTTGTTAGGAATATTAGTATGAGGCTAACCCCCCTTTACGAGTTACTAAGGAAGGATAATAAGTTTGTTTGGACAAAAGATTGTACGGAAGTTTTCAACAGCATTAAAAATCTGTTGTCTTCTAGTGAGGTACTCGCGCATTATGATCCGCGTATGCCGGTAACACTGACGACGGATGCGAGTGCGCAGGGGGTGGGAGCGGTCATAGCTCATGTGTGGCCCGATGGAACCGAGCGTCCGATCGCTTACGCGTCGCGGGTTTTAAACGCATCGGAAGCAAACTACTCGCAGATTCAAAGGGAGGCGCTTGCTATTATTTTTGGAGTAAGGAAGTTCCATCAGTACTTATACGGGCGAGAGTTTGTTCTCAAAACGGACCACAAACCACTAGTTTCTATTTTTGGGGATAAAACGGGCATTCCAACGATGGCAGCAAGTAGGCTACAAAGGTGGGCGGTAGTCCTCTCTGGTTATCAGTATCGAATTCAATACGTACCTACCGATAAGAATGGTGCAGATGCGTTGTCTAGGTTGCCAGTGGGTACAAGGAACAAAGAACAGAACGAAATCACATATATAAATTTCGTACAGGATTTTTTACCGATAACCAGTCAAGATGTCAGTAAACTGGGGAATATGGATAGTGTTTTGAGAAAAGTCATGATATATATAAGGTCAGGTTGGCCTCCTTCATGTCCCGATGCGGAGCTACAAGCTTATTTTGTTAGAAGGAATGAGTTGTATGTCGAGTCGGGATGTGTAATGTGGGGCTATAGAGTTGTGATACCAACGGAATTGCGAAGTATTATATTAAAAGAGTTGCATATCAGTCACATGGGCATTGTTAAAATGAAATCAATGGCTCGTAGTTACGTTTGGTGGCCTGGTATCGATGCAGACATTGAACGCGTTTGCCAGGAATGCAATACATGTCGGTTGGAAGCTCCAGCTCCACCGAAAGCACCCCCTCAACCCTGGCCCTATATCTCAGAGCCGTGGAGTAGGTTACACGTTGATTTCCTAGGCCCTTTTCAGGGTAAAACGTTTTTTGTCATAGTGGATTCGTCGTCTAAATGGATCGAAGCTTTTGAAATGAAAAGAACGACCGGAAAGGAAGTTCTTAAGGTATTAAGGGATGTTTTAGCTCGGTTTGGGTTACCAAAAGAGATAGTATCGGACAACGGACCTCCTTTTACAGGTGTTGAAATAGCAGAATTTATGCGTGTTAACGGTATTAAACATATTTTTACGCCTGTTTATCACCCTGCATCGAATGGAGCTGCAGAGAATGCCGTTAAAATTTGTAAAAATGCGTTAAAAAAGGCTTTTAGGGACGGTATAGAGGTTGATACGGCATTGAAGTCGTACCTATTTATGTATAGGAATACCGTACATAGCACGACGGGAGAGTCACCGGCGAGGTTACTGCAGCATAGAACGTTAAGGTCTCGCCTAGATCTGTTGAACATGGGCAATAAGGTTCAAGGCGTTAAACAAAGAGTGGAAGAGGCTCAACAGAAACAGGTCAAAAGTGCGGGTGGTATAATGCGTGCCTTAGAGATAGGGGATGACGTGTGGGCTCGAGGTTTTGGAAGGGAGGATAAGTGGATTAGAGGTAAAATTGACGGGAACTTAGGATCTCGTTATTACTTAGTTAGTAGGGAAAATGGTCCACCTTTAAAAAGACATATAGATCAAATTTGGAGAAAGTCTCCACGGTCTATGTTAACTTGTCCACTCCCAACTGACGTTGGCGAACCTGATAGTGGAGTAAGTTCACTGACACCACCACCACCACCAGCAACAGCATCCGAGACCCGAAGTAAACGTGTAAGGAAACCGGTCACAAGGTACCAGCCATGAATAATATACTTAATTGTAAATTAGTTGTATAAGAGCAGTTTAGAATAAGTGGTAGGGTGTAATGTATGTTGTAAGTAGGTAGTGTTACAAAATGTTTCAACATTGTACCCTCAACATTATGTGTGTATCGATCGCTGTCCTCTTAATAAACGGTTCGCCAGTCGACCATATACTGCATTCAAGGAAGTCGTATTATTTCTCCAAAACCCCTATATATAATAGGTACTTTGATTTTTGAGCCCAACAACGTATGGAGTGTGAATGATCTCCTTTATGAGATGTTGAAAAGTAGATATAAAATTCTAGTATTCCTGCGAAGGCAGATTGGGAGCCACTTGAGTTTCTAGCGAAGATGAGAAACATGATCATAGTTTTCTTTTCCTTTTTGTACAGTAAAGTTTTTTTTTTTATTTATTGCATCATTCTTGACCCCTTTACAATTTACAGTCTTCAACAGAATAAAATTATTGCCGACCAAATAGTCTGTTTCAATAGGGATGTTTTCTGGGTAAAAAAAAAATTGATTCTATTTAGTCTGTAATTCAGAATATAGAAAAATATTTTATAAGTACGTATATTTTGTTTTATCAAATCAATCATCATCATCATCATCATCAACCTTTTATCGTCCCACTGCTGGGCACAGGTCTAGTCTCATACAGAGAAGGATTGAACGTAATCACCACGCTTGCTCAATGCGGGTTAGCGATTTCAGACTTAAAGTCTAGGTTTCCTTAAGATGTTTTCCTTCACCTTCAGTCAGTGGTGTCCAAGATATACTTAGAAAGTACATATAACTTTTAGAAAAGTTCCATTGATACGTGCCTGACCTGGAATCGAACCCGCGCACTCATACTTGAGAGGCTGGTTTTTTAACCACTAGGCCACCAAGACAATCAATAAAAACAAATATAAAAGGCATCAAAGATCAGAAGTTGTGGCTGGTGACGTCACTCCTCGCTAAAAAGTGTAGCGTGCAGTGACGTCACACGAGTTTTCAACGCACTGTGTCGTCTTAATTTTTTGTTTATATGAAGAAAGAAAATATACGTGTCAAGTCTTTTTTGGAAATCTGACTGACGGACTAATTACTTTTTTTTTAGTCAATTACCTTATTATATCAGAACAACTTAGATTTTCTAATAAAAATCATGAAATAGATTAACCTAAATCATAATCACATGCTTTCCAAGTTTTGGCTCTAAGAAATACCGGTTTCCTTACAATGTTTTACACATCTATTATACATGTCATTCTACATCATCGACGGATATTATGTTAAAAGTAGTAGCTTAACAACAAATGCCTTTTAACATCATCATCATTATAATTTTTTTTTTACAAAAAAAAAAACAACCGACTTCCAAAAAACACTACAAAGTGAAAAATAACTAATTTCAGAAGTCGGTGTCTTTGGTTTTTGTATATTAGTTTTTGACACCGACTTCCGAAATAAGTTATTTTTTATTTTGTAGTGTCTTTTGGAAAACACAACCACTTATAGTGAGATTTTTAATTCGAGTCAGTAAAATCATATTTCCAGTGCATTGGTTGCCGGCAGAAGTTACCACCCACCAGACAAAGTCTTGCCGCCAAGCGATTCGTCGAGTTCCGGCATGATGTCTGGTGAAGCCGTTCGGAGGACGGCTCTGAGCCGTTGTGTTGCGATGTGTGATTGTATTTAGTCATGGAAGGTCTCCAGATCATTTTTTTTTTTTTCAAATCAAATCAAATCTGCCCCAGCATCATGCATGGGTTTAACATCACCTTACTCAACTGCCGTCTTCCTTCTTATTTAAGTACTCAGTTTTCTTAAGTGATTAGGCTTAATAAACTAGTGCGCTTTACCATCAACGATTGCACCCCTGCTTACCATCAGGCGGGATTGCTGTCAAGCACAAGTTTATAATTATAAAATAATAATGATGTGGTAAAATCCAGTTTTCGAGATTAAATTTTTTTTATTCAATATCAAAATGCGTTTATAACTACAAATAAAAATGTGTAATTTTAACTAAACAGAACACACACATGGTAAGTAAATAAATATCCCATAAATATTACATACTGTTGTATCAAGTTAAATATTTAAATTTAAAGGTTGTAAATGGCGAACTTGACCTACCAAATATGTCAAAGAGTAGCATACGACCAGTTTTAAAACCAGTCGCAATCGACTTAGCTGCTTGACAGGCTATCAGTACTTAATTCTGTGCCATAGACATGACGACAATCAAAGAATATCGGAGGCAGGGAAAAATAATTTGTTATCAAGATAAGAACTGGATTAATGAACGTAATTAAATATTTTTATTTACAACTGTATTTAGTGAATAGTTTAGGAAAAGCCTGCGTTTCACTGCTAACGCGGAAAAAATGTAATTATTTACGACATCATATTAGAAACCTCAAAAATAATAGTATTCATCCACAATTTAATGGGTATTATTATATTTTTTTCACCTTCCTCTTTAATGACTCTATTTACTAAAAAAAAACCACATCAAAATCCGTTGCGAAGTTTCAAAGATTTAATCATACAAAGGGACATAGGGAAAGAGAAAGTGTCTTTGTTTTATAATATTTAGCGATATGAATTCTGTATAGGTATTAACAAGTCATACAACTAGTAAATACACAGGTGATAACACAGTTGGTGCAGTGGCTGAGTACTAGACTGTTGTGCTGCGTGTCGCGGCTTGTTCCGGATCTGGCTGTTTGCGCATGTGAGTTTTAAATGTTTGTAAACGTAGCCACGATACAGGATTAATTCCTAGAGTAGTCCAGGTAAAAAAAAGTTTGGGTGGTTACAGCAATAGAATCGTCTTTTTTTTTTTAATAATTATAAACTAGCGCTTGACCGCAATCCTCAATCCTGATGGTAAGCAGTGATGCGACCGTTGATGGTAAAACGCGCTAGTTTATTAAGAGCCTATTCACTCAGAAAAACTGAGCGAATAGGAAGGAAGACGGCAGTTGAGCGAGGTGATGCAATGTTAAACCCAACAACACGACCAACGATGCTGCGCCAAAGGGAGATTGATCTGAAGACCCTCCACGACCAAACTCCCAACACAACAACATTAGGCGCATCGTACCCGGCACACATCGCAACACAACTGCTCAGACCCGTCCTCCGTACGGCTTCACCAGACATCATACGAACACGACAAATCGCTTGGCGGCAAGTCTCTATCTGTCTTCCAAACAAACGTATTCTAAAGGTTTGACTAAAGGGCTAAAGGGCCCAACAGGTGAACCCAAATACGGTGCAGATAACGCACCGTACCATTCAAGAAGAGCCGAGCGTATCCCCACTTCAAACAGGCTGAAGGCTGATATTATGCAATGGTTAGATGAAAAACAAATTCAATATCAATCTACAATGATAATGGCTCAGTAAATAGAAATAAAAAAGTTACATAAATCTAATTACGAACGCTATGTTGTGGAAGATTTGGCCGATGAATACGGTGTCACAATCCTGCGTCTGTCCTCCTAACACTGTGAGCTTAATCCAATACAGTTAGTTTGGGCTCAAGCAAATGGGTGTGTCATCAGAAACAATAAAAATTTTAAAATAAAAGACCTGAAAAAATTATAGGGAGAAGGCCTAAAGGAAGTGTCACCTGATAATTGAAGACCACTGTATCAGCCATGCCATAAAAGTTGAAAATAAAATGTGTCAACTCGACCACATGATAGATGAATGTGTGGATTCATTCGTTATAAATTTAACTGATTCCGATTCAGAATCGGAGTTGTAAACAAAAGCAACCGTAAAGAATAAAAACGTAAAAAATTACTTATAATAATTTACTTAATTCCTCTGAATCTCTATACATTTTTTCCCTAGCTATTGTAATAATATCGTTATAGACAGCCTCCGTGGCGTAGCGGTAGCGAACGCGGCCGCTGCGCAAGGAGGCGCGGGTTCGATCCCCGCGCAGTGCAAATATTTGTATGCATGAATATGAATATTTGCATTGGTCTGGTCGTGCCTCGGAAAGCTCGTTAAGCCGTTGGTCCCGATTGCCATACAAACATCTAGTGGCATCCGTTACGGGTTGCTGGAGCCCTCAAAAAATCCAACAATTGGTCTAACTGCAATGCTTCGATATCGCCTTCGGGTTTTGGAGGTCAGACGGCAGTCACTTCACGGAAAATGTCGAATTTTCGCCAAAATCAGCAGTTAGACTGGTAAAGCGGACTCCAGACTCCAGCTGGAAAAGGCATCGGATGCGACTGGGATTAACACTGAGATGATGATGATGATGATTGTAATAATATCGTAATGAGAATTAATTTCTGTCTTTTTTTTATTTCGAAAGTGTGGTGAAGAAGAATATTTTATTACCCGACTGTCAGGAAGGGTTGTTAGTCATGTGTTTAGCCCATATCTTGTATGTAATATTCTTTATTACCTTGTATCTCCAGAACCGCTAAACGAATTTTCACATTTAAGGTAACGTTAGAATTGTCTTAATAGCCCAAGTGTTCTTAGATAGCTGACATTAAAAAAAAATGGCGGATGTTTGACGCCATATTAAGAGGTAAAAAAAGTGTACCTAGACTATCGAGTGGGGTATTAAAATGAAGAATTTTAAATACTGATTCTAAATGTGTATATAACTTGCAGTTTTAATATTAAATGGAACGGTGAAAAAAGGATTAAACAAATTTTTGAGTTTTTTGCAACATTAGAAATATATTTGTCAACACTAAAAAGATAGAAATCAAAATATATTATTTAAAAACAAAAAAGAAAAAAATCTAAGGAACTGAAAAGGCAGAAACAAGTTGAACAATCGCTGTTGGCCTCTTAGCTAGATAAATAAGTGTTCCATAGAACAGTCCCCCAACTGAAAATGTCGTATGAAGGAAGCATCTTTTTCGAAACGTGACGATTTCTATCAGTGTATTCTTTTTGACAGCGGCGTTAAAGAACTTCTTTCCCATATCTTTAAAGCCACCAGCGCTGCGTCATTTATGTATTTTTTTTAAATATCGAAGTATTTTTTTATAATTTGTTTTTTTTTTGTATTTTCCTTTTTTAAATATGATATTTCTAAATGAGTTACAATAGATTATTTTCCTTTCTTTCTTTACAAACAAACAAACAGATGGCCATAAAATATTCAAACAACGAAATAGTCAAAAATCAATAGGCTCGTCAAAATAGGTGTTTGACGAGTTCGTTGTTTCGTCTTATATTATGCTATATAATAGAAAGGAACCGATTTAAGTTTTATTCATGTGCGCATGCTCGTTCAGTTACCATGTTTTTAATAGTGTTGGTTGCAATATGTTGTGTGGTGTACGCGTTTTGGACGTGGATGAAGCCGCGACATGCATCTCCCCCGATGTATCCAGGCGCGTTACCATTGATAGGCCACGCATATCATTTAATTGGAGTCTCTGGAGATCCTATTTGTAAGTAAATTGTTCTACTTGGTTCTATCAAATTAAATCCAATCAAAGCATTTATTTCAAATAAACCAGTTACAGGCACTTTTGAATTGTCAGAAGATCGGTCAGTCAGTAAGGTGAAGCTAGTCGCCCATTCCAAAGAGTAGGTACCTATGGAGAAGAACGGGCAAGAAACTCCATGGACACTCTTTTAAATTATCAAGCTATTGATACAAATATTTGATAACATCATTCATTTTGAAATCAATCGTGTGAGAACGGTGCAGAAATATATTGTAGGTAGGTACGCTAAGAACGTCCATTATGGAAAATACACAAAAAAAAACAACAACAAAAAAGACTAACCCAACAAATAGATGCTTTACAACAAGTTTATACATCAGATAATAGCAAGTTCAAGTACAAGGAAAATTAATTCTTGATGCGACTTCCTGTATGACCAGTGAATATTGTTGTCTAACTAAAGTATTTTTCTGGGTCCTCTATACAACTTACTCTCTCTACCTCTTGCTTTTTTTAACCGAGTTCAAAAAAGTAGGAGGTTCTCTGTTCGACTATTAATTTAAAATCGACTTCAAGAAGGATTAGGTTACTGAATTCAACGCATTTGCTTTTCACAATTCATCATTTGCCAAGCCTTAATCCTCTATTTGTGGGGTCGACTCTCTTTGTCGGTGCGGAGTGACCGCTTTTCACAACTATAAAATGTAAAATAAAAACATTGACTACAAAATAATAAACGACTTAAAAAAAAATAGTACTTTAGCGTTGCATGTATCTATTTTATAAAAAAATGCAGCTTACACTATTATTCGAGGCTACAATTGCGTTTTTTTTTTTCAGATTTTTGGGAATTATTCAAGAAAATATTCCATTTCTCCTTAAATAATGGTGACGTTATCCAGATACGGTTGGGACCACTTCCTGTATATGGTACGTTACTTTTTTCCATTTTCTGTACTAGTGACCCGCTCCGGCATCGCGCAGCTCGTTTTTGTAATTTGTTTCCACCACTAAGTACCACGGGCTGTTATCAAATGACCGGAATGATTACAATGACTCCTGTCCTAGCGATTCATGAACTATAAAATAACGCGTAATTTCCAATTTGTGATATCTTTTAAAGTATTTATTAAAATAATAATATGTCGAGGGAAATTAAAGAGGGACCAGCAAGGACCAGGCCCGGCTCGTTGGTGCGTTATGTTTCAAGCGCTCCTTATAGAGATGTCAGCACATTATGACGGGGTCCACGAAGACCGATGCCTGGGTCAGGGTTGCGGGTCGGTCAAAAGAGAAACCGTGGCCCTTGCGCATAGGCGAAGGAACACGGGTGGGTTTTAGTCAGTAAAATTCTGACACGCCCTTCCGCTCCGCAAAGAGCGGGAGAGGTTATTTGATGATTTCCCATCCAAAAAAAAAAATCAAATGACTGAAATCTAAATAAAATTAAATAATTATATTATCATGGTTGGAGCAGTGGCTCAGCGATCGACTGCTGCGTTGAATGTCGTGGTTTCGCATCCTGCTCGGAACAAATATTTGTATGGTCTACATGTACTTGTTCTGGGTCTGGCCGTTTGTGTATACGAGTTTAAATTATTGTAAGAGCACCCACGGATTCAGGAGTAAGTAATTCCTAGTGTGGAGCAAAACTTAAAAAAAAAAATATTTGTTCTGAACATAATATTCTTCAATTATATATCATATTTATGCTACGCCTAAAAAACTTGTTGATAGATAAATAAACCCGTTTAATATTAATTTTATGTATCTTATTATCTTTTACGCTTGAGACAGCACACGTCATTCACGTAAGTAGGTAAGAAAAAAATATGTTTTACGATTTGACAAAGCGTAAAAATTTCGGTATTTTTTAAATTAATTTTAACTTGAATGAACCTTTTGGAACAAATTCTAAAAATGATTGTGAAAGGTGTATCAAAATCCGTTGCATGTTTTAAAAGAACGTCACTGGTAACACTGATAGGATAGACTAGAATATAATACTCTTTATTAAATCATCATCAACCTTTTAATTCCACTGCTGGGCACAGGTCTCCTCTCATACAGAGAAGGATTGAGATTTAAAAGTCCAGGTTTCCTCAAGATGTTTTTATTATATAAGTAGGATCACTGATCACTTATACATGTCATATTATTTAAACTGGCTGGAGCATTTCCTAACAGACTCTGAGTAGAAAAGCCGAAACAAACTCAGGGATCATCGTCTTTTTTCAAAACCAGACTTTAAAAATGAAAATGTTTACAATAACAATATGTGTTTGCTTTGTACATAACAATCAATTTACGTGATAAAAAAAAACAGTGATTGTCATAATTGTAGCATAATTACGCATATTGCTTAATGACATTGCTTAACAGAGCGAGCAGCTCAATCCCAAGCTTTACTGTCTCTAAGTAATCTGAGATTTTATAATACACTTTTTTGCAGTTTGGTCTTAATACAGCTTTTAAATCTTTTAATGGGCAAGTTTTGAGTGTCCATGGGAAGCTTGTTGTAAAAGTGTGTGTGTTGAAGCAAAGGCAAATAATGAAGGCAGTCTACTGTGTACTACTTACACAGATTATACAATAAATATGTACATAGAGTGTGTCATAGTACGATGCAAACTAAATACATACATCCAATGATATAATAAATAAATTTCATTATTAGGTACTGCATCGTGTTGTGGGTTCGATACAAACAACATTCGTTGTTTATATGTCTGTAAAAGCACTCACGATACAGAAGAAATTTCTAGTGTGGGACAAAGTATTATTTTTAAGTTAAATTATTCGTGTTTCACTTTGTAAATTATTCAGTTTATCTGAACGATGTACAGTGAATTATTTAACGTTAATTACCCTGATAAAGTGCGTGGTCGTCCGTGGAGGAACGTTGACTTTGAACTATCCTATTGTTATGAAGTATAGAAGGGGTAGAACTTTTAACTCTTTCTTTAATTACCGCCGTTCTTGGTGGGCCCGTTTTTAGAATTCTATACATTGATTATATAATCGTCTTTGTCCTTATTCCATCAGGTTATGGGCCCAGTCAAGCCTGCCGTTTAGTGTTTTTTTTTTCCAAGTATTAACAAAGTTATAGTAAAAGTAAAATCTGATGAGTATAATCTCACTTTTTGTTACCAGCTCGCGATTGATTTTTCTGACCAGCTATTTTCAGATATACATTATCCATACTAATATTATAAATGCGAAAGTATCTCTGTCTATCTGTCTCTCTGTTACGCTTTCCCGCTTAAAACTCTCCACCGATTTTGATGAAACTTTGCACAGACAATCTTTAGACCCTGAGAAAGAACATAGGCTACATTTTATTGAAAAAAGAAATGATATTCCCGAGGGAAATATAAAAAGCGCGATATAACCGAATTCCACGCGGATAAAGATGCGGGCGAAAAGCTAGTACATTATATATATGGCTATAACACTATGATGACAATTGAGAAGTTAAAGGGTCGCGACAATTGGGCAAATCGGAGTTTTACAGTCAAGGCATACTTACAACATTAAGCATAGCTGCATTTTGAAAGCACCATGTGCTTTCGACACCAAAGCAGTTAAAGAAGTCACCAAAGCAAAATCAAAGTTTATACTGCTGGTCAACCTAAATGTATATTATGTGTGTGTGTTTAACAAAGGCATTTGAAGATCAAGGACTGGCACGGAAAGTTGGCTTATTAAAAGAATTAATTAATACTAATCTAGAAAGCAGTTTGTCAGTGGAACACTATGTAAATAAAATTATTATAGCCGCGCATAAGTTAAGAAATATAAATTTTCATGTGGACGATGAGTGGTTTGGCACATTAATGCTGGCAGGGCTGCCAGTAATTTATAGGCATGATTACGGGCTTGGAAGGTTCCGGTATGAAGATTGCTGCTGACTTAGTAAAAAATAAATTATTACAGGAAGTGAAAATTTCTGACACTGCCGCACTTTATACAAACACAAGAAAAATGTAGATGTTTTAATTGTAATAAGTACGGACATCTTAGTAAAAGTTTTAGGCATAAGAAGACAAACAACAATAAAAAAAAAAACTGAAAAAGTCACAGGCTATGTTGCACTTTTTCAGCATCCACAGCAAATGACTCCAATTCTTGGCATGTTGATTCAGGAGCATCCATGCACATGACGATGCACCGGGACTGACTTACTGATATAACCGCTTCACCTGTACCGAGCATAAGAATTGCTAACAACAAAAAATTAAAAGGAAAATTTCATCAGTGTTATCTGTCTCGAAGGAAACCAAACGAGAAAACCGTAACGAGCTGATCCTGAAACGAAGAAAGAAATTGTTAAAAATAACATGGATATAGAGGAAAATAAATCTGAAAATACACATAAAGATAATAAAATGAAAAATGAACACACAGAAAAGAAAACTGTATATGTACTTACCTCTGCGTTGAATCCGAAGAATCCGTCGAAAGAAACATTCATGATGAGGCACAGTCATCAAAGAGACGAAATATAGAATGAATCTCGAAGCATTTGTATTTCAGATGAATCTGATCAATTTGAGGATGTTTATGATGAAACATACATACCTGATAATACGATATACTCTCCACCGGTATTCAAAATAACCTTGAGACTGTGGCAACGTAGAAAAAGGTCAGAAAATAATGACGCTTATCAGAACCCAGCTTCACTAATGTGTCAAAATGTTGAATTAACAATTAATTTCATCATCATCATCATCATCAACCTTTTCATCGTCCCACTGCTGAACACAAGTTTCCTCTCATACAAATAAGGATTGAGGTTAATGTGGCAATGGCTCAATGTGGGTTGGTGATTTCAGACCTAAAGTCCAGGTTTCCTCGATATGTTTTCCTTCACCTTATAATCAGTCATTGTTATCCAAGATATACTTAGAAAGTACATATAACTTAGAAAAGTTACATTGGTACTTGCCTGACCACCTGGAATCAAACCCGCACACTCATACTTGAGACGCTGATGTTTTAACCACTAGGCAACCATGACTACAAACAATGAATTTACTGAACAGTAATCCACAAAACCTTGAAGAAGCTTTTAACAGTGATAAGGCTAATGAATGGAAGAAAACTATTGAAGCAGAATATCAGTCATTAATACAGAATAACACGTGGATCATAGCAAACTTACTAGAAGGAAAGTCACTAATTCCTTGCCGCTGGGTGTTTGCCATGAGGAATAATGCTTCGGTGGCCCGCTATACATCCATAAGATACCTTATTGATCTCGCTGCCAAGTATAGACTCAAAATACACCAAATGGATGCAGTCACGGTTTTTTTACAGGGCGAAATTGATGAAGAGCCTTATATAACCTGACCACCTAGCTATAAAGACGAAAATAAAGTAGGTAAACTGAACAAGTCGATATAATTATGGTCTTAAACAAGCCAGCAGGCAATGGAACAAGAAGTTAAATTCTGCCTTGTTGCAAATTGGATTGACCCATTCAAATATAGATCCATGTGTGTACTACCGAATTTTGAGTGAAAATGTAATGCTTTTTATACCAGTCTATATTGACGATATTTTGTATTTCTATAATAAAAAAGAAACGTCACACATGATAAAAGAAAAAATCAATATAAGAGATTTAAAATATCACGAGACGAAAATGATATTTACATAGATCAGTCTATTTATATAAAATTAATACTTACTCAATTTAGCTTGGACAAATGTGGGCCGATATGGATACCTGCTGATCCGAATGTCAAGTTTAAAAGGCTGAGATTCAACAAGAAATCTTGAAGAACACTTCAAACCGAGAAATAATTGGCTGCTTGCTGTACTTATCACAGGGGACTCGACCAGACATTACTAATACAGGGTGGCCAAAAAGTCGTGGATCAAACGAAACGGGGAGATAAAGGAGGCAATGTCTTACAAAAAATCTGTCTCCAGCGTCGCCATAACTTCATTGCACGAAAAGTTATGAATTACTATGTTTTTTCAAAGACAAAAAAATTAATTGATTAAAAAAATAAAACAAAAGGTGTTGTATTATGATTCGATAATGTATTAATACTACAAAAATTGTATTGTAGCTCTTTGTACCAAATTTAACGAGCAATTAATTTTTTTCCGTAAATTTTGGAGTGTTACAAAAAATTACTTCTCGCTTTAAGAGCACAGTTTGAAAAAAATGTATTACGAAAAAATGACCCTGTATTAAAAATTCTTGCTGATTTAATGCTGATTCAAATGAGATACAATACTTTACTCTTTGACCTTTAGTTTTGGTTTTATGGTCGTTTTTTCATATCAAAGTGCAAATTTAATAAAATGGTAAAGTTACAGAAAAATTTAGATTTTTTCTCATACTTAATACGTAATCATTTCAAAAGTCATCATGAAAGAAAAACAACGATTGTGATTTAATAATTTTAATAAAATACAATTTTTCACATAAATTATTCAAAGTTCCTGCCTCTGACCATAATGCACAATTTGCACCGCCTAGTAAAATTCGCACGTAATCGGCGGAATTCACTTCTGTTATTAAGAATTTGTAACATAGCAAACTCGAGCTTCTGTCGTAGTTCTTGTTCGGTGTTATTTTCTCCTTGATACACTATATCTTTAAAATTGCCCCAAACAAAAAAATCTATTGGATTAAGGTCGGGCGACCATCGGTTAGGGAAGCGCTCGTTCAAATATCCTCGAACTGCCCGAGCGTAATGTGGCGGGGCGCCGTCTTGTTGCAGCCACATTTCTGCCACTCTCTCTTCAGGAAACTCAGTTTCATATTTGGTCCAAATTATTTTGTAAAAAATTCATGTACAGAGCACCATCCAGCTTTGGTGGTATTTCATGTAGCACAAGCTACTCGTCAATTATTCCAGCCCACATGTTGATACCAATAAGATGCTGGAATCGATCATTTCTGATGATATTTGGGTTCACTCTAGAGTAGAAATGTAAATTGTGCATGTTAAAAATTCCCATTCTAAAATTTGACTCATCAGTCCATAACACTTTGTTGAAGAACTGCGAATCCTCTCTGTGTCTTTTGTTTCCTAGAAAAGATAAATCGTTACCTGAACTAAGATACTTTTTGACAAACTAAACTAACTTTTCTAATGTTACAACGTACAAAAAACTAGCCGTTTATTATAATAAATTTTAAATAAAAAGCTGATTTACATGGTGCAATTTAATTGCTGATGTCATACTATAAAATTGATGCAACAAATGACTTGAATCGTCTAAAACGTGTTTAGATGATTCAACTTTTATTGTTCGCAATTAGATTGCACTGTGTAAATCAGTCTTAAGGTTTATTTAATGAAACTTGCATCTTGATATGAAATAACGACCATAAAATTAAAACTAAAGGTCAAAGAGTAAAGTGTTGTACCTCATTTGAATCAGCATTAAATCAGTGAGAATTATTAATACAGCCTCATTATTCCGTAATATTTTTTTTTCAAACTGTGCTCTTATATTGAGAAGTAATTTTTTTGTAACACTCCAAAATTTACGGAAAACATTGCTCGTTAAATTTGGTACCAAGAGCGGCAACAGAATTTTTGTAGTATTGATACTTTATCCAATCATAATAAAACATGTTTTGTTTTATAGTTTTTAATCAATTAAATTTTTTACTGATTAAATTGTAAAATAACTCGATAGTTTCATTGAAAAAAACAGAGTAATTCATAACTTTTCATTCAATAAAGTTATGGCTATGCTGAAGAAAGATTTTTTGTTGGAAATTACCTCCTTTATCTCCCTGTTTCATTTGATCTACGACTTTTTGGCCACCCTGTATAGTAAACCTTCTTAGTAGACATAATAGTGAACATTGGGCGGCGCTGAAACGAGTCTTGAGATATATGAAAGCCACAATGGACATGAAACTAGTTTACAAAAGGAATGTTGATGACAGAATTTCTGGCTTTTGCGTTTCTGACTGGGTGAATGATAAAGGAGGCTGATCTTGTATTGGCTACATATTTTTCTTCCAGGGTACCGAAATAAGCTGAAACTCTAAGAAACAGCAGACCATAACCGTCTCTACAAGTGAGGCTGAATATATGGCGATAGCGTCGGCCATTCAAGAAGCAATTTCGTTGACATAGCTGGCAGACGAATTTCAACCTGATTTTAAAGGTACACCTTTAACCCTTTATTGCGATAACCAAAGTGCGACTAGTCTTTCAGTAGATGCAGTTTATCATACGCGCAGCAAGCATATAGACGTTCGGTACCGCTTTGTGCAAGAAATTATTACCGAGAAAGAAATCCTGGGTAAATACACTGACATATTAACGAAAGGACTCCCTCGACCGAAGCATGAAAACTTCCCCGCATCTATGGGTCTACACCTCAAGCATCTACGTCCAGGAGATGATATTAGGATTATATGTAGACGCCTACTCTAAATAAATAGCAAACCTTCTTATCTACCGAGCTTTCACTTGTCAACTATCTCTCGTTAGATACACTGTGCACTGTCATGTTGTTGTTTTTACTTACGCGTTAAATATGTAGTTTAAATTATATAATCGCCTTTGTACTTACTTCATCACAAACAAATAGCCCACTTTTTAAATTCTTATTTAATTCTACCAACCAACCAATTCTATATACTAAACTCACACTGGGCAGCGTGGTAGATTACGGCCCACTCTCTCTCACCGAGAGAAAACCTGTGTCCCAATAGTGAAAACATTATACGTAGATTAAGATGATGATGATGCTGTAATTATTGAGGACACTTATAGTGACGAATGGAATACTACGGAACTCGAGTCATCTGTGATTTTGATGGATCCGCATAAATGGGGTGGTGATTCAGCTTTTGGCGGTTTGGTAACCAACCAGTATGTTGTGGTATTTTTTTAAGTGAAAACTTTTCTAAGTGGCTTGGTGCACTTTTACGAGATGAGTAAAAATTGTTAAACTAGCGCCAGGACACGTAACCTATTCGAAAATACGTAAGACGGAAAGACAGTAATTCGCCGGCGTGTCGGCGGTTGAGGAAGTATTATCCCCTTTTCTACCGCGACTGAAAATTTATGTCTGCTCTTGCCGGTTTGTAAAAGCGGCTCTGGGCGCATACGCAAGTGTGCGTGGGTGTTTGTACTACAGCCTGCTGCGCTGACATGAGGTTGAAAGTTGAATTTTCTAAGATATAAACTTTTTAATGTTCAACACATCAAGCTACTACAATTTGTCAGCTTTTTTTTTGGATTTTGAACTTTATCAATAAATAGTAAAGTCTCAAGATTGATTGGGAATACTTGATAGTTTCGGATAGCTTGTCGTCCGAATAATAATCGTAATTGTTCTGAAGTGTTATTTCTTTTTTATTTCTTGTTACACAAACATGAAAATAAATGTATTTTACATGTATTTTCATGTTTGTGTACGATAGCACAATAAATTAATTTATTTTATTATTTTACTACATAAATTATAGTACTTTTATAGTAATAGATAGATTCGTGCGAAGTTATTCCCTTTAATGTTCAAGTTTTCACTTCTGCCGTGACAAAGTGTTGTTTTTTTTTTTTCAGTAATCACAGATTCAGATGATCTTTCAAAACTGGCCAATTCATCCCTAGATAAACCATACTTCTATGAGTTTGGGAAGGAAAAGTTCAGCAGTGGACTGACTACAGCGAGCTGTAAGTGAAGACATATTTAAATCATTATATGTATTTTAAAGATAATTGAAAATATATAATAATTATCCTACTAATCATACAAATATTGTATTATAAATGTGAAAGTTTGAATGATGTCTAAACTCATTCACGCAATAACTACGGTACTGACAAGTTTTCTCACTTAAAATAACAAAAATGCATAAAATCTAACATTAAAATTCGGATCTAAAAGTAGTATTTCTACTATATATATATGTAGGCGCCCCAGTAAAGCACGTACATCTACCGCGCATTTGTCACGGCTTATCCAACAAACAAGGTCGGCATACACCACAAGTAAAATCAATCTCCGATCACACTCTAGTAAATCTACGGGACTTACCTGGGACTCAGTGTGCTCGATCACGAAGCGAAGTCCGGAGAATCAACGCGCGCGCGTTGATTACGATCACGTCCGATGTCTTCAAATTCGCTGACTGTCCCATACCAGTCGACACACCAAGTTTCCCTTAATAGGGCACCAAAGCTCACCAACGTAAGAAGTTATTTAGCAGTGTCAACCACGCCCGACAAAGATCGCCAATGAAACCACGTTTCCGATTCAAATTCAACTCAATTTACAGGCGCACTGTTACGTTTTATAGTTCAAGTAGATACTTCAAAACACGGGCAACAATCGCGACAAACTATACAAAACGCGCCGGTGGTATCTATAATTTCCCGAAAATCATTCGACCGAACATGCGACGCACGCGATGATTATTCGTCAAGATTTCAAGCAACGGCCCGCGTACGCGGCGGGGTCCCAACACGTTGTCAAAAGTTCAAGCAACGACCGCCCCGGCGCGGTCCCAAAACGTTGATTTATATTTAAGTTCAAGCAACGGACCCCGTACGCGACGGGGTCGCAAGACGTTGTGACCATAGTGCGGCACCGTTCACCACAGACAATACTAAATTACGCTCATCTAGGGATGAGCGTAATTTAGTATTCGGGTCGCGCCGTCGATCAAACTCGACTAACTAACAATCGGACTTGGCCGACGAACTAGCGTAAACATCCCCCCGCCCCGGACAGTAACAAAAGTTCCGACAATTCAATCTAAGGGCAGGCGAGAGAGTGTGGCGATCGCGCGCTTCAAGACAGAGTCCCCCACAAGGACCTCGGCAAACCTGGGAACACCATCCGACCCCGGATACAATTTAACAATGCGTCCACGACGCCATCGGAGGGGTGGCAGGTTTGGGTCCTTTAACAAAACGAGGTCTCCGACCCTTGGTGGGTTCGTCTTGTCTGACCACCTAACGCGCTGTTGCAAAATGTGCAAATACTCCAGATGCCAACGGCGCCAAAAAACTCTGCGTAAGCAATTCAAATCGCGAGAGCCGTCCGGAGTTAATGTCCAAATAAGGATATTCAGGCAGGGCGTTAAGTGGTCTACCTATCAAGAAATGGCCCGGCGGGAGGGCCTCCAAATCATTCGCGTCGGATGACAAAGGGCATAACGGACGCGAGTTGAGGACCGCCTCAACCTTACAAAATACGGTCGCGAGCTCCTCAAAAGTTAGGATACTATCTCCAATAACGCGACGAAGGTGAGTTTTCGCGGCCTTTACAATTGTTTCAAATATACCTCCCCAGTGGGGGCAGGACGGCGGTGAGTACTGCCATCGTACCCCTCTGCGGGAGAGTGTGGATCCGATCACAACATTATGTTTATCTAAAAATTCACAAACTTCCTTCAAATAACGATCGGTACCCTTAAAGTTGGTCCCACAGTCGGATCGAATTAAGGACGGCAGTCCGCGACGCGAAACAAATCCGCCAAGAGCAGCGACGAACGCCTCTGTTGTGAGAGCACTAACCAGCTCGAGGTGGACCGCTTTAGTAGCTAAACACACAAAAACGCACAAGTAAGCCTTCTCGGTCTTAGCGTTACGGAGACGCGAAGCTTTTACAATAAATGGTCCCGCAAAATCCGTACCAACTCCAGCAAAGGGCATCGATTCGGTGACTCGATCGGCAGGCAAATCCCCCATTTGGGGCTGCACGATGTCCGCCTTCAAGCGGTAGCACGGGAGACAACGAAAGATAACATATCGGATCACTCTCCGCGCAGACAAAATCCAAAATTCCCGTTGGAGGATCGCAGTAAGAGCGTTGCATCCGGCATGTGCATTTTTCACATGGCGGTCTGCGATCAACAACTTCACCAAGGGGCCGTTCTTGGGGAGCAACAATGGATGACGAGCCCCATAGGGGAGCTTAGCATTTCTAAGCCGACCTCCGACACGCATCAAACCCTGATCATCCAAGAAGGGATTCAAGCGCCCTAAGGGTCCCTTCAGATTGGATGTGGGTTGACGGAGGGTTTTCAACTCCGATGCAAATTCACTCTCTTGAACAATCCGCACCCAATACAACAGAGCGTCATTGCGCTCTTGCGGTGAGAGGACCGGAGACTCCAATTTGCCACGAGGGCCACGACAGTTGTGGATGAAACGCCGTATCCAGGCGGTGACGCCGAGCAATTTATCCAAAGAGCTGTAGCGCACAAGCAAAAACTCCGGATCTGGAGCCGCTACAGTCTTGGTGGCGTGAACATGCACCCCTGGGGTAGATGCCCTGACCACTGCAGGGGTATGGGGCCAAGAACCCTCCAGCTGTAACAACCATGGTGGACCCCACCACAGCTGGAGATTCACAAATTCAGGCGCCTCGCAGCCGCGGGAAGCGCAGTCTGCGGGGTTCAATTCGCCAGGCACGTGGCGCCAAATCAACCTCCCAAAAGCGTTGGAGGATGTCCAACAAGGCAGAACCAACAGCGGGGTCGCTGTCTGCCGAAGGGGGGTCTGGGACGTCCCTAAACGATCCCATTACTACATGACCCAACAACAAAGAAGTGGATATGGCTACAAAACCGGCTGCCTGCAAAACTCGCTCGCTCCCACGCAGCAAACGACCTAGCACACTCACACCGATCAACAAATGGATCGGGCCAGGTCGGTGGAAGTGAGGGTCAGCCAGAGCCAATCCAGCCGACAATTCAACGGCGGCGTGTGGGGCTCGCACTTGCGGAAGCGGCCCGACCACCGTTTCAACAACAATCGCCGAAGTACCGATTTTCGGCGTTGAGGAGGAGTGGGGGGAGAAGGAGAACGAAACCCGACCGATCAGATCCAAAATCCGCAGGTCTCCAACGCCCCGTACCGATTCCCTATGCGGTACAATATTTAAGTCCAACTGTCAGACGAGCCAAGTAGAAATTATGCAACCCTGGGCCCCTGAATCCAAAAGGGCACGCACTGTGACAAAATCACCTTTGGGGCCCCAAACACGCACGGAGGCTGTTGGCAAAAGCACAAACTCCGGTGGGGGGGTTGCGCCCGACAGTGGCATCAATGAAAACCCGGGGGGGGTGATTGCCCCCCTGGACCCCGGGTGAACTGAGTCGACAAGATCGGAGGGGATCGCCGACAGTAGGCGAGAGGGTCCCACTCCACAACATCGAGACTCCTTCCAACACTACCCCGGGGTGTGGGCCAATAACCGTGGGCCGCATACGGTGGAACATAACGCCCCAGTCGAGGGTACTCAATCAAAGGGGGGGAGCAGCGTACCGCCCGCCTCCCCGAGCCCCCGACGGCCACCGCTACAATCTGCGGGGCCCCCCGCCCGTGGGGCCCCCGCCCGTGGGGCCCCCGCCCTTGGGGCCCCCGCCCGTATGCGGGGAATCTGGGCCCCCTTCGGACCCGCCACCATTGCGGTTCAAACACAGGAGAGCGTGATGTCTCCCGCCGCAATGTGGACAAACCTTAGCCTGGCGGCACGCTGACTGGAGGTGGTCCCCCAGGCACAGGTAACACCAGGCGCGTTGCTTGGCGAGGGCTCTTCGTCCGGCAGTCCGGAGGCCCTCGAACTTCTCGCAAGCACGCACATCATGTCCGTCCCCCCGGCAATACCGGCACCGTTTACCTGGTGCGGGGGGGGAGTCCCTTCGGACAGCCGAGTATTGTTTGGTCGGGCGGCGGGGTTGCCCCCTCGCCGCCACCGGACGACCTGTGCTCGTTCCCGGTGTGGGGTCGGTCAGCTGGTCCAGTACTCTGCACTCGTCCTCCAAAAAACGAAGCAAATCCGAGAAGGGGGGGAGGTACGAGGCGCTATTGCCCCCGTACCTTTGCTCAAATCGCCCCTTTACGTCTGCGAGCAATTTCGCTAGGACGATGTGCAGAAGCAAAAAAGACCACTGGTCGACCGGCAAATCCAGCCGGCGCAACGAGTGGACGGCGGTCAAGAGCGGGTTGACCAAATCCCTCCTTAGTGAGGAAACCCGCGTTGCCTTCGGTAAGGCCAAAATGGCTGCCACATGGGTGTCCGCTAGCAAGCGGACGTTTTGATAGCGGTCCAGCAACAACTGCCGCGCAACCTGGTAGTTAGCATCGCTGACTATCAGGTGCTGGACCACTGCACTGGCTTCTCCGCGGAGGGCGGAGCGCAAATAAGCCAGTTTCTGGCTGGGGGACAAATCTTCCCTGGAGTCCACCAAGCTGTCAAACAAGTTGATGAAGCCCATCCAAGCCGTGAGGTCCCCGTCAAAGTGGGGAATCTCCAATGTGGGCAATCTCCCTAACAAAGCCGGCGGGGTCGGTTTAACCTCCCCGCTCCAAGTCGGCTTTCCCCTACGGGCAGCCAGGAGCCCTTCTGCTGACTCCGTAATTTGGTTAGCCAATTCGTACGCCTGGTCGACATCCCTTGTAATGGTCTCCACTACGGCTTCATCCGCTGGAGGGTGTTCCAAAACGTACGCAAGGAAGTCGACAACGTGTCGCTCCAAGCCTTCCATGCGCGCAGGCAACCCTTCATAGCGGGTCAACAAAGCCTGCACCCGATCCGGCCGAGCAATCATGGCGGCCTCGCCCGCGAGCCAACGCAATGCGGCTTGGACCTCGGCCTTCGCCGTAGCAAGCGGACTGGGAGCCATTTCAAATAAAAGCCTTTAATTCAAATTAACAAATTAAATTCAATTAAAGAACGCGCGGAAAGCAACAAAAACAAGCGTAAATAACTCGATAAATTCCGCGAGACCGTGTGGGGACCAAAGCTAAGGGCAACCGTTACAACAAAACACTAACATGTACAAATAAAAAATATTACAAAGTATACATACAAAATATCAGTGTGCCAACGGCCTAACTTAAGTGCGACACAGATCAAACTTATTAGCAAAACAAAATTATTACTACCAATTACACAATAAATCAACAAACAAACAGAACAAAATTATTACTGTGAATTATGTAATAAATCAACAAAATTACGACTATGAATTACGAGCTAAATCAACAAATTACGACTACGAATTACGAGCTAAATCAAAACATTCAAACACGAACTATCTGGTTCGTACAATACACGAGTTGACTAAAACAACAACAAAACATTAGTCATGAAAATAACTCGTAATTATTTATCCGTAGCTCAAGATAATCGAGTCAACAATAACAAAACATTACTCGTAAACATAACTGGCTGTATGGCGTATCATGCCTTTGCCAACTCCGTTCCTCTGAACGGAAAGAAATGACCCAAAAATAAAAACAATCTACCTACAATTGTTTTCACATTTTTTACTTTGCAAATTATCGGATCCACACAATGTATGAAGGTGGTCAGAGATATAATTTTACGAGTACCGACAACAACAAATAAAAAATCAAATTTTTGCTAATTAGCCTCTGAAGGCCACCAAAATACTGGAATGATACTCTAATTACCCAAATTAGTAATTAGAAACCACGCTCTGCTACCAAAAAGATGTAGGCGCCCCAGTAAAGCACGTACATCTACCGCGCATTTGTCACGGCTTATCCAACAAACAAGGTTGGCATACACCACAAGTAAAATCAATCTCCGATCACACTCTAGTAAATCTACGGGACTTACCTGGGACTCAGTGTGCTCGATCACGAAGCGAAGTCCGGAGAATCAACGCGCGCGCGTTGATTACGATCACGTCCGATGTCTTCAAATTCGCTGACTGTCCCATACCAGTCGACACACCAAGTTTCCCTTAATAGGGCACCAAAGCTCACCAACGTAAGAAGTTATTTAGCAGTGTCAACCACGCCCGACAAAGATCGCCAATGAAACCACGTTTCCGATTCAAATTCAACTCAATTTACAGGCGCACTGTTACGTTTTATAGTTCAAGTAGATACTTCAAAACACGGGCAACAATCGCGACAAACTATACAAAACGCGCCGGTGGTATCTATAATTTCCCGAAAATCATTCGACCGAACATGCGACGCACGCGATGATTATTCGTCAAGATTTCAAGCAACGGCCCGCGTACGCGGCGGGGTCCCAACACGTTGTCAAAAGTTCAAGCAACGACCGCCCCGGCGCGGTCCCAAAACGTTGATTTATATTTAAGTTCAAGCAACGGACCCCGTACGCGACGGGGTCGCAAGACGTTGTGACCATAGTGCGGCACCGTTCACCACAGACAATACTAAATTACGCTCATCCCTACGGGTCGCGCCGTCGATCAAACTCGACTAACTAACAATCGGACTTGGCCGACGAACTAGCGTAAACAATATATAAAGCTGTGAGTTTGAATGTTTGTTTGAACGCGCTAATCTCAGGACTAGTCCGATTTGAAAAATTATTTTTGCGTTGGATAGTCCATTAATCTAGGAAGGCTATAGGCTATATAACATCACACTACGACTAATAGTAGTGGAGCATATAAAAAAACACATCGAAACCTACGCGAGTGAAACCGAAGCTGACGCAGCTAGTAAATCATAACTGACCAGTTTCTCATACACAAAAACTATTTGTAGCAATACCTAGTGCTTTCGCTGGGAAGAAGTGGCGGAGCAAACTCCCCATCAGTAGGTACAGGTGTCAGTTGATTTGACAAAAAATATAATAATATATAGTAATGAAAACAAGAAAACAAAACATAAAATTAAATTATTTACCATAATATGCCAACTAGCTACGCCAAAATACCAGCAAGGCAAAAAAATACAATAATTAAAATATGATTAACATGGATTTGTACAAACTTATTACCTAAATAAAAGCCCCACGTAAAAAGGGTGTGACAGACACATATTTATGTATTATAAAAAAGAGAATTATGTGAACTCATTTAACGTGTCAGTAAGCTAATTCTGGAGAAAGAACACAAATATTATCTTGAGTTAATCAGAGCGACCAGCTATTTTTATCATTTAAATAGTTGTTTACGGAATAATATGCCTTTGAACAAATGTTGGATTTGATTTGTGCTTTAAATGCAATGTAGGGCAAGTCTAGCAAAGCAGAGGGTTATTTTGTTATAAAAAGTTATATTAAGTCCAACAAAAGAGTTATGAATCTGATGAAGTCAGTGAAAAGGGTCTCGTAGTTTGTTGTTATTTCTGTTGTTAACATTATGAATCTCAGTGTTTATGGTATACATGTGGATATTTTGCCTAATACATAATATGTTGGCTATATAAAGATAAATTGCGAAGCAACCGTGAGAAAACAAATATCTTTAAATAAATCTCTTAAAGAATCTTTAACACCGAGCTGATAAATTAATCGAATTAATCGTTTTTGGAGTACAAATATATTTTGTATGTCAGGCTTTGCCCCACAGTAAAATAATGTAGAACATAACGCTGTAGAAATAACGATATGTATAATATAAATAGAATAAACGAGCTTTATCAACGTCAGTATATTGTCTTACTTTCCTGATGGCGCAGCCGAACTGAAGTTTAGCATCTACTGTTATTCCTAGAAAACCTGCCTAGCCCACAGTTTCAAGAAATTTAAAGCCCTCTTTGTCTAAAACGATGTTGCGTTCTAGATTTCTAAAATTGGGCGCATTTCGTATTCTAGGTATAAGAATTACATAGAATGACGTAATCTGTAACATTGATACTGTTTTGTTTACTTCGTTAAAATCTTTTCCATGCCTATCTACTTACTTTTAAAATAAGAAAGGTATCGTCTGCAAACAGTACAACGTCACATATGCCTTTTAAATAAAATGGTAAATCATTGAAGTACACTAAAAACAAGAATGAACCCAGTATGAGCCTTGCGGTACACCTTACTGAACTGGTAGCCCGGATGACTTCACACCATTAATATCTATACACTGGAACCTATTATTTAACAAGAACTAATTACATTGAGAGTTGCGTTTCGTACATCGTAATGGCGCAGTTTTCGCAAAAGTATGTCCTGGTGCACGCAATCTAAGGATTTGGAGAATATAGCGACCTCTCCGATATATTAAATATGTGTGTTCAGTAGAGCAACATCCGCATCTGTAGTCGAACGACCTTTTGTGGACGCACCTTCTCTTGTCCTTATCCCAATTTATTTTCGGTCGGCGCAAATACATCTCTGTAATCACCCCTTTCTTAACCACATCATCATTTGCATGTTCCACCAATCGTTTCTTTGGTCTTCCCCAATTCTTATCGCCATTGAGTATACTCAAAACTCTCTCCACAACACTTTGCTCATTCGGTACTCCTTATGACATGCCCATATCATGAGAACCGATTTAAACACAACATTTCAGTTTCTGGTGCCACTTTCAGGCTTCCTCTGAAGTAATTGCTACGTATCTTCTTAGCATTTTCATCTCAGTGGCTTACAACTGCCTTTCATTCATCCCTTTCATGACCCAAAATTCTGATTCATACAAGACAGCAAGTCTGATCATAGTTTTATTTACCTTTCTTCTTCCTTTTTCCTTCTTATTATTCCCGTTATCTGCCGCCATTTCATGCACCCAGTGTTAATTCGGTACTTAATCATGCGATCTACTTCACCATTGCTTTGTACGAGTGAACCGGGATACCGAAAGTCGGAGCAAACTGGGGGAGACGCGCCATCAATTGATCCATCGATCGCAGAATATATAACACTAGCGGCCGCCCGCGATTTCGTTCGCGTGTATTATCCACTCCTATTATCACAGCATGATGTCATATAGACTTAAGCCTTCCTAGATTAATGAGCTATGCAACGCAAAAATAATTTTTCAAATCGGACCAGAAGTTCCTGAGATTTGCGCGTTCAAAGAAACAAACTCTTCAGCTTTATAACATAATAGTATAGATAAAGTTCATTTTTTGTTTATGCGAAACCTGAAACAGGTGTCCAGTATTTTTAAGTAAAGAATCTATGTACAAAATTTAAAAAAAAATAAAAACCACAATGTTATGAGCTTGCTATTTTGCTTGGTTGTCCCAACATAAATATGATCAAAGCTAAGCTCGGGAGGGCGAGGTCGGTGTGTTGACCTCTGGCGTCAATTGTTGGCCGCGCGCAAGTACTATGATCTATCTTAGTGGCGTGCGCGCGCGTGGTATCGAAACTGCAATAATTTCTAAATGTATTTGGGAAAAAATATAACATGGTGTAAAAATGATTGGAATCGATTTAGTTGCTAATTTCTTAACAAACTGAATTCAGGTTTCACATAAACAAAAAATAACGTTTTATACTTATAATTTATTCTTAATTTTAAACCAAAAATATACTTTCAATAAAAATACATTCATCACTACAAAATATACAAAGGGCGACCGTATCGCTAATGCAATCTTTTTCGGGCAACCTTAGAATGGGCAGAGATTTTTTGTAACGACATTTCAAAACTAACGCCTGATAAAAAAACTACGCAAATATTCTTACCAGTGACAAACCGAAGTCTTGTTTTTCCTTAGTATAGTTTATATTCAGGTTTCGTATAAACAGAAAAAAAACGTTATTTTCCTGTAGGTACTTCATATAGAACGATATATGAAGTTTTGGTTCTGCTGATTTTCAAGTCAACATGCTCCAGCGTCTGTTGCCATTTCTTAAATCTGCTCTGGAATATAATGAGTCAATGTGCAATGTCAAGAGTAATCACGATATCTCTAGCAACAAAATCAACTTTTGCATAGGCCTTACCTTACTTTAAACTTCCTTTCAGTATCAACATGGAAGCCACACCGGAGACTCCTAAATCCAGCATTCATCAATCTTCAAGTGTTGAATACATTTTTGAGTGAATTTAACACGCAATCTCGTAACTTGGTGTCTTTACTAGCTATTGAAGTTGGACAGGAGCCTTTTAATGTGCAGCGTTACTTCGTCAAAAGTTTATTAAAAACTGTTTGTCGTAAGTGCAACAAAATATTAGTAAATTTGGTTTTCAAAGCAGGAAAGTAGAATAGAATACTGTTTGTTATGTAGACTGTATGAATTGGGTAGGTAGCAGGTATAAAGGGTGACACAATGGGCGATCTTATCGCTAAGAGCGAATACCAACGGGAAGGACAGACAAATAGTTTGGGTAGTCTACAGTGTACAATTTAGATTATACAATAAGTATAGACATCTATTAATGAACATAAACTAAGATGAAATTAAATATACTGATAATGTTTAAGAGAGACAGAGAGGATGTGCTTTTGTTGAAAAAAAAACGGTTTTTTTTAAATAAAATCTGAAAGCACCTCATCTGTCGGGAAGACTAAACTAAGGCCGGTTACAATAGAATAAGTAATTTTTCATATCATTTATATCTGTTAGTATGTGTAAGTAATCCTTTTGAAATCAATATTTGTTTGTGTAATGATTAATTTTTATTGATAACCTTTTCGTCCAATATCGAATTGTCTTGTCAGAAAATATAAAAATATATTGAACAAGAGATCGCGTTTTTCATCTAACTGATATTGTTTAAATCGAGGTTAATCATCTCATAATATATCGCACATGTATTAAGTTACCTCTTTTTGCGAAATAATATTTATTTTTTAGGGGGTATTTTTTTTAGGTTTAGCCAGGTTTTGTATGCATTAGTAGAATCAGTTATCGATACCTAACAACACCTTCACGGGTCGGACAGGGTTTTCTTAACATACTGTATATTATAACATTTATTATTTATTATGAGTAACAAATAATAAATGTCTATCGTTTCAAAGTATTCACCCGTGATTCACCCTCGGCATGTATACTTTTATCCGTACGTTTAAACCATCTGTATAATAACTCTGCCCACTCCTTTTCAAATACTTCTGAAATTTCCAAATTATAGGCAGCTAGTGCAACTTCCTTGCTCTCGAATATCCTGGTTTTCAACGTTTCTTAAATTTTAGGGACTAGGTAAAATATCAAGGAGCTATGTCAGGGGAATATGGTGGGTGAGGCAGGATATGCACATTTTTTCGATTAAAAAAGTCCAAGTGTTCTGGCGCATGTGTGACCCGAGGCATTGTCGTGATGCCAAAGAACGCTATGCTCATAAAACCGTTGGTACATAAGCTGACACATACCACTCAGAATTAATTGTTTTTTGATCTTCAAGCACCTCAGTTGTGATATGACCGGTCTTACAAAAAAACGAGACGAACATTTGTTTCTGCGAGCTGTTTGCACGGCGACATTTTGTCGGCGTTCGTTCATCTTCAAAGCAACATGCATTGGATTTTCGTTTTGATTCGGAATCATAATTATACAGCCATGTTTCGTGGCCGGTAAAATTCTCAATCATAATTCAATATATTCCATATTTAAATTCATTACGAAATAACCAGTGTTTGCGATGGTGTATTTCTTGCCAGTATCAAATTATTGAATAAAGAGTATTTAAAACGGTTGCCCCTCGGACATATAATTAATTTAATCCCTAATTTAAGCCATAATATTAATTTAGTAGTTGTATTTAAAAAGAACAGGATTTTAATCAAACAATCTCTTCAGGTTTACATTATTAAAATTAATTGTTATCAACTGGATTGAGTTCTTTTCCGTTCTTACAGAAACATCCCTAGGTCTAGAAAAACCAGATCAAGATGTGTTGGATAAAGACTACGCTATAGCAATAGAAGAATTATTCAATCTATTCGTGGAAAGGATGAATAGATTCTGGTTACATTTGCCATTCACATTCAACTGGAGTTCATTGAAGAACAAACAAGACAAGTTGTTGAAAATTACGAACGATATCATGAATAAGGTAATTAAGAACAAAAAATACATATAAAAACAAAAATTAGCCTGCAGACTATTTGGTTAAGACTTTCTTTCGTATAAGAAACTTGAAACTAATAAAGATAATTAATTTTTACGTACCTATTTTTTATAAATTAAACCTATAAACGTTTTATAAAGTAAATATTTTGCAGATAATCATTAAACGAAAATTGGAGTTGAAAGCAAATAAAGATATGGAAGAAAACACAAAAATTGCGCAAGGTATTCATTTCACTGTCCCTTATTGCAATCCCTTGTTACATTCTTGCTGCTGCATGCTTTGTTAACCTTTTTTTTTTTTTGGAGTGGATGGGAAATCATCAAATGACCTTAATCGTGTTCATTCGGTTGCCTGTGCGTCAGGGTCACGATTTTTCTTTTTTGACTAAAGCCAGGCATCATTCTTCGTGGACCTCGTCACAATGTGCTAACATCTCTTCGAGGCACGCGTGACACACAACGCGCCATCGACCCGGGCCAGGCCTTTACCGGACGGCGAGCGGCCCACTGCTCACCGTTAGCAAGCCCGCAACTTCGGTAGCCGCGAGTTTGATGTTGTCTCTCGACCAGGGCGTGGCGCCCTGCACCTGCGGCGGCTATAGGCGTGAGAGCGCTGAGGTTCCCGCTCCCTCATGCGATCCGCCTCTTCCTTTACCCGGGCAGACGCTCACCGTATGCTCCACCATGTCGACAGGGCCATCCCCACGGTAGTGACACCCTGACAATCCTCCCGCCATATCCGGTGCAGGAACCTTCCGAAACAACCGTGACCGGTGAGGACCTTTTTGCCCCTCCCAAGCGGCATACTCTGCCAGCGTATGACTTGACGTGTCCTCCCGGTAGTCGACGCAGTGGTGAAACCGGACGTCTGCTTACCTGTTTATGCAACCGAAGCAACCACGTCCCGAGAGTACCCGTGTCACCCGAACGTCAGGAAGCAGTGCTTGCCCCCGAGCCAGTCCGCCAGTACCGGCCGGATCGCCTTGATGGTGGTAGTGGCGGTAGGGCGAAAAGTCTGATCCGCCATTCCGCCACCAAGATTTCGCGGAGCTGCAACCAACGGTGCTCGAACTGACGCTGCATTAGCCATTCACCCCTCGCTCGCGCTTGCTTACTTCTCACGTGGCCAGTAGGTTAGGTTATCCAGCCAGTAGGCAGACTGCCTAGGAGATCGTATGTTACTCACTAATGACACTCACGGCCATCGCTCTCTGCGGTTTCCGCTGTACAGCGATGCTACCGGTCGTCAAATCAGAGGCCCACACCGGGGCCCCTTAAAGGGCCATCGATCGCACGACTCCCATGTAGAGCCGCCTGCAGGCAGCGCTCGGGTCCCCTAAATTGAGAAGCAACTTTGAAAGCGTCCCAGCCGCGCTCAACAACTTGGCGCCAGCCGGACGTGGAGACCGAAGTCCCACCGGTTGTCGAGCACCAATCCCAGGTACTTCATGGAGGACTCGACAGCGATCTGAGCCCCTAACCTCTCTAGCCACTCCTCAAAGAGGAGACTTATCGCCGCTATCGTGGCTTGCCCAAGTGCTTTGTTTGCCTCGTTAAACACTAGTAAATATCATTAAAGATTTTTAGTATTTCTATCTTCCCAGCACCCTAAATAATGACAGACTTCAAAAAACAGAATGGATAATGGAACGGGCTATCTTTGGATTAATAAAACCTAGGACTACTGTTGGGTAAAAATGTTCTTAAGTAGAGATAGTGATTCGGTAAATGTAAAGTAGAGGTTTTCAGGATGGACAGTACATGCGATGGACTGGAACAATTTTCCTTTGGCGGTTTTCCCGTCTGATTAGAATTTAAGTGACTCTAGCCTTGAGCTAGAGTGAATAGGCTCATAGTAAACTGCACTTTACCATCAACAATTTCATTATTATTTACCATCAGGCAGGACCGCGATCAGGCACTAGTTTATAAAATTTACCAAACAAAGGCGATGCAATGGTGTTTGCAGGGTGGCAGGTACCTACGAGTATATAGGAGTTTCTGAAAATTTTGCTAAATGGCGTATAGGAGAGGCATATGTCCAGCATTCGACTATTGTCCCTAAATATAGTTACGCTACGGGTATTTCACCATAACATTCAAACAGTTAACGTTTATTAAATCATTTCAGAAAAATTCAAGCCCCTAATGGATCAACTTCTAGAGCTGGCCAAAACACAGGACGCCTTTACAGACGATGAGATCAGGGGACACCTAGAGACTTTTGTAGTAGGTGCCTTTGACACAACATCTACGGCAATGACATACGCTTTGTTACTGGTGGGATCGAAGCCTGATATACAAGAACGGATATTTAAAGAGTAAGTAAAAGCGGAGTTCGGGTCTGAACAGTTGTGTTGAGATGTGTGCCGGGTACAATGCGCCAATTTTTGGTGTGTCGGGGGTTTGATCGAGCAGGGTAGCGGGACCCGAAGCACGGTGTTCCGCAGGCTGACCGCAGTTAGTTGGGGGCCCAAGTAGTGTGCAAGCCACACGCGAAAGGCTACCCCGCCAACTGCCAATGGTGATCCCTGGGGGGATACGGGCGTGCCCGCAGTCTCTAGATCAATCTCCCTCTAGCGCAGCTTCGTTGGTCATGTTGTTGGATTTAACATTGCTATACCTCACTCAACTGGGAGGCGTGCCAGGAGGGAGACCGGGGGCTATGAGTGGTGGACTCCGAAACTGGAGGACTGGCGCCGCAAGGTGTACCGTGCTAGGCGGACCTGGCAGCGAGCGCGAAGGATGCGGGACGTCATGGAGGCGGACAAGCTCGAGGCGCTTCGCGCGACGAGAGCCTCTTACAAGGCTGCCATTAGGGAGACGGAAATGGCGTTTTTCCGGGGCATTGCGGAGTCAAGGAACGACGACCCCTGGGGGCTTGCGTACAGAGCCGCGTCGGGCAGAGTACGCCCCCCCGCAAATGTCATCCAGGCCATAAGGCTCCCTGATGGCAGCCACTCCATGACGGCACGGGACACCGCGGAGGGCCTAATAGGCATCCTGTGCCCGGATGACAACCCTAGCGGGGACACTGAGTACCACAGACAAGTCAGGGCTGTGGCTGCGTGCTCCCCGTCGGGCCGGGATTCGGATCCACCCAGTGGGGCAGCACTTGAGCGGATCATCAAGTGCCTGCCCAACACGGCCCCTGGACTCGACGGCCTCACGGCTCGTATTATCAAGCACGCGTGGAGGGCAAGTGGAGCAGAAATGCTCCTCATGTTCTCTGCGTGTATACGGGAGGGGGTTTTTCCGGACATCTGGAAGGTGGGTAAGCTCATCGTTCTGCCGAAGGGCAACGATCGACCCGAAGGCCTACAGGCCAATAACGCTTCTCCCCATTTTGGGGAAGATTCTTGAGCGACTAATAATTACGTGCGCGCCCTGCCTCCACCGGGGAATTTCCAACGACCAGCACGGTTTCTCGAGGGGCAGGTCGACGGTCACGGCGCTGAACGCGATCCTGGACCGAGCGGCGTGCTCCTCAGAGAAATACGTGCAGGCAGTACTATTAGATATTTCGGGAGCCTTCGACAACGCCTGGTGGCCCATGATAATTACAAAGGCCAAGCAGGGCGGATGCCCGCCCAATACATATAAAATCATTATTCATTATTTTACTAATAGGCGGGTGGCCTAGTGGCCTATTTGTGGGCGACCAGGCGGTGTGGAAGCGGTACACTATGGGCTGCCCCCAGGGTTCGGTACTCGGGCCAACATTGTGGAACCTCCTGCTAGACGACATCCTGAGGCTGCCATGGCCGGACGGAGTTTCGGCAGTAGCATACGCGGACGACATCACGGTCATAATCGAGGCGTCGAGCCGGGCGGCGATTGAGCGTAAAGCCCAATTGTCGCTCGAGGCGGTGTCCGCTTGGGGGTGGCGGAACCGTCTCCAATTCTCGGCCAACAAATCCCAGACAATTTCTTTAAAGGGAAAATTTAAACGCCCCCCTACGGTGCGTATGGGCGGCGCCTCGATCGCGAGTGCGGGACAGGTCAAGTTGCTGGGCGTTGTTATTGATGAAGCGGGCTCCTACGTGCCGCATGCTAGTTTGGCCGGCCAACGGGCTGTGAACGCCTTTGGGAAGATGTCGAGGGTCTCGGCGTCTTCCTGGGGCGTGAGGTATAAGGCCCTAAAGGTCCTGTTTGCAGGGACCTATGTGGCTGTCCTCACATATGCTGCGGCCGTATTGTGGCGGAGAGTTTGTTGTTATGCAGTGTGGAGTACGCTGCTCCGCACGCAACGCCCGGCACTGGTACTGCTGTCGAAGGCCTATAGGTCTGTGAGTACCGCGGCACTGCCCGTGCTGGCGGGTGTGCTGCAGGCCGACCTGGAGGTTTGTCGTGCAGGACGAATCGCGCAGCAGTGTTCCGGAATGTTTGGCATGGAGCGCAGGGAGGCGATCAAGAGGGTAAGAGCGGAGGTCGTTGCCCAGTGGCAGGAGCGGTGGGCTTCTTCCAGGGACGGTAGGGAGCTGTACTCCTTCTTTCCGGACGTGGCTCTGCGTCTGGCGCTGGAGTGGGTGGAACCGGAATATGTCACATCACAGATGCTAACAGGACATGGGAGTTTCAGAAGCCGGCTACACGCAATGTCGGCCTAATGGCGAAAATTTGCACAGCCATAACCAAGTAGCTAGGATTATCCACCAGCAACTTGCTTTGAAATATAAACTTTTGGATTCTGAGGTACCATACCGTATTATAAGTAGGTATGCGCCCGATCCTGACTCTGATCTGATCCTGAATGACCATGTCACCTTATACTGGGATCGATCTATCATTACAGGACTATTGTTGCAAATAAGCCTGATATAGTAGTGATAGATCGATTAGCGCGCCTCGCAATTATTGTCTATGTTACCATTGCACATGACGGGAATCTCGTGAAAGCTGAGAAAGAGAAACAAATAAAATATCTCGACTGAGCGCACGAGATATTATTATTTTTTTTAAATCTAACTTAATGCGAATGTAGACAATAATTTTATTTCGTTCCTATGACAATGTAGTATATTTACAGCCTTATAAATACTTAGTAGTACCATATTTTTAACGATATCGCAAAGTCCAGCGGTACTTCACACCAGGACAGCTTCTAATGTTATACAAAGCACAGGTCCGTTTGTGCGTGGAGTACTGCAGCCACATTTGGGCTTGTGCTGCAAAATACCACCTGGCTAATTTCGATATAGTGGAAAGGCGTGCGAAGAGGCTAATTGGTGACCCAGATTTAGCTCTAAACTGTTTCCAACGCCTGGAGGACAGGTGAAGAGTAGCCACACTGTCGGTGTTCTATAGGATGCATTTTAGAGAGTGTGAGAGGGAATTGCATGATTTAATTCTCCCATCTCTGTTCCATCATCTGACGACCCGTCTTCATACGGCGAGTTTCCACCCTTACATTGTTGACACCACAACGATCCGAATGAAGCGTTTTTCCTCGTTTTTTATACCGCGTACGATGGGAGACTAAAACAATTTGCCAGCGGCGGTGTTTCCGTTGGACTACAATTTAAGTGTCTTCAAAGCAGCAAACAGACTCTTAATAAACTAGCTAGCAGACTCTTAATAACTGCTTCTCCATCACCGATTGCATCATTGCTTACCACCAGGCGGGATTGCGGCCAAGCACTAGTTTTAATTTATAAGAAAAAAAAAACGGTCCAAGTCGGTACTTGTGAGTAAAGTGTTCTAGGGATTTTCCTTGTGAACAATTTAGTACAAATTAATACCTAAGACATTCTTGGTTAAAGGCAATATACTTTTTTATTTATTTGGCGAGTTCTATTATGGGGCTTAGCTTCCATGCCATCGAGAAAATACAAGAAGTACAACTTGTTACATAACTCATATTATATTAACATTATAGGATACAAACAGTGCTAGAAAATCAAGACAGAGATATCACAAAAGACGATCTACTAAAGTTGCCGTATTTAGAAGCAGTTTTGAAAGAGACCATGAGGCTGTACCCTCCCATACCAGTGGTCGCCAGGAGCATTCAGTCCGATGTTCAACTAAGTATGAATTTGCTTAATTATCCATGTTTTCTACCTATGTGTTACTTTATGCAAGGTATTGAAGAATATATACAACAAAAATTTATGTTGCGTATTTGCAACGTTTCCAGTCAGCAATCAATTAGTCCGTCAGTCAGATTTCCAAAATATACTTGACACGTATTTTTCTTTTTCATATAAACAAAAAATGAAGACGACACAGTGCGTTGAAAACTCGTGTGCCGTCACTGCACGCTACACTTTTTAGCGAGGAGTGACGTCACCAGCCACCACTCCTGATCTTTGATGCCTTTTATATTTTGTAAATTTTTATTAATTTGATAAAACAAAATATGCGTATCCAATATTTTTCTATAATCTGAATGACGGACTAAATAGAATCATTTTTTTTTTACCCAGGAAACTTCCCTATAGTTAAAAAACAATAGAACTTTTCAACTTCAATGATAACATAAAAATCATATCAAAAATGTAACACAAATTATTTAAACATTTTTCCATTTTCAGTTTTGAATTTTATATACTTTCAGAGAACTATATAATACCAGCTGGGAGTACTTGCATCATTGGGATATACGGAATGAATCATCACCCCAAGTGGGGCGCAGATGTAGAGCAATTCAGACCGGAACGATGGTTGGATCCTACCTCCTTGCCAGAAAACCCTAATGCGTTTGCTAGCTTCAGCCTTGGCAGGCGAAATTGTATAGGTGAATATTATATCCACTATAGCAGACTGTTAGTCATTACCTATTCTCTAGCAGCAAATCTTAGTCAACATTTTGTATTAATTATTAGAATACAGTGCATGAGGATGGATTAGACGTTAAAACAAATTTACCAAACTTTTGTATTTCATTTCTTGTTGCATTCCATAAATTGGGAGGGCTAACTGATGTAACATTTAATGATATGTTTCACCAATATGTACCCAACGTTAGATGTGTATATATACGAAATATTTACAAACTGCACGTCGGTGAGTCGTAGTGTATGGGTTCGTCAAAGATTCATCAAAAGCGGCACGTGCGGAGCTTACCCATCAAAGGCTTAGTTACGCATGTGCCGAGCGTGCCGTATGGAGCGTGGACCGGTGGTTAGTTATTTTTACACTGTTTACTCTTTTATTTTTATTTCAGGGCGACTATATGCAATGATGGTGATGAAGACGATGCTTGCACACATCTTCCGTAGATACCGTGTCATTAGCGAGGGTGAAAATATTCAGACACAATATGCCGTTATGATTAAACCAGTGAGCAGCCGACAAATTCGTTTGGAATTAAGGCCATGACATATTTTATACAATTTGTTCTATTTACCATTTTCAAATAAAGAGCGCGTAAATTTGAAAACTAGCAGATACATAGTTTCATACAAATTCTGTTTGGTTTAAAGTGGGTGCATTCTTAAAGCTACCTAGTCACCTCTTTTGGTAGAAAACATTTGTCACAGTAGCGGGAAAATATCGCATTCTTCGGTGCGAGTCCGCCACTTTTGCAAAAAATAAATAAGATATAGTTTAATGCAGAATAAATGTCCTGAAGTAGCCCTTTACTTAGTGGCATAACGGTACTTTCGTAATACACATAGTTTCCGCAAAATGGCGTGAGTGTCATTATGGTTTTTACGCGAATCACGTTTGTTGTCAAAATTTTAAATGCTCCTCCTGAAAAATTGCATTTTCGCAAAAGAGACAGTCTTACATCGATAGGGCAATATGTAGATTTTAAGTATTTCGCAGTTGTTTATAGGTTTATCATTATAGGTACAAACAACAGCAGATAAACCTACCCGAAACTGTCAAATATTCTCAGTCAGCCATAAGCCTTAATGCTTTAGATATAAAGTTGAGAATCAAACACATAAATTAGACAGATTTTATGTAGTAACTTATTGTGCTGTCGTCTGTACAATATGTAATTTGAAGGGAAACACAATTTAATGTCTGTATTTTTCAAAATATTAGGTTTAGTGGTTTCGGAGAGAGTGGGTGGAATGGTATTTTTCGGCTTTCTTAAATACCTTAAACTAATTAAATAAAATCATAAAACATATTATACGCCTCTTTTTTTGGTGAGACATCAACATCTACCTCTGTTCTTTCTTTCTAGATCTGCACTCCAATATCGATGCAGTCCATCACCACCTTGAGACTGAAAAGCCCCACCTACTTTTCTTGACGGAGACCCAGATCAGATGTCCGTCTGATGCGGCATACCTCAACTACCCGGGATACTCTTTGGAGCATCATTTCCTGCAGTGTGCCGGGGTCTGTGTGTATGTCCGCAATGACATCTGCTGCCGGCGTCTCCGTCACCTCGAAGACCCTTATCTATCGTCCTTATGGCTGTTGGTTGACACTGGTGTGGACAAAATTGTCTACACCTGTGTCTACCGATCGCACAGCAGTGACCAGGAGACAACCTGACTATTTGACCACCTCAGTGTGGCTGCTGACAATGTGCTGCATCGGCACCCTGACGCACAATTCGTCGCTCTGGGGGACTTTAATGCCTGCCACCAAGACTGGCTTTTCCCATACCAGAGGACCGACCACGCTGGGAGAGAAGCGCGAAACTTTGCGCTAACAATGGGCCTTTCCCAGCTGGTGGAAGAAGCGACTAGGGTGCCTGATGTGGCTGGTCATATCGCCAATTGTCTGGACCTTCTGCTGACCACTGATCCGGACAGATGTGTTGTAACAGTTTCCTCACCGTTAGGAACTTCAGACCACTGTCTGGTGAAGTCTGTGACGTCCTTCTCCCCACCTGATTGCGACTCGCGTGGTGAGCGGCGAATATGTCGTTACAAGCAGATTGGGATGAGATGCACCACTTCTTTACGTCTTATCCTTGGCAGCAGATCTGCTTCTCTTCTGGCAATCCATCGATCTGTGCGGACGCTATAGGCAACGTGGTGCGTCAAGCTATGGAGTATTCATTACTAATATTGGTAACAAGCTCTCTGCGCACCCTTCCGGTAGCAGATCTTTCTGGTCCCTAGCCAAATCGGTCGAGGCGAACTTCTGTCGGCCCACACTACCTCCGTTGGTTAGGCCTGATGGAGCACTGGCTCATACGGCGAGAGAGAAAGCAGGTCTCTTTGCATCTCTCTTTGCCCATAGTTCGCGTCTTGACACTGGCAGTGCTACTCCACCTAATTTACCTTATTGCGGAACTTCAATGCCGGAGGTTCGCATTAGAAACAAGGAGGTTCTGAGAGTATTGTGTCGCCTGGATGTGAATAAGGCTAGTGGTCCAGATGGTATACCAGCGATTGTTCTTAAGGCTTGTGCGCCCGAGTTGTCTCCTGTATTGACGTGCTTATATCGCCTCTCATTTAGGACTGGTATAGTTCCCAAGTCCTGGAAGCTTGCCAACGTGCAGCCCTTGCCCAAAAAGGGTAGTCGTGCCGATCCTACCAACTATCGGCCTATTTCAATAACCTCCATACTCTGCAGGATTGTGGAGCGTGTATTGAACTCGCGTCTCTTGGCTTACCTGGAAGGTAACGATCTCCTTAGTGACCGACAGTACGGTTTTCGACGCAATCGGTCAACTGGGGACCTACTAGTGTATGCCACTCACTTGTGGGGCGAGGCCCTCGAGAAAAATGGGGAAGCGATTGCCGTCTTCCTTGATGTCTCGAAGGCCTTCGACCGGGTATGGCACGCTGGCCTTTTGAGTAAGCTTCCAGCGTACGGCACTTCCGCTGGCCTGACTGGCTGGGTAAAAGACTTCCTGACTGAATGGTCCCTCCGAGTTGTTGTCGACGGATGCTCATGTGAGCCCATGTCGACCAATGCCGGTGTTCCTCAGGGGTCTGTTCTCTCGGCAACTCTGTTCCTGCTGCATATTAACGATCTGCTGATGCCCGGTATTTATGGGTATGCAGATGACAGCACAGTTGTGGAGAGATACCTGCCGGAAGCTCGGGCTAGTAAGGAAACAATCCGGTCCGAAAGAGAGGCCATGGTAGAGCGTATGAGTGCTGCACTACAGGCAGTCTCCGAATGAGGCAATGCCAATATTGTAGCATTCAATGCCGACAAAACACAGGCGTGTCTTTTCACCGCCAAAAGGAGCCCGTTCACCTTGGCTCCTACTTTTCGGAATGTATCCTTGGAGTGTACCGACCGCCTTCAACTTTTGGGAGTTGAGATTTCCTCGAACCTTAACTTTGGGCGGTTCATTGAGTCCAAGGCCAGGGTGGCTGACAGAAAACTAGGCGTCATCGCGAAGGTCCGGCGGTACTTTACACCAAGGCAGCTTCTAATTTTGTACAAAGCTTAGGTCCGCTCGTCAGTGGAGTACTGCCACATTTGGGTTGGTGCTGCGAAATGTCACCTTGCCACTTTGGATTCGGTGGAGAGGCGTGCGAAGAGGCTGATTGGCGACCCAGACTTAACTCGAAACGGTCTCCAAAGCCTGGAGCACAGGCGTAGAGTAGCCAGCCTTTCGGTCTTCTATAGGTTGCAACCTATAGAAGAATTGCATGATTTAAATCCCCCATCTCCGTTCCATCATCGGACGACCCGTCGTACGGCGAGTTTCCACCCTTACGTTGTTGCGTTTTGCTTTCTCTTAATAATTTTCTCTTAATAAACTAGTGCGCTTTACCATCAACGATCGCATCACTGCTTACCATTAGGCGGGATTGCGGTCAAGCGCTGGTTTAAAATTTATAAAAAAAAAAATGACACGATGAATTTGATGAATATGCATAAATATAGCATACAGTAAGTTAAGAAAACCCTGTTCGACCCGTGAAGGTAGTAGCCTTAGGTATCGGTAACTGATTCTACTAATGCCTACATTACCTGGCTAAACTAAAAAAAAATACCCCCTTAAAACTAAATAATTTAAATAAAATAAATAGGTAATTTCATGGCAAAACAGGTACAGGTGATGATGCACTGACCTCAGTTGACCTCATGCATGTAGGTATAGGTAGTTTATCCATGTTTATCGACTCTCGAAAGAAATAATGATACTTAGGCAGCTCGTGAAAAGAACTTTTTTTAAGTAGGAAGGTCGTCTGACTCTCCGAATGTATCATTTCGTTCGATGAGTACAATGGCTGTGGCGGAGATGTTGTTCCATATTTCGTTCACTAAGAACGATACAGGCCTGGCACGGTCGCACGAGTTAGTACGGTGTTTCACAAAGTTAGTCCACCCCTACCAATCCACTGCTCGCCCAACTGATAATGGAGATACTCACGTACAGGCCGGCAAAACAGCTTCTTGATAAGTCGGGCATTAACCCAACATGACTTCATCGCTACGATTCCTCAATATAATATTACTAGAATGGGTCTCGTTAGAGACGTTCCAACAGAATGGACTGAGGATGAATTTATACAGAATATCAAGGTTCCTGCTGGATGTGGTCCTGTTAAAAAGACAAAAAGAATGAATCGCAAGGTGACTTCTTTGGGTGTCATAGAGTGGAAACCCACTCAAACAGTTGTATTAACGTTTGATGGACAGATATTACCACCTCGGGTTCATTGTTTTTATACCGCCCTTTCAGTTGAAAATTACATGTACCCGACTATACAATGTTTTAATTGCTGCCGTTTTGGTCACACACGTACACTATGCCGCTCTAAACCTCGCTGCTTTAAGTGTGGTCAAGACCACCCTGGTGATGGTTGCCAAGTCCTCACTGATTCCTCCGTCTGTGTCTCTTGTTCTGGCAACCATTACGCTAACAACAAGGCTTGCCCCGAGCTTGGTCGGCAGAAGGGCATTACATAAGGCTCTTATGACAGAGAAATGTATCTCCTATGCGGAAACAAGTCAGGTTTTCCCTCCAGTATCAAGATCGTATGCTGAATCGTGTCTAGACCATCCCAAAAAGCAATTCCAAATCCTAGCTCCCCTCGTCATTCCTCTACCGCTCCCCAAACAAACTCATACTGCAAAACGGTCTATTTTAAACCCAAAAGTCATGCTCCTCTTTCACCTAGCTATGACAAGCAGACTCATCAGGCCCTTACTCAAGATTATTCCTTTTCCCGTTCCCAAAGTGGCTGTGCTTACCCCAAGGAAGGCACTAGCAGTAATGATAAGTCCGAGAACATACTTAATGTCATTACCAATATGCTTATAACAGTATTATCAAACCTTGCACAATCTTTACCTGACCAGGTTGCCCACAAACTGACATCAATTGTCAAATATACTAACAATGCTCCATCCCCTGACATTCCTACAATGGAACGTGAGGAGTATTACTCCCAGGAAATCTGACCTACTCTTTATTACAAATAAATTTAAACCATCGATCTGTAGCATCGCTGAGACAGGGCTTCATTCAGACAGTAACTTTAGAATTCCCTGTTTCAGTGGTGCTCGACATGACAGACCAGATGGAGGATGTGCTTTGTTCATTAATGATAAAGTATCATTCTCCCCAATTCCTCTACCCTCTGTTGGTGACAACATCAGTGTTGTTGCTGTTAAGGCTGAGGATATAAATATCTTTAGTTTTTATATAGCACACCCACGCAGTGAAGATCTTTCAACGATTAAAATGTTGCTAAGTAGTGTACAAGGTCCAGTACTTATCATGGGCGATTTTAATGGTCATAATTATAGATGGGGATCAGATAACTGAGACAACTTTGGCATGGGCTTAGTGGACATATTAGATGAGCTAAATTTATGCGTGATCAATGATGGCTGCCTGACACGTAGGTCTACACCAGGACACAATAACAGATGTGTTGATTTGACGATCTGCTCATCTAATATAGCCAGTATTTTTAATTGAAGTCGCTTGAATATGACTTATGGGAGTGATCACTATCTCATCATGATTGAAGTCCCGTCCAAGACCCTCACTGACAAAATTTCCCCCTCTTTTAAAATACCAGCTGAACTCAGTAGATTGGGACCTATACTCAAAAATTTTAGACTTACGCGTCTCTTCTCTTCCATCAATTAATATTGAAACTACTCACGGATGTTTTTCATCATTCTCCCACACTATATCCTCTACAGCAGATGATTGCTTTCGTCCAAAAAAAACTGCCTAAGGGCAAAATTCCATCCCCGCCGTGGTGGGATAGGGAATGCTCTGCCGTGATCAGGGCCAGGAATGAGGCGGAAAGGAACTTTAACTCTAATATGAACCTGGATAACCTCATTGCATTTCAACATATCTTGGCTAAGTCCAGAAAATTACTCAAAAATAAGAAGAGAGAAGGTTGGCGGAAATATTGTGATTCGCTGAGTCCATCCACCCCAGCGTCGGCCGTGTGGCGTAAGATCAAATCATTTAGGAATAGTTTTAACCCTTCCCACCAGGGCATATTAACCAAGGAACCGGGTAACCGGTTTCTTTCAAAATTGGCCCCAATCTATGTTCCTAATTTAATGAGTGTATCACTACAGGCTGTCGGTTGGCATCAAATGATCCTCTGGACATGCCTTTCACTTTGGGGGAACTTAAATCGGTCCTCGCCCATGTTAAGGATAATGCTCCTGGAGTGGATGGATTCCCTTACTCCTTCATTACTAAACCAGGTGATAAGACCCAACAATATTATCTGGACTTGGTCAACTATTGTTTTACTCACAGTTATGTTCCTCCTGATTGGAAGGTTCAAGTCGTCATCCCTATTTTAAAACATGGTAAGGATCCCAGCGATCATAGTTCTTACAGGCCGATAGCTTTATCGTCCATACTAATTAAACTGCTAGAACATTTGATTAAAAACCGACTAGAATGGTTTGTAGAAAGTAGGACACTGCTCCCGCCGACTCAGTTCGGCTTCAGGAAAGGCCTGGGCACAACTGATAGTGTGGCTTCCCTCACATCAGTGATCCGACTGACCCTCAGCAGGAATGAGTCGGTGGTAGCCGTTTTCCTAGACATTTAGCTGCCTATGATTCTGTTCTCCTACCACTTCTCAGGCAAAAGATGCAAAAGCTGAGAATCCCGGCTAGGATTTGTCAAATCATAACCAGCATATTTTCAGATCGTAGCATTATACTCAGGATTTCTGGGGAGAACTCTGAGCCTAGGTCGGTTTGGAGAGGTCTGCCTCAGGGATCCGTGCTTAGTCCCATCTTATATAATATTTATACCTCTGATCTTCCCTTTTGTCTTAATTTTAACTGTAACATCCTTCAGTATGCTGACGATATTGCATTATTGGTCTGTGACAGATCCATCCAGGATGCCGCCCATTCTATTAATATATCTCTGTCCTCCTTAAACCATTGGCTTTTAGGTCACGGGTTATCTTTAAGTGCTCCAAAAAGTTTAGCGGTTATTTTCAGTCGCAAATGCCTTATCCCCCAAGTAGGCATTAATATTGATGACCAAGCTATCCCAATCGAGAATAAGGCCAGGTTCCTGGGGGTTACCTTGGACTCCAAATTGACGTGGGTTGACCACATTGCTCATACAGGCAAAAAATGTGAGCGCTCAGTCTCGGTCCTTAAGGCATTGGCAGGTGTCTGGTGGGGTGCTCACCCTTTCACCTTGAAACTGGTCTATAATGCGCAGGCCAGAAGCGTGCTTGATTACTGCAGCTGCTTAATTAAGCCCTGCAACAAAGATGCTTTGCGTAGACTGGATTCTGTCCAGGCCAAATGTTTGAGGATCATTTCCGGTGCCATGAAATCCTCCCCCATAAACGCGCTCCAGGTTGAATGTGCAGAACCTCCTCTTCACCTTCGTAGACAATACTTAGCAGATCGCTTCTTATCAAAAGTTTTCTCCCTATCGTCTACTTCTTTACTCCCCATTCTAGAACAAATCTACCTTTCTCTAAACTCATCTTCCTATTGGAATAATAAAACTATTCCCTTGATGAATAGGTACAAAGAGGTTAAACTCCTCTCCTCACCTGTTTGTCAATACCCCACTGTCCCGGTCTTTTCTTCCGCATATGAGGTGATTCATTTTAGGCCAAAAGTTGTTTTGGGACTTGGTATCTCCAAAAATTCCCGGGACGCGAAAGGCGACTTTGATCGCGCCGTTAAAAGGTACTGGGAAGGTTGGAATTTGTTTTATACAGACGCATCGAAATTGTCTTCAACAGGATGTACAGGGATTTCTACATATTTCCAAAATTCTAAAATTGCTCTTTTATTCCAATGCCCTCCTGAGACCTCAGTATTTACAGGGGAATGTATCGGTATCTTAGAAGCCGTAAATTTCATTTTAGCCCACAATATTAAAAACTCTGTCATTTTCTCAGATTCTCGCAGTAGTATTCAAGCTCTAGGTCAAAACCAACTTAAATCCAAACTTCACGTGCAGGTAAGTTCGAAACTAAACGGGGCGCACTACGCCAGTGTTCAACCAGCCATCCAGCGGAAACCTTGGTTTTTTAAATGCCCGAAATTGTCCAGAAGAACTGTTGCAACCTTGTGTACTGAGACTGGGTCACTGCTGCAGCCCAGTATTTCTGTACAAGATTCGTGTTCGTGACAGTTCCCTGTGCGAATACGGTCTTGATGATGGTAATCTGGATCACTTATTCTTCTCTTGTCCTTTAAATTCCCAATCTCTCGACGTGTACCATAAGCTTTCCAAAATAAAAATCCCTCTTCCTATTAACTTCCATTCCCTGTTGACCCACTTTAATCCAAAATTAATCCACCTCTTGTCAACATTTATAAATTTAAATGAGGTCAAATTGTAGTTTGGTATGTAGTAATAATAACTTTGACCCGTGAAGGTGTTGTTAGGTATCGATAACTGATTCTATTAATGGATACAAAATCGGGCTAAACTTAAAAAAAATCCCCCTAAAAAAATAAATATTATTTCGCAAAAAGTGGTAACTTAATAAATGTGCGTTCACCCTTTCGCGGGCGGCGGGCGGCAGGGCACATGGCACGTGATCTCATCGCTATTCACTCATAATAATAATGGTGTTGTCACTTTTTTAAAAATTACCAAATTTCGGGGAAGTTGGAATTAATTCGCGGGAAAAAAGATTATTTCAAAATTCATTTGTATTGGTACCAAGATGATTACGTAAAATTTTATATTATATTTGGGCATGTGTTTACCTAACCTTTATTATCCTTTTGGGTCGGACAGGGTTTTCTTAACATACTGTATATTGTGTTGTCCTTTCTAAATATATATGTTAGTATTCATATTGTATAGATAGTTATACTGCTGTTATATTATTATTTATTATAGTTATACTTGTGTTGTCCTATTACATATATTAGAAAACTACCACGAAGTGCGAAGTTCGACAGCTCGTCTGTCTCCACATGTCATTGGCAGAATAGTCGATATCGGCTCAGTTGACAAAATGAAAAAAAAAAACCTGGCTAAACTAAAAAGAAATACCACGAGATTAGCACGGTGTTTCACAAAGTTAGTCCACCCCTACCAATCCACTGCTCGCCGAACTGATAATGGAGGTACTCACGTACAGGTCGGCAAAAATATGATGGGACACCGTCATGTCACCACATGGATCAATAAGCAGCCACATCCGAATCGTCCAACACCTGATCACAACACAACACAACTAAAAACGACATGATCACACAATAATTACGAATAGTCTACACGGAAGCAATGTTTACGCGCAACTTATAATTTAATGTAAAAATGATTTTTATTTTATAAAATAGGTACCTACGCGGCTGGCCTCGCGGCATACTTTGTGCAAATAGAGATGTGTAAGTAATTAAAATATTGATTTTTCAATCGACACCGATTTAGTATTGTAGTTTCTCATTCTTATTCTCGTTTCAACATCGCATGGAATTGTTTAGAACTTTTACAAAACTCAAATTAGTTATGTACACTGCTGTAAATGAAAATCATGCCAAAGTTTTAATTTCAGTTTCTGTCTCAATATCGATGATATTGTCTGTTAAAATATTTGTAAAACTTTACTAAAATTGTGTTTCATAAGGCCTTCTCGTCTCTGTTTACTAATACACACATCAAAAGTGTCTAGGGATCAAGCATTTTTATGCGGATTTCTTGAGATTGAGATGTGGCTTTATAATAAATTTATGATTTTATAAATTTATATGGATCCTTTTTGGTGCATTTCATAATTTGAATCAGGAACTGTGAATCAAATTCGAGTAAAAGATGAAAATCAGCTGTCAATATTTTCCCTATAAAAACATACAACGCATTGAAGACATTATTAGTGCTACTGATTCCCTACTACTGATTAAAACCAACGTTATTATGGAGCGGCGACGTCATTTAAGCAGGGAAGAAATGCTCAGAGCCGTGGGAATGATAGAAGCTGGTTCCCGGCAACGTACTGTGGCTTTAGCTCTGAATACAAGTCAGAGTGTTATCAGTCGACTTTGGACACGTTACCGAAGCACTGGTACCGTGGCTGAGCGCCATGGAGGACGGTATCGCTGCACCACACGGAGACAAGACCGATACACTCAAATCTTAACTCGAAGAGCTCCAACAATAACCGCCATGATGTTAGCCGTGAGGCTTCATCACTCTTCAGGGAACTTAATTAGCGACCAAACAGTCAGAAACCGCTTGCATGAAGTGAACCTTCATTCCCGAAGACCGCTACGGGTACCACCTATAGCAATGCACAATCGTAGGATTCGATATCAATGGGCTCTTGAACAGAGAAATTGGGCAGAAGAACAATGGCGTTTCGTGTGCTTTTCTGATGAGTCTCGTTTTAGTATGAGACCGGATACAAGACGTATACGACACTGGAGAACCCCTGGACGCCAACAGCGATTAAAATCCTGCCAGGAAGTCCATCCTTATAGTGGTGGAAACATCATGGTATGGGCGGGTATTTGGATCGGCGGAAGAACTGAGTTGATTTGGATCAGAGGCAACCTCAACGCTCAAATTTATGCTGAGGCGATTGTATCAGACGTCATCGTTCCTCTACAAGTGCAAATCGGTCCCTTATTTCAGTTAATGCATGATAATGCACGACCGCACACCGCAAGAGTTGTAAGACAGACTCTCGTCGCAGCTAACATCAATGTCCTGCCCTGGCCTGCTCAGTCGCCAGACTTGAACCCGATTGAGCATGCATGGGATATGCTACAGAGAAGAGCTCTGCCGAATATGGAGGGTATCCAGTCGCAAGAAGACCTTTTTTTGTTGTTGCAACGAACATGGGCGGCCATTCCACAGCGTGATTTGGATGAACTCATTTTGAGTATGCCAAACCGATGTTCTTGTGTTGTTAGTGTTCGCGGTAGAAACACGGATTATTAATTGTTTAAGTTACCCAATAAAATTTTAGAGAAAACTGTTATTTCAGTCTTTTTTTCGAACTTTTGTGTTAGTGGTTCAAATGTCAAATATCCCTTTATTAGGAAAATGGCAAATTTCTTTATTAATGCAAAGGTGACTTGGTTTATCGTTACTGTGACAAACGAAAACACTTTATTTGATGAATCCTTAAAGAAAATTTTAATTAATATCAATCAGGAGAAAAGTTATTGCAAAAATATATGTTGATCCCTAGACACTTTTGATGTGTGTACTTGTGTTGTAATAATATTATTAGTAATTAATCGATAAACAAACAAAAGCACTTTTACCATTGGGTAATCTGTGTTTATACAACAAATGATTATTCAACCAGACACAAGTTTCGATTAATAGCGATACAAAAAAAAACGTTATTACGCAAAAAATAGTACATCTCTAATTATTTCTTTTACGTACGCACGTTAAGCACACGAAACGCCATTGTTCTTCTGCCCAATTTCTGTGTTCAAGAGCCCATTGATATCGAATCCTACGATTGTGCATTGCTATAGGTGGTACCCGTAGCGGTCTTCGGGAATGAAGGTTCACTTCATGCAAGCGGTTTCTGACTGTTTGGTCGCTAATTAAGTTCCCTGAAGAGTGATGAAGCCTCACGGCTAACATCATGGCGGTTATTGTTGGAGCTCTTCGAGTTAAGATTTGAATGTATCGGTCTTGTCTCCGTGTGGTGCAGCGATACCGTCCTCCATGGCGCTCAGCCACGGTACCAGTGCTTCGGTAACGTGTCCAAAGTCGACTGATAACACTCTGACTTGTATTCAGAGCTAAAGCCACAGTACGTTGCCGGGAACCAGCTTCTATCATTCCCACGGCTCTGAGCATTTCTTCCCTGCTTAAATGACGTCGCCGCTCCATAACGTTGGTTTTAATCAGTAGTAGGGAAACAGTAGCACTAATAATGTCTTCAATGCGTTGTATATTTTTATAGGGAAAATATTGACAGCTAATTTTCATCTTTTACTCGAATTTGATTCACAGTTCCTGATTCAAATTATGAAATGCACCAAAAAGGATCCATATAAATTTATAAAATCATAAATTTATTACAAAGCCACATCTCAATCTCAAGAAATCCGCATAAAAATGCTTGATCCCTAGACACTTTTGATGTGTGTAGTTAAACGACGAGTGATTTGGCTGAAATTTCTGTGAGTATTTATTTCTGTACCCAGAATATTTGTCCCCGTGATTTTCTAGTTCCAAGTAGTGACTTAGGTCAATATTGTTCTAGATTTGGCTCTTTTTGGCGGGCCTAGGGTCAGGAACCCGTGTGGAGGCGTCGCACTTTGGCTTGCCTCAGGTGGGCTTGATCCCAACCGGATCAGGCTTGTAGAGTGGTAGTGTGCTGGACTCTGGTGGTATGATACACCCAATTCTCTTTCGACGACGATGCCATACAGGTATAAACTGTCATCATTTCTTTGTTGCGGTTGTTCCTGTAATTGCCTATTCCCGCAGGCCGCGTTCCAGGTGTACTAACTGACACCCGTCAGTTAGTGACGCCAAGGGACTTTGTAACGTAGATCAGAAGCGTTAGTCAAGAAGGCTAAACAGAAACGCTAGTCTGCCTGTATGGTTATTGTTAGATGTATCTAGTGAGAGAGAGTGAGTTTAGAACAGGTTGCGTCTAAACAGGCTATACTTAATCAAGTTTTATTAATTTCTATATTGTGCACAACCTAAGATAACTTTTGTAACGATTGAGCTGTGGTCACAACGGTTCACCTCACGAATCCTTCTACAAGCGACCCTGAGCTTGTTAAATGTCTTTTTTTTTTTTTTATTAAAGTATAAACCAGCGCTTGACCGCAATCCTGCCTGATAGTAAGCAGTGACGCAATCGTTGATGGTAAAGCGCACTAGTTTATTAAGAGCCTATTCACTCTAGCCTTGAAGACACTCAAATTGTAGTCCGACGGAAACACCGCCGCCGGCAGATTGTTCCAGTCCCTCGATGTACGCGGTATAAAGGAGTAGGCGAAACGCTTCGTCCGGATCGTAGAGGTGTTAACAACATAAGGGTGGAAACTCGCCGTACGACGGGTCGTCCGATGGTGGAACGGAGATGGGGGAATTAAATCGTGCAATTCCCTCGCACACTCCCCAGAATGTATCCTATAGAACACCGAAAGGCTGGCTACTCTACGCCTGTGCTCTAGGCTTTGGAGACCAACTCGAGTTAAATCAGGGTCACCAATCAGCCTCTTCGCACGCCTCTCCACTGAATCCAAAGTGGCCAGGTGACACTTAGCAGCACCAGCCCAAATGTGGCTGCAGTACTCCACACACGAACGGACCTGTGCTTTGTACAACATTAGAAGCTGCCCTGGTGTGAAGTACTGCCGGACCTTTGCGATTACACCAAGTTTTCTGGCAGCCACCTTGGCCTTGGACTCAATGAACCGCCCAAAGTTTAGGTTCGAGGAAATCTCAATACCCAAAAGCTGAAGGCGGTCGGTACACTCCAAGGATACATTCCGAAAAGTAGGAGCCAAGGTGAACGGGCTCCTTTTGGCGGTGAAAAGACACGCCTGCGTTTTGGCGGCATTGAATGCTACAAGATTGGCATTGCCCCATTCGGAGACTGCCTGAAGTGCAACACTCGTTCGCTCTACCATGGCCTCTCTTTCGGACCGGATTGACTCCCTACTAGCCCGAGCATCCGGCAGGTATCTCTCCACAACTGTGCTGTCATCTGCATACCCATAGATACCGGGTAAGGAGACGGAGTGAGTCAGGAAATTGACTGGTTATGTTAGGAGTTTTTTTTTGTCATATGGTCTGTTACTTATGACACAGGGTACTAGAAAAATAAACTTGTAATTGCATCCATTTATTGTTTCATTTAGTGCTCCTATCTTACCACCTATTTCTTAAGTAAATTTACTGCGGCATGGTCAGAGGTTCTCTGAACCCCCAGCCGGATTTCAGTTGGCGCCCAAAGGTATATAAATTAGATTATATAAGGTGAACGGTTGCTGATTACTTACCACTCTCTCATACATCTCTTCTGATTTGCGGAACATTGTTAGTTATTGACTAGTTTTAAGAATTTTAAGTGTAATTTAATAAGGATTACTGATATTTTGCCAAAAGGAAAGCACGGCATGTATTGCAGTTCACTAACAAAGTTAATTGTTATTGTAGTTGTGGTGAAATTTCATATTCTGATACAATTCAAGTATAATTATAGTTGACAACTTGAAGAATAGTTGTTTAGTTTTATATTGTAACTAGTTACAAGTAAATTAGTCCTGATTTATAGGAACACTGAATTTATAAAAAAATACCCAACCACATTATAATTTTTTGAAATACCTACATTGTAACTAAAGTTAGTGAAAGATATTATTGCAAGTCAAATCAAAATCACAACACATATTTAATGTAATTCTATAATCAATTACCAGCATAATTTTATCATTTAGTATAATAATTTATAAACTTTATTGAAACAGTTTCATATCTGACAACGGTAAACTGAATATTTCATGCTGTAAACCTAACAATTAGAAACCTTGAAGATAATATAAACGTTGCATTATATGGTAAACATTTGCATTTTCATACAAAGTTTAGAAAATTGATTATTTATACAGGATAACAATATTGTACTCGAACGGTCAGGTGTAGGCTCACGGCCTTGTCGGCTTTTGTGGGGATTCCAAAGTGACACAGTAGGAAATCTATCAGAATACACGTTTATTTGTTTTGGGCAGTGCAATCAATGTAGCAGAAACAATAGATGTTTCACAATACAGTCGTAGTATAGAGGCAACGGCCAAGTCACGTGGATACATCCAACAAGTCTTTCATACATAAACAATAATGTTCTGAGTGCGTATTTAATAAAAACATTAGGAAAACAACATTGATTTCAACATCAGGGGTCATTGATCAAAAGATAACCTATACAATATGTAACGAAAACCCTGTTCGACCCATAAGGATAATAAAAGTTAGGTAAACACTTGACTAAATATAATATAAAAATTTACGTAATCATCATAGAAACAATACTAATGAAATAATCTTTTTTTTTTTTCCACGAATTAATTCCAACTTCCCCGAAATTTGGTAATTTTTAAAAAAGTGACAACACCGGTATTATTATGAGCGAATAGTGATGCCGCCCGCCACCCGCGGAAGGGTTGCTTGTCGCACATGTATTAAGTATCTCTTTGTGATATAGTACTTATTTTTTTAAAGAGATTTTTTTTAAGTTTAGCCCGGTTTTGTAGGTAGAGAATTAGTTATCGATACCTAACAATACCTTCACGGATCGAACAGGGTTTTCTTTACATATTGTATAAGAGACATTGACATTTGACGTTTAGACATTTTAATACAACTTCTATTCAGTATTTGGAGTTAACTTAATATTTTATACAAATTGGTTAAAGCAAATTTCAGAACGCACAAATTTTTTGTGACAGGTTATTTGCTATTGTTTGGCCTTAGAGCATCATAGTTTGATGCTCTAAGTGTTTGGCAGAAGAATTACAAATTGGTTATTAAGCGTGTTTAATCACTAAAATATTGATGTGGATTTGGAAAGGGTATTTCACCACTTGAGTATGTTTTTCATGGGAAATTGAGAAAGTTAGTGTGACTACAGCTTTACAATTTTGTTCGACTTCTCATACTTTGCATTTTCTTCCATTGAAATTAGATCTACGTAGTCCTAATTTCTTTGCTGTAGTTTCTTTTATTATAGATGCTTGTGATCCACGATCAATCAGAGCCCTTAAAATCAATAACACCAAAACAGCAATTACTACATACCATGCGTATGTGGAATCTGTGTTACGCTATGGTCTAATCATGTGGGGTAATAGCACCGATCAAAATAGAGCATTTGTCGCGCAAAAAAATGCATTAGAGCTATATATGGGCTTCAACCTGACGAATTTTGTAGGCCGATATTTAAAAAACTTGATTTGTTACCATTACCGTCTCTTTATATTTTAGAAATTTGTATGTTTGTGTGGAGGCATAAGGAGTTGTTTACTAAAGCGAGCGATGTAAATTCTCGTAGCCATCGTGACCCTCACAGGCTCGTGCTAGATATCCTACTAAGACTTGCAAAATATAATAAAAGCTGCATGTTTATGTGTGTCCGGGTATACAACAAAATACCAGATGAATTTAAAATGTTAAATGAAAGATTGTTTAAACCTAAATTATATAAATGGTTGTCGGCTAACAGTTTTTACAGTGTCAGGGGGTTCCTAGAGCATGAAACAGTAGGGTTAAATGAATAGGTATTATTTGCATATAAAGTTTGGACGCTTCTATGAAGCAAAACATGTATGTTCTACTATGCATGTTCCACCTTTATACCATGTTTTACGCAAATAAATGATATTATTATTATTATTAAATATTATACGATTCATCCATCGTTACAACTTTTATCAAGGCTGTAGCTATAGTACTTCATTCGTACCTAGATCATTCTGAGACACATGCGCAGTCATTGCGACATAGTCTTTTGAAATTGGTTCCGTTGTTGTTGTTGCTAAATTGTTCGAAGGTGATTTCCGTTATATTTGCGACATCGCCTAACAGAAATGTATTGCTTACCATTATGATCAAATAAACAATTTGTACATAATTTTAATTTTGCTACCGATTTTAATTTCGCTTCATTAGGCAATTGTAAAAATTTGCGCAGTTAAATATGGCATGTTGTTGATTGTTGTATATTGGCAAAGTTAGAGTTATGTCGTTTTGCTGTTTCATTTTCAGGAACATTGCTATTTCTATGATTACTTGATTTAGGTTTTGCTTGATCTAGCTTCCTGCGAGAAGTTTCCAGGCTTGTAAACTTACTCTCTAAGTAGTCCAACAATGCCTGCAGAATCGGTAGCTGCCTGGAATTGTTAAGGGAATCTATGTAATCTCCATACGTTTCGCTATCTACTGATATCAATTCCTTAGTTCCGTATGGCATGCAAGCTTTCGAGTGCTACGTCATGCAGTTTCTTAATGTGACTTAACGTTTGCTGCTGCGCACTCGGTATGCCTAATAAAGTATTGATAACCCACGTAAATATTATTTTCTTATTGTTATACCGATGGTTTAGGATTCCCCAACAGGTATGATAGTTTTGAGAACTTATAGGAAGATGCTGAATGAGTTTTTCTGCTTCACCTCTGACCTTCCCTTTTAGAAATTGCATTTTTTGCCCTTGCGACAGGGTAGAGTTAAGTTGTGGATAGCTTCGCTAAAGAGGTCTTTGAATGACATGCAATGTTGGTAGCTTCCAGAAAATACAGGTATATCTATTTTTAGTATGAAGTGTTCTCTATGTGAGACACTCCATTGCTTTTGACTGATCATTTTCTTTAAATAAATATATGACCGCTCGTGCTGAGTATACACTTCTTCGAAGGACTCCTCCTCTTCATCTATCTCGCTATCTATCACCCAATGGTGGGAGTCAATTTGTGACCAGCGCGCTTGAAGTGTTCTCAAGGCGTCCTCCATCTCTCATTTGTCTGACATGGAGTCTGGGTCGATAAGCCCTGCTGATCTCTTGAAAGCTTTAAAATTTGCTGATTGTTTACGCAGCATGTCTTCTAATTTGCTGGTAGAGCCTTTTGACTCGATTATAGGTAATATACTGGCTTTTGCTGGCTGCTCATAACCCGATGGGCCTGTTTTTCTAGGTCTGCGTCCTCTTGCTGCTCCTGTATTGGTTGACTATCCCAAACGGATTTTATAGGCGTTGGCTTGCTTGACAACTGTAGGCGTTGTTCATGCTTGAGACATTTGGCTGCTGTATAGATTTTGCTTAGTTTTTCGTACTCGGAATTTATAAAATATGAATGATTCGGGACCCCAAGTTGACAGATATTTCTTTTTTATATATATAAATTATAAACTAGCGCATGACCGCAATCTCGCCTGATGGTAAGCAGTGATGTGATCGTTGATGGTAAAGCGCGCTAGTTTATTAAGAGCCTATTCACTCTAGCCTTGAAGACACTCAAATTGTAGTTTGACGGAAACACCGTCGCTGGCAAATTGTTCCAGTCCCTCGATGTACGCGGTATAAAGGAGGCGAAACGCTTGCGCGGCGGTGTTAACAACATAAGGGTGGAAACACGCCGTACGACGGGTTGTCCGATGGTGGAACGTAGATGGGGGAATTAAATATTTTAATTCCCTCGCACACTCCCCAAAATGCATCCTATATATATATAGAACACCGAAAGGCTGGCTACTCTACGCCTGTGTTCTAGGCTTTGGAGACCATCTCGAGTTCAGTCTGGGTCGCCAATCAGCCTCTTCGCACCTAAATGATTGTTCTAAAAATCTGACCAATACTTCTCTAACATCTCTCATTTGTCGACCTCCGTGGTGCAGCGGTCAACACACCTGCCAGCGACGTGGAGGTCCCGGGTTCGATCCCCGGCCAGGTCATGATGGAAATAATGATCTTTTCCTGATTGGCCTGGGTCTTGGATGTTTATCTATATATGTATCTATTGTTAATACAGTATCGTTGAGTTAGTATCCCATAACACAAGTCTTGAACTTACTTTGGGGCTAACTCTAAAGTGTCCGTAAAAAAATAAAAAAATCTCTAGTCGTCTTTTAAAATAGTTTTCCGATTTCCTATCGACGCTATGTGTACAGCAGTTGAACGAGGAGAAAAGTGCATAGGAATTTATTCAGCTTTCTTCAAGACTGTTTTTTGATTAACTAACTTTACACATTTTAAACAAACCCGTCATGGAACGTTGTCATGCAAATTATGAATGTTACAGGGTTCTGTATACAGCCAGCACTGCGGCTCATTAAATAGTAGGCGTAGTTTCTCACACTACTAAATCAAGTGTAATATTTCAATAGATCTATCGCAATAAGGGCTGAAGATAAGCATAGTGTGTCTGACTGAAACTTTTATTAAAAAAAAAGTGCAGAGATGCTTTTAAAAATTCCTGGATACCAATTAATTGCATCATACTCACGTGACAATAAACAAGGAGGGGTGAGTAAGTAATATTAATGACTTGACATGTAATTTTATTTTCCGAGCTGGATTCGACTAGTAATATTTTTTACGCAAATTGCTTATATTTCAATAACAACATAGATTTAGATAAAACAAAAAAGACGTCCTTTTTTGTATTCCATTTTTTGCTTTTATCGATAATTATTTTTAACAGATTGAAACTAGTTATCATAGAATTTGACCTTGGCATTTTATAACACGAGACTCAATACTTATTAATAAAACTTACAGTTACCTTGAACTTGTGGCTTTATGCATGTAGGCTCTCTTAACATGTAGACAATACAAATAAATTAAGATTTTATTTACAATATAAAATCATACTTTCTTCGGTAATACTGCTATGTATAGGTATGCTCCAAATACGTACTCCATTTAATAATAAAATAAGTAGGTTTCATCATCATCATCAATTTTTTAATCGTCCCACTGCTGGGCACAGGTCTCCTCTCGTACAGAGAAGGATTGAGCGTAATCACCACGCTTGCTCAATGCGGGTTGGCGATTTCAGACTTAAAGGCCAGGTTCCTCAAGATGTTTTCCTTCATCTTCAGTCAATGGTGTCCTCTTGGACACCATTCACATTTCCATAATTATTAATTAAACCTACGTATGTACTTTCTAAGTATATCTTTATACTTAGAAAGTACGTAGGTTTAATTTATAATTATGGAAGTGTGAAATACGAGTGTTCAAACGCAGCCCGTGGGATACCTCCCTATAACTATGCTTTTAGAATATAAAAAAAACCGGCCAAGTGCGTGTCGGACTCACGCACAAGGGTTCCGTACCATTCATTTATGAAATTAAAGGATTTAAGTTATTTGTATGAAAGATTACGTGGTAATAAACGGTTTAAGATTTACGAGGTATTAAAAAAAACTACTTACTAGATCTCGTGCAAAACAATTTTCATTGGTAGTTTTTATAGTAATGTACTTTTGGAGGTAAACTCCTAAATAAAATTCGTGGATACGGGAAAAACAGTTTAATCACCATCACATTTATAGTCATAACATAACGCTAGTTGACAATGGTAGGATGGACACTGAGAATACTGAGATGAGTTATGAGAGTTACAAGTCTACTCTTTTATAACCGACCGCTTGTCGTAAGGGTTGTATACGTACTGCGGCAATGCAAGCCGCAAGCGGATTCCATAAGTGTTTAGGGTTGTAACGTTAACTAGTGTTGTGACACAATACGCCACATACTTATATCATGGTTTTTTTTTTTACATTTTTCATTTTCTTATTTTAGAAGTTAGAGGAGGGGATCCAACTTTTTTCCACTTTGGAGACGTCTGTCACGCAAACTATTCGGTTTAGAATAAATATTTTAGAAACCTCAAAATCATTTTTGAAGACCTATCCATAAATACCCCACACGATATGTGTTTGATGAAAAAAAATTTTTTGAGTTTCAGTTCTAAGTATGGGGAGCCCCCAATATTTATTATTATTTTTTTTTATTTTTGCATCAAAATCTTAATTCGGTTCATAGAATACATCTACCTACCAAGTTTCAACAGTATAGCTCTTATAGTTTCGGAAAAAAAAATGGCTGTGACAGACAGACAGACAGACATGACGAATCTATAAGGGTTCCATTTTTTTCCATTTGGCTACGGAACTCTAAAAACATTTTTACAAAAAATAACCATCATGCAAAAAAAAAAATACCACAAATTGAAAAATAACAAATTTCGGAAGCCGGTGGCAAAAACGAATTGTATACATGTTCATGATCATGGTGTTTTTGGTTTAGGCTCCTCTTTTTTTTGAAATCAACCGACTTCAAAAAAAGGAGGAGGTTATCAATTCGTCAAAATATTTAATTTTTTATGTATTTTCCCCGATTACTCAAAGACGCCTGGACCGATTTGCAAAATTCTTTTTTTGTTTGAAAGGGTATACTTTCCAGTTGGTCCCATAGTCACCAGATTAGGATCTGATGATGGAAGCCCAGAGAAATCAAGGGGAACTTTCAAAAATCGTATGGGCAACTAGTGCATTTCTAAGTATTTTCATTAAGTATTTTAAAGCACTATGATGTAATAAAGGTCTGGGGTAGATCTGATGATGGAGCCAGGAAACAGTTGAAGGAACTCCTCGACAATTCACAACAGCTACCTTGTATTTGTGCTTGATTAATTTGTATTGATAAGAGCTTTACACCTAGATGTACTGTGATTGTCATTGGCGGTCTTATGATGAAGACAAAGGACAGTTAATCCTCAACGGTTTACAGTGGCAACATTGTGCTTGGAATTAATTCATTTATATTGATGAGAACTTTGCACCTATAGGGGTTAAAATTATGGCTTGCAATAAATCTGATGATGAAGACTGCTCAGTACAGAGGGTTCAAATTTGTCTATGAATAGATCGGTGTGATTTTAGAAACAAAACGACGTGTGTCTTCGAAGGTGAGTTTATTACGACTGCTTGTAATACAGACAAACAAAATTATTTAAACGATTGGACAAAGACCATTAGGCAGTTGAGGGAATTCCTCAAAAATTCACAGCATGGAAGTTTAACATAGGACAACCACTACCTAGGTAGCTACTCTACACGGGTGCACCTAGTGGGAGAAATGGGGTCGCCGTGGTGTTGGCTGACGAGCTCCAGGAAGACGTCTTGAAGGTGAATCGCATCAGTGATCGGCTAATGTCGGTGCGGGTGCTTGTCAATGGGGTAATAACCCACTTGATAAGTGCCTACGGTCCGCAGGCTGGATGCGGTGACGCCGAAAGGACGTTGTTCTGGAGCCAGCTCGAAGGATTGCTTCGCGGGATCCCGTTATCCCATAGAATCGTTCTGGGTCATATGGGTGAGAAGTGTGACGGGTTTGAGCGTGTTCACGGTGGCTTTGGGTACGGTAGCCGCAATGCGGAAGGGGACATCATTCTCCGAACGTGTGCGGCCGCTGACCTGGCAATTGTGAACACCTACTTCAAAAAGAAACCGGAGCACCTTGTTACCTACCGGAGTGGGCGAAGCGTTACCCAGATCGACTTCCTAACTAACCTAACTAACTAGGAGACACCATATCGGCAAAGTAGCCAACTGCAAAGTCAGACCCCGTGAGAGTCTTACTGCACAACACCGTCTCCTTGTCATGGATCTCTGCGTTAAGGCCCAACGTAGACGTGTAGAGCATTGCCGACGCCAGATCCGGTGGTGGCTGCTTGATGAAAAATAAGTACCAGGAGTACGCTTCGGTTATTGGCGACAAGTGTGCTGTTACCTAGGGAGAATCTGTCTAAGATCACTGGGACAGAATCCAGGCAGCTATTACTAGGGCGGTGCGGGTGGTGCTTGGCGTGTCTAAGGACGGTCGCAAAAGTGACAAGGTGACCTGGTGGTGGAACGACACAGTCCAGAGGGAGACAAGGTTGAAGAAAGCCCTCTTCAAAACGTGGCAGGCGACCGGATATCCTGAAGATTGCGACGCATACAAGGTTGCCAAACGTGCCACTAAAAGAACTCTAGACAGAGCCAGACGGGACCACTTGCAACCGCTCTACTAGAAGTTGGAATCGTCTGAGGGGCAGAAGCTCATTTACAAGTTGGCACGTTCTAGGGTGAAAGTGGCACAGGATATATCCAAGTGCCGTTGTGTAACGGACCCTACTGGCAACCTGCTTTGTGAGGATCGCGCGGTGAAGCAGAGATGGCGTATGTACTTCCACGAGCTGCTGAATAAGCAGCACCAAGAGCTGCAGACACCGGAACTCCCTCCGAACCTGGGATTAGTGCCTCCGATAACTCCTGAGGAAGTCTACACGGCCCTTCGTCGCATGGCGAATCGGAAAGCTGTCGGAGCTGACGGAGTCCGCATTGATGCCTGGAAGGCAATGGGTCCTCGCGGTGTGGGCATCTTAACGAACTTTCTAAACCGCGTGCTCCTAACCGGCAAAATCCCGAGCCAATGGAGGCTAAGTATTATCACTCCAGTCTGCAAAGGCAAGGGCTCAGTACAGGAGTGTGGTAACTACCGCGGTATAAAGGTCATGTCCCACACCAGGAAGATCTTTGAGAGGATTTTAGACTCCCAGATCCGGCAGGAGTGTGCTGTCTCGACGTGTCAATATGGGTTCCATCCAGGGTACGGAACCACGGACCCTATTTTCGCCCTAAGGCGACTATGGAGAGATACAGATCGAAGAACACGCCTCTGCATATGCTCTTTTTAGACATGCAGAAGGCCTTCGACTGTGTCCCTCGGGGGGTGATCTGGTGGGCACTGAGGTCCAAAGGGGTACCAGAAGCCTATGTTGACATTCGAAATATGCTGGCAAACGCGGATAGGGAACGGTTGGTACGGCGGGTAAATGCGTGGATGAAATCGCTTGAGAACGGATATCTTAAACTTAATGTGGCGAAGACAGTGTACAAGGCCAGCAACACCACAGATCCTATGCCTGTGTGCATAGGCGGAGACATGGTCGAGTGCATAGACCAATTTAAATACTTGGGGTCTGTGCTCCACGCGTCCGGCGACATTAATTGCGACGTTAAGGCACGCATTTCCGCAGCTTGGGCAAAATGGCGTGAAATGACAGGTGTCATTTGTGACCCCAAAATGCCGGTTAAGCTTAAGGGACAGGTCTATAAGACCATCATCAGACCTATCGTTCTATATGGCAGTGAGGCGTGGCCTGTGCTTGAGCGACACAAGCAGGAGCTGCGTGTCACGAAGATGAATATGCTGCGGTGGATGTGTGGAGTTACGCGGAAAGGCCGCATCAGGAACTCCCGCATCCGTGGCAGTCTCCGTGTCCGTGGCATAGCAGACAAACTGCAAGAGAGTCGCCTGCGCTGGTACGGTCACGTCTTACGTAAACCTGTTACTGCATGTTACGTGGGTAACAAATGTCTTGCCATGGCGCCTCCGTCGGGCCCAAACAAGCGAGGCAGACCAAAGAAGTGCTGGCTTGACGTTGTAAGAGATTACATACGTGCCAACAAACTTACACCACGGGATGCCAGAGATGATAATGATGAAATGGAGGCGTATTAGTAGGAAAGCGGACCCCGGGCTCCAACGCGTAAGCCGCGGATGCGACCGGGTTTATACGCTGAGATGATGATGATGACATATATAGATAAACATCCAAGACCTAGGCCTATCAGGAAAAGATCGTTTTCCATCATGAACTGGCCGGGGATCGAACCCGGAAAAAAATCACATCTCTCTTATTCTTATTCTCTTATTTATTAATCATTCAATTCAGCATATACAATTAATGTTGCCAAAGGAGGAGACGAAGTTTGTGAGGGAGTGGGACTTTCAGTGCCCTTATGCCTCTTGCCGAAGCAGGAGACGCTCTGGTCGGGAGACAATATTGAACTCCCGGCCATCGTAGGCGCAAGTATGCGGGCGGTGAGCAGCACGCCGGCAGCGCCGCGCCGGACCGCTACGTTTTTGTATCCAACAACGTTCACAGTTTTTCTGTAGTGTATTTAGTATCAACAATGCACTCGTGCGAAGCCTGAGGGGGTCGCTAGTTTTATTCATAATTTTTTATACTGTAAATAGTTTTTAAGTTAAAAAGACTTTCATGTTTACGCTTGTTCCATTAGAACTTGTTTAAATTATACATATATCCACGTTTAGCTATTAAGGTCAAGAAAAAACATTAAAGCGATTCACACACGGTGGTGTATGCGTGTTAGGTATTTACGGATTTAATAGAGGTCATTGCGACATGAAATCCGCTTCACTGCCTACCGAGGCCTAAATGCTAGGAGCGCCCCGTGGTTTCACCGGCACAAGCATCGATTTGTGTGTTAATTAAATACATAATTATATCCGTATTTTAAACTATTTTTGTGCCATAGGATATTGATGTTAGTCCCATGAAAAGCTTTGGACACAAAAAAGTCATGTATATTTTTGTTCGTAGCAAAACTATGTAAAAAGAAATCAAATCCTTCCTAAAAGTGATGTCTTCAAGCCTGTCGGAATAATAACGAGTTCAAAATGTACATGCATACATAACAGCAGCCTATAATTTCCCCACTCCGGGGACACAGGTCTCTAATCGGTGAGAGGGAGTGGAACGGTGAACGAAAACATCGTGAGTAAAACGCTATATCCTGGCACCAATAATTCGACAAGACGTGTGAAATCAGCCAACCCGCACTGGTCTCTCTCTCTCTCGTGGTAGACAACGGCCCACTCTCTCTCACCGAGAGAAGGCCTGTGTCCCAACAATGGGACTTTCCTTGATCTCTTGAAGGCCTTCGACCTGGTGTCGTATGATGTCCTTTGGGCGAAGGTCAGGGAAGCGGGCGTACCTCAGGAGTTGACGGGCCTGTTTCAATACTGGTACTCGAATCAGTGTAATCAGGTTCGTTGGGGTAGTACTCTCTCTGAACCGTACAGGTTGGAGTGTGGAGTTAGGCAGGGGGGTTTAACCTCGTGGGGACCGCTTCGGCGGTCACGCGCGGCGGGTCGGCCACCACTCTAGGTGGCTGACGTGACCCGAACTCCGGGTCACCGTCGGGCAACCCGGTCTCCTCACTGAGAGGAGCTGGGGGCCCCGTTTGCTTCCGGGCAAACGAGTGGGGCTAAGAGGAAGGACACCTCGCTAAAAAACCCTTGGCTGCTGCGTCTTCTTGCACACGAAGACGTACCCAGCCGGGCTCCTCCGTATGGAGGACCCACTGTGGGCTTGCCTTCGGGTGGGAATCGCTGGCGGGGGATTGGTAGGCAGGCATGCTATTTCCCATGACCCCGCCACTAAGGCGATGTCGGTGTGCCGCTGTTCGGTTTTAGTGGGTATTCCCGGCTTCGGCTGGGCGAGTCCCACACACGCCCTTCGGGGTATGGTGCGTAAATGTCATTTCCACAGCGTCAAAAAAAAAAAAAAAAAAGGGGGGTTTAACCTCACCTAGGCTCTTCAACCTGTACGTGAATGAGTTGATCGTTGAGCTTAGTAGCAAACCAGTTGGGTGCAAAATAGATGGCACTAGTGTTAACAATATTAGTTATGCTGATGACATGGTGCTGCTGGGCCCAACGTCTGGCTCAATCAGAGAGATGTTACGTGTTTGCGAGAGTTATGCTGCGACTCACGGCTTGCAGTATAATGTTGTTAAGAGTGAGTACTTGATCTTTGAGGTCCCCGGGAGAAGGGTGCATTACGAGCCCGTAATTTGTTTAAATGGAAAACCATTAAATAGGGTTACCGAATTTAAATACCTGGGCCATTTTTTGACTGCGGATCTCAAAGATCAAGTAGACATTGAACGCGAACGCAGGGCGCTAGCAGTTAGATGCAACATGTTGGCTCACAGATTTGCACGTTGTAGTAATGGAGTCAAAATCACTTTGTTCAAAGCTTTTTGTCAGTCGTTCTACACGGACGGTCTGTGGGTTAACTGTACGCGGAAGGCTCTAGATGCCCTGCGGGTGCAATATAATAATGGTTTTAGGGTGCTGTTAGGGTTACCTAGGTACTGTAGTGCGTCTTCGGCAGGTACCTGCACCGGATAGGACGAGAGGAAATGCCGTCGTGCCACGGTTGCGGCGCGGCGGAGGACACGGCGGGACACACCCTCGCGGTGTGCCCGTCGTGGGCCGTGCCGCGCCGCGATCTTGTCGCGGCTGTAGGAGCGGACCTCTCGCTGCCCGCCATCGTCAGAGCGATGGTGGGGAGCGAGGGGGCCTGGGCGGCGATGGCCTCCTTCTGCGAGGTCGTGATGTCGCAGAAGGAGGCCGCGGAGCGCGAGCGAGAGAAGGATCCCCTCGCTCCGGCGCTCCGTAGGCGGCGTAGGGGCAGGAGAAGGCGGGATTTCGCCCGCTTTCTCCCGCCCTGAGGTGAGCGGCGGGCGTGAGGCACGGGGGTGCCCGCGCCCGCCTGGCACGCTCACCACGTGGGTGGCCGAGCCACGGCCCCTCCCTAGGAGGGGCAAATGAGGGCCCGCCTTACTAGGCGGGTTTCGCCGGCGGGGGAGAGGTAGCTCAGGCTCCGCTAGTTACCCACTCCCCCGCCACTATGGCGATGCCGGAGCGCCGCTGGAGTTTTTAGTGGGTATACCGGGAGGCTATCTCCCGGGGAGTCCCACATACCCCTCCCGTCCCCCGACTGGTGGGGATACGTAATTGTCATTTTCCCCAGCGACAACAAAAAAAAAAAGGTGCTGTAGTGCATGTTCGCTTTGGCGCGGGTTGATGATTTTCATGCCATCATGAGGAAAAAGGCGGCCTCGTTGCTAGGTAGAACTAGGACCAGCGCTAACAGCATCCTACAAGCCATGGCCGATAAGTACGATGCGCCGGTGCTTAGGCGCTGGTTAGCATTGCTTGTGCGGCAAGCATGATTAGTTTTTAAGTGTTACTAACCCTTAGTAGATAAGTTACTAACCATTGGACCATTGTTGTCTTTGAATAAATAAATTATTATTATTATTCCTTTATTTCATTATATACACTTATAAATTACATTTTTAAATATTTCTACATAAAAAATATTATTATTATTTCTTTATTTCATTGTATATACATATAAATTACATTTTTAAATATTTCTATATAAATAATACATAAAAAACATTTAAAAATATAAAAAATAGTAGTAGTAGCCCACCGGTATCGGGAACAGGGTCCAAGCTACCGGCGGTCAGGGCTCCAGAGAGAATGAATAGGAATTACAAAAAACTAAATAAATAGATAAATGGAAACATGAAGCGCTTTTCCTCTCTCTACTTATTTAAAACTTGCTGTGCCCAACAGGGTCCATAATTGTTTCCAATATTATAATAAAATATTTACCACCTGTAACTGTACATTATGGATTGCAATAAACGATTTGATTTGATTTGATTTGAGAGGAACTTCCTGACAATGCGAGCCGTGTCCAGAAGTACAGCTTTCTGAATCAAGCCTTTGATCCAGCTGCCTAACGAGAGCCTCTTGAGGTGTTGGTCGAGGCTCTTGGCTATTAAGCCATTGGCTGTCACGACTATCGGCACAATGATTGCTGAATCCACCTCCCACATGTCGACAACCTCGTGAGCCAAGTCAAGATACTTGATTTGTTTATCTTTCTCGGCTTTCACGAGGTTCTCATCATGCGGGATGGTTATGTCAACAATCATTGCACGCCGCTCTGATCGATCCACCATCACTATATCAGGCTTATTGGCAACAATAGTCCTGTCAGTGAGGATGGATCGATCCCAGTACAATGTGATATGGCCATTTTCGAGAACTGGGTCGGGCACATACCTGTAGTACGGCACCTCCGATTCCACAAGGTTGTATTTGAGAGCAAGTTGCTAATGAATTATCCTGGCTACAAGGTTGTGTCTATGCAAGTACTCTCCGTTAGCTAGACGAGAACACCCGGAGATAATATGCCTTATTGATTCCCCCGGCCGGTGACATGCCCGACAGATGTCAACTGTGCCGTCTTTCACAATAAATCTCCGGTAATTGTTCGTCATCATAACTTCGTCCATAATTGCACATACAAAACCTTCGGTTTCCCCAAAGAGGTCACCGAATCGTAGCCAGGCCACGGACGCTTGTAAATCTACATCAGGCCCGTGTAGGGCTCTGAAAAAGCATCCGTGAAGCTCCTTGTCCTCTCCTCTCCCTCTCCTTCCATACCTCCATGCGATCATTGGTGTCAAGCACTGCTGGTTTACGCCAGTTCTCTTTAGCCAAGGAGAGCGGAGTAAGGCCCTTGTCAACCGCGACCACATCTCGATGCATCCCCACGTCGGTTTCTAAAAAATATTCCCTGAGACTGCATATCTCGCGATTGTGGAGGGTCTTAGCGTTTAAAAAGCCACGACCTCCACATTTTCGCGGGATATACAGCCTCATAACCGATGATCGTGGGTGATGCAATCGATTTGCAGTCAGCAGTGTACGGACCCGCTGATCCAGTCCATTTGAGTATGCCGAAAGAGTACATCAATACCGGCATGACCCAACCGTTGAAAGCGCGCACCTTGTTTCCGCCTGATAGAAGACTATTAAGTACTTTTTTCAGGCGGCCAAAGAAGCGTTCCTTCAACGATTGCTTCATGTCAGTAACATTGATACCCAATGCTTCCGATATACCCAAATACTTATAGGTTTCGGATGCGGAGAGGGCTCTAAGGTTTATGGAACTCGTGAGTTGGGTTCCCACGGATTCCACAATCTCTCCTCGCTTTACATGCATGACCGCACATTTGTCCACACCAAATTCCATCCTGATGGCGCTACTGAAAGTTTCAGTAATTTTCAGTAGCTCCTTCAGTTGTGAATTGTTGGGAGCAAAAAGTTTCAGGTCATCCATGTAAAGGAGGTGCGATATAACCTGACCACCTCTCCTCAACCGATAGCCTAAACCTGAATCCTCCAATAGTGTGCTTAGAGGATTCAATGCTAAGCAAAACCAAAGTGGACTCAAACTATCGCCCTGAAATATTCCTCGCTCGATCCTTATCGGTTCGCTATTCCTCAGAATATTTCGACATCCTGGATAGCGAAGAACTGTCCTCCATGTCCTCATACACGTCACCAGGAAGGTGCGCAGAGTTGCATCCACTTTATACAACTCCAGCACCCGCATGAGCCATGTATGTGGCACTGAGTCATAGGCCTTCTTATAATCTATTCAACATGTCGATAGATCCTTTCGGGAACGACGAACTTGTTGGCTAATGGCCACATCATTATTATTATTATTATTAAGCAATAAAATGTATTATTTAAAAACAAAAACGAGCTTGCATAAAACTCTAACGAACTGAAAAGGCACTGCATATTTGAATATTAAAAAAACATATTTAAAATGAGTATTTAAAATATTTCATTTTAAAACCAACTCGATCTGCTTGCTAGAAATTTTTTTACCTCATAATATGGCGTCAAACATCCGCTATTTTTTTTTTTTTTTATGTTACCTGTCTAAGACAAATCTAACGATATCTCAAATGTGAAGAACTGTTTAGCGGTTCTAGAGACACAAGATAATAATAGTAGTTTATGACACTTATATAATGAGGGATATTATGCACGAGTATGAGTTTATATCGAGTATGAGTTCGCGTCGGCTATCGGCGACAAGTACGCTGGCACCGATGGTGAAACTGTCCAAGTCCACTGGGACAGGATCCAGGCAGCTATTTTTGGGGCGGCGCGGGTGGTTCTCGGCGTCTCTAAGGGCGGTGGCAAAAGTGACAAGGAGACCTGGTGGTGGGACGACATAATCCAGAGGGAGACTAGGGTGAAAAAAGCCCTCTTCAAAACGTGGCAGGCGACTGGATCTCCTGAAGATCGCGACGCATATAGGTCGCCAAATGTGGCACTAAAAGAGCTGTAGCCAGAGCCAGACGAGACCACTTGCAAGTTGGCACGTTACAGGGTCAAAGCGGCACTGGATACCTCCAAGCCGTTGTGTAAAAGACCCCAAATGGCGACCTGCTATGCTAGAACCTCGCGGTGAAGGAGAGATGGCACTCGTACTTTCACGAGCTGCTGAACAAGCAACACCAAGAGGTGCAGATACCGGAACTCCCTCCGAACCTTGGACTAGTGACCCTGATAACGCCTGAGGAAGTCCAAACGGCTCTTCATCGTATGGGGAATCGGAAAGCTGTCGGAGCTGACGGAGTCCCCATTGAGGCCTGGAAGGCGATGCGTCCTCGCGGTGTGGGCATGTTAACTAACTTTCGCGTGCTCCTGAATGGTAAAATCCCGAGCCAATGGAGGCTGAGTATTATTACTCCAGTCTTCAAAGGCAAGGGCTCGGTACAGGAGTGTGGCAACTATCGCGGCATTAAGGTCATGGCCACACCATGAAGATCTTTGAGAGGATTTTAGACTCTCGGATCCGGCAGAAGTGTGCTGTCTCGGAGTGTCAATATGGGTTTCGCCCAGGGTATGGAATCATGGACCCTATCTTCACACTAAGGATCACCATGGAGAGATACAGATCGAAGAACACGCCTCTGCATAATTCTCTTTCTAGATACGCAGAAGGCCTTCGACTGTGTCCCTCGCGGGGTAATCTGGTGGGTGCTGAGATTCAAAGAGGTACCAGAAGCCTATGTTGACATAATTCGAGACATTTACCTCAATTGCGATTCCGTTTTTAGGACCGCTGTTGGCTACACTAAACCCTTCCCCATCACCGTCGGAGTCCACCAGAGATCCGTGCTTAGTCCGTTTCTGTTCAGCGTGATATTAGACGTCTTGTAGGACAGCATCAAGGATTCACATTGTAACCCGGCTTCTGGATTCGAAGAATCTCTGACCGTGCCGCAGCAAAATTTACTTAAGAAATAGGTGGTAAAAGAGGAGCACTAAATGAAACAATAAATGGATGCAATCACAAGTTTATTTTTCAAGTACCCTGTGTCATAAGTAACAAACTACATGACAAAAAAAACTTCCAACTTAACCAGTCAATTCCCTGACTCACTCCGTCTCCGTACCGAAGTGTGACAGGTAATCCATACGAGACATTTAACAAGCTCAGGGTCACTTGTAGAAGGAATCGTGAGGTGAACCGTTGTAACCACAGGACCGATACCGGAGGAGACGTCGTCGGGTCCCTGATGAAGAAACCGCGCTGTATGAGGTGTACCGCGCGGCGAAGAAGGCTCTGTGGCTGGCCATCTGTGAAGCGAAGACGCGAGCCAGGGATGTTGGAGACTCTAAATAGGGATCCATGGGGGTGTCCATATCGCGCGGTCCGAGGGAAACTTCGAGCCGCGGCGCCCCCTCTTACGGAGAGTCTTCAACCCGAGCTGCTGGAGGAGGTGGTCGCAGCCCTCTTCCTGGCAAAAGCGGAGCATACGCCAGCATCGATGGCTTTGTCCACAGCCACAGAGTCTACAGAGGAAAACGCCATTAGCGTCCCAGAGGTGACACAGGCAGAGATGAGGGCAGCCGTGATGCTGCTCCGGGCCAAGAATGTGGCTCCGGGGTCCGACGGGATCCACAGCTGCGTGTTAGCCCTCGCTCTGCAGGAACGCAAGCCCCAACTTAGAGGGCTCTATGCAGCGTGCCTTGAGCGGAGCCAGTTTCCCACTTTGTGGAAATCTGGTCGTCTGGTCCTACTCAGGAAGGCTGGGCGCTCTGTGGATTCGTCGTCCGCGTACCGGCCCATAGTGCTACTAGACGAGGTGGGTAAGTTGTTTGAACGAATCATTGCAGCCCGCCTCGTCGGCCACTTGTGCAGAGAGGGGCCGGACTTGGACGACAGTCAGTTCGGGTTTCGGCATGGGCGCTCATGCTGTGACGCGCGTGAGAGTCCTAGCGGAAGAAGCGGTGTCCCGGGGTGGGGTGATGTTGGCGGTGTCCTTGGATATCTCCAACGCTTTTAACACCCTACCTCGGAATTGTATTCGGGAGGCACTGCGGTACCATCAAGTGCCTCCCTACCTCCGTCAAATAGTTGGGGCTTATCTGTCCGAGAGATGTGTCACTTACATGAACGTGATGGCGAACACCAGCGCCGCATGTCGTGCGGTGTTCCACAGGGCTCGGTCCTAGGCCCACTCCTGTGGAACATCGGTTACGACTGGTTGCTGAGAGGCGAGCTCAGACCGGGGGTAGACCTGACATGTTATGCGGACGACACGCTGGTCACCGCCCGGGGGAGCTCGCATAGGGAAACAACGTTGTTGGCGACGGCTGCGGCATCACAGGTGGTGGGCCGTATACGTCGCTTAGGCCTGGAGGTGGCCCTCAGCAAGTCAGAAGCCATGGTGTTTCATGGTCCCCAGCGGGCGCCGCCACCCGGCTCACACATCGTGGTCGGGGGGGTTCAGTTCGCTGTCGAGTCCACTATGAAATACCTAGAATTGGTGCTCGACAGCCGGTGGGAGTTCGGCCCCCACTTCCGGCGGCTGGCGCCCAAGTTGTTGGGAGCGGCTGGGGCACTTTCAACGTTGCTTCCCAACCTGGGGGGCCGAGCGCCGCTTGTAGGCGGCTCTACATGGGAATCGTGCGATCGATGGCCCTGTATGGGGCCCCGGTGTGGGCCTCTGACCTGACAGCCGGCAGCATCTCTATATTGCGGAAACCGCAGAGAGTGATGGCCGTCAGAGTCATACATGGGTATCGCACGATCTCCTATGAGGCGGCCTGTCTACTGACCGGATCCCTGCCATGGGACCTGGAGGCGAAGGTCCTCGCGTCACTGTACCGATGGCGTGAGCAGGCGCGAGAACAGGGCGAACGGCCGATGCAACGTCAGATTGAGCAGCGTCGGTCGCAGCTAAGCGAGGTCCTGGTGGCGGAATGGCGGGACAGGCTTTCGCGCCCTGCCGCCGGCCTCACCACCATCGAGGCCATCCGGCCGGTACTGGTGGACTGGCTCGGGAGAAGGCATGGCTCCCTGACGTTTCGGGTGACACAGGTGCTCTCAGGGCATAGTTGCTTCGGAAAGTACCTGTGTCGCATAAACAGGGAGCCAGACGCCCGGTGTCACCACTGCGTCGACTGCGGGGAGGACACGGCGCAGCATACGCTGGCAGAGTGTGCCGCTTGGGAGGAGCTACGCCGTGCCCTCATCTCTGAAGTAGGCAGTGACTTATCGCTGCCGGTCGTAATCAGGTCAATGGTCGGCAGCGAAGAGTCCTGGGCGCATCCCAGGACTCTTCGCTGGTTTCCTTCTGCGAAACAGTTGTCTCGCAGAAGGAGGCTGCGGAAAGGGAGAGGGAGATCTCGTCCTCTCATCCAGCCCGCAGCAGGCGTACCGGGCGTCACCGGAGGCCGGATAACGCCCTCTTCCAGCCCCCATAATTGGTCCAGGGGCGATAGACTCGACAATCTGTCGCCCCCCAAACATCAGGACCCGAGGTGGCGGCGCAAATTGTTCCACGCCCGCCACTCTTAGACGTCACGAGGGGAGTTCTACACCTCACTCCCCCCCTGACCCGAGGGTATTAGTTCTCGCAGACCCCGGTGTAGGTGTGAGACGGAACACGCGGGTGGTTTTTAGTCGCCCATCCCAGGGCGGCGGATATCCATGAGGATTTTACACCCGGCAAAAAAAAGCAACACGACCCCATGTCTGTGCGCATAGGCGTAAATATGGTCGATGCACGGACCAGTTTAAATACTTGGGGTCTGTGCTCCAAACGTCGGGTGACATTGATTGCGACGTCAGGGCACATATTTCCGTTACAGCTTGGGTAAAATGGCGTGAGGTGACAGGTGTCATTTATGACCTCAAAATGCCGGTTAAGCTTAAGGGGCAGATCTATAAAACCATCATTAGAGCTGTTCTCCTGTATGGCAGTGAGCCGTGGCCTGTGCTTCAGCGACACAAGCAGGAGTTGCGTGTCACGGAGATGAATATGATGCAGTGGATATGTGGAGGTATGCGGAATGACCGCATCAGGAACTCCCGCACCCGTGGCAGTCTTCGTGCCCGTAATATTGCAGAAAATTTGCAGGACGGTCGCCTACGCTGATACGGCCACGTCTTACGCAAACCGGAATGTTACGTGGGTAACAAATGTCTTGTCATGGCGGCTCCGCCAGGACGGAACAAGCGGGGTAGACCAAAGAAATGCTGGCTTGACGTTGTAAGAGATGACATGCGTAGCAATAAGCTCTTACCACAGGATGCTAAAGATCGCGCGAAATGGAGGAGAATGTGCAGGAAAGCGGACCCCGGGCTCCAACGCGAAAGCCGCGGATGCAACCGGGATAAACGCTGAGATGATGATGACTGGGTAGGTAGGAGTGTCCAATACATATTCTAAAAAACATTGCTAAAACTCTAGACATGTGTGACCCCGCATTTTGCAGATGTTCGACGCTGAGCCCATCCTGTTCCGGTGATTTCCCTCCCTTCATATTTTTCAGAATCGTACGAATTTCCTTAGCACTAACTTTTAATCTGATGTTTTCACACACGAGGTCTGTGTCTATTCTCCACTCGGAAGCACTTTTTTAAAGAACTTCGTTCCAATATGTTAAAAGCCACCAGCGTTGCGACATTTACGTATTTTTTGAAAATATCTAAGCATCATACCGTGATATCTGCCGTCTTAACGAAAAGTGCGATAACTACGTTAAACATGATTTCGAGAAAAACGTGTTTAAAGAATTTTGTTTTGTTTTGTTTTTCTCTCCATCACTATACTTGGTATCGAGTTGAATCTTTAAGTACATGATATGTAACAATGTAGAGAATATTACGTGATACTTAATGTTTGTTCCCGCATTTATTCCCTGTATAAAAAACAAAAAATACTATAATGTTAAGTATTATTACTATTTCGAAAGAATGTTTACTAGGCATAACCGTAATAAGTAACCTATTTATTGCACTAATGGTTAAGAAACCAACATGATTAATTTTTAAGTAGCAATGAATATTGTTCTTATGAACTGTTTTCTAACCAAAAGTGCATAGAGTTTCTTATTTATTGCGGTTTTCATTAGTAAGAGACAAGTTTAACGACAAAGTTGTAATTTGTTACTATTAGAAAAACAGGGATGTTACGTTTTATAACAAATAAGAATGAATAGAAGCTTACAAAACTTTATATTACTTCTTTTAACCAATGTACTATGAAATTGTCAAGCCAAGTCTAGTTATTATATCTATGTTCAGATGTGTTTAAAAATAGGTATGTGATTTCAGTTATAATTTTATAAATAAGAAGAATATTAGTATTAAATCGTTTTAATTTCATACTATCTAGTAGTATAGTAGTACTTCTCTGTATGAGAGGAGACCTATGCCCAGCAGTGGGACTATAAAAAGGTTGTTGATGATTGATTGATTATAATAGGAGTTACTACTTTGCTAACTTACATAACTTAATTCTGGTCTATCACACACACACATATAAAAAAATATAATCGTTAATTAAAATATCTTAATAGTAGTTAAAGTACCCAAAATTCTAAATATTAAAAATAATTTTAAAAAAGTAGTCTACTTTTTAATATTGAGATTAATGTAGGAATCAGTCTGATATAATACTTACATATAAGTAATTAAATATTTTTAGTCTAGGTTCGAAACTTGGGACGTTTCGGGTAACCAAAGCCTCTCCTGGTTTCAGGCATAAAAGATACTAAGGTTTCGTTCTTTTGTTATGCCTCTTGATAAATTCTTGCTTGTAAAATTAGGAAACCATTTGTTTTTTCTTATAGAATATCTAGATCGTATCGTTCGTATCGTATCTATCAGATACGTGGGAATCTTTGTGCTTTATTGTAAATGGTGGTAGGCCACATCGGCTGCCGGTAGAAATTACCACCTACCAGACAAAGCCTTGCCGCCAAGCGATTCGTCGTGTTCCGGCATGATGTCTGGTGAAGCCGTACGGAGGACGGGTCTGAGCAGTTGTGTTGCGATGTGTGTCGGGTACGATGCGCCAAGTGTTGTTGTGTCAGGAGTTTGGTTGTGGCGGGTCTCCACATCAATCTCCCTCTGCCGCAGCATCCTTGGTCGTGTTGTTGGGTTTAACATTGCACCACCTCGCTCAACTGCCGTCTTCCTTTCCTGCTGTTTTTAAGTGAATTGGTTTAATAAACTAGCGCGCTTTACCATCAACGATTGCATCACTGCTTACCATCAGGCGGGATTGCAGTCAAGCGCAAGTTTATAATTATTAAAAAAAAATGCCCCTCTTTCGGCTTTGACTGCTATGATATCTTTTAGATAGACTCTGGGTTCCATGTTTTGGATTCTATGCTCAGTCGACACATCCTCATATCTGTAAATATCGGATACTGGCATCACTTTTACTATGGTTCTTTTTGAAATTTTACGGAATCTATAAAATCATCAAAATCATAAACTTCTTTTTAATGTCGTTTCAACCTGATAATGAAAGTTATCAGCCGACATGAACGTATGGCCTGGTTCAAAATATTTTACGGTAATTGATTCGGCAGCAATCAGCTGACTATTTACCATGTTTACCAGAAAACACATAAACGCCCAGTTTTTGTTTTGTGCCGCGCAATTGTCGGCTCATAAAACGATATGCTTCATGTCACATTCATGAATAAAAAAAGACCTGAATGCAGAAATGATATCTTCTTGGCTTCTACAAGAGACAGTTTCAATTCTAGAGCGCGGTAGGTCGCACCGGGCATTATCTTATGCACATTTTCGGGTTGTATCCGTTGAACAATCAGAGTGTCTGCACATGGGGCCATTTAATTGCGCCACCTTATTGACATTGTCACGTTCAAAACCAGATGTGTACAAAAATTCCTATCACTATGAATGATCGCCAACGCTTTGTTTTTTCTTACAATTAATTCTAACTTACGCATTCTAAATTCCTGTTCACAATCTTATATTCACTAACAGGGGTTGACACCGTTACTATTTATTTATTATACCAACTCCAACTGTACTATACTTTCTATTATGAGTTATTTATATAACTACTATATACAATTTATAACTAGTCGTCTCGCACAGTATTCGTTTAATCTACCTACAAATAAATGCAATAAATCTACTTAATACATCAATTCTAGTATTCTTCCCATAGTTAAGTAATAAGACCCCTTAACATAACCGCAATAATTCAAGCAATGAGCTTGAATTATTGCGGTTATAACTTGTAAATGAAAATCATAATAACGAAATATATGGTAATTATAAATGCAATAACTCAAACTTATTGCACTTGTAAATGAATATTACAAATGACGAACTATGCTAATTATAAATGCACTAACTACACTTATTGCAGATACGTTTAGTAAAACTACTTAATAGTGGAAGTAAGATATTCCTATCTATAGTTATTTCGGTCTTGTTATATAAATCATAAAACACTGATCTAGAAATTACAGTTTAGCTTAGTATAAAACCGGCTACGTCGTAGATACGTAAAAAGTGTCTAAAAAGAATGTATAGATCTCATTCTGCAAATTCCAGATATGTACTTAACTCAATTTGGGGCAAAACTCCAGTTATTGCACTTTTCGAAAGGATGGCAGATATGAGCCTCGTTTTGTGTTTTATTTTAATTTTGTGATATTCCTATATGAGTCACAATAATTATTTTCCTTTCTTTCTTTACAAACAAACAAACAGATGGCTACAAAAAATTTCAAACAACGAACTCGTAAAACAGGTGTTTGGCGAGTTCTTTATTTCGTCTTTTCGATTCCTTAATATAATAGGTAAAGAAACCGATTCAATTTGTATTCACGCGCGTATGCTCGTTCTGTTACCATGTTCCTAATAGTGTTGGTTGCAATATGTTGTGTCGTGTTCGCGTTTTGGACGTGGGTAAGGCCGCGACGTGCATCACCATCACCCCCGATTTTTCCAGGCGCGTTACCATTGTTAGGCCACGGATATCAGTTAATCAGAGTCGCTGGAAATCCTGTATGTAAGTAAATTGTTCTACGTGGTTCTATGAGATAAGAACAAGTTCACATTATTATTGATGAGGTTTGAATATTGCTGTGTAACTAAAGGATTTTCCCGGATCCTCTATACAACTTGCTCTCTCTACATCTTTCTTTATTAACCGACTTCAAAAAAGGGGGAGGTTCTCAGTTCAACTATATTTTTAACCGACTTCAAAAAGGATTCTTCTTCTTCATCATCATCATCTCAGCGTTAATCCCAGTCGCATCCGTAGCTTTTCAGCTTTGGAGTCTGGGGTCTGCTTTTCCAGTCTAACTGCTGATTTTGGCTAAACTTAGAAATTTTCCATGATGCGACTGCCGTCTGACCTTCACAACCCGAAGGCGATATCTAAGCATTGCAGTTAGACCAATTGTTAGACTTTTAAGGGTTCCAACAACCCGTAAAGACTGCCACCAGATGTTTGTATGGCAACCGGGACCAACGGCTTAACGTGCTTTCCAAGGCACGACCAGACCAGTGCAAATATTCATATTCATGCATACAAATATTTGCACTGTACGGGTATGGAACGGCCGCGTTCGCTACCGCTACGCCACGGAGACTGTCTTCTAATTCTCCTTTAGCCTATAGATGTCCACTGCTGGATAAAGGCCTCCCCCAAGGCTTTCCACAATGACCGGTCTTGTGCTGCCCGCATCCATCGGTTTGGTTTTTCTGCGATTCTCCTAATTTCTGGTTCGATCACGCAGAGAAACTCCGAGCATAGCTCTTTCCATCGCCCTTTGTGTAACTCTGATCCTTCGTATGAGGCCCATTGTGAGCGACCACATTTCAGTGGCTAAACACTTTAGTCTTGAGTCACTGTGGTATCTTGGACGACGAGAAGATGTAGCGTAGCTTCCCGACCGCTGCGCAGCCTAGCTGGATTCGACGTGACACCTCTTTCTCGAAGTTGGACCTACCTAGTTGGACTGTTTGTCCCAGGTATATATACTCGTCAACAACTTCGAGTGCAGAGCAACTAACTAGAATTGCAGTGGGTGCGACATGAGAGTTCGACATGATTTTCGTCTTATCCATATTCATCGTTAGACCCACTGCTTGGGAAGCTCTGCTGAGGTCATTGAGCATTGAAAAAGGATTAGGTTACTCAATTCGACAGTGTACCTATATTCTTTTTTAATTTTTATATTTAAATCAGAACTTCGCGGCATTTGCTTTTCACAACTCAGTATTTGACAAGCCTTTTTCCTCTCTTTGTGGGGTCAGCGTCCAGTCTGACCAGATAGATGGAGCTGAATAACAATATTTTACACGAAGAGACTTCTCTTCACAACTATAAAGTGTAAAATAAAAACGTTTACTACAAAATAACAATAATCGACTTAAAAAAATTGTTTTCTACCGTTTCATGTATGTATTATATAAAAAAAAATACAGTCTAGAGCACTATTCAAAGTTAACATTGCGTTTTTTCAGATGTTTGGGAATTAATAAAGAAAATATTTAATTTCTGCTTAAATAATGGTGACGTCATCGAAATACGGTTGGGCCTACTTCCTGTATATGGTACGTTTCTTTTTTCAATTTCATTTTTTATACTAGTGACCCGCCCCGGCATCGCTCAGCTCGATTTTCTAATTTGTTTCCACCACTAAGTACCACAGGCTGTTATAAATAGCGGGCATGACTACAATGACTCCTGTCCTAGCGCTTCATGAGCTATAAAGTAACGCGTAATTTTTAATTTGTGATATCTTTTAAAGTATTTATTAAAATAATATGATGTCAAGGGAAATTAATGAGGGCTTGGCAAGTACGAGGCCCGGCTCGTTGGTGCGTTGTGTTTCACGCGCTCCTCAAAGAGATTTCAGTACATTGTGACGGGGTCCACGATGACTGATGCCTGGGTCAGGGTTGCGGGTTGGTCAAAAGAGAAACCGTGGCCCTGGCACACAAGCAAGTGAAGGAACACGGATGGCTTTTAGTCAATAAAACTCTGATACGCCATTCCACTCCGCCCAGAGCAGGAGAGATTATTTGATGATTTCCCATCCAAAACAAAAAAAAAAAAACGAATAACTGAAATCTAAATAAAATTAGACATTTTATCATGGTTGATGATCATTTTATCAGTGACTGAGCGATCGACTGCTGCTATGAGTTTCACGGGTTCGCATCCTGCTCGGAACAAATATTTGTATGGCCTCTAGGTAGTTGTTCCGGGTCTGGCCATTTGTGTATGTGAGTTTAAATATTTGTAAGGGCACCCAAAATACAGAAGTCATTCCTAGTATGGAGCAGAACTTAAAAAAAACATGATAATGATTTTATTTGTTCTGAACATGATATAAAATCCATACCTATCTATACATATTTATGGGTTTATTTATCTGTAATAATTTGTTATTGATAGATAAATAAACCCCATTCATTACCCGGCTGCCAGGAAGGGTTATTTTTTTAGCGCGTATCTTGTATGTAATATTCTTTATTAACTTGTATCTCCAGAACCGGATAACGGATCGATGGAATTCTCTTAATAGCCCAAGTGTTATTACATAGGTGACATTAAAAAAAACAAAAGAGCGGATGTATGACGCCATATTGTGAGGTATAAAGAAATAAATTTCTGTCAAGCATATCGAGTGGGACATCAAAATGGAGAATTTTAAACACTGATTCTAAATATGTATATAACTAAATATTAAATGGAATGAACAAAAGTAATTACATATTTTTTTCTACCAAGCATATTGAGTTGGGTATCAAAATGAAGGATTGTAATCACTGATTCTAATAAATATATTGATTCTATATACATATGTATATTTTATGTATTAGGTCTTTACCTATAAAATTTCCGTATAACATGAAAAAAATTAAAAGAATTCTTTCATGTATTTTTTACTAGCTGACCCGGCGAACTTTGTTCCGCCTTAAAGGCAATAAATATCACATGATCATATTTTTTACTTTTTCAATTAGGAACATTATAAATTAAAAAAAATATATATTCCATGATTTTTTAATTTGTCATTTATTTATTGTAGCACCTTGTGAAAGAAATTGTGAATTTATACTTGTGCTTCCTAAATTATCTAGCTGTTGATCTCTGAGATGTCGTGGTGGCTTAATATGTCGTGGTGGCCTAGTGGTTAAAACACCAGCCTCTCTTGTATGAGTGCATGGGTTTGATTCCAGGTCAGGCAAGTATCGATGTAACTTTTCTAAAGTGATATGTACTCTCTAGGTATATCTAGGACACCAATGACTGAAGGTGAAGGAAAACATCTTGAGGAAACCCTGGACTTTATTAGTCTGCAATCGCCACCCCGCATTGAGCAAGCGTGGTGATTACGCACAATCCTTCTCCACATGAGAGGAGACCTGTGCCCAGCAGGCCCGTAGGACGATAAAAAGATTGATGATGATGATGATGATCTCTGAGGTTTGTTCGCCGATTTCGCATTGTCAACGGAGCAGTTTCACGGACTGCCGCCTCCCTTTGCTCTTGTGAGTGAGAAGCACGAAGTCGAGTCATACTAAGGCGGAGCTCTGCACGTGCAATTTCTTGCTCTTCTTCAGTACTTTCATTCAGAATGTTTCGATTTACTCTTGCATTACGGCTTTGTCGAGAACGATGTGATGGTCTTGGTCGCGGCATGGTATTTTTATTGAAGATAAATTGCACAGCAATACAATATTAGAAATTTTGAAGTTGAAGTTGTCTTTGTGGTTTTTTTATTTGAAACTTTAAACTAACAGAGAGTATTTATATTCTTTGCTTTGAACGATTGCTTCAACCGGTTAGACTTTCATTTGCTTTTTGTAATACCGTTTTTGGTATATGAATCGCTGACTTACATTTTGAATGAGTTGGTTTGTTATTCCATGTCAGTTGCGTTTTGTTATACCACGTCTTATGTCACGTCACACGGGAACGACGGGAACGGGTTCTTAGCTACCTCCCACCAATATTCTGCCAATTCGGTTAAGCCGTTCTTGAGTTATACAGGGTGGGCCATGAATTAGTTAACAATTGAAAAAATCGTATAAAGAAAACTATTTGACATATTTTTAAAATTATTTATTTACAAGAAAGTTAATTATTTGGAATTTATTTTTTAAAAATAACATCATCTAAATGTCCACCGTTTCGATTTTTGCACTCTTCTAAGCGAGCACCGAAATTTTCGAATACTCGTCGACAAAGAGACCGCGAGATCGCTGACATTTCTTCGCTAATTTTTTCCTTTAGTTCATGTAGTGTTTTTGGTTTATGGATGTAAACACGACTCTTCAAATAACCCCATAAAAAGAAGTCTGCTGGGGTTAAATCTGGACTCCTGGGTGGCCATGGGATGTCGCCTCGTCTGGAAATCGCCTTTTCCGGAAACATTTCTTTGACTACCGGCAGGGACTCGTTGGATGTGTGACAAGTGGCTCCATCTTGTTGAAACCATGTGTTACAATTATAGTCAGCAAATTCCAGTAGCTTCGGTGCCAAGAACCCCCGTAACATTTTCACATATTCAACAGAATTCTCAGTAACCGAACGGCCGCGAGAATCTTCGAAAAAATAGGGCCCAATGATTCCTTTTGCTGAAATTGCAGCCCATACCGTTACCTTGGGAGAATGAAGTGGCCTCGCGTGTTTAGATTTGGGATTTTCGCTGCTCCAATATCTGCAATTCTGTTTGTTTACGTGTCCGTTGAGGTGGAAATGGGCTTCGTCGGAAAATAAGAGGTTGTCAAAATTATTGAATCGATCTAACATTGTTTCGGCATAGGACTTGCGCAAATTTAAATCATTAGGTTTTAATTCCTGTACTAACTGGATCTTATATGGATGTAACTTCATATCTAATTTCAAAATACGGCGCAATGATGTTCGGGATAGTCCTAATTCAGCCGAACGTTTGCGCGTCGATAAATTTGGATCACGTCGAACTGATGCGAATACTCGCTGCACGTTCTCTTCGCTCCGAGAAGTCCGTGGGCCGCCGGTTTGCTTCACGTTTAGTGTAGATCCGGTCTCTTCGAACTTTTTAACCCATTTCTTTATTAATGGAGCACTCGGACACTGATTTAAATCGTGTAAGTCGTATTCAACGCGAAATAAGCGTCTCACAGTAATGAGCGAACTGTTGTTTAAATAAAATTGTTTCACACAATAAGCGCGCTGCGGCCCCGTGAAACGATCCATTGCGACTAAATTTCCGAGAAGCGAGCTAGTGGTAACGCCCATCTCCGCTCCCCGCGCGGCTTGTATTAGCGCGGGGTGTTAAGTTTAAATATTAACGAATTCTTGGCCCACCCTGTATATAAAAAGTGAATAGGCAACTGAATCGATTCCAATAATTTTACACCAATTGTTGCAGTGTAGTTACCGAGCGCGTCACGCAGCTCATGATGATACATCATAGTATTGCGCGCGGGCAACAGCTGATGCTAGAGGTCAACGCACCGCGCTCGCTCGCCCGTGGATCTTTGACCATATTTTTGTTGGGACAACCAAGTAGAATAGCAAGCTTATAACTTTGTGGTTTTTCATTATATCTTTTTGAAATTGTGTATATATTTTACTTAAAAATACTGGACACGCGTTTCCTACTTTGTGGAGGTGCAAGGTATCAGGGTAGCACAAAAGTGTAGGAGAAATCGACACAATAAATCTCATTCATATCTTTATCAAATCATCATAATACATGAAAGAAGTTTTATTGTGCATAGTTTGTGGACGTGCAAGGTACCAGGGTAGCACAAAAGTGTAGAAGTCGAAACAATAAACCTCGTTCATATATTTTTTTTTTTTAATAATTTATAAACCAGCGCTTGACCGCAATCCCGCCTGATGGTAAGCAGTGACGCAATCGTTGATGGTAAAGCGCACTAGTTTATTAAGAGCCTATTCACTCAAGCCTTGAAGACACTCAAATTGTAGTCCGACGGAAACACCGCCGCCGGCAGATTGTTCCAGTCCCTCGATGTACGCGGTATAAAGGAGGAGGCGAAACGCATCGTCCGGATCGTAGAGGTGTTAACAACATATGTAAGGGTGGAAACTCGCCGTACGACGGGTCGTCCGATAGTGGAACGGAGATGGGGGAATTAAATCGTGCAATTCCCTCGCACACTCCGCAAAATGTATCCTATAGAACACCGAAAGGCTGGCTACTCTACGCCTGTGCTCTAGGCTTTGGAGACCAACTCGAGTTAAATCAAGGTCATCAATCAGCCTCTTCGCACGCCTCTCCACTGAATCCAAAGTGGCCAGGTGACACTTAGCAGCACCAGCCCAAATGTGGCTGCAGTACTCCACACACGAACGGACCTGTGAATCATCATAATACATGAAAGAAGTTTTATTGTGCATAGTTTGTGGACGTGCAAGGTACCAGGGTAGCACAAAAGTGTAGGAGAAGTCGATACAATAAACCTCGTTCAATATCATTATCAAATCATCATAATACATGAAAGAAGTTTTATTGTGCATAGTTTGTGGACGTGCAAGGTACCAGGGTAGCACAAAAGTGTAGGAGAAGTCGAAACAATAAAGCTCATTCATCATTATCAAATCATCGTAATACATGAAAGAAGTTTTATTGTGCATAGTTTGTGGAGGTTCAAGGTACCAGGGTAGCACAAAAGTGTAGGAGAAGTCGAAACAAAGAAGCTCATTTATTCCCACAGGAACGACGCGGAGCGGCATAGAAAGTATCCTATGTCCTTCTCCTGGCTCTAAACTACCTCCCTGACAAGCTAAATCGGTTCAGCCGTTCTTGAGTTATAAGTGGAGTAACTAACACGACTTTCTTTTATATATATAGATTTGTATTAATTGAAGTAATTAATAAGCGGCATTGATTGCATGGATCAATGTCGCTTTGCCAAAGCAGTGGTAGTTTATTGATTCCTAAAAAAATCAGCTAGACGATAGGCAACAAATTCTTCCAAGGTATTTTTTAATGTCAATACTCAGTACTCAATATCTTTTTTGCTTTACCATGAGTTTATATAAGGGTGGTAACAATTATGGACCCTGTAGGGCACAGCAAAATAGGGTAACAGGAGAGAGGAAACTTAGTTTGAATATCTTAAAATAATATAATTATATTGCAATTTAATTTAATAATAAATAAAATATATACGGAGATCTTTGGTGTCTAACTAATTTTACTTAATTTGTTTATTTCCTTATCTGTATATTTGTGTTTAAATTATGAATAATTATAACGTTTCAGACGGTATTTCTGTAGTATGTCTTAAATAAGTATAATCAATTATATATTAAATTTTAATTTTAATTCTTTGTTTTTATCGCTAAGATATTCATTTATAGTGTAGTAAAATTTGTTTATTAGAATTTTTTTAAATTCATTTATAAATATATTTAACTTTTCTTCTTCCTTTATTGTGTCTGGTAGTTTATTATATATTTTTATTGACATTACGTAGGGGCTTGTAGAATGTAGTTTCAGTTTGGATGTTGGTATATTTAATCTGGAGGGGTGTCTGAGTGTGTAGAGTGTTTGGATGTCTTCGCGCTTTGTATAGAATTGTGGATACTTGTCTTGAATTGTCTCTTGGGTATAGAATTTTTTATCCGACAAGAAGTCATTTAGAAGTTGTTATTACAAATTCTGGAAAAAGTAGTAGTCTGTAGGCGCAAGGTCTGGTAGGTAGGACGGATGATGGAGAGTCTCAAACCCCATATCTTGCAACTTGGAGACTGTCCGTTGCGCGGTATGAGGTCGCGTATTGTCGTGCAGGAGCAGCGGAGAGGAGCGATTGAACAATGCTGGTTGGAGAAGTAACAGTTTGTCCATCATTATGTTCAGTTCTTCACAGTACACATCTGCAGTAATGCTTATCCCGTTTGGTAAGAAACTGTGATGAATCACACCGGTGTTAGACCACCAAACAGGGACCATCGCTTTTCTAGAGGTAAAATTTAGTTTAGAGCATTGTTTAGGTGCTAAACCAGGATCTAATCAACTTGCTGAGCACTTGCGGTTATCAAACAGAATCCGTTTTTCATCGCAGGTAACAATGTGATTCAAAATTCCTTCATTTATGTGTCTGTTGAGCAGTGTCAAGCAAGTCTCGCGTACTTCGCGCTGGCGATCATAGAGTTCGTGGGACACCCATTTGTCAAGCTATTTTACCTTGTCAATGCACCGCTTATGGTCCAATATTTTTTGTATTGTCGAAAGCTGTTGCTAATTCAGCCGTAGATTATGTATAATCATCAGCTTCCACAATCGCCTTCAATTGGTCATTGTCAACCAAAAGTCTTCGGACGACGATAAAAAATACAGTGATGTCCATAATATAAATACTAGGAACAGGCACAAATTTATTGTACCTACAACAAGGCTCAAGAAAATAGCTGTGACTCTTTTAGATGCCAATGTATACATTTTTACAATAGACTTCCAGAGGTGTTTCAAGATCTAAGCCTGAATAAATTCAAATCCTTGATTAAACGTAAGTTGTGTCAGAAAGCATTTTATAATGTTAAGGATTATATTGAGGACAAGGCTTGGGCTCGAGCTGCGTCCGATATCAATACACTGATTGTTCTTTGATTTTTCCTCTTGTAATTTTAATTTGTAATTGATTATGTTTTTTGATCTGACAGGAAAGTTCAGCACTGGTACAGCTACACAGGAGCTAAACTTAGTATTCGGGAACACTGTTGGAGCTGCTGAATCCTGGACAAAACTATCTTTGCATTGTGTAGATTCAATTAGGCCATAACATCGGCCGCCGGCAGAAGTTACTACCCACCAGACAAAGCCTTGCCGCCAAGCGATTTGTCGTGGTCCGGCATGATGTCTGGTGAAGCCGTACGGAGGACGGCTCTGAGCAGTTGTGTTGCGATGTGTGCCGGGTACGATGCGCCTAATGTTGTTGTCTTGGGAGTTTGGTCGTGGAGGGTCTTCAGATCAATCTCCCTTTGGCGCAGCATCGTTTGTCGTGTTGTTGGGTTTAACATTGCATCACCTCGCTCAACTGCCGTCTTCCTTCCTATTCGCTCAGTTTTCTGAGTGAATAGGCTCTTAATAAACTAGCGCGCTTTATCATCAACGATCGCATCACTGCTTACCATCAGGCGGGATTGCGGTCAAGCGGTAGTTTATAATTCCTAAAAAAAATAAATTTGTATAATTGCATGCCATACGTGTGAGCACAATTTACTTGCTGTAAAGCATGTATTTGTTGGGTTAGTCTTTTTTATTGTTGTTGTTGTTTTTTTTTTTTTGAGTTTTCCGTAATGGACGCTCTCAGCGTACAGTATATTTCTGCATCATTCTTACACGGTTGGTTTCAACATGAATGATGTAATCAAATATTTGTATCAATAGCTTGATAATTTAAAATAGTGTCCATGGAGTTTCATGCCCGTTCTTCTAAGCTAGTCGCCCATTCTTTGGAATGGGCGACTAGCTTCATCTTATTGACTGACCGACCTTCTAACAATTCAAAAGTGCCTCTGTAACTGGTCTATTTGAAATAAATGCTTTGATTTTGATTTTGACCGCGAGGTTCATTTTTTAGGTCGAAATTTCCAGAAAGGAAGCGAGCAAACCAATAACAGGTGGTGCGTTAGTTTGTAGTGTTAGCTCCGTAAACGCCGTTGATGTTGCGTGCCGCTTGTGCCGTGTTGTTACCACGACGGTACTCATATTCCATAATTACTCGAATTTTTAACGTATCCATGAAGACGAAAAAGATTGAAGTGTGATTACTATATATCTATTTCTAGCTGCGCCACGCGGTTTCACCCGCGTAGGTTTCGTTATGTTTTTTTTTTATATGCTCAGCTCGTATTAGTCGCAGCGTGATGGTATATAGCCTAAAGCTTTTCGAGAATAATGGGCTATCTAACACAAAAAGAATTTTTCAAATTGGACCAGTAGTTCCTGAGATTAGCACGATCAAACAAACAAACCCTTCAGCTTTACATATTAGTATAGATAACTTGAGTTTCAATTATAAATGGAACGTTAAAAAAAAGTGCTACACATACAATTACTAAAAACTTATTTGAAAAAGGTCAAGCTTACGTTGCTTTGAGTAGAGTGAGAACTCTTTCCGGACTTGCTATCAGTTCTCTTGACCCTAACAAATTGCTAAATCATCGAAATTACATAAAGTCATTTAAGGAATTAACACAATTTCATAACTAAAAGACATAAATAAAATAATAACTTAAAAAACCCCACCTGCATGAATGATATGATGAAATGAAAACTATAAGGCATTTAAAAAAATAACAATGATTAGATGCTTAAATCCAATAATATAAATTGAAACAGTACCAAACCTCGTAGGTACATAGGTTTGGTACTGTTTCCTAATCGGCGATCGGTGGCAATTCAGCTTTTAGCGGTTTGGTAAACAACCAGCATGATGTGGTTTTTTTTTAGGTGAAAAGTTTTCCTAGTGGCCTGTGGGATGAGTAAAAAATGTAAAACTAGCGTCAGGACACATAACCTAATCGAAAATACGTAACACGGAAAGATAGTAATTCACTGGCGCGGCGTAGTTGAGGAAGTAATAATAATAATAATAATAATAATAATAATTGTTTATTATTTCAGCATCAAGTAACATTACAGTCTTGTGATTGGAGCCTCCTTTTAAGCAGAAAAGCCTGTGTTAGGAGACTCCGCTCTTCCATAACTTAATAAGTTTCATTAAGATACTTGCTTTATACAAAATTAAACTAAATAATAGTAATAAAAGAATAATAAAAAATAGGCTTAAGGCTATACATACAGCACGCCCGCAGGCATGCGAGTGAGTAGGCGAAAGTGCGTGCGTGTGGTGTGAGTGTGTGTGTGTGCGCGTGTCTGTGCGTGTGCGCGCGCGTGTGTGTTTGTGTGTGTGTGAGTGAGTGTGAGTATGAATGAGAACACGAATGAGTTAGAATATGCGCATGATGGTGTAGAGATTTGGCAGATGAAGGGTTATGTTCATCTTAACCTCTTAACAACGCCTCCGTTTCATCATATGTTAGTGTTTTTATCCAACTAGTTAATGATTTTTTTAATTCGAATTGTTTCTTATTATAAACATAAATTTCTTTGTTGATTCTATTGTATAGCTGAGCTGAGCGTCTTTTGTACTGCACACTAGCGAATTTGGTTTTGGTTTGAGGAACTTCAACTATAATATCTTTTCTTCTTTTTAATGTAAGTCTAAGGTCAAAAGGAATTTCTTTGTGTTTCTTAAGCACTGTTTTAATTATGTATAGTTTTCTAACCGAGAGTAGATTACTAATTTGGTAAAGTTTTTGCGTAGGATATCTAAGGTTTCTAAAATACATAAGTTTTATCAAAGCTCGTTGACTCCGCTCAAGGTTAACGAATTTTGTCTTAGCTGCACCCCCCCAAATGGGGATGCAGTACACTAGTACCGACTGTACTAAAGCTACATATATTTCGTTTAATAGATTTCTGGAGGTATTTGAATTTGTGGGAAGTAATATCCTCCTTTCTACCGCGCCGTAAAAATTTATGTCTGCTCCTGCCGGTTTGTAAAAGCGGCTCGATGCGCGAGTATGCGTGTGTGTTTGTACTACAGCCTGCTGCACTGAAATAAGGTTGAAAGTTGAATTTTCTAGGATATAAATTTTTAATGTTCAGCACATCAAGCTACTATAATTGGTCAGCTTTTTTATTGGATTTTCAACTTTATCAATAAATGGTAAAGTCTCAAGGTTGATTGGGAATATTTGATAGTTTCGGATAGCTTGACCTGCTGTCGTCCGAATAATAATTGCAATTGTTCTGAAGTGTTATTTCTTTTTTTTATATACTACATATTATATTTTCATGTTTGTGTACGATAACACAACAATTTTTTTATTTTATTATTTTACCACATAAATTATAGTATTAGATAAAGTTATTCGTGCGAATTTATTCATTTTAATGTTCAAGTTTTCACTTCTGTCGTGACAACCTGTTTTTTTTTTTGTTTTCAGTAATCACAGATTTAGATGATCTTTCAATATTGGCCAACTCATCCCTAGAGAAACCATACGTCTATGGGTTTGGGAAGGAAAAGTTCAGCACTGGACTGACAACAGCGAGCTGTAAGTGAAGACTCCTATAATATAAATCATTATGTGTATTTTAAAGATCTTAATAGAAAATGTATAATAGGTAATTATCCTACTCATCATACAAATATTGTATTATAAATGTGCAAGTTTGAATGGATGTATGTCTAAACTCATTCACACAAAAACTACTGTACTGACAAGTTTTCACATTTAAAATAACAAAAATGCATAAAATTTAACATGAAAATTCAAACAAAAGTTTGTATGCAAATATTATTAATAAGTACATTATAATTATAAATTGAAAGTAATTATACATAGTTTATAAGGTATTTTTAACATATACAATTAAACATATATAATATACTAGCTGTTGCCCGCGACTCCGTCCGCATGGAGTTGAGTTTACAGAGCGAGGTGGTTCCCGTTTCCGTGGCAATGCCAACATAAATGCCCACATTAATACATAAGGTCTATAGCAACGTTAATTTTACCGGGTTTAAAGGTTTAGCAAAGGAAAGGAACATCAAATATCATACTTCTTATTATTTTGCGTTGGTTGGTGTTTTGAATATACACACATCAAAAGTGTCTAGGGATTAACATATATTTTTGCAATAACTTTTCTCCTGATTTATATTAATTAAAATTTTCTTTAAGGATTCATCAAATAAAGTGTTTTCGTTTGTCACAGTAACGATAAACCAAGTCACCTTTGCATTAATAAAGAAATTTGCCATTTTCCTAATAAAGGGATATTTGACATTTGAACCACTAACACAAAAGTTCAAAAAAAAAGACTGAAATAACAGTTTTCTCTAAAATTTTATTGGGTAACTTAAACAATTAATAATCCGTGTTTCTACCGCGAACACTAACAACACAAGAACATCGGTTTGGCATACTCAAAATGAGTTCATCCAAATCACGCTGTGGAATGGCCGCCCATGTTCGTTGCAACAACAAAAAAAGGTCTTCTTGCGACTGGATACCCTCCATATTCGGCAGAGCTCTTCTCTGTAGCATACCCCATGCATGCTCAATCGGGTTCAAGTCTGGCGACTGAGCAGGCCAGGGCAGGACATTGATGTTAGCTGCGGCGAGAGTCTGTCTTACAACTCTTGCGGTGTGCGGTCGTGCATTATCATGCATTAACTGAAATAAGGGACCGATTTGCACTTGTAGAGGAACGATGTCGTCTGATACAATCGTCTCAGCATAAATTTGAGCGTTGAGGTTGCCTCTGATCCAAATCAACTCAGTTCTTCCGCCGATCCAAATACCCGCCCATACCATGATGGTTCCACCACTATAAGGATGGACTTCCTGGTAGGATTTTAATCGCTGTTGGCGTCCAGGGGTTCACCAGTGTCGTATACGTCTTGTATCCGGTCTCATACCAAAACGAGACTCATCAGAAAAGCACACGAAACGCCATTGTTCTTCTGCCCAATTTCTGTGTTCAAGAGCCCATTGATATCGAATCCTACGATTGTGCATTGCTATAGGTGGTACCCGTAGCGGTCTTCGGGAATGAAGGTTCACTTCATGCAAGCGGTTTCTGACTGTTTGGTCGCTAATTAAGTTCCCTGAAGAGTGATGAAGCCTCACGGCTAACATCATGGCGGTTATTGTTGGAGCTCTTCGAGTTAAGATTTGAATGTATCGGTCTTGTCTCCGTGTGGAGCAGCGATACCGTCCTCCATGGCGCTCAGCCACAGTACCAGTGCTTCGGTAACGTGTCCAAAGTCGACTGATAACACTCTGACTTGTATTCAGAGCTAAAGCCACAGTACGTTGCCGGGAACCAGCTTCTATCATTCTCACGGCTCTGAGCATTTCTTCCCTGCTTAAATGACGTCGCCGCTCCATAATAACGTTGGTTTTAATCAGTAATAGGGAAACAGTAGCACTAATAATGTCTTCAATGCGTTGTATGTTTTTATAGGGAAAATATTGACAGCTGATTTTCATCTTTTACTCGAATTTGATTCACAGTTCCTGATTCAAATTATGAAATGCACCAAAAAGGATCCATATAAATTTATAAAATCATAAATTTATTACAAAGCCACATCTCAATCTCAAGAAATCCGCATAAAAATGCTTGATCCCTAGAAACTTTTGATGTGTGAACTTAGGATGTTATGAAAATAAGGGTTAAAAATTATTACGCTTGATAAAATATGAGCACATTTAAGTAAGTACAGTTTTATAAACAACGTTTTTTGTTTTGCTGTCTTTTGCCAAAACATAAAGATTTTCCGGATTTGATACACGTGAGCATGCCACATAGAGTTGCACATGAGAAAGACATGTTGTTTCTAAATGAACTCCGGTCTCCGGCAACTTTAACCGTCTGACCTTGGGCTTTGTTATTGTTGCCGCCTCCTTCTGCGAGACCGTCCTCTTGCAGAAGGAGGCTGCGGAGAGGGAGCGGGAAGAGGACGTACTTGCCGCTCCCCTCCGGCGTAGACGGGTGGGGCGAAGAAGGCGGGGGACGAACCCCCGCCTCCTTTAGCCCCAGGGTGTGACCAGCGCGTGCGGGTAGCTCCCGCACGTGCATTGCACAACGGTCACCACGTCTGGGGATTATTCCGTTACCGGGTAATCCCCCTTTGGCGCGGAAACCGGCCCTACAGGGGAGGGCCGGCAAGCCCTGAGAGTGGCACGGAGTTCTTGGCCTTCGGGTCGGCCCCGTGACACTCTCAACACAGGGCCCGACGGTAACCGGGTGGTTTTAGTGGGTATTCCCGGCTTCGGCCGGGCGAGTCCCACACACGCTCGTCGCCTAGCTAGCGACGGGTATGGTGCGTAAATGCATTTCCACTCGAGAAAAAAAAAAAAAAAAAAAATGGGCTTTGTTATTGTTATAGCAAATGCTGCTTTCAGAGGGAACTGTACTCTTTTAAATTGAAATGGAAAATCAGTCGTGATGATGAGATAACGGGGAATCAAGACATTTTTTCGTTTTGCCTTTCCAGCTATGATTGTAGCCATTACAATGTTGTGATACAGATGTTTTATTTGTAGCCGACTACCATTACACAGCTTTGGAGCGGCAAGATTCCCCATTAATAGGACTGGAACACCAACTTTTAGTATCAACTTATGGGATGGCACTCCTGAAAATTCTAAAGAGTTGAGAAATTCTATAGGGTATGATGTAACTTCTTCAGTTTTCATAATATTGTCCACTGAGAGGTATTCGACAACATTTCCCTGAACGTTTAAAATAATTTTTTTCATTTAAAGTCCCTTTCGCACAGCCATTCTCGGTTGGCCACATTTGTTTGAAAATCCGGATAGACATTATTTGATAGGTCATTTTAGCTATAATTTGACAGAACTCACGACTCAGTGTAATCATGCCGTTACTGTAAGTTGGCATACGATCTTCTCCGATTTTTAGAAGAGTAGCTGCATATTACCCGGCTTGAGAATCGTGGTGAAGTTGCACTTGCACATTCGTGGTGAGACAATACTTTTTCACGTTCAACAGGCATTTATTTCATCTGCCCCCCCCCCCCCCCCTACTAATCTCCGTAAGGGTCTGTCTAAAGTCACCAGCTAAAAGTACCACCATCCATATGCATCCATATGTATGCAAATAAAATTATCTTATCTTATCTTATCTTATCCCTCCTATGATATCTTGGTTGCCTTTGATGTCCCTTCTATAGCTAGATCTAGTGCTTCAATTGCCTTTTTGTGGGACATCGTACATTCATCCCAAAGTAACAACTTACTCTGTTGTAACATTCATCCGCGCTCACTGCTTTTACTAATGTTGCATACCGGCATTTCCTCATGAGCTAAGTTCAATGATAACTGACAGTGGTGGACATCCATAGGCTGAAGAAGAATATGCCTTCCTGCCTTAATATGCCTTCACTGAACACTGATAGTTTACGGATCCTTGATGATCCTTGAGACACCTGTTAGTCTCTAACCACACTTAACATCTGATAGTTTACGGATCCTTGATGATTCTGAGACACTTTTTTGTCTCAAAGTTTGATAGTCACTGATCACAACACACGTTAGAGTCACTGGTTAGCTCTACAATATCCACGCGCGCGACGGCGGGCTTGATAGCGTGCGAAGCTCAATCGAAGGACCAAAAAGAATGTATGATGATGATGATGTGTGTATGAAATGAGTGACACGGGGCCTTTGCTGGCCGTAATGAGAACGCGACGACTTGATGGCTGAAAGTAAAATGAATGCGAGGCGTAAATGCTGACAATGCTATGCTGATGTGCGGTTGCACCGTACAGTACTGCTGAATTTTATGTCAACATGCTCCAGCATCTGTTGCCATTTCTTAAATCTGCTCTGGAATATTATGAGTCAATGTGCAATGTCAAGAGTAATCACGATATTCTTAGCAATAAAATCAACTCTTGTATAAGCCTTACTTTACTTTAACCTTCCTTTCAGTATCAACGTGGAAGACACACCGGAGACTCCTTAATCCAGCATTCATGAATCTTCAAGTGCTGAACACATTTTTGACTGAATTTAACACGCAAGCTCGTGACTTGGTGTCTTTACTAGCTACTGAAGTTGGGAAGGAGCCTTTTAATGTGCAGCGTTACTTGGTCAAAAGTTTATTAAAAACCATTTCTCGTAAGTACAACAAAATATTAATAAGTTTCGTTTTCAAAGCCGTAAAGTAGAATAGAATACTGTTTGTTATGTACTGTTTGTTTGGTAGGTAACAGGTATAAAGGGTGACACAATGGGCGATCTTATCGCTAAGAGCGAATACCAACGGGAAGGACAGACAAATTGTTTGGGTAATCTACAGTGTACAATTTAGATTATATAATAAGTATAAACATCTATTATAAGAAACCAGAGAGAATTGGGGCAAAGAAAACGAGCGGTGTATCGTTCCTGCTTTTATTTTACACCTAACTGCCTTTTAAATTCCCCCATGACTTTTATATCATTTTTACATTTTTAAAAACCGTCACCAGTTGTCGCGCTAAGTAACTTTCGGAAATAAACATTAAATATTATTTTACTCCAGTTTGCAATAACTTCCGTCGACTACTCGGAGTCAGCATTTTTAATATCGGAAGTCAGTTGCAAAAAGTCTCAAATAATTTACAACATTTCATTATTTTAGAACCAAAAGCTAACATTTGGCTATACTGTCATTAAGTTTGTCTTCAAACTATAAGACACATTAACAACATAGTAATTGTTTGTATAATGATTGTTATAGAGGACCTAAACGTTAACATTACAGTAAGTTAATATTGCACTATCTGACTATCTAATTAGAATAAGTCCGTAACAATTGTTTATCTAAAAACAAGAACCGCTCAAAAGGTAATCTATCACATAATGGCACTAACTTTTTAAAAATAATTTACATCAGTCACTCATTGCATCGCAAGCTTCATTGATGAGGCACGCACCTGTCAGCCACTATACGACTTCAAATTAGTGACATCAAACTCTGCACATGCTACACACTGTTTTACATCAGGCACCTCACACACCAGGTTCAGTTGAAAACCAGCGTCAGGCACTAGTTGTCTGACATTTTTGCTGAACTGGGCCTTTTTGGCGCAGCCGGGAGGCACATATTCCTGCTAGTTTCCTACATTAATTTGTTTTATCACAATTTACTTTATTTTATTATTACTATTTTTTACTTTTTAATGTTTGTCTTTATCTGGTGTATTGTGTGTCTTTTAGTCTGTGCTAAATAAATGTATTTTCTTTATTTCATCTTTCTTTCTTTACATATGCTGCACATTGTACCGCAAGCTTCACTGGTCAAGCGCTCTTACTTGCCACCAGCCACTATACAACTTCGAATCAGTGACATCACACTCTGCACACTGTTTTACATACGTCACCTCACACATCAGGTTCAGTTAAAAACCAGCGTCAGGCACTAGTTGTCTGGCATTTTTGCTGAACTGGGCCTTTTTGGCGCAGCCGGGAGGCACATACTCCTGCTAGTTTCCTACATTAATTTGTTTTATCACAATTTACTTTAATTTATTATTACTATTTTTTACTTTTTAATGTTTGTCTTTATCTGATGTATTGTGTGTCTTTTAGTCTGTGCTAAATAAATGTATTTTCTTTCTTTCATCTTTCTTTCTTTACATATGCTGCACATTGTACCGCAAGCTTCACTGGTCAAGCTCTCTCACTTGCCACCAGCCACTATACAACTTCTAATCAGTGACATCACACTCTGCACACTATTTTACATACGTCACCTCACACACCAGGTTCAGTTTAAAACCAGCGTCAGGCACTAGTTGTCGGGCATTTTTGCTGAACTGGGCCTTTTTGGCGCTGCCGGGAAGCACGCATTCCTGCTAGTTTCCTACATTAATTTGTTTTATCACAATTTACTTTACTTTATTATTACTATTTTTTACTTTTTAATGTTTGTCTTTATCTGATGTATTGTGTGTCTTTTAGTCTGTGCTAAATAAATGTATTTTCTTTCTTTCTTCTTTCTTTCTTTACATATGCTGCACATTGCACCGCAAGCTTCACTCGTTAAGCTCTCTCACTTACCACCAGCCACTTTACGACTTCCAATGAGTAACATCACACTCTACATATGCTACACATTTCACCGCAAACTTCACTGGTCAAGCTCTCTCACTTGCCACCAGCCACTATACGACTTCCAATGAGTAACATCACACTATACATATGCTACATATTGCACCGCAAACTTCACTGGTCAAGCTCTCTCACTTGCCACCAGCCACTATACGACTTCCAATGAGTAACATCATACTATACATATGCTACATATTGCACCGCAAGCTTCACTGATTAAGCTCTCTCATTTGCCACCAGTCACTATACGACTTCCAATTAGTGACATCACACTCTGCACATACCACACATTGTACCGCAAGCTTCACTGGTCAAGTTCTCTCACTTGCCACCAGACACTATACGACTTCCAGTGAGTAACACCACTCTATATATGCTACACATTGCACCGCAAGCTTCACTGGTCAAGCTCTCTCATTTGCCACCAGCCACTATACGAATTCCAATTAGTGACATCACACTGTGCACATTGCGTGGTACGCTTCACGAGTCAAGCTCTCTCACCTTCCACCAGCCACTATACAACTTCCAATGAGTAACATCAGACTCTACATATGCCAAACATTTCTAACAGAGACTATCTTTTAACAAAATAACATTTAATCCATATTTCTTCGTTACTCTTAATCTACTAACTTAATCATAAAAATCATATTATGCCATATTGATGTTATTATATTTACTAAATGTGTTCTTTTTGTTGTTTTGTCCTTTCACTACAACTACATATAATATGAATGTAATTTATAAACTGTTTATTTTCCTAGTGTCATAACAATGTTTAACCAACAATTTCATACTCAATCCTTTTGATTGATCTCCTACCTACAAACCTGACAATTCTTTTTCAGACTCTGATTCTGAACTTATTTCATCAATACTTGTGCTAATCTACGGCTGTATCTGATCAACAGCCCCAATATTACAATAGTTCTTTTTACCAATGTTAGACCCTCGTATGCTCGAGACTTCATACCTATCGTTATCCAAAACTTTTAAGATTCTGTAGGGACCCGAGTATACAGGTAATAGCTTTTTCTCTGGCCTTCATTATGACCCATCTGTTTTTGAATCTTTACCAAATCCCCTATTACATATATCTTAGCTTCTTTGCGTATCTTATCAAATCTCTCTTTCTTTTTATTTTAGTCTTTCGATATGTGTCTGTTAATTTCGGTCCTTGTTTTATTGATATCCCTATCAGACTACCTGGTGTCTAAAAATATTTCATTCACTATATCCTCACTATTATGGATTAAATTACGACCAAACACAGCTTCTGGCGGGGTTTTAACTATACCTTTATTTAATGTATTACTTAACCCCCATTGAATATTACCCAAATAAGAATCCCATTTGGTCTCCCCTATTTTGTTGCTATATGAAGTTAACGCATCTAATACGGTCCGATTGTAGCACTCTAAACGACAGCGTTTAAAACGTGCTCTACGTGGTTTTTCTCGTAAGCTTTCGGAACTCATCAGAGGTAAAGGAGATGCCATGATCGGGGATAAACATACGAGGAGCATGCCAAAAAAAAAACTCAAATATTATAACATTTATTATTTATTACTCATGTCTATCTTTTCAAAGTCTTCACCCGTCGTTCACCCTCGGCATGTACTCGTATACACTTATTCGTACGTTTAAACCATTTGTAAAATAACCCCACTTCCTTTCAGACAACTCTAAAATTTTTAAATTATAGGCAGCTAGTTCAACTTTTCTTTAATTTTAGGAACTAAGTAAAATCGCGAGTCGAGCTAAGTCAAGGGAATATGGTGGGTGAGGCAGGATATGCACATTTTTTGGATTAAAAAAGTCCAAGTGTTGGCAGACGTGTGAGCCCAGGCATTGTCGTGATGCCAAAGAAAGCCATGCTCATAAAACGGTTGGTACACAAACTGACACATACTACTCAGAATTTACTGTTTTTGGATCTTCGAGCACCACTCTTCTGATATGACCGGTCTTACAAAAAAAACGAGGCGAACATGTGTTTCAGCGAGCTGTTTGCATGGCGACATTTTGTCGGCGTCCGTTCATCTTCAAAGCACCATGCAGTCGATTTTTGTTTTGATTCGGGATCGTAATTATATAGCCCTGTTTCGTCACCAGTAAGTATATCGTATATACATTTATCTACTCTCATATCAAAAAACTAAAAATATAAAACTAAAAAGGAGTTTATATTGACGTACTTTACCCATAGTATAAATAAATAAATATAAATATATATGGACAAATCACACAGATTGAGCTAGCCCCAAAGTAAGTTCGAGACTTGTGTTATGGGATACTAACTCAACGATACTATATTTTATAATAGATACATATATAGATAAACATCCAAGACCCAGGCCAATCAGGAAAAGACCGTTTCCCATCATGACCTGGCCGGGGATCGAACCCGGGGCCTCCACGTCGCAGGCAGGCAGGACCGTACAGATTACAAACCATAGATAGCACTATTTCATTTTTTTTATCTGTGGCTGCGCGCGCTTTGGCGCGTGCGCGTTGATGCAGGGTGCAGAATTTTGGCGCCAAATACGTTTCTTTGCATTGTGAGTCGTTGTTGTGTTTCGCTGGACACATAATTGATTATTATTGTTTCTTAAAATGTATGAGATTAGATAAAGTAGTGTATGAAACTGTACATAATGAGGTATTACACACTCGTGTGATACTATTAAAAAACTCGCTTCGCTCGTTTTTTAAACTCACACTCGTGCATAATATCCCACATTATGTAACAGTTTCATAAACTACTATTTTTTATTGCCTTCGTTAAATTTCTCAATCATAAATCGGCACAAATCTACCCGGCAGTCTTTTTGGTAGTTGGTCAGTTTGTGCGTCACCCATTTTGAACAACGCTTCCAAAGAGAAAGGTGATTATGGATAATGGTTTGCAGCGCTGTTGATCCAATACCCAGTTGTCGCTCAAGCTCTACGTATGTAATTTGGCGGTTATCCCGGAACAACATTTCAACCGCTTCAACGTTTTCTTGAGTGACTGCTGTTGACGGGCGACCCGACGTCGCTTCGTCTTCAAGGCTTCCCCCATCTCTCGAACTATGCAAACCCATTCAAAACTGTTACTCGTGAACAAGCAGACTCACCAAAAGTAGCCACCAACACTTGAAAATATTCTTGTGTTTTAAACCTTTTTTATAGTCACAGTAAATCATATCACGAAAATCACGTCGACTGAGTTCCATTCTTCCCGCCGAAATCTATCAAAAATGAGCCTCTTAAAAGAAAAAGGAAATGAATTCTAATATGCTACACCATCACGAAATAACCATTGTTTGCGATGGTGTATTACTTGCCTGTATCAAATTATGGAATAAAGAGTATTTAAAAAGGTTGGCATGCCCCTCGTACATATAATTAATCTAATCCCTAATTTAAGCCATAATACTAATTGTGATATTCGTATTTAAAAAGAACAGGATTAGCGTGTTTAATCAAACAAACTCTTCATATTAACATTATTAAAATTATGTAATTGTTGTGAACTGGATTGAGTTTTTGTTTTGTTCTTACAGAAACATCCCTAGGTCTAGACAAAACAGATCAAGATGTGTTTGATAAAGACTACACTATAGCAATAGAAGAATTATTTAATGTGTTCGTGGAAAGGGCGCATAGAATCTGGTTACATTTGCCATTCACATTCAACTGGAGTTCATTGAAGAGCAAACATGACAAGTTGTTGAACTTTACGAACGGTATTATGAATAAGGTAATTAAAAACAAAAAATATACAATACGTTAACAAAACCCTGTCCGACCCATAAGGATAATAAAGGTTAGGTAAACACATGACCAAATATAATATAAAATTTTACGTAATCATCATAGTACCAATACAAATGAATTTTGAAATAATCTTTTTTTCCCGCGAATTAATTCGAACTTCCCCGAAATTTGGTAAGTAAGTAAGTAAGTAAGTAAGTAAGTAAGTAAGTAAGTAAGTAAGTAAGTAAGTAAGTAAGTAAGTAAGTAAGTAAGTAAGTAAGTAAGTAAGTAAGTAAGTAAGTAAGTAAGTAAGTAAGTCATTTATTTTGCAAATATGGGTACAGTACATGGTGATAGAGTGATAATCGATAGGTTCAGCCACATTTTACCAATAGGCATGCAAAAATTATAATTTGAAGCTAAAGTTACTGGAAATTTATACTTAGACTGCATGTATAATTGAATAATTTGATGTCATAGAAACCAGTTACAATTATTATCAAATACCTACACAGTTTAGAGTCATTAACAATAAAAATGTCATATAATACAATTTCAAATATGATGTCAAAGAAGTGTAAAAGAATGAAATATATAAAGGGGAAAAAAAGCAGTCACAATAAAAAGTAATAATAATAATTAGGACACAATATAATTAGAAAATGTCAAATATAATCAAAAAATGTCAATTGTAATAAAAATGTCAAATAATATGTAAAAGAAAAAAATAAAATTAATGAAAATAGTAATAATAAACAATAAAAAAAAACAAAAATACTTTTACATACATACAGATCTCATAATATTTTCTCAAAATTTTTCTCAGTAAGGAATTCGCTGACAGTGTAGTATGCTTTATGCGTTAGAAAACCTCGAAGCCTGTTTTTAAACAATGGTAGTGGTAATTCTTTCCATTGTCTAGGTAATTTGTTATAGATTGCCGGAGCCATGCAATAGACACTTTTCCGCATTAGTGCCGTTTTAGCGGGGTGGGAGCACAGTACATTATTGTCTCGTCTGTTACGTGGTACTACATCGGCCAGACGTTTAAAACGATTTGGGTTGGACTTCACAAACACAGCCACTTCCATTATGTACAAACTAGGTAATGTTAATATTTTATGCTGTTTAAAGTATGGCATGCAACTATCAGTGGATTTAAGCATAAACATCGCCCGTAAACATCTTTTCTGTGCTTTAAAAACTGTTTCCCTCTCGGTTGAATTTCCCCAGAATATTATACCGTAACGTAAGTGGAATTCTACTATGCCATAATTGGCAGTAAGAAGTGCATCTACATCAATTATTGGGGATAGCGAATGTAGAGCGTAGGCGGACTTACTAATTCTCTTACATAAAGTATCACAATGTGCCTTCCAATTTAGGTTTTTATCTATTACGAGTCCTAAAAATTTTGTACTGTCCACTTCTTCTACGACTTCATTGTTATAATGTATTTTAGGGCGCGTGCTGGGAATCCGCTGACTAAAATGTACAGCTTTTGTCTTTTTTAAATTTATTTTTAAATTGTTTGCCTCTAACCAATTTACAACACTTCTTAAACACTTATTAATGTCCGATTCATACGTTACCAGATTTTCACATGGTATTGTCATAGTGCTGTCGTCTGCAGTGTTATTGGGTGTTCAACCCATTTAAGTAGATCATTTATGTATAGAATAAATATGAAGGGACCTAGTACGCTTCCCTGCGGTACTCCATACTTAACTTTACGCTCTGAGGATCGATATATCTCTTCACGCTTGCTAACTGGATTAATTTGGTAAATTTTAAAAAAGTGACAACACCGGTATTATTATGAGCGAATAGCGATGCGACCACGTGCCGCATGCCCTGCCGCACGCCGCCCACGGAAGGGTGCTAAACGCACATTTATTAAGTTACCTCTTTTTGGGAAAAAATATTTATTTTTAGGGGGATTTTTTTTAAGTTTAGCCCGGTTTTGTATGCATTAGTAGAATCAGTTATCGATACCTAACAACACCTTCACGGGTCGGACAGCTTAACATACTGTATATAAAAACAAAAATTAGACTGCAGACTATTAGGTTAAGACTTTCTTTCTTATAACAATCTTGAAACTAATTCAGAAAATTAATTTTTACTTACCCATTTTTTCTAAAATAAATGAATAAACGTTTTATAAAGTAAACATTTTGCAGATAATCATTAAACGAAAATTGAAGTTGAACGAAAATAATGGTATGGAAGAAAACACAAAATCAGCGCAAGGTATTCATTTCACTGTCCTTATATGCAATCCCTTGTTACATTCTCGTAAGTGCTTTGTTAACCTTTTTATTTTTGGAGTGGATGGGAAATCATCAAATGACCTCAATCGTGTTCATTTACTTGCCTGTGCGCCACGGTTTCTCTTTTTTGACCAAACCGCAACCCTTTTTTTTTTGTTGTTTTCACTTGAAAATGACAATAACGCATCCCCACCCGTCGGGGGACGGGAGAGGTATGTGGGACTCCCCGGGAGAGAGCCTCCCGGTATACCCACTAAAAACCCCAGCGGCATTCCGGTATCGCCTTAGTAGCGGGGGAATGGGAAACTAGCGGAGCCTGAGCTACCACTCAACCGCCGGCGATACCCGCCTAGTATGGCGAGCCCTCATTTGCCCCTCCTAGGGAGGGGCCGTGGCTTAGCCACCCACCCGGTGAGTGGTGCAAGGCGGGCGCGAGCACCCCCGTACCTTACGCCCGCCGCTTACCTCAGGGAGGGAGAAAGCGGGTGAAATCCCGCCTTCTCCTGCCCCTACGCCGCCTGCGGAGCGCCGGAGCGAGGGGATCCTCCTGTCGCTCGCGCTCCGCAGCCTCCTTCTGCGACATTACGTCTTCGCAGAAGGAGGCCATCGCCGCCCAGGGGGCCGAGTCTGCTATTTTATATCATTTTGTCATTCCAGCACGTTACCATTGTCATTTTGCTTTTATCCCGTAATCTGCTAAGAACATAAAGATCGGTCATTGATCTCGTAAATGATCATTCATCATTGCTGTATTGCCATTATTATAAAACTCGTTAGTAGAAATGAGTTTCCAAAAACTACTACTCAATTTGAACATTTCGTAATGCAAGATTTTATTAATATATATTTTAATATATTTATTAAATTTTTATAAGCAGTCTGGAATAGAAAATAGTTCTTAAATAGCAAAAAACATTATTGTGAAACTATAAAACTAGATATTTTGTTATCTGTTAAAGTCAATGTGACATTAATACAGACTGACTGACGTTTATTTGTTTTTTGCAACAGCTGGTGTTTTGTTATGTATTTATTTTTGTTTATATTATTAAAATTATAATTACTACGTAAAGAAAAACAATCAGCAAATTTCGGCCAAGATATGGCGCTAGGGCACTACAGCCGCGTCAATAAAATGCGAAGTGTAATTTGTTTTTAAACTCTCGACGCTGCTCATCATTCTTCAAGGCTGGATGCTATTGAAGTCAGGAACTCAAACACATGCTCAGACGACCAACAAGTTGACTGTGGTCATTAATCGACAGAGCTCCATCACAGCAAAAATGGTTCAAGTTTATATATCATCGAGATATCTGTGTCAAAAAAGGTAATTACGCACTGTTTATATACATACTCGTACACGTAATTCATCTTTATGAAAGTTTAGTAGAATAAAACTAATTATCCTAAATCAGAACTTCCACTCATTGGGTGTTCTACAAACATACCCACAATAAGAATTAAGTAGCTTTGAAAACAATAACATAAAATTAAATATAACCCCCCAGCTAAGCTTGTGTTAGATCTAGGTTTACATCAGTAGTAGTACATTGGCTAGAATTTAAATTCTTTATTGCAACTACATACTAAGCACTAGGTACCAAACCGTATTAGATAGGTATAAGAACTTTTTATTAAAGTCAATTTTGTTTTACATGAACTCTGCAGAATTACCTATAATGTCATCAGATTCTGAGTCAGATTTCTGGAGAATGCAAGAGGTAAATTTGACAATTTATTAAAAGCTAGTTTAATGAGGAAATTTTAGGAGAGATCTCCTAAAATATTAAACAAACTATAACCTACTAAGTATGTCCATATACTTAGTAGGTTATAGTTTGTCCATATAATAATAGTCCATAGAAGATAATATGTCTAGCAGTATGGGTTACAAATGGATGTAATAAGTAAATGAAACAGTGTTTATAAAAAGATTAATAATTTATTTTAAATCTTTGTTTTGTGCATGACTGCGGTGGATCTGTAACAAAGAGTTAAATCGTTTTTATAACAATTAGAACGTTTTCATAATTTCCTAGAATATTTAGAAGGGTTTACACTACATACCTGCTAATTTATTGTATGCATTTTTCCACAGATAGTCAACAAAACCCTGGTGCAGTGCTCAACCTTCAAGAAGATCCCGGTTCATACTGCACTGGAAATTAAAAGACTGATTATTGATGTGTTAATAATATTACATTAGGTGTTGTACCTAGGATTTGTTTTATTATTTAAATGACAAAATATCTTTTTGTTTTGTACAATATTTTTTTTTGAGTTAATGTAAAGTAGATATTTAGTTTATGAGAAAATAGATATATAGTTATAAATAAATGTTGATTTTCAATAGGTATAGTAGTTTCATTTATGTTGCTCCCAGCAAAAACAGAAATCAGAACTCCGGTCTGTCATACTATAAAGGTGCTGAATAAGATTATGGGTGTATGTTTGGTCTTCTGTGAAAGAAAGTATGCGAGAGAGTCCACCGTTCCATGTTAGTTTTAGTAGTTGTCTTTAAGTTAATTAATGTAATTAGTGTTGTACCGTTTTAGTTAACAATAAAAAAAAAAAAGAAAATAAAGTCCAACTATTATGTACCTTTACCAACATAGTTAAAAGAAATTCATACCTGTCGCAGTACTTCTGCATAATCCTCATCAGGTGGCAATAATGCTATTGGCATGTTTGCAATATTTGTGGTTTATTTTTTAGTTTCAAAGTCTTTGTTCCTTCATTGATTGCACTAGACACAGTAATTTGTGAAACTTTAAGGAGGGCAATGTCCTTGTCCAATAAAATTCTTGTAAGACTCTGATGCATAAAATGCAAATGCTATTAGAATCTGCAATAAAAATATAACATTAATCAATCTATTTCGTGTTTGTAGCTATAGATTACTATAGAATAATACATCAATTGTCAAATTACGTTTCCTCACCCTAATTTTTGCCCATACGCTATCAATTCGACGCAGTCTGGCCATAAGGAGAATGAGTTCTTCAATTAACCATCTTACTGAGACATATTCAAGGCAAAACGTTTTCAGAAATTCCGCCTCGGGAACATTAATAAAGGGATCCGTATTCAAACTCGTCAAGCGATGTGTTCGACGTCTCCTGCATATTATCTTCCTTCTCTAGCATCCACTGAGTTGGCTAGCTCAAGAATATTTGCTAATAATGAAAACATTCTCAAATATTCTACAAACACAATAGATATTACAGTTTTTGTACAAAACCACCACCACCATCGAGCTGCCTTGCTTCGAAAAGCAATGATTGTACAAAGACGGCATCATAACAGTTCAATGATCAAAAGAACTGTCAAAATTTTAGCAGATTACCGCATATGTCAGTCATTGATTTGTCATTTTGGACAAGATTACCGTTTTATGCCATTTCGTTCAGTGATTGACGACTTGGCACGCCATTTTGTTAGTAGATTACGGATTTTGTCAAAATCGGTCATTATGACATTAAAAGTCGACAATTTTGACACTATTGCAATAGCAGACTAGGGCCCCAGGCCTCCTCGCTCCCGACCATCACTCTGACGATGGCGACAAGATCACGGCGCGGCACAGCCCATGACGGGCACATCGCGAGGGTGTGTTCCGCCGTGTCCTCTGCCGCGCCGCAACCATGGTACGACGGTGTCTCCTCTCGTCCTATCCGGTGCACGTACCTGCGGAAGCAGTCGTGACCAGAGAGTACCTGCACCGGACGGAAGAAGAGAAACCCGTGACGCCTGTCACGGACCATGTATGTACAGTGTGTTCATCTCAGTTCATCTCAATCAGTTCGAATTAGTGTCTCTTAAGATACAGGTATTCCCTAGTTTAGGAGGCAGGATTTATTGTTTAGTTACATAGAAAATTACCTTTATTCTATTCTCTCTTCTTGTATCTATTGTTAGTTTTTTTAAGGCATGTACCTGCAAACTTTATCTATGTATGTTTTCGCTCAATAAAGTAATTATTATTATTCGACGATTGTCCCTAAATATAGTTACGGTACGAGTATTTCACCATAACATTAAAACAGTTAACGTTTATTAAATCATTTCAGAAAAATTCAAGCCCCTAATGGATCAACTTCTAGAGCTGGCCAAAACACAGGACGCCTTTACAGACGATGAGATCAGAGGACACCTAGAGACTTTTGTAATAGGTGCCTTTGACACAACATCTTCGGCAATGACATACGCTTTGTTACTGGTGGGATCGAAGCCCGATATACAAGAACGGTTATTTAAAGAGTAAGTAAATAAAAACAATAAAAACTTCTAACCTCTTTGGTCAAGCCATGCGGAGGTCGGGTCTGAACAGTTGTGTTGAAATGTGTGCCGGGTACAATGCGCCATTTTTTCGTTATGTCGGGAGTTTGATCGAGTAGGGTAATAGGACCCGAAACACGATGTTCCGCAGGCCGATCGCAGGTAGTTGGGGGCCCAAGTAGTGTGCAAGCCACACGCGAAAGGCAACCCCGCCCACTGCCGATGGCGATCCTTGGGGGGAATACGTTCCCGCAGTCTCCAGAACAATCTCTCTCTGGCGCAGCTTCGTTGGTCATGTTGTTGAATTTAACATTGCAATATCTCACTCAACTGCCGTCTTCCTTCCTATACACTACTATTACATATGCCTGATTGATTCACCTGGATGGTAAAATGCTCGACAAACATCAATCGTCCCGTCCTTCATAATATATCTCCGGTAGTTATTCGTCAAGATAATGTAGTCTATGGACTATAATAATGGCACAGACGAAACCTTAAGTTTCTGCGAAAAGGTCGCCATATCGTAGCCAGGATACGGAAGCTAAAAAGCCTACATCGGGCTAATGAAGAGCCCGATAAAATCGCCCGTGAAGTTTATTATATTATAGGCTTGTGCTAGTCCTCTTTCGCCCTAGATAGCAGTGTAAGTCCCTTGTCTACTGTACCATATGACGGTGCATACCCACTACGCTTTTTAAAATAATATTCTCTGCTACCTCTCGGTTGTGGAAAGTCTTCGCATTTAAAAAGTCTGGACCCAAGCACTTCGACGGAACATACAGTCTCATTACCGAGGATCGTAGGTGATGCATCCTGTTTGCTGTCAGCAGTGTACGCACCCTTCTATCTAGGGCGTCGAGTTCCGACACCCACGGTAAGATATGGGTTGGTACTATTCTAAGCCCGGCACCACACAGGGCCACACAGGAGTAGTTCATTTACAGCCTTATAAATACTTATAAGTACCATATGTTTAAAGATAGTCTTAAATACTCCAGGCCGTCCAGGTCTTTCAGGGCATAGTGGAGGGGAACAGACCTCGTGGAAGGTCACCGATGAGGTGGACCGACCAAATCGGCAGTGGGGGACCTGTTAATAAATGCTCCAGACTGTCATCCAACAAGGATAGATGGAGAGAGATGCGGTGTGTGACATCAGCGTCTCGAATTCAGTCATAGTGGCCACGACCGTTCTGTCAAGAGCGAAACGAAGACGAAGAAGAAATACGTATAAATACTATGTAATTTAATTTACACATTTTTTAAATTTCTACGTACTTGTGGTGCATTGGTACTGACTGCATAGCTTGTGGCGACCTACCTGAGCTAGGTTAATAAAAACCTGTGTTTCAAACCATCCCCAGAATAAGCGAACAGCGGATTACAGTTAATTTCTTATTCAAATATTTTAGATATTATTAATAATTCAGAATAAACGGTCGGTTTGTTAAGATATGGCCGGCCACTGGCAACACGGAGAGTAGGCGGGGCGTGGTTTCGGTGATATTATTGGGGCTTGACATCCTTTTAATCGACAAGGATGTCTTTAGACCATACGGGGAACACCTACAAGTATTTTCTTATCCGTCATATACATAATTATACTACACTGATAAGAATTATTACATAATACTCATACACGGGATTTTCTACCAGACACGGATCTTATACAGGTGAGTCACTTCCCATTATCTCTTGTAGGTTTGTCTTGTGCGGCCCGCATTAATTTGTTTTTGCTTTTGTAGGCAACGGGAGACCCGTTGCCTACAAAAGGGTTTATATTAAACAATTTTTGGTAGCAGGAGCGTGGGTCTCAAGGCTACTTTATCATCCATTTTTTAGTTGCAGGGCGTGCTTCTAAGTTTAGGTTTTACGGACCATCACACACCGGTGACCTACGTGACGCACGGACGTTTCTTTTTTTTTTTGTTGTTTTACGGATACAATACAAATTACGGGTTAACACTAACGGCGTGTGCATAGTATAATAGTTGGAATGTTGTTCACATCGGGTGAATGGTGAATTAACTAATCACGAAAATAAAAACTTTTCCTACGGTTTGTGCTAAATATAACAGTTAAAATATTGTTCACATCGAGTGAATTGGTTATTATTTGTGCCTAAGAAATGAACGAATCTGATTGTGGATTCGATTAGTAAAAATAAGTTTTTGCAAGTTTACCCGCATGTAGAATAATCGGAAGTCTTGGGGTTCTGTTTTGCGGAGGACCCTGCAATGGTTGTTGTGGATCTTAATTAGTGTTTAGTTATTCTTATATGGTATTTTGATTGATTTAATATATTTTTGTTTGAACATTGGTGCACTTTCATGGATAGTCTTAGCCTTTCAAAGGTTGGTTATTTGCTGAGTTATAACGATTTTTGGACGTTAATATTTAAATAACCGTTTGAAGTATTGTAATGTAATGATTCTTTCTAAAATATTAAGAACATTTATTTGTATTTTAATGATCAGTTTTTGTTTAAATTTCATATAGTTGTCTAGAAGGAGCGAAACCGGAAATTGCGCCAACTCTCTAGTACCCTCATTTAATTCGTCAAAGTGGTGGCGGGAGTGAGATTAGATATAAGCATTTTTGGAGCGAGTACGCGCAGTTCCTGGTTGTCCTCCGAATCAGTCGGAATAGTTAAGAAATATTGGAGTCCGTCTGTTATGTATTCAATTTAAGTATAGTATATTGGCTGTTACCTGTTGTGGAGAATAAAATTATTATATGGATCTGTCCAAGTTGCAGTTTTATTGAAATCTCAGAAGCGAGAGAGGATTCAGCCCACAAAATAAAGGTATGTATAAGCAATATTCATTTCTTGATTATAAAAAAATGATTATTTATCGTTATTTCAAACCATGCCATGTAGTATTTAAAATATTAATCTAATCTGTGGTTTTATTGTCGTTGATTCATCTGGTGAGGGCAACTCCCTCATGGTGTTTTGGCGATAATATACCAAACGTTGAAGTTTTGAATGTATAAGTTCGTACAGTTTCTAATCATGGATGGGCAGCGTTCGGTCAGGGCAACTCCCTGACAATGCTATTTATTCACATTTTGTGGTTTATCGCGACGAACATTTGGTTAAGGCGACTCCTTAATATTGTTGTTCGTGATGGCTACAGGAAACTGTATGTAATTTGGGTACCTAGATGTTTAGAATAAATATTTTTATGAACATAATAATTGAGGGTATGGTTTGAACAGATATTTTTAGACACAGATCAGATACAGTAACTATAATATGTATGTTCACTGGATTATTGTTAAGATTGCGTGGACTATGCTGGTTCACTGGATTATTGACAGGATTGAGTGGACTATGCTTGTTCACTGGATTGGATTATTGCTATGATAGGGATAAGGTACGAAAAAAAAAAATTTTAACAAATTAAAATATAACAAATTGCCAAATGAAATCAAGGAGTGTAGAAGCATGAATATTTATAAAAGAAAACTAAAGGAATATATTACGCTGAACGTAAGTTGTACATAAATACCCTGGCAACATACTATGAAATACTTGGTAAGTTAATAAAGTATTAAATACGATTACTACTTGTAAATCAAGAAAATTAAGCATAAAAAAAAAACATGTACTTATTTAAATATATTTAATAATAAGTATATATATATTATATTTATATTTTTTACGGACAAATTACACAGATTGAGCTAGCCCCAAAGTAAGTTCGAGACTTGTGTTATGGGATACTAACTCAACGATACTATATTTTATAATAGATACATATATAGATAAACACTCAAGACCCAGGCCAATCAGGAAAAGATCGTTTTCTATCATGACCTGACCGGGGATCGAACCCGGGGCCTCCACGTCGCAGGCAGGCGTGTTGACCGCTGCGCCACGGAGACCGACATATACCTAAGTAATAATTACAACATAAAACTAACATACACATTATAGCCAAAATTATAAAATGAAACACGTAAACGATCACCGGTCTCTGAGACTATAGTTTGCTGCATACATAAGCACATCTACACAATAATTTGCTCAAAAATAAATAATCAATAAATAAGAGGGTACCTCAGTTTCTAATTGGCCAGCCGTATTAACTTGTTTGTAAATGTACTATGTAACTACCCACACTTTTGTTTTTGCTTTCTTATCGTGCTGCGTCACTAGACGAAATAATGTGTGCATTAAATATTAAGTCTCATATAAGTGAACTGTATTATGTTCTTTTTGAGAAATAAAAAAAAAAAAGAAGTATCTGATGAATCGAACATTAATTATTACAAGTCGTCATCCCGATTGCGTGGACTAGGTTTGTCCACGGGATTAATAATAATAATAATAGCCCAAACTGACTATAAACACCGCCACGACCAAGTTGCTGCAATAATCCACCAATCACTAGCAATCAAAACAAAACTTATTACAGACAAAGTTCCCTACTATAAATACAAACCACAGGTAGTATTAGAAAACAATAATTTCAAGTTATACTGGGATATGACCATAATCACAGATAAAACCACATACAACAACAGACCAGACATAACTATGGTAGATAAAGAAAATAAATTTGCGTACATAATAGACATAGCTATATGCAACACCCATAATCTTACTAGCACACACACTGAAAAAAATTGCAAAATACACAGAATTAGCCATAGAGCTTAAAACGCAGTGGAACATCACCCACACCAAAACTATTCCCATCGTAATATCCAGCACAGGTGTCATCCCAAAAACCTTATACAATAGCCTTAACACATTAAACATTAGCCCGTCTACTTATCTTCTACTACAAAAAGCAGTTATTCTTAACACATGCAGGTTAACCCGAAAATTTTTAAATACTTAATTTAATTCAATCCCTTTTTACTCAAAAGCACTTGGCTTCGGCCCGTGCCAAATTCGACCCACACACAGATGTGAGATATTTAAAAAAAAAATAATGAGGAATAATAATAATAATATATTTATTTGCATAAAAACACGGTATACAGAGATGGTAATAATACAATTTGGACCAAGACATGTTTTGCCAATTTAATATAAGCATGTAGATTTTCCAAGATGTACTAGACATTAACATTTTTGTCAAGGAAATCCTTAACACTATAAAAACCATTCACAGACAACCATTCATACAATTTCCTTTTAAACAATCTGGTATTCACATTTTTGAGATCGTTTGGTAACTTATTATATAAATGTACACACATTGCAAGGCAGCTTTTATTATATTTAGCTAGCCTTTGAATCTCACTTAGTACGAGCCTGTTGGGGTCTCGTCGGTTTCGGACACAAATGTCATTTGCTTTGACAAATAAATTTTGATGCTGCCTAACAAACATACATATTTCATAAATATAAAGAGCCGGCAGCGGTAGCAAACCAAGTCTCTTAAATACTGGTCGACATGAGTCATCCGGTTGAAGGCCACATTTGGTGTGCATTACTTCGTTGAATTTAGTGATATTCATTTTATATTATATTTATTATTATTAGATTGGTTAAATTGAATGTAAACGGATTTATTTAAATTAATTTTTAAATGGTGAAAGTCAAGCCAATTCAATAATGTGTCTATTGTATTAGTGATATCTAACTCATGATCTGTAATGGTACTTTTCTTTCTATCGGATGCCACTATAATTATGTCATCAGCAAATAATACGCATTTATGTTTAGTTATTCTTATTATGTCATTTATGTCATTTTGACATTTCAGGATTGCGTGGACTAGGATTGTCCACGGGATTGACAGGATTGCGTGGACTAGGATTGTCCACGGGATTGACAGGATTGCGTGGACTAGGTTTGTCCACAGGATTAATATCAGGATTGCGTGGACTAGGTTTGTCCACTGGATTAATGTCAGGATTGCGTGGACTAGGTTTGTCCACTGGATTGATGTTAGGATTGCGTGGACTAGGTTTGTCCACTGGATTAATGTCAGGATTGCGTGGACTAGGTTTGTCCACTGGATTAATGTCAGGATTGCGTGGACTAGGTTTGTCCACTGGATTAATGTCAGGATTGCGTGGACTAGGTTTGTCCACTGGATTAATGTCAGGATTGCGTGGACTAGGTTTGTCCACTGGATTAATATCAGGATTGCGTGGACTAGGTTTGTCCACTGGATTAATGTCAGGATTGCGTGGACTAGGTTTGTCCACTGGATTAATGTCAGGATTGCGTGGACTAGGTTTGTCCACTGGATTGATGTTAGGATTGCGTGGACTAGGTTTGTCCACAGGATTAATGTCAAGATTGCGTGGACTATGTTTGTCCACTGGATTATTATTAAGATTGAGGGGACTATGTTTGTCCACTAGATTATTGTGAGGACTGAGTGGATTATGTTCAGTAGTTGCTTGGATAAAATTAATGGCTTAAAGCTTATGAAACTATTAGCAATGAATATCTTTGTACTGATTTGGATAATCGGGGTACGGATTTCTACTCGGTTCAATTTATTTTCAGCCATGGTACCAAGCGAGGATGATAAAAGGGAGGGGCGCCTCCAGCTGCTCCGCCTGGGAGGCGGTCAAGGAGTGGAAGGAGAGCGACTTCTACTTCTGGCGGAGAGGCCACACCAAGGAGGGCTCGTGGGACATCGAGTGTGCTGGCCGCGAAAGACTTGTTGAAGCTGCTCCCCGACTTCAAAGGAGAACCAAGTGGAAATTCATTTTTTTTTAAATTTAAAATAATGTAGTTCCCGAATTCGACCCGGCCTATAGGGCTCAAACCATTGCCAGCTGGCTTAGGAAAACGAGAATGACGAGGCAAACTAGTTGTCATTATTTCATTATTTTTATTATTTCATTTTCGTCAATTACCCAATTGAACAATAGTCTATTCATCATCATCATTTATTTATTCATAACAATTTACATTGTGTTGAACATTGCATATAAAATTAAAATAGAAATACCACATGCGGCTAAAAAAAAAAAAATTAAAAATGTCGATTTGGATATTTTATTGTGTGTACATAAATAATAAAATAAATAATCACAGACAAACCTAACAAGTCAATCAATTATTCTTAAGTGTGTCAATAGATATATAAACAAATGTCAGATATGATTACAAGAAAAAAATAAATAAAATAATGTCAAATGCATTGTTACAGTCAAAGTTAAGGAATTGAGTCGAAAGCGTGTTCACTGGTACTTTCTTCATTTTGTATCATTTGACATGAATTCTGATACTGATTATAAACTAAACATTTTTCCAAACTATTATATATTAACAATTTCAAATCAGTTAGTAACCTATTGAACAATTCAACTGCTTGGTAGCTGGAGCAATGCCTGACCACGTTAAAATTTGGTGACAACTTGTGTTTAAACTCCTTTCTTCATGTGCTTTCTCTTACCTTACGTTCCTCTTGTGATTCATACTGACGAATATACTTGGCAAAGTAACAAAGAATAACCAATATATAAACTTAGTACTGTCAAAATATTCAACTTAAAAAAAAAAAAAAAAAAAAAAGAAAAAAATGCTCTCTACAAGATTCTGTTTGTGAGATCCTTACTCAAGTCCTTATAGCACATTTCTGTAAGATGAATGCTTTCTGACACGTATAATTGTAACTGTTACCTCAATCTAGCTTTGTTAAGCACTATAATAATTAGCCTTTAGATGCTTTAAATCTAAAATATCTCTAAGGCTCTAAGGATGAAATAGAAGAGTCAATAGCAGCTAGCTCATGTTTTTAAGTTCACATCTATGTTAATACCTAAGAATTTGACTTTGTCCACTAAGTCAATCTTGTCTCCATCAATTTGTACGTCTAGATTGTCGTTGTTACGAGTTGTTGTCTTGAATAAAGTAATGTTGGTTTTACTTGTACTTAACAAAAGGTAACTGTAAACCAATCGTAAAGATTTTTAAGTGGTTCGTTTACAGCTTGGGTCAATTCTTTTAAGTGATTGGCCCCTATTATGTTAGTGTCATCCGCAAAGACAAGTTTTACATTAATTTTAGTGTGATGCATAAAGTTCAGCAAGTCATTTGTAAATATAATAAATAGAATAGGCCCCAAAATTGAGTTTTGAGGTACACCACGTTGTATCTTTGTGATTTTAGACGTGAATACAACTTCCATGATTGTTTCTATAAATAAATAAAATAAGTAAATAAATTGTTTATTTCTCAACTCTGTACATAATTTGTATAATGTTTTTCTTAATTCTAAATAGCTATCGATGCTTTTAATTTCTACAGACATTCTTCTATTATGTAAGTAGGATCTTATGAGAATTAAGGATTTGCCTCTCGATACTGTAATGTTCTAAGTCAGTCAGTAATAATTCATAGTCAATAGTATCAAAAGCTGAGCTGAGGTCGATAAATAGTCCAGCCACTTTCATTTTGTCATTTAATTTATTAATTGTCGTATGTGTTTATGGCATCAGAACAAACAATCTCCTTTCTGTTAACCAAATTGTCTTCTATTAATTATTTTGACATTCAAATGCACCATCATTTGACATTCATATACATAACATTGCCATATTTAAAAACAAAATGTGCTCTTTTCATTGAATTCTGATTATTAAGCCAGATTACAAGAAATGAACTGTGCGATTCTGAAGTAGATGTTCTATATTATCATTAATTAAATAAGGTAATTTAATGTAATGATTCTTTTTCTTGATTTGATAATCAACTGAGATTTTAAGTAATATATTATTGAATAGTATTTGTTATTGTTGTATAAAGTCCGATAGAATCTAAGTTGTGTACTTCTATATTATGTTATTTATGAATTCTTGATATTAGCTGTAGTGCGCCAGGAGGCTGCACTAAGTCGGATGGCCGAATGTAATGTAATGATTCTTTCTAAAATATTAAGAACATTTATTTGTATTTTAATGATCAGTTTTTGTTTAAATTTCATATAGTTGTCTAGAAGGAGCGAAACCGGAAATTGCGCCAACTCTCTAGTACCCTCATTTAATTCGTCAAAGTGGTGGCGGGAGTGAGATTAGATATAAGCATTTTTGGAGCGAGTACGCGCAGTTCCTGGTTGTCCTCCGAATCAGTCGGAATAGTTAAGAAATATTGGAGTCCGTCTGTTATGTATTCAATTTAAGTATAGTATATTGGCTGTTACCTGTTGTGGAGAATAAAATTATTATATGGATCTGTCCAAGTTGCAGTTTTATTGAAAGTATGTTTGTGAAATTTAGAGTACCTACATATTATGTATCTTGCAAGTCTCAATATATGAGCCAAATTTGACATATTTATCTAAAAGAGTTTTTGAATTATGAAGGTGTCAAAAGTGGCTCTAAATGGACCGTGTAATATTACACACGGTGCTGCTCGCCATCTGTTACTTGAACTTGGCTCGACACGCTACCGAACGTCTAGATTTATAAATTCATTAAATTGCATTAGCAAAGTATTGATACAGCTGAATCGATGTAGTCTAAGTAGAATAAGCCCTACCTGTTTTTCTTGAGGGAGACCCAGATTAGATGTACGTCAAATGTGGCATACCTCAGCACCAGCGGCATACTCATTAGAGCATCGTTTCGTGCAGCGTGCCGGGGTCTTATGTGTATTTCTGCAATGTCTCCTTCATTTTGAAGACCCTAACTTCTCGTCCCTATGGTCCAGCCATAGGGATGAGTTTGGACGAAATTGTCTACACTTGTGTCTACCGATCTCACAGCAGTGACCAGGAGATAACTTGACTGTTTGACCACCTCAACGAGGCGCTGCACCGGCACCCTGACGCACAGTTCGTCACTTGGGGGACTTAAATGCCTGCCACCAAGAGTGGCTTTTCCCATATCAGAGGACCGACTACGCTTGGAGGGAAATGCGAAACTTTGCGCTATCAATGGGCCTTTCCGCTGGTTGGACAATCGACTAGGGTGCCTGATGTAGTTGGTCATATCGCCAAATATCTGAACCTTCTGCTGACTACTGATCCGGACCAATGTACTGTAACAGTTTCCTCACCATTAGGAACTTCGGACCACTGTCTGATGAAGTCTGTATCGTCCATTTCCCCGCTCTATTGCGACTCACGTGCTGAACGGCGAAGGTGGCGATACAAGTTAGCAGATTGGGATGAGATGCGCCACTTCTTTTCGTCTTACCCCTGGCAACAGGTCTGCTTCTCTTCTGATAATCTGGCAAGCTGTGCGGATGCTATATCCGATGTGGTGCGTCAAGTTATAGAGTATTTTATCCCCCTTAGTGACGTGCCCGTCACTGACTCGGCTCGCCCATGGTTAAACGTCGATTGTGTTCCAGCTGAAGAGCTTCAGCAGCCGTTATTTCTCACCTGGGTTGACGCTCGTGACCATAGAGCTCCGGATGTAAGCTCAAAAAAGCGAGCCTTTAACCGTGCTGTCAAGTGCTACAAAAAGACACGTAAGAAGGGTCGCTTTGATCGCATTACTCATACTGGCAACAAGCTCCCCCGTTGCCAAATCGGTTGCGGCGAATTTCTGTTGGCCCACACTGCCTCCGCTGGTTAAGCCTGATTGAGCACTGACTCATACGGCTAGAGAGAAAGCAGGTCTCGTTGCATTTCTCTCTGCCCACAAATTGCGTCTTAATACTAGCAGTGCTACTCCACCTTATTTACCTCATTGCGGAACTTCAATACCGTAGGTTCACATTAGGAACAAGGAGATTCTAAGGGTACTGTGTCATGTGTTTGGACGTGAATAAGGCTAGTGGTCCAGATGGTATACCAGCAATTGTTCTTAAGTCATGTGCGCCCGAGTTGTCTCCTGTTTTGACGCGCTTGTATTGCTTCTCATTTGGGATTGGTATAGTGCCCAAGTCCTGGAAACTTACCCACATGCACCCTGTGCCCAAAAAAGGTAGTCGTGTCGATCCTAACAACTATCGACCGAATTAAGTAACCTCCATTCTCTGCAAGATTATGAAGCGTGTATTGAATTCGCGCCTGAAAGGTAACGATCTCCTCAGTGACCAACAGTACGGGTTTCGCAGCAATCGGTTAATTGGGGATCTATTAGTATATGCCACTGAGTTGCGGGGCGAGGCCCTCGAAAAAAATGAGGATGCGATTGCCGGTTCCCTTAATGCCTTGAAGACCTTCGATAGTGTATGGTACGCTGACCTTTTGAGTAAGCTTCCAGAATACGGCATTTTCGCTAGTCTAACTGGCTGGGTAAAAGACTTCCTGACTGAAAGGTCCCTTCAAGTTGTTGTCGACTGATGCTCATGGGAGTCCATGTCGACTATGTGTTCCTCAGGAGTCTGTTCTCTCTACAACTCTATTTCTATTTACGATCTGCTGATACCCGGTATCTATGAGTATGCAGATGACAGCACAGTTGTGGAGATATTCACCGCCAAAGAAGCGTTCAACTCGGCGTCTACTTTTCTTCCTTTTAACCTGAACTGGTTCAGTGAGTCCAAGGCCATAGTGGCTGCCAGGAAACTTGGCGTTATCGCAAAGGTCCAGCGGTACTTCACACCAGGTTAGCTTCTTATGTTATACAAAGCACAAGTCCATTCGTACGTGCAGTACTGTTGCCACATTTGGGCTGGTGCTGCAAAATACAACCTGGTTACTTTGGATTCAGTGGCAATGCGTGCGAAGAGGCTAATTGGTGGCCCAGATTTAGCTCAAAACGGTCTTCAAAGCCTGGAGGTCAGGAAAAAATTAGCTAGACTATCAGTGTTGTATAGGATGTATTTTGGAGAGTGTGCAATGGAATTGCATGATTTACTTCCCCCATCTCCGTACCATCATCCGACGACCCGTCTTCATACGGCGAGTTTCCACCCTTACGGTGTTAACACCACAACGATCCGAATGAAGCGTTATGCCTCCTTTTTTACTGCGTACATTGAGGGACTTAAACAATTTGCCAGCGGCGGTGTTTCCGTTGGATTACAATTTAAGTGTCTTCAAGGTTAGAGTATATTGGCTCTTAATAAACTAGCACGCTTTACCAACACTGATTGCATCACTGCTTACCTTTTTTTTTTGTTGGGAAGGGAAATCATCAAATGACTTCTCCGGAGCGGAGCGGAAGGGTATGTCAGACTTTTACTGACTAAAACCCACCCGTGTTCTTCACTTGCCTGTGCGACGGCCAGGGCCACGGTTTCTTCTTTAAGCAACCCGCAACCCCGACCCAGGAGGCATCGGTATTCGTGGACCCCGTCACGATGTGCTGACATCTCTTCGAGGCCCGCGTGAAACACGACGCGCCCTCGACTCGGGCCTGGTCCTAACCTGCTCACCGCCCGTAGGCCCGCGCCTACGGTGGCTAGGAGTTCGGTGTCGTCTCCCGACAAGGGTGTCTCCTGCGGCAGTTAATGGCGTGAGGGCAGTGGGATCCCCTTCTCCTTCACGCGCTCCACCTCCTCCTTGGCCAGCATCACTGTTTCAGAAGGAGGTGACGGTCTGCCATGTACTCTCGCTCCGGACCATGGCCTGGACCGGGGTCGGTCGCGACAGATCGCCGCCGAGCGCCGCTTCGAGGACACGGCGGTGCTCTTCCCAAGCCGGGCAGACCTCATTCCAAATGGTGCCTCCCGCCTTATACGGAACAGGAACCTTCCGAAATCGCACTCTCCATGTCACCATGAGATCCCACCGGAGCTCAGTCCGCCGTACCGGGATTGCTCGCAGCAGCGGAGTCATGACCAGGCGTTTTGCCTCCTTTCGCCACTCCCATATGTGGACAAGGGCTTTGGCCTTCAGGTCCCATGGCGGCAATCCGGCAATAAGGCTTGCCGCCTCAGCGTAGATCACTGCTTACCATCAGGCGGGATTGCGGCCAAGTACTAGTTTTAATTTATAAAAAAAACAGTCCAAGTTCGATACTTGTGAGTAAAGTGTTCTAGTGATTTTCCTTAGGAATAATTTATTACAAGTTCCCATCACATTTTTGTTAAAAGCAATATGCCTTTTATTTAATTGGCGAGTTCTATTATGGGGCTTAGGTTCCATACTAATCCATCGAGAAAATTCAAAATGTACAACTTGTTACATAACTCATATTATATTTACATTGTTTTAATATTATAGGATACAAACAGTGCTCGAAAATCAAGACAGAGATATCACAAAAGACGATCTACTAAAGTTGCCGTATTTAGAAGCAGTTTTAAAAGAGGCCATGAGGCTGTACCCCCCAGTACCATTGGTCGCCAGGATCATTCAGTCTGATGTTCAACTAAGTATGAATTTGCTTAATTATCCATGTTTTCAACATAGGTGTTACTTTATGCAAGGTATTGAAGTATTTTGTCGGTCTCCGTGACGCAGCGGTCAACACGCCTGCCTTCGATGTGGAGGCCCCGGGTTCGATCCCTGGCCAGGTCATGATGGAAAACGATCTTTTCCTGATTGGCCTGGGTCTTGGATGTTTATATATATATGTATCTATTATAAAATATAGTATCGTTGAGTTAGTATCCCATAACACAAGTCTCGAACTCACTTTGGGGCTAGCTCACTAGCAACTAGAACTACTTTTTAAATAGAATGCGTTTTTCCTAGTTAGAACTAGTTTTTACTAAATGTCTTTATTAAAACTAGAAGTACCTAATGCTCAAAATTTAATTTCAGTCAAAACTAGTTATTACTAGACAAAACGCGTTTCTTCAAAGCTATTTAGTTAAAACAGTTTCGACTCATCAAGTGCGGGGAATCCCTTTCAGAGCACCATCCGTCTACCTGTGTGCTTGCTCGGTTCATTCCCGTTTTGTTTTTATTCTGAGAAGCACATATAGATTGATTCGAGCGCAATTAATATTTGTGGAATACGAAAATTTGTGAGTAGACAGATACCCTCAGAATTCGACAAGTGCAAAAAAAAATTGGATGAAAAAGATGTTCTGATTACAAATTTACCTTTAAGAACTATTGCTAAGGAAGAAGCTATAGGAAAATCCCAATGATTTATGCGCTGCGTATGCAAGAAAGGATGTATGTCGAAAAGGTGTCCATGCAATAAAAATGATTTCCCTTTGTAACAATGACATGTGTTAGCTTTTGTGGTACACTTGTATATTGTATATATTGTAATTCATATTTATTGCGATATTTTATATTTAAATAGCATTCTTAATGTCTGTGCTCGCGCCCGATCCTCTTGGTCAATACACTACTAGATAGTGTATTGACTAAGAGGATTTGACTCAAGTTGACACTAACGTCCTTTTGCGGAAGTTGGTGGGTAACGGTAGAATAAAAAGAGTGGTACGCGTGGGCACGGGCATTCGGGTTTTGGCAGCTCATTGAAGAAGTTGGAAAAATTGTAAGAACAAAGTGAATAAATATAACTATCCTGAAGAACTTGTATTCTCATTTTTGACCAGTTAAAAGGTCAGAAGAGGGATTTCACCAGAAATCAAACGTTTTGGTGAAAACTTTACGCCCACTTAAAAAGGTAGGTAGTTGAATCTTTTTTTTTTAAACATATTATTTTCGCTATCGCAACGTTACTTAGTCTATAGTTTCAACGGTGTACGTAAACCGTTGGACGCCTGAATATGGGTTGTAAATACACCGCTGAGCAGGTATACCTTTAGAAACTGAATCTGTTGCTGTGTGTTTAAGTGGTAAGTCAGGGGTATTAATTTGAAGGCGACGGAATATTTAAAAATATTTTCATTTCGTTGTTTGATTATGTCTAAATTACGAATATTTTATTTTAATCGAAGTTTTGCAACTAAATATGGGATACTTAATTTTTTTTTTTTACGGTACCCACATGTTGTAGTTTTGTTTCACAAAATTAATACCGCAAATTCCGTTGTGAAGACTGACTATACGATTTATTCTTTTACCTACTTCGTTTTCGAGACAGCGTTTGCTTGTTCGTTTTGTTTTATATTTTCAGCTAAGCAACAAAATGCCTAGCCATTGATCGCAAAAACGTGTAAGAGGCTGTAATGAGTCCGGCAGTGAGTCTGAGTCATCTACAGAGAGTCTACGTAGTCTCAGATCGCGCCGTAAGCATTCGACTCAGGAAGTCGCGGCAAGAAAAGAACACGAGGCGAGCCCGATCTCTTGAATTGGCTGAAGAGTCTGCAGAATCACCACGCCCTGGGGCCAGTAATCATCTAAGTGGTCCTGCTGCTCCTGATCAAGCCGCGTCACCATTACCAAGTAACCAATTCACTGTTTTAGACTCTAGTTTCGTGGATGTGTTTAGAGAACTAGTTAAATCTATTCGTCGCACGGAAATTCTGAACGTTATCCTAATTTGAATGTTGTACCTGAATTTGATCCAACCAAGCCATCAGAGTGTTGCTGTTTGGATTAGTACAGTAAATAAGTGTGCAAAAATGTATAATTGGACGGTACGACAAATAATTCACTAAGCGTTACCGAAGTTAGTTGGGTTAGCGCAAAGGTGGTACCAAGAAATACCTAGTTTGTTATTTACATGGTCATAGTGGTAACAAAAATTGCAGTTTGCATTTCTATGTGACTATAATTATGGTTGCTTGCTGACGGAAATGCTCGCCCGCAAAGCACGTTTTGGGGATAATTTAGAAGAATATTACTACGGAAAGATGGTGCTATTAAATAGAAAAGTTCAGTAAGTAAAAACACCATTGATTGTTTATTATTTGGTATTGATAACAGGTCGGTTAGGATGAGTGCAGAAAATGTTCAATAATATAAGGGGCACAAAAAGAGATGATAAGCCAACAGTGATTTCGCAGGCGAGCCCTTCCGATGACAAACTATCAACATCGTTCAAAGATAATACAGCACCTTTATTGCGTAACACACTGTTACTATTAGTTGGAATCATTTTGAAGCATATCGCTTATCCATTGCTTCATATGTTAGAAAAATGTATCTGCTTAGCTACATTAATAACGCAATGGATGATGATGAATTGTCTTGTAATGGTGTGTTGCGCAATTACTTTGCTGGTATGGATAATGCAGGTAGGTATATAATACTTTAATGTTACAATTGTGCCACTGAAGGTCACTCATACTTGAAATGTAGACACCCAATTAAAGGATGCGAATCCTGTCCCAAAATAGGCCACTTACTTACCGATTGTCCCAGAAAACGTGAAACCGATAGTAATAAGACCGTCTTAAATATTCCAAAGGAACAGGACGAAATATTTTAAAGATGCATTAGTTAACGGTCAGGCCTTGATATGTTTCATTGGTTTCGGTAGACAATATCTATGCTTAAAGAATCAGACTCTAAAATGATAAAAATAACGCTCTAAAATAGCTTTAATAAAACCACAAAACCATGAGTGGAATTATTGATAGTTTTCGATCATTAGTGGAAAGTATCATTATTGATCGGTAAACATTCATCAAAGATAAAGAAGTAAGAAGGCCCAAGGTGCATAGAGCTTTTTGTTCATGAGACTGTCACTATAACAGGTCCCACCGAAGTGGCTATATGTTCGAGACCATCATGACTGAGAGGTTTTGGTGGAACCTAGCCTATGTTCTCAACCTCAAAAGATGTACGACATAATGCCTTGTAGTTGGTTCATGGTAGAGCAACCCTTCTTTTGAACGGTTTGATGAAACCTGCCTTAACTTTACTTAAAGGCACTCTATTGTCTACACCACTCATTTAAATCAAACTGTCGCACCATAAATAAAATTTAACAGTGCGTTAATAGTGACTCTTCTATTAGTAGTAATAGCACTAAAATGCTATGTTAGTGACCAAATTTCTCAAAATGATCTTACCAAATTGTCTTCTCTTTTAAACGAATTCAGAGACTGTTTTGCTTTTACCACGAGTAAGATAAGATGTATAACTAATGTTGAGATGGATATGAAGTTGAGTGATTTTACACCAATCGTTTACAGAAAGTGACGTATGCTTTTAACGGAACGACAGATTGTTCAGATCATCGAGATAATTTATCTGGTTAAATAACTAAGTTAATCATATGTCCGAGGACTCTATACACTTACAGCCCTCATTACACCGACGGGCATTACGAATTTTATGGGATGCCTTACGGACTTGTGAATGCGCCGTCAAATTTTCAGACCGCGATCAACAATATATTTGGTAGTGCCCGATTTAAAGAGGCGTTTGCTTATATGGACGATGTAATAATACCGTCCAAAACCATAGAGGATGGCTTGCAATATCTAAAATCTACATTAGAATTGTTTCGCACCACTGGCATTACGCTCAAGTTATCAAAATATATTTTCATAAAGGAATCTAAAGACTATCTTGGGTTTGAAGTATGTGCCGACAGCATCAGACCAGGCAAGGCTAAAATAAATACCCTCGAAGTATTTCCTCGTCCTACTGACCAACACAGAGTTAGACAGTTTTTAGTAATTTGTAGCTTTTTCGTCGCTTTATAAAAAGGATTGTTATATAGACAGGGGCAGGAGATAGCTGTGTTGTACCTAAGGGGGTTGGATGGCAGATATTAAATACTCGCCGTGATAAAATAGATCACTACTCTCTCGATAAAACGAACGACAAAATTAAAAGTACATTCTGGTTTCCTAAAATGCGGCGGTTTATTAGTAAACTAGCTGTGCCGCGCGGTTTCTTCCGCGTAGGTTTCGATATCCGCTTCTATTCAATAGCTTAAAACCTTAAAGCAAAAAGAATTTTCTAATCGGACCATTAGTTCCTGAGATTAGCACGTTCAAACAAACTTTTCAGCTTTATATATTATTATAGATATATCCATTCTTTTCTGCAATGTGCTCACTCTAAAATATCAGCTGGTAAAAGGCGGGTGAACTTCATTCAATACCGAAAGTAGATCGCCATTTTCATACCTCGCATATAGCCCATTAGGGTCAATTTGTACAAAGAAAACAAAAAAATCCTATCTACTTCTCATTATTGATACACTCACGAAGTATACCATATTAGCCAGAGCCAAAAATTTCTAAATCGGTGATTTAGTTCGGGTAGAACGGGGAATCTCATCGACGGGGAGAAGTAGAAAACTAATCCCTACGCTTCGTGGCCTATCGTATTGTAGAGGTTCGACAGGTATAAAATGGAAGATACCCCGGTGTCCCGTAAAGGTAGTAGAAATTTCGCGGGAGTATTGTCTATTTAATAGACAATTGACTATTTAATAGGAATAATGAGTGATAGTGATTCAATTTCTGAAAATGATGATGATTGGAGACTTGTTTCTTTGAATTGGGTGTGGACAGGAAAATGCAAACGTAGAATATAATTGTAACATTGTGCTATGTATATAATTAGTGTTTAATGTATATTACTTACTGGTACTTTATGTTACATCCAAATAAGATATGTATTTTGTGATAATAAGGTTAATTTATGTTACATCCAAATAAGATATGTATTTTGTGATAATAAGGTTAATTTTGGGTTATTACTTATTTATTACATTGTAAATTTCATAGAATGAAATTCACCCATTGTAAGGTCTTCATAATTGTGTACTGTAAACTATGTAGTGAACATGGTGAAGAGTGTTCTTTTCTATTGTAATAATAATGTTATTGTAAGGGTAAACTATAGACATGCAGGGGCTATAGAGTACCATTTAGTGGTTATTATGGATATGAAGAGGCCATAGTAACTTGTTTAAAAAAAAATAACCAATGTGAAGTAGTGTTGTGGACATGAAGGGGCCACAGCATGCCAGATTTATAATAATAATAGACATATGAGTAGTGTGTTGTGGACATGAAGGGGCCACAGCATGCTAGATTTATAATAATAATAGACATATGAGTAGTGTGTTGTGGACATGAAGGGGCCACAGCATGCTAGATTTATAATAATAATAGATATATGAGTAGTGTGTTGTGGACATGAAGGGGCCACAGCATGCTGGATTTATAATAATAATAGACATATGAAGTAGTGTGTTGTGGACATGAAGGGGCCACAGCATACGTGAGTTGCGGTGGATATGTAGAGGCCACCGTAATTCCTTCAATGTCAGTCATGTTTGTGTAAGTTATGTCTAAATTGTTATAATAAATGAATTTTACTTGCATCTATGTCATTGTCGCAGTGTGCTGTGGACATGAAGGGGCCACAGCATGCATGAGTTGCGGTGGATATGTAGAGGCCATCGTAATTCCTTCAATGTCTGTAATGTGGGTATAGTTTTTGCAGCTGTCATTGTCGTCAGTGTGCTGTGGACATGAAGGGGCCACAGCATACGTGAGTTGCGGTGGATATGTAGAGGCCACCGTAATTCCTTCAATGTCAGTCATGTTTGTGTAAGTTATGTCGGAATTGTTATAATAAATAAATTTTACTTGCATCTATGTCATTGTTGCCAGTGTACTGTGGACATGAAGGGGCCACAGTATGCGTGAGTTGCGGTGGATATGTAGAGGCCATCGGAATTCCTTCAATGTCTGTGATGTGAGTATAGTCTTTGCAACTGTCATTGTCGCTAGTGTGCTGTGGACATGAAGGGGCCACAGCATACGTGAGTTGCGGTGGATATGTAGAGGCCACCGTAATTCCTTCAATGTCAGTCATGTTTGTGTAAGTTATGTCGGAATTGTTATAATAAATAAATTTTACTTGCATCTATGTCATTGTTGCCAGTGTGCTGTGGACATGAAGGGGCCACAGTATGCGTGAGTTGCGGTGGATATGTAGAGGCCATCGTAATTCCTTCAATGTCTGTGATGTGAGTATAGTCTTTGCAACAGTCATTGTCGCTAGTGTGCTGTGGACATGAAGGGCCACAGCATGCGTGAGTTGCGGTGGATATGTAGAGGCCGCCGTAATTCCTTCAATGTTGTTTAAAAGAGGTATTGTCAAGAGATCGATGTGATTTGTAAATTAAATAAGGCAATTACAGTTAGCAATGAAAAGCAAAATATTGTGAATCTAATTTATGTAGGTACAATGATGTTTCTTTTGTTAATATTTGTATAATGTTAATTTTAAGACGCTTTGTTTATTAAGATAGTGGTATTATACGGTAATTACAGTTAGCAATGAAAAGCGAAATATTGTGAATCTAATTTATATAGGTACAATGATCTTTCTTTTGTTAATATTTGTATAATATTAATTTTTAGACACTTTGTTTATTAAGATAGTGGTCTTATACGCTAATTACAGTTAGCAATGAAAAGCAAAATATTGTGAATCTAATTTATATAGGTACAATGATCTTTCTTTTGTCAATATTTGTATAATGTTAATTTTAAGACACTTTCTGTATTAAGGTAGTGGTCTTTCCACGGGACGTGTAAATGCCAGGAAAGGCCGACTGTTAGCTTTTGTGGTACACTTGTATATTGTATATATTGTAATTCATATTTATTGCGATATTTTATATTTAAATAGCATTCTTAATGTCTGTGCTCGCGCCCGATCCTCTTGGTCAATACACTACTAGATAGTGTATTGACTAAGAGGATTTGACTCAAGTTGACACTAACGTCCATTTGCGGAAGTTGGTGGGTAACGGTAGAATAAAAAGAGTGGTACGCGTGGGCACGGGCATTCGGGTTTTGGCAGCTCATTGAAGAAGTTGGAAAATTGTAAGAACAAAGTGAATAAATATAACTATCCTGAAGAACTTGTATTCTCATTTTTGACCAGTTAAAACATGTAGATTCTCATCTTTTTTTTATTTTAAGGATAAATATTTTTAGACAATAAAAAACCAAATATTAGTTAACCTATGTTCCTTGGCAAGGTTCTTTTTAAAAAATTTTGGTTTTATTCTGTGGACTTGTTTGATTATTTTATTCACGCTAAATTAATATTGACAATTCCCTATGTTTCTTTAGAGTAAGATTATTATTTTCATCAGGTACCAACTTTGTGCCCTAGATCTTTTTAATAAATATTTTTAAAATGATATCTTTTTTCAATCCCAAATTAGTGTCTCTAGGGCCAGTTGTAACTAAAGCTCGGAGTGATAATTAGTTTTGTCTAGGTATTTCTTGTTTTAACAAAGGCATTTAGTAAAAACTAGTTTTAACTAGGGAAAACGAGTTCTAACGAAAAACGGATATAACTGTAACATATATACTACAAAAATGTTTCTGTATCTCCGCAACTACAAGGGCATAGATTTGGAAGCTTTGCGGCGTAATGCTGACGATCTTGACTGGACCCTATTGTTTAGTTGGACGACATCGACGATAAGGTGAATTGTTTTAATGCAACGGTTCTCGGTCTATATGATCAGCATGCTCCTATCCGACGTGTCAAAGTTAGACATAATCCTGCACCTTGGATAACTCTGCAAATTAAAGAGTTTATGGCTCGCAGGGATAAAGCTAAGAGCAGATATATGTAAGCGCAGATCTTCAGAGTTGAATCTCTCTTACTACAAATCTTTGCGTAATCGCTGCAGCCATCTGTGTCGGGATGCTAAGAGACGCTATTTTCACGACCAACTCATTAACCGCAGTCCTTCCGATGTATGGAAATTTCTGAAATCTGTAGGCATAGGCAAGTCCCCTGCCAACCGGTGCAAGGATGTGAACCTCAATGATCTTAACAAACATTTCTCCCACCTTCTCTTTTCTCTTGATCCTTCTGTTAAGGCTGCGACACTAGAGAGGCTTGCTAGTCTGCCATTACCAAAATATTCTCACTTCAAACTTAACGATGTGTGTGAGGATGATGTTAATAAGTCTATACATGCGATAACTTCTTAGGCAGCCTGTAATGATAAGTTGTGCTCAAGAATGATTGAACAGGGAGTAATGAAGAAAGGAAAACTCCTCTCCTTTCTTCATAACTCACACCTTCAATCATTCATTTTCTTCTTGCTCCCTCCCGTCTGTTTGGAAACAGGCTTACATAATACCTTTACCTAAAACTACCAATCCTACTTTATTAACCCACTTTAGGCCTATTTCTATTCTCCCATTCCTCTCTAAAGTTTTTGAGCACATAGTTCATAGACAATTATCATTTTTCTTGGCGTCAAATTCGATAATATCTCCATTTCAATCCGGTTTTCGCTCGGGTCACAGTACCATAACCGCGCTTTTGAAGGTGACTGACGACATTCGCTGGGCAATGGAGAATAAATTACTGACTGTCCTTGTATTGCTTGACTTTAGCAGCGCCTTTAACTCAGTGGACTTTGACATTTTACTAGGCATTCTCAATTCTATCAATTTCTCTTCTTCCGCTTTAGCCTGGTTCAGCTCATATCTCCGGGGACGCTCTCAGTGTGTTCGCCTGGAGGAGTCCTTCTCCGATGAGTGTAATCTCACTGAGGGTGTTCCTCAGGGTAGCGTTCTCTCTCCTTTTCTTTTTTAAATTTTCATAAACTCTGTTCCTAGAGTAATCTCCTCTAGTTTCCATCTCTACGCAGATGATCTGCAGCTCTATCGACATTCTTCTGCAGACAACACGGGGTCTGCAATTGTCGCAATGAATCTTGACCTGGCTTGTGTTAGCGCTTGGGCTAAGTCATGTGGCTTACAAATTAACCCAACTAAATTCCAAGGTTATGATCATAAGCAACAGATTCGTTCGCAATGCAGCCAATATTCCATCTCTCCTGCCTTTATATCTCGATGGTGTACGAATTGACTTATCTGAAACTGCCAAAGATGTGGGTGTAGTTATAGACTCCACTCTATCGTGGCGTGCTCAGGTCAATGAGGTCAGCCGAAAGGTACATTTCTCCTTTCATTCGCTGAAATGCCTTCAGGGTCTTCTGCCTTTGAAGACTAAAATTTCTTTAGCACAAACACTTATTCAGCCGATTATAGATTATGCCTGTTACCTGAATGCTACTGAGGAGCTGTTAAACAAGCCTGAGCGCTTGCAAAACCTGTGTATTCGCTTTCTTTGTTTTCAGTCTTCGTAAGTATGATCATGTATCTCACCTTCGCAAGGAACTCAAGTGACTCCCAATCCGCCTTCTCAGGAATTCTAGGATTTTATGTCTCCTTTTCAACATCTTACACAACCCGTCTTATCCTTCCTACCTGCGGGAGCGATTTTCTTACGTGCGCTCTAGCGGCGCAGCCTGTAGATCACACCTAAGATCCATCCTTAAATTTCATCCTCATAAAACGATTTACTATTCCTATTCCTTCTCTGTACATGCTGTAAGATTGTGGAACTCACTCCCGCCTAACATTCGTGATTTAAACACTATTTCTAAATTGAAACGTCGATTAATAGTAGTTTATGAAAATGTTACATAATGAGGGATATTATGCACGAGTGTGAGTTTAAAAAACGAGCGAAGCGAGTTTTTTAATAGTATCACACGGGTGTGTAATACCTAATTATGTACAGTTTCATACACTACTTTATCTAATCTCATACATTTTAAGAAATAATAATAATCAATTATGTGTCCAGCGAAACACAACAACGAGTCGCATTGCAAAGAAACATATTTGGTGCCAAAATTCTGCACCCTGCATCACCGCGCACGCGCCAAAGCGCGCGCAGCCACAGATAAAAAAATTAAATAGTGCTATCTATGGTTTGTAATCTGTACGGTAATGAAAAAAAAATTATTATAACATTATTTTGTTAGAGAAATAATGTTATAATTTAATTTTTTAATTTTCTTTCGATATACTATGGGTAAAGTACTTCAATATAAACTCCTTTATAGTTTTATATTTTTAATTTTTTGATATGAGAGTAGATAAAAGAGCATTACCTACCTTACCTCTATATTGTGAGAATTTGTTTAATATTTATATATTCTAGTATTATGTATTTATTTAAGTATACTTATATAATTATTTTTGGTTTATATGTTTAGGTATATTTATGATTATTACTTTATTAGTTATCATATTCATATTTCCTCTTTGTTCTTACACACTATTGTCTACATTTCTGTTTTACTTCTCCTTTCGCAGGTCTACTGGAAGAACTTTCTTAAGAAATAAGCAGCACCTTTATACTCAGATCTTAATTTTGTCATATCTTTATGTATTTTATTATGTGTACATTAATAATAAACTAAATAAATAAATAAAAATTTATACTGCGTATTTGCAACGTATCCAGTCAGCAAGCCTAGTCCAATAAACAATAAACCTAGTCAATAAACCTAGTCATTACAGCTAGTTAAAGGTTGCCTATATTCATAAAGTTAGTCGGCTCGGCTTGACATTATGTAATTATTGGAAAAACATAGAACTTTTCAATTTCAATGATTAGTTTGCGACTATCAAAATTGCAACATAAATTACAAAAACCTTTAGTTTTGTATTTTATATATTTTCAGAGAATTATGTAATACCAGCTGGGAGTGCTTGCATGTTTGCGATCTACGGAATTAATCGTCACCCCATATGGGGCGCAGATGTAGAGCAATTCAGACCGGAACGATGGTTGGATCCTACCTCCTTGCCAGAAAACCCTAACGCGTTTGCTAGCTTCAGCCTTGGCAAGCGAAATTGTATAGGTAAATATTATATCGACCATAGCAGCCTATTCACAGGCAACAAATCTTAGTCAACATTTTGTATTAATTACTAGAATACAGTGCACGAGGATGGAATACACATTAAAACAAATTCACCTAATTTTTGTATTTCTTCTTGGCTAACTGGTGTAATATTTAATGTTATGTTTCACCAATATGTACTCAACAGTAGCTGTAAGATTTGTATATTTACAAACTGCACGTCGGTGAATCGTAGTGGCTGGGTTCGTCTAAGTTTCATACCAAAGCGGCACATGCGGAGCTTAGCCATCAAAGGTTTAGTTACGCATGTGCCGAGCGTGCCGTGTGTAGCGTGGACCGGTGCTTAGTTATTTTTACACTGTTTACTCTTTTATTTCTATTTCAGGGCGACTATATGCAATGATGTTAATGAAGACGGTACTTGCGCACATCTTCCGTAAATACCGTGTCATTAGCGATGGTGAAAATATTCAGACACAATATTCCGTTATGATTAAACCAGTGAGCAGCCGACAAATTCGTTTAGAATTAAGGACATGACATAATTTTATACATTTTATTCTAATTGCCATTTTCAAATAAAGACCGCGTAAATCTGATAACTGTCAGATACATAGTTTCATACAAATTCTGTTTGGTTTAAAGTGGGTGCATTCTTAAAGCCACTGAGTCACCTCTTTTGGTAGAAAATATTTGTCTCAGTAGCGGGAAAATATCGCATCCTCGGTGCGAGTCCGTCACTTTTGCAAAAACTGAAAAAAAAAAATAGTTAAATGCAGAATAAATGTCCTAGAGAAGCACTTTACTTAGTGACATTACAATACTTTCATAGTACATATAGTTTATATGGTTTTGACGCGAATCACGTTTGATGTCAAAGTTTGAAATGCTTCTCCTGAAAAATTGCAAAATTGACGGTCTCGCATCGACAGTGAAATATGTAGATATTAAGTATTTCGTAATTTTGATAAGTTTATCATTATAGGTACAAATAACAAGAGATAAACCTATCCAACCTGTCAAATATTCTCAGTCAACCTTGAGCCTTAACGCTTTAGATATAAAGTTGAGAATAAAAAAAAATCAGATTTTATTTGTTTTAGTAGCTTATTGCGCTGTTGTCTATACAGGATGGAAGTTGGAGGGAAACACCAATGTAATGTGTATTTTCCAAAATATTAGGCTTTGTGGTTTTAGAGAGAGTACTTGGAGTGGTATTTTCTGCTTTCTTAAATAATTTAATCTATAAAATAAAATCATAAAAACATATTTTTTGGCCTTTTTTTTTTGGTGAGAAATCAACACCTACCTCTGTTCTTTCCTTCAAATGAAAGGGATCCTCATTGCGAGCCCTTTCATTTGATATGACATGATGAATTTGATGAATATACATAAATACAGCGTATATCATACATTACATGTAAGTGTATAGATATATTTTCAAAGTAATTGGTTTAGTAAATTAGAAGTCAACTTCGAATTTCCTATTGAAAGTCGTTGTTAGAATACGCAACGCTTTGAAAACTATAGTCACATGTCTACGAACTGTAAACCATCAATTTTACGATAAACAATATTTTTTTTAACCATTAGGCAAGATTCATACGACCGCGTTCTATGTATAATGGCGTCTGTCGTCGATACAGACTTTGGGTAGAGAACCCATAAACGTAATATTGCTATAGATCGGTAAGTTGAAATTAAATACAGCTAAATTTTGTCCCAAATACAGGTATTTGAGACATAATTTAGCTACATTTAATTTGAACTCAATTTAATTTCAAATCTTCGATTCATGATTATAATCGCTTAAAAAATCGCTAAGTCATTCAATGACATAATTTGTAGTTAATATATTTTTGAGTCAATACGTCATTGTATACCTATTGACTTGACATGTACTTCTTATTGTAACGTCTTAGGTTCCTCTCTAAAAAGGTGACAAAGTTGCGTGAGAGATTTCATCTCATTAATTAAGTAATCCAAAATAAGTACTTAGTTGAAAAGCGATATAAGATTTTTTTTTCCAAAAAATAGTTGTTAGCTTGATAAATTATGAACCCTAATATTTATCAAAGCTGCTAGAAGTTTTTTATATTAACTGTTAATGTTCTAATGAAGGAATGCTGTCTTAACAGACATCGAATTAGACGATAAATAAAATTTAAAAAAAAAACAGCATTTCATTAAAAATATAGAGCGATAATGAAAGGAGTATCCGAAAAAGAGTATTTAATAAAGGTCGGGCAGATCAATCTCGCAAAACGCTTGCCGGATTCTCCTCCCTTATTTTGCACCACAATCTAGGAGCATTTATAATTGTATTTTCAAGGTAATTTGCTTACAATAACTTAAATGAATAGAAGACGCTATTCTCTGTGATTTATATAAGCTAGCAAGGAGTCCAAGTAGTCCAAATAGTCCAAGGAATACAAGTAGTCCAAAGTTCAAGGAGCCTAAGACCAAGGTCAATAGAGTTCAAGGAGTAAAAGGTGTCCAAGAAGTCCAAGGAGTCCAAAGAGTACAAGTAGACAAAGTAGACCAAGGAGTCCAAGTAGACCAAGTAGTCCAAGGAGTCCAAAGTTCAAGGAGCCTAAGACGAAGGTCAATGGAGTTCCAGGAGTCCAAGTAGTCCAAGTAGACCAAGTAGTCCAAGGAGTCCAAGTAGTCCAAAGTTCAAGGAGCCTAAGACCAAGATCAATGGAGTTCAAGGAGTCCAAGGAATCTAAGTAGTCCAAGGAGTTCAAGGATTCCAAAGAGTTCAAGAAGTCCAAGGAGTCCAAGGAGTTCAAGGAGTCCAAGGAGTCCAAGAAGTCCAAGGAATCTAAGTAGTCCAAGGAGTCCAAGGAAACCAAGGAGTTCAAGGAGTTCCAGGAGTCCAAGTAGTCCAAGTAGACCAAGTAGTCCAAGGAGTCCAAGTAGTCCAAAGTTCAAGGAGCCTAAGACCAAGATCAATGGAGTTCAAGGAGTCCAAGGTATCCAAGGAGTCCAAGGAATCCAAGGAGTTCAAGGAGTTCAAGGAATCCAGGGTGTCCAAGAAGTGCAAGGAGTCCAAGGAGTCCAAGGGGTCCAAGGAGTCCAAGGAGTCAAGGAAGTTCAAGCCGTTCAAGGAGTCCAAGGAGTGCAAAGAGTCCAAGGAGTCCAAGGAGTCCAAGGAGTCCAAGGAGTTCAAGGAATCCAGGGAGTCCAAGGAGTCCAAGGAGTCCAAGGAGTCCAAGGAGTGCAAAGAGTCGAAGGAGTCCAAGGAGTCCAAGGAGTCCAATGAGTCCAAGTAGTCCAAGGAGTCCAAGGAGTCCAAATAGTCCAAGGAGTCCAAAGTTCAAGGAGCCTAAGACGAAGGTCAATGGAGTTCCAGGAGTCCAAGTAGTCCAAGTAGACCAAGTAGTCCAAGGAGTCCAAGTAGTCCAAAGTTCAAGGAGCCTAAGACCAAGATCAATGGAGTTCAAGGAGTCCAAGGTGTCCAAGGAGTCCAAGGAGTCCAAGGAGTCCAAGGAGTTCAAGGACTCCCAAAAGTCCAAGGAGTCCAAGGAATCCCAGAAGTCCAAGGAGTCCAAGGAGTCCAAGGTGTCCCAGAAGTTCAAGAAGTCCAAGGAGTTCAAGGAGTCCAAGGAGTCCAAGGAGTCCAAGGAGTCCAAGGGGTCCAAGGAGTCCAAGGTGTTCAAGGAGTCCAAGGAGTCCAAGGAGTCCAAGGAGTTCAAGGAGTCCAAGGAGTCCAAGGAGTGCAAGGAGTCCAAGTAGTCCAAGGAGTCCAAGGAGTCCAAGGAGTTCAAGGAGTCCAAGGAGTCCAAGAAGTCCAAGGAATCTAAGTAGTCCAAGGAGTCCAAGGAAACCAAGGAGTTCAAGGAGTTCAAGGAGTTCAAGGAGTCCAAGGAGTCCAAGGGGTCCAAGAAGTCCAAGGAATCTAAGCAGTCCAAGGAGTCCAAGGACTCCAAAGAGTTCAAGAAGTCCAAGGAGTCCAAGGAGTTCAAGGAGTCCAAGGAGTCCAAGGAGTCCAAGAAGTCCAAGGAATCTAAGTAGTCCAAGGAGTCCAAGGATTCCAAAGAGTTCAAGAAGTCCAAGGAGTCCAAGGAGTTCAAGGAGTCCAAGGAGTGCAAAGAGTCCAAGGAGTCCAAGGAGTCTTAGGAATCCAAGGAGTCCAAGGAATCCAAGTAGACCAAGGAGTCTAAAGAGTGCGCAGAGTCCAAGGAGTCCAAGGAGTCCAAGGAGTTCAAGGAGTCCAAGGAGTCCAGGGAGTGCAAGGAGTCCAAGCCGTCCAAGGAGTCCAAGGAGTTCAAAGAGTCCAAGGAAGCCAAGGAGTCCAAGACGTCCAAGGAGTCCAAGCCGTCCAAAGAGTCCAAGGAGTCAAAGGAATCCAAGTAGACCAAGAAGTCTAAAGAGTGCTCAGAGTCCATGGAGTCAAGGAAGTTCAAGCCGTCCAAGGAGTATAAGGAGTGCAAAGAGTCCAAGGAGTCCAAGAAGTCCAAGGAGTTCAAGGAATCTAAGTAGTCCAAGGAGTTCAAGGTGTCCAAGGAGTCCAAGGAGTTCAAGGAGTTCAAGGAATCCAAGGAGTCCAATGATTCCAAAGAGTTCAAAAGTCCAAGGAGTCCAAGGAGTCCAAGGAGCCTTAGGAATCCAAGGAGTCCAAGGAATCCAAGTAGACCAAGGAGTCTAAAGAGTGCACAGAGTCCAAGGAGTCAAGGAAGTTCAAGCCGTCCAAGGATTCCAAGGAGTCCAAGGTATCCAAGGAGTCCAAGGAAACCAAGGTGTTCAAGGAGTTCAAGGAGTCCAAGGAGTCCAAGAAGTCCAAGGAATCTAAGTAGTCCAAGGAGTCCAAGGATTCCAAAGAGTTCAAGAAGTCCAAAGAGTCCAAGGAGTTCAAGGAGTCCAAGGAAACCAAGGAGTTCAAGGAGTCCAAGGAGTCCAAGGAGTCCAAGGAGTCCAAGAAGTCCAAGGAATCTAAGTAGTCCAAGGAGTCCAAGGATTCCAAAGAGTTCAAGAAGTCCAAGGAGTCCAAGGAGTTCAAGGAGTCCAAGGAGTCCAAGGAGTCCAAGAAGTCCAAGGAATCTAAGTAGTCCAAGGAGTCCAAGGAAACCAAGGAGTTCAAGGAGTTCAAGGAGTCCAAGGAGTCCAAGGGGTCCAAGAAGTCCAAGGAATCTAAGTAGTCCAAGGATCCAAGGATTCCAAAGAGTTCAAGAAGTCCAAGGAGTTCAAGGAGTCTAAGGAGTCCAAGGAGTCCAAGAAGTCCAAGGAATCTAAGTAGTCCAAGGAGTCCAAGGATTCCAAAGAGTTCAAGAAGTCCAAGGAGTCCAAGGAGTTCAAGGAGTCCAAGGAGTGCAAAGAGTCCAAGGAGTCCAAGGAGTCTAAGGAATCCAAGGAGTCCAAGGAATCCAAGTAGACCAAGGAGTCTAAAGAGTGCGCAGAGTCCATGGAGTCAAGGAAGTTCAAGCCGTCCAAGGAGTCCAAGGAGTGCAAAGAGTCCAAGGAGTCCAAGAAGTCCAAGGAGTTCAAGGATTCCAAGGACTCCAAGGAGTCCAAGGAGTCCAAGAAGTCCAAGGAATCTAAGTAGTCCAAGGAGTCCAAGGATTCCAAAGAGTTCAAGAAGTCCAAGGAGTCCAAGGAGTTCAAGGAGTCCAAGGAGTGCAAAGAGCACAAGGAGTCCAAGGATTCTTAGGAATCCAAGGAGTCCAAGGAATCCAAGTAGACCAAGGAGTCTAAAGAGTGCACAGAGTCCAAGGAGTCAAGGATGTTCAAGCCGTCCAAGGAGTCAAGGAGTGCAAAGACTCCAAGGAGTCCAAGGAGTCCAAGAAGTGCAAAGAGTCCAGGGAGTCTAAGGAGTCCAAGGATTCCAAAGAGTTCAAGAAGTCCAAGGAGTCCAAGGAGTCCAAGGAGTCTTAGGAATCCAAGGAGTCCAAGGAATCCAAGTAGATCAAGGAGTCTAAAGAGTGCACAGAATCCAAGGAATCAAGGAAGTTCAAGCCGTCCAAGGAGTCCAAGGAGTCCAAGGAATCTAAGTAGTCCATGGAGTCCAAGGAGTGCAAAGAGTCCAGGGAGTCCAAGGAGTCCAAGGATTCAAAATAAAAAAAAAATAAAATCAAAGCATTTATTTCAATTAAACCAGTTACAGGCACTTTTGAATTGTCAGAAGGTCGGTCAGTCAGTAAGGTGAAGCTAGTCGCCCATTCCAAAGAGTAGGTACCTATGGAGAAGAACGGGCAAGAAACTCCATGGACACTCTTTTAAATTATCAAGCTATTGATACAAATATTTGATTACATCATTCATTTTGAAATCAATCGTGTGAGAACGATGCAGAAATATATTGTACGCTGAGAGCGTCCATTATGGAAAAAAAAACAACAATTCCGAATTTAAAATACGCCGTAGCAGCTAAGAGATGACCAGTCCCCTCTGACGGCGTCCGTTCACGAACATGACGTATGGATCAGCATCATTCAACTCAACCATATTGAAGGGAACCTAATGACCCAACAGACACGCCACCACCAGCGAGACATTTGAGTGAGCACGACATACTCTCAACAGCCATAGCACAATCAAGTCAATAAAAGACAAATCCAACAAATAGATCGTGCTCACACGTGTTCCATGCAATTATACAATACTAAGAAATTGAATCTACACAATGCAAAGACAGTTTTGTCCAAGGTTCAGCAGCTCCAACGATGTTCCCGAATGCTAAGTTTAGCTCCTGTGTAGCTGCACCAGTGCCGAATACCCCTGTCAGCGATGCAACTCCGTAACGTATAATATGCCTGGCTACATAGTGTGTACTGGCATTGAGTTTAAAAAAAAAAAACAAACAATTACAAATTTAAACTACAAGAGGAAAAATCAAAGAACAATCAGTGTAAGCATAGAAATCGGACGCAGCTCATGCCCAAGCCTTTTTGTCGTCAATATAATCTCTAACACTTTAAAATGCTTTCTAACACAACTTACGTTTAATGAAGGATTTGAATTTATTCAAGCTCAGATCTTGAATCACCTCTGGAAGTCTATTGTAAAAATGTATACATTGACCTAAAAGAGCCACCTATTTTCTTGAGCCTTGTTGTAGGTATAATAAATTTGTGCTTGTTCCTAGTATTTATATTATGGACATCACTACATTTTTTAAACAATTTTATATTTTTATAAGCATACAAAAGATTTTCATAAATATATTGAGACGGCACGGTCAGTACATTAATCTCTTTAAATTTTTCTCTGAGAGAATGTCTCGTACTTAATTTATAAATTGCACGAACAGCTCGTTTCTGCAATATCAGTGGCATTTCCCCACAACAGAATGCCGTACGACATTACGCTATGGAAATAGCCAAAGTACACTAAACAGGCCGTCTCAATATCAGTCAAATTACGAATTGTTCTAACTGCGTATGCAGCAGAACTTAGTTTTTTCGACATTTTTTCTATATGTGGACCCCATTGAAGCTTAGCATCCAGAGTTATACACAAGAACAATGTGCTGTCTTCAGATTCCAATTCTTCGCCCTTTATCAACACTTTAGTTTTCACCTGCCTAACGTAAACTTAATGCATTTGGCTTTTTTCTCGTTTAAGAGTAAATTATTAACATTAAACCAGTGGACTACTTTGGAGATCGCACTATTTACATCGTCAGTGACCTGCTGCTGACGTTTAAGTTTAAATAAAAGTTATTGGAGCGCCTGATGGACTTGTTGGAGCAGCGAGCATCGATAAGCGCTTTTATAGTTTTAAGTAGTTATAAGAATAACTGGCCTGTCATATTTTCCACATATGTGTATTAGACTCGCTAGTGAGTACATCATTTTTTAAAAGTCCGTGTTCTCCTAGTTTTATTTTTACCCAAGTCCTGGTACCCGTTTACATGGTCCATTATCGAGCCCAATTGAGGTATTCATCAAGTTTGTTCGAAGATTAATGAAATCAGCGATAATAACGACGGATATAATTAACCTGGACTTGAGAGATTTTACGCCGCAAGCGCAACATGGAACATAAGGATAATATTTTCACGGTGTTAAGTTTATATTGGATAATTTCGTCACCCAACACTCGTACAGGTTGTATTTAACTTTAGTTATAAGTAACCAAAGGTTAGTGCTTTAACTTAGTAGTACGTCATGCTTCATGACGGAGCGACTATGTAAACGTCTTCAATTGGTCACACGTCCGATAGATAGCTCAATTTATGGTATAAATAACGCAACCTCTCGCATAAGGATGACGTCACTCAATAACAGTTATGATGCTAAGGTGTTTTGTTTTGTTTTGCCATTAATTACGAATGAAATGCCATGTCGTGAATTAGATTTATCAAACCTGAATATTCCTACGAATATTTGCCTGGCAGACCCTACTTTTTACAAGCCCGCTGACGTTGACCTTTTGATTGGTGCCGATCTATTCTGGGACTTGTTGGGTTCGCAAAGAATAAAGCTAGGGTTCGGGAAACCAGTGTTGTGTGAAACCAGGTTAGGCTGGATCGTCTCTGGTCCCATTTTGTATAACAATAGTAACTTAAGTAACTATATAGGTTGTCATTTTGCTCAGCTTGGTTCATATAATGATCATAACTTTGAATCAATTCGTGATGATTTAACGCTATTTTGGAATCTGGAAGAGGTCACTTCTCAACCTTCTAATTATTTACCAGAAGAAAAAATGTGCGAGGAGCATTTCATTAGAACCACGACCCGTTTGGAGGACGGTCGTTTTTGTGTCCGTATACCAATGAAGCAAGACCCTTCCGTCTTAGGTGACTCATTCAATAGGGCTTCAAAATGTTTATATTCCTTGGAAGGCAGACTTAAGGCTAAGCCTGATTTTAGTAAATTATATCACGACTTTATGGCAGAATATGAATCACTAGGTCATATGACCGTAAACAAGCAATTAGATGTAAATTCATATTACATACCTCATCACGGGGTGCTACGCGAATGTAGTACCACTACCAAACTACGTGTAGTGTTCAATGCTAGTTGCCCTACTTCATCAGGGATATCCTTTAATGATTTACAGAAGGTGGGTCCTACGGTTCAGGACGACCTCCTGTCTATACTTCTTCGGTTTCGACAGCACAAGTATATCTTGTCAGCCGATGTTGAAAAGATGTATAGGCAGATAGTAGTACATTCATCTGATAGGCACTTGCAACAGGTAGTTTGGCGGGAAGACACGGCCAGTCCGGTGAAGGTATTTAAACTCAACACTGTCACATACGGTACGGCGAGTGCGCCGTTTCTTGCGACGCGCTGCCTCAAGCAATTAGGCATTGAGTGCAGTAATGATAAGATTGCCACCATAATGAAACATGATTTTTACGTAGATGATCTACTCACAGGTGGTAATGATTTAAATGAAGTAATAAAAATTCGCAATGAAGTTACCAAAGTATTGAGTTCGGCTTGCATGCCACTTCGAAAGTGGAAGTCGAATGACCCTGGTTTAATTTCAGGGACTTCACAGTCGGCCTTAGATTTAGGTATAGGTTCTAGTGAGCCCAATAAATTACTAGGTCTTAACTGGTTTGCTAACTCTGATGAACTAGGTTTCTTGATTAGTTCTGAAATACCTTCTAAGGGCAGCACTAAGCGTGATTTGCTTTCAGTAATTGCACGCATTTTTGACCCTTTAGGTCTTATATCTCCTTTTGTGGTGACCATGAAAATGTTGTTGCAAAAAATGTGGTTAGACAAACTTTCATGGGACGAACCATTGACTCTGGAACTCAACACTAACTTTGAGGCAATTGTTAAGGATCTCCCTTTTCTACGTAATTTGCGAATTCCACGTTTTGTTATGTCCGATTCGTATCAGACGTTAGAACTCCATGTGTTCACGGATGCATCTGAACGCGCGTACGGTGCGTGTGCCTATATCCGTAGTGTCGGTAGTAATGGTGAATGCATGGTCCGCTTATTGATAGGAAAAAGTCGTGTGGCGCCGATTAAACCCGCCACGATTCCGAGGTTAGAACTGTGCGGTGCCGTAGTGGGAGCTCGCGTGTGTGAGAAGGTGGTCAAATCACTACGAGTAAAGTTTGATCAGGTTTTTTGTTGGACAGACTCGACTATTGTACTAGGATGGTTACAAATGCTCCCATCCAAACTTCAGCCATTTGTGCGCAATCGCGTTGCAGAAATTTAGACAAGACAGGAAACTGTAGTTGGCGTCATGTTCCAACTAGCAAGAACCCCGCTGATCTAATTTCTCGTGGCGTGGCTATTGATGCTTTGCAAGGGTTGCATCTGTGGTGGTGTGGCCCTGACTTTTTAAAGGTAGATCAGTCCCACTGGCCATCTCATCTTAAAGGTTCAGAATCGGAGACCGAGAAATAGTACCTCAAGTTTTATTGAGTACTATTGCAGAAGGTGATTCTTGTAGTGTATTTATAGAATTTAAACGTTTTTCTAATTATTTAAGACTTGTTCGTTCCGTAGCTTATGTGTTGAGATTTGTTAGAATTTGTAGAAAACTTCCCGTAATTAGTAACTTTCTGACAGAAGAAGAACTACAGGAAGCGTTAAATGTTATAATTTTAAGATGTCAAATGGAATCGTTTCCAGAGCACAAATTACTTGCAAATAAACGCAGTATACCTTCAAAGAGCGCCCTTCTCAAATTTAATATATTTTTAGACAGCAATAATATAATGCGTGTCGGAGGACGCTTAGAGAATTCTAACTTTCCATATAATAAAAAACACCCTATTATTTTACAGTCCACTCATGTATTTACAAAACTATTATTCAATTTTGAACACAACAGATTAATGCACGCAGGCCCACAGCTGTTGTTAGCGTCGATCCGAGAAACGTATTGGCCTATAGGCGGCAGAAATTTGGCTAAGGCTTGCTACCGTAACTGTTTGCGCTGTTGTCGTATCAAGGGTAAGGTAGTTACCCCTTTGATGGGAAATCTTCCGCAGCAGCGCCTCCAGCCAGGAGGTTACCCTTTTGAAAGTGTTGGCGTCGATTATGCTGGCCCTATCATGTGTGCTAATCGGCAAGGGCGCGGTTCTAGGCTAGTAAAGGTGTACGTAGCTATATTTATTTCCTTTGCAACCAAAGCTATTCACTTGGAGCTAGTAGGCGACCTCACTAGTAATAAATATTTACTGGCCCTATATAGGTTTATTTCGCGAAGGGGAAAACTCATTAATATTTATTCCGACAACGGCACCTCATTCGTTGGAGCATATAACGACATATCTAAATTTCTGAAATCAAATTGTGATTCCATAGGTGAAAATTTGGCTAATGATGGAGTTAGGATGCACTTTATCCCTGCTTATAGCCCTCACTTTCGCGGACTCTGGGAAGCGGGTGTTAAGTCGACCAAATATCATTTAAAGCGAGTGTTGGGAAATTGTAATCTCACGTTCGAAGATCTTAACACCACGCTGATCCAAATTGAGGCGATTTTGAATTCTCGTCCATTGACGCCGCTGTCCACTGATCCTGCTGATCTTACACCTCTGACTCCGGGACACTTTCTTGTTGGTCGACCGCTCACTTCACTGCCACAGCGAGACATTCAGGAACACCCCATTCATCATTTGACTCATTTTCAAAGGATCGAGCAACTCCGTCAGCATTTCTGGTGTCGTTGGAGTAAGGAGTTTGTTTCCGAGTTGCAGCAGAGAACGAAATGGCGCTCCTGTAATGATGCTTTGAAACTGGACTCGCTGGTAGTGATCAAAGAGGATAACCTACCCCCCCTCAAATGGAAGCTAGGCAGAATTGTTGCCATTCATCCAGGATCAGATGACATCGTTCGTGTGGCTGACATCCGGACTACTGCTGGAGTGATAAGAAGAGCCTTCAACCGAATTTGCCCATTACCCGTCTCTGCTGATGTTTGTTGAAAGAGAATCTTTCAACGTCCGGGGGCATGTTGGAGCGCCTGATGGACTTGTTGGAGCAGCGAGCATCGATAAGCGCTTTTATAGTTTTAAGTAGTTATAAGAATAACTGGCCTGTCATATTTTCCACACATGTGTATTAGACTCGCTAGTGAGTACATCATTTTTTAAAAGTTTCATGTTCTCCTAGTTTTATTTTTACCCAAGTCCTGGTACCCGTTTACAAAAGTGAAGTGTCATCTGCAAACAACACTATATTGTGATTATCCTTTATGAGGTACGGCAGGTCATTGATGTAAATAAGAAACAAAAAGGGACCAAGAATTGACGCCTGTGGGACTCCCATTGTTACTAAAGATCCGGAAGATCTTTTTCCAATAAGGTCAACGCTTTGAATCCTACCACTCAAGTAGGATGTAATAAGATCCAGTGCAGAGTTCCTGATCCCGTAGTGGCGGAGTTTACTGATTAACGTCTCGTGAAGAACGCAATCGAATGCCTTAGACAAATCACAAAAAATGCCCAAGGCATCGCATTTATCATCCCATGCATTATAGATATGACCTAGAAGTTCAACACGGCATCAGTAGTTGAACGACCCTTTGTAAAACCGAACTGTTTGCTATGTAATAATTTATGTTTATTAAAAAAACTTTTTCTCTCATTTCTCAAAAATTTTACTAAAGGTAGGTAGTACAAAAATAGGTCTATAATTTGTGGGGTCTGAACCAAAGAGTTCTAGAAGTCCAAGGAGTCCAAGGAGTCTTAGGAATCCAAGGAGTCCAAGGAATCCAAGTAGACCAAGGAGTCTAAAGAGTGCACAGAGTCCAAGGAGTCAAGGAAGTTCAAGCCGTCCAAGGAGTCCAAGGAGTCCAAGGAATCCAAGGAGTCCAAGGAAACCAAGGAGTCCAAGAAGTCCAAGGAATCTAAGTAGTCCAATGAGTCCAAGGATTCCAAAGAGTTCAAGAAGTCCAAGGAGTCCAAGGAGTCCAAGGAGTCCAAGGAGTGCAAAGAGTCCAAGGAGTCCGAGGAGTCCAAGGAGTCCATGGAGTCCAACGAGTCCAAGGAGTCAAGGAAGTTCAAGCCATCCAAGGAGTCCAAGGAGTGCAAAGAGTCCAAGAAGTCCAAGGAGTCCAAGGAGTTCAAGGAGTCCAAGGAGTCCAAGGAGTCCAAGCCGTCCAAGGAGTGCAAAGAGTCCAAAGAGTCCAAGGAGTCCAAGGAGTCTTATGAATCCAAAAAGTCCTAGGAATCCAAGTAGACCAAGAAGTCTAAAGAGTGCGCAGAGTCCATGGAGTCAAGGACGTTCAAGCCGTCCAAGGAGTCCAAGGAGTTCAAGGAGTCCAAGGAGTCCAAGGAGTCCAAGGAGTCCAAGAAGTCCAAGGAATCTAAGTAGTCCAAGGAGTCTAAGGATTCCAAAGAGTTCAAGAAGTCCAAGGAGTCCAAGGAGTTCAAGGAGTCCAAGGAGTGCAAAGAGTCCAAGGAGTCCAAAGAGTCCAAGCCGTCCAAGGAGTCCAAGGAGTGCAAAGAGTCCAAGGAGTCCAAGGAGTCTTATGAATCCAAGGAGTCCAAGGAATCCAAGTAGACCAAGAAGTCTAAAGAGTGCGCAGAGTCCATGGAGTCAAGGAAGTTCAAGCCGTCCAAGGAGTCCAAGGAGTGCAAAGAGTCCAAGGAGTCCAAGGAGTCCAAGGAGTCCAAGGAGTGCAAAGAGTCCAGGGAGTCCAAGGAGTCCAAGGATTCCAAAGAGTTCAAGAAGTCTAAAGAGTGCGCAGAGTCCATGGAGTCAAGGAAGTTCAAGCCGTCCAAGGAGTCCAAGGAGTCCAAGGAGTCCAAGGAGTCCAAGAAGTCCAAGGAGTCCAAGGAGTTCAAAGAGTCCAAGGAGTCCAACGAGTCCAAGGAGTCCAAGAAGTCCAAGGAATCTAAGTAGTCCAAGGAGTCCAAGGATTCCAAAGAATTCAAGAAGTCCAAGGAGTCCAAGGAGTGCAAAGAGTCCAATGAGTGCGAGGAGTCCAAGGAGTCCATGTAATTCAAGGAGTCCAAGGAGTCCAAGGAGTCTTAGGAATCCTAGGAGTCCAAGGAATCCAAGTAGACCAAGGAGTCTTAAGAGTGCACAGAGTCCAAGGAGTCAAGGAAGTTCAAGCCATCCATTTTTCACTTCGTAGTGTTTTTTTGGAAGTCAATTGTTTTTTTTTTTTTTTTTTTGTAAAAAAAGTTTTTATAGTCTACAATATTATTGGAATAAAAACGTGTTAAAATCACCAAGAAACTCTTAAACTTAAAGTCTTGTCTGAAATTAATTTGTACTTTCTTCTAATATTATAAATGCGAAAGTTTGTGAGTATGGATGAATGTTTATTACTCTTTCAAGAAAAAGCTACTAAATTGATTTGGATGAAATTTGGCACACAGATAGCTTATAACCAGGACAAACACAAAGGATACAATAATCCCGATATTCTCATGAGATTACAACTAAAGCGGATGAAACCGCGGGGCCCACCTAGTATAAAAATAATTTCTGGAGCGTATTGGAATATTTTAACGTATCTCGAACGAGGCGAAAAGTCAGTACCCTCCGTCAATACAGGGTAAATTTATGAAATAGGGCAGCAAGGTTAGTGGGTACTAAATATCTTAAGCGTTATAGCTACTGGATAACTGTCTATTGCGGTCATTGCTATACACCTACATCAATGACTGTAACAAATTTTCTGGTACATTAAAAAGGACTGCAGATTACCACAATAATTTCAATGATTATGACAAAATTACCAACAAAGACTACGGAGGACTAAATATTACCACAATAATGTGACAACCTGAGTCTTCTTCATCGGAAAGGTGCATTACAAAGCAGAGTAGATCGGCCGCTGCAGTGCTGAAGGAACACTATTACGCTACACTTTAGGGTAACTGTCGCACACACCACATAAAACTTAAAATAGTACCTACCTAACAACGGTAATCCAACAATTTGGTAATTTTTTATCAACCCTCAATTTTGTAGGTTAGTCAGCAAGCACGTGGATTTTTCTCTGTCGGTTTAATTTTTGTTTGGGTATTAAAAGTAAGGAAACACGGGCTTCCCAACACATTTCTAAAGAGATCCAAATAAATGCAATTCCGGCGCACACTCTCCAAAATGCATTCTATAGAACACTGACAGGCTGGCTACTTTTCGCCTATGCTCCAGACTTTGAAGACCGTTTTGAACTAAAATAGTGTCCAATTTTTGTAGGGTTATAGACCGCTGTTAGTGTATTTAGTTGAAATATTACATACTTTAAAACATCAATGACTGATATTATGTCTAAAAACGATGAAAAACATTTTATTAACTCAAACAACATTACGAAACAACGCTCGTCGAAACCCTTTTCTTCACTTTCTTCAGTGTAAATTCTTATGGAGTTTATTTATTTATTTATTTATTTTTTATTGTACACCAATCAAACATCAACAAAATACATGGAACAAAAAACATACAATGGGCGGCCTTATCGCTAATGCGATTTCTTCCAGGCAACCAAAGAATGGACAGATTCTCCTGAACCACATATGGGACTGTCGTTGGTGCCAAATATCATGGTTACAATTTGTTGTTTCACCTCTAGCTATGGTTATGAGGGTGCAGGATTTACATAAGCATTCACCGCACCCCCCGAGCCGCTATTCCTTAGCAAGTCCTATCTCCCTGTACGACCATCTCACCCACTCTCTAGTGCTGCACGTTAAACACTGCTTGAACTCAGGAGTTATCTTTAAACCCATAAGATACTAGAGGTGGTTAATATAGCGCCTAGCGCCATTTTATAGCACGCTATTTCCTCGTAGCGCATAGCGCACGCTAGGTAGGTGGACGTTACGACGCTATGACGCTATGAATGATGAAATTGATTGAATGTCATCGCGTATGAGCGCTGTGGACTACTGACGCCTTTGTATGTTTGTTGCCGCAGCACGCTATTTTCATCGCGCGCCATCTTGCTTGTTAGTGTCTGTAAATATTAGTATAAAATTCTGTTGCAAAACGAACTAGTGACGATTAGTGTGTGCAAAGGTATATGTAAAAAAATCTAATCGCAAAGATGGTGGATTGCCAATTTGGAACTTTTTGAAAAGTCCGCAGACGGCAGCAAGACTGCTATTTGTAATTATTGTCGCCGACAGTTGTCCATTAAAACTACTATAACCAATTTAAAGGCTAACTTAAAGCAAAAACATATTAAAGCGTATAATATTTTTTTTTTAATGTTCTATGCCTTAAAATTTGAAAATGTAAATATGCTTTTATAGCACGCGGTCTGTGTAACGAAGAACGATATGTAATGTAACGTGCTACGAAATGTAGCGTGTTGCAAGAATTATCGCGCCTGCTGGACGCCCACGTGCTTTCTTATTTATAGGGCGCTATAACATAGCGCATTTAATAGCGCGCTAGAAATTAATAGTTTAAAGTCTGTAGCGTGCTATTGTTTTATAGCCGTTTTGAACAACTCCATATGATACCTGGGTTTATATACAATATTTGACAATATGACAATAAATTAAACATCGTGTACCTAAACACATTCTCAGTCTACCCATAAAAATCATATAAATATGTCCATTAGTTTGGTCACAGGAAATTATTTTAAAATTTTCACATTTTCTACATTATTTTACATGATGATAAGAAAGCGCTTACAGGTTAATGACCGCCGCATACTGCGGTACCAAACTTTGATAATAATGAAGCGAAAAAAGCAAGTCGATACAGGATCGCGCTGTCGCCAATCGGAGGTCAGTGAACCAATAGTTTTAAAGGATGTTCTATTCCGTTCGCAATTTTATGCGATTTAGTTTTTTTGAAATTTTCATTTTTTTCTTATTTTTGATGCTAAGTTTTCTTCTATGGTTTAGGATTATTCCTATACACCAGCATTGTTCGTGTTTTCATTTATTGTCGTATTGTCAGCACCACTCTGTATATATCATACATGGCCTTTGTATGATTAAATAATACCGTCATAGGTCTATTAAATAAAAATTATCATTCAACTTTATTAAGGTTACTTGTAGTTCTGTAGGTCATCTAGTCAGGTTATCTGCCTGGCCTTATCCCAACTATGGTGGGGTTTTCCTCCAGTCTAACTTGAAACAGCTTAATAACAATATTTTAGTAGTGAATCATACTGTCAGGTTGAATACGCTACCTATATCTAATCTACTTTATGAATTGGGCTATCTAAATCTAATAAACCTCTGTAAAAAATGTAAAGGAGTGGCGATGGAGTGGCATGTCCGTTCATCTGCATTAGGTATCTACTCTTGTTTTGGAATGGAGAACTAGATTTGCTTCGCAACTCAAACTAATGGACTCCATGATAAATGAAAATTAAAAAAAAAAATAGTGTTAGGTACTTTCATTTAATTTTTTTTTTAATAATTATAAACTAGCGTTTGACCGCAATCCCGCCTGATGGTAACCAGTGATGCGATCGTTGATGGTAAAGCGCGCTAGTTTATTAAGAGCCTATCCATGCAATGTTTAACCCAACAACACGACCAACGATGCTGCGCCAAAGGGAGATTGATCTGAAGACCAAACTCCCAACACAACAACATTTGGCGCATCGTACCCGGCACACATCGCAACACAACTGCTCAGACCCGTCGTCCGTACTACTTCACCAGACATCATGCCGGAACACGACAAATCGCTTGGCGGCAAGACTTTGTCTGATGGGTGGTAACTGCTGCCGGCGGCCGATGTTATGGCCTACCACCGAGGAAACTAAAACATTCATTAAAAATGAATGAGTTCGTATTTTGTGGGATTGATATAAAATTGTTATAACTATTTTGAAAGAATGTTTACGACGGAGACTGCTTAGAGACTACTTAATTAGTGTTCATGTCGTATCTTACATATTACAAAAAAAAAAATCACAGCTATCTTAAATTATTTATTTTTCCTTAAATGTCATGATAAATCATTTTTAGGAGGTCTTTGAATACATTGGTTAACTGTATTTCCTGACCTAGGTTGACATAACATCATTTTGACAGTTGAACAACATTCATTGCGTTTTTACGTTGTTGTGAAGACACAGTTTGGGACGCGTGGAGCATTGGATTAGCTATCTTATCTATTAGCTAGCTACTATCTAAATGGTTCCAACTGATAGTAATAGTCTGTTTCGCTATTAGGGGGCTGGTCTGATCACAGTCCCAATCTCTCAAGTCTACCTTCAAATTTGCCCACATTTTGATAAATTTCTGATATATGTTTGTCGCAGAAACGAGACTAGATCTAGAACGTTTTTAATTATGAGAATTGACCTTCAGATGAACGATATAGACTCGATTACATAGGTACAATTAACTACTATGTATTAACACAAAGCAATTTCCTGTCGGTGAATCATTAGCGCCACTAAAGTGGGTGATAGACGTGCGAGTAAGTACGCGGACTTTTTTTTTTTTTTTTTTATAAATTATAAACCAGCGCTTGACCGCAATCCCGCCTGATGGTAAGCAGTGATGCGATCGTTGATGGTAAAGCGCGCTAGTTTATTAAGAGCCTATTCACTCTAGCCTTGAAGACACTCAAATTGTAATTTGACGGAAACACCGACGCCGGCAAATTGTTCCAGTCCCTCGATGTACGCGGTATAAAGGAGGAAGCAAAACGCTTCGTCCGGATCGCAGTGGTGTCAACAACGTAAGGGTAGAAACCCGCCGTACGACGGGTCGTCCGATGATGGAACGGAGATGGGGCAATTAAGTCATGCAATTCCCTTGCACACTCACCAGAATGCATCCTATAGAAGACCGAAAGGCTGGCTACTCTACGCCTGTGCTCCAGGCTTTGGAGACCGTTTCGAGTTAAGTCTGGGTCGCCAATCAGCCTCTTCGCACGCCTCTCCACCGAACCGAACTTGTGGCTCGACGACCTTTTTCGCCTGTGTGCCACCTTAAAAACGCGTACTTCAAAATTGCCGAACAAATTCGCCGGCGATCCAACCTCTTTGAAATCTTACTTGTAGCTCGCCTCGGCTCGAACGTGTGCGCTGGGCTGCGAGCCGCCAACCGCGAGCCGCAGAAGTTCTTCATACAGCGGTTCAGGCATTCTGAAATGATCATGGAAATCTTCTTTCTCTTCACGTAACTCTCTTACTCATGGGCGTAGCTCAGCTCCTGGCATAGGGGAAAGGGGAGGGGAGGAGGGGGGGCAAGTCCGGCCTAGGGCTGGGCAAATCAGGCCTAGGGGTGGGCAAGTCAGGCCTAGGGATGGGCAAGTCCGACCTTGGGGTATGTCAAATTTCTTGAGCGAGTAATCTTTGTGCGCTATAGTCGGTTACGGTTTTTTGGCAATTTCCCCCTTTCATTTTGTCAGTGTCTACTTCTTGATTTATTTAAAAGTTAGAGATAAGTCCTCATTTATAATTTGTTTAGTAATCAGGGGAGTTCATACATATTCTGCGAGATTTCCAGGGGGGGCAGCTGCCACCCCTTGCCCCCCCCCCCCGAGATACGCCAATGCTCTTACTAAATTCACATGCTATAAACGCTCTCTTTTCGTAATGCAGTGCTTTACCCACACTTGTCGATTTCGTCTTTCATTAGTTTTTAAAATGTAGTATGATATAATTCCCGCATAATACAAAGCTTCTTCTCCCGACGACATCACGATATAATATGAGCAAGCTTCAAGTCTGTCACCGACGTCGAGCTGAATAAGTTCACGATCTTAAAAACCGCGTACTTTAAATGCGTACGTCTATCACCCACTTTATAGACGACAGCACATCAAGGTACAACAATCTGTCAGATTTCTTTATTTGATTTTCAACTGTATCTGCAAACCATTAAGGCTCAAAGTTGAATGGGAATACTTGATAGTTACAGGTAGCTTGACCTGCTGACGTCGGTACATTCCATTATTTTTATTATCCACGATCTATTATTTGAATAATTATTTAATTTGAACAACAAGTAACAATGTGCTTACAATGTAACATGATTACAAACTATGTTATTAATAATTCACTGAGATCAAGGTTGTGCTCCGTTTCTGCATCATCAAAGAAACAACCCGCGTGAGCAATTCAATATAAAACCTCACTACAAATTGAAAAATAACTAATTTCGGAAGTCGAAACCTACTTTTTGTATTAATCGTTTGTTGCACGCGACTTCCGAAATTAGTAATTATTCACTTTATCTTGTTTTTTGGGAGTCGGTTGCTTTGTTGTAAAAAAAGTGCACTTTTTAATGTTGACAGGCACTGGTATCCAACTCCATCTAGTTAGACTGGTTACTGACCTCAACATAGTTTGGAAAAGGCTAGCAAGCAAATGACGCAATTTCATTCACTAGTCCTACTATTCGTAATTTTGGTTTACAAACCAAACTACAGAATTAAGAAAGAAAATAAAGAATCTTCGCAGTTGAATCTCGTGGTTTTCATTTATTTTTTTGCTGAACTGGGCCTTTTGGCGCAGCCGGGAGGCACATATTCCTGCTAGTTTTCTACATTAATTTGTTTTATCACAATTTACTTATTTTATTATTACTATTTTTCTTACTTTTTAATGTTTGTCTTTATCTGATGTATTGTGTGTCTTTTAATATGTGCTAAATAAATGTATTTTCTTTCTTTATTTATTTATTTATTCGTTATTTTGCTGTGCATATACTTAATACAAGTTAAAAACTTATATGGTTTTCATTTGTCTGACATCGATGGGTATTTTTATGGATGCCATTGTTAGAACTGGACCAAAATGAGAAATTGGAACCATATGGAAAACACCAGCTTTAAAACTAAAAAAAAGTTGATTCATCAAAATTCTTTCAATCAGTCGAAAGTTATAAGATAACAAACAAAAAATAATACACAATAATAAAGTTATTGGTAATTGTTTTTATAATGAAAACTAAAATATGCATAAAACATTTTTTTGATAAATAAAATAGCAGATAATTATAAGATATGATTAAATTATAGGTATAATTAACTCCCTGTGTGGTACCGGGCTTAGAATAGTATCATCCCATATGCCGTGGCTATCGTAAGAGGCGACGAAAGAACTCTCACCAGGGTAGCGGGCAGCAGCGCTTCTCCTGTGGAATATCAAATTATTGCGATCCCCATCCCGCCTGCCAATCGTGGGGATTATGGCAAAACCCTCCAATCGAATGAAAGCCTTGGGCTCCCCCAAGGTTTTGTCCAGCAGTGGAACAGAGTGTCTTCTTCTCAGCCTATACAAGTATAGGCTAAGAAAATAGGTATAATTATAAGAAATTACTAGCTTTCCGCCCGCGGCTTCGCCCGCGTTAACTTCGGTTATATCGCGCGTTTTAGATTTCTCTCGGGAATATCAATGTTTTCGGGATAAAAAGTACCATATTATTTAATCCGGACTTCTAACTTTACGTCTGCAAAATTTCAAAGCAATCGGTTCAGGAGTTACGGCGTGAAAGTGGTACAAACAAACTCACTTTCCGATGTATAATATTAGTAAGGATATATTTGGTGTACACATACAAATATTCCAGTAATCTCCCTTGGGAACTTGATGTTTTTTTAGGACCAAAAGTAGCCTATGTTACTCTCCATCTTTTCAACTAACTGTATGCCAAAAATCAGGTCGATTGATTGCTTAGCTACGGCGTGAAGGAAGGACAAACAAACAAACAAACACACTTTCACATTTATAATATTAGTATGGATTAAATCATTGGTATATAGACACCACTAATTTAACTAATTGAATTGGTTTTGTTTCGATCAAATAGAAATACGGCCCAAACAACCCTAATAACGTTATTAGAAATGTTATAAATTTAATTTTAAATGAATCAATTTATTAAATTTGGTCCTGAAATCATAGCTTTATTTACAAGATCTTAATGAACCATGATTTACAGCGAATAAATATATTCTTAGTCTTTCTCGAAAACCACGTCCACCTATAAATATAAGATGGTAAGTTAAGGCTACGCAGTCCGTCGCTAGAGTTACAAAATGTCTGATATAATGCTGTTAGTGTCATTTTTATGCGTAGTAATAATAGCTTTATGGTCGTGGTCCAGACGTTATCCCAATGCGCCCCCTGAGTTTGATGGAGGATTACCTATCATTGGACATGCTTGGAAATTCTTTGGGAATCGACAACGTGAGTAAAAAACAATTATTTCGTTCGAATGCTATTTCTCGAAGAGTGTCTTGTTGAGCTTTAAATCGCATTATGTGAGTGTTCCAATACCCTAGGCTGGTAGAATTTTCGGTTTTCCTTATTATTTTTACTATCTGAACTATGATCGGCTGTCCTCTGTAGAAATGGGAATAAAACATCCGCGTGTTCCTGTAAGTCTTGTCTCGACTGATATGAGCACCGTTACAAGAAAGGAATTCCCTTAAACTATACTTTCTTGTCCCAGCTTCAAAAGCTAAGGTACAAAATATTAAGATTCACAGTTAGGAAACATGAATTCCAATTATCTATATATGAATCTAAGAATACTTATGCGTAAACTTAAAAATTTGCTTAACCACACTGCAGCAATTTCTAAATTTAATTGGGAAAAAATATGACATGGTGTAAGAATGATTGGAATCGATTCAGTTACTTATTCTGAACAAACTATATTCAGGTTTCACATAAACAAAAAATTACTTTGTATAATACATGTTTCTTAAGCACTATAAAGGGTGTATCTGACATCGACGCACAAAAGAGTACCATGGATCCAGTACATGATTCTGAACCCCCATAGGTGGAATTTTTTGTCGGTTTTTTCCTGATTTAAAAAAAATAATATGCAGTTTTTTTCACTTTAAACCGTTCATAATTGCTATACTTTTATAACACAATAAGATTTTAAAGTAAAAAATAATTAATTCGCTAATGTCACAAAAAAGCGCAATGTGAACAAAAATCGAAAAACTATCCTATCAGTTGATTTAATAAAGTTCACATCAGGATATCGGAGTTAATTAGTGTGAAGTTTGAAGTTGCTGTGCATTCGCAAGTTTGACAATATTAAGTTCGGTATCACTCTACGCGCATCTCATGTCATGCTCAACATTCAGACGGTTTCTGACTTTTGTTTTTAATGTAACAAGAGTTGAGAAACCAGTGTCACATCTGTAAGCAAATGGAATCAACATTTTTAAAGCTCTGATAAGCATAATATGGTATTCTGCATCTGCTTTTTGACCAAAATGTGCTGAATTTCATCATTTTGAAAATCAACATTTGAGTGTTCTCCCGAAGTCCGAGAAAATCTACTTTCGCTGACACATCTTCGTCCATGAAAATATTTACGCAAGTAGAAAATGGTCTTAAAATCCAGGAGTAGGACTCACGACTGTCCATGTTCCGAAAATATTGCTGCAGTGAGTCTACCACGGCAGTTAAATGTTGAATCACGGAAAGGATTGCTCATGAATTCAAAGGCAGTTTGTGTGGTAATACTATATATGTACTTAGTACTCAAGTAGGTACAACTAAACATTGAATTAAAGTAAACTATTTTTATATTTCAGGTCTATGGGATTTTATACAAGAATTACAAAATTGCTCATTAGAAAAAGGTGGTGTTTGCGAGACCTGGTTCCTCAATCATTCGATATACAGTAAGTACTTTCTTCTATAACCGGCGTCAGACCTAGTTCAAATATTTGATCACTTATTTGAACACTTGTTTAGATACATGTATTGTGTAGCACGGGCATTTGAGTATTTGTTCAAAGCTTTGTTAAAACTTTATACTTTGCCATTCGTTGTCGGTTTCGAGTGCACATCAAAGCGTTTAAAGTTGTCTGTGTTCAAATGTTTGCGTAGCCTGCTACACACGCGCAAATATTTGTATGTGGCCGGCGCCGGCTTATCAAATACACTCTCCAATTATCACAGGGCATGGAATCGCCACACCTACTTGCACCGGCAGCTATTAGAGACGGTAGTACTAATAAAATTCGTGCGACCGAAGGAGCATTGAGCGCTAAACTTGTCATTGGACGTCTTAGAAGCCGTCATTTTCTACAGAGTCGCGTTTAGGTTATTATATTTCACGGCGATTTTGAAAAGTTATTATTAGTTATTTTAACATGGAAAAGTAATTAAGTAATTTTACTAAAAAATTATGCAGGGTGTATCTGACATCGTAACGCAAACTTCGCAAAAAAGCTACACCGCATGCCACTAACAAAATTATGATAGTCATTTATGTCGTTAATGAGCGGTTACAGAAATAACAGTGTATAAAAAAGTGTCGGAAGGCCTTTGAACGTTGCAAGCGTGCCGCCGTGCGTGTTTGTAAGTATGACGTTGACCCCTGATGTGAACTCTATTAAATCAGCTGATAGGATAGTTTTTCTAGTATTGTTCACATTGCGCTTTTTTGTGTAATTAATTAATTTTTACTTTAAAATCTTAATGGATTATAAAAGTATAGCAACTATGAACAGTCTAAAGTGAAAAAAAACTGCATATATTTTTTTTTACATCGGGAAAAAGCCGACGCAAAATTCCACCACTGGGGGATTCAGAATCATGTACTGGATCCATAGTACTCGTTTATGCGTCGATGTCAGATACACCCTTTATAATATGTTTTCGAACGCATATTAATATAATCATAATTAGCCTAAAATGTTCCCACTATTGGGATACAGGCCTCCTCCCGATGCGCAGGAGTGGGCCGTAATCTACTACATGACCAGTGCGAGTTGGTATTTCACAAGTTTTTGACTCTAGCTAGGGTATGCCGGTTTCCTCACGATGTTTTACTATACTGTTTTGAAAGCAGTGGTACTGAAATAATTTACACAAAATAAAGCGCCTGACGGGGTTCGAACTTGCGAACTCAGATCTTGTAAGCCCAGCCTACATCTTGTAAGTCGCGGCCCGATACCATGAGGTCACCACTGCTGTTTAGCTTACTCATGATTTATATATTGTAACCAAAAATGAAGCAAAGTCATTAAGAGACATGATATCAAAGAGAAGGTAAAAGAAAAAGAGATTAACCACATCGACATATAATTTGTAAGTTACGGCCATTACCACTAGGCCACCGCTTTCTCACACTTAATAAAATATTGTAAAATTATGAATTACCCTTGATAATAACGATATCCTTATTAAACGCGTATAGCGCGTATATACTCGTACGCGCGAGTGGATGTTCTGCTCAACAATTAATCAACGTAATAATACCTTAGGCATTCTCTACCACTCAACCTCGGGCGGTGAAGAGATTGGATGGCAGGTGCTTTAGTTGAAACAATTATAAAAAAAAGAAACAAAGTTTGCGAGAGAGTACCCTACCCTAATTGTTACGAAAGTAAGTCTACAATTTCCGCTTAATTGCAAACCGACTGGCAACCATCCTGATATAAAAGGAATAGGTATAGTAAATCGTTTTATGAGGATGAGATTTAAAAATGGATCTTAGGTGAAATCTACACGGTGCGGTGCTAGAACGCGTGTAAGAGAAACGCTCGAGCAGGTAGGAATGATAAGACGGGTTGTGTAGGATGTTGAAAGGGACACATACAATTCTAGTATTTCTGCGAATAATAATTGTATAATGTAAAAATTTAATTCATGTATATCTGTTTCAGTGGTAACCGATCCAGAAGACAGTCTAACAATAGCCAATTCATGTTTGAGTAAACCATATGTTTACGGTTTTGCAAAGGATTTTATAGGTAATGGACTCATCACTGCAGAAGGTAACTAAATAACTAGTATTAAAAGAAGGTACTAACCAAATAATTATCAAAATATTGATTAAGTTTTCGCAAAACGACATCACTATCGAGATATAAAAAAAATTAAATTAAATTTCATTTATTTTCAGATAGCTTGGATCCATACATTTTAACAAAGAAAGAAATTTTAATAAAATAATAATTAACAATCAAATACAAATAAATACAGTAATTTCAAGATAACAATAATATAATAAAATTAAAAATCAAAAATTAAAAAATCACAAGTCATAAATAATTTACCTACTAATTTAATTTCCTCAAATAAACAAATGCACATAATTATGTACAATCATTACCGGACGCAGCTGGCTACGTGCCTGCTACAGCACTGTCGAATATACGGACAGTCAATCCTCTCGGCAATCATCGACAGAATTGTATTGGAGCTGTCCCGAACCCTGCGAACCAAAGACAAGCACCGCTTGCGCATGGTGGTGTGGAAACAGTTGGTGCGCCCTTCCGCAAACATGCCCAAGGCACTGCAAAAACGGGACAACCCCAACACCGCTCTGAACGCATTATTGTATTGGAGATATGCTTTGTATTTCTTTATTTACACAAACTTAAAAAGAATACTTCTGACTGCTGAACACGGACGCCTATTCCCTTGTACATAAAACAAACTAAATTTAAATGCAGTACGTCTTCTTTAAATTTAGAAAAAAGACAGAAGATAAAATATTTTTTTGGTAATGTCAAATTAAGACATGTGTAATTTACGTCAGACGCAGACTAACTTGACAGTATTAAGAGGGGACTCTATTGTCGAGAAATTTGATAAATAGGTCCTATTTGAAGAAACTACTGCCGTCGCGCCGCTTTTAATTTCTCCCCATAAAGTGCGAAAGGGACAGTTGCAGCTTAGGCTGATTTTATCGACAAAAACGTTGACCAAAAGACGTTTCTTATTCCGCTGTTTTCTTTTTCAAAACACAACAGATCTCAATTATTTTTAAATCAGAAAAGTGTACCTATACTTCTATTATTACTAATTTTTTTTTATCAAAAACTTATCACACTTTTCTAATAGTCGTCTGAACATCGTAGTAAAAATGGGTTATTTTTCGGGATTTCGACCGTGAACTTGAAAAAATATGGGAATGCCGAATCCAATGATTTCTTGTAAAAACTGAAGCCAAAACCAAAAACATGGAATCACTTACTTAAGTGTTTTGCTATATAATAACAAATTTTAAAATATTTATTGCTTTTACTACATTAATCATTGCTTTGAATTATCCCAGCAACTGTACTGTTTTTGTTTTAAATGGGAACTTAAAGGCTGCATTAAAATTAATTGTGTAGTACGGTCTGATTTATGAATTGCAAGTGTGTGCAAGAGGATTAATCATTGCCTTTGCTCAGTTACATGAACAGACGACAGCCTGCACAGCAAGTTACGACAGTCTGTCAAATTTCTTTATTATATCTTCAACTTTATGACCAAAGCATTTAGGCTCAAGGTTGATTTGGAATATTTGACTGCTATCGTCTGTACATACAGTAGTAGCGCTGTGTAAGATAACTATGCGACATAGAGTGCTGATATATTTTCCACTACCGAGCATAACTCCTTCTTTCCTTTATCTATGGTCGGCTTTGATTCCATAACATCAGGACCAAATAAGCACCTTTAAAATGTTTTTTTTCAGCGGATGTTTGGAAACGTCACCGCAAATTATTAAATCCAGCATTCAGCCAACAAGTACTTAACACATTCGTTGATGAAATGAACGTGCAAGCTAAAATTCTTGTCTCCGAATTAGCTTTGCAAGTAGGAAAAGGCCCGTTCGATGTGCGAAAAAACATCATTAAGTATATATTGTCAACTGTAACTCGTAAGTATTATCGTGATAGTATTGCAGTATTTATAAAGCCAACATCAGAACAACGCGTCATACTGACGTCACATAGATTCTGCATCAAGCAGAGTTTACCTTGAAACTTATATATATAACGTTATTTTTATTTTATACGAAACCTGAATATAGTTTATTCAGAATAAGCAACTGATCAGATTCCAATCATTTTTACACCTAATATATAAAATTCTCGTGTCACGGTGTTCGAACTTAAACTCCTCCGAAACGGCTCGAGCGATTTTGATGAAATTTTTTGTGCTTATCCGGTATCTATGAGAATCGGCCAACATCTATTTTTCATCCCCCTAAATGTTAGGGGTAGTCCACCCCTAATTTTTTTTTATTATTTATATGGCAAAACAACGTTTGCCGGGTCAGCTAGTCATGATATAGTTTTTCCCAAACATATTCAGAAACTGTTGCAGTTTGGTTACCGAACGCACGACACAGCTGGCGGTAGAACATAGTACTAGCATAGTGAGAAAGATCCCCCGCGCCGCGCCGCTACAGGCGCGGGCGGGCGAGCGGTGTGTTGACCATATTTTTGTTGAGACAACCATGTAACATACTCGTAACAAGCTCATAACTTTGTGGTTTTTCATGATAGCTTTTTGAAATTTGGTACATAGATTCTGTACTTACAAATACTGTAGATATGTTTTGGAGTTTCGCATCAACAAAAAATAACGTTATACATACTCGTACATCAACCTATGGGCGAGTAGCCACCAGACACAATACGGGTCAGAGCCCATTCGTTCCCTAAAATTCGTCCCCCAGCATAAAAGTTATGGATTCGGCCCCTATACAGTATGTTAAGAAATCCCTGTCCGACCCGTGAAGGAGTCCTTAGGTATCGATAACTGATTCTACTAATGGATACAAAACCGGGCTTAAAAAAAAATCCCCCTAAAATGTGTGTTCACCCTTTCGCGGGCGATGGGCGGCAGGACACGCGGCACTTGATCGCGTCGCTATTCGCTCATAATAATACCGGTGTTGTCACTTTTTTAAAAATTACCAAATTTCGGGGAAGTTGGAATTAATTCGCGGGAAAAAAAGATTATTTCAAAATTCATTTGTATTGGTACTATGATGATTACGTAAAATTTTATATTATATTTGGTCATGTGTTTACCTAACCTTCATTATCCTTATGGGTCGGACAGGGTTTTCTTAACATACTTATAGGTGCGCATTGGTCTCCTGGCAGGGGACCAATTAATATTTTATTTATAAAAAATATTATCTTTAAGGAACCCATTCGTCCCCTCTTATATATATACAATATAAGTTAAAGATTCCGCACCTATACGGGTGTCTGTTGGTCCCCTGAGATTAAATTAGCTATATTTTACATAAGAAACGGTTAACATAGTACACTTGCGAACAGTTTATTAAACGAATGAATTTAATAAATTATAACAGATCATTGAAAAAGAGCTTTGATGATTGATAATCTGTAATGATAATAATACAAAGTGTATCTGACATCGTAACGCAAACTTCGCGAAAAGGCTAGACCGTATGCCACTAATAAAAGTATGATAGTCATTTATGTCGTTAATGAACGGTTACAGAAATAACAATGTTTAAAAAAAGTGTCGGCTCGGCCTTTGAACGTTGCAAGCGTGCCGCCGTGCGGGTTTGTAGGTATGACGTTGATCCCTGATATGAACTCTATTAGATCAGCTGATAAGTTAGTTTTTCAAGTATCGTTTTCATTGCGCTTTTTGTGTAATTATCGAATTAGTTAATTTGTACTTTAAAATCTTATTGGGTTATAAAAGTATAGCAATTATGTACGGTCTAAAGAGGAAAAAACTACATGTACTTTTTTTATCATGAAAAAGCCGACGAAAAATTACACCACTGGGGTGTTCAGAATCATGTACTGGATCCATGGTACTCGTTTGTGCGTCGATGTCAGATACATCCTTTATAATAGGCTCGATAGGCTTACGATGTAATATTAACTCTCTACGAATGGCTTGCTAAAGAAACGGGTTACAAAATAGAAAAGGTGTTTTGTTTGTATGTTATGGCTGCCTCGGTGACATATTGGTTCTTGAAAGTGACTGCGAATACAAGATTGCTCAATGTGTCTTTGGTCTTTTATTAAATGAAGTTTGCTTAACGAAATAAACAATACTTTTAACATAATTCAATTAAATTATCTCATTTGAATCCTTGAACATGATTAGTATTATTTATTATTGATGATAATTCACGTTTATGATGGTTTTTTTTATAAATTATAAACTAACGCTTAACCGCATTCCCGCCTGATGATGGGCAGTGATAATGGATTAAACTTCGGTAAATTAATCAAAAATTCAGTTATCAATGGGATTTTATTTAAATAGTTACACAGTTTTATTTTATTGCATATAAATAGATATTACAGTTATCACATACTTTGCTAAATATTTACAAATGCATAAGAAACCAAAAGTTGATTCATTATTTTGAAGACTGGCTTAATGCTTAGAGCTTAGAGGCATTTTATTAAACTTAATCTTATTTGAAATAAACATGATATCTATCAAATCACTACCTATATTTTTTATTTTACCCTTTTCTGCGCGTCTGTGCCAGGACTACCAAACTGCAGTAAACACATATACATGTGCTTATATTAGTTGAGTGACTCTTCAAGGGACGAAGGGGCCCCTCAAAAGTTCACGTTCAACGGACGAGTGGGCACAAGGTGCGAATCTTAGGGGAGGAATGGGTTCTGACCCCACAATACCCGTCTGGTTGGAGGATCCTCCCGTTTTCTATGCAGATTGAGTGAACTTTACAACCTCTTCCTCATATCTTTGACATTGGATACCTACCTACCTACCTATAAACACCCATGCTTAATACGGATTAAGCATGGGTGTTTATGTAAGCACGCGTCATTTATTAGCAACAATTTAAGTCAAAATGATTGTTTCGTTTATGAAAAATGTGTATTCTCTTTTACAGGAACTTCGCTAGGATTGAGTACTAAAGAACAACATACAATAAATACAGATTATGCAGAAAGAACCGAAGATTTATTACATTTATATTGTGATAGGTTTCAAAAAGTGTGGTTGCATGTGCCATTAATATTTAACTGGAGTTCAATGAAGCGCAGACAAACTATGTTATTGAAGAAACTGAAGGACATCATAGATCCAGTAATTGTTTTGTTGTTATTATTTTTAAGCTTTAGAAGATGTTTAGCTATGTAAAGTATCGGCTTTGGAACTCAACATCTTATCAAAAACTATATGTCGCTTCTAACTATCGGATGTACGTATACTTATGGCTTACGGACTCAGTTATGGCCCGGTACAAACCCGCAGGGTAATAGAAATAGCGTACCTAATTCACTATATATAGTGTATTAGGTACGCTATTTCTATTACTTATTCTATAGTTTATTATTATTATTTTGTTTATTTTTATACATGTATATATTAATTTACATTTTTAAATATTTATAAAAAACATAAAAACATTTAAAAATATAAAAAATAGTGTTCCACCGATGGCGGGAGCGGGGTCCAAGCTACCGGTGGTAAGAGCTACAGAGACAGGAACCTTCTCACGATTCGGGCCGTATCGAGGAGTACTGCCTTTTGAATCTGGCCCTTGATCCAACTGCCTAACGAGAGCTTAAATAGATGTTGATCGAGGCTCTTGGCTATCAAACCATTGGCCGATACGACAATCGGTACAATGACTGCCGAGTTCACATTCCACATGTCATTGCGTTGTGTACGAGGTTGTTGAGCACAGTTTTTTTCCTACATACGGAGCAATGGATTAGCATTGATTCAAATTGAGAGTTAGTGTATTACGCTATAAGAGGGCTTGCCATTTTTGTTCAACCTCCATACTTTGCAAAATTATGGAGCGTGTATTGAACTCGCGCCTCTTGGCATACCTGGAAGGTAACGATCTCCTCAGTGACCGACAGTACGGGTTTCGCCGCAATCGGTCAACTGGGGACCTACTAGTGTATGCCACTCACTTGTGGGGCGAGGCCCTCGAGAGAAATGGGGAAGCGACTGCAGTCTCCCTTGATGTCTCGAAGGCCTTCGACAGGGTATGGCACGCTGGCCTTTTGGGTAAGCTTCCAGCGTACGGCATTTCCCCTGGTCTGACTGGCTGGGTAAAAGACTTCCTTACTGAACGGTCCCTCCGAGTCGTTGTCGACGGATGCTCATCTGAGCCCATGTTGACTAATGCCGGTGTTCCTCAGGGGTTTGTTCTCTCTGCAACTCTGTTCCTGCTGCATATTAACGATCTGCTGATGCCCGATATCTATAGGTATGCAGATGACAGCACAGTTGTGGAGAGATACCTGCCGGATGCTCGGATTAGTAGGGAATCAATCCGGTCCGAAAGAGAGGCTATGGTAGAGCGAACGAATGTTGCACTACAGGCAGTCTTCGAATGGGGCAATGCCAATCTTGTAGCATTCAATGCCGCCAAAATGCAAGCATGTCTTTTCACCGCCAAAAGGAGCCCGTTCACCTTGGCTCCTACTTTTCGAAATGTATCCTTGGAGTGTACCGACCGCCTTCAGGTTTTGGAAGTTGAGATTTCCTCGAACCTAAACTTTGGGCGGTTCATTAAGTCCAAGGCCAAAGTGGCTGCCAAGAAACTTGGCGTTATCGCAAAGGTCCGGCAGTACTTCACACCAGGGCAGCTTCTAATGCTGTACAAAGCACAGGTCCGTTCATGTGTCGTGTGTCTGCAGCTACATTTGGTCTGGTGCTGGTAAGTGTCACCTGGTCACTTTGGATTCGGTGGAGAGGCGGGCGAAGAGGCTGATTGGTGACCCTGACTTAACTCGAGATGGTCTCCAAAGCCTAGAGCACAGGCGTAGAGTAGCCAGCCTTTCGGTCTTCTATAGGATGCATTTTGGGGAGTGTGCGAAGGAATTGCATGATTTAATTCCCCCATCTCCGTTCCACCATCGGACGACCCGTCGTACGGTGAGTTTCCACCCTTACGTTGTTAACACCATTACGATCCGGACGAAACGTTTCGCCTCCTCCTTTATACCGCGTACATCGAGGGACTGGAACAGTTTGCCAGCGGCGGTGTTTCCGTCGGACTACAATTTGAGTGTCTTCAAGGCTAGAGTGAATAGGCTCTTAATAAACTAGTGCGCTTTACCATCGACGACTGCGTCACTGCTTACCATCAGGCGGGATTGCGGTCAAGCGCTAGTTTATAATTTTATAAAAAAAAAACAGTTTTCAGATCAGTAAATCCAATTTACAAGTAGATAAATACTCAACTTAAATATTATAAAATTTATTTAGACACCTGTTGGTTGCAAGTTAAACACAACAAACAAGATAAAGTAAAAGATAAATTAAAATAAATATTAAACATGTCGTGCAATGAAGTAGCACTCCCATCCCTCAGATCCCACACTAGGATACCCTAATCTTAAGTTACATAACAAAAGCTTACATCTAAACAAAAAATGAACTTAAATATTGACTAAAGAATAAATTATTCTAGCCCCACGGGACAAAGGCTGGGAAAGAAAATTATTGAATGTGCCTAAGTCTAACCTATTTATATCTAATTCTCTGATTATTCTATTTCTCTCAGACTCGTTCCTGACACACTCCATCAAAAGATGTTGCACATCTATATAAAGATCTTAAAGCTACAAACATCAACAGAATCTAAGCATATTTTATATAGCATCAAATATGAATAATTTTCTGTTGGAAGAATTGCAGGTTATTTTAACATCTTGAAAAAAAAACCTTTAGTGATGTTTCTGTTTTAAATATCAAAGATATTTTTTCTTTAGTCCCTCGTGACATTTTTGTAAAATCATTTTGCTTTGGATACAAACGAGCTGGGTTCTGCCGTCAAGACGAATTTCGGCCCATACTGCGATTGCTCTACATTGGAAGCCGGAAGGTGCCGGAGACTGCTACCTGTCCCTGTAGTTATTTAAACTCGTGTTCTTCGAATCTGGATACCAAACCGAAAGTGATCAGTGAACACCACCTATGAAGTTTGACATCTCATGGTCAATGCTCCCGAGTCTACTGAAATTGCGATTGCCAAAACGCAATGCTGAAAATACTTAGCGGTCTTCTAGCATGAAGACCGAATGCAAAAACGTAAACTTTCTTGAAAGATAAACTTACAATGTATTGCTTGAAATTGAATTAAGTTGTCATTAAAGTTTCTTAATTATTTCTAACATACATCTAAGAACGGCAATTTAGCTTCATAAAAATGACTTGACGTCAAATATCTTAGTGTTGAAGGAAAAAATGAGTTATAAAAAACCTATTTGTGGATTTTTTTAGTGCTTTATGTTAGTGAGCGCTATCTGGCTTATACCATTAGATGCAAAATTATTCTGGGTATATTTTGGTATAAAAAAAACAAAATGAGTGTATCTTAGAAACAACGCCTATTGGCTTATCTGGGCAGTATAAATAATAAATAACCGTTATTTATTATTATTTGTAGCTTTATTTTACTGTATCTATGCTTCACAAAAATGACTAGAGATATAGTTTTCTTTCAAAATATATCACATTCCTACTTAGTTTATTTTACTATCGTGTAGCCAATGTATAATGTATGAATCATTTTATTTCAGATCATAGATGAAAGGAGATCTGAGTTAAAGGCAAACAAGTATCAGAATATTTACGATGATGAATCTACATCAGGTAATCAGACGAAATTAATGTACCTATGTACCTTTTATTCATAATAATTTACTGATAAATAAAGAAGTGTGGAGCATCTATCAATGTCCACTACTAGTTGTAGGCTTTCCTTTTGTGCTTTAAGGTTTAAGCATATATATGAACGTCTGCCAGATCACGCTTTACTACCGTGCACAAATCACACGCGGAAGATTTCTGGAATGGTGCTCAGCCAATATGTATAGATAAGGCCGACAAAGGCAGATAATTTATCTTCTAATTCCAACTATCTCTATAATTCCAACGAAAGATGCATTCAGAAGATGTTCAGTCGCATTAACTTAAAAGTACAAAACAACATATTATGTTTCAGCCAAATTCAAACCAATACTTGATCGAATGCTGAATTTGAATGAAGAACAAGGTGTCTTTACAGACGAGGACATCAGACAGCACCTAGATACTTTAGTGGCTGCTGCTTACGATACAAGTTCTGCTACTATGACATTTATTTTATTAATCATAGGGTCCAACCCAGATCTGCAAGAACGAATTTTCGATGAGTAAGTAACACTCAAAATGTAACATAATTTGTATGACCTGTCCACCACCACTAGTTCCATAATATCTGTAGCGTTCGCACTGCACAGGCTTTTCTCTGTAAGCGGTTTTTTTTTGGTGGCCTGGTAGACTTGGTGTCATCACGAATGATGGTTTTTGTATTCATTACAGGTTACAAGAAGTACTTGAGGATAAAGATAGCGATATTATGAAACATCATCTATCGAAACTCGTGTTTTTAGAAGCTGTGATCAAGGAGACGTTGAGATTGTATCCTGTTAGTCCTGTAATCGGAAGAAAACTTGACAAAGATATAAACCTAAGTATGTAGCTTTACTATGTGATTTGTTACCCCTTCTATACTGCAATACTTATTTACTGGTAGTTTGCATCGTTTTACTGCTGAATAAAATTCTATTGTATTCTAGCTTGTTGGGTCCAAGGCTAATGTAGGACGTTGGCTGTTTGTTTCCGAGGCATTTAATTTTGTGTATATTTTCAGAAAACTGCACGTTACGGGCAGGAAATTCATGCGTCATAGGGGTATATGGTCTCCTCCGGCACCCAATGTGGGGCAAAGACGTAAATGAGTTCAGACCTGAGCGTTGGCTGGACCCATCTAGATTGCCAAATCATCCAGGCCTTTTTGCCTCTTTCGGTCTTGGAAAGCGAAACTGCATTGGTAAGTGTTTTCAGTCATTTTAACAATTAGTATCTGAATTAGAGGTGACCTACACTTTCCACTCATATTGTGTGAAAATTTAGTGTGTAATTTAGGCTCCGAGTGCGTTATTCAGAGGTAGTATGCCCGGATGAGGTTCACTTTGACCGGAGCAATGGATACAATCTGCTGCCTTAAACCGACCATCCTAGTCAACCCCACAGGAGCCTGCTGCCGGGACATTTATTCACTCCCCTCTCTGAGACCTTTATAACACAGATAGGTGTACCTTACAGTAAAAAATCTTTTATAACTTGTTCAGCCGTTTCAAATATTAACAGAAGCAAAGACATAGACAGTCCAAAATAAAGAATGTATTTTTGGTTTTAATTATGTATCGTACTTTCATATGTATTTAGTATAAATCTTTTATTTTGTTATTACAAATATATGACTGACACCTTATAGATGTATAGATTATGTATGCAGGATTGTTAATCAAATTGTCAATTCACTTAAATTATTCGTATAATATAAAAACGTTTTTACAAAAGGAACAGACTTCCAAAAAACACTATATAGTGAAAAATAACTAATTTCGGAAGTCATTCATTTTAACCCACATGGGTGTAAAGTACCTACTCATCAATATAAACGATTTAAGTCCAAACACAAAGTAGCTACTGTTAACCATTGAGGTGTTCCCGGGAATGGCCTTTGTCTTCATCATCAGAGCCCTTATGCAGTCACAACCCATCTAAGTGTAAAATTCCTATCAATACAAATTAATCAAGCACAAACGCAAAGTAGCTGCTGTGAATCGTTGAGGAGTTCCCTCTACTGTCTAGGGTCTTCATCATCAGATCTACTGCAGGCCTCAATTTTAACCTACACGGGTGTAAAGCACTCATCAATATAAATGAATTAAGTTCAAACACAAAGTAGCTACTCTAAATTGTTGAGAAGTTCCCAGAATTGGCGAAAGACATTATCAGAGCCTTTATGACAGTCACAACCATCTAGATGTAAAGTTCTTATCAATACAAATTAATCATGCACAAACACTAGGTAGGTGCTGTGAATCGTAGAAAAGTTCCTACGACTGTCTCCCAGCTCCATCATCAGATCTACTCTAGACATTTATTTAATTGTGTTGATTTAAAATATTTAATGAACGTACTTAGAAATGCACTGCAATGAAAGTTCCCCTTGATTTCTCTGATCTTCCATCATCAGATCGTGACTTGGTAACAATGGGACCACCTGTGAACTAAAAAAGAATTTGATATCGGTCTAAGTGTCTTCGAGTAATCGGGGAACATACATAAAAAATAAAATATTTCAACGAATTGAGAACCTCCTCCTTTTTTTTGAAGTCGGTTAAAAATTACAACTGCAGTACTTTGACAGTGTTATGAAATGGCAAATTGACAGAGGGAGTCTCTGAAACTCTCTCCCTGACTCCTGATTATAAAAAGTTAATACAGACAATTTATAACTCCACAGGTAAAGCATACGGCATGATGTCGTTGAAGATAGAGTTGGCGCATATTTTACGGCGATATCATGTGACTGGTGACATCAACAGTGTAGTGTGTGAATATAGTGTTTCATTGAAACCAGTACAAGGACATCAAATTACATTAACACTAAGGTCGTAGAGGTATTTTGTTATGGGGGATAATGTTTATAAGGGGATGTTTAATGACTAGTTTTTTTTTTTTTTGTAATGTTCTTTTTCATTTTGAATATACTGTATCAATAAAGTGTGGAAGTTAAACGCAATTTGGGAAAAAAATTGTTTGATTTCGAATTAAGAAGTAAAACTAGGAAAACTAAAATTAGGAATAATTTTTTCAATAATCTAGCGTCGCTTGTCCATACTGTTACGCAGTAACTAAGTAGACTGAACAATCGCCCCGGGCTTCTGAACACGTACACAACTTTATTTTTTCTTTAAACGAAACGAATCCAATAATTTTTAAACCATGTTAAATTTTTTCCTTAATATAATCTAACCTAACAAGCAAACATACAAGTGAAGCTAATAAAAAGCATATAAAAAGGAGCAATTTGACTATCAGAAGCATAAATCCACTACCCTTGCCATTTTTTCACTCTCGTAAGAAATATTAACTAATACTAACAATAAACAGTTAACTACAGGGTTATTCTTTGATCTAAAAAAGGCATTTGACCTAGTTTCACATGAACTATTAAACTTGAGAGTATCGGTATTAGAGGAATGTCACTTTTTTAGCATTGGATATCGTCATATTTATCTAACAAACAGCAGAAAGTCGCTGTTACTAAACTTGACGAAAGCAGGGACATGACACAATATTCATCTGAATATATACATTTAAAATGCGGTGTCTCCCAGAGTTGTATAATGGGTCCTATCTTATTCCTGCTCTACATAAATGACATAGTTAATGTAACCAATAATAAATGCCTCCTTTTTGCCGATGACATTTCTACAATCGTTACAACCGATAAAAAAAAAAAAAAAAGTTAAATGGTGAAATGATAATAATTTATGTATCAATCTTAATAAATCAGTATATATACAATTTAATTAATCTTATAGTAATAATTTAATTAATATTATAGTAACAATATAATTAATCTTATAGTAATAGTATCTTGTAGTAAGTCGTGGTGGCCTAGTGGTTAAAACACCAGCCTCTCAAGTATGAGTGCGCGGGTTCGATTCCAGGTCAGGCAAGTACCAATGTAACTTTTCTAAAAGTTATATGTACTTTCTAAGTATATCTTGGACACCAATGACTGAAGGTAAAGGAAAAACATCATGAGGAAACATACTTTTTTTTTTTGTTTTCGGGGGAAACCTTCATAAGGCACCCAACCCCCGAGGAATGAGGTCGGGTAGTGTGGGATTTTTACCTCACTAAAACCACCCCGGTGATCACCATCTGCGCCTAGGGGCGGTTACGGTTCCTCTTAAAAGACCAATTCCGGAACCCACCCTGCGCAACGCTTGTAAGGCGCACCCCAGGAGAGACTGTAAGAGGGCCTCTCCTAAACGTCCTATGCACGGCAGCACGTGACCACTATGCCATCGTCTTTCCTGGGGAGAAACCTACCTGGACTTTAAGTCTGAAATCGCCAACCCGCATTGAGCAAGCGTGGTGATTACGCTCAATCTTTCTCTGTATAAGAGGAGACCTGTGCCCAGCAATGGGACAATAAAAAGGTTTTGATGATAGTAATAATATATTTAATTTTAATCTGGACGTACCGTAAGTTTTAAGAAGTAGTTATTGATGAACATTTAGACAGAAAAGCTCAGGTTGATGCTGTTTGCTGTAAGATTAATAAATTTGTCTACGTTTTGAGACAAATAAAAAAATCACCAATATAAAAACGGCTGCGATGTTATACCGCGCATACGCTGAGTCCACACTTCGATATGGATTAATTACGTGGGAAATAGTACGGACTACATTAGAGCATTTGTAGCCCAAAAAAAAATGTTTACGAGCTTATACGAAATTCCATCTGACGATTCATGTCAACCTTTATTAAAGGAGGTTGGTTTGGCTACCACTACCTTCATTATATATTTATGAAGTATGCATGTTTGTTCAAAAACACAAAGGATTATTTAAAAAAGCTCAGGAAATAAGCTCTCTAATTCGGCGTGATGAATACAGACTTGTGCTGGATGAGTGTGCGGTTATACAACATGTAAAGAAAACCCTGTGCGACCCATAAGGATAATAAAGGTTAGGTAAACATGAACATGACCAAATATAATATAAAATTTTACGTAATCATCATAGTAACAATACTAATGAATTTTGAAATAATATTTTTTTCCCGCGAATTAATTCCAACTTCCCCGAAATTTGGTAATTTTTAAAAAAGTGACAACACCGCTATTATTATGAGCGAATAGCGATGTGACCACGTGCCGCATGCCCTGCCCCCCGTCCACCCGCATATATTAAGTTACCTCTTTTTGCGAAATAATATTTATTTTTTATGGGTTTTTTTTTTAAGTTTAGCCCGGTTTTTTGGACATGCAATTTTTACTGGTGTTTGTCTCTAGCTATTGTACATTACTAATTATACATTTTATAAATTCATTCAAAATAAAAAAAAGGGTAAAAATTACATTAAAATAATAAATGTCAAGAAATTTCGTCATGGCCAGGTCAATTCAGAATTCATAAATATGTCAAACAATAATTAAAATAAGTCAACTCAATTAGTTAAGTACCAAACAGATTAATGTCATCTATCATTATTAAATTGCATGTCATTTATAAATTCATTTACACCATAATAGGCCATTTCCACGAGATTTTTTTTTACTTTTTGTTTAAATATATTACAGCTTTTGCATTCTAATAATTATTTTGGTAGGTTGTTGTAAACGCATGGCGCCATACAGAGTACACTATTTTTCATCAATGCACTTTTGTGTTGAGAACAGTTAACTTTTAAATTGTTACGTTTACTTTTATAATTTTCGTACATCGTTAAATTACTTGTGACAAATATCGCCAACTTATATATACAGACACGGTACTGTCAATATTTTTAGTTTTCTAAAGTATGGTCTACAACTGTCCATTTGATTGAGCTTTCACATTGCCCTTATGCTCTTTTTTGTGCTTTGTATTCAAAACTTTTGCTAAATGCAGGCAATGAGCCTGATAATGCCAACGTTATTTTTATTATCTGATTTTGTTTTTTTTTTTTTATAATTATAAACTAGCGCTTGACCGCAATCCCACCTGATGGTAAGCAGTGATGCGATCGTTGATGGTAAAGCGTGCTAGTTTATTAAGAGCCTATTCACTTAGAAAAACTGAGCGAATAGGAAGAAAGGCGGCAGTTGAGCGAGGTGATGCAATGTTAAACCCAACAACACGACCAACGATGCTGCGCCAAAGTGAGATTGATCTGAAGACCCTCCACGACCAAACTCCCAACACAAAAACATTAGGCGCATCGTACCCAGCACACATCGCAACACAACTGCTCAGACCCGTCCCCGTACGGCTTCACCAGACATCATCATAATAATGGGATGACTTTACTTCTCTTCATGATGACAGAAAAAGTTCCAAAATATTGGTAAAGGAACTTTTCCTCAAGGTAGAAATAGTAGCCCCTTGGCTTGTCTAGCAATCTATTCAACTAGAAACGGAGTTAGGGTTTCTAGGTTATTACTCGTCCTGCACTCAATGCGTAACTCAATAGTTACGCATTGAGGTTACACATTTTTCGAACATATGGGGCAATCCCCATATGTTCGAAAAATGTGTCGGCTCAACAACATAAATAACGCAATGAATATTTTTAAACTGTCAAAATGAAACCCATTGCTACTAATAGTGTGTTAAGTAATTTCCTTGTTGTCGATGGTCGTCTACAGACTGGATTGTCTATATTATATCCGCATGGATTATCCATATTAAGTATATATTTTGCTGCCTTGTGATAAGAACTGTGCTTATGAGTGTTCGTTTTTTTCTGTGCTTATTATCCTGAGTGTACATTTTTTTTTTAAGTTTAATAACTAAGCCCCAGTAAACACAGTAATCAGTAAATCAGGAATGAGATCCGCAGAAGAACGAGAGTAACCGGCAAAGCCCGAAGAATTGCAACACTTAAGTGGCAATGAGCCATGAGCCGGGCACATTGCCCGTAGGACCGATGCCTGATGAGGCTGACGGGCTCTCGAGTGGCGACCACGCACCATGGAAGACGCAGCGTCTATAGACCCCCGACAAGGTGGACCGCTGGATGCGGGAAGCGCTGGACCTGTCATCGTCGAGATCTTTCGGCTGATATGATGACGGTGATGATGGTTTTAAACCCTAAAGAGGTAAACATAAAACGTCGGCGTTCATCAATAAACATACAAAATTACTCTGTAGCAAATAATATTTTTTACAGTTTTTATTTTTATGTTAAGAGTAAATATGTGACTAATACTGTTTTAATAGGTATCTGACAGCCTCCGTGGCGTACCGGTAGCGAACGCGGCCGCTGCGCAAGGAGGCGCAGTGCAAATATTTGTATGCATGAATATGAATATTTGCACTGGTCTGGTCGTGCCTCGGAAAGCACGTTAAGCCGTTGATCCCGGTTGCCATACGAACATCTAATGGCAGTCGTAACGGGTTGTTGAAAAAAAAACCTCAAAAATCCTACAATTGGTCTAACTGCAATACTTCGATATCGCCTTCGGGTTGTGGAGCTCAGACGGCAGTCGCTTCATGGAAAATATCGAAGTTTAGCCAAAAGCTGTAAAGCTTCGGATACGACTGGGATTAACGCTGAGATGAAGAAGACTGTTTTAATAGGTATAGCATTATTTTGTAGTACTGAAAGAAATTCCGAATCCATTGCTTCTTGTATGGGTAAAGGAATTGACAGCACAACGTAACTGACGCAATGAACATGCCTAAATTGTCAAATTGAATGGCATCGCCATCAATTTCTATTGAATAGTAGTAGTATTACGATCAACTACACAAATCACAAAGATCACACAATTTTTTTTTTTGGAGCTATCGTTCCGTTCTAATGATGAAGGTGCGCAAATGAAACTTTGCTCCGGCACAATGGGCTCGTAATTAGAATGTTGTTTCATCGATTGTACATACCGTTTCGACTGATTAAAATTTTGTCCTAATTCTTGATTGTTAGGGCTGTCCTTTCACGAATGAAGTAGTAACAAAATGACGCTTATACTATGAACATAAACAAGAAAATTATTTAAGACCTGTTATTATGTACCCACCTATGATCCACAATAAATATTTAACTGATTAATTGAAACAATGAATGTGAGCAGCACAAGACAGGTCATAGTGGAAAGCCTTGGGGGAGGCCTTAATCCACCAGTGGACCTCTCGATGCTGAAGAAGAAGGTTTGTAAACAATATTACTTAGTTTTATTAGTTAATTTCATTTACAGACTTAACGCAGCTTAAAGGACATAGCTAAACGGATGTATAGATATATATCTATTCCGCAATAAAAACACATATATAAACATGGGTCCTAATAATATGTAATGCTGAATAGATTAAAATTTGTATTTTGTAATTAAAACAGTTCAGGAACTTTTCATATCTGCACAAAAAGAAAATAAAATCGACGGACTCCTACGTCAAAAATATAAAAACTTCAAACAAAAACACTGCTAAGAACTTTTATCTAGGGGTTTTAATGCCTAGAATCTAGGCATTAAAACGCCTAGATAAAAGTTTTTTCGTTGCAGAGGTGAGAGAGTTTTATCTAGGCCCTAGATAAAATTCTCTCAACTCTGCAACGGATTTTTTTTTTAATAATTATAAACTAGCGCTTGACTGCAATCCCGCCTATTGTTAAGCAGTGATGCAATCGTTGATGGTAAAGCGCGCTAGTTTATTAAACCCATTCACTTAAAAAACTAAGTGAATAGGAAAGAAGACGGCGGTTAAGCGAGGTGGTGCAATGTTAACTCAACAACACGACCAACGATGCTGCGCCAGAGGGAGATTGATCTGGAGACCCTCCACGACCAAACTGCCGACACAACAATACTTGGCGCATCGGACCCAGCACATATTGCAACACAACTGCTCAGACCCGTCCTCCGTACGGCTTCACCAGACATCATGCCGGAACACGACGAATCGCTTGGCGGCAAGACTTAGTCTGGTGGGTGGTAACTTCTGCCGGCAGCCGATGTGGCCTACCACCGAGCAAATTAACAATAAAAAGATATTTTTATGTTTATTAGTTTTAGAAAATTATAAGAAATAATTAAACATTAAACAATTCATGAATGAATATCTAAATATTACGTGTTAGTGTGAAATTCCTATGAGTATAACCGAGCTGGGACAGCCGTTTAGAAATCTCTTTTGTAATGAAATTAATTTTATTTATTTATTTACTTACAGATTTAAGTGCAAGTACTGACGTGGCAGCGCACACTGGTGAAATTCGCTCAAAAATTGGCCAAAATTACGTCAAGCGTGTTATGCCCACATATTGCTGTAATCTGCCTAAAATAATAGACTGAAGGTGTTTTAAAAAGCAAAACTATTAGATGTATTTTTCATTGATGTATTTAATGTTAAAACAAAAAAAAAAACAATTACGATATAGAACTTATTTCTGGTTCTTTTATAAGATTTATTACATCTTGAGGATAGGGTTTAACTTGTCTTTGTGGTAGCTTTCTGAGACTTGTGATGTGAGGATCTGATGAAATTAATAGTTGGTGAAACAAATCTTCCATAGTCTGTTTCCTGGAAAATTTCCGTATGAAACCTTCACGATATTTTTTAATATCTTTGTTCTTACTTTCTTGAGCCTCTTCAGATAGAAGATCTATTGGAACCACTGCATTCTGTACTATAACATACCCATGGATTAATAATCTGTAAACTGTAGTTGGCATATTATACCATGCATACTATTTCAAAAAGACAACAGCAGTTTTCAGGCAGTATATTTTAAACATTTCCTCATTCATTGCTAGCCCACTAGACATTGTAATCAAAATAATCCATAAGCCTATAAATCAATTGTTTACTTATGCCAGTTATTTCTGCAGATATTTTGTAATTGGAGAAAAATCGTCGAACTGAATTTCCATCATTGGTACTCCCATATCCAGGTTTAGGCTGATCTACCAACATACCCAGTTTTGTTTTAAATTCTTGTTGCACTCTTTTTTTCTCAAATTCTACTAAAGTTTTATTTGCTGTTCCTCTGGCTCGCCACTTACACAGTTTCAGTTTGTACGACAAGTTTAACATACATTCATAGAATCGGATCCAGCAATGGAGTGATGAAAGTCCTAGAAGCAATCGCTGTTCATCTATAGTCATTTTTAGTGTGTCTTTTCCCGAAATTTTGTAACTAAGCGTTGAAATTGTATCTCGTGGTTATTAGATTCACCCGTCGAGTAATAACTCAATAATTCTCTTCGACTATTTGGAATGCTATGCTGGGAACTGCCTGAAAAAATATTATGAGTACTTTTTAAATTCGTAAACATTGTCCGCCTTATTCATAAACGCCGCTTAAAGTTAACTAGTGATTAGCGATTCTTTCAACATACATTTTTGACCTTTTAACGTCACTTAACTTAAATCATCTTTTATGAATAAATACCACTCCACAACAGTGTTTAAGGGGTTTATCCATAAGCGATGATTAAAGTTAAATAACGTTAAAAGGTCTAAAATGTTTAAAGAATCGTTAATCACTAGTTAACTTTCAGCAGCTTTTATGAATAAGGGGGTGTAAGTTTTGCACTATTTTGTTTAGGTGACGCAGTTAGACGCAGCTAATTTTGGTGTGATATGAAAGCTATAGATCTGTTCTTTCGAAATATTTAAAAGAAACGGGTTGAGTGTGATTGAGTATGAACTTTTTCACTGAGTAAAACAAAAAAAAACTGTTAAAAGATAGACTTCTATTCAAACCTACATATCTATTATATCGCAAGTAATGTAAACTGTTTAGTAATACAGAAATAATAAACTAACCTGAAGGTATAGAATCCATTATGTTCTACACCAAATATCAACTAAATAAAATTTAAACGTTGTCATTAAACAAAAGCTCAAAGTTGTAATAAATTACTCAACAAGCAAAACTGTTTAAATTGAGTGTTGTGGGTATCTGAATAAAAACTGTCAAAGATTTAAATGGTCATTAATAGATGGCGCCATATGTCTTGTTCCTAAATTAGGTTACTAATTTTGAATCGGAGTAACTTTGTTTTTATCAATTTTGGCCAGTAATCACGTAAATTTCACCAGTGTGCAGCGCCCTGAAATCTAAGTAGAACGTTTCGTCATAAAGACCATATCAGTGCCTTTGTCATTCCACATCACCTTACCTATCCTTTTCCAAGCTATTTTGGGCTCGGCTTCTAATCTAACTAGATGCATAGGAATCCAGTAACCAGAGGGGTAATTCTACTAATTTTAACAACATTCATTGTCTGATCTCAATCTGTCAAAAAATACTTCTAATTTCCTAACGTTTGGAAAAATTTTGTATTTTTTTTTTTGTCGCCAAAATGTGACTGCGACTAGATTTCGAACGTTGGTAAGACTGTTTGTCAGACTACTAACAACTATTAACGACTTTCAAAGATCCACGAATGACAACGTGCTTTCCGAGACACTGAGGGCTCTTTCATACTCAATATAAGAGATATCACCTGCACCACGGCATTTGCGTCATGCTCGTGAACGATTGATGCTTGTAGTAGCCGGCTCGTCTTGTTGACCCTGCTTTTATTGTTGTTATTTATTTTAATTCGATGACCTTTGTTGTAATTTCTGACAGCTATGTGAACAGAATTTAGAAATGCATTAATATGTTAGCTGTCATGTCTTTTTTACCTCGCTTTTTATTTTACATTTTTAATATTAAATAGATTTTTACCTGTTTGCTTGAGTTCTTGTTCTATTTTTAATTTTTATTGTATTTGTTAATGTATTGGCGTGGCTAGCTGACCTTATGGTAAAAAAGTAAAAAAAAATAATTAAGGGTTCAGTGTATTGTAATTATCATATCTGGTTTTGTATACAATTAAGTATTTTATAACTGGATAGACAGCTATGCTGGACTTTGTGGCCCTGCGCAAAATCGCGCACTGGGAAGTAGTGAAGAGGGAACGGTTTGAGGGATTGCGTTTGTTATTTTGACACTCAAAAAGTGTTGATTCTGCCATATTTATTTAAATTAAGCGGAGAATCTCTAATAATTCAATATCCCTTGATTTAGGTAATGCGATGGTATTCATTTTATCAACTTTGCTTAGAACTACTTCATCTTTTTTTAATGTATATTTTAAAACAAATATCAGTACACTTACACATATACACGAAATTTGTGTGATAGTAAACCATAGAAGTAAACCAAATAAAAACTTTGTACATAATAAACCACCCAAATTAAAAAATCTACTTCTGAAATCAAAACAATTAAAAAAAGAAAGGATATACCTACATTTATTTAGCACAGACTAAAAGGTACACAATACACCAGATAAAAACAAAACTAAGTATCAAATAAATGTTAAAATACCGATATAAAAAACTAGCAGGAAAGTGTGCCTTCCAGCTGCGCCAAAAAGGCCCAATTCAATAAAAAAAAAGCTACAAATTACGAATTTGGAAGGCGATCAAAATTTGGCAATAGACAACAAACAATAAAAAACAAAAGCCGCTTTTTTCTTTCATAACTCAACCTATTTAGCAGCCCTGCACAATCCCGGCCGGCCCTAACAAAGACCTCTTCTAATTAGTAATTTAATACAGCCTTGTCTGTTGAAATTCTCCTGGATCGTTCTAACGTTGCTAATGATACCTCCTTTATTCGCGTGGACTTTCATTCTTCCTCTTTTGTCCATACAAATTAAATTGAGAAGGCAATTGCTTCGAAAAATTATTGTTTGTGTGAATAATGTCGGGTTGAAAGCTTTAGTAATTTAATTAAGGGCGTGAAAATTATTGTTTTGATTAAGAAAGATAGCACTAATTATTAGTAAGTAAATATTTACTAAAGTCAGAGGCCCATTCTTCACTATATAGTCTACTCTATCTAGAATACATTATCTTCGAAAATTCGTTGCAGCTGATTCTATAAAAATTTCACTGTGAAAACTTTGTGACGTTTACAACGCCCAACTGGCAACGTCGCATTTTAGTTTCATAGTTCGTGGTTTTCAATTTTTATTACTAAGTTGAAGCTATATTAAAAAAAAATGCACTTCTTCTTCCTCCAGTGCCTCTTCAATCCTGAAGTTTAACCGTCAGATTTTTGTATTCGGACTTGTCAACCGAGAGTCAGATCATTTTTTGAGGGATGTAGATAATGCCGATCCACTCCCTGATGTTTCGCAGTCACGATTTTCTCTTTCGTGCAATGCGCCTCTTTCCTTCTTGGAGTAGCGCATATACAGAGTGGTGCTGACAATATGACAATAAATTAAACATCGTGTACCTTAACACATTCTCAGTCGACCCAAAAAAAAAAACCATATAAATATATCCATTAGTTTAGTCACAGGAAATTATTTTTAATTTTTCACATTTTCTACATGATGTACATGTTGATAAGGAAACGTTTACAGGTTAATGACCGCCGCATCCTGCGATACCAAACTTTAATAATAATGGTGCGAAAAAAGCAAGTCGATACAGGATCGCGCTGTCGCCGATCGGAGGTCAGTGAACCAATATTTTTAAAAGATGTTCTATTCCGTTTAAAATTTTATGCGATTTAGTTTCTTTGAAATTTTCATTTTTTTTATTTTTGATGCCAGGTTTTTTTCTATGGTTTAGGATTATTCCTATGAACCAGCATTGTTCGTGTTTTATTTTACTGTCGTATTGTCTACTGTTTATAGACACATAATTTTTTTTATATATATTTATTTATTTATATTTTAGTTCTTAAGTACAATTTTAGATAAATAAAAAAAATTAAAATATTTATTTACTTTTCCCCTTTTAGTTCTTATGTACAACTTTTCTTTTATGTGACTCCAAAAACTAAAAAAAAAACTATAAACTTGTCTAAAAATAAAAAAAAAAACTTGTGTCTGCCTGGGTTTGAACCGAGGAACACCACCCTCGCGAGTAGACCATACCACTATCGACTAGGCCACAGCCGCGCCAAATTAGCGAAAGAGAAAACTCGAAAACATGCGCTTCCCCAGATATAAGACATAAGACTGAGCTAGATAGATTTCTCGCCCCCGAAAACCCCCACATATCAAATTTCAGCGAAATCTTTAGGGCCGTTTCCGAGATCACATGCTTTTTCAAGCAATCAGCGCTATCTGCCGGGCTGATTTGTGAATCTAAACCATCCAATCCAATCGGTCAAGCCGTTTAGGAGGAGTTGAATGACATACACACGTACAACAGAATTATATATATAAAGATATTCAAAATGTACCAGTAAAGCGCTTTCAAATGATACCAAACACAGCATATTTATCTTATTTTTTTTTTTTTACTCTGTATTTTTTGTCCGCTTGAGGGCGCCACATTATCTTTTGTGAAACCCCATATAGCCTATAAACAGCGGAGAATTAAGATGCTTCTAATGATATGTCACCTGTCGAATTCTGATAAGTAGTTTAGAAGTTACGAACCCTCCTTTTGCTTTGCCGTAGTCGTGTAATTATGACTAATTTTCGAAGTTGGGGGCAAAAACGAACATAATTATGTCATGTTCATGGTCATAGTGTCTTTGGTTTTTGTATATACGTTTTTGAATTCAATACCTAATGACTTGAACCCCTACTACTTAATATCATAAAGAAAGAGTAAATTTCTATGAATATATAAGGGTGACCAGTGGTCTACAGATCCAATAAATTCTTTCTTCTTTTTCTCCAGCCTTACGTCTTTGTTATAATTTGTGATATTCCTCTGCTATTTCCGATAAATACATTTTCTTTTAAGATACTGCAAATAAGAAAGCGCGGCCGTAGACAGGAGTTTGTGCTATTATCGCTCATTTTAAAGGTGAAACATTTCTATTTCGAGTAATTAATCAAAGTTAGTTATAAATAAAAGGTTTTCAATGGTTAATTATTTGTGGTAAACAAACGATTTTGGCAGAAAATAGGCTTGGCCAAGGCTACAGTTCAAGAAAACGTGTATAAAAAAACTTGTTAAAATGCGTCATTAAGTTTAGTTCATCCTATTCTTTTTATTTATTTAGAAAAGTACAGAAAAAAAGCTTATAGATATCCCATCAATACTTTATATCGCCGGAAAACAAAAGAAATTCATTTCTATGAGCCTATTCAATTTCAGAACCAAAATGGTATTCGTAAAAAAAATTATTATTAAAAAAACAAAATACCCGACTGCACACTAAAAAAAGAGTAAAACAAGCCCCACAATAATATTGAAAGCATTATGGAAAGCATCGCAGGCGGGGACCACCTTGACCGCCACCAACGAAAATTCTGCTAAATGGTGCACAACCGAAATGACTATAAGTAAGCCTCTGTTGGTCCCCGCCTGCGATGCTTTCCATAATGCTTTCAATATTATTGTGGGGCTTGTTTTACTCTTTTTTTAGTGTGCAGTCGGGTATTTTGTTTTTTTAATAATAATTTTTTTATTTATAACTTTTTAGCTGTTTTTATTTAACGAAAATGTTGTAGATGTAGAAGACTATGTATATGTAAGTACCATTTTAAATTATTTCGACGACATTTGGCTTTAGATTACGAGTGATGTTACTCCGCAACATAAATTTACCGCCAATCTGGACTGTTGGTAGTGAAGAAGAAAAAGAATTAGGTGAGTCATTACTGCTAAAGATATGTGCCCTTATGCGTGTGCCCGCATTCGGGCTGTATACTCGAGCATATCCCCCTCCGCACCGCGCCGCGCGCCGCATGCCAGGCCACGCCCTATCTTTTTGCTTGCTAACGCATGAGTTGCTTTGCGTTGACGCAGAATTAACATGTTCCCGTGGGAATTTTGAGAAAAAACGTATCCTATATTAATTACTCCCGTGATTGAAATGAATCTAATGATACCGCATACATATTTTTTTAAAGGGAAATTTAGAAAAAATATTATTATGTCTTTATCCCGTGGGACTTTTAGGATAAAATGTATCCTATGACACTCCCGTAATCAAGACAAATCTAACGATACCTCATACATCAAAATCCATCAAGCCGTTTAGGCTACAGGAGGTCACAAAGGAAAAGACATACATACATACTTACATACACTCGAAAAACATTACCCTCCTTCTTTGGCAGTCGGGTAAAAAAGGACCTCGTAGACTTCACATTCCTTTTATATTATCTGTTAGTAACATTGCTCGGAGACGTGAATTTGTGGATACTGTTACTACAGTAGCAAAGAGTAAGAAAAAGTCTTTATGCAGAGGTGTATTTGTATAATGTCTACAAGCTCACTGACAGATTAGTCATTTCTATACAACATAGATAAACAATGTTTGTGGCGCATTTTCTATGAATAAATACGGCGAAGAAGAATTTGCAATATTAGTTTATTCAGACCTGGACTCGGAGTTCCAAGGGATCCCTAGTCTGCTATTTTTATAAATTTGTCATTCCAACACGAGTCCCTTATCATTGTGGTTAAAAGTTCGCAATCTGCTAAATACATAATGATCGATCAATTATCTTGGCCGTCTCGTAATGGAATGGTAATAGACATTGCCGTATTGTTATTTATGCGATGGATGGACGTGGCAGGCGACAGGGACACTTGGCATTCTCTAGAGGAGGCCTTCATCTCCAACTAAAGGGGGATTCTTACTTCTTTTTTTTTTTGCTCAAAAATATAGCATACTTTTAACAGTTAGTATTTAATCATGTTTTTTTACATTAATTGTTATTTTTTGTAGACAGTGCGAAATAAAAGGCTTTTTATTTATTTATTTATATAAAATCCGTTACTAGAAATGATTTTCTAACAACTACTACGTAATTTGAACATTTATCAATATGGAGTGGAGTGTCAGTGATCGACCACTGGAAAGTCACAATGAAGCCATTTTGTTAATAGATTACGAAACTTGTCAAAATTGATCCTTATGAGATCAATGATCGAGAATTCTTGCACTATTGTAATAGCAGACTAGGGCCTCTGGGCTCTGGATATATAAGCATGCCCTAATCTCCCCCCCCCCCCCCCCCTAAATTATCACCCTGTAAAACCCTTACAATCGTTGAATATCACAAGTTCGCACACGCACTTAACGGACAGACTACCGACACGTCTACTCTCGCCTGTGACTCTCGTAAGAATGACCGACGTAGTGCGTTCGAGACGGTGCTATCTGTCTGACAGCGACAGTGTTGTCTGTGGTTAATGATAAAACGCATACACTACACACTCTATATTGAAAATTTAGCTCTAAATTCCATAAAAACATAATATACGTATAACTAATTTTGGACATGATTTGTTTATTTAATATATCGTAATAAATATCAGAAACCATTCAGTAATCTATGATCCGGACGAAAAGTTTCGCCTCGTCTTTTATATCCCGTACATCCAAGGACTGGGACTATTTACCTGCGGCGCTCTCCGTCTGACTATGATATAAGCCTTTAAGGCTAGAGTGTAGACTCTTAATAAACTAGCACGCTTTACCATCAACGATTACATTACTGCTTAACATCAGGTGGAACCACGGTCTAGCAGCAATTTATAATGTTAAATAAATCGTCGTTTCTAAATTCAGTTTATATATAGCACTTTTGTAGGATCCTATATAATACATTTCGCATAGGTGGTGTCAGAGATTGCGATGTCATTTTTACAAGAGAACTTGACGTAAAAGCAACCGTAAATTTTATTTGAGATATAAACATATTCATATAGCAGAGATGTTTGAAAACTTTAAACTTTTAGATTGATTATTTCCAAAATCTAAGCAAGATATGTAAGCAATGTCAGAATATATATGAATGCTAATAATGAATAAGCCATGTGGTATCGGCCTTAGAATAGTACCAGCCCATGTTCTCCCGTGGGTGTCGTAAGAGGCGACTACAGGAACCCAAGGAAGCGGGCATCAGCGCTTCTCCTGTGGAATAAAAAATTACGGCGATCCCCAAGCAGCCTGTCAAGTGTGGGGATTATGGCAAACCCCTCCAGTGGAATGGAAAGTCATGGGGGAGGCCGTTGTCCAGTAGTGGACCTCTATAGGCTGAGTAGGCTGAGAAGAAGAAGAAAAGGAAACGAAAATCACACAATTTACGGAGTTGGTTCTATTGTAATTTCTGTTTGCATTGATGTTATCTATCGATTGTCACAGGTTCGGTTTTAGTGGCGAGCAAGCAATCATGCTTGCTCGCCACAAAAGCCGCACCGCGGATATAAATATTATTAAACCCCTTTTCTATCATATTTCGTATCTGAATTTATTTATTCTATGGCAGAGTGAGTCAGTAGGACAATTTCCAATAACCATTGATCTGGCCTGGCCATCAAATAGGCCGTAGATATAGGGACGCGCGCAATGGCCCATTTCATTCCCACCATTGATTTGTTACCCAATGTATGAAGGTGACACATGTTGCTGGGGCTATCCATCAACATGTGTGTACCTACCTTGTGAGACGTCTGAATCCAAGTCCATATTACCAGCAGGGTAATTGCGTAACCCACTATCAGTAGCAATGGGTTTCATTTTGACAGTTCAGCGACATTCATTGCGTTATTTACGTTGTTGAGCACAGCCATTTTAGACACATGGAACAATGGATTAGCAATCTACTTCGAAATGATTCCAACTGATAGTAATAGTATGATCTACAATCATCGTAAAAAAATGGTTGCACTGAACAAGCACCCAAGGGTACTTTTCTTTTAGTTTCCGTAGTTAGTAGGTTCCGTACCTAAATGGTAAAATGGAACCCTATTCATAAGACTTCGCTGTCTGTCTGTCCGTCCGTCTGTCACCAGGCTGTATCTCATGAACCGTAATAGCTAGAGCTAGATAGTTGAAATTTTCAGAGAATATATATTTCTATTGCCGCTATACAACAAATACTAAAAAATAAAAAATATGTAATATTTGACGTGCCCCCCTTAAATATTTTATATTTTTCCCCATACAACAAACGTGATTTTTTTACCATTTTTAAAGATAGTACCGAACCGTGTGCGAGTCCGACTCGCGCTTGGCCGGGTTTAGACCGGGTCGTAAAAATTTATTGCTTTTTTGTAGCACTTTATAATTCTGACTTTAAGACATGCACATCAAACATCAAACCAAATTCAATCGTACAAGGTTGAATTTGGTTTGATGTTTGATGTACCTACCACAGAAAGGTCGTAAAAACTAATGGCTTTTTGTACACTGTTTTGTGATAAGCACTTTGTACACTGCACTTAAGGCTGATTTTAAATTAATGTATATTTATTTTGACTAGTTTAGACTGATTAATACTTGCTGCCATTTCAGAGAAGAATTTCGTTTAAGTCTGTGTATTTAGTGTATAAGAGATCGATGCTTTTCAATTACAAAACATAAATATGAAGGATGACACAATGGGCGTCTTATCGCTAAGAGCGATCTTTTAAAGACAACTTATTTTTAATTAATTTTATTTCCTCGTGCTGTAATTATGGTTGACCTTTTGATCTTTAAAACATAATGATTAAAAACATGAGTCGTTTTTAATCATTATGTTTTAAAGATCAACAGGTTTATGATGAATACATGATGTAATTGGGTTGTATCGTAAAAAATAATTTAATGTCCATCAGATAGATTTATAAAAAATATTGAACACGTATTTTTTATTTTTTCTCTCATTCAGATACTTAGGAGGATATATTGATTTGAAATGTCGCATGACGTCACGCCGTGCTACAAAATATACAACGGCGTGCCGTAATTAGCCCCCACTCCTTAATTTTAATACGCTATATCTCAGTAGTTTTTGGTAATTTCGACAAAATGAAAAATACGGGTCTTAATTTATTTTATTATCTATAAGACGGACTAATTATTTTTTTGATTTTCATACCTTGGATACATCCCTATTAATTGCTGTGTAAAGCAAGGGTCAACGCAAAAAAAAGGAATAATTGTTCGATTGAATTTTAGATAATTCTTGCTGCCTCTTATTGCTCTTTCGACAAATATTATATCTAATACCATCCTTCATTATTTCAACCGAACAATTTCCACTGCTAGAAGTAGGCCTCGTGGAACTGTCGCTTCATCGACATCAAAAAGTTATAGAAATAGAGAAATGCGTGCAACAGCTATATATATATTGTCTATAGAACATTGCATTAAAAATTAATTTAGAAAGATTTGGCTACCGAGGTCAGATTGTAAATTTGAAGGCAATAAGGACCAGCCCCAGGTCGACAGCGCATTGTGTTTCACGCGCGCCTCAAAGAGATGTCTGCACATCGTGACAGGGATCCACGAAGCGACCGATGCCTACCAGGGCCGCAGGTTGTTTGAAAGAGATGATGTGGCTCTAGTGAACAGGCAAGCAAAACTGCCTGTAATTAGTTAATTTAAAACTAGCAACCCGCCTCGGCTTCTCACGGGTGCAGTGCTGATACTAAACTAAAGATATAATCATACCTAGAGACATAGAAAATCAAAATCAAAAGTCATTTATTCAAATTAGGCTGAGAATCAGCAGTTTTTGAACGTCAATATTATATAAGACAGACCCCCAAAACGCCCACCCATCGACACTTCCTAGTGCTTTCGCTGCGAAGTAGAAGTGGCGGAAGAAACTCTCCAGCAGCACAGCTGTCTGTTCAAGAAAGAGAAATCGACTCTGTTTTATACTATGTAGTGATAAATGCTTTCCATTCGAATTTGAGTTGATCGTTTAGCCATTGTACCAACCATGTAGCCAATTGGCTTGTATCCTAAAAAATAATTTAATGTCCGTCAGATAGCTATATAAAAAATTTTGAACACGTATTTTTTATTTTTTCTTTTATTCAAATACTTAGGAAGATATATTGATTTGAAATGTCGTATGACGTCACGCCATGGTGCAAAATATAGAACGGCGTGACGTAATTAGCCCCCACTCTGTAACTTTAATACGCTATATCTCAGTAATTTTTGGTAATTACGACAAAATAAAAAATACGGGTTTTAATTTTTTTTATTATCTGTAAGACGGACTAATTATTTTTTTGATTTTCATACCTTGGATACATCCCTATTTAAAATTTATTTTATAGGGTGATTTTTTAAGAGTTTATTTTTCAGGTTGGCGGCACTAGTTGGTAATGCTGTCTAACCGTTATCTATCATAGTGAAAACGTTTCAGTATTATCTGCCATTTCATTATGGAACGACTAACAGACGAGTAATGATTGCAAATTGTTGAAATTTAGTATCAAAATTTGTGCTCTGTGAATCGTTGTATCGTTTGTTACTACCATTTAAAGTCGTCGGTGAATCAACAATTCGTGTTGTTGGTAAACGATAGCTATGATACGTAACTTTTTTGACCCCAGTTGGCCGAGGTGAACTTGGTTGACATACGGTTTCAAGTGTTTCAACAAGACGATGGCACATGCCACACAGCTCGTGAAACAATGGACATGTTGAAGAATGAATTTGGTAAACAGCTTATCTCTCGAAATGGCCCCGTGATCTGGCCGCCAAGATCATGCGATTTGACACCTCTGGATTATTTCTTGTGGGGTTATGTAATGTCGTTAGTGTATGTGGACAACCCGAACACGATTGAAGCCTTACAGGATAACATGACTCGCGTAATTCGTGCCACACAGACTGAAATTTTCGAAAAAGTGACGTAATATTGAGCCTTTCGAAAGGACCATTTCAAACGGAGTCGCGGACATCATTTACGTAAAGTTATCTTTAAAATATAAATAGCAAAGACCAAGTTATCGATTTTAATAAAAATTTTGAATATATGATGCAAATCTAGCGTTTTATTTAATTTAAAAAAAAAACTACTCTTAAAAATCACCCATTATTAACTCCAGTAATAAGATTTTTCATGTAAACCTGCATGTCTAAAAATATTTTCTTATAGGATACCCTTAACGAAGAATACACCCTCCAAATTTCACGTCTCTAGGATCAGCAGTTTACGTTATGGGTTGGTGTAACCCTCAATCAGTCAGTGAGGACTTCGAATTTCTTTATATAAATACATAGATCCGCATTGTTGTTATTTTATAATGATGTGTTTTCGTTCATTTTAGTTTTAATAATTCTACCTAAGCTAGAATAAGTTATTATTTAATTGGACTATATAAGAGCAATTAAATAAACAAAAGCTTTTAAAACTCTGAAAAAATAATAATCACATGGTTTTGCATAGTAAATTAATATCAAATTTTAGCTACAACATATTTGATATTTAAAATATTTAAGGCGCTTCATCAAAAACTATATTATATAGCGAAAATTCATTATAAATAAAATATTTTTTTTTTTAAATAATTATAAACTAGCGCTTGACAGCAATCCCGCCTGATGGTAAGCAGTGACGCAATCGTTGATGGTAAAGCGCGCTAGTTTATTAAGAGCCTATTCACTCAGAAAAACTGAGCGAATAGGAAGGAAGACGGCAGTTGAACGAGGTGATGCAATGTTAAACCCAACAACACGAACAACGATGCTGCGCCAAAGGGAGATTGATCTGAAGATCCTCCACGACTAAACTCCTAACACAACAACACTTGGCGCATTGTACCCGGCACACATCGCAACACAACTGCTCAGACCCGTCCTCCGTACGGCTTCACCAGACATCATGCCGGAACACGACAAATCGCTTGGCGGCAAGGCTTTGTCTGGTGGGTGGTAACTTCTGCCGGCGGCCGATGTTATGGCCTACCACCAAGACAAATAAAATAAATAAATAAATTAGTTTCAAAATGCAATTACAGGCTCAAAGGTTTAGGCTATCTTAGTTTTCGTTTTATAATAAAACTATTCAATTTTACATCTTGCACCTATTTATCATTCCAACTATATTTGATTAATAATCTGAATTTTTTAATGAAGAAAAGTTTAAAGTTATGAAATAATAAACCGAATGGCCTACTTACCGAATTTCTAATTCAATTGCAAGAAATAACCTTTTGTTACAAATAGTCATTCAAAAATCGACTTAGAATACATTTCATAAAAGTGATTAAGTGGCGACAGAATGTAAATAATCTGAGATTATGTGAGATATATTATATGAGATATTCCCAAGGTTTTAAATGAAAATGACAGTTCGAAAAGTTTAATGCAGGGTAGAGGAAAGTTTTGAAATTTGTTTATACTTTTGATCATTATTACATTATTAGCCTATAATTTTCCCACTTTTGGGACACGGGCCTGATCTCGGTGAGACGGAATGAGCTATAATCTACCACGATGTCCCGTAGGACATGCCGTTTTCCGCACGATGTTGCTACAGTAGTTACACTAGACCACCTCTGCTCTGACTCATACTTATAATCTTTGACTATCCACTCGTAAGTGCGACAATCGCTCATTAAAATTTTATATTCTTTATATTCGTGCAAAATTTAACAAAAAGATCTCCTGATAGCAGCGTAATAAAAAATATGGAATTTGATTAAAATTAATTACTTAAATTTGATAAAGAAACAAATATCTAAAAACCTGTGGCAGTTTTCAAAGTAATAACTTGTTTATTCTGTGCTTTTTTTAATGTTTTCACTTCTGTCGGTCAGTACCACTAATGCTATTATTTTTTCAGATTGTAATCTCCCAAAAACTTTATTGTTTGTAACTCTACGCCCCAGGATCATCTACATTAATAGAACTCGAAGTTTGAAAATAATATGTTTAATTTTAATCATTACAAATTAAATATGGAAAATGGAAAGAAACAGAACATTTCTGTAATCTCATGCTCTCTCTTTAATAAATAAAAAATGACGCCATCTTTTGTCACGATTAGAAACTGTTTCCGATGTTGTAGAGCCTGTATATATCTTAGAAAAAGGCCACTTCGTATGAACCAGTGCGAGCAATGTGTGTACTTGTCGACAAGAACTTCCGTAGCAAGCGATAGATGGCGTTAGTGTCAACCTAAAAGAGCATACACCTTTCATTTTGCAATAATCAACACATAATAGCCTTTTGGCTAGAATACTGGCCTCTGAGTGTTCCCCAGCTTCTCTGTAGGAGAAACTGAGCCATGATCTACTACGTGGGCCCCGAGCGGATTGGTCATCATTAACCTTTTTATGGTCCCACTGCTGGGTCCAGGTCACCACTATACAGAGAAGGATTGAGCGTAATCACCACGCTCAATGCGGGTTGGCGATTTCAGACTTAAAGTCCAGGTTTCCTCAAGATTTTTACCTTGTTCACCTTGTAATCAGTCATTGGTGTCCAAGATATACTTAGAAAGTACATATAACTTAGAAAAGTTACATTGGTACTTGCCTGACTTGGAATCAAACCTGCATGCTCATATACCTGAGAGGCTGGTGTTTTAATCACTAGGCCACGACTACATGTACACGTGCGGATTGATAAATATCAGGAATGTTTTTCTGTTTCTAGAACACGTCGGTTTCCCTACGATAATTTTGATGTTGTGAACAATGAAGTGATTGTTGTAATAAAACAAATGGCGCAAAGTAATTTACTCAACTTTTTTATATAAGTAATATATATATTGGCGCATGACTGGTTAATTATTAATAATGTGATCTGTTTTGTATCAGTATTAATTGTCCGTAAATTAATTACTCTACTATTTTTTGAAGTCGATGAATCGATCGGTATTCGGATAAATTATGAGTACCGGGCGACCGAGCTTTGCTCGGTATTTTTTTTTTTTTTTGTTAGGTACATCGCGTGTCTCTATATTTTCAAAACAAGAAATACATAACGAGCGAATTTTTTAAATAACATTTTTTGACTAATGTTTTTCGATCATACCGACATAATAATAAAAAATATTATTAACTGTTATTTAAATATAAAATTACGAGTGCAATTTAGTTTAACATTTCATTAGAAATAAGTACTTATAGTTTAACAATCAGTTACATCAGTTATATATTTATCATCAATGCATAGTTCCTTCCATACTATATTGCGGGTATGTCGAGGGTTTTCATTAATAATAATCATTTCACGTTCTGATGCACGCTGCCGCATATCTTGCAGACGTCGCTCCCGTGAAACATCTAAATCATAAGACCTTTCTGTTCTTAAAATGTTAGTCAAATTTTGCAAGCATCTTACTTTAGCAGCACGTGTGGGATGAGCGGAAACCTGATCATTTTCATCAAGTTCTTCAAATGGGTTCTCACTGTGCGAAGTCTGACAAACACGTGTGGGACGAGCGAAAATCAGATTGTTTTCATGGAGGTTTTGTTCTGCTTCTTGAGATGAGTCACGGCTTCGTGGAGTTAAATTGTTCGTAAGCGTTTTTTTTTAATGTTCTTTTTGGCATTTTCGTGTAAAAAAGACACAAGATATTTTAAGAGCAATTTTCTGGGTCTAACCTCAAACCAAACATGGGCTTCGTGTACCATGAGTGTAAATGTCATCTATATCAAATCAAAGTACTATATTAATAAAATTAAAGAAAAAAAAAACTTTTTAAAAACAAGCTTTTATTATTTGTTTATAAAATGAACTAAAAAGGTAAAAATAAAATGAACTAAAAAGTTAAAAATAAATTAACTCTAAAAAGAAATATAACACTTTGTAACTTGATTGTAACCTTTAACGACAAATAAGCGTCTTCGTCTAGGACAAAATAATTCCATATTGTACAAATTTATTTAATTTTAACACTAAAACTTTTCACCATACATAATTATTCAATCTCGTCCCCCCTCCTTATCATAGTCCCCATTTATAAATAAAAGCGTGTTACATTTAATACAACACAACATTTTCCTCAAGCTATCACAATGTAACACGCTTTTATTTATAAATGGGGACTATGATAAGGAGGGGGGACGAGATTGAATAATTATGTATGGTGAAAAGTTTTAGTGTTAAAATTAAATAAATTTGTACAATATGGAATTATTTTGTCCTAGACGAAGACGCTTATTTGTCGTTAAAGGTTACAATCAAGTTACAAAGTGTTATATTTCTTTTTAGAGTTAATTTATTTTTAACTTTTTAGTTCATTTTATTTTTACCTTTTTAGTTCATTTTATAAACAAAAAATAAAAGCTTGTTTTTAAAAAGTTTTTTTTTTCTTTAATTTTATTTTTAACTTTTTAGTACCTCTATTTTTAATTCGATAACCGTCCATCCCCCCAGAGGTCCGTTGTAGAGGGATAAGGGCTACAATACAACAGGGTTCGCCCTGGTACCCTGAGGCGCAACGTTAGCGGCATGACATGTTTATACACCCTCATACCATTCAGCCCTCAGCACGTGCTCACCTTGGCATTGGGTCATCCATCCAATCAATCATATATAATTAATATGGGACGAAAGCAAGAGACTCGTCAAGCAGGTATCAAACGAGACCAAACTCGATGGGGTTGCGTCGTTTAATTACGGAGTTCCTGTGGCCACCTTCCGGCCCCAACATCAGACCCTGGTTACCATATAGTATCAAAGTACTCGTCGAGACTAATCCAATGAGCCCAAACTCGATGGGATTGCATCGTTTAATTACGGAGTTCCTATGGCCACCTTCCGGCTCCATCATCAGACCCTGGTTACCATATAGTATCAAAGTACTTGTCAAGACGAATCTAATGAGCTCAAACTCGATAGGGTTGCATCATTTAATTACGGAGATCCTGTGGCCACCTTCCGGCCCCAACATCAGACCCTGGTTACCATATAGTATCAAAGTACTCGTCAAGACTAATCCAATGAGCCCAAACTCGATGGGATTGCGTCGTTTAATTACGGAGTTCCTATGGCCACCTTCCAACTCCAACATCAGACCCAGGTTACCATATAGTATCAAAGTACTCGTCAAGACTAATCCAATGAGCTCAAACTCGATAGGGTTGCATCGTTTAATTACGGAGTTCCTATGGCCACCTTCCGGCTCCATCATCAGACCCTGGTTACCATATAGTATCAAAGTACTTGTCAAGACGAATCTAATGAGCTCAAACTCGATAGGGTTGCATCATTTAATTACGGAGTTCCTGTGGCCACCTTCCAGCTCCATCATCAGATCAGCTCTATGTCACAATAACATTGCATTGTCATCCGATTTATACATGCATTCTAAATTTCAGCTCAATCGGAAACCGGGAAGTGGATCAAATTTAAGTTGCAAGATTTGATTACAGAACGACAGACAACGGGACAAGTGAAAGTAAATAAAAGCTTGTAATTATCAGTTTAATTTAATTTTATTTTGGAATGTTATATGTATACAGCGTTGCCAACTCTACGTCTTTTTACGTAGATCTACGTATTTTAGGTCTTTCAAGAAAACCTACGACTTTCAGTCCCAGAATCTACGTACTTTTAGTCAATTTGTAAAAGTATGCAAAGTAACTGAACTGATGCAAAAATTATATTGTCGCACTGTCTTTCTCACTGTTACAGGGACGCTAGTGTCTTTGTACTTGACTGTATGGGCTTTAAACCTTTGCTTTTCCTTTAAAGGAAAGGAAGTTGTTGTCATTCAAAGAGTTTCCGGTCTCTTTTTTTCTATTATTATTATCCAGTGGTTTTAACCAAATATTGGTATAACATTTAATTATTTGAACATGTCTTCTCAGAAATTTAATATAGTTTATCACAAGAAAAACAACATGAAATTGACAGTGACAGTTGGCGGAAACATTACGGCGCCATCTGACGGGACAAATTTGCAGTTACATATTATGTTCTGTTCTGAGGCCGCGTGAAAACTATCCAAAACATAGATAGGTGTTTATTTCTATTCAAAGAAGTATTTCATTTCAAAATTCAACCGATAGATCGGATTTGGTTCTAGTTTTTGTGACAATCTATTTTTGATAACGAAGAGCGCTTCCTCTTGGCACAGATATTTTAATTAGATACATAAAAAGAGGATTAAGGATAAGGAGAGGATCGTCAGTCCCTGTAATGATTTCAGTCCATCAATGTAATGAAAAATGACTTCAGAAACAGTCTTACTACTGACACGCTAACAGACTTACTTTTTTTTTTTTTTTGTCCAAAAGTGACCTGAAAAGAAACATTGAGCCTACTCACGAACACATAGAATATTTTAACAAAAATATGTCACCAATGACTGATTACAAGGTGAAGGTATATCAAAATACTCGTTTTTTTTTAATTTCACCTACCCAAACTTCTTCATTTTACCTTGAAAAAAAAAAAAATACGTAGATCTACGAACTTTTAGTAAGTCATTTTTAATAAATCTACGTAATTTTCTCGACAGGTCTACGCCTTTTTCAAAATCAGAGTTGGCAACACTGTATGTATAGGACTATGGGTATTGTTAAACCCTCGGGCTTCGTGAGGGTTTAGGGGTGATGGTGCTCGCTCACGTTGCGAGCTGGTAGAAAGAACTGCTGCTGATGATGTATGTCATGCGAATCCTCGGGCTTAGTGAGGGTCACATGACACTACGGGTCCCTACGTCTAAAGTGCTGATATCAAAAATGAAACATAGGTATACTAAATCCAATGTACTAAATTGAACCTTATTTCCTTAAACTATATATTATTGTTAGAGAATCTTGACACCGACTTCTAATTTTACTACTCAAATAAAAAGTGCCATCTATCTGTCCCTAATATAACTAAAATTAGATTCATGTTCAAAATAACATTGACTTGACTGATAGATGGCTGAACAGGTATTTATAATAGTTCATAAATAATTTAAATCTATTTTGTGTATGTGTTTTTATGAAAACTATGGACAATTGTCTGATGTAAATAAATTAATAATAATAATTATAACAAAAAAAAAGATGCCGAGCAAAGCTCGGTCGCCCAGGTACTCATCATTATTAAATCCTATTATATGGATGAATTTTATTTTGCCTACTTTGAGGAGGTGCAAGGTATCATAAGGTTAGCAATAATAATATATTTCAGTTCGTGTTGTGGAAAGTCTGAAATGTTGAAACTGTTGAGAAATTCTGTTATAAATTCGACTGCTCCTTCAGGCTGATCTTTAAAATGAATGAGCTTCATTGTTTCGACTTCTCCTACACTTTTGTGCTACCCTGGTACTTTGCACCTCCATAAAGTAGGCAAAATAAAAGTTCTTCCATGTATTATATTTACAACAAAAAATATTGTTGTTTATATACAATATCATTTCTTTCACAATTGTTTCGACTTCTACACTTTTGTGCGACCCTGGTACCTTGCATCTCCACAAATTAGGCAAAACAAAATTTCTTCCATTGATTTAATAAACGAAAAAAAAATTCGTTGACGCCGTTTCCAATTATATAAAATGTAATAAATAAAAAAAAAGCATTAGACAACGCCATCATTCTCTTTTTAAAACTCAAAAAAAAAAGGAAAAAACACTATTAAATAAAAAAAAAGCATTAGACAACGCCATCATTCTTTTTTTTAAACTCAAAAAAAAGGGAAAATACTATATCGTCAGGGATTTGAACCCGAAGTCCACGAACTCCGAATCGGAGGCCGAAGCCCCTCAGCTATACGTATCATTAAGGACAGCGGCGAAATTTAGCTTCTTAAGGGTAAGTTTAGCAATTGTTCAGTACCTCAAAACATAGAAAAAAAAGATTTTTTGAAAATGAAACCTAGCTAGATCGACTTATCGTCCCCGAAGCCCCCTGCACACAAAATTTCATGAAAATCGTAGGAGCCGTTTCCGAGATTCCAATTATATATAAATATATATACAAGAATTGCTCGTTTAAAGGTATAAGATTTTTATTAAGAGCGGGTAACACCATGGAGCGAATGGTAACACCGACTGGAGTTGCGTTTGACATAGCGAACGACCGTTAGCGCGGACATATTTTTTTGCTCAAGCTTCGATCGAGTGGGTTGGTCATACTTAAACCCAGTGGCTCTTATCTGTTTTAATCTGAGATTATCATTGTAATCCCTTTATATTGGAGTGATCTGAGTGTCTGTACAGTTGAAATAATAAAAATCGAACATCACACTATAGTTATTTTTCAACGTTTTATCGAAATACCGCCCACGATGGATGGGAATCATGGGATGAAAAAACACCTCAACTATCCGGAACTTCGGCCCCGCCTCCCCGCTACCCGCTTACTTTGCTGACGGTTTTTCCCCCGACATATATATTATAAACTAGTGCTTGACCGTATTCCCGCCTGATGGGCAGTGATGCAATCGTGGATGGTAAAGCGCGCTAGTTTATTAATAACCTATTCACTTTTACCTTGAAGACACTTAAATTGTAGTCCGATCAAAACACCGCCGGTGGCAAACCCTCAGTGTTTCAGTCCCTCGATTTACACGGTATAAAAGAAGAGGCGAAACGTTTCGTCCGGATCGTAGTGGTGTTGACAACGCAAGGGTGGAAACTCGCAGTGTGACGGGTCGTCCGATGGTGGAACGGAGATGGGTGAATGGGGGGATAGGGGGTGGGGGTTGTGGAGAGATACCTACCGGAAGCTCGGGCTGGTAAGGAATCAATGTGGTCCGAAAGAGAGGCTATGGTAGAGCGTACGAGTGCTGCATTACAGGCAGTCTCCGAATGGGGCAAAGCCAATCTTGTAGCATTCAATGCCGCCAAAACACAGGCGTGTCTTTTCATCGCCAAAAGGACTCTGTTCACCTTCCTACTTTTCAGAATGTATCCTTGGACTAGAGTCGGACGGACTGGAAACATTTGCCAGCGGCGGTGTTTCCATCAGACTACAATTTGAGCGTTTTCAAGGCTAGAGTGAATAAGGCTCTTAATAAACTAGTGCCCTTTACCATCAACGATCGCATCACTGCTTACCATCAGGCGGAATTGCGATCAAGCACTAGTTTATAAAAAAAGAAGTTTGATTTGGAATTTTCCGGAAGTTTTATCTGCTGTTGTCCGCACTTTATCCTTTTTTTTATAGACACGAAAATAATTACAAATATAACTATTAGGTACATACTACAAAAATATCCCTGCAACAACACTTATCAAATCAGTGTTAAAATCATTACCTACATGCAAATTATATATTTTATAGTGGTTTGGTTAGAAAACATTTTATAGCTAGGTCCTTTTAACACCATCAGTAACATGAATATTTTTAATATAAATGATGGAATGGAAATATTTTATAACAATTTTATGATTTAAAAGAGTGTCCGTAGAGTTTCTTAACCATTGCTACATTCATGGCCATTGCCTTGGGTCATAGCGTAAGGCGGCCAACCGTCCCGTAATGACAGTTATAATCCTGCTTTGCAATCACTACATAGTATCAACAAAGTCGCTTTCTCTTTCCCTATGTCCCTATAGATTATTAAATCTTTCAAACTACGCAACGGATTTTGATGCAGTTTTTTTTAAGATAGATTGATTTAAGATGAAGGTGTATATGTGTAATAACATCATAGGTTTCTAATGTGATGTCGTAAATAATTTCATTTTTTCCCCGTTTGCAGTTAAACGCAGGCTGAACCCGACGAGATTTATCATAATAATGTATGTACTAAATAATAATTGTACACGTTGATAAGGTCTACAAAAACGTCCACGATAGTATATTTATATCTCTTATGGCTAAGTTTCGAAGCGATTTTAACCAATACAGCATTAATCCTTATCCAATTTAATACCTTAAACACATTGTTAATTTAATATAGATCTATATCGCCCTTTACAGCATATGAATTAAATGAATATTTTCGAAGACACCTATTGCAAATTTAAAAACTGCGGGGCGTCGCATTATGGCGGGACCGGGTGGCAGTCAAGACGTGGAGCGGCGGGCCGCTTGTTTTTTATACAACGCTCACAGGTTTTCTGTAGTAGATTTAGTATCAGCATTGCACCCGTGCGAAGCCGGGGCGGATCGCTAGTATTTAATAAAATAGTCCCTGAAATCACCTAATTTGTCCCGTTTGTCCCGCATTCCTCGTTTCCCACTCTGTACTCTATATGTACAGCTACGCAGCACATAACGCCATTCGAACCGCAGCAGATTTGTTACCAGTGGACGTTAAAACATATTTATAGTTATGGAGCTTTATTTATACTTTTAACTTTGAATGTAGAAAATGTAAGTGTAATTTCTCTAAATCTAAAGTGTATTTTTGTAAAGAAACAGAAATACAGTACAAAATAATGTTCAGATACAGTAAAACACTTTTACATGCAGTTGAGAGAATTCTACAAATATATTCATCATTGAAATCATACTTATTTTCACAAGATAAATTGCATCATCATCAACCTTTTTATCGTCCCACTGCTGGGCACAGGTCTCCCTCCTCTCATACAGAGAAGGATTGAGCGTAATCACTATGCTTGCTGAATGTGGGTTGGGGATTTCAGACTTAAAGTCCAGGTTTCCTCAAGGTGTTTTTCTTCACCTTTTAATCAGTCATTGGTGTCCAAGATATATTTAGAAAGTACATAGGAACTTAAAAAAGTTACGCTGGTACTTGCCTGACCTGGAATCGAACCCCCACTCATACTTGAAAGGCTGGTGTTTTAAAAACTAGGCTGCTTAAAAAAATGTAAATTAAATTGAAACATTGCTTCCTTATGTATAATATAATTATGTTCAATATAATCATCATTTTAATTCTATTCATAATGATGACAAATTTAGAATATTGGCACCCTTAAAAATACCGCTCGTTGGCAATGAAATTTTTACAATACTGAGCTTTATCGCTAGTTTAATAATAGAAAACGGAATATTCCCCAGATGCACTAAAAATATCTTTTATCAATCCTGACTACAAAAAAGAGAGTAAACAAGACTCCAAAAACTATCGGCCCATTGGATTACTCCTTACTCTTTCAAAAATTATAGAAAGGATAATATATGATAAATTGTATACATTATTGGAAAGCAAACATATTTTACCTAATGTACAATATGGATTTAGGAAGTGTAAGGACATAATTATTATACGAGTATATGGAAATATATGGACTACTTGTAAAAATTATAACAAAAATCGATACTAAAACACCAGTACTTGTCTTGTTTCTAGACGTGTCTAAAGCTTTTGACTGTTTAGATTTTAAAATACTTTTATCCAAATTGGAAAGTTATGGAATAAGAAGAATTATACGAGTATATAAATAAATAAATGGTATTAGAAAAATTAATCCACGCACGAAAATTGAATACATCTAGAAATCCCAGACTGTAATAGTAATGACGGTGTACCACAGGGGAGTATTCTCAGTCCTTTTTTATGTCTCGTTTATATCAATGACATGCGACGAGCCGTTCAACATCCTATTACACTATATGCTGATGACAGTACAATTATATTAATTGGCCAAAATTTACTGTCTCTTGAAATTGAAATAAACCGAAGTCTTGGCCAAATGATAGGATACCTAAACAATAAAAACTTCAAAATCAATTTGAAGAAAACCCACATTGTCTTTTAAACATCAAAATGTTAACGACCTTGCAAATCTAGATACACGTTAGAAAAATATAGCTGTAACTAAAACAAACAACACCAAATTTTTAGGATTGTGGCTTGATACAAATATGAGATGGAATAACCACACTGATCATATAATCAATAAATTAAACAAGTACCAATACGCACAACATAATTTAGCTAAAATTGTATCTCAGAAGGCGGTATTGACTGCATACCATGCGTACGTGACTTACTAAACTAAGCTAGGGCGTTATCTTTTGGGGAAACTGCACAGATAGAGAACTAATATTTAAGACTAAGAAAAAATTCCTACGAGCTATTTGCCAAATCACGGTCACTGATAGCAGCCAGCCTTACTTTATTAAATTAAAAATATTGACCTCACTATGTCTGTATACTTTCGAAACAATGTTTGCTAAAAAAAAACATTCATATCTATAAAACACTTCATTCTAACTGCCATCCAAACACACTTGTCCTTCAGCCACCCAAAACTACAGTACACTCAAAAAGCTTTCTTGGTATGGCACCAAAATTATTCAACAAATAATAATTTAAAAGACATAAGTGAACAAAATATATTTAAAAATTAACTCATAGACTTTCTAATAAAAAAGGCTTACTATCACCGATCACTTATTCTGTTACTTACTTCCTAGGTGATAAAGATTGTCAATTTATGCTTTAAGATTTTTGTATTAAGAAAATTCGTTGACCAATTTTGATATAGTAATGTTTGATTTTTCAAAATTCATCATATTCATTTTCGTTTTTATAATTTTTAATGATTGTATCTCAGTTGTTTGAAAATTGCTAAAATGATTATTAATAAACTTTGTTATTTTATTTGATATCATTGAACAATTTATTTTAATGTACCATCAGGCGGGATTGCGGTCAAGTGCTAGTTTAAAATTTATAAAAAAAGATTTAATAAAAAAGAAGTAATTATTATTTCACTAAGCAAATGTTTACTATTCTTAACATTTGCACGCCTTGTAAAAATCAAACATGTAGAGCTAATTTTTATTTGTCATCATACATATATGAATATTAATTTAAATGAACACACGTGTTTATGCAAATATTAATGTTATTTCATTTATTTTATATACATATCAATTACATTTTTAAATATTCTTCTTCTTCTTCAGCCTATAGTTGTCCACAACTGGACAAAGGCCTCCCTCAAGGCTTTCCACGATGACCGGTTCTGTGCTGCCCACATCCATCGGCTTCCTGCGACCTTCACCAGTCATCGGTCCACCTTGTTGGGCAGACGCAGTATAGGGAGGCCCCTACACTGCGTCTTCCGGTACGTGACCGCCACTCCAGAACTTTACTGCCCTATCGGCCATCAGTTCTACAAGCAATGTGCCCTGCCCACTGCCACTTAATTTTAGCGACTCGAAGAGCTTTGTCGGTAACTTTGGTTCTTCTGCGGATCTCTTCCTTTCTGATTCGATCACGCAGAGAAACATTGCCCTTTGAGTGACTCTCAGCCTTCGTATGAAGCCCATTGTGAGCGATCATGTTTCAGTTCCGTAAGTCATCACTGACAACACACACTTATCAAAGACGAACGTAACGATCTCCTCAGTGACCGACAGTACGGGTTTCGACGCAATCGGTCAACTGGGGACCTACTAGTGTATGCCACTCACTTGTGGGGCGAGGCCTTCGAAAAAAATGGGGAAGCGATTGCCGTCTCCCTGGATGTCTCGAAGGCTTTCGACCGGGTATGGCACGCTGACCTTTTGAGTAAGCTTCAAGCGTACGGCACTTCCGCTGGCCTGACTGGCTGGGTAAAAGACTTCCTGACTAAACGGTGCCCCCTAGTTGTTGTCGACGGATGCTCATCTGAGCCCCTGTCGACTAATGCCGGTGTTCCTCAGGGGTCTGTTCTCTCCGCAACTCTGTTTCTGCTGCATATTAACGATCTGCTGATGCCCGGTATATATGGGTATGCAGATGACAGCACAGTTGTGGAGAGATACCTGCCGGAAGCTCGGACTAGTAAGGAATCAATCCGGTCCGAAAGAGAGGCTATGGTAGAGCGTACGAGTGCTGCACTACAGGCAGTCTCCGAATCGGATAAAGCCAATCTTGTAGCATTCAATGCCGCCAAAACAAAGGCGTGTCTTTTCACCGCCAAAAGGAGCCCGTTCACCTTGGCTCCTACTTTTCAGAATATATCCTTGGAGTGCACTGACCGCCTTCAACTTTTGGGAGTTGAGATTTCCTCGAACCTAAACTTAGGGCGGTTCATTGAGTCCAAGGCCAAGGTGGCTGCCAGAACACTTGGCGTCATCGCAAAGGTCCGGCGGTACTTCACACTAAGGCAGCTTCTAATATTGTACAAAGCACAGGCCCGCTCGTGTGCGGAGTACTGCAGCCACATTTGGGCTGGTGCTGCGAAATGTCACCTGGCTACTTTGGATTCAGTGGAGAGGCGTGCGAAGAGGCTGATTGGCGCCCCAGATTTAATTCGAAGCGGTCTCCAAAGCCTGGGGCACAGGCGTAGAGTAGCTAGCCTTTCGGTCTTCTATAGGATGCATTCTGATGAGTGTGCAAGGGAATTGCATGATTTAATTCCCCCATCTCCATTCCACCATCGGACGACCCGTCGTACGGCGACTTACCACCTTTACGTTGTTAACACCACTACGATCCGGACGAAGCGTTTCGCTTCTTCTTTTATACCATGTACATCGAAGGACTGGAACAATTTGCTAGCGGCGGTGTTTCCGTCATACTACAATTTGAGTACCTTCAAGGCTAGAGTGAATAGCTCTCAGTAAACTAGCGCGCTTTACCATCAACGATCGCATCACTGCTTACCATCAGGCGGGATTGCGGTCAAGCGCTAGTTTATAATTTATAAAAAAAAAGAATTAAATAGCTTCTGAAGCGCTTTAAGAACCGGTTTGCCACCCGCTTACAGAAGCTCAGTCGTAATTCCATCATCTCCAGCCGCCTTATCGTTCTTGATCTGTTTCAGGGCCATACCAATCTCGTACAGGCTGAGTCCGGGATATCGTCGGGACTCTCCGTAGAATTTCTCAATCTTACCCAAAAGCTCGGGCTTGGAAGTGACGATCCTACCATCCCCAGTCTTCAGCTTCGCAAGTAGGCTCTGTCCAACAGACAAATCTGTTGCGAACACTTTAGAGCCTTTGTTCCGCTCGATAGCTTCTTAAATACAGTTTCTATTAAATTGGCGTATATCGCGAGTCAGAGACTTTGAGATTGGTCTGTTAAGGCATCTGGCATCCACAAACCTGTTGTTACAGTCGTCCACATCTACGCATTTGAATCATCGAGGCATTCGAAGCAATTTTGCAGTTCGATCTGAAAGCTTTCGGGGTTTTGGAATTGAGTTGACGCTGGACGGAGCGTAGATTTCATAAGTCGAGAGCGTTCGAGCCTAATGTTGAGGTTCAAGATGCCTCTAACAAAACGGTTATAACGCAAATTATTGTAAACATTTTCATTTTTAATGTCAGGACTTGAAAAAAGATACAATGAAAGATGAATGATGATGATCCCTGAGTTTGTTTCGACTTTTTCTTCTCAGAGGTAGTCAATTAGGAAATGTAGTCAAAAAAAAAATGTCGTGTAAAAGTGATCAGTGATCGTACTTGTAAACGATTTTATTTCATTTCACTCCCGATTTTAACCGCATGGATCACGGAGACATCGTTGAAAACTTACCTTCTCGTTGATATTTTGAAGTCTATCTCGTTTTTGGTCAAACCATCGGGGCTAAGCCAGGCCCACTTGTGGAGCAATAGTTTCTTGAAAAAAGAATTCATCACAGAAAGTCCTTCCTTTTCCATGAAATGCATTAGCATCTGACCTCAGGACTCCCATTGCCAACTCCAAATTGCCCCACTTTCGTCGGGTCCACCTCTCACATGCCCAGTTTTGCATTAAAGTCGCCCAAGACAACAGTGTAGTGGGTTTTGGAGGAATGTATGTCTCTACTGACGTCCTCATACATAGCCTCCACCTCATCGTCGGAATGTAGACCTGTATAACCTTTAACGAATATCGTTTGACACACATTTCTGGTACTGGATCGCAGGCTCGCTCAACATCTCGAGTCCAATCTCCTTCGGAGGGGCTGACAGGCACCGACCAAATATTGCACCAGAATGAACACGTGGCATCATCATCCGGTAGGCACGTGTCAGCGACACGTTGGTCTGATCACCTTGGTCTGGTCAGGGCTCAATCCTAGGTCCTTTCTTGTTTCTAATTTATATTAATGACTTACCTCATCACATGAGGGATAATCACAACATAGTATTGTTCGCGGATGACACTTCTCTTATTTTTAAAGTCAAGCGTCAGCTAGCAAATTTTGACGAAGTTAACAATGCATTTTCTAAAGTTGTCCATTGGTTTAATGTAAATAACCTTCTTTTAAATGAAAAAAAAAACTGAAGTCATTAAATTTTCTACGCCAAATGTCAGGCAGCTAAGTACCAATGTTCAACTGAATGGAGTAGAGTTGATCCCTGCCGAGTCGACAGTTTTTCTTGGATTAACTAACTTGGATTAGCTGTCGGGTAGACTCAGTTCTGCCGCCTTTGCTGTTAAGAAAATTAGACAGATAACTGATGTGGATACAGTCAGAATTGTTTATTTTAGTTATTTTCATAATCTTATGACTTATGGGATTCTTCTTGGGGAACTTGTGCGGACATCAATACCATCTTTGTTTTACAGAAAAGGGCTGTTCGAGCCATTTACAACCTTGGTCCTAGAGATTCTCTTAGAGAAGAATTCAGAGAGGTGAACATTCTGACTGTAGCTTCGAAATATATATTTGAAAATCTTATGTATGTACATAAAAATATATCTCTAGACGCTCTGGTCAGGAAACAACGGTCACCGTAGGTGCGAGCTTGCGAGCAGTAGGTAGCTAAGCCCGCCGGTAAGGACCAGACCCGGGTCGACGGTGCGTGTGTTAGCAAAGAGATGTCAGCACATGATGACGAGGTCCACGAAGACCGATGCCTCCTGTGTCAGGGTTGCGGGTTGGTTAAAAAAGAAACCATGGCCCTGGCGCACAGGCAAGTGAAGAAACACGGGTGGACTCTAGTCAGTAAAAGTCTGACACGCCTTTCCGTTCCGTCCAGAGCGGAACAGGTCATTTGGTTTGGCCCTTCTGCAGCCACCGTGACAGAACCTCACTGCGGCCTCTGTGATAGGACCTCGTTGCTGCCTTTAGGCCCCGCTGCTGCAGTCTGTGTCAGGTCTTTTCTCCCTGCGTGCCTGGGCCCTACATCACTTTGCACCCTCATTTTCATTTACACCTCTATCACTCCATTATCATTTTAGTTTTTGAATATATTTTATGTAAATTAATTTTTATTTTTATGTAAAAATTTGTCGTTACACATTTTCGCGATTCTTGCGAAATTTTTAATAATATTAAAGTTGAACTTTGATCTAACTCTTGGAAGAATAGGCAACAGCGCAGTGAAGCAATGCAACTAAATGACAACATAGTAGGTACAATATTAATACTTTCAAACCCCGTTATGACAAACATTGTTTACGTTGTAAAACGTGCACAATTGTATTACCCAAAGCTGGTTGTCAACTAAGAGATAAACTACCCAGATGCTACGCTACGGCTACCGAAAATAGCATATGCTATGGATGAGGACGGAACCATGGGGTTGATGGCGAGGCGAAAGGCTATACGATGACAAACCGTTTTTCGAGCTGACATAATTATGTGACTATTAAGCGGTAGGCCGGCTACAGCGCCGCGTACCGCTAAAAAAACCAGTATAAGCTGACTTGTTATTGCACGAAAAGGCTATTAAATACTAGCTCAGCTAAAACTGGAAAGTTACGGCTTTATAATTATGTAGCCGTACCTATAAAAATATATCTCTGTTATATGACCTAAGCTACACTTACAACATATTGAGTGTAATTATTGGTGGACAACCAGCATAAAGCTTTTATTTTTTTGTACAACGAGCATTTGTAGGTACGTAGAGTTACCGTTGTTTTTTTTTATTATAGGTACCTAAACAGGTTATTCCACAACATATTTGTAACTTCATAGTTATCAACGGTCATTAAACTTGCGTACATTACAAAATCAAAATCAATTTTATTGGTGTAAACTGGTAGTCAATATGGTGTGGCTACCATGAGTTTTCTACAAACATTTAAACTCACATAAACAAATAACCAGACCCGGAACAACTACCAAATAGGCCATACAAATATTTGTTCAGTGCGTGAATGACCGTGTCGTTAAATTGTTTACACATAGGTACACACGTCAACAGAATCAAGGAATATTTTATAGTCATTAAAATATCTATAGCCTCATTTTAGAAAAGATCCAAAATAAATTTTTAAGATTCTTATATCTGAAACAGTACATAGTTTATCCTTTTTATCCCTTGGTATGCCCGATTGATGTGCCTGTTTATAAAGGGTGTACCTGACATCGACGCACAAACGAGTACCATGGATCCAGTACATGATTCTGAACCCCCCAGTGGTGGAATTCTTCGTCGGCTTTTTCATGATTTAAAAAAAAAGACATGTGGCACTCGGGGACTGCCGCGGTAAAGCTATTGCATAGCATTTTGTATCAATTTATGCAATTATAATTATTTATTTATTTTATTTATGCAGTATTTCTTTTTCTTTGATATTAATTCAAGTTACACTTTTTGAGCGTGGTGACCGATAAGAAAACAAATTTTTCTTTTATTAAATAAATAAAAAATTAATATTATTTAAAATATTTTTATTATTTTACAATACATGTGGGGTTTATTACCTTACAGTAGCTGTTGGTTATTCAGGAATATTTATCATTGAAACTATAGGTTTATGATAACTGAAATAAGAAACATAATTTTGCGACTGAATATCCTCTAAATACCTAGAAAATACCGCGTCAATGGTGGTCCCATATTTTGTTGTGGACTCTTGTGGATCATTATTCATTTTCAAATTCAATGTTTTGATAGAAAAGTTGTCAACCGCTCTGATTTTTTATCAGCGAAGTTAATGTTGAAATCGCCAGCCAAGATAAGTGGAAATTTATTACCATTTGTACCAAGTATTTTCGAGCCTTCTTCAGTGTACTCCAGTAAAGTGCGATGAATAAAATGCTCTACCTCGTCCCATTTTGGATTCGGAGAAATGTAAATTGCTACCATAACTATTTGTAGGCCATTTCTAAGTTTGCATAAGCACGCACAAATATCTCCAACAACTGAGCGCCTAACATTAACATCGCTAACGTGTGCAATATTTATTTCAATATTCGGAGTCATAATATTAGTAATAGCATTTTTATTTTGGTAAATATATATATGGTATAGAAGTTAAGAAATATCAACCAGAACCACCTAGAAAAGTAAAATATGAAGCTATAAATTATGAAAAACTGTTCCATGCGGTAAAAGAGTGGAAATACACCAATGAAGGAAATCTGTACCAAAAATTTGAGGAAAAGTTACTGAATAGTATTACTATCAGTAAAATAACTAAAACTAAAGTACTGAATCCACCCAGACAAGATTGGATAAATAAAACGATCATAAGTATGATAAATAAAAGAAATGCATTATGGAGGTTGCACAAGAGAAACAAAAATAACCAATTATTACTGCAAAAATTTGTGAATAAAAGAAATGAAGTCAGTCAAATTATAAAACAAACAAAAAGTACTTATTACCTGAATGCTTTTGACAAATCCAAGAGAAACCCAAAAAAAATGTGGAGTCTTATAAATGATCTCTCTAGGAACAAGATAAGAGAGTCACCAACACCGAGCAAACTCCTAACGCCATCTGGAGTTTTGACTAATCAGACTGACATTTGTGAGTGTTTTAATGAATTCTTTTCTAATATTGGGTCAGTTCTGGCTAGTCAAATTCCCAAACGATACCAAAACAATCTAACACACACTAATGGAACTCAGGCAACTCAAAACATGACCCAACTTTCACAAATAGACCCATGCACCTGTGATGAAATTGCAAAAATAATTGATAACCTGAAGGTAAATACTAGTTCCGGCTTAGATGGTATAAACACAAAATCAATAAAATGCTTAAAAGAATTAATACTTAGCGAACTCACAATTTGTATAAATAAAAACCTACAGCTAGGATCTTTCCCAGACAGTCTCAAAATTGCCAAGGTAAACCCCATCTACAAAAATGGAAATAAATCGGATCCAGGAAATTATCGTCCTATTTCAGTCTTGCCGGTTTTGTCAAAAATCTTTGAACGTGTTTTATACAACCGCCTCGATAAACACCTAAGAGCACAAAACTTTATCTTTGACAAACAATACGGTTTTAGACCAAACTCCAACACGCTCTCTGCTACAATAGATCTAATAACAAAAATCAAACTAAGCATTGACAAAAAGCAGATAGCGTTAGGAATTTTCATAGACCTGAAAAAGGCCTTTGACACAATAAGTCACGAGCTATTACTAAAGAAACTAAATGACATTGGCGTTACTGGAACCGCATTTGATATCTTCAAATCTTACCTAACAAATCGTTATCAAGTCGTTAAGATCAACGAAACACAAAGCCGTCCTAAAATCGTAAATTTTGGCATTCCACAGGGATCAATATTAGGGCCGCTATTATTCCTGATCTACATTAATAATATACATGCAATTGGACTGAAGGGCGATGTATCGTTGTATGCAGACGATACAGCTTTATTCTACTTTGGACACTCCGTGGACGCTGTCATGTGTGACGCTCAGGATGACTTACAACTCTTAAATATGTGGTTTCAGTGCAATCTACTCACCATAAATATAGCTAAAACCAACTACATAATCTTCGCTGCAAAGAATAAAAAAACATTGCATAATTCACCTTTAACGATAAATAACCAATCAATAAAAAAAGTTGACCATGAAAAGTATCTTGGATTAATTTTGGATAAGAACTTAAGCTGGAAGCCGCATATAGAAAAGGTTAGGAATAAATTAACGTCTCTCACGGGAGCCCTACGAAGTGTCGTCCAGTGTCTTCCACGTCAAGTACGATATAATGTATATAACGCTCTTATAAAACCTCACTTAGACTATTTGATAGAAATATGGGGGACATCAGCCAAGACAAACATTCAAGCATTACAAACGGCACAAAATAAGTTAATAAAAACACTCTTCCATTATGATTACAGTACACCAACACAAAAAATATACAATGAAACCAAACTAATGAATATATCACAAACATACATATACAATAACTGCATATTAATTAGAAACATACTCAATAAAAACATTCACACGCAAAAACATTTCACAAAAAAACATCAAATACACAAAATTGGGCTTAGAAATGCTAATGATCTACAATTATACTCACCACGCACTAACTATGGCAAAAAAAGTGTAATGTACGAAGGTGCAGCATTGTACAATAAATTACCAAAAACAATTAAAAACGAAAAGTCTATGTCAATATTTAAAAAGCATTTAAAATTACATATATTCAATCAAGCGAGCGCACCTTAGTACATGCCACATCTAGTTGTGCGTGTTCCGTGTGTTGTTGGCAATCTACCCTACATATTTTTAATTTTTGTTTCTGTATAGTGTTTTACTATTACTGTACGTTTTAAATATTTGTTTAAGTTAGTATTTAAAAATTTCTCATGTAAGTGATTAATTTCTTATGAGAAATAAAGATATCTCAAACCTCAAATAGCTACCCCACCTTTTGAAACAGTATCTCGTTTGAACTGAACAATACAATTAAAATTAGGTATTTCAATTGGATTATCATGCGTCATGCAATATCTTAAATCTCTTTGGTAAGAAGTAACACATTTGTTTGTCTCGTAACTGAATCTTGTAAATCGTATTTATGACTATTTAGACTTTGGCAGTTGAAAGTCATTACTGAAATGCCATTTCTATTACTAATGAAATCTAATACATTTTGAGCAATCGTCTGAACACTATTTAAAGACAGTCTTTTGAATTCTTGCAACAATTGAAAAAACGGCCGCGTGAGCACTTTTTACTCTATAAAATCACGCGCTTTTATTTAGTAAACAACACTATAAATAATTTAAAAGTCCAATGAAAAATTAACGTGACATTCATTTTAGCCTTTCCGTAAAAAAAAGTTATTTTATAAAAACACTACTAAATTAATTTGAATAAAAGTACTTAATAATTAATTATATGAAAAGTTTTTAAGGTAGCCATGACAACGTCGATGACGTCTATGACATATCTCTATAGAAGACCTATTTCAGAGAGAAAATTAATCGCAAGTTTAGCACATCGCGACTATCAGTAACATGGCAAGTGTGTAGAACTGAGTTCGAGCCCTGCAATATGCATGCTCTTTTTGAAAATCTATAAATTGTTTTCAAAAGATGTAGTCGCACGCACACAAACATACCGTGCCGAAAACTGCCGAACTGAAACGACGTTAGACGATGGGGAGCGTGAGGTTTTTTTGTTACGGAATTTCTGGATTCGGTCCCCGCGCTCAAGGCCCGCGATAGAAGCTATGCAATAGCTTAAAAATATGTGTAGTTTTATTCACTTTAGACCGTCCATAATTACTATTCTTTTATAACCCAATAAGATTTTAAAGTAAAAATTAATTAATTCGCTAATTACACAAAAAAGCGCAATGAAAACAAAACACGAAAAACTATCTAATCAGCTGATTTAATAGAGTTCACATCAGGGATCAACGTCATACCTACAAACCCGCACAGCGGCGCGCTTGCAACGTTCAAAGGCCGAGCCGACACTTTTTTTTTAATATTGTTATTTCTGTAACCGTTCATTAACGACATAAATGACTATCATAATTTTATTAGTGGCATGCGGTCTAGCCTTTTCGCGAAGTTTGCGTTACGATGTCAGATACACCCTGTATCAAGCATGATCGGGTACACCAAGCTGGCTGTAAGAAGGGACGTCGCGCTGGTGAAATATGTTGTCGGAATATTATTAGGTGTGCTTCAACTTCCAGAGGTATTTAAAGAGCAGCTCTTCAAATACCTCTGGAAGTTGAAGCACGGTGCCAAGCTGTGCGTGCCAAGCGGGTACGTAAGTGCACGTCATCGGCTCAGCCTTTTAGATGTCCCCACGGCTAGGATTAACCCACTAAAGTTTTCCCCTATGTCTCTAGCTGTACGTCTGATTAATGTAATTGAGGTATGGAAGACTTGTTTGGCCAAAAATTTCCTAAGTTCTTACAAGCAGCACAGAACCTAATAGAACATGGAATGAACTTATAGAAAATATATAATTAAAGATGTAGGTATTATTCCTGTATATTATAGTCAAAGTATATAATGAAAATATATTATAAATGTTTCTTTACTAATTATTCTAAGTTTATGTATGTTATGTTTTTTTTTTCTTGTATAATTTGTTCTTACTTATAGCACTGAATTTGAATGCTCTGTAATAGTCCTATAATTGTATATTTGTAAATAAATAAATATTTCATAGACGACACGGTTGTGGTGTGGCCTAGTGGTTAAAACACCAGCCTCTCAAGTATGAGTGCGCGGGTTCGATTCCAGGCCAGGCAAGTACCAATGTAACTTTTCTAAAGTTATATGTGCTTTCTAAGTATATCTTGGACACCAATGACTAAAGGTGAAGGAAAACATCTTAAGGAGACCTGGACTTTATAAGTCTCAAATCGCCAACCCGCATTGAGCAAACGTGGTGATTACGCTCAATCCTTCTCTGTATGAGAGGAGACCTGTGCCCAGCAGTGGGACGATAAAAAGGTTGATGATGATGAGACGATACGGTTCCCTGAAGTTCTCCGAACGCGTGGTCTTCATAAGAAAGCCAAATGAAATGGTCTTTGGTACTGTTCACTGTGGGGTCCCCCACATATCACTATACCTACGATAATTTTTTTTTTTGTTTGGTTGCTTTTCTGGCCGGTTATCCTCCTGAAGCCTTTGTACTAGTTGCATCTCTGTGATATTGTACTTATAGAATATTTCTATATGTTTGGTTGTGGTATATGTACGTAATTATGTACATATTATATGTATGTTGATTTGATGTTAATATTTATTTTTATCTTTGTTTACTTCAAGCCAGTACCAAGCCTACAAGATCTATAAGTTCCACTTAGCATCGAAGTTTTTTGTTTTCTATTTTTAAATTCGCACTTGCTTTTGACATTGGCAGTATGACAAGTGAAGCAGATAGTCAACATCGGCTTCACTTGTCATACTGAAACAAACAAATATGCTGTTGTCATCCATATTTTCTAATATTTAAATGGGAAAGTGTGTGTGTCTGTTTGTTTGTCCGTCTTTCGCGGCAAAACAGAGCGGTTAATTCATTTGTTTTTTAAGTGGCGATAGTGGAAGGAATGGAGAGTGGCATAGGCTACTTTTGTCTCTTTCTCACACTTCACTTCCCTAAAATGGGGGTGAAAGTCTGTATATACCATTCCGCAAGTTTCAAGGTAGAAAGCAAAAAAAAAATGTATCTGGGCAAAAAACATACATTTTTTTTTTGAACCGCCTCCAACTCTTTAATAATATCGTCTACAATAGCGTAGGTACCAAACTAATATTCAGTTCCAAGTTCTCTTCTGTGTTCTAATTCAGGAAAGGGGAACCGTGTTACGCAGAATTTAACGCGAGCGAAGGCGCAGGCAAAAGCTAGGTTAATTATACGTTTTACGCCTTGTCATCCGCAGGTTGACCTGGCTGGTACCACATCAGCTTGAATCCCAACGTGAAGTATAACGTGCGCTCAACACGTTCTGACTTTTCATGCTTACATAGTAATTCATGATAAGTTTTATTATTATTAATTGTTATTTAAGCCGGCTTAAATTTCACATTTGATCCAAACCGCACTGCCGTTACATTCTTAAGGGGACATACATGGGGTGTACATGGCTGAATAGCTTAAAGAGATAATATTTAAGAAATAAATTAAAGTTTTAAATTCCAATTTTATATTTTATATCTTTGATTAAATTGTAATGGTTTTTTGATTACATTGTAATTGTTTTTTATTAAATTGTAATTCTTATTTTAATTAAATTGTAATTCTAATTTTTGGCAAATCTTAATTATTATTTTGAATTCATAATAACTATTATTTATTTAAGCAATGCTAGGGTTGATATTGTGTGCTGTGTCGTGTTTTCTCTTTGCCTGGTGGAAATGGGAGATGAATTACCGCCGGCTGAAGACCTATAAGCTGCCTCCTATGTACCCTGGCCTTTTGCCGATTATTGGCCACGCACATATACTTATTGGGAACACTGCAAGTAAGTAAAATCTAATTTTTTATTTATTTTTTCTTTCCCAACTTCCAAACATCATAATTAATTGATTACGATCAATCCTTCTCTGTATGAGAGGAGCCCTGTGCCCCAGCAGTGGGACGATAAAAAGTTGATGATGATGATAATTAATTCCTTTGTAACAATTTTATTGATTAGTTATTACATACGCTTAGTATTAAGTATTAAAGTAACAATGTGTTATTTAAATATTTTCAGTTATTTTTATACTAGTTTTATTTTAATTAAATTGTAAAGTAATTTATCATTGTATTGTATAATCTATGTAAATAGTATACTGTTATAGACTATCTACATTGTTTATCTCTCTATCCCTTTGGTATTACATCCGAAGATTGTCTGTAAAAGATCGCTTTAACCGATAAAACCGTCAATTGTGTAACCCTGTGTTAAATCTTTATATCTATGGTCTGTAATTTATTATGTTTTAGATGGTGTATATAATAAAGACTATTCTATTTTATTCTAAAGTGATAACCTGAAACAGGTTTCCATGAACCTAGTTTGGGCGAGTTGCTACCTAACACACTAATCCCAAACCATCGTTACTTGCACTTATTACAAAAAAAATAGTATTAGCTTATATTTGGGCACTATAATTCTATGGGCAATTTTCTACTTTTGGCTAAATGTATACCTTCTGTTAACGTATTATTATATTATATATTATTGTATTAACTGATTATACATAGAAGTGCAAACTGTAATAATATAACAGCATTAATTTTTTCGCTAGAGCTTTGGAGTAGCGTGCAGAAAATGGCGCAGGAAGCCTTGGCGCAAGGAGGCGTCATCACTGGATTTATAGGAAAAGACCTCTATTACAGTAAGTTCTTTTCTATTTAATAAGAAAAAAACCAGCCACGAGCGTGTCGACCCACGCCCAGTGTAGGGTTCCGTAGTTGCCAGTTCCTCACAATAACTGACCCCACATAAAGTGTTAAAACAGAACTATTTGTTAGAAATATGAATGGACATACTAAGTATAGAATCCTAAAAACTGGCTTATAAAGAACTGTGATAACTAAAGATCCTCATACCCATCCCGATGTCTCCAGTTGATTTTTAAATATTTCTTCAAAATTGCTCTCAAAACGGTGAAGGAAAAGTGATGAAACCGGTATGTCCTAGAGGTAAAACTTCAAAGACATGTGACATCTACCAACCCACACTAGGCCCGCGTGCCCACTCCCTCTCACCGAGTGGAGACCTGTGTCACAGGAGTGGGCTGATTATGTGGATTAAAAAAAATACATACAAACGAAAATAAAGGTTCATCCTTTTTGAAGCCGGTTGAAAAATAGGTACCTACCCACCTCTTAACCAACCAGAACTCACTAGTTATTGATCTCATGTAAATACTATACGCGAATTGAGTTTGTCATAAGGTCAAGTAGTATTGCCTAACACGCTATTACCTACTATGAATGTGAATCACTTTGAAATATAAGCTAATTCATTGCTACATATGTTCGAACAATGTGTCTGCTCAAAAACATAAATAGCGCAATGGATATTGTTGAACTGCCAAAATGAAACCCAATGCTGCCGATAGTGTGTACAAATCTCCCTGCTGTTCTAGAGGCTTGGTTTGATGATATAGGTAACTAACCCAATTGGATCCTACCATGTTTGCTTTGTGTAAAGCAAGAAAATAATACTTCTTTTTCCTTTTCATAGTCATCGCAGATCCTGAGGACAGTGTAACAGCAGCCAACTCGTGCTTACAAAAACATTTCGCCTACGATTTCGGAAAGCCTTGGATGGGAGAAGGACTTGTCTTAGCATCAGGTTATTTTAAACAGTTTCTATGTATTAAGTATATTATATTATTTATTATACTTAAAGCCGACGTCTGCTAAAACACCCATTGATGAAAAAAATACCGACTGTCAGTTAGTGTTTGAAAATTTCGAGGATGTCTACGAATCACTTCTATTATTTCAACTTGAAAACTTAGATGAAGGAAGTTTGTTCTGGCACTTCTTCTTCCCAGCGAAAGCAATAGGAAGTGGTGCAGGTAGGACGTTTTGGAGGGACTTTCTTATGTAATATTAACGTTCAAAAAGTGCTAATTCTCGGCCGCGCGCTTTCGCCCGCGGGAAATTCGATTATATCGCGCTTTTTAGATTTCAATCGGGAATATCATTTTTTTTTTCGGGATATAAAGCACCCTATTATTTAATCCGGACTTCTAACTTTTCGTCTGCAAAATTTCAAAGCAATCGGTTCAGTAGGTATAGCATGAAAGCGGAACAAATAAACACTTTTCGATTTATAATAGTAGTAAGGATGTTTAGTGCCAAAGGCATATAGGGAATTTTGGTGCAAGTTGGCCCTAAATTTGAATTTATTTCAACAGGTCCCGTATGGAGGCGGCATCGTAAACTCCTAAATCCAGCATTCAGTCTTCAAGTGCTGTACGGTTTCTTAGGGGTATTCAACATACAAGCTCGAAAGCAAGTCAGTCATTTTAACAGCGAGGTAGGCAGAGGAAAGTTCGACCATCTCGCGTCGTTGAAACATATCGCTTTGGAGACAGTGTGCTGTAAGTATAGCTTGCCTTTTTTTGTTATGGATGGGAAATCATCAAATGACCTTTCCGGCTCTGGGCGGAGCTGAAGGGCGTGTCAGACTTTTACTGATCAAAACCCACCCGTGTTTCTTCACTTACCTGTGCGCCAGGGCCACGGTTTCTTTTTTCACCAAGCCACAACCCTGGCCGTCATCGGACCTCGTGGACCCCGTCACGATGTGCGGACCTCTCTTTGAGGCGCGCGTGAAACACAACACGCCGTCAACCCGGGTCAGGTCCTTCCCAGGCGGTGAGCTGCTCTTTGCTCGCCGCCGGCAAGCCCGTGCCTACGGTGACCGGGAGTTCGATGTTGTCTCCCGACCAGGAAGTAGAGCTTACCTTAATTTTGATTTTGATTACTTAATTCCGCCATCACCATTCCGGCGGCATACGGCGAGTATCTATCTACCCTTACGCTGTTAATACTATGATCTGAATGAAGCCTCCTCTTTTATACCGCGAGGGTTTGATGTTGCCTCCCGACCAGGTTCAAGTATGCTCCTGAACCAAAATTTTGAAAACGTGACATCCAGCTATCAGCACCGGGCCTGTGTAGTGAAATAAGCTCTACTTCTTCATTAAAAGAGGAAGCCGCTGTCCCAGCAGTTGATATATTAGATGTAGAGATTATACGGCCCGCCTATACGGTACATGTTTCTTTGCTTAGTGATCAGAGACAATGTGAGTGAGAAGCCAGTTTTTTGTAATTGTCCGTGACATCACACTAGGTCCTATCAGTACACCAGAGCCTCGACATTTACTTTTTTAAATGTCGAAGCATTATGCTGAGATAGGAGCCTTTTGACCTCGTAAAAGACTTTCTGATTTTTTGTTACTTTTTTAAGCATTTTATTTGTGATTAATTTAGTTTAGTTTTATGATCTTCCTGTACAAGTCACAATAATACTTTTTCTTTTTCTTAGTAGCCTAGATTGGCCTCTCTTTACATGGGACTTCAATATCTTTATCCCCATTTTTCATTTTTTTTTTTTTTTATATTTTCGTTATTTATTTCAGTAACTGCCTTCGGAATAACAGCTGACGAAGACAAGGATTTCAACAAGACATATATGGCTGCAGTCGACCAGATCCTGAACATAATTGCGCTCAGGTTCTCCAACCTCTGGCTACAGAGCGACCTGATATACAGCTTCACTGAGTTGAAAAAGAAGGAAGTTGAAGTCGTCAAAGTTTTGAATGCTATGTCTACTGCGGTAAGTTACAATATATGTTGAGATAATTTCAGCTCTAGTATGAACGTACAAATCAAATTATGCTCCACTAGCTGTACCATATCCATCGCTTTGCAACTGACTACATCAGTGGTGTAAAATCAGCCTTATGAGTATGAATCGATATGTGAATCTTACATTTTTCTCAAAAATAGTTCAACTATCACTATGACAAATAAGTAAAAGACCGGCCAAATTTAAGAGAATGATAAAAACATAACAATAACAATATAGTAACCACGAAAAATTTATCATCTTCGATAGGTATTGAAGTTCTCTACTAGACAGTTATTAAATTTAGCCGTCCCTTTGGATGGTCCCACGTTGGATGATACATTAGCTGGTTGATCAGATTGCTGAATTTTTACTCACGATTAAGTATCATGTTGGTCCCATAGAGAAAACTGTTCGGTCTGTACCACATCCTTAAATTTCGCTGGTCTTTGAAAACTAAACCCGTATAGGTACATACTAAACATACATAACTTCATGCCTTTAATTCGTGAAGTTACGCAGATGTGTAGTTATACATAGTACTCCCATTTCGCCAATTCTATTTAAGTCCTATGAAGGGGCGAGTATATTGCCACATTAGGGTACACATTCAGACTCCACGCTTACTTATAAAATCCTGAAAGAAAATTAATGCATACTTCTTTTCGTCTATAAGTAGGGAAATATTTGATTTTTGGTGCGATTCGTTATAACTGCTGTATACAATCTTTTAACAATAGGTCATCCAAAGAAAGAAAGAATTGATGAAGAGCATCCCAAGATCTGAATGGGAGGAGCAACGGCAGCGTACAGGTAAAATACGAATTAATTACAAATCATTTACCTATTTATTCATTGTACTGGCCTTATTTATTTATTAATTAATTTTTATTTTTATTAGCTTAATAACCATTGTAGCCAAATCACCTTTTACAAAAAAATATATATATTCACCTACGCCGCGTTATTATTAAACCCGTTCCATTGTGGTAGAAGCACATCGGATTATTTTGACACTACGGTGCCGTGCTGAGCTAGATCCGCACGGATTCTAAATTCAAAATTCAATAGCGTTGAGCGTACTTCAGGGTAGTTTTAGGATTAACACAATCATTGCACCATAACGCATATTGTGTGGTATTCAGAAACGGATGCAGATTATTTCAAAGACGTTGTCATACAATTTCGTCTTGATGCGGCTATTAACGGGAGTCCATTTTCAAGGTCCTGCACTTGCGGATTTGAAATTTATTCAGAAGATCACCTAGATTTTGAAACGTTAAGCAGCTACCTGAAAGCGGAATTTCTAGCCAGTGTGTGTGACGTAGAGAAATTTTATAGTACGGAGGTTGCATTTGATGAGGAAGCCATGCAGATTCCCACGCGAAACCTAGGCCATGAATTTATATAACATGACATAGTCAGTCTATAATGGTCCCGCTCCTAGAACGCAGTCCTCCTCTCTCTCGTTGAGTGGGAGTGGGCCGTAATCTACCACGTGGGTCTTGTGCGGGTTAATAAATGTCAGATATCTTCGAAAATTTGGCTCAAGTTTTCCGGTTTCTTCAAAATGTATTCCTTCGCTGTTTTTAGAGCAGTGGTGACGACATTATTTACACAAAGAAAAGCGCCTGATGGGTTTCGGACCTACGGTCTACAACTTGTAAGTTGTGGCCGATACAACTAGGCCACCTCTGCTCTATTGAATTTAATCTAATATTGTTTTACACAAATACCTACTGATATTTGATTAACTTTCTATTTAAAAAGTAAGGTATTTTGTTCAGTTAGGGCCCGTACCCATCATAATAAACGGCAAGGTAAAAATCCTTGACAGTTTTTTTTTAATATTGGCACGCCATATTTTCGAACGCAACCTAACATGGAATTAGTAAAGTCATAGACAATATAGACATTTAAAATGTTATGAATAATCATTTTACTGCTTCATCCAATTTTGATAGGACAATATAATAGAAAACATTAAATTATCTTACTGCTCCCAGTTAATCTCTATTTGTCCTTTGGTAAATTTTCCGCTTGTGATGTTAAGAAGAGCATACTGTCAATTACTTCTAATGCAGTAGGAAGTGACTGTGTCAGCCGTAAGATGTTGCTCCCTGTGTTAGATGTTATTCTTCCCGTAATTTGTAATATTCAAAATTTTTCATCATCTAGTGGGATTTAGCCTTGCTCGTGGAAAGATGCCCAAATAATTCCTTTACCTAAAAAATGTAATCTCACATCCTTTTCTGAATATCGTCCAATATTCCTTAACCAATAGTCCTTGAACGGTTAAATCCATAATCAAGTGAGCACTTTTTTCTCTAAGAGTAATCTCCTCAACTCCTTCCAATCTGACTTTCGTCCTGGTCATAGCACAACCACAGCGCTTCTGAACATTACGGATGATATAAGGTCAGCCATGGAAAGTGGTAATCTGACAGTCTTAGCTTTGCTGGATTTCAGAATGCTTTTAACACTGTACATTTTGATGTTCTGCTTGGCATACTTTGTTCTCTTAACATATCTCCATTGGTAATTGACTGGTTTCGTAGTTACCTGTTTAGTCGCCGGCAATGTATTTGCTTCGGAGAGACCTTGTCTTCCTGGAGTAATACGTCTGCTGGTGTACCGCAGGGTGGCGTGCTATCCCCTTTACTTTTCGCAGTTTTTATTAACTCTATCTCTGACGAACTAATTTCTTCCTACCATCTTTATGCAGATGATTTACAAATTTACTCACGAACGCCTCTTGGAAATCTATCTGAGGCCATATTAGCGATCAATCGTGATTTGATCCGCATATGTGACTGGAGCAAAAGATATGGGCTTTTGATCAATCCCATAAAGACGCAGATTATAGTCGTGGATAGTTCTAGGACGGTCACTAGAATCGATTGGACGACCCTATCTCAAGTTTCTTTTAAAAACGCAGTGGTTCCCTTTAGTGACAAAGTTAAGAACTTGGGAATATATATTGACAAAACTTTCTCTTGGACTTCCCAGCTGCAGGAAGTTAGCCGCCAGCTATTTGCATCCGCAGCGTCTCTGAAGAGATTACGCAATTTCCTACCGACTGCCACCAAAATTGCACTTGCACAATCACTTCTTCTACCCATCCTTGACTATGCTGATGTCAGCTATCTTGATTTTACCCAAGATCAACTAGATAAGCTTGAGCGACTTCAAAATGTTTGGATAAGATTCATATTCGGTCTGCGCAAATATGACCATGTATCCGAATTTCGTGTGAAGCTCAAGTGGTTACGAATTCGCCTTCGTCGGAATGCTCATATTCTTTCCCTTCTATATAATGTGCTTTTTTCTCCTTTTATCCCTCTTTATCTCAAGAAGCTCTTCCAATTTTTGTGCAACTCACATACTTAATCGTTAAGGTCATCACATAACTTAAAGCTGAAAATGCCTATGCATTCCACAGCGTTCCTTGATAAATCTTTCACTGGTCAGGCCCCTCGTTTGTGGACTTGAGAGGGAACACTACTTGTCGTTATTCTTTCTTCGACTCTTATCTATGTATTTATGTATGTATATGTTTGTATTTATGTATCTACCTTTATATTGATTTTTTTAATGATGTTTGCACCAACGACAATCCCATTTGTGGTTCAGGAGAATCTGTCCATTCTTTGGTTGCCTGGCGATAAGGCTGCCCATTGTATGTTTTGTGTTGAATGTATTTTGTTCGATGCTTGATTGGTTTACAATAAAGAATATATAAATAAATATAAATATGTTCTATCTGTTCCAGGTATCAAATGCAAAGCCCTGATGGACCTTCTACTGGAGCTATCAGAAGAAAACACGTTCACTGACAAGGAGATTAGGGAAGAAGTGGATACGGCTATTGTTGCCTCTTACGACACCACTTCTTGTCTGTTGGCTTACATCATGATGATGCTCGGCAGCTATCCTAAGGTTCAGGAGAAGATGTATCAAGAGTGAGTCAAAACAGTATGGTAATAATTTAAGATGTTACTCTTAGCAACAAAAAAGGGTTACAAAGTTACTAAGTAAGTTAAGTTAGTTAGGTTTATTTATAAATGTAAATAAGTAATTGTTGAAAGGTTATTTTAACGGGTAAAAAAGTTTTAACTGATTTTTGCAACCATAAGTGGATTTAAAGGATTAAAAGATTTATATGAAAAAAAAAACGAGTGTCCTTATGACCACACGACTGAAGTGAAACTTCTTTCGCTCCATCTGTATGTATACATATATATATGTGTGTACAATATATACATGTATACACATATACATATATTAATTTTCTATAAATATTTAAATTTATTTCATGGTTTCATTGGTAAATTAATATTTTTGCATAGATCTTCTATTTTTATTGAAAAAAAAAAAATCGTTGTAGACCTTGTAGTACCAAGCTCGCGCCACGGGCGACTCTGTGCTTATATGCCCCAATTAACTACCGTTCGCCTTGCCCGATCACTTTTCGTAACGCTTACGTCACGCGTTCGCCAGCTTACTCCCCAATAGGGGGACGGTCAATACAGTAAAATACAATTGCTTAAATTAAAGAGTAAAAGGAATAAATAATTACTAATAATTAAAATCTACGCCACCAATAGGGGTGGCGGTCAAAAGACTTACAACTAGAATTAAAATTATGCGTCCCAATAGGGGGACGATAACAGCACAACACACACAATTCCTAACCTAAGTAACCTATAAGACACGGCCTGCTCGCCAACGATTGAGTGCGCAGCACCAGGTGAGTCAGTGGGATAGGGCAAGACGGGGGGGGAAAGTGGTTTCACTCGGGGCCAAAAGGTCGGGCTCTATCTCCTGATTCAGGGGACCCCAAACTCGGGTAGTCCACGACCTCTGGTTCCCGAGATAATCCACGGGGGGGTGAGGTAATCAATAAGGAAGTCGGGGGGGAGGAGTTGCGTGGGGATATTAAGGGGTGAGGGGGGGGGGGAGTAAGGGAGGGGGGATACAGGAGGGACTGTGAAGTAGGCGGTACCAAATTTTATGTTAACTGACCCCTTTAATGGTTGTCAGTCAACAAAAAATTTAATGTATAGTGTTAAGTGTAAATAAATAAATAAATAAGTGTATCCGTGTCAGAAAATTAAAAAAATAAAAAAAATTGCATAGATCTTCTATTTTTATTGAAAAAAAAAAAGAAATTCATAGTTCTTAATCAATCAAGGTACTTAGTTTAATAATTGAGCTTATGAGGCTCGAAAGCAATTTGTACTTTGTGTCCAATTATCGTATTGTGACGATATCTTCAAGTTTCTATACTTTCAATTATATCAGAAATGTTCAGCAAAAATATATAAAACAATATAAAGGCCAGAACAGAACGAAATTTATAAATTATTTGTGCTCTTAGGTAATCAATTGTTAACAAATCTTAAAAAGATCCAAAAAATATATATTGCCTTCGGCGAGATGCGAACTCACAACTTCATACTCGACATGTCATACAATATTTAGATGAGCCAACTCCTTGTTTGTAGTACAGACGAAATAGGACCCCACTTAACTTCCGTTCGCCTTGCCCGAAGATTTTTCGTAACGCTTTCGCCAGTTTACTCCCCAAGTCAAGCGTGCCTAAAGAAGTTTCACTTCAAAAAATAGGAACGACAGATAGCAGGTCAACCTACCCGAAACTGTCAAAAATTCTCAATCAACCTTCGATAAAGTTGAAGATCTAATACAGAAATTTCACAGACTGTAGTAGCTTAATGTGCTGCCGTCTGTGCATCGACATCGATAGTACTTTATACCAACATCTTTTTTTTTTAAACATTCCCCACTCTATGAATTATTAATATATCATGGTTCATTTACAATCCTTTAAACTCACAGCCTATAATGTTCCCACTCCTGGGACACAGGCCTCCTCTCAATGAGAAAGACTCGCAACTCACAGACACAACAGCCAAAAACGAGACAACTACCTGTAGGCCATACAAGTATTTGTTCCGTGCAGGAATAGAGCAATGTTCATAAGTTCAGTGAGATGAGTTTTTCATTAGGCGTTCTAAACTATACAGATTCGAAAATGTTTTAAATTCCGGTCTTATCTAATTCAGAATTTCTTTTCTATTGTACATTGTTTAAATTCGTTTTTCGTACAACACTTTCACCATTTTATAACTTTTCGTCTTTTTGGCATCGCCTTTTCCCGTTATCGGTTGGCTTTCCTGGTGCTGAGGCGCCACTTATTCTTCTGCTATACATCGTCATCTGAAAGCCTCGACTGCTTCATATTCTTATGGACAGTCGACATCCATGTAGTTGGGGGCCTTCCCCTCCTTCTCATCTTAGAAGCCATGGAAAGGCATTTCTTCGCAACATGATACTATTTTATAATTTTTGAAGTATATATTATTACATAATTTTATATTTTCAAAAGCGGGGCCTCCTAGCACCCGCTATTCTGTAACCATCTCAATATGAAAACAGTTTCATCCCGGAGGATGAAATTTTGACCATGATCAGTTGATTTTAAATAATAAATCTGGTTTTAATTCACATTACAGGTTACAAGAAGTTTTCGAAGGTACAGACAGAGATGTTACTAAGGACGATCTACCTAAGATGGTATATACGGATGCTGTCATCAAAGAGACGTTAAGAATGTACCCGACAGGGCCGGTGGGTCTTAGATACGTGGACAAAGATGTTCAGCTGAGTAAGTTTAAAAAATAAATATATTAGGTAGGAAATATTTCGAGTGCCTAAGGCTCGGCGCAAATTGGTCACGGACCACAGCCACCGGTGGCCAGCGACGGCTACTTAACACACTTTTTAATACATTTTGTATAGATGCGCCGTATCCGGTGGCGGCCACTGGCTACAGTAGTGTCCGCGACTCGCCACTAGTGGTCACGACGTGCCACACAAAACGCCTACACCTACCACTGTCGCATTGCTCCACCCCCCGCGCAGTTAACCGTCCGTTTGCCGCATATTGGTATTTTGCTGTATTAATCTATCTTGTAATACCAGCAGCAGTTCTTGCAACGTAGTCATACGCATTCATACACTATCGAAATGCAAGTTATGTTTCACTGTAGGACCATTTATATTGGATGCACCCAATAAAGAAGGCGACGATGTCGTCTGCGTCTTCTGTTTATTCACAAAAGCGCGAGCAAACTTTCAGAATCACAATCAGATATTTTATCAGGTTACCATACCAACCTAGGTTAAATATTTATCTTCCAAATAAGAGTTTCCGTGTCAGAATCCATCTTCAGACTGCGCAGCAACGAACAGGTTATAAAATGTGGCGGCTTCAAGACACCCCGGCGCGGTAGCTGTCGCTCGCTTCTGACACTTTTAGAAATGTGGCGGGAGTGCGTGACAGACACCGGTGGCTGTAGTCGGTGCCTAGCCGGTAGCCTTAATCCAACGTCGAACCAGTCGAGTGATTCTCAAAAAATTGGATGAAATGAGCTGTCAATAATGTCAATTCCTTATCATTAGTTGGAATAACAAATTACTCCGCTCCCTGAAGGGTGAGCGGAGTAATTCCTAAATTTTTCATGATGGGATGGTAACAGAATCTTACTGCTGTTTCCTAACCTAAATTATTCAATTAAGTATGCGCAAACGGCACCAATACCAACTCGAGTTTGCGTGTTAATAAAGTTAATTTTATTATATATACTTTTCACCAGACAAAGTCTTCCCCCAAGCGATTCGTCGTATTCGGCATAATGTCTGGTGAAGCCGTACAGAGGATAGGTCTGAGCAGTTGTGTTGCCGTATGTGTGCCGGATACGATGCGCCAAATGTTGTTGTGTCAGGAGCTTGATCGCGGAGAGTCTCTAGATCAATTTCCCTCTGGCGCAGCATCGTTAGTCTTATTGTTAGGTTTAACATTGCATCACCTCGCTCAACTGTCGCCTTCTTTCTTATAACTCAGTTTTTTTTTTTTTTTGAGTGAACCTATTCACTCAAAAAAAAACAAAACTGAGTGAATGCATCACTGCTTACCATCAGGCGGGATTGCAATCAAGCACAAGTTTATAATTATAAACAATAAAAAGGTGTCGTTGCAGAAATTACACACATTTTAGTCATATCATCTTTCACACATCCTTGGGTTTCAGCTAAGCTTATAAAAACATTTCCATTCATTCCCAAATTAGTATGTTATAACGTAATGGAATAACAAATTATATAAGAGACAATACGTTGCTACGAACAAATGTTCAGGTGTTATGTTGGTAAGTTATTCCTTCTTGATCCAAATGTATTTAGAATGAAAATGTATAGTAGACGAGAATGGTATTTATACTTGCAACGCACCTGAATTCAATAGTTTTGGTAAGCAAAAGGTGTTAGTGAAATGAGGATAAAGTCAGGGTTATAATCATTTCATACAGTTCTAAGAATAACAGTGTGACCAAAATATACTGCCAATTTAAATGGTAGTGAATAACTTTGCCTAGCAATTAATTTCCTTGACTAGATATTTCGGCATTTGTATATTGTATTCTACCTTAGGCACCAAATTTAAAAAAAGACTTCGTTTAGTAGACCCTTCTCACGAGAATGTGAGAAGAAGTCTACTAAACGAAATCATTTTTCCATCACTTTTCAGAGAACTACACTATGCGTGCAGGCAGTCAATGCGCCCTAATGATCTACGGGATCCACTACCACGAGAGTTGGGGCCCTGACGTCAGAGAATTCAAACCGGAGAGATGGTTGGATCCCAACAAGCAACCCAACCCAAACATGTTCGCTGGGTTCAGTATTGGAAAGAGGGCTTGCATGGGTAGGTCTATTTTATACATCACTAGCGTTCCGCCCACGGCTTCGCCAGCGTGATATTCGGTTATATCGCATTTTTTACATTTCCCTTGGGAATATCAAATTTTTCCGGGATAAAAAGTACCCTATTATTTAATCCGGACTTCTAACTTTAACTCCGCAAATTTTCAAAGCAATCGGTTCAGAAGTTACGGCGTGTAAGCGGAACAAACTCACTTTCCAATTTATAATATGAGTAAGGATTTTTTCAAGCGGCTGATAGACTGACGAATCGCGAGCCTGGGAATCTGGGCTTTGGAAAGATTATATTAGAGGCGAAATTTTTTACCAATCATTATATTACACCAGCCAGCTATCTTGTAAAAATTTCAGCTATCTTCTGAATGTTGAGTGAGGTAATAGAATCGCTTTGCTGATGTAGGTACGTGTCCACCTGGTCTTCGGCTCCGTCTGGAATTTGTGCGTTAATAGTTTCTCGATGATGTTTATTGAATCTCAAAGCTATTAGACGTTGATTCCTGATTTTGACATTACATACATTTTAATTACATCTGTAGACATATATTACCTACATGATAGATTATATGTATACATATTAATCATGTGCAACTATCTCGAAATAAACTAGACAATGTAACCTTGGCAGGAATACCACAAAATAAATATTAGTACCCTTTATTTCTCTTCACAGGAAGGACATTCGCGACACTATCAATGAAGACTACGTTAGCACATGTACTCCGGAACTTCAGAATCTCAGCAGATATCAATGAACTGGAGCTTAAAATAGACTTCTTGCTGAAACCCGTCGCTGGAGCATTAGTCAGTTTAGAAAGGAGAAATTAATTTTTAAGATATATGGAAGGCAAGGACATCGGCGCGTATTCTACAGTGCGACCCTCCCCACCATCAAAACTTAAATAGGAGTTTTTGGCGGGAAAGCTAAGATGAGTGTCACGCTCATTTTTCATTGGACTTTTAAAATTATTTATAGTATTGTTTACTAAATAACAGTGCGTGATTTAGGTAGTAAAAAGCTTTCAGTAAGTAATTCATAAAGAACAGTGAAATATCGCAGCATAGTGGCCCCATCATGATTTTGCCTCAAACCTCCCTTATAGACCGTTCACGTGATCGTCTTTTTCGACATTAATAATTAATTACGTGACATTGGCTAAATGCACAAACCGTGCGAAGCCGAAAAAGAAAGAAAGAAAATTAAAACTTAAATAAAACAAGCATGGATTGAGCTGTCATTCCAACTAACGCTTTTGATTATTTTATAATTATTTTAAACAAGTGTTTGACCTAATAGTGATGGTAAGCAGTGATTCAATCGTTGATGGCAAAACGCGCTAGTTTATTAAGAGCCTATTCACTCAAAAGAAAACTGAGTGAATAGCAAGAAAAACGGCAGTTGAGCGAGGTGTTGCAATGTTAAACCCAGCAACACGACCAACGATGCTGTACCAGAAGGAGATTGATCTAGAGACCCTCCACGACCAAATTCCCTACACAAAAACAGCGCATCATACCCGGCACACAACTGCTCAGACCCGTCCTCCGTAGGGCTTCAACAGACATCATGCTGGAACACGACGAATTGTTTGGCGGCAAGACTTTGTCTGGTGGGAGGTAACTTCAGCCGGCAGCCGATGATTCCTATCATTAAAGACGGGTCACTTTAAGCTCACCTCACTTCTTCTTTTACAAAATCAATCGGCTGTTGCTCGCATTTAGCATAGGATTCCGAACCCGACTAAACCCTATTACTCCCGACACAACAACACTTGGCGCATCGTATCCGGCACACATCACAACACAACTGCTCAGACCCGTCTTCCTTACGGCTTCACCAGACATCATGCCGGAACACGACGAATCGCTTGGCGGCAAGACTTTGTCTGGTGGGTGGTAACTTCTGCCGGCAGCCGATGTAGCCTACCACCGAGATACATCTACTCATTTATACATAATGAAACGGTCAAACGTAATATTTTGAAAACCGCTGTACCTAAATTCTACATCATTATATTCCAATATATCCTATAATTACAAAACGAAATCTAACTTTAGTTCCAGCTTCACCTTTGAATTAGTATTTGTAATTCGAATGAGGTTAAGTCATAGTTCTTAATACAAAAGTGACGACTTAGTACCGAACTGTCATTTTTATATAAAGAACAGAATTTCTATAAAGTTTTCAATAAACATTTTTGTGGTTTGAACTTAATCTAAATGACATCCATGTTTTGTAATAAGGGAATTTGTGGCAAATTTTCGTCGGTCGCTGAAATCATGATTACAGTTGGTGGGGCACTAGCTGCCAAACTACCTTTTATTATTATTACGGTCGTCTGTTCCATTGTTCACTCTAGGCAAGTACCTAAGACGACCCTTACGTTGTTGACACCACAACGATCCGAACGAAGCGTTCATATCGAGGGACTGGAACAATTTGCCAACGGCGGTGTTTCCGTCGGACTACAATTTAATTGTCCTCAAGACTAGAGTGAATAGTCTCTTAATAAACTAGCGTGCTTTATCTTCAACGATTGCATCACTGGTTACCATCGGGTGGGATTGCGGTCAAGCACTAGTTTATAATTGCCACTAATTGCTACTCAATTCATCCCCTCGGACTATCTAATGACAATCTAGCTTATGCTAATGCGGAGTGATAAAATAGCCCTGATTCTATATTCGCCTCTAAGGACAGCGAGTTAAAGACCTCTCCGATTACCACCTGAGCTTTTTATGTACCAAGTTTATTTAAAGTCATAAGTATAGCTGCATGTGCAATAAGACTCATTACATGTGACTATTACAATTTTTAGACCCTTAGTAATTAAATCAAAACGTATTAACTAATTTTAACTAAATTGTATTTGAATATATACTATATACGCTTACCTAGTAATATATTGGCACATCTGCAAAAAATGTGAAACTGGGTTTATTACGTATCCTTAATATTTGTTAGTATATTAGTCCTCGAACCCGTTGTAGTACACTGCGCTGTAAAATTAATTCAATCAATTATAAGATCTTTGATCCTTGTTTCTGTAAAATATTAAAAACGTATATGTCCTGATATATTACTAGGTAAGCGATATGTATATTGCTGGGAATAAAGGATTAAAAGTAAATAATTATGTGTTTATGTTAAAATTTATACTTTTACACTTTGCTTAAATCACGGTTAAATGTTACAGAAACAACTCTTGTAAATTTCATTTTATTTTTGGAGGAATCCTTCAAAAAGCACCCGGCCTCCATGGAGAGAGGTGCTTACTAAAACCACATTTTTTTTTTGTTTGGGATGGGAAATCATCAAATGATCTCTTCCGCTCTGGGCGGTGCCAGACTTTTACTGACTAAAACCCACCCGTGTTTCTTCACTTGCCTGTGTGACGGCCAAGACCACGGTTTCTTTTTAACCAACCCGCAACCCTGACCTGGCGAATTGAATGTATGCGCGTATATCTCGCCTTGAACGACGATACTTTTGAATAAAGGATTCGGATATCATGATAGCCATATTCTCGCCATAAAGAACTTTAGAATTACAAGGAATATTGTATATATTTGTATTAAAAGATGTCAAATATGGTCACATTAGTAAGAATTTTAATAATCCCAAATAGAAATATATTTAAAAAATCAAAACAGGGTCACAATAACTATGTCAAAAAGTGTAAACAGTACGTCAATTAAACAAGTGAATCATCATCAAGAAAATCGTCAATTGTATAATACGTCTTCACAATTATAATGTCATTTAGCGCTTTTTTAAACTTCACTATTGTCAATTTTTTTAAAACATTTGGAACCCTATTATACATTATGTTAAGAAAACCCTGTCCAACCCGTGAAGGTGTTGTTAGGTATCGATAACTGATTCTACTAATGCATACAAAATCGGGCTACACTTAAAAAAAAAAATCCCCCTAAAAAAATAAATATTATTTCGCAAAAAGAGGTAACTTAATAAATGTGCGTTATGCACCCTTCCACGGGCGGCGGGCGGCAGGGCACGCGGCACGTGGTCGCATCGCTATTCGCTCATAATAATACCGGTGTTGTCACTTTTTAAAAATTACCAAATTTCGGGGAAGTTGGAATTAATTCGCGGGAAAAAAAGATTATTTCAAAATTCATTTGTATTGGTACTATTATGATTACGTAAAATTTTATATTATATTTGGTCATGTGTTTACCTAACCTTTATTATCCTTATGGGTCGGACACGGTTTTCCTAACATACTGTATATGCGTGGGGCAACACCAAAAAACTTTTCCGCATTAGTGCGGTTTTACATTTCACTTGACATAGTTGATTAACGTCTTGAGTCCGTATTGGATTTCTTTTGACCTCTGATATTTTTTTAAATAAATGTGGGTTACACTTTACAAATAGAACCTTTTCCAATATATACAAACAAGGTATAGTTAAAATTTTTAATGACTGAAAATGGGGAACACAGCTATCTGTCATCTTAAGGCCACACATTAACCTGATGCATCGCTTTTGCAACCTAAACACCAGTTCCACATCAGTAGACTGTCGCCAGAAAATAATGCCATAACGCAAAACAGAAGCAACTAATGCATGGTATGCAGTCAAAAGTGCCCGACTGTTAACGGACTTTGAAAGTTGAAAAAGAGCATATGCGGATTTGCTGAGCTTCTTACACAGTTCTTCAACATACGGCTTCCAGGTGAGTTCGCCATCTGAAGTGATACCTAAGAATTTAGCCGTGTTAGCCTCTTCAATATCAGAGCCTTTATAAGAAATTCTAACGTTAGGGTTTCCTTGCCTTTGATAAAAATGAATCACTTTTGTTTTGCTTAGGTTTATAACCAAATTATTATTGTCTAACCAATTTATAATGTTACTTAAGCAAGTATTAAAAGTATTAATGTCATTCCTACAGTAACTTAGATTTGTACATTTTATTATTGCTGTACTGTCATCTGCAAATAGAACCATCTTGTTAGTTGTTAGCTTTCGGGAGATCGTTAATGTATATTAAAAAAAGTAGAGGACCCAATACAGTATCTTGTGGGACGCCATACTTTACATTTCTTTGTTTCGATACATTAAAGGTTTCTAATTTAGTTTTAGGAGATATCTTAGAAATTTCCGTATATTGTAGCCTATTGCTCAGATAACTATTTAATATGCACAACAAAATCTTATGATCTACGTAGTCAAAAGCTTTAGTCATGTCTGTATAAATTGCACAGACTGGATTTATTCTGTCTACTGATGGCATGATGTTAGCTAGCACGTTTAAAAGTGCCATATTAATCGTAGTGTTCTTACGGAAACCCTTTTGTTCCGTGCAAAATAAATTATACTTTTCGAAATAGGCATGTAAAGAGATATAGATTACTTTCTCGAAAATTTTTGAGATAATTGGAATTTTTGCTATAGGTCTATAGTTTTTTAGATTTGTTTTGTCATCTTTTTTATACAGAGGTTTTATTATTACTTTTTTGAGCTTGTTTGGGAAGATGCCATCAGCTATGCATAAATTAATAATATGAACTAATGGAGCTGCTACTATTTCTTAGGTAAACTTTAATACTTTTGTGGAAACTCCATCATATCCTACAGTATTCGTATTTTTAAGATTGCAAATTATTTGTATTATATCATCAATTGTCACAGGTTGCATGTAATGTGATGTCAACTTTAACATTTTTCTCAATTGCGTCAATAAAATAAATATCTTGAAACTCGTTTGCGTTGTCCAAAGCGTTTGTAAATGTCATATTTTCTCTTTTCAGACACATTATAGGCTCAAGTGGCAGACAAACTGTGGATTTATTTATGATCTTCCATGTAGCTTTTGATTTATTTTGAGCAGTATGTATGAAATGATTATTTTGTACTTTCTGTGTTAACTTGATAATTTTCCTATAACGTTTTGTGTAATTTTTAAGGGCTAGTTTATTTTTCCAAACATCCAACAAAATCCTTCAAATTTATAATACATATTAATGTGTTAATACATATATCCCAATATCTAAGAAAGAGGATACCTAAACTTCTGTTTTGTTGATTACTTCCTGTTGCTTTTACAGTGGGGCTTATTGTTTTATATATATCTAGTTGTTTACAGGAATAATTCTGACTGCTGCAGTGAAAGCCACGAGCATCAATTATTTGTCCTTGCGAAGACAGCAAGACAGGAGGCAATGACTCGAGAGAAAAAAAGACGTGTGGCACTCGGGGACTGCCGCGGTAAAGCTATTGCATAGCATTTTGTATCAATTTATGCAATTATAATTATTTATTTATTTTATTTATGCAGTATTTCTTTTTCTTTGATATTAATTCAAGTTACACTTTTTGAGCGTGGTGACCGATAAGAAAACAAAGTTTTCTTTTATTAAATAAATAAAAAGTTAATATTATTTAAAATATTTTTATTATTTTACAATACATGTGGGTTTTATTACCTTACAGTAGCTGTTGGTTATTCAGGAATATTTATCATTGAAACTATAGGTTTATGATAACTGAAATAAGAAACATAAGTTTGCGACTTAATATCCTCTAAATACCTAGAAAATACCGCGTCAATGGTGGTCCCATATTTTGTTGTGGACTCTTGTGGATCATTATTCATTTTCAAATTCAATGTTTTTGATAGAAAAGTTGTCAACCGCTCTGATTTTTTATCAGCGAAGTTAATGTTGAAATCGCCAGCCAAGATAAGTGGAAATTTATTACCATTTGTACCAAGTATTTTCGAGCCTTCTTCAGTGTACTCCAGTAAAGTGCGATGAATAAAATGCTTTACCTCGTCCAATTTTGGATTCGGAGAAATGTAAATTGCTACCATAACTATTTGTAGGCCATTTCTAAGTTAGCATAAGCACGCACAAATATCTCCAACAACTGAGCGCCTAACATTAACATCGCTAACGTGTGCAATATTTATTTCAATATTCGGAGTCATAATATTAGTAATATCATTTTTATTTTGGTAAATAGCTACCCCACCTTTTGAAACAGTATCTCGTTTGAACTGAACAATACAATTAAAATTAGGTATTTCAATTGGATTATCATGCGTCATGCAAGTTTCGGTAAGAAGTAACACATTTGTTTGTCTCGTAACTGAATCTTGTAAATCGTATTTATGACTATTTAGACTTTGGCAGTTGAAAGTCATTATTGAAATGCCATTTCTATTACTAATGAAATCTAATACACTTTGAGCAATCGTCTGAACACTATTTAAAGACAGTCTTTTAAATTCTTGCAACAATTGAAAAAACGGCCACGTGAGCACTTTTTACTCTATAAAATCACGCGCTTTTATTTAGTAAACAACACTATAAATAATTTAAAAGTCCAATGAAAAATTAGCGTGACATTCATCTTAGCTTTTCCGTTAAAAAAAAAAGCTATTTTATAAAAACACTACTAAATTAATTTGAATAAAAGTACTTAATTATATGAAAAGTTTTTAAGGTAGCCATGACAACGTCGATGACGTCTATGACATATCTCTATAGAAGACCTATTTCAGAGAGAAAATTAATCGCAAGTTTAGCACATCGCGACTATCAGTAACATGGCAAGTGTGTAGAACTGAGTTCGCGCCCTGCAATAGGCATGCTCTTTTTGAAAATCTATAAATTGTTTTCAAAAGATGTAGTCGCACGCACACAAACATACCGTGCCGAAGACTGCCGAACTGAAACGACGTTAGACGATGGGGAGCGTGAGGTTTTTTCGTTACGGAATTTCTGGATTCGGTCCCCGCGCTCAAGGCCCGCGATAGAAGCTATGCAATAGCTTAAAAATACATGAGTGTAAGATGAGGGATGAAAGAGAATTGCATGAGGGAAGAATGGCAGTAATACTTTTGAAAGAAAAATATTGGAAAGTGAAAATTAATAAATTAAATATTTTTATTTGTAATCAAATATATTTGAAAATAAAATGAAGGGAGAAGTTATTCAACATTGTTTTCTATAAAAATATTCCTATTCATTCTTGCCATCTCATCATCAATGATAACACTATCATCCGATTCAGTTGCTTCATGTTCTTGATACTGTGGTGCATCTGAAAACTAAAAAGTGATTATGAGATCACAGATATTGTAGACCACTTTGATTATAAGTGCTTTTAGGCTGAAATTGTTCATGTATACACACCTTGTTCTTCCTTAAATAAAATTGTTAGATTATGCAACACAACACAAGCAACTATGATTGATTTGATGGTGGCATATGAACCTCTCATCACCTCCAGCAGTATCCGAAACCGTTGCTTCAAAACGCCAAAGCATCGTTCAACAACGTTACGAGTTTGGATATGCTGATGGTTATAACGCCGTTCTTCTTCAGTTCTAGGCCTTAGAACTGGTGTTAATAGATGAGGGGTACATGGATATCCACTATCACCTATGAGTTTCCCAAAAAACTCATTCTCTTCGAACCTTCTTAATGGAGCTTTCTCTGTATATTCTTGCGTCGTGTGTACTTCCCCTCCAATGGCACACAATGTCGCATATTTTCAGGTCAGCATCACAGACGACCTATGAATTATTATGTTGATATTATTAGAAGCCTAAAAAAAAGAGTACCTTACAATTATAAATACTATTAATGATCATCTGTCGGTTCCAACTATACACAATTTTCTTATTTTATATGATGCCTATTCATTATAATTATTCATCACACCTAGGTACTTACTTTCTTTATTAATTGAGTAATGCCCCTTTCGGCAGGGGCGTGCACAGAGATTTTGTTGAGGGTATGCATACATCATCATCATTATCAACCTTTTTATCATCCCACTGCTGGGCACAGGTCTCCTCTCATACAGAGATGGATTGAGCGTAATCACCACGCTTGCTCAATGCAGGTTGGCGATTTCAGACTTAAAGTCCAGGTTTCCTCAAGATGTTTTCCTTTACCTTCAGTCATTGGTGTCCAAGATATACTTAGAAGGTACGTATAACTTTAGAAAAGTGTATACATACATACACTACCCAAATCTCTGTGCTTATACAACGCGTTATTTTTTCTTTATATGAAACCTAAATATAGTTTGTTCAGAATAAGCAACTGAATCGACTCTAACCTTTTTACACTATGTATGTTATATTTTTTCACAAATCATTTAGCCATTGTTGCATTGTTGCGTGGCAACAGCTAACGGAGGTCAACGCGCCGCGTGCCCATCGGCTGAGCGTGGACCATATTTTTCATTTATTAAGCGATTCGTTGTGACCACGTCATCTATTCTACCTTTTACAAAAATTTGGTACTTTAAATAGGAATCTAAATGTTTTTCCGACGAATCGTATTTAAATAAATCGTTTATTAACCAAATAATGTTTTTACATTTCCTTATAAATAAGTACAAGCTATTTCTAAAATTAATGTTTCGGTGGAAACGTAATCCTATATTTTAACTTGTGGACTCCACACTAGGTCGAGCCTGTCTCGTGGAGTCCTTGAGAATTGTTAACAATTAGAAATACATATCAAGTTCGGTACTGTAATATGAATCCAGTGGCTTTTTATTTTAATAAAGTAAGCATAAAGTAAAATTAATTAACCTAAACAAAATCAAAAATGTAGACTAAAAAGTAAAATTAATTAATCCTAAAAAGTACAATGTGTCCAGGAGAATGATGATATAAAAGTTTTTGTGCATGAAGTGGTTGGGGTGAATGGTAGTGAGTGCAATCTAGTGGTTACGGTAAAATGTGTTATGCCATTACTCTAACGAAGGCTTCGGTTTGTGCGTAGGATTGGGCTTGCAGACATTGTTTAGTCATCTTTTTAACTTTTAACAACTAAAATTTAGAGGCGGCTTTGTGAAAATTATTTAAATCTGAATATCCATAACCCCAAACATTTTTACTATCATGTTTTGAAAATAATATACACGGGAAACAAAATAATTTGTGTGTACATAGCCTGCTAACCACTTATAATTATCATAATACTTTTTATTAAAACAACGTGTGATATTACCTTTTCTTGAATTACATCCAAATTGCGAACACAACGCTCTTTAATTTATATTTTTGCTCAAAACTTTACGTTGAAAAACAACAAAACCAACAAATCTCACAGGTATAATTTTGCATATTTTAGAAAGAAATACGTATTAAAGTAAATAAACTTAATTTAATTCATTTGCACTTAAAACGAAAACAAACATCACAAATCACAACAACAAAAAAATGGAGTAATTTAACATTGCAAAGCTGCTAAAATAAATAGGTATTTTATCGAAAAACAATTATGCTATTTTGTCATAGCCTCTAAACTTGGTCGGTTTATCAAATAGGCACTGCCTTTCCGGCCTTAAAACTGAATGAAATTCTGCGCCCACACTAAACAAATTAACGCACACCATCAAATAATTTTATACAGATACAGGACCATTCTCGCTAAAAAATAAGCAAGGGACATTGAGACAATAGAGTTGAACTCTAGCAGAGATGTGAACCTAGAAACATTAATATCACACCCAATAAATTTTAATTTTCAAAATATAATCAATAATAATAACCTTAAAATTGATCATCAAAATATACAGGGTGTGATAAATAAACAATTAGAATTGGAGTTGTTCATGAGTCTTGCTTGTGGTATGTTGTGTACATGCACAATGCGTTAGTGTGTGTGCCTGACGGAGCGTTCAGTAGCGAGCGGTCGCCCGCTCAGGTCACTTGTGCTTATTGTTTTTACGTCGCTATCCGCCACGAAGTACCGTCAGCATGTCAAATACCGATAAAAAGCGAAAAATTATTCGTAGTGAGGCGAGTTATTTAAATATGCATTTATAGCGTTAATTTAATATTAAACTATTTGTATGGATCAACGATCATGAACATTGTATTATCTTTATTATTTGTAGGGTCGTGCAATTATCGCCCGAGTTTTTCATTTTCTTCAAGAAGAATACAATTTTATGAAGGCGAATAATAATGATAATTGTGATTTGAGTCCTTTGGCTAACGTAAGAAAACGAACCGCCGAAGCAACAGGGGTCAGTGATCGTGCTGTAACTTTTATTTTGAAAGAAGAATAAGAGATGCCCTCTACATCTGCCAAGTTTCTTTCACCAATGAAAAAACGTCGTAAAAGAAGTAACAAATTTAATTTTGATAATTACGACACTAATTTGATTCGAAGTACATTTCAAAATTATCACATCGAACACAAGGAAATTCCAACTTTAAACAAAATTCGGTCAGTTCTCAGAGAAAAGATAGACTTTGACGGGTGTCTAAGCACTTTACGTTCATTGCTCATAAAAATTGGTTATAAATGGCGAAAGATTAGCAGTAACCGACGAGTATTACAAGAAAGGCATGATTTACAACTATGGCGTTTAAAATATTTGAAAAAGATTTCTCAGTGCCGTGCAGAACGACGTCCTATTGTTTACACTGACGAAACATATGTTTTAACGTCACACGTTCGACAGAATACATGGGGCATAAAGGATAAAGATACTCCATTTATGAAGAAATTAGGTACTGGGAGCCGGTTTATTATAGTGCACGCAGGTACTAAAGATGGATTCATTCCAAATGCCTCATTAGTATATAAAGCATCCTCCACAACTGGAGATTATCACTCAAATATGAGTTTTGAAAATTATAAGAAGTGGCTAGAAGAGAAGCTTATGCCAAATTTGCCAGAAAGGGCAGTTATTGTGATGGATAACGCGTCCTATCATAACGCCCGCAGCAGTAAATTTTCTACGTCCAGTTCAAGGAAGAGCGATATGATAAAATTTATTGTGATGGATAACGCGTCCTATCATAACGCCCGCAGCAGTAAATTTTCTACGTCCAGTTCAAGGAAGAGCGATATGATAAAATGGCTAACTGATAACGGAATTTTATGTGACGAACGATTTAAAAAAATCGAACTCTATGATTTAATAAAAACTAATAAACATCGTTTCATAAATTTCAAAATCGACGAAATAGTTAAAAGCAAGAATTTTGAAATATTACGTTTGCCGCCCTATCACCCTGAGTTGAACTGTATCGAAAATATCTGAGGAATTTTAAAAGATAAAATTGCAACTAAAAATATCGGGCAAAATATGACTATTTTACAAAATTTAATAAATGAGTGTTTGAACGATATCGACAATGATACCTAGCGTAAAACTTGCAAGCATGTCGAAAAACTTGAAGAAGAATATAGAAAATATTTCGATTTGGATTTCGAGTTAACGATTAATGTAGAATCAACTGAGAGCGACACTGAAGAGTTTGAAGATAGTGACACTTCTGACGATGAATAATAATTAATTTTAATAAAACTTACTATTAAAATATTTGTTTTATTATCATTGTTGGTTTCAAAGAAAAAATAATTTTAACATTGATTATTTGTATGCTAACCGTAGAACGCCTACGCGCACGCACACATTTACACGTATACAGATACGACTTGAACACAACTAAGAGCCACGCGCGTTCGTGAATTGCAAGAACTATAATAAGTGTCTACAGGCCCCCATGTGCTTCCTATGATATTTTTGAAAAATATATGGAGGAAGTTTTATTAAAGACTTGTCACAGTAACAAAACAGTTGTTGTCTGTGGAGACTTCAACATTAATATTCTAGAGAATTCAGCTACAGTGAATGAATTTATCTCATTATTCAAGTCTTATAATTTGTACGCAAGATTCTTTGAGCCGACTAGAATAAATGCCACAAGTGCCACCTGTTTAGACAACATCTTTACTAACCTAAGACCTTCTGACCATTTAATTATAAATGAGTTAGACTCTGATCACTGTGGCCAGTTAGTTACTTTTCTCAGAAGAGTGAAGTCAGAGCTCAAAGAAAACTTGTGAGTTTTGTTCCTGTAAATGAAAATCGTTTAGGACAATTTAAAAATAATTTAATTGAAAAGCTACCGGGCTTGCCTCATCACACCAACCCGGATCATGCATATAGTATACTATTTAACTTGATTAATTGTGAATGTATGAAAGTTTTCACAAAAAAAACATTGCCTGTTAGCGACCGCATTATATTTAGTGACTGGGCAACCCCAGGTATTTATAAAAGCAGGGAAAAAATGTATGAATTGTATCAGGAAAAAACATATAACCATGATGAAGCTTTTCAAAAATTCGTTAAAAAATATTCAAAAACTTTTAAGAGAGCCTGTTCCTCAGCAAAAGCCATACACATTAAAAATAAAATAAAATCTTCTAGAAATAAAATCAAAACAACTTGGCAAATTATAAATTCTGAAACTGGAAGAACCAAAGTACAAAATCGCGATTTCCATCTTAAAATTAACAATGAAGATATAAAGGCGGACTTGGAGGTAGCAACTAAGTTTGAGAATTTTTTTACTAGTATTCCAATAATAACAACAAAAACTTTGTCTTCTTCCTCCACTTCTGCCTACGCCATACTAAAAGAATGTGTTCCAGAATGTGACAAACACTTTGAATTTACGTTTGCGACTGCTAAAGACATTATAGAATCTTTTAAGGATCTTGATGTAAAAAAAACTGCCGATCATTGGGGTTTGTCAGTATATACTGTAGCTTCAATAATAGATGTTATCGCACCTTTCTTAGCAATTGTTTTTAATTCTTGTGTCACATCTGGTATATTTCCTGATTTGATGAAACTTAGCAAAGTAATTCCACTGTTCAAATCTGGTAGTACAACTGATCCCACGAATTTTCGGCCAATTTCTATATTACCAACTTTGAGCAAAATTTTTGAAAAATTAATTTTGAAACAGTTGTTGAGACACTTCAACTTATATAATTTATTGCACGTGAAACAATTTGGTTTTACAAAGGGTCGTTCAACTACCGATGCGGGCGTGGCGTTGCTAAAGAACATATTTGGGGCCTGGGAGGAATCGCAAGATGCTCTTGGTATTTTTTGTGATTTGTCCAAGGCCTTTGATTGCGTACATCATGATACTCTTATTAGGAAACTGTACCATTATGGTTTAAGGGACAGAGCTCTCGACCTTCTGACTTCTTATCTGAATAATCGAATTCAGACGGTTGATGTTAATGGCAACAAATCTGCAGGATCTGAGGTCACCATGGGCGTTCCGCAGGGCTCAATTCTAGGTCCTTTCTTGTTTTTAATTTATATTAATGACTTACCTCATCACGTGAGGGATAATCATAACATAGTATTGTTCGCGGATGACACTTCTCTTATTTTTAAAGTCAAGCGTCAGCTAGCAAATTTTGACGAAGTTAACAATGCACTTTCGAGAGTTGTCCATTGGTTTAATGTAACCTTCTTTTGAATGAAAAAAAAACTAAATTCATTAAATTTTGTACGCCAAATGTCAGGCAGCTAAGTACCAATGTTCAACTGAATGGAGTACAGTTGATCCCTGTCGAGTCGACAGTTTTTCTTGGATTGACTATTGACTCCAAGTTACAATGGGGTCCTCACATTGAGAAGCTGTCGGGTAGACTCAGTTCTGCCGCTTATGCTGTTAAGAAAATTAGACAGATAACTGATGTGAATACAGCCAGAATTGTTTATTTTAGTTATTTTCATAGTCTTATGACTTATGGGATTCTTCTCTGGGGAACTTGTGCGGACATCAATACCATCTTTGTTTTACAGAAAAGGGCTGTTCGAGCCATTTACAACCTTGGTCCTAGAGATTCTCTTAGAGAAAAATTCAGAGAGGTGAACATTCTGACTGTAGCTTCGCAATATATATTTGAAAATCTTATGTATGTACATAAAAATATATCTAATTTTAAGAAAATAAGCGAAGTTCATAATATAAATACCAGGAACAAACACAATCTTGCTGTACATCACACTCGTCTCCACAGAGTAGGCAACTCGTTCATGGGTCAATGTATACACTTTTACAACAAGCTTCCCATGGACATTCGAAACTTACCCATTAAACGATATAAAACCTATATAAAGGCCAAACTTTGCAAAAAGGGGTATTATAAAATCTCAGATTATTTAGAGGATAGAGAGGCTTGGGACTGAGCTGCTCGCTCTGTTAAGCATTGTTATTAAGCAATATGCGTAATTATAACGTAAATTATTGTAAACATTTTCATTTTTAATGTCTGGACTTTAAAAAAGACGATGATCCCTGAGTTTGTTTCGGCTATTTCTTCTCAGAGGTAGTCAGTTAGGAAATGCCGGCTTCATCTAGTTTAAAAAAAAAAAGAAATAAAAAAAACATATGACGTGTAAAAGTGATCGGTGATCCTACTTGCTTAATAAACGATTTCATTTCATTTCATTTCAAATTTAGTTCGTGCCTACGTCGCTCTCCGCTCCGTAGCGCTAGTGACGCGTACGTGCGCATTTGGTTAGTTTCCGCTAGCCCCAAAAGATGGCAGTATTACTGTTTTAGTGTAGTGTTTTAACAGAATGTATTGTAGTACAAAAATTGTATTATAATACGATTCGGGTGTTCCGAATTAGAAAATTATTAGGGTATGCAGTGCTTATATGCCTCTATGGAGCGCACGCGCCTGCCTTTCGGTTAATGTGGTATTGACCCACAGCTCCACCAACCTTCCTTATTTTTATATGAGTGCCATCTATTGTACCAGTAATCCCTCTAAGGCCGCAAATACCTTCAAATTTGCGCATCAGATTGGTCTCTTCGGTCACTTTTGATGGCATTTTTATAAAGATTGAACTTTTTGATGCCAATGCGATAGCCACTTTACGGACCACACGCGACATGGTTGGTTGCCTCATGCCGTGTATGTCTGCGCAGTCCTCTTGAATCTAAAAAAAGAATTACTCTCCGTGAATTTACACATGCATAACACTACAGCAAAGTAATAAAATAAATACGTACCTCATGTCGACCCCAATATCTAATTGCAGCCATTACTTGTAAGTACTACATAATATATACCTCCGCCCCGGGTATCCACCTGCAGATCAGGTCTTAATAGATCAATAATGCGGCACATATTTGCCTTGGTAAATCGGTATCGTTGCCTAAATTCTACATCCGATAGGTCTTGTAGTGGATTTATTCGAACCTTGTAGGTCTTCATCTGTCTACTTCTTGCAGGCGATCCAAAATAATTTAATTCTTCTACGTCATTTTGAAAATCCCGTAAAAGATTATCAATATTCATGTTTACGCACTGTTAAAATAACCTCGAAGCACAATGAAGTTGACAATCATTTGACAATGATCCACTGAATCGATCAGCTGATTCAATTCAATTCTTGATTAATGGCCTTTGTGAGAGAGACGCCACAATTTTGCCAATATCACGTACGAACGATTAATAAACCATCATACGCTAAAAAAATAATAAAAAATAAGCTGATTCAAATAAAATCCGCCATTTTGCCTCTAACCATCCTCTTAACAACGGTCCGGTGGTGTCAAAATTAGACAGCTACTAATCAAATGCTTAGCATCCTCTTAACGTTAAACAGCTTTTATGAGTAAGAATTTTGATAATCATTTGCTTAGCAATTGATTAAAGTTTTATGAATAAGACTGTTAATGGTTAAGTCTGGTACTAAAACTATATTTCGTTTTGTAATAAGGGACATAGGTTCCTGGCATGAGCAGTGGAATTTTTCCAGTTAAAAATTTTTATGCAACACAACCGAACATCGAATAAGGAGATCCGCAGAAGAACGAGAGTAACCGACATAACCCGAAGAATTGCCACACTAAAGTGGCAGTGGACCGGGCATTGCCCGTAGGACCGATGCCCGATGGGGCCGACGGGTTCTCGAGTGGCGGCCATGCACCAGAAGACGCAGCGTAGATAGACCTCGACAAAGTAGACCCACGACCTGGGAAGGTCGCGGGAAATTACTGGATGCGGGAGGCACAGGACCGGTCGTGATGGAAATCCTTCGGGAAGACGTCTTTCGCTTCCACTTAGAATCAATGCTTTTTGTTTCTTTTTTTTAAATTCACACTTGCTTGAGACATTGACATAATAGTCAACATTGGCTACACTTGTCATAATGAAACAGACAAATAGACTGATGTCATCCTTATTATATAATAATAGCCCGGCTTCGCACGAGTTATGTATTATACTTATAAACGTTCCTCTTGAATCACTCTATCTATTTAAAAATAACCCATAAAAAACGTTGCGTAGTTTTAAAGATCTAAGCATACATAGAGATATAGGGACAGAGAAAGCGATTTTGTTTTATACTACATAGCGGTCGCCCGCAGCTCCGCTCGCGTGGATGTCTGTTACCGCTGCAAAACGCCTAACCAGGAAAGACACGGACAGCAAAATGATTCCCAAATCAATTCACAAACGCCGACACTAACATCGATGACGCAGTCATTATTGCAGGCTGGATCGATCGGATTATGAGGGTGTTAAAGTTGTTAATGATGAAAATATTTAAATGTAATTAAAACTAAGTCTTAAGATTGACGGCAAAGATAACTGATCTGCATCCGAAATAAAATATATTTGTAAGAATTATGGATTTTAGCCTGATGGTGGTAAAAGGCTACCAGTGAGATGACCTGTCCTTCAATTTTAAAAGTGGGCACAAAAGAAGTCATTTCAAAAGGACTATTGTATTTACGTATATTTGTTGAAAATGACCAGATAATGGATGGTTATTAGTTAGAAGATTTTTTATTAGTTGTGGCGGCTCCTGAAGCTTTGGAAGACAAATTTACCTGAAGCACAGCACATACCATTAGGTCCGTCTGCCCATTTCTTGGCAGAGCAGTTGAAGCAGATCTTAATCACGACTCCTATTTGGCAGTCCAAATAGCCAGTCTGTTGCTGTTTGTTGAAAATTCGATTGCGAACTCAATTTGGCTTTAACTGCTGTCTCTCTGCCTGAGCTCTAAGTCGCTGCAAACGTTCGACACTCGACTCTCTTTGGCGCAACTGGGAGGTCCTTACATTTTGTTCATGAATACGTTGGAAACGTTCCAGCCTCCGTTCTCGTACGCGTAACTCAAAGGTTCTCAGATTTTGTTCAGCAATGCGTTGTGAACGTTCAGGTGAAGTTTCTCCCATACGACGTATTCTTGCTGCCAGTGCCTGAGAACTATGTTTAGAAAGTTGAGACCTAGCTCTCTTAGGCATTTTCAAATGTTTAAGAAAATGTTAATAGCGTGTAACATTCTAGCTCTGAAGAGGACTGTTCTTTAGCCCTGATAAGAACTGTTGTTTAGCCCTGAAAAGAACTGTTAATTAACCCTGAAAATTACTGTTTATTAGGTCTGAGAAGAACTGTTGTTTAGTTCTCAGAAAAAGTTTTGCGTAGGTGTGGTTTTAAGAATGAAATCTAAAAAATATCGCACGAAAATTATTAGATTTCTCGCACCACTGTGCACCGCTGCGTAGGGATAGATCTAAACTCCCCTCCCGCACGCGAAGAAAATCGTAATATTTTAATTTCGCCATAACTTCAAAACCAAACATAAAATTTTAATCATTCACAGACCAAATATTATCTACATAAACTGTACTTAGTGATAAAATAATTATTTATTTCGATAAGGATTAATAGCATGAGTAAAATAAATGCGTTTAAACGCATTTATTTTACTCAGTCAGTTACATAGTCCAAAAATATTAAAGATTTTTAAATTAAAAATGGTTGTTGTGCCTTCTCGACGTAGATAGGTATTATGTGTCGCTGACTTTTTTGTAGATATTTATAAGATCTACAATTAATTAGAACATTTTATGGTTCTATATTTTACAGTTTAGCCAGCGTACGCAAAAAAAGTAACTTTTCTGGTTGATTTTTTACACCTTGAGTTCAAAAAACCCAAATATCTTACGGAACCTTATTTTTACCCAAAATAAAATTTTGCTTATGTTACTTGTGGATAATGTAGCTTTAGAATGGTGAAAGAATTTTTGAAAATGGTCCAGTAGTTTTTGAGCCTATTCATTACAACCAAACAAACAAAACTTTCCTCTTTATAATATTAGTGTAGATTATTAATAAATGCGAAAGTGTGCGTGTCTGTTTTATTGTCCGTCTTTCACGGCAAAACAGAGCGACGATGAATTGACTTGTTTTTAAGTGACGATAGTTGAAGGAATGGAGAGTGACATAGGCTACTTTTGTTTCTTTCTCACCCTCTATTTCTCTAAAAGGAGAGGTAGAAGTTTGTACGTACCATTCAACCATTCATTGTCAAGGTAGAAAGCAAAAAACTTGTAAGTGGAGAAAAAAATGTGAAAGAAGAGAATTAATAGTTTTTAATAGTTCTTTGTGACCGATCATCAAACCTAAACCATGGTCTTTCATGTTTGATGATCGGTTCATCACCATCATCATCATTTCAGCCGAAAGATGTGCACTGCTGGATATAGGCCTAACCAAGGATCTCGACGACGACCGGTCCCGCGCCTCCCGCGTCCAGCGGTTTGCCGCGACCTTCATCAGGTCGTAAGTCCACCTTGTCGGAGGCCTGCCCACGCTGCGTAGTCTCCCCTCGAGAACCGTCGGCCCCATCGGGCATCGGTCCTATGAACAATGTGCCCGGCACACTGCCACTTATGTGTTGCAATTCTTCGAGCTATGTCGGTAACTCTCGTTTTTCTGTGGATCTCTTCATTGACCTCTACATTGCCCTTTGAGTGACCTTGAGCTTGCTTATAAGGCCCAATGGGCCTTATAATTTGCTTGTTCATAGAATATTTCTATGTTTGGTTGTGGTATAAGTACATAATTATGTACATATTATAGGTGTGTATGTTGATTTGATGTTAATATTTACTTTTATCTTTCTTTACTTCAAGCCAGTACTAAGCCTACAAGACCTGTAAGTTACACTTAGCATGGAAGTTTTTTGTTTTCTTTTTTTAAATTCGTCAACATCGGCTTCACTCGTCATACTGAAACAAACAAATATGCCGTCGTCATCCATATTATCTAATATTTTAAATGGGAAATCGTGTGTGCCTGTTTGTTTGTCCGTCTTTCGCGGCAAAACGGAACGATGAATTGACTTGTCTTTTAAGTGGCGATAGTTGAAGAAATGGAGAGTGACGTAGGCTACTTTTGTCTCTTTCTCACACTCCATTTCCCTAAAATGGGGGTGGAAATTTGTATATCAAGGTAGAAAGCAAAAAAATAAAGTACCTGGACAAAATAACGAGCATTTTTTTTTTGTTGTTGTCCTTAATAATATCGTCTACAATAGCATAGGTACCAAAATAATATTCAGTTCCAAGTTCTCTTCTGTGTTCTAGTTCAGGAAAGGGAAACCGTCTTACGCCGAATTTAACGCGAGCGCCTTCCCTCGCGTTAAATTCGGCGTAAGACGGCGCGTGCAAAAGCTAGGTTAATTATATATTTTACGCCTTGTCATCCGCTGGTTGACCTGGCTGGTACCACATCAGCTTAAATCCCAAAGTGAAGTGTAACGTGCGCTCAATACGTTCTGACTTTTCATGCTTACATAGTAAATCGTGATAAGTTTTATTATTATTATTTTAATATTTTTGATTAAATTGTAATGGTTTTTTGATTAAATTGTAATTGTTTTTTATTAAATTGTAATTCTTATTTTGATTAAATTGTAATTCTTATTTTAATTAAATTGTAATTCTAATTTTTGGTTAAATCTTAATTATTATTTTGAATTCATAATAACTATTAATTATTGAAGCAATGCTAGGGTTGATATTGTGTGCTGTGTCGTGTTTTCTCTTTACCTGGTGGAAATGGGAGATGAATTACCGCCGGCTGAAGACCTATAAGCTGCCTCCTATGTACCCTGGCCTTTTGCCGATTATTGGCCACGCACATATACTTATTGGGAACACAACAAGTAAGTAAAATCTAAGTTTTTATTTAGTTTTTTTTTCCCAGCTTCCAAACATGGTGGGCTGTGCTGGCATGGCTACCGCAGTTGTGGACTATCATATCATTTATCATTCAGCGATACCCAATTATACAGACACAGAAAAACTTCTAAAAATTTTGTTATGATCATAATTAATTGATTACGCTCGATCCTTCTCTGTATGAGAGGAGCCCTGTGCCCCAGCAGAGGGACGATAAAAAGTTGATGATGATGATAATTTGTAACAATTAACTTTTTATTGATTAGTGATTACATACGTTTACTATTAGGTATTAAAGTAATAATGTGCTTGTTCTCAAAGTTGTTATTTAAATATTTTCAGTTATTTTTATACTAGTTTTATTTTAATTAAATTGTAAAGTAATTTATCATTGTATTGTATAATCTATGTAAATAGTACACTGTTATAAACCACCTACATTGTTTGTCTCTCTATCCCTTTGGTATTACATCCGAAGATTGTCTGTAAAAGATCGCTTTTAGCGATAAAACCGTCCCTTGTGTAACCCTTTGTTAAATCTTTATATTTATGGTCTGTAATTTATTATGTTTTATATTGTGTATATAATAAAGAGTATTCTATTTTATTCTGAAGTGTTAACCTGAAACAGGTTGCATGAACTTAGTTTGTCACTCTAATCCCAAACCATCGTTACTTGCACCTATTACAAAAAAAAAATAGTTTTAACTTATATTTGGGCACTATAATTCTATGGGCAATTTTCTACTTTTGGATAAATGTATACCTATTATTGTATGTATATATTATAGTATTAACTAATTATATATAGAAGTGCAAACTGTAATAATATAACCGCATTAATTTTTTCGCTAGAGCTTTGGAGAAGCGTGCAGAAAATAGCGCAGGAAGCCTTGGCGCAAGGAGGTGTCATCACTGGGTTTATAGGAAAAGACCTCTATTACAGTAAGTTCTTTTTTTTTTCAACTTTTCAGACTTAACGGTGACTGAGATTATCAGCAGACGGAGGGACAAACAGACAGAGACTTGGCTAAACTGTCAGGGTTCCTAGTTGATCACTGAACCCTAAAAAACGAAACATATTACGAAAAAGTCTTGAAAAAAATCGCTACAAATTGAAACATTACTGCATTTATGAAAGTCAATGTCTTTGGTTTTATATTGTGTTTTTTCTTACAATTTTTGTTTTGATAGAATTTTCGCCGGTTGACGAAAATATGTAGATTAAATAGGAGAAGTGATGCCGCAACTTGTAAGTTGTAAGTTTGAACCCAGACAGTTGCTTTATTTTACATAAATATTTCTTCACCATTGCTCTCAAAACGGTGAAGGAAAAGTGATGAAACCGGTATGTCCTAGAGGCAAAACTTCAAAGACATTGGACATCTACCAACCCACACTAGGCCCGCGTGCCCACTCCCTCTCATCAAGAGGAGGTCTGTGTCACAGGAGTGGGCTGATTATGTGGATTAAAAAAAATACATACAAACGAAAATAAAGGTTCATCCTTTTTGAAGCCGGTTGAAAAATAGGTACCTACCCACCTCTTAACCAACCAGAACACACTATTTACTGATCGCATGTAAATACTATACGCGAATTGAGTTTGTCATAAGGTCAAGGTAGACCTGCTCACGAATTGCGTAAGACGCTATTACAGCTATCAATGTGAAACATAAGCTAATTGTTTTTTTTTTTTTTTAATTGTAAACTAGCGCTTGAGCGCAATTCCGCCTGATGGTAAGCAGTGATGCGATTGTTGATGGTAAAGCGCGCTAGTTTATTAAGAGCCTATTCACTCAGAAAAACTGAGCAAATAGGAAGGAAGTCGGCAGTTTTGCGAGGTGATGCAATGTTAAACCCAACAACACGACCAACGATGCTGCGCCAAAGGGAGATTGATCTAAAGACCCTCCACGACCAAACTCCCAACACAACAACATTTGGCGCATCGTACCCAGCACACATCGTAACACAAGTGCTCAGTCCCGTCCTCCGTACGGCTTCACCAGACATCATGCCGGAACACGACAAACCGCTTGGCGGCAAGACTTTGTCTGGTAGGAGGTAACTTCTGCGGGCGGACGATGTTCTGGCCTACCACCGATAATTAATTCATTGCTACATATGTCCGAAAAATCTTTCTGCTCAAAAACATAAATAGCGCAATGAATGTTGTTGAACTGCCAAAATGAAACCCAATGCTGCCGATAGTGTGTACGCAATTACCCAGCTGTTCGAGAGGCTTGGTATGATGATATAGGTAACTAACCCAACCGGATTCTACCACGTTTGCTTTGTGGAAAGCAAGAAAATAATACTTATTTTTACTTCTCATAGTCATCACAGATCCTGAGGACAGTGTAACAGCAGCCAACTCGTGCTTACAAAAACATTTCGCCTACGATTTCGGAAAACCTTGGATGGGAGAAGGACTTGTCTTAGCATCAGGTTATTTTAAACAATTTCTATGTATTTAGTATATTATTTAACATTAACAATGTATTATATCGCAATTAAAGCCGACGACTGCTAAAACATCCATTGATGAAAAAAATGCCGACTGGCAGTTAGTGTTTGAAAATTTCGAGAATAGAATAGAATAGAATAGAATACTCTTTATTATGTACACCATATAGATTACAGAACACAAATATTAAGATCAACTTGAAAACTGATAGAGAAGGAAGCTGTGTGTGTTGTGAAGTTTGTTCCGGCACTTCTTCTTCCCAGCGAAAGCAGTAGGAAGAGGCGCAAGTCAGGCGTTTTGGGGGGACTGTCTTATGTAATATTGACGTTCAAAAAGTGCTTATTCTCAGCCTAATTTGAATAAATGACTTTTGATTTTGTAAGCGGTGTCTCTTAAAATTCACAGCTTACTTCAAAATCGCTTCACCTAAAGTTTAATCGTGAAATTTAAAGTGGAAAACGCACTGAATTCACTAGGTTTATGATCTTTGAAATTGAAATAAAACTAACGATTTCGGTATACGAACTGAATCAGTACATTACGGCTCTCTTGCACTACAAAATACTAAACAAGATTAGCGCTAAATGAAATTAAAACTTATTTGTGTTGTCGTTGTCGATCGTTTCAAGAAAGTTTGAAGACTACTAACATACTCGTATAATACTAGTTTTATTAATTACTAGCTTTCCGCCCGCGGTTTCGCCCGCGTGGAATTCGATTATATAGCGCTTTTTAGATTTCCCTCGGGAATATCATTTTTTACGGGATATAAAGCACCCTATTATTTAATCTGGACTTCTAACTTTTCGTCTGCGAAATTTCAAAGCAATCGGTTCAGTAGTTATGGAGTGAAAGCGGAACAAACAAACAAACTCACTTTCCAATTTATAATATTAGTAAGGATGTTTAGTGCTAGAGGCATTTAGTGAATTTTGGTGCAAGTTGGCCCTAAATTTGAATTTATTTCAACAGGTCCCGTATGGAGGCGGCATCGTAAACTCCTAAATCCAGCATTCAGTCTCCAAGTGCTGCACGGTTTCTTAGGGGTATTCAACATACAAGCTCGAAAGCAAGTCAGTCATTTTAACAGCGAGGTAGGCAGAGGAAAGTTCGACCATCTCGCGTCGTTGAAACATATCGCTTTGGAGACAGTGTGCTGTAAGTATAGCTTGCCTTTTTTTGTTATGGATGGGAAATCATCAAATGACGTCTCCCGCTCTGGGCGGAGCTGAAGGGCGTGTCAGACTTTTACTGATCAAAACCCACCCGTGTTTCTTCACTTACCTGTGCGCCAGGGCCATGGTATCTTTTTTAACCAAGCTACAACCCTGCCCCTCATCAGACCTCGTGGACTCCGTCACGATGTGCGGGCATCTCTTTGAGGCGAGCGTGAAACACAACGCGCCATCAACCCGGGTCTGGTCCTTACCGGGCCGTGAGCTGCTCATTGCTCGCCGCCGGCAAGCCCGCGCCTACGGTGGCCGGGAGTTCGATTTTGTCTCCTGACCAGGGAGTACAGCTTACCTTAATTTCGATTTTGATTACTTAATTCCGCCATCACCGTTCCATTATCATACGGCGAGTATCTATCCATCCTTACGCTGTTGACAGCACTATGATCCAAACGAACTTTTTAAATGTCGTAGCATTATGCTGAGATAGGAGCCTTTTGACCTCGTAAAAAAAAACTTTCTGATTTTTTGTTACTTTTTTATGCATTTTATTTGTGATTAATTTAGTTTAGTTTAATGATCTTCCTGTTCGAGTCACAATAATACTGTTTCTTTTTCTTAGTAGCCTAGATTGGCATCTTTTTACATGGGACTTCCATATCTTCATCCCCATTTTACATTTTTGTTGTATTTTCTCAATATTTATTTCAGTAACTGCCTTCGGAATAACAGCTGACGAAGACAAGGATTTCAACAAGACATATATGGCTGCAGTCGACCAGATCCTGAACATAATTGCGCTCAGGTTCTCCAACTTCTGGCTACAGAGCGACCTGATATACAGCTTCACTGAGTTGAAAAAGAAGGAAGTTGAAGTCGTCAAAGTTTTGAATGCTATGTCTACTGCGGTAAGTTACAATATATGTTGAGATAAGTTCAACTCTAGTGTGAACGTACAAATCAAATTATGCTCCACTAGCTGTGCCACATCCATCTCTTTGCAACTGACTACATCAGTGGTGTAAAAGCAGCCCTATGAGTATGAATCGATATGTGAATCTTACATTTTTCTCAAAAATAGTTCAACTATCACTATGACAAATAAGTTAGTTTTAAAAGACCGGCCAAATTTAAGAGTATGCTAAACACAATAAAAGTGAACGACTTGCCCCATGAGACTAAGATAGTAACCACGAAAAATTTAACAAATTCAATAGATATTGAAGTTCTCCATGAGACAGTTGTTAAATTCAGCCGTCCCTTTGATAGTTCCACGTTGGATGATACATTGGCTGGTTGATGGGATTGCTGAATTTTTCCTCACGATTAGATGTCATGTTGGTCCCATAGAGAAAACTGTTCAGTCTGTACCACACCCTTAAATTTTGCTGGTCTTTGATAACTAAGATCGTATAGCTATATGCATATGTACTTAACATACATCATCCTCGCCTTTAATTCGCGAAGTTATGCAGATATAAATAAATAAATAAATATATACGGACAAATCACACAGATTTAGCTAGCCCCAAAGTAAGTTCGAGACTTGTGTTGTGGGATACTAACTTAAAGATACCAAATTTATAATAGATACATATATATGTCGGGGACAGCGACGGCAGAGCGGTAGGGTCGACAGCATCTTGGTGTGGTGGTACAGGTTCAGTTTCGTAGGTGAGTTTTGAATTAAAGCACGACGTGTAGATATACCCTCCAATCTTCATAATAACAATTTGAATAGGCAAACCGACAGTTTCGGTTCGGAGATGTGCCTTGGTCCGCGTCTCGATGCAAAGTCCCCGTTCGACGAACCTCACTTTCCAAAGCGACTCTGTCCATGTGCCGCCATCACAAAATAACGTCACAAGCGTTCGCCCCTCTACTACGTAAATCAAATCAGCAACTTCTATTAAAATTAATCGACGATCTCCGACACGGCCAGCCTGACGAGTTGCACGTCCTCGTGCATCTTCATCATCATCATCCCAGCGCCAATCCCAGTCGCATCGGAAGCTCCCTCAGCCCCGGAGTCCGGGATCCAGTCCACCAGGCCAACCGCCGATTCCAGCCAAACCTCGACACTTCCGGTTGCACGTCCTAGTGCATGTCTGTAACAAATTAAAAAAAAACACAGAAAACCGACTTTGAAGCATTTTTGAGAACTCGGCCAACCTGACCATCACACGTCACGTTTAGTTACATTGACTATTAGAAAACCAAACTTAATTATTTTAACAACTTAAACAAAAGCTTCCTTCAAGCCTCATAATTATCAAATTTCAAAAAGAAAACACAAATGGTTCCTTCAAGCCTCATAATTATCAAATTTCAAAAAGAAAACACAAAAGGTTCCTCCAAGCCTCATAATTATCAAATCAAAATCATAATCTTCAATAAGAAAACACACCATGGTTCGCTACCACAGTAGCTAGTGACAACTCATAGTTGACACCCATATCGTCATCACCTCTTGTGATACGACCAACTCTTAGAGTCCACGACTCCCAGGTCAACACATGACCGTACAACTAATAGTCTCCTCCGAGACCCAGGTCCCCGCCACATCACTAGCTGCCCATCGCCCCCTGAACAACTCCTCACTGAGTTGCAGTTACGACTACAGACTAGTGCATGCAGTGCGACCATATCTACCAAAGTCCCCGCCACATCACTAGCTGCCCATCGCGCCCTGAACAACTCCTCGCCGAGTTGCAGTTACGACTACAGACTAGTGCATGCAGTGCGACCATATCTACCAGAGTCCCCGCCACATCACTAGCTGCCCATCGCGCCCTGAACAACTCCTCACCGAGTTGCAGTTACGACTACAGACTAGTGCATGCAGTGCGACCATACCTACTAGTGTCCCCGCCACACCACTAGTTGCCCATCGCGCTCTGAACAACCCCTCACTGGGTTGCAGTTACGACTACAGACTAGTGCGTGCAGCGCGACCACACAGCCATGATACGTGTTCTATTTGCTGGCGGAGGCACCCTCCTCACCATCTTCTACATTTTGAAAATCTAACTCAGCAGACATTACTTGGAAAAATCTTTCGTACTTATGCGATCGTGGGGTACTTATAAGTTCTGTTTCCAATCAACGATTTCAATAGGTAACGATCGCCATTATCGCCATCAAACAACTCACCATTATTAAATTTCATTACTTTAGCACACTTCTATCAAATTTAGATTTTTCGTAAATAGCACTCATTTCTATGTTCGTTACCGCTTGTTCTCTTGAGAAGATTTAAAAGTCCAGCCACACATACTATCATAAGCTCAAGTGAGCTCGTAACTATAGGCCACAGTGAACTTTAGTTTTGAATTAAAGACAAACCAGACATCATAATTTTAAAACCCTGATTTAAAATTTCTCAGTCCATTATAACAAAGAATACGGGTAGTACAAGAAAATATAATTTGCAAATAACTCTTATTATCATGTCGGAAAGAAATTGTTCAGTACACAATACACTGGCACAACCTTCAACTTTGTACACTGTATATCTACTGGCGCGTGTGTACATACACCAATGAAATTACAGATTGCTTGACAAGAGAACATTCGGCCACGGAATCAAAATAAAAATAGTACGACTCACCGGATTATGGGAATTTCCCACAAACACCTGCCACTTGGCAGTTGTCAACCGTTGCACACCAGACATCTCTGAGCTCTCATAAAACCCCATTACGTTACCACAAACGTTTTGGGTATTTTGAAACCTTCTCATCGCCTGCAGAGTAGATGCTGTCCTGAATTCTTCTCATCGCCTGCAGAGTAGAGACTCAAGTCTTGAAACCTTGGGCGTTCCGCAAAGCGCACGCAGCTCCGGCTGCGCCGCACGCAGCTCCAGCAGCGCCACACGCCATTGATGCGATTCACCACGCAGCTAGTAGGGCGCTCCGCAAGCGCACCTTGCGCGCTCCGCAAGCGCACCTTGCGCGCTCCGCAAGCGCACCTTGCGCGCTCCGCAAGCGCACCTTGCGCGCTCCGCAAGCGCACCTTGCGCGCTCCGCAAGCGCACCTTGCGCGCTCCGCAAGCGCACCTTGCGCGCTCCGCAAGCGCACCTTGCGCGCTCCGCAAGCGCACCTTTCGCGCTCCGCAAACGCACGTCGCTCGCCAAGCAACAGCCAGCACTGTCGCGACAGCGCCGCGTCCAGCCGCACGTGCACGCCTGCAGCGGACTCCTGCAGCGGACTCCTGCAGCGGACTCCTGCAGCGCACTCCTGCAGCGGACTCCTGCAGCGCACTCCTGCAGCGGACTCCTGCAGCGCACTCCTGCAGCGGACTCCTGCAGCGCACTCCTGCAGCGCACTCCTGCAGCGCACTCCTGCAGCGCACTCCTGCAGCGCACTTCTGCAGAGCACTATCACGCGGGGCGATCTCTTCTGCATCAGCAATTGAGCACCTCGTAACGTGACTTTCACTTCCAGCCTCACTGCCCGTACATCCAGCATTTACAGAAGCTCATACCAAGACAATGAACAACTACACACGTAATGGCAGAAAGTGACTGTTATTTTGTTCCTTGATTTATAACGTGATTGTGAGCAGTGTAGTTCTTCATCCAACTTCTGATGTCGGGGACAGCGACGGCAGAGCGGTAGGGTCGACAGCATCTTGGTGTGGTGGTACAGGTTCAGTTTCGTAGGTGAGTTTTGAATTAAAGCACGACGTGTAGATATACCCTCCAATCTTCATAATAACAATTTGAATAGGCAAACCGACAGTTTCGGTTCGGAGATGTGCCTTGGTCCGCGTCTCGATGCAAAGTCCCCGTTCGACGAACCTCACTTTCCAAAGCGACTCTGTCCATGTGCCGCCATCACAAAATAACGTCACAAGCGTTCGCCCCTCTACTACGTAAATCAAATCAGCAACTTCTATTAAAATTAATCGACGATCTCCGACATATAGATAAATATCCAAGACCCAGGCCAATCAGGAAAAGATCGTTTTTCCATCATGACCTGGCCGGACAGGGGTCGCAGACAGGCGTGTTGACCGCTGCGCCACAGAGGACGACAACTATATGGACTTATAGTACTCCTATATGTCCTCCAATCCTATTTAAGTCCTATGAAAGGGCAAGCGTATTGCCATATTAGGGTACAAATTCAGATTCCAGGCTTACTGATAAAAATTAATGCAGACTTTTTTTTCGTCAGATAAATAATTATGGGAATATTTCATTTTTGGTACCATTAGTCATAAGTACTATACACAATCTTTTAACAATAGGTCATCCAAAGAAAGAAAGAATTGATGAAGAGCATCCCAAGATCTGAATGGGAGGAGCAACGGCAGCGTACAGGTAAAATACGAATTAATTACAAATCATTTACCTATTTCATTGTACTGGCCTTATTTATTTATTAATTATTTTTTATTTTTATTAGCTTAAAAACCTTTGTAGCCATATCATCATACACAAAAAAAAATATCTATAAGTGATCATCATCATCATCTCAGGGTTAATCCCAGTCGCATCCGAAGCTTTTTCAGCTTTGGAGGCTGGGGTCCGCTTTCCCAATCTAACTGCTGATTTTGGCTCAACTTCGTGAAAATTTTCCGTGAAGCAACTGCCGTCTGACCTCCACAATCCCAAGGCATAATATGTCGATATCAAAGCATTGCAGTTAGACCAATTGTTGGACCTTTGAGGGCTCCAACAACACGTAACGACTGCCATTAGCTGTTTGTATGGTACGCCGCGTTATAATTATACTCGTTCCATTGTGGTAGACGCATATCGGATTATTTTGACACTGCGGTGTCGTGCTGAGACCATACCGCACGGATTCGACGAGTCGATTCCAGTCGACGGCGCGTTGTGTTTCACACGCGCCTCATAGAGATGTCAGCACATCGTGACTGGGTCCACGAAGACCGATGCCTCTTGGGTCAGGGTTGCGGGTTGGTTGCACAGGTAAGTGAAGAAACATGGGTTTTAGTGAGTAAAAGTCTGACACGCCCTTCCGTTCCGCCCAGAGCGGGAAAAGAAGATCATTTGATGATTTCCCATCCCAACAAAAAGGAAAAAAAAGTGTAGTACGTAGTTAACAGAATCATTGCATTTGCTGTATTTAGAAACTGGTGCGGATTGCGGCAAGGCAAAAATCGCTTGACCCTTTTTTTTTTTAAATACTAACACGTTATAATGCAAGCTAACAAGGAATTAGTAAGTATAATGTTATACCTGTTCCAGGTATCAAATGCAAAGCCCTGATGGACCTTCTACTGGAGCTATCAGAAGAAAATACGTTCACTGACAAGGAGATTAGGGAAGAAGTGGATACGGCCATTGTTGCCTCTTACGACACCACGTCTTGTCTGTTGGCTTACATCATGATGATGCTCGGCAGCTATCCTAAGGTTCAGGAGAAGATGTATCAAGAGTGAGTCAAAACAGTATAGTAATAATTTAAGACGTTACTCTTAGCAATAAAAAACGGTTACAAAAGTTACTAAGTAAGTTAAGTTAGTTAGGTTTATTTATAAATGTACCTAAATAAGTAATTGTTGAAAGGTTGTTTTAACGGGTAAAGAAGTTTTAACTGATTTTTGCAACCATAAGTGGATTTAATCGATTAAAATATAAAACTATGTAAAAAATATCGGTAAAGACGGCAGCAGGTCAACCTACCCAAAACTGTCAAATATTCGTAATCAACCTTGAGCTTAAATGCTTCAGATATAAAGATGAAAATGTAATAAAGAAATTTTTCAGATTGTAGTAGCTTGATGTGCTGTCGATTGTACATCGACATCGATAGTACTTTATAATAATAGCAAAATTTACACATTTCCCCACACTAGGAGTTACTATTGTATCGTGGTGCCGGTGGTGCGTTTATAAACCTTTTGAATAGAATAGAATAAAATACTCTATATTATGTACACCATCACAGAAACATAAATATAGATTTTACAAAGGGTACAAACCTTTAAAATCGCATACACAAACAGCCTTTATTCCGTGCAGGATTCGAGCAATGTTCAATGTTCATACGTGTGAGATGAGTTTTTCATTAGGCGTTCTAAACTAGACAGATTCGAAAACATTTTAAATTCTGATCGCAGCACTTTTTTTTCTGAATTTTTTTTTTGTGATTTTCTTTTTTCTTTTTGGATCACTCTTACCGTTTTATAATTTGTAAATTTTATATTATAGTATAATTTTATAGGTACTTTGAAAAGCGGGGTCTCCTAGTACCACCGCTATTCTGTAACTATCTCACTGTGTAAGCAGGTGAAGTGAACTTGGAATGAGGTGGTATTGCAACTAATGCCACTAAACACTATTGATAGCTCACCCTGAGCTCAGTTCATCTAACTGTGAAATTTGTGCAGAATCGATCTAGCTTAAGAAATGCTATAAAGTAGGCACAGACCTACATTGGCCCTGATTCACGAACAAAATTAAATTCAAGTCCGGTGCATCTTTTTCTTTCCATTTCATTCAGAAAAGGACAGAAGATAAAATGTCAGTTTACACCTGTCAAATTAGTGCGCTCTGACGTAAACTGGAGTATTTTTAGTCGCCATGTTTATAATCGCGTCTAAACTGTCTACGGAGTATCTTGATTTGTTAGGATTAAAATAATATGTTACCTTCGATCCTTTTCTTAACAAAAAAGGATGCGCTTAACTTATAATTAGTTTAGTTTGTGAATAAGTGAATCGGCGCCTTTATTAAATAATTTTGTTACTTAATTAACAGGAGATCCATAGGTATAAGATTTACTTTAATAGTTATACAAATTAATACAATAAACCTATTTCTTTTATTCATTATTTATTGTCATGTACAACCACAATTATAAATAGCTTAACAGCTACTCCTAAACATTCATCGGATTAAGATCGGATTTGTAAATTTATATTATTTAATTTATTTTAATGTGTCGTGTCGTTGATGCCGTGGTGGCCTAGTGGTTAAAACACCAGCCTCTCAAGTATGAGTGCGCGGGTTCGATTCCAGGCCACGCCTAGTACCAATGTAACTTTTCTAAAGTTATATGTACTTTCTAAGTATATCTTGGACACCAATGACTGAAGGTGAAGGAAAACATCTTGAGGAAACCTGGACTTTAAGTCTGAAATCGCCAACCCGCATTGAGCAACCTGTGCCCAGCAGTGGAACAATAAAAAGGTTGAGAATAATAGAATTTATTTTTATTCATTATACTAGGTATGCAATATATATGTAATCATGATGAATAGAATTCTTTCCCTCCTCCCTCTTAGTATTCCATCCAAAGGTCGTCTTTAAAAGATCGCGCTTAGCGATAAAACCGCCTATTGTAAAATCTTCATATGTTTGTTCTGTAATTTATATGGTGTATAAAATAATGAGTATTCTATTCTCTATTAACAAGTCGCCGGGATGAAATTTTGACCATGATCAGTTGATTTTAAATATTATGTCTGGTTTCAATTCACATTACAGGTTACAAGAAGTTTTCGAAGGTACAGACAGAGACGTGACTAAGGACGATCTACCTAAGATGGTATATACGGATGCTGTCATCAAAGAGACGTTAAGAATGTACCCCACTGGGCCGGTGGGTCTCAGATACGTGGACAAAGATGTTCAGCTAAGTAAGTTTTTAATAAATATACATACAACGAAATTTTCTGTATATGCGAAACCCGAAACACGTGTCCAGTATTTTATGTAAAGAATTTATGTACAAAATTTCAAAAATCTATCATAATAAATCACAAAGTCATGAGCTTGTTATATTACCTGATTGTCCCTACAAAAATATGGTCAACGCGTCATTCGCCCGCTCGTGCCTACAGTGGCGCGGCGTGGCGGGGCCATAGGACACTATGATCCACTGTGAACTGTAAGCCTAGTATGAGTTTTCAATATGAAACTCGATCGTCGATATCGAGCGCATTTGGCGCTCTCATTGGTTGAGAGTTCTTACGACCTTGAAGCGGGCCAATCGCTGAGTCAAACGGGCTCGATATCGACGAACTAGTTTCGTAATGAAAACTCATTCTAGGCCTACTGTCCGTGCGCTCGATAACCACACCGCATCATTTTTTAAATATATTTGGGAAAAATATAACATGGTGTAAAAGTGATTGGAATCGATTCATTTGCTTATTCTGAACAAACTATATTCCGGTTTCGTATGAAGAAAAAATAACGTTGTATTTGGTAGGAAAAATTTCGAGTGCCTAAATCCAACGTCGGACCAGCCGAACGATTCTCTAAAAATTTCACCTTAAAAAATTGGGTGAAGTGAGCTGGCAATAATGACAATTCCTTAGCATTAGTTGAAATGACAAATCATTCCGCTCCCCCTTCACCTAAATTTTCATGGTAGGATGGTTACAGAATTTTACTGCTGTTTCCTTACCCTTGAGACAATAGAGTTGAACCCTAGCAGAGATGTGAACCTAGAAACATTAATATCACACCCAATAAATTTTAATTTTCAAAATAAAATCAATAATAATAACCTTAAAATTGTTCATCAAAATATACAGGGTGTGATAAATAAACAATTAGAATTGGAGTTGTTCATGAACTGTAGTTATATTGATATTGTTTGCCTTACTGAACATTGGTTAAAAGCCCATCAGTTCATGTTCAGCTTTAATAACCATCAGATTGGTAGCTCATTCAGCAGAGTGAATATGATAAGGGGTGGCTCCCTAATAATTGTTCGCAACAATATCAAATTTAAAGAACGGGCTGATATTGTAAGCCTCTCTGTTGAGCGAGTTATTGAAATTGCTTGCATCGAGCTCGAGCGGTTCATTGTAATAAGTGTCAACAGGCCCCCATGTGCTTCCTATGATATTTTTGAAAAATATATGGAGGAAGTTTTATTAAAGACTTGTCACAGTAACAAAACAGTTGTTGTCTGTGGAGACTTTAACATTAATATTCTAGAGAAATCAGCTACAGTGAATGAATTTATCTCATTATTCAAGTCCTATAATTTGTACGCAAGATTCTTTGAGCAAACTAGAATAACTGCCACAAGTGCCACCTGTTTAGACAACATCTTTACTAACCTAAGACCTTCTGACCATTTAATTATAAATGAGTTAGACTCTGATCACTGTGGCCAGTTAGTTACTTTTCCTCAGAAGAGTGAAGTCAGAGCTCAAAGAAAACTTGTGAGTTTTGTTCCTGTAAATGAAAATCGTTTAGGACAATTTAAAAATAATTTAATTGAAAAGCTACCGGGCTTGCCTCATCACACCAACCCGGATCATGCATATAGTATACTATTTAACTTGATTAATTGTGAATTTATGAAAGTTTTCACAAAAAAAACATTGCCTGTTAGCGACCGCATTATATTTAGTGACTGGGCAACCCCAGGTATTTATAAAAGCAGGGAAAAAATGTATGAATTGTATCAGGAAAAAACATATAACCATGATGTAGCTTTTCAAGAATTCGTTAAAAAATATTCAAAAACTTTTAAGAGAGCCTGTTCCTCAGCAAAAGCCATACACATTAAAAATAAAATAAAATCTTCTAGAAATAAAATCAAAACAACTTGGCAAATTATAAATTCTGGAACTGGAAGAACCAAAGTACAAAATCGCGATTTCCATCTTAAAATTAACGATGAAGATATAAAGGCGGACTTGGAGGTAGCAACTGAGTTTGAGAATTTTTTTACTAGTATTCCAATAATAACAACAAAAACTTTGTCTTCTGCCTCCACTTCTGCCTACGCCATACTAAAAGAATGTGTTCCAGAATGTGACAAACACTTTGAATTTACGTTTGCGACTGCTAAAGACATTATAGAATCTTTTAAGGATCTTGATGTAAAAAAAACTGCCGATCATTGGGGTTTGTCAGTATATACTGTAGCTTCAATAATAGATGTTATCGCACCTTTCTTAGCAATTGTTTTTAATTCTTGTGTCACATCTGGTATATTTCCTGATTTGAGGAAACTTATCAAAGTAATTCCACTGTTCAAATCTGGTAGTACAACTGATCCCACGAATTTTCGGCTAATTTCTATATTACCAACTTTGAGCAAAATTTTTGAAAAATTAATTTTGAAACAGTTGTTGAGACACTTCAACTTATATAATTTATTGCAGGTAAAACAATTTGGTTTTACAAAGGGTCGTTCAACTACCGATGCGGACGTGGCGTTGCTAAAGAACATATTTGGGGCCTGGGAGGAATCGCAAGATGCTCTTGGTATTTTTTGTGATTTGTCCAAGGCCTTTGATTGCGTACATCATGATACTCTTATTAGGAAACTGTACCATTATGGTTTAAGGGACAGAGCTCTCGACCTTCTGACTTCTTATCTGAATAATCGAATTCAGAGGGTTGATGTTAATGGCAACAAATATGCAGGATCTGAGGTCACCATGGGCGTTCCGCAGGGCTCAATTCTAGGTCCTTTCTTGTTTTTAATTTATATTAATGACTTACCTCATCACGTGAGGGATAATCACAACATAGTATTGTTCGCAGATGACACTTCTCTTATTTTTAAAGTCAAGCGTCAGCTAGCAAATTTTGACGAAGTTAACAGTGCACTTTCGAAAGTTGTCCATTGGTTTAATGTAAATAACCTTCTTTTGAATGAAAAAAAAACTAAATTCATTAAATTTTGTACGCCAAATGTCAGGCAGCTAAGTACCAATGTTCAACTGAATGGAGTAGAGTTGATCCCTGTCGAGTCGACAGTTTTTCTTGGATTGACTATTGACTCCAAGTTACAATGGGGTCCTCACATTGAGAAGCTGTCGGGTAGACTCAGTTCTGCCGCTTATGCTGTTAAGAAAATTAGACAGATAACTGATGTGAATACAGCCAGAATTGTTTATTTTAATAATAATAATAATAATGTCATTTATTTCAGACCAAAAAGTCCATAGTTTTGTTAGTAACAATTTATTACTTATAGCTAATGTTAGTAACCAATAGTAATAATCAAACAATAATAAATTATGTCAACTAGAATTAAAATAATACATTATGTTATGTTGTTGATTTTAGTTATTTTCATAGTCTTATGACTTATGGGATTCTTCTCTGGGGAACTTGTGCGGACATCAATACCATCTTTGTTTTACAGAAAAGGGCTGTTCGAGCCATTTACAACCTTGGTCCTAGAGATTCTCTTAGAGAAAAATTCAGAGAGGTGAACATTCTGACTGTAGCTTCGCAATATATATTTGAAAATCTTATGTATGTACATAAAAATATATCTAATTTTAATAAAATAAGCGATATTCATAATATAAATACCAGGAACAAACACAATCTTGCTGTACATCACACTCGTCTCCACAGAGTAGGCAACTCGTTCATGGGTCAATGTATACACTTTTACAACAAGCTTCCCATGGACATTCGAAACTTACCCATTAAACGATATAAAACCTATATAAAGGCCAAACTTTGCAAAAAGGGGTATTATAAAATGTCAGATTATTTAGAGTATAGAGAGGCTTGGGACTGAGCTACTCGCTCTGTTAAGCATTGTTATTAAGCAATATGCGTAATTATAACGTAAATTATTGTAAACATTTTCATTTTTAATGTCTGGACTTTAAAAAAGACGATGATCCCTGAGTTTGTTTCGGCTATTTCTTCTCAGAGGTAGTCAGTTAGGAAATGCCGGCTTCATCTAGTTTAAAAAAAAAAAAAAAAGAAAAAAAAACATATGACGTGTAAAAGTGATCGGTGATCCTACTTGCTTAATAAACGATTTCATTTCATTTCATTTCATTTTAAATTATTCATTAAGTATCCGCAAACAGCACAAATTTCTACTCTAATTATTTGTGTTAATAAATTTATTTTGTATACTTTTCTCGGCGGTATGCCATAACATCGGCTGCCGGCAGAAGTTACCACCAGAACAAAGTCTTGCCGCCAAGCGATTCATCGTGTTCCGGCATGACGTCTGGTGAAGCCGTACGGAGGACGGGTTTGAGCAGATTTGCTGCGATGTGTGCTGGGTACAATGCGCCAAATGTAACTGTCGGGAGTTTGGCTGTGGAGGGTCTACAGATCAATCTCCTATTGGCGCAGCATCGTTGGTCGTGTTGTTCGGTTTAACGTTACACCTTGCTCAACTGCCGTCTTCCTTCCTATTAACTCAGTTTTTTTTTTTTATGAGCGAATGGGCTCTTAATAAACTAGCGCTCTTTACCATCAACGATTGCATCACTGCTTACTATCAGTCAGGATTGCGATCAAGCACTAGTTTACAAATATAAAGAAAAAAAAGGTGTCGTTGCATAAATTAAACTCATTTTAGTCATATGACTAAAATGTGTTTAATTGATGAAGGAAAAATACACAAGAATGTGTGAAAGATGATATCATCTTTCACACATTCTTGTGTATTTTTTCCTTGGGTTTCCGAATGAAACATCTTCATTAATTTCGAAATTAGTCAGTTAATGGAACAGCAAATTATATAAGAGACAATACATTGCTACAAATAAATGTTCAGGTATTATGTTGATAACTTAGTCCTTCTTGATCCAAATGTATGAAGAATTTAAATTTGTAGTACCTAGACGAAGATTGTATTTATACTTTCAACAGACCTGCAATTCAATAGCTTAGGTAAGCAAAAGGTGTTGGTGAAATGAGGATAAAGGCAGGGTTATAATCATTTCATACAGTTCTAAGAATAACAGTGTGACAAAATATACTGCCAATTTAAATTGGTAGTAAATAACTTTGCTTAGCAATTAATTTCTTTGACTAGATATTTCGGCATTTGTATATTGTATTCTACCTTAGGCACCAAATTTAAAAAAAAGACTTCGTTTAGTAGACCCCTCCTCACGAGAATGTGAGAAGGGGTCTACTAAACGAAGTCATTTTTTTCATCACTTTTCAGAGAACTACACTATGCGTGCAGGCAGTCAATGCGCCCTAATGATCTACGGGATCCACTACCACGAGAGTTGGGGTCCTGACGTCAAAGAATTCAAACCGGAGAGATGGTTGGATCCTAACAAGCAACCCAACCCAAACATGTTCGCTGGATTCAGTATTGGAAAGAGGGCTTGCATGGGTAGGTCTATTTTGTACATCATTTTCTCAAACGGCTGATAGACTGACGAATCATGAGCTTGAAAATCTGGGATTTGGAAGGATTGAATTAAAAGTAAAATTTCTTAAACTCTTCAAATTGCACCAGCCGGCTATCTTGTAAAAAAATTCCGATGTACATCTCCGGCTCCGTCTGCAATTTGTTTGTTAATAGTTTCTCGATGATGACAAAAATTTGAGATTATACATACATATAGAATAAGTAATGAATACGCCGTCCGACCCATAAGAATAATAAAGGTTAGGTAAACACATGACCAAATAAAATATGAAATTTTACATAATCATCATAATAACAATAGTAATGAATTTTGAAATAATCATTTTTTTTCCGTGAATTAATTCCAACTTTCTCAAAAATTGGTATTTTTTTAAAAATTGCTTTCACCATTTTTGACGGTATTATTATGAGTGAATAGAGAAGCGACCGCGTACCGCGTGCCCTGCACCCCTTCGTCTGCGCATGTATTGCCTACCGCACATGTATTAAGTTACCTCTTTTTGCGAAATAATATTTATTTTTTTGGGGGAATTTTTTTTTAAGTTTAGCCCGGCTTTGTAGGTATTAATAGAATTAGTTATCGATACCTAACAACTTCACGGATCGGACTGAATTTTCTTTACATATTGTAGGTACAGTAAAATCCGCTTAAGACGATTTCTCATGGACCGCGCGGTCCCTGAGAAAGATTATACGGGCTAGGGAAAATAAAACGAACGTAATATATATTATTATGTATTTTGTTCTTATTATTTTAAATTATGTACATCCACTACATTATTTAAAAAGAAACCTTATTATGCCTTGACATAAAGATTTAGATGCATTAGCTATTAAAAGATTTATTAATATTTTACCACCATGACAAGATTCTCCCTTGAAAACAGGATTTATCTGGCATCAATTTAAAAAATTAATCAAATTCATCAGCGTTAAAAATGTCTCGCGGTTCGTAATTTAGCAACAATTCGGAAAGTTTTGCCATCCATCACAGAGTACATTTTTATATAGGGTACCATCCATGTATCAACATCTTTTTGTACCATTGTCTCCGATTCCCCACTGATTTGACGGTACACAATGCCGTTGCGATTTTTAAAGCGATCTATCCAGCCATTTGAAGCGTTAAAATCAGTGATCTGTAATCCTTCAGCAATCTTACGCGCTTTCTCGCTTATTATGGGGCCACTTATGGGCAGTTTTAAATCTCGTGCTAGATGAAGCCACTCCACTAAAACTTTGGCCTCGACTACGTATGGCCTGAGCGCGGGCCTGTTGAACGGGATGACGAATCGTATTTAGCGTTAAGAAATGTATGAAAATATGTCTCAAAGTTACAGGGACTGGCGAAAAACGGCGTATTATGTGAGAAATCGTATTAAGCATGATCGTATTAATTAGGTTATACTGTATATCAATCAAATGCAACTATCTCGAAATAATCACTACAAAATAAATAGTACCCTTCATTTTTCTTCACAGGAAGAACATTTGCGACACTATCAATGAAGACTACGTTATCACACATACTCCGGAACTTCAGAATCTCAGCAGATATCAATGAATTGGAGCTTAAAATAGACTTCTTGCTGAAACCCGTCGCTGGAGCATTAGTCAGTTTAGAAAGGAGAAATTAATTTTTAAGATATATTGAAGGCAAGGACATCGACGCGTATTCTAAAGTGCGACCCTCACCACCATTAAAATTTAAATAAAATAAGCCATGCCAATCCATGCATCGATGTCATTTACCTACCTTACCTTATGACTTCTCCCGCTCTGAGCGGACCTTTTACTGACTAAAATCCACCCCTGTTTCTTCACTTGCCTGTGCGACGGCCAGGGCCACGGTTTCTTGTTTAACCAACTCTGACCCAGGAGGCATCATCGAAGGGGTCTTCGTGGACCCCATCACGATGTGCTGACATCTCTTTGAGGCGCGCGTGAAACACAACGCCCCGTCGTCTCGGGTTTGGTCCTTACCGGGCCTGCTGCCCACTGCTCACCGCACGCAGGCCTGCGACTACGGTGGCTGGGAGTTCGGGGTCGTCTCCCAACCAGTGCGTCTCCTGCGGCGGCTAGTGGCGTAAGGGAGCTGGGATTCCCGCTGCCTCACGCTCTTCGCCTCCTCCTTTGCCAGCATCATTGCATCGCAGAAGGAGGTGGTGGCCTACCATGCACTCACTCCGTCTCATACTGTCTTACACGGCGTGCCCAACACTGGGTTGCGACAATCGCACTCTCCATGTCGCCATGAGATCCCGCCGGAGCTCTGTCCGGCGTACCGTGATTTCTCGCGGCAGCGGAGTTATGCCCCGGCGTTTTGCCTCCTCTCGCCGCTCCCACATGTGGGAGTGGTGTTGTACCATCAGGTGGGATTGCGGTCAAGCCCTCTTTTGTAATTGCTACTCAATTCATACCCACGGACTACTAACGACAATCTAGCTTATGCTAAGCGGAGTGCTAAAATCCCCTTGATTCCCAACGAATTAAGGACCTCTCCGATTATCACCTGAGCTTTTTTATGTAGCTAGTTTATTTACAGTCATAAGTATAGCTGCATGTGCAATAGGACTCTGCATAACATGTGACTATTACAATTTTTAGACCCTTAGTAATTTTAACTAAACGTATTAACTAATTTTAACTTAATTTTGAATATATCGCTTACCTAGTATTATCACCTGAGCTTTTTATGTAGCTAGTTTATTTACAGTCATAAGTATAGCTGCATGTGCAATAGAACTCGGCATGACATGTGACTATTACAATTTTTAGACCCTTAGTAATTTTAACTAAACGTATTAACTAATTTTAACTAAATTTTGAATATATCGCTTACCTAGTATTATCACCTGAGCTTTTTTATGTAGCTAGTTTATTTACAGTCATAAGTATAGCTGTATGTTCCATAGGACTCTGCATAACATGTGACTATTACAATTTTTAGACTCTTAGTAATTTTAACTAAACGTATTAACTAATTTTAACTAAATTTTGAATATATCGCTTACCTTACTAGGTAAGTTAATACGTTTAGTTAAAATTACTAATATATTGGCACATCAGCAAAAAATGTGAAACTTTGTTTATTACGTATCTATACTAATATGTAATGAAGTTTGTTTGTTTGAACACGCTAATCTCAGGAGCTACTGGTTCGTATTGAAAAAATATTTTTGCGTTGGATAGCCCATTAATCCCGGAAGGCTTTAGTCCATATAACATCAATGCAACTTATAGGAGCGGAGCATAAAGGGTGTATCTGACATCGACGCACAAACGAGTACCATGGATCCAGTACATGATTCTGAACCCCCAGTGGTGGAACTTTTCGTCGGCTTTTTCATGATTTAAAAAAATATATGTCGTTTTTTTCCCTTTAGACGGTTCATAATTGCTATACTTTTATAACCCAATAAGATTTTAAAGTAAAAATTAATTAATTCGCTAATTACACAAAAAAGCGTAATGAAAAAAAACTATCTTATCAACTGATTTAATAGAGTTCACATCAGGGATCAACGTCATTCCTACAAACCCGCACGGCGGCACGCTTGCAACGTTCAAAGACCGAGCCGACACTTTTTTTTAAACATTGTTATTTCTGTAACCATTAATTAACGACATAAATGACTATCATAATTCTATTAGTGGCATGCGATCTAGCCTTTTCGCGAAGTTTGCGTTACGATGTCAGATACAGCCTGTATAAAAAAACGCGATCGAAGTCGCGGGCGGCCGCTAATCCTTAATATTTATTAGGGTTTATACTAGTACCGAACTGAACCGTGGAACCCATTGAACGCTGCACTGTAAAATTAATTCATAATTTAATTTCAAATATTTATAAGATCTTAGATCAGTGGTTCCTAACCTGTGGATAATTACCCCCGCAGGGGTAAAACGGATATTCTAGGGGGATAACACAGGATGGCAAGTTTCACTATCGCACAAAAGCCAGAAACCGTCTGAATGTTGAGCATGACATGAGATGCGCGTTGAGTGAAACCGAACCTAATATTGTCAAACTTACGAATACAAAGCAATTTCAACCAATTAATTTTCAAGGGGTAGTGACATTCAAAAGTTTAGGAATCACTGTCCTAGATTCTTGTTTGTTTGTTAAAACGTATATGCTGATATATTGCTAGGTAAGCGATATGTATACTGCTGGTAATAAAGGATTAAAAGTAAATAATTATGTGTTTATGTTAAAATTGCTACTTTCACACTTAACTTAAACGTTATTAATGTACGAAAAAATGGAAATGTAAGGCAAATGTTTAAAATAAAGTAATCAACAACAAATCTCATAGCGCCTACTTTTCTGCAAATAAAATTTGTTGTTTTGTGAAATTTACAATATTCACATATTAACAGAAACAATTAAAGTTAATTTTATTTTTGAGGGAACCCTTCAATAAGCACTTGGCCTCCGGGGATAGACATGCTCGCTAAAACTACATCCGTTGTTCACTATCAGCACATAGGGCTGTTCCCGGTTCCCGGATACCGAGAGTTTTGCGTGAAAGTGACACAGATTTCCTCAACCATTTCAATATTCTTTTTTTATATTTTTTTAATAAACAACTAATTTTACCGCAAAAAAAATGTTGTTTTTTTTTTTGTTTTTATTTTCCCCTATATTGTTGTGTAAAGCAGCCGCTCCATATCCAGATGCATCCGGTCAGAATGGACGCTGACTCCAACATAGTTGAGAAAACGAAGATTGTAAGTTGTGAAAAGCAAACGACGTAATTTCTTTCATTTGATTTTCCTACCGTAATTTTGGTTTAAAAACCGAACTACTGAACCGATTTAGATATATCCACTCACAATAACAATCATCAAAATCGGTTAGCGTGATAATCGTGATATTGAGTTATTCATCGCTTACATACCTTAATCGTTTTTAGGGTTCCGTAACCAAATGGCAAACAACGGAACCCTTATAGATTCGCCATGTCTGTCTGTCCGTCTGTCCGTCCGAATGTCACAGCCATTTTTCTCCGAAACTATAAGAGCTATACTGTTGAAACTTGGTAGGTAGATTTATTCTGTGAACCGCATTTCAGATGTTCATGCAAAAATAAAATAATAATAATAAATATTGGGGGCTCCCCATACTTAGAACTGAAAGTCAAAATTTTCTTTTTTCATCAGACACAAACGTGTGGGGTATCTATGGATAGGTCTTCAAAAATGATATCGAGGTTTCTAAAATATTTTTTTTTTCTAAACCGACTAGTTTGCGTGACATACGCGTCCAAAGTGAAAAAAGTTGGTCATCACCCCCCCCCCCCCCTCCCCACCTCCTCTAACTTCTAAAATAAGAAAATGAAAAATCTTAAAAAAACATATGATGTACATTACTTTAAAAACTAATAACGAAAATTGTTTTGAACGAGATCTAGCAAGTAGTTTTTTTTTTTTAATACCACCAAAATCGTAATCTATCATACAAATAACTTAAATCCTTTAATTTCACGGATCCCTTTGTGCGTGAGGCCGACACGCACTTGGCCGGTTTTTTTCTTATGGATGCCACGGTCAGAACTGGATCAAAGTGATCACAGGAAGCAGCGACAAATAAAGCAACAGCTTTCAAATAAAAAAGTAACACTAAAATTCGCCCAACCAGTCCAAATATCTGAGATAAAAAATAATACAGTCTAATTGATAAATTTTTTTAGTCGGTTAAAAATTATAATGATTGATTTAACTCAATAAACCTTAACTGTTAAAGATGAAAGTTGTTTACTTAACCGGTTTTTCGACACTCGTGAATTTCTCAATAGATCAAACGGTTGTATCCTACTTAATATCCCACTATCCTATCCTACTAATCCCTACTAATATTGTAATTGCGAAAGTAACTCTGTCTGTCTGTTACGCTTTCAGGTATATACCACTAAACTGATTTTATTGAAATTTGATACAATGATAGAATTGACCTTGAGAAATAATATAGGATAGTTTTGATTCCGGACTTTTGAAGAGTTCTCTTGGAAACGTAATATAACCGAACTCCACGCGGGCGAAGCCGCGTGTGGAAAGCTAGTCCATACTAATATTATAAATGCGAAAGTAACTCTGTCGGTCTGTCTGTTACGCTTTCCCGCTTAAACCTCTCCACCGATTTTGATGAAATTTGGCACAGACAATCTTTAGACCCTGAGAAAGGACATAGGCTACCTTTTATTGAAATATTCCCAAGGGAAAACTAAAAAGCGCGATATAGCCGAATTCCACGCGGGCGAAGCTAGTATATAATTAGCGTGAAAGTTTCTATGGAAGTGGATCTTTGTTACTCTTTCTCGCAAAAACTACTGAAGGGATTTGGATGAAGTTTGGCACATAGATGGTTTATAGCCAGGAATAACACATGGGGTACTTTTTATCCCGATATTCTTTAATCGTTGTTTATGAATAAACCGCTTAAACACTATGGTGTTAATTCATAAACGATGATGATGATGAAATTAAGTGACGTTAAAACGTCAAAAATGTATGGTTAAACAGTCTTAAGAGGGGTTTATGTCTGAAGCAATATTCTATGACAATGAACATGTAAAAACAAAATCTAGTAAAAATAGAGATAAAATTTATTAGAAGCAGTACCCATAAAAAAAGCTGCAATAAATAATACAAAAAAAAATCATAATTACCTCCCAACTAAATCCCAAGCCATGCTCCATGCTTTCTTTTGACGGTGGCAGAAGACGCAGGCTTGTTCCTGCCTGGCGCACAGGCAGGGACACGGGTGGGTTTTAGTCAGTAAAAATCATTATCAAAATCAAAGCATTTATTTCAAATAAACTAGTTACAGGCACTTTTGAATTGTCAGAAGGTCGGTCAGTCAGTAAGGTGAAGCTAGTCGCCCATTCCAAAGAGTAGGTACCTATGGAGAAGAACGGGCAAGAAACTACATGGACACTCTTTTCAATTATCAAGATATTGATACAAATATTTGATCACATCATTCATGTTGAAATCAACTGTGTGAGAACGATGCAGAAATATATTGTACACTAAGAGCGTCCATTATGGGAAACACACAAAAAAAAACAACAATTCAGAAATTAAAATACGCCGTGGCAGCTAAGATATGACCAGCCCCCTCTGACGGCGTCCGTTCACGAACATGACGTATGGATCAGCATCAATCAGCTCAACCATATTGAAGGGAACCTAATGACCTAACACACGCTACCACCAGCGAGACATTTGAGTGAGCATGACACACTCTCATCAGCCAGAGCACAATCAAGTCAATAAAAAAGATTAACCCAACAAATAGATGCTTTACAGCAAGTATTTTGTGCTCACACGTGTGCCATGCAATTATACAATATTAAGAAATTGAATCTACACAGTGCAAAGATAGTTTTGTCCAAGGTTCAGCAGCTCCAACAGTGCTCCCGAATACTAAGCTTAGCTCCTGTGTAGCTGTACCAGTGCCGAACACCTCTGTCAGCGATGCAATTCCGTAACGTAAAAGTCTGATACGCCCTTCCACTCCGTGAACAGCGGGAGAGGTCACTTGATAATTTCTCATCCACACCAAAAAAGGCCATAATCATAGGCAGCAGATACGTTCGCAATGCGGCCGGTGCGCGGTGACTCCTAGTAATAAATATTTTTTGTTTTTGGAAATAGCATCTCGTAGTTCACCTTGAGAAACCGTGACTACTTAACCAGCCTATTCTATAGTATAGAGCGACCTTATCTTGGTTGTTGAATTTTATAGACTCGTTCTCATTAGAGGCTAATTAATTATATTGGTCATTTTATATTCTGACCGTCTTTGAGACATTCTAGTGTGACATGTTTGCGTATTTTTAATATGTTTTAGTAGTGAGTAAGCAAAAAAACATTTATATGTATGCCTGATACATGTAAATTTGTTTTTGCTTACTCACGTGTTTATTGTTTTTAACCGACTTCAAAAAAGGAAGGAGGTTCTCAATTCGTCGGACTCTTTTGTTTTATTTATTTTACGCCTTGGAATACGTTTTTGTACCGTTGTATTTTTACAGATGTAATTAGTGTATGTAAGTCTTTGGATAGAATTTTACGAACTATAATCGCATATGTATTTTTTTTTTTAATTTTACACATACCGGATGACTTTTTACCGAAACGAACAGGTGAACGTAGTAGAAGCCTATGGCATAGAAACTATTAATTAAGTATACTAATTTGTATGGCTTCTATTTCGTTATTACTCAATATGTTTTGAATAAATATATTTATAAGTTTGCCTATATTTATTCTTAACATACAGAAAAAACGATCTAATAAACGGTAAATACTACACATTTCCAGTAAGCTTTTCATTATAGAATAATAAAAACAGAATCAAATCAAATCAAAGCATTTATTTCAAATAAACCAGTTACAGGCACTTTTGAATTGTCAGAAGTTCGGTCAGTCAGTAAGGTGAAGCTAGTCGCCCATTCCAAAAAGTAGGTACCTATGGAGAAGAACGGCCAAGAAACTCCATGGACACTCTTTTAAAATATCAAGCTATTGATACAAATATTTGATTACATCATTCATTTTGAAATCAATCGTGTGAGAACGATGCAGAAATATATTGTACGCTGAGAGCGTCCATTATGGAAAAAAAAACAACAATTCAGAAATTAAAATACGCCGTAGCAGCTAAGAGATGACCAGTCCCCTCTGACGGCGTCCGTTCACGAACATGACGTATGGATCAGCATCATTCAGCTCAACCATATTGAAGGGAACCTAATGACCCAACACACACGCCACCACCAGCGAGACATTTGAGTGAGCATGACATACTCTCAACAGCCATAGCACTATCAAGTCAATAAACGACTAACCCAACAAATAGATGCTTTACAGCAAATAGATCGTGCTCACACGTGTTCCATGCAATTATACAATACTAAGAAATTGAATCTACACAATGCAAAGACAGTTTTGTCCAAGGTTCAGCAGCTCCAACGGTGTTCCCGAATGCTAAGTTTAGCTCCTGTGCAGCTGCACCAGTGCCGAATACCCCTGTCAGCGATGCAATTCCGTAACGTACAATATGCCTGGCTACATAGTGTGTACTGGCTGTGAGTTAAGAAAAAACAAACAATTGCAAATTTAAACTACGAGAGGAAAAATCAAAGAACAATCAGTGTAAGCATAGAAATCGGACGCAGCTCAAGCCCAAGCCTTTTTGTCGTCAATATAATCTTTAACACTATAAAATGCTTTCTGACACAACTTACGTTTAATGAAGCATTTGAATTTATTCAGGCTCAGATCTTGAACCACCTCTGGAAGTCTATTGTAAAAATGTATACATTGGCATCTAAAAGAGCCACCTATTTTCTTGAGCCTTGTTGTAGGTACAATAAATTTGTGCTTGTTTCTAGTATTTATACTATGGACATCACTGTATTTTTTATACAATTTTATATTTTTATGAGCATACAAAAGATTTTCATAAATATATTGAGACGGCACGGTCAGTACATTAATTTCTTTAAATTTTTCTCTGAGAGAGTGTCTTGGACTTAATTTATAAATTGCACGAACAGCTCGTTTCTGCAAAACAAATATTGTCTGAATATCAGTGGCATTTCCCCACAACAGAATGCCGTACGACATTACACTATGGAAATAGCCAAAGTACACTAAACGGGCCGTCTCAATATCAGTCAAATTACGAATTGTTCTAACTGCGTATGCAGCAGAACTTAGTTTTTTTGACAATTTTTCTATATGGGGACCCCATTGAAGCTTAGCATCCAGAGTTATACCCAAGAACACTGTGCTGTCTTCAGATTCCAATTCTTCGCCCCTTATCAACACTTTAGTTTTCACCTGCCTAACGTGAGGTAGAGTAAACTTAATGCATTTAGTTTTTTTCTCGTTTAAAAGTAAGTTATTAACATTAAACCAGTGGACTACTTTGGAGATCGCGCTATTTACATCATCAGTGACCTGCTGCTGACGTTTAAGTTTAAATAAAAGTGAAGTGTCATCTGCAAACAACACTATATCGTGATTATCCTTTATGAGGTACGGCAGGTCATTAATGTAAACAAGAAACAAAAAGGGACCAAGAATTGACCCCTGTGGGACTCCCATTGTTACTAAAGATCCGGATGATCTTTTTCCATTAACGTCAACGCTTTGAATCCTACCACTCAAGTAGGATGTAATAAGATCCAATGCAGAGTTCCTGATCCCGTAGTGGCGGAGTTTCCTGATTAACGTCTCGTGAAGAACGCAATCGAATGCCTTGGACAAATCACAAAAAATGCCCAAGGCATCGCATTTATCCTCCCATGCATTGTAGATATGACATAGAAGTTCAACACCGGCATCAGTAGTTGAACGACCCCTTGTAAAACCGAACTGTTTGCTATGTAATAATTTATGTTTATTAAAAAAACTTAGCATTTGGTTTAAAATTAATTTCTCAAAAATTTTACTAAAGGTAGGTAGTACAGAAATAGGTCTATAATTTGTGGGGTCTGATGTACTGCCTGATTTAAACAAAGGTATTATCTTACTATTTTTCATGAGATCAGGAAACTCTCCACAGTCAATACAAGTATTAAAGATAACCGCTAGAGTGGGTGCCACAATATCAATAATAGACTTCGCAACTTCCACCGAATGACCCCATAGGTCAGCAGTCTTTTTTATATTGAGAGTGTGAAAGATTTTAATTATATCTTTACTGGTAACATATTCAAAGTGAAATTCCGAATTACAAACATTAACATTTTCTTTAAGCAAAGACTCAGCAACAGAAGGTGATGAGTTTAGGGATTTAGTAGTTAAAACAGGAATATCCGAAAAGAAATTTTCAAACACCTCAGCGACTTGCGAGTCTGATTTTATTATGTTGCCATTAACAGTCAGGCTATAGTCAGTATTTCTATCACTGGACCTTCCCGTTTCACTATTAATAATTTTCCAAGTCGTTTTAATTACATTACTACTGTTTTTTATCTTTGAACTCAAGTAACGTGACTTGGCCATATAGCAAACTTGTTTAAATAATTTTGAGTATTTTCTAACATACAAATTAAATTCAACAGTGTTAATATAAGTCCTCTCATTGTACAGTTCATAAAGCCGAGTTCTACTTTTATGAATACCTATGGTAGCCCAATCAGAGAAAGATGCATTACTATTAATAGAGATAGTCTTGGGAACAAAGGTGGAATCAAATTGCTTACAATATATATTAAAAAAATTATCATAGAGATGATTAGGATCAGCATTAACATAACTGGATAAGACTGGCACTTTATTGATGAGATTAAATCTAAAAACCTCCAAGCGGCTTTCAGTTTTGGGGTTAACAGTGATATCCTTTTTGGCCACTTTTTTACTATTGTTTGGAATAGTAATCCTTTGTCCGCAGTGATCAGAATCAAATAAATTTACAACTTCTTTGCGGCTTGGTATTATGTTAGTAAAAATATTATCTAGGCATGTGGCACAAGTAGGTGTTATTCTTGTGGGCTCCAAAAATAGGTTTACAAGATTGTAGGACTGAAATAGACTTATAATTTTATTACAATAACCTGAGTTCTCTAATAAATTAACATTAAAATCACCGCAAACGATAATGGCTTTGTTCGAAACACAAATCTTGTGTAAAACTTCATCCATTACCTTTTCAAAGCAGTCATACAATCCTGAAGGGGGTCTGTACACACTTAATACAACGAAGCCCTCCAACTCTATACAGGCAATTTCAGCTGTTCGTTCAACAGACAGGCTCACAATGTCTTTACGATTTTTAAATTTGAGCAGGTTACTAACTAATATTAATGAGCCATCATGTATAGCATTTATTCTGCTAAACGAACTACCAACCTGGTGATTCTTAAAATTGAACAAGAACTGGTGACTTTTTAGCCAATGTTCGGTTATGCAAAGAATATCAATACCATAATGGTTCATCAATAAATCTACCTCTAAATCTTTGTTCATAAATCCTTGAATATTTTGATGCACCAAATTAATATTATTTATTGACCTTAAATTTCCTCCCGAGTTGCCTTTGCAATCCTGTATATTATTATAGCTAGAGGTTGGCTCTATTGTCTTAATTTCTAATTTAAATTATTAATAATGTCAACTGGGACCAAATTATTGGCAGAATTAATTAAAATGTCATTGCATTGCTCAAAAGAAGCAATTTGTTTAGCCAAATTCTTGGCTGTAATAGAAAAAAAATATGATAGCGACACAGCTATCTGTCTTTTATAATAATTAGAAAGATAATACATAACATTGTTATGTCTATCTCTTGTCAAATACAAATTATTCTTAAAATAATTATTTATGTCAATTAAATGTAATATTTTATTATTAAATGTCAAGTTGGACATAGTCATGTTTAGTTCATATCTAATCCTATTTTCTTCCTGTGGCAACTGTTCACTGTATGGGAATGTAAATAAGACAACCTTTCCAACATTCAGATTGCTTAACGTTTCACAACATTTAAGCATTTCTCTTTTGCTCACATTTCCCCTACTACCCACAAAAATTAACAATGTTGTATCCTGGGAGAAGTTACATTTAATAATTTTTTGCATAATTCCATATAAAGAACAACCAGGCATACAGTAGTTCAATATTGAGTGACCTGGACATTCATCAGTCAACAAGCGCCCCAAGCCAAGAAGAATTGCAACATTAAGTGGCAGTGGGCCGGGCACATCAACCGTAGGACAGATCGTTTGTACGGACAAAAGATCGGTCCTACGGTTGATGTGCATTGGTTGTGTGTATTTATTTAATGATGATGATGGTGATGATGATGAAAACAGGAGTTTTGAAAATTTGTAAATATATATTGACCAAAAAAAATCGAAATTCAAGTCATATGTACCCTAAATACTGTGAGCGGAATTAATCAATGAATTCATAGCGCGGTCCTATACTTGCAAATATTCTCATGTATGGCTTACGTTCCACTTTTACCACACCATATTACTTTCAAGACTTTGACAGCCTCCGTGGCGTAGCGGTAGCGAACGCGGCCGCTGCGCAAGGAGGCGCGTGTTCGATCCCCGCGCAGTGAAAATATTTGTATGCATGAATATGAATATTTGCACTGGTCTGGGTCCCGGTTGCCATACGAACATCTAGTGGCATTCGTTACGGGTTATTGAAGCCCTCAAAAGTCCAATAATTGGTCTAACTGCAATGTTTAGTTTCGAATATATTAACGTACACATATATAGAACTACATATACATATGTACTTCTAAAATGGTAATCATTAGAATGACAATAATTATAACATAATCCAAACAATAAATATATAAACAACTATGACGAAGTCGAGAGAAAGTGTACTTTTGCTTTTCTTTTAAAAACTGCAACAGTTTATAATGTCAGGCAGTTGCGACAGCCGCATGTCGTCTCCTTTGAAGGGTGAGGACTAGAAGTCAGTGTAGTGGGGACAGTGCATCTAAAGTAGGAAAAATGTTCCCACAGAAAGAATCGTGTTTCAGGAGTGTGAAGAAGATTGAAAACGAGATACAATATCCGAGAGTTCCGGCGAAGTCGAATGGGGATCCACTTCAGTATCTTGCGAAAGTTGAAGACGTGATCATACTTTTAAGGTTAAAAACGAAATTAATATATTTATACACAAAATGAATACAGTACATTTATACACAAAATGAATACAATACAAAAACGGAATGAATTTGCAAATGGTTTATCATTTACAAAATGAATTTTTACCATGTTGTGTATAAATGTATTAATTTCGTTTAAAGGCTGATTGGGAATATTTGTCAGTTTGGGGTAACTTAATCTCCTGTCGTCCGTACCTATGTAATTTTAACTGGATTCATCTATAATAGTCGTATTGAAAAAACACTGACAGCCTCCGTGGAGTAGCGGTAGCGAACGCGGCCGTTGCGCAAGGAGGCGCGGGTTGCGCGCACAGTGCAAATATTTGTATGCATGAATATGAATATTTGCACTGGTCTGGTCGTGTCTCGGAAAGCACGTTAAGCGTTTGGTCCCGGTTGCCATACGAACATCTAGTGGCAGTCGTTACGGGTTGTTGGAGCCCTCAAAAATCTAACAATTGGCCTAACTGCAATGCTTAGATATCGCCTTCGGGTTGTGGAGGTCAGACGGCAGTCGCTTCACGGAAAATATCGAAGTTTAGCCAAAATCAGCAGTTAGACTGGTAAAGCGGACCCCAGGCTCCAAAGCTGAAAAGCTACGGATGCGACTGGGATTAAAAAACTTTTATCATTCTGTTGTGCACTCTTTGTACATGTTCTAGCTTAGTTTTAGCTGCTGAACCCCACAATTCCAGAACATATTCAATGTATGGTTTCAACAATGAATTATAATTAGTATAGCGTACTTTAAGAATAGTAAAAGTGTCTCAGAATTCGTTGTTTTACGATCGAATAAGCTTATTAAGATTATTTTAGAACAGGTTTTCTCAGAATTTGGATTTCCCGAAATAACTCTGAAATACTTAATTAAATAATTTTATACACTAATTCTACGAAAGAACTTTGTGATCTGAGATGTTTATTTATTTAATTAACCAATTATGAACACACATATATAAACGAGCAAGAAAAACAAAACGGAATAAAATAGTACAAAGGTAATGCTTATTTCATAAGAAATCTCTTCCGCCATACTAGCAAAAGGACAGAAAATACAGAGATGTTGACAGCGTGTGAAAAATTAATTAAAGGACAATAAAGATAATATCTACAAAAACGAAAACAAAGATTATAAGAATAAATATACTAACAAACACACAATATACTATATCGTAGACATCTTAACTTCCGTATTCTGGCTATGATTTGTTGACCTTTTCGGGGAAACTGAAGGTTTCATCTTTGCAATAGGGATGTTTAATGGGATAAAAAAAAAATAATCTATTTAGTCCGTCATTCAGATTATAGAAAAATATTGGATACGTATATTTTGTTTTATCAAATCAATAAAAATTGACAAATATAAAAGGCATCTAAGGTCAGGAGTGGTGGCTGATGACGTCACTGCTCGCTAAAAAGTGTAGCGTGCAGTAACGTCACACGAGTTTTCAACGCAATGTGTCGTCTTCATTTTTTGTTTACATGAAAAAGGAAAAAATACGTGACTAGTATTTTTTGGAAATCTGACTGACGGACTAATTGGTTTTTTTTTTTTTAGTCAATTACCCTATTATGGACGCAGTTATCTTGACGAATAACTAATGGAGATATATTATGAAAGACGGCGATTGGCTCTCGTCTGATTAACAGCGAGTATTTGCACAGGCATAACCAAGTAGCTAGGATTATTCAACAAAGCACAGGTCCGTTCGTGTGTGGAGTACTGCAGCCACATTTGGGCTAGTGCTGCAAAATGTTACCTGGCCATTTTGGATTCAGTTTCAGTGGAGAGCGAAAGGCTGATTGGCGACCCAGATTTAACTAAAACGGTCTCCAAAGCCTGGAGCATAAGCATAGAGTAGCCAACCTTTCGGTGTTCTATAGGATGCATTTTGGTGAGTGTGTGAGGAAATTGCATGATTAATTCCCCTATCTCCGTTCCACCATCGGACGACCCGTCGTACGGCAAGTTTCCACTCTTACGTTGTTAACACCACTACGATCCGGACGAAGCGTTTCGTCTCCTCTTTTATACCGCGTACATCGAGGGACTGGAACAATTTCGTACTACAATTTTACTACGGATTCGGACGGGCTACTAATAATACGGAGTTGGACTATAATTTTAGTGTCTTCAAAAACTAGAGTGAATAAATAGGCTCTTAATAAACTAGTGCGCTTTACCATCAACGATTGCGTCACTGCTTACCATCAGGTGGGATTGCGGTCAAGCGCTAGTTTATCCTTACTAATATTACAAATCGGAAAGTGAGTTAGTTTGTTTGTTCCACTTTCACGCCGTAACTACTGAACCGATTGTTTTGAAATTTTGCATATGTAAAGTTAGAAGTCCGGATTAAATACTCCTTTATCCGGAAAAAATTGATATTCCCGAGTAAAAACAAAAATACCGATTTCCACGCGGATGAAGACGCGGGCGAAAAGCTAGTAATTATATAAAAAAATTACTAGCAATTTGCTTTGAAGTATAAACTTATGGATTCTGAGGTACCGTATTATAAGGTATGTGCCCGATCCAGTTCTTGAAAATTACCAAGTCACTTTATATTGGGATCGGTCTATCATTATTGACAGGCTTATTGTTGCAAATAAGCCTGATACACTAGTGATAGATCGATTACCGCGCCTCGCAATGATTGTCAATGTTTCTATTCCACGTGACGGGAATCTCGTGAAAACTGAGCACGAGAAACAAATTAAATATCTCGACTTGGCGCACGAGATAGTTGACATGTGGAATGTGAACTCGGCTGTCATTATACGGATTATCGTATTGGCCAATGGTTTGATAGCCAAGAGCCTCGATCAACATCTATTGAGGCTCTCGTTAGGCAGTTGGATCAAGGGCCTGATTCAAAAGGCAGTACTCCTCGATACGGCCCGCATCGTAAGAAGGTTCCTTTCTCTGGAGCCTTAACCACCGGTATCTTGGACCCCGCTCCCGACATCGGTGGATCCAGTATTTTTTATATTTTTAAATATTTTTATGTATTTTTATATTAAGATATTATATAAAAATGTAAATGAATATGTATACAGTCGAAATATAGGAAATATATACATACATACTTTTAAAATAATTATACAACTATGAAGAAGTGGAAATTAACCAACGTTAATTTATCATTTTGTTTGTTTTTAACTGCAAATATTATACGTGTAACGGAAAGGACACTCACTACATACCCAAGACACGGCTTCTTTCTTGTATGATGTGAAACGATATTAGAAAGGTTTTTCTATCATCTCCACCTGTTCGGAAGTTATGAGAAAGGTAAGCTACTACGACACTAAGCTCCCAGAACGTGTCATATTATAGATCTACATACGTAGTGCGATGTCACGTTTTATGTATAAATATTATACATCTTATTTATTTATTTTATCATTATAATGGGACTGCTTATACAGGGTTTTTCATTAAAAGCGCTCAAATATTGAAATGAAATAAAACAATCAGTTTAAGTGATATTACCACAATTTTTATTACATTTTAAAGAATATTCAATGACATTATGTGTGGAAAATAATATCAGCTAAATGGCCACCGCAACTCCGCTGTAGATGGTGTATTCTGGTGGACCAATTTTGAAGGACGTCTTCGCATAAATGGGGCTCAATTTCACGAAAAACGCGAGTTATGTTGCCCTTTAGGGCAGCAATTGACTGTGGTTTATCTGCATACACTAGACATTTCACGTAGCCCCACAGAAAATAATCGAGCGGTGTTAAGTCACACGATCTCGGGGACCAGTTGATGTCGCCACCACGCGAGATGACGAGGCCCTCGAACTTCTCTTTCGATAAATTTAATGTTTCCCGTGCTGTATGGCAAGTGGCGCCGTTCTGTTGGAACCACATGTTTGTAAGATCCATACCACCTACCCTAGGCCACAAAAAAATTGTTATCATCGTCCGATATCCGTCGCCACCGCAACGCACGTAACGTTAGGCGAATAGAGCACTGATTTTGATAATAAATTTTAATAATTTCTACGCGTTGTTGAAGCGTGTAACGTTCCGTGGTGAAATGTCACGACTAAATATGTATTCATGTAAAATTTTGCAGCTATCGCATTACCAAGATGGCCGCTATGCGCTGTCAAAGTTTGAGCGTCCCTATTGAAAAACCCTTTACATCCTGTATTATTGAATTGAGTAACAAAAATAAAATGGCAAGCGTCATCAGCATATAAGGAAATTATAAAATCAGTCGATATCGTAATTTTGCAGCTATCGCATTACCAAGATGGCCGCTATGCGCTGTCAAAGTTTGAGCGTCCCTATTGAAAAACCCTTTACATCCTGTATTATTGAGTTGAGTAACAAAAATAAAATGGCAAGCGTCATCAGCATATAAGGAAATTATAAAATCAGTCGATATCGTAATTTTGCAGCTATCGCATTACCAAGATGGCCGCTATGCGCTGTCAAAGTTTGAGCGTCCCTATTGAAAAACCCTTTACATCCTGTATTATTGAATTGAGTAACAAAAATAAAATGGCAAGCGTCATCAGCATATAAGGAAATTATAAAATCAGTCGATATCGTAATTTTGCAGCTATCGCATTACCAAGATGGCCGCTATGCGCTGTCAAAGTTTGAGCGTCCCTATTGAAAAACCCTTTACATCCTGTATTATTGAATTGAGTAACAAAAATAAAATGGCAAGCGTCATCAGCATATAAGGAAATTATAAAATCAGTCGATATCGTAATTTTGCAGCTATCGCATTACCAAGATGGCCGCTATGCGCTGTCAAAGTTTGAGCGTCCCTATTGAAAAACCCTTTACATCCTGTATTATTGAATTGAGGAATTGAGTAACAAAAATAAAATGGCAAGCGTCATCAGCATATAAGGAAATTATAAAATCAGTCGATATTGTAATTTCTTCTTTTTCTTCTTCAGCCTATAAAGGTCCACTGCTGGACAAAGGCCTCCCCCAAGGCTTTCATGCCATTGGGGAGGTTTGCCCCACGCTTGGCAGGCGGGTTCGGGATCGCATTAGTTTGATATTCCACAGAAGAAGCGGTGCTGCCCGCTTCCCTGCTGAGAGTTCCCTTAGTCGCGTTGTATTACACCCACGAGAAGATATGGGCCCGTGTGGTACCGGGCTTAGAATTGTATCGTAATTTAGAGTGACCTCTCAAAACCGCCGCGAGTTGGCCACGGCTCACCGCCCGCAAGCCCGCGCCTTCGGTGGCCGGAAGTTCGATGTTGTCTCCCGATCAGGGCGTCTCCTGCGGCGGCTAAAGGCGTGAGGGCGCCGGGATTCCCGCTCCCTCACGCGCTCCGCCTCCTCCTTTGCTAGCATCACTGCATCATCTGCTTTGTCACATTTTTTTCTGAGTGGATAGGCTTAATAAACAAGCGCGTTTTACCATCAACCATTGCTTCTCTGATTACCATCAGGCGGGATTGCAGTCAAGCACTAGTTTATATTTATTACAAAAAAAAACACTACCAACATTATTTCTCTCTCCTTCCCCTTAGTATTCCATCCAAAAAGGTTGTCTGTAAAAGATAGCTCTTAGCGATGAGCACCCTTGTATCACCCTTTGTAAAATCTTTATATTTTACAAAGGTTACTATTCTATTCTAAGGCTGGTTGACAGACTAAGTGCTTCTGACGCCCCGAAATGACTGTTAAAAATCCGATAACGAACGACAGCTGGGACCAACAGTTGCACGTGCTTTTCGAGACGCGGAGGGGTCAAAGAGGGGAAATGATCACCCACCCACGGATCAGCCGCTACAAACGTAACATAACCCAATCTGTTCACCCGTGCGACTCTCATTTCTCAGATAAAAGCCCCTCCAATAACATATCAACCGGTATGTTACTATAAGTACCTACGCTACGTAGCGCGTCCGAACAGACAAATCGTATAACTTATATTTTACTCACTAAGAAAAGATACATTTATAGATTACTCACTAAAAGAAGAAAACTTTTGGCAAGGGCTGTGCAGTTTCCATATCTATAGTTCAAGTTTCACTTCGCGTTTCAGTCAAGAAGTTGCAATCTTTCAAACATTTTCATAATGATCGGTGTTATATTATTTGGTGTTCTAACATGCCTGTGTACTATTTGGGCATGGATGGTGTATGTGACGGGGGGGCGACATAAGCTACCCCCAATGTACCCGGGCCTACTTCCTATTGTGGGGCACTTTCATTTGCTGATCGGTGATGGTATAAGTAAGTATTATTATTTTTGTCTTGTATTTTCTTGTATCAATTGTAGGTTCTGGTACATCCATGAGGATTTTCCACGCCAAAAACAAAAAAAAGAAAAGTCTAGATAGTGCATAAATACTTAATGTAATTAATTAACAGTGACTATAATTTGAAATAATGTAATACATTAACAATGAGTATATTTAACGTCAAAAATAAATTTAAATTTAGATAAATAAACGAATGCCCCGGTTCCGTAGCAGTATATCTTTTTGTGTAATTTAAAATTAAAAAGTACTAAAAACTTAACTACATTTTAGTTTAAATCTTTTGTAACAGTATTTATATTTCTATAATTTTAGATCTGTATTTTAGTGTATTGTGTGTTTAATATTTACGCTAGCGACAATCCCATTGTATGACTAGGAAAATAACTGCCCATTCCAAGGTTGCCTCGAAGAGATCGCAGAACAATAAGGCCGCCCATTGGAAATATTGTAGTGTTCAATGTATATGAGGTATATTTATAATATACAAATCCCTTACCCATCTTCAGAAATGAAATCGTTTATTATCCAATTAGGATCACTGATCACTTTTACACGTCATATTTTTTGAAACTAGATGGAGCCGGCATTTCCTAACTGACTACCTCTGAGAAGAAAAGTCGAAACAAACTCAGGGATCATCGTCTTTTTCCAAGTCCAGACATTGAAAATGAAAATATTTACAATAGTTTAAGTGATTTAAAAAAAAACAGTGACTAAAATGTCATAATTGTATAGGGTTCCAATAATAGAGTAATAGTGATTTAGTTATAAGAGAAAATGTAACTAAATATTATTGGAAATAAAAGGGCTTTATTATTATCATTGTAGTGTGCATAAAGAAAATAATATAACATGACAAACAACTGACTGTAATTACTACATTTAAATATGAATAAATAAGTTTAAATATAAATTTTAATAAATAAATTTAAATTTTAAAAAAATAACATAAACACTGGTCTAATTTTCAAAAATATATTTTTAAAGATGGATGTATTATATGAGTGATGATAGTTGATATAAAAGAAAGGTCTACTGATTATGTACAAATCTCACGATGAAAGATTAGATAAAGCGAACGTGGAGTAAGCTGCAAATAGTATCAATCTCGGTGGTAGGCCATAACATCGGCCGCCGGCAGAAGTTACCACCCACCAGACAAAGCCTTGCCGCCAAGCGATTTGTCGTGTTCCGGCATGACGTCTGGTGAAACCGTACAGAGGACGGGTCTGAGCAGTTGTGTTGCGATGTGTGCCGGGTATGATGCGCCTAATGTTGTTGTGTTGGGAATTTGGTCGTGGAGAGTCTTCAGATCAATCTCCCATTGGCGCAGCATCGTTGGCCGTGTTGTTGGGTTTAACATTGCATCACCTCGCTCAACTGCAGTCTTCCTTCCTATTAGCTCAGTTTTTCGAAGTGAATAGGCTCTTAATAAACTAGCGCGCTTTACCATCAACGATCGCATCACTGCTTACCATCAGGCGGGATTGCGGTCAAGCGCTAGTTTATAATTATTAAAAAAAACAAACAAACATTAGTAAGATTGGCAGCTCATACCATACTCAATTCACCTAAGTTGTTCACCAAGAAGATGATGATGGTTCTAATTCTCTATAAGAATTCGATCGAAAGCTCAACGAAAGCATGTCTAATACAAATATTAATAATCGTTGTATTTATAAAAGGGGGATACATTAATACCTTAACAATTAATATAGTGCGCAATTGCTAATTTGACAGAACTCAGTTGAACCGGGTTGAATGTGCATAAATAGGTAGGTACTTAATAGTTAGAATAACACATTAACAATGACTATAATGTAATAATTTAACAATGACTATAATGTTAAATAATGTAATAAATTAACAATATGCCCCGGTTCCGTAGCATTCATTTACTGTCACATAACCAGTTCAGGATTCGATACACATGTCAGGTATGTTAATAAGGGTTCACAAGTACAAGGCAGTTTTGTTCAAATATTTATTTCTTTTTATAATACATATTTTATACTTACTATCTTTATGAAGGCTAAATCGGCATAACGGTCAGAATAATACTACAAAGTTGTTAGGTATGAGTGTTTTATTTAGGTATTAGCATTATAATTGTTATAATTTAGGTTATATGATTATAACAAAATTATTTATTAAATAGGAAGTTTATTTGAAAAAAATAATGCTTTTAGTTTGAGTTACTTATGTAAATTAAATATTTAAAATCAATTCAATTAGGTAAAATATCTGTGTCTAATTTACAAACTTATAAAACTAAATAAACTACAAATTACTAAATAAAGCTATTACACTAATTAAAACTATTAACAAATTATAATACTACATCAAAAAATTCTTCATCATCGCTGTCGACTGGTAATGTACCCAAAAGACTGGCGGCATTGCCACGTTGAATGGCAATGCTTAGCGTCTGGTCAAGGTAAAAGCCAGCCCTTGAGTCACGGGAAGTGTCAACAAGCCGTTTGGACAGTTCATTAAAAAGGCAATGAGCACTCGGACCCCACGGCCCGAGGATTTCAACCCCAAACGACTCGAAAATATAATTTCCGATAAAGTTGTTGTATTTTCGCTGTTTGAGATTTTCTGCAGCCGCAGCAGCACCGCCAACACAGCACGCCGAGCCAGGAAGATGGGATGGCGCAAGAGTATCGACGCAAGTTGCATCCCAAATAGGATAACAAAGTTTTACTTGGTACCAATAAGTGGACTATGGAGTTGTCTAAGAGGTCAAAATTCAATAACGTTAAACTAATTATGAATATTGGGCAATAATGCCATACTAGTATATTGAAGCCATATTTTTTTTAAATCTTTAGTCCTCAGAATGGTTATATCTAAGGTGTTAGCAGGGTAGTAACCTTGATTTGTATTAGGGGTCAAAGTATGAAATTGCCATTTTGTTGCCATGAAGATTCCATAGAATCTTGATTTGAATTAATTACTAATCCATTGATCCATAATATGTTCGTAAAATGCGTCTGAGAAGTTACCACCCACCAGACAAAGTCTTGCCGCCAAGCGATTCGTCGTGTTCCGGCATGATGTCTGGTGAAGCCGTACGGAGGACGGGTCTGAGCAGTTGTGTTGCGATGTGTGCCGGGTACGATGAGCCAAGTATTGTTGTGTCGGGAGTTTGGTCGTGGAGAGTCTCCACATCAATCTCCCTCTGGCGCAGCATCGTTGGTCGTGTTGTTGGGTTTAACATTGTACCACCTCGCTCAACTGCCGTCTTCCTTCCTATTCACTAAGTTTTTTAAGTGAATGGGTTTAATAAACTAGTGCGCTTTACCATCAACGATTGCATCACTGCTTAACATCAGGCGGGATTGCAGTCAAGCGCTAGTTTATAATTATTAAAAAAAAAAAAAAAATGAATATTGTCAAACTGTCAAAACGAAACCTATGGATAGTCGTATTCCACTATTTTAAAAACAACTTAAAATATCCCCATTTCCGGTATTAATACATCTATGACTGTATCTTTGTGCACAATTATTTTGATATATTAGACACACATGAATCGAATTGTGTTAGCCTTAAAAAAAGAGTAAATATAAAAACCAAATTAATAGACGATGATATTTTTTTTTTATTTTAATTGTTTTGTTTACTGTTTTTTTATTCACATTCACGATTAATTTTAATGAAGTATTATCTTTTAGGTACAGGTGTTTAAATCTTTTATTTAGCACTTACACGGACACATTGATAAATAGAGAAGTATTATATACTGCTTTATTATTATTATACTTTTGTATATTATATTTTTGTATTTCTCTTTACTATTATACTTCCCTATTTATCAATTTTCTTGTAGATGGGACATTCACAATTTCATTCAATAGTCTTTTTTGAATTTCGAACACAGAATTTAAAGAAACAAAAGACGATTTCGAGCCTGTTTGTTGATATCAAACAATCGAATACTAAGAAAACTTGATTTTATTGGTTTACTTGGATTTAATTCTTGCAAAAGTGATTGATATCTTTGGTTTTGCAACAAACATTACTTATTATTAACATTAAGGTGAGGTTCTATCTATAATCTATGGATACTTCACCTGAAGTCGCCGCCCAAGCTGTGGCACTTATTCACGCCGAACACAGCCAAAGAAATGTGAGTGCTCAACTTAATTTAAGTCGATCTGCGGTCCGAAATGTTTATCGGAGGTACGCCACGATCCATTCCACTTGGAAGCCCACGATCTCGGGTCACAACTAAAAGGCAGGATCGATTCATCGTGACGACGTCACCTTACCTCCATTGAGATACAAAACCAACTTCGCGACTTCTACGGAGTATCTGTGAACGCTCGATCTGTTCGGAGAAAGTTAAAAGAACGCGATATGTTACCACATAAGCCAGCTAATGGGCCCAAACTAACGCGAGCCCACCGAACAGCGCGCCTTCATTTCGCACGCACTCATTTAAATTGGACACAGCAAGATTGGAGCCGTGTACTCTTTTCTGATGAGTCTAAAATTGTGTTACATGGCAGTGATGGAAGGAAGAAGGTCTACCGACGTAAGGCAGAGCGTTTCGCACAATGCTGCTTTGAAGAGAGGGTTGCTTATGGCGGTAGCTTATGGACTGTCTGGGGCGGTATATTCGCGAGTGGCCAAACTCAACTTGAGGTTGTTACAGGACCACGGCTGCCAACATTAAATGCTGAAAGGTACATTCGTGAGTGCTAAGAACCTCACATGATACCATACGCGGACTATGTGGGCCCAAATTTCCTTTTTATGCATGATAATGCAAGAGCCCATACGGCCGGCATCGTCTGGGAATATCTTCGGGATGTGAACATCACAGTTATGGACTGGCCAGCCAGAAGCCCAGACATGAACCCCATTGAGCACATGTGGGACGAGCTAAAAAGACGTGTTAGGGCTCGTCAGCCAGTTGCCCAGACGATGCAGGAGTTGTAAAACTGCCATAGAAGAGGAATGGGAGATGATCCCTCAAAATTTCATAGAGCGGTTGATAAACTGTATGCCTAATCGCATGAGAGCTGTGGTAGATGCCCATGGAGGCAACACGCGTTGTTAAATTAAACCTTTATTTGATAAAACATGTTTTTTATTCAAAAATCAATTGCCTTTAACAAGGCGCATATCCGACTTGTTAGGCGTAGCTCCATGTCGTATGGTATTCTGAATTGGAATTTAAAACAATACAATCGAAAAGATGGTAAAATGTATCAGGTTTAAAACTGCATCAATAGTTTTTGTTCAATCTAGCAATCATATTTCGGTAGGGGCCATCGAAACCTAAACTCTAAGGTGGGCCAATAGATGTGCCCAGAAGTGTATTAGGCCATAACTATCTACCTACTATTAATTACTACTATTTATCATGTAATTCATACAAATAACTTATGAAAGGTCAAGATTGAGCTGTGAATGGCTATAGATTAAGTCAATTGATTGGTGCGGTGAACATTATCTTGTTAAAGTGTTTGTACAAACCTAGTTACGGAAAATGAATCATTTATCTTTAATAATCCTTCACATAATTACACTACTGAGACACAGGCCAACTCTCTGTGAGAGGGAGTGGGTAATCTACGGCTACCACACAAATCCAGCGTGGGTTAGTATATCTCACATATCTTTAAATTTTAGGTAGTTTGCCTTCACCTTAGATATATAAATAGTTGTGATGAAACAATTTACACCAACAAAAGCGACTTGTCTGGGTTTGAACCTACGACCTACAATCACAAGGCGCGAACACACTACTAGGCCACCACTATTCTTAGTGCTCCAACTTGGCGACAAGGTTGGCGCAGTGGCTGAGCGATTGGCTGCTGAATTGCGTGTCGCGGGTTCGTTTCCCACAAGGAACAAATATTTGTATGGCTTACAGTTAGTTGTTCTGGATCTGAATGTTTGTGTATGTGAATTTAAATATTCGTTAACGCACCCACGTTATAGGAGAAATTCCTAGCGTGAGGCAAAGTTTAAAAAAATAACAAAACAAACTTATGTTATATGAACCGGTTTTTGGCTGTGCGTTGATGTGCATTGTCTGTCTCTATGAATAAATATTAGTTATGTTTTTAATAATAAATAGATACTATACACGAACTTATTTATACTATTTCTTCTTTGACAGGTTTATGGCGTCTTACAAAAGATATAGCCGCCGAAGCTAAGAGACAAGGCGGAGTCATCACCTTGATATTTGGATACAGGATTTACTATAGTAAGTTCAAGATAAACTCTTATTTATCACTAGCAGCGTCCTCCAGTTCATCCGCATATGTTCCAGTCCCATGGGAATATACAATATGTAAAGAATACCCTGTCCGACCCATAAGGGTAATAAATGTTAGGTAAACACATGACCAAATATAATATAAAATTTTACGAAATCATCACAGTAACAATATTAATGAATTTTGAAATAATGTTTTTTCCCGCGAATTAATTCCGATTTCCCCGAAAATTGGTAATTTTATAAAAAGTGACAACACCATTCTGACGGTATTATTATAAGCGATCTGACCACGTGACGCGTGCCCTGCCCCCCGTCGCCCGCGTATGGATTGTCTACCGCACATGCATTAAGTTACCGCTTTTTGCGAAACAATATTTATTTTTTTAAGGGATTTATTTTTTAGTTTAGTCCGGCTTTGTAAGCATTAGTAGAATCAGTTATCGATACCTAACAATACCTTCACGGAACGGTTAATAATCCATTATGCCAAATTTCATTCGAATTCGTTTGAGTTTTTGCATGCAAGAGTAACAAACATACGTCTGTTCATGTTTCCATCCTTAGTACCGACGACAGCAGGTCAAGCTACCCCAAACTAATAAACATTCCCAAACAACCTTGAGCCTTAAAGCTTTAGAAATGAAGTTGAAAATCTGATAAAGAAATCTGAGAGGTTGTCAGCTTGATGTGCTGTCGTCTATACAAACAGTTACGTTATAAAAAATGATTAAACTCGTGCTAGCTAAACCGAAAAAAGAGTTCAAGGGTTTACTTCGTTCCCTGGTCGGGAGGCAACACCAAACTTTTCTCGGTGGTAGGCCATAACATCGGCCGCCGGCAGAAGTTACCACCCACCAGACAAAGTCTTACCGCCAAGCGATTTGTCGTGTTCCGGCGTGATGTCTGGTGAAGCCGTACGGAGGACGGGTCTGAGCAGTTGTGTTGCGATGTGTGCCGGGTACGATGCGCCTAATGTTGTTGTGTTGGGAGTTTGGTCGTGGAGGGTCTTCAGATCAATCTCCCTTTGGCGCAGCATCGTTGGTCGTGTTGTTGGGTTTAACATTGCATCACCTCGCTCAACTGCCGTCTTCCTTCCTATTCGCTCAGTTTTTCTGAGTGAATAGGCTCTTAATAAACTAGCGCGCTTTACCATCAACGATCGCATCACTACTTACCATCAGGCGGGATTGCGGTCAAGCGCTAGTTTATAATTATTAAAAAAAAAAAAAAAAAGCTACCGGCCACCGCAGGCGCGGGCCGTGAGCAGTGAGTAGCTCACCGCCCGATAAGGACCACGCCCGAGCCGACGACGGCGCGTCGTGTTTCACGTGCGTGTCAAAGAGATGTCAGCACATCGTGACGGGGTCCACGAAGAGCGATGCCTCCTGAGTCAGGGTTGTGGGTTTAAAAAAGAAACCGTGGCCCTGGCGCACAGGTAAGTGAAGAAACACGGATGGGTTTTAGTCATTAAAAGTCTGACACGCCCTTCCGCTCCGGAGAGAGGGGGAGGGTCAGGGAGAGGTCATTTGATGATTTCCCACCCAGAAAAAAGGGGTCTACTTCGTTGGGTACGCCACAATAGCGGCGGTAAGTTTCCTCTTTGAAGAGTGGCTAGAGAAACGCCACGGCGAACCTCACCATCCGCTTCACGCAGGTCCTCACCGAACACGACTCTTTCGGGAGGTTCCTGTTCCAGATAAGTCGGGAAGAAACGCCAGAGCGTCACCACTATGGAGATCGCTCTGAGGACACGGTATAACATACGGTGGATGTCTGCCCGGTTTGGGCGAAGCACCGCCGTGTCCTAGTGGCGGCGATTGGCACGACATCCCGCCTCCGTCCCTGGGCCAGGCTATGGTCCGGAGTGAGAATGCATGGCAGGCAGTCACCTCCTTCTGCGAAGCAGTGATGTTGGCAAAGGAGGAGATGTAGCGCAACTTGCCGCCCGGTAAGGACCAGGACCGGGTCGACAGCGCGTTGTGTTTCACGCGCGCCAAGTTTGCGGGTTGTTTTGGGTTCACGCTTTTAGTCAGTATAAGTCTGACACGCCCTTCCGCTCCGACCGGAGCGGAGAGGTTATTTGATGATTTCCCATCTGGAAAAAAGGGCTTACTTAGTGAGCACGAAGTCCTGGATTTTAAAAGAAACTGTGACCTCTTAGTTTGTTTTGACCTTTTTTCTCAGAGTAATCAGATACGAAACGCCGAACGCATCTTGTTAAAAAATAAATAAGATTGTAAAAGTGTTTAAACAAACCTGTTTACAGAAACAAATTGTAATTTATCAATTATATTCATCTATTCACTCATAACTCCTAAGCAGTAAGCTTCTCGTTGTATTTGGAAACCCTTTTCTTATAGTAGAAAAAAGTGTTTCTTACCAAAAAAGTTATCTACTACATAATACGTATAAAAAGATTTTTGAATAAAACTAAGTACTTAATAAATATACCTATTGGCTATATCAAAAATTGCACATGCGTACACGTCAAATAAAAATAAAACAATTTATTATTTACCGTGACTGTTTTAAGTAACACCTACTCATATAATCAAATTATGTGTATCAAATTCCATTTGCTTCATTATATACAATAAACAAAATTATATACTAAAGACCAACTACCAAATAAATGTCAGCTATAAAAAGTTGATGCTGAATTTAAATAGAAATCAATTTATTAATTAGTTTTATTGTATCAATAAATTTAATATAATATCATTTTTCGTAGAACCGGAGTCACATGTCGTACACATTACTAAGTATTTAGTAATGCGAAGACATATTTATATTTCGTAAATAGGGAAAAAGAAAACTACGAGAGTACGGACGACATGATACATGAGTTAAAAATTCATCAGCGTATTATCACAGAATATTCTGCCAGGGCTGTGGGTTGTTCGAAACACATACCGTGGCCTTAGCAAATGACCCAACACAACGTTTTAGTCAGTAAAACTCTGACACACCCTTCCGCTCCGTCCAGAGCGGCAGAAGGTCGTTTAATCATTTCACACCGAAAAAAAGCTTTGAACACTTTGTTCGCACATGTGCACTACTAACATAGAACAAACATCAAAGTCTGTGTTCGTGGTACGCACTGTACGACCATCCCTAATAAAGGTAGTGGTAGTACAGGCGCCTATATGGTAAATTAACAGAACCTAAACTAAGACCTACACAGTCCCTACGACCCTAAGTCCTATAAGCCCTACAGTCCTGATCTACCATATAGTTTAATAAATAAAATAAATAAGTGCGAGATGCCTGCACCAAGACACCTAAGGTAACAGACGGATAGTGGGTAGGATTTCCAGGTAAGGGTGAAGGGTAAACTAACTACCAGTCCAGCAGACTCACAGGACTGATCAGAGATGGCTAAAGGTGTCTTGGCCGCAGTGGGGGGTTATGAGACAAGAATTTAAGAATTATTTAAGAATTTTTTTTTATTTACTCAATATTATAGCTTATACACTATGTAACAAAAACCCTGTTGTTCCTTTCTGGGACATATAATTTTACCTACAAGCACATGATTAATGAAGTCATAATTAGAAAACAGTAATCATTGTCTAGTCGAGGGGTCACAATCAAATACCTATTAAAACCGACAAATTCGAATTTTTTTTAGAATATCTGATTTTATAAGTTAAATAAATTGGCGGGAACGTTCTACTTATGTCTAGTTTCTTCATGCAGAATTGCAGAGCTAAGAAATCGCTTACAGATTATAAATATTAATAATTAAACATTTATTTTAATTATTTTTGTTGAACAATTTTTATAAATTACTTGCTTTATTACGTCCGTATGCCGATTCTTAAAACGTAGGTTGAAGGAACAACAGGGGTTTTGTTAATTATTGTATATTACTTTTTCTCAACACACACAAATGTACAAACGTCTTAGTATTTTATGCGTGTAATCTGCCTTTATATCAATATTTGAAGTAGGCTGCGCGTCAGCTTCCGAATTGCTGAATCAATGTACAAAGATAACATTGAACACGCACGTCGATTTTTTAGTTGTAGGACCTGTCAATTCCGTTAACGTTTTGAGATCAGTGGTGACGAAATATCTTAACCCCGACCTAGAAACTTAAGCCGCGGCCTTTAACACTGTTCCTTTGGCACAAGTCAATTATTTCACTTGATTCTATCAAGTATTTTTATTTGCTGTTGTTGTGTCGTTATAAATTTTAAATAAAATCAATTTCATTAAATGTCAATTAGATTCGGACACATGACATACCTATAATAGGGATGTATCCAAGGTATGAAAATCAAAAAAATAATTAGTCCGTCTTATAGATAATAAAAAAAATTAAGACCCGTATTTTTTATTTTGTCGAAATTACCAAAAATTACTGAGATATAACGTATTAAAGTTACGGAGTGGGGGCTAATTACGTCACGCCATGCTATATTTTGTACGACGGCGTGACGTCATGCGATATTTCAAATCAATATATCTTCCTAAGTATTTGAATAAAAGAAAAAATAAATAATACGTGTTCAATATTTTTTAGAAATCTATCTGATGGACATTAAATTATTTTTTAGGATACAAGCCAATTATTATTTGCCAATGTCAAGCAAAAAATCGCTCAAATAGTCGTCTAGTTCAAAATAGCGCTAATTATCCAGAATCCGCAAAAGTTATTTTTTTATATTGTCTAGATTTAATGTTTCTATTATATTATCTTAGGTAACTTATTAAATATTTTTTGGTCATATGTAGAGAAGATAATCTTGTACATTAGTGTCGTTTTGCCAAAAGTGACTTCCAGTTGCGTTTTGTTTTATCTCGTAATTTTCTGTAGTAGTTTTCGGTAGCTATTTTATTATGGTGGAATAGTAGATTTAACTAAGTTTTCAGTATTCTGACCGCGCACTAAAATTCTTTGACACAAACTTTTAAGTACCCCAATAGATACTTACTGATTCACAATACAATAATTAATAATATACATACAAAAGTAGATATTCATACTAAGTTTCAAATTTAATAACTCAAGGAATAAGATTTTTCATACAAACGAAATACTCTCATTTTACCTTCTTAGGGGTGGAATTTCAAAAACTCCTTTTTAGTGGTTGCCTACTCTTTCCAAAGACCAAAATCTTCAAATTTCACGTCTCTAGAGCTGGGGGGCAGTCGCGCTAAAATTGTTCAACCAAAACAGAATTGGATCGCAACCAAACCATAACTTTTGTTATGTTTCGTATCGCGCTAACGGTTTAACCATAACTGGATCGCAATTGGAACGTAACCGTTATTAAATGAACAAGTTGAAACATAGCTAACTTTTTCTATGCCTTGTCAAACTTACGTCTAAACAATTAGATTTACTTATCTGTGGAAATGTATAATTCATACCTACATTGATTTTACTTCAACCGAATTTAAAACTTTAGCGCGATACGAAATGTGATCGAAACTAAACCATAACTTTAACTGGATTAGATACGAACAAGAGTTGAACTTGTACTGTTTTATTTAGCGCGATTTCCCCCCTGACGGTTTAGGCCGTACGTTGATGTGTCATGTAGCAGTAGGGACTTTGAATGTTTCAAATAGAGAGAACGTGGAATTTTAATCGCCACTTCAACTTTTCATAGGCTATTAAAATTGAATACAAAAAAAAAATTTGAATAATTTAAAGTAGGCATATTAAATACATATTATAATTTTTTAGCTAGGGTAAATGAACTTTGCTAATTTCGCCAATCCATTCCGCGTGCCCTTGGAACGCGCATCGGACTGCGCTCACATAAAGGGCCTGCGCAGACGACGTAGTTTTCTCCGCGACGGAGAAAAAAGTACGCTCCGCGAATAAAAAGTAAACCGCGGATTTACCGCGAACTCAAACGCACACGGTGTGTGGTCATTTGTTGCCCAGAAAATATGTAAGTGAGAGCACACAACGCGGACTAAAGTCCGCCATGTGCGTTGATCCGCCGAGTCACACGAGTTCTATTTTAATCGGGCACTCCCCCGTACTTTTGTCCGGTCCGGTCTCTGCATGTCCTCGGTTATTCGGGGGACTTTTTGTACGCAGTACTTTTATTACCTCGTTTGCGTTACTCAATACAGTTGTAAGTTGTAAGCAATCTATTTTAGCGGATAAAAAGTCCGCGGACAAAAATCCCTCGTCTGCGCAAGCTATTATTATTATTAACAGTTCCATTAATGTGGAACTAGTGAAAATTTTCACACTCCTAGATGTAGCTGGTTAGGTTCTGCATTGGCTGTCAGTAAAGTCGTCAAGATCAATATTTAAAAAAAAATGCATCGCTAGATTTTTGGACTCTTTAACGTCTTCTTTTTTTCTCAGTGATAACAGATCCAGAGGACGCTCTAACAGCGGCGAATGCTTGTCTACAAAAACATTTTGCGTATGATTATGCCAGGTCTTGGCTGGGAGAAGGACTCATCACATCTTCAGGTTAGTAAAACAAATGATGATTGGGTTACCTTACATTCTGTAGAACTGTGCTTTTATTAATAAAATTTTCTACAGTCGTCATCACACAAAATCGTAGACAAAAACGGTAATTTGGTACCAGTGTGCTTCATCTATTACCTTCCTTTGCCCACCCTGCATACCAGAACTGCCATTCTTCACAGTCAAATTTTTTCTGGGTAGTGGGAATCATCAAATGACCTCTCCCGCCTCTGTGCAGAGTAGAAGAACGTGTCTGACTAAAACCCACCCTTGTTCTTTCACTTGCCTTTCGATCAACCCTTGGCATCACCATAGAGCCTTAAAACAGATTTACACAAGCCAAACATATTACTATTATATTATTTACACCAGGTGAAGTTTGGAGACGCCATCGCAAATTACTGACCCCTGCATTCAGCCTGCCAGTGATGCTCAACTTTTTGGAGGTCTTCAACAGCCAGTCAAGAAAGTTGGTCGAAAAATTGAAAGTTCATGTAGCCAAGGCACCCTTTGATCACACAGAATATCTGAGGAGTAATGCATTGGAGACATTTTGCTGTAAGTATTACATTTCATTTACGTGGGACAGTGTACCTACTTATACATTATAAGCCACCAAAAAACGCCGGGAACAAAGCACAGGACCTTCCGCTCCACTAGGATATCACATCCAAAAAGAAAGGATAGATACATTAAAAGAAAGCTAGTCAGTCCCAGAGCAGCGGTGACCTAGCGGTATCTTCAGTGACTTACAAGTTGTACGTCGTAGGTTGGAATTCTATCAGGCGCTATACTTTGCGTACACTATTTCATCACCATCAAAATGGTATGCTGGTAGCTATCAAAATGGTGAAGGAAAAAATTGCGAGGAAACCGGCAATTAGGCAAAACTTCGAAAATATGTGACATTTACCAACCCACACTGGACCCGCGTGGTAGATTACAACACACTCCCTCTCAACGAAAAAAGGCCTGTGTCTGGAAAAGAACTGGAAACATTATAGACTGATTATGCAGTCAGCACCTTTAGAGGCATTATTCTTCTTACCAAAATGGCACAAGTTCGTTCAGGAGAGATACAATAAACTCATATTTTGGACCTGATTCTGAAAATGTGAACTAATTGTAATTGGGTAGTTTCCTAAAAAATAATTTAATAACCATCAGATAGGTTTATAAAAAATTTTGAACACGTATTTTTTATTTTTTCTTTCATTCAAATGCTTAGGAAGATATATTGATTTGAAATGTCGCATGACGTCACGCCGTGGTACAAAATATTCCACGGCGTGATATCTCAGTAGTTTGTGGTAATTTCGACAAAATAAAAAAGCGGATCTTAATTTTTTTTTCTTATCTATAAGACGGACTAATTATTTGTTTGATTTTCAAACCTTGGATACATCCCTATTATGTCGATAGCCTATAAGTGAATTGGATAGTGTACAAGTTACATCCGGAGTCGTTTATTATACGGACCTTGTAGAAACTAGAACCAATTTCCGTGCGTTCAGGCGCTTTTGCCATACCTATTATTGGAATCAATTGTAACAGCTAATACCTACTTAGGATCCATTAACTTAATTAAATTTTATTGCGTGGTGTTTGGCAATCTGGGCTTCTCCCAGTTGCAATAATGTCCCTTTGTGCCGATTGGCCTAGTTCTGTTCTGTCTCCTGCTTGTTATGGAGGGAAGTGGAAAAATATCTTTTTTCTTACTCCTCCGCTATTCTTTTCTGATTAATTTCGTTGCGGGACCCAAGATAGTTGAATCGTTTCTCCGGGACTCGTCGAGCTTCATTGCTCGGCGTTTTTCTGGCGGTCGCCACTGTTGATTCTGGCTTTCAAGAGTTGCAGTGGTTGGGAAAAGTGTGGCGGGTTTTGTCCCAGCCTATAAGTGAACCATAAGCGAACTTATACGAAATAAAAGAATAACATTCTCTTCCTTTTTGACATTAGTGACTGCATTTGGAATATCTTGTATCGAGGACTCCGAGTTCTTGCACAAATACATGAAAGCTGTAGACGAGATTTTGGATATTATCACACGGAGGTTCCAGAAGTTTTGGCTGCAAAGTGACACAATATTTAAATTGTGCGGTCTTCAGAAACGGCACGATGAACTCGCAAAAATTCTTAATGATATGTCTGATAAGGTAGATAGCTTTTATTTAATTATAATTTTATTTAGTTATTAGGAACAATTATTATTTAAGCATGACTTTCATAAAAAGACAAGAAGGTAGCTGCAAAATTAAAATACTGCGGAAATAAGCGGGCGTCAACGCCCAACACAAATTACATACATGGAAGATTGGATTTTGTTCCATACTTTCACATCTTTATGGAAATCTTATACAAAATTTAGTATTGCAACATTTTTGCTGCCACTGATTTTGTTGAAGTGTTAATTTCTTTAGCGATGTTGAGCACTTTGTTGGATGGGGAAAAGCATTGAATTCGCGTGAGCGTGACCGACCCGACACCATAGACATATACTAATGGACATGCTGTACGCGTATAATCTGCAGTATTTTTTTAGTTTGAAAAGATTGAGAGAGATGGCCTATGCTTTCGGTCTAGCACTATCTCTTTCCTCATAGATGATTGATGATTCTGAGAGAGATAAAGATAGACGAATCTTCGGAGAGCCACAATTCTCATCTCTAAGGCATGTCCATTAGTATAATATGTCGATGCCCGACACCGTGATCGTTTTTTAGGGTTCCGTAACCAAATGGCAGAAACGGAACCCTTATAGATTCGTCATGTCTGTCTGTCCGTCTGTCCGTCCGTCTGTCACAGCCATTTTTTTCGAAAACTATAAGAGCTATACTGTTGAAACTTGGTAGGTAGATGTATTCTATGAACCGCATTAAGATTTTGATGCAAAAATAAAAAAATAATAATAAATATTGGAGGCTCCCCATACTTACAACTGAAGCTCACAATTTTTTTTTCATCATATGATGTACATAACTATAAAAACTACCAACAAAAATTGTTTTGAACGAGATCGTAAATCGTAAATCGCTTATTACCGCGTAATCTTTCATACAAATAACTTAAATCCTTAAGTTTCATAAATCAATGGTACGGAACCCTTTGTGCGTGAGTCCGACACGCACTTGGCCGGTTTTATTTTTTACTTGTTATTTATTGTTTTTTTTTTTAATTCAGTCTTCACTTCTGTCGGCCAGTCCCTCGACAGCTATTTTCTTTTTCTTTTTTTTTGTAATGCTGGATTCTCTTACCAGATCTAAAAATTGACGAGTAGTCTAGAGTAGTCTGTAAAATCTATAAACTAAATAAATAATAGCAGATATGCAAATGGATATTTTTTAGATATTATGCAAATGTATATTTTTATGTTATTCAAATTTATATTCTATTGAAGGTGATACAAAGGAAAAAAGCGGATAGAAGTAACGGTGTTTATAATTCTGGTAAGTATTGTTTGCTACTTTTACCTAAAAAAAAATTCCCTCGTGCAAGAGAAAAAAGAACATCGATTTAAATTAATAAGTAATTGGGCTGTATCCTAAAAAAATATTTAATGTCCATCAGATAGATTTAAAAAAATATTGAACACGTATTTTTTATTTTTTCTTTCATTCAAATACTTAGGAAGATATATTGATTCGAAATGTCGCATAACGTCACGCCGAGGTACAAAATATACCACGGCGTGACGTAATTAGCCCCCACTCCGTAACTGTATTAAGCTATATCTCAGTAGTTTGTAGTAATTTCGACAAAATAAAAAATACGGGTCTTAATTTTTTTTTTTTATTATCTATAAGACGGAGAAATTATTTTTTTATTTTCATACTTTGGATACATCGCTATTAAGAATATTCATCAGGAGAGCAACGGTGGCCTAGTGATATCGGCCACGACATATACAGTATGTTAAGAAAACCCTGTCCGACCCGTGAAGGTGTTGTTAGGTATCGATAACTGATTCTACTAATGGATACAAAACCGGGCTAAACTTAAAAAAAAATCCCACTAAAAAAAAAAAATATTATTTCGCAAAAATAGGTAACTTAATAAATGTGCGTTAAGCACCCTTCCGCGGGCGGCGGGCGGCAGGGCACGGGGCACGTGGTCGCATCGCTATTCACTCATAATAATACCGGTGTTGCCCACTTTTTTTTAAATGACCAAATTTCGGGGAAGTTGGAATTAATTCGCGGGAAAAAAAGATTATTTCAAAATTAATTTGTATTGGTACTATGATGATTACGTAAAATTTTATATTATATTTGGTCATGTGTTTACCTAAACTTTATTATCCTTATGGGTCGGACAGGGTTTTCTTAACATACTGTAATGTAGAAGATGTAGGTCATAGATTCAAACCCCATCACGCTTTAATTTGTGTAAATTATTTCATCACCACTGCTTTCAAAACGGTGAAGGAAAACATCGTGAGGAAACCTGCATGTCCTAGAGGCAAAACTTCGAAGACATGTGACATCTATCAACCCGCACTAGGCCCGCGTAGTGGATTACGGTTACGATTATTATTTCTCGGGTGTAGGCCACATCGGCTGCCGACAGAAGTTACCACCCAACAAACAAAGTCTTACCGCCGGTGAAGCCGCACGGAGGAGGGGTCTGAGCAGTTGTGTTGCGATGTGTGCCGGGTACGATGCGCCAAGTGTTGTTGTGTCGGGAGTTTGGTCGCGGAGGGTCTCCACATCAATCTCCCTCTGGCGCACCATCGTTGGTCGTGTTGTTGGGTTTAACATTGCATTACCTCGCTCAACTGCCGTCTTCCTATTCACTAAGTTTTTTTTAGAGAATAGGATTGCGGTCAAGCACTAGTTTATAATATTTCCATTGGATAGCCCATTAGTCCAGTAAGGCTTTAGGCTATATAACTTGACGCTGCGACCACTAGGAGCGGAGTATATAAAAAAAACATATCGAAGCCTACGCGGGTGAAACCGCGAGACGCAGCTAATCATACTATACGGGATGTATCTGACATCGACGCACAAAGGAGTACCATGGATCCAGTACATGATTCTGAACCCCCCAGTGGTGGAATATTTCGTCGGTTTTTCATGATTTAAAAAAAATATATATATAGTTATTTTCACTTTAGACCGTTCATAATTGCTATACTTTTATAAACCAATAAGATATAAGTAAAAATTAATTAATTCACTAATTACACAAAAAAGTGGAATGAAAACAAAACTCGAAAAACTATCTTATCAGCTGATTTAATAGAGTTCACATCAGGGATCAACGTCATACCTACAAACCCGCACGGCGGCACGCTTGTAACGTTCAAAGGCCGAGCCGATACTTTTCTTTAAACATTGTTATTTCTGTAACCGTTCATTAATGACATAAATGACTATCATAATTTGATTAGTGGCATGCGGTCTAGCCTTTTCGCGAAGTTTGCGTTACGATGTCAGATACACCCTATATACATACATATGTACATTATACTCCCAACATTAACCGTTAGACATGTGCCCGCCAGATAAAACAGCCATCTGGTTGGAGGACCACTTATCCAATGAAGAAAACGGTAGTACCCACTTTCATCATTTCAGGTACAAAATACAAGCCTTTCCTGGATCTTCTCCTGGAGTTATCAGAAGAGCATGCGTTGACTGATAAGGAGATTAGGGAAGAGGTAGACACGGGCATCGTGACCGGCTTTGATACGTCATCAAGTTTGCTGAGCTATATCATGATACTGTTGGGCACACATCCTGAAGCGCAAGACAAGATATATAAAGAGTAAGTTCAATATATGTATATTAGGAGTAAGTTCGATACATATCAAGAGTAAGTTTGATATATCAAGAGTAATCCTACTTCCTACTATCCTATCCTATCATACCTTCCAATATTATAAACGCGAAAATGTGTGAAGATGTATGGATGGATCTACCTATATATGTATTATGTATGTATATTTGTTACTCTTTCGTGCTAATGAACGGATTTGAATGAAATTTGGCATACGGATGATGTATAACCAGGAATGACACAAAGGATATTTTTATCCCGATATTCCTATTATCCTTCTCTGTATGAGAGGAGATCTGTGCCCAGCAGTGGGACGATAAAAGGTTGATGATGATGATGATGATGATGATTCCTATGAGATCAAAACCTACTCGGGCGAAAACGAGCTACATATTTTTGACATTCCTGGCGGTCAGCAATTCAATTAACACGCAATTATTCGATAATGTACCATTTGGCATTTCATAATAGAATTAGCGATCTATAGACTGGAATTTAAGATCTGTATTCACCGCCAATTTTATTTGTGTTTTTTTTACACAAATAAAATTGATTTTGATTTGTTTTTGAGCCTATTCATGAGTGAGAGAAGAGAGAATCAGAGTCCTGCCATTCGATTCTGTAAAAATCTCACGGTGAAAAGTTTTTTTTTATAACTTTAAACTAGCGCTTGACCGCAACTCTGCTTGATGGTAAACATGGATGCGATCGTTGATAGTAAAGCGCTCTAGTTTATGAAGTCTATTCACTCAAAAAACTGAGTGAATATGAAGGAAGACGGCAATTGAGCGACGTGATGCAATGTTAAACCCAACAATACGACCAACGAGCGTCAGAGGGAGACCCTCCTCGACCAAACTCCCGACACAACAACATTTGGCGCATCGTACCCGACACACATCGCAACACAACTGCTCAGACCCGTCCTCCGTACGGCTTCACCAGACATCATACCGGAACACGACGAATAACTTGGCGGCAAGACTTTGTTTGGTAGGTGGTAACTTCCGATATTATGGCCTACCATCGAGTTACGTGAAATTAGCTTAGAGTGAACTATGAATAGGTTCAATCCCTATCATTTGTTGGAATGACATTTCACTTCACCTAACTTTTCACGATGAGACGGTTACAGAATCACACTACTGTTGTCATTAAATATCACTTCGGTTTCAATTGTAATAAAATATTTCACTCAGTAATTAAGATGTCAAAAACTAAAGTATTATTCTAATTTTGGTACTGATTATATCTACATTACACGTGCATAGCTTAGTCTTGATTAGCTGCAATATGATGTTTTAATGCTTATTGCATAGTTGACGGGTCTCCGTTTGGACAGGTATGGTCTATGAATGATCAGAGACTCATGGGCAAACAAAATTTAAGAATGTTTTAATTACAGAATCAAAGAAGTCTTCGCCACGGACAGGCAAGTTGAGAAGGAAGATCTACAGAATCTGGTCTACACCGAGGCGGTGATTAAAGAAAGTCTGCGAATCTACACCACAGGACCCGTTACTTTGAGATACGTCGACAAGGACGTTAAGCTAAGTAAGCTAACCATCCATGTTTGTCGATTGTTTTATATATCATAAACAAAAAAACTTGATTTCATACAAAGGAAAGATTTATCAACAGTATTTCAATAGATAGACAGATTTAAAGGAACCGTCTGTAATTGATTTTCTAGTTACTAAACTATGTAATCCATGGTTGTCTATAACTTTCTAACGGATTCTGATGTAGTTTTCACCTTCAAATCCAGAAGCCTACTCCTAGAAGGCTATCTGCATATTTCATTATATTAATCTTACATAGAATAAATTAATAGTATTGTCAAAACGCATGACCGTTCGAAGCTGAGTCACCAGTATTTGGTTACAATGTGATTTTATTCCTTCTAGAAAACTACACGATGCGCGCAGGCAGTCAATGCGTCATTATGCTCTTCGGAGCCCATCGGGAACCTGTTTGGGGCAAAGATGTGGAACAGTTCAGACCAGAGAGATGGCTGGATCCAGCTATGCCTGCCAACCCTGGCGCCTTTGTCGGCTTCAGTCTGGGCAAACGATCCTGTTTGGGTGAGTTTATTACCCGCATAGTAACTGCGTAAGACATAATCAGTTTCAGTAGTTTCATTTCGACGGTTCAACATCATTTATTGCGTTGTTCATGTTCTTGCGCCAACATATATGAAGCAAAGCTCTATACAATATTTTTGAATATTCCGATTTTCAAAAATATTGTTTGATTGAAATATAGATTGATTTCTATGTAAAGCAAGGGTTTGTGAAAATCTCAAAAACCCTTAACAGACTGATACCTAGGTGTTACATGAAACTAGTGAAAATACTGAATATCTTTATAGTATACCTAATCTTTATATTTACATATACTGAAAGGCAGAACACCAGGTAAACTTGGTTGATTAACACAAAGAAAGTAGGATTGTTTATTCAATACTCAGACGCGTTAATATAAATTCGTTTAAGCCTTAGCACGGTAGTTGTAGTACCTATTAATAAAAATAATAAAAACAGAGGAAAAAGAAAAACTCAAAAGTTTCAGATAGGTAATTATGTAAAACTAATAGCACTTATTCTCATGATGAATGATTAAGATGTAATAGTAAGGGATATTGTCATTCAACTGTATGAACCATATACAGGGTGTATTTGACATCGTAACAGAAACTTGTTGAAAAGGCTAGACCGCATGCCACTAATAAAATTATGATAGTCATTTATGTCGTTAATGAACGGTTACAGAATTCACAGTGTTTAAAAAAAAGTGTCGGTTCGGCCTTTGAACGTTGCAAGCGTGCCGCCGTCCGGATTTGTAGGTATGACGTTGATCCCTGATGTGAACTCTAATAAATCAGCTGATAAGATAGTTTTTCGAGTTTTGTTTTCATTGTGCTTTTTTGTGTAATTAGCCAATTAATTAATGTTTACTTTAAAATCTTATTGAGTTATAAAAATATAGCATTTAGGAACGGTGTAAAGTGAAAGTAACTACATATATATTTTTTGTTAATCATGATAAAGCCGACGAAAAATTCCACCACTGGGGGGTTCAGAATCATGTACTGGATACATGGTACTCGTTTGTACGTCGATGTCAGATACACCCTTTATATCTTTTTTTTTTTTCTGTCGTGCGGTTGAACATAGTCTTGGAACCTGACCTGGAGTGGTACATGATCGAGCCTGCATAATGGATTCGGTAGTAGGTTTTAATAAACAACAAAACCGACCCGAAGCGACTTATACACATTGTTAATTATGTATGCGGCTACCATTTGCTCATGTCGATCGGAAAATTCTGTTCGGCATCGACTCTTGGTACACTATGTTCAGGTCTACTCGGCACAATTCAAGCTTAACTGATCTTTTTACCGAACTTAATAATATATTATTACGTAATGTTTATCCAATTCCTCCGCCTGGCTGTACCCGATCTTGCACCCCATTTTATTGTTTTTTTGGGCGGGTAATGCCCCTAAATATCCTCCGCTTTGGGGTGGAAAGAGGGATATGTCTGACTTATGCTTCCAACAAAACAACAGGGTGGAACAACGGGGTGATAAGAATATATAGAATATTAACATTGACATATATTTACAGGTAAAACCTACGCCATGATATCAATGAAAACAACTCTGGTACATTTCCTGAGGAGGTACAGAGTAACGGCTGATGACAGCAACCTAAAGCTTAGATTTGACTTCTTGTTGAAACCAGTTTCGGGACACGAAATAACTATAGAAGAAAGAATGTAGACGGGACTTCGGAAGCCTGAAGAAAATTACATTATATAATTGATTAATGAGGGAAGAGCTGCCGATCGATTCAGTAAAAATGTCACCCTGTAAAATTAGGAGAAATGAGTTTAGAGTAAGTTGTAGTGTGATCCTGTAACCATCTTTCGGTAAAAATTTTGGGATTTCACTGCGTGATGAAATTAGAAATAAGGAAATCCGTAGAAGAACGAGAGTAACCGAAGAATTGCAACACTTTAGTGGCAGTGGGCCGGGCACATTGCCCGTAGCGCCGATGCCTAATGGGGCCGACGGGTTCTCGAGTGGCGACCACGCACCGGAAGACGCACCATAGGTAGGCCCCCGACAAGGTGGATCGACGACCTAGTGAAGGCCGCAGGAAACTGCTAGATGCGGGAGGCGCTGGACTGGTCATCGTGGAGAAACTTGGGGACGTCTTTCGGCTGAAATGATGATTATGACGAATAAGTGTGGAATGAACTGTCATCGATACTAATACATAAAGCTGAAGAGTTTGTTTGTTTGAACGCCCAAGTCTCAGGAACTACTGGTCCGATTTGAAAAAATATTTTTTCGTTGGATTTCGCCCATTAATCCAGGAAGGTTTTAGGCTATATAACATCACGCTTCGACCAATAGGAGCGGAGCAACGAGCGGTAAAACCGCGGCGCGCAGCTAGTTACAAATAATTATTCTATATATTGGCTCTATTGACAGCTCACTCTAAGCTCGCTTCACCTAACTTTACTCGGTGAGAAACGCTCTACTGTTGCTGTTTTCATGGTGATATGTTTACAGAATCGTACTGCAAAACTTGTATGTATTGGACTGTCATAAACTACCGAAAAGCTTATGTCAGTAGCAATGGGTTGCATTTTGACAGTTCAGCGACGTTTATTCCGATAATGAGCAGATCCATTTTTCGAACATATGGAGCAATGGATGAGCAATATGCTTCAAAACTATTCAAATGCTATTCCAAGTCATTGTAAATCCGATATGTTTTGGAAGCGATTGATAGAAGATTTTGTCCTAATTCGTATCGATTTAGACTTTATTTATTACCGGGAAAGGTTGAATTGCTTTTGCTTTGATCTTCTTGTATTTCACCATCGCTGTTTAACCTATGGAGAACATAGTGGGTAGTATATTTGTTATTGTTAAGTTATTTCTGTTTATTTTTAATGTATTAGTGTTTGTTTCCTATACAGAATAAAATTAAATAATAAAATATATATTTATTTTATTTTATTTTTTTACTTAAAAATCCTATTCGTTTGGTCCATAAACTTTTAGCCGTGTAGCTTTATAACTAAACGACGGTCGTTCAAGTACCAGTCTGGATTAAATTCAATGATTAGATTGGAGCTGTCATCGATGACGTGCAAGTCAAATTGGTCGCAGTAACAAAGCCTGGGCACAGCAACTAAATTGGTTAGGATAGAACTGTTATCAACAGCGTGCGAGCTCAGAGAGTCAACCGAGGCGTGCACCACTTCCAAAGGCGAGGCGGTTTTTCTCTTTCTCCTTCTTCAGCCTATAGAAGTCCACTGCTAGACAAAGGCCTCCTCCAAGGCTTTCCATTATATTGGGTTTGCCATAATCCCCACGCTTGGCAGCCGGGTTGGTGATCGTGGTAATTTGATATTCCAAAGGAGAAGCGCTAATGCCCGCTTCCCTGGTGAGAGTTACCTTAGTCGCCTCTTACTACGGCTAATTTTAACTAGTTGGCCGCGACATACACACACAAAGGGCACGGGTTCGTATTATAAGAGTATGTAAAGGCTTTTTCAATAGGGACGCTCGAACTTTGACAGCGCATAGCGGCCATCTTGGTAATGCGATAGCTGTCAAATTTGGCATGAATACATATTTAGTTGTGACATTTTACCATGGAACGCTACACGTTTCAACAACGAGTAGAAATTATTAAAATTTATTATCAAAATCGGTGCACTATTCGCCTAACGTTCCGTGCGTTGCGATGGCGACCGATATCGGGCGATGATAAATTTTTTTTGTGGCCTAGGGTAGGTAGTATGGATCTTACAAACATGTGATTCCAATAGGATGGCGCCACTTGCCATACAGCATGACAAACATTAAATTTATTGAAAGAGAAATTCGATGGCTTCGTCATCTCGCGTGGTGGCGACTACAACTGGCCCCCGAGATCGTGTGACTTAACACCGTTCGATTATTTTCTGTGGGGCTACTTGAAATCTCTAGTGTATGCAGATCACAGTCAATTGCTGCCCTAAAGGCCAACATAACTCGCGTTATTCGTGAAATTGAGGCCCATTTATGCGAAGACGTCCTTCAAAATTGGTCCACCAGAATACACCATCTACAGCGGAGTCGCGGTGGCAATTTGGCTGATTTTCCACACATAATGTCATTGAATATTCTTCAAAATGTAATAGAAATTGTGGTAATATCACTTAAACAGATTGTTTTATTTCATTTCAATGTTCGAGCGCTCTTAATGAAAAACCCTGTATAAGTATCAATTTTTAGAGTAAGTATTTTATTTTGAGTTAAAACTATGTATAGTGATTCTATGCCATTTTTAGTACTTAAAGATAGCTATCATTGTATATGCGTTACCTAAAATGCGGGCTTACCTAGGCCTGGTCCTTATCGGACGGCAAACAGTTGGTAGCTCGCCGCCCGGTAAGGAACAGGCCCGGGTCGGTCGTTCCACGCGCACCTCAATGAGACGTCAGCACATCGTGACAGGACAACTTAAACTTAAAGATCATTGAGATAATATCACATCGTTGTATATGAGTCTCCTAAAATTAGACACTGTAGTCATGCCTATGTTTTTACCTATGTGTGTAGGTAAGTATTACAAGATGGGGAGGTTATAAAGTGAAAAATAACTAACACTTAAACAGGTGTCAAAAACGAACACACAAAAACCAAAGATTGATCTGGAGACCCTCTACGACCAAACTCCCAACACAACAACATTTGGCGCATCGTACCCGGCACATATCGCAACACAACTGCTCAGACCCGTCCTCCGTACGGCTACACCAGACATCATGCCGGAACACGACAAATCGCTTGGCGGCAAGGCTTTGTCTGGTGGGTGGTAACTTCTGCCGGCGGCCGATGTTATGGCCTACCACCGAGAAAAGCATAACTCAAAAAAACAATATCATGTCTACATTCTATTACAAAAAAAAATTGTCTGGCAAAGTTGGTATAGTTGAATATTGTTGCAATTGTTTGGTCGATCGACGAACCATAGGATATTGCGCTGACATTAGTAGTATCTTGGATGGACTAGGTATCAAGAAAATATACATATCTGCTCCAGCAGAATTTCTGGACGGAGTTGTTATAAGCGATTTAGATGATAATGAATAAACTGTTTCACTTAAAACAAAGTGTATATTTTTTCCCTTTTTGGTTAACATATTGCTATTTAGGAAATGTATAGATTTACTAGGAAATGTGTGTTATAAAATTTATTTCACACATTTCCGAGCAAATTTAGGAATTATATAAATTTCCTAGGAATTGTATACAATGACGCATTACATACATTTCCGTTAACATATACATACAGTACAATATGTTAACCAAAAAGGGAAAAAATATACACTTTGTTTTAAGTGAAACAGTTTATTCATTATCATCTAAATCGCTTATAACAACTCCGTCCAGAAATTCTGCTGGAGCAGATATGTATATTTTCTTGATACCTAGTCCATCCAAGATACTACTAATGTCAGCGCAATATCCTATGGTTCGTCGATCGACCAAACAATTGCAACAATATTCAACTATACCAACTTTGCCAGACAATTTTTTTTTTGTAATAGAATGTAGACATGATATTGTTTTTTTGAGTTATGCTTTTCTCGGTGGTAGGCCATAACATCGGCCGCCGGCAGAAGTTACCACCCACCAGACAAAGCCTTGCCGCCAAGCGATTTGTCGTGTTCCGGCATGATGTCTGGTGTAGCCGTACGGAGGACGGGTCTGAGCAGTTGTGTTGCGATATGTGCCGGGTACGATGCGCCAAATGTTGTTGTGTTGGGAGTTTGGTCGTAGAGGGTCTCCAGATCAATCTTTGGTTTTTGTGTGTTCGTTTTTGACACCTGTTTAAGTGTTAGTTATTTTTCACTTTATAACCTCCCCATCTTGTAATACTTACCTACACACATAGGTAAAAACATAGGCATGACTACAGTGTCTAATTTTAGGAGACTCATATACAACGATGTGATATTATCTCAATGATCTTTAAGTTTAAGTTGTCCTGTCACGATGTGCTGACGTCTCATTGAGGTGCGCGTGGAACGACCGACCCGGGCCTGTTCCTTACCGGGCGGCGAGCTACCAACTGTTTGCCGTCCGATAAGGACCAGGCCTAGGTAAGCCCGCATTTTAGGTAACGCATATACAATGATAGCTATCTTTAAGTACTAAAAATGGCATAGAATCACTATACATAGTTTTAACTCAAAATAAAATACTTACTCTAAAAATTGATACTTATACAGGGTTTTTCATTAAGAGCGCTCGAACATTGAAATGAAATAAAACAATCTGTTTAAGTGATATTACCACAATTTCTATTACATTTTGAAGAATATTCAATGACATTATGTGTGGAAAATCAGCCAAATTGCCACCGCGACTCCGCTGTAGATGGTGTATTCTGGTGGACCAATTTTGAAGGACGTCTTCGCATAAATGGGCCTCAATTTCACGAATAACGCGAGTTATGTTGGCCTTTAGGGCAGCAATTGACTGTGATCTGCATACACTAGAGATTTCACGTAGCCCCACAGAAAATAATCGAACGGTGTTAAGTCACACGATCTCGGGGGCCAGTTGTAGTCGCCACCACGCGAGATGACGAAGCCATCGAATTTCTCTTTCAATAAATTTAATGTTTGCCATGCTGTATGGCAAGTGGCGCCATCCTATTGGAATCACATGTTTGTAAGATCCATACTACCTACCCTAGGCCACAAAAAAAATTTATCATCGCCCGATATCGGTCGCCATCGCAACGCACGGAACGTTAGGCGAATAGTGCACCGATTTTGATAATAAATTTTAATAATTTCTACTCGTTGTTGAAACGTGTAGCGTTCCATGGTAAAATGTCACAACTAAATATGTATTCATGCCAAATTTGACAGCTATCGCATTACCAAGATGGCCGCTATGCGCTGTCAAAGTTCGAGCGTCCCTATTGAAAAAGCCTTTACATACATCTTATAATACGAACCCGTGCCCTTTGTGTGTGTATGTCGCGGCCAACTAGTTAAAATTAGCCGTTCAGTTTAACAGTTCAATTCGAGAGTTAGTAATTTAATTCTAACACTCTAAATCTTAATGGCAAATCCTAACCTGAAAAGAAACATTATGTAATAATTTTTTTTGGATTTCATAGCGTTTAAATCGAAAAAATCACTCTGAGACTTTATTTTCTTAACTTACAGGTAGGTACCTACTCTTTAAACTTTTTAGATTAGTAGGAAGTAGGATTATTATTTTTATGAAAATCATCTATGTAGAAAAGGTTGTTACCATCAGTCTTTTAGGCGTAAACTACTCGTTGCCTAGCAACGGTTTGTTTACCTCCATTCTTTATCGAATTTGGTTCAACTATAGGTGTAGGTAAAGTTTTTATCAATACAAATTAATCAAGCACAAACACAAGGTAGCTGTTGTGAATAGTTGAGGAGTTCCCTCAACAGTCTCCGGTTTCCATCATCAGATCTACTCCAGGCCTTTATTAAATTGTAGTGCGTTAAAATGCTTAACGAAGGAATTTAGAAAGGCAGTACGATACAGTCGCCCCTACGATTTTTTAAAGTTCCCCTTGATTTCTCTGATCTTCCATCACCTGATGACGATGGGACCACCTAGGAAGTATAATCTATCAAACAAAAAATAATTTTGCAAATCGGTCCCGGCTCCTTAGAGTAATCCATGAACATACATATACTCCTACTCTTTTTGAAGTCAGTTCAAAAGGTTGCCTTTGCCAATCGGACAGAAAAAACTAAAAAGGCTAAGAAAAAAATAGGTAATTTGTGTTTAATTTGGCTTTTACATGAATTAACCAAATGTTTTTACCAAGTGTAATCGCCATAACGTGTTAATTGTTTTGATTTACATAATATGAAAATATTACATGTGCGTCACTAAAATTTGATTCGCTTACAAAGATTAATCAATTATTTTCACGCTGAATTATGTGGATACCTTAAACACGTGTTTTTAATCTTTAAATGAACCGTATCAAAATAATAGAAAAAGTTATCTGTATGGTGCTACTACGCTGTCCTATCACAGCTGCTTATTTTAGTAACTAGCATTAAAATCTCTCCTGACATTACCCTGGGAATCTCCGGAATTGGTTTTTTAAAGGGAACCGGGACCATGTCTATGTGCGGTCCCTGGAATAGTTATAGTGAGCCAAAATCCGACACTACCCGACCTCGCTCCCGGGTAGGGTGCTTTTTGAATGTTTCCCCCGAAAAAAGAAGGAAATGGGTCATAAAAGTACCTACATCTTCCTTACTTGGCTTTTTAGGAAAATATATAAACAATGCTTGTTCAGTTATACGGTAAATGAAAATGTTAGGTATTTGTACTGCAAAAGGATCTGAAATGGAAAAAAATAAATGAATTTAAAAATTGTATAAGTACGTACCTAATTATAACCAACGCCAAATTCGATTAAGAATAGAAGTAAATAACCAATTTAGGGTTATCACAATTCATGTTTTACAAATCTCCTATTATTTACATGATTAGTGACACATGCTAACTATTTATTAACAATTCCTATTGCGCCATATTTCAATACAATCACTAAAATAACATGTATATTAACTTGCTATTTCGAAAAACCATTAATAAGTTGACATAAATTTTACGTGATAGCCCTACAAAAAAGAAAGATGGATGACATCCAGGTTAAAACCTGGATGTCATCCATCTTTCTTTTTTGCATACATTTTGTGGAATTCAGACTAAGAATAAATTTGAGACATTTGTCAATACAATTTTCATATTTTAACTACTTTTAAAACTACTGGACTACGTATAATATAATTATGTATGTACCTACATGTATCAAAAGTTTAACCTATTTGAAAATTTGTTTAAATGCATGTCACATTTTAATTAGAATTATTCTTCATCTATCTAGAAAATGTTGTTAACATCTCCTTTTTATTCCTTATCGAATTTGGCCGATATACAGGTCAAGGGTGGTATGCCATACCACACATGACCTATATATCGGCCAAATAAGAAAAAAAAAGGAAATAAACTCTTTGCAATCATGATTGCAAAGAGTTTATTTCCTTTTTTTTCTTGTTATGTTCCTGCAACTTTATTTACGAAGTTTACTAAGCTACACATTTGAAACAAGCTACGGATATTTATGTAGGTACCTACCTAAATACAGTAGATGAGGGATTATGCAAAATATTAGAAGAAAAAATTAATCCATACTTCTCATTAGCACAGTTTTTAGTAATCAACATGTCAATCTAACTGAGGTCATAAGAAATTAAAATATAACAAAAATATTTTTTTCTACCACGGTTTCCTACACATGTCGGTACGGTCAGCCGTCGGTGCGCATATCCGACTCAACCATGACCTTCTAAGTTATTTTTGTCACGATCGAAAAGTCATCTTATTTTGACATAACATTGAACATGTTTTCACAATTGACTGTATATAATTAAATTAATAGACTTGTTGACTTTTTTTTATTTATGTAGAAAAATAAATTATTAGAATGGCTTGGTCCACCACTGTGACCAGAGACCGGGGGGGAAACGCGATAATATAATTCAACCAAAACAGAATTGCATCGCAACCAAACTAAATAATAATAATAATAATTTTTTATTTTGCTAGAATACGAGTAGATATAAATACATTAGCTGGTAGTTTCAAATATTGTCCATCATATTCAACCATTATCAGGTATGCAAAAATATCACATACTTAAGCCGCAAACGCAATAAATTATATTATAACAATTTTCTATTCAAGAAGGTAAATTACATTTCAATAATAAAACAATGATGTCGACACAGAAGCTAACTATGCCGTTAAAAATGTCAAGGTAGTCAATATACAATTAAATATGTCATCTAGTAAAAAAATGTGCTGATTGGAATCAAGATAGAAGTGGATCAAGATAGAAATTATACAATGAAAAGGTCAAACTAGCCACAATGCAATTAAAAATGTCACCTGGTAAAAAAAAGTAATGTTTAAAATGTCATATTTATTTTAAATGTCAGTGAAATTAAAATAAATCGAAAATATTACAATCAAGTACATTAATTCATGTTATCTTCTCTGTCAAATATTCAGAAATACTATAATAGTTCTACTAAAAAAACTTTTCAGCTGTATTTTAAATTTATTAATGTTTAGTTCCTTCATACACCTCGGTAAATGGTTGTATACCATTGGCGCCATGCAAAATATACTTTTACGCATCAGTGCTGTATTGCCTTTCAGAACTCGCAGTCTATTTTGATCATATCGACTGCGCGTATTAGTTACTGTATCAGACAGCTTCGGGAAAAGTTTAGGCTTAGTTTTAACGAATACAGCAATTTCGTATATATACAGCAATGGAAGAGTGAGTGAGGCTTGCAATTTTCTATGCACTTTAAACCGAACATTGACCTGATGCATCTTTTCTGCACCCTGAACACTAGTCCTCTATTTCTTGGAGTTGCCCCAGAATATTACTCAAAATCGTAGTAATGAGGCCACAATGCCATGGTACGCCGTGACAAGCGCGGCCTCGCCTATAATAGGTGCAAGTTTGTAAAGGGTAAAGGCGGATGAACTAATTTTTTTAATTAATTCTAGGGTATGATCTTTCCAATCCAGTCTATGGTCTATTGTAATACCTAAAAATTTTGTCATACTTTACTGATTTATTCTGTGATTATTATAGTCAATATTTAAATTTTAAATAAATATTGACAATATTGACTATAATATAGTCAATATTAATTTTATATATTACGCGTTGGCTAAATATAAATAGCATCAATTTGGTCTTGTCTAAATTTATTTTTAACTTATTATCTTCTAACCATTTTACTATGGAACTTAATGTATTCGTGATTTCACTTTCGTCTATTTGTTTGTCCGTACTGCTTATTGTGACTGTGCTATCATCGGCAAAAAGTGACATATGGTGTTCAGTCACTTTTGGCAAATTATTTATGTATATAATAAACAAAAGCGGGCCCAGCACGCTGCCCTGTGGTACGCCATACTCAATTTTTCGTTGATCTAATCTGTATATTTGTTCGTGTTTAGTCCTATGATCTACTTTGCGCATTTCGACGTACTGTTTCCTATTTTTTAAATATGATTCAATTAACTGCAGGACGTTCCCTCTGATTCCGTAAGCGAATAATTTGTCAAGTAGGATATCGTGGTCAACATAGTCGAACGCCTGAGTCATATCACAATAGCTCGAACATACAGGTAATCTTTTATCGACATTTGTGATGACCAGGCGCGTGCGCTCCATACAAGCAGATAAGCTGTGCATACCCTAATAGTCTTCTAAAAAATATATAATAATTTATAATATACTACAGTAAAATAATTTATATACTACAAACCAGTGGCGAAGGGTGAAATTTTGACAAAGGGAAGCCGGTCCAAAAAAATAAACACTTAAACACTTACCTACTGCAGGATATCTTGGAGGAGGTCTTCAGATAAGAATAATATGAAAAGCCCCACCTTCACCTTACAAAAAAGGACTGATGATTTGATAACAATGTCTTTCAAGTATGATAAAAGCGGCTTTGTGAAAAGCCTTTTTCGACGTGCATCTCTATACCACACATGCATGCTTGTTAGTAAGTACTAAGTTAAGTACCTATTGTTAGGGAATAAGAGTCAAGAAAAAATAAAATAAAAAATTATAAAAATAATAAAGTGTTAAAAACCGAACCACACAGACACCGATCCAAAACCAACAAAAATATTAAGCAAAAATAAAGCAAATTATACACAATCACAACGTTATTTATATTCTAATGCAATGCGTCTGTTTTTTTTTTAACAAAATGAGCTAAAATGTTGTTATAAAAATTCGGATTACTTTTAATTTTATTAAGCAAATTTTTTTCAATTGACATGATAGCCAAATCGGACAATCTCTGCTCTTTTTGGCAGTTTCGCACATACGTGTGAATGCGTTTTAAAGCAGAAAATGACCGCTCAGCTGAAGCTACTGAAATGGGGAGGGTCAGAATTAAACTGCAAAGAGTCGAAACTTGAGAAAATGCGTCTTTCAAAGACGAATTAACAGTAACAGCACTCTATATGAATTAAAGCCATAATAACAAACAAAATTAACAGTATTTAACCAAATCTGCGATTAAATTACCTTACAGAATCCGTCACAGTTTAAATAACACAAATATTAAAAACAAACGAAAAACTCACGCACCATAGGTAGGTATAGAACGCTATCTCGTAGTAGCGTGGTTTCTGTCTCTTTCTAATAGAGGAGAGGAGAGAAATACAAGCCGCTCGCGGGCGGCTTATATTTATCAAGTTTTACCGCGACGGTTAGCGAGAATTAGAAAGAGATGGACTGACACGCTCTCTCTTTTCGCGGCATAGTAAACCGTTGACATAGGTAAGCTGAAATTCGACGGCTTCCTTCAAGAGAACTACGAAAAGAATTACGAAAAATTGAAGCGCTGATTAATTTACGACTATAAAATGAAATGTGATACTTAGGGTATTGCTAAAAATTGCGATTGCTATTGTAAATCGCGCCGGCATTTGATTAATAATACTTTGTTAATGAAATAGAATGTAAATACTTTTGTATGAATATGGAACTGATTTTTGAAAGGTAACCCGGTGGGAATCGGCTTGTATGGACTCTTCGCCACTGCTACAAACTTAAAACTGAAAGACTTTGTTAATCAGTTATTGATAACACTGCCATCTATTGGGCCTAGTGCTAAAGGGACACATCAGTTGCCTTAGACGCGACGGCCGCGCCACTTCTCGTAACGGCGTAAGCAGTAACAAAATGTGCCTCTTCCGTATCTGTCTGTGTATAAAATTATTTGCTTGTGTGCCTAAACTGTTGTGTACGTGTGCGTGAAATTTCTTTGGGTTTAAAGCCCATGATAAGCACAGCTTCTAATAATGCGACGAATTTAAGAAGTTCAGAAATATAGCATGATAGTTGTTCGTTCAAATACCTTTTTATTTTAGCAGCTTATGTTGTTTCATTATTGGTGGATTTGTTAAATATGTACCTATATTGATTGTTTTAAGCGGAATTGAATATTCATTTATTTTAGAGTTTTTGGTTTAACACAAAAGAAAGGTTGTCTTTATAAAAAGTATTATGATAATTATATGTGGTTAGCAGGTTGTGTAGTGTGTACACACAAATAAATTGTTTTGTTTCTCGTGTAGGTATATTATTTTAAAACACGGCATTGACAGTTCGTCGTTATAAAAACTTAAGAGACCTTAAGTTTTTCAACCTACTTGCTTTTGAATTTCAATACTATACTTTACAGTATGTTACAAAAACCCTGTCCGACCCGTGAAGGTGTTGTTAGGTATCGTTAGCTGATTCTACTAATGCGTACATAACCTGGCTAAACTAAAAAAAAAAAAAATACCCCCTTAAAAATAAATAACTTAAATAAAATAAATAGGTAATTTCATGGCAACACAGGCACAGGTCATGACCTCAGTTGACCTCATGCATGTAGGTATTGGTAGTCTAACCACGTTTATCGACTCTAGAAAGAAACAATGATACTTACTTAGGCAGCTCGTGAAAAGAACTTTTTTTTAAGTAGAAAGGTCGTCTGACCCTCCGAATGTATCTTCGAATTTCATTCGATGAGCACAATGGCTGTGGCGGAGATGTTGTTCCATATTTCGTCCACTAAGAACGATACCGGCCTGACACCGTCCCACGAGATTAGCACGGTGTTTCACAACGTTAGTCCACTCCTACCAATCCACTGCTCGCCGAACTGATAGTGGAGGTACTCACGTACAGGTCGGCAAAAATATGGTGGGGCACCGTCATGCTGGAATCACATTGACCAAGAAGTAGTCACATCCGAATCGTTCAACACCTGATCACAACACAACACAATTGCAGTTTCACTAGGTACCTTCCATCAGCAGGTTACATTACGTTAGAAAACTATGTGATCACACAATAAACGATACGTCTACACGGACGCCATGTCTACGCGAAACTAATAAATTTAAAATAAAAATGATTTTTATTTCATAAAAATAGGTACTCTAACTGCACGGCGGTGCCCTTTGACTAGAGGTGTGAAAGTATTCAAAATATTTCTCGTATCGATTTTTGGTATCAATTTTGTATTTCAGAATTTCACGCATCGATTCAACATCGCATGGCATTCTTTAGATTTTAGAACTTTCACATAACTTAAATCAGGTGAACTTAAATGCTTTACATTGTTTATAATATTCTCCTAAAATCGTATTTCATAAGACCTTTCTAGTTCCTATTTACTAATAATAGGTACTTGTGTTACAATATTGTTATGAGTAATTAATCGATAATCAAAAAAAGTACTTTTACCATTAGGTAATCTGTGTTTTTACAACAAATCATTCGGCCAGGTACAGTTTCGAATAATATCGACAAAAACAAAACGTTATTACGCAAAAATTAGTACATCTCTAATTATTCCTTTGCCGCCGTCGGCGGCTAGACACACTGACGCCGCTAAAGAACCTAAAAAAATAATCAAAAGAAAGCCGACAATTATAAGGTCTAAAATGGTGTTTACACTTTTTTAAATTTCCCGAATTTTGGGGAAGTTACAGGGTAAAAAAGATTATTTCAAAATTCATTAGTATTGTTACTATGATGATTATGCAAAATTTTATATTTTATTTGGTCATTTGTTTACCTAACCCTTATTATCCTTGTGGGTCGGACAGGGTTTTCGTAACATACTGTATATTGTAATAATTTTCCTGAAGTTTACAAATTAGCAAAATTTAATAGTTATGATTCCAATGAGTAGTGCATTACGCATATTTATGAAACACATAGGGCCAAAGCAGACTCATAGATTTGTCTATATTTCCATTTTAAAAGAACTTTTAGCGATTTTAAAACGATCTTATATATATTTAATTTTTACAGAGTTATTTAAAAATAGATAGGCGCGTTGATTTAATTTATAGATAGTAAAATATTTTTTTTTTAGTTTTTTGAGAAATAAATTATTATTTATTTACAGTTGAGTTAGTAATACCATTTCATTGTATTTTGACAGCCTCCATGGCGTAGCGGTAGTAAACGCGGCCGCTGCGTAAGGAGGCGCGGTTTCGATCCTCGCGCAGTGTAAGTATTTGTATGCATGAATATGAATATTTGCACTGGTCTGGTCGTGCCTCGGAAAGCACGTTAAGCCGTTGGTTTCGGTTGCCATACGAACATCTAGTGGCAGTCGTTACGGGTTGTTGGAGCCCACAAAAGTCCAACAATTGGTCTAACTTCAATGCTTCGATATTGCCTTCGCGTTGTGGAGGTCAGACGGCAGTCGCTTCACGGAAAATGTCGACATTTCGCCAAAATCAGCAATTAGACTGGAAAAGCGGACCCCAGATTCCAAAGCTTTGGATGCGACTGGTATTAACCCTGAGATGATGATGATGATTTCATTGTATTCATTTGGGCAAAAAAAGAATACCTAATCTCTCTCCACGTATATCATTTATTTGACTTGTTCTTATCATCAATCACATACTTAGATGTTCATTGTAGCCACGCACAAACATCAATTCAATGTTGACATGCGAAAAAGTACGCGACTATGTTAAATTGAAACTACGTCTAAGTTACGTTTTTTAAGTTTTACCATATATAAGCACAGAGATTTGGGTAGTAGGTATATGTACGCATACCCTCAAAAAAATCTTTGTGCACGCCCCTGGTGATGACTTTATTTATAAAATCATACACGGCCATATTATTGGTTTTATTCTTTCTAAATCCTTTTTGTTCTTGGGTTAATATGTTTTGTTTTTCTAAATATTGATATATTTGTGAGTTTAAGTATTTCTCAAATACTTTTGAAAGTATTGAGGTAAGTGCAATGGGTCTGTAAGATTCCATATATTCTCTATTATTTTTCTTAAACAAAGATTTAACAATAGCAGTTTTAAGCTTACTTGGATATGTGCCGCTTGTAATGCATAAATTGATAATGTGGCTCAAATGTCCACTGATATTGTCTGCTACCTGTTTAATCAATAGTGTTGACAAGCCATCGTTACCTACACTACTGGTATTTTTTAAGGATTTTATTATATATGCTATGTCATTTGTCGAACTGAAATCTGGGTCGCCAATCAGCCTCTTCGCACGCCTCTCCACTTATTACAAAGTAGCCAGGTGACATTTCGCAGCACCGGCCCAAATTTGGTTGCAGTTCTCCATACACGAGCAGACCTGTGCTTTGTACAACATTAGAAGCTGCCTTGGTGTGAAGTACCGCCGGACCTTTGCGATGACGCCAAGTTTTCTGGGAGCCACTTTGGCCTTGGACTCAATGAACCGCCCAAAGTTTAGGTTCGAGGAAATCTCAACTCCCAAAATCTGAAGGCGCTCGGTGCACTCCAAGGATACATTCTGAAAAATAGGAGCCAAAGTGAACGGGCTCCTTTTGGTGGTGAAAAGACACGCCTGTGTTTTGGCGGCATTGAATGCTACAAGATTGGCTTTGCCCCATTCGGAGACTGCCTGTAATGCAGCACTCGTACGCACTACCATAGCCTCTCTTTCGGACCGGATTGATTCCTTACTAGCCTGAGCTTCCGGCAGGTATCGTGAGAACATTGCCAATCGACAGCGATGCGGAGTAATATTCCATTATAAGGAGTAATGTGTATTATTGTATTGGATTATGTAGTAATATTTTTATATAGGAATATTTATGGAAGATACATACCGATATAGGTAATACTTGTTTAATTACATCATTTTCTCGGTGGTAGGCCATAACATCGGCCGCCTTCAGAAGTTACCACCCACCAGACAAAGCCTTGCCGCCAAGCGATTTGTCGTGTTCCGGCATGATGTCTGGTGAAGCCGTACGGAGGACGGGTCTGAGCAGTTGTGTTGCGATGTGTGCCGGGTACGATGCGCCTAGTGTTGTTGTGTTGTAAGTTTGGTCGTGGAGGGTCTTCAGATCAATCTCCCTTTGACGCAGCATCGTTGGTCGTGTTGTTGGGTTTAATATTGCATCACCTCACTCAACTGCCGTCTTCTTTCCCATTCGCTCAGTTTTTCTGAGTGAATAGGCTCTTAATAAACTAGCGCGCTTTACCATCAACGATCGCATCACGGCTTACCATCAGGCGGGATTGCGGTCAAGCGCTAGTTTAAAATAATTTAAAAAAAAAACTCCTGGCACCTCCTGCAGCCTAATATTCATGACTGAATAATATTCATGAATATTATTCAGTCATGAATATTAGGTAGGTACACTAATTCAAAATATTAGTGTTATAATCTCCAACCAAGCGCGTACCCAGCTTCTAGCATATAAAAGTCAGGGCTAGGGGGGACAAGTCAGATTTGTAAGGTCGAATCATCACTGGCTATTTAGTCTTACAAACAAGCACATCTACATGAAACATTAGGTATTTGTATTGTAGTGTGTAGGGCAAATAGACACAAATGATCCTGTATAAGTCCTCATTTATACTTTGATTAGTGATTAGGGGAGTTCATACGTGTTCTGCGAGATTTCCAGGGGGGGGGGGGGGGTGTTACCTTCCCCCGTCCTAGGTACGCCAATGTCTCCAACTAAGCAATTGTGATAACCGCAGATTACTTCTTTTTATTTATTTTTTTATTTTTAATAATTATTAACTAGCGCTTGACCGCAATCCCGCCTGATGGTAAGCAGTGATGCGATCGTTGATGGTAAAGCGCACTAGTTTATTAAGAACCTATTCACTCAGATTGAGCGAATAGCCCGAAGAATTGCAACACTGAAGTGGCAATGGGCTGGACACATTGCCCGTAGGACCGATGCCCGATGGGGCCGACGGGTTCTCGAGTGGCGACCACGCACCGGAAGACGTAGCGTGGGTAGGCCCCCGACAAGGTGGACCGACGACCTGGTGAAGGTCGCGGGAAACCGCTGGATGCGGGAGGCGCAGGACCGGTCGTCGTGGAGAACCTTGGGGGAGGCCTATGTCCAGCAGTGGACGTCTTTCGGCTGAAATGATGATGATGATGATGATGAGCGAATAGGAAGGAAGACGGCCGTTGAGCGAGGTGATGCAATGTTAAACCCAACAACACGGCCAACGATGCTGCGCCAAAGGGAGATTGATCTGAAGACCCTCCACGACCAAACTCCCAACACAACAACATTTGGCGCATCGTACCCGGCACACATCGCAACACAACTGCTCAGACCCATCCTCCGTGCGGCTTCACCAGACATCATGCCGGAACACGACAAATCGCTTGGCGGCAAGACTTTGTCTGGTGGGTGGTAACTTCTGCCGGCGGCCGATGTTATGGCCTACCACCCAGATAATTATTAATTACCTTTTCTTACCTTGTATTGTGATAAGTACCTAACGGTAAATCTCTACTGGCCCCTTTGAGGTAAAGCCATGTCTTAAGCCGGCCACTTACAATGTAACGGTCTCTTCGTTACAATTTGAACTCCAATGAATGACAGTCATAAAAAAAGTTACGTCACCGAATGATTTATTCATGTTTCGCAGAAAGAGTTATGCAAATAAGTAGTACTTACTTATTTACAACTTCCTTGTAAAATTCTTTTGTATTGAACATAGATTGTGGACATTCAGTAAAACTTGACATAATAATGAAAGGACATTTATAAGTGTCCATTGAAATTGAATGGCAGTAATAACATTACTTTGTTATTGACAATGGAACATACACTGTTGCCAATAAAAAAAACGAGGTGTGACCTTCAATTCAAGTAGAAAAATAAAATCAAAGTCGTGGTGGCCTAGTGGTTAAAACATCAGCCTCTCAAGTATGAGTGTGCGGGTTCGATTCCAGGTCAGACAGTACATACTTATAACTTAGAAAAGTTACATTGGTATTTCCAATCTAACTTTTCTAAGTTATATGTTCTTTCTAAGTATATCTTGGACACCAATGACTAATTGCAAGGTGAAGGAAAACATCTTGAGGCTAATTGTGTTGACTCATTAGGTCTATAAAAACATATTTTCAAATCAAAACACATAAAAATATTATAGGTTTTTGGATTTTTTGGAACAGTGATGTCCCTATGGTCGATAAGAGATAATTTTCACTCAAAAAATGAAAATGGTACATTCAAAACTATGTAATTCACAAAAAGATAAAATAAGTTTCTTAGTTACTATTTTATTTCATTTTTTCTTATTGTGACACCGGTGTCCCCGTGGTCGTCAAAGGGTTAAAGTTAACTAGTGATTAGCGATTCTTTACCCATACATTTTTGACCTTTTATCGTCACTTAACTTTAAATGTCGTTTATGAATAAACGCACCAGTGTTTAAGGGTTAGGGTTAAGTTAAGTAACGTGCAAACGTCTAAAATGTATGGTTAAACTAACTTTAAACATCGTTTATGACTAAGGGGGTAAGTCTGATATCGCCAACCTGCATTGAGCAAGCGTGGTGATTACGCTCAATACTTCTCTGTATGAGAGGAGACCTGTGCCCAGCAGTCATCATCATCTCAGCGCTAATCCCAGTCGCATCCGAAGCTTTTTTTCAGCTTTGGTGTCTGGGATCCGCTTTACCAGTTTAACTGCTGATTTTGGCTAAGCTTCGATATTTTCCGTGAAGCGACTGCCGTCTGACTTCCACAATCCGAAGGCGATATAGAACCATCGCAGTGAGACTAATTGTTGGACTTTTGAAGGTCCCAACAACCCGTAACGACTGTCATTAGATGTTCATATGGCAACCGGGACCAACGGCTTAACGTGCTTTCCGAGGCACGACCAGACCAGTGCAAATATTCATATTCAAGCATACAAATATTTGCACTGCGCGGGGAACGATCCCGCGCCTCCTTGTGCAGCAGCCGCGTCCGCTTCCGCTACGCCGCAGAGGCTGTCGTAAGTTAAGTGACGTGCAAACGTCTGAAATGTATGGTTAAACTAACTTTAAACATCGTTTATGAATGAGGGGGTAAGTCTAATATCGCCAACCTGCATTGAGGAAACGTATACTTTGATTAATAAATAATTAGGGGAGTTCATACATACTCGTATAGTGTTCTGTCGTGGTGGCCTAGTGGTTAAAACACTAGCCTCTCAAGTATGAATGCGCGGGTTCGATTCCAGGTCAGGCAAGTACCAATGTAACTTTTCTATGGTTATATGTACTTTCTAAGTATATCTTGGACACCAATGACTGAAGGTGAAGGAAAACATCATCATCAATATGGCGGATTTTATTTGAATCAGCTGATTGATTTAATATGATCATTATGCTTCGAAGTTATTTTGTGTATAATATCGAATAGTGCATAAATAAGGATGTTGAAAACCTTTTTTTGAATTGCCGAAACGACGTAGTAAAGTTATATTAGCTTTGAAACTTTTTTGACTTACAAGCTTTATTCGGTAGTAGGCAATAATATCGGCTGCCGGCAGAAGTTACCACCCACCAGACAAAGTCTTGTCGCCAAGCGATTCGTCGTGTTCCGGCATGATGTCTGGTGTAGCCGTACGGAGGACGGGTCTGAGCAGTTGTGTTGCAAAGTGTGCTGGGTACGATGCACCAAATGTTGTTGTGTCGGGAGTTTGGTCTTGGAGGGTCTCCAGATCAATCTTTTTCTTGCGCAGCATCGTTGGTGGTGTTGTTGGGTTTAACATTGTATCACATCGCTCAACTGCCATCTTCCTTCTTATTTACTCAGATTTTTTGAGTGAATAGGCTTTTAATAAACTAGCGCGCTTTACCATCAACGATTGCATCACTGCCTGCTATCAGGCGGCATTGCGGTCAGGCACTGGTTTATAATAGCACTAATAAAAAAGATGGTGCTAATTTTAGATGCTATCCTATGTCATATCTAAGGCACAGGACTAGAAAAAGTCATGTTGTGGCAGTAATACACCAATAATAAGACATAAGACATTTAGAAATATTTTATTTTGATACGCAATAAAACTGTTTACATTTTTGTTCTAAAAATAATTCATGGTTTTTGTTTTCCAGTACTTTTCTTCCATAAACATGAGAGCCATTCTTGACTCACGCGACCCTCATTCCTCATCTTTTTCACTCAGCATGTTCTCCTCCTTCGGCGTCATTGCGATGTTGAATAATATTGCCGCTATGTGCTAATAGTGGCTTCGTTTATAGCAATAAAACGTGTGCCTGTAAACAAGTATAATAATATTGTAAAAAGCAGTACAAAAGCAGTAGGAAGTAATGTAATATATACACAAGAACCCACTTGAAATTCTTAAATAGCAAAGGGATGTTTACAAGCATAAAGAGCAGGGAAATACACAGTTATTATCGGCTACTGCTTTAACAATAATTTCGTCAGTTTAGATTAGTAATTACACATAAATACAGAGACAAATACCTTTTTCTGTTTACTATAATATTATTGGAGTTTATTACTTTCACTACTGTCATCACAAATACAGTTATTTAATTGTAATAAATCATTTTATTTATATTCAAATTATCCGATAAAATTTCTGACATTTTTCTGCCAAATACGACAGATAAAAAATCGTAGTTTTGACAAGTTTTTTCTAAAAATTTCATATTTTAGTCAACTATTTTGATTATAATCTGTGCCGAGCGCATAGTTTCACCTCTACTTCGTATCGCTACTAATCATCTGCTAACTAGCTTTTATGAATAAAGAAAAGTTAAGCATTGATTAAGAGCTAACTAAATGGTTAGCTAAATAGTCGCTAATGAGTGATTAACGAGTTTTTTATGAATAAGACAGTAAGTCTGAAATCGCCAGCCCACATTCAGCAAGCATGGTGATTACGCTCAATCCTTCTCTGTAAGAGAGGAGACCTGTAGCCAGCAGTGGGACGATAAAAAGGTTGATGATAATAATGAAATCAAATTACACTGAACAGCATGCCTGTTGCATGAGATTCATTACATGAATCCGAATTGTTTTTCACGCCGATTACAAAAATATATGCGGTTTTTATGTAGCGGCTTTAGTTTTGAAGTTATGAAGTGACAGGGTTTTTCATTGAAAGTGTTATTTAATATTCAATTTTCTTTTAAAATATAATTTCCTTTCTTTCCTAGAGTGAGATGCCATAGAGTGAGTACTATGTTCAATGCTCTAACAATCATCACATATCATATATTCATTCCCGTACCTGCATTAGAGTACTTGTACCTGTGTAGTAGACTGCACAGTTAGCGCAGTGGTTAAGCTATTGACTGCAATGCTGCGGGTTCGATTCCCGCTCGTAACAAATATTTGTATGACCTACAAGTAGTTGTTCCGGGTCTGGCTGCTTGTGTATGTGAGTTTATGTGTTTGTAAACGCACCCACGATAAATGAGAAATTCCTAGTGTGGGGTAAAGTTATTTTTAAAAAAAGAGGAATTGCTTTTTTATCATAGTTTTAAAAATGGACAGAGTTTGAGCACGCCTTACGGACACGGGCAAGTCATTTCATAGCCGAACTGCTTGTACAGTAAAGGATTTTTCATATCTCATATTTGGAAAGTAGTATTTTCTTGATCTGATTATCGGGTAGAAAGTGCTATTTCCTTCCCTAGAGCGGGAAAAACTCATACAAATTACTTCCCGCCCAAGGGTCGGAATGAACTTTAAAAATAGAACTACTGTCAGCAGTGAAGAAATTTGTGTAAAAAAAAATGCAGTGGCAATGTGAGTTTTTGAACAGCCAGTGTGAACTTAGCGCAAACTTCATTGAGCGAAATAGGTTGCAACCATAGTATTAAGAAGTACGATAGTACCTACTTATTAATTATATGGTCGCAACAATAACGTGGCGAGTTCCATATTTAAAATTTACAAATTCGACATAAATTAGCGGGATACTAATCTGTTATGTATCTGTGACGGAATTAAAAAATAGTTATGTTAATACCTAATCTTTTATGCTAAGATTTTAATTTAAAAATGAGTTCAAGCGATTCTGGAATATTGACACCAGATTCAATTAAAGACAAATTAAAGGCAAATTGTGTTATTAACAATCTTTTACCAGAAATCTCAAAAGAAAGATGATTGAATGATTTTATGAAGTGGCGAGCAGAGAAGAATATATAATCATTTTCCAAAAGTGTATTTCTTACATATTTTAAAGGATTATCTAGCAAACTACAACCTTCTACGCTATGGAGCCGATAATTCAATGCACTAGAGTACACTTAGTGTAAAACATAATGTAAATTTGAAAAAATTCCATAATTTAACATCCTTTTTGAAAAGACAGTCTCAGGGGTTCAAGAGTAGAAAATCTAAGGTTTTTACCTCTCATGAAGTGGAAACATTTTAAATGATGCTCCTGACGAAATATATTTGGCAGTGAAGGTAAGTTTACCTAAGTATTATTAGATTTATTCTAAATAAGAATGTATTTATAACACAAATTTAAAAATTATATGTTTTCACAGTTGGTATTGATACTCGGTATAAGTGGCGCTTGCAGAAGCAGTGAACTCACAAATTTGACAATAAAGGACATTGAAAGTCAAGGCCAATTATTACTAGTAAAACTGACTAAAACAAAAACAAATATTGAGTGCTCGTTTGTAGTCCAAGAAGAGTTTACACAAATAGTAAATAAATACCAAAAAATGAGATCCAGTGATCTAAAAACGGACCGTTTTTTTTCTCCACTACCAGAATGGGAAACGCTACAAACAAGTGATCGGGAAAAATAAAATCTCAGGTATGACGAAGCAGATAGCAACATATTTGAATTTATCAAATTGTGAGCAGTATACCGGACATTGTTATAGACGTACATCAGCAACTCTTTTAGCCGATTCTGGGGCAAACATGACGACGTTAAAAAGACACGGAGACTGGAAATCCCGCACAGTCGCCGAAGGCTACATTGAGGATTCAATCCAAAATAAAATAAAAACTTCAAACAAATTAACTAAAACTATAAAAATACAACACAATTCGCCTCAGCCGTCAACCGCCAGGGAGTATCCGCCTGATGAAATACTAGAGTCTCCTACTTTTACAGATATCCAGAACACCCAAATTGGTCATAATATATCAAATAGCATAAACATTCCAAATGAAAATGTAACTTTTAATTTCACGAATTGTCTAAATTTGACTAAATATTAATTTTAAATAGAGTATCGATTTAAAATTAATAGTCAAATTAGGACTAACATTATTATATATAGCGTTATCCATAAAAAGTTCAGATAAACAACTAGTTTTATTTTCCTCATATTCGAAATGAAAAGTAGAGTGTTTAACACGGGTAAAAGAATCAATTCCTACTCGGACTATAGCCTAAATACCTCGGGAATTGATTCTTTCCACCCTCGGTTAACAATCTACTATATCATAGAAACTAGTGTAATGCTCTAAAATCAGATTTTACGATTACCTCAGATATCTATTATGTGTGCCATGAAGGAACTTGAAACGTTCTTTAAGAAAAGATGGGATTTTAAGATTAAAGAAAATGCTGTAGAGTTGAAATAGGATATAAGAATTCCGGTGAAGACGAATGGGAAGCCACTTAAGCTTCGAAAATACCACTTTTGATTATCTCATTACTCAATTTTGGAAACACTTTTACGATGTAGTATTTAGAACATGTTTGCTGCACTTGTCTGGATTTTCCAAAGGTGTACATGGCTACCGTGGTGTTGATGTATCACTAATACTGAAGACTGCTCTTGGGGCAGATTATAACTTTGGATATATCCACTTAGATCAATGTTTATGGTTTATTCCTTTTAGTTTCGTTACAGAGAAATAACAGTCATCATGATGGTAGGATGGTTCATTTCCAAATCATAGAAGCTTTATACTTAAAAGTGAGTCTTTTTTTAGTTTTACTACAGTCGCAAAGATTCAACACAACTTTTGCATACCAAACTTGGTAACCAAGGTATAGCGTTTTGACGGCAACGGAAACCCAAAGTAGTTCAAGTATGCCTTCAAAGTCCGACACATTTAAACGAAATTTTAGGAACATATATCATCCTCAAATACCACAAAAAACAATAAGGACTATTTAAACACGTCATCTGGATTCAGTGGAGAGATGTGCGAATAGGCTAATTGGCGACCCAGATTTAGCTCAAAGCGGTCTCCAGCGCCTTGTGTCCCAAAGTTTTTTATAGGATGCATTTTGGAAGGGAATTGAGAGTTTATACCTATAGCGGTACCTACAAACGCCACATGGAACAACGCGTCATACTGACGTCACACGAATTCTACATCTCGCTATCAAAGTTTACCGTGCAACTAGCATATATACAACTTCTCAATTTCAAGCATTGGACAAGTGCCCGCCAAACATAACACCAGTCTGGTCGGAGGATCCTCCCTTTTCTATGAAGGATGTGTGAACTTTACTCTCTGTTCCTCATACCTCCACATACCCTTTCATTGTTAACACCTCAACGATCCGAACGAAGCGTTTCGCTTCTTCTTTTATACCGTGTACATCGAGGGACTGGAACAATTTGTCAGCGGCGTTGTTTCCGTCGGACTACAATTTAAGTGTCTTCAAGGCTAGAGTGAATAGGCTCTTAATGAACTAGCGCGTTTTGCCATCAACGATTGCATCACTGCTTACCATCAAGCGTAATTGCGGTCAAGCACTAGTTTATACTCTAAAAAAAATACCTAATAATGCACGAGATTTTAAGTTAAAACACCGGCCGAGGGCTAACGTGTCTTATTCAATTCAAATACAAAGTGGAGATGACAATACGACAATAAATTAAACATCGTGTACCTCAACACATTCTCAGTCTACTCATAAAAAATCATATAAATAAATCCATTAGTTTAGTCAAAGGAAATTATTTTTCATTATTCATATTTTGTACATGATGTACAATAATTGTACATGTTGATAAGGAAGCGCTTACAGGTTGATGACAGCCGCATCCAGCGGTACTAAACTTTAATAATAATGGCGCGAAAAAAGCAAGTCGATACAGAACTACGCTGTCGCCGATCGGAGGTCAGTGAATCAATATTTTAAAGAAAAGTTCTATTCCGTTTGCACTTTTATGCGATTTAGTTTGTTTGAAATTTTCAGTTTATTATTTTTCATGCTAGGTTTTTTTCTATGGTTTAGGATTATTCCTATGAACCCACATGTTTCGTGTTTTAATTTTTGTCGACGACGACATGGTTGGTGCAGTGACTGAGCTATTGACTGCTGTGCTAGATGCTAAATATTTGTATGGCCTACAGGTCACACACCGGATCTGCCAACATGGGTGTGTAAGTTTAAATTTCGTAATCGCACCTACGAGACAGGAGTACTTCCTAGTGCGGGGCAACGTTAAAAAATAAAGAACATGTCTACCTACGTTGTGGTTGTATCTTAAAGGTGCAGGAATCGTGAGGAAACCGGTGGACTTATAGTCAAAATAAATCTGAAATCGACAAGTCTTGAGCAAGCGTGGTCATCAATGCTCGTGGCTTGTCTATAGAAGAGTTTTTACTTACCTTTATCTTAAGTTTTATGCACGTACATATACAGTATGTTAAGAAAACCCTGTCCGACGTGAAGGTGTTGTTAGGTATCGATAACTGATTCTACTAATGCATACAAAACCGAGCTAAACTTAAAAAAAAATCCCCCTAAAAAAATAAATATTATTTCGGAAAAAGAGTTAACTTAATAAATGTGCGCTAAGTACTCTTCCGTGGGGGCCGGTTGGTAGGGTAAGGTACATGGTCGTATCGCTTTTCGCTGTGCTGGGCACAGGTCTCGCCCATACAGAGAAGGATTGAGCGTAATCACCACGCTTGTTCAATGCGGGTTGACGATTTCAGACTTAAAATCCAGGTTTATTCAAGATGTTTTCCTTCACCTTTTAATCAGTCATTGGTGTCCAAGATACACTTAGAAGGTACATATAATTAGGGAATGCAATCTTGGACCAAGATTGACTATTCAAGATCTTGGCGTCTTTTTTCTGTATAAAGATTGATCAGTTCAGGTCCTGTTGAGATTCGGGTCGAGATCTTGGTCGCGAATCAAGATTTTCGGGATTTTAGAGATTGAGCAGAATAATTGAAAAATATGCGTTTTTTTATCAAGTAGGTACTGCAAATTTATAGTATTCAGTGTTTTAATATAATTAAGTATATTTTTCATATTAAACAACATTATATGAACACAATAATCAACGTTTATTAACGTATATAAACATGAACAAGAAACAATCAACATTTTAGTGACTTAAATGAAATAATGCAATGAGATCACAAGTCACCTTTAATTTACGTAATTTAATGAAGAACAAAAAGTTTAAACCATTTTAAATCTTTTGAAAATGACTTGTCAAGAAACACAGTAAGCTTAAAATCTCGAAATCTTGTTACAATCTTGGACTGTTTTGTCGAGATCGCGAACAGGATTTCGAAATTCAAGATTGATGGCTTTCAAGATTGAATCTTGGAAAATCACTCAAGATCTTGGTGGAATCTTGATCTTACAAGATCATGATTGCATTCCCTATATATAACGTAGCGAAGTTACATTGGTACCTACTTGCCAGAACCCGTACACTCAGTATTCATGCGCACCGCGTCATACATACGTCATGCTGCAGTATGAAGCTGTTTTACTTCCGCCTCCTAAAACAACAGGTTCAGTTGAATACCAGCGTTAATTATATGGCATTTTTGCAGAACTGGGTTTTTTGGTGCAGCCGCGAGGCATACTTACGCTGTTTTCCCATACGTGCTTCTTTCATTAGCCTTCATACTTATTATTTGATTTTTATTTGTTGCTATCTGTTGTATGTATCAATTATTGTACGTCTTTTAGTAAGTACTCAACAAATGTATTTTCTTTCTGCAAATTTTTAATCGGTTTAAGTTTTTTTAATTCTCTCGAAGTTAGGCTAAATACCTACTTCTTGCTTATTACATTATGCGGGGTAATTCCGATAGCAAGGAACTGGTTGTGCAGTGAGTAAGGCTTTTACATTATAGTCTTATTGTCACAAAAACTCATTGCAAACCCCACCGGCTCAAGAGTTCATTGCAAAATGAGATATATACAGGCTGTTAGTGTAAACACCGGTGCTCATGAAATCAGTGCTTTGGTTTCACTTTCAGTACGTAAATTCAATGAAAAAAGAAAACTTTTTTTTTAGTAAAATGTCCCTTTTTTCACCAACTTATTTTCACACTAGCCGCTAGCAGATCATATGTTTCGTGAACGCTAAAGGTGAACGACCGCGCCTCGCCGACTCGCGACCACGCCAACAGAGCGCGCGGCGCAGCGGCCCTCTCCGCCTCCCCTCAGTTCGGCGCAGCCACGATTTGGAAAGGACGTGCGCACTGCGCTTGCTCGCAGCGCAACGCTCGGGACTCGCGTCGCGAGCGTTGCGCTGCGAGCAAGCTGCGAGTCCGAAGTCTGCCCGTCACCGCTCATTTGTCGTGCAAAGTGTGTCTTACGTGTGTCGTGTATGTATGTGTGTTATGTAGTGTAATATTTTGGCGTACACAAAACTACAGTGGACCGAAATGGTTCGGCTTTACGCCGTGGCTGGCGATAACCTGAACGAGGCCCGAAGAATTTACCACTAGGCCACTAGGCTACCAGGACTTATATGATTTATATGTGACTTAGTAATGCAATTGTTATATAAGTACTAGAGAATAGTCTCTAACTAAGTACACAAAATGTGCAGACGAAAGCAGGTCGAACTATCCAAAACCGTCATAGTTGATTGGGAATCAATCAACTTTGAGAAAAAGTTGACAATCTAATAAAGAAATTTGTAGTAGATTGATGTGCTGTCGCCTGTACAAGATTTTTTTAACAAAAATAATAAAGAGTTCCAAATAATGCCAGATGTACGCAGGTAAACGGGGAGGCTTTATTATAGGCAGATTAATTTAAGATAATGACTGGCCTTTAAGTAATAAACTAGGCTTAAATCATTTTTTCTTTATTTTTTATGTCGGTAACATCAAATTCTGCAAATGGCTTGTCTTATTTAAATAATTGACACAAGTTTATACAGTCGACATTCTTTGAGATTTAATTTGGATTTAGACATAAAATTCTTTTTGAGCTTATAAAATATATCTAGGTACAGAGGACTACTACAAACTACCAGATTTCTTTATTAGATTTTCAACTTTATGTCTATAGCATTAAGGATGTGGAAGCAGTTTGGGGTAGCTTGACTTGCACCCAAATTGCATAACACTACTACACTAACACTACTTACATTACTATCAGTTGGAATCATTTTGAAGCTTATTGCTAGTCCATTGCTCCCTATGTTCGATAATGTGTCTGCTTAACAAAGTTTAAATAACTCAATGAATGTTGTTGACCTGTCCTAAAGAAACCCACTGCTACTGATAATGTGTTAGGTACGCAATTACCCTCCTGCCGTTGTCCGTATATACAAACAGCTCTATGAAAAGACTTAAGGATGCTACAAGAAATAAAATACCTATATATTTTAACGTTTGACTAGCGACCCGCCCCGGCTTCGCACGTGGACAAATCATATAGGTACCTAAGCCTTCCTTAAGAAACGGTAAAAATAATGTCAACTGTGCCGCCCATCAGCCAATATCTGACTCTGCAAGATACATCGACCTTATTGTCCATGGATAGCAACCTTTAAACAGAATGAAAGCCTACCGGGGTAGCAAGTTTGTTCGAAATAATCGTCCCCCGCTCCGGCCCACTCACTCCGCGATTTAGGCAGAGAAACACTCATGTGGCAGGCGGCCGGCAGGGGCGCGAGCGGAGAGGATTTTTTCTGATGTTTAGTTTTGAATAAATCGTGATATCTCCTGAATGGAACAACCAATTCCAATAATTCAAAAGAGATCTGCTGCTACTAAAATTACCTTTGATATGACGATTAATAATAAGGAACAAATAGTTGGCTCTGATTTCGACTGGTATTTTAATTAACTTTTCAAACATAAAAAAGTAGCCATAATAAACTATAGTAGATAGAAATGGTGTCGCAGACTTTTTTGTAAGCATTTTTAAGGTCTTCAATACTGTAGTACATTATTTTGATCTATCTCACAGGGTTCAGCCAGCGTTTGGAATGTAAGCTCAAAAAATGGGTTTATTTTGCGACATATGTTAGAAACCTCAAAAATTATCAGTGTTCCTGTTATATATTATGCATGTTATATACCTACATAAAAACCTTCCTCTTGAATCACTATATCTATTAGAAACAAAGAAAAGATTGAATCATACAAAGCGCTGGAAAGTAAAAGTGGCTTTGTTTTATATATTTTTGTTTTTTACAAGCTTTTATTTACTTTCACCTGTCCCGTTGTCTGTCGTTCTGTAATCAAATCTTGCAACTTAAATTTGATCCACTTCCCGGTTTCCGATTGAGCTGAAATTTGGTATACACGTTTAGTTCGGATGACAATGCATGATTAACTGTGTGACGTCATTCTAAATCCAACATGTCGGCGTATCCAATATGGCGGACCAATTATTTTTAATGCACTCCTACATAATGGGTATCAAATAAAAGGGCTTGCCAAGAATAACTAGAAAAATAATGTGACGTCATTCTAAATCCAACATGGCGGCGTATCCAATATGGCGGACCAATTATTTTTAATGCACTCCTACAATATGGGTATCAAATAAAAGGGCTTGCCAAGAATAACTAGAAAAATAATGTGGCATCATTCTAAATCCAACATGGCGGCGTATCCAATATGGCGGACCAATTATTTTTAATGCACTCCTACAATATGGATATCAAATAAAAGGGCTTGCCAAGAATAACTAGAAAAAATAATGTGACGTCATTCTAAATCCAACATGGCGGCGTATCCAATATGGCGGACCAATTATTTTTAATGCACTCCTACAATATGGGTATCAAATAAAAGGGCATGCCAAGAATAACTAGAAAAAATAATGTGACGTCATTCTAAATCCAACATGGCGGCGTATCCAATATGGCAGACCAATTATTTTTAATGCACTTCTACAATATGGGTATCAAATAAAAGGGCTTGCCAAGAATAACTAGAAAAAAATAATGTTACGTCACTCTTAATCCAATACGGCGGAACACCCAAAAATGGCGGATAACTTTCTTTTATTCGTTTCTACAATATGGATATCAAATGAAAGGGCATGCTGAGAATAACTCGAAAAAAAAAATGTGACGTCTTTGCCGCTGGTCAAGCATATGTGGCCTTAAGTAGGGTGAAATCATTAGAAGGGCTCCACATTGAACAGCTGGACTGTAAGAAATTAACTGGCAAACGACCTTGCAATAGTGATACGTTGAATGAGATGAACAGACTTAGGAACTTATCAGGTGAAAACTAAAAAGTCTTTTATTTAGTTTCACCTGTCCCGTTGTCTGTCGTTCTGTAATCAAATCTTGCAACTTAAATTTGATCCACTTCCCGGTTTCCGATTTAGCTGAAATTTAGAATGCATGTATAAATCGGATGACAATGCAATGTTATTGTGACATAGAGCCGATCTGATGATGGAGCTGGAAGGTGGCCATAGGAACTCCGTAATTAAATGATGCAACCCTATAGAGTTTGAGCTCATTAGATTCGTCTTGACAAGTACTTTGATACTATATGGTAACCAGGGTCTGATGATGGAGCTGGAAGGTGGCCATAGGAACTCCGTAATTAAACGATGCAACCCTATCGAGTTTGAGCTCATTGGATTAGTCTTGACGAGTACTTTGATACTATATGGTAACCAGGGTCTGATGTTGGAGTTGGAAGGTGGCCATAGGAACTCCGTAATTAAACGACGCAATCCCATCGAGTTTGGGCTCATTGGATTAGTCTTGACGAGTACTTTGATACTATATGGTAACCAGGGTCTGATGTTGCGGCCGGAAGGAGGCCACAGGAACTCCGTAATTAAACGACGCAACCCCATCGAGTTTGGTCTCGTTTGATTCGTCTTGACGAGTCTCTTGCTTTCGTCCCATATTAATTATATATGATTGATTGGATGGATGACCCAATGCCAAGGTGAGCACGTGCTGAGGGCCGAATGGTATGAGGGTGTATAAACATGTCATGCCGCTAACGTTGCGCCTCAGGGTACCAGGGCGAACCCTGTTGTATTGTAGCCCTTATCCCTCTACAACGGACCTCTGGGGGGATGGACCGTTATCGAATTAAAAATAGAGGTACTAAAAAGTTAAAAATAAAATTAAAGAAAAAAAAAACTTTTTAAAAACAAGCTTTCATTATTTGTTTATAAAATGAACTAAAAAGTTAATAATAAAATAACTCTAAAAAGAAATATAACACTTTGTAACTTGATTGTAACCTTTAACGACAAATAAGCGTCTTCGTCTAGGACAAAATAATTCCATATTGTACAAATTTATTTAATTTTAACACTAAAACTTTTCACTATACATAATTATTCAATCTCCTCCCCCCTCTTTATCATAGTCCCCGTTTATAAATAAAAGCGTGTTACATTGTGATAGATTGAGGAAAATGTTGTGTTGTATTAAATGTAACACGCTTTTATTTATAAACGGGGACTATGATAAAGAGGGGGGACGAGATTGAATAATTATGTATAGTGAAAAGTTTTAGTGTTAAAATTAAATAAATTTGTACAATATGGAATTATTTTGTCCTAGACGAAGACGCTTATTTGTCGTTAAAGGTTACAATCAAGTTACAAAGTGTTATATTTCTTTTTAGAGTTATTTTATTATTAACTTTTTAGTTCATTTTATAAACAAATAATGAAAGCTTGTTTTTAAAAAGTTTTTTTTTTCTTTAATTTTATTACAAATTTTACTCTAAAAAAATATTATTTTCGACTTATCGATGGAAAGATATACCACCTCGCTGTATAGTTGAGGTCTGGCTTTTTGCCCTACATGTTATTAATAGCGCAATATGGTATTTTAAAACGGAGTTCCGACTCTTCTTCCGAATGTTTCGTTTGACTTTCGGTCGACATAAGATTTTCGTCTCACATTTGTGGCACGCCTGCCCCATCTACACGACCTTTCCAGTCTTACTTGTCTATTCCGTGGTCGTGGCGATTAAGTGTAATATAAAAATATTTACCAACAGAATACAGTCACGTGAGCAAAAAAAAAACAGTATTTTGACACAAACAGGAATTCTTTAAAAACATAAAAACAAAAAACAACTTAATTAAAATTCTTGAAAAACGCAAATGACCCAAACGTAATCGAAAACAAAAATTTAAGATAACTCCGACTAAAAGCAATTTAGAACGAAAGAAAAAACGATGAGCCGAATGTTATTTTGAATTTCCCATTTTATGTGAATTGCCCGTCCATTGGAAGGTACAGTAGGCCTAGTATGAGTTTTCATTACGAAAATCGTTCGACGATATCGAGCGCGTTTGACTCAGCGATTGGCCCGCTTCAAGGTCGTAAGAACTCTCAACCAATGAGAGCGCCAAACGCGCTCGATACCAACGATAGAGTTTCGTATTGAAAACTCATACTAGGCCTACAGAAGACAGCACACGAAGCTACAACAATCTGTCATATTTCTTCATTCGATTTTCAACTTTACCTCTAAAGCATTAAAGCTGAAATTGGTAATATTTGACAGTTTCGGGAGCTTGAGCTGCTGTCGCCCGTACATTACGGGGGTGAATAAAAATTAAGCGCTACCCGTAGTTATTAGCCAGTTTTTTTTTTTTTAAATATTGTCCTACAGTAGGAATTTCTAAAGTATTGTAGGTTTACAAACATATAAACTCACATACATAAACAACCAGACCAAGAACAGCTACTTGTATATGATCTTTTTAACTTTGTCGCATTATAGTTCAAAATTCAAAACAGGTTCGATGGTTTAAACCTGGGTCATAAATAAACATTGGCGCCGATTCTGTTGTTAACAAACTAAACAAATTTTATTTTAAGTGCATCTTTTTCTTTCCATTTCGTTAAGAAAAGGATAGAAGATAACATTTTAATTTAATCCTGTCAAATTAAGATACTCCATAGACAGTTTAGACGCGATTATAAACATGGCGACTAAAAATACGCCAGTTTACATTAGAAGCGTACTAATTTGTTTTTTTTTTTTTTTACTTACATTTTATCTTCTGTCCTGTCCTGAACTTAAAATAAGTTTAGTTTGTGAACAACAGAATCGGCACCACTGTTTTGTAATAAGGCTTTTGTAAGGCATTGTTTTGTAAATACTACCTAAATATAAATAATATATCCATAGGGAGATACTAATACCATACCTAAATGGGAAGCAGCTGTCTGAGAACTTCGCATGAGACACACAGATAGACCAAAGCCTGGATTTGGACATACCTTTATCGCGGGAAAAACACGCCACACTTTTTCCCACCCACTGCAACTCCTCAAAGCCAGAATCAACAGTGGAGACCGCCAGAAAAACGCCGAGCAATGAAGCTCGACGAGTCCCGGAGAAACGATTCAACTGTCTTGGGCCCCGCAACGAAATTAATCAGAAAAGAAAAGCGGAGGAGTATGAAAAAAATTTTTTTTTCCACTTCCTTCTGGGAGAAGCCCAGATTGCCAAGCACCACAGAATAAAATTTGATTAAATTAATGGGTCCTAAGTAGGTATGTGCTGTTACAATTGATTCCAATAATAGGTATGGCAAAAACACCTGAACGCACGGAAATTGGTTCTAGTTCCTACAAGGTCAGTATAATAAACGACTCCGGATGTAACTTGTACACTATCCAACATAATATTGCGTTCATTCTGCCAAAGAATACACTCCCACAAGATGTGATGTGCGGACTGTTCAAATTCACTAGTGTAGAACATTGACACAAAGGCGAAGGAACAAGTTTAAAAGAATACAGTTTACTTTTAAAGTACCTTATTACTTACCTTTATTGCGGCAGTACCAAAACTTCCACGCGGGCGAAGCCGTAGGCCAAAACTGGTTTTTTTTTTTTCGTTTCATGGAACAAATCCTCATGGACTTCCTACATCGCGGGGACGACACAGGGATGCGTAGATATGAACGCATGTATTTGAAAGCAGTTACTTCCCGTGTCGTCCCACTGCACTTTGATAGATACTATTCTGACAATGGCATTAACTATGTGCGGTCAGTCGTCCAGCAGGGTTATTGCACAACACGTTATAAGTAGCAATGGGTTTAATTTTGTCAGTTCAACAACATTCATTGCGTTATTTACGTTGTTGAGCAGGTACAGATTCGACGTAAACTGCTTCAAAGCCAACGTTTGGCATTGATATTTTTATGCAAGGCGTATAGAACGGTCAGTACTGAAGCCTTACCGGTACTGGCAGGTGTACTTCCAGTCGACTTTGAGGTACAGCGACGTGCTTCAATGTACTACTCCGCGAGGGGGGAGGCCATGGACACTAATTTTGTTACACAACGCGACTTTAATAAAATCTCTAGATTATTTAAACCTCAGACAAAGGCAAAGTAGGTGGGATAATTCCATCAAGGGCCGGCACCTCCATCTATTCTTTCCATCCGTTGGCGATCGGCTGGCTAAGACATGGCTGGAGGGTGACCACTGCGTTGCCCAATTTCTCACAGGTCATGGCAACTTTAAAAGTAAACTGTATTCTTTTAAACTTGTTCCTTCCCCTTTGTGTCAGTGTTCTACATCGAACTGTGAATTTGAACAGTCCGCACATCACATCTTGTGGGAGTGTGTTCTTTGGCAGAATGAACGCAATATTATGTTGGATAGTGTACAAGTTACATCCGGAGTCGTTTATTATACGGACCTTGTAGAAACTAGAACCAATTTCCGTGCGTTCAGGCGCTTTTGCCATACCTATTATTGGAATCAATTGTAACAGCTAATACTTACCTACTTAGGACCCATTAACTTAATCAAATTTTATTCCGTGGTGTTTGGCAATCTGGGCTTCTCCCAGTTGCAATAATGTCCCTTTGTGCCGATTGGCCTAGTTCTGTTCTGTCTCCTGCTTGTTATGGAGGGAAGTGGAAAAAATATCTTTTTTCTTACTCCTCCGCTATTCTTTTCTGATTAATTTCGTTGCGGGACCCAAGACAGTTGAATCGTTTCTCCGGGACTCGTCGAGCTTCATTGCTCGGCGTTTTTCTGGCGGTCGCCACTGTTGATTCTGGCTTTCAGGAGTTGCAGTGGTTGGGAAAACTGTGGCGGGTTTTGTCCCAAAAAAAAGGTACAGGTTCGAACATAGGGAGCAATAAGCTTCAAAATGATTCCAACTGATAGTAATGGTGGGTTGCGCAATAAGGGTGCAGTTTGATCGGCACCCTAATTGCGCAACACACTATTGCTACCACTATTCCATTGCTCAATGTGTTTGAAAATGTGTCTGCTCAACAAGGTAAATAACGCAATGTATGTTGTATTATCAAAATGAAAGTCATTGCTAGTGTTAGTGTGAAAATTTGAAAATTCCCAGTGTGAACAATGTCAACGATAACTTGCAATAAAAACATTCGTTCCAGTACCACTCACACTATTAAAACTAACATAAATGATTATCTAGAATATTCCAGAATCTGTCCTCTTTTAGCCTTTGAGCCTCTAAAAGGTAAGACAGAGACAAACATACACCATCATCTGCCTACTCTTTTTTGGGGGTCGGCTCCCATACATATTTATCAAAATCATTGGCCGTACATCGAGGGAATGGAACAATTTACCAGCAGCGGTGTTTCAGTCGGACTACAATTTAAGTGTCTTCAAGGCTAGAGTAAATAGGCTCTTAATAATCTAGCGTGCTTTACTATCAACGATTGCATCACTGCTTTTACCATTGCGCGAGATTGAGGTTATGCAGTTTATAATCTATAAAAAAACTCATTTAAGGATGTGCTGCAGTCGAATAAAACAAACGTGTTTTAACAGAATTCGTTTAATAAATAACACACTGTTTTTCAAACAAAATGCAAAGATAATTTAAATTACTCCATAATTCACAATGAATGCAACACTCTTGTTCATCAACTAAAATATTAGTTGGTGCACAACAGAATTAAGAGGGAACTCTAATGGTACTTTCTCTATACAAACGTATTCCTCTGTTTTGATTGGATTGGATAATGCTTTTAGAGCAATTATTTTTTTTCTACAATTATACACCGTGTTTGTGCCTCTATAATTTGATTTTTTCCGAAACTTAATTAATAAAAGAAATACGATACTTGAAAATCGCGAAAAATAACCCATTTTTACCGTGATATTCAGATGACTATTAAACAAACGTGATAAGTTTTTGACAAAAAAGAAAATAATAGGACCTTAAAAGTATACTTTTCCTCTATATTTAGACATAAAAATAATTGAGATCTGTCGTGTTTTGAAAAATAAAACAGCGGAATACGAAACGCCTTTTGGTCAACTTTTTTGTAGGTATAATCAGCCCGAGCTGCAACTGTCCTTTTCGCACTTTACTGGGAGAGGTTGGAAGCAGCGCGACGGCAACAGCTTCTTCAAATACCTATTTTCCAAAGTCCTCGGCACTAGAGTCCCCTCTTAATTCGTAAGATGTCTCTACTTCATTTCCCAGAACCCTCCAAAACAACCCATTTCGACCCAATAGAAGATTCCCTTAGATGCAATTTATTTGGGCCATGCAAAATGTACTCTTAAACGTAAATGCCACAAGGTTCAAAGTTGTAACTATTGGTTGTTGGTACGCAATTAGTTTGCCTTATCGAAGTATTCCTTACTTTCCCGGGGGTTTGGTTTGATCGTTTTCGCGTTGGTGTCAGGGTTCCAGTTGGCTGGACACACTGTAATAAACAAAGACTGATAAATATTGTGTGAAGCGTGATAGAGGAAAAACTGAAATTGTCGACTTTATTTTAAGGACAATAACGTTGATATTTGCTCCACCGGAAAAGGATAGAAAATAAATATTAGTTTAGCTCTGTCAATTTATTTCGTACTCAAAAAAAAGGACGTATTTCTATTCATCACGTTTTTAATCAGGTCTGTCTATGGAGTATCTTAATTTGACAGGACTAAGCTAATATGTTATCTTCTATCTTTTTCTTAATGAAATAGAAAAAGATGCACTGAATATAAAACTAGTTTGTGAATAAGAGAAGCAGCACTTCTCGTTACAAAAGCCATTAGAAAATTAACTTAGAATTCATATCCCTAAAGTGTTTAAGGAATATAATAATCTAAGATTATGAACACTGCCTTAGTTCAATTTGTACGCCGCCACAGGCTGTCTGACGAAACTATAAACAAACTGATTTAAAAGTCAATATTCTAAATCACAGTCTGACTAAAGACTGTTTTACTTAATGGAAGATAACTTTAGAACCTTCACAAATGTTTTTAAACACAATTTAATTGCGTTAATCAAACAATAATTCTTGGAAAATGGCAGGAACTTTCGAAATGTAGATGAATGTAACTTTAATGATTGCGTAAGAATTTAACCTGGACTTTGTTTACACTTTCATCGGTAAATTTATATTTATTTCTGTAAATTTAAGCAAAAAAAGCACTACATTAATTCTGTGTTTGTTACTTACTTTTAGAAAACACATTATGGTCACCCTACCACTAGGATAATACAGATTATGTAAAGCCAAACATCCTCTACATACCTTCACCATGCTTGTCAGCAAACTGGAAGGCTTTGACCAGGCGGAGCGTTTCGTCCACTGACCTACCTACGGGCAGGTCATTCACTGACATGTGCCGTAGGATACCGTTCCTATCAATGATGAACAGTCCTGAAATTGGAGCAAAAAGAATTTTCAATATTTTTTAGGAGGAATATCTTTATTTATAAAGTACGGCACTTTCTGCGAGCATTGCGAATATGCCTTGCAATCTTTCATTGCAATCTTTCATTGACCTTTTAGAAATTGTTTTTCAATTTTAGTTTCATGTACCTACACACCAAGCAGTGTGGCTACCATCAGTTTTCATTACGAGACTCAATCATACGCATCAACTGCATTTGGCGCTCTCATTGGTTGAGAGTTCTTACAACACCGTCAATATCGATAATCCGAGTTTTCGGAATGAAAACTCATTGTAGCCACACTGTTCGTTTCGCAGATGTATGCTCGTTGCATAACAGAACAACGTGCAACGTGAATATTTGCAAAATAAATTCAAGAAGCGAATGCTGGAGATAAGTACCGTCTTTAAGATCGATTATCTGTTTTAAGAAATACTTATATAATGATGCGACTGGGATTAACGCTGAGATGATGATGATATGTTATTTCAAATATAAGGCACGACCGTGATCTCGGCATCGGTATTCTCGACTACAAATCCAACCGAGAAATTCGTCTCGGTTCTGGGCTAATTAAATTATAGCCAAGATTCTCGTTCATGACCGAGACTGTAGATAAGTAGCTTTCTTAGAGCTAAAACTGCAAATATATGCTAATTTTTTTAAGTATTGGTTTTCTTCTATGGTTTAAGCACTATGCAGGTTTAAGCACGCCAAGCAAGTAATTTACATACAATTGTATGACGACAGGCGGCCACCTTTGAAGGGTGTAAATGCCGAAAAAAAATGTTTTTTTAAGTTACAATATAATCTCATTTAACTTTGATTATTAACAGTTAGTACTATATTAAAAAGCTACCGGCATTGTTTTTTTTTTACGCTTGGTCTATTCTTGGTTTCGGTTCTCGGTCACGGCCGAGATATTATTTTATTCTCAGTCTCGGCCGAGAACGAAAAGCCTATCTTGGTCGAGCCTTATTCAAAATGCTTCAAAAGTACGTGTCTCAGTTAAGAGTCTGGTATTTTATTTTCGACTTGAATTTATAGGAACACAATATAGATTGTTTGTTTAACAGTAAAAACTGCTCCTCGCCATATAAAACATTTCTTCTCTCAAAATATTCTGAGAATATGTTCTAACTAAAATTGATATTAAAATAGAATGAAAGAATGTTAAAACATATATCAACTTATTTGTCTTCAATATAAATTACCTCTGAGCGCAAAACCGGCGTCGAGCAGAACATTATAATCCTGAGAAATCTTCTTCTGGTAGTCAGCAAGAAGAGGAATTTCTATCTTACCAAGGCCACCATCCTGAAATGCATAACAATAATAAGTATGAGCTGCTGTCAGCTGCTAACTCGCGACGTATAGAGAATCTATAGCTTGCCTATAAAGTCGTGAAAATGGATGTTTCTTGAACTAACAATTTTAAAAGTAGGGCAACACTAAATCTTAGTAAGTACAAGTCCAGCTCACCTGAATAGGTATCGCATAATTAACAACAGCCGATGTCGACGTTGCGGAGCAGATGCTGATTTGGATCATATTATCTTACAGTGTTCAAGTTTTAATATTCAACGTTTCAAAATAAAAAATCAAAATCAAAAATAAAGGTATTAAATTGTATTATTTGTAAATCTTACTATAGTTATGTTAAAATCCATTTATGTATCCGACTGAAAGACTTGTATCTATAGTCATGAATAATATTATTTAAAAAAAAAAGTAAGTACAAGTACATCAAATGTCATCGGCAGTCATTGATTTGTTTTGTGACTTGTTATTTATTGAAATTTGTATTTATTTTCAATTCTATTTAGACAAAACATTGAAGAAATGTGTTAAATATGAGAAAAACAAACCGGAGTAAAGCTCAGGAAAATATTTTTTTTAAAGTTTATCAGCAATGTTTGTTGGTACACTAAGCTGGACAAATTTTATCAAATATGGATGATATTTATGCTTGAACAGTTGCTATAACAGGTATGTAATTATGTTACTGTTTGTTTTTATCTATTAGAAAATTCAAATTAAGTAAGTAAACGATTTTAAGACTAAAATAAGGATTGTTTACATTGCTCACTTATAGGTTAGATTGAAGTATAAGCAGACCAAATTAACACCCTCATATAATGCTGTCCGTGGTGCAGCGTCAACATGCCTGCCTGCAATGTGGAGGCCCTGGGTTCGATCCCCGGCCAGGTCATGATGGAAAACAATCTTTTCCTGATTGGCCTGGGTCTTGGATGTTTATCTATATATGTACCTATTATAAATATAGTATCTTTGAGTTAGTATCCCATAATACAAGTCTCGAACTTACTTTGGGGCTAGCTCAATCTGTGTGATTTGTCCATATATATTTATTTTTATTTATTTTATATTGTAGTGTGTTTTGATATTTTACGTTATTTAATTTACCGGTGATTTTAAAAATGAATTATATCATGTTGGGAATTAAAATTAGTGCTATCCATCTTCTGAAAGAAATTACATATTATTATTTTTAATCTTTCAGGAAAATGTGATAGTAAACCCTTTATCAAGATATATATGAGTTAGTTATTCGCTTAAGTGAAGATAGCAGGCTGATGACAGCAGTAGCGGAGACGTTATTGGTGACGCAAGTGACAATGAAAATACTTTTCTAATGAAGAATATTTGGAATCATATGATGAAAGCAATTATTAAGTTTGAAATACTTTTCATTGGTAAATTCACGTTAAAACATAATAACAAATATGTATGATTTAATTTTTTTTGTTTTACTCATTTAATTTAAAGGCCAGAGACCATAGATTTGTGTTTTCATTGAAACCAGTTTTGCTTCTAGTACAAAATAATGTGCTAGTATTAAAATGATTTCAATCACATTAACAGTAGGCCTAGTATGAGTTTTCATTACGAAACTCGATCGTCGATATCGAGCGCGTTTGGCGCTCTCGTTTGGTTAAGAGTTCTTACAACTTTGAAGCAGGCCAATCGATGAGTCAAACGCGCTCCATATCGACGATCGAGTCTCGTAATGAAAACTCATACTAGACCTACAGGGTTGCTATATGCAGGGCCGCAACACCCTCATTTATTTTCACGACTTTATAGACAGGCTATATATACTACGGCGAGTAGAGGCGTGAGGGCGCAAAGAGACACGCGTCCTCTGGGCGATCTGTGGATCACCCAGAGGACGCGTGTCTCACCCCACAACAAACCCACGCATGTACGCAGCGTCACCACTGTGTGCAATGGTGACGCTGCGTGTTGGCCATACAAATATTTACTATGTGCAGGGATCGAACCCGCAACACAGAGCACAGCAGTCATCACTCAGTCACTGCACTATGCCGTGTATTAACCCTCATCATCATCAGCATATAAAAGTCTACTACTGGACTTAAGGCAATTGCAAACCATTTACACTACATTTACTACTATACATTTTCTATTTTTTTTTTCAACTAGCTTTGACAATTTGTATTATTAGAATAATAATGTCTTTACCTTCCTGGGAGTGTTGGTCCATGCGAGATGGCTGAACTCAGAATCTGTTGAGACACCAATAATTTGGCAATCAATGCCAGCAAACTCCTTAGATCGTTCACTATATGCAATCAACTCAGTTGGGCAGACAAATGTGCTGGAAAACAGAAAAAAATTAATTCACTAAAGAGATATGAGTTGACAGACACTCAGGCCATGATATTAAGTGGCCCATTGTTGGTGGAACAGCACCATTTTTATACTCCAAGGGAGTGTATGAATCTCAACCTGAACAGATTTTCCTAGATATCATTGCCAACCTAGGTGTGCGTGAGGTGTTCACTCAAAAAAATTAAATATATAAGGTGCAACTAAAAAGTATTGGGGATCGAACACAAAACAATTACATAAAACATCTCCAATAATAATTAGCTACTTCAGTATTAGCCACTTACTAGGCGCAAACAATAAAAAGCAAAGTACCATAAGCACAAACAGATGAAATATATGTTCATGTATTTGTTAAGGAATGAATAACGACACACATGAATACAATTATACAGTATTTTAAGAAAACCCTGTCCGACCCATAAGGATAATAAAGGTTAGGTAAACACATAACCAAATATATATACGGACAAATCACACAGATTGAGCTAGCCCCAAAGTAAGTTCGAGACTTGTGTTATGGGATACTAACTCAACGATACTATATTTTATAATAGATACATATATAGATAAACATCCAAGACCCAGGCCAATCAGGAAAAGATCGTTTCCCGTCATGACCTGGCCGGGGATTGAACCCGGGGCCTCCACGTCACAGGCAGGCGTGTTGACCGCTGCGCCACGGATACCGACAAATATAATATAAAATTTTACGTAATCATCATAGTACCAATACTAATGAATTTTGAAATAATCTTTTTTCCTGCGAATAAATTCCAACTTAAAATTAGGTAATTTTTAAAAAAGTGACTACGCCGATATTATTATGAGCAAAGCGATGCGACCACGTGCCGCGGGCCCTGCCGCCCGTCGCCCGCGGAAGAGTGAACGCACATTTATTAAGTTACCACTTTTTGCAAAATAATATTTGTTTTTTTAGGGGATTTTTTTTTTAATTTAGTCCGGTTTTGTATCCATTAGTAGAATCAGTTATCAATACCTAACAACACCTTCACGGGTCGGACAGGGTTTTCTTAACATAGGTACTGTATGTTTTGTATGAACAATAGGTTGTACATTATACTTACAAGTCTAATGGGTAAAAGACTAGAACAACATATTTTCCATGGTAGTCCGCTAGTCTCAGCGTATTAAATTCACCATTTACCACAGCAGTTGCTTCAAAATTTGGGGCCGGCTGCTGCACCCTTGGAGCAAATGCTGCACTGGCTGAAAAGAAACCAAATATTTTAAAGTTATCATTCCCCATAGATAAAAAATAAAACATAATATTATATAATATAATAGAAAATGTATGATGGTTAATTTATATAAGATGTATGTATGTATAATGGAACACAAATATATTGAATAATCAACAGGCAAAATTCTGTCAAAAATAATTTGTCTCAAAGCATTAAAAAACAGTTGTGCTTTTTCATTTGAAAAAACATTCTTGTTGAATAAAAAAAGCATAAATAAAATAGCCAACAGCAATCATTAACATATACTTTTTGCACTAGAAATTGCTTCTAAAGTTTATAAGCAATTAAGCAAATAAACAGTTAAGAAACGCTGCTTTTTGAAATAAGTAAAAAGCATAACTGCTTTTTCACTTTTAAGCACTTAGTCCCAGGGATATCGGTAGCTACTAGGTTAAAAAAATAATTAAAGAACTCATTGAACAAGAATTTAGAGGTTATGTAACAAACTACGGTTCAAAACAAAATTACTTACTGGTAGAAAAATTCAGGCTTTTCACCAATGATGCTGCTGGTGGCAGGACCTTTGGAATTGGATTAGAAAATTTGTGTCAATACAATCTTAGAAATATTATTGAGTTTTGGATGCAAAAAACATGACTAGAAAACTTACTCTGCGAGTCAGTTGTTTCACCAAGAAGGACATTTTTTTAGTTGTTGTATAAAATCTTATACAATGGAATATTTTCTAGTATATTCTAATCGGTCGAACAATATGAATAAATTAATCGATCAATTCCGAATTTCCGACTTTGATGGTGAAGGTGAATTGACAACAAATTACAAAATAAATAATGACATTAATGAGTGACTGCGAGTAGTGCGAGTGCGTGGGAGCAATGACAGTTGTGAGTTGAGTTTTGGCAAGAATGTCAAGCTCAATGTCACGCTCATTTTTCATTGGACTTTTAAAATTATTCAAATTCAAATTTATTTATTTGTACACATAGATGTTATATGATGGTAGAAACAAAAGTTGCACTATGTGTTGCCTTGAAAGGCGTACAAATATTTATATTTACCCATTTGATAGTGGGTGTACTTAAACAAGTATTATAAAACAATCTTATGAACTTAAATAAAAAAATAATGTAATAAACAGATCTGAGTAAGATGGTGTAGAATCTATATTTCACTTAGGTATTCGTTTATCTTATAATAATCTTTCTGTGTTAAAAACCTATGGAATGTTTTTTGAAGGTATTTAGGTAAGTCTTTGAAGCTTTTATGAATTTGGGTAATTTATTATATATTTTTGGAGCCTTACCTAGGAAACTTTTTGAGAATAGAGTGGTTTGATGGGTTTTAGATTTGAGAGCACCTGGGTGGCGTTTTGTGGAAAGAGTTTGAAATAGTTTTTGGTTGTGTTTAAAACAAGAATAACGAAGAAATGGCTCAAAGGTCTTAGCAACCAAGCCAAAAACTCCTATAAAAAAGCAATGACGGTTAAGCAAGGAAATTATATCTAAACTGGAATGTGAACTTGCATAAGTGTCTTATTTAAAGGAACACTCTATCGCAAGAACAGTAAGGTCGATCAGAAATAAAACTTTATTTGAAGAGAACACGGTCCGAGGGAAAAAGTGTCCCAGTAGCCCTCTGTCTCTTTCTATGTGTTCCCCGTATTTATTTTTTGTAATTGTGTTGGAAACCAACAATTTCGATTAGAAAGATGGTGAATAAATATAGTTTGAAAGAGTCAAAAATAATTTTAAAATTTAATTTATGACAATAGTATATAAACAATACTAGTAAAATGAGAAAAATAGCGTGAGGCATTTTGTGCCATAATTTTTGTATATTAAGCGCCTCGCGCTTTTTTCTTTACTTCGACAGTTTTTTACAATAATATATTATACGTATAGTTTCATATTTTTGATTTTTTAAGCCTGGGCTGTGCCATAACCAAAACTTAAAAAATAATAAAGTTATTCTCTGAATTTTGCCATCTTGACATAAAAACAATGCAGCCAACCGTTGCTTACATATTTTGTTTCTTTCACTCTTGCCAAAAAAATGTTTGTAAGAGAAGGTTAGAGTATAATTATCATTTTTATGTAGCACTAACGTCACTCCCCATAGTCACAAGCTAGACCTCTCAGCTGAGGCTGTTTTACCTAAATATAAAGGTTTTCTTTCTTCTCTGCGTAAAGAAGTGATTATCAATTTTGTAGCCAAAATGGCTCACATGGGGGATCAAAATATTAGTCAGCTTATGCCGTCGCTGGGTGATGAAAAAGTTGGTAAGTAACTCTCTTACGCAGTATTCCTCAACTAAATTAACGCTGTTCCCTATTCGGAGACATGACCAATATATATCCATTCCAGATATGATAGCAGCAACCAGCGTTTTGCAAATCCGTGCCAGTGATATTCGCAACAATTCTAAGATCAACTGGGCGTCTTATCTGCAGTAAGTATTGATTCCTATTGCACAGGGTCATAGTTTTTCCTTTGCCCATATTATGTTTAAATCTAAATTATCATTGTATGTTAGGTCACAGATGATCACGCAACAGGACCATGACTTTATTGTGCAATTGGATCAGGGTGGTCAGAAGGACTTACCCGACAAGAGCCCAGAAATGTGTTGCCAAGTATTCATGAACTTGCTAACCCACATCAGCAAGGACAACACCATCCAGTACCTGCTTGTTATGATTGACGACATCCTGTCTGTAAGTGTCACTTATTATCTTAATTTATGCCAAACTGTCACCTTCCTATTATATACAATAGTGGTTCATACTATATCAAGTTGAAATGATATTAAATAAAGAACTTTGTGTGCTCAGAAATATTTAGGCTGAAGCCAACAAGAGCCAACTCATAATTTCCCGAATATGTTGTGGTTGGCTTCCAGTGTTACCAGATGCTGCTGAATGCCTTTATTTTATATAGAGCAATTACTATAAGACTCATTGTCAGATTTTCGGTTTCTGACCACAAATGATTCTCAGGACCAATGGCTTACCATGGTTTCCGAGGCATGGAGGGGTCTTGGTTTGTCAAGATGGTAATCCATCCACAAGCATAGGTTGACCGGATCGATCAATCCATGCAGCTGTAACTAATTTCAGTTAATCATATTTTATGAAATATTTTATTTTTTAAATATTACAGGAAGACAAGTCTAGGGTCAAGATTTTCCGTGAAGGAAAATGTGGCGGGTATCCGTGGCAGGCATTCCTGAACTTGCTGAACCGCCATGATGAGTTTGTGCAGCACATGTCAGCCCGTATCATTGCCAAGCTGGCCTGCTGGCATCCTACCCTGATGGAAAAGAGTGACCTGCACTTCTACCTTTCCTGGCTCAAGGATCAACTTAAATCAAATGTAAGTAATACAGCAGTTGTGAATATATTCACATCACACATACAATGCATAATATGCATGATTTTTTAAAATATTCTTTATGCATGTATCAGCAATATGGATGATATAAATATTTTGTTTTTGATACCCTTTGAATATATGGTAATAAAGCATGTGACACTAAAGATTTGCAAGTAGTATGCACACACCATGACAGGATTTAAAAAAAAAAACAATTCAAACTGAAATCATAAAGCTTGTCAAATAAAATGCCACTAATAAATAATCACTAATCACTAACCATCATTTATTTAATATCAAATATTTTAAAACCGTATGCACTCCCAGTATCAAATGGGCAGTAAGGTATAAAGCTAAATTTAGATTATGACATAAATCGGAACATAATAATGTTAAACTTTAATTTCTTTACTATTCACATTTTACCAGATTTTTTGTCCTTAAACAGTGTCCATATTTATATGTATGGAACTTTTGCCTAAACATGAACATTTAATATACAAAATACTTTTAAAGTCTAAATAACTAGTGCATGAATAAGCTTTGTGATAATCAAACGTAAAAGACATTAGGTTCTTTAGATGATACAAAAAGAATAGACTAACCACCTTATTCATAAAAACTGCTTAAAGTTAACTAGTGATTAGCGATTCTTTATACATTTCTGACCTATTAACGTCACTTAACTTAAATCATTCTTTATGAATAAACTCCACAGTGTTTCAGGGGTTTATTCATAATCGATTATTAAAGTTAAGTGACGTGCAAGCATCTAAAATGTATGTTTAAACAATCGCTAATCACTAGTTAACTTTAAGCAGCGTTTATGAACAAGGGGTAAAAGTTTACCATACATGCCTATTGAGATATGAAATGAAAATCCTTAATCTTTTAATTTGTTCAAAAGTCACCTTTTAATATCCTATTTGAATTATATCACTTTATCTTACTTTCCATGCTCCGTGCAAAACTCTTATTAGGGGTGTCTCCTAGTACTGAATTGAACTGAACTGAAAACTAAATCGTAAAGTAGTTTATTTACTACTTAGTTTTTTCCAGCTGAACTTGTAAATGAATAGAAAACTCAGCCAACTTTATGTCAACCACCTATTTAAATATCTGGGTTAGTCAAGCAATTAAATGTTACCTATCCAACTCACTAGTCTAGCATTTTGATTGAATGGCTAAATATTATCTAGGCTGCTAGTTCAAATATGGAAGAGTAAACTGAAAGGCTTATTTAACCACATCGCTGCGCCATATATACTGAGTCTACGGTGTTTAGGTATTCATTAAATAACGTAATATATCACCGTCATCGTGCCCCCATGGTAATCCCACCATTGCCCTTTTACCACAAAAAACCAGTTGGTACTGCAGCATACCAAATCCGACGATTCATATGCAGTGTTGTCCCTCCACGTCAATTAAGCCAAGGTGTCTGTGTTCCCCCCCCACATTTAACCTGGTCTACCTTCAGAGCAAGAGACGCTTACACACTAATTGAAATGTGTAATGAACAGATTAAGAACAGGCCTATTCTGCGATTAAAAAAAAAAAAAAGAAGTAAAATATGCAATGGAAAACAAAACATTAACATATTGAAACAAAATAAAAAACAAAAAAGCATGTTAAGTGTTTAACAATAATGAATTTACCTTGTAAAGTAGCAAGCAGTTACCAGAATCTGAGGATTTATATTTCAAACTAGCTTTTCGCGTTTTTTTAGATTTCCCTCGGGAATATAAAATTTTCCGGCATAAAACTACTACGGGACTTCTAACTTTACGGCTGCAAAATTTCAAAGCAATCGGCTCAGTAGTTACGGCGTGAAAGCGGAACAAACAAACTCGCTTTCCGATTTATAATATTAGTAGGGATACACCATAATATTTGAAATGTTTATTCTCAGATTTTTATTAGAATGATGACAGTAATGGTGAGGTAAAACTCGTTATTAGTTTTTGTCATTATACTGAAGATTATACAGGGTGTATCTGACATCGTAACGCAAACTTCGAAAAGGCCTGACCGCATGCCACTAATAAAATTATGATAGTCATTTATATGTCATTAATGAACGGTTACAGAAATAACAATGTTTAAAAGAAAGTGTCGGCTCGGCCTTTGAACGTTGCAAGCGCGCCGCTGTGCGGGTTTGAAGGTATGACGTTGATCCCTGATGTGAACTCTATTAAATCAGCTGATAAGATAGTTTTTCTTGTTTTGTTTTCATTGCGCTTTTTTGTGTAATGAGCGAATTAATTAAGTTTTACTTTAATATCTTATTGGGTTATAAAAGTATAGGTAGCAATTATGAATGAACCAAAGTGAAAAAAACTACATATATATATTTTTTTTTAATCATGAAAAAGCCGACGAAAACTTCCACCACTGGGGGGTTCAGAATCATGTACTGGATCCATGGTACTCGTTTGTGCGTCGATGTCAGATACACCCTTTACACATATCTGCACAATGACTTATGGCGCATAGCTATACTTTAGAAGCCAGATAAATGATACATGTACTATTAAAGTTCGCAACTCTCCAAGTAACAGAATCCAGTTTCGGAAACACAAATTTACGTAACTATGTTCAGATTAGTATAACTTCATGATACCGACTTCATCCACAAACACATGCATTTTGCACGATCACCTTTGCATCACCACAATAAATAGTGGAACAGACATGATCTCTTAAATAAACAGATGTACATACATATCACAAAATCAACTCCATAATTCAATAGTGCTTAGTGCCTTATACCAGATTGGTATAATTGTACCATCAATGTGTCTAAACTGACTGAAATATAACACAATGTTGTGAGTATCACGTGCAGCATCACGCATCGTTGGGGCTTTGATGACTCAGGTGAATTATCACTGAGTGGTTTGTTTTCTGGTAAGGCGGAGAAAATGTCTGCCGAGTTAGAGCATGCTGAGCAGGTTATGTTGCTGCACGAACAACAACATTTCGCCGCTGATAAACTTCAGAAACATCTGAAACGTCACCACAAGGAAAAAGAACACGTGAATATCGACGGCCCTGAGAAATACTCGAACCTTTACCGCTCTTTCGATGAGGCGAAGCCGGTCGAGCTCGAAGACTTGCCGCCCGGTGTGCACAAGGTACCTTCGTCACATGTAGATGTCGACAACAACCTAAATGTTAAACCAAACTATTGTGTTATAACAGTGATGACTAACTTTCTTCTGTAAATATTTAGGTGTTTTTGCTAATAGAATGCGAGTTTTTTTCTAACATAAATGTGTTTTAATCATCGATATTCTATTGCATGCTTATAATAATCTTGTTCATTACACTCTCAAACTAGGAGTATTGAAGGTATGTGCAAAGTGCATGCATGCTTAAACATATACCTACTTAGCTTATATTTGTAAAAAAAAATATTGTATTTTATTTAGTACTTATTATAATATTGTTTAATTTATATTATACGTTATTTTCTTCAGTCTACAAATGTTTTTAATTTTGATAATATGGTAGAACCTCGATATGTTAAAGTCCAAAGGAAACACAAAATATTTTAAGTTATCAAGGGTCTATGTTAGAGATAGGTTAATATAGGAAATATATTATTTTTTGAACTTAAAGGTTTTTAAGTTTTCGAGGTTCTACTGTATTATACCATATTTTATTTGTGAATTTCAGTTGACAATTTATGTTAATGGGTTACTACAGTGGATGCTTACTTTTATACTTGTATGGGATGTAACTCACTAATATATTTAATCTATATAAATATATCAACTAAGACCTGCGGTGCGATTCTGTAACCATCTGAATGTGGAAACTTAAATGAAGTTGGTGTGGAGACAGCTGTCATTAATGCTACGGATTGACACTTTTGCCACTCACTCCAAACTCACTTCATCCAAATTTTCATGGTAAAATTTTTACAGAATAGATTGGCTTTGTAAAAGATGATATGACTAGGAGGGGGTAAACTACAGATAGTTTACTCCCCTCCCTCCTGTCTAGATATTTAGAACGGGCGCCAATATCAAGAGTTATCAATTTATTATCCAGAGATAATAAATGGAGAACTGGCAAAATGAAATGGCGCCCGTTCTCTTACCACAAACTAAACTAATAAAGTAAGTTAAGTGCATCTTTTTCTTTCTATTTAATTAAGAAAAGGATAGAAGATAACATTTTAGTTTAATCCTGTCAAATTAAGATACTCCATAGACAATTTAGACGCGATTATAAACATGGCGACCAAAAATAATAAAAATGGCGGCCAATTTACGTCAGGAGCTGAATAATTTGACATGCCTAAAGTAACATTTTATCTTTTATCCCTTTCTTAATGAAGTAGAAATAAAAAGATCCACTCATTTTAAATTTAATTTAGTTTGTGAAGAAGGAGTCGGGGCCATTACCTAGTGAAATTGTAGCTATATTAATATGTTGAAAAAAAATTATCTACCTACATATTAATTTAGAATCCAATTTTGCTATAATAGGGTAGTTGACTAAAAAAACTAATTAGTCCGTCAGTTAAATTTCCAAAAAGTACTAGACACGTTTTTATTTAATTTTTTTGACAACTCCGTGCGTTGAAAACTCGTGTGACGTCACTGCACGCTACACTTTTAGCGACTAGTGACGTCACCAGCCACCACTCCTGATCTTTGATGCCTTTTATATTTGTCAATTTTTATTTATTTGATAAAACAAAATATACGTATCCAATATTTTTCTATAATCTTAATGACGGACAAAATAGAATCTTTTTTTTTTTACCCAGGAAACATCCCTATTGTGTAAGCTATGGAGTGAAAAATTGGGATAAACCTAATGGAGAAAGGGAATGAGCTTAGTTTAAAACGATATTTTGCACACAGAAAAATGACTACATCCAATCTGTGGCCCGCTGCCTGCAAATGATGCTGCGCATCGACGAGTACCGCTTCGCATTCCTGTCCGTTGACGGCATCTCCACTCTGCTGTCCATTCTGGCCTCCAGGGTCAACTTCCAGGTAAGATAAAGTTGTCCATGATATTCTTTAGCTGATAGCAGGAAAGGCCTCTTGAACATAGCGAATATATTAAGACTTCTTGGAAATTCATGTTTTTTTTTTTTTTTAATTATTTTTAAGTAAAGATCTATGTACAAAATTCCAATACACAAAGTTATGAGCTTGCTATTCTACTTGGTTGTCACAACAAAAATATGGTCAAAGCTCTATGGCCGCGGCTCGGGCGGGCGAGCGCGGTTGCTTTGACCAGCAGTGGCGCGTGCTCAAGTACTATGTAACCACTCTGCAACAATTTCTAAATGTATTTAGGAAAAAGTATAAAATGGTATAAAATGATTGGAATCGATTCAGTTGCTTATTCTGAACAAACTGTATTGAGGTTTACGATGTATAGTGCATGGCGCAATTAGGGTGCAGGATTCCAGGACCAAGTTCTCATACCTTTTTGCTCAATGCCCTATGGGTTTAATTAGTAAATACAACTCTGAACTAAAATGTAGGTGCTCTACTGTAATTTTTATACTTATTCCGATTATGTTAATGCGGAATAACATCGAATAACTGTAGGTAGCTATTTCCCATTATTGTCACCAAAATCGATTAATTTTCGGTACAAATTGAAGTTTTCATTGACGCGATCGGATAGGTATAAAAACTCCCACTAAAGTACAACGGGTATATTGTTGTGTTATGTATTGGTACCCAAATAGGCCGCTGCGCAGGGAGTTGCGGGTTCGATCCCCGCGCAGTGCAAATATATAAACGTCGTAAAGATAGTATTTGCATATTGCCGAGAGTACACTCCTCTTTTTCAAAATGATTCTTTTATTATTTAGGTCCGTATCTTTACAATAAAATAAGCAAGAAGATACAGATCTACAGTTTATCATACTATAATTGTAAAAAACGTGTCCGACTGTACCTTCAGGATCTGTCTTATGATGCAACCGAAAAAATATTCACATAACATGATAAGCATTACTCTGAGCTGTACCCACACCACACATAATTATGTATATACACGCACACATACACCATTACACACATCCACATTCATTTACATAAAACACCCACATCTAATAATTTAATCATGATTTGTGTACAATTTAAAAGTAGTATTTACTTACAATATATAATTCTGTTAAAATAGTAGTGTCAGCACAAATACTATACAATATTATGTTATATACCTGTACCTTAAGCATAGGGGGACGAGACTGCTTCTCCTTAACACAGGTTATTCTGTAACCTAGCTAGGAGAACAGTGTTTCACCCACTCGATTGTAGACTACCTAACATATTTTGTAAGAAACTTTTAACCATATGTACCTACTACAATCTGTCTCTTTGAGTAAATAAATTTATTATTATTCCTTTATTTCACTGTATATACATATAAATTACATTTTTAAATATTTCTATATAAACAATACATAAAAAACATTTAAAAATATAAATATAGATTTATTATTATTATTATTATTAAATATTTGTATGCATGAATATGAATATTTGCACTGGTCTGGTCGTGCCTCGGAAGGCACGTTAAGCCGTTGGTCCCGGTTGCCATACGAACATCTAATGGCAGTTGTTACGGGTTGTTGAAGCCCTCAAAAGTTCAACAATTGATCTAACTGCAATGCTTCGATATCGCCTTCAGGTTGTGGAGGTCAGACGGCAATCACTTCATGGAAAATATCGATGTTTACCCAAAATTAGCAGTTAGACTGGTAAAGCGGACCCCAGACTCCTAAGCTGAAAAAGCTCCGGGTGCGACTGGGATTAACGCTGAGATGATGATGATGATGATGTATTGATACCCACTAATAATTACTTCTTACTTCCTAGGTTCAATATCAACTGGTCTTCTGCTTGTGGGTGCTGACATTCAACCCTCTGTTGGCCGAAAAGATGAACAAGTTCAATGCCATCCCTATCCTGGCTGACATCCTTAGCGACTCCGTGAAGGAGAAGGTCACGCGCATCGTGCTGGCTGTCTTCAGGAACCTCATTGAAAAGCCTGAAGACCCTCAGGTTAGTTTATTTTTAGGTAGTAAAATGAGAGGGATGTTTGGAAATTGGTGGTTGGTGAGATGGTTCTCTATTTGAGCTGAGGCCCAGCAGTGCAGCAGACAATGGATTTGATTTCCTTGTTCACAATTTAAATTAATTTTAATTTTGTGCATCTTTTCTCGGTGGTAGGCCATAAAACCGGCCGCCGGCAGAAGTTACCACCCACCAGACAAAGCCTTGCCGCCAAGCGATTTGTCGTGTTCCGGCATAATGTCTGGTGAAGCCGTACGGAGGACGGGTCTGAGCAGTTGTGTTGCGATGTGTGCCGGGTACGATGCGCCAAATGTTGTTGTGTTGGGAGTTTGGTCGTGGAGGATCTTCAGATCAATCTCCCTTTGGCGCAGCATCGTTGGTCGTGTTGTTGGGTTTAACATTGCATCACCTCGCTCAACTGCCGTCTTCCTTTCCTATTCGCTCAATCTGAGTGAATAGGTTCTTAATAATCTAGTGCGTTTTAGTATCAACGATCGCATCACTGCTTACCATCAGGCAGGATTGCGGTCAAGTGCTAGTTTATAATTAATAAAAAAAAAAACTTTCTTAATACTTCACTATGGAAAGGATATAAGATGAATATTAGTTTAGTCTTGTCAAATAGTCAGTGGCCCTGATTCCCATGTTCACAAACTAAATCACGAACTAAAATTAAGCTCAGTGCGTCTTTTTCTTTCTATTTAATTAAGAAAAGGACAGAAGATAAAATTTTAGTTTAGACCTGTCAAATTAGTCCAATGCTGACATAAATTGACGTATTTTTGGTCACCAAGTTTATAATCGCGTCTAAACTGTCTACGGAGTATCTTAATTTGACATGATTAAACTAAAATGTTATCTTCTATCCTTTTCTTAATGAAATAGAAAGAAAAAGATGCACTTAACTTACTTTATTAGTTTAGTTTGTGAATAAGAGAACGGGCGCCATTTCATTTTGCCAGTTCTCCATTTATTATCTCTGGATTTTTTAAAGGGACAAAACCCGCCACACTTTTCCCAACCACTGCAACTCCTGAAAGCCAGAATCAACAGTGGCGACCGCCAGAAAAACGCCGAGCAATGAAGCTCGACGAGTCCCGGAGAAACGATTCAACTGTCTTGGGTCCCGCAACGAAATTAATCAGAAAAGAATAGCGGAGGAGTAAGAAAAAAGATTTTTCCACTTCCCTCCATAACAAGCAGGAGACAGAACAGAACTAGGCCAAACGGCACAAAGGGACATTATTGCAACTGGGAGAAGCCCAGATTGCCAAACACCACGGAATAAAATTTGATTAAGTTAATGGGTCCTAAGTAGGTATTAGCTGTTACAATAGATTCCAATAATAGGTATGGCAAAAGCGCCTGAACGCACGGAAATTGGTTCTAGTTTCTACAAGGTCCGTATAATAAACGACTCCGGATGTAACTTGTACACTATCCAACATAATATTGCGTTCATTCTGCCAAAGAACACACTCCCACAAGATGTGATGTGCGGACTGTTCAAATTCACAGTTCGATGTAGAACACTGACACAAAGGGGAAGGAACAAGTTTAAATGAATACAGTTTACTTTTAAAGTTGCCATGACCTGTGAGAAATTGGGCAACGCAGTTGTCAACCTCCAGCCATGTCTTAGCCAGCCGATCGCCAACGGATGGAAAGAATAGATGGAGGTGCCGGCCCTTGATGGAATTATCGCACCTACTTTGCCATTCGGATAAGAGGTCCTCCCAGACTTCAGTCTGAGGTTTAAATAATCTAGAGATTTTATTAAAGTCGCGTTGTGTAACAAAATTAGTGTCCATGGCCTCCCCCCTCGCGGAGTAGTACATTGAAGCACGTCGCTGTACCTCAAGGTCGACTGGAAGTACACCTGCCAGTACCGGTAAGGCTTCAGTACTGACCGTTCTATACGCCTTGCATAAAAATATCAATGCCAAACGTTGGCTTTGAAGCAGTTTACGTCGTGCCGCTCCTATGCTGGCCCTATCGGCCCAAACAGGTGCACCGTAGCACATACATCCTAAGTAGGCAGCTCCATATATAGTTTTTAAAGTTAGGAATGATAGACCCCAAGTTGCTTTGGATATTCTAGTTAGGGCATAAAAGTTCCTTTTAGCTTTTTCACCAACTATTTTTATATGTTTGATAAATGAAAAATTTCTTTCTAAGATCATACCAAGGTAGCATACGGATTGCTGTTTTTTAATGGGAACGTTGTTAAATTTAATAGTAGGCAATAATTTAGATTACCTTTTAGTAGAAGTTGATAGGTTTTATGTGGCGCAAATGCTAGGCGGTTACGATCACCCCACTGAGATATTAAATTTAGGCAAGTATTGGCCAAGTTCTCAAGTCCAGCTCGGGTACTTGACTGAATGAGCAGTAGGCCATCGTCCGCGTAACCAGTAAGTGAACAGCCGCAAGGAAGCGGGATCGCGAGGAAGTCATCAAAACCCAAATTCCATAAATAAGGACCGACAACTGAACCCTGAGGACATCCCATGGTTAGTGTTTTAGTACTAGAAAAATGACCGAGCTTAAGTACCGCGGAACCGTTTATAAAGTAAGAGTAAACGAGATTATATATGTTTCTATAGCAACCGCGGGTTTTTAATTATAACAACAGCATAGGCCACCAGGCGTTATCAAAAGCCCCAGAAATATCCAGGAAGATCCCGATTACGTATTTGTTTTCAAATTGGTTAACGGTTCTTCTGACAGAAAGCGCCGCGTCGACTGTAGATTTACCTATGGTGAAGCCATATTGATTATTATGGAATTTTGGACCGTTCGGTAGTAAACGTGGAACGATGAGGCGCTCAAGAAGTTTACCCAAAGATGGTAGAAGTGTGATAGGACGATATGACTTCGGATCATCCGGCGGTTTGTCACCACACTTTGGTATTATTCGTATGAAACCGCGTCGCCATTTACGAGGAAAAACGCCTTCAGCAATGCATCGGTTGTATACAGTTAAGATGGCATCACCCGCTGTTTTACACGCTTCTTTAATCATCCTATTAGATATTTTATCTTCACCTGATGATTTGTTGACCGGTAGTTTTTTAACAATATTTATAAATTCGTCATTAGATGGTACGTCTGACATTGGTGATTCAGGTGGCACAGGAGCCCACGCTCTAATCTGTTGGTGGTAGTCGCTATCGTTAGCCGGTGAATCATCAGGGATAAGTGTATTAATTAGCACTTCTGTTGTTTCCTCTATGCCTGTGGTATGCTTATCATTGACTTTAATGTTTTGAACGTATGCAAGGTCGACCGATCTGTTAGCTTTAAATTCGTGATATAAGGGAGACCACGGACCCTCCCTGTCAAGTTTATCAACGATTTTTCGCAACAAGTTGCCCTTAGATTTTTCCACCGATGCTTTGTAGCGTGACTTGGCAACTCTAAAAGCATTTAAAGCGAACGTAAGAAGATCTCCAGTAATCTTTCGGCTCTTGAGTTTATTTAACTGTCTACGCGCTCTGCGATATCTTTTACGCTGTTCAACTAAGTAATCACTCCACCAGTCACATCTACGAATATTTATCTCTGGATTATAAATTGAGAACTCTTGATATTGGCGCCCGTTCTAAATAACTAGACAGGAGGGAGGGGAGTAAACTATCTGTAACTACCCCCTCCCAGTCATATCATCTTTTACAAAGCCAAACTATTCTGTAAAAATTTTACCATGAAAATTTGGATGAAATGAGTTTGGAGTGAGTGGCAAAAGTGTCAATCCGTAGCATTAATGACAGCTCTCTCCACACCAACTTCACTTAAGTTTCCACAGTCAGATAGTTACAGAATCGCACCGCAGGTCTTAGTTGATATATCTTAATTTGACAGGATTAAACTAAAATGTTATCTTCTATCTTAATGAAATGGAAAGAAAAGATGCACTTAACCTAAAATTAGTTTAGTTTGTGAACAACAAAATCGACGTCATAGACTAACGGAAATTGACGTATGCTTAGTCGTCATGTTTTCAATCACGTCTAAACTGTCTATGGAGCATGCGAAATAACAATTTACTGTTAATAGGTTTCCAAGGAACACTGCATCGCCATGGTACAGTGTAAGGTCCTGAAGCAGCTGTCTATCTTGGAGCAGAAGCGCTCTGATGACGAAGACATAATGAATGACGTGGACTTCCTCAACGAACGCCTCCAGACTTCGGTACAAGACCTCAGCTCATTCGATCAGTACGCTACCGAAGTCAAGAGTGGCCGGTATGTGTTACGACGCTTAAGTTTTTCGTTCGATATAAGATCCAGACGGTTTTCTGCATTTAAGTAGTGGCTTATTTTATATTGGAAAAAGGAATCAGAAAAATTGTTAAATGACTATTAATGTGGTGTGTGGGGGAAGTGTAGGAGGCAGGGCTACACATCCCCCGACCTCTGGTAAGGCCTTTGCCTACAAAAGAGCGGAACAAAAGCGTGTGAGGGCAGGGAATCATAACAATTTCATATAAAGTTGCGTTAAAGTGATTTTTTCGTATTTATACCCGTCTTTCTTGGATGTTGAACCTTAATTTTTAGGGTTCGTATATACCTCAAAAAAACAACTCTTAAAATATAACTTTGTGGTTCATTTGTCAAGACTATTATTCTCAGGAACTTGTGAAATCATCAAGTTAAAATTTAGAATAATAACCAGGCCTGAACTACTTCGAAGCAGTGATAAAAAATGGGAACTACTAAGTTACCGTAATCAAAAGAAACGGGCACTTATGTTCCGTTTATACCGTGTCTTTTAAAGGGAATCAACCTGTAGAAAGTACTTACTGTTGACCTTCTTGCGTCTCGATGTATATGCCAAATATGAATTAATGTAAAAATAACATTAATTCCTACACAATAAAATTCAGTTTACCCTACAACAGTCACTGAAATAATGTTGATATTTATTTAACTTGAAATAGGATAATAATTTTTGACAAGATGCAATGTCATGTACAGTTCCCGGCACGTAATTTGGCATGAGTCGCGTTAGATGCGTAGAAATTGTATTTTAGATCTGTTTGGTGGTGCGCGCGAGACGCGGGGTATGAGGTAGAGCCGATCCTCTCGCGCGATTGGTGCGTCAGTCGACCTTTGCCTCCCGTACCGGGTCTACGTCCCGTTCGCTCCCGATTACACTTTAGTTAATTCGTTCTCAAGTGCACCGTGTGCGAATTTACCCCTACTACGTAAAGAAAAAAAATACTAAAACAGTTTTAGTAGCACTGAAAACATCATCAAAGAATATCAAGTATTTATTAAAGTTAACATTTTTAGTCTGGAATGGTCACCGGTGCACAAGTCGGCTAAGTTCTGGCGTGAGAACGCGGCTCGTCTGAACGAACGCGGTCAAGAGTTGCTGCGTACATTGGTCCACCTGCTGGAGAAGAGCGCTGACCCCGTCGTGCTGGCCGTGGCCTGCTACGATATCGGCGAATATGTGCGTCACTACCCCCGGGGCAAACAGTACGTAATTTATTATTTTATACGTTATTTTTTGTATTTCTGAATTGGAATCTATTCAGTTGCTCCTTATTCTGAACAAACTACAGTATGTTAAGAAACCCTGTCCGACCCATAAGGATAATAAAGGTTAGGTAAACACATAACCAAATATAATATAAAATTTTACGTAATCATACATCAGTACCAATACAAATGAATTTTGAAATAATCTTTTTTTCCCGCGAATTAATTCCAATTTCCCCCAAAATTGGTAATTTTTAAAAAGTAACAACACCGGTATTATTATGAGCGAATAGCGATGCGACCACGTGCCGCGTGCCCTGCCGCGTGCCCCCCGCGGGCGGCAGGCGAAGGGTGGTTAACGCACATTTATTAAGTTACCTCTTTTTGCGAAATAATATTTATTTTTTTAGGGGATTTTTTTTTTAAGTTTAGCTCGGTTTTGTATGCATTAGTAGAATCAGTTATCGATACCTAACAACACCTTCACGGGTCAGACAGGGTTTTCTTAACATACTGTATATCCAGGTTTAGTATAAAGAAAAATAATGTTGTATATTACTAGCTGACTCTACAAACATTGTGTTGGCATATAAAAAAGCATGTGTGTCATTCCCACATGGTAGAAGTGAAACCGTCACAAAATGGGTTCCAGATAATAAAACAAATGTAGAATTTCGGAGGAAGATAATTATAAGTTTTAGTAATGACCTTAGTGATACAAAGTTACTTAATTTTACACTTTTTGAATTAATTTAAACTTTCTAGCTTATCTTGGACTTCACTGAGATTGATGAATGAAAACATTCTGAGATAACTTTTTTGACTTTTAATAATATTTATATATATTTTTTACCTTCAGTTAAATTATGTGCCACAAGTACACCCAAGGGCGCAGGTAGGTAGGACTAAGTGTGGAAACCAAACCCCTAACATGGAACATATTTCTTATTATCCGTAGTTTAATGTTGACTGTTCATCAAATTCATTGAGTTGTTTGAGCAAACACATTTTTGGAGCAATAGGTTAGCAATATGCTTCGAAATTTGAATTACCAACAATAATAGTGTGTTATGGGATTAGGGCGCTGAAATCACCAACCGCTTGGACAAGCATAATGGATGTTTAACAATTCAGCATTAAATATTGATAGCACCCAAGACAGCAGGTCAAGTTATCCCAAACTGCCAAAATATTCCCAATCAACCTTGAGCCTTAATGCTTTAGATATAAAGTTGAAAATCTAATAAAGAAATCTCACAGATTGTAGTAGCCATAACATTATATTGTCAACAGCATTATCGAGCAGCTGGGCGGCAAACAACGTGTTATGTTCCTCCTCAGCCATGACGATCCTAACGTGCGATATGAGGCTCTACTCGCTGTCCAGAAACTGATGGTTCACAACTGGTATGTACTCATAAACCGTTTATATTATTATCTTGAATTGAGAATATGAAGAATTAATGTTGCATGTGTTGAAAGTATAAGTATAAGTATATCATATCTGTCCACTGTTTGGGCTTATCACGAATACACGACGTATCATTGCGATAAGCTGATAAACATACGTAATGACTATGTCACTGGCTTTGTCTAATAAAGTCTATCAGTAAACTAAACAACATTATTTTTTGTTTATGCGAAACACATGTCCAGTGTTTTTAAGTAAAGAATATATGTACAAAATTTCAAAAAGATATAATGAAAAACCATAAAGTTGTGATCTTGCCATTCTACTTGGTTGTCCCAACAAAAAATACGGTCAAAACTCCGTCCGGGCGGGCGAGCGTGATTTGTTGACCTCTGGCGTCAGCTGTAGCGCGGCGCAAGTACTATGATCTATCGTAACCGCTAAGTAACCACTCTGCAACAATTTCTAAAATATGTATTTGGGAAAAAATATAACATGGTGTAAAAATGATTGGAATCGATTCATACCAAACTATATCAGGCTTCCCACAAATAAAAAAATAACGTTGTGAATACCGTAATTGTGCTTTTGTCAACTTTGTAAAAAGTTTATTTATATTTATTTTTTGTCTATTTTAGGGAGTATCTTGGCAAGCAACTGGAGAAGGAACAAATCGACAAGCAGGCGGGCACTGTCGTCGGAGCTAAAGCTTAAAAATGTTACATTTGTGAAGTAAATATTATATTTTATTTGTTGTTATATTGTTATCTTAAAAGATATCAGGCTTATTATTAGATAAAGTAGCTGCATTACATAACATAATATATTGTAAATAATGCCTCCATTCACTCTTGTCATTTACATCTGTAATCCTCTGTAAAAAAATATATATGGAAAATGTAATTTGAGTGAATCCATGTAGTTATGTAAAACAATGAAATAACACTAAAACGTTCAGTGGCAACATTCCTTTAAGGGTTGAAAAAATCAAAGGCTTCATTAATGAATGTGATTATTTAAAGAGATATTATATGTATATTCAATCAAATGAAATTTATAGAATTTTAGTAGTTTGCGATGTGATAACTAACTACTTCATCAGTATTGTGAATAAAGTTCTTCATAATTATGTTAATTACGAGTTTTATTTGAGTTTCTATAATAAACCGTAAAAGAATATACAGCGTGGTGCTGGTAATACGACAATAAATGAAAACACGGACAATGTTGGTTCATAGGCATAATCGTAAACCATAGCAAAAACCTAGTTCTAAAATTTAAAAAAAATGAAAACTTCAAACAAACTAAATCGCATAAAATAATTGGAAACTTAATAGAACATCCTTTAAAATATTGGTTTACTGACCGATTCGATCGGCGAAAGCGCGGTCCTGTATCTTCGCGCCATTATTATTAAAATTTAGTACTTACCGCTGGATACGGCGGTCATCAACCTGTAAGCGCTTCCTTATCAACATGTATGTACATTATGTAGAAAATGTGAAAAATAAAAAAAGTTCTGTGACTAATGGATACATTTACATGATTTTTAATGGGTAGACTGAGAATGTGTTAAGGTACACGTTTAGTTTATTGTCGTCTTGTCATCACCACTTTGTATAAACATTTCAGTTAATAGCGTAAACTATGGAATGAGCCCTTGGTTCATGCGGCACACAGTGGTGGTACAGTAAACTTTTGCCTTATCGACTACGGCGACTCTGAAAAGGTCTATACGCGACTTATTTTAGGTACCACGGAACCGGAAGGCATGGCTACTCTCAAGCTTACGACATTTAATTGACAACTATGGTACTCTGTTTAGCTTTCATGCAGGTATTTATTGTAAGAAAAAGTTTCTGAACCATGTGATCAAACTCATGGACCATGAAGGTCAAGTTGGTGCAGCCTGGCCACAGCTCAATCCCTATTTTAGCCGACATTTACATGGGCAAAAAGCATATGACAAAATCTGAATGAGTAAACAATATAGCTACCCGCTCTTAAAGCAGGGTAGAAGTTTGGCTGTATGTTGCTTTTTTGTAGTCATAAAAAAGCAGTGCAGTGCATCAAGCGCGCGATTAGAAAAACCCGTGTTTGTACGGACGGCAGTGAGGTTAAGCTATCCGAAACTGCCACATATTCCGAATCAATCTTGAGCCTTAATACTTTATAGATAAAGTTGAAAATCTAATAAAGAAATCTGACAGATTGTAGTAGCTTGATGTGTTGTTGTCTGTACATGAACGCTCAACGTATGTGCGCACTTTTTTTTTAGTGTGGCACTAGTTATGACTTGTGCCAATTTCAAGTAAAATAAAAATCTTCAAAACTTTTTCTTTATTCATGTCGAAAAAGACGGCCACGTGAACCGTCTACAAGGGAGGTTTGGGGCAAAGTCATGATGAAGTCACTATGCTGCTATATCTCAATGTTCTTTATGAATTATTTACTGTATGCACTTTTTACTACAAGCACGTTTGTTTAGTAAACAACACTGTAAATAATTAAATAATTTAAAAGTCCAATGAAAAATAAATGTGACACTCAGCTTAACTTTCCCGCCAAAACTCGTGCACTCCGCACTTTTCTAAACGAACGAAACGTTCTTGACTGACAATAGGCTGATACGTCAGACGTCAGTGTCACTGTCAGACAATGACATCTCGTATCAAACATATTTTGGTGATAAAGGTTTATTTACAATTGTACATTCAGAATATTATTAATATTTGTCACTCCAATCGAGATTCACTACACATATAGTTTGATTCAACTTTGCGTGTACGTCAACAGGCAGTTGAATTTATTGATACAGGATCCTAGACCAAATGCTCGAATAATATAATATGCCTTCAAACACAACTATTGAGTTCGGCAATAACTGAACAAATACATATGAACAAGCCTTAACTGTAGTTTAAATTACCTCACAACCTTGAAACTGTGTAAACACTTCAATACTAAAATTATATAATACCTACCGGTATATAATCTAATACTGACGATCATGAGTACCATGAGAATTAACGCGCGCGTGCTGAAAACCACGCAGTTGCTGTCAAACAGCCATAGAAGCAACAGTTTGCATAATAAAAGAACTTTTTCAGTAACAAAAAATAGAAATATGAAATTCGTACAATTTACTTACTGTAGTAATCCGAATGAAATCCGAGTGGGATATTTGGATGGAAATAATGTTGTTGATATAAATTGTGCCGACCCTTGTATGCCTTCTACACTCTTGGGTCTTTTGAATACTGGGTGTAGCAGTAAGATTAGCGGGTAAGTGTGTATTTCATTCTGTTTTAAGTGTATTATATGCCTTTTGATATAGGTACCACCTTTGATATAGGTTGTTAAAAACCCTGCATATCAATAGGTTAGGCAATATAAGTACAATTACAATGTACAAAATGATCACACAATCACCAAAGATTGTCTATGATGACAAAGGAAATGAATAAGAAATTTTGAACAGTGTCTGGTCAACAAAGAATACAAGCACTTATTTGCTCATTAGGTAACTATTTAATAATTGAAGGACACTGAACAAGACACAATAGAAGTTTTATTGTTACTACTTTTGTTGGAATTTAATGTTCCTCAAATTGTATTCATATAACACTTATAATTTATTGTTCCACAAAGTGTCTACATGTATGGTGTTCACTATAATTACTTATAGGGACTTTGAGGTTTGAAGTAAAACCACCGAATTATCAATAAGTGCACAAAGCTTAAAGGGCATGTCTATTCGCCACTCAGGATAGAGCAGGACTGTGTTGAGGTGCTACTATTAAGTGGTGTGCTACATTTAATTGTACAGACATCACATCATGTATCAGTGTTATGATTTAGTGTATTTTGTAAAAGTATACCTACTGACATAGTGCTACAGAATGACATGAAGTTTTATTTTACAACAATAAAGTTCCAATCCAAACATACTCCACTAAACAATTATTTGTTTGTAATATCAACAGATACTTAATTACATTACGACAGCTTATGCATACTCAATATCTAAATGTTTTATTTATTTACCCAAATCAACTACAACTACCATTACATGTACATATGTGATCTAATGCGATAGAGTGGCCTTACATGCTGAATCCTTAAACCCAATATACTAAAAATAAATCAAGCTAGGTTTAAAGATCCAAGAATCTCATTTTTATACACTATAGGCTTTATCTAAATTTAAGATGATTTTAAAATAACAAAAAATAGAAGAATCTGATTTCTGAATTCAAAGTCAGTAAAGTTCCATCAAGGGGTCGCACAGTCCATTATAAAGATAGCTGAGAAAGAGAGCTTGGCTTCTTAATCATAAGAAAACAAATGTATTTAAATATAAACAGTAAGTGATAGTGACTACAGTAATTATCACTTACTGTATATTTAAACATTTCACTCACAATTGGACGTAGTTATGCATATAAATGGATCCAACCCACAAAAACCGTTTTCAGAGTTACTGTCATAAATGTCTAAAATCTACACATCAACTTTAGTAAATGCAAAAAATATCAAAGCCACAAAAAAGTACAAGAAAATACCCATTATTTAAAAGGAAATTTAAATCTCCTGTTATTTTAATAAACAAATTGTACTTCAAACTCTATTTTCTCAAAAGCAAGTTTGCTGGCTTGATTCTTTTTAGAATAGAATACTTTTATTTCAGACAGGAATCCAGTTTTTGCATAACTACGTCCAATTATCAAAAATTTTACAACCTAATAAGTTATTAGTCGTCATCAGCTGATTTTAGGATAGGTGAGCCAGCCACCCCATACCACAGGAGTCATGGGATTTAGGTAGGATGGAGCGTGTAGGAATTATGAGAATTGAGAGTTACCACCCACCAGACAAAGTCTTGCCGTCAAGCGATTCGTCGTGTTCCGGCATGATGTCTGGTGAAGCCGTACGGAGGAAGGGTCTAAGCTGAGTGTTGCGATGTGTGTCGGGTATGATGCTCCGAATGTTCTTGTGCCGGGAGTTTGGTCGTGAAGGATCTTCAGATCAATCTCCCTCTGGCGCAGCATTGTTGGTCGTGTTGTTGGGGGGTTTTTTTTTTTTTAATATTGCCTTCTGTCCCTTCTTGCTTGGCAAGAATTCTTGTCTTTCTTTTATTCTTTTACCAATACTCTTTTTTCCGCTTTTTTCTTTGCGATCTTTCTTTTGTCTCTTTTATATTGTGTTGTTGGGTTTAACATTGCATCACTTTGCTCAACTGCCGTCTTTTTTCCTATTCACTCAGTTTTTTTGAGTGAATGAGCTTAGTAAACTATTGCGCTTCACCATCAACGATTGGATCTCTACTTACCATCAGGCGAGATTGCAGTCAAGCACTAGTAGGTATAGGTATAATTATAAAAAAGGTTGTAAAACAAGAGAAAATGCAATGCGCCTATTTTATAAGGAATTAGACCAAGAGTAGGGTGGCAACCTCAAAAAGATAGATCCGTCAGACTTGCGTAGAGAGGATCCTCAAGGACATGACAATATACCTTTCCGTCAAGACCCAGTCGTACCCTGCCTATCTACCTATGCCTCAAGTTTGGTTTCTGCACTTAGTTCTCTAAGTGGACCATTGTGCATGGGTCATGGCGGCCGTTAGTGATTATTTGTCTCCCCCGCCCCATATAACTACACGTAACAGTGACACTGCAATAGATAAAAGGACACAGCAGATCACTAGGTGACTATGCAGCTGACACACTAGCTAGAAAAGCATCGGGAACTAACAAACTATTAAATGGTCTGTGCGATGACAAAACCAATGATAATCTTATACTAAAATTTGCATTCTCTACAGATTAGCAGCACAATGCCCAAAGACTGTGCCTCTGTCGGACGTCATGTTACAGGCGCCAATCCACGGTGTAGATAAGATATTATGTGTAGCTTTGAATTATGCGGACCACTGCAAAGAACAGAATTTGGAGCAGCCGAAGATACCCATAATATTCAGCAAATTTCCCAGGACTATTATAGGGCCCAATGAGGCTGTGAAAATTAGGACTGACATTGTTAAGGTATGGTTTACTAATCTGATTTTAGGTTTTAAGAATTTAATTAAATGAGAGAACAACAGAACAGATTTCACTTAAAATGAGATTAACTTGTTTGTCCCAATGTTTCCACCTAAATAATTATACAGATGTAAATTTTAATGTGTTTTGAATAAGGTTGAGTTCAGGGGTCGGGGGCAATCTGAGTCGGCCCTGATTTTTGCTATGAGGAAATGAACTTTAAATCTTGATCGCTAAGATTGAAATTATATCTCATTGCAAAAGAAAAGTAATTATCAGATTACAATCGTACCTTCCAAAAAACAAAACAAGGAAGTGTGTTTTTTACTCTGTCGTTATTTTTTTATTTGATTCTTTAAATCCTTAGACACCATTTCGTATTGGTTATTCATAATGACTCTCTTGGGTTTCAACTTTCTAAGAGTTACCGACAACTTCGTCATCCCCAGCTATAAAGTGACTATAAATACCAGTAGAAATTTACTATTTTACACGGAGTGACTACTTATCTAGCCTCCTCAATCCAACTCAGTTTCAATCCAGCCAGTCCAGTCCAGTCAGTTTTCTTCGATTATCTAAAAGTAGGACAAAACCTAAGTAAATATTAACCCAGTTTTGGTTTCCTGGCAAAGTGGTCAACGGTCACACAAAAGCGGCTGTCCAAATACGGCCGTTATTATATGACGGAACAGTTGCCCTGGGAATTCCTAGCTTACATATGATTGGGAATATCTTAGCTTTAGAGATAAAGTTGCAAATCGAATAAAGAAATTTGACAGATTGTAGTAGCTTCATGTGCTCTCGTCTGTACATAATCACCCTATAATGTTCCGGATTGGCAGATGTCAATTGTCTTCGAAGTTTTTGGTTCTAGGACATGTCAGTTTCCTCATAATGCTTTTCTTCACCGTTTTGAGAGCAGTGGTGATGATTTAATTTACAGAAATAAAGGCGCCTAGTTCGAACCTACAGATCTATAACTCGTCTACATACCTCTCATACCACTAGGCCACCGCTGCTCGTAGTAGCTTAACGTAGTACGGACGACAACAGTAGGCCTAGTATGAGTTTTCAATACGAAACTCGATCGCAGATATCGAGCGCGTTTGGCGCTCTCATTGGTTGAGAGTTCTTACGACCTTGAAGCGGGCCAATCGCTGAGTCAAACGCGCTCGATATCGACGATCGAGTTTCGTAATGAAAACTCATACTAGGCCCACAGGTCAAGCTATCCTAAACGGTCAGATATTCCTAATCAATCTTCAGCCTTAATACTTTACGAGATAAAGTTGAAAATCTAATAAGGACATCTGACAGATTATAGTAGCTGGATGTGCTGTCGTGCTGATGATGTGATGACTGGTTGGTAAGAAAAAAAAACTCTGAAACTGTATATTACAGAAAGTGGACTGGGAAGTCGAACTAGCAGTCATCATGGGTAAGACAGCCTCAGCCGTGACGGCCGCTGAGGCCAACGACTATATCTTCGGGTATACTATCGCTCAGGACATCACTGCGAGGGATTGGCAGAAGGAGAAGAATGGAGGACAGTTCTTGCTTGGAAAGGTACGTATATAAATCTTAGTTGCTTATAAAAAAGACACCAGCTACCTTATTGCGTAACGTATAAAGTCTGTTTTAATCTAGGTTAAAATATCTGGGTATTTAAATAAAGATTCAAACAACTCAAGGCTTTATCCTTAAAATTTATTGATAGGGTTTTGTACTTCCTACCAGAAACGTGGGTTGTTCGAAAAAGATAGGTACCGTGGCCCCTAGCGCACCGCACTGGCAGTAGAAGAAACACTGCTCGATTTTAGTCAGTAAAAGTCGGGCACGCCCTTCCGCTCCACTCAACGCGGGAGAGGTCATTTACTCATTTCCCGTCCTTAAAAAAAAAAAAATAAACAATCGTTTGTCTGTAAAGTCGGTTCACTGACGCTGGTTGAATGTGACATCGTTATAAGCAAATACTGATGGAATGGTTGCATTTTTGCGCGGCTTGGGGTGGGGGCTGTCTCACTGTGTCCTAGTAATATGCTCTACCGTCAGCTGTTGCGCGCTCGGTAACCACACTGCAACAATTTCTAAATGTATTTGGGAAAAAATATAACATGATGTAAAAATTATTGGAATCGAATCAAACTATATTCAGGTTTCGTATAAAGTATAAATAACGTTGTATTGTATAAATAACGTTGTATTTATTTAAAGGATTTTTAAGTTTTTATGTTAATATCATCATCATCAACCTTTTTTATCGTCCCACTGCTGGGCACAGGTCTCCTCTCATACAGAGAAGGATGTTAATATAGTATTGTATATATAGTCCTTGAATCCTGAAATAAATAATAATAATATAATTTCTCGTTTCAGTCTCAAGACACGTTCTGTCCCATTGGTCCATGCATAGTGACCGCGGATGAAATCGGGGATCCCCAGAAACTGGACATCAATTGTTCAGTTAACGGCGTCCAGAAACAGAACAGCAACACCTGCAACCTGATACACTCCATACCCAAAGTGATTGAGAGAATCAGCGCGTGAGTAACACCTGTTTTATTTAATACTAGCGACCCGCCCTGTCTTCGCACGAGTGCAGTGCTAATAATAAATACACTACAGAAAAAACTGTGAACGTTGTATAAAAAACATGGCGGCCCTTTGCTCCCGCCCCACCCCGGCCGGCCCGTAATGCCGAAAACGCGACGCCCCGCAATTTTTAAATCTGTAATATCTTCGAAAATATTCATTTAAATCAGATGCTGTAAAGGGTTATATATATATATCTATATTGAATCAACAATGTATTTAAGGTATTAAATTGAATAAGGATTAATGCTGTATTGGTTAAAATCGCTTCGAAAATTCGCCGGTACTTGTCGTAATAAGTAGGTAAATGACAAAAAACGTCTTGTGGGATATCAAAAGAGATAGACATACCTTCGCGTACTTTTTTATAGACCTTTTGAATGTGTGTAATTTAGTACATTCTTTTGATAAATCTCGTAGAGTTCAGCCTGCGTTTACTATGTAAGCGGAAGAAATGTAATTATTTACGACATCGCATTTGAAACCTCACAAATAACTTTCACAGTACTCTCTGTGGTAGGCCACATCGGCTGCCGGCAGAAGTTACCACCCTACAGACAAAGTCTTGCCGCCAAGCGATTCGTCCTGTTCCGGCATGATGTCTGGTGAATCCGTACGGAGGACGGGTCTGAGCAGTTGTGTTGCGATGTGTGCCGGGTACGATGCGCCGAGTGTTGTTGTGTCGGGAGTTTGCTTGTGGAGGGTCTCCACATCAATCTTCCTCTGGCGCAGCATCGTGTGTCGTGTAGTTGGGTTTAACATTCTACCATCTCGCAAAACTGCCGTCTCCCTTCCTATTCACTAAGTTTTTTAAGTGAATGGGTTTAATAAACTAGCGCGCTTTACCATCAACGATTGCATCACTGCTTACCATTACGCGGGATTGCAGTCAAGCGCTAGTTTATAATTATTAAAAAAAAAACATATTTCTCCACTATTTAATAAATGCCCATTATACATCTAAACCTTCTTTAATCACACTATCTATTAAAAACAAACGCATCAAAATCCGTTACGCCGCACACTGGGCCGGATTGCCAATTTACGATGCCAATAATATAATTTTACGATGTCCGGAAACTTAACAGAAATACCTTGTTTAGTGTCTCCGATAAACGAACAATAGAATCACAAAACAATAGCGTCCTCAAAAGCAACACAAAAGACTGTGCGAGCGCACTTTGTATCACTTTTTCTCGTACGATAAATAAGGGCCAGTTGCGCCCAAATAATTGCTAAGTAACCACGTTTTTTTTGTGCTGCTGTTCTTGATAATTTTGAGTTTTTTGATATGGAGAGTGAAGCATCAGGTATGTTTTTCTAATTCTCATTGTTTATTTGTCAATTCTTTTATAAATCGAGCAGTAATATGATTTTTAGTGGAAGACTAATTTTTTACTAAAACATTTTATTTTCACTTGAGTTTGCATATTTTTATAAAAAGTTCCGCATAGTTCCGTTACATTTTATACTTCCTTTTAATCTATAATCTATGTAGATTAAAAGCAGCCAAAAATCCCGTCCCCGTGGTTGCCCCTTAGTTAAATAGAGCTGTTTATTTGCAGGTAGTCGCGTTGAGCCGGTATCACACCAGAAGAAGTTGTATAGAAATGAGTTATTTATATTGTTAAGAGATGAACGTTTTTTCGGTTTTTCGTCATCTAAGTGTAATGAACGATTATTACAATATATAGTGGACAAGTGTAGCATAGTGGACTCGTCTGAGACTTTGATAAAACAATTAAAAGAAGTCGTAAAAGTGTTTGTGACCAAACTTTTAAGTAAATGGCGTGAATGTAAATATATGTTCGATCGTTTTAACGATAAGTACGCCAATTGGCTCAGTGAAGAATTCAAACTCCCCGAAATGCAGTCTATAACACAACCTACTTCTTCTTCAAAGAGAGGTAGGCCTAAAAAGTTGTTTGCAGATAGCTCTGAACGCAGCAAAAAAAGAAAACTTCAGGCTCTTGTCTCGCGTTATTCGCCTGAAAAACTTAGTTTAGCGACTGAAACCAGTCTGATAAAAGCTGGTAAAAGAAAAGCAGCTCAAGTTCTTAAACTTGCAACAATTTCATCTCCAAAAAGTTTTAAAAAAATGGAAACGGCTCACTCGTCTTCTGTAAATATTGTGCAGTATAGTGACGAAGAAGCATTAGGTCTCATAGTGGATCTTAATTTAACCAAAACTGAATATAAGACTATGCGTCTAGGAGCAAAGAAAAGAGGTGCTGATATTTATCCTTCTTACCAAGTGGTAGCAGACGCAAAGCAAAAGTGTTATCCGTCGAATTTGAGAGTTACTGAGAATGAAGCTGTGGTGCCACTGCAAGATCTTTTAGACCACACCATACAGAGACTGGCACAAGTACAGTCAGAAGTAATTATATCAAACATGGACGACGGTAACAACATTCTGGAAGCTTATTATAAGTGGGGTCTAGATGGGAGTGGTGGTCACAGTATATACAAGCAAAACTTTACCAATAATTCAAATTACGCGGATTCTAATATAATACTATGCACAATTGTGCCTCTAGAGTTGTCGGAAATGAAAAACAACATAAAAAAAAATTATTGGAAAAACCAAACTCCGTCTTCCACCAGATACTGTCGTCCAATTTCGTTTAAATTAAAAAAAGAAAACGACCAAAATACTAAAGAGGAGTACAATGAGATTGCGAAACAAATAAATCAGTTACAGCCCACGACTATTAATCTAGGAGATCGAATGATATGTTTCAAACATACTCCTATTTGCACAATGCTGGATGGGAAAACAGTAAATGTGCTAACAGACACCAAAAGTACACAAGCGTGTAACGTATGTAAAGCCACGCCCACGCAAATGAACGACTTAGAAAACATCAAACAAAGGGTATGTGACGAAGATACATATAAATTTGGGATTTCCATATTGCATGCTCATCTCCGATGCTTCGAATATTTATTACATATATCATATAAATTGGAGTTGCAACAATGGCAAGCTAGAGGCAAAGAAGCACAAGAAAAATTGAAACAGCGAAAAAATCAAATCTGCAAGGATTTTTATAAAGAAATGGGACTTGACCAACCAAAACAAGGAGGGGGTAACAGTAATGATGGAAACACGGCACGAAAATTTTTCAAAAACCCGGAACAGGTTTCTAGAATCACAGGTGTGAATAAAGAATTTATCGAAAGATTTTCAAATATTTTGTGTGTCGTTTCTTCTGGACATTACATAGACGAAGAGAAATTTAGGACTTATTGTATCACCACAGCTGAGATGGCGGTAAACCTATATGGATGGTACAAAATGAGTGCAAGTGTACATAAAATATTAATTCACGGTGCTGACATCATTAAGTCTATGACTTTGCCCGTAGGTCTATTGTCAGAAGATGTAATAGAAACATCTCACAAGAGTTACAAGAGTTTGCGACAATATCACTCCCGAAAAATGTCCAGACTATATACAAATTCGGATATTCTCCACTGGATGCTTATATCTTCGGATCCTGTCGTAACTAGCCACAGAGAAAAACCCAAGAGACAAGGAGAGAAATTTAATGACATTGTTGTAGGAATGTTGCGCATGCCTACATTTCTATATAGCGAAGGTGTTCAAGAAAAAGACAGTGAAGACTCCGATGATGATGTGGACGATCACAATATTAGTGTGTAGCATATAACGTAATTCAGGGACATATATATGGGTTTAGAACTTAAAATAAAGCTTTTGATCTGATTTTTTTTTTCGTTTTATCTCACTGTGCCTTCTAATAGTTATTATGAAACATTGTTACTAACTTTTTATGTAAAAAAACTTATCCTTTATTTTTGGCATCGTAAATTGGCAATCCGGCCCAGTGTGCGCCGTTTTAAACATTTAAGCATACATATCGATATAGGGACAGAAAAAGCGACTTTGTTTAATACTATGTAGTGATAACAATCTTTAATCGTATAGGAATGTATCCAAGGTATGAAAATCAAAAAAATAATTAGTCTGTCTATATTTTTTATTTTGTCGTAATTACCAAAAACTATTGAGATATAGCGTATTAAAGTTACGGAGTGGGGGCTAATTACGTTACGCCGTGCTATATTTTGTACCACGGCGTGACGTCATGCGACATTTCAAATCAATATTTCTTCCTAAGTATTTGAATGAAAGAAAAAATAAAAATACGTGTTCAATATTTTTTTATAAATCTATCTGATGGACATTAAATTATTTTTTAGGATACAAGCCAATTCTTGAAGTCTGAAATCGCTAACCCGCAAAGCGCAAGCGTAGTGATTACGCTCAATCCTTCTCTGTATGAGAGGAGACCTGTGCCCAGCAGTGGGACGTTAAAAAATTTGTGATGATGTAGTGATAATTCTTTCATATGATCTTTAACTTCTTTTCAGTGTAATGACGCTATACCCGGGTGACATGATCCTGACCGGCACACCAGGTGGCGTGGGGGTGCACCGAAACCCTCCCGAGTTCCTACAGCCTGGTGACTGCATCAGCAGTGAGATACAAAAAATTGGCAAATTCGATGTTAAAGTGGAGAAATTTTAGACGATAGATTAAGAATAGCTACGATGTATTGAACGAGACCAGATATCCGGATGTCTTATTTATTTATTTATATATTCTTTATTGTCCACCAATCAAAATTAAACAAAAAACGAGTGTGCTTATGACCACACGACTGAAGTGAAACTTCTTTCGCTCCATCTGTATGTATATATATATATATATATATGTGTACAATATATACATGTATACACATATACATATATTAACTTTCTATAAATATTTAAATTTATTTCATGGTTTCATTGGTAAATTTATATTTTTGCATAGATCTTCTATTTTTATTGAAAAAAAAAAATGCATAGATCTTTAATTTTTATTGAAAAAAAAAAGAAATTACTCTTTGTAGACCTTGTAGTACCAAGCTCGCGCCACGGGCGCCTCTGTGCTTATATCCCCCACTTAACTTCCGTTCGCCTTGCCCGATCACTTTTCGTAACGCTTACGTCACGCTTTCGCCAGCTTACTCCCCAAGTCAAGCGTGCGTAAAGAAGTTTCACTTCAAAAACATTCAACAGAACAAAACATACAATGGGCGGCATTAACGCTAATGCGATCTCATCCAGGCAACCAAAGAATGAACAGATTCTCCCAAACCACAAATGGGAACAAATGTTCTTATTATATTATAAACAGCATATTCAGCTTGAATGTCACGGGAATGTTCTGCCAGGATACAGAGTATTTTATATGTTAATTCAGGCCATGGTCCATCTGCATACCAGCCCCCTAATCGGCGAACACATTTTTGTCAAATGATTGCGACTAGTTGGGACCAGTTGGTATCCTTCGGGCCGCCCATTGGTCTGTTCGGTCCAAACGATCTTAGAACTAGTTGCAATCATTTAACAAAAATGTGTTTGTCGATTAGGGGGCAGGTTTCATCCTAATCAGTTCAGTAGTTTAATCAATGACTGAAGAAGGAAGCCTCTAAAACGAAATCGCAATTTACACTGACTGCTACATTTTGTTATGTTATGCTCAGAGACTTCTAGTTCTCGTAATTTTTATAACTATTACCTACAAGACTGTTAAAGTTGAAAACACAAGTTTCTAAAAAAAATGAATTACCATAGACTGTCTGTTCCTCGTGATTAAACCTCTCCATTGGTGGCTGAACAATATAGTCCTTTGAAATGAATGCTTGTTTTCAGAAAACATGGCCTCTTTTTTATACCGCTATTAGTGAATACAACTAATTATATGATGTTATGATATCTTAATTCTCATATTTGTCCTTTATATGTATAAAGGTATAATTTGTAATTTTATATTTTGTAGGTAAATATTTTTATGTTTACGTTATTTTAGAAATGTTTTTTTTTTTGTTATTAAATGTTGATGAGATATTATAAATGTTTATCCAAGCGTTATTTATTGTTATTATTTTTGTTTGCAATACAATTTTATTTTTAAAATGTCGTTTTAATGAGCTGCTGAGCTGAAAATGCATAATGTTTCTTTTTTTTAGTAGATATAGTTGTGTGAGTATTTTTTCATATTTTCATCAGAATTAATTTGAGTAAAATATGGTTACTCTCGTTCTTCTGCGGATCTCCTCATTTCCGATATGATCACGCATTGAAACCCTAAGCATAACCCTCTCCATTGTCCTTTGAGTGACCTCAGGGCCGGATTAACCATCTCGGGGCCCCTAGGCACATCTCGTTCTCCTCCCTCTTTTTCATGCCACAACAAAGCACATTTTTGAAAATTTTTGTCTGCTTGAGTAGCTGATTTCAAATTAATATTGTTTGTCATTTAATAAGCGATGTTTTAAGTATACAAATTACACACAAAACCATACACATTTTTTTAAATTTTTTTCTCTCTTCACAACATTGGTTTAACAATATTTTTACTTATATTCCACCATTGGAAGAGGCTGGTGCCTGAAATAGGTTTCTGAAGAAGCCTGTGTTACAGGTCACCAGGCCCCTCCCGAAGCAAAACAATACAGTGTGGCTAACATGAGTTTTCATTGCGAGATTGGATCGTCGATATCGACCGCGTTTGGAGCTCTCATTGGTTGAGAGTCCAGAACCTTGAAGCGGGCCAATCGATTAGTCAAACGCGGTCGATATCGACGATGGAGTCTCGTAATGAAAACTCATGGTAGCCATACAGTAAAATGTTTAAATACGATCTTGAGTAAACATTTCGATAGTTCCAGAAGATCACAAAGAGACAATCAGTTAAAAGTTAAAGATAAGGCGCTTAAGAAGGCTCGCTTCGACCGCATTACTAACATTGGTAACAAGCTCTCTGCGCACCCTTCCGGTAGCAGATCTTTCTGGTCCCTAGCCAAATCGGTCGAGGCGAACTTCTGTCGGCCCACACTGCCTCCGCTGGTTAGGCCTGATGGAGCACTGGCCCATACGGCGAGAGAGAAAGCAGGTCTCTTTGCATCTCTCTTTGCCCATAGTTCGCGTCTTGACACTGGCAATGCTACTCCACCTAATTTACCTCATTGCGGAACTTCAATGCCGGAGGTTCGCATTAGAAACAAGGAGGTTCTGAGAGTATTGTGTCGTCTGGACGTGAATAAGGCTAGTGGTCCAGATGGTATACCAGCGATTGTTCTTAAGGCTTGTGCGCCTGAGTTGTCTCCTGTATTGACGCGCCTGTATCGCCTCTCATTTAGGACTGGTATAGTGCCCAAGTCCTGGAAGCTTGCCAACGTGCAGCCCGTGCCCAAAAAGGGTAGTCGTGCCGATCCTACCAACTATCGGCCGATTTCAATAACCTCCATACTCTGCAAGATTATGGAGCGTGTATTGAACTCGCGCCTCTTGGCATACCTGGAAGGTAACGATCTCCTCAGTGACCGACAGTACGGTTTTCGACGCAATCGGTCAACTGGGGACCTACTAGTGTATGCCACTCACTTGTGGGGCGAGGCCCTCGAGAAAAATGGGGAAGCGATTGCCGTCTCCCTTGATGTCTCGAAGGCCTTCGACCGGGTATGGCACGCTAGCCTTTTGAGTAAGCTTCCAGCGTACGGCATTTCCGCTGGCCTGACTGGCTGGGTAAAAGACTTCCTGACTGAACGGTCCCTCCGAGTTGTTGTCGACGGATGTTCATCTGAGCCCATGTCGACCAATGCCGGTGTTCCTCAGGGGTCTGTTCTCTCTGCAACTCTGTTCCTGCTGCATATTAACGATCTGCTGATGCCCGGTATCTATGGGTATGCAGATGACAGCACAGTTGTGGAGAGATACCTGCTGGAAGCTCGGGCTAGTAAGGAAACTATCCGGTCCGAAAGAGAGGCCATGGTAGAGCGTGTGAGTGCTGCACTGCAGGCAGTCTCCGAATGGGGCAATGCCAATCTTGTAGCATTCAATGCCGCCAAAACACAGGCGTGTCTTTTCACCGCCAAAAGGAGCCCGTTTACCTTGGCTCCTACTTTTCAGAATGTATCCTTGGAGTGTACCGACCGCCTTCAGCTTTTGGGAGTTGAGATTTCCTCGAGCCTTAACTTTGGGCGGTTCATTGAGTCCAAGGCCGGGGTGGCTGCCAGAAAACTAGGCGTCATCGCGAAAGTCCGGCGGTACTTCACACCAGGGCAGCTTCTAATTTTATACAAAGCACAGGTCCGCTCGTGTGTGGAGTACTGCAGCCACATTTGGGCTGGTGCTGCGAAATGTCACCTTGCCGCTTTGGATTCGGTGGAGAGGCGTGCGAAGAGGCTGATTGGCGACCCAGACTTAACTCGAAACGGTCTCCAAAGCCTGGAGCACAGGCGTAGAGTAGCCAGCCTTTCGGTCTTCTATAGGATGCATTCTGGTGAGTGTGCAAGGGAATTGCATGATTTAATTCCCCCATCTCCGTTCCATCATCGGACGACCCGTCGTACGGCGAGTTTCCACCCTTACGTTGTTGACACCACTGCGATCCGGACGAAGCGTTTTGCTTCCTCCTTTATACCGCGTACATCGAGGGATTGGAACAATTTGCCGGCGTCGGTGTTTCCGTCACATTACGATTTGAGTGTCTTCAAGGCTAGAGTGAATAGGCTCTTAATAAACTAGCGCGCTTTACCATCAACGATCGCGTCACTGCTTACCATCAGGCGGGATTGCGGTCAAGCGCTGGTTTATAATTTATAAAAAAAAAAAAAAATAACAATACATAATACAGAAAATAAAAAACAAATAACATTGCAGAACTATTGATTCATATGAAAGTGAAGTATCGTATTGGAGTGAATGATGGAGAGTATGCATATAATAAGTAGATTGCTGGTTGAATTCACTCTCAGCAAGTCCTCAGTTTTTTGATAGTCCAGGGATTTAAGAAAAGTTTTAACTGACTTTTCACAAAGAGAGTGACGTTTAATTTGTTGTACAATAATTGGCCCAAGAAGCAAAAAAATCCTGGGGGAGAGAAGATTTAAATTGGAGTGAAGGGCAGACTCTTCCCTTCCGTCGTTGGTTATAGGTTGATTTGTCAAACTTTAACTGAGAATGCTTTTTTGTTACAGTACGAAAATAAAAGTTTGTATTAGCGCAAGGATATCCCATTATTTGTATAAATCAATAGTTGGGAAACGAAAGGGAAGACCCACACCAGTCTTACGCTGAGCCCTCTCCACCTAAATAAGATGGGTTTTGGCTTCACCGCCCCAAGTTGTGATGTAGTAATCAATTAACTTAAATCATCCCGCATTGTCACTCGTCTAAATTACGCTGGCATAATTGCTGATCTCGAAAATGCTGACTTTTCCGAAATTTATAACACTGACGACGTCAACACATCCACTTCCATATTCATTGACACTGTTACTTCGGTCGTCGCTAAGCATTCAACTCAAGTAAATGTCCCCAGGAAAAAACGTGTTATAAAACCGTGGGTCACCCCAGGGTTGTTAAAATGCATACAAAATCGAGATAGAATGCATGTTACTGCCAAAAATAGTCCCGATAACATAATCCTCAAAACTACCTATACTCGATATCGCAACTTTTGCAACGATTTACTTAGGAAACTAAAAATTGCATATGAAGCAGATGAGTTAAAAGAAGCCAAAAACTGTCCCCGTAAACTATGGAAAACAATTAACGCTATCACAAACAGACGTAAACCGCAGACAAGTCCCACTGAGTTGTTAGAATTGAAAGGTGATCCCATTTCTTCAACTAACGAGGTGTGTCACTTCTTTAATTCCATAGGTAGTGAACTAGCAGAGAAAATCACTTCACAGCTTCATGCTGTAAACACGTCAATTACGCGACATTCCCTCCCATATAATAGTCCCCAATCCTCTCAGGTTAACTCCCTAGTTATTCTAGATGTTAGTGAATCTGAAGTTGAGTCCCTCATCCTCCAGTTACGCGACAAGAGTGCCGTGGGTTGGGATGGTCTGTCGCCTCTGCTTTTGAAACGTTCCCGACATGTTTTGGTCCCACCCTTAACCTTCCTTTGTAACCTATGTCTCAGAACAGGTGTATTCCCGGATGCTTTTAAAAAAGCTATTATTCACCCGATACATAAATCCGGGGACAGAAACTGCGTCACCAACTACAGGCCTATCTCGGTACTACCAGCTCTTTCTAAGGTTTTGGAAAGAATTCTAAACAACCACCTAATGCGCTTTCTTAATAAGTACCATATTATCTCCGACAACCAATATGGCTTTAGGCCAAAGCTGTCAACAGAAGATGCTGTACTGGAACTTACGAAATCAGTCTCGAAAAACTTGGACAGTAAAACTAAATGCCTTGGAATCTTTCTAGACCTTTCGAAGGCCTTTGATACAGTTTCTGTACCCAACCTCATTGCTAAACTGGAATTAATAGGCGTGCGGGGTGTCAGCCTAGATATTTTCAAGAGCTATCTTACCAACCGTAAACAGTGCGTCAAGATAGACACTTACCTGAGTGATGAAGAAATCATATCCTACGGTGTTCCTCAGGGAAGCATCCTGGGCCCAACCCTATTCCAAATCTATGTTAACGATCTGTGTAATATAAACCTCCCTAATAGCAATATTTTCGCCTACGCTGACGATACTGCGATTCTAGTCCGTGGTTCAACATGGGATATGGTTAAGGCACACGCGGAAGATGCACTGTCTAAAGTAATGTTATGGCTAAACTCTAACCTATTAACGTTAAACCTTACTAAAACCACTTACATTCCTTTCGGGTTAAGACGTGGTAATACTCCTGGATCTGACTTCACCCTTAGATCTCACTCCTGCACAGTCCCCAGAGGCCACTGTGTCTGTCCCACGATAACCCGCTCAAACGTTGTTAGGTACCTGGGTGTACAGATCGATTGTGGCCTGAGATGGGACGTGCAAATTGACACCCTTACTTCAAGGACCATGCGTCTAATCCACATTTTTAAGTCCCTCAGAGATTCTGCCGACAGTACAACGCTGAAAATGATTTATTGCTCTCTCTGTCAATCTATATTGGGGTACTGTATAACTGCCTGGGGTGGAGCAGCTAAAACCTTGTTTCTTAGAATAGAAAGAGCACAGAGAGCCATACTAAAAGTAATGACCAAGAAACCTTTTAGGTATCCAACATCTGACCTCTATGCCAACTGTAAAGTCCTAACAGTACGGCAGCTGTTCGTATTCAAGACAATAATGAGGATACATAAGTCCATTCCACCCCCGGACCGGACCAAACGCATTCAAGTCTTACCCAACACCCAGCACAGAACCACTTTCGCTCGACACCAGTTCTATATTCTTGGTTACTATTTGTATAGAAAAATTAATAATCAACTAAAAATAATGGATCTCAACTCTCACAACCTAAAAAACAAACTGACTGAATGGCTAATACAAAAAGACTACTCATTCACGGAGTCCTTACTTACATTTGTGGAATAATCCCAATAACCTATAGACTTCCTGGTCCATGCTCCATACAAGTACACTTATTTATCTACCAATAAGCCCTTTCCCTGCATACTCACACTGTCTCGCTCACACGCAGCCTTAAAAGTACATTCACTCTCAAATACTCACCACTCATACTCTTACACATCATACAATACATGCACTCTCTCTCATATCTACAATCAAACAACGTACACACCAGAACACATATAAGTCTCACATATGTCTTACCTTGTTTGGCTGCTTAATCAGGAATATCACGGAACGAAATCACTGTCAACCTACACAATACAATAATATCCACTCTTTAAGTGTTATCCACCTTTGTACATACATACATTCACTTCATCATTATTCACTACACCACAAACACTTCCTAAACATAATCAATCACCAAACATTCACTCTTACTCCATACAATCTCACTCTTCACAATCTCATTCTCACACTTTAAAGTTTATAGTTTAAAGTCACTAGCTCAAAATTCATTGCATTATAATTATAGCATACCCTGTAACTGGACACTGCCCCCTAAGATACAGGCCTAGCCTAGTTTAGGGGACAGGGATAAACCTATTTGTAACTACCTTTTGTAATGCAGTTTTATTGTATACGATAAGTGGAAAATGTATTTTTTGTCACAATAAATATTATTATTATTATTTATTATTAACGGCTGGCATAAGGCAAAGTAAACCATTTTGATGGTCTTTGGGTCTGCAGTGTGTCTTAATCTCTTAAATATATATATTAGTTTACGGATTCTCGGAACAATGGCATCAAAATGATATAAAGAAAGATGGGATTCAATAATGATCCCCAGATATTTAATATTATTAGTTTAATCGAGGTTGGGACAACTGCACTCGGAATTTAGAGGAAATTAAATTATATAAATTAATAATAGTGTCTAATACAAACAATAATTAGATTAATTTCAATACAATTAATAAATTCAGACATTCACTGTCATTCTTACAGTGTCAATGATGAGGGCTTTTACCTTATAATTAAAAAAAAACTTTTACCGTGGTTTCATAAAAATAATCCCCGTTTTATCGGGAGTACTGGGCCCCTGGTCATACTGGGCCCCTAGGCACTGGCCTAAAGTGCCTTATGGATAATACGGCACTGAGTGACCTTGCCAAGAGTGGTGATTATGGCATTCAACCCCCCAAACATGATTGACACAATCTGGTGTTCATTTTTTAAAATTATTGATCTATTAACACTACAGTGGAGAAATTAGTAAACTAAAGTACACTAAACACAAAAGTCATGTCTAATGTCCATGTTGTACCGACTCCTATAAAGATTAGAGTCTCTCGTGTCGTGTCATTTAATTCCCCCATCTCCGTTCCACCATCGGACGACCCGTGGTACGGCGAGTTTCCACCCTTTTGTTGTTAACACCTCTACGATCCGGACGAAGCGTTTCGCCTCCTTTATACCGCGTACATCGAGGGACTGGAATAATCTGCCGGCGGAGGTGTTTCCGTCGGACTACAATTTGAGTGTCTTCAAGGCTAGAGTGAATAGGCTCTTAATAAACTAGTGCGCTTTACCATCAACGATTGCGTCACTGCTTACCATCAGGCGGGATTGCGGTCAAGCGCTGGTTTATAAATTAATAAAAAAAAAAGTTGTTGACAGTTACGTATACCTGGGACAAACTATCTAGTTAGGTTGGTCCAACTTCGAGAAAGAGGTCAATCGCTGTCCGTCAAATCTTGCTGGGCTGCTTTCGGGAAGCTACGTAGAATCTTCTCGTCCGAAATACCGGAGTGTCTCAAGACAAAAGTCGTCGACCAGTGTGTGTTGCCATTGATGACTTATGGAACTGAGACGTGGTCGCTAACAATCGGCGTTATAAGAAAGCTCAATGTCACTCAAAGGGCATTGGAGAGGGCTCTGCTTGAGGTTCCACTGCGTGATCAAATCAAAAATGAGATCTGTAGAAGAATTAGAGTAACCGACATATCCCGAAGAAATGTAATACTTAAGTGGCAGTGGGCCCGGCACATTGCCCGTAGGACCGATACCCGATGGGACCGATGGTCGAGTGGACCACACGTGTCGACCACACACCGAAAGACACAGCGTGGGTAGGCCCCCGACAAGGTGGACCGACGACCTGGTGAAGGTCGCGGGAAACTGCTGGATACGGGAGGCGCTGGATCGGTTGTCGTGGAGATCCTTGAGGGAGGCCTATGTCCAGAAGTGGACGTCTTTCCGCTGAAATGATAATGATGATGATAGTGAAAACTTAACAGTGAGGTTTTTGTTTTGAGCGATCTACCAATTTTTTTTTTCATACAGTTATTCTACCTGTAACAAGGATAAATTATTTTCTTTAGTATTTTTGAACGTTTCCTTTAGCCATCAAAATATTTTTTGGTTTTGACAAATATTCTGTCAAACTAATCAACAGAGCCACATTATATTACCCTAATATATTGTTATACTTTTTGTACTGGAGCTCCTGTTGCTAATGGAAAACCTAAAATTCATAAGTTTTTTGCTCTAATTTATTGAAATTTACGAACAACGTCACTGTTTTCATTAGTTTATTTCCGAAAGAGGTTCGTTTTTCGAATGATTGTATAGCTTGGTAACCGTAAGTATAGTTTCGTCATATACTCGTTTAAGTCTTCAGATTCTGGGCCACCATTAAAATGACTAGTGAAATATGTGTGTACTTAAATACCCCCCTGCCTTCGCTAGCAGGTTCTGGGTACAATTCCCCAGTCCGGCAGTTTTTATGGGTTTAGGGGTTTTACAATTAGGATTTCCAAGCAGCAGTAGCAACTCGGAGTCTGCCTTTGTGCGCAATACATACATAATCAGCCTGTATTTTTCCCACTGTTGGGACACAGGTCTCTCGATGAGAGAGAGTAGGCGTAATCTTCCACGCTGGCCCAGTGCGGGTCGGTAGATTTCACGTCTTCAAAGTTTTTGGCTCTAGGGCATATTGGTTTCCTTAGATGTTTTCCTTCACCATTTTGAGAGCAATGGTGATGGAATAATTTATACAAAGTAAGGCGCCTGATGGGGTTCGAACTAGGGTTGTAACGGAGGCCTTGTTAGCGGAGGCGGAGGCGGATGCGGAGGCGACGGGTCACACTTTTATTTTAAATACATACGTTAATAGTAATACACTTAGTACAAAAATATTATCTTCTTGTAATGAAAATTAAGGAGAAACAAATCGTATTTGCCGCATTCCCGTCTCGCACTAGTTGATTCTTGACCATTTCGCACTCAAACGCGGCCGGACGGTTGTCGAGCGTCGCAGCTTGCGCGTGATCTATTTTATAAATACGTAAATAAACCTCCGTTAAAACTCCGCAAAAATTGTGCGGAGTCGAGAGCACGATTCACTCAAGGCTAGAGTGAATAGGCTCTTAATAAACTAGCGCGCTTTACCATCAACGATCGCATCACTGCTTACCATCAGGCGGGACTGCGGTCAAGCGCTGGTTTATAATTTATAAAAAAAAAAAAAAAAGTCGGAGGCTGAAGCGAAGATACGATTTCTTGCGGAACTTCCGCAGTAACGGAAGCGGAGGTGAAGCTTCGTTACAACCCTAGTTCGAACCTATGACCCACAACATGTAAGTCGCGGCCGATATCACTAGGCTACCACTGTTCTCATTTGTGCGCGGTTGTTGGTAAATTAGCAATAGGAACGCCTACTGTTACATAGGAACAAAACAACTAGGGAAATGTGTGAGTAGTACAATAAGTACACTTCTGGCTAAGGCCTAAATTCCTCTTACGCTGAAGTCGGTCGCGTACGGTAAGTATATGGCTGACCAAGCGCTCTCACAATACAAGGCACCATGCTCGACGGTCGATCGAAGAACGCGGCGAGAGAGACCGACGCGCGTGATACGCAGCGCGTAGCAACGTAGGTATGTGACGCAGGTGACAGCCTCACAATATGTGAGTATGTGTGTAATAGGAGATGTGTGTGTGTGTTATGTTCGCATGATGTAGGTACCTATATTCACACGCGGCCTTGATGTAGGCCGCCTGTGCGCGCGAGAATTTGTCAATCGTTCGAGGAATGTAGAAAAATCAGGCATGTGGGGTGTTATCATCATATTCATCATCATCATCATCATCATCATCATCCACCTTTTTATCGTCCCACTGCTGGGCACAGGTCTCGCCCATGCAGAGAAGGATTGAGCGTAATCACCACGCTTGCTCAATGCGGGTTGTCGATTTCAAACTTAAAGACCAGGGCCTGTAGCCAATGTTACATCGCTTCGTAGCGAAGCGAAATCGAATACCAAATCAACCAATGGCGGGAACGATTGACCACGTGGTCAATCGTTTTCGTTATTGATTGGTTTGGTATTCGCTATCGTTTCGTTGTGAAGGGATGTTACATTGGCTAGGGCCCCTGGTTTCCTCAAGATGTTTTCCTTCACCTTATAATCAGTGGGGTGTTATGTCGTTTAACTATTTACTAAAAACAGCAGCTTACCCATAGACGAATACGAGTTAGATGTTATAAAAGCGATTCTAATGTTTTACAGTCGTTAACAAATAATAGAAAAATGAAATTCGTTCAATTCTCTCCTAAAGACAATTCGGATGAGATTCGCGTCGGCTACTTGTCTGGGGACGACGTGGTAGACCTCTGTTGTCAACAAGACTGTGGTATGCCGTGGAGAATGCTACAAGTATTGAAAGCTGGAATTGCTGACAGATTGACGTAGTAAGTTTGATTTTGTTTGATTTATATTCTTTAACCATTTAATGTGCCAGTTTTGGGCAAGGCCTTCCTAGTCTCCCTCCACTTCTCTCTGCCCAGAGCAGTAGCCTAGCCTAGCCTAGACTAGTCTGGCTAGGACAATAGCTTAGATATTAAAGGAGTTTAGTTCATCCTGCCATTTACGTCTGAGCCTGCTGCAAAGTCGTTTGCCATTAAGCAGAACCCCCGGAGTCCTAAGTTTGTCGGGTATCTGACTTGCGGCAGATGTGTGCAACCCAATTACGTATACAACGTGGCAGCTTTCCGATTGACATGAGTATTTATTTATTTCTTTCTTCTTTGGCTTCGCACGATTTGTGCATTTAGCCAATGTCGCGTAATGAATTTTCGTAATGAAAAAGACGGCCACGTGAACCGTCTACAAGGGAGGTTTAAGGCAAAGTCATCATGGGGCCACTATGCTGCGATATCCCAATGTTTTTTTTATGAATTATTTACTGAATGCACTTTTTGCTACATTACAATTTAAAAGTCTAATGAAAAATGAGCGACACTCAGCTTAACATTCCCGCCAAAACTCTCGACAAGAATATAATATTATTTATTTGCATTAAAACAATTGACGGGTGAAAAGAGGCTTAACTACGAGTATGTTCTAGTTTAGACTCCGTGGAGGCCATGTCATGACTACTTTATTACTTACCCCAAAGAGTTTAGATTCGCGCTAACTAAGTGATAGTACCACCTTTTGCTACACAAAAGTTGTTCAGTAGATGCACGTATGTACTGATCAAAAACTTACGTTAAATCCTTTCTACATCCAGCATCGCAAACCCTAAACCTATTCCTCTGTCTTCGGTAACATTGGTTGCCCCTATTTTCGGCGTAGACAAGATCTTGGGAGTGGCCCTAAACTATGCTGACCATTGCAAGGAGATACACGTACCACCTCCAGCGTCACCGATGATTTTCAGCAAGTACTCCAGCACTATCATTGGCCCGAACCAGCCTCTGAGGATACGGACTGAAGTATGCCAGGTGAGTTTGATTAACATTTTTGTATTGTGGCCATGTAATGGGCCTTATAAGAAGGCTCAAAGTCACTCAAAGGGCAATGGAGAGAGCTATGCTTGGGGTTTCACTGCGCGATCGAATCAGAAATGAGGAGATCCGCAGAAGAACGAGAGTAACCGACATAGCCCGAAGAATTGCAACACTAAAGTGGCAGTGGGCTGGACACATTGCCCGTAGGACCGATGCCCGATGCGGCCGACGGGTTCTTGAGTGGCGACCACGCAACGGAAGACGTAGCGTGGGTAGGCCCCCGACAAGGTGGACCGACGACCTGGTGAAGGTCGCGAGAAACCGCTGGATGCGGGAGGCGCAGGACCGGCCGTCGTGGAGAACCTTGGGGGAGGCCTATGTCCAGCAGTGGACGTCTTTCGGCTGAAATGATGATGATTCTGGCCATGGACGTACCAAGCTAGCAAATCAAAGAGTTTGCTGTAGTATTTAAGGATAGGTACATATCTACCGGTTACCCGCCTCCGGCTGGTACGCTTATAATTAAGAAGGGTAGTTGAGTAACACACTATCAGTAGCACTGGGTTTCATTTTGACAGTTCCACAACATTCTTTGTGTTTTCTGCGTGGTTGAGCAGACTCCTTTTTCGAGTATATGGAGCTGGAACGCGGCATGCGACCAACGCGTCATAATGACGTCACACAGATTTTACATCTCGCAAGCAGAGATTGTCGTTCAACTAGCATACACACAACTTCCCAACATCAACCATTGGGGCAAGTGCCCGCCAGACATAACACCCGTCTGGTCGGATGATCCTCTCTTTTCTATGGAGGTTGGGCGAACTGAACTCCATGCTAAGAGATTGCCAATACGCTTCAGTGTGTTTAAAATTGAGAGCACCTAATTGTGTTACATAATTAGGATTATACATTAAAACAACATTAACATGTGACTGTGTAGCTACTGGTAAAGCCGACCTTCGCCACCGTTATCACATTGTTAGATCTTTTCATAATTTAGCATAAAACGAAACTCTCCACCACCAAGACTTAAATTATTCATCTTATTTTACGAATTACAGAACAAGCTAAAGATTCTTGTCCTTCATTATTGGTATATGGTAGCGCTCTTTATTCTGGACATTCGAAGCTTACCCATTAAACGATTTAAAAACTATATAAAGGCCAAACTTTGCAAAAAGGGGTATTATAAAATCACAGATTATTTAGAAGACATAAAAGCTTGAGACTGAGCTGCTCGCTCTGTTAAGCATTGTTATTAAGCAATATGCATAATTATAAGGTAAATTATTGTAAACATTTTCATTTTTAATGTCTGGACTTGAAAAAAGACGATGATCCCTGAGTTTGTTTCGGCTATTTCTTCTCAGAGGTAGTCAGTTAGGAAATGCCGGCTTCATCTAGTTAAAAAAAAAACATACGACGTGTAAAAGTGATCGGTGATCCTACTTGCTTAATAAACGATTTCATTTCATTTCATTTAATGCCGCACATAATATGTATATCATCCAATTCATAATTTTTAATCTGATTTTGTTGAATGTTTCGGGATAGCATAGTATCTACTACGTGATTAATACCATGCATATGAAAAATATTATCTACAATAGCGTTATTAATAATATAATCAAACAGTTTCCAAAGCTAGACGCGGAAGTTTAACGACCTATCCTATCTTCCTACATATAGGAGATGAGGTCAAAAATTCTTAGTGAATCACAGAGGTTTGCTCTGACCTCAGCGCGACGCAAATTGGGGTCAATTATTGAAGTAAATTGAAGCTGTAATTCATAGTGTGTAGGTGTACCTTGCGTGATGAAATAATGTCACTGGTGTTTAGTACGTCTTCCGTTTATTTAAACAGTTACGGTTCTGTTAATTTCATGCGCATTTGTATTCTGCTGGAGGCCCATGTTTAATGATTACAATAGAGAACTAGAAGGTAATGAGTGGGTTAACTGGCAGCCGAGTATGAAGGTGTCTAGGTATATTGATATAAGCGTTCCTGTTAAAACGTCTCTCCTCTATTAATAGAATGTTATCTGCATTGATAGCAGATAAACAACACACGTCCAACGATGAAAAATCTACACGACTTTAAACTACCTTTCTATATCTTTCTTTCTTCTCGGTGGTAGGCCACATCGGCTACCGGCAGAAGTTACCACCCACCAGACAAAGTCTTGCCGCCAAGCGATTCGGCGTATTCTGGCATAATGTCTGGTGAAGCCGTACGGAGGACGGGTCTGAGCAGTTGTGTTGCGATATATGCCGGGTACGATGCGCCAAATGTTGTTGTGTCGGGAGTTTGGTCGTGAAGGGTCTCCACATCAATCTCCCTTTGGCGCAGCATCGTTGGTCGTGTCGTTGGGTTTAACATTGCTCCACCTCACTCAACTGCCGTCTTCCTTCCTATTGGCTCAGTTTTTCTGAGTGAATAGGCTCTTAATAAACTAGCGCGCTTTACCATCAACGATCGCATTACTGCTTACCATCAGGCGGGATTGTGGTCAAGCGCTAGTTTATAATTATTTAAAAAAAAAATGTAGTAATGTTTTCTGAATTTTGTGTCATTAATTAATATTTTTTTTAAAACACGTTGCCCTACGCTAGAAATTCCTCCTGTGTCGTGGGTGTGTTTACAAACATATAAATTCACAAACACAAGCATCCCAGACCCGGAACAACTACCAGGTCTTACAAATATTGGTACCGTGAGGAAATCGAGCCCGCGGCACGCAGTGCAGCAGGCAATAGCCGTGCCGTCGAGATTATTTCAAGTTGTTTTGTTGCAGAAAGTGGACTGGGAGATAGAGCTGGCAGTTATAATAGGCAAGACTGCGAGTGCTGTGAAAGCCGATGATGCTGACAAATACATCTTTGGGTACACGATCGCTCAAGACATTAGTGACAGAGAATGGCAAAAAGAGAAGAATGGCGCGCAGTTCTTACTCGGCAAGGTTTGTTTGGACATCAATGACTGATTACAAGGTGAAGGAAAACATCTTGAGTTTCCTCAAGATGTTTTCCTTCACTTTGTACTTTACTGACTTTAAGTCTGAAATCACCTTGGACTTTAAGTCTGAAATCGCCAACCCACATTGAGCAAGCGTGGTGATTACGCTCAATCCTTTCCAATTCCGCTCTATATGAGAGGAGACTTGTGCCCAGCAGTGGGGCGATAATAAAGGCTGATGATGAAGGTTTGTTTATATTCCTGGTACTCAATCAGTATTAGAAAAATGTAACCAAATATGACGTCACGTGTCCTCGAATTTATTGACTCTGGAACATTCCGGTTTCCTCACGATGTTTTCCTTCAGCATTTTGAGAGTAGTGGTGATGAAGTAAAGCGCTTGATGGATTTCGAACCTACAAACTACAAGTTTTAAGTCTCAGCCTATAGCACTAGGCCACTGCTGTTCTCTGTATAAACAATATAGTTTAAAATAATTCAACTTCCTAATTGCGCAATACTTTCACGCTCAATTTGTATATTTTTTGGCTTATCCATTGATTATTATGTTCGAAATATGTGTCTGCTCTTCTGCGTAAATAACGCAATGAATGTCATTGAACTGTCAAAATGAAACGCATTGCTACTAATAGTGAATTACGTAATTATCCCGCTGATTGAGTTTGATCGTGTCGTAGCCAATTAGGGTTCAGGTCAGTCTGTAGGTTATTAATTACTAGCTGCCGCCAGCGACTTCGTTCGCGTGGAGTTAGTTATGCTCCACTCCTATTGGTTGCAGCGTGATGTTATACACCCTAAAGCCTTCCTGGATTAATGGGCTATCCAACACAAAAATAATTTCAAATCGGACCAGTACTTCCTGAGATTAGCGCGTTCAAACAAACAAACAAACTCTTCAGGTTTATATATTAGTATAGATTACGGTATTAACATTATGTTCGTTTTCCTTGCTTGCCTTAAGAATATTATGGTCTTATCCTCTTTTTGATATCCACTGCAGTCACAAGATACATTCTGTCCAATCGGCCCCTGTATTGTGACTAAGGATGAGATTGAAGATGTCAATAACCTGAATATGAGCTGCAGTGTTAATGGAGAGCAGAAACAAAAGGGGAATACCAGCGACCTCATACATAAAATACCCTCTATTATTGAGAAGATTTCTACGTAAGTATTTTTCTTTTTTCGATGAGAAATCTTTCAATAACCTATACCTAGAAGAGCGTGTTGGACTTGTACTGACTAAAACTCACACGTGTTTCTTCATTTACCTATGCGTCAGGGGCCAAGATATCTCTTCCGAACAATCCGCGGTTTTATATATTTTTTTCTTTGGAGAATCGTAAGTATGTCGGTCTCCTATCGACTGCAACTCCACAGTCCCTTCCACAAAGTACCTTTAATCACGGTTCACGCATATCCGCAACTTCCAAAGCGGGCACAAAATTCCAAGGCGGGCCCTTGGTTTTTTTTTTGTTTGGTACGGGAAATCACTGGACGGTGCGGAACGGTGTAACAGACATTTACTGACTAAAACCCACCCGTGTTCCTTCACTTGCCTGTCCGCCAGGGCCACGGTGTCTTTTTAACCAAAAACGCAGCCCTGGCCCAGGAGACATCGGTCCTCGTGGACCCCGTCACGGTGTACTGACAATTATTTGATGCGAACTGCCCATCGCTCGCCGGCTGCAAGCCCGCGCCTACGGTGGCCTGGAGTTCGATGTTGTCTCCCGACCAGGGCGTCTCTTGCGGCGGCTAGTGGCGTGAGGGTGCTGGGATTCCCGCTCTCTGACGCACTCCGCCTCCTTCTGTGCCAGTATTACTGCTTCGTAGAAGGAGGTGACGCCCTGCCATGCACTCTCACTCGATCTTGGCCTGGACCAGGGTATGATGCGAGAGACCGCTGCCGATCGCCGCCACGATAGCCTTATTATGTGTTGTGGTAGGTTACCAGTCTAAGATACAAATTTATACCAATATTTTACCTGTAACGAATACTTATTTCATATTCACAACCCCGTAAATGGGTAACACGATACACACGCTGGAGTAGCTGGTTCCATAAGGGTTCAGTTTGTAACTAATTTAATTCTTTTGTTTAACACACAACTTTTATCATTCATTTACTTATAGTAATTTATTTATTTAATTTGACAACAATGGTCCAATCGTTAGGTTACTAAAAATAAACTATGTACATTCATTCCATTAAATTTAATTGCAATACATTAAATTAAATTATCTACCTATACTCATCCCTGCCGCGCGAGCAAATCTCACAGCGTTCCTAAGTATTGCTGCTTCGTGTTTTTCGGCTATTGTCTTCAGTATGCGGTTGGTTCTAGCCCTCATTCTGTCTTTGTCCTCCGAATGGCATAGAAGTCATCGGTAGCCTCAACAGCATTCGAAAACCGTTATTATATTGTAGAATAGAATAGAATAGAATACTCTTTATTATGTACACCATATAGATTACAGAACATAAATAAAATATTTTACAAAGGGTGACAAAATGGGCGGTCTCAGGGCTACTATTTTATGTCTTTTGCTCTGTTTCTTTAGAAAATATAAGTATGAAAGCAAATTATGGCTGTCGGGATGTAAGTCGGGACACGGCTGCTTCGGCAAGTACCTGGGCCGCATAGCCAGGGAGCCGGACGTTCGGTGCCACTACTGCGTCCAGTGCGGGGAGGTCTCGGCGCAATACACTCTCGCCTAGCTTGGGAGGAGCAGGGCCATGTCCTCACAGATGAAGTAGGAGGCGACCTGACGCTACCGGCAGTGAATTTTCGACACAACGTCCTAAAGTCTGATTTAAGAAGATAGAATGCTTATAACACATTTCTCCTTTCAGTGTAATGACGCTGTTACCCGGTGACCTGATCCTGACTGGTACTCCAAGCGGTGTAGGGCAGAATTTAAAACCCCCTCAGTTTCTCAAGCCTGGTGACGTCATACGCAGCGAAATACAGAACATTGGTGTGTTGGAGACGCCGGTTGTGGAGTTTTAATTTTAGTATATAAAAAGAAGCCAAAGATATAATTGTTTTTTTTTTATTACCTATTAGCTGCATCCCGCGGTTTCACCCGTGTAAGGTTCGATCCCATGCGAGCATCTGGATAAAAGCTATAGGTATAGTAATTAACTAACTATATTTAAAGAGATCCCATGCGAGCATCTGGATAGGTATAGTAATTTACTAACTATATTTTAATCAAATTCAATGTTTTAATTTTGGTTAAAAAGTGCCAAATTTCATCCAAATTCTTTCAATAATTTTTGCGTAACAGAATAACAAACATATATCCATACGAACTTTTACATTTATACAAATACCAGCAGCAGAAATATCGGGATAAAAAGTATCCTAGGTATATGTTCCCGGGTGGTACTACTAACAAACAAACTCACTTTCACATTTATAATATTAATTAGGATAGAAGAATACCGTGCGTCCTTCCTAAAAAAATATAAAACTAGGTGACCTGTGCCACTGGCACGGCACAATAGCGGCGGTAAGTCTCCTCTGAGAAGTGGCTAGAGCCCTGTGAGTGGCCCTCACCTTCCGCCTGACGCAGGTCCTCACCGGATACAGCTGTTTCGGGAGGTTCCTGTTTTGGATAAGGCGGGAGGAAACGCCAGGGGTTCACCCCTGTGGGGATCGACATGAAGACACGGTGGAGGTCTGCTCGGCTTGGGTAGAGCACCGCCTTGTCCTCGTGATGGCGATCGGCGGCGACCTCTCGCGTCTGGCCCTGGTCCAGGCCATGGTCCGGTATGAGAGTGCATGGCAGGCCGTCACCTCCTTCTGCGAAGCAGTGATGCTGGCAAAGGAGGAGGCGGAGCGCGTGAGGGAGCAGCAATCCCAGCGCCCTCACGCCACTAGCCGCCGCAGGAGACGCCCTGGTCGAGAGATAACATCGAACTTTCGGCCACTGTAGGCGCGGGCTTGCGGGCGGTAAGGACCAGGCCCGAGTCGACAGCGCGGGGTAATTCACGCGCGTATTTTACAGAATGTTTTTGGTGGGATTTAACTTCTTTTCATAGAAACGTGGGCATATTATTTTATTTTATTAGGTTTTCTTATTTGACACCATTTTTTCTAAGGAGAGGTATTTGCCCAGCAGTGGAACGCTATATAGACGACGTTAGATTAAATTGCAAGATGTGTCCCACTACGCTGAATTTTTGCAATGACAGTAAATTTTTATGTACCAATAGTAAAAGGGGGTATTACCATATCTATAATACAGCTGAGGACAGCTGACGGTTCTTCATCAGATACTTAAGACCGTCGATTTTACACGACATTAAATGAAGCAGCCCACCAAGTTGAATATTTTTTGTAAAGGCGGTATGTCCATCTCGATCTCTAATAGTTGGGTTGGGCCCTTGTGATTTCTAATCAGGGTCATCAGGTACGATTAGTTATTAGTAGATTAGTAGTTTTTATAGCTTTCCCTTTATGTGGCCATTAAACCCTAACTCTGTACCAAATTTCAGCTCTCTGAGTTTTTGGGAAGTACTAGTTCTATTTTGATGACCATGAGTGAGTGAGTGTCATAAACATGATACCATGATGATGATGATGATGACCAACAAACTTGAAATTTTGAATTTTAAATATGATTATAGCTTACTGGATGACGAAACGTTCTGCGTTCTGGTCTTATCCAGAGGTTCTCAAATAGTGGCCTGAAAATGCGGTGAAATGATTCCAGTAAAGGACGCTACGATAATGTTTGCTTCGTGTTTGACTTTCGCTAATGCTGAAAGATGTTATGCTACTGAACCATATGCGTATGGGCCAAAGGTTTTTTTTTTTTTAAAATAAATAATTTGTTTTGAAATCTAGCACAGCACGCACCCGTCATGACTTACGGAGCCGAGACGTAGACACTAACGAACAGACTAGTCCACAAGTTTAAAGCCGCTCAGCGAGCTATGGAGCGAGCTATGGTGGGCGTCTCTCTGAAGGACCGCATCAGAAATGAGGTGATCCGACAGAGAACCAGAGTCACCGACATAGCAGAGAGGATTAGCTATCTGACGTGGCAATGGGCTGGTCACATATGCCGCAGGACCGACAACCGTTGGGTAAACGAGTCCTCGAGTGGAGACCGCGTCTCGGCAAACGTAGCGTGGGACGCCCTTGGGCGAGATGGAGCGACGACATCAAAAAGGTGGCTGGTAGTGGCTGGCGGAGAACTGCTCAGGATCGAGCTTGTTGGCGTGCCATGAAGGAGGCCTATGTCCAGCAGTGGACGAGTAGAGGCTGATGATGATGATGATGATGACGCACAGTCAGCCTATATTATTCTCACTCCTGGGATAAAACAATCCTCTCAGCACGAGTGAGTGGGCTTTAAAATACCACGCAGGCTCAGTGCATGTTCGTTTTGTTATGATGTCTTTGAATTTTTGGTCTTATGACATACTGATTTCCTCATAATTTTTTCTTCACCGTTTTGAGAGCAAAAGTGATGAAATTATTATCACAAAATAAAGCGCTAGACTGGGTTCGAACTTATGACCTGCAACTCGTACGGGCCACAGCAAGTCAGCCTACCTGAAACTATCAAAAATGCCCAATCAACCTTGAGCCTTAATGCTTTATAGGTAAAGTTGAAAATGTAATAAAGAAATCTGACAGCTTGTAGTTTGATGTTCTGTCCTCTGTACGTCGGAGGCCTTTACTACCCCTGCTCATAGGAACCATGTTGTTATCTAGCTGAAACTGCATGCTGTTATCAAGAGGGAGGTGACAACTCAAAGATTAATGTGCTAAACTATTCTAAAGAATACCCTAATTACGCTCTATTACTATCAATTGAAATAATAATTTTGATTTATATTACTAATGTATTGCTCAATATCGTGTTAAGCAATTATCCTACTGACTAACTTCTATCCTTCAACTTTACAAACCTATGGCATGCAGTGAGATTACGTACAACAGATGGCAAAAATAACTTTTAATTAAAGTAATTAATGATACGTCGTAAAGCTAATTAACTGTTTCGTACTTCTAAATGGATATAATATGTTTTATGTTATTTCATGGGTTCCTAAATTAAAAATATGACTTCTAGGTTTTCTTCCTTTTGTTCCCGGTTTTGACTCCTTAAAGTTAACAAATAATAAACAATTCTTGACGTGTGACGTATGAACATGAATTTTAATAATTATTTTATACTAATGTTTATAATGGACACATCTATACTAATATATAAAGCTGATGAGTTTGTTTGAACGCGCTAATCTCAGGAACTATTGGTCCGGTTTGAAAAATTCCTTTTGCGTTGGATAGCCCATTAATCCAGGAAAACTTTAGGCTTTAAACTATATAAAGGGTGTATCTGACATGGACGCACAAACGAGTACCATGGATCCATGGTCCAGTACATGATTCTGAACCCCTCCAGTGGTGGAATTTTATGTCGGCTTTTTCCCGATATAAAAAAAATAATATGCAGTTTTTTTCACTTTAGACCATTCATAATTGCTATACTTTTATAATCCAATAAGATTTTAAAGTAAAAATAAAATAATTTTATTCGTTAATTACATAAAAAAGCGCAATGTGAACAATACTAGAAAAACTTCCTATCAGCTGATTTAATAGAGTTCGCACCAGGGGTCAACGTCATACCTACAAACTCGCACGGCGGCAAGCTTGCAACGTTCAAAGGCTGAGCAGACATTTTTTTTAAACACTTATTTCTGTAACCGCTCATTAACGATATAAATGGCAATCATAATGTTGTTAGTGGTATGAGGTGTAGCCTTTTCGCGAAGTTTGCGTTACGATGTCAGATACACCCTGTATGTACGGCGCGTTGTTCGGATGTGGCGTTTGTGATTCCACTACAAATTAAATGATCTGATCGTAATCGAAACAAAAATTGTTCTAATATCTTAATTTTTACCTGTAATACATTCTGCCTTTGTAAAGTCACACACTAGAAGAAAAAGAGTCGTGGTGGCTTATTGGTTAAAACACCAACCTCTCAAGTATGAGTGTGCGGGTTCTATTCCAGATCAGGCAAGTACCAATGTAACTTTTCAAAGTTATATGTACTTTCTAAGTATATCTTGGACACCAAGTGAAGGAAAACATCTTGAGGAAACCGGACTTTACGCCTGAAATCGCCAACCCGCATTGAGCAAGCGTGGTGATTACGCTCAATCTTTCTCTATATGAGAGGAGATTTGTGCCCAGCAGTGGGAAGATAAAAGGTTGATGATGATACTAGAAGAATATCTCAACGGTCTGTGTTTGACCCAAAAGCAAACTTATCTAACTAGGATTTGCGACCACGAACTACCAATTTTGAATTGGACAGGTTGACCTGCAAGCACATAAGGACGCTGATTGGTGAATGGGCCGCGCAATTGAGCCAATCGCCGTCTTCCGTTCGCTCACAGGAAGGACCATTTGCGCTCGCGCCGTTCCTTTTCATAGACTATTAAATTTAATGTCAGCCAAGGGGAGTTTTATTGAGTTAAGTGGTCTATACGGGTTGTTATGCCAGTATAAGCTGAGCCGCCACAATCTGACGATTATTTCTGAACAATAGATCAAGCTTAAGTGGTATTATATGTTTTGACGCCCGCAGATTCTAAGCGCGTCTATTCGCGACGGATATTCATCGTTATGGATATTATTTCGAGCAATTTTGTCGTTGAGGGCTATTTCGTCGTTATTGGTTCCAGTGCATGCAATATGTTGATCGTTATGCAATTTGGATTTATTTATGCAGTGATACATCCATATATGAAAGATGGCTGCCTGTCATATGGGTGCGTTGTAATATAATTTGCTTCTAGTGGGTCATTCGGTATTTCCTTGCAATTTTCAATTGTGATTCTGTTCCTATTAAAAGGATGGGATTCTGACGTATTATGTTGTTAACACGTTGTTGAATTGGTTCTAACATTTGCAATTGACGTTTATCCAATTATTCAATCTGGCCCGTTGGTGCAGTGATTGGCACTTAGCTCTCCAATAAGTGGAAAATGGTCGTGTAACATATTATTTAGGTTCCCACAGATATGGAGTGTAGTGCTGGTGTTGCAAATTGCACTTTGTCGAGCATTTGGCTATTGTCACCTTAATAAAATAAGTGCTTTTATAAAGTCGTTAAAGAATATTTGCAGCAATGCAGATTGGTACCTACTACTTATTCAATTTAGTTATATTGGTGCAATGACTGACATTTTCAAATGGGTATTTCTGCCTATCAAATGAATAATGGCTTTTGGAAATTGTATAGGTCATTTTCTGGGATCTATGAATGAATGCAATTTTCAATTCTTGTCTATGTTCAGTACCTAAGTGTAAATGCTTCGGATGTACCAATTCTTACATAGTTGCTTGTCTATTTTGTCACATGATGGATTGCCATTTACACACAGTTATTCAATTTGGATTTGTTATCATATGGCACCTACCGAGGCCAAGTTGAAGATAGGACGGTTCCTATCTCATGCATATCACAGTATTCGAGTGCAATTTTCCCGTGACATGAGGTTCGGAATTCGTCGGTAGGTAATCATTCAATTTAGCTGTATTAGTGTTTTTATTCACATCTCTTAAAAAGTTTACATCGAGGGTATCACGAAACTCAATGTCAAGTGGATACGGTATAAGTTAGGTTATACTAGTTCTAGAAAAATTCATTTTATACACTGTATTCGAAAATTTCTCCATACTGCATTGTATTTTTTTTAAGTGTAGTCTCGAATAACTATGCCATTGATTGCCGTTACAAGTGTTTCGGACACCCTGTATGTGTGATAGATTAGGAGTTGTATTTCCTTATTAGTAGACCTTGGCCTAGATTTCAGTTTAGCTTCGACATTAATGAATGATGCCGAATTTCGTCATTTTAGTTTCTACTTTGTTAATAACCAGCCCCCTAATCGGCGAACACATTTCTCCAGTTGGGATCGTTTGGACCGCCCATTGGACCCTTCGGTCCAAACGATCGCAACTAGTCGCAATCATTTGACAAAAATGTGTTGGCCGATTAGGGGGCTGGTCTACGTTTTACGTTTGGATTTCAATGAAGGCCTTTGACAAGTACTAAGAGGTTGGGAACGATTTCTATCCCATGCCTATCACTGTAGCCAAGTGTCACTGCATTGTTAGATGGGTTTTGCAAATCGTCGGTGATTACTACCTTATGAGGGTTTAGCAGAAAAATTCAGCTGAGTTGGGCAGCGTTTGGGAAGCTTTATCTGCGGGTCTTCTCGTATTAGAGAGACTAAATACTTTGGTCTTCAATCAGTGCATCCTATCAGTCATAAGTAACAGAACCGAAACATGGACATCCACGATTAAGCTAGTTCATAAATGTTCGCTGAGGTATCGAATCCGCAATGATCATCCAGTCAATGGTCATCCGGTAGAAAATGGTCAACCCATAAAAAAAAGTTTGTTCTGGATGGGATGTCATCGAATGACCTCTCTCGCTCTGGGCGAAGCGGAAGGCGTGTCAGACTTTTACTGACTAAAACCCACCCGTGTTTATTCACTTGTCTGTGCGTCAGGCACGGTTTCTTTTTTAACGAACCCGCAACCCTGACCCGGGAGGTATCGGTCTTCGTGAACCCCGTCACGTTGTGCTGACATCTCTTAGAGGCGCTCGTGAAACACAACGCGCCGTAGACCTGGGCTTGGTCCTTACCGCCTACTGCTTGCCGCCCCCAAGCCCGCGCCTGCGATGGCCGGGAGGTCGATGTTGTCTCCCGACCAGCGCGACTCCTGCGGCAGCTAGATTCCCACTCCCTCACGCGCTTCGCCTCCTCCTTTGCCAGCTTCACTACTTCGAAGAAGGAGATGGCGGCCTGCCATGCACTTTCGCTCAGTACCATGGCCTGGATCAGGGTCGGACGCAAGAGATCGCCGCCGGTCGCCGCCACGAGAACACGGTGGTGCTCTACCCAATCCGGGCAGACCATATGCTCCACCGTGTCTTCAGGGCGATTCCCACAGTGGTGACACCCTGGCATTTCTCACGCCTTATCTGGAACATGATCCTTCCGAAATAGCCGTGCCCGGTGAAGACCTGAAGGCGGAAGGTGAGGGCGCCGTGGTGCTTCTCTAGCCACTCTTTAAAGAAACTTACCGCCGCTATTGTGGCGTGCCCAGCACTGGGTTGCGACAAGCGCACTCTCCATGTCGCCATACGATCCCGCCGGAGCTCTGTCCGCCGTACCGAGATTTCTCGCAGCAGCGGAGTTATGCCCAGTATTTTCCTCTCGCCATTCCCACTGGTGAGCTAGGGCTTTGGCCTCCAGATCCCATGGCATCAATCCGGCAAGGAGGCTCGCCGCCTCAGCGGACACCATGCAATATCCCCGGACCAGCCGAACGGCCATGACCCTCTGGGACCCGTTTAGGCATTGGGCTTACCGATCGCGCCCACACTGGTGCCCCGTAAAGGGCCAAGGCCCGCACGGACCCCCGCGTAGAGCCTCCGACAGGAGGCATTTGGTCCCCCTAGATTGGAGAGGAGTCGCCTCGGGGCAGCCTCGGCCCATTCCAGGCTGAAGGTCAAACGTCGGAAAGTTCGCTGAATATCAAATTAGCTGAAAAACTGATGACCGTTACCGTAGACGTGTTCTCGAGTGGAGACTACGTGTCAGCAAACGTAAAGGAATATGACTGGTAGCAGTTGAATGAGAATTTGCCCAAAAAATCAGTAGAATAGCGTGCAATTGGAGAGATAAAAATTTTACCATAAAAAGATGGGTGAAGTTAGAAGTCAATAGTGTTAATCCGTTAGCATTAGTTGGAGTGACATCTTAATCCGCGCTCACTTCACTTAAGTTTTCACGTTGAAATTCTTACAAACCGTTGTTAGGACCGCTGTTGGCGACACTAAACCCTTCGCCATCACCGTCGGAGTCCACCAGGGATCCGTACTTAGTCCGTTTCTGTTCAGCGTGATATTATCAGCATACATGAGTAACCTCCCTGGCTGCTCATGTATGCTGATAATATCGCGTTGGCGGACGCGGAGAGGGAACGGTTGGTGCGGCGTGTGAATGCGTGGAAGGACTCACTCGAGAACGGAGGTCTGAAACTCAATATGGCGAAGACCGTGTACATTGCCAGCAACATAACGGACCCCATGTCTGTGCGCATAGGCGGAGACATGGTCGAGTGAACAGACCAATTTGAATATTTGGGGTCTGTCCTTCACGCGTCCGGCGACATTGATTGCGACGTCAGGGCACGCATTTCCGCAGCTTGGGCAAAATGGCGTGAAGTGACCCCAAAATGCCGGTTAAGCTTAAGGGACAGGTCTATAAGACCATCATTAGACCTGTTCTTCTGTATGGCAGTGAGGTGTGGCCTGTGCTTGAGCGACACAAACAGGAGCTGCGTGTCACGGAGATGAATATGCTGCGGTGGATGTGTGGAGTTATGCGGAACGACCGCATCAGGAACTGTCGCATCCGAGGCAGTCTTCGTGTCCGTGACATAGTAGACAAACTGCAAGAGGGTCGCCTACGCTGGTACGGCCACGTCTTGCGAAAACCTGCACGTTACGTGGGTAATCATGGCGCCTCCGTCGGGCTGGAACAAGCGGGGTAAACCAAAGAAGTGCTGGCTTGATGTTGTAAGAGACGACATGCGTACCTACAATCTCTCACCACAGGATGCTAAAGATTGCGCGAAATGGAGGAGAATGTGCAGGAAAGCGGACCTCGGGCTACAACGCGAAAGCCGCGGATAACGCAAAGATAATGATGATGATGATGATTTTTACAGAATCGCACTGCTGTGTCCAGTAATGAACTGCTGCTGCTGATGATGAGTTAGAGGGTATTGCTATAACTATCACATGAATCCAATGCCTAGACCACAGGCAAAGAGTAACCAGGCTATCGGTGTTGTATAGGATGCATTTTGGAGAGTGTGCGCGGGAATTGCATGACTTAATTCCTTCATCTCCGGTTCCATCATCAGATGACCAACGTACGACGAGTTTCCACCTTTACGTTATTGATCCCACTACGATCCGGACGAAGCGTTTCGCCCCGTCTTTTATACCGTGCCCATCGAGGGACAATTTACCACCGGCAGTGTTTCAGTCTGACTACTATTTAAGTGTTTGCAAGGCTAGAGTGAATAGGCTCTTAATAAACTAGTGCGCTTTACCATCAGGCGGGTCAAGCGCTAGTTTAAAACCATAAAGATTATAATCTTTTATTGTTTATCTTGAGAAAAGCTGTTTCATATCACGCTAAGACTGTTTGGAGCCTTGCAGTAAGGAAAAAGAAACGACGCTACGCGAAAATAAAGTAATAACGTGGGAAGATGGGTTGTGAAAAAGTCGTGGGCAGAAGTTGTTGTTGTTGTTGTGAATAACCCAAACGCACTCCAAATAAATTGTCAAATTCTAAGGTTTTCAATTACTAATTTGGGATACCACACTAATAAATAAATAAATGTATGATTTTGGAATCCTACTATTGGCAACACCATAATTTGACAGTTCAAAATGGCAGAAGTTGTATGAACAAACATTTGTGTCCTGCAGTTTCTTTTATTTTTGCCTGTTTCTTGTGTTGTAAGTTCATGTGTTTCCATTTTATAATATATCGGGATCTTTTATAAATTTTATATTGAAACTACCGATTTCGTTGATATTTGAGATAGTTTATGATGATAATTTGAAGAGTGGAATTTGAGATTATGGTGATAAATTGTTAAAATACGTGGTGCCGATAATTGGATCGAATATTTTGTAAATTCCAATTTATTAGCATTGGTGCCGATATGTGGAAAAAAGTACGTAAATACTAAATTCATACCTTTTTAATGTAAACCGTGTCTTTTATGCATAGAATTCATTTTGTTTTTTAAAAGTAGTTTATATATATGTCGGAGATCGTCGTTTAATTTTAATAGAAGTTGCTGATTTGATTTACGTAGTAGAGGGGCGAACGCTTGTGACGTTATTTTGTGATGGCGTCACATGGACAGAGTCGCTTTGGAAAGTGGGGTTCGTCGAACGGACTTTGCATCGAGACGCGGACCAAGGCACATCTCCGAACCGAAACTGTCGGTTTGCCTATTCAAATTGTTATTATGAAGATTGGAGGGTATATCTACACGTCGTGCTTCAATTCAAAACTCACCTACGAAATGGAACCTGTAACACCACACCAAGATGCTGGCGACCCTACCGCTCTGCCGTCGCTGTCCCCGACATCAGAAGTTGGATAAAGAACTACACTGCTCAAAATCTCGTTATAAATCAAGAAACAGAATAACAGTCACTTTCTGCCATTATACGCAGAAGAGATCGCTGCGCGTGATAATGCACTGTAGGAGTGCGCTGCAGGAGTCCGCTGCAGGCGTGCACGGGCGGCTGGACGCGGCGCTGTCGCGACAGTGCTGGCTGATGTTTGGCGCGCGACAGTGCTGGCTGATGCTTGGCGTGCGACAGTGCTGGCTGATGCTTGGCGCGCGACAGTGCTGGCTGATCCTTGGTGCGCGACAGTGCTGGCTGATGCTTGGCGTACGAAAGTGCTGGCTGATGCTTGGCGCGCGACAGTGCTGGCTGATCCTTGGTGCACGACAGTGCTGGCTGATGCTTGGCGCGCGACAGTGTTGGCTGATGCTTGGCGCGCGACAGTGTTGGCTGTTGCTTGGCGAGCGAGGTGCGCTTGCGGAACGTGCAAGGTGCGCTTGCGGAGCGCGCAAGGTGCGCTTGCGGAGCGCGCAAGGTGCGCTTGCGGAGCGCGCTTCTAGCTGCTTGGTGAATCGCATCAATGGCGTGTGGCGCTGCTGGAGCTGCGTGCGGCGCAGCCGGAGCTGCGTGCGCTTTGCGGAACGCCCAAGGTTTCAAGACTTGAGCCTCTGCAGGCGATGAGAAGATTTCAGGACAGCATCTACTCTGCAGGCGATGAGAAGATGTCAAAATACCCAAAACGTTTGTGGTAACGTAATGGAGTTTTATGAGAGCTCCGAGATGTCTGGTGTGCAACGGTTGACAACTGCCAAGTGGCAAGTGTTTGTGGGAAATTGCCATAATCCGGTGAGTCGTACTATTTTTATTTTGATTCCGTGGCCGAATGTTCTCTTGTTAACTAATCTGTAATTTCATTGGTGTATGTATACACGCGCCAGTATATATACAGTGTACAAGGTTGTGCCAGTGTATTGTGTACTGAACCATTTCTTTGCGATATGATAATAAGGGTTATTTTTGCAAATTTTATTTTTTGCAGGTACTACCCTATTATTGTTTGTTATAATGGGCTGAGAAATTTTAAATCAGGGTTTTAAAATTATGATGTCTGGTTTGTCTTTAATTCAAAACTAAAGTTCACTGTGGCCTATAGTTACGAGCTCACTTGAGCTTCTGATAGTATGTGTGGCTATTAAATCTTCTCAAGAGAACAAGCGGTAACGAACATAGAAATGAGTGCTATTTACGAAAAATCTAAATTTGATATAAGTGAGCTAAAGTAATGAAATTTAATATTGGTGAGTTGTTTGATGGCGATAATGGCGATCGTTACCTATTGAAATCGTTGATTGGAAACAGAACTTATAAGTACCCCCACGATCGTATATGAAAGATTTCTCCAAGTAATGTCTGCTGAGTTAGATTTTCAAAATGTAGAAGATGGTGAGGAGGGTGCCTCCGCCAGCAAATCGCGCTGCTCGCACTAGTCTGTAGTCGTAACTGCAACCCAGTGAGGGGTTGTTCAGAGCGCGATGGGCAGCTAGTGGTGTGGCGGGGACACTAGTAGGTATGGTCGCACTGCATGCACTAGTCTGTAGTCGTAACTGCAACCCAGTGAGGGGTTGTTCAGAGCGCGATGGGCAGCTAGTGATGTGGCGGGGACTCTGGTAGATATGGTCGCACTACATGCACTAGTCTGTAGTCGTAACTGCAACTCAGTGAGGAGTTGTTCAGGGGGCGATGGGCAGCTAGTGATGTGGCGGGGACCTGGGTCTCAGAGGAGACTATTAGTTGTACGGTCATGTGTTGACCTGGGAGTCGTGGACTCTAGAGTTGATCGTATCACAAGAGGTGATGACGATATGGGTGTCAACTATGAGTTGTCACTAGCTACTGTGGTAGCGAACCATGGTGTGTTTTCTTTTTGATAATTATGATTATGTTTTGATTTGATAATTATGAGGCTTGGAGGAACCTTTTGTTTTCTTTTTGAAATTTGATAATTATGAGGCTTGAAGGAACCTTCTGTGTTTTCTTTTTGAAATTTGATAATTATGAGGCTTGAAGGAACCTTTTGTGTTTAAGTTGTTAAAATAATTAAGTTTGGTTGTCTAATAGTCAATGTAACTAAACGTGACGTGTGACGGTCAGGTTGGCCGAGTTCTCAAAAATGCTTCAAAGTCGGTTTTCTGTGCTTTTTTTAAATTTGTTACAGACATGCACGAGGACGTGCAACGGAAAATATCGAAGTTTCGGCGGTTGGCCTGGTGAACCTGATCCTGGACTCCGGGGCTGAGGGAGCTTTGGATGCGACTGGGATTGGCGCCGAGATGATGATGATGATGAAGATGATGATGCACGAGGACGTGCAAATCGTCAGGCTGGCCGTGTCGGAGATCGTCGTTTAATTTTAATAGAAGTTGCTGATTTGATTTACGTAGTAGAGGGGCGAACGCTTGTGACGTTATTTTGTGATGGCGTCACATGGACAGAGTCGCTTTGGAAAGTGGGGTTCGTCGAACGGACTTTGCATCGAGACGCGGACCAAGGCACATCTCCGAACCGAAACTGTCGGTTTGCCTATTCAAATTGTTATTATGAAGATTGGAGGGTATATCTACACGTCGTGCTTCAATTCAAAACTCACCTACGAAATGGAACCTGTACCACCACACCAAGATGCTGGCGACCCTACCGCTCTGCCGTCGCTGTCTCCGACATATATATCAGAATCCAAATCTTAGCAGAGTGCTGAAACTTTATTTAGGTACCGTTTATCAGCATGGTGCTGATATTCGATCAGAATCATGCTGATAAATTGGTTAGGTTAGATTACGAGGAGAGAAAGACGTGTATGAAGTGGATCACGCTACAGCTAAAACAGCTCTTACTGTACTGTTTACATTTTGCGCCAACGGAGATGTAACACCTCCATTAGTTGTATTTCTAAGATTCCCAAGGATATAACATCATCGGTTCCAAATGAGTGGGGCATTGGTCTGAGCGATACTGGCTGGATGACTTCTGAACTTTCCATCCAACTTTGTTAATTTCATAAAAGTAGGTACTATTACTATACTAACTATATAAAAATCTTAATACAAAACAGATTTTGTAAATGGAAATATTTTATTTAATGCAATACATAACAGTGATAGTTATGTGCTGATAATTGGTGCCAGTAAATGGTGAGAGACCCCTTTTTATTCTAACTTGTCTAAAAAATCTTGGATAGAGGTCAACCCATGTTTTTCCTTTATATCGTCTTCCTTATTAAATACTAGCTTTCCGCCCACGGCTTCGCCCGCGTGGTATTCGGTTATATCGCGCTTTTTTGATTTTCCTCTGGAATATCATTCAATTCGGTTAAAGCGGGAAAGCGAGACGGAAAGACAGACAGATAGACAGAGTTACTTTCGCATTTATAATATTAGTATGGATTAGAACTACAAAGGTTGCCTTGACGGTTAAAGGATTATTTTTCACAATAATAAATAGGCTGAAATTAGAACTAACTCTTAAAGTTCTGATAATTGGGTACTTCACCCCACACAAAGTTATAATTGTTTATGCGAAAAACTGAATCGATTCCACTCATTTTTACACCATGTTAATTTTTTTTCCCAAATACATTTAGAAATTTTTGCAGAGTGGTTACAGAGCGGTTACGATAGATCATAGTACTTGTGGGCTCGCCACAGCTGACGCCAGAGGTCAACATACCTCGCTCGCCCGCCCGATCTGAGTTTTGACCATATTTTTGTTTGGACAACTTTGTAGTTTTTCTCTCCTCTATCATCTTTTTGAAATTTTGTACATAGATTCTTTTCTTAAAAATACCGGACACGTGTTTCAGGTTTTGCATAGAGACAAAATAATGTTGTATATGATTAAAACTAAATAAAATAATGGCCTAATACTGCTTTGTTAGTTAATCCCGAAAATTAACTAATGCCTACCTTAAAAAATTTGGTATTAATAATTTCTATGACTATAAAGTGAAAAAAAATACTCTAAGTACTACTTTTCGAGATTCTGTAGAAATGTGCCTTCCAAGAACCTAGATATTTCGTAAACAAAAATTTAGCTATACCAGCCCTGTTTTATAGAGGAATGTATTATGTAGGCATATTAACGTATATTTACATATGTTAACTACATTCCACATAATCTGTTTGTTGCGATCATTTGTTATCAAAGCATTTGTCATATGTGTACTGAATTCTGATTGTTTAACGCAACTGGACTTGAACTACCGTAAGTACTTAGTACCATCCAACCCACATGCATATGTGGCTAGGGATCTCTTTTCATGAATTCAAAGTAGTGAATTCTATATACCATCGCGGACTTTTTTGTAGCCCTTTTCAATGTGTACAATATTTAGTACATTATTTTGATAAATCTCGTAGGGTTCAGCCTGCGTTTCACTGCAAACGCGGAAAAATGTAATTATTTACGACATCATATTAGAAAAATCAAAAATAATAGTATATCTCCATAATTTAATGGATATTATTATACATATTAACCTTCCTCTTTAATCACTATATCTATTAAAAAATACGCATCAAAATCCGTTGCGGAGTTTTAAAGATTTAATCATACAAATGTACATAGGGAAAGTGAAAGTGACTTCGTTTTATTACGGAAACTTCTAGGCTACTCTGGGTACATATGTAAAAGTGGCATCATTTACATACCAATAGCTGTTCTATCGACATTCGGTAAAGTATTTAAATCGATACTCTATAAAAAAATATAACGGAGGTTCACAGATGAACAGCACGGTTTTCTTCCAAATTGCTCAACCACGTCTAATCTGTTTAACATAACTACACTCTTAACCAAAAATATTAATGACAAAATGCAAATTGATGTCGCTTATTTTGATTTCCAGAAGGCTTTTGACCGAGTTTTTGTTTGACACATTTTTAAGTTAGCTAGCATTGGCGTGTTTTTCTATGTCGTCACTAAAATTTTTCGCAAATATCTGCACGATCGCAAGCAATTTGGAAAATACAAAAACACAATTATACGGAGCGCTATTCGGTCACTTCTGAGATAGGGCAGGGCTCGGGCCCTTTTTTTATATTTCATTGACCATCAACATATAACCATACTGTACAACTTCTTAATTCACAATTTGCTAGAGACTAACAGCGCGATCTGGAACCCTCACGCGGAGTGTATACATTGGTCATCGAGAGGATACTTTTTATGAGTTATCGGTATTTTATCCGCTACCTGTACATATTTCCAGATTAATCCTTATTAGCTGTATATCCGCTTAATTGGTGTACCCATTTCAATTCCTCCTTACTCTGGTCCATCTACTTTGACATCTCTCTGTTCATTTGACATACCTCGCCCTCGCCTACGTCCTTTACTCAAAATTTGTCAAGGCGGTTCCATAACCCTTAAGACAAGTCCATTGTACCTAGCCCTCGCCCACATGAACAATATTTTGCTATATAACGAGTCCTCCGATGTCTTCGCGAATGGTGAACTGAGAGTCTTTTGTCTCTACCAGTATGATTTCCTAGGAGTAGATTAATTAATTAAATGCATAACTTCTTGTTACTATTATTTCAATTTCAATGTACATACATATCTTAATTCTATAAATTATTTTTGCATATTTTACTTTATTTTTATAAAAAGGAATGTTTACTTTCATTTAATCATTCTAATGTCAACGGCTGGCTTTTTCCAACCATGCTGGGACAGAAGCGCGAAACTTTGTTGATCACACCACTAATTGTCTGGATCTTCTGCTGACGACCTATCCAGACAGATGTGGCAAAAGTTACCACCCATTAGACAAAGTCTTGCCGCCACGCGATTCGTCTTGTTCCGGCATGATGTCTGGTGAAGCCGCACGGAAGACGGGTCTGAGCAGTTGTGTTGCGATGTGTGCCGGGTACGATGCGCCAAGTGTTGTTGTGTCGGGAGTTTGGTCGTGGAGGGTCTCCACATCAATCTCCCTCTAGCGCAGCATCGTGTGTCGTGTTGTTGGATTTAACATTGCACCACCTCGCTCAATTGCCGTCTTCCTTCCTATTCACTAAGTTTTTTAAGTGAATGGGTTTAATAAACTAGCGCGCTTTACCATCAACGATTGCATCACTGCTTGCCATCTGGCGGGATTGCAGTCAAGTGCTAGTTTATAATTATGAAAAAAAATATTCCTCACCATAAGGAACTTCAGATCATTGTCTGGTGAAGTATGTATTGTATTTTGCTCAGCTCGCCCATAGTTTAACGCCGATTGTGCTCAAGCTGAACACCGTAAGCACTAAGTGTTTCTCATCTGTATTAACGCTCATAACCGAAAAGTTACGGATTTGAGCTCAACGAAAAGAGCATTCATTGAGCCAATTGACCCTGCTGTCAATTCCTACAAAAAACCGACATTGACAATAAGCCCTCTGTGCAGCCGTCTGGTAGCAGATCTTCCTGGTCTCCTGGGGAATCGGTAAAAGCAATCTTTTGACGGTTCACACTGCCTCCACATTTCCACTCAACACACCACTCCTCCTTCCCAGGTTAAACCTGATGGGATTGGCTCAAATGATGGGACAGGAAGCTAGTCTGCGTCTCTCTTTGACCACAATTCTCTTCTTGATACTAGCAGTGCTACTCTACCAAATTTGCCTTATTGCGACGCACTGTGTCGTCTAGACGTGAATAAAGCTATAATGAACTAGATCGTATAACAGCGATTGTACTGATCCGTTTGTATCGTGTCTCACTTGGGAGCTTACCAATGTATAGCTCGTGTCCAAAAAGGGTTGCCATGCCGATCCCTACAACTATCAGCCGATTTTAGTAATGAACTTAATCTGCAAGATTATGGAGTATGTTAAATTCATCGTGCCTTATGGCATACCTGGAAAATAACGATCTCTTCAATGACCGACAGAAAGGGGGTATGCCACTTACTTTTGGGGTGAGGTTCATGAAAGGAATGAGCAAGCAAATGCCGTTTCTTTATAGCCCGTTCTCTTTGACTGTTGCTTTTTAGAATATATCCTTCACCGTTATCTTCAGCTATTAGGAATTGAAGTTTTCTCAAACCTAAGCTTTGGATGGTTCAATGGGTTAAAAGCTAAGAAACTTGGCGTTCATGCAAAGAACCGTCGATATTTCCGAGACAGCTTCTAATGTTTCACAAAGCACAGGCCCGATCGTGTTTGGAGTACCTACTGCAGCGACATTTGGGCTTGCCTTCCCTCCGTGCAAAATGCCTTCTAACAGCTTTGGACTCGTTGGAGAAGCGTGCGAAGAGGTTAATTGGTAATTGCTATAGCACAGGCGTAGGGTGGCCAGCCTATGGGTATTCTATAGAATGCATTTTGGAGTATGTATGCACTATTGCATGACTCGATTCCGCTATCATCGTTTTATCGCCGTACAACCCGTCGTACAGCCATTCTCCTTTACATTGTTGACACCACTAACATCCGGACGAACGAAAACGTTTCGCCTGCAGCTGTCATCCCGTCCGATTATATTTTATCTTCAAGGTTAGAGTGAGTGAGAGACATCATACAAGATAAACGAAAATAAGTGTACACCTCATCAACGACTCACTCAAATATACAATGAACTTATCTAAACTTTACTTATATAGATAATAATAATTTATGCTCAATAGAAATGCTTTTTGAAGTAAAATCATTAATATAGGAACACTCGCAGTGTAGCACTGGTTTATAGCATTAAAAAAATAAACTCAACCTAAATATTATACCTGTCATTGTACGTACCTTCATTGTTCCACATAAATTGCTTACTAATTGAGTGTGTTATTAGAAATCGGCATCGAAATAAATATGAGGTGTACAAATAAGTTTTCGCCGTTTAACAAAACATGTCCTCACTAAGACGTTTCCTTGAAATTGTCAGATGTATAACGTGATATCGTAAGTTCGAACATTTGGTAATAACACACACTTAGAGTATTACTGACTCTAGATCAGTATCACATATTTATTTTTGTGCAAAAATGTCAAGTTTTTTGCCGAATAAGCGTCATTTGCGGGAACTTTTGTTACTTCTTTAATTTGAAGGAATTTTCGCCGGCCTGACCAGATATGGACTTGCGAATTCTAAGATTAAGATTACTGTGGGGAAAAGTCACCCGACATGCTTCACAGACAAATTGACAGAAACAGCGATGCAATCGATGGTATTCAAGACCAAATGCGCACAAATGCTCTCAGCACTGGCCGATTTCATTAACATTAAGGACGTTATCAAAACTACATTCACAAGCATCAGCATTGTCTTAGAAAAGCACAGCATAGATCCATCCCTGAGGTGCTGGATTACCAATATACTCAAAGAGTCATATTCGACACCGCAAGGGACATTCTTAGCAAACGGCTGTTTTTCACTCCTATGAAATCTAGTTGTTAACAGCCTGATAAAAGCACTAACCAATAAAGATTACTTTCCTGTAGATTATGTCGAGTCGTGGTGGCCTAGTGGTTAAAACACCAGCCTCTTAAGTATGAGTGCGCGGGTTCGATTCCAGGTCAGGCAAGTACCAATGTAACTTTTCTAAAGTTGTATGTACTTTCTAAGTATATCTTGGACACCAATGACTGAGGGTGAAGGAAAACATCTTGATGAAACCTGGACTTTGTAAGTCTGAAATCGCCAACCCGCATTGAGCAAGCGTGGTGATTACGCTCAATCCTTCTCTGTATGAGAGGAGACCTGTGCCCAGCAGTGGGACGATAAAAAAGGTTAATGATGATGAGATTATGTCGATGACCTCTGCAGAGCTTCCCAACAAGTGGGTCTTAAGATGAATATGGATAAGACGAAGATCATGTCGAACTCCCATGTCGCACCCACTCCATTTCTAGTCGGTTGCTCCGCACTCGAAGTTGTTGACGAGTATAATATATACTTGGGACAAACAGTCCAACTAAGTAGGTAGATCCAACTTCGAAAAAGAGCTGACTCGACGACTCCAGCTCAGCTGGGCAGCGTACGGGAAGCAACACTATATCTTCTCTTGATCCAGGATACTACAGTGTCTCAAAACTAAAGTCTTTGACCAGTGTGTACTATGTGTCGCCATGGATATTCGAAACTTACCCATTAAACGATATAAAAACTATATAAAGGCCAAACTTTGCAAAAAGGGGTATTATAATAACGCAGATTACTTAGAACACAAAAACGCTTGGGACTGAGCTGCTTGCTCTGTTAAGCATTGTTATTAAGCAATATGCGTAATTATAACGTAAATTATTGTAAATATTTTCATTTTTAATGTCTGGTCTTGAAAAAAGACTATGATCCCTGAGTTTGTATCGGCTATTCCTTCTCAGAGGTAGTCAGTTAGGAAATGCCGGCTTCATCTAGATAAAAAAAAAAACATATGACGTGTAAAAGTGATCAGTGATCCTACTTGCTTAATAAACGATTTCATTTCATTTCAGTGATGACACATGGAACTGATACATGGTCGCTCACAATGGGTCTCTTACGAAGGCTCAAAGTCACACAAAGGGCGATAAAAAGAACTATACTTGGAGTTTCTCTGCGCGATCGATTCAGCGATGAGGAGATCCGCAGAAGAACCAAAGTCAACGACATAGCTCTTCGAGTCACTAAAATTAGGTGGCTGTGGGTGGGGCACATTGCTTGTAGAACCGATGGCCGACGGCGCAGTAAGGTACTGGAGTGGCGGCCACTTACCGGAAGACGCAGCGCCCCAACAAGGTGGACCGATGACCTGGTGAAGGTCGCGGGAAGCCGATGGATGCGGGCTGCACAAGACCGGTCATCATGGAAAGTCTTAGGGAGGCCATAGTTCAGCAGTGGAGCTCTATAGGGTGAGAAGATGTCGATGACAAATATAATAATAAATGGCTCACACGAAAATACGTTGGCAACCATACTACCAAATATGCCAGCTCTGAATATAGTACAAAATTGGTGCAATACATACACCCGGTGAACCCAAAAAAAAGCGAGTTGATCCACTTTAAAAAAAAAGAGGAAACTTACGACGCTACAACTACCAAGATTCTTTATATTCTTTGGCATTTTTTTCTCTAAGCCTATTCGTTGAAGCCAAATTCCTGGGCATATATTTTGACAAACAGTGAATTTGGCGAAACCCACCAGCTATAACACTACAAAAGCCAACATATCCCTGTGGTAATGCAAGTGAATACTTCGGAAAAATTGGGGGAGCAGACCTAAGATAGCACTGGCTATGCACTACAGTTATCCGACAAATTATCACATACGGCTCACTAATCTGGTAACCCAGGACAGTCCTGAGCACAGCCCAGAAAGACCTCGATGAACTGCAGCGGCTTGCTTGCTTGGGACTTACCAACTGCATGATAACTACACCCACCACTGCCCAACATGCTTTACTGAGAATACCTTCCAACGTTCACCTTACTTCGGGAGAGGAGGCGGCTCTGGCTGCTATCAGATTGCACTTATCACGAACCCTGAGCAATGTCTCCAGGGTCAAGCACATACGCTTAAAAGAATAAACGATCACACGTCAGGCAATGGTGGCATCACCCTGCTGAAAGCTCCGAAGCAATACTGCTTATATAAGTACTTAGTGCTTGAAGAGGAGCAATACGACTACTCAAGCCTGTAAGAACTGAGAGTTATTGAGATATTGATGTATCAAAGACCGATTGTGAAACTAGTGTCTGAGTCTTCTCGCATGACCTTAACATATATACGTCGAAACAGCTAGGAATGCTCAACATGGTCTACTAAGCAAAGTGTGTGGGCATAACACTAGCGGCTCGGCCCATAGCAGCCAGGAAAGTTCCTCAGTCATATTCGCATACTCTTTGACAGTACCTCAGTCCTTCAATTCCTAAAGAAGGAATGCATCTTATCGAACCATATATTAGAACAAAAAATACAAGGCAATCGGGTAATTGTATCGGACTGCATAATAGTTACACTGTAATGGATAAAAGCAGACAGTGGATTTCGAGGTAACGCCGCAGCTGACGGTCTAGCTAGCAGGTCATCCAGCACGTTAGTCCGTCGACCGGTGCTTATTGTGCCCTGCATCCTCTTCAATGAACTACACAGGTGGCTACAGAAGCAGAGATTTGGTAGACCTCATCACCGGGCTGCAGAAAGTCTAAAGAAGAAGAAGAGAAGTCTGCTATGGCTTAACATGAAAGGCTTGCGTCTGGTGACGGCCATTACAGGACACTGTTCGCTAAACAAGCACTTTCATGGAAGCTGATGGAATCGTTTCGCATGTGCTCTTCGAGTGCATAGGCGGCACTCAGAATACTTTAAATACCACCAATGACTGAAGGTGAAGGAAAACATCTTGAAGATACCTGAACTTCAAGTCTGAAATCACCAACCCACTTTGAGCAAGCGTGGTGATTCCGCTCAATCCTTCTCTGTATGAGAGGAGACCTGTGCCCAGCAGAGGGACGATAAAAAAGGTTGATGATGATGAAGCCTTCCAGTTGTACGTAGTACTTATTACTTCCATGTATTTATCAGAAATCAAAGAGGATGCCATGTCAAAAGTGTAAAATCGGGAGAATTTCCATGTATACTCTGAAATCGTAGAAAAACAGTTGCATTTCGGTATTTCGGTAGAATAGAGTCAATATCGGCAGAAATATCGAAAAATGGGTTGGAGACCACTGCAACTGACTGAACTGAACTTTGCGCGTGTGTAGCAGGCTGAACATTTTGATCGCTTTGATGTGAGCTCGAAAACTGAAGACGGATGGCAAAGTACAAATGTGTTAACAAAGCTTTGAACAAATACTCAAATACCCGTGTTAGTTATGTGTCCAAACAAGTGCTCAAATAAGTGATAAAATATTTGAGCGATGTCTGGCGCCGGCTTGATAAACACTAAAATAATTATTGTAAGATAAAATAAATAGGAAAAGAAATTCGTAGCAGTTTTGCTACGATTGCTACGAAATTATAAGTTTGGCGTAGAGCCTAAATTACTTTCCACGGCTGGTTAAGACGATATCAAGTTTCAACGAATTGTTGAAAAATAATTATATCTACATTATCCAATAAAACTTGTCCATATCGGACAGTGACAAAACCATCAAAACTCAAGCGGTAGGTATTTTAAAAAAAATTGACCAAAAACATTGTACACGTTACTACGGCGTAGCACCGATCCTGAACACGATAGTTAATATAATAATTTCAAAAATGTTTTTATGATCTACATACCTTTTTTTTTTGAAATGACGAATGAAAGAGTAAAGTAGATAAGAATTAACGTAACGTTAACGATTCACAACGATGTCGACTATTTGGACGGTATCATTTTTGGTGGTAAAACCGGCCAAGAGCGTGTCGGGCCGCGCTCAGTGTAGGGTTCCCTAGTTTCCGTCCGTCACAATAAGTGTCTCCACTTAAGAGTTAAAAAAAACAGGCTACTTGTTACATTAAATTGACATACTAAGTATGGAATTTTAAATACGGGCAAAGGACGGTAACAACTAAAGACAGAGTTATAGATACCAACTAATCTGTATGTCAGGAAGGAATCTCCCTCACTATGGGCCTCATAAGAAAGCTCAAAGTCGCACTAAGAGCTATGGAGAGGGCTATGCTAGGTGTTTCTGTACGTGATCGAATCAGGAATGAGGAGATTCTGATACGATCTTCCCATATTATTAAAATATCGATAATGTCTTCAAGGCTAAAGAGAATAGGCATTTAATAAATAGTGCGATTAACTATCAACAATTGTCGATCGTACAGAAGAACTTAAGTGTCGATATAGCCCAGCGGATTTGCTCTTTGAAGTGGCAGTGGACGGGGTATATAGCTCGTAGAGCTGATGGGGTAGAAAGGCTCTTGAATGGCGACCACATACCAGCAAGCACAACCTCGGACTTCCACCAACTAGATGGTCGGATGAAAATCGGCCTGACCAAAATCGTCGATTTTAATAATATTTTTTTTTTCATAAATTTTTTTCATAAACTCAACCCATCGAGTTCAAAACAGTTTTTCTAGAAAGTCTTTATACTTTTGAGATTTTTTTCATATTCTTTAACGCATTTTTTTTTTACTTTTGGTACGATTATTTCCAAAAATATTAACATTATCAAAATATGATTTTAGTAAATCCAAAAATATGTGATATAAAAATATCACTCCCCACTTTACGTGTATGGGTACCCGCTAATAAAACATTTATTTTTTTCAATTTTTATTTTCGCACTTTTTCGGCGTGATTGACATACATATTGGTACCAAATTTCAGCTCTCTAGTGCTAACGGTCACTGAGATTATCCACGGACAGACAGAGAGACAGACTTGGCGAAACTATAAAGGTACAGATTGATTACGGAACCCCAAAAAGAACATTCGGGAAAGTAAAAGGCGTTGTGACATTAAAAACACAGCAGTTGGAAATAGTAGATAACTACTGTAATACAGATTGGAAACTTTCAGTAAAATAGTAAAATTTTTATATAAAAGTATAAGAAAAGTTCTAATCTAGCAATTAGTTTTCGTGTTTGGTCCCATGGCTAAAGTACTTAATAACAAATACACTGACCTGACTTTCAATTATGTGTGTCATTAGCATTTTGTACCCTATGTACGAACGGCAGCAAGTCAAGCTTAAGAACTGTCAGATATTCCCAATCTACCTTGATTCTTAATGATTTAGCTATAAAGTTGAAAATCTAATAAAGAAGTCTGACAGATCGTAATAGCTTGAAGTGCTGTCGTCTGTACAAAATTCTGATATCTACTTTTATTTTATGAATGTATACAGTATGTTAAGAAAACCCTGTCCGACCCGTAAGGATAATAAAGGTTAGGTAAACACATGACCAAATATAATATAAAATTTTACGTATTCATCATAGTACCAATACAAATGAATTTTGAAATAATCTTTTTTTCCCGCGAATTAATTCCAATTTCCCCGAAATTTGGTAATTTTTAAAAAGTGACAACACCGTTATTATTATGAGCGAATAGCGATGCGACCACGTGCCGCGTGTCCTGCCGCCCGCCCCCCTGCTGGCGGCAGGCGAAGGGTGGTCAACGCACATTTATTAAGTTACCTCCTTTTGCGAAATAATATTTATTTTTTTTAGGGGGATTTTTTTTAAGTTTAGCCCGGTTTTGTATGCATTAGTAGAATCAGTTATCGATACCTAACAACACCTTCACGGGTCGGACAGGGTATTCTTAACATACTGTATATACTTCGTATCACCTTTTCAGATCCGAATAGTAGATAGTGTGAAAAAATAATTATAAAATATTTTTTTCTGAAACAATAACATAACTATATTCAGAAATAGTACCTACCATAGATATAACTTACTATGTATAATATAAACCTACCTTTTTTATAACACATTTTAGCGCACTGTCCACTACTCACTCCAACTTACCGATAATAATATTTAAAGAAAGCAGCGTTCATCATTTTAAAAAGAAAATATATGGGATGTTTCCTGGGTAAAAAAATATATTCTATTGAGTCCGTCATTCAGATTATAGAAAAATATTGGATACGTATATTTTGTTTTATCAAATCAATAAAAATTGACAAATATAAAAGGCATCAAAGATCAGGAGTGTTGGCTGGTGACGTCACTCCTCGCTAAAAAGTGTAGCGTGCAGTGACATCACACGGGTTTTCAACGCACTGTGTAGTCTTCATTTTTGTTTATATGAAAAAAGAAAAAATACGTGTCTAGTACTTTCTGGACATCTGACTGACGAACTAATTAGTTTTTTTAGTCAACTACCCTATTGTTTCCGCAGTAGCAACTAATAAATTTCAGTTACATTTTTTTATTGTTGTTAGTATTCAGTCACCTTGTTAGATAATTATTATATACAGGGTGTAACGGAAAGAGTATATGTATACATAACAAAAGCATTAATTACTTCCATGGATGATATCAAAGGATATTTATTGGAAGCGTTTTTATCCTATCTCTTCAAGTTAGTACTGCGGTACCAGAGGTGCAAAATTCTTTAAGAGATTTTGACAAGTAACATGAGTGTTATGTGCAGTTATTGAACGATGTAGTGCTGTAACTAGTTTGATATGTTTTCTATTTAAGTGGCATAAAGATCCGACAATTTGATATCAATTCTTAGAGTATTTTATTTTGACTTGAAAATCTTCCAATATCATTTGAGATTTCATCCAAAGAAGCCGTGCTCTTTGGAAGTATGAATATTATACATTTTTTAACACCCTTGTTCATAAAGCTGATGTAATTCCACTGGTTTTAAATATGTAAAGCAGGCCATAACAAACGCGTGTGTTGTCAAAGTAAATAGTTAAGCTATATAGCCCATACAAATTCCATAACAGCATTATATGCCATTTCAAATAATTATGGGAAAGCAACAGTGTGCATTCACAGATTGAGTTATATTTAAAATAACGATTTTTTTTTCTGTTTCCTCGCAAGTGTGTTAAAAAACGTCGTACGATATACGTGCGTATTGGTTATAACATGCTCGGCTCAATTACGCCCTCGCCTTCGGCTCGGGCTGAAATTCCGCCTCGCATGTTATAACCATCATTACGCACTAATATCGTAATGTACTATAACGTTATTTTTTTATACGAAACTTGAATCGATGCCAATGATTTTTACACCATCTTATATTTTTCCCAAATATGTACATTTAAAAATTATTGCAGTGTGTTTTATGAGCGCACAACACAGTTCACAGTAGATCGATATAGCGCGTGCGCACAGCGAGACAGGGCCCTCCCGCCCTTCCGTGCAGGGTTGCAATACTTTCTAAGTAAAATTAACATGACTACATTTTATTTTATTGCTTATTACCATAGGTCGGAATAGGTAGACTGAATTGCGGTCATTGATCGGAAACGTATACAGTATGTTATGAAAACCCTGTCCGACCCATAAGGATAATAAAGGTTAGGTAAACACATGACCAAATATAATATAAAATTTAACGTAATCATCATAGTACCAATACAAATGAATTTTGAAATAATCTCTTTTTTCCCGCGAATTAATTCCAACTTCCCTGAAATTTGGTAATTTAAAAAAAAGTTACAACAACGGTATTATTATCAGCGAATAGCGATGCGACCACGTGCCGCGTGCCCTGCCGGCCGCCGCCCGCGGAAGGGCGCTCAACGCACATTTATTAAGTTACCTCTTTTTGCAAAATAATATTTATTTTTTTAGGGGCATTTTTTTTAAGTTTAGTCCGGTTCTGTATCCATTAGTAGAATCAGTTATCGATACCTAACAACACCTTCACGGGTCGGACAGGGTTTTCTTAACATACTGTATATTAATGTGGACATTCCCACGGATTTACGGAATTGGTTGAATATTAAAAAAATATGTATAAATTATATTAAGTCGTAAAACCGTTTGATTTGGCCATACTCTTCATTAGAGGCTAAAAATAAAATATTGAAATGCTTCGATCGGAATTTGATTGTTTTTATTTTTCAACAAGTAAATAATAAATTAGTTTAGTTTTGTTACCTTCCTTTAAATGAATTGAGTAGTAATAATGTCACTATCAACATTAACAATATTTTCTTGGATTCGGAATTACGTTCTGGGAAAATGGCTTATCCACATTATTCTTTCTGTGAACATTTATGATACAAGTCCCAAAAATCACTCTACCTATTCCGACCTATGCTTATTACGTTACGTTACGACAGTCCAAAGCCTGCAAGTGTGCACTAGTGAATTCAAACAAACAAATATCAATAAACGCAAGACGACGCCGTACCGCTGAAGCGCGGCTGGACGAGTGGTGAGTTGACCATATTTTTGTTGGGACAAGCAGGTGAGATGACAAGCTCATAACTTTGTGATTTTTCAGGATACCTTTTTGAACTTTTGTACATGATAGACACTTTACTTAAAAATGCTGTACTTACACGTGTTCAGCTTTTTTTAAGTAAAGAGTCCATTCACATTTCGGGTTTTCGTATATACAAAAAATAACGTTATATATACCATTTGCGTTACTCCCCGTAGTAACAATAAGACAACAAAACCAAGTCTAGCACTAACTACAATAAATAATATAGTATTTATGGCTTCCAATGGTGGTAGGCCATATCGGCGGCCAGCAGAAGTTACCACCCACCAGACAAAGTCTTGCCGCCAAGCGATTCGTCGTGTTCCGGCATGATGTCTGGTGAAGCCGTACGGAGGACGGCTCTGAGCAGTAGTGTTGCAATATGTGCCGGGTACGATGCGCCAAGTGTTGTTGTGTCGGGAGTTTGGTCGTGGAGGGTCTCTACATCAATCTCCCTCTGGCGCAGCATCGTTGATCGTGTTGTTGGGTTTAACATTGCACCACCTCGCTCAACTGCCGTCTTCCTTCCTATTCACTAAGTTTTTTAAGTGAATGGGTTTAATAAACTAGCGCGCTTTACCATCCACAATTGCATCACTGCTTACCATTAGGCGGGATTGCAGCCAAGCGCTAGTTTATAAATATTAAAAATTAAAACATAAAAATAAAATAGAAATAAAGGAAAAATAGTACAAATAAAAAACGTAAGCTTACGCTTCCAAACACGTTAATTTTCCTCAAAATGTATTACAGTAAAAACTACAAACTACCAATTTAAATACATTACCTATAGAAAGAACATACCAGCGGGATATATTGCGTAACGCACTATGAGTAATAGTAATGCGTTTAATTTTGACAGTTCCAGAACATTCATTGCGTTATTTGCGTTGTTGAACAGACACATTTTTCCCATGTGGAGTAAAATGGATTAGCAAAATGATTCAAATCATTATTGACAGTATGTTATGCAATTATTAAGTGCAGTTTTAATTGATACATGTGTTATACATCCTTACTAATATTATAAATCGGAAAGTGAGTTTGTTTGTTTGTTTGTTCCGCTTTCACGCCGTAACTACTGAATCGATTGCTTTGAAATTTTGCAGACGTAAAGTTGGAAGTCTGGATTAAATAATAAGGTACTTTTTATCCCGGAAAAATTAAATATTCCCGAGAGAAAACAAAAATACTGAATTCCACGCGGGCGGCAAGCTAGTACATAATAAATGATACCAATAAGGGGATGCTTGAAAACACATACTTAATCTGTAGATATTTCATAAAAACGTGAGGAAACCTCACGTTTTTACCAGTAAATAAAACTTACAGAAACATTTTGCTGATTTCTTGATTCTTTCTTGTTGTTACGATGAAATCGTAAGTTACCTATACAGGCTGTATCTGACATCGTAAAGCAAACTTCGCGAAAAGGCTAGGCGACATGCCACTAATAAAATTATGATAGTCATTTATGTCGTTAATGAACGGTTACAGAAATAACAATGTTTAAAAAAAATGTCGGCTCGGCCTTTGAACGTTGCAAGAGTGCCGCCGTGCGGGTTTGTAGATATGTAGATATCCCTGATGTGAACTCTATTAAATCAACTGATAAGACAGTTTTTCTAGTTTTGTTTTCATTGCGCTTTTTTGTGTAATTAGCGAATTTATTAATTTTTACTTTAAAATCTTATTGGGTTATAAAAGTATAGTAATTATGAACGGTGTAAAGTGAAAAAACTACATATATATTTTTTTTTAATCTTGAAAAAACCGACGAAAAGTTCCACCACTGGGGGGTTCAGAATCATGTACTGGTTTGTGCGTCGATGTCAGATACACCCTTTATTGTATTAAAAACTGTTGTGTTTAGAAGCAAAAAGTAGTAGAAGGTTCAGACCTTTTGGATTAGTTTTTCGTTGTCATCAATCTATATTGTATGTACATGGTATATCGGAAGCGACTACACTTGTCTCTGACTGAAAAGTTTATTCCGCACAAACAAGACGCATATTACAAGTAAATAATAAAAAGACAAAATATAATGTAGTCAAAAGCCTCGTATTCAAACACAAAAACTTATAAACAATGTTGGCCTGATATCAGAGCCAGGGTCAAAGACAAAACACATCATTTGACATTATTTCAACGGACTCTTATGATGTTCCTCAACTCGTATCGTGACATACCTACTATAGTAATATTTTAGCAAAACTAATTAAGTAGTAGGCCCGGTAGAGGTGTGCCAAAGTCATAACATTTATAACACAAATACATTTTTGGTTAACATACAAGTCATGACCTAACACAGGATTGCAATATAATGTAAGAGGCTACCTAAGCACATCCCTGTAAAACACTATAAGAACACAAAACAAAAGAAAAGTATTCAATCTTGAGGACGATGATCTTGTGTTCTTCTAAGAAGTTTCGTGTTCTGATGAGTGACACTAAATACTCATTGATAAGCACTGAAGCAGCAGGAGTAATCACAAACACTCCTGCGGCACTAGTACTTAGGAACAAGATTTAGTTTTCTTCCGACTTCTGTCTTCTAGAGCTTCTTCTTCTTAATTGTAGAAGAACTTGTAGGTATCCGAATAAATTAGAAGTCTTCTGGAAAAAATTTGGCAAAACCTAAGTATAAAATTAAGAAAACAAATCATAATATTATCTATTAACAATTTTGGTCCCAAACGACGCAAGCATAGAAAATAAAAACACTTTAAATATAACATATGTACATCATATCACATCAAGAAAAGAAAGAGTACAGTCTATTAAATAAATCTTAAATATACAAAAAAAAAACTGTATTTATTGGTCATCGAAGAATCTATTAAATAAATGGTAAATCATCATGTTTTGTTGATCCAAGAGTCTATTAGATATATCTTAGGTCATCAAAGTATTGTTGATCGAAGTGTCTATAAATCTTAGGTCAACAAAGTATTGTTGATCGAAGTGTCTATTAGATAACACTTAGGTCAACAAATTATTGTTGATCTAAGAGTCCATTAGATATATCTTATGTCAACAAATATTGTTGTTCGAAGCGTCCATTAGATAAATCTTAGGTTAACAAAGTATTGTTGATCGAAAAGTCTATTAGATCATTACAACCATAAATGAAAAAGACAGTACACTCGTAAGTGAATCATTTCGTTCAATGATTTCAACTCGCATTATTACTATTAACAGATACAGCCCTATAACTCCCTTCAACACTTTTTGAGTACCTTAACTACGGTACATCTTCCAACCACTGGGCAAAGGTCTGCTGATTTTATCTATAAAAATTACATAAGTACTACGTTTTCATACCAACAGAAAGAGAGCTATAACAGACAACTGCTCGAGTTTGAACAGTAATAATGACAATTAAGACTGTTAAACACCATGGTAGGTTAAATACCTACTCGTCTGCTCGCCATGATTCACTCACTGGCCGCAATGTACAGCCAACCACACATATGCTTCACACTTGAACTGCTACAACTGCTCATTTTGCTACGAAATGAAAACGCTGTAAACGTCATATTATTAACATGACGTGTGTTTGATTGTACTAGATTGTACATGCAACATACATTACTCATATAGGCAGTAATTTAAAATAAGAACTTGTAACTTGACGCCTCATAAGCAGAGGACTAATTAGGTTTTATTAGTAGATAAGTATTACATTTCTTCTTCATTCAATTCTAATCATATGATATCATATGACTATTGTAACTGTCGCTAATTACCATATTGTACCTACCTTGTGCCCTAAAACTTGTGACAGCAATGAGAAAGAAACATACTACTTATTAGAATTTTTAAATGAAGGGACTTGCCCTTCATTTAAAAGTTCCAATAAAGTACATTGTAGCGTGCGTACGAGCAGCCAGCGAGCTGCGACAAACATCTGTACTAAATAATTGTGAATCCAGACGGTGTTAATTGGACCCTCTATCCATGCCAACAATGTCTTAATATTTTGGACAGATTTATGAAAGCGCTTTTGGCATCTAATATGATACGAGTATATATGATATGTACAATTGGGTTGTATCCCAAAAAATAATTTAATGTCCATCAGATAGATTTATAAAAATTATTGAACACGTATTTTTTATTTTTTCTTTCATTCAAATACTTAGGAAGATATATTGGTTTGAAATGTCGCATGACAAAAAAAAAAACATGGCGTGACGTAATTAGCCCCCACTCCTGAACTTTAATACGCTATATCTCAGTAGTTTTTGGTAATTTCGGCAAAATAAAAAATACGGGTCTTCATTTTTTTTTTATTATCTACAAGATGGACTAATTACTATTAATTTTTTTTTCATACCTTGGATACATCCCTATTATAAAAGCCTTTAAAATTGGTTATACCTATATTATTTTTGATTACACAACATACATACATACATAAAATCGACCTATAATGTTCCCACTGTTGAGGCACAGGCCTCCTCCCAGTAAGAGGGAGTGGGCCGATAGATGTCACATGTCTTCGAAGTTTATGGCTCTAGGACATACCAGTTTCCTCACCATGTTTTCTTTCACCGGTTTGCAGCAGTGGTGATGAAATAATTTACACAAAATAATGCGCCTGACGGGGTTCGCACCTACGACCTGCAACTTGTGTAAGTCACGGCCGACACTATAGGGACACCGCTGCTCTATTTTTGATTTATTCTTATCATAATAATACATTAATATAGTGTTATTACTACATGAATATACAGTTACCACCACCAGCACCATCAACCTTCCATCGTCCCACTGCTGGGCATAGGTCTCCTCTCATACAGAGAAGGATTGAGCGTAATCACCACGCTTGCTCAATGCGGGTTGGCGATTTCAGACTTAAAGTCCAGGTTTCCTCAAGATGTTTTCCTTCACCCTCAGTCATTGGTGTCCAAGATATACTTAAGTACATATAACTTTAGAAAAGTTACATTGGTACTTGCCTGACCTGGAATCGAACCCGCGCACTCATACTTGAGAGGCTGGTGTTTTAACTACTAGGCCACCACGACTTTACGACTTACTAGGCCACCACGACGATACAGTTACGCCAAGCTGAAGTACTTACGGTATATTTTAAAAGTCCTGCGCCTATTAAAATTCCCTTCCCGATTCTTGTAAAAACGATACATCAAAACTGATCTTCAAACGAGCTGCAATGTGCCACAACTCATCACAAAATAAAGAAACAAGCAAAACTCAGCACATGCAAGCCAACTCCAGTGCCGAGTAGCAGATCTTCAATTTTATAGCTCAATTGGTCGCATCCGCGCTCTTGTGACCAACGACTCTAGTAGAGCTGACATAGCCCGCCCACAACCTATGTACGTGCTCTTCACTTGAACATTTATCTAGCGTTAATTCGTCTGACCCGATCAATTGTTTAACGAGATTTAAACGGTGAGACTTACCCTTGTTGTAATTTCTCTATCTGTGTCTATTAGAAAAATATCTCAATTCTGATTTAACAAAGGATTTAATAAATCTATTGTTAAATCAGAGTACATTGATTGTTTAAAGAGTTCGTTTTGGTTATAGATAGTAGATATAGTTGTTTTAGTTTGAATACAAGGCCTTTGTTGATTCTCTTGTACACGAACAAAAAAGTAAACACAAAAACTAAAGTTCAGTTCCCTGATATTTTAGGTAATAAATAACATTCAATTGTGATAAATGTAGGGTGCTACAATAATTTGTGAAACGTTTGTCAACTTTAAACAAATTATTATAATTACAATAAGATTTATTCGATTTGTATATTTAGCAATATTAGTACCTAATGTAAACCATAATATAGTACCTAATTAGAGTAATATAATAACGAAGAGCCTGTGTTTTGGAGGACTCTCTTTTGTAGTTTAGTTTTGAAGTTCGAAAAGTGCTAATTTCTCAGCTGAACTAAACTTTTGATTATAACATAATTAATACATGATTTTTGACATTAAGTAGGTAATACAAAGTTCAATATGAATTACTAATTCAAAGTTATATTCCCTCAATATATCCCTTCAACACAAGTAGCGGTATCTACAAACGCCGCCACATGCGAACGTATCATAATGACGTCACACGAATTAATACATCTCGCAAGCAGAGCTTACCGTGCAACTAGACCAGAGATTACACCCGTCTAGTTGGAGGATCCTCCCTTTTCTATGAACTTTACATCCTGTTCCTCTTGTCTCTGAACATTATTATGCCACTGCCCATTCCATCTCTACGCCAGTCTTTAAATTAAATTATCATCAATTTAGCTCATTAGTGGTATGGTATAGGCAACTTTTGTTGTAAAATAGTAGAATTTTTGATTCTAAGACGTGCCAGTTTCCTCACGATAATTCATTCAGTCTTCCGAGCAGTGGTGATGAAATAATGTAAGTACTCAAAGAAAATTATCTCGAACCTACGGCCCACATCTTGCAAGTCGCGGCCGTGACCACTGTCCCATCACTGGTCCCTACTAGTATTCGTAGACATATTTTTATTTAACAAAAAGATATGCAAATAATGCACGTGGATATTCTAAGACGTTATATAGACATGCCGGCAACGTGCGCGCCCATATGGCCGCGGGATGAATGACCAGCGTTTTCGGTAGCGCGCCAACTGATCGCAATAAAAAAGAAATACTTTAAAAAGTTTAATTACTCAGCCAGAGAGCGCGGTAATGCTTTCAAATAAAAACGACTAAAAATTTGAATGGTAGATACCTAATTATTTATCATGTTCGGTATTTCAAAATATATTTTTAAATAATCCTTTGATAATACCATTAAAACTTCGTTATTTAATATATTAAACAGATATTTTTATAACATCGTGTAAAAAATACTGACCTAAATAATTAACAAACTTTTTTCTGTTATCTTGTTCTCGATAACCTTGTCTTTTTAGCCGAGTTGATTAATTTGCGTGAATGATAGCTAATTAGAATAAATCTAGGAAACAGTATGAACAGCACAAGTTCCTGTTCCTTGTATGGTAACTATAGTACAGACCAAAAAGGAGAAATCATTGTTTTAATTAAAGTCAACGATACTTAAAAAAAAATATTGAAATATTTAAGTGAGAAAACTATCACGAACGAAATTAAACAGAAACGGTTCTCTTAAGGTAAAGTCTAAACAATGCCCGCCGAGAACTATAAATAAATAATAACGCGCTGTTTACTTTGGTCGCAAGTTCATCACACTGTCGCGTTAGCGTTATCTCTATAATGCTCATCTTTGACATTTGCCCTTACTATCTGCTGGTCGAGTTACTACCCCGCTTTATCAAATAACGCCCTATAGACAGTCATCTTATTTGTTCATTGACAGTTCACAATGGGCCAATTTATTTTGGAAAATAGACCACGGTCCATTCACTTACTTACTACTACTGCTTACTGGTTCTTTTTTAAATGCAACTATAGTGGTCTATTGAGGCAAAGATGCGACAATATTGTGCCAATAATGAGAGCTCTGTGTCAAGAGTCAAGTTACTCGCGTCGTTACCATTAATAATAATGTTCATGCATAATGCATTTATTGTGAATTTGTAGATTGCAACAGAGATAAGAAAAAAATATCTGGAATAATGTACCATTAATTTCTAAGCATACTCGCAAAACATTTTACATAAAAATACAAAAGTTATGCTGGTGTGCGTCATTACCACATTTTTTTGTCTTCAGACAGACCTTATGAACAGACATATTGACTTCGAAAGACCAAAAATGTATAAGGAACTTAATTTGGGTGCATTCATTCTAACTAATAACTGAGTAATTAGAACCATTTGAAAAATAACGAATATTTTAGTGTGATGCTTTTCATGTCATTGACGTCGATTTCCTTCTTAACAAACTTAAGTTCAGTGATAATTATTTCTTCTTTTTCATTAAAATAGATATGATTCCCTTTTTATCCGCGTGAACTTCGGTTTAATCGCGCTTTTTAGATTTCCCTCGGGAATATAAATTTTTTCCGTGATTAAAAGTACCCTATTTAATCCGGACTTCGAACTTTACGTCTGCAAAATTTCAAAGCAATTAGTTCAGTAATTACCTACGGCGTGAAAGCGGAACAAACAAACAAACTCACTTTCCGATTTATAATATTAGTAAGGATTTCATTAGATAAATTTATTTTATTTTTATTTACTTATTTGTCCACTTCTTTCAAGCAGCAAGGTATAACACACAATAACATATACAATATTATATTAACATAAAAAATTAAAAATACTATAAATATCTTTCTTTCTTTTCTTTAGAGTGAATACTACTTCAACTCTTCAATGGCCTCTGTGGTTAGATACCACAATTTTGCCAATAACACGTGTAACAAATTATAGAAATTCTTTAAAATTTTTATTTCACAATAATGGCGGATATCGCCAATGACAGTTGAAAACACGGCCACGTGAGCCGCCTACTAGGAGATTTTATGCAAAGCCATGATGTGGCCACTATGCTGCGATATTTCAATGTTCTTTATTAATTATTCACTGAATGCACTTTTTACTACATAAATCACGCGTTTTTATTTAGTAAACGACACTATAAATAATTATAATAGTCCAATGAAAAATGCGCGTGACACTCATCTTGGCTTTCCTGTCAAAACCCTCTACTATAAATATATGTAATATAACATTTCTGTCCTGTCAAATGAATAAACGCCTGACGTAAATTGACGTAAGTATTTTTCGTATCATGTTTTTAATAACGTCTAAAATATCTATGGAGTACCTTACCTACTTCAATATAAACAAAGTTTAAGTTGAAGTAGTCCTAATTTGTGAATACTGGAATCGGCCTCTAAGTATGTTTCCCGTCTTATTGTCTTGCCGGCACACTTAAATTAAAATTAGTAATAGGCTCATTAACTAATGAACGGTTAGCAGGAAGCTCATGTCCAACAAAACGGTCTTCTCAGTTTTACGAAACGTCATAGTATCTGGCGCAGCCACGGGGCTTTCCTGCACTCTAACTCTTCCAGTAACCTAAAATGAGGAGATCCGCAGTAGAACCAAAGAAACCGATATACGTAGCTCTTCGATTCGCTAAAATTAAGTGGCAGTGGGCGAGACACATTGCTCGTAGAACCGATAGCCGTTGGAGCAGTAAGGTTCTGGAGTGGCGGCCAGGTACCGGAAGACGCAGTGTAGGGAAGGCTCCTAAAAAGGTGTACCGATGACCTGCTGAAGGTAGCTAGAAGCCGATGAATGCGGGCAGCACAAGGCCGGCGATTGTGGAAAGCTTTGGGAGAGGCTTATGTCTAGCAGTGGATCTCTATAAGCTCAAGAAGAAGAGACTTATTGCTAGTCCATTGCTCTGTATGTTCAAAAATGTTTCAGTTCAACAAAGTAAATAATGCAATTAGTGTTGTTGAATTTTGTTGTTGATCGCTCTGAAGACACGGTGAAGCATAAGGTGGAGGCCTGCCCTTGATGGCGATGGGCGATCTCTCGCGTCAGGCCCAGGTGCAGGTCCAGGCCATAGTTTGTAGCGAGAGTACAACAGGCCGTCACTTCCTTCTGCGAAGCAGCGATGCTGGCAAAGGAGGAGGCGGAATGAGTGAGGGAGCTGAATCCCAGCGCCCTCACGCTTCTAGCCGCCGCAGGAGACGACTGGTAAGGATCAGGCCCGTTGTGTTTCACGAGCGCCTCAAAAAGATAACAGCACATCGTGACGGGGTCCACGAAGATCGATGTCTCCTGGGTCAGGGTTGGGGGTTGAAAAAAGAAAGGTGCACAGGTTAGTGAAGGAACACGGGCGGGTTTTAATCAGTAAAAGTCTGAAAGGTCCCTCCGCGCCGCCCAAAAGAAAAGATTGATAATGTGCTACGCAATTAGTGTGCCCTAATAGACAATGTAATAGTTAAGACATTATATGTATATTATCTATACGAATAAATAAAACTGAAGAGTTTGTTTGTCTGTTTGTTTGTTTGTTTGAACGCTCTAATCTCAGGAAGTACTGGACCGAGTTGAAAAATTATTTTTGCGTTGGATAGCCCATTAATCCAGGAAGGCTTTAGGCTATATTACATCACGCTGCGACCAATAGGAGCGGAGCATAACTAACTCCACGCGAACGAAGTCGCTGGCGACCTGTCAAATTAGTGCGTTTCTGACGTAAACTGGCGTATTTCTAGTCGCCATGTTTATAATCGCGTCTAAACTGCCTATGGGGTATCTTAATTTGACAGGATTAAATTACAATGTTATCTTCTATCCTTTTCTTAACGAAATGGAAAGAAAAAGATGCACATAACTTAAAATTTGTTTAGTTTGTGAACAACAGAATCGACGCCATTATCGTGTTAAACCTATATTCGGGATATAACTACTATTTAGTTTTTTTGAAAAACTCACTTTTTCTATTTCAAAGTATGTATCCTAGATCTTGATTTTTTTAATCTAAATTGTTCAATTGCTTAGCAAAGGGCAAGGATAGTTTTATGCCAGATAAATGCATTTTTCCAGTCGGTATAGATATGCAGCTGAAGCTTTCTGGCACGGCAAGGGATTTTGATGTGATGAATAAAAATATAATTTTAAAGTATGACAGTAAAATTGAAACTTTAACGTCGATGCCAAAGGTTGGCGCCGGGCTTTTAGAAACCAATATTTTACTTCAAATTAAAAGACTCACTAGACACCTAATGTTGACTGATGAATGATTCACAGTCGTGTTATAAAGATCTAAATAGTACGCTCACGTCATACAATCATGAAGAGCATTGTGGATCATGTTGAATAAATGAATGGACACAACCATTCTATTAATTTATCCTCAAATATTTTTCCTCGTTTACTGATCTTTTTGGTCAGTGCAAGGTGTGACGTCAGAGTTCGATCACTAGAAATACAATGGAATGACAATATGATTTTAACGTATTGTATTTCTTTTCTCGATACTGATACCCCATCTATTAGATCTAACCTTAAAGTTTCGAATAGGTTACTTCTTACAACAGGCCTAGGTATAAAATGAAAAATAACATAATAATTTACAAACAAATTTTCAAAAGCATGCCATCAGCTGTGATAGGTGCACTGAATTATCAACAGCCAATCAGATCATTTGATATGAGTTTAATTTGGGCGCGCCAATATTTTTCGTTCCCGAAACGGCACATTTATCTGTAAAAATATTATAAATTAAAAGGAACATATATCTCTTCTCTATTAAAATTAAAAGATCTATGACTCTTCTCTATATTAATTAAAATATATATGTATATATATATATATATATATATATATATATATATATATATATATATATATATTATATACTATCTCTTCTAAGGAGAAGAGATAGTGAACGGTAGTCCGTTTGCTAACTCTTGAAGCCTTATATTTCAATGTATTCTGATTCAAAATTCATGAACCCTGGTCAGGTTTTGATTAGGTTCATGTATGTTTGATAAGCACTCTATTTCTCATAGAGAAAGATTCACAGACCTTGCTAATAGCTTCTTCATACAAACATTAACTTTATTATTATGTGTTTAATATTCATATTCGTATAAGTGATGTTACCAGGCGTTATACACCAAAATGATCAATAAGGTTATAGAAATAAAATTCACAATTGTATGTGATGCTTACTTTACTTCTCAAAGTCCTGTAAATTTTGATATTAGAGAATAAATTAAGGTAATGTAGTGCTTTTATAGTAAGTTTTGACGTTAAGTGATATTTCTTGCGTTGTTTTCTCTTACTACACATTGACCTTTTCATGACTACACTTATCGCTAAGAATAAATATAGTATCTACCTACTTGTGGTAGTTTTCTTTAACATTGTAATAATAAAGTCTGTTGTGTAATTGTTCTGTTATTTGTAGAGCGAATTCTTCTTCTTGAACAGAGAAGAGCATATTGTTTCCACGGCTTCATCTATGGGCGTGTTTCGACGGATGGTCTGATCTTTTCACAATATTTTCATTCACACACTTTTGTTGTTAAATGTCCCATAATTTAAAACGCCATTCGTTTTAAATTATTAGACATTTGACCCATTGATCTTCTAAACCTGGGCGATTCAAAAGTGTTCATCAGAGTACTCTGGACTACCGCGATATTCTTCCAAGGTAATAATATCATAATAGCCCTTTGTTTACCGTCTCGTTAACAACTGGTGATTACTTATATTAAACACTCGCATTTGGAGCCCAGACATGTAAACATGATGGAAAATTCCTGCATTAAACTTATTATAATCATAAATATGTAAAGAGAACATTGTAAATATGACAATAAATTAAAATTAAGTGACAAAGCTTCATTCTCTTTTCTCAGTAAATTTAAATTACAATCAACGACCATTAAAGAGGGTTCGACCTTAACCAATTCTGAAAACATTAATTAGTGTATTGATCTTATACATACAAACGCAAGCCACAAAGAATTCTAACTCACCACTAAATTAAAAAAAAAGAAGGACGTTGCATAAAGTATATCCATTTCCAACTGTCACTGCTTAACGTCAAACTGAACACTTGAATTTAGAACGACCGCCACGTTCGGTATTGGAAATAAAACTGCATGAATAAGCCAATATGGCGGCGCACGACCCGCGTCGTCTGCGCACAGATGCTGACTACTCCTTAACTAAGTTTGATTAGCTTTAAATAGTGATGCCCACATTATCTACTTATTCCATTGAGCGGTCGCTGGGAGGTGTGGATCTCCCCTTTATTTCGAGGAGTGTTACTGCAGCCGTATAAGTCGGCTACTTGAATGCAAACCCTTATCATTGTTCCAAGCAAAACTTAACAGGAAAGTGCTATTCCATTGAGGAAAATACATTGGTCTTAAAATTACGGATTATTTCTTCATTAGTTATAAAACTTTATAATTGCATATGTACCTATATTTTTATTCATTAGTTTCCTGAAGAGTCGTACCTGGTTCGTTTACAAGTTTTCAGTTTTGGATGTCGAACTGTGTGTGCCTAAAATATAAACACATGCATTATTTTTGTTATTAACTCTGACCATATGCTTTGGCAATACGCACAGGCGCTTTGGGTAGTTGAGTATGAAAGTTAAAATATATAAAGTGTTCTATGCTTGATACAGACGACGGCATTTTGTCGATTTTCAATCTTATTTTATAATTTATTACTTGATTCATTCTAAAATAAAATCCTAACTACCCAGGCCCTAATATCAATCATGATCTAAAACACGAAAGAAAATACATAAATTTTCGGCTTACAAAACCATAAAAAAAGCCAAAGTGAATTTAAAAATAATTTTTTACGCGCTTCCTGTGAAGTGATAAGCTTATATCATTCAAAGCATAAAAGTATGATATGATTATTTCTGTCAGATTCGTGTCAATGTTTGAGATAAGTACATTGGCACTTAAAATATTGGGTATAAGATCGAAGCAAAATTTACAAATGTTTGGTCCTTCGATCCATGATTTTGTACTAGACGAATTCTGTACCGATGTCAGTAATTGATAACATAAAATGTAAAGGAAATTTATACTGAATATTCCAAATTACTTGTTGAATAAAATATTAGTGATAAAAACATGCTCATAATAGTTTCGGGGTTAGAACAAAACAAATGATTTAAGAGTGCGATAAAAATCACTCTGTGCATTGCAGAATCGATTTTCCTATTCAGGTCAGGTCATATTAACATGGGCATTTTGCAATTGAGAATGACAAGCTACTATCTATGAATTGAAAGATTGCTGTGCATAAAAGCCAGGGATGGAATGGGGCCACTGATAAATGCAATAATCCACAATATAAAACAAATAACCTTGTTATGGAAAAATAAAGAAATAGCTGTAATTATAAATTATTATATCAATTAGCTAAACGTCATGTCTGTTATCCCTGATGAGATACGTATAAGATATAATACACCAAATTTTTTCCCGTAATGTTTAATTATTTCACTTAAAAAGCATCAACCGATCATAATATTACAAAATTAAACAGTATCTGTACTGTTTTAATCGTGATTACGTACTCGATAAAGCTTTTGAATTAGTAAACAATAATAAACTTGGAATATTAATTGATTTATTATTCGTATTCAGAATTTGGGGATTCACTCTTACCGCATTTGCATGTATTAACCAGCATTTAGTTTAGAGAACGGTATTTCATTAACGAAAACGATAGCGTACGCTCAGCGTTCCTCAGGGCACTGGGTTATGTTCAACTAATGTATAAGTCGTGGTGGCCTAGTGGTTAAAACACCAGCCTCTCAAGTATGAGGGCGGGTTCGATTCCAGGTCAGACAAGTGCCAATATAACTTTTCAAAGTTATATGTATTTTCTAAATATATCTTGGACCCCAATGACTGAAGGTGAAGGAAAACATCTTGTGGAGGCCTGGACTTTAAGTCTGAAATCGCCAACCCGCATTGAGCAAGCGTGGTGATTACGCTCAATCCTTCTATGTACGAGTATGAGAGAAGACCTGTCCCCAGCAGTGGGACGATATAAAGGTTGATAATGATGATGAGGAATGTATAATAATTTGTATTATGCGATTATAGCTACTTTCTGGCAATCAATGATCAGGAGCTAGCTTTATCAGTTTTCACTTATTATATTTCGTAATTATTTTTTTCAATTATAATTCTGTAAAGAAAGATCTATGTTTACGTTAAACCGACGTTTTTATATGGAGTAACGTTTATTAATAAGGGTAAATAAGTAGGGTAAGGGTGACCACATGGTCATCAATACATAAAATAAAATACGTTCTTAGGATTTTGAACTTTTAAACTTTATTCCACCGGAGTATCATCCTTTATTGCCACTTCCGGAGGAAGCTTGTCGCTTATTCTTACATTACCTAATTGAATTTAAGTCAATTAACTTATCCACTGACCACTGTATACTTGTAAAATGATATGGACCAGATGAAGGGTGATATGTATTTCTTTTATTTTAAAAAATACGTTGCTTCACGCTAGGATATTCTCCTTATCGTGGGTGCGTTTACAAAGATATAAAGTCAGATAAAAGAACAACCTTTTATCTTTTTTGAAAGTTATTAAACAGTTTCTTCATTAATTTTAATGAAACAAGAAAAGGATGACTATTAGATATAATGAAATAACACTTCTATTTCTATCAAATCCTCAAACGGGAAGTAAAAAAGCAGCCAAGTGTGAATCGGGCTCACACACGAAATGAATATTTTCTATTATATGTATTAGAATCTAGCTAAGAACGCACACAAAATTCGTATTTAAAAAAATCTTTTGCAAAAAAGCACGTTTCTTATTCGATTTTTGAAATTTGTTTTCTTTTTTATAGATATTTTTTTCTCTATTAGGTAATATTGTGTAATAATGTAATAAATTATCCAATGCTCAAAATAAGACGTTGAGGTATATTGATACAGATTTGCAAATCTTTATAATATAGTATGTTTAGTTTATATTGAACAAAGGCTAAATCAAAATTCATTTATTTAAATCAGGCTAAGAATTCGTATTTTTAAACGTCAAAATTACATGAAAAACGCCCCAAGCGGGAAAAACAGGGAAGAAAATAGCCGCAACAAACTCCCTAGCAAAACAAATGTCAGTAAAGCTGGAAAACTTAGAACAATTCGACAGTATGCTAAGTAAGTGGCATTACTAAACAAAAAACATTAATTTGTCATTATGCCAGCTGGTACAGACGACAGTACATTAAACTACTACAATGTGTCAGATTTCTTTATTGGATTTTCAACTTTATCTCTAAAGCCTTAATGGCTCAAGGTTGAGTCAAATATTTGACCTGTGGCATACCACCTTCAAATAATAAAATCATCTTTAATTCTGTCCTTATTAGTGAAAGTATTTCTGTTAATTTGGCTCAGGATCAACTCAGATTGACATCGGGACCCCCGACCTTAGTCGTTTAAAACTGCCTTCATGTGATATACATAATTAGTTGTATATTGAAACTAGGAAGTGGATTTAGCTTTGGTTGTTACTAATTTAATTAAGTAGGGGTTAAAGTATGAAATTGCCGTTTTGGTGCAATAGGTTCTTTGAATTGACATAGAATCTTTATGGTTTAATTTAAGGTTTTCGAAAGAAACTTTTTTCACAAGGTGTCTATGATGTTCTTTTTTTAAAAATGAAACATTTGAATATTGACTTTCAATTGTTTTTGTTATTCAACTTAGACAAGAAAGATAGAAATTGCGAACATTCGAGAGATTTTTGAATACTAGTTCCGACACGGAACGGCAGAAATAGCCCGCAATGTCAATGTTGCGTTTAGGGAGGCGCTACTAATGAATGCACCGTGAGATTTTTGGTTTAAATGCTTTCGTGATGGAAACTTCCACATGAAGAACGAGCCACGAAGAAGACCGCCCACGCATGTGAATAACGTGAATTAAGAAAGATGGTGTAAGCCGATCCCTATCAAACTACCCAGCAGCTTTTTTTCGTGATTTGACAGAAGTTTTCTTCCCAGGAGACAGTGCAAAGTGCTTTCACACAGTTTGTGCAGTCTAGATCCTCAGAGAAGGCATAATGACCTTCCTATTAGAGGACAGCAATGTATAGATAATGAAATGGCAATTATCTGATATACATATATATTATAAATTGTAACTACTTTGATTAAATAGTTAAAAATAAAAATTATATTTTCAGTACAAATTGGCAATTTCATACTTTAACCCCTATTATTAATACGAAATAGAAAATAAATATTCAATAGCAGTAATAGTAACAGTACCTATATTGTAATATGTAACAGCTAAATAAAATATTAAATGTAAAATAAAAATTAAGATAAAATTGCTCGGAACATTTTGGTTCAATAGGACAATCGCGATTGAAAATTAAATCTTTAGTTTCTTTCTCTTTTTGTTAGATATTGATGTTTGGCAAAAAGCATTGAATTCGTGCGAGCGTGACCGAACCGACACCGTGATCGCTACAGCAAGATATACACGTTATTGTCTGACCGAATGTTCGGTTTCGTTTTCAGTTGAGTTTCGGAAAAACCACGAGTTTAGGCTTAGTTTCGTTTTCGGCGGCTAACTTGTCGAAACTACGACCGAAACCGAATGTGCACTCTGGAGTTTTCCGCTGTGATATACATAGGTCATGTTCGGCGCTTTAAATGGTTTAATGAATTCCATCGGAGCCAAATCATGATTCACTTGTTTGTTTACTGTTGGTTTTGTTTTGTTGTGATGGCGAGGCTTCGAGAGATTGAGAGCCAATACCACTCAAATAAATACCTATTGTGAGTATTTTTGAGGCGCAATAAAATATTTTTTCTTAATTAAGGTTTCTCTGTTGATTATTAATAAATGAAGAGTCACTGCTTATCGTTCTAATTTAAAGAGAAAACAATGAAGACTGACTGATTATAATAACTTTTTTTTTTCTCAAAATATGATCCTTGTAAGAATGTTTCGGTTTCGGCCGAAACAGAGACCTTTGCCGAAATTCATTTTCGGTTTCGGTCATAAAACTAGTTTTGGTCGAACAACTACTGTGTATGTATAGTAGGTATATGCATGGTATAGATTGCGTCACTGGTATAACTTTTTTTTTTGTTAACATAGTAATTAATCATGTGTTCAGTTTTCACTTCTCTCTGTCATCAGGGCCTATAGCCAATGTAACATTCGCTTCGTAGCGAAGCGAAATCGAATACCAAACCAACCAATGGCGGGAACGAGTGACCACGTGATTTAACGCGTCACGTGGTCAATCGTTTTCGTTGTTGGTTGGTTATTTTTTTTTTATATTACATTGGCTAAGGCCCCAGGTCATCACACGACTGCCTTATGTGACAATCTACTCTAAATTATATTAATTCTACACATTGTGAGAACCATAAGTCACACACTGTTTTTTTATTTAATACCTATATTGTTAAGAGAAATGGTGAACGGTTGCCATATTTGTAAATATATCAAAAGGGTGACAGGAAAACTGGACATATTCCTTGAAAGGTTTATGCTAGTACTACATAATACCTACTGGTGCCAATTCTTTGGTTCAAAAACTAATTTAAAATTTAGTTCCGTGCATCTTTTTCTTTCCATTTCATTAAGAAAAGGACGAAAGATAAATATTAGTTTAGTCCTTTCAAATTACTCAGCGCCTTTTTTTTTTTGTTTGAGGTGGGAAATTATCAAATGGCCTCTCCCGCTCTGGGCGAAGCGGAAGGGCGTGTCAGACTTTTACTGACTAAAATCCACCCGTGTTTCTTCACTTGGCTGGAGGCGTCGGTCTTCGTGGACCCCGTCACGATGTGCTGACATTTCTTTGAGGGGCGCGTAGAACACAACGTGCCGTCGACTTCGGCCCCTTACCGGGCGGTGAGCTGCCCACTGCTCACCGCCCGCAGGCCCGCGCTTAAGGTAACCGGGAGCTTGATGTTATCTTCTGACCAGGGATTTACTCAGCGCCTGACATAAACTGACGTTGTTTTAGTACCCACATTTTTAATGAAGTCGCAACTGTCTATGGTGTATCTTAATATGACAGGACTTTTACGGCTTTCTTGTGGAGGTGGCTGCATCTGCATGCTAGCGCCTGCGTTTATTACTTGATGTAGTTTGGTTATTCCCTATTTAATTTAAATTTTTGATCTTTTATATTTTCGAGTTTTGTTTTTTGCTGTATATTATTTTATAAGTTTATGTTTTTTTTTTTTGTTGACTCGTGTTGGTAACCTCTGAAATAAATGATTTGATTTCAATTGATTATCTAAAAATCTATTAGATTGAGTAGGCCATTATCGCTACGCGAACCCTGTGCGGGTTGATGAATATCAGAATTACTGTTACTATTGCTTAGAGAAAAAAAATGAATTTCTAGGTGACATACTCCTTGATAAATAAAAATCCCAAATCCACCACTATACAAAAAATACATGTAAAGCATAACATCTACCGACCGATTCACACCGAGCGTCGATTTAAGTCCATTAGGGTGGTGCACACTAAGTGATAACTTCCTTATTGGGGACCATCGCGGTCTTTGTGATTTGATGCAGTCGCACAATGTATATACGTGGAATATTCTCGACGAAGCTATATTGCAATCTATGAACTGGTATCTTTCCATTGCGGGGCTTACAATGTTGTACCGAAGGCCTTTCATCATCCTAGAAGGTACGGCGCAAAGCTTAACTTTATTCGAAGAATGAAAGACATACGAAACAACAGAGAATGGAAATGCAGAAGTAATTACATAGAAGAGGTAATTATATTTTAAGAAAAAAGGAATGGGAATTGTTTTCAGGTCAACAAAGAATTTAAATATCTCAAATATAAAATAAAAGTAGTTAGTAAAAATACTTTAAAAATTTATGATAACACCATTTTCCTGATAATAATCTCAGACTGGTCCGATTTGAAAAAAATCTTTTTGCGTTGGATAGCCTATTAATCCAGGAAGGTTTTAGGCTGTGGCGTGGTGTGGCTGTGGCCAATAGGAGCTGAGCATATAAAAAAAAACATATCGAAACCTACGCGGGTGAAACCGCGCGGCGCAGCTAGTTTATAATAAAACTATTTTTCGGGGGATCTTGACCGACTTAAGGTTGCAATGGGATCTGTATTTAACATCTCTTGCAGGTAGATTAAGTTCAGCAGCTTATGTTATAAGAACAATCCATAAAATTTACTAATGGCGATACCACGAGGCTAGGCTATTACAATATTTTAATTAAAGTAAGTGATAACTTTCATAGTATTATGTTTTACGGTATTTTACTATAGCGATAGACTGCAGATATCGAGTTAATTTTCATTCTGTGTAAAAGAGCGATATATGGAATCCTCAGTCAAGATTCTCGGAGGGAACTAGGTAATTGACATTATGGCGGTACCTTGTCAATAAATATATGAAAACATCACATGCGTATGAAAAAAAATTCTTATCAGTAAATTAGATGAAAGACAAATTATAGGACTTGAAATGGGGACCAATTAGTTCAACCTGATTTCAGACTTGCTAAAGTAGACTTATCCCAATTAGAAGTACCTACGTGACCGCAGACCTCCGGACCGTGCTGCCAAGTCCTACAAAAAGTTTGCTGTTTCTAATTAACTAGTGATAATATTGTTACGAGTGCACCTTATGTCGAGGGCATAAGGTTCAATATCGCGTGACATGCAGTGCGTAACTTTTAAGCCCTGTAACTCGAGACCTAGACATTGTCTAGGTGTAATATAAAAACGCATTCCTAGACTTAAGGTGGCCTATCGAATGGAACAGGTTTCATCAATTTTGTCAACCAAGTGACGACATCGAAATTTCTAGAAGCCCGTTTCCGGGAATTACCGTAGGTACCTACTGAATGTACTCGAAGTTATGCGCTATTATTATTACGTCTAGACGATTCTGGAATGTTCGATCAGCTGGCCTATATATAGCGCCGTGGAGCCGGCTCCGAGTCAGTCTGCATTCGACTACCGAGACGAAAATAGCGACAATTAAGAAGCGATCTTTGAGAATACCTACTGCGACAACTGTAACGAGAACATTGAGTGAAGAAACATCTGTAGTGTCATTGTGTGTTTACAACACGGACTTCGTGGACGTAAGTGAAGACTTCGGTGCAACGTCAGCAACATTCTACTTGTCATTGCCTTTTTTTTTTTTTTTTTTTTTTTTTTTAACGAGTGGAAATGCCTTTACGCACCATACCCGTCGCTAGCTAGGCGACGAGCGTGTGTGGGACTCGCCCGGCCGAAGCCGGGAATACCCACTAAAACCACCCGGTTACCGTCGGGCCCTGTGTTGAGAGTGTCACGGGGCCGACCCGAAGGCCAAGTACTCCGTGCCACTCTCAGGGCTTGCCGGCCCTCCCCTGTAGGGCCGGTTTCCGCGCCAAAGGGGGATTACCCGGTAACGGAATAATCCCCAGACGTGGTGACCGTTGTGCAATGCACGTGCGGGAGCTACCCGCACGCGCTGGTCACACCCTGGGGCTAAAGGAGACGGGGGTTCGTCCCCCGCCTTCTTCGCCCCACCCGTCTACGCCGGAGGGGAGCGGCAAGCAAGTACGTCCTCTTCCCGCTCCCTCTCCGCAGCCTCCTTCTGCAAGAGGACGGTCTCGCAGAAGGAGGCGGCAGCCTCCCATGCACTCTCCCTTTCAACCATGGCTCGCACCATGGTTGCCAGGGAGAGGCGTCCGCCTCCGAGCGCCGCAATGAGGTCGCGGCGCTCGTTTCGGGGAGTCGCAATGATGACACCGCGGTGACTCCTCCCGACGGGCGACCCGGTGCAGGTAGTGACCGTAGCAGCCATGTCCGGTCAGTACCTGCACTAGGCGGAAGGTAAGGCTGCCATGCCGGCGCCCAACCCATCCCGACTTGTCATTGCCTACAATCGACTGTACCTTCGTTGCCAATAAACTTCGTAACCCTTAACCGGTATTTTAGTACCCCTAACCCGTAACAATTGGTGTCAGAAGTGGGATGCCGGTCACGCCAAGGGAAGACGAAAGAGTTCGCACGCGACGACAAGCAGCGATGGATTTGGCGCGTCAAGAGGAAGAATCGCTTAGTGTCCGTGCACCCATAGAAGATGCGGCCGTCGTAACACCGACGAATGTGAGTGCGCCTAGTACCACCACTATTCCCGGAACCAGCGGATGCGATTTATCGGCATTACTGGCTCACTTGACGGCGCAAATAAGGCTGAGCATAGCAGAATCCCAGACAGCAATCCAGGCAAAAATGGATAAATCCCAGGCAGAAACCCAGGCAAAAATAGATGAATCCCAGGTAAAATCCCAGCAATTAGTATTGGAACTTAATGAAAAGTGGGAAACAACTAAAGAAGAGGTCAACGAGCTTAAAATAAAAACAGCACAACAAGATACCCGCATGGACCAGCAAGAAGCTCGTATTGAGGATCATGATGCGCGTATCGAGAAACTAGATAGTACCATCATGGAATTTGGGAAAGAAATAGAGAGAGTACAAAAAGGAGGTATTAAAGGTGTGATACCTGTACCTAGTGCTTTGCCGACGTTCCAAGTACCTCATTTTGACGGTACAACGTCATGGGTTGCCTTCCGCCTTCAATTTGAAAAGGTCACAAAAGGCAACAATTGGAACGACGATCAAGCGGTAACCGCTCTTACGCTTGCTCTGCGCGGAGATGCGGTACAAGTCCTGGAAAATATTTCCGGCGATTGCAATACCCTAGCCTGTTTGTTGGAAGCGTTGGAGTCTAGATATGGAGAGAAACACCTCGAACATGTCTACAGGGCTCAACTCCGCGACCGCACACAGAAGAGCAGTGAGGGTTTGCAACAGTGGGCAACGGAAACAGAACGTATGGTTCTGAAGGCGTATGCATCAACACCGGGATTGATTGACGCTACTACTCTGCGATTCTTTACTGATGGGATTCGAGATGCAGAAGTCAGAGCTGCAGTACGTCTGGGTCACCATTAGACCCTGAAGGCAGCCTTGACGCACGCTCTGGAAGTAGAAGCAGTACGCCAAGATGTCCAACAACACGACCGTATTCATGAAGTAACCGCACAAATAAAAGCCCGACGAGGACCAACTTGTTATGAGTGCGGCGAAAAGGGGCACATTCGAATTGATTGTCCCAGGAAGGCTAAGGGAAGAAGTACTTCTTGGGCACGTAAAGAGGCAGAGGTGTTGCTGTGGCGCAAGCGAGACGCCAAGGTCGAGCCCGAGCGCCCGTGCGAGCGGGTCGAATGGCGCAAGCGGAGCGATCGGATCGGGCACCGCGAGCGACCCGCTGAACGAGAGCGTGAACGCGTCAAGGACCGGGAACGCGAACGTTCCGGCAAGCGAGAACAAGAGCGAGAGCGGTCGTGCGGAAGGTCGTGGAGTGCGGCGGAAGCAAGGCGGGACAAAGAAGTCGAGGACGAGGCGCGTAAGAAGAAGCGTCTCGAGAAAAAGGCAAGACAAAAGGACCGCCGCCGCCAGGTTACTTCAATTAGTAAGGACCGATGTGAAGAACACATTCAGGAAAAGAAAGAGACCGTGCGGATCATCCAGGTGAACGCTCTGGACGAGGACTGGAGTAATCAAGCATTGGAAGACGCACAAAAGGAAGACAGTGACCTGAAGACAGTAATCGAATGGAAGAAACGTGTCCAGCGGCCCGCTTGGAGTGAAATATCAGCGCTTAGCACAACAGCAAAAAGTTACTGGGCTCAATGGGACAGCCTGATAATTGATAATGGAGTTCTGAAGAGGAAATGGGAATCACCTAGTGGACAGGAGGTCGCCTTACAGATAGTTGTCCCCTGTGATAAGGTCGCGTCGGTGCTAAGACAAGTGCACGACGGAGTATCCGGAGGACATCTAGGAGTAAAGAAAACTCTGGAGAAGGTGAGAAAAAGATTCTATTGGGTGCATTGCCGCGAAGACGTAGACGACTGGTGTAGGAAATGTGTAGCCTGCTCCTCAGTAAAAGGACCGCAAACGAGAGCCAGAGGTCGACTGAAAGTGTATAATTTTGGTGCACCATGGGAAAGAGTTGCTGTCGATATAGCCGGGCCATTCCCTGTTACTGAAGAAGGGAATAGGTATATCATCGTCATGCAAGACTATTTCAGCAAATGGCCAGAAGCTTTTGCAGTACCCAACCAAGAAGCTCATACCGTCGCCAAAAAGCTAGTTCACGAGGTGTTCTGTCGATTTGGCGTTCCCTTGGAGTTACACTCTGACCAGGGTAGAAACTTCGAGTCTTCACTGTTCCGAGAGGTTTGCCAACTACTTGGGATACATAAGACTCGTACAACACCATATCACCCTCAGTCAGATGGAATGGTCGAAAGATTCAACCAGACGCTAGAGAATCATTTGGCCAAAGTAGTGGAAGAACACCAGAGGGATTGGGACCAATACATTCCACTCTTCTTAATGTCATACCGCTCTGCAACACATGATAGCACAAATTGTACACCGGCGAAAGTCAACTTCGGCCGAGAAATTAGATTACCCATAGATGCACTTACCGGAACACCCCCCGATACCCCTATCCTAACCGTCGACTATGTGGCCGACCTACGACGTAAACTAGACGGAATACATGAGCTAGTGAGAGAGAATGGTCTGAAAACCAGCGAGAAAACGAAGATCCGATACGACCGCAAAGCTAACGTGCCCGGATTTGAAGAGGGAACTTTGGTATGGTTACATAATCCCATTAGGAGAAAAGGAAAGAGTCCGAAATTTCAAGCCAAATGGGAGGGTCCGTACACGATAGTAACCAGGATAAACGATGTCACCTACCGGATAAGGAAAGGACCTAAGGGGAAGCTGAAGATCGTACACGTAGACCGCCTAGCTCGCTACTATGGATCAAATCATGCTCGGGACGAGCACGACTAAGAAGGGGGCAATGTTACGAGTGCACCTTATGTCGAGGGCATAAGGTTCAATATCGCGTGACATGCAGTGCGTAACTTTTAAGCCCTGTAACTCGAGACCTAGACATTGTCTAGGTGTAATATAAAAACGCATTCCTAGACTTAAGGTGGCCTATCGAATGGTACAGGTTTCATCAATTTTGTCAACCAAGTGACGACATCGAAATTTCTAGAAGCCCGTTTCCGGGAATTACCGTAGGTACCTACTGAATGTACTCGAAGTTATGCGCTATTATTATTACGTCTAGACGATTCTGGAATGTTCGATCAGCTGGCCTATATATAGCGCCGTGGAGCCGGCTCCGAGGTAGTCTGCATTCGACTACCGAGACGAAAACAGCGACAATTAAGAAGCGATCTTTGAGAATACCTACTGCGACAACTGTAACGAGAACATTGAGTACTACGTGAAGAAACATCTGTAGTGTTATTGTGTGTTTACAACACGGACTTCGTGGACGTAAGTGAAGACTTCGGTGCAACGTCAGCAACATTCTACTGTCATTGCCTACAATCGACTGTACCTTCGTTGCCAATAAACTTCGTAACCCTTAACCGGTATTTTAGTACCCCTAGCCCGTAACAATATTTTGTATCAATTTGCAGTTTTGAACTGTCGATACGGTCAAGTGTACGTAGATATTATTATGAACTATCCTACTTATAAATTCAACCCTAAGTGGTAAAATAAAATGTAGTATAATTAAAATGTAGTATAATTAAAATATGTTAATTTTACTTAGAACGTAATCTCCGCACAGAGTTGGGGAAGAAAACCGTGCGCACAGAATGACACCCGCCTAGTACTATGATCTACCGTGAACTGTGTTGTGCGTTCGGTAACCACACTGCAGCAATTTTTAAATGTATTTGGGAAAAAATATAACATGGTGTAAAAATGATTGGAAACGATTCAGTTGTCTATTCAGAACAAATTTAAAAATCTGATCGGTTGAAGGTTTCGTAGAAAGAAAAAATAACTAGGTAAGGTATACACAATTACCTAGCTGGATGCCAAGTTTCAATTTTGTAGGTTGGGTGTTTGATCTATGTCAGTCAGCCAGAAAAAAATGGCGATTTTTGGACGTTAACATAACCGTTTGAGCTATGGCTATGCAATTTTGAATTCTAGTTTATCTATGTATCTATAATGGAATAAAACAAATTTAGTGGGTTTAAGTTAAATAGATTTTGATTAGGAAGGGGTCAAAAGTGGCTCCAAATAGTTCTTGAAAACATACACACGGCGCTGCTCGCCAACTTGGACTTGGCTGACACGCAACCGCGTGTCTAGATTTTGTTACAATTTTATGATTAAAAAAAGAGTATCCGTAGAGTTTCTTGTCCATTCTTCTCCATCGAGACCTAATATTTGGAATGGGCGACTGGCTTCATCTTACTGCCTGACCGCCCATTAGAGAATTCAGACAATTCAAAATTAGCTGTAAAAATATTTTGATTTTAATTTCCTCAATGTTTATATCAAATACAGGGGATTGACTGTCAGAGAGTTTTCTATCAGTCCAATATGGCTGCTAGCAAAATGGCAGGTATATTTTTCTTTTCATAAGACCCCTTTAATATGAGAATCGAATAAAATAACGTCTTAAATAGTAGTAGGTATAGATTGATAAACTGCAGAAAAAGGTTAATTATAAGGTATAAATCAAACAGATAACATGAGATAATTCCATTATATTTGGCATAAAACAAAATTAGATGGACAAAAATCTACAAAACAATTGTAAAGTTGTACAAATAATGAATTTTGAAGAGGTTCTTGCCGTAATTATAAGCACGAAGATTTCTGCTTACATTAAAACAAGCAGGCATAAACGTACTTAAAATCACAGCAAAACGTACTGAAGTGCCGTATCGAAGTGCAGTGGGAGACAATTAGTCTAGATGGTTCTATTAAATTGACATGAAATAACGCGAAGTAGGCTACTACCTACTTCATGTTATTTCCATAAGATGTACCTAAATAAGATAATAGTATAGGATATGCGCGTAATATGAGCGCATGACATTCTCGTTCAGCTGTCTGCACACAACCCCCGGCAGCGGGGACCCGGCTCGGAGCCCGACGACCCTTACGTTCCAAGCTCTTCGGTGGCCGGCCTCTCCCCTGCCGACGTACAGGTGTAGGCGAGCCCGGCTGAGAGAAATACTCGTCGCTCGAGCTCGACGCAGCTGCAGCAGTCGATGTCGTCACAGCGCTCACAGTGGGTTCCGAAGGCGGCGAGGCGGAGTTGGGTAACGAATTCGAAAGTGGTGAGCGTACTCTTCGCGCGGATAATCTCGCCAACATTTTCTATCTCGTCCGAATTTACCAGTTTTATCGGAGGTGACAGCTGTCATGTCACCTCTGGTTCGACAGCTTTTTCTATGGGTTAACACACAGTATTGCATATTTAAAAAAAAAAAAAAATGGAGATACTGTTGAGACATTGCTTTTCCTTCTTGATTTTCTACAAAAGTAGATAAGAACTATTTTTAATATGTGTTTATTATAAAAATATATATAAGCTTGACGAAAATGATTAATTTACTTTGGTGTTGTGGTAAAAGGAGTTTTGAAGAGGTCCTTATTGTAATTATAAGTAGGAAGATTTCGAAGTGCACTATTGACATAAAACAACATTAGGTATTCAATAAACATGATGGCCCTTTACAAGGCACCGGTGTGGGTGTAGTTCTTGAAGCGGCCACCAGCCCGAAACCTGACTGCATCCCAGAGGGTCATGGCCGTTCGATTAGTCCGGGGATACAGCACGGTCTCCGCTGAGGCAGTGAGGGTCCTTGCCGGATTGCGGCTATGGGATCTGGAGGCCAAAGCCCTCGCTCACATATGGGAGTGGCGAGAGGTGTCAAAACGGCGGGGCATACTTCCGCTGCCGTGAGAAATCGCGGTAGGGCGGACAGAGTTCCGGCGGGATCTCATAGCGTGATTGAGAGAGCGATTATCGCAACCCAGTGCTTGGCACGCTACAATAGCCTAGTGGTGTCCGCCGCGACTTACAAGTTGTAGGTCGAAGGTTCGAACCCCCTCAGGCGCTTTACTTTCTGTTAATTATTTCATCACCACTGCTTTCAAAATGGTAAAGAACCATCGTGAGGAAACCGGCATGTCCTAGAGGCAAAAACTTCGAAGATATGTGACCTCTACCATCACGCATAGATAGCAAAAGGCGTAATGGATTGCGACCTACCATGGAGAATAGGTCTGTGTCCCAACAGTGGGAACAATATAGGCTAATTATGTAACACAGAAATAAGAAAAATGTATATATCAAAAATTTTGAGGAGGTCCTTGTCGTGATTATAAGTAGGAAATTTTCGGCTTAGATTAAAATAAGCCGAAAAAAACATACTTAAAATCACAACAATACTTATTGAAGCGCCATATCGAAATGCTGAGGAGATAATTTTAATATATTAACATAAAATATTATGAGGTAGTAAATAATGTAGACAAACATTGCAAAGATTTATGAACAGATGAAGAATTTTGAAGAGGACATTGTCGTGTTTGTAAGCAGGAAGATTTCGGCTTAGCTTAAAACAAGCCTGAAAAAAACCTACTTAAAATCACAACAAATCTTATTGTAGAACCGAATCGCAGAGCAGTCTTGACATAAAACAACATTAGGTGTTCCATAATCTACAAAAATGTAGGTCCATATCAGCAGCTTTGAAGAGGTTCTTGTCGTAATTATAAGCAGGAAAATTTCAGCTTATATTAAAACAAGCTGAAAAAAGCCTACTTAAAATCACAACAAATCTTATTGAAGAGCCGAATCGAAGTGTAGCCGAAGATACTTCTATTATATTGACACACACTGATAGGAGATAACATTTTAGTTTGATCTTGTCAAATTAAGACATTCCATAGACAGCTCAGACGCGATTATAAACATGGCGACCAAAACTACATGAATTTATGTCAGGGTCTAAACTAACATATTATATTCTGTCCCTTTCCTAATGAAATATAAAGAAAAAGATTCAATGAACTAAAACTTAGTTTAGTTTGTGAACAAGCGAATCGGTAATTTACGTTACATACTTATCCTGTTGAAAACTTCCATATCCGGAACCACTACATTTTGCACTTTACTATAAATTTATTTTATTTTACTCAAACTAAGTTGTCAGCCCCCAATTGCAACACCAACACTTTTCAAGTTAACTCGACAAGAATACACAGTGAGCTGATGCATATTTTTTTGAGTAAACATCTATTTATATTAAAACTACTATAATTAAGGGCTAGAGTAATTAGTAAATGTTTTTGTCCAGGTATCCCTTGCTTCCTAATTGATTTGTTTGGATTGTCATTAGTAGCATGTTAGAACATCGTAACAAAATATTTGCACATAATTACGTTATCAAATATTTTGAAAACAAATTTGGCTTATCTTAATCTTACTAGTTGCCACTGTTAACACTAATTCGTGGCATTTTTTTCAAATATTGAACAGCTAAACTGAAAATAATTTGGTCTTTGGTAAGAAATCATTTCAATTATTACTGGCTTAAACAAAAAATGTGTTTTCAATTATTATTACTAGATTTCATGCGCTTGCGCTTAGCGAGGGCGTCCCCTTTATAAAATGTCTAACTATTTGGAAAAATGTATGATATTCATCTTCGGATGAATTCTGTGAATTTGATACCTGCCCCCTAATCGGCGAACAAATGTTTGTCAAATGATTGCGACTAGTTGGGATCAGTTGGGATCGTTTAGACCGCCATTGGTCCGTTCGGTCTAAACGATCCCAACTAGTCAAAATCATTTGATAAAAATGTGTTCGCCGATTAGGGGGCTGGTTTATCAAGTATTGTCTTGTAAGTAATAAGAGGAGAAAAAGGGATCTTTACAATAGAAATAATATATGATGAGATTATATACAACATAATTTTTTGTTTATGCGAAACCCGAAACATGTGTCCAGTATTTTTAAGTAAAGAATATATGTACAAAATTTCAAAAAGATATCATGAAAACCTTAAAGTTATGAGCTTGTTATCATACTTGGCTGTCCCAATAAAAATATGGTTCACGCTCCGTTCCGTCGGGCGAGACGGGGGCATTGACTTGTGGGGTCAGCTGAGTGCAGGCAGGCGCCTGTTAAACCGGGTAGCGAGCTCACTAACCACACCGCAACAACTACTATACCATCGCTAAGCTCCAAAGAATACAGGTAAACAAAACCAATTTAGGGTTATCACAACTCACGTTTTACAAATCTCCTGTTATTTACATGATTATCGACTTTTACGTGCTAACTATTTATTAACAATTCCTATTGCAGCACATTTCAATAGAATCACTAAAATAACATGCATAATAACTTGGTACTTCGAAAAACCATTGAAAAGTCGACATTAATTATACGTGATAGCCCTACAAAAAACGAAAGATGGATGAAATTCAACCAATGAATAAAGTTGTCATGTATTTGTCAATACAATTTTGCGCTTAATTACTTTCAAATCAACTGCATAACACTTGCATTGTAATACTTTCAAATATGGATATATGTACCAAAAAGTTTAACCTATTAGGAAGTTAGCTTACATGGGTGTCATATTTCATTCAAATCGGTTAAGCGTTCTATGCAAATCATAAATATCTAAACATAAATAAATTGTTTAGATTAGTAGGAAGTAGGATTATTACTTTTATAAATATCGTCTATGTAGAAAAGTTTGTTAACATCTGTCTTTTAGGCGTAAACTACTCGTTGGCGAGCAACGGTTTGATTACCTCTATTCTTTATCGCATTTGGCTCAAATACTCGTATAAGTAAAGATCTTACAGTGAGACAGTTATGCTTCAGCCGGGTATCAAAACCGCAATACTAACAAAAACCTAATCGTGTTATCTTATAACAATCATACATTATGTCTTAAAAAAAACTTTTAGAAGGTATGGCTATTCTGTGTATCTGTTGCTCGGATCAGTACAGATTGTCGTTCAGATTTATTGGGCTCGATTCAAACTTCACAAACTCTATAGGTACTTCATTTAAGTTCAGGGCATATTTAACTTACTCGGTTTTATATTGTTTTTGATACAATCATACTAATACTAATCGCTAAGAGCGATTTGAAAAATTCTTTTTGCGTTGGATAGCCTGTTAATCCAGGAAGGCTTTAGGCTGTGGCGGGGTCGGGCTGTGGCCAATAGGAGCGGAGCGTATAAAAAACATATCGAAACCTACGCGGGTGAAACCGCGCGGCGCTGCTAGTTTATAATAAAACTGTTTTTCGCGAGGATCTTGACCGACTTAAGGTTGCAATGGGATTTGTATTTAAGATCTCTGCAGGTTGGTTAAGTTCAACGGCTTATGTTATAATTCCATATTAGAATATTTTAATTAAAGTGATAACTTTCATAGTATTATGTTTTACGGTATTTTACTATGGCGATAGACTGCAGATATCGACTGCAGAGATCTCAGAGGGAACTGTTAGTAGGTAATTGACATTATGGCGGTTACTTGTCAATAAATATATGAAAACATCACATAAATAAGAAAAAAAAATCTTTTCAGTAAATTAGATGAAGGACAAATTATAGAACTTGAAATGGGGACCAATTAGTTCAACCTGATTTCAAACATGCTAAAGTAGACTCATCCCAAGTAGAAGTAGGTACGTGACCGTAGACCTCCGGACCGTGCTGCCAAGTCCTACAAAAAGTTTGTTGTTTCTAATTAACTAGTGATAACATTTTCTATCAAATTTGCAGTTTTGAACTGTCGTTACGGTCAAGTGTACTTAGATATTATTATGAACTATACTTTTAAATTCAACCCTAAGTGATAAAATAAAAAGTAGTATAATGAGAACATGTTAATTTTACTTAGAACGTAATCCCCGCACAGAGTTGGTGAGGAAAACCGTTCGCACAGAATGACACCCGCCTAGTACTATGATCTACCGTGAACTGTGTTGTGCGTTCGGTAACCACACTGCAGCAATTTTTAAATGTATTTGTGAAAAAATATAACATGGTGTAAAAATGATTGGAAACGATTCAGTTGGCTATTCAGAACAAATTTCAAAATCTGATCGGTTGAAGGTTTCGTAGAAAGAAAAATAACTTTGTATACACAATTACCTACCTAGCTGGATGCCAAGTGTCAATTTTGTAGGTTGGGTGTTTAATCTATGTCAGTCAGCCAGAAAAAAATGACGATTTTTGGACGTTAATATAACCGTTTGAACTATGGCTATGAAATTTAGAATTCTAGTTTATCTATTTATCTTTAATAGAATTAAATAAATTTAGTGAGTTTAAATTAAATAGATTTTGATTAGGAAGGGGTCAAAAGTGGCTCCAAATAGTTCTTGAAAACATACACACGGCGCTGCTCGCCAACTTGGACTTGACTGACACGCAACCGCGTGTCTAGATTTTGTTACAATTTTATGATTTAAAAAGACTATCCGTAGAGTTTCTTGAAAATTCTTCTCCATCGAGACCTAATATTTGGAATGGGCGACTGGCTTCATCTTACTGCCTGACCGACCATTAGAGAATTCAGACAATTCAAAATAACCTGTAAAAATATTTTGATTTTAATTTCCTCAATATTTATATCAAATACAGGGGATTGACTGTCAGAATAGAGTTTTCTATTAATCCAATATGGCTGCTAGCAAAATGGCAGGTTTATTTTTCTTTTCATAAGACCCCTTTAATATGAGAATCGAATAAAATAACGTCTTAAATAGTAGTAGGTATAGATTGATAAACTGCGGAAAAAGGTTAATTATAAGGTATAAATCAAACAGAAAACATGAGATAATTCCATTATATTTGGCATAGAACAAAATTGGTTGGACAAAAATCTACAAAACAATTGTAAAGTTGTACAAATAATAAATTTTGAAGAGGTCCTTGCCGTAATTATAAGCACGAAGATTTCTGCTTACATTAAAACAAGCAGGCATAAACGTACTTAAAATCATAGCAAAACGTACTGAAGTGCCGTATCGAAGTGCAGTGGGAGACAGTTAGTCTAGATGGTTCTATTAAATTGACATGAAATAACGCAAAGTAGGCTACTACCCACTTCATATTATTTCCATAAGATGTACCTACATAAGATAATAGTATAGGTTATGCGCGTAATATGCGCGCATGACATTCTCGTTCTGCTGTCTGCACACAACCCCCGGCAGCGGGGACCCGGCTCGGAGCCCGACGACCCTTACGTTCCAAGCTCTTCGGTGGCCGGCCTCTCCCCTGCCGACGTACAGGTGTAGGCGAGCCCGGCTGAGAGAAATACTCGTCGCTCGAGCTCGACGCAGCTGCAGCAGTCGGTGTCGTCACAGCGCTCACAGTGGGTTCCGAAGGCGGCGAGGCGGAGTTGGGTAACGAGTCCGGAGGTGATGAGCGTACTCGTCGCGCGGATAATCTCGCCAACATTTTCTATCTCGTCCGAATTTACCAGTTTTATCGGAGGTGACAGCTGTCATGTCACCTCTGGTTCGACAGCTTTTTAGCAGCAGTATTGCACATTTAAAAATATATGGAAGCTTGTCGAAAATGATTCGTTGACTTTGATGTTGCATTTGTGTTGTCGTATAAGGAGTTTTGAAGAGGTCCTTGTCGTGATTATAAGTAGGAAAATTTCGAATTTTTCACGTTAAAACAGGCCGAAAAATTCCTACTTAAAATGACAACAAAACTTATTGAAGAGCCGAATCGAAGTGCACTATTGACATAAAAAAAACATTAGGTATTCAATAAACATGATGGCCCTTTACGAGGCACCGGTGTGGTTGTGGTTCCTGAGGCGGCGACCAGCCCGACGCCTAACTGCGTCCCAGAGGGTCCCAGAGGGTCGTACGTCTACCCTGACGGTCATCAGTTTTTCAGCTAATTTGTGTTTCAGCAAACTTCCCGACGTTTGACTCTCAGACTGGAACGGGCCGAGGCTGCCCCTAGGCGACTCTTCTCCAATATAGGGGGACCAAATGCCTCCTGCCGGAGGCTCTACGCGGGGGGCCGTGCGGCCCTTGGCCCTTTACGGGGCACCGGTGTGGGCGCGGTCGGTAAGCCCACCAGTGACTGAACGCGTCCCAGAGGGTCATGGCCGTTCGACTAGTTCGGGGATACAGCACGGTCTCCACTGAGGCAGCGAGGCTCCTTGCCGGATTGCCGCTATGGGATCTGTAGGCCAAAGCCCTCCCTCATACGAGTATATGGGAGTGGCGAGAGGAGCCAAAACGGGGCACAACTCCGCTGCCGTGAGAAATCGCGGTACGGCGGACAGAGTTCCGGCGGGATCTCATAGCGTGATTGAGAGAGCGATTATCGCAACCCAGTGCTTGGCACGCTACAATAGCAATGGTAGCCTAGTGGTATCCGCCGCGACTTACAAGTTGTAGGTCGAAGGTTCGAACCCCCTCAGGCGCTTTACTTTCTGTGAACTATTTCATCACCACTGCTTTCAAAGTGGTGAAGAAAACCATAGTGAGGAAACCGGCATGTCCCAGAGGCAAAAACTTCGAAGACATATGACATCTACCAACACGCAATGGAAAGGCGTAATGGATTGCGACCTACTATGGAGAATAGTTCTGTGTCCCAACAGTGGGAACAATATAGGCTAATTATGTAACACAGAAATAAGAAAAATATATATATCAAAAATTTTGAGGAGGTCCTTGTCGCGATTATAAGTAGGAAGTTTTCGGCTTAGATTAAAACAAGCCGAAAAAAACATACTTAAAATCACAACAATACTTATTGAAGCGCCATATCGAAGTGCTGAGGAGATAATTTTAATATATTAACATAAAATATTATGAGGTAGTAAATAATGTAGGCAAACATTGCAAAGATTTATGAGCAGATGAAGAATTTTGTATAGGACCTCGCCGTAATTGTAAGCAGGAAGATTTCACTCAAGTTAAAACAAGCCTGAAAAAAACCTACTTAGAATTACAACAAATCTTATTGAAGAACCGATTCGAAGTGCAGTCTTGACGTAAACAAAATTAGGTATTCAATAATTGACAAATAAATTACAAATATGTACATATTAGCAGTTTTGAAAAGGTTCTTGTCGTGATTCTAAGCAGGAAACTTTCAGCTTCCCTTAAAACAAGCTGATAAAAACCTACTTAACATCACAACAAAACTTATTGAAGAGCGGAATCAAAGTGTAGCCTTAGATAATTCTATTATCGGTTAGCTTAAAACAAGCCTGAAAAAAACCTACTTAAAATCACAACAAATTTTATTGAACAACCGAATCGCTGTGCAGTCTTGACATAAAACAACATGAGGTGTTCAATAATCTACAAAAATGTATATATCAGCAGCTTCGAAGAAGTCCTTGTCGTGATCATAAGCAGGAAACTTTCAGCTTCCATTAAAACAAGCTGCTAAAAACCTACTTAACATCACAACAAAACTTATTGAAGAGCGGAATCAAAGTGTAGCCTTAGATAGTTCTATTATATTAACATAAAATAACATGAGTTAGTCAATAATATATACAAACATTGCAAAGATTTATGAACAGATGAAGAATTTTGAAGAGGATATTTTCGAAATTGTAAGCAGGATGATTTCGGCTTAGCTTAAAACAAGCCAGAAAAAAACCTACTTAAAATCACAACAAATCTTTTTGAAGAACCGAATCGCAGTGCAGTCTTGACATAAAACAACATTAGGTGTTCAATAATCTCCAAAAATGTACATATCAGTAGCTTTGAAGAGGTTCTTGTCGTAATTATAAGCAGGTAAATTTCAGCTTCCATGAAAACAAGCTGCTAAAAACCTACTTAACATCACAACAAAACTTATTGAAGAGCGGAATCAAAGTGTAGCCTTAGATAGTTCTATTATATTAACATAAAATAACATGAGTTAGTCAATAATATATACAAACATTGCAAAGATTTATGAACAGATGAAGAATTTTGAAGAGGATATTTTCGAAATTGTAAGCAGGATGATTTCGGCTTAGCTTAAAACAAGCCAGAAAAAAACCTACTTAAAATCACAACAAATCTTTTTGAAGAACCGAATCGCAGTGCAGTCTTGACATAAAACAACATTAGGTGTTCAATAATCTCCAAAAATGTACATATCAGTAGCTTTGAAGAGGTTCTTGTCGTAATTATAAGCAGGTAAATTTCAGCTTCCATGAAAACAAGCTGCTAAAAACCTACTTAACATCACAACAAAACTTATTGAAGAGCGGAATCAAAGTGTAGCCTTAGATAATTCTATTATATTAACATAAAATAACATGAGTTAGTCAATAATATAGACAAACATTGCAAAGATTTATGAACAGATTAAGAATTTTGAAGAGGATATTGTCGAAATTGTAAGCAGGATGATTTCGGCTTAGCTTAAAACAAGCCAGAAAAAAACCTACTTAAAATCACAACAAATCTTTTTGAAGAACCGAATCGCAGTGCAGTCTTGACATAAAACAACATTAGGTGTTCAATAATCTCCAAAAATGTACATATCAGTAGCTTTGAAGAGGTTCTTGTCGTAATTATAAGCAGGTAAATTTCAGCTTCCATGAAAACAAGCTGCTAAAAACCTACTTAACATCACAACAAAACTTATTGAAGAGCGGAATCAAAGTGTAGCCTTAGATAATTCTATTATATTAACATAAAATAACATGAGTTAGTCAATAATATAGACAAACATTGCAAAGATTTATGAACAGATTAAGAATTTTGAAGAGGATATTGTCGAAATTGTAAGCAGGATGATTTTGGCTTAGCTTAAAACAAGCCAGAAAAAAACCTACTTAAAATCACAACACATCTTTTTGAAGAACCGAATCGCAGTGCAGTCTTGACATAAAACAACATTAGATGTTCAATAATCTCCAAAAATGTACATATCAGTAGCTTTGAAGAGGTTCTTGTCGTAATTATAAGCAGGTAAATTTCAGCTTCCATGAAAACAAGCTGCTAAAAACCTACTTAACATCACAACAAAACTTATTGAAGAGCGGAATCAAAGTGTAGCCTTAGATAGTTCTATTATATTAACATAAAATAACATGAGTTAGTCAATAATATATACAAACATTGCAAAGATTTATGAACAGATGAAGAATTTTAAAGAGGATATTGTCGAAATTGTAAGCAGGATGATTTCGGCTTAGCTTAAAACAAGCCAGAAAAAAACCTACTTAAAATCACAACAAATCTTTTTGAAGAACCGAATCGCAGTGCAGTCTTGACATAAAACAACATTAGGTGTTCAATAATCTCCAAAAATTTACATATCAGTAGCTTTGAAGAGTTTCTTGTCGTAATTATAAGCAGGTAAATTTCAGCTTCCATGAAAACAAGCTGCTAAAAACCTACTTAACATCACAACAAAACTTATTGAAGAGCGGAATCAAAGTGTAGCCTTAGATAATTCTATTATATTAACATAAAATATCATGAGTTAGTCAATAATATAGACAAACATTGCAAAGATTTATGAACAGATTAAGAATTTTGAAGAGGATATTGTCGAAATTGTAAGCAGGATGATTTCGGCTTAGCTTAAAACAAGCCAGAAAAAAACCTACTTAAAATCACAACAAATCTTTTTGAAGAACCGAATCGCAGTGCAGTCTTGACATAAAACAACATTAGGTGTTCAATAATCTCCAAAAATGTACATATCAGTAGCTTTGAAGAGGTTCTTGTCGTAATTATAAGCAGGTAAATTTCAGCTTCCATGAAAACAAGCTGCTAAAAACCTACTTAACATCACAACAAAACTTATTGAAGAGCGGAATCAAAGTGTAGCCTTAGATAGTTCTATTATATTAACATAAAATAACATGAGTTAGTCAATAATATATACAAACATTGCAAAGATTTATGAACAGATGAAGAATTTTGAAGAGGATATTGTCGAAATTGTAAGCAGGATGATTTCGGCTTAGCTTAAAACAAGCCAGAAAAAAACCTACTTAAAATCACAACAAATCTTTTTGAAGAACCGAATCTCAGTGCAGTCTTGACATAAAACAACATTAGGTGTTCAATAATCTCCAAAAATGTACATATCAGTAGCTTTGAAGAGGTTCTTGTCGTAATTATAAGCAGGTAAATTTCAGCTTCCATGAAAACAAGCTGCTAAAAACCTACTTAACATCACAACAAAACTTATTGAAGAGCGGAATCAAAGTGTAGCCTTAGATAATTCTATTATATTAACATAAAATAACATGAGTTAGTCAATAATATAGACAAACATTGCAAAGATTTATGAACAGATTAAGAATTTTGAAGTGGATATTGTCGTAATTGTAAGCGGGATGATTTCGGCTTAGCTTAAAACAAGCCTGAAAAAAACCTACTTAAAATCACAACATATCTTATTGAAGAACCGAATCGCAGTGCAGTCTTGACATAAAACAACATTAGGTGTTCAATAATCTCCAAAAATGTACATATCAGTACCTTTGAAGAGGTTCTTGTCGTAATTATAAGCAGGTAAATTTCAGCTTCCATGAAAACAAGCTGCTAAAAACCTACTTAACATCACAACAAAACTTATTGAAGAGCGGAATCAAAGTGTAGCCTTAGATAGTTCTATTATATTAACATAAAATAACATGAGTTAGTCAATAATATAGACAAACATTGCAAAGATTTATGAACAGATGAAGAATTTTGAAGAGGATATTGTCGAAATTGTAAGCAGGATGATTTCGGCTTAGCTTAAAACAAGCCAGAAAAAAACCTACTTAAAATCACAACATATATTATTGAAGAACCGAATCGCAGTGCAGTCTTGACATAAAACAACATTAGGTGTTCAATAATCTCCAAAAATGTACATATCAGTACCTTTGAAGAGGTTCTTGTCGTAATTATAAGCAGGTAAATTTCAGCTTCCATGAAAACAAGCTGCTAAAAACCTACTTAACATCACAACAAAACTTATTGAAGAGCGGAATCAAAGTGTAGCCTTAGATAGTTCTATTATATTAACATAAAATAACATGAGTTAGTCAATAATATATACAAACATTGCAAAGATTTATGAACAGATGAAGAATTTTGAAAAGGATATTGTCGAAATTGTAAGCAGGATGATTTCGGCTTAGCTTAAAACAAGCCAGAAAAAAACCTACTTAAAATCACAACAAATCTTTTTGAAGAACCGAATCGCAGTGCAGTCTTGACATAAAACAACATTAGGTGTTCAATAATCTCCAAAAATGTACATATCAGTAGCTTTGAAGAGATCCATGTCGTAATTATAAGTAGGAAAATTTCGGCTTATATTAAAACAGGCTGAAAAAAGCCTACTTAAAATCACAACAAATCTTATTGAAGAGCCGAATCGAAGTGTAGCCGAAGATAATTCTATTATATTGACACACACTGATAAGCTGACATTGGCGCCTAATCTCTTGTTCACAAACTAAACTAATTTTAAGTTAAATGCATCTTTTTCTTTCTGTTTCCTTATGAAACGGATAGGAGATAACATTTTAGTTTGATCTTGTCAAATTTAATATTCCACAGACAGTTCAGACGCGATTATAAACATGGCGACCAAAAATACATAAATTTATGTCAGGGTCTAAACTAACATATTACCTATCTTCTGTCCTTTTCCTAATGAAATCTAAAGAAAGCGATGCAGTGAACTAAAACTTAGTTTAGTTTGTGAACAAGCGGATCAGGGCTATTAGCTTCTCGTTAGTTTACGTTACATACTTATCCTGTTGAAAACTTCCACAGCCGGAACCACTACATTTTGCACTTTACTATAAATTTATTCTATTTCACTCAAATTAAGTTGTCAGCCCCCCAGTTGCAACACCAACACTTTTCAAGTGAACTCGATGAGAATACACAGTGAACTGATGCATATTTTTTTGAGTACATCTATTTATATTAAAGCTACTATAATTAAGGGCTATAATAATTAGTTAATGTTTTGGTCCAGGTATCCCTTGCTTCCTAATTGATTTGTTTGGATTGTCATTAGTAGCATGTTAGAACATCATAACTAAATATTTGCACATAATTACGTTATATTTTGAAAACAAATTTGGCTTATCTTAATCTTTCTAGTTGCCACTATTAACACTAATTCGTGGCATTTTTTTCAAATATTGAACAGCTAAACTGAAAATAATTTGGTCTTTGGTAAGAAATCATTTCAATTATTATTGGCTTAAACCAAAAATGTTTTTTTAATTATTATTATTAGATTTCATGCGCTTGCGCTTAGCGAGGGCGTACCCTTTATAAAATATCTAACTTTTTGAAAAAAATTATGACATTCATCTTCGGATGGATTCTATAAATTTGATACCTGGTTTATCAAGTATGGTTTCGTAAGTAATAAGAGGAGAAAAAGAAATCTTTACAATAGAAATAATATATGATGTGACAACGTTATTTTTTATTTATGCGAAACCCGAAACATGTGTCCAGTATTTTTAAGTAAAGAATATATGTACAAAATTTCAAAAAGATATCATGAAAAACCACAAAGTTATGAGCTTATTTTCCTAATTGGCTGTCCCAACAAAAATATGGTCCACACTCCGTTCTGGCGGGCGAGCCGGGGGCATTGACCTGTGGGGTCAGCTGAGTGCAGGCAGGCGCCCGCTTAAACTGGGTAGCGCGCTCAGTAACCACACCGCAACAACTACTATACCAACGCCAAGCTCCATAAAGAATAAAGGTAAACAAACCAATTTAGGGTTATCACAAGTCATGTTTTACAAATCTCCTGTTATTTACATGATTATCGACTTTTACGTGCTAACTATTTATTAACAATTCCTATTGCAGCACATTTCAATAGAATCACTAAAATAGCATGCATAATAACTTGGTATTTCGAAAAACCATTAAAAAGTCGACATTAATTTTACGTGATAGCCGTACAAAAAAAAAAGAAAGATGGATGAAATTTAACTAATGAATAAAGTTGTCATGCATTTGTCAAAACAATTTTGCGAATTTTAATTACTTTCAAATCAATTGCATAACACATGCTCTGTAATACTTTCAAATATGGATATATGTATAAAAAAAAAATAACCTATTAGGAATTTAGCTTACATGGGTGTCATATTTCATCCAAATCGGTTAAGCATTCTATGCAAATCATAAATATCTAAACATAAATAAACTGTTTAGAATAGTAGGAAGTAGGATTATTACTTTTATGAAAATCATCTATGTAGAAAAGGTTGTTAACATCTGTCTTTTAGGCGTTAACTACTCTTTGCCTAGCAACAGTTTGTTTACCTCTATTCTTTATCAAATTTGGCTCAAATATAAGTAAATGTATATGTGAAATATAACATGGTGTAAAATATAATTTTAATGTCTTTGTGTAAAAATCATTGAACTCGATTCAGTTGCTTATTTTGAACAGACTATATTCAGGTTTTGCATAAACAAAAAATAACTCTGTATAAGAAAATCTTCTTTTCTAGTCAGTAGGATAATAGTCAGTTAGTCAGTTTGTCTTTTTCAATAATTCACATGCTGCAGGAATTAATTCTGCCATTACTGACATATAGAGGGAAACATACCATGAGGAAAAGTCGCCAAAATGGAGTCTGATATCGGATACAGTCTTGGGCAAGGGTGATGATCACTGCTCCTGCCTTCTCCATATGAGAACAGGAACAGGATAATTGCGGAACATAATATCAAATGCAATGGGTTTCATTTTGACAGTTCAACAACATTCATTGCGTTATTTACGTTGTTGAACGAACACATTTTTCGATCATATGAAGCAATCTTCTTCTTCTTCAACCTATAGAAGTCCACTGCCGGACAAAGGCCTCTCCCAAGGCTTTCCACGATTACCGGTTTTGTGCTGCCCGCATCCATCGGCTTCCCGTGATATTCGCGGTATTGCGATATTGCGGATTCCGCTACCCTTCGTAATAGATTAGCAATATGCTTCAAAACGATACCAATTGATAATAAAAGCGTGTTACGCACTCAGGGCGCTGGTCTTTGTCTTACAGTGAGACAGTTAAAAGCGGGATGATATTTGTTGTATCTAGGATCTTAAAATCTTACATGCTTCAGCCTGGCATCAAAACCACAATACCAACAAAAACCTAATCGTGTTATCTTATACCAATCAAGCATTATTCTATATACTATTCTGTGTATCTGTTGCTCGGATACAGTACAGATTGTCGTTCAGATTTATTGACCTCGATTCAAACTTCACAAACTCTATACTTCATTTAAGTTCAGGGCATAATTTTCTTACTCGGTTTTATATTATTTTTAATACAATGAGCGGTCTAATCGCTAAGAGCGATCTTTATCTTTTTGAATATAATATTTAAAAAGATAAAGATCGCTCTTAGCGATAAGACAGCTCATTGTGTCAGCCTTTGTAAAATCTTCATATTTATGTTCTGCAATTTATATGGTGTCAGAATAGAGTTTTCTATTAATCCAATATGGATGCTAGCAAAATGGCAGGTTTATTTTTCTTTTCGTAAGACCCCTTTAATATGAGAATCGAATAAAATAACGTCTTAAGTAGTAGTAGGTATAGATTGATAAACTGCAGAAAAAGGTTAATTATAAGGTATAAATCAAACAGAAAACAGGAGATAATTCCATTATATTTGGCATAAAACAAAATTAGATGGACAAAAATCTACACAACAATTGTAAAGTTCAAATAATGAATTTTGAAGAGGTCCTTGCCATAATTATAAGCACGAAGATTTCTGCTTACATTAAAACAAGCAGGAATAAACGTACTTAAAATCACAGCAAAACGTACTGAAGTGCCGTATCGAAGTGCAGTGGGAGACAATTAGTCTAGATGGTTCTATTAAATTGACATGAAATAACGCGAAGTTGGCTACTACCTACTTCATGTTATTTCCATAAGATGTACCTACATAAGATAATAGTATAGGATATGCGCGTAATATGCGCGCATGACATTCTCGTTCAGCTGTCTGCACACAACCCCCGGCAGCGGGGACCCAGCTCGGAGCCCGACCGCCCTTACGTCCCAAGCTCTTCGGTGGCCGGCCTCTCCCCTGCCGACCTACAGGTGTTGGCTGAGAGAAATACTCGTCGCTCGAGCTCGACGCAGCTGCAGCAGTCGGTGTCGTCACAGCGCTCACAGTGGGTTCCGAAGGTATATTATCTATGTTCCGAAGGCGCCGAGGCGGAGTTGGATAACGGGTCCGGAGGTCGTGAGTGTACTCTTCGTGCGGATAATCTCGCCAACATTTTTCTCGTACGAATTTACCAGTTTTATCTTAGGTGACAGCTGTCATATCACCTCTGGTTCGACAGCTTTTTCTATGGATTAACACACAGTATAGCATATTTAAAAAAAAAATGGAGATACTGTTGAGACATTGCTTTTCCTTCTTGATTTTCTACAAAAGTAGATAAAAACTGTTTAAAATAAAAATATATGGAAGCTTGTCGAAAATTATTAGTTGACTTTGATGTTGCCTTTGTGTTGTCGTATAAGGAGTTTTGAAGAGATCCTTGTCGTGATTATAAGTAGGAAAATTTCGAATTTTTCACGTTAAAACAAGCCGAAAAATTCCTACTTAAAATAACAACAAAACTTATTGAAGAGCCGAATCGAAGTGCACTATTGACAGAAAACAACATTAGGTATTCAATAAACATGATGGCCCTTTACGACGCACCGGTGTGGGTGTGGTTCCTGAGGCGGCGACCAGCCCGACGCCTGACTGCGTCCCAGAGGGTCATGGCCGTTCGACTAGTTCGGGGATACAGCACGGTCTCCGCTGAGGCAGCGAGGCTCCTTGCCGGTTTGCCGCTATGGGGTCTGGAGGCCAAAGCCCTCGCTCATATATGGGAGTGGCGAGAGGTGCCAAAACGGCGGGGCATACTTCCGCTACCGTGAGAAATCGCGGTAGGGCGGACAGAGTTCCGGCGGGATCTCATAGCGTGATTGAGAGAGCGATTTATTTATTTATTTATTCTTTCGCACATAAATTGTACAATGGCGGACTTAATGCCTTAGGCATTCTCTACCAGTCAACCATAGGTGGTGAAGAGATTAGTAGTAGGTGCTTTAAACGAAAAAATTATTATGAAAACATACTCTTAACCCTATATAAAAAAAATACTTAAATAAGCTATATAAACATACATACTATTACCAAAATATATTATACTTATAATATATACATACAAAACTAAAAATTTGGGAGACAGTTATTGTAATGACTCCACCCTAACCGTTGCGAAAATAACTCTGCAATTTCCGCTTAAATGCAAACCGACTGGCGGCCATCCTGATATCAAGAGGAAGCGCATTCCACAGAAGAATAGATTGAATAAGAAATGAAGAGTGAACAAAGTCAGACGTATGTGAAGGACAGAGTAAGAGAAGATTGTTAGAAGAACGCAGATTCTTAGTGTGAGAAGAACATAAATATTGGAAGTGACTCACAAGATAAGAAGGAGGAGTGGGTGAGTTAAGAAGGGAAAAAAGCGTGGTCAAAGCGCGCAAATTTCTTCTCTGGCGAATGGGCATCCATTTGAGTTCAGACCTGTAGCTCGACACATGGTCATATTTCCTGAGATTGAATATGAACCTGATCCCATTGTTGAGCAATCTTTTTTTTTTTTTTTATAAATTATAAACCAGCGCTTGACCGCAATCCCGCCTGATGGTAAGCAGTGACGCGATCGTTGATGGTAAAGCGCGCTAGTTTATTAAGAGCCTATTCACTCTAGCCTTGAAGACACTCAAATCGTAATGTGACGGAAACACCGACGCCGGCAAATTGTTCCAGTCCCTCGATGTACGCGGTATAAAGGAGGAAGCAAAACGCTTCGTCCGGATCGCAGTGGTATCAACAACGTAAGGGTGGAAACTCGCCGTACGACGGGTCGTCCGATGATGGAACGGAGATGGGGGAATTAAATCATGCAATTCCCTTGCACACTCACCAGAATGCATCCTATAGAAGACCGAAAGGCTGGCCACTCTACGCCTGTGCTCCAGGCTTTGGAGACCGTTTCGAGTTAAGTCTGGGTCGCCAATCAGCCTCTTCGCACGCCTCTCCAGCGAATCCAAAGTGGCAAGGTGACATTTCGCAGCACCAGCCCAAATGTGGCTGCAGTACTCCACACACGAACGGACCTGTGCTTTGTATAAAATTAGAAGCTGCCCAGGTGTGAAGTACCGCCGGACCTTCGCGATGACGCCTAGTTTTCTGGCAGCCACCCTGGCCTTGGACTCAATGAACCGCCCAAAGTTAAGGCTCGAGGAAATCTCAACTCCCAAAAGCTGAAGGCGGTCGGTACACTCCAAGGATACATTCTGAAAAGTAGGAGCCAGGGTGAACGGGCTCCTTTTGGCGGTGAAAAGACACGCCTGTGTTTTGGCGGCATTGAATGCTACAAGATTGGCATTGCCCCATTCGGAGACTGCCTGCAGAGCAGCACTCACACGCTCTACCATGGCCTCTCTTTCGGACCGGATTGTTTCCTTACTAGCCCGAGCTTCCGGCAGGTATCTCTCCACAACTGTATCAATCAAATCTATCAAGCTTATCCAGCAAAGCCGCATTCAGATCAAAGTAGCACACATCACCATAGTCAATAAATAATAGGGAAAATCAGAGCCTGCACAAGCATGGTTTTTGTTTTAGCGGGTAAGAAATTTCTCAGGCGATACAGCGAACGCAGGGTACCGTTGACTCTTTGGCTAACACAGGAGACCTGACGTTGCCAGCTAAGCGTCGAGTCAATATACAAACCAAGATCTTTAACAGTAGGGGTAATGGGTAATCGCAACCCAATGCTTGGCACGCCACAAAAGCAATGGTAGCCTAGTGGTATCCGCCGCGACTTACAAGTTTTAGGTCGAAGGTTCGAATCCCCTCAGGCGCTTTCAATCATCATTAACCTTTTTATCGTCCGACTGCTGGGCACAGGTCTCCTCTCATACACAGAAGGATTGAGCGTAATCACCACGCTTGCTCAGGCGCTTTACTTTGTGTTAATTATTTCATCACCACTGCTCTTAAAATGGTGAAGGAAAACATCTTTAGTATACCTGCATGTCCTAGAGGCAAAAACTTCGAAGACATGTGACATTTACCAACACGCAATGGAAAGGCGTAATGGATTGCGACCTATCATGGAGAATAGGTCTGTGTCCCAACAGTTTGAACAATATAGGCTGATTATGTAAAGTACACAGAAATAAGAAAAATATATATATCAACATATAATAATATATATCAAAAATTTTGAGGAGGTCCTTGTCGTAATTATAAGTAGGGAATTTTCGGCTTAGATTAAAACAAGCCGAAAAAAACATACTTAAAATTACAACAATACTTATTGAAGCGCCATATCAAAGTACTGAGGAGATAATTTTAATATATTAACATAAAATATTATGAGGTAGTAAATAATAAATAATGTAGGCAAACATTGCAAAGATTTATGAGGAGATGAAGAATTTTATATAGGACCTCGTCGTAATTGTAAGCAGGAAGATTTCGCTCAAGTTAAAACAAGCCTGAAAAAAACCTACTTTGAATTACAACAAATCTTATTGAAGAACCGATTCGAAGTGCAGTCTTGACGTAAACAAAATTAATCAATAATCATCAAAATTAATTAATAATCAATAATCTACAAGAATGTACATATCAGCAGCTTTGAAGAGGTTAGAGGTTCGGTTTGAGGGTAAATTTCAGCTTCAATGAAAACAAGCTGATAAAAACCTACTTAACATCACAACCAAACTTATTGAAGAGCCGAATCGAAGTGTAGCCGAAGATAATTCTATTATTATATTGACATACGCTACCGAAAAGTTGACATAAGCTTCTCGGTAGCTCACGTTGCATACTTTTCCTGTTGAAAACTTTCACAGCCATAACTACTAGATTTTATAGATGTGCGGTGGGAAATAATTCTATTATATTAACATAAAATAACATGAGGTAGTTAATAATGTAGACAAACATTGCAAACATTTACACATAGATCAATAATTTTGAAGAGGTTCTTGTTGTAATTATAAGCAGGTAAATTTCAGCTTCTATGAAAACAAGCTGATAAAAACCTACTTAACATCACAACAAAACTTATTGAAGCGCCGAAACGAAGTGCAGTCTTCACGTAAACCAATATTAGGTGTTCAATAATCCACAAAGATATACATATCAGTAGCTTTGAAGAGGTTCTTGTTGTAATTATAAGCAGGTAAATTTCAGTTTCCATGAAAACAAGCTGATAAAAACCTACTTAACATCACAACAAAACTTATTGAAGCGCCGAAACGAAGTGCAGTCTTAACGTAAACAAAATTAGGTATTCAATAATTGACAAATAAATTACAAAGATGTACATGTCAGCAGTTTTGAAGAGGTTCTTGTCGTGATTATAAGCAGGAAACTTTCAGCTTCCATTAAAACAAGCTGATAAAATCCTACTTAACATCACAACAAAACTTATTGAAGAGTGGAATCAAATTGTAGCCTTAGACAATTCTATTACATTAATATAAAATAACATGAGTTAGTCAATAATGTAGACAAACATTGCAAAGATTTATGAACAGAAGAAGAAGTTTGAAGAGGACCTTGTCGTAATTGTAAGCAGGAAGATTTCGGCTTAGCTTAAAACAAGCCGGAAAAAAACCTACTTAAAATCACAAAAAATCTTATTGAAGAACCGAATCGCAGTGCAGTCTTGACATAAAACAACATGAGGTGTTCAATAATCTACAAAAATTTATATATCAGTAGCTTCGAAGAGGTCCTTGTCGTGATCATAAGCAGGAAACTTTCAGTTTCCATTAAAACAAGTTGATAAAAACCTACTTAATATCACAACAAAACTTATTGAAGAGCGGAATCAAAGTGTAGCCTTAGATAATTCTATTATATTAACATACAATAACATGAGTTAGTCAATAATATAGACAAACATTGCAAAGATTTATGAACAGATGAAGAATTTTGAAGAGGATATTGCCATAATTGTAAGCAGGATGACTTCGGCTTAGCTTAAAACAAGCCTGAAAAAAACCTACTTAAAATCACAACAAATATTATTGAAGAACCGAATCGCAGTGCAGTCTTGACATAAAACAACATTAGGTGTTCAATAATCTACAAAAATGTACATACCAGCAGCTTTGAAGAGGTTCTTGTCGTAATTATAAGCAGGTAAATTTCAGCTTCAATGAAAACAAGCTGATAAAAACCTACTTAACATCACAACCAAACTTATTGAAGAGCCGAATCGAAGTGTAGCCGAAGATAATTCTATTATTATATTGACATACGCTACCGAAAAGTTCACATAAGCTTCTCGGTAGCTCACGTTGCATACTTTTCCTGTTGAAAACTTTCACAGCCATAACTACTAGATTTTATAGATGTGCGGTGGGAAATAATTCTATTATATTAACATAAAATAACATGAGGTAGTTAATAATGTAGACAAACATTGCAAACATTTACACATAGATCAATAATTTTGAAGAGGTTCTTGTTGTAATTATAAGCAGGTAAATTTCAGCTTCCATGAAAACAAGCTGCTAAAAACCTACTTAACATCACAACAAAACTTATTGAAGAGCGGAATCAAAGTGTAGCCTTAGATAGTTCTATTATATTAACATAAAATAACATGAGTTAGTCAATAATATATACAAACATTGCAAAGATTTATGAACAGATGAAGAATTTTGAAGAGGATATTGTCGAAATTGTAAGCAGGATGATTTCGGCTTAGCTTAAAACAAGCCAGAAAAAAACCTACTTAAAATCACAACAAATCTTTTTGAAGAACCGAATCGCAGTGCAGTCTTGACATAAAACAACATTAGGTGTTCAATAATCTCCAAAAATGTACATATCAGTAGCTTTGAAGAGGTTCTTGTCGTAATTATAAGCAGGTAAATTTCAGCTTCCATGAAAACAAGCTGCTAAAAACCTACTTAACATCACAACAAAACTTATTGAAGAGCGGAATCAAAGTGTAGCCTTAGATAATTCTATTATATTAACATAAAATAACATGAGTTAGTCAATAATATAGACAAACATTGCAAAGATTTATGAACAGATTAAGAATTTTGAAGAGGATATTGTCGAAATTGTAAGCAGGATGATTTCGGCTTAGCTTAAAACAAGCCAGAAAAAAACCTACTTAAAATCACAACAAATCTTTTTGAAGAACCGAATCGCAGTGCAGTCTTGACATAAAACAACATTAGGTGTTCAATAATCTCCAAAAATGTACATATCAGTAGCTTTGAAGAGGTTCTTGTCGTAATTATAAGCAGGTAAATTTCAGCTTCCATGAAAACAAGCTGCTAAAAACCTACTTAACATCACAACAAATATTATTGAAGAACCGAATCGCAGTGCAGTCTTGACATAAAACAACATTAGGTGTTCAATAATCTACAAAAATGTACATACCAGCAGCTTTGAAGAGGTTCTTGTCGTAATTATAAGCAGGTTAATTTCAGCTTCAATGAAAACAAGCTGATAAAAACCTACTTAACATCACAACCAAACTTATTGAAGAGCCGAATCGAAGTGTAGCCGAAGATAATTCTATTATTATATTGACATACGCTACCGAAAAGTTCACATAAGCTTCTCGGTAGCTCACGTTGCATACTTTTCCTGTTGAAAACTTTCACAGCCATAACTACTAGATTTTATAGAAGTGCGGTGGGAAATAATTCTATTATATTAACATAAAATAACATGAGGTAGTTAATAATATAGACAAACATTGCAAACATTTACACATAGATCAATAATTTTGAAGAGGTTCTTGTTGTAATTATAAGCAGGTAAATTTCAGCTTCCATGAAAACAAGCTGCTAAAAACCTACTTAACATCACAACAAAACTTATTGAAGAGCGGAATCAAAGTGTAGCCTTAGATAGTTCTATTATATTAACATAAAATAACATGAGTTAGTCAATAATATATACAAACATTGCAAAGATTTATGAACAGATGAAGAATTTTGAAGAGGATATTGTCGAAATTGTAAGCAGGATGATTTCGGCTTAGCTTAAAACAAGCCAGAAAAAAACCTACTTAAAATCACAACAAATCTTTTTGAAGAACCGAATCGCAGTGCAGTCTTGACATAAAACAACATTAGGTGTTCAATAATCTCCAAAAATGTACATATCAGTAGCTTTGAAGAGGTTCTTGTCGTAATTATAAGCAGGTAAATTTCAGCTTCCATGAAAACAAGCTGCTAAAAACCTACTTAACATCACAACAAAACTTATTGAAGAGCGGAATCAAAGTGTAGCCTTAGATAGTTCTATTATATTAACATAAAATAACATGAGTTAGTCAATAATATATACAAACATTGCAAAGATTTATGAACAGATGAAGAATTTTGAAGAGGATATTGTCGAAATTGTAAGCAGGATGATTTCGGCTTAGCTTAAAACAAGCCAGAAAAAAACCTACTTAAAATCACAACAAATCTTTTTGAAGAACCGAATCGCAGTGCAGTCTTGACATAAAACAACATTAGGTGTTCAATAATCTCCAAAAATGTACATATCAGTAGCTTTGAAGAGGTTCTTGTCGTAATTATAAGCAGGTAAATTTCAGCTTCCATGAAAACAAGCTGCTAAAAACCTACTTAACATCACAACAAAACTTATTGAAGAGCGGAATCAAAGTGTAGCCTTAGATAATTCTATTATATTAACATAAAATAACATGAGTTAGTCAATAATATAGACAAACATTGCAAAGATTTATGAACAGATTAAGAATTTTGAAGAGGATATTGTCGAAATTGTAAGCAGGATGATTTCGGCTTAGCTTAAAACAAGCCAGAAAAAAACCTACTTAAAATCACAACAAATCTTTTTGAAGAACCGAATCGCAGTGCAGTCTTGACATAAAACAACATTAGGTGTTCAATAATCTCCAAAAATGTACATATCAGTAGCTTTGAAGAGGTTCTTGTCGTAATTATAAGCAGGTAAATTTCAGCTTCCATGAAAACAAGCTGCTAAAAACCTACTTAACATCACAACAAAACTTATTGAAGAGCGGAATCAAAGTGTAGCCTTAGATAGTTCTATTATATTAACATAAAATAACATGAGTTAGTCAATAATATATACAAACATTGCAAAGATTTATGAACAGATTAAGAATTTTGAAGAGGATATTGTCGAAATTGTAAGCAGGATGATTTCGGCTTAGCTTAAAACAAGCCAGAAAAAAACCTACTTAAAATCACAACAAATCTTTTTGAAGAACCGAATCGCAGTGCAGTCTTGACATAAAACAACATTAGGTGTTCAATAATCTCCAAAAATGTACATATCAGTAGCTTTGAAGAGGTTCTTGTCGTAATTATAAGCAGGTAAATTTCAGCTTCCATGAAAACAAGCTGCTAAAAACCTACTTAACATCACAACAAAACTTATTGAAGAGCGGAATCAAAGTGTAGCCTTAGATAATTCTATTATATTAACATAAAATAACATGAGTTAGTCAATAATATAGACAAACATTGCAAAGATTTATGAACAGATTAAGAATTTTGAAGAGGATATTGTCGAAATTGTAAGCAGGATGATTTCGGCTTAGCTTAAAACAAGCCAGAAAAAAACCTACTTAAAATCACAACAAATCTTTTTGAAGAACCGAATCGCAGTGCAGTCTTGACATAAAACAACATTAGGTGTTCAATAATCTCCAAAAATGTACATATCAGTAGCTTTGAAGAGGTTCTTGTCGTAATTATAAGCAGGTAAATTTCAGCTTCCATGAAAACAAGCTGCTAAAAACCTACTTAACATCACAACAAAACCTATTGAAGAGCGGAATCAAAGTGTAGCCTTAGATAATTCTATTATATTAACATAAAATAACATGAGTTAGTCAATAATATAGACAAACATTGCAAAGATTTATGAACAGATTAAGAATTTTGAAGAGGATATTGTCGAAATTGTAAGCAGGATGATTTCGGCTTAGCTTAAAACAAGCCAGAAAAAAACCTACTTAAAATCACAACAAATTTTTTTTTTTTTTTTTTATTAAAATATAAACCAGCGCTTGACCGCAATCCCGCCTGATGGTAAGCAGTGACGCAATCGTTGATGGTAAAGCGCACTAGTTTATTAAGAGCCTATTCACTCTAGCCTTGAAGACACTCAAATTGTAGTCCGACGGAAACACCGCCGCCGGCAGATTGTTCCAGTCCCTCGATGTACGCGGTATAAAGGACGAGGCGAAACGCTTCGTCCGGATCGTTGAGGTGTTAACAACATAAGGGTGGAAACTCGCCGTACGACGGGTCGTCCGATGGTGGAACGGAGATGGGGGAATTAAATCGTGCAATTCCCTCGCACACTCTCCAGAATGTATCCTATAGAACACCGAAAGGCTGGCTACTCTACGCCTGTGCTCTAGGCTTTGGAGACCAACTCGAGTTAAATCAGGGTCAACAATCAGCCTCTTCGCACGCCTCTCCACTGAATCCAAAGTGGCCAGGTGACACTTAGCAGCACCAGCCCAAATGTGGCTGCAGTACTCCACACACGAACGGACCTGTGCTTTGTACAACATTAGAAGCTGCCCTGGTGTGAAGTACTGCCGGACCTTCGCGATTACACCAAGTTTTCTGGCAGCCACCTTGGCCTTGGACTCAATGAACCGCCCAAAGTTTAGGTTCGAGGAAATCTCAACACCCAAAAGCTGAAGGCGGTCGGTACACTCCAACGATACATTCCGAAAAGTAGGAGCCAAGGTGAACGGGCTCCTTTTGGCGGTGAAGAGACACGCCTGCGTTTTGGCGGCATTGAATGCTACAAGATTGGCATTGCCCCATTCGGAGACTGCCTGAAGTGCAACACTCGTTCGCTCTACCATGGCCTCTCTTTCGGACCGAATTGATTCCCTACTAGCCCGAGCATCCGGCAGGTATCTCTCCACAACTGTGCTGTCATCTGCATACCCATAGATACCGGGCATCAGCAGATCGTTAATATGCAGCAAAAACAGAGTTGCAGAGAGAACAGACCCCTGAGGAACACCGGCATTAGTCGACATGGGCTCAGATGAGCATCCGTCGACAACAACTCGGAGGGACCGTTCAGTCAGGAAGTCTTTTACCCAGCCAGTCAGGCTAGGGGAAATGCCGTACGCTGGAAGCTTACTCAAAAGGCCAGCGTGCCATACCCGGTCGAAGGCCTTCGAGACATCAAGGGAGACAGCAATCGCTTCCCCATTTCTCTCGAGGGCCTCGCCCCACAAGTGAGTGGCATACACTAGTAGGTCCCCAGTTGACCGATTGCGGCGAAACCCGTACTGTCGGTCACTGAGGAGATCGTTACCTTCCAGGTATGCCAAGAGGCGCGAGTTCAATACACGCTCCATAATTTTACAAAGTATGGAGGTGATCGAAATCGGCCGATACTTGGTAGGATCGGCACGACTACCCTTTTTGGGCACGGGCTGCACGTTGGCAAGCTTCCAGGACTTGGGCACTATACCAGTCCCAAATGAGAGGCGGTACAAGCGTGTCAATACAGGAGACAACTCGGGCGCACATGCTTTTAGAACAATCGCTGGTATACCATCCGGACCACTAGCCTTATTCACGTCCAGACGACACAGTGCTCTCAGAACCTCCTTGTTCCGAATGCGAACCTCAGGCATTGAAGTACCGCAATGGGGTAAAATAGGTGGAGTAGCACTGCCAGTATCAAGACGCGAATTATGGGCAAAGAGAGATGCAAAGAGACCTGCTTTCTCTCTCGCCGTATGGGCCAGTGTTCCATCAGGCCTAACCAGCGGAGGCAGTGAGGGCCGACAGAAGTTCGCCTCGACCGATTTGGCAAGGGACCAAAAAGATCTGCTACCGGAAGGCTGCGCAGATAACTTGTTGCCAATATGGGTAATACGGTCGAAGCGAGCCTTCTTTAGTGCCTTTTTGTAGGACTTGGCAGCACGGTTAAAGGCTCTCTTCTTTGAGCTTAGATCCGGAGCTCCGCGGTCACGAGCGTCAACCCAGGTGAGAAATGCCGTGTGCTTACGCTGTTCGGCTTGGGCACAATCGGCATTGAACCATGGGCGAGCCGAGCCACCGACGGGCACGTCATTATAGGGAATAAAATATTCCATAGCTTGACGCACCACATCGGTTATAGCATCCGCACAGCTCGACGGATTGCTAGAAGAGAAGCAGACCTGCTGCCAAGGATAAGACAAGAATGCGCAAAGAAATGGCGCATCTCATCCCAGTCTGCTGACCTGTATCGCCACATTCGCCGTTCACCACGAGAGTCGTGATCTGGTGGGGAGAAGGTCGACACAGACTTCACCAGACAGTGGTCTGAAGTTCCCAACGGCGAGGAAACTGTTACAACACACCTGTCCGGATCAGTGGTCAGCAGAAGGTCCAGACAATTGGCAGTATGACCAACTACATCAGGCACCCTAGTCGCTTGCTTTACCAGCTGGGAAAGGCCCATTGAAAGCGCGAAGTTTCGCGCTTCTCTCCCAGCGTGGTCGGTCCTCTGGTACGGGAAAAGCCAGTCCTGATGGCAGGCATTGAAGTCCCCCAGAGCGACGAAGTGTGCGTCAGGGTGCCGCTGCAGTGCATTGTCAGCAGCCTCACTGAGGTGGTCAAATAAACGAGTTGTCTCCTGATCACCGCTGTGCGATCGGTAGACACAAGTGTAAACAATTTTGTCCACACCAGTGTCAACTAACAGCCATAGGGACGAGAAATGAGGGTCTTCGAGGTGACGGAGGCGCCGGCAACAAATGTCATTGCGGACATACACACAGACCCCGGCACGCTGCAGGAAATGGTGCTCCAATGCGTATCCCGGGTAGTTGAGGTATGCCGCATCAGACGGACATCTGATCTGGGTCTCCGTCAAGAAAAGTAGATGGGGCTTCTCAGTCTCAAGGTGGTGATGTACTGCAATGAGATTGGAGTGCAGACCTCGAATATTAGAGAGGTGCACTTTGAAAGAGAGGACGTGCGCCCGCTGTACACACCTACTTTTCTTATTTGACTTAAAAAACTTACAAATCTTTTTGAAGAACCGAATCGCAGTGCAGTCTTGACATAAAACAACATTAGGTGTTCAATAATCTCCAAAAATGTACATATCAGTAGCTTTGTAGAGGTTCTTGTCGTAATTATAAGCAGGTAAATTTCAGCTTCCATGAAAACAAGCTGCTAAAAATCTACTTAACATCACAACAAAACTTATTGAAGAGCGGAATCAAAGTGTAGCCTTAGATAGTTCTATTATATTAACATAAAATAACATGAGTTAGTCAATAATATATACAAACATTGCAAAGATTTATGAACAGATGAAGAATTTTGAAGTGGATATTGTCGTAATTGTAAGCGGGATGATTTCGGCTTAGCTTAAAACAAGCCTGAAAAAAACCTACTTAAAATCACAACATATCTTATTGAAGAACCGAATCGCAGTGCAGTCTTGACATAAAACAACATTAGGTGTTCAATAATCTACAAAAATGTACATATCAGTAGCTTTGAAGAGATCCATGTCGTAATTATAAGTAGGAAAATTTCGGCTTATATTAAAACAAGCTGAAAAAAGCCTACTTAAAATCACAACAAATCTTATTGAAGAGCCGAATCGAAGTGTAGCCGAAGATAATTCTATTATATTGACACACACTGATAAGCTGACATTGGCGCCTAATCTCTTGTTCACAAACTAAACTAATTTTAAATTAAATGCATCTTTTTCTTTCTGTTTCCTTATGAAACGGATAGGAGATAACATTTTAGTATGCTCTTGTCAAATTAAATATTCCATAGACAGTTCAGACGCGATTATAAACATGGCGACCAAAAATACATAAGTTTATGTCAGGGTCTAAACTAACATATTACCTATCTTCTGTCCTTTTCCTAATGAAATCTAAAGAAAGCGATGCAGTGAACTAAAACTTAGTTTAGTTTGTGAACAAGCGGATCAGGGCTATTAGCTTCTCGTTAGTTTACGTTACATACTTATCCTGTTGAAAACTTCCACAGCCGGAACCACTACATTTTGCACTTTACTATAAATTTATTCTATTTCACTCAAATTAAGTTGCCAGCCCCCCAGTTGTAACACCAACACTTTTCAAGTGAACTCGATGAGAATACACAGTGAACTGATGCATATTTTTTTGAGTACACATCTATTTATATTAAAGCTACTATAATTAGGGGCTATAATAATTAGTTAATGTTTTGGTCCAGGTATCCCTTGCTTCCTAATTGATTTGTTTGGATTGTCATTAGTAGCATGTTAGAACATCATAACTAAATATTTGCACATAATTACGTTATATTTTGAAAACAAATTTGGCTTATCTTAATCTTTCTAGTTGCCACTATTAACACTAATTCGTGGCATTTTTTTCAAATATTGAACAACTAAACTGAAAATTATTTGGTTTTTGGTAAGAAATCATTTCAATTATTATTGGCTTAAACCAAAAATGTTTTTTTAATTATTATTACTAGATTTCATGCGCTTGCGCTTAGCGAGGGCGTACCCTTTATAAAATGTCTAACTTTTTGAAAAAATTTATGACATTCATCTTCGGATGAATTCTATAAATTTGATACCTGGTTTATCAAGTATGGTTTCGTAAGTAATAAGAGGAGAAAAAGAAATCTTTACAATAGAAATAATATATGATGTGACAACGTTATTTTTTATTTATGCGAAACCCGAAACATGTGTCCAGTATTTTTAAGTAAAGAATATATGTACAAAATTTCAAAAAGATATCATGAAAAACCACAAAGTTATGAGCTTATTTTCCTAATTGGCTGTCCCAACAAAAATATGGTCCACGCTCCGTTCTGGCGGGCGAGCCGGGGGCATTGACCTGTGGGGTCAGCTGAGTGCAGGCAGGCGCCCGCTTAAACTGGGTAGCGCGCTCAGTAACCACACCGCAACAACTACTATACCAACGCCAAGCTCCATAAAGAATAAAGGTAAACAAACCAATTTAGGGTTATCACAAGTCACGTTTTACAAATCTCCTGTTATTTACATGATTATCGACTTTTACGTGCTAACTATTTATTAACAATTCCTATTGCAGCACATTTCAATAGAATCACTAAAATAGCATGCATAATAACTTGGTATTTCGAAAAACCATTAAAAAGTCGACATTAATTTTACGTGATAGCCGTACAAAAAAAAAGAAAGATGGATGAAATTTAACTAATGAATAAACTTGTCATGCATTTGTCAAAACAATTTTGCGAATTTTAATTACTTTCAAATCAACTGCATAACACATGCTCTGTAATACTTTCAAATATGGATATATGTATCAAAAAAAAAATAACCTATTAGGAATTTAGCTTACATGGGTGTCATATTTCATTCAAATCGGTTAAGCATTCTATGCAAATCATAAATATCTAAACATAAATAAACTGTTTAGAATAGTAGGAAGTAGGATTATTACTTTTATGAAAATCATCTATGTAGAAAAGGTTGTTAACATCTGTCTTTTAGGCGTTAACTACTCTTTGCCTAGCAACAGTTTGTTTACCTCTATTCTTTATCAAATTTGGCTCAAATATAAGTAAATGTATATGTGAAATATAACATGGTGTAAAATATAATTTTAATGTCTTTGTGTAAAAATCATTGAACTCGATTCAGTTGCTTATTTTGAACAGACTATATTCAGGTTTTGCATAAACAAAAAATAACTCTGTATAAGAAAATCTTCTTTTCTAGTCAGTAGGATAATAGTCAGTTTGTCTTTTTCAATAATTCACATTCTGCAGGAATTAATTCTGCCATTACTGACATATAGAGGGAAACATACCATGAGAAAAAGTCGCCAAAATGGAGTCTGATATCGGATACAGTCTTGGGCAAGGGTGATGATCACTGCTCCTGCCTTCTCCATATGAGAACAGGAACAGGATAATTGCGGAACATAATATCAATTGCAATGGGTTTCATTTTGACAGTTCAACAACATTCATTGCGTTATTTACGTTGTTGAACGAACACATTTTTCGATCATATGAAGCAATCTTCTTCTTCTTCAACCTATAGAAGTCCACTGCCGGACAAAGGCCTCTCCCAAGGCTTTCCACGATTACCGGTTTTGTGCTGCCCGCATCCATCGGCTTCCCGTGATATTCGCGGTATTGCGATATTGCGGATTCCGCTCCCCTTCGTAATAGATGAGCAATATGCTTCAAAACGATACCAATTGATAATCAAAGCGTGTTACGCACTCAGGGCGCTGGCCTTTGTCTTACAGTGAGACAGTTAAAAGCTGGATGATATTTGTTGTATCTAGTAGTAGATCTTAAAATCTTACATGCTTCAGCTGGGTATCAAAACCACAATACCAACAGAAACCTAATCGTGTTATCTTATAGCAATCAAACATTATTCTATATACTACTCTGTGTATCTGTTGCTCGGATACAGTACAGATTGTCGTTCAGATTTATTGGCCTCGATTCAAACTTCACAAACTCTATAAATTAAGATACTCCATAGAAAATTTCGACGTGATTAAAAACATGGCGGCTATAAATAGGTCGATTATGTCAGGCGCGGACTAATTTGACAGGATTCAACTCTTCATACAGTGTTATCAACTAATACAGTGGTATCGGAAACAGAGTCCAAGCTACGGTCACCAAGTCAGCGCTCATTACCCTGCCGATTATTACTAATGCAATTTAGTTGGGCGTGTGGTACCGAGCTTAGAATAGTACCAACCCATATTCTCCCGTGGGTGTCGTAAGAGGTGACTAAGGGAACTCTCAACAGGGTAGCGGGCAGCAGCACTTCATCTCCTGTGGAATATCAAACTATTGCGATCCCCAAGCTACCCGCCAAGCGTGGGGATTATGAACAATAAAGTTTTTATTACTTTTATTTTTTATTTATTTTATTTAATGCAATGAAAGCCTTAGGAGAGGCTTTTGTCCAACAGTGGACCTCTACTGTCCAGGCTGAAGAAGAAGAAGAATTTGGTTGTCTAGCAGGATTGAAGGTTGACACGTACACTTACAATTTATAAGATTGATGACTGAGCAATGGCGACTGATTATTATTTTCCATCACTAAGTCTGTTTCTTGTATACTTACATATCTATCAATAGCTGGTCCACTACTGGGCATAGGTCTTGCCCCACACTAGAATTCCTCCTGTATTGTGGGTGCGTTTACAAACATATAAACTCACATACACAAGGAGCCAGACCCGATAAAAGTAATAATAGATTTGTTCCGTGCGGGAATCGAACCCGGGACACGCAGCGCAGCAGCCAATAGCTAAACCACTGCGCTAATCGTAAATTCTAACAATTAACATCTGCACACAATTTAACTTGATCCTCGGAAACGACGTATCCATGCTACCAAAGGCAACTTGTGTACAGTTTAAAGATGGTTTGCAGGTAAAACACACAGATGTATGAGACAAATTGCACACGAGTTGCCTTGACTTGCCTGGATGTAACCTACGTTCATACGCAACTTCGTTCTGCAGCCTAATCGGCGAACACATTTTTGCCAAATGATTGAGACTAGTTGCAATCGTTTGGACTGCAGTTGATATAATTTTACTGTAAAATAATATCATCTGCGGTCCAAACGATCCCAACTTTTGCCAAATGATTGAGACTAGTTGGGATCGTTTGGACCGCAGTTGATATAATTTTAGTGTAAAATAATATCAACTAAGGTCCAAACGATCCCAACTAGTCGCAATCATTTGACAAAAATGTGTTCGACGATTAGGCTGCTGCAGTCTCTTAATCCACAGTCCTCAAAACTGTACTCCGAATTTTTTAGTAAGCTTGTTACGTGGTAAACTTTAAAACTTATAGAATACTAAAGTATTCTTACAAAATAATAAGCTTTGATAGGTAGATTACGCTGTTTTGTGTTATATTAAAATGCATTATAAATAACATCACTCTTCTTTCTTCGGCAGTACGTTAATTAATGAGGCCTTGTTAGATCTATTAAAAAAAACAATTTATACATTTAACATAAAATTTATTTCAATTTTAATAAACAGTTGCTTTTTATTATTATTTCTCTGTCTCATTTAATGACAATACGAAATAAAATTAAAAACTTATTTGCCAATTCTACTGCTTGGTTAACAATTAACCAAGCAATAGAATTGGTACATTAATACATACTAGATACAGATTGCTAATAAAAACCAAGTTTTAACGGAAGCATAACTCAAAAGCTAAAATATAAATTTTGAACATATAATACCGCTGACATCACTATGGCATTTAAAAAAAAGGAAAACAATAGAAAAGGGAAGAATGAAAAATGTTACACAAAAACAAAAAATCATGAACAACTAAATAATAAACAAGATCACACAAGCATTAAAATTGGGTAAATATTCCTGGTAATGATATCTGAAGCAAACAGTTGCAACTTCATTGTTTCAAAATGTAAACTAAGATGATTTTTAACATTCTAAAATGTTTATGGGAATGATAACCAAATTTTCACATTCACCAGAGCCCTGGAATCAGCCCCTTACTAGGCTTACAGTTTTATCAAGAAATACTTTCCACAATAGCTTTTCCATTAATTGCATATTGCTTCAACATCATGGATAGCTTTAGGACAGCCCTACCTCTGACCACTGTCTTACTGTGTAGAAATAGACCTTTAGAATTCTTTACCGTAGGCGATAGCATTCCCACTGATAAGTACATTACTCTTGCTAAGTAATTAATAAGTTTAATAATTCATTTACATATAACTTGGCTACAGACCTGAATCATTAGGCATTTTTAGTTCTATTAAAAAAAACAAATTTATACATTTAACACAAAATTTATTTTAATTTTAATAAACAGTTGCTTTTTATTATTATTTCTCTGTCTCATTTAATGACAATACATAAATAAAATTAAAAACTTATTTGCCAATTCTGTTGCTTGGTTAACAATTAACCAAGCAATAGATTTGGCAAATTAATACATACTAGATATAGATTGCTAATAAAAACCAAGTTTTAACGGAAGTATAACTCAAAAGCTAAAATATAAATTTTGAACATATAATACGGCTGACATCACTATGGCATTTAAAAAAAAGGAAAACAATAGAAAAGGGAAGAATGAAAAATGTTACACGAAAACAAAAAATCATGAACAACTAAATAATAAACAAGATCACACAAGCATTAAAATTGGGTAAATATTCCCGGTAATGATATCTGAAGCAAACAGTTGCAACTTCATTGTTTCAAAATGTAAACTAAGATGACTATTAACATTCTAAAATGTTTATGGAAATGATAACCAAATTTTCACATTCATCAGAGCCCTGGAATCAGCCCCTTACTAGGCTTACAGTTTTATCCAGAAATACTTTCCACAATAGCTTTTCCATTAATTGCATATTGCTTCAACATCATGGATTGCTTTAGGATAGCCATAACTCTGACCACTGTCTTACTGTGTAGAAATAGACCTTTAGAATTCTTCACCGTAGGCGATAGCATTCCCACTGATAAGTACATTACTCTTGCTAAATAATTAATAAGTTTAATAATTCATTTACATATAACTTGGCTACAGACCTCTCTGGTAAAATAATAACAGTCACATAGTTCACACCTATTTAAGCAATGCACATAGCTCGTAGAGCCGATGGCCGATGGGGCGGAAAGGCTCTTGAATGGCGACCACGTACCGGCAAGCGCAGCATCGGACACCCACCGACTAGGTGGTCGGATGACCTGACCAAAATCGCAGGGAAGCGCTGGATGCAGGCCGCGTAAACCCGTTCTTTTAAAATCTTTGGGGAGGCCTATGTCCATCAGTGCAGTTCATGTGGCTGAGATGATGATGATAAGCAATGCATGCCGCGGTTGGTCTGTACATGATTGATCATCATTACAACCCCTGTACCTCAGAACGTTCATTAAGCTGTAGGTCTCGTATGTCATTAGTGGATATTCAACAGTTGTTGCTGATAGTCAAAAGCCCGAATCTCTGAACCTGTTTTACCAAAGGCTATCTCATTACCCCGTGACTGGGTTGTCAGATAGGCAATCCCTCCATGTAAAAAATTGGTTTTCAGTTCTAGCCGGTCAGACTGGAAGCCAACCCCAAAGAAAAGGCTAAGGAGGCAATTATGAATTTACATACAACACATAAAGTTAAACAGACATAAATATACAATCTTCTGGCCCTTCCCTCGGTTGAAACATGAAGTACTGTTCAGCTCGTTGATCGTAGGATATAGTCAAGCGAGTTCATTTTGCGATCGTCAAAACGAGCAAATATTTAAATCACTGCCCGTTAGTGACGGTCACAAACCAACTTCGCCTAACAAATTAGTGTCTTCATCCTCTTTGGTAGTCTCTTCTTCATCTTTGGCAGTCTCTTCTTCATCTTTGGCAGTCTTTTCTTCATCTTATTCCCTGACGAAGCCACTTCTTTCAGGAATACTTCATCAACATTTTTGTTGCTATCCTTTAACACCATTAAAATATTCAGACTTGTGTAAGTGAATCTCTTCTTACTTTGGAAGCTCTGTTTGTGAGTGAGAAGGTAAGTAATTGTACTGGAAATAGGGAATGTTATATATATTTTTTTAGTCCTTAGTATTTACGTAAGTCGATACTGGCATGAGTGTCGACACTGGAACGCAATATGCGCGGCTTAGTTGAAGAACGTGCGGTTGTATCCCTGATGATTGTGCCCGCTTGTCATGGCGAGCTGATACCAATCGATGGTGCGGCAAATGTACAAGTATCTCCTGACCGCCCGTCTTATGGTACTAGAAAAAACAGTGGGGTTTTAGTCAGTTCCCACTGTTACTCCCAGACGGAGGATTTCATCACGATAAAAACAGACCTTTAAAACTGGTATTTATTTCCATATTGTAAGCCAAGCCAATCATATTTGCGAAAAGAACTAAGCAGATACACATTATTTAATCATCATCATCAACAACTTTTTTTATCGTCCCACTGCTGGGCACAGGTCTCCTCTCATACAGAGAAGGATTGAACGTAATCACCACGCTTGCTCAATTGGTTGGCGATTTCAGACTTAAGTCCAGGTTTCCTCAAGATGTTTTCCTTCACCCTCAGTCATTGTTGTCCAAGATATACTTAGAAAGTACATACAACTTTAGAAAAGTTACATTGGTACTTGCCTGACCTGGAATCGAACCCGCGCGCTCATACTTAAGAGGCTGGTGTATTAACCATTAGGCCACCACGACTCACACACACACACACACACATTATTTGCATAGTTCTTTTCGCAAATATAATTGGCTGAAATATTATGTTAAATGGTAATTTAATCCTTGGACGCTATCAATACCTTGAACACCATCATTCATCGATCACCTGAAAATATAAAAGTAGTCAAATTAGTACATACGTAATGTAATTTCTTTATTCCCAGTCAACTTAGCCCAACTTGGGCTCAAACTATACTACGAAAAATGTATGGCAACCTCAGATATGAGGAGTTAATTAGAATGAACTTTACTCCGTGTTAGTAAATAAGGGTCTGGAGAATGAACAATAATCAGCAAGTTTTGAAAACTTATCTACCACCACACGAGTTATGATTGCACTCTGTTTACTCTAATTAATATAACGACCACATTAAGGAATGAGTTATTTGTTGAACGCTCAAAATAAGCAAAGTTCCCATTAGATACTAATTCACAATTTATATGGACTTCATAGGAAATCAAAAATGAATACTGGAAGCAAGAAAAGCAAAAGAACTGCTGTGGCTGTGGGCATTTCCTTAAATTAATTAGTTACCCTAAAGTAATTGTTTACATGCACTTTAGATACATATTATTTTTCGAGCTACATCAAGGTCAAGATTTTGAGAAAAAAAATACAGTTGATAAAGACAGCGAAAATTGTGTCTCTCCAAAAGTCCATAAGCAATTTAACAAAAATGTCACGCAGTGCATAGAAGTTTTGTAAGTTTACACTAGATTGGAAGCACAGATTACAGATTGGAAGTAATTATTTATCTTACTCGCTTTGTTCACACATTTCCTAAAGTTAGAAAGGTGGATGATAAAAAACCAAATAAAGAATTTGGAAGCTTGTCTTTTGCAATTTTGTTTTATCCATGCAATGGTAAAAACAGGTTGTCACTCTTACTCTATCGCATGCAACAGTAATGTTGCGACGACAGTCCATTAGTGTGTGTTATCTGTGAAATATTGGGACATTACTTATACACGCACACACACACAGATACTGGCTGCAGGTTCGTAACATTATAGTCCAAGCATGCCACTAGAGTTTTGAGCGTTTACTGTATATGCGCTCATTAAGTTTATCATTCGACTGTGCATTTCCCCGTCACATAAGATCTTAAAACGATAACTAATTCAAAAATTCCATAAATGATAAGTATTTAGCACAAGGGACATTTAAGTAATGAAGCATTGGTGGCAACTATCCCAGACTGCGTACACAGTGAGTAGACGAGGTTACACAACAATACAAGTCCGAAACACTTGAACAAATAGTAGGTAGGTATCAAGTCTTTAAGTTCGATTCATTTGGACGATTTCATGGTAGAATATATAAAAATAGCTGCGGCCCGCGATTTCACCTGAATCGGTTTCGATGCCATAGGACTATTGGGATTAAAAGTATCCTGTATCATTTCCTGACTGTTAACTCTGTGTGCCAAATTTCATCTAAACCGTTCAGTAGTTTTTCCGTAAAAGAGTGTCAAATATCCATCCACCCATTCAAATAAACTTTCGTGTTTAAAATATCCATCCATCCATAGATTCTCCCAACCTTTTGCATTTATAACATTAGTAAATTTATAACAAACGGCACCCTAATTGAGTAGCAGCACAAGTACAAGTAGGCAGTAGTTACCACCCACCAGACAAAGCCTTACCGCCAAGCGATTTGTCGTGTTCCAGCATGATGTCTGGTGAAGCCGTATGGAGGACGGGTCTGAGCAGTTGTGTTGCGATGTGTGCCAGGTATGATGCGCCAAATGTTGTTGTGTCGGGAATTTGGTCGTGGAGGATCTTCAGATCAATCTCCCTCTGGCGCAGCATCGTTGGTCGTGTTGTTGAGTTTAACATTGCATCACCTCGCTCAACTGCCGTCTTCCTTCCCATTCGCTCAGTTTTTCTGAGTGAATAGACTCTTAATAAACCAGCGCGCTTTACCAGATCGCATCAATGCTTACCATCAGGCGGGATTGCGGTCAAGCGCTAGTTTATAATTATATAAAAAATAAAGACAATATCATTTTGAAGCATATTGCTAATCCATTGTTCTATATGTTCGAAAAATATTTCTGCTTAGCAACGTAAATAACTCAATAAATGTAGATAAATAATGTATTCATTTGTAGAGACTTGATCAATTGTGTAATAAAACATTTCAGTGGCGAAAGGCGGGCGTTTTTTAGAACTGTCTTATGTAATATTGACGTTCAAAAAGTGCGGATTCTCGGGCCTAATTTGAATAAATGTATTTCGATTTTGATTATATACAAGGTGTCTCAAAAGAAAGTTCACATTTAAATCTTTTTTTAAAAGAAAAGTCTTAGCTTTATTGAAAAAATGTTTATTTTATATTGAAGTACACTGTTTGGGAATTGATTTTTTAAAAATAACATCGTCAACCGTTGCGCTCTCGGCATTCATTTAGTCGGGCACTAAAATTGCCTATGACAGCTCGGCAGGTAGTCTCCGTGATGGCTGCCATTTCATGACGGATATTTTCTTTTAATTGTGCCAGGGAAGTCGGTTTATTAGCGTAAACTTTTGATTTGACATAACCCCACAGGAAAAAATCCATAGGCGTTAAATCGGGACTCCGTGGAGGCCAATTTATGTCACCTCGCCTGGAGATTAATTTGTTCGGAAAAATTTCTCGAACTCGAGGCAGAGATCTGTTGGACGTGTGTGAAGTTGCTCCATCCTGCTGGAACCATGTTCTTTGGTTGTAACTAGGAAAGTTTTGCAGTTGGGGTACGAAAAACTCGTCTAACATCTCCACATAACGCTCTGAATTCACTGTGAGTGTGCGTCCCCTTCCATCTTCAAAAAAGTAAGGGCCGATAATTCCTCGCGCCGACATCGCTGCCCATACGGTGACTTTGGGTGAATGTAGCGGTTTCTGATGTTTTTGTTTTGGGTTGGTTGCACTCCAGTAACGACAATTTTGCTTGTTTACATGCCCATTCAGGTGAAAATGGGCTTCATCGGAAAACAAGATGTTGGTGAACGTTGGAAAGCGCTCAATCATCTGATTTACAAAGGCAAGCCTCTGACCAGCATCTTGAGGCTTCAGTTCTTGCACTAACTGAATTTTGTACGGGTGCAGCTTTAAATCTTTGTGTAAAATGCGGCATAATGAAGATCTGTGCACATTTAAAGCAACAGCACGCTTCCGAATCGAGAGGTTTGGATCATCTCGAATAGACTGAGTAACACTGTCCACGTTTTCGGCTGTTCTTGATGTTCTTGGTCGCCCAGATTTTGGTTTCTCCAGAGTTGACCCAGTCTCTTCAAACTTCTCAACCCATTTTGCAATGAGACGAGTGCTAGGCGCATCATTTAAGTGACGAATATGTCGAATACTGCAGAATTTTCTACGCGCTACAGTCGCCGAATTACCGTTTTTGTAAAACTCACGTACGCACAACGCACGGTCCGCACCAGAGAAACGCTCCATAGCGACTAAATTCCCAAGAGCCAGACTACCGACTGACATACCCCCCGCGCCCCTCAGAATAGTTGCTTTCGCGTAATAAGATAAGCAAATGTGAACTTACTTTTGAGACACCTTGTATTTTTAATAATCATAATCAACCGATAATGATCTCATTGCTGGGACAAAGGCATGAGAGGTAATGGTATAGCCCACTACCTCTCATAGAAGGTACCAACTCCACCACCAGCCCGGTATGGGCTAATGGTTGAGATATGTCTTTGAACTTTTGTATCTAAGACTCCCGCCGTCTTATTACAAAATGGAATCTAACTTTATTTCCAGCCTTAACCTTTGAGTCAGTATATTTTGTATTTCGAACTTTATTTAGAATCATGCAAGTTCTTAATACGAAAGTGACAACTTAGTATCGAACTGTGTTGTCGTTTTAATATAAAGAACTGCATTTCTTAACTAATAACTTCCAACTAATACTAATATACTAAACTAATATAATATTATAACTGTGAATAATTGTATCGATGTTTCTCGCATAAAATACTCAAATGATTTGGATGAAAGGAAATGGTTCAGAAATGTATGGAACCTGGCCCAGCACATTGTACAGTTAATGCTAGGTATAGTTACGCTATAGTTAACTGTTTTTAATGTTAATTTCCTATATTTTGGCTTAGTTTTTATACAGATTCAATAGCTTGGCCAAGGAGTGCATCACAACTACTAGTAAATATGGTGGTCAGCAATAAGCGAAATAAGATTTTGACAGTGACATTTTATTGACGTGTCATGTATCTAAGCTATCGTAGCTATATTATCTACCATATGACTGCGAAAAAAAACAAAACATGAATTCCGAATATATGGCCCATTAAATAAACACAATCAACTCAAATTAACACTCGACACGAACACATCGGTAAAACAGAAGTGTCAAAGTCGCCAATCAAACGTCATAACCAGTGTAATGGCTACCTTAATAAAGGGTTATCTCACTAAAAAACCGTTTCACATAATTAATTATATATACTTGTATTTTTATTCAAATTAATTTCGTAGTATTTTTATGAAAATCTTTTATTTTTTTTCTTTTTATCTATATAGCGTATCTCTCATACAGAGAAGGAGCGCAGGTAGTAATATTACATAAAGGCTTGTAGTGATATATGAATGTGTGTTACTTTTTCACCCAAAAAATAAATCACGGATTTTGATGAAATTCGCACACAGATGATCTATAGCCATACTTAAAATATATTATACGAATATTTTACACGGATATTTTGCAGGTGAAGTCGCGAGGTGTAGCTAGTTAATTATACAGTGGAACTAAGACTGTTGAAGCTGATCACTTGGTTAATACTTCAACACATCCTCGATAAGTAAAATGCACCAGAAATGCAGCATCTATAGTCATTTTGTAGTATTATTAATTTAATTTCCCGTGTGGTACCGGGCATAGAATAGTACTAACCCATATCCTCCCGTGGGTGTCGTAAGAGGCGACTAAGGGAACTCTCACCAGGGAAGCAGACAGCGGCGCTTCTCCTGTGGAATATCAAATTACTGCGATCCCCAAGCCACCTGCCAAGCGTGGGGAGTAAGGCAATGCCCCCCAGTCGAATGAAATCCTTGGGGGAGGCCTTTGTCCAACAGTAGAGCTCTATAACCTGAGAAGAAGAAGAAGTGTTATTCAATACAAGCCTGAATACAACTAAGCACACATCTACCTAAAGACCTAACCTTCTATTATTTATTATATTAACTATCTCAGTTTATTATATCGGACAGATACTTCCTTTAAATTAGCATAGGTATCCATGTTTGTTATTCCAGCGTATAGTAATCGTGGGTTGCAGCTGAAAATAAGCGTCAAGTGGTACACTTTGTGTAATCAGCTGACACTATGCTGAGCTGAAAAAAGTCATTTTGGCTTTACAGTCTTGGTTTTTATATTTTTATAGTTTCAAGGTTACGTATATACATATTCAGCCTATTATGTTCGCACTACTTGAAGCAAAGCTTCCTATAGGTGAGAGGGAGGTTGCAGGTTATTTTTCTGCAATACCAATAAACGCATTTTTTTTCCTTTCTATGCTTTTTTTTTTCGGATGTAAAATCCTCTTGGATGTCCGCCGCCCTGGGGTGGGCGACGGGGTCTGTCAGACTACTACTAACTCAAAACCACTTGGGTGTTCCGTCTCACACCTACACCGGGGGCTGGGAGAACTAATACTGCTTCTGCAACCCCCGATTGGTGCTGGCCCGCTGCCGTAGGGCCTCCTCGGGTCAGGGGGGGGGGGGGGGGAGTGAGGTGTAGAACTCCCCCCGTGACGTCTAAGAGTGGCGCGCGTGGAACACTCGCCGCCACCTCGGGTCCTGATGTTTGGGGAGCGACAGATGTCCTCGAGTCTATCGCCCCTGGACCCATTTAGGGGGGCTGGAAGAGGGCGTTTCCGCCCTCCAGCGACGCCCGGTACGCCTGCTGCGGGCTGGGTCATAGGACGAGATCCCCCTCTCCCTTTCCGCAGCCTCCTTCTGCAAGACAACTGTTTCGCTGAAGGAGAACAATGAAACACCATTCCTTTCTATGCCTAGGGCAACACATAAACATGATACGACGTCGCGTCGTAACAGAAGCAGAATGCGTCTACGGTCTAGAGCGGTCCATTTTTCGGAATGTACTAAAACACCACATTCTTTTTCTGTTTTTAAAAAGAAGATGACCACGATACGACGTCGACGCCGCATTGTTGTACGACGCGACGCGATGTCGTATCGTCTTTATGTGTTTGAGCCCTTACACTTGGCCTAGGAGTACTAACTTATTCTACGAAAGCAGTAAGTTTAGTCATGGAGAAAGCTTAGTTTCTTATAGTACTTGCAGTTGGCTATGTTAGTTAGTGAAATACTCATCATCAACCTTTTATCGTCCCACTGCTGGGCACAGGTCTCCTCTCATACAGAGAAGGATAAGTCATGTTGTCCTAGTGGTTAAAACACCAGCCTCTCAAGTATGAGTGAACCAGTTCGATTTCAGGTATGGCAAGTACCAATGTAACATTTTTAAGTTATAAGTTCTTACTAAGTATATCTTGGACACCAATAACTGATTAAAAGATGAAAGAAAACAATTTGAGTAAACCTGAACTTTAAGTCTGGAATCGCCAACCCGCATTGAGCAAGCGTGGTGATTAAGCTCAATCCTTCTCTGTATGAGAGGAGACCTGTGCCCAGCAGTGAAGTACTAGTTAAAATCAATAGCAAAACGCTCGCAATAGGGTATTTGGCTAAAAAAAACTAATTAGTCCCTCAGTCACATTTATTTTTTCCTCAGTCAGATTTTTCTTTTTCCTATAAACAAAAAATGAAGACACAGTGCGTTGAAAACTCGTGTGACGTCACTGCACGTTACACTTTTTAGTGTGCAGTGACGTCACCAGCTACCTCTCCAGATCTTTGATGCCTTTTATATTTGTCAATTTTTATTGATTTGATAAAACAAAATATACGTATCCAATATTTTTCTACAGTATGTTACAAAAACCCTGTCCGACCCGTGAAGGTGCTGTTAGGTATCGTTAGCTGATTCTACTAATGCGTACATAACCTGGCTAAACTAAAAAAAAAATACCCCCTTAAAAATAAATAACTTAAATAAAATAAATAGGTAATTTCATGGCAACACAGGCACAGGGCATGACCTCAGTTGACCTCATGCATGTAGGTATTGGTAGTCTAACCACGTTTATCGACTCTAGAAAGAAACAATGATACCTACTTAGGCAGCTCGTGAAAAGAACTTTTTTTTAAGTAGAAAGGTCGTCTGACCCTCCGAATGTATCTTCGAATTTCATTCGATGAGCACAATGGCTGTGGCGGAGATGTTGTTCCATATTTCGTTCACTAAGAACGATACCGGCCTGGCACCGTCCCACGAGATTAGCACGGTGTTTCACAACGTTAGTCCACTCCTACCAATCCACTGCTCGCCGAACTGATAGTGGAGGTACTCACGTACAGGTCGGCAAAAATATGGTGGGGCACCGTCATGCTGGAACCACATTGACCAAGAAGTAGTCACATCCGATTCGTTCAACACCTGATCACAACACAACACAATTGCAGTTTCACTAGGTACCTTCCATCAGCAGGTTACATTACGTTAGAAAACTATGTGATCACACAATAAACGATACGTCTACACGGACGCCATGTCTACGCGAAACTAATAAATTTAAAATAAAAATGATTTTTATTTCATAAAAATAGATACTCTAACTGCACGGCGGTGCCCTTTGACTAGAGGTGTGAAAGTATTCAAAATATTTCTCGTATCGATTTTTGGTATCAATTTTGTATTTCAGAATTTCACGCATCGATTCAACATCGCATGGCATTCTTTAGATTTTAGAACTTTCACATAACTTGAATCAGGTGAACTTAAATGCCTTACATTGTTTATAATATTCTCCTAAAATCGTATTTCATAAGACCTTTCTAGTTCCTATTTACTAATAATAGGTACTTGTGTTACAATATTGTTATGAGTAATTAATCGATAATCAAAAAAAGTACTTTTACCATTAGGTAATCTGTGTTTTTACAACAAATCATTCGGCCAGGTACAGATTCGAATAATAGCGACAAAAACAAAACGTTATTACGCAAAAATTAGTACAGCTCTAATTATTCCTTTGCCGCCGTCGGCGGCTAGACACACTGACGCCGCTAAAGAACCTAAAAAAATAATCAAAAGAAAGCCGACAAATATAAGGTCTAAAATGGTGTTTACACTTTTTTAAATTTCCCGAATTTTGGGGAAGTTACAGGGTAAAAAAGATTATTTCAAAATTCATTAGTATTGTTACTATGATGATTATGCAAAATTTTATATTTTATTTGGTCATTTGTTTACCTAACCCTTATTATCCTTGTGGGTCGGACAGGGTTTTCGTAACATACTGTATAATCTGAATGACGGACTAAATAGAATCATTTTTTTTTACCCAGAAAGTATCCCTATTGGGCTGATGCGATATGGTTAGAAAAACAAAAAATAATTAGTCCGTCTTATATATAATAAAAAAAATTAAGACCTGTATTTGAAACTACCAAAAACTACTGAGATGTAGTGTATTAAAGTTACGGAGTGGGGGATAATTACGTGGTATATTTTGTACCACGGCATGACGTCATGCTACATTTCAAATCAATTTATCTTCCTAAGTATATGTATGATAGAAAAAATAAAAAATACGTGTTCAATATTTTTTATAAATCAATCTGATGGACATTAAATTATTTTTTAGGTTACAACCCAACGAACTATTATAACGGGTAATTCCCTTCGTCATAGTGCTACAGCTAAGACAAAACCCGCCACACTTTTTCCCATCCACTGCAACTCCTGAAAGCCAGAATCAACAGTGAAGACCGCCAGAAAAACGCCGAGCAATAAAGTTCGACGAGTTCCGGAGAAACGATTCAACTGTCTTGGGTCCCGCAGCGAAATTAATCAGAAAAGAATAGCGGAGGAGTAAGAAAAAACACATTTTTTCCACTTCCCTCCATAACAAGCAGGAGACAGAACAGCACTAGGCCAATCGGCACAAAGGGACATTATTGCAACTGGGAGAAGCCCAGATTGCCAAGCACCACGGAATAAAATTTGATTAAGTTAATGGGTTCTAAGTAGGTATGTGCTGTTACAATTGTATCCAATAATAGGTATGGCAAAAGCGCCTGAACGCACGGAAATTGGTTCTAGTTTCTACAAGGTCCGTATAATAAACGACTCCGGATGTAACTTGTACACTATCCAACATAATATTGGGTTCATTCTGCCAAAGAATACACTCCCACAAGATGTGATGTGCGGACTGTTCAAATTCACAGTTCGATGTAGAACATTGACACAAAGGCGAAGGAACAAGTTTAAAAGAATACAGTTTACTTTTAAAGTTGCCATGACCTGTGAGAAATTGGGCAACGCAGTGGTCCACCTCCAGCTATGTCTTAGCCAGCCGATCGCCAACGGATGGAAAGAATAGATGGAGCCCTTGATGGAATTATCCCACCTACTTTGCCATTCGGATAAGAGGTCCTCCCAGACTTCATTCTGAGGTTTAAATAATATAGAAATTTTATTAAAGTCGCGTTAATAAAATTTAAAAGACAGTAAACAATAATCAATATCCACCAACTCGCACTGGGCCAGCATGGTAGAATAGGGTCCATTCCCTCTCACTGAGTGAAGGCATGTGTCCCAAAAGTGGGAATATTACAGGCTGATTATGAAACAATAATCCCTATAGGTCTGACTTTTACATAAAAATTGAGATTTCCAGCAAATCTATTTGGTATAGTCCCTCTTTTATCCAATAACATAAGGAAAACCTTATGGAAATTTTTCTTAAATGAACTAGTAATAAAGATCGCTTTTAGCAATAAGACCGCCCATTGTAACACCCTTTGTAAAATCTTTATATTTATGTTTCTGTAATCTATGCGGTGTACCTAATCTATTCCAGTACGGCGCCAAATTTGATAAAGCATGTGAGAAACACTTCCAAGAACCACGTGTCCTAATATGTATAATCGCACTAATCCACTGAATAATGGCAGAAAATGGCAACGTTGCAGATTTTAAATAGAGAAAATCTTACCCATCTAGCTTCAACTTCTACTCAGTTTTGTTGAAATATATTGAAAACAATAATAGATCCGTTTGAGAAGGTGATCGAGTGAGGACTGAGTCGGATGTCGTTTGTGGTTCGACAATGTAGGTCTTGCGAGCTATACCATACTGCCTTCGGAGCGCAGGGCTGGATTCAAATAATTTCTGAAAGATTTTATGGAAATAGAAATAGTCTGATATTTTATGTTTATGACTGAAGACGTTTATTCTTTTTGATTATTATAAACTAGTGCTTGACCGCAATCCTGATGATAAACAGTGATGCAATTGTTGATGGTAAGAGCGCTAGTTTATTAAGCCTATTCACTTAAAAAAAACTTAGTGAGTAGGAAGGAAGACGGCATTTGAACGAGGTGATGCAATGCTAAACCCTACAACACGACCAACGATGCTGCGCCAGAGGGAGATTGATCTGGAGACTCTCCACGACCAAACTCCCGACACAACAACATTTGGCGCATCGTACCCGGTACACATCGCAACATACCTACTCAGATCCGTTCTCCATACGGCTTCACCAGACATCATGCCGGAACACGACGAATCGCTTGGTGGCAAGACTTTCTCTGATGGGTGGTAACTTCAGCCAGCAGCCGATGTTATGGCGTACCACCGATAAAAGTTTTAGCCATAATCTTCGATATAACGTGGCGTCAATTTTTAGCGTTCCATATTTCACGTCTCGGAGCCCTTATGGTTTCATCAAGTCCGTCCTTCCGTCCATCTGTACCATTAAGTGGGTCTTTTAAAAACAGAAGTTGAGAAGTTGCAAAAATGATTTTTTTATTTAGGTTTCCGTTTGCTAGATATTCAACTTTAAAGCGCATTTTTTTTTTTTGTTAAAATTAGAATTTACATGAAGGTAGTCTATGTTATGAATTACCATCAAGAATATTCTAATTTAAAGTGTGAAAGGAAACTATAACGGCATAGATAACTTTTTAGCTTAGGAGTTATAGAAACCCATGGAACGAAATAGGAGGAAAATTATAGGGAAATTAATCTAGGTATACCACAAGGAAGTTTAATAGGACCCCTTTTATTTAATATATACATTAACGACCTTCCGAAAATAACAAAACATCCGACTATTATGTTGGCGATAGTACAGTTGTTTTTACAGGTAAAAATAAGACGCTTTTTGAATCTGACATTTTAGACACCCTTAATAATATAATACAATGGCTGTCATTAAATAATCTAAAAATTAATTTATGTAAAACCCACCTAATGACTTTTAAAAATAGAATTCCCCTAATGACGAATATTAATATAAACTATAATGACGAAACTATTACTGAGGTAGATACAACAAAATTTTTAGGACTTAAGTTAGATGGTAGCCTAAATTGGAAAGTGCACGCAGAGAACCTTTGTACAAAGTTGAGTACTCAATCGTATGCATTGTATATGCTCACAAAAAAACTTAGCGAGGTCGCAATTCTGACAGCATATTATGGGAACGTTGAGAGTATTTTAAGATACGGAATCATATTTTGGGGAAATTGTACCGAAAAAGAGCAAATATTCAAAACACAAAAAAGTGCATAAAGGCAATGTGCAAGCTCGATTAAATAGATAGTTGTAGGCCATTTTCAAAAAACTAAATATATTAACAGTACCGTGTCTGTACATATATGAATTGGCGATGTTTGTCAGATGTAATTTAGCGATGTACGAAAATTATAAAAGTAAACGTCACAATTTAAAAGTTAACTGTCCTCAACACAAAAGTGCGTTGATGAAAAAAAGTGTACTGTGTATGGCGCCACGTGTTTATAATCACCTACCAAAACAATTATTGGAAAGCCTAAGCTGTAATCTCAGCTGTAATATATTTAAACATAAAATAAAAAAAAAAATGTCATAGAAAAAGCCTATTACAGTGTAAATGAATTTATAAATGACATGCAATCTAATAATGAGAGATGACATTACTGTATTTGGAACTTACTTATTGACTTGACTTGTTTTAATTTTAATTATTATCTGACACCTTTATAAATTCGCAATTGACCTGTCCATAACAATATTTTTGACATTTATTATTTTTATAACCTTTTTATATCTTTTTTGTTTTCAATGAATTTATATTTATGTGATTATTAGTTATGTACATACAATTGTAAGTAGAGACAAACGCCAAGTAAAATTGCATGCCTTCAGGTGGATTATGGAGATACCAAACTATTTTGTCTATCGATGTAAATTATGTCAATTACCCATTATCGTAATAAATGAGTTTGAGTTTGAGTTTTAATTCATAGTAAGGATCAGAGGATAATTAGTTAGTAACTTAATTAAAGTTACAATTAGTAGCAGCTGATTAGGTTATATCTTATTTGTAGAGGCTAATTATGACTCATTATACTGTTGTTGTTATAATGATAAACAAGTAAACATAATCATGAAACAATTTTCTGGCACATATTTGTTTTGTGCCTTGTTGTTTTAAGTATTAAGTATCAAACATACAATACCCGTATAATATCACTATCAATTTCAATCATTTTGAAGTCTATTGCTAATCCATTGCTACATATGTTCATAAAATTTGTGCGCAACGAATGTTGTTGAACTGTCAAAATAAAACCCATTCCTACTGATAGTGTATGTTACAAAATTACCCTGCTTTTTAATGATTATAAATTAATATAAATATTCTATATAATTAATATAAAAAGGATCCAAGTACAGCCCTGTGGTCATGTGGTTTCATGTGTGTTCAAGTGTATCCCATATTTGTTCTAATTCCTGCGTAAGAGTAACTCGGACAACGTAACATAATTTCGTTCTTCGAAAATGATATAATACTACCTCTTCGAATGCTGATCAGTAATATGCCAAGGAGAGTCATTTGAATAACCATCAGAAGCTGGAATGAACCTTCAATTCTAAACAGAATCCATTAAAAAAATTGTATTTGGTATACATCTATATATATAAAAATCTATGCCACTTTCTTTGTAATTTTATAACTCAAGAACGGACTCACCTATCCAAATCAAATGTTTAGGCTTTGTTATGACTAATTAGTAGATGGTTTATGTGAAGTTTGAACAAAATCGGTCGAGCGGTTCGTCATTTATCACGTTTTTTGTAACAAATGAATTCAATTTACGGTGGATCATCATCTTATATATATATAAATATATATATATAAATATATATATATATATATAATATTTATTTATTTATAATTATTCAATGCCACTTTGTTTGTAAGTAATTTCATAATCCACCAAATTACGCAAAGCTACGATTTTAACTGGTAAATCAAGGAGAAGTTTGTTAGTTACCGCATACCTATCGCTATGATCCCAATTGATATGCCATTTGAGTTCAAACGATTACAATATCCTGTGCGTTTATCATTTGCGATGTCCATCAACAAAGCCCAACTTATGTTGCCTGTTCGAGAGTCGGAACCCCCAGTCGTTTATTTATACATGCTAGAAATGGAAAAACAAAGAATATTGTTTATCTAAACGTTTGGATTAAGTTTTAAAATTGCAAGCAAATAAAAAAAAAATTTTATGTTTGAATAAATGATTTTGATGATCCAATAAATTTGTTTTTATTATTTCACTTTTAGCGAAGCACGTATCGGGCCGCTAGTGTACCTAAGTCAAAGAGATTTAAGATAAATAGAGAGGGCATGTGTCAAAATGGCATAGAAAAACTGTGATGCCATGTCTCAGTTCCGCCATCTAGTACAATATAGCAAAATTAGATCGACAATTGGAGACATGAAAATAGTAAAAATGAAAAAGTTTATATAAAATATATTCAGCTATTACCCGGTAGGTGGCCAGTGTGGTCTATGTTGCCAGAACCGATTTAATACCCTAGTCTAATTCAAATCGGGTAAATAAATATTGAAAAGTAAACAAATTAAGTGAAACTAGTCTTGTACAAACATTAAAAACTGTTTTAAAATTTTATTAGCTACTATTCATTTTCCGTGACACCGTCTATTGGTTTTTAGATATGTTTTGCTTAAGAATTATTATAATACTCAGTTTATTGCGATTTTTGAGTATAATAAACCTTTTAGGTCATAAAGCGCATTTTGTTTTGCAATTTTTGTTTGCATTTTGTTTTTAGCAAAATTATTCTTTTTACACGTTTGTTTGCAAATATTTTTAAAATGGCAATACTATAAACTTTAGTAGGGTTTGTATCATTTCGATATAAAGTTATCGATAATATTTAGTTTTCGCATTTTGATAGTTTGAAACAAAAAAAATTAGGAAGCAGAAAATTTAGAGGCAATTTCAATGTTTAAAGTTTTTTATTTATATAACTCTTTTAATATAATAGGCGCTAAAGTTTAAAATTGCTGATTTGTACTGAAAATCTGAATTGTTTTTTTTTTTAATTTTTAACTAATTCATTTAATCAGAATAGTTACCATTATTATTTATACATTACTGCCTTCTAATAGGAAGGTCATTTATGCCTTTGCGATAGAACTCTGAGGATCTAGACTGCACAAATTTTGTGAAAACAGAACTGCCTCCTGGGAAGAAAACTTCTTGTCACGCAGATAATTGTCCAAATCACGACAAAAATGGTAGTCCACTGGAGCAAGGTCTGGCGAATAAGGAGGATGACGAATGGTTTCCAATTGCAGTTCCTAAAGGATCAAAATGGTTTTCTCGTGCTGTTTGACGTCTCGCTTTGTCATAGATCAATAATGGTGAAGATCGATTCATGAGTCGGGGCTAATTTACTGTTAGTTTTACCAACATTGTTCGAAAATTATCACAATAAATATCTGCCGTTATTGCTTGACCAGATCGGAGAAAACTATATAGTGAATATATATATATAGTATAACTATATAGTAAATATGGTGAATAAAACAAATCAAATGAAATCAAAAGTCATTTACTTAAATTAGGCTGAGAATTTACTTTTCGAAGTCAATATTATGTACATTAGGCAGTCCCCTCAAAATATCCGCCCTTCGCCGCTTCCTAGTGCTTTCGCTTGGAAGAAGAAGTGGCGGAACCAACTCCCCAGCAGCACAACGGCCGGTTCATTAAAAATTACGTGACTATACAAATCAAATCAAATCAAATCAAAGCATTTATTTCAAATAAACCAGTTACAGGCACTTTTGAATTGTCAGAAGTTCGGTCAGTCAGTAAGGTGAAGCTAGTCGCCCATTCCAAAAAGTAGGTACCTATGGAGAAGAACGGGCAAGAAACTCCATGGACACTCTTTTACAATACTATGTAGGTATAGAAATGAACACAAGAAAACACAACAACAATGAAATTATTTACCAAATACCAGCTAGCCATGCCTCAGGTATAAAGGGCGTGACAGCTCACATATTTATGTATTGTAAAAAACAAATTATATGAACTCATATAACGTGTCGGTAAGCGAATTCCGGAGAAAGAATACAAACATTGTCTTGAGTTAACCAGAGCGACTAGATACTTAAATAGTCATTTACGGAATAATATGCATTTGAACAAAGCTTGGATTTGATTTGTGTTTTAAATGCATTGTAAGGCAAGTCTAGTAAAGCACAGCGGATATCTTGTTATAAAAAGTTATACCAAGCCCAATAAAAGAGTTATGAACCTTATAGCATGTTGAGACCACCAAACAGTTACCATTACCTTTTCATTGGTACGTTTTCATTAAGGATACTGTTGTGGCGTTTGACCTGGGGTCGGCTATTGTATTTTTCTTTTACGGTTATCATAAAGAATCCACTTTTCATCACATGCCACAATTCGATATAATATTCCTTCATTTCTGTACCGATTGAACAAAGTAAGGTCTCGTGAGTAATTAAAATAAAAGCTTAAGCCCCATCAAATAAAATCAGTTTTGTGAACTTTTGCCTTTTAGATTTGTTATTAACACCGGGGTCAAAATTTGCCACAAATCGAAGTTTAATATTAGCATAAGTCTCTATTATGGATCTTATTAAAAACAGTCTGTGATTGAGCATCGCAGGGCTCTCAAACGAGTGCATAATAAGGTTTTCAAAAATATTCGAATTTATGAATACTTTTAGTACTTTCGTTTGAATAAAATCGATACTGTACTTTGAAGATAAACCTTTACCGTTATTTTCATTAATAAGCTTTCTAATAAATATTTCTGTAGCTTTACACACATCAAAAACGCTTTTACTAGAAAAATATAACCCTCCCATATCTTTGATTGTAATTAATTTATGAAAATCTAATTTTCTATCGGAAACCAAGCTTGATACACAAATTTCACACTTGATTTTCTTACTTAGTACACGAGACACATAACCAGAAATATATCCAATAATTTGATGAGCTCCTACAGACACAGACGTTTCATTCAATATGCCATTTAAAATATCGCAATTTTCACGAACTCTGAAATCGGTTTCGAATTCCTTCTCTAGAACCTCGTCCAACTGAAAGTTTTCATTGTCTACTTCTCTAAGGAGACAAGTGCTATTCACTGTTTCTATGGAAGAACAGGTGAGTATGCTAAAGTTATCCATCGGAGCACAGTTGCCCGAAAATGAATCACGTAATTCTAAATTGGCTAAAATCTTTTTATACGCCGCTTTAAATTGTATTACATTGGGGTTGTTGTTAAGGCCCCCATGTCTTCTTATGCAACCAAAAAACAACTCGAGGTGGTCTTGACTGAGTCGATAAGTTGACAAGTATTGAATTTTGTGTGTCTTTACTACTGATTCTAACAAAATTTTTAGACTTTGAATGTTAATCATTAATCCTAAAAAGCCAGTTTTATTAACAGTATCAACTAATCGTTTTTTTATTATTTTTAAAATGATTCTATTTGGGAGATTCCGACGTTTAATTTCCATTCTTATTTTTATGCTTTGTCGTAGAGATAGTATGTAATTCTTAGCTTGTTCAAAAAATGTTAAAACGGTTGATATATTTTTATAATTTAGGGGCTGCTTAAAACCATATTTTCCGTGTTTATTGCTGTTCAAAATATCAAATAAATCATTCATAATAGAAATAAATTGTACTGTACCAAAAACATCCTTAAATACTTTGCCAGTGAGTAGTTCATTGCAAAGCAATAAGGCTTTAGCTACACTTCTACTTAATAATTGGGTCGCTAATCGGACTTTCATTATTTGGTTTCGGAAATGGATGTGCTTATTTGTTAATTTATTGGCAAAATGTAATTGTTCATTTGTTTGCAGCTTATTTAAAGACACCAATAAGGACCATTTAATTTTTTCATTTTGGGCATCATAAAATATCTTTTTGCTTTCGAAAGTGTTTCTCACCAATTTAATCATGTGACTGGCATCAAGAAATGTTACAACACTTTCATGATTAACTGGATGAGGAAAATCTGTTTTTAGATTGTCTGGATCACTAAATTTACATCCTAATATTTCTGCAGTACTTAAATTTGTTGGAGCACCATCGAAAGTCATACTAACTATTTTTACACCTACTTCGTGGCATAAGCTTAAGCACTGTCGAATTAACTTAGCTTTAAACTCAGCTTTAATGCTATTGATGAAAAAATATCCTACTGGTATTTTCCACTTTTGATCCAGTGATACTACCATAAAAACAAGAGCTTGAGAAGCTATTTCGTCTCTTATCTCGCCAAAACCTAAATTGATAAAACCTTCATTCGTTTTATGGTTCCATATTTTTTGACGTCTAATAGAAATTTCATCGAAAACTAAGGAACAAATTAATTCCTTACCAGTTTTAATCCTTTTTAACTTTAAAGCACGAAACGACTCATTAGTAAACCCAGGTTGTGCATCTATGCTAACGTACCATCTGCGTAATGTTCTAACGTGTGGAAAAACCTTATTGTAACATTTTCTGGCATAATTGTAAGCGGCAGGAGAGTAATAATGAAGGGTCAGAGCAAATTTACGAAGAGACGGACAAAATTTACGACGGGATAATTTTGTCTTAGTGGCATTTCTATTGAGTCTATCAAATATGGCTTGCATTTCTGCTGTAGCTTTAAGAGTGTTTGCCATATTTTTTTGGATGTTAAACTTTTTTTCTATGTGGTCAACGAAATCCTTTAAGTTCAGTATTTTACGCTTTAAATATCTTTTTTGTTGATGTAGTTTCTTAATTTTAGCCTGATGATGCACTTTTTGTTTTTGTAACTTTTTAAGTTGTGCCTTCAGTGCAATTTTTCTTGGAGTGTCGAAGATAGACTCAGAGTCTGAAATTTCTACATTGACTGGTGTAGCAATTCGAGCAACTTCTGGGTTTATGTCATTGTCCTGAAATTATAAAAAAGTAAGTCGTGCTCGTATTAATCTATACTAAGCTTGAAAACTTGTGTTTGATCGGCAATAATTTTAGTGATAACAAAAATATATTTTTCTTATAAACATAAAAAATTTAAAGAAATCCCTTCGTTCGCATCTTGTTCAGCAACCGGTTATATTATAAGAAAGTTTTTTAATTTAAATATAAGTTGAAAACAGTGAGAGGGTCGTATATAAATAATAGGGTATTATTAGGGTAAAATTAATTAGTCTGTCAGTCAGATATCCAAAAAATACTAGACATGTATTTTTTCTTTTTTCATATAAACAAAAAATGAAAACGACACAGCGCGTTGAAAAGTTGTGTGAAGTCACTGCACGCTACACTTTTTAGCGGCCAGTGACGACACCAACCACCACTCCTGATCTTTGATGCCTTTTATATTTGTAAATTTTTATTGATTTGATAAAACAAAATATACGTATCCAATATTTTTCCATAATCTGAATGACGGACTAAATAAAATATTTTTTTTTTAACCCAGGAAATATCCCTATTATAGTCGCAATCGACCAAGTTAAGCTACGCCAGCCGCAGTTGGTCTATGTAACCCGACCTTTAACTCGACGAAACTAGCGTCTGAATGACATTTTGAACAATTTCTTTAATTTAAAAGTAAAAAATCACAAAGTATCTCACAATCATTGTACTACATATACCTACATATTTTATGAACATATTTAATTATAAATAAGTAATGTAATTTATGTACTTATCCACATAACCGTAAATATTATCTCAATTTATACGGTTAAGTGGAAATTTACCGAAATTAATAACTTACTATTTCATATCTAGTACAAGGTACCGATCCTTTTTTTAAATTTGATCGACCCGTCTTTCCAAAGTAAATATCTTCTTTTTTAAAATGCTTCGAGCATAATTTCGACGAAGCAGACGGAAGCCAATTCTCTTCTCTACGGTCTATCTGGACAAATTGTATCCACTTTTCACGTACAACAATATTTTTATTCGGAAACCTAAAATAACAAAAACCTAGGTGAATGAATAGTTCTTATTCATTAAATTTTGATAATTAATATGACATGATTATGTTCAAATAGAGTTAACAACAAATAAACTTGAAATACAGAAATATTTTAAGTTTATTTAATATATTTTAAATGTCTATCAAATAAAACAATATGTTTTCAGCTTAATAAATATTATCGATAACTACATTGATAAACAACATTACTACATCTCTAATTCTCTACAAGAAAATAGTAAAACTACTCAACAATAGAGGGCGCTTATTACAATAATAGAAAAGTTTCTAGATCTATTTAGGATTTTTTTAAAATATTAATTACAGAGAAAATATAAATAATTCATACGAAAATAATCCGAAGGTAGGTCCAGTCGTTTTACCATAACGAGATGTACAGTAACGCAAAGCGCAACATGGCATATTTACTTAGAAAATATTTATTCTTGGTGGACACAAATTACGTCTTGACGCGCAGGGGTACCACACTAGACTGAGCGACATTTAACCAATTTGATAGAAGTATTGGCTTACGATTTTGTTCGTGATGTCCTGTCTATTGTAAATATAATTTTAATGTCTTTGACCTAAGTATAATAATACTATGTAGCTTTGTCTGTCCCTCTACATTCGCATAACAAGTTTTCTGTTATAGGAGGAACGCAGAACGCAAATAAAATTCATCTGTAAATATTCCTACAATAAATGGATTCCCTTATTCATAAACTAAACTAAATTTTTGTTCAGTACATCTTTTCCTCACCCGCGTATGTAATAGTAATATAAAAATAGATAAAAACCTTTTCTCATGCCTAACGAATGTAGGTATAATTATACGAAATTTCATTCAAATCGCTTCAGCCGTTATGGAGGAGTTCGAGGACAAACACTGTGACAGGAGAGTCTACATATATAATATAATAGTTAGAATAGCCAGAAGTTACCACCCACCAGACAAAGTCTTGCCGCCAAGCGATTTGTCGTGTTCCGGCATGATGTCTGGTGAAGCCGTACGGAGGACGGGTCTGAGCAGTTGTGTTGCGATGTGTGCCGGGTACGATGCGCCTAATGTTGTTGTGTTGGGAGTTTGGTCGTGGAAGGTCTTCAGATCAACCCCCCTTTGGCGCAGCATCGTTGGTCGTCTTATTGGGTTTAACATTGCATCACCTCGCTCAATTGCCGTCTTCCTTCCTATTCGCTCAGTTTTCTGAGTGAATAGGCTCTTAATAAACTAGCGCGCTTTACCATCAACGATTGCATCACTGCTTACCATCAGGCGGGATTGCGGTCAAGCGCTAGTTTATAATTTATTAAAAAAAAATATTATGGAGTATTTATTAACCGTCTACAGTTTAGACATGATTTAAAAACACGGCGACTAAAAAATCTTCTATCCTAAGGTAGTGGATAAAAAAAGACGCTCTTTACTTAATTTTAGTTTAGTTTGTGAACATGGAAATTGGGGTCATTAAAAAGAAATATGTATGTATTGTCGTGGGTTTTTAGATTCAATACTTCTTAAAAAATCACTTCTCTTTTCTAACAAAATACAAAATCAGTCCTTAATTTTGGTACACACAAGTACGGGAACATATCAAGCGTAGTACATATCCGTAGTGCGTATCAGTATCTAAGTAGGTAGGTATTATAGATATATACGGTACGCGTATCTTGTTTAAAGTATCACCGTCATCAACCTTTTTTTTTATCGCCCCACTGCCGGGCACAGGTCTCCTCTCATACAGAGATGGATTAAGCCTAATCACCACGCTTGCTCAAAGCGGATTGGCGATTTCAGACTTAAAAGTCCAGGCTTCCTCAAGATGTTTTCCTTCACTTTATAATCATTCATTGGTTTCCAAGATATACTTAGAAAAGTTACATTGACAAAGTACTTGAGAGCCTGTAGGCCTAGTATGAGTTTTCATTACGAAACTCGTTCGATCGTATCGAGCGCGTTTGACTCAGCGATTGGCCCGCTTTAAGGTCGTAAGAACTCTCAACCAATGAGAGCGCCAAACGCGCTCGATACGATCGAACGAGTTTCGTATTGAAAACTCATACTAGGCCTACTGGTGTTTAAACTACTAGGCTACCACGACTTACGTTCAAAGTAACATTAAGTAAAAATTTAACCTTAAAAAAAATTAATCTTCTCTACAGGATGCTACGGAAGTGTTAAGTGGTTAAGTGCACCACTCTATATACATATCTTCTTCCGAACGCTCGGCGAATACGACCATTGCCGAATAGTGACGAAGATTTCTATGCGCATTATCACTTTGGGAGACCTGTACCTCGGTTGTTCAGTAAGTGCCTCAGTGGCACCATGCATTGCCATTGACGAAATATAAATAATAGGATGTGTTTTAATGAACGCTGGTAAATGTAGGTCAGTCATTATTATTTTAGAAAATTTCTAAGTATGCACCTAACATTTGTACAAATATTTCAATATTTTCGATTTGAGTTGACCCCCTTCTTCCAAGGTTCGCTTTTGTATTAATTAATTACAAATTTGATTAAGAACAATAGTATGTAATTTTTTTTATTGTTAAACTGTGTACGTAATATGGTAACTAGGTGCTACCAAGATACTTTCATACAGGGTGTATCTGACATCGTACCGCAAACTTCGCGAAAAGGCTAGACCGCATGCCACTAATAAAATTATGATAGTCATTTATGTCGTTAATGAACGGTACAGAAATAACATGCCACTAATAGAATTATGATAGTCATTTATGTCGTTAATGAACGGTACAGAAATAACAATGTTTAAAAAAAGTGTCGGCTCGGCCTTTGAACGTTGCAAGCGAGCCGCCGTGCGAGTTTGTAGGTATGACGTTAATCCCTGATGTGAACTCTATTAAATCAGCTGATAAGACAGTTTTCGAGTTTTGTTTTCATTGCGCTTTTTTGTGTAATTAGCGAATTAATTAATTTTTACTTTAAAATCTTATTGGGTTATAAAAGTGTAGCAATTATGATCGGTCTAAAGTGAAAAAAACTACATATATATTTTTTTAATCATGAAAAAGCCGACGAAAAATTCCACCACTGGGGGGTTCACAATCATGTACTGGATCCAAGGTACTCGTTTGTGCGTCGATGTCAATTACACCTTTTATGTTTGTAAACACACCCACGATAAATGAGAACTGCCTAGTATGGGGCAAAGTTTAAAAAAAATAGGAAATTAAGTACATGGTTAACTCAATGTGAATGTAATTTACAATTCTGTCTACGTCAGACGGAATGCAGGCGTGATGATAACTATTTTGCGGAACGGCTCACCCATTACATGGGCTTAATTGTGTTTAAGGCCACCTCTGCCCCCAGCCCAATCCTCTGGAGAAACAAGGTGTTAATGTTATGTGTAATGATAGGTGGTAGGCCATCTCGGCTGCCGGTGGAAGTTACCACCCACCAGACAAAGTCTTGACGCCAAGCGCCTCATCGTATTCCGGCATGATGTCTGGTGAAGCCGTACGGAGGACGGGTCTGAGCAGTTGTGTTGCATTGTGTGCCGGGTACTATTCGCCAAATTTTGTTGTATCGGGAGTTTGATCGTGGAGGGTCTCCAGATCAATCTCCCTCTGGCGCAGCATCGTTGGTCGCGTTGTTGGGTTTAACATTGCACCACTTCGCTCAACTACATACATTTTTTTTTAATCATGAAAAAGCTGACGAAAAATTCCACCACTGGGGGGTTCAGAATCATGTACTGGATCCATGGTACTCGTTTGTGCGTCGATGTCAGATACACCCTTTATAGGTATTTTATTGAATAGTTAACAACTAAAGTCGATTGAAATTTTCGTTTTCGAAATCTTAATTACTCGAAAATAGTTTTGGCAGCACGGTTACCGCAGTGGTTGAGCTATTGACTGCTGCGCTGCGTGTCGCGGGTTCGATTCCTGCACAGAACAAATATTTGTATGACCTATAAGTAGTTGTTCCGGGTCTGGCTGTTTATGTTAAAGAACCACGGTGAGAAAAGTTATGTAACTATCTCACCACACAGACTCAACAGACATACAATAGACATAATCCCCCTTATTCATAAAATTTGCTTAAAGTTAACTAGTGATTAGTGAATTTTAACAACACATTTTTGACGTTTTAGTGTCACTTAACTTTAAACACCGTTTATGAATAAGCACCATATCCCCTTATTCATAAACACCGCTTAAAGTTAACCAGTGATTAGCAATTCTTTAAACATACATTTTTGACCTTTTAACGTCACTTAACTTTAATTAACGTTTATGAATAAACCCCTTAAACACTGTGGTGTTTATTCATGATGAATGATTTAAGTTATGTGACGTTAAAAGGTCAAAAATGTATGTTTAAAGAATCGCTAATCACTAGTTAACTTTAAGCAGCGTTTATGAATAAGGGGGATAGTGTTTAAGGCGTTTATTCATGACCGCTGATTACAAGTTGTGTGACGTGAAACGTCGAAAATTTATGTTTAAATAGTCGCTAATAACTAGTCAACTTTAAGTAGCGTTTATGAATAAGGGGGAATATGGCGTTATGCTTGGTTTGCCGCCGTGCGATCCTGTCACCATCTCACCCTGATAACTTAGGTGTAGTGAGTGTGGAGTTCTCTGTCATTTCTACTAATGCTAGGGATGGACTCTATTGATATCTCATTCTTAGCTCACTAAGAGGATGCTCGTAGCGTCGTATAAGTCTAGCTCAATAGAGTCAATCTCTAGCATTAGTTAAAATGACAGAGAAACTTCCCACTTCACCTAAGTTCTCACGTTGAGATGGACACAGAATCACACGGCGGGAAACAAAACTTAACGACTGATTTACACGGTGCAATTTAGTTGCCTATACAGGATGTATCTGACATCGTAACGCAAACTTCGCGAAAAGGCAAGACCGCATGCCACTAATAGAATTATGATAGTCATTTATGTCGTTAATGAACGGTTACAGAAATAACAATGTTTAAAAAAAGTGTCGGCTCGGCCTGACGGTATGACGTTGATCCCTGATGTGAACTCTATGAAATCAGCTTATAAGATAGTTTTCGAGTTTTGTTTTCATTGCGCTTTTTTGTGTAATTAGCGAATTAATTAATATTCACTATAAAATCTTATTGGGTTATAAAAGTATAGCAATTATGATCGGTCGAAAGTGAAAAAAACTACATATATTTTTTTTAAATTCATGAATAAGCCGACGCAAAATTCCACCACTGGGGGGTCAGAATCATGTACCTACTGTATCCATGGTACTCGTTTGTGCGTCGATGTCAGATACACCCTTTATATGGCATACAATAAAATTGATGCAACAAATCACTTGCATCCTCTAAATGGTGTTTAGACAATGCAACTTTTATTGTTGCTCCAACTTAATTAAAGCCATAGGCAATTAAATTGCACCGTGTAAATCAGTCTTTATGCTGAATGTCTATTGTCTTTCTGTTACAATCTTGTATCAAGAACTCTTTCATTATCTAAAGGAAGCATACCGGTATTACCGATTTAAAGGAAAATTGTGGGCATCTACAACAAAATAGACTTAAACATCTCTAAACAGCAGCCTAACTGCGTCACACGTTTTCGGCAAATGATTGAGGCTAGCTGATATCCTGTGGACCGTAATCTGCTTCATTTTAAACTGTTCGTATTGTACTTATAACTGCACTATCCTGTGTGCCTACCATGAGTTTTCATTACGAGACTCGATCGCCGATATCGATCACGTCTGATTCATCAATAGGTATGTACTTATCCAAGGTATGAAAATCGAAAAAATAATTAGTCCGTCTTATGCATACTTAATAAAAAAATTAAGACCCGTATTTTTGACGTGACAACGTCTATTAAATTGGTACGGCGTGGAGTCATTCTCGAAAACACCGTAACGGCCGAATCTGACGCCACACGGAGTCCACGCCTAATTTACCCCCACCCCTAGAGCGAATAGACGTTGTCACGTTCAAATATCGGCAGTAGACGGAGTTCTACAGACAACCAATTTTTTATTTTGTCGAAATTACCAAAAACTACTGAGATATACGAGCGTATTAAAGTTACGGAGTGGGGGCTAATTACATCACGCCGTGCAATATTTTGTACCACGGCGTTACGTCATGCGACATTTGAATTCAATATATCTTCCTAACTATTTGAATGAAAAGAAAAATAAAAAATACGTGTTCAATGTTTTTTATAAATCTATCTGATGGATATTAAATTATTTTTTAGGATACAACCCAATTGGCCCGCTTCAAGGTTGTAAGAACTCTCAACCAATGAGAGCGCCAAACGCGGTCGATATCGACGATCGAGTCTCGTAATGAAAACCCATGGTATCCTAACTGATATAAATTGCAGGAAGTCAAAGAACAAATAAAAACAGGCAAGCTGACCAGGACACGAGTTGCCTTGGCTTGCCCGGATGCACGGTTACCGCAGTAGTTAAGCTATTGACTGCTATACTGCGTGTCGCGGTTCCCTCACGGACCAAATATTTGTTTTACCTAGAAGTAGTTGTTCTGAGACCGGGCTGTTTCTGTATGTGAGTTTATATGTTTGTAAACGGACCCACGATACAGGTGAAATAAAAAAAAATAGAATAGAATACTCTTTATTATGTGCACCATATAAATTACATAATATAAATTATATGAAGATTTTATAAAGGGTGACATGTAGGTATGTATGTACAATGAGCGATCTTATCGCTAAGTATTTTTCTAGACAACCTTTGGATGGAATACCACAGGGAAGGAGAGAAAATTAATGTAGGTAGTCTACAGTGCCCTCTGTGGTGCCGGGCTTAGAATAGTACCAACCCATATCCTCCCGTGGGTGTCGTAAGAGGCGACTAAGGGAACTTTACCAGGGAAGCGGGCAGCAGCGCTTCTCCTGTGTAATATCAAATCACTGCGATCCCCAACCCGCCTGCCAAGCGTGGGGATTACGACAAACCCCCCCCCCCCCCCCAATGCCTTGGGGAAGGCCTTTGTCCAGCAGTGGACATCCATAGGCTGAAGAAGAAGAACAAGTCTACAGTGTACTGTTTACATAAAACTCTGAAGTATAACCATATACCTAACTACTGTAGATCAAACAACAAGCTTTTAAATTTTTCCGGTTTAGTTGATCTTAAGTGTACACCATACTCGATGCGCCATAATAACTCCTGGATACTGGTACTATTCAGATTATAATCTTCCTGTGATTGTGAATTGTAAGGCAACAAATTAGTACACGGCTACTTCTAGCGTTACGCGGTTTCTACGAGCAACCGCAACTAGATATGGATTACTTATTTTGTACCTACGAGATCTACTAACCTCCTTACTAAGTACCTACTACTTAGCAAAAATGAAACCATACATTGGAGCCGAATTCCTTGTTCACATAATAAACTAAATTTAATTGCAGTGCATAGGTATGTTTCGTTCTATTTCAATGTGAAAAGGCAGATTGAGATGCGTTAAAATTTTTCATGATTCGTTGGAGTAAAAATAGGCCAGGAATCTGGGCGGGTGAAAAGTCGACAAATGCCTTGAAAATGTTTCGAAATACTCGATGAACATGAGTACTCGGACTCTCGAAGTCCTTATTATCGTGTCGCGACACATCTGCGGAACGTACGGCGCCGAAAGCTCAGCGATCAAACCAAACGGTCAAAACGCGGCGTCTTGTTAAGCGAGCTACGCGACGGAAAGTTACGTGGCGTCATCGTCAGTCTGTCTGTGTAGACACTTCATGAATAGAATTGGAGTGGGTGCGACATGAGAGTTCGACATGATCTTCGTCTTATCCATGTTCATCCTTAGACCAACTTGTTGGGAAACTCTGCTGAAGTCATTGAGCATTTTGCTCAAGTTTTCCAAGATTAGTGATGTACTCGCCGTTGATCTTAATGCCCAGTCCTTTCCAGTCCAGGAGCTTGAAGACATCTTCCAACGCAGCAGTGAACAATTTAGGAGATATGACATCTCCTTGCTCACTCCACGCTGGAGTTGGATCGGTTTTGAGTCCTGATCCTGGAAACGGACTGACATGGTGGCGTTTTTGTACAAACACTTTATCACCTCGATGTATCGATGGTCAATTTGGCATCGCTGGAGAGACAGTAGCGAGTAGAAGTCTCGATCGAATCGAAGGCCTTTTCATAGTCCACAAACGCCAAGCATAGTGGTTTGTTATATTATACTCCTCGGACATGCTTGATCGGAAGGCTGGAAGTTGTCGAACCTGCGAGCGAGACGATTCGTGATGATCCCAGAAAACAGCTTATAGACATGGCTCAGGAGGGATATCGGTCTGTAGTTGGATTAAAAACATGGCGACTAACAATACGTCGGCGCGGACTAATTTGACAGGACTAAACTAATATTTTATCTTCTGTCCTTTTCTTAATGAAATAGAAAGAAAAAGATGCACTTAATTTAAGTTTAGTTTAGTTTCTCAACATGAGAATTGGCGACAATGTGATTTAGAAGAATTTTATTGTCAATCCTTACTTTCTTACTAATATTATAAATCGGAAAGTGAGTTTGGTTGTTTATCTGACCCGCTTTCACGCCCTAACTAACGAACCGATTGCTTTGAAATTTTGCAGACGTGAAGTTAGAAGTCCGGGTTAAATAAAAGAGTACTTTTTATCTTACCTTCATACCAGCTCGGTGATAGATGGCGCTATGTAAACTTGAAGCCAAATGATACGATAATTAATCCCCGAAAATGAGGAATCTAAAAAGCGCGATATACCTAACCGAATTCCACGCGGGCGATGCCGCGGGCGAAAAGCTAGCGGCATAATAAAGAAAACAAAGGCGTTTGTAAACAACACATTACGTTATCTAAACTTAATCACATATTTATCTGTATGTACTAATGTCCATCACTACCATTTAAACCGTATGTCAACAACATAAGTCGGTAATTAGATATGTACACTCATATTGTAAATAGTTATAAGAGAGTCGTCAATCATTGTTTAATGATATTTACTAGATTCCTAGTCATTATTAACTGTTTTTGTTAACCAACTTCAAAAAGGAGGAGGTTACTCAATTCGACCGTATATATGCTTTTTTTAATGTTTGTTCGCGGATAACTTCGTCCTTTATGAACCGATTTTGATTATTCTTCTTCTGTTGGAAAGAAGACATTCCCAAGGTGGTCCCATGATAAGGACATCAGGGTTTGATGGTGGAACACCAGAGAAATCAAGGGGAACTTTCAAAAATCGTAGGGACAACCAGTGCGTTTGTAAGTTTTTTCATTAAGTATTTTAGCGTCAGCATCCAGTCTAAACGGATGCAACTGAACAGTACTTTTCACAACTAAAAAGTGTAAAATAAAACCTTTTTTTACAAAAAAAAAACAACCGACTTCCAAAAAACACTACAAATTGAAAAATAACTAATTTCGGAAGTCGGTGTCAAAAACTAATACAAAAACCAAAGACACCGACTTCCGAAATTAGTTATTTTTCAATTTGTAGTGTTTTTTGGAAGTCGGTATTTTTTTTTTTAATGTTTTTATTCTTCTACAGACCTCCATACCAACTTTGAATTGCACCACTAGCAATATTACGGGTATTTGCTTGCTGAGATCATAGAGGGAAGCTAGAAACGAGAAAATTTACGGAAGGACTGAAATTAGGTGCGGCATCCAACGCATTTCATACTTAAGGCGGTAGGAATTCATTAATTGCCTATCTAAGATCTATAGACGGGCACCACCACAATTTTCTTAACTCTATGATTTGATTTGTCTAGGCAACAAGTAGTGGAGATCTCTAATTAGGAGTACCTAGGTGCATTTTTTTGTTCATTTCAAGACATCCACTAATGGATATAGAGGAGATCTAGGTCCAAGCACCTCCTTTTTAGCACTTCACACGTTCCTATATATCCAGTGTAAAATATTTATCACAGAGCCGAACACGGCGAACACTATATTCTTCTCACCAATGCAATAGTTTTCAACGGTTATTTTTAAGGCAAATCAATAAGTTCCAGTAAAACTTGTATAATATCACATATTTTTGCTATACGCTTCGGCAGACTAAGATAATTTATTTTGAACGTAGATCTACGACAAAATATATGTAACGACAGGTTAAACCGCTGTGAAAAAGAGACAGCGCTATTCATCCTGTATAGCTCCATCTTTGTCTGACACTGGAAACATGATGGTTTTAAGACGTCATATTAATCCCCCAGATCACGGTCTCAATGTGTCAAAAAATGTTCCTAATTTACATACATTTTAAGTTTTTTGTCGCAGAGATTAGTTTGGGACTGGATTTTGAACATACTATAGTTACGGCAATTGGCATTCTGATATCCAAGAAGACTGACTCTGCCGACGGACGTATGAAGGAATTGTTTTTAAGTGTAATTAAGCAATATACCGGTCATCATGAAAAGCCTTGGGGCCTTTGCCTCGCAGTAAACCTCTATAAGCTGAAGAAGGAGAAGAATAAGAAGCAATAAAAAGGCATTTTAATATAAAAATAGGGTTTTATTTTATTATAAAAAATATTAAATACATTTTTCAGTTGATTTCCTTATATGTTATATTATTGATTTGTCTAATATATGTAAATAAATTGCTATTTACTAACACAAATAAATCCTTTCTTTGAAATAAACCTTCAATCAATAATATCAAAACAGTGCACTTAAAGATATTTCAGTCATATTGGTTCGATATTATAACAACTTGTGGATTCAATCTTAAAAGTACACGTATAAATATTAAAATATAATAAATTATTTTATATGTAGTGAGGTACAGACGACAGCAGAATAAGCTATTACAAACTGTCAGGTTTCTGTATTCGATTGACAACTTTATCTCTAAACCATTAAGGCTCAAGATTGATTGGAAATATTTGACAGTTTCGAGTAGCTTGGCCTGATTTCGTTCGTACATAATTTAACTATTTATTATTTACAATTTTTTTTTATAAATGCCACGACTTCCAGAATACGCCACAAAAAATATATATTTAAGTATATTTAATATCCGAAATACCCTACTTTTGACAATTATTGTCCTTTTTATGTACTCCTTGTTAAAATGCAACCGCGTTAGCGCTATTGTTTATCAGAAACTTTGTATGTACGGTTTATAGCGACGAATCCCAACGAAATCCAATGAATGCATTTTCACGTTTATATCGCAGACACAAGTTGAACGCATTGAATTGGAAGTCCTTTACAAAACATGACAGGTGACAGGTGACAGCTGTCAAACGACTTTTTTTGAAATTTAATTGTAATGGGTACTCAACGGGCCCAAACGCCCGGCTATATATTAACGTCGTCAAGTGAAGTTAATCGCAGGCTCGTTCATTTCGTTAAGCTTTTTGTACACATCCAACATTGTGGGCCTCTCCTGCCTCTTAAACTTGGTACAATGCAGGCCTATGGTGATGAATGCGTTACACATTGCTGGGTTCGAGTGGATTGTCCCACGTAGTACTGGATCTTCCAATGTTGCTGTAACACATAAATGTTGCGTTAGAATAACGTTGGTCTTAGTACTGGCGAATGGAATAATAATATTGAGTTTTATTCTAATGAATTAGAAACAATATATTTTTTTAGAATTGTAAACTAGTGCTTGACCGCAATCCTGTCTGATGGTAAGTAGTGATGCAATCGTTGATGGTAAAGCGCGCTAGTTTATTAAGAGCCTATTCACTCAAAAAAATAAACCGATTTTATAGGAAGGAAGACGGCAGTTGAGCGAGGTGATGCAATGTTACACCCAACAACACGACTAACCATGCTGCGCCAGAGAGAGATTGATCTGGAGACCCTCCACGACCAAACTCCCAACAAATATCAAGACGTAGACGTTCGAAAAATATGGTCTCGTCCAATCATCTCTCTATGAATCTCTCTGCATCTTATTATGTGGGACACGTGATGAACTGTTTTAATATTTAAAACGTTAGTGATTGTTTAATCCTCATTAACTGAATTGTAAAGATGGATGTAAGCATAAACAAAATCAATGAAACTTGTTCCCAAGGCATGTAAAGTGTACAGACTTAACTTTGCTAAGTCCATTTGAATATGAACCTTATGCCTACAACATTAAGCTTCATATTCGTATGACACAAGCACAAAAAATCACATTCTCTTATAGGAATATAACCATACTTATTCAACACGTGACATTGGCTAAATGCTCAAACTGTGCGAAGCCAAGGAAGAAAAAAAACACAAAACATACTTATTTACAACCTACTGCGTCTCGCGGGTTCACCCGCATAAGTTTTGACCCAGTGGGAATATTCGGATGAAAAATACCCTATGTGTTATTCCTGGTTATAAACTATCTATGCACCAAATGTTATCCAAATCCAATCAGTAGCTTTTGCTTTAAAGAGTAAATACATACATCCTCACAAACTTTCGCATTTAAAATATTAGTAGGATAACAGAATTAGTAGGATTAGTAGGATTCCCATTAGTATGAAATGCTTACTTAATAAGTCAACTTACCCATATCAACTCCCTGATCATACAACATAGTAGAATGCCCATTAGTACGAAACGCTTACTTAATAAGTCAACTTACCCATATCAACTCCCTGATTATACAACTTATGTATATACATGCTGAGGAGATGTTCAGGCCTGGACTTGTCGCTAGCTGGTAACGCTGTCGCCACCTCAACCATGACGACGCCGTAGCTGAACACGTCAACAGCTGGAGACAGCGAGCGGGCTCGCAGGTACTCGTCTGGTAGATACGGCTTTGTGCCGAACACTCTGTGTACACAAGGATCAATGACACATTTTAAGCAAACATCGTGAGGAAATCTGAGGGGTAATTCTCGTACATTAAGTGAGCAGTATTCACGCATTCACGGTTTGGAAAATCCTTGATTTTCAATCGTAAATTTTTGAAAAACTACTGAAATATGAGTAGTTTGCATATTTTTCCGTTGTAGCGGTTCAGAAAAGCCTTAAAATAATGCCTCATTTATGTATATTGATAATATATTAAGGAAGTAGCCATAACATCGGCCGCCGGCGGAAGTTACCACCCACCAGACAAAGCCTTGCCGCCAAGCGATTTGTCGTGTTCCGGCATGATGTCTGGTGAAGCCGTACCGAGGACGGGTCTGAGCAGTTGTGCTGCGATGTGTGCCGGGTACGATGCGCCAAATGTTGTTGTGTCGGGAGTTTGGTCGTGGAGGGTCTTCAGATCAATCTACCTTTGGCGCAGCATCGTTGGTCGTGTTGTTGGGTTTAATATTGCATCACCTCGCTCAACTGCCGTCTTCCTTTCTATTCGCTCAGTTTTTTCTGAGTGAATAGGCTCTTAATAAACTAGCGCGCTTTACCATCAACGATCGCATCACTGCTTACCATCAGGCGGGATTGCGGTCAAGCGCTAGTTTATAATTATTAAAAAAAAAAATGTTATGACGTACCGACAAAAAAAAATCCCATGAGAAATAATATATATTAGAAAGTTCTCGCAAATTATCTCAGTATGTCAATATTCCTTATAATTTGTGTACATTTTTGACAAGTTTTTGACATTGATTGTCGCTCAGGTGAGATTGCGACTAGATTTTGAATGTTTTTAATTACGGAAAATGGTCTTTAGAACTTATAGTCAATATAAGTTTGAACAACGCATCTTGAAAATTTGTGTTGTAAGACAAGAAGCCCTTGCATTGCATTTGGACAATTCTCGACCTTACAAGTATTAGGCCGAGAATTATGGATTAGTACGTATGTATTTACGGCGAAATAACGATTCATAACCTTAGGCTTATGCAAGATTTTACTAATGTAAAGTTGATAGTTATTTATGTGGAAAGAATATAAGGTGGAATGAGGGTATGGAGGCCTATACCCAAAAGCAGGACATTGATCGCTAATAAAAAAAATTGTGTCTTAATAAATTATTTTTTAGTTACTAACAATTATTATAAGTGAAAAACTGTTTACTAACAATTTATAAATCTCTTTGTTGTCCGAAATAACATGATAAATTATTTTCTATTATAACAGTTATTATTATTCCAATAGATTTTACTTACTTTGAAACTTTGACATGCGTCCTGTCGTCACCGTACGGTCCTTTGCGCGCTAAACCAAAGTCCCCAATCTTCGGCATAAGACAGGTGTCTAGTAGAATATTGGCTGGTTTTATGTCACCGTGGATGAGGGGCGTGCCCTCCATTGTGTGAAGAAATTGTAGACCTCTGAAAAACGGTTGGCAACAGATTAAGATCAAGATATAAGTAATAAATATTAAGTTAGGTTATAGGTAATACGCTCAGGAAGGAGGGGCGCCCCGCGGACTCGCTGTCCGCGTATCAGCCCATAGTGCTGCTCGACGAGGCGGGCAAACTTTTTAAGCGTATTATCGCAGATCGCCTCGTCGGCCACTTGTGCAGAAAGGGGCCGAACCTGGACGACAACCAGTTTAGTTTTCGTCGGGGACGCTTCACCATAGACGCAATCATGCGCGTGAGGGCCCTGGCGGAGGATACGGTGTCCCGGGATGGGTTGGTGTTGGCGGTGACTTTGGAAATCTCCAACGCATTGAACACCTTACTCTGGAGCTGAATTAGGGAGGCTCTGAAATACCATCGGGTGCCTCCCTACCTCCTCCGCATAGTAGGGGCTTATCTGGAGGACAGATGCGTCATCTATCAGGGACGTGAACGGTCGGAACCAAATATCGTGCGGTGTACTACCTTTTTTTTTTTTTTTTTTTTTTTTTTTTTTTTTTTTTTTTTTTTTTTTTTTTTTTTTTTTTTTAATTCTGCTACCTCCAACATAATCGGAGCCTATACCAATACTAAGCTTCACTTTCGTGCGTTAACAGTTTATCAGACTACCTACATATTTATTCCTAGTTATAGTTAAACATACATTCCTACGGCTACTACTTACTAAGTCTTATTCTAATAACTGCGTTTTGTTTGGGCTACTTAATATTTATTTCTTATTTAATTTTGATTCCATTAACATTTAAATACAATACAAATAAACAACTATTTAAATGCTTATCATTAATATTATATATAATATTGTGTAAACATTTTTTGCTTATGCATTTTTATTTCTTTTTATAACTTTCTCACATATTTTTACGCAGTATTCTAATAGGATTCCTCTATTTTTGCCCACTATTATTTTACAAATATTTTTGGCATCAAGTGTGGTATTTAGTAAGTGTTCGGCCTCTAGTCTCTCTCTGTCAAAGACGGGACAATCGAACAATATATGTGGCACAGTTTCTTCAGTTTCAGAATCGCAAATGCACGATGGGCTCCCCTTACACTTGAAACGGTACAAGTATGCTGAGAACCCACCGTGCCCCGTCATAATTTGTGTGATAACATTGTTAATTTTGCACTTCCTGACTATCCTGTAGGCAGCCACGGCATCAGGGAAAAACAATTTGGTCACTGAAGCAGTTGCTTGGGAACTGTATCTCCGGTTCCATTCGTCAAGAGTTGCCGTACGAATGCATCTCTTGACGTATGAAACCGGACACAAGTCATAGTCGGGCTTTCGCCCGGAACCTTCGGCGGCTCTCTTGGCTAATTCGTCGGCCCTCTCATTCTCTGCCAACCCTGCGTGAGCTTTGATCCAAAACAAGGTAACAGCCCTGTTTTGGATGGACAATAATCTCAAGTTTGCCCTTGCCTCTACTGCCAGCGGGTAGTGTCGGTCGTAGTTTCGGATGGTTTGAAGGGCTGCCATGGAGTCGCTGAAGATTCCAAACGACTGCGCGCTATGTTCTAGAATTTTCCTAGTTGCAAGGCATATCGCCAGAAGCTCAGCCTGGTAAACGGTGGAGTAATATGGGAGAACCAGTTTGAGGACTTCGGTTTCGACGTCACCACTCCATATGGAGAGCGCCGCACCAACCTTGTCCCCAATCTTGCTCCCGTCCGTAAAGATACGAATCTCAAGTTCGTTCTGGGCATCGAGTTGCTCTTGGCTTACCAGGCTTACAAGCTCCAATTCCGCGCGCTCGGCGGGGTGTGGGGCCTCCATTGCCGAAGCAGTCAGCTCGACCAGTCCGCCGCCGAGTGCCGGCTGAGGCACCCCCCTTCTGGCTTCATATAACGATGCTGCCTCGTGAACCCGGAGGTCGAGGGGTAGTATACCAGCCAGCACCAGCGCAGAGGTGTACTACCTTGAAGCGGGCCAATCGATGAGTCAAACGCGCTCGATATCGACGATCGAGTCTGGTAATGAAAACTCATACTAGGCCTACTGACATCTCTTTGAGGCCGTCGTGAAACACAGCGCGCCATCGACCCGGGCCTGGCCCTTACTGGGCGGCAAGCTGCCCACTGCACGCCGCCCGCAAGCCCGCAGCTACGGTGGCCGAGAGTTTGATATTAACTCACTAGACCAAGACGTATGCTCCACCGAGTCCTCAAGTCGAACCCCACAGTGGTGACACCCTGGCATTTCCTCCCCCCTTATCGGGAATACGAACCTCCCGAAACAGCCGGGTCCGGTGAGAACCTGCGTCAGGCGACTCCGCCTTAGAGCGAAAAATGTGATTTCATTTTGATCGGGTACTTATTGCACTATTCTATTAAATAACTGATTTGTTCGTTGATAGCATTTAACACTTTCAATGTAGATCCACGCGAGAAGATGACTTTTTCATTGCTTCAAACAATCAAATTATAACCAGACCAGAAACACATAATTCAACATGTCGGCAACCACCGGCCCACCTGTTGTAAAAAAGGTGGGCCATCGAGTTCCCTGTCATACAATAGCAATAAATAAAAACTTACCTAGCAACTCCATGTACTATGTTGAATCGCTGCGACCACGACAGAGGCGGGTGATTAGTCTTCCCTCGTAGCCTCTGCTCTAAGGACCCTCCGGCCATCAGTTGATACACTAGACACGCTTCCGGTCCTAGATATAACAATAACGTACTATGAAATGCCGCCACGCCGACATGTAGGCGGCTTGCCGGCGGCTAGCGTACGCAAGCGCTCTGTTGCCCGGTGATATTTCAGCTGTAGTGACGTGCTAGTATTTTAAGTACCAAATAAGTTTCTGATGTCGAGCCGCCGATATGCCGCCGGCAAAGTTTTACGACTTGCAATTACTGAAGCCGTCAACGTAGCCCGCCGGCAAAATGTTGCCGACATATGCCGCCGGGCCGGCAGAGCGCTTAAAGTACAAGGGAAGTCACGTTATATACATATTTTTATGCCTCACAGTGGGCCCTATCGCAGCGCTTATTTTTTTAATTGTCAAAGCATCATGCTGGGATAAGAGCCCTTTTACCTCGTATAGGACTTTCTGACTTATTTTCCTTTTTGATACAATTTTCTTTATATACAATTTGGTTTTCATGTTTGATTGAATCTAGTTTAGTTTAATAACCTTCATGTACAAGTCACAATAAACACCTTTTGTTTCTTCATATTTTAAAATAATTTTACCTCCCAAAGAGTATCCATACAGCGGCAGTATGTTGTCATGTCGATACTGATTCAAGCACATTTCTCTGATAAGTTCCTTGTTCCTGTCGTTGTTGTCTCTGAGACGCTTCACAGCGACCGGCAGATGTTTCCATTCACCTGTAGAACATAACATAATTTTTATTTTATAATTATTAACTAGTGCTTCATTGCAATCCCGCCTGATGGTAAGCAGTGTTGCAATCGTTGATGGTAAAGTGCGCTAGTTTATTATGCCTATTCAATTAAAAAACTGAGTGAATAGGAAGGAAGACGGTAGTTGAGCGAAGTGGTGCAATGTTAAACCCAATAACGCGACCAACGATGCTGCGCCAGAGGGAGATTGCAGCCAAATAAAATAATATAGTTTACTGACATTATCTAACAACAGATCCAGGCTTTCAGCCTGCTACCAATACGTTAGAATTTCTGAAACAGTCACCATCTCTCACCAAATATAGCAAACTCTCAACAACTCTAATCAGTTGTTAAGAGTTGGGGATATTTGGTCATCATCATCATCACCATCTGAGCGTATAATCCCGGTTGCATCCGCGGCTTTCGCGTTGGAGCCCGGGGTCCGCTTTCCTACACTGACTCCTCCATTTCTCACGATCTCTGATATCACGTGGTGTGAGATTGTTGGCACGCATATCATCTCTTACAACGTCAAGCCAGCACTTCTTTGGTCTACGTCGCTTGTTCCGGCCCGGCGGAGGCGCCATGGCAAGACATTCGTTACCCACGTAACATGTACCGGTTTTCTCAAGTCTCTCAACGATTCTCACTGTATGAAACATACACTGTACCTTTGAACACTTGTCCGAATCCCCCTCGGCCTAACAGATTGCAGTCGGCCCAGTAGCCGGTCGCTTCTCGTAGTTCCTCATAACTCATTCTTGGAATGGCCGACACGTTTCTCATAATTTCATCATCCTCGTGTGATTTCTCTCCTTGAGTTGATGACGACTGGAGATATAACAGAACAAAGAAATAATTAATAGTCACGAAATGAAAAGAATGTGCACCTGTTCTTTTCTTTTTTTTTTTTCTTGAGGCTTCATTGAAAAAGGAATTGAGAACTTGAGATATTTATCAAGTTTTCTATAGTATATGACTCAGTTCATATTCCATATAAATGAGAAAGTTTGTGAGAATGTATGGATAGATATTTGTTCCATGCAAAAACTACTGAACGGATTTAGATGAAATTCCGTACACAGATTGTTTATAACACACCTTTTATCCCGATATTCCCACGGGATCGAAAATTACGCGGGTCAAACCGCGTGGCGCAGCAAGTTTAAAATGTGACTAATTAACCATGCATGCTTTTGTGCAAGTTACAGACATGTATTCCGGGCATTAGTATGATAACAATCGTTATATGTAAATAAACCTACTTCCGAATTGATTACCCACGCATGCGTAAACTCTGTGAACGTCGATTTTCCTTGTATTGTTAACTAGTTTTGCCAGCAGTTTCGCCCGCGTGGACGATCCGAGATCTTACTTTCGCATTTCTAACATTACATAGTATGGTAGTACAACTGACTCATGTGTTTAACTTATCATTATATAAGAAATTTTGCTAAAATCAAAATCTGAAGATAAACTTAACAGTGCAAAGTACAGACATTTACGTAGCAATGGAAAGGCTTTCCATACTATAAGATAGAGGTCTACTTGTTCAAATTAAATTAGAGCTAGCGAAACTCCAGACATGATGAATCATCAATATCAAATCACGAAAAACAAAAATAACTTACTACATATGTTCTAAACTCATACTTACATCAAGTTAATACATTTCTCTATTATATTTTTATTTGTTATGATATTTATTCCCATCAAGTCTGTTGTTGTTGTATTACTAAAAAAAATCTCATAATTTCCGTATATGTAGAGATAGAATTTAATAAACCCCTTCAAATATCGTTTGGTATCATCCAAAGAAGCCAAGCCGTTGTAAACTTTATTTAGAAAGTACTTAGCAGCCATTTTTGCACAACTACATAAAAGCTACAAGTGAAAGATGAAACGGGAACATGGCTTAGTCAAAGTAGGCATAAAAGTAGTTTATGAGACTGTTAGGCCCTCCGCACATGGAGCTATTCAAAAGGAACTAATCACAAACTCAAATTACTAACGAGTTTTTTGAGCGTCACCGCCCATACATTGCCATACAGGTTCGCACACGACGCGACTAGTCACTAACCAGTTAGTAACGCGTTGGCAACTGATCGCGCGCGATGCGTCGTGCCGGTCGCCGAGCTACTAGGTTACCCGAGTTTACTGTGTTTTGATGTGAAAAATGAATGATCAAGCCTTAAATATTAAATTTGTGCAGAAAGTGGAACAGTATTTATTATCTGTTTCACGCAGCTCTCGTGCTGCAACTGACAATCTGAAGTTCACATTATTTTGGATATATGGGTGAATCCAAAATCTGCGTCGATTCCTTCGGCGTCTGTTATGATGATAATATAGTATAATCATCATCGCTTGATTCACTCGACATTTTTATTGCTTCCAATATTTCCCCTTGCTAGGTTTTTCGCACGTGTTTATTTGGTAGTAGAAATAACAGCAGTGACTGAAACCTTGCAATGTTAGTAGCGTCGTGTGCGAAATACAGTTTATAACTAGTTTGGAATTCTAATTACTGATTAATTCCGTCATATTTGAGTAGCTCCATGTGCGGAGGGCCTTACTGTTAGAGTTGTTAGTAATATCCCTCATTATGTAACAGTTTCATACACTACTTTATCTAATCTCATACATTTTAAGAAACAATAATAATCAATTATGTGTCCAGCGAAACACAACAACGACTCGCAATGCAAAGAAACGTATTTGGCGCCAAAATTCTGCACCCTGCATCACCGAGCACGCGCCAAAGCGCGCGCAGCCACAGATAAAAAAAATAAATAGTGCTATCTATGGTTTGTAATCTGTACGGTAATGAAAAAAAAAAATATTATAACATTATTTTGTTAAAGAAATAATGTTATAATTTAATTTTTTAATTTCCTTTCGATATACTATGGGTAAAGTACGTCAATATAAACTCCTTTTTAGTTTTATATTTTTAATTTTTTGATATGAGAGTTAAGAGTAGATAAACGGCTTTTACGCGGCTTATGTTGTAAATGTATGTGTTTAATCCACGAGTGTAAGTGAAGATCGTCACTGTTTGAGTGAATCATAATAATTGCATGTAAAACAAATTAATGGAAGAACAATGATATCATTGAATCTGACCACAAATGTTGGCTCACCTTACTTATATCCGTACTCGTTTCATAGTTCGGCGAAGGTGAGTTAACGTTCTGAATCTTACTAGTCGCTTGTAGACCACCCTGAAAAGGAAAGCAAATATTTAGGATTCTTTATCGCCTATAACTTTTATCCTTAAACTTAGCTCCTGAAATACATACCTATGAAACATACTTCATTAAAGGCATTACTACGTAAATGTCTATAAGTGTTCTCAAATTACGATGTTTATTTTTTACATACTTATCCTACAACTTTTTTTTTCTAATGTTCCTACGGGATTGAAACTTTGGGAGTGAAACCGAGGGGTGCAGCTACGTTACTTTTGTTTGCGAAACCTGAATACAGTTTGTTTAGAATAAGCAACTGAATCGATTCTAATAATTTTTAAACCACGTTATATTTTTTTCCCAAACACATTTAGAAATTGTTGCAGTGTGGTTACCGAGCGCACCCATGTGCACGCCCGCGCAACAGCTGACGCCAGAGGTCAATGCCCCGCTCGCCCGCCCGAGCCGGGCGTGGACCATATTTTTGTTGGGACAGCCAAGTAGGACAAACTCATAACTTTGTGGTTTTTCATGATATCTTTTTGAAATTTTGTACACTGATTCTTTACTTAAAAATAAAAATAATGTTGTATATGTATTTACATATAATTCGAATTTTAACTATAAATTTTAATAGGTTTTATATTTAATCTATCTGTTTGGTGGTTTAATATTCGCGATATTCCCACGGGATCGAAATCGCGGGGCGCTACTAACAATATAATATTGGCGGTAAGCCAACGCAAAACTTAGCTATAAGAATGGTTTTCCTTAAGATTTCCACAGATACAGATAGTCTTAAGGAAAAGTATTTCTTTGTAATCCATACTAATATTATAAATGTGAAAGTGTGTTTGTTTGTTTGTTTGTCCTCCCTTCACGCCGTAGCTAAGCAATCAATCGACCTGATTTTTGGCATACAGTTAGTTGAAAAGATGGAGAGTAACATAGGCTACTTTTGGTCCTAAAAAAACATCAAGTTCCCAAGGGAGATTACTGGAATATTTGTATGTGTACACCAAATATCCTAATATTATAAATCGGAAAGTGAATTTGTTTGTTTGTTCCGCTTTCACGCCGTAACTACTAAGCCGATTGTTTTGAAATTTTGCAGACGTAAAGTTAGAAGTCCGGATTAAATAATAGGGTACTTTTTTATCCCGGAAAAAAATTATATTCACGAGGGAAATCTAAAAGCGCGATATAACCGATCTCCACGCGAGCGAAGCCGCGGGCGGAAAGCTAGTTAAGTTATATAATTTAAGTACTTATCCACTTAACCGTAAATATTATCCCAATATGAACTTTGAAGTGGATAAGTACCTAAATTCTGTAACTTATTTACAAATTACAATGAAATATATTCATAAAATATGTCGCTAAATGTACGAACAACAGGCCAAGCTACCCGAAACTATCAAATATTCCCAATCAACTTTGAAGCTTAGGGCTTTAAAGATAAAGTTGAAAATCTAATAACGAAATCTGTCATATCCTCCTCCTTCCTCTCAGTCTAAAGAGATCCACGACTGGACAAAGGCCTCGCCCAAGGCTTTCATTCCATTGGGGGGGCATTGCCTTAATCCCCACGCTTGGCAGGCGGGTTGGGGATCGCAGTAATTTGTTATTCCACAGGAGAAGCGCTGCTGCCCGCTTCCCTGGTGAGAGTTCCCTTAGTCGCCTCTTACGACACCCACGGGAGGATATGGGTTGGTACTATTCTATGCCAGGTACCACACCCTTATTACCCCATATATAAACCCCCTTATTCATAAACGCTGCTTAAAGTTAACTAGTGATTAGCGATTCTTTAACAATACATTTTGACCATTTAACGTCACTTAACTTTAATCATCCTTTATGAATAAACACTATAGTGTTTAAGGGGTTTAGTCATAAACGATGTATGAACGTCTAAAATGTATGTTTAAACAATCGCTAATCACTAGTTAACTTTAAGCAGCGTTTATGAATAAGGGGGATAGTGTTTGAGAAGTTTGTTTTAAAATAAGAGAAATTGTTAAAAATCGCATAGTGAGGCTAGTTTCGGCGAATAATATAAGATAATAAATAATAATAAAAGAACAAGAAAAAATTAAGATAAATAATTTCAAAGTACAAACCTAATCAAAGCCAGATTATGTTTATTCATAAATCATAATACCTAAGTACTAATACCCACTACCTATATACAATTTGATAACTGTGTTACGTAAATACTGTATCAATGACCATTTTATATATATCCATTACGTATTACTGTCTACATGGGATTCCCAGTAAGTATACGTACTATAATTGAACATGACCAAAATGCCCGATTAGTAATAGTTTAATAGAAACGCGCCTGTTATAATGGAGTCATTTACAAACCAAAATATTCACATAATTATTACTCTACTTATTTTTAGTACGCACGGCTACACATCAAGCTATACATTGTCGAACCTTACAGGTCTCTTGCAGGGCTCACAAATGAAAGATAAAATTTAGGACTCAAACCCCTTTATTATATGCCATCCTTTGTTCATATATATAACTAGAAATAACTATTACAATTTAGACATCTTTACGACAATATGGTTTATAGTGAACTACGTCAATTTGACGCAGTACAAACCTTCTAGTTATTTTGACATTCACTATTTAAAAACACGCAATCCATGATTCGGCCAGTATTCTCACAAAGGAGTTGAGATTACTTCCAACACACCCCCTTAATCTCAACCCTTTGGAGAGAAAACATCCAGAACCACTTTAAACACCTTAACTACATTCTCGAAAACCTTACTGTAAAATTTTTTTAACACTTTGGACAACACACCATTTTCTCAAAAACTTTCTAAACAACCAAACCCAAACACAAAAGTAACCCTAAACCTCACAACAATAAGACAAAAACTAAACACTCTACCAACCTTAACAAAGAAAAACTACAAATCATACACAACCACATAAATCTAAAAACCATATACATAATCCCATAAATCGTACCTATAAACCAAAAATTATTATAAAGAGAGGAGTCAAAAAACGCATAAAAAAAGAGTTCACAAACCTTTTCCAATGTTTCACAAACCTATTCCAATATTATTATGCTCACGCTTCCACTGTGCTAACGCAGTGTTTCTCCTCCCCTAATAAAAATCTTTGATTATCACAAAACTTAAGTGCACCCCCTTAAACTAACCTAACTTACAAGTCACTAATTTTCTTCCGTAAGCTTCTTTTTCGTCTACTAATTCCCATGTCCCATTCTTCTCTAACGAACACTTTTCCTCCTCTATTGCTTCTAACCATTCCCTATCTATAACTTCAACAAACTCCCTATCTATAACTTCAACAAACTCCCTATCTATAACTTCAACAAACTCCCTATCTATAACTTCAACAAACTCCCTATCTATAACTTCCAACAAACTCCCTATCTATAACTTCCAACAAACTCCCTATCTATAACTTCCAACAAACTCCCTATCTATAACTTCAACAAACTCCCTATCTATAAGTTCCACTGCGCCACTCTGCTAAGAAATCCATCTCAAACTCATTAAATCTACTAGGAACCTTCCTCTCTCTATAAGGATTCCTCCTGGGTACACTAGATTCTTCTTCACACTCATTAACTCTCTCTTCAATAATCTCTTGACTCGCATCTAAAAATAGATCATCATCTACTATTTCCGCATTTACATCTTCTAAATTCTCAATATCTTCACTAGCTTCATCTATATTTGCCACATTTTCAGTTATCACCTCCTCTGTATCAGCTTCTTTATCAATCTCATGATTTATTTCAACTTCTACTTCAACTCTATCTCCAAAATTTCTCCCAATTCTGGTTTCCCTTTGGTTGTCCAACTGTATCCTTGTGTTTTGTTCCCTACACTCATTTATTTGTTCACTTATTTCTTCATTCTCTGAATCACTTTCATTTGTGCGCCCTTCATTTATTCCATCTTCAATTGTTCCATCTTACAACCGTATGTATTACTTTCTTCGCGTTCCTGCGTTCTGGGCCCATAACCTGTTGAACCTTACAGGTCTCTTGCAGGGCTCACAAATGAAAGATAAAAATTAGGACTCAAACCCCTTTATTACATGCCATCCTTTGTTCATATATAGAAATAATTATTACAATTTAGACATCTTAACGACAATATGGTTTATAGTGAACTACGTCAATTTGACGCAGTACAAACCTTCTAGTTATTTTGACATTCACTATTTAAAAACACGCAATCCATGATTCGGCCAGTATTCTCACAAAGGAGTTGAGATTACTTCCAACATACATAACCAGTATAAGCTGACTTCTGTTTGTACGAGAAACCTATTACCTAAGCGAGATCAGCTAAAACTGGAAATGGATAGCTTGACGTGTAGCTTGACGGGTCTGAGCAGTTGTGTTGCGATGTGTGCCGGGTACGATGGGCCAAATGTTGTGTTGGGAGATTGGACGTGGAGGGTCCTCAGATCAATCTCCCTTTGGCGCAGCATCGTTGGTCGTGTTGTTGGGTTTAACATTGCAACACCTCGCTCAACTGCCGTCTTCCTTCCTATTCGCTCAGTTTTTCTGAGTTACCTATTCACTCTTAATAAACTAGCGCGCTTTACCATCAACGATCGCATCACTTCTTACCATCAGGCGGGATTGCGGTCAAGCGCTAGTTTATAATTAATAAAAAAAAAAGTCGGATAATTAATTATTGAAGATACGTTTAGCTAGTGGTTATAGATTTTCCATTATAAAAAAGATTAAGTTTTTGTAAATGGTTTATTTTGAATACATTTATTTAATTATTCAATACACACATACACATGAATTTTATTTTAATGTTGATAGTCCTTCATTTCGTTTACTTGAAGACATTTTACCACTCATAACAAAATTGCTGTTACTATTTTGTTATGAGTATAACGACAGTTAACAAAAACAAGAAACTAATAGCGGCACACATCGCAACACAACTGCTCAGACCCGTCCTCCGTACGGCTTCACCAGACATCATGCCGGAACACGACAAATCGCTTGGCGGCAAGGCTTTGTCTGGTGGGTGGTAACTTCTGCCGGCGGCCGATGTTACAAAACTTTTGAGAGCTGCTATTCCATCACATTGCTTTTTTGTTGACCTTACCTTCTATTACTGCAAGTAGCAAACGCCATTTCAGATTCGTTTCGTCATTGGCGCGGCTCATACGCGTTTATATCCTCCATTGACGTAGTCTATGATATCCCCCGACCCACCTCGTCACATCGCATCGCCCGGTCTACTTTTTGCTTAGCGTTCTCCCTGATTCCTTGATCTTTTAACTCGACTCTGGCGTGATTTAAATCCTTAAGACTGACTATCAAATGCAAAAAGATTTTTTCAAATCCGTTTTACTATTCGCATCCACACAAACGAACAAACTCGTCAGTGTTATTATTAATTATGGTTTGTGTTCCACGGTGAAGACTAATGTGTCTATAATTAGAATATAAATAATTTAATGGCTATAATTATCAAATCCAATAGCAATTTGTTCTATTTAAACGCTAGTTAACCAGGCGTTAAGGGGTAGCCAACTTACCTAAAAAATTCCGTAAAATCGTGTGACACACGCCCAATCATTGGTAAAGACGCACGAAAGCATATAAGGAAAAATGCTCCAATGAATACATTCGTCGTTAAACAGGACTGAGTTACCTGTTTCGCGGGTTTTTGTTTCGTTTAGGCTTGTGTTTTACATAAACAACATCAAACCTGTATTCCCCAAAGGGCTGGGCAGAGGTCAACGGTACACACAATTCAATGAAGTGTTTTCTTACGATAAATTGTTTGTTTTTTGTTTTTGGGTTTTTTTTTTTAATTATAAACTAGCGCTTGACCGCAATCCCGCCTGATGGTAAGCAGTGATGCGATCGTTGATGGTAAACCGCGCTAGTTTATTAAGAGTGAATAGGTCACTCAGAAAAACTGAGCGAATAGGAAGGAAGACGGCAGTTGAGCGAGGTGTTGCAATGTTAAACCCAACAACACGACCAACGATGCTGCGCCAAAGGGAGATTGATCTGAGGACCCTCCACGTCCAATCTCCCAACACAACATTTGGCCCATCGTACCCGGCACACATCCAGGCCAGGTGACACTTAGCAGCACCAGCCCAAATGTGGCTGCAGTACTCCACACACGAACCAGTCTAACTGCTGATTTTGGCTAAACTTCGATATTTTCCGTGAAGCGACTGCCGTCTGACCTCTACAACCCGAATCCAATATCGAAGTATTGCAGTTAGACCAATTGTTGGACTTTTGTGGGCTCCAACAACACGTGACGACTGGCACTAGATGTTCGTTTGGCAACCAGATCAGACCAGTGCAAATATTCATATTCATGCATACAAATATTGCGCGGGGATCGAACCCGCTCCGCCTTGCGCAGCGGCCGCGTTCGCTACCGCACGCCAAGAAAGCTGTCAGCTGGTGGGACTGAGTGCGGAAACCAAACCCGTAACATAGAACATAGTGTCATTCTACACTTCCTTCACCTAAGTTTTCACAGTAAGATGGTTACGGAATCGCACTGATGATGTCATCTGATCTATAGAAGTCCATTCGCCACCCACACATGTCAGCTATTCTAAGTTACAAGAAAAATATATGAATATAAAAGATATAAACTTTATATCTTTGTCATTCTTAATAACATAGATATAGGTACTATATAATATACTGTAATAGTACAAAAAAAACAACAGGTCAGTGACACAGAAATGTTACATTCAACAAACACTGGTTGATTATTCCAATTTTTGCCTTATTACAATGACATAAGAGTTTATATTCTAAAATATTCTAAAATGCTTTTAGAATAAAGTCAGGTCAGTCAGGGAGTTTTTTCTACCACTTCTTCCTAGCGAAATCACTAGGAAGTGTCGATGGGTGGGCATTTTGGGGGACTGTCTTATGTAATATTGACATTCAAAAAGTGCTAATTCTCAGCCTAATTTGAATAAATAAGTTTGATTTGATTCGAATATTTAAAAATTTGGTTGTGTTTATAGTACAGTAGAATCCCGATTATCCGAACATCGATTATCCGGACATCCGATTATCCGGACTCAGTCGTCGCTCTACTTATCAATTAAAAATATTTTGACGGTGTAACGCGACATGTTACGACAAGTTTCTTCATTTGTTTGGGGGATAGTATTGGTCAGTGTTGCCAACTTGGTGGATTTTCCACTAAAACTGGTGGTTTAGGCCCCCCTTTTAGTGGCGAAAATTAGTTTTTAGTGGCTGGTTTCGCACCCTAATCTCCGGAATTTCTATTTTGTGTCTTTTTAATTCTAAGATTGATTAAAAGATTGTTGTTATATGCTAGTAGAAGCGTGGAACTCTGTGGAATCGCAAACATTAAAAAGGGCGTGGAATAAATTATTAAAATTAACTCTATCTAATTCTTCAATTGATCTGTATGACGATTTTAAAGAAATAACAGAAGCAATGAAAATTCTTAGCATTGGTGAAGGGTGCGATGAAGAGAGCATTAAGGAGTGGCTGAACTGCGATGGTGAAGACCCTGGATTCCAAATCTTAACTGATAAAGAAATCATTGAGGATTTGAACAGTAACGAGAGAGAAGATGAAGAAGAAACTGAAACTGGAGAAGAATGTCAAGTACCATCTCACGCAGAAGCTTTTGAAGCTCTAGATGTGGCTTTTAAGTGGCTTGAAAGACAGGACGAATCGGATCCTATACAGTTGCTACAACTGAAGCGCATCAGGGACTTGGCCGCAATGAAAAGATGTGATTCATTACGTCAAAGATTAATAACAAGTTATTTCCAATCAAAATTCTAAATTACATAAAGATATTATGTAATTCATTATCTATCGTTAAGCTCGTTTTTTATATATCGTATTTTCTAAATGACACATGTAAAATCCGTTACATATTAAAAAATATATTAAAGTTTTAATATTGTTTGATTTGCTTTGAAATCGATTATCCGGATTTTCGATTATACGGAATACCCCTGGTTTCAATTGATCCGGATAATCGGGATTCTACTGTATCTAGATATAATAATGTTAAGTTTCACCATGTGATATTAACAGTCAAGTTTCCAAAAACAGAGAGAGAGAGAAAGAGAGAGAGAGAGAGAGAGAGAGAGAGAGATAAAAGATATCATAAACAGTACAGACATACCTTTTCTATTAACATAACAGGCAAAGGAATTGAGCCAAAGTTGCCATCAGTCTTTAGTGAGCTCTTCTTATTGCAAGAATCATCTGAAATTATAAAATAATTAATTGTAGTTGTGTTACTGATTGTGATTAGTTAATCAATTAAAGTTATTATTGCATACAGAAAGCACATTGATGTTAAAGTAGATTTTTTTTTAACTAGTTGAGCATTCACAGTGTTTTTGTAACAAGTCTTTGTAACAGAAACATGAATATATTTATGTTTTGTTGAGAGAAATATTGTCCACATGCAGAGATTTTAAGTTCACACCTCACTGCACTGCTTTTTTCTTTATAGCAAACCTGAATATAGTTTGTTCAGTATAAGCAACTGAATCAATTCCAATAATTTTTACATCATGCTTTATTTTTCCCAAATACATTTAAAAATTGTTGCAGTGTGGTTATCCTCCGCTCCGTCCCGCTGCAGGCGAGGCAGGCGAACAGTTTGTTGGCCATATTTTTTGTTGAGACAGCCAGATAAGATAATAAGCTCAACTTTGTGATTATTCATGATATCTTTTTGAAGTTTTGTACATAAGACTCTTTATTTCAGAATACTGGACATGAGTTACGAGTTTTGTATATACAAAAAACAACATTGTATAATAATTAATTCTGAACATTGGCTATAAGACCTACTTATCCTCCTGACACCTCGCGTCCTTCACAAAGAACAAAATAGACCAGACCGTTACGGCCGGCGATTTTCGAAGAATGACTTGAACTATGAACGAACGGCCTTTACAAAGTACAAAATACAGACCTATATTTTTAAGCATTTTTCATTTGATAATCTTGTTTTGACATTAGTCGGTCATAGGAAAGTGTAAGCTGTGATTGGTCTAATTTTGGCATGTGACAGTAAAAAGGCAATATCTTCGTTCACTTTCAATTTTTGCGGTCATTTGTCAACAACAATGGCGGCGCGTGGTGTGCGTGGTAAGTAAAAAATCATGTTTTGTAGCTAATTTAGCATTTACAAGTTTAGAATAAGTTTCATACACATGTTGAATATTTGTTTAATAATATAAAATTGTTTTTTGCACCGAATGTCATTTAGTTTTTTATGTATTGTAGCTTAAATTATTTTGTTCTTTACAAAGGCCGTTCGGTCTTAAATTTCATTCAACTGCGTAGTTTGTCCTTCTTAAACACCTAAAATAAATTGTTTTGTTGAATTCCATAAGAAATAACATTATAAAAATACTTATGAAGACTGATTGATGATCTCGACGTAGATGTTAAGCAAAATAATTTAATAGTAAATTATGTTTAAAAGTTTTTTTATGTATGTTTTTTGAGTTTATTTTTTAAAGATTTTAAAAAGTTTATAAAGAGTTATAAGCTTTGTAAGAGTTTTGCCTAAGATTGTAGGTAATTATTAAGAACAAAATGGTTAGAAAGTTAATATCTAAACTTTTGTATTTTTTTGATATTGTATGATTGTCCCCTTTTTTACAAGACTTTACGGTTTATCCTAAGATAAGTTTGTCAATTATCTAAGAATGTTTCCAGAATAAATGTTTCTTTTTTGGAACTAGTTCTGTTGTTTTATTTTTGATAAATGGTATTTTATTTATTAACAAATATCTAAAAATAGGCTCATTTTTCTTAGAAACAGTAGCTCCCCAGATATTTGAATTAAGGTCGGATGTACTTCATATAGAACAAAAGATAGCCAAATAAAATTGCGCACAACATGTTCTTTATGTCATACAAAATAAGGTTTGTTCTAGCGAAATATCATGTGAAAATATTATTGCACTTTTTTAACCAATCAAAAGTCTCGGCCTTAACAGCTAAAACACTTTTGTACTATATGTAGTACATCCGGTTGCCATAAAAGTCGGTCAAAATAATACTTCGGTGTCAGGAGGTTAATGCATGATTTTCTTTTACTTGAACTTCTTGTTTATGAATTGCATGCACTTCAAGTTTTTTGTTTATGAACTGAACTGTTGATGTAATTTAAAAATTTAGATAGTATTTCTGGTTAGCTCACATTTCGGCATCTATTAATGATAATAGTGTTTAAAAGAAATAAGTTACAAAATACCTACCATATAAAATTACAGATTTTCTTTCCTTTGTACTGCAAGAGTTTATACTTTTACTTAATAACTTATGGAAGTCAGAGTTGACAACAGGCTTGAGGCATTTGAGCGCTGGCAGGTGCTTCATTTTATACAACAAAATAAAAAGTTCTTCTACCCTATGGTTTAGCTGTCCCCATCTGGTGAACAATTGGTTAGTGGGTGACATAGCCAAGCGGCGTGCTGTTTGTTCCATGTCCTAAAAAAGGTAATCTGTATATGGTATCATTATAATAGAAATAAAATAAGAATTCAATAATTGGTGTTATGCTGTGAATCTGATGGCGATGTAATCACATGGTGCTAAAAACTTAGCCGAAAACCGGATTGAATGTACTTTCCAAAAAATAATTAGGGGATATAATCTTCTTCGCCACGTTTTCTCTATAAATATCCGCCTATACCATCTCCATTATCAAACCGTGACGTATTTAACATTATAAAAATCGGGAATTCCAAGAAAGCATGTTAAAAAAGATGTTTCGCGGTGAGGAAATACCCAAACTCCGCATTATTAATGATATGATATATACTTACGTTTACTTCAAACGCGGAATATTTCATCCAGTTGCCTGCTAATTCCTTCCAATAGTCTTCTGTATCGAGAAGGCTACATAATTCCTTGTTTATATCAAACGGCAACTCGTAAATGTACATTTTTTAAATCATAAAACTACGTAATTACGTACAAAACGGTAAATAACACAAGCACCATATAAAAATTCTTGATGAACACTGACATGTGACATGACAAAATTGACAATGTGAATTTACAATTGACATTGACATATTATTTCAAAAGGTCATCTGTCAATTTGACATCAGCACTTCTGTTCAACAACTGCTCTCTAATCTTAAGCAAAATATAAATTGATAGTCGTTTATTTGCATGAAATGTGATATATATAACATTTTAATGGTAGACAAGTATATATCTATTTACAGGGGATTACATCTTATCGCTACCATTACAACCCAACTCCTTTCGAAACATCGATCCTTATTAGGAGATGGCAGTTTTTAACATTAGTGAATTTGGATTTGATTCTTCTATATGTTGGAAGTAATCTCAACTCCTTTGTGAGAATACTGGCCGAATCATGGATTGCGTGTTTTTAAATAGTGAATGTCAAAATAACTAGAAGGTTTGTACTGCGTCAAATTGACGCAGTTCACTATAAACCATATTGTCGTAAAGATGTCTAAATTGTAATAATTATTTCTAGATGTCTAAATTGTAATAATTTTTCCTTATTTTAAAAATTACAAGATTTTGACTTTGCCGTGCTTGTACATTTTAGAGGTTGCTGTGTTTGTGAAGTCGAATGCACGTTACTATAAGCGTCTAGCCGACATATTCCCACGTAATAGACGTGATAATGGCCAACTTTGTCTCCAATCCGCTAAGACGAGCCTAATGCGCAAAAGCATATATTGTATGGGTCCAGTCATCTATAATAAAGTACCAAAAAGTTGGAGAGAACTACCTCTATCAATATATAAAAACAAACTTCGTACTTTTTTGACCGCCAGAGCATATTATAGTATTAATGAGTTTCTCAATGAAAATAATTTTTTTGACATTGTAGCGCGTAGGTCGTGTCGCGTAATTAAAACTCAGATAAATCGAACTTTGTGTATTGCACGAATGTAAAAGAGTACAATGTATTTGACGTGTACAATGACGCGATACAAGAGTGTGATCAAGGAATGGATATAATAATGATGTTGTATAATGATGTTGTACAATGATGTAGAATATGATAATAGTGTGTCTTACAAGCTATGCACTCACTTAAATACTAACTATCTCTATACTAACTATCTCTAAATGATAGTGGGGTAACCAATAACGAATCAGCTTCCGTCCTGCGATGTCCACGCGGTGTTGTGTGCGTTCTTGATGCTGATTCGTTGATCGAGGCAGGCCACGGCGTATGCTTGGTTAACGTATAACGCGCGCCAACTCAGTCACGTGCTAGATGACTCGTTATGGTTCCCACGGACGTTGACCGTTGGACCAGCATATGTGTTCCGGGGTGAAGAATGAGAACCCTCGCTGCGGGAGTCTGCGTCGCTGGGACGCGCGCCATGACTTCCGCGATCCTCGTATGATTAATAGTCGACCTCTTTGGTGTAATTTGTAAGAGGACATGTGTAGCCTTTGTACATCGCCACCATAGCGAACACGTGTGGCATTTGTACAATGCTACAGTCAACGGTCAACGTCCGTGGGAACCATAACGAGTCATCTAGCACGTGACTGAGTTGGACCAGCATATGTGTTCCGGGGTGAAGAATGAGAACCCTCGCTGCGGGAGTCCTTCCGCGATCCTCGTATGATTAATAGTCGACCTTTTTGGTGTAATTTGTAAGAGGACATGTGTAGCCTTTGTACATTGCCACCATAGCGAACACGTGTGGCATTTGTACAATGCTACAACATAAACAATTAATTGACTTCATTTTGACTGACTTAAATAATAATAATATTGATGTAATTGATAATTTTATAATACATTAGTAAATAAGTATGAAAACGTTTAATATTGTGATAATTTTTCTTTAGATTGTTTAACTCTATTATTTTGCACGTCATATTCTGACAAACATGTTGGAGCTTAACATTATTTATCACCATGTATGCACTTTTTATGTATGTACACACACATGTTTATGCAAATAAAATCTTATCTTATCTTATCTTATCTTATCTAGTTATATATATGAACAAAGGATGGCATGTAATAAAGGGGTTTGAGTCCTAACTTTTATCTTTCATTTGTGAGCCCTGCAAGAGACCTGTAAGGTTCAACACTATATACCTTTGTATAGGTACAGATATATATATATGTTGGAGACAGCGACGGCAGAGCGGCAGGGTCGACAGCATCCCGGTGCGGCGGCACAGGTTCCATTTGCAAAGTGACCGTTAGACGAACCCCACTTTCCAAAGCGACTCTGTCCATGTGACGCCATCACAAAATAACGTCACAAGCGTTCGCCCCTCTACTACGTAAATCAAATCAGCAACTTCTATTAAAATTATATCGACGATCTCCGACATATATATATATATATATATATATATATATATATATATATATACCTCTTTGGGCACTTAGTTGATCCAGCCACGATGCAGTTCATTATAGACTCCACCTTTAACTTGGAATAACTTTGATCCAGTTGCGTATTTCTCGGGCGGAGTGGCAACGTCGTATTCTATTTAGGGGCTTCTATTTCGGGATCCAGTTGCGTATTCTATTTCGGGCGGGTGGCCAAATATATTCGTCGATTAGGACATATACTCGACAAAAATTTTTCAGCAATTTCATGCATTAGTGGATCCGTAACGGTTAAATTTTTTGAACCCGCCAGGACTTTTTAGCTCTGAATATATTTCAAAAATCAATAATTTGTGTTGATCCATTTATGTACTCGCACTTCCAGTAATACTTCTTTTGATCCGATACCTATACCGTAACGGTTGATCAATTATGAATTTATTAAACCTAATCTAGAAATTTTATATTCGCAATGCTCCATACATTGTAAGATCTATATATATTTGTTAATATTTCATGCATTAGTGGATCCATAACTACCATTTTTTTTTTAAATGCACGAAGGCGTTTTGGCTCGTAATATATTTCAAAATTCATTTACTTATGTTGATCCATTTAGCTCTCATACTTCGTAATACTTAGGTATTTTGATCTGAATAGGTACTGATATCGTACCGGTCGATCAATTACGTTTAGTATGAAGTCAAAGTTATTATTTTTAATATTTAAAGAGGTTGAATTTTACGTATGGGGTTTTTATACTTTATTTCTAATTTACCATTTATTTTAAGTTTTTTGGAAACAAACTAATGAGTCCGAAGACGATATCGCCGCTGTAAATTTTGTGCTGAAAATATTGTTTGGACGGCCTCGGTAAGGTTCCTTTGGTAGAAATTGTATGCGAATACATAATATTATTATTAAGTTTTAAGGGTTGAACTTTGCGTAGCCGTTTTTTTTTTGGGTATAAATCAGGTAGAAAGAAAAATTGTTTATTCCACTCAAACAGAACGCACCTTATTATAATAATACACTAAAACAATACTTAACACAATAAAGAAAAAAACACACAGGATAGCCTCCGTGGCGTAGCGGTAGCGAACGCGGCCGTTGCGCAGGGAGGCGCGGGTTCGATACCCGCACAGTGAAAATATTTGTATACATGAATATGAATATTTGCACTGGTCTGGTCGTGCCTCGGAAAGCACGTTAAGCCGTTGGTCCCAGTTGCCATACGAACATCAAGTGGCAGTCGTTACGGGTTGTTGGAGCCCTCAAAAGTCCAAACAATTGTTCTAACTGCAATGCTTAGATATCGCCTTCGGGTTATGGAGGCCAGACGGCATTCGCTTCATGGAAAATATCGAAGTTTAGCCAAAATCAGCAGTTAGACTGGTAAAGCGGACCCCAGACTCCAAAGCTGAAAAGCTACGGATGCGACTGGGATTAACGCTGAGATGATGATGATGAAAGAAAAAAAAAAACAAAAATATAACTTACTAAAAAACCAAGCTCAAAATAAAACAATGTTTTGTTGATGTCATAACCCGGGTCAGGAGTTTTGGCGGGAAAGCTAAGCTGATTGTCACGTTAATTTTTCATTGGAAGTTTAAATTATTTATAGTGTTGTTTACTAAATAAAAGCGCATGATTTATGTAGTAAAAAGTAAATAATTCATAAAGAACAATGAGATATCGCAGCGTAGTGTGTACTATAAACATGTATACCTCATTGATTATATTTTTGTAAATTAAAAAAGATAAACTCAACCGCACGTTAGTGGAAATATAATCAGATTTGCTACTTAGCAATAAAGGTAATAAAGTTCTGAGTACATTTATCCGCCGTAGTGCGTTTGACATTCGTGGTGGAGTTTTCCCAGTCGACTCAAAGTTAAACATGCCTACGTGTATTATAAAAATAATTTCACTTAGTCGTGTTATATTTTAGCGAAAGAAAGCGCTGTTTTATAATGATTTGTGGTAGGTACTGGAACGCGTTAGACACATGGAATGTAAACTTTAGCGCGAATTAGGTAGTCTGCGTTTCATTCCAGCGTCCTAGTTTGAATTTCTTTTAAAAAAAAAAAAAATTATATTCGAAACATGAAACACCAAGGAGGTAACTAATAAAAGGTTTTATTTAAATTTCAGACTGTCTTGCAAATAGACAGTAGTAGACTGTTTATTGAAAAAAAAAAAACAAATAAACATCATAATAGAGCCATAGCGAGGGAAAAATTGTTATTGTTCATTATTCGTCTTAAAAAAACTTATAAAATAAAATTATGTTTTTGATTTCCGCGGATTGTTTGAGAAAAGTAGTTAGTAACTGCTTGCGTGATTTGACCGTATACTGCTTAGTATGATAGTATTGTCATCGGCAGCAGCGCGGGCGTTGAGAAAAGTGGTTTCGACATTGGGCCTTTTTTCTAATATGAACTTATATTGGAAGTAAGAAAGTTAGTAATCAATGTTAAAATCCTATAAAAATTAAATTGACAACAGAAAAATTATTGACTTTATAAAAAAGGAGGATGTTCACAATTCGCCGCAATCTTTTTTTTATGTATGTTCACCGATTACTGTAAGACGCCAATACTCGTTACCAAAATTATTTTTTATTTGAAAGAGTGATCCCATAGTCACCTGAGAAATCAAGGAAAACAATTGTTTTTGTCAAAATTTTTTGGGGCAACTAGTGCATTTCATGGTATTTTTATTAAGTATTTTAAAGCACTACAATTTAGTAATGGTCTGGAGTAGATCTGATGATGTAGTAAATATGAAGCCGGGAGACACTTGAGGGAACTTCTCGACAAGCAGCAGCACCAGCTACCTTGTGTTTGAGATTGATTAATTTGTATTAATAAGAACTTTACTTTTTTTAACGTATTCCGATATTGTTAAGATGCGGATAATGCCACTGCATTATCCGCATCAATATTGCTGTAATAACGCTATATTACTATTTGTAAGTATTTTGTATTGTTTGTTGTCCCATAATTAATAAAAATAAAATAAAAAAATTATACCTAGATGGGTTGTAACTGTCATTAGGACTCTGATGATGGATACAAAGGCCAATTCAGGGAACTCCTCAACCGTTTACAGTAGTTCCCTTGTGTTTAGAATAATTAATATATACAGTATGTTAAGAAAACCCTGTCCGACCCGTGAAGGTGTTGTTAGGTATCTATAACTGATTCTACTACATACAAAACCGGGCTAAACTTAAAAAAAAATCCCCCTAAAAAAATAATATTATTTCGCAAAAAGATGTAACTTCATAAATGTGCGTTAAGCACCCTTCCGCGGGCGGCGGGCGGCAGGGGACGTGGCATGTGGTCGCATCGCTATTCGCTTATAATAATACCACCGGTGTTGTCACTTTTTAAAAATTGACAAATTTCGGGGAAGTTGCAATTAATTCGTGGGAAAAAAAGATTATTTCAAAATTCATTTGTATTGGGACTATGATGATTACGTAAAATTTTATATTATATTTGGTCATGTGTTTACCTAACCTTTATTATCCTTATGGGTCGGACAGGGTTTTCTTAACATACTGTATTGATGAGCAATTTTCACCCATATGGATTATTATGAAAATCTGCAGTAGATTTGATGATGAAGACCATAGACAGTCGAGAGAACTCCCCAACAATTCACAGCAGCCAACTTGCGTTTGTGCTTGATTAATTTGTATCGGCGTTGGAAAAAATTTACCGTCACATTTTTCGGTTACGCGCCATCTTTTTATTAATTTTTTTTACTATATTTACCCACCTCGAAGTCCTTCCCCATATCCCTACCTAAAATCCCGGATATCTCGGAAACGGCTGGGAATTTCAAAATTCTGACAAATTCCCCCCCCCCCCCCTCCTTACTCATCCCCCTCCCAGCCGGAATCTATATTCAGATAGGACCCCTAGACCCCCATTTTGACCCCATAGTACCTGACCCCCAATACCCATATAGCACATACATTCCGAGATTCCAGTGTCCTGTCCCCTCCCACTCTCCCCTCATGAAATGAAATGAAATGAAATGAAATGAAATGAAATGAAATCGTTTATTAAGCAAGTAGGATCACCGATCACTTTTACACGTCATGTTTTTTTTTTTTCATTCTTTTTTTTTTTTTTAAAACTAGATGAAGCCGGCATTTCCTAACTGACTACCTCTGAGAAGAAATAGCCGAAACAAACTCAGGGATCATCGTCTTTTTTAAAGTCCAGACATTAAAAATGAAAATGTTTACAATAATTTACGTTATAATTACGCATATTGCTTAATAACAATGCTTAACAGAGCGAGCAGCTCAGTCCCAAGCCTCTCTATCCTCTAAATAATCTGAGATTTTATAATACCCCTTTTTGCAAAGTTTGGCCTTTATATAGGTTTTATATCGTTTAATGGGTAAGTTTCGAATGTCCATGGGAAGCTTGTTGTAAAAGTGTATACATTGACCCATGAACGAGTTGCCTACTCTGTGGAGACGAGTGTGATGTACAGCAAGATTGTGTTTGTTCCTGGTATTTATATTATGAACTTCGCTTATTTTCTTAAAATTAGATATATTTTTATGTACATACATAAGATTTTCAAATATATATTGCGAAGCTACAGTCAGAATGTTCACCTCTCTGAATTTTTCTCTAAGAGAATCTCTAGGACCAAGGTTGTAAATGGCTCGAACAGCCCTTTTCTGTAAAACAAAGATGGTATTGATGTCCGCACAAGTTCCCCAGAGAAGAATCCCATAAGTCATAAGACTATGAAAATAACTAAAATAAACAATTCTGGCTGTATTCACATCAGTTATCTGTCTAATTTTCTTAACAGCATAAGCGGCAGAACTGAGTCTACCCGACAGCTTCTCAATGTGAGGACCCCATTGTAACTTGGAGTCAATAGTCAATCCAAGAAAAACTGTCGACTCGACAGGGATCAACTCTACTCCATTCAGTTGAACATTGGTACTTAACTGCCTGACATTTGGCGTAGAAAATTTAATGAATTTAGTTTTTTTTTCATTCAAAAGAAGGTTATTTACATTAAACCAATGGACAACTTTCGAAAGTGCATTGTTAACTTCGTCAAAATTTGCTAGCTGACGCTTGACTTTAAAAATAAGAGAAGTGTCATCCGCGAACAATACTATGTTGTGATTATCCCTCACGTGATGAGGTAAGTCATTAATATAAATTAAAAACAAGAAAGGACCTAGAATTGAGCCCTGCGGAACGCCCATGGTGACCTCAGATCCTGCAGATTTGTTGCCATTAACATCAACCCTCTGAATTCGATTATTCAGATAAGAAGTCAGAAGGTCGAGAGCTCTGTCCCTTAAACCATAATGGTACAGTTTCCTAATAAGAGTATCATGATGTACGCAATCAAAGGCCTTGGACAAATCACAAAAAATACCAAGAGCATCTTGCGATTCCTCCCAGGCCCCAAATATGTTCTTTAGCAACGCCACGCCCGCATCGGTAGTTGAACGACCTTTGTAAAACCAAATTGTTTCACGTGTAATAAATTATATAAGTTGAAATGTCTCAACAACTGTTTCAAAATTAATTTTTCAAAAATTTTGCTCAAAGTTGGTAATATAGAAATTGGCCGAAAATTCGTGGGATCAGTTGTACTACCAGATTTGAACAGTGGAATTACTTTGCTAAGTTTCATCAAATCAGGAAATATACCAGATGTGACACAAGAATTAAAAACAATTGCTAAGAAAGGTGCGATAACATCTATTATTGAAGCTACAGTATATACTGACAAACCCCAATGATCGGCAGTTTTTTTTACATCAAGATCCTTAAAAGATTCTATAATGTCTTTAGCAGTCGCAAACGTAAATTCAAAGTGTTTGTCACATTCTGGAACACATTCTTTTAGTATGGCGTAGGCAGAAGTGGAGGAAGAAGACAAAGTTTTTGTTGTTATTATTGGAATACTAGTAAAAAAATTCTCAAACTCAGTTGCTACCTCCAAGTCCGCCTTTATATCTTCATCGTTAATTTTAAGATGGAAATCGCGATTTTGTACTTTTGTTCTTCCAGTTTCAGAATTTATAATTTGCCAAGTTGTTTTGATTTTATTTCTAGAAGATTTTATTTTATTTTTAATGTGTATGGCTTTTGCTGAGGAACAGGCTCTCTTAAAAGTTTTTGAATATTTTTTAACGAATTCTTGAAAAGCTACATCATGGTTATATGTTTTTTCCTGATACAATTCATACATTTTTTCCCTGCTTTTATAAATACCTGGGGTTGCCCAGTCACTAAATATAATGCGGTCGCTAACAGGCAATGTTTTTTTTGTGAAAACTTTCATAAATTCACAATTAATCAAGTTAAATAGTATACTATATGCATGATCCGGGTTGGTGTGATGAGGCAAGCCCGGTAGCTTTTCAATTAAATTATTTTTAAATTGTCCTAAACGATTTTCATTTACAGGAACAAAACTCACAAGTTTTCTTTGAGCTCTGACTTCACTCTTCTGAGGAAAAGTAACTAACTGGCCACAGTGATCAGAGTCTAACTCATTTATAATTAAATGGTCAGAAGGTCTTAGGTTAGAAAAGATGTTGTCTAAACAGGTGGCACTTGTGGCAGTTATTCTAGTCGGCTCAAAAAATCTTGCGTACAAATTATAGGACTTGAATAAAGAGATAAATTCATTCACTGTAGCTGATTTCTCTAGAATATTAATGTTGAAGTCTCCACAGACAACAACTGTTTTGTTACTGTGACAAGTCTTTAATAAAACTTCCTCCATATATTTTCCAAAAATATCATAGGAAGCACATGGGGGCCTGTAGACACTTATTACAATGAACCGCTCGAGCTCGATGCAAGCAATTTCAATAACTCGCTCAACAGAGAGGCTTACAATATCAGCCCGTTCTTTAAATTTGATATTGTTGCGAACAATTATTAGGGAGCCACCCCTTATCATATTCACTCTGCTGAATGAGCTACCAATCTGATGGTTATTAAAGCTGAACATGAACTGATGGGCTCTTAACCAATGTTCAGTAAGACAAACAATATCAATATAACTACAGTTCATGAACAACTCCAATTCTAATTGTTTATTTATCACACCCTGTATATTTTGATGAACAATTTTAAGGTTATTATTATTGATTAGATTTTGAAAATTAAAATTTATTGGGTGTGATATTAATGTTTCTAGGTTCACATCTCTGCTAGAGTTCAACTCTATTGTCTCAATGTCCCTTGATAATGGGTACATGTCTAATTCATTATTCAAAATAGTGCTAGAGGTTGACTCTATTGTCTCAAATTGCAATTTAAATAACTTGGAACAAATTCCAAGCTCTGCTCATTACCACTAAGTGTATTACTTAACTGCTCAATAGAAGCAGCATAGTTAGCCAAACACTTGGCTGACTTATATATATAGTATGATAGCGATTCTGCTACCTGTCTTTTTAAAAAATTACATAGATAATAGTTATCTTTGGTCGTAAAATAATTTTGACTAATGAGTGCATTAGAGTCAATAAATTCAAATTTTTCATTATACAATGTCATAGTTTGTAATGTCATATTACATCTATATCTAATTCTGTTTTCGGTCTGTGACAGGCCATTGCCATAAGGAAAGGCAAACAAAACTATTTTGTTTACATTTAATGAGGCCAGATTTCCAAAATATTTCTTTATCTTTACACTGTTTGCATTTCCCCTTCTCCCAATCAAAATAACAATATTTGTGGATGGACTGTAATTACCACTTATAACTTTATCTATAATTTGACTATAACATGCTTCAGGCATACAATAATTGACTACTTGGTCATTTAAATGGTGTTGTAGTGTATGACCCATATTTTTACCCATTTCATCGCAGTACATGTTGTGACCCCAGGTGGACAGGATCCTCCCAACACTTAGATAAACCCACCTCACATACCCCTAGACTCAACCTAGCCTCCCCTCTACACTACACTCCCTTCCCCCCCCCCCCCCCGCCACTCCTTGCTCCTCAGGCCACCTCACCCCCCCGCGGGCTATCTCGGGATCCGGAGGTCCTAGACTAGCCGAGTTTGGGTTCTTCGGAATCGGGAGGAAGAGCCCAACATTCTGGCCCCGGGGGATTCCGCATCCCGCACCCCGCATTTCGCATTCCACACTGACTCACCTGGTGCTGGCGCGTGCAATTGTTGGGACATACAGACTGTATCTTTAGGTTAGTTTAGTTTTAAATTTGGTGTTGTATTTAGTCGTGGACCGTCCCCCTATTGGGGACGCTAAGTTTTAATCTTTATTAATGTTATTTTACGCGCCACGCGCATTACGCGCCTTTTTTTCTAAGAAGTTTCACTTCTTACGTGTGTACACTAGTACACGCACACATTTTTTTTTTATCACCAGAGCCTTCATGACAGTCATAAACCCATCTTTTGAAAAGTTCTTATCAATGCAAATTAATCAATCACAAACTCAAGGTAGCCGCTGTGAATTATTAAGGAGTTCCATTGACTGTCTAGGGTCTTCATCATCAGATCAACTGCAGACCTTCATTTTAACCCACATAGGTGTAAAGTCTTCATCAATATAAATGAATTAAATCCAAACACAAAGTAACTACTGTAAACCTTTGAGGAGTTCCCGGAACTGGCCTTTATTTTCATTATCAGAGCCTTAATAACAGTCACAACCCATCTTGGTGAAAAGTTCTTATTAATACAAATTAATCAAGCACATACTCAAGGTAACTGCTATGAATAATTGAGGACTTCCTTCGACTGTCTCCCGGTTCCACCACCAGACCATTATCAAATTGTAGTTCTTTGAAATACTTAATGAAGATACTTAGAAATGCACTAGTCGCCCCTACGATTCTTGGAAGTTCCTCTTGATTTCTCTAGTCTTCTATCATCAGATCCTGACTTGGTGACTTTGGGACCGATTAGAAAGTTTACCTTTTCAAACAAAAAAGAATTTAGCAAATCAGTCCAGGTGTCTCAGATTAATATCTAAGATTAATAAAGTGAACATACATAAAAAAAAACTGTTGCTTATCCAATCGCATCACGCCCTTGGCAAATGCTGCGCCCTGATTGGCCCATTTGAATTGGATCAACAACTGCTCAGACGCCAAAAAGGTGGATTTGTATAAAACAGCCCTTAATTATTGTTATTCATCGTGACGCATGTGGCTCCGAACGGAACTACATATTAACGGACAAATGGCATCGGATCAACAAAAGGCCCCCGGATCAACAAGTGAAAATGGATCAACAAATTACTACCTATACGGCACGTCTGAGCCACAAAGTGCCCAAAGGGATATCTATATCTATATATATATATATATATTAATATGGCATCTCGTAGTTGACCTTGAGAGGTGGTGACTACTTAACCGGACTATCCTGTAAATTCACTTAAGACAGCCACAGGATTCCTGTGGCTGTCTTAAGTGAAAGTTAAAGCCTCCAGCCAGGGCTACTAAAAGCTAACCGACTACACGCTAAGGGCACCCCCTGTGGGGTACGAACCTCGGCTTATGGTGTCGCTAGAGAGAACAGCAAGGGACGGCTCCAAAGTCAGTCAGAGGAGAGTCTTATTGTGACACCCAGCTCTCAAAGGATTGATTGATTTGTGCGGTAGGCTGTCCACACACCACATCTTGAAAGCGTCAATTCGGTAATGCAGTGAAATATGTAGTTAATATACAGTATGTTAAGAAAACCCTGTCCGACCCATAAGGATAATAAAGGTTACGTAAAGACATGACCAAATATAATATAAAATTTTACGTAATCATAATAGTACCAATACAAAAGAATTTTGAAATAATCTTTTTTTCCAGCGAATTAATTCCAACTTCCCCGAAATTTGGTAATTTTTAAAAAAGTGACAACACCAGCATTATTATGAGCGAATAGCGATGCGACCACGTGCCGCGTGCCCTGCCGCCCGCCGCCCGCGGAAGGGTGCTCAACGCACGTTTATTAAGTTACCTCTTTTTTTTTGCAAAATAATATTTATTCTTTTAGGGGGATATTTTTTTTTAAGTTTAGTCCGGTTTTGTATCCATTAGTAGAATCAGTTATCGATACCTAACAACACCTTCACGGGTCGGACAGGGTTTTCTTAACATACTGTATATGTATAGGGTCTTCTTTTTAGGGTTATTAGTAATAGTTTCGCCAAGTCTGTCTGTCTATCTGTCCGTCCGTCCGCGGTTTTAATCTCAGTGACCATTAGAATGCTGAAAGCTTGGTACCAATTTATGTATATCCATCACGCCTACAAAGTGGTAAAATAAAAGGTGTAATAAATGTTTTATTCGTACAGACGACAGCACACCAAGCTACTACAATCTGTCAGATTTCCTTATTAGATTTTCACCTTTATCGATAAAGGATTAAGGCTCAAGGTTGATTGAGAATATCTGACAGTTTGGGATAGATTGAACTGCTGTAGTCCGTACAGACGTGTAAAGTGGGGAGTGATTCATTTTCCTCATTTCCACCCTAACGTGTGATATATGGTTGGATAAGTATTTAAATATGAATAGGGGTTTACATCAATAAATTTCAGTTGCTGAATAAACATTTAAAAAAAAACAATCAAGTTTTAGTGGCCTAGTGGTTAAAACAACAGCCTCTCAAGTATGAGTGTGCGGGTTCGAATCCAGGTCAAGCAAGTATCAATGTAACTTTTCTAAGTTATATGTACTTTCTAAGTAGGTATATCTTGGACACCGATGACTGATTAAAAGGTAAAGGAAAACATCTTGAGGAAACTTGGGCTTTAAGTCTGAAATCGCCAACCCCCATTGAGCAAGCGTGGTGATTACGCTCAATCCTTCTCTGTATGAGAACAGTGTGCCCAACAGTGGGACGCTAAAACGGTTGATAATGATAATGATGAAAATCATTTTTGACATTGCTAATATTTTCGAAAATAATGGCTCGTCTAACTTTGAACCATACATTTAAAAAATATGAGTAAATTCTCAAAATAGTTGAACTTGGTAAGTAGGTTGAACAGTCTTTGAAAAAATGTAAAAAAAAATCTGAACTAAGTTTGTACTTTAACAATTAACCGTATATGCAAGTATGTTATCTTATTTTCTTATCTTTTAATGTACCTAATGCAAAAAATCATCAATCTGTCTACAGAGCTTAAATTATGATGGTACAGAGGGACTTTTCAACGAGCTAATAGAGTGTAATTAAATTGAATAAATAAAATTTCGTTTATTTATTCACACATACACACAAACACACCACACAAGCTCTGTGCACCAATCCGCACGCTATGCTATAGGTACTTACTTTACTCTGCGCACACCTCATAAACGCACACACTCTTACAAATTCTTTTCGTTTCTTTCGTATTTAAAATGTATGGGAAGAGCGGAGCCTTCAACTACAGGCATTTCTATCCCTAAATGGAGACTCCTTGATATGTAATGTGAGCCAAATTGATAGATATTAAATAAACTTATTATCTTAGTTTTCATATTTTATTATCTTGAATTACCTTTTCAAATAAAAAAATAATTAAGTATTACAATCAGTCATTGTTTTATGACCGCAATCCCGCCTGATGGTAAGCAGTGATGGAATCGTTGATAGTAAAGCGCGCTAGTTTATTTATATATTTTGCCTTGCCTTTGCCTTTTCACTCTAGCCTTGAAGACACTAACATTGTAGTCCGAAGGAAACACCGCCGCTGGCAAATTGTTCCAGTCCCCCGATGTACGCGGTATAAAAGAGGAAGCGAAACAATTCGTCCGGATCGTAGTGGGGTTAACAACGTAAAGGTGGAAACTCGCCGTATGACGGGTCGTCCGAAGGTAGAACGGAGATGGCGGAATTAAATCATGCAATTCCCTCGCACACTCACCAAAATGCATCCTATACATAGAACACCGAAAGACTGGCTTTGGCGACAGTTTTGAGTTAAATCTGGGTCGCTAATTAGCTCTTCGCTCGCCTTTCTACAGAATCCTAAGTAGCCAGGTGACATTATGCAGCACCAGCCTAAATGAGCCAGTATGCAGTACTCCACACACGAACGGACCTGTACTGTGTACAACATTAGAAGCTGCCTTGGTGATAAAGCGCGCAAATCGTTGATGGTAAAGCGCGCTAGTTTATTAAGAGCCTATTCATTCTAAGCCTTGAAGACACTCAAATTGTAGTTTGACGGAAACACCGTCGTTGGCAAATTGTTCCAGTCCCTCGATGTACGCGGTATAAGGCCTCTGCCTCGAATTTTGCGGGCAGCGGGGCGGCGGCAGCGGCGGCGAGTGAGCGGCAGGATCTTATGCATAAAATCAAACGGACCGGTTCTCGAAAAGAGCGACGCGGCAGCGGGGCGGTGGCCGGCAGCGAGCGGTGTATTTCTCGCGCTCGAATCTTGCGGGCAGCGGGCGAGCAGCGAGCCGTGATCGAGCGTTAGGAATAAATTTGAATCAAAAAATGTTGCAGCCATTGTTCAGACATTTCTTTCGCGAATAAAAACAAATATCTCGTCGACACAATCGTGAACACAAACTATGCGGCTATAGTGACGCGCGATCTGCCCGCTAGTTTCGAGAACGGGTCTTCGATGCTCGCCTGGCTACCGCGCCGCTGCCGCCACCTTCCTGCTGCCCGCAAGATTTGAGGTAGCGGCCTATAAGAGGAAGCGAAACGCTTCGTCCGGATCGCATTGGTGTCAACAACGTAAGGGTGGAAACTCGCCGTACGACGGGTCGTCCGATGGTGGAACGGAGATGGGGGAATTAAATCATGCAATTCCCTTGCACACTCACCAGAATGCATCCTATAGAAGACCGAAAGGCTGGCTACTCTACGCCTGTGCTCCAGGCTTTGGAGACCGTATCGAGTTAAGTCTGGGTCGCCAATCAGCCTCTTCGCACGCCTCTCCACTGAATCCAAAGTTGCCAGGTGACATTTCGCAGCACCAGCCTAAATGTCGCTGCAGTACTCCACACACGAGCGGACCTGTGCTTTGTAGGTACAACATTAGAAGCTGCCTTGGTGTGAAGTACCACCGGACCTTTGCGATGACGGCAAGTTTTCTGGCAGCCACCTTGGCCTTCGACTCAATGAACCGCCCAATTTTAGATTTGAGGAAATCGCAACTCCCAAAAGCTGAAGGCGATCGGTGCACTCCAAGGATACATTCTGAAAAGTTGGAGCCAAGGTGAACGAGCTCCTTTTGGCGGTGAAATGACACGCCTGTGTTTTGGGAATGCTACAAGATTGACTTCGCCCCTCTCGGAGACTGCCTGTAGTGCAGCACTCGTACGCATACCATAGCTTCTCTTTCGGACCGGATTGATTCCTTACTGGCCCGAGCTTCCGGCAGGTATCTCTCCACAACTGTGCTATCTTCTGCATACCCATAGATACCGGGCATCAGCTGATCGTTCATATGCAGCAGGAACAGAGTTGCAGAGAGAACAGACACCTGAGGAATACCGCCATTGGTCAACATGAGCTCCGATGAGCATCTGTCGACAACAACTCGGAGGGACCGTTCAGTCAGGAATCTTTTACCCAGCCAGTCAGGCCAGCGAAAATGCCGTATGCTGGAAGCTTACTCAAAAGGCTAGCGTGCCATACCCGGTCAAAGGCCTTCGAGATATCAATGGAGAGGGCAATCACTTCCCCATTTTTCTTGAGGGCCTCGCCTTACAAGTGAGTGGCATACACTAGTAGATCTCCAGTTGACTGATTGCGGCGAAACCTATACTGTCGGTCACTGAGGAGATCGATACCTTACAGATATGCCAAAAGGCACGAGTTCAACACACTCTCCATAATTTTGCAGAGTATGTAGGTTATCAAAATCCACCAATAGTTGGTAGGATCACACGACTATCCTTTTTGGGCACGGGCTGAATGTTGGCAAGCTTCCAGTTCTTGGGCACTAAACCAGTTCTAAATGAGAAGTGATACAAACGTGTTAATACAGGAGACAACTCGGGCGCACATGCTTTAAGAACAACCGCTGGTATATCATCCGGACCACTAGCCTTATTACACAGTACTCTCAGAATCTCTTAGTTCCTAATGCGAACTTCAGGCATTAAAGTTGCACCAATAAATTTCCCCTGAATACACCTTGTTTCACCTAATTGGCTACATTTAAATAATTACTTTAATATTACAGCACAGAGTTTGGATGTATGCCTAATTGAGAGAAATAGGCTCTCCCCTCAATCATAAGGAACATATAAATAATAATTTAGGAATCATTCTAAATTATATTTATTCTAGTTTGGTAATAATATCAATTATCTATTAATGTTTACGCAAGCGGTTTCTTCCTGGTATAATAGAACTCTTCTCTAGTATGATAGGGTGCATAAGGATCTTCAACATAATATTTTGGCTTCTTCCAAAACTTTGTAACCATTTTGTCCAGCAATGTATTTTGTGTAGCATTACATGTAACATGTTGTTTCAGACGCCTTTTTTGCGGTGACGATTTTTTCCATAGTTTCTTATGCCTGCCAACCTTTGGTCTTATCCATCCGCCCCAGTGTAACCGGAGGAATCTTGATATTACTGCCTTCACAGTCTTCCTTTTACCTCTTTTCAAACTGAACTTTGTTACAGTTCTCACAGGGACAACGATACTTGAAGATATATCTAAGATCTGTTTATTATTCAACAATGAATTGCGTTCCAAGTAGGTATTGGTAGAAAACCTTGTATTATTGAGAGTCGCATAGTTCTTTGTACTGTTACATATAATCTTGGCCGCATTCAAATATGGAAGCGAAAGAGGCCGTATATAGCGGACAGCTGAAAAAGAAAAAAATAACCTCAAAACAAGCCGTCACAAACAAGTTACTAAATTGTTACACAACAAAATAAGATTTAATAAATTTACTATCAGAATACAGTTGTGCTTTTGTGTCTGTGTTCAATTACTATAAAAATTGTATTTACCAGAAATTGCAAAACGGAACATTTTTACAAAAACAAGTCCATCGACCCTTATTTTATTTGTAAGTACATGAAGTGTCAAGTGAAACGCTCGATTGATCTAGTGCTCGAATCTGTCATAGTGACAGTATTTTGTTATTATTAGAATAATAAAGTAGGAAAATTATGAATAATAATATGATTATTTTAAATCCGAAATTTTATAGTTTAAGATTTTTGACTTGTCCTTGACAATAGTTAAATTGTTTTTCAGGTATAATCTACTAATGTAGCAAAATTAGTAGATATGAGTAATAAGACTATGAAATCAACTGAAGGTGAAGTACAATTCTCTGTTCTCCGTGGTCTCTGTTCTGTAGTCTCTGAATTTTGACAGCCCAAGAGGAAACTGGAAAGAGATTCCTGCCGAAAAATGTATAGATTTACGAACCATTTAGCTAATGCTAAACTAGTTTTGGTACGTACATACACAGATTTAATTGCGCTATCGGGACTATGTTAATTGGCACTCTTTTTCTTTTTTATCCAGTATTACACTAGATATTTTGACGTGTAGTGACCCATTCTCCAATGTTTTGATTGAGTTATTTTGTATTTATTACCGCAAATAAGGTCTAATTTAAGTAATTCCTAAATATATGAACAAGTATACTCCATTTATCAAAAACATATACAAACATTTTCATAATATTGTTCCTTACATAACAATCTTTCGACGTCATTTTCATAATACCTAACCTCGAAAAGGTTGCTATAAGGCTGTGTTCAGACTTGTAATTAGGGATCATACATAATAAGCATGTCGTACCGTTAGTATCATATTCTGTGAGTACCTATCTGTTGAAATAAAGTAGCTCCCAATATTTACATTTATATTTTGGATTGGTTAAAAAAACTTTGCTGTACATACTTGTGTCTATTATGTTTTGTTCCCGTCATAATGAAGTTAAATATAATTTTGTTGTAATACCCAAAAGAAAGACCATTAGAAAGGAAGCAGGGAATCTAGATTTATCCCTTTTTCAAATGTTTTTACATAGTAATTTGAACCAAATTACATTTTTTTTTTGCTATCCTTTTTCATGTGCTTTAACAATAAAGTATTTCTAAATAATTAAATTTCATTGTTAAGAAGAATCACAAAATGATAAGTAAAAATAGTAATACTTTTGTTATGTATTTCAACAGCATTTGATATCTTACCCCATTATTAAACATTACCTAGTCTATGGTGAAGAGTTAGATTTGATTGGAATCAAAAATGACTTTCAAGATTTTTTTTTTTTAATTATATGCTATCAGTCTTCAGGACTATAAGCAGATGTGTTGCAGTGGTTTGAAATTTTCGTGAGTTAAGGTCACTGCCTTAACTCTCCTTAGTCATACAGCACATTAGCTCTTTTCAGGCGATTGATTCTGTTTCGCATTAAAAGCATGCTTGTCAATGGGTTGGGATGGAGCTCTAATCATTCAGCATAGTTATCTGAGTATTGTTTGGCTTCTTCAATGACAGTCTTCATAATAACCATATTTAGGTACTTGTGTATCTCAGTGTTATGTGTGAACCTAGCTGCCCACTTATGGTCCTGAGAATGTTGTTTTGAGCTCTTTGGAGGCAGAGTATGTTTGATTTACTGGCCGAGGACCATAGTTGAATCCCGTAGGTCCAAATTGGTTTATGACTGAGCTATAGACTAAGTTTATTACTTAGGGACAGAGTCGATTGCTTGCCAAGCTTCCACAAGAGATTTTTAAATTGATTATTGACTTCATTCAGTTTGTGCTTAATATGGTCTTTCCAGGTCATACATTGGTATAAGTAAAATCCCAAGTATTTGACACATTTGCTTGGCGGTAGAGGATTCTGGCCAAGTTTGACTGTTGGGCACAGCTTCTTTCTCAGTGTGAATGTAATATGGTGCGATTTAAGGGCGCTCGCTTTTACACGCCATCTTTGCAACCACTCGTTGGTTTGGTTGAGCTGGTTTTGTAGGTAACTACTAGCTTTGTCTGGATCGTTACTGGATACAAGAAATGTGGCATCATCCGCGAAGGTAGCAACAGTTACGCTAGCAGCTTGAGGTAAGGCATGAGTAAAAATGTTGTACAACACTGGACCAAGGACTGCACCCTGTGGCACCCCCGCGCGGCAGGTATGTAAAGAAGATCTCGCACTACATTGCTTGACTTGAAACATTCTCTCATTTAGGTATGACTTCATCAGACGATAGAATGAATGTGGAAGGTTTTTTTTATTTTATACAGTAGGCCTTTATGCCATACTCGGTCAAAGGCCTGTTGGAAGTCGATGAAAGCTGCTGAGCAATACTCCTTCTTTTCAAGGCATTCTCTGATCGTGTAGTAGACTCGATACACTTGCTCCACGGTTGAATGATCTTTGCGAAACCCGTTTTGGTGGTTAGGTATAACGCTATTTTCAACAAGATGTGGTTTTAACCTGGGCAACAAGATTCTTGCCCATAACTTCGACAATATTGGTGTGAGGCTAATTGGTCGGTATGAAGTCACTTCATTGATCGGTTTGCCATGCTTGTGGATCATCAATATCTGCGATATTTTCCAGAGGGAAGGGAAGTAGAAAACTCGTAATGTTGCATTAAAGAGATTTGTTAGAAAAACTACACTTCCTAGGCAACTGCTTCAGTATCTTTGGTGGTTATTTGTTGGATTAGAAGATCAATTTTTTCGCTTTGTTTTAAAAGGATGTTTTCTAGAGCAGGATTCAGGTGGTAGTGGTCAGGATTACCGTAGTTTAATGTTGATGTTTTTATATTTTCAACTACTGCCTGAGCGTAACTTTTGTGCTGTGAAGTTTGGTTTTGAACAATCCGATGTGGCAAGCGTGGTTCTGGTACGGTGACTGAAGTATCAGGTAATTTCGTAGTAGGCTGGTTTGTTTTTCTTGACCTTGGGTTATGGTTTTGTCTCCGAGCCACAAACTCCTTGTAAATTTGACAACCTTTGTAATTTGCTGGGTGATCGCAAGAGCAAAGCGCGCATTTTGCAGGTGTGTTTCGATCTTTTTTTTATCGCACTCAGAGGTTTTGTGGTTTTCTCCGCACTTAAAACACCTAAAAGGCCTCATGCAATTGTTCTTCGAATGTCCATATTCTTCGCAGCGTTGACATTGGACAATACTCTTGGATTTGTGAGGATCTTCTATTTTTATTTCTTGGTTATGACTAGAGGGCATCAAAAAATTCATCCGCATCGCTGTCAACAGGAAACGTGCCCAAAAGGCTGGCAGCATTACCACGTTGTATGGCGATGCTGATTCTTTGGCCAAAAAATAGCCCAGCCCTCTGGTCACGTGAAGAGTCGATTAGACGTTTGGCGATATCTCTGAACAACAGGTGTGCACTCGGATCCCATGGCCCTAGTGTTTCAACCTCAAACGGCTCGAACATATAGGTTCCAATGAGATTGGAGTATTTCCGCCGTTTGAGGTTTTCCGCACTTGCAGCAGCCGCTGCAGCACAACTCACTGTATTTGGAAGATGGGATGGCGCAAGGGTGTCGACACACGTTGCATCCCATACCAAAGGCCTACCTACCTTCCAAGGCATTACAGTCATTCCGTCTGGTCTCTTCCCATCGTCGCGTGTCAAGCCGTGAGGTTCTAAAACAGCTGGCAAGCCGGCGGTGACAAGAGCACGGCGGATAATATCATTAATGCTGGGGTGCCGTGCTATCCGACCTGCGCTTTTACTGCAGGATAAGCCATGGTGTCCGAAGCAGTCAACACCTTCACCGCATTGGCAGCGATGCGGAGCCACACAAGGTGCGCCCAGACGCAGACAAGTAGCGAGCCGGAAAGTGGCGTCACCTAGCAAAGTTCCTATGTTGGGTGACGGTAACGCCTGAAGCCAGAGGCCCGATTCCCATTTACCCACAGCCAGTAGGCGGGCACGCTCAACAGTATTGGTGGACGTATTAATAAGATTATTCCGCACCAACCTGCAGAGCGGCTTATCCCACTGCCTCTGGGAAGATGGGTTCACGGGCAGATTCGTATCTGGGCAAGTCATTTTCCAGGCGTTCACCGCGTCGGTCGAGCACGGCACTTCAGAGTCGACCAGGGATGAGGTTAAAATCTTCCCGGTTAATTCTTCAGTGCTGTGGCCAGAGTACAGGAACGCCGGTAAGCTAATACTGGTAATTTTACGGACGCCGAGGCCACCTTAAGCGAATGGGAAGTGTGGCTTGCATCCACCCACGGTCGTCCAAGGCCACATTTAAAATGGTTGTTAGTGTGTTGCGAATAATTTGGTCAATTTTGTCCAAAAGTTGTGGCTGCTTCCATAAAGGGGAAGAGTAGATAATATATAAAATTTGGGCCAAAACAACAGTATCTGATAAGGGTGAAAGCCGAATGCAAATTAATTTTACAGAGTCTGTCCGAAATGTCGTTAAAATTTTGAATTTTTTGTTCGATGAAAGAAGAAAAACTATCTTCCAAAATTGGGGACCCAAGGAGGTGTAGTGAGCTTTTATCTAAAATTTTTATGTTTGGGGCTATTGCATTAAACTTTTCTATGGTCAGTTGTCTGTAGGGTGATGTCAGAATGTTAGACAGGTAAATTTCACATTTTGAGGGGTTAAAACACTAGGGTTGAAAACACTTGTGTTTCAACCTCAAGCAACTTGTTTGGGGTTGAAACACTAGGGCCATGGGGTCCGAGTGCACACCTGTTGTTCCGAGATATCGCCAAACGTCTAATAGTTATTTCCATTCCTCTTTTATATACTTGTACATAATTTTATTTTTTTAACTTTTTAAATTATGTAAATATTAGCCGCTAAATTATGTGAATAGTTGAATGAATAAACAATAATTGGTTATATATGTAAAGGATGTTCTTTACTGCTGGATTGTTATTATCTGATTCTAGGCTGACAAAGAATGTGGAAGTAGATTTTTTGTCTGGCCCAAAACGCGCGTTAATTATTTCACCCCTCACTTTGTTTCCAGAAGCTTCAATGGCTTCAATGATGGCATCGATCGGTGTAGTGTGATGGAGATTTTTGATGATTATCCGATAGCTTTAAGTCTCCTTTGGAGTAAATGCCAATAAGTCCGTTTTCTCGAATAATTGAAATATATATATTATATAATTTTATTTTTGATACTGTATTTTATTTGTGTGTGTTATTGTTTCTTGAATTTCTCAATAAAGCCACACGTTGTATGTTTTGGGAATCTTACTTTTTATTTTTTGTTATATATACAGTATTTTTAGTGGTGTACTGTAAAGTATATTATTATTAAATCGGGTTCAATGAGGGTTGGTTTTATTAACCTTCCTGTGGATATGATAAAATAAAATTACTTAAACTAATTTTTCCCTCAGGTAAGGCGTCATATGAGCGATGGCTCCTGCGCCGCCCTAATAGTAATGCGTAGTCCAAATCGACAATATGCAACACAACCAACCCCGGAGGAATGCAAGGCCAAACCTCGCCCTAAAAGTAATAAATTGTTTTGGGGGGCTGTTGGGGCCACAATACTTACTGGTGCTGCAGTTGTTTATGCTAAGTAAGTAATTTTTGTAACATTCTCAGGGAGCCCGTTTGTAACAGTGCCTACTTGCATGTTGTAGTTGTGGGTTGAAACCCAAACAGGCGAGTTTTTTTTGCAATTTATTGCATTGTTACTGCTCTCATAACATTGGTAGGAAATATTAATAAAATAGACCATCACCATAAAAATAAAACAAACTGAGACATGTCATCCATCAGTCTACACTAGGCCCGTGTGGAGAATATCCGTCCGCTCATAGAAACGCCTGTCATCCAGCAGTGGGAATGTTAAGTAATAAACTCACGGGCTCTAAAATTGAGCCAAACTACATATATTTTTGTATTAATGTCTTTACAATTTAACTTCTTTCAATTCAAATCACAGAACAATGACTGGCCAAGGGCACAGCCAGCCAATTTCAAAAAAAGCATAACAACTTTTTTTATAATTCATTGTTATTTAGATGACCTTTAATTTACATGAAAATGAATGATAGTTTGATTTAGAAGTCTAACTAATAGTATATATTGGAAGAGAGTCTGGATTGCAGCTTAATTGCTCAACACACTCTAAAATCATTTGTTTTTTTTTTACCTATCTGAATATTTTTTTTTTACTTGTGCAATAGAGAGCTTTGATATGAGGGCAGTACATACATAGATTATGTTGTTCCCAAATTTGACAATTATAATTTTGATTTCAAATATAGTTTGTAATATTGTGACTTTTGTCCTCAGGAATAGCCCTGATGCCCGCAACTTTCTAGAGTCAAACATCCCTTGGGCTAACGACTTTGTGGCTCTAGTGTATCAGGAAAATACCACATATTGGAAGGCAGCCGCAGATCAATTTAACAAGACCTCTGCCTATCTTAGCGGTTTCATGTTTGGAAGGGTTTGTTGACTTTACTTTTATTTTATAATGTAAAATTAAAGATTGGCATGAAACAAACGAAAATAAAACTTGATCTGATAATTTTTCAGCCTAAAATTAATCGTATTTTTTTGTTTAAATTGAATATTAAAAATATGTACAGTGGCCCCGATTCCCTTGTTCACAAACTAAATTAAATTTAAGTCACTGCATCTTTTTCTTTCTATTTCATTAAAAAAGAGACAGAAGATAAAATGTCAGTTAGACCTGTCAAATTAGTGCGCTCCTGACGTAAACTGGTGTATTTTTAGTAGCCATGTTTATAATCGCGTCTAAACTGTCTATGGAGTATTTTAATTTGACAGGATTAAACGAAAATGTTATCTTATATCCTTTTCTTAACGAAATAAAAAGAAAAAGATGGACTTAACTTAAAATTAGTTTAGTTTGTGTACAACAGAATCGGCGCCAATTTATCATTATTTTAACCATTTAGAACCGTTTCGAATCCATGATTGCCAACTGTGTAACATAGATGTGAGTGTATTTCTGATACTTTTGTTATAAATTTACTAAATATTTACTATAGACATTTATAGGTCTCCGTGGCGCAGCGGTCACCACGCCTGACTGCGACGTGGAGGCCCCGGGTTCGATCCCCGGCCAGGTCATGATGGGAAACGATCTTTTCCTGATTGGCCTGGGTCTTGGATGTTTATCTATATATGTATCTATTATAAAATATAGTATCGTTGAGTATCCCATAACACAAGTCTCAAACTTACTTTGGGGCTAGCTCAATCTGTGTGATTTGTCCGTATATAAAATTAATAAATTTAATTAATTAATTTATAGGTGTAACCACAAACCCCCTTATTCATAACTAACTCATAAATTAAAATTAACTAGTGATTAGCGATTGTTTAACCATACATTTTAGATGTTTGCACGTCACTTAACTTTAATCATCGTTTATGAATAAACACTACTGTTTATTCATAAACGATGATTAAAGTTAAGTGACGTTAAAAGGTCTCAATAAACTAGCGCGCTTTACCATCAACGATTACATCACTGCTTACCATCAGGCGGGATTGCGGTCAAGCACTAGTCTATAATATAAATGAAAAAAAAACAACTTATGTTGCAGGAGGGTGTCACCCCAATCGATCTAACTCCTAGATCCAAGCAAGACATTGAAAAAGATGCTGAAAGAGTCTTCGCAAAGAAGGAATATGAATGTAAGAATTATTGTAATAAGTTGTTATTTATGGCCCAATAAAGGATATTCGATTTACGTCGCATAATCATGGAGGAGTGATTAAACATATGACTATTAACATATACTATACACATCAAGCTTTACATAACCAGTATAAGCTGACTTCTGATTGTACGAGAAACCAAATACAATGCGAGGTCAGCTAAAACTGGAAATATATAGCTTGAAATATCGTCGTGTGTACAGGAGAAGTAGGTCACAAACATAACGAAAACACCCACTTTCATAATCATTTCATTCATGGCCGATTTTTCAATCGTTAGGAAACTGTTCTCTGAAAAATAAATATCACAGCTTTGGTATAGAAAATGTATTAAAATGAAAATCCAAGTATTTATTTCAAGTAAACCAATTACATGCACTTTTGAATTGTCAAAGGGTCTGACCGAACTATTGTCAGTAAAATGAAGCTATAATATAGTTGGCAATTTCAAAGCGTAGGTACGGTCAGCAACAAAAGTCTATTACCTACCTCTAGTACCTACAACGCTACACGCGAAAACGCGTCATACTGTAGGCCTAGTATGAGTTTTCATTACGAAATTCGTTCGATCGTATCGAGCGCGTTTGACTCAGCGATTGGCCCGCTTCAAGGTCGTAAGAACTCTCAACCAATGAGAGCGCCAAACGCGCTCGATACGATCGAACGAGTTTCGTATTGAAAACTCATACTAGGCCTACTGACGTCACGCAAATCCTGCATCTCGCAAGCAGAGTTTATTGTGCAAATAGCACGTATAGTAATAGTCTGGTCGGAGGATCCTCCCTTTTCTATGGAGGATGAGTGGACTTAACACCCTGTTACAATATGATTCGATAATCTACTTTCTGGCATTTTATAATAGAAGCTAAGAGTTAAAGAAGAAAGAGAATCAGAGTGTTGTTCTATAATTAAATGTCACTTGTGTTTCTAGGTTAATAAAACATTATTAATTAAGGCCTGTGCCCAGCAGTGGGACGATAATAAGGTTGATAATGATGATGATGACATCACTCATGTTGAAATTAAACGTCAACATGTAATTTTTGCAGATCAATGTTATCTGACTGTTGAAAAGTATGGCCCTTAGATTCTTCATCTTCATAATAAAATGTAATGGGTTGAAGTGGTTTGCTATTAATTTTTACTTTCGAAGATCACTTTGTGCTTCATTGCTTACCTACATTCTCACACATACAATGTTGATTTTTGGAATTTGACAAGTTAATTGGAATTTAATGGCTCCGACTCCATGTTCACAAACTAAATTAAACTTAAGTTCAGTGCACCGTTTCTTTATATTTCATTAAGAAAAGGACAGAAGATAAAATGTCAGTTTAGACCTGTCAAATTAGTGCGCTCTGACGTAAACTGCCGTATTTTTAGTCGCCATGTTTATCATCGCGTCTAAACTGTCTATGGAGTGTCTTAATTTGACAGGATTAAACTAAAATGTTATCTCCTATCCTTTTCTTAACGAAATGGAAACAAAAAGATGTACTTAACTTAAAATTAGTTTGTGAACAACAGATTCGGCGCCATTGACGTCATTACAATTTGCGGTTACATCAAACGCATATAAATGACCAAGATAACTAGACAACTGGGGGGGTGGGGGAAAAAAATAGTTCTTTCTAACAAGAGGAGGGGATGTATACCACCAGCCCCGTAATCGGCGAATACACTTTTGTCAAATGATTGCGACTAGTTGACATCAGTTGGGGTCGTTCGGACCGCCCATTGGCCCTTTCGGTCCAAACGATCCCAACTAGTCGCAATCATTTGACAAAAATGTGTTCGCTGATTAGGGGGCTGGTAGGTCTATACCTATACGTCATGTATAGCTTCATATCTTTCTGACACCTGGTGGTTGGCTTTTTGGATGTTCGTTTTAGGATCGGCGCGGATCTAGCGAAGCGCAGTAAGGCGTAGCTTCTTTTACCAAACGAATATAAACAATGCGTCTTTTAAGATAAAGTTGAAAATAAATAGCATCTTATTTTAACTATAATGCAAGATTGTTTGGCAGTAAAACTTAACAGCGCTTTGTCTTGTCTATTATCCGCAGTTTCGGTATCAGAATTATAAATATGGATGACGTAATTACAGTCACTGGTCTAACTATCTTGGTCGGCTATATACTAATTAATTGGTCACCTAATATCTAGCTGTGTGTTTACATAACAGTGCCGCCGCCTATATTAGAACCTCTGTACGTTGAAGAAAAAGTTTTGCAAAAGCCGGAAATTGAAACCACAGGTTAGTATTGCATGTTATTTCTGTAAGTTTATTTATAAAGCATTTCAAAAGATTTCAAACATATATTAAATCTAATGCTAAGCTCCTTAAAGTTGATTATATTTTTTTCGACTACGTATTCCTATTTTTACCCATAGCCAATGGATATTTATCAGTTCATATATACTTTCTGAGTTTATTTTGGATATTACTGACTTCACATTTTACGTAACACTCTATTACTATCAATATTAAGCATTTTTAAGCGTATTGCTAATCAATTGCTCCATATGTTCGAAAAATATGTCAGTTCAACAACGTCAATAACGCAATGAATGTTGTTGAACTGTCAAAATAAAACCCATTGCTACTGATAGTTTGTTACGCAATCATAATAACTTCAGCAGGGAAGTTAATATACATAAGTCTGAAATGGTCAAACTGTTTTGAGCAATGGTGGCGATCAATCAACATACCGTCACCGTAGAGTGAAAACATCGAGAATGCATTTTTGCTCAAATTTATTTTATTGCGTTTCTGGGAAGAAAACTCCACTACGCACTTGAAATGAAATGGTTTATTAAGCAAGTAGGATCACTGATCACTTTTACACGCCATATGTTTTTTTTTTAACTAGATGAAGCCGGCATTTCCTAACTGACTACCTCTGAGAAGAAATAGCCGAAACAAACAAACGAACAGATGTACAAACACTTTTCATCCTGCAAAAGAAACTGATAAGAATCCTCGTAAACATTGAGCAAACAGACAGTTGTAAACCATTCTTTCAGAAACATAATATCTTAACTCTTCCCTGTATTTACATTCTAGAATCATGCAAATTTGTTCTGAAACACCAAGAGCTGTACTCAAAACGAGATGACAACCAGTCACGCTATCAACTCAGGCATCGTTCTAAACTAAACATTCCACGTTCACGGTTAAAAATGCACTCGACAAGTCCCTATGTGATGTCTATTAAACTGTATAATAAACTACCCGCACAAATAAAAAAAGAAGATAAAATAAATATATTTATAAAAAAACTTAGACAATTTCTTATAAATAAATGCTACTACTCTGTCAACGAATACCTCAATGATAAAAATATAAAGACACAAACTTAAATAGACATACATACATTCGCACACACACACATACGCACACGCATCCTCACACACACACACACACACCCACAAACGCACCCGTTAGCAAGCAACGTAGTAAATTGTAAAAAAGTGCTTCCTCTCTCCTAACTTCACTTATTTTGTTTGTGCCCGACAGGGTCCACGTGAACTAATTTTAAGTATTACCATCTAAGAATACATGTGGAAAACAATAAAAGTATTGAGTATTGAGTATTGAACTCAGGGATCATCGTCTTTTTTCAAGTCCAGACATTAAAAATGAAAATGTTTACAATAATTTACGTTATAATTACGCATATTACTTAATAACAATGCTTAACAGATCTGACATCCTGATCTGACTCATTTGTTCATTTGATACTCTTAGCGACAACTATGACACTAAATGAGAACCTCGTCAACAAGCGCAGCTGTCAGTTTCGTGTGAATACCTTGCAACGAACGTGTAGTTTCATTTTATTTTCGTTTTCATTTGGGCAATCTTATAGCACTGAATCGATTTGGGTATAAAAGCGGGTTAAATCTCCATATTAATTAATAAAAAATAATTTAAAAGTCGCCGTACAAAAATTTTACAGCACGCAGTTTTTTCTTCCTCCTGAAAAGTTACTATTTTTGCACTTACGAGGTTTTCACTCTACGGCGACGAGACGTGCCTTCTTTCTATGAGAATAGGCGTTTACAATAATAGGCCGGTTTTAATTTGGCTTTAGCTGATTTCTTCGATAATGAATACATTTTTAATAATTATTATTTTATTTCCTAAATTTCAGCGACACTTGTTCAAACTGACAAGTGCGAACCTCAGAGCGCCCCTGTTGTGAAAATCACCAAAGATATTGTGGAGTTAGAACACGACATGCACGAACACACGAAGATTGCCATAGACAACTATAAACAAGCGACAAAGTTCTGTACAGACTACAATAAGGCTTTATTCAAGGTGAGCGATGTTTATGTGCAACTATGGTATGTTCTGACGAATTTTTCTACCAAGAGGGTCATCGATACACTAGATATCCCCCTTATTCATAAACGATGCTTAAAGTTAACTAGTGATTAGCAATTCTTTAACTATTCAATTTTGACCTTTTAACGTCACTTAACTTAAAACATTCTTTATGAATATACACCACAGTGTTTAAGGGGTTTATTCATAAACGAAGATTAAAGTTAAGCGACGTGCAAACGTCTAAAATGTATGGTTAAAGAATTGCTAATCACTAGTTAACTTTAAACATCTTTTATGAATAAGGGGGATTATCTCGGCCCGTTAAAAATTTTATATTTTTTATTTTTAGTATTTGTTGTATAGCGGCAACAGAAATACATAATCACTGAAAATTTCAAATGTCTAGCTCTAGCTATTACGGTTCATAAGATACAGCCTGATAGACAGACGGACGGATAGGCGGACAGCGAAGTCTCATGAATAGGGTTCCGTTTTGCCTTTTAGGTACGGAACTCTAAAAACGCTTTTTTGCGCTGATTCTGATTGTAGTGAAGTGATCGATGAAGACTGTAGATAAAATTTGGTTTTTAGTTCAAACCCTCGCTCTTATTTATGAAGAAAAATGTACCTTTAAATCACAAAAGGAGGTTATACCACCATAAATATATAAACTAGCTTAGCTAGCTAGCAGTTAGTTTTTAGGGCTATATTTCATCGTGACACAACCAGTCGCCGCTACCCACAAAATGTATACAGCTCTATAGAGAGTTACAACTCGAGCCAGTTAACCGTGCACCTCGCTCTGTGACGTCATTCGCACGGTACCGTTTGTAAAATAATAAAAAAAAAAAAATTACATTTTTTTTTATGTTATTAAACGGTAATTTTGATGATAAAGCGTCATAATACTAGATCATTTTACTCATGACGTTTTGCAATTAAAAATGTACTGAAATGTAATGTTGGTGCAACAACCAACAGGCTTCACTAAAAAAAACAAACAAAAACAAAAACAAACTTAATAAAAAAAACTTAACAAAGCAAAACTCCACAGAAACAGTAATAACAACAGGGGATTTAAACTGTATTTAGACAATTGTAACAAAGATGCTATCGCTACCAAGCGCTTACGGCGAAGTTTTTCGATTTAATATAAAGGAAGGAGGAAAAACATACCCATCGCCGATGCACCTTTTTTATAATAACTAAATGATGAGCATCGCCGTTGTTAATAAATTTACAAGAAATTAAATTAATTTTAAATTAAATTTTAAAGAATCTAGACCCTCTCCCGCTTCCCCGCGCGACGTCCCTCATTCGCCCTAAGCGATGAGTAGCGTTAGCATCTTTGTTACAAATGTCTAAATATAGTTTAAATTCCCTATTGTTAATACTGTTTCTGTGGAATTTTTGCTTTGTTAAGTTATTTTTTTATTAAGTTTGTTTTTGTTTTTTTACATTTTCGACGCGTTAGTGAATAAGTGAAGCCTGTTGGTTACATCAACATTATATTTCAGTCCATATGTATCAATTTAATTGCAAAGCGTCATGAGTAAAATGATCTAGTAATGTGACGCTTTATCATCGAAATGACCTTTTATTAAAATAAAAAAAGTATTGAAATTTATATTTTTTAACATAATTATAATTTTTTTTACAAACTGTACCGTCCGAATGACGTCACAGAGCGAGGTGCACAATTATCTCGCGTTGTAGATTTAAATGCTTGCCATGATTTCAGATAGTAGAGGCATCCTATGAAGACTTGGACAAGAAAATGTTTTCGAACCTCAAAGGGGCGCTTGAACAGAAAGAAACTTATTACAATAAAGGAAAAGAGGCCGCTACTAAAGCTAAATTTGCTATTGGTATGTAAAGTATTGTAAACCTTCTCTCCAAATGACATTATTCTACTCCAGAAGATGTTTAGATGTTTTTCACGAATTGGCATTCTATATTTGTTTAACGGAATTGTTTATTCCAAATTGACGCACAAACCTCTGTGTGCCTTTTATTTCTTGTCTGCTTATACATATAAAGGGTGTATCTGACATCGACGCACAAACGAGTACCATGGATCCAGTACATGATTCTGAACCCCCCAGTGGTAGAATTTTTGTTGGGTTTTCATGATTTAAAAAAACATACATGTAGTTTTTTTCACTTTAGACCGTTCATAATTGCTATACTTTTATAACCCAATAAGGTTTTAAAGTAAAAATTAACTAACTCGCTAATTATACAAAAAAGCGCAATGAAAACAAAACTCGAAAAACTATCTTATTAGCTGATTTAATAAAGTTCACATCAGGGATCAACGTCATACCTACAAACCCGCACGGCGGCACGCTTGCAACGTTCAAAGTCCGAGCCGACACTTTTTAAACTCTGAATTCTGTAACCGTTCATTAACGACATAAATGACTATCATAATTTTATTAGTGGCATGCGGTCTAGCCTTTTTGCGAAGTTTGCGTTACGATGTCAGATACACCCTGTATATGTGTGTACAACATCACTCTCCTGCCCCTATCATTGACGTCTAATAGTAAAATATGGCAGAAAGACATGTTTCTTTCTTCCATATTTTACTATTTGACGTCAACCCTATAGACACTCCCTTTCTAACCACATCATTATTCACTCACTCCAGCCATCTTATCATCACAATTTCTTTAGTGTTCCCCTACTCTTAGCCATCGACATTAATCCTCAAAATCTCCTCACTCCTACCATACTATGACATTTGATTTCCACACACTATTACATATACAATATGTAAAGAAAACCCTGTCCGACCCAAAAGGATAATAAATGTTAGGTATACACAAGACCAAATAAAATATGAAATTTTACGTAATCATCATAGTGACAATAGTAATGAATTTTGAAATCATCTTTTTTTTTTCGCGAATTAATTCCAACTTCCCTAAAATTTGGTATTTTTTAAAAAGTGACAACACCATTTGTGACGGAGCGTATAGCGATGCGACCACGTACCGCGTGCCCTGCCCCCCTACACCCGCGCATGTACGCCTAACGTGTTGCCTACCGCACATGCATTAAGTTACCTCGATTTTTCGAAAAAATATTTATTTTTTAGGGGGATTTTTTTTTAAGTTTAGCCCGGCTTTGTTGACATTATTAGAATCAGTTATCGATACCTAACAATACCTTCACGGATCGGACAGGGTTTTCTTTACATATTGTATGTGTACAGACGATAGCATACCAAGGTACTACAAACTGTCTAATCTCTTTATTAAAATTTCAACCTTATTTTTAAAGCATTAAGGCTCAATGTTGATTGGGAATTTTTTACAGTTTAGGGTAGCTTGACCTGCTGTCGTTCGTACCTTTATAAATGTTAAAATAAATAAATTACACGTTTGAATATCAATATTAGCAAAAAAAGTCGAATTAATTTCAGTTGCCCGTTGTCGAAGGTAGTTTAGTATGGACGATAATGGTCAAGAAACTGCCGTTCCAATAAATTACGAATTCGGTACAGTGATGTTGTTCTTGCAGAGACACTGGACCGTATGATAAAGGCGGGCGGTCAGGTTCAGGCGCCTCCCGAGAGCATTGCCACCACCATGCGATACATTAAGCAGCTACGCGCCGACCTCATCAACGCCGAAAACGTCTACAACCAGGAGGTAGAAAAATCTGTGATCAGCGAGAAGTATTGGAATAAGGTAAGAAAGAACTCGGTTTTCAGTACCAGTTCCTAATATACTCACCCCTATTTTGTCCGTTTTGTTTGGTCTAAACGTATACGCACGTTGCTATTGCGACGGAACCTTGTCACAATAACAGCTGCGTAACGTCAACCGTCGCACAAAAGGACAGCTAGCAAAAAACTTTTTAATACAAATTTAATAAACTAGGGTTATGGGTTTATTTTTACTTTATAATTTTATTATGCATACACTTTTACCTACTCACTCATATTCTGACAAATAAAATTCATTCATTATAAAGAATTTCAAGAGAACGAGTATTTTTTATTCTGTTTGTTATGCTTAAATTTCAACTGTCAATTAATTTAGACAACAAAATTCAAGAACAACAATAAAACAGGATAATAAAAACAAAAAGCTCTAATAAGTATTAGATGCTCGTAAGCACGTAAACGCGGGCTGTCCTTGCGAACGGTACTGACGGAGCGACTTCGACTACGTCACCAACATGGCCGCCAATCGCAATATCAACTTGCTGGGCTTATAACTTACGAAATTTAGGTGTACTAACGCTAGATGCTACTAAAAAGGCATGTGTTTTTGTTATAGGGAAAGTGAGCACTAAGAAAGGATTTTTGAAAGTTTGTAGGGAAGTTATTCATTGTTGCTAATTAGAAATCCTATCGGGTAAACGGCTTGTATTATGATAATCTTTTATTTCCAGGTGGAAGCAGCCCGTAACATGTTCAAGGACGAGCTTCAAGCGCTGTACCCCGGCATTGATCTCAGTGCCCGCAAGCTAGACATCAAATCAGACCTAGATTTGCTGTTTGTGTACACACTCAAACGGGTAAGTCATTGACCCAAGGCCCCGTTATTATACAATACTAGCGACCCGTCCGGCTTCGCACGGATGCAATACTGATACTAAATACATTACAAAAAAAAAACTGTTAACGTTGTATAAAAAACATAGCGGCCCGCCACCCAACCGGCTGGTACCGCCGCAAATGCGACGCCCCACAATTTTTAAATTTGTAATATCTTAGAAACTATTTATTTAAATCATGTGCTGTAAAGGGCGATATAGATATATATTTAAAAAAATTAGGGGTGGATTACCCTTAACATTTAGGGAGATAAAAATAGATGTTGTCCGATTCTCATACCTACCCAATATGGACACAAAATTTCATGAGAATCGGGAAAGCCGTTTCGTAGGAGTTTAACCACAAACACCGCGACACGATAATTTTATATATTAGATGTAAAGAAAACCCTGTCCGATCCGTGAAGGTATTGTTAGGTATCGATAACTGATTCTATTAATGCCTGCAACCGGGCTAAACTTAAAAAGAAAAATAATTTCCCAAGAAGGTAAATTAATACATGTGCAGTAGGCAATACATACGCGGGCGAAGGGGGTCAGGGCACGCGGCTCGCGGTCGTATCGCTATTCGCTAATAATAATACCGTCAAAAATGGTGTTGTCACTTTTTTAAAAATTACCAATGTTTGGTGAAGTTGAAATTAATTCGCGGAAAAAAAAACATTATTTCAAAATTCATTATTGTTATTAAATTTCATATTTTATTTGGTCATGTGTTTACCTAAACTTTATTATCTTTATGGGTCGGACGGGGTTTTCTTTACATATTGTATACAGTGTAGTTATACTTATAACCCAATGCTGTGTTGAACATAAACTATGAAGCACATTTAGACAAAACAAAAAATATGTTCAAATCAAATCAAATCAAAGCATTTATTTCAAATAAACCAGTTACAGGCACTTTTGAATTGTCAGAAGTTCGGTCAGTCAGTAAGGTGAAGCTAGTCGCCCATTCCAAAAAGTAGTTACCTATGGAGAAGAACGGGCAAGAAACTCCATGGACACTCTTTTAAAATATCAAGCTATTGATACAAATATTTGATTACATCATTCATTTTGAAATCAATCGTGTGAGAACGATGCAGAAACATATTGTACGCTGAGAGCGTCCATTATGGAAAAAAAAACAACAATTTAGAAATTAAAATACGCCGTAGCAGCTAAGAGATGACCAGTCCCCTCTGACGGCGTCCGTTCACGAACATGACGTATGGATCAGCATCATTCAGCTCAACCATATTGAAGGGAACCTAATGACCCAACACACACGCCACCACCAGCGAGACATTTGAGTGAGCATGACATACTCTCAACAGCCATAGCACTATCAAGTCAATAAACGACTAACCCAACAAATAGATGCTTTACAGCAAATAGATCGTGCTTACACGTGTTCCATGCAATTATACAATACTAAGAAATTGAATCTACACAATGCAAAGACAGTTTTGTCCAAGGTTCAGCAGCTCCAACGGTGTTCCCGAATGCTAAGTTTAGCTCCTGTGCAGCTGCACCAGTGCCGAATACCCCTGTCAGCGATGCAATTCCGTAACGTACAATATGCCTGGCTACATAGTGTGTACTGGCTTTGAGTTAAGAAAAAACAAACAATTGCAAATTTAAACTACGAGAGGAAAAATCAAAGAACAATCAGTGTAAGCATAGAAATCGGACGCAGCTCAAGCCCAAGCCTTTTTGTCGTCAATATAATCTTTAACACTATAAAATGCTTTCTGACACAACTTACGTTTAATGAAGCATTTGAATTTATTCAGGCTCAGATCTTGAACCACCTCTGGAAGTCTATTGTAAAAATGTATACATTGGCATCTAAAAGAGCCACCTATTTTCTTGAGCCTTGTTGTAGGTACAATAAATTTGTGCTTGTTTCTAGTATTTATATTATGGATATCACTGTATTTTTTATACAATTTTATATTTTTATGAGCATACAAAAGATTTTCATAAATATATTGAGACGGCACGGTCAGTACATTAATTTCTTTAAATTTTTCTCTGAGAGAGTGTCTTGGACTTAATTTATAAATTGCACGAACAGCTCGTTTCTGCAAAACAAATATTGTCTGAATATCAGTGGCATTTCCCCACAACAGAATGCCGTACGACATTACGCTATGGAAATAGCCAAAGTACACTAAACGGGCCGTCTCAATATCAGTCAAATTACGAATTGTTCTAACTGCGTATGCAGCAGAACTTAGTTTTTTTGTCAATTTTTCTATATGGGGACCCCATTGAAGCTTAGCATCCAGAGTTCGACACCAGACTCGTACTTTGTCACATTTTATTACAGAGATTGTTAGTGTCATTTTGGCAATCATATTTCAGATGCAATACCTGATGAACCAAATAGCAGAGTTACAAACGGTGCGAGATCTTAAAATCAACAGGGCAATCGAGTGTAAGTATTCATATGAAAACTCACAGTGATTTTTAAAATTTAATATCTTAGTCAACATAAAATGCATGCAATAAGGCATCATATTGTTACGGGCTAGGGGTACTAAAACGCCGGTTAAGGGTTTCGAAATTTAGTGGCAACGAAGGTACAGTCGATTGTAGGCAATGACAAGTAGAATATTGCTGACGTTGCACCAAAGTCTTCCCTTACGTCCACGAAGTCCGTGTCGTAAACACACAATAACACTAAAGATGTTACTTCACGTAGTACTCACAGTTCTCATTACAGTTGTCGCAGTAGATATTCTCAAAGATCGCTTCTTAAATGTCGCTTGTTCTCGTATCGCTAGTCGAATGCAGACTGACTCTGCGCTGGCGTCACGGCGCTAAATATAGGCCAGCTGATCGAACATTCCAGAATCGTCTACATTTAATAATAATAGCGCATAATTTCGAGTACATTCAGTAGGTACCTACGGTAATGCCCGGAAACGGGTTTCTAGAAATTTCGATGTTGTCACTTAGTTGACAAAATTGATGAAACCTGTACCATTCGATAGGCCACCCTAAGTCTAGCAATGCGTTTTTATATTGCACCTATACAATGTCTAGGTCTCGAGTTATAGGGCTTAAAAGTTACGCACTGCATGTCACGCGATATTGAACCTTATGCCCTCGACATAAAGTGCATTCGTAACAATATACATTGTATAACTTTAAGCTTTACTTAAGCCATTTAAATAAATAAAACCTTCAAGGTGAATATGAAACAACCCAAAACTCGTAAAGGGATCATTAAACCCATTCTTATTAAATATATAGACCTTTGAAGGTTCGTTGCATTTGTGGCTACCTTACCTCCATTTAGCTTTTTTGTCTGTAACCAAAACACAGTCCCTCAAATCGCTCAAAAAGTCAGCTAAATGTTATTACTATTATATTCACAAAATACATGGCAAATCTATTTTAATATATTGCTAAAAAAAATTCCAGGCCATGATGAAAAATTAATAATCGAAGCTAAAGCCGAAGATATAGTCAGGACTGAGAGGATGGCGGCAGAAGTGGAATTCATGAAGAAGGTAGGAGAAGTAGCCTGTATTGTATCGCCACTTTATTCGTGCCACTTCTAGATTTCATAGATCGTCATCTTATTTTCCACACTGGTAACAGTAAATTATGCTTTATATTAATTCTGACATTTACATAGTAACTTGACATTTTAAAACATAATTATAAATACAACTGGGGATGTAAATCAATTTGCATAAAGAAAGAATTTTATTTTAATTTTTTTATTGTTATTATATTCTTTTTTGTCTTATAATACGAAAGCATAACAGTTCAATTTTTGATTTTATGTCTTCAATGGTAAAATTAGTTTTGTTTTAATAACGTGAAATTGGTATTTCTGTACCTATGCAATTTAGGTCCAATTCTAGTGTTGTCTAATTAGTTAATATGAATCATTGGTGAAGTTGGCACTAAAATTTATAGAACAGTAGCGCCTCCAACATTCATCTATTAGTGATGAAGTCTGTTAAAAAATATATGTTAAAGAAATAAAGTGTTGGTGTCGACTTTGACATTTGCGTTGTTCCTAGACTTTGCAAATCCAAGCTGAGGCGAACAGGCAGACGAGGGAGCAACTGAAGAAGCAGTGTGAGATCCAATCAGAAGTTCTACAGGACACTCTTGCCAAAAGAGAAAAGGCGGTATGTATAAAACTGGGTATTTTACATATAATTCAAATTCACATTTCATATTTATGCATTGTTGGGTTAAGTTAAAAAAAATGAACTCATATAACAATGCAGTGCAATGGTTGCAAAAGGTTGCAATGTGGACAGTTTGTTGTATTTGCATTGTCTTTTGTCGGTGAATTTGATCTATACTTGTTATTTTTGTTCTGATTAGCGCTGAATGCTTTATACGAATGAAATTTCTTGTTATTTTGTGCAGACTCTGACTGAGATGGTTTTGCTGTTTCTGGTTTACGACGTGATGATTCCAATGATGTAAATTTTCCTTCTAGAAAATCGAGAAACTCTGCTAAGTTGGGTAGCTCACGTGGCTCCACTAGTGACTCTAAGTAATCGTTATGAGTCACTGTATCCAACATTTGTGAAAGCAAATGAACCAATATTGGATCCCACGATGACGTGTCCACACCAAGGTTTTTAATTGCGTTGATACATTCTTTCGTCGTATCGTGTAGTTTTTTAACTGATCATCATCATCATCATCATTTCAGCCGAAAGACGTCCACTGCTGGACATAGGCCTCCCCCAAGGTTCTCCACGACGACCGGTCCTGCGCCTCCCGCATCCAGCGGTTTCCCGCGACCTTCACCAGGTCGTCGGTCCACCTTGTCGGGGGCCTACCCACGCTACGTCTTCCGGTGCGTGGTCGCCACTCGAGAACCCGTCGGCCCCATCGGGCATCGGTCCTACGGGCAATGTGTCCAGCCCATTGCCACTTCAGTGTTGCAATTTTCGGGCTATGTCGGTTACTCTCGTTCTTCTGCGGATCTCCTCATTCCTGATTCGATCGCGCAGTGAAACCCCAAGCATAGCCCTCTCCATTGCCCTTTGAGCGACTTTGAGCCTTCTTATAAGGCCCATTGTTAGCGACCACGTCTCAATTCCATAAGTCATCACTGGCAACACACACTGGTCGAAGACTTTTGTCTTGAGACACTGCGGTATTTCGGACGAGAAGATTTTTTACTGATTTTTAACTGATCCTGCTGATAAATGTTGAGTGCTAGGAACAGCGAGTAATGAATTGAGATGTGACGTGAAGATAAGTTTTCTGTTATTGTATCTGCGGTTAAGGATCTCCCATGCAGTTCCATAATTTTCCGAGCTGGTTGATAGATGCTGAATAAGTTTCTCGGCTTCGCCTTTCACTTTGCTTTTGAGAAACTGCATTCTCTGTGCGTTAGAAAGAGATGGATTGGAATGGATAGTCTCAACAAATAAATCTTTGAATCCTGTCCAGTGTTCGTAGTTACCACTAAAGGTTGGGATTTCGATGATTGGCGTAGACTTTTCCCGGTGTGTAACTGACCACATTTTGGAGTTGATGGTTGCTTTCATTTGGTTATAAACCAGCTCGCATGTATTGTAAGACATCTCATATTGTACGTTGACTTCATTGGGTAAACTGTCAATTTCTCAATAAATTGAATCAACTGCTTTCCACCTTGACTCTAACTCCTTTAAGGCGTCTTCAAACTGCCAATTTTCTTTGAGGAGGTCCACATTGATGTTTGATGCGGTTCTTTGGAACGCTTTAATATTGCTCCTTTGTTTGCGTAGCATCTCATCTGTTCTGCTGTTATTCTCAGTCTCAGCTATTTCAGGTACCTTTATTGAAAGGGTTGGTTGGTGTCCTTGTCCAGTTTCACCTGCACCTTGCTCTTGAAGTACTTTTGGCTCCATTGACTGCGAGGGCGACGGTGCTAACTCGAACTCGAAGGCTGACTGCTTTAATAAGGGAGATGCTGGCTTTTCTTCTTGATGTAAATACTTTATAAAGGATTCCCTTAGACTTCTGTAAAAAAATTTAGTCTGCTCATAGGATTCCTGCATAAAGTATTGATGAGATGAATCTTCGTGCCCGCGAATCTTCTCATGGTTGATTTGAAATTCTGCCCAATACTTATCGAGGAGGTCTATCTTCTTCTGCACACTGCTGGGAGTCTTGCGGCTTTCTCCGTCTTTTTTAAAATTGATGAGGAGTTTTTGCATTGCCTCCATAATTTGATACTGAGTGTGGATAACTCCCTCCATGATGGAAAAATTTGTAATAAATACTTCGAGTCAATTCAGTGCTTCAGTGATCCCTTGTATTTGCTGCTGCTTGTTCAGTGATCTTCGCGGTCCGTATCCTCTGTGCAGGTGATGCTTCTTATATTGAGCTGGTTCGATGCTGCTTCTGGTCGGCCGGCCCAAACAAATCGCCACCACACAAAAGAACGCGAAATTATGATCTTGAGGCTCGAAGGACCATAAAGATGTATGCGCTGCTGAATGGTTCGCACACACCTTGGTTATTAACTTGAATGATAGTCACAGATAGCCAAATATGATGCTTTATTGATTATTTAACTAACTCGTAACTAACAATATATGAATGTAAATGAGTACAGTCTTTGAAGGCTGATCGTGTACTGTCGCCTTACACTATAATTTGTGCATGGCGACGGAATAGTGCTGATCTATGTAGGTAATGTGCGCGTGTCATGTACGATGGCTGACTCGTACACTGTCAGTAAGGTAATTCTGTAACAAGAACATAAACATAGTCTTGAGTTAATCAGAGCGACCAGCTATGCTTATCATTTAAATAGTTGTTGATAGCATAGTATGCCTTTGAACAGAGGGTGGATTACACTTGAGCTTTAAACGTATATATGTTTAGCAAAGAAGGAAGGTAAAAAAGTTATACCAAGCCCAACTAATGAGGTATGAACACAATGTTTAAGCGGCCGGTTTCTGTTATGATACTTGAAACTCAGTTCATTTTATAATAAATATTAACTTGTAATTATTTAACAGATAATGGCGAACTTCAACCGCGCGGTGTCTGAGCAAGTGGAGGCGGAAAGGGTTGAATTCAAGAAGGAGTTGGCAGCCATGGCCGGCAAGTTGCAGGCCATCGAGCAGACCTTGAAAAGTAAGCCAAAGGAACGCTCTTTAAATATTACGAGCTGTTTCTCACATATACAATAACTTGGCAACTATGTTTTAAACTTGACTTTTCCGTCCAAATCTAACTTAGAGAGTTATATTGTCAATTTTAATTATAATTTTTCTATACATACTAGAGATGCACCAAATAGAAGTTTCACCTAATAACCGGATCTTCTTCATCTTCATCGACCTTTTTTAATCGTCCCACTGCTGGGCACAGGTCTCCTCTCATACAGAGAAGGATTGAGCGTAATCACCATGCTTGCTCAATGCGGGTTGGCGATTTCAGACTTAAAGTCCAGGTTTCCTCAAGATGTTTTCCTTCACCTTCAGTCATTGGTGTCCAAGATATACTTAGAAAGTATATAACTTCAGAAAAGTTACATTGGTACTTGCCTGACCTGGAATCGAACCCGCGCACTCATACTCGAGAGGCTGGTCTTTTAACCACTGGGCCACCACGACTTATAATATATAATAACCGGATACCTAATATTATTAGGTTAATTTTTCACTGGTGGTAGATTACGGCCCACTCCCGCTCACGCGAGGCCACATTATAGGCTGATTATGTAAGTTCTCACAGAACCGAATATACTGTATGCCTAGTATAAGTTTTCATTACGAGACTCGGTCGTCGATATCGAGCGCGTTTGGCGCTCAGTAGGCCTAGTATGAGTTTTCAATACGAAACTCGATCGTTGATATCGAGCGCGTTTGGCGCTCTCATTGGTTGAGAGTTCTTGCGACCTTGAAGCGGGCCAATCGCAGAGTCAAACGCGCTCGATGTCGACGAACGAGTTTCGTAATTAAAACTCATACTAGGCCTTCTGATTGGTTGAGAGTTCTTACAACCTTGAAGCGGGCCAATCGATGAGTCAAACGCGCTCGATATCGACGATAGAGTCTCGTAATGAAAACTCATACTAGGCCTACTGCTGCATAAATTGGTACTCCGTTTATAAATTTAATATAAAATTTTAATTCCAAATATTCGAATAAATGATCTTCAGTCTTCTATGTGTTTAATAATATAGAATATAAAGAATGTATACGCAACACAACTGCTCAGACCCGTCCTCCGTACGCCTTCACCAGACATCATGCCGGAACACGACAAATCGCTTGGCGGCAAGGTTTTGTCTGGTGGGTGGTAACTTGCTGGCGGCCGATGTTATGGCCTACCACTGAGTACTTCACAAAACAAAAACGATTTTCGCCATTCCTGCACGGATCAAAGATTTGTAAGACCTACAAGCTGTTGTTCCGGGTGTGGCTGTTTGTGTATGTGAGTTTATGTTTGTAAACGCACCCACTATTCTTAGCATGGGAAACGATGAAAAAAAATGTCTACGTCATTCGAGTATCAAAAGATCGTTGTGGCAGTGTATGTCTTGTTGCAGAGCGTGCGGCGGCAGAAGCGGAAGCACGTCGCTCACAGTCGCTGTGGGCCGCGGCAGAGGCATTGCTGGCAGCAACCCGCCGCGCCTCGCCCGCCACCCGCCTCGACAACGAGCTGCGTGCACTCGAGAAGGCCGGTTAGTGTACTTTTTTTATGGGTGGGAAATCATTAATTGAGTTCTTTACGCTCTAGGCATAGCGGCATTGTCTGTCAGACTTTTACAGACTTAAACCCACCTGTTTTTCTTCTCTTGCCTGTGCCAGGGCCACGGTATTTCTTTCCATCAACCCGCCGCCTGGCAGGAGGTGAGTGCACCTCCCCAATTCACTTTTAGTTTTAATGGCGCCGGCGCAGTCGCTGTGTGCAGAAGCGCTACTCGATTCTTCAGCGTCAGCAGTCATCATCATGATCATTTCAGTCGGAAGACGTCCACTGCTGGACATAGGCCTCCCCAACGATCTCCACGACGAACGGTCCTGCGCCTCCCGCATCCAGCGGTTTCCCGCGACCTTCATCAGGTCGTCGGTCCACCTTGTCGGGAGCCTACCCCGCTGCGTCTGTTCTGCGTATGTCGGCAGTGTTGATGTCTAATGCTTCCAACTTATCCAAACACTTTTACCGCTTAAGAAGAGGGATCTCAGGTGTATGGAATCGACGAATTCCACAATGAGGGATTGTACAATTTGCTGTCATCATTTTCATTACAGCCGTTACAATGGCTGTTACGGGTAAGTAGAGTTACCGCTCTTATAGGTAACTATAGCTTTAGGAAATCTGATGCCTTCTAGTTTAAATGATCTTAAAGGTCTCGTATAGAGAATTGGGATCATAACAAATGTAGGTGAAACCGTGAGGCGAGAGTTTCAACATAAAAATATCACGATTACCCTATTTTCAGGCACGGGCGACCAGCTGGTTGAGACGATACTAAAGGGCATTCCCGATGAAGTCCGGGAAAAGGGCATCGCCACTGAGAAGTCACTCCGAGAGAGGTTCGAAAAGGTATCCCCAATATTCTATCATCTTCCTTTGATTGAGGCATTTATGAACACATGTGTGACATACATAGATACAATGTGCCTACATCACAATCAATTTTAAATGGGTATTATTATTATCAATACATAGTTTAAATAAACAACTAGTTTTATTTTTCTTATATTTGAAATGAAAAGAATATGCTATTTGACAGTATGATTTTTTTGCGATTATTTGCTTTAAGTGCATAAAATGAGGCTTCTTTATGTCATTTACATGAGTTTTAATAAAAATAAGAACAATTAATATATCCAAAAACACAAAAATATATTTGACTTTTTGTATCTCGGGCCACATATTGTGAAACGATCCGGATTGGCTATGTCACGATGACGTCATACGTGCATCAGCACTTGTTGTTGCTCTATGTGTTCTCAGGTGTTTTATCGATGCATTTGTACAACCCGGTACAGCAGACCACTTGTAAACCATTTTATTAGATAAACAACAACAAATATCAGATAAATACAAACACCACTGCGAAACTGAAAATCGTTTATATCCTTGTGAAGTCACTTAGAGGCGCGACGCCATATTGCTGAATAAAGCGTTTCGGCAGCTTATTTGAATTTTTATTTGCATGTTTCTTACGATATACGTAATTAAAATTAAAAAGAATACTTTCGGTGAACTTCTTAACTGCAACCAAGTAATTCAAGATAGAAATTATAAATATGTCAAATAGCCTATTTTTAATTCCTACTCGGACTATAGCCTAAATACCTCGGTAATTGATTCTTTTGACCATAGGTTAATGATCTATTATCCGTAGTATGTAGTATTGTGATCTCTATAGTACTAAGTTGTGGAATCGTTTCAGATGGAGCAGACCGCGGTGAAGGTGGCGCTGGTCGGGCGCGAGGGGGCCTCGCTGCCGGTCTACTTCCTGTCGTGGCTGCAATCATTATTGCTGTTCAAGAAAGTGAGTCCACATCATTTCATGATTCGTCGTGACATGATGTCTGGTGAAGCCTTATGGAGGACGGGTCTGAGCAGTTGTGTTGCGATGTGAGCCGGGTGCGATGCGCCTGATCTGTTGTGTCGGGAGTTTAGTCGTGGAGGGTCTCCAGATCAATCTCCCTCTGGCACGACATCGTTGGTGGTGTTGTTAGGTTTAACATTGCACGACCTTACTCATCTACCGTCTTCCTTCCTATTGACTTGAGTATTATATTTTTGAGTGAATAGGCTCTTAAAAAACTAGCGCGCTTTACCATCAACGACTGCACCACTGCTTATCATCAGACAGGATTGCGGTCAAGCACTAGTTTACAGAAAAAAAAAAATGTTCACTCCTAAAAACACAATAGTATTGTAATTAATAGGTAAAAAGAGTCTACATTATCAAAAATACTAGCTTAGGATATTATCTAACAACTGAATTTCAGATTTTTCTTTAAGTAATGTATAAAATTATACAGTTTTAAGCATCTGCTGAAAAATTCTTACATGGAGTGAGCCGATTTGCGAATTAAGGTAGCAGGACTTGGTATAACTAGCTCACTTTAGCATGATAAATGTAATTAAAGCAATATCCCATTTCATAGTATTTTTATGTTAATTTTAGTTCGCTGGAATTCCTGAGGATGAATTGGCCAACCAACCGACAGACTTCACCAAATTAGACACATTTGACATCATGCAGAGGGCAAGGTATGTAAAAAACAGGGGCCGTACTATGACGTGCTAACGCTGTCATTGTGCAGTTATCAAAAAGAGATAGTGCTATTCATCTTGTACAATATGTATAGAAAACCCTATCCGCTCCGTGAAGGTATTATTCGGCTACAAAGCCGGGTTAAACATAAAGAAATCCCCTTTAAAAAATAAATATTATTTCGCAAAAGGAGGTAACTTAATACATGCGCGGGCGAAGGGCGTTAGGGCACGCGACATGCGGTCGCACCGCTCATAATAATACCGTCGAGACTGGTGTTGTACTTTTTAAAAAAATACCAAATATCGGGGACATTGGAATTAATTCGTGGGAAAAAAAGCTTATTTCAAAATTGATTAGTATTGTTACTATGATGATTATGTAAAATTTCATATTTTATTTGGTCATGTGTTTACCTAACCTTTATTATCCTTATGGGTCGGCAGGGTTTTCTTTACATATTGTATAAATGTGTGTATCTCAAATACATTACAGGTATCACATGGACCACAACAACTTGCCGGCCGCGCTGCGTTACGTGAACCTGCTGCAGGGAGCTCCGCGGGCCGCCGCACAGGCGTGGGCCACCGCCGCGCGACGACACCTCGAAGTACGCCAGGCAGCAGAGACCGTCATGGCACACGCCTCTGTGTCCGGCCTTCTATACCTGTAGACTTCGGACCCATCTGTCCCACCGCCGACGACGAGCGAGAACCGGAACAACTCTTTTATAAGTTAAACAAATAACAGCTTTATTTCAATGACAATTCAGCTGCTTTAAGAGTGACTAGCATTATGGAAAAAGTTTTTTTTTTATTTTGATTTTTTGAACTTTATACTTCTTCCTTCCTTTTTCATAAACGTTGCTTAAAGTTGTTTATGAATGTGAAACCACAGTGTTTGAGGGGTTTATTCATAAACTATGGTTAAAGTTAAGTGACATGCAAACGTCTAAAATGTATGGTTAAATAATCGCTAATCACTAGTTAACTTTAAGCATCGTTTATGAAGGGGTTCAATCTGATTACTATCATTAATTTACAGATTGCTACATCGTTAGTATAACCTAACTGATAATAGCTTAAATACGTAAGCTTTTTACTATTAGGTTTCGAGAGTACTGTACTCCGACCTGTAATTTATAAAAATCAAATTGTTCAAACCATTCCTCTTCCTCTGTATTAAACTAAATATTGATAAAGTTATAAAAATGTTTGAAGTTGTTGTCGTAAACTGAACTGTATTATTTAAATTGAACGTTATTTTTCTATAAACTCATATTTGGTTACATTTCCGGCCAAAATTTATTAGTTAGCAAGCTGTTTGCGTTACTAAGTTCTCGCGATATGAACAGTAGGCGATTAAATATTAATTTGTATATTTATATTACATAGGACCTAGTATGTTTTTGTAAGGTTCTTGAGCGATGAAGCAGTAGTTAGTGCGCTTCCGCGTCGACGTAGGGACAGATGTCTAAACAATATTTATACATAGCATTTCAACTTTAATAAATATATGAGTAAACCTTTACTTAAGCATCAGTGCTGCTTTCGGAAGTACAAATAAAGCGTTTCAATTCATATGCTCGTCATTAGAAAACTATTTTTTTTTAAATATTTTTTATCAATCTGCAATTTGTACGATCTTCATAATTTCACTATAAAATCAACTAATTTTTTTATTTTTCACCTACAAACCCTTTCACGTTATTTTTACTGCTTTTGATGGTGGCGCCATCTAAGCGCATCATTTCGCGAACACAATTATCATGTCTTATTCTGATTCTTAGATAATTTTCATTAATTGCCTTACTCAATCTATATCTATCATAGTCCGATTCTTTTACCATCTCACCGTGACAACTTAGTTTAAGGCTAAGAACTCACGGAGCGGTTTTCACCCGCATCTGCCGCGGTTGCGGGCCCGCAGCTTCTGTAGAATGCAGATATATATGTAAAAAGTTAAAGCTTCACGACGCGTTTTACTCCCGAGGTGCGCGCAGTTGTTTGTGGGTCTCGCTGCACCGGCGGTTATCTTGTACCGGCGGGAGCGGGCCGCGGCGATTTGCTCCCGCACTTTTTACAACCGCCCATCTTGCAGCCGCCCGTCTTGCGATAATCAACCGCCAAGTTTGCTGGTGACAATCGCACAAAACTCCGGTCTCGTGAGTTTTGAAAATAAAACTACATTCCGCCACCGCGTCGGGCGCGGGTGAAAACCGCTTCGTGAGTCCTTAGCCTTCCTTAGTGGTCTGTTATTCCAACTTAACTTACGGTAATATTTTTAAAGAATAGATCCATCGATTATGTTACTTAGATGAATTTAGAACACACCCATTATCATCGTATAAAATGCGGAGATCATAATACAATAATAAATTTAACATCGTACCACCTAATCACGTTCCCAGTTCGTATATGAAAATTCTCTCAAATGTATCGAATAGTTTTGAGTAACGGGGTGTTATTTTTCATTCTACATGATACGTCATGTGTCTGTTATGGGCCAGCACTGACAGGCTAAAGAGAAGTGCAGTTATCTGTATAAATACAACATGTTGCCAGCTCGCTGGTTCGAGTTTCTGTTCAGCCTTCACCAGTCTTTGAATTTTATTTCGTGATGTGAATTACATACATATTACACCTTATGCGTCAGACATAAGAGTCGTAAAGCGTATCACCGGAAAAAACAACGAGTTACACTCCGGGAATACCGGCAGAAGTGAAAACTTGAACATTAACATTATGCATTTTTGAATATTTTGGAATGGTTAGGGAATAATTCTGCATCTCCGCGCGGTAGAAAGAGAGGGAGATATTAATTCCTCTCCTTCGCCGGCGGTCTATTTTTCCTTCTTACGAATTTTCGTTCAGATCACGTGTCCTGACGCGAGTTTAACATATATTTAACCCATTCCAAAAAAGTGCACAATGCCGCTAAAGAAGTTTTTACTTCAAAAATAAGAATAATTGCATGCAGAACTCACAAATGTATTCATGTCGATAGAAACTTAAGTATGAGCAAAAGGGATAGGTGGTTACTAGTTTGTTTGTTTTTACTTCTCCTTATTGCCGAAATCTGCAATAAATAGTGGTCAATGTGTAAGGGACACAGCGCTGTTGCCATTCTTTTCGTTGTTAGTAAACCAATATTTAAATTGTGTTCTAATTTGTTTACACTTTTATGCTATTTAATTTGCCAGAAAGAAATCTTTTTAATTTGAACGAATTTATTTGATTAGTGTTTTCATTTAATATTGTGTTGTTAACTCCAAATACATTTTTGTTGCGATGGAATTTGAATTTTGTCTTGTAGAGTTTTTTGTTCCAAAAGGTGATAATTATCTTAGATTCTGAAATCATATTGAGTGTCTGTGTAAAAGCTTTGTTAGGTTTCGAAGGTAAAAGAAATTCAAGTGTTATTTACCCTGTTATTAAGGTTCATAATCACATGCAACCCCAACGCGCCACTCAGTTTAAATAATCTATAGACAACCCAATTTTAAAGTCCTTGTTCCTGAATCTAATGCGGTAACATTTAAAATTAATAAAATATAAATTTAATTAATTATGTATGGGCAACCTCAAGTCAGTTGTGACACTTGCTGTTGCAAACATCGTCTTTATAACAACGAAATAAAGGCGCTGTCAAAGTCAGAGTGATACCATGGACACGCGGTTGACTGTACTATTTTTGGGACATATTACCTAGTAGTATATCAAATTCTCTTTCTATTTTGTAATTAGCCTTTTAGCAATAACATAGCATGTTTACCGACGATATAATAAATATAAACGGCAAAAAAAATCTTCACCACCTTTGAGAATTTGATGGCAAATCATAAATGAGTGAAGGATTTTTTTATGGGTTCGTAGTTTTAATTTCTAACAATTTTTTTTATTTTTATTTGTTATATGCTATTAAAACTGCAAGACATTTTTCCTGGCTGGCCGTATATAAACCCACTTACAACATATAATGAATATGTTAGTTTGTGTGATATCTCTACCTTTATATATTTATGTCATTGAATATTTGTAGATAGCGAAGTATCATATAGCTTCAGAAAGATGAAAAACTTTATTTAGATAAAAAATACAATTACCCGAAAATAGTGAAGTTTGTTCAAAATCGCCGAATTTGTTTTGTTTACACAAAATGTAACTGCATTTATTCCGAAATTATCAGAATAATTAGATTCAGATAAATTGTGGTACCGGTGAAGCGAATTTGCGGAGGTTTCCTTTAATTTTAGTAATTTATGTAAATATAAAAATATTGTATTAATAAATTAAAAGATGATTTATATGTCAATTAATTGTTTTATTGCAATTTCCTAAATGAACAATTTGTGAACCGGAGTATCCTAAATGTTTCTGAGGCATATTTTATGAGTTCCCACTAGGACCCGACAACAATTACTTCAGAACCGTTCGCCCAACCTGCTAGCGACTTTGCAAGTATCACATCCTTTAGTGACGAAAATGTGATGCACATTTTAATATTTGCTATAATTTGTGTTGGCCTTGGTCTAATCGACATTGCTTGTTGAAGCAATGGCTGTTCACACCTTGCGCCCACCAGTTTTCTTATGATTATTAAGTAATTACTTAGTTTCGGTTTCTTGTTACGATAGCTAAACGCATTCGTCACTGATATAAAATTCAAGTTTCAACCCTGTAAGATCTTAAGTTTTTGAAATATGTGGAGGGGGCAAGGTTCATAATTTGAACTTTACCCCACCGTGTATCTCGACAATGGCTGGACCAAAGAGTTTGAAACTTTGATTATTCTGCAGTGACGGATATGTGACATTAGTGCCACGAGCATTTTGACTTCTTTACAGTCATTTAGAAAAGTTATGGTTTAATGAAAGTTTACCATACATTGAAAAGGGTAACGATATTTTTTGTAGAAACAGACTTAACAAAATAGAAAAAAAATAACAAAATGTGTAAAAAAACATATTTCAAAACCAAAATAAGCACACAACGACGTAGTCATTTCTTTTACATACACGAGATACACGGTGGGCGTAACATTCATAATTGTGAACCTTCGCCCTCCTCATATTTCGACAACTTGAGATCTTACAGGGTTGACATCTGAATTTTATATCAGTGACAAATGCGTTTAACTATCGTAACAAGAAACGAGAAACCGGAACTAAGCAATTATTTAATAATCAGAAAAAAACTGGTGGGCGCAAGGTGTAAACAGCCATTGCTTCAACAAGCAATGTCGATCAGACCAAGGCTGTCGCAAATTATAGCGAATATTAAAATGTGCGTCATATTTTCGTCACTAAAGGATGTGATACTTATTACTTGACAAGTCGCTAGCAGGTTGGGCGCAAGGTTCTAAAGTAAATCCGACAACTCGTTCCAATGACGACCCACCTCAGGAAGATCCACCCATATTCCAAGTATTTTTAGTTTTCTCAATGTCCGAAAAGAGATCATTCTGGTCATAATTATGAACAACTACCATGCAAGGCCCGATCTAGAGGGGGGGCAGGCGGGCATTTGCCCAGAGCGGCAAAATTGTAGGGAGGCAAAATTGACTTATTCTTATCTAGACAATTACCCTTCTATCAAAGTAAACAGAATTGTTCTCTTGCAATAAACGTATCTCAAATTATTTAGTCTCTTTATACCGTTCGTTCACCGACCTTTCCACATAATCAGCTCCTCTACTCTACGATAAAACAATCGTAGAGTCAACACAGTCTGCTTACGTTTGATGGGAATTTCCTTCAGATTTTCGGGGGAATACCCTTTATCTACATTCGTACAACGTGACATTTTAGGGGAATCCCTATATATTAAGTATAAGTAAAAGATTTAACTATTTGTCCATTACTGATTTTGAAGCCACCTAGTAAAAACGTTCTGCCAAAGAGGCAAATTTTCGTCATATTCATGAGTAATGTAGTGGTTAATAAGTGATACAGAATTAAAATGTTTTATCCATTTATATGAAATATATGCTAAGTCTACAAGTCGGTTCTATTCTTAAAAGTGACGTGATTTTTGTGGTGCAGATTAATCATATAAATATTGAAGTGAAGAAGAATTTACTACGTAAGTACTTATCTATTATATTAAGTAAATTGTAGGAAAAAATACGTAATATTGAACACACCTTGCTAAAAAGTGTACTTACTTACTTTTTGTTCCTTGGTAAATAGATAACTATTAGTTTTAGTGCCGATTTCACCATCTCCAGTTAGCCTATTCGTCAATTAAATTTTCAGTTTTTTTGACAGTTCTTGTATGAGTTTGACAGTTCTTATAGGCTATTCGGGTCTTTAATAAGAGCTCTTAATTTAACATTGACTGCAAGATATGTTAAAAATGTTCTAAATGGTATGTAAATAATATGAAAATTAACATTGCTCCTCTTCCGGCTTGTTAAATTCCACTCGCCCACCATAATTATTATTTTTGTGAGAATGCGTAATTAAAGTAGCCTATGTCAGTGTCCTTTATATCTAGATACCAAAATATATCCAAATTGATTCATTGGTTTAATCAAAAAAACGTAGCAGTCAGAGTCAGACAAACAGAATAACTCTCGAATTTTAAACATTAGCAATATTATTAGGTACGTCTATTTAAATTTATTACATATTTTTATTTTATTTACCATACAGAATGGCTGACGGTAGATCACGCTTGTCGGGACACCAATATAAAAAACGAAGGCTGGAAAAAGATGCAGAACGACAAAAGCAAGCGGGGGCATTAGAGTCCTTTTTGAAGGAAGGTGAGCTTAACAAACCATCGACACCCATACCAGAAACCAATGCTATAGCTGAGATTCCGCTTAAACCTCGAGAAGAACATACATCCGATTCCAATACAATTTGTGAACCTGGCGCTTCTACTTCTGGGTCAAGCGCTATGGCAGGTGAAGCTGTTATTGTTGGTGAAGGCGCTATTGCAACTCCAAGTGTTTCTACACAATTAAAATCTATTTTAGATTTCGACCCAGCTACGTGGCCCAATAGATTAACAGATGCAGAAAGAATATATTTGGTAAATAGAGGACCAGACCCACTGCATGAATTTGAATTTCCGCAAGATATCAATGGGCGGAGGTTTACTTCGAGATACTACAAGAGAAAGCTTAATAACTGTGAAGAAATTTTGAGAGATTGGCTTGTATATTCTGTGGCAAAAAATTCATTGTATTGCTTTTGCTGTAAAATCTTCAATACAACTACAACTTCCGGTCTATCTGAAGATGGCTACAAAAATTGGAAGCATGTAGGTGATATGCTTAAATCTCATGAAACATCACGAAACCATGTAGAAGCTGTAAAATCTTGGGTAGAACTTTTACTTAGGCTCAAATCGTGTCGTACGATAGATGCCGATTCACAGAGAATAATTAAATCAGAAATAGAACACTGGAATGGAGTATTGCTACGAATTGTCTCAATGGCTTGGCTTTTCAAGGTACTTCTGATAATCTGTATCAACATAACAATGGTAATTTTTTAAAACTAATAGAGTTGTTAGCCGAATTTGATCCCGTTATGCAGGAACATGTACGTAGAGTTTTGAAAAAAGACGAGAAACAAGCAACCTACTTAAGTAAAACAATTCAAAACGACTTCATTAAAACAATTTCAGACGGCATAAAAAAACATATTGTGGAAGCTATCAATACATCGAAATATTATTCTATTATTTTAGATTGTACTCCAGATGCAAGCAAAACAGAGCAAATGACCATGATAATTAGGTATATTTCTATTATTCGATCCCAAAACCATTCAAGAACGTCAGAGATTGTGATAAATAAAAGCTTTTTACGATTTATACCAATAGAGAAATCTACAGGTCTGGCACTAACAGAAATTATCCTGGAACAATTTATCAGCACTTGGATTTTCTTTAGAAAACATAAGAGGGCAAGGGTACGATAATGGATCTAATATGAAAGGTATTCAAAGTGGTGTTCAAGCCAGGATTAGAAACATTAATCCACGGGCATTTTACGTTCCTTGCAGTAGTCATTCTTTAAACTTAGTGGTAAACGACATGGCAAAGTCCTCACTGGAAGCTACATTTTTTTTTAATACTGTGCAAAAAATATATGTTTTTTTTCCTCTTCAACATTAAGGTGGTCGATTCTTTTGAATAATGTAAAAGGTCTTACTCTAAAACCACTTAGTGCCACGAGATGGGAAAGTCGAATCGAAGCAATAAAACCACTAAGACATCAAGTAGGACAAGTTTATGATGCATTATTTAGTGTTTACCAAGACACAGATATTGATTCCTCCACACGAGATGAAGCTTCGAGTTTGTTGATCCAAATTAAACAGTTTAAATTCTTATGTTCCATTATAATTTGGTACGAAACTTTGAATCGCATAAACCCTGTTAGTAAATTAATGCAAAGTAAAGATTTTGACTTAGTTTCCGTCATTAAATTACTTAAAAATACAAAAGATTTCTTTGAAAACTCGCGTTCAGATGAGTATTTTACTCAAGTTCTTGAAGATGCCAAAGCCTTAGCTTCTGAAATTGATTGCGAGGTGTTAGACTTTGAAAATGTAGCTAGACCTCGTGCACGATCCAAGAAAAAACAATTTACTTATGAGTGTATTGACGAACCAATCATTGAGCCTCGTCAAAAATATAAAATTGAAGTATTATTTCACATTATGAACACAGCTATAAACTCCTTAGAATTAAGATTTTCTCAGATTTCTGAGCATAGTAAGCATTTTGCTTTTTTGTATAACATATATGCTTTAAGAGAACTCCCAAAAGATAAATTGTTAGAACATTGTAAGAACCTCGAGGCTATATTAACTCATGAGAACTCGAGCGATATAAATGCATTAGAACTTTATGAGGAATTGTCAGTCCTTAGTATGTTTTTAAATAGTAATTTATCTCCTCAAGATGTTTTGAAATTTGTAACAGATTTAAGATTTGGTCCAAATATCAGTATTGCGCTCAGGATTCTTTTAACTTTACCGGTAACAGTTGCAAGTGGTGAAAGAAGCTTTTCTAAATTAAAAATAATAAAAAATTATTTGCGATCCACCATGACACAAAATAGATTGTCTGGATTGGCTATGATTTCAATAGAACATAAGGTTTGCGACAGTATAAATTTATCAAATATTGTTAAAGATTTTGCAGAACAAAAAGTGCGAAGAAAATTATTCTAATTAAGATAGGATTTAATACTTATTCTCCGAAAAACTGTTTAATTTACACAATTTCATTATTTAAAAAAATAACTGTTTTGTTATGTTGTAACATAATTGTTTTTTTATTACCTATTAAATTTTAAAACAAATCTTTTGTTGTGTCTTTTATAAACGTAGGTACCTACCATATGAACCTCAACTTAAATACATTATGAACCGATTAACTCGACAAACTAAATGCTTGGACCTAAGCTTTTTAACTTCTGAAACGATTTTAATAAACAATGTTTATTGTTCCCTTAGTTAAAGGACCATTATAGGTACATAAGCAAGATTATACCGAAACAGTAAGAAATAGCACAAGAAAAAAGAGGCCCATATGAAGTAATGAGTCGCAATAGGTGTATAATGATGATAAAGTGGAAAGGTACATAACTATGTCGGTAAAACATATCAATCCATTCAGTAGTTACTGTGAAATTCGTTTAAAGATATACATTGTATAGTTACTAACATAGAAACACTCATCAACTTTCGTACAGGTACTTCTTCAAAGGCCCAATAGACTGATGTGAACACGTGAATAATAATATTCACGTCAGTCTATTGGGATGAGCCTTCTGTATACTTAACATCCCCCAACAACACTAGCTCATGACTTATATGGTTTTGTGTATGTAAAGGGCGGCAAAAATTATCTTTGCCCGGAGCGGCTAAATAGCTAGATCGGGCCCTGCTACCATGGAACATACTTATGGGCCAAGTTTGAAATTGCGGATGCTTAATGACAGTTATTAATGTTTGAAAAAGCAGATTGATCAAAATGACGGTTTGTTTCCGCCATTTCCGGCAAACGTATTGACTACTTACTCTGTATTTCCGGCCAAAGAGTATGACAATACAATAGGGTATCCCATATGGACGTTTAGTTTAATGTGACTAATAATGCAGTGGGCATTATAAAGTACATACTAATTCCATATTATAAACAGGAAAGAGTTTTCAATGTGCACACGTCATAACTGGCAGCAAACATACAGAATAATCTCACTAAGAAAAAAGTTAAACAGTCAGAATCAGAATGGGAACTAGCATGAGAATTGCCAAACCGTCCTAAGTACCTAACCAATAGCATAGCAAAATCAACAACAAAGAAATAACTTAAATTAATCAATAAAACAATCTATAACTAACCGAATATACCAAATACCTAAAATAAATAATGTTAAGGTCACTGTCCCACGCAATATTAACAAGGAAACTTTTCGTAAGTACACTGTACACTTTTTGACCAAGTAGGTAGTGCAGAGACATTATGAGTAATTTAATAAAGAAATATTGGTTACTACAAAGATTCGAATACTTACATTGTACTCCATACAAAATAAATTATACTTAAAGCTAGGCCTATATCTTACGGGTTAGTGCCCAGCTATAGCATCAGCTGCCTGTGTTATTCTCATCAAAATCGGACCACCTGTTTCGGAGACTGACGAGAACAAAGAAACAGACGATTTTTTTAAATTTTATTTTCCTGTTGGTATATACTTTACTAATTTAGTAATTTAGCTGTAATTTTGCATTGTGTCAACCTATGAATAGATAATTGGCAATCAGTACATAGAGCTCCAGAGAAATCTCACCCCTTAAAAGCGACATCTTTTGCTAAGTGTATGTATATACGAGGATGATACGTGCGCGCCATCTCTATGAGATCAATAAAGTTATCATTCATATCGCCCGTCTCGATTAAATATAAAATAGATAATGAAGAAGATTGAGGGGTAAGCTTATAATTTTATTGAGTAAAACATGACGTCGCAAAATAGAAAGTGAAGATTACCCACTTCGTTATTAGTATAGGTTTGACCGCAAAAGTGCAGTTTATAATTAAGTTTAAATAGTTACTTATGTAATTGTTATTTGTAAAGTTTTAAAAAAATCTCGAGAGATGTAAATTGTTGTTCTGTTTGTTTCAAACGTGGGTAACATGTTGGTTCTCTTGAGATATCATCAAAACTAAATTATCAGTTTTATCAGTAAATAAATATTTAAAAAGTAATCTAAATGGATTGGTATATTATATATCATAAGAATATTAAATAATACTGGGCGATGGATGATTTATAAACATAACGATGAATTTCACCACTTTGTTAAGCAAGGACTCAGGTTCGATTCTTTCTTAAACAGATGATTTTTTTTTATTTTAAATTTTTTTTGTGTAATATAGGTAGGACAGGTAGAATGCACGAAGTAAATACCAAGATGAGATGGATATTACCTAGCGGTAGCTTGCACGAGCGAGAGCGCCGTCAGAATTTTGTTTCTAGTGAGTAGGTACGTAAACCTCGTAGGGGGTGAGATTCCTGCGAAGCTGTATGTACGTTTGATTCAACTTACAGGTAAAACCGCCGGGGTCGTTACACTTGCGATCAAGACAATCATGTATCCTATTCATCGTAAGTACAGTGTCACCCAAAAGGCAATAGACACACCCAATAATAAGCTTGATGAATTTTATTTACGTCCTCATAGTTTCAAGTAAATTAACACATTACTAACGATACAACTTATTATTATATCGTAATTCGTAACCTAGCCGCTTGCGGTTAAGCGCGCGCCAATAAATGCCAGAATCATTGAGCATCACTGCTCATTCATACACGCTCATGCACACGCACTGGCTGCGCGCTATTACACAGATGCCCCTGGAGTTTTGACCGTTTATCTACAGTACATACCAACTGAACTCAAACAATTTGGACTTTGTAAGACTACACAACCTTTAATTCAATCAAAATTAAGTTCTGTTTTGTAAAACGACATCTTTCACTCAATGTAAAAACTACAGCACATGATACTACTACCTTTCAGATTTCTTTATTTCTAGTCTTACTGTGAAAAAATTGGTGAAGTAAGCTTTCATTTCACCTGTGGCCGTATTGCGAAGTATTTCAACCATCATAATTCTAGTCCGAAAAGGGGATGGTGCTATCGGTCATGTGTAGGTTCGTCTCTCTATTACATTGGAGTAATGATGGAATTAAGCCGTCATAATACTGTGAAGACTTCGTTAAAGCGAGCAGTGACACCTGAAGCTAGGGAATAACACTACTGATAGGTTACTTCAAACTCACTCGACCTAAGTTTTCACGATGAGTTTTTTACAGAATAGCGTGATACCTAATCTAGCTGTGTGATTGTATGCGAGTGTTATGGAAATACCCACCAGGTGCCAGGAGATACATGAGCGATAGAGAGCGTCTTCTGACTAACACATGGCTTCAATAATCACGATAAAATAACGATTTATTTTGAATGTCTCTAGTGCCGTCGCCAACCAACAGGCTTTCAAATAGCGACATTCACCCGTTCTCCTACAAATTTCAAGTATAAGGATCCTAAGGAGCGTGATACGTGTCCAATTCCCCCACCGCCCCCACCGCCACCGCCCAAAGATGATAGACTGCTCTGGGGTACCATTGCATTGCTGTGCCTTACTGGTGGTTTTGTAGTATACGCAAAGTAAGTAAAAATAAATTGTTCGTCCTGAGCATCTTTCAGTGTCTCATATATTCTTGCTCATAATAAGTACCTGGCAAAGGGTATACCTTTCCTTGAAGATCGTTGAAATAAACAATTAAACATTGACAACAAATGCTTCCAGAATGAGTTATTTCGTACTGTCGTCATCGATTACTAAACTATCTAAGTCTATACTTTTCAGGGGTTCACCAGAAGTACGTGATTGGTTAACGATAAACGCACCATGGTTTGATGACTTCATAGCTCTGGTATACCAGGAGAACATGACGTATGGAGACTTAGCAGTAGCATGCTTCGATAATGCAAAAAGTTTCTTCAACGGCTCAAGTGGAGCCAACAAACCGAAAAAGTGCTCCACTGAAGGTGGACCCGTGTGTGGTATGTTAAATTTATCACGACAACTCGACCCCAAGGCAATTTGACCCGGGCAACTTGAGCCCCACAAGGATCCGATTTAATACATAATAGATTTGTTTAATAAAAACTGCTCGAGCATCTTGCTGATCTTTTTGTGCTGCTAAGCAGGCTCGCATCAAGAAGATTCCGATGGGCAAACCCATCGGGCACACGGCTGTCCTATTTACAATGTTTTACATTTTTCTCAATTTTTTTTTCATCCAGATGTTCCTAAGGAACCAAAAGATAAAGGAACAGTTAAGGAAAAAGAAGGTAAGCGTCTTTTGATCCCTTTAAAAGCAAAACCCTGCGTTATTAAGTATCTCCAGCTTGGAAATGTAGATTGTACCTACATTTCGAAGCTGGAGATACCTTCAACTAGCTAGGATTTAAAATTTACAACCCGATTGATTCACAAGCGATTGAAATCACGATAATGGCGCCGAATCTCTTGTTCACAAACTAAACTAATTTTGAGTTAGTGCATCTTTTTCTTTCCATTTCGTTAAGAAAAGAATAGAAGATAACATTCAGTTTAATCCTGTCAAATTAAGATAAGTACTCCATAGACAGTTTAGACGCTATTATAAACATGGCGACTAAAAATACGCCAGTTTACGTCAGGAGCGCACTAATTTGACAGGTCTAAACTGACATTTTATCTTCGGTCCTTTTCTTAATGAAATAGAAAGAAAAGGATGCATTGAACTTAAATTTAATTTAGTTTGTGAACAAGGGAGCCGGCGCCATTAACCAAGTGACGACGGCGTGACCCCCAGTTTCTCTTTTGTATGAACTTATGAAGTAATAGTTCTTTGTGTGTCTACACATTGGAACGTTCGTGTATAAAAGATCATTTCACAGTCGCTTTGAAAAATGCAATTATTTTTAATGTTGCATGCAGAGAAAAAAAGTGAATAATCTACTAGGTACTTATACTTTATCCCCTGATAAAATAGTATCTTTATCCAGAGGCAGGGCAAGACCTAAATTTGGTGTGGGTAAGACAAATTTCGCGAGGCCCTGTTCTAAATAATAAAAAAAAAAACAAACCAATTAACACTGCCAAGTTTTTATTCATAAAAATACAAATAAGATTAAAATTAATGAAAATTTATAGGTCGTATTGTTAGGTGGAGATGACAATACCAATTAATTGATCTGTGCATTGGTAAAATATTATGTTAACATATTTTAAAATGTTGACCTTTTCTGATTGCTTCATTTAGTAGTTATTTTTAAAGGGGTATTGCGCCAAAGCATAATATACGTCACTTAAACCCATGTTGTTGTTAAATTTTCTGTCTGATTATGGCTGAATATGTTTGAAAAAAATTAATACATTTTTAAGCTGTAAAGAACTTATATTTAATAATGCAGTTAATTAAATATAAGTTTGATTTGATTGGTTGGCTTCCTAGTAAAGAAAGTAATCAAATAAAACCGGGGATTCTTCGCACTGGCGGCAAGGATTACGGTCCGTAATACAGAACGTCACTCAAAGCTCAAGCTCTCCTTAAGTCTCGATTGAAGCTGTAGCATTGTACAAATGCCACACGTGTTCGCTATTGTGGCGTTGTACAAAGGCTACACATTTCCTCTTACGGTCGACTATTAATCACACAGAGGAATGCGGAAGTCATGGCGCGCGTCCCGGCGACCCTGACTCCCGCAGCGAGGGTTCCGACCCTCACTCCGGGAGGAGTCTCATAATTCTTCACCCCGGAACACATCTGCCGGCCCAACGGTCAACGTCCGTGGGAAACTATAACGAGTCATCTAGCACGTGACTGAATTGGCGCGCGTTATACGTTAACCAATCATACGCCGTGGCCTGCCTCGATCAACGAATCAGCATCAAGAACGCACGCAACACCGCGCGGGCATCGCAGGACGGAAGCTGATTCGTTATTGGTTACCCCACTATCATTTAGAGATAGTTAGTATAGAGATAGTTAGTATTTAAGTGAGTGCATAGCTTGTAAGACACATTATTATTGTCATATTCTACATCATTGTACAACATCATTATACAACGTCATTATTATATCCATTCCTGAATCACACTCTTGTATCGCGTCATTTCACACGTCAAATACATTGTACTCTTTTACATTCGTGCAATACATAAAGTTCGATTTATCTGAGTTTTAATTACGCGACACGACCTACGCGCAACAGTGGTGACCTAAGCGACGTGAATCAAGACAAACGTGACGGTACTCGTGATTAGCACATTCTAGTGGCTTCCCACAAGCGGGTCTCACCACTAGGATTTCAAGAGGCTATATTCACGGTATTGCTGCGTGATACACCAGAAGAGTAATCAGGATGGCGACCAACAACGCAACACAGGTAAGCAACGCAACACAGGTTGGAGGGCAAGTCGACACGCTCACACTACAAGCACGGCTGTCTGACTTTTGGCCGGCGTATCCCAGACTATGGTTTACACACTTCGAAGCAGTAATGGCGCCACAGAGGCAAGGTGATGACGCGCGCTATCAAGCAGCTATCGCCCGACTAGGCCTGGACGCACTTCAGCAAGTAAGTGATATTATAATCAACCCGCCCATTGAAAACAAGTACGAAGCCCTGAAGTTCCGACTCATCAGTGTCTACGAGGAATCCGAGAGCCGGAAGCTGCAGAAGCTGATGGATTAGATGGAACTCGGAGATCAGAAACCCTCACAGCTGTTGCGAAAAATGCGGGAACTAGCCGGACAGAAAATACCAGACGGTACACTGCGCATCATGTGGACCCGGCTACTTCCACCCTCAGTACGCGCTGTCCTCACCGTGAGCAACACTACGGACTTGGAAAAGTTATCGCAAGTAGCAGACAGTGTAATGGACAGTATCGCGCAACCTAACCAGGTCGCGCAGATTTCACGCACGAGCGATGTGGCTGCCCTACACGACCAAATAAGGCAGTTATCTCTGGAGCTGGCAGAACTCAAGGACAGGCAGGAATCCAGACCACGATCACACAGATCATTCGACAGACGGCGTTCAAGATCGCGGTCAACAAGCAACGATAATAGCAACCGCAAGTATTCAGAACAATCACTTATCTGTTATTATCATCGCAAGTACGGCGCAAACGCGCGTAAGTGTACACGCCCGTGCAACTTCAACAACAACTTCAACAACAACAGTGCCCAGTCGGAAAACTAATGCCTGCGTCGGTTGAGGCGGCAACTGACGCGAACAACACGTATCACCGCCTATTCATAACTGATAGGAATTCGCGTCTGTCATTTCTAATTGATACGGGCGCAAACGTTTCCGTGATACCGAGGACAAAAGGCGGGAAAGCAAAGCAAACCGATTTCTGTTTGTACGCAGCAAACAACACGATCATTCCGACGTACGGAGAAAAAACCCTACAACTGGATCTCAACCTACGACGGCCGTACACCTGGAAATTTATCGTCGCTGCAGTCAGCAAACCCATCATCGGTGCAGACTTTCTGAAGCGTCATCAACTGCTTGTCGACATAGCCGGCCGACGCCTCGTCGACAAAGTTACCAACATGACCGTCAGAGCATCAGTCATTCGTTCCGCCGAACCTACAGTTCGAAGTATCGACATGGAACAGCCGTATCACCAGCTCCTCAGTAAGTTTCCTGATATCCTGTGACCATCAAGCATGAAGGATACTCCCAAACACAAGGTAGAACACCACATCGAAACTACTGGCCCACCAGTGTTCAACAAGTGCAGACCTCTTCCTCCACATCGCTACCTGCCCGTGAAGAAAGAATTCGAGCTCATGATGCAGCAAGGAATTTGCCGACCAAGCAAAAGCCCTTGGTCCAGTCCGCTACACGTCGTTCCTAAGAAAAACGGCGACTTACGCATCTGTGGTGACTACAGAAGACTCAATGACGTCACCAAACCCGACCGCTATCCAGTCCCACGCCTCAAAGATTTTACCTACCTACTTCACGGCAAGAAAATCTTCAGTACTCTCGATTTAAACCGAGCTTATTCTCAAGTACCTATATTCGAACCTGATATCGAAAAGACAGCGATCACTACACCATTCGGTTTATTCGAATTTCCACGAATGTGCCCAGTTCTCAAGAACGCCGGACAGACATTCCAACGATTCATAAACAAAGTACTCAACGGAATAGATTACGCATTCCCATTCATCGACGATGTTATCGTTGCATCTGAAAGTGAAGCAAGCCACATCGGAGATCTGCAGGAAGTTTTACGCCGATTAGACACGTATGGTGTCACTATAAATCCCTCTAAGTGTGTTTTCGGCAGCGAAACCGTCAAGTTCCTAGGTTATGAAGTATCAAGCAAGGGGATCAAACCACTTCAAGACAAAGTCAAAGCAATCACAGAATACCCAAAACCCAAAACCATTCAAGACTTACGACGATTTATGGGGATGATAAATTTTTACCGAGACAATGTCCCAAACGCCGCAAGCATTCAGGCACCGCTGAATGCATTCCTTCATAATTCAAAAAAACGAGACAAGACGGAAGTAAAGTGGGACAATCAATCGACAAAAGCTTTTGAGTTGTGCAAACAAAGCATAATAAACGCTGCTTTATTGTCTTACCCATCCAGTTCGCCAGAGGACCAAATCGCTATTTTTTCGGACGCCTCAGCTACCTGCGCCGGGGCATCTCTACAACAAAGGCGAAGCAACGGACAATGGCTGCCACTCGGATATTTTTCAAAGAAATTTTCAGAAAGACAAAAAAAGTACTCGACTTTCGATCGGGAGCTCCAGTCAATAAATATGGCAATAAAACATTTCAGAAAGATGTTTGAAGGCAAAGAACTCGTGGTTTACACTGACCATAAACCGCTGACCTACGCAATCCGCAAGCCTCCTTCCGATAACGACACACCACGGCGAATCAGGCAGCTACTGTTTATCAGCGAGTTCACTACTGACATTCGACACGTGAGCGGAGCTCAAAACGTTGTAGCAGATGCATTATCACGCATCGAAACTATCGACGTGCCATCACCTATCAACTACGACGAGTTATCTCAAGCTCAAGAAAACGACAGTTGTATCCCTACATTGTCTCAACAGACCAACATACAACTCAAGAAAATCATTTTACCGGGTACTAACAAGCCAATATTCTGCGAAACATCAACGTCACACGTTCGTCCATATTTAACAGCTGATTTTCGTCGCATAGCTTTCAATGCCGTGCACAGCCCAAGCCACCCAGGAGTACGATCCACACGGAAGCTGATGCAAGAGCGATTCTTTTGGCCTTCAATGAATACCGACATCGGCCAGTGGACTAAGACATGCAATTCGTGTCAGCTCTCCAAAGTACAGCGACACAATCATAGTGACATCGCAACATTCCCACCGAGCGAACGATTTCAACATATTCACGTTGATATCGTTGGACCGCTACCGACGTCAGCATGTGGACACAAATACTTGCTCACGATGATCGACCGGTGCACACGATGGCCCGAAGCTGTACCACTTCAAGAGACAACCGCTGAAAACGTCGCAAGAAAACTTTACGAAGTATGGATATCTCGTTTCGGTTGTCCAATAAGAATCACTACCGATCAAGGACGACAGTTTGAAAGTCGACTATTCCGAGACCTCGCTCAATTACTCGGTGTAGAAAAAACCCGTACTACTGCATACCACCCGCAGAGTAACGGAATCGTCGAACGCTGGCACAGGACATTAAAAGCCGCACTCATGGCTAGACTAGAAAACAGCAACAAATGGATCGACGAATTGCCTGCTGTTCTAATGGGTCTCAGAGCCGCTATCCGCTCCGACTCTAACACAAGCGCAGCGCAACTCACCTACGGTCAAGCAATACGACTACCAGGCGATTTCATATCACCGACACCAGCTACACCGAAAATGGACCACGACTACGTCAATCACCTGCAAGAAGTTATCACGAAGCTCACACCTACATACAAATCGCATGCAAACAAGCGATGTATGTTCGTGCACAACGACCTACAAACATGTAGCCACGTGTTTGTACGCGATGACACCGTCCGCAAACCTCTGCAGCGTCCATACCAAGGTCCATACAAGATCATCGAACGTAAGGAAAAGTATTTTACAATCCAGCTACCAGGACGAATTAGCAACATATCGATAGATCGCCTCAAACCTGCGTACACAATCAACACAGAAGATGATCCCAGGCATACGAACAGCGAGACCAATCAAGCACCTGCAGCTACCACAGATGAGCAAACCAGCCTACATCCAGACCCGCATACGAGGGAACAACGTACCAGATCAGGCAGGATCGTCAAGACGCCTGCACGCTACGTACGCTTTGTCTAAAAGCGGGGAGTACTGTAGCATTGTACAAATGCCACACGTGTTCGCTATTGTGGCGTTGTACAAAGGCTACACATTTCCTCTTACGGTCGACTATTAATCACACAGAGGAATGCGGAAGTCATGGCGCGCGTCCCGGCGACCCTGACTCCCGCAGCGAGGGTTCCGACCCTCACTCCGGGAGGAGTCTCATAATTCTTCACCCCGGAACACATCTGCCGGCCCAACGGTCAACGTCCGTGGGAAACTATAACGAGTCATCTAGCACGTGACTGAATTGGCGCGCGTTATACGTTAACCAATCATACGCCGTGGCCTGCCTCGATCAACGAATCAGCATCAAGAACGCACGCAACACCGCGCGGGCATCGCAGGACGGAAGCTGATTCGTTATTGGTTACCCCACTATCATTTAGAGATAGTTAGTATAGAGATAGTTAGTATTTAAGTGAGTGCATAGCTTGTAAGACACATTATTATTGTCATATTCTACATCATTGTACAACATCATTATACAACGTCATTATTATATCCATTCCTGAATCACACTCTTGTATCGCGTCATTTCACACGTCAAATACATTGTACTCTTTTACATTCGTGCAATACATAAAGTTCGATTTATCTGAGTTTTAATTACGCGACACGACCTACGCGCAACAAAGCCTTTTGATTGGTTGAAACTAGTTTTAGGTAATGTTTACGCAGAGATCAATGCTTGAGTTTCCTTCTGGAATACGGTCCTTACTCGCGGTAGTTCCACAACGTAAGCAAATGTTGCCAGACTATAAAAATATATTTAAGAAAATTGTATCCTTTTTTACTTTTTTCTTCTTTGAAGCAATGCATACAAATATTTGCATGCGCGAGGCCCCTTGTACCGCAAGGCCGTAGGCGGTGGCCCACGTCGCCCACGCCTTACGTCGCCTCTGTCTTTATCTTCTACATGGGAGTACACGCCAGCAACCGATGAGTTGTTCTAATGACAAGTCGCCATTACCGCCACAGATGTATAAACTCGTAGATAAAGGTGTGTCTCCTTAAAGGACTAGCTTGAATCCCTCACTGTACTTGGAATCTAGTCCTTTGCCCAAAAGTTCACTCAGGGCTCTCTCGTTTCACAACCTCTAGAATCTTTCGTTGCGTTCGAGATTCAAAAATTTCCATTACAAAAATAATCATAATCGATAAAAAATATCATATTCACACAATAAAATTCGAATTATAAAGTCATGGTGATTCAATTCGCTTTGTCATCCAGTCACGGCGGGGTTTGTAACGGAAATGTGTATACGTTGACTGTCTTTAACAATACTGGCTGCTGTTTCAGTAGAAGTCAAAGAATGCGTGAAGGAGCCGCCACCAGTCATCACGCAAAACATTTGTGACATAGAGAAGTGCATGCTTGAACTAGGCGACTGCGTGATCAACAATTATAACGCTGCTAAAGATGCTTGCGCCGCTTATAACTCGGTATGTGCGAAGGACGAGGTTGTATGGCTGATGTTATCATCATCATTATCATCATCTCAGCCACATGAAGTCCACTACTGGACATAGGCCTCCCCCCAGGAATTCCAAAAAGAACGGTTTGACGCGGTCTGCAAACAGCGCTTCCCTGCGATTTTGGTCAGGTCTTCCGACCACCTAGTCGGTGGGTATCCGACGCTGCGCTTGCCGGTACGTGGTCGCCATTCAAGAGACTTTGTGCTCCATCGGTCATCGGCTCTACGAGCTATGTGCCTCGCTCACTGCCAAGTGCTACGCCCACTGTATAGTTGATATCAGTGGTGTGATTTTGTAACTATCTCACTGTACCAAGTTAATTGAAGTGACCGTGGAATGAGGACCGTGGACCTTGTAAAACGCGGTACGGAGTTCTTCGTGCACGAGTTCCACTCGAATTTGTTTTAACATAAATCATTATTTACACTGTCCTTTCATCCTTTTCTTTGGTCTTCTCATAGACATTAATACTAGATTTCTTCACGACTTTTCCATACCATGACAAAAGATTTCCTTGCAACATAGTAAAAGTTCCAATAATTTAATTTAAACGTTCAGTGACCCCTTTTCGTGAGGTCTGCTTCAAAACTATACGATGAAAGTGTAAACAAGCCTTGTTCATGTTAGATTCTTACACGCTTGACGCGCTTGTATCGCCTCTCATTTAGGACTGGTATAGTGCCCAAGTCCTGGAAGCTTGCCAACGTGCAGCCCGTGCCCAAAAAGGGTAGTCGTGCCGATCCTACCAACTATCGGCCGATTTCAATAAATTCCATAATCTGCAAGATTATGGAGCGTGTATTGAACTCGGGCGTCTTGGCTTACATGGAAGGTAACAATCTCCTCAGTAACCGACAGTACGGGTTTCGACGCAATCGGTCAACTGGGGACCTACCAATGTATGCCACTCACTTGTGGGGCTCGAGAAAAATGGGGAAGCGATTGCCGTCTCCCTTGATATCTCGAAGACCTTCGACCGCGTATGGCACGCTGGCCTTTTGAGTAAGCTTCAAGCGTACGGCATTTTCGGTGGCTTGACTTGCTGGGTAAAAGACTTACTGACTGAACGGTCCCTCCGAGTTGTTTTCGACGGATGCTCATCGGAGCCCATGTCGACCAATGCCGGTGTTCCTCAGGGGTCTGTTCTCTCTGCAACTCTGTTCCTGCTGCATATTAACAATCTGCTGTTGCCCGGTATCTATGGGTACGCAGATGACAGCACAGTTGCGAAGAGATACCTGCCGGAAGCTCGGGCTAGTAAGGTATCAATCCGGTCCGAAAGAGAGGCTATGGTAGATCGTACGAGTGCTGCACTACAGGCAGTCTCCGAATGGGGCAAAGCTAATCTTGTAGCATTCGATGCCGCCAAAACACAGGTGTGTCTTTTCACCGCCAAAAGGAGCCCGTTCACCTTGGCTCCTACTTCTCAGAATGTATCCTTGGAGTGCACCGACCGCCTTCAGCTTTTGGGAGTTGAGATTTCCTCGAACCTAAACTTTGGGCTATTCATTGGGTCCAAGACCAAGGTGGCTGCCAGAAAACTTGGCGTCATCGCAAAGGTCCGGCGGTACTTCACACCAAGGCAGCTTCTAATGTAGTACAAAGCACAGGCCCACTCGTGAGTGGAGTACTTCAGCCACATCTGGGCTGGTGCTGCGATATGTCACCTGGCTACTTTGGATTCAGTGGAAAGGCTTGCGAAGAGGCTGATTGGCGACCCAGATTTAACTCGAAACGTTCTCCAAAGCCTGGAGCACAGGCGTAGATTAGCCAGCCTGTCGGTCTTCTATAAGATGCATTCTGGTGAGTGTGCAAGGGGGAATTGCATGATTTAATTCCCCCATCTCCGTTCCACCATTGGACGACCCGTCGTACGGCGACTTTCCACCCTACTCACCAAAGGGAGATTGGCGTTGACATTTTCATTTTACACTATAATTCAGGCCTACATATAACAAGCCTATATATTTTGTCAATCTGATATTTTTTTTTTTATTTAACAGGCGGTTGTATGTTGCAGTTGGTTGAAAACGTAATGCAAACGTTTACGTTCAAAGGCATGAAATCGTTACGTCACGCCATGGAGGAGCGGATGGAACTCGTCAAGACATCTCTAAACAATGCTTCTAATTGTATGAATAAAGTCGGTAAGTAATATCAAGATGCATCGCGCTTTAGAAAGTAATTGTCGTATATAACTACACAGCATCGAGCCGCTTTAATGGCGAGATTATTTTAACATACCTTCTTATTTCTCCTTTTCGTTTTCCTAAAATACCTTATGGGTGCACCTGTAGGTACATTTTAAATAACTGCAACACAGAGGTCATTTGCAGGGGTCAAGTGATTTTAAATGAAAGTCGAAAAGCGACAAGGCAAAACATCATAAATAGTTATATCGCATAAAGTTGTTGACAAGGACTCCATTGGCAGCGGAATGAACTAATTTGAAAGTTTTCTTCCCAGCGATAGGCAAATAGGCTGCGCCCTAAACCGAATTCAATTGCAGCCGTCATGTTAATATAGTTCGGCGGACACGTCGTAGTCGACGGAGTCTACGGGTTGAAAAAAAAAAAACGTGTCAACGCAATGATAGCGTATTTCTGGTACCGACCATTTTAATTACATCTGAAGGTTACGCGATATCCGCAAGTTAGGGTGAATTCCTGTGGGCATTCCACAATAGCCGGGTAAATCCCTCTTTGAGGAGTGGCTAGAGAGGCGCTACGGCGTCCTCACCTTCCGCCTGACACAGGTCCTCACCGGACAGGGCTGTCTCGGAAGGTTTCTGTTACGGATAAGGCGAGAGGAAACACCAAGGTGTCGCCACTGTGGGGATCGCCCTGAGAAGATGGTGGGACATTCGGTGGAGGTTTGCCCGGCTTGGGCGGAGAACCGCCGTATCCTCGCGGCGGTGATCGGCGGCGATCTCTTGCGTCCGGCCCTGATCCAGACCATGGTCCGGAGCGAGACTGCATGGCAGGGCCCCACTTCCTTCTGCGAAGCAGTGATGATGGCTAAGGAGGAGGCATAGCGCGTAAGGGAGCGGGAATCTCAGCGCTCTCGCACCTCTAGCCGCCGCAGGAGACGCCCTGGTCGGGAGAAATAATCGAACTCCCGGCCACACGGGCTTGCGGGCAGCGAGCTGTGGGCAGGTCGCGGCTAGATAAGGTCCAGGCCCAGTCGATGGCGCATTTTGTTTCACGCGCGCCTCAAAGAGATGTCAGCACATCATGACCGGGTCCAAGAAGACCGACGCCTGGGTCAGGATTGTGGGTTGGTTGAAAGAGAAATCGTGGCCCTAGCGCACAGGCAAGTGAAGAAACACGTGTGGGTTTTTAGTAATTAAAATCTGCACCCTTTCCACTCAACCCAGAGCAGGAGAGGTCATTTAATGATTTCCCATCCACACCAAAATAATTGAGAATAGCTGATCATACTCTGTAGCGATCAAAATAGAGCAGGTGTTCTAATAGAGTTTCTACGAAGATACCTTAGTCAGATACATTTTGTCACATATTATATGTTGTATAACATGACATAGTTTAATTAAGTTGTTTATTCATAATAATATTCCATTTATTTTATACCAAAATTAACTTAACAAAACAGAGATTCTTATGATAAGAAAAGTGTATTCAAAATTACCTCTGCGAACGAACGAGGCCAATATCAATATCTGCGACTGCCTTAATCAAGTATGCCTTGAATGACTCCAAAACAGGATGAGGCTTTGAGCTGACATTTTCCTCCAAGTGTTGTCATATCTTGTAATCTATCGGACTGAAGTCTGGACTGGAGGAGGGCCAGTCTTCGTGCCGGGTGAAGTCGATTTCTCGCACCGCCAGCCAGTCTTGTATGTTCTTCGCTCTATGAGCTGCCGCCGAAATCTTGCTGGAATACCCAGTGCATGTTATTAAACATGGTATAAGAAACAGGTTCCACAATGTTCATCAGGACTATATTTTGATACGTTTTTACTCCTCTCTCATAAAAATGTACCTCAGTTAAGCTCCGATAAGAAACACTGAACTATACCATGAGCGAGGATAGAAAGTAACCTTGTTGGACACGCGGAATACGGTTGCTCGCGTACACCTTATAATTTTGTTCGTTGAAGCTCTATTCTATGTTAAAAATGTATTCATCCGAAAAAAGAATTTCCCGAAATTATTTTCTCACGTGCCGCTTACACAACAATGCGCAGTATTTTCAATCTCAGGTAAATTAAACGAGCGTTCAAACGATGTCCTGTTTTTCACCGATATGCCCGAAGCCTTCACAGCTTTTATCACTGCTGGAGTCTTAACAGAGCGAGGGCGGACTTTTTCTTGTCCTGTCATCTACATTAGTCTTCATTATATCGTTTGATGCTACGATAAACGAATCTTTTGGCTATATGCTTTTCAGTATGCGCAACGATGCAACGCAATAACTGCAACACAGTCTTCTTTAAACGTTCACTTCATATTTAAAAATAAGTAAAATTCTAAATAATATACATTTGTATTTTCCTGAACAATTTGAAATTCGAATTCCATAAACTTTTTTGTGGCCAGCATTCTAAACAAAAAGTTTTTACCTTGTAGCAATAATTATGACCTGACTAAGTCTATATACAAATAAATGTATACCAACCGACTTACATATATTTTATAGATGAAATGGCCCGTTACCTTGACTGTGGAGTCCAAGCTCCAAAAGATCAGATCAAGAACGTAAAGCTGTTACATCGAGACCTCCATGAGAAGTTCAAAGCTTGCTTCATACAATACCAGTGGCAAAACGACCGGTCCACTGTACTGGACGCTCAGTGGCAGATGGTAAGGAAAGAAAGAAAAAGTTTAGTTCAATCTCAGTTTTGATGTCTACAAATGCATCAGACTTTTGGCAAGTTGTTTAGAACTTTTGAGTTCCAGTCGAATCATATCGTGTTTTCTAATATAAAAAAAATAAGTCATGAGACTAGCCGACAGAAGTGAAAACTGAAATCATTAAAAAAAAAAACAGAATGAACAAAAATTAAAAAAAAAACAAAAAACCATCACGGTGTCGGGTCAGTCACGCTCACGCGAATTCAATGTTTTTTCCCATCCAACAAAAGTGCTCAACATCGCTAAAGAACTTTTCATTCAAAAAATCTCAGGTGGAGGAAGTTGTAGATAAATACACGACGGAAAATGAGTACATGTTCCCTGGCCTGCGGTACAATGCTAAGAGACCACACACATTCGGTGATTTGGACATACTATTTACAAACAGCTTTCGTTACGTAAGTTTACACTAAACTTCAATTACAAATGCTTGGGTCAAATTGAGGTAAATCCCGCACGGGAGGCTGGACTCAATTAGCTCGGCCGACAAACTAGTTTGGAGATGTTCTGAACTTCTAACTGAAGCGAAGTCTCGTGACATCATCTTCAAGCAATCGACGTCCAGTCGCATCCCTCATTTTACGCGGGATTCGCCTCAGTTTAAACACTCCTTTAATATATAAATTCTCCTGTCTTTATGAATCCCAATTTATTTGGGGTTAGGCACATTTTTTTTCCATACTTTTCTAATAGTCACCAGAAAAATACCATTCGTCTTACTAGTGATATCGAATCTTCATAGCCTTAAAGTTTGTCTTTAAACTGAACATACTGCTATTGTTGTGCACTTCATCTTCCCAACTAAAGCACTGAAGTGGTGTTGGCGGGCGTTTTGGGGTACTATCTTATGTTATTTTGACATTTAAAAAGTTCTGGTTTTCAGTCATATTTGACCAAATGATGTTTTATAGGCTTAACTTAAAAAAAAATGTGTGTATTAAATTTTATTCCATTTTTATTGTTGAACATTATAATTATTTTTAAAAATTTCAATCTTTATATTAATATTATTATTGCTTTCATTTTTGTAGATTGAATATTTGCAAGCACAGTTAAACGAAGCATCTGCTGGAATGACAGAGAGAGTTAACCGTGCATTAGAAGGTAAGTAGGTACTTCACCGTCTATCATCAATCATGCCGTCGCGGTCGTAATATTTAATGGTTAGTTAGCTGTTCTATAATAATCTCTTTATATCGATGCATAAGCTTCATGAAATCATGACATTTGAGGGCCAAATATAACCATTACCATTTGCTAAAAGTTCTTATATTCCTGAATTCATAATTACGTGCCAATGATGAAACAAATCGCTGATTACGATTCATCATTATAGACGAGAATATTTATTTATTTATTAAAACTTTATGCACAAAGAAAAACATTGTACAATGGCGGACTTAATGCCTTAGGCATTTTCTACCAGTCTACCTTAAGGTGATGCAGACAAAATATGGTAGGTGCAACAATATGAAAGAGAAGTTAAAAGAGAAACACAAAAAGAAAATATTATAATAAATACATAAATACATACATACAAAATACAAACAGTAGAGAGAGATAAAAAAAAATAGAGAAAAAGAATAAATTATATATTTGATGAATCTGCCAATTTCTTGCGTAAGTACTCCCGAGCTTTAATTTTAAAAGTTTACCGACTGGCAACGTCCTGATATTTTGAGGAAGATCATTCCAAAGGAAAACCGCCTGGACAAAAAATGAAGACTTAAGAAAACTAGAGCGGTGGTAGAAATTAGAATATATTTTTTTTTGCAACCCATAGTGGGGCAAAGAGCGATTTCTGATCATGTTGCCCCCGCAAATCTTATCCTAACGTGATGTAGTTGTTATACAGGGTCACAACACCATTGCCGTGGTCCACCTCGACGACGATGATTTCAGGCGTCTGCGTTGTGGTAACGTACGGAGTCAATTAGACAAATTGTTCGTATGTGGGTACCAACAATTTGTCTAATTGACTCAGTAGGCACAATGTTGGTATACAATAGCGATACTGTCACAATTTAAAAAAAAACACACATGGAGGTGTTAGGTTCAATTTTGGCCACGCGCCCAAAGATCCGTGTATGTAGAACAAAAGGTACACATTTTAAATAATAAATGACTAATTCTTTGGTCGTCTGACGTAAAGGGATCCCACCTGGGGAATTTGAGGCCCCTTGGTTCAATAGAATCTGCCTAGTGTCAGTCTCCACGGGACACATGTGCCATATGTCTGACGATTAATGGACCAAGCTTACCACCCACAACTGGGTCCGGCAAACGACATCGGGGCACCGAAAATTACTAATGTTTCCAGATTTACCGCAAAACGCGGAAGCTGTGAAAAACAGACAAGTAATGTTGGAAAATGCTATCAAAGACAAAAGAGCTGATTCCGAAAAGGATTATAAGAGACGGGTTAGTAGCTTGGATGTCGATGTATCTCTTAGTCGATTATCGCACTCCCACGCACCCCACTGCATGTTGCGTGTCAACGCACGTACACGTGTACTTACAGAAGTGCACATGTATAATGCACATGTGCACTTCTGTAAGTACACGTGTACGTGCGTTGACACGCAACATGCAGTGGGGTGTTTTACTGCCGGCGCCCTGGGTTTTGTACATTCACGGCGGCTTTAACTTATTTCATTCATTGCCACGTCAAGCCTATACTAAATCACTCACGAGACAGTGGGTCCGGTGTGCCATACCTTGCGTGTCGGTCCGCACCCATGCGCGTGTGCGCATGTTTCTCCGCTTGTAGGTGCGTAATCCGCATGAACGCTCTTGGATGCATTCTGTGTGCTGGACTGTGCGTGTTTGCCATACAAAAGGAGATATTCACAAGCAACGTTAAAACACGCATTCACGCAACATGCAGCGTGATGCGTGGCAGTATGATAATCGCCTTACTAAGCAAGATAAATATTTTTTTAATAAGCATTTTATTATTATTACCTATACTTTACATTACACCACTATGCATAGTCGACCTCTGAATTGCTTAATCACCCAAAGTAGAATGTCATTTGCACGCCGTAAAACGTAATTTTATATTATTGATATTAGAATGAAGTTTCTTTGCGACTTCGAGAAAAACTTTAAAAAGTGTAACATTACGTTATGACTCTTGTTCTAGTACGTTAGTTAATTTACTGGTACCTGTTATTGTTTTTTTTTTTTGTGTTGTGTGTTACACGCTTACACGTTAAATATCATTAGTATCACATGATACTATACAACTATACTTGTTTATGTTAAAAGTAGTAAGGCAATTACGAGGTCGACTGTACTTAATATTTAAATAGTATTTATTTATTTTTTGCTATTTTTGAGTGTCTAAATAAATATTTATTTGTGGATATTATCTACAATAAAAATATTTTGACTGATTGATTTCGTGTGCAGCTAGATGAACAAAAAAATTTGAATGACAAAATCTTGAAGGATAGTATGCAAAAATTAAATGAAAAATACGAAGCGGACATGCATAAGAAACTGGGGCTGATAGAGTCACAGGTTGGTACAATACAAATTACTTACTTCGGATTTTATACCTAATTATGTTTATATTTGTGATGAATTTAGCTTGTAAGTTCGATATTTTTAGGTATCCGCATTAGCACTTAATGATAAATTATTTATTTTCTACAATTAGGTTTCTTAAAACACTTTAACTACCTTTTTTTAAACTAGATGGCGCTGGCTATGTAGTAGTCATTTATTCAGTGTACAAGTGTTCTATGATTAGAAGCTGTATATCCCCATTTCTCCCAAAAAGCCGGCGAAGACGAGCTATATCCGCTACTCACCTCATTTGTTTGGAAGCAAAAGTGTGTGGTTGCTAATGTTACCATCTTATTCGTAAGACTTGTTATGTGGAATAAAACTTATAAAGCAGCCTAATTGCATACCAAGCTATTACATGCTCTCAATTTGAGGCATACGAGTATTGCTAAGTCGAGGTTTGCCCAGCTTGGGTAGAGCACCGCCGTCCCCTCGTGGCGGCGATCGGCGGTGAGCTCTCGCGTCCGGCCCTTGTCCAGGTCCGGAGTGAGAGTGCATGGCAGGCCGTCACCTCCTTCTGCGAAGCAGTGATGCTGGCAAAGGAGGAGGCGGAGCGCGTGAGGGACCGAGAATCCCAGCGCCCTCCCGCCTCTAGCCGTCGCAAGAGACGCGCTGGTCGGGAGACAACATCGAACTCCCGGCCGCTGTAGGCGCGAGCTTGCGGACAGCGAGCAGTAGGCAGCTTGCCACCCGGTAAGGACCAGGCCCGGGTTGACGGCGCGTTGTTTCACAAGCGCCTCAAAGAGATGTCAGCACATTGTGACGGATTTCACAAAGACCGATCCCACCTGGGTCAGGGTTGCGGATTGGTTAAAAAAGAAACCGTGGCCCTGGCACACATTCAATTAAATAAATAAATATATACGGACAAATCACACAGATTGAGCTAGCCCCAAAGTAAGTTCGAGACTTGTATTATGGGATACTAACTCAACGATACTATATTTTATAATAAATACACATATAGATAAACATCCAAGACCCAGGCCAATCAGGAAAAGATCGTTTTCTATCATGACCTGGCACCACCACGTTGCAGGCAGGCGTGTTGACCGCTGCGCCACGGAGCGCGACACGGGTGGGTTTTAGTCAGTAAAAGTCCGACACGCCCTTCCGCTCCGCTCAGAGCGGGAGAGATTATTTGATGATTTTCCATCCAGAATAAAAAAAAGCATATTGCTAATCCATTGCTTCATATTATGTTCGAAAATATGTCTGCTCAATAACGTAAATGATTAGACTGTCAAAATGAAACACATTAGGTACTACTTATGTATAGTGTGTTACGCAGTTACCCTGCGGCTTATGGCTTATACTTTTACTATGGGACCGATTGTGAGAAAGAAGTAGCTGTTCCTTACATTTCGTATTACAGGTTTATCCTCTAGCAAAAGTTGTTTCATGAAATCAATTTTCATGATTGTGGGGACCTTCGTATAGTTATAGGATTTCAATGAAAATTCTTGTAACTCAGGTAATGAATAAATTCAATAAAATGGTTGCCGAACAAGTCTCAGCTGAAAAGAAAGTATTTTCTGCAACACTTGAAGACATGTCTCTGAAGCTAAAGGAAGTGGAAGCTAAACTCAACGGTATTTCTTGTGTCATATTCTTTGCTTTTGTATAAAAAAAACATATACATTATTATTATTTATGTACACACAGTAAAATACATAGGGGAATGACAAAATTAAAATCACAGTACAAGGGTGCTCACTTACGCTAGTACATATAAAAATCGCGGAAAGATTTTATTGCTCGTATTGCATTTTCAACTGTCAGTGTTGAAACCGAGCGTTGAAAATCCAACAGAGCACATTCAAGAGCGTTAACACATTGTAAGATTATCATCCCTCAGTACTATCAGAGTGTTGCAAATCTAGTACGCCTAAAAATATCATTGCAGGAAAAACGCGCTTTTGCTAGCGGTACTGTCATGCTTTAACAGTTATTATTTGGATGTGCGGAGAATTTATCTTGGTAGTCGAAAATTTATATTAGTAGTCGAATTTATATTGGTAGCACATTTATGTCGCCGAACAATTAATATCCCTGACAGCTTTTATTGCGGTATTCGTAATAACCAATAACAATGTTTTAGCAATATGATCTTATAACTTTTGCTAAAACTATGGAGCTAGCAAATATAATACATGTTGTGGATACCGATATCATTTTAATAGAAGTTGCTCATTTGGTTTATGTAGGTAGTAGTGGGGCTAACGCTCGTTGGAACACGTCTCCACCATACACTTAGGACAACGGGAAGCGATAGGAAAACTCCATTCACCTGAAACATGACGGCGGAGTTGATAATCTATACCCATCTCATTTCGTCATGTATTTTAGACATAATTATGTCTTATTCTCTCGGTAATCATTGTTTAAAGTCGATTCCGAATCGCCAACATTCTGGCGGTCATTTTACTGTTTATCTTTTTCTCTTTTTCCGGTGTTATGTTGAAGTTTTGTTATTTTTCATTGTTACAGACTCTGATTCTGAGTCTACAGATTCGGAAGAATCGGCCACAAATTAAATCAAAAATGTTGTTAAAAATATTGTTATTCACTATTATATTATTATAACCAGATAATTAACTACCAACAAATTACCAAATCACACAAAAATATTTTATCCATTTATGTACTAATATAAATAATGTTACGAATGCACCTTATGTCGAGGGCATAAGGTTCAATATCGCGTGACATGCAGTGCGTAACTTTTAAGCTCTGTAACTCGAGACCTAAACATTGTCTAGGTGTAATATAAAAACGCATTCCTAGACTTAAGGTGGCCTATCGAATAGTACAGGTTTTATCAATTTTGTCAACAAAGTGACGTCATCGAAATTTCTAGAAGCCCGTTTCCGGGAATTACCGTAGGTACCTACTGAATGTACTCGAAGTTATGCGCTATTATTATTACGTCTAGACGATTCTGGAATGTTCGATCAGCTGGCCTATATATAGCGCCGTGACGCCGACGCCGAGTCAGTCTACACTTGACTACCGAGACGAAACAGCGACATTTAAGAAGCGATCTTTGAGAATACCTACTGCGACAACTGTAACGAGAACATTGAGTACTATGTGAAGAAACATCTGTAGTGTTGTTGTGTGTTTACAACACGGACTTCGTGGACGTAAGTGAAGACTTCGGTGCAACGTCAGCAACATTCTACTTGTCATTGCCTACAATCGACTGTACCTTCGTTGCCAATAAACTTCGTAACCCTTAACCGGTATTTTAGTACCCCTAGCCCGTAACAATTGGTGTCAGAAGTGGGATGCCGGTCACACCAAGGGAAGACGAAAGAGTTCGCACGCGACGACAAGCAGCGATGGATTTGGCGCGTCAAGAGGAAGAATCGTTTGGTGTACCTGCACCCGAAACAGAAGCGGCCGTCGTAACACCTATAAGTGCGCCTACTACCATCACTATTCCCGGAAGCAGCGGATGCGATTTATCGGCGCTGCTGGCTCACTTAACGGAGCAAATAAAAGGTATGGCAGAATCCCAGGCAAAATCCCAGGCAGAAATCCAGGCACATATAAAACAATCCCAGGCAGAAACTCAGGCAAAAATAGACAAATCCCAGGCAGAAACCCAGGCTCAAATAAAACAATCTCAGGCAGAAACCCAAGCAAAAATAGATGAATCCCAGGCTAAATCCCAGCAACTAGTATTAGAACTAAATGAGAAGTGGAAAGAAACCAAAGAAGAAGTTAATGAGCTTAAAATAAAAACAACACAACAGGATGCCCGTATGGACCAGCAAGACATGCGTATAGACAAGCAAGATGCGCGTATGGAGAAATTAAACAGTACCATCATGGAGTTTGGGAAGGAAGTAGAATGTTTGCATGAGAAGGTACAAAAAGGAGTTATTAAAGGTATGGTACCAGTACCCAGTGCTTTGCCGACTTTCAAGGTACCTCATTTTGACGGAACAACGTCATGGGTGGCCTTCCGTCTACAGTTTGAGAAGGTCGCCAAAGGTAATAATTGGGACGACGATCAAGCGGTAACCGCTCTTACGCTTGCTCTGCGTGGTGATGCGGTACAAATCCTCGAAAATATTTCCGGCGATTGCAATACCCTAGCCTGTTTGTTGGAAGCATTAGAGTCTAGATACGGGGAGAAACACCTCGAACATGTCTTCAGGGCTCAACTCCGCGACCGGACACAGAAGAGCAGTGAAGGTTTGCAACAATGGGCTACGGAAATAGAACGCATTGTTCGAAGGGCGTATGCATCAACACCAGCATTAATTGACGCTACTACTGTGCAAGCCTTTACTGATGGGATTCGAGATGCAGAAGTCAGGGCTGCAGTTCGTCTGGGTCACCACCAGACTCTGAAGGCAGCCTTGACACACGCTTTAGAGGTGGAAGCTGTACGTCAAGATGGCCAACAACATCATCGTATCCGTGAGGTAACCGCACCAATAAAAACCCGACAAGGACCAACCTGCTATGAGTGCGGCGAAAAGGGGCATATCCGGATCAATTGTCCCAGGAAGTCTAAGGGAAGAAGTACTTCTGGGACACAGGTGGAAGCAGAGGATTTAAACTAGGAACAGCCAGGGCTATGGGGCGAGTACTGGCTGGTCGACGTGAAGCCCCCATTATAACAGTATCACAAGTGGGTGACGGAAACAGTCTTATTATAGAAGGAGAATTGAATGGTAAGTCATGCAGTTTCACATTGGATACTGGTGCATCAAGAACTATTGCACGACCGGAGCTATTTCCTCGGACCATAGTATGGAAAAGAGGGTCTTCACAATGCCGATTACAAACCGCCACCGGCCAACCAGTGCTCGTCCTTGGTGAAACGAATGTGACCTTGAAAATGGGTGATAAGACATTCACGCACCCTGTTTTAGTAGCGAATATTACAGATGATTGCATAATAGGACTGGACTTTTTGAAGAAACAGCAGTGCGTCCTGAATGTGGCAAAAGGAGTATTGAGTTTTCCAGAACAAGAAGTATTTCTTCAAGGTGGAAAACAAGGATCTGTGTACTGTTTAAGGAGAACGGTATTACCACCAAGATCAGAAACCTTAGTTGATATAAGACTATTACCAATGGGATGCCGTAAACGCTGCATTATAATAGAAGATTCTGAAAATCATCCAGACTGGATAACAGCAAGGACACTGATGATGATTTCCGATAAACCAAAAGTACGCATCATCAATGTTAGTAACAAAGAAATAATCCTTGAAAAGAATTGCATGGTGGGTGTGTGCGATCATGTAGCATCTTTGAGAAAAACAGAGGTGCACGAAAAGGAACGTGATAAGAAGTTTCAGGAACACGTATCGACACTACTCGAAAATTGTAAGGGCAATTTAAACAAGTTCGAAACTCACAAAGTTAAACAACTGTTGCATAACTTCCATGACATCTTCGCGAAGACCGACGGTGACGTGGGAAGGACCGGGCTAGTTAAACACCATATAGATACGGGTGATACACAGCCGATAAGACAGAGACCACGTCGTGTCCCTTTTGCAAGAGAACAGGAAGTCACGGAAATGTTAAGAGATATGGAGAAAAACCGGATTATAGAAGCATCCACCAGCCCTTGGTCATCTCCAGTTGTACTAGTCAAGAAAAAGGATGGCAGTACAAGGTTTTGCGTTGACTACAGGATGTTGAATGATGCCACGAAAAAGGACAGTTATCCTCTGCCACGTATAGATGACACTTTAGATTTGCTAAGTGGCATGAAATGGTTCTCCACAGTTGACCTCAAAAGTGGATACTGGCAGGTGGAAATCTGTCAGCAGGATAAAGAAAAGACCGCTTTCTCCACTGGTCCTGGGAACGGTCTCTGGCAATTCAATGTCATGCCTTTTGGACTGTGCAATGCTCCAGCTACATTCGAGCGTCTAATGGAGCGCATTTTGGTGGGGTTGCTTGGTGATGCATGCCTGGTCTATTTGGATGACATCATCATTATGGGACGAAGCTTCGAAGAGCACCTACGCAATTTGGAGAAAGTGTTCCAAAAACTGCGTGAAGCGAATTTAAAACTCAGTCCTAGTAAGTGTACACTATTCCAGAAAGAGGTTGGATACTTAGGACACATTATTTCGGCGCAAGGAATTCGAACAGATCCTGAAAAAATAAAAGCCGTGTCGAAGTGGCCTACCCCTCGTAACAAAACTGAGGTACGCTCTTTCTTGGGTCTGTGTACATATTACCGTCGGTTTGTGAAGAACTTCTCCGAGTTAGCGAAACCGTTGCATCGTCTAACAGAGGAAAAGTGTCAATTTGAATGGAACTCTGACTGCGAACAGGCATTTGCGGTACTGAAAACTCACTTGTGTGAGGCTCCTGTATTAGGTTACCCTACCAGGGAAGGCCGATTTTTGATAGACACAGATGCCAGCAATGTTGGTATTGGAGGAGTTCTCTCTCAAACACAAGGAGATAGGCAGGTCGTTATCGCATATTTCAGCAAATGTCTTTCCAAGCCAGAAAGAAATTACTGTGTTACCCGCCGAGAACTTCTAGCCGTTGTTAAGACCTTACAGCACTTCAAGAAATATTTAATCGGGAGACAATTTACACTACGCACCGATCACGCTGCCTTACAGTGGTTGCTTCAGTTCAAAGACCCAGAAGGACAAGTAGCAAGGTGGATAGAGCAGCTGCAAGAATTTGACTTTGTCACTGAACATCGAAAAGGCAAGTCACACAATAATGCTGATGCTTTATCTAGACGGCCTTGCGAAGAATCTTGCCGACATTGTGCCAAACAGGAAAAGAAAGAGAACGTAAGGATTATCCAGGTGAACGCTTTGGATGAAGACTGGGATAATCGATCATTGGAAGAGGCACAAAAGGAAGATAGTGACTTGAAGACAGTAATCGAATGGAAGAAACGTGGCCAGAGGCCCCCTTGGAGTGAAATATCAGCGCTTAGCCCAACAGCAAAAAGTTACTGGGCTCAATGGGACAGCCTGATAATTGATAATGGAGTTCTGAAGAGGAAATGGGAATCACCTAGTGGACAGGAGGTCGCCTTACAGATAGTTGTCCCCTGTGAGAAGGTCGCGTCGGTGCTAAGACAGGTGCACGACGGAGTATCCGGAGGACATCTAGGAGTAAAGAAAACTCTGGAGAAGGTGAGAAAAAGGTTCTATTGGGTGCATTGCCGTGAAGACGTAGAGGACTGGTGTAGGAAATGTGTAGCCTGCTCCTCAGTAAAGGGACCGCAAACGAGGGCCAGAGGTCGGCTGAAAGTGTATAATGTTGGTGCACCATGGGAAAGAGTTGCTGTCGATATAGCTGGGCCGTTCCCTATTACTGAAGAAGGGAATAGGTATATCATCGTCATGCAAGACTATTTCAGCAAATGGCCAGAAGCTTTTGCAGTACCCAACCAAGAAGCTCATACCGTCGCCAAAAAGCTAGTTCACGAGGTGTTCTGTCGATTTGGCGTTCCCTTGGAGTTACACTCTGACCAGGGTAGAAACTTCGAGTCTTCACTATTTCAAGAGGTTTGCCAACTACTCGGGATACATAAGACTCGTACAACACCATACCACCCTCAGTCAGATGGAATGGTCGAAAGATTCAACCAGACGCTAGAGAATCATTTGGCCAAAGTAGTGGAAGAACACCAGAGGGATTGGGACCAATACATTCCACTCTTCTTAATGTCATACCGCTCTGCAACACATGATAGCACAAATTGTACACCGGCGAAAGTCAACTTCGGCCGAGAAATTAGATTACCCATAGATGCACTAACCGGAACACCCCCCGATACCCCTATCCTAGCCGTCGACTATGTGGCCGACCTGCGGCGTAAGCTCGATAGAATACATGAGCTAGTGAGAGAGAGCGGTCTGAAAACCAGCGAGAAAATGAAGATCCGATACGACCGCAAAGCTAACGTGCCCGGATTTGAAGAGGGAACTTTGGTATGGTTACATAATCCCATTAGGAGAAAAGGAAAGAGTCCGAAATTTCAAGCCAAATGGGAGGGTCCATACACGATAGTAACCAGGATAAACGATGTCACCTACCGGATAAGGAAAGGACCTAGAGGGAAGCTGAAGATCGTACACGTAGACCGCCTAGCTCGCTATTATGGATCAAATCATGCTCGGGACGAGCACGACTAAGAAGGGGGCAATGTTACGAATGCACCTTATGTCGAGGGCATAAGGTTCAATATCGCGTGACATGCAGTGCGTAACTTTTAAGCTCTGTAACTCGAGACCTAAACATTGTCTAGGTGTAATATAAAAACGCATTCCTAGACTTAAGGTGGCCTATCGAATAGTACAGGTTTTATCAATTTTGTCAACAAAGTGACGTCATCGAAATTTCTAGAAGCCCGTTTCCGGGAATTACCGTAGGTACCTACTGAATGTACTCGAAGTTATGCGCTATTATTATTACGTCTAGACGATTCTGGAATGTTCGATCAGCTGGCCTATATATAGCGCCGTGACGCCGACGCCGAGTCAGTCTACACTTGACTACCGAGACGAAACAGCGACATTTAAGAAGCGATCTTTGAGAATACCTACTGCGACAACTGTAACGAGAACATTGAGTACTACGTGAAGAAACATCTGTAGTGTTGTTGTGTGTTTACAACACGGACTTCGTGGACGTAAGTGAAGACTTCGGTGCAACGTCAGCAACATTCTACTTGTCATTGCCTACAATCGACTGTACCTTCGTTGCCAATAAACTTCGTAACCCTTAACCGGTATTTTAGTACCCCTAGCCCGTAACAATAATATAACTTTCCAAAAAGCAATACAATTTATCGACGTTGGCTAAAATATGATTCGCGGCTGAGACAAATATATCTAACTAGCTGACCCGGCGAACTTTGTTCCGCCTTAAAGGCAATAAATATCACATGATCACATTTTTACTTTTTCAATTAGGAACATTGTAAATAAAAAAAAAATATTATTATTTCTAATTGAAATCAGTTCCTAATTGAAAAAGTAAAAAATCCATGATTTTTTTATTTGTCATTTATTTATTGTAGCACCTTGTGAAAGAAATTATGAATTTCTACCTTTGCTTCGTAAATTATCTAGCTGTTGATCTCTGAGATGTCGTGGTGGCCTAGTGGTTAAAACACCAGCCTCTCTTGTATGAGTGCGCGGGTTCGATTCCAGGTCAGGCAAGTATCGATGTAACTTTTCTAACGTGATATGTACTCTCTAGGTATATCTAGGACACCAATGACTGAAGGTGAAGGCAAACATCTTGAGGAAACCTGGACTTTATAAGTCTGAAATCGCCACCCCGCATTGAGCAAGCGTGGTGATTACGCTTAATCCTTCTCTGCATGAGAGGAGACCTGTCTCCAGCAGTGGGACGATAAAAAGATTGATGATGATGATGATGATCTCTGAGGTTTGTTCGCCGATTTCGCATTGTCAACGGAACAGTTTCACGGACTGCCGCCTCCCTTTGCTCTTGTGAGTAAGAAGCACGAAGTCGAGTCATACTAAAACGGCGCTCTGCACGTGCAATTTCTTGCTCTTCTTCAGTGCTTTCATTCAGAATGTTTCGATTTACTCTTGCATTACCGCTTTGTCGAGAAAGATTTGATGGTCTTGGTCACGGCATGATATTTTTATTGATGACAGCAATGCAATATTAGAAAATTTGAATTGTCATTTGCTTTTTGTTATACCATTTTTTATATATGAATTTCTGACTTACATTTTGAATGAGTTGGATTGTTATTCCATGTCAGTTGCGTTTTGTTACACCATGTCTTATGTCACGTCACACGGGAACGACGGGGACGGGTTCTTAGCTACCTCCCACCAATATTCAGCTAAATCGGTTCAGCCGTTCTTGAGTTATATATAAATAGTGAATAAGCAACTGAATCGATTCCAATAATTTTTACACCATGTTATATTTTGTCCCAAACACATTTAGAAATTGTTGCAGTGTAGTCACCGAGCGCGTCACGCAGCTTACGTACGATACATCATAGTATTGCGCGCGCGCAACAGCTGACCCTAGAAGTCAACGCACCGCGCTCGCTCACCCGCGGATCTTTGACCATATTTTTGTTGGGACAACCAAGTAGAATAGCAAGCTTATAACTTTGTGGTTTTTCATTATATCTTTTTGAAATTTTGTACATAATATTATTAACTTAAAAATACTGGACACGTGTTTCCTACTTTGTGGAGGTGCAAGGTACCAGGGTAGCACAAAAGTTTAGGAGAAGTCGAAACAATAAACCTCATTTTCATCATTATCAAATAATCGTAATATATGAAAGAAGGTTTATTGTGCATATTTTTTGACGTGTAAGGTACCAGGGTAGCACAAAAGTGTAGGAGAAATCGAAACAATAAAAAAACTCATTCATCATTATCAAATCACCATAATTAATACATGAAAGAGGTTTTATTGTGCATAGTTTGTGGACGTGCAAGGTAACAGGGTAGCACAAAACTGTAGGAGAAGTCGAGACAATAAACCTCATTCATTCAATAATCATAATTACATGAAATAAGGTTTATTGTGCATATTTTTTTGACGTGGAAGGTACCAGGGTAGCACAAAAGTGTAGGAGAAGTCGAAACAATAAACCTCATTCATTCATCATTATCAAATAATCATAATACATGAAAGAAGGTTTATTGTGCATATTTTTTTGACGTGGAAGGTACCAGGGTAACATAAAAGTGTGGGAGAAGTCGAAACAAAGAAGCTCATTTATTCCCACAGGAACGACGGGGAGCGGCTTAGAAAGTATCCTATGTCCTTCTCCCAGTTCTTAGCTATCTCCTTACCAATTTTCAGCCAAATTGGTATAGCCGTTCTTCAGTTATAAATGATGTAACTAACACGACTTTCTTTTATATATATAGATTGAATTGGCCTAAAATGTCGTGATTTCATTTAATGAAATCACGACATTTTAGGCCAGTTCTGCCTTTAATAAATCTTGCCTCAGAGTATTATTGATTCTAATAATTTTCTTAATGATTCATTCTTCAAATACATATCTATTTTTGATTACGTTTGCGAATCATACTTTGATCAACACAAAATCTGAGACTAACTTTCAAATAGCAAAGAAAAGTATGAAAATTTGTATATTGTGGGTTATCTTATCACACCACTTATATAAAAATATTGAATAATTACTACTCGTCCAGTTCGTCTCAAGGCGGAACGTGAGACTCGTCGTTCGCAAGAGTTGTGGGCGGCCGGCGCATCGCTTCTCGCTGCCACCAAAAAAGGAGATCCTTACGTCAGGGTGGATAAAGAACTCAAAGCTATAGAGAAAGCATCCGGTATTAAGTTCAGATTATTATTAGCTCATATTTAACACTCTTTCACGCAAAAACTTCTGAACGGATTTGGTTGAAATTTGGCACACATATAGTTTATAACCTGGAAGAACACAGAGGGTACTTTTTATCCCGACGTTCCCACAGGATCGAAACTTACACGGGTGAAACCCCGGGGCCCAGCTAGTTCAAAATATCACTACTAGGCATGTCCTCTAGACGTCATAGGCAGCTGGATTATTATATCGAGGGTTGAACTTGCGATTGCATCACTGCTTACCATCAGGCGGGATTGCGGTCAAGCGCTAGTTTATATTTTATATAAAAAAAGAACTAAAAGACGAGTTATAGAATGTTTTCTGGCAGTTTTCACCAGGTGAACCTCTATACACCGTGTAAATTTAGTCACCTTACTAAGAAAGCCCACTTCATCGAATTTAAAAAATATTAAATATTATGTACAAATTTTTAAGCTATGAACGAATTCTGGTAATGAACATTATCTAATTACTAGCTGCGCCCTGAGGTTTCACTCTTTCTTCTTTCGTGAAAATATCGGATTAAAAGTATTCTATATGTTAAAGCTGCTAATGAACCATCTGTGTGCTAAATTTCATTCAATCCCTTCAGTCGTTTTTGTTTGAATGTGTAACAAACAAACATCCATCCATCCATATAAACTTTCGGGTTTATAATATTGGTAGGTAATTTGGTAGTCAATTTTATTTATTTTTTCCTTTATTTGTCTTTTTTCTCATTTAGTTACATTTTTAAATATATTGATTTATAAAATACATACAAATAGATTTAAAATATATATAAAAATTGTGTTCCACCGATGACGGGAGCACGGTCCAAGCTACCGGTGGTTAGGGCTCCAGAGACAGGATGCGGGCCGTATCGAGGAGTACTGCCTTTTGAATCAGGCCTTTGATCCAACTGCCTAACGAGAGCCTCAATAGATATTGGTCGAAGCTCTTGGCTATCAAACCATTGGCCGATAAGACAATCGGTACAATGACAACCGAGTTCACATTCCACATGTCAACAACCTCGTGCGCCAAGTATTTATTTATTTAATTATTACTTATATTTATTTTATTATTTCACATTTTTTTTACCATTTATGTACGCACACATATATAAATAGTCAAAATACAGAGCAGAAAAAAGGTACAGAGGTGATGTTTATTTTATTTACCATTTATGTACACAAACATATATTTATAAACAGACAAAATACAGAGCAGAAAAAAGGTACAGAGGTGATGTTTATTTTATTTACCATTTATGTACACAAACATATATTTATAAACAGACAAAATACAGAGCAGAAAAAGGTACAGAGGTGATGTTTATTTTATTTACCATTTATGTACACAAACATATTATAAACAGACAAAATACATAGTAGAAAAAAGGTACGGAGGTGATGTTTATTTTATTTACCATTTATGTACACAAACATATTATAAACAGACAAAATACATAGTAGAAAAAAGGTACAGAGGTGATGTTTATTTTATTTACCATTTATGTACACAAACATATATAAACAGACAAAATACATAGTAGAAAAAAGGTACGGAGGTGATGTTTATTTTATTTGCCATTTATGTACACACACTTACATAAATAGACAAAATACAGAGCAGAAAAAAGGTACACAGGTGATGTTTATTTTATTTCATAAGAAATCTCTTACAGCATACCCGTATACTTAATGGGTAGTATAATACTATATCAATGATAATAGGACAATATACACAGAGATGTAGACAGCGTGAAAAAGTCAACGACACAAAAAAATCATACTTCGCACATTCGTTCTTAGGATTAATTAAACTATTGCCTGATGGCATAAAAGATAGACATAGTTCATAATATTAAAGCCAATTTTCGGGTACCTAAATTGGCCCAAACATTTACTTACACTATTATCCATTGTCCTTAGCTAAGTTCTTGATGAATGTTTTTATTTTATAGGCGACGATGACAAACTAGTATTGACTGTCTTGAAGTCAATCCCTCCATCTGTCCGCGAAAATGGGATTGTTCCAGAAAGTGTATTGCGAGATAGTTTCCGCGTAGTAAGTATTACGTTTTACTGAAGCGATACCTACATGAACAATATGAACATGACAAAGGAGTTAATTAAAACAAATTAATGTTAAATATCTACAAACATTTGGTCTTCAGTAACGAAATAGAGAATAAAATCGAGCTATGCACCCTTTTTTTAAGGGAAATGATCAGGTGACCTCCCCTTTTGAGCAGAGCGAAGGTCGTTGTCAGAATTATTGATTAAGACCCCTTGATTTGCCTGTGCTCCAAATAGTTCAGTCACTTTAGGAAAGAAAGGGGTCAATCTCGGAATTTGAGATAATAAGCTGGAAACTCGTATACACCTTCATTTGGGGTTCTAAAAGTTGTCTGAAAAGTCTCATATTATCTCGTGTCTGCGTCGTAAGTTATTCGAGGTCAAAGGTCACAAAAATCGGTTTTTTTGCAACTATCTCCGTTTCTATTGCTCCAATGATGTTAGCACCTATTATCAAAATTGTAGAGCATAACATTTTCGACAAATTTTGTTTTAAACCTTTTTTTATAAAGTCAACCGTTTTTGAGATAGAGAGTGGAGAGCACCCAGCGCTCAGGCATATACTGTAATACAAGGTCAACCGTGAATCTCAAAATAAATTATACAGGCTATTTTATTTTATTTCTCTAGATGGAGAAGACTGCTCGAAGCGTTGCGTTGGTCGAGCAGGAGGGTGCCCCAATGCCAGTCTACATACTCTCCTGGCTGCAGGGATTGCTGCTTTTTATGAAGGTAGGAAGTTTATTTAGAATCTCTATCACAAGGGCATATCATCAGTTCCAAAAACATCTGATAAAAAATTAAACAAAATAGGCAATAAAATACTTCGGGGATATTAAGAGGGGACTCTAGTGCCGAGGAATTTGGAAAATAGGTATTTGAAGAAACTATTACCGTCGCGCTGCTTCCAACCTCTACGGTAAAGTGGAAAAAGGACAGTTGCAGCTCAGGCAAATTTTACCTACAAAAACGTTGACTAAATGACTTTTCATATTCCACTGTTTCCTTTTGCAAAACACGACAGATCTCAATTATTTTTATAACAAAATTTAGTGGAAAAGTATACCTATGCTTCTATTATTTTCTTTTTTTATCAAAAACTTATCACGTTTGTCTAATAGTCATCTGAAAATCACGATAAAAATGGGTTATTTTTCGTGATTTTGAAGTATCGATTTCTTTTATTAATTAAGTTTCGGAAAAAATCAAATCAAGGTGTAAAATTGTAGAAAAAAAAAGAATTGCTCTAAAAGAAGAAAACAGCGGAATATGTTTCTAAAGAAAAAGCACCATTAGAGTTCCCTCTTAATTGTCAGTGCCACTTATATATAGTATATTGGCCGCTTTGATTTGATTATATGCATACTTACACCCGAAATACAAATTTAAAATCAAGAAATTCTTTCATTGATAATAATTGAAGGACTCCTTAATTTAAAGCCAAGGAGACAATAGCATGCACTATACAGTTATCAACTAAGCTTCAGTTTTCAATCAATTAGCTTAGTTTTTAACTTTGAAGACAGTGCCTAATATAGGCTCCATATGGAAAGGATTTCTAAAATTGGATAGTGGACGTCTATCGGCTGAGAAAAAGAAGAAAAGATGTACTTAACCACTAAGATACTCGCCTCACCGGTCTTAGCCAATTATTGACAATAGTTCACTCAAGACCCGGTCAATGCTTAATTTACCTACTCCACAAACAAGTGGCAATACGGTTTAAGTCCTTTTTCTTTCAATCCAGATGTCCGGGATTCCACAGAATGAGTTCGAAAAACCGCCCCTGCATCCCCCTGCATATTTAGATACTTTTGATTTGCTGCAAAGAGCTAGGTGAGTGTTTTATTCAGGTTGACTTGTTTTAGCGTCGGTCATTTGTAGGGCGTATTAGGTATTTTAAAATTACAATTACAGACGACAGCAGCAACCTTGAGCCTTCATGCTTTAGCGGTAAAGTTGAAAATATAATAAAGAAATATGACAAGTTGTAGTAGCTTAATGTGCTGTCGTCTATACATTAGTTGTTGCAGGAGAACCAAAGCCACCGACATAACTCTTCGAGTTGCCAAAAAAGTGGCAGTGGGTAGCGCATTGCTTGTAGAACCGATGGCCAATGGGGCAGTAAGGTTCCGAAGTGGCGGCCACATACAGGAAGATGCAGCGTAGGGAGACCCCCAACAAGGTGGACCAATGACCTGGTGAAGGTGGCGGGAATCCGATGGATGCGGGCAGCACAAAACCGGTAATAGGGTATTTGACTAAAAAAAAACTAATTAGTCCGTCAGTCAGATTTCCAAAAAATACTAGACACGTATTTTTTCTTTTTTCATATAAACAAAAAATGAAGACGACACAGTGCGTTGAAAACTCGTGTGACGTCACTGGACGCTACATTTTTTAGCGCGCAGTGACGTCACCAGCCACCACTCCTGATCTTTGATGCCTTTTATATTTGTCAATCTATATTGATTTGACAAAACAAAATATACGTATCCAATATTTTTCTATAATCTGAATGACGGACTAGTTAGTTTTTTTTAGTCAAATACCCTATTTTGGAAAGCTTTGGGGGAGGCCTTTGTCCAGTAAGTGGACCTCTATAATCTGAAGAAAAAGAAGAAGAAGAAATAATAACTGACATCTCAATCTAAAAAAAAAAAAATAATTAAAAACCATAACAATAATTCTAACAGCCTTTGATTGTCACACTGCTGACAAAAAGATGATAATCATCCTTGCTTGAGAAGGGTAATGTAACTTGTTAATTTTGTCAGATTCTGGATAGAACGAGGTAATTTAGCGGTGGCGGTACGCTATGTGGATTCTCTAAAAGGCGCGTCGCGCGTAGCCGCAGCCAAATGGTTCGATGCGGCGCGCGCGCACCTTGAGGTGAGGCAGGCGGCAGAGGCAATACTAGCACACGCTGCCGCTATGGGGCTGCGGTATATCTGAATGAGGTAAGCTTCACCGAGTGCATCAGTGGCTTGTCGGCATTGCCAGTCAAACTTTTGCAGTTACACGGGACTCGAAATTCGAATTCAGCCGCTCGCTTTGCTACCAATGTGGCAGTTAGATTTTTTTTTTAAGAAGACTTTGCCGCCTCTAGACATTTAAACTCACAAACACAAACAGCCAGACCCGGTACCTTTAGGCCATACAAATATTTGTTCCATGCGAGAATCAAAGTTCATCGAGTTTTAATCTTGGGAAGAGTGGCTTAGAGACGTTAACAATAGGGATGTTTAGGTAGGTAAAAAAAGAAATTGATTCTATTTAGTCCGTCATTCAGATTATAGAAAAATATTGGATACGTATATTTTGTTTTATCAAATCAATAAAAATTGACAAATATAAAAGACATCAAAGATCAGGAGTGGTGGCTGGTGACGTCACTGCTTGCTAAAAAGTGTGTCACACGAGTTTTCAATGCACTGTATCGTCTTCATTTTTTGTTCATAGGAAAAAAGAAAAACTACGTGTCTAGTATTTTTTGGAAATCTGACTGACGGATGAATTAGTTTTTTTAAGTCAACTACCCTATTTTGTTAAGTAATGTGTCCTTTATACGTAAACTTAAGTTTCTAGAATGGTCGCCAAAAAAGATGGTCTTCCCTCTCTTACCTGCTCTTTAATCCGCATACGTTTCGATCCCGTGAAAATATCGCGATAAAAAGTATCCAATGTGTCAATCCTGGTTCTAAATTATCTGTGTGGCAAATTTTATACAAAGCCTTTCAGTAGTTTTTGCGTAAAAGAGTAACAAACATTCATCTCTTCTTCTTCTTCATCTCATCGTTAATCCCAGTCGTAACCGAAGCTTTTTTCAGCTTTGGAGTCTGGGGTCCGGTCTAACTGCTGATTTTGGCTAAACTTCGATATTTTCCGTGAAAGCGACAGCCGTCTGACCTCCACAACCCGAAGGAGATATCGAAGCATTGCAGTTAGACCAATTGTTGGACCATTAGATGTTCGTATAGCAACCGGGACCATGGGCTTAGCGTGCTTTCTGAGGCACGACCAGACCAGTGCAAATATTCATTTTCATGCACACAAATATTTGCACTGCGTGTAGATCGAACCCGCGCCTCCTTGCGCAGTGGTCGCGTTCGCTACCGCTAAGCCACGGAGGCTGTCGAAACAAAAATTCATCTATCCATCCGAAAAAATATTTAATTGTAGTAATCAATTTTGGATGGAAGCATACAAAATTTCTCATTTAGAATATTAGTAGATTTAATTTTTTTCTTCCTTGCTAATTATCAAATAATCTGTCTTTAAAGTGACAATTTACTGCGAGTTTTTGCTAAAAGTGGTAATAGATTTACTAAGGCGACTAAACAGCCGAACAACATCGTAATATTCTGTTTAATCCTTCCAGGTAAGCAGTCGCTAAGGAGTTGTGGATGTTATAAGTCAAGTAGAAAATTAAAGTGATTTTGCAAATATTTTATATATAAGACATAAAAACCTTAACTCCATTATTACAAAACAACGATTTTGTTTTGACCAGGTTTAAATCACCTACATAGTTATTGAATTGTGGTTGAACCTAACCAGGGGCGTAGCTACCGCCGTATCTACCGTATCAATTATACGGGGCCCCCGGGCCACGGGGCCCCCCAACTCGCGTAAGCAAAAATTAATAAAAACTTCCCAACCCTTTTTTTCTTTCACAAATGACAAAAGACAAAAAGCAATTTCTCTTTTTCCCGCGTAATGGCCTCTGCATACTGCGCGCGACGAGCGCCGAGCTACGAGATATCCAATGAGAGCTCTGATTTTCCGATTTCGGTTCCGGGGGAAGGGAAGTTCTCAAATTTTGGAAAAACTAACAGACAGATAATTATGATGAATTTCTATTCATATGCAATTTTTTTTGTCTTTTGTGAGAATTCTTTACCCTTCCTAAGGGCCCCCAAACAATTTTTATACGGGGCCCCGCTAAGGCACGCTACGCTTCTGAACCTAACCTTTATAGAAATGAAATTCTTTACAAAAATGACAGGTATTAGTTCGGCACTAAGTTGTCAGTGTAGTAAGAACTTTGCATAAATCTAAATAAAGTTCGAAATACAAATACTGACCCAAGGTTAAGGCTACTAAAGTTAGATTTTGTTTTCTAATAAGACGGTAATGGTTTTAAAATTGTTTTGGTATATAATATATTAAAAATATTGTAAATAGTGTTATGTTTTTTTTTTATGCAGAGAATCCCTCTCACCTATAGAAGTAATATAGTTTCACCTCACCCACATTTTTCTTAAGAACGATTTTGATGTATCGTGTCTTAATTTTTGCTTTTTAATGCGTCCAGGTTAGTGGTCATTTCGATTCTTTTTATTCAGCCAAGTTTTCGGCGACTAGCGGTCATGATGCTTACGGCTGATGTAACCCGCTGAGTCCCAGTCCTTCTAAGAAGCAAAGGCCTCCGGATTCACCAAAGGCTTTTCAGTGAATTTACACAATTTGGTTTACTTACTTAGATACACGACTCAAAGCGGTGGCCAAATTACTAACATGCGCATTCTAAACGTGAATGTGTAGAACTGAATTTCATCATAATTTTTGTTAATTACTTCCAGGATACTATTGTAAATAAATAATTTAGAAAAGTACAAAATAACGTTTAAAGTACGTCTCTGTGGCTGTTATTCAAGAGTATTAGGACCAATTGACGCTTTTTTATATTTATTTGAATAACTTTAACCTGGAACATGCATTATTTTAGATTTTTTACTGTTAAATATGTAAGCAGTTATCAAGAATGTGCAGTGAACTGAAATTACTTTTATTATAATATTAGTTCAATTAACGAAACAATTATCTTTATTTATCACCTCGAACATTCTGCACCCTAACTGGGTAACATACCCCTTTACCTATTCATAAAAACTGCTTAAAGTTAACTAGTGATTAGCGATTCTTTAACTATAAATTTTTGTCCTTTTAACGTCACTTAACTTAAATCGTCCTTTATGAATAAACACCACAGTGTTTAAGGGGTTTATTCATAATCGATTATTAAAGTTAAGTGACGTGCAAGCGTCTAAAATGTGTGTTTAAAAAATTGTTAATCACTAGTTAACTTTAAGCAGCGGTTATGAATAAGGGGGATAATAATACACCCAATTTGAACCATATTGCTAATCCATTGCTCCATGTGTTCGAAATATGTGTTTGTTTAAGGGCCGGCGCCCACTGCCGGCACGGCGCGGTGTGTCATGGCAATATAATAAATAAAAAACCTGTGAAAACAAACGTAAGGTTGTCATTGCGGGGAGAAATAAAGAACGATTATTATTATTATTACTATATTAACAAACCATTACACCTATCCCGATAACTTGCATAATTTGTGATTGAATCAGTCGAGCTCCAATTGCCTGAAAGAGCCAGAAATAAATTCTTCAGAGTTTTCATCCCGGGGTCTTAAGCTCTCATCGGATACCATTTTGGAACACTCCAACAGGTATTCAGTTATTTTCGGATGTTTATAGAATTTTTCTGTTATATCTGTAATAAAAATATGATTAGGTTATTGTTAACCTTTCGTTTTCTTTTGTCATGTTTCTGATGGTGGAAGGGATATGAGAACGTTGACACTACAACCATAGACATATACTATACAGCGTGGAATTTTAATGCTTGTTTTCCCGCAGCGAAACGGTTTTGTCTTAGTAATACAATCGTTTCATCAATAAATAAAATATTAGAAACATGAAATGGCAGATTTAACATAGTGACAAAAAAAAAAAACTCTACTAATACTAACCTCTTGATAATTTACAGCTGAATGGCGCGGGGCCATTGACCCGCGTGCTTCAACTATTATCCATTCATACTTTTACGGGCTTAGGACTATCATAAATACTTTATAGCTGCAATTTACTGAACACGAAAATAAAATTATTATCTAAGATAATGGTTGCGCACAGACTACTTTATGTCGTATCACTAGAGTCAAGAGCTTATTTTATTTTGAACATTTATAAAGCGGCATCGCTTTTGAACGCTAGTTTTTTTGAATGCTAGTTTGAGCGGTAGTTTTTTGTATTGGTACATTTAAGTTATTTTATACCGTATTAACGCACATGACAGATTTTTTGGTTTGAAATTTTTTTTCTATTGCATGGCATGGCGGTGAATTTTTGGATTGTTGCCTACAAGCTGTTTTATGCCGTATCACTACGCGCCGGAGCTTATTATGGTTTGAACATTAAATGTATTGCTTTCCTTTGAGGCGGTTTCATGTCCATTCCGAGTAGTACCTACAAGTTGTATCTAGAGTAACTAACTTTTCTCACTTTTTAGAGTTGATTATTTTTTTTATTATTATTATTTTTTTTTTTTAATAGTTATAAACTAGCACTTGACCGCATTCCCGCCTGAAGGTAAGCAGCGATGCGATCGTTGATGATAAAGCGCGCTAGAAAGCTAGCGCTAGCGTGCTTATAACACAAACATTTTTATTTTTGTCTTTTACTCTATTCATCGAAAGTACTCCTTAAAGCAAATCGTTCTGCCGCGGGATTTTAAAATTCCAGCGTGTACATGTATATATTTTCTATGCTTCGGAGAGTAATCCACTAGAGCCTATATACGCTAGTTTAATTAAAAAATATATATACTTATGCATCGATAATAAAAATAAATTTGTCTTTTCACCGCCAAAAGGAGCCCGTTCACCTTGGCTCCTACTTTCCGGAATGTATCCTTGGAGTGTACCGACCGCATTCAGCTTTTGGGTGTTGAGATTTCCTCGAACCTAAACTTTGGGCGGTTCATTGAGTCGAAGGCCAAGGTGGCTGCCAGAAAACTTGGCGTTATCGCAAAGGTCCGGCAGTACTTCACTCCAGGGCAGCTTCTAATGTTGTATAAAGCACAGGTCCGTTCGTATGTGGAGTACAGCAGCCACATTTGGGCTGGTGCGGCAAAGTGTCACCTGGCCACTTTGGATTCAGTGGAGAGGCGTGCGAAGAGGCTGATTGGTGACCCTGATTTAACTCGAGTTGGTCTCCTAAGCCTAGAGCACAGGCGTAGAGTGGCCAGCCTTTCGGTGTTCTATAGGATACATTTTGGGGAGTGTGCGAGGGAATTGCACGATTTAATTCCCCCATCTCCGTTCCACCATCGGACGACCCGTCGTACGGCGAGTTTCCACCCTTATGTTGTTAACACCTCTACGATCCGGACGAAGCGTTTCGCCTCCTCCTTTATACCGCGTACATCGAGGGACTGGAACAATCTGCCGGCGGCGGTGTTTCCGTCGGACTACAATTTGGGTGTCTTCAAGGCTAGAGTGAATAGCTATATATATAGATATATAAAAAAAAAAAAAATTGATGAACCAGATTATAGAATAATACGGCTCTGTTTTTATAATAATAATAATAATAACTGGCAACACAGCAAACGTCAACAGCATAATCTTTATCATTTTCAGAAATATTATTTTAAATCAGTTTTTTTATTCCATTGTTGTAAAATATTCAACACAAAAGCAAGGCTCAAACTTAAAATAATTTAAAATTATGTATAAAAAGTATTCATATACACATATACAATGAAAAACATTACCGACCATTTGGTGACATCTGTCATGTCACCCCGGACAATATATAATTATTAATCTGAAAACATAAAAGTGAAACAAATATTATGCTATGTTGACAAGATCTGCCGCTCGACGTGCACGCCCACCATCTCCGGACTCATTGCTCAGCTCCGCCTCGCCGCCGCCGGTCTCCAGCGCCACTGTAAGTGCTGTGACGACCCCGGCCGCGGCAGTTGCGTCGAGCTCGAGCGACGAGTACTTCTCTCCGCCGACGACGCCACCACCTGTTCGCCGACGGGGAGGACGCCGGCCGCCGGACCGCTTAGGACCTCGAGGCCCATCGGCTTCTGACAGGGTCCCAGCTCCCGGCGGAAGTGTGCAGCGCATGAGATGGACACAATCCATCAACGAAAATGTCATGCGCTCATACTATGGGGCTACAGAGGGAGGAAACAACCTGACCGCGTACCGTGTTCGAATGCTCTCTCTGTTTCAGGTGCTTGAACCAGCTGTCAACGTTTCGGCACAACGACTGTCGGATCAGGTACGGGTTATCCAGCGTAATCATATGTTGGATGATACTGTGCTTGATCGCCTGCGAAATGAAATACAGAGTAGCTGTGTCATCGCTCCCCCGTCACAGATCGCGGAGATACCATCGCAGCCGCACCGCAGAGATACCACAAGCTATGCTGACGAGGGGAGCAATGATGGGGCTACAAATGTAAGTACCCAGTGCAATGAGGAATTAAGAAATGCTTTGGAGGCTGCGATTCGGGAATATCGTTTCGTGTCGGCAGAATTAAGACCACGCCTGCCACGTTTGCCCATGCATAACAGAAATAGGGCACTGATGGCTGCTCTGGATGCGCAGTTATCAAATTATTTTGATACCTGCGAGAACCTCACTGATACTCATTCAATCCTGTACTGCGCAGCTGTAGCAGCTTGTCGTGTAGCTCATGTCAAATTTCACACTGACTCCAGAGCTACACGACCGAAACCAGTAGTACCAGCTTGGCAGCGCAGGATTGAACGTCGTATTGGTGGGGCCAGAGCACTCATCGGTAAACTAATCTGCTTCAGGGAGGGTAATACTCGTCCTAGAGTGATGCGCTTTGTGAGGCGGGCATTCTCAGGTACAAATACCAGCCCTGAGAATTATATGGCCCGTGTCACGGAGCGCATCGACTTCCTGAAGCAGAAAGTGTATGCATGGGCGAACCGTATTCGTCGATATAAACGACGAGTAGAACGATACACCCAGAATCGCACCTTCCAGAGCAATCAAAGGTGGGTTTATAGGGACTGGGAACGACCAGAACAAAGTGTGGCTGACACGGGCCTACCAGATGATGATGCCATGTGTTCATTCTGGCGCAGTATCTGGTCGGTGCCTGTCAGTCACACTGAAGGTGACTGGGCTCGGGATGTCGAGCGAGCCTGCGATCCAATACCTGAAATGGGGGCTATCACCATCTACCCCCAAGATGTAGCTCGTGCAGTCCGTCCGTTACCTAACTGGAAATCTCCAGGACCGGACGGGCTGCATAACTTTTGGATAAAATGGTTTCCAAGGTCGCACGCTCGTTTGGCATCTCAATTCCAGACTGCTTTAGTGTCTGGTTCGTTACCTCAGTTCCTAACTACTGGAATAACCCACCTGCTCCATAAATCAGGTAGCACCGCGGAACCCAAAAATTATAGACCGATCACCTGTTTACCGACGGTCTATAAAGTTCTTACATCCATTTTGAAAACTAAAATTAACAAACATATTGACAACAACGCTATCATGTCTGCCTCTCAAAATGGATGTAGGAGCGGGTCCCGCGGTACTAAGGAGCTACTCCTCATTGATATGGCCATTAGCCAACAAGTTCGTCGTTCCCGAAAGGATCTATCGACATGTTGGATAGATTATAAGAAGGCCTATGACTCAGTGCCACATACATGGCTCATGCGGGTGCTGGAGTTGTACAAAGTGGATGCAACTCTACGCACCTTCCTGATGACATGTATGAGGACATGGAGGACAGTACTTCGCTATCCAGGATGTCGAAATATTCTGAGGAATAGCGAACCGATAAGGATCGAGCGAGGAATATTTCAGGGCGATAGTTTGAGTCCACTTTGGTTTTGCTTAGCATTGAATCCTCTAAGCACATTATTAGAGGATTCAGGTTTAGGCTATCGGTTGAAGAGAGGTGGTCAGGTTATATCGCACCTCCTTTACATGGATGACCTGAAACTTTTTGCTCCCAACAATTCACAACTGAAGGAGCTACTGAAAATTACTGAAACTTTCAGTAGCGCCATCAGGATGGAATTTGGTGTGGACAAATGTGCGGTCATGCATGTAAAGCGAGGAGAGATTGTGGAATCCGTGGGAACCCAACTCACGAGTTCCATAAACCTTAGAGCCCTCTCCGCATCCGAAACCTATAAGTATTTGGGTATGTCGGAAGCGTTGGGTATCAATGTTACTGACATGAAGCAATCGTTGAAGGAACGCTTCTTGGGCCGCCTGAAAAAAGTACTTAATAGTCTTCTATCAGGCGGAAACAAGGTGCGCGCTTTCAACGGTTGGGTCATGCCGGTATTGATGTATTCTTTCGGCATACTCAAATGGACTCAAACCGAACTTGACGCCCTGGATCAGAGGGTCCGTACGCTGCTGACTGCAAATCGATTGCATCACCCACGATCATCGGTTATGAGGCTGTATATCCCGCGAAAATGTGGAGGTCGTGGCTTTTTAAACGCTAAGACCCTCCACAATCGCGAGATATGCAGTCTCAGGGAATATTTTCTAGAAACCGACGTGGGGATGCATCGAGATGTGGTCGCGGTTGACAAGGGCCTCACTCCGCTCTCCTTGGCTAAAGAGAACTGGCGCAAACCAGTAGTGCTTGACACCAATGACCGCATGGAGGTATGGAAGAGCAAAGAGCTTCACGGACGCTTTTTCAGAGCCCTACACGGGCCTGATGTAGATTTACAAGCGTCCGTAGCCTGGCTACGATTCGGTGACCTTTTTGGGGAAACCGAAGGTTTTGTATGTGCAATTATGGACGAAGTTATGATGACGAACAATTACCGGAGATTTATTGTGAAAGACGGCACAGTTGACATCTGTCGGGCATGTCACCGGCCGGGGGAATCAATAAGGCATATTATCTCCGGGTGTTCTCGTCTAGCTAACGGAGAGTACTTGCATAGACACAACCTTGTAGCCAGGATCATTCATCAGCAACTTGCTCTCAAGTACAACCTTGTGGAATCGGAGGTGCCGTACTACAGGTATGTGCCCGACCCAGTTCTCGAAAATGGTCATATCACATTGTACTGGGATCGATCCATCATCACTGACAGGACTATTGTTGCCAATAAGCCTGATATAGTGATGGTGGATCGATCAGAGCGGCGTGCAATGATTGTTGACATAACCATCCCGCATGATGAGAACCTCGTGAAAGCCGAGAAAGATAAACAAATCAAGTATCTTGACTTGGCTCACGAGGTTGTCGACATGTGGGAGGTGGATTCAGCAATCATTGTGCCGATAGTCGTGACAGCCAATGGCTTAATAGCCAAGAGCCTCGACCAACACCTCAAGAGGCTCTCGTTAGGCAGCTGGATCAAAGGCTTGATTCAGAAAGCTGTACTTCTGGACACGGCTCGCATTGTTAGGAAGTTCCTCTCTCTGGAGCCCTGACCGCCGGTAGCTTGGACCCTGTTCCCGATGCCGGTGGGTTACTATTTTTTATATTTTTAAATGTTTTTTTATATATTTTTTATGTAGAAATATTTAAAAATATAATTTATATGTATATTATAATGAAATAAAGGAAATAATAATAATGTTTATTGGTGCAAAAACCTTACAGAGAAGCTTAATATCTAGCTAAAATTAAAGGCGCACAAAAGTTAAAACCCTGACTCCCAAACTAGGAATTACCTGTGACTTAGGAGTCAGTGTTCTGCCACTAGACATTCTGGTAAGCTAATATTGTTCACGAAAATATATTACTAAACATATTGCATTTGAAAATACAGTAAAAGAAAAGTGATAAACAAAAAGTAAAAACAGTACAGAAAAAAAATAAAAAGATAAAAAAATTGATAACTTGTGTGTGTAACTGAAAATCATGAGTATTGTTTCTATTGTCTGAGTGGGTGTGTGTGTGCATGTGGGTGTATGTGCGTGTGGGTGTGGATGAATGTGCGTGTGTATGTGTGTGTGTGTGTGGATGCATGACGTGTCCATTTTTAGGTTATGTGAGTATGATGTGAATGATGAGAAGCATAAGTATATATGCGAATACGATAGTGTCAAGTGTGCCTGAATTATTACGAGCTTATTGTATTTTGTTAAACTAAAGGTGTCGTCAATTGTATTACGTGATTGTTATGAAATTTTGCGACTTATGTCAGAATGGTCAGTAGTTCCTCAGTTTGGGCGTAGTTTAGGGTGTATAGAATATCCTTCAGCTTCATCTTTGCTTCGTGTTTGCTCGATCCTGCAATTAGAGTGGACTTACTAATATTTTTGTAAACAAGAGAGCTCAACACATACAGCTGTCTTCGAGCGAGTTCGGTAGTTCTATGAATAGGGGTTGGGCAGACTATTCTTTGTCCGCGCCTATTTGAATCTGGGGGAGCTACTTGAGTATGTTTCCAGAGAGTGGTTCTAAGTACGAATAATTGTCGCACAGTTAACAGTTTGAGCTCAGTATATAGCTGATTAGTTGGATAACGAAAGGGTTTTTGAGACATTACTTTAAGTACTGCCCTTTGCGCACGCTCCAACTCGAGGAATTTAGTTTTGCCCGATCCACCCCAAACTAAAATGCAATAACCAATGATAGACTGGCAAAGGGCAGTGTAAACCATTTTTAATGTCTCGAGGTCCCCAGAATGCCTTAATGCCTTAAACAGATGTATCGTTTTCCTAACCTTATTGGCAGTAAACTCTATATGCGAGTTCCACTTCAGTCCATCATCGATCATCACGCCCAAATACTTGACAGATGTTACAGAGGTAAGCGGCAAGCAAGAGCAAGTTGAGGTGTCAAGACAAGTGTGAGCTCTTATCGAGTATGTGTTTGGAGGTTTCGTAGTGGTATGAATAGAGAACGGGATGCAGTTTGTTTTTTGAAGGTTCAGAGAAAGAAGATTAGTGTGCAGCCATTCCATGACAGTTCGCAGGGATTCTTCAGCATTCTTTTTCACTTCAGCCCAATTCTTCCCATGCACTACAATGGCTGTGTCGTCGGCATAGGTAAATATGTTTGCAGATGATAGAGGAAGGGTGCACAAGTCATTGATGTAGATAAGGAAAAACGTTGGGCCGAGTACACTGCCCTGCGGGACGCCATATGAGATTTTCTCGTCAGCACTAATATGAGATCCTATCTTCACACAGATTTTGCGGTCCATCAGGTAACTCTTGAAGAGATCATGAACTATGCCTCGTATTCCGATGCTATGTAGCTTTGATAAGAGGATGGGAACAGAGACTGTATCAAAGGCTTTTGTTAAGTCAAGGAATAGACCCAGGCATTTTTGTTGATTATCTAGTTTCCTAGCTATAAGTTCAGTCAGGTCTATTACTGCGTCTTCTGTTGATATCCCTTTTTTGAAGCCATATTGATTTTTTGCTATTATGTTGTTTTTGTGTAGATAGTTGACAAGTTGCTTATTGATTAATTTCTCCATTATCTTCGAGATGACAGGAAGCACAGCAATGGGTCTATAATTATCTACACAATCTCTGTTCCCACTCTTATGTATTGGATGGATTACAGCTTTTTTCCATGCATTAGGGAATATACCCGAGGCTATAGAACAGTTTACAATGTGTGTGATAAGTGGTACGAAGACATGTCGACATAGTTTTATTAGTTTGGTGGGAATACCATCCCAGCCAGTGGCACTATCCTGTCTTAGGCTAGAGATAATGGAGTCCACATCAGCATTATCTACTTCGAGAAGAACGAAGGAGCCCAGAGGACTATATCTTTTGGAGAGGTGGGATGGGGACGGTTGAGCTGCAGTACTTATCACGGATGCCAAATTTTGACCGATGTTTGCAAAGTAGTTACAGACGAGATTAGCTGCATCACTTTTATCAGAAACAGTACACAATAACTCATGAGGGGGACTTTTTTGCTTATTTGTGTACGTAATTTCTTTAATTTTATTCCATAGTCGTTTAGGGTCATTTTTTACTTTGTGTAGTTCAGTTTGTTCGTGTAACCTTTTAAGCTTTTTGAGCAGTTTGTTACAGAAGTTTCTATAACGTTTGTATGTGGTTTGAATTATTACATCGTCAGGCGATTTCCTTGCCTTTTTGTGAAGTTTATCGCGGTGCCGAATGCATCTAAGTAAACCGGGTGTAATCCAGGGTCTTATAACTCTGTTTTTCCTAGGGATGGTTACCATTTTTGTGTGATCAGCCAAAGCGGTGTTTATTAGTGCAGTAAGCGTGTCAGATGCTATGTTAGGATCGTTCGCATTCAAAACTTCCGAGAAATCTTGGGCCTCGATGTGGCTTGTTAGATTAGTGTAATCAATTTTAGGTATTTTGCTGGCCGGTACAGATTTTCCGGATAGTTGGACATTACTAATGGCAAGTAGAATTGGGAGGTGGTCGGTAATATGTGAGTCAATCACAAGTAGTGTGGCTGTTTTGTCCGTTTTGAGCATAACATGGTCTATGCAGCTATTAATTCTTGTAGGTATCTGGTGGGCGGGTAGCAAGCCATGCATGGCGTTCAGTGTTAAATATTCGGTAGCACGTTCCTCTATACCAATAGGTCGGATATCTATGTTTGTGTCCCCTATTAGGCAGACATTTTTATAGTTTTTTAAGGACAAGAGAATATTGTCTATGCCATTCAAAAAGTTATCGAACTCTGTTCTTGTGTTATATGACGGGGAGCGATAAATAGCCACAAACGCGAGTTTGTTAGAGATTTCACATGTTAGGCAATTTCCATTTAGAAAACTAGGTTCTTTAATAGTGCAACTAATATCGTCTCTCACATAGATAACAATACCGTCGTTCTGGTTTGCCGTCCGCTTTGTAAAATGCGATTTATAGCCGTTCAACACAGGGAGATTCACCACTTTGCTTAACCAGCATTCGGTAAGCACCAATACATCACAAGTAATATTAAGTAAATCTATCAACACTAGTATTTCGTCAAAGTTTTTATTTATACTTCGTATATTGATATGGAGGATTTTAATGTGATTTGTTGACCCCACTAAATAGTTTGAGCAGTCCGACGGTAAACATTTATATGATTTTGCAACTTCAAATTCATCTAAGTCGGCTGTAATAATAGAATGAAGAGTATTAGCCATTTGCAATAAGTGATACACTAATAAATGACACTATACAAAGCTCCAGAGTGTCTGGCATATATGTTCTGTTAAGGTAATAGAGACTAGTGTAATGTGATATATGAGACCAATATGTAGTGGTATGTGTGCTTGTGATGTGTGTGTGTGTGAGAGACCAATTTGTGAGAGTGTGAATTAGGTTAGGTGTGATTTTATGTGTGACAAGATATGTGTATGTGTGTTTTATGTGGTGGTGTATATATGGATTTGAGTGTTGTTTTTTATGATTAATTTTACTTATTTTATATAATTCAATGGAAGCATAAAGCAGGTTATTAAATAATATAATATAATATAGCATAAACATAGAAAATATTATAACTAGGTTAATTAACGAGGTTCTGTTTACTAACAGTGACTGGTGACTTAGTCATTCCTGTAGTTCTTTCAATGTTGTTTCAGACTTGATGAGAATTTGTTTATCTCCGTGCTGCTTTCTAAGAAAGATGTTGCCATTCGAGGTCCAACAGAATGCGTACTTCCTTAGGCGAGCAAATTCTCTAGCTTGGTAAAACAGCTTTTTATTTGTGTTCGTTAGATGCTCCTCAATATAGACTGGTTGTTTTTGTCCCGATATTCCGAGTACTTCCGTATTCAATTTGTCTTCTTTATTTGTCCTTTTATTATTATAGGTTCGCACGCGTGAGATGAGGTCGAACTTTGTTTGGACGCTAGTGAATTCAACGATTATAGATTTGCTTGTGTGTCGATTCCCTGGTGAACGATATACATCTCGGATGTGGGAGGCAGTTAGAGGTAAGTTTACTAAGTTGGCAATGTCTGTTACGATTTTTGACAAATCTGCCGCCGTTTCTTTTTCCTGGGTTGGTATGTTACGGACTTCTATACTAGAAGACCGGCACTTATACTGGAGGTCTCTGACAGCCATTTCCAAAGACTCGGAATGCTTTTTATATTCCACGCTTTCTTGCTGCAGGCGCTTAATTTCCATCTGAAGGTCATCATATTGTGAGCTGAGAAATTCAACGGATTCCTTTATCCCGATGTTAGTTTCATGTATTTTTTTGTTAGCATTTTGGATTTGGATGTTTTGAAGTTTCAATTCTGACATGTCAGAAACCAGCTTTGCTATCCACTCAGTTTGTGCTGCGGATTGTTTTGCCGCATTCGCATCTTGGTCGGCTTTCCAGGCCAGAAGCATTTCCTTGATGTCATTTTTGAAATCTTGCTTGAATTGTTCAAGTTGTTCCCAGTGCTTATGTTCTCGCGGTGAATCATTTAATCGTGGGCGCTTGTTGCGTGAGTTTGTGTTGACAAACTCCGGCTCGTTCATTGCCTGGGTGATATCGGGTTCCGATTGGGATTGATCTATCGGGGTTCTTGGTATAGTTAGTGGAGAACGAGACATGGTGAGATATAATATTGTGTAGTTATTAATATTCACAGTGGTCCACGGTCTCTCGATCTATTTATTCTGTACCCACCTCGCGTAGCAGACAAAGCCCGTCTCGTAGCACTGGTGACAAGGCGCCGTGACGTAGTGATGTCGTAGCACTCGTAGCGCACACTCGTAACCGTTCAATAATTCGTCACGGTCTACGACTGTTTCGGTGGCTTAGTGGCTAGCGCGTTTCCCACACTATCGCGCACGGATGTTTGGGGGATCGAATCTCACCCAATCACGAGAATTTTTGGGGTCAACAATTTTAATTGTAGTTTCGCATCATTTATTGATCTCACTCTAGGACCGCCCAGTAGGCGTAAACTGTCCATTTATTCACTATAAGAGAAACAAGGAACTCAAAACTGCACTGATCAACCAATCACAAAAAAGTTCGGGGCTTAGCACAGCACGCGTCCGTACTCGATCACAGCTAGTAGCAGAATCCATTTATGTGATGTGATATCGCCGATCGATTCTGTAAAATCTCAACATAAAAAAACGTGAAGTGTGCTTGGAATGTGAATCCCTAGTATTACTTAGTTGTGAACTTGTGATGACAGCTCACTCTACGCTCACTTAACCTATGTATTCAAAGTGATGATGATAATGATATAAAATTTCGCGTTATTTACGAATATGAGTTCCGCCGTGGCACCAGTGCTGCAGAAACGGCTCGAAGAATTAATGATGTGTATGGTAGTGGTGTGAGTGGTGTCGCTAGATAAAGCACAGTGCCTTTTTGGTTCCAACGTTTTCGTTCTGGAAATTTCAACCTACAGACAATCCCCGTGGACGGCCGGAGACCAAAGTCGACAATGAAGAATTGAAAGCTATCCTTCGCAAACTCCGTCCGAGTTAGCTGCAGACTGCGGTGTTAGTGATAAAACTGTTTTAATCCACTTGAAACAAATTGGGAAGATAATTTTTTAGTATTGTATAATTGCATGGCACACGTGTGTGAGCACAATGTACTTGCTGTAAATCATCTATTTGTTGGGTTAGTATTTTTTGTTGTTGTTTTTTTTTTGTGTGTTTTCCATAATGGACGCTCTTAGCGTACAATATATGTCTGCATCGTTCTCACACGATTGATTTCAAAATAAATGATGTAATCAAATATTTGTATCAATAGCTTGATAATTTAAAAGAGTGTCCATGCAGTTTCTTGCCCGTTCTTCTCCATAGGTCCCTACTCTTTGAAATGGGCGACTAGCTTCACCTTACTGACTGACCGACCTTCTGACAATTCAAAAATGCCTGTAACTGGTTCATTTGAAATAAATGCTTTGATTTGATTTGATTTGATAAGAAATCTCGATAGGTGGGTCCCTCGTGAATTCCAAACCGAAAAAACGCGCGTCGACTGCTGCGTTACATTACTGAATCGGCACAATAATGAAGGGATTTTAAATCGAATCATTACCTGTGATGAAAAGTGGATACTCTACATTGTAGAGTATCCACTTTTGCAATGTGCGCTTCCTATTGTTGTAGAGTCTACAACAATAGGAAGCGCACATCGCAATGGCTCAACCCCGGTGAACAATCCAAATTCTGCCCCAAGAGAAAATTGACTAGACAAAAGTTATTGGTCAGTGTTTGGTGAACTAGTGCCAATGTGGTGCACTACAGCTTCCTTAAATCTGTCCAGATGATTACTGCAGATCTTTACTGTGTGCAGCTCCACTTAATGATGGATAAACTAGCCGCTAAACAATCGAGACTAGTCAATCGCACAAGGCCACTGCTGCTTCAGGACAACGCGAGACCACACACTGCACAACAGACTGTTACCAAATTAGAGGAGCTTCAATTGGAATGTTTAAGACATCCACCGTACTTCCCGGACCTTGCTCCAACAGACTTACCATTTAAAAATTAAAGGATAACTTTTTGCAGGGGAAAAAATTGAACTCCGATGAGGCAGTCCAAACCGCCTTCTAAGATTTTATTGATTCCCGTCCTAATGTTTTTTTTAGAAAAGGCATAAACGAACTATGAGAAGTGCATATATAGCAATGGATCATACTTTGATTAAATAAATATATTATATTAAAAAAATAAACGACTTTTACTCCTCCCATACAAAACGCCAATTTCATATGTAAGGACCTAATACAATATCGAATAATTTCTCTTAATCGAATTTTGCTGCTCATAAAATTCTTGCCTTTAATTTGTATAAACTTACCGATTAATTTATCCGAACTCAACTCGTTGCCTCCGTAGTCTTCAGGTAGGCATTCTTTAGGCACGTAATTGTATAAATCTTGCAAATTCTGGTGAACGACGACTCTGTCCATGATTACAGAGGTGATGAACTGTTTAAAGAAATTAATTATCCGCTGTACGACAGTCGTGTTCCCTTTGATGTTAATAAAGTGGATGCCGTAAATCCTCCAGTTTAGCGCTTTCTGGAATATAATACATACCTAAGTAGGTATATTATTTTGGGATCATTTAAACAAGCTCCTTGCTTTTTTGTGCGTAGATAATTTGTCACATGCATCATGCATAGGTACATGAAATCATAAAACGAGACACAAATTCACAACTTGACTTTAAAAAGAAAATTTATGCATATATAACACAACACAAGATGATATGATAATATAGAATTAACAAAAGGCAGAACTAACGATGGTAGGAAAAATATAGCATATGATGGAACAAAACTTTATAATAACATATGTGATGATTTTAAGCAGAACAGGTTGTATACATACAGTATGTTAAGAAAACCCTGTCCGACCCATAAGGATAATAAAGGTTAGGTAAACACATGACCAAATATAATATAAAATTTTACGTAATCATCATAGTACTAATACAAATGCATTTTGAAATAATCTTTTTTTCCCGAGAATTAATTCCAACTTCCCCGAAATTTGGTAATTTTTTAAAAAGTGACAACACCGGAATTATTTTGAGCGAATAGCGTTGCGACCACGTGCCGCGTGCCCTGCCGCACGCCGCTCGCGGAAGGGTGCTTAACGCAGATTTATTAAGTTACCTCTTTTTGCGAAATAATATTTATTTTTAGGGGGATTTTTTTTATGTTTAGCCCCGTTTTGTATCCATTAGTAGAATCAGTTTTCGATACCTAACAACACCTTCACGGGTCGGACAGGGTTTTCTTAACATACTGTATAAGTCCTTGAAGAATACGTTAGGACGAATTAGGAACACCAAATGTCACCTACAATTTTTTCATTCGGTTTTTTTTTTCGGTTGTTTTGTATAGCTGTATGAGATCACAGACAATGTATCTCTACCTATTAACTTTTATTTATTGATTTAATCTTTACGGACAAAAAAGTACAAAGGCGGATTTAATGCCTTAGGTATTCTACCGGTCAACCAAGGGTGGTGAAGAGATTAGATGGCAGGTACTTGTATGAAAGGATCAATGAAACAACCAAAATCTTAAATCTAATCACACAAACATGTGATCATAATGTACCTTAACAACACTAAATCAAGGAGAGATGTTGAGATGGCTCTACGCTATTTGTTAAAAAAACAACTTTGCAATTTCTGTTTAAATGTAAATCGACTGGTAGTCGTCCAGATATCAAGAGGATGAACATTCCAAGGATGAAAGGACTGAATATGAAAGAATAAATGAACAGATAAGAAAGGAACAGAGAAAATGAAAAAAAATTAAAATATTTACCATATGCCAGCTACCTCAAGATGTTTTCCTTCACCTTCAGTCATTGGTGTCCAAGATATACTTAGAAAGTACATATAACTTTAGAAAAGTTACATTGGTACTTGCCTGACCTGGAATCGAACCCGCGCACTCATACTTGAGAGGCTGGTGTTTTAACCACTAGGCCACCACGACTTCTTCGTTCTTGAGGAAACCTGGACTTTTAAGTCTGAAATCGCCAACCCGCATTGAGCAAGCGTGGTGATTACGCTCAATCCTTCTCTGTATGAGAGGAGACCTGTGCCCAGCAGTGGGACGATAAAAGGTTGATAATGATGATGATGATGATGATGCCAGCTACCACGCCAAAATACCAGCAAAGCAATACAATACAATACAAATACACACATCAAAAGTGTCTAGGGATCAAGCATTTTTATGCGGATTTCTTGAGATTGAGATGTGGCTTTGTAATAAATTTATGATTTTATAAATTTATATGGATCCTTTTTGGTGCATTTCATAATTTGAATCAGGAACTGTGAATCAAATTCGAGTAAAAGATGAAAATCAGCTGTCAATATTTTCCCTATAAAAACATACAACGCATTGAAGACATTATTAGTGCTACTGTTTCCCTACTACTGATTAAAACCAACGTTATTATGGAGCGGCGACGTCATTTAAGCAGGGAAGAAATGCTCAGAGCCGTGGGAATGATAGAAGCTGGTTCCCGGCAACGTACTGTGGCTTTAGCTCTGAATACAAGTCAGAGTGTTATCAGTCGACTTTGGACACGTTACCGAAGCACTGGTACCGTGGCTGAGCGCCATGTAGGACGGTATCGCTGCACCACACGGAGACAAGACCGATACATTCAAATCTTAACTCGAAGAGCTCCAACAATAACCGCCATGATGTTAGCCGTGAGGCTTCATCACTCTTCAGGGAACTTAATTAGCGACCAAACAGTCAGAAACCGCTTGCATGAAGTGAACCTTCATTCCCGAAGACCGCTACGGGTACCACCTATAGCAATGCACAATCGTAGGATTCGATATCAATGGGCTCTTGAACACAGAAATTGGGCAGAAGAACAATGGCGTTTCGTGTGCTTTTCTGATGAGTCTCGTTTTGGTATGAGACCGGATACAAGACGTATACGACACTGGAGAACCCCTGGACGCCAACAGCGATTAAAATCCTGCCAGGAAGTCCATCCTTATAGTGGTGGAACCATCATGGTATGGGCGGGTATTTGGATCGGCGGAAGAACTGAGTTGATTTGGATCAGAGGCAACCTCAACGCTCAAATTTATGCTGAGACGATTGTATCAGACGTCATCGTTCCTCTACAAGTGCAAATCGGTCCCTTATTTCAGTTAATGCATGATAATGCACGACCGCACACCGCAAGAGTTGTAAGACAGACTCTCGCCGCAGCTAACATCAATGTCCTGCCCTGGCCTGCTCAGTCGCCAGACTTGAACCCGATTGAGCATGCATGGGATATGCTACAGAGAAGAGCTCTGCCGAATATGGAGGGTATCCAGTCGCAAGAAGACCTTTTTTTGTTGTTGCAACGAACATGGGCGGCCATTCCACAGCGTGATTTGGATGAACTCATTTTGAGTATGCCAAACCGATGTTCTTGTGTTGTTAGTGTTCGCGGTAGAAACACGGATTATTAATTGTTTAAGTTACCCAATAAAATTTTAGAGAAAACTGTTATTTCAGTCTTTTTTTCGAACTTTTGTGTTAGTGGTTCAAATGTCAAATATTCCTTTATTAGGAAAATGGCAAATTTCTTTATTAATGCAAAGGTGACTTGGTTTATCGTTACTGTGACAAACGAAAACACTTTATTTGATGAATCCTTAAAGAAAATTTTAATTAATATCAATCAGGAGAAAAGTTATTGCAAAAATATATATTGATCCCTAGACACTTTTGATGTGTGTATTTATTGGCACAAATAAATACATTTTTTCATTTTTTGTATACATTAATACTGCATTACGATACGATAGGTACAATAGGTTTATCCCTGTCCCCTAAACTAGGCTAGGCTTGTATCTTAGGGGGCAGTGTTCGGCTACAGGGTATACATATAATGCAATTTTGGGCAGATGCGCCAATGGACTAGCAAATTCTTGAATTTTGACGTTTTAACAATTTAATTTTAAAAATGTGAGAGAGAGACGGTGAAGAGTGTAATTGTATGGAGTAAGTGTGAGTGTTTGATGATTATGTTTAGGAAGTGTTTGTGGTGTAGCGAATAATGGTGTAATGAATGTATGTTTGTATGTGTGAAAATTAAAAAATAAATAAATAAATAAAGGGTGGATATTTATTATATTGTATATGTTAAAAATGATTCCGTACCGTGATAGTCCTGTTTCAGCAGCCATTCAATTAATGTACGTTTTAATTTAAACCTTGGGAGACCGAAAATGTTTAGTTTTTTTTTGGATTTTATTATAAATGTACGTGCTATTTACGTAGAATTGGTGCCTTGCAAACTTCGTTTTATGTGTAATGCTGGGAATTGTATGGGTACGTTTTTTGGGATCGGGGGTACCAAACCCCTATGTGTCCTAAGAATTACTTACTTACTAGAAGCATGGTCAAAGTGCGCCAACCTCTTTGGCGAATGTATTTTATTTAGGTAAACTTCTCAATAAGTGTGGAAGTGAACCGTAATCGACAGAAATATGCAAATATTTTAAACCATTCTTTAGCTAAAGCTTAAACCTGGGAAATCTAATAAGTATATTATTTTAAATGTTAGGTGATTTTAAAAATATCATAAAAATATGTTATACCGTAAATATCGCCAGAATTTTCTTGAAAACCAAAGGATTTTGAGCGAGGACCTGTATCCAACTCACATGTTCCATGTCGATGATCCATATGTCACCAGCCATGTAATCGTAGATCATTCGCAAATCTAGAAGCTGAAATGTATCACATGTGTAAGTACTATTCGAAATCATAAGTGTTTTTCTACTTTTCACTAAAACTGGGAAGTTCTTGGGAGTAAATTGAAAGTTCACTAAGGTTGAAGACGAAACTGCCTTTCTCAAATTATCCTTATTGCGTTTTACACTATAAGCACAGATTGTAATGATTGTGAAGCACATCTGATCCATTGCTCCATATGTTCGAAAACTGCGTCAGCTCAACATGAATATTCATTGCGTTGTTTAAGTTGAGCAGACACATTTTGTGTTGAACTGGCAAAATGAAACCCATTGCTACTTATAGTGTGTTACGTATGTAATTAGCCCACATCGTCGTTTTATGACGTGCAAGTGACATTTGGGGTGATAAAGCAATTACAAGGTCGACTATATATGAATATGTAAGTAAATAATATGAACAACTTTCGGAAATCGAACCCGCGACACGTAACGCAGTAATCGATCGCTCAACTACTGCGCTAATCGTGTCGTAGAATAATATCATTACATTATTTAGGTATATGTGAGTATAAAATGTCGTGTCCATCGTTCAAAAATGTATGCTGTTGTCAGGCGGAAGTAAACCCCACGCGGGATGCGGATCGAAATTTGCTCTCTCCCATAGTGTCAACTATGTATTTGGATATAGGTACTTCCTACAAACAAACCGTTGCTCTTTTCACTAAAACCGCCTGAAGGTATAATTTGAGCAAACATATCTATGATGTGTTACATTGCTACTTTAAATTGGCAGGCGCATTAAACATTGCACCCTAATTACTTAACTCACGATTATTAGCAATATGCTTCGAAATATGCAATATGCTTCCATAATTTCGAAGTAGGTATATTACTAATCCATTGGTCTATATATTCGAAACATGTGTTTGCTTAACAAAGTAAATTTTATATTTAACCAATGAATGTTATTGAATTGTCAAAATGAAATGCATTGCTATTGATAGTCTGTTGCGCAAACTGGGCAATCTTTGTGCCCTATTATAGTCTCACGCGGTTTTTTGGCAATTACACTGTACTATTTTTCAGTTTCTACTACGTGATTTATTAAAAAGTTAAGATAAGCCCTCGTTTATACTTTGTTTAGTAATGAGGGGAGTTTATACATGTCCCCTGCGTACGCCCATGGTCACGGTATCTCTTTCGAAGAACCCGCGACCCTGGCAGATCCGTTGCGTTCAATTTTTTTTTTTATTTTTACAGACAAGTCACACAGATTGAGCTAGCCCCAAAGTAAGTTCGAGACTGGTGTTATGGGATACTAACTCAACGATACTATATTTTATAATAGATACATATATAGATAAATATCCAAGACCTAGGCCAATCAGGAAAAGATCGTTTTCTATCATGACCTGGCCGGGGATCGAATCCGGGGCCTCCAGTACGTCGCAGTCAGGCGTGTTGACCGCTGCGCCACGGAGACCGACAATCGGACCATACCATAACGTGACTTTTTAATCCTTAATGCAAATGATTGGACACTCATCCGTTGGACTAAGTTGATATTCTAAAGTCACGAAATAGCGGTTTAGACAGTATCTTACCAAAAAAGTTCGTCTAAAAAATTCTTCTAAATCAAACTTGGTACTTGTATATTCTCCAAATTTCACAATGAAAATTCTTCGATTATCTTGCAGTTTTGGCATCGCAATAGCTGTACTGAAATAATTATAATAAAATAATGTAAAAAAATAATATAAAAAGTTAACCGAAATCACCCTAACTTCTTCATCTTCAGCATATAATAGTCCACTGCTGGACAAAGCCCTCACTCAAGTTGAGGGGGGTTTCCTCAGTTACTTACTTACTTACTCCTTACCATCAGGCGGGAATGCGGTCAAGTGCTAGTTTATAATTATTAAAAAAAAAAAAAAAAAACAAAAACTAGCACTTGACCGCATTCCCGCCTGATGGTAAGCAGTGATGCGATCGTTGATGGTAAAGCGCACTAGTTTATAAAGAACCTATTCACTCAGATTGAGCGAATAGGCAGGAAGACGGCAGTTGTGCGAGGTGATGCAATGTTAAACCCAACAACACGACCAACGATGCTGCGCCAAAGGGAGATTGATCTGAAGACCCTCCACGACCAAACTCCCAACACAACAACATTAGGCGCATCGTACCCGGCACACATCGCAACACAACTGCTCAGACCCGTCCTCCGAACGGCTTCACCAGACATCATGCCGGAACACGACAAATCGCTTGGCGGCAAGGCTTTGTCTGGTGGGTGGTAACTTCTGCCGGCGGCCGATGTTATGGCCTACCACCGAGTAACTAAAGTAAGTGAACTCATATGAATAAGATTGTTCTTCTTCTTAATCAGACTATAGAGGTCCACTACTGGAAAAAGGCCTCTCCCAAGGTTTTCCATTACATTGGGGGGTTTGCCATAATCCCCACGCTTGGCAGACGGGTTGGGGATCGCAGTAATTTGATATTTCACAAGAGAAGCGCTGCTGCCCGCTTCCCTGGTGAGAATTCCCTTAGTCGCCTCTTACGACACCCACGGGAGGATGTGGGTTGGTACTATTCTAAGCCCGACGATCGTTGGACAAATATTACTTGTAGGTACATCAATACTTACAAGATATCCCATACTTTATCAGAAGTGCATAAAATTTGCTGTCTATTTTGTAGAAATTCAGGCAACAAGAATCGGTATTTATAGAAGTTATCTATTTTCTCTTTTGCTCGTTCTACAGATCCTTTTGCAATTATGATCATCATCTCCACAACGGCCCTGCCTGGTGAAATAAAGAAAACATTTAGAAGCATACGTTTTATAATCTATAACTTCATAACACTAGCAGGTGACAATGGAGGAATAAATAAACCCCTTAAACACTTCCCTTACTGTTCTCTCTAGCGACTCCCTAAGCCGAGGTTTGTACCCCATAGAGGGTGCCCTTAGCGTGTAGTCGCTTAGCTTTTAGTAGCCCTGGCTGGAGGCTTTAAATTCATTTAAAGGCAGCCACAGGATAGTCCGGTTAAGTAGTCACAACCTCTCAAGGTCAACTACGAGATGCCATATCAAAAAAAAAATACTGTGGATTATTAATTAAACCGACTTGTACTGGACCATACTAGTACTACGACGTTATTAATTTCCTCGCTTCTAAAGCATGTCCTTACACTATAGTGTTTATTCGCAAACGATGCTTAAAGTTAAGTGACATGCAAACGCCAAAAATGTATGGTTATACAATCGCTAGTTTATGAATAAGGGGGACTGAGTGTGGCCCGACAAGCTCAAGGCCTTTTTTTAAAGTTTAACACACGTTAGATATTACCTACTCCTGTATCGTGGATGCGTTTAAAACATTTAAAAACTCACATACACAAATAGCCAGATTCAGAAAAACTACCTGTAGGACATACAAGTGTTTGTTCTGTGTGGGAATCGAGTACCCGGGACACGCAGCGCAACAGTCGTTCGTTCAAACACGGATTCTGCACCGTGTCGTCAAAGGTAAATAACGCAATGAAAGCTGCAGGGTAATTACGTAACAAACTCATCATCTCAGGGTTAATCCCAGTTCATCCGAAGCTTTTCAACTTTGGAGTCTGGGGCCCGCTTTACCAGTCTAACTGCTGATTTTGGCTAAACTTCGATATTTTCCGTGAAGCGACTGCGAGCGAATTGATAGTAATAACAGAGATTACAGAAATAAAGTGTTACGTAATTAACTGTTGCCAAAATGAAAGTCAATAATAATAATAATAATAAATATATACGGACAAATCACACAGATTGAGCTAGCCCCAAAGTAAGTTCGAGACTTGTGTTATGGGATACTAACTCAACGATACTATATTTTATAATAGATACATATATAGATAAACATCCAAGACCCAGGCCAATCAGGAAAAGATAGTTTCCCATCATGACCTGGCCGGGGATCGAACCCGGGGCCTCCGCGTCGCAGTCAGGCGTGTTGACCGCTGCGCCACGGAGACCGGCTGCCATAATGAAAGTCAATGTTCAGTAACATTGACTTTCATTATGGCAGTTACTACATTTAGTGTTGTTGTGTTGTGCATTCACCCCACAGCCTTGTAAATAGAGTTAATTACGTACTGATATTAATATGAACTAGATGTGGTTGTTTCTGAATCCATTCCATGATTGAGTCCACCCCCTGTCGCATGCTGTTCTCAGTCAAACCGAAAACTTTGCGCACTGCCATGATTTCCTCTTCTGTTCGCTGGAACAGGACGCATTCCTCGACTGGATACATTCTTATTTTATAGATTTTTCAACCCTGAAATGAGTATGTGGTGTACACATCAGTGAGAAAATCACCTTTACTGCTGCAATAATAAGATGTTTTTAATGTAAAGACAACACACGACGTCACTGCTTAGTAACCTTCTAAATTATAAATTCAGAAGATCCGGTTAAAGCCACATGTCATTAAAATCATGACATCTCAATATTTCATCATTTCATCTCATTATACCAATGTTGTGTGTAAAGTGTGTAAAAAAAATTAACACCACACATTATAGGTACGGCCGACAGCAGCTCAAGCTACCCGAAACTGTCAAATATTTCCAATCAACCTTGAGCCTTAATTCTTTAGAGATAAAGTTGAAAATTTCATAATAAAATCGGACAGGTTCTGTAGCTTGATGTACTGCCGTCTATACATACATCATTTATTTTTTAAACAGTGTACCTACACTTACTACTACTTACTAGTACTTTTTTTGCATCAAAACTGTTTCGTTACCTAACAAAACAGTTTTTATGCAATAAAAATAAAGAAAATCCGATCAAGTGTGAGTCGGACTCTCGCAAGGATATCGGCATCATTATAAATACAAAAAAAAATCAAATTCAAATTTGTTTATTTGTATTTAAAAACAAAAATAAGTTGCACTGTGTGTTGCCTCGAAAGGCGTAAAAATACTTATATTTACTCATTTGGTAGTGGATGTACCTGTACATTAATGGCTATATAATTATAAAAATAAGTAACAAAAAATATATAATTAAGAAAATGTTTAAACAAGTTTTTATGTAAGTTCAACTTATTGTCTGTATTGTTTTGTCTTAGCAGCCTAATATTTTTTATTTTTTTATTTATAAACTAGCGCTTGACCGCAATCCCGCCTGATGGTAAGCAGTGACGCAATCGATGATGGTAAAGCGCAGTAGCTTATTAAGAGCCTGTTCCCTCTAGCCTTGAAGACACTCAAATTGTAGTCCTACGGAAACACCGCCGCTGGCAAATTGTTCCAGACCCTCGATGTACGCGGTATGAAAGAGGAGGCGAAACGCTTCGTCCGAATCGTAGTGGTCTTAACGACGTAAGGGCGGAAACGTACGACGGGTCGTCTGATGGTGGAACGGAGATGGAAGAACTAAATGATTTATAAAAAATATTGAACACGTATTTTTTATTTTTTCTTTCATTAAAATACTTAGCAAGATATATTGATTTGAAATGTCGCATGACGTCACGCCATGGTACAAAATATACCACGGCGTGACGTAATTAGCGTAATTTTTGGTAATTTCGACAAAATAAAAAATACGGGTCTTAATTTTTTTTATTATCTATAAAACGGACTAATTATTTTTTTATTTTCATATCTTGGATACATCCCTATTCCTTCGCACACTCACCAAAATGAATCCTATAGAACACCGAAAAGCGAAACTCCAAGCTTCCTGGCACCCACCTTGGCCTTAGACCGAATGAACCGCCCAAAGTTAAGGTTATTCTCAACTCCAAAAGCTGAAGGCGGTCGGTATACTCCAAGGATTCATTTCAAAAAGTAGGAGCCAAGGCGTACAGTGTCCTTTTGGCGGTGAAAAGACACGCCTGTGTTTTGGTGGTATTGAATGCTACAAGATTGGCATTACCCCATTCGGAGACTGCCTGTAGTGCAACATTCGTACGCTCTACCATAGCCTCTCTTTCGGATCGAATTGATTCCCTACTAGCCCGAGCATCCCGCAGGTATGTTTTTACAACTGTGGTGTCATCTGCATACCTATTAACACCGGGCATCAGCAGATCGTTAATGTGCAGCAGGAACAGAGTTGCAGTGAGAACAGACCCCTGAGGAACACCGGCATTAGTCGACATGTGCTCAGATGAGCATCCGTCGACAGCAACTCTGAGGGACCGTTCAGTCAGGAAGTCTTTTACCCGGCCAGTCAAGTCAGGGGAAATGCCGAACGCTGCAAGCTTACTCAGAAGGTCAACGTGGCATACACTAGTAGGTCCCCAGTTGACCGATTGCGGCGATACAAGCGCGTCAATACATGAGACAACTCCGGCACACAGCCTTAAGAACAATCGCTGGTATACCATCTGGACCACTAACCTTATTCATGTCCAGACGACACAGTACTCTCAGAACCTCCCTGTTCCTAATACAAACCTCGGGCATTGAAGTTCCGCAATGAGGCAAATTAGGTGGAGTAGCACTGCCACTGTCAAGACGCATATTGCGGGCAAAGAGAGAAGCAAAGAGACCAGCTTTCTCCATCGTCGCATGAGCCAGTACTCCATCAGGCCTGACCAGCGGAGGCAGTGTGGGCCGACAGAAGTTTGCCTCGATCGATTTGGCAAGGGACCAAAAAGATCTGCTACCGGACGGTATCGCAGATAACTTGTTGCCAATATGGGTAATGCAGTCGAAGCGAGCGAACCTACTTTGCGAAGACCTCGCGGTGAAGGAGAGATAGCGCTCCTACTTCCACTACCTTAAAAATTAACCTAACCTAACCTTCAACTTCAAAATAAAAAGTTAAGGTCAATAATTAAAGGGATTTAAATAACAGGAATACTAAGTTGAAATACTGCTGGTAATTGATTTAGATCAATGCAATGCATTAGTGCAATATTATGAGTAGGTAATTGCAAACCCAAAGCATTTATTTCTAATAAACCAATTACAGGCACTTTTGAATTGTTAATGGGAAGCGGTTATCTGTTGAAAGCGTAGTAGGTAGGTATCTAACGGAGGAGAATGGGCAAGAAAGTTTACGGACACTGTTTATGCGTAGCTACTCCATGACTTTCATGGGGCTATAATTTTTGTATTTGGAATCAAAGTGGATAAAAATTGAACGCAAGGCTACTTACACATACGGTGTCTTCTTTGTTCACACAATATAGTTTTATTTGTAAGTGAATAGTTACGAATTACGATACGACCGCTCCGACTCTCACGGGTGGATTTTCGAGAATGGTCGTAACTGGTTTAGCGAGATAGCTTATGTATCTGTAAATAACTTACACAAAGTGTTCGCTCTGATCACAGTATGATTAAGTAAGCAATATTAGTCTCCATGACATAATTACCTACTCCCTCTTATTTGATTTAATTGAACTTTGTAGGTAAGTTCTGAATATTTTTTTTAATAAAAAAAACACGTGTTTGAGCAAGCAATTGCGATTTTCATTGACTTTTTTTAACGTTATAAATAAGTGCTTGACCGCGATCTTGCCTGATGGTAAGCAGTGATGCTATCGTTGATGGTAAAGCGCGCTAGTTTGCCTATTCACTCTGGACTTGAAGAAACTTAAATTAAGTCGTAGTGGCGTAGTAGTTAAAACACCAGCCTCTCAAGTATGAGTGTGCGGGTTCGATTCCAGGTCAGGCAAGTACCAATGAAACTTTTCTAAATTATAAGTGCTTTCTAAGTATATCTTGGACACCAATGCCTGATTACAGGGTGAAGGAAAACATCTTGAGGAAACCTGGACTTTAAGTCTGAAATCGCTCCGGCTGGATCTCATAGCGACGTAGAAAGTGCGATTGTCGCAACCCAGTGCTGGGCACGCCGCAATACCGGCGGTAACTCCCCACTTTGAGGAGTGGCTAGAGAGGTTCCACAGCGCCTTCACCTTCCGCCTAACGCAGGTCCTCTCCGGACACAGCTGTTTCGGGAGGATCCTGTTCCGTATAAGGCGGGAGGAAACGCCAGGGTGTCACCACTCTGGAGATCGCCCTGAGGACATGGTGGAGCCTACGGTGGAGGTCTGCCCGGCTTGCGTAGAGCACTGGATCTCCTGAGTCAGGGTTGCGGGTTGGTTATAAGAGAAACCGTGGCCTTGGCGTACAGACAAGTGAAGGGACACGGGTGGGTTTAGTCAGTAAAAGTCTGACACGCCCTTCCGCTACTTCCAGAGCGGGAGAGGTTATTTGATGATAACCCATCCAGAACAAAAAATAAAAAAAAGGTGGATACTCGTACGACGGGTCGTCCGATGATGGCGGGATGTGTAGAATGTGTAATTCCCGCGCACTTTTTCTAAAATACATTCAATAGACTTGTATTTGCAAAAACGGCTAATAAGTAATATGGTATTTATTTATTCATCCATTTATTTCAGGCATCAAGGCCCATGTAAATATACACAATACTGTGATGGTAGCGTGTGTTGGATCATCCATACGTCATGTTCATGAACGGGACACCGCCGTCGGTAAGGACTGGGTATCCCTGCTGCCATGGTTTATTTTAATTTTTAACTTTCTTATTTACGGGGCACTGACTATGCCATGGTTATCGCCTAAATAAATACATTTTCATTTGGCCTTTATTTTTATTTTGAAGAGTGTCGTTTTGACGGTTTTGTATTCGACTGCTTCCTTTATTATACTGTGCTTAAGGCACTGCTAATAAGAATAACCTTGTCGCGTTTTTATTCAAACATACGACACCGTGTTGGAATAATGCGGTTGTAGAGGTCAGATAGGCTTTTTTTTTATTAAAGTATAAACCAGCGCTTGACCGCAATCCTGCCCGATGGTAAGCAGTGACGCAATCGTTGATGGTAAAGCGCACTAGTTTATTAAGAGCCTATTCACTCTAGCCTTGAAGACACTCAAATTGTCCGACGGAAACACCGCCGCCGGCAGATTGTTCCAGTCCCTCGATGTACGCGGTATAAAGGAGGAGGCGAAACGCTTCGTCCGGATCGTAGCGGTGTTAACAACATAAGGGTGGAAACTCACCGTACGACGGGTCGTCCGATGGTGGAACGGAGATGAGGGAATTAAATCGTGCAATTCCCTCGCACACTCCCCAGAATGTATCCTATAGAACACCGAAAGGCTGGCTACTCTACGCCTGTGCTCTAGGCTTTGGAGACCAACTCGAGTTAAATCAGGGTCACCAATCAGCCTCTTCGCACGCCTCTCCACTGAATCCAAAGTGGCCAGGTGACACTTAGCAGCACCAGCCCAAATGTGACTGCAGTACTCCACACACGAACGGACCTGTGCTTTGTACAACTTTAGAAGCTGCCCTGGTGTGAAGTACTGCCGGACCTTTGCGATTACACCAAGTTTTCTGGCAGCCACCTTGGCCTTGGACTCAATGAACCGCCCAAAGTTTAGGTTCGAGGAAATCTCAATACCCAAAAGCTGAAGGCGGTCGGTACACTCCAAGGATACATTCCGAAAAGTAGGAGCCAAGGTGAACGGGCTCCTTTTGGCGGTGAAAAGACACGCCTGCGTTTTGGCGGCATTGAATGCTACAAGATTGGCATTGCCCCATTCGGAGACTGCCTGAAGTGCAACACTCGTTCGCTCTACCATGGCCTCTCTTTCGGACCGGATTGATTCCCAAACTAGCCCGAGCATCCGGCAGGTATCTCTCCACAACTGTGCTGTCATCTGCATACCCATAGATACCGGGCATCAGCAGATCGTTAATATGCAGCAGAAACAGAGTTGCAGAGAGAACAGACCCCTGAGGAACACCGGCATTAGTCGACATGGGCTCAGATGAGCATCCGTCGACAACAACTCGGAGGGACCTTTCAGTCAGGAAGTCTTTTACCCAGCCAGTCAGGCTAGGGGAAATGCCGTACGCTGGAAGCTTACTCAAAAGGCCAGCGCGCCATACCCGGTCGAAGGCCTTCGAGACATCAAGGGAGACAGCAATTGCTTCCCCATTCCTCTCGAGTGCCTCGCCCCACAAGTGAGTGGCATACACTAGTAGGTCCCCAGTTGACCGATTGCGGCGAAACCCGTACTGTCGGTCACTGAGGAGATCGTTACCTTCCAGGTATGCCAAAAGGCGCGAGTTCAATACACGCTCCATAATTTTGCAAAGTATGGAGGTGATCGAAATCGGCCGATAGTTGTTAGGATCGGCACGACTACCCTTTTTGGGCACGGGCTGCACGTTGGCAAGCTTCCAGGACTTGGGCACTATACCAGTCCTAAATGAGAGGCGATACAAGCGTGTCAATACAGGAGACAACTCGGGCGCACATGCTTTTAGAACAATCGCTGGTATACCATCCGGACCACTAGCCTTATTCACGTCCAGACGACAGTGCTCTCAGAACCTCCTTGTTCCGAATGCGAACCTCAGGCATTGAAGTACCGCAGTGGGGTAAAATAGGTGGAGTAGCACTGCCAGTATCAAGACGCGAATTATGGGCAAAGAGAGATGCAAAGAGACCTGCTTTCTCTCTCGCCGTATGAGCCAGTGTTCGTCATCATCTGCTCAGCTCCGTCAGAGTTAGCCAAAAGCTCACTCTTTCGCGCACTCTCACAAACTACTTACCGCGAGGTTAATACTCCACACAACTTTTCCTTGTTTTAAGTTTTTATTTTTCTATCTCTTTACAAAGTTGTATCTTTTATTATTAATATGTCTAATTAAGCTAGTAATTTAATGAATCATCATAGTTAAGAGCGCTGGATCTCTGAGATCCAGATATTTTTTATCTACCATACCATACTAATTAGATGCAGCCGGAAAGCATTGACTGGGCACCCAGACTGTTCACAACCCAGTTACTAACATACTCCTTGGTAAGTCTGTACCAAGGGCGTTTGACTATCCAAAACGACTGTCAAAGACCTGCTAACGATAGTCGGGACTAACTTTGACGTCACATTTGGCGCAGTAGCTAATCGACTGCTACACTGCGTGTCGCGGGTCCGATTCCAGCACGGAACATATTAGATGACATAGAAGTAATTTTTTCTGGGTTTACAAACATTTAAATTCACAAAAAGGTCTAGCTTTACATTAAAGGAGAAATGCAACATTTTATTTATAAAATAAATAGGTTGGATTTATCAATTCATTATATATTTATTACTAATGATTCCAAATACAGAAACCGACGTTAATCACTTTATTCTGATTCATAGTAACTTAAAATAAATTGTCTTTTACTAGGCACAGTAAGTTTTGACTTGACAAATTCAAGAAAATTCAATGTATCACAAAGCAAACACTACTAGAGTATCACTGAAATGATTGCTTATACATTATACCATTTCATGAAACCCTTCACATGCCTTGACAACTCCTAGGAGCCACGTGGCTGTCAGGAAGGGTCATCATCGGAGTCCAGCTCATCTGAAGAATCATCACTGCTATCTGATGAATCTGATTCATCATCACTTTCATCATTAATATAGACTTGGTTACTTCTATGTAAACCAGTTAATAATGACATGGAGGCCATTTTTACAGCCATTTCATTCTCCCTTATGTTATCAACCTCTTCCTGTTTCACTAGTTCTGCAGCCGCCTCTAATTCTTCAAGTTCCAAGTTTAAGTCATTTTTTGAGATTTCAATATTTGCAATATTATTGTACAGCTCATCCAGGTCCTCGTTTCTACACTTTTGTAGAAAAATTAAATAATCCTTGATATATAACTGATTCAGAATATATCTTGCATCATTACTTGCATTAAACATTTGATATATTTCAATCATACATTTTACTACAAATTTCTTTCCTTTTCTAAATAGAGCTACCAGATCATTTTTTACTTTAATGCATAGTTCGTAGTTCCTGAAAATTGGATAAATTAATGCACGTCTATAAGAGGCGATGAGAACCTCCGTCATATCATTAAATGTACAGAACCAACTCAAGGTTGCTGAGAGTTTATTTATAGTCCATCCTGATTCCACAGTGCTTTCATTTAAAGTGCTCCGTTTATCATAACAGTATCCATAGAGAATATCAACCAAGCCATAAAGAACTTGTTTGTACTCAGTCTTAGTCAGTAAATAGTGTTTGTTTGGTAGCTCTTTCAGTACACCCACTTCTTCTTCAGAAAATTCAATATCTTTATCAAAACTTGGATTACTCCAAGATGCTATGGCTGTCAGGAAGGGCTCAAGTAATTCATCATCATAAAAGTCGGCCAAGTAATGGTCTGTAGAAAATTTATCATTTTCATGTTGAATCCTCTTTGTTTGACGCTCCTCAATTGACACCATTTCAGGTACTCTCAATTCAAAAATCTGTGGAAATTCAATACCAATATTGCTGAATTCAGTAGTGAGTTTATTTGCAAATCCATAGGTATATTTATTAGAATAATCTTTGTCTTCATTGTTTCCATTTTCTACAGTGATTCCATCTTCTAACATTTCAACTAAATCTGGACTAATGTCGGGGATCTCTGCAGGAGCCAGTAAACTTGTGATCATATCAAGATTTTCGAAATGCTCACCTTTGGTCTCTTTGTCGAAGGTTAAATTGAAGTGCCCTGAATCACACAAGTATGATCCTTTGGAGCTATCATTATCTACGATTCTACCTGGAAGGCGTAATCGCAGAAAGTACGGGCTGGACACAAATAGAAAATTTTTACCATCTACGTCAATTTCCGTGTCACCAATGTTTGTATAAGGAGCGTGCACGTTTATATAGACGTGATTTTCGTCTTGAGTTAACTTGAAACGTGGTGTCAACATTTTGATTTCACTTGGACCAATCTTAAAATGCACTTACGACTGTGATACTTTTCAAAATATAGCATACATTCAGAAAAATGCAAATAAGTAATATTGTTCAGCCATGCACATTGTATTGTAGACTCGGTTGATGACAGATGAGCGCAGCACAGAATAATATACCGTAAAAGAAAGTAAAGTTTAGTGGTAGATGACGATCCCTCACTCTTCAATCAGAGGTAAATCACATAAAAAGCATGCTCAATATAGCTTTGTTTGCTTTGTTTTGGCGTGCTTGCACCTCATGACCTCAGTCCTCAGTACCTTCCGTTGACAGTTGACAATGACAAAAAATTGACGCTTGCTAGACGTGGTCGTTATTTCACGTAACTAGTTACAATAACCGGCAACGCCATGTGTAACTGAATCACTAGTTACGAGTCAAATTAAAAAGTAGTTATTTTTGTAAATGCGTTATTTCATACACACGTTATGCTCACGCCGTAACGGGTAGCCGTATCCTGCATCACACCGCCGGCGCGCGTTGCCCGTTATTGCAATTAGTTACGTGAAATAACGACCACATCTAGTATAATTTCGTGTGTAAGTGTATAGTTGGGGGTTATATTTATGTGAACAATCACAGTACCTGAATTAAAATAATTAGCTACAAAAATAACATGTTTTATAACAGGTGACGCCGATCAAGTAACTGGTTACGTGACGTTTCTTGAAAAAGGCGTTACGACCCACACCTAACGCTTACAGTTTTTTTTTTAATTTCCTAAAAGGCGGCTCCACAGTGGTCCCTCCAGAAGGAGGAGCCGGGCTGGGTGCGTCTTCTTGTGCGAGAAGATGCAGTAGCCAAGGGTTTTTTTAGCGAGGTGTACTTCCTCTTGGCCCCACTCGTTTGCACGAATGCAAACAGGGCCCCTAGCTCCTCTCAATGAGGAGCCCGGGTTATCCGACGGTGACCCGGAGCTCGAGTTACGTCAGCCACCTGGAGTGGTAGCTAATCCGCTGCACGGATGACCGCCGAAGTGGTCCCCACGTCTGGTTTTGGTCCGCGCCGGTAAACCGGTAACCCCCATATCTGGGTGCCGTTCCCCTATCCGCCACCTGGGGACGCGTCCGATGGCAGGCCAGAAACTGCACATGGAAATTTTCAACTATCCTATCATAACTAATCTTACTTAACCTAACCTAAACCTATCTCCTTTCGTTTCCCGCGTGAACCGACTAGGAGAAAGATTTAGGATAATGTCACGATGTGGCCACTATACTACAATAATTCAATGTTTTTTATGAATTATTCACTGAATGCACTTTTTACTAAATAAATCACACGTTTTTATTTAGTAAATGACACTATAAATAATTAAAAAGTCCAATGAAAATGAGCGTGGCACTCATCTTGGCTTTCCCGCCAAAACTCCGCTTACAGTTACAGACACAAACAGGGTTGCCAACATAAAAAAATATTTATATAATAAGATTTTTTTAATAATATTTATTCATGACCATAGACACAAGTCTCAGTCGAATATATAAATGGATTTTAACTTCGTAACTTAGCCCTTTTTTGTCGCTGGTGAAAATGTCAATCACGCATCCCCGACGGGTATGTGGAACTCCCCGGGAGACAGCCTCCCGGTATACGCACTAAAAACCCCAGTGGCACTCCGGCGTCGCCTTAGTGGCGGGGTCATGGGCATCCGGCATAGCCTGCGCCACCAATCCCCCGCCGGCGACGACCACCTAAAAGGCGGGCCCTCATTACCTAAGCAACGTTACGCTTTCAATGAGATGCGCCACTTCTTTGCGTCTTATCCTTGGCAGCAGGTCTGCTTCCCTTCTGACAATCCGTCGAGTTGGCGGACGCTATAACCGTTGTGGTGCGTCAAGCTATGGAGTATTTTATCCCCTTTAATGACGTATCCGTCGGTAGCTCGCCCATGTTTCAATGCCGATTGTGTCCAAGCTGGACAGCGTAAGCATACGGCATTTCTCACCAGGGTTGACCCTCGTGACCACGGAGCTCCGGATCTAAGTTCAAAGAACAGAAAAGGCGCTTAAGAAGGCTCGCTTCGGCCGCATCACCCATATTGGCAAAAGTTATCTGCGCAGCCATCCAGTAGCAGATCTTTTTGGTCCCTTGCCAAATCGGTCGAGGCGAACTTCTGTCGGCCCACACTGCCCCCGCTGGTTAGGCCTGATGAAACACTGGCTCATACGGCTAGAGAGGAAGCAGGTCTCTTTGTATCTCTCTTTGCCCATAATTCGCGTCTTGATACTGGCAGTGCTACTCCATCTTATTTACTACATTGCGGAACTTCAATGCTTGAGGTTTGCATTAGGAACAAGAAGGTTCTGAGAGTACTGTGTCGTCTGGACGTGAATAAGGCTAGTCGCCCAGATGGTATACCAGCGATAGTTCTTAAAGCATGTGCCCCCGAGTTGTTTCCTGTATTGACGCGCTTGTATCGGGTTTAGTGCCCAAGTCCTGGAAGCTTGCCAACGTGCAGCCCGTGCCCAAAAAGAGTAGTCGTGCTGATCCTACCAACTATCGGCCGATTTCGATCACCTCCATACTTTGCAAAATTATGGAGCGTGTGTTGAACTTGCGCCTCTTGGCGTACCTGGAAGGTAACGATCTCCTCAGTGATCGACAGTACGGGTTTCGCCGCAATCGGTCAACAGGGGATCTACTAGCGTATGCCACTCACTTGTGGGGCGAAGCCCTCTAGAGAAATGGGGAAGCGATTGCTGTCTCCCTTGATGTCTCGAAGGCCTTCGACTGGGTATGGCACGCTGGCCTTTTGAGTAAGCTTCCAGCGTACGGCATGTCCCTTAGCCTGACTGGCTGGGTAAAAGACTTCCTGACTGAACAGTCCCACCGAGTTGTTGTCGACGGATGCTTATCTGAGCCCATCTCGACTAATGACTCTGTTCCTGCTGCATATTAACGATCTGCTGATGCCCGGTATCTATGGGTATGCAGATGGCAGCACAGTTGTGGAGAGATACCTGCAGGATGCTCGGGCTAGTAGGGAATCAATCCGATTCTAAAGAGAGGCTATGGTAGAGCGAACGAGTGTTGCACTACAGGCAGTCTCCGAATGGGGCAATGCCAATCTTGTAGCATTCAATGCCGCAAAAACACATGTCTTTTCACCGCCAAAAGGAACCCGTTCACCTTGGCTCCTACTTTTCGAAATGTATCCTTGGAGTGTACCGATCGCCTTCAGCTTTTGGGAGTTGAGATTTCCTCGAACCTAAACTTTGGGCGGTACATTGAGTCCAAGGCCAAGGTGGCTGCCAGGAAACTTGGCGTTATCGCAAAGGTCCGGCAGTATTTCACACCAACGCAACTTCTAATGTTGTACAAAGCACAGGTCCGTTCGTGTGTGGAGTACTGCAGCCACATTTGGTCTGGTGCTGCTAAGTGCCACCTGCCCACTTTGGATTCAGTGGAGAGGCGTGCGAAGAGGCTGATTCGTGACCCTGTTTTAACTCGAGATGGTCTCCAAAGTACAGGCGTAGAGTAGCCAGCCTTTCGGTGTTCTATAGGATGCATTTTGGGAAGTGTGCGAGGGAATTGCGTGATTTAATTCCCCCATCTTCGTTCCACCATCGGACAACCCGTCGTATGGCGCCTTTCCACCCTTACGTTGTTAAGACTTCTACGATCCGGACGAAGCGTTTCGCCTTCTCCTTTATACTGCGTCCATCGAGGGACTGGAACAATTTGCCAGCGGTGGTGTTTCCGTCGCACTACAATTTAAGTGTCTTCAAGGCTAGAGTGAATAGGCTCTTAATAAACTAGTGCGCTCTACCATCAGCGATTGCGTCATTGCTTACCATCAGGCGGGATCGCGGTCAAGCGTTAGTTTATAATTTATATTAAAAAAAAAACACAGAGTACATTGAACATATCTTTGATAACATATTAGCCGCCACTTGTTATTTTTAATACCTCACCTATTATTTAATTAGCCCTCTTTAATATATTTCATTATCAACCTTTTTATCGTCCCACTGCTGGGCACAGGTCTCCTCTCATACAGAGAAGGATTGAGCGTAGTCACCACGCTTGCTCAATGCGGGTTGGCGATTTCAGACTTAAAGTCCAGGTTTCCTCAAGATGTTTTCCTTCACCTTCATATAACTTTAGAAAAGTTGCCTGACCTGGAATCGAACCCGCGCACTCATACTTGAGAGGCTGGTGTTTTAACCACTTGGCCACCATGACGCTAATCTACTTGATATCTTATAATTTATATTTTATAATAACACAGTTACAATATTGTACCTAAATACCTCTGGTCAGGATGACTTTGCTACCAGTGACACGTACAGTCGCGGGCACTAGTATGTTAACACATGGAAACTTTCTAAACCGATTTATAATAATGAAATGATAAAAACAATAATGACATGCGACACATTGCGAAAAACCTATTTAAGTAGGTCTGCAGATACTATGTAGGTAGTAATATAAAATAAAGAAGTAGTCGCTTTTATTTGTATAATTATTTATGAAAAAGTAAATATAAACATTTAAGTAATAATGAACACCGACAAAATATATATTCAACATTCGTAATAGCATATTGGAAGCATGTAAAGAGACAAGACAAGTTAAATACATACAATGGGCTATCAGACACAATCAGATAAAAACATGCAATTCAAAGAAATAGCTCAAAAGTCTCAAGGAAATGAGGCTTGGGTACGAGGATTATAATTTGATTAGGTATAGAGAGATTTCATTAATGTATCTGTGTATTAACAAACTTCATTGCATACATCAATACAAAATTTAAAAAAAAAAGTAGGTAGTAAAATGATTGTTTTAATTAGTTTTCCAACGAGTACGACTCAATCTAATCTATTGATCTTAACACACTGAAACATTAAAAATAACCATGTAAGTACTCTTCTTTATTTTTATTTTATTCTTCACAGGAAATCCTTTTAAAAAGCGAACTATTTTAGGAAACCGACCGTATATTAGTGTGGGTGGAACATGTAGGCGGCCGTTGTGAGTTGTCACATAGGATCAGATTGGTGCCTACTTTCTTTTCATAATTTTACGTTTAAAATTTTACCTTGTTTCTATTTTTTTTTTCAATCTTATCGTGGCATTTATCTTCTTTACTAAAATAATTTTAAAAATGTCACATTTTTTGTTTGTGCGCTCTTAGTTTGTTAAACTACAGTTTTCTCCATTATTTAAAGAGTTTCCGAAGATTCATGTGAACAAATAAACATTATTTAATTTTTATTTTGTTATAGTGAAGAAAGTGTCTACAAATCGGGATATTTTGAGAGTTCGTTACATCAGTAACTTGAACCTGTGCGAAAGTAACGAAATAATCCGTAAGTAATATTGTTTGCAATATATGAAAAAAAAATTGCAATATTGCTTATTTGTTGTCACTGTCAAGCGATCACTGCTGACATTGACATATTGACAAATCAAAAAGAAGATTTTATATTTTTATTGTCTGTAAAATAATCAAAACATGAAGTAGTTTTAAACGCATCTATTAGGTTTTATCAAATTTGAAATTATTTTCATACAGTATACCGTGTTTAAAAATAATTATTTATCTACTGATATTGATTTTTTATAAATTAAGTGATGCCCAGTGATGCCAGTCGGCCGGAAACGTTGGAATCTACATGGTAAGTCTAATAATTACTGATTTTGTTCGATTTGCCTCTGTATTTAGATTCTGTACCCTAAAATCTTTAAGAATACGTTAGGTTATTAGGTTTCTGCTAGGTTTTCTAGGTTTTGTAAAATAAAGGTGTGCATAGGGTTTTGAACTTCCTTTTTTATTTGGTTTGGCTGATAGTGATAGCTAATGCCGGTCTGTCTAACAAATAATTAGTTATGAACCTATTATGGTTCCAAACTTTGTTACCCAAATTAGTGATAAAAATGGGCAGTAAACTATCTACCTACTATTGTAAGGAATGGCATTGTAGCTTAGTAGGTATACCTACTACCAACTAAAGTTACTGCCAAATAAAAATGCAACAGCTGTCATTGTCCTATCCCATAACATTCTTTTTAGGAAATTTAACAGCAGACTAAGTGTTTTTTAATTGTAAAATATGTTTAAAAAGACAATGGGTATTTATTATTGCTAAAATAGGCGATGAAAAGCAGGACAACAATCACTATTAATACCTTATTTGGTACCATTTATATCAAACATAATATCATGCTATCGTTGTTTGTACAGCTGTTATTCTTTTCTGATGAATCATTGATACCTCCTTGCCAGTCAGTGTCAGTGTTCCAAATTTTTAAAACAAAACAAAAAAAACCAGAGAAAGATAAACATTATGGTTCTGTTTTTAAATTTTGGCCCTCTGTGTATGTACGTGCAATGGTGTGCATATCATTGAGTGTTCATGCACTTTGGCCAGGTATGTAATGGATCATGGCAGTGGACTTTGGGCATACCTAATATTAAAACTGCATTGTTTAATTAGGCAGGTTTACTCTAATCTCTGTCATTCTTTCCTCAAAAGACCATCTCATTGAACATTATCTACATGGTTCACATGTGGCCTGACTTGGGTTTACATTTGAAATTAATAGACTAACCTCTGAATTTATTTGGGTATTTTTCCTGAGTAGTCCTTATCTAGTATTTCAACAGTTTGACATGACTGTATAAGCTACTAGCTGTGCTCTGGTTTCCCAGCATAAGTTTTGATATGATCATGTTAGGATCAAAACTTATGATTATGATACACCAATGTCAACCACAAAAATAATTATAAACTAGCCTAGCGCTTGACTGCAATCCTGCCTGATGGTAAGCAGTGATGCAATCGTTGATGGTAAAGCATGCTAGTTTATTAAACCCATTCACTTAAAAAACTTAGTGAATAGGAAGAAAGACTGCAGTTGAGCGAGGTGGTGCAATGTTAAACCCAACATGACCAACGATGCTGCGCCAGAGGGAGATTGATCTGGAGACCCTCCACGACCAAACTCCCGACACATCAACACTTGGCGCATCGTACCCGGCACACATCGCAACACAACTGCTCAAACCCCTCCTCCGTACAGCTTCACCAGACATCATGCCGGAACACGACGAATCACTTGGCGGCAAGACTTTGTCTGGTGGGTGGTAACTGCCGATGGTGTGCTAAATTTCATTCAAATCCATTCAATACCTTTGCTTGAAAGAGTACTAAACATCCATGCATTATAATATTAGTAATATTGAGAAGGTTTGATGCCTTTATATATGTAGTATACTTTTTGAGGTTTCTCTTGCTCCAGATGGACCACAAGGCTCTCTGAGAAGATTGCGCAACCAACTTGCTGAGGATGGCTGTGCTGAGTCACAAGTGGTTCTTGCTAAACAACTTTTGGAAGAAAAATGTGGTATGTTTACAACTTTAAATTCTCGTTCTATAATCCTATGTATATTTGCCTGACAGTGTGATTCTTTCGTCATATTACAGTGGAGCCCTGGTAATCCGATCCCTGGGTAATAATCCGACATTGTCTATTATATACATGTATTCGCTAATTGATGACTATTTACATGCTTCTTAAATTGATTAATCCATAAAGTTTGATTATTTTAGTATATATGTACATTTGTTTGTACACAATTATTTCCTAATGTAAAGTTATTGCATATTTTTTTTGTAAATTCTATAGCATTAATGTATTTAATTTTATAATAAAACACTTTTTTTATTGTGTTGTTTAATTTAATAATTGTTTTGTAATGTTATATTTGACATACATAACATAGTATGATTTGTAATCTTATAATTGGATCTGTAATTTGTCAGATTACAAGGGATTCGAATTACTCTTTTGTAAAAAAAAATCGGACTATAGGGGGTCGTAGGCAGTTCTCTATATTCCGACAAATTCAATACTTCGACACTGCCCTGCAAAATGCTGTTCCAAATGATGAAGCTAAGGGATTGACACCGTCAACAACTTATTTACACTCACTTCACCTAACTTATTACAGTATGATTTCTACAGAATCGATCAGCTGATTTTGTTCAAGTCAGCTGCTGCAGCAGATGGTGTTCTCATACTATTTTCATATTTTTAGACAACTTCAAGACAATATTTTTTTAAAGTATATCAACTATTGATGGTTTTTTAAACAAAGATCAACACTCGAGATAATATGGATCATAATACTTCATTTATGATAATATTAATGCAAATTTGTTGCAGAGTTAGAAGCAGATAAAATATGTAACTTCAAACAAGCCCTGGAATGGTTGATCTGTGCAACTGAACAAGCGCATCCAGAAGCCAGGAGAATGTTGAGAAGGTATTCTATAATTTGTGCCTTACAAAAATATGATCATGCATCTGAAGGTGGTTCTCAGTTTGAGCTTTATGTATTTTATTTCTAGTTTGATGCCCACAGACATTAGAAACTTTATGTTATTTGAAATATACAACATTATTTTTTGTTTATGCGAAATCCGAAACACGTGTCCAGTATTTTTAAGTAAAGAACCTATGTACCAAATATAAAAAAGATTTAACGAAAAACATTGACATTGACCTCTGGCGTCGGCTGTTGACCGCGCGCAAGTACTATGATCTATCGTAAGCTGCGTGCGTGCGCTCGGTACCGACACTGCAACAATGTCTAAATGTATTTGGCAAAAAATATAACATGGTGTAAAAATTATTGGAATCGATTCAGTTGCTTATTCTGAAAAAAATATATTCAGGTTTCGCATAAACAAAAAATAACTTATAATTATGTGAGCCTGTATTGTAAAGTGTAAGCACGCTGTATGAAAATATGAGTTGACGCTCGTGACAGCGAACTCCGGATTTGAGCTCAAAGAAAAGACCCTCCAACCATGCTGCCAAAACCTACAAAAAGTGCTTACGAAGGCTGGCTTCTAACGCACTATCCATATTGGCACCAAGCTCCGCGTAGCCGTCCAGAACCGTCCATATGGCGAGAGAAGAAGCCAGTCCCTTTGCATCTCTCTTTGCCCACAATTCGTGTGATACTAACAGTGCTAACAGTGCTACGGAAATTGCCTCACTGCGACACTCTAAAGCGCGAGCTTCGCATTAGGAACAAAGAGATTCTGATAGTACTGCGTCGCTTGGACTTGAATAAAGCTGGTGGACCAGATGTTACACCAGCAATTGTTCTCAAGACTTGTGTGCCCGATTTGGCTCCTGTATTGACACGATTGTGTCACCTCTCATTTGGGACTGGTGTAGTGCCCAAGTCTTGGAATCTTAGCAGCACGGACTTTAGAAGGGTAGTCGTGCATTTCTTTCAACTGTCGGAAAAAAATGGGGAATAGGGTATTTGACAAAAAAAAAAAAAACTAATTAGTCCGTCAGTCAGATTTCCAAAAAATACTAGACACGTATTTTTTATTTTTTCATATAAACAAAAAATTAAGACGACACAGTGCGTTGAAAACTCGTGTGACGTCACTGCACGCTACACTTTTTAGCGACCAGTGACGTCACCAGCCACCACTCCTGATCTTTGATTCCTTTTATATTTGTCAATTTTTATTGATTTTATGAAACAAAAAATACTGTCTAGTATTTTTTGGAAATCTGACTGACGGACTAATTAGTTTTTTTTTTTGCCAAATACCCTATTCAAAAACGATTGCAGTCTCATTATAGCTGTCTTGAAGGTCTTCGACTGGTATGGTATGCTCTCTTTTTGAGCAAGTTTCCAGTGTACATCATTTCCCCTGGTTTGACTGGCTGGGTAACAGTATTCCTAAGTGAACGCTCTCTCTCATTTGTTGTTGACGGATGCTTTTGCCGATTGATGCCGGTGCTCCTCAAGGGTGCGGTCTATTCTCTCTGCAATTCTTTTCCTGCTGTATATTAACGAGCAAATGACAACACAGTTGTGGAGAGATTTGCCGAGTGCTCGGGCTAGTAAGGAAGCCAAAAGGAGCCCGTTCTCCTGCTTTCAGAATGTATCCTTGGAGTGCACCGATCGCCTTCAGCTTTTGAGCGACTCATTGAGTCCAAAGCCAAGATGGCTGCTAGAAAACTAGGTGTTGTTGCAAATGTCCGGCGGAACTTCACACCGGGACAGCTTCTGTTATACAAAGCGCTGGTACGTTCGTGTGTGGAATACTGCAGCCACATATGGGCTGATGCGGCAAAATGTCACATGACAACTTCTCACTCAGTAGAGAGGCGTGCGAAAAGGCTAATTGGTGATGGTGATTTAATTAAGAACAATCTCCAAAGCCTGGCACAGGCGTAGGGTAGCCAGCCTTTCGGTATTCTATAGGATGCCATTTGATGAGTGTGCGCAGGAATTACAGCAGATAATTCCGCCATCACCGACCCATAATCGGACGACCCGACGTACGACGTGTATAGGGTAGAGCCTAGTACAGGCGTAGGGTAGCCGGCCTATTGCTATTCTATATGATGCCATTTGAAGAGTGTGCTCGGAAATTACAGCACATAATTCCGCCATCACGGTCACGCATCACGACCCATCGGTCGTAATGCAAGTATTTATCCACCCTTACGTTGTTGACGCCGCTACGATCCGGACGAAGTGTTTCGATAGAAGGACTGCAATAATTTGCCTACGACGGTCAAGACCTACCTGATTTATGGTGAAATAATTTTGTAATATTAATGTAATCCCCTATTCTTGCTCTTCTTATCTCCGTAAACAATACTCAAAAGTTCCGTCGAAGTTCATTTGAGTATGTCGAAAGAGTACATCAAAATCGACATGGCCCATCCGTTGAAACCAAAAATTCTGATTAATATTGTTTTGTTTTTTACACCGTTTGATATAGAACCTCTATTCCGATTTAATAAAGTAGAGAGTGGAATGTCAAACAACCCGTAGAAAAACTTTTAACGTCATTATATCAAAATATTTGAACAAAGCTGGTGTAAATCGTCTCGTCTTCTAAGCAATTGTTCCATTATTCTATGTTCTACGAACTGCAATAACATCAGATTCCCGATAATGATATGAGGTAATACTGTAAATACGCTATTGTCACAGATTACTGACATTCCGTGTGTATATAAACAAAAACACCAGTATGTACACACTTCCATTATATCTGAGGACGCACAGAGCGACAGTTTTCAGACTTGTATTTTTTTAGAATATTTTAAATGTAAGCTTGTATCAATGAATGGAAATTTAAATGATTTCGCACTTTGGAGGATCAGATGGGATAGAGTTCGCGATGAATTGAATCGTTCTATGTAAGGAAGGTTTTAAACAGGGCAGCATTTATTGTGACTATCTTCTTCTGCCTCAACAATTATCTACTGAAGGTTGGCCATAAACTCTAAATGATTCTCCTTTTCCTTTACGCGGTTCTTCCGTTTATCCATCCTAAAAGAATTACCCTATGGTATCTCGCCGAAACAATCGTCATGGATTCACAGTTGTTTCGCCCTGGGCCTAGGCCTAGAGTGGATTCTCCGACATGCGTATCCGCGTATCCACCTTAGGATAGAATTTTTGGGTGGGGAAATAGAATTTGCGAGGTGGAACAGATCAGCATCACTCTACTCCTCACCATCTGCGATGGTTTCACAATACGGACTTTTTCTTTTACCAAAGCCACCTTACACCGCTAAAACTATAAATCTTCCAATATGTTTCAATGTGTTCATCTCACTTTTCTAAATGTGCTCAGCTAACCCAAAAAAAAAAAAAAAAATGAGGTAGCAAATGTTAAGATTCATATTACATGTCCTTACTTACTCGAAGCAGCAATAGGTATTTGAAACTACATAGTTTCAAGTAATTTAATGGCTTAAAACTACCATTAATTTATACACGTCTTAAGGGAGTTTGTGTAATATGGGCCTTAGTATTCAAGTCCCTGTACCTGTTCGAAGGTCAAACAATAATTTTTCGAAGCACTTTACGACTTTATTTTATTAAGGAACTATTTTATACAAATATGAACTTTATTATATAAGTTTAATGTTGATATTCGTACAAAACTCTTGCATCCACCGACTTCTTCAAGCATAAGAATAATCTTCATAAATAATTGTCTGAGGTGCTTCCATTACTTATCAAAGTGTGATCTGTAATTCTACCCGGCTATTTTTTTGGCAGACTTTTGATATATTAGTTTCCGTGTTGGTCAGGTGCATCCGCAGTGGAGTGATTGACGAGGACAGCGCGGCTATCGTTCGGGCGAAGTCGTGTCTCGCTGCCAGCCGTCAAGAGACAGTTGCCAGGAAAGCTGCTAGAGATCTGTTCGCCAGGTAAGAATTTATCTTAACTTGATAATTATGAACGGGCTTGGTTGTGATTGTTTGTACTGACACTTACTGTAGAGCCCAATAAGATCTCTGCGACTGTATCTTAAAAAAAAGAACTCAAACACTAATCTCCATGGTCTACCCAAAATAATGAATGGACTTTAAAAGAGACCGTGACTTCTGAGTTTGGTTTGGTGTGTCTTCTTAGAGTAATGAGTTAAGGAACACAGACCACACCTCGTTTTAAAACATTATTACTTCTTTTAAAGTCTTCTTTTTGAGGATGAATTGACACACCTACTTAAGAAGTGTCTCACCAAGCTAAAGAGCCTAAAACAAATAACTATCAGACAAAGCAATGGCTTATTGTTCACCTCAACAGCATGGTAAATGCGTAACACACTATTTTAAGCAATGAGTTTCATTTTGACAGTACAACAATATTCATTGCATTGTTTAGATTGTTCAACAGACACATTTTTCCAACATATTTAGCAATGGATTAGCGATATGCTTCAAAATGATTCCTCCAATTGATGGTAATAGTGAGTTACGCCATTAGGGTGCCCATTCTCACGTTGCAGATAGAAAAAAAAAAAAACTTTTTTAAAGTGTCTTTACAGTTAAACAGAAATTGAATATCATATATCTAACATAGCATATGGAATGTTTTTCATTCAGTCTGTCAAACGGCGAGCAGTATATCACTACGGCGCAGTTGGAACGACGCATCCGTGAAATATGTAGCACCACTCTGCGGAAGGAGCCCAACGATAGCGACTCGCCGGACGATGACGCCCCAGGTAATAAAAAAAATAAAATACTTTTCTCGGTGGTACTGGTCATAACATCGGCTGCCGGCAGAAGTTAACCACCCACCAGACAAAGTCTTGCCGGCAAGCGATTAGTCGTGTTCCGGCAGGAAGCCATACGGATGGCGGGTCTGAGCAATTGTGTTGCGATGTGTGCCGGGTACGACGCGCCAAATTGTTGTTGTGTCGGGAGTTTAGTCGTGGAGGGTCTCGAGATCAATCTCCCTCTGGCGCAACATCGTTGTTGGGTTAACATTGCATCACCTCGCTAAACTGCCGTCTTCCTTCCTATTCACTCAGTTTTTTTTAGCGAATAGGCTTAATATCTGCGCTCTGCGATCAATTATTTGTTTATAATTATTAAAAAAACTACATCTATTTAAACACACCATTGCATCACCTCGCATTGTAGGACTCCCCCCATGACGTCTGAGAGCGGCGCGCGTGGAACAATTCGTGCCGCCACCTCGGGTCCTGATGTTTGGGGGGTTCCCCGGGTCTGTCGCCCGTGGACCCATTTAGGGGGGGGGGCTGCAAGAGGGCGTTGTGCGCCCTCCGCCGAAATAGCTAAACCACTGCTCTAACCGTATTGTCAACGACTGCTATCGTCGACCGATTTGAATTTTAAAAACATCTTGTATTTCTGTATGACCTTAGTAGTTATAATACTTTAATAATAACATTTTCAGAAGAGGCGCGCGCCCTTGATGATGGCCAGGCTCTACAACCTTCGCAGCTTCACGCTGGCGACCAGGTGCACAGAAATGGTACTATGCGCACGGCCGACACGCCGGAAGAAGGTAATGTCTAATTTACAAAAATTGATAAACCACGACCCTAGTGCAAAACCAGATGCTTAATAATAATAAGCATTATTTGCTCACCAGGAGGCTCCAATCAACAACTAATGTCAAAAAATTTAAAGCTCTAATAAATTTGATTTGATTGATTTGATTGAATAATAAAGTCATTTATTTCAGACCACACAGTCCATATTTTTGTTAGTAACAATTTATTACTTATAACTAATGTTAGTAACCAATAGTAATAATCAAACTATAACAAATTATGTCAAATAGAATAGGGATGTTTCCTAGGTAAAAAAATAAAATGATTCTATTTAGTCCGTCATTCAGATTATAGAAAAATATTGGATACGTATATTTTGTTTTATCAAATCAATAAAAAATGACAAATATAAAAGGCATCAAAGATCAGGAGTGGTGGCTGGTGACGTCACTGCTCGTTAAAAAGTGTAGCGTGCAGTGACGTCACACAAGTTTTCAAAGCACTTTGTCGTCTTCATTTTTTGTTTATATGAAAAAAGAAAAAATACGTGTCTAGTATTTTTTGGAAATCTGACTGACGGACTAATTAGTTCTTAAGCCGCGGCTCAACCGAAAGTGTTTTGTCGCACAAATACGTGGTCGACCACATTAAGATTTCGATTTCACTTCTGTGGTACCGGGCTTACAATAGCACCATCCCGTGGGTATTCTCCCGTGGGTGTCGTAAGAGGCGACTAAGGGAACTATCGCCAGAGAAACGGGTAGCAGCGCTTCTCCTGTGGAATATCAAACTACTGCGATCCCCAATCCGCCTGCCATGGGTGGGGATTATGGCAAACCCCCCCAATGTAATAAAACCCTTGGAGGAGACCTTTGTCCAGCGGTAGACCTTATGCGCTTATGTGGACGACAGTCACTGTCGGTTAGAAATGTTAGAAAACATTATAAGGCCCGGTAACAAATTATCTATCATCCTAGCACTAGTAGCTGTGTTATGTGCTCTGTAACTACACTGCAGCAATTCCTAAATTTATTTGGCAAAAAATATAACACGATGTAAAAATGATTGGAATCGATTCAGTTGCTTATTCTGAACAAACTATATTCAGGTTTCGTATAAAAAAAAAGTTGTATATCAAAATAAGTGAGGCAGGAGTGTGCACATATCGTATCAGATGACGCACTGTACTTTCTGCTACCTTCCATAGGAAAATGACGTGGGATGTACGAAAGTGTCATTTATAGCAAAATTGCAGACATATTAGGATATGTGTGCAATTTTGCTAACCTGAAGTAGGTTTCAGGTTATACAAATATCGACTTCATCCCAATGATAATTACGTTGATTTCAGTGTGCTAGTTACTCTAAAATCTCACTCATGTTTGTTTACATTTTTGGCGAGTATGTCGCAAATGCAAATTGTGTGTATTTAGTCAATATGTGTCCACGCACAACAAGCAACATTTCTGAAGGCCTCGTATACTTCCAGCGCCGAAAGAGTCTTTGCTATGATATGTGTTGCCCATAGAATGCGGGTGAATCGCTTGCTTCGTTCATATTATCCATTCCAAATCTGATGATGACATCCAAGTTCGTCTGCGGTTTGGGCGTCTTCCAAATTCTTCTAGCGCTGAATAAATATTCTAATTCATGTGTTGGCCCGTCGATTCGAACAAATGTGTTTCCATCTTTAGAACGTTTTGACATCATGTGGTTTACCAGCAGATTATATATTTATTCCTAATATTGAATAGCTAACATTAAACCTCAATATATCTAGAAGTTGACAGCCTCCGTGGCGTAGCGGTAGCGAACGCGGCCGCTACGCGAGGAGGTGCGGGTTCGATCCCCGCGCGGTGCAAATATTTGCATGCATGAATATGAATATTTGTACTGGTCTGGTCGTGCCTCGGATAGCCCGTTAATAAGCCGTTGGTCCCGGTTGCCATACGAACATCTAATAGCAGTCGTGACGAGTTGTTGGAGCCCTCAAAAAGTCCCAACAATTGGTCTAGCTGCAATGCTTCGATATCGCCCTCGGGTTGTGGAGGTCAGACGGCAGTCGCTTCATAGAAAATATCGAAGTTCAACCACAATCAGCGGTTAGACTGGTAAAGCGAACCCCAGACTCCAAAGCTGAAAAGTTTTGGATGCGATTGGGATTAACGCTGAGATGATGATGATTGAATCATCATCATCAACTTTTTTTTTTATCGTCCCACTTCTGGGCACAGATCTCCTCTCATACAGAGAAGGATTGAGCGTAATCACTACGCTTGCTCAATGCGGGTTGGCGATTTCAGACTTATAAAGTCCAGGTTTCCTCAAGATGTTTTCCTTCACCTTCAGTCATTGGTGTCCAAGATACACTTTATAACTTTTAGAAAAGTTACATTGGTACTTGCCTGACCTGGAATCGAACCCGCACACGCATTCTTGAGAGGCTGGTGTTTTAACCACTAGGCCACCACGACTACCTACGATGATTGAATAGCTAACATTAAACCTAGATAGCATAGATTTTTTATCTATACTATGAAACGCACCAAACGTGGCAGTGGCTTAGTGACCAGCTACAAATAAATACGCTTTCAAGGCAAAAACTACGTAACTTCAGCACTGAAGTAATTATCATTAAACTTTTTTATTGAGGAATCACCGACTGACTAGCACACCCGCAGAGAGACACACTGGGGCTATCCCCAGGCCTTTGCCTCAGTCATGCATCGTCACATCGACCGATCCCGTGCTTCACGCATCCAGCGAGATCCCACGATCTAGATGGCACTGATTGTGAATATTCTTTGTTATGCCTAAAAATAATGTCTTATAAATTTTACACAGGGCCGCTATTAGTAACGCTTATAATAATAATAAGCCTTTTTATTTCTTGTTTTACAATAGTAGGTATAAATGTTACAGGAAACACAATGTATATTTCTATGTACTTAATAGTAAGTTATCTGAACTAATGTTAGTAATATAGGTTTATTTTATGTTAGTAGTGTTGTTTATTATTTATATCAACAAGAACCCCGGTTTGGGTAAAGGCCTCCTCCAAAGATGCCCATTTGGTGTGCCAGTTTGTGCTCGTTGGTCTTTTCAGATCATCTGTTCATATTTTGTTCTACCTAAACATACTTCCAGTTCCAATATTCGGACGTATGATAGTTTGGTTTTGACATTGTATGTGACAATATTCAATTGACGGCTTTAACGTGTGATTTTTGTATCTTTGGAGGGTTTTGGTCGTACTCTTCCACGGTGACCAGCCGGATTGGAAGAATTCTTGTGTTTTTACTTGTATTTGCTAACTTGCGGTATCGTTGTGTGGAGAAAGTGTTATTGCTATGCATTTTTGTTCGGTGTATTTTTATTTGTCAAAAAGTTCAACATGGTCTGTTTTGTACCTCCTTCGGTGACACTATTTGACCTCTGGACTGTGATTTTTGGGTCATGTTGTTGTTGTTTATTCTTTTTTGTTTTATTTTCTTGAGTATGTATGTTTTCAGGAGATATTGAGAGGTTTCTCTTACTCGACGTGACTCTGTTTTTATTTAGTATTATTAGTTTATCGTATTTTATTATGGCAGTGTTCCCCTTTTTTCGCTCAATTTTTAATTGCTCTTGTAATTCCTTCCTTTTGTTTAATATATCACGCGGATAGTCTTCTTGTAAGTAGTATGTTGTATCATTTAGTGTACCTTTTTGTTTAAATATATTGATTTTCAATCCTAGCCTGGTAAAAGTCACAACAATTGGTCTAGATCTTTCTCCTCTCTTTCCAATTCTCTTCAGTTCTTGTATGTCTCTTCGTTCAATATTTATATCAAAATGTTTCTTGATAAACTCAACCAAAATATTTTCTAAGTTTGAGTAAGATGTCTCCGTCTCTTCTATTCCAAAAAATACAATGTTTCGTTGTCTAGCTTGTTTTTCTAAAAAGTAAAGACGTTTTTCTTGATTTTCTACTTTTATTTGCAGGTTGTCGTATTTTTCTTCTAATGTTCTGAATTTTTCTTCGATAATGCTATTTATATTTTGTGTGACCTGTTCTGTCACTTGTACACCGCTTTTTTGTATGGTAAGTTTTTGTTCTTCCAGCTCTTTTTGGATGTGACTGAGTGCTTTCATAATTTCGTCCATTATTTGTGAGATAGTTTTTTTTTTTAAATAGATGTATAAAATATTATTTTAAATACCAGGAGTGTCCTCTAGTGGTCCTTTATTGAACTACTAATAACACCCAAGTTGTGTCATCTGCTGATTTTCTTATGTACTAATTGGTGGAGCCATCTATCGATGGTGGACCTTGCGTTGTCTGGACAGCGTAGTACGGTCAAGTTTCAACCGATGTCGCTAGTGTTTATTGATTTTAGTTGATGATTACCAAATCATGCAGTACAAAATATTTGGTTATCTTTCTGATAATCGTTAATAGACCGTAAAAGTTAACTAATATTCACACACTGTCACAATGGAATTTAGTACATTTGGGTAGTAATTTTGCGTAGTTTATTATTTGTTGGTCCCAACAGCTCGTATTTTCACTGATGAATGATATGCGAAGGTGGGTAGACTGTGCTAAGTTCAACATCTGCTCTGTGTATTTTGTGTATTTAAAAAAAAAAAAAAAAAAAATAAGTGCTTAATAATTAGTGCAATACAATTTAAAGGACGCATAAGCAATTGATTTGCAACATATATTGTGGACACAGTGAAATAATAACTTGATTAACATTAAATAGTAACGCTTAACTATGAGTAAAAAATATCTGTCAATGAAGTCAGACGACTGTACTTCAGATTCCCCCATCTCCGTTCCATCATCGGACGACCTGTCGTACGGGTCCACCCTTAAGTTGTTGACGCCACAACGACCAGAACGAAGCGTTTCGCCTCGTCTTTTATATAGCGTATATCTAGGGATTGGAACAATTTGCGTTCTCAAGCGTTCTCAAGGCTAGTGTGAATAGGCTCTTAATAAACTAGTGCGCTTTTCCATCAACGCTTCCATCACTGCTTACCATCAGGCGGGCTTGCGGTCAAGCACTAGTTTATAATTTATAAAAAAAAAAATCTTAAGTACAGTCCTCTCAGTTATTTTAGGTCTAATTTTTCATGACTGTTTAAATCACAATGATCTTTATTCTCATTCTAATAAGGCTGCTGTTTAATTGCTGCCACTAACAAGTCTGTTTAAATGATTGTGATATTTATTCTTGCCACAATAAAGTTGCTCTTCGGATGCTGCTATCAGGGGTAAAATAACTGAACCAGACTGTATAGATTGTTGGTCCCGTCATCCCTTCTAAAGTATTAGATAGGTGGTTCTACGGTGAAATATGTTCCATCACGAAACCTATAGTAGTATGTTCGTAGGGCGAACTATTCTTTCATTGCATAACTGTATGTGTGAGCAGCGGTGGCCTAGATGGTATCGGCCGCGATTTACTACTTCTAGTTCGTAGGTTCGAACCCCATCAGCCGCTTTACGTTGTGTAAATTATTTCATCACCGCTGCTCTCAAAACATCTTGAGGAAACCGGCATGTCCTAAAGCCAAAAACTTCGAACACATGTGACATCTACCAACCCGCATTGGGCCAGCGTGGTAGATTACGGCCCACTCTTCTCACGGAGAGGAGGCCTGTGTCCCAACAGTGGGAACATTTTAGGCTGATTATGTTCTGTATCAAACTTTTATCTTTTTCCAGAATACCCAGAAAGGTGTGGACCCAACGAGGAAATACGGAACCTGACCGTTGATAACTTAGTATCTGCCGCTGTGGACTACTGCCAAGGAGAACTGCCCCTAGTCAGCTACGAACTGACCTTGACAGACCCTAGTGTCAAAGCCCTAGACCATATACCCTTACTCCACCAAGCGTTTCTACATCCCATAGTCTTCTTACAAGTGTTATATCTTAAACTACTGTATCATTTCGGTACTTTTACTTTCCGTCTGTCAAATGTTGAATTATCTCTTCTCCTAATAGCGTATTTGTCAGCTAGTGCGGAAAGTCTGTACCATTTAGTCCCTCTAGCCTTATACTATGCGAGTTTCGTGGCCATGGTTATTTGTACGTTCAAAATGTTGCATGCCAAAAGACAGTTCATTGATTTCAGGAAGTGGTCGGGATTGTTTCTTAGATACAGCGATGGGAATCTACAGCCAGACGAGTCTGAGAATTTGTTTGTTAGAAACAATCTCGGTTCCTTTGTTCAATTCTTTTCTGCTTTGTTTATAAATCTATTCTTGTACCCGTTCATAGCGATTCAATGGGTTCCCTTCTCTGAGTTCTGCGTGCTTTCGTTCTTTTTAATGTTCCTCACATTGATTTCATTTGGAAACAGCGGGAAGTCGTACCCGGATCTGCTTGCTCTCTTATCTTTTGGCATCAACGTTTTAGCCAAATATCCTTACGAAAAAGATACAGTCGTGCATCAAGGCTGGCGATTTCTAGATTTGCAAGTGGCGAATTATCCGTCTTACATACTAGGGAATAGCATTGAGTTTTGCTTGAACGCGCGGGTGTTCTTTTCCTTGATGGTGCCTGTTATATTGATTGGTATGGCTAGGCGGGGTGGTTGGCAGGGTGTGTTCAAGTATGCGTTGCCTCACTGTGTGACATTGAGTTGGCTACAGATGTTTATAACTTGTTCTCACGGATGTACCACGTATGGCTTGATAAGAGGCACTTTGGCTCTTGTTTGCTCATTCCTCTTCCTGCCTCTAGTCGGAGTTGTGACGGTGACTTTGCCTATATTCGCCTTCCTCCAATACATTACGATGTCCCGTGTCTTCTACACTGTGTCTGTTCTGGTCGGATTCGGACTGAGTTTAGGTGCTACGTGCGTTCTGGCGAAGTCAGAGACCACGAAGAAGTTTGTTACCCCGTTTCAGGTTTGTCTATATTTTTTTTACTAATTTTTGATTTGAAATAATATGAATTGATAAAATTTCCACTTTCATAATACTGTTGTGATTAAAATAAGCGTTTTCGTGTATTAGTTATGTCAATTTTTTATTCAACAATAACTAATTGCTTGTTTAGATATTGAACTAAATCACAAAAACTTACAATTATTGTGTTTTGGAAACATACTTTCAACGACACACACGATAAAGTTCAAATTCATTTGTATGTCGTGTCTCATGAAATATTTCCAAATACATGTTATATACAGTATATTAAGAAAACCCTGTCCGATCCGTGAAGGTGTTGTTAGGTATCGATAACTGATTCTACTAATGCATACAAAACGGGGCTAAACTTTAAAAAAAATCCCCCTAAAAAATAAATATTATTTCGCAAAAAGAGGTAACTTAATAAATGTGCGCCCTTACCACCATTCCGCGGGCGGCGGGCGGCAGGGCACGCGGCACGTGGTCGCATCGCTATTCGCTCATGTTAATACCGGTGTTGTCACTTTTTAAAAAATTACCAAATTTCGGGGAAGTTGGAATTAATTCGCGGGAAAAAAAGATTATTTCAAAATTCATTTGTATTGGTACTATGATGATTACGTAAAATTTTATATTATATTTGGTCACGTGTTTACCTAACCTTTATTATCCTTATGGGTCGGACAGGGTTTTCTTAACATACTGTATACTTTTTTTATAATTTGTATTATTTGTGTTGTTCACAGCTCACAATCGGCCTAATAACACTGGTCTACCTAGGTAACCAGTTTGTAATGAACCTTCAAGATGACGGCCTTCCCTCTAGACTCATTGAATTAATAGGCGATGAAAAATCTAGCATCAAGAATCTTTTGAAAAATGAATTCATAACAGACTATGAAGATAACACATATCACATTAACTGGGATGATTACTACAACCAATGTAACACTCCATCTTGGTCGGATTATAACACGGCGGCCACGCAAATTAAGTGTTCCATACTTGATGGCGCCAACGTCAATTGGGAGGGTTATGTCAAAGACGTTCAACTCAAAAACGTGAGGAATCGATGGAGGGAGTTTGTGGCTTGGTTACCAAGCTTCCTTCAAGAATACTTTAGGTGCTACTATGGTGAAGAATATTCAACCTTATGCCAAAGGGATGGGAGTTTGCAGTCCGTTAAAGAATGCGAATTTGTCAGAAGTGTCGCGCGCCAAAGTGGGAAGAGTTGCCATTTAAATAATTTGAATGAGTAAGTTTATTTTTATTTATGTAGAGTTTTATTTTTTGACGATGTCATTACAAAATAAAAGGAAATATGAAAGTGGCAACGTTAACTGAAAAAATTGTCGCATCTTTGGTGGCAATACGAGGAACGAAGAAAGTTTTGTGTTTGAATGTGAATGGATATAAGAGTAAGGGTAGACATAAAAAACTAGAGATGAAAGGCGTGAAAGATGCGGTGGATAGATAAGAGGTATAACTTATAGAGAAATATTAAACAAAAAAGACTCGGCCGACCCCAAATAGATTGGGATAAGTGAGTAGCGGTACCTTCAACGCCACATATGGTCAACAAACACGTCATACTGACGTCACGCAAATTCTGCATCTCACAAGCAGAGTTTACTGCGCTACTAGCATACATACAACTGCCCGACATCATTCGTCAGGCAATTGTCCGTTAGACTACATCCATCTGGTCGGAGGATCATCCCTTTTCTACGGAGGATGAATTAACTTTGTACCTCTATAGGTGCAAGAGAATGTTGAGCTGAATAAAAATATTTTAGCGATGAAATAATTATGTATATAGCTTTTGTGTACTTTTATTCTAAACCCACCTTAAAGTATTATACTGGGTTTTTCATTAAGAGCGCTCGAACATTGAAATGAAATAAAACAATCTGTTTAAGTGATTTACCACAATTTTTATTACATTTTAAAGAATATTCAATGACATTATGTGTGGAAAGTAATATCAGCCAAATTGCCACCGCGACTCCGCTGTAGATTGTGTATTCTGGTGGACCAATTTTGAAGGACGTCTTCGCATAAATGGGGCTCAATTTCACGAAGAACGCGAGTTATGTTGGCCTTTAGGGAAGCAATTGACTATGGTTTATTTGCATACACTAGAGATTTCACGTAGCCCCACAGAAAATAATCGAGCGGTGTTAAGTCACACGATCTCTGGGGCCAGTTGATGTCGCCACCACGCGAGATGACGAAGCCCTCGAACTTCTCTTTCAATAAATTTAATGTTTCCCGTGCTGTATGGCAAGTGGCGCCGTCCTGTTGGAACCACATGTTTGTAAGATCCATACCACCTACCCTAGGCCACAAAAAATTGTTATCATTGTCGCCATTGACAGTGAGTGCGGCTCCTTGCGCATCTTCGAAGAAATAAGGGCCGATAATACCGCCGGACCAAAATCCACACCAAACAGTTACTTTTTCGGAGTGTAAAGGCACCTGATGAATCTCTCGCGGATTTTCATCGCACCAAATCCGCAAATTTTGTTTATTAACAAAGCCGCTTAACCAGAAATGAGCCTTATCAGTGAAGATGATTTTTTTTGCAAAAGCAGGATCAGCTGACAGATGCTCTAACGCCCAATCAGCGAATACAAGGCGCTGCCTGTGGTCATTGGGTTTTAGGTCTTGAGTTAATTGAACTTTATATGGATGAAAACCCAAATCTCGGCACAAAATTCGCCATGTTGATGTCGCAAGACCCAGTTCTTGCGCACGAATGGATTGTCTGGGGTTTTCTCGCACACTGTCTCGAACGGCAACAATATTCTCCAATGATCTTGTGTTTCTTTGACGTACAGGAACTGCTTCATCGATCACCGACCCGGTTGTCTCAATTTTTTTTATCAAACAATTGATTGTGGACTCTACAGGACGGCCATGAACGCCATAAATTGAACGCAACGCACGGAACGTTAGGCGAATAGAGCACTGATTTTGATAATAAATTTTAATATTTCTACGCGTTGTTGAAGCGCGTTGCGTTCCATGGTGAAATGTTACGACTAAATATGTATTCATGCCAAATTTGACAACTATCGCATTACCAAGATGGCCGCTATGCGCTGTCAAAGTTCGAGCGTCCCTATTGAAAAACCCTTTATAAAGATGGTATTTTGGATGGATTTTTTTTACATTGCCCCGCATTATTAATTACTACTGTATCGTTGATACGTATACAAAAATTAAACTCCCATACACAAGACCCGGCACAACTACTTGTACGTCGCATGAATATTTATTCCGTGGAACGGGAACAAATCTGCGATACGCAGTGCAGCAGACTATTGCTCAGCCACTGCACTAACCGTGTGGTTAAAAATTACATAGCTCTTAAGGCGCAAAATTAGTACTGTTGTAGTTCTTTTTAATCCTCTTAGGATTACCTGCCGAGATGTTATGATGGTAGGTATGTTTATAATTTAACTTATTCTTTTCAGATACATATATGAAGTTAAACTTGCAATGGAAGCGAGTGGTGGTATACTAAAACGTCATTCCGAAATATCTATAGTGTTCGACCACTGCTTCAGTAACTTCACCAGATTGTTACGCACCGACGACAAGATAAGATTCAAAGGCGTGCTGTCAAATGAAAATGTACCCTATAATATTGGCACTAAGGATCTAAAGATTAAAGGATATGAAATACACTGTCTTGAATGCAAGGAGGCTCAAGGGACGGTCAGATCGAAAGCGCCCTCTGTATCTAAATTCTCAGAACTATTTAAAACTATTGTAAATGATTGTATTGTGTCTACAAAGTATATTTTAAATTTCCTGTTGAATCCCGTGGTTGTTTTTAAATAAATGGTATATTATGTCTGTTTTATTGTGTTTCAAGTTATTCTGTGATGTGTGGAGTTATTGAGATTATTTTTCTTGAAATTGTTGGCAATAAAGTTCTCTTGTATCCTATACTAGCTGCCCGCGATCTTTGTTCTTTCGACTCACCGCGTCACATCTCTTACCTTTTTATCTTTTGTTCAGATCCTAAGGCCCAGGCCACACATAATGACATCAGACGAGGCCACGGTGCAGGCTTCTTCTTATTCGTATTCAGGATGGGGTCTACAAAGACTGATGACTACCAGGGCCGCGCCTAGTTTGAAAGAGATACGGTGGCCTTTGGCGCACAGCTAAGTGAAGGACACTGGTGGGTTTTAAGCGTACTACACACAAGAGACGCAACTGATATCCGGTAACTATCCGGTATCCAGCCTATCCGGCCGTCCTAATACTATCCGGCCGAATACCGGATAGCTAATATTTGGCCGGATGTCTATCCGGCCGAATAAATAGAACAAACTGGATAAATGAAACATATTTTTGAATAATTATTTGCTTTATGATATTAAGTTTTATATTTTTAATCACACAATAGTAAATTAATGTAATACAAAGAAAATGAATGAATTAGTACTCATACTGCACTAAGGGCAAATTATGGTGAATGAATACTAATTTCTATGCATTGGGAGGTAGCAGACGGTTGCGTTTTTCTTCATAAATAAGGCCAGCTTCAGAAAAAAGTCTTTCGCTATACACACTGCTGCAAGGTGCAGAAAGGTAGATTTTTAGCAAACTTTGTTAAATTTGGGTATTGTTGGGCGTTAGCTGCCCACCATAAATAAGGGTCGCAATTGCGATCAATTAGCACTGACTTGAGATAAAAATCCAGCTCACAAGTTATCGCCGCATGCGTAAACGACTAAGTTTCGCCGGATATCGGGCCACATGGTCGGCTGGATATCCGGTATCCGGCCAAACTACTATCCGTTACATCTCTACTACACACCAAAGCCACCGCCCCGGGGACACAGCCCGCCGACACCTGTCTTATGTTGTTGAATCTCCAAAAAAAAAAAAATCTGTTAAATTAATTTATTAAATTTAATATTTATTGCCTTAAAGTAGGGTTAATTGGAACTGATTGGAGCTTTATTTTTCTTAAATTAATGTTTACTAAAAATAAAGCTACTAAATTATTACGTTTCAACATTTTTTTCGGTTCTTTAATAAATTTCTCATAATTATCTGTTTTTAATATACGGTTCCTGTCATTAGATCTAGAGTATATTTTTTTGAAATTTCCGTTCTTATTATCGCAACAATGGAGCAAATTTGTAGTATATATTTAAAAGGAATGTCTAAACGTTATCTGAAAATGTCCTTAAGAGATAGAAAAGAGCAAATAGAAGATCTGAATAGCGCAAGAAATACACTATTTCGTAGACTACTTTACTTCATACATATCTCTCTATATTTTTACTACCTCAAAAGACACAAACACTTTAAGTTTTATTAAAAAATAAAATTCCACCGATACTCTTCAAATTTTTTCTGTGAAATTGACGTTGAATGGTAGATGTCTTGCTAGGTGGTTTGATATATTTTCTACTACCAATGGATACAAAAATATTATTGATCAAAACATTCATTTCGCCAGTTTCAAATAACTCCCTGATTTCCAAATAACCCCATTTTACGGTATATTAAATTCGGTGTAGGTTAATTTCATAAATGTTCTAAAATGTATGGGATTATTTACAATCAAATCTCTTAATCTTTCACTATTACTGTAACAATTGCGACTAAATAAAGTAGGTCTTATCCAACAGCTTCATTCACTTTGGATGGAGCCAACAATAATAATTCCACAAGCTGCTATAAACAAATCACTGTCATCGTTGCATGTTTTGTTATATTTACTGAAATTATCCTTGAGAATGGCACAAAAATTGTAAAACTTTTTCGCCTACGGCAACCACTAGCTGCCAAATAAGTTTCTGTAGTAGAACCGCCGATATGCCGCTGGCAAAGTTTTAAGACTGGTAATGACTGAAGCCGCTAACCTAGCCCGCCAGCAAAATGTTCCCAACGCATGCCGCCGGGCCTTAGCCGGGCCGGGCTTTGGTTTGTAGTGCGCTTTAGTCAGCAAAAGTCTGATGCGCCCTTCCACTCCGTTCAGAGCGGGAGAGGTCATTTGATAATTTCCCATCCGAAAAAAGGGTCGTATAGTGGTGTCAAATAGCATTTAGATAAGGGCTCCCACACATAAACACGATACGACGTCGCGCCGTATAACGATGCAGCGTCGTTTCACGATACGACGTCGCGACGTCACGACAAACAAGAGCTAGCGACATAAGAAATGAATTTTGTGATTAGGTACTTTAATAGTGATGTGGGAGCTCTTAATTGGCAACTAAATATATAGGATATTACTTACCATGTTTTGTTTTTCTTGATTACTTAATTCATGAAAACCTGGAAATAAATTATCGCACGACGTGACGAGTCGTGGAAATTTACTTACCTACCACAACGCGACGTCGTAATGTTTTTAAGTGTGAGAGCCCTAACGCTGAATCGCCAGTCTACTAAAAAATAAAGGGTGTATCTGACATCGACGCACAAACGAGTACCATGGATCTAGTACATGATTCTGAATCCCCCAGTGGTGGAATTTATCGTCGGCTTTTTCATGATTAAAAAAAAATATATGTAGTTTTTTTTCACTTTAGACCGTTCATAATTGCTATACTTTTATAACACAATAAGATTTTAAAGTAAAAATTAATTAATTCGCTAATTACCCAAAAAAGCGCAATGAAAACAAAACTCTAAAAACTATCTTATCAGTTGATTTAATAGAGTTCACATCAGGGATCAACGTATACCTACAAACCCGCACGGTGGCACGCTTGCAACGTTCAAAGGCCGAGCCGACATTTTTTTAAGCATTGTTTTTTCTGTAACTGTTCATTAACGACATAAATGACTATCATAATTATATTAGTGGCATGTGGTCTAGCCTTTTCGCGAAGTTTGCGTTACGATGTCAGATATACCCTGTATAATTAAGTATTATAAAGCTAACTATCAGAAAATTAATATTGAATTAGAAAAGACGAATTGGGTTATGCTTCTTTTAAATCTCTCCAGTGAAAAAGCAGTGGATACTTTTTATGGGTATCTGTATGGCATAGTTCGTGCATACGTCCCACTCAAAAGACCCAGGGCATCTGGCTTTCCCACTTGGTTAACGCTCCGCTTATTAAAATTTTCAAAAACAAAGAACGAGCTTGGATAGAATGGAAAAAACAGCAAAACCTTTCAGATTATGAAAACTTCTCTGTTTATCGTGTAGCGCGTAGGTAGATAAATCGAACGTTGTGTATTGCACGTATAAGGGTACAATATTATGACGTGTACAATAGCGCGATGTAAAATAATTATACACAAGAGTGTGAACAGGAATGGACTGTAATGTAATGTTGTTAATAATGGAATGGAATATATATCTTACAAGCTATGCACTCACTTAAATACTAACTATCTCTAAACAATAGTGGGGTAACCAATAGCAAATCAGCTTGCTGTCCTGCGGATGTCCACGCGGTGTCGAGTGCGTTCTTGTTGTTGATTCGTTGATCGAGGCACGCCGCGACGTGTGATTGGTTGGTGTAGAAAGCGCGCCAATTCCTCTTCACGTGCAAGATAACTCGCTATGGTTCTCACGACATAACGACGATGGTCAACAGATGTCTTCCAGGGTGAGATTTATAGGAACCCTCGCTGCGGGGGTCAGGGTTGCAGCGACGCGCGCCATGACTTCCGCGGTCCTGGTGTGATTTATAGGCGACCCTTCCCAGCGGGCAAGAGAACATGTGTATTATCTGCTACAATCGTAAACAGTTCAAACAGCTGTCAGGTCAGTGTTACACTCAATACATGAAAGCGATTGCAGATAGCATCCCACTTAATGTCAGGCACTTTTGGTCGTACATCTCCAACCATAGGAGAAATTCCAGTCTACCAGCAAACATGTACCTAAGTACTACAAGGATAAATCTTCTTAATGCCCTATATATGTTCATTGTTTTCCACATTCTTCAACTCTATGCACGAGCCTTCAACCCTCGACCCTAAGAGCTGGGTACCTCCAGATATCCTTGATGAGAAGTCACCCTGTATTCCCCATATTTTTCTTGATAAATGTGATGTGCTTAAGTCATTGTTGTCCTTGGATTTAAATAAGAGGCCTGGACCTGATGGTCTGCCACCAAAATTTTTTAAGGACACAGCACAACAAATCTGTCTTCCGCTCCATATCCTGTTCAACAAATGTTTAAATGAAGGGGGTATTTCCATGCATATGCAAAAGAGCCTTTGTTACTCCCATCTATAAAAGTGGCGATAAAGCCAACGTGGAAAATTATCGACCTATTTCAATTCTATATCCACATTATCTAAGCTTTTCGAGGGATTGGTGCACAGCAATTTGTTTCCACACCTTAGACATCACATTATTCCCGAACAGCATGGCTTTGTTCCGTCGCGATCTACCACCACGAACTTGATGATTTTTATAAATTTTTTATTCGAAAATATGGACAAAGGCACGCAGGTTGATGTTGTCTATACTGATTATCAGAAGGCTTTTGATAAGGTGGACCATAAATTGCTTTTAGACAAGATTGCTTCAACGGCATTAGAGGAAATCTGTTGAGATGGTTTGTATTAGGGATGTACTGGAGGTAGGTAGTTATATCGGAACGGAGGCGGAGGTAGGGTCAGAAGTAGTGGTAGGAAAGAGATTTTTTATTTAAACACAAAAAATATTATTCAGTCAGTTTTTTCATTTAAATTTTTTATTGTAAAATTAAACACAAACAGTGAAAAGAAAATTGGCATATTTCAAATGAACAAGAAATTAAATGAAATTATTTAAAACCCAAAGTAGCATATTATACTAAATTAAATGAACAATAGCTTTGAAACAAATTAAATCAAATGTGTCCGTAGCAATGGGTTTCATTTTGACAGTTGAACGACATTCATTGCGTTATTTAGATACCTATATAGCCGGCTATACAGTAAGCAGAGACATTTCTCGAACATAAGGACAAATGGACTAGCAATATATTATTATTGTCGGTCTCCGTGGCGCAGCGGTCAACACGCCTGCCTGTGACGTGGAGGCCCCGGGTTCGATCCCCGGCCAGGTCATGATGGGAAACGAACTTTTCCTGATTGGCCTGGGTCTTGGGTGTTTATCTATATATGTATCTATTATAAAATATAGTATCGTTGAGTTAGTATCCCATAACACAAGTCTCGAACTTACTTTGGGGCTAGCTCAATCTGTGTGATTTGTCCGTATATATTTATTATTATTTATTTATTATTTAATAAGCTTCAAAATGATTTCAACTGATAGTAAGTAATAGGAACCGAAGGTATGATAGTAATCGGAAGTTCCGACTTAACGGAGTCGGAGTCGAAGCTCCGTAACATCCCTGGTTTGTGTCGTACATTTTCCACAGAACACAGAAAGTTGTCAATCAATGGATACGAGTCCGAATACGCAGTTGTCGAATCCGGTGTGCCCCAGGGTTTAGTCTTGGGTCCTTTATTGTTTATCTTGTTCATTAACGATATAAAGTCCTGTATAGTTAACTTTAAATTCCTTATGCACGCCGATAACATGAAAATTTTTAGATCCTGCACAAGTATGCAGGACTGCGTACTATTACAAGATGATCTATGCAGACTTTCGCAATATTGTCTTAGAAATAAACTTTAGCTCAGTTTGCCAAAATGTCATTATGTTTCTTTTACCAAAAAACAAAACAAGTATTAATTTTTCCTACACGCTGAATGACATATACTTGAACAGAACCGATTGCACGCGTGATCTTGGAATACTTCTTGATAGTAAGTTACATTTTGACATCCATATTGACAATATTATTAATAGAGCCTTTCAAACTTATGGTTTTATAATGCGGTCTTGTAAATAATTCAAAAAGACTTCTACTTTCCTCTTTTTATATAAAACTTCTGCTATAGTCTGTTCTCAGTTAGAATACGCGGTGCTCATTTGGAGCCCATTTTACGGAAAGTACAAGCACAACTAGAAATGGTACAGAAAGAATTAAATTATAAAGAATTTCTTCGCACCACACATTATAAGTGTTACCACAATAAGATTTCCTATGCGGATCTGATAAAACGGTACAAAATATTAAGCTTGGAGCACAGGCGTACACTGCTTATGGTTATGATGCTTTTTGGTTATATGCAACAACAGGTTTAATTGTATGGAGCTTGCAAATAAAATATGTTATGTGGTACCTAGAATTGCTAGTAGACGGGAAGTACGAGCAACCCGCTTGTTCTACACAATGCAGAACAAATGCTGGGGAGAGGATTCCTCTTCGCCGAATATTAGAAACTTACAATTCATATTTTGCAAGTCTAGATATTTTCGCTCTTAACAGAACAAATTTAGAAAAATGCCTATTAATATGCTTTCTGGTAATCCTTAACCTTATTACTGCAATGGTTGGGGATTGCCAGAAGATAAATTTCTTGCTGATATTATGGTGTGATGTGAGTGTGCCCACATACCATATCTGGATGGGGCATGCTATCTTGAGTTGTTTTGTGTGATTTTTAAGGCTTACTTTTATCATTCGTTATTTTCTCATTTCCTTCTGTATACGTCCGTTTCCTTATTTCGTGTAAACTTAATATGATTCCGTGGACAATGGTGTGGCTTATATTTTTGTTTATTATACCTTAGCCGACTATTAATATTCTAATATAATATAACTGTTTTTTGTCCCAAATAAATAAAATAATAAAAAAATAAGCTTCCCCAAAAATTAGGCTATCAAATGCAAATTTTAGAGATTAGCAAACGACAGAAGATAAAATGTCAGTTTAGACCTGTCAAATTAGTGCGCTCCTGACGTAAACTGGCTTATTTTTAGTCGCCATGTTTTTAATCGCGTCTTAACTGTCAATGGAGTATCTTAATTTGACAGGAATAAACTGACATTTTATCTTCCGTCCTTTTCTTAACGAAATGGAAAGAAAAAGATGCACGTAACTCAAAATTAGTTTAGTTTGTGAACAAAAGAATCGGCGCTAATATTTTAATTAATATGTGGGTAGGTTTTCCTAGACTGTCTATAAAGTCGTGTAAATAAATGAGGGCTCTGCGGTCGTGCATATAGCAACCCTGTTAATGTGATTGAAATCATTTTGATACTTGCACGTTATTTTGTACTAGAAGCAAAACTGGTTTTAATGAAAACACAAATCTATGGTCTCTGACGTTTAAATAAAACGAGTAAAACAAAAGATAAAATCATACATAATTATTATTATATGTTGTAACGTGATTTTACCAATAAAAATATTCCAAAATATAATAATTGCTTTCTTCATCTGATGGCTTTCATCAGCCTGCTATCTTCACTTAAGCGAATAACTAACTCATATATATCTTGATAAAGGGTTTACTCTCACATTTTCCTGAAAGATTAAAAATAATAATCTGTAATTTCTATCAGAAGATGGACAGCACTAATTTTAATACCCAACATGATATAATTCATTTTTAAAATCAGCGGTAAATTAAATATCAAAACGCACTACAATATGGTCTACTTGTACTTGTAATCTAACCTATATATGCGCAAGGTAAAAATTCTTATTTTGGTCTTAAAATCGTTTACTTAGTAAATTTGAAACTACAAGTAGATAAAACCAAACAGATACACGATTACATACCTGTTTTAGCAACTGTTCAAGCATAAATATCATTCATATTTGATAAAATTTGTCCAGCTCGTTGTACTAACAAACATTGATGATAAACTTTAATAATAATTTCTCGAGCTCCACTCCAGTTTGTTTTTCTCATATTTAACCAATTTCTTCGATGTTTTATCTAAATAGAATTGAAAATTAAAACAAATTTCAATAAATAACAAGTCACAAAACAAATCGATGACTGCCGATGACATTCGATGTACCTACTTGTACTTACTAAGATTTAGAGTTGCCCTACTTTAAAAATTGTTGGTTCAAGAAACATTCATTTTCACTACTTTGTAGACAAGCTATATCTAACAACGGTATTTTAGATTTTTCCTTAAATTATGTACCTATAAAAATGTAGGTACAATGTTACGCAGCAGCAGACAGCTTAATTATATACTTACTATACTCTTTGGTTCGATACTAATTGTCACTTTGACTTAACCTCAATAAAGTTCGAAATACCAATACTGACTCCAAAGGTTAAGTCTGGACCTAAAGTTCGATTCGTTTTGTAATAAGGAGTATGAGTTCTAACTTCAGAATTAGCCTAAATCAACGAGACAGTTACTGTATTTTAAACATTATTCTGACGACATTAAAATTCACAATGCAAAATTGATAACTTAGACGTGGGTTTAATGTCAGTTTTTATATTAAGAACTTTAACTTTGTCGGATTAAAACTAGAATTTTAAAAATGGCTCTGCTGCGTCCGAAGGAGCTTGATCTGGAGACCCTCCACGACCAAACTCCCGACACAACAACATTTGGCGCATCGTACCCGGCACACATCACAAAACAACTGCTCGATCAGATCCTTCCTCCGTACGGCTTCACCAGACATCATTTCTGAACACTATCAATAAAGATCCTGATCATATCATGATCTAAATAAAGTCGCATAATTTGTAAAACGGGCGCAATTTCACACAATACTAATTTCAAAATAACTAAATCTATTGACTAATACCCCTTATTAGTCAATAGATTTAGTTATTTTGAAATTAGTATTGTGTGAAATTGCGCCCGTTTTACCACTACAAATAAACAAAACAAATTAGGCTTCTGTCGCCAAATGAAAGGCGATACAAGTCTAATTTGTTTTGGACTGGTACAGTCCTAAGTCCTGGAAGCTTGCCAACCTGCAGCCCGTGCCATAAACGGGCAGTCGTGCCGACCCTACCAACTATCGGCCGATTTCGATAACCTGGAAGATAACAATCTCCTCAGTGACCGACAGTACGGGTTTTGCTGCAACCCATCTACTGGAGCCCTACTATTGTATGCCACTCACTTGTGGGGCGAGGCCCTCGAGAAAAATGGGGAAGCGATTGCTGTCTCCTTTGATGTCTCGAAGGCCTTCAACGGGGTTCGGCACGCTGGCTTTTTGAGTAAGCTTCCAGCGTACGATATTTCCCCTGGCCAGACTGGCTGGATAAAAGACTTCCTGACTGAACGGTCCCTCCGAGTTGTTATCGACGGATGTTTATCGGAGCCCATGTCGACTAATGCCGGTGTTCCTCAGGGGTCTATTCTTTCTGCAACTCTGTTCCTGTTTTATGCTTCACTCCTATTGGTCGCAGCGTGATGTTATATAGCCTAAAACCTTCCTCATTAAAGGGCTATCTAACGCAAAAAAAAAATCTAATCGGACCAGTAGTTCCTGAGATGAGCGCGTTCAAACAAACAAACATACTCTTCAGCTATATATTAGTATAGCTGTTATAGATAAATATCCTAGGAGTGCACCGAGTGCCTTAATCTTTTGGGAGTTGAGATTTCCTCGAACCTAAACTTTAGGCGGTTTATTGGGCCCAAAGCCAAGGTGGCTGCCAGGAAACTTGGCGTTATTGCAATGGTCCGGCGGTACTTCACACCAAGGTAGCTTCTAATGTTGTACAAAGCCCAGGTCCGTTCGTGTGTGTACTACAGCGACATTTGGGCTGGTGCTGCAAAATGTCACCTCGCTACTTTGTATTTAGTGGAGAGGCATGCGAACTGTCTATGGAGTATCTTAATTTGACGGGACTAAACAAATATGTTATCTTCTATCCTTTTCTTAATGAAATGGAAAGAAAAAGATGCACTGAACTTAAATTTAGTTTAATTTAGTTTAGTTTGTGAAAAAGGAAATTGGCGTACCTATTGGTGCCGATAATGTTCTTGTTCACGTGGTATAACATCGGCTACCGCCAGAAGTTACCACCCGACAGACAAAGTCTTGCCGCCAAGCGATTCGTCGTGTTTCGGCATGATGTCTGGTGAAGCCGTACGGAGGACCGGTCTGAGCAGTTGTGTTGCGATGTGTGCCGGGTACGATACACCAAATGTTGTTGTGTCGGGAGTTTGGTCCTGGAGGGTCTCCAGATCAATCTCTCTCTGGCGCTGCATCGTTGGTCGTGTGGTTGGGTTTAACATTGCATCACCTCGCTCAACTGCCGTCTCCTCTCTATTCACCAAGTTTTTTAAATGAATAGGTTTAATAAACTAGCGCGTTTTACCATCAACGATTGCATCACTGCTTACCATCAGGCGGGTCAAGTACTAGTTTATAATTATTATTATCTTCTCTTTATAAAAAAAAACGGAATGAACTTAAATTTAGTTTAAGTAGTCTGTAAACTAGGTTATCGGCATTTTAATATATATTTTTAATTACGGTATTCAACCGGTAAAAGGTGTTTTTGTCTAACTCATGACTTATATGTACTACCCGCCATAGGTAGGTAGGTATATTAAACTATACCGCACGGGCACAGTACCCCCGACCCGGTTACCCATTCAACTGGCTAAGCCGCGGCGGCCCACAGTTACTATAATTAGCTTTACGCAACCCGCGGCCCTCCCATCGTGACATATTATTAACATCAATAGACCGCGATTTTCTTTAAAACGTTTTTGCCTAGGGGGTTACATGACGTGTTGATACCATCATTATTCCAGTATTAGACAAAGATGGAGCTATATAGGATGAATAGCACTATCTCTTTTTCACAACGGCATAATGCTGATTTTAACACATATTTATAGTATTTTTGCCTTTTACCATGTCCCGGGTCGGCGGTAAAGGAAATAAAAGAAAAGAAATTATAGCCTTTATTTAATAATGGGCCATTACTCAGAAGGAAATGAGCTTGATCATCACGCTTGCTCAGTGCGTGTAATTTTAGAAAAAAAAAATCCTTACGAAGTTTCCCGAGCAGTGGTTGTTTAATGGTAGGGAGCGACTTATGAAATATAGGTTGAAGGTACGAATGCTGACAGACGCTTAATTTGTGAAAATTATTTCATCACTACATCTGGAACGTTGAAGACATGATTCGTACGGAGGACGGGTCTGAGCAGTTGTGTTGCGATGTGTGCGGGGCACGATGCGCCTAATGTTGTTGTGTTGGGAGTTTGGTCGTGGAGGGTCTTCAGACCTACGTTCCCTTTCAATGTCACAATTATCTTTTAGATCTTCAGTGACCCAGTGGCCCAGATATTTAAATTTGTCCACCCTTCGCAAGGGTTCACCACATAGTGCGATACGAGAAATACACGAATATGTCACACCACCGGCCTGCTTTAAAAACCTAATTCACTCTTAAAGACTTTATACATATGTGAGCCCATGAGTCACCGCATATTGTTCGCATATAATGATCAATCGCCTCAGAGCATTGATAGATGAACTCATCAACACCATATTGTCAGCTAAACTGAAAAATAATAAAACATCTTGTTCAATATTTTGCCTAAAACGGACGTGCCTTGGTAGCAGTTGTGTCGATTCCGTGATACTGTATTGCTTCTATATCGATGCCAACGCATAACTGTAGGTATCGATTCAGCATCACGTGACAGAAGCGATTCAGTAGAGGCAAAAATTATTCACATGTGACAAACAGAAAGGCATAGGGGTAAAGACGTAAGTTGATGAATCGTGCTAATCAATCGCTGCAAGATGTAGTAGTAGGCGACCTCCAAAATCAAAACCAAATGACAATTATATTAAAATTAACCTAAGAAGCAGCACTTTTGAACATACAAATTACAAAAGACATTCCTCCGAAACGCCCTTGGTAACTTCCTAGTGCATTCGCTGGGAAGAAGTGGCGGAACAAACACCTCAACAGCACAGCTCTCTGTTCAGTTAAAAAAACACCTGAACCTGTAAATTAAACTGTTCACCACATGACAACTAGCCCCGTCAATACACCAACAAAGCCAAAAACTATACTAAACCATACCAACGCCAAGCCCCATAAAGAATAGAGGTAAACAAACCAATTTAGGGTTATCACACTCACGTTTTACAAATCTTCTGTTATTTAAGTACTTACATGATTATCGACTTTTACATGATAACTATTTACTAACAATCCCTATTGCAATATATTCCAATAGAATCACTAAAATAACGTGCATAATAACTTGGTATTTCGATTAGTTGTATACAAAGATTAAACCATTCAAAGGGACATAATGAAAGAGAAAGTGACTTTGTTTTAGGTATAATATGTAGTTAGTTTAACTTATCCACCTAAAGGTAATTATTATCTCAATATGTATTATAGAAGTACCTACAGAATATAATGATAATCATCAGAATAGTCCACTGTTGGACATTAGGCCTCTCCATTCGCACGTCATTTATCTCAAACCATGACTGCTCTTATTCAGCTATGAAGGCTGATTATACCTTACCTTCCTACTACTCCAATATAAAACACAATAAATCTAAAAAGAAAATCGCTTCTCATTTCCGTCTTTTCCTTCAAGCAGGAGATGAATGAAAGTCATTAACTTATTCTTAAATTTAGGTATCTTTATGAGCCATGATTACCTGATCTGCTGCTTACGCCTTTTTAATGAGTGGGAATCATCAAATGACCTCTACCTCTCTGGGCGGAATGTCAGACTTTTATGTTAAATTAACTAAAACGCACACATGTTCCTTCCTCTCTGGTAGGCCATAACATCGGCTGCCGGCAGAAGTTACCATCCACCAGACAAAGTCTTGCCGCCAAATGATTCGTGATGTGTTCTGAGTAGTTGTGTTGCGATGTGCGCCAGGTACTTTGCGCTAAATTTTGTGTCGGGAGTAACGTCGTGAAGGGTCTCCAGATCAATCCCCCTTTGGCGCAGCATCATTGGTCGTGTTGTTGGGTTCAACATTGCATTACCTCGCTAAACTGCCGTCTTCCTTCCTATTCATTCAGTTTTAGTCAATATATGTAGGCTGCTTATAGTGAATAGAGAATGAATAGGCTCTTAATAAACTGGTGCGCTGTACCATCAACGATTACATCACTGCTTACCATCAGGCGGGATTGTGGTGAAGCACTAGTTTATTATTTATAAAAAAAAAAACTTGCATAATATGCTAGGCCCACAGTATCTCTTTCGGACAACCCGCGTCCCTGGCAGGCATCGATCCTACTGGACCCCGTCCCGTGCTGACATCTCACGAGCTCTGGCACGCGCCGTCGGACCGGGTCTGGTGCTTACCGGACGGCGATCTACCCATTGCTCACCGCCCACAAGCCCATGCCTACCGTAGCCGGGAGTTCGATATTGTAGCTTCTGACACCTCAACTTGTAAGTTCAAAGTAATTGTAATCCAAATAGATTTTTAAAATTTATTAGTCCAGAACTGCTTAGACATCCTTATACACAACAGACTGACGATGACTGATGGTAGATCTTTTTTTTTTAATAATTATAAATTAGCGCTTGACCGCAATCCCGCCTGATGGTAAGCAGTGATACGATCGTTGATGGTAAAGCGCGCTAGTTTATTAAGAGCCTATTCACTCAAAAAAACTAACAATACGACCAACGATGCTGTGCCAAAGGGACTCGACAATTGTGACATTGAAAGGGAACGTAGGTCGCTGGCAGTTCGTAAAAAGGATATTGGCCCGCAGGTATGCGTGACGTACAGACGACTTCACATCAAGCTTTCTTTATTAGGTTTTCAACTTTATCTATAAAGCGTTAAGGCTCATGGTTGATTAGGATTTTTGGACAGTTTCGGTAGCTTGACCTGCTGTCGTCACTCGTTAGCGGTCATACGTGTTCAATATCATGACACACTGAGTGTGCTGTTGGGGCTGTCGGTGGCGTTGTAGTGCGTCAGGGATGTTTGCGGATAATAATAATAACATTGATGGTTTTACTGCTATTATTAGGAATTGATGCTCATCCCTGATTACACGTGTTCTCGGCTCTCCTGTCTGGATTATAAGTTTCCATTTTGTACATTTTGAAACGTACCTAACGATTGCGTTTTCTTTATTATAAGGGTGCACCCAATAATTTTCTTGCCCACGTCTACGTTGCTTCCGTAGAGCAGCAAAGACAACGCCAGCACAGTTGTCTTGATTGAGACCATCTTATAACTAGCACTATCTACAGCGTAAATATGCCTGTATTGACATTGAATCACTGTAATGATGTTGTATCGCGATGGTCGCTATGAAACATCGTGGTTACGTGGGCGATCGGTCTATTTTTTATAATTGTAAAGTAGTGCTTGACTGAAATGCAGTCGTTGAGCGATGTTTACCGAAACAGCGCTAATATATTAAGAGAGGAAGACGGCACAACGAACGACGGAACAACACGACCAACGATGCTGCGTCAGACAAAGATTGATCTGGAGACCCTCCACGACAAAACTCCCGAGACAACAACATTTGGCGCATCGTACCCGGCACACATAGCAACACAACTGTTCAGACCCCTGTCCTCTATACGTCTTCACCAGAGATCACGCCGGAACACGAGGAATCGCTTAGAGGCAAGACTTTATCTGGTGGGTGGTAATTTCTGCCGGCAGCCGATGTTATTTCCTACCTCTCCTTTAAAAGTTACGACGTAATTAAAAACATGGCTACTAAAAATACGCCAGTTTACGTCAGGCGCTGACTTATTACAAGATCGTATTAATATTTATCTTCTGTTCTTTTCTTAATGAAATAGAAAAAGATTCATTGAATAAAATGGCGCCGATTACCTGAAAAAAGTTGTCCTAGGTGACCTTTCATACAATCAAATCAAATCAAATCAAACCATTTATTTCAAATAAACCAGTTACAGGCACTTTTGAATTGTCAGAAGTTCGGTCAGTCAGTAAGGTGAAGCTAGTCGCCCATTCCAAAAAGTAGGTACCTATGGAGAAGAACGGGCAAGAAACTCCATGGACACTCTTTTAAAATATCAAGCTATTGATACAAATATTTGATTACATCATTCATTTTGAAATCAATCGTGTGAGAACGATGCAGAAACATATTGTACGCTGAGAGCGTCCATTATGGAAAAAAAACAACAATTCAGAAATTAAAATACGCCGTAGCAGCTAAGAGATGACCAGTCCCCTCTGACGGCGTCCGTTCACGAACATGACGTATGGATCAGCATCATTCAGCTCAACCATATTGAAGGGAACCTAATGACCCAACACACACGCCACCACCAGCGAGACATTTGAGTGAGCATGACATACTCTCAACAGCCATAGCACTATCAAGTCAATAAACGACTAACCCAACAAATAGATGCTTTACAGCAAATAGATCGTGCTTACACGTGTTCCATGCAATTATACAATACTAAGAAATTGAATCTACACAATGCAAAGAGTTTTGTCCAAGGTTCAGCAGCTCCAACGGTGTTCCCGAATGCTAAGTTTAGCTCCTGTGCAGCTGCACCAGTGCCGAATACCCCTGTCAGCGATGCAATTCCGTAACGTACAATATGCCTGGCTACATAGTGTGTACTGGCTTTGAGTTAAGAAAAAACAAACAATTGCAAATTTAAACTACGAGAGGAAAAATCAAAGAACAATCAGTGTAAGCATAGAAAACGGACGCAGCTCAAGCCCAAGCCTTTTTGTCGTCAATATAATCTTTAACACTATAAAATGCTTTCTGACACAACTTACGTTTAATGAAGCATTTGAATTTATTCAGGCTCAGATCTTGAACCACCCTTGAATACCTTTCTACAAAACTAGAATATTCTCTACAACCCGTCTTTGTCAACCTCTAGTAAGAACAAATTTATTAAATCATTCTCTGTGAACATAAAACCATTCATTAGTAAACAGTCTGCGTAAGTGACCTTTATTTGTATCAAAGAATTAATAGGACTAATAAGGGATTTTGATTTAATTATCGCGAGAGCTAACAAAGCGGATTCTATAGAGATAATCTGTTGTAAGATGTCGAAGAGGTCCTTACGAGAACTCCCTTTGACATCTAGATAAATTAATTGTTTGTAAAAAGATGGCGGCCGAATCGTTTGGGACATGACTTTAGGCATACAATTCTTGGAAGTAAAGTAAGCACCTTTTTTTCCGAAGGTGGAAAAATCCTGATGGACTATCCTCCGCTCGGGGACGTGGAGGGCCGTGTCGGGCTCTTGCTGGCTAAAAAACTACCTACGTGTTCGTCACCTACCGTTCCGGTTCTGGGGGTCCTTCCAATTCTACGATACTTGGAAGTGCCGTATTATTAGATTAAAATTGGTAAGTGTTTTCTTATGGACCTTCTGTTTGGACCTATGTTATTTCTGTAAGTCCACGAGGAATTACTTCACATACAAAATTAAGTTAATTTTCTGTTAGGAACATGATGAATAGCTTTAACACTTCAAAGAGTTTAACATAAGCCTTTTGTAAGTATACGTGTGACCTCGGTCATTAATTATTTTGCGCACCTATTATGTAAGATATTTGGCTTGAAAATAATTAATAAACGTATGACCTTAATTATCATTAAGTGTTTCAGATTGTTTACGCAGTGGATTTTAATTTAGTTAAATAAAAGTACCTAAGTAAATAAATCGTTTATTCCAGCATTCATTTGTTTTTAATATTCATTACTAATGTAGCTATCATTGGTCCCACACTAGAGACTCTAAAAACGACGAAGGTCACATCGCATCGCATCGCAAAAAAATTCTGCGTAGAGTAGCCAGCCTTTCGGTGTTCTATAGGATACATTTTGGGGAGTGTGCGTGGGAATTGCACGATTTAATTCCATCTACCATCTCCCTTCTACCACCGGACGACCCGTCGTACGGCGAGTTTCCACCCTTATGTTGTTAACACCTCTACGATCCGGACGAAGCATTTCGCCTCCTCCTTTATACCGCGTACATCGAGGGACTGGAACAATCTGCCGGCGGCGGTGTTTCCGTCGGACTACAATTTGAGTGTCTTCAAGGCTAGAGTGAATAGGCTCTTAATAAACTGCGCTTTACCATCAACGATTGCGTCACTGCTTACCATCAGGCGGGATTGCGGTCAAGCGCTGGTTTATAAATTAATAAAAAAAAAAAAACTATAATTTTAAGACATGTGTCATTCACCAACCGACAGTCCAAAGGTAAGGGCCCAGCGATTCAGCGTTTGCTTACAGGCCTTTTGCCAACTATGTTGGCGTCAGCGTTCAGTCTAAACGGATGCAGCTAAACAGTATTTTTTTAAACTAAAGAGTCTAAAATAAAAGCTTTTAAGCACGGTGGACAATTAGGCTATTTAACTAGCGAAATATAGAAGTTCTGTTAAAACAACTCTGCTTATTTCTTCAGGGATTACAAGCATGATGTTGTGTTGTATCGGGACCCTACCCTATAGCTTTACAAATAGCGGAGTATCGACGCCTGCTCTGGTCCTCAGAGATAGACGCACAATGACGTATTGTTCGCGCCGTGTCTATTGTGGCACGCGAAAATAGCTACCAACCGAGCGTTCGTGATACTGTCGATGCGATTCTGTCTATGCAATTTGTCGTGTGTTTCTCACATATAACGTCATTTTCTGTTTATATGCGAATCCTGTAGGGTAATTACATAACGCACTATCCGTAGCAATGGGTTTTATTTTGACAGTTGAATAATGTTCATTAGGTCGTTTTCAACTTTAGGGCCAAAAACCTAGCAATTGTCATGAATTTAAACTTTTTTTTTTTATAAATTATAAACCAGCGCTTGTCCGCAATCCCGCCTGATGGTAAGCAGTGATGCGATCGTTGATGGTAAAGCGCGCTAGTTTATTAAGAGCCTATTCACTCTAGCCTTGAAGACACTCAAATTGTATTGTGACGGAAACACCGACGCTGGCAAATTGTTCCAGTCCCTCGATGTACGCGGTATAAAGGAGGAAGCAAAACGCTTCATCCGGATCGCAGTGGTGTAAACAACGTAAGGGTGGAAACTCGCCGTACGACGGGCCGTCCGATGATGGAACGGAGATGGGGGAATTAAATCATGCAATTCCCTTGCACACTCACCAGAATGCATCCTATAGAAGACCGTACCGTATTTGGGTAAGTTACGAATAAGAAATCATAATAATCAAATCAACCACTCATTTATTACAATCAATCGCTAAAATACAATAATTTCAGTGACACGAATGAGTTACATAATTGGTGAAATGATATTTTGTAGGTACATTGTGTTATTTACATAGTCGACTAGACAGTAAGCAGAGACATTTTTCGAACGTAAGGACTAATGGACTAGCAATAAGCTTCAAAATGATTCCAACTGATAGCAATTGTGTGTTACGCAAAAAGGTACCCAACGTTAGAAAGCCTCAAACAGCTGGACTGTAAACTTTGTATAGGCCGCAAGAATCCACTGGACGCGAGAAGCACAGAACCACCAGCTTGCCATACGAAACCTGCATATAGTTTGTTCAGAATAAGCAACTGAATCGATTCTAATCATTTTTACACCATGTTATATTGACTCCCAAATACATTTAGAAATTGTTGCAGTATGGTTACCGAGAAGTTACGGTAGATCATAATGCTTGCGCGTTAATGCACCGCGCTCGCCCGCCCAATCGGAGCTTTGACCTTATTTTTGTTGGGATAACCAAGTAGACTAGCAAGCTCAGAACGTTGTGTTTTTTTTAAATTACATACATAGATTCTTTACATAAAAATACTGGACACGGGTTTTACAAAAATAAAAAATAATATTGTATACGAGAAATTTTGATGCTTTTTACTTTTTTCTACTTTTTATTTGCTTCACAAAATTTTAAGCTTTATGAAGATTACAATTTTATCGGAAAGTGTCATTTGTAATACCATTTTGTTTTTTACGCGGGTGTTCCGTCTTCCGCGGTCGACCATTATGATGACATTGGCAGAATTGACGACATCGGCTTCACTTGCCACAAAAAAATATGTCGGCACCACAATCTTACCTGAACCAGTGGTGAAAAGTGCTATTAACGAAATCACTGACAGGAATTTAATAAAAATCAGTTCGTTTAAGTTAGTTATGTATTTAGTTTTTTGAAACACGTTGCCACACACTAGGAATTACTCCTGTATCGCGGGTGCATTTACAAAAATATAAACTCAAATACACATATAGCTGGTCTGGACCCGGAACAACGACTTGTAGGTCATACAAATATTTGTTCCGTGTCCACCACCAACGGTGTCGTCACGTTTGGTGGTGGTTGGCGTCAAGTACTTATCTGAACTTCAGATAAAAGTTATGTGTTTGATGTATTCTGCAGATACAGGCTGTATCAGACATCGTGTCACTAATAAAATTATGATAGTCATTTATGTCGTTAATGAGCGGTTACAGAAATAACAGTGTTTAAAAAAATGTGTCGGCTCGGCCTTTGCACGTGTTTGTGGGTAAGACGTTGACCCCTGATGTGAACTCTACTAAATTAGCTGTTAGGATAGTTTTTCGAGTTTTGTTCACATTGCGCTTTTTTGTGTAATTAGCGAATTAATTATTTTTTACTTTAAAACATTATTGGGTTATAAAAGTATAGCAATTATGAACGGTTGCATATTATCTTTTTTAATCAGAAAAAAACCGACCAAAAATTCCACCACTGGGGGTTCAGAATCATGTACTGGATCCACGGTACTCATTTGTGCGTCGATGTCAGAGACACCCTTTATAGAAGAGTAAATAACTAAATGTTGACAAATTTTCTGAACAAAACCAGTCAAATAAATAGACCTATTTCTACCTATACCAGCCAGAGGCAAACAAAAAGTTGAGTATAGAAATCGCTAACAATGTTTGTCGAAAACTTGTAGCCGATGTTAAATCATTGTGTGGGTGTATATTGAATTATCATTCAGTAGATACGTTTTCTATGTACAATGTACGTACATCACAATGATATTATTAGTAGGGTAATCCTATTTATGCTTTTTTAAAATTATTGACCTAAATACATACAGTATGTTAAGAAAACCCTGTCCAATCCGTGAAGGTGTTGTTAGGTATCGATAACTGATTCTACTAATGGATACAAAACCGGGCTAATCTTAAAAAAAAAATCCCCCTAAAAATAAATATTTTTTCGCAAAAAAGAGGTAACTTAATAAATGTGCGTTAAGCACCCTTCCGCGGGCGGCGGGCGACAGGGCACGAGGCACGTGGCTGCATCGCTATTCGCTCATAATAATACCGGTGTTGTCACTTTTATAAAAATTACTAAATTTCGGGGAAGTTGGAATTAATTCGCGGGAAAAAAAGATTATTTCAAAATTCATTTGTATTGGTACTATGATGATTACGTAAAATTTTATATTATAATTGGTCATGTGTTTACCTAACCTTTATTATCCTTATGGGTCGGACAGGGTTTTCTTAACATATTGTATATTTAGTTAAAATCGCAACAGAAGTAAAATTTAAAGAATACTAACGTGACGGCGACCCATATTTAGCTCAAAATGGCCTCCAAAGCCTGGAGCACAGGCGAAGAGTAGCCAGCCTGTCGGTGCTCCATAGGATACATTTTGAAGAGTGTGCGAGGGAATTGTATGACTTGATTCCCCCGTCTCAGTTCCATCATCGGAAGATCCGTCGTACGACGAGTTTCCACCCTTACGTTGTTGACACCACAACGATCCGACCGAAGTGTTTCGTCTCTTCTTTTATATCGCATAAATCGAGGGACTGGAACAATTTGAAAGTGTTTCCGTCGGACTACAACTTAAGTGTTTTCAAGGCTAGAGTTTTTTTAGAATGCACTCTAGCCTTGAAGACATTTAAGTTCTAAGCCTATGCTCATAATAAACTAACGCGCTTTACCATCAACGATTGCCTATGCTCTTAATAAACTTTATTCTTTATAAAAAATAAAAAAACTATTTATACTTTTTTTAATTTATTGACCTAAATATATTTATTTAAAATCGGAATAGAAGGTAAATTTAATATATATAATATATAATAAGAGTAATAACGCTTAACTTAACATTAGAAGTTTTTGTCTTACTGATCGTACTTGTTTTTGCATTGTAGGCAACATATTTTCCTGTATCCAGCTGATGAGCGTAATCGTCTGTTTAGTAACAATAGTTTTCGTGTGTGGTGAGGACGTGATTTACGATGTCGACAAACAAGTTGGTACTTGTTCGGTGGTGATACGTGTAGTTGCAATTTTCCTCGTCCATTACCTTTCAACTAGTTTTCGCCTGACGAACCCCTTTTACAATTCAAAAGTCCCTGTCATTGATCTATTTGAAGTAATACCTTGAGTATGTGTTTCAGCTTACTTAGCATAGACTTCTCGGGTAGTCTATGGGTCAATTACAATAACAAGTCGCTGGATGTCCTTCGCGTCAAATATAGCAATGGCTTCAGGATGTTGTTGGGAATTCCTCGCTGCTGCAGCGCGTAGGGAATGTTTGCGCTTGCTCGTACCGACGGGTTTCACGCGATTATATGCAAAAAAACAGCGTCACTTCTGCAGAGAGTGAGAGACAGTCCCAACAGTATCTTAAGAACTGTATCGGAGAGTTTCGGCTCTCCAATTATAAAGCAATTTATACAGAGGGCGGTGGGTACTAACACTAGATAATAAGTTGTTTTATGGATTATCTGGTCCGAAATAAAAATCATTTTTTTTTTACATACAGCAACATTTAAAATTGTGAGACCAATTCAAGTAAGAACAAGGGCGTCATCAGCCAATAGCCTATGGACGGGATGATACGAACCATGAGCAAAGTAATTTGTTGGGAAAGTCTAGAATATGTGAAGCTTTTCAGTCGTAGTACGAGCCTTACATCTCCTTTATGATCGATCAAACAAGTCAAGGCAAAATCAAACGACTAACTTCAGAACATATTTATGACTTAGCTGACGCTCGAGAGCTCCTACACTTCCACACACTGGCACACAGCAGGGTAATTGCGTAACACATTGTCAGTAGCACTAGGTATCCTTTTGACAGTTCAACGACATTCATTGAGTTATTTACGTTGTTGAGAAGACAGATTTTTCGAACACGTGGAGCAATGAATTAGCAATATACGAGTACTTCAAATGATTCAAATTGATATTCATCTAAACCTAAGATTTCAGATTGAAATGGTTACAGTAACGCACTGCTACTATTAACGCACGTCGTTGTTTGAATTGTCAAAATTAACATTAACATTTCGTCAATAGTGTCAATCCCTAGCAATACTTGGAAGTCACAGTTTTTTTTATTCATTATTATAAACTAGCGCTTGACCACTATCCGGCCTGATGGTAAGTAGTGATGCGTTGCCGAATGTTGATTGTAAGGCGCGCTAGTTTATTAAGAGCTTCTTCACCCTTGAAGACCCATAAAGTGTGGTCAAACGGAAACACCGCCGCTAGCAAATTGTTCCACTCCCTCGATGTACCCGGTATAAAAGACGACGCAAACGCTTCGTCTGGATCTAACGATGATCCGAACTGAACGAACTACATAAGAGTGGATACTCGCCGTATGACTGGTCGTCCGATGATGGAACGGAGATGGGGAATTAAGTCATGCAATTCCCTCCCACACTCTCCAAAATGCATCCTATAGAACACCGACCGGCTGGCTACTCTCCGACTGTGCTTCAAGCTTTGGAGACCGATTTAACCGCAAGGCCGCTGCCTCGAATCTTGCGGGCAGCGGGGCTGCGGCGGCATCGGCGCTGGAGCCGGGCGGGCATCGAAGGCCCGTTCTCGAATCTAGCGGGCAGATCGTGCGTCACTATAGCCGCGTAGTATTGTGTTCACTATCGTGTCGAGGAGATATTTGTTTTTCTTCGCGAAAGAAATGTCTGAACAATGGCGGCAACATCTTTTTGATGCAAATTTATTCCTAACGCTCGATCACCGGTCGCTCCCCGCCCGCTGCCCGCAAGATTCGAACGCGAGAAGTACACCGCTCGCAGGTCGCCACCGCCGCGCTGTCGCGCCGCTGTTTTCGAGAACCAGTCCGTTTGATTTTACGCATAAGATCCAGCCGCTCACTCGCCGCCGCCGCCGCCGCCTCGCTGCCCGCAAAATTCGAGGCAGAGGCCTAAGATTCTTCGGTGATGTGGTTAGAGCAATTTTTTTTATTTTTAAATACGTTGCGCCATTCTAGAAATTTTCCTGTATCATGGGTGCGATTTCAAATATACAGTATGTTCAGAAAACCCTGTCCGACCCGTAAGGATAATAAAGGTTAAGTAAACACATGACCAAATATAATATAAAATTTTACGTAATCATCATAGTACCAATACAAATGAATTTTGAAATAATCTTTTTTTCCCGCGAATTAATTCCAACTTCCCCGAAATTTGGTAATTTTTAAAAAAGTGACAAAACCGGAGCGAATCGCGATGCGGCCACGTGCCGCGTGCCCTGCCGCCCACCGCCCGCGGAAGGGCCGTGAACGCACATTTATTAAGTTACCACTTTTTGCGAAATAATATTAATTTTTTTAGGGGGATTTTTTTTAAAGTTTAGCCCGGTTTTGTATACATTAGTAGAATCAGTTATCGATACCTAACAACACCTTCACGGGTCGGACAGGATTTTCTTAACATACTGTATAAACTCACACACACAAACAACCAGATCCTTTTTTTTTTTTTTTTTTGACGCTGTGGGAATGCATTTACGCACCATACCCCGAAGGGCGTGTGTGGGACTCGCCCAGCTGAAGCCGGGAATACCCACTAAACCCAACAGCGGCACACCGACATCGCCTTAGTGGCGGGGTCATGGGAAATAGCAAGCCTGCCTACCAATCCCCCGCCGGCGATTCCCGCCAGAAGGCGGGCCCACAGTGGGCCCTCCATAGGGAGGGGCCCGGCTGGGTACGTCTTCGTGTGTTCGTCATCGCACACGAAAAGACGCAGCAGCCAAGGGTTTTTTAGCGAGGTGTCCTTCCTCTTAGCCCCACTCGTTTGCCCGAAGGCAAACGGGGCCCCCAGCTCCTCTCATTGAGGAGACCGGGTTGCCCGACGGTGACCCGGAGTTCGGGTCACGTCAGCCACCTGGAGTGGTGGGCGACCCGCCGCACGTGACCGCCGAAGCGGTCCCCACTTCTGGTTTTGGTCCGCGCCGGTAAACCGGTAACCCCCATATCTGGGGGCCGTTCCCCTATCCGCCACCTGGGGACGCGTCCGATGGCAGGCCAGAAACTGCACACGGAACAAACAAACAACCAGACCCACAACAACTACCTGTAGGTTATACAAATGTTTGTGCCGCGTGGGAATCGAACCCACGACATGCGGCGCAGCAGTCAAAGATTTAACCACTACGCCAACCATTCCATTGCTATAGCTTTAAGTATCGATGTCCCTTCCACCGTCAATACATCACTCCTACCTACCTATCACTCACAACTAACTCAACTCTAAAAAAAAAAATACCTCTCAAACCAAAAAAAAAATTACTTAACCAATTTGTTATAAATTACTACAATAAAAGTGAGTGGGGTCGGCTAAAAGTTAAATTGAGAGCCTGATGTGATTTCCAACCACTCGTTATTTAGAATTACGAGTTTCGGAAGATTTTGACTTGGATTCCTTTTGGTCTTTTTCCTCGAAGTCCTTCGTAAATTGATCGGGAGAGGATGATTATAATGATATTAAGTAATTTGTGGTAGAGGTACTTATTTATTAAACACTAGCTGTTACGCGTAACTTCGTCTGCGTGTATTTTGTATTAGAAAAAAACTCGGTGGTAGGCCATAACATCGGCCGCCGGCAGAAGTTACCACCCACCAGACAAAGCCTTGCCGCGAAGCGATTTGTCGTGTTCCGGCATGATGTCTGATGAAGCCGTACGGAGGACGGGTCTGAGCAGTTGTGTTGCGATGTGTGCCGGGTACGATGCGCCAAATGTTGTTATGTTGGGAGTTTGGTTTGGTTTGGTTCAGATCAATCTCCCTTTGGCGCAGCATCGTTGGTCGTGTGAAATAGTGTGTATTAGTCATAATTTAATTAATTTTAATCTTTTTATTAAATTTCAATGTATATTAAGAATAGAAGTCGTGGTGGCCTAGTGGTTAAAACACCAGCCTCTCAAGTATGAGTGCGCGGGTTCGATTCCAGGTTAGGCAGGTACCAATGTAACTTTTCTAAAGTTATAGTACTTTCTAAGTATATCTTGGATACCAATGACTGAAGGTGAAGGAAAACATCTTGAGGAAACCTGGACTTTAGGTCTGAAATCGCCAACCCGCATTGAGCAAGCGTGGTGATTACGCTCAATCCTTCTCTGAATGAGAGGAGACTTGTGCCCAGTAGCAACAGTAAAATGGTTGATAATGATGATGGTATTAAGAATTGTAATAATTCAATTATTTAGTTTCTTTAATTGTTTTTAATTTCTTTTGTTTTGGCCTTAACTTTGTTTGTGATAATAAGGAATAAACCCATGTTATCAATTCCAGTATTATTTCAAATATATATTATTTTTATTGTGTTCAGGTATTCTTAATTATATATGTATGTATATTTCTTATACTGAATAATGCTCATCTATTGGCACTCTTTTTACAAGCTTTTATTTACTTTCACTTGTCCCGTTGTCTGTCGTTCTGTAATCAAATCTTGCAACTTAAATTTGATCCACTTCCAGGTTTCCGATTGAGCTGAAATTTGGTTTACACGTTTAGTTCGGATGACAATGCATGATTAACTGTGTGACTTCATTCTAAATCCAACATGGCGGCGTATCCAATATGGCGGACCAATAATTTTTAATGCACTCCTACAATATGGATATCAAATAAAAGGACTTGCCAAGAATAACTAGAAAAATAATGTGACGTCATTATAAATCCAACATGGCAACGTATCCAATATGGCGGACCAACACCCTACCGAGTTTGAGCTTATTAGATTCGTCTTGACAAGTACTTTGATACTATATGGTAACCAGGGTCTGATGATGGAGCCGGAAGGTGGCCATAGGAACTCCGTAATTAAATGATGCAACCCTATCGAGTTTGAGCTCATTGGATTAGTCTTGATGAGTACTTTGATACTATATGGAACCAGGGTCTGATGTTGGAGTTGGAAGGTGGCCATAGGAACTCCGTAATTAAACGACGCAATCCCATCGAGTTTGGGCTCATTGGATTAGTCTTGACGAGTACTTTGATACTATATGGTAACCAGGGTCTGATGTTGGGGCCGGAAGGTGGCCACAGGAACTCCGTAATTAAACGACGCAACCCCATCGAGTTTGGTCTCGTTTGATTCGTCTTGACGAGTGTCTTACTTTCGTCCCATATTAATTATATATGATTGATTGGATGGATGACCCAATGCCAAGGTGAGCAAGTGCTGAGGGCTGAATGGTATGAGGGTGTGTAAACATGTCATGCCGCTAACGTTGCGCCTCAGGGTACCAGGGCGAACCCTGTTGTATTGTAGCCCTTATCCCTCTACAATGGACCTCTGGGGGGATGGACCGTTATTTGTCCTAAACTCGTGGGAATAACATGAAGAAAACAGAAACAACTACACAAAGAAAACGAAGTTTAGAGAAGGCGAAATTGAAGAGACAGGAGAAGATTGCTAATGAAAGCGATGTCCACAAGCGGCAACGCTTAGAAAAAATAAGTTTAGCTACTGCTAAACATAGAGAAAACGAATCGTTAGAACAACCCACACATAAGCAAAATACCGACAGAATACATACACAAGAGAGAAAGAAAAACGAATCTCTAGAACAACGCACATATAGGCAAGATATCAATAGAATAAATACACAAGAGAGAAGGAAAAACGAATCTCTAGAACAACGCATAATTAGACAAGATATCGACAGAATACGTACACAAGAGAGAAGAAAAAATGAATTACAAGAAGAACACTTGGTCAGGCTCGACAGGAACAGAATGCTCAGGCAAGCAAGACAGTTATCACAAACAGCAGAGGAACGCATTGTAACAGCACAGAATGAATGGCAGAAAAAGACTAACCAGAGGAATGTGCAACGTGGTAGCATTGAGTACTTTAATAATGCGATAAATACATTTTGTGATAAAGTGTGTAATATTTGCACGAAGAGATGCTATCCCCATCAAGTGACCAAATATAAAATTAATGCCTCATCTCCTACTTATCTTCCACGAAAATTACGCGAGAATAAAGAAGAATTGATGCTGTGTTACCGATGTAACAATCACATAAGTAAAAGTAACACGTCCGTACCTTCTTCTAAGGCATATTGGAACAGCTTGGAACCTGGGCCTATACCTCACGTTATACAACGTTTGTCGCAAACTGAAAAGCGCCTTCTTTATCGGATAATACCGTTTTTAAAAATTGTAAAGTTTGACGGCTTATTTGGACAATACGGATTTCGTGGTCAAGCAATTCTTTTTGCTCAGGATCTTTTCGAGGTTACCGAAAAACTGCCAGAGAACATTATTGATATCTAAATCAGTACATATTACATATCATGTGAACGAACTACGGACTTCATAACGGAATAACGCTGCTACGCGCTGCGAACTACGTCGTAGTAAATCTCGAATTAAAAATAGAGGTACTAAAAAGTTAAAAATAAAATTAAAGAAAAAAAACCTTTTTACAAACAAGCTTTTATTATTTGTTTATAAAATGAACTAAAAAGTTAAAAATAAATTAACTCTAAAAAGAAATATAACACTTTGTAACTTGATTGTAACCTTTAACGACAAATAAGCGTCTTCGTCTAGGACAACTTCGTGTTGTACATTTAATACAACACAACATTTTCCTCAAGCTATCACAATGTAACACGCTTTTATTTATAAATGGGGACTATGATAAAGAGGGGGGACGAGATTGAATAATTATGTATGGTGAAAAGTTTTAGTGTTAAAATTAAATAAATTTGTACAATATGGAATTATTTTGTCCTAGACGAAGACGCTTATTTGTCGTTAAAGGTTACAATCAAGTTACAAAGTGTTATATTTCTTTTTAGAGTTAATTTATTTTTAACTTTTTAGTTCATTTTATAAACAAATAATAAAAGCTTGTTTGTAAAAAGGTTTTTTTCTTTAATTTTATTACCTTGTTCCTTATATTGTTAACATGCAGATTAGTGGGCTGTAATATTGTTATACTATAATGTTGTACTATTGTTTTTAATTTTTTTATACTGTAGCCGTTTATTGCCGCATAATAAATAAAATATCTGCCAACCCGTACTGCCCACGCCTATAAAAGTAGATGCTCTCACGCCGAAAGAAGGCCTGTTTCCCAGGATTGGGAACATTATAGGCTGATTGTTCATTAGTAAAACACTCTACAGTGTTTAACGGTCGATAATATCTGATGCAGTATTACAACATCTGTTTTAGCTACATATAGACGATTTTCAACTTTACTGTTTAAGGCATTAAGGCTCAAGATTGATTGGGAATATTTGACAGTTTCGGGTAGCTTGAACTGCTGTTTTCTGTATATTTTGTGTGTTCGATCACTTGCCTGTGTGCCAGGGGCCGCGTTATCTCTTTCTAGCAAATCGCGGCCTTGGCAGGTGGGAGAGAGAAAATAACGATATACAGGCTGTATCTGACATCGTAACGCAAACTTCGCGAGAAGGCCTACCACTATTAAAATTATGATAGTCATTTAGGTATATCGTTAATGAGCGGTTACAGAAATAACAGTGTTTAAAAAAATGTGTCGGCTCGGCCTTTGAACGTTGCAAGCGCGCCGCCGCGCGTTTGTGGGTATGACGTTGACCTCTGATGTGAACTCTATTAAATCGGCTAATAGGATAGTTTTTCAAGTTTTATTCACTTTGCGCTTTTTGTGTAATTAGCGAATTAATTATTTTTTACCTTCAAATCTTATTGGGTTATAAAAGTATAGTAATTATGAACGGCAACAAAATAAAAAAACTGCATATATTTTTTTTAAATCAGGAAAAACCGACGAAAAATTCCACCACTGGGGGGTTCAGAATCATGGGATGTCAGAGACACCCTTTACAATGAAGCCGCAACAACGGGGAATACCTACAATGAATTTGCGAACTAAATTTAAATATCTGAGGTCTGCACCCTAAATGCGTAACATACTATTACTATAAATTGCAATCAATCTGAAGCACATTGCTAATCCATTGCTCCATACGTTTTAAAATTCTGTCTCATCCACAAAGTAAATAACGCAATGAATGTTGTCGAACTGTCAAAATGAAACTCATTGCTATTGATAGTGTGTTACGCAATTGGGTTGTATCCTAAAAAATAATTTAATGTCCATCAGTTAGATTTATAAAAATTATTGAACACGTATTTTTTATTTTTGCTTTCATTCAAATACTTAGGAAGATATATTGATTTGAAATGTCGCATGACGTCACACCGTGGTATACCACGGCGTGACGTAATTAGCCCCCAATCCGCACATTTCGAAAAAATAAAAAATACGGGTCTTAATTTTTTAATTTTTTTTTTATTCTCTATAAGACGGACTATTTTTTTTTGTTTTTCATACCTTGGATACTACCCTACTGATATTTCAATGGACGTATAATTTTTACCGTCGAATAAATTTGATGTTTGACTGTTTTTGTATGAAGGAACTGCCCAAAATTCTAATTTTATTGCTCCGATAAAGTTATCTGGCGAAGGAAAATTTGCCTTAACTTGAACACAATTAAAAATAGTTACCTAATGCTTTGATTTATATATGAATAGTTATCTAACGTTTATAATCGTAATTGATTTGGGCGTATGTACAGACGAAAAGACATCAAGCTACTACAATTTGTCAGATTTATTAGATTTCCAACTTTATCCCTAAAGCATTAAGGCTCAAGATTGATTGGGAATATTTGACAGTTTCTAACAGTGACAGTGTCTGCTGTCGTCCGTACGACCGTACCTACCTACATATATACCTACATAATAAGAGAATGGTGCATGGTGAATGGTGTGGTGGTGGTCTCTTGTTCACAAATTAAACTAATTTTAAGATGGGTGCATCTAAAAGACAGTAAATAACATATTAGTTTAGTGGTCCTGTCAAAATAAAATGCTCTATAGACAGTTTAGATGCGATTAAAAACATAGCGATTAAAAATACTTCAATTTACGTCAGGCGCGGACTAATTAGACAGGACTAAACTAATATTTATCTTCTGTCCTTTTCTTAATGATTTAGAAAGAAAAAGATGCACGTAACTTGAAATAAAGTTAGTGTGTGATTCGGGGCCAATGTGTCGTCGTTCCGATTTCAATTTTGCAATGAACGAAACATATCAAAATATAATTTAGTAGTAAATTCTCGAACATTTTGCAAGGTAGGTAAATGAACCGTTAAATTTAATTCAAATGCCGAACACTCATCACACTTTGCGAGGTCCCGACAAAAACGTTGGCAAATGATTCGGAACGAGCGCCGGAAAATTGTTTCACAAATCAAACAGTGATTAGAAAGTTCCCTTAAGAAATTACTTGACAATTTGTTCGTATTAGCTCTATCAACCAATAATTTTTATTGGTGGAACAAAATTTACGACTGAGAGTTTCTGTATGGAAAAATAATTATTTCTTCGGTTAAATTACCTGGTGTTGGAAAAATCAGCCTTTAATTAGATAATAGAACGACCGACACATATAATAGAATTTGATATGTTTGAATGCGGAAATTACAAGAAACTTATACGTAGATACATATGAGGGATTTTGTTTCAATCAACTAAGCCTGTCGCATGCATTGTCACTTCAGGCTGAACGACAACATACTGTCCCAGCTACTTGTGTACCATGTACTCGGTGGTAGGCCATAACATTGGCTGCCGGCAGAAGTTCCCACCCACCAGACAAAGTCTTACCACCAAGCGATTCGTCGTCGAAGCCGTACAGAGGACGGGTCTGAGCAGTTGTATTGCGATGTGTGCCGGGTAATATGTGCCAAATGTTGGTGTGTCGGGAATTTGGTCGTGGAGAGTCTTTTTTTTTTTTTTTTTTTTTAATAATTACAACTAGCGCTTGACCGCAATCCCGCCTGATGGTAAGCAGTGATGCGATCATTGATGGTAAAGCGCGGTAGTTTATTAAGAGTCTATTCACTCAGAAAAATTGAGCGAATAGGAAGGAAGACGGCAGTTGAGCGAGGTGATGCAATGTTAAACCCAACAACACGACCAACGATGCTGCGCCAAAGGGTGATTGAAACTCCCAACACAACAACATTAGGCGCATCGTACCCGGCACACATCGCAACACAACTGCTCAGACCCGTCCTCCGTACGGCTTCACCAGACATCATGCCGGAACACGACAAATCGCTTGGCGGCAAGACTTTGTCTGGTGGGTGGTAACTTCTGCCGGCGGCCGGTGTTATGGCCTACCACCGAGAAAAGTCTAGATCGAGTCTTTAGATCAACCTCCCTCTGGAGCAACATTGTTGGTCGTTTTGTTGGGTTTAAACTTGCATCTCTTCTCTCAACTGCCGCCTTCCTTCCTATTCACTCAGTTTTTTTGAGTGAATAGGCTTAGTAAACTAGCGCACTTTACCATCAACTATTGCATCTCTGCTTACCATTAGGTAGGATTGCGGTCAAGCACTAGTTTATAATGACTAAAAAAAGCTACTTATTCAAGGTTGTCGATCTGTGGGGGGCGTCCCATACTCCCGCTTGTTGCACTTCAGAACTCGTCTGCTTACCAACCATAACATAAATACATATATAATAGTAACCATTTAGATTTATGAAAAGGTCCTGACTAAAATCACAATAATTAAGCTGCAAGAGCTAGCAAGCTACATTTTTTTCACCTCAGAAAGGTTCGGCTTTCTTTAGAAGATTGCATATTACATTATACTTTTTCGACTAATGCAGAAAGTCATAAGAATGAACAGAATTAAGGCTGCAAGAGCTCAGGCAGTTTTGTTCACCTGGTTATGTGAGTTAGGTTTTCTTTTGATTATTCATACAGATTATTAAGTTCCTTTTTCCTTTTTCTTTTACAATTTAGATATGCAGAAAAGCCTTATAACTGTGCCACTAGCATTGTGGACAAAAGTGAGCGAAGCAAGCCTCAAAATCATAGCACCCTGAAATTATATCTTGCTTATGTAAGAGGCCTCCAACTACTTTTTACTGAACTTATTTTGATCTTTTGTGGGATTTGGTGAAAATATAATACTAAAGATTTGAGCCCGTTGTACCGGTGCCCCGAGGCGGATCGCCGTTGTCGGCCCCTTAATCCGCCAGTGGTGAACAGTCATACAATAACGAATGTCCGCTTACAGAGCATATTTGTTGACATACGTATGAACATATGACGAAACTGCTTTTCAAAGAAACGAAATCATGAGTGAAGACCTAAAAGTGTAGATATCGTATCTGTAGGGCATACGCATACAATGGAAAATGTAAATATGTGATGCAGAATGACAAATTTAGCTTAAATGCAAAAGATGTCAGTGAATGCTCAACGAGATGAATCTAAATATAAATTAAAGCGGAGTGGGGCCAGCTCTATGGTACAACAGCACACCAAGCTACAACTATCTGTCAGATTTCTTTATAAGATTTTCAACTTTGTCTCTAAAGCACGGCTCAAGGTTGATTGGAATCCAAACAACTTTGAGCCGTAATGCTGCAAATATATCCATATATTTGACAGTTTCGGACTTGCTGTCGTCCATACTAATATTTGCTAGTAAGCGAGGTGGCAGCAACGCATCGCGTAGCACACGATCAGTTTCATTTTGACAGTTGAACAAAGTTATTTACGCAGTAACGTGTTCCGTGTGGTACCGGGCTTAGAATAGTAACAACCCATATCGTCCCGTGGGTGTCGTAAGAGGCGACTAAGGGAACTCACCAAGGAAGTAGGCAGCGGTGCTTCTTCTGTGTAATATCAAATTACTGCGATCCCAACCGACGGGTTTTCCATTACGTTGGGGGGGTTGTCCAGAAACCCCCCAACGTAATGGAAAACCTTTGGGGAGGCCTTTGTCCAGCAGTTTGTTCTATAGTCTGAAGAAGAAGAAGAACGAGCTAGATATGCTTCAAAATTTTTTTTTTTTATAAATTATAAACTGGTGCTTGACCGCAATCCCGCCTGATGGTAAGCAGTGACGCAATCGTTGATGGTAAAGCGCACTAGTTTATTAAGAGCCTATTCACTCTGGCCTTGAAGACACTCAAATTGTAGTCCGACGGAAACACCGCCGCTGCCAAATTTTTCCAGTCCCTCGATGTGCGCAGTATAAAGGAAGAGGTGAAATGCTTCGTCCAGATCGTAGAGGTGTTAACAACATAAGGGTGGAAACTCGCCATACGACGGGTTGTCCGATGGTGGAACGGAGATGGGGGAATTAAATCATGCAATTCCCTTGCACACTCCCCAAAATGCATCCTACAGAACACCGAAAGGCTGGCTACTCTACGCCTGTGCTCTAGGCTTTGGAGACGACCATCTCGAGTTAAAAGAAGGTCACCAATCAGCCTCTTCGCGCGCCTCTCCACTGAATCCAAAGTGGCCTGGTGGCACTTAGCAGTACTCCACACACGAACGGACCTGTGCTTTGTACAACATTAGAAGCTGCCCTGGTGCGAAGTACTGCCGGAACTTTGCGATAACGCCAAGTTTCCTTTCGCCTTAAGGGTGCAGGACTCACTATGCCGGAGTGATTCGTCAAACTTATTAGTTTAATATTCTGGATTTCTTAATAACACAATAATAGAATAATACTCGTCTCATGTCATCATCTGTCATAGATAACATATACAGACTATAATGTTCCCGCTGTTGGGATACAGGCCTACCCTCGATGAGATGAAGTGGGCCGTAATCTGCCACGCTGGCCCAGTGCGGATTGGTAGACGTCACATGACTTCGAAGTTTTTGGGCTCTAGGACCCACCGGTTTTCTCACGAGTAGTGGTGATGAAGTAAATTACAGAAAGTAAAGCACCTGATGGGGTTCGAACCTACGACCTACATTTTGAAAGTCGCGGCAGATATCACTAGGCCACCGCTGCCATAAGTTTTCCTAACTATGTTGGGGTCAGCTTCCAGTCTAACCGGTTGCTAATGAATCTGAATCTGTTATCCACAACCCAGTTATCGGGTAATAAGATACCCTTCTTAAAGACTGTTTGTTAGATTTTCCAGCTTCTGCCGACCAGTATTGAATATTGGTCCGTTGCCGATCCATGTATGACAGCCGGGATCTTTGGCTCAACGGGAGCTTTATGGTAAAATCTAATTAGGGCTGGCAAAAATTCACAAATTTGGTTTAGATAGGGTTGCCATTTTCTAAATTGGCACGCCGCCGCCGGACAAAAAACTTTAAGAATCCGAAACATTTTATAAAAATCACGCCCGGAATGCCCTGGGCGCCGTCAAAACTAGGACGAATTCGGGAAAACCCGGCCTCTTGAGACAGATACCTAATAATGAATTTTAAAAAGTTTTTCTGAACTCACCTTAACCCGTTTCTGAGAAAAAGAAATAGACGCTGAAGTGACTTTTAAATAAGGTTCTTAGTACTCTAAGAACCTTATTAAAAAGTCACCACACACACCGCGCTTCAAAAGGCAAATAAATCCCTATTATACACTTTGCCGCATCAATATAGTTTCGCACGCAACTAAAATGCATCTCATTCAAATCCCATTTAATCATGTAGCCACAAATGCACAAAAGACACAATCTTTTGTGCATTCATGGCCACATGATTAAATGTATGGAGACAACAGTGATAAGGCTTCTTTCATCTCGTGCAGGGATCAGTTTACTCAGGCATCAGTTTACTGTTCGGCAGTGTACGGTAGAAAAGTACAGACGACCTCGTAATTACTTCACCATTTTTACCAAAAAATCACACTAAAGTAATTGAGCATACGCTATCTAACTCTTTTTTTTATATATTATAAACTAGTGCTTGACCGTAATTCCGTCTGATGGTAAGCATTCAAGCAATGATGCAATCATTGATTGTAAAGCGCGCTAGTTTATTAAGAGCCTATTCACTCTAACCTTGAAGACACTTAAGTTGTAGTTCAATGGAAACACCGTCGCTGGCAAATTTTTCCAGTCTCTCGATGTGTGCGGTAATGCGGTATAAACGAAGAGGCGAAACGCTTAGTTTGGATCGTTATGGTTTTAACAACGTAAGGGTGGTAATTCGCCGTACGACGGGTCGTCCGATGATGGAGCGATGATGGGGGAATAAAATTAAATCAAACAATTCCCTCGCACACTCTTCAAAATGTATCATATAGAAATTTTATCTATAAATCTATTTCCTCATTCCTTCTCCTCATTTAAAATATATCTGTGTAATCATGTAATCTTTTTTTAACCGACTTCAAAAAGGAGGAGGTTACTCAATTTGACCATATATTATGCTTTTTTTTATGTTGTTCGCGGATAACTTCGTCTTTTATGAACCGATTTTGATATTTCTTTTTTTGTTGGAAAGAAGATATTTCCAAGGTGGTTCCATGATAAGGACATCGGGATCTGATGATGGAAGACCAGAGAAATCAAGAGGAACTTTCAAAAATCGTAGGGGCGACTACTGCATTTTTTGTATTTTCATTAAGTATTTTAAAGCACTACAATTTAATAAAGGTCTGGAGTAGATCCGATGATGGAGCCGAGAGACAGTGGAACGAACTTCACAACAGTTCACAGCAGCTACCTTGTGTTTGGGCTTGATTTATTTGTATTGATAAGAACTTTACACCTAGATGAGCTGATGATGAAGACAAAGGCCAGTTCCAGGAACTCCTCAACGGTTTGCAGTAGCTACTTTGTGTTTGGACTTAATTCATTTATATTGATGAGAACTTTGCACCAATTGGGTTAAAATAATGGTCTGCAGTAAATCTGATGATGATGACCATGGGCAGTCGAGGTAATTCTTCAAAATTACGGCAAAAAATTAAAGTAAACAAAAATTACGTCGTTTCCCAACTATATTTGCGTCAGCTTCCAGTCTCACCGGATGCAACTGAATACATAGTACTTTTCACAACTAAAAAGTGTAAAATATTTTTTTTTATTTTTCACTTTGTAGTGGTCTTTGGGAGTCGGTTGTTTTTTTTTGGAAAAAAGTTTTTTGTTGTTAAGCTAAGTCTGTTTTCATCAATAGTGTTGATCTGTAAAAAGTCTCATCGTGAAAAATTAGGTGAAATGTGTGATCGTTCCACCTGATACTAGGCCTGACGCTATAGCGCTAGCTATAGCAGTCTATAGACTGGAACGGGCTGGGGCTGCCCTGAGGTGGCTCCTCCCCAATCTGGGGGGACCAGGGTTTTTTTTTTGTCATGTTTAGGTAGGTACGTACATAAACGTATTTTCTTTCTTTCATTTATGTGCCTCATCTTCCTAAATGATTAGAATTTTACTTAGACGGGATTGAGGGCAAGCGCCGCGATGTTCCTCATCATCATCATCATCATTATCAACCTTTTTACGTCCCACTGCTGGGCACAGGTCTCCTCTCATACAGAGAAGGATTGAGCGTAATCACCACGCTTGCTCAATGCGGGTTGGCGATTTCAGACTTAAAGTCCAGGTTTCCTCAAGATGTTTTCCTTCACCTTCAGTCATTAGTGTCCATGATATACTTAGAAAGTACATATAACTTTAGGAAAGTTACATTGGCTTGCCTGACCTGGAATCGAACCCGCGCACTCATACTTGAGAGGCTGGTGTTTGAACCACTAGGCTACCACGACTTAATCGATCTAATCGTTGGCTATTAGATGAGATGTGCAAAACTTACTTCGATGTCTTAGCTAGTGTAGATGTTGGTAGACGACGGTGGCAAAATTTTTATTCCCAAGAAATTTATTTTCCTTTAGGTGCCAATTAAAATTGAGACATCGTTTGGTTGCAGGCATACAGTAAACTACCTCAATTAATTGTTCTACTAAATTAAACTCTGAAAAGCACAGCTAGTCCTGTTAAAATGATAAATGACGAAAATATATCGACTGACGATATCTATTAAAAATTGCGCCAGGATGTTCTGGTTTCTGTTGCGGTTTACAGATAAATCGCACGAGATTAATTGTAGCACGTCTGCTCAATGCCATGTTGCAAAGAACTTGGACGATTTTTTTGTAAAAAAAATTTTCATAGAATTTTATAAGCATAGGCGTAATTTTAGTAATTTTGAGAATGTTCACAGTTTCGTCGCGTGTCAATTCTTCAAAACTTCCTCGAATTTTTCAACATTTTGGCAAGTTTTTTTCTCAGAATAAAGATTGTGACTAGATTTTGAATGTTTTAAATTACGGGAATTAACCTTCTGATATATTGTACGAAGTCTATGTTCATTAAGTATAGAATAACTCTCTCTATATATTGTACGAAATCTATGTTCATTAAGTATAGAATAACTCTCTCTATATATTGTACGAAGTCTATGTTCATTAAGCATAGAATAACTCTCTCTATAATGCCACAGGCCTCCTCTCGGTAAGAGGGAGAGGGCCATAATCTACCACGCGGGCCCAGTGCGGGTTGGTAGATGTCACATGTCTTCCAAGTTTTTTGCTTCTAGAACATGCCAGTTTCCTCACGATGTTTTCCTTCACCGTTTTAAGCAATTGTTCGTTGTTGTTCGTTCTGAGCAATTGTGTTATGAAGCTTGCCGGGTACGATGCGCTAAATGATGTTGTGTCGGGAGTTTGATCATGGTCCATCCAGATCAATTTCCCTCTGGCGTAGCATCGTTGGCCGTGTTGTTGGGTTTATAAATTTGCATCACCTCGCTCAACTGCCGTCTTCCTTCCTATTCACTAAGTTTATTAAGTGAATGGGATTAATAAACTAGCGTGCTTTACCATCAACGATTGCATCACTGCTTACCATCAGGCAGGATTGCAGTCAAGCGCTAGTTTATAATTATTAAAAAAAAAAAATACACAAAGTAAGGCGCCTGACGGGGTTCGTACTAGGGATGTAACGGAGGTAGTTATATCGGAATCGGAGTTTTTAAATTTGATTTATCGGAGTCGGAACTGGAGGCGGAGGCAGGGTCAGAAGTGGTGGTAGAAGAGAGATTTTTTATTTAAACAGAAAAAACATTATTCAGTCAGTTTTTTCATTTAAATTTTTATTGTAAAATTAAACATAAACAGTGAAAAGAAAATTGGCATTTTTCAAAATAAACAAGAAATTAAATGAAGTTAATTAAAACCCAAAGTAGCATATTATATTAAATTAAATGAACAAAAGCTTTGAAACAAATTAAATCAAATGTGTCGACTCCAAAACTAGCGAAAAATCAAAACAAATGTCTATAACCTATGAACGTGTCGTGTGAGTAACAAAATACATAGTAACAAGTGAAAAAATAATTGTCGATACAGTGCACGTAGCAGGAGTCAGGGAATTCCCTGCGTGATATGTATGAACCAGTAGGGTAATTATGTAACGTACTATCAGTAGCAATGGATTTCATTTTGACAGTTGAAAGACATTCATTGCGTTCTTTACGTTATTGAGTACACACATTTATCGAACATATGGAGCAATGGACTAAAATATGCTTCAAAATTGTGCAAACGCAATTACCCTGCTGTTCATAACAGTCGACAGGCCGCCGCCTCTATGTTATGCTTTAATAACCTCCGATTTAAAAGTATCGGAACCGAAGCCAGAATAATGTTAAGAGATGTATTATTGAAGTATAAATCCGAAAAACTTTGTTGCCAGAAGTCTAGACATGTTAGGTACTTACAATATACATTTGAATGTAAAAAAATTCAAGATAGAGCGCATAAATTTCGAGTCGCACATTTCAAAATGTAATTTCTTGTGAAGAAGAATGAGCAACTTCATAGGTAATTGCACGCATACGCACATCAAAGGCATATTATTTCACTATACATAATTACATAGTATTGTATAAAGTCATGTGTCTTTTTAAATAAACAGATAGTTCTGCTTCTGAGGAGTTTCTTCCGTCACTTCTTCTTCCCAGCGAAAGCACTAGGAAGTGTCGATGAGTGGGCGTTTTGGGGGACTGTCTTATGTAATATTGACGTTCAAAAAGTGCTGATTCTCAGCCTAATTTGAATAAATGACTTTTGATTTTGATTTTGACTATTAAAATGTTTTACAATATTGTCTGGCATTAGAAATACAGTTAGTGTTAAAGTAATATTCCTTTTACAAAAGAAATTGGGACAGAAGCCGCCAGTTACGATAATCATAATAACAATATCCCTGAAATATGTAAGTATGCGAGTAGCGACTGCTCGTATGAATTCCCTTTAAAATTATTTTTTTCGATGGTACAATAACAACACATTGGCGTGGCGTCGTGTGGCTTGTTGTGGCTTGTGGTCGCCGCCTGACGGCTCATGTCACCACAGTGTGGTTGCAGCCATATGTCAGTGTTTGTTGGTTGCAAGCACACTGGCATGTCCTAAGAGGCCACATAGTTTGTCGTACGTCGCATTATGGTAGAGTACAATGCATATACCTAAGAAAGAAGGATCGAATAATATTTTGAAATATGCAAAGTATGTCATTGCACCCAAGGCGGCCGATGGCGAGGCTGAAATAGAGACGAGAGTGCAATGAAACGTTTTAATGAGTATCAAACGATGGAGTGGTAAGTAGTAGTTTCGGCCGTGACTTATAAGCTGTAGGTTGTAGGTTCGAACCCGTCAGGCTTTATACTTTGTGAAAATAGTGTTATCACCAACGCTCTCAAAGCGGCGAAGGAAAACATCGCGAGGAAACCCGCAAATTCTAGAACTAAAAATTCGAAGTCATGATATCTATTAACCCGCACTCGGCCAGCCTGGTAGTTTACGGCCCAAATTCTGTCACCGCCCCAAAGGCCTGTTGCCCAGGAGTGGGAACTTTATTGGCTGATTATATATGTTATGGAGCAGTCATCATCTCAGAGTTAATCCCAGTCGCATCCGAAGCTTTTCAGCTTTGGAGTCTGGGGTCCGCTTTACCGGTCTAACTGCTCATTTGGCTAAACTTCGATATTTTCCGCGAAGCGGCTGCCGCCTGACCTCCACAACCCGAAGGTGATATCGAAGCATTGCAGTTAGACCAATTGTTGGACTTTTGAGGGCTCCAACAACTCGGAACGACTGCTATTAGATATTATTATGGCAACCGGGACCAACGGCTTAACGAACTTTCCGAGGCACGACCAGACCAGTGCAAATATTTATATTCTTGCACTGTGCGGGGATTGATTCAATAGAGCTGTTAATGTTATGGAGCACAGTATCCTCGGAATGTGGCATACCTATCCGATACGAATGATCATAAACTTATTCCAAAACACCAATTACCAACATCACTTAAAAAGTAGCAAATCTGTAGTGGGACTAGGCCGGGAATATTTGACTAATTCCGAACGCATTATGGGCTAAGACCGTCCTAACATGTGTTCTTCGAATGGCGACGCGGCAGACCCAGGTGACGACAGGACGAGCTTAAGGCCTCTGCCTCGAATCTTGCGGGCAGCGGGGTGGCGGCGGCGGAGGCGAGCGGTGTACTTCTCGCGCTCGAATCTTGCGGGCAGTGGGCGCGCAGCAAGCGGTGATCGAGCGTTAGGAATTTTGAATCAAAAAGATGTTGCCGCCATTGTTCAGACATTTCTTTCGCGAATAAAAACAAATATCTCGTCGACACAATCGTGAACACGACATTACGCGGCTTCATCAGCATCAAAGATCAGGAGTGGTGGCTGGTGACATCACTGGTCGCTATAAAGTGTAGCGTGCAGTGACGTCACACAAGTTTTCAACGCACTCTGTCGTCTTAATTTTTTGTTTATCTGAAAAAGAAAAAATACGTATCTAGTATTTTTTGGAAATCTGACTGACGGACTAATTAGTTTTTTTTAGTGAAATACCCTATTCAGTGCATCTTCTTCTTTCTATTTCTTTAAGAAAAGGACAGAAGATATAAATATTAGTTTAGTCCTGTCAAATTAGTCAGCGCCTGACGTACGGACGACAGCAGGTCAAGCTACCCGAAACTGTCAAATATTCTCAATCAACCTTGAGCCGTAATAGGGATGCTTCCTGGGTAAAAAAAAATGATTCTATTTAGTCCGTCATTCAGATTATAGAATAATATTGGATACGTATATTTTGATTTATCAAATCAATAAAAATTGACAAATATAAAAGGCATCAAAGATCAGGACTGGTGGCTGGAGAAGTCACTGCTCGCTAAAAAGTGTAGCGTACAGTGACGTCACACGAATTTTCAACGCACTCTGTCGTCTTAATTTTTTGTTTATATGAAAAAGAAAAAATACGTATCTAGTATTTTTTGGAAATCTGACTGACGGACTAATTAGTTTTTTTTAGTCAAGTATCCTATTGCTTTAGAAATAAAGTTGAAAATCTAATAAAGGAATTTGACAGATTGTGTAGCTTGATGGGCTGTCGTCTGTAATTAATTCGACGTAGTTTTGGTCGCCATGTTTTTAATCACGTCTAAACTGTCTATGGAATATCTTAACTTGACAGGAATATTTTATTAAGTCGTGGTGGCCTAGTGGTTAAAACACCAGCCTCTCAAGTATGAGTGCGCGGGTTCGATTCCAGGTCAGGCAAGTACCAATGTATCTTTTCTAAAGTTATATGTAGGTACTAAGGTGGTGCTACTCGTACTTTGGTGTAAGGTGAAGGAAAACATCTTGAGGAAACCTGGAGTTTAAGTCTGAAATCGCCAACCCGCATTGAGCAAGCGTGGTGATTACGCTCAATCCTTCTCCGAATGAGAGGAGACTTGTGCCCAGCAGTGGGACGATAAAAAGGTTGTTAATGATGATGATTTTATCTTCCGTCTTTTTCATAAAGAAATAGAAGGAAAAATATTCACAAAACATAAATTTAGCTTAGTCTGTGAATAAGGAATCTGGAGCAATATTTATGTCAATAATGAAGAAATCAACAAAGTTCGAACTAAAAAAAAAAGAAAAATTGATACTCATCTGAATTTGAAATACATTTTCAATATTTATTTACCATTTCAAAGTTTATGTTTTTATTTATTTTATAATGAATCCAGTTTCGTACTACGGCATATATCATACCTTTATATTGTATATTTTGCGTGTTGCGGTTTCGTTACGGGCGCTGACAGGTTGACGTGGCGTTTGGGGATGTTCGCTTAGTTATGTGTTAACTTGTTAATTGCTATGGAATTGGTTTTATGTTTTAAACGAGTCCTTGGGTCACGGTAAATGTCAAAGAGTATTTCTGACACTTCTTAATTTATTTAAACTTTCCGCAGAAAGGTATTAAGGCGGAGTTATTCTCTATGCCTTACAAATTCTTTATCAATCAACAAAGGTAGTAAAAATATCAGAATATAAAAACAGATAAAAAAAAAACAACTACCGCCACAAGTGAAAACTTGAACAATACCGTTGTGTATTTTTGAATATTTTGGAATGTTTAAGGAATAATTGCGCACCAATAGGGTAGTTGATTAAAAAAAAATAATTAAGTAATAGTAATCGTCAGTCAGAGTTCCAAAATATACTAGACAAGTATTTTTTCTTTTATCATATAAACAAAAAATGAAGACGACACAGTACATTGAAAATTCGTGTGACGTCACTGCACGCTACACTTTTTAGCGAGGAGTGACGTCACCAGCCATCACTCCTGATCTTTGATGCCTTTTATATTTGTCAATTTTTTATTGATTTGATAAAACAAAATATACGTATTCAATATTTTTCTATAATCTGAATGACGGACTAAATAGAATATTTTTTTTTACGCAGGAAACATCTCTATTGTACAAGTTTACAGACGGTCAAGTCATCAGTTGTAGTATAAACACACACGCATACTCGATCGAGGGCCCTGTGCTGATTAAACGAAACAGCAGGAGGAGGCGTACATTTAGGCCGCGTGAAAATAGGAAAAGAAGGATAGAGACGGTGGTCAACTCTCCCTCCGTGGACGAATTTTCGGTCACGGTCACGTCGTGTATCCTGACACGAGTATAGCATGTTTTACCCATCCTAAAAGTGCACAGCGCCGCTAAAGAAGTTTTCACTTTATAAAAAATCTTTGAAAATAGGTTTCAACATCATACATTTGCTTTATTTTTACTTTATACGAAACCCGAATATAGTTTGTTCAGAATAAGCAACTGAATCGATTCCAATAATTTTTACACCATGTTTTATTTTTTCCCAAATACATTTAGAAATTGTTGCAGTGTTGTTACCGAGCGCACAAGCTGACGGTAGATCACAATGAGACAGCCCCTCCCCCACGCCGCACCGCCCCAGGCGTTAGCGGGCGAGCGGTGACCATATTTTTTTTAGGACAACCAAGTAAGATAAAAAGCTCATAACTCTGTGGTTTTTCATGACATCCTTTTGAAATTTTGTACATACCTAGACTCTTAACTAAAAAAATACTGGATAAATGGTTCGGGTTTCGCATAAACAAAAAATAACGTATAAATACATACTTATTACTCCTTTTTAAAGATACCTTGAGCACTTGTATCCCACGGCCTAAAGTTTCACCCAAAAAATAACCACTGGACATTTTTCTGTAATAAACCAAGTCAGGTTATAGATTGGCTTCACCGGCATTATTAATTGCTCGTAAGTCACGTCACTGCAGGCGACTGATGTTCATTAAACGGCCTTAATTGAGTCTGATACACCTCGACGACAGTTCGATCAGAAGCGAAGGGCGTTCGCAATTACCGCTGACCTCTATAACTTGCTTCAAGAGCGACGGCCTGACTTAATTCTTCTTTCTAGTTGTTTCTTTTCTCTCGCCTTATAACAAGGATTAAATGAAATTATAATCTACTTAAACCTACCTTCACCTTTTCCTGTAGCTAGGTTCGGCTTACAGTCTAATCGGAGGCTGCCTGAATACCTTTATTCTATACAAGCTGCGCCACGCAAGTTCACCCGCGTAGGTTTCGATATGTTGTTTTATATGCTCCGCTCCTATTGGTCGCAGCGTGATGTTATATAGCCTAAAGCCTTCCTGGATAAAGTCCAGTAGTTCCTGAGATTGGCAGGTTCAAAGAAACAAACAAACAAATTCTTCAGCTTTATATATTAGTATATATTTATGTAGCGACTGGGTTGTGAACTTTCACAACCACAGTAATTTTTTCTTTCTTTTATGGCTTCGCACGGTTTGTGCATTTAGCCAATGTCACGTAATGAATTGTTCATGTCGAAAAAGACGGCCGCGTGACCAGGGGCGTGCACAGAGATTTTGTTGAAGGTAAGCATACATATACCTACTACCCAAATCTCTGTGCTTATATATGGTAAAACTTAAAAAACGTAACGTAGACGTAGTTTCAATTTAACATAGTCGCGTACTTTTTCGCATGTCAACATTGAATTGATGTTTGTGCGTGGCTACAATGAACATCTAAGTATGTGATTGATAATAAGAACAAGTCAAATAAATGATATACGTGGGGTGTTAGGTATTTTTTTTTGCCCAAATGAATACAATGAAATCATCATCACCATCTCAGGGTTAATACCAGTCGCATCCAAAGCTTTGGAATCTGGGATCCGCTTTTCCAGTCTAATTGCTGATTTTGGCAAAATTTCGACATTTTCCGTGAAGCGACTGCCGTTTGACTTGTGGGCTCCAACAACCCGTAACGACTGCCACTAGATGTTCGTATGGCAACCGAAACCAACGGCTTAACGGGCTTTCCGAGGCACGACCAGACCAGTGCAAATATTCATATTCATGCATACAAATATTTACACTGCGCGAGGATCGAACCCGCGCCTCCTTACGCAGCGGCCGCGTTCGCTACCGCTACGCCATGGAGGCTGTCAAAATACAATGAAATGGTATTACTAACTGAACTGTAAATAAGTAATAATTTATTTCTCAAAAAACTAAAAAAATATATTTTACTATCTATAAATTAAATCAACGCGCCTATCTATTTTTAAATAACTCTGTAAAAATTAAATATATATAAAAGATCGTTGTGAAATCGTTAAAAGTTCTTTTAAAATGGAAATATAGACAAATCTTTCATAAATATGCGTAATGCACTACTCATTGGAATCATAACTATTAAATTTTGCTAATTTGTAAACTTCAGGAAAATTATTACAATATAAAGTATAGTATTGAAATTCAAAAGCAAGTAGGTTGAAAAACTTAAGGTCTTTTAAGTTTTTATAACGACGAACTGTCAATGCCGTGTTTTAAAATAATATACCTACACGAGAAACAAAACAATTTATTTGTGTGTACACACTACACAGCCTGCTAACCACATATAATGATCATAATACTTTTTATAAAGACAACCTTTCTTTTGTGTTAAACCAAAAACTCTAAAATAAATGAATATTCAATTCCGCTTAAAACAACCAATATAGGTACATATTTAACCAAATACACCAATAATGAAACAACATAAGCTGCTAAAATAAAAAAGGTATTTGAACGAACAACAATCATGCTATATTTCTGAACTTCTTAAATTCGTCGCATTATTAGAAGCTGTGCTTATCACGCCCTTAAAAGCCAATGAAATTTCACGCACACGTACACAACAATTTAGGCACACAAGCAAATAATTTTATACACAGACAGATACGGAAGAGGCACATTTTGTAACTGCTTACGCCGCTACGAGAAGTGGCGCGAGCGTCGCGACGAAGGCCAGTGATGTTTCGTAGTTAGCACTAGGCCCAATAGATGGCAGTGTTATCACTAACTGATTAACAAAGTCTTTCAGTTTTAAGTTTGTAGTATATAAATTATTATATATTTTTTTAGAAAACTATTAGGGTATGCAAAGCTTTTCTGCTTGTATGGAGCGCACGCGCCTGCGCGTGACCCGTCTTACGATGGAGGATCGAGTCAAAGTCATGAAGTGGCCACTATGCTGCGATATTTTATTGTTCTTTATGAATTATTTACTGAATGCACTTTTTACTACATAAACTTTTAAAATTATTTATATATATATAATTTCTAATTTTATAAATAATTTTAAAAGTCCAATGAAAAATAAGCGTGACACTCAGCTTGACTTTCCCGCCAAAACTCAACCACAGTAACTGGGTAACCGATACCGTTGTTAAGATTGGTTGTCAAACTTTCGGGTTTTTTTGCTACCTGCTACGACTGTCGAAGATCCACGAATGAAAGAAAGGGGCCAACAGCTTAACCTGCTTTCCGACATACGATGGGGTTTCGGTGCGTAACTTGACCTGCACCCTAATTACGTATTACACTATTACTATCAGTTGGAAACATTTCAAAGTATATTGCTAATCCATTGTTCCATGTGTTCGAAAATGTGTCTGCGCAACAACGTAAATATCGCAATGAATGTTGTTGAACTGTCAAAATGAAACACATTGCTACTGTTAGTGTATTACGCAATTACCCTGCTTATCAATCGATCTGTACGGTTGTTATTATTTAGCCATAATGTCCTCAAGAATAAAAAACAAAGAAAATATGGTTTGTGTATCACAGAAACACGTGCTGGCAGAAATAGGCCTTATTTTTCTATCGCTAGATAATTTTTATTCAAGAAAAAAAAAAAAGATGTTTCACAGTTTTTGTACGAAATTAAATTGTTCAAAATTATTCCTTCAATGAAGTTACCTATAAGATGTTTGAAAAATCAGACCTAAAAAGATAAATTAGGTATGTCGGATTGAAACAAAAGATCTAGAAAATTACAAGACGAAAACTTGGCCAAGTAAACGTAAGTTTACACATTGAGATTTTTATAGAATAGACCATCACCAATCGCTAGTGAGTTACATTATCAGTAGCAATGGATTTCATTATGACAGTTCAACAACATCGATTACGTTATTTACGTTGTTGGGCAGAGACATTTTTCGAATATCAACAGCAATGGTTTAGCAACAGGCTTCAAAATGATTTCAATTGATAGTAATAGAATACTACGCGATTAGGGTGCGGACACAAACACGCTCGTACAGACGCTAGCCCACCAAGATCAGATTTCCTGTCAGATTTCCTTATTAGATTTTCAATTTTATCTTTGAAGCATTAAGGCTCAAGGTTGACTGGGAATATTTGACAGTTTCGGGTAGCTTGACTTGCTGTCATCCGTACGTTAAAAGATACACTGAGAGTCCGAGACGTTTGTTTCGAAGTTTCTTCTCACAGTATTCGAATAGGAAACACCAATCTCATCTCGGTTTTTGACATGTGATAAAATTACGCTTTATTTTCCAGAAAGATTGGGTACGGGTGTAAAGGAAGAGGAGGTAGAATGAGGTGGGTGTTGCCTGTAAAAAATAATAAGTCAGAAATAAATGTAATTTATTGTCTATGGTTACGAGTACGAGTTTGGTGGGAAAGCCAAAATGAGTGCCACGTTAAATTTTCATTGGACTTTTAAATTATTTATAGTGTCGTTTACTAAATAAAAACGCGTGATTTATGTAGTAAAAAGTGCATTCGGTGAATAATTCATAAAGAACAGTGAAATATTGTAGCATAGTGGTCACATCATGTTTTTACCCCAAACCCCTCCCAGTCGGCCTCACGTGGGAAACGAGAGGAGATAGGTTAAGTTAAGTTAAGCTAGGATAAGGTAGGATTCCGTGCGCAGTTTCTGGCCTGCCATCGGACGCGTCCCCAGGTGGCGAATAGGGGAACGGCCCCCAGATATGGGGGTTACCGGTTTACCGGCGCGGACCAAAACCAGAAGTGGGGACCGCTTCGGCGGTCACGCGCGGCGGGTCGGCCACCACTCCAGGTGGCTGACGTGACCCGAACTCCGGGTCACCGTCGGGCAACCCGGTCTCCTCACTGAGAGGAGCTGGGGGCCCCGTTTGCCTTCGGGCAAACGAGTGGGCTAAGAGGAAGCACACCTCGCTAAAAAACCCTTGGCTGCTGCGTCTTCTTGCACACGAAGACGTACCCAGCCGGGCTCCTCCCTATGGAGGACCCACTGTGGGCCTGCCGTCGGGCGGGAATCGCTGGCGGGGGATTGGTAGGCAGGCATGCTATTTCCCATGACCCCGCCACTAAAGCGATGTCGGTGTGCCGCTGTTCGGTTTTAGTGGGTATTCCCGGCTTCGGCTGGGCGAGTCCCACACACGCCCTTCGGGGTATGGTGCGTAAATGTCATTTCCACAGCGTCAAAAAAAAAAAAAAAAAAAAAAAAAAAAAAAAGGATAAGGTAGGATGTGTGACCAGCGCGTGTGGGTAGCTCCCGCACGCGCATTGCACAACGGTCACCACGTCTGGGGATTACTCCGTTACCGGGTAATCCCCCATTGGCGCGGAAACCGGCCTTAAAAAGGCCGGTAAGCCCTGAGAGTGGCACGGAGTCTTGGCCTCCGGGTCGGCCCCGTGGCACTCTCAACACAGGGCCCGACGGTAACCGGGTGGTTTTAGTGGGCATTCCCGGCTTCGGCCGGGCGAGTCCCACACACGCTCGTCGCCTAGCTAGCGACGGGTATGGTGCGTAAAAGCATTTCCACTCGAAAAAAAAAAAAAAAAAAAGGATAAATTAGGATAAGTTAGGATATAAACTGAAGAAAAAAAGTTACTTAAGACTAGGCTGTATGGGGTACTATGCCTTTGCCTTTTCCGTTCTTCTGAACGGAAAGAAGTAAACCAAAAAAAAACGAGTGTGCTTATGACCACACGACTGAAGTGAAACTTCTTTCGCACCATCTGTATGTATATATATATATATATATATATATATATATATATATATATATATATATATATGTGTGTACAATATATACATGTATACACATATACATATATTAATTTTCTATAAATATTTAAATTTATTTCATGCTTTCATTTATAAATTAATATTTTTGCATAGACCTCCAATTTAAAAAAAAAAAAAGAAGTGGGCCTCGGGGCCAAAAGGTCGGGCTCCTCCTCCGGATTCAGGGGACCACAAACTCGGGTAGTCCACGACCTCTGGTTCCCGAGATAATCCTCGGGGGGGTGAGGTAATCAATGAGGGGGGTCGGGGGGTGTTCGCAGCGTCATGTTCTCGAAGAAATTCATAGTTCTTAATCAATCAAGGTACTTAGCTTAATAATTGAGCTTATGAGGCTCGAAAGCAATTTTTACTTTGTGTCCAATTATCGTATTGTGACGATATCTTCTTCTATACTTTCAATTATATCAGAAATGTTCAGCAAAAATATATAAAACAATATAAAAGCCAGAACAGAATGAAATTTATAAATTATTTGTGCTCTTAGGTAATCAATTGTTAACAAATCTTAAAAAGATCCAAAAAATATATATTGCCTTCGGCAAAATGCGAACTCACAACTTCATACTCCACTCAATTGTTAACAAATCTTAAAAAGATCCAAAAAATATATATTGCCTTCGGCGAGATGCGAACTCACAACTTCATACTCGACATGTCATGCAATATTTACATGAGCCAACTCCTTGGTTGTAGTACAGACGAAATAGGACTATACTTTGCTTCCGTTCGCCTTGCCCGATCATTTTTCGTAACATTTTTCGTATCGCTTTCGCCAGTTTACTCCCCAAGTCAAGCGTGCCTAAAGAAGTTTCACTTCAAAAAAATGTCTATGGTTACAATAATATTATATATTAAGAACTCCATCGTACATATTTTGACAGTTTACTTACAGTTAGTAGTAATATACCTACCTACAATGGATATAAATTGTTAAAGCAACCAACCTTCATAATGAAACAATGTTTGAACGAGCCTGCAGTGTCGTTAAGCAAACTCATTTTTCTTAGCATCGTTTTGAGCCAAATTCCATTAATATTGATTTGACGCCATCTCGTTTGCGTCGGATGGATGATTCAAAAACGTGTTTATAATGAATGGGCGTGCTCGGATGCGGTATCGCGATGAGCTAGGCGATTTTTATCACTTAAAGGGAATTTTTTGATGTTAAAGGTGAAAGACGTGACAATATTTGAAGCGGTTATGAAAGGATGAAAGGTTATTTTATTTTTACGCGTGATACTACTTATCTTCTAGCCATGACAGCCTCCGTAGCGTAGCGGTAGCGAACGCGGCCGCTGCCCAACGAGGCGCGGGTTTGATCCCCGTGCTGTAAAAATATTTGTATGCATGAATATGAATATTTGCACTGGTCTAGTCGTGCTTCGGAAAGCACGTTAAGCCGTTAGTCCCGCTTGCCATACAAACATCTAATGGCAGTCGTTACGGGTTGTTGAAGCCCTCAAAAGTCCTACAATTGGTCTAACTGCAATGCTTCGATGTCGCCTTCGGGTAGTAGAGGTCACACGGCAGTCGCTTCACGAAAAATATCAAGTTTAGCCAAAATCAGCAGTTAGACTGGTAAAGCGGACCCCAGACTCCAAAAGTTGAAAAAGCTTCGGATGCGACTGGGATTAACGCTGAGATGATGATGATGATGACTACTAATCTTTTAGCACGGTTATGACCTAAATCTTAATGATACTTTTATCTGCCTTAACTTATTCATTTTTAAACAAAAAATCGTGACTTTATACAAGCAAAGCACACAGCACAAGCTATATCTACGTGACTTTATGTAACAATAGTAGCTAGCTTTGTATAATATTACTAGCGACCCGCTCCGGATTCACATGGTTGCAATTCTGATACTAATTACATTACAGAAAAACTGTGAACGTTGTATACAGTATGTTAAGAAAACCCTGTCCGACCCATAAGGATAATAAAGGTTAGGTAAACACATGACCAAATATAATATAAAATTTTACGTAATCATCATAGTACCAATACAAATTAATTTTGAAATAATCTTTTTTCCCGCGAATTAATTCCAACTTCCCCGAAATTTGGTAATTTAAAAAAAAATGACAACACCGGCATTATTATGAGCGAATAGCGATGCGACCACGTGCCGCGTGCCCTGCCGCCCGCCGCCCGCGAAAGGGTGCTTAACGGATATTTATTAAGTTACCCCTTTTTGCGAAACGATATTTTTTTTAGGGGGATTTTTTTTAAGTTTAGCCCGGTTTTTTATGCATTACTAGAATCAGTTATCGATACCTAACAACACCTTCACGGGTCGGACAGGGTTTTCTTAACATACTGTATAATAACATAATGGCCAGTCGCTCCCGCCGCTCTCGCCGCCCGGCCGGTCGGTACCGCCGCAAACACTACGTTCAGGAATTTTTAAGTCTGTAATATCTTCGAAAATATTCATTTAAATCATGTACCGTAAGGGGCCCTATAGATCCACAATGTATATAATAATAATAATAATAATAATAATTTATTTATTTTCTCACCACAATACATGTTTTACAGCTACCAATTATAAATTTAAGGCATACAATTTTCGTATTGTGGGAGACTGGTGCCTAAGCTAAGCTATATGTTTGTATTTCAGGACACCAGGTCTCCACCCCTAATTACATATAATGAGCCATAGATAGATATTAACAATCAGAAAAGTAATTCAAAATTATTGTGGTATTACAAAAATAAAATGGACAAAATAGAATAAAATAACAAAATAGAATAAGATAACAAAAAAATAATAACAATAAAGGTAAGTGAGCAGCACGTAGGTGCATGAGTGAGTGAGTGAGTGAGTGGGTGGGTGTGTGAGTGAGTGAGTGAGTGAGTGGGTGAGTGAGTGAGTGAGTGAGTGGGTGGGTGTGTGAGTGAGTGAGTGAGTGAGTGGGTGAGTGAGTGAGTGAGTGAGTGAGTGTGTGAGTGAGTGAGTAAGTGTGTGTGTGTGCGTGTGTGTGTATGTGTGTTTGTGCATGTGTGTGTGTGAATGTGATGGGGTAGAAGTGCGTGCGTATGGATATATACGAGTGCGTAAGCTATGTGTCATACTGGGCTGATGAGTAGTTTTTCCGTGTCGTCATAATTAAGGTCTTGTAGCCAGATCGATAGTTTCTTCTTGCAAGCAGATTTGGTTAAATTATATATTTCATGAGAGCTGTTGACCCTGTTATACAAGAAACCACCAAGATGACAAAAGAAATGCTTGGAAAACATTTTCGATAAGCGGGGACGATGTCCTACAGGGTTATAGCGTCGTTTTTGGAGAGTTAACAAAGGACAATACGTTAACAAGGAATGCTGCTTTAGAACTGTATTTAGAATAAATAGTTGGCGGACCGTTAAGACTTTCGATTCTTTGTACAATTGTGACGAGGGATAGCGATAAGACTTGAAATAAGACACTTTAAGAACAGCTCGCTGAGCCCTCTCAAGTTCAATCACGACAGTTTTTGAGGCCCCACCCCAAGACGTGATGCAGTAAGTTAACAGAGACTGGACTAGTGCAAAGTAAATAGTTTTTAGTAGGTTATCGTCCGCCACATGTCTAACCGTCTTAAATATGTAAATTAACTTCCGCAATCTGCTGCTCAGCGTATGAATGTGTTCTTGGAACCGAAGATTGCTGTCAATGATGACTCCCAAGTATTTTCTTTTTTCAGCATTTGCAAGCGATGCGCAAGTGCAGAAGTCAGCAGATGTTGTTGTACAACAGTGAGCAACGATAGAGTGTGGTATTGGGAATCGGTTTTTGTCTTCATTTTTTAGCCTAAAATTAACGTACTTTGTTTTATCAGAGTTCAAAGTAAGGATATTAGTTTTCAGCCAATTTGATACCATATTAAAACCCGATTGAGCATACGTGTAAACTTCCCTCCACGTTCCTGCACTGAATAAGAGAGCAGTGTCATCCGCAAATGCTATAATTTTACCCCTTGGGAGGCTAAGCATACACAGGTCGTTAATATAGATGAGGAAGAGCGTCGGACCCAAAACACTGCCCTGGGGCGTGCCGTAGGTCAGCGTGCACTCATCACTTAAGAATTCCCCAACTTTAACTCTCTGTGTACGCTGAGTCAAGTAGTCTTCAAAGATTTTGAGTTGTAAGCCTCTTATTCCCATATGTTCCATCTTTTTAATCAGAGTGGGGATAGAAATCATGTCGAACGCTTTAGCTAGATCTAGGAATATACCTAAGACTTTCTGTCCAGCATCCAGGTTGATAACCACATGATTGGTTAGATCGTGAACTGCATCTGATGTTGACTTGCCAGAGCGAAATCCATACTGTGACGGTGACAAGAGCTGGTTTTCTTCTAAATATTTAGTTAATCTATTGTTCAAGATTCGTTCCAGTATTTTTGACATTGCAGAAAGTACAGCTATAGGTCTGTAATTAGAGACACGACTTCTATCCCCCGCTTTATATATTGGATGAATAATTGCCTTTTTAAACGTATTGGGAAATTTACCGGTGGCAAGCGCGAGGTTACAGAAATAAGTCAGAGGAGGCGCAACTATGGCTCTGTGTTTTTTGAGGAGATTGCTGGAAATCCCATCATACCCTACCGCACAGTTAGCACGTAAGGAGGTCAATAATTGGGTAATTTCTTCTTCATCAGTAGGAAGCATACCCATAGATTGTGAACAGTTGCTTTGGGTGGTAGTGGGCTCTTCGGTTTCGACGACTGTGGTAATTTTCTCGGCTAGTCCTTTGCCTACTCCCGCGAAATATTCATTTATTTTGTTTACTGAAGACTCTGGCGTATTAGAAAAGGTTAGGAGATTTGATTTGCAATCTTCTTTTTTGGTTCTATTAGTGATATCATTTACGACTGTCCATATTTGTTTAATGTTCTTGCCTGCGTTAAATAATTGCGATTTTTCATAGTCCGATTTTATTTTTCTGAGTAACCCGTTGCAGTAGTTACGATATCTGGTAAAAGTTAATTTAAGTATCTCGTTAGTAGGTGTCTTTTTAAGTTGTTTGTGCAAATTGTCTCTATGCCGAATGCATCTAAGTAGACCAGGTGTAATCCATGGCTTAATGATAAATTTGCGATTTGGAACCCTTACTTTTTTAGAGTTGGACTCTAGTGCATTTATGATCAGGGTAGTCATTATCTCGGCCGCTTCATTTACATCCTGAGTATTGTATATTGGACTAAAATCGAGGCCTTCAAGATCAGCATCCAACTGATCATAATCAATCTTAACTACAGTTTTACGTAAGACTTTTCCAGTGGCACGTTTTGCTAAGAAGAGTAAAACTGTCTCATGATCAGTTAGTGCTGAGTGCGCTATGTGCGTTACTGCAGGAAACGGGGTTTTTAATATTACATGATCGAGACAAGCACTTAGCCGCGTGGGTAGGGTGTGAGCAGTCAGCAGACCGTGTGAGGCTAAAAGATTAAGGTAAGTGTGTTTGTTGGTGTCGTGCGATTGCTCATGAATATTTATGTTAATGTCTCCTGTGATGATGATGTTAGTGTAAGATGATACATTTGTTAATAAAGTGTCTAGTGAATTTATGAAGTTTGTAATATCTTTGTAGCCTGGTGGTCGATATATGGATATTAGGACCGTCTTATAGTCAATTTTCGTAAGTATACAGTTTGCATCCGAGAAGGTTGGTTCCTCTACCGTAGCTTTAAGTTCTTTGCGGACGAAAACAACTACCCCTTCGTTTTGAGTGTGATTTTTTGAGGTCGTGAAGCAATCATAGCCTATAAGTTCAGGAATTTTAGGCGAGTTACGCAGCCAACATTCTGTTAGAGTAATTATGTCCCAGTTTACTTTAGTTCTTGCTAAAATAGTATGTAGGCCTGGCATATTCTTTGAAATACTCCTAATATTTTGGTTCAGAATTTTGAGCGATTGGCTGAGAACAATGTTTTTTGGTATGCAAGAATCTAAATCGCAAGCCGACGACTCCGAAACTGAGACTGCATCTATGCAGTGCATGTTATTTTGTGTATCATCGAAAGTTATTATTGTGTTTAAGTACACGGTTGATTGTGTTGATGAGGAAACCAAGGGTAGGATATCTTAGCATAATGTTAGGTTTGTATGTGTGAGCTAGATATATATGTGTAGAGGTTTTAGTAGTGTAAGAAAAATGACGTGATTGTGTGTGTTGGTAAGGTGAGATGAAGTAAGATCTGTATAAGTGGGTATAATATAATGATAGTATTAAAACATCACATGATATTTTTATTCTAGCTAGGAGGACAATGAAACTATCAAAATTACAGTTTACACTGCGTATGTTTAGGTGTATTAAATTAAGAACTTTGTCAGTGTCAATGAATCTGCTGCATGACTCAGGCGCACATAATTGCGAGTTACTCATACCAAATGAGTCAAAATCATTTAAAGTGTCACAATCGAACTTTGATAGTAGATGTAAAGTGCAAAATAAATTATCGCTATAAGTATGTGCATTTTTAGTTTTGTAGGTATTTAGTAGTTTAGTTTTTGACATTGTAATTAATTGGAGTTGTGTGGATATTGTCACAAATATGTAGGTATCAGTAGATGTGGTGTGAGTTGAGTATGTGTAATAACAAGTTATCAAGTCATTATATTTGTTGAGCGGTTTTGAAAGGAACAGATACAGAGTATAACTCAGAGGTTTATATATACAAGACACATTTAATAAAGTAAACAATCTTAACAAGTTTAATATAAGGTAAATTAAAAAAATATAATAGAAAAAAAATTATTTGTTAAAGGGTAGAACTTGATTTTTATCTAAACAGTAATGTAAGTATCCAAATAATTTTATGAGCGTGTAGTTTAAATAACAATCAAACGTCCTGTGTTTATTTTGCAGGGGTAAGCAGTTTAGTAAGTCCTGCCGTTGAGTTAATAACAATGGAGTCCATTCCCTCACGTTCTCGAAGAAAAATTTTTCCGTTTTTTGACCAACAAAATTTATATTTGTTCATTTTTGCAAATGAACGAGCCTCAAAGAATAGTTGTCGCTGGGTGGGAGGTAGGTGGTCGGCTATATAGACTGGTTTCACTTCACCGAGAACACCAATGTGTCCCGTGTTTAGCTTTTCAGTTGATGGCAGACCCTTATTGAATGTACGGCAGGCATCCAAAACTTGATTCTTCAAAGGGACAGTCAGAAACTCTGCAATTATTGGTCTATTTGAGCCCTTTTTTCCAGGCAGACGGTATACATCGCGTAGTTGCGGTGGGTTATCTGACGGTTTGATGGTCTCGCAGGTTTTCAAAACAATAGACATTAGGTCTTTCGCCGTTTCCTTCTCAGTTGCAGGGACATTTCTAATCTCAATACACGAGGATCTCGAGCTTACCTGTAGATCTTCCACTTTCTTTTCCAATTCCAGGATATAATTGCGCTGTTCGCCGTTTTCTCTTTCCAATTTCTGCAGTGATTTTTTAATACAGTCGTAATCCTGACTTAGAAATTCGATGCTTTTTAGGGTGTCAGCATTAGTTTTCTGAGTGTCAGCATTTTGTATTTTAATTGCAGTCAACTCCTTAGTTAGTTTTCCAATCAAGACCTCTTGGTCAGTTTTCCAGGAAGTAAATAACTTAATCATTTTTTCCTCGAAAGAATTCCACTCGCTCTCAGGTGAAAAAACTGGTCGCAGTCTCTTGGACCGCGAGGTAACGTTAGATGGTTCAGGCTCACTTGGATGGTTAAAATATTCTGGAGTTGAGGAAATGTGTGTTTTTTCCATCTCACGGGCAGGAGTGGTCGGGGGCGAGCGCGCAGTTTTCGGCATGGTATTTGCAATTGTTTACCTACGACGAGCGGTAGCAAGCACTAGAAAAAAATAAATCAGCAGATTTTTGGAATCGTCCTCCCAGAGGCAAAGCAATGAGGGCATAAAACGTTGCACGATCCGTGTTGTTTAACCTTTAAGTACTGACGTGGGTGTCTCATAGACGGCTAGTTCACAAATATAAGCCACATTTCAAAGCCTTTAAAGATACACTCGCGCCCTTTCCTGTAGCTTCGGGATTAAACCCGTCGATCATTCAGTCGAGCGCTCGCAGGCGGCGCGATAACACGTTTGGCTGTGGAGCTGCACGATGTCTCTCAGACGTAAGGTCAGTATTAATGTTGTGAGTTTGTTAGACGTCAGATCATCATTAGTGTGTATCTTTCTAAGTGTCTACAAGACGTCACCTCATTATTTATCATATTATTTTAGATGGACCAACCTAGTACTTCGGAAAATAGCCGTAAAAGAAAGAGAGTGGTTGCTTCTACTAGTCAAGACTTCGAAAAAACTCTACAATGTTGGTTAGAAACGGAAATTGAGGGCGACTTTAGCGATGTTGACGATGATCAGGCAGACCCAGATTTCTTCTTACAATCTGATCATGATACCGAATCTGAACAGTCAGGAGACGAACAAAATAAGGAAAATGAGAATCAGTTACAAATCAGACCGACCACCGTGTCTCCTCATGAAGCCAACCAAGTTCCAGGACCTTCAACTGTAAGTCCTATTCCAGTTTCTTCTAGTAATCAGTATTATTATGGGAAAAATGGTTTCAAGTGGTCATTTGAAGAACCTGTTATCAGATCGAGTCGTACAGCAAGTCATAATATTGTTGATATTCCTCGACAACAGCCCAAAACATTTATTGATTCGGAATCTTTATGGCTTGAGTTATTCGACACTACTATGATTGATACGATTGTTACCTGTACTAATCAAAAATTATCAGAAATCCGCACGAAGTATAAAAACCCAAATAAAATTGAACTAAGACCGACCGATCGTGAGGAAATGAAAGCTTTCCTGGGATTATTATTTTATAGCTCAGTCTTCAAATCGAATCACGAAAACACTAAATACATTTTTGCTACTGATGGTTCTGGACGTGAAATTTTTCGTTGCGTGATGTCTCAGTTTAGATTTCTCACCCTCTTGAACTACATTCGTTTTGATGACAGTAACACTAGATCGCAACGCCTCGAAACGGACCCATTGGCTGCAATTTCAGAAATTTTTCAACTGTTTATTGCCAATTGCAAGAAGGCATATACTCCCGGAGCTTATTTATGTGTAGATGAAATGTTAGTTCCATTTAGAGGCAGATGCAAATTTATTATTTATATGCCGAAGAAGCCGGCCAAGTATGGTCTGAAGATTTTAGTAGTATGTGATGCAGAATCTTTTTATGTGTATAATGCATACATTTACCATGGAAAAGACTCCGATGGACTGGGACTAACGGAAATAGAGAGAAAGCTCGCCATACCAACTCAGTCTGTATTACGATTGTGTAAGGATTTTGAAAAAACCAATCGCAATATTACAGCCGACAATTGGTTTAGCTCTATAGAATTGATGGAGCAGTTGAAAGATAGAGGTCTGACTTATCTTGGAACCTTGAAAAAAAATAAAAGGCACATTCCACCAGAATTTCAAGCATCTAAAACTCGCCAGCCTGAATCATCTTTACACGGTTTTACTAAAGACTTCACTATTGTTTCATATGTCCCTAAAAAAGCAAAATCAGTAATATTGATTTCTTCAATGCACCACACAAAGAAATTGCATCCACTATCAAAAAAGCCGGAAATCATAATAGATTATAATAAAACAAAAGGGGGTGTTGATGAAATCGATAAAAAGTGTTCCAATTATTCGTCAAATCGTAGAACCAGACGTTGGCCTCTCGCAATTTTTTTTAGAGTCTTGGATATGAGTGGAGTCAACGCCTATGCTCTGTACAAGACCTGCACTGCTGTTCCTGATATTCGTAGAGCACAATTTCTTCAGAATCTTGCTTATAGTTTAGTTTTGCCGCACTTGAAATGCCGCGTATACAATAATAGATTGCCGAGAGAATTGCGAATGACAATTGCACGCGTACTAGGTCCAAATAAGCCTCCGGAACCTGAAATAATACCTCTTGAAAGTACAAAAGCAACGAGAAAAACGTGTCAAATATGCCCATCAAGACTTAAAAGGCGTACTAAGTACAATTGCGTCGAATGCCGCAAGCCTATTTGTCTTGGATGTTCAAAAACGATATGCGTGGACTGCGCAGACAACAAGTAATTTGTCCCAAAATATTAATGTGATTTGAGAAGCAATTGTTACCTAAGCAAAACTTTAATGTAGACTGATATTATAAATGTTAGAAATTTGCCAAATAACGTCCATATAATTATATTGTAGCTAAGATTATAACATATATATTTTTAGACAAGCGAAATATAGGTTATATGATTTGAACCAAATAAATACTGATTTGATTAGAAAATGTTGTTTTTTTTTCACTTCCTTAATAGAATAATAATGACAGATCATAATACAAGTAAATATTGTGCAAATCAGTAAATAAAAATTATCCATTTCGATTATTTACTAAGCCGTCTGACATACGTCACGTCATCATTTATGATATGACGAAACCACGTCAGAACTTAAAGGTTAATCTTCGGTACAGGCCGCCACTTGCGTTACCACGCGTCGGGTCAAGCGATAATGTAGCTTCTGCGCGCACGCTTAACCGTGAAAGTCCTGTGCGCTGCGCGTAAGGAGTGTTGTCACTTACCCACCAGCTGATCGATTGTTATTTTAGAACTTAACTGTTTTACTTTTTAGCTAAGTTTATACACTTTATTATGGCACTTTATTGAGATTCAATAACAGATGTACTTCACTGAAGTTCTATTATCACTGTGGTGTAGTTTATTTTAAGTTTTAGTCGAATCAGGAAGGACTTACGAATATTTGAACTCGGAGCAAATACACACATAAGGTGACCGTACGAATGCCAAGGCAAGACCATCAAATATATAATTGGATAAGGAACAATGCTGTATTAGTTAAAATCGGTTCGAATACTAGCCATTATTTGTCGTAAAAAGTAACTGACAAAAAATGTTATTGTGGGATATCCATAAGAGATAGAAATATACCATAGCGGAGTTTTCTGTAGACCTTTTCAATGTGTACAATACTTAGTACAGAGGACAGCAGGTCAAGTTACCCCAAATTGTCAGATATTACCAATCAACCTTGAGCCTTAATGCTTTAGAGATAAAGTTGAAAATGAGCAAAGCTGACAGATTGTAGTAGCTTGGTGTGCTGTCGTCTGTACATTATTTTGATAAATCTCGTAGGGTCAGCCTGTGTTTGCAATGTAAGCGGGAAAAAAAAAAAATACGACATCACGTTACAAACCTCAAAAATAACAGTATTTCTCCACTATTTATTGGATATTATTAGACACATAAACCCTCCTCCTTAATCATTCTATTTATTAAAAAAATCATCAAAAAAAAAAAAACAAATTAAACTTAATTTACGTTCAATGCATCGTTTTCTTTCTATTTCACTATGAAAAGGACAGAAGATAAAAATAGTTTAGTCCTGTCCTGTCAAATTATTAATTCATAAATTGCCACATTTTAGTCGCCATATTCATGATTGGGTCTAAATTGTCTATGGAGTATCTTAATTTGACAAGACTAACCCGATATTTTATTTTCTATATTTTTCTTAAAGAAATAGAAAGAAAAAATAACTGTATTTCTCCACTATTTATTAGATATAAACACATAAACCCTCCTCCTTAATCATTCTATTTATTAAAAAAACCGCATCAAAATCTGCTGCGTAGTTTAAAAGATTTAATCATATGTACCCATGTTTAAATCTTAAAAAAAAGCAAATTAAACTTAATTTAAGTTCAATGCATCGTTTTCTTTCTATTTCACTATGAAAAGGACAGAAGATAAAACTAATTTAGTCTTGCCACATTTCAGTCGCCATGTTTTTGATCGGGTCTAAATTGTCTATGGAATATCTTAATTTGACAAGACTAACCCGATTCACACCCATCATTAGATCATTCCCACTTCCCTTCGCGCCCCCGCGCCGTGTGGTGTGAAGTTAATACGCTCCTGTTATATTTACGAATATCGTGTTCCGATTATCAGTTCCGGCTGGTGTTTTTCTTTCTGGGTTGTTTAATTTGTGTCTAGTTTTGGTATCGTAAGTTTATTTTTAGTGTTTGTTTTTGTAATTACTGTAAATCAATCAATCTCGGTGAGTACATTTATTTTCTTTTTTGTGAGGGTAACGTAATATTTTTTTTTTTTATTTCTTCTCACTAGTTTTATTTATCTTTTCGTTAAGTTAGATTTGTTTTATTGTTCATTAATTAGGTATGTCAACTTACAATGATGATCCGCCTGATCGTGGCGGAGATATTTTCCGTAGAGATAATAAGACACTTAGATCGCCGCCAACGAAAACCTCCGCTAAGCGTCTGTTTTGTGAAATGTCTCCGACCGACAAATTAATAGACGATCGGTCGAAACGTCTACAAACTGCTCCCGTTTCTCCCGAAAAGTCCTCGCCTACATTAAATATTTCCAATCGCAGTAACAGTGACAATTATTATGATTTGGTTTCGGAGGCATCTGTGTACCTGGCCAAAATCAACGAACTGGTTAACGATAACGGTTCTCGTATAAATGTCGCGAATAAATCAGCTATTATGGATATGACTCAACGAGTCACAAGTATCTGTCTTTGTTAGCCTTAAAATCATCGTGTAACGAAACCAAGCTTGCTAATACCGAGCGCGAATTAGAAATAATTAAATTAAAATCCGGCGTTAAAACCATTAATGAGGACAATAAAATGTCGTACGCAGATCCTTTGAAACTGCGGCTACCTAAAGTTGCCCCCGCTATTGAATCAAGAGTGCCTCTGCCTTGTGTCGTCGCCTATCCGACCCAAGAGCGATCAGCTGACTATGCGTCATCATCCGCCACTAAACAAGCTCTTATGAAGGCGATTAGACCGAGTGACGATGGGTTTCAAATAGTCGGTATTAAAAAAACCGCCAAATCGGGGGTTGTACTACGTGTGGCTAACGAAAACCAATTAAAAAGATTAGAATCGGTAGATGCTATAAAATCTGCCGGTCTCCGCTTAGAAAAACCAAAGGGTCGCCGCCCCCGTCTATTAGTTAAGGACATTCCCGCCTCAATGGAAGACAAAAATTTTTTGCAAGCTATTTACCGCCAAAACATTAAAAATGAGTTGCCAATAAAAGAAGACGATTTCATTAAATCCATCAAAATAGTCCGTAGGCGTTCTACCGATACCGGTCGGAAATGGATAGGCATAGAAATTGAACCTGAGGTACGTAAACATCTTGTGACTACCAAGGATAAATTATTTATTGACTGGGCCACTTGCCGTTTTGTTGATGATATCGAGGTAGTTCGTTGCGCGTATTGTCAACAATTCGGTCATGTTAAAAAGCATTGCGCTAATAAATCACCAACCTGCGCTGTCTGTTCCGAGGCTCACGAAACCAATGTTTGCCCGCATAAGGGCGATTCGAATTTTACCCCGGTTTGCGCGGCGTGTAAACGATTTAAAAAACCCTATGATCATAGATGCGGGTCGGACCAGTGCGGTACCTATAAATTAAAACACGAACAACTTATCCTACATACTAATTACTAATTAAGATGGATAGGTTAAACATAGGGCAATTAAACATTCACAACGATAAGGTGGCGACATCAGAGTTAGATAAATTAATTATTGACTACAACTTAGACCTTGTACTCATTCAAGAACAATATCAAAACTCACGTTTACGTCACAGCGTAGTGCAGCTGGATTGCAAGGCACGAGCCGGAATTTATGTTGCGCGGTCTTCTAACTTTACGGTAACGTCTTTATGTGACGTCATGACGCCACACTGTGCGGTTGCCGAAGTATCATCAGCTTCTTTTAAAGTATTCGTTGTAAGCTGTTACTTTCAATATTCAGATCCTGTTACTCCTCATATACATAATCTCCGTCATGTCTTGCGGTCACTCGCGGGCTGCAAAGTTATCGTTGGCGCGGATGTCAACGCGTCATCGTCTCTGTGGTATGGCAAGGTTCGGGCCACCGATACCGAACGACGCTGCGCTGTTGAGGATTTCATTGCTGAGATGAACCTATCGATTCATAATACCCCTGATGCACCACCTACTTTCTGCAGCCAAATGGGCGAATCTTGTATTGACGTCACACTTTCAAGTGCCGACGTACGTTTGGATAGGTGGCGTGTCCTACCGGACGCGTCTTGTAGTGATCATCGCCTGATCGTGTACGAATTTGTTCCTGGTTATATTCAGGGTCCGTCTCATATTCCCGGTAATTTCAGATATAGATGTAAAGGCGCGAACTGGGAATTTTTCGGCTCGCTTTTTGCGTGTCACGCCAAAGAATTCACTCGAGACGGGCTGTCAGCCGAAGAAAGTGCTGACATTATGTCAGAAACCTTTACCTACTGTGCTGACATTGCCATTGGTCGCGGATCTATGACCAATATTCGTAGATGTGACTGGTGGAGTGATTATTTAGTTGAACAGCGTAAAAGATATCGCAGAGCGCGTAGACAGTTAAATAAACTCAAGAGCCGAAAGATTACTGGAGATCTTCTTACGTTCGCTTTAAATGCTTTTAGAGTTGCCAAGTCACGCTACAAAGCATCGGTGGAAAAATCTAAGGGTAACTTGTTGCGAAAAATCGTTGATAAACTTGACAGGGAGGGTCCGTGGTCTCCCTTATATCACGAATTTAAAGCTAACAGATCGGTCGACCTTGCATACGTTCAAAACATTAAAGTCAATGATAAGCATACCGCAGGCATAGAGGAAACAACAGAAGTGCTAATCAATACACTTATCCCTGATGATTCACCGGCTAACGATAGCGACTACCACCAACAGATTCGAGCGTGGGCTCCTGTGCCACCTGAATCACCAATGTCAGACGTACCATCTAATGACGAATTTATAAATATTGTAAGAAAACTACCGGTCAACAAATCATCAGGTGAAGATAAAATATCTAATAGGATGATTAAAGAAGCGTGTAAAACAGCAGGTGATGCCATCTTAACTGTATACAACCGATGCATTGCTGAAGGCGTTTTTCCTCGTAAATGGCGACGCGGTTTCATACGAATAATACCAAAGTGTGGTGACAAACCACCGGATGATCCGAAGTCATATCGTCCTATCACACTTCTACCATCTTTGGGTAAACTTCTTGAGCGCCTCATCGTTCCACGTTTACTACCGAACGGTCCAAAATTCCATAATAATCAGTATGGCTTCACCATAGGTAAATCTACAGTCGACGCGGCGCTTTCTGTCAGAAGAACCGTTAACCAATCTGAAAACAAGTACGTAATTGGGATCTTCCTGGATATTTCTGGGGGCCTATGCTGTTGTTAAAATTAAAAACCCGCGGTTGCTGTAAAAACATATATAATCTCGTTTACTCTTACTTTATAAACGGTTCCGCGGTACTTAAGCTCGGCATTTTTCTAGTACTAAAACACTAACCATGGGATGTCCTCAGGGTTCAGTTGTCGGTCCTTATTTATGGAATTTGGGTTTTGATGACTTCCTCGCGATCCCGCTTCCTTGCGGCTGTTCACTTACTGGTTACGCGGACGATGGCCTACTGCTCATTCAGTCAAGTACCCGAGCTGGACTTGAGAACTTGGCCAATACTTGCCTAAATTTAATATCTCAGTGGGGTGATCGTAACCGCCTAGCGTTTGCGCCACATAAAACCTATCAACTTCTACTAAAAGGTAATCTTAAATCATTGCCTACTATTAAATTTAATAACGTTCCCATTAAAAAACAGCAATCCGTATGCTACCTTGGTATGATCTTAGAAAGGAATTTTTCATTTATAGAACATATAAAAATAGTTGGTGAAAAAGCTAAAAGGAATTTTTATGCCCTAACTAGAATATCCAAAGCAACTTGGGGTCTATCATTCCTAACTTTAAAAACTATATATGGAGCTACCTACTTAGGATGTATGTGCTACGGTGCACCTGTTTGGGCCGATAGGGCCAGCATAGGGGCGGCACGACGTAAACTGCTTCAAAGCCAACGTTTGGCATTGATATTTTTATGCAAGGCGTATAGAACGGTCAGTACGGAAGCCTTACCGGTACTGGCAGGTGTACTTCCAGTCGACCTTGAGGTACAGCGACGTGCTTCAATGTACTACTCTGCGAGGGGGGAGGCCATGGACACTAATTTTGTTACACAACGTGACTTTAATAAAATCTCTAGATTATTTAAACCTCAGACTGATGTCTGGGAGGACCTCTTATCCGAGTGGCAAAGTAGGTGGGATAATTCCATCAAGGGCCGGCACCTCCATCTATTCTTTCCATCCGTTGGCGATCGGCTGGCTAGGACATGGCTGGAGGTTGACCACTGCGTTGCCCAATTTCTCACAGGTCATGGCAACTTTAAAAGTAAACTGTATTTCTTTTAAACTTGTTCCTTCCCCTTTGTGTCAGTGTTCTACATCGAACTGTGAATTTGAACAGTCCGCACATCACATCTTGTGGGAGTGTGTTCTTTGGCAGAATGAACGCAATATTATGTTGGATAGTGTACAAGTTACATCCGGAGTCGTTTATTATACGGACCTTGTAGAAACTAGAACCAATTTCCGTGCGTTCAGGCGCTTTTGCCATACCTATTATTGGAATCAATTGTAACAGCTAATACCTACTTAGGACCCATTAACTTAATCAAATTTTATTCCGTGGTGTTTGGCAATCTGGGCTTCTCCCAGTTGCAATAATGTCCCTTTGTGCCGATTGGCCTAGTTCTGTTCTGTCTCCTGCTTGTTATGGAGGGAAGTGGAAAAAATATCTTTTTTCTTACTCCTCCGCTATTCTTTTCTGATTAATTTCGTTGCGGGACCCAAGACAGTTGAATCGTTTCTCCGGGACTCGTCGAGCTTCATTGCTCGGCGTTTTTCTGGCGGTCGCCACTGTTGATTCTGGCTTTCAGGAGTTGCAGTGGTTGGGAAAAGTGTGGCGGGTTTTGTCCCAATAAAAAAAAAAAAAAAAAAAGACTAACCCGATATGTTATCTTCTATCATTTTCTTAAAGAAATAGAAAGAAAAAGTTACACTAAACTTAAAATAAGTTTAGTTTGTGGACAAAACAACCGGCACTGTGGAGGCATGATGAACAGGGAGTAAAGTTCACTCATCCTCGACGGGTGTTGTGTCTGGCGGGCACTTGCTCAACAGTTGAAGTTAGGAAGTTGTATGTATGCTAATTGCACGGTAATTCGTGTGACGTCAGTATGACGCGTTGTGTATTTGTGGCGTTTTTATGTACCGTGACTGACTTAAATTTAGTTTCGTTTGTGAACAACGGAATGAGAGCCATTCTTTTCTTATGATTTTAATCTGACTGGACGGTATGTCCTCACTGCAAGATTTTTTTTAGTAGGACTCTTGGCTTTCTCCATGACACGATTTTACACTTCTTATAAAATATATTAATACATGTAGGGCATAAACGTCAGGAAGGCGGGGCTGAAGTTCCGGATAGTTGAGGTGTCTTCTCAACCGCATGAGCATCCATCGTAGGCGGTATTTCGAGAAAACGCTGAACAATAACTATAGTGTGATGTTGGATTCTTGTTATTTTAACTGTACAGACACTTAGATCACTTTAATGTTAAGGGATTACAATGATAATCTCAGATTAAAACGGATAAGAGCCACCGGGTTTGAGTATGACCAACCCACTCGATCGAAGCTTGAGCCAAGACTGCCCGCCGTAACGGTCGCTCGCGATGTCAAACGCAACTCCAGTCGGTGTTACCATTCGCTCCATGGTGTTACCCGCTCTTAATAAAAATCATAATTTATTCGAATACAGACCGTTTATAGACTTCAAAAAATTGGTAGACTAATTTACGGTCAATTGATACTGATACGATAAAACAGATTACAATATTCAAAATTAACCAGTCACACGCCATTACGGCCATCCTGCAACTTCACACGTCCTCGGGTGTGTGGGTTTCATCTGAAAATTAAAGACATAGTGTCTTATAATGCACTCCATTCGGTCTCCCTGACTCCTAAAGCCGCTCCCTTCGTTCACGCTATACAATAACTCATAATGATTACAAATTTTAAGTTCAAGTACAAAGAAAACAATAAGAACGAAATGTTTTATAAAAGGAACACATAACATAGAGTCCTACAAATAATGTCATCAACGTCAGTCTAATCATTGCCACACAGGCCGGGTTTTGCCACATAGGCCAGTCTTTGCTACACAGGCCAGTCTTTGCCACACAGGCCAGTCTTTGCCAAATAGGCTAGTCATTGCCACACAGGCCATTCTTTGCCATACAGGCTAGTCATTGCCGCACAGACTAGTCATTGCCACACAGACTAGTCATTGCCACACAGGCTAGTTATTGCCACACAGGCTAGTCATTGCCACACAGGCTAGTCATTGCCAATCACGCGCCGTTATATATAGTTTATAGTTAATAATTAGAGTATTGAATTGATACAACATTATAATGAATACATTACAATTATAGTGAATACATTAACGTTATAGCCAAGTTTACCCAAAATTTTCCGAACATCGTTCAAAGAGAATACATTTCCAAATCAAATCAAATCATTTCATTTGTTGACACAGGTAAATACATAGGTACAGATACATGTAGAACAGCGCGCTGTGTTATGCCAGTAGGTGTTCAAAATGTGGTGTTTATCTGGCTCATGGGAACAAAATTTTAACCTCTGAGAATATATTTTAAAATAATGCATAATTATTGTTTGTAAGACATTTCTTGTTTCAAAGTCAAAATAATTAAAATGTCATAAAATATAAATCATCAATATAAAATCTTACATAATTAGCCATAACATCGGCCGCCGGCAGAAGTTACCACCCACCAGACAAAGCCTTGCCGTCAAGCGATTTGTCGTGTTCCGGCATGATGTCTGGTGAAGCCGTACGGAGGATGGGTCTGAGCAGTTGTGTTGCTATGTGTGCCGGGTACGATGCGCCTAATGTTGTTGTGTTGGGAGTTTGGTCGTGGAGGGTCTTCAGATCAATCTTCCTTTGGCGCTGCATCGTTGGTCGTGTTGTTGGGTTTAACATTGCATCACCTCGCTCAACTGCCGTCTTCCTTCCTATTCGCTCAGTTTTTCTGAGTGAATAGGCTTTTAATAAACTAGCGCGCTTTACCATCAAAGATCGCATCATTGCTTACCATCAGGCGGGATTGCGGTCAAGCGCTAGTTTATAATTATTAAACAATAATAAAAATGTTATTTTTGTTATTAATTGAAACTTTATGCATTTAATGTTATGTCAGATTTTTTTGAAATAAACAATGTCCCACACTAGAAATTTCTCTTATATCGTGGGTGCGTTAACAAACCTTCGAACTCTGGCTGTTCATGTATGTGACATGAACAGCCAGAACTGGTACAACTTATAGGTCATACAAATATTCATGGATTCATTTAATATTCTCTATTCATTTTCTATACTTAATGTTCAATAATGTTCCTACTGCTGGAACATAGAACATTGTGAGAGGCAGTGGTCGTAATCTAAGACACAGCCCAGTGTGGGTTGGTCCTAGTTTCGACAAAAAGTGTTTGACGAAAATGTAATTATGTTCGGGTAAAGGAAGTTATTACTAGGCGCAGGCGAGGACAATACAGGCTATATGAATTAACGTTAGGAACTGGTACTGTTTGCACCTCGAATGTGCCGACGCTGTCGTGCCATTATGATGATGTTAATTTACGATAGGGCTGTCGTATACGTACGGTAGGAGTAAATTGATTATTACTGAGCAAATTGCCTTTAAGTTGTGCGTAAATTTAAAGCATTGCTGAAAATTTTAACAGTCTTCTTCTTCTTCTTCCAGTGTCTCTTCAAATCCTGAAGGTTGGCCGTCAGCTTCTTGTCAACCGCGAGTCGGAACAGTTTTTCGACGGAAGTGATGCCGGTCCACTCCCTGATGTTTCGCAGCCACGATTGTCTCTTTCGTCCAGCGCGCCTCTTCCCTTCTACCTTGCCCATCATAATCGGTTGGAGTAGCGCATTATCTATCGTGTCGGAGCACGTAGCCGATATATTCTATTTTGCGTTCTTTTATGGCGGACAACAACTTTCGAGGCATTTGAACGCGCTGAAGGACGGCGTCATTTCTGACCTTTAACAGTCTTACCAAGAAGTATCGTATTACCCAATAACTGGGATATAGGCAGGCGATCCATGAAAAATATTGGACTCGAAAGTTGGACTGGAAGTTGACCCCGATATAGTTGGGACAAAGCTAGGCAGGTGATATATGTAATTGCTATATACTATATACTAGTGCTATGCACGACAGTCATAGTCTTCCTTGATAATATAATACATACTCGTAATAGAGCAGAATATTCTTCAATATGACTCATTGCATACGGAAAAGTTATAATGTGTCCAAAGAATATTTTTTTAGTAAAATTGTTTAGCGCTTGTATAAATTTAGCTGTATATAAATGTATAGGATGAATAACAATTGTAGCGGTATCTACAATTTGCCATATGCGAACAATGCGTCTTACTGATGTCGTACAGATCTAACATCTCGCAAGCAGAGCATATCGTGGGCGGTACTTCAAGAAAAAGTTGAAAAATAACTATAGTGTGACGTTCGATCCTTACAATTTTTATTGTACATACACTTAGCTCAATTTAATATTAAGGGATTACAATGATAATCTCAGATTAAAACAGATAAGAGCCACTGGGTTTGAGTATAACCAATACACTCGATCGAAGCTTGAGCAAAAAACCCCGCGCTAACGGTCGCTCGCTATGGCAAACGCAACTCGAGTTGGGTGTTACCCTCTCTTAATAAAAAATCATAATTTGTCAGAATACCGATCGATTAATCGATTTCAAAATATAAATTGTCCATAAATGTATAAAATTATAGAAATACGTACGAATTCCTTGATTTCAGAATGAAAGCAGAATTAAAAAGGTATTGAACCCTTCCGAGAGATCCTACCGAGACCCGTCGTACGGGGAGTTTCCACTCTTAACACTACTACAATCCGGACAAAACATTTCACCTCCTCTTTTATACCGCGTACATTGAGAGACTGGAACAATATACCAGCGGCTGTGTTTCCGCCGGACTACAATTTAAGAGTTGAAGACACTGGTGTGCTAGTGTGAATAGGCTTTTAATAAACTAGCGCGCTTTATCATCGATTTGCATCACTGCTTACCAACAGGCGGGATTGCAGTCAAGCAATAGTTTATAATTTAAAAAAGAAGTTTTAAAATAGTAAAAACAATCTACATAATAATTATCTGGTTATCAACTGGCAACCCTATGCACAGTGAAGCAAGGGCACGGTCGGCCGTGCCTTGCTGTAATGGTATTTACTGAGCCGTTGGAATAAAACGATTCTTCCTAAAATATTCCTATAATGTTGGATAATATGGAAATGGATACACAAAGGACTACATTAACTGGAGAATAATAAAAACTTAATATTATAGAGGTATTTTACCTCCATGTGTTATTGCATCAGTAGAGAAAAGGAAATGTTTCATTTTGGGCCACTACCTACTATGTACACTATATAGATAAAAAGAAAATATAATAGATTTCCATAAAAATACTACTAAATTAATTTAAATAAAAATACAAGTATATATAATTCATTATTTGGAACGTTTTTTAGTGAGATAATCCTTTTTTAAGGTAGCCATGACAGTGGTTATGACGTTTGATTGACGACTTTGACAGTTCTATTTTCCCGTTGTGTTCGTGGCGAGTGTTGATTTGAGTTGATTATGTTTATTTATTGGGCCGTATGTTCGGAATTCCTGTTTTGTTTTTTCGCAGTCATATGGTAGATAATAGAATAGAATAGAATACTCTTTATTATGTACACCATATAGATTACAGAACATAAATAAATATATTTTACAAAGGGTGACACAATGGGCGGTCTTATCGCTAAGAGCGATCTTTTACAGACAACCTTTATAGATATTTGTAGATACGATAGCCTTAGATACATGACACGTCAATCAAATGTCACTGTCAAAATCTTATTTCGCTTATTGCTGACCACCATATTTATTAGTAGTGGTGATGTACTCCTTGGCCGAGTTAAACTGAATCTGTAAAAAAACTAAGCTAAAATATAGGAAATAAACATTAAAAACAGTTAACTATAGCGCAACTATACCTAGCAGTAAGTGTACAATGTGCTGGCCTAGGCTCCATACATTTCTAAAAAACTCCTTTGCTTCAAACATCCAAGAAGTTTCTTGCCCGTTCTTCTACCTATTACCTTTGGAATGGGCAACTTCATGGTCACCAAGTGGTATCGGCCGCGACTTACGAGTACTTTGCATGTATTATTTATCTATGTATGTATGATAAGAAAAGATAAGATTTTTATTTGCTTAAACATGTGTGTGTACATACATAAAAAGTGCATACAAGGTGATAAATAATGTTAAGCTCAAACATGATAGTCACTATATGACGTGCAAAATAATAGAATTATACAATTTAAAGAAAAATTATCACAATATTAAAAGTTGTCATACTTATTTACTAATATACCTATTATAAAATTATCAATTAAATCAATATTATTATTACCTATATAGGTCATTCTTCTTTGTTTTCATTAAGGAACTCATTAACACTATAGTATGCTCTGGCGGTCAAAAAAGTACGAAGTTTGCTTTTATACATTGATAGAGGTAGTTCTCTCCAACTTTTGGGTACTGTATTATAGATGACTAGACCCGTACAATATATGCTTTTGCGCATTAGGCTCGTCTTAGCGGATTGGAGACAAGGTTGGGCATTGTCACGTCTATGACGTCGGAATATGTCGGCTAGACGCTTATAGTAATGTGCATTCAACTCAACAAACACAGCAACTTTTAAAATGTTCAAGCACAGCCAAGCCAAGCACACGAAGCCAAGTTCTTGTAATTTTTAAAATATGGCATCGGCATGCAGCTATCGGTCTTTTCAAGTTTAAATAAAGCCCGTGATCATCTCTATGTTTTTTTTTTTAATTATTATAAACTAGCGCTCGACCGCAATCCCGCCTGATGGTAAGCAGTGATGCAATCGTTGATGGTAAGGGCGCCAGTTTATTAAGAGCCTATTCACTCAGAAAAAACCGAGCGAATGGGAAGGAAGACGCCAGTTGAGCGAGGTGATGCAATGTTAAACCCAACAACACGACCAACGATGCTGCGCCAAAGGGAGATTGATCTGAAGACCCTCCACGACCAAACTCCCAACACAACAACATTAGGCGCATCGTACCCGGCACACATCGCAACACAACTGCTCAGACCCGTCCTCCGTACGGCTTCACCAGACATCATGCCGGAACACGACGAATCGCTTGGCGGCAAGGCTTTGTCTGGTGGGTGGTAAATTCTGCCGGCGGCCGATGTTATGGCCTACCACCGAGGCCACCACCATGTATATGTATGTATGTATTTAATTATGTATATGCATCGCCAATACTCTAAAAATGTTTAATGAAAACATAGCGAGGAACGTAGCATGTCCTAGAAGTAAAATCTCACTTCCAACCTAAACTAGACTATTGGATTATCGCAACAGAGGGTGTGTTCCTACAAAGGAAACATTTTAAGCTGATTATGATGATGACGAGGTATTGGAGATAATCTTATACCTAGAAGGAGGTCCGATAGCAAAATTCGTTCTTATTGAAAGCTATCGTTATCACTGAGCCACATAGGTTGGAAGGGTGTTTTGTACACACAGACTTAGTCGCAAGTAAAACAGTATACACAACAAACAAACAAAGAAAACACAAATACGACAAACAATATAAACACAAAACAAAGTAGTCAGTAACTTTTTTAAAGTTATATGTACTTTCTAAATATCTCTTGGACACCAATGACTGAAGGTGAAAGAAAAACATCTTGAGGAAACCTGGACTTTAAGTCTGAAATCGCCAACCCGCATTGAGCAAGCGTGGTGATTATGCTCAATCCTTCACTGTATGAGAGGAGACCTGTGCCCAGCAATGGGACGATAAAAAAAGGTTGATAATGATGATGATGATGAAAGCATAAAAAGCAAACAATTAAAAATCTTAATAAACTAACGCGCTTTACCATTAACGATTGTATTACTGCTTACCATCCGTCGGGATTGCTGTCAAGCACTGGTTTATAATTATAAAAAAAAAAAAAAAACATTATAAGCTGGTTTGTCAGAAACAAACAAACACACATGCACAAAACAAATGTAAACAAAGAATCCAACAAAACAAAGCAGTTTGTCCTTAAGCAAGCATGTGTGTCCAATTTGTTCCTGACAAATCAGATTATAACAAAAATTGCTTGTGTATTATCTAAGTTAAAATAAGTACTTGTGTATATTTGTACAATGACTGACGGTGAAGGAAAACAACATGAGGAAACCTGGACTTTATAGGTCTGAAATCGCCAACCCGCATTGAGCAAGCGTGGTAATTAAGTTCAATCCTTCTCTGTATGAGAGGAGACCTGGGCCCAGCAGTGGGACGATAAAAAAAAGGTTGATGATGATGATATGTGTACACAAGTACTTATTTTAACTGTATGTACATGTGATAAAAAAAATTGACATTCATTTGAAGATAAGTATCATCAAATAAATGTCTTACAGACATAAGACATTTATTATGGTCTATTTATTAGGGTCATTTGAAAAGGTCTTAGCCTAACATACTTAATGAAACCACACGATTTTGAGTTTATTTTTATTTTTTAACATACTCTCCTCCGAGCTCAAAACACTTTTTCTATCGATCTGGTAAGGCATGGATACACGTTTAAAAAATCTACTACTTTTTTTTAACTAATTTTTTTTTAGCTTTGGGAACAGATGAAAGTCGGACGGTGCTAAAGCCGATGAATATGGGGGATGAGGTAACCATACTGATGAATTTCTGCCATGGATTGCACAGAGGTATGAACGCATGAATTGTCCTCATGAAACAAGACGTTTCTTCTCAATAAACCTGGAAGTTTTTCTTTGATTTCTTCTCTCAAATGACGCAAAAGGTTGCAATTGTAATCGGAGTTTATTGTTTCACCCTTTTTTAAATAATATGTGAACGCGAATGCCGATAAAACCACCTTTGCCTTCTTTAGGGTGGGCGATCCTGCTCTTTTCCATTGTTTCGAATCTTCTTTTGTCTCGGGTGTATTATGGTAAACTCAGGTTTCATCCATGGTTATAAATATTTCAAGAAATTGTATTGGGTCAGCTTTATATAAGTCTGAACAGTCGCGACAAGTTGTGAGTTGGTTGCGTTTTTGTTCCACTGAAAGTAGTCGCGGTATCCACTGCGCAGACACATTAGAGAATCCAAGTTTAGTAGTAATTATATGAAGTGTTCGCTCAGATGAGATGTTTACAGTCTTAGCTATCTCCTCGATAGTCAATCTTCGTTTGATAAAATTAAAACACAGATTTTGTCTTTGTTTTGATCAGTGGAAGCAGTCGAAAGCCGGTCACTACGGGGCTCATCTTGAATGGTCTCACGACCACGTTTACACCTTGCCACCCAGTTTTTAACAGCCGCATCAGTGTTTTAGCAGTCCCCAAAGTAGCAGACATGTCTTCATCCTCATGTATAACTTTTGGACTTAAATCTTCCAAATTCAGTTATTTTATCACTGCATGATATTAAATTTTATCCGTTTTAAAAAATAGCTCTGACTTGATTCATGGTATCACGTGTAAAAAGAGAGGCCATGGTAGAGCGTGTGAGTGCTGCACTGCAGGCAGTCTCCGAATGGGGCAATGCCAATCTTGTAGCATTCAATGCCGCCAAAACACAGGCGTGTCTTTTCACCGCCAAAAGGAGCCCGTTCACCTTGGCTCCTGCTTTTCAGAATGTATCCTTGGAGTGTACCGACCGCCTTCAGCTTTTGGGAGTTGAGATTTCCTCGAGCCTTAACTTTGGGCGGTTCATTGAGTCCAAGGCCAGGGTGGCTGCCAGAAAACTAGGCGTCATCGCGAAGGTCCGGCGGTACTTCACACCTGGGCAGCTTCTAATTTTATACAAAGCACAGGTCCGTTCGTGTGTGGAGTACTGCAGCCACATTTGGGCTGGTGCTGCGAAATGTCACCTTGCCACTTTGGATTCGGTGGAGAGGCGTGCGAGGAGGCTGATTGGCGACCCAGACTTAATTCGAAACGGTCTCCAAAGCCTGGAGCACAGGCGTAGAGTAGCCAGCCTTTCGGTCTTCTATAGGATGCATTCTGGTGAGTGTGCAAGGGAATTGCATGATTTAATTCCCCCATCTCCGTTCCATCATCGGACGACCCGTCGTACGGCGAGTTTCCACCCTTACGTTGTTGACACCACTGCGATCCGGACGAAGCGTTTTGCTTCCTCCTTTATACCGCGTACATCGAGGGACTGGAACGATTTGCCGGCGTCGGTGTTTCCGTCACATTACAATTTGAGTGTCTTCAAGGCTAGAGTGAATAGGCTCTTAATAAACTAGCGCGCTTTACCATCAACGATCGCGTCACTGCTTACCATCAGGCGGGATTGCGGTCAAGCGCTAGTTTATAATTTATAAAAAAAAAAGAGTTACTGTGATTAAACTAAACTATGCATACTTGTTGCTAAATAATGTAACTACAAAATGAGGGTAGTTATAAAAAAAACAATTAATTTAACCATGTTAGGCTAAGAACTTTTCAAATGACCTGTTCAGTACATTTTCAACGCATAGGTATAGATTTCTTTTCTACAAAACAGCAGTTTTTTTTTCATGACCGACGAGAAAAAATACAAAATACTTTGCTGTGCCCGACAGGGTCTATAATTGATTCTATATTTTAATATACCAACTATTATGTACACATTATGTAATGCAATAAATTATTGAGTATTGAATATTGAAATATATATCGTCTAGAATCATATTTTGCAGAATTAATGGGTTCAGTTTGCGCGTCAAGGTCTCCGTATAATGTATACAGAATGGAATTCCACAAGCGCTCGCAAAATATAAAACAATGTTACAAATCGTTTCTTTCTTTCGCATGCGATAATAAAAATGGATTCCCCGTCGCATAAAATGTGAGTTAGCATTACGATGCTAGTCAAGTCAAGTCATCAATCATGGGATAAATGATCAACAGTATTATCAAACATCGCCCTTCACCTTCAACACGATGGCTGCCCTTAGATAACGCAACCTCGTTCATTTTCATCAAAGAACAGAAAGTTGGAACTTCACGAGTAGTTTGAAATGTTCAAGCAGTTTTTTAGGGTACCTTTTTCAAAGGGTTATTATTATTAAGGGTTATTATTGTTTCTTTTTACATAATTATAAGCTAGTGCTTGACCGCTATCCTGCCTGATGGTAAGCAGTGATGCAATCGTTGATGGTAAAACTCGCTCGTTTAAAAAACTAAGAGAATAGGAAGGGAGAGAATAGGTTGATTGAGTTGATGCAATATTAAACCCAACAATATGACCAACGATGCTGCACCAGAGGGAGATTGATCTGGAGACGCCCCACGACCAAACTGCGGACACAACAACATTTGATGCATCGTACCCGGTACACATTGTAACATAACTGGTCAGACCAGTCAGACTCGTCCTCCATACGGCTTCAGCAGACATCATGCCGGGACACGACGAATCGCTTGGCGGCAAGACTTTGTCTGGTGGGTGGTAACTACTGCCGGCAGCTGATCTTAGGCCTACCACGGAGAAAATTGTTTATGTTTATCTATCACATGGCTATATCTTTTAACCCTAAAATCGAATTTCAGTGTGCTTGGGTGATGGCAATATGCTAATGGCTACTAATACAGGGTTTTTCATTAACAGCGCTCGAACATTGAAATTAAATAAAACAGTCTGTTTAAGTGATATTACAACCATTTTTTATTACATTTTAAAGAATATTCAATGAAATTATGTGTGGAAAATAATATCAGTCAAATGGCCACCGCGACTCCGTTCTAGGTGGTGTATTCTCGTGGACCAATTTTGAAGGACGTCTTCATATAAATGGGGCTCAATTTCACGAAGAACGCGAGTTATGTTGGCCCTTAGGGCAGCAATTGACTGTGGTTTATCTGCATACAATAGAGATTTTACGTAGCCCCACAGAAAATAATCGACCGGTGTTAAGTCACACGATCTCGAGGGCCAGTTGATATCGCCACCACGCGAGATGACGAAGCCCTCAAACTTCTCTTTCAATAAATTTAATGTTTCCCGTTCTGTATGGCAAGTGGCACCGTCCTGTTGGAACCACATGTTTGTAAGATCCATACCACCTACCCTAGGCCACGAAAAATTTGTTATCATCGTCCGATATCAGTCGCCACGGAACGTTAGGCGAATAGAGCACTGATTTTGATAATAAATTTTAATCATTTCTACGCGTTGTTGAAGCCTGTAGCCTTCCATGGTGAAATGTCACGAGTAAATATATATTCATGCTAAATTTGACAGCTATTGCATTACCAAGATGACCGCTATGCGCTGTCAAAGTTCGAGCGTCCCTATTGAAAAACCCTTTATTATAAAGTAAAAGTTTGTATGTTTTTCATTCAATTATACAAAAAACTGAACATATTTGTATGAACTTGGTGCACAGTTTCTTGTTAGAATTATTAACACGTGACTTCTTTTATTCCAGTAGTACGTACCCTATGGCATAATTTCTGACATTTTAGTTATGTTTATTACGATAAACTTAACTGGCAAAATGTCTATTACGCCAACTCTGCCTAATTCTTTTAAGAATATGGGCTTTAATAATTGTGTGTCGTGAAATTAACAGGTTCGCAGAGGATCGAAAATTTATCGAACAGTTTCCAATGTTTATTTTGTTATTGTGTTGTTGTTTTACGTCGTGTGTTTATTTTAAAAACGTGTATTTAATGTATGCGTAGTAATAGAGTCGTATTAACCCTTAGAATACGGAACCCAAGAAGGTAATTCAAAAGCACCCGTCACTCCGCTTATCGTTGCGCAAATCGTCCTAAGAACGTACGTAGCTGTGTGCTACGGCGTAGTTCAGTGCTACATTGTCTACGTTATCAGTAGTACACTTGGAGTATAAAAAAGCTTGTAAAAACCGTACTTAATGCTACAAAATAAAGGCTTTGTCAAACTGAATATGTATTTATTTAACATACACTAGAGTAATACAAATTTTAATATATAAAATGAAAAGAAAAAGCAGGAGCACATCGGGCATCAAAAAAAGATTTAATGATATTAAAGCTATACGACCTACATAGTAATATATAGAGCAAAAACCTTTTCGACAAAAATAACATTCTAGTATGTTTTCTACGAATTTTAATGACGCTATAAAAGTGTTTGATCTTTGGCCGAAGAGCCAGAATGATTGCCGTTTTTTCATATCCACGTTTTTATAAATTAGGGGCGGACCATCACGCAATTGGATTTTTATTTGATGTTAACGGGTCGTCTCCAGATGCCAGCCAAATATTGGAAACCAATATTCATTAGGAAAACGTCCGTTAAGCGACCGCAAATTCAGTAGAATACGATAACAGTAAATTTGTTACAGAGATATTATTATTATTTTCTTTTTCTAATCCGTTGTAATGATAGTGAGATATGCCAACCATAACTTTGATTTTAATGACGCAAGTGATGCAATCGTTGATGGTAAAGTGTACTAGTTTAGCAGCCTATTCACTATAGGTTTGAAGACACTTAAATTATAATCAGATGGGAAGTCGGCCTCAGGCAAATAGGGATGTCTCCAAGGTATGAAAATCAAAAAAGTAATTAGTCCGTCTTATAAATAATAAAAAAATTAAAACCCGTATTTTTTATTTTGTCGAAATTATCAAAAACTAATCAGATATAGGGTATTAAAGTTACGGAGTGGGGGCTAATTACGTCATGCCGTGGTATATTTTGTACCATGGCGTGACGTCATGCGACATTTTAAATCAATATATCTTCCTTAATATTTGATTGAAAGAAAAAATAAAAAATACGTGTTCAATATTATTATAAATCTATCTGATGGACATTAAATTATTTTTTAGGTTACAACCCAATTGTTCTAGTTTTCCGATGAACGTGATATAAAAGACCAGTTGAAAGGCTTGACACAGGCCTCATTGCTTCTCCGGTCACGGCTGCTTCGGCAGGTACCTGCACCGGATAGGACGAGAGGAAACGCCGTCGTGCCACGGTTGCGGCGCGGCGGAGGACACGGCGGAACACATTCTAGCGGTGTGCCCGTCGTGGGCCGTGCCGCGCCGCGATCTTGTTGCGACGGTAGGAGGGGACCTCTCGCTGCCCGCCGTCGTCAGAGCGATGGTGGAGAGCGAAGAGGCCTGGGCGGCGATGGCCTCCTTCTGCGAGGTCGTGATGTCGCAGAAAGAAGATCCCCTCGCTCCGGCGCCCCGTAGGCGGCGTAGGGGCAGGAGAAGGCGGGATTTCGCCCGCTTTCTCCCTCCCTGAGGTGAGCGGCGGGCGTGAGGCACGGGGGTGCCCGCGCCCGCCACGCGCTCACCATGAGGGTGGCTGAGCCACGGCCCCTCTCTGTGGAGGGGCGAATGAGGGCCCGCCGAATTAGGCGGGCATAACGCCGGTGGGGGGCTGGTAGCCAAGGCTCCGCTTTTTCCCAGTCCCTCGCCACCAAGGCGACGCCAGACTGCCGCTGGGATTTTTAGTGGGTATACCGGGAGGCTCTCACCCGGGGAGTCCCACATACCCCTCCCGTCCCCCGACGGGCGGGGATGCGTAATTGACATTTTTCCCAGCGACAACAAAAAAAAAAGGCCTCATTGCTTATTCCGGCACCATGCGTGTCCAATGAGAGTTAGTAGATATCTCCGAATTATCGGTACCAGCCTATGACGATTTCCTTACGATGTTTTCCCTCTCCATTTGACAACAGTCGTGATGAAGTTATTAACACAGAGTAAAGCACCGGTCTGAGTTTAAGCATATGACCTCAAAGTTAAACGAAGATATAAAGAACTAAATCAAACAAGCAATTACAGGGAAATACAGAATTTATTTCATATTAAATAAAAAAGTACAGGGAAATACAGAATCTACTTCTTATTAAATAAACAATTACTGAGAAATACAGAATTTACTTCTTATTAAACAAACAATTACACGGAAATATATAATTTACTTCTTATTAAACAGACAATTATAGGGAAATACAGTATTTTCTTCTTATTGCCCAGTAAGTGAACAATCTCATAACAGAATAGTTAAAATATTTTTATTTTAATAGAAAATATTGTGATATTTTTTTTATAATTTATAAATTTCCTCTTTCCTAGCAACGGCAACGGCCAAAAAAACAAATTTTAAGGTAAAACACAACCCTGAAATTCAAATAGATATAATACACGGATATATTACACGATGAATTTATATGAGAAACATTTATAATGTAAAGCCTCTTCAGACAAGCCTGTAACAAAGACTTGATGTCCTGAATTTGTTTGTGGTACTACGTGAATATATAAGGGTTCTTCACGCATATATTATCCTACCTTCAGCCCGGTTTAGAAGATTTTCTTCTCCTTTGTATTTGTCTTTGATCTTCACTTGTAAATGTGTAGCAATGAGTTATTCTGTGCGTGTCATTGCTTGTCTGGAGTTGCCTGGCGTGAATTAAATGTTTCACTTTATTTTATTTATTTAAGGATTTAACGTGGCATTTATTTAATTTAATTTTCTCGGTGGTAGGCCACATCGGCTGCCAAGCGATTCGTCGTGTTCCGGCATGATGTCTGGTGAAGCCGTACGGGGGACGGGTCTGAGCAGTTGTTTTGCGATGTGTGCCGGGTACGATGAGCCAAGTGTTGTTGTGTCGGGAGTTTGGTCGTGGAGAGTCTCCACATCAATCTCCCTCTGGCACAGCATCATTGGTCGTGTTGTTGGGTTTAACATTGTACCACCTCGCTCAACTGCCGTCTTCCTTCCTATTCACTAAGTTTTTTAAGTGAATGGGTTTAATAAACTAGTGCGCTTTACCATCAACGATTGCATCACTGCTTAACATCAGGCGGGATTGCAGTCAAGCGCTAGTTTATAATTATTAAAAAAAAAAAAAAAACGTAACATGAAATGACGATATTACGTCAGGAATCATCATCATCATCATCTCAGCATTAATCCCAGTCGCATCCGAAGCTTTTTTCAGCTTTGGAGTTTGGGGTCCGCTTTACCAGTCTAACTGCTGATTTTGTCTAAACTTCGGTATTTTCCCTGAAGCGGTTGCCGTCTGACCTCCACAACCCTAAGGCGATATCGAAGCATTGCAGTTAGACCAATTGTTGGGCTTTTATTACTCCAACAACCCGTAACGACTGCAATGATATGTTCGTATGGCAACCGGGACCAACGGCTTAAATGCATTCCGAGGCACGACTAGACCAGTGCAAATATTAATATTCATGCGTACAAATATTAGCACTGCGCGGGGATCGAACTCGTGCCTCCTTACGCAGCGGCCGCGTTCGCTACCGCTACGCCACGGAGGCTGTATAAAGTTCAGTTCTCAGTTTTTAATTTTGTCATATCCCTATGTATTTTATTGTGTACACATAAATAATAAAATAAATAAATAATTCATTAACTTTTCAGAGAGTAGTTATACATAAGCAACCTTAAATCAATAAATAAAGGGTTTTTCAATAGGGACGCTCGAACTTTGACAGCGCATAGCGGCCATCTTGGTAATGCGATAGCTGTCAAATTTGGCATGAATACATATTACACACATTATCACTTACTAATGTATTTTTATTTTTATTTTTTGATGGGCATGTGCATATTGTAATGTATTGTATTGTATTGTATGTGTGTATAGTTAGATATAAATATATTTAAATGGTACAATCATTGCATTAAGTTAAGGTTACCTGTAATGATGGCTGTATATGTTAATAAATAAATAAATAAATAATATTTAGTCGTGACATTTCACCATGGAACGCTACACGCTTAAACAACGCGTAGAAATTATTAAAATTTATTATCAAAATCAGTGCTCTATTCGCCTAACGTTCCGTGCGTTGCGTCCAATTTGTGGCGTTCATGGCCGTCCTGCAGAGTCCACAATCAGTCTTTTGATAAAAAAATTGAGACAACCGGGTCGATGATCCATGAAGCAGTTCCTGTACATCAAAGAAATGCAAGATCGTTGGAGTATAATAGATCGTTGCCGTTCGAGACAGTGTGTGAGAAAACCCCAGACAATCCATTCGTGCGCAAGAACTGGATCTTTCTGCGACATCAACAGGGCGAATTTTGCGCCGAGATTTGGGTTTTCATCCATCCAGTTCAATTAACTCAAGAACTAAAACCCAATGCCACAGGCAGCGCCGTATTCGCTGATTGGGCGTTAGAGCATCTGGCAGCTCCTGCTTTCAGATCAGATCATTTCAGATCCTGCTTTTGCAAAAAAAAAAAATCATATTCACTGATGAGGCTCATTTCTGATTAAGTGGCTTTGTTAATAAACAAAATTTGCGGATTTGGTGCGATGAAAATCCGCGGGAGATACATCAGGTGCCTTTACACTCCAAAAAAGTAACTGTTTGGTGTGGATTTTGGTCCGGCGGTATTATCGGCCCTTATTTCTTCGAAGATGCGCAAGGAGCCGCGCTTACTGTCAATGGTGACCGATATCAGACGATGATAACAATTTTTTTGTGGCCTAGGGTAGGTGGTATGGATCTTACAAACATTCCAACAGGACGGCGCTACTTGCCATACAGCACGAGAAACCTTAAATTTATTGAAAGAGAAGTTCGAGGGCTTCGTCATCTCGCGTGGTGGTGACATCAACTGGCCCTGAGATCGTGTGACTTAACACCGCTCGATTATTTTCTGTGGGGCTATGTGAAATCTCTAGTGTATGCAGATAAACCACAGTCAATTGCTGCCCTAAAGGCCAACATAACTCGCGTTCATCGTGAAATTGAGCCCCATTTATGCGAAGACGTCCTTAAAAATTGCTCCACCAGAATACACCATCTACAGCGGAGTCGCGGTGGCCATTTGGCTGATATTATTTTCCACACATAATGTCATTGAATATTCTTTAAAATGTAATAAAAATTGTGATAATATCACTTCAACAGGTTGTTTTATTTCATTTCAATGTTCGAGCGCTCTTAATGAAAAACCCTGTAGAATAGAACAGCAATCAAGTCCCGCTTTGAAAATAATCATTACCTGTGTAGACCCTTTGCTAACATATCATTTCAGACGAAAGATCTCCACTGCTCGACATAGACATCCCCTAAGCAGCTTTTCGTATTAAGCAGATTGTCTTCTCAAGGTAACATATTTATCCTGGGTATTCACGTGAAACACAAGTTTCGCAACAGTGTTGCCAGCTATAATTAGTTCTGCGAAAAAAAAAAAGGTTTAGCAACTGTTTCTCAACCAATGTTTACAAATGTGAGGGCTTACCTTCAACTCATCAGTAAATAATAAAGAATATATACGCACGAATTTCTCACGGTACCTACGAGCGAAGTGTCCCAAATTTTACGACCAACATAAAATTCCCGTAAAGGCGTATTCTCAGGTAAAAGGCGACACGACATGTAAGAGTTGCCATGGTGGTAAAAGCACCGGTACCTTGCCACATATATGAGACTCCCTGATCCAATAATTATGATATTATGGGAGGAGTGGATGGAAGGCTTTTACCAAGAAGTGAGAAAACGTATGCTAAAAAAAATAACTTTAAATGGACGAATATTATGGAGCAGGACGGTCTACCTAATGCTTTTCATCTATACTAATATATAAAGCTGAAGAATTTGTTTGTTTGTTTGAACGCGTTAATCTCAGGCACTACTGGTCCGATTTGAAAACTTCTTTTTGCGTTGGATAGCCTATTAATCCTGAAGCTAGAGAAAAGCTAGGCTATATATAACATCACACTGCGACCAAAAAGAGCGGAGCATATACAAAAAAAAAATATACCGAAACCTACGCGGGTGAAACCGATGTTAGTTTGTAATACACTCATTTGCAAAAAACGGGCGGTTTTGATTTTCATTCATCGTTCAAAGATACAATACAAAAAAGGTTTCAATCGTTTGTACACATTACTAGCTGGTTTTAAAAATCCCGTGGTATTTAAAAAAATACGTTTTAAATTCAAATTTTCATTTGATGCTCATTTTTACAGAAAACCCCTTTTTATCCTACATTTTTGTTCGTATTTGCAAGAGGTCGGCATTCGTCGTTTGGATTGGCCAGCTCGAAGTCCCGACCTCAATCCCATTGAGCATGTCTGGGATACTCTGAAACGATGTGTGAGATCAGTACAACCGGCTCCCCAGACCATCAGAGAACTGAAGAATGTGATTACTGCGGAGTGGAAATGTATTCCGCAAGCAAGTATCCGGGATATACTCGCTAGCATGCCCAGACGAATTCAAGCTGTGATTTTAGCTAGAGGGGATCACACTCGAGACTAAAAATTTATCTGCTTTTACTTTATTAAAGAAAAACAAACAAAAAAACTTTTATTTTTAACTTCATGAACATATGCACTACTAGCGAACATACACTACTAGCGAGGTATAGCATTATTTTACATAAAGTGTATCATAATTTAATGAAATACTGATGAAAACGATTATTTTGATTATTTTCTTATAAATTTACCAAATTGTGAGGGTAAAACTATCTATAATTATCTATCAAAGCAATATTAATATTTGAAATGGTTCATTACTTAAGTGCCCGTTTTTTTGCAAATGTGTATATTTTTGACTGACATCGTTCCAATTAATATCTATTTGTGTTTGCTTTATGTATTTTAAGTAAGAACTGTGTTAAGAGGTCAGACTCGGAACGTTAACTTGAATAAAGTCGTTATAGTTGTTGCTAGTTATAGCTCTTTTTTATGTCAAGGAAATTCTATTGTTCAAAATGTTTTGTTACATATATGTATGTACATTGAAGTAGAATAACAGTGGTTTTTACGTGTATTTATTGAACGTTCAAATAGCCATACTTAACTAATTAGCACCTTAATTGCGTAAGACGCCATTACTGTCAGTTGGAATCATTTCAAAGCATCTTGCTAATCCATTACTCCATGTGTTCGAAAATGTGTCTGCTCAATAACGTAAATAACGCAAAGAATCAAAATTAAAAATCAAAATCAAAGCATTTATTTCAAATAAACCAGTTTCAGGCACTTTTGAATTGTCAGAAGGTCGGTCAGTCAGTAAGATGAAGCTAGTCGCCCATTCCAAAGAGTAGGTACCTATGGAGAAGAACGGGCAAGAAACTCCATGGACTCTCTTTTAAATTATCTATTGATACAAATACACACATCAAAAGTGTCTAGGGATCAAGCATTTTTATGCGGATTTCTTGAGATTGAGATGTGGCTTTGTAATAAATTTATGATTTTATAAATTTATATGGATCCTTTTTGGTGCATTTCATAATTTGAATCAGGAACTGTGAATCAAATTCGAGTAAAAGATGAAAATCAGCTGTCAATATTTTCCCTATAAAAACATACAACGCATTGAAGACATTATTAGTGCTACTGTTTCCCTACTACTGATTAAAACCAACGTTATTATGGAGCGGCGACGTCATTTAAGCAGGGAAGAAATGCTCAGAGCCGTGGGAATGATAGAAGCTGGTTCCCGGCAACGTACTGTGGCTTTAGCTCTGAATACAAGTCAGAGTGTTATCAGTCGACTTTGGACACGTTACCGAAGCACTGGTACCGTGGCTGAGCGCCATGGAGGACGGTATCGCTGCACCACACGGAGACAAGACCGATACATTCAAATCTTAACTCGAAGAGCTCCAACAATAACCGCCATGATGTTAGCCGTGAGGCTTCATCACTCTTCAGGGAACTTAATTAGCGACCAAACAGTCAGAAACCGCTTGCATGAAGTGAACCTTCATTCCCGAAGACCGCTACGGGTACCACCTATAGCAATGCACAATCGTAGGATTCGATATCAATGGGCTCTTGAACACAGAAATTGGGCAGAAGAACAATGGCGTTTCGTGTGCTTTTCTGATGAGTCTCGTTTTGGTATGAGACCGGATACAAGACGTATACGACACTGGAGAACCCCTGGACGCCAACAGCGATTAAAATCCTGCCAGGAAGTCCATCCTTATAGTGGTGGAACCATCATGGTATGGGCGGGTATTTGGATCGGCGGAAGAACTGAGTTGATTTGGATCAGAGGCAACCTCAACGCTCAAATTTATGCTGAGACGATTGTATCAGACGTCATCGTTCCTCTACAAGTGCAAATCGGTCCCTTATTTCAGTTAATGCATGATAATGCACGACCGCACACCGCAAGAGTTGTAAGACAGACTCTCGCCGCAGCTAACATCAATGTCCTGCCCTGGCCTGCTCAGTCGCCAGACTTGAACCCGATTGAGCATGAATGGGATATGCTACAGAGAAGAGCTCTGCCGAATATGGAGGGTATCCAGTCGCAAGAAGACCTTTTTTTGTTGTTGCAACGAACATGGGCGGCCATTCCACAGCGTGATTTGGATGAACTCATTTTGAGTATGCCAAACCGATGTTCTTGTGTTGTTAGTGTTCGCGGTAGAAACACGGATTATTAATTGTTTAAGTTACCCAATAAAATTTTAGAGAGAACTGTTATTTCAGTCTTTTTTTCGAACTTTTGTGTTAGTGGTTCAAATGTCAAATATCCCTTTATTAGGAAAATGGCAAATTTCTTTATTAATGCAAAGGTGACTTGGTTTATCGTTACTGTGACAAACGAAAACACTTTATTTGATGAATCCTTAAAGAAAATTTTAATTAATATCAATCAGGAGAAAAGTTATTGCAAAAATATATGTTGATCCCTAGACACTTTTGATGTGTGTATTTGATAACATCATTCATGTTGAAATCAACCGTGTGAGAACGATGCAGAAATATATTTTACGCTGAGAGCGTCCATTGTGGAAAACACAAAAAAAAAACAACAATTCAGAAGTTAAAATACGCCGTGGCAGCTAAGAGATGACCAGTCCCTTCTGACGGCGTCCGTTCACGAAGATGATGTATTGATCAGCATCATTCTTCTTCAGCCTGTATGGATGTCCACTGCTGGACAAAGGCCTCCCCCAAGGCTTTCCACGCTGACCGGTCTTGTGCTGCCCGCATCCATCGGGTTCCCGCGACCTTCACAAGGCCCATCGGCCATCGGTTCTATGAGCAATGTGCCCTGCCCACTGCCACTTAAGTTTAGCGACTCGCAGAGCTATGTCGGTGACTTTGGTTCTTCTCCGGATCTCCTCATTTCTGATTCGATCACGCAGAGAAACTCCGAGCATAGCTTTTTCCATTCAATTCGATTCAGATCAAAGACTTTAGTCTTGAGACACTGTGGTATCTTGGACGACGAGAAGATGCATTGTAGCTTCCCGAACGCTGCCCAGCCGAGCTGGATTCGACGAGACACCTCTTTCTCGAAGTTGGACAGCTCAACCATATTGAAGGGAACCTAATGACCCAACACACACGCCACCACCAGTGAGACATTTGACTGAGCATGACATACTCTCAACAGCCAGAGCACAATCAAGTCAATAAAAAGACTTAATGTTGTTGAACTGTCAAAGTGAAGTCCACAGCTACTGATAGTGTGCATGCATGTTATCAACTAGCTGCGCACAACGATTCCACCTGCATACGTTTAGATCCCTTGGGAATATTCGGTAAAAATTATCCTATATGTTAATTTTACAAATCCGTTTTGTAGTTTTTGCGAGAAAAAGTTACAAGCACATAGTTCATTTCATGTTAATAATATTAATTACAAAGTGGGATGATGGAAAAGTGCAAAGAATTTAATTTAAATAAAACTTTTTTATTTTATAGTTTAAACTTTATAATCAAAACAATTTCTACAAAGGCGGATTGGACAGGACTTACGGAATTTTGTTTCATTGCGGTTAGTGGAAGTGCACAGGTGTGATTCGGGCAAGTGTGTTTAAAATCAGTGTACCTCAGGATGATACAGAGACAAAATACGTCACGGTTGGCGCAGTGGTTAAGTCATTGACTATTATTGTATGTCTACATGTAGTTATTCCGGGTGTTTGTGTACGTAAGTTTATATGTTTGTAAACGCAACTACAATACGGGAAGAGTTCCTAGCGTGGGGCAGCTCTTTTAAAAAAGTAGAAAAAAATTACAAGGATTTAAAGACCGTTCTTTTGTATAACATAGTAACTCTTGACATGCCGCGGGTTCTTCTAAAGAGATACCAAGGCCCCTGGCACACAGGCACGTGAATGAACACGGGTGGTTTTAGTCAGTAAAAGCCTGACATCCGCTTCGCCCAGAGCGGGAGAGGTTATTTAACGATTTCCCATTCGCAAATAAAAAAAAGCTCTTGACATAGATATTATTATGTACTAGCTGCCGCCAGCGACTTCGTTCGCGTGAAGTTAATTATGCTCTGCTCCTATTGGTCGCAGCGTAATGTTTTATAGCCTAAAGCCTTCCTGGGTTAATGGGATATCCAACGCAAAAAGAATTTTTCAAATCGGACCAGTAGTTTTTGAGATTAGGGCGTTCAAACAAACAAACAAACTTTTCAGCTTTATACAATATGTAACGAAAACCCTATTCGACCCATAAGAATAATAAAAGTTAGGTAAACACTTCACTAAATATAATATAAAATTTTACTTTATCATCATAGAAACAATACTAATGAATTTTGAAATAATCTTTTTTTCCCACGAATTAATTCCAACTTCCCCGAAATTTGGTAATTTAAAAAAAAGTGACAACACTGGTATTATTATGAGCGAATAGCGATGCGACCACGCGCCCTGCCGCCCGCCGCCCGCGGAAGGGGTGCTTACCGCACATGTATTAAGTTACCGCTTTTTGCGAAATAATATTTATTTTTTTAGGGGGAATTTTTTTTAAGTTTAGCCCGGTTTTGTATCCAGTAGTAGAATCAGTTATCGATACCTAACAATACCTTCACGGATCGAACAGGGTTTTCTTTACATATATTAGTATAGAAGTATAATGGTTTGGTCAAACACAAGTATATAGACTCACACTCGTCTCAAGCTCATATAAAGCAATTTAAGGATTCCCACACATTGACTGTTTTGCGGCGAATAGAACTTTATAGGCCATCTTTCATGAATGTCTTGAACCAACATTGTAAGTTTATGTCCGGCGATGCCAGCAACGTTGAATGTGCTTGAATATAACGATAAATGTTGTGACTAGGCTTATAAAACCTAGTCACAAATTGTGCTGTAAGCCATAAAATTGTGGAAAACATAACTGATATAGTACCTCGTAGTCGCTGTCACTGTGTGTGTAAGTCTTAGGTCTTTTCTTTTCTCTAGAGTGAATACTACTTCAACTCTTCAATGACCTCTGTGGTTAGATACCACAATTTTGCCAATAACACGTGTAACAAATTATAGAAATTCTTTAAAAAAATTATTTCACAATAATGGCGGATATCGCCAATGACAGTTGAAAAAAAGGCCGCGTGAGCCGCCTACTAGGAGATTTGATGCAAAGCCATGATGTGGCTATGCAGCGATGTTTCAATGTTCTTTATGAATTAATCACTGAATGCACCTTTTACTACATAAATCACGCGTTTTTATTCAGTAAACGACACTATAAATAATTTTAAAATTCGTCAAAGTCACTGTCATTATTCTATTTCTATTTTTATCTATGGGAAGTGATGCCGATGTTGACTATTCTGCCAATGTCAAAAGAGGATTAAAGAAGTTAGAGTGAACATAAAAATATTATTAATTTAAAAATAAAAACAATAATTACGAAGTTACATTGGACCTTTTACATCTTGGGAGGTTAGTAGAGGAATGAAACACTGTCATTATTGCTATGGAATATTCACAATGACAGCTCTTGATATCAGTTTGGGGAAATTCTCGTAATTTAAAATGTTCAAAATCTATTCACAGTCTTGTCTCGGCGACAAGCAGATGTCAAAACTTGTCAAAATGTAGGGAAATTAGAAGTATTGTTGACAGATTGACACTGAGGTCACACTGTGAACGTTCTTTAAATTGCCCTTTTGAAGTTCTTTTTCCTGTTCGTGTCACTGGCAGGATTTTATTTTAGATCCTGTTGGCCCAAGAAGCTGTATATTTTGGGATACATAGGGCATGTTCGTGGTTGGATTAAGATAGAGATATAGGATGAGTTAAGAGAAGAAAACCAGTTTAAGATTAATAAATTCACTGTATTGTCTGTTTCCACAAATGTAAGATTAAGATTAATTTATACTAGGATGAATGGTGAACGATATGGGATTATGAGTAAGGCGCACGGTATGTCGCCGAATTACATACTGAACTAATAATAATAATAATAATAAATACGGTTTATTTCTCTCACTAAGGAACTTTGTTATAATAGTGTGTACACACGGCGATAAAGTTGAGAATCTATTGAGGAAATTTGGCGGCTTGTGGTGGCTTGATGTGTGGGCGACTGTACCTAGGTATTAACATACCTATGAATTGTTAACATTGCATTGTATACAATAATAATTATTTATAGTATTGTTATGAGCGGCTCGCCGACATGCAGATAAACTCTGAGAGGTTTTCATTGTGCGGCTAAAACAAATGGTGAACCTAAATGTAAGTGTATTAGATAATTTTGCTGTATGTTCGACCCTTTGTGAGAGCTGGACTCTGAACTAGGTTCGGAACCTGTTATACAGATCTTCAGGCTCACACCACTTTAAACATTTGTCATTTCTAACGGCATCGAGAATAATTTTATACAATTGGATTAGAAAAACATTTTCAATAGACAGATAAATCAAGAAACAAAATAAAATGAACTATTGCGGTGTAAGTGCAATAATATATGTATGTAAATTGTGGAAACATACTGGGCGGGTGGCGCAATAATGATGGCCCAGCTAAACCTATTGAACGGTGGTTGACCCTTACAGAACAGGATGAGCTGGATCATAATGGTGAGGTTAGGAAGATTATACTCGAACCTGGTACTCCCGTATGACCATCTGCAATGTGAACGAAAGCAAAGAGAGTATTAAGGATCAAGGCCATTCGTTGCTTTTTATTCCCTTTGGAAAAAAATGCGTGACCTTATGTGTATTTGAAAATCAAATAAATTACTAATCCCATGAGAAATAAGGGTCTCTTTAGCTTGCCTGGACATAATAAGTGTTTATTTAACCCTCGCAGCTCTACGGTAATACCGTTTGGAGAGCTTAGTTTGTCCAACATCACGAGTCACAACTCTGGCGTCATAAAACCCTGCGTTCAAGTGACACTCAAGCAGATTTTATTGCCCTCGGTGTAACCGCGTGGCCACGAACTACACGATTAAACAACACGCGTCTTGCGACTGCGACTGGAGAATAAAAATGCAGTAATAGAATAATGTGTAGAGTGTATGTGCATGTTTATTAAACAACTATGTGTAGAGCAGCAGTGGCCTAGTAGAGCAGCAGTGGCCTAGTAGAGCAGCAGTGACCTGGTAGAGCAGCAGTGGCCTAGTAGAGCAGCAGTGGCCTAGTAGAGCAGCAGTGGCGTAGTAGAGCAGCAGTGGCCTAGTAGAGCAGCGGTGGCCTAGTAGAGTAGCACTGGCCTAGTTTAGCAGCGGTGGCCTAGTAGAGCAGCAGTGGCCTTGTAGAGCAGCGGTGGCCTAGTAGAGCAGCAGTGGCCTAGTAGAGCAGCAGTGGCGTAGTAGAGCAGCAGTGGTCTAGTAGAGCAGCGGTGGCCTAATAGAGCAGCGGTGGACTAGTAGAGCAGCAGTTGCCTAGTAGAGCAGCAGTGGCGTAGTGGTATTAGCCGCGACTTACAAGTTGTCGTAGGTTCAAATACTTTAAAGAAAGAAAAGCAAAGAAAAAACGTTTATTTGCAGTAAAACATGACGCAAAAGTTTACTAAAACGCAAAAAAATAAGACATAGTTGAGGGAAACATGCGTCACATCCACGCAAAACGGCTGTCGCTCAGCATTATGCTGCGACTTTTGCAAAACAAAACCCAGCGCTGGTTTTCAGTGACAGCCGGCGCCGACGTAAAGACGTCACCGCTGCTCGCAAAAAGGTGAAGGAAAACATCGTGAGGAAACTGGCATGTCCTAGAGCCAAAACTCTGAAGACATTATTTCTCTCTGTGAGAGGGAGTGGGCTGTAAGGCACTATGCTGACCTAGCGAATGTTAGTAGACGTCACAAAACTATGAATTTTTTGTCATATTGAACTATGAACTATTGAACTATGAATTTATTGTCGTGCTTCGTTTTGGGATTTGAGAGCAGTGCGTTCTGATGCTTTAGTTACATAGTAAAGCGGCTTTTTAGGTTCGAACTTCCGATTAAGAACTAGAAAGTCGCAGTCGTTTCCACGGGGCCGCCAGTGAAGTTGCTTAACCCAATATCAGACGCATGAATGAATTTTGTTTTTGTTTCATTCCACGTTAATACAACACTGACAAACTTACATATACAGAGTGGTGTTGACAATACGACAATAAATTAAACAACGTGTACCTCAACACATTCTCAGTCTACCCATAAAAATCACATAATTATATCCATTAGTTTAGTCACACGAAATAATTTTTCCTTTTTCACATTTTCTACACGATGTACATGTTGATAAGGAAGCGCTTTCAGGTTAATGACCGCCGCATCCTGCGGTACCAAACTTTAATAATAATGGCGCGAAAAAACAAGTCGATACAGGATCGCGCTGTCGCCGATCGGAAGTCAGTGAACCAATATTTCTAAAGGATGTTCTATTCCGTTTGCAATTTTATGCGATTTAGTTAGTTTGAAATTTGATTTTTTTAATTTTTGATGCTAGGTTTTTTTCTATGATTTAGGATTGTTCCTATGAACCAGTAGGATTGTCAGCACCATTCTGTATAACAATGAACGTTCATTTGCCCCCTTTAAATTCATTTTTCGATCATTCGGTAGGCAAATGAAAGTTATCGGGTGCCGAAATCGACCATCGTTGGATTGGCACCCTAATTGCGTAACAAATTTTTGCTATCAATTGGAATCATTTTGAATCATGTTGCTAATCCATTGCTCCATAAATGTTCGAAAAATCTGTTTGCTCAACAACGTAAATGTTGATGAACTGTCAATATGAAACCCATTGCAACTGATGGTGTATTATTTTCTTAAGAAATAAGCAGCACCTTTTCTTTTTCTTTTCTTTAGAGTGAATACTACTTCAACTCTTCAATGGCCTTTGATACCACAATTTTGCCAATAACACGTGTAACAAATTATAGAAACTCTTTAAAAAATTTATTTCACAATAATGGCGGATATCGCCAATGACAGTTGAAAAAACGGCCGCGTGAGCCGACTACTAAGAGATTCGTTGCAAAGCCATTATGTGGCCACTATGCTGCAATATTTCAAGGTTCTTTATGAATTATTCACTGAATGCACTTTTTACTACATTAATCACGTGTTTTTTTTAGTAAACGACACTATAAATAATTTTAAAAGTCCAATGAAAAATGCACGTGACACTCATCTTAGCTTTCCTGTCAAAATAAAAAAAAGCATTTATTCTGTGTACATAAATAATAAATGGCTTTCTATCATGCCATGACTCTAAAGCGATACAACTTGAACGTGAAGCGACAGACGGAATGAGTACCGCGCGTGTGTAGTGTCGCCAGTGATCGTGGATAGGGTATATGCGTAGAGTTTGTATAAGTGCACTGTCGGGATCATTCGACCTCTGAGTTACGGTCGGGTTTTTTATTGATTTTCGGATGCCGCGTGCCGGTCAGTGTTATTACCATATTTTTGTTAGATAAGAATTGAGGGCGGACAAAAGTGTAATGTTTGTATTGCATAAAATAGTTTTTAGAAGACATAAAAAATGAGGAGTGACCGTCTTCTTTATTTTTATTACTTTCGGATAAATTTGCTTAACCAGTATTGAAAAGGTCCAGTAGATTTAAATATTTCATCAATAGATATATAATATACAAGGAACTAAACACTGCGGAAACTAAATTATTAGTTTCTAAAGTTGAAGTATAAATATTTAAACCTTTTTTTTCCGGGGTGGAAATCCTCAATAGATGTCCGCCGTCCTGGGGTGGGTGACGGGGTCTATCAGACTTTTACTGACTAAAACCACCCCGGTGTCTCTTCTATCACGAGCGGGCGTGGGGCCGCGAGAGTCTAAATTCTTCCACGGCCCCACACCCTCGTGTTGGCCCGGTCTGTCCGGGCCTCGTCTCCTGCACGGGGTAGTTGAGTGTTAAACTACCCCGTGCAGCGCCTCCGCCTCGGGATTCATCGAATAGGGGGCGGGGACTTCCCCATGTCGCTTGCCCCTGGACCCATTCATGGGGGGCGCAAGAGGGCGTTATCCGCCCTTCATCAGCGCCAGGTGCGTCTTCTGCGGCCCGGGAAGGGAGTTGAGATCTCCCTCTCCCGTTTCGCAGCTTCTTTCTGCGACATCACGTCCTCGCTGAAGAACACCACCGCGTTCCCCGACTCTGCGCTACCGACCATCCTCCGTACTAGTCCCGGCAGCATCAGATCGCCTCCTACTTCATTTGTGAGGACACGGCGCTGCTCCTCCCAAGCTACATACTCGGAGAGCGTGTGCTGCGCCGTGTCCTCCCCGAATTGGACGCAGTGGTGGCACCGAGCGTTCGGCTCCCTGCCTAAGCGACCCACGTACTTGCCGAAGCAGCCGTGCCCCGACAGTACCACCCTGAACGACAGGGAGCCAGTGCCTTCTCCCGAGCCAATCGTCGAGTACTGGCCGGATCGCCTCGATGGTAGCGAGGCCGGCGATAAATATTTAAACCTCGACCAAATTCAAAGTAGTGTTAGCAGAATAGCACTACTGATTTCACTACTTTTTTATTTCGTGTGCTTTGCTATATTATTTCAAGCTTTTCCATAAATTGCTCACTCTAATACTTAATTCAGTTACTGTATACCTACATACTAATAGTTTTCTAAGAAACTGAGAAGATTTATCTTAACTAGTTAAAACGAAACAATCTAAGTAGAAATAGGTCATTATTAGGTCAACGAAGATCAGAAAAGCGAAGCGGGATTTGTGCTGAATCTCGTATTTATTATCTTTTTCGTAAGTAATAAAAGTTATGATAACCGTTAAAGTAAGTTCTGTTTTCGAGTGACTACTATGTTTTAAAATACAATCCCGATTCTGTACTTATACGACTACCAACCGACCAGCAAGATAATTGTGTAACACACTATCAGTAGGAATGACAGCCTCCGTGGCGTAGCGGTAGCGAACGCGGCCGTTGCGCAAGGAGGCGCGGGTTCGATCCCCGCACAGTGCAAGTGTTTGTATGCATGAATGTGAATATTTGCACTGGTCTGGTCGTGCCTCGGAAAGCACGTTAAGCCGTTGGTCCGGTTGCCATACGAACATCTAGTGGCGGTCGTTACGGGTTGTTGGAGCCCTCAAAAATCTAACAATTAGTCTAACTGCAATGCTTAGATATCGCCTTCGGGTTGTAGAGGTCAGACGGCAGTCGCTTCACGGAAAATATCGAAGTTTAGCCAAAATCAGCAGTTGGACTGGCAAAGCGGACCCCAGACTCCAAAGCTGAAAGGCTACGGATGCGACTGGGATTAACGCTGAGATAATGATGACTATCAGTAGCAATGGGTTTCAATTTTGACAGTTGAACAACATCCATTGCGTTATATGCGTTGTCGAGCAGACACATTTTCGAACGTATGGAGCAATGGATAAGCAATACGCTTCACAATGATTCCAACTGATAGTAATAGTGTTTTACGCAATTAGCTTGCAGGGTCTCAATTCTCGTAATTTAAAACGTTCAAAATGTAGCCGCACTCTCATATCGGCGACAAATAATTGTCAAAAACTTGGCAAAATGTAGGGAAATTATAAGTACTTTTTGACAAATTGATACTGACATTAGACTGTGAATGTCCTTAAAATTAGTAGAATTACTCCTCAAAATTTGCACCAAAGACAATTCCATTTTTATGTGCAAGTAATTTGACGATACGGTTGGCGCTGTCGCTGAGCGATCGATGTATGGCCTACAGGTAGTTTTTCCGATTAGCTGCTTGTAAATGTGAGTTTGTAAACGTTGTAAACGCACCCAAGATGTGATTCCTAGCATAGAGCAATGTAAAAGTACTAACGTAAAACGTAATGTAACGTAAAGTACTGTCTATTCCCCAGAAATAAAAAAAAATCAATAATATGATCCATTCTAAAGTTGCCTACAAGATCGCAGAAAGCGATAAGGCCGTGGGCTGTGTTTTTTTCAGTGTTAATTCTATTTTTTATTTTTATGTATTTTCGGGTATACAATAAAGTATTTATAAAAAAATTGCAAACATAAATGGCTTCTCCAATGAACGTCAAACAATTCTTTGAAAGACACCTTTTTATCCCAACCATAACACTTCACATGATAGAAAAGTTACATTAAAACGCACAATCTGGACCCCATATGGCAAGGTGTTCCCTGACTACTTATTTACACGCACTGACAGCAAAACCATAAAGTCCTGCAATATAAAAGGCCTAAAATATGCAAAAAGATAATAAAGAAATGGCTTTTTACACTCTCCTACGATGAAACAGAAAATATTATTTATATGAAGATAAGTATGTAGGTAACATTATACAGACTAAGTGTACTCCTAAACTTGCTTTAGGAACAGATATGCATACCCAAACACGCTCACGAAAATAAATTAAATTGTTAAATCGAAGCAAAACATAAAATGAATACACATTGTAAAATTGATTTCGTCATTATATAAATTATATTTCATTTTATGTTTTGCTTCGATTGATTTCACGCTGATGGCAATGTAGTTATGTCTCAAAATCACCAAGGTTCATTCCAAGATTAAATTTATACCAATAAATAATCAAGTTATTATTATACAGGACATAGATTTTATAGTATGTTATACTTACATAATGATCACTGTATTATAAGTACAGAATAAAGCAGGTCAAGCTACCCGGAACTGGAAAATTTTGCCAATCAACCTAGAATCTGAACACTTTAGAGATAAAGCTGATAATCGATTAAAGAAATTTGAGAGTGGTCGTGGAGAATCTCCAGATCAGCATCGTTGGTCGTGTTGTTGAGTTTAATAGAGTATCATCTTGCTCAACTGCCGTCTTCCTTCACTCAAAGAAACTTAGTGAATAGGCTCTTAATAAGCTAGCGCGCTTTACCACCAACAATTGCATCGCTGTTAAGCATCAGGCGGGATTGCGGCCAAGCACTAGTTTATAAATATGTAAAAAAAGAAAATATAAAATCTTAAACAGTTAATAAACGTGTATCTAATGTCAGTGTTAAGTGGGTGATAAACGTAATAATAATACTTTTATTTGTTAACATATGTAGGTAATAGGGATTCTTGATTTTGATGAGCAGAGCGCTATGTTATGCCAGTAGGCGTACAAATATACATGCAAATCTAGATTATTTATTATTCTTATGTCATAACTAAATGAGCAATTATTAAAATGTAAAAAAATTCTTAGTCAAAAAAAAAATCTGCGTCAAAATATTTATGATGTCAAAAAAATAAAATATCAAAAGTATACTGCAAATCTACATTAATTCGTCATTCAGGTATTCGTCAATTGTGTAGTAGCATTTATCAAATAAGAACAATTTAATTTTTTTCTTAAATTGTGTAAAATTTAGGTAATTCTTTAATGGCGTCTGGAATTTTGTTATAAATACGTGGAGCCATACCTAGAATACTCTTTTTGACTAGTGCAGTGTTGCATTTAAAATTACACAAACAATTTTTAAACTGACTACGAACGAACTTAAAGTACATGGTTTTTAAGATCGTGAACTTACTCGACTCGACGTCGGTGACACACGTGAAGCTTGCTCATACTATATCGTGATGTCGTCGAATGAAGTCGTCCAGGGCCGGGGGGGCAGTTGCCCCCCCTGCCCTGGAAATCTCGCAGTACATGTAATAACTCCCCTGATTACTAAACAAAGTATAAATGAGGACTTATCTCTAACTTTTAAATAAACCACGCAGTAGACTCTGACAAAATGCACGGTGTAATTGTCAAAAAACCGTGTCCGACTATAGCGCACAAAGATTACTCATTCAAAAAATTTGACTTGCCCCCAAGCCCCCCCTCTCCCTAGGCTTGACTTGCCCACCCCTAGGCCTGATTTGCCCCAGAGGCCAGAAGCTGGGTACGCCCATGAGTAAGAGAGTTACGCGAAGAGAAGGAAGATTTCCATAATTATTTCATCATGCCTCAACCGCTGTATGAAGAACTTTTGCGGCTCCCGGCGCGCAGTGCTGCTACACGTACGAGCCGAGACGAGCTAAAAGTAAGATTTCAAACAGATTGGATCACCGGCGAACTTGCGCGGCAATTTTAAATTACGCGTTTTTAAGATGACACACGGAGGACGGGTCTGAGCAGTTGTGTTGCGATGTGTGCAGGGTACGATGCGCCAAGTGTTTTTGTGTCGGGAGTTTGGTCGTGGAGTGTCTCTAGATCAATCTCCCTCTGCTGCAACATCGCTGGTCGTGTTGTTGGGTTTAACATTGCACCACCTCGCTCAACTGCCGTCTTTCTTCCTATTCACAAAGTTTTTTAAGTGAATGGGTTTAATAAACTAGCCCGGTTTACCATCAACGATTGCATTACTGCTTACCATCAGGCGGGATTGCAGTCAAGCGCTAGTTTATAATGATTAAAAAAATATAAAAAAACACACAGGCGAAAAAGCTCGTCGAGCTACAAGTCCGCGTACTTACCCGCACGTCTATCACCCACTTTACGGCAAAATACATTTATAATAATGACGTGTTTGAAAGAAGGCTTAGGGTTGCCAGATTGGAAAACCAATATATCTTGAGAAAATTTGACAAAAATAAAAGTACTCTACTACTTTTATACGATTTGGAAAAAATAACTAAAAGAATAATTTAAAACGAGTATTACACGCTTAAGTAACAGCTAGCTTGATCAACTAACTTCGGTTTAAAAGTTTAATAGTAGACCTAACTCACTTTAAATACTTTGATCATGTTATCTAAAACTTTTAACGCCAGCCTAAATTAAAGTTTTTGTATTCAATATCAAGAGCTGTTTTTTCAGGGTAGGTTAAATCAGACCTTTTTAATGTCAAAACTACATACCACAGTTTCACAAAAAGCCCCTTCAGTACTTCCCAGCTTCCCAGTGATTCAGCTGGGATGAAGAAGTCGCGCTACGAACGCCGCAGCAGTCCAGCGGAGTCTTTTAATTAGTTGATACCATAACATGAATAATTACAACCCAGATACATATAATAGACTATTGTTCTCTTTATGTTATACGCCTCTTGCTCTCACACATTGACAAAGAACGAGACGAATATAGTTGGTGTGGAAGTTCTAATCTTGTTATTTCATTCAAACTGTTATTAGTTTCAGTTTTAAAGCCTCAATGGCCTAAAAGCTTATCTGTTAGCAAGCTTTGTTATCAATAATGGAACTCACATAATGTGTCTATCTTTTATATATTGTTATAATTATAAAGATAATAACTTTGTTTGCTTGTTTGGTCGCGCTAATCTCCCAGAGATTAGCAGTTATATTTGATAAATACGTTTTGCATATAGGAGGTCAATTCTTGATGAAGGCTATTTCAATATAAAAAAAAAAATTGTTTGTACGGCAACTAAGCTTAATTTGTTAGTCAAATCGTTCTTTAAAACTATTGTTAGTAAATACATACAAAGAGACAAAAACAAATTGAAAATTGGTTGGCTGTGGGGAATTCTGCCCATCATCCCTTTTCCCGGTGGTAGGCCTCAACATCGGCTGCCGGCAGAAGTTATCACCCACTAGACAAGTCTTGCCGCCAAGCGTTTCGTCGTATTCTGGCATGATGTCTGGTAAAACCGTACAAAGGACGGGTCTGAGTAGTTGTGTTGCGATATGCGCTCGATAAGATGCGCCAAATGTTGTTGTGTCGGGAGTTTGGTCGTGGAGGGTCTCCAGATCAGTCTCCCTTTGGGGCAGCATCGTTGGTCATGTTGTTGGGTTTAACATTGCATCATCTCGCTCACGTGCTCGCTGCCATCTTCCTTCCTATTTACTCCGTTTTTTTAGGGAATAGGCTCTTAATAAACTAGCGCGCTTTACCATCAACGATTGCATCATTGCTTACCATCAGGCGGGATTGCGGTCAAGTACGAGATTATAATTATAAATAAAAAAACATGTCTACAGCGTGTCTGTCGATCTTATCTATCAATATACTTAGGATGCTGTTAGAACTAGGCCGACAAGATGGAGTACTTTCTGTTATCTACCATTGCTAAGATCTTTAAAAGCCGAGCATAAAAAAGAGGTAGAAAGTACGCTAAGCGAGAATAAAGTAATAACACAAGCAAACGATGCGTTGCGATGCGACGCGGTGGTTCAGAGGAAAAAGAAATTCCACACGAAAGAAGCCGCCGATATAAGTAAGTTAATTGTGTTGTTTAACTACTTGCTTAATTAACTTAAGTAAATTAGATACGCCCCGAGTTTTCCCCTGTAAAAGTTTCGGTCCTGTGGGAATTTCGCTATAAAAACTATCCTAATAGTATATCTTGGCTAAAGCCAGCTGTGTGCCAAATTTAATTCAAATACGTTCAGTAGTTTTTGCGTGAAAGAATAACAAATTTGCGTTTTTATAGTATTATTAGTGTTGCCATAATGCCTACCTTACTTTTTTCATGCAACAGACTGTCAAAGAATGAAATGTTTAAATACGGCAAAAGTTGGTTGCCAAGCACCGGAAGACGTAGCGTGGGTAGGCCCCCGACAAGGTGGACCGACGACCTGGTGAAGGTCGCGGGAAACCGCTGGATGCGGGAGGCGCAGGACCGGTCGTCGTGGAGAACCTTGGGGGAGGCATATGTCCAGCAGTGGACGTCTTTCGGCTGAAATGATGATGATGAAAAGTTGGTTATCAATTTAAAAAAAATTAAAAAAATTAAAAATGTTTATTTTCAACACATATGTAAATAATATCAACGTTATGTTTGGAGTCACCTTTTAAGCAAATTGTTTGCTTGTGTTAAGTGATTCCGCTCCTCCAGTTTACAATTTCTAGATTATTACATATATTATAATAATACTATATAATATTTATTAGAGATAGAATGCTTACGTGCGTGCGTGCGTGTGTGTGTGTGTGTGTGTGTGTGTGTGTGTGTGTGTGTGTGTGTGTGTGTGTGTGTGTGTGTGTGTGTGTGTGTGTGTGTGTGTGTGTGTGTGTGTGTGTGTGTGTGTGTGTGTGTGTGTGTGTGTGTGTGTGTGTGTGTGTGTGTGTGTGTGTGTGTGTGTGTGTGCGCGCGTGTGTGTGTGTGTGTGTGAAGTAAAAAAGCAAGTGTGCGTGAGTGTTTGTATTATTTGTTTAATGGTTTGGTTTTCAGTTTACGTGGGTGTGTGTAGAACAATCTCGATTTCTTCGTAACTTTTACTGCTCAGCCATTCTGTCAGAATTTGTTTGCAATCGCGGTATGTCTTAGAGTAGATGTTACATTTTTTATTAAGAACATTATATAAGTGACAAGACTGTTTAGTGTATTGCCTTGCAGCAAATGTCGTTTTGACAGAGCGTTCTGGAGCAACGTTATCTTTTCTTCTGGATTGTGTTCTGGAAGTGTCAAAGGGGAGGGATTTATGTCTTTTCAATATTATCTGCAGTATATATAGTTTCCTTACAGACAAAAGGCGCGAAGTTACGTATAAGCTTTCAGTGGGGAATCTAAGTGGTCTAAAGAACATAACTTTTAATAAAGCCCTCTGTGCCCTCTCTAGCTCTAAAAATTTTGTTTTTGTGGCTCCACCCCAAATTGGTAAACAGTACATCAATATGGATTGTCCCAAAGAGACATAGATTTGCTTAATAAGATCCTTAGTGGTAATGTGTCGAAGAGATTTGAATGTCCAGATTTTGTTCTGACTTTTTTTTTTAATATTGGTGTGAATGGGAAATCATGAAATGACCTCTCCCGATCTGGGCGGAGCGGAAGTCTGTGTCAGACTTTTGACCAACCTGCAACCCTAACCCAGGCATCGGTCTTCGTGGACCCCGTCATGATGTGCTGACATCTCTTTGAGGCGCCGTCGACTTGGGCCTGGTCCTTATCGGCAAGCCCGCGCTTGCGGTGGCCGGAAGTTCGATGTTGTCTTCCAACCAGGCCATCTCATGGGGCGGTTAGAGGCATGAGGGTGCTGAGAATCTCTGCTTCGCAAAAGAAGGTGATGGCTTGCCATGCACTCTCTCTTCGGACCATGGCATGACCAGGGCCGGACACTAGAGATCGCCGTCACGAGGACACGGCGGTGCTCCACTCGGTCCTGCCTTCGGTCACTTTATAGTAAGAAGCATAATACACTATAGGACCACAATCAAATATGAATTCACGAAGCGAAGAAAGTACGAAATTAGGTGGTCAAACCCAAAATAAAGTGGAAGGTCAAACCCAAAAAATGAACAGAGAAAAAAATAATATGCTTCAAAACTCTCTACTTGGATATCTTTTTATTCTTCGTACAAAAAATAAAGTAAATCAGTTGAATAAAGTATTTCCTTGTATCTCACGCCAAAGAATGCGGAACAATACGTTTGGTAGTACTTATTTAACATTCTTTAAGAAACTGTTCATGCAGGAATGTTCTTTAGCTGATCGATTGAGTTTTATAGCTTCTACATTTAGAACAGTTTGCAGCCCCGTTTTGATTGGATCAATGTACACTAACAATGTTGCCAGCAACATTTGATGGTGAAAGAAAAAGTTATTTTCTTCCTGTATCTATCTTATGGTCAATAATTCTTTAACTTCAGTGCTTACATTGTCACATATTTAGGTCATTAACTCCGAACAGATTAGCAGTTGATAAAAGTCTCTTCTACCAACGGTTTTCCTTGAAAAACTCTTTCCATTTTAGAATATCTTATAGGTAGAGGTCGTATATTCCAGCGCTTATGTACCTAAACTTGATTTGACGAATCAAATATATACCTTTCATTACAAGTGGATGCCAATATAAGTTTTGTTAATAAATATTTCTAAAAAATACCACCAGATGGCGCAAATAAGATATTTAAAGGAAAAAATTATATACTAGTGTATAAATATACAAAAAATAAAATATTTTATACAATTGTTAGTTAAAGGGCGTATCTACATAATGCTTTCGTCGGATTTTGTTCAAGTTTTGGTATATACATAAGCTCCGTAATTTCCGATCTCTACTTTTAGCTACTAGACGCCAGCAATTCCTTCCTTAACTTCGGTGCTTACGTTGTTACCTATGTAGGTCATTAACTCCGAACTTCCAAACAATTGGCAAAGGTCGTGTTAGTAGCAAAGGTCGTTGATGGTAAAGCGCGCTAGTTTATTTACAGACTATTCACTCTAGCCTTGAAAACACTTAAAATGCAGTTCGATGGAATCACCGCGGTTGGCAAATAATATAATAATAATAATATATACAGACAAATCACACAGATTGAGCTAGCCCCAAAGTAAGTTCGAGACTTGTGTTATGGGATACTAACTCAACGATACTATATTTATAATAGATACATATATAGATAAACATCCAAGAAAAGATCGTTTTCTATCATGACCTGACCGGGGATCGAACCCGGGGCCTCCACGTCGAAGGCAGGCGTGTTGACCGCTGCGCCATGGAGGACGACAAAATTGTTTAAGTCTCTCGATGTACGCGGTATAAATGAAGAGGCTAAACGCTTCGTTCGGATTGTTTTGGTGTCACCAATGTAAGGGTGGTAACTCGCCGTACGACGGTTCGTCCGGAACGGAGATGGGGGAATTAAATGCAATATACTCGCAAAAAAATTAAAAAAAATATTATTATCATTTATTTCTTTTATCATTTATGTACACACATAATATATGAATAAACAGAAAAGAAAAAAACAACAGAAAAACGGTACAGAAATGATGTTTTTTTCATCTCTTCCAGCATAATTATGTACGTGATACAGGACAATAGAAACAGAGATGTAGACAGCGTGTGAAAAAATAAAAGGATATAAAAAATAATACATAAAATCAAAAGAATTCTCAATCTTACATATGAAGCAATGGATTATTATGAATTTCTTTGAACATCCTTTGGATTGGATTTGTGAGTGTGTTACGCTGTTGGGAAATCAGTCGACGATCAGCTGCCACTCTTTGATCTTACATGTAATTGAAATTCAGTAAACACGTATAAGTAGGTAAAAGTTATTTCACACGTAATTTCGTCCTCAAATATTCAATGATTTTCTTCATTTCACGGACGACCCAGTTACCGAAATTTGATAGCATACCCCTATCGGTATTTCCCGAGTATTTGTGAACCGACAACTATTTACCATTATTGTTTAGGCTAGGTTCTATTCGGGAGTGCGACAATAGTATTATGTGGTATCTGGGAATTACTATTAAAGTGTGTAACCAGATACTATCTCCTTAATGTTACGTAGTTCTAAATGTGGAATGTAGGTAAGAATTTCTAGTCTAAGTTGATATTATTATATTGTTTGACGACGCGATAGGTGCATTGGCTGTACCTTCGACTGCTGTACTGCCTGTCTCGAGGATCGATTCCCGCACGGAACAAGTATTTGTATGGCCTACAGGTACTTCTTCCGGTTCTGGTTCTTTTAGTGTACCTATGTGGGTTTTAAATGTAAACATACAGTAGTAATTAATAAAAATAATGGTTAACCATGTAATACAAGCTTGCAGGTATTTCAGAAAAAAGCTCCTTTAAACCGCCTTTTAGGTTTCGTGCCCAAGAGACTGACAATTGGATGAAGGCAATGTTGATTATTTTTCCGATACGTTAAAAATTAAAAAAACTAATATCCAACAACGACAAAAATAATCAACTGCAAAAGAAGTTGTTATGTTATTTAAAATAAATTATATATAATAAGCTCATAACCCGTGCAACATCAAGAAGCTTACAACGATACCCGTTAGCTAAAATACGATTAGTAGTTTAGAGTTGTGCGTGAGCAAACATACCTACATAGCATATAAAAATTATAAGCCTCCTTTGGCTCTGCCGTGTAAGAATTAGGTTTCAAGTCAACCATTCGATAAGTTGACAAGAACTCACACAGTTTTGCGCAAAAATTTAGTCAAGAGAAATTAATCTCTGGAAATCTGGATTATTCTAATGAAAACGTACGATTAAGCTTAGACATTTAAAAAAAAAGTATAATTCTTTCAGACATTTTACAATTTTTTATTTTAATATTTTGTAACAATTAAAGAGTTCGAATATGCATGAACCTATAAAATACCGCTAATAAACCAGATAAGCAAGTAAGTTAATGTACGATCCAAGTTATAAGTGCCTTTGGCAAATTTCCTCAAACACGATTACATTTTAGGCGGGAATTTGGCAGTGTAAATAAAGTTTCATTAGTCGTGATTTCGGAATTGGGGCGAAAATAAATGATTTCGAAATATTAGTTTTAGTCGTTAATTTAGGCATGTCAATGTAATCTTGACCTTTGATCTTTTAGTTCGCGTGTCGCCGAAGCAATAAAGTTGTTCTGATTTCTTGTTTCTTTCAATTCTTTTTTATTCATTTATTATTTAATAACTGGTGACTACTAATACTGACCTAAAATAAGCTTAACATTTTACGCGAATCGGTGGGACGCCCTCAGCCTCAGGCTATTTGAACCGACGATTTTCGCTGGGTGACTGGTAGTAATGGAATGAGAGTTGCCAAAAATCGAGTTTGATGACGTGGAATAGGAGAGGCCTATGTCCAGCAGTGGACTGATATAGGCTTATGATGACGCCTAACATTATGCAATAGTTCTAAAGATTTGGGTTGAAGAGCATTTACATTTCAATCAAATTTCGCTAGTTATGAGCGAAATGATTGCCATCAACCCACACAGACACGGGACACAATAAATCCAGTTTCCGGACTACTATTGAAAATTCCCGATAGCATATTTGGTTCTTGAATTTTAATCTGGATTAATGAAAAACCCTTTCAAATATACAGAGCGAAATTGAATTGGCTCGCGAAGTCAATTTCTAAATACGACAAAATAAAAATTAAAACGATTTTTGTGCGGGTCAATGCCCATTAGTACCTATGTAAATATATATCGTTTAATCTAAATAGTACACTGTAGACTACATATTTATCTTTCCTTCCCCTTGGTATTCCATCCAAAGGTTGTCTGTAAAAATCACTGTCAGCTATAAGACCGCCCAATGTGTCACCCTTTGTAAAAACTTCATATTTATGTTATGTAATTTATATGGTGTACATAATAAAGAATATACTATTGTATTTCATTAGTTGTCTTGTTATTTGAAGTATGAGTTGAGGGAACTTGGTTTTTACCTAGCGATGGGAGTTGCCATAGACACGCGCGAACGTTTTTTCTTACTTAGATATTATTTTTCTCATTTTAGTCGAAGATACAGTAAGGAACGACCTTCACTCATCTGTTTATAGGATGAAAAGTATTTTATGATAAATTTAATATATTAAATAATATAACGCAGTTGGATTGAATTAGAAAGTCCTGACCAAAATGACTTTTCATTCAAGGTGCACCCAAGTGTTTAACGAATAAATTTCGTTAAATACTTGGGTGTTTAACGAATAAATTTAATACCAACCGCAAATATGAAGCCTATAAAATATAAAAACCTAGGTTTGACTATTTGTTTCCTGACATACGACATGACACAAGACGACAGTCCCATTTGTGGTTTGGGAGAATCTGTCCATTCTTTGGTTGCCTGGAAGAGATCGCATTAGCGATAACGCCGCCCATTGTATGTTTTTTTGATGTTGAATGTTTTTGTTCGATTTTTGATTGGTGTACTATAAAGAATAAATAAATAAATAAATAGCTACGGGTTGGCAGGTATAAACAGGATGTTGATATTATTAATCTTCACGCATCTATTTAATAAATAAATTTTATATCAAAATATGCGCTGTTTTATTGTGAACAGGGTGATATAAGATAAGCAAAAAAACCTGGCATAAATAACGGTTGAATGGAAACTTGTGACAAAGTGGTTCGTGGAAGTGGACCGCACTTCCACGAACCACTTTGTCAAGTATCCCGTGTACATCCGATAGTAAATTTCAGTTGAGCGGTCACTGATTGATGTCATGCTAAAACAATTGCCTTAATTAAAAACCAAGATAACACTAATTAGTAGGTCAATATTCTATTGTAAGGTTAACGAGAGGCCAATGACCCAGCCTTACCTCGTGGTCACTGAGCTACAAGCAAGCGACACGCGTTTGCGATAGTGATTAGACTCTGGTCGCAAATCACCGTGACGCAACTTGCGAAGGGATGGATGGACACGGCAAAAAAAAAAAAAAAAATTGAACGTGCGCTTATTTAATTAATGGAATTAATTAAAACATGACTAAAATCCTTTCATGTGACCAAACTATGTATATTAAATTATTTCGGAATTCCTAACAGAAAAAATCTAAAGACATAAAATTGACATGCTAATAAAGTACATAGTATTGCTGTTCTTGACAAAAGTTTTGTACATTGACATTATTACATATTGACATAAGTTTTGTACATTGATATTATTGCATATAGATAACTGTATTGTATATTGACAGTGTTGTATTTTGACATCTATAATGAATATGATTCTCATTTTAGTGTAATAATTGTATTTTAATTAGTTTCTGTTATATTGACATTGTTTTAATGCGATTTAATGATTTTTTCAAAATGTAACTATTTCACAAATTAATTAAATAGCATTTAATCAATTAATTAGTATCTTTAAAATTATTGTCACATGTCCAGGCTTATTTTATTTGTATTTTTATTGTCAAGAGTTGGCTGACCAGATTTCTATAAACATTTGTATGCCGTGGTCTGGTTTAACGCAGCGCACTCTTTATAGCCTATATATTCTATAACATCATTATTGTATCTAACCAAGTGCAACTAATAATTAAATAGTCTAAGATTAGGAAAGACGTTCACTATTTTTTTTTAATACTTATAAACTAGTGCATGACTGCAATCCCGCCTGATGGTAAGCATTGTGCAATCGTTGGTGGTAAAGCGCGCTAGTTTATTAAGCCTAATCACATTAAAAACCGTATTGAATAGGAAGGAAGCCGGCAGTTGAGCGAGGTGATGCAATGTTAAACCCAATAGCACGACCAACGATGCTGCGCCAGGGGTAGATTGATCTGGAGACCCTCCACGACCAAACTCCCGACACAACAAATTTTGTGTGCATCGTACCCGGCAAACATTGATCTGGAGACCCTCCACGACCAAACTCCCGACACAACAAAATTTGTGTGCATCGTACCCGGCAAACATTGCAACACAACAACTGCTCAGACCCGTCCCCGTACGGCTTCACCAGACATCATGTCGGAACACGACAAATCGCTTGGCGGCAAGATCGTCTGATGGGTGTTTGGATGGATGGTGCGCACGCGCCTTGGACACTATTTTCCGCTGTAAACTGTGTTGTGAGTTCGGTAAACATACTGCAACACTTTTTAAATAGGTATATTTGAGATAAATTAATATAACATGGTGCAATTATTATTATTGGTATCGATACAGTTGCTTATTCTGAACGAACTATATTCAGGTGTCGTATTAATAAATAATAACGTTGTGTAGGTCACACTTCTAGTATATATATTGAATCAAAATCTAATACGAACATCTATAATGTTGCATCCTTTTCTATCAGATATACACGGGATACTTGCCTCGGACCTCTTTGTCACATGTTTCAATTTGCATCAAATTGTTACTTTCAAAACTCGACAACCATGCCATGACAGGTTTTTTGCTTATCCTATAACATCATATTCATAATGACACAGCGCTTATTTTGATATAAAATTTATTTATTAAACAGATGGGTGAATATAAATAGTATCGATATACCTGTTTATACCTGCTAACCTGTAGCTATGCCAGGAAACAAATAGTCAACCCAAGGTTTTTATTTTCTACAGGCTTCGTATTGCTATGGGCTAGGGGTATTAAAATAAGGTTAAGCCGGTTAAGGGTTGCGAAGTTTATTGACAACGAAGGTACAGTCGATAGTAGGCAATGACAAGTAGAACGTAGTGATGTCGCACCGAAGTCTTCCCTTACGTCCACGAAGTCCGTGTCGTAGTACACACAACAACACCACAGAAGTTACTTCACGGAGTCCTTGAAGTGCTTGTTGCAGTTGTCGCTGTAGATGTTCTCAAAGATCGATTCTACTTTATCGCTTGTTTCGCGTCGATAGTCAAATGAAGACTGACTCCGCTGGCGCCACGGCGCTTTATATAGGTTATATAATTGAACATTCCAGATATGTCTAAAGGTATTAGTAATAGCGCATAATTTCGAATACGTTCAGCAGGTACCTACAGGTACTGCACAGAAGACGAGTTTCTAGTAATTTCGATGTCGACACTTCGTTGGCAATATTGATGAAACCTGTACCATTCGATAGGCCGTCCTAGGTCTAGCAATGCGTTTTTATATCGTACGATATACAGTGTCTAGGTCTCAAGATATAGGGCTTAAAAATTACGTACGGCATGTCACGCAATATTGAACCTTATGCCATTGACACAAAATACCCCAAGTGTTTAACGAATAAATTGTTTTAACATGACATCAGTCAGTCAGTGGTTTAATTACACCATTTCAGGCCAACGACGTCTTCTTCTTCTGTGGAACAGGATTAGGTATTTAAGTTTGGACGTTTAAGTTTGGTATGACTTTACTACGGGTTAATTAATCAAGATAATCGGCCTATAAATTGTCGTGTAACGACAAGAAAATTAAACTAAATTATAAAATTAAAGTAAGAAATTTTAAATTGCATAAAAATACCATAAGAGAGTGGAGAGATTGGGATTGCATAGTAGGGTGGTGTAAGTGAGGAATGGATGTGGAGCATATGAAAATGAGGTAGGTGATGAAGATATTTCTTGATGAAGACAGCTGTACTAAAGGGACGTGAAGGAGCACAGGCAGCTGATCGGCAGGATTTCGATGGCGGGCGACTGGCACGATGTGGATTCGGCATAGGATGGCCACATGCAGCAGCAGCTCGGCGTTCCCTTAGATGGGGTTATGTAGCAGTAGTGTTATTGCCTGAACACATCCAAGGATACACCTTTTGGGCATGCACAATAGCGGCGGTAAGTCCCCTCTTTGAGAGCTAGAGAGGCGCCATCAGCTTCCGCCTGACGCAGGTCCTCATCGGACACGGTCGTTTCGGGAGGTTCCTGTTCCGGATAAGGCAAGAGGAAACGCCAGGGTGTCACCATTGTCTGGATCACCCTAAGGACACGGTGGAGCATACGGTAGAGGTCTGCCCTGCTTGGGTAGAGCACCGCTGTGTCCTCGTAGCGGCGATCGAACTCTCGCGTCCGGTTCTGTTCCAGACCATGGACCGGAGCGAGAGTGCATTTCAAGCCGTCACCACCTTCTTCGAAGCAGTGGCAAAGGAGGAGGAGGAGCGCTTGAGGCAGTGACAATCCCAGCGCCTGCACGCCACTAGCCACCGCAGGAAATGCCTTGGACGGGAGTGCGGGCTTGCTCGAGGCGGAGGCGCGCGCGATTGTCGGCGCGCGCCTTTGAGGCGATGCACAGGGTGGTTTAACACCCCACTACCCCGTGCAGGAGACGAGGCCCGGACAGACCGGGCCAGCACGAGGATGTGGGGCCGTGGAAGAATTTAAACTCCCGCGGCCCCACGCGCGCTCGTGATAGAAGACACACCGGGGTGGTTTTAGTCAGTAAAAGTCTGACATACCCCACCCCGTCGCGCACCCCAGGGCGGCGGGCATCCTCGAAGAGAGGGAGAGGACTCGATAATCGTGAAGTCTGGCAACCTGCTCTATTTCCGGGAAAGCGACCAGCTGTCCCAGGGTGGCGTCGGGCTTATTGTCCACAAGTCCCTCGTGAACAACGTTGTTAAAGTCGGGAGCTTTTCGACTCGGGTGGCGTACCTTGTACTCAGAATAACCAAACGATATTCGTTAAAGGTTATACAGGTTTACGCTCCGACGTCTAAACACTCCGACGATGAGGTGGAGGCTATGTATGAGGACGTCAGTAGAGCCATACATTCCTCCAAAACCCACTACACTGTTGTCATGGGGGACTTTAACGCAAAACTGGGCATGCGAGAGGCGGACGAGATGAAAGTGGGGCAATTTGGAGTTGGAAATCGGAATCCCCGAGGTCAGATGCTATACTCTTTGTGATGAATTCTTTTTTCAAGAAACCATTGCACCGCAAGTGGACCTGGATTAGCCCCGATGGTCAGACCAAAAACGACATTGACTTCATAATGTCTACGAGAAGGCAAGTGTTCAATGATGTCTCCGTGATCCATGCGGTTAAAACCGGGAGTGATCACCGTATTGTTAGAGGCATCTTGAACCTCAACAGTAGGCTCGAATGCTCTCGACTTATGAAGTCTACGCTCCGTCCAGCGTCAACCCAACTCCAAAACCCCGAAAGCTTTCAGATCGAACTGCAAAATCGCTTCGAATGCCTCGATGAATGCGTAGATGTGGACGACTATAATAACAGGTTTGTGGAAACTCTCCAAACGGAAGGGTCCAAGTTTTACAAAACCCTCCGTTCAAAAGGACAGAAGAAGATCTCCGGTCCCACCTGTCGGCTAATGGAAGAAAGTCGGGAGGTGGTCTTAAAATCCCCTGATGACACTTCGCGTATGAGATGCCTTAACAGACAAATCTCAAAGTCTCTGACTCGCGACATACGTCAATTTAATACAAATTGTATTAAAGAGGCTATCGAGCGGAACAAAGGCTCCAAAGTGTTGGCACGAGATTTGTCTGTTGGACAGAGCCTACTTGCAAAGCTGAAGACTGGGGATGGTAGGATCGTCACTTCCAAGCCCGAGATTTTGGGTGAGATTGAGAAATTCTACGGAGAGTTATACACATCAACACACGTACCTGTTGTAAGCCTGGCTAATGATCCTAGAGCCAGACTAACCCGACACTACACCGACGATATCCCGGACGTCAGCTTGTACGAGATTAGTATGGCCCTGAAACAGCTCAAGAATGATAAGGCGGCTGGAGATGATGGAATTACGGCTGAACTTCTGAAAGCAGGTGGTAAAACCGGTTCTTAAAGCGCTTCAGAAGCTATTTAATTTCGTCATTATTAAAGGCGAAACACCTAAGGCGTGGCACAGGAGCGTGGTGGTGTTGTTTTTCAAAAAAGGTGACAATACCCTCCTGAAAAACTACAGACCGATATGCCTCCTGAGCCATGTCTATAAGCTGTTTTCTAGGGTCATCACGAATTGTCTCGCTCGCAGGTTCGACGACTTCCAGCCTCCCGAACAAGCAGGCTTCCGAAAAGGCTTTAGCACCATAGACCACATACATACGCTGCGGCAAGTTATACAGAAGTCCGAGGAGTACTCGTATAACAAACCACTATGCTTGGCGTTTGTGGACTATGAGAAGGCCTTCGATTCGATCGAGACTTGGGTGGTGCTACAGTCTCTCCAGCGGTGCCAAATTGACCATCGATACATTGAGGTGATAAAGTGTTTGTACAAAAACGCCACCATGTCAGTCCGTCTCCAGGATCAGGACTCGAAACCGATCCAACTCCAGCGTGGAGTGAGACAAGGAGATGTCATATCTCCTAAATTGTTCACTGCTGCGTCGGAAGATGTCTTCAAGCTCCTGGACTGGAAAGGACTTGGCATCAACATCAACGGCGAGTAGGTACATCACTAATCTCCGTTTTGCAGATGATATCGTGGTCATGGCTGAGACCCTGGAAGACTTGGGCAAAATGCTTAATGACCTCAGCAGAGCTTCCTAACAAGTGGGTCTAAAGATGAACATGGATAAGACGAAGATCATGTCGAACTCTCATGTCGTATCCACTCCAATTCTAGTTGGTTGCTCTGCACTCGAAGTTGTTGACGAGTACATATACCTGGGACAAACAGTCCAACTAGGTAGGTCCAACTTCGAGAAAGAGGTGTCTCGTCGAATCCAACTCAGCTGGGTAGCGTTCGGGAAGCTACGATACATCTTCTCGTCGCCCAAGATACCACAGTGTCTCAAGACTAAAGTCTTTGACCAGTGTGTGTTGCCAGTGATGACTTACGGAACTGAAACGTGGTCGCTCACAATGGGCCTCATACGAAGGCTCAGAGTCACACAAAGGGCAATGGAAAGAGCTATGCTCGGAGTTTCTCTGCGTGATCGAATCAGAAATGAGGAGATCCGCAGAAGAACCAAAGTCACCGACAGAGCTCTGCGAGTCGCTAAACTGAAGTGGCAGTGGGCAGGGCACATTGCTCGTAGAACCGATGGCCGATGGGGCAGTAAGGTTCTGGAGTGGCGGCCACGTACTGGAAGACGCAGCGTAGGGAGGCCCCCAACAAGGTGGACCGATGACCTGGTGAAGGTCGCGGGAAGCCGATGGATGCGGGCAGCACAAGACCGGTCAGCGTGGAAAGCCTTTGGGGAGGCCTTTGTTCAGCAGTGGACATCCATAGGCTGAAGAAGAAGTGTTCAAGTTTTAACTTCTGCTGGCTCTCCCGGAGTGCAACTTGCAACCCGTTGTTTTTTTTATAACTGACTCTGTTTGATTATGTATTCAGGTTTATTGACTTATTTGCTTTTTCTGACCAGCATTAATTAATCAGCTAAGAACAACAAAGGTTTCGATACCTCTGTTTTATTAAAGTAGTTTATTGCTTTTTATTCGGCTATAATATCATGTATTTTCGTTGGGATTGCTCGCACTTGATTTTAGGGTATGTTTGTAGTTTCTGTATTTTATTTAAGTACCATCTAGAAATATTCTTATATGTATTTCATTCTTGTCTACTTAATCCCTATTTAATATTAGGAATAGGGTCGCACGAAAATATATCGATACATCATAAAACGATGACAGTGCTAAACGTGCCGAACGCGGCTATTCATCTTTATCTCTTTAATAAAACTCCTTGTATTTGTACAGCCTATATTGACCATGATGTGACCGCTTAAATCTGTATTGTCATCATTGATTTTGACCACGAATCGAGTTCGAGATTGAAAGAACGAAAAAGTATTTATTTGGACGTGCACAGAAATATCGCAAACTAAACTATGGACAATCAATAAACAACAACAGTTTCAGGATGTTGCTGGGGCTGCCTCGTTCCTATAGTGCATCTGGCATGTTTGCGGAGGCTCGTATTGATGGCTTTCCTGCAGTTATACGCAAGAGACACTTGCTATGCAGAGTGAACGGGCATTACTAACAGTATTTTGAAGGTAGTCGCTGAAAAGATCGACTCTAAAATGATGTAGTGTTTCATACGGGTCCTAGTTTGACAGTGTGGAGTGTCTGGCTGAGATCGCAATTAATTAAAAAATGTTGTTTTACCTATTTTTAAGACTTTCTGTAGTACTAACCAAATATGTCCGATGGGGCCGACGGGTTCTCGAGTAGTGACCACGCACTGGAAGACGCAGCGTGGGTAGGCCGTCGACAAGGTGGACCGACAACCTGGTGAAGGTCGCTGAAAACCGCTGGCCGCATCCAGCGTAAGACCGTCGTCGTGGAGAACCTTGGGGAGGCCTATGTCCAGCAGTGGACGTCTTTCGCCTGAAATGATGACGATGATGAACCAAATATGGACACTGTTCAAAGTAAATTATTATTACTATAAAATATAAAAATAAAAGTGGAATGAAAATACTTACAAAAAGTCCTTTACGAGATCAACAGAAGTTGCAGCATTTTACAACGACGAGTATACATTGATGACAGATTAAATAATTGTTTTTGCTTCATTATACAGTATGTTAAGAAAACCCTGTCCGACCCATAAGGATAATAAAGGGTAGGTAAACACATGACCAAATATAATATAAAATTTTACGTAATCATCATAGTACCAATATAAATGAATTTTGAAATAATCTTTTTTTCCCGTGAATTAATTCCAACTTCCCCGAAATTTGGTAATTTTAAAAAAAGTGACAACACCGGTATTATTATGAGCGAATAGCGATGCGACCACGTGCCGCGTGCCCTGCCGCCCGCGCCCCGCGGAAGGGTGGTTAACGCAGATTTATTAAGTTACCACTTTTTGCGAAATAATATTTATTTTTTTAGGGAGATTTTTTTGTTAAGTTTAGCCCGGTTTTGTATCCATTAGTAGAATCAGTTATCGATACCTAACAACACCTTCACGGGTCGGACAGGGTTTTCTTAACATACTGTATATGACATATTTTCGAAATAATCATGAAAAGCAAAATTATACTATAGGTTTACTTATTCGCTGTCCAAGCATAAAAGTTCAACATTTCCTAGCGACTTTTTTGATATTTTCTTTTTAAATGTTTTTTCATCAATGACTGTATACATTTCATGGTCATTTATTTTCAGTGCTTTTGTCCACGTTTAAAAATATGTATTTCAAATGAAGTGTTGTCGAAAAATGAAGTCCACTATTTCTTTTTTTCTGCAAATGTATTCAAAATAATTAAAATGTATTGTTTATTTTGAAATTAATTTTTTATTACAATCTAAAGTACTATTAGATAATTATAACAAATGGTCTATTCTTCATTAAAAGCAAACTAAACAAATAACTAGTGAACGATTTATTTATTTAACTTAATAAATTTTAAGCAGGCACCTACTAAACTTACATAAAAGATTTGATAAGAAACGATCATAATAAAACCAGACAAATAATTTTAATATAATTTATTTTCTGACTAGAAATTATTAATTATACCAAATACCAGCTTTGGCCTTAACCCCTTGAGGGTGCCTATGACAAGCCGTCAGAAACATTAAGATCATAGAAAATGTTATTTACAATAATGGATGAAAACTAACATTGCTTCCCTTACATTAAATATTAACTAAGTATTAGAATTTACATTACAAAGATTATTTTGATAAGCTCTTATATATTGCGTAGATATCTTGAAAGTAATACGAAAGTATGAAAACATATCATAAGCGTATACTTGAACAAACATTGGTTCGTGTGAGCCAATGATTGTGCCAATAAACAATTGATCATAATCTGTCCATCCATTCCCAACATAAATCTTGTTTAGTAAATATCCCAAATGTTGGCTTTCCACGAAATAAGAAGTAGGGATTAATTTCTTATAAATGCTTATAACTTCTATTTTTGATAGACTATACGTAACAGTGTCTTATTATAATGACTATTTATAACAATTGTGGTCTCAGCCAAAATTAAAAACCTACCTAATGGAATATTATGTTTGTTACTATTTCGATATGACGACATTATGTTGTGTATAGCTACATTATCTGTGGCAAATCGATCGAGTTAATATTGCTAACCACTAATTACAGATTATTATAATACAGTTCCCTAATTAACGATAAAATTGAGTGAATATCTACGTTCTATTTTGCAACCAGATTTTATCCAGATTTCGAAATTTACACAATTATCTAAAATTAATATCTAATTCCTGATATATATAGCGTGTTTCCAGCATAACTTATCTAATAATTTATTAGCACATTATTCCTGATAGCTTAGCCACTACTAAAACTTGTATAGATAATAATGACGGATTATTTTTAAAGAACGCATGTTATTCCTAGTAGGTACACTAGCTTAAATATGTACTTATGTGTAAATAATATGACCGCAGTGTGTTTTATTTAGATTTAGCCGTAAAATAAATACGTTTAGCGAGAAATGTATTTATATTTAGTGCTAAGCGTATTTATTTAAATCATCATTGTGTCAACTTCAAGGAATTGGACAGGCATGAAATTATGTTAAAAAAATGTTTAACAGTGAATACTTTTAAACCCGCTTGCACTACTTATCACTAAATATATTTAGAGCTATATGTGTTTATTAAATAACTTTCTCTCTCTGTTATATAATTATATGTATATATAACGTTATTTTTCCTTAATCGAAACCTGAATATAGTTAGTTCAGAATAAGTAACTAAACTTTTTCCCAAAAATATTCGAAAATGCTGAAAGTTTGGTTACAGAGCGACATGCGCACAACTCAGTTCGCGGCAGATGATAGCGGTCATAACGCGCGTGCGCACAGCAGGTCGGTGTCCCTGCCTCGCAGTGCAAAGGTGAATTAATACGTTTTGAGTAAATATATTTTAAGTAAATTACAGTATGTTAAGAAAACCCTGTCCGACCCGTGAAGGTGTTGTTAGGTATCGATAACTGATACTACTAATGGAAACAAAACCGGGCTAAACTTAAAAAAAATCCCCCTAAAAAAATAAATATTATTTCGCAAAAAGAGGTAACTTAATAAATGTGCGTTCATACACTTCCACGGGCGGTGGGCGGCAGGGCACGCGGCACGTGGTCGCATCGCTATTCGCTCATAATAATACCGGTGTTGTCACTTTTTTTAAAAGTACCACATTTCGGGGAAATTTTCGACATTCGCGGGAAAAAAAAGATTATTTCAAAATTCATTTGTATTGGTACTATGATGATTACGTAAAATTTTATATTATATTTGGTCATGTGTTTACCTAACCTTTATTATCCTTATGGGTCGGACAGGGTTTTCTTAACATACTGTATACTACCCTTTATTTTGTCAGTTCCTGCATTTACGAGTAACATAAAAAAAAATATGTAAAATAAAAAATAACATAATCCTAAGCCTGCAATTGTCATGGGAAATATTATCACTCGTTAGTTAAAATACAAACAGCAATTATTATCAATGAATGCAAGATGACGCCGCGACGCCGCGCCTCTGCAGGCGAGCGGTGCGGTGGCGTGTTGACCGTATTTTTGTAGAGACAACCAGGTAACATAACAAGCTTTAAACTTTGTGATTTTATATGATACCTTTTTGAAATTTTGTACAAAAAATAACATTGTATACGTATTGAGCTAAATATATTCAATGAATTGTTGTCCAAGTGAGCCTTTGTGTTTAAATAGTGTAAGTAGAAATTCAAATACAACAAAAAGAAAGTTCCCAAAATATGGTCTGCCAATTTCCTATTTACATTGTAGATAACTAACTACCGTAAAACAACATCGAACAGTAAATGAAACAAACAGTGTTTTCTAAAGGGGCATTCTTTACTGCAATGCCTGTCTTCAGTAATACACCGGCGACACTAAATATTGCAAGTAAGTATTTGTGCAACATTTTTATGTTTCGACAGACGATCCCTCCGATATTAATAACAGAGTCAGTCATGTTATATATAGTTTTACTTTATTGCATATACACATCTCTTTCAGGTGTCACTAAGATCAATGTTGTTTTGATTTTATTCGGTATCATAACACAATGTTAAACCAAATGTCTATTCAGAAAAGTGAAGCAAAGCAAAGAGTACAAGACTATTGGTTACATTCTGACATTTAATAGCAGCCAGGTAAAAGCTTGTCCCATCTAGAATGCTCCTGCTTATGCCGCCTTAAATACTATGTATGACATCGATTTAGACCCGTGTTCGCATAACAAATCACTTAATAAATTTAGCGCAAAATGAATTTAAATTATCGTTCTATTTCTATCTGTCGTTTGATGATTACTACATAGAAGTCTACGATCCAAACACGACACTTCTAGTGCCAGACCTATGGGCATTTCCTACTACGACACATGTAAATTTAATTTTAAGTACGAACTAAAAATGAATGACAACGCAACTTGACAGTTGTCTTACTGACGACGTATTTTTATACTATCAAAATAATCTTTAATTTTATGGTTCAGATTGAAATATCGTACTATTTTCTCTGTTGAAGGATTTTGATACTAAGTCCCTAGAGATTGAGGAAGGTTTTAAACATATTTAGTGCTAAATAAATTTAGTGATTTGTGATACAAGCGGGCCTTATACGTAAAATATTATGTACACTATACATAGCGATAAATACATTTAACATGATATGTTCTAAGATATAATACTGCCATTCATGACTATTATACACATTTGTACCTAACTAATAAAGTTCATTAGCGCTTTTCCCCATAAAGTATTACTCGTAACGTAATACTGCTTACATGTATAATTTCAGTGGAAGGGAAAGTACTAAAATAGGTCGACTTTGATCGACGTTTTTGGGTTTTTCAATTCAGTAGCTAATGATAGAGTGTGTTAGGGTACTTTTGTGCTTAACATTTCTATAGACGATTTTGAAAAGCTATTAAGTTTCAAAAGACCTTTACATGAACATGAATGAATGGAAACTGTACTTATTGAGTTTAAATGAGTAACCTAAAGGATAATATCGCTCACATAGTAATATATTGGCACATGTACAAAAAATGTGAAGCTGAATTTACCTATTACATATCTTTAATATTTATTAGCGTCTATACTAGTACGGACGACAGAAAGTCAAGCTACACCAAACTGTCAGATATTCCCAATCAACCTTTAGCTTTAATGCTTTAGAGATAAAGTTGAAAATCTAATAAGGAAGTCTGACAAATTGTAGCAGCTTCATGTGCTGTCGTCTTTACCTCGAACCCTATAATATATATAGATTAGTAATCAAATTCAGTGTTCCACGGGTTAATGATACGATTTATATATAACTAGCTGCCACCAGCGACTTCATTCGCGTGGAGTTAGTTAAAATATACAGCATACATTTTAAATGTTTGTTATGCTCCACTTCTATTGGTCACAGCGTGATGTTATTTAGCCTGAAGCCTTCCTGGATCTATGCGCTATCCAACACAGAAATATTTTTTCAAATCGGACCAGTAGTTCCTGAGATTAGCGTGTTCAAACAAACAGATAAACTCTTCAGCTTTATAATATATTAGTAAAGATTTTTTTCAGATGCATTTACAGATTGATGGTTTTTACAGATTAATGATGACGTCACTTTGAAGTTGATGCATGAAGGCTGCGCTGATGATAATGCTCGGGTCACCAGTGTGGAGGCATCAGGAACAGGGAGTAAAGTTCACTCATCCTCCATAGAAAAGAGAAAACCCTCCAACCAGACAGCTGTTATGTCTGGCGGGCACTTGCCCGACCGTTGATTTTTAGGAAGTTGAAAGTATGCTAGATGCACGGTAAGCTCTACTTGCGAGATGTAGAATTCGTGTGACGTCAGTATGACGTGTTGTTAGCATGTGGCGGTTGTAGATACCGCCACACATTTATAAGATTTTGATCCTTGTTTCTATTAATTATTAAAAACGTAGATGTGTCGATATATTGCTAGGTAAGCGATCGACTTAAGTCAAAATTTTGGGTAAGCGAGCGACTTACGTCAAAATTTTTGGAATAAATCAAAGTAAAAAATTTAGTTCCAGAGTATTAGTAGATTTCTAGATATACAGTATGTTAAGAAAACCCTGTCCGACCCGTGAAGGTGTTGTTAGGTATCGATAACTGATTCTACTAATGGATAGAAAACCGGGCTAAACTTAAAAAAAAAATCCTCCTAAAAAAATAAATATTATTTCGCAAAAAGAGGTATCTTAATAAATCTGCGTAAGCGCCCTTTCGCGGGCGGCGGGCGGCAGGGCACGCGGCACGTGGTCGCATCGCTATTCGCTCATAATAATACCGGTGTTGTCACTTTTTAAAAATTACCAAATTTCGGGGAAGTTGGAATTAATTCGCGGGGAAAAAAAGATTATTTCAAAATTCATTTGTATTGGTACTATGATGATTACGTAAAATTTTATATTATATTTGGTCATGTGTTTACCTAACCTTTATTATCCTTATGGGTCGGACAGGGTTTTCTTAACATACTGTATACATATAAAGGTCACATTCTAAAGCATTATTAGCAGCCGATGCAATTTATGACATGCCTTTGATCATTACGTAATAGGAAATATAAAGCATAACATACTCTTTCCCAGTCAATCTTAAGTCAAGTGGGATTCCCAGTGATATTAACTTAAACTTGATGTAATGCATATCAATAAGGTGTCCTATTTCCTTTTTATTTAAGATTTCTCCAAAAACGTATTACCTCAAAGCCGGCCAATATAGAAATATTACAATGAGGCCGCCTTCTTTAAGACGAGTCTGATCCTGAAATATTACGTAAAAGTTTTTTTGAAACATTATTTTCTTTATTAATGAAATCATCATCATCATTCTCCTTTACTTATTGACGTTCAAAATCAAAACTCATTTGTACAAATTAGGCTGAGAATCAGCATTTTTGGAATGTCAATAATCAATAATATACAATGTGCAACATAATGGGTATATGCAAGGGCATGGCATCTTTACATGATATTAAATAATATTGGAAGGGTTTTTTAATCCCATCTCTTTATGTTAGGAAGTTATGAGAAAAAACACCGCCTGTGATAGGTTACTATCATACTAGGCGCACAGGATTATTGAAGATATTTATCGTGATTTTGGCAAGTAACGTGACGTGTAAAGAGTAATTATTAACGCATGTAGTGGTGCCACGTTTGTTATAACTTGAATTTAAGAAACACACGAAACTGAAAATTTGATACCATTTTTTTGAGTATTTTATTTTTCTCAGTGGTAGGACATAACATTGGCTGCCTTCAGAGTTCCAACCACTAGACAAAGTCTTACCGCCCGGTGAAGCCGTACGGAGGACGGGTCTATGCAGTTGTGTTGCGATGTGTGCCGGTATGATCGTAGAGCCTACTAATATACTCTTAATAAACTAGCGCACTTTACATTCAACGACTGCATCACTGCTTCAATCAAGCGGGATTGCGGTCAAGCACTAGTTAGTATTTATAAAAAAAAAGTTGAAACCCTTTCGATATCGTTTGATATCATGTAAAGATGCCATGATCTTGGTATGTATATACCCTTTATGTTACACCTTCTATAAGATAGTCCTCCAAAACGCCCGCTCTTCGGCACTTCCTAGTTTCCTTCCTTTCGCTGGGAAGAAGAAGTGGCGGAGCAAACTCCCCAGCAAATAGCTGTCCGTTAATTTAAAGTTTATTTACTAAAATTTACATAATTCTCTATACGCCGCGATGTCGGTAGTTACCCCTTTCTAACCATATCATTATTAATACAGACTATTCATCGTATCTTTGGTTTTTCCTTTCTCTTTTGCCATCGATATTCATACTAAAAGCTATCCTTGCACGTCATGCGTCCAATGACAAGCGCTTCCCACACATCTTTTCAGTTATCGGTGCCAGTTTCAGACTGTCTATTATTGGAATATTTTATTAAGTTCTCTAATATTTATTACATAGCTATTTTTTATTAGGGACAATTAGGGCCCACAAAAGCCATTTTATTAATAAATGTTGAAATTGAATTTTCATTTGACGGGGCAAATAGAAATAAAATGAGGAAATTAATGTTGCTTTTGTAAGTCAGTGAAACGTCAAATAATGATTTTATTAATTTGTGGACAGTTAAATAATGTGACCCAAAGAAGAAAAAACAACAATTTGACGATTATTAAAAAGAAAAGGAACTAATGTATGATATTCCAGTTCGGCTAACAAATATTCGATTTGTTGTATCACCTGCACATACCTGCGAATAGGTATATTTTGAGCGGCATAAAGCAATAAAGTCGCATTGGATAAAATTAATTACTACCTTTACAGTTTTAGCTGTAACTGATTAGACTAGGTCAGCTTCCAGCCCGACCAAACATAGTTGGGAAATGGCTAGGGAGAATAAGATGATGGTAGGTGATAGGTCTCCAATCCGCCTACCAAGCGTAGGAATTGGGTTGTATTCTAAAAAATAATTTAATGTCCATCAGATAGATTTATAAAAAATATTGAACACGTATTTTTTTATTTTTTCTTTCATTCAAAAACTTAGGAAGATATATTGATTGCAAATGTCGCATGATGTCACGCCGTGGTGCAAAATATACTACGGCATGATGTAATTAGCCCCCCTCCGTAACTTTAATACGCTATATCTCAGTAGTTTTTGGTAATTTCGACAAAATAAAAAATACGGGTCTTAATTTTTTTTACTATCTATAAGACGGACTAATTATTTTATTGATTTTCATACCTTGGATACATCCCTATTATGGCAATGCCCCCCCAATGGAATGAAAGCCTTGGGGGAGGTCTTTGTCCAGCCTTGGACCTCTATAGGCTGAATAGATGAAGGTGATAGGTAAGGTACAGGCTGGTGTCCACAATTCCATGATAATTCACGTAATTCGTGTACGGAGATGATGATGTAATTTAGTGTGTTTTTAATTGGCAGGCATTTACATTGTTTGGTAAATACTTGATAATTATATAAAGAATGTGGTACCTTAAGTACTTTTTTCTTGAAATGACCTCTTTGTAATATTTTTATACAAAAAAAAAAAAAACTGAAGAATGACAAAGACGAGTGAGACAGTGAGATTATTTACAAAGTGCAAGGGTGACTGTGAATAATGGTTTAAATAAAGTGCTTGAGAAATTATAGTTTATTTCTTTTAAAACATTTACTTAAAATTTCTAAGCTCTATCTTATGTGTTTTTAAACAATTTTATCTATTTCAATAATATAGTTTTGTATATGTAAACCTATTTAGTTAATGTTAATAAATAAATTATCTTTTTCTGGTTGTTTAAAAAATAATTACGTCTGAAATGTTCATTATAATTTATACCTATTGATTAATTATTTGATAAATCTTAAATAGGGACACGATGAACGAAGTTAATTTAGGATTGTTTTGCAATCGATAAATAATTATCATTCGTAGAACAAAATTGACTTCTGGCAGATTTAGTATGAAAGAACTGTAAAAAATTAAAGGATCAAAAATTCAAAAGTGTATGTACAATACCTACAACTGAAGTTCTAATAATGAAACAAATTGTTTAAGTTTTTTTTTAACTTTAAATTTTTTCAGTGAATCACTGATAAATTTAAATATTAAAAAATCTATACATGAACTGTAGGATTTCTTAAATTTGGAATTCGTAACACTTTGTAAGTCATTTTTAAATCTTATAAGTTTATTTTAATATTATTAGATATTCTGTATAGTTTCCTAACGATATATTTTACAAAACAATTTTATACTAACATTTATTTACAGAAGTATCACAGGAATTTGTAAATTAATAAATATATGTAAACGGTGGGTTATGTATTGTTCTGATAAGCTTGACTAGATAAGTGGAGTATCTATATATACATTTAAAAGTTGGTTTTCAGAAGCCAAATCAATTTTTCTGACGAATAAACATGACAATTTGACTTATTTTCTAGGCAAAATCTATAAATCCACATATTATTTATTTTTTACTTCGGATAAAAGTTACTTGAGTAATCAATAATCTACATTGAAGTAATAAAAATAACGTTAAGGCATACTTTGAAATTTCTATTTCTAAATGGGAATGTAAAAATTTTTCAAGATTTCTATTTATAAATAGAAATCTCAAAAATCTGCTCTAAAATAGTTTGTCTTTGTTATTGAAGAGTAGCCATCAACTTTATGATCACTCTAAAATACTCTTAGTTATAAACCAGTGCTTTACATTACAGTATTAAGAAATAAAAATATTAATTTCTTGTTTCAAATTGTAATTTTTGGTTTGTTTTATGTATTGTTAGTATCAGTAGTAACAGTATGGAGGGCATGGATCGATAAACACATCAACTTGGGAACAAGTTGAAATGATTTTGAATCTTATTTTTATATCATTAGCATATAAATTTCTTTTTTTTAATTATTTAGTCATTTATTTTGAATAGACTTCAGCATTCCATGGAATACTTTGGCATTCGAATGGTCCGTTGGTATCTCAATGATAACATTTCTTTCGCGATACTTCGTTGGTACCACCAGCTGTTATTAAACATATTTGAAACCAAAATTAACAATTTCTTGCAATTCACTCCTACAACGGAACAAAAAGACACAAAGAAAATAATGTGCCCTGATTTAATTATTCAAATTTATTTTTCTTCCACAAAGTTAATGAAATTGTCTGATGTAGATAGCATCTCTTTTATAATACAAACAAATTAAGAAAGTAATGAGGGAATTCTTTGTTGGACATCTTGATACTTGTAACTTATTACTCCACCCATAAAATGTACTTGTTCAGTTAGAATTAGGGGAAAAACTACAAAGGACTTTTAAATTCAGCTATGGATATTCATTATTTCTTACGACAATTTGAATTTTTGTTATTAATTTCGTAAATATATTTTCTATTACATATGTATGTAAATATTTAATTTCACGCCAATGATATGAAGGTATATTGAACTTATGACTGTAATTATAATTGCTATGACATAGAAAGCAAAATTTACACTTTGTAACTAGTTGTGCCAACTTAGTTATTATTTGATAGTTTCATAAACAGATAATTACAACCAATACTATCAATTACTAAGTTCGCGCAACTGATTTAATTCCCCTCTATTCATAAACTTTGCTTAAAGTTAACTAGTGATTAGCGACTGTTTAACTATAAATTTTTGATGTTTGCACGTCATTTACTTTAATCATCGTTTATAAATAAACCCCTTATAGACTATTGTGTTTATTCCTAAGCGATGATCAAATTTAAGTGATGTGAAAACGTCAAGAATGTATGGTTAAATAGTCACACAGTTAACTTTAAGCAATAAGTTTATGAATAAAGGGGATTATGTAAATCCGAAGGTTAATTGCGTAACACACTATCAATAGCAATGGGTTTAGTTTTGACAGTTCAACAGAATAGAGTATTGGACTAAAAAAAACTAATTAGTCCGTCAGTAAAATTTAGAAAAATTCTAGACAAGTATTTTTTCTTTTTTCATATAAACAAAAAATGAAGACGACACAGTGCGTTGAAGACTAGTGTGACGTCACTGCACGCTACACTTTTTAGCGAACAGTGACGTCACTAGCCACCACTCCTGATCTTTGATGCTTTTTATATTCGTAAATTTTTATTGATTTGATAAAACATAATATACCTATGCAATATTTTTCTATAATCTGAAGTCGTGGTGGCCTAATGGTTAAAACACCAGCCTCTCAAGTATGAGTGCGCTGGTTCGATTCCAGGTCAGGCAAATACCAATGCAACTTTTCTAAAGTTATATGTACTTTCTAAATATATCTTGGACACCAATGACTGAAGGTGAAGGAAAACAGCTTGAGGAAACCTGGACTTTATAAGTCTGAAATCGCCAACCCGCATGGAGCAAGCGTGGTGATTACGCTCAATCCTTCACTGTATGAAAGGAGACCTGTGCCCAGCAGTGGGACGGTAAAAAGCTAGATGATGATGATGATGATGAATCTGAATGACGGACTAAATGAATTTTTTTTTACGCAGGAAAAGTCCCTATTGTTTGCATTATTTAAGTTAGTAGGTGAACATATCTTTCAAACATATGGAGCAATGGAATAGCAATATGCTTCAAAATGAGAGTAAGAGTGTGTTACGTAATTAGGGAGCCGGCTTAATAATCTAATTCCTTGGCAACGAAGCGCAGGCGTTAAAAAACCTTTGTAAGGCTAATATACATTTTCTATTTCTAATATCACAATTCACACAAAAGACGGCGCATAGTATTTGTTACACGGTTTAAAAAAATAATAATTATAAATAACAAAATGTTTTCGCTTATTACTTGCGGTACGTCTTTACACAATGAGTAGCAATGCCAGACTGACAAGTCCGCTTACTTTTTCTTCCATCGTGCTAAATAAGTTAATTATTCAGCGTGTCGCCAACGTCTTTCATACTGAGACTGCCTTTTGTATGTATTGTGTCAATACTGTTCGTATCCCATACCAGTCTTTGGGCGTTCAAACCACATCACTCTGGTCAAGCAGCCCGTTATTACTGTTACCGTCTTCTTGTCAAATGTGATACTCTCGAAGCGGCCGCACTGACTCAGCCGAAGACCTTGGAGTTGGGTCTACCCCTGACAGGCCAAGGGAACCACTCCTACGCACCACTAAGGTTTTAGTCCCATAGTCAGTGACGAAGTTTTCGTTTCGTGTCGGTGTGTTGGCCCTGACGCTTTGGTACCCGCAGCAAGGAGGATACCTCGAAGTCAAGATCTTTTTGAAGGCTTCTCGAAACTCCGTGTTGAATATTGAATAAATGATAGGGTTGAACGCTGAGTTTGAGTAGCCAAGCCACGTCAGGATTTTGAAAGCCAAATCTGTAACAAATTAATAAAATTAAACTTTCTGCTTCTTTTAATGAAACACGTTAGAGCTCGGCGCACTTTGAGGTAATAATTCAATAAGAATTTTAAAATGTTTCAGAAAGTCTATTAAAGTTGGTCTCAAAGTTTTATTTTCATAATTCTGTTTTTTGTCACGAAGTCACGAAGAAAGTTTTAAAAGTTTCTATGGCGAAATAGGTTTTATTTTTTCTCTTTCAAACTCTGTCTACATTTCTTTTTGAGTCTATAGAGGTCCACTGCTGGACATAGGTCTTCCCCAATGCTTTTATTGCTGTGGGGGTATTTGCCATACTCCCCTCGCTTGGCAGGTAGGTTGGGGATCGCAGTAATTTGACTTTCCACAGGAGAAGCGCTGTTGCTCGCTTCCTTGTTTTATAGAATTCCCTTAGTGTAGTTCTCTCGGTGGTAGGCCATAACATCGGCCGCCGGCAGAAGTTACCACCCACCAGATAAAGTCTTGCCGCCAAGCGATTTGTCGTGTTCCGGCATGATGTTTGGTGAAGCCGTACGGAGGACGGGTCTGAGCAGTTGTGTTGCGATGTGTGCCGGGTACGATGCGCTAAATGTTGTTGTGTTGGGAGTTTGGTCGTGGAGGGTCTTCAGATCAATCTCCCTTTGGCGCAGCATCGTTGATCGTGTTGTTGGGTTTGACATTGCATCACCTCGCTCAACTGCCGTCTTCCTTCCTATTCGCTCAGTTTTTCTGAGTGAATAGGCTCTTAATAAACTAGCGGGCTTTACCATCAACGATCGCATCACTGCTTACCATCAGGCGGGTCTGCGGTCAAGCGCTATAGTTTATAATTATTAAAAAAAAAAAGTGCTTCTTACGACACCCATGGCAGGATATGGGTTGGTACTATTCTAAGCCCGGTACTACACGGACAACATTGGCACATTTCTACATTTATCTATCTATTATCCTATTGCCGGTTTGCTGGAAGAGATTTATTATGAGAGATTAATACTAATATATCTTATTTTAATATTTATTTACACACACGCATGTATATGTATAGACACGAAAACACAGAAAAGAAAAACTGGTACAAAAGTGATGCTTCTACCACCTTTGTACCTGTTTTACTATTCTGTAACAAAATCAAGGTATCATACTTCATTACATTGAACCAAGTACTTCGTTAAGTACAGAGTGTATCTGATATCGTAACGCAAACTTCGCGTAAAGGCTACACCGCGTGCTACTAATAAAATTATGATTGTCATTTATGTCATTAAAGAGAGGTTAAAGAAATCACAGTGTTTAAAAAAAAGTGTTGACTCGACCTTTGAACGTTGCAAGCGTGCCGCCGTGCGTGTTTGTAGGTATGATGTTGACCTATGATGTGAACTCTATTAAATCAGCCGTTAGAATAGTTTTTCGAGTTTCGTTCACATCAAATGTTAATATTGCTTTGTTTGATAATTATAGGTAGTTTTATCCTCACAATTTGGTAAATTAATAAGAAAATAATCGTTTTCATCAGTATTTCATAAAATTTTGATTCACTTTATGGGTAATAATGCTAAACCTCGCTAGTAGTATTATGTTCGCTAATATGTTCATGAAGTTAAAATATAAAAAAGTTTTTTTGTTTGTAGTAAAGTAAAAGCAGATAAATGTTTAGTATCGGGTGTGACCCCCTCTAGCTAAAATCACAGCTTGAATTCATCTGGGTATGCTAGCGAGTATATCCCGGATACTTGCTAGCGGAATACGTTCCCACTCCGAAGTAATAACATTCTTCAGCTCTCTGATGGTCTGCGGAGCCGGTTGTACTGATCTCACGCGGTGTTTCAGAACGACCCAGACGTGTTCAATGGGATTGATATCGGGACTTCGAGCTGGCCAATCCAAACGACGAACAACGACGAACATACGTGTATGGTATCTATGGATAGGTCTTCAAAAATGATTTTTTTTCTAAATCGAATAGTTTCCGTGACAGACGCTGCCAAAGTAAAAAAAAGTTGATCCCCCCAGTAACTTCTAAAATAAGAAAATGAAAAATCTAAAAAAAAACATATGATGTACATTAATATAAAAACTACCAACGAAAATTGTTTTGAACGAGATCTAGTCAGTAGTTTTTTTTAATAGCTCATAAATCGTAAACCGCTTATTATCGCGTAATCTTTCATACAAATAACTTAAGTCCCTTAATTTCATAAATCAATGGTACGGAATCCTTTGTGCGTGAGCCCGACACGCACTTGGCCGGTTTTTTTAAATACCACGGCATTTTTAATACCGGCCAGTAACGTGTACAAACGATTCATACCTTTTTTGTATTGTATCTTTTTAAAGATGAATGAAAATCAAAACCGCCCGTTTTTTTTGCAAATGAGTGTACAATATGATCAATTCATACATTAACCAATACGATTACCAATAACAATTTATTGAAGCTTAAATGCGTTGATTAAACAGAATACGTGCATAATTCGTAGAATTAATTTTGATTTAAACCTAACTTTTGTACGTAGGATTGCAATTTTAATTTTAATTATATTTCATTATATTCAGCTCTCTCTCTCTCTCGCAAACAAATTATATACTGTATTAACTTAAAACCTGCTACAAACGTCACTAACTTCTGCTGTTATCATTAATAATGTTATTCTTAGTATATTTATGAATGCCAAGTGATTATCTAGTCGTACATAATGTCTAATGAAATCGTTTTGTTGACATAGTTAATTAAGAGATGAGACCATTTGTTTTGCACACCATTATTTATTTAGATTAGATACTTTAATTTGAAGGTGAAGCCGTAAGGAGGACGGGTCTGAGCAGTTGAGTTATGATGTGCGCCGGGTACGATACACCAAATGTTACTGTGTCGGGAGTTTGGTCGTGGAGGGTCTCTGGATCAATCTCCCTCTGACGCAGCATCGTTGAATGTGTTGTAGCGCTTAACATTGCATCACCTCGCCAGCTGCCGTATTCCTTCCTATTGACGCAGTTTAAGACTCTTAATAAACTAGCGCGGTTTACCATCAACGATTGCATTACTGCTTACCATCAGGCGGGATTGCGGTGCAGCACTTATTTATAATTATAAAAAAAAATATTACTTTAATTAACAGAAAGAAAGAATAGTATTTATTAAGCACAGACTTAAAGACATTGTTCAAATTATGCATCAACATTGTCAGCCTATTCGCAGTCCACTGGTGGATATAGACCTCTCCTATTTTTTTTTATACGAGCTTAAACGCAATCCCGCCTGATGGTAAGCAGTGACGCAGTCGTTGATGGTAAAGCGCACTAGTTTATTAAGAGCCTATTCAGTCTAGCCTTAAAGACATTCAAATTGTAGTCCGACGGAAACACCGCCGCTGGCAAACTGTTCCAATCCCTCGATGTACGCGGTATAAAGGAGGAGGCGAAACGCTTCGTCCGGATCGTAGTGGTGTTAACAACATAAGGATGGAAACTTTTTTTTTTATTCAATTATAAACTAGCGCTTGACCGCAATCCCGCCTGATGGTAAGCAGTGACGCAATCGCTGATGGTAAAGCGCACTAGTTTATTAAGAGCCTATTCACTCTAGCCTTGAAGACACTCAAATTGAAGTGTGACGGAAACACCGCCGCTGGCAAATTGTTCCAGTCCCTCGATGTACGCGGTATAAAGGAGGAGGCGAAACGCTTCGTCCGGATCGTAGTGGTGTTAACAGCATAAGGGTGGAAACTCGCCGTACGACGGGTCATCCGATCGGATGGTGGAACGGAGATGGGGGAATTAAATCATGCAATTCCCTCGCACACTCCCCAAAATGTATCCTATACAAAACCGAAAGGCTGGCTACTCTACGCCTGTGCTCTAGGCTTTGGAGACCGTCTCGTGTTAAGTCAGGGTCACCAATCAGCCTCTTCGCCCGCCCCTCCACTGAATCCAAAGTGGCCAGGTGACACTTAGCAGCACCAGCCCAAATGTGGCTGCAGTACTCCACACACGCACGGACCTGTGCTTTGTAAAACATTAGAAGCTGCCCTGGTGTGAAGTACCGCCGGACCTTTGAGATAACGCCAATTTTCTTCGCAGCCACCTTGGCCTTGGACTCAATGAACCGCCCAAAGTTTAGGTTCGAGGAAATCTCTACTTCCAAAAGCTGAAGGCGGTTGGTACGCCATTCAACTCGTTTCTCGGCAACTCTCATCCAGTTACTTCCATCCATCCTACGAAAATCGTCGCTCCACCTAGCCTAAGGGCATTCCACGCTAAGTTTACCGAAATGGCACAGGTCTGCTTTCATACAGAGAAGGATTGAGCGAAATCACCACGCTTGCTCAATGCGGGCTGGCGATTTCAGACTTAAAGTCCAGGTTTCCTCAAGATGTTTTCCTTCAACTTCAGTCATTGGTGTCCAAGATAAACTTAGAAAGTACCTACATATAACTTTAGAAAAGTTGCATTGGTACTTGCCTGACCTGGAATCGAACCCGCGCACTCATACTTGAGAGGCTGGTGTTTTAACCATTAGGCCACAACGACTTCGATTTATTTCGAAATTAAGGATGTCGCAACAAAATAAATAGTGAACAATAGCTCCGATTCCCATTTTCCCAAACTAAATTAAATTTAAGTTCAATGCGTCATAGATCGTAGTCACTCTGCGCTTAAATTCAGGTATACGACGTGGATTCTATGTATGTATATCTGCTTACTGTTTGTTTGTCGTTTACTGTTGACCGCAAACATCAATTACTTTTTAGCGGTATCACGACTGAGGAGTTTAGCTTCATAATTTAATTTGACTCTTGTTAACAAAACTTGTGGAAAACTTCTCGAAAACTGTTAACTAATTTATCATCTGCTTATCCAACTATGTTGGAGTTGGCTTCCAGTCTTAACTGATTCAGCTAAATACTAGTAGGTATATTAGAAAGGCAGTAGCCTATCTGACCTTTACAACCCAGTTACTAGTTACAGTTACTTTACAGAAAAGGGCTGTTCGAGCCATTTACAACCTTAGTCCTAGAGATTCTCTTAGAGAAAAATTCAGAGAGGTGAACATTCTGACTGTAGCTTCGCAATATATATTTGAAAATCTTATGTATGTACATAAAAATATATCTAATTTTAAGAAAATAAGCGATATTCATAATATAAATACCAGGAACAAACACAATCTTGCTGTACATCACACTCGTCTCCACAGAGTAGGCAACTCGTTCATGGGTCAATGTATACACTTTTACAACAAGCTTCCCATGGACATTCGAAACTTACCCATTAAACGATATAAAACCTATATAAAGGCCAAACTTTGCAAAAAGGGGTATTATAAAATCTCAGATTATTTAGAGGATAGAGAGGCTTGGGACTGAGCTGCTCGCTCTGTTAAGCATTGTTATTAAGCAATATGCGTAATTATAACGTAAATTATTGTAAACATTTTCATTTTTAATGTCTGGACTTTAAAAAAGACGATGATCCCTGAGTTTGTTTCGGCTATTTCTTCTCAGAGGTAGTCAGTTAGGAAATACCGGCTTCATCTAGTTTAAAAAAAAAAAAGAAGAAAAAAAAACATATGACGTGTAAAAGTGATCGGTGATCCTATTTGCTTAATAAACGATTTCATTTCATTTCATTTCATTTCATTTCATTTCATTTCACTGGGTAAACAAACCCTTTGGTAAGACTGTTTGTCAGACTTTCAATTTTCTGATTACCCGTAATGATTGTGAAAGATCTACAAGTTTTCTGAGGCACGGAGCATCCACAGACTAACCGCGGCAAGCGTAGTTTAACCTAATGGCTCTACCTGTGCGGCTGTTATTATTTAGCAAAGGTAAAAATAATTTAACTGATTAGTTAATTAAATGTCTGAAACAACGTACAATACCATGCATTTTTGCATTATCATCAACAACCTTTTTATCGTCCCACTGCTGGGCACAGGTTTCCTCTCATACAGAGAAGGATTGAGCGTAATCATCAGGCTTTCTCAATACGGGTTGGCCATTTCAGACTTATAAAGTCCAGGTTTCCTCAAGATGTTTTCCTTCACCTTTTTTTTTTAATAATAATTATAAACTAGCGCTTGACTGCAATCCCGCCTGATGGTAAGCAGTGATGCGATCGTTGATGGTAAAGCGCGCTAGTTTATTAAGAGCCTATTCACTCAGAAAAACTGAGCGAATAGGAAGGAAGACGGCAGTTGAGCGAGGTGATGCAATGTTAAACACAACAACACGACCAACGATGCTGCGCCAAAGGGAGATTGATCTGGAGACCCACCACGACCAAACTCCCAACAAATATCAAGATGTAGATGTTCGAAAAATATGGTCTCGTCCAAACATCTCTCTATGAATCTCTCTGCATCTTATTATGTGGAACACGTGGAATATCAAATTACTGTGATCCCCAACCCGCCTGTGAAGCGTGAAGCGTGGGGATTATGGCAACCCCCCAAAAGCAATTAAAGCCTTCTCGGCTGAAGAAGAAAAAGAATATATATGTATTGTTAGTATAGATAACAAGATATTTGTCGTTTTCCGTGGCGCAGCGGTCAACACGCCTGCCTGCGACGTGGAGGCCAGGTCATGATGGAAAACGATCTTTTCCTGATTGGCCTGGGTCTTGAATGTTTATCTATATATGTATCTATTATAAATATAGTATCGTTGAGTTAGTATCCCATAACACAAGTCTCGAACTTACTTTGGGGCTAGCTCAATCTGTGTGATTTGTCTATAGATAAGTATGTTTACAATTTATGTAAAGAAAACCCTGTCCGATCCGTAAAGGTATTGTTAAGTATCAATAACTGCTTCTACTAATGGATACAAAACCAGGCTAAACTTAAAAAAAAACCCCCAAGAAAATAAATATTATTTCGCAAAAAGAGGTAACTTAATACATGTGCGATAAGAACCCTTCCGCTAGCGGCGGGCGGCAGGGCACGCGGCACGTGGTCGCATCGCTATTCGCTCATAATAATACCGTTGTTGTCACTTTTTTAAAAATTACCTAATTTCGGGGACGTTGGAATTATTCATTCGCGGGAAAAAAAGATTATTTCAAAATTCATTTGTATTGGTACTATGATGGTTACGTAAAATTTTATATTATATTTGGTCATGTGTTTACCTAACCTTTATTATCCTTATGGGTGGTTTTCTTAACATACTGTATGTATGTATAAAAGCGACGTAAGTTCCACAGAAACTACATACCCGGGATACATGTTTTACAAAACGCAGCGACGATGTTCACGCAGAAGAACGGCACCCAGCACAAGAGGAACACTCCCATGATGATGCCGACGGTGATGGCCGCCTTGTGATCAGACACGTGGTAGGGCGACGAGTGGACGTGTGTGTGCACGCGGGTTCGGACGGACTTTGTCCGGTTGTCCGGCATTTGAACCGTCCGGGTGACGGCCCGGATCGACTTCACGTGTTTTTGGGCGTAGCAGTATAATCTGTGAAAGAAAGTTGATTTTAGTAAGTTTTGTCACTAGGGAGTCTGAGGGGGAGGGTAGAGAAGTGAGAGAGTCAATTTAAACGTACGGCTACTATTTTTTTTTGTGTAGACGGGATATCATCAAATGACCTCTCCAGCTCTGGGCGGAGCGGAAGGACGTGTCAGACTTTTCCTGACTAAAACCCACCCGTGTTCCTTAAATTATTAATAACCACCACAATTTCTGATGACATACACATGCGCACTCACACGAGCGCGTGCGCGCGCACACACACACTAACACACACAAACACACACATCTTAACTGTTTTTGAATGTGTTTGACTGTGTTTGTTTGTTCCTTTATTTCAATTCTCTTGTAAGTTTATGCCTTTCAAATTGTCATATAAAACTGTCAAATAACAAACCAAAACTATAGATATTTAAAAATAATAATAAAGTATCCATCCACTGAGTGATCGATGAATGTATCCAATGAAAATTTTTGCTGCGCTAGCAGAACTTACCTAGTAACTATGTGTAGTGTTGGTGTCACCAAGATACAGGCTGCGCCTAGTTTGGGATCCACCGTTAATTCGAACTTGTTGAGGTCGTGCTTTTTAATCAAACGATTTCATGAGTGTAAAAGTATATTATCGGATAAAAAACAGCAAAATTATATATTAGACAAACGTAACTAAGGCAACCATACTCGTATATATATAAAATAAGAAAATTTTCAAAAAGAGTTCCTAGAACATTAACTCTAACATCCTCCCTTTTTGAATGTTTCTTTATTTTCTTAATCCCACATGCTTTACCATAGAAACAATTTTAGGCTGGTGCAGAGGTTTCGTTAGTATATCCGCTAACTGAAACTCAGTTGGTATATACTGTACTGATAGTTCACCAGCAGTCACCAGTTCTCTGACATAGAAATGACGGATGGCAATATGCTTCGTTCTCCTATGTAACTCAGGATTGTGTGAGATCTTTATGGCTGCGTCATTATCAACCTTGAGCACAGGAATCTCCTTTAGGTTTGATATCTCTGCAAAAAGACTTTTGATCCAGACTATTTCTCTAGCCGCTTCACTAGCTGCAACTAGTTCAGCTTCCGTACTTGAAAGAGCAACACATGTTTGTCGTCGACTCGACCAGGATATTGCTCCTCCTGAGTGTATACATATACATAATATGCCTGATGTTGACCTGCCAGTGGTTCCAACTGTTAGATATGCTAGAGCACCAACAGCTTCTCTATATGGAAAGTTTACAGGCTCTACTGAATCTTTCACTTCATTTAGGTGTCCATCCTGCCCATCCTTTAGAATAGGAGTAGTTGCAGGTTTACACTCAGACATTCCAAAGCGATCCAACACTTTTTGTGTGTAATGCTTCTGTGTAACCGTGATATCACCACTCACATTCATAATTTCCAAACCCAAGAAATATGAGGCATCCTTACTTGTGATTTTAAATCTTCGCTTTAACTCAGATATAAATCTAACACATTCTTTTGGATTTGATGCAGCTATAAGACCGTCATCAACGCATAGCGCAAGAATAATCTTATCATTTGAACGATTTCGAATAAATAGACACGTATCTGTATCGCATTGTTTAAACCCAATGGTTTTCAAATAATCAACCATGCATTTATTCCAGCATCGAGGGGCTTGTTTAAGACCATATAAGCTTCTTTTCAATTTACACACCTTCTTAGATCCATCATTATAGCCATCAGGTTGATTCATATAAATTTCTTCATTTAACGAACCATAAAGAAATGCGGTCGAGACATCAAACTGGGCGAGTGTCAAGCCTTCATTTGCGGCAATGCTTTCACGCCTTTCTTTTGTGTATAGCCTCGAGCTACTAGTCGAGCTTTAAACTTATCAAGACTTCCATCAGCATTTGTCTTTACTTTGAAGACCCATTTGCTGGACACTGGTTTACGACCCTTGGGTAGGTCTACCAAAATCCAAGTTTTGTTTTCCGCCAGTGATTTAATCTCATTTGCCATAGCTTTCAGCCATTGTTCCTTTTGTGGACTATTAACAGCTTCTTTATAAGATCTAGGCTCAATAAACGTACTTATATCATCATACGCTGACATCGCATAGTCATGGAATCTTTGCGGTGGTTTCAGCTGACTTCTGTCTCGTAAAACCATTCTAGGACTATCATTTGCTAAGTCCTCTATGTCTTCTGGTGTGCCAGTATGATCATCACCGTCTTCGTCAGCTATAGCATCTTCATATCGAGGTGAGCTTAGTGGTGAAGCTTCTGGAAACTCTTGTAATGGTTCAGCAAAACCTTGAGATGTGGGAGGCACAGTTTAGCTTGGACTGTTGTCAGAGCTGTCTACGTTACGTATATCCTCCCTTGAATCACACATCAAAGGTGTAGTAATTGGATAATGAACTTCAACTGAAGGATATTCTTGATTATCTTCAGGATCGTCAAAACCAATTGGGTTTAATGCTGACTCATTAAATACGACGTCTCTGGATCTTACAAGAGTAGGCTTACCATTTTTATTGAAGCTTAACAAGCGGTATCCGTCATCACCTTCATAACCAATCAACACACATTTTTGAGCCTTTTTCGACAGCTTAGTTCGCTTTTGCTTGGGGACATGGGCGTAACTTTCGCATCCAATTACTCTTAAATGTTTTATAGATGGTTTTCTATTTAACCAAAGTTCATAAGGTGACTTTCCATCTACGCTTGAAGGTCCTGTCCTATTTAGGACATATGCAGCTGTGTTCACTAATTCAGACCAGCAACTAACAGGTAATTCTTCATGAGAATGCATTAAACTGCGTGCAGCTTCAACTAACGTCCTATTTTCCCTTTCACTCGATCCGTTTTGTTGGGGAGTGTAGGGCATAGTCAGCCTTTGTTTTATGCCAGCTTCTTGCAAAACTTTCTTGAAATTCGCATTATCGAACTCTCCACCGTTATCGCTTAAAAGTTCTTTTATAGTATGACCAGCTGTTTTACTTTCTTGAAGAACTTGTTTGAGTTTTTCACAAACTTCAGATTTATGTTTCAAGAAATAGACAAATTTGTATTTACTGAAGTCATCTTTGAAGAGAACAAAGTATCTGTACTTGCTAAAAGAATAGGGAAAAGGTCCACAAACATCAGCATGCAGTATTTCTTCAGGTTCTTTAGCCTGCACTCTTGTTCCAAATTTATTTCTATGTGCCTTTCCATAGATGCACCCAGTACAAAATTCAGAATCGATTGGTACTTTAATACCAAGTTCATGTTCGATAACTTTCTTAACATGTCGTTTATTCTGGTGAGCAAATCTCTCATGATAAAGTTGAAGGCTGGACTTGGACAATACGTTCACTTCTTCAGTGCTATTGCCAGTAACTGTTTTTGCATTGAGCTTATACAGCCCTCCATTTTTAGAGCGTTTTACATTAACTCTAACAGAACTAAATGAAAAGCTATTCTGCTGTTTTAACTGCATGCTATTTCTTGTAATTTTTAACCAGTTGTAAGTCTAATAAATATTTTTTTTTTTATATTTTTTGTATAGTTCCAATTTTAGTAAATGTATTGCCGAAACAAGTACGAACGACAGCAAGTCAAGCTATCAGAAACTGCCAGATATTCCCAATCAACCTTGAGCCTTAATGCTATAGCCATAAAGTTAAAGATAACAAAGAAAAGTTACAGATTGTAGTAGCTTAATATGCCGTCTATACAATGTACGGCAGCTTGGCATAGCATATCATACTCAGCCTATAATGTTCTTCTGGGAGACAAATCTTCTCTCTATCAGGAAGTCTATGTGAACCCAGTACAGGTTAGTAGATGTCACATGTCATTGAATTTTTAGTTCAAGTTTCCTCACGATGGCTTCCTTCACCATTTTCAGAGCAGTGGATATAAAATTAAATACTCAAAGCGAATTGCCTGAATGGGTTCGAACATACAATCTACAACTCATAAGGCAGGATCGATATCACTGCCAACACATCTTTCAAAATAGGGTATTTGCCTAAAAAAAAAACTAATTAGTCCGTCCGTAGTAAAAATACTACATACTTATTTTTTCTTTTTTCATATAAACAAAAAATGTAGACGACACAGTGCGTTGAAAATTCGTATGGCGTCACTGGACGCTACACTTTTTAGCGAGCAGTGACGTCACCAGCCACCACTCCAGATCTTTGATGCCTTTTATATTTGTTAATTTTTATTGATTTGATAAAACAAAATATACCTATGCAATATTTTTCTATAATCTGAAGTCGTAGTGGCCTAGTGTTAAAACACCAGCCTCTCAAGTATGAGTGATTAGATAAAAGCACACAGTACGTAGTGGTAATGAAACCTGTCCCAAGATTTACATCGCAGGGCTGCGTACACACACACACACACGGACGTTCACCCATACACACGGACACTCACCCTTACATTCGGACACTCATCCGTCCACATACACTCACCCATAATTAGTGATAAATACATACATGCACGCATTTTACACGAGACATCTACCGTAATTATTTTTCAGTATAATAATTAGGAAGAATTATTTTGCAACCATATGCACCGTCCAGCGACAAATTTTTCACAATATTTCACATTTGTCCTCAAATATCAATTAATGTATATTGTATGTCATCACTATGACTGAACATTGTTTTCCCAAAATACAAGCTCAAGCTTAGTTTGGGAATCAATATCAGCATGTATTGTACTATACATTTAAATTGTTACCTTTTTTTTTAAATATTATAAACTAACGCTTGACCGCAATCCCGCCTGATGGTAAGCAGTGATGCGATCGTTGATGGTAAAGCGCGCTAGTTTATTAAGAGCCTATTCACTCAGAAAAACTGAGCGAATAGGAAGGAAGACGGCAGTTGAGCGAGGTGATGCAATGTTAAACCCAACAACACGACCTACGATGCTGCGCCAAAGGGAGATTGATCTGAAGACCCCCCACGACCAAACTCCCAACACAACAACATTAGGCGAATCGTACCCAGCACACATCGCAACACAACTGCTCATACCCGTCCTCCGTACGGCTTCACCAGACATCATGCCGGAACTCGACAAATCGCTTGGCGGCAAGGCTTTGTCTGGTGGGTGGTAACTTCTGCCGGCGGCCGATGTTATGGCCTGCCACCGAGAAACCTGTTTTATCCTGTAAAGTTGTGAATGTATCAATAAACAATTTATTTAGTTATAAAACAAAATATACGTATCCATTATTTTTCTATAATCTGAATGACGGAATAATTAGTTTTTTTTAGTCAAATAACCTATTATCGGAGATGATGGAGGAGCCTTTGTTTCAAACAAAGGCTGCCACAAAGACTGCCAGGACCGTCGAAAACGACTTCATGGTCTTTAGTGTACAGGCAACTGAAGGAACATGAGTGGGTTTTAGGTAGTAAAAATCTGACACGCCATTTTGCTCCACCAAGAGTGGGAGAGGTCATTAGATGACTTCCCATTAAAGAAAAACGACTGCCACGAAGTAAATTATTCGTTTACAAGCAAAAATATGTTCTAGAAGACTTTTTTAATATCCCATGGTAATTTACTGGTTATGACAAAGTCGAATGACGTAACCTTTCGTGTTCGTTACAAAACTTGTAATGAACTTTAATACTTTATTTAGCCTGTATCTTGACAAGCTTCTTAAGCCCTACAGTATTTTTTTTTCAAATATTACTTTATATTAATGTGTCGTTAATATTTATCAAAAGATTAATGTATAAGTATATAAGTTATTTTCTTTTACGCTGAGACTTATTTATAAGACCCTCGACGGCAGTAAAAAAAGTTATTTATCTTCCTCTGCATATAGATATGTATATTAATCTAAGTAGTTATGCTTACGCTCACAAAAAACTCACACGTTATTTTTGTCGTTCAAACCTACGGTTTTTTCGCCGTGCGAAGATACTGTCGTCACTATTGTATGTATCACTATGGACGCTTGTTGATAGGCATATTTATTTTACGGCGCGGTTTATATGTCATACCGTAAAACCCACTTACATGAACCTGCTCCCACCTAGCAAAAAGGATATCATTTAAATATGTGCTTTAAATATTTCCCTTTAGATATAGTTTATATTATCATCATTAATTAGCAGACAGCTCGCTGTCAGCGAGCTTGTCGTCGCCAGACTGCTTGGTAGTTGACGCCTCGCTGGCTGCACGTTGTAGACGAGCGGTCAATGCTCTCAGTCAGTTGCTTTGAGCATTTTATGCACCCAAAGTCTTAGTCTGTTATTTCTAGCGCTTCTCTCTTCATCCTCAAGTGCAATAGCAATAATTGGAGAAAAACGAATGCGGTTGACGGGTGGATAGCTGGCCGTCTGCTAGCTGTCGCCGCGTGGACTGCTAGGTGCCTGTTAGCTATCTCCGCGTGGACTGCGAGCAGTCATCTTAGTTTAGGGTAATGTTGGGTGGGAGCGGTGTTGGAGCAGAGTCGTTTAAGTGTGCTATGACCTTAATGGAACTGTGTCGTATCTGAAGGACCAGACTACTATAGAAATCTCTTTGTATACATACAGCACGGTTAAGTCATTTAATAAAAGAGTTACCGTGGATTTCCTAGCCAGCTTCTACATAAGGTACGATCATTTGAAACCGTGGTTCTAACGTTTCATAAGTGCCTATCTTGACTTATATGAAATAAAAACATTTTGATTTGATTTGAATAAACACAATCTAGCAGGGTAATTGTGTAACACATTATACGTAACTAGCAATGCGTATCCTTTTGACAGTTCAACAGCATTCATTGTGTTATTTATGTTGTTGAGCAGATACATATTCGAACATAGAGAGCAATGGAGCAATAAGCTTCAAAATGATTCCAACTGATTGTAATGTTGTGTTACGTAATTAGGGTGCTGATCAATCTCCCTCTGGCGCAGCATTGTTGGTCGTGTTGTAGAGTTCAACATTGCATCACCTTGCTCAATTGCAGTCTTCCTCTAGCCTATCTACTCCAAAAAACGGAATGAATAGGAAATTCACTCAGTTTTTCTTCAGTGAATAGGCTCTTAATAAAATAGGGCACTTTATCATCAACGATTGCATCACTGCTTATCATTAAGTACCTACTAGTTTATAATTATAAAAAAATACACACGTTTTAATTGTCGTTAAAAACTATGGTATTTTCACCGTGTTTACGCACGGTAGCCACTGTAATATTGATCACTATGGTAGTCTCTTGACTGTTACGGTAACGGGGTCCATGTACGAACGACAGCAGGTCAACCTACCCAAAACTGTTAAAAATTCCCAATCAACTTTAAGCCTTAATGCTTTATAGATCAAGTTGAGAATCTAATAAAGAAATCTAACAGATTGTGGTGGCAAGTACCAATGTAACTTTTCTAAAGTTATATATACTTTCTAAGTATATCTTGGATACCAATGACTGAAGGTGACGGAAATCATCTTCAGGAAACCTGGACTTTGAGTCTGGAATCGCCAACCCGCATTGAGCAAGCGCGGTGATTACGCTCAATCCTTCTCTGTATGAGAGGAGACCTGTGCCCAACAGTGGGACGATAAAAAGGTTGATGATTATGATGATGATGATGGGTGGCTTAATGTGCTGTCATCTGCACAAAACCACATGAATTATAATGTCTATGCCGAAAAGCATTCAATATAAATAATCTGTACGAGTTATTTCATCGCAAACGAAATAAGGGTAGGCGTAATTTATTCAATCGTCTATATGAACCTACAAAATTAAAATTTCTAGAACTCAAACTAAATTACGTAAATAATTTGCCTCTCACAAAATTATTAACTAAAATGTTGATGTAATTTACTGAAAACCAGCTCACGAGTAATCTCTTTCATTAATAGTTACATAATTGAATGTAATAAATTTGCTGAAGTTAGATAGTCTAGTTATTTGACAAATCTGGTAGTGGAATGTGTAGTTCCACAGAGCACGGAATTAATAGCCGTGCATGCCATACATAACGTATTAACAGAAGTAATGGTTTTTATTCAACCATATTCATTACATTATTTACATTGTTGAACTTTATAAATTATCATAAAAAAAGAAAAAAGAAAAAATGTTGCCAACACTAGGAATTATTCCTGTATCGTGGGTGCGTTTACAAACTTTTAAATTCACATATACAAGCAGCTAGACCCGGAACAACTATCTGTAGACAATACAAATATTTGTAATTTTGTTTATTTTATCAAGGACTAGTGGCCGCCAGCGACATCGTTCGCGTGCAGTTAGTTATGCTCCGTTCCTATTGCAGCGTGATTTTATATAGCATAAAGCCTTCCTGGATTAATGGGAATGGATTAACGCAAAAAGAATTTCTCAATTCGGACCAGTAGTTCCTTTATTTAACTCATCATCATCATCATCATCATTTCAGCCGAAAGACGTCCACTGCTGGACATAGGCCTCCCCCAAGGTTCTCCACGACGACCGGTCCTGCGCCTCCCGCATCCAGCGGTTTCCCGCGACCTTCACCAGGTCGTCGGTCCACCTTGTCGGGGGCCTACCCACGCTGCGTCTTCCGGTGCGTGGTCGCCACTCGAGAACCCGTCGGCCCCATCGGGCATCGGTCCTACGGGCAATGTGTCCAGCCCATTGCCACTTCAGTGTTGCAATTCTTCGGGCTATGTCGGTTACTCTCGTTCTTCTGCGGATCTCCTCATTCCTGATTCGATCGCGCAGTGAAACCCCAAGCATAGCCCTCTCCATTGCCCTTTGAGCGACTTTGAGCCTTCTTATAAGGCCCATTGTTAGCGACCACGTCTCAATTCCATAAGTCATCACTGGGAACACACACTGGTCGAAGACTTTTGTCTTGAGACACTGCGGTATTTCGGACGAGAAGATTCTACGTAGCTTCCCGAAAGCAGCCCAGCCGAGTTGGATTCGACGATTGACATCTTTCTCGAAGTTGGACCTTCCTAACTGGATAGTTTGTCCCAGGTACACGTAGCTGTCAACAACTTCGAGAACAGAGTCTCCAATCTTTATAGGAGTCGGTACAACATGGGCATTAGACATGACTTTCGTCTTGCCCATGTTTATTTTAAGACCGACTCGCTTGGAGGCCCTACTGAGGTCTTCGAGCATTGTACTCAGGTCCTCCGCGGTCTCAGCCATGACTACGATATCATCAGCAAACCGAAGGTGTGTCATGTACTCGCCATTGATGTTGATGCCCAGTCCTTTCCAGTCCAGAACCTTGAAGACATCCTCCAATGCAGCGGTGAACAGTTTCGGAGAGATAACATCTCCCTGTCTGACACCACGCTGCAGAGGTATTGGTTTCGAGGTCTGGTCCTGTATTCGGACTGACATGGTGGCGTTTTCGTACAAACCCTTCAGCGCTTCAATATACCGATAGTCTACTTGGCACCGCTGGAGAGACTGCAGTACAGCCCAGGTCTCGATCGAATCAAAGGCTTTTTCGTAGTCCACAAACGCCAAGCAAATGGGTAGGTTATACTCCTCGGCCTTCTGTATAACCTGCCGCAGCGTATGTATGTGGTCTACTGTGCTGTAGCCTTTTCGGAAACCGGCTTGTTCGGGCGGCTGGAAGTCGTCAAACCTGCAGGCGAGACGATTTGTGAGGACTCTTGAAAACAACTTATAGACATGACTCAGAAGTGAGATGGGTCTGTAGTTTTTCAAAAGGGTGTTGTCACCCTTTTTGAAAAAGAGTACCACCACACTTCTGTGCCATGCCTGTGGCATTTTTATTTAACTCAATAAAGGATAAAAAACAGATTACTTATATATATATAACTAAAGAACTATAACTAAAGAAAGAGTAATAAATTTCAACTATTCGCATCAATACCGGAAAAATCTTAATAGCGCGAAGTATCTCAAAATATAGCGATGTCTCTCGAGAAATCGAGTTACTAATTTATACGAAACTAGCTCCGCCACGCGCAACTAGCTTCATCCACGTAGGTTTCGATATGTTTTTTTTTATATGCTCCGCTCCTATTGGTCGCAGTGTAATGTTATATAGCCTAAAGCCTTCCTGGATTAGTTGGCTATCCTACGCATTTTTTTTTTTAAATAAAATTATAAACTAACGCTTGACCGCAATCCCACCTGATGGTAAGCAGTGACGCAGTCGTTGATGGTAAAGCGCACTAGTTTATTAAGAGCCTATTCACTCTAATCTTGAAGACACTCAAATTGTAGTCCGACGGAAACACCGCCTGCTGGCAAACTGTTCCAGTCCCTCGATGTACGCGGTATAAAGGATGAGGCGGAGCGCTTCGTCCGGATCGTAATATTTTTTTAAATCGAACCCGTAGTTCCCGAGAACAGCGCGTTCAAACAAACTCGTCCGCTTATATGTAGACGAACTCGTCTCAAAACAAATTCAACATACATAGCCATCTACATAATTATGTTGAGTTGTTTTCGGTGGTAATTTTGGATTGCGTGCACCGATTTTAATAATTCTTTTGTTTTTAACTGAAAGAAGATACATAATTTAGGGTCATAAAATATAAAAACGAAGGAAAAAAAAAAATGCTTGCAATTACAAACTTAGTTCAGAAATTATTTTGTCCAATTTTTCAAAACCTTTTCAACCCCTCAAGTCGAAAATAATTTTCCTAGAAAGTCTTTATAAAGTTCTATTTTTGTTACTTTTTTCATATTTTTTAAATTCACACACATTTCGTTTTCTCTGGGAGCGCTTATTCCCGAAAATATATAAAAAAATGCTTGAAGTAAACCCCGATTCATTTTTAAATATCTATCCAACAATATATCACACGTTAGGGTGGCAATGAAAAAAAAAATACCCCACTTTACATGTCTGGGTACCCTAATAAAACATTATTTTCCACTTTTTATTTTACCACTTTTTCGGAGTGATTAATGTACAGATTAATACCAATTTTCAAGTTTCTAGTGCTCACGGTCACTGAGATTATCCGTGGACGAACAGAGAAACAGACAGACTTGACGAAACTCTAAATAAGGGTTCCTAGTTGTCTCCGGAATTTAAAAAACGAAATAAAATGCGATCAATTGTCTAAGTACACGAGTGTATAAGTAAATCAATGAATTAGCAATATGCTTCCAAATGATATAGATGCAATTCCATTAGGACTCCTTTAATTCCATTAGGCTCTAAAAGAGTCTGTAACCTTTGAGTTGGAGTCTATGTTTCTTCTCAGAGTAATCCATTAAAATTGAATTAATTAGGCTTAAAAAAATACTTGTAAAAGTGAATGCCTTGATCTTTTTTCGCATAACAATTACATTTCGTTGCGCCGAAGGTGAGTGCACAACTTCTATCATTGCCGTTCAGAGCCGCCACTTTCTGCCTATATACGTCATTTGTAGCGTGCGAGTTAACAGTGACTCGATCGCTTTGTATAGATTGTATTGACAGTGCCGCATCTAGCAAAGGCTAGACGTTTCCGTGCTCTGTTTATATCTCTATAGCGGCTCGGCAAATAGTTGTGGTGTCTGAAACCGTCTTTAATTAGGCTGTAGTTTGTGCTCCGTTTGTGTTTCGACATTCTACATGGGCCTCATATTGCTCTAAAGCCTGGAGGCAACATGTCTTGATTGTTTTGAAAAGACATTTGATGTAAGGACGAGGAACAAGAGATATATTGAAGTATTGTAATGATGTTGTTGTTTTTTTTTTTGTGGAAAATGGGAAAACGATCTAATCACTTTTTTTTTCTTTCTTTACCTGAAGGTAAGGATATGTGAGCTCTGTTTCGTCTCTGTAGTTGAAGTGTATAGATGCCTATTATGTTTTATTTATTACGATCATGAACATTTCTATATTTACCTAAAAAATAGTTCTCAGTTTGGTACATTTAGGTACATCATTTAGGTAAGACTACCGTACCTTGTTATCTTATTGGTAATAGTTCCTTTACCTATAAGATAACAAGGTAGAGTAATGTTGACGATATTATAGATTTTGTTATTCATACAACTTTATTATGTTTATGCGAAACCTAAATACAGTTTGTTCAGAATAAGCAACTGAATCGATTCCAATCATTTTTCCACCATGTTATATTTTTCCCAAATACATTTAGAAATTGTTGCAGTGTGGTTACCGAGCTAGAGATTAAAATTACAAAGCATAACTGTTGCTGAAAACCAGCGCTGGGCTTTGTTTTGTATAGGGTCGCAGCATAATGCTGAGCTACAGTCGTTTTCTGTAGATGTGACGTATGTTCCTTCAAGCATTTTTTAATTTTTTGCAGTTTTTGATTTTACTGCCTGCATAACCTGACTTTTAACCAGTTTTACACCCAAAATGAAGTCCTAAAATAAATAAATAAAACCTTTATTTAGTGTTAGGTATTCGTTAGCAATGAATTGCTGAACATTATGAATTGAGTGGCCTTCAGGTCATTCATTCAAATCATAATTTTGAAGGAAAGTGATATTTTTTCTAGACTATGAATTTTCTCTAATCTCATGAATGTTTGCCCAGTTTTTATTGGGTGCTCAATCCTTGAAAATGGGTCACACTATCGTGTTCTGGAAGGGACACGTTTCTAGTCAAACTGTAGATAATAAAAAAGGTCCAAAGAGGCCTTTTACTAAAGCTTAAGAACTCAATAGAATGAACACCAATGTGCAAATAAGCAACAAAACATAATATTGTAAATGATGATGGATTGTGTATAAACTGTACCAGTCCATCGGTCCCGTACCCTTGGGAATAAAACATTGATTGATGAGTTTCAGTTACTATACAACTTTGGATGCAAAATTGTTCCTTGTCATGTTTTCGTTTTTAGTTCAGCATTTCTTTTTTGTCTTCTTTTGTGCCCTAGATTTCACTTTAAGAAGTATTTTTAACCTAGGTTGAGGAATGAGGAATGTTTTGCAGACTATAAGAGGGGGGTATGAACAAAGCATAATTTCATCGCCACTGTTTTCAAAACGGTGAAGGAAAACATCGTGAGGAAACCGGCATGTCCTAGAGGCAAAACTTCGAAGACATGTGACATCTAAGAATCCGCACTCCACACATCCACCGCAGCATATTCATCTCCGTAACTCGCAGCTCCTGCTTGTGTCGCTCAAGCACAGGCCACGCCTCACTGCCATACAGGAGAACAAGTCTAATGATGGTTTTATAGACCTGCCCCTTAAGCTTAACCGGCATTTTGGGGTCACAAATGATACTTGTCACCTCACGCCATTTTGCCCAAGCTGCGGAAATACGTGCGGAAATCAATGTCGCCGGACACGTGGAGCACAGACCCCAAGTATTTAAACTGGTCCATGCACTCGACAATGTGTCCGCCTATGCGCACAGACATGGGGTCTCTCGTGTTGCTGGCCAAGTACATGGTCTTCATCACTTTGAGTTTCAGACCTCCGTTCTCAAGCGAGTCCTTCCACGCATTCACACGCCGCACCAACCGTTCCCTGTCCGCATACGCCAGCGCGATATCGTCAGAATACATGAGTAGCCAGGGAGGTTACTCATGTGAATCCTTGATGCTGTCCGACAAGACGTCTAATATCACGCTGAACAGAAACGGACTAAGGACGGATCCCTGGTGGACTTCGACGGTGACGGGGAAGGGTTTAGTGTCGCCAACAGCGGTCCTAACAACGGAATCTGAATTGAGGTACATGTCTCGAATTATGTCAATATAGGCTTTTGGTACCCCTGTGGACCTCAGCGCCCACCAGATCACCCCGCGAGGGACACAGTCGAAGGCCTTCTGCATATCTAGAAAGAGCATATGTAGAGGCGTGCTCTTCGATCTGTATCCCTCCATGGTGAACCTTAGTGCGAAGATAAGGTCCATGGTTGCGTACTCTGGGCGAAACCCATATTGACACTCCGAGACAGTAACTCCTGCCGGATCCAGGGGTCTAAAATCCACTCAAAGATCTTCATGGTGTGGGACCTGACCTTAATACCGCGACAGTTGCTACACTCCTGTACCGAGCCCTTGCTTTTGAAGATTGGGGTAATAATACTCAGCCTCTTTTGGCTCGAGATTTTGCCGTTCAGGAGCATGCGGTTCAGGATGTTAGTAGTTAACATGCCCACACCGCGAGGACCCATCGCCTTCCAGGCCTCAATAGGGACTCCGTCAGCTCCGATAGCTTTCCGATTCCCCATACGACGAAGAGCCGTTTGGACTTCCTCAGGCGTTATCAGGGGCACTAGTGTCAGGTTCGCAGGGAGTTCCGGTGTCTGCACATCTTGGTCCTGCTTGTTCAGTAGCCCGTGAAAGTACGAGCGCCATCTATCCTTCACCGTGAGGTCCTCGTACATTAGGTTACCATTAGGGCCTTTTACACAACGGCACTTGGATATATCCTGTGCCGTTTTGACCCTGGAACGTGTCAACTTGTAAATGAGCTTTTGCTTCTCAGACGATTCCAACTTCTCGTAGAGAGATTGCAAGTGGTCTTGTGCAAGTGGTCTGGTCGCCTGCCACGTTTTGAAGAGGGCTTTCTTTACACTAGTCTCCCTCTGGATTGTGTCGTCCCACCACCAGGTCTCCTTGTCACTTTTGAGACCACCCTTAGAGACACCGAGAACCACCCGCGCCGTCCCAGCAATAGCTGCTTGGATCCTGTCCCAGTGGTCTTGGACAGTTTCGCCATCGGTGCCAGCGCACTTGTCGCCGATAGCCAACGCAAACTCCTGGGACTTATTTTCGTCAAGCAGCCACCACCATATCTGGCGCCGGCATTTCTCTACACGTCTACGTTGGGCCTTTACGCAGAGATCCATGACAAGGAGACGGTGTTATGCAGTGAGGCTCTCACAGGGTATGACTTTGCAGTTGGCTACTTTGCCGATGTGGTTTGCCTAGTTAGTAGGAAGTCGATCTGGGTAGCGCTCCGGTAGGTAACAAGGTGCTCTGGTTTCTTTTTAAAATAGGTGTTCACAATTGCCAGGTCAGCGGCCGCACACGTTCCATACCGTATCCAAAGTCACCGTGAACACGCTGAAACCCATCACACTTCTCACCCACATGACCGTTCAAATCACCACCCAGAACGATTCCCTGGGATAACGGGATCCCGTGAAGCAGTCCTTCGAGCTGTCTCCAGTCCAACGTCGTTTCGGCGTTATCGCATCCGGCCTGCGGAGCGTAGGCACTTATCAAGTAGGATATAACCCCATTGACAAGCACCCGCATCGACATCAGCCGATCACTGATGCGATTCACCTACGCTATCCTAGAGCTCGTCAGACAACACCACGGCCACCCCGTTTCTCCCACTAGGTGCATCCGTGTAGATCAGCTTATAGCCATTCCCAATAAGCCGAGATCTGCTGCCTTTTCACCGAGTCTCCTGCAGGAGCGCCACGGCCACCCTCCGCCTGTGGAGCGTGTCGGCCAGCTCTCTCGCGCGTCCAGTTAGCGTGCCAACGTTCCACGAAGCGAAACGGAGTTTTCTGGTTTGGGTGCGCTTCTTCAGCCGTATCCGCCTCCGACACACATGTCACAGGAGTCGGGCGAGGCCCCTGCGCGCCGTTTTGCGGCGGCGCCCTAACTGTGACTCGTGCATTTCTTCCTTTTCCGTTCATGTTGGTTTGGCGTGTTTGGCTTTTATGCCGAATGCGATTGCCATCAGACCACTCGATCCCAAAGGGAAAGTCGGCGTCAGCGCCCCGTACGTGAGTCAGCAGGTGCACCGTCTGGCGGTGGGGTTAACTTGGGTCCCAAAGATGGTGGTGGGACCCCAAAGTACCTCCTAGGCTAGAGTATCTTCAGGGCTAGAGAAAATAGGAGCTAAATAAACTGGCGCGCTTTACCATCAACGTTTGCATCACTGCTTGCCATCGGGTGGGGTAGCGGTCAAGAGTTACAAAAAAAATAGTAATAATGCGGTGATCCCAAATTAGTTAGCACCAGGGCGAGTGAATGATGTAGGAGCCTTTTTGTGTAAAATCGTAATAATGGATTATTAACACGTCTAACATGATAATTGAAACGAAGAATCGTATTAATGGCTTATTAACACGTCTAACATGATAATTGAAACGAAGAATCGTATTAGTGGCTTATTAACCCGTCTAACATGATAATTGAAACGAATAATCGTATTAATAGCTTATTAACACGTCTAACATGATAATTGAAACGAAGAATCGTATTAAAGAATCGTATTAATGGCTTATTAACACGTTTAACATGTTAATTGAAACGAAGAATCGTATTAAAGAATCGTATTAATGGCTTATTAACACGTTTAACATGTTAATTGAAACGAAGAATCGTATTAATGACTTATTAACACGTCTAACATGATAATTGAAACGAAGAATCGTATTAGTGGCTTATTAACCCGTCTAACATGATAATTGAAACGACTAATCATATTAATAGCTTATTAACACGTCTAACATGATAATTGAAACGAAGAATCGTATTAATGGCTTATTAACACGTCTAATATGATATTTGAAACTAAGAATCATATTAATGACTTATTAACACGTCTATCATGATAATTGAAACGGAGAATCCTTACTAATATAAATATGAAAATGAATTTGTTTTGTCTGTTCTGCTTTGTATAGTTTATAACCAAGAATAACACATAGAAAGATTTTTATATCGATATTCTCACGAAATCGAAACTTACATGGGGAAAACGCGCGTTTCCAAGTGATAAAGATAACTGACAGGTTCGAGAATGAGTTCAACGCTATTTCTATAGTATTTATATTATTATATATTTCTATAGAGAAATTAATTTTTAGGTAAATTGGACGCAGTTAAATAGCAAGGGCAAGGTCTCAAACCACATGTAACTTATTATGGTTTGAATGTATTCTGTTGAATTGTATCTAATTGCCACCTTATTATAATTATTATAAAGTATTGATAGTGTTGCAATTTTAAATGGTAAATAGTAAATAACTTGGACTCTTTGACAAAATAGATTATTTCTTTAATTATTTTTACTACTTATTTTGTCAAGCTTGTATTATATCCACTAACGTACCTAATTAATATTTCACTATTATACAGGTATAATATTTTCTTATTACCTATATTGTATAATCTAGTGACTATTGATGAATATTTTTACTCTTTTCCTTATTTTTAATTTATTTTGTTTCAAATGTTTTGACATTAATTTATAAAATTACTATTTAAAAAGATATTCTATTGATTATAATTTGCAGGCTCATTTAACGTCACAACAAGAACTACTTAACTTTTATAGAAACACTAGCTGTGCCTCGCGGTTTCACTCGCGTAAGTTGTAGTAGTAAAAATAGATAGAAACCTATTCTCAGACCTAACGAATGTATATGTTAACGGAAATGTATGTAATGCGTCATTGTATACAATTCCTAGGAAATTTATATAATTCCTAAATTTGCTCGGAAATGTGTGAAATAAATTTTATAACACACATTTCCTAGTAAATCTATACATTTCCTAAATAGCTAACGGAAATGTATTACTTTAAAGATGTCCATTAGTATGCGGGGATTATAATAAAACTAACCTAACCTAACCTAACCTAATTGTTTCAACCGGAGTCTTAATAATAAATCTGTTTCTAAGTTTAACAACGTGTTTTATTAATTTTATTCATAGAAAGCATGGTTTTATACATTTCCTAATACGATATAGGAATTTTATACAATTTCTAGGAAATGTATACATTTCCCAGGATATGTGTGTATTAAATAATGTTTGGAACAATATTTTACACATTTCCTATAGAGCTTCGGAATTGTATACATTTCCTAGTAATTGTATATAATTCCTAGGTTTCATACATTTCCGGTAACATATATACGAAATTTCATTAAAACCGTTTTGGAGGAGTTCGAGGCCAAACACTGTGACAGGTAGGAATTTTAAATATTAGATGTATGTACCAAATATTTAACCATCTTTATGAATTAATAAATAAATGATTTTAATTGACAATTGAAGTTGCTTATAATTTAATTTTCCTATGTTATACAAAAACATGGTTTTCATAAATTGTACAGTCTCTTATCAAAATTTATCACTGGCGTCGATATAAATAGACGTTCTACCAGCTACACAATATTAAATAACTATGAAAGTAACTAGATACCTATAGCCCGAATAACTTTGAAGTATCAAAGAGAAGTGAAAACGTAATTAAATTTTCGTTTATTTCAATGAAAATTTACGAAACTCTTATTGAAGCAGCTTGAGAAAACGTTCTATTTCCCGTTCATAATTTTATTTAAAGAATTCCTTCCACTTCATTTTTGCAAAATTACAAATAAATTTTCAATTAATTTTACAGAACAAATTATACTTTTGTTCGGAGAAACGGTGTGAGAAATGTTTTCGTTGAAATTGTATTCTTAGTCCATAGTAAATAAAAAAATGTATATAAATAAATAAAAAAACAGTTTTTTATAACGAATAAATAAATAAACTATTACGTTTGCCGTCAATGTTTATCAACGGCTGTTTCGTCTATAGAACGTATCATATTTGGTTTAGTAATTTTGGTGTAGTCGTGGTGGCCTAGTGGTTAAAACACCAGCCTCTCAAGTATAAGTGTGCGGGTTCGATTCCAGGTCAAGCAAGTACCAATGTGACTTTTCTAAGTTATATGTACATTCTAAGTATATCTTGAACACCAATGACTGATTAAAAATAAAAAGGAGAAGGAAAACATCACGAGGGAACCTGGTCTTTTAGTCTGAAATCGCCAACCCCCATTGAGCAAGCGTAGTGATTAAGCTCAATCCTTCTCTGTATAAGAGGAGACCTGTGCCCAGCAGTGCGACGATAAAAGAGAGAAAGAGCGTGGCGCAGCGGTCAACACGCCTGCCTGCGACGTGGAGGCCCCGGGTCCGGTCCTCGGCCAGGTCATGATGGAAAACGATCTGTTTCTGATTGGCCTGGGTCTTAGATGTTTATCTATATAATTATGTATCTATTATAAATATAGTATCGTTGAGTTAGTATCCCATAACACAAATTTCGAACTTACTTTGGGGCTGGCCTCAATCTGTGTGATTTGTCCATATATATTTATTTATTTATTTTGGCTTCGTCTCGAAGAATAGACCCCGACCATATGGTCAGTCTCAATTTCTTCAACTAAGCCGGTCTTAGTCCATTGTTGGAAATAAGCCTGTCGGTTGCACCCTATAACACTGGCTGCGACCTTCCCATTCATTCATAACCAAACAGCACAAAGTCAAATAAAAGAGTCATTTATTAAATTTAAAAAGTTCTTTTTGCGTTAGATAGCCCATTATCCTAGAAAGGCTTTCGGCTATATAACATCACGCTGCGACCATTAGGAAACCTACGCTGGTGAAATCACGCGGCGCAGTTAGTATTACATAAGACAGTCCCCTATAACGCCTACTCTTTGCCACTTCCTAGTGCTTTCGCTGGAAAGAATAAGTGGTGCAACAAACTGCCCAACAGCCGTCTGTTTATTTAACAACAGTCAACAGTCTGTTCATTTAAAAAATATGACGTTATAAAATAATATATACATATTTTTTTAATCATTATAAACTAGCGCTTGACCGCAATCCCACCTGATGGTAAGCAGTGATGCGATCGTTGATGGTAAAGCGCTCTAGTTTATTAAGAGCCTATTCACTCAGAAAAACTGAGGGAATAGGAAGGAAGACGGCAGTTGAGCGAGGTGATGCAATGTTAAACCCAACAAGAACGATGCTGCGCCAAAGGGAGATTGATCTGAAGATCCTCCACGAAAAAACTCCCAACACAACAAATGGCGCATCGTACCCGGCACACATCGCAACACAACTGCTCAGACCCATCCTCCGTACGACCAAACATCATGCCGGAACACGACAAATCGCTTGGCGGCAAGGCTTTGTCTGGTGGGTGGTAACTTCTGCCGGCGGCCGATGTTATGGCCTACCACCGAGGAGGAGGAGGTATGTAAAGTAACTACCATAGTATGCAAAGGGACAGACATGTACCTGTACATGTTGGGGAGCGACCTACACACTATTTTTTATAATTATTTTATTTTTAAATCGTGAAGTCATGGCTGGCAATCTGGATCTAAATATGGAGCTTAATTATAGAACGCGAACAAGATTGTTTGTAGTGCGTCATAGTGGTAGCATGTCGTGGTGGCCTAGTGGTTAAAACAGCAGCATCTCAAGTATGTGTGTGCGGGTTCGATTCCAGGTCAGGCAAGTACCAATGTAACTTTTTAAAGTTATATGTACTTTCTAAGTATATCTTGGGCACCAATGACTGAAGGTGAAGGAAAACATCTTAAGGAAACCTGGACTTTAAGCCTGAATTCGCCAACCCGCATTGTGATTACGCTCAATCCTTCTCTGTATGAGAGGAGACCTGTGCCCAGCAGTAGGACCATGAAAGGTTGATGATGATGATGAAAAAATACTGTATAAAAAATGATATTAATGGTAAAGCCACATAACTCTGGCTTCCGCCTTCCGCATCCTTTCACGACCATAAAAAGTCATAGAGGCATACCTGCCTCTGTTCCCTTTTTATTGCTGTCGATCTATCTAGCTGGAGAGCGAACCACACTACCCACTGTTTGTCATAGATATTTTATTTTTAACCGTGGAGATATGGTTGTCAATTTGGATCTAAATACGGACCTTAATTTTTATAAATATTTTATTTTAATCGTGGACACATGACTGTCAATTTGGATCTAAATATGGACCTTAATAATTGTCATAGATATCTAATTTTTAATCGTGGAGACATGGCTGTCAATGTTGATCTAAATGTGGACTGAAGATCGTAATCAAAATTAATAATTAAAACGTTTATTTTTTCCACTACATAATGAAACATGTTCAATACATAATTAAGTATAAAAAATACAATGAAGGTATGGAAACTGGAGTCTGTACTAGGACTGCCTGTGTTTGCCAGGTCACCAGGGTAGTCTGCTATTACAATAGTGTCAAAAAGGTCGATCAGTGATCACATAATGATTGATTTTGACTTATTTCGTAATCTACTAACCAAATGGAGTCATTATGACTTTCCAGTGGTCAATCACTGACACCCCCATATTGACAAATGTTCAAATTTATTAGTATTTTTTAGAAAATCATTTCTATTAAGTCATTCTATCATCATTCCATTACGAGCCGATAGAGATAATTGATCTTGCATTATGAATTTAGCAGATTGCGAACTTTTAAGTACAATGACAATAGAATCGTGTTGTAATGACAAATTTATAAAAATAGCAGATTAGACCCCGGGCCTCTTAATTACGGTTAATAGATGAAATACGATTTAATAAAACAATCCAAAAGATATTTATAGTAAAACGAGTACATTGTTATAACTATCTATGTACTTCGTGGTAATTACGCGCTCCGCAAGCATGGCAAAACTTAACCAATTAGCCAAGTTTTCTTTTGTTTGTCTCTTTTTCACTCTCTATTAACGACCTACTTAATTCCACGTGTAGTGTAATCTAATAGTGGGACACTGTCGCCAATTTCCTTGTTCACTAACAAAACTAAATCTTAATTCAAAGCATCTTTTTCTTTTTACTCCAATAAGAAAAGGATAGAAGATAACATTTTAGTTTAGACCTGTTAAAATAAGATAATCCATAGACAGTTAAGACGCGATTTAATTATGGCGTCTTAACATATGTCGATTAAGAGGGAGCTCTAGTGGTGGTTTCTCTATACAAACGTTTCCGCTGTTTTCTTCGTGGATAATGCTTTTAGAGCAATTATTTTATTTCTACAGTTTTACACTTCTTCAAAATCGCGAAAAATAACCCATTTTACCGTGATGTTCAGATGACTATTAGACAAACGTGATGAGTTTTTGATAAAAATAAAATAATAGATACATAGGTATACTCTTCCTCTAAATTTTGATGTAAAAATAATTGAGATCTGTCTTGTTTTGAAAAAGAAAACAACGGAATACGAAACGTCTTTTGGTCAACGTTTTTGTAGGTAAAATCAGCCCGATCTGCAGCGAAAAGGACTTTCGCACTTTACCAGGAGAGGTTGGAAGCAGCGCGACGGCAATAGTTTCTTCAAATACCTATTTTCCAAATTCCCTGGCCCTAGAGTCCCCTCTTAAGACGCGATTAAAATATGGCTTCTAAACAAAATTGATTTACGTCAGGCGCAGAGAAATTTAATAGGACTAAACTAATATTTATATTCTGTCCTTTTTTTAACGAAATAGAAAGAAAAAGTTGCAATGAACTTAAATTACGTTCCACTGGGCCGTATTTGTAAATCGAATGTTGTAATGTTGATGTTCTGATATTACATCCCTGTCCAAATTACATTGATCTTTAATCTCATTATAATAAGGCCACTGTTGGGTTACTGTCATTGACAAGTCTATTAAAATTATTTTGCTCCTTATTCTCGTCATAATAAACTTGCTGTTAGTGTGTAGTTTTGACTGTAAGTAAATCAGAATAATGATTTATATCTAGTATTCTAACCTTTTTTTATTGATGTGACAAGGTCTTATAAATTAGATAGAGCCGGCTGATCGCACGAAAAACATGACTCATGCGGCGTTATCCTGTTCCATTTAAGGCTTGAAGTGCATGCGAGAGCACGGAACAAGCGACAAAGAGGCATAATCGGCCTCCGCGTTCGGCAGCGTTCGACATCTATCTCTCTCCTACTTTAGTGAGCGAAGCGTCCGCGTGGACAGCTGCTATACAATAATAAATTCACATGTTTACGTCAAGTATGAAGTGCAGTGAAAAGTGAATGTGGTGTCAATTGTTTATAGCAACGATAATGGCGGCGATAAAGGTTTGAAAAAATGCAATCATTCCATCAGTATTTTCTTATGATGTTGTCACGTTCAACTATCGTCAGTGAACCGACTTTACAGAGAATCGTTTTTTTAATGTGTTTAAAACAATTATTTATAATGTGATTGATAGAAACAAGTGAAAAAATAAGCAACCCACCTGCAGTATATACTTATCATAACAATACACGGTAGAATGAAGGATATACAGCTGGAGACGACTGCGTAAGTTGGCGTCAGGACAAGTGCGCACGTGGGGTATCTCGGCGGCTTCTGAGTAGCCAGGGCTTCTTCATCAGGCCTGTGGAGCCCAAGCGATATGGGCAGGAAGCTGACCAGGCCGGCTAGCAGCCAGATCATGGCGATGGTAACTACTGCGACCTTTCTAGTCACCCAGCGACCGTATCTGAGGAGAAAGAGGCTTTTAGTGCATTGTGATAGGTCATTGTTTTTTAGGGTTGAAATTTCTATTCTTTTTATTCTTACAAATAACCAGATAAGCAGTAAGATAAATCTAAACGCCCATTCCAATTAGTAGGTCTCTGGAGAATAACGGGCAAGGAACTCACTTTTAAAATCATAATCATCATCATCATCATCATTTCAGCCGAAAGACGTCCACTGCTGGACATAGGCCTCCCCTAAGGTTCTCCACGACGACCGGTCCTGCGCCTCCCGCATCCAGCGGTTTCTCGCGACCTTCACCAGGTCGTCGGTTCACCTTGTCGGGGGCCTACCCACGCTACGTCTTCCGGTGCGTGGTCGCCACTCGAGAACCCGTCGGCCCATAAAATCATAAAGTTCTTACAAATTATTTAATTACATCATCATCATCAGCTTCTGGCAGTCTACTGCTGGATATAGACCTCTCCTATTTCACGTCATTCAACTCGATTTTCGGCAACTCTCATCCAGTTACTAACAGTCATCTTGTGAAGATCGTCGCTTCACCTAGCCTGAGGGCGTTCCACCTTACGCCTACCGATTCGTTGTCTCCACTATCAACGTCCAAGTCCACTCCAACGGTTATCGATTCTACGGTTAATATTGGGCCGGCCTAGGCAATTTGCTACATCATTCATTGCAGTCGTGGTGGGGGCCTAGTGGTTAAAACACCAGTCGCTCAAGTATGAGTGTGTGGGTTCCATTCCAGGTCACGCAAGTACCAATGTAACTTTTCTAAGTTATATGTACTTTCTAAGTATATCTTGGATACCAATGACTGATTATAAGGTGAAGGAAAACATCTTAAGGAAACCTGGACTTTAAGTCTGAAATCGCCAACCCGCATTGAGCAAGCGTGGTGATTACGCTTAATCCTTCTCTGTATGAGAGGCTTGAGCCCAGCAGTGGGACGATAAAAAAAAGGTGGATGATGATGATTATGATCATTCAAACTGAATTTATCCATGGGAGAACGATGCAGAAAGACGTGCATGTTAAAAGATGAGACATCGACATCTTCTCAAATACTCTGAGTTCATACAAATCTTTAATGAAAACTTCAATGACATAATATGTGGACATGCGCAAGAGTCGTAGTAACATTTGTATGAACTATAAATATTTAATGTAATTCATTTTCAAACAATTAATTTTAATTTAATATTCAATACTCAATACTTTTATTGTTTTCCACATGTATTCTTAGATGGTAATACTTAAAATTAGTCATCTAATGTTAATCTTATTTCATTATCATTATTTGAGATAATTTAGAAAATTCTTGTTACTGTTTCTTCTTTTTTAACAAATTTTATTATTGTGTCGTGATGGAATGTTTTCTTTAATATACTTTTGTCGTCATTGTCTTAAAATTTTGTTTAATATAACATTGTTTTAAAATTTAATTAATAGGACATTGTTTTAAAATCTTATTTCATATAACATTGTTTTAAAATTTAATTTGATACAACGTTAACAATTTGTATTCATGCTGTTATATTATTATTTACATGCTGTGGCTTTTTATAAGTGGAGAGGCACAAGGTCACATCCTGTTATTTATATTTTCTAGCATTTAAGGTGTTTTCTCTGTTAGAAGTAAATAAATAAAAGCAGCCGTTGGAGACAACACAAAAGCACCATACCCTTTAATATTTCGTATTCTTTATTTATTCTTTATCTCGTAGCAATTGGGAAAATCAGAATCTTACCAAGACTTCACTGCCTGTCTGTATCTCATGAAACGTGATAACTAGACAGTTGAAATTTTGCCGCTATAACAACGAATATTAAAAACAGAACATTTTTGTATTGATATTAGTATGGAACTCTTGAGTCCAACTCGCACTTGGGCCGTTTCATTGTAAGATTCCTTATAATTTTTATATAGTTGTATTAAATGGTCTCGACACGTGAAATGGCGCACCAATCTACCTTTTACTCAAATTCTCTGACTGTTCACGACTACCTTTTTTTAAATAAAAAATAAACTAGCGCTTGGCCGCAATCCCTCCTGATGGGAAGCAGTGACGCAATCGTTGATGGTAAAGCGCACTAGTTTATTAAGAGCCTATTGACTCTAGTCTTGAAGACACTCAAATTGTAGTCTGACAAATTTTTATTTATTTAACTATGGCGTGAATCATAGTCCGCGCCAGGGAACGCGCGGTGCTGCTCTGTGCGGAGCTGGACGAAAGCGGCAGCGGGCTGTTTGCTGCCTGCATGCCGAACACGATCATCGCTGCTCGTACGGACGACAGCAGGTCAAACTATCCGAAAATGTCAAATATTCCCCGTCAACCTTGAGCCTTAATGCTTTAGAAATAAAGTTGAATATCTAATAAAGAAATCTGATAGATGGTAATAGCTTAATGGGCTGTTGTCTGTACATAATTGTTGTCAAAATTCAGAGTTATCATCAAAAGTGTACTATCCTATCTCTCTATCACCTTTTTACTATTTACGAAGGAAAAAATATTATAATGTGTGAAATAATGTACGGTACATAAGTACATATGTCGCTCCTTACCTTTTGTGCTGTTTTTACTTTATATGATAATATAAAGAATATTATCATATAAAGTATATTATACATGATACAAAAACTAATAAAACTAAAATTGTAGCTTCATAAAAAATCCTACAAATCTTAACACAATATATGAATTGTGAAAGCATTTACTTTCGAAACAAAACGATTCATTCATATTATGACGTGGCCCGAAATATTCACACAATATTCACTCTAACTCTCTTTTAATAGAGATCAGAGTTGCATGAAACTTTTGAAGAAAATTACGACGGAGTTGTTGTAAGCTCCAGAAACCGGGGTTGACGGATAAGAAATGACAAAAGCATTTCAGTATCACTTTTGCGTTGTCCCAAGTTATTGAATACGAGTATTATTAAGATCAAGTTGGAAATATTATTTCAGGCTTTCGAGAAAGTGCGTACGGCCACCAACAAAATTCGATTAACACGAAATTTTTGGATAAAGTAGGTGCTTTTTGGCATTTTACTGTGGAAGCGAGTCGCAAAGGATTAACTGTTATTTATTTTGTAACAAAGTTAGTTATTTTCTCGTCTTCTTCTTTTTTCAAGGTGAGATTCAACCTCAACTCTCAATCAATGGCCTCTGTGGCAAAATTGTGGTATCTATTCCACAGAGGCCATTGATTATTTTTTGTTATCTTTTTAACAAATTTTATTTTTGTGTTGTGATGGATCTTTTTGTTTAATATAATTTTGTTGTCATTATCTTAAAATTTAGTTTAATATAACATTGTTTTAAAACTTAATTAATAGGACATTGCTTTAAAATCTTATTTCATATAACATTGTTTTAAAATTTAATTTGATACAACATTAGCAATTTGTATTCATGCTGTTATATTATTATTTGCATACCGTGACTTCTTATAAGTGGAGAAGCACAAGGTCACATCCACAATTTTGGCAATAACACTTGTAACAAATTATAGAAAGTCATTGATAATTTTATTTCACAATAATGGCGGATATCGCCAATGACAGTTGAAAAAGACGGCCGCGTGAAGCGATTATGAGGGAGGTTTGGAGTAAAGTTATGATGTGGCCATTATGCTGTGATATTTCAATGTTCTTTATGAATTATTTATTGAACGCACTTTATATTACATAAATCAAGAGCTTTATTTAGTAAACGACACTATAAAATTTTTTAAAAGTCCAATGAAAAATACGCGTGACACTCATCTTAGCTTTCCCGTTATTTTCTCTACTCTGCTATTATCTTTTTGTATTTGTTTGATTGTTGTTGTTTGGTATTTTATCATCTGCCAGTGTCGCGGGCGCATCATGGATGACAGACGGATCTAATGTCAACTGTCAAATAACGCGTGTTGTCTATGACCCTGGCTTTGATTTAAAGTCAACATTGTTTATGAAGACTGATTTACGTGGTGCAATTTAATTGTATATGGCTTCAATTAAGTTGAAGCAACAATACAAGTTGCATTGTCTAAACACCCTTTAGGCGATGCAAGTCATCATCATCATCAACCTTTTTTTATCGTCCCACTGCTGGGCACAGGTCGCCTCTCATACAGAGAACGATTGAGCGTAATCACCACGCTTGCTCAATGCGGGTTGGCGATTTCAGACTTAAAGTCTAGGTTTCCTCAAGATGTTTTCCTTCACCTTCAGTCATTGGTGTCCAAGATATACTTAGAAAGTACATATAACTTTAGAAAAGTTACATTGGTACTTGCCTGACCTGTAATTGAACCCGCGCACTCATGCTTGAGAGGCTGGTGTTTTAACCACTAGGCTATAGGCTATAGGCAATTAAATTGCACCGTGTAAATCAGTCTTCATAAACAATGTTGACTTTAAATCAAAGCCAGGGTCATAGACAACACGCGTTATTTGACAGTTGACATTAGATCCGTCTGTCAGTCTTAAGTTTGCATATTCGAAGTACGAGATTATTGTCCATATTATTTTTTTTTGTCTTTTTTTATTATTATATGACATTTACTTTCTTTTTGTACGGAATAAAATGTCTTTAATTAAACGTCACTTTGGTTTCAATTTTAATAAAATCTTACGCTCAGTAATTAAGATTTTGATAACTGAAGTGTTAATCTACTTTTGTTGCTATAGTAATTATTGTTATTAAATTTGAGTTTCTTTTTAATAACTTCTTCCCTTATTACTTAGGCGTCCGTATCACACAAATATTAAGTTTTCCCTTGGGTGAAGGCTCGTTAGATTCAGGAGAAGCTACTTATCTGTAAAGATTACTTAATTATCTTTTACTGGTAGAAATTAATATTCTGTAGGACTATTTTCGAAAAGTTAATTGGAGACAAAAAAAAATAAATTAATTTACAATATCAAAAACATTGTGACATATTTGCCAAAAATAAATGTAAACTAATAATGAATTAAGCGAAAAATAACTTTAATTCCTACACAATGAAGTTCAGGTTTCGGTATAACTTCAAACATTTTTATAACTTATTAAATAGTACTAGTCACCCTGAAATCAATTTAGTTGTGATTGAAATAAGGTTGATATTTATTTAACCTAAATAGAGCAGGGGTGTGCAGCATCAGACCTCTTTCACTCGGCTGCACTTAGATACTTTTATTCATAGTATGGTTGACAAAAGTTCATTAGCATTCCTTTACCAACTTTCTTCTTAATTTTTTTTTAAATTTTACCCAGTAGGAATATTTCTTGTATCGTGGTTGTGCGTTTATAAACATTCCAAACTCGGAACAACTAACTGTAGACCATACAAATATTTGTTCCGTGCAGTAATAGAACACGCGACACACAGTGCAGCAGTCGATCGCTTAGCTACTGCGTCAATCGTGTCGTCAGGTACAGAAAATGTGTCTTGAATCTTTTGCTGAATTAGTGACTTTATTCTGTTGTGTGCGTACTTTCCATCATTTTTTGACGTGACAACGTCTATTAAATTGGTACGGCGTGGAGTCATTCTCGAAAACACCGTAACGGCCGAATCTGACGCCACACGGAGTCCACGCCTACTTTACCCCCACCCCTAGAGCGCCCGATGTGTAAACATGTAATAGACGTTGTCACGTTCAAATATCGGCAGTAGACGGAGTTCTACAGACAACCAATTTTTTCATTGCTTCTCTACCTCTGGCAACACATACCGATAATATTTCTTAAAAAAAATCCCATGTAAGCGATGATAAAAAACAGATGACAATAAAAACATCCCAAGCCAGCTAACACGGTCTGATGGGTCGTCAGTAAAATTATATGACCGTCACTTATTGGCGCAGGTTTATTACATTTTTCCCGACCTCATGTCAATTTATAACCATACCAAGTCCAGAAACTGTCGCACCATAAAACATTTGACTAGGGTCAACTTTATGTATCGCAAACTTATTATATTTTTACTGTTGTGTTTCGGAGATGCGAGTATTGGAAAACAGCAGCCGGGCTGAAGTAGGAGTGGGCTGGACACGTCGCGCGAATGGATTAACAGAGATCGACGTTCACTGACGCCTGAGTGGCCATCGCCGTTGTGGTAGACCACGGCGAAGTTGGTGTAACTATCTGGTAAAGTCCGAAGGGCCCACATGGCCAGAGATAACATAAGATAGGGACGTTAAGAAGGAAAAAGGGGAGGCCTTTGCCCAGCTGTGGGACACCAAAGTAGGGTACAAGATGGGACTGACCGACAGAAGTGAAAACTGAAATCATTATTATGCATTTTTTTTATGAATTATAAACTAGCGCTTGATCGCAATGCCCTCTTATGGTAAGCAGTGACGAAATCGTTGATGGTAAAGCGCACTCATCATCATCTCAGCGTTTATCCCGGTTGCATCCCTGGCTTTCGCGTTGGAGCCCGGGGTCCGCTTTCCTACTTAATTTCCTCCATTTCGCGCGATCTTTAGCATCCTGTGGTGTGAGATTGTTGGCACGCATGTCATCTCTCACAGCGTCAAGCCAGCACCTCTTTGGTCTACCCCGCTTGTTCCGGCCCGGCGGAGGCGCCATGGCAAGACATTTGTGACCCACGTAACATGCCGGTTTTCGTAAGACGTGACCGTACCAACGTAGGCGACCCTCCTGCAGCTTTTCCGCTATGTCATGGACATGAAGACTGCCACGGATGCGGGAGTTCCTGATGCGGTCCTTCCGCGTAACTCCACACATCCACCGCAGCATGTTCATCTCCGTGACACGCAGCTCCTGCTTGTGTCGCTCAAGCACAGGCCACGCCTCGCTGCCATACAGGAGAACAGGTCTAATGATGGTCTTATAGACCTGCCCCTTAAGCTTAACCGGCATTTTGGAGTCACAAATGACACCTGACACCTCACGCCATTTTGCCCAAGCTGCGGAAATGCGTGCCCTGACGTCGCAATCAATGTCGCCGGACGCGTGGAGTACAGACCCCAAGTATTTAAACTGGTCTGTGCACTCGACCATGTCACCGCCTATGCGCACGGACATGGGGTCTGTCGTGTTGCTAGCCATATACACGGTCTTCGCCACATTGAGTTTCAGACCTCCGTTCTCGAGCGAGTCCTTCCACACATTCACACGCCGCACCAACCGATCCCAGTCCGCGTCCGCCAGTGCGATATCGTCAGCATACATAAGCAACCAAGGAGGTTGCTCATGTGAATCCCTGATGCTATCCGACAAGGCGTCTAATATCACGCTGAACAGAAACGGACTAAGAACGGAACCCTGGTGGACTCCGACGGTGACGGGGAAGGGTTTAGTGTCACCAACAGCGGTCCTAACAACGGAATCGGAATTGAGGTACATGTCTCGAATTATGTCAACATAGGTCTCTGGTACCCCTTTGGACCTCAGTGCCCACCAGATCACCCCCCGAGGGACACAGTCGAAGGCCTTCTGCATATCAAGAAACAGCAAATGCAGAGGCGTGTTCTTCGATCTGTATCTCTCCATGGCGATCCTTAGTGCGAAGATAGGATCCATGGTTCCGTACCCTGGACGAAACCCATATTGACACTCCGAGACAGCACACTCCTGCCGGATCCGGGAGTCCATAATCCTCTCAAGGATCTTCATGGTGTGGGACATGACCTTTATACCACGATAGTTGCCACACTCCTGTACCGAGCCCTTGCCTTTGAAGACTGGAGTAATAATACTCAGTCTCCATTGGCACGGGATTTTGCCGGTCAGGAGCACGCGGTTCAAAAAGCTAGTTAACACGCCCACACCGCGGGGACCCATTGCCTTCCAGGCCTCAATGGGAACTCCATCAGCTCCGACAGCTTTCCGATTTGCCATGCGACGAAGAGCCGTATGGACTTCCTCAGGCGTTATCGGGGGCACTAATCCAAGATTTGGAGGGAGGTCCGGTGTCTGCACCTCTTGGTGCTGCTTATTCAGCAGCTCGTGGAAGTACGAGCGCCATCTCTTCTTCACCGCGAGGTCTTCGCATAGTAGGTTGCCAACAGGGTCTTTTACGCAGCGGCACTTGGATATATCCTGTGCCGCTTTGACCCTAGAACGTGCTAACTTGTAAATGAGCTTTTGCCCCTCAGACGATTCCAGCTTCTCGTAGAGCGGTTGCAAGTGATCTCGTCTGGCTCTGGCTACAGCTCTTTTAGTGGCACGTTTGGCAACTTTGTATGCGTCGCGATCTTCAGGGGATCCGGTCGCTTGCCACGTTTTGAAGAGGGCTTTCTTCACCTTAGTCTCCCTCTGGACTGTGTCGTCCCACCACCAGGTCTCCTTGTCACGTTTGCGGCAACCCTTGGAGACGCCGAGCACCACCCGCGCCGCCCCAGTGATAGCTGCCTGGATCCTGTTCCAGTGTTCTTGAACTGGTTCCCCATCGGTACCGGTGCACTTGTCGCCAATAACCGCCGCAAAATCCTGGGACCTGTTTTCATCCAGCAGCCACCACCGGATCTGGCGCGGGCAGTGCTCTACACGTCTGCGTTGGGTCTTTACGCAGATATCCATGACAAGGAGCCGGTGTTGTGCAGTGAGACTCTCACCGGGTATGACTTTGCAGTTGGCTACTTTGCCGATGTGGTGCCTCCTAGTCAGTAGAAAGTCGATCTGGGTAGCACAACGTCCGCTCTGGTAGGTGACAATGTGCTCCGGTTTCTTTTTGAAGTAGGTGTTCACGATTGCAAGATCAGCGGCCGCACACGTTCGGAGAATATTGTTTCCTTCTGCGTTGCGGCTACCGTATCCAAAGCCACCGTGAACACGATCAAACCCATCACACTTCTCATCCACATGACCGTTCAAATCACCACTCAGAACGACTCCCTGGGCGTTGACCCTTGATCCCGCGAAGCAATCCTTCGAGCTGGGTCCAGAACAAGCTCCTTTCGGCGTCACCGCACCCCGCCTGCGGAGTGTAGGCACTTATCAAGTGGGTTACAACCCCATTGACAAGCACCCGCAACGACATCAGCCGATCACTGATGCGATTTACCTCCAAGACGTCATCCTGGAGCTCGCCAGACAACACCACGGCGACCCCATTTCTCCCACTAGGTGCACCCTGTAGATCAGCTTGTAGCCATTCCCAATAAGCCGGGATCTGCTGCCTTTCCACCGAGTCTCCTGCAGGAACGCCACGGCCACCCTCCGCCTGTGGAGAGTCTCGGCCAGTTCTCTCGCGCGCCTAGTTAGCGTGCCAACATTCCACGACGCGAAACGGATTTTCTTGGTTTGGGCTCGCTTCTTCAGCCGTGTCCGCCTCTGACACGGTAGCCCTAGCCCATAGATCACAGGAGTCGGGCGAGGCTCCTGCGCGCCGTTTTTCGGCGGCGCCCTAGCCGTGACATGTGCTCTTATATTTCTGTCCATTGTAGATTGGCTTATTGGGCTAATTACAAGTGCGACTGCCGTCTGACCACTAAACCCCGAAGGGAAAGCCGGCGTCAGCGCCCCGTTCGTTGGTCAGCACACCGTCACCGGCACCGTCTGGCAGGTGGGGTTGACTTGGGTCCCAAAGATGGTGGTGGGACCCCAGAGCACCCCAAGTAAAGCGTACTAGTTTATTAAATTGAAAATTATTAAATAATTAAATACACCGTATACATATGTATATCGTCCTCCGTGGCGCAGCGGTCAACACGCCTGCCTGCGACGTGGAGGCCCCGGGTTCGATCTCCGGCCAAGTTATGATAAAAACGATCTTTTCCTGATTGGCCTGGGTCTTGGATGTTTATCTATATATTTATCTATTAAAAATATAGTATCGTTGAGTTAGTATCCCATAACACGTGCGGTCCATGGCCCTGTATGGGGCCCCTGTGTGGGCGATGGACCTGACGGCCGGAACACTCGCCATTCTGCGCAAGCCGCAGAGGGCGTTGGCCGTCAGGGTCGTCCGCGGGTATCGCACGATATCCTACGAGGCGGCTTGCGTCCTGGCCGGATCCCCGCCCTGGGACCTAGAGGCGAAAGTACTCGCGTCATTGTACCGATGGCGCGAGGAAGAGCGGACACGGGGCTCCAGTCCGGTGCAGCGGCAGATCGAGCTGCGCCGAGAGGAGCTCCGTCAGGTCCTGGTGGCGGACTGGCGGCAGAGGCTTATGCGCCCTACCGCCGGCCTCGCTACCGTCGAGGCGATCCGGCCAGTACTCGACGACTGGCTCGGGAGGAGGCACGGCTCCCTGTCGTTCAGGGTGACGCAGGTACTGTCGGGGCATGGCTGCTTCGGCAAGTACCTGCGTCGCTTAGGCAGGGAGCCAGACGCTCGGTGCCACCACTGCGTCCAATGCGGGGAGGACACGGCGCAGCACACGCTCTCCGAGTGTGCAGCTTGGGAGGAGCAGCGCCGTGTCCTCACAAATGAAGTAGGAGGCGACCTGACGCTGCCGGCAGTAGTGCGGAGGATGGTCGGCAGCTCAGAGTCGTGGGACGCGGTGGTGTCCTTCTGCGAGGACGTGATGTCGCAGAAGGAAGCTGCGGAACGGGAAAGGGAGATATCAACTCCCTTCCCGGGCCGCAGAAGACGCACCGGGCGCCGAGGAAGGGCGGATAACGCCCTCTTCCGCCCCCCATGAATGGGTCCAGGGGCGAGGGACATGGGGAAGTCCCCGCGCCCCATTGATGGACCCCGAGGCGGAGGCGCGCGCGAGTGTCGGCGCGCGCCTTTGAGGCGATGCACGGGGTAGTTTAACACCCCACTACCCCGTGCAGGAGACGAGGCCCGGACAGACCGGGCCAGCACGAGGGTGTGGGGCCGTGGAAGAATTTAGACTCCCGCGGCCCCACGCGCGCTCGTGATAGAAGACACACCGGGGTGGTTTTAGTCAGTAAAAGTCTGACATACCCCGTCGCCCACCCCAGGGCGGCGGGCATCCTATGAGGATTTCCACCCCGGCAAAAAAAAAAGTATCCCATAACACAAGTCTCGAACTTACTTTGGGGCTAGCTCAATCTGTGTGATTTGTTATAAAAAAAAAACCCTGCATCTATCACGGTGTCGGGTCGGTTACGTTCACGCTAATTGAATGTAGTAATGTAGAATGTAGTAATGTAATTTACCCATCGAACAAAAGTGCTCAACGTCGATAAAGAATTTTTCACTTCGAAAACTGTGGTGTATCAGATATTGTAATATATTGGTGTTTCTTTCTTACATTTTTGCTCAGTAAATTCACAAATTATTGACATTAGCTTTAATACCTAAGTCTGATATTACACATGTCGATGCATGGCATTAGTTTCTACAATAGATCTTTTACTGTACAAGCAGTTCGCCTATGCAATGACTTGCCCGTGTCCGTGAGGCGTGCTCAATCTCTGTTCATTTTTAAAACCATGATAAAAAAGCACTTCCTGTCTCTTTAAACATGTCATTATATATTATTTGCTCTTGTATGATGTTTATTAATTAGATGTATATATTTATTGGACTATTATGATACACTTAACGTACATATTTATTTATATAATCTATGTAAATAGTACACTGTAGACTACCTGTACTATTTCTCTCTCCTTCCCCATAGTATTCCAACCAAAGGTTGTCTAACCACGGCGATGTTAATCGACCATTACGTCATGCTCTCGAGCAATAGGTCCTGAGCGGAGGCGCAATGGTTGATGTTCGCCTGGAGGATAGGCGTAATGGATTGGCACTCCATAACAGCTCCCTCCTCCCGTGTCCCTTGTGAGAATCCAGCGGCAGTGGGTACGACGGCGGCGAATGGATCGAGAACCTAAACTTGGTTGTGGAGGTGAGATAGGCAGGCGCACTACTCTGAAAAGTTTGACAGACTTGCGGGCTTCTAAAAGACGTAGAAATAACAGCTGAGAACAACGGCCCAAAGCGCATCACTAGGAAAGTGGGAGTCTGGATATGTCATGGATGGCCATTTCTCGAACCGACCAAAAATTTTATTACTACAAGAACCAAAACCATGGCTTGGGCTCTGTCTTGCATAGGGTCGCAGCATAATGCTAAGCGACAGCTGTTTTGTGTAGATGTGAGGTATGTTTCCCTCAACAAATTCTTATATTTTTGTGTATGTGTAGCTTTTTGCTTCATGTTTACCGTAAATAAACGTTTACGTCTAAGCGTCTTTCTTTCTGCCTATTCCCTCAACAAATTCTTATATTTTTGTGTATGTGTAGCTTTTTGCTTCATGTTTACCGTAAATAAACGTTTACGTCTAAGCGTCTTTCTTTCTGCCTATATATCTTCACACAAATTCTATAGAGTTAATTTTATACAGGTAAGGCAAACAGCGATTAGCAAGTTGACTATAAGTTAAATTTGTCGTATATTCAAGTTAAAACTGTTATTTTCTAACAACCCTATGGATTGGCTATAACATGAGATAATATGACGTAGTATGTCACTAAGTAATGCCACCCAATATGATAAATATTTTAAAAGTAATAAAATGTTTCAAGTTAAAGCTTAAACTGAATTTTATCATGTAGAAGTGAAAATTGTTTTTCCATAAGCTTGTATTTGTTTACTTCACGTTAATTACGCCTTTCAATAAGATACACATCTGTTATCTTCACCCAAAACCACTGAACTAAGTCGTTAACGTGATAGCTCTCACCTCAAAGGGTCTTTGATGTGTATATATCTGTCGAGCGAGATGGCACACAAGTTGAGTATGGAGGCGGTTGAGCACATGACGTCACAGGCCACCCAGGTGTCGCAGAACTGCTCGCCAAATACCCAGTATCTGGGGAAAGAGACAAGTGTTAATTTGAGGAGAACCTTTTTTTATTCCGTGCGTTAATTTAAAAATAAAAGATCCTTATTATTTGATTAACATCGTTGCATCTTTACAAGCCAAGCATAAATTTATTCAGATCCGCTGATAAAAATGCTGGGATGAAAATCCAATATATCTTACGATAGATCTTTAAACCTTAAAGAATGATACAGGGCTCACTTAGTTTTATGCCTTAACCGAAATTCATGCACTCCTAAGTAAGGAGACGGCAGCCCTCAAAGACGTGCGAAGAAAGATTGTTCGTGGTCGGAATTTAGGAGATATGCATATTCTATGAAGCAATTTACACACCACAAATTTTACGGCCCGATGGCGGCGGTTTGATATCAAGCAAATTTCATATCACCATAGTGGATAGAGTGGATATTTAGTATTTTATTTAGTAGATATTTTTAAACTTACCCGAGTAAGTCATTGACGCCAGCAAATGTCATGACTGCAGCAGCAACCAACATGTCAGCGATCGCCAGCGATGCCAGGAAGAGGTTGCCGATACGCCGTAGTCCTCGATCTGTGTATATTGCGATGCAAACCAGTATGTTCCCTGCTACACTGAGGAAGATCAGCAGTGACAGGAAAATACCTGGTGACAATATATTGGCATGTTTAGGTTTAAATGAAGCTGTTTCTTAAACTATACACGATATATTTGTGACGCTGAGGTCCCAGCACAACAAAACCGCGTAAAGGAAATGTTTGAATTGTAATTATAACAATAGAATTTTGATTTAAATTTTGGGAGCATATTAAATAAAAAAATATATAAAATCTGAAAACTAGGTAATATGTATTTTACTGCTGGTGTTTAAATAATAAAATAATATTACTATTTGAATTTGACTGATGACAAGGTGAAGGAAAACATATTGGGGAAACCTGGACTTTAAAATCGCTAACCCGCATTGAGCAAGCGTGGTGATTACGCTCAATCCTTCTCTGTATGAAAGGAGACCTGTTCCCGGCAGTCGGACGATAAAAAGGTTGATGATGATGACTTTGAATTCAAATATATATATAAACATTTTTACAACTATATAATAAAAAAAGAAAAAGGTTCATTGGATGACTACCTAAAAGGCTGGTAACATTAATACGTTGGATGGCAAAGTTCTCAGCATTGCCATCAGCACTTTCAATTTTAAAATAATTAGAATTCAAGCAAGAAATAGGAGAAAATATATATATATATAAAGTGCCTTGTCAAGTGGCATCAAAAGTTCGCGCATTTAATCAGAATTGTAAAATGATGCAATACTTGTTAAAATGATGAGAGAGATGGATAATGGACATGTTTGCCATGAGTGAGCGCGATAGATAGTGTATTTATTGACACAAAAGTATGTTTTATTAATATATGGAAATCCCGACTGCGCTAGGTAGCTTGCAGCGTTACTGTGTTATAGGAATCAGAAATAATATCATATATCAGAAATAATAACATTCATGTGACGTATTGTACCAGATTACAATCAGGTAATCTGGTACAATGGCTTTAAATATTGTAATATTTAAAGCGAATTAATCGCTACTTGGAAATAGGGTATTTTAAAAACAACTAATTAGTCCGCCAGTCAGATTTCCAAAAAAATACTAGACACGTATTTGTTCTTTTTTCATATAAACAAAAAATGAAGACGACACAGTGCGTTGAAAACTCGTGTGACGCACGCTACACTTTTTAGCAAGCAGTGACGTCACCAGCCACCACTCCTAATCTTTGATGCCTTTTATTTGTCAATTTTTATTGATTTGATAAAACAAAATATATGTATCCAATATTTTTCTGTAATCTGAATGACGGACTAAATAGAATCAATTTTTTTTTACCCAGGAAACATCCCTATTAGGTGTTCACAGTTTTAACCTAACCTCTTTGGTCCATTATCCTGGCGGGTAATTACGTAACATATTATGAGTAGCAGTGGGTTTCATTTTGACAGATTAACAATATTCATTGTTTTATTTAGGTCGCACAGAGAGCTATGGAGAGGGCTATGCTAGGCGTTTCTCTACGTGATCGAATCAGAAATATGGAGATTCGTAGAAGAACTAAATAAGCCGACATATCCCAGCGGTTTACCTCTCTGAAGAGGCAGTGGGCAGGGCACAAAGCTCGTAAGCCGATGACCGATGGGGCAAAAAGGCTCTTGAATGGCAACCACGTACCGGCAACAGCAGCGTCGGACGCTCACCGAATAGGTGGTCTGATGATCTGAGCATCCCACTGCTGGGCACGGGTCTCCTCTCATATAGAGAAGGATTGAGCGTAATCACCACGCTTGCTTAATGAGGGTTGGCATAAATAAATAAATAATAAATAAATCATTTTTATTTCGGACACAAAAATCCATAGAGTGTTAGTGACATACAAAAAAAACAAAGCTTATTGCCCAGTGTTAGTAATTATTAAAGTGTGCACAAATTTTTTAATTATTGGAGAGCCGAAACTCTCAGCTACAGTTTTCAGGATGCTGTTTCGACTGTCCCTCACTCTTCTCAACAACGACGCGGTCTTGTTGCGTATGAATGCATAAAAACCGTCGGTACGGGCTTGCGCAAACATTTCCGAAACAGTACAGTAACGAGGTAGTCTCAACAACACCCTGAAAGCATTGTTATATTGGACATCCAGGGTGTCCAGCGATCTTTTAGTACACTTGACCCACATACGGAGCAATCAAATAGCAATACGCTTCAAAATTATTTCAAGTGATAGTAGTAGTGTGTTACTCAATTTATGTTACTCGGCCGCCGGCAGAAGTTACCACCCACCAGACAAAGCCTTGCCGCCAAGCGATTTGTCGTGTTCCGGCATGATGTCTGGTGAAGCCGTACCGAGGACGGGTCTGAGCAGTTGTGTTGCAATGTGTGCCGGGTACGATGCGCCTAATGTTGTTGTGTTGCGAGTTTGGTCGTGGAGGGTCTTCAGATCAATCTCCTTTTGGCGCAGCATCGTTGGTCGTGTTGTTGGGTTTAACATTGCATCACCTCGCTTAACTGCCGTCTTCCTTCCTATTCGCTCAGTTTTTCTGAGTGAATAGGCTCTTAATAAACTAGCGCGCCTTACCATCAACGTTCGCATCACTGCTTACCATCAGGCGGGATTGCGGTCAAGCGCTAGTTTATAATTATTAAAAAAAAAAAAAAAATTAGGGTGCCGTCTTCGTTACTGCGATCAATTCAGCTATTGTCTTCTTCTTCTCAGCATATAGAGGTCCACTGGTGGACAAAGGCCTCCCCCGAGGCTTTCCTTGATGAAAGGTCTTGTGCTGCCCACATCCATCCGCTTACCGCAACCTTCACCAGGTCATCGGTCCACAGTGTTAGGGGCCTCCCTACGCTGCATCTACCGGTAAGTGGCCGCCACTCCAGAAACTTACTGTCCCATCGGTCATCGGTTCTATGAGCAATGTGACCCGCCCACTACCATTTCATTTTAGCGACTCGAAGATCTATGTCGGCTACCGTCAAGACAGACAAATCAGGGAGGGTACGCAATTTTACGGTTGATAAAGCCTGATAGATTATGAACTTTGCCTATAAATGTAGGCTCGTTCACAATCTGACAGGTTTTCCAGAGATAAGGTAAGTTATGTTGAGAGCAGCAGTGGACAAGTTTTAATGGCCCCGACTTACATGTCTTAAGTTGGAACCGGGCGCTTTAGCTTGTGTAAATTATTTCATTCTGCTGACAAAACGGCGAAATCAAAATCAAAATCAAAGCATTTATTTCAAATAAACCAGTTACAGGTACTTTTGAATTGTCAGAAGGTCGGTCAGTCAGTAAGGTGAAGCTAGTCGCCCATTCCAAAGAGTAGGTACCTATGGAGAAGAACGGGCAAGAAACTCCATGGACACTCTTTTAAATTATCAAGCCATTGATACAAATATTTGATTACATCATTCATTTTGAAATCAATCGTGTGAGAACGATGCAGAAATATATTGTACGCTGAGAGCGTCCATTATGGAAAAAAAAAACAACAATTCAGAATTTAAAATACGCCGTAGCAGCTAAGAGATGACCAGTCCCCTCTGACGGCGTCCGTTCACGAACATGACGTATGGATCAGCATCATTCAGCTCAACCATATTGAAGGGAACCTAATGACCCAACACACACGCCACCACCAGCGAGACATTTGAGTGAGCATGACATACTCTCAACAGCCATAGCACTATCAAGTCAAAAAACGACTAACCCAACAAATAGATGCTTTACAGCAAGTAGATCGTGCTCACACGTGTTCCATGCAATTATACAATACTAAGAAATTGAATCTACACAATGCAAAGACAGTTTTGTCCAAGGTTCAGCAGCTCCAACGGTGTTCCCGAATGCTAAGTTTAGCTCCTGTGTAGCCGCACCAGTGCCGAATACCCCTGTCAGCGATGCAATTCCGTAACGTATAATATGCCTGGCTACATAGTGTGTACTGGCTTTGAGTTAAAAAAAAAAAACAAACAATTGCAAATTTAAACTACAAGAGGAAAAATCAAAGAACAATCAGTGTAAGCATTGAAATCGGACGCAGCTCAAGCCCAAGCCTTTTTGTTGTGTAAAAGATCGTGAGGAAATTGGCTTTTCCTAGAAAGAGAAGGAACTAGAAATTCGAAGACATGTCACATATACCAATCCCACTGCGATTACGGCCCAGTTCCCCTCACCGAGAAGACTTCGATTGGGATTGAAAAGTTATTTAAAACGAAGAGTGGGATTAGTTTTTAAATAACTTTTTTTTTTAATAATTATAAACTAGCGCTTGACTGCAATCCCGCCTGATGGTAAACAGTGATGCAATCGTTGATGGTAAAGCGCGCTAGTTTATGAAACCCATTCACTTAAAAAACTTCGTGAATAGGAAGGAAGACGGCAGTTGAGCGAGGTGGTGCAATGTTAAACCCAACAACACGACCAATGATGCTACGCCAGAGGGAGATTGATGTGGAGACCACGACCAAACTCCCGACACAACAACACTTGGTGCATTGTACCTGGCACACATCGCAACACAACTGCTCAGACCCGTCCTCCGTACGGCTTTTAACTTTTTTATTTGTTTTAAATCACAGTGTTGTCCCACTATAGGAATTTCTCCTGTATCGTGAGGGCATTTACTCACATTTAAACTTAAATACCCCGGATCCGGAACAACTACCTGTAGGCTATACAAATATTTGTTCCGTGTGGGTATCGAACCTACGACACGCAGCGCAGCAGTCGATCGCTCAGCCACTGCACCAACCGTGGTGATGCCGAAGATATTGCTAGCAGTATGATAAAGTTTGCAGTTTATCTATAGTTAACAATCACGCGATATAAATTAATTTATTTTTTTATTTATTTATTTAGAAACGAACAATTATAGCACTATTACAGAGCATTCCAAATTACTAGCGCCCGCCCGCGATTTTTTTGTCATCAACTCGCGAGCGTGTAGTACAGTCAAATAAAAATGGATTGTAACCAATAACTATAAATAACTAGTTATAGCCCGCGGCTTTGCTCGTGTTCGAATGCCCATTACAAGCAAATAATAATGAAAAAAGACATAAAATACATTTTAATCAAAAGCCTCGTACTCAAACACGAAAATTTGAAAACAACATTGGCCTGGCTATTACTAACTCTGACTTCACAATTTTATAAATTACAAGCACAAAATTTTGGTAAACCCTCGTAGCTTAGTGTCGCGTCACATCTGCGGAATGTACGGCACCGAAAGTTCGGCTAAATACGCAGTGTATTTCAAGTACTGTATGACACATCAGCCGCAATTACGCCGCGTTCGACGTAGCGCCTAACCTTCCTTCGGGCGAAGCGATGCATTGCGCGACCGAAAGTTCGGCGGGCGTAGCTGAACGTTCGGTGTGTGTTGTGCATCGCGCGCGTGGCGGCAACGAAGAGCGGTTACGTTTTCTAAGCCGTCTATAATAGCTAATATTCTTAAATCCATTTTTCTGGGCAATTCAGGTACGTCACAAAAACCGCACACCATATAGTGTCGACACAGACAGACTGACGATGACGCCACGTAACTTTCCGTCGCGTAGCGCGCTGAACAAGACGCCGCGTTTTGACCGTTTGGTTTGTCATAACAACTGAATATTGGGACTGACAGTTTAGCCGCTGAACTTTCGACGCCGTACGTTCCGCAGATGTGTCATTACACTTAGCGATCTTTAAAAACTAAACTTATTACGACTGTACTTTATTTAATAAAAAGAGTTTTTTTTAAATATACGAGTACCATACCAACTTATTTAACATCAAAGTAAGCTACTTATTAAGTAGACTAAATTATTGCAGCTTGTCAAATAGCTACTTGTTAAAAGTTATTTGAACTTCATTATGAGAGCCTAAGTAACATCTGCAAAAGTTTGTAAGTTTCATTCACTATTACAAAGTTTAATAAGGCACTCTTTATAAAGACATTTTTCTGTTCGAAAAATATATCGTGGCTCTTGGTGCACAGGCAAGTGAAGTACTTACTACCAAAAGGGGCCATAATCTACGCTTTGATCTTAGCCAAAAGGCCGAGAAGCAGATCATATGCCGCAATTGGAACTGAATCGGCCACACGATCCGAAAGGAGCCTGACAAAGGATACTAAGGCAAGTTCTAGAATGGGTCAGGGTTGCGGATTGGTCGAAAGAGAAATCGTGGCCCTGGTGCACAGGCAAGTAAAGTAACACGAGTGGGTTTAAGTCAGTAAAAGTCTGACACACTGAAATATTAGATCAAATCGAGTTTCTTCTTGGCACCATCAAAATCTTTATTCAAGATCGTATTTAAACACACAAGACAGGCTTCTTCAAAAACCTACTTCAGGCACCAGTCTTTTCCAATGGTGGAATATAAGTACAAATATTGTTGAACCAATGTTGTGAAGAGAGAAATAAATAAATAAAATAAAAAAGTTTTTATATATTTCTGTTCTTTCCCAAGAAGGCTAAGATCAATAGGATCAAAAGGTAATTAATAATATCTCATTGGTCGGGAATCGCTATAAGTAAGATACATAACCATTGTTTAGATAATAGTCTCGAGATTATACCCTTTTCCGCGATACGTCACTCGCTGATCTACGTCGAAATTTCTCGTTGTCAAGTTTCTAGTAATTTCGATGTCAACACTTCGTTGTCAATCTGATGGAATCTGTACCATCCGATAGGCCATATTAGGTCTATCAATGCGTTTTATATCGTACCTTTATAATGCCTAGGTCTCCAGATATAGGGCTTCAAAGTTACGTACTCCATGTCATGCAATATTGAACCTTATGTCATTAACATAAGGTGCATTCTTAACAATATAGAGCAGTGGATTAGCGATATGCTTCAAAATGATTTTGAATTGAGAGTAATAGTGTGTTTCATGATTAGGGTGATGGTCTCGCGTTAGTGTTTGCAGAGAAAACAAATGAAATACTTTGTTTAGCCATCCTACGTGAAACGCGGAATGATAACGGACGGAAACATTCACGCATCGCAAGTAGCATTACATACGAGGCCAACAATAGCGCCGACTGCTGATGACAAGGAAGTGACTAGCTATTACCCTCCGTTTGGGAATGACGAAGAATTTTGTCGAACTTCTACGTCAAAAGTTAGGTTTTGTGTTCATAAAAGTACTTGTTCAAAGCTATGAAAGAATATACGCTTGGCTCCATGGTCAAATGCTCGACGCCGTCGTTCACTCGCCGCCAGCTGCTCGTCAACTAATTGAATAATAGCCAACTATACACCCTTTTCGTTCGTCGCTGGCAGTGGGGCAGGTGCTTAACATTAACTATTAAGACAACACATAATTTTGAAATTATAACTTCTTCTTCAGCGTAAAGAGGTCCACTGCTGGAAAAAGGCCTCCCCCAAGGCCTTCATTGCATTGGCTAAGTTTGCTTTAATCCCCACGCTTGGCAGGCCGGTTGGGGCGCAGTAATTTGATATTCCACAGGAGTAGCGCTGCTGCCCGCTTCCCTGGTGAGAGTTCCTTTAGTCGACATGGGTTGCTACTATTCTAAGCCCGGTACGTTATAACACCTCTGTAACTCTTGCTATATAATCTTTTTAAGAATCTCTCGACGCCACGTCACAACATGAAAATTTTCGACAGCAGGCAGTGCGACAAATTTGGAAGATCAAATTCGCAAAACACAAACACGTGTTCGTTTGCATGAAACTGACAGATGTCAAGAACAAATCTCGACGGTCGGACTGTTGTATACAGTCCGACCGTCGAGATATGTACCTAAAGAAAACCCTGTCCGACCGATAAGGATAATAAAGGTTAGGTAAACACATGACCAAATAAAATATGAAATTTTACTTAATCATCATATTAAAAATAATAATGAATTTCGAAATAATCTTTTTTTTTCGCGAATTAATGCCAACTTACCCCAAAATTAGGTAATATTTAAAAAGTTACAGCACCATTTTCAACGGTATACCTTGTATGAATGAATGTACAATACTAACGGCATTTTAGTTGACCGCGTGCCCTCCCCCTCGTCGCCCGCGCATGTATTGCCATCTAAGTTACCTCCGTTTGCGAAATAATGTTTATTTTTTAGGGAGATTTTTTTAAAGTTTAGCCCGCCTTTGTTGGCGTTAGTAAAATCAGTTATCGATATCTAACAATACCTTCACGGATCAGACAGGGTTTTCTTTGCAGACAATGTATATATCCGATATTCCCGCGTGATTGTAACTTACGGGGGTGAATCCGCGGGGCGCAGATAGCAGCAAATGTTTTATGTTACCATACGGAGGACGGGTCTGAGCAATTGTGTTGCGATGTGTGCCGGGTACGATGCGCCAAATGTTGTTGTGTTGGGAGTTTGGTCGTGGAGGGTCTTCAGATCAATCTCCCTTTGGCGCAGCATCTTTGGTTGTGTTGTTGGGTTTAACATTGCATCACCTCGCTCAAATGCTGTCTTCCTTCCTATTCGCTCAGTGTCCCTGAGTGATTAGGCTCTTAATAAACTAGCGCGCTTTACCATCAACGATCGCATCACTGCTTACCATCAGGCGGGATTGCGGTCAAGCGCTAGTTTATAAATATAAAAAAAAGTATGTATAATCTTAGATGGATGACTTCCATATGGAACAAGTCATATAAATAGTCCACAATACATCAAATCAAGTCAAATCTTTCTTTATTGTCGATCATAGGTTTGTACATAATACAGTCTTAAATAATTAAATGGATCAGCTATGTCCCGCCCCTGGGGTATAATTATTGTCATTTATTTGTTGTGTAACAGTCGTGGTGGCCTAGTGGTTAAAAGATCAGCCTCTCAAATATGAGTGCGCGGGTTCGATTCCAGGTCAGGCAAGTACCAATGTAACTTTCCTAAAGTTATATGTACTTTTTAAGTATATCTTGGACACCAATGATTGAAGGTGAAGGAAAGCATCATGAGGAAACCTGGACTTCAAGTCTGAAATCGCCAACCCGCATTGAGCAATCGTGGTGATTACGCTCAATCCTTCTCTGTTTGAGAGGAGACCTGTGCCCAGCAGTGGGACGATAAAAAGGTTGATAATGATGATTGATGATGATTTGTTGTGAATGTGTTTGTATTTTTTTGGCACCCATGAAACATAAGTATAAATTTTACTACACAGTTGCAAAGCTCATCCATTTACATAAGCGTGTTCAATTCTGCCAAAATGAAGCCTCGTTCCGTCATACCAGACACACGTGGAAACGGAAACAAGCTTATTTTGAAAAACTTATAACAATTTTTTTTTATGTATCGTCTTACGGGATATTTTCTACATTACCGATTCCCAAATTTCTAACCAACTACCGCTTTTCCTGTATTCATCTTTTAGCACCGAGCACCTATCATCGACACGTCTACACTTACAAAGATCAGCGCGATACGAAAATCGCCCCTACGAGTTTGTTACCATCAGGAAATTGAACCGCTTAGCGTCGAACGAGGCGCGAAATAGACTGAGCACCGTCCCACTGCGAACGGAGCTAGCTACGTACAGACTCAGTTTAACATTAGAACGTTAGAATATTGTAAGCCGTACGGAGGACGGGTCTGAGTAGTTCTGTTGCGATGTGTGCCGGGTACGATGCGCCTAATGTTGTTGTGTTGGGAGTTTGGTCGTAGTCGTGGCACAGCAATCGTTGGTCGTGTTGTTGGGTTTAACATTGCATCACCTCGCTTAACTGCCGTCTTCCTTCCTATTCGCTCAGTTTTTCGGAGTGAATAGGCTCTTAATAAACTAGCGCGCTTTACCATCAACGATCGCATCACTGCTTACCATCAGGCGGGATTACGGTCAAGCGCTAGTTTATAATTATTAAAAAAAAAAATGAAAGTGTCATTTTTTCTACGGGCCAATATCCTATTTATCACAAGTTTTGGCGTATTTGAAGTCTATCATTTCTGTCTTTCTAATTGAGTGGGCTATTGAGAGCAGCGGTGGCCTACTGGCTTAGGCCACGACTTACAAGTTGTAGGTCGTAGGTTCGAACCCCGTCAGGCGTTTTACTTTGTGTAAATTATTTCATCACCACTGCTCTCAAAACGATGAAGGAAAACATCGCGAGGAAACCGGCATGTCTTAGAAGCACTTCGAAGACATGTCTTCTTCTTCTTCTTCAGCCTATGGATGTCCACTGCTGGACAAAGGCCTCCCCCAAGGCTTTCCACGCTGACCGATCTTGTGCTGCCCGCATCCATCGGCTTCCCGCGACCTTCACTAGGTCATCGGTCCACCTTGTTGGAGGCCTCCCTACGCTGCGTCTTCCAGTACGTGGCCGCCACTCCAGAACCTTACTGCCCCATCGGCCATCGGTTCTACGAGCAATGTGCCATGCCCACTGCCATTTAAGTTTAGCGACTCGCAGAGCTATGTCGATGACTTTGGTTCTTCGGCGGATATCCTCATTTCTGATTCGATCACCCAGAGAAACTCCGAGCTTAGCTCTTTCTATTGCCCTTTGTGTGACTCTGAGCCTTCGTATGAGGCCCATTGTGAGCGACCATGTTTCAGTTCCATAAGTCATCACTGGCAACACACACTGGTCAAAGACTTTAATCTTGAGACACTGTGGTATCTTGGACGACGAGAAGATGTATCGTAGCTTCCCGAACGCTGCCCAGCCGAGCTGGATTCGACGAGACACTTCTTTCTCGAAGACATGTGACTTATACTAAACCGCACTGGGCCCGCGTGGTAGATAACGGCGCAGTACCCCTCCCTCTTCCTCAGAATATCAGGACGTTGACCAGTCGGGACACAATTAAAGTTAAAGCTCGGGAATATTTACGCAAGAAATGGGCAGATTCATCCCACGGGTAATTTATTCTTTTTATCTATCTCTACTGTTTATATGTTGTATGTATGTATTTATTATAATTTTTGTTTTCCATCACCTACCATGATTTGTCTCTGCATTACCTTAAGGTAGACTGGTAGTAAATGCCTAAGGCATTAAGTCGCCATTGTGCAATGTTTGTGCATAAAGTTTTTAATAAACAAATAAATGGATGAGAGTTGCCAAAAATCGAGCGAATGGCGTGAAATAGGTGAGGTCTATGTCCAGCAGTGGACTGCTAAGGGTTGATGACGATGATGTTGAAATTATAATTTGATCCAGTCGTTTATATTATTAATAGCCTGTGGAGGTATGAGGAACTGTGCGCACACTACATACACTTCACTCATACTCCATAGAAAAGGGAGGATCCTCCGACCAGACTGGTTGTCTAGCGGGCCACTTTGCCGACCAGTCGATGTTGCGAATTTGTACGCGTTGTATGCGGGCTAGTTGCACAGAAAATTCTGATTGCGAGATGCAGGATTCGCGTGACGTCATTACGACGCGTTGTTCGCATGTTGCGTTTTAGGCACCGCTACAAGTCTTTGATGACCCAGCAAGGCCTTCTACCTCCTACTCTACTTCCACTTCCATCTCTTTAAAGCGACGATACGCTTGGCGCCATGGCTGAGTGATCGACTGCTGCGTTGTGTGTCGCAGGTATAATTCCCGCACGAATCAAATATTTGTATCGCCTACAGGCCAGATTCCGGGTCTGGGTGTTTATACAGTATGTTAAGAAAACCCTGTCCGACCCGTGAAGGTGTTGTTAGGTATCGATAACTGATTCTACTAATGGATACAAAACCGGGCTAAACTTAAAAAAAAAATCCCCCTAAAAAAATGAATATTATTTCGCAAAAAGAGGTAACTTAACAAATGTGCGTATGCACCCTTCCGCGGGCGGCGGGCGGCGGGGCACGCGGCACGTGGTCGCATCGATATTCGCTCATAATAATATCGGTGTTGTCACTTTTTTTAAAAATACCGAATTTCGGGGAAGTTGGAATTAAGCCGCGGGAAAAAAAGATTATTTCAAAATTCATTTGTATTGGTACTATGATGATTGCGTAAAATTTTATATTATATTTGGTCATGTGTTAACCTAACCTTTATTATCCTTATGGGTCGGACAGGGTTTTCTTAACATACTGTATATGTAGGTTGAAATGTATGATTGTAAACGCATCCACGATATGGGGGTTATTCATAAAGTTTTGTTTTTTTTAATTAATGCTATTGAGGACCAGTTCTTGTTGAATACACTCAAATTTAGGCTAAATGTTTTTTCATCATTTTCAATCAACCTTTTTATCGTCCCATTGCTGGGCGCAGGTCTCCTCTCATACAGAGAAGGATTGAGCGTAATCACCACGCTAGCTCAATGCGGGTTGGCGATTTCAGACTTAAAGTCCAGGTTTCCTCAAGTTGGTGTTGTATCATACATCACTACTCTGTAGTCGAGTAACTAATACCATCTCTATGTATTAGTGTCTATGAATATAGTCTATTGTCTTGTCATTGTAACTTAGGATCTGACCTAGAAGAGGTCGTTTCCAATATAATAATTCTACAAGAAAAATAAACCAGTCTAATTATCTAAAGTCTTTAATATTTACCAACCGAACAATCATACATGGTGTCAGAAGAGTGAAAAAACCCAATACGAAGAAAGAAAATTCATAAAATGCAAAAGTCGGATGGCGTCGGTGGCGGCCATGACACCGGAGCTGCAATGAACAGTGGCTTGAAGGCGCTTAAAATATCGTCAGATGCAACAAACAACAATTACGAAACCTGGAAGCGCTGGTGGCAACAGTTCGAATTATACTTGTTGGCAACGGGTTTGGACAAGTCCGGTGAGAAACGCAAGATCGCCATTTTATTACATCACATTGGTGAAAAATGCTTAAATATTTTCAACACATTCAACATAAATATTGGAGAAAGCACATTACATGACGTCAAAGCCAAATTCGACGAATTTTTTCAACCCAGAAAAAATATTACCATGTATCGTTACATGTTTTTTACCACACGTCAACAGAAATCGGAAAGCATCGAGGATTTCTTAACCGATCTCGAAAATAAGAGCCAAGATTGCGAATTTGGAACGCTCAGAGAATCTCTTATCAGAGATATTTTTATCGCCAACTTGAGTTTGGACTTAGCACATGTACGTCAGAGACTGCTGCAGGAACCTGATCTGACATATCAGAGGATGCGAGAGCTAGCTAGGACACTCATCGTCGCACAGCAGGATGCAGACCAAATTGTCAAGAGGTCCACTAGTCAAGAGTCTGAAAAAGTCATGCATCTGCGTCGGAGGAGCCGTGGTCGAGCGGAGCGTCAGCGACGGCGAGCTTCACCAGTCAGTCAGCAGGGATCCAGCGCAGGGAGGTCAAAGTCAAGTCCCAGTCCTGAGAAGCGCTCGAAGACGTGTAGCCGCTGTGGACAACACCACCGCTACAAATGTCCAGCGCAGGGAGCTAAATGCAGGTCATGTAACTCTTATGGTCATTTTGCAAAATTTTGTTACTCCAATAATAAAAAAGTCAGTCATTTAGAGTCTTTTAGTTCAACTGGTAGTCAAGATAATTTTGTTGGAATTTTAAATTGTCATAACTTCAGTCATAGTCATAAGTATAGTCAATATAATTGTCATTTAGAGTCACAGTCATCACAATCAAAATAATTACAGACATAGCAGGTTGTCATACACCCAGTCAGATCCTAGGTTACAATCAACGGTCAGGTCGCACATAGGCCAGTCGCAGTCAATGTCTAAGAGATCTCATGAAGACTCATCTTGTCATAAAAAATATCCTGTGTCATATTTCTGTGATGAAAGTGGTGATAATGCCATATCTGAGAGGTCTAATAAAAAATGCCTCAGTGATGAAAAAAGGCTGGTGACTGATAGGTCTGAGAGATCCAATGAAGACTCTTGTCATATGTCATATCTCAATGATGAAAACACTAAACAGTCTGAGAGATTCACAGTCAAGTCAAAAAAGTCAAAAAGTCTTAGCCGAGATTCATATCTTAATGATGAGTACAGACACAAGTCTGAGGAATCTCACACAACAAACACTTGTAGAATTATTACAGCAAAGTCAACACATAGTAAACAGGTCAATACAGTCGAGTCAAAAGAAAACAAATACTATTCTAAACAGTCATGGAACATAAACATTTTAGTTGGTCATACACAAATTAATTGCATTATTGATTCAGGAGCTGATATCAATATTATGTCAAAGAAAACTTTTCAATCTTTGAAATGTCAAAGTCAAATGTCACTTGAGAAATGTCAAATAAACGTTAGTGGGTTTGGTGGTATATCAATACCCATTATGGGCAAAGTCAATGTAAAATGTAGTTTATCTTTAAATAATAGCACTATTAGTGTAAATATAGTGTTTATAGTCACAGATTTAGTTTGTCCGAATGATTTAGGTCTACCAACTTGTGAAAAATTAGGTATAATTCAAAGAGTTTTCTATGTGTCTCAACAAAATTTTAGTGAACAAATTCTTACACAATACAATGATGTATTTCAGGGTCTTGGATGTCTACCTCAAGTCTGTCGCCTGAAACTCAAACCTGAAGCAGTGCCATGCGTGGATGCTCCGAGAAGAGTACCCTTCGCTTTACTGAACAAACTGCGCGATGAATTGGATCGCATGGAGAAAATGCAGGTCATTGAAAAGGTTTTTAAACCTACAGAATGGGTGAACAGTATAGTGATAACAGTCAAAAGCACGGGTCAGTTACGAATTTGTTTAGATCCTAGAAATTTGAATAAGAATATTATAAGGGAAATTTATCCACTAAAGTCAATAGATGAGATCAGATCTCAACTAGCAGGAGCTGTTTGTTTTTCTCATTTAGATGCATTTTCAGGATTTTGGATGCTTAAACTAGATGAATATAGTTCTGATTTATGTACATTTCAAACACCTTTCGGTAGATATAAATATTTAAGGTTACCTTTTGGTATTAATGCATCGTCTGAAATTTTTCAAAGAGTCATGATGAATTTGTTCGGTGATTTAGAAGGAGTTCTAATATTCATCGATGATATTTTGGTATATGGACCAAACGAGTCAGTACATAATGAGAGAGTACATAAAGTCATGCAACGAGCACGTGAAGTCAATTTAAAGTTCAATAAGTCTAAATGTAAATTTTTAGTATCAGAAGTCTGTTTTTTAGGGTATGTTTTTAGTAAAGATGGTGCTAGGGTTGATGAAGAGAAAGTAAAAGCAATTGTCAATATGCCCACACCAAAAAATGTCAAAGAATTGCAAAGAATATTAGGTATGATCAATTATTTAGGTCCCTTTATTAGCAATTTGTCTCAAAAAACTCAAATTTTAAGAAATCTTTTGAAGAAAGATTCAGTCTGGACTTGGGATGAAAATCATAGTCAATGTCTTAAGAGTTTAATCGATGAAATTACAAATTCACCAGTTTTAGCTCATTATAATCCCAATGTACCATTAGTCTTGTCAGTCGATTCGTCAAAGTCAGCATTAGGAGCAGTCATTATGCAGAATAATAAACCTATTGCTTATAGTTCAAAAACATTAACTCAAACTCAGTCAAGGTATGCTCAAATTGAGAAAGAATTGTTAGCCATTCAGTTTGGTTGTGAAAAATTTCACCAGTATGTGTACGGTCATAAAGTAACTGTTCATACTGATCATAAACCTTTAGTCTATCTTTTTAAAAAGCCATTACATGATGTACCAGCAAGATTGCAACGTATGATGTTAACTTTACAAAAATATGATTTGGAAGTTATACATGTTCCAGGTAAAGAAATGTTTATATCTGACACTCTGTCTAGAGCAGCATTGAAAGAACATTATATACCAGAGAATGAGTCAGAAATATCTTGTCATGTCAATTTAATGCATTCAAGTCTAGCAGTCACAAAGGAGTACTGTACAAAATTGTTACAGAACACTAAGAAAGATGATACTTTGCAATTGTTAAAAAAGTATTATTATGAAGGTTGGCCAAAAAATAAAAATAATGTCAGTCTGTCAATAAAACCATTTTGGAACATACAAGCTGAAATTCATGTAGTCAAAGATTTGTTGTTCAAAGGGTCAAAATTAATAGTACCACAGGCAATGTATAAGGAAATGTTAGGTAAAATTCATGAAGGTCACCAAGGTATAAATAAATGCTTAAAACTGGCTAGAGAGTCTTTGTACTGGCCAAGCATGTCAGCTGATATTAAAAACTTGGTAGAACAATGTTATGTATGTGCACAATTTAAACCTAATAATCCAAAGGAACCACTAAAAAATTTTGAAATAAATAAATATCCATGGCAACAAGTAGGTGTTGATTTGATGTATCTTGATAACCTTACTTATTTAATTGTCACAGATTATTATTCTAAATTTATAGAAATAGCTTTGTTAAATAAAAACAGTACAGCAAAGAATGTAATAACACATTTAAAGTCCATTTTTGCTCGTCATGGAATACCTTTATCTTTAGTGTCTGATGGTGGTCCTCCTTTTCAGTCATTAGAATTTAAGAATTTTATGCATGAATGGGACATAGAACACATTGTAACTAGCCCATATCATCCACAGTCAAATGGTCAAGCAGAGAGTTCAGTCAAAATTATCAAAAATATGTTAAAAAAATGTAAAAGAAACTCATCTGATCCATACATAGCTTTATTACAGTATAGAAACACACCTAAGAATAATTTACCATCTCCAGCTCAATTGTTAATGTCCAGGAATTTAAGAAATAACATTCCTATGTCTTATAAGAAATTAAAACCTAAAGTGGTTACATTCGGAAATTATGAAGAATGTGTCAAGCAGAATAATAAGAATAAGTCTAAATATTATAATAGAAATACAAAGTCATTGTCATTACTGTATCCCAATGATCATGTGTACTTTAAAGGAAAGCCTGATGGCAATTGGGAGCAAGCCATTGTCAAGCTAAGGTTGGCTAATGATGGGTCATATGTCGTTGAGGATGTCAATGGAGTTAGGTATAGGAGGAATAGGGTTCATTTAAGACACAAATATTCTCCTATGCTATCCAATTCGTCGCAGGGGAGAGAGGAAGGTAACAGGCAGGAGTCTAGACCTCAAGAGCTCTCATCTCAATCCTCAGTCAGTCAACATGTAACTCGTTCTGGAAGAGTTGTAAAGCCAACCAGAAGGCTAATTGATGAAATAGATTAAGTAGAACATTGTATCCTAGATTAAGACCTAACCATAGTCTTAAGTCATTGTCTAAATTGTAACTAAGTCAGGTTTCTATAACATTGTTTGTCAAGGGTTAATTTAAACTTAAACAGGGGGGATGTTGTATCATACATCACTACTCTGTAGTCGAGTAACTAATACCATCTCTATGTATTAGTGTCTATGAATATAGTCTATTGTCTTGTCATTGTAACTTAGGATCTGACCTAGAAGAGGTCGTTTCCAATATAATAATTCTACAAGAAAAATAAACCAGTCTAATTATCTAAAGTCTTTAATATTTACCAACCGAACAATCATACAGTTGGTTTCCTTCACCTTTTATTACCAGTCATTGGTGTTCAAGATATACTTAGAAAGTACATATAACTTAGAAAAGTCACATTGGTACTTGCTTGACCTGGAATCGAACCCGCGTACTCATACTTGAGAGGCTGGTGTTTAAACCACTAGGCCACCACGAACTAATTAATTATTAATTTATAAAAAAAATATATATAAAAAGAAATTCTTTCTAATTAAATTCCTTATAGATAGTAAGATATGGGAGGAGAAAAGTATACAGCTTTATATAACCATATCAATTGCTGTCGCTAGACAGATAGCTTGCTGATTGTGGGACGACATTGAAGGATAGATGTGATTATACTGGTTATCAGTAGAACATCTGGCTTTCACTGAAAATAGGTTATTGGGTTCGACCGTTATTAGACGTCTTATCACAAAACTTGCTCTAATTTACGCTCTGTGCCAAAACCTACGAGTTCGTAATTATACCTATAATAAACTTTATTCAGAGTACGCTAAAGTTCTTAATTCATACAAAATGGTAGACAAACATTTAAATTCGGGGTTGACGGTAGTTATTGATTGTAATTAGAAGTCCAATTTTATCTAAATGGTATTTAAAATTCAAATATGGATCGGTACACAAGAGGTGGGAATCTAAAGAAGAACCTTGTTTTGCCCCAATTCAAGTGGAACTCAAAACATTTATTTTAGATAAACCATTTATAGTCAGTTTCGAATTGTGAAGGAGTCCGCCATTCCAAATAGTATTTGTCGAGTTAAAAGAGGTCAAAAGTAAACTTCCACCAGCAATGGGTTTAGATGAAAGGACAGAAAGGACCGAACTTGTTACGCATATTTTTATTTTCGGAACAGGAATGCAAATCATAATATATGTACATATATTTGGAAGATACACAAGGAATGATACTTTTATTTACTTTTTGACTTAATCTATATGATTCTCTATTTTTCACCCTATCCATGATAGAATATTTTTGTCTCGGTGGTAGGCCATGACACCGGCCGCCGGCAGAAGTTACCACCCACCAGAAGCCTTGCCGCCAAGCGATTTGTCGTGTTCCGGCATGATGTCTGGTGAAGCCGTACGGAGGATGGGTCTGAGCAGTTGTGTTGCGATGTGTGCCGGGTATGATGCGCCTAATGTTGTTGTGTTGGGAGTTTGGTCGTGGAGGGTCTTCAGATCAATCTCCCTTTGGCGCAGCATCGTTGGTCGTGTTGTTGGATTTAATATTGCATCACCTCGCTCAACTGCCGTCTTCCTTCCTATTCGCTCAGTTTTTCTGACTGAATAGGCTCTTAATAAACAAGCGCGCTTTACCATCAACGATCGCATCACTGCTTACTATCAGGCGGGATTGCGGTCAAGTGCTAGTTTAAAATAATTAAAAAAAAAATTCTTCGGTCGGCCGATCGGTTTTGTAACAATCTCACCGTGTAAGGTGAAATGATCTTACCGTCAGCTATCAACAGTATCAATTCCTAGCATTAACTGGAATTATAGTTCACTTCAGTCTATCCCTATACAAATTATACCCTTTTATTTGTTAAAATTATCTGTATCCACAACGCTTGATCTACAGGTCCATTTATTGAGGCCTATACTATGCAGTTAGGTAACTGCGACTTCGAAAAAGAGGTCAATCGTCGAATCCAACTCGAATGAGCTGCTTTCGTGAAGCTACGTAGAATTTTCTCGTTTGAAATACCGCAGTGTCTCAAGACAAAAGTCTTCGACCAGTGAGTGTTGCCAGTGATGATTTAACTGAGACGTGCTCGCTAACAACGGGCCTTATAAGAAAGCTCAAGGTCGCTCATAGGGCAATGTAGAGGGCTATGCTTGGGGTTTCACTGTGTGATATGGGGATATGAGGAGATCTGCAGAAGAACGGGAGTAATCGACATAGCCCGAAGAATTGCAACACTTAAATGGCAGTGGGCCAGGCACATTGCCAGTGGCGACCACGTACCGGGAGACACAGCGTGGGTAAGCCCCCGACAAGGTGGGCCGACGACCTGGTGAAAGTCATGGAAAACCGCTGACCCGCAGGACCGATCGTCGTGTGGACGTCTTTCGGCTGAAATGATAATTATGATGATGATGAAACTATACAGTTCCAGTCAAAGGAGATGGAAACTTCTGGGCCCCTTTGTAGCTAGTTGATATATAGCTCAAAAAAGTCTATTCAAAATTCGAAGTTTTTCATCCTAATACACAAAAATGAAATATCGATTTATATAAATAGATTATACGTCTAAAAAAGGAATCCTGCTTTATGCCAGGCGAGAATTGCTTTGAAAAAATTATATTGAATTATTTCAGCTATTAAATGGTTTACTAATTAAATAAAAACAGTTTTACTTTCTTAATCGATTAAATAAAATATTATCGATACTGTTTCCATGATACAGGCCGGACAAAACAGCAGTTGTCTATGGATCGATGACAGGGACAGTTATGTTATGTCTTCTCTAAAATAGGTAATACTAGGTAGGTAGGTAATACTAGGTAATACTAGTAATAGGTAATAATTAGGTTATACTCTGGACAACAGCGGACTCGAGCACAGTGGCGCCCTGGCCCGTACGCATTACGTCCGTTATCCATTTTTGTGACCAAAATGCAATCGAGTGACGTAAAAATATTTCTTATAGCCTAGGAACTAGCTGTTTTTATCTAACCTCACTTTAACTAAAACTCCAATTAGTCGGCTCTCAGATCGCCAAAACATGCAACATTTTAAGTGAACATTTGCAGGGGATTAAGCTATCAGTTTCATTCATTTTTTAGGGTTGCGTAGCCAAATGGCAAAAAACGGAACCCTTATAGATTCGTCATGTCTGTCTGTCCGTCTGTCCGTCCGTATGGCACAGCCATTTTTTCCCGAAACTATAAGAGCTATACTGTAGAAACTTGGTAGGTAGATGTATTCTGTGAACCGCGTTAAGATATTGATGCAAAAATAAAAAAAATATTTAATAAATATTGAGGCCCCCATACTTAGAACTGAAACTCATTTTTTTTTATCAAACATATACGTGAGGGGTATCTATGGATAGATCTTCAAAAATGATATCGAGTTTTCAAAAATATTTTTTTTCTAAACCGAATAGTTTACGTGACAGACGCTTCCAAAGTGGAAAAAAGTTGGTCCCCCTCCCTCTAACTTCTAAAATACGAAAATGAAAAATCTAAAAAAAAACATATGATGTACATTGCTATAAAAACTATCAACAAAAATTGTTTTGAACGAGATATAGTACGTAGTTTTTTTTAATACCTCGTAAATCGTAAACCGCTTATTACCGCATAATCTTTCATACAAATAACTTAAATTCTTTAATTTCATAAATTAAAGGTACGGGACCCTTTGTGCGTGAGTCCGACATGCACTTGGCCGATTTTTTATCGTATTACACCCGGGCCTAAGTTTGTATACAATCGTTTCATCCTCCTTTATATTATTCTTTATTCCAAAAGACTATTTCGAACACATGGTCCTCATGTGATCTGATCTAGATTATTTTAAGACTTGATATGAAGCTTAGAACCCTGACTTTGTTTTTCCATCTAGCTTTCTTTACAAAATAAACGGCAACCTCATCGTTCTTCAAATATAAAACAAAGAAAGTAAGAATAAACATACCTTTTTCATACATTAATATTATTTTATATAAGATAGGGCAAAACACTTTTTTAGTGGAAGGTAAACCCTATTTTAGCTAACCGCTCCGCTCAGTTAGTCCTTACTCCTCACCTTTTTGCAGTAGAAATCGGGTTTTCCTATTTGCTCACTCCACCGTCAGATAGCGGTGTATATAAATGTTATGTAATTTCCTTCATTTTCGATGTGGGTGAGAAAAATGGGCCAGCGTATGGGTAAATTGGTGTTTATTTTGTGGGAATGGGATTCAGTGTCTGGTAACACATTTTGGTAGTTCAAATCCCGAAACAAAACTGACATAGCGTAGATTGTATTGCGCCTAGTGGTTAAAACACCAGCCTCTCGAGTATGAGTGTGCGGGTTCGATTCCAGGTCAGGCAAGTACCAATGTAACTTATCTAAGTTATATGTACTTTCTAAGTATATCTTGGATACTAATGACTGATTAAAAGGTGAAGGAAAACATCTTGAGGAAACCTGTACTTCATCATCTGATGCGGCCAAGAAATTGTATAGTTTCATAAGTTTTTGTTTTGTCAAATAGGTATACTTAAGGATTTTCTTTGTTTCACTTAGCTTACGGTCATATTATAAGGTACAATGGGACTGCCATGTATTTATATACAAAAGTCCCTAAATAAATAAAGAGAAAAAAAAAATAAGTCTGAAATCGCCAACCCGCATTCAGCAAGCGTGGTGATTGCGCTCAATCCTTCTCTGTATGAGAGGAAACCTGTGCCCAGCAGTGGGGCGATAAAAGGTTGATGATGATAATTTATACTCGTAGAGCCTTGACGAAAAGCAGATAAGGTCACTTATCATCTATTTAAAAGGGATCTTCCGACTAGATTGGTATTGTGTCTAGCAGGCAATTGCCCAACGGTTGCCGTTGAGAAGGTCGATGTATGCTAGTGGAGCGGTAAAGTTTGCCTGACGCATTGTTCGCAAGTGCCGTTGTGAAATATTGTTATAATTGTGTACTTAATTAAAAACTGTGTAATACTATTACCCAAGTTGTTACTGACTGATAGTTCTACAAAATATTGTTTTAGTTGAAGTTTTAGGGGATTAAATTCTTCATTTTTTTGACTTGTTCGTCTTGAAGACACTCAAATTGTAGTCCGACGGAAACACCACCGCTGGCAAATTATTCCAGTCCCTCCATGTACGCGGTATAAAAGACGAGACAAAGCGCTTCGTTTGGATCGTTGTGGTGTAAACAACGTTAGGTTGGAAACTTGGCGTACGACGGGTCGTCCGATGGTGAAACGGAGATGGGAGGAATTAAATCATGCAATTCGCTCTCTCTTTTCTTATCTTTATCTTCGTAATAGGTATTGTAGCTTTTAACCACGAATTTGGCCATGTGAAATATCCCACCCAGTCAACCTACCACATCGCATCGCATCGCCTGGCCACGCTATTACTCAGTGTCTACCTAGCGTTCAATCTTACTTTTTCTCAGCGTAACAACCTTATTACCAGATAACTGGGCCATGGAGTTCAGATAGGCAGTCGTTCCATACTGGCTGCATTTGGTTAGACTGAACGCCGTTCCTATAATAGTTAGGAAAGGCTACAGGTAGGACGGAAAGGTGACAGCCTCCGTGACGTAGTGATAGCGAACGCGGCCGCTGCGCAATGAGGCGCGGATTCGAATATTTGTATGCATGAATATGAATATTTGCACTGCTCTGGTCGTACCTCGGAAAGCACGTTAAGCTGTTGGTCCCCGTTGTCATACGAACATCTAATCGCAGTCGTTAAGGATTGCTGGAGCCTCAAAAGTCCAACAATTGGTCTAACAGCAATGCTTCGATAACACCTTCGGGTTGTGGAGGTCAGATGGCAGTCACTTCACGGAAAATATCAAAGTTTAGCCAAAATCAGCAGTTAGTCTAGTAAAAGCTGACCTCAGACTCCAAAGCTGAAAAAGCTTCGAAGGCGACTGGAATTAACGCTGAGATGATGATGAAAAGCTACAGATGATGTGTATTACAAAATGGCTGTACCCATCACCTGAAGCACCTATTCCAATTAAGATCTGATCAGCTTTCAGTCTAAGGATGCACCTGAATACTTGTATTTTACACAAAGCCTCACAACCTAATTACTGGCTAAACACGATACCTTCTGTACCGACTACCCAAATACTAAACGAGGACAGCGACCTATAATAAGGATTCGGGATACCTCGGGAGCACGTCGGAATCTTATTTCCATATTGAACCCGGGTTTAACGCAGTTTAGTGAACGCTAAATTACACTCTGGAGATCGATAAATATATTGTAGAATTGTTTTTCCTCAAGGTAGCGCGGATTTATTTCCCGATCTTAACATGGGTACTTGTAAAAGAACATATATATTAGGTAACCCAAAAAAGCACCCATGCAGCAACCACATACACACACAACACAATACATGAAACAAAAGTTACTGGACATAGCTAGCACATGTGCAACAGCAGTGTGTTAGTAATGTTATTGTAGGTACCTACAACGCAACACGCGAACAACCCGTCATACTGCTGTCACGTGAATTCTACATCTCGCAATCAGAGTTTACCGTGCAACTAGCATTCATACAACTTCCCAATTTCAACCATTGGGCAAGTGGCTCACCAGACAATCAGTCTGGTCGGAGGATCCTCCCTTTTCTACGGAGGATGAGTGAGGTTTACACGCTACTCCTAATACCTTCACAATGGCATAAAGTATTTTTTTTTCAAAAAGGGAAACGGTTTCTTAATACGTGTTAAAATCACGTAATTATTCTGAAAGGGTGGAAGATGTGTATAATTCACCTATGTACATTTGGTGTGTTATAGGGTAATGTGGAAGCGATGGATTAGAGGTTTTGGCCTGTGTTAGTGTTGTGGAATACCACTACCCAGTGGTTGTAACGCCTGACTGAGTCCACGACGTACAGCCACCAATAGGAGTTGTGGACTACCAACTGTGCTAAACACAACACGCCGTCCACCCGGGCCGGGTCCTTACAGGGCGGCGAACAGTGGGCAGCTCGCCGACCGCGCCTACGGTGGCCGGAAAACCGATGTTGTCTCCTGACCAGGGCGTCTCCTGCGGCAGTTAGTCGCGTGAGGGTGCTGAGATCCTCGCTCCCTTACGCGCTCCACCGCCTCCTTTGCCAGCATCACTGCTTCGCAAAAGGAGGTGACGTGCAACCACCAATAGGAGTTGTGGACTACCAACTGTGGTAGTCCATAACTGCTATTGGTGGTTGTACGTCGTGGACTCAGTCAGGTGTTACACTTGGTTTAGATATTTCTTTCACAGTTTTTGTGACAATGCCGGCTGTCGCATAGATTTCTAGCATTATACTGAGCGATGACCATTTTGCCCGAATATGACACATATTTTTCCTATCTTATTCTTCTATCGTTCTTTTTGGATTTGTGTTTGTTATCTGCGCCATATTTACCGCAAATTAACGTTTTTTCTATTTTCTTTGTGATAACAAAACCCTCGGTACGTTAACGAGTCTTTCTCGTATTTGACCCACTTTTTTGAGAATGAATGAGTCTACGTAAGATATTTGAAAGGTACTTACTTATAATGAACGTGTAAAATCGACAAGACTTACCGTTCACTGATTTGAAACACGTTTCCACGAGCACTTTACCCGGGGAAAGCAATTCGCAAAACAGTTACGCATTTTGATAATATTTTGAGATTCTTATCTTGAGTTTCCCATTTGATTCAATTTCGTATTATCCCTGTTGACTTACCCCTGACAAGCCATGTCGGATACAAGATTTATAATTTTATTGAATTAGCACTGTATGCACTGAAATGAAATTGTGTTAGCACAAGAGAAGAATTTCAAAACAAAACCTGGCTGCTTAACTGTATTGAAAACTAGCTCTAGTTGATGATAAATAGGATACACGTATGTATAACAACCGGTGTGCGGCTGCAACTAGTTCTAGCCGCTATGATTAAGGCTAAACCTTGTTCTAACCGAAGATAAGTAGGGTACATCTAACTGTAACCGCATATGTGTATGATACATTTAATGTACATATTTATTGTATACTCTATGTAAATAGTACACTGTAGACTACCTACACTATTTCTCTCTCCTTTACCTTTGTATTCCACCCAAAGATTGTCTGTAAAAGATCGCTCTTAGCGATAAGACCGCCCATTGTGCCACCCTTTGTAAAATCTTTATATTTATGTTCTGTAATCTATATGGTGTATATAATAAAGAGTATTCTATTCTTTTCTAAAACTAGGTTTAAGTTATTAGCATTAAATGCGGGTATTGGAACGGTACGTTTAAATTGAGACATATCAACAATACTGTAAGTCAGAACTAAGGTAAAACTATATGAATAAGTCAAAACTATGCACAAAGAGATCGAGTTTATAAAATATTTTTTTTATATATCCTGGTCTGGGTAGTTTTCAAAATTATTGAAGCCAAGTTTCGTATCGGAATACAGTTTTTATCATGGTTGTTATTGCAAGCATAATTAAGCAGTTTTAATGTTTATTTTTTGTTTAAATTTAGATTTAATTTTGTTAATATATAAGTTTTAGTATTTGCTGTGAATGTATAAATAGTTTTTATCATAGATGTTTAAACTTATGGAAATATTCCATGTATTATTAAATAGTAAAGTTATTACTATTATTTCAGTACTAACCGACAAGCAGTATGGACAGCAACGTCACAGCATCTGGGTCATCTCCTTCGTCATATACCACCGTCGTCTCGTTGAATTGAAGCGCCACCTACGACAACACATGAATTATTCATATAGCAACATTCTTCGAAAACGGTAGATAACACAGACCACGGAATCTTCGCGCCGCACACTGGAGCGAAAATGTCGTTTTAAAGTTTCAAAGGGTCATTTTTTGGGCTTGAAATTGTTTCTATTTATTATTGCTATGATAAAAAATATCTCATGAAATAATTTAATTGAGGACAAAGTAGTAATTTTATTACAAAAAAAAAGAAAAATAATAATAATAAGATTAAGTATGAAAATCTGGATATCTTCGCAAAGCATCCCGATACATCCTTTCAGAAGGTATTAATATAGGTACTAATTATTATTTGTGATTTTTTGATATACGTCATACAACGGAAAGACTGCATTGTTTAAAAATAAGTGGCATATAAAACATATTTGTCTTATGTCTGTTGACAAAGGGGTAGCTTGGTAGGTTCCGAGCTCTGTGGCAGGTAATCATTATTGAGCTGGCAACATTCTTGAGGGGTGGCGTGATGTCATGTATGTAATTGACGGATATTTGGTGTGTCTATGAGGGAAAAAAGTCGCGTTTTGTTTTTCGTAAGCGTCCCTTGTCATACATGGAATTAAAAATGAATAGTCGGGACATACATTCATAAGTCACACCTTGGAGGCAGGCATAGTTTTTTTTTTTTTGATAATTATAAACTAGCGCTTGACCGCAATCCCGCCTGATGGTAAGCAGTGATAAGAGCCTATTCACTCAGAAAAACTGAGCGAATAGGAACGAAGACGGCAGTTGAGCGAGGTGATGCAATGTTAAACCCAACAACATGACCAACGATGCTGCGCCAAAAGGGAGATTGATCTGAAGACCATCCACGACCAAACTCCCAACACAACAACATTTGGCGCATCGTACCCGGAACACATCACAACACAACTGCTCAGACCCGTCCTCCGTACGGCTTCACCATTCATTCATCATCAAGATCGAAACATATATAGATTATTTCTATTCAGCTATTTACTACGCCTTATATACTCGTTTTGTTTTGTTTAGTTAGTCATCATGCCACAGTATCAGCTCGCGGCTCACGGATCTTTTTTTTTAACGGGGTGTTTATTTATTATGTTCAATACTAACTAGCTACCCGCCTCGGCTTCGCATGGTTGCAATGCTGATACTATATACACTACGGAAAAACTGTGAAAGTCACTCCCGCTGCCCAGGCCGCTAAACTAGCGCTTGACCGCAATCCCGCCTGATGGTAAGCGGTGATGCGATCGTTGATGCTAAAGCACGCTAGTTTATTAAGAGCCCATTCACTCAGAAAAACTGAGCGAATAGGAAGGAAGACAACCAACGATGCTGCGCCAAAGGGAGATTGATCTGAAGACCCTCCAGGACCAAACTCCCAACACAACAACATTTGGTGCATCGTACCCGGCACACATCGCAACATAACTGCTCAGACCCGTCCTCCGTACGGCTTCACCAGACATCATGGCGGAACACGACAATTCGCTTGGTGACAAGGCTTTGTCTGGTGGGTGGTAACTTCTGCCGGCGGCCGATGTTATGGCCTACCACCGAGAAAATACATATAAACCTTCCTCTTTAATCATTATCTATTAAAAACCGCATCAATATTCGTTGCGTAGTTTCAAAGTTTTAATCATACATAGGGACATAGGGAAAGAGAAAGCGACTTTGTTTTGTACTATGTGGTGAAGTGATAATGCTCATCTAATCTATAGAGGAGGCTTATACCCAATCCAGGGATTTATAAAAACCTTAAAATGCTTACTTAAACTTGTAAAAGCAAGAAATAAACGGCTTATTTATTTATTTATTGCTCATCGTGCTTAAACATAACTTATTAAAATAACAGGTAATAATCAAGATAGACCAAGAAATCAAACTTGAGATAACGGCGTATGTATTTTAATTATTCCGAACTCTACCCAAGATAGTTCCACAACCACTTACTCTTGGTGAAGCAATTTAACCATATATTGCTACGAAGGTAATACTCATCAAATGTTATTAAACTTAAATAAGTTAAGTTAGTTCGATGATTTCAGGTAACTCGTAACTGGATTAGACAGGAGCCGGTATAAAATTTAATGTCGGTGCCGGTAATATGTTTGTAGTGCGTCATAGTGGTAGCATGTCGTCGTGGCCTAGTGGTTAAAACACCAGCCTCTCAAGTATGAGTGTGCGGGTTCGATTCCTGGTAAGGCAAATACCAATGTAACTTTTCTAAGTTACATGTAATTTATAAGTATATCTTGGACACAAATGACTGATTAAAAGGCGAAGGAAAACATCTTGAGGAAACCTGGACTTAAGTCTGAAATCGCCAACCCGCATTGGGCAAGCGTGTTGATTAAGCTCAATCCTTCTCTGCATGAGAGGAGACCTGTGCCCAGCAGTGGGACGATAAAAAAGGTTGATAATGATGAGTGCGTCATAGCAGGATTATTTATATATCGTTAGTTCTGGAACGTTACCCGAAATTTTGTTAGTAAATATTACTTAAGAGGGAACTCTATTAGTGCTTTCTCTATACAAACGAATTCCGCCGTTTTCTTCGTCGATAATGCTTTTAGGTGAAGGAAAACATCTTGAGGAAACCTGGACTTTATAAGTCTGAAATCGCCAACCCGCATTGAGCAAGCGTGGTAATTACCTCTGTATGAGAGGAGACCTGTGCCCAGCAGTGGGACGATAAAAAGGTTGTTGATGATGATGAATGCTTTTAGAGCAATTATTTTCTTTTCTACAATTTAACACCGTGCTTATACGTGCCTCTATCATTTGATTTTTCAGAAATTTAATTAATAAAAGAAATACGATACTTCAAAATCGCATAAAATAGCCCATTTTTATCGTGATGTTCAGATGACTATTAGACAAACGTGATAAGTTTTTTTACAAAAAAGAAAATAATACAAGCATAGATATCCTTTTCCTCTAAATTTTGATATAAAAATAATTGAGATTTGTCGTGTTTTGAAAAAGTATACAGCCGAATACCAAACATCTTTTGGTCAACGTTTTTGTATGTAAAATCAGCCTGAGCTGCAACTGTCCTTTTCGCACTTTACCGGGAGAAGTAATGCCTATTTTCCAAATTCAGCGGCACCAGAGTCTCCTCTTAAACTAAGTTCGTTTAATTATCCAAGAGCTGACAATTTAAATTTAAATTTTTGACAGTCATTCCATGCGAATTCTGCCTGACGACATTTTTATTGCTTGATTCTAATTTTTGTTGGTCAATTTTATTGTATGATTATAATGTTATGTGTTAATTTTATTCCACGATTATAATTTTGTCAGACAATTTTATTCCACGAAACGTTTCGCATCCTCTTTTATACCGCGTATATCGAGGAGTGGAACAATTTTCCAGCGGCGGTGTTTCCGTCGGACTACAATTTGAGTGTCTTCAAGGCTAGAGTGACTATGCTCTTAATAAGCTAGCGCTTCGTTCTTTCAATAATTGTTTTCTACGATGTCCTTCTGACCGCTCTGGTTTTCTTAAGTCTTCATTTCTTGTTCAGGCGGTTTTCCTTTGGAATGATCTTCCTCAGAATAGTAGAACGTTGACCAGTCGGTACACATTTAAAGTTAAAGCTTGAGAATACTTACGCAAGAAATTGGTAGGTTCATACTACATGTAATTTACTCTTTTTCTCAATCTATAATTTTTTATCTCTCTGTTTATGTTTTGTATGTATGTATTTATTATAATATTTTCTTTTTCTCTTTTAACTTTAATATTTTTGCACCTATCATGTTTTTTCTCTGCATCACTTTAAGGTAGACTGATAGAAAATGCCTAAGGCAGTAAGTCCGCCATTGTGCAATGTATTTCTTTGTGCATAAAGTTAAATATAATAAAAGTTAAGTAAACAAATAAAAGCTAATTATTAATAATTATGAATGGAGGATAAGATATACTTTTAGTTGTTAGTCTGCTAGATGTAATAGGAGTTAGAGACAGTTCACTGTGGAGAGATCCTACATGGAGGAGGATGAGGCGATGGTGGTATGGGCGTACCCAGCTTCTGGTATTTGGGGGGGGGGGGGGGAGTAATTAGGGGGGCGGGCAGCTACCCCCGCTGCCGCCCCCCTGGGTGCTCCCATGGATGGTGGCACATGTGCTGCTAAACTGTTCGGTGGTCACCACGTACAGGGCAAAGTAACTCAAGCACTAGGGTACTTGGGTTACTCAAGTGAGATGTTCAGTAACATCAAGGCCTTGCTGACTTTCCTTGAGGAATTGGGGTGGATCAAATGATCAATGGTCCCACCCGTATGCAAAATAAGCACATTTTCATGGATTTGCAAACACCAGCCCGCATTATTATTAGCTCAATTTGTCTGCTGGATGTTTCTTAATACATATTTTATGTATGTGGTTAATGTGTTAAAGTAGTTAACGTATAGCTAAGTCAACATAACCCAGCATTACATAAATCTGGGAGCTGTCACGCCCTTTATGTCTGGAGGATTTTATTTAGGTACCAGCTGTGCCCCTCGATTTCCCCCGCGTTAATAGTAGTACCGAATATATAAATAGATAAAAATCTGTTCTCATAGCTAACGAATGTTTATACGAAATTTCATTAAAATGGGTTCAGCCGTTTTGGAGGATGGACAATCATTGTGTACTGTATAGATTAACCCACACGATAGTGTTTAAGAAAGTGACGTCACGATTGCAATGACTGCGCGGTAAAACCAACAGCCTATTACAAATGATAGCATCATGCTATGAGTATTCCATACAGCCTATTCCCAAATAGTCATGGGAATGTTTTGACTGTAGGAATGTATTTTCTGGTATATTATAAGTACCTACTTACATAGAGCGTACATACAGTCGTGGTGGCCTAGTGGTTAAAACACCAGCCTCTCAAGTATGATTGTGCGGGTTCGATTTCTGATCAGGCAAGTATCGATGTAATTTTTCTAAGTTATATGTACTTTCTAAGTACATCTTGGACACCAATGACTGATTACAAGGTGAAGAAAAACATCTTGAGGAAACCTGGACTTAAGTCTGAAATCGCCAACCCGTATTGAGCAAGCGTGGTGATTACGCTCAATCCTTCTCAAGAGGAGGCCTGTGCCCAGCAGTGGGACGATAGAAAAGGTTGATGATGATGATTACATAGATCTGAAGAAAATTGTATCGTTTTTTATGGACCTTGGTCTGATAATAATATGTAATACTATTATGTATGTTATTAATAAGTGTTCTATACATTTTCAACGTATAGTTATTATTTAAGCAATGGAGATAACGATCACACATCGTTGATGATGACATGAACGATCACATGAAAACATGTTTAGAAAGGGACTAAGGAGATGACGTCACATAAAGAAGTATGACAGAAAAAGTCGTAATGGGCCGATCCCAAATAAATTGGGATAAGGGCAGGAGAATTATGAGTTATTACTTTCAGCTTGAGCATAGTTTTCATTATATCTGTTAGTATATAGGCGTGGCTAACTGATGTATAACAATTAACCTAATTTAATGTGTGTGACAAAAACTATACCTACAAAACTATAAATTTTATTTTTATTCTATTTCTTTTTAAACTAACACATTTATATTTAATATTTTGTTAATAGAATCACTACAAATGTCATATCTTAATTATAACACTCAAAATAATGTATAGGTAAATAAATAACTATTTTACACAATAAATTCAAAAATTATGAATTTATAAATGAATAAATAAGCAATTTGCTTTTGTAAAATTTAGTATAGTGCGGATTTGTTGCATGCTATTTTCTTATATAAGGATTGTAACAAAAGTGTCATATGTTATATTTGGGAATAAAGGGCTTTATTATTATTATTAATGTCTATGTCGGTGTTCATACCAAGAATTCTATCTATCTATACTAATATATAAAGATGAAGAGTTTGTTTGTTTGTTTGAATGCGCTAATCTCAGGAACTACTGGTCCGATTTGAAAAATTCATTTTTTGTCGGATAGTTTATTAATCCAGGAAGGCTATCTAATATCATGCTGCCACTAATAGGAGCGGAGCACATAAAAAAAACTTATCGAAACCTACGCGGGTGAAACCGCGCAGCGCAAATAGTATTCAATAATTTTCTAAATGAACAGACTGTGCTCCTGGGGAGATTATTATATGAATATAGTATTTAAAAAGTGCTTATTAAATGATTTTTACTTATAATTTTGTTACTGTTTGTAGTGGCGTTTAGAGGTAGAATAATTATTAAAGGATCGTGATATGCCGAAGATTAACGATGTGATGTGTGTATAAAAGAGTTCGACATAGATATTACTTATCACGCAGCCCGCTACGGTAAGCGAGGCGTAGCTACTGCAAAATAAGCTACAGCGTAACTATTACGCAATCAGTTCGGCATAGCTAGTACGCAATCAGCTACGGCGTAGCTACAACACATTCTGTTTGGCGTAGCTACTACGCAATCAGCTACGGCGTAGGTGAAACGCACTCCACTACTCAAAACTTGAATTATCGTCAGATGTGTTCTGTCATGCACTTTTATATTTTTGTCATTGGCCCTGATTTCCTTATGCACAAACTAAATTAAATTTAAGTACAGTGCATCTTTTTGTTTCTATTTCATTAAGAAAAGGACAGAAGATAAACTATTAGTTTAGATGTTTCTGAAATTGACGTATTTTTGATCTTAATTTGACAGGATTAAACTAAAATATTATCTTATGCATTTTATTATTTATGTATACACAATTAATCACACACAATCACAATCTTCTGTCCCTTTCTTAATGAAATAGAAAGAATAAGATGCAATTAACTTAAAGTTAGTTTATTTTGTGATTAAAAAATCGACGCCAGTGTCCATTTAGCTACATGTAGTTTTTTTTTTAAATTAAATTATAAACTAGCGCTTGGCCGCAATCCCGCCTGATAGTAAGCAGTGACGCAATCGTTGAAGGCAAAGCGCACTAGTTTATTAAGAGCCTATTCACTTTAGCCTTGTAGACACTCAAATTGTAGTCCGACGGAAACACCGCCACTGGCAAATTGTTCCAGTCCCTCGATGTACGCGGTATAAAGGAGGAGGCGAAACGCTTCATCCGGATCGTAGTGGTGTTAACAACATAAGGGTGGAAACTCGCCGTACGACGGGTCGTCCGATGGTGAAACGAAGATGGGGGAGTTTCCTATTTAATAGCTCTATAACTTTATTTAAGAAATAATTTGAGTGAAAGAATTTAACAAATTACTACAGAAAATTGTAAAACATGATGTAATGTTTCCAGATGAAAACAGGTGTAATATTAGGCATTTTTATTCATATTAGTGATATAATGGGGCCAACTCCCTTGTCCACAATCTAAACCAAATTTAAGTTCAACGAATTTTATTCTTTTTATAACATTAAGAAGAGGATATGATAAATATCAATTTAGTCCTGTCAAATTAGACAACGCCTGACGTAAACTGACGTATTATTAGACGCCGTGTTTTTCATCACGTTTAAACTGTCTATGGAAAAAGATTAAACTAACATTTTATCTCCTTTTGTTGTGTTAATGAAATAAAAAGGAAAAGATACACTAAAGACAAAATTAGTTTTAGTTTGTGCAATATAATAATGGTTTTCGGGTGCTGTTACGGTTACCTAGGTACTGCAGTGCGTCCGGCATGTTCCCTTCGGCGCGGGTTGATGACTTTCATGCCATTATGAGGAAGAAGGCGGCCTCTTTGCTAAGTAGAACTAGTACCAGCGCTAACAGCATCTTACAAACCATGGCTGACAAGTACGATGGCGCCGGTGCTTAGGCAATGGTTAGCATTGCTTGTGCGGCAGTCATGATTAGTTTTTAAGAGCGGACTCCAGTGGTTCTTTCTCTATACAAACGTATTCCCCTGTTTTCTTGGTGGATAATGCTTTTAGAACAATTATTTTTTTCTACGATTTTACACAGTGATTATACGTGCCCCTATCATTTGATTTTTTCCGAAACTTATTTTTTTTTTTTTTTAATAGTTATAAACTAGCGCTTGACCGCAATCCCGCCTGATGGTAAGCAGTGTCGCTATCGTTGATGGTAAAGCGTGCTAGTTTATAAAGAGCCTATTCACTCAGAATAACTGAGCGAATAGGAAGGAAGACGGCAGTTGAGCGAGGTGATGCAATGTTAAACCCAACAACACGACCAACGATGCTGCGCCAAAGGGAGATTGATCTGAAGACCCTCCACGACCAAACTCCCAACACAACAACATTAGGCGCATCGTACCCGGCACACATCGCAACACAACTGCTTGACAGGCAGACCCGTCCTCCGTACGGCTTCACCAGATATCATGCCGGAACACGACAAATATGATACTTCAAAATCACGACAAATAACCTATTTTTACCGATAGTTCAGACGACTATTAGACAAACGTGATAAGTTTTTGACAAAAAAGAAAATAATAGAAGCATAGGTATACTTTTCCTCCAAATTTTGATAAAAATTAATTAAGATCTATCGTATATAAAACTGCGGAATACGAAACGTCTTTTCGTCAACGTTTTTGTGCACATGAACTCAGCCTGAGCTGCCACTGTCGCAGGGAGACGGCAATCATCATCATCATCATCATTTCAGCCGAAAGACGTCCACTGCTGGACATAGGCCTCCCACAAGGTTCTCCACGACGACCGGTGCTGCGCCTCCCGCATCCAGCGGTTTCCCGCGACCTTCACCAGGTCATCGGTTCACCTTGTTGGGGGCCTACCCACGCTACGTGTTCCGGTGCATGGTCGCCACTCGAGAACCCGTCTGCCCCATCGGGCATCGGTCCTACGGGCAATGTGTCCAGCTCGCTGCCACTTTAGTGTTGCAATTTTTCGGGCTATGTCGGTTACTCTCGTTCTTCTGCGGATCTCCTCATTCCTGATTCGATTGCGCAGTGTAACCCCAAGCATAGCCCTCTCCATTGCCCTTTGAGTGACTTTGAGCCTTCTCATAAGGCCCATTGTTAGCGACCACGTCTCAATTCCATAAGTCATCACTGGCAACACACACTGGTCGAAGACTTTTGTCTTGAGACACTGCGGTATTTCGGACGACAAGATTCTTCGTAGCTTCCCGAAAGCAGCCCAGCCGAGTTGGATTCGACGATTGACATCTTTCGGCAATAGTTTCTTCAAATATCTATTTTCCAAATTCCTCGGCACTAAAGTCCCTTCTTAAATGTTACTAACCCTTAGTAGATAAGTTACTAACCATTGGACCATTGTTGACATTAAATAAAATAAATTATTATTATTATACTCACATTGGTAGGTAAAACAGAGACGAACTCCATTTTATAGAAGTTGGCTCCAGCGGTGCTTGTTCATCCTCAGGTCTTGGTGTCGACCTTCATCAGGAAGCTGTCCAGCTGGCTATGAACCCTTAGCGCCACGTGCAGAGATGCCATTGTGGTCTGTATTACATATCTGGAATAAATAGAAAATGCTGTTATTACTTCGTATATTATAGTTTCCAATTACATGTATGAATCAATAGTCAGGCAAGTACCAATGTAACCTTTGTAAGTTATATGTACTTTCTAAGTATATCTCGGACACCAATGACTGATTACAAGGTGAAGGAAAAGAAATTGAAGAAACCTGGACTTTAAGTGTGAAATCTCCAACCCGCATTGAGCAAGCGTGGTGATTACGCTTAATCCTTCACTGTATGAGAGGAGACCTGTGCAAAGTAGTGGGACGATAAAAAGGTTGATGATGATATTGTATAAATCTTATATTAACTGAACCTAAACAGGTGAGCTTGGAATTCAGCATAAGAGTTTTAGTTTTACACACGTCGGTATGATTACAGTTTACATATTTACACCCAAACTATTATCGTGGATAAAATGACCATCATCATTATCAACCTTTTTATCACCCCACTGCTGGGCACAGCTCTCCTCCCATTCAGAGAAGGATTGAGCGTAATCACTACCTTGCTCAATGCGGGTTGGCGATTTCAGACTTAAAGTCCAGGTTTCCTCAAGATGTTTTCCTTCACCTTCAGTCATTGGTGTCCAAGATATACTTAGAAAGTACACACGTATTTTTTCTTTTTTCACAGTGCGTTGAAAACTCGACAGCCACCACTAATGATCTTTTATCTATCCAATATTTTTCTATAATCTTAATGACGGACTAAATAGAATCTTTTTTTTTACCCAGAGAACATCCCTATTGTAGTTTTGTAAAAATTAATATCTCTGTATGCTCAAAATCTTAATTTAAATGTAATGCTTTTACAATTATTATTGATAACCATAAGAATGTCATTAGAAATGTAAGCTAGGATAGATTTTATTATTATTTATTTGTTGTTAATGTTAATTATTTTAACTAATTCTCTATTTGCCAAGCAATTGAATTTAGAATTACTATATTGCATGATGTATTTAATATGTTTGTTTATTTTTTAATGATTGTTAATTGATTTTTCTATATATTTTTATTATTCGTCATCATCATCATCTCAGCGTTAATCCCAGTCGCATCCGAAGCTTTTTTCAGCTTTTTTCGACGTAATACTACCCAATTCATTTAAAGGAAGGTAACAAAACTAAACTAATTTATTATTTACTTGTTGAAAAATAAAAACAAACAAATCCCGATTGAAGCATTAATACATTTAATTTTTTTTATTTTTAGCCTCTAAAGAAGGGTATGGCCAAATCAAACGGTTTTACGACTTAAATATAATTTATAGGACATATTTTTTTTTTTAATAATCAACCAATTCCGTAAATCCGGAGGAATGTCCATATTAATATATACGTTTCCGATCAATGACCCCAATTCACTCTACCTATTCCGACCTATGGTCATAACACATATTGTTGCTGTTTATTATCCCTGAATTAATAAAATAAAATGTCAGCTGAGTTCACATTTCAAATGTCGACAATCCTGAATAAAGATGGTTTATTATAAATTATAACGTGGAATCACAATTGAAAAGTAAAAATTACTAACTTCTGTATACCTATACACTGTATTCATAAAATTATTTACAAACTTTGAGAAACGGTTTTATATGGTCTTTACAAATGAAATATAACAAAGAATTAGTATTTCAAAAGGCTTCGTTATAAAGTTACTTGAAATATCATTCAATTGAATTTAGTTGAACTGTGTTATAAGAGAGAAAGTTTCTTAATTTTGCCTCCGCTGCTGCTTAGTGCAATTAAAATGATAAATCTATCAAATGGTTCTGATAAAGAGGCATAAAAATCCGGTGATATACGTTAAGGCATTTGTATTGCTGTCAAGCACTAGTTTATAATAATTATAAAAAAGGTATTTAGCTTGAATGAAAAATAATTCATTAAGATGTGAATGATGAAAAACGCATACTTCCACGAAACACGGTGTATAGGTATGTAATGTTTGATGAAAAATTTAGAGTAAAAATTCTATTTCCTACTGATAATCATCATCATCATCTCAGCATTAATCCCAGCCGCAGCCGAGGTTTTAGAGTCTGGGGTCCGCTTTATCATTCTAACTGTTAATATAAACGCGAAAGTTTGTACGGCTGAATAGAAATACGGGTGAATAGAAAGGAAGACGGAGTGAGGTGATGCAATGTTAAACCCAACAATACGTCCTACGATGTTGCGCCAGAGGGAGATTGATCTGGAGACCCTCCACGATGAAACATACGACACAAACATTTGGCGCATCGTTCCGGCTTACATCGCAACATAACTGCTCAGACCCGTTCTTCTTACGGCTTCACCAGGCATCATTCCGGAGCACGAAGAATCGCTTGGTGGCAAGACTTTGTCTGGTGGGTGGCAACTTTTGCCGGCAGCTGATGTTACGGCCTACCACCGAGGATTGAAAAACAATAAAAAACAAAAACGAAAATTGGATGATGGATGAATTGTTGTTGAATGACAATTGGATTTTTAACCAGATGTTTCGATAAGATCGGAAGTTATACGGGTAAAACCGTCGCAGTTAGTGTTTCATAAAATAAATTCCGTTTCAATTGAAATGTTACGGCAGTCTATCAGTGACAAACAGTATTTTTTTTTGCGGATGGGATATCATTAAATAACCTTTATTTTTAATAATTATAAACTAGTGCTAGACTGCAATCCCGCCTGACAGTAAGCAGTGATGCAATCGTTGATGGTAAAGCACACTAGTTTATTAAGCCTATTCACTTAAAAAACTTAGGAATAGAAAGGATGACGGCAGTTGAGCGAGGTACAATGTTAAACCGAAGATTAACACGACAGACGATGCTACGCCAGAGGGAGATTGGTCTGGAGATCCTCCACGCCCAAACTCCGGACACAACAACATTTGGCGCATCATAACCGGCACACATCACAACACAACTGCTCAGACCCGCCTTCCGCACGGCTTCACCAGACATCATGCCGGAACACGACGAATCATTTGGCGGCAAGACTTTATCTGGTGGGTGCTAACTTCTGCCGGCAGCCGATGCTATGGCCTACCCGTGTTCCTTCGCTTGCCTGCTTGCTAGGGCCATGGCACCTCTTACGAACAACTCGCAGCCTTGTCAGGTGACAGTGCGTCTTAGAGAGTATATCAAAATATGTCGTACAATTTCATTTCTCCAATGAATGCTTCACGTTTGCCCAAATATCAATAATCCATATTCGTGACGACAGGTGCGTTTCGCAGCTTTTCTATAATGCTATTGGTTCGGTGATTCCTTTGATTGAAAGTTCATATTATTACGTGTCTATCAGAAGTTTCATTTGGGAATTCTGTGTCTATTGAGAATTTCCGTAGACCGTTATTGTTGTAAGTAGTTTGCTGGTACTGTTTGTAAGTAGTTTGCTGGTTTCGTTGTTGCATATAACTTTGTACTTTGAAAATATATCTACCTAGCTAGCTAGCTATTGGAAAAGTTTTACGCGTTTCTGTATAGTGGGGATACAAAAAGTGACATGATAAAACTTTTTACAACTGACTGCCAAATACAATAATTACAAAGTAAAAATATAACTGTAATTTCGGAAGTCGGTGTTAAAATGTTACAGTACCTACCAAACACCGACTTCCATTATTTTCGTTTGTCGAATGTATGATTTGGTAAAAGTTTTATATTTTTTAGTTATGGTACAGTCATTAATAAAAGCAATATTATCACTTTTTAGTTATGGTACAGTCAATAACAAAAGTCGATTAATAATTTTCTTTTCTATATCTTAATTACTGAGCAAATTTATTTATTATAATCGTAACCAAAATGGCATTTAATCAGAGAACATCATTCTGAATAGTTTTCTTTCTTCTCTCTTAGCTTTTATTACAAAATGCCACAAAGTACATTATCGAATAGTATTACGAGTATATTATTTTAATTGATTTTTGTTTCGTATTTTTGGCTCCCTAATTGTGTAACGTACTATTACTAACAATTGGAATCTTTTGAAGCATATTGCTAATCTATTGCTCCATAAATTTGGAAATTGTGACTGCACAACAGCGTAAATTACGCAATGAATTGACAAAGTGAATTCTATCACTACTGATAGCATGTATGTTATGTAATTACTCTGATGACCTATCTACTCGAATACCAGTACTTCATATGTAAAAACTGTGATAACTTCACCAAGATAAAAAAGTTAAATAAATACGTATTTTTGAAGGTAAATCAAAAACTACCGAAGCGAAGTTAATACTATATAATTTTCAAAATCACTTAACATTTGATGAAAATATCAATGAACATACTTAAAAAATATAGATAAGGAACATATAACCTCTTACTTTTTTTGAAGTCTTATAAAAAATACCTAACAGAAAGAGAAAAACGTATACGTAAGCTTTCATAATCACTCTTAGATTCACTCTTTCATTTAATCATATAAGTTCGTCAAAACATTAGATAATATTATAAAGGATTCCATCGCTTATATTCGAGCTAGATGAATTTAATGACTATAACTTACATACCCACGTCTCGGCTCTATAAGTCATGACGGGTAGGACGCACTGGTTGAAAATTTTAGTCTTCAAACATTGGGGTATAGGCGACGAAAATGCCCGACGAAGTTTACCAAATGCTGCCGATCCCAGCTGTATCCTTCTATTTGCCTCCTTCTCGAACTTGTTTTTCCTTAATTGCAATGTTGTATTGCAAATAGGGTAGTTGACTAAAAAAAACCTAATTAGTCTGTCAGTCAGATTTCCAAAAAATACTAGACACGTATTTTTTCTTTTTTCATATAAACAAAAAATTAATACATAGTGCGTTGAAAACTCGTGTGACGTCACTGCACGCTACATTTTTTAGAGAGCAGTGATGTCACCAGCTACCACTCCTGATCTTTGATGCCTTTTATATTTGTAAATTTTTATTGATTTGATAAAACAAAATATACGTATCCAATATTTTTCTATAATCTGAATGACGGACTAAATAGAATCATTTTTTTATTTACCCAGGAACCATCCTTATTGTAACCGTTGGGGTAAACGAGTCCTCGAGTGGAGACCGCGTCTCGGCAAACGTAGCGTAGGACGCCCTTGGGCGAGTTGGAGCGACGAGCCATCAAAAAGTGGTGGTAGTGGTAGTGGCTGGCGGAGAACTGCTCAGGATCGAGCTTGTTGGCGTGCCATGTAAGAGGCCGTCCAGCAGTGGACGAGTAGAGGCTGATGATGATGATGATGATGAACATACATATTATTAGAAAATGTAGGTTGCCCTAATGAACCTTTTCCCAAATATATGAAATTGATGTAAATATTTTCTGTTCCTTTTCTGAAATATCATATAACTCAGCATATTAAAAGTTTTTATAACAAAAGTCAGCTGTGTCAGTAAGTTCGTTAGAGTTTTTGAATTTTATTCTCAACCTCGCTTCTTCATTATGTTAGGATATGGATGACGAAACACGTCCAAACTTTTTCAACTTTTTAATTCGTAAAACTTCCCTGTTTGGAAGTACCAAATTATTTCGAAACATGGAATTGATTTGTTCGTTAAATTGTTTGCAAGAAGTTTATGGTCAAATTCTCGGGTAAAATTAATTTGAATTTTACTATTTAAAACGTTGTCTATATCAGTGTTACAAGATTAAAAAACGATAATTTGAGTGTAGCATAATTATTTTGAGGATTTTTCGAGTTAAATAAGATACTAATTGACATGTTGTATATTTGCTAATATTCTTTAAAGAATAGAGCAGAACTTGTTATTATGTACAAACGACAGCACATCGAACAACTACAATCTGTCAGATTTGTTGATAGATATTCAACTTTATCACTAAAACATTAGGTTCAAGGTTGATTGGGAAAATTACACATAAATATTACAGCTGATCGATCCTGTAAATATCTCACCGTGAATAGTTAGATGAAGTGGCCTTGGAATAAGCTGTCAATAGTGTCAATACCAAGCATAAGTTGGAATAACTACTCACTCCACGCTCCTCTCGTCTAAGTGTTCACGGTGAGTGAGTTATAGAAACGCACTGCTGACATGAGTGTAGAAATTATGGAAGGGGCAATATTGTGTCGCCTCTTGTAAAACTATAGAAGGGGCGATATTGTTTCGCCTCTTGTAAAATTATGCAAGGGACGATATTAAATAATAAATAAATATATACGGACAAATCACACAGATTGAGCTAGCCCCAAAGTAAGTTCGAAACTTGTGTTATGGGATACTAACTCAACGATACTATATTTATAGTAGATAAATATATAGATAAACATCCAAGACCCAGGCCAATCAGGAAAAGATCGAACCCGGGGCCTCCACCTCGCAGGCAGGCGTGTTGACCGTTGCGCCACGGAGGACGACAAATTATGATATTGTGTCGCCTCTTGTAAAATTATGCAAGGGGCGACATTGGCTGCGATTTCCTTGTTCACAAACTAAACTAAATTAAAGCTAAGTGCATCTTTTTCTTTCTATTTCAGTAAGAAAAGGATAGAAGAGAAAATATCAGTTTAGCATTTTTGGTCACCATGTTTTGAATCGCGTCTAAACTGTTAATGGAATATCTTAATTTGACAGGATTAAACTAAAATGTTATATTCTATCCTTTTCTCAATGAAATAAAAGAAAAAGATGCACTTAACTGAAAATTAGTTTAGCTTGTAAAATTATGAAAGGGGCGATATTGTGTCGCCTCTTTTAAGATTATGCAAGGGACGATATTGTGTCGCCTCTTGAAGACTATGCAAGTAGCGATATTGTGTGGCCTCTTGTAAAATTTCTTGCGGTCGGTCAAAAATTTATAATCATATAGGTACATAGTGTAATCCACCTCAAGGTTGCGAAGCGAATAAATTAAAGTCTTGTATAAATTTGGTTTTATAAGTTATTTTAATAACAATATCACTTTCACTTAGTTAACACTTTTAACAAGTACACCTGTGTAGCCTGCGACTGCTCGAGCTCGAATGCCGTGTTCCCAAATGAGACCACCCAAGTTGACAGCTACCTACTTGCTGTTAACCGACAAAAGTCATTTTAACAAGTATTAAAATAGTCTCTTGGGAACACGGTTACAATTTGAAATTAAATAAAACATTATATTGATTTAGTTCATATATAGCTAGTAAATTTAAAAGGCTAACAATAGATTGATGACACGGTTAGTACAGTGCCTGAATGATCGACTGCTGCGCTGCGTGTGTGAGTGTGATGCCCGCACGGTAAAATATTTATATGAACTACAGGTACTTGTATCGGGTCTAGCTCTTTGTGTATGTGAGTTTAAATATTTGTAAAAGTACCCACGATATAGAAGTAATTACTACTGTCACACTATCTGTATTTTTGTAGATACGCTGCCCTATCTTTAAAAAAATACAGACAGTGTTGTATATAGGTTACCTACATAATATTGTGTATTACATTTTGCCAGTTAGTTTTAAATCTATGACTGTAACAGAGCCCGACCCCGAGAGATAAAATTACTGAAAGTTAAACATTATCCCCCTTATTATATTATGGATTTTATTTAGTTTGGACCGCAGTTGATATTATTTTACACTAAAATTAATTAGTTTAAGATTAGGCTGCAGGTTGTTATTTACATAAAAATGATAACAACTTTGTTCGGTACTAAGTTTTCACTTTTGTATTAAGAACTTTGACTTAAATTCAATAAAGTTCGAAATACAAATACTGACTCAAAGGTTAAGTCTGGAACGTAAGTTCGATTACGTCTTGTAATAAGTAAGTACCTATAAGTTAATAAAACAGTAGAAATAAACTATCAACTATTAAGTAAAGTTGTTAGTTGCATTAATAATTGTAAGTAATTACTACATGAATATAATTACAGCTTTATAAGTCCCAATGAAACCCAGTTAACTATGTAAACCGATTTTTTGTTAAATGTTATTTTAATTTAGCTATTGCTTTATTGCGATTCCGCCTAAAAGTAAACAGTGATGCAACCGTTGAAGTTAAAACACACTATTTTATTTGAGCCTATTCATTCTAGCCTTAAACACACTTGCATTATAGAACGATTGGCCCGCCTTGGTATAATTGGACATCCTGAGAGTGTCGTCTGTGCGCCGATATTGGTGCAGTATATAGATATAAAATATTTTCTGTGGCGAAGGTTGGGGTCTCCGTTGAGAATGGCTGCCATTGCTACAATTTGATGATGAGATGAATGATTTGAAAGCTTGGGACTGAGCTGCTCGCTTTGCTAAGCATTGTTACTAAGCAATATGCGGAATTATAACGTAAATTATTGTAAACATTTTCATTTTTCATGTCTGGACTTGAAAAAAGACGATGATCCCTGAGTTTGTTTCGGCTATTTCTTCTCAGAGGTAGTCAGTGTCAGTCAGAAATGAAGGCTTCATCTAATTTAAAAAAAAAATATATGACGTGTAAAAGTGATCGGTGGTCCTACTTGCTTAATAAACGATTTCATTTCATTTCATTTGATCTGGAAAACTATAAAGAGGAAGGCCAAAGAAATGATAGGTGGAATGAGGACGTACAGAAGATGATTTATTTATTTATTTATGTAATCAACAGCGATACATAATATATTTTACAAATATGAGTATTACATTTTTTATGGCCCATTATAGCTTTCCCTGTGTAACTAAGATGTATAATTTTAAAGCATGCGAACAGAATAATACCAAATAGTTACAATTAAAAATAATAAAAACAATACACAAGGTGACATTGTTAACAATATATGTATGACAATTGTGAAATTAAACTTCAAACAAAGTATCCACTATAAATTTTTTGAATGTCTGTTTATTATAGTGGAATAAATCGATATTGTAGTGAAATAAAATGATGATAAAGCTAAACAGACGGTAAATACTGAGATGACGAATACTGGAGAAGAATGGAAGAAAAAGATATTTGTGCCGACATCAAATTAATCAAAATTGCAATTGCACAATCACTTCTTCTACCCATCCTTGACTATGCTGATGTCAGCTATCTTGATCTTACCCAAGACCAATTAGATAAGCTTGAGCGACTTCAAAATGTTTGTATAAGGTTCATATTCGGTCTGCGCAAATATGATCATGTATCCGAATTTCGTGTGAAGCTCAAGTGGTTACCAATTCGCCTTCGTCGGAATGCTCATATTCTTTCCCTTCTATATAATGTGCTTTTTCCTCCTTTCACTCCTGTTTATCTAAAGAATCGCTTTCAATTTCTGTGCAACTCACACACTAAATCGTTAAGGTCATCAGATAACTTAAAGCTCAAAATGCCTATGCATTCCACAACGTTCCTAGATAAATCTTTCACTGTTCAGGCCCCTCGTTTGTGGAATGCATTGCCAATTGAAATTAAACGCGCACAATCGTTACTGGAATTCAAGAGACTTGTGAGGGAACACTACTTGTCGTTATGATTTTGTTAAATAAACACTTTATGGCTATTTATACTATTAAAGTATCTATGTATTTATGTATGTATTTGTGTATCTATTTTAGTAAATTGTAACCATGATATTTGGCACCAACGACAGTCCCATATGTGGTTCAGGAGAATCTGTCCATTCTTTGGTTCATCATTCATTATCATCATTATCAACCTTTTTATTGTCCCACTGCTGGGCACAGGTCTCCTCTCACACAGAGAAGGATTGAGCGTAATCACCACGCTTGCTCAATGCGGGTTGGCGATTTCAGACTTAAAGTCCAGGTTTCCTCAAGATGTTTTCCTTCACCTTCAGTCATTGGTGTCCAAGACATACTTAGAAAGTACATATAACTTTAGAAAAGTTACATTGGTACTTGCCTGACCTGGAATCGAACCCGCGCACTCATACTTGAGAGGCTGGTGTTTTAACCACTAGGCCACCACGACTTAAAAACTTTGGTTACTTAAACTTACTAAAACTTTGGTTGCCTGGAAGAAATCGCATTAGCGATAAGGCCGCCCATTGTATGTTTTATGTTCCATGTTTTTTGTTCGATGTTTGATTGGTGTACAATAAAGAATAAATAAATAAATAAATAACAATACGATAATTATTATAATATCGGTATGTTTCTAGCTGGCCTTAGATACTGTGTCAATTATTTTAAATACTGTTTAGTGCTAGGTTTAGGCTCCCATTACGTTGTTCTGTACAATTAATTTTCGCATAGTCGATATTTGTGCTGAATTTTCTGTATATGGGTAATGATGCTTTGTACTAATAGATGGATAATTATTGTCAAGTACAGCTTGATGGGATGTTGACTAGGAACTTGTCCAAATGGTAGAGATCCTAAGAGTAAGAAACACGGGTGGGTTTTAGTCAGTAAAAGTCTGACACACCCTTCTGCTCCGCCCACAGTGGGAGAGGTCATTTGATGATTTCCAATCCAGAACAAAAAAAAAAAAAAAGCCTGTGATTAAAAAAAAAACGCAGCGGGCGGACAGGAAGTCCAAACTTTCGGAAAAGATTCGGCAGCTAATCAGTGAACAACGGGAAGAAATTGGTGTTAGAAAGAAAGAAACTAAAAGAAAAAGTATGTTAAGAAAGAAATAGTAAAAAGCAAGAATGCGTGTTAAAGTGGAAAAGCTTCGCTATAAACTACCTACAAAACGGTTTCATTTAGAAGTTTTAGAGATATCAGTGGAAATGATCCGAATGATAAATATCTAGCCAATTTATTTTTTGTGTACAATACAAATATCTGTTGGTTTTTTTTATTAATTTATAAGCTAGTGCTGTATGAGAGGAGACCTGTGCCCAGCAGTGGGACGATAAAAGGTTGATAATGATGATGATGATGATGATGATAAACTAGTGCTCGACCGCAATCCCGCCTGATGATAAGCAGTGATGCAATCGTTGATGGTAAAACGCGCTAATTTATTAAGAGCCTAATCACTTTAGCCTTGAAGACATTTCAATTGTAGTAAAGTTTCTTTAAACTTATATATTTTATTACAGTAGGTAGAGAATTAATCTTGTTTCTCACACATGTCCTCTACAGAGTCAAATCCTATTTGTCTATATTTGAAAGGCTCGTAAACCACATTTGTGAGATGCATTGAATACACAGAATGTTGACTAAAATGACTGATGCATATTATCCTACACATAGACACATAAATGGACTATTTCGTGTCTGTGGACTGCATTGTCATGAACTGATGTATATGTGATGTACATCATAACCGTGTGGTACTTGACTTAGGATAGTAACACTGGAGATATCAACTCCCTTCCCGGGCCGCAGAAGACGCACCGGGCGTCGAAGAAGGGCGGATAACGCTCTCTTCCGCCCTCCATGAATGGGTCCAGGGGCGAGGGACATGGGGAAGTCCCCGCCCCCCCTATTGATGGACCCCGAGGCGGAGGCGCGCGCGAGTGTCGGCGCACGCCTCAGAGGCGATGCACGGGGTAGTTTAACACCTCACTACCCCGTGCAGGAGGCGAGGCCCGGACAGACCGGGCCGGCACGAGAGTGTGGGGCCGTGGAAGAATTTAGACTTCCGCGGCTCCACGCGCGCTCGTGATAGAAGACACACCGGGGTGGTTTTAGTCAGTAAAAGTCTGACATACCCCGTCGCCCACCCCAGGGCGGCGGGCATCCTATGAGGATTTCCACCCCGGCAAAAAAAAAAAAAAAAAAGGATAGTAACACTAACAACTCATATCCTCCTAAGAAGACTAAGGAAACTCTCACCAGGGAAGCGGGCAGCAGCGCTTCTCCTGTGGATTATCAAATTACTGCGATCATCAACCCGCCTGCCAATCTTGGGGATTATGGCACCCCCCCCCCCCACAAAGCAACGAAAGCCTTGGGGAAGGCCTTTGTCCAGTAGTGGACCTCTATAGGCTGAAAAAGAAGATGACCAGGAAGGTTACGAAATGTTAAAACGATTATTCCAGTGTCAGACAAAGATGGAGCTATACAGGATGAATGGCGTTATCCCTTTTTCACAAGGGACCAATGATGGTTTCACATCGTCATATTAGCGCCCCAGAGGGGTAATTATCGTTATTTGCAGAACATTTACAATCTGCAGGCTTAGGCTCGTAATTCAAATGTTCAAAATCTAGACGCAATTTCATCTCGGCGACAAACCAATGTCAGAAAATTGACAAAATGTGGGAAAATTTTAGATATTTTTGACATTCGGACTGAGATGAAACTGTTGTTCTTAAAATTACGAGAATCACCACTCTGATCTTCAGTCTCAAACTGTGAAAAAAAAGTAGATACTAAACTCCCTACATATTGACAGGTTTTTGAAAATTGCATAAATTATTGAACGTCGCTTCGATGAGACTATGGCTAGATTTCGATACGTTCGATCGTTTCTATTTACGGGATCAATTCCGCCGTAACGATCGAAAACAATCCTTAATTCCTCGTAAATGGAACGAACTTCTGCTTCAAGTACCTATGGCCGATGAAAATGTACCTAAACAAAGGATCTGAAATCGTTCCCGTAAATACCAATTTGTAGGGTCATTTAAAATTTGAGTGCATTAATTTGATTGTTCCGATATTTAAACCTTTATATCTAATTTTAAATCATCCTGGGGCTGATTTTCCAAAGCCATATATATAATAGGGATGTTTCGAGGGTTTAAAAAATTGATTCTATTTAGTCCCTCATTCAGATTAAGTATAGAAAAATATTGGATACGTATATTTTGTTTTATCAAATAAAAAAAAAACTGACAAATATAAAAGGCATAAAAAATCAGGACTGGTGGCTGGTGACGTCACTGCTCGCTAAAAAGTGTAGCGTGCAGTGACGACACACGAGTTTTCAACGCACTGTGTTGTCTTCATTTTTTGTTTATATGAAAAAATAAAAAATACATGTCTAGTATTATTTGGAAATCTGACTGCACTAATTAGTTCTTTTTAGTCAAATACCCTATTCTTTCAGAGAAAAAACAAAAAGATTTTTTGACAGTTCTATCATATAATAAAAATTAGGTACCTGTTGATTGAGAACTCAGCCTCTAACTACGATGTTTTAATTTGACGATAGAGGTTAATATTATTATAACCTCAAGTTTCGATCATAATTTTCCTATAGGGGTTAGTGCAATATTTGGCCACCAGAGTGCAATATGGCGGTTTGTTTGCTGTACGTGATCTCTGATGATGAAGATTTCTTTTACGAATTGGCAATAAATAATGGTGGGAAAAGTCATAAGGTATAAAGTTGGATACTTATTAATATAATAATGACGAATTTGATACTATATACTAGACTTATTGAGAATTTAATTTTGATTGTTTACGTGCATTATTATGTACGGTTAGCTTGGTAGGGTCATCAACAAAATTCGATTAACGCAAAATTAGTCCATAATGTATTTTTGACATTTTATAATAGAAGCTATGATATAAAGAAGTTATGTTTTTATTTTTTGGGAAATGTAAATGTTGTTCAACACACTAGGTACTCAGATACACAAACACCCAGACCTGGAATAACTAAGGTCATACACATATTCTTTTTTATATTTTCCCTCTACATTCTTTCTTTTCTTATCTTTTCTTTTTAAATCCGTTGCTCACACTAGCAATTTTTACTGTATCGTGAGTACATTTATAAACAAATAAAATCACATACACAAACAACCAGATTCGGATCAACTAATTAAAGGCCATACATATATTGTTCCGTGCGGGAATCAAACCCACGACACGCAGTTCAGCAGTCGATCTCCCAGCCACTACACCAATCGTGTCGTCTATACGTATACAAAGAGAGAGAATCAGAGTGCTGTTCTTTAATGATGTGTCTAATTTCAATATTAATGAAATATTTCGCTCTGTAATTAAGATTTCGAAAAGTGTTAATAGACTTACTGACGGTACAATGTACATTCATGTTCTTACTATATTGCCGATATTCATTTTTATTATGTGCGTTATCACTTTTAAACTTATAGCATACTTAAGAGGCTGGTGTAAAGGGATTATCTTACACTGTTTGGAATACTAACAATGTTGCTTAAAAGTTGTTGCAAGTTAGTTGCGTGTATGCAAAGTAGCTCTTCGATTGTACATAGGCCGTGCCTCAATGGGTGCCAGAATACGACTAACATTTGATAGTATACAGCTTTACCAGTTTTTCTGATCAAAAAGCACGTTAATCAGAATAACGTTAAACCCCAGTCCTGTCTGTGAAGTTAAACTAATCTTTTACATCTGATTTTGAATGTTCATATTCCAGAATACGTAAAAGTAACCTTGAAAATGATTAATAAAATAAATTACACCTTTACTTTATAAAATTTATGACTTCTCACGTACATTATAATAGGGTAGATTTATCAATCAATGTATTGTGTTGCTCCGATCTCTTGTGACATCTGTCAAAAACTGATTCTAATTCTCTACATTTAACATATTTTTAGTTACAATCTGAATCATTTTGGACGATATTTCTAACTCCGCTATTTTTTTACACGCAATTAATCAAATAATAAAAAAAAGGGTCATTACAATTATTTTCCCAGAAAATATACACCCATCCAATGGTTTATACGAGGCGGTAAGCACAATGCGATAATAAATTAAAACTTATATATAATGACGTCCATAGTCTGTATACAAAAATGAATCAAAGGTATTCAATAAATTGGTCGTTCTGTAATCAGACGACCAGTCGTACTGCGAGTATCCACCCTTAGGTTTCTGCCCCGAATCTTGCGGGCAGCTACGCGGCGGTCGCGGTGGCGGCGGCGCGTGAGCGGCAGGATCTTATGCGTAAAATCAAATGGACCGGTTCTCGAAAACAGCGGCGCGGCAGCGGGGCGGTGGCGGGCAGCGAGCGCTGTACTTCTCTGCCTCGAATCTTGCGGGCAGCGGGCGGACAGCGAGCGGTGTACTTTAAATCAAGCGGTGATCGAGCGTTAGGAATAAATTTCAATCAAAAAGATGTTGCCACCATTTAATTATTATAAACTAACGCTTGACAAAAATTCCGCCTGATGGTAAGCAGTGATGCAATCGTTGATGGTAAAGCGTGCTAGTTTATGAAACCCATTCACTTAAAAAACTTAGTGAATAGGAAGGAAGACGGCAGTTGAGCGAGGTGGTGTAATGTTAAACCCAACAACACGAACAACGATGCTGCGCCAGAGGGAGATTGATGTGGAGACCCTCCACGACCAAACTCCCGACACAACAACACTTGGCGCATCGTACCCGGCACACATCGCAACACAACTGCTCAGACCAGTCCTCCGTACGGCTTCACCAGACAATTCGGCAACCGGCTTTCTTTCGCGAATAAAAACAAATATCTCGTCGACACAACCGTGAACACAACACTACGCGGCTATAGTGACGCGCGATCTGCCCGCTAGTTTCGTGAACGGGTCTTCGATACCCGCCCGGCTCCCGCACCGCTGCCACCGCCGGCCCCACTGCCCGCAAGATTCAAGGCAGAGACCTTACGCTGTCGACACCGCTACGATCCGGACGAAGTGAGTCGCCTCTTCTCTTATATCACGTATATCGATGGACAGGAACAGTTTGTTTGCGGCGGTCTACCTGTCACCTTACAAATACAAATATTTATTGCGACAAAAAACTATTTTTCATTTCTTGAGTACATTAATACTGCATTACAATAGTTACAATAGGTACTAAACTACGCTACGCCTGTATCTTAGAGAAATAATTAAAGTGTCTTCTAGTCTTATACGTATAATAAACTATAGCTCTTTACCACCAACTATTTCATCACCAGTCGAGATTACCGCCAGGTCCTAGTTTATAGCTTAAAAAAAAGTTTAGTCACCATGTTCTGTGTCACGGGTTTGGTTTGCACAGTTAGTCCTTCCGGTAGACCATTCTGCGTGGTCTGTTAGTCACTATAGCTAGTTCAAGATTGGAAAAAAACCATAATCGACCTATCATTACTAATTTATTTTAAAATCACTTTTATAATTTCATTATTTTAAAATTTATTGAACAGTTCAATATTCTCGTATTAGTACCTATTGCAGTATTGCCAGTGTTCTTATTCATTGTCTTATATTTTGCCTCTACATTCTTTCTTTTCTTATCTTTTTTCTTTTAATCCGTTGCTCACACTAGGAATTTGTACAGTATCGTGAGTACATTTATAAACATACAAAATCACATACACAAACAACCAGATTCGGAATAACTAAATATAGGCCATACAAATATTTGTTTCGTGCGGGAATCGAATACCCACGACACGCAGCACAGCAGTCGATCACTGAACCGCTGCGCCGATAGTATCATCATATTATGTTGTATGATTAGAAAACATATCTCGATTCCTTACACAATAGCGCTACATCAATACTAATAGTTACACACTCCATTCACACATCGCCACGAAACACCCAAACATTTATTTAACACATCCCTCAAAGATAAAGAAATAACGTATTGAAATAAGATCTAAATTCCGGAAACATCTCGGCTTCAACACCAGATTTCGGAAGTTCTTTACATTACCCGGTGAAGAGGCAAAGCAATTTGATTCGAGTGGGAGTGATAAAGCCATCGAGTGGTATTATTGGACGATCACAATTTGCATGAGCCTTGAAAGATTCCAACTTAATATTTTGTTAACAGATTTTTTTTATACACGTTTTTGACAGGTTTTGTCAGTAGTTTGGAATGATTTATTTTTATCTTGTATAAGGCATCAAGCTCAGCGAGCTATGGAAAGGGCTACGCTTGGAGTCTCTCTTAGGGGTGGAATCCGCAATGAGGTGATCCAGCAGAGAACCAAGGTTGTCGAGCTCATAGAATAATCGATGCTCATAGAATAAGCAAACTGAAGTGTGAAGTGAAAGTGAAGTGGCAATGGGCCGGCCATATTAGCCGTAGAACCGATGACCGTTGAAGTAGACGTGTTCTTGAGTGGAGACCGCGAATCTGTAGGCGTAAGGTGTGACGCCTTTTTTTGTTGTTTAGGAAGGGAAATCATCAAATGACTTCTCCCGCTCTGGACGGAGCGGAAGGGCGTGTCAGTTTTTTACTAACTAAAACCCACCCGTGTTCCTTCACTTGCCTGTAGGCCAGGGCAATGGTTTCTTTTTTAACCAACCCGCAACCCTGACCGAAGAGGCTTCGGTCTTCGTGGACCCCGTCACGGTGTGCTGACATCTCTTTGAGGCGGGCGTGAAACACAACGCGCCGTCGAATCCTCCTCCAAAAGTCCTCGCCTACGACGGCCGCGGTGGCTAGAGGCGTGAGGGCGCTGAGATTCCCGCTCCTTCACGCGCTCCGTCTCCTCCTTTGCCAGCATCACTGCTTCGAAGAAGGAGGTGACGGCCTACCATGCAGTCTCACTCCTGACTATGGTCTAGACCGAGGTCAGAGGCGAGAGATTGCCGCCGATCGCCGCTACGAGGACACGGCGGTGCTCTACTCAAGCCGGGCTGACCTCGCCCGTATGCTCCACTGTGTCCTCAGGGCGAGCCATACAGTAGTGACACCGTGCCGTTTCCTCCCGCCTTGTACGGAACAGGAACCGCCGTCGCAGAAGCAGCCGTGTCCGGTGAGAACCTGCGTCAGGCGGAAGGTGAAGGCACCGTGGCGCCTCTCTAACCACTCCTCAAATTGGGGACTTACCACCGCTATTGCTGCGTGCCCAGCACTGGGTTACGACAATCGTACTCTCCATGTCGCCATGAGAACGCCGGAGCTCTGTCCGCCGCCGTACTGCGATTTCAGCCCCGGCAAGGAGTGCCGCCCTCGCCGACGGTTGCGCCGATCTTTGCAGGATGGCTGGTAGTAACTGGATGGGAGTTGCCGAAAGTCGAGTTGAATGGCGTGAAATAGGAGAGGCCTGTGTTCGGCAGTGGATTGCTAGAGGCTGATGATGATGATGAAGGCATAATTATATATCGGAATATATTTTACTACTAGCGGCCGCCAGCGACTTCGTTCGCGTGAAGTTAGTTATGTTCCGCTCCTATTGGTCGCCGCGTGATGTTATAAAGCCTAAAGCCTTCCTGGATTAATGGGCTATCTAATGCAAAATGGATTTTCTTAAATCGGACCAGCAGTTTCTGAGATTAGCGCGTTCAAACAAACTGACAAACTCTTCGGCTTTATATATTAGTATGGATAGATGATTTTTGTTTGTTTGTTTGTAGTTAACTAGTAGAAGAAGTTAATAAATGTAAACTCTAAGGGCCAATCACTGAAGTTTAATAACAATTATTTTATTAAAAAAATGTTGTTCTACGCAGTTTACAGTTTTATCCCTATGCAGTACTCTAAATGGCGTTTTTATAAGTAAATCTCTATAACGTAATTTGGGAATGTGGCGAAAATATTCCAATCCCTATAACATATTTTTTTTATTATTATCGGAATATCGAAGTTTCTACTTTACTTTATTAAATAAAATTATTCAAAGACTTGGAGGAGCTATGTATAGCTTTATTCAGTATTTTACTACACAATCTAAGATCATGAAGAGTTAGTATAAAAATATAGATCTACACAGTGTCAACAACGTAAACCTCGGCTGGAGAGAAAATAAAAAGCCAGATTTCCATATTATGAGACCCAGGGTGCAAATCATGCATAAATAAAAATTTCTCCATACTAAGCCTTTCCCTGATCTATGTATCCCATGAGATATTATTACAATTATTTTAAAGGTCAACGCAAAAGGGACACTTAAATACCTCTATATCTGATATCTCTTGGGATATTAGAGGTATTATAATTAATCGAAGATTAGCTTTTCCGTAAAAGGTAAAATGTAAAGCCTTTTCATTAATCCTTTGGGTGATTTTACCAACCCGCATTGGATCGGCGTGGTGGATTTCGGCCCACTCTCTCTAACCAAGTTCCTGTATCCGTCCGTCCTGTGGGTTGGGAGATTATAGACCAGTACGTAAGGTGATATTTAATTAACGTTAGGGATAGATTATTTAAAATGGAATACGATTTACTTTGCTTTATCATTTGGCACGTTTTCATGAATAAATTAGTTACTATAAACTGTCGCAAAATATTAAATTAAAGATGCACTAAAACATTTACTACCATCTGAAAGTCCAGTGTTGCATTTGTTACTGAAAGCAATTAGTAATAGTATTTTTTTTATAATCATAAACTAGTGATTGACCGCTATCCCGTCTGATGGTAAGCAGTGATGCAATCATTGATGGTAAAGTGCGCTAGTTTATTAGGAGCATATTCACTAATACAAATAAAAAAGTTGTGAATAGGACAGAAGACGGCAGTGTAACGAGATGCTGCAATATTAAACCCAACAACAGGAACAAAGATGCCGCGCCAGAGGGGGATTGATCTGAAGACCAAACCAAACCACAACCAAACTTCCGATACAATATCTAATACTAGCTTTCCGCCCGCAGCTTCGCCCGCGTGGAATTATCGCGGTTATATCGCGCTTTTTGGATTTCTCTCGGGAATATCATTTTTTTTGAATAAAAGGTACCCTATGTTCTTTCTCAGGTTCTATAGATTATCTGTGCCAAATTTCATCAAAATTGGTTGATAGGTTTAAGCGGAAATGCATAACAGACAGACAGACAGTTACTTTCGCATTTATAATATTACTATGGATTTGGCCAGTCCTCCGGACGAATCACTTGACGGCAAGACTTTGTCTGGAAGGTGGTAACTTCTGCCGGCAACCCCGCGGTGTCACCCGCGTAAGGTCCGATTCCATGGAAATATCGGAATAAAAAGTTTTATAAACTATAATAAACCATCTGTGCCAAATTTTATTCGAATTCGCTTAGTAGTTTTTGCGTGAAAGAGTTACATTCATCCATAGATACTCACAAACTTTCGTATTTATACTATTAGCAGGATAAGATAAGATATAGCAGATAATATGAAAAAAAAAAAAAAATAACAATAACTAAGCACGAACCACTAAAAGAACCAATTAAAATAATATTACGCCACCGCAAAGTGCGTAACTCCTAAGACCGCCTTTCAAACATAACACTTATCTCAAAGTAACTCTTGACTAAAACAACACATTTGCGTTTTATTTCGAGTACTTTTAAATTTTATTTCGAGCACTTCAGGGCTCCACTTAATTGAAACGATTACGGAGTAATATCGCATTTTATTGTCCCGGGGGTCGTTTATAGGTTGTTAAATTTAACATTTGGAAATATCTGTAATGCTGATATCAGGGAGTTGGTAATTGTTGGTACAAGATAACGCTATGCGATGAGTATAAATGTTGAATATAAATGAGTTTGGAATTATTGCACTTAGTATCCACCGTGCATACATCGACGTTTTCAACAAACCAGTAGATTTCATAAGCTTCTGGAGGGATGAGAGCTGGTTGGTCACAAAGGTCCATTAGGACTAACTACGGAAACAAAACTCTTTACATAGAACCTACCGTGCGTAAAACCATTCAAGTTTACAGAAAAAATGCGACATAATATTCGCCAAAAATGTAAACATATATATATATATATATTAAAGAAAAATAAACTTTAATTCCTACATCATAAAGTTCAGTTTAGGCTAAGGGTAACTTCAAGCATTTTCAACAGTGTTAGTCACTCTGATATCAACTTAATTAATTGTGAAATAAAATTTATATTTCTATAACTTGAAAAAGGAGATGGAGGAAGCAGGAGCAGGAATGCCTTCTTCGCTCGGTCGTACCTTACATACACAATGTTATTTTTTACTTTATACGAAACCTGAATATAGTTTTTTCAGAATAAGCAACTGAATCGATTCCAATAATGTTTACACCATGTTATATTTTTTCCCAAAAACATTTAGAAATAGTTGCAGTGTGGTTACCGAGCTCACACAGCTCACGGTAGATCACAGTGAGACAGGGTTCCCCCGCGCCGCGCCGTTACAGACGCGGGCGGGCGAGTGCTGCGTTGAACATATTTTTGTTGGGTCAACCAAGTTATGTAGATAACAAGCTCATAACTTTGTGTTTTTCATAATATCTTTTTGAAATTTTGTACATAGATTCTTTACTTAAAAATACTAGACACGGGTATCAGGTTTTGTATAAACAAAAAATAACGTATACTCGTACATTATGTACATGAATTCATGTCCAACATTCACCTTCTTCCACGAGAGTTAAGAAATTATACAACAGTTTTACATACTTCCTTTGCCTCAGGAACGTTTATACAGGGTGTATCTGACATCGTAACGCAAACTTCGCGAAAAGGCTAGACCGCATGCCACTAATAAAATTATGATAGTCATTTATGTCGTTAATGAACGGTTACAGAAATAACAATGTTTAAAAAAAAGTGTCGGCTCGGCCTTTGAACGTTACAAGCGTGCCGCCGTGCGGGTTTGTAGGTATGACGTTGATCCCTGATATGAACTCTATTAAATCAGCTGATAAGGTTTTTCGAGTGATGTTTTCATTGCGCTTTTTTGTGTAATTAGCGAATTAAATAATTTTTACCTTAAAATCTTATTGGGTTATAAAAGTGTAGCAATTATAAACGGTCTAAAGTGAAAAAACAACATGTATTTTTTTTGAATCTTGTAAAAACCGACGAAAAATTCCACCACTGGGGGGTTCAGAATCATGTACTGGATCCATGGTACTCGTTTGTGCATCGATGTCAGGTACACTCTTTATATCCGCGGATTAATTGCGTAAAACATTATTATGTATTCATTTTGACATTTTATTTTGACAGTTCATCAACATTAATTGCGTTATTTACGTTGTTGAGCTGAAAGATTATTCGAACATATGGGCTATGGATTAGCAATATGATTCAAAATCATTCGGATTGACAGCAATAGTCACGATTATTATTTGCCCGACCTTTCGGCTGAATATTACTAATGAGGTCATTAAACTTCCCTTAAGGCTCCTTGGGCATCCTTTCTGCCTTTATGCTCACATTTGCCTTTGTAACGATGTATGTAATATCTTCTGTTTTTATTAAAAAAAAAAACTTTACCCTATTCTAGGATTTATTTCTGTATCGTGGGATATTATAAGAGGGCCTTTCAAACCCGATAAATTTTGAAAATTTAAAATTCATAGTTTAACAAATAGTCTTAATTCTAGAAATCTTGGGGCCATCGTGTAATTATTTTTGACTGTGGTTCTAAAAATGTAATGTAAGGTTACGGTTCCAAAGTTTAAATAAACAAAAATAATAAAAATTAATCACAATAACCGAAAAATGGTTACAGTTTTACCAAATTTGTAGATTTTTCTTAAATGCCCCGTAATTTTCAAACTGCTTGGGTTAGATTTTTTTTTATGATTTTTCTCATGATGGTAACAATCAATTCTGTCACCCCGTTTCGGCTTGACGTCGAGTTCTGGACACCATGTATAGATAAAGATCTGTCTATAGATTTTCCTTCCCTTTCTTCTTCATAAGGACCAATTATGCTTCGACAATTCAAGTGTCTGTAAATGGTTTAATTGGAATAAATGGCTTTGAGTTTAAGTAATCTGTTTAAGTTATCCGATTTCGATATTCAAATCACAACTGTCATTCTTTCTCAGTTGTGAGTAAAGGTTACACTGCAAACTCAATCAGGTTTTCAATTGGCCTAACAATGGTTAAACAGAAGTGGACTTGTTAATTTAACTGTAGTATAGTGAAATAGAGCTTGTTGGCGTGCCATGGAAGAGGCCTATGCCCAGCAGTGGACGAGTAGAGGCTGATGATGATGATGATGATGATAGTGAAATAAATTTATTAACTTTAAAATCCACATAAAATAAAATAACTTTATTTCATATCATTTTAGCTTACATTGCATATCAAGGAGGATCAAAAAGGGAAGAACGAAAAAAGACGAAAGAAAACATAATGCGATCAATTTTATGAGTCTGTGCGTGCATGTTTTCGTGTATGTCGGTTTTAAGTATACATCTACACCTACACGCACGCGCATTTATGCACACGCATACACACATACACGCACAAACACGTACGCATATGCACCCACACGCGCAGACACACTCTGATACCCACAAGCACACATAAACACACACAACACGACGACGACGACTGTAAATAAAATCAGTAATAATAATATTATCATTTTAATCACCACGTGCTAAAGAATCCGTTTTTGCAAAACGGTAATCATTTCTGTAGACAAATTTCTGAGTCCCGTTTATCATTATCACTTAGCAGGGTCGAGGACGTCTCAACGTAGGTAACCGTTGGCATAATCCCTTTGTTGTTTTAAAGACACCTGCGTCTCCTATCAGGTTAAACCTTGGTCTTTAAGACGACGTGGCAACGTTATTTCGCCGGTGTTACAAATTTCAATCGTTTTAATATTTATTTATTTATTTAAATAGAACGACAGAAGTCAATTACACTATTTAAATACAAACTACACTAAACATAAATAAAAAGAAGAGAAACATATAACAAACAGTACAATAAAATCATTAAACACACACTTTAAACATACTATTATTTAATTCAGCCATGCATCCTTCTCACAAAACTTCAAACACTCTAAAAAAAAAAGAAAGATATTTATTGCCACTGGTTTGAACATAACAACATAAAATACCAATCACTAAACTTATAACAACGCCAGTGTTTTAGATAAACTCTGGGACCCAATTTAAGATTTAACTTGTGTTTAGGGTGCCAGGGTCCTCGCCTGCTAATTAAGCCAAAAGTAACAGTAGATGTGAGCCAAGCACAATATAAATTAGGTCAATAAAATAAATGGACTATCTTTCCAAGCTCTGACAATATCGTCTTCCATTCATTCACGAAAATATGGAGATCTGTGTTTGAGTTCAGGAGAGCGTTAATAGCTGTTAATGTCCGAGGAATAGGCGACTTGGAGTGAGCAATAGTTCGACTTGTCGGAACAGCCAGAAGCCGATGTTTTCTGCCACGAAAGTAATTGTCTGGGACAAACACATTGCAGATCTCATTGTGCAGATCAGGATCATCAGTAATCCCTCTAAGTGTTTTAAAGACTACAATCATCTGATCGCGTGAAGGAACGCACAACGCGCAAGGGAGTTGAAATTTAAGCATCCCAGCAAAAAATTGGTGGGATACAAATAGGGAAAATATATACATTTAAATACAAGCTGGCAGGTACAATTATCAACAAAGTCGATTCACATGAAATTATTACATATATGTATTTTATACACGAAACTGTAATCAAAAATTCAGCACATGATTCTACTACATTACTAATGTAATCAAAATTATGTGTCTACTGAAGCGTAAAAGCAGAGTAATTGCGTAACACGCTATCAGGACCTCATTTTGACAGTTCAACAACATCCATTGCGTTATTTACGTTGCTGAGCAGACACATTTTGTGAACATATCGAGCAATGGATTGGTAATATGCTTGAAGCATATTACCAATCCATTGCTCGATATGTGTCTAACACACTATAACTGTCTATGATCAACATAGACAGTTATAGTGTGTTAGACCATTAAGGATCGTGTGTCGATGTCCATGCCAACTCTGTATTCGAATTTAGAAACTCAAACGTGAATTCGGGAAGTGACATCAGAACTCAAAGTTAATAAGATATTTTGACGTTCATGAATATTAATTTTGCTTTAGGCAAAAAACAGGAGTACAATTATGTGTTAAAGACACTTTCCTACTAATTAAACAATAATATATCATCAGCCTATAATGTTCCTACTGTTGGGACATAGGCCTCCTCTCTCGGTGAAAGGCCATAACATCGGCCGCCGGCAGAAGTTACCACCCACCAGACAAAGTCTTGCCGCCAAGCGATTTGTCGTGTTCCGGCATGATGTCTGGTGAAGCCATACGGAGGACGGGTCTGAGTAGTTGTGTTGCGATGCGTGCCGGGTACGATGCGACAAATGTTGTTGTGTTGGGAGTTTGGTCGTGGAAGGTCTTCAGATCAATCTCCCTTTGGCGCAGCTTCGTTGGTCGTGTTGTTGGGTTTAACATTGCATCACCTCGCTCAACTGCCGTCTTCCTTCCTATTTGCTAAGTTTTTCTGAGTGAATAGGCTCCTAATAAACTAGCGCGCTTTACCATCAACGATCGCATCACTGCTTACCATTAGGCGGGATTGCGGTCAAGCGCTAGTTTATAATTATTAAAAAAAAGGGAGTGGGCCGTAATCTACCGCACTGGCCCAGTGCAGGTTGGTAGATGTTACATGTCTTCTAAGTTTTTGGCTCTAGATCATGCCGGTTTCCTTACGATGTTTTCCTTTACCGTTTTGAGAGCAGTGGTGATGAAGTAATTTACACAAAGGAAAGCGCCTGATGGGGTTCGAACCGGTATGTTACTTATTATACTACTAGTAACATTATTCACTTACATATTATCGCTAGTATAATCAGCCGCCAGCGACTTCGTTCGCGTGGAGTTAATTATGCTACGCTCCTATTGGTCGCCGCGTGATGTTATATAGCCTAAAGCCTAAAACCTAAATTTTTCAAATTGGACCAGCGGTTCATGAGATTAGCGCGTTCAAACAAACAAACTAATCAGTTGAATGTGAATGCTTCGTAATTAATAAAAGCAGAATACATGAATGAAAAGTTGATTGAATGCTTTCTTATAATGAAATTTAAGGGATAGAAGAAGTAAATAATAAATACAGTGAAACCTAGTTAAGTGGGATCTGCAGGGTAATTGCTTAACATATTATCAGTAGCAATGGGTTCCGTTTTGACAGTTCAACAACATTAATTGCGTTATTTACGTTGTTGAGCAGACAGTTTCCGAACATATGGAGCAATGGTTTAGCAATTGGCTTCAGAATGATTCTAATTGGTAGCATTGGAGTGTGACGCACTTAGGGTGCTGGATAAATGATACATCTCTAGTAATCAGCGTTGCAATGAGCTCTCGATTCCTTTTCATTAAATTACCTCTGTTAGCGGGACTTTTTGAACCTGATTAAATGAAATTTGAATTCTAGATTTTTTCGTGTTTACCTCTACAATTAAGATTCCTTGGTTCAATTACCTGTAGTGAGACAAATTAATTAGTTTTAATACTAATACAGGCTGTGTGTGTAAACACCGGTGCTCATGAAATCAGTGGTTTGGTTTCACTTTCAGAACGTAAATTCAATGAAAAAAGAAAACTTTTTTTTTCAGTAAAATGTCCCTTTTTTCACGTACTTATTTTCATACTAGCCGCTAGCAGATCATATGTTTCGTGAACGCTAAGGGTGAATGACCGCCTCGCCGATTCGCGACCAAGCCGATTGTGCGCGCTGCGCCGCAGCTCTCTCCGATATGAAAAGGACGTGCGTGCTCGCAGCGCAACGCTCGCGACGCGAAGTTCAAAGTCTGCCCGTCACCGCTCATTTGTCGTGCAAAGTGTGTCTTATGTGTGTCGTGTATGTATGTGTGTTATGTAGTGTAAAATTTTGGCGTACACAAAACTACAGTGGACCGAAATGGTTCGGCTTTACGCCGTGGCTAGCGATAACGAGGCCCGAAGAATTTACGTATTTACTATGTTCATAATGAACATTACGGGAGCCGGGTAAATCACATACGGCACGAAAATCGAATCGATTTTTTTTTTATTTTGATTTGATTTTGAATACGGCAAAACAGTTACCACCGTCATTTTCATCGTCTTTTGAGGTTAATGTAAGTGTACATTGTTCAATCGATATAAATTTAACAAGTATTTTTTAATGAAACTGTAGATAAAAATGTGCAAATGTGCAAAGCCAGGAAAAGTTTGAAGGGAAAGTTACATCACAGGTTATGTGTATTGTGTTTTTATTGGAATTTAGTTAGTTAAAACTTACGTAGGTAGAAGTTAGAACGGACGACCAGTGCAAGAGGTCAGCGCCCTTTGCACTGATACGTACCTCGGGCGCATTGTATCTATGAGTTTACGGCCGGTATCGGACAGAAACTTTTTAAAATTTTTGAAAGAAAATAGGTTTATTTATTTTTCAATTCAGAAAAACATTTTTATAATTAAGAAAACTACCTATGGTTTTAGTGTCAATGGTTTTTATCCTTCCAGGCTGTATATAAAGCTGAAGAGTTTGTTTGTTTGAACGCGCTAATCTCAGGAACCATTGGTCCGATTTGAAAAAATATTTTTGTGATAGATAGCCCATTAATCCAGGAAGGCTTTAGGCTATATAACATCACGCTGCGACCAATAGGAGCGGAGCATATAAAAACATATCGAAGCCTACGCGGGTGAAACCACGCGGCGCAGCTAGTAATATACAGTGTGTTAAGAAAACCCTGTCCGACCCATAAGGATAATAAAGGTTAGGTAAACACATGACCAAATATAATATAAAATTATACGTAATCATCATAGTACCACTACAAATGAATTTTGAAATAATCTTTTTTTTCCTGCGAATTAATTCCAACTTCCCCGAAATTTGGTAATTTTTAAAAAAGTGACAACACCGGTATTATTATGAGCGAATAGCGATGCGACCACGTGCCGCGTGCCCTGCCGCCCGCCGCCTGCGGAAGGGTGCTCAACGCACATTTATTAAGTTACCTCTTTTTGCGAAATAATATTTATTTTTTTAGGGGGATTTTTTTTTAAGTTCAGTCCGGTTTTGTATGCAGTAATAGAATCAGTTATCGATACCTAACAACACCTTCATGGGTCGGACAGGGTTTTCTTAACATACTGTATATTTCCGGTCGTCTCTCGCGTATGCTTTATTTGTCAGTACTAATGTCCAAACGTTAATATAAAACGTTATCAGTGGCTCTTGTTCACACACTAAACTAATTTTAATTTCATTGCATCTTTTCCTTTCTATTTCATTAAGAAAAGGATAGAAGATAATATTTTAGTTTCATCAATATCATCATCATCATTTCAGTCGAAAGACGTCCACTGCTGGACATAGGTCTCCCCCAAGGATCTCCACGATGATCGGTCCTGCGCCTCCCGCATCCAGTGGTTTTCCTCGACCTTCACTAGGTGGTCGGTCCATCTTGTCGGGAGTCTACCCACGCTGCAATTTCCGGTGTGTGATCGCCACTCGAGAAACCGTCGGCCCCATCGGGCATCGGTCCTAAGGGCAATGCGCCCGGCCCACTGCACTTTAGTGTTGCAATTCTTCGGGCTATGTCAGTTACTCTCGTTCTTCTGTGGATCTCCTCATTCCTGATTCGATCACGCAGTGAAACCCCAAGCATAGCCCTCTCCATTGCTCTTTGAGCGACCTTTAGTTTAATCCTGATTATAAACACGGTGAACAAAATACATTAATTTATGTCAAGCGCGGATTAATTTCACAGGTATAAACTAACACATTATGTTCTGTCTTTTCCTAATCCATACTAATATTATAAATGTGAAAGTAACTCTGTCTGTCTGTCTGTCTGTTACGGTTTCCCGCTTAAACCTCTCGACCGATTTTGATGAATTTTGGCACAGACAATCTTTAGGCCCTGAGAAAGAACATAGGCTACCTTTTATTGAAAAAAAAAAAGTTATTCCCGAGGGAAATCTAAAAAGCGCGATATAACGCGAATTCCACGTGGGCGAAGCCACGGACAGAAAGCTAGTGAAATATTAAGAAAAAGATGCACTGAAATTAAATAAATAAATATAAATAAATAAGCAACAAGGGAATCAGGGCGAGTATCTAAAAGAATAAAACTTCTATCAGATAATGATCGTGGAAAGTCGTGTGATGAACTGGGTAGAGAGAATCAACAGAACCAAAGTGAATCCTGTGAAGAATTACTAAAAGTAAATGAGGTAACTATAATTTATAACCTGCTTAATTGGAAAACTGGATTATTGGAAACCCTTAATTATTGTATTTTTTTTTAAACAAATTATAAAATCGTGCTGACCGCAATCCCGCCTGATGGTAAGCAGTGATGCTATCGTTGATGGTAGGTAAAGCGCGCTAGTTTCGAGACTATTCACACTAGCCTTGAAGACACTTAAATTGCGTCTATTTGCCCTACACACTACATTACAAATACCTAATGTATTGTAAAAATACATAGATGTGTCTGTGTAGTTTGTAAGACAAAGTAGCCGGGGATGATTCGATCATAAAAATCTGACTTCCCATTTTTTTCAACTTAATTCTATGTGCTATGTACTGCACACAAAAGTGACATTTAGACAACTTGAAGCTCATGTGTGTTCATTTTAAACATATTTAAACACACGAGCAATAGTTGCCGACCCAATTGCCGATTCTGTAAAAATATCACCGTGAACAGTTTGGTGAGGTGAATTTAGGGTGAGATGTCAATAATGTCAAACCTTGGCATTAGTCGGAATTACAGCCCACTCTAGGCCCACTTCGCCTAAGTTTGGAGTAGGAGATGCTTATAGAATCACGTTGCTGTAACCTTCACACGAATTACTCGCACGCTGTAGCGGTAGGTACCTACAAACGCCACAAAGAAACATCGAGTCATACTGACGTCACACGAATTCTACATCTCGCAATCAGAGTTTACCGTGCAATTAGCATACATACAACTTACCAACATCAACCGTTGGGCAAGTGCCCGCCAGACATAACAACCGTCTGTTCCGAGGATCCTCCCTTTTCTATGGAGGATAATGTTATGTTCTTATATGACTTAATTAAACACTTGTGTTCATTTTGTATAATCGTTTACTATATTCACAAATACATGTTGTCGTCCACACAGGTACAAAGAGAATGAAGCCGACATACATATAGTGATGTGACTTCAGTACATCTTACTAAATAGTGATGTTACAACAGATAAGTGCATTTTACACCCTGTTCTTGATACTCTCCACATGTGCCATTTGTGTGAAATGTAAAAATCACAGTGAACATAGACAAGGATATGGTTGTATTATATAAATTGAAGCCACAAAATCCTCCTAAGACACAAGTCTGCGTACTTAGTTTAGGAGTCCGGAGAGCTGACAATAATTTTAAATTAAGTGAAATGAAATGAAATCGTTTATTAAGCAAGTAGGATCACGGATCACTTTTACACGTCATGTTTTTTTTTTAACTAAATGAAGCCGGCATTTCCTAACTGACTGCCTCTGAGAAGAAATAGCCGAAACAAACTCAGGGATCATCGTCTTTTTTCAAGTTTTGACATTAAAAATGAGAATGTTTACAATAATTTACCTTATAATTACGCATATTGCTTAATAACAATGCTTAACAGAGCGAGCAGCTCAGTCCCAAGCTTTTTTGTCTTCTAAATAATCTGTGATTTTAAAATACCCTTTTTTGCAAAGTTTGGCCTTTATATAGTTTTTAAATCGTTTAATGGGTAATTTAGAATGTCCAACTGAAACAAATGAAGTAATACAACGCACTGTTTAAATATATTATGTACTGTACTGCGTTGTTGTTTTACGTACTAATAAACTTATTGTTAATATCATTAATCAACTATTTGTAACCACAGACTAATAAATGAATAGAAGCTTTATATCTACTAATTAGTTACTAATTAATAATCAATTGTTTACAAGCAGCCTGGCTGGAGATTAATGTAAAACTAAATTATATATTAAATTTAATTAGTGTTCTATGAAAGGAGTTCATTAGTTAGGCTGGGATGTTAGAATATAAACTGCTTTTAGAGTTAATAGTAGCTATGAGTAAGTTTTGAATAATGTTGGAACTTTAGAACTGTTGACTTCACAAGTTAATTGATTTGTATTAGGAGTCGTTTCTTGATTATAGTTTAATTAATATTTTATATGCGCTTGGCGACAATGCACGACCATTGATTTGAAAGTCACTCGGCTATTCGCTGCAAATTGAACACCTCCAAGTTACTTGACACAACTGGAAATAGCGAATCTTGACCTGCATCCCGCAAGGGAATCGTTTTGGTTTGGTAAAATAATCAACTCGGACTATTACAGTCCACTGCTGGTTACTTATGCACCTCGTAGACTCCTCTTAATCACCCATCCTCCATTATCGTCTAGATACATAACATAATCAAGCTATTATGTTCGGCCATTACGGTACAGTACGACGATTATTGCCACGTGGGTCTAGGGCAGATTGGTATGACGGATGTCATATTTTTTTTAAAGTTATAAACTAGTGCTTAGCCGCAAACCCCACGAAACTGTTCACCGCTGCATTGGAGGATGTCTTCAAGGTTCTGGACTGGAAAGGACTGGGCATCAACATCAATGGCGAGTACATTACACACCTTCGGTTTGTTGATGATATCGTAGTCATGGCTGATACCGCGGAGGATCTGAGTACAATGCTCGAAAACCTCAGTAGAGCCTCCGAGCAAGTCGGTCTTAAAATGAACGTTATTATCATCGACCTTTTAATCGTCCCACTGCTGGGCACAGGTCTCCTCTCATACAGAGAAGGATTGAGCGTAATCACCACGCTTGCTCAATGCGGTTTGGCGATTTCAGACTTATAAAGTTCAGGTTTCCTCAAGATGTTTTCCTTCACCTTTAGTCATTGATGTCCAAGATATACTTAGAAAGTACATATAACTTTAGAAAAGTTACATTGGTACTTGCCTGATCTGGAATCGAACCCGCGCACTCTTACTTGAGAGGCTGGTGTTTTAACCACTAGGCCATAAAATGAATATCCTATAAAGATTGGAGACTCTGTTCTCGAAGTTGTTGAGAGTTACGTGTACCTGGGACAAACTATCCAGTTAGGAAGGTCCAACTTCGAGAAAGAGGTCAATCATCGAATCTAACTCGGCTGGGCTGCTTTCCGGAATCTACGTAGAATCTTCTCATCCGAAATATCGTAGTGTCTCAAAACAAAAGTCTTCGATCAGTGTGTGTTGCCAGTGATGACTTATGGAATTGAGACGTGGTCGCTAACAATGGGCCTTATAAGAAGGCTCAAAGTCACTCAAAGGGCAATGGGGAGGGCTATGTTTTGGAGTTTCACTGCGCGATCGAATCAGGAATGAGGAGATCCGCAGAAGAACGAGGGTAACCGACATAGCCCGAAGAATTCCAACACTAAAGTGGCAGTGGTCTGGACATATTGCCCGTAGACCCGATACCCGATGGGGCCGACGGGTTCTCGAGTGACGACCACGCACCGGAAGACGCAGTGTGGGTAGGCCCCCGACAAGGTGGACCGACGACCTGGTGAAGGTCGCGGGAAACTGCTGGATGCGGGAGGCGTAGGACCGGTCGTCGTGGACAACCTTGGGGGAGGCCTATGTCTAGCAGTGGACGTCTTTCGGCTGAAATGATGATGATGAATGATGACCGCAATCCCGCCCGATGGTAAGCAGTAATGCAATCGCTGATAGTAAAGCGCGCTGGTTAATTCAGAGCATATTCACTCTAGTTTTGAAGAAACTTAAATTGCAGTTCGACGGAAACACCGTCTTCAAAGTTTTTGCTCTAAGACATGTCGGTTTCCTCAGGATGTTTTCCTTCACCGTTTTGAGAGCAGTGGTGATGAAATAATTTACACAAATATAACGCCTGATGAGGTTCGAATCGACCTAAAACTTTTAAGACGCGGCCATTACCACTAGGCTACCGTTGCTCTCGTTTAGATATTTCAAAGCAATGTTAAAAAATAAAACCCAAATGCAAGTAAAAAAACTTTTTCAATTTACCTTTCTATGAAAGGAGTTGATAATAAAATGCAATTTCATTTAAAGGCAACAACAACTTTTGTCATTCCACGACGAACGGTTTGTTATTCATTAAAAAAAAGGTACTTTTCAGTTAACTTTCAGAAATAAAGCTAGGCTTAATTAATACTAAAGAAAAAGGCAACAACTTGATACGAAAAGTTCCCTCAGTTGTGTTTGTATCTTTATACTTGTGACCAAATGTTTTAGGAGTCCTTTTTGATTAACTTTGTAGTTTAAATCTGTGATTTTGATTTTGATATTGTATACTAAAGTCATTTCAGATAATCATGCGATAAAGTTTGTTCACCCCTCCTACTAATGTCTCCCAATATTCCCACACGATACAAACACAATGTACAGATGAATCGGTGACACGATCAAAACAAGTGTATCGTTTTTGTCGTGGTCCACATACGATACGATATTGTTATTGTTTTTGTATCGTTTTTGTGTCGTGTGGGAATATTGGGATACATTAGTAGGAGGGGTGAACAAACTTTATTGCATGATTATCTGAAATGAACTTTACAGACAATAATATGTAAAACTTTATACATACCTACTGATTAGTGCGTATTATACTTTACGTACTGAATGTACTGTTATGGTTTTCAATTTCTAACTTCAGATCATAGTTAGCTAGTAGGATAGTTAGTTCTCAGTTTATAGTTATTATTATAAACCTACACAATGGTAGAAAATAAACTGGTCCTCAGTAGGTAGATAAGCCATACCTAATAAAAAAAGAAATGGTAGAATTTTTGCATCGTTCTCTCTGGATATTACTTTAATCTAACTGGTCCTTGTAATTGCTTTGAGCTAAACTCGAGTCGTCCCAAGGGACGCTAATTTTCTTACAAAGTCTATAAGAAATGGTGTGAAGAAAGATTTTTGTAGAGCCAATTTCATTTTTAAGATCGGGCCACTTTCTTAGGTAGATTGTCTGAAGACTGCTTAACAGTTGTATCCGAATGTTAAAATAGCACATCGAGTTTTAGGAAGAGAGAACATAATATTTCGTCTCCCTTTACTGTACCGCATGTATTATCAATGATTATTTATTTACCAGCCTGTCAAGTGTGAGTGTGCGTGTTCGATTCCAAGTGAGCCAAGTACCAATGTAACAGAAATAAGTTATATGTACTTACTAAGTTAAATTGCAATATAATTATACTATTTTAAGATATTCAAACAGAGCTTCCTCTCTCCTGTTACCCTATTTTGCTGTGCCCTACAGGGTCCATAATTGATCACACATAAATTGTTACCACCCTTATATGAACTTATGGTAATGCAAAAAAGATATTGAGTATTGAGTATTAAGTATATCTTGGATACCAATGACTGGTGTTGGACTAATGGTGAAGGAAAACATCTTAAGGAAACCTGGACTTTAAGTCTTTTCTTTAACACATGTTGTCTTGGCAACTTAGCAAGGGTGCTGGTGTCGCCACACTATTGTTTATATCCTTTTAACTGTATTTACTACATGTTTCAATGTATTGTAAAATTTGATGCAAATAAATTATTATTATTATTTTATTTATTTATTTTACATACATATCGTTTACATTTTTATATATTTATATAAATACATAAAAAAAACATTTAAAAATTTAAAAAATAGTAGCCCACCAGTATCGGGAACAGGGTCGAAACTACCGGCGCGGCGGTCAGGGCCCCAGAGATCTAGATCTATATTAAATTAACAATGTATTTAAGGTATTAAATTGGATAAGGATCAATGCTGCATTGGTTAAAAGTAAATGACAAAAAATGTTATTGTGGGATATCCATAAGAGATAGACATATCCATCACTGACTTTTTTGGAAACCTTTTCGATGTTTACAATATTTAGTACAATATTTTGATAAATTTCGTAGGTTTTAGCCTGCGTTTCACTGCGAACGAGGAAAAAATTTAGTTATATGCGACATCACATTAGAAACCTCAAAAATAATAGTATTTATCCACAATTTAGTGGACGTTATTATACATTATAAGCCTTCCTCTTTCATTACTCTATCTATTAAAAAAAAACCGGCCAAGTGCATGTCGGACTCACTCACAAAGGGTTCCGTACCATTGATTTATGAAATTAAAGGATTAAAGTTATATTTATGAAAGATTACGCGGTAATAAGTGGTTTACGATTTACGAGGTATTCAAAAAAACTACTTACTCAGCCACCGTGGCGTAGCGGTAGTGAACGCGGCCGTTGCGTAGGGAGGCGCGGGTTCGATCCCGCACAGTGCAAATATTTGTATGCATGAATATGAATATTTGCACTGGTCTGGTCGTACCTCGGAAAGCACGTTAAGCCGTTGGTCCCGGTTGCCATACCAACATATAATGGCAGTCGTTACGGCTTGTTGGAGCCGTAACGACTGCCATTATATGAGTCAAAGTCCAAACAATTGGTCTAACTGCAATGCTTATATATCGCCTTCGGATTGTGGAGGTCAGACTGCAATCGCTTCACGGAAAATATCGAAGTTTAGCCAAAATCAGCTGTTACATTGGGAAAACGGACCCCAAACTCCAAAGCTGAAAAGCTACGGATGCCACTGGGATTAAAGCTGAGATGATGATGAAAAAAAAAAAAAACTAGATCTCGTTTATAACAATTTTCGTTAGTAGTTTTTATAGGAATGTACATCATATGTTTTTTTTTTAGATTTTTCAGTTTCTTATTGTAGAAGTAAGATGGGGGGACCAACTTTTTTCCACTTTGGAAGCGCCTGTCATGCAAACTATTCGGTTTAGAAAAAAAATATTTTAGAAACCTCGATATCATTTTTGAAGACCTATCCATGGATACTCCACACATACGTGTTTGATTTAAAAAAAATTGAGTTTCAGTTCTAAGTATGGGGAGCCCTCAATATTTATTATTATTTTTTTATTTTTGCATCAAAACCTTAATGCGATGCGATACCAAGTTCCAAGTATAGCTCTTATAGTTTCGGAAAAAAATGGCTTTGCCTTACGGACGGACAGACGGACAGACAGACAGATATGACGAATCTATAAGGGTTCCGTTTTTTGCCATTTGGCTACGGAACCCTAAAAATGCATCAAAATCCGTTGCGAAGTTTTAATTATTTAATCATACAAAGGGACATAGGGAAAGGGAAAGTGACTTTGTTGTATAATATGTAGTGCTTTACATAAATTCAGTTGACTTCATCATTGTTTCTTTATTCTTCTCTCACTTTTATTTTAATCACTCCTCCGCTTTACTTGCACATACTATGATAACAGGGTTCCATGCAACAAGTTGAGTTAGCAAAAATGCGATACACTCAACGTCACCCGCCGCGCGAGTTATACACTACATTGCAAATAAAAGACTCACCGGAGTCCATTTCCTAATAATACGGTCGACTGACCCTTCCCTACAACTCTGCTAAAGGAACGCATGAATATGTAGGCCTGTGTAAAAGGATCTAAATATTTTAGGACCAACAATGTTTATGGGACAGAGGATTTACAGGAAACAAATTGTGCCGGGACCAAAGGAAAGAATAATCTTTGTCTTGGCGTATGCCAAAAAGTTCAAAATTCTTTTTCCCAAAATTCAGATGCGTGAAATCCGCTCACCGAAGCAATAAAAAAAAAACTTCAGGGAGTAGGCCGAAAGGTGAGCCATTGCCGGTCAGAAGGTTTTGCTTATCGACTTGAGGTCTGAGCTGTCCTTGATCACCCATATGTGGAGATATTCTTTCATCTGACCAACTTATGTAGGTTGTAAGGTAACTTAGAGATTTGCAAGTCGGCCATGGTAACGAGTGCCCAACCATTTTTTATATATATTTGTGATGTTATGTAGCCTAAAGCCTTCCTGGATTAATGGGCTATCTAATGCAAAGAGATTTTTTCTAATCGGACTAGTAGTTCCTGAGATTAGCACGTTCAAACACACAAACAAATTCATCAGCTTTATATATTAGTATAGATATGTAAAATCATTTTTATATATATGACACGGACGTTGGTGGGCCGACGACCTTGTGAAAGTATCGCGGGAGTTGTATGCCGCGGGAAACCGCTGGATGCGGAAGGCGACGGCCGGTCCTGCGGTCGTCGTGGGGATCCCTTGAGGGAGGCCTATGCCTAGCAGTGGACGTCTTTCGACTGAAATGAGGATGATGAGGTAAGACACACTTAGTAACAGTTACAGTCTTTTTTACATATCTCGTCCATGTTTGTATATAAGCTTTGCTGGCGGAGTTATAACGGTTTTAGAAAAACGATTAACGTAACGAGTAACGTAACCATACCTGGGACTCTTTCTTTCTTTTTTTTTGGCTTCGCACGGTTTGTGCATTTGACCAATGTCACGTAATTATGAATTATTCATGTCGAGAAAGACGGCCGCGTGACCCGTCTTACGAGGGAGGTTTGGGACAAAGTCATGATGTGGCCACTATGCTGCGATATTTCGCTGTTCTTTATAAATTATATACTAAATTCAGTTTTTACTATATAAATCACGCACTTTTATTTAGTAAACAACACTACAAATAATTTTAAAAGTCCAATGAAAAACTAGCATGACACTCAGCTTGACTTTCCCGCCAAAACTGTACCTGAGACACATGGTGGTTAAATACGGTGTGGCGCTTTAATTGTGACATTAATTTGACACATGTACATGGCTTGTCATTGTGATTTTAATTTCATTAAACGTTATTATTATTATTACACGCACAATGGTTGGAAGGAATAAGGTCCGTTTTACAGAACTTCACTCAAAATTTAAGCTTTAGTTAAATCTCGTTTGAGCAATTTGACTGATTGAAACTAGTTTTAAGTAATGCTTAAATCTTGAGTAAGGTTCTGTAATATGCTCCTAAGTGCGAAAACCAAACACAGAAACGTTATATTTTTTTTATATATATATAGGAAATTTATTTATTTATTTATTTATTTATTTATTTATTTATCCTCTCTCTGTTAACATTACAGGTTATTAAGACCCAATACGATAACAAGGTATTTTGATACATTACAGATCTACTTATACTTAGTGAATCATACACCAGAATAAACTTAATACTTATTCAAACAAAACAAAAAATAAAATAATAATAACTGAAAAACCTTACAATATCCTAATTAAATATTAAATAAAATTATTACTTTCATCATTTATCTATCTATCTCTATAACACAAATTATATAACAAAATCTTTGTGAATTCACTCGGCTGACATGTAAAAATATCTATTTGCTCGTGCACAACATTTATATCTCGGATAGCTTGCGAGACCGCGGCCTTTGCCAGTAAATTCGTCCTAGCCACTGGCACCGCCAGCAGAGGCTGACGCCGCCGCCTTCCTACATAGTTGTCTGGCACCCAGAAACTGATTGTTTTTAGTACATCAGGGTTATGTACCAGTCCCAGAATCAATTTCACCAGATACGTGGCAAGAGTAAACTCTCGACGCACCTTCAATTGATTGTACCCGACCATGCCCAAGACAAATAGAGAGGGATACATCAACGGATACAACGGGTACACTCCATACAACTTATAGTACAAGTGACGTGTGAATTTATTCTGCACACGTTCTAGCATTAGTGAGTATTTACTCTCATGAGGCGCCCATATGATTGCACTGTGCTCCAAATGACTTCTGACTAATGCATCATATAGGGCCCGCACTGCAGAGATATTTGTGAGATCATGTGTTTGTCTCAATAAGAACCCTAGATTTCTATACGCTTTCTTATATAATACGTTGCCCCACACTTCACTTCACTTGGTGCATTTACAAACATTGAAACTTGCATACGCAAATAGCCAGACATGGAACAACTACTTGTAGGTCATAAAAATGTTTGTTCCATGCGGGAATCGAACTCGCGACATGCAGTGCAGCACTCAATCGCTTAACCACAGCGCCAAACGCCACGGTACGTACACGTCGTATTTGCAATTTTCTAAAACTCATTTTGAAGCAACCTTTACTTTTTTAAAGATTTGTAGCAAAGGGGCATTTTTAAGGAGTCTAACATCGCATTAATGTAATTAAAACGGATAACGACTAAAGAGTAGGTGAATTGAAGAATAATAGAAATAGTGAGAGCCTTATGCCTGCTACGATCGTCGGCAAATTACGATTTTTTTGATGAATTGAAATGTATTTTAATACTGTATACTAGCGACCCGCCCCGGCTTCCCGCGGGTGCAGTGCTGATACTAAACACACTACAGAAAAACTGTGAACGTTGTATAAAAACCGCCGTGTACCGTCGCAAGCGCGACACCCCGAAATTTTCAAATCTGTAATATCTTGGTAGCCTGGTGGTTAAAGCACCAGCCTCTCAAGTGTGAGTGCGTGGGTTCGATTCCAGATGAGGCAAGTACCAATGTAACTTTTCTAAAGTTGTATATACTTTCTAAGTTTATCTTGGACACCGTTGACTGAAGGTGAAGGAAAACATCTTGAGGAAACCTGCCCCCTAATCGGCGAACACATTTTTGTCAACTGATTGCGACTAGTTGGGATTGTTTGGACCGAACGGACCAATGGGCGGCCCGAACGATACCAACTGATCCCAATTAGTCGCAATCATTTGACAAAAATGTGTTCGCCGATTAGGGGGCTGGACTTTATAAGTCTGAAATTGCCAACCCGCATTGAGCAAGCGTGGTGATTACGCTCAATCCTTCTCTATATGAGAGGAGACCTGTGCCCAGCAGTGGGACGATAAAAGGTTGATGATGATGATAATGATGATAAATATCTTCGAAAATATTCTTTTAAAACATATGCTGTAAAGGGCGATATAGATCTATATTAAATCAACAATGTATTTAAGGTATTAAATTGGATAAGGATTAATGCTGTATTGGTTAGTTGAGTAGTTTTAAAGATTTAATCATACAAAGGGACATAGGGAAAGAGGAAGTGACTTTGTTATATAATATGTAGTGATGATTGCCATTAGTCTGACTCACGTAGCAAAATGGTAGGTAGTCCGTTTCTCGGTGGTAGGCCATAACATCGGCCGCCGGCAGAAGTTACCACCCAACAGACAAAGCCTTGCCGCCAAGCGATTTGTCGTGTTCCGGCATGATGTCTGGTGAAGCCATACTAACGACGGGTCTGAGCAGTTGTGTTGCGATGTGTGCCGGGTACGATGCGCCTAATGTTGTTGTGTTGGGAGTTTGGTCGTGGAGGGTCTTCAGATCAATCTCCCTTTGGCGCAGTATCGTTGATCGTGTTGTTGGGTTTAACATTGCATCACCTCGCTCAACTGCCGTGTTCCTTCCTATTCGCTCAGTTTTTCTGCGTGAATAGGCTCTTAATAAACTAGCTCGCTTTACTATCAACGATTGCATCACTGCTTACCATCAGGCAGGATTGCGGTCAAGCGCTAGTTTATAATTATTAAAAATATATAATAATAATATCACCAAAGTAGCGCCACATTGTCTATGTTGAAGGTAATTGTTCCTTCTTGTATTTGAACTGCTTTGTACGAGTTGTAACGTAACTGGACATCTACGTGCGAGCGACAATAGGACAAGCTACGCGAAACTAAAATATTCCCAATCAACCTTAAATCTTAATGCTTTAGAGAATAAAGTTGAAAATCTATTCATTCCTATTGTTTTTAGTGATTAGGCGCGTAATAAACCAGCGCTCTATATCATCAACAATTGCATCACTACTTACCATCAGGCTGGGTTCTGATCTTGCACTAGTTTATGAATATATATTTAAATAAAATATATATATGTTCTTTTTTTGGAAAAAAATATGGATAAATTGGTGTTTGAACCCTCATAAGAAATTAATGTCATTTTTAAAGTCTTTTATACCGCGTACATCGAAGGACTGGAACAATTTGCCTGCGGCGGTCTTCCCGTCTGATTATAATTTAAGTATCTTCAAATCTACAGTAAATTGACTCTTAATAAACTAGTGCTCTTTAAATTGTTGTGCGGTGCGGTGTAAGTGCGGTTTCATCACTGCTTACCATTAAGCGAAATTGCGGCCAAGCACTGGTTTATAATATTAAATAAAAAAGAGCTTGGGTGTTTGTAGGTCTTTTTTTAATCAGCCATGGCGAACCCTTTAAAAAGAGAAATGTATTCAACTTGATATACTTAAGAAGATATGTTATAATAACAAAAAGAAAGCCCTGATTTGTGGAGACTTTAATATAGATATTTTAAGTAATACGAAATGTTCTGTCCAATTTGAAAATCTTCTTCATAACTACCGTATGAAACTGAGTATTCGTGAACCAACTCGATTAGGCAGTGGTACCTGTATCGACAACATAATACATAATATAAGAGGCTGCACCAGTGAGGTGATGGAATTAGCGATATCTGATCACACGGCTCAAATCTTAAGATGTCCAGTTAAAAAAACTTGTACCATTACACATTGGTATACCTTCAGTCGAGATTTTTGTAAAGAAAATATGTTCAAATTCAAAAATGCTCTTCAAAGCATTAGCTTCAGTAATGTTTACCAATGTGCAGACCCAGATGATGCATTCCGTGAATTTAATAGCTTGTTTAAGTTATTTTACGATCTTTGCTTCCCTATAGTTAGAATTAAAAATCAATGCTCTAAAACACCGAAATGGATAACTAAAGGTATAAAACTATGTTGTAAACGTAAGCGTGAAATGCTATGGCAATTAAGACGTCAACCAAATAAATCTAACAAAAAAATATTTAAAACCTACACTAAACGTCTAAAACTAATTATCAAATTGACTCAAAAAACACAAAACAGTTACTTAATTAATAATGCTGACAACAAGGTTAGAGCAACCTGGAGAGTAATAAACTCAACTAAACTAAATTATCCAAAAGAAAACATTTCCAAAATACTTACAGAAAATAATAAATGTACTACAGCACCAAACGAGATTGCCGAATTATTTAATAACTATTTCATTGATCAAGTTCAACCAATAAATAATTGTAAAAAAAACATCGATTATAAACCGACATTGATACATTCAAACCCTAATTCCATGTTCTTAGCACCCACTATTCCACATGACATACATAAAATTATTATTGGTTTGAAAAATACAAATAGTACTGGCTATGATGATATCGTTACACATGCAATCAAAAACGTAGTAACTGAAATCTCACCGGTTCTTAGTTATATAGTTAACCTTTGTATAGACACTGGTAAATTTCCTAATGACTTAAAACTATCTGTTATAAAACCACTCCATAAAAAGGATGATCCACAAAATATAAAAAATTATAGGCCTATTGCACTTATACCAATATTTTCCAAAATCATCGAAAAAGTGATTTATAACAGTCTTTACTCATTCTTAGAGAAAAACAATATCTTAACTAAAGAACAGTACGGCTTTAGAAAGCATAAAAATATTAATATGGCGATCTATGATTTAATAAATGAAATTATTTCGAATATGGACAAAAAAATTCCAGTTACAGCATTATTCATGGACATGACGAAGGCATTTGATTGTGTAGATCACAGAATCCTTCTTATAAAATTAAGTAACCTGGGAATAAGGGGGAATGTCTTGGAGTTGATAAGGTCATACCTCGTTAGGAGAAAACAAATAACTAAAATTTTAAGAATATGTAATAGAACAAACACAGAACACACCTACCTTTCGAAAGAAAAATGCATAAAATACGGCGTACCACAGGGAAGTGTGCTAGGTCCGTTGTTATTTTTATGTTATATAAACGATATTCCAAGAACCATACAACACCCCATGACTCTATTTGCTGATGATTGTACCACACTATTTATAGGAAAAAACTTAGAAAAATACGAAAATGAAATAAATAATAGTTTAAACTTAATTATTCAATGGCTAACTAATAACAACCTAAAAATTAATTTTGGAAAAACCCACATAATAAACTTTAACCAACGATCAAACTGCATTGTTACGAATATTAAATATAAAGATAACAAAATTACTATAGTAAACAACACAAAATTTCTAGGGATTTGGTTAGATCAGCAGATGACATGGAAAACACAGATTGATCATATAGTAAAAAAACTCAATCAATATTGCTATGCTTTGCACAATTTGAACAAGGTTGCCAATCGCAGCACTGTTCTTACTGCGTATCACGCATACGTTTCCACCACGCTGCGATACGGCATAATCTTTTGGGGTAATTCGACAGACAGGGAATTAGCCTTTAAAGCCCAAAAAAAGTGTCTTCGTGCAATATGCATAATTAAAAATACTGACAGTTGCAAACCATTTTTTATTAATCTAAAATTATTAACACTTCCGTCCATATATATTTTTGAAGTAGTCATGTTCATAAAACATAACCAAAACCTATTTCAAACTCTTTCCACAAAACGCCACCCAGGTGCTCTTAAATCTAAAACCCATCAAACCGCCCTATTTTCAAAAAGTTTCCTAGGTATGGCTCCAAAAATATATAATAAATTACCCAAATCCATAAAAGCTTCAAAAGACTTAAATACCTTCAAAAAAACACTACGTAGGTTTTTAATACAGAAAGCTTATTATACGATAAACGAATACCTTAGTGAAATATAGAATCTACACCATCTTTCTCAGATCTGTTTATTGCATTATTTTTTACTTTAGTTCATAAGATTATTTTATAATACTTGTGTAAACATTGTATATATATTGTTACTTAATTTTATAATTAGGTCTACAGCCATTAATGTACAGTGTACACCCACTACCAAATGGGTAAATATTTGTACGCCTTTCAAGGCGACACATAGTGCAACTTTTGTTTTTTAAATACCACCTTATAACACCTATGTGTACAAATAAATAAATTTGAATTTGAATTTGAATTTGAATTTGTGTTTTAATTTAACAAAACAATCATTTATCTAAAATACTTACTCACTATTTACATAACTGTTAACAAAATTCTAAAGTGAAGTTATTCGAGCCACAAGGATGACAATCGGATTATAGTAACTTCAAAATATTGGTTCCTTCATTTCTATTAAATTATGAGGAAGAAGCCTCGTTTACATAAGGCGAGTGAATCGACCGTCGCGGTTTAAAGTAAGTTCTAGTAAGGTGATAAAAGAGTTGCTTTGATTGACTTTTAAAACTAAGCGCAGTAAGTTAGCTAGTGGTTAACTTCCAGTTCTTGATTAACCCGTAAATTAACTTTTTACTGTTATAGGATAAAGTGAAACTGTGTCTTTGTATTAAAATGTTAAAAAAACTTAAGTTAAACTTAACTTTAAGCTTAAACAAACTATCACTAGCAATGGGTTTCATTTTGACAGTTCAAAAATATCCATTACGTTATTTACGGTGTTAAGCAGATCCATTTTTGGAACATATGGAGTGGAACATTTTTAGTAATATGAACTTAGAGAAAGAGGCCACGCTACATCTTCTCGTCGTCCAAGATACCACAGTGTGTCAAGACTAAAGTCTTTGACCAGTGTGCATTGCCAGTGAAGACTTACGGAACTGAAAAGTGGTCGCTCATAATAGGCCTCATACGAAGGCTCAGAGGCACACAAAGGGCAATAGAAAGAGCTATGATCGGAGTTTCTCTGCGTGATCGAATCAGAAATGAGGAGATCCGCAGAAGAACCAAAGTCACCGACATAGCTCTTCGAGTCGCTAAACTTAAGTGGCAGTAGGTAGGGCACAATGCTCGTAGAACCGATGGCTGATGGGGCAGTAAGGTTCTGAAGTGGCGGCCACGTACGTAGACGCAGACGCAGCGTAGGGAGGTCCCCAACGAGGTGGACCGATGACCTGGTGAAGGTCGCGGGAAGCCGATGGATGCGGGCAGCACAAGACCGGTCAGCGTGGAAAGCCTTGGGGGAGGCCTTTGTCCAGCAGTGGACATCTATGTCTAAAAATCATTCCAAATAATAGTAATAGTGTGATATACAATTAGGGTGCTGTTTTCGGTGATAAGGAATGGACTGTGACCCAAAAAGTACGGGCTCAGTACGGCTGGAAGTCACACGTCTCCTATTTTTTGCTTCTAGGACATGCTGATATCCCCAATATGTATTGCTTCACCGATTTGGGAGCAGTAGTGATGAAATAATTTACACAAAGTACTTCAGTCTGACACCGTCGTGGTGACCTAGTGGTTAAAACACCAGCCTCTCAAGTATGAGTGTGCGGGTTTGATTCCAGGTCAGGCAAGTAGCAATCTTATATGTACTTTCTAAGTATATCTTGGACACCAATGACTGATTACAAAATGAAGGAAAACTTCTTAAGGAAACCTGGACTTTCAAGTCTGAAATCGCCAACCCGTATTGAGCAAGCGTGGTGATTGCACTCAGTCCTTCCTCAGTCCAGAGAGGAGACCTGTGCCCAGCAGTGGGACGGTTGATGATGATGATGATGACTTCTGCCTGGATTTGAACCTACTGCCTTATAACTACATTATAAGCCACGGCCGATAACATTACAGCACTACTGCTCAGTCTGTCTTGGTATTGGAACGATACTGAAAGTGGCCTTAGGCTAGCTATAGGTAGAATCAATAGATCAAGTAAAAGAAAGATAGGTATAACAGTCAGGTCAGGTATAAAACTAAGTGTGCTCAGTTGCTCATGAATATGTTTGTTTCATTATTTACACGCTTCTTTAGGGTTCCGTACCTAAGAGATAAAACGGAACCCTATTCATGAGACATCGCTGTCCGTAAGTCGGTCCGTCCATCACCATGCTGTAACTCTTTCTCGTGAACCGTAATAGCTGGACAGTTGAAATTTTCAGGGATTATGTATTTCTGTTGCTGCTATAACAACAAATACTAAAAATAATATATTTAACTATACAACAAACGTGATTTTTTGCTCCATATTAATTACGGAAATAGATAGACGCTAGAAATGTGCACAGAACATTTGGTTATATATTAAAATTAAAGATTAATAATTAATATAAAATAAATTTTGAAGAGGGTCTCCCATACAGCAAACGTAATTTTTTTGCCTTTTTTAAAGATAATGGTGCGAAACCCTTCGTGCTCGAGTGCGACTCGCACTTCATCATCATCATCATCATCATCAACCTTTTTATCGTCCCACTGCTGGGCACAGGTCTCCTCTCATACAGAGAAGGATTGAGCGTAATCACCACGCTTGCTCAATGCGGGTTGGCGATTTCAGACTTAAGTCCAGGTAGGTTTCCTCAAGATGTTTTTCCTTCACCTTCAGTCATTGGTGTCCAAGATATACTTGAAAGTACATATAACTTTAGAAAAGTTACAATGGTACTTGATATGACTCGTGACTCGCACTTAGCCGGTCACAAAAAAAGTTTAAAAAAGGAAAACGTTGCTCCACACTAGGAATTTCTCCTGTATCGTGGGTGCATTTACAAACATATAAACTCACATACACAAACAGTCAGACCCGAAACAACAATACAAATATTAGTGCCGTGCGGGAATCGAACTCGTGACACACAGCGTAGCAGTCAATAGCGCGCTAACCGTGCAGTCCAATTAGTCAATATTAACTCACAGTATTTTGAGAAATTAATCGGAAACAAAAGCAGAACTGCATGAGCTCAGAAACATTTCATGTCATATCAAAACGTTCACCCTTTTTTTTTTGTTTTGGTTGGGAAATCAGCAAATGACCACTCCCGCTTCGGGCGGAGCGGAAGGGCGTGTCAGACTTTTACTGACTAAAACCCACTCGTGTTCCTTCATTCACCAGGACCACTGTTTCTTAAGAACGTTCATCCTCTGATCTTTGGAAGATATCTCTAATATCCCTTTGTATATAAATAAGTCACGGATTTGAGCTAAACGGTATGCTTTTAGCTCAGTTGAGATATCGACTGGGTTTTCAACACTTATCAATACGAGAATCGACCTTTTAACATAGCTTTAAGACACGGGAAGAGTACGCTTCGCTTTTCTGTATGATTAAGAACAACGGTTTAATCGTGGTGGCCTAGTGGTTAAAACACCAGCCTCTCAAGTATGAATCTGCGGGTTCGATTCCAGGTCAGGCAAGTACCAATGTAACTTTTCTAAGTTATATGTACTATCTAAGTATGTCTTGGACACCAATGACTGATTAAAAGGTGAAAGAAAACACATTGAGGAAACCTAGACTTTATGTCCGAAATAGCCAACCCGCATTGAGCAAGCGTGGTGATTACGCTCAATTCTTCTCTGTAAGAGAGGAGACCTGTGCCCAGCAGTGGGGCAGTAAAAAGGTTGATGATGTAACAAATGTTAGACGATTAAAACATATGTTCCCATGGCCCAATCAGTTTTACAAACCGAACAAAATCTGTAATTGTGGACAAATTTTCCTGACATATTTCCAACCTTGTCCAATCAAATTCTGTAATAGCTAACAGGATCGCTGGTTGTCAGTTGTCATTTATCGCGGAAAGTCTCCGCCATTTTACCAACCCTCGATAATAAGATTACTCCTCTCACCGTGTTCATGTCACCGGCGCTAACTTCGTTCCTTCCTTCGAAATTGCATCGCATCGAAGGTGAGCTGATTTTATGCAATCTATGTAAAGTGGAAGGCAACTGGATGGCTACTAAATCTTTAAGATTGAGAAGACAGCCGAAAAGTTGCACGGCAGCCGCAAGATGAATTCTTGATGTCTCAGGATTTTAAATAGAGTTGGTGTTCTCTCCTGAGTGTGCGGTTCAGACCTGGTTAGAAGTTACAAAATAAGGACAGGTTAGAAATGCAACATGATAAATGTATTACTTTTCAAATAAAATTATGATCATTTATGATTATGAAGATATGAAGAACTAAGTATCAATGGTGTTGCAATTTTAAATATTAAGTAGTAAATAACTTGGAATAATAAAAAAAAAATATTGCCTTTTTCATTTACCTTTTTATTTTGACAATCTTATATTATATCTATTCATCATCATCATCATCTCAGCGTATAATTTTGCGATGGAGCCCAGGGTCCGCTTTCCTACAATAACTCCTCCATTTCGCACGATCTTTGGCATCCCGTGGTGTGAGATTGTTGGCACGTATGTCATCTCTTACGACGTCAAGCCGGCACTTCTTTGGTCTACCTCGCTTGTTCCGGCCCGGCGGAGGCGCCGTAGTAAAAAAAACTGTATCATTTATGCTTGTTTCGCGTGTTGTTTGTTAAAGCATAGTTGCAATGATATTAAATTTTTCTTATAAAACTTTTTTCGAAACCTTTTAAGCAGATACCCGATATTTGAAAACAGTTACCCTTTTTTCTTATTTTCGTGGGATAACCTTCACTCGACTTATGGGGAAGAAGGTCGGGGATAGTGGATTGTTACCTCACTAAAACCAATCCGTTGATTACTATCAGAACATAGGGTTGGTCCCGACATCTTTTAAAATACCAATTCCGGACCCCCTCCCCTGCGTAATGCCTGCAAGACACATCCCTGGAATTTACCTATTACAACGCGAATAAAATTGTTATAAGTTAAGAAAATGCATCGACATTATTGTCTCCATTTTTCTGTATTGGCTCAAAAGCAATTACATCTGCTAGCATTGTTCGTTTTCTTCACAAACATAAGCTGCTTATTCTTGCTGTGCTGTCGTTGCCAGAGACAAAAAATAATAACTTATATATTTTGCTTGTTACAGGAAAAATAATTGCTTCCGCAGAAATAGAAATGCAGGACTTGATACCGATCAGAAAATAGTCAGCTTATTTGAATTAGAATTTATTTGATACTATTAAATTATTGAAGTGATAACTTTTTTAGCGGAGTTGTGCAATTTTTTTGGATGGGAAAAAACGTTTAACTAGAGTCAGCACACGTGACCTGATCGAAAATTCGTAAGACGACCATCAACAATTGCATCACTGCTTACCATCAGGCGGGATTGCAGTCAAGCAAAAAAATATGTTCAAAGTTTCACGTCTACCGGCACTCCCCGCAACCTGTTATTTTTTATGCCATCACTTAATTTAATATCGATCGATCGGATTCAATATCAATACCCATCATGTCTAAGAAGTCTCATAGCTCAATTTAATTTGTCCATGTATAAAAGTTTTTGAAATATATCCAACTTACACAGTAGAGGGAAACGTGGTCATATACCAATTTTACTTCCAATAAAGGCGCCATATTTTCCTCTCATACTTGACTTAACACCAATTTTCTTCCCCCTTTACTTATCATGTTTGATCACCAAAAGTGCTATATCATACGATCCGAAGCCATTTTATATTGTCAGGTATACTCTATCCATTGTTCGTCGGGTGTAACTCTGTGTAAAAATAAGTAATTTGGGAACACCGATTGTAGAAAAATGATGGATGTGACACTTAGCATTCTTTCAGCGTTAATTTTGGCGAAAAAGTCACATGTGTATTGATGTATGCTGTGTAAAATGTATGTGTTCCTACGGTTTTGATCATAATGCCTTTCACTTTGACAGTTCTGCTACGTTCATTGAGTTCATTTCGTTGTTTAGCAGACAAAAGACTATGGAAAACATATATGGAACCTGCAGCCTAATTGAGTAACACACTACCAATCAAAATCTGAATAATTCCGAACGATATTGCGAATCCATTGCTTCATATATTCGAGCAAAGGAGATGTTTTATTTTGGGCCACCACTATGTACACAATATACTAATAAATTCGTTTGAATAAAAATCTATACTTAATAATATAAATTCGAAAATATCTCTGCCTGTCTGACTGTCCGGCTTTCACGCCAAAACTATTGAACCGATTGTAATGAAATTTGGTACACAGATAGTCTAGAGCCTGAGAAAGGACATAAGCTATATAACATCCTGCTATGTCAAATAGGACCAGAGCAGTAACAGAAAATGTTGCGAAAACGGGAGCGAACGCGGACGTACATATTGCTCCCATTATTTTAACTGGCGCTTATTTTATACCAACTGAGCTCTTTTTAATTTTTTTCGGAATGGACTACGGCTTTGATATTTGGGTGGCATACTCACGTGTATCAAATCCAGAAGATCTTTATGTTTTGGCAAAAGATAGCAAAACAAAAAACACCGTACTTAAATGTGCTCATATTTCATCAAGCATAATACTTTTTAACCCGTATTTTCATCCTAAGCATATCCAAAACACCAATCAACGTAAAATAATTAAAAGTATGATCGTTAATGTTTATTTTAAAATTAACGTTGCTATAGACCTTATCTATTTTTATAATCCTACTAATATTATAAACGCGCAAATTTGTCAGAATGTTTGTTGCTCACACAAAAACTACTGAACAGATTTCGAGGAAACCTTGCAGTAATGTAGGCATTTATCTTGGCATTCCCACGGATATTTATATCCTATCCTATTTTTATAATCCTACTAATATTATAAACGCGCAAATTTGTCAGAATGTTTGTTGCTCACACAAAAACTACTGAACAGATTTCGAGGAAACCTTGCAGTAATGTAGGCATTTATCTTGGCATTCCCACGGATATGGGAACCAGCGCGAGCTGTAAACTGAAGTCCACGTGGACGGAGTCGCGGGCAAAAGCTAGTGCATCTATATATAATTAATTATTTGAAACGTTTTTAGTGAGATAACCCTTTTTTAAGGCATCCATGATAATGGTTATGACGTTTGATTGACGACTTTGATAGTTCTATTTTCCCGTTGTGTTCATGGTGAGTGTTGATTTGAGTTGATTGTGTTTCGGAGCTTTTAGTGATCGTTTTTTTTTTGTGTGTCACTTGTTTTATCTAAACTTAATTATGCTGACACTGTGTATGGGCCATGCATTCTCGGTAGAAGCGAGAGATTGATTCAGCGGGTGCAGAATGCTTGTGCTAGGTTTTGCTACAATGTGCCACCACGTTCCCACATCACTCCTTTTTTAAATAAAGGAAATCTCATGAAAATGACAGCACGTAGAAAGCTTCACCTGGCTACTCTTCTCTTTGGTACAGTTATTTCCAAGAAACCAGATTATTTATATAATAAACTAACCTGGTCACGCGACTTTAACAAGATTAAAACCAGGGCTTCCATTTACCTAATGCTAGCCTCAGCACATAGAACTGCTGCATTCCGTGGAAGTTTCAAATTCGCTGCCTCTCGTTGCTGGAACGATTTGCCACCTCCTTTTCGTGCTATAAAGACGGTTAGTAGTTTTAAATCAAAATTCAAGCAGTATTTACTACAAATTCAAAAAGATACCGAATTTTGAACCTACCCCTGATTGCACGCGGCTGGCATTGGTGGTCCAGTCGTTTAGCGGTGATTGTCTATTGGAATACTGTGTGTTCTTTCTTGTATGGTGTAGCATGTTGGGTCATCCTCCGGTTTCCAGTTCCAGGGACTCGTCTCTCACAAACTACTCACTGATGCTAAGATAAAACACCGACACATAACTGTTCGTAACATTATACGTATGGAGCATTTTGTAACTCAATTGTGTGGTAATAATTAATTCTAATACAAATTATTTATAAATGGTAATAGTAATCAAACAATGTAAACATTGATGTATGTTGGCTTGGATGCACGTGCGACAAACCACAAACCACAGACTATGTTAGGAAATGCTGAATTTCAAATTGGAATTTGATGTATGTCATTTTTGAGGAAGATATTCTCGTAATTCTTATATATCCCGTATTTTGCTTTTATATTTTTGTTTGTTTGTTTAAACTGTACTCTCACGATATACAATTGGATTTACTTTTTATATCTTTTATTATTAGGTTTTTTTTTTTTTTTTTAAATTTTTACTGTAATTTAATTGTTTATTGCATCGGGTGACGTCTGTACGTCGACGCCGGCTGTCGCTGAAAACCAGCGCTGGGCTCTGTTTTTGCATAGAGTCGCAGCATAATGCTGAGCGACAGCCGTTTTGCGTGAATGTGACGCATGTTTCCCTCAACTATTTCTTATTTTTTTTTTTTATGTTTTTTGTAAACTCTTGCGTCATTTTTATTGCAAATAAACGTTTTTCTTTCTTTCTTTCTTCTTTCTTATGTTCTGAATTCATGTTATGTTTTTTTTTTCGCAGTCATATGTTAGATAATACAGATACGATAGCCTTAGATACATGACACGTCAATCAAATAACACTCTCAAAATCTTATTTCGCTTATTGCTGACCACAACGTCTATTAGCAGTTGTATTGCACTCCTTGGCCGACTTAAATTGAATATATATAAAAACAAAGCCAGAATATTGGAAATTAACAAAAAAAACGGTTCATCATCATCATCATCATCATTACAGCCGTCCACTGCTGGACATAGGCCTCCTCCAAGGTTCTCCTCGACCACCGGTCCTGCACCTCCCGCATCCAGCGGTTTCCCGCGACCTTCACCAGGCCGCCAGTCCACCTTGTCGGGGACCTACCCACGCTACATCTTCCGGTGCGTGGTCGCCACTCGAGAACCCGGCGGCCCCATCGGGCATCGGTCCTACGGGCAATGAGTCCAGCCCACTGCCACTGTAGTGTTGCAATTCTTCGGGCTATGTCGGTTACTCTCGTTCTTCTGCGGATCTCCTCATTCCTGATTCGATCGCACCGTGAAACACCAAGCATAGCCCTCTCCATTGCCCTTTGAGTGACTTTGAACTTTTTATAAGGCCCATTGGCCATTGTTAGGGAGTGAAAAAACGGTTAACTATAGTGTATCCTAATATTTACCTTAAGTGTATATAGTGCTGGCCCAGTCCATACATTTCTGAAACATCTCCTTTAGCAACAATGTAAATAACGCAACCAACGTTGTGTAACTGTCAAAATGAAAGCCAATTTCTACTGTCAGTGTGTTACGTTGTATGATGCAGTTGGATAGGCCTTCATCATCATCATCATTTTAGTCGAAAGACGTCCCCCGCTCGACATACTTAGGCCTCTCCCAAGGTTCTCCACGACGACCAGTCTTTGGTCTTGCGTAACACACTGTAACTATCAATAGGAATGTATCCAAGGTATGAAAATCAAAAAAAAAAAAAAATTAGACCTTATAGATAATAAAAAAATTAAGACCCGTATTTTTTATTTTGTCGTAATTACCAAAAACTACTGAGATCTATGCGTATTAAAGTTACGGAGTGGAGGCTAATTACGTTACACCGTGCTATATTTTGTACCACGGCGTGACGTCATGCGACATTTCAAATCAATATATCTTTACAGGTATTTGAATGAAAGGAAAAATAAAAAATAAGTTTTCAATATTTTCAATATTTATTATAAAACTATCTTATGGATTTTAAATTATTTTTTAGGATACAAGTCAATTGGAATCATGTTGAAGCATATTGATAATCCATTGCTCCGTATGTTAGAAACATATATCTGCTCAACATCATAAATAACGCAGTGTATGTTGTTGAACTGTCCAAATAAAACTCATTGCTACTGACAGTTACGCAATTACCCCGCTGAGGAGATTAGGGAGAGTAGTGGTTGTGAATGTATTACCATGTTTTCAAAGCATGGAATAGGAATATCTTCTAAACCCTAGGATTATGGCGCTGTAGAAAGGCATTGTAGAAATACAAAACGCTTTAAACTAGTCACTTGTCTAGGTTCAATGGATAGTATTTTTAATATCTCGCTGTTCGTCTTGACATATCTCTTTGCGCGGGATCTTTTCACTTGGATTTATGTATCCTTCAAGCACTCATCCTAGGTAACGACGTCACAGTCAATATTCTATAAGTACACAACAATATTGTTATTGTAAGTGCGGCAGTTTGTCTGCCGATCTATCCTTATTTCAAGCAGCACTGGAGTGATTTGTCACGAAAGAGTGACATAATTATGCTACTTTTTTATCACGAAAATAATGACAAAATTGCGACACTTCATTCAAACCAATTACATAATTATGTTACATTATTTCACATAACACAATGATATATTTATGTTACTTTTACATTAAATAGTACGTCATTTTGTACATATACATTAAATAGTACAGCGGTTATTTAAAGTCTTTATCAGTCTCTTAAAATAAATTAATAATTATCGAACAATAATTCCATAATTAATTTTCCGACGACGAAATTTAATAATTAAAGTCATGTGAGATCTATCTATGTATAGTTTAGAATCATGTGTAGTTTAGAAACTGTTTATAATATTTACCCTCACTTGTTTCTGTTTTATGCTGATTTTACACATGATAAAGCGACATAGTACAATTTCGTCATATCTTTTTATAATTCATGCAAAGGTTTGAGAAGTAATCGTTCACCTCTCGAGTGTCTTTAAAATAAGCTTTGTAAAATGAGTTTGTAAGCCAATAGATCTCGTTGGCCCACTGATTTGTTATTTGCCAGGATCTATGACTTCATTACTGTGATGTTTTATATGTACTTGTTTCAGACTATAAACTTTTATGTAAAGTTACGGAGAATTTATTGGGTAGTTATCTACTTAGTGTTCTTTTACATCTTTATGTTAACTAGTAGATCTATGATGTATGAATATACATAATTATCGAAACTAATATTGTCAGGGTTTTTTATTTATTTATTAAAATATCCCTTGCCAGTATAATAGGGTAGTTAACTAAAAAAAACTGATTAGTCCGCCAGTCAGATTTCCAAAAAATACTAGAAACGTATTTTTTCTTTTTTCATATAAATAAACAATTAAGACGAAACAGTGCGTTGAAAACTCGTGTGACCTCACTGCACGCTACATATTTTAGCAAAAAGTGACGTCACCAGCCACCACTCCTGATCTTTGATGCCTTTTATATTTCTCAATTTTTATTCTATAATCTGAATGACTGACTAAATAGAATCAATTTTTTTTTTACCCAGGAAACATCCCTATTCTGAAGAACATTATGAAACTATCACACTACGCTACTACCCATAACAATTTCATACAACATTTGACGAACGACAGATTTAGTTTAAATGTAGGGATGGTTAAGGTACATTTATTACTATCCAAATAATTCTTTCTTCAATAAGTCTCTCTGAAAGATCGAATTCACAACGAGGTGATTCCGCAGAGAACCAAAGTTATCGACATAGTTCACAGAATAAGCAAACTGAAGCGGCCATGGGCTGGTTATATTAGCCGTAGAAATGACATCCGTTGGAGTAGACATGTTCTTGAGTGGAGACCGTGAATTAGTAAACGTAAGGTGGGACGCCCTCAAACTAGATGGAGTGACGTTCTTCGCAGGATGACTGGTAGTTTCTTCTAGTCATCCTGCGATGAGAGTTGCGAATGAGAGTTGCCGAAAAATTTGTTGAATGGCGTGAACAGCGGACTGCTATCTGCTGATGATGATGATGACAATACAAATAATTCAAATAAGTATTTATCTTGGTTAAGTTATATTTTCCTAATTTAAATTTGACGATAAGATGGTATTGGTGGTAGGCCATAACATCGGCTGCCGGCAGAAGTTACCACCCACCAAATAAAGTCTTGCCGCCAAGCGATTCGTCGTGTTCCGGCATGATATCTGGTGAAGCCGTACGGAGGACGAGTCGGAGCAGTTGTGTTGCGATGTGTGCCGGGTACGATGCGTCAAATGTTGTTGTGTCGGGAGTTTGGTCGTGGAGGGTCTCCACATTAATCTCCCTCTGGCGCAGAATCGTTCGTCGTGTTGTTGGGTTTAACATTGCACCACTTCGCTCAATTGCCGTCTTCCTTCCTATTCACTAAGTTTTTTTTTTAAGTGAATGGGCTTAATAAACTAGTGCGCTTTACCATCAACGATTGCATCACTGCTTAGCATCAGGCGGGATTGCAGTCAAGCGCTAGTTTATAATTATTAAAAAAAAAAAAAAAAAACATGTTTTCTTCAAAAATAGGAGGCTTTCTGATGCAGATATCTAAACAATGTTATTTTTTTGAGCTTGAAGAACCTGGTAACCCAACAAAAATATGGTCAATCTACCGCACGCCCGCCCGCGCCTGCAGCGGCGCGGCGTCGTCTTGCGTTTATAATATTTAATAACTAGTGACCGCCCGCGAGACTTAGTTCGCGTGATTTGAATATTTTATTTTAACCCCAAAAGAGGTATTTTGAAATTGTAGTATTTTATAAGATGTTAATCGAAATTAGGTAAGTGATGTCAAGTATAATTTTGTTCGAAATTAAATACTTGCTAATAATTTATTTGGATAAGAATTTTTTATATGTCCCGCTCCTATTGATCGCAGCCTGATGTTATATAGCCTCAAGCCTTCCTGGATTAATGGGCTACCCAACGCAGAAGTAATTTTTCAAATCGGACTAGTAGTTCGTGAGATTAGTGCGTTCAAGCTAACAAACAAACTCTTCAGCTTTATATATTAGTATAGATAATTTTTGTGTCTTTGTTTGTAGTCAATTACTGACAACACACTGGCAGGGTTTGGACTGTCTTAATGGTTAAATGTAGGTACTTTACTCGTAAATTCAGCTGTACGCGATAAAATAAAATGTAGTATAATTTACTATAAATACTACTTATAATATAATACATATAATATTAATTTTACTTAAAACGTATTGCACTCCGTATAGTACGCAAATTTGGTAAAGTTAAGTAAGTGGTAAGTGGTGGTGGGTGGGTGGTGTAAGTGGTAGTAAGTAGTAAGTAGGTTGGTGGTTGGTTGGCTTGTTGTCAAGTACTTCAGCCGCACAGGTCGATAGACCAGGTTAAGTTGCTCTTGCCGCGGTTATTTTGTGGATAGGTAATCATATTTACATACCAAGAATTTTCAATGCCTACAATCAGGCTGTCAGTAGTGTATCTTTGACAGTCCTTTTTTTGAATTGGATGGAAAATCATCAAATGACTTCTCCCGCTCTGGGCCGAGCGGAAGGGCGTGTCAGACTTTTATTGACTAAAACCCACGCGTGTTTCTTCACTTGCCTATGCGCCAGGGCCACGGTTTATTTTTTAACCAACCTGCAACCCTGACCCAGGTGGCATCGGTCCTCGTGGACCCCGTCACTTTCGTGTAAAACCCGAAACCTTTAACTAACTTTGTTGAGTAATTAATATACGCAGTCACTATAATGTGAAATTCTTGTAGTGTTCAGCAGTATCAGGTTAGATTGGAAGCCAACTAAAAGGTTCATTTATATTTCGACCCTTATCAAAGGTCAATTTAAACTTAATGAACTATCGGTTAGCTATAAATCCATCTCCCAGGTGTTTTACTATTGAGCTTCGCTCAATAAATCTCACTTCCAAAACGGATGAGTGCGATTAATAATAGGGATGTATCCAAGGTATGAAAATCAAAAAAATATTAGTCCGTCTTAAAGATAATAACAAAAATTAAGTCCCGTATGTTTTATTTTGTCGAAATTACCAAAAACTACCGAGATACAGTGTATTAAAGTTACGGAGTGGGGGCTAATTACGTCACGCCGTGGTATATTTTGTAGCACGGCGTGACGTCGACGACATATTTTCAAATCAATATATCTTCCTAAGTATTTAAATGAAAGAAAAATTAAAAAAATACGTGTTCAATATTTTTTATAAATCTATCTGATGAACATTAAATTAATTTTTAGGATACAACCCAATTCTCTGTTATGTTTATAATAGACATTGAAATACGATGAAAGGTTAATTATGATGTCTGGTAGATGTTTTATAAAACTCAGGTGTTTAATATCCTCATCATCATCATCTCAGCGTTAATCCCAGTCGCATCCAAAGCCTTTTTCCAGCTTTGGAGTCTGGGGTCCGTTTTACCAGTCTAACTGCTGATTTTGGCGAAACTTCGACATTTTTCGTGAAGCGACTGCCGTCTGACCTCCACAACCCGAAGGCGATATCGAAGCATTGCAGCTAGACCAATTGTTGGACTTTTGAGGGCTCCAACAACCCGTAACGACTGCCACTAGATGTTCGTATGGCAACCGGGACCAACGGCTTAACGTGCTTTCCGAGGCACGACCAGACCAGTGCAAATATCCATATTCATGTATAAAAATATTTGCACTGTGCGGGGATCGAACCGGCTGTCACTTTGGTGTTTCATATATCATCTAATAAATCATATTACTTAATGTGTAAAAAATAACACATGGAGTGTAATTTTTTATTTATTTTACCATTTTTGTCCGTATATATATATTTATTTATTTATTTGTATAAATGCAGCCTATACAATATGTAAAGAAAACCCCGTCCGACCCATAAGGATAGTAAAGGTTAGGTAAACACATGACCAAATAAAATATGAAATTTTACATACATAATCATCATAGTACATAACAATACTAATGAATTTTGAAATAATCTTTTCTTCCGCGAATTAATTCCAACTTCCCAAAAATTTGGTATTTTTTTTAAAACTGACAACACCTTTTTCGACGATGAGCGATGCGAACACGTGCCGCATGTTCTGCCTCCCTACCCCTGCGCATGTATTGCCTACCGCACATGTATTAAGTTACCTCTTTTTTGCGAAATAATATTTATTTTTTTAGGGGGTTTTATTTTTAAGTTTAGCCCGGCTTTGTAGGCATTAGTAGAATCAGTTATCGATACCTTACAATACCTTCACGGATCGGACAGGGTTTTCTTTACGTATTGTTTAAACATACAAGAACTTGAAGAAGCACCTTCGATATTAACAATACAACTAATTATTTTTACGATGTAACCTTATAATAATTAGTTGTAAAATATGATTTATTATGTTGGTAGAACTTATTTATACAAGCTTGTTTATAATTATCAACTTACTGACAATTATTTAAAATGCTTTACACAAGTACATGCATAAACTCACGACTCTTTTAAACGGGGTTAACTGGAAACTATAGATCCTACATCATTTCAGACAAAAGACGTCCGCCGAAGAAGAAATTTTAATATTACTTCTTTTGTAAAACCGGACTGTTCATCATCATATCACCATTTCAGTTGAAAGACGTCCACTGCTGGACATAGGAGTCCCCAAAGGATCTCCACAACAACGGATCGAAATTTCAACTGAGCCGTTGCCTAAAATGATTTATGATAGAATATTTTCTTACAGGTAAACATACACACCTTCACAGAAGTGCTAATAAAGTTCTATTATTCAAATTATAGGAATAACACACAACATTGACCTGTGTATCTAAAATTTCATGTTAAGACTATATGTATCTAAAATATAGATTCGGAGTTAAAAACACAAACTCGATGCCACACTCGAATCTTAGCCTAAGAGATAGCCACAAATGAGAACGTTTTCTACTAATGTACGTAATTAAGCCAAATGTTTCTGAGATGTATTTTCTACAGGCGTTTGGAATCTGAAAATCATCTTTTAACGTTTAATTGCCTCCTTCAAACGTTCATTAAGGTTAAGACTATGTTCGTTAGTAAATGTTTTACATTAATGCTTGGGCTTAATGTTACTGGGGATCCCTTCATTGTTGTGTTTTTAATGTATCTGTCTTGACTGATATGAACCCCGCATATATAGTGGCGATTAGTTTATTACATTAAACAGAACAGAGGTATTACAAAATTAATGAATTGTCCAAAAAACAGAGTATTGAATTTTTGAACACATTAAATGGCTTAAAAAATGATATGAAATAAACCACTGTTGATAAAAAATTATCATTAAACACATGCGAAGCGATAGTACACACATCAAAAGTGTCTAGGGATCAAGCATTTTTATGCGGATTTCTTGAGATTGAGATGTGGCTTTGTAATAAATTTATGATTTTATAAATTTATATGGATCCTTTTTGGTGCATTTCATAATTTGAATCAGGAACTGTGAATCAAATTCGAGTAAAAGATGAAAATCAGCTGTCAATATTTTCCCTATAAAAACATACAACGCATTGAAGACATTATTAGTGCTACTGTTTCCCTACTACTGATTAAAACTAACGTTATTATGGAGCGACGACGTCATTTAAGCAGGGAAGAAATGCTCAGAGCCGTGGGAATGATAGAAGCTGGTTCCCGGCAACGTACTGTGGCTTTAGCTCTGAATACATGTCAGAGTGTTATCAGTCGACTTTGGATACGTTACCGAAGCACTGGTACCGTGACTGAGCGCCATGGAGGACGGTATCGCTGTACCACACGGAGACAAGACCGATACATTCAAATCTTAACTCGAAGAGCTCCAACAATAATCGCCATGATGTTAGCCGTGAGGCTTCATCACTCTTCAGGGAACTTAATTAGCGACCAAACAGTCAGAAACCGCTTGCATGAAGTGAACCTTCATTCCCGAAGACCGCTACGGGTACCACCTATAGCAATGCACAATCGTAGGATTCGATATCAATGGGCTCTTGAACACAGAACTTGGGCAGAAGAACAATGGCGTTTCGTGTGCTTTTCTGATGAGTCTCGTTTTGGTATGAGACCGGATACAAGACGTATACGACACTGGAGAACCCCTGGACGCCAACAGCGATTAAAATCCTGCCAGGAAGTCCATCCTTATAGTGGTGGAACCATCATGGTATGGGCGGGTATTTGGATCGACGGAAGAACTGAGTTGATTTGGATCAGAGGCAACCTCAACGCTAAAATTTATGCTGAGACGATTGTATCAGACGTCATCGTTCCTCTACAAGTGCAAATCGGTCCCTTATTTCGGTTAATGCATGATAATGCACGACCGCACACCGCAAGAGTTGTAAGACAGACTCTCGCCGCAGCTAACATCAATGTCCTGCCCTGGCCTGCTCAGTCGCCAGACTTGAACCCGATTGAGCATGCATGGGATATGCTACAGAGAAGAGCTCTGCCGAATATGGAGGGTATCCAGTCGCAAGAAGACCTTTTTTGTTGTTGCAACGAACATGGGCGGCCATTCCACAGCGTGATTTGGATGAACTCATTTTGAGTATGCCAAACCGATGTTCTTGTGTTGTTAGTGTTCGCGGTAGAAACACGGATTATTAATTGTTTAAGTTACCCAATAAAATTTTAGAGAAAACTGTTATTTCAGTCTTTTTTTCGAACTTTTGTGTTAGTGGTTCAAATGTCAAATATCCCTTTATTAGGAAAATGGCAAATTTCTTTATTAATGCAAAGGTGACTTGGTTTATCGTTACTGTGACAAACGAAAACACTTTATTTGATGAATCCTTAAAGAAAATTTTAATTAATATCAATCAGGAGAAAAGTTATTGCAAAAATATATGTTGATCCCTAGACACTTTTGATGTGTGTATTAACAATTAAAATATTTTTCATGGTGTTGTAACCGTAATCACACATTTAAATTTAATACTCAAACCAAAAAAAAAAAAAAGCGAGGTCCCACGGCTAGTTCTTAAGAAAAACTAAAGTAGAATCTTAATGGAAATATTTATCTTTATTAATTATTGGATCTAAATGAATTATTTATCTTTATTAATTATTGGATCTAAATGAATTATTTATCTTTATTAATTATTGGATCTAAATGGGAACCAAGTTCTGTATATTATCCTGAAATTCATTTATATCAGTGTGTAACTTTCTTAAGTAAATTTAAAACATAATTTCTCGTTTCTTTTCTGAGGTAATAGTGTTCAATATTTATAAAAGACATTTTTAAATTTGAATAGTCTTTTTAATATAGAATTATTAACACACAGCAAATAAGTTAAGTTTTATTGAACCTTATCATTTGACCTGGCTAGGTGTGGCCGGTGGTAGGCTTCATATAAAATATTCTACTACCTATTAGCTGCAATAAGTAATCTCAAATAATATTAGCTGTTGTTGGTTGGTTATAACAATTACTTTTTAATGCAGGCTAATATTAGTATCGAAGCTAAGGCAAATATTGTGGCCCTATATAGGATTGGTCTCAATAAATCTGAAATAACATCAGATGAGGCAGAAGTTACCACCCACCAGACTAAGTCTTGCCGCCAAGCGATTCGTCGAGTTTCGGCATGATGTCTGGTGAAGCCGTACGGAGGACGGGTCTGATCAGTTGTGTTGCGATGTGTACCAGGTACGATTCGCCAAATGTTGTTTTGTCGGGAATTTGGTTGTGGAGGTTCTCCAGATCAATCTCCCTCTAGCGCAGCATCGTTGGTCGTCTTGTTGGGGTTGCACCACCTCGCTCAACTTCCTTCTTCCTTTCTATTCTCTCAGTCTTTTGAGAGAATAGGCTAATAATGAACTAGTGTGCTTCACCATCAACAATTAAATAAATAAATATAAATATATACGGACAAATCACACAGATTGAGCTAGCCCCAAAGTAAGTTCGAGACTTGTGTTATGGGATACTAACTCAACGATACTATATTTTATAATAGATACATATATAGATAAACATCCAAGACCCAGGCCAATCAGGAAAAGATCGTTTCCCATCATGACCTGGCCGGGGATCGAACCCGGGACCTCCACGTCGCAGTCAGGCGTGGTGACCGCTGCGCCACGGAGACCGACAATTGCACCAATGCTAACCATTAGGCCGGTTTGCGGCCAAGCAATAGTTTATAATTATCAAAAAAGATCTATATATCAGTCAGTCAGTCATGAAAATGTCGAAAGTTATTATCTAAATAATCATTCGAGCTATATCTATGAAAGGAGATGTTTCAGAAATGTATGGAGCCTGGGCCAGCATTATGTACACTTAATGTAAATATTAGTATACACTATAGTTAACTGTTTTTTTTATGTTAATTTCCTACATTTTGGTTTAGTTTTTATATACATTCAATTTAACTCGGCCAAGGAGTGCAACACAACTACTAATAAAAATGGTGATCAGCAATAAGCGAAATAAGACTTTAACATTGACATTTGATTGACGTGTCGTGTATCTCATCATCATCATCATCATCAACCTTTATATCGTCCCACTGCTGGGCTCATGTCTCCTCTCACACAGAGATGGATTGAGCGTAATCACCACGCTTGCTCAATGCGGGTTGGCGATTTCAGACTTATAAAGTCCAGATTTCCTCAAGATGTTTTCCTTCACCTTCAGTCACTGGTGTCCAAGATATACTTAGAAAGTACACATAACTTTAGAAAAGTTACATTGGTACTTGCCTGACCTAGAATCGAACCCGCGAACTCATATTTGAGAGGCTGGTGTTTTAACCACTAGGCCACCACGTCATGTATCTAAGCCTATCGTATCTATATTATCTACCATCATCATCATCATCATCTCAGCGTATTATCCCGGTCGCATCCGCGGCTTTCGCGTTGGAGCCCGGGGTCCGCTTTCCTGCTATTACGCCTCCATTTCGCACGATCTCTGGCATCCTGTGGTGTGAGATTGTTGGCACGCATGTCATCACTTACAACGTCAAGCCAGCACTTCTTTGGCCTGCCTCGCTTGTTCCGGCCCGGCGGAGGCGCCATGGCAAGACATTTGTTACCCACGTAACATGCCGGTTTACGTAAGACGTGGCCGTACCAGCGCAGGCGACTCTCTTGCAGTTTGTCTGCTATGTCACGGACATGGAGACTGCCACGGATGCGGGAGTTCCTGATGCGGTCTTTCCGCGTAACTCCACACATCCACCGCAGCATACTCATCTCCGTGACACGCAGCTCCTGCTTGTGTCGCGCAAGCACAGGCCACGCCTCACTGCCATACAGAAGGACAGGTCTAATGATGGTCTTATAGACCTGTCCCTTAAGCTTAACCGGCATTTTGGGGTCACAAATGACACCTGTCATCTCACGCCATTTTGCCCAAGCAGCGGAAATGCGTGCCTTGACGTCGCAATCAATGTCGCCGGACGCGTGGAACACAGACCCCAAGTATTTAAATTGATCTGTGCACTCGACCTTGCCTCCGCCTATGCCCACAGGCATAGGGTCTGTGGTGTTGCTGGCCATGTACACCGTCTTCGCCACATTGAGTTTAAGACCTCCGCTCTCAAGCGAGTTCTTCCACGCATTTACCCGCCGCACCAACCGTTCCCTGTCCGCGTCTGCCAGCGCGATATCATCAGCATACATGAGCAACCAGGGAGGTTGCTCATGTGAATTCTTGATGCTGTCTGACAAGACATCTAATATCACGCTGAACAGGAACGGACTAAGGACGGATCCCTGGTGTACACCGACGGTGATGGGGAAGGGTTTAGTGTCGCCAACAGCGGTCCTAACAACGGAATCGGAATTGAGGTACATGTCTCGAATAATGTCAACATAGGCTTCTGGTACTCCTTTGGACCTCAGTGCCCACCAGATCACCCCCCGAGGGATACAGTCGAAGGCCTTCTGCATGTCTAAAAAGAGCATGTGCAGAGGCGTGTTCTTCGATCTGTATCTCTCCATGGTGATCCTTAGGGCGAAGATAGGGTCCGTGGTTCCGTACCCTGGACGGAACCCATATTGACACATCGAGACAGAACACTCCTGCCGGATCCGGGAGTCTAAAATCCTCTCAAAGATCTTCATGGTGTGGGACATGACCTTTATACCGCGGTAGTTACCACACTCCTGTACAGAGCCCTTGCCTTTGAAGACTGGAGTGATAATACTCAGCCTTCATTGGCTCGGGATTTTGCCGGACAGGAGCACGCGGTTCAGAAAGTTTGTTAGCATGCCCACACCGCGAGGACCCATCGCCTTCCAGGCCTCAATGGGGACTCCGTCAGCACCGACAGCTTTCCGATTCGCCATGCGACGAAGAGCCGTGTGGACTTCCTCAGGCGTTATCGGGGGCACCAATCCAAGGTTCGGAGGGAGTTCCGGTGTCTGCACCTCTTGGTGCTGCTTATTCAGCAGCTCGTGGAAGTACGTACGCCATCTCTCCTTCACCGCGCGATCCTCGCAAAGCAGGTTGCCAGTAGGGTCATTTACACAGCGGCACTTGGATATATCCTGTGCCGCTTTCACCCTAGAACGTGCCAACTTGTAAATGAGCTTCTGCCCCTCAGACGATTCCAACTTTTGGTAGAGCGGTTCTAAGTGGTCTCGTCTGGCTCTGGCTACAGCTCTTTTAGTGGCACGTTTGGCAACCTTGTATGCGTCGCGATCTTCAGGAGATCCGGTCGCCTGCCACGTTTTGAAGAGGGCTTTCTTCACCCTTGTCTCCCTCTGGACTGTGTCGTTCCACCACCAGGTCTCCTTGTCACTTTTGCGACCGCCCTTAGACACGCCGAGCACCTCCCGCGCCGCCCTAGTAATAGCTGCCTGGATTCTGTCCCAGTGATCTTGGACAGATTCTCCCTCGGTACCAGCGCACTTGTCGCCAATAACCGAAGCGAGCTCCTGGTACTTATTTTCATCAAGCAGCCACCACCGGATCTGGCGTCGGCAGTGCTCTACACGTCTACGTTGGGCCTTAACGCAGAGATCCATGACAAGGAGACGGTGTTGTGCAGTAAGACTCTCACCGGGTATGACTTTGCAGTTGGCTACTTTGCCGATATGGTATCTCCTAGTTAGTAGGAAATCGATCTGGGTAGCGCTTCGCCCGCTCCGGTAGGTAACAAGGTGCTCCGGTTTCTTTTTAAAGTAGGTGTTCACAATTGCTAGGTCAGCGGCCGCACACGTTCGGAGAATGTTGTCCTCTTCCGCGTTGCGGCTACCGTACCCAAAGCCACCGTGAACACGCTCAAACCCGTCACACTTCTCACCCACATGACCGTTCAAATCACCACCCAGAACGATTCCCTGGGATAACGGGATCCCGTGAAGCAATCCTTCGAGCTGACTCCAGAACAACGTCCTTTCGGCGTCACCGCACCCGGCCTGCGGAGCGTAAGCACTTATCAAGTGGGTTATTACCCCATTGACAAGCACCCGCACCGACATTAGCCGATCACTGATGCGGTTCACCTCCAAGACGTCCTCCTGGAGCTCGTCAGACAACACCACGGCGACCCCATTCCTTCCACTAGGTACACCCGTGTAGATCAGCTAGTAGCCATTCCCAATAAGTCGGGATCTGCAGCCTTTCCACCGAGTCTCCTGCAGGAACGCCACGGCCACCCTCCGCCTGTGGAGAGTGTCGGCCAATTCTCTCGCGCGTCCAGTTAGCGTGCCAACGTTCCACGAAGCGAAACGGAGTTTACTGGTTTGGGCTCGCTTCTTCAGCCGTGTCCGCCCCTGACACGGTAGCCCTAGCCCACAGGTCACAGGAGTCGGGCGGGGCTCCTGCGCGCCGTTTTGCGGCGGCGCCCTAACTGTAACTTGTGCCTCTATTATTCCTTTTCATGTTTTGGCGGTTTTTGGCTTTTACGAGTGCGACTGCCGTCTGACCACTCAACCCCGAAAGGGAAGCCGGCGTCAGGGCCCCGTCCGTGTGTCAGCAGGTGCACCGTCTGGCAGGTGGGGTTGACTTGAGTCCCAAAGATGGAGGTGGGACCCCACAGCACCCAATCTATATTATCTACCATATGACTGCGATAAAAAACAAAATATGAATTCCAAACACATGTGATACACAAAAAAAAAAGGCGTGTGTCACTCGGAGACTGCCGCGGTAAAGCTATTGCATAGCCTTTTTTTTATCAACTATAACTTGCAATTATAATTATTTATTTATTTTATTTATACAGTAATTTTTCCTTTGTTTTTTTTTTTCTTTGATATCAATATTCAAGTTTTCTTTCTGTTTTGTAATTTATTTATTTTTTACCAGCAACGTCATCAAAAGAGTGCGAAAAATGGTGACGATTAAGCGACTAAACTATATTCAATGTTTTCTGTTCGACTTTGATAAAGAGATAGAAAGAAGCTAAGCAATAGCTTAAAAATGACGTCATATTCGTTATCACACCCATGTCAGAATGTCATGAAATATGATGTCGGCCATCTTGGATTTCAAAAATGAAATCATTTTCGTGATCAGCACCCTGAGTGTTGTCGGGAAAGTCAAGCTGAGTGTCACGCTCGTTTTTCATTGGACTTTTAAAATTATTTATAGTGTTGTTTACTAAATAAAAGTGCGTGATTTATGTAGTAAAAAGTGCATTTAGTAAATAGTTCATAAAGAACAGTGAAATATCGCTGCATAGTGGCCACATCATGACTTTGTCCCAAACCTCACTCGTAAGACGGGTCACGCGGCCGTCTTTTTCGACATGAATAATTCATAATTACGTGGCATTGGCTAAATGCACAAACCGTGCGAAGCCAAAAAATAAAGAAATAAAGAAAAAACCCATGAAATTTATTATATTATCACTCGAGTCAGTAAGCATGTAAAATGAGAAAACTAACATAGAACGATCCGTGTGAGAACTAAACGATCACTATTACACAACAACACTGATACCTTTGAGAAAGCGGACTTCCTCTACAATAGGGCAATTCCTCCGTAAGGTCTGTCTATGCTATTTATTACTTATAATCTCTGTCATTGTGTGCTGTTTCGGTGCAATCGCAAGACCGGCCGGGCACTGAGGGGCAGGCAAGACAGCTATAGTATCCTTATGACTCCACCAACTGGTATTTCGTTGACTCGGAAACGGCGCACAGGGAGCACCACGAAATATACTCAAAGACTCCGAGGTTCTTTTTCAATATACCCCACTGTTTTGTCGTGGTGGCCTAGTGGTTAAAACACCAGCCTCTCAAGTATGAGTGCGCGGGTTCGATTCCAGGTCAGGCAAGTACCAATGTAACTTTTCTAAAGTTATATGTACTTTCTAAGTATATCTTGGATACCAATGACTGAAGGCGAAGGAAAATATCTTGAGGAAACCTGGGCTTTATAAGTCTGAAATCGCCAACCCGCATTGAGCAAGCGTGGTGATTACGCTCAATCCTTCTCTGTCTGAGAGGACTGTGCCCAGCAGTGGGACGATAAAAAGGTTGTTGATGATGAACGACGTCGGTGTCGAATTATTTGTTATCAATTTAATATTTTCGAGCTGATCTTTAGTAACATAATCACTTCTGATTGCGTTAACATCTGACCGTAGAATTAATAAATCCTTCATCAACTTCTTTACGTACGTTCTACGTAGTCAAAGCAAACTGGTGGCAATTTGTGAAGGTCATATGCCACAAAAACTGGGATTGTTCGGGATCCGTGATTTTAAACACCGTAATCGTATATTTTAGGCCTTTCTGCTTTTTGTTCTTACGCCTCGATACATGTTTTTGTCTTGTCTTCGTAGAAACAAACAATAACTTTTTTGCCTCATCGATGTCTTCCTCAGAAAAAGCCGACGAGCATATTTTTATTAAACTTTCGTTGTTTCGTTTCGGAGATAACAATATTACAACTCGTACACTTAAATGTACTCATATTAACATTGTTCACCGACATCTTTCTGTAATATTTTATTTAATAAAAACTTCAACTTCAACTCTTGATCTGGTCCCTGTGGATAGATACCACAATTTTGCCAATAACACGTGTAACAAATTATAGAAATTCTTTAAAAAAATATTTCACAATAATGGCGGATATCGCCAATAACAGTTGAAAAAACGGCCGCGTGAGCACTTTTTACTCTATAAAATCACGCGCTTTTATTTAGTAAACAACACTATAAATAATTTAAAAGTCCAATGAAAAATTAGCGTGACATTCATCTTAGCTTTTCCGTTAAAAAAAAAAAGCTATTTTATAAAAACACTACTAAATTAATTTGAATAAAAGTACTTAATAATTAATTATATGAAAAGTTTTTAAGGTAGCCATAACAACGTCGATGACGTCTATGACATATCTCTATAGAAGACCTATTTCAGAGAGAAAATTAATCGCAAGTTTAGCACATCGCGACTATCAGTAACATGGCAAGTGTGTAGAACTGAGTTCGCGCCCTGCAATATGCATGCTCTTTTTGAAAATCTATAAATTGTTTTCAAAAGATGTAGTCGCACGCACACAAACATACCGTGCCGAAGACTGCCGAACTGAAACGACGTTAGACGATGTACGGCCTTCAAGCCACACCTCCGTGCCCGTCGGAGTGGGGAGCGTAAGGTTTTTTCGTTACGGAATTTCTGGATTCGGTCCCCGCGCTCAAGGCCCGCGATAGAAGCTATGCAATAGCTTAAAAACTATCACTATAAGCTCCGAAACACAATCAACTCAAATCAACACTCACCACAAACACAACGGGAAAATAGAACTGTCAAAGTCGTCAATCAAACGTCATAACCACTGTCATTGTTAGGTATCTGACTAAAAAACGTTTCAAATAATTAATTATATGTATATCCTTGTATTTTTATTCAAATTAATTAAGTAGTCTTTTTATGAAAATCTATTATTTTTTTCCATTTTTATCTATATGTACAGTGTTCATAATGGTAGCCCAAAATAAAACATCTCCTTTAGAACATTAGTTAATCTAAGGGAATTCAAAATATATTAACGAAATTGGGTGCGTTTCAGTGAAACAGATTTTAATTAGGAAGTGGTCAAAAGTGGCTCCAAATGGTTCGTGTACCTAAACATACACACGGTGTTGTTTTGCCAACTTGAACTTGACTGACAAACTACCGCGTGTCTAAATCTTAATTTGACTGTTAATAATATGAGACTTCAGTTAATTTGATAACCTATCTCCACAATAGTAATAATTTATTATTTATCAAAATACTTAAATAAGCCGAAGCAAAAGTTTGTCAACAGCTTTTAGACGATGGCACAGGATACTCGTATCAACTAACATGGATGAATTGCAGTTTTTTTGCTAATTTAAATTCCAATTTATTTTATATATCAACAATAAAAACCACACGTAATTTCTCCAAAAATATTCATGATCATTCACTGCTGGGCACAGATCTTCTCTCATACAGAGAAGGATTGATTGTAATCACCACGTTTGCTCTATACGGGTTGGCGATTTCAGATTTGAAAGTCCAGCTTTCCTCAAGATGTTTTCCTGCAGATTGTTATCAGTCACTGGTGTCCAAAATATACTTAGAAAGTACATATAACTTAGAAAGGTTACTTTGGTACTTGTCTGACCTGGAATGGAACCTGCACACTCATACATGAAAGGCTGGTGTTTTAACCACTAGGTGACCACGACAAAAAAATATTCAGTTCATTCAAAAGATATCATCAAGATTTTGTAAATATGTTATCCGGAAAAGTTAGGTGCCTGAGTTTAGAATGAGCTATCAATAGTATTAATTTAATTTCATTTGCGGTATACACACAAATATAAGAAATAAGAATTATTCATTTACATACATTTATAAGCAAAATTTATATATGATGCACTAGCGGCCGCCCGCAACTTCATTCGTGTTAGTTAGTTATTACGCTCTGCTCCTATTGGTCGCAGCATTATGTTATATAGCCTAAAGCCTTCCTAGGTTAATGGGCAATCAAACGCAAAATTTCCGATTTGAAAAAAAGAATTTTTCATATCGGACAAGTGGATCCTGAGATTAGCGCGTTCAAACCAACAAACAAACATCAGCTCATCAGCTTTATAGACCAAAGTATCACCATCATCATCATTATCTACCTTTTATCGTCCCACTGCTGGGCAAAGGTCTCCTCTCATACAGAGAAGGATTAATGGATTAAAGTATAGAGTATAGATTAGTTGGAATGACAGCTCATTCCACCTTTTTATTATTTTTTTGGATGGGAAATCATCAAATGACATCTCCCGCTCTGGGCGGAGCGGAAGGGCTTGTCAGACTTACTGACCCACCCGTGTTTCTTCACTTGCCTGTGCGAAGGCCAGGGCCACGGTTTCTTGTTTAACCAACCCGCAACCCCGACCCAAGCTCACCGGTTACGGAATCGCACTGCTGGTATCTGTGACAGCCGATGGCGGTCATATTAGATTGTCTATCGGCGCGAATTTATGACTGATGAGTTATTAAACGTTCGGCATTTATCAAGATTAATCGCTGTACAGTTGAACAAATCGCTAAATTAATTAAAGTGATCAAACCGGGAGTTTCATTCGTCAATAGTTTCGAATTCTGACGAGAAACTTATGTCGATAACCGATGCGAACAAGATGTGGATTCTAAGAATAGAGTAGAATCCTTTTTATTATAATATGTACACCATGATCTGACCAAAATCGCAGGGAAGCGCTGATGTAAGCCGCGTCCAACCAATCTTTTCGGAAATCCTTGAGGTAGGCCTACGTCCAGCAGTGGATTTTGGTGCTGATGATGTTTTGGAGCTTTGATGGTGAGATGTACACCATATTGACAATATAAAGATTTTATATAAAGGGTGACACAATGGGCGATCATATCGCTAAGAGCGATCTTTTATAGAGACTTGAATACTTTGTGTGAGTGTTGGAGACAAACCGTAGTACCGCTGCCGGATCGTACGACCACAGGAGGACGACAGCGACGAGCGGGTATTGGGGAACGAGGGAACGATTTCGCCAGTGGCCGCCTGCAGCGCGTCACTCGCCAAAAAATCCACGGACCAAGCACGCGTTCTAATAGCTGTCCTATACAATTACAAGCACCTATTCCTACAGTCCGTTATTTTATTTATACCATCGAGAATCCCCAACAGTGAGGAGACAAACCGTAGTACCGCTGCCAGACCGTACGACCACAGGAGGAAGACAGCGGCGAGCGGGGATCGGGGAACGAGGGAACGGTTTCGCCAGTGGCCGCCTGCAGAACGTCACTTGCCAAAATAATCCACAGACCAAGCACGCGTTCTAATAGCTGTCCTATATAATTACAAGCACCTATTCCTACAGTCCGCTATTTTATTTATACCATCGAGAATCCCTAACAGTGAGATTATGTGAAATCACTGGTGTATGTACAGGGTGGCGCAATAGAACGTGCATATTGCATCATCTTTTTTTGCGGGGTAGAAGGGGCGTGGGCGAGGGGAGACCGATATCGTTGGGTAGCGCGGTTCATGAAGTTTTAGTCACTATGAGTCACTTCGACGGGAAGCGTCGCGCATTTTGCGTACGCACATTTTACGAAAACTCTCGTTCGTACGTAGTTGTCAGGCGACTATTTTGTTCTGAGTATGGTGTACGGCAAATTAGGGAGGCTCCGAGTGCTAATTTAATTAAAATCTGGATAAAGCGGTTTGAAGAGACTGGATCGACGTTTAAACCACACGCAAAAGGTCGTCCACGTACATCTAGGACCGAAGACAATATTGAGAGTGTTAAGCAGTCGGTACTAGAAGATCCACAAATGTCTACTCGCAAGAGATCGTCTGTCCTAAACATATCGCGACGAAGTTTGCAACGAATTTTAAACTTGGATCTTAAATTGCATCCATACAAGCTGCAATTAACTCAAGAATTGAAAGACTCTGACTTCATAGCACGGCTCACATTTGCTAATGAAATGCTCAATCGGTTTTCAAATTTTGAAAACATCCTTTTCTCTGATGAGGCACATTTTCATATGAATGGGTTCGTAAACCGCCAAAATTGTCGTTATTGGAATAGTGAGAATCCCAGACTCAAACATCAAAAACCGTTACATAGCCCTAAAGTGACAGTTTGGGCCGCAATCTCTGCCAAAGGAATAATTGGTCCTTATTTTTTTGAAAACGCACGGGGGCAAAACATCACTGTTAATACCGAACGCTATGTTGCGATGTTGGAAGGTTTTTTGGCCCCAGAACTTGAAAATTCAAGAATAAAGAACTCTAGGACTTGGTTCCAACAAGACGGAGCTACCAGTCACACATCAAATGACTCCATGGCGGTTGTGAAGCAGATGTTCCCTGGCAAACTGATTTCGAAAAGAGGTGATATCCCATGGCCTCCGCGCAGTCCAGACTTGACGCCTCCTGACTTTTTTTTGTGGGGATACCTCAAACACAAAGTCTACACCAATAATCCGAGAAACATCAGTCAGCTCAAGGAGAATATTCGTGGTGAAATGGCAGCAATCACACCAGCACTACTTAAGAAAGTTTTCGGTAATTTCCGTTTGCGGTTAGAGGAGTGCCAACGTAGAGAGGGTCATCATTTAGATGATGTTATTTTTAAAAAAATAAACTTCAGTTATCACTTAATAATTGCTTAGTTTTATTTTAACTATACCTTTTGTATTTATTTTTTAATAATTATTTTAAAAATGCACGTTCTATTGCGCCACCCTGTACAACTGTCGAAGACTCAAAAGTAATATCACACACGGTTTCAATGAGATAAAGATGCTATTATATCAAAACGTGATGGAATTTCGGATCTCTTTTATTCAAGCTACCTGATAAAACTAAGGTAGCCATTTAGGTACATGAAATGGCATACATAATGTTATATAGTATCCTCTCAAAAAAAAAAAAGGAAATATTAACAAAATGTAAACAATCAATGTGATATAATTTCAATTCAAACATATTTGGTAGTTGAAAACTCCTTTATTAATTTCGAAGGAAATGAATCGAACACTCGAACACTGAACAGAAAACGGAAATGTTCACATTGCAATGCGAAACTGCAATAACTTTGCTAAGCCAGACAACGCTGCCTGGCGGAGATAGGCGACCGTGCACGAATGCATTGGCTTTGAATTGCATTCGCACATTCTTTCGGCATCAAACGTGAGCGGAATCCAATGTACGAGTATGTACTTGTACAGTTTGAACATCAAATATAGATAGGTAAGAATTTGAGTACCCTTGAGAGTTTTGGGAATCTGTATACAACATGTAAATTAATTAACGCTCTTACTGAAAATAGTCTGATCAAAATCTTTTTTTGAAACGTTATTATCATGTTTAAGAGGAGACTCCAGTGCCGAGGAATTTGGAAAATAGGTATTTGAAGAAACTATTGGCGTCGCAAGAGATATGTGCGGTAGGCAATCCATGCACGGGCGACGAGGGGCACGGTACGCGGCACGTGATCGCATTGCTTATAATAATACCGTCAAAATGGTGTTGTCACTTTTTTAAAAATTACCGAATTTCGGGGAAGTTGGAATTATTTCGCGGAAAAAAGATGATTTAAAAGTTCATTAGTATTGTTACTATGATGATTACGTCAAATTTTATATTATATTTGGTGTTACGTAACCTTTATTATCCTTATGGGTCGAAGAGGGTTTTCTTTACATATTGTATAAGCTGCATCTACGAGGTATAAAGCGCTTGTAATTTTAGGAAAGTATTTCCCTCGCGTAGAAGCGGTAGCCTAGAGGAACCGGCTGCGAATTACAAGTTGTAGGCAATTTTGAATATTTTGAAAAATTTACCGCACCGAACATATTAATTCATCATCATCATCATTTCAGCCGAAAGACGTCCACTGCTGGACACAGGCCTCCCCCAAGGTTCTCCACGACAACCGGTCCTGCGCCTCTCGCATCCAGCGGTTTCCCGCGAACTTCACCAGGTCGTCGGTCCACCTTGTCGGGGGCCTGCCCACGCTACGTCTTCCGGTGGTCGCCACTCGAGAACCCGTCAGCCCCATCGGGCATCGGTTCTACGGGCAATGTGTCCAGCCCACTACCACTTTAGTGTTACAATTCTTCGGGCTATGTCATTTACTCTCGTTCTTCTACGGATCTCCTCATTCCTGATTCGATCGCGCAGTGAAACCCCAAGCATAGCCCTCTCCATTGCCCTTTGAGTGACTTTGAGCCTTCTTATGAGGCCCATTGTTAGTGACCACGTCTCGTTGTCGTCGTCGTTTGATTAATTACTCTTTAACATTTTATTTTTTTTAAATATAAATATGGCTGAAGTAGATATGTGTAGAGAGAGCAGCGGTGGCCTAGTGATATCAGCCGCGACTTACAAGTCGTAGGATCGAACCCCATCAGGCGCTTTACTTTGTGTTAATTATTTCATCACCACTGCTCCTTAAAACGCTGAAGCAAAATATCGGGAGGAAACCTTTACATATAGAGGCAAAGCTTAGAAGGCAAGTGATATTTTTGATATTTAGTTATATTACCCGCACTGGGCCCGCGTGGTCGATTATGGCCTACTTCCACCCACCAAGTGGAAGCTTGTGTCCCAGAAATGGGATTATTATAGGCTGGTTATGTATCTTCTTCTTCATCTCAGCGTTAATCCCAGTCGTATCCAAAGCTTTTCAGCTTTGGAGTCTAGGGTCCGCTTTACCAGTCTAACTGCACATTTTGGCTAAACTTCAATATTTTCCATGAAGCGACTGCCGTCTGATCTCCATAACCCGAAGGCGATACCGAAGCATTGCAGTTAGGCCAATTGTAACTTTTGAGAGCTCCAACAACCCGTAACGACTGCCATTAGATGTTCGTATGGCAACCGGGACCAACGGCTTAACGTGCTTTCCGAGGCACGACCAACAGGCTGGTTATGTATGTATGAATTTCTCTCGCACACATAATTCAGATCATCTTAAAAATAAATAATAAGCTATTCGGATCAAACCTTTTCAAAATTTGCAGCTGCTGTCTGCAACACCACTGTAATTTTGTTGCGTTTAAATTAATTACTATACGTGTTAAACCTTGTTAATACCTATGTCACTAAACGGCATCACTGGCATAATAGTAGATCCTCCGTGGCGCAGCGGTCAACACGCCTGCCTGCGACGTGGAGGCCCCGGGTTCGATCCCCGGCCAGGTCATGATGGGAAACGATCTTTTCCTGATTGGCCTGGGTCTTGGATGTCTATCTATTATAAATATAGTATCGCCATAACATGGGCTGCCGGCAGAAGTTACCACCCACCAGACAAAGCCTTGCCGACAAGCGATTTGTCGTGTTCCGGCATGATGTCTGGTGAAGCCGTACGGAGGACGGGTCTGAACAGTTGTGTTGCGATGTGTGCCGGGTACGATGCGCCAAATGTTGTTGTGTTGGGAGTTTGGTCGTGGAGGGTCTTCTGATCAATCTCCCTTTGGCGCAGCATCGTTGGTCGTGTTGTTGGATTTAACATTGCATCCCCTCGCTCAACTGCCGTCTTCCTTCCTAATCGCTTAGTTTTTCTGAGTGAATAAACTATTAATAAACTAGCGCACTTTACCATCAACCATCGCATCACTGCTTACCATCAGGCGGGATTGCGGTCAAGCGCTAGTTTATAATTATTAGAACTTACTTTGGGGCTAGCTCAATCTGTGTGACTTGTCCGACGTCCGTATATATTTTTTTCTTTTTTTTTTTTTTGGATTAGTAGTAAGAAGGCATCAACCGAAGCAAGAGATACTTAAACACGCGTGCGCAGCGAGGTTGCCTATAGTTCGAGGGTGCAATTGATGCTTACACCCGAGCTAACTACCTACTCTGCTTTATGTACATCTCGATTGTGAGGTAAGTAGAAAAAAATCGGCATTACAAGAACAAACAATATTTTTAATTATTTTTTTAAAATTATTATTTCAAGAAGGAAATCGAGCTTCGCCGTTTGATATTTAAAATTGATGACTATTATACTCATACGCAGACAAGGCTGAATATCGAAACGACCTCTTTTGTCATTAGGCTGAATGCATTATGTTTATTGCCAGTATAATAGTTAGATGTTCGCGAGCTTTTGAAAAGTTTTTTTAAATTATTTACCGCCCTAGGGCTTTTCTAGCTACATTATTATCCTAAAGCTCTAATTGGTCACCTACAAACCCCATTTGGGGGTAATAAGGACCTACTTACCGAATATGAGAGATATAAAAATGATTTCCCTAAGCTCACAAAGTCTTTAGGTCTTTCCATCAATCGTGTCATACCTACTAATCCATATAATACTTTTATCATTTTTAAAAGTGTACTTTTCAAACTCCTTAGGGACCTCCTCCTTCTGATGAATGTTGCTAGCAAATATCTGTATAAAATGCTGGGTAATATAAAAATGTGTCTGAACTTTGACATTCACGTGCAAATAGAATGTTTCATACTTATTTGAGATAACTTTACGATGCGTCAAACATCGGAGAGAAGATATCCAAAGTATGTAAATTATTTTATGCTTGACAAATATTTTGCATTCATTTCGAATATTTAGTTAAATTACTTTGTTATTTGTCTTTTATGTCCCGTTTAATATTTGGGTTTTATGTATTAATTTTGTCTGCTGGATAATTACAAAATCTTAATAAATTAAATTAAATAAAAATATGTAGCGTTTAAAAATCAAAATGCTCGTAAACGAGGTAAGGACATCTAGCGGCAAATGGTGGAATGAATATATAATCGATTTCATTAAAAAAAAAAATTAAATTAGAAGAAATGCATAATGGATGCATAACTTAAATTTGAATGGTTGAAATTAGTGTGTTCTTATATGAGATTGGTGTTGTAATTTAACATTGTGGAAAGTAAAGAAGTCTATGGTCAAAGGGGACATGACGTTTAAAAAAAAACTGGAGGAAGCATAGGCTGTAGTCTATTTTAGAAGGGGAGTTTTTTTATAACCTCTTATCTTGAGAAATCGAATTATAAAATTTCAATATATTGAATGTCGCGTGAGAGGCAAGGAACCTGTGTGAAGATGAAAACCTGTGTTTGATATTGGACCACGGTGTGTATGTAGAAAATTGATTTAACTCTTAACATCATGCGGTTTGAAACTTGTACATTGAGGAACTTACATGGTCTTTTCTTTTTGACGGAGACCAATAGTTCTCTTTATTAATTTAAGAATTTTAATATACTAAAAGAAATAGTCTCCTCAAGAATGGCATACAGCTGCGTACAGGCCCGTTGATAGCATGCAACATTGAAGCGAACCAACTGGGTGTGAACACAAGTGAATTCAAAATTTATAAGGGTCACACAGGCTGGAGATGCTAGCTGCGACGGCAAGTCCACGGATGATCTAATTTAGGGTAATGTGACATACCCATTGTAAGTGTTCACCTATATTATCTTAGCAACAGCTGCATCATAGTGTCAGACGCGTGTGCGCGAAGTATTTAAATAAAATTCTTGAGAAGACTGAATTCGATTTGTTTTATTCCAATCAATTCTTTATGCACAACATACCCTAGTCTCCTGAAAAAGTTTCGCTGAGCCAGACCGGTGGTAAATAATCCGAAGGTCGTTACAAGTATACTATTTTAATAGAATCAGCCTTTAGGTCCTATATATTATACAGTTATTGTTTTTAAGAGAAGGTTCCGTTGTATTTTAGATAGGTTCAAAATTATTGCTGACAACCAGTATGGCTTTAGGTCTGGTGTTTCCACTGAAGATGCTGTATTAGATATCACGCAAAGTATAGCAAAGACACTAGACAACAAAACTAAGTGCCTTGGCATATTTTTGGACTTATCAAAGGCTTTCGACACGGTTTCTATTCCCAAACTAATAGCTAAGTTAGAGTGTGTAGGCGTGCGTGGTATAGCTTTGAAATTGTTTTCTAATTACTTGACAAATCGTACCCAGCTAGTTAAAATAGGTTCGAGGCACAGTGATGACACTTTGGTGTCTTTTGGTGTGCCTCAGGGAAGTATATTAGGTCCCACGCTCTTCCAAATCTATATAAACGACCTCTGTAAGTTGATGATACCTGATGGAAAGATCTATACATATGCAGATGACACGGCAATTGTAATTCATGGGGCCACGTGGGATGATGTGCAAACTAGGGCTGAAACAGCACTAACATCTGTGATGACCTGGCTTCACCTAAACTTGTTGACGTTAAACCTGAATAAAACTCATTACATGCCCTTTGCAATCCGACGTGACTGCTTACCCCCAAACAGTTATTCTATTACAGCACACTCATGCCAAAATCGGCGGATTTCGTGCGCTTGTGCTGCCATTGCTAGAACTAATAACGTGAAGTATCTGGGGGTGCATTTAGATGAGAGGCTGAGATGGGACAAGCAGCTTGATATTCTAACCACCCGAACTATTCGTCTCATTCACATCTTTAAACGTCTGCGGGAATCGGCTGATTGTAACATTCTCAATATGGTTTACCTTACTTTGTGCCAGTCAGTCCTCGGATACTGTATAACCGTGTGGGGTGGAGCAGCGAAGACTTTAATTTTGAGAGCCGAGAGAGCCCAAAGAGCTGTGCTAAAGGTGATGATCGGGAAACCTTTTAGATACCCCACAGCAAAGCTCTATTCTGACTGCAAGGTTCTGACGGTACGTCAGCTGTTTGTTTTGCGATCTGTTCTCAGAGTCCATGGCTCTCTACTCCCACCTGACCCTAGAAAGCGTACATATGTTGCCCCAAGTGTAAAACACAAAACCTCTTTTGCAAAACATCAATACTACGTGTTAAGTTCTCACATATACAAAATGGTACATAAAAATCTAAATATAATAAACCTAAATAAATTCGATTTGAAATCTAAAATTAAGGACTGGCTCTTTCAGCAGGATTACAATAACACTGAATCCCTATTGGCATACATCGCTTAACAATTACATAACATTATTCAATTTGGAACTCAGCTGTACATATAAACAATCAACTCATAACACACAACACATACACTATCCAATAAACTCACATTACACTTACGAACACACATACTCTCTCTACTCCATACTCAAATAATCTGAAATTGAATGTTTACACCTATTTTTGTAATTAAACATTTAGTAGCTTAAATTACTTTAATTTATAATTTATATTTTTATTTCTCTATATATATAATTGTTAACATAGGATTGGATGTAACATCGATACGCGAAACCAAGGGCCCAACATGTATGTATAGTTCAACTCGATCAGTTCGAATTACTGTCTCCTAAGATACAGGTATTCCCTAGTTTAGGAGGCAGGATTTATTGTTTTGTTACATAGAAATTTTTTTTTAAGGCATATGCCTGCAAACTTTATCTATGTATGTTTTTGGTCAATAAAGTAATTATTATTATTATTATTATTATTATTTTTGTGCGAAATCAGGATAATAATGAGTAAATTATTGAGACATTTCTTATGTGTTTTATTTCAACCCCGCCTCTACTTATATTTCAAATAATTTTAGATAAAAATCTTTACTTTTATATAAAAGAAATTGAATTAATGAATGAATATTGACTGAGTCTCGTACAGGAATCTCGTATTACAAACGAATACGAACTATAGAAACATGAAATATACAATATTTAAAGAAAACCCTGTCCTATCCGCGAAGGTATTTCTAAGTATCGATAACGGATTCTACTAATGCTTACAAAGCCGGGCTAAACTTAAAAAAATCCCCCAATAATTAATATTATTTCTCAAAGAGGTAACTTAATACTTGTGTGGTGGGCAATACATGCGCGGGCGAAGGGATGCAGGCCATGCGGTACGCGGTCGTATAGCTATTCGCTCATAATAATACCGTCAAATTATAATTATATATATATAATAATTATCAAATTTTGGGGTAGTTGAAGAAAAAGATTATTTCCAAATTCATTAGTAAAATTTCATATTTTATTTGGTCATGTGTTATCCTAACCTTTATTATCGTTATGGGTCGGACGGGGTTTTCTTTACATATTGTAGGTATGTTTATGTTTATGACGCAAGGCTAACTTAAACTTTAAAAATAGGTTTTAACCTTAAGTTCAGATTTAACAGTTAATATGACTGGATATACCGTATACATTAGTTTAGATTTATTTGTTGTTGTCAGTTTGCTTCTTTCCAATGTAGAAAGCTACATTAGGATTACCGGTTACTTTGATAGCAATCTATAATTGAGGGTTTATCCAAACTGAGATTTAAGAAAATAGTTATCTATTGTTAATTCATTTCATGATTAATAAGCGACATGTGTTAGTTTAAAAATGGATTTGAATTAATATTTGTTTAATAGAAATAGTTGCTTGACCTACTGTTGATCGAAAAGCATGGTGAATCTTTTAAATAAATGTTTAAACGTCTTAAGCAATAAACAAATAATATAATGAATTCAATGTTAAAATCGAGTATTAGAAATAGTAACACGAATTAGCAAATTATAGTTTGTAACTCTAATTATTGTTACTTGCAAATTGTTATAAAAGCCATTACGTTTTGTAGTACTTACTTATCATCATTATCAACCTTTTTATCGTCCCACTACTGGGCACAGGTCTCCTCTCATACAGAGAAGGATTGAGCGTAATCACCACGCTTGCTCAATGTGGGTTGGCGATTTCAGACTTAAAGTCCAGGTTTCCTCAAGATGTTTTCCTTTACCTTCAGTCATTGGTGTCCAAGGTATACTTAGAAAGTAAATATAACTTTAGAAAAGTTATATTGGTACTTGCCTGACCTGGAATCGAACTCGCGCACTTATACTTGAGACGCTGGTGTTTTAACCACAGGCCACCACGACTACTACTCGTCCTTACTTGTGAGTACAATTTCTGCAATTAATTGAGATTTTAGAGCTTACTTTATTGTATTTGTGATCACTGTTAAGCGAGAAGAATAACAAATTGCGTTAAATCAATTAGGTCTATTCATTTTTGCTACATTTGAGCCTGGCGGTGGAGACAATGGCGTCAAATCTATTGACGCCACAATTTCTAAAAATTCCAATGAGCTTGGTATTCCGTTATATATAAAAAAGAAAGTAAATAACAATAACAGAATGTCCTGTATGACGTCAAAAGGTGTCTTAGCATAACGCTGCGATAACTGATTTCCATCGTCATCATTGTCCTCAGCTCAACTTTACCCACCAGTAGGCATAGGCCTCTCTATTCTTTTGATAATCCCCCATTTCTTTGTATGGCACCTACATACTCTCTAGTCAGTGTAATAAATATTCTGAGCATCCATGCGAATTTTACACTTTACCGGCCCGAACAATTGTACCACGATAAGTTTTGCCGAGCAAACTATCAGTGATAAAAAAAATAGTGCCTGATTTCTAAGGAAGGAATATTATAATTTTTTGTTTCAATTTCAAATCACGAAATTGTCTCATGTTTGTGAAGTAGGTCACGAAAAATAAAGGTTTCGTTTTAATGTAACATACTCGAGCTTCTTGAGAAAAATTACACCTGGGAATGTTGTGTTATTAAATAGCTGGGTGTAGCATATTTACTGTCAAGCACCATTAACGTATACTATTTTGTGGACATCTTACTGCTAAGTGTACTTTTGATAAGTAAGATAACACGATTTACTGACTAGGCATAGAAACTGACGATGCATGGATACTTATACAGGGTGTATCTGACATCGTAACGCAAAACTTCGCGAAAAGGCTAGACCATGCCACTAATAGAATTATGATATTCTTTTATGTCGTTAATGAACGGTTACAGAATTCACAGTGTTTAAAAAAAAGTGTCGGCTCGGCTTTTGAACGTTACAAGCGTGCCGCCGTACGGATTTGTAGGTATGACGTTGATTCCTGATGTAAACTCTATTAAATCAGCTGATAACATAGTGTTTCGAGTTTTGTTCACATTGCGCTTTTTTTTTAATTAGTGAATTGATTAATTTTTACTTTAAAATCTTATTGGGTTATAAAAGTATAGCAATTATGAATGGTCTAAAGAAAAAAAAAAACTGCATATTTTTTTTTTTAATCACGAAAAATCCGGCGAAAATTTCCACCACTGGGGGGTTCAGAATCATGTACCTACTGGATCCATGGTACTCGTTTGTGCGTCGATGTCAGATACACCCTTTACAGTCCACGGCAGACTGCATCAGTAGAGCCACTATAACTATGGAAAACTCTATTTCAAATAAGTCAGAATTTAGAATTTCGATTTTATTTTTATTTTCTAAACCCAGCGTTCAGTATTTTGGAATTTAGCTGAACTTATTGGCGCACCTGCGAGGAACATTTACAGTTTTTTTTTTTAATTTTATTAATTGAATTTTTTATATGGTATCATCAGTGTCTATTATAAATATAAAAATAAACTATTATAAAAATAAACTAGAACTTGACTGCAATCCCGCCTGATGGTAGGCAATGATGCAATCGTTGATGGTAAAGCGCACTAGTTTATTAAGCCTATTCACTTATTAAAAAACTTAGGAATAGGAAGGATGACGGCAGTTGAGCGAAGTGATGCCATGTTAAACCCAAGACCAACACGACCAACGATGCTGCGCCAGAGGCAGATTGATCTGGAGACCCTCCACGACCAAACTCCCGACACAACAACATTTGGCTCATCTTTCTCGGCACACATCACAAGACTACTGCTCAGACCCGAACTCCGTACGGCTTCACCAGACATAATGCCAAAACACGACGAATCGCTTGGCGGCAAGACCTTGTCTGGTGAGTGTTAACTACTGCCGGCGGCCGATGTTTTGGCCTACCACCGAGCAAACCTAATTTCAATTTATTGTTTGCGTTAATTTTTCAAGCCTTAACCGATTGTTCTGAAATTTAACAGACAGGCGGACTGGAACCAATAACATTCAGTGTATTACTATTACAATTTATTCACCATATAGGTTAAGTGACATATAGCATTATCAATTTACCTACTGTTTTTTTTTTTTATAAACAAGTGCATGACCGCAATCCCGCCGGATGGTAAGCAGTGATGCAATCGTTGGTGGTAAAGAGCGCTAGTTTATTAAGAGTCTATTTCACTCTAGCCTTGAAAACACTCAATTTGTAGTCCGACGGGAATACCGTAGCTGGTAAATTGTTCCAGTCCCTTGATGTACGCTGTATAAAATGGGAAGCGAAACGCTTCGTCCGGATCGTATTGGTGTTAACAACGTAAGGGTGGAAACTTACCGTACGACGGGTCGTCCGATGGTGGAACGGAGATCGGGAAATTAAATCATGCAATTCTCTTGCACACTCAGCCAGGTCGCCAATCAACCTCTTCTGCCGTGCCTTGTATCCATAAATCACTACTTATAGGAAAACAATGACTACAGACACAGCAGTGCACTCAATTCATGTCCATGTTTACCATCTTCACTTTTTTAGCGTAAAGGAGACAGGTTACTTTTAAACATGATGAAACATACGCTGATGAAGTCGCAGGCAACATCTGCTTACCCTACACTTAAATAAAGAAAGAAAAAATAGTTTTACCTTTTTTGAATCTATACCAAATATCAATTTGTTACCTGAGCTCCAATACTTCAGATAACTTACGTCCAAACGTTTGAACGGTCGAGCAAATACGGCTTGAACGAGTTTTTATAGATAGTACATGTAGCACCTAAACGCTTGACCGAATTGAGTGTATTGCCGGAATAAAAATCCAGATAAAAAATTTATATTTTAATCTGGCAATATAAATGTACACTCTTATAACATACAAGTTGTATTCCATTATTATTTGATAGAAAATTAAATATGGTAACAGCAGATATCAAATTTAATTATATGAACTTTATAAAGAATAGAATAGAGTTTTACTCGCGTGTTTCGCTATGGAAACAAGATATCTTGAATTGTCTGCATGAGTTAGGTACCTGCCTGTTTAGTCTGTTGCTGAAAATTGAGCTGGAGTGAACTTAATTAGAGATTATGTTTCAGTTCATCTGGTGCGAGGCTTCGATATATGTGAATATTTTTGCCCATTATTTTGCATATGAAATTTCCTTTTGTTTGAAAAAAAAGCTTTCACTTCGATTTTGACGTCTGTCAGTATTGACGGGTCATTCGATACTTACTACGCGTAAGTATTCCCATTTTATTATTAACTAGCAACCCTCCCCGGATTCACAAGGTGCAATGCTGATGTTAAATACACTACAGAAATAGCGGTCATCCGCTACGTCCCGCAATGTTTAAATCTGTAATATCTTTAAAAATGTACATTAAATCAAATGCTGTAAAGGGCCATATAATCTATATTAAATCAACTATTTATTTAATGTATTTAATTAGACAAGGATTAATGCTGTATTGGTTAAAATCGCTTCGTAAATTAGCCAATATTTGTCGCAAAAAATAAATGACAGTAAATTGTTATTGTGGAATATTCATGACAGGTAAACATACCTATACCATTGCAGATTTTTCTGTAGACCTTTTCAATGTGTACAATATTTAGTACATTATTTTGATAAATCTCGCTGCAAACGCAGAAAAAATATAATAATTTACGACATCACATTAGAAACCTCAAAAATAATAGTATTTTTCCACTATTTACTGAATGTTATTATTCATATACACCTTTCTATTTAATCACTCTGTCTATTAAAAAAAAATCGCATCAAAATCCGTTGCGCAGTTTTAAAGATTTAATCATACAAAGGGACATAGGGAAAGAGAAAGTGACTTTGTTTTATGCTATGTAGTGAAGCTAGTTGGACTAGCAGGTTCAGGACCAGGATTTTCTATGTCAGTGATGGACTGATCACCACATGTGCTCCATGGATCACCATCATTTTCGCTTATTTTTATTAACTACTAGCTTTCCGCCCGCGGCTTCGCTCGCATGGAAATCGGTTATATCGCACTTTTAGATTTCCCTCGTGAATATAATTTTTTTCAGGGATAAAAAAGTACCCTATTATTTAATCCGGACTTCTAAATTTACATCAGCAAAATTTCAAAACAATCGGCTTAGTAGTTACGGCGTGAAAGCGGAACAAACAAACAAACAAACTCACTTTCCGATTTATAATATTAGGATATTTGGTGTACTCGTACACATACAAATATTCCAGTAATCTCTCTTGGGAACTTGATGTTTTTTAGGACCAAAAGTAGCCTATGTTACTCTCCATCTTTTCAACTAACTGTATGCCAAAAATCAGATCGATTGATTGCTTAGCTACGGCGTGAAGGAAGGACAAACAAACGCACTTTCACATTTATAATATTAGTATGGATTATCTACCTAATGAATATTAAAAGTTAAGTAAAGAAACAAATATCATGATTAATATATATTTATAATGGTTCTAAGAAAAGAAGACGAGCTTCCTCGACATATTGTCATTACAGCCATAGTTAATCATTTAATCGGTAATGGAAAACGAAAAAATATACCCACAACAAATATACGGGATCAGCTTTAGCATTTACGAGAAATATATTATCCGAATAAAACCATTTGGCGTATCGGAAAAGTTAGCAGACTAAGTACTCTTATACGTTAGACCGAAACTTCAAGGTAGTTATAACAAGTTTGCGAATACTGTTTCGTCTCAAAATAAGAGAACAAAACATTTTCTTTGGTGTAACATTACTTTTCCTTAGAATAAAAACTTTCTTCATTAATATCTAGGTACATATTTCTTTATATAATGAGTGGTAAATTTTCAGTTTCTTGTATTCAAGCAGACGTTTAATTACTTTAAAAATATGCTTACATTGATATATGTTTTGTATTCATTTTATAACATTGACCTAAAATTATTGTTGTGATTTCAACAATATAATCAATTTTAGTTGATTGTCAGTTTACTTACGAAACGAGTTCCTCGAATCTACATAAAACGGGTGTCACATCTCGCTCAAGGACTTAAAGACGAATTGATAAACCACAAGTCTTGTAAATGCAAAACGTAACCACTATGACGCACCGTTAAGCGTCATGTTCTTTCTATTGAAGAAAATATGAACATTATTTCAATGCAAATAAAATTGATTCTTGAATGACTAGAACATTTGTATTAGACAACGTTATTTTTATTTTATACGAAACCTGAATACAGTTTGTTCAGAATAAGCAACTGAATCTATTCCTATCATTTTTACACCATGTTATATTTTTCCCAAATACTTTTAGAAATTGTAGCAGTATGGATACCGAGCGCACATAGCTGACGGTAGATCATAGTACTAGGAGCACAAAGAGACACGTCGCCCGCGTCACGCCGCTTCGGCGCGGGCGGGTGAGCGGTGCGTTGCCTATATTTTTGTTGGGACAACCAAGTAATATAACAAGCGCATAACTTTGTGGTTTTTCATGATATCTTCTTTAATCGACTTCAAAAAGGAGGAGGTTACTCAATTCGACCGTATATATGCTTTTTTTATGTTTGTTCGCGGATAACTTCGTCGCTTATAAACTGATTTTGATAATTATTTTTCTGTTGGAAAGAAGACATTCCCAAAGTGGTCTCATGATAAGGACATCAGAGTTTGATGGTGGAGGACCAGAGAAATCAAGAGAAACTTTCAAAAATCGTAGGGGCAACCAGTGCGTTTGTAAGTTTTTTCATTAAGTATTTTAGCGTCAGCATCCAGTCTAACTGGATGCAGCTGAACAGTATTTTTCACAACTAAAAAGTGTAAAATAAAAACTTCAAAAACTAATATACAAAAACCAAAGACACCGACTTCCGAAATTAATTATTTTTCACTTTTGTAGTGTTTTTTGGAAGTCGGTTGTTTTTTTTTTTGTAAAAAAAAGTTTTGTACATAGATTGTTACATAAAAATACTGGACACGTGGTTTCGGGTTTCCCATACACAAAAATAACGTTATATATAGGTCTATTATGAAGAGGGAATGTAAGACGTAGCGTGGGTAGGCCCCCGACAAGGTGGACGACGACCTGGTGAAGGTCGCGGGAAACCGCTAGATGCGGGAGGCGCAGGACCGATCATAGTGGAGAACCTTGGGGGAGGCCTATGTCCAGCAGTGGACGTCTTTCGGCTTAAATGATGATGATACGTCTATTATATTAGTATTATCACCGCTACTCTCAGAACGGTGAAGGAAAACATCATGAGGAAACCGGCAGGTCCTAGAGCTAAAACCTTCGAAGACGTGTGACATCTACCAACCCACACTGGGCCAGCGTGGTTGATTACGGCCCATTCCCTCTTGTCGAGAGAAGCTTGTCTCCCTACAGTGTGAGCAATATAGACTGATCATGTATGTCTATGTATGTATAAATTACAGAATATTAAGATTTTTTTTAAATTTTTTTTTAATAATTATAAACCAGCGCTTGACCGCAATCCCGCCTGATGGTAAGCAGTGATGCGATCGTTGATGATAAAGCGCGCTAGTTTATTAAGAGCCTATTCACTCAGAAAAACTGAGCGAATAGGAAGGAAGACTGCAGTTGAGCGAGGTGATGCAATGTTAAACCCAATAACACGACCAACAATGCTGCGCCAAAGGGAGATTGATCTGAAGACCTTCCACGACCAAACTCCCAACACAACAACATTAGGCGCATCGTACCCGGCACACATCGCAACACAATAGGGTATTTGACTAAAAAAAACTAATTAGTCCGTCAGTCAGATTTCCAAAAAATACTAGACACGTATTTTTTGTTTTATCAAAACAATAAACATTTACAAATATAAAAGGCATCAAAGATCAGGAGTGGTGGCTGGTGACGTCACTGGCCAGTAAAAAGTGTACAGTGTTGTGACGTCACTCGAGTTTTCAACGCACTGTGTCGTCTGCATTTTTTGTTTATATGAAAAAAGAAAAAATACGTGCCTAGTATTTTTTGGAAATCTGACTGACGGACTAATTAGTTTTTTTTAGTCAAATACCCTATTGCTCAGACCCGTCCTCCGTACGGCTTCACCAGACATCATGCCGGAACACGATACATCGCTTGGCGGCAAGGCTTTGTCTGGCGGGTGGTAACTTCTGCCGGCGGCCGATGTTATGGCCTACCACCGATTTTATAAAGGGTGACTTAATGGGCGATCTTATCGCCAAGAGCGGTCTTTTACAGACCTTTAAATATTTTTTGTGATTCTATGTAAAATCACTGGTGTATGTAGAATTGTCGAAGACCCAAAAGTAATATCACACGCGTCGTCAATGAGATAAAGATACCTTTATATCAAAACGTGATGGGAAATCGGATCTTTATTATACAAGCTATATGATGAAGCTGAGGTGGCCATTTACATGAAATAATCATCATCATCATCATCTCAGCGTTAATCCCAGTCGCATCCGTAGCTTTTCAGCTTTGTAGTCTGGGGTCCGCTTTACCAGTCTAACTGCTGGTTTTGGCTAAACTTCGATATTTTCCGTGAAGCGACTGCCATCTGACCTCCACAACCCGAAGGCTATATCGAAGCATTGCAATTAGACAAACTGTTGGACTTCTGAGGGCTCCAACAACCCGTAACGACTACCATTAGATGTTCGTATGGGGACCGGGATCAACGGCTTAACGTGCTTTCCGAGGCATGACCAGACCATTGCAAATATTCATATTCATGCATACAAATATTTGCACAGAGCGGGGATCGAACCCGCGTCTCCTTGCGCAGCGGCCGCGTTCGCTACCGCTACGCTACGGAGGCTGTCAATTTACATGAAATGATATTCCATATATAAAGATTGTTATAAAGTAACCTTTCAAAAAGAAGGAAATGTAAACAATCAATTTCAATTCAAATATACCTGGTCAATGTTGAATATGCCTTTATTAATTTGGTAGGAAACTGAAAAGATAAAAACTTCGAAGGCATGTGACATCTACCAACTCGCACTGAGCCCACGTGGTAGATTACGGCCCATTCCCTTTCACCGAGAGGAGTCCAGGGTCCCAGGAATGGGAACATAACGTGAAGACAAATTATGTAAAACTATTGACAATGTTGTTGAATTGAGAAGTCGTGGTGGCCTATTAGTTAAAAGACCAGCCTCTTAAGTATGAGTGCGCGGGTTCGATTCCAGGTCAGGCAAGTACTAATGTAACTTTTCTAAAGTTATCATGTACTTTCTAAGTATATCTTGGACACCAATGACTGAAGGCGAAGGAAAACATCTTAAGGAAACCTAGACTTCACGCATTGAGCAAGCGTGGTGATTACGTTCAATGCTTCTCTGTATGAGACTAGACCTGTGCCCAGCAGTGGGACGATAAAAGGTTGATGATGATGATGATGATGATGATAGATTTGATAAAACAAAATATACTGTTAGCAGAAAGAAGTTCGAATACTTGTAGCAACTCGCACCTACCCTGTCTATGCCTACGTCTACTATAATCTATCCCTGTCTATTATAAATAGACAGCTGCCTGATTGACAGGCCCTTTTGGCAAGTAGGCACGTACCAATGTAACTTTTCTAAAGTTATATGTACTTTCTAAGTATATCTTGGACACCAATGACTGAAGGTGAAGGAAAACATCTTGAGGAAACCTGGACTTTAAATCTGAAGTCGCCAACCCGCATTGAGCAAGCGTGGTGATTACGCTCAATCTTTCTCTGTATGAGAGGAGACCTGTGCCCAGCAGTGGGACTATAAAAAGGTTAATAATGATGATGATTGATAATGTTGAAATTGTAGCGTAAATTGACCTAAAATAAGGCTATAAAGTTATATTTCCAAAATACTCAACGTTATTTACAGGTGTGGATGTAATATTGTAAACGGAGTTTAGTTCTACTATCGCAGCTATAAATGTAGCTTGGGGCGTTATCGACCCCAAGATGCCAGTGATATCCGAGGTCAGTCCGTTTGCCAAATACAATTTCTAAGCCTATTGGTGAACTATGTCTCACGTTACTGTAGAATCTCGATAGATTATCGTCAATTTCTTACTCTCTCCGTCTCGTTTTTGATTTATTTTATGAAGTGACTGAGCTTAGTACCTTACAGAGTAAAAAAAAAAAAAACAAAGGCTACATAAGTCTATTTTGCACTTGTGGGAGATAATGAAAAAGTAATCATTGTGACAATAGAGCAACACATGTGATGTAACTTCCACAGGAAGAGCACAAGCTAAACACAACGATACAAATTTGAAAATAAAATACATACAAAGGAAGTTAAAAGCAATGTTCAATGCGAGGCCAAAAATACTAAGATTTCTCAGCGATATTTAAAACTAAATTAATATTCAGTGTGTGCATACATTAGCAAATAAAATAAAATATTTATTTAATCTGCTAGCGCTATTTGTTCTGCTATTTGAACTGTTTGTGTGTGTGAGTATATTGTTTGTAATGGCACCCATGATACAGGAGTAATTCCTAGTGTGGCGCAATGTTAAAAAAAAAGAAACAGAAATCCGCGTGTCTGTGCCCATCTTAACATGATTCCTTGTCTATGCTTTAAGTAACTGATTCACTCTGTAGCATAATACTCGAGTCAGCAAAGTAAGTAAGAGAAATTCAATCAATATTGACAAATTATTACTAAATCAAATAAGCTAACAAGTAGAGTTTTTTTCATTGCCATTATATAATGATTTTACAATGATTTATTTTACGATCATTGGGCCAAATATACGACCCAATGCCCCTCTTAATAATGAGCTGGACTCCTTTAAGAAGAACTGTTGCTCAGAGGCTTTATACAGATATAAGTGTAAGGAAAGTAAAGAGGCCTTCGATTTGGAGTGGGACATTATGGGCTTTTAGTAATGATAATTAGATAATTTTGCGTCACTGCCCAAACGTCATTGATTTTTTTCCCTCTAAGATACAGGCCTAGCCTAGTGTTTAGGGGACAGGGATAAACCTATTGTACCTACCTATTGTAAGGCAGTATTAATGTACACAAAAATTAAAAAAAAAAATTGTTGGAATAAATATTTGTATTTTAATTCTGATCAGAGTTTTGTTGGATTGCTACCGCCGAGAAGACTGTCATAAGCATTTTGATCTTTATTCTCGGTACAGCAAAGTTGCCATTGCACTGAGAGGTCAAATAACTATGAACGGTCTTTAGATACCTATTTAAGGGCAAGTCAACTAATCACTTACATAAAGAAGAGGGTCAGACTCAATGATTGATTAGACTATTTACTAATATCAAAGTTTGCAGTAGAAGAGCCAGCAATTTTCCTTAGAGTACATCGTTATATCAATTAATATAATTATCTGTAACTGCTTCGTTGGGCTAACTGAATCCCTAATAGAAAATTCTTTGTAGCAGTTGGATTTTTGCCAGGTTAATAATCGCTAGTCAGGGTACCTTTGACCAGTGTGTGTTGCCAGTGATGAAATACAGAACTGAATCGTGGTCGCGCTGTGCAGTCGTGCCACAAATTAGTCTTCTTGTGTTCTGAAACCTGTAGCTAAAGTGGAAGTGACGAAGTTTTGGGCCAATAAAACTTAGTAACCCTCGTGCCAGCGACAGGAAGATGTTAACTAACAAGTTCTCCCTACATAATAACATACAACGTAATCAACATTTAATGTTCCCACTCTTGGGACAGTGGCCTCACCTCGGTTAGAGGGAGTGGGGGTTAATCTATCACGCTAGCGGAGTGTGCGATAGTGGATATCACATGTAATCTAATTTTTATCTCTTGGACATGCCGATTTTCTCACGGTGTTTTCCTTTAGAATTTTGAAAGTAGTGGTAATGAAATAATTACTAAAAAGCAAAGCGCGCGAAGCTACGAAACACAGCTGCTCTCCCCAAATAACACAGAACTTAAAATTGTAAAGTAATACCGCAGGAAACTTTTGTAAAAACTGATAACCTTCAAAAGTGTTCGTACACAAAAGCACGAGAAAATTGGCCGCAGGTGGGTACTTTAAGGTTCAGACAGTAGAATTCAATTAAGCTAAGCTCTCAATGCATCAGAGTCATCGAGCTGGCCAGCTCTCTACACAATTCACTAATGTTCAGAGTTCCGTAGAATATATTTTTTATTAAAAAAAAAACTTACGTCACCAAAGCGACACTGTAATGTTAAATATTCAAGAAAGGAAAGAAAATGGTGACATGAAAATGAGTAGAAACTACTTAACTAAAGTATACTGATGAGGTTCATTAAATTATTATTTAATTTTTTCTAACTTTTTTTCTTATAACTTGTTTTATTTTTAATCTTCCTTAGTTTTATGATCCGTATCATAATAAAAACTTTTTTCTTTCTTTCTTTTATCCAGCCCAGAATAATATAGAAAAAAAAATCTTTATTTTTTAGTTTGCAATCTCTTTTCTCCCCTGCGCCCAAACAACCACGTTTTTTGCCACCGGCTATTAAAATACTCGTTTACTAACTAGCAAAAAAGAAACCATTCCTTTTGCTTAAAACCACTTTATTCTCAACTTTAATGTTGGAGTAAAAATATTATAATTGTTTTGTGAGAACAAATAATGAATCTCTTCCTCATTAGAAAAATAATCTTGTGAATTGATTCAACCATCTATCCTGTAAAAATCTTTCCGTGTAAAGTTAGGAGAGGACACTTTGAAGAAAGCTGTCAATCTGACGGGGTCCACGAACAATGCCTGAAAAGGCTGCGCGTTGTTCGAAGGAGAAACCATGGCTACTGGCGCACAGGCAAATGAAGGAACACGGGTGTGTTTTAATCATTAAAAGTCTGATCCGCTCCATTCAGAGCACGAGAGGTATTTTTTTTTTTATAATTAATTTATAAACTAGCGCTTGACCGCAATCCCGCCTGATGGTAAGCAGTGCCGCAATCGTTGATAGTAAAGAGTACTAGTTTATTAAGAGCCTATTCACTCTAGCCTTGAAGACACTCAAATTGTAGTCCGACGGAAACACCGCTGTTCCAGTTCCTCGATGTATGCGGTATAAAGGAGGAGGCGATACGCTTCGTCCGGATCGTAGTGGTGTTAACAACGTAAGGGTGGAAACTCGCCGTACGACGGGTCGTCCGGTGGTGGAACGGAGATGGGGGAATTAAATCATGCAATTTCCTCGCACACTCCCCAAAATGCATCCTATAGAACACCGAAAGGCTGGAAGGCTGGAAGGCTGGAAGGCCATTTAAAGATTTCCCATTCATAAAAAGGACTCATGCTTTTGGTTTACACTATTGACAGCTCCATTCAATACCCTAATTGCATAACACACCATTACTATCAGTTGGAATCATTTTGAAGTTTATTGCTATTCCATTGCTCCCTATGTTTGAAAATGTATCTGTTCAACAACGTAAATAACGCAATGAATGCCGTTGAACTGTCAAAATGAAACCCAATGCTATTCCCTGCAACTTACTTTATCTTAGTTTTCATGCAGAGATTTTTACAAAATAGATTGGTGAGATCGATGTAGGTGTATTATACAGAAACTGCTGTACCTATCAGTACCTACAGAATACAATTGAACATTTTAATCAATATACAGTATAAAACCTAAACAAAGGCTGAGCAAGTGCGACACGAAAATTGTCTATGAAACCTTTGTGGAAATTGTTCTACCAGAATCACGTAGTAGGTACCATCATGTAGCGACTATCTGCACGTGCCTTACACAATTAAATTCACAAAAACCGTTGAACTCACGGAGACAGACAAACTTTTTAAAAGTCACCTAAAATGTATACCCGCCAGCTACGAACGGCGGTTTACCCTCAACCAATAAATAAAAATAAATATTCCTTTAACTTCGGCCGTGTTATGAATGAGAACCCCTGGTATCTTCTCGGGCTCCCTCCAGCCGCTCTTGTGGAAACTGTTTCCATTCCACTGACTTTTCTCGCCCAAGCATACGGGGCTCGCTTTGAACTTATTTTCCACTTTAAGCATTTGTTTTCTTTCTCTGTCACCCGTTTTTCGTTCATATTTAAATGTATGGATCGTCAGTTTGTTGAGCACTGTGAAAATTTTAAATAAATGTATATTTTGTTTTTGTTTTCAAAGACGTTATTAACAAATCATTGCGTTGTTAAGTAACTTACAACTGAGGTGACTGGTATTTATTGGTCCGCTACAGACATTTGGCCGGTTAACTAGTTTACGTTAAGTGACTTCTAATTCCCCTGTTCACAAACCAAACTAAATCTAAGTTTTGTGTATCTTATTCTTTCCATCTCATTAAGAAAAAGACACAATATAAACTAGTTTAGTCCTGTTACATTAGTTTAGATGTCACGGACAGCCTCTGTGGCGTAGCGGTAGCGAACGCATCCGCTGCCCAAGAGGCGCGGTTTCGTTCCCCGCCCAGTGCAAATATTTGTATGCATGAACATGAATATTTGCTCTGATCAACCTCGGAAAGCACGTTAAGCCGTTGGTCACGGTTGCCATACGAACATCTAGTGGCAGTCGTTACGGGTTGTTGAAGCCCTAAAAAGTCCAACAATAGGGTATTTGACTAAAAAAAACTAATTAGTCCGTCAGTCAGTATTCCAAAAAATACTAGACACGTATTTTTTGTTTTATCAAAACAATAAACATTTACAAATATAAAAGGCATCAAAGATCAGGAGTGGTGGCTGGTGACGTCACTGGCCAGTAAAAAGTGTACAGTGTTGTGACGTCACTCGAGTTTTCAACGCACTGTGTCGTCTGCATTTTTTGTTTATATGAAAAAAGAAAAAATACGTGCCTAGTATTTTTTGGAAATCTGACTGACGGACTAATTAGTTTTTTTTAGTCAAATACCCTATTGGTCTAACTGTAATGCTTCGATATCGCCTTCGGGTTGTGGAGGTCAAATGGCAGTCGGTTCACGGAAAATATCGAAGTTTAGCCAAAATCAGCAGTTAGACTGGTAAAGCGGACCCTAGACTCCAAAGTTGAAAAGCTTCGGATGCGACTGGGATTAACGCTGAGATGATAATGATAAATAAATAAAATAAAATTACACACATCAAAAGTGTCTAGGGATCAAGCATTTTTATGCGGATTTCTTGAGATTGAGATGTGGCTTTGTAATAAATTTATGATTTTATAAATTTATATGGATCCTTTTTGGTGCATTTCATAATTTGAATCAGGAACTGTGAATCAAATTCGAGTAAAAGATGAAAATCAGCTGTCAATATTTTTCCTATAAAAACATACAACGCATTGAAGACATTATTAGTGCTACTGTTTCCCTACTACTGATTAAAACCAACGTTATTATGGAGCGGCGACGTCATTTAAGCAGGGAAGAAATGCTCAGAGCCGTGGGAATGATAGAAGCTGGTTCCCGGCAACGTGCTGTGGCTTTAGCTCTGAATAGAAGTCAGAGTGTTATCAGTCGACTTTGGACACGTTACCGAAGCACTGGTACCGTGGCTGAGCGCCATGGAGGACGGTATCGCTGCACCACACGGAGACAAGACCGATACATTCAAATCTTAACTCGAAGAGCTCCAACAATAACCGCCATGATGTTAGCCGTGAGGCTTCATCACTCTTCAGGGAACTTAATTAGCGACCAAACAGTCAGAAACCGCTTGCATGAAGTGAACGTTCATTCCCGAAGACCGCTACGGGTACCACCTATAGCAATGCACAATCGTAGGATTCGATATCAATGGGCTCTTGAACACAGAAATTGGGCAGAAGAACAATGGCGTTTCGTGTGCTTTTCTGATGAGTCTCGTTTTGGTATGAGACCGGATACAAGACGTATACGACACTGGAGAACCCCTGGACGCCAACAGCGATTAAAATCCTGCCAGGAAGTCCATCCTTATAGTGGTGGAACCATCATGGTATGGGCGGGTATTTGGATCGGCGGAAGAACTGAGTTGATTTGGATCAGAGGCAACCTCAACGCTCAAATTTATGCTGAGACGATTGTATCAGACGTCATCGTTCCTCTACAAGTGCAAATCGATCCCTTATTTCAGTTAATGCATGATAATGCACGACCGCACACCGCAAGAGTTGTAAGACAGACTCTCGCCGCAGCTAACATCAATGTCCTGCCCTGGCCTGCTCAGTCGCCAGACTTGAACCCGATTGAGCATGCATGGGATATGCTACAGAGAAGAGCTCTGCCGATAATGGAGGGTATCCAGTCGCAAGAAGACCTTTTTTTGTTGTTGCAACGAACATGGGCGGCCATTCCACAGCGTGATTTGGATGAATTCATTTTGAGTAAGTATGCCAAACCGATGTTCTTGTGTTGTTAGTGTTCGCGGTAGAAACACGGATTAATAATTGTTTAAGTTACCCAATAAAATTTTAGAGAAAACTGTTATTTCAGTCTTTTTTTCGAACTTTTGTGTTAGTGGTTCAAATGTCAAATATCCCTTTATTAGGAAAATGGCAAATTTCTTTATTAATGCAAAGGTGACTTGGTTTATCATTACTGTGACAAACGAAAACACTTTATTTGATGAATCCTTAAAGAAAATTTTAATTAATATCAATCAGGAGAAAAGTTATTGCAAAAATATATGTTGATCCCTAGACACTTTTGATGTGTGTATATGGACAAATCACACAAAAAGCTAGCCCCAAAGTAAGTTCGAGGCTTGTGTAATGGGATACTTACTCAACGATACTATATTTTATAATAACTACATATATAGATAAACATCCAAGACCCAGGCCAATCAGGAAAATATCGTTTTCCATCATGACCTGGTCGGGGATCGAACCCGGGGCCTCCACGTCGCAGGCAGGCGGGTTGACCGCTGCGTCACGGACTAAATTAGTTTAGACGTCTAGCTATTCTGTAGTGATGAAAGAATGTACTATCAAATGTAGAAGTCCTCTTCCACCTTAAAGACTACTATCGGCTGCGCTAAACCGGCTACAGCACGCTAGCGCATTATTTTGTATCCGTGTGTGTCATATTCCAACCAATCAACTGCATGCTGTGTAGTATCTCTACGAAGAATTAAAGATGTAGTCTATGCTAGACAAGGAAAACAATATTAATAAATCGTTTTTTATCGCCGTCTTCATTTTTCTTTAAAGTAATGCAAAATTTCGTTACCTCAGTTGAAGTTAATTTAGCGGCCGCACTTAACATTGATGCGATCAAATGCGTGCAATTGTGGGATCAAATCCTAACTATGACAAAAAAAAAATTGTTGTTTCATATAATTTATTATTGTGATTATTGATTAGTATTTTAATGTAAAAATGTTTGCAAATAATATTTAAATGAATAGGAAAATTTATTGAATATTTATACTAAAAATGGTTTTGATTACATGTTTTAGTTTACTATGGATTAACAAATAATAAACATATTATTTATTTATTAGGTGTAGGTATACTCATAATAAACGAATGAGTAATCCCTGACAAACTTATGATATTGTTATATATGTTATAAAATATAACCTCTTCTCTTTCTGTCGTTGCGTTAAAAACATTTAAAACTATTTTTTTGTGCAGACCTTCGGCATGTAGTGTGCGTAATGATGTGCCGAACTCGTTGGCAAAACGTCTTGTTGGGATAAAACCATTCGTCTCATATTCAGCTAGCATATAACGACTTTGAGGCTGGTTAATAAGGGGTGGCCTTCTACTTCTCTCACAACACTAACTACCTTCGTACTCAAACCTCTTGACCCAAAGACTTACAGTATTTCTCTAAAACAGTAACAATTTTATTACACACTTGCAACAAGCGATTGGTTTGCACCTTATCCAAATAATAATAAAAACAACTTACATAAAAGCCGGTTTTATATGATATTTGAGATGTATTGAGTCCATTCATATATTCGCTTCGACACTAATGTTAGCATGCATATTGATTAAAAAAGTAATAGTAATAACACAAACTCGTAACTGTATGTTGACCAACTAACAACAGCTAATATTATTTGAGATATATCCCAGCTAATAAGTAGTGTAATATTTTATGTGAACTAGTGATTCACTTGGTTTTAAATCTACCCTCATCTTTTTATAATGACTCTAATATAGAAAAAATCTTAAAATAAAATATCATCGTTAAGTTGCGGATCGGTATTTTTAAATATTTTTGTTGTCAGTATTCAGAACTCACCAATAAACTTAAAAAAAGAGAAAGTAAGTTATTAGATTTGAACTCGAACTACCTTAAATGCTTATCATGGCGTAAACCGCTTAGCTATCGAGACACTTACGGAGAGCGTTGAAATTAGTAGTACCTAACAATCATAAGCGGGCAGCAAGTTGTCAAATTGTATGAGTGTGTGTGATTTTATTATAGAAGAAGAAGGTCGTAACTACAACTAGTATTGCTTGTCCATAGTTTTGTGAGAATGTAACTCGACTTTTGGTTGTGATAGTACACGTACTTTCGTCACCACAGACTGATTACACGTCTTGTTTACATTTACAAGCGAAAACCGTAAATAAACTACAGAGAGTTGCGCAACAATAGGTAAATAATTAATTAACTGTGTCATTAGTTAACGCCTGTTTTATTAAAGTAACAGAATCATTTATAATGCGGCAGTTTCTCAAAACTAGATTATGAGGATTATAATGTAGTTTTGAGAAACTGCCGCATTTCATAGTAAATTTACTGTACAAATACTGTAATCTATACTGGCGGTCTATTCTGTACAAATCTTACTTGAACTGAGGTTGTGTTCTATTTAATGCAGGGGATTGAAAGTATTGACAGCTCATTCCGCGTTCAATTCACCTAAGTTGTCGATTGTGAGATTTTTACATATTTGCGCTGCTGAAGTGTTCATGACATAGTAGTTTTAAAAAGTTGACCGTTGTAGATCGTCGTCGTTGTCACTAATATCATTCTGTATCTGAAATTGCATATGCTATTTTAACACCCTTATTAGCTGTTACAGTAAGTACCTTTCTCATAAATTTTAGGTTAAAAAGTTCTGTCATTTGAAAAAATAGTATTGAAATAATATGCACCCACGACACATGAATAATTCCTAGAACAGTAAAAAACATTCAAAGGCATTGAGGGATGTTTCCTGGATAAAAAAAATTGATTCTATTTAGTCCGTCATTCAGATTATAGAAAAATATTGGATAGGTTTATTTTGTTTTATCAAATCAATAAAAATTTACAAAAATAAAACGCATTAAAGATCAGGAGTGGTGGCAGGTGACGTCACTGCTCGCTAAAAAGTGTAGCGCGAAATGACGATACACCAATTATCAACGCACTGTGTCGTCTTCATTTTTTGTTTATATGAAAAAAGAAAAAATACGTGTCTAGTATTTTTTGGAAATCTGACTGACGGAGTAATTAGTTTTTTAGTCAACTACCCTATTCTATATTATTGTTGTAACAATTTTATTTATGTTTATAAACTAACTTACTATATTTGCGCTGTATCGGGAAAATTTTATGTACCTAGTGAAAATAATATGACGACTATCCTTTATATAAGCAATGTGATGTAAGCGTCACTTTGCCAATGGCGCAAAGATAATCGGCTTATTATTTTCAATACATAGATTATTCCAGATCCAGCGCAAACAACCTTGTCAAAAACTCGTGCTCAGCTAATTGTATTGCAGTCTGCATATGTGTATAAGATTTGTATACAAATTCCAAATACGAATGTGTTACTCCAAAAAACAATTTAAGCGAAACTCCGTCTACAGTACGGAATATATTAATGCTGTATTCAGCGACTCGGCGAGTTGGTGAGATTAAAATCTGTTTTACCAACTCAGTGTTTTCCAGTTTGTTGAGTATATTGTTAACGTGAATGCTGTATGTGCAACGCTATCTTTGCTGATTCTGCTGTATGGTTTAATATTGTTTTCATGACAGCATAAACGTGTTTGAAATTGGAAGCATAACACTTTATGCTTCCAATTGCCACTGCAACAGAGTGTTTATTTAAAATTTGTGGTAGTTTTATGAAAGAGGTTTTGTCTAGACGATGAAAATTTACTAGAACATGCCCTTAACTTCAAACAGATGGAGAGACGTTTCATTTTATCATATGCAAAGGTTTATTAAATAATCTTTTTTTTTTTAATAATTTTGAACTTGCGCTTGACCGCAATCCCGCCTGATGGTAAGCAGTGATGCGATCGTTGATGGTAAAGCGCGCTAGTTTATTAAGAGCCTATTCACTCAGGAAAACTGAGCGAATAGGAAGGAAGACGGCAGTTCAGCGAGGTGATGCAATGTTAAACCCAACAACACGACCAACGATGCTGCGCCAAAGGGAGATTGATCTGAAGACCCTCCACGACCAAACTCCTAACACAACAACATTTGGCGCATCGTACCCGGCACACATCGCAACACAACTGCTCAGACCCATCCTCCGCCCTTCTCTCACATAATTCTTCCAACATAGTTAATAGATTCGAATTTCTCTAGTAGATATTGTTCAGTATCAGCTATATTGATTAATTCATGGTTATAGCATGGAAATACGCTAATCTGAATACTGGTTGTTACAGGGCAATGACTCGACATCAGAATGTTTAATGAAGTCGATTTAATCATATAATGTTACCGTAAATTATACAAATTCTTTTTCTTCAAATTCTTTCATTATTTTTTTTTAATATATGAGTATTTTTGTGCCATTGATATATTTTATTTCTTTCAAAATTTTTGTTCTATACAATATGTTAAGAAAACCCTGTCCGACCCATAAGGATAATAAAGGTTAGGAAAACATATGACCAAATATAATATAAAATTATACGTAATCATCATAGTACCAATACAAATGAATTTTGAAATAATCTTTTTTTCCCGCGAATTAATTCCAACTTCCCCGAATTTGGTAATTTTTAAAAAAGTGACAGCATCGGTATTTTTATGAGCGAATAGCGTTGCGACCACGTGCCTCATGCCCTGCCGCCCGCCGTCCGCGAAAGGGTGCACATTTATTAAGTTACCTCTTTATGCGAAATAATATTTATTTTTTTAGGGGGATTTTTTTTTCAAGTTTATCCCGGTTTTATATCTATTAGTAGAATCAGTTATCGATACCTAACAATACCTTCACGGGTCGGACAGGGTTTTCTTAACATATTGTATAGTTCACAAATAGTATTTTTGATTTTATTTAAGTCTGTATAACATTATATAAATAAAATTTGTCTGTATAAAATTTTGGCGAAATTCGTCTTTAGTCGACTAGTACCTATCTATCGAAAACGTTCAGTAGAGATGGTCTCTTTAAATATATCCCCAAAAATAATACTTCATTTAACTATTAAAATTTTTGTTACAGACTTAATGTTCCCTAAGGAAAATAAGGTTTTCTTAACCGTAAAAAGGAACGTGGAATTCAGCATTCCCTAGTTGTAAGCCATTAGACCATGTTCCTGAATTTCACGAGTCGTATTATGAAAACTACGTGCAAAAGTAATGATACAACAAATGAAATATTTTGTTAAGGACACTCACAGGATATACAAACAGTAAAGCAGGAATATAAAAACTAAAATAAAATGACATTAATTCCATCCAGAAATAAACGAGACCAAAGATGCTCCAGTACAGTACAACAGAGCGAGACAGTCAAGTTTTGACCTTAAATATTATATTTTATTCATTTTATAAACATTTCAATAAAGTGAGTATAAAGACTAACAAGTCAAAAATAAGTCTTGGTAGCCTAGTTGTTAAAACACCAGCCTCCCAAGTATGAGTGTGCGGGATCGATTCCAGGCCAGGCAAGTACCAATGTAATTTTTCTAAGTTATATGTACTTTCTAAGTATATCTTGGACACTAATGACTGATTACAAGGCGAAGGAAAAACTATTGTGGAAACCTGGACTTTTAAGTCTGAAATCGCCAACCCGCATTGAGCAAGAGTGGTGATTACTCTCAATCCTTCTCTGTATGAGAAGATGCCTGACTAACATGAAAACACCGGTAGAGAGAGAGAGAGAGGGACCAAGCTGTCATCGGCCAGAAATCCAATGCGAGAAACTTTCTAATAATTCGCTCTGTGTCCAGGAGTACATTTCTTTTATTTTTTAATTAGCCAGAATTGTTTATTTTAGTTATTTTCATAGTCTTATGACTTATGGGATTCTTCTCTGGGGAACTTGTGCGGACATCAATACCATCTTTGTTTTACAGAAAAGGGCTGTTCGAGCCATTTACAACCTTGGTCCTAGAGATTCTCTTAGAGAAAAATTCAGAGAGGTGAACATTCTGACTGTAGCTTCGCAATATATATTTGAAAATCTTATGTATGTACATAAAAATATATCTAATTTTAAGAAAATAAGCGAAGTTCATAATATAAATACCAGGAACAAACACAATCTTGCTGTACATCACACTCGTCTCCACAGAGTAGGCAACTCGTTCATGGGTCAATGTATACACTTTTACAACAAGCTTCCCATGGACATTCGAAACTTACCCATTAAACGATATAAAACCTATATAAAGGCCAAACTTTGCAAAAAGGGGTATTATAAAATCTCAGATTATTTAGAGGATAGAGAGGCTTGGGACTGAGCTGCTCGCTCTGTTAAGCATTGTTATTAAGCAATATGCGTAATTATAACGTAAATTATTGTAAACATTTTCATTTTTAATGTCTGGACTTTAAAAAAGACGAAGATCCCTGAGTTTGTTTCGGCTATTTCTTCTCAGAGGTAGTCAGTTAGGAAATGCCGGCTTCATCTAGTTTAAAAAAAAAAAAAAAAAAAAGAAAAAAAAACATGACGTGTAAAAGTGATCGGTGATCCTACTTGCTTAATAAACGATTTCATTTCATTTCATTTCATTTCATTTCATTTCATTTCATTTCATTTCATTTCATTTCATTTCATTTCATTTCATTTCATTTCTTAATCTGCGGTTTTCAATGTCTGGATCGCGACCCCTTAAGACATCAAGTCTCAATAAGAGGGTTGCCGTTTCTTTAAATTTATAGAAGTTTCTAAATGGAATCTCATGCTTTAAAGTTTCAGTGATTGACTAAGTAAAATCTGTTTTTTCTGTTTATTCAATAATTACCCAAATTGATAAGTTTGGAAATTCAAAGTTAGAGGGAAGAGGGGTTGCGAAATATTTTTCGATACTAAGGGGGCCGTGACATGCAAAAGGTTGAAAAACACTGTTCTAGATTATCACTTGAGAAAAATCTGGAAAAACGTAACGTAACCATTTTTTTGTAACCCTATACTTTCCCTCTGCTGGACAAAGAGCTGGCTTCTTCCGAGTCCTTCAAGGAACTCTTTTCCGCTCGCGATACAGTATACGGTGACTAAACATACTAAATATAGCCTTGACTTTAACATGTAAAATGATAACCACACACAGGTTTGAATAATTCTACTTTGCCTGAACTAGGTTCTCTATTATTACTTGCACTTGTAATACATACATGATATAGCCTATAATGTTCCCACTGTTAAGCCTCTTCTCTTTGAGAGGGAGTGGACTGAAATCTACCACGCTGGCCCACGTCGGATTGGTAGATGTCACATGTCTTCGAAGTTTTGCCTCTAGGACATGTCGGTTTCCTCACGGTGTTTTCCTTCACGTTCTGAGAACAGTGTTGATGAAATAATTTACACAAAGTAAAGCGCATGATGGGGTTCGAACCCACGACTTTCAACTTCTAAGTCGCGGCCGATACCACTAGGCACTATAATTGTATGGGATTTTTTTCTGTTAGCTAAATGTACACCTTCACTAACCGTTCGTATGAAAATAAATCTTTATCGTCATCGGCCTAGCCTTTTCCCAACTATGTTGTGGTTGGCCTCCAGTCTAACCGGATTCGGCTGGATACCAGTATTCAATATGGAGTTGCTGCCTATCTGACCCCTACCTGACCACAACCTAGTTACGGGGTAATACGATACCACTTGTTATAACTGGTTGTCAAACTTTCGGACTTCTGACGACCCACAACGACTTTTTTTTTTTTTGGAACAATACCCGCCACACATTTTGCCACCCACTGCAAATCTTGAAAGCCAGAATCAACAGTGGAGACCGCCAGAAAAACGCCCAGCAATGAAGCTCGACGAGTCCCGGAGAAATGATTCTACTGTCTTGGGTCCCGCAACGAAATTAATCAGAAAAAAAATAGCGGAGGAGTAAGGAAAAATATATTTTTTCCACTTCCCTCCATAACAAGCAGGAGATAGAACAGACCCCCTACGACTATCAAAGAGTAACAAAGACAGTCGGGGCCTACAAATTAACGTGCTTTCCGAGGTACGGAGGGGTCTCGTTAAATAAAAATGTTCACCCATCCACAGAAAACCGCGGCAAGCGTAGCTTACGTACTTGATCAATCGACCTGTGCGGTTGTTATTATTTTAGCCATGACGCAGAAGCCCTTCTTATGAAAATAAATATTGTTATTGTATTATAATAGTATCTCAAGCAGAATAATGAATGGAACTAAATACTATATCGGTAGGTTTAAGATCCAGGATAGATTTAATTCTAATCTTATCGGACCCTTTACCCAAATAATCACATCTATCCACATCGTACCATAGCTCGAGCATATCCAAATGATTTCCTCCATTCCATGCCCAATTAACTCGTAGAAGGTCCGTTAACGGGATTTAGGCAAGATTTCAAAAGCCTCGGGCCAAGGCCTTACCTCTCTAATAAGATAAGTTTATCACACTTGCCCGTATATTGGCCTATATGGTGTAACCCCTAATTTGATTTGATTAATTCGATGTGGAGTTTACATTCATTAGGGCTTTAAGCTGGATTCAGAGAACATTTATTTGGTTTGGTGTTTATTTTATTGTCGGCAGTGGTGAAGCGATTGACTGCAGCGCTGTTAGTCCAAGAAAAGGAAATGTGTAAAGTTCGCCTTGCCTAACGTTTAGGACCCAACATTGTTTTAGGCAAAGAGGTGCTTGAAACTGTGGGCTCGGCAGTTTTTCTGGGAATAACAGTAGATACCAAACTTCAGTGGGGACCACACATATCAACCCTAGCAGAAAGGCTCAGTTCGGTCGCCTACGCCGCCAGGAAATTAAGACAATATACTGACGTTGATACAGCTCGTTTAGTTTATTTTAGTTATTTCCACAGCATTATGTCCTACGGTAATCTACTGTGGGGCAAAACCGCTGACATACAAAATATATTTGTATGTCAGCGGTCTCGGTGTCAGATTTTCTCTGAGAGATTTCTTTAAAAACATTGGTATTCTCACGGTTGCTTCGCAATACATCTTAGCCAACATTTTATATGTTAGGCAAAATATTCATGTGTACACCAAAAATTGTGATATTCATAATGTTAACACTAGAAACAAGGACAAACTGCGAGCCCCTTTTCACCGACTTCAAAAGTTTCATAACTCTTTTGTTGGGCTTGGTATAACTTTTTATAACAAGATACCCTCGGCTTTGCTAGAGTTGCCTTACAATGCATTTAAAGCACAAATCAAATCCAAGCTTTGTTCAAAGGCATATTATTCCGTAAGTGATTATTTAAATGATAAGAATAGCTGGACGCTCTGATTAACTCAGGACAATGTTTGTTTTCTTTCTCCGGAATTAGCTTACTGACACGTTATATGAGTTCATATAATTCACTTTTTTTTTTCAATATATAAATATGTAAGCTGTCACGCCCTTTATGCCTGGCGCTTTTATTGAAGTAATAAGTTTTTAGTTATTTACATTTACATATATATATATATATATATATTGTTTTGCTGGTATTTTGACGTGGTAGCTGGCATATTTTCAATAATTTCATTGTTGTTGTATTTTTTGTGTTCATCACTATACATAGTATTGTAAAAAGTCATGTGTCTTTTTAAATGAACAGAAAGCTGGGCTGCTGGGGAGTTTCTTCCGCCACTTCTTCTTCCCAGCGAAAGCACTAGGAAGTGTTGATGGGTGGGCGTTTTGGGGGACTGTCTTATGTAATATTGACGTTCAAAAAGTGCTGATTCTCAGCCTAATTTGAATAAATGACTTTGATTTTGATTTGATTTGTTTGCCGCGGGTTCGATTCTCGCACGGAACAAATATATGATGACCTACAAGTAGTTTTTCCGGGTCTGCCTTTTTATGTAAGTAAGTTTTCGAACGGTTAGTGATGGTGTTGGTTTAAGCCAACAGTAAAAGAAATCTCATACCATTATAGTGTTAAAATTAAAATATTTTTATTACAAGAAAGCAGCGGTGGCCTAGTGGAACCGGCCGTACACGTTGTTGGTCGTAGGTCCGAACCACATGAGATGCTTTCATCATCATCAACCTTTTTATCATCCCACTGCTGGGCACAGGTCTCCTCTCATACAGAGAAGGATTGAGCGTAATCACCACGCTTGCTCAATGCGGGTTGGCGATTTCAGACTTAAAGTCCAGGTTTCCTCAAGATGTTTTCCTTCACCTTCAGTCATTGGTGTCCAAGATATACTTAGAAAGTACATAAAATTTTAGAAAAGTTACATTGCTGAAAAGTTACTTGCCTGACCTGGAATCGAACCCGCGCACTCATACTTGAGAGGCTGGTGTTTTAACCACTAGGCCACCACAACTACTAATGAGAATGAGATGCTTTACTTTGTGTGAATTATGTCAACATCCACTGTTGTCAAAACGGTGAAAGAAATCATCGTGAGAAAACTTGTGTTTTGTCCTAGAAGTTAAACTTCGAAGACATAATATGACATCTATCAACACGCACTGGGCCCGCCCAATCTCTTTCACCGAGAGGAGGCTTGTGTCTCAGGAGTGGGAAAATTATAGACTGATTACTTGTGTTGCATAAGATGTTCAATAAACCAAAAAATTACATATTTTGAACATATTAAGTACGTATGTGTCTCGTGTACAATTAGCCATATTGGCACTTAAAATTCCTTCCTATTAAATGATCTCTAATTTTGGGTATGTAAGTATTTGTGTATCTATTTTAGTGTATTTTATGTATAATATTTGTATCATTTAATGTACGGAAGGTTTTCTATCAGGGATAAGTCCTCCCATAGCTGGGAATTCAACAATGACGGCGGTAAGTCCCCCCTTTGAGAAGTGGCTAAAGAGGCACCCTCGACCTGGTGTAAGTCTCACCGGACACGCCTGTTTCGGGAGATTCAAAAGCCAGGGTGTCATCACTGTTGAGGACACGGTGGAGGTCTGCCTGACTTGGGTAGATGCTGGCAAAGGAGGAGGCGGAGCGCGTGAGGGAGCGAGAATCCCAGCGCCCTCACGCCTCTAGTCGCTGCAGGAGACGCCCTGGCCGGGAGAAAACATCGAAATCCCGGCTACCGTAGGCGCAGCCTTACCAGGCCCGGGTCGACGGCGCGTTGTGTTTCACGCGCGCCTCAACAAAATGTCAGCACATCGTGACGGGCCGATGCCTCCTAGGTCAGGGTTGCGGGTTGGTTAAAAAAGAAACCGTGGCCCTGGTGCACAGGCAAGTGAAGAATCGCGGGTGGGTTTTAGTCAGTAAAAGTCTGACACGCCCTTCCGCTCCGCCCAGAGCGGGAAAGGTCATTTGATGATTTCCCATACAGAACAAAAAAAGGCCTTCCAATGTATATTATGTAGTGTTGAATGTATTATATATACGATTTTGTTGTACAGATGACAGTACATCAAGCTACTACAATCTGTCAGATTTCTTTATTAGATTTTAAACTTTATCGCTGAAGCATTAAGGCTGAAGGTTGATTGGGAATATTGGCAGTTTCGGGTAGCTTGACCAGTGTAGCTACCATGAGTTTACATTACAAGACTCGATCGTCAATATCGAGTGCGTTTGACTCATTGATTGGCCCGCTTCAAGATTGTAAGAACTCTCAACCAATAGGAGCGCCAAACGCGCTCGATATCGACGATCGAGTCTCGTAATGAAAAGTCATGATAGCTACACTGCTGTCGTCCTTATACAGTAAAGTATATATGTGTCGGAGTCTATTATAATTGTGAGTAGTCAATAGAATTCATTATGATGTATTTTTCTTATTGAATTTAAGTGATTTTTTTTGTCTCCCACATGTAAATAAATAATAACGCAATAAGCATTTAGGAAGTGTCCGAATTATCATCCTCAAACCGCACAAAATAAACCGTTACTATTAAGGAGACTCAACAAGCCAAGATGAAAGACTAATAATATAAAAAGATTGAATCTCATAATAAATTAATGCTGTCGCCTTTAACGACTTACCCATCGGAGTTTTAATTTTCCAGTTCCCTTGATGACACTAATTAGAATTTTAATAAGACCTCGTAATAACGTGATTAGTGCTTCCATATAACTTACCGGGATGCCCGGGATGCCTGACCTGCGAGTTAGAGATGGCCGTATTATCCTCATTAGCGAACGTTCGGACAGTGTTATTTATGTTCGAATTGGTAATCCGATACTAGCCCCGGTTTTCATGTTCACCAACTAAACTAAATTTAAAATTAAGAAGAGGACAAAGGATAAAATATTAGTTAAGTACTGTCAATTTAAGATTCTTTATAAACAGTTTAGACGCGATTAAAAATAAGGCGACTAAAACGACATCAGTTTACATCAGGCGCGGACTAATTTGACAGGATCGTTACAAAATAGAAAGAAACAGATGCAATGAAATTAAATTTAGTTTAAGTTATGAACAAGGGCTCAAGCCACTGTCTATAGTTAGGTTGATTTATTTTGTTGCCAATTAAAGCTATGACAATACGTACACCTGGTATATATGATGTATTGTATACTGTAATACTGTACTATCTTTACGTCAGATTGCGTAACAGATAGAATAGGGATGTTTCCTGGGTAAAAAAAAATTGAAACTATTTAGTCCGTCATTCAGATTATAGAAAAATATTTAATACTTATATTTTGTTATATCAAATTAATAAAAATTGACAAATATAAAAGGCATCAAAGATCAGGAGTGGTGGCTGCTGACGCCACTGCTCGCTAAAAAGTGTAGCGTGCAGTGACGTCACACGAGTTTTCAACGCATTGTGTCGTCTTCATTTTTTGTTTATATGAAAAAAGAAAAAAAACGTGTCTAGTATTTTTTGGAAATCTGACTGACGGACTAATTAGTTTTTTTTTAGTCAAATACCCTATTCCATTCATTCTAATTTTTATTTATCGGATTCGGTTCGAATGAAGTGTAAGATGCCAAAATTCTTAGATACTATAATACTTGTTGCCTATATACTAAGCAACTTTAGCTAAGGCACTAACAATACTTTTACCTTTGTTCCCTCAACTGACAACCGACAAACTGCGCGTTTTAGGTATGAGGCAACAACACTTTAAGAAGGCGTTCGATTTTGTTCTAAATGGCGTCCTACTTTAAAAAAATCCGCAGTTGGTTTTACCTCGATTTTTTTTTTTTTTTTAAACTCTTCTCGAGTTATTTCACATATCGATATCAGTATGTTCAAATCTCCGGACATAAATCTACCCCATCTTTAACTTGCTCTGGTGTAAACCAGGGTGGTACCTTGGGGCCTATGTAATTTATTATAATGGCTAATGACCTGCCGAAGATTGTCAGACCGGCGCGATGTCTCATTTTTGCGGATGACCTGAAGATATTCTTGGTATTAGTATTATAGCGAGCCTGAGTATAAGGCACCGCTGAGGGACTTTGATATGGTAGTGAAATGGAGTGAAACCAATCACTTAGAGTTTGCGCGCGCCCAATCAACATCTACCACAAATCAGGAATCCCTCTGGAGTGCGTCTTCGAAATAAAAGATCTTAGACTGAGCTTAGATACAAATATGACCTTTAATATGCACATTGACAATATCTGTGCTAGAGTAGATATGTAGTGTTCCTCGAAGCTGCACTTAAAAGAAATAAAGTGGATGAAGTACCTGAAAAAGAAGAAGAAGTTGTTAAAAATAACAAAGATGCAAAAAAAGCTGAAAATACACATGATAAAAGAAACATTCAATATTCATTCATTTATCTATATATGTATCTATTACAAAATATAGTATCGTTGAGTTAGAATCCCATAACACAAGTCTCTAACTTACTTTGGGGCTAGCTCAATTTGTGTGATTTGTCCGTATATATTTATTTATTTATTTATATATTTATTTATTTATTATTATTTATTAATGTTAGGTATATAGTTGGCTGGCAGTGTGCTTTGGTGTACACTGTTAGTGCAGCTAGCAAATTATATAAATAAATAAAAAAGTACGCTACAGGCTCGACTTGCCGGGTCAATTTAGTAGGTTGCCCAGCTGCCAAGCGCCGGGCACGTTAGTGCAATACACACTCATGTACCTACCACGTGGCGTCATCCATTCATTACTTAAGGTATTGACGCTTCCCGCCGCTTAAATAATAACAGTGATCCAAACTTCATGTTTTTCATACTGAAAATTAAAGAAATGCATGTCTACCTCTAAGTCATCATAAATATTATTTCTATTGTATAGCTATATATCCATTCCCATACATTATACGCCACCAAACTTGACAAATCAGGTATCAAAATGGTCAGAATTAATTGGAAATTTTGCACCATGTAGTTTACATTACGAGAATATAGTGAAGGCGCTCGTATACAATATTTTGGTTATTTTAATTTAATGTCATCACATTATCTTACTATGTTAGTATTTATGGGGTAACAATATTAAAAAGTATAGTTAGATACTTACAACTTCTGGTTGCAAGGCTTCGGTTTAGCTTTAATGAGAATTTAACGTACATATTTATTGGATACTCTATGTAAATAGTACACTGTAGACTACCTACACTATTTCTCTCTCCTTCCCTTTAGTATTCCATCCAAAGGTTGTCTGTAAAAGATCGCTCTTAGCGATAAGTCATCCTTTGTAAAATCTTTATATTTATGTTCTGTAATCTATATGGTGTACAAAATAAAGAGTATTCTATTCTATTGTACTTTATTGTATTCATGCAAGAGTCGATATTTAAATAAATGATTTCGCGAAGTGAATCTTCTGTACTTGTACTATTTTATATTCTGTGTTGCAACTAAAGGTATAATTACTGGGTGTACGTGATACCAAGCAGTATTTCTTTGCTATGATGAATGTTGCTGTAACAATGATTTAGTAATGGTGTCGGGATAATAACAAATACGCTGTTATGAATTGTTGTAAGTTATTTGTTAATAAAGTAATTACTATTTTTTATTTATTTTATCATTTATTTTTACAAATAAACAATAGACAAGAAAAACAGAACAAGAAAACGGTACAGAGGTGATGATCATTTTATAAAAAAAAATCTCATAACATGTAGACAATGTGTGAAAAGTAAAAGCTTTTTTGAAGGGTCAACAACTAGAATTAGATCATGTTCGTGTCTGCATCGAAATCCTTTTAGACATTGACATTTTGACATGCAAAAAGATTATGTAGCAGAACCAGCAAACGTTGTTTTGCCGTAAAAAATATTTCATCATCATCATCATCATTTCAGCCGAAAGATGTCCACTGCTAAACATAGAATTCCACCAAGGATTTTCACGACGTCATATTTAGACATATTTTTAGAAATATATCCTAAATTTAATTTTTCAATACAATTTGACATTTAGTCTCAGTCTGTCAAAAAGATGTCTTTTCTAGCTTTTGGACTATTTATTGTTTGTCACCGAGATTTTAGACTGTTATTTTTATAAATTTGTCATTCCAACACGATTCCATTATCATTGTGCTAAAAGTTTGTAATCTGCTAAATTCATAATGGTCAATAAACTATTGGTCAATAGTTGTCTTGTAATGGAATGGTGATATAATGACATTCTCATATAGCCAGTAATATAAAACCCGTTAGAAGAAATGACTTTAATGATAAAAACTACTAATCAATTTGAACATTTATTAATTTGAAGCCAGTGATTGACCACTGGAAAGTCATAAATGACGGCATTTTCTTAGTAGATTAGGAAACTTGTCAAAACCGATCATTATGAAATCACTGATCGATCATTCAGACACTATTGTAATAGCAGACGGGGGCCCCTGATGTGATGCAATACTCTGCAAGGCTCAAGAAAATAGGTGGCTCTTTTAGATGCCAATGTATACATTTTTACAATACACTTCCAGAGGTGGTTCAAGATCTGAGCCTGAATAAATTCAAATCCTTCATTAAACGTAAGTTGTGTCAGAAAGCATTTTATAGTGTTAAAGATTATATTGACGACAAAAAGGCTTGGGCTTGAGCTGCGTCCGATTTCTATGCTTACACTGATTGTTCTTTGATTTTTCCTCTTGTAGTTTTAATTTGTAATTGTTTGTTTTTTTTTAACTCTAAGCCAGTACACACTATGTAGTGTAGTGTATGTATGTATGTAGCCAGGCATATTGTACGTTACGGAATTGCATCGCTGACAGGGTATTCGGCACTGGTGCAGCTACACAGGAGCTAAACTTAGCATTCGGGAATACCGTTGGAGCTGCTGAACCTTGGACAATACTGTCTTTGCATTGTGTAGATTCTATTTCTTAGTATTGTATAATTGCATGGAACACGTGTGAGCACGATGTACTTGCTGTAAAGCATCTATTTGTGGGGTTAGTCTTTTATTGACTTGAATATGCTATGGCTGTTGAGAGTATGTCATGCTCACTCAAATGTCTCGCTGGTGGTGGCGTGTGTGTTGGATCATTAGGTTCCCTTCAATATGGTTGAGCTGAATGATACTGATCCATCGTCATGTTCGTGAACGGACGCCGTCAGAGGGGACTGGTCATCTCTTAGCTGCTACGGCGTATTTTAATTTCTGAATTGTTTTTTTTTCCATAATGGACGCTCTCAGCGTACAATATATTTCTGCATCGTTCTCACACGATTGATTTCAAAATGAATGATGTAATCAAATATTTGTATCAATAGCTTGATAATTTAAAAGAGGAGTTTGTATGGAGTTTCTTGCCCCTTCTTCTCCATAGGTATCTACTCTTTGGAATGGGCGACTAGCTTCACCTTACTGACTGACCGACCTTCTGACAATTCAAAAGTGCCTGTAACTGGTTTATTTGAAATAAATGCTTTGATTTTGATTTTTTGAAATAATTTCTGTTGCGCTCTACACACCAAAGCCGCCGACATATGCCGCCGGCCCGGCAGCATTTGTCGGGAACATTTTGCCGGTGGGCTAGGTTGGCGGCTTCAGTGATTGCAAGTCGTAAAACTTTGCCGGCGGCATGACGGCGGCTCGGCATCAGAAACTTATTTGGTACTTAAAATACTAGCACATCACTACAGCTGAAAATTCGGCGGGCAACTGAGCGTTGCGTACGTTAGCCGCCGACATGCCATCGGGCAACACGCGCGAGCGAAGGTTGCCGACATGCATCTTTCAACATTAGTCGCTTTGGTTGTGTCGGCGGGCTGTGCCGCCGGGCCGGCTTTGGTGTGTAAGTGCGCCTTAGGTTATTCCATCGCTTTTTATACAAAATATTGCAATTTAAATGGCGTCAAATATTGCTTTCTGTTGATGGCTGGGTTAAGTGCCAGTCCGTTTCCCATAAAATATAAATAGAATTGGTTTCTAAGCGGTTTAATATTGTTTTACTATTATAGTCAGTCCATAAAATTTAGATTTAATACGTTTCTACAAGAGCCAATATCGCGTGACTGTTTTAAAGTAATACAAGTGATAGGATATACAGTCATATTATAAAGAGTATTTGTTTTTATTTAGGTTTCGTTTTTTTTTTGTATTGAATTTTAGTAATAGCGGTGGCCCAGTGGCATTGGCCGCGACTTACAAGTAGTAGGTCGCAGGTTCGAACCCCGTCAGACACTTTGTCTATTTTTTTTTTTTATAATTATAAACTAGCACTTGACCGCAATCCCGCCTGACGGTAAGCAGTGATGCGATCGTTGATGGTAAAGCGCGCTAGTTTATTAAGAGCCTATTCACTCAGAAAAACTGAGCGAATAGGAAGGAAGACGGCAGTTGAGCGAGGTGATGCAATGTTAAACCCAACAACACGACCAACGATGCTGCGCCAAAGGGAGATTGATCTGAAGACCCTCCACGACCAAACTCCCAACACAACAACATTAGGCGCATCGTACCCGGCACACATCGCAACACAACTGCTCAGACCCGTCCTCCGATCGACTTCACCAGACATCATGCCGGAACACGACAAATCGCTTGGCGGCAAGGCTTTGTCTGGTGGGTGGTAACTTCTGCCGGCGGCCGATGTTATGGCCTACCACCGAGAAAACCTATTTCTTCACCACTGCTCTCAAAACGGTGATGGAAAACATCGTGAGGAAACCGGCATATCCTAGATGCAAAAAAAGACATGTGATATATAATAACCAACACTGGGTCCGCGTGGTAGATTACGGCCCACACCCTCTTACGGAGAGGAAGCCTAATATGTACTTTAAAGTAAAGAACTTAAAAATCAAATTACTCTTCTCTTATCTTCTTCTTCTTCTTCAGCCTATGGATGTCCACTGCTGGACAAAGGCCTCCTCCAAGGCTTTCCACGCTGACCGGTCTTGTGCTGCCCGCATCCATCGGCTTCCCGCGACCTTCACCAGGTCATCGGTCCACCTCGTTGGGGGCCTCCCTACGCTGCGTCTTCCAGTACGTGGTCGCCACTCCAGAACTTTACTGTCCCATCGGCCATCGGTTCTACGAGCAATGTGCCCTGCCCACTGCCACTTAAGTTTAGCCTTTAGCGACTTGTAGAGCTATGTCGGTGACTTTGGTTCTTCTGCGGATCTCCTCATTTCTGATTCGATCACGTAGAGAAACTCCGAGCATAGCTCTTTCTATTGCCCTTTGCGTGACTCTGAGCCTTCGTATGAGGCCCATTGTGAGCGACTCTTATCATTCCCATTTATTTGGGGTCAGCGTTCATTATTCTTCTTCACTTCATCTTTCACATAATTTATCTATCGCTTTGTTGATCTTCCTCTACTTTTAAAACCACAGTTATAAATAACTAGCGGCCGCCAGCGACTTCGTTCGCGTGAAGTTAGTTATGCTCCGCTCCTATTTGTCACAGCGTGATGTTATATAGACTACATCCTTCCTGGATTAGCGTACTATCCAACGCAAAAATTTTTCAAATCGGACCAGTAGTTCCTGAGATTAGCGCGTTCAAACAAACAAACAATTTAAATGTTTATAGTTAAAAATAATTTAAAAACATTAAGTGTTTAAGAATACTATGAATGTTTATCATCATCATCATCATCATCTTCATCAACATTTTTATCATACCACTGCTGGGCACAGGTCTCCTCTCATACAGAGAATGTGTATACAATATTATTTTTTGTTATACTGTTAAATGTTACTGTTAATTACTCTAAATCCATCTAAAAGCGAAGCATATCACTTAAGATATAATAGTAATGTTGTAAACAATTTTACTGAGTAATTATGAATAAATAATCCGAACTTGATGTTAATTTTAAGGTTGATATGGCGTTAATTCCGTTTTGCTTTTTGGTTTTCAGAGTAGAAACTGAATTTTCAAAGCAAAGTAATAAGCAGTAGAAATTAATACCTACTTTTATAATATAATTAATCATGGCTAAAAACCTTATCATAAACTCCATTGTCAAACAATGGTTTATCAGTGGTCATCTTAGGCATGCCTTTTAGTTTCTTTTTCTTTGACCTAGTATTTATTTTTTATTTATTCTTTCGCACATGAATAGTACAGAGGCGGACTTAATGAATTAGGCATTCTCTACCAGTTAACTACAGGTGGTGAAGAGATTAGTTGGCAGGTGGTTTAGTTGAAAAAAATATAAAAAAGCCCTTAACACTATTTAAATAAATACTTAAATAAGCTATATACACATACATACTATGACCAAAATAAATACTTATTATATATACATAGAAAACTAAAATTTGGGAGATACATAGGTGTTGCAAAGATTCTACCCAAATTTTTGCGAAAATATCATTGTATGACCTTCGTTTAAGAGATGGGCTGACGATGCAACCACTTGTGTGTATCTTCCACAAATGATCACATAAATTGCCATCATTTTGTTGACACGCATATTTATATCTGCCTCGGCAACAATATCTGGCTTCGTGATTTACAGAGAGTGAGTTAGTTATTATGGCCGAGCTGTCCATGGAAATATATTATCTATGTTCGTGACTATACAGTCTATTTTATCATGTTTATCATTTCAGTCGGGAAAACATCTGTAAGACTTCTACTATTGGAAATACCTTCACGCATTGTCACAACGATTGCAGATATATTCTGAAATTCTCACCGTGAAAGGTTAGGCGAAGTGAACTCAGAGTGAGTTGTCAATAGTGTCCCTAGAATGAGTTCACTCCACACTTACATGAGTTAAGTAGTATAAGTTTTCCCGCTAAGATGAGTACAGAAACGCACTGCTGGTCCTATGATTTTCGCATACAGCGGATTTATACGACATTCCCCAGGTCCACCTTGTTGGAGTCTTATCAGCGCTATGAAAAACTGCTTATTTATGAACAGCAGACTGTACCACAGTCTGCTGTTCATAAATAAGCAGTTTTTAGTGCGTGGAGGTTGGAAACAAAAGTATCGTTTAGTGAGATAATCTCTAGATTATTTGTCATAAAAATTTTAGGGGATAAAAGTCTGAATCCAGATTATGATTTACCTATGTGCTGAGTTTTATCTGGGTAGCTGCTAAGGCGTTAAAAGGTACCAGACAGACAGAGTTGTATACTTTTCATCTATAATCCTTTTTTTTAATGAAATATGGAATCTTACCAAAGAAACGTTGGAGTAGAGTGTGTGATTAAGGATACTTGTTTAGACTTTTCTTAGTTATATTTACATTCTAAGTATATTTTGGACACCAATGACAAATTACAAGGTGATGAAAAACATCTTGAGGAAACCTGAACTTTAATAATCTGCCGGCGGCGGTGTTTCCGTCGGACTACAATTTGAGTGTCTTCAAGGCTAGAGTGAATAGGCTCTTAATAAACTAGTGCGCTTTACCATCAACGATTGCGTCACTGCTTACCATCAGGCGGGATTGCGGTCAAGCGCTGGTTTATATTTTAATAATAAAAAAAAAAAATTGGTGATTACGCTGAATCTTTCTCTATATCTGAGAGGAGACCTGTGCCCAGTAGTGGGACGACGAAAAGGTTGATGATGATGATGATGTTTAGAAAAGGTCTGACTACCGAGATGACGACTGATAGAAAAGTATGGAAGAAAATGACATTGCATCATCATCACTTCAGCCGAAAGACGTCCACTACTGGACATAGGCCTCCCCCAAGGATCTCCAGATCGACCGGTCCTGCGCCTCCCGCTTCTAGCGGTTTACCGCGACCATTACTAGGTCGTTGGTCCACCATGTCGGGGGCCTACCCACGTCGCGTCTTCCGGTGCGTGTTCGCCACTCGAGAACCCGTCGGCCTCATCGGGTATTGGTCATACGGGCAAATTGCCCGGCCCACTGCCACTTAAGTGTTGCAATTCTTCGCTCTATAACCGACGTTGCATCAATACACATAAATTGGAATAAGGACGAGAAGGAGAATGATGATTGACCACTTTTATCAATATTATAAAAAATACAAATATTTATGAGTATAAAGAAATAGAAACGCGAGTATTTATACATAAGTAATAACACTACACAGCGTAAAGTGGCCATTAGGAGTCCAATTAGCTATAAAACTGCGTACGATAAAACGTGTTATAGCTGGCTATGGAGTAATTGCTTTACACTATCGTAGGTAGACTCTTCTTTATAGGTTACTGAGTATCTTTGTGGAGTATCAAGATGGGATGGAGGATCAAGGTAAGAGCAACAGAAGAGTCATAACAATCATTTCAGGCGAAAGACTTCTGAGCATAAGCATCCCACAAGATTAGTCACTAGTTGAGTACCGGTTTTATGCCCGATGGTGTTTTGAGAGCAGCGGCATTGACTCTAGTGGCATCGGCTGCAACTCACAAGCTATAATCGTAGGTTCGAACCCCATCAGGCAGGACATCTACCAACCTGCTCTGCGCCCTCGTGGATTTATAGAACGGACGACAATGTATTCTATAGTTTGAGGAATATTGATGTCTATAATAGCCCCTCACAAGATGCACTGCTGACTTGGTGCAGGTCGCAAGAATGTGGATGCAGGAAGCACTGGACCGATCATATGCTTAATGGATGCCTATCACCAGTAGTGGCCGTCTTGAAGCTGAATGACGATTATGATGACAAAGTGCACGGAATAATTATCCTCCCTTATGTGTATATGAGATGCTTTTACTGCATTATCGCGTAAAGGTACTTGGTGGTTATCCTTTACAGAAACTAAAAATTAAGTATTTTAATACATCCTGGCTACCATTTCTCGATCTTTAACAGTCGTTAGAATCCCGATATCTGTGTAACAACTACTTGCTAAGGGATATCGTGTTCCTTAACAACTAGGTCATGCAAGCCAGATAGGCAGGCGCCTCATAGCAAATAATAATATTCAGTTGTATCCTAAACTGTATACAGCTGTGTTGCGATGTGTGCCGGGTACGATGCGCCAAATGTTGTGTCGGGAATTTCAATCTTCCTCTGGCGCATCATCGTTAGTTGTGTTGTTGGGTTAACGTTGCATCACCTCGCTCAACTGGCGTCTTCCTTCCTATTCAGTCAGTTTTTTTGAGTGAATAGGCTTAATAAACTAGCGCGCTTTACCATGAACGGTTGCATCACTGGTTACCATCAGACAGGATTGCGGTCAAACATTAGTTTATAATTATTTAAAAAACAAACCGATTTGAGTTGAATGTGAAACTCAACATTCTTTAGGAAATGCAAATTATGATAATGTTGTAATGTATTTACGTATTTCGTGAACAAATATACCAATGCAGAATTGATTCGCATGCATGCTGCGTAGTATTGTAGTCACTTTAACTATTCAATATTCAAAAGTGCTATATTGCATAATGCGTCGTCCTCCGTGGCGCAGCGGTCAACACGCCTGCCTGCGACGTGGAGGCCCCGGGTTCGATCCCCGGCCAGGTCATGATTCAAAACGAACCTTTCCTGATTGGCCTGGGTCTTGGATGTTTATCTATATATGTATCTATTATAAATATAGTATCGTTGAGTTAGTATCCCATAACACAATTCTCGAACTTACTTTGGGGCTAGCTCAATCTGTGAGATTTGTCAAAAAAAAAAAATGTTCCCCGCGAAATATGGAGAGGCTTAATAAAATGTCAGTGCACATGTTTAACGATGTCAGTTATACCGGTCTTGTTGGAACCATAAACACGACACGAAGTAATCTATCATCGTTCATAAAGTATGACACATTTATTTTTAAGAAATCTTAGAGCCAGGGCTTGTGCTCGGTTAGTAGCGAACGAGGTCTTGACATAGCTGGTTAAATGTGAGTAAGCTTCATAGTACATACGTTTCACCTTTGTCAACCCTTACTAAAACAGAAGTGATGTCATTTTCTTCATCTCTGCCCATAGAGGTCCACTGGTATACAAAGGTCTACCCACGTATTTCTTCCCATTGGGGTTTGCCATAATAGGGATGTATCCAAGGTATGAAAATAAAAAAAAAAATAGTCCGTCTTATAGATAATAAAAAAAATTTAGACCCGTATTTTTTATTTTGTCGAAATTACCAAAAATTACTGAGATATAGCGTATTAAAGTTACGGAGTGGGGGCTAATTACGTCACGCCATGGTATATTTTGTACGAAGGCGTGACGTCATGCGATATTTCAAATCAATATATCTTCCTAAGTATTTGAATAAAAGAAAAAATAAAAAATACGTGTTCAATATTTTTTAGAAATCTATCTGATGGACATTAAATTATTTTTTAGGATACAAGCCAATTCCCAAGCTTGGCAGGCGGGTTGGGGATCGCAGTAATTTGATATTCCACAGGAGAAGCGCTGCTGCCCCCTTCCTGGTGAGAGTTCCCTTAATTGCCGTGCCGTTGCTTAATGGTGTCGTAAGACGACACCTACAGGAGGATATGGGATCTAAGCCTGTTCTACACGGGAGATGATGTCATGTTATGTCTTTATTTAAGCATTTAGTTCGCACTGCCTCGGTCGTTAAGCCGTTGGTCCCGGTTGCCATACGAACATCTAATGGCGGTCGTTACGGGTTTTGGAGCCCTCAAAAGTCCTACAATTGGTCTAACTGCAATGCTTCGATATCGCCTTCGGGTTCTGAAGGTCAGACGGCAGTTGCTTCATGGGAAATATCGAAGTTTAGCCAAAATGAGCAGTTAGACTGCTAAAGTGGACCACTTACTTGGTGGTTCACTTTAGCTTCGGATACGACTGGGATTAACGCTGAGATGAAGAGTTCACTGCTTCGGTCACTCGATCCCAGTAAAGAATATTTCCATTGCACCCCTAACTATAGTTTATTCTATACACTATACTTACATAGTTTTCCTTACTTTAGTTACGTTAATTTTGTTTTGTAGCCAAGTTTTAGTTTTCTATCGACCCCCAAGTACCTACAGTTACACATCGCATGTTTTACCATATTCTTATTTTTCTATAATCCATCAAGTTATGGGCCGAGGACCCTATGAGGAAAATAAATGTTTGTTTTTTCAAAACTGCTTACCACTAAAAAGAAAATGGCCGGATCGTATGACCGGAGTGTAATTCACCAGGAGGCTCTTTTAAGGTTTATGTATGCATTTGCCTTTCTCTTGTCCGTAAAAGTGTTTTTAACTTGGGAGCTATATTTACGGGATTTTCAAGAAAGTAAGTGTACCTAATGGACCACCTGCTATTGAAGTTTAGGAAGTACTTCCAACACAACTATTTCTTTGCTGCGTTGTGATAATATAAAAGGTTAGATGGGTACCTACTACGCAAAAAGAAAACAAGCATGGGACTAACCGATAAAAGTCCAAAATGAAATGATTACATAATCTATCTAATCTAATATATAAAATTCTCGTGTCACGGTGTTCGAACTTAAACTCCTCCGAAACGGCTCGACCGATTTTGATGAAATTTTTTGTGCTTATCCGGTATCTATGAGAATCGGCCAACATCTATTTTTCATTCCCCTAAATGTTAGGGGTAGTCCACCCCTATTTTTTTTTAATTATTTATATGGCAAAATAACGTTTGCCGGGTCAGCTAGTTAGCCTATAATATTCTCACTTTTGAGACACACGCCTTCTCTCGGTAAGAGGGAGTGAGCCGTAATCCACCACGCTGGCCCAGCTGGCGGGTTGGTAGATGTCACCTATCTTCGATTTTGGCCCTAGGACATGCAGGTTTGAAATAATTTAAGCAAAGTAATGCGCCTGACTGGTTTTAAGGTCCCGGTTCCTCTTAAAAGACCAATTCCGGAACCCTCCTTGCGCAACGCCTGTAAGGCGCATCCCAGGAGAGACTCTAAGAGGGCCTGTCCTAGACGGGTTTTGAACCTAGGACCTGTAATTTACTAGTCATGGCCGACACTATAGGGCCACCCTTGCTGAAATGATTAAGAAACACTGAATACATAAAAAGTATAAATTCAAAAACGATCACGGTGTCAGGTCGGTCACGCTTGCCTCAAAGAGATGTCAGCACATCCTGACGGGGTCCACGAAGACCGATGCTTCCTGGGTCAGCTTGCGGGCTGGTTAAAAAAAAACCATGGCCCTTTCCGTCGCACAGGCAAGTGAAGACACGGGTGGGTTTTAGTCAGTAAAAGTCTGACACGCCCTTCCGCTCCGCCGAGAGCGGGAGAAGTCATTTGATGATTTTCCAACCCAACAAAAAAAAAACCGGCCAAGTGCATGTCGGACTCACGCACAAAGGGCTCCGTACCATTGATTTATGAAATTAAAGGATTTAAGTTATTTGTATGAAAGATTACGCGGTAATAAGCGGTTTACGATTTACCAGGTATTAAAAAAAACTACGTACTGGATCCCGTTCAATATAATTTTCCTTGGTAGTTTTTATAGTAATGTACATAATATGTTTCTTTTTGATTTTTGATTTTCTTATTTTAGAAGTTAGAGGGGAGGGGGGGTGTAGATGTAAAGGCGCGAACTGGGAATTTTTTGGCTCGCTTTTTGCGTTTCACGCCAAAAGAATTCAATCAGGACGGGCTGTCAGCCGAAGAAAGTGCTGACATTATGTCGGAAACCTTTACCTACTGTGCTGACATCGCCATTGGTCGCGGATCTATGACCAATATTCGTAGATGTGACTGCTGGAGTGATTATTTAGTTGAACAGCGTAAAATATATCGCAGAGCGCGTAGAAAGTAAAATAAACTCAAGAGCCGAAAGATTATTGGAGACCTTCTTACGTTCGCTTTAAATGCTTTTAGAGTTGCTAAGTCACGCTACAAAGCATCGGTGGAAAAATCTAAGGGTAACTTGTTGCGAAAAATCGTGGATAAACTTGACAGGGAGGGTCCGTGGTCTCCCTTATATCACGAATTTAAAGCTAACATCGCTAGATCGGTCGACCTTGCATGCGTTCAAAACATTAAAGTCGTAAAATAAGCATACCACAGGCATAGAGGAAACAACAGAAGTACTAATTAATACACTTATCCCTGATGATTCACCGGCTAACGATAGCGACGACCACCAACAGATTCAAGCGTGGGCTCCTGTGCCACCTAAATCACCAATGTCAGACGTACCATCTAATGATGAATTTATAAATATTGTTAGAAAACTACCGGTCAACAAATCATCAGGTGAAGACAAAATATCTAATAGGATGATTAAAGAAGCGTGCAAAACAGCGGGTGATGCCATATTAACTGTATACAACCGATGAATTGCTGAAGGCGTTTTTCCTCGTAAATGGCGACGCGGTTTCATACGAATAATACCAAAGTGTGGTGACAAACCACCGGATGATCCGAAGTCATATCGTCCTATCACACTAGTACCATCTTTGGGAAACTTCTTGAGCACCTCATCGTTTCTTCATTTACTACCGAACGGTCCAAAATTTCATAGTAATCAATATGGCTTCACCATAGGTAAATCTACAGTCGACGCGGCGCTTTCTGTCAGAAGAACCGTTAACCAATCTGAAAACAAGTACGTAATTGGGATCTTCCTGGATATTTCTGGGGCTTTTGGTAACGCTTGATGGCCTATGCTGTTGTTAAAATTAAAAACCCGGGGTTGCTACAGAAACATATATAATCTCGTTTACTCGTACTTTATAAACGGTTCCGCGGTACTAAATCTCGGTCATTTTTCTAGTACTAAAACACTAACCATGGGAGGTCCTCAGGGTTCAGTTGTCGGTCCTTATTTATGGAATTTGGGTTTTGGTGACTTCCTCGCGATCCCGCTTCCTTGCGGCTGTTCACTTACTGGTTAGTGGACGATGGCCTACTGCTCATTCAGTCAAGTACCCGAGCTGGACTTGAGAACTTGGCCAATACTTGCCTAAATTTAATATCTCAGTGGGGTGATCGTAACCGCCTAGCGTTTGCGCCGCATAAAACCTATCAACTTCTACTAAAAGGTAATCTTAAATCATTGCCTACTATTAAATTTAATAACGTTCCCCTTAAAAAACAGCAATCCGTATGCTACCTTGGTATGAACTTAGAAAGGAATTTTTCATTTATCGAACATATAAAAATACTTGGCGAAAAAGCTAAAAGGAACTTTTATGCCCTAACTAGAATATCCAAAGCAACTCGGGGTCTATCATTCCTAACTTTAAAAACTACACATTACTAAACACATTACTCCTCCGCTATTCTTTTCTGATTAATTTCGTTGCGGGACCTAATACAGTTGAATCGTTTCTCCGGGACTCGTCGAGCTTCATTGCTCGGCGTTTTTCTGGCGGTCTCCACTTTTGATTCTGGCGCTTTCAGGAGTTGCAGTAGGTGGGAAAAGGTGTGGCGGGTTTCGTCCCAAAAAAAAAGAAAGCGCCTGTTACGCAAACTATTCGGTTTAGAAAAAAAAAATGTTTTAGAAACCTCAATATAATTTTTGAAGACCTATCCATAGATATACACGTATGTGTTTGATGAAAAAAATATTTTTGAGTTTCAATTCTGAATCAAAAAATCAAAAGTCATTTTTTAAAATTAGGCTGAGAATCAACACTTTTTGAACGTCAATATTACATAAGACAGTCCCCCAAAACGCCCACCCATCGACACTTCCTAGTAATTTAACTGAATTATATGAACTCATATAACGTGTCAGAAGCTAATTCCGGAGAAAAAACACAAACATTGTCCTGAGTTAATCAGAGCGACTAGCTATTCTTATTATTTAAATAATCAATTACGGAATAATATGCCTTTGAATAAAGCTTGGATTTGATTTGTGCTTTAAATTCATTGTAAGGCAAGTCTATCAGAGCAGAGGATATCTTGTTATAAAAAGTTATACCAAGCCCAACAAAAGAGTTATGAACCTTTTGAAGTCGGTGAAAAGGGGCTCGCAGTTTGTCTTTGTTTCTGGTGTTAATATTATGAATATCACAGTTTTTGGTGTACATGTGGATATGTTGCCTAACATATAAGATGTTGGCTAAGATGAATTGCGAAGCAACCGTGAGAATACCAATATCTTTAAAGAAATCTCTCAGAGAAAATCTGACACCGAGCTGGTAAATTGCTCGGACAGCTAGTTTTTGGAGTACAAATATATTTTGTATATCAACGGCTTTGCCCCACAGTAGAATACCGTAGGACATAACGCTGTGGAAATAACTAATATACACTAAACGAGCTGTATCAACGTCAGTATATTGTCTTACTTTCCTGACGGCGTTGGCGGCCGAACTGAGCCTTCCTGCTAGGGTTGATATGTGTGGTCCCCACTGATGTTTGGCATCTACTGTTATTCCTAGAAAAACTGCCGAGCCCACAGTTTCAAGCACCTCTTTGTCTAAAACAATGTTGGGTCCTAGATTTCTAACGTTAGGCAAGGCGAACTTTACACATTTCGATTTCTTGGTATTAAGAACTAGGTTATTTGACGTAAACCAATCCGTAACTATTGAGAGTGCACTGTTTACTTATGGTACTTTAAGTATGGGGAGGCCCCAATAATTTTTTTTTATTTTTGCTTCTAAATCTTAATGCGGTTCATAGAATACATCTACCTACTAAGTTTCAACAGTATAGCTCTTATAGTTTTGGAAAAAAATGGCTGTGACATAGGGTTGGACAGACAGACATGACGAATCTATAAGGGTTCCGTTTTTTCCCATTTGGCTACGGAACCCTAAAAAGGGTCGGTCACGCTTTTACGCACGCACATTCAATGCTTTTCCCCATTCAAAAAAGTGCCTATCTATTTTCATAATTATGTTTCTTTCAAAACCAGATTGTATAAACAATTATAATTGTGAACGATGCGTCAATAATCTCATATTATTATTAAAAGCTTCGCATATTTAAATCTATAGTAATATATAAAGCTGAAGGGTTTGTTTGTTTGAACGTGCTAACCTCAGCAATAATAATAATAACACTAATACTGGCCCTATTTGAAAAATTCTTTTTGCGTTGCCCATTAATCCAGGAAGGCTTTAGGCTATATAACATTACAACACGCAATATAAAAAAAAACGCGGGTGAAACCGTGTGGCGCAGCTAGTTATTTATATTGAGTCTCTATTTAGTCGACCTACATAGCTTTATAAATGCAGTGAAATTCTCTTATTATAATTAGTAACAGCATTGGGCGGTTCATTGATAGCGAGGTGAATATTCATTGCATGTAAATTTTACATATTGTACAGAATTATACAAATACTGAAAAGCTATTGAGCTTCCATATACTCGTATGTATGCATAAACTAGCGACTCGCCCCGGCTTCGCACGGGTGCAATGCTGATAATAATTACACTACAGAAAGACTGTGAACGTTGAATATGTATAATAACATAGCAGCCCGCCGCTCCCGCCACCCCGGCCAGTCGGTACTGCCGCAAACCCGACGTCCCGCAATTTATAAATCTGTAATATCTTGGAAAATAATCATTTATATCACGTGCTGTAAAGGGCGATATAGATCTAAATTCTTTTTTTTTTTTTTTAATTAAAAAACTTTTCCCCAAACTAGGAATTTTTCCTGTATTTTGGGTGCGTTTACAAACATATAAACTCACATACAAAAACAGCCAGACCAGGAACAACTAATTGTAGGCAATTCAAGTATTTTTGGTCCGTGCGGGAACCCGCGACACGCGACGCAGCAGTCGATCGCTCGTATTTAAGGTATTAAATTGGATAAGGATAAACATTTTATTGGTTAAAATCGCTTCGGCAATTAGCTAATATTTGTCGTAAGAACTAAATGACAAAACATATTATTGTGGGTTATCCATGAGAGATAGACATATACCATTGCTGACTTTTCTCTAGACCTTTTCAATGTGTGCAATATTTAGTACATCATTTTGATAAATCTCATAGGGTTCAGCCTGCGTTTCACTGCAAACGCCTAAAAAATTTAATTATCTATAACATCACATTAGAAACCTCAAAAATAATAGTGTTTCTCCACTATTTAACGTATGTTATTATACATATAAACCTTCCACTTTAATCACTCTATCTAATAAAAAACGCATCAAAATCCGTTGCGTAGTTTTAAAGATTTGATCATCCTTAAGGACATAGGGAAACAGAAAGCAACTTTGTTTTTTACTATGTAGTGAAGTGATAAATAAACAACTGTATAATCATGTATGTACCATCACAGGTTTAGATAGGTAATCATTCAATAAGCCTTTTCCCGGTTAAGAAATAGGGATGTAATTAATACCACAAGCATGCGATGTGATCTAAGGATTATCATTTAGTGTTTCTCGCGCCACAGTATATCAATTATTCTGTTCCATATACTCGTATTTCAGATAATTGCAATATCGCCGCTCTAGTTTCGACGTTTCTCGTGTATAATTGACAGACATATAATATGTAACTATGTAGACAGTAGTAAAGGGACTTACTAGTACATTGATTGCTTCCGTCAAAGGTAAATCGCTACCATAATAAATGAAGGCAGTGAATCGTCATATATATTTGTATTGATTTATATTTTGTAGTGTTTATAACGGTATCTAATGTAGTTTATATATCTAGTTACCTGTCTAGCCTTTTCTCAACTATGTATGTTGAGATCGGCTTAAAGCCTAGTACGGAGACAATTGAAAAGCAATATTTGTTGTGTATTTTTTACTGTAATATTTATAAAGATGTTATAATTTTATACAGAATTCTGTTGCTTTTAATTGCTGTTTAACCTGTAATTGGCGACTGTGTAAGTCCTAGCCTACTGTTACATTTAGTAATTTAAGTTTTGTATGTATATATACCTATTATAAGTATCATCATCATCATCATTATCAACCTTTTATCGTCCCACTGCTGGGCACAGGTCTCCTCTCATACAGAGATGGATTGAGCGTAATCACCACGCTTGCTCAATAAGGGTTGGCGATTTCAGACTTAAAGTCCAGGTTTCCTCAAGATGTTTTCCTTCACCTTCAGTTATTGGTGTCCAAGATATACTTAGAAAGTACATATAACTTTTGAAAAGTTACATTGGTACTTGCCTGACCTGGAATCGAACCCGCGCACTCATACTTGAGAGGCTGGTGTTTTAACCACTAAGCCACCACGACTTCATTATAAGTATATATTTTGGTAATAGTATGTATGTGTATATAGCTTATTTAAGTATTTATTTAAATAGTGTTAAGAGAATTTTTTTCATTATATTTTTTTCAACTAAAGCATCTGCTACTAATCTCTTCACCACCTATGGTTGACTGGTAAAGAATGCCTAAGGCATTAAGTCCGCCTCTGTACATCTTTTGTGCGAAAGAATAAATTAGTAATAAAAAAGTATGGTGGGACGTCCTCAGGCTGGATAAAAGTTGCCGAAAATCGATATGAATGCTGTGAAACACGAGAGCCCTATTGATGATGAATAAAAAGTAAGTAGTTTTAATTTGACAAACTTAAATCCAAGTTATACTTGGCTGGACTAAGTATTTAAGTTAAACACAAAATGGACTTATATAACCGTTACTTGAGTAATAATTAGATAATTTTAAATGTAGAAAGCTTTTGTAAATGAAGAAATGATTTCTCAAACAACAATAACTTCAATCACATATTATTTGGATTATGCGAAAAAATATAGCTGTTATTACAAAGACGAATATTCATGAGGATGGATCGATATTTGTTAGTCTTTCACAGAAAAAATGCTAAAGCTACACACATCAAAAGTGTCTAGGGATCAAGCATTTTTATGCGGATTTCTTGAGATTGAGATGTGGCTTTGTAATAAATTTATGATTTTATAAATTTATATGGATCCTTTTTGGTGCATTTCATAATTTGAATCAGGAACTGTGAATCAAATTCGAGTAAAAGATGAAAATCAGCTGTCAATATTTTCCCTATAAAAACATACAACGCATTGAAGACATTATTAGTGCTACTGTTTCCCTACTACTGATTAAAACCAACGTTATTATGGAGCGGCGACGTCATTTAAGCAGGGAAGAAATGCTCAGAGCCGTGGGAATGATAGAAGCTGGTTCCCGGCAACGTACTGTGGCTTTAGCTCTGAATACAAGTCAGAGTGTTATCAGTCGACTTTGGACACGTTACCGAAGCACTGGTACAGTGGCTGAGCGCCATGGAGGACGGTATCGCTGCACCACACGGAGACAAGACCGATACATTCAAATCTTAACTCGAAGAGCTCCAACAATAACCGCCATGATGTTAGCCGTGAGGCTTCATCACTCTTCAGGGAACTTAATTAGCGACCAAACAGTCAGAAACCGCTTGCATGAAGTGAACCTTCATTCCCGAAGACCGGTACGGGTACCACCTATAGCAATGCACAATCGTAGGATTCGATATCAATGGGCTCTCTGAACACAGAAATTGGGCAGAAGAACAATGGCGTTTCGTGTGCTTTTCTGATGAGTCTCGTTTTGGTATGAGACCGGATACAAGACGTATACGACACTGGAGAACCCCTGGATGCCAACAGCGGTTAAAATCCTGCCAGGAAGTCCATCCTTATAGTGGTGGAACCATCATGGTATGGGCGGGTATTTGGATCGGCGGAAGAACTGAGTTGATTTGGATCAGAGGCAACCTCAACGCTCAAATTTATGCTGAGACGATTGTATCAGACGTCATCGTTCCTCTACAAGTGCAAATCGGTCCCTTATTTCAGTTAATGCATGATAATGCACGACCGCACACCGCAAGAGTTGTAAGACAGACTCTCGCCGCAGCTAACATCAATGTCCTGCCCTGGCCTGCTCAGTCGCCAGACTTGAACCCGATTGAGCATGCATGGGATATGCTACAGAGAAGAGCTCTGCCGAATATGGAGGGTATCCAGTCGCAAGAAGACCTTTTTTTGTTGTTGCAACGAACATGGGCGGCCATTCCACAGCGTGATTTGGATGAACTCATTTTGAGTATGCCAAACCGATGTTCTTGTGTTGTTAGTGTTCGCGGTAGAAACACGGATTATTAATTGTTTAAGTTACCCAATAAAATTTTAGAGAAAACTGTTATTTCAGTCTTTTTTTCGAACTTTTGTGTTAGTGGTTCAAATGTCAAATATCCCTTTATTAGGAAAATGGCAAATTTCTTTATTAATGCAAAGGTGACTTAGTTTATCGTTACTGTGACAAACGAAAACACTTTATTTGATGAATCCTTAAAGAAAATTTTAATTAATATCAATCTGGAGAAAAGTTATTGCAAAAATATATGTTGATCCCTAGACACTTTTGATGTGTGTATTTTAATGAATTTTGACTCACAGCTAGTTTATAACCAGAAATAAAACATAGGATACTTTTTATATCGATATTTTTACGAGATCAAAAGATACGCGTCGAATCTTCTCTTACTTTTTCCTTCTCATACCTCTGACTTTGTTCACTCTTCATTTCATATTCAGTCAATTTTATTATTATTATTTTTTTAATAATTATAAACTAGCGCTTGACCACAATCCCGCCTGATGGTAAGCAGTTATGCGATCGTTGATGGTAAAGCGCGCTAGTTTATTAAGAGCCTATTCACTCAGAAAAACTGAGAATAGGAAGGAAGACGGCAGTTGAGCGAGGTGATGCAATGTTAAACCCAACAACACGACCAACGATGCTGCGCCAAAGGGAGATTGATCTGAAGACCTTCCACGACCAAACTCCCAACACAACAACATTAGGCGCATCGTACCCGGCTCACATCGCAACACAACTGCTCAGACCCGTCCTCCGTACGGCTTCACCAGACATCATGCTGGAACACGACAAATCGTTTGGCGGCAAGGCTTTGTCAGGTGGGTGGTAACTTCTGCCGGCGGCCGATGTTATGGCCTACAACCGAGAAAATTCTCCTGTGGAATGCGCTTCCTCTTGATATCAGCATGGCGACTAGTCGGTTTGCATTTAAGCGGAAATTGCAGAGTTATTTTGCAAATAGGTAGGGTAGGGTCATCTCGTCTTCTTTCTTTTTTATTTTTGTACTAGCGGCCGCCAGCGACTTCGTTCGCGTGGTTTAGTTATGCTCCGCCCCTATTGATCGCGGCGTAATGTTTTATAGCCTTAAGCCTTCCTGGCTTAATGGGCTATCTAACACAAAAAGAAATTTTCAAATCGGACCAGTAGTACCTGAGATTAGCGCGTTCAAATAAACAAACAAACTCTTCAGCTTTATAAATTAGTATAGATATATTATAATTATATATTTTGGTAATAGTATGTATATAGCTTATTTAAGTATTTGTTTTTAAAGTGTTATGAGTTTTGTCCTTTCCTTTTCATTGTTTCTGTAACTAAAGCACCTGCCATCTAGTCTCATCACCACCCGTGGTTGACAAGTAGAGAATGCCTAAGGCATTAAGTCCGCCTCTGTACATTTTCTTTGCGCGAAAACATAAATAAATAAACTGCAGGACGCAACTAGCACTATATAAAATTATATAGTATACGGACCGTGTCATGTTCGTAGCCTAGTAATAATTTCTATGGTGAAATAACTCCATATGAAGAATTGTGCGACTTGACTTGACGTATTGCAATGTGATTTATGCATTTCGAAATATACAACTGACAACTAATATTACAAATTATTTATTTGCTCATTATTTGGAGGTGTGGTACCGGGCTTAGAATAATACCACTAGTCAGGGTTGCTGGTTGGTTAAAAAAGAAACCGTGACTCTGACCTACAGGCAACTGAAGGAACACGGGTAGGTTTTAGTCAGTAAAAGTCTGACACGCCCTTTCGCTTCGCCCAATGCGGGAAAGGTCATTTGATGATTTCCCATCCCAAACAAAAAAAAAATGAAGCAGGCAGCAGCGCTTCTCTTTTGAAATATCAAATTACTGCGATCCCCAACCCGCGTGCCAAGCGCGGGGATTATGACAAACCCCCCAGATGTAATGAAAGTCTTGGGGGAGGGCTCTGTCCAATAGTAGACCTCTATAGACTGAAGAAGGAGAATTAATTGAATTATATTCCTAGACTGCACTAGTAAACATATTGTTCGAGATGTGAATTTATGATGTCAATTCAAATGTGAATAAAGAACTTCGTTTTCGAATTCTGAGTGATCTCTTGATTGAGATTTTTAGCGCAAATGCAATCTAACCCTGGTGCTACTTTATAAGCTTGGTCTTTAGATTTCATTGAAAAATCACGAAGAAAAAATTCTAATGTTATCCCTTTGAAGTCCCAATGATTCATAAATCTACTTTGATTCAATTATACTTGACACCAATATCTGTAATGTTGCTAGAAAATAACAGACAGATATAAATCTAATTTTTACGAGCCTCCCTATAAAATACTAGGTACGAATCCAACAGTCTTTCTTTTTATGTATGAAAGTTCCATAGTATGACATCCTGGGGAATAACAGGCGGAGTCATAATAAAATAAAGTTCTAGATTTATGCATGTTTTATTTAGCACTTTTTAGTTGGCTAAAAGCTTGTTTATAAGTTGTCATCGAAGTTATGTTTGTAACCAACTTTCTACTCAATCAAATACCAAGATAACTATACTTATAGGTTCAGAAGTGGATTTTATTGAAAAGAGACACACAACAATAAAAAACTCCGTGTATTTACAGTAATTGTAATCGACATGGAACATTGATAAAACAAATACTGTAAGCTTCAACAAAAGGAAAAGCAAAATGGTTTACGTAACCTCAATAACTACTGACACTAATTATCACAAAACGTCCGTACACTCCAAGACCCAGGGGGCCAGTATTCCGGTTCTTCTAGGGGCTGTCTGTATATAGTAATCTCGTAGGGTGGCTGATGCCGATGTCAAGAATTCTTTATGGTACATATAACAGTAGTGATTTGTATGACCATATCATACTATCAGTTACCATCAGCAGCTATCTGTGAATAGGTTATAGGTTTCCGCCAATAGACTGAAACCTATAACCAGCCAGAACACTGACATGCTTTCTCTGACTTAAAGCGCGAAAAGGTAAAATATATTGACATTAAATTTAAAGTAACCACCTCAGAGCCGTAATTCTCTGCGACACAATGAACGAAACCACGCGAAATCAACGCGAGGTTGGCGGGATTAGCTAAGGAATTGACGTGGTTTCGGTAAGGAATTCTTAAGTGAATTAGACCCAAGTACACATTGTGGAATAAAATAAACTTTGAGTAATTAATTTATCTGGAAAACTCGGTAATTTATTAGGGTTTTGTGTGACAATACGCTTTCTGAAAACTTTTGTAGTGTAAGTATGCATTTGGGAGTTAAAACATTACGGTACGGTCGCCGTGTACGGGAATCTGGATCTGTATGTCAAAATAAATTTCCATTTGAGAGTTTATTTAGTTGGGTTTACGTAATGGATAAGGAAGTGGTTAAATCCGTAATATAATGTTATAATTGGGAAAGTTTGTCAGGTTTATAGCCTCATTACAGATTTATATGAAATTTTGCATAAAGGTATTTCATGAACTTGGCATACAGGTATTTTATGATTTTGGCATATAGATATTTCAAGACCTTGGTCATGACATAGTTCCATACAGTCCAGGTATCCAGACAGTCGCTCCCGTGGGATAGTTTAAGTTTTTTTTTAATGAATTATAAACTAGCGATTGACTGCAATCTCGCCTGATCAAAATCAAAATCAAAGCATTTATTTCAAATAAACCAGTTACAGGCACTTTTGAATTGTCAGAAGGTCGGTCAGTCAATAAGGTGAAGATAGTCGCCCATTCCAAAGAGTAGGTACCGATGGAGAAGAACGGGCAAGAAACTCCATGGATACTTTTAAATTATCAAGCTATTGATACAAATATTTGATTACATCGTTCATTTTGAAATCAATCGTGTGAGAACGATGCAGAAATATATTGTACGCTAAGAGCGTTCATTATGGAAAAACACAGAAAAAAAAAGCAACAACAAAAAAGACTAACCCAACAAATAGATGCTTTACAGCAAGTACATTATGCTCACACGTGTTCCATGCAATTATACAATACTAAGAAATTGAATCTACACAATGCAAAGACAGTTTTGTCCAAGGTTCAGCAGCTCCAACAGTCTTCCCGAATGCTAAGTTTAGCTCCTGTGTAGCTGCACCAGTGCCGAATACCCCTGTCAGCGATGCAATTCCGTAACGTATAATATGCCTGGCTACATAGTGTGTACTGGCTTTGAGTAAAAAAAAAAAAAAAAAATTACAAATTAAAACTACAAGAGGAAAAATCAAAGAACAATCAGTGTAAGTAAAGAAATCGGACGCAGCTCAAACCCAAGCCTTTTTGTCGATGGTAAGCAGTGACGAAATCAACGTCCTACAAAAGAGAAAAAGCCATAATAATGTTGACATTGTAATCAAGATGTAGCGGTACGTTCTCCGTCACTGACTCAAAATTTTAATGAAATTTTTCATGCTATTTTTGTAGTAGTCTATGCGATCTTTTACAGTGCATGGAACTATGAAGAAGAGTAATAAACAACTTTATTCTTCCACTCGGCTGCGTACTTAACAAATCGTAAAGCAGCCACTAAAGGGAAGCATCTCCCATAAATTGTAATAGTTGGGCAAGGAAAAGTCCGCGGTTTTAAACGGGCAGGATTTAGTAGCTTTAATTGCCAGTACACACAGATTTAGCACTTTGATTTGGATTTATGATACCTTTTAGCGTTTTAAAGAGTGCTTACTATTTAGTAATGAGAATGATGCTACTTTGAAAAAGTAATGTTATAGTGAGTGATAGCATTCCAAAAATAGTTTTTCTTCTTGCATTTTATCCGAGCGTCAGCTGTTTCAGTATAAGAGTCTAAAGTTAGAGCATGTCAAATTTGTAACATTTCACGAAGCTTTATGGGCTCATCTTTAAGTCAAAAATGAAGAATCGCATTATATCTTTTTGACGGAATTGAGAAAAGCCAATTGGATTTAAATAAAAACAGTTTTATTTTCATTCTAATTTACTTCCTCAATCTTCAAAATTGCCTATTTTTTTCAAATTGGTTCCTTTGACCACTTAGCTCACGCATAGTTAGCCTAATATGCCATCACAGCAATCATTTTATTTACAAGACTTGACGATTACTCCTACTTCCAAGTAGCCGAATTTTTTGGTGGTTTTAAAAAGTGTCCTTTGACTTTCCATTGAACTTTGACTGGCTCTGACTTTAGATTTCCCCTTAGATGTGGCAACTGACGACTGACTGCAACATCCATGATTTATTAATTGCTAAACAATTGCAATGGTATTTATAAGAAGGCCAATCCTCGTAATTGCAAACGTTCTAAATTTAGTCGCAGTTTCATTACATAACATAATTAGCCTAATGTTCTAGCCTATAATGCGTAATGTGATAGGGAGTGGGCTGAAATCTACCACGCGGGCCCAGTGCTGGCTGGCTAATGATAAAATATTAATTAGGCACATCAAGAGATATAATATAGGATTGACAAAAAAAAAAATACCAAAAAAGACAACCGACTTCCAAAAACACTACAAAGTGAAAAATAACTAATTTCGGAAGTCGGTGTCTTTGGTTTTTGTATATTAGTTTTTCACTTTGTAGTGTTTTTTGGAAGTCGGTTGTATTTTTTGTTAAAAAAGTTTTTATTTTACACTTTTTAGTTGTGAAAAGTACTGTTCAGCTGCATCCGGTTAGATTGGATGCTGACGCTAAAATACTTAATGAAAAAACTTACAAACGCACTGGTAGCCCCTACAATTTTTGAAAGTTCCCCTTGATTTCTCTGGTCTTCCACCATCAAACCCTGATGTACTTACCATGGGACCACCTTGGGAAAGTCTTCTTTCCAACAGAAAAAGAATTATCAAAATCGGTTCATAAACGACGAAGTTATCCGCGAACAAACATAAAAAAAGCATATATACTGGTCGAATTGAGTAACCTCCTCCTATTTGAAGACGGTTAAAAACAAAAAGTTATTGAAGGTTTGCCTCTAGGACATGCCTCTGCCCTCACGATGTTTTCCTTTACCGTTTTGGGAGATGATTTAATTTACACAATGTAAAGCACCTACACCGTTCGAACCTACAACCTACCACTTATAAGTCACGACCGATACTACTAGGCCACCGCTGTTCTCGACAAACAAATCGTCGCTTAAGTTCTAACACCGCGTAACTCAAAATAATGAACTTTCAGGAGACTAAAACAACTGTCTAAGTTTGTAAATAATAATAACATTTTTTTGGTTGTTTTTTTTTTCAAAATAACTCTCCATCATTCGTTTAATCGCTTATTTGCGATTGATCAAATGACGCGTCTTTCGATTCTTTATCCAATGACATGCATAACACATTTTGACCATTTTATTGAGTTCCGCGGTGTTAGAACTTAAGTGACGAAATGTCTTGTCAAAATGTAGAGAAGTTAGAAGCATTTTTTAACGGATTAAGACACGATAGGGTTTCAATAGGTTTTAAATAGAACGTGACTTATTTCCTGTTAATGTATTCTTGCTCATTTCAGTTTATTTTATAGAAATTGGTTTAATATAAATGGGGTAATCAACGAACTTAAGATATTTTTTCATCCCAAAACCAGCCCCCCTAATCGGCGAACACATTTTCGTCAAATGATTGCGACTAGTTGGGATCGTTTGGACCGAACGGACCAATGGGCGGCCCGAACGATACCAACTGATCCCAACTAGTCGCAGTCATTTGACAAAAATGTGTTCGCCGATTAGGCTGCTGCACCCTAATTACGTAACACACTAATACTATCAGTTGCAATAATTTTGAAGTGTATTGCTAGTCCATTGGTCCATATGTTCGAAAAATATCTCTGTTCAATGTTTACTTGACAACGTAAATAACGCATTGAATGTAGTTGAGCTGTCAAATTGAAACCCATTACTACTGACAGTGTGTCATGTTTCTTTATTTGAGATAGAACACGATTGTGTTTAATTTGAAAGCATTACAGATACATACTTTAATAAGTATAGCGACTGTATAGCTAAGAGTATTAGGTATTATTTCCTAACATTTTCACGAAGTATTTCTGATATACAATCAAATTCTGATTTCTGACATCTAAAATTGATATTTCAATCCATCTTGTGGATGGAGCTTGTCAAAACCAAACCATAGTTGAGTTTGCCATATTTAATTTGAAATTAGAAACAGTTAGGTATACGTTACAGCATTAATAAATAGTTAGCTAAGGTATAACAGAATACAACCACAGATTAAAGATCGGGAAATAACAGTTTTGATCCTGTCAGTCAAACCCTTTGTTTCTTTGATACTTTGTTTTGATATAACTTAACCCAGAGTTGACGGGCAGACAGAAGATCGATCAAATGATATAAAGCAGTCAAATGCGGGATCAAGAATGTAAATAATATATTTAAATAATTTAACGTTACGCCTGTATATAATTCTTCAAGGATTAGGCGGATGTGTAACTGTAATTATAGCCAAACAGCGCCAAATAAGTTTAATATGTACCTATATAAAATTCGAACTTCGGGCCTGCTCTGGGTAATTCCAACATCGTAATTGCGTACTAAAATAATTTTGAAGCATGTTACTAGTCCATTGATACATATCTTCGGAAAATCTGTTTGTTGTATTCTTAAAATGAAACCCATTGCTGCTGATAGTGTTGTAGCACTGAAAGTGAAAGTGCATGGCAGGCCATCATCTCCTTATGCGAAGCAGTGATACTGGCAAAGGAGGATACGGAGCGCATGAGGGAGCGGGAATCTCAGCGCTCTCACACCTCTAGCAGCCGCAGGAGATGCCTTGGTTGGGAGACAATTTCGAGCTCCCGGTCACCGTAGGCACGAGCTTGCGGGCGGCAAGCAGTGGGCAATTCGCCGCCAAGTAAGGACCAGGCCCGGGTCGACGGCATGTTATGTTTCACGCGTGCCTCAAACAGATGTTAGCATATCGGGACGGGGTCCACGACTCCGACACGACTCTCATCTACACCAAAAAAAGAAAAGGGGGAAGAGACAAATAGAAAATAAGTTTATTTCGCTAAAATAAAACGCAATATACAAAATAAAAATTTGTAATAAAATAGACATACATAAAATATATTGCAGTCAAAAACCTCCTATTTAAGTCTAAACAATGTGGCAACGTGTTATTGATGCCTTGGCCTTGATTAATTCTTATTTAAGGTAAAAATCTATATACGTCGTTATCCATTAGGATATTAAGCAAGACTTAATACTTCAGAGTGCCGAGTAGATTGTAGACTTATCTATAGTATGATTGATGACTTTGTAGAGGTGCCTACAACTCAACATGCGAACAACGCGTCATACTGACGTCACGCGAATCCTGCATCTCGCAATCAGAGTTTTCTGTGCAACTAGCACGCATAGGTTCCCCGCAAGTTCACCACATAAACCGGCGGGCAAAGTGGCCCGCCAGACAACCAGTCTGGTCGGAGGATCCTCCCTTTTCTATGGATGATGAGTGAACTTTACTCCCTGTTCCTCATTCCTTCACACTGGTGACCCCGCGATCCCGAACCGATCCCGACCCGATCTCGGTCGGATCCCAAACCTATCCCGACCCGATCCAGAACCGACCCCGTACCGATGCCGACCCGATCCCGAACCGATCCCGACCCGATCCCGCTCCGATCGACGAACCATACCGATCTCGACCCGATCCTGGTCCGATCTCGACAAAAAATCGAAACCCTCAGACGGAGGCGAATAATGTAGCGGTGTCTACAACGCAACATGCGAACAACGCGTCATACTGACGTCGCGCGAATCCTGCATCTCGTAATCAGAGTTTTCTGTGCAACTAGCACGCATACAAGTTCACCACATAAACCGGCGAGCAAAGTGGCCCGCCAGACAACCAGTCTGGTCGGAGGATCCTCCCTTTTCTATGGAGGATGAGTGAACTTTACTCCCTGTTCCTCATTCCTCCACAACTTATTGGCTTATGCTATTATTTTTGTCGAGATGCAGACGACAGCACTTTAAGCTACGCCAAATTATCAAATATTCCTAATCAGCCTTGAGCCTTAACGCTTTATTGATAAAGTTGAAAATCCAATAAAAAAAATCTGACAGATTATGAGCTTGATGTGCCTTCGCCTGTATGTAGCATTGTGTTGGTGTTTTTTGAGGAGAAACAAAGTGATTATGTTCAACACTTTCTACTCACTTTTAAATTGTTTTAATGTTCCATTAAAAATTGAAGAGTGATTTTCTAAAAAATAAACCTTTTTGTATATCTCTACTTCCTTTATAAAGTTATCGTAGTAGGTACATACAATTATTTGAAAAGTATTTATTTTATTTTCTTTCTTTCCAAACTAGCTTTGTTCGCAGAAAATTTCTTACTCTTTCGACCTACTCCGTCGTCGCATCCTCGCCCCGCGTTGTTACTTCCTTTTAGCTTACCGTTATTTCTCCTTTTTTTTTCTGCTCGCGTTTTAAGTGTCTTAGATCGATGTCAACCAGCATCTTTTAAGCTTTAAGGATTGGGCTAAGAAATGAATAAAATAAATTATTTTATCACTGCTGCTTTCGGGAAGCTACGTAGAATCTTCTCGTCCGAAATACCGCAGTGTCTCAAGACAAAAGTCTTCGACCAGTGTGTGTTGCCAGTGATGACTTGTGGAATTGAGACGTGGTCGCTAACAATGGGTCTTATAAGAAGGCTCAAAGTCACTCAAAGGGCAATGGAGAGGGCTATGCTTTGGGGTTTCACTGCGTGATCGAATCAGGAATGAGGAGATCCACAGAAGAACGAGAGTAACCGACATAGCCCGAAGAATTCCAACACTAAAGTGGCAGTAGGCTGGACACATTGCCCGTAGGACCGATGCCCGATGGGGCCGACGGGTTCTCGAGTGGCGACCACGCACCGGAAGACGTAGCGTGGGTAGGCCCCCGACAAGGTGGACCGACGACCTGGTGAAGGTCGCGGGAAACCGCTGGATGCGGGAGGCGCAGGACCGGTCGTCGTAGAGAACCTTGAGGGAGGCCTATGTCCAGCAGTGGACGTCTTTCGGCTGAAATGATGATGATGTTGATGATTGTATCGCATTGGTGGTTTTAATAGTAGATTAGTAGCGAAGGGATGAAACCGGCATTACTAGAATAAAACATTTTAGAACTTTTAGGCAGAATATTGTTAATTGCTGCTTCAGCTTCCATTTTCATTGAATCGGGAATGCAGTAATATCTTCATCACTTGCAGAACTCACGTAATATTTTTTTAAACTTATTTTCAAAGAACGAAATTGAGCTTCGCCGTTCGATATTTAAAATTGACGACTATTATACTCATACGAAGACAAGGCTGAATAGCGAAGCGACTTCTTTTGTCATTGGGCTGAATACATAATGTCTATTGCTAGTATGATGGTTATACGCGAACCTTTTGAAAGAGTGAAGAGTGTTTTATTTAATTACATACCACCTTAGGGCTATTCTAGCTACATTATTATCCTAGAGCGCTAATTGGTCACCTACAAGCCCCATTTGGTTAGGTTAGGTTAGGTAACAAGAACCTGAGGGGCAAATGAGGGCCCGCCTTCTTAGGCGGGTTTCGCCGGCGGGGGAGAGGTAGCTGAGGCTGTGCTAGTTTCCCACTCCCCCGCCACTATGGCGATGCCGGAGTTGCGCTGGGGTTTTTAGTGGGTATACCGGGAGGCTCTCTCCCGGGGAGTCCCACATACCCTGCCCGTCCCCCGACGGGTAGGGATGCGTAATTGACATTTTCCCCAGCGAGAACAAAAAAAAAAAAAAAAAAAAAAAAAAAAAAAAAAAAAAAAAAAAAAAAAAAAGGTAACAAGAACCTACTTACCGAATATGAGAGATGTAAAAATTATTAATTTCGTCCAAATATAAATTGTGTTACGGGCTAGGGGTATTAAAGTGCCGGTTAAGGATTTCAAAGTTTATTGGTAACGAAGGTACAGTCGATCGTAGGCAATGACAAGTAGAACGTAGCTGATGTCGCACCGAAGTCTTCGATGATTTTCTGAAAATTTCGATGTCGACACTTTATTAACAATATTTATGAAACCTGTACCATTCGATAGGCCACCCTAGTTCTAGTAATGCGTTTTTATATTGTACCTCTCTAATACCTAGATCTCGAGACATAGCACTTAAAAGTTATGGTCTGAATGTCACGCAATATTGGACCTTATGCCATCGACATAAGGTGCATTCGTAACAATAGATATGTAAATATTTAGTTGGCACAGACAAGTGTATTTATGTAGAACGTTATCTATCGAGCATACCGGTATTTTTGCTGGCTAATTACAATAGAATTGTGTCCCATTAGCGGTGATTAAGATAAAAATTAAAATCCACAAAATTAAGTTTGTTTTTTATTGTATATACTTTTCCGGGATATTAAAAAAATATTTATTTAAAATTTAATCGTTATCGAACCGGTAGTTTTGCGTGATGCCTGAGCAAACAGACAAACATATAGACAAAAAAAAATCACATTTGTGGGTTCGGTGACGTTTTAGTAACATCCCCTGACATATTTTTTTTTATATTTGCAATGTATAGAATTTTTATTGATTGAAGATTTATTATAAGTATAGATTTAAAAGTCAAAGAAAGTTGAGCTTGTTTAGTTAGGTCCAACGTGTCAAATCCTCAAGGAATCTTTGTGATATATGGTATTGTATCCGAGTAGCTTGTGACGAGCCATCTATAGGCTTACTAAGCATTGTAATTGGAGTGGAGCCAACGCCAAAGCTAAACAGATTCTATAAATGTACCTACTTAATTGAAGACAAAACACGCAGCTTGTGTTCAATATAGGATTGGATTTCAAAACTAAGTACCAAGAAATACTTATATCTTCGTTTCCAGTATTTTAGTTTCACATTGATTCGTTATTAAACATAACTTTTTTAATACTTAAAATATGTTTTACTTTAAGATACTTAAAAGATTTTCTGCTGCCACTAAAGTGGGAGCAGGGAGCCAATAAGGGATCTAAAATTGAATTATGTTCGAAAATTTGGCCGTTAGAGTGATGAATTGAAGATATATGAAGAAAATTTAATATCAAATTAAGTTCACCTGTTAGGTTTTGAATTAATATAATTATGCCTATAATTTAATTATGTACAGACGACAGCACATCAAGTTACTACAATCTGTCAAATTTCTTTATTAGACTTTCAATTTTATCGCTAAAGCATTACGGCTTAAGATTGATTGGGAATAGTTGTCAGTTTCGCATAGTTTGATACGCTGTCGTCCATATCATGAGTAAGGTAAGGGAGATTAATGTTTAAATAACAGTCCATTTAGGTTCCATGTGTGTAAAAATGTTATTCTAAAATTTCTGATGTTACCTTTGGTGAAATTATGTATATATTCAGTAACATTCCTAAAATTCATAAGCCAAGTCTAATTAGAATCCTTTTAGACCAAATGTGACCAATAAATTTATTATTGTTTGACTAATTTATATTTATAGATGTATTATATATGACGGAGGAAGAACCTCCGTGGTGTTTTTAAAAAGTGTGACATCTTCACGATGATCACTCATTGTGGATCTTCCAAAGGAAACTTCACAAATTCCGCAACAACTTCTTTTATTCAACAAACAACGTAGTGACGTCACAACTAGGTCCTTACTGTTCGGTGGCTCAGAACTGAATGCCCGAGTGCCGGTGGTGCGGTCGTATTTATAGTCGTCGCCCCCACTCTCGTGCAAATATTACAATAACAAAGATAGTGATTTGCTGTTTAACGTTAATTTGACATCGTAATAAACTGTAAAGTAATTAATCTACTGATTTTAGAACCATCAAATTATGAATGTTAATTATTTAAGTGATTAAATATTGTGATTGCGCCGACACGGCCATTTTGACAGGCGGTGCGCGCTCTGCACCAGCCTCGTTGATTCTCTGCGTGATATCTGTAAGAATAGAAAGAACTTCCTCTGAGTTGGATATCTGAGAACAACTTGCGTTGCTTTATATTAAGTAGTCATGTAATAACAGGCAGTCTAAGAATATCAATAAGGTAATGCAAGTTTTTGGAGGTTCTCGAAGAGGTCGTCTCGGAGGGGTCTCGGAGGGGTCTCGGAGGGTTCTCGGAGGGTTCTAGGAGGGTTCTCGGAGGGTTCTAGGAGGGTTCTAGGAGGGTTCTCGTAGGGTTCTCGTAGGGTCTCGGAGAATCTCGTAGGGTCTCGGAGGGTCTCGGAGAATCTCGTAGGGTCTCGGAGAGTCTCGCAGAATATCGTAGGGTCTCGGAGGGTCTCGGAGAATTTCGTAGGGTCTCGGAGAATCTCGTAGGGTCTCGGAGAGTCTCGCAGAATATCGTAGGGTCTCGGAGGGTCTCGCAGAATATCGTAGGGTCTCGGAGGGTCTCGCAGAATATCGTAGGGTCTCGGAGGGTCTCGCAGAATATCGTAGGGTCTCGGAGGGTCTCGCAGAATATCGTAGGGTCTCGGAGGGTCTCGCAGAATATCGTAGGGTCTCGGAGGGTCTCGCAGAATATCGTAGGGTCTCGGAGGGTCTCGCAGAATATCGTAGGGTCTCGGAGGGTCTCGCAGAATATCGTAGGGTCTCGGAGGGTCTCGCAGAATATCGTAGGGTCTCGGAGGGTCTCGCAGAATATCGTAGGGTCTCGGAGGGTCTCGCAGAATATCGTAGGGTCTCGGAGGGTCTCGCAGAATATCGTAGGGTCTCGGAGGGTCTCGCAGAATATCGTAGGGTCTCGGAGGGTCTCGCAGAATATCGTAGGGTCTCGGAGGGTCTCGCAGAATATCGTAGGGTCTCGGAGGGTCTTGCAGAATATCGTAGGGTCTCGGAGGGTCTCGCAGAATATCGTAGGGTCTCGGAGGGTCTCGCAGAATCTCGTAGGGTCTCGCAGGGTCTCGCAGAATCTCGTAGGGTCTCGCAGAATCTCGTAGGGTCTCACAGAATCTCGTAGGGTCTCGCAGAATCTCGTAGGGTCTCGCAGAATCTCGTAGGGTCTCGCAGAATCTCGCAGGGTCTCGCAGAATCTCGTAGGGTCTCGCAGAATCTCGTAAAATCTCGTAGGGTCTCGCAGAATCTCGTAGGGTCTCGCAGAATTTCGTAGGGTCTTGCAAAATCTCGTAGGGTCTCGCAGAATCTCGTAGGGTCTCGGAGAATCTCGTAGGGTCTCGGAGAATCTCGTAGGGTCTCGGAGAATCTCGTAGGGTCTCGGAGAATTCCTATTGCATTTGTTAGGCTATTTGAAATGATTGAATTTAGTTACTTACCCCTTCTTCTGATGGGTGGTTGCTTGCTTGTTTTCGCAAGTTTCCTCGTACGTCAATGGTATAGGCTCTGCTGCAGGATCTCGATGAGTAGGCAGACTTTCATTCGGACATCGAAATCCGCCCAGTTTGTACGTTTCGATCGCTTGATCGATATGCTGGCACCATTCTCGTAAACCGATGAGAGTATTTGGATCAAATAATGGTAGATAGACGTCCTTAATCCTTACTTTTGCTTCGGATGGCGTAGTACATAAGTGCTTCGACATTATCTGCATCATTTCCTATATTTGCATCATAAATTGTGGTGGTATGCTGCCCATTTGCATTCCATGGTCGGTACATTTGCGGTCTTGATTGGAACACAGCTTCTAACGGTGCATTGGTAACCAACACGGGCTCGCGTTGCTGGGTGATAGTTGGTTCCAATTGATCAGGTGGTGAACGGTCTGATGAGGAAATGGTTTGGGTAGGAGCTTCCTGCAATCCCACTTCTGATGACGGAGGAAGAACCTCCGTGGTGTTTTTAAAAAGTGTGACATCTTCACGATGATCACTCATTGTGGATCTTCCAAAGGAAACTTCACAAATTCCGCAACAACTTCTTTTATTCAACAAACAACGTAGTGACGTCACAACTAGGTCCTTACTGTTCGGTGGCTCAGAACTGAATGCCCGAGTGCCGGTGGTGCGGTCGTATTTATAGTCGTCGCCCCCACTCTCGTGCAAATATTACAATAACAAAGATAGTGATTTGCTGTTTAACGTTAATTTGACATCGTAATAAACTGTAAAGTAATTAATCTACTGATTTTAGAACCATCAAATTATGAATGTTAATTATTTAAGTGATTAAATATTGTGATTGCGCCGACATATATATGTCGGAGATCGTCGGTATAATTTTAATAGAGGTTGCTGATTTGATTTACGTAGTATAGGGGCAAATGCTTGTGACGTTATTTTGTGATGGCGGCACATGGACAGAGTCGCTTTGGAAAGTGGGGTTCGTCGAACGGGTACGCATCGGGATGCGGACCAAGGCACTTCTCCGAACCGAAACTGTCGGTTTGCCTATTCAAATTGTTATTATGAAGATTGGAGGGTATATCTACACGTCGTGCTTCAATTCAAAACTGACCTACGAAATGGAACCTGTACCACCACACCAAGATGCTGTCGAGCCTACCGCTCTGCCGTCGCTGTCTCCGACATATGAATAGCGTGCAGTGGCGAAGAGTCCATACAAGCCGATTCCCACCGGGTTACCTTTCAAAAATCAGTTCCATATTCATACAAAAGTATTTACATTCTATTTCATTAACAAAGTATTATTAATCAAATAGTAATTCTTAGCAATACCCTAAGTATCACATTTCAGAAGATATCCTGCAGTAGGTAAGTGTTTAAGTGTTTATTTTTTTGGACCGGCTTCCCTTTGTCAAAATTTCACCCTTCGCCACTGATAGCGTGTAATGGAGATAATATGCTGTGGTGGATGTGTGGAGTTACGCGGAAAGACCGCACGAAGAACTCCCGTATCCGTGACAGTCTTCATGTCCATGACATAGCAGACAAACTGCAGGAAAGTCACCTACGCTGGTACGTTCACGTCTTACGAAAACAAAATGGCGTCTCCACCGGGCCGGAAGAAGCTAGGTAGACCAAAGAAGTGCTGGCTTGACGTTGTAAGAGATGACATACGTGCCAACAATCTCACACTACAGGAAGCTAAAGATCACCCGAAATGGAAGAGAATGAGCATGAAAGCGGACCCCGGGCTCCAACGCGAAAGCCGCGAATACTAACGGCACTAAATGCGGAGATGATAATTTATTATTTAATTGGTCATATTTGGCCTATAAGGCTAAAGAGTTTGTTGGTTAATTTTAACATGCTAATCTCTGAAACTACAAGTTTGCATTTCAATAATTATTTTTGCATTTAGTTACCCAATTTTCGAGAAAGGTTTTAGGTTATTTAACATCCAGCTAGGAGGTAGCACCTAGGTAGGACCTGAGCAAATATAAGGTCGATCGATACCAAAATAACAACGGGTAGCGATCGAAAATTTACTCGAACGAAATCGCAGGCTGAACCTAGTTATGAAATATAATAACTCTGGTCACATGAAACCTTTTTGACCCTCCAAATGACTTGCATACTTTAACCTAATGGATTTTATTCCTGTACTATTATCCACGGGGACAATAGCTGTGCTGTTAAATGGACTGTCATTTACTTATAATAGAACTATTAAGCTTTTAAGACTTTTTAACACTGAGGTATCAGATGATTTGAGTTTTTATAAATATTATTTTTTACGTACATATGTCATAAATCCAGCTGGGACACACGTCTACTCTTTTGGAGAGGGAGGGATCCATACTCTACCTCGTGGGTCCAGTATATCATCATTATCTTCATTAACTTTTTATCGTCCTACAGGTACAGGTCTCCCCTCATACAAAGAAGGATTGAGCGTAATCACCACGCTTCCTTAATGCGGGTTGGCGATTTCAGATTTGAAACTCCAGGTTTCCTCAAGATGTTTTCCTTCACCTTGTAATCAGTCATTGGTGTTCGAGATATACTTAGAAAGTACATATAACTTAGAAAAGTTACATTGATACTTGCCTGACCTAGAAACCCCGAACCCGCACACTCATACTTGAGTCTAGAGGCTGGTGTTTTAATCACTAGGCCACCAAGACTATTCTTTATACTGGTCCAGTACGTGTTGGTAGATGTCACATTTCTTTAAAGGTCAGATTTTCTATCGCTGATCTTTTCTTTAACCGTATTGAAGTGATGATCAATTTATTACCACATAGTACAGTGGTGAGTTGGTTTCTAATCCACGACCACATATATCTAAAGACTGGGACAATTTGCCTACGGCGTATTTTTGTCTTACTAAAATTCAATTGTCTTCAATGCTAGAGTGAATAGGCTCTTAATAAACTAATGCGCTTTACCATAAACAATTGTATTACTGCCAAGTGCCCGTCTGATGGCGGAATCAAGCACTAGTTTATAGCATTGTAAAAATAGGACCTACTTACTTCTAAGTCGGGGTCGTTCCGACACCACTGTTCTGTTTTACACTGTCTCTAAGTCAGTGTTAAAAAATTGCTCAGTATTTTAAAAGACGGTTTGGTTGATACCAAAACCAAAGTAATCGTTATCAGTTTGTGTTATTATTTTTCACCGAATTCTTATACAGGGATGCAAGTAGATTATTAATTTGATCGCTTTGATTGCTTGCTCAGCGCTTGATCGCTTGACGAGTGTAGTGTGTAAATATAAAGGCATATCGTCAGACAAACAGATGTAAGCAAATTGAATAGTAACTTCATTCGTCCTTAAGCTGTCATGCTTTGTCAGTCGCCATAGAATTAAAATTACGTATAGTATATGCTCAATAGCCAAGTTGCAATGATGTTGCAAAGTTGATTTATTGCATATCATTTTAATTCAGTACATACTGTAACTTTTCTAAAGTTATATGTACTTTCTAAGTATATCTTGGACACCATTGACTGAAGGTTAAGGAAAACATCTTGACGAAACCTGGACTTTAAGTCTGAAATCGCCAACCCGCATTGAGCAAGCGTGGTGATTACGCTCAATCCTCTGTATGAGAGGAGACCTGTGCCCAGCAGTGGGACGATAAAAAGGTTGATAATGATGATTTTAATTCATTCATATTTATCATAATATGCATTCCAGTACTATGAGGTTTTATTCCGATTATTTTCCACTACACCAGAACTCATCATTCATCCACATCAACTCACAGACTCACTTTTCATCATCAAATAATCAGAACCTGTAGGAATGAATCGAAATAAGTATGAATACGAATAAAAAGTGTGAGTATCTGAGTATATGTTTCAGTTTTTAGTATCAGTGTTCAGACTCAACTTACCAAATACTCGTATCTGCTTTACTTCGTATGAGAAAGCACTTCAATACTACTTCAACTCTTCAATTACCTCTTTGGTTAGATACCATAATTTTACCAATAACACGTGTAACAAATTATAGAAATTCTTTGAAAATTTGATTCCACAATAATGGCGGATATCGTCAATAACACTTGAAAAAACGGCCACGTGAGCCGCCTACTAGGAGATTTGATGCAAAGCCATAATGTGGCCACTATGCTGCGATATTTCAATGTTCTTTATAAATTATTGACTGAATGCACTTTTTACTACATAAATCACGCGTTTTTATTTAGTAAACGACACTATAAATAATTTTAAAAGTCCAATGAAAAATGCGCGTGACACTCATCTTGGCTTTCCTGTCAAAAAACCCTATGAGAAAGTAATGCTACGTTATGGTTATAACGCAACATTACTGACTGACACACTGACGTAGTTACGTCAGTGTGTCAGTCAGTATCTAAATGGTTCTAAATATTCACTTATATACAATATTGTACATGTGTGACAAGCCTCAAATTATACCAAAGAACCGCAAATACATATGTCTGTAATGTTGACAAGGGTATCTTTTTTGCGTTTTCGTTGGTAGTTATCATTGGCAACCTGTGTATGAACGAAAGAAAATTGTTATATTACAAAGAGGTATTAGCATCAACTTTTTTTCTTGAAACTTTTGTCGTTCTGAAGAGCTTTTTATATGCCCATTTGAAATAAGTGCTTCGACTTAAACTTTGAACATACTCCCTCTTATTACAAAACATGGTTGTTATTTAGATTGGGTTTAAACCTCTTAAATTGTTATTGAATACTGAAACCAGTAAAAAAATGCAGTTTTTTATATAAAAATGACAGATTATTTCAATGCTAAGTTGTCATTTTTATATTAATAACTTTAATCTATGCAACCTCAATAAAGTTTAAAATACAAATACTGACTCAAAGATTAATCTAGAACTAAAGTTATATTTCGTTTTAAAATCACTCGGACTGTGTAATATTATGTAATATTTATATCGGTAGTGATATTTAGAACTACGGATCCGACCCCGAAAATTCTTTTAGGTATGGGAAGCTACAACTACTTACTACAAAGTACGCAGGATATATTAATTATAAGTAAAAAAAAAACGAGAGATTTCTGTGTTCATGTAGTTTTATACAATTTGGAACCATCCCTTCGTAAACTATGTTCTTAGACCATTCCTCGCACAGATCGTTGTCTCCGTCCCAAATTAGGACAATAATATAATACGAGTAGCTGCGGTATAAAGATCACGCCCGTTCATAGAGTGTGACAGGTAGGAAACTATTTGATTTTTTTTTTTGGTGTGGATGGGAAATCAAATGACCTCTCCCACTCTGGGTGGAGCGGAAGGGCACATCAGACTTTTACTGACTAAAACCTACGTGTGTTTCTTGACTTGCCTGTGCGCTTGAGCCACAGTTTCTCTTTTGACCAACTCGCAACCCTGACCTAGGACCATCGATCTGCGTGAACCCCGTCACGATGTGCTGACATCTTTTTGAGGCCCACGTGAAACACAACACGCCGACCCCGGCTTGGTCCTTACCGGGCGGAGATCTGCCCACTGTTCTCCGCCCGCAAGCCCGCGCCTTCGGTGGCCGAGTTTAATGTTATCTCCCGATCAGGACGTCTCTTGCGGCGGCTAGAGGCGCTGAGATTCCCGCTTCCACACGCGCTCCGCCTCATCCTTTGCTAGCATCACTGCTACGTTAAAGGAGATGACGATCTGCTATGAACTCGCGCTCCAGACCATGGCCTGGATCAGGACCGGATGAAAGAGATCACCACCGATCGTCACCATGAGGACACGGTGTGCTCTGTCCAAGCCGGGCAGACCTCTACCGTATGCTCCACCGTGTCTTCAAGGCGATCCCCACAGTCGTGACAGTAGATAGTTGTGACACCATAGCGTTATCCGGAACAGAAACCTACCGAAATAGCCGTGTCCGATGAGGACCTGCATCGGAACGTGAGGACGCCGTGATGCCTCTCTAGCCACCCCTCAAAGAGGGGCTTTACCGCCGTTATTGTGGTGAGTCCAAAACTTATTGACTTCGAGTACAATCATCTACCCGGCTTGGCTTTGTTGGGACTTCCTACCTCCGAGGCTTTATACGAATCGTGTCATTATTTCTTTAGTGCTGTCAGTTGCTGTCATTATGTGTATATAGCGTGTCGTTCTAATGGCGACTTTAACTTTACAAAGGTATACATTTCGCGTTTTCGTTCTAAAATATTCTAAAATGTTGGATAAACTTTTTTAAACTTGACCACGATCTCGCCTGGTGTAAAAGGCATTAGTTTATTAAGAGCCTATTCAATCTAGCCTTGAATACATTTAAATTGTAATCTGATGACAAGACTGCCCCAGCCAAATTGTTTCAAGCCTTTGGTGTACGTGGTATAAAAGACGAGACGAAATGCTTCGACCGGATCGAGGGGTCTCAACAACGTAAGGGTAGTTGCGCGCTATACAACGAGTCGTCCGATGATGGAACGGTGAAGGCAGAATTAAGTCATGAAATACCCGTGAACAATCTCAAAAAAACATCCTATAGAATACCGATACGCTGGTTAGTCTACTCCTCCAGGCTTTGGATTATTCTTTACCAAATCTGGTTCACCAATTAGCCTTTTCGCACGCTTCTCCATCGAGCAACTTATATATCTCGGGGTAAAACATCGCATCAATGAATTTTAAATGAAAAACATGGGAAGAGTAAGCCAATTGAAGGAAAGAAAGAGAGAACCCTATATGGACGAATAGCGCAGGCAATAGTTTTCAAATTGCGAACTATATAATGTTGTTATCATATTCATAATTACTGGCCACTAGCCTACTTCTGCCGCCATTATAGCAGCACGTTACTATGTAGTCTGTATTTGAGAAACATTCGCCCAAAATTTCAACAAAAATGGGTTTATGAGAAATTAACAATAATTCTTACAAAATAAAGTTCAGTCTACGCTACAATTTCAATATATTTATAATTTTTTCAATAGTCTGAAATCACCATTTTTTTTAATTCTCTCATCTTCCATATTTACTCTAGCGAGTATCTCCTCAAGGAAGATTTTGAATACATATATCGATGTATTGCATTATGCCATTATTGTTTTTCTTTTACATTTTGTTAATGTTGAGGTTTTCGATGGCATATGTATGATTAGATCAAGTTCAGTACATCTTTTTATTTCTATAACATTAGGTTAAGCACAGAAGATTGATTAGTAGAGAAGAGAGAGGACAGAAGATTGATTAGAAGAGAAGAACAGAGATTAGTACAATGAAATTAGTCAACGCTTGACGCAAATTGAGGTGTTTTAATCGCCATGTTTTTAATCACGATTAAACTGCAGGGTGATTGCATATCACATTATTAAATTGCAATTGGCTTCATTTTGACAATTCAACAAAATTTATTACAATTACGTTATTAACATTATTGAGCAGATATATTGCGAAATGTGGGTATATTATATTACCAAAATGTACACCTCTGCTTCATCCTAAGGAGAAAACTTACGTGCGTAATGTTATATTTAAATCGAAATTATCAGATAATTAATCTGATACGAGCTATTGGAACCGCAGTATTATGTGAAGCAAATTGAATAATGTTGCCCATTTTCTACCAATAACCACAAATTCACATATTTGACAATTCCAACCACAGAGCTGTTGCTGCTCCAATAAATTGTCATTATTATAACTGCCCTGTGATAAATCTGTTATTATAACCAAATGATGTGGTTTTAAATTATCCATTGTGAAAATTGTACTTTAATAAATATATACGATAAAAATATAGAAGGTTTTCTTTCAATAAGTCTGTTAGTAGCTAAGTAGCTAGTATTAGAAGACGACTTAATTTTACTAAAATGTAAGTAATGTGCCACATTGGGCCCGCTGGCCACGCCCTCTTACCAAGAGGAGGCCTGTGTCCCAGAAGTGCGTACATTAAAAGTTGACTATGTAAGTAATGAACTACTTTTTTTTTTTTATTATAAACTAGTGCTTGACTGCAATCCCGCCTGATGGTAATGTGATGTAATCGTTGATGGTAAAGCGCGCTAGTTTTCCCTCCACGACCAATCACCCGACACAACAACATTTGGTGCATCGCACCCGGCACACATCGCAACACAACTGCTCAGACCCTTCCTCTCCGTACGGCTTCACCAGACATCATGCTGGAACACGACGAATCGCTTGGCGTGGCAAGACTTTGTCTGATGGGCGGTAATTTCTGCCGGCAGCCGATATTATGGCCTACCACCGAGAAACCAACCAGAAGCGTATTAAGTTTTTAACAAAAAATAGCACCAATTTCGATTCTTTGATTTTAATGTGTTTATTTCTTGTTTAATTAGTTTATTATAATAAAGTGTGTTTTCTCTCAGATGACGGTAAAAAATCTTCATTTTCCGTTTTTTTTTGTCATCCATATATTTTAATTTTCTTTCCGAATGCTCCATTTGTCTACCTAAGAGAGTTTATATAAGCAAACCAAAACCTTATTACTTCAGCAGGTAAAAGTACTTATTGGTATGAAAAACTTTTCGAACAAACCATTCAGAAAATGAGAAAAATCAACATTTTATTAAAACAAAGGCCTATTCTGCGGAAATATATGGAACAGTTGACTTTTTTTTTCAATTCCTCGTAACCCACAAAAAGTTATTCATATTCATGAATGCTTTTAGGCATTTTAGGCGTATTATTCTTAACTTTTGTTACGTTCTACCTACAAAGAGAAATTTTCAGATCTTTCATGAAGTTATTATGTGAGTTCATTTACACATATAGTCTAAGTAAGGCTGGCTTACCGTCTATTCTTCATCAGTTTAGGTAGTTAACTAAAAGAAAAACCACGTGACTTAATTAACGTTTGTAATCTGTCATATCAGTTGTGTAATGTAATGATTCTTTCTAAATTATTTAGAATATTTATTTGTATTGACGTGACAACGTCTTAAATTAGGTTGCGGCTGGGAGTCACTTATGAAAAAGTGTAACGCTCGGTAACGTTACGATGAGTCACCGAACTAAAAAATATATTTCTATAGTTAAAATTTGTGCAATTCTTATTTTCATTCAATTCCTTGTTCCTATTGTGCAATTTAATTATATTCATATCAATAAATATTCTACCGAGAAAAAGACGTTGTCACGTAAAATCTTCGCCCGTAAAACCGACTTTACAGGCAACCATTTTTTTAATGATTAGTTTTTGTTTAAATTTAATAATTTAGAAATAGCGAAACCGGAAATTGCGCCAACTTTCTAGTACCCTCCTTTAGTTCGTCAGAGTGATGGAGGGAATGAAATTAGCAATAAGCATTTTTAGAGCCAGTACGCTCAGTTCCTGGTCATCATCCGAATCACTCGGACACAATAGTTAAGGAATATTGGAGTCTGTCAGCTTTGTATTTGATTTATGTATAATATATTGGCTGTTACCTATTGTGAAGAATAAGATTATTATATTGATCCTTAAGAGTTGCAGTTTTATTGAAAGTTGTAATGCTACGTTACAGTTGTACGCTTTAATTTAGCAACGGTGGTAGGCCATAACATCGGTTGCGGCAGAAATTACCTCCCACCACACAGTCTTTGCGCCAAGCGATTCGTCGTGTTCCGGCATGATGTTTCGTGAAGCCGTATGTGAGACGGGTCAGAGCAGTTGTGTTGCGATGTGTGCCGGATACGATGCGCCAAATGTTGTTGTGTGCGAGTTGGTCGTCGAGTCTCCATATCAATCTCCCTCTAGCGTAGCATCATTGTCGTGTTGTTGGGTTTAACATTGCATCACCTCGCACAACTGCCGGCTTCCTTCCTATTCACTCAGTTTTTTTTAATGAATAGGCTCTTCATAAACTAACGCTCTTTACCATCAACGATTGCATTACTGCTTACCATTAGGCGGGATTGTGTATAGTAGAAAAACTGTCGTTCTATAAGAATAAAGATAACACCTGAACCGGTTACGATATTTAATCAGTTCAGACCGCGCTACAAAAGTTACTGAATGCTTACTTTCCACAATCACAGTATCTGTCGAACTACGACTGCAAGCTAAAGACGGGGTAACGTCTAAAAGCTGACTTTCATTACTGCTTTACTGTTAAGTTCTTGACGTCGATGTAAGTGATAGAACATGTCTAGAAGTTGACTTAATTTATTGTTAAGTCCTTGCCGTCGAGGTAAAGTGCTACTTCACGATGAAAACTGAAACTTTTAGAGTGACGTTTAGAGACAAGTCTTCACACTTGAACTTACAATAATAGCATTAGGCTAAAGCCTTTCCTCAACTATATTAAGATCGGCTTCCAGTCTAACCGAATTCAACTGAATACCAATATTTTACATGGAGCGACTGCCTATCTGCCCTCCACAGGCCAGTTACTGGGAAATACGATGCCTCTTGGTAAGACAGGTGGTTTGACTTTCAGACTTCTTAAGACCCGTAACGACTGTCATAGATTTCGGTCTCCGACATCGAACTCCCAGCCGCCGTAGGCGCGGGCCTGCGGGCGATGAGCAGTGGGCAGCTCGCCGCCCAGTTAGGACCAGGCCCGAGTCGACAGCGCGTTGTATTTCACACGCGCCTTGAAGAGATGTCATGGAGACCGATGTGCTTCCTAGATCAAGGTTGCGGGTTGGTTAAAAAAGAAACCGTGGCTCTGGCGCATAGACAAGTGAAGAAACACCATTCCGAACAAAAAAAAAGGGCTTACCATTAATCTGAAAAAGTATTTCGACACTCTACTGTTTCTGTTGTTAGTGCACAGTCTAACTTCGTGTATTCGACAGGTATTGTTAAAGACGTTTTGAAAACGTCAATCAATCAATCCATTCAGCCTTTCGCTACTGGATGTCTCAGGCTCCATCCCAGGAACCATGTTCTCCGCCTTCTACATTCAGTCTGACCTGGCAAAATCATGTCATGTATAAAACATAATATATTGACCTTGTTTTATACATTTCTTCATTCATTCGGTTAACTATTTTGTTCACTTTGTTGATATTTTTGATAAGTAAGTCTACAACACTTTACAACATAATAAAGGTGTAAACAAAAACCGAAAATAGGACCTAATTGCTTTACAGATTCTATCATTTTCAAAGATATAAATAATCCATTGCTTTAAAACTTCGAAAAATTTGTCTCCTCAACAGCGTACAGATTGCAATGAATGTTGTGGAACTGTTAAAACGGGCTTCACCGTTGCTACTGATAGAGTTCTGCGCATTTACCCCACCGCAGACGCAACTTGTAGAATACAAATGTTTTAGACTTATACTGGAAGTGGCGGCTTTACGCCAAAACCAATATCTAACATTGAACTTGCCTGGGAATTGAACTTATTACAGCTCGAAACCAATACTTTCAAAATAGCACGGCTTGCGTGGATTCAATCCAACGTGTTGCCCATTGTCGCAATTCAATCGAGTGAAAGTTTCTTGAAAGAATGAAATTGAAATTCCAGTGTAACCTGTTTACTTAAAACCTCCCAAATAACTATGTACATAGATGAAACTTGAACATTTAATGTTGGTGTGTTTTGTCACTTGACTCTGTATTCACTAGGTACCAGTTTGATGGATAAATCTCAATTTTTACAATTAAAAATTGTTGCCAATTTAAAGCAAAAATGTTGATGTGTTGAAATATAAAATTATTCTAAAAATTCTTCAACCCAATATAATTAAAACGTTAACCTTGAAAACTTTACTGATATTTTGTCTATTCATTCCGCAATTCCTAATTTTTATACACCCCGTTTTACGGTATAGGTACGTACAATGTTTTTATAACATAGAAACAGTAATTGTAATTTTGCTTTTTCCAATTTGAAATTACATGTCCAAATGCAAACATTCGAAGATCTGGAATCTAGTGGATTATTCAGGTAATTACTTCAAAAAACAACCCAAACAATCGTACAATCGACAGCATCAAAACTTGAATATTAAGTTTTGATCTGATTTGATAAAATCACAAAATTAAAGAAAATTTCGATCGCGGCCATTGCGATTTACATCTTTGACCTTAGGTGTGATCGCAGGGCACCTAATATGGCGCTTTGTTCATTTGTTTTGCTGGTTTGTCATTTGCCGGGTCACCGCTCAGACTCGCGACAATTTCACAATAATATCCCACGTGTAATTAATATTCCTGATGAGTTCTGTCTGAGATTTACATTAATGTGTTTATTTACGTTATGTGTTGGGCTGTTCAGGGCTGTATTCTCATATACTTAGGTGTGAAAACATGAAATGCTGATTTAAATTTAGTCTATGCTTCATAATTTGCCTAGTATCGTAGTCTAATTTATAAAAGAAAGACACCGTCACATTACATATATTTTTGTAGCCTTTCTGGTGTCCCACTGTTGGGCAAAAGTCTTGTGCTAACTCTGGCCATGTTCTTCCTACGAACGCTACCAGATCGTCACATCACATTCGCCGTGGTCTAACGCGACGGCGATGATCTTCCTCAGGAATCCAGTGATTGACGAACTTTGTTCAACTCTTGGAATGAATTCGCGAGACGTAGGTATCCAGCCTACAGTAAATTTATGCTAGAATAATATTATGAATGTAAGGACTAATGTACGTATATGACAATTACGGCATGCATAGCATTGTTATAAATCTATCTTGCTGGCTTGAAAAGTGGCCGGTAGAAGTCTAACCGGTTACAGCTGATAACGATACCGATATTTGTTTCTCCAAAGCCTAGAGCACAGGCGTAGAATAGCCAGCGTTTCGGTTTTCAATAGGATGCATTTTGGTGAGTGTGCGACGGAATTGCTTTATTGGATTTCCCCATCTCCGTTCCACCTTCGGACGACCCGTCGTACGGCGAGTTTCCACCCTTATGTTGTTAACACCACTACGATCAGGACGAAGCGTTTCGCCTCCTCTTTTATCACGCGTACGTCGAGGGGCTGGAACAATTTCCCGGTGATGTTTTCGTCGGACTATAATTTGAGTGTTTTCAAGGCTAGAGTGAATAGTCTCTTAATAGACTAGTGCGCTATACAAACAACGATTGCATCACTGCTTTCCATCAGGCGGGATAGCGGTCTAGCGCTAGTTTATAAAAAAACCGTGTGTCAAAATCTTCATATTTATGTTTTGTAATTTATATGGTGTACACAATGAAGAGTATTCTATTCTATTTTATATGGAGCGTCAGCCTAATCTATTTTGTCGGTGTTTATTGGTATAAGTTGTCTATTGCATAATCAGCCTATAGCCATGCTCCTCGTTGACCAAAATCCGGCACACGGGCTGGTAAAGGGTGGTCAATATGCCTTCAAACGTTTGGTTTTAGGACATGGCTGTTTCCTCACGCTCCTTCCTTGCAGTTTTGATTTTAAAGTTGATGAAATAATTTACGCAAAATAAAGCGGGGGGTTCGAATCTACCACAATTACATACAACTCGTAAGTCTCGGCTGTAACGTTATTAATATAAACCCTTCTTTAATTTACTGAATGTATATACAAACATATATAGTATTTGTGATGATTAATTTATAACTAAATAAAGCAATGTTATAAGTACGGGCGCGAGGCGCGAGGTGGGGGTCATTAGCAAGCAGACCACCAAGCCAGTTGGACGTATAGCACGACTATCATTAATAGTACTTGGGACTATTATGGTTTTATTACACCAAATGCTTACCCTTGTGACAAGTGGACGTCACAGTATTTAATATTTATTAAATATAAGTTTTTTTCTTGAAAAAAAAAAGAACTCACCCCACGCTAGGAATTACCGTAGTACTCAAGTCTCTTGGGTGCGTTTACAAACTATTAAACTCACATACACAAACAGCCACACCTGGAACAATTCTCTGTAGTTTATACAAATATTTGATTCGGGCGGGGTTCGAAACCACGACACGCAGTGCCGCAGTCTTTCGCTCCGCCAATGCGCTAACCGTGTCGTCAAATAACATATACATAATAATAAGTAATAAATGTAACAATTATATTTTGTGTCGGAATATTGGGTTCTGTAGCCCAGTGGAAACGCACCATTAAGGTCGCCATGCACGATCAAGTATACCATGGCTATAAGTGTTCATGACACATAGACGACACATAGATACACACACAGATAGTAGATACACACAGATAGACACATAGATAGTAAGTATACTGGACGGCGCTCCATTGAAACACTTGACTTAACTTGACAGCAAACTTGATCGTGCATCGCCTCCTAAATATGTAGAGGGCTTTTTTTTTTTTGGGACAAAACCCGCCACACTATTCCCAACCACTGCAACTCCTGAGAGCCAGAATCAACAGTGGCGACCGCCAGAAAAACGCCGAGCAATGAAGCTCGACGAGTCCCGGAGAAACGATTCAACTGTCTTGGGTCCCGCAACAAATTAATCAGAAAAGAATAGCGGAGGAGTAAGAAAAAAGATATTTTTTCCACTATATGTAGAGGGCTACATAATAAGAACGCGATATGCGATCGAGTTTCCTGTTTGCGGTCCTGTGCTGCCCGCATCTATCGGCTTCCCGCGACCATCACCGGGTCATCGGTCCACCTTGTTGGGGGCCTCCCTACGCTGCATCTTCCGGTACGTAGCCGCCACTCCAGAATCTTACTGCCCCATCGGCCATCGGTTCTACGAGAAATGTGTCCTGTCCAACCCACTGTCGCTTAATTCTGTGCTGTGTCGGCGACTTTGGTTCTTTTGCGGATCTCCTCATTTCTGATTCAATCACGCAGAGAAACTTCGAACATAGCTCTTTTATATCGCCCTTTGTGTAACTCTGAGCCTTCTTATGTGGCCTATTGTAAGCGACCACGTTTCGGTTCCGTAAGTCATCACTGGCAACACACACTGGTCAAAGAGTTTTGTATGGAGACACTGTGGTATCTTGGACGACGAGAAGATGTTGCTATATATTCAATAAGTCTTATTCTCATGCCGCTGGCGGTCGCGCATGCCTCACCTTTAGTCGTACCCAACAGCTTGAAGCTGCCATTGATAACATTACCATAACTGCTCGAGCAACTGTTGTTCTCAATAAACAAATGAAGCTTGCGGGCGGCAAGCGTGCGACGTGTAATGGAGAGCGCGGGGGAGGTAGAGAGAGTGAATACTACTTCAACTCTTCAATGGCCTCTGTGGTTAGATACCACAATTTTGCCAATAACACGTGTAACAAATTATAGAAGTTCTTTAAAATTTTATTTCACAATAATGGCGGATATCACCAATGACAGTTGAAAAAACGGCCGCGTGAGCCGTCTACTAGGAGATTTGATGCAAAGCCATGATGTGGCCGCTATGCAGCGATATTTCAATGTTCTTTATGAATTAATCACTGAATGCACTTTTTACTACATAAATCACGCGTTTTTATTTAGTAAAAGACACTATAAATAATTTTAAAAGTCCAATGAAAAATGCGCGTGACACTCATCTTGGCTTTCCTGTCAAAAAAAACCGCGGGGGAGGTAACTGCGTGAGAGCAGTCGACAGCTCGAGCAGTCAGTGCATGCCTGGCGACTGCTTGACCGCACGATGAAATTTCGTGCTCGAGCTGTTCGTGTATGCACGTACGTTGAAGTCAGTCGTTTACTACGTAGTCGCAGCTTGAAGCAGTTGATTCTGATTGCTTCGAGCAGTCCGTGTATGGCCGGCCTTAGTCTTGATCTACTCTCCACTCGGAGGGCAAATTGCTCGTTTGCATACCGTTTGTATAATAATATAGTTATTATTATTTATCATTATTTTTGACAAAAATCCATATACAATTCACTATACAGGAGATATTACTAGTGTGGAGAACGTTTTTCATATAAAATATGGTATAACGTACATGATGAAGCCGTATGGAGGACGGGTCTGAGCAGTTGTGTTGCGATGTATGCCGGGTACGATGCACCAAATGTTGTTGTGTTGGGAGTTTGGTCGTGGAAGGTCTTCGGATCAATCTCCCTTTGGCGCAGCATTGTTGGGTTTAACATTGCATCACCTCGCTCAACTGTCATCTTCCTTCCTATTCGCTCAGTTTTTCTGAGTGAATAGGCTGTTAATAAACTAGCGCGCTTTACCATCAACGATCGCATCACTGCTTACCATCAGGCGGGATTGCGGTCAAGAGCTAGTTTATAAAAGATAAAAGGTAGTAGGGTTGTTAGCAATACAAAAAAATAACAAAAAATGTTATGCTGATACCCGTTTATGGTTTATAGTAAAAGTTATTTCGCATACAGCTATTCTGTTACTTGCTATTGTGCTTGTGAATTTTATGACCACACTCTTAAAATTATTGTGCATTCTTAATATCTCTTTACTGCTTCGGAGTTAATTACGATGCTCACTTGTAGACTATCATTATCGCCCAGAATCATCACTAAATAGTATAAAACAAAATCGTGGTTCTCTGACCTTATATCCCTATGTCTACCTACTTAAATCTTTAAAACTACGCAATAGACTTTGATAGGTTTTCTTTAATAGAAGACGAAGGTAATGCACATTTATATTAACATATATTACATATATAGTGCAGAAATACTGTTATTTTTGAGGTTTCTAATGTGATGTCGTAAATAATATTTTTTTCCGCTTACATTGTAAACGCAACCTTACGAGGTTTATCAAAATAATATACTAAGTAAGTACACGCGATGGTATATGTATAACTCTTATGGATATCCCACAATAACAATATAGGTCATTTACTTTTTACCACAAATATTGGCTAATTTTCGAAGTGATTTTAATTAACCACTACAGCATTAATCCTTATTCAATTAAATACCTTAAAAACATTGATTTGATTCAATGTAGATCTATATGGCTCTTTACAGCATCATCATCACCTCAGCGTTAATCCTAGTCGCATCCGAAGCCTTTTTCCAGCTTTGGAGTCTGGGGTTCGCTTTACCAGTCTAACTGATGATTTTGGCTAAACTTCGACATTTTCAGTGAAGCGATTGCCGTCTGACCTCCACAACCCGATAGCGATATCGAAACATTGCAGCTAGACCAATTTTTGGACTTTTGAGGGCTCCAACAACCCGTAACGACTGCCACTAGATTCGTATGGCCGTGTACCAACGGCTTAATGTGTTTTCCGAGGCACGACCAGACCAATGCAAATATTCATATTCATGCAAACAAATATTTGCACTGCGCGGGGATCAATCCAGCGCCTCCTTGGGCAGCGCCCGCGCAGTTTTTCTTTATTGTATTTATTAGCAGCATTACATCCGTGCGAAGCCGTGGCGGGTCGCTAGTTTACTTATAAAGGATGACGGATCCAAAGCGAAAATTTATTTACACAATTCCGACATTACCTTTAATATTGTTTCTTCTATTAATTTCCTAACAATAAGTCTATGGAATACTAACAGATGAATCGACTGCTCTGGTAAAAATCAATGTAAATTTAGTCGCTATAAACAAAACCTTTTGTTGTGTTCGTTTGGGCGCTTTTGCTGGCCTGGAACCAGCTACAAAAGCGCCCAAGTAAAATCAACAATTTTATTACAATTTCTTTGAACTTGCACCTGCAATTCCGTTCAACATTCACAGCACTATGAAAGCTGTCAGAATCAAACAAGAGTTTGTAAACTTTAATTGCAATTTAGCTAGCAACACTGAAAACTCCAGCTGGGTTTGTGAAAATCTATTACTCCGTTGCCATGGTAACCCGCAGGTAATCCGGATTTAATTGGCTGGTACTGGCGGTCGTGAGTCACGTGGGGCTGCGTTTAACGCGATTTGTAGGGTTGCCAGTAAGAAGTTTCAGTTACGATGAATTGGTGTGAAGTTTGCACTTGCAACTGTTAATGGTGGTATAAACAATACTAAGGAGTTTTTTTTCTTTTTTGCTGTTTGAATGTTTAAATATGCAGTTTTATTTTTTGGGTAAAAACTACAAAAGTGTAGGTACGGACGAGGAGGTTTTGGCGGGAAAGTCAAGCTGAGTGTCACGCTCATTTTTCAATGGAGTTTTAAAAGTATTTATAGTGTTGTTTACTAAATAAAAGGGCGTTATTTATCTAGTAAAAAGTGCATTCAGTAAATAATTCATAAAGAACAGTGAAATATCGCAGCATAGTGGCCACATCATGTCTTTGTCTCAAACCTCCATCGTAAGACGGAACCACCTATCAGACAAAGTCGCCAAGCGATTCGTCGTGTTGCGGCATGATGTCTGGAGAAGCCGTACGGAGGACGGGTCTGAGCTAAATGCTTTGTGTCGGGAGTTTGGTCGTAGAGGGTCTGCAGATCATTCTTCCTCTGGTGCAGCATCGTTGGTCGTGTAATTGGGTTAACATTGCATCACCTCGCTCAACTGCCGTCTTCCTTCCACTACGTTTTTTAAGTGAATTGGCTCAATAAACTAGCGCACTTTATCATCAACGATTGCGTACCATCAAGCAGGACGGCAGTTAAGCACTAGTTTATAATTATTATTTAAAAAAAAAAAGGATTAGGAAAAGGTTGAAAATTTTGGGCTTGCTGTCCTGGCTTCTGTACATTAGATTTAAATCTTCAAAAAAGACTAAATATTTAAAAGTTTGTGAGCAGATAATTTACGACAATTTTTAATGGTAGTTGGTAGGTCCGTAAAGTTCTTCTAATAAGTAGACTTAGATCACAGCTGTCATTCCTTGAAGTTTGTTTGAGACAAGAATTTGGCGAAGTGGTTTCCATTGTACCTAAAGTTATATAATTTTCCTATTAGTCTCTTGGCTAAGAACAAAAGCCGTGGTTTCAATTAAATAAATAAATAAATAAATAAATATCTATAGACAAATCACATAGATTGAGCTAGCCCCAAAGTAAGTTCGAGACTTGTGTTATGGGATACTAACTCAACGATACTATATTTATAATAGATACATATATAGAAAAACATCCAAGACCCAGGCCAATCAGGAAAAGATCGTTTTCCATCATGACCTGGCCGGGGATCGAACCCGGGGCCTCCACGTCGCAGGCAGGCGTGTTGACCGCTGCGCCACGGAGGACGATCAACGAAGTTGAAGTTCAACGTCATCATCATCATCATGATTTCAGCCGAAAGACGTCCACTGTTGGACAAAAGCCTCTCCCAAGGATCTTTACGACGACTGACGACGTTGTCAGTGATGACATATGGAACTGAGATGTGGTCGCCAACAATGGGCCTTATAAGAAATCTCAAGGGCAATGACTATGCTTGGGGTTTTACTGTGTTATCAAATCAGAAATGAGGAGATCCGCAGAAGAACAACAGTAACCGAAGTTCATGTTAATTCCTTATTATCATCACCTACAGACATAATTAAGAAATACGAACTAAGAATGAAACATAAAATGATTTGAGAGAATTTTGTCCTTGCCTTCAGTTAAGTTTTTGCCCGTATGGCAATTGCGTAACATACGCATCGGATATATCAGTAGCATGGGGTTTCATTTTGACAGTTCAACAATATTAATCGCGTTATTTACGTTGTTGTAACACATATAGACGAATGGATTAGCAATACACTTCACTTAGTAATAGTTTGTTACACAATTGGTTCTAGAGATTCTCTTAGAGGAAAATTCAGAGACGTAGATATTCTGACTGTAGCTTCACAGTATATATTTGAAAATCTTATGTATGTACAGAAAATATATCGGATTTTAAGATAGCGATATTATAAGAAGCGATATCTATAATATAACTACCAGGAACAAACACAATCTTGCTGTACATCACACTCGTCTCCACAGGGTAGGCAACTCGTTCATGGGTCAATGTATACACTTTTACAACAAGCTTCCCATGGACATTCGAAACTTACCCATTAAACGATTTAAAATAAAAAAAAATCAAAATCAATTTTATTTGCATGCAAAAAGGGGTATTATAAAATCACAGATTATTTAGAAGACAAAAAGCTTGGAGCTGAGCTGCTCGCTCTGTTAAGCATTGTTATTAAGCAATATGCGTAATTATAAGGTAAATTATTGTAAACATTTTCATTTTTAATGTCTGGACTTGAAAAAATACGATGATCCCTGTTTTTTTTCGGCTATTTCTTCTCAGAGGTAGTCAGTTAGGAAATGCCGGCTTCATCTAGTTAAAAAAAAAAAACCTATGGCGTGCAAAAGTGATCGGTGATCCTACTTGCTTAATAAACGATTTCATTTCATTTCATTTCAGGGTGCTGTTCGGAAAAGTTAACTTATCGGGGTAGGATTCCAAAATATTGAACTACTTTTGCCATGACTTTATTAATGACATATAGCTTACGGTATAAGTAAAATAAAGGGGCAGTAGGCTGACCATGTTTTTCAAAGGACTGATGGTCGGCGAAACTGATAAGACCTGGAGTGGGGACCGCGTATCGGCAAGTAAAGCGTGGACGTGAAGGACCTACCACAGTAGATGGCTGATACAGGAGGACGGGTGGCGGCGCAACCTGGGAGAGGTTTATGGTCAGCAGTGCTTTGACTTATGTTGAGTTGATTGATTGGTTTACAATAAGGCTCTTGCGTCGTAACCAATACTAACAAAAGACCTCATTCATAGCTTTGCATAGTAGACCCTCTCGTTATATTCCTAGTTCGGCAATAAAGTAAACTACTAATGGTATTGCTTCTAATGGTATTGCAACCCGCTTCGCTTTTGTTCATAGAAGCTGAGCATTAGAGAGATAACCTCAGTCAAAGTAAAACTTTAATTAAATTTGAGTGTCTGTCTTCAAGGCTAAAATGCTAGGTAGTGAATAGGCTCTTAATAAACTAGTGCGCTTTACCATCAACTAATACTGTGCCTGGGGAAAAGGAATCTCAAAATATTAAGAGACGATAATAACTACTTCTAAATTTTTATCAACATGTAAGTATTTTGGCAGCCCTAACGGGGAACGTTCTGTTCACACTAGTACCTACTTTTAATATGTAACAACTACGAAATGTAAAAAAAAAATAAATCTAAATCTCTATTATAAAGAGTTGTTGAAAAAGGACAATGTTATACGATTTCCTGGTAGTAATGACATTTTATTGATAGCTATAAGACTGATATTGGTACAGTTTTGAATGACAGAAATCTAGTACACCTCCATCGACTGAAAGTGCTAATAAAACGCTCAAAAAGTTCTTCCCAAAGCACTTTCTTTTATTTTCTTTCAAAGGAAACCTTTTTCTCAAACTAAGATTTGTTCAGTACCACAAATGTTTACAGGATACAAACAGACTTGAAACAACTGTTTCTACGTCCGCCACAAATATTTGCTCCGATGCTATATATAAAGAAAAAGAAGGTAAAGAAAACGTGATCTTAGAAATCACTGCTAACTTTTGCTCTCCGTATAAAGTAAATACCAAAAGTGCTTGAGGTAGACATTATCCTTTTTATCACAAAATAGAACTACAGAATAATAATAACAGCCTCATGTAGTGTAGCCTAGTGGTATCGGCCGAGACTCTCAAGTTGTATATTCGAATCCCATCAGGCGCATTACTTTGTGTAAATTATTTCATCACCACTGCTCTCAAAATGAAAACATCGTGAGGAAACCGGCATATCCTGGAGCCAAAAACCTCGAAGACATGTTACAATGTTAAAGGAAAAAATTTCAGAAGACAGAAACGGTCCCACAGACAGATACGAAAAGAAATCACTTTTCGTCTCTATTTTGTAGTCATCATCATCATCATTTCAGCCGAAAGACGTCCACTGCTGGACATAGGCCTCCCCCAAGGTTCTCCACAACAACCGGTCCTGCGCCTCCCGCATCTAGCGGTTTCCCGCGTCCTTCACCAGGTCGTCGGTCCACCTTGTCGGGGGCCTACCCACGCTACGTCTTCCGGTGCGTGGTCGCCACTCGAGAACCCGTCGGCCCCATCGGGCATCGGTCCTACGGGCAATGTGTCCAGCCCACTGCCACTTTAGTGTTGCAATTCTTTGGGCTATGTCGGTTACTATCGTTCTTCTGCGGATCTCCTGATTCCTGATTCGATCGCGCAATGAAACCCCCAAGCATAGCCCTCTCCATTGCCATTTGAGTGACTTTGAGGCTTCTTATAAGGCGCATTGTTAGCGAATACGTCTCAATTCCATAATTCATCACTGGCAACACACACTGGTCGAAGACTTTTGTCTTGAGACACTGCGGTATTTCCGACGAGAAGATTCTACGTAGCTTCCCGAAAGCAGCCCAGCGGAGTTGGATTCGACGATTGACCTCTTTCTCTTTCCTCTATTTTGTACTATTTATAGATAATAGAAGATAATTTCAAATTTCCTTACGATGTTTTCTCCAACCGCACATATTTAAGCCATGCCCAAAATAAACTTAGAAACAACATATATCCAGATCTGGTGAAGACCAATCTCCAAAGCCTGGAGCACAGCCGTAGGGTTGTCAGCTTTCCGCATTCGTTTTCCGCCATCATCGGACGACCAGTCGTACTTCGATTCAACCCTTACGTTGCTGACACCACTACGATCCGGACAAAGCGTTTCGCCTCGTCTCTGATACCGCGTACATCGAAGGATTGGAAGAATTTGCGTGTGGCGGTCTTACCGCCAGATTACCACTATTAAGTATCTTCAAGGCTAGAGTAATTAGACTCATAATAAACTAGTGCGCTTTACCATCAACGATTGCATCACTGCTTGCTACCAAGCGAGATCACGGCCAAGCACTAGTTTATAACATTTATGAAGATCTAGCTCATATCTAACATAAAAGTATAACAGCAAAACAAAGTGTTACACAAAGATGGATTGTTTCTAACAACGTGATAGCTACAGGTTGGAACCACGTAACTAAGCCGTCACTTTTGCTTAATGTCACGTGACTCGGGTAGGACGCACGTAAGACGTCACGCCGCGTTGAAAGCAAGATCTGCTTTAATAGAACGCGGGAACGGGGCTTTAGATGATTACTGTTTGATATTTGTTGTTTGTAAGTGTAGGGTTATATGAGAATTAAGGGTATAAGGAGCTTTGGCATAAGATAATGCTGTATTAGAATGTGTGGTTAGAGATGCCGTAAACATGGAGAAAAAGCGACAGTTGTATTGTCAGTCTATACTATAAGTGCGATTCTTGATTTTGACAGCAGATTGACAGCCTCCGTGGCGTAGCGGTAGCGAACACGGCCGCTGCGTAAGGAGGCGCGGGTTCGATCTACGCGCAGTGCAAATATTTGTATGCATAAATATATGGTCTGATCGTGCCTCGGAAAGCACGTTAAGCTGTTGGTCCCGGTTGCCATACTGATGGCAGTCGTTACGGGTTGTTGGAGCCCTCAAAACTCCAACAATTGGTCTAACTGCAATGCTTCGATATCGCCTTCGGGTTGTGGAGGTCAGATGGCAGTCGCTTCACGGAAAAAACCGAAGCTTAGCACAAATCAGCAGTTAGACTGATAAATTGGACCCACAGACACGCGGCATCAGCAAAACGTAAGGACGTTTCCCGATTCTTGACAGCAGCGGTTCCACGACTACGAGTAAAACGGCTAGCCCTTTTGTTTTCTTAGAAAAGGTACTTCTTCTGTGGGCTATGTCTTCAAAAAAGAGGCAAATCTGTTAGCTTATTTTAATAATCTATATAATAGTCATAAATGACTGCATTACAGCTTAGCATCAGACGGGATAGCAGTCAAGCAATATTTAGTAATGTTAAAAAAGTAAGTATCAGCATCTTCTCATATGAAAATAGTCTGGAGTCTCCATTTTATGACATTAGATTAACATGAGACGGCTTAGGCCATTCGGAAAAATAGTCGTACGAGTTTAAATAGTTATTCGTGTGTAAATATGTTCCTAAGGCTAAAACTCTGTTCAAAAGATCAGCATTGCCCACCCCATTCGCCTAAATCTATTTTGAAGAAAATCAATAATGATCCAGCGGCTGAAGCTAAGCTTGAATACTTTCAAGGCCTGACCACTGCAAACAAAACTGTCGACTTTTAACAGACTAAATTTTCAGTTAAATTAATAGGTGGTACGTGAATTGTTTTAAAATCTCTGATGTTTGAAGAAAAGCTTTTAATAAAATATTGCTTTATATTTTGGAACCGAATTCGATATTGCGAGTATTTTTCCTCTTGATCAAATAATTACTGAAGTATTGTTGAAAGAAATGATTTATTTTTACAGCGGCTATACGTATTTGAATAAAAGGTGAACCGTCAAGGTGAGTTCAAACCATGTGGATATAGTATATACCATATGAACAGTAAATAATACGATTATTTACGCAAACCTTTCTCTTTTAAGGTATTTTAAGCTTCTATTTGAATTTGAATTGTTATATCTATAGATACTAAATGTATGATTTAAAAGAATATCTCAGTTCTCACCCATTTTATTGAAAGCGTCTAACAGGCTTCTGAGAGTTGGCTTTACCATTTGTGCACCTTCCAACAGGGCATTAAATTATATAATTAACACTTTTCTAAGCATCTCATCATTATATCAATCTGCTAAAACAAAACTAAACCTTGGAATTTCGTACAGTTACAAAAAAAAGTAAATAGACCTTTTAGAATTAAGGAAACTATAAGAAAAACCGGATAATGTAGTCGTCACTTAGACACTGCCAGTTACCGTAAGAGTAATAGAATTAGGCTCGAGGATTATTTCATTAGTCGTAACTGTTTTGTTCCTTATTTCCTTTTCTTTAGATACTGTATTTCCTTAATTTGTTTGGACAACACAAACATATGTATGTGTCAGCTATTAATGATCATCACTTGTGTATAAGATCGTGAGTAATGTTTGTGTGTATACTTCTCATTTAGTAGATAGTTTTTTAGACCCATTGTGCAGCAACAGTATTTTTGATTACGTATGTTTTATAAATAGTTAAAAATGACATTGGGAATCTTATAATAAATGAATGATTCAGTTAGGGCAAATTTTATCAATGTCACAAAACTTTAACTCAGGATTACTTTTGATTTTTTGTTAGTTCTTCCGTAAAACTGAATGGAAAAACTATAATGGAATTTACTTAAAAAACTATCGATTGAAAAACAATCTATGATTTGTTTGTTTCAGTTACCTATAAATAAGGCTTATTTTTTATCACACACCTACATTCCGTTTTCTTTTATTTATTTTGAAAAATATCTTAACGTGATTTAAGGTAGAAGGAAATAAGATAAAAGCAAACTTTTTCGACAAACTGAACGTGTAACTAATACAGCAGAATACAAGGTCAGTGGAAAACCCTTACTTGGAAATTTTTAAGCATATGATATCACCAGAATAGTGGGTTACATTAGGGAAAGGGAGAAGAACAGTTTGATTATCTTGTCCTCTATCAAAATAACTATTTCAACACAATTTAAAAACTTTAAGAAACATGTACATAGATTGAGTTTTTTGAGTGTGTTCGCCATCATTGTTTGTCTACACATATTTTCTTTGTTTATTTTTTAAAGAGCACCGTTACCTATTAGTATGAAATATCGAAATCAAAATCAAAAGTCATTTATTCAAATTAGGCTGAGGATCAGCAGTTTTTGAACCTCAATATCTCATAAGACCCCAAAACGCCCACCCATCGCCACTTCCTAGGGCTTTCGAAGTAGACTAGAATAAATATGATTTTGTGCTACATTGGGAATTTTCTTGTATTTGTGGAGGCTGTATTATAAGGTCTAGTCTTCTATGACAATAATATTTCAGCATACTTCACAATTTTGACTGTGTGTACGTCATCACTATTTGTCAATACAAATGTCATCATCATCATCTCAGTGTTAATCCCAGTAGTATCCGAAGCTTTTTCAGCTTTGAAGTCTAGGGTCCGCATTACCAGTCTAACTACTGTTTTTTTTTTTTAATAATTATAAACTAGCGCTTGACTGCAATCAGTTGAGCGAGGTGGTACAATGTTAAACCCAACAACACGACCAACGAAGCTGCGCCAGAGGGAGATTGATGTGGAGGCCCTCCACGACCAAACTCCCGACACAACAACACTTGGCGCATCATACCCGGCACATATCGCAACACAACTGCTCAGACCCGTCCTCCGTACGGCTTCACCAGACATCATGCCGGAACACGACGAATCGCTTGGCGGCAAGACTTTGGCTAAACTTCGATATTTTCCTTGAAGCGACTGCCGTCTGATCACCTTAACCCGAAGGCGATACGGAAGCATTGTAGTTAGACAAATTGTTGGACTTTTGAGGGTTCCAAAAACTCGTAACGACTACCACTAGATGTTCGTATGTTGTCATAATTCCCACGCTTGGCAGGTGGGGTTGGGGATCGTAGTAATTTGATATTCTACAGGAGAAGCGCTGCTGCCCGCTTGGTCGCCCGTTGGTGAGAATTCCCTTAGTCGTCTCTTACGACACCCTCGGGAGAATATGGGTTGGTAGTAGTCTAAGCCCTGTGCCAGATAGTTTAGCGGGTCAATCCTATAAAAATCTGATCATGAAAACTTAAGTGAGCTGCCATTCCATCTGACGTTAGGGTTCTGACACTTTCACTGATTCACTTCGCCTAACTTTCAAGATAAAATTTTTATATTGACTGTTATATTGACAACAATCGATCTGTTTTAGGGATGGAAAAAAAAGTTTTGCGGATTTCCACAAAACTTTTTTCCTTCATTCTCTTTCGAATAATCCGCGGAGTCTGTCAAGCCTTAAAGATTTAATCTTGCTAGCCCTCAGCAAAACATTTACGTTACATACTTCTGGGTCTAATTCACTAGCTTAAAACATAGACTTCGTAAAAGGCACACGGACAGTTTTCGTAGCTAAACCAAAACACTAGGCTTTTATTAAGTTAAAAGTGCTGTTTGGTACCAAGGCGAGCTCTGATCAAATATTAAATATTCCTATTCCTTAACGAACGCTTTAGATTATTAAATCAAGTTGTTTGTATTATCTGTCTATATACTCGTAAATAGAGATATTTTGATCGGAGAGTTAAAAATTGAATTACGAAGGAAGCAGGGACGGATACGAAAATATTAAATTGAATAATGAACCTAATAAGGTGCTAAATCTATTCGGTGATAAAGAGTTTGTTGATTTCAGAGAATGTTGTATACACACAATTTTATTATGGTTGGGGAATATTTTCTGAAGGAGTAGAGAAGACTAATGAACGTAGGCATTTGTCAAAATATTTTTAGTGTTTTTTATCTTTAAGTTGTTGGCGAGCAGTGGTGGCCTAGTGGTATTGGTCCCAACTAACATGTTGTAGGTCGTAGGTTCGAGTCCTGTCAGGTGCTTTACTTTGAGAAATTATTTTCATCACCACTGGTCTCAAAACGGTGAAGGAAAACATAGTGAGGCAACCGGCATGTCCAAGAGGCAAAACTTCGAACAACGTATGTACGTACATACGAACGTATGTATGTGTTATAATTTTAATAAATAAAAATAATAATTGTTTATTGAACACTCCAGGAATTACAATTTTCTCTTATTCTTCATCTCAGCGTTAATACCAGTCGCATCCAAAGCTTTTTCAGCTTTGGAGTCTGGGGTCCGCTTTACCAATCTAACTGCTGATTTTGGCTAAACTTCGATATTTTCCATGAAGTGACTGCCATCTGACCTCCACAGCCCGAAGGCGATATCGAAGCATTGCAGTTACACCAATTAGGTTGTACCCTAAAAAATAATTTAATGTCCATCAGATAGATTTATAAAAAAATATTGAACACGTATTTTTTATTTTTTTCTTTCATTCAAATACTTAGGAAGATATATGGATTTGAAATGCCGCATGTAGTCACGCCGTGGTACAAAATATACCACGGCATGATGTAATTAGCCCCCAATTCGTAACTTTAATACGCTATATCTCAATAGTTTTGGTAATTTCGACAAAATTAAAATTACGGGTCTTAATGTTTTTTATTGTCTATAAGACGGACTAATTGTTTTTTTGATTTTCATATCTTGGATGCATCCCTATTGTTGGACATTTGAGGGCTCCAACAACCCGTAACGGCTTAATGTGCTTTCCGAGGCACCACCAGGTCAGTCCAAATATTCATATTCATGCATACAAATATTTGCACTGCGCCGGGATCTAACCCGCGCCTCGATGCTCGACTGCCGCGTTCACGGAGACTGTCTTACAAATTTCTCTTAGTCTATGTACAAAATCATGTCAATAAATATATACATATTTAGAAGAGATAACTTTGACGACTATACTAGTATAAACTTAGTTTTTTTTTTTATTAAAATATAAACCAGCGCTTGACCGCAATCCCGCCTGATGGTAAGCAGTGACGCAATCGTTGGTGGTAAAGCGCACTAGTTTATTAAGAGCCTATTCACTCTAGCCTTGAAGACACTCATATTGTAGTCCGACGGAAACACCGCCGCCAGCAGATTGTTTCAGTCCCTCGATGTACGCGGTATAAAGGAGGAGGCGAAACGCTTCGTCCGGATCGTAGAGGTGTTAACAACATAAGGGTGGAAACTCGCCGTACGACGGGTCGTCCAATGGTGGAACGGAGATGGGGGAATTAAATCGTGCAATTCCCTTGCACACTCCCCAGAATGTATCCTATAGAACACCGAAAGGCTGGCTACTCTACGCCTGTGCTCTAGGCTTTGGAGACCAACTCGAGTTAAATCAGGGTTGCCAATCGGCTGATTGGAAAGAGGCTTCTTTTCACGACTCTCCACCGAATCCAAAGTGGCAAGGTGACATTTCGCAGCACCAGCCCAAATGTGGCTGTGGTTGCTCTTCGCACGCCTCTCTCTGCGTCACAGTGATCAGGAGAAATAAGATAACTTTGTTGACAGTTCGTGAAAGATTATTAAAAGCCTAAACCCATTTAGTAATTTAAATCCTAACTGGTTAGATACGAAAGTAAAACTTATGAAGCTAATTATCCAATTAAAAAAAATCCTAAATTAATTATTTAGATCATATAAGTACAAACACTAGCTAGTTTCAGTAAAAGGGTTCTAATTGAAGCAACTAGTTAACTGCTATTGCCACTTTAGCAGTAAGCGAGTTAGCATTAGGCTCCGTGTTATCAATTATTCACAGCTGCAGTGTTCCAACTAACATCAGTGCGTGGTTTGAAACTATAATTCTCTGTTGTCGTACCTTGCTACTTGGTAATCTAGTTGTATGCATGTATGCATGCTTTCGTATAGTTTTCGTAAAATATTTTCTTTTTAAACTAAAACATTAAAACCTAGAATAGCGGGTCTGAGCAGTTGTCTTGCGATGTGTGCCGAGTACGATGCGCCAAAATATGTTGTTGTATCGGGAGTTTGGTCGTGGAGGGTCTCCACGATCAATGTCCCTCTGGCGCAGCATCGTTGGTCATGTTGTTGGGTGTAATATTGCATCACCTCCCTCAACTGCCGTCTTCCTTCCTATTCACTCAATTTTTATTTGAGGGAATAGGCTTAATAAACTGGCGCGCTTTACCATCAAAGATTGTATCACTGTTTACATCAAGCGGGAGTGTGGTCAAGCATTAGTTTATAAATATTAAAAATAAAACCTTTAAAAGTACCGTACACAAAACGTGAAAATTGTGCCATGCTACTCGGTATACATACGCCACACGTAATGATCTGGATCACAGTACTCTATTATTTTAGCCATAGTAGTCAGTCATAATTTTCATAGAATACTACTGTGTCATTGTGGAAATAAAGACAAACTAAAAGCTTTTTCCTAAAAAATCCGGAATGCGCTTTTGTTTGGTTTGTTCACGTAGTTTCGATGCATTTACTACCGAATGTAGACGTTAATACATGGGTACGAACGCTATTACAAATTTCCAAGCATCCATAAAACTGTGGAAGTTACGAGCGCTGCGGTTTCACTATCTTTCTACCCGAGTAACTTCTTGCGCGAAAACTTCATTCATAACAATAAACTAACACAGCATTGCGCATAGCTCAAAATTTTACAACATTCTAAGCGAAAAATTTCCCTGCAAGCAGCTGTTGCACAAACAAGTCGAACACGTCTCGACGTGATCAAACATTAGCCACGTTTCAAAACATTAGCCACGCCGCCATATAGCCACACGTAAACACGCTTAGAATTTATTAAACGGACATGTTTCAGGTGTTCTCTCCCCTGAAGTTAACCTCAATATTTAAGGTGAATTGTAGGTGCCACGGCACGGTAAATAGCGTTGGAAAGTTTTAATTTAAAATGTAACATCAACATCACGCCTTGTTTTCCCCGAGGGGAAGGGTACCCATATTATTTTGTCCACAGTTACGGACAAAAGTCCATAGGCAATCTCACAAAGTAATAGCTTGACGTTTAATTTGACTTACGTCTTTGTAAGTTTCAAGAAAATAAACACATGTGTCATTGTCTTCAACGAGTCACTGTAGTTTATAATTTCAACATTAAAACACAGATCAAGATGACCTAGCAGTTAGACGCGTGTAGATAGATATGTGAATCAGTGAGGTGTGCGTTTAAATATCACGCAGTACATAGACTTTTTGCATTTACTCGATAGAAAGTACTAGGACAGAAATATAATATTTCGACGGGTCCCAAGAACAAAGTCCTATCTACAATATTGTCTAGTTGCAGTATGAAGCAATAAAGTTACGCGAATCTATTAAGTTGCAAAAGAAAATTTCGTAAAACATATTTTTTTCACAATAATTTTCTATTCGTTTTATTTCTCCGCACTGCAACTAGACAATATTGTAGATAGGACTTTGTTCTTGGGACCCGTCGATTTTATCTTGTCCGTTTTGTGTTATAAAGTATGTAGTGCTTGACAGTAATTCCGCCTGATGGTAAACAGTGATTCATTGCATTCATTGAGATTTCGTAAAATTATAAAAATGAAATGAAATCGTTTATTAAGCAAGTAGGATAACCGATCACTTTTACACGTCATGTTTTTGAAGTGAAACTTCTTTACGCACGCTTCACTTGGGGAGTAAGCTGGCGAACGCGTGACGTAAGCGTTACGAAAAGTGATTGGGCAAGGCGAACGGAAGTTAACTGGGGGATATAAGCACAGAGGCGCCCGTGGCGCAAGCTTGGTACTACAAGGTCGACAACGAGTTTTTTTTTTCAATAAAAATAGAAGATCTATGAAAAATATTAATTTACCAATGAAACCATGAAATAAATTTAAATATTTATAGAAAATTAATATATGTATATGTGTATACATGTATATATTGTACATACATATATATATATATACATACAGATGAAGCGAAAGAAGTTTCACTTCAATCGTGTGGTCATAAGCACACTCGTTTTTTTTTTTAAACTAGGTGAAGCCGGCATTTCCTGACTGACTACCTCATCGTCTTTTTTCAAGTCCAGGCATTAAAAATGAAAACTGTTTACAATAATTTACGTAATAGTTACACATATTGCTTAATAACAACGTTTAACAGAGCAAGCATCTCAGTCCCAAGCTTTTTTGTCTTCTAAATAATCTGAGATTTTATAATACCCCTTTTTGCAAAGTTTGGCCTTTATATAGTTTTTATATCGTTTAATGGGTAAGTTTCGAATGTCCATGGGAAGCTTGTTGTAAAAGTGTATACATAGACCCATGAACGAGTTGCTTACTCTGTGGAGACGAGTGTGATGTACAGCAAGATTGCTAGCTAGTCACAAACAGCTCACAGTTCATAATATATTTATGTGAATTTTAGCATTATATTGGCATTATTTAATTTTCATAAAATCAGGTCGCTCCAAATCCAACAAATATAATAATGTTATTTCGAGCAGTGCAACTACAGTTGATTAGTGTCTGTTATATGTGGAATATTGAAACATCACATGCATAAACGCTCGCACAGTTCATAGCCATGTATTGGCATGCCACTGAAGTTTTGAGCATTTACTGTGGGCCCACATTTCGCCAATCAAGTCCCATATAAGCAATTGTCGTGCGTTAGGCTGCCTGTTCATTGAAACGGACCCAGGCTGCGGAGCGGAGAAACGGCGAAATATTGACCAATGTGATTGTAAGAAAAGTTTTATGCAATTCCATTGATTAATATTATAAAATAATACTTATTGTGATAAAACTTTATTAAGTTCTTTTGTGTCATTGTCGGAGTACGTTCCTAACATTGCATTAATTGGTGCTTGAGCATAGCATTAGCTAGTAATGTATGTATAAATATCAATATAAGATCACTATTATATTAAAAGTACTTAATTAAGATTGTGATTTCTAATAGAACGTGAAAACGGATGTTAGTTTTCATAGTATTTTGTTGGAAGCTGGAAATTCATATATACAGGCGCAAAATCATTATACATTAAAGATCATTTGTAATTTATAGCAGCGCCAAATAGAAATGTCCATTGTTATTTAAAGTAAATTTAGGCATTCGTTTAAATACACGCCGATTTTAATTACTAAATCGGAATTTCCCGATTTGTCAATACGATAAAATGCGATGAACCCAAAGGTCGTACCAATATAGCGTCACGTCAAGTAATTAACTTTTCGCTCAATATTGGCCCAATAGCCTATCGTATTGTTGTCGTTGTGATTAATCAAGGAACGAGGACTAATTGGACTATAAATCCGAAGGGAGACCTAGTAACCGGGAACCTTGTATTAAAAATCCTTCTTCTTAAGACCGTTTTTGACAGAATTCACACTTATACAGAGCGGATAACTCAGAGGTATACTATTTTTGTTTTGGTGGCAAATATGACAGTTGTATCAAGTATTTTTTTTTGTGTAGGCGTTATGGAGCGTTTTATGACTGAACCCAATCATGTATTGCGGAAACTCGGAGAAAGTACTTACCTTCAAGGCTTACAGTAACAACCTTTTTAGTGAATAAGTTTGAACAAGTAAATCAGTTGGGCTTAAGTAGTTCCAACAAGACGAGAAGGGAGTGTGGGGTAGTAGAAAAGGGAGCCCCCCAACTAGGTGGACTGTTACATGCGCCCGCATGTAACGGCACAAGACTGGCCATTGTGAAAGGTCCACTGCTGGACAAATCCAGCAGCGGACCTCTATAGGCTGAAGCAGAAGAAGTTCCAACAAAATGGGGCTACGTGAAATACGGCACACGCTCCACTGAAACATTGATAAGAACCTTTCCGGGTCGATTAATTTAGAGAAACAATGATATCGTTTGGCCCTAACATTTAACACCTCCGGACTTTTCAAAGTAAAAATCAAAGCATTTATTTCAAATACACCAATTACCAGTATTTTTGAATTGTCAAAGGCTCGGTCAGACAGTAAGAAGTAGCTAATCATTTCAAATAGTAGGGCTCACTGGAGAGGAACGGACAAGAAACTCTACGGATAGCCTTTTAAAATCATAAAATTGTTACAAATTATTTGATTACATCATTCACGTTGTTACAGCCTCTGTGGCGTAGTGGTACCGAACGCGGAAAACACCTAATTACCGATCTTTAAAAATAAAATTTAAAAAAGTAAACTTAATACTTATTTTTTGTTTTTTTTTTGTTTGGTATGGGAAATCATCAAATGACCGTCTGACATGCTCTCCCGCTCTGGGAGGAGCGGAATGGCTTGTCAGACTTTTACTGACTAAAAGCCACTCGTGTTTCTTCACTTGCCCATGCACCAGGGCCACGGTTTCTTTTATAAACAACGCGCAACCCTGACCCAGGAGGCAACGGTGTTTGTGGACCCCGTCACGATATTCTGACATTTCTTTAAGGAGCGCGTGAAACACAACGCGCCGTCGACTCGGGCCTGGTCTTTACATTGGCCGGGAGTTTGATATCGTTCCCTGCATCAGTGCGTCTCCTGCACCAGGCCTCTGCTGCAACCTCAGCCTTACTACCTACACATTATTTTGGACAGTCTTATCAAGGGGTAAGGAATGACCCAGTAACTGGGTTGTGGAAGTCGATAGTTTTGCTGTTATTTATCTGAATCCGATTAGACTGGAAACTGATCTCAACTTAGTTGGGAATAGACCTCAATGATAAAAATATAAAGACACAAACTTAAATAGACATACATACATTCGCACACACACACACATACGCACACGCATCCTCACACACACATACACACCCCCACAAACGCACCCGTTAGCAAGCAACGTAGTAAAGTGTAAAAAAGTGCTTCCTCTCTCCTAACTTCACTTATTTTGTTTGTGCCCGACAGGGTCCATATGAACTAATTTTAAGTATTACCATCTAAGAATACATGTGGAAAACAATAAAAGTATTGAGTATTGAGTATTATGTGCAGTGATGTAACACTGAGTAACACATTGAACAAGTGTTTATGTTTTTGTTGTATATTGTTCTAGGATATGAGCTGTAGTCATTTGAGATTGAAATGTTTTCAAAAATGTATATACAACTTTATTTTATCTTTATACGAAACCTGATTATAATTTGTTACAAGCAACTAAATCGATTCCGATCATTTATAAACCATGTTATACATATTTTTTTCCAAATATATTTAAAAAATGTTGCAGTGTGGTTACCGAGCGCAACAACACAGTTCATAGGGGATCATAGAGTTCTAGGGCCCACGCCGCGCCGCGCCGCTGTAAGTGCGTGCGAGCGAGCGGCTCGTTGACCATATTTTTGTAGGGACAATCAGGTATCATGACAAGCTCATAACTTTGTGATTTTTCATGATAGCTTCTTGAAATTTTGTACATAAATTCTTTACCTAAAAATACTGGACACGTGTTTCGTGTTTCGCATATACAAAAAATAACGTTGTATATATATATATATATACAAATATAATATATACTACTACTAGCTGCGCCACGTGGTTCTACCCGCGTTTTTTTTAATATACCCCGCTCTAATTGGTCGCAGCGTGATGTTATATAGCCTAAAGCCTTCCTGGATTGATGGGCTATCCAAGGCAAAAATATTTTTTCAAATCAGACCAGTAGTTTCGGAGATTAGCGCGGTCAAACAAACTCTTCAGCTTTATATATTAGTATATATATTATAATAAATTGTCAAAAATAAAGAGAAATATGTATTATTATGCTAGAAAAAGTATCTACAATAAACTTCTTCTACATCTTCTTGCCCTATAGAGGACCACTGCTGGATAAAGGCCTCCACCAAGGCTTTCATTCTATTGAGGGGGCATTGCCATAATTCCTACGCTTTCCAGGTGAGTTGGGGATCGCAGTAATTAGTTATTCCGAAGGAGAAGCGCTGCTGCCCGCTTCCCTGGTGAGAGTACTCTTAGTCGCCTCTTATGACACCCACGGAAGGATATGGGTTGGTATTATTCTATGCCTGGTACCACACGAGAGACAATAATACACACACAAAAATACATAAAAAATAACTTGTAAATAAACTGCTCTGTGCCATAGTAACCGCGCCATCGGCACGTCGCAACCAGCAAGGTGACTGCTTAACACATAATCGTTAATTAGGTTTCATTTCGCTAGTTCAACATCATTCACATTGCGGATTGCGGTTGTTGAGCAACGAAATTTTTTTAAAACGTTTGAAGCGATGGATTATCAATATTTATTGAAATTGATAGTGTGTTACTCAATTAAGGTACACAAGGGCGCGATTTGTGGTATAAAGCTCAGCAAGATATCCCTAGAAGAACACTACAGTATATTTAATAGAAGTTATGAAAAGGAGATGTTTCATTTTGGGCCGCCACTATATACACTATACGAGTACAGATAAAAAGGAAAGAAATAATAGATTTTCATAAAAATACTACTTAATTAATTTGATAAAAATACAAGTACGAGTATACCCTCATAATTAATTATTTGAAACGTTTTTTAGTGAAATAACCCCTTTTTAAGGTAGCCATGACAGTGGTTATGACGTTGGATTGACGACTTTGACAGTTCTATTTTCCCGTTGTGTTCGCGGTGAGTGTTGATTTGAGTTGATTGTGTTTCGGAGCTTTTAGTAATTGTTTTTGTTATGTGTGCCGTATGTTTGGAATTCATGCTTCTTTTTTTTCGCAGTCATATGCTAGACAATATAGATACGTAAGCCTTAGATACATGACACGTCAATCAAATGTCACTGTCAAAATCTTATTTCACTTATTGCTGACCACCATATTTATTAGTAGTTGTGTTGCACTCCTTGGCAGAGTTAAATTGAATGTATATAAAAACTAAATCAAATTATAGGAAATTAACATAGAAAACAGTTAACTATAGTGTATACTAATATTTACATTAAGTGTAGTACATAGTGCTAGCCCAGGCTCCACAGGTTTCTGAAACATATTTGCCATTTCTAATAGTTTTTTTTTTGACAAAACGTTTCCCCACACTAGGAATTTCTCCTGTATCGTGGGTGCGTTTACAAACATATAAACTCACATACACAAACATCCAGGCCCGGAACAACTACTTGTAGGTCATACCAATGTTTGATCCGTGTGGGAATCGAACCTGCGATACGCAGCGCAGCAGTCAATGGCTTGACCACTGCGCTAATCATGACATTAATGTAGCACTGGCTGGATGTGTTTACACAGGGTAAAACAACAGACAGCCACCAGCTAGTTATCTTGTTTATTCTTGTCAGGGGCTCATTATAGTCACTACACTGTGGATACAACCGGCTGTTTTATAGATTTTCTAAGTCTACGTAGAAGGTTTGAGAATTATGGTCTAGTTCAGTGAGAATAGATGGCCATTAACGTGGTTGCCGGTGCGGTCATGGGCTCGAGAAACATCTCAAAATGTATAATTAACATGTCTTATTCTGTTGATCATCAACCCCCATTGAGCAAGCGTGGTGATTACGCTCAATTCTTCTCTGTATGATAGGAGACCTGTGCCCGGCAGTGGGACGATAAAAAAGGCTGTTGATGATGACGATGATGATTCTGTTGATCCTTATATTTGTTTCTTGCATATCTTTCAAAAGATCGCCTATCCGAGTGCAGTAACTTGATTAAGCATATTGAAATATGGAAATTAACTTAATAAATTATATGGTCTTATTATGCGCGAAACGTCTTTTGCGAACATAGGGCAATCGTTCATCCGTAATCTGTCGACTCAATGATTAAAATGGAAAACTCAATCCACGGATAAGATTAGCAAACTCACCAAAAAAATTCGATTAGAATATCAATTTCTGATGACAAAAATAGGTCAGGCGGCTATTCCCTAAGTTCGAAGTTTTGGCCGAAATTATTTCCCATTCTCCGTATTTTACTTACGGACATAATTATGAAGAGTTCGAGGAACTACAAATGAACGACATTACGATTAGACGGTAACCTTTGTCCCTACACCCGATGTGATCTTGCTCGTCCGAGAAATTTATATGTATTAAATTATTTTAACAGATACACCACCCGTATCTTCGGTGATGATCGGAGGGTACAATGTTCAGGATTTTTCCAAAATATTTTTTTGAAAGCTTATTTCAAGTATCAAGAGTCATACAAACAAATACACATACTGTGTCATACAAGATAACAAAAACGAATACAGATTACAATTTCACACAATATGTCTGCCGCAGCATTGTTGTATATAAGGGCAATCTAGTCTTTTGGCAATGATCGCGATGGCGGAGTTGGGGTTGACCTGCACTCTGTGCACCAGAGACGCTCACCGCTTGCATATTGTCGCGTGAAAGCAGTGGGTACACACCTCCGCGAACAAAGCTATTTTACAGTCGGCTCACGGACAGAAGTATTAATACTTTTTTGATGTTATAGTTAGGAGGGATCTTAAGTAAGAAAGAAATAATATTTATTGCGACTAGTGCAAAAATATCTCAAACTCAACTAAATATAGTCAATAATATAAACAAAAAACTCTTCTGGTATTCTTCTTTATATTTGATATTTTTTTATGTTTTAAACTAGTGCTTGACCTTGTCCCTTCCGGTAAACAGTGAAATGAAATGAAATCGTTTATTACGTATGTAGAATCACTGATCACTTTTACACGTCATAATTTTTTAAACTAGCTGGCAAAATTTCTTCACAGCGAAGGCGGCGGAACTGAGTCTACCAGACAGTTTCTCAATGTGAGGACCCCATTTTAAATTGGCGTCAATAGTTAACCCAAGAAAAACTATCGACTCGACAGGGATCAACTCCACTCCATTCAGTTAAACATTGGTACTTAACTGCCTGACATTTGGAGTAGAAAATTTAATGAGTTTAGTTTTTTTTTTTCATTTAAATGAAGGTTATTAATAGAAAACTTTAGAGAGTGCATTGTTAACTTCGTCAAAACTTGCTAGCTGACGCTTGACTTTAAAAATGAGAGAAGTGCCATCCGGGAACAATACTATGTTGTGATTATCCTTTACGTGAAGAGGTAGGTCATTAATATAAAAGTGATGAAATAGTTGAAGTTAAAGCGAACTAGTTCATTAAAAGCAATCTCACTTTAGTCTTAAAAACTTTACGGGCCGCCCGCCGCAGGCAAATTGTTCCAGTTCCTCGATATACGCTGTGTGAAACGCAAATTCTTAAAATGTGAAGAACATAAATATTGGGACTGAGTCCCAAGATAAGGAGGAGTGGGTGAGGTAAGAAAGGAGAAAAGCGTGGTCAAGTCGCGCAAATATTCTTCTGCTTTCTGCTTCTGCAGCTGTACGTTTTAAGCTTGAATAATAAAACGTTAAATATTAATCCAGATATCTCTACATATTGCAGCATTACCAAATGACACATTACCATTACCAAAAGTTTAAGACGTTCGACCGTCTTTTGAAATAAATCAATATCATCTTAAATAATTTCTGACTAAGTCAAGTACCAAACTTGACTTAGTCAGAAATTATTTCTTCGATTTCTTTGAATTATATAATTTTCAGGTGTAATGGAATTTTTCCTATGAAACCTTGTCATTTGAAATATTTATCGGTGGTAGGCCATAACATCGGCCGTCGGCAGAAGTTACCACCCACCAGCCAAAGTCTTGCCGCCAAGCGATTCCTCGCGTTCCGGCATGATGTCTGGTGAAGCCGTACGGAGGACGGGTCAGAGCAGTTGTGTTGCGATGTGTGCCAGGTACGATGCGTCAAATGTTGTTGTGTCGGGAGTTTGGTCGTGGAGGGTCTCCACATCAATCTCCCTCTTGCGCAGAATCGTTTGTCGTGTTGTTGGGTTTAACATTGCACCACCTCGCTCAATTGCCGTCTTCCTTCCTATTCACTTAGTTTTTTTTTTAAGTGAATGGACTTAATAAACTAGTGCGCTTTACCATCAACGATTGCATCACTGCTTACCATCAGGCGGGATTGCAGTCAAGCGTTAGTTTATAATTATTAAAAAAAAAAATCCGTTGCATTATTTTTTGAATGTATAAACAAAGTAATCATCATCATCAACATCATCAGCCTATTGTTGTCCACTGTTGGACATAGGCCTCTTCTATTTCACGCCATTCAACTCGATATTCAGCAACTCTCAGTCAGCTGCTACCAACCATCGTATTTTATCACGTTTTAAGCTATTGCATAGCATCTATCGCGGGCCTTGAGCGCGGGGACCGAATCCAGAAATTCCGTAACGAAAAAACCTCACGCTCCCCATCGTCTAACGTCGTTTCAGTTCGGCAGTCTTCGGCACGGTATGTTTGTGTGCGTGCGACTACATCTTTTGAAAACAATTTATAGATTTTCAAAAAGAGCATGCATATTGCAGGGCGCGAACTCAGTTCTACACACTTGCCATGTTACTGATAGTCGCGATGTGCTAAACCTGCGATTAATTTTCTCTCTGAAATAGGTCTTCTATAGAGATATGTCATAGACGTCATCGACGTTGTCATGGCTACCTTAAAAACTTTTCATATAGGTAATTAATTATTAAGTACTTTTATTCAAATTAATTTAGTAGTGTTTTATAAAATAGCTTTTTTTTTTAACGGAAAAGCTAAGATGAATGTCACGCTAATTTTTCATTGGACTTTTAAATTATTTATAGTGTTGTTTACTAAATAACAGCGCGTGATTTTATAGAGTAAAAAGTGCTCACGCGGCCGTTTTTTCAATTGTTGCAAGAATTCAAAAGACTGTCTTTAAATAGTGTTCAGACGATTGCTCAAAGAGTATTAGATTTCATTAGTAATAGAAATGGCATTTCAATAATGACTTTCAACTGCCAAAGTCTAAATAGTCATAAATACGATTTACAAGATTCAGTTACGAGACAAACAAATGTGTTACTTCTTACCGAAACTTGCATAACGCATGATAATCCAATTGAAATACCTACCTAATTTTAATTGTATTGTTCAGTTCAAACGAGATACTGTTTCAAAAGGTGGGGTAGCTATTTCATCATCATCATCAACCTTTCTACCGTCCCACTGTTGGGCACAGGTCTCCTCTCATGCAGAGAAGGTTTGAGCGTAATCACCACGCTTGCTCAATGCGGGTTGGCGATTTCAGACTTAAAGTCCAGGTTTCCTCAAGATGTTTCCCTTCACCTTCAGTCATTGGTGTCCAAGATATACTTAGAAAGTACATATAACTTTAGAAAAGTTACATTGGTACTTGCCTGACCTGGAATCGAACCCGCGCACTCATACTTGAGAGGCTGGTGTTTTAACCACTAGGCCACCACGACATAGCAGGTAGCTATTTACCAAAATAAAAATGATATTACTAATATTATGACTCCAAATATTGAAATAAATATTGCACACGTTAGCGATATTAATGTTAGGCGCTCAGTTGTTGGAGATATTTGTGCGTGCCTATGCAAACTTAGAAATGGCCTACAAATAGTTATGGTAGCAATTTACATTTCTCCGAATCCAAAATTGGACGAGGTAGAGTAGAGCATTTTATTCATCGCACTTTACTGGAGTACACTGAAGAAGGCTCGAAAATACTTGGTACAAATGGTAATAAATTTCCACTTATCTTGGCTGGCGATTTCAACATTAACTTCGCTGATAAAAAATCAAAGCGGTTGACAACTTTTCTATCAAAAACATTGAATTTGAAAATGAATAATGATCCACAAGAGTCCACAACAAAATATGGGACCACCATTGACGCGGTATTTTCTAGGTATTTAGAGGATATTAAGTCGCAAACTTATGTTTCTTATTTCAGTTATCATAAACCTATAGTTTCAATGATAAATATTCCTGAATAACCAACAGCTACTGTAAGGTAATAAAACCCACATGTATTGTAAAATAATAAAAATATTTAACTAACTTTAAAATTTTTAAAATTTTTAACTTTTTATTTATTTAATAAAAGAAAAATTTGTTTTCTTATCGGTCACCACGCTCAAAAAGTGTAACTTGAATTAATATCAAAGAAAAAGAAATACTGCATAAATAAAATAAATAAATAATTATAATTGCATAAATTGATACAAAATGCTATGCAATAGCTTTACCGCGGCAGTCCCCGAGTGCCACACGTCTTTTTTTTTTATAGTAGGGTAAACCGGAGAGTTATTGCCCACTGACAGTGATTGCCCGCTTTAAGAAAAATATTGTCTATTACTAACTTTGAATCATTCTAGTTCAATAAGAATTTACTAGATGGCACTGTCATCAATGTATATTCAGTTTAAAATATTACAGTTGGCAACACTGAAGAAAAAAATATAGTAATGGCGGATTGTGTCAAGACAGGTGAACGTGTTACTCAATCAGGTAAATAATTTAGCAATTTTCTTAAGGAATCACTTGCTCAAAGGTTAATTTTTTTTTGCATTTTAATTGATATGCAACTATTGGTATATTGATATGATGAACTCATTAGTGTTTTCTCAGATTTCAATGAAAATATCTAGTGGAATTCAATTCCTAATGGATATTTTTACGGTGGGCAATCACTGCACGTAATTCTGCTTATTTTTAGTTATTGCCCACTATCATTTTAGTTATTGCCATATGTTAATATCTATAGTTATTGCCCAGGGCAATAATTGTCGTAGGTATATTGTTTTGAAAAAGTTATTATCTAAATGGTTATTATTGTTTTATTTACAGTATGCCAAAGACACCTAAAGTTCCATATAATAAAGAAAATTTGCAAAAAGCGATCGAAGCTGTACAAGATGTTTCTAACAACTTATCTACAAGACAAATTGCTGAAAAATACGGTGTTCCGAGGTCCAGTTTGCGATTCCACATTAAAAATCCGGGACATAAAACGAGCTTAGGGCCATCGCCTGTATTAACTGTATCTGAAGAAAATAGTTTAGAGGACTGGATAATAGTTTCGGCAAGAAAAGGATTTCCGCAAAATAAAGAAGACGTTTTAGATACCGTACAAAAGTTCTTGGAGGAAAACCCGCGTCCTAATTCATTTTTAAATAATAGGCCAGGTGATGGTTGGTATAAAGCTTTTTTGAAGAGACACCCGAAGTTGACGATTCGGACATCTGAAAGAGTGACAAAAGCAAGTTCTTGTGTGTCGGAAAAAGATATAAGAGGGTGGTTTGCTGAAATTCAAAATTATATTGCCGAAAAAAACTTGACTCCAATTTTAAGTGCACCAAATCGCATTTTTAATGCAGACGAAACAAATTTCCAAATATGCGTTAAAAGTGGCCAAGTGTTAGCAGAAAAAGGTGCAAAAAATGTCTATAGTGTTGAACAATCTCAAGCAAAAGAGTCCATTACAGTTTTATTCACCTTTTCGGCTGCAGGAAGTGTCTGCTGTCCATTCATTGTCTATCCGTATCAAAGGTTGCCTGAAAAAATTTCTGATTCTGTACCTGATGGATGGGGGATTGGAAAGTCCGACACTGGTTGGATGACTAAAGAAGTTTTCTATGAATTCATTGCCAATGTATTTCACCCCTATCTCCTCAGCAATAACATCGAACTACCAGTGATACTTTATGTGGACGGTCACAAAACCCATTTAAATTTTCACTTGAGCCAGCTTTGTAGTCATCTTCAAATTGAATTAATCGCCTTGTATCCAAATGCAACACGAATCCTACAGCCTGCCGATGTAGCTGCATTCCGACCTCTTAAAATAGGATGGAGAAAAACTTTAAGAAAATGGCAAAATGCACATAATAATCAAGGTGTTACAAAATTGAATTTTGCTCCTGTACTTAATGAAGCTGTTATAATGAGTTTAAAACCGCAAATATTAGTGAACGGTTTCAAAGCCTGTGGCCTATATCCATTCAACCCGGATGCGATCAATTATGATAAATGCCTTGGTGCTATAGGTAACAATGTAAATATACAAAATAAAAGATCAGTTTCTGATTCTACAACGATAAGTTACTCAACTTTTAAAAAAATAATTGGACCATCTATTAATGATGATTTCGAAAATCGTTGTCCAAATATACTCAACCAAAAGGTTACAGAACACTTGGATATGTTATACCAAGTGTGGAAGGCATTTCATGACGCTGAAACTATAAATAATGTTGACCAAAAAGTAAATTTACCAGTTGTAACACCGCAAAAACAGGATCAACAGTTAATTAAAAAAGTAAGTCACCAGAGTTCTTCACAGGCACAAGAAACATTTCAGGATACATCACTTGATTTTACGTCGTCCACGCCTGAAGCTTCTTCATCTAAACAAATCACGTCACATGTTGAGTTACAAATTATTAGTGCTGCTGAAAAGTTGCCAAGTCCGATAATTGTTAAAAAGAAATGTTTTTTGGGAGAGTACTTAGCTTACCCAGAAACGCCAATAAGGAAAGGAAAAAGGCAAACGGAACGACAGCCTTATGCCATTAGCTCCCAAAATTTTAAGGTAGCATTACATACTAAACAAAAAGAGAAAGAAAATCTGTTGAAAATAAAAGAAGAGAAGAAGTTGATCAAAGAAAAGAAAAAGATTGAAATTGCAAAGAAAAAGTCTGAAAAAGAAGATAAAAATTTAAACGGAAATACAGACAATGAAAATTCTTCGCTGAATTCGATTAGTAAGACTGATAATTCTATGAAAATAGTTACAACTTTAAGTCAAAGCAGCCAACAACTGATCGAACATTCTGAGCAACAACTTGAACCCATACCGAAAAAGATAAAAAAAGAAATAGACATTTTAAATAAAGAAAAGCGACAAATACCAGAACATAAAAAGATAACTGTTTTAAGTAACATTGTAATACAACCTGGTAACATTGTAACAAAGCCTACTTGTGGAGTTTGTCATTTCAATGTGATAAAAAATGAATTGACTTGCAGTTCTTGTTCAAAAGTCTTTCATATGAGTTGCATTCCACCAAAACATAAGGAACATATACCTGACAGCTCCGATTTACATTTATTTTTATGCCATCTTTGTTTTGAAGTAGATGATTCTGTCTCTGGCGATTCTGACTCATCAACATCAGCTAAAGAAATATTTGATATGATAGTCAACAAAGCCAAACGCAATCTATTTTGAAGGTAGTACTTGTAGATTTAAGTTAAATGTTTTGTATTAAAATTTCATTTAAGTTTAAAGTTTAATTTATCATTTTAAGATATTGGGCAATTACTGTGCTGTGATGTGGGCAATTAGTATAAGCGATGGGCAATGACTGTACTTTTTAGATAATTTTGAATTTGTTTTATTATTTTCAATGTTATGTAAGTTTTAAGTAAAAACTGTTAATACTCTGTTGGAGAGTTTATTAGGTTATAAGAAAAAAGTAATAAATGCTTGATAGACAAAATACTTTTTTTAATTTTTGATGTCAATGTGTTTGGAGTCCTTAGGTGGGCAATAGCTATACGGTTTACCCTACATACATATCAAAATTATACGTATCCATAGCAAGAAGTTGTTTCCCTTTTTCATTTCGCTACAACACGTACCTACTTTAATTTCAAGGTACAATGATTTTCTCATAAATTTAAATATACCTACGGGTGAAAGACTTGGCAATCGTTACAAAATCTTCAAAGGATGTATTACAGTGCCTTTTATAGGTAACTAAACGCGGTACAACATAATATTGTAACAATAAAATCTTCCATTAAAACCTTAAAACAATACAGAAGATAAGCCATAAAACAACTGACTATATCATATAAAACCATTATACAGTACCTAGCAACATAAAATGTGCAATTTTTATCACATATCTGTCGGGACACGCGCGAGGTGGCTTTTAGAGCAACCTCAGCCATAAAGTGGCATATATGTATATACGTGGTCGTTATATGACTCACAAAAATCTGTGTTACTTTGAAGAATTACTTGAAGTGATGCTCTTTAGTTTTGGAGGTTATGAAGTTTTGTTTGTGTATGATAATGTGTGAATTCTGATTTTAAAGTAGAATGTGTTTCAATTTATAAGACATTAATTGCCGCGACTTGCAAGTTGTAAGTCGTAGGTTCGATCCCATCAGGTGCTTGAATTTGTGTATATTCATACCACCACTGGTCTCGAAACGGTTAAGACAGAGCCAAAAACTGTGCAGATATATTATGTGACAAACCAACCCGCACAATATCTTATAAGTATTCGTTTACAGTTTCTATGTTATTCATTGGAATGTTTCATAGTTAGAACTATATACTTTTCAGAACTTTATCGATAAAGCTTATCACCGGCCGGTGTCTACAGCAAGGTATAAAACATTTATTCTGCCCGAAACGGCACCTTAAAAAAGGTCACATAAGTGCTTCGGCGTGTTAGCCTGCCATCCTGGTTAAAATAGCGTATCTGAGTTAAACCCAATGGTCTGCGAGACGTAGATCAATTCTCAGAATTTCCCTTACTACGCCAGTGCCCTTTAGTAATTTGGTTATGGAGGAACCGGCGGAAGGAGCTCCATGTTCAATATTCAAATTTAGCTGTTTGTGTCGGAGTATAAGTATATATACCCTATGACTGTGACAAAAGGGCTAAAGTGAATTTAATAACATCTCATCATCATTATTATCAACTTTTTTATCGTCCCACTGCTGGGCACAGGTCTCCTCTCATACAGAGAAAGATTGAGCGTAATCACCACGCTTGTTCAATGCGGGTTGGCGATTTCAGACTTAAAGTCCACTTTTCCTCAAGATGTTTTCCTTCACCTTCAGTCATTGCTGTCCAAGATATACTTAGAAAGTACATATACTTTTAGAAAAGTTGCATTGGTACTTGCCTGACCTGGAATCGAACCCGGCGCACTCATACTTGAGATGCTGGTGTTTTAATCACTAGGCCACCATGACTCACTTACGACTTAATAACATCTAATACCGTTTTATTCTTCCCAAAGAAAGGATTCTTTTCTTTTTTTGTATTTTTGTACATTTTTTCTTACTACACAATATGTACGATATACGATGAACCTTTATGGCAATTCGTATGGCATACCCCTACAATATACATACTTTTGCATATTATTGTTTAGCTGTGGATTTCTTCAACATTTTTAAGTAAAATAATAATCTACGAGTATACTGAAATTATAACAGTACCTACATCGAAGGATTGGAATAATTTACAGTATGTCAGTAGATCGAGAGACCGATGAAATGCGATGCGATGTCTCGGGGCTATACTACTATGAAGTGGGGAGCAGAAAAGAGTTGTAAATTATATATGTATTCTTACTATCAGCCTATAGAGGTGGGCCTGGTGCTGGACAAAGACCTCCCTCAAGGCTTTCCACAATGGCCTGTCTTATGCTGCCAGTATCCATCGTTCAACCTTGTTGGTCTCCCTACGCTGCGTCTTCCAGTACGTGGCCGCTACTCCAGAACCTTACTACTCCATCGGCCATCGCTTCTACGTGCAATGTGCTAACTGCCACTTAAGTTTAGCGACTCGAAGAGCTATGTCGGTGACTTTGGTTCTTATTGTACATATGTAGTAGCAATAAATCCACGAAGGGAACGTTCGTCTACTCATTTACATAACATATCTAACAAGTTTACTTAACGAGTATACTTTCCATGTTGCGCATTATGCCCAACAAAATGTTTGAGTTTTTGTTACTTGATTGGATCATGTCACTTAAAAATGTCACCGTTAAAACTAAGAGGAAATAAGCATGTCATGATTTGTCTTTCCACTAGATGTAGAGTATTGACACTGGTAGCTCACGTCAGTTAATTTGTCACTATGAGATTTTACAGAAATTATCGCCTGTTTTTCTATAGGCAAAAACAAAACGCATTTAGAAACAAATGAATGATAGATTTTTTGAGTGAATAGGCTCTTAAGAAACTAGCGCGTTTTACCACTAACGATTGCATCACTGCTTACCATCAAGCGAGATTACGTTGAAGCACTAGTTTATAATTATTAATAAAAAATCCTCCTACGCTACGTTTGCCGAGACGCGGTTTCCACTCGAAGACTCGTTTACCCCAACGGTTGTCGGCCCTGCGGTATATGTGACTAGCTCATTGCCACGGCAACTTGCTAATCCTCTCAGTTATGTCGGTGACTTTGGTCCTCTGTCGGATCGCCTCATTTCTGATGCGGTGTTTCAAAGAGACGCCCAACATAGCCCGCACCATAGCTCGCTGAGCGGCTTTGAACTTATGGACTAGTCTGACCGTTAGTGTCCACATCTCAGCTCTGTAAGTCATAACGGGTAGGACGCACTGGTTGAAGATTTTAGTATTCAAACATTGGGGTATGGGCGACGAAAATACCCGACGTAATTTACCAAATGCTGCCCATCCCAGCTGGATCTTTCTATTTGCCTAGTTCTCGAAGTTGTTTTTCCCTAATTGCCACGTTTGCCCGAGGTATACATATTCTGAAACAACTTCGAGCGGCATTCCGTTTACGGCAACCGGTCCCGGAGTGACCCGTTCATTGAACATAATTTAGGTCTAGACTAAGTTCATCCGGAGACTGATGAATTGGGAGGATTCAGCTAAGTTGGTCAGCATTTGTTCCAGCTCTTGCTGCGTTTCCGCCATGATGACGATAGAGTCCGCAAATCGTAAGTGTGAGATGTACGCGCCACTGATGTTAATGCCCTGACCCTGTCAATTCAGCGTCTTAAACATATCTTCAAGGGCATGAGACAACAATTTGAGGGAAATAACTTCCCCTTGTCTCACTTCTCGCTTAAGAGGGGTATGTTTAGTCTGCTGGTTCTAGACTTGGACGGACATTGTGGCGGCATCGTAAAGACATCTCATCACTTGAATATGTCGCCAATCGACTTGGCATCGCTGCAAAGATTCCAGAATAGACCAGGCCCCTAATCGGCGAACACATTTTTGTCAAATGATTGTGACTAGTTGGCATCAGTTGGGATCGTTCGGAACGCCCATTGGTCCGTTCGGTCCAACCGATCCCAACTAGTCGCAATCATTTGACAAAAATGTGTTCGCCGATTAGGGGTCAGGTCTCGATGGAGTCATAGTCCACAAATGCTATACACAGGGGCTGATCATACTCTTCGATCTTCTGTATAATCTGCCTCAGTGTCTGTATGTGGTCTATAGTACTAAATCCTCCTCGAAATCCGGTCTGCTCCGGCGGCTGAAATTCGCTGAGTCTGCGTGCTAGTCGGTTAGTAATCACTCTTCAAAACAGCTTGTAGACATGGCTCAAAAGCGAAATGGGTCTATAGTTCTTCAGTAAGGTTTTATCACCTTTCATGAAAAACAGAACCACTATTGCTTCTGTTTCATGCCTTAGGAGTTCTCCCCGAAAAAAGAGCAGAATTAAATATACGCTGAAGCTCCTTTATCACAGGCGTACCTGCAGCTTTCAAGAGCTCCGAGGTAATCTCGTCTTCTCCTGGGGCTTTTTCATTTTTAAGCTCTCCAAGAGCTACCACGATCTCGGCTAGGCTGATCTCAGGGAGGTCTTCGGTGTAGTGCCGTATGAGAGTGGCTCTGGAATCTTCGTTGCGGGAAATTGGTATAGGCGCTTGCGAGGTATACAGTTGACTATAGAAGGTTCCGCAAGTACCCCCGGCCTCAAAGTAATGACTCTCTCATTCGATGTCGTCAGCTTCATCAGATAGGTCCTCCCAAGCTTTTGTACGAAGACTTTCGACCCCTGGTTTAGCTCTATCGTTTCCTCTATGGAGCGTATGTTGAAGTACCGGAAATCTCGCCTTACCTTTGAGATGTTCTTATTGAGGGCCCTGAGTTCTGACGAGGTTGATGGTAGGTTTTCTCTTCGATCCTTCATAAGTCGGAGAGTCTCCTGCGAAAGTTTAGACTTTCTGCCAGTTTGTTCCATCCCGCTGAAATTGGCGCACTTCTTCTCGCAAGATTCCAACTACCCGATCGAGGTCCTGGTCAATGTCAACGTCGACTGTGGTTTCCAAGGCTCACTTAAAATGGCTTCCTACAAATGTGTTTTTATACTGAATAACTGTTAAAAACGGTAAGATTCTATACCTAGACCATTCCATACGGAGCAAGCAAGAATAAGTTGATCAGATTTCGTTACTTAGCATACGGTATTTAAAGTCGCTTTACTCAAATGGCGGTTAAGACACATAGCTGTAATGCCTGGAGTTTATCCTTTCTCACATTAAAGTTACCAAGACGTTGCACGAAGTTCGTGGCTAAATTAGCGCATGCGACAACACACAAATACTTTGAAACAACGTGTGTATTCATGTTTGCTTGTTGGATTTTCGACTTTCAGCTTACCGCCAATAGTTGATAATCCAATGGAGCTTTTTTATTTAAGTGTCGCCTAGTGTGTGTGAAACCGGCATTAGTCAAGCCAAGTTAATTCTGAGAACAAATCGGTTAAATCTAGGGGTCTTTTAATATTAAGTTGTATAATCTTACTACCATATAATTACTAAGTAAAGAGAAAATGGAGTTCTACTAATGATTGCGTCTTTAATGTAAAATTATTTTTTACCGTCTCGCTATAATTAAGTGGCAGTGGGCGGAGCACATTATTCATAGAACCGAAAGCCGATAGGGCATTAACGTTCTGGAGTGGCGGCCACGTACCAGAAGACGCAGCGTAAGGAGACCCCCAAAAAGGTGAACCGATGACCTGGTGAAGGTCGCGGGAAGCCGATAGATGCGAGCAGCATAAGACCGGTCATCGTGGAAAGCCTTGGATAAGACCTTAGAAAAAGAAGAAACATAGTTTTGCAGATGACCTAAATGCAGTTCTAAGCCTTAGGCAATAATTTCGCCTTTATACATTTCTTTATGCGAAAGTATAAATACACAGGTTTACTTGTAATGAGACGTTTTTATTCAAGGACGTGATAATGTGTCTCATTTGTAATCATTAAGTACCCTATAAAGCCTAGATGAAAATTATGGGATTAGAGATCTTACAAGCGGTTGGGGTATGTACCTGTATGTTTAATATATTATGCATATTAAGCGGGAAGTTAACAGTGACCAGTGACTACACCGTGTGTAAAACAAAATTCAAAAACTCTCCACGACTCGTGTCTTGTACACATACATATCTTCTTCTTGTCAGGCTATAGAGGTTTACTGCTGGAGAAAGGCCTCCCCGACCTCTTTCTCTCCACTGGGGATTGCCATAATCCCCACGCTTGACAGGCGGGTTGTAATTTGTTATTCCACAGGAGAAGCGCCGCAGCCCGCTTCTCTGCTGAGAGTTCCTTTGGTCGCCTCTAACAACACCCTCGGAAGGATATGGGTTGGTACCAATTTAAACCCTGTACCACACGGGGTTAACTCGGCCACGGTTAAACTCATGGGTCGTTAAACATACTGTTGAATAAAAGTAATTTTCAAATTTTAATTAATAATACTTTCGTCAGGATTTTCTTAGCTAATTCATCCGCGAAATAATATTTTATATATTAAATTTGTCGTAAACTACGTTTCATTAAAAAAACATATGGGTGAAGACCGTTCCTTATTGTAACCTCGACTATGATCATGATAACCTAAATGAATAACTTGTGATAGACTGCTAGATAGTCAGAAAATAGTAGCGTGGTCCTATACCAACTAATTAGAGCCACTTTGGATTCAGTGGAGAGGCGTGCGAAGAGGCTGATTGGTGACCATGATTTAACTCGAGTTTGTCTCCAAAGCCTAGGGTACAGGCGTAGAGTAGCCAGCCTTTAGGTATTCTATAGGATACATTTTGGCGAGTGTGCGAGGGAATTGCACGATTTAATTCCCCCATCTCCGTTCCACCATCGGACGACCCGTCGTACGGCGAGTTTCCACCCTTATGTTGTTAACACCTCTACGATCCGGACGAAGCGTTTCGCCTCCTCCTTTATACCGCGTACATCGAGGGACTGGAACAATCTGCCGGCGGCAGTGTTTCCGTCGGACTACAATTTGAGTGTCTTCAAGGCTAGAGTGAATAGGCTCTTAATAAACTAGTGCGCTTTACCATCAACGATTGCGTCACTGCTTACCATCAGGCGGGATTGCGGTCAAGCGCTGGTTTATCTTTTAATAAAAAAAATTATTCAGTTCTTTAATCTTTAAGTTCATTGAATAAAGAACTTTTCCTCGTAATTTGAAAGCTTAATGTCATAATCAATTTTTTAATTAACTGGTGTCAAACTTTTTACGTAAATTATTAAAAAAAAAGATGGATTAACTAAAGTCTTATCTAATAAGCTTAGTATGTCAAAGGTAACCATAAATAAAGGAATCGAATCGATCAATAAAGGACCGAAAACGATCGATTCGTTAAGCATAAAGACTTAGAAGAAGTGATATATCATTATGTTGTGATAACAGTTCATTCCACGCTCATTATCAGACTATAATTTTCTCACTGTTGGGACACAGGCCTCCTCTGGATGAGAAGCAGTGGGCCGTAATCTATCACGCTGGCCCAGTGCGGGTGGGTATATTTTTTTTTTGATAATTATAAACTAGCGCTTGACCGCAATCCCGCCTGATGGTAAGCAGTGATGCGATCGTTGATGGTAAAGCGCACTAGTTTATTAAGAACCTATTTACTTAGATTGATCGAATAGGAAGGAAGACGGCAGTTGAGCGAGGTGATGTAATGTTAAACCCAACAACACGACCAACGATGCTACGCCAAAGGAAGATTGATCTGAAGACCCTCCACGACCACACTCCCAACACAACAACATTTGGTGCATCGTACCCGGCACACATCGCAGCACAACTGCTCAGTCCCGTCCTCCGTACAGCTTCACCAGACATCATGCTGGAACACGACAAATCGCTTGGCGGCAAGGCTTTGTCTGGTGGGTGGTAACTTCTGCTGGCGGCCGGTGTTATAGCCTACCACCGAGGGAAATGGTATGTAAATGGTAGATGTAACATGTCTTCGGCGTTTTTTTTTTTAGTACATGCACGTTTCCTCACGAGGTTTTCCTTCACCGTTTTGAGAGCAGTGGTCATGAATTAATTTACTGAAAGTAAAGCGCCTGATGGGGTTCCACTATACGGTCTACAATTTTAAGTCGCGGCCGATACCCCTAGGCCGCTGCTGCTCCTCGCTCCGCTGTCGCATCGCTTCCACGCTCACTTCATTTAAAATTTTACGCTGAGATGGTTATATGTAGAATCGAACTAAAACAGTTTCTGCTTACCCCCACGGAAATGTGGGTTTATGTATGTCGTAGTTACGGCCACTAGTTCACATACGATTCATGGAAATTGTATTTAGGGTGAAAGCAAAACATGGGCTTGCCTTGGTTTACCTATTATACGTTTGCATAGAATCGATCGAACTCGCAAGCGAGTCCAAATTGATCAATAATAAAACAATGTGTCCACAGTTACCAGGCGCTCGAGCGGGTTACCGTATCAGACTGCAACCTAGTGACCCTACAAAAGGATATAGCACTACAATGGCTCACTGGATAATAACGCAGCTGACGACATGGCCAGAAGGGCATCCAGCGCGTCGGTATGCGAACTGGAACCAATCGTGCGCATCTCCTACAATCAACTACGAAGATGGCTACAGAAGCATACTCATAAGTAGAGAATTTGTAGTCCTCATCTTCGGGCTGAGTCCTAGGAAGCTTTGCCATCCCTAGTTGACAGGCTGACCAAACAACTGTTGCGGTGAAAGGTACTATCACGGGTCACTGCTCTCTAAAAAAACACTGACAAAGCCCCCTGTTCAGGGCGTACATGGCAGCTGATGAGAGCATTGTACACGTATTCTTCGAGTGCTCAGGTAACACTCAGATTAGTTCAGAAACCCTCGGGACATTCAGATCTTAGGCATATGTTCTCAACAAACCAGGAGACCTAATAAACTGCTGGAGGGAGGTGGGCTGGTTGGAATAACCACCACAATGGTCTACTAGAAAGAGTAAGTGCGGTAGCCGAACGCTTCACTTAGAACATAGGTATGTATGTCCACAGTTGCACTTGAATGTAAATTCAAAGTGTTGGATGGATAACGTAACAAAAACCTATAACGATTATGTACCAACAATTTTTTGACGTTTATCGAGACCATCATTTTGTAACTGTAATTTTAAACTACGCTTTTTTTTTTGTTTGCAGACAGTAAGCGTCATATTTTATATAGATGCATGTGTTAGGATGGCAGAGAGGTGGATAGTTAAATAAAACTCCAGCAAACATTATAGGAGAAACGTTATGAATATATTTACTTATAACATTACACACTAGACGTATTTAGAATCATCAGCAATATACTCAAAGTATGTATATAAGACAAGGTATACAAGAATTAAGTATAAGAAATATTAAGGATACTTAACTGGTAGTGTGCTCTGCAAGTGTGCTTCGACGGCTCGTTGAAGAACACACGCCTTGGGTCGGGTTTCCGTATTTATAGACAGTAACAATGTTAGAGTATCTACCCTTCACCGAGCCGTTGCTCGATGAAGGGTACTCTAGATTCGATTGTATACGCTGAAATACCGATTTCAGCGTATACAATCGAATCTACCCTCGGAGCCAACTAAACTTTAAACAATCCACGTAACAATACTTTTCTTAGAATTATGACTCATCATAAATATAACACGTGCGTCAAGTTCAGGTGAAACAACCCGCCCCAAGGCTACAAATTTATAACGTTTTTTTATATTGTGTATATTCTCGTTTTGCGTCTAAAATACATCACGCATTTTGATGCATATTTTACCGTCATGTATTATTTTTTTCCAGAAGGAAAATAATGAATAAAATAATGTATGTAACATAAAACTTTTTGAAAAATGTTCATAAACATTAATGATGGATTCTCGATTTGTCAAGTTCGGTTGCTAGTCTATAATGAAACAATATGGCTGTATGTACTTAAATATAATATTATTATTCATAAATACAATTGAAGTTGAATACGATGTCGTAACTATATGTTATATTATATGTAAAACACAAGACAGAACTTGCAAATTGAAGGATGAACAGAAAACAATTTTCATGTCACACAAGGGTGACAGCTTTAAATTGTCGGTCGACCACGCTGGAAATAGTCCGATCAAACGGCGAACCTACAAGAGTGACAGATTCAAATTTTCTAGTCATTCGTTCCTCAATGCGGATGGCATCATCATTATGAGGTACTGGAAGTATTAGAGGCGCTGCCGCGGTCTCTAAAGAAATGTATGGTAAAATTAAATTTCAATATTGTTATATTATAATGTTATGCTAATATTTGTAAACATTTTATATTGTAGCTGTTTATTGTCCCATAATTCGATAAAAGTTAAGATCGCTTTTAACTGCGATCACCCATTGTGTTAGCCTTCGTAAAATGTTTAGATAGACCTGTAATTTACAATTAACGTGTGTATAATAAAGATTATTATACTATTCTATATCAATTTCATTTTGTAGTTAGGTCAATCTCTGGAAGCTCTCATTATATGCCCCATAGCATATAAGGATAATTACTATGGAATTGTAAACATAATAAGTACTAGCCATGGGAAACTAAATAGTAGCTAGACTGAAAGGGACCCTAGTACTCGTTTTGCGTACTCGTGAATTTAATAATTTACCGAGGGTAATGCATTAGGTATGTTGGCTTCCACCGACACAAGTTTCCAAATGTTTATACATATGTAATACTAGCTTTCCGCCCGCGGCTTCGCTCGCGTGGAGATCAGTTATATCGCGCTTTTAGATTTCCCTCGTGAATATAATTTTTTTCCGGGATAAAAAAATACCCTATTATTTAATCCGGACTTCTTACTTTACGTCTGCAAAATTTCAAAACAATCGGCTTAGTAGTTACGGCGTGAAAGCGGAACAAACAAACAAACAAACTTACTTTCCGATTTATAATATTAGGATATTTGGTGTACACATACAATTATTTCAGTAATCTCCCTTCGGAACTTGATGCTTCTTTAGTACCAAAAGTACCCTATGTTACTCTCCTTCTTTTCAACTAACTGTATGCCAAAAATCAGGTCGATTGATTGCTTAGCTACGGCGTGAAGGAAGGACAAACAAACAAACAAACACACTTTCACATTTATAATATTAGTATGGATTTCAGTACAAACAAAATCTGATTTTGGACTTTTTTTTTATCACGATTTATCACTTTTTGGTTGTACTGACATAGGTGATACAGTGTTTAAGACTAAATATTCATTTTTTATATTATCAATCTATATTTTACTGTATCTCGAGGTTTATATAGTCGCAAATGGTAAAGGGGAAGGAAAGGCCATAATCACCAATCCCAGTAAACCGATGGAGCCGTGGTGGGCGATCTCTTATATAAGTGCAATAAAAATACCAGAACATATAGATGGCAAGATATGAGCCGTTACACACTAAACCGTGGACAAGAGAAGAAGATCTAAGTGCAATAGAGTGTTTCAAAATATTATATTTAATAATATTGAAAAAGCAATCAAAAGTGAGAGTGGTTTTTGATATGTGTGAGCGCCGTTGACAACTTTCAGAATGCACCTACAGAAAGAAAACAAAGTCACAGTCAAAGTCAGCCCTTTTGTATCGATATTTCCAGTTAATCGTTTATTTAAAGGTTTCTTACCCTAGAACCTTGCTACCCTGTATTTTCAACGTAGAGTTAAAGCCCTTAAAAAAGATAGAAATTTTTAAATTCAAACTCGCGAAGTAGGTTTGTAATAAGAATTACTGTGTTTAACTAAGCTCATCTGATGTTAAGCACGTTATTGCCTTTGTTTATATCGAATACTGAATTATTTTTGTGGCAAAGGCTTGTTTTTCATTTGAACCAAGGAATGAAGATTTTCATATAAGCATTCTATTTCTTTGAGGTAAGAAATTTGACTTGCTGCTGTTCGCGTTTGTAACCACTACAACTGTTACTTATAGAAACAACATAAAAGTGTTGCCAACCTTTTTTTTGGACCCACGTAGAAGCCGAAATGTATCGTAAATGTAGTCAACGAGTAAATATATTGTGATACCATGTAACATGTTGTTTGTATTCTCGAATCTTTTTAGATTTCTATTTCAGGGCTGGGAAAACAATAGTGAAATATTCCTCTATTGGTTTTCACATAAATGAAATGAAAACCGCCTTTCATTTCATTCATTGTGAAATGTTGAGGTTTTTGTAATCTTAAGTAGGTTTTAAAGTATGTGTATTTTCGGACCTATTATTGTTATATTAAAATAATAAAAAGTTGTGCACGGTAAATTGTCAGATTGTGGTATCTTTTGCCTAGGCTTAGGCTACCTGTTGGTTCATATTATACATATAAAATATGTAAAGAAAACCCCGTCCAACCCATAAGGATAATAAAGGATAAGTAAACACATGACAAAAAAAAATGAAATTTTACATAATCTTCATTGTAATAATACTAATGAATTTTGAAGTAATCTTTTTTTTTCCGAATTAATGCCAACTTCCCCAAAAACTTGGTATTTTTTTTTAAAGTGACAACACCTTTTTCGACGGTGATGACCCAAAAAAAAAAAAAAAATTATTTCGCTCATAATAGAGAGAAATAATATTTTTTTTTGGGTTTGTAGAATCCGTTATCGATACCTATCAATACTTTAACGAATCGGGTTTTCTTTACATATTGTATATTACTTTATAAATTTCAAATACATTAAAGTCAATATATATTATTTACTATTTATTTAATATTTTATTTCAGCATTTAAAAGAAATTACGCACATAAGTAAATTAATTTACTATAGTATTACTCCAAAACCCATTGTGAAGGTAGGACTACGCAATGACGTAGTAAGGGGTGACATGAACACCTAATCTGTCCTTCAATAATGATGAAGGGACAGGTGAAGGTTCCATCCTTATCATGAATGTTACAGTAGGCAATTATACCTGAGTAGGTGTATCAGTCCCTTTAGATAAGATGGCAAATCTTTGTCGTTGTCTGTCAGGGATTGGTGTTCACTCATTTGAAATAAGTAGTTGTGTATCAACAAATTTGAATGATATAAATAGGTTATTCATTCACTTCGGTCCGGATTCTCACACCGCTTGGAAATCCTATTTTTTCTGCCATATTTCCCAGTTTCACCAGGTGTTTACCGCAGCTTATATTTAATGGGTAGTAAGTATTGATCGGTATACAAGCTTAGTAGCATTATATAAGTATTATTATACATAATAGAAATATATTAAAATCTACTGTACCTGCATATTCAAGCAAGTAATTTAAGTGAAACTTTCTGCTTGCTTGTACGTACGTTTCATCAAGGACCAAAGTAATGACTCTAAAGTGCATTCAAAAGACCGCTTCACATTTGCATGCTTTATTAAAGCGAGGCTCTATGAGTCTGCATAGATTAAATTTCAAAGGATGTTTACTAAACAAAATTTAGGTCATAAACCTGTTTCAATTATGTGATGGAAATGACAGTCGTTGCTGTCATTCTTAGCTCTTTGACAGTCGTTATGGGTTGTCAAAAGTTTGAATCTTTGACCAGATTTACCTGGAGTAAAGTTTTAACCAAGATCTGGTTTATCTAGGTATAATATGCAGCCGCTCCTTGATATGTATTGATATTCATTGTATTGGGTCTTGAAACTTGAAATAAACTTTTTTTTTAATTATTATTCTGTTAGAATGGAAGCCGACCCCAAGATACTGAGAAAAGGTAAGGCTGGTGATTAGAAAGACGATAGAAATAAACTAAACATAATTTAATACATAGAATCTTTTATGTACATATATTGAAACCCAAGCCTCCTCTTCGCGAGAGTGAATAGGCTGTAATTTACCACGCGACTCAAGCGCAGTTTATTATGAAAGGTGATAAAAAGGTGCATTAAAAAAAGGCTTTTGTCGCCATGAACTTTGTGCAGGTCAAATGGAATAAGACTTGTAAGTACTTATGAGTTTTTTTTAAGCTTTTTAAAGTGGTCATGGCCGTCGTCCCGCCTGATAATATGCAGTCGTTGATTGTAAAGCGCACTAGTTTATTACGAGCCTATTCCCTCTATTTTTGAAGACACTTAAATTGTGATCAGACGGGTAGACTGTCGCAGGTACCTAAAAAGTTCTACTTCCGCAATGTACGCGGTATAAAAGACGGGGACAACAATTGGTACCTTACCAGAATGCGTCGTAATGACGAACCTATATAGTTAATCATTATCAACCTTTTTTATCGTTCCACTGCTGGGCACAGGTCTCCTCTCATACAGAGAAGGATTGAGCGTAATCTCCACGCTTGCTCAATGCGGGTTGGCGATTTCAGACTAAAAGTTCAGGTTTCCTCAAGATGTTTTCCTTCACCTTCAGTCATTGGTGTCCAAGATATACTTAGAAAGTACATATAACTTAGAAAAGTTACATTGGTACTTGCCTGACCTGGAATCGAACCTGTGCACTCTTACTTGAGAGGCTGGTATTTTAACCACTAGGCCACCACTTACTTATATAGAACTTACTTATATAGTTAATACGTATATACTCGTATAATATGTAGGTGTTAGAAGAGGGTATTGTGACCATCTATTTATATAAACCAAGAGATCGATCGATGACTCCGAGATAGGGTTATATCGTGAATAAATTAGCCCTCTATTTAAATGATCGCCCAAAGGACAAGCTTCACTTTGTTAGTGTTTGGTTTTGATTAATTGAGATGGTTTGTAGTTGGACGGCGAAATAATCGAATCGTAATGGCGGTGACCACGAGATGTCGAGTTTGAAGGCATTCGAATTACAAATTGAATTATGTAACTAAATTCAACGCTAGTTCCGCAATATATCCGATATTTTGATTTATCCATTAACATCTGTCACCAAGATAACTGCTAGATAAGTATTTGATCATCTGAGGAACATCGAAGAAATACCAAAACTAAGTTCTATATTCATTTATAAACAGACAAGAAAAGAAGAACAGATAAATTGATGGCAGTAATTAGTGCCACCTCTTAGAAGGCAGTAATATTGATAATATTAGGCGGTCTACTTAGTTCAATTGAGAAGAATATGATATTCATTCATTGGGATAAATATATATATAAATCTGTTTAGCACAATGAAATCCACCCAGAATAATGATTCGAGTTTTCTTCTAAATCGTAAATATCATAAACAAAATCTACAGGGTAATTGCGTAATGCACTATCAATAGCAATAGGGTATTTGACTAAAAATAACTAATTAGTCCGTTAGACAGATTTCCAAAAAATACTAGACTCGTATTTTTTCTTTTTTCATATAAACAAAAAATGAAGACGACACAATGCGTTGAAAACTCGTGTGACGTCACTGGACGCTACACATTTTAGCGACCAGGACGTCACCAGCCACCACGTCTGTTCTTTGATGCCTTTTATATTTGTCAATATTTATTGATTTGATAAAACAAAATATACGTATCCAATATTTTTCTATAATCTGAATGACGAACTAATTAGTTTTTTTAGTCAAATACCCTATTATGGGTGTAGCGGTACTAAATTAAGTAATTCTACATCTCGCAATCAGAGTTTACAGTGCAATTAGCATATAATACAACTTCCCAATTTCAAGAATTGGGCAAGTGCCCGCCAGACATAACACCCATCTGGTCGGAGGATCCTCCCTTTTCTATGGAGGATGAGTGACTCCCTGTGCCTCATGCCTCCACATGGGTATCATTTTACCAGTCCAAGAGCGTTGCGTTATTTACGTTGTTGATCAGACACATTTTTCTAACAGAAGTAGGAATAGATTAGCATATGCTTCAAAATGATTTCAATGATGAATGATGAATTTTCTCGGTGGTAGGCCACATCGGCTGCCGGCAGAAGTTACCACCCACCAGACAAAGTCTTGCCGCCAAGCGATTCGTCGTATTCGGGCAGGATGTCTGGTGAAGCCTTACGGAGGACGGGTCTGAGCAGTTGTGTTGCGATGTGTGCGGGTACGATGAGCCAAGTGTTGTTGTGTCGGGAGTTTGGTCATGGAGGGTCTCCAGATCAATCTCCCTCTGGCGCAGCATCGTTGATCGTGTTGTTGGGTTTATCATTGCACCACCTCGCTCAACTGCCGTCTTCCTTCCTATTCCGTAAGTATTTTAAGTGAATGGGTTTAATAAACTAGCGCGCTTTACTATCAACGATTGCATCACTGCTTGTCATCAGACGGAATTGCAGTCAAGCGCTAGTTAATGATTATTAAAAGAAACAAAAATGATTCCAATTGGTAGTAGTAGCAAATACGGTGCTGTTCATTTTACTCAAAGACAATAATTGTACTGAATCAAATTCTTAAATGGATACCTGTATTTATGTACATAGGTACTGGCAGACATAGAGCACAAAACTAATGCAAGAAGACGAGGGTCTCCTCGAAAACAGACATGCAAGAAACGAATAATGGAAACTATAGACGCAGACACGTGACAAGCATTTAATCCTCTTTTTTGCTTCAATCTCCTTCTGCTGTCAATGTCCAACCTTATTTGTTGTAAGTTTATTTTATTGTATAACATTATGTATTCTTTTTATTATTTTTAATTGTAACTATTTGGCATTAGCCTGTTTGCATGCTTTATAATATATATCCTAGTTAAACAAGGAAACATATAATTCAAGTGAGAGGCTGGTGTTTTAACCACTAGGCGACTTAAGTTTTTATTCCGCGCACTCATACTTATGAGTGCGCGGGTTCGGTTACAGGTCAGGCAAGTACCAATGTAACTTTTCTAAAGTTATATGTACTTTCTAAGTATATCTTGGACACCAATGACTGAAGGTGAAGGAAAACATCTTGAGGAAACCTGGAATTTATCTCTGAAATCGCCAACCCGCATTGAGCAAGCGTGATGATTATGCTCAAACCTTCTCTGTATGAGAGGAGACCTGTGCCCAGCAGTGGGACGATAAAAAAAGGTTGATAATGATGATGATGATGAATAAAAACTTTAATACTTATATTTTGTAAATTATTTTATGAATCGCTGTTGGTTACCTGAATAAATACAATAAGTTCAGGAATATTTCTGACTGGATCAAGCAGTCTTTTTCTAGATGATGCAAGATAAAGAAATCACAACACTCCAGGAATAACTCGTCCAACCAGTCCAGCTCGTTCTGCCATGTCCTACGTGGTCTGCCGCTAACGGCCTCATTATCTACGCAAAGGTACAAAATCAGTGCTATGCGGGCATATAGTTTGCAGAGTTAGAAATAATTGTTTTTTTTTTTTTTGATTATATAACACATTGCTTACTGCCCTTATAGTATTGACCATAGCGAGCAACAAGCCAACAACATAAAATTGAAGTAAAAAACTACAGACAATCCTTTAGCATCGATTTGCTACACATAAATATGTCAACTTCAGACTCACCCTGATTGCGTAACAAATTATTACTATATAATATGTAAAGAAAATTTTGGCCGATCCGTGAAGGTTTTGTTAGGTATCGATAACTGATTTTACTAATGCCTATAGAGCCGGTCTAAACTTAAAATCCCCCTGAAAATAAATACTATTTCGCAAAAGGCGGTAAATTAATACATGTGCGGTAGGCGATACATGCCCGGGCGAAGGGGGCTGGGCACGCGGCACGCGGTCATATTAATACCGTCAAAAATAGTGTTGTCACTTCTTAAAAAAATACCAAATTTTGAGGAAGTTGGAATTAATTTGCGAAAAAAAAAAAGATTATTTCAAAATTCATTAGTATTGTTACTGTGATGGTTATGTAAAATTTCATATTTTATTTGGTCATGTATTTATCTAACCTTTATTATCCTTAAAGAAAACCCCATCCGACCCGGACGGGGTATTCTTGACATATTGTATATTATGAATCATTTTGAAGCCTATTGCTAATCCATTGCTCCATATGTTCTAAAGATGAATTTGTACAAGAACTTAAATTACGCAATGAATGTTGAAGAACTGTCAAAATTAAACCGACTGCTACTGATAGCGTTTTACCCAATTACCCTGCTGAGCAGTTATGTAGAGCGCTACTTATTTGCTTTACATATATTTAATATGCTTAGATATACGGTCGTTACATTGAGCTTATTATAGTGTCTATTCGGAAACCATGTATCGGGTACTTACTACCATAATCGTCTACATCTTTCAACATGTGCGAAAGATTTCTTTCCCTCTTATAATAATAATAATAAAGCCTTTATTCAACAATCTTACAAAACACATATTTGTTACATACTAAATTAAATTTCTAATATTGACACCAGTTTTGCGAAGATTGTCTTGCTACTTAGCATAGGCCTCCCCTAAGGCTTGCCATAGTTTACGATCTCGTGTCTTCCCTTGCCATGAGGCGCCAGCTATACATCTTATATCGTCTTCCCATCTCCGATGTTTTCTGCCTCTTTTTCTTTTGTATTGTCTTGGACATCACTCAGTTACGTCTTTTGACCATTTGCTCCTTTTATTTCTCATCATGTGGCCTGTCCACCTCCACTTTAATTTTTTGATGCTATGTCTGTCGATGATGATGATATGTCACATCTGTAATTTTGGATTGCTTTCGAATAATGTCCAATTTAATTCTATGTCTGAGTTTTACGCAATTACCTTGCTGAGCAATTAGAGCGCTACTTATTTGCTTTACATATATTTAATATACTTAGATATACGGTGGTTACATTGAGCTTATCATAGTGTCTATTCGGAAACCATGTATCGGGTACTTACTCGTACTACCATAATCGTCTACATCTTTCAACATATGCGAAAGATTTCTTCCCCTCTTGGTGTAAGAAAAATGCACATATATTTGAGTAAATAAGATTTATCGCATTGTCAAAGAATTATTTATGAATGTTCGCAACCTGTTTTTATCTTTATATGTTACAAAGTGAGAGATCAATGTACATACAAGTGTTTTCCTGTGAACCTTCGGAGTTACAATAAGAGCTACATTACTAAGTTAGATATGTGGGTAGTTACACTATAAGGAAAAGATAACGATCATATACTCGTTGTAGAAAATACATTGGTTACGGTAATAATGTTAACGTAGTTTTAAGAATGCACAAACGACAGCAATTCACGCTACTACAATGTGTCAATATTTTTTTTAAATTTAATTTTCAATTTTATCTATAAAGCATTAAGGCTCAAGGTTGATGGGGAATATTTGACTGTGTCGGGTAGCTTGTCCTGCTATCGTCGGTACAATTAAAATTTAACAAAAACGTAAATTTAAACAAAAAGTAAAGTTGTATCTACATATATGTAGGTATGTATTATTTTTGGTTAAAAAATTGTCCGAAATAACGTAAACGTTTTCTCGCAAAAGAAAGAATAGTGTGGATAATGAAGAGGGAAGCCTTTGCCTTGCAGTGGGACAATATATGATAGTAAGTTTTATTTAAAATAATTATAAAGTAGCGCTTGACCGCAATCCCGCCCGATTATAAGCAGTGATGCAATCGTTGATGGTAAAGTCGTGGTGGCCTAGTGGTTAAATCACCAGCCTCTAAAGTATGAGTGCGCGGGTTCGATTCCAGGTCAGGCAAGTACCAATGTAATTTTACTGAAGTTATATGCACTTTCTAACCAATGACTGAAGGTGAAGGAAAACATCTTGAGGAAACCTGGACTTTAAGTCTGAAATCGCCAACCCACATTGAGCAAGCGTGGTGATTACGCTCAATCCTTCTCTGTATGAGGGGAGACCTGTGCCCAGCAGTTGGACGATAAAAAGGTTGATAATGATAATGATGATGATGAAAGCGCACTAGTTTATTAAGAGCCTATATATTAAAAAAAAAAACAGCTGAGTGAATAGGAAGGAAGACGGTAGTTGAGCGAAGTGATGCAATGTTAAACCCAACAACACGACCAACGAAGCTGCGCCAGAGGGAGATTGATCTGGAGACCATTACGGTAACGATTAGATTAACATTACGTTTACTTCATCCTGCAAAAACTCTGGTTTATATTTTGATCACGGCATATGCTTTAATTCCTATAAAGTCGATACGATGTAAGAATAATGATGTACCTACATTCTAACGGATGTTTTGACGCCTATCTTTTCCAGCAAAATGGGGGACATTATATAAGTAGGAATAACACAGATAAACATTTGTTCCTTTCTTCTTTGTTTCAGCAACTTCCAAACAAAAGCTTTATCGAGCAACTCAACAAGTTTGTTTTCTTGTTAGCATTGTCGTTTAGAAGGTTTATACTTTATTATGCGACAAGCTTTGTCCCGATGGGATTTTCCATTTGTAAAAAAGACGAAATTCCATATAAACTTCCGTTTTATTTGGAAAATCAATTGTCAAAAACCTTTCAAGACAATGGTGACGTTAATTGGACACGTGGCTAGGGCTGGCCAGTACAAGAACTATAAAATTATAATAACATAAAACATAGGGTTTTTCCTTCTATTCACTTACCAATTACACGTTATTTGTTTTAATTTCGTTAATACGATACTATTATACATTTATATATATAGACTGCCTGCTATTCTTAAAGTGCAGGCTTCTCCAAGATGCTATTAAAATATTGTTCACACACACACACTCTGGCACTCATATAATTGATAGAATTTTGTATTTGTTTTTTTCTTTAATTTCTCTCAATTTTGCTACTTATGTATTTATAATGTAAGGGAAAAGCGGAGCCTTCAACTAGGGGACTCCGTTACATGCAATGTAAGCCAAAATGGTATGAAATAAACTTATTTTAATTTTTTTAAATAATTATAAACTAGTGCTTGACTGCAATCCCGCCTAATGATAAGAAGTGATGCAATCGTTGATGGTAAAGCGCACTAGTTTATTAAGCCTATTCACTTAAAAAAACTTAGGAATACGAAGGTTGACGGCAGTTGAGTGAGGTGATGGCCATGTTAAACCCAACCAACGATGCTGCACCAGAGGGAGATTAATCTGGAGACTCTCCATGACCAAACTCCCGACACAACAACATTTGGCGAATCGTACCCGGCACACATCGCAACACAACTGCTCAGACCCGTTCTCCGACCGATTCTGTGTATATAACTTATTTTATTTACGATATTAATAATAACACTGTAAGTATACTTTACTAACTAGCTTTCCGCACGCGGCTTCACCCGCGTGGATTTCGGTTGTATCGCGTTTTCAAGAGAATTCCTCAAAAGTCCGAAATCAAAAATATCCTGTTATTTCTTAAGGTCAACTCTATGTTTGTACCAAATTTAAATAAATTCAGTTCTGTGGTTTAGAAGTGAAAGCATAACAGACAGACAGGCAGACAGAGCTACTTTCGCATTTATACTATTAGTAGGGATTTGTTTGCAAAATATAAAATGTTATAATAAGCCCATTTACACCTGAAGCACAGATTCAATCTAGTTCAGGCAAATTATACATCATTGCTATTTAGAATTAAGCAAAATGCTATTAAAAATTATGTACAAAGCTGAGAAATAAACAATTTATTTATTTAATAATGTAATTCAATCAATGAATAACAACACTTAATAATGCACATAATATGTTCTTAAACCGAAAATACGAAACTGTATTCATATGTACCTACATTGAATTAAGACATGTACATGTGTGCGTTTCCTTTTTATGAACATTAATACGAGGTTAATTTCTTCTTAAATCTTTCTTGTCTTAGCTTAATGTTGCAATTAAGACTTACTTAATGTTGTGTTTAAGACATCCATGTGAAAATGACATGCTTCTAGACACAACGGTTCGAATGAATTTTAGAATTTTGTTACGAGGTTTGCCGCTTACTAAAAAACACGGTCGTTCGTGTATCTTCGATCGCGTCCGAGTTCGCCGAACATATAACCGAAGGCGTTCGGTTTCGCCGAACAAAGTGAACCTAACGATTGCTTTGATTGGATAACTGTCATAGACGTAGCTATTGTTGATACAGTAAACACAAATAAAATTCTACGAACGGCTTGCCGATTGGGCCTCAGTATAGCTTCCCGCGTGAAACTGCGAAATAAAAGCAAATCGGATCTTTCCAGACTTATTTCTAACTGTTAACATTGTCACTTTAACAAAGGGTAAAATAGCTTTATCGGATCTTTTCGCTCAGAATATTCAATGAAACATTCACACATGCAAATCTTTATGTAGTCACTTGAATGGATATGATTACGCATGCGAACAGTTCATATTCAACGAACTGGGGTTCTGCATGGATCTTCTCAAATATTTCCATGTGAACAAACATTCATATGCTGAATTTTTCAGTAAATACATACAAATAGAACATTATAATGTTTGCTGCATCGTGTGCCAAATCGAAATAGTCGACTGAATGGGTAATCTGCTAACCTTTCAGACCCTTAATACCCCTCATGCCCTGTGGATTTTTTGTCGACTTTTTATTATATTACTGAAAAAAACACAAGTTTTACATTCAAATACAAATAAAAATAAAGCGTAGACTATGAATTTTAATTTTATTTCGATGTGTAACGTTTGAGAGTGCTTTTAAATATAAAATTAGTGACATTAGTTACCAAGTTTTTTTTTTTAATTCATTTGCAAAGCTTCCTTAAATTACAGCTGTGTATATGGCTCAAAAAAAACATAAGCGACTGGGATCTTCCAACTCGGTTACTCGGTGGTAGGCCATAAGATCGGCTGCCGGCAGAAGTTACCACCCACCAGACAAAGTCTTGCCGCCAAGCGATTCGTCGTGTACCGGCGTGATGTCTGATGAAGCCGTACGGAGGACGGGTCTGAGCAGTTGTGTTGTGAAGCTTGCCGGGTACGATGCGCCAAATGATGTTGTGGCGGGAGTTTGATCATAGTCCATCCAGATCAATTTCCCTCTGGCGTAACATCATTGGCCGTGTTGTTGGGGTTATAAATTTGCATCACCTTGCTCAACTGCCGTCTTTCTTCCTATTCACTAAGCTTTTTAAGTGAATGGGTTTAATAAACTAGCGCGCTTTACCATCAGGCGGGATTGCAGTCAAGCGCTAGTTTATAATTATTAAAAAAAAAACTCCCTCATTATTTATCCAGTCTATCCTCTTGCTTATCATGTACCAGATGCTATAAAAATATTTGAACAACTTTGTGAATTCGCTGGAATTGTGAATCGTGTCACTTAACGCTAATATTCAAAATTATGATTTAAAAAAATATTTTTGCTAAAATGACAAATCTATTAATCTGTTATCAAATTCTTGTAAGGCAAAACCTGTCTCGTATCTCTATCTTTTCTTAAGATTTACTTGAAATAAAAAGAACAAAATTTCGTTGTTAACATATAGTTCATAATTGGTACAAATCCTGCTCAAATTGTTGGCCTCTGTTGCGAATGCAGGCCTCTTATCTGTTTCGTATTTGGACAGTTGTTGTACGAAGTCGTATTTCCTCCCTAATGGTATTGAATGCCGGTTCTATGCGTTGGACTAGTACTTCCCTAATTGGAACCTCCGTAGCGTAAACCAGCTCTTTGGCACGTCCCCAGACATAAAAGTTTAACGGAGTTAGGTCTGGGGAACGTGGCGGCCATGGAATAGGGCCATCGGGTTCAATCCATGCATTGGGGAACACATTGTCAAGATATTCCCTCACAGTTAAACGCAAATGCATGCGACATGTTCAGTGACAGAAGGCCCGTAATTAAAAATGTTCAAAATTTAGCCGGACTCTCATCTCAGCGACAATCAATGTCAAGCGAAAAAGAAAGGATCCTATCAGATCAAATTACAATGTAATCATAAATATAAAACGGCCACTCAAAAATCAATTTAGAATACACTACGCTAAAGTATAGTTAAGTAAAGCTATGGTGTCTTAGCGGGCTATGCTAGCAGCGATAGCCTACTGTTACCGGCCGCGATTTACAAGTAGTAGGTCATTGGTCCGAACCCCATCAGGCTCTTTATTTTGTGTAAATTATTTCATCACCGCTGTTCTCAAACCGGCAAAAGAATACATCGTGAAGAAACCGTTAAAATGACCGTAAACATCGTGAGGAAACCGAAACGTTCTGGTGCCAAAAACTTCTAAGACATGTGATATCTAACAACCCGTACTCGGCCAGCGTGGTCGATTACAGTCCACTCCCTCTCACCTGAGGACACCTATGTTCCAACAGGGGGAACATTATAGGCTGATTATGTATTTTATGAGTGATTTCCTAGAACAGCGTTTTTATTTGTAATGAAAATAACTTTCATTTTCAAAAATATTTAATGTTTAGGTACCAAAAAAAATCCCTCTTATATTTTACCAACACCAACCACCATCAAATTAATACATAAATTAAATCTCAACATGGTGCAAAAACCAACACCACACACAACTCCTTGACGCATCCCTACGTCAAGTTGTCACACGAAGTGTTGATTTATGTACATCCCAGTAACATGCCGTACTGAAATGGCGCGATACGGTGTGAATGATTACTGTTAAGATACTGTAAACTCGATCTAATTGGCAGTATCGTGGACGTAGATGGGAGTATGGGACGTGGGACGTGTATTTATGCTCTCTAGTGACCGACAAAGTTATTATGTTTATACCTTGTCCCTTGTTAGTAGCGTATTAAGTTTTGATACGTCAGAGTGAAATGGAATTATTAAACCTGCCTGTCAGCTGCACACCTTTAAATGGAATTCTATGAAATTTGGCACACATAGACCACCTGGCCTTCGTTTGGGGTGACCTCACCTGGGTTAGGATAAAATAGATTTTTCATACCGTTAATAAATTCCCGTTATATATTTTTCGCAACCTGTATGTATGATACCATGAGAAGCATTAGGTAGATAAATAATTGGTAACTTAAAATTATACTTTTAGGTATCAAAGTACAGTGACCTTCATGAATTGGGTCTGAAAAAGTCTCATAACAACCTAAACTGAATGCGATCGTTGATAAAATAGATGAATGTCGACTAGCCTTTAAATTATTAGGCTTTTGGGTTTGTATTTACACGGATATGGGGGAAGTTCGCGCTGAATATATTTAAGATTACCTACTCGAAAATATTATAACGAATAAAATGTTCTTGTACTGCGAAATGCAATCTTATACATTGCAACTGTTAGTATGACACAAAATTACCCCAATGATTCCACTTATTTTAAGTAGTCTGCCTATTGTGTGTTTGTTACATTCTGTGTGACAAATGACAACATCATCATCATCAGACTACGGTAATCCACTGTTGCACATAGCTTCCCATACTGCTCGCCATTTAACTCGGTATTCAATAACTCTCATCCATTAACAGCAATCCTGCGAAGGTCGTCGCACCACGTAGCGTGAGGGCGTCCTACCTTACATTTATTGATTCGCGGTTTCCACTCAAGAACACATCATTTTCTCCTAACGATCATCGGTTCAACGCAATACACGACAAATCAAATAAAATCTGAAAAAACCGTGACTCCCTTTTACCCCATATTATTATTAAAATAAATTACACAGAGAAAAACAAGAAGTAATCGGGTGTTGATTGCGAAAAACTTTAAAGCGGATGTTTGTCGAGAATATTTTCAACAATTTGTCGCACGACAAAGCCACGCCAAAGAGATTAAAAAACTTCTGTCACTATAAACCCGTTTGTCAAAGTTATTGTTTTGTTTTATCAAACAGGAGACCAACTCGAATCGAATGTTGTTTGGCTGTCGTTGATTGAACTGTCTTTATGATTGATAGTTGTATGTGCTTGTGTATTACGACAAAATTATCTCATCCATGTTATCATGTATATACTTATATTATAAAGAGAAATTAGTAAATGGTGATGGTGTTAGTGATTATTGCTGAATGATTATTTTTTATGTGTGTTTTTTAAACTTTCCTTAAAAAAAATTAATGAGTGCACTATTATATGAAAACATAGACAACTTTCAGCCTAGGTTGCAGACCAAGTAACAGAAATATAATTAATTTTCTTACTAAATGCCTAATGTTTCATGACCTAAAGAATGCCTCTGTTGCTGCAATCAATATGGCTTCCTATTGGGCTCAAACATTATAAAGTAACTGAGATATAGACGAGCCAACTAATAACTATGAATTTTCAGCACATTAGACTAGACCTTTTAAATTAAAAACTCAAATTCGGTTTTGAGTAAAGATTGGTGGCAGTATCCACTTACCTTATGTTCGTTTTACACACTATATGCCTAAATGTTAACATTTTGCAAAAATCGTTTTGAGCCGTGACAGCTTACTTTTAACGACCCCGACTTCCATATATCGTCATAGACGGACGTGGATTTGAACCCGGAAAGGCGCCTGTTCTTCAAGTAAATTATTTTATCATAACTCTTCTCAACGGTAAAATAATACATCGTAAAGAAGCCAGTCCTACAATAAAAATCGAAGATATAAGAGATCTACCAACCTGAGCTGGATACGCGTAGTAGCCCGCCCTCATATTTAGGGAAAGCCTGTATCACCACTAACCTGTCTGGGCAATGACCTATCTCCCCAATGGCCTGGCTTCTCACTGGTGTGCCTCCCCACTGGGCTGTCTCCCTACTGACCAGTCTTACAACGGGCCTGTCTTCCCACTGGCCTATCTCTCCACAGGCCTGTCTCCCGTAAGAACATGTTTATGCTAGTAGTTCATTTTGTTTCTTATCTACTTACTGAAAGTTTAACATGAAATTGCATTCGCAAAATTGCACAATCAAGCAAACATAGAACCTGTTTGAAATTGTGCAAACAATATTTTTCACAGTCTAAACTATCCGGAGTTCACTCTGGACAGGTTTGACTGTGAAAAACATTGTTTCTATCTGGAACATACATACATATATACCACATATATTTTGTAGAGAAAGTTTCCTGTAAAAGCCTCCTTTAGTGTTTATTAGAAGTTATATGTTTTATAAAGCTTGATACTTTTGTACTGGCTTGTTTTTAGAGGATTTGATGAAACAATGTTTTTATTACTTACCTTCCTTTATATAAGGTTGAAACTTCTAATTTTTACGTTAGCGCGATAATCTGAAGGGTAACAAAAGACGGCGTTCTTTGCATTTTTTATAACAGTGTTAATAGGTAATTTCAGATAATTTGCTTTCATCTCCACTTAATAAATATTTTAGCGTCGAATAATGCTATTACATTTTAGTTGCAATAGAATTTTGAATTTGAATAGATTTTTTGAGAATTAAGCAGCTATTTAACTTGTTTTTTCTTAATCTCTTCTTGCTTTTCCGTTCTGTTTTTTCTTGACTATTTATGTGTGTGTAGACAAATGGTAAATTAAATAGTAGTTGTTACCGGAATTGGTCATTAAGGTGTCAAAAACGCTCTGTATTTAGACATTACAGCGGCATATGAGGCTCAAGGCTCTTCTATGTTCGTAACATAATTTTACTAAGGAGTATAGTGTTACCAATTAACTGGGTTATGGAGATAATGTAGGCGGTTGCTTTATGTAAAATACCGTATTTATGTAGTATTCAGTAGCACCCAGAATACTGAAAACCGACTCCAATGTTGTCGGGAAAAGGCTGGGTAGGTAATGACTATTAGGTTATGATATGGATGATTATTATGATTTTTTTTTATAATTATAAACTAGCGCTGTGACGCAATCCCACCTGATGGTACACAGTATGCAATAGTTGAAGATGAAGCGCGCTAGTTTATTAAGAACCTCTTCGCTCTAGCCTTGAAGACATTTTAATTTATTGTAGTCAGACGGAAACACCATACATACCTAATCAGACTATTAATGTTCCCAGAATCGCCAACCCGCATTGAGCAAGCATGGTGATTACGCTCAATCCTTCACTGTACGAGACGAGACCTCTGCCCAACAGTGGGATGATAAAAAGGTTTATGATGATGATGAATGTTCCCACTGTTGGGAGACAAGTCTCCTCGCGGTAAGAGGCAGTGGGCGAATGGAATCTACCACGCTAGCCTAGTGTGGATTGGTAACCCAGTGCGGGTTGGTTGACCGCCGCTGGCACATTATTCCAATGCCTTAATGTACGCGGTAAAAAAGACGAAGCTATATGCTTCATCCAGATTGTAGTGGTGTCAACAACGTAAGGATTTATTAAATGTTTTAGCGTCGAATTATGCGATTTTATTTTCCACAAGGGCATCCTATAAGCTCTCTAGCCACAGTTTTAGTTTCATAGGTAATAATCGCGTGATTGCACATCGGAGCAGTTCGGTAAAGTTCGGTAATCTTGTTGCATGCTGCGGTTAAAGTCAGTTTTGCCAATAATAGGTTACTGGTGCTGGGAATAACTTCGGTTATTTTACGAAAAATGTTAGTTCTTCCGTGAAATGGACGACTGCGAGCTTTTAAGTGTAATTTTTTTGTGAACTGAATTTTATTGAAATACGTGTGCAGATATTTTGTAAAGGCATGCTGTAATGTTTTTGGGGACTACTTTTCTGGAAAATCTGAATTCTGAGGAATTTATGAATTCATATTTAACTGAAGCTGGGTTGTTTATTGAGTAAGTTTTAATTAGAACTGATGAATACATTTTGTATACTAATGAATGTATTCAGAACTAGGTGAATAATTATTGTAACTCCTAGAACAAAATTTGACATTATGCCGGTAATCTCCGAAGCGTTAGACAGATGACTCTTACGCTTCGAACTCCTATTGGACCAGTAATGTCAAAGTCTCATGTAATAGGGGGTGATAACATTGACATAATCTTGGCAAAATTCCAGTCTACGGACTGTTAGTGAGAAATTCTTAATAGAAAAATCCAGTATCACTTATTCGATTTCGGCATAGATTGCAAGACTTCATTCTCAATAAAATAGTATAAAATACTCTATATTATAGATACAATGGGCGGCCTTATCGCTACGAGCTCTCTTTTACAGACACATTTTGGATGGAATACCAAGAGGAAGGAGGACGAATAACGTAGGTGTACAGTGTACTATTTACATAGATTATTTAATAAATATTTACATAAAGTGCACCTTACTAATTTAAATAGTCTACACCCTAATGATAAGTATTGTACAACGGCAAATAAAATAATGATAATGTTTAAAGTGAGAGGAAGTGCTTTGCAGTAGTAGTGCTTGCAACCACTCTACTAACTAGGCTAAAGGGGTCACGATAACCAGACATTGGTTGAAGCACCTTTAGATAACTGGACCCCCTTTAACATACTTCGAATGCTCATACTATCTCACAAAAATCTATTATTAATGTACATTGTGTCCCTGTGTACCTGTCACAGCATATTTCATTATATTGACAGTGTTAGGTTTCCTAATTTAAAATAATACCGTTCTTTTAATCGATTAGTAGCAGCGAGCAATAGGCAACTCACCGCATCCTTATCATCATAATTTCAGCCGGAAGACGTCTACTGCTAGCCATAGACCAAGCACATTCACTTCGATTGGCCAGAAATTTACAGGACAGATAGCCGATGAGGCCAAAAGGTTCTGCAGCAGCAATGGCGTAGCGGAAGACGTCGCGTTACAAGACCTTCCACAAAGTAGAGCGACGAACTTCTCAAGGTCGCTGAAGCCCTTTAAACCTTACTAATTACTCAACCAAAATCATAAAATTAATTTTAAATACCTTTCAACAAATATAGACTATTTTTAGAAAATAAATTACGTGTTTACAATGTATAACACGGTACTAAACGTTTATATTTCGTCTCTGGTTTTGTTATTGTGTAATTCGGTTGAGTGGCTTCTAATTGTGATTCTAGAACACGTATAAATAAGTGTATTGTTTTAATGGAACATGCTTACCAAACTAAAATTATACATAAATATGAATGATCAGAATGTATAAGTTAAGAAAGTAACAAAGAAATTCCGATGACAAAAAGATGAGAAAAGTTGCATCGTAGCCTGTTTTGACAAGCTTAAGAGGTCTTTACGACACAATTTTGATCTTAAGGGGCCTTTTTTTCTGTTTTCGCTGGGGAAAATGTATGTGGGACTCCCCGGGAGAGCGCCTCCCGGTATATCCACTAAAAACCCCAGCGGCACTCCGGCGTCGCCTTGGTGGCGGGGGACTGGGAAAAAGCGGAGAATCTTAAGGGGCCTGGCCGAAAGTGCAGTATAAACGAAAAGTCAATCCGTATAATATTTTAATAAAAATACAAGCGCAGTCACCAACTAAACATATGAAATGTCTTCAAGCTCCTGGACTGGAAAGGACTTGGCATTAACATCAAAGACAAGTATATTACTAGTCTTCGTTTTGCAGATAATATCATGGTTATGGCGGAGACCCTGGAAAACTTGGGTAAAATGCTCAATGACCTCAGCAGAGAAAAAAAAAAATAAGTCAAACTCTCCCGTCGTATAAACTTTACGTTAAATCAATGCATGTTTTGTTCTGGATTACAGATGGATCGTAGTTCAAAATGTATTCATCAGTTCTAATTAAAACTTACTCAATAAACAAGGCAGCTTTAGTTTAACCCTAATATGAGTTTACAAATTCCTCAGAATTAAGACTTTTGTTTATCGGCTTTGTTTAGTTAATAAAGAACACTGGAATTAACTAAGCTTCAATTAATGAAATGGACTTTGAAATATCGCCAAAAGTTCGCACTTGATAATCGTTTAACAATTGTTTTAGTAACTAGTAAAGGATTGAAGTTAGAGATATTTATTAAGAAGGAATGCAGCTGCTGTTGTCCCTACAATAAACTAATTATTTTAAACTAGTCATGTAGTGTATTCCGCCTGATAGTAAGCAGTGATGCGATCGTTGATTATAAAGCGCGCTAGTTTATTAAGACCCTATTCACTCTAGCCTTGAAGACACTCAAATTGTAGTCACAGTGACAAATTGTTCCAGTCGTTCGATGTATGCGGTATAAAAGAGGAAGCGAAACGCTTCGTCCGGATCGAAGTGTTGTTAACAACGTAAGCGTGGAAACTCGCCGTACGATGGAATTTAATTGGTAATAATACTCCTAGGTAAGACTGATTTCAGACTTTCTGTCAATCCAGCTTTAGAGATTTATTATAATATCCATCAATAATTAGGTCAAGGTCTGCTGATTAACAGAGAACAAAGTTCCTTATCGCGCCTTGCGAGATGGGGTTGGACGGAAAAAATTAAGACCAAAAGTTGTAACGACACTTTTTGCTATAGTTATAAGTTGTGCGGCGTGCGCGTGTTTCTCTATCTGTCTCTCTCTCATAGACAGCAAGTCAAATATTTTCGCTTTTTTGTTAGATAGCGATGTCCCACAAGGAGTTTCTCATGTATCGTGGGAGCGGTTGCAAACATATAAACGAAGTTCTTTATCCCGCCTTACGAAAGGGGGCTGAACGGAAAAAAATTAAGACTTGAAGTTGTAATGACACTTTTTACTATAATTGTAAGCCGTGCGGCGTGTGCCTGTTTCTCAGTCTGTCTCTCATTCATAGACAGCAAGGCAATTATTATCGTTTTTTTTTGGGGTGCAGTTGTAAACATATATAGATATATTTAACCATTCGACAGCCCCCGTGGTGTAGCGGTAACGAATGCGGCCGCTACGCAAGGAGGCGCGGGATCGATCCCCGCGCAGTGCAAATATGAAATAAGGATGAATATAAATATAAATATTTGCACTGGCCTGGTCGTGCCTCGGAAAGCACGTTAAGCCATTGGTCCCGGTTGTCATACGAACATCTAGTGGCAGTCGTTACGTGTTGTTGAAGCCCTCAAAAGTCCAACAATTGGTGTAACTGCAATACATCGATATCACCTTCGGGTTGTGGAGGTCAGACGGCAGTTGCTTCACAGAAAATATAAAAGTTTAGCCAAAATCAGTAGTTAGACTGGTAAAGTGGACCCCAGAGTCCAAAGCTAAAAGAAAAGCTTCGGAATGCGACTGGGATTAACGCTGCGCTGATGATAATGATACCTATATACATATTTAACCAATAAGCCGACCGTGCCATCAAACTATTTATAGATTCATTAATTATTTACTTAGTATGTACTTAAAACATAAATAATTTTCAATATATCATGCTCAGCATTTTACGACCAGAAATACACGTTCGATCAATTAAATATTTTCACAAAAGAAAATCTGAACTGATTTTCCCCCTCTCTTGTATTGGTTTAACAGCTCTTGTAAAGAAATAAAATATGTCTTTGTATGTAATTCGAGCGGCAGGAGAGCCTTTTTCCTAAGTAAAGCAATAAAGTATAATAAAAAATGCACGAACAAAAGCATTCTGGTAAAATACGATACTAGCGCCACCTATTGATGGAGTTGAGTGGTAAGTTTTTAGGTTCGTAGGGTTCCGTACTCAAATCGTAAAACGGGAACCCATTACTAAACACCACTGTTTGTCTATCACCATGCTATATCTCATGAACAGTGATGGTTAGACAGTTAAATTTTCACTGGTATGAAGTTTTTTTTTACATTATAAACTAGTGCTTGATCCCAATCCCGCCTGATGGTAAGTAATGATGCAATCTTTGATGGTAAAACATGCTAGTTTATTAGTGCCTATACACTCTAAATTTCAAGACACTTAAATTGTAGTCAGATGGAAAGACCGCAGCTATTAAATTGTTCCAGTCCCTCGATGTACGCGGTATAAAAGACGAGGCGAAACGCTTTGTCCAGATCATAGTGGTGTCAACAACGTAAGAGACTCGCCGTACGACGAGACTGTATATAAATAAATAAATAAATATATACGGACAAATCCCATAGATTGAGCTAGCCCCAAAGTAAGTTCGAGACTTGTGTTATGGGATACTAACTCAACGATACTATATTTATAATAGATACATATATAGATAAACATCCAAGACCCAGGCCAATCAGGAAAAGATCGTTTTCCATTATGACTTGGCGGGGGATCGAACCCGGGGCCTCCACGTCGCAGGCAGGCGTGTTGACCGCTGCGCCATGGAGACGACAAACACAACATATGCACATATAGCGAGTGCCATTCATTTATTTAACATAAAAGTCTTTGCAGGACTTAAAAATTAGGTTTGGCATCACTATGACGTGCATACGTTATGATTTGTATAAGAATTAAAAAAAAAACTCCAGGTGTTTGGAAAAGCCATGTCGATTTTTAAGGGAAATTCTGATTTTATTTCATACATTTTAAGATTTTTATTTAACTTTCTTTTTTTTAAAGTGAATAAATGATTGTTCTGCTTACAGTTTATTACCAGTATATAATACAGCATTTAACGGCTTGCACAAATATGATCACATATCTGAATTTCTTATGAAGCATAAGATGCTTCCCATACGTCTTCACCGGAATACTCATATCCTATTACAGCTCTACAGCCTTTTGTTTCACCCTTATACCTCCTCTTATCTTAAAGAATGTCTCAAATTCCTTCATGACAAACATAATAAAGGTCATCGAAAAACCTGATATTAGAGATGCCGAAACATTCCATTAGTTTCTATGATAAATCCTATACTATACAAGCAGTTCGGCTATGGAATGACTTGCCCGTGTCCGTAAGGCGTGCTCAAACTCTGTCCACTTTAAAACTATGACAAAAAAGCACTTCCTCTCTTTTTAAACGTATCATTATATTTTATTTAAACTAGTATGATACACTTTACGAACATATTTATTATATAATCTATGTAAACAGTACACTGTAGACTACCTAAATTATTTCTCTCTCCTTCCCCTTAGTGTGCCATCCAAAGGTTGTCTGTAATAAATCGCTCTTAGCGACAAGATCTTCCATTGTGATATTTTATGTAAAATATTTATGTTCTGTAATCTATATAGTGTACATAATAAAGAGCATTCTATTCTATTGACTTATTTACCACATCTCACGAAATAAAGCGGATAAAATTGTCACTTGCTTATTTTAGCTGTGCGATTCAGTAACCATCTCATCGTAAAAACTTAAGTAAAGCGAGCGTGAAGCCAACTGTCATTCCCAATCGATGTTAGGGATTGACACTATTGACAGCTCTCTCTAAGCTCACTAAACCTAACTTCTCAGGATGAGATTTTTCAGAATCGTTCGGCAGATGTCGCTACTATTGCGTGTCTATGAATTTGACAGCTGTCATATTTGCGTATTTTTTTGTAATCAAGCGACTTTTTGACACACATCTAATAAATTAAATATGCGCAGATGTTAACTGCAAATATAGGAGGACCCATCTTTATCTTGAAGATGTTAGAAGAAGAAAAAAAATCTACTATTTATCCTTACTAATATTATAAATGGGAAAGTGTGTTTGTTTGTTTGTTTGTTCCGCTTTCACGCCGTAAATACTGAACCGATTGCTTTGAAATTTTGCAAACGTAAAGAAGTATTAGAAGTCTGGATTAAATAATAGAATACTTTTTATCCCGGAAAAAATTTATATTCCCGAGGGAACTAGAAAAAGCGTGATATAATCGCACTCCACGCGGGCGAAGCCGCGGGCAAAAAGCTATTAATATTATAAATGCGAAAGTTTGTGGGAATGTACATATGTATGGATGGATGCTTGTTACTGTTTCACGCAAAATCTACTGAACTGATTTGGAAGAAATTTGGCATATAGATAGTTTATAACAAGAACTAACAAATAAGATATTTTATTAGTTACTAGCTTTCCGCCCGCGGCTTTGCTCGCGTGGAGATCGGTTATATCGCGCTTTTAGATTTCCCTCATGAATATAATTTTTTTCCGGGATAAAAAGTACCCTATTATTTAATCCGGACTTCTAACTTTACGTCTGCAAAAATTTCAAAACAATCGGCTTAGTAGCTACGGCGTGAAAGCGGAACAAACAAACAAAGAAACTCACTTTCCGATTTATAATATTAGGATATTTGGTGTATACATACAAATATTCCAGTAATCTCCCTTGGGAACATGATGTTTTTTTAGGACCAAAAGTAGCCTATGTTACTCTCCTTCTTTTCAACTAACTGTATGCCAAAAATCAGGTCAATTGATTACTTAGCTACGGCGTGAAGGAAGGACAAACAAACAAACAAACACACTTTCACATTTATAATATTAGTATGGATTAGATTAGTCGTCCTCCATGGCGCAGCGGTCAAGACGCCAGCCTGCGACTTGGAGGCCCCGGGTTCGATCCCCGGCCAGGTAATGATGGAAAACGATCTTTTCCTGATTGGCCTGGGTCTTGGATGTTATATATTATCGTTGAGTTAGTATCCCATAACACAAGTCTCGAACTTGCTTTGGGGCTAGCTCAATCTGTGTGATTTGTCCCATTAAAAAAAAAAAAAAAATTAACTCGTTATTCCCACGGGGTCTAAACTTACGCGGGTAAAACTGCGGGGCGCCGCTAGTAGTATATTTTATTTTTATTTTTTTTTATTTTATTTATTAGGGACAAAAAACAGTTACACAGTAACATATTAACATAAAGTAGATACAAATATAGATGTGAAAACGTATAACCCACACTATTGTCCACGAAGTGATATCGGAGTAAGAGAACGAATGCATGCAATAGAAGAAAAGTTAAAAGGCAATTTATAAAAGAAAAACACTGAATTGAAAGGACAGATTGACAAGAGCAGCCGACCTATAGGTGACTTGCAAGAGATTGTGAAACCATTTTTTTAAATTTATCTTTCGATAGTGCGAAAATATCAATTTCAGAAAACTGAGAGTTATACGTTTCAAACAGCCGGCGGAGAGGGGCCCGCACCCCAGCGTTCGTTCTACATTGCGCAGTATAGAATAGCTGTGGTGCACGCACCTCCCGGCGCACAACAGATCTAGGTACAATGTAACATAATTTATTCGACAGCTCAATACAATTAAATTTGTTATTGCATATACCGTGCAGCATCACAACCATGATCAGTAGACGTCTAGAATCCAAGCTCAATACTTTATAGTGTGTTAGCAAATCTGCGTAGGGAATCCTTGTACGGAAGCACTTATAGTGCGTGGCACGAAGAAATTTTTTCTGAACCATTTCTATTGCTATCTTATATTTGTCATAATACGGGCACCAGACGGGTACCGCGTATTCCAACTGTGAACGGACTAGTGATTTATATAAGAAGAGAAAAGTAGAAGGCTTTTTAAAGTCATTACAAGACCGCATTACAAAACCATACATCTGGAAGGCCTTGTTAATTATGTTGTCGATATGGGTATCCAAATGTAATTTGCAATCAAGCAGTACGCCAAGATCACGCGTGCGATCGGTTTTTTTCAATTGAGTGCCATTCAATGTGTACGGGAAGTCAATAGTATTTTTGTTTTTAGTAAAAGAAATGAAATGACATTTTGGAAGACTAAGATGAAGTTTGTTGACTAGACAGTATTGTGAAAGCCTGCATAAGTCCTCTTCAAGTAGCAAACAATCCTGAGTATTGGCACAAGCCTTATAGATTTTAATGTCATCGGCATACATTAAGAATTGAGAGTTGACTATGCAGGATTTTATATCATTTATGAATAGGACAAAAAGCAATGGGCCCAAGACCGAACCCTGGGGCACACCCGATTCGACGACCACACAATCTGACTCAAAACCATTGATGACAACCTTTTGGGTCCTATGAGATATATATGAGGCAAACCATCTGAGTAAATTGCCTCTTATGCCATTGAACGCGATTTTATCTAGAAGCAATTTATGGTCCACCCTGTCGAAAGCCTTCCGAAAATCCGTGTACACAGCATCAACCTGCGTGCGCATATCCATATTTTCAAACAAAAATTGTGTAAAAATGATTAAGTTTGTAGTAGTGGATTTGGATTTAACGAAGCCATGTTGCTCTGGTAAAATAAGGCGATTTAATTGTGGGAATAAGTGGCCATGTACCAAACTCTCAAAAAGCTTAGACAAGGTGGACAAGATGGAAATGGGTCGATAATTCTCAACGTTTCCTTTATCACCGCTCTTGTGAATGGGCGTAATGAAAGCCATCTTCCAGACACGGGGGAAAATTCCATCCCTGAGACACTTGTTAAATATAATATGTAACGGGACACAGATGGTGTGAGCAGTGTTTTTAAAGAAAGAAGGTGGTAGGCCATCTGGGCCGGCGCCCTTGGTTAAGTCCAATGAGGTTAGCGCGTCAAGTATGACACTCTTCTCGAGGTAAATATCCGGTATGCATACAGAATTCTCGTAAAAGGTCTCTGGAGGTGTCCAGGTCGTAGAGTCAAAAGTTGTGGGCTCGTATACGGAATTGAAGAAACTAGAAAACAGTGAACATATTTCAGCAGGGCAGTTAGATGATACATTTTTGTACTGCATAAAAGCTGGGATCCCAGAACCTTTCTTTCGATTGGAGATATACGTCCAGAAGTGCTTAACATTAATGGGTATGCTTTCTTCAACAGTTTCCATGTACTTAATATAACACTGTTTACAGAGTAGCTTGAAACGTTTACGCTGAATTGAGAACTTTTCATAATCGGATATGTTACGCAGTTTTTTCCATCTTATCCAGGCGCGTTCTTTATTTTTAAAAGTTTTTATTAGAGAAGCGCTAAACCAAATGGGAAAGGAAGTTGATTTGTGACGTGACAATGGAACAAATAGTCTGAGGATTCCATATATATAGTCATAAAAAGTGTCTACGGCCTGTTCACTGGAGAGATTAAAAAACAATTCGTCCCAGCACAACTTATTTAGTTCTACATTAATGTCTTGGTAATTAGCTTTAAAGAAATTGTATTTTATTTTAGAATGACGCCTCATGGGTGTGAAATGAGTCTCCAGAGAGGTTAAAACGGAAATTGGAGGATGGTGGCTGTTGGGCTGCAGCAGCACAATGTCGGACTGTGTCTGACATTCAGCGTTGCTGATAAATAAGTCTAAAATACGACCCAAACTGTTTTTAAATGTGTTATATTGAGTGGCATTGGTGACAGCCATTAAATTCAACAACAATCGACCCACATTGTTATGTGTCTGAGGACTCATGTGACTAGCACTGCCTGACCAGTCAATTTCAGGCAGATTGTAGTCACCGGCCACATAAAATGTCTCAGTAGAGGGAGCCGTAAGAATACTTTCTAATGTGGACAGATGTGACACATAAACGTCGTCCTGAGTGCTTGGCGGTATATAGGCAGCGCTTATGACGTGGTGAGTGTTGGAGCGCGACGCGGGCATTTGGATCATAACGTGCTCGATGCCAGTGGTAGTGGGGCACGTAAATATCCGTACAGGCCGGAGCTCGCGCAGCACGGCTATCAGAACGCCCCCACCCTCGCGCTTGTTTGTGGTAATTCGGTTACGATCGTCTCTAAAAACCAAGTAGCGGTCATCAATGAATTCTTTGTCCAATATATTAGGTGTAAGCCATATCTCAGACAATATGATCACGTCAAACGACAAGGAAAGAATGTTGGTGTACAGTGTGTGCAATTTAGTACGGATTCCTCTACAGTTTTGATAGAATAATGATATATTATTATTACCGAGCATTCCAATTAACTAAGTAAAAATGGAGTAAACAATAGGGGAAAGTAAAGTAATTATTATTATATTCAGGTATATTTAAAAACTTGGATTCCGTTCGTAGTGGGTAGCAGTAAAAAGTTAAGTCGAGTACATGGTTATGAGTATTAACAGTTATAGCTAATGAGCAAGTCCTAAACAACAAATACAATTGACAAGTTACTGATACATGCACAATAATATAATCTATGGTAGTATTAATTACGTACGCGTGATAACAACACAAGAGTAAACAATCGCAAAACAAAAATATGAAATCAATTTCCGTCACTAAAACAACAAAGATGTACTTACGGCATGAGATATGTGTTTTAGACATTTTAATACAATAAATCTGAACGTGCGGCCGTTTAAAATTATAATATATGTAAACATAACAAAAACAAAAAACAAAACTATACATTATGAAGATTGCACTGAGCAATCTTGTTGACATCGCTTTGACAGCGTACAGCAAATGTTTTAGAACTATCGGCAGCCTTAACAAGTACAGTAGCGTTTCTAATCCAGACATACTTAACATTATGTTTTTTAGCCATCTCACGACATGTACGAAATAAGTTTTTGTTAAAAAGAGTGAGATGCTCGTTAATATACACCTTACAGGGGGTACCTGACATTCCGATTAGGTCGGAGGTAACATTTTTAGACAAACGATAGGAACTTAATACATTATCGCGAAGCATTCTTGAGGCTAATTTCACGACTATGTTCTTGGGTTTGTTACTTTCCTGTGCACGCGCGTGGGGAACACGGTGAATGGCTAATATATCCTGGCGGGGAATTGAGCACCTGAGGGTAGCACCGATCCTTTCGACGAGACCGAGGAGATCTTCATCACGTTTCTCAGGCAGGTTGCAGATCTCAATATTATTAAGTCGAGCTTGCTGTTCCAGCGACTCGATTTTTAGTTCCAATCCAGATAGTTTTTCATCCATGTTGCCATTCCAGGAACGACACGAAAGCTGTAGATCTTCGACTTTACTCTCGAGGCTATTAACATTGTTTTTGTAAACTGCGTTTTCCTTCTTTAAACTATCCATCTGCTGCCTTATTTCTTCAAACTTGCTGTTCATGAAGTCCACAGAGTCCCGAATCTCCTGGTTAATGGCCTGAATTGTGGAATTTTGAGTTTTCAAGACCTTAATCTCAGCAACAAGTGCTTCCAGCGCCGAAGTTTGTTGCTTCACCAGATTCTGCATGTACTCATCCTGTTCCTGCTTCCAGGTTTTTAGCATAGTTTCTAGTTCCAGATTGCGTTCCACAAAAACCTTATTAGGTGAGAAGTCACAGCGAAGTCGTTTATGGCGAGACTGGGTGTTCACGTTCTCGGCACTGCACACAGCTTTTGAGATGTCTGAGTCCGACAACGATAAGTCACTCGTCATGCTGTTGTTCTTAGTTCTAGTTGGAGGTGAGCGCTGCATTGCGATGCTGATAAGTAGTATTTTTATGATATTATTGGCAGAAGCGCAATAAAGCCTGCACACAAGCACATTCACAGTTTTACAGTTTTATCGGTTATTTGTTAACTGGTTTACTGATAAGTCACTATATGGAGTAAGAAGCGGGACAGCAATTATGTCGACCGTACTATTTACGCGGAGGTGAAGGCGGGGTCGCAGTCACTCACGCGCAGGCCGGTGCAAAGAGAAATTACACAAACACTGAGCTTTAGCTGATTGTAAGGATTATATTTCGCGGTACAATGATATATAATATATAATTGATTAGTGTGTGCTTTAGTAAAATACGAATTTATTCTTTTGTATAATCAAATAAAAACGATGATATTATAATCTGGATATTAAAAAAGGCTATTGGTAAGAAACAGCTCAAAAAAATTGTGTTTAGGTTTTTTTTTAATAATTCACTAAGCTGATGCCGATGGCCGATGGGGCAGTAAAGTTCTGGAGTGGCGGCCACGTACTGGAAGAAGCAGCGTAGGGAGGCCCCCAACAAGGTGGACCGATGACCTAGAGAAGGTCGCGGGAAGCCGATGGATGCGGGCAGCACAAGACCGGTCAGCGTGGAAAGACATCCATAGGCTGAAGAAGAAGGAGAAGAAGCTAATTCTTAATTTTCATGGTGAGTTTGCCTGAATTTACCCAAAAAACAGTTGAATTTCGTTTAAATCTGTTAAACGAAATTTGGTACAAAGTAACTTTATAATAATTAATTATTAACATATTGAATATTTTTGATCTCTAAAAGTTGGTATGTTCTAGTGGAATATTTCCCGACATTAAGGCGGGTGTAGCCACGGATGAAAGCTAATCCATACTAATATTATAAATGTGAAAGTGTGTTTGTTTGTTTGTTTGTCTTTCCTTCACGCCGTATCTAAGCAATCAATCGACCTGATTTTTGGCATACAGTTAGTTGAAAAGATGGAGAGTAACATAGGCTACTTTTGGTCCTAAAAAAACATCAAGTTCCCAAGGGAGATTACCTACTGGAATATTTGTATGTGTACACCAAATATCCTAATATTAAAAATCGGAAAGTGAGTTTGTTTGTTTGTTCCGCTTTCACGCCGTAACTACTAAGTCGATTGTTTTGAAATTTTGCAGACGTAAAGTTAGAAGTCAGGATTAAATAATAGGGTAATTTTTTATCCCAGAAAAAAATTATATTCACGAGGGAAATCTAAAAGCGCGATATAACCGACATCCACGCGAGCGAAGCCGCAGGCGGAAAGCTAGTAATTTAATAAGCGATCACTCTGATGTAAAAAATTCTAATTATTTCACTTATCAGCCTATAATGTCCCCACTATTAGGACACATGTCTCCTCTTGGGAGAGGAAGTGGGCCGCGTAATCTAACACGCTGGCCCAGTGCGAGTTGGTAGATGTCACATGATTGTCTTCGAAGTTTTTGGCTCTAGGATATGACGGTTTCCTCATGATAGTTCCATTACCGTTTTGAGAGCAGTCTTCTTCTTCAGGCTATGGATATCCACTGCTGGACAAAGGCCTCCTCAAGGCTTTCCACGCTGACCGGTCTTGTGCTGCCCGCATCCATCGACTTCCCGCGACCTTCACCAGGTCATCGGTCCACCTTGTTGGGGGCCTCCCCACGCTTCGTCTTCCAGTACGTGGCCGCCACTCCAGTACCTTACTGCCCCAACGGCCATCGGTTCTACGAGCAAAGCGCCCTGCCCACTTCCACTTAAGTTTAGCGACTCGCAGAGCTATGTCGGTGACTTTGGTTCTTTTGCGGATCTCCTCATTTCTGATTCGATCACACAGAAAAACTCCGAGCATAGCTCTTTCCATTGCACTTTGTGTGACTCTGAGCCTTCGTATGAGGCCCATTGTGAGCGACCACGTTTCAGTTCCGTAAGTCATCACTGGCAACACACACTGGTCGAAGACTTTAGTCTTGAAACACTGTGGTATCTTGGACGACGAGAAGATGTAGAGAGCAGTGGTGATGAAATATTTTACACAAAATAAAACGCCTGATGGGGTTCGAACTTATGACCTACAACTTGGAAGTTGCGGCCGATACCGCTGGCCTCAGTATTTACATATTTGAAACAAAATTTCATTACAAAAATGACGGTGTCCAATCATTTTCACATTCATTCATAAGACCAACGAACAACATTCTAATAAAAACATTACCAGTAATAATGTAATTATCTCCGACTTCCACCGACCAAAATAACAGAAAACAGAAGACTCTAGTTTAATAAGAGCACTTCTCCACAATATCACTAAGTATATAAACGTGGACATTATTAACAGTGACCAGTGACAGAGCGAAATGAATGGGCCACATTAATCTGAGACTAGGGAACGAGAAAAGGTATTGAAACAAATTCGTGGGTGATATGTTATGTACCTAGTATTAGGGCGGAATTTATTGTCTGCGTGAATCTTGGAATCTTGTAGTATGTGTGTGTGGTAAATGAGAAGTGTGTACTCAAACACACACACTCTCATGAGTGTGTGTGTGTTTGAGCAAGAGATAAGCAGGGTGATACCGAAATACACTACGCAGGGTGATACTCTACAATACTCGGTGGTAGGCCATAACATTGGCCGCCGGCAAAATTTACCACCCACCAGACAAAGCCTTGCCGCCAAGCGATTTGTCGTGTTTCGGCATGATGTCTGGTGAAGCCGTACGGAGGAAGGATCTGAGCAGTTGTGTTGCGATGTGTGCCGGGTACGATGCGCCTAATGTTGTAGTGTTGGGAGTTTGGTCGTGGAGGGTCTTCAGATCAATCTCCCTCTGGCGCAGCATTGTTGGTCGTGTTGTTGGGTTTAACATTGTATCAACTCGCTCAACTGCCGTCTTCCTTCCTATTCGCTCAGTTTTTCTGAGTGAATAGGTTCTTAATAAACTAGAGCGCTTTACTATCAACGATCGCATCACTGCTTACCATCAGTCGGGATTGCGGTCAAGCACTAGTTTATAATCATTAAAAAAATACACTATCAGTAGTGATGGGTTTCATTTTGACAGTTAAACAACATTCAACAACATTTGTCGGTCTCCGTGGCGCAGCGGTCAACACGCCTGACTGCGACGTGGAGGCCCCGGGTTCGATCCCCGGCCAGGTCATGATGGGAAACGATCTTTTCCTGATTGGCCTGGGTCTTGGATGTTTATCTATATATGTATCTATTATAAAATATAGTATCGTTGAGTTAGTATCCCATAACACAAGTCTCGAACTTACTTTGGGGCTAGCTCAATCTGTGTGATTTGTCCGTATATATTTATTTATTTATTCATTGCGGTGTTAACGTTGTTGAGCAGAATCATTATTCGAACTTTTTAGCAATGGAGTAGCAATAGGCTTAAAATATTCCTATTGATATTAATAGTGTGTTACCCAATTAGGATGTTGTTGGAAAAATTTCGTAAGTTGGAGAACTTTCACAATCTGAAGCCAATTTTCGTAACTTAAAATATTGAAAATATTTTTACAGTTCAACTGCATTCATTGCGGTGTTAACGTTGTTGAACATTTTCGAACACATGGAGCAATGAATTAGCAATATGCTTTGAAATGATTCCAATTGATAGTCAGAGTAGGTTACTCAATTAGGGTGCTCGTTGTAGTTTCGTTTCGGCGACATACAAATAAAAAAAAATGCTCACATACATTATTAACACTTTAAAAGCTTAACAATTATATTTAAAAAAAACAACGCAATAATATACATTCGAATCAGCCGATATCTTTGTGTGTCAAGCCAGTAGAATCCTTGGTTAGACAAGAACCAGCCTGTATATATAATGAAGATTAGTAGGTAAGGTAAGTATGTATTGTTAATTGCCTCCTTCGTCTAGGGGCTTGATAATAACACCTGTATATATGATAGTTCCATCAGTCTGAAAAATGAAAAAAAAATCAGTGAATGAATTCCATAGCACAAACCGACCTAAACCACCGAATAAAGACGTAAAAAGGAAAATAATCCATTCCTTTACTACGTTGCACTAAACAAGGATTTTCTGAGAATTCTTTGTTTATAGTTAGGACAAAAGGAAGATATTGAAGTTTTGTTTTATTTATTAGATTCTCGTGTTTTCAACGATAAGTCTATTTAGTTGATCTCAATCCGGTTTTTCTTGAAGCCCAGCTAACAAATGTGTTTTCTTTTTCGTTGTTTGTGTAACTTTGTTTTCATATACGTCATATATTTTGTAGTAACTAAGAAACAATATTTTAAACGCAAAATGAGTATGGCCTTTCTATTTGTTTCAGAAAATCTGACATATTTATGTCCGTACAAACTTGTGTTTGAAAAGGCTGTTGAACAAACAGAACAAAATCATTGAAAACAAAAGACAATTTCTAAATTGCCTTTACGAAAATAAAATGCTATTATTTATGTACATATGCGAAACCCGAAATACGTGTCCAGTATTTTTATGTAAGGCATTTATGTAGAAGATCTCAAAAAGCTATCATGAAAAATCACAAATTTAGGAGCTTGTTATGTTACCTGGTTATACCTTCAAAGATATGGACAACGCGCCGCTCCCTCGCCCGGGCCTTAAGCGACGCGGTTTGGCCCCCGGACCCTAGGATGCTATGATCCGCTGTGAACTGTGTTGTGCGCTAGGTAACCACATTGCAACATTTTCTAAATATATGTGGGAAAAATATATCATGGTGTAAAAAATATTGGAGTCCATTCAGTTGCTTATTCTGAACAAACTATATTCAGGTTTCGTACGAGTATAAACAAAAAATAACGTCGCATATTTTTAGCAAAATCTAAAAACAATTAATTTGACCAAACAGGCCATATAAGCCTCTTTGGTATCAAATTAATTGGTTAATCAACATCTCTTTTCATACACAATGAAAAGAGATTAAAATTTCGATTAACGTCATAATGGGATGTTATAGCTTAATGGTGACGGGATTGAGCTCAGTGTCAATTGTGTATAAATCCTTTACAAAAATTATTTTATCTTTTTACTCCCTCTAACGCAGCAATATAGAACATTATAGACAGAATATGCTCTAGTATAACAATGCTTTGGCGATGATGCGCGCACACCAGACCAAATAATAGTGACGGATTTTTCTATTTCTAGAACGACTTTCGACAGGATTCGATGACGTCAGCAGTAGCATAGATATGTGTCAATTCAACATATTTTTGACATTTTCATCATCTTTATCGCTGATTAAATGTCACTTTCTCTGGTGGCTATCAATTTGTTTGTCATCTAATAACATCATCATTTTAACAAAACGTAAGTTATTCATGTGATATATCGTTGTAACGTTGTTACAGCAACGTATATAGCCCATCCGTTAGATTAACGGTTTCTGACAACTGTCTGTAAACCTACATATTCCAGATTATGTAGGTAAAAGTTAATTTTGAAATGCTCAATAAAATTATATTTATTCGCTCAAAACATAGTATAACAGGTCATATAGATAACAATAGTACAAGCATGTTTTGCCGGGCTTGGACTCACTCAGCACCCAAATTTGAATACAAAATAAGAACAAAAAGTACTTAACATTTCGTGTGAAAAACTTGTTTCAGACTATAGAAGTTATGTTGGTTCAGCCATGCATTCAATTTCCGCTTAAAACAGGATCTTGTATTTTGATAAATACAAGATACCTACTGTTTTAAGCGGAAAGTCACCAGGCATTTTATTACATATCCGTACACACAGCATATAAATACATAATATACAATATGTAAAGAAAACCCTGTCCGACCCATAAGGATAATAAAGGTTAGGTAAACACTTGACCAAATATAATATAAAATTTTACGTAATCATCATAGAAACAATCCTAATGAATTTTGAAACAATCTTTTTTCCCACGAATTAATTCCAACGTCCCCGAAATTTGGTGATTTTTAAAAAAGTGACAACACCGGTATTTTTATGAGCGAATAGCGATGCGACCACGTGCCGCGTGCCCTTCCGCCCGCCGCCCGCGGAAGAGTTGCTTACCACACATGTATTAAGATACCTCTTTTTGCGAAATAATATTTATTTTTTTAGCGGGATTTTTTTTAAAGTTTTGCCCGGGTTTGTATCCATTAGTAGAATCAGTTATTGATACCTAACAATACCTTTACGGATCGGACAGGGTTTCCTTTACATATTGTATAAACTTATTATGTTATTTACGACTACTTTTTGATATTATAATAAAGCTGCAATCACTAGATCCATCTGTCAAAAAAAAAAAAACGGTTTAGTTAATGTACAGAGTATAGCTACTTTTCTTTTAAAAGAAAAATGTAAGTTTCAAGCAAGTAGTTATAAATAACGTGGAGACAGACTAGTGCCAGTCTTCATATTGTATCGTAAGGTGTTGGAGTGGGACGTATCAAGGAGCTATATTACCGTAGAAAAATAATAAAATCAAAGCTAGACGCCACGTTGAAGACTTTCTTTTTGACTCTCTATTTTAAGGGCCCTTGTTACTCTAAGAAAATAATAACATTAATGATGGTTCGATGATGATTCTCTATTAAAAATAAAATAAAATTAGAATAAAATATTGGACCGTTATTTACTTGAATTTAACTTAGTTTTTAGTGCTTTTTTTATAATTATCAACTAATACTTGACCGCAATCCTGCCTGATGTTAAGCAGAGATCCAATCGTAAATGGCAAAGCGCGCTAGTTTATTAAGCTTATTAACTGAAAAAACTGAGTGATTAGGAAGAAAGACGGCAGTTGAGCAAGGTGATGCAATGGTAAACCCAAGAACACGACCAACGATGCTGTGCCAGAGGGAGATTGATCTGGAGATCCTCCACGACCAAACTCCCAACACAACAACACTTGGTGAATCGTACCCGGCACACATCGCAACAAAAAATGTTATCAAAATAATTAGAAACATAAACAAAACACTTAACTGTGTTTTGAGTCTAAGGAGTAATTCTCGTAATGTTAAGAATATTAACACTCTGCTCTCGAAATGTCAAAAAAGACTTCTAGTTTCCCAGCATTTTGACAAGTTTATGACATTCGTTTGTTGTCGAGATTTTGAATGTTTCAAATTCCGAAAATTAGTCTTAAGCTCTGAAATTAGTGAAAGGACTTTGTTGAAAAGTTTCCACATTTTTATCAGGTGGTGACATCAAAACATTTCATTTTTCATTTCCACTTTCATCTTGCGGAAAACGTTAACCTGTATAAGGAAGGGAAAGAATAAAACATAAATTAATTTAAACAATAATGGTTAAAACACCATTATTGTTTACAAATAATTATATAGAAAAGAACTCCTAGTTTCGACCACAGGCATTCAAAACAATTCCTAAACAAACTATCTTCAGCATGAATGCCCGGTATCTGTCGGGGCCACAGAAACGCGACCGCCACATGTGACCACCACATGTGACCGCCACATAACCGCAGTCATTTGCAGCAAACATTTCCCCACGAGGGACGTTTCCGGCAAACTTTGCCAATAATGTTATTGAACACGATTGAAAGTTGGCAGGTATTGTGATATTTCTGGATGCAGACAGCGAGCAGTCGTTTTGGCTAGCGAACACCTGTTTCTAGTACCATCTTAGTTCTTGGAACAACTTGGTTGTTCCATGAAAGTTGAAAGTGGTTGAGAATTTTTCATTTCTTTCAACGTTCTTGTTTAGCCAAAACTTGTGTATTTTTCTTGAGGATTAATACATCTTATGTAGCTAAGAAATTGAAGACCGTCTATAGTTCACAATGTTTATTTTGTATATAATAATAATTATAAGGTACCGAAGGACATAACAGATTCTTCATCACTAAATATTTAAAAGATTGGCTGAAATTTGTGTTTTTTTCTTTTACGATGCACAATAGTTGATGGAGTGGAAACCAAACCAATAGCGTAATAACATTTTTATATATTTAGTTAATCGACATTAACAAAACATTACATTACTGTATGTACTCGATCTATCAAAACACTATGATAATTAACTAAGATAATTTGTCAAGTGTCTCATATTTAAGTTATTAACAATGTATATTCTTTATGGGACACACATTAATTCTTTAAGCCGCTTTGTCAAAAGCGTTAAAATAGGGTATTTCACTAAAAAAACTAATTGGTCCGTCAGTCAGATTTCCAAAAAATACTAGACACGTATTTTTTGTTTTATCAAATCAATAAAAAATGACAAATATAAAAGGAATCAAAGATCAAGAGAAGAGGAGTGGTGGTTGGTAATGTCGGTCATTAAAAAGTGTAGCGTACAGTGACGTCACACGAGTTTTCAACGCACTGTGTCGTCTTCATTCTTTGTTTATATAATAATAATATATCTAGAAGCAATAAGGACTCAAGAATTGTATTAGTAAACTTAGGAACGATTATATAGTTTACTAGCTGACCGGCAAACGTTGTTTTGCCATATAAATAATAGATTAAATTACTAAAATGGCTATTAAAAAATAAGGGTTGATCGTAGAAGGGTGAACATTGGGGATTGTATGTATTTTTGTATGTTGTATCATAAAAAAATTAAAATTAAAAATTTTGTCTAAAAAATAAAAATTTAGGGGTGGACTACCCCTAACATTTAGGGGGATGAAAAATAAATGTTGGCCGATTCTCATAGATACCGGATAAGCACAAAAAAATTCATCAAAATCGGTCGAGCCGTTTCGGAGGAGTTTAAGTTCGAACACCGTGACACGAGAATTTTATATATTAGATTATATCAGTATTTACTTTTATTTTATTCCATGGTAGATGAAACTGCAGTGATTGATGTGTGTATATGCAATCGAGTCTGTTAGCGCTCATTTATGTTAAGATAGGTTTTGTTGGAGTGAGCCCATATTCTGTACACCAGAGATGCACATGCAAATAATGAAACTCTTTTAAAACATTACAACAGTAATATAGAGATATTACGCTATTTGCCTATATTACGTTCCTATTGCTAGAAAATAGGTCTTCTCTGCGTGAAAGTGGGCTCTTTGACATTTATATACCCACCTACAAAAGAAAGCATGTTAGTTCTTGATATAATGTTTGATTTTTACTTAGATAAGTTACATAATAAAAACCCTTTGTCTTAGATACAGCCATGTTTTCTGAGCTCACAATAGAAGGTCGAATACCTCTGCTTTTTTACACAATACGAACTTCATCGCAATTCCTTTGAACTTTAACAAAAATAAAAATATTAACACAGGTCTGAAACCGCTTTTAGGAATCCCTATATACGCTTAGCAAAAATTGCGAATGTTTCAGAAATATATTCAAGTTTCAGGTATATTGAAATACTTGTACCTACTGAGAAAAGTATTCCAACTCCAGGAAAAGTTCTTCGTATGGAGTAAAAATAAACAGATGTTCGTGAAAAAGTATAAGACATGAGTGATGACAGAAATATGTTTCGTGACTTGTGTTGGACCGTTATTTCGTTGGGCACATGTATGTGATATATTTCGTTTCCTTCTTATTTGTCTTCCATTTACAATTTCGAATTTCAAAACTGTGAAACAAAAAAAAAGAATAAATAAGTGTGTGTGTGCGTGAAAAAAGTTTCAGAAGAAAAAGGTTTTAACTTGACTTAGATTAATTACGATTGTAGAGTAAGTAGTAAGGATTAGTGTTCTCTATACGATATAAAAAATAAAATTAGTTTATTTGATATCATTGAATTACGTAATTACTAACTTATTGGATTTTATAATTTGAAAATAAAAATATGGGAAGAATGAAATTGCCTATTAAGAAAATTTTAGCTCATTGTTAATCGACGCTTTTCAGATTAAACATTTATAAAAAAAGGAATACGAGACAAATAAAGAAAGGTAAACCACACATTACGGTCGGAAGTACACCATTTATTTCGGCTATTATCTGAAATCCAAGAAAAGATTCCTAGGAGTATTACAAACCTCAAAAGATACGAATTACATCAATTTGTTATATTGTTTAATAAAGTATACACATCTGTATTCCGAGAGAGAAATGTTTTCTGTACATGATATTATGTTTTATGTCTCTTCACTATATAAATTGTTGAACAAATGAAAATAGAAAGTTACAATAACTTAAAAAAATATTATTTTAAATTTTAAAGTTAAAATGTAATGGCATAACTTATCCGATTACTAACTGCATAATTAGCAATCGGATAAGTTACGTCCATAGCTACACATTTTACATAATAGCGTATTTTTTATCAAAGGCACATTACTCATTTATTTGCTAGTACCTAAGTATAGTGCTTACTATCATTGTTGTTTTTTTTAATAATTATAAACTAGCGCTTGACCGCAATCCCGCCTGATTGTGCTTGTATATTAAGAGCCTATTCACTCAGAAAAACTGAGCGAATTGAGCGAGGTGATGCAATATTAAACCCAACAACACGACCAACGATGCTGCGTCAAAGGGAGATTGATCTGAAGACCCTCCACGACCAAACTCCCAACACAACAACATTTGGCGCATCGTACCCGGCACACATCGCAACACAACTGCTCAGACCCGTTCTCCGTACGGCTTCACCAGACATCATGCCGGAACACGACACATCGCTTGGCGGCAAGACTTTGTGTGGTGGATGGTAACTTCTGCCGGCGGCCGATGTTATGGCCTACCATCGAGGAACCAAAAATTAGGAATATTGAAATCATGGGGTTCAATTGTGTGTAGCAATTTAATTTAATTGTGTGTTGCAATTTCATTTAACTGTCAATATGTTACTAGGTATATTCGTTCTTATTCTTTACTGTACGTAGTATGTACAAATTGTTACAAAGGTACAATAAGTAAAGATACAAAAGCTAGCACAATTTCTAATAAAATAAAAGAATATCCGCCGTATCTGTTATGATAGCAAATACAACGAAGCTAGTCTGATATTAACACCAGAAAAAGCCAATAACACTGTCTCTATTTTCGCTCTTCAAAGAAAATAATAAACATGAAAACCATAATTTCTGATCGGTATTTTCATATTCCCGATAGATTTTACGCCAATAAAGCGATCAGCAATATAATGAAGAAATACTTCCATATTTAATGTATAAAGCAGCAGATTTTCCCCGATTTATGTCATCAAGAGGATTCTTGCGGCTTTTTATCAAATTCGGAAGCCAGTATCTACACATACGAAAACAGTAAATTGAAAATCAATGTTTTCCGCAACGTTTCGTAGTCGATTGTACTACAGCTAACTACAGAAAGTCAGGTTTCAGTGAAAACTGTCGCACGCATACATAGACTCGTACTTGCGGGGTGATCTCAATGAATGCCAGTCACGAGTGCGCTTGCACTTCCTGTATGTGAAGAGTGTCTATGTGTGCTCGCGTTTTCTCTCCATGTATGAAGTCAACCTTCTGAACCTTTTTGTTTCGTGGTTGTACGAACGTATTGGCACTTTATGTTTTGACCAGTGTTATACAAGATTTGTAGGGAAACGGATTGAAGCTCGTGTTTTATATGCATGTGAATCAAATAGGGTTTCCAATTCTACTGGTCAGGGGTTTTCTTACTGAAATGTAGGATACCAAATCTGGTTTGATCCATGGATTTATATGGGTGTTTTTGCTGTTTAACTTTAAAGTAAAAGTTTACTTAAATTTTGTTGGATAGGAGATAGATAAATGAAATGAAATCAGCCAAAACAATATTGGATTTTACAGTTCTTGAAGTAGAGTTACATAAATCTCCTTTCAAGACAAATGATCCAGTTTTTTGCTACAAGATTTTAAAACAACTGTCATAATTATTGCGTCTCGAGTCGTGTTTCAGATAAAACCAAATGATGACAGACACGACGTTCGACAGCCAAACTTTTTTAAGACCGATATTAACACCCGCTTATTCTAGCAATACAGTAAGTAAGGAGGAGTGTTTTATAGGTACTCGTTGCGTACGTAATAATTACAGTCAAAAGACATTCACTGCTAGGCAGACATTGGCTGCACGATTAGCGCAATGGTTAAACGATTGAATGCTCCACTGCCTTGATTTGCCACACGGAACAAAATATGTATTTGTATCACCTACAAAATTTGTTGCAAAGTTGGTTGTTTGTGAAAGTCTGTGTATATGTTTGTAAACGCATCCACAACATAGGAGAAATCTTAGAGCGAGAGGCAAGGTTTTTTTTTAAAAAAAAAGAAAGAAGGAAGGTTGCTTCCCATTGTATATTTTGTAGTCTTGAACGTATTTTTTAATTAATGTGTGTTTTTGATGTACAATAAAGTATATATAAATAAATAAAGCAGCTCTGCCACTCTTCCCATCCAAGTTATTCGGGTCACCCTGTGGGACCCATTACGTCTTTTTGTATGAGGTCGCTACTACAGAACTTTTCGGCCTCATTGGAGAACAGATTCAAGTTCTGAGAGCAATTTGCTTTGGTTTAATTGACTACACAAAAAATCCAGAAATAATACGAGTTCAGTTCTTTTTTTATGTGATTATAGACTAGTGATTGACTAAAATTCCGCCTGATGGTAAGCACTGATGCAATCGTTAATGGTAAAGCGCGCTAGTTTATTAAGAGCCTAGTTAGACGGAAACATCGCCGCTGGAAAATTATTCCAGTTTTTCGCAGTATAAAAGACGAATCGAAACGCTTTGTCTGGACCGTAGTGATATCAACTTCGTAAGGGTGGATACTAGCCGTACGACGGGTCATCTGGTGATGGAATGGTGATGGGGGAATTTATTCACGCAAGTCCGTTGCACACTCTTCAAAATGCATCCTATAGAACACCGAAAGGTTGGCAACACTATGCCTGTGCTCCAGGCGTTGGAGACCCTTTTGAGTTAAATCAGGGTCGCAAGTCAGCCTCTTCACACGCCTTTTTACTGAATACAAAGTGGCCAGGTGACATTTTGCAGCACCAGCCCAAATGTGGCTGCAGTACTCCACACACTAACGGACCTCTGCTTTATATAATATTAGAAGTCGTCCTGGCATGAAGTACCTCCGGATCTTAGCAATAACGCCAAGTTTTCTGGCCACCTTAGCTTTGGACTCAATGAACTGCCCAAGTTGCGGACACCAGCATTATTGCGTAAGTTATTTATTACGTAACTATTCAGTTGGGTTTATTTCAATAACATAAATTAGGTAAAACAATGTTCACTTCTTCAATAATAAACAGTACCCAGAAATGTTCCTACAACTTACTTGTGCGACCATAAAAGTGTCACAAAAAACCTTGGAATGAGATATAATAGTGATAAATGTGCGTGTGTAAACGCTCTTATAGTCCCATAGGAACAAAGTGTCCAACTGTACCCCGTAATCGTAACGTGTTTAAGATAGATTTCCAAGTAAATTTCGTCGTTACAACAAAATCATCCTATAATGTTCACACTCCTGGGAAACAGGCTTTCTCTGAGTGAGAGGGAGTGCCGTCATCTACCACGCGGGCCCAGTGCGGGTTGGCTTGTCACATGTCTTCGTAGTTTTGCCTTTAGGACATGCTGGTTTCCTCACGATGTTTTTCATCACCGTTTTGAGAGCAGTCATGATGATGAAATAATTTACACATAGTAAAGCGCGTGACGGGGTTCGAACCTGTGATTTACAACTTTTGAGTTTCTTTTCTTTTAATAATTGTAAACTAGTACTTGACCGCAATCCCGCCTGATGGTAAGCAGTGATGCGATCGTTGATGGTAAAGCGCGCTAGTTTATTTAGCCTATTCACTAAAAAAACTTTGTGAATAGGTAAGATAAGAAGAAGGGAGACGGCAGTTGAGCGAGGTGATGCAATGTTAAACTCAACAACACGACCAACGATACTGCGCCAGAGATAGATTAATCTGGAGACCCTCCACGACCAAACTTTCGCTATAACAACATTTGGCGCATCATACCTGGCACACATCGCAACACAACTGCTTAGACCTGTCTTCCGTACGGCTTCACCAGACATCATGCCGGAACACGACGAATCGCTTGACTTTAAGACTTTTTCGGCCATTTTTTTTCCTCCATTCCTTCACTTGCGTCAGGGGCCATTGAATCTGCCTCTCCCTAACAACCATGGTTCGAGAAATGGTTGAAAGCGAGAGTGCATGGGAGGCTGCCGCCTTCTTCAACACAACAACACAATCTTGCTGTACATCACACTCGTCTCCACAGAGTAGGCAACTCATTCATGGGCAATGTATACACTTTTACAACAAGCTTCCCATGGACATTCGAAACTTACCCATTAAACGATTTAAAAAGTATATAAAGGCCAAACTTTGCAAAAAGGGGTATTATAAAATCACAGATTATTTAGAAGACAAAAAAGCTTGGTACTGAGCTGTTCGCTCTGATAAGCATTGTTATTAGCAATATACGTAATTATAAGGTAAATTATTGTAAACATTCTCATTTTTAATGTCTGGACTTGAAAAAAGACGATGATCCCTGAGTTTGTTTCGGCTATTTCTTCTCAGAGGTAGTCAGTTAGGAAATGCCGGCTTCATCTAGTTAAAAAAAATATATATGACGTGTAAAAGTGATCGGTGATCCTACTTGCTTAAACGATTTCATTTCATTTCATTTCTTCTGCGAGACCGTCATATTGCAGAAGGAAGCAGCGGAGAGGGAGCAGGAAGAGGATGCTCTTGCCGCTCCCCTCCGGCGTAGACGGGCGGGGCGAAGAAAGCGGGAGATAAACCCTCGTCTCCTTCAGCCCCGGAGTGTGACCAGCGTGTGTGGGTAGCCCCCGCACGCGCATTGCATTGGTCACCACGTCTGAGGGTTACCTCGGTATCCCCGGGTAATCCTCCCTTGTCGCGGAAACCGACCTAAATTAGGCCGGAATGCCCTGAGAGTGGTACGGGTACAATGCCTTCGGGAAGATCCCGTGGTACTCTCAACGCAGGGCCCAAGGGGAAACCGAGTGATTTTAGTGGGTATTCCCGGCTTCGGCTGGGCGAGTCCCACAAACGCCCGCCGCCTAACTAGCAGCGGGTATGGTACGTAAATGTCTTTCCACTCGTAAAAAAAGGGGCCATTGTATCTAAAGAGATTTGTTCGAAAGCGGACAAAGCGCGGCAACATTTTAATATTTTTATTTATTTATTTTAACAGCAATACGAGGAAGATACACGTATAGTGCACAATATGATGCGATAGACACAGTATGCAAGGGAACTCTCTCCAGGCAAGCGGGCAGCGACGCTTCTCCTGTGGAATATCAAATTACTGCGATCCCCAACTCGTCTGCCAAACGTGCGCCATTTGGCAAACCTCCTAAATGTAAGGAACAACTTTGCGGGAGGCCTTTGCCCAGCAGTGGACTTCTATAGGCTGAAGAAGAAGACTCCACACATGAAACCAAATATTGACATATAATAACTGCCTCTGTAGAGTGAAGTGAAAATCATTTCATTTATAAAATATTGGCTGGAGTTTCGTCAAAATGGAAACTTTCAAATAAAAGATTAATCTTTTCTTTTAAGACTGCACGAAATACGACAGTTTTATTTTACAAGTTTGGAACGCAGCAAAAAAATTGGAGTTGAATCCACTAATAAAAGAAGGAACGAGGGCTTTCAAAAGTTTGATAACATTATTTTAGGCGGCTCTGAGGTGATTACAGAGATTAAAGTATGAATGAAAAGGAACCACGGCAAGTTGCGTTTTTGTTTATTTATGCGGGTAAAAGCCTGACAAATGGAAAGGGTGAAATAGTCAATTCGTGACCGAAATTGAAATAAAGGGAAACGTCGAGGAAATGAAACAATCAAATTTAAACACTTTAAATTTTGCCTTTGAATGTTTTACAGTCCACAGATACAGTAAATGTTTTGAAAATGTTTCCTATCGTGAAACCTGTACTCTTTTTTCTTTAAAAGAAGGCAAGTTAGGAAAATTTAAATACGAACAAAAATAACAAGTTTCTTTAAGAAATGGAGCAATACGCTTTTCCATGCTATTTACTATGAAATGGGCCTTTTTTCTATGAAACTTTTTTTCTTTCTTCTTGTTTTCTGTGCTGACTAAATGTATTTTCTTTCTGTCTTTCTTTTTTAAGCTATTGCATAGCTTCTATCGCGGGCCTTGAGCGCGGGGACCGAATCCAGAAATTCCGTAACGAAAAAACCTCACGCTCCCCATCGTCTAACGTCGTTTCAGTTCGGCAGTCTTCGGCACGGTATGTTTGTGTGCGTGCGACTACATCTTTTGAAAACAATTTATAGATTTTCAAAAAGAGCATGCATATTGCAGGGCGCGAACTCAGTTCTACACACTTGCCATGTTACTGATTGTCGCAATGTGCTAAACTTGCGATTAATATTCTTTCTGAAATAGGTCTTCTATAGAGATATGTCATAGACGTCATCGACGTTGTCATGGCTACCTTAAAAACTTTTCATATAATTAATTATTAAGTACTTTTATTCAAATTAATTTAGTAGTGTTTTTATAAAATAGCTTTTTTTTTGACGGAAAAGCTAAGATGAATGTCACGCTAATTTTTCATTGGACTTTTAAATTATTTATAGTGTTGTTTACTAAATAAAAGCGCGTGATTTTATAGAGTAAAAAGTGCTCACGCGGCCGTTTTTTCAATTGTTGCAAGAATTCAAAAGACTGTCTTTAAATAGTGTTCAGACGATTGCTCAAAGTGTATTAGATTTCATTAGTAATAGAAATGGCATTTCAATAATGACTTTCAACTGCCAAAGTCTAAATAGTCATAAATACGATTTACAAGATTCAGTTACGAGACAAACAAATGTGTTACTTCTTACCGAAACTTGCATGACGCATGATAATCCAATTGAAATACCTAATTTTAATTGTATTGTTCAGTTCAAACGAGATACTGTTTCAAAAAGTGGGGTAGCTATTTACCAAAATAAAAATGATATTACTAATATTATGACTCCGAATATTGAAATAAATATTGCACACGTTAACAATGTTAATGTTAGGCGCTCAGTTGTTGGAGATATTTGTGCGTGCTTATGCAAACTTAGAAATGGCCTACAAATAGTTATGGTAGCAATTTACATTTCTCCGAATCCAAAATTGGACGAGGTAGAGCATTTTATTCATCGCACTTTACTGGAGTACACTGAAGAAGGCTCGAAAATACTTGGTACAAATGGTAATAAATTTCCACTTATCTTGGCTGGCGATTTCAACATTAACTTCGCTGATAAAAAATCAAAGCGGTTGACAACTTTTCTATCATAAACATTGAATTTGAAAATGAATAATGATCCACAAGAGTCCACAACAAAATATGGGACCACCATTGACGCGGTATTTTCTAGATATTTAGAGGATATTAAGTCGCAAACTTATGTTTCTTATTTCAGTTATCATAAACCTATAGTTTCAATGATAAATATTCCTGAATAACCAACAGCTACTGTAAGGTAATAAAACCCACATGTATTGTAAAATAATAAAAATATTTTAAATAATATTAACTTTTTACTTATTTAATAAAAGAAAAATTTGTTTTCTTATCGGTCACCACGCTCAAAAAGTGTAACTTGAATTAATATCAAAGAAAAAGAAATACTGCATAAATAAAATAAATAAATAATTATAATTGCATAAATTGATACAAAATGCTATGCAATAGCTTTACCGCGGCAGTCCCCGAGTGCCACACGTCTTTTTTCTGTCATCTGCCCAACCTTTTCAAACTATGTTGAGTCAGCTTCCAGTCTAACCGGATTCATCTTAATACCAGTATTGTACATGGAGTTCGAAAGTCGCCGGCATAGCCCAGTGGATTAATTCTTTGAAGTGGCAGTGGGTAGGGCACATAACACGTAGAGCTGATGGTCGATAGGGCAGAAAGGCTCTTGAATGGCGACCACGTACCGGCAACCGCAGCTTCGGACACCCACTGATTAGGTCGGATGACCTGACCAAAAACACAGGCCGCGTCGAACGGTTTTGTTCGGAAATCCTTGGACGAGGCCTATGTCCAGCAGTGGACATGTGGCTGACATGATGATGATAATGATGACATGGAGGCCGCTCCCCTCTGGTGTAGACGGGCGGGGCGAAGAAGGTGGGAAACGAACCCCCGTCTCCTTTAGCCCCGGAGTGTGACTAGCGTGTGTGGGTAGCCCCCGCACGCGCATTGCACTGGTCACCACGTCTGAGGGTTACCTCGGTATCCCCGGGTAACCTAGGTAGCTATACCTAGGTATATTTATAAGATATTATCAAAATACCTAGGTAGCTATACCTAGGTATATTTATAAGATATTATCAAAATACGCACTGCACAGTTAACGCAGTTTACTGCCTGTGACTGCTGCGTTGCGTGTTGCGGGTTCGATTCCCGCATGGAACAAATATTTGTATGACCTACAGGTACTTGTTCCGGGTCTGGCTGTTTGTATATATGAGTTTATATGTTTGTAAACGCAGCCACGATACAAGAGAAATTCCTAGTGTGGAGCAACGTTGATAAAAAAATTACGTCATCATTTAGTTCACATCTTTCAATTCAGTCCAGTTCTTTAACAATATTTCTGTCTTTGTTTAAGTCTTTCAACATTAATTAACTGTGTTCAGTCTATTGAGCGATAGAATTAAATGCTTAAATGCTCAGACATTTCTATGAGCATATAATTCTATCGCTTAGCAGCTAGCGAGTCTACTATATTATTAAATCTTGTGCTTTCAGGTAAGTAATAACAAGTTATTACATAGATCTAGATTTTATAGCTTGTACTTTGTGATACAAAGAAGTTTATAAATTAGTCTGTCGTCTTTATGGTTCATATAAAATAAAAAGCATTGTCTTTTCTTACTTGTCAATGGCAGTTTGTTTACTTATAGACTAATTGCGCCCCCGGTTTCACCTGTATAAATTTAGGTGTCTTAGAAATATCGATATGAAGGATACTTGTTCCTTTTTTTAGGGTTCCGTAGCCAAATGGCAAAACACGGAACCCTTATAGATTCGTCATGTCTGTCTGTCCGTCTGTCCGTCCGTATGTCACAGCTATTTTTTTCCGAAACTATAAGGCAAGCAGCAAGCAGTTATATTGTCGAAACTTGGTAGGTAGATGTATTCTGTTAACTGCATTATGATTTTGATATAATAAATATTGGGGGCTCTCCCCGTACTTAGAACTGAAACTCAAATTATTTTTTTTCATCAAACACATACGTGTGGGGTATCTATGGATAGGTCTTCAAAAATGATATCGAGGTTTCTAAAATATCTTTTTTCTAAACCGAATAGTTTGAGTGACAGGCGCTTCCAAAGTGGAAAAAAGTTGCCCCCCCCCCCTCTAACACCTAAAATAAGAAAATGAAAATTTAAAAAAAAAAAAAAAAAACATATAAACATATGATGTACATTACTATAAAAACGATGACCGACGACCTGGTGAAGGTCACGGGAAACCGCTGGATGCGGGAGGCGCAGAACCGGTCGTCGTGGAGAACCTTGGGGGAGGCCTATGTCCAGCAGTGGACGTCTTTCGGCTGAAATGATGATGATGATGATGATGACTATAAAAACTACCAAAGAAAATTGTTTTGAACGAGATCAAGTAAGTAGTTTTTTTTATACCTCGTAAATCGTAAACCACTAATTACCGCCGTAATCTTTCATACAAATCACTTAAATCCTTTAATTTCACAAATCAATTGTACGGAACCCTTTGTGCGTGAGTCCGACACGCACTTGACCAGTTTTTTTTTTTTTTTTGTTGGCATGGGAAATCATCAAATGACTTCATCCGCTCTGGGAGGAGCGGAAGGGCCAGTCAAACTTTTACTGACTAAAACTCAACCGTATTTTTTCACTTGCCTGTGCGACGGCCAGGGCCACGGTTTCTTTTTTAACCAACACGCAATTCTCACCCAGGAGGACACAACGCGCCGTCGACTCGGGCTTGGTCCTTACCGGACGGCGAGCTGCCCGCGCAGGCCCGCGCCTGCGGTGGCTGGGAGTTCGATGTTTTCTCCCGACCAGGGCGTCTCCTGCGGCGGCTAGAGGCGGGAGGGCGCTCGGATTCCCGCTCCCTCACGCGCTCCGCCACCTCCTTTGCTAGCACCACTACTTCGCAGAAAGAGGTGACGGCCTCTGTGGTAGGATATTTGATCCTTCATATCACTGTCTACCAATGTGTAAAAATTCATTTAAATCTGTTCAGCCGTTTTTGCGTTAAAGCGTAGCAAACTGTTATATAGGAGATGAAATCTTTCCACTTAATATGTATTACTTTAGAAGATTTTGTTTGAAAGAATTTGATAATTGACTACTCAATAAACATTAACCCCCTTATTCATAAAATATGCTTAAAGTTAACTAGTGATTAGCGATTCTTTAACCATTCACGTCACTTAACTTTTATCTTTGTTTATGAATAAACCCCTTAAACACTGTGGTGTATATTCATAAATGATGATTTAAGTCACGTTAAAAGGTCAAAATTGAATGGTTAAAGAATCGCTAATCACTAGTTAACTTTAAGCAGCGTTTATAAATAAGGGGGTAAGAAGTAAAGAACTTCTTGGCAATTATACGGGTATCTAAGTACAATACGATATCGGTAAATGATCTCCGTGTTGCGTGTTTAGGCCAATCAAATACCGCTAACATATTAATTTTTGCGTTTATTGTTTTATGCAACATTATCCTCTATTACTACTATATAAGGTCTACGGATATGATGGATAGTTAAGAAAGCACAATAATTTTGCAATCGATGCGCTAAGAAGACAACAATACAAATTACTATGAAACTTTCAAAAATACATTGTAAATAAAACCTTTATAAATCCTACCGATAAGCATACATAGCATACTTTTTACCCGTTACTACGTTCCTTCGCATATTTCCAATCTTTACGGGGAGAGTCACGGACAAGAATAGAATAGAATGGAATGGAATGGAATAGTATATAACACCATTATTATGTATACCATAAAATTTACAGATCATAAATATGTGGGACACTCAGAAAGTTTTGCGATAATAAAAAAATGTTCTATAGGTACATATATTTTTTTTACATCTGTTCAAATTACTCTCCACCAGCCTCTATGCATAGCTTCACGCGTCTGAACCAGTTTTCGAAAAACTTTTTCCAGTCCGCCGCAGACACCTCGTTTACAGCCAGCTCGAACGCTGACCGCGCATCACCCAGGCCACGAAAATTGTATCCCATTGAGCTGATCTTTTATTTTTGAGAATAAGAAGAAGTTACACAGTGCTAAACTATTAACAAATATTATTCAATAAATGTGTATATAAAGTGTATCATACTAGTTTAAACAAATTATAAATCTAAGTAATAAACATCATACAAGAGCAAATAAACTATAAAGATATGTTTTAAGAGAGAGTAAGTGCTTTTTATCATAGTTTTAAAAGGGGACAGAGCTTGAGTATGCCTTATAGTCAAGAGCTATAATAAAGTTATTTATAAAATAGTGACAATACAATGTTCGTAGAGCCACAAACTAAGCAACGCTTGTATTTTATGGTTCAGACTGATGACTGACTTACAACACAATAAAAACTAATTTATTTCTGTTCTACATTCTAAATAAGCAAGAGTTCATAGAATATGCAAAAACAACACAAAAGCGCTGACTAGTAAATAAAATTAATTGTTTGAAATATTTGTTTCAACTAGTTTTGTTTGATTAGAAGTTTCAAACTAGGATCATGAGGGATTAAACATTTTAATCAATGATTTATGAAACGATTAATAAACTCAGAACATTGAATGTGCCCAGCAGATTTTCTGTTTGTGTTTAAGTGTTATTTACATTCATATTTTGAATTATTGTTCACAGGATTGACAGTCAATTTAAATTTAATAGTTTAGGTTTGGATGTGGGAAGCACAAAACTAATCGAAGTTGCGGGCAAATGTTCAGTAGTGAACGCCTTTGATTTGACAATTATATTAATAATTTTAGGTCTTTTGAAGATATTCTATAATCAAATACAAATCAGCTTCAACTTCAACCCTTGATCAATGGCCCCTGTGGAATAGATACCACAATTTTGCCAATAACACGTGTAACAAATTATAGAAACTCTTTGAAAATTTTATTTCATAATAACGGCGGATATCGCCAATGACAGACAGACAATGAATGAAAAAGACGGCCGCGTGAACCGTCTACGAGGGAGTTTTTAGACAAACTCATGATAAGGTCACTATGATGCGATATTTCTATGTTCTTTATGAATTATTTACTGAATGCATTTTTTACTACATAAATCACGCGACTTTATTTAGTAAACGACACTATAAAGCTACTATAAGCCTCCGTGGCGTAGCGGTAGCGAACGCGGCCGCTGCGCAAGGGCGCGCGGGTTCGATCCCCGCGCAGTTCAAATATTTGTATGCATAAATATGAATATTAGCACTGGTCTGGTCGTGCCTCGGAAAGCACGTTAAGCCGTTGGTCCCGGTTGCCATACGAACATCTGGTGGCAGTCGTTACGGGTTGTTGGAGCCCTCAAAAGTCCAACAATTGGTCTAACTGCACTGCTTTGATATCGCCTTCGGGTTGTGGAGGTCAGACGGCAGTCGCTTCACGGAAAATGTCGAAGTTTAGCCAAAATCAGCAGTTAGACTGGTAAAGTGGACCCCAGACTCCAGAGCTGGAAAAAGGCTTCGGATGCGACTGGGATTAACGCTGAGATGATGATGACTATAAATAATTTAAAATGAAAAATGAGCGTGACACTCATCTTAGCCAGAATACCCCTTAAATACAGATGTTCACAAAATATGACATGTCTGACATTTCAATGTATGAGTATCATATCATGAACACAAATTAAGAATACTACTGAAATTATAACCGTGAAAGTTAGGATATTTAATTGTTACTCTTTTATGCAAGACCTGCTGAATAGCTTTGAATAAAATTTGGGGCACAGATGGATTACAAACAGAATATTTTTTGGTTGGCAATTTCAGACTTAAGGTCCAGGTTTCCTCAAGATATTTTCCTTCACCTTTTAATTAGTCATTGGTGTCCAAGATATACATAAAACTTAGAAAAATTCAATTGGTACTTGCCTGACTTTAAATCGGACCCGCACACTCATAATTTTAAATATTTTACGCACAAATGACACAGCCCCAAAGTAAGTTCGAGACTCGTGTTATTTTCTATTTATATCTAGTTAGTATCCCACTAACTCAACGATACTATATTTTATAATAGACACATACAGGGTGTATCTAACATCGTAACGCAAACATCGTAACTGCTGAATAGTTTTGAATGAAATTTGGGGCACAGATGGATTACAACCAGAATATTTTTTTACCCGATATTCCTACGCATCAAAACTTATGCGCGTGAAATTGTAGGGAGCAGCTAGTGTAATCATATTTCTACCATATTTCTTTTACTAAACATCAAAATATTAACCGCGAATGTTCTGTTTACGCTTAATTTAAAGAGTAGATTAAAAAACATGCCACAAAGCGTATTTTACCCTACATTTTTTCTTCTATCTTTTAAGGCCATAACGAGCATCTAAGCGGAGTTAATACCCATGATAAGTGTCGGCTTCCACGACATGTGTGGCGTCGTTTAAGAGCTTTGACATATCGCTAAAAAACACCAAACGACCTTGGATGAATTCCAAGGTTGTTTTTATACTATTCACAGAAAATAATTAGGTATCGTCTTCTTCAGTAGCTCTATGTGTATCTGTGGACGTTAGAGAGGCAGTGGGTTCATAAAAAATATCTGAAAATAATATCCGGTTAGACAGGAAGAAGCGGCGTAGTGGTATCGGCCGAGACTAACAAGGTTCAAACCCCTATGATGCTTTCATCATCATCATCAAACTTTTTATCAACCCACTGCTGGGTACAAGTCTCTTCTCATACAGAGAAGGATTGAGCTTAATCACCACGCTTGCTCAATGCGGATTGGCAATTTCAGACTAAAAGTCCAGGTTTCCCCAAGACGATTTCCTTCACTTTTTAATTAGTCATTGGTGTCCAAGATAACTACTTGAACGTCCCGTTGTGACAGCTGAGAATGCGTTGTACGTCCGAGCGCGCGATCGGTATCAAGCCGAGCCGAGCACTCGTAAAATCCTGGTTATTTTATTCTTATTTTTTAGCAGAAGTCTATATAATGACTAAATATGAACTATTTTTCCTGCAGGGATTATTTTGTCATATTTTAAGATCTTGTATCAAACAAAAACTTGACGAAAATCCGGCACACAATGAGCAATGAGCAATCATTTCATCGTCCACTTTAACACTCGTAAAGACAACTGATCAGACATTGGATACAAAGTATTTATACATATTCAGAAAGAATAAATCTCGACAAATATTTTAATATGTAAAACTAATAAGAGTCCGATAATAAAAAATTATTTATTATTTTCATTTTAATCGCAGAACTCACTGCCATTGTACAAAACTGCACTCACCGATTATAAACAAACTTTTTTCCGATGTTATATGTCAGGTGGGGCACTGTTTTATACATCAGAGAATCGTTGTTTAATACAGAACCATCTAGCGAGAAGTTCATGAAGCTCTTTGATACATAACATAAATAAAAACTCGTTTAACCCACTTGTTCCTGAATATCCTTTTTTCAGTAATTGACCTGAATCTTTGTATGCCTATTATTTATGTGCTAAATAATCGCAGAAAAATATTATAAAAAAAATCTGATTTCCAGAAAAGCTGGAAAATGCTGTGTCGTATTCGACACAGTAGGAGAATCTACTACTTTGCTAACTTAGTTTGTAGATTTCAATAGACTTCATTTTAATTAAGAAATATACAAGAAAATTCAAAGACGACATCAAAAATATGTTTATTTGTACTTTTAAGCAAATCTTGTTTGTTGTTTGATACTTGTGTATGATAATATTCAAAACATGGGACAGGTTTAGTTTTACTATGTCAAATATTCATTGTTGCGACAGTACACAACTCAACATGAATGATACATTTTCAAAACTGAAACCGCTTTTACGCGTTTCAGTTCGATCACCTGAAATTCCAGACAAATGTAGCTGTAATTCTTCTTGAGAAGAACAAGAAAGCTGAGAGTAACAGGGGTGGATGTCCATCACAAAGTGTTTCTGGGGAATTGCGGTATAGTCACAATCAATATATAGTAAAGTACAGGGTGGATCGGCTGTGAAGCAGTTTTTGCCACAAAAGTGTTAATTTCTATTGCCTAAAATGTAACGTTAGATCCATTTTGGATGTAACGTTACATTTTCTCTTGCCGATGGGAATAACAGAAGATGCCAAGCTTCAGTTGAGCTACATTTGTCCGGAATTTTAGGTTATCGAACTGAAACGCATAAAAGCGGTTTCAGTTTTGAAAATGTATCATTCATGTTGAGTTGTGTATTGTCGCAACAATGAATATTCGACATAGTAAAACTAAACCTGTCCCTTGACATGGCGTTGATGCAATCCGAATATTTTCCCAATACATGCATACATGTAAAATAGCCAAAAAGCATTTCATCTCATTGGTGCTAAAACTACCCTCTTTATTTTTTTGACCATCGTATAGGTTAGTACAATTCATTATAATTTCTTATATCATTTTTACTCGTCAAACATGCATTTAAAATAATGACTAGGACTATTGATAGGACCATGCACGTTTATCTACAGAGTATCGGCTGAATATCTCTTGGAATTTGCCGTTGAAAAGCCATTCTAAAGGCAAGTTGTTATCTTCGCTATCATCAGAAGAATCTTGCTGAATTTCAGAAGGTGCTCCGAGTTGAGATCCCGGTAGATTTTGAAGGGACACAAAATTTTCATCTCCCGAGTTGTGGTGCGAAATTTCGGCATTACAATTTTCCGGAGGCATGATAGTTATAGAGTCGGAGACTTCTACCATATCATTTTGTTCTAATTCCTCGACTATCTTATGCAAATCGAGGAGCTTTCGTGATTTTCTGTAGCGAAATAAAATTCTTATTTGTAGTAGCACATTTCCCTACCGTGTCTTTTACGACACGTACGAAAAAAACCTAAACTACTGGTTGAATATGTTATAAAGAACCAACTTTTTTCAAGTTGAGAAGTCTATAGGCATCAAGCTACCGTAATTATATCACATATAAATAAAAGATGTTTGTATCTTCCTTGTTGATAATGTTATCTTACCTTGAATTACTCATTGTAAAAACCTCAGAATTTGTCATCATTCAGCACAAAAGCAATTAACTGCAGCACACTAATAACACTTTGCAACTAATAGTCGATTTCTCGATAGTCAAGCGTGATGTATAAAAATAAGTTCAAGTACCCTCATATCTCTCAATTTTTTTTTAGGTTGGTGTGTCGTTTACGACACAGTAGGGTCAAGTGGGTTAAAGTGTACATGTCGGTGAGGCCACCATGGTTGCCGGAACGCTTAACACCAAAAATGTTTAGGCAACTTTGTTGGCCCGGACGCTTGAGTGGATATACATAAAATGTACATACAACTTAGAAAAGTTATATTGGTACTTGCCTGACTTGGAATCGAACCCACATACTCATAAATTTAAATATTTTAAATATATACGCACAAATCGCACAGATTGAGCTAGCCCCAAAGTAAGTTCCAGACTTGTGTTATTTTCTACTTATATCTAGTTAGTATCCACTCTCATATCTCTTTGGAATGGGCGACTAGCTTCACCTTACTGACTGACCGACCTTCTGACAATTCAAAAGTGCCTGTAACTGGTTTATTTGAAATAAATGCTTTGATTTTGATTTTGACTAACTCAACGATACTATATTTTATAATGGATACATACAGGGTGTATCTGACATCGTAACGCAAACTTCGCGAGAAGGCTACACCACATGCCACTAATAAAATTATGATAGTCATTTATATCGTTAATGAGCGGTTACAGAAATAACAGTGTTTAAAAAAAATTGTCGGCTCGGCCTTTGAACGTTGCAAGCGTGCCGCCGCGCGTGTTTGTGGGTATGACGTCGATCCCTGATGTGAACTCTATTAAATCAGCTGATAACATAGTTTTTCGAGTTTTGTTTCCATTGCGCTTGTTTGTGTAATTAGAAAATTAATTATTTTATGAAAAAACCGACGAAAAATTCCACCACTGGGGATGCAGAATCATGTACTGGATCCGTGGTACTCGTTTGTGCATCGATGTCAGATACACCCTTTATATAGATAAACATCCCAGGCCAATCAGGAAAAGATCGTTTTCCAACATGACCTGGCCGGGGTTCGAACCAGGGGCCTCCACGGCGCAGACAGGCATGTTGACCGCTGTGTCACGGTGGACGTCTTGAGGACGTCTTGACGTCGGACTCGTACTTGAGAGGCTGGTGTTTTAACGACCAGGCGCTATACTTCGTGTAAATTATTTCGTCACCACTGCTCTTAAAAACGGCGAAGGAAAACGGCATGTCCTAGTAATAACACTACGAAGACATATGACATCTACACCCGCACTAAGCCCGCGTGGTTGATTACGCTCCATGCTCTTTCACCAAGAGCAGTCTGTGTGTTAGTTGATCGAGGAAAAAAGGCATATAAAGGTAACGCAATAAAGTTGATTTTTTTTAAATAATTATAAACTAGCGTTTCACCGCAATCCCGCCTGATGATAAGCAGTGATGCGATCGTTGGTGGTAAAGCGCGCTAGTTTATTAAGAGCCTATTCAGTCAGAAAAACTGAGCGAATAGGAAGGAAGATGGCAGTTGAGCGAGGTGATGCAATGTTAAATAAAATAACACGACCAACGATGCTGCGCCAAAGGTAGATTAATCTGAAGACCCTCCACGACCAAAATCCTAACACAACAACATTAGGCGCATCGTACCCGGCACACATCGCAAAATAACTACTCAGACCCGTCCTCCGCACGGCTTCACCAGACTTCATGCCGGAATACGACAAATCGCTTGGCGGCAAAGCTTTGTCTGGTGGTGGTAAAATTAAAATTAAACTGACGTATGGAACATCATATTTATGTTTAATCAAATTGCATTTATTAAACATATATACACATATCAGGAGCGGTTTGCTAGTATATAAATCAGTTACACAAGTAAACATGCTTTTTCAAAATGAATTGTGATTCTATATCTCAAATCCAAACTGTAGATATATTTTTTGGAATTAAATTGTTACTACACGTGTCAATAACAGTGACAAGAATACGTATAATTTCTAACACTTTCGATACAATTTTACAAAATGTTTACAAGATATTGAAAAAACAGCAGAGTTTTAGTTAACTGCACGCTGTGCTTCAGAATAGTGCCCCTATTTACCCGACTGCCAAAGAAGGAGGGTAATGTTTTTCGAGTGTATGTAAGTATGTATGTATGTCTTTTCCTTTGTGACCTCCTGTAGCCTAAACGGCTTGATGGATTTTGATGTATGAGGTATCGTTAGATTTGTCTTGATTACGGGAGTGTCATAGGATACATTTTATCCTAAAAGTCCCACGGGATAATTTAGTTCGTTGTGAGTAGTTAGTTTAAATAAATCTTTATTTTTTAAATCCTGTTACGTGGACTAGTATATACTTTTTATTGTAAAAGCATTGAAACAACGTAACATTGTACAAAAGAAACAACGTTCTACAAACGCAGAACTTGCATCATTTAAATTGATTCTATTTGGTCCTGCTCCTAGGCTTTTTAACGAATAATCTAGTTTGGGAAGTGACTCCTATAACAACAGGTCATCAGGACAGTTTTGAGACATCAAATTTAATATTATAAAGAGGCGTCAATGGAAACCCTAGGAGGATATAAAACGACTTACGACTTTATTGATAAAATTCTTTGGAAAGATAATACACGTATTCCAGCTGTGAGTAAACTGGCGTGTATGTAAGAGTAGATTTAAGACTGTAAACAAGGCAAGAGGTAAGGTGAGTAATACTTACAATTGGCGTACGTGTACATATTGTGACATGTAGAACTGTAAACGAGGCAAAAGTTAAAGTGCGTATCAATTGATACCCTATAGTTTCTGCATAGGAAGAAGGCGTTAGTATATACAATATGTAAAGAAAACCCCGTCCGACCCAAAAGGATAATAAATGTTCGGTATACACAAGACCAAATAAAATATGAAATTTTACGTAATCATCATAGTAACAATATTAATGAATTTTGAAATAATCTTTTTTTCCCGCGAATTAATTCCAACTTACCCGAAATTCGGTAATTTTTAAAAAATGACAACACCATTTTGACGGTATTATTATAAGCGATGCCACCACGTGCCGCGTGCCCTGCCTCCCGCCGTCCGCGGAAGGGTTGCCTACCGCACACGTATTAAGTTAACTCTTTATGCGAAATAATCTTTATTTTTTTAGGGGTATTTTTTTTTAAATTTAGCCCGGATTTGTATCCATTAGTAGAATCAGTTATCGATACCTAACAATATGTTCACGGATCGGAGAGGGTTTTTTTTACATATTGTATATATGTGTAGTGTGAGTACATATATGTATGAAGCCAGTCCAGAAAGCTTGATATAATGCTTCATTATTACTGAGAGCCCTGGGATATGATTTATATGAAAGTTAGCGAACAGGAGTTGGTATCCTATGAAGTTGCCATGGTCTGATTTGGAATGCGTACGATGTGTAGCTCAAACAGCCTCGGATCAATAACAAACAGTTTGAACTAATCAGTTCAGATCGCTTCATATAATATATTTCTGTGTAAGTATTTGGACCACAATGACCGGACCGTTCGTTTTTATCTCTCTTTACGTGGTTGTCGATATGGTGACCCTTAAATATATTGCATCGAGAATAAAAGCCATTATTTACAATGACAGGCATCATATCCAACACAATATGTCAATGGAACCTTGTTCAGCCGCGATAACAATTTGAACTTAAAAATAAAACAAAGCCACCCTTTGTGCAATCATTTCTTTGTATTAATGTATTCTATTGTTAACAACACAATAGAGAAGAAGTCTAAAACTTTCTTAATTGAAGAAAAAATCACGAAATTGTCAATTAGATACATTTTGGAATCTTATAAGAACAGAGGGGTAATTTTCTTGATTTTAATAATGTTCATAGTCTGATCTATTCTCTTCAGAAAGATAATGTGCTTGGTAAGATGGTAGGCCATAACATCGGCTACCGGCAGAACCACCCACCAGATAAAGTCTTGCCACCAAGCGATTTGTCGTGTTCCGGCATGGTGTCTGGTGAAATTGTACGGAGGACGGTTCTAAGCAGTTGTGGTGCGATGTGTGTCGAGTATGATGCGCCAAATGTTGTTGTGTCGGGAGTTTGGTGGTGGAAGGTCTCCAGATCAATCTTCATCTGGCGCAACATCGTTGGTCGTGTTGTTGGGTTTAACATTGCTTCACCTCGCTCAACTGCCGTCTTCCTTCCTTTTCACTCAGTTTTTTTTTTTATGAATGGGTTTAATAAGCCAAGTGAAGCAGGGTCCAGCACTAGTTTATAAAGATTAAAAAAAGGTACTCACAACTGACGCCAGTTGTGAATACCAAGCACATTATCTTATATGACCAGATACAATGAGGGATCTGTGGCTAAATAATAACAGCCGCACAGGTAAATCGATCAGGATAAGCTACATTTGTCGCGCTTAATCTGTAGATGAGTCACCATCCTTACATACCAAGACTACTCCATGCCTCCAAAAGCAAGATAAGCCATTAGTCCCGTTTATCAGATCTTTGAACGTCGTCACGGGTAGTCAGAAGCCCGCAGGTCTGACCAACAGTTTTACTATTTTTTACATGCTTTTTATTAGCTTCAGATGTATGTTTGCTTGTCCGTCTCTAATTCAAAATTTTTCAACCTTACTTTACATTAATTTGTGCAGGCATATTATTTTTTAGTTTAGATTTAGCTTTAGTTACTTGGCTAACGCATCATTACGAATTTTAGCACTTGCTATTCTGTCTGTTGGAGAACAAGAAAAGTTTGGTAAAAACAAATGAGCACCACTTAAGCGTTCGTGTTATCCGTATATTATTTAAAAAAAGAATATCGAACTAAAAAGTTAAAAATAAATATAATTTAAAAAACATTCTTTTAAAGAATATTAAAGTTAAAAATAATTTTAAAATTTAATTGATGACAATAGTCTATAAACAATACTAGTAAAATGAGAAAAAAGCGTAAGGCGCTTAATATACAAAAATCATGGCACAAAGATGGTTATGGATGTCAGAGAGGTAGTTGCTCTATATAAAATATTTGTATCCAGCTGAATGCAGGCTGGAAGCTGACCACAATATAGTTGAAAAAGACTAGGCGATGATGATTCACAGTCTGATCTCATTCATAATCTCCGTGGCGCAGTGGTCAATACGCCTGCCTGCGACGTAGAGGCCCCGGGTTCGATCCCCGGCCAGGTCATGATGGAAAACGATCTTTTCCTGATTGGCCTGGGTCTTGGATGTTTATCTATATATGTATCTATTATAAATATAGTACCGTTGAGTTAGTAACCCATAACACAAGTCTCGAACTTACTTAGGGGCTAGCTTAGTCTGTGTAGTTGTTAAGAAAATTAGACAGATAACTGATGTGAATACAGCCAGAATTGTTTATTTTAGTTATTTTCATAGTCTTATGACTTATGGGATTCTTCTCTGGGGAACTTGTGCGGACATCAATTCCATCTTTGTTTTACAGAAAAGGGCTGTTCGAGCCATTTACAACCTTGGTCCTAGAGATTCTCTTAGAGAAAAATTCAGAGAGGTGAACATTCTGACTGTAGCTTCGCAATATATATTTGAAAATCTTATGTATGTACATAAAAATATATCTAATTTTAAGAAAATAAGCGATATTCATAATATAAATACCAGGAACAAACACAATCTTGCTGTACATCACACTCGTCTCCACAGAGTAGGCAACTCGTTCATGGGTCAATGTATACACTTTTACAACAAGCTTCCCATGGACATTCGAAACTTACCCATTAAACGATATAAAACCTATATAAAGGCCAAACTTTGCAAAAAGGGGTATTATAAAATCTCAGATTATTTAGAGGATAGAGAGGCTTGGGACTGAGCTGCTCGTTCTGTTAAGCATTGTTATTAAGCAACATGCGTAATTATAACGTAAATTATTGTAAACATTTTCATTTTTAATGTCTGGACTTTAAAAAAGACCATGATCCCTGAGTTTGTTTCGGCTATTTCTTCTCAGAGGTAGTCAGTTAGGAAATGCCGGCTTCATCTAGTTAAAAAAAAAAAAAAAGAATAAAAAAAAAAACATATGACGTGTAAAAGTGATCGGTGATCCTACTTGCTTAATAAACGATTTCATTTCATTTCATTTCATTTCATTTCATTTCATTTCATTTCATTTCATTTGTGTGATTTGTCCGTATATATTTATTTATTTATAATCTTTCGAAAAATTATCGAATTCCCCTACATTTTGACAATTGCTTGTCACCGAGATGAGACTGAGACGAGATTTTTAAATTACTAGATGTGACCTTTAGGTTAAAGGTTTGATCATACTGAAGGAATAGAGAAGGATTGAGCGTAATCACTGTTGGTTGGCGATTTCAGGCTTAAAATCCAGATTTTTTCAAGATATTTTCCTTGCCGCCAAGCGATTTGTCGTGTTCCGGCATGATGTCTGGTGAAGCCGTACGGAGGACGGGGCTGAGCAGTTGTGTTGCGATGTGTGCCGGATACGATGCGCCAAATGTTGTTGTGTTGGAAGTTTGGTCGTGGAGGGTCTTCAGATCAATCTCCCTTTGGCGAAGCATAGTTGGTCGTGTTGTTGGGTTTAACATTGCATCACTTCGCTCAACTGCCGTCTTCATTCCTATTCGCTTAATCTGAGTGAATAGGTCTTAATAAACTAGCGCGCTTTACCATCAACGATCGCATCACTGCTTACCATCAGGCGGGATTGCGGTCAAGTGCTAGTTTATGATTATTAAAAATAAAAAAATAAAATAAAATCACCTTTGTAATCAGTCAATTCGGTGTCTAAGTTATATTTAGAAAGTATATAGGTATAACTTAAAAAAAGCTACATTGGTACTTGCCTGACTACGCTCAATATTTGTCTGTATAAGAGGAGGCCTGCCCAGCAGTGGGACGATAAAAAGGATGAAGATAAAGACTTAGAAATGTAGCAATTCCTTTTATAACAATTCCTATTCCACAGTACTTTTGATTAACATAAGTATTTCAGTAAAACCGCATGTAGCCGTCCACTAGCTATAATGCCTTTATCTCACATCTGGTCAATTTTCGTTTTTTGATGTGACTATAATCACAAAGAAAAATCTCTTTCTTTCTGTCTTTGCAGTATTTTCCTGCTACATATGTAGATTACGATGCCCTTTGCGACATGTTAACTAAAATGCGGGTAATAAGCGTAAGTAAACTAAAAGTCACTAAGAACTTATATTCATCATCATCATCATCATCATTTCAGCCGAAAGACGTCCACTGCTGGACATAGGCCTCCCCCAAGGTTCTCCACAACGACCGGTCCTGCGCCTCCCGCATCCAGCGGTTTCCCGCGACCTTCACCAGGTCGTCGGTCCACCTTGTCGGGGGCCTACCCACGCTACGTCTTCCGGTGCGTGGTCGCCACTCGAGAACCCGTCGGTCCCATCGGGCATCGGTCCTACGGGCAATGTGTCCAGCCCACTGCCACTTTAGTGTTGCAGTTCTTCGGGATATGTCGGTTACTCTCGTTCTTCTGCGGATCTCCTCATTCCTGATTCGATCGCGCAGTGAAACCCCAAGCATAGCCCTCTCCATTGCCCTTTGAGTGACTTTGAGCCTTCTCATAAGGCCCATTGTTAGCGACCACGTCTCAATTCCATAATTCATCACTTATAACTTATATTATAACTAGATTTTTTACTATTAGTTGCATACCAAAATAAAGATAGATAAATAGAATACTCTTTATTATGTACACCATATAGATTACAGAACATAAATAAAAAAAATATTTTACTAAGGGTGACACAATGGGCGGTCTTATCGCTAAGAGCGATCTTTTACAGACAACCTTTGGATGGAATTCTAAGGGGAAGGATAAAGAAATAATGTAGGTAGTCTAAAGTGTACTAAAAAAAAATTGACGTTAGTATAACTTAAGTTTAAGAGGCGTTAACAGCGACGACTTTATAATTGTATTTTCATTCAAATTACAGTTCTAAATACAACGCTAAAAATCCGGTTACAAACTGGACAAAAATGTCATTAATTTCACCTATAGGAATATTTTTTACCTGTCATGAGAGTGCATTGCTTTGTTTCCACTGGCTTAGTAGACCAGTGCCTTTATTAGAACTTCGGTTCCATTGACAAAACTACAGAGTTGCTTAAGCACTTACATCTATAATTTACACCTATTTTATCTCATAATTACTCTTTATATATATAATTTTAATCTCTTATTCAGTACTTTATTTAAATCAATTTCTATATAACTTTACATTCCAACCTTATTTGTCTTAATTAGTCCAGAACTTATATACTTTAAGCCTTGCTATCCATTGTACAATTTAATACTTAAATCTATGGTAAACTAATGCTTATATAATTATTATATAAAATAGTTATACGTTCTTATAGGAATGTTGCGAGGTACATACTTACATAGATGTGTTTTTATTTAGAAGATTTGTAGGAAATCGGCTATATTAACAATATTAAATTTTAGCTTACGATTTCAAACACAAAAATGCAGTTATTCGTCATGTTCTGTCGCTTGCCTTGCGGCATTCTAGTTCAGCATTACAGAGATTATTTAAGTCTTTGAAATTTCAAAAAAAAAAAAAAATTAAAATCAAACATCACAGTGCTTTTAATGCACTGTGATGTTTGATTTTCATTATTATTTTTATATGTTATGCTGAACTAGAATGCCGCAAGGCAAGCGACAGAACATGACGAATAACTGCATTTTTGTGTTTGAAATCGTATCGTAAGCTTGTGGACGGCTACTAAAATACTTATGTTAATCAAAAGTACTGTGGAATAGGAATTGTTGTTAAAGGTATTGCTACATTTCTAAGTCTTTATCTTCATCCTTTTTATCGTCCCACTGCTGGGCAGGCCTGGGTATTCTTAGCGGTATTAAAGTTGAGAATTGTATAAACCGTAAATTGTAAAAACCATAACTAAAACGCAAAAACGTATTTTTGTTAAGATTAAGTCTTTGATAAGAAGCGAAAATATGGCTATTTAAAGGCGCAAAACATTTTTGACAAAATCTTTTTTTAGATACCGGTTACTCTCGTAAAAGAGTTATAGATATGAAATGGAATCCTTTTCTAAGTTTCCCGCGCTAATAACTATGTATAACTCGAAATATGCTTTTGTTGCATGTAGGCATTACTGTTGGCTTGTGGATGGAAGAACAAATGTCGGTCTTAAAGTTTTGAGTTTTCCGTCATGGTCACTAATAAATAATAAAAAAGAAAATTGATTTGTGAAAACAGTTTTGCACTCAAAGTCGTATTCAATGACATAGAAACAAATATTACAACTGCATCGCAACACGGCACTGCCGCTACGGCGTAGCGGCTACGCCGTAGCTGACGTATTGAATATTGTGACATGTTGATTATTGTATGCTTATACCACTAACGGGGTGTCCATAATAATAGGATTTCTAATATAGCGACATTATAATATTATAAAAATATTGAATACGGATGTAATCGCCGATAGGTGTTTCATCTTATTTCATTAAATTACTTAAGAGCAGCGTTTTATGGGCTGCTTCGACCCGTCACACATCTCCCAAAGGTTGGGGACGGGGTTGTCCCGAAATGAACGAAAAGCCACATAATATCAGCACATAATTGTCCTACCGTAGGGAAAATACCCTTTCTAATATTTAATAGCATGGAAATTAATTACTACGTTCTTTTTATCGTTAAATTATCACTTTTGATGTTTCATCACGGTATTCCTTCTTGGTTCTTAGATCCTTCGTAAGGATTATAGCATAATGTCAAACAGCTTTTCTCAGTAATTTGGTTATCAAATGCAAAAGGTTTATTTCAAATCGGTTTGTGTACGTGAGTTTTAATGTTTGTAAACACACCCACGACACTGAAATGAATATTAGTGTGGGCATTGTTTTTAAAGTAATTTTACCTCGTTTCATTACTTAAGACAGATTTACACAATGCAGTTTAATAGCCTATTCTTCTTCTTCCTGTGTCTCTTCAATCCTGAAGGTTGGCCGTCAGCTTCTTGTACTCGGTCTTGTCAACCGCGAGTCGGAACAGTTTTTCGACGGAAGTAATGCTGGTCCACTCCCTGATGTTACGCAGCCACGACTTTCTCTTCCGTCGAGCGCGCCTTTTTCCTTCTACCTTGCCCATCATAATGAGTTGGAGTAGCGCATATCTACCGTCTCGGAGCACGTGGCCTAGATAATCTACTTTGCGTTTCTTTATGGTGGGCAACAACTTTCGAGGCACTTGAACGCGCTGAAGGACGGCAATAGCCTATGGCATACAATAAAATTGATCCAAGAAATGACTTGCATCGTCTAAATGGTGTTTAGACAATGAAAGAAAGAAAAATGCGTTTATTGACATTACAGAAAAATACATACATTTAAAACTATAAAACAATAAAACCCAGCTTATAATGGCAAAAGGGCTTCAGCTCAGCATAATGTCAGATGACAACACAAGATGTGCTATCTGACGCTGATTTTCAGCTGCAACTCACGAGTGCCATACGCTAGAATTTCAAAAACACAGTCCGCAATAATATAAATGATATATTTAGATGATAATAGTAATCCAAATGATAGAAAAACCTAAAATGTCGTGACAACAACTTTCATTGTTGCTGCAACTTAATTAAAGCCATAGGCTATGAAATTACACCGTATAAATCAGTCTTTAGTATTAATAGAGATAATATTGCATGCTTGCTATCATCTATGCAGCCAACCTCACTGACGATAACCTTTTCGGAGCGTAAACTATATTCGTGCAAAACTGGGTTTACGGCCCAGAAAGGCTCTTTTACCAAAATATGCGAGGGCTGAGCCTATCAAAATGTGATTTAAAAGTACTTAAGCATTTACAAGCTTTTCTTGGATTTGTAGAAGATTTTGTTAATAGAATTATCAAATTGATTGACGTATGAAATTGCATTACGACCTACGCGATAACTTGGAAAAGTAGAAATAATTTCAAATTCCATATTTCTATTATTCTTGCAAAAACCAATACTTATAAAATATTGCTTATTAATTAATTGATCTCATACTGTTGATTTTATTTTGCTGTGCGCTGATGGTGATTCTAAGATTTTTTATTTAAATGTGATTTTAGTTAGGGAAAATTTTGTTTTTGTTTTCCTGTCTTGCAATAATAATTACGTACCATGCATTGAAAATATCGCAACTCTGGCTCCCAAGCCGAATGCCTTATTCGGGGGTCACCGTGCATCTATCTATTTATGTACAAATTATAGTTAATAAATAAATTAGAAACCATATTTCGAATCTGGAATATGACGGAGTTCATTTTTTTACGAATATACTCGTCTCAGTAAGGGCCGATTTCACCAACGAAACTAAAAGCGTTAAACACATCTGAACTGCGTTTAAGAGTCAGTGAAAGCAAGGGTTTTATTAGCTCTTAAACGCAGAGGCAACACTGGGTTTACGCATTAAGACTTACGACTCCTTAGTCGTAAGTCTTAATGCGATACCCAGATTACGTGGAATCCTACCATTCCTCTTTCAGTTAAATGTAGGTAGTGATGGTGCTTACCAGAAAATTAGAAAGAAAAAAAAAATATTGTGACTCGTACAGGAAAATCTTAAAACTAAATTAAGTATACACAATTAAATATAAAAACAAGTTAAACATTAAAAAAAAAGTAATAATAAATAGAAAGTCCCTTACGAGGCCAAAGGCTCCTATTTCAGCATAGTGCTTCGACATTTAAGAGTAAATATTGATTAAAAAAAGTCTCTCAATATTTTTCCGAAATCTCCAAAAATACCCACTACCTCCTTCCTTATATTCAGCAGACAAAGTCTTGCCGCCAAGCGATTCGTCGTGTTCCGGCGTGATGTCTGGTGAAGTCGTACGGAGGACGGGTCTAAGCAGTCGTGTTATGAAGCTTACCGGGTACGATGCGCCAAATGATGTTGTGTCGGGAGTTTGATCATGGTCCATCCAGATCAATTTCCCTCTGGCGTAGCATCATTGGCCGTGTTGTTGGGTTTATAAATTTGCATCACCTCGATCAACTGCCGTCTTTCTTCCTATTCACTAAGTATTTTAAGTGAATTGGTTTAATAAACTAGCGCGCTTTACCATCAAAGATTGTATCACTGCTTACCATCAGGCGGAATTGCAGTCAAGCGGTAGTTTATAATTATTAAAAAAAAAACCTTATAGGTAACCGTACCATAGAAAAAATCCAGAAGGGAAAAGAACGTTATTAAAATGATTCATGTGAAAATTCTCCTTTTACTTACAAGTGACATTTGTGAATTTGAGAACAAAACGTACCTAATGGAAAGTAAGTTCCAACCTATTTAGTATTACCAAAATGTTTCCTTTTAAGTCATTCCTTTGCTATGCGGGCCAGTCTTTTCGGTAGGCCTTAATGGCAATGGACAAACGTGTTTGGAAAGGGAAGGCGAGGCCTTGGTCCGGAAGTGAGACATTACAGGATAAGTAGATAGATGTTAGAAGATGACACAAAACATTTTCTCTAAACATTAACATTCTAATTTATTTGATTTAGTTTGATGTTTATTAATTATATGTATAAATTAGTATGTTTCACTTTATTGTGTGTTTATTGTCTCGGTGGTAGGCCATAACATCGGCCGCCGGCAGAAGTTACCACCCACCAGACAAAGTCTTGCCGCCAAACGATTTGTCGTGTTCCGGTATCATGTCTGGTGAAGCCGTACGGAGGACGGCTCTGAGCAGTTGTGTTGCGATATGTACCGGGTACGATGCGCCAAATGTAGTTGTGTTGAGAGTTTGGTCGTGAATGGTCTTCAGATCAATCTCCCTTTGGCGCAGCATCGTTGGTCGTGTTGTTGGGTTTAACATTGCATCACCTCGCTCAACTGCCGTCTTCCTTCCTATTCGATCAGTTTTTCTAACTGAATAGGCTATTAATAAACTAGCCCGCTTTACCATCAACGATCGCATCACTGCTTACCGTCAGACGGGATTGCGGTCAAGCGCTAGTTTAAAATTATAAAAAAAGAAAATGTGTAATCTAAATAGTACACCGTAGATTATCTACACTATTTGTCCCTCCTTCCCCTCCGTATTCCATCAAAAGGTTGTACATATCACTCTTAGCGATAAGACAGTTAATTGTGTAATTCTCTATAAAATTTTCATATTCTCTCTGTAATTTTTTATAATGTGTATTCTAATTTTCTTTGACTACTTACATTTTACAAATGCCTTCTATCGTTCAAGTCTTTATCTGCCTTAAATATTGGATTAGATTAAATTCTTCATACGATTCGTATTTAGTGAATGTACACAAATACTAAATTTTTATTACGTATATGTGAATTTCCTAGCACTTTAACTTTGTTTAAATAGATGTATATCATTTTAATGTATTTACTTACCTGCATTACTTAATTCAAAGTATGATCAAATAATAATAATAATATACGGTTTATTTCTCTCACCAAGGAACATTGTCGGTCTCCGTGGCGCAGCGGTCAACACGCCTGCCTGCGACGTGGAGGCCCCTGGTTCGATCCCCGGCCAGGTCATGATGGAAAACGATCTTTTCCTGATTGGCCTGGGTCTTGGATGTTAATCTATATATGTATATAGTATCGTTGAGTTAGTATCCCATAACACAAGTCTCGAACTTACTTTGGGGCTAGCTCAATCTGTGTGATCCGTATTTATTTATTTATTGTTACAATAGTGTGTGTAAATACAATTTTGCCGTATTCTCGAACCCTTGTGAGAGCTGGAGTCTGAACTAGGTTCGGAACCTGTGATACAGATCTCCAGGCTCACACCCATTGAAAAATTAATCATTTGAAACTGCATCGAGAATAATTTTTTACATATATCACTATTAGTTTGAAAATCATTTTCAACAGAGAGGTAAATCTAGAAATAAAGGGTGCACTCGAGAAGTTTAATGTCAGGTGATATAATTGTAAGAAAGTGTATTCTCATATAGTGTATGAAGGTATAATAAGTAATAACCTGTGTATTGTATACAAAGTTTGTTTATATCTGCCAAAGTCACCGTGGCAGACAGACAAGTGAACGAACACCGTTGGGTTTTAGTCAGTAACAGTCTGACACGCCCTTCCGCGAGTGGAAAGAGTTCATTTGCAAAAATCAATAGGTGTTGAGGTAGATATAAAATCTCATAACTCGAGACCATATCAAAAATCAATTATCACAATATTTCTTTTTTTTTTGCATTCATTATAGTAAATAAAATAAAAAAAAAATAATAATAATAAATTGTCTGGGATTGCGCAATTTACGAATTATCAAATTACCCTAATTATGGCATTCGATAGTCTATATTTTAATTTTAAAGTATATTATATTTAGTGCTCTTTATTTTCGATATTGAGGTATTTCGATATCACTTTTATGGATAATATAATTTTAAATAAATGGGACGTCCGATATATGTTCCATATAGTATATCCGATATATGTATCCAAAGAAAAAACATTAAGTAAAATATGCCAACGTCGCGTTTTATTAAGAACTAGCTGCCGTCTTGCCGCGAAGTCTTGCCGCCAAGCGATTTGTCGTGTTCCGGCATGATGTCTGGTGAAGCCGTACGGAGGAAGGGTCTGAGTAGTTGTGTTGCGATGTGTGCCGGGTACGATGCGCCAAATGTTGTTGTGTCGGGAGTTTGGTCGTGGAGAGTCTCCAGATCAATCTCCCCATGGCGCAACATCGTTGGTCGTGTTGGTCTTGGGTTTAACATTGCATCACCTCGCTCAACTGCCGTCATCCTTCCTATTCCTAAGTTTTTTAAGTGAATAAGCTTAATAAACTAGTGCGCTTTACCATCAACGATTGCATCACTGCCTACCATCAGGCGGGTTTGCGAAAAAAACGTTTTAATTTTTTAGTATATTGTATTTATAATATTTGCATCGACGACAGTCCCATTTGTGGTTCGGGAGAGTCTCGGTTCATTCATTAGTTGCCTGGAAGATAATGCAATAGCGATAAAGCCGCCCATTGTAGGTTTGGTTGTGTTGAATGTATTTTGATCGATATATGTTTTTGGTGTACAATTTAATAATATGATGAATAAATGAAATATAAAATATAAGAATGAATATAAAATATGAAAAAAAATAGAATGCAAAGTGCATATAGTTGTTTCGGGTCTGGTTTAACACACCCACGAAACAAGTGCAATACTGGTGCTATACTAGTGTGGGGACGTTTTATTAATACCAAAAGAATATATACCTATATATTCTCTAGATATTCTTCTTCTTCGAATAGGTTTCGACCTCTCGAATTCCCACCCACCAAAAGTGTCGGGAACCTATGATCTCGAGATATGCGAAAAACAATATAAATTTTATAAATCTAAATAATATAAATCCTTTTGATGTTACAGAAACATTAATTATAAAATAACTTCAAAACAAAAAACGTATTCAAAAGGCTCGATAAGTATGTACATTTTTTCCGTATTGGTTTATGTATATTGTTTATGTGTATAGGCTTTTTAGTCCGTCATTCTGATTATAGAAAATTATTGGACACGTATAAAAATTGTCAATTATAAAAGGTATCAAAGATCAAGAGTGGTAGCTGGTGACGTTACTGCTCGCTAAAAGTATAGGGTGGAGTGACGTCACACAAGTTTTCAACGCACTGTGTCTTCATTTTTTTTATATGAAAAAATAACAAATAGGTACGTGTCTAGTATTTTTTGGAAATCTGACTGACGGACTAATTAGTTTTTTTAGTCAACTACCCTATTGTACTTTCACAACATATATTAAAAGTTCAAAGCATTTCTATGTCAATATATTTCTATAAGAAGTACTCAGTAACGTTGAGCCCCTTATCGCAACGTTCGAGCTGCATCGGGACACGAAGAGAAATAGGTTAGTGTGCTGTGTTAAAGTTCTAACGTATTATTTATGCATAGCTATCGTAAACTGGTACCTCGACAGTCTAATTTTCATTTTTCATGAACATTTCTATTGATCAAGGTTATTAATTGATTAATAAGGTTGAATAATAGAAACGTCTGAACGTTCTCAAGAAAGTTACGTAACGTTTTCTCGCTAGTAGGACATAATATCGGCTGCCAGCAGAAGGTACCACCTACCAGACAAAGTCTTGGGACCAAGTGATTCGTCGTGTTCCAGCATGATGTCTGGTAAAGACGTATGGAAGACGGGTCTGAGTAGTTGTCTGGGCCAGGTATGATGAGAAAAATGTTGTTGTGTCGGAAGTTTGGTCGTGGCGGGTCTCCAGATCAATCTCCCTCTGGCGCAGCATCGTTGGTCGTGTTGTTGAGTTTAACATTGCATCACGTCGCTCAACTGCCATCTTCCTTCCTATTCGCTCAGTTTTTTTGAATGAATAGGCTCTCACTAGCGCGATTTACCATCACTGCTTACCATCAGGCGGGGTTGAGGTCAATCACTAGTTTATAACTATAAAAAAAGAATACGTAACTCGACTGTTAAGTCTAGAAGTGTGGTGATAAGGCTAATAAGAACGAAATTCCTTTCGCGTTTGAAGACTGCGAATGAGAACTGGTTCGAAACAAGTCTAACATTTTGACCTATTTTTTGGGTAATATAGGTGTGTTATAACGTGCAATAAGGAAGTTTGCTCTAAAATGCAGTTCTAAATGGTATGGTGGCAGGTGAATTACATAATCTTTCGTATCTTTCAGTTTTTTTAGGGTCTGTGGCTAACTAATAACAGCCGTAGAGGTCTAGTTTGGCAAATTTCGTGGTGGCCTAGTGATTATAACACCATAACTTTTCTAAAGTTATATATACTTTCTAAGTATAACTTGGACATCAATGACTGAAGGTGACGGCAATCGAAACCAACAGTGCTACTCCATTTAAATTACCTCATTGCGGAACTTCAATCTCGGAGGTTCGTATTAGGAACAAGAAGGTTCTGAGAATATATCCTCAGTAACCTACAGTACGGGTTTCAACGCAATCAGTCAACTAAGGACCTATTAGTGTTTGCCACTCACTTGTAGGGCGAGGCCCTCGAGAAAAATCGGGAAGCGATTGCCGTCTCTCTTGATGTCTCGAAGGCCTTCGACCGGGTATGGCACGCTGACTTTTTGAGTTAGCTTCCAGCGTACAGCATTTCCCCCAGCCTAACTGGCTGGGTAAAAGACTTCCTGTCTGAACAGTTCCTCCGAGTTGTTATGTTGTCGAGAGCCCATGTCGACCAATGCCGGTGTTCTTCAGGGGTCTGTTCTCTCTGTAACTCTGTTCCTGCTGCATATTAACGATCTGCTGATGTCCGGAGTCTGTGGGTATACAGATGATAGCACAGTTGTGGAGACATACCTGCCGGAAGCTCGGGATAGTAAGGAATAAATCCGGTCCGAAAGAGAGGCTATGGTAGAGCGTACGAGTGCTGCACTACAGGCAGTCTCCGAATGGGGCAAAGCCAATCTTGTAGCATTCAATGGCGCCAAAACACAGGCTAAACTTTTCACCGCCAAAAGGAGCCCGTTCATCTTGGCTCCTACTTTTCAGAATGTATCCTTGGAGACCGACCGCCTTCAGCTTTTGGGAGTTGAGATTTCCTCGAACCCAAACTTTGGGCGGCTCATTGAGTCCAAGGCCAAGGTGGCTGCCAGAAAACTTGGCGTAATCGCAAAGGTCCGGCGGTACTTCACACCAAGGCAGCTTCTAATGTTGTACAAAGCACAGGTCCGCTCGTACACTACAATTGGAGTATCTTCAAGGCTAGAGTGAATAGGCTCTTAATAAACTAGCGTGATTACCATCAACGATCGCATCACTGAAATCCTTCTCTGTATGAGAGGAGACCTGTGCCCAGCAGTGGGACAATAAAAAGGTTGATGATGATGATAAACAGTAGATTTACAAAATGCATGTCCAAAAGGCTTACTCAATCATTGTCCATTATTAAAATTACTATAAAACCACACTAAAACACCATCTCTATAAAGACCATTTTTGAGATAAGTATAATGTGCTTTATGTATGTATTTACTGTATCATACGTGACGGTATACCACACACCATCTGCGGTATTGTCTTTTCTTCTCCTGTAATTTATTCAAAGGATGTCTTTTAAAGATTGCTTTAAGCGAAAAAACTTCAATCATGTGTCACCACATTTTCCCATCGAAAATAAAATCTTTTGAGTCAAATTCACTTAGGGCTGATTTTTGAATCGATCCAAAATTTTTATTCGTGCAACAAAAATGATGGCGGACAGTTTTTATATGGAAGAACTTTCAAAAATTCAAAGCTATTTGGTGATGAAAAGTTCGGCCCTTGAACACACAAGACAGAGATGCGACTTAATAATATCGAGGTATATATCGAAGTAATCGCCAACCCGCATTGAGCAAGCGTGGTGATTACGCTCAATCCTTCTCTGTATGAGAGGAGACCCAGCAGTGGGACGATAAAAAGGTTGATGACGACGATGTATCGAGATGTCTGTGTTTTTGAGGGGAAATAAATGTTTATGTTGAACAATATTTATTCATCAACTCTCAAAAATGTTCGAATACCATGGTGCAGTAAATATAATATCTACTACATTAGTTAATTATGTCGATATTACTAACTAAGATGTTCGGTGGAAGCACTGAACAAATATTAACCACTTATTTATTTCTAGAAACGAAAATCCAATTGACATTTCTTCGATCCTTTGAAGAGAGTTATTGGTTGTTGATACTAGTATCTTCGCAATATAAAAGAGTACTTAGTCTTATGACAAGATTACTTATAGCTATCAAAATGGAAAATTAAATCACCTTCAGATTTTTTTAAGACAAAGTTTATCTGAGATATCAAATAATATAATTACACATCTATGATTATTAAAGATAAAAATAACCAAAGAATTGATAAAATATTGGCTCATTCAGTATTTATAAAACAAATGTTATTAGGGTATCCACCGAATCTTAATGAGGTATCTATTTCTTGTAATGCTGATGAAATTAGTAAGCAATATTGATGGATGTAACGTGAAACATTACCACAGATTTAGATACTGGCCACCACATTTATTAAACTTACAGCAATCTGTTTTCTAGTCACGTGTTTGTTATCTGTAGACTGGGTATCTATTTCATTTAAAACATGTTTAATTTATTAACTATCAAAAATATGTTGGTAGACATTCATTAAATTTTATATAAAACTTAAATTATCTTATAGTGTTCATACTCAAAACGAATATATCGTAAATTTAACCAAAAACACATTTCAATTACCGCAGATAATATTTTAATTTATTAATCGCCTGTTAACTGAATGGTAAAATAACTAAAATCATACGTAATTAGTTCAAAATTATGTCACTAGAAAACGAGGATTGCGACGCCATTTTCTTTGAACTCTAGGCGGTTTATTATTATTCACGGCGTACCGCAATAATGGTAAACGTTTTCCAGTATTTATTCCTTAAACATTTCTCGAAATAATATTAAACAATTCAGTGACTATTAGGCATTGTCATTGATTTCTTATTTCTGATGAAGATTGTGATTGTGAATCGATTTTTGTAAAATCAGGCGTAGCTTATGTATTCTCAGTGAAATACCCACCTTTTAGCGCGGGATTTGTGTTAAAAGAAAACATTGAAAATAAAGCAAGCTCTTCTGTCAACTTCTCTTCACTTAAGTGACCGCACATAATTCAAATACGAACTCATTTGTTTTTTTTAAGTAATACGTTGCGGTTTCTCGCATGTTCGAATTTCGAAGTGTGATGTTTTTATATTTCGAATCCATACTACAAACGATGACGAATATTGTGCCAATAATACAGGCAGGTAATAAGATGAAGAGTAATTAACAGTATAATGCCTAGACAACACACTGGACAGACTAATCCGTCTGCCAAATGTGATGAATGCTCCGTATTCCTCCTTGTTCAATAAGACGACCTATGTTCAGGAACAGATATAGATTCAGAATTACTAGGTAATTGCAATCACTGCAAATGAAAATTAGAAGGAACTAGCTACGTCAAGTTGCAAGAAAAAATGTAAGTGTTATTGTCGTAATTAGAAAAGTCTATTTGAAAGCGGTTAAAAAACTAGCTTAATACGTTTCTATGAAAACTTTCAAGTATCAGATAATCCTGATTAGCTAAAATAATTCCAGTAATAATAAACAGTAAATGTATTATAATATGTAATAATTAGATTATAAATTATTCATTTATTTATGAAGTAACGAACACAGTAGGAAAACAAAGCAGAGAAAAGAGTCCGCTTATGATTACAAATCCGTAATATTACAAATGATAACTATCCTGATGACTTAAAACGAACATGAAAAATCGAATAATAAAATAAATGACGCAATAAATTGTCCGAAATTAAATCAAAATTAAATTGGAGTCGCATTCCATTTTAAATTTAATTAAAACATGGATTACACATATTGTTTTGTGATATGATAAATCATACCAATTGTTGTGTGAGTAATTGGCATTCAGCCAGTTTGTCGTGTTAAAGCTTTTCGTGTTTGACATATATAACTGAATATCGTAATTCAATTGTTTGGTAGTTAATGCAGTATGCATGTTCAATCGTTTGATTTTAAAACTGGAAGCAGGTTCATTGTAGAATAGATATTTTGTAGCATTTTTCATATTATTAAAACACGCCGTAAATAATGTAAGTAAAAATAAATGTACCTTATTTAAATACTACTTAATTTGGTATTTAAAGCAATTCCGGAAATGTGTATAGATCTCCTAAATTGAAAAATGCTCTTTACATTAATTCCTTATACAAAATTACATTTACCTGCGAACTGCCAAATTCGTCCAAGCTTCCAAAACTTTGCGGTGAACTGAAAAAAGAATAGTTTTCTAACACTTTTTTTTTTAACTGTCACTAAAACACACTCACGAATTTCGCATTAACAAAACAGATAAAAAGCAATTATATCATTAAAAGTTCGAAAATTGAATTTCGAATAATGTTTATTCGAACTTGAACTTGCGTCCGCACTCAACTGGTGGGCGTTCTGTTCGGCGCCTTTCTGTCTACTGACGGTCAGGAGGGCGCGCGTCGAACAACGCGCCGCCAAAGTTTCAGCTGCACCACCCGTGTGCTACTTGCATTGTCGTCCCTAACTATTATTGCGGCTTCACTGGTTGTGACGAGCAATTTCAGTAGCCTTGTATTGGGGTGCGCTTTGATTTTAGGTCGGATTTCAGCGGCTAATGCGCTAAAGCGGCTTAATTGCATCGTCGTTTCGTGATCCCAGTGAAAACAGCGGCTTCGTAAGTGAATTCCTTGTTTTAGTGTAATGAATTCGAAAGGGTTAGACTTTAACAGAGAGTTAAGTAATTTAGTCGATTGTTAAGCGATTTATTTTATCAATTTGCATTTTGGGGTTCCATTATTTAGTCATTCCGTAAATCGGGTGTCGCCTATTTTTGTTGAGGTTTTTTCCTTACAAAATTGATTCAGAGAAACGTGGGTTGTGTCGAGATTAATTAGAGATGTCAGCTGGATACTCAGACAGGTCGTCTAAGAATAATATTTTCAGATGATTTTAACAACATCTATGTAATGAAAAATTAGTGACATATTTTCACATTTATACCAGTATTTTAAATGCAGTTACCTACTTCCTATCTGACCTCTACGATCCATTTACTGGATAAAACGAAACGAAAAAAGCCAGATCTCTTTCTTGCTTGGGATGGGAAATCATTAGATGATCTCTCCCGTTCTGGGCGGAGCGCAAAGGCGTGTCAGACTTTTACTGAATAAAACTCACTTGCCTGCAGGCCAGGGTCCCGGTTTCTTTTTTAACCAACCCGCAACCCTGATCCAGAAGGCAGCGGTCTTCGTGGACGCCGTCACGATGTGCTGACATCTATTTGAAGCGCGCGTGAAACACAATGTCGAGACCTCCACCGTATGGTTCACCGTGTTCTCAGGGCGATCCAAACAATGGTGACACCCTGGTGTTTCCTCCCGCCTTATCCGAAACAGGAACCTCCCGAAACAACCGTGTTCGTTGAGGATCTGCGTCAGGCTGAAGGTGAGGGCGCCGTGGCGCCTCTCTAGCCACTTCTCAAAGAGGGGACTTACAACCGCTATTGTGGCGTGCCCAAAGTCAGATCAACTTTTCTTTTCTCGGTGGTAGGCCATAACATCGGCCGCCGGCAGAAGTTATCACCCACCAGACAAAGCCTTGCCGCCAAGCGATTTGTCGTGTTCCGGCATGATGTCTGGTGAAGCCGATCGGAGGACGGGTCTGAGCAGTTGTGTTGCGATGTGTGCCGGGTACGATGCGCCTAATGTTGTTGTGTTGGGAGTTTGGTCGTGGAGGGTCTTCAGATCAATCTCTCTTTGGCGCAGCATCGTTGGTCTTGTTGATGGCTTTAACATTGCATTACCTCGCTCAACTGCCGCCTTCCTTCCTATTCGCTCAGTTTTTCTGAGTGAATAGGCTCTTAATAAACTAGCGCGCTTTACCATCAACGATTGCATCACTGCTTACCATCAGGCGGGATTGCGGTCAAGCGCTAGTTTATAATTATTAAAAAAAAAAAAAAACTTGGTAGGTAAGACTGGTTGGTCAGACTTTCAAGCTCCTGACGACCCGTAATGACTGTCAAATACCTACGAATGACAGTCGAGAATAACGGCTTAACGTGATTTCTGAGACACTGACGGTCAGTTTGAGGAGATGGTCACTCATCCATAGAATGACCGTGGCTAGCTTAGCTTAACCTGATTGATCGTCCCGTGTGGCTGGTTTTACTTAGCCACACGAGTCGATTGATTAGGTTTTTGCATAAATGCATAGTAATGAATTATTAATCTTCGGTATTACCGATTACTCAATTAATCTTGTTTTCTTTCCATCGCATGGTAAGTAAATTAAAAGAGACAGTCGCGGCCCTGATTGACAGAAGTGAAAACTGAAATCGTTATTATGTTAACAAAAAAGAAAAAAAAGTAGTTATAGCGGTGATGCAATCTATACCATTGTATACTCTAAACATACACAGTACCTATACATATGTACTGTAACATCCAACAAAAGTATTCGACGTCGCTAAAGAAGTTTTCACTTAAAAAAATATATACACCGTTATTTTGCTTTATACGAAACCTGAATAAAGTTAGTTCAGAATATGTAACTGAAACGATTCCAATCGATTTTATACCATGCTATATTTTTTCCCAAACAAGTATAGAAATTCTTGCCGTGTGGTTACCGAGCGCACGACACAGCTGACGGTAGAACATAGTACTAGCACAGTGAGACAGACCCCCCGTCGCCGCGCCGCGCTGGTACGCCCGCGCGCGCTGGCGAGCTGTGCGTTGACCATATTTTTGTTGGGATAAGCAAGTAAGATAACAAGCTCATAACTTTGTAGTTTGTTTTGGTACTTTTTGAAATATTGTTCATAGATTATATTCAATACTGAATAAATCCTCATCAATAAGGAAAATTCGGTTTTCGCGTAAACAAAAAATAACGTTGTATAAGTGAAGTGTTCAAAGTGCTGAAGTCAAGAAAAACCAATAAAAAAGCATGAAAACGTATGGTCACTAAAGTCACAAATGTAGGAGACAACTTCACACGTAAACCACCAAAGTTTGAGAGGTTTATCAGGCCTATGGCTCTACGTGTCAAGAAAGCTCATATAGCACATCCGGAGTTGAATGCAATTTTCTGTTTGCCGATCATCGGAGTCAAAAAGAACCCAAATTCACATATGTACAAAAATTTGGGAGTTATTACCTAGGAAACAGTCATTGAAATTAACATTTCAGAACTTTTTCTGATCACAGAGGCTGAAAAAGTTGTGTGGTGAACTTGTGTGCACAAGTTACGAACAATCCTGATAATGATTTTAGTTTAATCTTTGTAAAGCAACAATAACCGTACCAGTCAGCTCTGAAACTGACCTAACCAAGTTGTTAGTGTCATTATGAAGATCGTCGTGTTCCGGCATGATGTTTGGTGAAGCCGTACGGAGGAAGGGTCTGGGCAGTTATGTTGCGATGTGTGCCAGGTGCGATGCACCAAATGTTGTTGTGTCGGGAGTTTAGTAGTTGAGGTTCTCCAGATCAATCTCCCTCTGGCGCAGCATCGTTGGTCGTGCTGTTGGGTTTAACATTGCATCACCTCGCTCAAATGCCGTCTTCCTTCCTATTTACTAAGTTTTTTAAGTGAATAGGCTTAATGAACTAGCGCGCTTTACCATCAACGTTTGCATCACTGCTTACCATCAGACGGGATTGCAGTCAAGCACTAGATTATAATTATAATTAAAAAAAATGACAGCATTGTATCATCTCTGCCATGCAATAAACACCATGAAGCATTAAAAAAAAAACAATTTAAAATACACGCATCAGAATAACATATTTTATTTTTATAAAATATACAAAATGAACACCGAAATTGGATGAGTGGTTCCGTGCGAAAATATTTTTTTATTAAACGATTTGACGAAATAGGGTATGTCGACACGCTTACGGGTCTGTTCACACAGAAATGACGACTCAATAAAATAATTACTTAACGAAAAATTCACGTAGACATTTATATTAAAAATACCCTAAATAAAATTGTGTTACGTTTATTTTATAAGCTAATTCTAGGATTCGTGCGTGTAAATACTTTATTTAAATAAGAGTTTATAGGATACGAAAATGATTAATAAAATGTTTCGTCCGTCTGTGAAAGTAGGCTGTTACTGTCGGCAAAAAACATTTACATAAATAAGCCTTTTAGAATAAATTTTTTACTTGATAATAAAAACCGCATCATAACCCATTATGCAGTTTAAAAAAGAAATAGCCGATGCGGTCACATACATCATAAAGGCACAAAAGGCGACTTTCATCCCAACATAAATATTATGATAAGTGCGAAAGTGAGTTTGTTTGTTACGCTATCACCATTAAACGGCTGACTGAATTTGGCATAGGGGTGGACTATGCCTTGGATTAGGGAAAAGATATTCATTTAGGTTGTATATTCCCACAGGTTAATTTTCGACTTCCACTTGAGCGTCGAAACGGGCCATTACGTAAAGTTTATAATAAATATATACATACTATAGTCTAAAATAGACTATAAAGTATAGTCATATGTCAGTCAGACAGTATGAGTGTGCGGGTTCGATTCCAGGTCAGGCAAGTACCAATGTAACTTTTCTAAGTTATATGTACTTTCTAAGTATATCCTGTACACCAATGAACGATAAAAAGGCGAAGGAAAACATCTTAAGGAAATCTGGACTTTAAGTCTGAAATCGCTAACCCGCATTGAGCAAGCGTGGTGATTACGCTCAATCCTTCTCTGTATGAGAGGAGACCTGTGCCTAGCAGTGGCATGTTAAAAAGGTGATGTTATACATAATATAGATAGATGTTCAGACGTACAAGTATAGATTAGTTTGCTTTTTAATAATTTTTGAAATCAAGTCTTTTTTGTTTATACCTAATTATTTTTTGTTCAGTTCTCCAGAGTATGTGAATTGCGTATATAGAAATGCCTCTTCCTATTTTGTTGACCTTTGTAAAGGAAAGTTCATGTAAAAAAGCTAAGTAAGCAGTTCATTTGTATGTATGTGGGGAAAGGCGTTAAATGCTTGTAAAGTGGTTCGATCTAGATTACAGAATAGATTCATTTGGATTTTTCTTTTTGTTTTCCTTTTTTTTTGTTCTGAATGGATACTCCAGCACGTCCAGTACTGTTCTATGTCATGTAACATGCCTAAAAACGACTTTCATGTTTTGTATAAAAGCGAGTTTCTTTAATTTTTCAGACAGCTGTGCTGCTGGGTAGTTTTATGCAATTTTTTCTCCTAGCGAAAACACCAAGAAGTGGTGAAAGGCGTAGGTTTTGGAGAACTGTCTTCTGTTATTTTGATTTTCGGAACAGGCTGATAGAGTAGGGTAAAATACTCTTTATTGTGAACCTTTTGATTGTGTTTCTTCTTCTTCAGCCTATGGACGTCCACTGCTGGACAAAAGCCTCCCCCAAGGCTTTCCACGCTGACCGGTCTTGTGCTGCCCGCATCCATCGGCTTCCCGCGACCTTCACCAAGTCATCGGTCCACCTTGTTGGGGGCCTCCCTACGCTGCATCTTCCAGTACGTGGCCGCCACTTCAGAACCTTACTGCCCCATCGGCCATCAGTTCTACGAGCAATGTGCCCTGCCCACTGCCACTTCAGTTTAACGACTCGCAGAGCTATGTCGGTGACTTTGGTTCTTCTGCGGGTCTCCTCATTTCTGATTCGATCACGCAGAGAAACTCCGAGCATAGCTCTTTCCATTGACTCTGAGCCTTCTTATGAGGCCCATTGTGAGCGACCACGTTTCAGTTCCGTAAGTCATCACTGGCAACACACACTGGTCAAAGACTTTAGTCTTGAGACACTGTGGTAACTTGGACGACGAAAAGATGTATCGTAGCTTCCCGGACGCTGCCCAGCCGAGCTGGATTCGACAAGACACCTCTTTCTCGAAGTTGGAGTTAGTTGGACTGTTTGTCCCAGGTATATGCAGGTATATCCCAGGTATATCAACAACTTCGAGTGCAGAGCAACCAGCTAGAATTGGAGTGGGTACGACATAAGAGTTCGACATGATCTTCGTCTTATCCATGTTCATCTTTAGACCCACTTGTTGGGAAGCTCTGCTGAGGTCATTGAGCATTTTGCCCAAGTCTTCCAGGGTCTCAGCCATGACCACGATATCATCTGCAAAACGGAGATTAGTGATGTACTCGCCGTTGATGTTAATACCAAGTCCTTTCCAATCCAGGAGCTTGAACACATCTTAGATTAAATAAATGATTTTTGATTTAGTTATAATGAATAAATTACAGAAAATATGTATGAACATTTTTCAAAGGATGACACAATGGGCGGTATTATTACTGAGAGCGATCTTTTACGGACACACTTTGATTTTTTAATTTCTCGAACAAAATTGTGTGGTGTTGGAATAATTCATCCTAAGTCAGTTTGTACCAATGTTTTGCATGTAAATCATATTTGAAAACTAGATGAGGTTATTTTGACTACTCTAAGAAGAAAGGCCGAAATGAACTCTAGTCTCTTTTTAAAATCCAGACAAAACCTGTTTACTTAAGTGGTCATTTGAGGTAAGCACCACAAATATTGAGTAACCTGTACAATTAGAGCAAATTGCAAGTGTGCAATGCATGTGTATTGGTCAGTAATTTAAGGGGCTCAACGATCCGATGAACAACCAAGAGTATTAGTTAAAGAAAATTCGGGACATATTGCCAGATCAACATTAAAAGTAACGGAGAGTATAAATCCATGACCTACAGTCCACACATTTACAATAATTAATACCATTTGGGGATGCGAGTAGTGGGGTCCTAAAGCTATATTACGTGTGCCGTCGGCAAGAATTTAGAAGTAATAATGTAAATGATAGGAAATGTGAAATTGTGTAACAGTAGTATTTAGAAGATTTAGATATAGAAATGTAAGAATAATGATGTAAAATAAGAAAAAAAAAGAAACAAATATATTGACTTGGGAAAAGAGCAACCCAGAAGAGAAGACAAGGCAGAAGCCGCAAAAAAAAAATAGCGGAAAAAGACAAAAGAAAGATATAAATACTGGCAAAAAGAATTCTTACCAAGCAAGAAGAGAAAGACGGCACTAATAAAAAAAAAAGCTATATTACGGACTTGTCTTGTAATTTATAGGTTCAAACTCAGACGAGCACTTTATGTAAACATTTTATCACTATTCACTTAACTGGAATTAATACGGTGAAGCAAACCATCGTCAGGAAATTTGCGTGTCCTAGAAACAGAATACCGAAGACATAGCTGTGACATCTACTAAACCGCACTGGTTGATAACTATGACACCTTAAAACGATCATGGTTCCAGTGTCAAACAAAGATGGAGCTATACAGGTTGAATAACGCTATCCCCTTTTCACAACTGTTTAATGATGGTTTTAACACGTCATAGTCAGGCCCTTGTCCCAACATTCTCTCTGTCTAACAAGAGAAAGTTTATGTGCCATAATTGAGAATATTATCAGCTGAAAAATGTTATGGAGAGAATAGAATAGAATACATTATTATGTACACCATATAAATTACAGAACATAGTCATGAAGATTTTACAAAGCGTGACAATGAGCGATCTTATCGCTAACATCGTATTTTAGAACAGCACCATCCCATATCCTCCTGTGGGTGTCGTAAGAGGTGACCAAGAAATTAAATGAAATCGTTTATTAAGCAAGTAGGATCACCGATCACTTTTACACGTCATGTATTTTTTTTTTAACTAGATGAAGCCGGCATTTCCTAACTGACTACCTCTGAGAAGAAATAGCCGAAACAAACTCAGGGATCCTCGTCTTTTTTCAAGTCCAGACATTAAAAATGAGAATGTTTACAATAATTTACCTTATAATTACGCATATTGCTTAATAACAATGCTTAACAGAGCGAGTAGCTCAGTCCCAAGCTTTTTGGTCTTCTAAATAATCTGAGATTTTATAATACCCCCTTTTGCAAAGTTTGGCCTTTATATAGTTTTTAAATCGTTTAATGGGTAAGTTTCGAATGTCCATGGGAAGCTTGTTGTAAAAGTGTATACATTGACCCATAAACGAATTGCCTACTCTGTGGAGACGAGTGTGACGTATTCAAGCAAGTTAACTCTTACCATGGAAGCGGGCAGCAGCGCTTCTCCTGTGAAATATCGAACTACTGCGATCCCTAATCCGCCTGCCAATGAAAGCCTTTGGGGTAGACCTTTTGTCCAACAGCGGACCTCTATAGGCTGAAGAATAACTATGGGTGGATCAAATACAATTTTTTTCTTAAACGCGATGCTATTATTAATAGTTCGGTTTTCTTTAGTGCTAGATTATCTTGTAAAACTTCAAAGTTACATTGCGTAAGCTTTATTAATTCCGTGTAGTAGATACATATAGAATGGCGTTTTCGGATAATTATTCAATCAGATGCTAATATTATGCGCATAAGTAACGTTGTACGCGTAAGTTAGCACGATTCGAGCGTATGGTCAGAATTAACGATTGTAAAATTTTGTAAATTGAATCCAATCATGGCTTGTTTATAATTTTCAGAAGTACATTTGTGCCATATTAAATTTTTTTTTAATAAGAAGTCAACAAATGATTTCTTCTACTCTGCCCCGGAGTAGAAGGGTGTGTTCCTTCATTGAACTGTAGGTTAAGTAGGGCATTTCTTTTGAACAATCCATGGCGCTGGCATTGAGCCTATTGAACCCCATCACGATATACTGACATCTATTTGCGGCGCATATGAAACACAGCGCACCAATACAGCTATCCATTGCTCGCTTCTCACAAGCTCACGCCTAAGGTGGTCAGAAGTTTGCTGTTGTTGCCATATAACCCTTTTTTTTTCAGGATGGGAAATCATCAAATGACCTCTCCTGCTCTGGGCGGAGCATGTCAGACTATTTCTGAATGAAACACACCCGTATTCCTTCACTTGCCTGTGTGCCAGGGCCACCGTTTCTTTTTTAACCAACCCGCTACTGCCATATTACCGTAGTTCGAGGAACACAGGCGTGATGACATCTTATTTTAATTAATCTGAATGTTTGTCTGTTTGATTTTCCTTCTGCCGCAGCAATAGATTGACGTCAATCTAAAAATAGCTTATTTTGCCAGAGAGTGATTATTGATTTTTAGCTCCTATTGCGAAAATTACAGGGTAATACTGCTTCAATGACATGGCAATGTAAATAAATCCTACAGTTTCCTATGGAAATCAATATTGTGAAGTGAATTTTGTATTGCGTGTCACAGGTTCACCGTCCCTGTTCTACATTGATTGTGTATGTATGAAAAGGAAGTAGGTACATTGTATGGTGCGTGTGAGCCTTTATTTTTAATTCTATTTTGTTAATACTTGCCACTTGGTAACTTTAAGTAGGTGATTTTGATTGCGTGTTACGTTTATAGTTCTTTGTTTAGAAATGAATTGTTTAGTACTTATCGGTTCCTAAAATATACGTGTGAAAGTTCATTTAAAATTCGTAATTTGTATGCTAATTAGGTACGAAGAGGTTGGAAATATGTGCAAGGTAATTTTCCTTGCACGCAATATCGTTCGGAGTCTTAAGTGTTTTGGACAGGTTTTATTATTGGAATGTATCGTAAACAATTGTTGCCGTCGCAGAATATATGTTAAAACGTAGCGCGTGCTCTTTCCCTAGTACGTATCGTACGTGTGATAGAATTAGCATGAAAGGGATTTATGTTTTTTAACTTTTGATATGAACTTTGTCCTTCTTTTTACAAAACAAAAACGTTAGTTCTAGTTTTAATTTTTTTGGGGTGAATGGGAATTCATCAAAGACGCTCTTCCGCTTCGCCCCGAGCGGGAGGGCGTGTTAAACTTTTAGTGACTAAAACCCACCCGTGTTTCTTCACTTGCCTGTGCGCCAGGGCCACGATTTCGGTTTCAGATTCAACCAATCTGCACTTGGCCCAGGCATCGGTTTTCGTTGACCCAGTCACGATGTGCTGACATCACATCATCACCGTATGCTCTACCGTGTCCTCAGGGCCATGCCTACAGTGGTGACACTTTGGCGCTTCCCGTCTTTTCTGGAACAGGAACCTTCCGAAACAGCCGTGTCCGGTGAGGACTTACGTCAGGTGGAAAGTGAGGGTACCGTGGCGCCTCTTTAGCGACTCCTCAAAGAAGGGACTTACCGCTGCTATTATGGTGTGCTCAGCACTGGGTTGCGACTATCACACTCTCCATGTCGCCATAAGATCACGCCGGAGCTCTTTCCGCCGTACAGTCTATCAGAGGTTTATTTTCTTTTTAATAATTATAAACTAGGGCTTGACTGCAATCCCGACGATGGTGGGACAGTGATGCAATCGTTGATGGTAAAGCGCACAAGTTTATTAAGCCTATTCACTTAAAAATCTTAGTGAGTAGGAAGGAAGACGGCAGTTGAGCGAGTTGGTGCAATGTTAAACCCAACGACACGACCAACGATGCTGCACCAGAGGGAGATTAATCTGAAGACCCTCCACGATCAAACTCCCGACACAATAACATTTGGCGCATCGCACTCGGCACACATCGCAATAAAACTGCTCAGACCCGTCCTCCGTACGGCTTCACCAGAAAATTAATGAAAGGTTAATTTTATTCTACGAATAAAATATCTATTGATTGATTCTTCAATCCGTAGATATTTTATTCGTTCCAGTTCTTATTTATAGCCTATAATTAAATAAATAACTTGTATATTTCTTATTCACACAATATTGCCGTTACCGTTTCACAATAAAATCTTGACGATAGTGGAGCCGATTTCCTTGCTCACAAATTAAACTTAATTGCATCTTTTTCTTTAACAACATTTAGAGAAGATAAATATTAGTTTAAACCTGTCAAATTAGACAGAGCCTGACGTTAATTGACGTAATTTTAGTAGCCACAATTTAGAACACGTTTAAACTGCCTTGGAGGATCTTCATTTGATAGGGCTATGGTAATCTTTATCTTCTGTTCTCCTAATAATGAAATATAAAGAAATAAACGCATTGAACTTAAATTTAGTTTAGGTTGTGAATTAGGGAATCAGCGCCATACTGAAGTAGCTGTAAGATACTAAAGAGCGATATTGTCTGCCTCATGAAAATTCTTGATACAGTTTATACGGCTTTAGTGTGCGTGTACATTGAAGCGAAGTTAAGCGGAACGAAGACATCTAGAATCAAAATCGCGAGTAAAAACGCGATGTGGATTTAAAACAATGTGGTTGGTTGATTTCTGCACGTCCCATCTGACATTAAGTTGAAGTTTTCTTAAACATCAACTGTATGTTGCTTTAAGTAATAGCAGGATAGTTGCATAACACACTATCAGTAGGCATACACTTCATTTGGACAGTTCAACAGCATTAATTGCGTTATTTACGTTATTGAGCAGATACATTTTCGAACACATGGAGCAATGGATTATTATGCTTTGAAATGATTCCAACTGATAGTAATATTTTACGCAATTAGGGTGCAGGATACCAATAGTTACTAAATAACTATTACTGTTGTTGCTGCCTACAACTTCGATCGTTTGAGTTACCATGAATAATTTTAAGGGGACACATTTTTTATTACTTTTGGAGCCATTATTTCCAAAACTATTAACGATATCAAAACTGATTTTAGTAAACACTTATTCATTTTTAAATACATAATATCTAACAAGATATCATACCTTAGGGTGGAAATGAAAAAAAGAAACACTCGCACTTTACGTGTATTGTACCAAGTATGTATCTTCAGAGTGATCTGAGGAAGCTTTCGTTTGTGAATTGTGAGAGGTAAAGTTGGTATTGTATATGATATTATCATTTTGCTTATTCTCTTAATGTATTGGTGCCGACTTACATAATGATATAACCTTTTAATAATATAGGGTGAGAGGGATATCGGGGATTCCAAATTGTAGTGTCAATTATAAATTGAGTGCTTTGATTTGATGATTTCAGTACCTACTTTAAAATCACCTTAAAGTTTTCTTTTTTTTTGACATTTAATTTTTAATAATTAATTTGAAAATTAATTTTTAATCGATGGTATTTCAAATTTACTAATGTTATGGCATTCCAACAATAGGTATGGAAATGTACTAAGTACTAAAAACCTTCTAATGTTTGTCCGTCTAATGTGTTACTAATTCCCTTTAGAAAGTATTTGCGTAAGAATTTAACCTAACACGGGTTTGTTTACACTTTCTTTGGATACTTTTTGGAACATACCATATTATAGCTATTTTAGGAACCGTATATGAAGTGTTATTGCTATCATCATTGTGAGGGTTAAAAGAACAGCCTTTTTTTCAGGATCGAAAGAACTGAGTGGAGCAGAACCCACCTGTGTAAGGAACACAGGTGGTTCTGCTTCACTCAGATCTTTCCGAGCCGATTTCCTTGCTCACAAATTAAACTTAATTGCATCTTTTTCTTTAACAACATTTAGAGAAGATAAATATTAGTTTAAACCTGTCAAATTAGACAGAGCCTGACGTTAATTGACGTAATTTTAGTAGCCACAATTTAGAACACGTTTAAACTGCCTTGGAGGATCTTCATTTGATAGGGCTATGGTAATCTTTATCTTCTGTTCTCCTAATAATGAAATATAAAGAAATAAACGCATTGAACTTAAATTTAGTTTAGGTTGTGAATTAGGGAATCAGCGCCATACTGAAGTAGCTGTAAGATACTAAAGAGCGATATTGTCTGCCTCATGAAAATTCTTGATACAGTTTATACGGCTTTAGTGTGCGTGTACATTGAAGCGAAGTTAAGCGGAACGAAGACATCTAGAATCAAAATCGCGAGTAAAAACGCGATGTGGATTTAAAACAATGTGGTTGGTTGATTTCTGCACGTCCCATCTGACATTAAGTTGAAGTTTTCTTAAACATCAACTGTATGTTGCTTTAAGTAATAGCAGGATAGTTGCATAACACACTATCAGTAGGCATACACTTCATTTGGACAGTTCAACAGCATTAATTGCGTTATTTACGTTATTGAGCAGATACATTTTCGAACACATGGAGCAATGGATTATTATGCTTTGAAATGATTCCAACTGATAGTAATATTTTACGCAATTAGGGTGCAGGATACCAATAGTTACTAAATAACTATTACTGTTGTTGCTGCCTACAACTTCGATCGTTTGAGTTACCATGAATAATTTTAAGGGGACACATTTTTTATTACTTTTGGAGCCATTATTTCCAAAACTATTAACGATATCAAAACTGATTTTAGTAAACACTTATTCATTTTTAAATACATAATATCTAACAAGATATCATACCTTAGGGTGGAAATGAAAAAAAGAAACACTCGCACTTTACGTGTATTGTACCAAGTATGTATCTTCAGAGTGATCTGAGGAAGCTTTCGTTTGTGAATTGTGAGAGGTAAAGTTGGTATTGTATATGATATTATCATTTTGCTTATTCTCTTAATGTATTGGTGCCGACTTACATAATGATATAACCTTTTAATAATATAGGGTGAGAGGGATATCGGGGATTCCAAATTGTAGTGTCAATTATAAATTGAGTGCTTTGATTTGATGATTTCAGTACCTACTTTAAAATCACCTTAAAGTTTTCTTTTTTTTTGACATTTAATTTTTAATAATTAATTTGAAAATTAATTTTTAATCGATGGTATTTCAAATTTACTAATGTTATGGCATTCCAACAATAGGTATGGAAATGTACTAAGTACTAAAAACCTTCTAATGTTTGTCCGTCTAATGTGTTACTAATTCCCTTTAGAAAGTATTTGCGTAAGAATTTAACCTAACACGGGTTTGTTTACACTTTCTTTGGATACTTTTTGGAACATACCATATTATAGCTATTTTAGGAACCGTATATGAAGTGTTATTGCTATCATCATTGTGAGGGTTAAAAGAACAGCCTTTTATTCAGGATCAAAAGAACTGAGTGGAGCAGAAGCCACCTGTGTAAGGAACACAGGTGGGTTCTGTTTCACTCAGTTCTGCCTGTGCACCAGGGTCCACGGTATCTCTTTCGAACAACCCATGGTCAGGGCAGAATAAGAACAGCCTCACAAGTCAATCTATCAGGTAAAGTTACGCTTGCTGCGGTTGGGCTATGCGTGGGTGACGATCTTTGCATACCGAGACCCCTTCGTGCCTAGGAAAGCACATAAAACCGTTGGAAAAAAAGAAAGATCAAAGATCTACGAATTACAGCTGGAAAGCTGTAATTCGTAGATCTTTGATCTTTCTTTTTTCGGGTCGTCTGAAGCCGAAAGTTTATCCTCAGGTCTTACCAAAGGGTATTATTATCTAGTAACTGGATGGTAGAGGTCAGATTGGCAGTCAATCCATTTAAAATACCATTAAATAGTATTTAATTTAATCCTGACAGACTAGAAGCCGTGCCTGACGAGGCTCGGCAGATGATAATGAAAATGGTCTCATGATTACAGCCTGAAAAGGGATGGTGGTTTGGGTCATACAATATGTAAAGAAAACCTTGTCCGATCCGTGAAGGTATTATTAGGTATCGATAACTGATTCTACTAATGCCTCTGAAGCCTGGCTAAACTTAAAAAAATAACCCTTAAAAATAAATATTATTTCGCTTAAAGCGGTAACTTACATGGGCGGGACAACAAAACATGCGCGGGCGACGGGAGGCAGGGTACGCTGTTAAACAAAATACCGCCAGTATTGTACATTTATTGTTACAAGGAAGGTACCTATCAATAATGCCGTCAAAAATGGTGTTGTCACTTTTAAAAATTTACCAAATATTGGGAAAGTTGGGAGTTAATTCGCGGAAAAAAAAAAGATTATTTCAAAATTCATTACTATTGTTATTATGATGAGTATGTTAATTTTAAAATTTTATTTGGTCATGTATTTACATAACCTTTAGGTTTTCTTTACATATTGTATATTGCTTCATCCCTCTTTCACACATGATGCCATTATAACGTCATGTCATAGAATAGAATACTCTTTATTATGGATATTACGTAATTAAAGAACATAAATATGAAGATTATATAATGAGCGATCTTATCGCAAAGAGCGACCTTTTACAGACAACTTTTTCATACGGTATACGGCGTCAGAGTTCAGAGTTTCGAGGCTATTCTCGTAGTTTTAAGAAAGTTCACAATCTGATCTCAATCTAACATAAAACTTGTAATTTCCCTTATTAAGAGATATTTTCGAAAGATTGAAAAACTTTGGGACATTTTGACAAGTGGGATATTGTCTTAGTGAGATTGCGACTAGATATTGAATGATTTTATTATTGGAATGTCCTTTTATCTCATGTAATCGTAATATAAGAAAAAGCCAAATTCTTTTTCTCCTTGTTGACAAGTTCTACAGTTCTTAAGTACTTTTGAAACATTGACACAATGTTGACGACTTAATACCCCATTACCCGAACTACGAGCGTCTTATCATTTATGCACCGCTGCACTTTAGACGAAACAGACATTAGTGCTGAAGGAATAATGTGTGTAAGAACATTTAGGTTCTGTGATAATGTACAGTATAGTATATATTTAATAACAAAATGATAAGGAGTTCGTGGCTTAATAGTGTCACGAATGCACCTTAGATCAATGGTATAAGATTCAATATTGCGTGACATCCCTTACGTAACTTTTAAGCCCTATATCTTGAGACCTAGGCAATGTAGAGGTTTGAGTTGGCGTTCTAAAAATACATTGCTAGACCTAAGGTGAGTTATAGAACGGTACAGGTTTCATCAATATTGACAGTGTTAAATAATGCGCTTTGACGGGCTAGGGACATTTTAGTAACCTGTATCACAGGCTTCTTCAAAAACCTACTTCAGGCACTAGTTTCTTCCAATGGTAGATTATAAGTAAAATTATGGTTAAATATTAAGGAAACCAATGTTGTGAACAGAGAAATAAATAAATAATAATGATGTCTGATGACGCCGTACAGAGGATGGGTCTGAGCAGTTGTGTTGCGATGTGGCAGTTGAGCGAAGTGATGCAATGTTAAACCCAAAACAACACGACCAACGATGCTGCGCCAGAGGGAGATTGATCTGAAGACTCTCCACGACCAAACTCCCGACACAACAACATTTGGCGCATTGTACCCGGCAGTCATCGCAACAGAACTGCTCAGACCCGTCCTCCGTACGGCTTTACCAGACATCATGCCGGAACACGACGAATCGCTTGGCGGCAAGGCCTTGTCTGTTGTATTCCAAACATATGGAAAGTTTTAAGTTAGTACTTAGTAGTTTATAAATACTGCAGTTTCCAGGAAATACAAATCAGCCTGAGAGCAGTGCTGATCTATTGATGTCTGCCGCGACTTACAAGTTGTTGTAGTTCGTAGGTTCAAACCCCGTCAGGCGCATTGCTTTGTGTTGGTCTCCAAAGCCTAGAGCACAGGCGTAGAGTAGCCAGCCTTTCGGTGTTCTATAGGATACATTTTGGGGAGTGTGCGGGGAATTGCACGATTTAATTCCCCCATCTCCGTTCCACCATCGGACGACCCGTCGTACGGCGAGTTTCCACCCTTATGTTGTTAACACCTCTACGATCCGGACGAAGCGTTTCGCCTCCTCCTTTATACCGCGTACATCGAGGGACTGGAACAATCTGCCGGCGGCGGTGTTTCTGTCGGACTACAATTTGAGTGTCTTCAAGGCTAGAGTGAATAGGCTCTTAATAAACTAGTGCGCTTTACCATCAACGATTGCGTCGCTGCTTACCATCAGTCGGGATTGCGGTCAAGCGCTGGTTTATAAATTTATATTTAAAAAAAAATTATTTCATCACCACTGCTCTCAAAACGGTGACTAAAAACAGCGTGCGGAAAGCGACATGTCCTAGAGGCAAGACTTCAAAGACATGTGACATCTACCAATCCGCACTGGGCCACCGTGGTAGATTATGACCCACTCTCACTCACCGAGAGGAGGCCTGTGTCCCAGGAGTAGTAAATTATAGGAATATTATACAGGATATATCTGACATCGTAACGCAAACTTCGCGAAAAGGCTAGACCGCATGCCACTAATAAAATTATGATAGTCATTTATGTCGTTAATTAACGGTTACAGAAATGACAATGTTTAAAAAAAAGTGTCGGCTCGGCCTTTGAACGTTGCAAGCGTGCCGCCGTGCGGGTTTGTAGGTATGACGTTGATCCCTGATGTAAACTCTATTAAATCAGCTGATAAGATAATTTTTCGAGTTTTGTTTTCATTGGGCTTTTTTGTGTAATTAGCGAATTAACTAATTTTCACTTTAAAATCTTATTGGGTTATAAAAGTATAGCAATTATGAACGGTTTAAAGTGAAAAAAACTACATATATATATATATTTTTTTTTTTAAATCATGAAAAAGCCGACGCTAAATTCCACCACTGGCGGGTTCAGAATCATGTACTGGATCCATAGTACTCGTTTGTGCGTCGATGTCAGATACACTCTTTATAGGAATCAGCCAAATACGCCGTAAGTATTCGACAAAACCTTCACGCGTTGACAAAAGAAATTCAATCTCAATTCACTTCTTCACAACTAACCATAGACTCTCATTTGACACGCCCTTAGGGGTTGAATACCTCTACCTTAAACTTAACTTAAAATGTCTTGTACTACAACTAACGAAAGCAAATAACATTGTTTAATATTGATTGTAAACTTCGGGTTCTGTAGGCTGTAAATAGATTTCATATAAAAGGGTTTTGTTTTGAAATCTGTTGACTGAATATAATTAAGTTTGTAATTACAAATAAAATCAAACAAGACTAGAAACGGTTTTGATTTATTGAGTGGCGGGCTTACTGAGTGATTCGCACGAAACAATCAAATCAACAAATATTGATAACGAATTACTTATTTCTTAACTTTATTGGATGAAAGACAATATCTGCCAATAGGGATGTATCCAAGGTATGAAAATAAAAAATAATAATTAGTCCGTATTATTTGGGGGAGGCCTATGTCCAGCAGTGGACGTCTTTCAGCTGAAATGATGATGATGATGATGAGTCTGTCTTATAGATAATAAAAAAAATTAAGACCCGTATTTTTTATTTTGTCGAAATTACCAAAAACTACTGAAATATAGCGTATTAAAGTTACGGAGTGGGGGCTAATTACGTCACGCTGTGGTATATTTTGTACCACGGCGTGACGTCATGCGACATTTCAAATCAATATATCTTCCTAAGTATTTGAATGAAAGAAAAAATAAAAAATACGTGTTCAATATTTTTTATAAATCTATCTGATGGACATTAAATTATTTAATGGGATACAACCCAGTTGTCTGGTACCTTCACCTGGAGATGTCGATTACTCTACAAATAAACATAACATAATCAGCCTGTAATATTCTCTCTCCTGTAGGCCTAGTATGAGTTTTCAATACGAAACTCGATCGTCGATATCGAGCGCGTTTGGCGCTCCCATTGGTTGAGAGTTCTTACGACCTTGACGCGGGCCAATCGCTGAGTCAAACGCGCTCGATATCGACGATCGAATTTCGTAATGAAAACTTATACTAGGCCTACTGGAACACAGACCTGCTCTCGGCGAGAGGGAGTGGGCCGTAATCTACCACGCGGGCCCAGTGCGTGTTGGTAGATGTCACAAAATGATGATGTCTTCAAAGTTTTTGCTTCTAGGACTTGCGGGTTCCTCACGATGTTTTCTTTCGCCGTTTTAAGAGCAGCGGCGATGAAAATCATACAGGATGTATCTGACATCGTAACGCAAACTTCGCGAGAAGGTTATACCACATGCCACTAATAAAATTATGATAGTCATTTATATCGTTAATGACCAGTTACAGAAATATAGTGTTTAAAAATATATGTCGACTCGGCCTTTGAACGTTGCAAGCGTGCCGCCGCGCGTGTTTGTGGGTATGACGTTGACCCCTGATGTGAACTCTATTAAATCAGCTGATAGGATAGTTTTTCGAGTTTTGTTCTCATTGCGCTTTTTTGTGTTATTAGCGAATTAATTATTTTTTTTACTTTAAAATCTTATTGGGTTTTAAAAGTATAGCAATTATGAATGGTTTAAAGTAAAAAAACTGCATATTATTTTTTTGAAATCAGGAAAAATCCGACGATAAATTCCACCACGGGGGGGTTCAGAATCATGTACTGGATCCATGGTACTCGTTTGTGCGTCGATGTCAGATACACCCTTTATACACAAAGTAAAACGCCTGACAAACTTCGAACCCATGACGGTCGACACCAGTAGGCCTAGTATGAGTTTTCAATACGAAACTCGTTCGATCGTACCGAGCGCGTTTGGCGCTCTCATTGGTTGAGACTTCTTACGACCTTGAAGCGGGCCAATCGCTGAGTCAAACGCGCTCGATTCGATCGAACGAGTTTCGTTTTGAAAACTCATACTAGGCCTACAGTAGGCCACCGCGGTCACTTGCTGGCTACTGTACAAAAAATAAATATAATACTAATCGCCTAAAGAAAACTAATGTTATTCAACGTTCGTGTGAATGGCCAATGAGCTAAAAGTATTATTAGTTATTTTTCAAGCAAAGTAGCAAGTAAGTCTCAATTTCTGAAAACATTATTAGCAAGCAATAGATGATTGTTGAGATAACAGTCGACATCATAATTTTAGCTAAAATAAATGTTCTAAGCATTGCCACAACCGTCATTGCCGTCTTGCGCTGTTCCCGACTAAATATTTTAATCCACCTTGTTGGCCAATCCAAGCTGCAGCCATTGTTCTTGTAAAAATATAGTAGTATAGGCCAACATTGTTCAATTTTAAGGAAAATGTGTGATTAGCCTATAATGTTCCCTCTGAGGGTATAACGAGGGCCAGGGGGGGTTTTGGCGGGAAAGTCAAGCTGAGTGTCACGCTCGTTTTTCATTGGACTTTTAAAATTATTTATAGTGTTGTTTACTAAATAAAAGTGCGTGATTTAGGTAGTAAAAAGTGCATTTAGTAAATAGTTCATAAAGAACAGTGAATTATCGCAGGATAGTGGCCACATCATGAGTTTGCCCCAAACCTCACTAGTAAGACGGGTCACGCCGCCGTCTTTTTCGACATGAAATGAATAATTCATAATTACGTGACATTGGCTAAATACACAAACCGTGCGAAGCCAAAAAATAAAAATAAAAATAAAAAATACGAGGGCCCAATGCTGGTTTGTGTAAATAATCCACCGTCCACCGTCGTATATCTTTCTGTGTAGGTAGGGGTCAAATAACTATTGGTTCTTTTACCATAGTATTTTAATGGTGTTCAAACGTATGTAGTTAACTTTATAAGCTTTAGTACTTAATAGATTTTAAGGGATATAATAAATGACTTCAAATTATTGTTATATTTTATTTTTTTCTTTTATTTATTTATTTATCTTTTTTTTTTAACATTATAAACAAGCGCTTGACCGCAATCCCGCCTGATGGTAAGCAGTGATGTGATCGTTGATGGTAAAGCGCGCTAGTTTATTAAGAGCCTATCCACTCAGAAAAACTGAGCGAATAGGAAGGAAGACGGCAGTTGAGCGAGGTGATGCAATGTTAAACCCAACAACACGACCAACGATGCTGCGCCAAAGGGAGATTGATCTGAAGACCCTCCAGGACCAAACTCCCAACACAACAACATTAGGCGCATCGTACCCGGCACACATCGCAACACAACTGCTCAGACCCGTCCTCCGTACGGCTTCACCAGACATAATGCCGGAACACGACAAATCGTTTGGCGGCAAGGCTTTGTCCTGTGGATGGTAACTTCTGCCGGCGGCTGATGTTATGGCCTACCACCGAAGAATCTTTAAAAACTTACAACTACCGTTACAGGTTTAGAATGTGTGTGTTAAATAAATGTGTGCTGGGTACGAGGCGCCTAATGTTGTTGTGTTGGGAGTTTGGTCGTGGAGGGTCTTCAGATCAATCTTCCTTTGGCGCAGCATCGTTGTTCGTGTTGTTGGGTTTAATATTGCATCACCTCGCTCAACTGCCGTCTTCCTTCGTATTCGCTCAGTTTTTCTGAGTAAATAGGCTCTTAATAAACTAGTGCGCTTTACCATCAACGATCGCATCACTGCTTACCATCAGGCGGGAATGCGGTCAAGTGCTAGTTTATAACTATTAAAAAAAAAAAAAACCTAATGGGATAGCTAAGACTAATAAATTTTACCAAACTACACAGTTACGTAACTTACTTAACACAAAACTACTTAGAACTAAAACAATACAACTTTATAATTATAACAATACAATAAACACACTAATTGTTGCTTTCATAACATATTATATATAAACCTACCTTTGCTTATCCACCAAAGTAACACGAAAAAATGTCCAACCTATTCTGAATTCCGTTAATAGTACGAATTGCTCCCCTGAGAGGTGCTTTGGCCAGCAGGTTAGTTCTGGCAGTTGGCACAGCCAACAGCGCCACCGCCTCCATAAGTAATGGTCTGGAACAGTAAACCGCAAGCACTGAAGCACTCCCTGATTATGCTTCTTGCCCCGGAGTAATTTTATTAACTAGACGACAAGAGTGAATTGTCGTTGCACACTCAATTCATTGTACCCGACCATGTCCAGTACAAACAGGGTGGGGTACATCAACGGGTACAATGAATAAACCCCGTACAGTCTAAAGTACAAGTGACGCGTGAACTTGTTCTGTACACGCTCCAGCATGACAGAGTACTTGGCTTCATGTGGAGCCCATATGACAGCAGCATACTCCAAGTGACTCCTCACTAGAGCGTCGTATAATACCCTAATAGTCGTAATGTTAGGGAACCCTTGTGACTGCCGAAGAACAAATCCGAGGTTTCTGTAGGTACGCTTTCTTACATATCTTAGTGATATGCTCGCGAAACGTGAGCGTAACTGTTTAGTCGGCTCTGTAAATAACTCAATGAATATTGTTCAACTGTCAAAATGAAAGCCATTGCTACTGATAGTATGTTCATCATTATCAACCATTTTATCGTCCCAATGCTGGGCACAGGTCTCCTCTCATACAGGGGAGGATTGAGCGTAATCACCACGCTTGCTCAATGCGGGTTGGTGATTTCAGACTTAAAGTCCAGGTTTCCTCAGGATGTTTTCCTTCACCTTCAGTCATTGGTGTCCAAGATATACTTAGAAAGTACATATAACTTTCGAAAAGTTACATTGGTACTTGCCTGACCTGGAATCGAGCCCGCGCACTCGTACTTGAGAGGCTGGTGTTTTAACCACTAGGCCACCACAACTTGTGATAGTAATGTATGTTACTTAATTACAATTCAGAATCATTAGCTACTTTAACGATTTGTTGTGACCTAATTTATAAGTAGTCAACTATACCTATGTTCTTACATTCTGTTTCTGTTGTCGTTATAGAAGTTTATTTTCAAACTGCAAATGCTCTGATGAGTTTTCAGAGCAGGAGCCAATCGATTAGAAACGCATTGAGCCCGAGTTGTTTTTAAATGCAAAGAGATATGTTGAGGTTTCCTGAAAGCTAATAATTTTTGTTTATAAGATGGAAAAGTTTTTTTGAGTCATTTTATTTTTTATTATTTTTTCTTCTGTTATATGAACAACAATAATAAACTTTTGATAACAATGTTATTTATTTTAAATTTTATTTTTGAAGGCATCGGATTTATTTATTTTTTCTTATCTATATTACCTTACCTTTTATGTAATACAAAAAACACACTTATTATGTCACTCTCAATTTTACATTTTCCAATGTGGGTGAACTGAAAAGGGATAACTCTGCCAAAATTTTTGAGGATTATTTTTATTATGTTATTTTATTTTAAAGAAGGCTTATAAACTAATAATTTTATGATATATATAATATAATACACAAAGTCGTGCTGACAATACGAAAACAAAAAATGTAAATTAAATTAAATATCGTGTACCTCAACACATTCTCAGTCTACCCATAAAAAATCATATAAATATGTCCATTAGTTTAGTCACAGGAAATTATTTTTAATCATGTGGACAAGGAACCGCTGACAGGTTAATGACCGGTACCGCAGGATCCGGCGGTCATTAATCTGTCAAACTAAACCTGTTACACTTTAATAATAATGGCATGAAAAAAGCAAGTCTCTACAGGATCGCGCTGTTGCCGATCGGAGGTCAGTGAACCAATATTTTTAAAGGATGTTCTATTCCATTTGCAATTTTATGGAATTTAGTTTGTTTGAATTTTTATTTTCTTATTTTTGTTGCTACATTTTTTTCTATGGTCTACGATTATTTCTATGAACCAGCATTATTCGTGTTTTCATTTATTGTCGCATTTTCACATATAGGTAGGAAAAAAGGTCGATAAAAAAGGAGAAAAACAAAAATATATTACAAACATAAACAAGTAATAAATTAACTAACTACCCATGATACAATACTCCGTCAAAAGTCGTCTCAGTTTCGATACACTGGTGCAAAATAAGTCAATATTAGGCTCCTAGGAAGCCTATTAAAATCAAGTGCGCTTCTTATTGGGATAACATTCCGCCATTGGTCATACATGTTATTTAGTTATCGAGCCAGAATTCAAACAATCAAAGAACTTTGCTTTTTATATTGTAAAAGGTTCCATGGACAAGGAACCCTAAACCGAGATAAAAAAGGGTGTATTCCCTAAAGAAGACCCCTTTTCCGGTCAACTATCCCCCTAAGTACGAACTTGGCATTCAAACACACTTATTGTAATTGTATCCAAAATCTTGTGAGACCAAATAAATCAGAAGAGGTTTAGGCTTTCTTAAAACCCATTATTTAAAAAGATTAATTGTTCCCTATCTTTAAAACGATTTAATGATCAAAATTTTGGTAATTAAAAGCAAGTTTTTGAAAGAAAGTTTGTAGAAAATATTTATGGTTTCCTTGAAAGTTCACTATAGTTAGTTTAGTCTTGTTAAGCATTGTTTTTGTGGTGTTATTAAACTTCTAACATCTTTTTCAAGTATTTAATTTTTATACTATCACGATCTGATTGAGCGTTGATGAACCTGATGATTTTATAGGCAATAAATTTGCACTAGATACATAATTTATGATCATTTTTCTCGGTGGTAGGCCATAACATCGGCCGCCGGCAGAAGTTACCACCCACCAGACAAAGTCTTGCCGCCAAGCGATTTGTCGTGTTCCGGCATGATGTCTGGTGAAGCCGTACGGAGGACGGCTCTGAGCAGTTGTGTTGCGATGTGTGCCGGGTACGATACGCCTGATGTTGTTGTATTGGGAGTATGTTCGTGGAGGGTCTTCAGATCAATCTCCCTTTGGCGCAGCATCGTTGGTCGTGTTGTTGGGTTTAATATTGCATCACCTCGCTCAACTGCCGTCTTCCTTCCTATTCGCTCAGTTTTTCTAAGTGAATAGGCTCTTAATAAACTAGCGCGCTTTACCATCAAAGATCGCATCACTGCTTACCATCAGGCGGGATTGTGTCAAGCGCTAGTTTATAATTATTAAAAAAAAGCAAATTAAATCCAAACTACAATATTTTTTTGTAATTAGATTCAGATAAAATTATGAGGCGTGCTGGACATAGTCCTTCCAAACTTCGCCACTTCGACCAGTTCTGTGCACCTTGTGGGAAGCGTGCCAACGCTATGTCACGTGGTAAGCGGTCGCCACTGTAGACTCTTTCAGCCCATTCGGTCACTGTAACTGAAGTTAAAACTTGAAGAAGGTTGAACACTGCATAAGTTTAGACTTTCAATATAAAAATGACCCCTTAAGTACACTTTAGTTCCCGTACGGAGTTTGGCAGCTCGAATCAACACTTATGAACGTATAATCTACCTTATAATTTAAGAAAGAAGAAAGAAAGGAAATTATTCTATAATATAATATTATATAGTTTCCTGGGTACAAAAAAATATTCTATTTAGTCCGTCATACAGATTATAGAAAAATATTGGATACATATATATTGTTTTATGAAGTGTAGCAAGGAGTGATGTCACACAAATTTTCAACGCACTGTATCGTATTCATTTTTTGTTTATATGAAAAATGAGAAAATACGTGTCAATTTGTTTTTGGAAATCTGACTAACGTATTAATTCGTTTTTTTTATTCAACTACCCTATTATATTTTATAAGGCTTAGTTTTTGAATGAAGCTACGAAGTTTATTATGAAAACGTATACATTGGCAGAGATTCACTAGTCCACAAACTAAACCAAAACTTAATTTGAACGCCCTAGTCTCAGGAACTACTGGCCCGATTTGAAAAAATCCTTTTTTTTTATTAATTTATAAACCAGCGCTTGACCGCAATCCCGCCTGGATGGTAAGCAGTGACGGAACGGTTGATGGTAAAGCGCATTAGTTTATTAAGAGCCTATTCAATCTAGCCTTGAAGACACTCAAATTGAAGTCCGACGGAAACACCGCCGCCGGCAGATTGTTCCAGTCCCTCGATGTACGCGGTATAAAAGAGGAAGCAAAACGCTTCGTCCGGATCGCAGTGGTGTCAACAACGTAAGGGTGGAAACTCGCCGTACGACGGGTCGTCCGATGATGGAACGGAGATGGGGGAATTAAATCGTGCAATTCCCTCGCACACTCCCCAAAATGTATCCTATAGAACACCGAAAGGCTGGCTACTCTACGCCTGTGCTCTAGGCTTTGGAGACCAACTCGAGTTAAATCAAGTTAAATCGCTGTGGTTTGTAAAATTGTATAAAGGAACGCTTCGTCCGGATCGTAGAGGTGTTAACAACATAAGGGTGGCTTTAGGCTATTTATTCAAATAAAATGAAATCAAAGCATTTATTTCAAATAAACTAGTTACAGGCACTTTTGAATTGTCAGAAGGTCGGTCAGTCAGTAAGGTGAAGCTAGTCGCACATTCCAAAGAGTAGGTACCTATGGAGAAGAACGGGCAAGAAACTCCATGGACACTCTTTTAAATTATCAAGCTATTGATACAAATATTTGATTCTATCATTAATTTATTATCACGCTGCGATCAATAGGAGCGGAGCAATAAAAAAAAAACGCGGACAAAGTCGCACGCGGCCGCTAGTAATTTATAAAAAAAAACATGCCTACTAAAATTGTATACAGTTTACGTCAAGCCCGGACTAATTTGACAGGCCTAAACTAACTTCTGTCCTTTTCTTAATTAAATATAAAGAAAAATATGCACTGAAGTTAAATTTAGCGTGGTTGGTGACATGGGATTCAGAGCCATTGGCATCTAAACATGCCACCTATTTTCTTGTGCTTGGTGAAGAGATAACAAATTTATGTTTTTTCCTAATATTTATATTATGATTTCACTGTCTGCATTCGGCGAGCAATGCATAGCTCACCGTTCAGTAAGGACCAGGCGCATCGACAATGCGTTGGATTCCACGCACCCCTCAGAGAGATGTCAGCGCATAGTGACTGGGTACTCTAGGGCCGATGCCTGCCAGGGCCGCGGGTTATTTAAAAGAGAATAGAATAGAATACTCTTTATTATGTACACCATATAAATTACAGAACATACATATGAAGATTTTACACAGGCTACAGCCCAATATGTGGTCCTATCTCTAAGAGCGATCCTTTATTGACAACCTTAGAGATACCGTCTCACCGGGCATAGACAAATTAAGGAACACTGGTTTTAGTAGGTAAATGTTTGACGAATCCCCCACCCAGATCGAGAAACCTCCACTTGGAGCGAGAGAAGACATTTGATAAATCTCTACCCAAGAAAAAAAGGGCATTCCCTTTGGGATTTAAGTTGTAAATTAAACGACCTGCCTTTTTGTAAAATGAGAATTATTTGAATATTGGTTGTATTTTTGTTCAACAGAATATTATACAACGTTACACTATGAACATAACTACAGTATACTAAACGCAGCTAAGCTGTGTCGGCAATTTATCATGCTCAACCTATTAAATAAATTGAGTTTAGTTCTAATTCTTAAGATACTTATTAATACTAATGAAGGTTAGAAACATGTAGAACACAGTTTGTTATGATTTGCAGTGAGCCTAGCAAGAACGCATGATTAACCGCAAATGCCATTGATTTCTGGTCGAAAACACAATTCTTCTAAAACAGTTTGGTTTCCTAAAGCACTAGTCATATCGCCAATTGATTATGAATACATTCTTCAAATGCATTAAACACTATATGCTAAATGATTATAATATCCCCCTTTGAAAATTTATCGATAAATATTAGCCCCGTTATTCATGAACGTATATAAAAGGACGTTACTCGAGTCATTTGAGATTTACTGACGACATAGTCCTGCTCTCAGAAAATACAAATGAACTGCAGGGAATGTTAAACGCTCTTAACGAAGAAAGCCGTAAAGTGGGCTTGGAAATCAACCAAACCAAAACTAATGTTATGACGAACCATACTGAGAATCCAATATATCTGGAAAATTCTCCTCCAGCATATGTAAACGCTTACATTTACCTAGGAAAGCAACTTTCATTTAATCAAGAAAATAACGAACTCGAAGTAGAGAGAAGAATTAACATCACATGGAAAAAGTTTTGGAGCTTCAAAGAAATACTCAAAAGTAAAATGACCCTACGAATGAAAACGAAAGTCATGAATACCTGCCTAATCCCCTCACTAACATACGCCTGTCAAATTTGGAAATTTACCAGAAAAGTAATAAACAAAATTATATCCAGTCAAAGGAGTATGGAGAGGAGCATTCTGAAAATAAGGAAAATCCAGAAGATCCGCCACACTCGCAAAAGACAGAAAACTCAGGCCATTGATGCTCTCAACCACGCACAAAATCTCAAATAGCGATGGGCTGGACACGTAGCGAGGCTAAGCGATAATCGATGGACAAGAGAGACAACACAATGGACAGGCCCACTAGGACAGAGAAGAAGAGGAAGACCGAATGCACGCTGGATAGACGATATCATAAAAGTAGCAGGTACTCATTGGTCACGAGCGGCTGAGAACAGAGAGTACTGGTCTTGAGGAGGCCTTTACCTTTCATGGAGAGGGTTCTTGCTAAATTATTAAATATTATTATTATGTCAATTTAAATAGCAAACTCAAATAGAGCAATAATTATTTAATCTTATTTATAATTCTTTTTTTAAACATAATCACATTAATTTTAAATTTCTTTTAATATTTGCATGCACACTGTTGGTTTGATATTTATTTTACTATGGAAAGCAAGAAATAAAAGGCTTTTTATTTTTTATTTATTTATCCAGAACTGCAAGAACTTCTCCTTCGCGGCTCGGCCCTGAAATTAAAGAAGATGTCAACGATACATTGCGACTTACCGATTTTCTGCGATACTGCTACCCACTCGCCACGGCCGTACATCACACCAAAGCTCAGAAGGCAAGTTTTCGACATGATCCATGGCTGGAATCACCCTGGAAATTCAGCTACTGCACGGCTGGTTGCACAAAAATTTGTGTGGCCAGGGATACGTAAGGATTGTAGAGAGTGGTCTAGGCAATGCTTAAATTGCCAAATAAGCAAAATTACCCGTCACACTCGTTCTCCCCCATCCTCATTCCTTACCCCTTCTGCGAGGTTCTCCCATATCCATATCGACCTCGTAGGACCGTTACCTTTGTCTTGCGGTTATAAATACTGCCTCACGAGCATTGATAGGTTCACCCGATGGCCTGAGGCTGTTCCACTACAAGACATCACAGCGGAGACCTGCGCAGCTGCTCTCGTGTCTTATTGGATAGCCAGGTTCGGTTGTCCCGCGCGAGTGACCACCGACAGGGGTCGCCAATTCGAGAGCCACCTTTTCAAAGCGCTCACTACCATGATCGGCGCTCGACATCTCCGCACAACTTCATACCATCCATGCGCGAACGGCATCGTCGAACGCCTCCACCGTCAGCTGAAGGCAGCTATAATGTGCCACGACTCGTCAAAATGGACAGAATCACTTTCGTTGGTACTTCTGGGCATTCGAAATTCGTGGAAAGAAGATCTGCAGGAGAGCCCAGCCGAGCTCATGTATGGCGAGCCTCTCCTGTTGCCAGGCCCGTTTATTGCTCCGGTAGATGACTACACCACAGCGGACATAACTGAGTACGTGACAAGTCTCCGGACACACATGGCCAAATTGTCCCCAAAACCTACTTTGTAGCACGCCCAAGTGCCATTTTATATACCACGTGACCTTAACAATACTTTTCATGTCTTTCTACGTCAAGATCATGTGCGTGGTGCACTCGAACCACCTTATGCAGGCCCCTTCAAGGTTTTAGGAAGACAACCAAAATTTTTCAAAATTGAAGTTCGAGGCAGAATTACTAATGTCTCTGTAGACAGGCTGAAACCAGCTTACCTGTCTAGAGAAGTTCCCATTAATCCTACGACGAGAACTTCAATTGAGACCGAAGAGCGCGGAGAAGAAAAAAGAACTCGGAGCGGCAGAAGAGTCAGACTACCGGACTTTTATCGACCGTAGTTACGGTCTGGCCGGGGGAGTGATGTGGCGGATATCTTTTCCACCGTCGCCCGCCACTTTCATCCGCTCTGCTTATGGCAGTAGCACCGTGCCACATTGCTGTGACGCGATGCCTGCGTGCGCGCTGGCTCCGTGCGATCGCCTAACGCGGCGCCCCGGCAGTCGATGAACAGCTTCGATACGCATGGTAAAGGCCGCGCACGCTCGTGCTTTCCGCTGACTACCTCGCTATCATATTAGCATACTACAAACTGTTTTCTTGAGTGTTCGTGTTGTGACTTTGGTAAATTTAATAAACTGTGTAAGATCTAAGAACTCTGTTAGAATAGTGCTTCATAATAAACAGTGTTGCTAAATAAACATAAGTCTAATTGCTACTTCTACAACTACTACCTACCTCATTCTAACATTCTTAATCTTCACCATTTCACCTCTTCTGCTTGGCTTTGCTATCTGCTGTCGCTTCTCCTGCTTGCCACCTTGGATGCTGCTTCGTTGGAGGAAGAATTAAGAATCCGGTAACGTACCTTACCAAACCTCCACATATTTTTCATGAAAGTTTCTTAAGGTTAAGTACAGATTGGCGACTATTAAGCCATAAATTTTTCGGGTTCACTACTTCAGGGCTGAAAAAGGACCTGGGGACCCTGGAGTCTAGATAGACTGTTAGACAGACAGATGTCTGTCAAAAGGATTAATTTTTTCACTAATGACGTATTTCTGTTGCCGCAATTTCCCTCCGTGCGTTAGTCCGACACGTACTTGGCTGTTTTTTATTGTTACGTTTAATTATCAATTATCTTCAATAAATAATTTACTACTGTTACTGACACTGTCAGCTAGAAATATTATAAATAAATAAATTGTGGTATAAAAAAACACCTTTTGTGGTTTTGTGGTCACTGGTGTATTTCGACCGATGATAGTATAAACTAAATAATCTCTTAAAAGAGATCAACATTTCCTTCATAACATGCTAGCTCCCTCCACGTTGCTTAAATGAAGCAGGGTTTATTCATTTTATTAATGCTGCATTCGTCTCTGTCCATTTTGATCACAAGCTCGATCTCCGTGTTGAACAAATATTAGCATAGCCAATACGTATTTATTCTGTGTCTAGATTCTGATGTTTGTCTGCATAATGACGTTCCTAGGGAATTCTGTGTTGAATTTGAACGTGATTTTATTAAGCTTGAGTCGTTGTTTTTTTTTTTGTGAAAAAGATTAACGACCCAGATAATTATGAAATGATTACAACTACTTAGCGATATCAAAGGCTTCACAAAAATGAATTTTAAGTCTAGTGAATTATTCCCTCAAGTTTTGATTTTCATTCTTGTTTTATTGCTTGTTCACACGATATCAACAAAATTACAAAGAAATTATTGAACTTCAAAGGAGATGGATTTTTTTCCTGTACAAGCTTGGCCTAGTACTTAAAGGGCACAAATAAATCATATGAAGAAATAATAGTGATTCAAAAGGTGGTTGTAAAATCTGATGATTGCGGAGCATTCCACTGTCTTTCAAATGATTGATATTTTTTGCTCAAATGCAATGACAATATCCCAAGTAGTTAATTTCCTATGCTCTGGTATATAGAATATTGGATCTTCATTGAATACCAGGTAAAATCCAAGTATTCCGAGTGTGTAAAATTTACATACTTTTTCATTTCTTTCAAATAATTAAATTTCGTAATTAGATACGTTATTCAATTATTTTTATCACAGCCTTGTAATTATTGAACACTCTTTCAATATAGTTTTGACATTCTTTATTTTAAAAAATGGTAAAATCATATATATCAATTGTATGTCCCTATTACCATATTATTTCCAAAACTGACAATTTATATACCTCATATCTTTATTTCCATCAATTTTGTTTAAAATATTATCATTTGATAATATTTTAAACTATATTATATAATTGTATATAATATTTTAAAGTTTTTTTGCAAAATTTTGCCTTGTAACGAAAGCTGTGGTAGAATTTCAAATACAGAACAATTTTTTTTAATTATTAATTCATTGTCTGCATGGGTCACAAACAATACATCTCCTTTAAATTTTTGACTGGTCAAAGCGTGAACGGAGTGAACGATTCAGAATGCCGAAAGGCAACATCGTTGGATCGAATAACTAAAATTTACTTTGTTTCGTTCTTTTTTCAAACAGGTATAACGTATTTGTTCGATTCTAATGTTTGTCTGTATAATGACGTTTCTAGGGAATTCTGTGTAGAATTTTTACGTGATTTTATTAAGCTTGAGCAGCGAATCTTGTATTGACGTCACACTTTCAAGTACGGACGTGCGTTTGGATAGGTGGCGTGTCCTACCGGACGCGTCTTGTAGTGATCATCGCCTGATCGTGTACGAATTTGTTCCTGGTTATATTCAGCGTCCATCTCATATTCCTGGTAATTTCAGATATAGATGTAAAGGCGCGAACTGGGATTTTTTTGGCTCGCTTTTTGCATGTCACACCAAAGAATTCACTCGGGACGGGCTGTCAGCCGAAAATAGTGCTGACATTATGTCAGAAACCTTTACCTACTGTGCTGACATCGCCATTGTTCGCGGATCTAAGACCAACATTTGTAGATGTGACTGGTGGAGTGATTATTTAGTTGAACAGCGTAAAAGATATTGCAGAGCGCGTAGACAGTTAAATAAACTCAACAGCTGAAAGATTACTGGAGATCTTCTTAGGTTCGCTTTAAATTCTTTTAGAGTTGCCAAGACACGCTACAAAGCATCGGTGGAAAAATCTAAGGGTAACTTGTTGCGGAAAATCGTTGATAAACTTGACAGGGAGGGTCCGTGGTCTCCCTTATATCACGAATTTAAAGCTAACAGACCGGTCGACCTTGCATACGTTCAAAACATTAAAGTCAATGATAAGCATACCACAGGCATAGAGGAAACAACAGAAGTACTAATTAATACACTTATCCCTGATGATTCACCGGCTAACGATAGCGACTACCACCGACAGATTCAAGAGTGTGCTCCTGTGCCACCTGAATCACCAATGTCAGACGTACCATCTAATGACGAATTTATAAATATTGTTAGAAAACTACCGGTCAACAAATCATCAGGTGAAGATAAAATATCTAATAGGATGATTAAAGAAGCGTGTAAAACAGTGGGTGATGCCATCTTAACTGTATACAACCGATGCATTGCTGAAGGCGTTTTTCCTCGTAAATGACAACGCGGTTTCATACGAATAATACCAAAGTGTGGTGACAAACCACCGGATGATCCGAAGTCATATCGTCCTATCACACTTCTACCATCTTTGGGGAAACTTCTTGAGCGCCTCATCGTTCCACGTTTACTACCGAACGGTCAAAAATTTCATAGTAATCAATATGGAATATGGCTTCACCATAGGTAAATCTAAAGTCGACGTGGCGCTTTCTGTCAGAAGAACCTTTAACCAATCCGAAAACAAGTACGTAATTGGGACCTTCCTGGATATTTCTGGGGCTTTTGATAACGCTTAGTGGCCTATGCTGTTGTTAAAATTAAAAACCCGCGGTTGCTATAGAAACATATATAATCTCGTTCTTTATTAACGGTTCCGCGGTACTTAAGCTCGGTAATTTTTCTAGTACTAAAGCACTAACCAGGAGATGTCCTCAGGGTTCAGTTCGACAACTGAACCTTGAGGACATCCCATGGTCCTTATTTATGGAATTTGGGTTTTGATGACTTCCTCGCGATCCCGCTTCCTTGCGGCTGTTCACTTACTGGTTACGTGGACGATGGCCTACTGCTCATTCAGTCAAGTACCCGAGTTGGACTTGAGAACTTGTCCAATACTTGCCTAAATTTAATATCTCAGTGGGGTGATCGTAACCGCCTAGCGTTTTCGCCGCATAAAACCTATCAACTTCAACTAAAGGTAATCTTAAGATTACCTTTAATAAATAGTAGTTTTTTAATTAATAGTAGGTAATTACCTACTATTAATTATTACTATTACGGTACCAACGTACCTAGGAAACTAAGAATTATAAAGCCTTGGATAACTACAGGCCTATTGAAATGTATGAGACACAGAGATAAATTACACATGACAGCCAAGAAGTCACCAGACAATTTGATATTACACGTGACATACACGCGCTATAGAAATTTTTGTAATGCGCTTTTGCGTAAATTAAAGGTTGCATATGAGAAGAGCGAACTTGAAAAATGTAAAGGTAACCCAAAATTGCTATGGAAAACTATTAAGGAAATTACGAATACCGGCAAAGTACACTCCAGTCCAGATGAACTATTAAAAATATCCGATAACCCTAAAGCTTCTTTAAATAATGTTTGTTCTTTCTTTAGCAGTATAGGTAAAGACATGGCAGAGGCAATACTAAACGACCCTATTAAAACACCTCTAACTCGAGATAAGCTTCCAGATTGCGTATACGTGTCGCCGAATACGGCCATCAATTCACTTGTTATACTAAAAGTTGACGTCAGTGATGTGAATGCCATTCTATCAAAACTTCGAAGCGACTGCGCAGTAGGTTGGGATGGAATCCCGATATCGCTTATAAAGACATGTGGCCACACTCTCATACCAGTGATTACACACATATGTAATCTTTGCATAGACACAGGAGTCTTCCCAGATTGTCTAAAGAAAGCCGTTGTACACCCAATCTATAAAGGCGGAAACAGGAACTGTGTCAATAATTATAGGCCAATATCTGTTCTGCCCTCGATCTCAAAAATTCTAGAAACGATTCTAAACAATAATCTTAGAAGATTTTTAGATAGGTTCAAAATTATTGCTGACAACCAGTATGGCTTTAGGTCTGGTGTTTCCACTGAAGATGCTGTATTAGATATCACGCAAAGTATAGCAAAGACACTGGACAACAAAACTAAGTGCCTTGGCATATTTTTGGACTTATCAAAGGCTTTCGACACGGTTTCTATTCCCAAACTAATAGCTAAGTTAGAGTGTGTAGGCGTGCGTGGTATAGCTTTGAAATTGTTTTCTAATTACTTGACAAATCGTACCCAGCTAGTTAAAATAGGTTCGAGGCACAGTGATGACACTTTGGTGTCTTTTGGTGTGCCTCAGGGAAGTATATTAGGTCCCACGCTCTTCCAAATCTATATAAACGACCTCTGTAAGTTGATGATACCTGATGGAAAGATCTATACATATGCAGATGACACGGCAATTGTAATTCATGGGGCCACGTGGGATGAAGTGCAAACTAGGGCTGAAACAGCACAAACATCTGTGATGACCTGGCTTCACCTAAACTTGTTGACGTTAAACCTGAATAAAACTCATTACATGCCCTTTGCAATCCGACGTGACTGCTTACCCCCAAACAGTTATTCTATTACAGCACACTCATGCCAAAATCGGCGGATTTCGTGCGCTTGTGCTGCCATTGCTAGAACTAATAACGTGAAATATCTGGGGGTGCATTTAGATGAGAGGCTGAGATGGGACAAGCAGCTTGATATTCTAACCACCCGAACTATTCGTCTCATTCACATCTTTAAACGTCTGCGGGAATCGGCTGATTGTAACATTCTCAATATGGTTTACCTTACTTTGTGCCAGTCAGTCCTCGGATACTGTATAACCGTGTGGGGTGGAGCAGCGAAGACTTTTATTCTGAGAGCCGAGAGAGCCCAAAGAGCTGTGCTAAAGGTGATGATCGGGAAACCTTTTAGATACCCCACAGCAAAGCTCTATTCTGACTGCAAGGTTCTGACGGTACGTCAGCTGTTTGTTTTGCGATCTGTTCTCAGAGTCCATGGCTCTCTACTCCCACCTGGTTTTTTTTTGTGTTTTACACTTGGGGCAACATATGTATGTTGCCCCAAGTGTAAAACACAAAACCTCTTTTGCAAAACATCAATACTACGTGTTAAGTTTTCACGTATACAACATTGTACATAAAAATCTAAATTTGATAAACCTAAATAAATTTGATTTGAAATCTAAAATTAAGGACTGGCTCTTTCAGCAGGATTACAATAACACTGAATCCCTCTTGACATACATCGCTTAACAATTACATAACATTATTCAATTTGGAACTCAAACTGTACATATAAACAATCAACTCATAACACACAACACATACACTATCTATCCAATAAACTCACATTACACTTACGAACACACATACTCTCTCTACTCCATACTCAAATAATCTGGAATTGAATGTTTGCACCTATTTTTGTAATTAAACATATAGTAACTTAAATTACTTTAATTTATATTTTTATTTCTCTATATAATATATATATTTGTGAAGATAGGATTGGATGTAACATCGATACTCGAAACCAAAGGCTCAACATGTATGTACAGTTCAACTCGATCAGTTCGAATTACTGTCTCCTAAGACACAGGTATTCCCTAGTTTAGGAGGCAGGATTTATTGTTTTGTTACATAGAATTTTTTTTTTTAAGGCATATACCTGCAAACTTTATCTATGTATGTTCTTGGTCAATAAAGTGATTATTATTATTATTATTATTATTAAATTTAATAAAGTTCCCGTTAAAAAACAGCTATCCGTATGCTACCTTGGTATGGTCTTAGAAAGGAATTTTTCATTTATCGAACATATAAAAATAGTTGGCGAAAAAGCTAAAAAGAAATTTTATGCCCTAACTAGAATATCCCAAGCAACTTGGGGTCTATCATTCCTAACTTTGAAAAATATATATGGAGCTACCTACTTAGGATGTATGTGCTACAGTGCACCTGTTTGGGCCGATAGGGCCAGCATAGGGGCGGCACGACGTAAACTGCTTCAAAGATTGATATTATTATGCAAGGTGTATAGAAAAGTCAGTACTGAAGCCTTATCGGTACTGGCAGGTGTACTTCCAGTCGATCTTGAGGTACAGCGACGTGCTTTAATGTACTACTCCGCGAGGGGGGAGGCCATGGACACTAATTTTGTTACACAACGTGACTTTAATAGAATTTCTAGATTATTTAAACCTCAGACTGAAGTCTGGGAGGACCTCTTATCCGAATGAGAAAGTAGGTGGGATAATTCCATCAAGGGCACCTCCATCTATTCTTTCCATCCGTTGGTGATCGGCTGGCTAAGACATGGCTGGAGGTTGACCACTGCGTTGCCCAATTTCTCACAGGTCAAGGCAACTTTAAAAATAAACTGTATTCTTTTAAACTTGTTCCTTCGTCTTTGTGTCAATATTCTCATCGAACTGTGAATTTGAGCAGTCCGCACATCACATCTTGTGGGAGTGTATTCTTTGGCAGAATGAACGCAATGTTATGTTGGATAGTGTACAAGTTACATCCGGAGTCGTTTATTATACGGACCTTGTAGAAACTAGAACCAATTTCCGAGCGTTCAGGCGCTTTTGGAATACCTATTATTGGAATCAATTGTAACAGCACATACCTACTTAGGACCCATTAACTTAATCAAATTTTATTCCGTGGTGCTTGGCTTCTCCCAGTTACAATAATGTCCCTTTGTGCCGATTGGCCTAGTTCTGTTCTGTCTCCTGCTTGTTATGGAGGGAAGTGGAAAAAAATATCTTTTTTTTTTTTTTTTTTAATAATTATAAAATAGCGCTTGACCGCAATCCCGCCTGATGGTAAGCAGTGATGCGATCGTTGATGGTAAAGCGCGCTAGTTTATTAAGAGCCTATTCACTCAGAAAAACCGAGCGAATAGGAAGGAAGACGGCAGTTGAGCGAGGTGATGCAATGTTAAACCCAACAACACGACCAACGATGCTGCGTCAAAGGGAGATTGATGTGAAGACCCTCCACGACCAAACTCCCAGCACAACAACATTAGGCGCATCGTACTCGGCACACATCGCAACACAACTGCTCAGACCCGTCCTCCGTACGGCTTCACCAGACATCATGCCGGAACACGACAAATCGCTTGGCGGCAAGACTTTGTCTGGTGGGTGGTAACTTCTGCCGGCGGCCGATGTTATGGCCTACCACCGAAATGCCTTACTCCTCCGCTATTCTTTTCTGATTAATTTCGTTGCGGGACCCAAGACAGTTGAATCTTTTCTCCGGGACTTATCGAGCTTCATTGCTCGGCGTTTTTCTTGCGGTCTCCACTGTTGATTCTGGCTTTCAGGAGTTGCAGTGGGTGGAAAAATGTGTGGCGGGTTTTGTCCCATTAAAGAATATGGGTTGTTTAGAAATAATTAGAATGTAAAAGTCGATAATCATGTAAATAACAGGAGATTTGTAAAACGTGAGTTGTGACCCTAAATTGGTTTGTTTACCTCGATTCTTTATGGAGCTTGGCACAAATATAAATATGTTTGTACCTAAAACTAAAGTATTGATTATGTGGAACCAGCACTACAATGCTACAGCTACGCTACCGTCATCAGTCTTTCATATTCTCACTACTAGCACAGAAATGGTTAGGTGGTTGGTAGGTGTCACATATGTCATGTCTTCGTTTATTTGGTTCTAGGACATGCCAGTTTCCTCGCAATATTTTCCTTCACGGTTTTGAGAGAAGCCAACCTAGAACATATTTCTGTTACCCTGAATCTGAATTAGTGAATGGTAATTCTAATAAGGATTGAACACAACTAGGTACACTGTTAACCCCATCCTTCCCGTAGGGATATTGACGTGATGTGGTGGTATGTTACAATTTAGGTTAATTACATAACATCGTGCATATTTCCCAGCGGGTTGGGCAGGGGTGAACCTAAAAGTTTAACCAAATTTCACAAGTTATGCGAAAGTCCCATGTAAAATGTTGTAAGTAGTATGTATGATAATCCATGGCTGTTTGTGTATGTTAGTTCAAACGTTTGCAAACGCGCCCATGATAGAGGAGTTCTAGTGTGGGGCAAAAGGTTTAAAAAAACGGGACAAAAGCGTGTCGGGCCACGCTCAGTATAGGGTTCTGTACTTTCCCGTCGACACGATAAGTGTCCCTACTTATTACATTAATATACTCCTATTTACGTTGAGCTGATATACTAAGTAACGAATCCTAAAAACGGCCCCTAAGAAAAATACGGTGATAATTAAAGCTCATCCAGTTCGAACCACACCAACTCAGTAAAAATCCTAATAGCGCGACGTACAGCGCCACCTCTCGGAAAATTGGGTTATTAATTTATACAAACTAGACGGGTAACGTATATTAGAATTCTGGTGATTATATTTTTTTTTTTTTTTAACAAGATACAGGTCTCCCAAAGTGATAATGCGCATAGAAATCTTCGTCACTGTTCGGCAACGGTCGTATTCCCCGAGCGTTCGGAAGAAGATATGTATATAGAGTGGTGCACTTAACCACTTTTTATGCACGTAACCACTCTATATACATATCTTCTTCCGAACGCTCGGGGAATACGACCGTTGCCGAACATTATCAAATCAAATCAAAAATCAAAATCAAATTTATTAGAGCTTCAAATTATTTGACATTAGTTGTTAATTGGAGCCTCCTGGTAAGCAAATAATGCCTGTGTTAGGAGACTCCGCTCTTCCACAGCAGTATACAACTTTTTCGAAACCTTATTTACATATAATTAACATGCAAGTATATGTGCGTGTGTGTGTGTGTGTGTGTATGCGCGTGTGTGTGTGTGTGTGCGTGTGCGTGCGTGTGTGCGTGTGTGTGTGTGTGTGCGTGTGTGCGTGTGTGTGTGTGTGTGTGTGTGTGTGTGTGTGTGTGTGTGTGTGTGTGTGTGTGTGTGTGTGTGTGTGTGTGTGTGTGAGTGAGTGAGTGAGTGAGTGAGTGAGTGCGTGTGAGTGAGTGCGTGCTTGTATCATTTTGTGTGGTTCAATAGTTCCTCAGTGTCTGTGTAATTTAGTGTCTTTATCCAATTTGTTAACATTTTTTTACAGTCATGTAACTTTTTATTGTATATATATATATGTTTATTGATCCTATTATAGAGTTGGCATGATAGTGTACCATATTGAATCGCAGCAAATTTAGTTTTTGTTTGTGGAACTTGTGCTATAAGATCTCTTCGCCTTCTTGTTAATCTATCAGGATCATATGGTACATTCTTATGTTTTTTTAGAACAGTGTTTATGATATATATCTTTCTAACAGAAAGCAATCCACTATCCCGATAGAGTAATTCAGTAGGGTATGAGATCCTTTTGAAATACATTATTTTTATAACAGCACGTTGTCCTCTTTCAACATGTATAAACTTTGATTTTGCTGCGCCGCCCCATATTGGGATGCAGTAGGCTATAACAGATTGTGCTATAGAGATGTATATTTCATTTAACAGATTTCTGTGGGCGCCTGATTTCTTATTTACATCTGTTGGCAAAATGTGTCTTAAGGTTTTAAAAATCCACCCCAGTTTCCTAATCCGTCCAGTGACATGTTCAATATGAGAGTACCATGATAATTTGTGGTCAATTATTACACCTAAGTATTTTGTTTCCAGAACTTTATTAATATTGGGACAATTACAGTTATTATTCATAGGTTGATCACATGAGTGTACTTTGATGTTGAACACTTCATCTGGTTGTGATTGTTTATAGATGCAGAAGCATATGTAATTAGTTTTTGAAGTATTTAACGTGAGAAGATTGCCATCAAGCCAAGACGCAATTTGGAACATACCCAACTCTGCCTTAATTTTAACGTCAGACCAGCTATGTCCATGAAAGACAACAGCAGTGTCATCGGCGTAGGAGAATATATTTGCGTTTTCAACTTTTAGGTTACAAAGGTCATTTATATAAGCTAGAAAAAGTGTGGGACCCAGGACACTACCTTGCGGTACGCCAAATGACACATCAGCATCATCACTAATGTGCCCTCCAATCTTAACCCTCTGTTTTCTGTTGGTTAAGTAATCTGTAAAGAATTTGAGAGGAGTTCCTCTTATTCCGAATTTGGAATCCAGTTTATTCACAAGGGTGGGAACGGAAACGGTGTCAAATGCTTTTTTTAGATCTAGAAATACCGTCAAACATTTCTCTCCTCTGTCCAGATGATCAGTTACTAACGAAGTGAGAGCTCCAACTGCATCTTCGGTGGAAACTCCCTGTCTAAAGCCAAATTGCGTTGGGGATATCATTTTAAACTTATTCAAGTAAGCTACTAATCTACTATTGACTAATTTTTCTATTACCTTAGATAAGGCTGGCAACACCGAGATAGGCCTATAATTATTGACATCGTTTCTGCTCCCTCCCTTGTGGACCGGCGTAATAACAGATTGTTTCAGAGGAGCGGGGAATACTCCGTCTCTAAAGCAGAGGTTAGCTAGATGGGCAATGACAGGGGTCAGTTCTTTATGAAAGTATTTTAAGAATTTTGTTGATATACCATCCCATCCAGAAGCACTATTAGCCTTCAAGTTCCCAATGATTCTTTCTACTTCTTCAATGTCAATATCTAAGAGCACAAATGAGTTGGTTTGTGTATGTAAATTGTTGCGTTGATCATAAGTGCTGCTATTATTTCTAGGCTGTATTTGTTCAGCTAATGCTTTTCCTATGTTCGCAAGATAGGTATTAACAAAGTTTACCGACTCAGTTGGAGTTGTTTTAATATTTATCAATTCTGTACTTTGGTTTTTAGTTTTGTTCGTATATGTAATTGTTTTTATATTTTTCCAAAGCAATTTTGTGTTAGATACTGAATTAGCTAATAATTCTCTTTCATATTTTCTTTTAATTTTTTTAATAAGGTTGTTACAGTAGTTTCTATATCGGTTATACGTGATTTTGAGAATATCATTATCTGGGTCAGCGCGCGATTGTTTTTGTAATTTATTACGATTTTTTATACAACGGAGTATTCCCGAGGTTATCCACGGTTTTATGATACGTTTGTTGTTGGGAATATTTCTAATTGTAGTATTATTCTTAATCGTTTCTGTAAGTTTTTTTATAAGTAGATCTGTTAGTGCAATAGGATCATTGCAGGACATTAATTCGTGTATGTTATTTCCTTGTAAGTAGTTTAATGCTTGCTCAAAATTTAGGGTGGCAACATTTTTATCTACAGTTTCCTTATTTTTTGTTTTCGATAGTGATAAAAATATAGTGAAATGGTCCGTGATGGAAGTCTGTAATGTAGCGATTGATGCATAATTTTTACTCCGATTAATTCGTATCATGAAATGGTCTAAGCAATTTTGTTCTCTGGTAGGTAGTGTGTGACCCGGCATTATACCATAAGCTGACAAAGTGTTAAGGTAATTGAGGCGGTTATTTCGCTCACTGAGCGCCTCAGTATTTTTAGGCCTAATGTTAATATTTATATCCCCAGCTATTATTACGTTTTTCTGCAAGTTTATGTAATCTAGTTGTGAACAGAGCGAGTCTAAGAAGTTGTTTATATTTGTGTTTGCCGGCGAACGATATATGCATAACACAGACATATTAAAAATATCTACCCGAAGACACGAGGCCTGGAATAACTTTATTTCTTGTATTTTTGGTTTTATTGTATTTTTCACATAAACAACCACCCCATCATTCTGATTGTATTGACGCGCCGTGGCATAGGACTGATAATTAGCTAGTTGTGGTATAGGTTTATTAATATTTAATCTACATTCCGTTAGTATGATCAAATCCATATCAATGTTAAGTGACGATAACATAACAACAAAATCATCAAAATTGCAGTAGATGCTCCTTATGTTCTGAGCAAGCATAGTTAAATCATTTTTATTAACACAAATATGACTAGACAGATTAGAAGGATCACATTCGATTGAGCTTGATATTTCAATTTGATCAATATCGTTAACTGTTTCAATTGTATTATTCATATCGAAATTTCCAATTAGAATGTAGTGGCGTCTCGAACGTAAAAAAAAAAAAAAAAAATACCCCCGATTAATAAGCGAGTGAAGTCCATTATTATAGTAACAAAAAGTGGGTATATGTATGATATTATTGTAAATGTTGCTTGACTGGGTATTACTAATTCGTTCAAAGTATAAAATATGTTAAGATATGCTTTCACAAACAGACTCTGAGACGTATATGTGTATTTAGTGACCTGTGTTTGTGTTTTGTATAATGTGGCTATGTGTGAGTAAGTAAATAGTGTTGAACATGAATGAGAGTAAGTGTTTGTGTGAGTACTCAGTTTTCTATAACATGCAAAAAAGTATATTATTACTATTTCATTAAAATTACACAGTGCGAACTGCAAACAAACATTTAGTAAGAAAAAAATCAATAAGGTACTCAAACAAATGTAAACTAATAGTATAATTGTGTACCCTCGTAGTGCAAAGACACAATAACAAGCGATTAGTCATACTTTCTGCATTAGCTGCTGTATTTGTGCCTCGCTATTAATAATTATAGTCGCAGCCTGGTCATCCTGCTTTACGAGTACTTTGCCGTATGCAGTCCAGCAATACTTGTATGCGCCAGATTTTTTTAAGTCACGGGCGAGGAAATATAAGCGAGAACCTTTGGAGGTTAAGTGCTCCGCCAGGAATATCGGTGTGTCTTCATGCGTTTTAAAGCCTAGATGCTTGCAACATAATTTGGTCTTATGTCTGATGTTAAAATTCTTAGCCATTTTTAGAATATCGTCTTTGAGGAGTGTAGATCCTGTTTCGACAACTATGGGTGTATTATAGTTCTGTTTGTTTCCACGCACCCTATAAATGTCCTTGATGTCATTTTTAATTATGGAACAATCAATATTCTGAGAAAGATTCATCACCATTTCAATTAAGTCCTGCCTAGACTCACCCGCAGTTTTAGGCACATTTTTTATCACGAAATTAGCCTTACGACACCCCGTTGCCAGTTCCTCAATTTTATGCTCCAGAGTTGTGATATACTTCTTATCCTCTTTTGACTGATTTTCCAGGCAGGAAATTTTCTTTTCGAGGTCTTGGTTCTGTGACGAGAGCAGTTTAATAGTATCTTGTATGTTAAGATTTGTTTCCTGGATTTCTTTCAGAGTTAAAGAGACTTGTTTTATCTCATGTTCGTGTTTGGTCATAAATGCAGCCATCATTTCCTTTATTTCTCTTTTGAAATCATCTAATTGTTCAGCAAATAAGATGTCCTCCCGGCTTCTTTTTGTTCTCTGGAATACGTAACGAGGCGGCGAGATGTTGGCATTATTGCTTATATGGTCAATCTCTGACTCCGAGACAGATTTATTCATCGGAGAAGCCATAGTGTAATATATTATAGAACATACAAGATAGCAAAACAATGCCGGTAATGTATTTATGTAGGTAGATGTCCAATAATAATATTGTTTAGATTTCTTACTTTCGAGCGGCGTAGCAGATCACGAGCGGCGAGGTAGCGCGTAGCAGATAAATTAGCAGCGTAGCACTTGTAGCAGCCGCGTAGCCAACTCGATGATGTAGTATAGGTCCAAACCGCACACGGGACAGTAGTTACGAGTAAAAATAGCTGCGTTGATTTGGCGTAGCGGATACCACCGCGGTCTCGACCCGGCGCGCACCGAGAAACACAGGCTCAATCCCACAGAGATGATGGCACTTTTTCTAAGTTTGTTTACGTTATTTTAATAATAATGAACAGCTGAGCTCGGCGGTGAGAGCAAGACTTCCGACACTATCAAATATGGCCACTGCGTCCAACGAGAATGTACCCAAGATAGAAAAGGAGGGTCCGAGTTTGACTGATAAATACACAGATTTTAACTAAATAATTTAACAAAAAATATTGGAGATGTTTCCACACGACACACAAACACGTCCGATCCAAACAAACGCCTAAGCGAAGAGGATTATCACTTTGCATTATCACTTTGGGAGACCTGTACGTACAAAATATTAAAAAATGTAACGAAGATTAGAAGAAATGCTTGTACTCTTTTTTAATAACTGTTCAACCCATCAAGTTCAAAATAATTTTCGGAGAAAGTCGTTTTGAATTTATACTTTTGAGAATTTTTCATATTTTTTAAACTTGTGGTTCAACAACAACAACAACAAGTTTCAAACCAAAGCACAACATCCTAGCATCTAATCTCTTCACCACCCATGGTTGATTGGTAGAGAATGTCCAAGGCATTAAGCCCATCTTTGCATATAATTTTATGCGAATGAATAAATTAATAAATCTGTGAAAGTTTCAACTGTCGAATTATCCCAGTTCTTGAGATACAGCTTAATGACAGACAGAGAGACAGCGGAGTTTTATTGGTAAAGTCCTGTTTTTATACTGTGTGTACGGGACCCTAAAAACAGCTTTGTAATTTCGGCCTGTCCATCAGTTGGTCGGGTTGTGTGTCACACCCGTTCTCTCGTTTTAAATAAATCAAAAAGTTCCTGACGTGTAATTGTCGCACATCGCTCGGTTGGTCGTAGTTTTGCGGGAACTAATATGGCGGCCTAACGAACTATCGGATTACAGAAGTTCAGCTTTTTAACTAGCATCAGTATTGGAACATGGAGTGTAGGAATAATCTTGTTTGGAACTTTTTGTGTCTAGGGGTTTGGCAATTTTCCATTCGCTTGGACCAATTTAATTGTGGTAAGTTGTCATAGTATCTCATTTTAGGCCTCCTACGTACCGCTTCAATGGTAGAACGGAATCCCATATTCGGCACACTAGTTAATACTGATCTGTGTAGAATGATCCTGATTTAGTATTTCAGTTCTTTTTTTAAATTATGAACTGGTACTTCACCGCGATCCCTCCTGAATATAAGCAATGACGCAATCGTTGATGGTAAAGCGCGCTAGTTTATCAAGAGCCTATTGAAATAATTAAAAAATTAAAAAAAGAGTGAATAGGATGGAAGACGGCAGTTGAGCGACGTGATGCAATGTTTAACGCAACAACACGACCAACGATGCTGCACTAGAGGGAAACTGATCTGGAGACGCTCCACGACCAAACTCCCAACACGACAACATTAGGACATCGTACCCGGCACACATCGCAACACAACTGCTCAGACCCGTCCTCCGTACGGCTTCACCAGATATCATGCCGGAACACGACGAGTCGCTTGGCGGCAAGACTTTGTCTGGTTGTAACTTCTGAAAGCAGCCGATGTTATGGCCTACCAACGAAAAATCAGTTGATATTTGGCGTGACTTGAACAGCGTTTTTACAGCCGTAAGACCTAGGCCACTTGCGGCGTTCACAGATCTATCCTAGGTTGTAAACCTGGACGACATTTTTTGTGAAAGGTGATATGAAAAACTACAGGGTCAAGGGAAGGTAGGAATTTATGATATAGGTATGTACGTACAACTCCGCCCTGACTCCCTCCGCGCTGCCGCTTGTTATGTGAATGTATCAATTCACAGTGCATTAATAGTGCCCAGTCACTCCCTGCAGGGATTTTGTTTACTTTTCCAAAACTAAATCAAGTTTAGACATGAGTTTTAATTAGTTTTCTGGTACGCGTTAATGTGGCCAGTTTGTTGATTTCGTACTGAAGGTCGTAGCACACTCCGCTTGGTAGGTAGCGGTGTCAGTGAATTTACAATTTAGGACGGGGGTAAAACACAGGAAATTGCAAGCTCAAATATGATTGACAATCACTTAAGGATTTACTTAGAAGATTAGAACTGCCGAACGATTCTATAAAAGCAAGAAGAGTCAGAAGAGAGCTGTTAATTCGTAACAACAGTTAGAATAACTTCAAATAAGTCTTTACGGTGAGATAGTTACATGTACTGTGAACAACCGCGCGCGAGCTAAGCGAGCATAACATACATATATAATCAGCCTATAATATTCCCACCTTCTTCTTCTTCTTCTTCAGCCTATGGATGTCCACTGCTGAACAAAGGCCTCCCCCGAGGCTTTCCACGCTGACCGGTCTTGTGCTGCCCGCATCCATCGGCTTCCCGCGACGTTCACTAGGTCATCGGTCCACCTTGTTGGGGGCCTCCCTACACTGCGTCTTCTAGTACGTGGCCGCCACTCCAGAACCTTACTGCCCCATCGGCCATCGGTTCTACGAGCAATGTGCCCTGTCCACTGCCACAAGTTTAGCGACTTTGGTTCTTCTGCGGATCTCCTCATTTCTGATTCGATCACGCAGAGAAACTCCGAGCATAGTTACACCTACCTACCACAATATCCTGGGACACAGGCCTCCTTTTGGTGAGAGGCAGTGGGCTGTAATCTACCACGCGGACCCAGGTTGCTAGACGTCCCATGTCTTCGAAATTTTGCCTCTAAGATATAAGTTATATAAGTTTCCTCACGATGTTTTCCTTCAACCTTTTGAGAGCAGTGGTGAAGAAATATTAACACAACGTAAAGTGCCTGACGGGGTTTGGTTACGACTTACAACTCGTAACTCGCGGCTGATAACACTAAGCCACCACAGCTCTGTTTCTTCTTTCTCTGTTTCAAAAAAATTCGTCGCCGTGCTTCATGTGACTCGAGCTACATTAGTGGTGGTCCAGGAAAATGAGCTCTAATATTTTAGTAGAAGGTATATTTTGCCCTTTTTAAATGTAATTGAATGGATCATAAACAATACTAACAACCAACAAAACTAGAAGCGAGAATGAAGTAACAAAATTCGTTAAAAGTGAAATTTTTTAGGTGTGGTGTGTTTTGTGGTCAGCATGGACGGGTACGTAATTTACAAAAATGAAATGTTTTTAAAGAAACCATATATTTAATTTATTTTAGATGTAAAGATAAACTAATAAAGAAAATAAATAAAGTATAAAAAACACTTGTTACCCATTTAGATTTTAATGTATTTAAAAAAATCTATACGTTAATATTCTGCATGCGAATTTTGATCACTGTTAGTTAATTATTTTAACCCTACCGAAACGCATTTAAAAATTAAATAGCTAGGTCGTTTAATCAGCTTCTCAGCACAGTTATCTTTTTTTAAAGAACCTCTCCATTGAGTCATAAATCGTGTTTTAATCGCAAGCGGCAAGCTCCTAGAAAAAGCGCGCGAACTAAAGCACGTGACGGTCGGCGCCCGAACAGGCGTAAGCAATTGAGTGGTTAAGCAAGCGCTTTTTCCAAATTATTCGTAATTATTTGGCTGTTTATATACCATTAACATAGGATGCGAACATATTTTAATATTTTAGATGATATAGTTCTAGAATTATCCGCATCTAAGACTTTGTACCTATGTATTTTGGGTATCAGGAAATCAGACAAAATAAAAATCAAAAGTTATTTATTCAAATTAGGCTGAGAATCAGCAGTTTTTGAACGTCAATATTACATAAGACAGTCCCCCAAAACGCACACCACGACATTTCCTGAGAAGAAGAGACGGAACAAACTCCCCAGGAGCACAGCTGTCTGTTCATTTCAAAAAACACATGACTTTAGACTTAATTAAACATAAATAGACATAGTTTACAGTTTGTAGATAATTACAAGTATTTGTGTGGTTAGACAGCGGTTTAATTCCATAACACATTATCTACAAAGGGTTCATTTTGACAGTTCAACAACATTCATTGCGTTATTTACGTTGTTGAACAGCGATATCTTAAATAAGGAGTTTTGGCGGGAAAGTCAAGCGGAGTGTCACGATTATTTTTCATTTTAATTTTAAAATTATTTATAGTGTTGTTTACTAACTAAAAGTGCGTGTTTTATGTAGTAAAAAGTGCATTCAGTAAATAATTCATAAAGAACAGTGAAATATCGCAGCATAGGGGCCACATTATGACTTTGCCTGAAACCTCCATCGTAAGACGGTTCACGCGGCCGTCTTTTTCGACATGAATAATTCATTACGTGACATTGGCTAAATGCACAAACCGTGCGAAGCCAAAAAGAAAGAAAGAAGAATTATCTTAAATAAATATTTTGAAGTGTTCTTTAGACAAAGGGATTTGGTATAAAACCATACAGGAAAAGGCTGACCTTTTCGTATACCCTGGTTTGTAAATATTAATTTAAGTTGAACATTAGTTGTAATGGCTCATAGGCTCGGATCTGGATACATATGTATGTAATTACTTTATGTTCATGATGAGAAAAATTATCTCTCCTAACAATGTGGAGTGTAGAGTTGTAGAAAACTTTAACTGCTTATTTAAGGACTGTGTTCGAAGTCAGCAAGTCAAGCTAGCAAGAACATAATGATTTAGCTATAAAGATGAAAACCTATTACATATATTTGATAGACTGCAGTAGCTTGATCTACCAGCGTTTGTACAAATGATTCGTTTAGGACCTTGACGTAGAACAGGTTTGAAATAGGCACATTCCATACTAATGGCGATAGTGCGAATAATCTGCTTAGGTTTATGGTCTAGTTTATTTTGTGTACGATGGGACGGACAAATTTGAAATTTATGTTTCAAGTGACATTTTACAAATTAATTGTTTACCAGCGCCTTCTTGCCAATTTCATTCGAGCGCCAACTATCTACTAGATGATTCATATGCTCACAGGTGTGCCCAGAACACCTTACCAAAGTTTCATCGCAAACTTGTCAATGGTTTCGAAACGCAGGGGGAGAAACATACATTTATAGATATAAACTAACCAGATACACTACGACTTGAATTACAATTTTACATAATTATGATTTTTATTTGAGTACATATTATACACACCTTGAGTGCGTGTTTGGATCTCTATCTTGCAATGATCGATCGGAAAGTAATAGATCGTCCAATATGAAAACCAGCTCATAACAGAAAAGCCACGTCACCCATCTGTTTTATTTTACTACTTATTTATTATAAACTAGGTATCTATAAAATATTTTGTTTCTGTGACCACATCATCATAATTAAAAAATCCCTGTAACACCTACAAGAAATTCTATATATCTATCACTTATCACGTGTCGAATGGCAGCTATCAAATTAGTGATTTACTGCCGAGATAATAATCTAAAATGACTCGGTTTTCTTTTAGTTTCTGAAAATATAAAACAGGATAATCTTGTTCTCATCGATCATATTAGAAGGTACATGATACGTCTTCTAGGCTTTATATTTCTATTTAATAATAGTCTTTATTGATTGTTTCCAAGACAAGGATCGCTTGTTAAAGATACCGAGAAAATGTTTATGAAGTATATCAACAAGTAAATATTCAAACTGAAGAGAATTCGGAATTCATTTCAGTGACAATACTCACTTTTTATATATTATAGTGCTTGACCTTAATTCCGCCCGATGGCAAGCAGTGGTGCAATCGTTGATGGAAGAGCGAGTTAGTTTATTAAGAGCCTATTCACTCAAAAAATCTGAGTGAATAGGAAGGAAGAGGGCAGTTGGGCGAGGTGATGCAATGGAGGTGGCACGGCACCCTGTCGTTCAGGGTGACGCAGGTACTGTCGGGGCACGGTTGCTTCGACAAGTTCCTGCGTCGCTTAGGCAGGGAGCCGGACGCTCGGTGCCACCACTGCGTCCAATGCGGGGAGGACACGGCGCAGCACACGCTCTCCGAGTGTGTGGCTTGGGAGGAGCAGCGCCGTGTCCTCACAAACGAAGTAGGACGCGACCTGAAGCTGCCGGCAGTAGTGCGGAGGATGTTCGGTAGCACAGAGTTGTGGGACGCGGTGGTGTCCTTCTGCGAGGACGTGATGTCGCAGAACGAAGCTGCGGAACGGGAGAGGGAGATCTCAACTCCCTTCCCGGGCCGCAGAAGACGCACCGGGCGCCGAGGAAGACCCATTCATGGAGGGCGGAAGAGGGCGTTAGGAAGTGGGCCTCGCCCCTGGGGGCGAGGGACATGGGGAAGTCCCCGCCCCCTATTGATGGACCCCAAGGCAGAGGCGCGCGCGAGAGTCGCCGCGCGCCTTTGAGGCGATGCACGGGGTAGTTTAACACCCCACTACCCCGTGCAGGAGACGAGGCCCGGACAGACCGGGCCAGCACGATGGTGTGGGGCCGTGGAAGAATTTAGACTCCCGCGGCCCCCCGCGGCGCTCGTGATAGAAGAGACACCGGGGTGGTTTTAGTCAGTAAAAGTCTGACAGACCCCGTCGCCCACCCCAGGGCGGCGGAGATCCTATGAGGATTTCCACACCGGAAAAAAAAAAGGTGATGCAATGTTACACCCAACAAACCGACCGTCAGAGGGTGATTGATCTGGAGATCCTCCACGACCAAATTCTAGACGCAACAACATTTGGCACATCGTATCCGGCCCGCATCGCACACTCACACTACTGCTTAGACCCGTCCTCCGTGCGGCTTCTCCAGACATCATGCCGGAACACGACGAATCGCTTGGCTGTAAGACTTTGTCTGGTGGGTGGTAACTTACAGCCGATGTTATGGCCTACCACCGAATGATGCATGCAGTAAGCATTCAAAGTCGTTAAAAAGTCATTGTTCAACAAAAAGCCTACTACTTCTGTTATCTTACTAGGAGCATTCCACTATAAGAATGGCTTTGCAAGTAGACTGCGCGGGCCAGTAAACTAGTATTAAAAGAAGAACCATGTAAAAAGCTGATATAGGTTACATTATAATCTGTACTTATGCTTTCATTTGATGATTAGGACAACACAAACAAAAACAAACCTTATAGCTCTTCTCGCAAACAAATATTTGCTTTGCGAATAAATTCTCGTGGCATGAGCGGAGCTCGCGCGGTGACTGTTTTTGGCGGTAATTACTCTCTATATTTGATCTAACCTTTTTTTGTACTCTTTTCAAGTTAATAGAGTTTATTCATAACACTTTTTCCATTGGGTATTAACTACTTAAGTCTTATGTACGCTTGGTGATGGCTTAAACCGATTAGTAGACGTCGTTCGGCTGAAACTAGCGCACTTTACCATCAACGATTGCATCACTGCTTACCATCAGGCGGGATCGCGGTCAAGCCAGATATAATGTTTTTAAAAAATTAGAAAAATGTGTAGGTAAAGCCTTATGCTGCGAGACATGCCTAATGTTTGAAGTGCTTCTAATATAACGATAATTTATTCTATTACGAGTAAGATTATGAAAACAAACTCAAAACTCAACGCATCAAATGAAGACAAATAAATGTTTTAGTAAGTTCAACTGACAGCCTACAAAATGATTAATCGGAATTCAAGACAATACTGCGTTTAAAGCGTCCTCGTCGAACAGTTCACTCAGAAGCTTATTAACAGTTCTATTTTCGTCGTTCAGCTACTTGACTTGAAAGGATGCTTCTAGAACATATGCAGGCCTCAAAGTTGGACTGAAGATGTGGATATCGAAGACCAAAGTTATGTGCAATGAAACAATTTTTTCTTTGGGTGGGAAATTAACAAATTACCTCTACCGCTCTAGACGGACAGAAGACGCACGTATGAATAAATAATAGATGGTATTGAATGACGATATGTATTTATTACTGACGTTGAGAGGAAGAAGAAACGATACGGACTGTTAAACAGAACTAAAGCTAAATTATATAAGACTAGTGATCTTACAAGCGAGTTTATAAGCGTGGCGGCTTCTACAAAGTAGTACGTGCACCGGCGCGGTGTCGCACGCGCTTGATTTCTATGTGACCTCCGCTCCTTAGTTATAATTATTTAACAGTTGATTTTCTGATCTCATCCGCCTTGTGATAGATATGTACAAGACTGTAAAATAATATGAAATAACATAGCCTTGTTTTTCAAGATTCCTCTTTCTTTTGTTTAAAATTTTCTTTTTTTTTTTATTAATTTATAAACCAGCGCTTGACCGCAATCACGCCTGATGGTAAGCAGTGACGCAATCGTTGATGGTAAAGCGCACTAGTTTATTAAGAGCCTATTCACTCTAGCCTTGAAGACACTCAAATTGTAGTCCGACGGAAACACCGCCGCCGGCAGATTGTTCCAATCCCTCGATGTACGCGGTATAAAGGAGGAGACGAAACGCTTCGTCCGGATCGTAGAGGTGTTAACAACATAAGGGTGGAAACTCGCCGTACGACGGGTCGTCCGATGGTGGAACGGAGATGGGGGAATTAAATCGTGCAATTCCCTCGCACACTCCCCAAAATGAACACCGAAAGGCTGGCTACTCTACGCCTGTGCTCTAGGCTTTGGAGACCGGCTCGAGTTAAATCAAGTTAAATCGCTGTGGTTTGTAAAATTGTATATCGTTTACTTGTAGACACGTAATATATATTTCTATAATACACACCACATCACTAGCACCCTAATTGCGTAACACACTGTTTGTCTGAATTTGAATAATTTTTGAGCGTATTGCTAATCCATTGCTAATTATATCCGATCAATGTGTCTGTTAAACAACATAAATGCTACAATGAATATTTTTAAACTGTCAAAATGAAACCCATTGCTACTGAAAGTGTGTTGCACAAACACCTCGCAGACTCTGGTGCTCAGACTTCATCATCATCATCGTTTTTTTTTTTTTTTTTTTTAAATAATTTTAAACTAGCTCTTGACCGCAATCCCGCCTGATGGTAAGCAGAGATGAGATCGTTGATGGTAAAGCGCGCTAGTTTATTAACAGCCTATTCACTCAGATAAACTGAGCGAATAGGAAGGAAGACGGCAGTTGAGCGAGGTGATGCAATGTTAAACCCAACAATACGACCAACGATGCTGCGGCAAAGGGAGATTGATCCGAAGACCTTCCACGACCAAACTCCCAACACAACAACATTTGGCGCATCGTACCCGGCACACATCGCAACACAACTGCTCAGACCCGTCCTCCATACGGCTTCACCAGACATCATGCCGGAACACGACAAATCGCTTGGCGGCAAGACTTTGTCTGGTGGGTGGTAACTTCTGCCGGCGGCCGATGTTATGGCCTACCACCGAGAGCTGAAAGACGTCCACTGTTGTACATAGGCCTCCCTCAAGGATCTCCACGGCGACCGGCCCTGCGCATTCCGCATCCAACGGTTCTCGCGACCTTCACCTGATCGTTGGTCTACCATGTCGGAGGCCTACCCACGCTGCGTCTTCCGGTGCATCGGTCCTACGGGCAGTATGCCTAGCCCGCTGCCATTTAAGTGTGGCAATTCATGGGGCTTCTTCGAGCTCAGATATGTGTGACTCATATAAAACATAACCTCGGTAAGTCTAACTAAACCAATATGTTTATAGTACTTTTTCTTTATCGCTATTTGTGGACAAAAATAACAATAATAATTCTTAAATATATTACAGTAATGGTCAAATTTCAACCTATCTATCTTTGTACCCGTGAAGGCTCAGTGTTTAGTAAATCAACCTTGTGTTTGATTTCTCTACTCATCATTATCTCAGTGTTAATCCCAGTCGCATCCGAAGCTTTTCAGCTTTGGAGTCTGGGGTCCGCGTTACCAGTCTAACTGCTGATTTTGGCTAAACTTCGATATTTTCCGTGAAGCGACTGCCGTCTGATCTCCACAACCCGAAGGCGATTTCGAAGCATTGCAGTTAGACCAATTGTTGAACTTTTGAGGGCTTCAACAACCCGTAACGACTACCATTAGATATTTGTATGGAAACCAGGACCAACGGCTTTTTTTTTTTAATAATTATAAACTTGCGCTTGACCGCAATCCCGCCTGATGGTAAGCAGTGATGCGATCGTTGATGGTAATGCGCGCTAGTTTATTAAGAGCCTATTCACTCAGAAAAACTGAGCGAATAGGAAGGAAGACGGCAGTTGAGCGAGGTGATACAATGTTAAACCCAACAACACGACCAACGATGCTGCGCCAAAGGGAGATTGATCTGAAGACCCTCCACGACCAAACTCCCAAAACAACAACATTAGGCGCATCGTATCCGGCACACATCGCTCACAACAACACAACTGCTCAGACCTGTCCTCCGTACGGCTTCACCAGACATCATGCCGGAACACGACAAATCGCTTTCCAAGGCACGACCAGACCAGTGCAAATATTTATTTTATCTTACAAAAACGGCAGATTCTATATGTACACCCCTCCATATTATTTATAATAAATGTATTTCAGAAGGTTCATTTCCTGAAATATGGAAAAGTGCTAACATTACGCCCGTTCATAAATCAGGTTCTAAACATAATATTGAGAACTACCGCCCTATCTCCATTTTGTCCGCTTTGTCGAAGCTCTTTGAAAGACTGGTTCACAACGAACTTTATCCTATTTTACACAACTTGATACTTAAGCAGCAGCATGGATTTGTTCAAAAAAGGTCCACTATAACAAATCTATTGGTTTTCACAGATTTTTTATTCAATAACATGGATCACCAAGTGCAAATAGATGCTGTTTATACAGACTTCCAGAAAGCTTTTGACAAGGTGGACCATGAGCTGCTTTTGACAAAAATAGCTTTCAATGGTATACGAGGTGATTTATTACGCTGGTTTGTATCATACGTTACTAATAGAACCCAGAAAGTGGTCATCAAAGGCTTTGAATCCACATCCATACATGTCACGTCCGGCGTGCCCCAGGGTTCAATTTTAGGCCCTCTCCTATTTGTTCTTTTCATTAATGACTTAAATCAATGTTTCAGATATTCAAAATTTTTACTGTATGCCGATGACCTTAAAATATTTAGAAAAATTCAAAATAAAAACGATTGTTCTTTATTCCAAGACGATTTGGATAGATTCTCGGCATATTGTATCAAAAATAAGCTAAAGTTAAACATCCTTAAATGCTCGTCTATAACATTCACCAAAAATAAAAATAGTGTAACTCACACATACAACCTAAATAACGCCCCATTGCATAGAGTTCCTGTAATCAGAGACCTTGGGGTACTTTTGGATAGTAAACTTCACCTGGACCAACACATTGATAACATTATTAGTAATGCGTTTCGCATGTATGGATTTGTGATGAGATGCATGACCGATTTTAAACGTACTCGCACGTACATTCATTTATACAAATCTTTAGTGAGATCACAGTTGGAGTATGCTGTAATGGTATGGAACCCCCTGTACAAAAAATACATAGACAACCTAGAAATCGTTCAACGTAAATTCCTTAAAGCCACACATTATCGTTGCTTCCGAAAAAAAACATCCTACGTTAATTTATTGAAATATTATAAATTAACTACTTTAAGTGATAGACGCACTTTTTTGGAAACTAAGTTTCTTTATGACCTGTGTAATAACAAATATGATTGCTCAGATCTGACAAACAAATTGTGCTATATAGTACCTAGAACTGTTGTGCGGCGTGGGGTGCGTGGTTGCCCGTTATTTGCAGTGTCTTCTTGTCGCACCAACGCGGGTGTCCGCGCACCTTTACGACGTTTAGCAAAAAATTATAATACTCTTTTTTCAGAATTAGATTTATTTTCATTGTCAGCTAATAAAATTCGCATTGAACTTCTTAAGATGATCGAGGGAGCGGAGGATTAACCGTGTCCCGTATGTATATGTGTATGTATATATATATATATGTACATTAGTATTATAAGATTTGTTCATTTTTAAGTTTAATTAGTAATGTTGTACTCGTGCTCTTCTATTCGAATATGTAATATGTGGATAACGTAGTTGGTTACGCACTGATATACCTATTTATAAGCCATTTTTAACTATGTAGTGTGTAATTGTTGGTTTTCCTTAATAAATAAAATAAAATAAAATAAAATAAAATATTCATATTCATAGATACAAATATTTTCACAGCGCGGGGATTCTCCTTGCGCAGCGGCCGCGTTCGCTACCGCTACGCCACGGAGGCTGTCGCAGTTTCATTCCTCTACTACCTTGAGTTAAAGTCAGAGAGATGTCAGCACGTTGTGATAGGTTCACTAGAATCGATAAGGGCCGCAGGTTATTCGAAAGAGATACCCTGGACCCGGGTACAGGCAAATGAACGAATACACATGAAGAACACGACCTTCCGCTCCGCACAGAGCGAGAAAAGTTATTTGATGATTTTCCACCCAAAAAACAGGTCTCAGGTTCCATTCCAACATCGGGAAATGTGCTATTAGGTCTTTCCAATAGGAATTTCTCAAAATTTTTGTCTGATGCTAATAGTTACGTAAGTTAGTAGTACGTTTACTATTTGGATAGCATGCCGCACTTGCAACTTGGATAGTAAACGTAACAAGTGAAATGTAAAGATACCTACATTAAACAATCCTCTGCCTAGAGCTTCAAGGAATAATGGCGTGATGTTATGTAAACCTAGATGGAACACATAAATCTCTGTTGGCTTGTCGCCACATTATTAGATGGCAGCCGTGCGTTGTAAGGCCGGGTCACTAATTCCAATATCATTATTGAAGGATTTACAAGATAATTTATTGACTGGTGCGCTGATGTGATTTTTTTTTTATCATTATAAGTTTAAGGACTAGTTAGTGCTTGACCACAATCCTGCCTGATGGTAAGCACTGATGTAATCTTTGATGGTAAAGTGCGATAGTTTTTTAAGAGCCTATTCACTCTAGCCTGGAAGACACTTGAATTGTAGTCAGACGGAAACACCTCCGCTAGCAAATTATTCCAGTCCCCCGGTGTGCGTGGTATAAAAAACGAGGCGAAACGCTTCGTTCAGATTGTAGTGGTGTCAACAACGTAACAGTAGTGTCCCTTACGACGGGTCGTCCGATCATGGAACGGAAATGAGGAATTAAGTCATGCAATTCCCTCGCACACTCTCCAAAATGCATCCTGTAGAACACCGACAGGATGGCTAGTCTTCGCCTGTACTCCAGGCTTCGGAGACCATTTTGAACCAAATCGGCCAGGTTTATATTTAATGCGTTATTTGCTTACTGCGTTTTTTTCTTAAGGCGCTTAACGCACGGCCCGCACACCGCGCGGCAGGCGGTGAAGCGGATCTCACGTCGCATTGACCTCTACTAAATCCGTAGATGCCTCACACACAGTTCGTGTGAACAAACTGGTCAAAACAATCTTAAATCTATTCGCGCGGATAGGCGCATGAACCGCCTTACCGCGCGGAGCACCGCTGCGAAGTCTGCTTTACCCTCGCCGCCCTCCGCCAATATACAAGACGCCTTAGCGCATACATTCATAAAATAACTTATAACAAAAAAGGTCTGAGCAGTTGTGTTGCGATGTGTGCCGGGTACGATGCACCTAATGTTGTTGTGTTGGGAGTTTGGTCGTGGAGGGTCTTCAGATCAATATCCCTTTGGCGCAGCATCGTTGGTCATGTTGTTGGGATTAACATTGCATCACCTCGCTCAACTGCCGTCTTCCTTCCTATTCGCTCAGTTTTTCTTTTTTTTTTCAGGCTCTTAATGAACTAGCACGCTTTACCATCAACGATTGCATCACTGCTTACCATCAGGCGGGATTGCGGTCAAACGCTATTTTATAATTAATAAAAAAAATTCTTACATGTTACTTTATTGATATAAAAAGCAGAAAAATCATCAATCAGTTTGATATTCAAATAACTTACACCTCTTTAGTACCCACGCCCAATATACATTCATAGCATTGTATAGGCTTTCCTTTCAATAAGAGGGCAGCTTATACCAGAAAATTGAACTGTATAGTTTGATAGACCTTTAGTTATGATACTTTATTTTGATCTAAATGATAAATGACTTCTAAACGAAGAAGGTAGACATTAAGAGGATTACAATAACTTGTTCATTTACATCGTAGACAGCCGATAAAGTTGTGCCTTCAGTCGGCCTGTATCGTGGCAACAAGGTCAGAGTAAGTCAGTGGAGTAAGGTCTAATTAAAAATGAATTTGAGACTATTTTGTATGATAGTGGTCGGTCATTTAATGAAACATATCTTGTATATATATAAGATAGTGATAGTTTAGATGAGATCCCTCACAGACCCCGATGAGCCTCACAGACCCCGATGACCCCATAACCCTCCTCCAAGAGGCCAATAGGGCCACCAGCACAACACACAAAACAAGACTCGCCGCCGAGGTCCGAGGTGGCGACGCGTTCAACGTAGTAGCCCCCTCCCCCGTCCCATGTCCGATAAAGGCCAGCCCGCGCCACAGCTGAGCCAGTAAATATAATTTCCCAACTATGACCTCTGAGTTTGTTTCGGACGTTTCTTCTCAGAGCTAGTACTAGGAAACGCCGCGGTCATCAAACCGAATTAAAACAAAAATTCGATCCAGCCGTCCCTTGCTGTTCTCTCCAGCGATGCCCTAAGCCGAGGTTCGTACCCCACAGGGGGTGCCCTTAGCGTATAGTCGCTTAGTTTTAGTCGCCCTGGCTGGAGGCTTTAAATTCATTTAAGGGATAGTCCGGTTAAGTAGTTACGGCCTCTCAAGGTCAAATACGAGTTGCCACACCAGAAAAAAAAAAAATAGATAAGATACTGTGATTGCATTTATCAAACTGTTTACTTTGTGAAGTACAACGTGGATACGCTCATTGTATTAAGACGCCTACAAGCTATGGCGTAGCTACGTCGTAGCTGCTACGACATTCGTAGCTGGTTGTGAATGTAGGATTAGATTATTTTACCTTTGATTTTGCTTCACTATCAAATAATGATCTTTATTCTAGTAATATAAGGGTTGCTATTGGTTTGCTGTTGTCAATGGTAACATAGCTATGAAAGGTACACATGGATTTGTAGCTGTATTTTGAAGGAAACGCTCAACTAGACAAATTAATTTTGTACATTTTGGAAGAGAATATTGGTAAGAATGCTAGAACCAAATTCCACGATCAACCTGAAAGGCCATCAAATTGAAAGGCCACGTGAGTAATTTATCACTACTTTTCATTATTGGGACGGATCTGGCCTCGTGTGCTATATTGTAACGATTTTAATTGATTGACTTCCTATAATGCATGTCTCTTCATTCTTGTAAATATATATGATATGAGTAGATATTATTCTTTGACGATCGATCATTCAATGATGAATTTGAATGTGGTTTGACTGATAAGTTTTCTTATTTTATTAAAACAACCTTTTGCCCGCGTCTTGACCCACGTGGAAATCTGAAATTATGCCGCTTGAACGTACCATATTTGGGATAAAAGATCAGTACCGGTGTTTCATCAAACCGGTTTTGTCGTTAAGGTGTGAAAGGATAATAATTAAACAGACAGATAGAATTATTTATGTATATCTTGGAAATGGTCTGTTTCTCTCTGGTTATCATATCAGGCATTTTTAATTGCTGTGAGTGCATTGTGGGTAGTGTTGTTTATAGGACAATAGAAGTACAGTTTGAAATCTAAATCATCATCATCATCTAAGCGTCAATCCCAGTCGCATCCGATGCTTTTTTTCAGCTCTGCAGTCTGGGATCCGCTTTACCATAAATATAGAAGTTTAGCCAAAATCAGCAGTTAGACTGCTGATTTTGGCTAAACTTCTCTATTTTTCGTGAAGCAACTGCAGTCTGACCTCCACAAATCGAAGGCGATATCAAATCATTGCAGCTAGACCAATTGTTGGACTTTTTGAGGGCTCCAAAAACCCGTAACGACTGCCATTAGATGTTCATATGGCAACCGGGACCAACGGCTTAGCGTGTGTTCCGAAGCACGACCAGATCAGTGCAAATATTCATATTCATGCACACAAATCCGCGTTCGCTACCGTTACGTCACGGAGACTAGATGAATTTAAATAAGGTTATAATTTACGAACAAGTTGGATACCATTAGCGAATCACTCATTTTAGACACAAAACTCAACAATACGATTAAGATATAGTTTCAAATCACAGACATGAAAGTAGCCGCCGGCAGAAGTTACTACCCACTAGACAAAGCCTTGCCACCAATCGATTTGTCGTGTTCCGGCATGATGTCTGGTGAAGCCGTACGGAGGACGGGTCTGAGCAGTTGTGTTGCGATGTGTGCCGGGTACGATGCGCCTAATGTTGTTGTGTTGGGAGTTTGGTCGTGGGTCTTCAGATCAATATCCCTTTGGCGCAGCATCGTTGGTCGTATTGTTGGGTTTAACATTGCATCACCTCTCTCAACTGCCGTCTTCCTTCCTATTCGCTCAGTTTTTCTGAGTGAATAGGCTCTTAATAAACTAGCGCGCTTTACCATCAACGATCGCATCACTGCTTACCATCAGGCGGGATTGCGGTCAAGCGCTAGTTTATACTAAAAAAAAAAAAACATGAAAGTATGGCAGTGAGTCGTGGCCTGTTCTTGAGCGACATAAACAGGAGGTGCGTTTTATTCAGATGAATATGCTGCGATGGATATGTGGAGTTACACGGAAAGGCCGCATCAGGAACTCCCGTATCCATGGCATTCTTCATGTTCGTGACATAGCAGATAAACTGCAAGAGGATCGCTTACGAAAACATGGCAGGCATGTTACATGGGTAACAAAAGTCTTCCGCCGGGCCGGAACAAGCGAGATAGACCAAAGAAGTGCTGGTTTGATGTTGTAAGAGATGATATGCGTGCCAACAATCTCACACCATGGGGTACCAGAGACTCTGCGAAATGGAGGAGTATATGTAGGTATACAATAAAAAATATATAAATAATAATAAATAAATAAAGCGGACCCCGGGCTCCCATGCGAAAACCGCGGATGCAACCAGGATTATACGCTGAGATGATGATGATAAAGTCGTGGTTGGTTACCTGTTTATCCGAATTCATCTGAATACCTATATTTTGCATGGATTTGATCAAAACCAGGAACAAGAATGAATTAAAGAACCAGTATGTTTACTCAAGTTATAAAAACTTACTTAAGAAAGATAGACTAAGAAAAGTAACTATAAGAAAAGGATAGTTCAGCCAATCACTGTTAACGTCACTTGGTAACTGTAACCTAACAATTTAAGTTATACTAGCAAGTTAAGACAACTGATCTTTGTGCAACTTTGCTTAAAAACTCTCCCTTTGTTAAGAAGTTTCAATGAAACTGAACGGTTTCTAAGTAATAATATTATAAATGCAAAATTGAAACAAAGTAAAAAGAATTTCCCTAACTAGTAAGTAGCATTGCAAGTCAAATCGTCAATGTTTTCGATATTACCGGGAAAAAGACACCTCGGTTTCACTTAGTAGATTTTAAGAAGTAATTAACAAATCCAATTTAAGGGAAAAAGTTTAGTACAGTAGAACGTAAAAATATAGTGTAGCAAAAAGTAAAAGTTTATTCAGCAGAGTAGAAAATAAAAATTTAGTCCTATTGGACTAAATTTTTATTCTACTAAATTTTAACATCCTATTGGATGTAATTCTGACGGGGTTCGAACCTACGACCTACAACTTGTAAGTTGCGGCTGATACCACTACTAGGCCATCACTGCTTAGTACAGAACAAATTAAAAGTTTAGTACAGTCAACATTCAATTGTTAGTATTTTAATATTTGAACTACAATAAATATTTATCTACAACCGGACTGAAGTAAAAATAAATATTAAGCGATAATATTAAGCGATTTTGTCGGTCTCCGTGGCGCAGCGGTCAACACGCCTGCCTGCGACGTGGAGGGCCCGGGTTCGATCCCCGGCCAGGTCGTTATGGAAAACGATCTTTTCCTGATTGGCCTGGGTCTTGGATGTTTATCTGTATATGTATCTATTATAAAATATAGTATCGTTTAGTTAGTATCCCATAACAGAAGTCTCGAACTTACTTTGGGGCTAGCTCAATCTGTGTGATTTGTCCGTAAATATTTATTTATTATTTATTATTATTTCTTTATATCGCAAAACGGCAGGATGAGAAGGACTCCTTCAACAATAAATTGGTCCTCAGAAGCTTTAAACAGAGATAAGTCGAAGGAGAGTAGGGATACTTTTGGCCTACATCACAGGGTTTAAATAATATATATGTAATAAATAATAATGATAATATTTGTAAGCCTTTTTTTTTTGTTGGGAATCATCAACTGACTTCTCCCCCGCTGGACAGAGCGGAAGGTCATCTCAGACTTTTAATGACTAAATCCCACCCGTGTTTCTTCACTTGCATGTGTGGCCAGGGCCACGGTTTCTTTTTTATTAAACCCGCAACCCTGACCCAGGAGGCATCGGTCTTCGTGGACCCCGTCACGATGTGGTTTTATGTTAGAGAGAAATTTGAATTTTGTTCTCGCACTTAGTCCTTCAGATAGACCATCCGTCTCGGTCATCCGATCATCCGTCAAGCACAAATTTATTGTACCTACAACACGGCACAAGAAAATAGGTAGCTCTTTTAGATGCCAATGTACACATTTTTACAATGGACTTACAGAGGTGGTTCAAGATCTGAGCCTGAATGAATTTAAATCCTTCATTAAACGTAAGTTTATTTATTTATTTATTTTATTATTTATGTTAAAATACATATAGATACAACAAAATGAAGATCTGAGTACAAAGGTGCTGCTTATTTCTTAAGAAATTTCTTCCAGCAGACCTGCGAAAGGAGAAGTAAAACAGAAATGTAGACAATAGTGTGTAAGAACAAGGAGGAAATAAAATATGATAACTATTAAAGTAATAATATTAAATATCCCTAAACATATAAACCTAAAATAATTATATAAGCCAAACCAATAAAACCAAAAATAAGTATACTACTTAAATAAATACATAATACTAAAATATATAATACTAAAATATATAAATATGTATAAATAATAAACAAATTCTCACAATATAGAGGAAAGGTAATGTTCTTTTAATCGACGCTTAAAATTAGAAATAGTGTTTAAATCACGAATGTTAGGCGGGAGTGAGTTCCACAATCTTACAGCATGTACAGAGAAGGAATAGGAATAGTAAGTTGTGTCAGAAAGCATTTTATAGTGTTTAGGATTATATTGAGGACATTAAGGTTTGGGCTGCGTCCGATTTCTATACTTACACTGATTGTTCTCTGATTTTTCCTCTTGTAGTTTTAATTTGTAATTGTTTGTTTTTACTCAAAGCCAGTACACACTATGTAGCCAAGTATATTGTACGTTACGGAATTGCATCGCTGACAGGGGTGTTCGGCACCGGTGCAGCTACACAGGAGCTAAACTTAGTATTCGGGAACACTGTTGGAGCTGCTGAACATTGTACAAAACTATCTTTGCATTGTGTAGATTCAATTTCTTAGTATTGTATAATTGCATGGCGCACGCGTGAGCACAATGTACTTGCTGTAAAGCATCTATTTGTTGGGTTAGTCTTTTTTTTGTGTTTTCCATAATGGACACTCTTAGCGTACAATATATTTATACATCGTTCTCACACGGTTGATTTCAAAATGAATTATATAATCAAATATTTGTATGAACAGCTTGATAATTTAAAAAAGTATCCATGGAGTTTCTTGCCCGTTCTTCTCCATAGGTACCTACTTTTTGGAATGGGCAACTAGCTTCACCTTACTGACTGACCGACCTTCTGACAATTCAAAAGTGCCTGTAACTGGTTTATTTGAAATAAATGCTTTGATTTTGTCTGTGATCGTCGCTACGGTTACCAAAAGTATAAAAAAAAAAACAAATATTTTGTATTTATTTTGATGATAATATGAAAATGATTATGTTAATGGACTTTTGACGATGTCCGTGCTTCGTTAAAGAAGATAATTAGATTATTATTAGGCAGTAGGTCGTTTTTATTCATTTGTCAAAGTGGTGTTGCGTGGTCTGTTTCGTTTCAGGGAAAACCATGGGCGCAAATGAAACTCTGTTTATTTTTACGTCATTAGGACATACCGAAAAAAAACGTTAAGATTTTTAAATAATAGGGTAATTGACTAAAAGAAACCAATTAGTCCGTCAGTCAGATTTCTAAAAAATACTAGACACGTATTTTTCTTTTTTCATATAAACAAAAAATAAAGACGACACAGTGCGTTGAAAACTCGTGTGACGTCACTGCACACTACACTTTTTAGCGCGCAGTGACGTCACCAGCCACCACTCCTGATCTTTGATGCCTTTTATGTTTGTCATTTTTTATTGATTTCATAAAACAAAATATACGTATCCATTATTTTTCTATATTCTAAATGACGGACTAAATAGAATCATTTTTTTTTACCCAGGATACATCCCTATTCATCGGCCAGATGACCTCTCCAATTATGCGTCAATTCGTTTCTATCATCATCATATCATATCATCGTTGCTCTATCTTGAATAAACGCGTCCTATCTTGTATGACGCAATACCTGGTTGTACGCCATCTGGTTGTATTTTTATGAATATTTATAAACAAAACCTATAGTGGCATATACAGTATGTTAAGAAAACCCTGTCCGACCTATAAGGATAATAAAGGTTAGGTGAACACATGACCAAATATAATATAAAATTTTACGTAATCATCATAGGACCAATACAAATGAATTTTGAAATAATCTTTTTTTCCCGCGAATTAATTCCAACTTCCCCGAAATTTGGTAGTTTAAAAAAAAGTGACAACACCGGTATTATTATGAGCGAATAGCGATGCGACCACGTGCCGCGTGCCCTGCCGCCCGCCGTCCGCGGAAGGGTGCTTATCGCACATTTATTAAGTAACCTCTTTTGCGAAATAATATTTATTTTTTTAAGTTTAGCCCGACCTTGTATCCATTAGTAGAATCAGTTATCGATACCTAACAACACATTCACGGGTCGGACAGGGTTTTCTTAACACACTGTATGTTTACTACGTGTATCGAAAGGCATATTCATATTTTTTCTTTCGTCAAATCAAGGCGCCGGAAAATCCGATCTCAAGTCATAATTCGTAAAAACGTTCGACTAATCGCTTATCTTGTGACGATCGCTTTTGGTAGAACCAAGTTTATAGTAGTACCGGCTTAATATAAGATATGTTTCTCCAAGAACGTTACTTAGATTTCTTGATAAAACAAATCCTCCGGTGTTATTTCTCGTCTGGTCCTTCCACACATAAATCTTACCCGAACATTGGTTGTTATCTCGTAAATCCATCTAATTCAACGACTTTGAAGCTCAGACTTTCATTTTATGGGTTAGGTGAGGGACTAAAGAACTGAATAGCTGAGTGACGGACCAGGGTGAGCAGCCCTGTTGTAGGGTATTGGAGGTTTAATCTTTAAATAAACTTTGTATTGAATAAATGGATATGAGTCGGTAGAAATAGCTTCAATGTATTATACCAACATATATTTAGCAGTAGTTACTTGTATCACACTACTAGCTTCACCTTACTCACTAACCGACCTTCTGACAATTCAAAAGTGCCTGTAACTGGTTTATTTGAAATAAATGCTTTGATTTGATATAACATTCTAATATATAAAGCTAAAGAGTGTTTGAATGCGCTGATCTCACGAAGTACTGGTTGGATTTGAAAAAATCATTAATGCAGGAAGCCTTTAGGCTATATAACTTGACGCTGCGACCAATAGGAGCGGAGCATATATAAAAAAAAAACAATTTTTAATCCTTATAAAAATAAAATAATAGTGTTTAATTTTGAACATAATCGTCCTTGACATCACTTAATTTCGGTTAACATCTTATAAGATACTACAATATTAAATTCTTTCGGGGTTAAAATAACATTTTTAAATAAGTAACTTCACGCGAACGAAGTCGCAGGCGGCCGCTAGTTATAACAATAATATTCGAATCTGTATAGCAGCTTATTCTAAATAGTTAATTAATATACAATATTTATAATTAATAAGTTAATTGGCCGTTAACAATAATATTATTTGCCTATTAACAACAGACATTTGATTGACACAGTGATGGCTTAGCAGTGGAAAACAGGTTGATAATTGTTAGTCTAATCGTGAAGAAGCTTTTGCTCTCAACAGCAAGGATTCTTCTCACACACTTTTCATACATTTTTATTTAAGACTAGCTGCGCCACGCAGTTTCACCCGCGCAGGTTTCGATATGCTCTGCTCCTATTAGTCACAGCGTGATGTTATATAACCTAAACCTTCCTGGATTAAGGGGCTATCCAACGCAAAAAGAATTTATCAAATCCGTCCAGTAGTTCCTGAGATTAGCGCGTTCAAACAAACAAACAAACTCTTCAGGTTTATATAATAGTATAGATAGATAAAATATAAACTTCCAAATTGAAAACCACCTCCTTTTTAAGTTGCTTAAAAAACAATTTCCCTTTTTTAATCAGGGAAGAAAGTTAAACAATTACGCAAACCATTAAAGTACAGTTTCGTGTCTATTATGCTGCGAAATAAAGTTGGTCAGACCATTAGCCGTTTCACCCTACATAGATTATATCCTGCTACCTAACTTACTAATCCCAGAGAATTCAAGTCTGAGACAAAGTTTATAGTTTTGGTCTAAGTTCAGTTTGTTTTACTTGCTACATCAAAACCGCCGTCTAATAAAGTGCATGTTTAGTGAACGACCGTGAAGTTTCAATGGGTGTGCGAAGTGGTAGCTTGGTTACAGACCAAAACCAAGGATCCATTCGAGATTTCAATTCAATGTTCTGTCTGTCTGGGATTCGCAATTGTATCTTAAGTGATTCACCACACTTATCGAAGTGGATTCGGTTTAAGCCGATCACATGTTACCACACTTCAGTTGCTTCGATGATCAGGAATTTGGTACTATGCTTATTTGTTTCCGATCGGCATTGAGTCGCTCGACTCAACGCCGATCGGAAGGCGCATGACTTATTTTTCGTTTTATTTTATTCAAATAAACCTCGTTCTGGCTGGCTGAAGCTGATTCCGCATTCGTAAATATGGAAAAAAACATTACTGACCCTTTGATTGTCCTATACCATAAAAATCGTTTATACTGCAAAAAAAGACTCATTTTATAAAAATATGACATGAAATACAAACACGCAGCTAAAAGCCTTGTATTGAGGCCTCGGTGGTAGGCCATAATATCGGCCGCCGGCAGAAGCTACCACCCACCAGACAAAGCCTTGCCGCCAAGCGATTTGTCGTATTCCGGCATGATTTCTGGTGAAGCCGTACGGAGGACGGGTCTGAGCAGTTGTGTTGCGATGTGTGCCGGGTACGATGCGCCAAATGTTGTTGTGTTGAGAGTTTTGTCGTGGAGGTTCTCCAGATCAATCTCCCTTTGGTGCAGCATTGTTGGTCGTGCTGTTGGGTTTAACATTGTATCACCTCTCTCAACTGCCGTCTTCCTTCCTATTCGCTCAGTTTTTCTGAGTGAATAATAAACTAGCGCGCTTTACCATCAACGATCGCATCACTGCTTACCATCAGGCGGGATTGCGGTCAAGCGCCAGTTTATAATTTTTGAAAAAAAAAAAATGTGTACGTAATACTAAAAAAACCGTACTTTGTGCTGTACAACGTATACTACAATTAAGCCTCATCATCATCATCTCAGCGTTAATCCCATTCACATCCGAGGCTTTTTCAGCTTTTGGAGTCTGGGGTCCGCTTTGCCAGTCTAACTGCTGATTTTGGCTAAACCTCGACATTTTCTGTGAAGCGACTGCCGTCTGACCTTCACAACCCGAAGGCGATATCGAAGCGTTACAGTTACAACCAATTGTTGGACTTTTGAGGGCTCCATCAACCCGTAACAACTGCCATTAGATGTTCTTATGGCAACCGGGACCAACGGCTTAAAGGTGCTTTCCGAGGCACGACCAGACCAGTGCAAATATTCATATTCATGCATGCAAATATTTGCACTGCGCTACCACTATACCACGAAGGCTGTCAATACTACAATTAAGCCTCATTACAAATAAATAATAATACTTCTCTGTATGAGAGGAGACCTGTGCCCAGCAATGGGTTGATGACGACAAATAAGAATGGAACATGAAGGTAAGCTTAAAGAGAACTAACTGTAGTGCAATACGGTAACCATCACACCATTTCAACTCATTATCATCTTAGAAACATGATATCCACTGCTGGACATAGGCCTCCCCCAAGGATTTTCAAAAAGAACGGTTGGACGCGGCCTGTACCAGCGCTTTCATGTGATTTTGATCAGGTCAACCGACTACCTACTCGGTGCGTGTCTACCGCTCCGCTTGCCGGTATATGGTCACCATTCAAAAGCCTTTCTGCCTCATCAGCCATCGGCTCTGCGTGCTATGTGCCACACCCACTGCCACTTCAAAGAGCTAATTGCTTTGCTGGGCTGTGTCGGCTACTGTCGTTCTTCTACGAATCTCCTCATTCCTGATTCGATCACGTAGGGAAAAACCTAGGATAGCCCTCTCCATAGCTCTCTGTGTGACCTTGAGAATTTCTTATGAGGGCCATAGTCAGGGACTACGTTTCTAATACATATGTCATCACCTAGCATAGCCCTCTCATAGCCATTTCAACTAAGGCTAGGGATTGATACTATAAACAATTCACTTAACTTTTCACAGTGAGATTTTTACAGTATTGATCGGCTGATCAGTTTAGACTATTCTAAGGTCAATGACATTCCTTTCACAGCTTGTCAGTCATTCTATTTAAAAGCATTCACGAATACGCGATCATAGCGCGCATTATAATATGTCACTTTTTGTTCGGAAAATCGGAAAACGCCCACAGTTGGCGCGACCACACTTTCAGATTCACTAAAGAAGTAGTGACATATGTACGCAACGATCATGTAATCGCGCGATGATCGCTTTTAAATAGGACGCGGCCTTAGACTAGGAGCCGAGCCCAACGTAGTAAGGAAAAGGCTCGGCAGATGATTGATGCATGGGGTCAACTTGCAAAAAACTTCTACATTATGGAGTTACCCTAGTACTATGAAACGGGTTTCTTAACCACGAAGTCACACGCATTTAGAATGTTCGTACGTAGATACGAGTATTTTCTTATAAAAAAGTCGTGAAACATCCCAAACTACTTATACCGCACATAAGTACGTAATCCTACAAAAAATGGGTCATATTCCGGCCGCCTTATATCCTGTTCCTAAGGTTTCAAAACGGATCGCCATGCTTACCAACCGTAATCTTTCCAAATATTAGTGAAAACATTCTGAAAGCTTATTCTACCTGTGTACCTTTCTGTAGGGTGCTAAAAACTAAGCATTGTTTTTCTATTTATTAAAAAGTCTTGATAGTTTAGGGATCGAGCGAAAAGTGAAAACTATAAGGTTTCTTAGTTGAGTATAGAATCCTATTAAGGTAGAAGGAATTCTAACCGATAATGAAGTAAGAGAGTGGAGACCAGCGGTAGCCTACTGGTATCAGCCGCAACTTACAAATTGTAGGTTGTTCGGCCCTCATCAGGCGCTTTACTTTCTGCAAATTATTACATCACCACTGCTCTCAAAACGGTGAAGGAAAACTCTTTGAGGAAACCAGCATGTCTTAGAAGACATGTGACATCTACCAACAGTCCGTCTTATCAAGAGGAGTCCTGTGTCCTAGTAGTGGGAAAATTTTAGGCTGATTATAATAATGTTATGTTTTGTAACGAAGTATTGAATGTAAGTGGAGTCTAGTCCTTACTAATATTATAAATGCGAAAGTGTCTCTGTCTGTCCGGCTTTCATGCCAAAACTACTGAACCGTTTGTAATGAAATTTAGTACACAGATAGTCTAGAGCCTGAGAAACGACATATGCTATATAACATCCTGCTATGACCAACAGGAGAAGAGCAGTAACAAAAAATGTTGCGAAAACGGGAGCGAACGCGGACGTACTAAATATTGCTCCCATTATTTTAACAGGCGCTTATTTTTTTTTTTTTTTTTTTTTTTTTTTATTAAAATATAAACCAGCGCTTGACCGCAATCCCGCCTGATGGTAAGCAGTGACGCAATCGTTGATGGTAAAGCGCACTAGTTTATTAAGAGCCTATTCACTCTAGCCTTGAAGACACTCAAATTGTAGTCCGACGGAAACACCGCCGCCGGCAGATTGTTCCAGTCCCTCGATGTACGAGGTATAAAGGACGAGGCGAAACGCTTCGTCCGGATCGTTGAGGTGTTAACAACATAAGGGTGGAAACTCGCCGTACGACGGGTCGTCCGATGGTGGAACGGAGATGGGGGAATTAAATCGTGCAATTCCCTCGCACACTCCCCAGAATGTATCCTATAGAACACCGAAAGGCTGGCTACTCTACGCCTGTGCTCTAGGCTTTGGAGACCAACTCGAGTTAAATCAGGGTCACCAATCAGCCTCTTCGCACGCCTCTCCACTGAATCCAAAGTGGCCAGGTGACACTTAGCAGCACCAGCCCAAATGTGGCTGCAGTACTCCACACACGAACGGACCTGTGCTTTGTACAACATTAGAAGCTGCCCTGGTGTGAAGTACTGCCGGACCTTTGCGATTACACCAAGTTTTCTGGCAGCCACCTTGGCCTTGGGCCCAATGAACCGCCCAAAGTTTAGGTTCGAGGAAATCTCAACACCCAAAAGCTGAAGGCGGTCGGTACACTCCAAGGATACATTCCGAAAAGTAGGAGCCAAGGTGAACGGGCTCCTTTTGGCGGTGAAGAGACACGCCTGCGTTTTGGCGGCATTGAATGCTACAAGATTGGCATTGCCCCATTCGGAGACTGCCTGAAGTGCAACACTCGTTCGCTCTACCATGGCCTCTCTTTCGGACCGGATTGATTCCCTACTAGCCCGAGCATCCGGCAGGTATCTCTCCACAACTGTGCTGTCATCTGCATACCCATAGATACCGGGCATCAGCAGATCGTTAATATGCAGCAGAAACAGAGTTGCAGAGAGAACAGACCCCTGAGGAACACCGGCATTAGTCGACATGGGCTCAGATGAGCATCCGTCGACAACAACTCGGAGGGACCGTTCAGTCAGGAAGTCTTTTACCCAGCCAGTCAGGCTAGGGGAAATGCCGTACGCTGGAAGCTTACTCAAAAGGCCAGCGTGCCATACCCGGTCGAAGGCCTTCGAGACATCAAGGGAGACAGCAATCGCTTCCCCATCTCTCTCGAGGGCCTCGCCCCACAAGTGAGTGGCATACACTAGTAGGTCCCCAGTTGACCGATTGCGGCGAAACCCGTACTGTCGGTCACTGAGGAGATCGTTACCTTCCAGGTATGCCAAGAGGCGCGAGTTCAATACACGCTCCATAATTTTGCAAAGTATGGAGGTGATCGAAATCGGCCGATAGTTGGTAGGATCGGCACGACTACCCTTTTTGGGCACGGGCTGCACGTTGGCAAGCTTCCAGGACTTGGGCACTATACCAGTCCCAAATGAGAGGCGGTACAAGCGTGTCAATACAGGAGACAACTCGGGCGCACATGCTTTTAGAACAATCGCTGGTATACCATCCGGACCACTAGCCTTATTCACGTCCAGACGACACAGTACTCTCAACTCCTCCTTGTTCCGAATGCGAACCTCAGGCATTGAAGTACAGCAATGGGGTAAAATAGGTGGAGTAGCACTGCCAGTATCAAGACGCGAATTATGGGCAAAGAGAGATGCAAAGAGACCTGCTTTCTCTAGCCGTATGAACCAGTGTTCCATCAGGCCTAACCAGCGGAGGCAGTGTGGGCCGACAGAAGTTCGCCTCGACCGATTTGGCAAGGGACCAAAAAGATCTGCTACCGGAAGGCTGCGCAGATAACTTGTTGCCAATATGGATAATACGGTCGAAGCGAGCCTTCTTTAGTGCCTTTTTGTAGGACTTGGCAGCAACTGGCAACTGAGCTCTTTTTAATTTACGCCAGCCAGAATTGTTTATTTTAGTTATTTTCATAGTCTTATGACTTATGGCATTCTTCTCTGGGGACCTTGTGCGGACATCATTACCATCTTTGTTTTACAGAAAAGGGCTGTACGAGCCTTGGTCCTAGAGATTATCTTAGAGAGAAATTCAAAGAGGTGAACATTCTGACTGTAGCTTCACAATATATATTTGAAAATCATATGTATGTACATAAAAAATATATGGATTTTGAGAAAATAAGCGATATTCATAATATAAATACCAGGAACAGACACAATCTTGCTGTACATCACACTCGTCTCCACAGAGTAGGCAACTCGTTCCACAACCAGCTTCCTATGGACATTCGAAACTTACCCATTAAACAATTTAAAAACTATATGAAGGCCAAACTTTGCAAAAAGGGGTATTATAAAATCTCAGATTATTTAGAAGACAAAAAAGCTTGGGACTGAGCTGCTCGCTCTGCTAAGCATTGTTACTAAGCAATATTAGTAATTATAACATAAATTATTGTAAACATTTTTTATGTCTGGACTTGAAAAAAGACGATGATCCCTGAGTTTTTTTTTCGGCTATTTCTTCTCAGAGGTATTCAGTTTAAACTAGATGAATTTAGTTTTAAAACAAATACATGACGTGTAAAAGTGATCAGTGATCCTACTAGCTTAATAAACGATTTCATTTCATTTCACGAGAACCACCGCGCGCTGTAAACTGAACTCCACGCGGACGGAGTCGCGGGCAATAGCTAGTGATTTATAAAACTCATTTTTAGGTATTCAGCCTCGTACCTAATTACTTTATAACCACGAGGTTTATGTCATTTGTTCGTCATTAATAAAACGACAAGGTCTATTTTTGTCTATGTGCGAATTAGATAGTTTCAAGGTTAGTGAAGTTTCAATTTACACAGAATTGTGAACTAAAAGAAATTACTAAGTTATCGGCCGCCGGCAGAAGTTACCACTCACCAGAAAAAGTCTTGCTGCCAAGCGATTCATCGTGTTCCGGCATGATGTCTGGTGAAGCCGTACGAAGGACGGGTCTGAGCAATTGTTTTGCGATGTGTGCCGGGTACGATGCAACAAATGTTAGTGTGTCGGGGGTTTGGTTGTGGCGGGTCTCCAGATCAATCGTCCCTCTGGCCCAGCATCGTTGGTCGTGCTGTTGGGTTTAACATTGCATCACCTCGCTCAACTGCTTCTTCCTTCCTATTCATTAAAGTTTTTTTTAGTGAATAGGCTTAATTAACTAGCGCGCTTTACCACCAACGATTGCATTACTGCTTACCATCAGGCGTGATAGCAGTCAAGAACAAGTTTATAATGATTTAAAAAAAAAACGAAGCGAAGTAATACAACGAAAACTAACACTTTCTTTACATCAAACGTCATTAAGTTTTTAATTTTATTAGTCCTCCTTATTTTTGGTTAGTATCATTCTAAGCTCCCGAATCCAAATGGTTATCAACTTTAAGCACGCTGCTTAAGCTTGAGTTTTGTGATAAGCTTGAGGTTGACGTGGAAACTAAACAAAAACTTTAAAGTTGCTTTTCACTTAAAAAGTTTAAGCGGATGGTACGTAGTGCATGCAACACATACACACACAAACAAGTAGAGCCGTTCAGACGATCGACAATTCGATTAAAGTTTTATTTTCAATCGCGCTCTTGGTGGCGTGTGTGTGTGTTGTTGCATTTATATTTTTGTTACTTCTTCTATATAATTTGAATTTATTATTTTTGACTGTCTTTATTTATTACGTTAGGGAAAACAATTTATTTTAATATAAATTATAAACTAGCGCTTGACCGCAATCCCGCCTGATGGTAAGCAGTGACGCAATCGTTGATGGTAAAGCGCACTAGTTAATTAAGAGCCCATTCACTCTAGCCTTGAAGACACACAAATTGTAATCCGACGGAAATACCGCCGATGCTCGATGCTCGATGTACGCGGTATAAAGGAGGAGGCGAAACGCTTCGTCCGGATCGTAGTGGTGTTAACAACGTAAGGGTGGAAACTCGCCATACGACGGGTCGTCCGATGGTGGAACGTAGATGGGGGAATTAATCCATGTAATTCCCTCGCACACTCCTCAAAATACATCCTATAGAACAGCGAAAGGCTGGCTACTCTACGCCTGTACTCTAGACTTTGGAGACCAAAATAGTAGTAATTTAAGTAAATATCGTCGTCTTGAATTTAAACATAAAAAATATACCACCCACGAAAATCTCCACAGATTACACATATGTATATTCTATGCATAATAAAAACGCTGTTAGGAAACGTTAACTTTAAAAGGGGTAACTTAATGAAAACTACAGAGGCGTGTACAATACTCTATGAACGATGTAACATAAAAAAAAAATGAAAGATATATTGTTTTTTGTTTATAAATTATAAACTAGTGCTTGACCGTAATCCCGCTTGATGGTAAGCAGTGATGCAATCGTTGATGGTAAAGCGCGCTAGTTTATTGAGCAGGAAACACCGCCACGGGCAAATTGTTGCAATCTCTCGATGTGCGTGGTATAAAAGTGGAAGCGAAAGGAAAAAGGAAGGTCTTTAAAGTTTAGTTTGTAATTTCAATGTACGACACGCAATAAATACAACATAATCTTTTCTCTTTTATTGCTATATTAATTGCCTGCTACATTATATATTATATACAATACTATACTAGATAACATATACAGAAATATTGGGAAGCAGCATTGAAAGCGCTCCAACCGCGCCCAACAACTTGGGTGCTAGCCGCTGTAAATGGGGGCCGAAGTCCCACCGGCTGTCGAGAATCAATCCCAAGTACTTCATGGTAAATTCGACAACAATCCGAGGGCCAACATAAGTTCTTCGTCAAATTTTTTATCGTCCCACTTCTGGGCACAGGTCTCCTTTCATACAGAGAAGGATTGAGCGTAATCACCACGCTTGGTCAATGCGGGTTGGCGATTTCAGACCTAAAGTCCAGGTTTATTCAAGATGTTTTTCTTCACCTTTTAATATAACTTAAAATCTTGTAATTGTAGACACACCACAACACAACATTAATATTGAAGATGAGAGAGTTCACTTTAAAGGGATTGACACATTTTACATAAATGTGTTATAATTCTGTTCATAACTGCGTAACTGAAAAACAAATTATAACTAGGTATGTAGTAACTCTGGTGTTTTCACTTCAAACACAGTTATGAAGCGGCACAAGCCTGTTATTACTGTAGATACTACTGGGTTTACGACCCAGAAAACACCACATTACAACAAACTACCGCTAAAACAAAGTGCGCAATATAAAAACGCTTGTACCCAGAACCGGGAGGTTAAGTGATCACCTAATTGTCCCCAATTCTAACCGGGGGTATAAATAGAATCCGTTTAGTGCTATATTTTATCGATACGGTTCATAAATTCTTCGATAATAGTGTGGATGAAGATAACCAATAAAAAAACATGTCTAAAATTTTGGTGCAAAATTAAAAATCTGTGTAGACATTCGTCTTTATAAAATGTAGATATAGTAACAAAAAATTGAAAAACTATGGCATGCGAGTTATGTGAGCACTGTCAAAGTCCTATCTACAAAGATGATAAGATCACAATACGAGAGGGCTTCAGTTACCACAAGAAATGCCACAAGTGCTATGTCTGCAGCGAAACCAACCTCCTGAACGCAGAAGTTTTCAAAGGGGTGATATTTTGCTGTAGCTGCGCTCAGAGGATATTTCAAGGATGCTCCACAGCTCGCAGGACCAAAACTATGACCAACGGCAGGGGACGGAGGATCAGGTCCAAGTCGCGCAGGCGCGACAGAGAAAGAACAAAAGGCCATCACGAGATGATTGAAAATAGCAGAGACGGAGTCATAGAACTGGCAAGGCTAGTGGGATCCAACACAGACTCTGATGAGCTACTGGAGAAGAAGCAGAAGAAATCCAGTTACAGCACTACCATACTGCGTAAGCGTCATCCATCGTAAATCCTTCGATGTCCACTGTACGCATGATGGATGGAAAGAAGCACATGAATTGTCTTTGCCCCATTGGTGTAATTGCTGCATGGCGTTCCAGTGTGAGGAAAAATAAATAAATAAATAAATTTGAGTTGAATTCTATAAAGAATTTCAACTCAAATATAATTGGTTTGGTTTGATTTTTTTTTTTGTGTTAAGAAAGAGTTTGATATGATCTGTTCGAAAAGTACTGGTTCTCAGCCTAATTCTAATAAATGATTTTTGAAATAATTAAATTCCCGCAATCAGTCTCAGCGACAATCAGTGTCAAAAAGTTAACAAAAGATTTGAGGCTAAGATAAGACTGTGAACTTTCTTAAAATTACGAGTATTACCTCTAATATGAGATAAATATTTTTAACTTGACTGGCGAGTTTAAATCCAGGAAAGTCAAATTTAACATATTCAATATAATTCAAATATCCTGAGTATGGATTTTTAGGTATTTTTATAAAATTAGTACTCCATCATTAGCAGAGACAGAGTCCAAACTGCTCAATGCTCTAAAGAGTCCAATCTCCTCACTATGCTTGCTATGTCGACGAGTATTGCTTCCTGAAAGAAAAATGTTGAGAAATTTTGCGGCAAGCAAAAAGAGGGCAAACAGACTCCTGTATTGGTTGAGTTATCGTCATTGTTGGTTAACTTATGTACCATATCATACAACAGAATAGTTTTTTCATATCACAAACGCTATTGGAATTAATTATGAAACCAAAATTGACAAAAAGAATATTTAAATAGCAATTTGCATGAAAATTGTACATTAAAAAAAAAGTTTTACAACATCGCAAATTGATACAAAGAAAAGTTTTCAAAAAGTTTTTTTTTTTTGGAAATAAAATAAGACTAGAAAAAGCAGTTTGAACACTTTCTTCAAATTAATAATAAACTAGTGTCTAAACTGCACCATTAAAGAAACAGTTTCTTCATTTAAAATACTGCTGTTTAACTACATACGGTTAAACTAGAAGCTAATTTTTTTTTAGAACTTCTAAACTAGAAGTATTGAACGGTCCAGCTACAACTGGCATAGATGTGAGATAGAATACCGCTGTCGGATGCATTTACGGCATTCTACTGTGGGGCAAAGCCGCTGACATACAAAATATATTTGTACTCCAAAAACGAGCTGTCCGAGCAATTTACCAGCTCGGTGTCAGATTTTCTCTGAGAGATTTCTTTAATGATATTGGTATTCTCACGGTTGCTTCACAATTAATCTTAGCCAACATATTTTATGTTAGGCAAAATATTCATGTATACACTAAAAACTGTGATATTCATAATATTAACACCAGAAACAGGGACAAACTGGGAGCCCCTTTTCACCGAATTCAAAAGGTTCATACCTCTTTTGTTGGGCTTGGTATAACTTTTTATAACAAGATACCCTCTACTTTGCTAGACTTGCCTTACAATGCATTTAAAGCACAAATCAAATCCAAGCTTTGTTTAAAGGCACATTATTCTGTAAGTGATTATTTAAATGATAAGAATAGCTGGTCGCTTTGATTAGCTCAGGACAATCTTTGTGTTCTTTCTCCGGAATTAGCTTACTGACACGTTATATGAGTTCAAATAATTCACTTTTTTTTTCAATACATAAATATGTAAGCTGTCACGCCCTTTATGCCTAGGGCTTTTATTGAAGTAATACGTTTTTAGTTATTTACATTTTCATTTAAATATATATATATTGTTTTGCTTTGGTGGTATTTTGGCGTGGTAGCTGGCATATTTTCAATAATTTCATTGTTGTTATACTTTCTTATGTTCATCACTATACATAGTACCTATTGTATAAAGTCATGTATTTTTTTTTAAATGAACAGACAGTTCTGCTGCAGGGGAGTTTCTTCCGCCACTTCTTCTTCCCAGCGAAAGCACTAGGAAGTGTCGATGGGTGGGCGTTTTGGGGGACTGTCTTATGTAATATTGACGTTCAAAAAGTGCTGATTCTCAGCCTAATTTGAATAAATGACTTATGATTTTCATTTTGGAGAGTGTGCGAGGGAAGTGCACGATTTAATTCCCCCATTGCCGTTGCAGCATCGGACGAACAGACATACGGCGAGTTTCCACCCTTACGTTGTTGACACCACTTCGATCCGGACGAAGCGTTTCGCCTCGTCTTTTATACGGCGTACATCGAGGGACTGGAACAAATTGCCAGCGGCGGTGTCTCCGTCGAACTACAATTTAAGTGTCTTCAAGGCTAGAGTGAATAGGCTTTTCATAAACAAGCGCTTTACCATCAACGATTGCATCACTGCTTACCATCAGGCGGGATTGCGGTAAAGCGCTAGTTTTATCATCATCATCAACCTTTTTGTCGTCCCACTGCTGGGCATAGGTCTCCTCTTACACAGAGCGGGATTAAGCGTAATCACCACGCTTGCTCAATGCGGGTTGGCGATTTCAGATTAAAGTCCAGGTTTCCTCAACATGTTTTCCTTCACCTTGTAATCAGTCATTGGTGTCCAAGATATACTTAGAAAGTACATATAACTTTGAAAATTACATTGGTACTTGCCTGACCTGAAATCGAACCCGCACACTACTTGAGAGGCTGGTGTTTTAACCACTTAGCCACTTAGCCAATGTGCTATGGTACTTGATTATTATGTCCGCTCATGGATTAGCCATTTACTTCAAAATGCTTCAAACGGAGATAGAGGAATTAAGTCATGCAATGCAGACCATTGCATGACTTAATTCCTCTATCTCCGTTCTATTATCGGACGACCCGCGACTCTGAGGGACATCACCCGCTTTTCTCAGAGCGGTGACAATCCATGAGACTTTTCCACCTTAAAAAAAGCTAACTCTAACTTAGTTGAGAAAAGCCTTGGCAGGTTGATTAACACACAACAAAGTACTCAGCATCATAATTTTGCTCTCCTCACAAATTCCGCCTTTATACAAAAACAAACAACTCTTCCGTGTTAACATTAACGTTAACACAGTGATTAATTGTGTGCGAATAATGTGATCTAACCAAAATAAATTAGCTTTCTGATGACCGAAACACGCCTTGACACAAATTCCTGCTTCTTTATTGTTAAGTAACTTTATGTAGGTTACTTTTACTTAGTATTGTTAAAATTGTTTGTATTTTTTTTCACGTCGCAAGGTTATCGTTATGAATATTTTTTTTTAATACAGTTGCTCAAAAAGTGGTGTATTACAGGGACGTATAGCGTTCGGAAAGTGGGCTATTACACACTCGTGCTTTTTCATTACCTTTTCCGAACTAGTGCGTTCTCTTTCCCAACTGTCAAAATATTGTCTACTAAAAATAAAAAAAAAACCATGAAGTTTTTACTTTAAAAAAATCATAGAAGTTTTTATGATTCATGTAAATAATTCTAAAAAGAAGCTACTAATTTGTTTCAATATGAGATTTAATGATTTAATTCAATGAGTTAGGTTAGGTTTTATTTAATTTCATCTCATTTCATTTTCATTTCACATCAATAAAAAAATTCTACTGAAGACTTGGCTGTATGGGCATAGTTCCCTTTGCCTAATCGAATGGGTGAAGAAAAAAAAATCTCTGCTTATATTCTTTTACGGTTTGCGCCATTTTTCAAAAAATTTCTTTGCGAGTTTATTGTGTTTTTATTATTTTAATAAATTGCTTAATTTTTTCACAACTGTATTAAAAATAGTTGTTCAGTACACGTGCGGAACCGTCATTGCAACTTGTTCCGACTGTCAACCCCCACCTTCGGCTGCGCCTCGGCTCGGGTCGACATTTGTCGGAACTCGTTGTAATGACAGGCTTTCCGCACTTGTAATGAAATATACTATTACGACATTATTTTTTCTGATTCATCTTGTTTAAAATAGAATAGAATAGAATAATCTTTATTATGTACACCATATAAATTACACAACATAATTATATAAAATTTTTACAAAGGGTAACACAATGGGCGATCTTATCGCTAATCTTTTACAGGCAACTTTTCAATGTCAATGAGACTTCCCTCTTCTTTTTTATGTTAAGCACAGTGTATGTCCCATGGTGAAGAAAAATATCGTGATGAAACCGGCGTGTCCTAAAGCTAAAAACTTCAAAGTCACGTGACACATACGCGTGGTAGATTTGGGCCCACTCCCTCTCGCCGAGAGGAGATTTGTGGCAACATTGATTGCAGCATCAGTGGTATACTTGATGTCATCCGAGGTGCAGGTGTACGGGCTTTTAGGGCACTCCAGTCAGTAGAGACCAAATCTAGACTAGAGGTCAAATTCGAAGCACCACACTTGGAGTAGCACATACCTTTTTTTTTCCGGGTTGGAAATCCTCAAAGGATGTCCGCCGCCCTGGGGTGGGGGACGGGGTTTGTCAGACTTTTACTGACTAAAACCACCCCGGTGTCTCTTTTATCACGAGCGCGCGTGGGGCCGCGGGAGTCTAAATTTTTCCACGGCCCTCACACTCTCGTGCTGGCCCGGTTTGTCCAGGCCTCGTCTCCTGCACGGGGTAGTGGGGTGTTAAACTACCCCGTGCATCGCCTCAGAGGCGCGCGCTGACACTCCCGCGCGCCTCCACCTTGGGGTCCATCAATAGGGGGCGGGGACTTCCACATGTCCCTCGCCTCTGGACCCATTCATGGGGGGCGGAAGAGGGCGTTATCCGCCCTACCTCGGCACCCGGTGCGTCTTCTGTGGCCTGGGAAGGAGTTTAGATCTCCCTCTCCCGTTCCGCAGCTCCTCTCGGCGCAACTCGATCTGCCGCTGCACCGGACTGGAGCCCCGTGTCCGCTCTTCCCCGAGCCATCGGTACAATGACGCGAGTAGCACATACCTACTCCAAGTGTAGTGCTGGACGGGTTGTCTTTTCTGATATTTATAGGTATAAGAACACATACTATGAAAATGAACGGAAAGTAGAATCCTTTTGTATCATCGTAATGTGATTACTCCATCAAATATTTTATTATCCTTTCCTGGTGCCTCTCCAAAATAAAGTGTTTCCAGCAATTTTCAAACATCTTCCTTGCTGCAACAGCTCAGCGGCACAAAGGCAAAGGTCCTACCTAACCTAACCAGCTATGTACCACGTTGCTGCATAGGCTAGATAAGATCAAAATCACATTAGATCATGATAAACATTTTTTTTTTAATATTCAAAAGTATGGTCCAGAAAAACAGTTGACCACGTTATGAACCTGAACTGTTTCATAAGTAAATTCCATAGAACTGGTAATTAGAAAGAAAATGCCTTTCATTTTGGGTATCACTGGAAATTTCTTTATTTTGTTGGCATTTCCATTTAATTAAAACTCGCATAATAAATCAAAAATAAGCTAAGTGCATATTTATTCAAATATTAACCACAGAGAAAGTGCTGTCATTATATTTAATTACTTACAGAATTTTCAAGAATTCATGCAGTTATTATAATTAATGACATTTATGGAAATTTATTGAACAATTAATTTTAATTTAAAGTTCCAACAACTAATTTGTTTTATTATGCAAAGGTATAATTACTTTTCGAATTATGATGGATGAAAATAGCCACACCAGGGGGATCCATGACCTTGACTAGACCTTAGAATTAGCCGAAGTGGCGATGCTCGACGCGGGCCTAATGGTAGCAGTCTTTTTTTTCTTTTTGCGTGGCTGGTAAATCTTCAAATGACCTCTTCTGTTCTGGATGGAGTGAAGGGTGTGTCAGACTTTTACTGACTAAAACCCACCTGTGTTCGTTCACTTGCCTGTGCGCCAGGGCTACGGTTTCTCACGGTAGTTGTCTTTCATCTAAAATAAGACTACCAAGATAAGGATAGATAACATTAAGTAATATATGTTAGTACCTAATTGTCTTCTGCCATATAGTAACTTCTACGCTTGGACTGGTGTTTTGCATAGAGTCCTAGAATTAATAATGGTCATTTTTTGTGAATTTCCTGCACGTTTCCCGTAAATGCTTTTTTTGTGGTTTAATTCTATTTTTTCGTTATCATCATCAACAACCTATTTATCGTCCCACTGCTGGGCACAGTTCTCCTCTCAAACAGAGAAGGATTGAGCGTAATCACCACGCTTGCTCAATGCGGGTTGGCGATATCAGACTTATAAAGTCCAGGTTTCCTCAAGATGTTTTCCTTCACCTTCAGTCACTGGTGTCCAAGATATACTTAGAAAGTACATATAACTTTAGAAAAGTTAAATTGGTACTTGCCTGGCCTGGAATCGAACCCGCACACTCATACTTGAGAGGCTGGTGTTTTAACCTCTAGGCCACCACGACATTTTTTCGTTATATTTACCGCAAATAAACCTATTTTTTCTTTCTTCCTCGAAACTCAGTACATTGAGTTGAGTAGAAAATCCTGCTAAGAAAACCTTCTGAGATAAAGAAACTTACAAAACAAACCGAAAACAATTTTCATTACTAACGTGGAAACAGTCATCACGCGCACAAATTAACTATTACCTTCAGTGTCTGCTCCTCATTCGAACCAAAGCCAATACATGAGCCTTTCTATCTACATATTCAGATAATATAATTAACATTCAGGGACAGAACGGCTTCGTCTGACGAGTTAATTAGCGCTCATTCTGTTTCATTAATGACGGACGAAACAATTCAAAACATTTTCGTTTCGTTTCTTTTCTTTTTTTTTATCATAGTAGCTTAATTTTTTTTTTTTTTTTTGGAGTAAATTTGGATTCATTTTCGTGGTTTGAACTGTAGAAGCCTAGTTTAGAATATCATTTCAGTCGTATCCTGGTTCAATGATAGTACTTTAAGTAGAAGCGACATTAAGTTATTTTTAAGATTCCATTCGAGACACTACCCGTCAGCAAAATTTGCATTTTTCGCCGAGCCGAGTCTCCTAACTGCTCGGCTTGCAATCAAATTGAGGATGTGCAACATTTGTTCATGGAGTGTACAAGGAATAAAGATGATCGGGAGCTATAAGGGAATTTAACTTAAATAAATTAGATATAGGTTTAATACAATCCATTTTATCACTACGATGAGATGACGAAAAAGTTGTGTCGCTTAATTAAGGTTCTACAAGGTGTCCAGAAAGGGTATCCAGAAAGGGTATCGGGTATTTGTAAGTTCAATAAAACAAAAATTATTTGTAAGTAATAAAAACGTTTATTGTTTATTATTAGCACATGAATTGGAGAATTATTTGGAAAAGATGATGTTATCCAAATGGTGACCGATACGTTGCTGGCACTCTACTAATCGGGATGAAGATTGGCGATAACACGTTGACACATAGCTATCGATATTGCTGCCATTTCAGACCTGATGTTTTGCTTCAACTGGGTTAGAGTCGTCGGATTATTTTGATAAACCTTACTTTTAAGGTATCCCCATGCAAAATAGTCGAGCGGGCTAAGATCGGGACTTCTGGGAGGCCAGTTGATGTTACCCCTTCGCGAAATGACTTTATTAGGGAATAATTCGTTAACAACTTCCATTGAGTCATTTGAGGTATGGAAAGTGGCCCCATCTTGTTGGAACCACGTTCTTGAGTTGAAACCTGTAAACTCCTGCAACTCTGGGACCAAGAAATTTCGCAACATATCGCAATAACGGTTACTATTCACATTAATTGCTCGGCCTCGTTGATCTTCATGAAAATAAGGACCAATTATGCCTTTAGCAGACATAGCGGCCCAAACAACGACCTTTGGGCTATGCAGGGGTCGTTCATGCTTTCGTCTCAGATTCTCCACTGCCCAGTACCGACAATTCTGCTTGTTAATATGACCATTCAGGTGAAAATTTGCTTCGTCACTGAACAGTATGTTGTTAAATCGCTGCAGCATTTCGTTCGCAAAATTCAGTCAATTCGCATAGTCCGTATCCTTCAATTCTTGAACCAATTGAATTTTATAGGCTTTTAGATGTAAGTATTTCTTTAAAATCGAATGTAAAGACGATTTTTTGATGTTTAGCGCTTGGCTTCGCTTTCGGATGGATAAAGACGGATTTTGACGAACCGACGCCTCAACTTCTTCAATTGTTTCTTCATCGCGAACTGAACGAGGACGACCAGAGTTTTGAATTTTAACTGTCGAACCTGTATTCTCGAACATCCTGATCCATTTCCTAATGCTATCGTCACTTGGCGCGTGGCGTGTACGATATTCCGCACGATAGAGACGTTGAGCAGTCACTATTGAATCGCCATTACGATAATACGCTCGTACGAGATGCCTCCCCGAGAACTGTTCCATCGTGACTAAAACTCCACAAAATGGCGGACGCCACGAACCCCTCCCCGCTCCCTTTAGACGCCCCGTTTCGAATATGGCGCGAAAACAAATACCCGATACGCTTTTTGGACACCTTGTATATGAATAGCTCTACTTTTTTTTTATTAATTTGTTTATATTTATACTTATATTATTAGATTTTATACCGTATTTAGTAAGTAAGATCACTGTAAAAGGTACAATAGGGCTGACAAATCCTCCTAAAAGCCCGAAAATACAATCAGATTTAAAAAAAGAAGAAGAAACATTTGTATTAAGAATGCTGTTTAGAAAAAGTTTTTTTTTTTACTCATCGAGTAAGCACTGCCATCACACCAATTATGTGGCCGACGTTACTTTGTGCCAGTTTGATGGATTTTATGTATATGTGTAAGGCATATCGGATATTTTTGCTTTGTAAGTCGAAATGCATAATATGTTCGTAATCTCCATGGGAGCTAACTCTTTTGTCTCCTATAAATTAAAAAATAGTTGGTATCAAAGAGAAAGTACAAAGCAGTCTTTTCAAAACTCATGAACCAGATTACAGAAAGATTTTTTAAAAAAAGTGCCTTAAAATAATTGTTTCTTATTTTTAATAATTATCTATTTGATTTTAACATAAAATTAACACACAAAAGGAAACGGGATGCCTGCGTAATTATAATTTCTGAGGTCAAAGAATATAGAAAGGTCATCATTAAGGGTAGGCCGGATATTAATAACTTTCGAAATTTTTGGAATATTTTCCAGATGGTAACGAAGTATGTTCTATCTACACGTGACAGGATTAGAATTTATTTATACCGCTTCATGATAAATTTATCGTAATAAGAAAAAAAAATCTTCTAAATAATTTTTAATTTGCCCTCGAAGAGCAGAGCAGCGGTGGCCTAGTGGTATTAACCGTGATAGGTATACAAGTTCTAGGTCATAGGTTAGAACCCCGTCAGGCTCGTTACTTTCTGTAATTTATTTCATCACCACAATTCTCAAAACGGTGAAGGGAAATATCGTGAGGAAACCGGCATGTCTTAGAGACAAACAACCTTATTCATAAACGTTGCTTAAACTTTAACCATAAATTTTTGCCCTTTTAACGTCGCTTAACTTTAATCCTCGTGTATGAATAAACACCACAGTGTTTAAAGGATTTATTTGTTTATTTATTTGGACTTCTAACAGAGAACACGCCTTAAACGCTAGAAAATATAAATAACAGGAAATGACCTTGTGCTTCTCCACTTATAAGAAGTCACAGCATGCAAATAATAATATAACAGCATGAATACTAAACAATGTTATATGAAATTAGTATATTAAAGCAATGTCATATTAATTACATTTTAAAACAATGTTATATTAAACTAAATTTTAAGATAGTGACAATAAAATTATATTAAACAAAAAATTCCATCAGGACACAATAATAAAATAAAATAAAAAAAGAAACAGTAACAAGCATTTTCTTAATTATGTCAAATAATGATAATGAAATAAGGTTAACATTAGATAAATTAAGAAGAAAGTAAAAGAATCAAATAAAATTACAATAGACAATAAAAATTAATTGTTTGACAATTAATTACATTAAATATTTATAGTTCATACAAATGTTACGACGATTCTTGGGCATGTCCACATATTATGTCATTCAAGTTTTCAGAAATTAAAGATTTGTATGTACTCAGAGTATTTGAGAAGATGTCGCTGTCAGCCGAAGATTTAGCCATACAATTATATCGATAGCTCATTCTATAAATAAATTTAAAAACGATGGTTAAAGTTAACGGGTATAGTAGCCTCAATGACCTTGTGCATGTGGGCGGAGCTAAACGCCGTACTCCCGAATTCGTAAAATGCGCGCGGTGGCGCGCTAAACTAAAACGACAATCAAAGAATATCCAGAGATGCAGACAAGCCGCGTGTAGGTCGCGATTTGTGCCTACGATTTCAGACGGGGGTATGGATGCAAGACGATAAATGTATATTTTGCATTGATAAATGGTAATATCGTACTATAATATATTTTTAGTATTCTTGATCAATGTTTAAATAAAATCAAGGAGTGCTCGTTATACAGTTTAATGGCCGATCGCAGACTGACAGACATTTGTAAAACAAGTACCCACACATTATAATATATCATAACATTAACATAAAAAATAATGGTAGATGGTAATATCTATCGATTCAACATATTTGATTTTTTTTTTCACTACTTTTCAGTATATGAGTATCATGTCTTTGCAGTGTCCTTGAATTAATTACTAATGCGAATAACATAAACGAGTTCATTGCGTTAACGTAAAACAAACGCGCACTAGGCACTTTGTGATATTTTTATTAAAAAAAAAAAAACGTTGAACCACACTATTATATTACTTTTATCGTGGGTGCATTTTTAAACATATAAATTCACAGACACAAACCGCCAGACCCGGAACAACTACTACTTGTAGGACATGTTCTGAATATTTGTTCCGCGCGGGAATCGAACCCGCGACACGCAGCGCAGCAGTCAATAGCTTAACCGCTGCGCTAACCGTGCTTTATATAGATGCCTTGAGATTACAAAGCGCGTAGTTTCGGCCGTTTTCCATAAAGAGATAGTACCCTATTTATACTGTGTCAGTGACGTCGGATTGAATGTACTTCGTCGTAATGAGGTTTCAAATAAAACACGAGTTATTTTAAAATCTGTAAATTTTAATTCTTCGATCCAATAAATAACATGCGAGATTATAGGCATATCTAAAGCTGCAGAAATTTCTTGCAGTTGAGAATGGCCACAGTCTATTTCTATTGTTCCTACAACTGCACAGCTGATATTGATTTCTGTAGGATGTGCAAAATGTTTCCATACACATACGGCATTTAAAAATAAATAGGGAATGTAGTCCCACTTGTCGTTCTCCAACAATATCCACAGATCCTAAACCACAGTCTATAATTCTCCGTGCTTGGCAATTTTCTTTAGTTCTGAATAAAAGTAAGCAATATTAATTATGCGTCGCCCTTCGATGAAACAAGCTTGAGATTTGTTGAGGTTTTGGTGATATTTTGAGCTAAAAAAAGATATAACATACATTTTAATTAACCCTGGCAACACTGTTAGAGATTTTTGTCAAGGAATTAAGAATTTATCAAGAAAAATTAATTAAGAATTAACAAAAAAATAATTTTACAGGTATATGATATATTTGTAAACTAAAAATATAGGTTGTAGGACATGCAGGCATAATTTTACCTGAATGATGATGATGGAACTTGCGTCGTTTTTTTATGCACATAGAGATATATAATATTATCATTTTCTTGACGACATTCTGTATGGATGTCTGACCTAGAATCAACTGCGTTAGTGTTCGACCTAAAAAGCAAATTAAACTTTTAAGTTCTGTCGATTGGTTTCTTTCTCTTCTTTTCTGTAAGTCGAAAAATGTTATTACAATATTATTTGTGAAAAACAGTATGTTAAGAAAACCCTGTCCGACCCGTGAAGGTGTTGTTAGGTATCGATAACTGATTCAACTAATGCATACAAAACCAGGCTAACTTAAAAAAAAATCCCCCTAAAAAAATAAATATTATTTCGCAAAAAGAGGTAACTTAATAAATATGCGTTAAGCACCCTTCCGCGGGCGGGCGGCAGGGCACGCGGCACGTGGTCGCATCGCTGTCGCTATTCGCTCATAATAATACCGGTGTTGTCACTTTTTTAAAAATGACCAAATTTCGGGGAAGTTATTTCAAAATTCATTTGTATTGGTACTATGATGATTACGTAAAATTTTATATCATATTTGGTCATGTGTTTACTTAACCTTTATTATCCTTACGGGTCGGACAGGGTTTTCTTAACATACTGTATATGTATATACGGACAAATCACACAGATTGAGCTAGCCCCAAAGTAAGTTCGAGACTTGTGTTATGGGATACTAACTCAACGATACTATATTTATAATAGATACATATATAGATAAACATCCAAGACCCAGGCCAATCAGGAAAAGATCGTTTTCCATCATGACCTGGCCGGGAATCGAACCCGCGGCCTCCACGTCGCAGGCAGGCGTGTTGACCGCTGCGCCACGGAGGACGTCAAAAAAATTTACTGATAACTGTGACATTCCAAGCCAGCCAGCCCGCGTCCATCGGCTTCGGCTACTTTAAACAATTACATATAGAAATAAAATATTTACAGGAAGAATCATTTAAAATAATCCAAGTAAGAGTTTTTATTACACATTTTTGCTAATATCGCAAAAACTAAAAGTCCTATCAACTCAAAACTTTTTGTAAAACTGTTTTTACACCAAAACCTTTAATTGAGTCCTAATTTTTGGTTTATATCACCATAAACAAAAAATCACATTTTCAAGTTACGTAAATTTCTAATAAGATTTTTATTTTTAAATCTCCTTACAAACCTATAAATTATAATCTAAGTGCGAGTGTTTACTTACCTGAATAGAGTCTTCTATATTATCAGCGGATGTAGTTAGTCGGATTATTGCCTTTCAAGTCTAAAGATTTCTTTCTAGATTTCCTGGAACAATTCGTAATTGTTTAACTTCAATTGTAAAAGAAAAATGGTTACAAAAGCTAATAGTAATTATAAAGAAAAATACAGTAATATGTAGGTATAAATACAAGAGTATAGGTAGATAGATACTTACGCCACCAGACGCATCTTCAATTCTCATTTGCGAGCTAATCTATGAACGTACACTGACACGATTCGCTCGTAAATATTTGCACTCACACAGACAACCACGCGTAGTCGGCGATAGCCGGAGCAGAGCAGCAAGCGACACAACCCTCCCGTCTGAATGCTAACGCACGACTGCCGCCCGCGCCCGCGCAGAGCACCTCTAAACCTATGTTTCAAAATAAGGATATTTTCTTGGCAAATGTTGATGGATTTAAATACGCTCTTGCATATCTGTAGTACTTCTAACCACAAATTTTTCAGTGTAAAAATATTTCCACACATCAATGCCGTTTAGAAGTAATAACGAATATTAGCCAAAAATAGCGTTTTGGTAAATATTTTTTTAAGGCAACAGGCAAAATCCTACGAAAAAATCATCTTTATTAAATGTTGTACATGAATCAATAGACAAGATATATTTTTTTCAAATCTCAAAACCAAGCCGTTAATTAGAAATTAGCTTCCTAAAGTGACCATTTTACGCTACTAAATGAGACTAAGGCCCTTAAGTGACGTGCAAACGTCTAAAATGTATGGTTAAACAATCGCTAATCACTAGTTAACTTTAAGCAACGTTTATGAATAAGGGGGAAAATTTCGACAATATGTGACATGTACCAACCGTCATGGGGTCCGCGTGGTAGATTACGAGAGAGAGAGAGTGGAGGCCTCACCATTTTGAGAGCCAGGAGTCCCAGGAGTGGGGACATTATAAGCTGTTTATGTTGCCCTCAATGCGTGGCATGTAGTTAAGAAGAGAGACCGCTCCCAGTCTTCGTAGAAAAATTGGTTAAATTATATTAATTACTATATTCCATCATCGTTTGCCCAGCCTATGTTGGGTCTGGCTTCTATTCTAGCCAAATTCAGCTAAAAACCATTGTTTCACATGAAGCCACTTCCTATCCCCCACAACCATTTGGTAAGGTTGATTCTCAGACTACGCGTGATGACTCTCAAGAATCTACTAATCTAGTGACCAACGCCAATGTCACAGCTCACTTTAAGCTTACTTCATTTAAGTGTTTACTGTGAAATGTTTAAAAAACAGGCTGAGTGTAGGTAATACATCCTCATTGATGGCATTTACAAATGGAAGGCCTGGCTTATCTGCAAGCTACAGAGATGAACATGAATCCAGCGTAAATCTGTAGAGGTTTAGGCCATTTTCCGGCTATCTGTGTTTTTGTCCGATCCGTGAAACTAGGCCGAAAGTAAAAGCCTGTCAGTCACTTTCCAGTGATAGCTCCTCTTTTCTCGTCGAGTTTGTTTGAAAGGCAGGATCAAATTACACTGATCTAATTTTGATACATAAAATTTAGAAGGCAACGTTAAATTAATGACGGATTTGAGGCCTCACTATGATTCGTGAGGCGTTGTAATATAATTATTAATAAAACAATCGTAAATTAGAGCACAGTTTTTTTTATAGTTTTTTTCTGAAAATGTTGATCACAAACTATTATGTTCTTTGTAATGGCAATTAATTAGCTTATGGAATTGATACGTGGTCCTTTATAAGAAGGCTCAAAGTCACTAAAAGGGCAATGGAGAGGGCTATGCTTGGGGTTTCACTGCGCGATCGAATCAGGAATGAAGAGATCCGCTGAAGAATGAGAGTAACCGACATTACCCGAAGAATTGCAACACTAAAGTGGCAGTGGGCTGGGCAATTTGCCCGTAGGACCGGTGCCCGATGGGGCCGACGGGTTCTCGAGTGGCGACCACGCACCGGAAGACGAAGCGTGGGTAGGCCCCTGACATGGTGGGCCGACAACCTGGTGAAGGGTGCGGGAAACCGCTAGATGCGAGAAGCGCAGGACCGGTCGTCGTGGACAAACTTGGGGGAGGATAATGTCCAGTAGTGGACGTCTTTCGGCTGAAATGATAAATGATGATGATGAATGGCAATAAAATCATTAAACTACAGAATTTATTTCACGGAGCCTTTATTTTTCAATATAATTAAAACTGCAAAATTACTTTTATATTTGTGGTCATTAAATTCAAGTTAGACATATGTATAGTATCGTTTATACGTCGTTCATTAGTTGATGCGATGCGCTATTGTAAATAACCCAAAAAATCACTTCTTTCTGCTCATGTAAGTTAGCCTAAAGATCCATTCCTGTCTATACCTACTACTCACTAATGTGAAACTTTTCTGAACAATTTAATACCTGATCCATAAGATATTAATACAATTTCCATTTCATGTAAACCAATCAATACTAGGCTTCACCTGTTACCTCTTTCCTTAATAATTCTTATGAAAAATGTTTCGTTTTATTGCCTTGACGTAGACAAATCTTTGAGTCAAAGTTCATTACGGCAATGGAAACTCTTGTGTCATAATTTGGAGGTCATAATTTGATGGATAGTTAATGATGTTTTGGGCAGAAGGTAATGGATTACATTCTGTTATTGTTGTGGTCTTTGTTACTGGTTGTTCGTTTATAATTTGTTCTGGTCGAATCCGATAGGAATTAATGACAGTCATCAAGAGTTTAGGTAGCAAATGTAAAATTAATTAACCTTACGCTAATTGCCTGGAGAATATGGTGGAGTGGGGCAGACCACCATCCTGTGGTGGTTTGTCCGACTCCATCCTCTTCTTGAAAGCAGATCTTCAAAGTCTTCGTGGTGGCGTTTGCATGCCCATATGCACCGCCAGGTCTGGGTACAGACCGAAAGTACATGGGAGGCCGTCACATTCTTCTGCGATGCACTAATGGCTGCAAAGGGGGGAGGGGGGGAGGCAGAGTGTGTGAGGTAGAGGCATTCTCTGAGCCCTGCTGCCCCTAGTCACCGCAGGAGACGCACTGGATGTCCACAGACAGCAGTGGACTTCGCGTGCCAACGTTGCTGCGATCAGTGAATAATGTGTAGGGCCTGGACGACAGCACATTTTGTCCCACGCGCGGCCGAAGATGTCAGCATATCATGATGTGGTCGAATAGGACCGATGCCGCGGACTATTCGTAAGAGATACTATGGCTCCTGCTAACTAAAACCTGTGTGGGTTTTAGTTATTAAGTGTGACACGCCCGTCCGCTCCGCCCAGACCGAGACAAGTCATTATTTTGATGGTTTCCCAAAAAAAAAAAAGTTACGTTAAGTTAGAAAGTTAGGTTGCGGAAACATTGTTCGTTCTTGCAACCCCCTGTGTTGGTGTGAGAAGGAACACCGAGGTGGTTTAGTCAGTATGAATCTGACAGACCAGGGCGGCGGACATTCAAGAGGATTTTCCACCCCGAGGAAAATAAAAACAATGTTGGAATTAAAGTAACTACGCCAATTTGCTGTATTTTATACAGGCACAGAAATATTGATAGTAATTTTTTCATATAGGGATAATTGGGTTGTATCCTAAAAGATAATTTAATGTCCATCAGATAGATTTATGAAAAATATTGAAGACGTATTTTTTATTTTTTCTTTCATTCAAATTTTTAGGAAGATATATTGATTTGAAATGTCGCGTGACGTCGTAATTAGCCCCCACTCCGTAACTTTAATACGTTATATCTCAGTAGCTTTTTATAGTTTCGACAAAATAAAAAATACGGGTCTTAATTTTTTTTATTATCTATAAGACGGACTAATTATTATTTTTTTATTTTCTTAGCTTGTATACACCCCTATTTAAGCAGTTAATCAGTTTTATTAGCAATCAATCAATATGATTTATTTAAATGTATAAAAAATATGTACGATATGATTTTCTATATAATTACAAACAATAAAAAATCCAGGGAAGTAGACATGATACGGAGGACGGATCTGAGCAGTTTTACGATGCGCCAAATGTTCTTGTGTCGGGAGTTTGTTCGTGAAGGATCTCCAGATCCATCTCTCTGTGGCGCAACATCGTTGGTAGTATTGTTGGGTTTAGCTTTGCATCACCTCGCTCAACTGCTCTGTTTTTTTAAGGAATATGCTGTCAATAAACCAGCGCGGGTTAAGTGTGCTGAACCCAGCAAAATTAGCTTTGCCAGCACATCTGCCACCACCAAATACCCTAAATAGCCTTATTGTCAACTTAGCATTTATTTATTATAATACCGATGTAAGTCTAGTTATAAGCGATTACTATTGTTAATTATAACAATACTGTTACGCTGTCTTAATTATATAAAGTATTTTTTTTTTATTTAAATCCGTGTTCCATCACTTAATTCGCGCTTTACCATCAACGATTGCATCATTGTTTACCATCAGGCGGGATTGCGGTCTTACACTAGTGTTTATAATCATAAAAAAAACCTTTTACTTTCATGGAAACACACGCAAACCAAAAGTGTTCTTTCGACAGCAGAGCACTCGAGTAAACCTATTGTAGATAATAAAGAACGTTCATTAAGAAATGAAACGTGACTTTACCAGATATCGAATTAATTTTCCGAGTATACAAGATTTAATTCTGTTAATTAATTCAACGTAGGTATTAATTATCCGCAGGTTTAATACATTATTCTGTTTAGTTCAGTAGTCAGACAGAAAAAATCGTCTAGCTTCGTTTTTGTACCATATATTTTTTTTAACGTAGTCCCACACTAATTCCTAGCTATAATGCTATTTTTTTTTGTTATGTGTCAGGAATAATAATACAATAAATTATTTTTTTCAGACAACCTAAAATATAACCTTTAATGTTATGGATTAGTCTAATGCATGTTTCAAAAATTAATCAAAATCAAATCTTACTTATTTAAGATGAAATATTACTACCCAAAACGCCCGCTCTTCATCACTTATTTCCTAATGCTTTCGCTAGAAAGAAGGATGCAAAAGTGACGCAACTGTCTGTTTAGTTAGAAAACACTTAAACACCTATTGTTGTTGACTATATACAACTATAGGCAAGTTAAGTAACTAATTTTATAAAACACAGAACATTAAATCAAATTATTTACCATAATATCTCAGCTTGTCACGCTATACTCGTACCAACAAAGCAAAAACCATTAAAATTAAAAAGTAACCATGCATATTTATGCATGGTTGCTTTTATTTAGGTAGTAAGATTTTAGTATTTAGTAAGCTGTCGCATCAAATGATGCGACAGCTTACTTATTTATGCATTACTGAGTTAAAAAAGTGATGTATATGGAACAAAAACTATACACGAGAATATTTGCAAGTTGGACCACGCTACGATTAATCGATTCCACGCACATTATTTAAAATATAAAATGTTTTTGTTTTTTAACTTTTCCGTTTTTATTCTTGTAGTATGATTTTTTGTGAACCCCGCGCCGTGTGGTGTGAAGTTAATACGCTCCGGTTATATTTACGAATATCGTGTTCCGATTATCAGTTCCGGCTGGTGATTTTCTTTCTAGGTTGTTTAATTTGTGTCTAGTTTTGGTATCGTAAGTTTATTTTTAGTGTTTGTTTTTGTAATTACTGTAAATCAATCAATCTCGGTGAGTACATTTATTTTCTTTTTTGTGAGGGTAACGTAATTTTTTTTTCTTCTCACTAGTTTTATTTTCTTTTCGTTAAGTTAGATTTGTTTTCTTGTTTATTAATTAGTTATGTCAACTTACAATGATGACCCGCCTGATCGTGGTGGAGATATTTTCCGTAGAAATAATAAAACACTTAGGTCACCGCCAACGCAGACCTCCGCTAAGCGTCTATTTTGTGAAATGTCTCCGACCGACAAATTAGTAGATGATAGGTCGAAACGCCTACAAATAGCACCCAATTCTCCAGAAAAGTCCTCGTCTACATTAAATATGTCCAATAGTAACAGTGATAATTATTACGATTTGGTTCCGGAGGCGTCTGTGTACCTGTCCAAAATCAACGAACTGGTTAACGATAACGGTTCTCGTATAAATGTCGCGAATAAATCATCTATTATGGATATGACTCAACGAGTTACAAGTATCGTGTCTTTGTTAGCTTTAAAATCTTCGTGTAACGAAACAAAGCTTGCTAATACCGAGCGCGAATTAGAATTAATCAAATTAAAATCCGTTAATGAGGACAATAAAATGTCGCAGATTCTTTGAAACTGCGGTTGCCTAAAATGGCCCCGGCTATTGAATCTAGAGTGCCTCTGCCTTGTGTCGTCGCCTATCCGACCCAAGAGCGATCAGCTGACTATGCGTCATCGTCCGCCACTAAACAGGCTCTTATGAAGGCGATTAGACCGAGTGACGATGGGTTTCAAATAGTCGGTATTAAAAAAACCGCCAAATCGGGCGTTGTACTACGTGTGGCTAATCAAAACCAATTAAAAAGATTAGAATCGGTAGATGCTATAAAGTCTGCCGGTCTCCGCTTAGAAAAACCAAAGGGTCGCCGCCCCCGTCTATTAGTTAAGGACATTCCCGCCTCAATGGAAGACAAAAATTTTTTGCAAGCTATATACCGCCAAAATATTAAAAATGAGTTGCCAATAAAAGAAGACGATTTTATTAAATCCACAAAAATAGTCCGTAGGCGTTCTACCGATACCGGTCGGAAATGGATAGGCATAGAAATTGAACCTGCGGTACGTAAATATCTTGTGACTACCAAGGATAAATTATTTATTTACTGGGCCACTTGCCGTTTTGTTGATGATATCGAGGTAGTTCGTTGCGCGTATTGTCAACAATTCGGTCATGTTAAAAAGCATTGCGCTAATAAATCACCAACCTGCGCTGTCTGTTCCGAGGCTCACGAAACCAATGTTTGCCCGCATAAGGGCGATTCAAATTTTACCCCGGTTTGCGCGGCGTGTAAACGTTATAAAAAGCCCTTTGAGCATCGTTGCGGATCTGAACAGTGCGGTACCTATAAATTAAAACTCGAACAACTTATCCTGCATACTAATTACTAATTAAGATGGATAGGTTAAACATAGGGCAATTAAACCTTCACAACGATAAGGTGGCGACATCAGAGTTAGATAAATTAATTATTGACTACAACTTAGACCTTGTACTCATTCAAGAACAATATAAAAACTCACGTTTACGTCACAGGGTAGTGCAACTGGATTGCAAGGCACGAGCCGGAATTTATGTTGCGCGGTCTTCTAACTTTACGGTAACGTCTTTACGTGACCTCATGACGCCACACTGTGCGGTTGCCGAAGTATCATCAGCTTCTTTTAAAGTATTCGTTGTAAGCTGTTACTTTCAATATTCAGATCCTGTTACTCCTCATATACATAATCTCCGTCATGTCTTGCGGTCACTCGCGGGCTGCAAAGTTATCGTTGGCGCGGATGTCAACGCGTCATCATCTCTGTGGTATGGCAAGGTTCGGGCCACCGATACCGAACGACGCTGCGCTGTTGAGGATTTCATTGCTGAGATGAACCTATCGATTCATAATACCCCTGATGCACCACCTACTTTCTGCAGCCAAATGGGCGAATCTTGTATTGACGTCACACTTTCAAGTGCGGACGTACGTTTGGATAGGTGGTGTGTCCTACCGGACGCGTCTTGTAGTGATCATCGCCTGATCGTGTACGAATTTGGTCCTGGTTATATTCAGGGTCCGTCTCATATTCCCGGTAATTTCAGATATAGATGTAAAGGCGCGAACTGGGAATTTTTTGGCTCGCTTTTTGCGTGTCACGCCAAAGAATTCACTCGGGACGGGCTGTCAGCCGAAGAAAGTGCTGACATTATGTCAGAAACCTTTACCTACTGTGCTGACATTGCAATTGGTCGCGGATCTATGACCAATATTCGTAGATGTGACTGGTGGAGTGATTACTTAGTTGAACAGCGTAAAAGATATCGCAGAGCGCGTAGACAGTTAAATAAACTCAAGAGCCGAAAGATTACTGGAGATCTTCTTACGTTCGCTTTAAATGCTTTTAGAGTTGCCAAGTCACGCTACAAAGCATCGGTGGAAAAATCTAAGGGTAACTTGTTGCGAAAAATCGTTGATAAACTTGACAGGGAGGGTCCGTGGTCTCCCTTATATCACGAATTTAAAGCTATCAGATCGGTCGACCTTGCATACGTTCAAAACATTAAAGTCAATGATAAGCATACCACAGGCATAGAGGAAACAACAGAAGTGCTAATTAATACACTTATCCCTGATGATTCACCGGCTAACGATAGCGACTATCACCAACAGATTCGAGCGTAGGCTCCTGTGCCACCTGAATCACCAATGTCAGACGTACCATCTAATGACGAATTTATAAATATTGTTAGAAAACTACCGGTCAACAAATCATCAGGTGAAGATAAAATATCTAATAGGATGATTAAAGAAGCGTGTAAAACAGCAGGTGATGCCATCTTAACTGTATACAACCGATGCATTGCTGAAGGCGTTTTTCCTCGTAAATGGCGACGCGGTTTCATACGAATAATACCAAAGTGTGGTGACAAACCACCGGATGATCCGAAGTCATATCGTCCTATCACACTTCTACCATCTTTGGGTAAACTTCTTGAGCGCCTCATCGTTCCACGTTTACTACCGAACGGTCCAAAATTCCATAATAATCAATATGGCTTCACCATAGGTAAATCTACAGTCGACGCGGCGCTTTCTGTCAGAAGAACCGTTAACCAATCTGAAAACAAGTACGTAATTGGGATCTTCCTGGATATTTCTGGGGCTTTTGATAACGCCTGGTGGCCTATCCTGTTGTTAAAATCAAAAACCCGCGGTTGCTATAGAAACATATATAATCTCGTTTACTCTTACTTTATAAACGGTTCCACGGTACTTAAGCTCGGTCATTTTTCTAGTACTAAAACACTAACCATGGGATGTCCTCAGGGTTCAGTTGTCGGTCCTTATTTATGGAATTTGGGTTTTGATGACTTCCTCGCGATCCCGCTTCCTTGCGGCTGTTCACTTACTGGTTACGCGGACGATGGCCTACTGCTCATTCAGTCAAGTACCCGAGCTGGACTTGAGAACTTGGCCAATACTTGCCTAAATTTAATATCTCAGTGGGGTGATCGTAACCGCCTAGCATTTGCGCCACATAAAACCTTTCAACTTCTACTAAAAGGTAATCTTAAATCATTGCCTACTATTAAATTTAACAACGTTCCCATTAAAAAACAGCAATCCGTATGCTACCTTGGTATGATCTTAGAAAGGAATTTTTCATTTATCGAACATATAAAAATAGTTGGTGAAAAAGCTAAAAGGAACTTTTATGCCCTAACTAGAATATCCAAAGCAACTTGGGGTCTATCATTCCTAACTTTAAAAACTATATATGGAGCTACCTACTTAGGTTGTATGTGCTACGGTGCCCCTGTTTGGGCCGATAGGGCCAGCATAGGGGCGGCACGATGTAAACTGCTTCAAAGCCAACGTTTGGCATTGATATTTTTATGCAATGCGTATAGAACGGTCAGTACTGAAGCCTTACCGGTACTGGCAGGTGTACTTCCAGTCGACCTTGAGGTACAGCGACGTGCTTCAATGTACTACTCCGCGATGGGGGAGGCCATGGACACTAATTTTGTTACACAACGCGACTTTAATAAAATCTCTAGATTATTTAAACCTCAGACTGAATTCTGGGAGGACCTCTTATCCGAATGGCAAAGTAGGTGGGATAATTCCATCAAGGGCCGGCACCTCCATCTATTCTTTCCATTCGTTGGCGATCGGCTGGCTAAGACATGGCTGGAGGTTGACCACTGCGTTGCCCAATTTCTCACAGGTCATGGCAACTTTAAAAGTAAACTGTATTCTTTTAAACTTGTTCCTTCCCCTTTGTGTCAGTGTTCTACATCGAACTGTGAATTTGAACAGTCCGCACATCACATCTTGTGGGAGTGTGTTCTTTGGCAGAATGAACGCAATATTATGTTGGATATTGTACAAGTTACATCCGGAGTCGTTTATCATACGGACCTTGTAAAAACTAGAACCAATTTCCGTGCGTTCAGGCGCTTTTGCCATACCTATTATTGGAATCAGTTGTAACAGCTAATACCTACTTAGGACCCATTAACTTAATCAAATTTTATTCCGTGGTGTTTGGCAATCTGGGCTTCTCCCAGTTGCAATAATGTCCCTTTGTGCCGTTTGGCCTAGTTCTGTTCTGTCTCCTGCTTGTTATGGAGGGAAGTGGAAAAAATATCTTTTTTCTTACTCCTCCGCTATTCTTTTCTGATTAATTTCGTTGCGGGACCCAAGACAGTTGAATCGTTTCTCCGGGACTCGTCGAGCTTCATTGCTCGGCGTTTTTCTGGCGGTCGCCACTGTTGATTCTGGCTTTCAGGAGGTGCAGTGGTTGGGAAAAGTGTGGCGGGTTTTGTCCCATAAAAAAAAAGTATGATTTTTTTATAGTGTGTAGAATTTATTGCAAAATCAATCACTCTGTATTTAAGTAAATTAAAAATATAATGTATAATATTTTCTACAGTATTATAAGTGCATTCATACATATTCCGTTATAGACCCATTTTTTTTCAAAACTATAACTGATGTAATCCTTTATATTGTTAATGTTAACTTATAAAATATATTGGCATTTAATAACGAAAAAAGGCCTAGTATTCTGACTGAGCCTCTACAATAATGGGCTAACTTACTGGTTGTTACAGTGTCCATCTATCCCTGTCTCGGAAAACACGATAAGCCGTGTTGGTCCGTATTCGTAGATCTTTGACAGGTGTCAAAAGCCTGAATGTCTGACAATCAGTCTTACCAAGGAGTTTCGTTTTAGCTAGTAACTGGGTTGTAGACGTCAGCTAAGCCATGGCTTCATTTAAAGTTTAGAGGCATGAGGAACCAGAGTGTAAAGTTCACTCATCCTCCATAGAAAAAGAAGGATCCTTCGACCAGACGGGTGTTATGTCTAGCGCGCACTTACTCAACGGTTGATGTTGGGAATTTGTGTATGCTACATAATTGCTCGGTAAACTCTGCTTGCGCGATGTAGAATCCGTGTGACGTCAGTATTACGCGTTTTTTGCATGCGGCGTTTGTAGATACCACTATATAAAGTACTGGTACTCAGTCGCATTCTGTTAAATGGAAAGCCTATCAACAAAATGTAGTTGGAGATACGTTGAGCAGAATTGTTGTTGGTCTTACTAAACTCTATTACTTAACCAAAAATGTGGTCTATTTGGAATGCCTAGGTATCTCCTTCGAATTGTAGAGGCCAGACGGCAGTCGTTTCACGGAAAATATCGAAGTTTAGCCAAAATCAGCAGTTAGCCTGTTAAAGCGGATCGCAGGCTCCAAAAGGTGAAAAAAACTGATCTGTTAGCAGGGTTCGGCGCCCCACCCTAAGTTCACTATAAAAGGTGCGGCCTACGCGCGCCTGGCGTTTGTCCGATGAAGGCCAGCCCGCGCCGCAGCTGAGCCAGTAAATATAATTTCCCAACCATGACCTGTGAGTTTGTTTCGGACGTTTCTTCTCAGAACTAGTACTAGGAAATGCCGCGGTCATCAAACCGAATTAAAACAAATACTCGATCCAGCCGTCCCTTGCTGTTTTCTCCAGCGACGCCCTAAGCCGAGGTTCGTACCCCACAAGGGCACCCCCTTAGCGTGTAGTCGCTTAGTTTTTTAGTCGCTCTGGCTGGAGGCTTTAAATTCATTTAAGGCATCCACAGTCCTAAAAGTCCGGTTAAGTAGTTACGGCCTCTCAAGGTCAACTACGAGATGCCATATCAAAAAAAAAGCGCCTGGCATCTTTCGGCATCCGACACTCAGACTGGTAACATCGTGCAAACTCTGTGAGACCTATATTTTTTATATTATTTAAGACCGGCTATCGTTTGACATATATTGTTGTATTAATGAAACCACTTCTGATCGCTAACAGATCAAGGTTCGGATGCGACTGGGATTAACGCTGAGATGATAATGATGACTTAACCAAAAAGCAAGTGTCTGTTATCAAATATCACTAACAACAGTATAATACAGCACCACTCTTGTATTTTCAATACGGAATACACCAATTTCATCAATAATGTACCTAAAGGAGAAAATACATTTACCCACTTATTTATTACACCAATATTCGAACGTGGTTTGACGATTAAATGTGTAATCCGGCGAGCGTTTGGAAATTTGATATTTACTTCGTGAGTTTCGGCTTCATACAGACGTTATCTATTTCAGCAGTGCGAACAGTGCACGTCTATGTATATCAAATTGGTTTGTTGTGTTCTGGGTTTAAATTCATTGGACGCTTTATTCTATTTTTATTTATGGCAAATAAAATCGATGTCCACTATTCTGCCAGTCTCAAATGTGATACTGGACACTCTTGTTTTTCTCCTTTGTGGTTATGTAATAGAATATGGCTTTTGTAATAAAATTTTGTAGTAGTCTTGCATATGCTTGGTTGCTGAAATGCTAATTTGAAACAAATTCTGGGGAGAAGACCAATTACTACAACAGCCCCATGCAATCAATACTTGTAAGTGGGGGTTATCTATTGGTAGAGAATTCTATACAATTATAAGTATGTAAGTTTGTTCTAGTGGTCGATTCGGGCCTAGTGGTCTAGCGGGTGAGTGTGCGGGTTATATTCCAGGTCAAGCAAGTACCAATGTAACTTTTCTAAAGTTATATATACTTTGTAAGTATATCTTGGACACCAGTGACTGATTACAAGGTGAAAGAAAACATCTTGAGGAAACCTGGACAGTCTGAAATCGCCAACCCGCACTGAGCAAGCGTGGAGATTACGCTCAATCCTTCTCTGTATGAGAGGAGACCTGTGCTCAACAGTGGGACGATAAAAAGGTTGGTCATGAAGTTTTGTACCTTACCGTTAAAATTACAATTTAAAAAAATATCCTCATACTTATTTTATTTTTTCATACGTATCATATCCATATTTACTGAAGCAAGTACTATGAGATATTCTGAGCATGTGAATAACATTCAGACAGGTAGAATTTACATAGATAAAATGCACACCACACAATAAATAAACTACACTTTAAATAAAACAATAATGAACTTGCAACTAATTGTGTCCTTTCATTTTGATACTGTTAGTTTGTACTGAAGCGCAGTACTAATGCGATTATTTTGTTTGCCTGCCATCTCTGAAGCGCTTTAGAAAGCGTGAAATACTATGTATGTACATTTTAGCGCTCTTTTGTGTAATTCGAATGCGTTTGCAACGTTTTAGCCATCATGTATGATATATATGTATATGATACATGAGATACGATTTTAATTTGCTTTTACAGTGTAACTCGTATGCGTTTCTTCGCATCGGCGCAAATGGTAGTTATGTATATACAATATGTAAAGAAAACCCTGTCCGACCCTAAGGATAATAAAGGTTAAGTAAACACTTGACCAAATATAGTATAAAATTTTACGTAATCATCATAGAAACAATACTAATGAATTTTGAAATAATCTGTTTTTCCCACGGATTAATTCCAACTTCCCCGAAATTTGGTAACTTTTAATAAAGTGACAACACCGGTATTATTATGAGCGAATAGCGAAGCGACCACGTGCCGCGTATCCTGCCGCCCGCCGCCCGCGGAAGGGTTGCTTACCGCGCATGTATTAAGTTACCTCTTTTTTGCGAAATAATATTTATTTTTTTAGGGGGATTTTTTTTTTAAGTTTAGTCCGGTTTTGTATCCATTAGTAGAATCAGTTTTTGATACCTAACAATACCTCTACGGATCGGACAGGGTTTTTTTACATATTGTATAGTTGCATTCGTTGGTTTGGTTTGGTCAGGTAGCAACTGCTTCACGAAAATATCGAAGTTTAGCCAAAATCAGCAGTTAGACTAGTAAAGCGGAACCCAGACTCCAAAGCCAAAAAAAACTTCGAATGCTACTGGGATTAACGCTGAGAATCATCTCAGCGTTTATCAGCGTTTTATTAAACCAACAAGAAAACAACAAGCAAACCAATGAATCATCGTCATTTAATGATGAAAACTGAAAATATTGTTGCATTTCCAAGTGGCTTGTATCCTAAAAATATTTTAATGTCCATCAGATAGATTTATAAAAAATATTGAACACGTATTTTTTATTTTTTCTTTCATTCCAATACTTAGGAAGATATATTGATTTGAAATGTCGCATGACGTCACGCCGTGGTACAAAATATAGCACGGCGTAACGTAATTAGTCCCCACTCCGTAACTTTAATACGCTATCATCGACCTTTTAATCGTCCCACTGCTGGGCACAGGTCAGAGAGACAGAGAAGGATTGAGCGTAATCACCACGCTTGCTCAATGCGGGTTGGCGATTTCAGACTTAAAGTCCAGGTTTCCTCAAGATGTTTTCCTTCACCTTCAGTCATTGGTGTCCAAGATATACATAGAAAGTAGAAAGTACATATAACTTCAGAAAAGTTACATTGGTACTTGCCTGACCTGGAATCGAACCCGCGCACTCATACTTGAGAGGCTGGTCTTTTAACCACTAGTCATTACACTTTTAACAACCGCTATATCTCAGTAGTTTTTGGTAATTACGACAAAATAAAAAATACGGGTCTTAATGTTTTTAATTATCTATAAGACGGACTAATTATTTTTTTGATTTTCATACCTTGGATATATCCCTACTATGTACCTACCTAGATTATTTACTTAAAAATATTGGACACGTGTTTCGGGTTTCACATAAGCAAAAAAAAAACACGTATAGATCAAAAATATGTTAAACTTATAAGAATATCAAATGGCGAGCTTCGTTATAACACCAGTTATAGCCCACGACTTCGTCCTCTTGGAAATCGTTAGATCATCATCATCATCATTTCAGCCGTAAGGCGTCAACTACTAGACATAGGCCTCCCCCAAGGATCTCCACAATGACCGGTCCTGTGCCTCCCACATCCAGCGGGTTCCCGCGACCTTCACCAGGTCATCGGTCTATTTTGTCGGGGGCCTACCCACGCTGCGTCTTCCCGCGCGTGGTCGCCACTCGAACACCCGTCGGTCACATCGGGCATCAGTCCTACGGGCAATGTGCCCAGCCCACTGCCACTTTAGTGTTGCAATTCTTCGGGCAATGTCGGTTACTCTCGTTCTTCAGCGTATCTCTTCATTCCTGATTCGATCGCGCAGTGAGACCCCAAGCATAGCCCTCTCCATTGCCCTTTGAGTGACTTTGAGCCTTCTTATAAGGGACCACGTATTAATTCCATAAGCTAATTGATTACCATTATAAAGAACATAATAGTTTACGATCAACATTTTCAGAAAAAATGCCCGGCCCACTGCCACATAAGTGTTGCAATTGCAACACTTATGTGTTGTCTTCGGGATATGGCGGTCAAATAATGCGCTTTACCATGAACGAATACATCACTGCTGAATATAATAGAAAAAATACAGTCTACTCTCTGATAATGTAGCTTTTTATAGGTGTTTTTTTTTTTATTGTATTCATTACAAATAAACATACAAAACATCATACTTTCATTTTCTCTTTATTGTATTATTATAAATTTAGAAAAGAACGATCTTTTTTCGACAAAATTCATCTTATAAAAGATAAGAGCCCTAGAATATTTACCAGCTTTTTTGCTCCTGAATATTTTAGGCCTTTAACAACCAACAATGTTAAAAATAACAATCCCAACTATGTACATAGACGTATTATCCTTATTTAATGAAAACATCCCTGAATTTATTTGAGGCCGTATTTCGTAAAGCAAGGAGAAATAGTGCCAAGCACAGAGCACGGAATCGTTACGATGGTAGCTTCTAGCAGTTTCAATGAAATTTGTGAATTCGAAAGTTCATTGAACGTACAACTTCTGTCACGGACCTTCTTAAAAGCTGACAGTTTCTATATGATATCATTATCTCAAATATTAACCCTAGAGTGGGCGCGCTATGAGCATTTTACCGCCCGCGCCAAAAAAATCGTTAATAATTTTTAAAAGAACTGTCCGATAGGCTTGCGCTTTTTAGTAGCTGACCCTGATCTCGTTAGCAACGCGCACCGAAAAGCTGGACGCCGTCAGTGCGCAGGGAACCGCTTGAGGAGAAGGTTGTTACTACCAGGTGTTGCCGGGCGGCAAATTGCTCACTGCGCGCCCACTCACGTACCTAGGTACCTACATAAAATTATGTATTTTTTTGCAAACTTGAAATGTAGACTATATTTCATTTCGCATTTATGCTTAAAACTAAAAAGACATGTTTGTCTTGGCATTTAAAATATTAATTGACAATAAAAAATAAGAATCTACAAAATGGAAGCTCAAATTGTGTTTTGGCTAGAGGAAACATCTGATCAAGGGCAGTTCAACAGCAAACGCTTTAGTACAAAGATTATCCCAAAATATCACTATGGATAACAGTTTTACTTCGATACCTAAGTATATGTACCTCAAAGAAAAACAGGCGCACGAAAAAGGGTGTTCCAGTTACCCAAAGTTACTGTGCAACGAACATTGCACATACATTTGTGATGACTGTTTTAATAAAACATATCCTTTTAATTTAGAAAATATATAATTCTGTTAGTTTTTTCCAATTTTGATAGTTTTATAGAGTATTGTGTAGGAAAAGGGAAAAAAGGTCAATTAAAATATTAAAATTTCCTATAGTCTTTTGTACACCATAATTTTTAAGACGAAGTTAAATAAATATGTTGATTTAATATTACTTATTCTGTGTTATTTAAATCCTGAGATAAAAAATGTTTATTTCGCTGTATTACTAGTTTAAATAGTCAAAGAAAACGGGCGGCAAAATGCACCCCACGCGCCCACTAACGTTTTGCAAAAAGACGCGCCCACTCTAGGGTTAACACGCTACGTTTTATTGTTTCTTATTTTTTTACAGCGACTCCTTTAACTCCTAGTCAGCTCGTCGCTCATGTGCGCGAAGGTGGTTTATATAGCCAATCTTCGCTGAGAATGCTCATGCGCACTGAGGGCACGTAAGTATTCAAGTAATGGTATTGAATGGCTGCAGGTTGACGGGCTTTCAGCTCGTCGCGTTTAGCATCTTGGTGTGCTTTGCGCTGCTTCTAGAAATCGTTTATTCGCCTCTGCACCAGCCCACTCCATTCTGAGCGTTTTGCTGCCAAATATTCCCCTTGAGAGGGCTCAATATTGCATCTTTTCATATGACGCTTCTGAACGTCCTTGTCCTGAGGACCTGTCCGCCATGATAACATCTGCCTTCCTTGAGTTCGGAGTAAAATATGAGATTTTATGAGTACTGGCATAAGGAAGTGAATTGAATCCGCCCGCATAAAGAAACAGCTAAAACATTTAGCATTTTCTTTCTAAAGATTTTCCTTCCAACCACCAGCGATCAACATAGTTATTCACAACCACTCAATACTCTTTCGTACCGTATCGAATATCAATCTGAAAGAGTTAGAATGTGTATGAGTGAACCATCTAAAATATTGTCAATTTAAATCAAATTTATGAATTTCGACAGCTGTTTGCTATCAGAGGAAAGGCAAATTAGGTTATTGAAATGTTTCATATTCGATATCCAATCCTGTTGGATGATTTTGAATATGAGTCGGCCGGTCGGGATGTAAATCTGCTTTATTATGCAAACACCCAATGGATAGTGTTATGCCCCCTCTAGTAGCGGTCCCTAAGGTATCTCCGTGCTCTGTGGGAGCCAGATTTTGACTTCAAATCACGTAGGGAATTTATATTTGTCCCAGGCGTTTATATAATTTAGTGATGCAAGTTAAATTGTTTAGTTTGCATTCGTGATATTCTCAAAATGAAACTGCATATCTTTGCAGAGAAATAATATTTGATTAAACGAAACTGTTATTACAAGAAATTTGTATAAATTAATTGACAAACATCAACTCGATGTGTGTGAATTAATTTACTTAGATTTTGTGGCAAATGTTTAGAGGTTTTCGGTTGCTTACTATGAATTTAAATATTTAGAATATTGTAGAATAATTTTCAGTAAAAAAAAAAATATAATAACTTGTAGATTGGCAATGGGAAACTTTAAGGTCGCTGCCTCGAATCTCGCGGGCAGCGGGGCGGCAGCGGCGGCGGCGCGTGAGCGGCAGGATCTTATGCGTAAAATCAAACGGACCGGTTCTCGAACACAGCGGCGCAGCAGCGGGGCGGTGGCGGGCAGCGAGCGGTGTACTTCTCGCGCACGAATCTTGCGGGCAGCGGGCGGGCAGCGAGCGGTGTACTTTAAGTCAAGCGGTGATCGACCGTTAGGAATAAATATGAATCAAAAAGATGTTGCCGCCATTGTTAATGTATGATTCTTGCGTTGGTAAATATTAAAGACTTTAGATAATTAGACTGGTTTATTTCACTTGTATAATTATTACATTATAATCGACATCTTCCAGGTCAGATCCTAAGTTACAATGACAAGACTATAGACTATATTCATAGACACTAATACATAGAGATGGTATTAGTTACTCGACTACAGAGTAGTGATGTATGATACAACATCCCCCCTGTTTAAGTTTAAATTAACCCTTGACAAACAATATTATAGAGACCTGACCCAGTTACAATTTAGACAATGACTTAAGCCTATGGTTAGGTCTTAATCTAGGATACAATGTTCTACTTAATCTATTTCATCAATTAGCCTTCTGGTTGGCTTTACAACTCTTCCAAAACGAGTTACATGTTGACTGACTGAGGATTGAGATGAGAGCTCTTGAGGTCTAGACTCCTGCCTGTTACCTTCCTCTCTCCCCTGCGACGAATTGGATAGCATAGGCGAATATTTGTGTCTTAAATGAACCCTATTCCTCCTATACCTAACTCCATTGACATCCTCAACGACATATGACCTATTATTAGCCAACCTTAGCTTGACAATGGCTTGTTCCCAATTGCTATCAGGCTTTCTTTTAAAGTATACATGATCATTGGGATACAGTAATGACAATGACTTTGTATTTCTATTATAATATTTAGACTTATTTTTATTATTTTGCTTGACACATTCTTCATAATTTTTGAATGTAACCACTTTTGGTTTTAATTTCTTATAAGACATAGGAATGTTATTTCTTAAATTCCTGGACATTAACAATTGAGCTGGAGATGGTAAATTATTCTTAGGTGTGTTTCTATACTGTAATAAAGCTATGTATGGATCAGATGAGTTTCTTTTACATTTTTTTAACATATTTTTGATAATTTTGACTGAACTCTCTGCTTGACCATTTGACTGTGGATGATATGGGCTAGTTACAATGTGTTCTATGTCCCATTCATGCATAAAATTCTTAAATTCTAATGACTGAAAAGGAGGACCACCATCAGACACTAAAGATAAAGGTATTCCATGACGAGCAAAAATGGACTTTAAATGTGTTATTACATTCTTTGCTGTACTGTTTTTATTTAACAAAGCTATTTCTATAAATTTAGAATAATAATCTGTGACAATTAAATAAGTAAGGTTATCAAAATACATCAAATCAACACCTACTTGTTGCCATGGATATTTATTTATTTCAAAATTTTTTAGTGGTTCCTTTGGATTATTAGGTTTAAATTGTGCACATACATAACATTGTTCTACCAAGTTTTTAATATCAGCTGACATGCTTGGCCAGTACAAAGACTCTCTAGCCAGTTTTAAGCATTTATTTATACCTTGGTGACCTTCATGAATTTTACCTAACATTTCCTTATACATTGACTGTGGTACTATTAATTTTGACCCTTTGAACAACAAATCTTTGACCACATGAATTTCAGCTTGTATATTCCAAAATGGTTTTATTGACAGACTGACATTATTTTTATTTTTTGGCCAACCTTCATAATAATACTTTTTTAACAATTGCAAAGTATCATCTTTCTTAGTGTTCTGTAACAATTTTGTACAGTACTCCTTTGTGACTGCTAGACTTGAATGCATTAAATTGACATGACAAGATATTTCTGACTCATTCTCAGGTATATAATGTTCTTTCAATGCTGCTCTAGACAGAGTGTCAGATATAAACATTTCTTTACCTGGAACATGTATAACTTCCAAATCATATTTTTGTAAAGTTAACATCATACGTTGCAATCTTGCTGGTACATCATGTAATGGCTTTTTAAAAAGATAGACTAAAGGTTTATGATCAGTATGAACAGTTACTTTATGACCGTACACATACTGGTGAAATTTTTCACAACCAAACTGAATGGCTAACAATTCTTTCTCAATTTGAGCATACCTTGACTGAGTTTGAGTTAATGTTTTTGAACTATAAGCAATAGGTTTATTATTCTGCATAATGACTGCTCCTAATGCTGACTTTGACGAATCGACTGACAAGACTAATGGTACATTGGGATTATAATGAGCTAAAACTGGTGAATTTGTAATTTCATCGATTAAACTCTTAAGACATTGACTATGATTTTCATCCCAAGTCCAGACTGAATCTTTCTTCAAAAGATTTCTTAAAATTTGAGTTTTTTGAGACAAATTGCTAATAAAGGGACCTAAATAATTGATCATACCTAATATTCTTTGCAATTCTTTGACATTTTTTGGTGTGGGCATATTGACAATTGCTTTTACTTTCTCTTCATCAACCCTGGCACCATCTTTACTAAAAACATACCCTAAAAAACAGACTTCTGAAACTAGAAATTTACATTTAGACTTATTGAACTTTAAATTGACTTCACGTGCTCGTTGCATGACTTTATGTACTCTCTCATTATGTACTGACTCGTTTGGTCCATATACCAGAATATCATCGATGAATATTAGAACTCCTTCTAAATCACCGAACAAATTCATCATGACTCTTTGAAAAATTTCAGACGATGCATTAATACCAAAAGGTAACCTTAAATATTTATATCTACCGAAAGGTGTTTGAAATGTACATAAATCAGAACTATATTCATCTAGTTTTAGCATCCAAAATCCTGAAAATGCATCTAAATGAGAAAAACAAACAGCTCCTGCTAGTTGAAATCTGATCTCATCTATTGACTTTAGTGGATAAATTTCCCTTATAATATTCTTATTCAAATTTCTAGGATCTAAACAAATTCGTAACTGACCCGTGCTTTTGACTGTTATCACTATACTGTTCACCCATTCTGTAGGTTTAAAAACCTTTTCAATGACCTGCATTTTCTCCATGCGATCCAATTCATCGCGCAGTTTGTTCAGTAAAGCGAAGGGTACTCTTCTCGGAGCATCCACGCATGGCACTGCTTCAGGTTTGAGTTTCAGGCGACAGACTTGAGGTAGACATCCAAGACCCTGAAATACATCATTGTATTGTGTAAGAATTTGTTCACTAAAATTTTGTTGAGACACATAGAAAACTCTTTGAATTATACCTAATTTTTCACAAGTTGGTAGACCTAAAACATTCGGACAAACTAAATCTGTGCCTATAAACACTATATTTACACTAATAGTGCTATTATTTAAAGATAAACTACATTTTACATTGACTTTGCCCATAATGGGTATTGATATACCACCAAACCCACTAACGTTTATTTGACATTTCTCAAGTGACATTTGACTTTGACATTTCAAAGATTGAAAAGTTTTCTTTGACATAATATTGACATCAGCACCTGAATCAATAATGCAATTAATTTGTGTATGACCAACTAAAATGTTTATGTTCCATGACTGTTTAGAATAGTATTTGTTTTGTTTTGACTCGACTGTATTGACCTGTTTACTATGTGCTGACTTTGCTGTAATAATTCTACAAGTGTTTGTTGTGTGAGATTCCTCAGACTTGTGTCTGTACTCATCATTAAGATATGAATCTCGACTAAGACTTTTTGACTTTTTTGACTTGACTGTGAATCTCTCAGACTGTTTAGTGTTTTCATCATTGAGATATGACACAGGATATTTTTTATGACAAGATGAGTCTTCATGAGATCTCTCGGACTTATCAGTCACCAGACTTTTTTCATCACTGAGGCATTTTTTATTAGACCTCTCAGATATGACATTATCACCACTTTCATCACAGAAATATGACACAGGATATTTTTTATGACAAGATGAGTCTTCATGAGATCTCTTAGACTTTGACTGCGACTGGCCTATGTGCGACCTGACCGTTGATTGTAACTTGGGATGTGACTGTGACTGTGTGTATGACAACCTGCTATGTCTGTAATGATTTTGATTGTGATGACTTTGTGACTCTAAATGACAATTATATTGACTAGACTTATGACTATGACTGAAATTATGACAATTTAAAATTCCAACAAAATTATCTTGACTACCAGTTGAACTAAAAGACTCTAAATGACTGACTTTTTTATTATTTGAGTAACAAAATTTTGCAAAATGACCATAAGAGTTACATGACCTGCATTTAGCTCCCTGCGCTGGACATTTGTAGCGGTGGTGTTGTCCACAGCGGCTACACGTCTTCGAGCGCTTCTCAGGACTGGGACTTGACTTTGACCTCCCTGCGCTGGATCCCTGCTGACTGACTGGTGAAGCTCGCCGTCGCTGACGCTCCACTCGACCACGGCTCCTCCGACGCAGATGCATGACTTTTTCAGACTCTTCACTAGTGGACCTCTTGACAATTTGGTCTGCATCCTGCTGTGCGACGATGAGTGTCCTAGCTAGCTCTCGCATCCTCTGATATGTCAGATCAGGTTCCTGCAGCAGTCTCTGACGTACATGTGCTAAGTCCAAACTCAAGTTGGCGATAAAAATATCTCTGATAAGAGATTCTCTGAGCGTTCCAAATTCGCAATCTTGGCTCTTATTTTCGAGGTCGGTTAAGAAATCCTCGATGCTTTCCGATTTCTGTTGACGTGTGGTAAAAAACATGTAACGATACATGGTAATATTTTTTCTGGGTTGAAAAAATTCGTCGAATTTGGCTTTGACGTCATGTAATGTGCTTTCTCCAATATTTATGTTGAATGTGTTGAAAATATTTAAGCATTTTTCACCAATGTGATGTAATAAAATGGCGATCTTGCGTTTCTCACCGGACTTGTCCAAACCTGTTGCCAACAAGTATAATTCGAACTGTTGCCACCAGCGCTTCCAGGTTTCGTAATTGTTGTTTGTTGCATCTGACGATATTCTAAGCGCCTTCAAGCCATTGTTCATTGCAGTACCGGTGTCATGGCTGCCACCGACGCCATCCGACTTTTGCATTTTTTGAATTTTCTTTCTTCGTATTGGGTTTTTTCACTCTTCTGACACCATGTATGTGTTTTTCCACTTCTGACACCATGTATGATTCTTGCGTTGGTAAATATTAAAGACTTTAGATAATTAGACTGGTTTATTTCACTTGTATAATTATTACATTATAATCGACATCTTCCAGGTCAGATCCTAAGTTACAATGACAAGACTATAGACTATATTCATAGACACTAATACATAGAGATGGTATTAGTTACTCGACTACAGAGTAGTGATGTATGATACAACAGTTAAGACATTTATTTCGCGAATAAAAAACATCTCGTCGACACAATCGTGAACATAATACTACGCTGCTATAGTGACGCGCGATCTACCCGTTATTTTCGAGAACGGGTCTTCGATGCCCGCCCGGCTCCCGTGCCGCTGCCGCCGCCGCCCCGCTGCCAGCAAGATTCGAGGCAGCGACCTAAAAACCTGACTGGCGGTATCTATATCGCCACATGTGATCTCGCACGATATTGATCTAAAAATCCTACATCACAAAGGTAAACTTTACCAACAAGAATACGTATATCGCGTTCTGGCATCTACCGTCAGCAAGTAGGCAAAGAAAATACCTATCCGGTCGGAGGATCGTCTCTTTTCACTATGTGGATGAGTGAACTTTGCAACCGACCGATTATCTCTGTACCTAAAGCACTTGAGTAAATATTCAAAATAGAAATTCGCTATGCCATTAACCAGCTAGTTCAGCCTTTCCTCAAATTAAAACACAACTCTTATCCAACAAAATGCAACTACACTTACGACTTCTGACAATGAAGTTTAAATGTTCATTTCTTTAATTTAATAGTATTTCTTTAACCATTAAAGTTCATAGAAACTGAGGATATTAGGAATAATACGAACTACAGAAGTTAGTTAACCATATAAAGCGAATTTTCTTATCTAGGAGTGAGTTTTCATTCAGCGGTTCAAGTAAGAGGATCGATTCGATCGCTAAGAGCCAAGTTTTCGAGATAATACTTGTAAGTGAACGATTGTTTGTAACTTTGTTGTTTTTGAGTTAGGTTAAGTGAACCAATATAGCCTATTGGTTGATTAGATATTTGGTTAGCTTTGTACGGTTCGAGCTCTGATAGGCGCTTTACTTTATGTAATAATTTCATAAACATTGCTCTTAAAAGGGCGAAGAAACCGGCAACCAACATATCCTAGAAATCGAAGACGTTCACCAATTCGCATTGTGCTCGCGTGGTAGATTATGGCCCAGATCCCCCTCTCTTAGAGAGGCAGCATGTGTCCTCGCAATGGGAACATTATATTATTGTTAATTGTGAATTCATTTATTGTTATTGTATATACATGCAACATGTAGTAGTCATAATTTCACAAGAGCTTATCGGCCCAGACCGTTTTACGCTCAACACCGTAACTTCGGCTGGCCAGTCTTTACCAGCGACGGCGTGCTTTAAATTCACCTGCTGCTAGCTTGCTGGCCGCCTCCCCGTTTGGGCTTACGCGGGCTTAAATTACTCTCAAGGGTATTTGGTATACATAACAAAGAGTATTCTATCTATCTAGGAGTAGGGCAGACTACATAGAGTCGGTTTTGCTGCGATTTATTTCTGTTGCTAGTTTTTATAGCACAAGATACAGATTTTTAGGGTTCCATAGCTAAATGGCAAAAATGGAACCCTTATAGATTCGTCATGTTTGTCTGTCCGTCTGTCCGTCCGTATGTCACAGCCATTTTTTCCCGAAACTATAAGAGCTATAATATTGAAACTTGGTAGGTGTATTCTTATATATTGTGTAGATGTATTCTGTATGTATATGTCATACGTAGAACTGAAACTCAAAAAAATTGTTTGCATCATACACATACGTGTGGGGTATCTATGGATAGGTCTTCAAAAATGATATCGAGGTTTCAAAAATATTTTTTTTTCCAAACCTAATAGTTTGCGTGACAGACGCTTCGAAAGTGGAAAAAAGTTGCCCCCCCCCCCCCCCCCCCCAACTTCCAAAAATTGTTTTGAACGAGATCTAGTAACGCACTAGGCCGGTTTTTAAGACAAAATTGTTATTTATTCAGGATAAAAATCCTACTTTATAGAAATGACAATATGTCTGATAAAATTATTATAGATTAAATTCTGCCATCTATAAATACAAGTACATATGTCGAATGTTATGGTACCAAAAAATACTTCATTTTAATAAACATTATGCTAAACGAAAATATGTGTAATTTTAGCATTGTCAAATTTTAATTATACCAAATTAAATTCTGCCATTTTAAAAGTATACCATTGTAAATACGGACATATTGTAAATATTCGGACAAACAATAATAATATTAAATATGTTTTCTGACTAATTTTTAGGAGGCCATTAAGTGCAATATCACGGACCAACAAACCAATTATTTTGCCCAATAAAATATGGCTATACCTTTAAAATAAACAATTTATTTCTTGTTCAGTAAAGCGAAGGGTACTCTTCTCGGAGCATCCACGCATGGCACTGCTTCAGGTTTGAGTTTCAGGCGACAGACTTGAGGTAGACATCCAAGACCCTGAAATACATCATTGTATTGTGTAAGAATTTGTTCACTAAAATTTTGTTGAGACACATAGAAAACTCTTTGAATTATACCTAATTTTTCACAAGTTGGTAGACCTAAAACATTCGGACAAACTAAATCTGTGCCTATAAACACTATATTTACACTAATAGTGCTATTATTTAAAGATAAACTACATTTTACATTGACTTTGCCCATAATGGGTATTGATATACCACCAAACCCACTAACGTTTATTTGACATTTCTCAAGTGACATTTGACTTTGACATTTCAAAGATTGAAAAGTTTTCTTTGACATAATATTGACATCAGCACCTGAATCAATAATGCAATTAATTTGTGTATGACCAACTAAAATGTTTATGTTCCATGACTGTTTAGAATAGTATTTGTTTTGTTTTGACTCGACTGTATTGACCTGTTTACTATGTGCTGACTTTGCTGTAATAATTCTACAAGTGTTTGTTGTGTGAGATTCCTCAGACTTGTGTCTGTACTCATCATTAAGATATGAATCTCGACTAAGACTTTTTGACTTTTTTGACTTGACTGTGAATCTCTCAGACTGTTTAGTGTTTTCATCATTGAGATATGACACAGGATATTTTTTATGACAAGATGAGTCTTCATGAGATCTCTCGGACTTATCAGTCACCAGACTTTTTTCATCACTGAGGCATTTTTTATTAGACCTCTCAGATATGACATTATCACCACTTTCATCACAGAAATATGACACAGGATATTTTTTATGACAAGATGAGTCTTCATGAGATCTCTTAGACTTTGACTGCGACTGGCCTATGTGCGACCTGACCGTTGATTGTAACTTGGGATGTGACTGTGACTGTGTGTATGACAACCTGCTATGTCTGTAATGATTTTGATTGTGATGACTTTGTGACTCTAAATGACAATTATATTGACTAGACTTATGACTATGACTGAAATTATGACAATTTAAAATTCCAACAAAATTATCTTGACTACCAGTTGAACTAAAAGACTCTAAATGACTGACTTTTTTATTATTTGAGTAACAAAATTTTGCAAAATGACCATAAGAGTTACATGACCTGCATTTAGCTCCCTGCGCTGGACATTTGTAGCGGTGGTGTTGTCCACAGCGGCTACACGTCTTCGAGCGCTTCTCAGGACTGGGACTTGACTTTGACCTCCCTGCGCTGGATCCCTGCTGACTGACTGGTGAAGCTCGCCGTCGCTGACGCTCCACTCGACCACGGCTCCTCCGACGCAGATGCATGACTTTTTCAGACTCTTCACTAGTGGACCTCTTGACAATTTGGTCTGCATCCTGCTGTGCGACGATGAGTGTCCTAGCTAGCTCTCGCATCCTCTGATATGTCAGATCAGGTTCCTGCAGCAGTCTCTGACGTACATGTGCTAAGTCCAAACTCAAGTTGGCGATAAAAATATCTCTGATAAGAGATTCTCTGAGCGTTCCAAATTCGCAATCTTGGCTCTTATTTTCGAGATCGGTTAAGAAATCCTCGATGCTTTCCGATTTCTGTTGACGTGTGGTAAAAAACATGTAACGATACATGGTAATATTTTTTCTGGGTTGAAAAAATTCGTCGAATTTGGCTTTGACGTCATGTAATGTGCTTTCTCCAATATTTATGTTGAATGTGTTGAAAATATTTAAGCATTTTTCACCAATGTGATGTAATAAAATGGCGATCTTGCGTTTCTCACCGGACTTGTCCAAACCTGTTGCCAACAAGTATAATTCGAACTGTTGCCACCAGCGCTTCCAGGTTTCGTAATTGTTGTTTGTTGCATCTGACGATATTCTAAGCGCCTTCAAGCCATTGTTCATTGCAGTATCGGTGTCATGGCTGCCACCGACGCCATCCGACTTTTGCATTTTTTGAATTTTCTTTCTTCGTATTGGGTTTTTTCACTCTTCTGACACCATGTATGTGTTTTTCCACTTCTGACACCATGTATGATTCTTGCGTTGGTAAATATTAAAGACTTTAGATAATTAGACTGGTTTATTTCACTTGTATAATTATTACATTATAATCGACATCTTCCAGGTCAGATCCTAAGTTACAATGACAAGACTATAGACTATATTCATAGACACTAATACATAGAGATGGTATTAGTTACTCGACTACAGAGTAGTGATGTATGATACAACAGTTAAGACATTTATTTCGCGAATAAAAAACATCTCGTCGACACAATCGTGAACATAATACTACGCTGCTATAGTGACGCGTGATCTACCCGTTATTTTCGAGAACGGGTCTTCGATGCCCGCCCGGCTCCCGTGCCGCTGCCGCCGCCGCCCCGCTGCCAGCAAGATTCGAGGCAGCGACCTAAAAACCTGACTGGCGGTATCTATATCGCCACATGTGATCTCGCACGATATTGATCTAAAAATCCTACATCACAAAGGTAAACTTTACCAACAAGAATACGTATATCGCGTTCTGGCATCTACCGTCAGCAAGTAGGCAAAGAAAATACCTATCCGGTCGGAGGATCGTCTCTTTTCACTATGTGGATGAGTGAACTTTGCAACCGACCGATTATCTCTGTACCTAAAGCACTTGAGTAAATATTCAAAATAGAAATTCGCTATGCCATTAACCAGCTAGTTCAGCCTTTCCTCAAATTAAAACACAACTCTTATCCAACAAAATGCAACTACACTTACGACTTCTGACAATGAAGTTTAAATGTTCATTTCTTTAATTTAATAGTATTTCTTTAACCATTAAAGTTCATAGAAACTGAGGATATTAGGAATAATACGAACTACAGAAGTTAGTTAACCATATAAAGCGAATTTTCTTATCTAGGAGTGAGTTTTCATTCAGCGGTTCAAGTAAGAGGATCGATTCGATCGCTAAGAGCCAAGTTTTCGAGATAATACTTGTAAGTGAACGATTGTTTGTAACTTTGTTGTTTTTGAGTTAGGTTAAGTGAACCAATATAGCCTATTGGTTGATTAGATATTTGGTTAGCTTTGTACGGTTCGAGCTCTGATAGGCGCTTTACTTTATGTAATAATTTCATAAACATTGCTCTTAAAAGGGCGAAGAAACCGGCAACCAACATATCCTAGAAATCGAAGACGTTCACCAATTCGCATTGTGCTCGCGTGGTAGATTATGGCCCAGATCCCCCTCTCTTAGAGAGGCAGCATGTGTCCTCGCAATGGGAACATTATATTATTGTTAATTGTGAATTCATTTATTGTTATTGTATATACATGCAACATGTAGTAGTCATAATTTCACAAGAGCTTATCGGCCCAGACCGTTTTACGCTCAACACCGTAACTTCGGCTGGCCAGTCTTTACCAGCGACGGCGTGCTTTAAATTCACCCGCTGCTAGCTTGCTGGCCGCCTCCCCGTTTGGGCTTACGCGGGCTTAAATTACTCTCAAGGGTATTTGGTATACATAACAAAGAGTATTCTATCTATCTAGGAGTAGGGCAGACTACATAGAGTCGGTTTTGCTGCGATTTATTTCTGTTGCTAGTTTTTATAGCACAAGATACAGATTTTTAGGGTTCCATAGCTAAATGGCAAAAATGGAACCCTTATAGATTCGTCATGTTTGTCTGTCCGTCTGTCCGTCCGTATGTCACAGCCATTTTTTCCCGAAACTATAAGAGCTATAATATTGAAACTTGGTAGGTGTATTCTTATATATTGTGTAGATGTATTCTGTATGTATATGTCATACGTAGAACTGAAACTCAAAAAAATTGTTTGCATCATACACATACGTGTGGGGTATCTATGGATAGGTCTTCAAAAATGATATCGAGGTTTCAAAAATATTTTTTTTTCCAAACCTAATAGTTTGCGTGACAGACGCTTCGAAAGTGGAAAAAAGTTGCCCCCCCCCCCCCCCCCCAACTTCCAAAAATTGTTTTGAACGAGATCTAGTAACGCACTAGGCCGGTTTTTAAGACAAAATTGTTATTTATTCAGGATAAAAATCCTACTTTATAGAAATGACAATATGTCTGATAAAATTATTATAGATTAAATTCTGCCATCTATAAATACAAGTACATATGTCGAATGTTATGGTACCAAAAAAAACTTCATTTTAATAAACATTATGCTAAACGAAAATATGTGTAATTTTAGCATTGTCAAATTTTAATTATACCAAATTAAATTCTGCCATTTTAAAAGTATACCATTGTAAATACGGACATATTGTAAATATTCGGACAAACAATAATAATATTAAATATGTTTTCTGACTAATTTTTAGGAGGCCATTAAGTGCAATATCACGGACCAACAAACCAATTATTTTGCCCAATAAAATATGGCTATACCTTTAAAATAAACAATTTATTTCTTGTTTCCATAATTTCGCAACACCACGGGGATGGCCAGTAAATGGCCTTACAGCTTCAAGTTTGGAAACATCACATCTGTAATTTACACTTGCTTACAACTATCGATCAAAATGACGTCCGGTATTGTTTAGCGAGCTTCTTATGGCTATTTATTGCGGTTACTGAGTAAAGACTTTTTTTGAGGATGAGAAATCCTCGTTTCCCGCTCTGGGCGGAGCGAAATGGCGTATCAGACTATTACTGACTAAAACCCACCCGTGTTTCTTCTCTTGCCTGTGCGACGGCCAGGGCCACGGTTTCTTGTTTAACCGACCCGCAACCCTGACCCAGGAGGCATCGGTCTTCGTGGACCCCGTCACGATGTGCTGACATCTCATTGAAGCGCGCGTGAAAAACGACGCGACGTCGACTCGGGCCTGGTCCTTACCGGGCGGCGAGCTGGTCACTGCTCACCGATAATTCCGTAACTTTAATACGCTATATCTCAGCAGTTTTTGATAATTTCGACAAAATAAAAAATATGGGTCCTAATTTCTTTTTATTATCTATAAGACGGATTAATTATTTTTTTGATTTTTATACCTCGGATACATCCCTATTAAAGGCGTAACAAACTGCTAGGTAAAAAATAGACACATATTACAACTCTGGTACAAGTAAAATCTTCAAACTTCCGCCAGTAGCTCCCCACACTTCCACATCTCCTATTCTCTAGGGTAATACAGGTGTCATGTTACGTTATACATAACTATTTCAAATAGTAGCCACCTGGTATCGAGAACTTGTGTTTCAGACTCCTAGGAGAATTAATATCGACATTGCGGTTTTTAAATGCAAAATATTTTTAACTTGACATACAACGTACTATTAAAAATATGAACATGTCTACTGTTGAATGACTAATAATAATTTGTTGCAATAAAATCTGTATACAGATATTGTGAGCTCTCTTAAACTAGGAAAATCTGTATCTTAACAGACAGTTTTAGTATGGTTACTTACAGAGGCGGCGTAAGGCGTGGGTGACGCGGGCAACCGCGTTCAAATATTTGTATGCATTGCTTCAAAGCAAGGAATATACTAAACAATACGATCTATAATAATATTTCATTAATTTTAATCTTATTTGTATGTTTTTTTTTTACTAATTATAAACTAGCGCTTGACCGCAAACCCGCCTGATGGTAAGCAGTGATGCGATCGTTGATGCAAAAGCGCGCTAGTTTATTAAGAGCCTATTCACTCAGAAAAACTGAGCGAATATTAAGGAAGACGGCAGTTGAGCGAGGTGATGCAATGTTAAACCCAACAACACGACCAACGATGCTGCGCCAAAGGGAGATTGATCTGAAGATCCTCCACGACCAAATTCCCAACACAACAACATTAGGTGCATCGTACCCGGCACACATCGCAACACAACTGCTCAGACCCGTCCTCCGTACGGCTTCACCAGACATCATGCCGGAACACGACAAATCGCTTGGCGGCAAGGCTTTATCTGGTGGGTGGTAACTTCTGCCGGCGGCCGATGTTATGGCCTACCACCGAGAAAATAATTATGAATAATTATAACGTTTCAGACGGTATTTATACATACAACTACGGATTGCGCCACTTATTGCTCGTGTTAACATTCAGATTTATGTTTAGAATATAAATACAATAGAAAACCAGGGAGAATGAAAACTTAAAAAAAAAAAAAAAAGTATATTATGAATAGGTGAAAAGTGTGTGAGTATGTGTATTTGTGTATGTTGAGTTTGCGAATGAGTGTAGTGAGTATGAGGTACTGTTTATGTAAAACAAGAGCAAACTAAAGCTGCATGATTTAATGTATTCCAGGTATGACTATGCTTGTGCATAGTCCCGCTGAATCCGCCATTCCATCAGCTCAGCCTTTAGCCTAAACTTATTAGAATCACGCATGTTTAGTTCTATATGGATTTTATTATAGATTAGTGAAATTATTTTAAAGTATTGATGATGGGCAAAAGTGGTTTTATGTTGTGAACCTGAGGGAACATTGGTTCGTTTGTTGGGATCAGATGGTAGAACACTGGAGTGTCTTCTGAGTATGGATTGCAATACGAAGAGTTGGCGAACTTTTATAACTTTACAATTTGAGTCGATCGCTTAACTACTACACCAACTGTGTCGTCAAAATGCAAATGCTATTTCAAATTAAGTACTACCAACTAATGAACATCGCTTTGTGATAGGTTTTTACAGGTATGAGAAACATGGTGTAAAAGTCACTCATCCTCCATAGAAAAGAAAAGTTGCAAACTCTGCTTATAAGACGCAGGATCTGTGTGACGTCAGTTAAAACGTTGTTCGTATGTGGCGTTTGAAGAGACGTAGCGGTCTCTTCAAACGCCATGAAAATGAAAACGTTCATGAAAATTATATCTACAGTATGTTAAGAAAACCCTGTCCGACCCATAAGGATAATAAAGGTTAGATAAACACATGACCAAATATAATATAAAATTTTACGTATTCATCATAGTACCAATACAAATGAATTTTGAAATAATCTTTTTTTCCCGCGAATTAATTCCAATTTTCCCGAAATTTGGTAATTTTTAAAAAGTGACAACACCGGTTTTATTATGAGCGAATAGCGATGCGACCACGTGCCGCGTGCCCTGCCGCCCGGCCCCCGCGGGCGGCAGGCGAAGGGTGGTTAACGCGCGTTTATTAAGTTACCTCTTTTTGCGAAATAATATTTATTTTTTTAGGGGGATTTTTTTTTAAGTTTAGCCCGGTTTTGTATGCATTAGTAGAATCAGTTATCGATACCTAACAACACCTTCACGGGTCGGACAGGGTTTTCTTAACATACTGTATAATAGGGATGTTTCCTGGGTAACAAAAAAAGATTCTATTTAGTCCGTCATTCAGATTATAGAAAAATATTGGATACGTATATTTTGTTTTATCAAATCAATAAAAATTGACAAATATAAAGGGCGTCAAAGATCAGGAGTGGTGGCTGGTGACGTCACTGCTCCCTAAAAAGTGTAGCGTACAGTGACGTCACACGAATTTTCAACGCACTGTTTCGTCTTAATTTTTTGTTTATATGAAAAAAGAAAAAATACGTGTCTAGTATTTTTTGGAAATCTGACTGGCGGACTAATTAGTTTTTTTTAGTCAACTACACTATTGTAAATTACTTCCCTTTTAACAATACTCGCTGTGTTCAGAATTACTTACCGCCCTCAGAATCAAACTCTTGCTCCAACTTTCTAAAGACACACTAGCAACCCAATTCCGATAACTATCCAACCGATTTATTCAAATTGTTATCAAACTTAGAACTTCTAATCAAGAACGCACAACGCTGTATCCAGTTTATGGTTTGTTCAAATGCCACGTACAGTTGCTAAGTAATTCGTGGAAAGTGTTGTAATATACACAAACAGGCGTAAGGACCAAGTGTGGGGAGAAATGTAAGGATTAGATCCAGACAGTGCTAATTACTGCTATTGTTTTGTCTGTCAAGTTTTACTGGTAGAAAATGACATGTTTTGGCTGTATCTTTATGAGGCTGTCTGGAGGAGATTGTCTAAGCCAATAAGAATTTCGATTGTGTATTATTTGCTTTGTTTGGTCTTAACGAATATTATTGTGCTTTTTAGTGAGTAATTTATGATATTGTGGTTTTATTAAAAAAAAACTTGTGTAGATTTATTAAAGCAATAAATTGTTAAACTTAATTAATTTCCATATCAGAATTTATAAACATGTTCCTATAAAAATATACTATAGAGCATATAAATATTTAAAACAGAACGAGACTTGACCTGTTCTCCTATCGGTATCATCGAGACACTCATTTAGTTTAAAAAATACATATCCATATAAATACATACTATAGTGAATACCCAAACAAATAAGTTAAAAAATGTTTTACCTCGTTACGAATATTAAAATCCGTTGCCTCAACATCCCTAAGGAGAGGCGCATTTCATTTAATGCAAGAGTCACAATAAAAATTCTCCCCAGCCAGGAAATATTTTATGCTAACTTTATACTAATCACATCGCACAGACGAGATACGGCCATTAAGGCCGTAAGCAACCGCGCATGCAGGAAAAAAAAACCGTGTTCCTTTTTCAAATATTTGTCCAATTTACATCCCATTAAGCGAGACGCGGATATTCGCACTAAATAATTTCACTCGTATCAGACCAACCGTTTAAAGTCGAGTTATTTTTTAAATTCTCTTATTTACTCCATTATCTGGGAAATGTACTAAATAAATTCCATGGTTAATACTTTAGGTAAAAAATAGAAATATTTGAAGAACATTTCTATTTCATCATGTGTATATTGAATAGACTTAATTAAGATGGCTGTCGTTATTAATATTATGTTAATAACGACAGCCATCTTAATTAAGTAGTAATAATCAACAATATTTTTGATTACCTCCCCATTTTCTCCTCCCGTCGACCTCCGTGGCGCAGCGGTCAACACTCCTGCCTGCGACGTGGAGGCCCCGGGTTCGATCCCCGGCCAGGTCATGATGGAAAACGATCTTTTCCTGATTGGCCTGGGTCTTGGATGTTTATCTATATATGTATCTATTCTAAATATTGAATCGTTGAGTTAATGTCCCATAACACAAGTCTCGAACTTACTTTGGGGCTAGCTCAATCTGTGTGATTTGTCGGTATTTTTTTTTTAATAATTATAAACTAGCACTTGACCGCAATCCCGCCTGATGGTAAGCAGTGATGCGATTTTTGATGGTAAAGTGCGCTAGTTTATTAAGAGCCTATTCACTCAGAAAAACTGAGCGAATAGGAAGGACGACGGCAGTTGAGCGAGGTGATGCAATGTTAAACCCAACAACACGACCAACGATGCTGCGCCAAAGGGAGATTGATCTGAAGACCCTCCACGACCAAACTCCCAACACAACAACATTAGGCGCATCGTACCCGGCACACATCGCTACACAACTGCTCAGAGCCGTCCTCCGAACGGCTTCACCAGACATCATGCCGGAACACGACAAATCGCTTGGCGGCAAGGCTTTGTCTGGTGGGTGGTAACTTCTGCCGGCGGCCGATGTTATGGCCTACCACCGAGAAAATTACATATTATATTATTTAATTATTGATTATTTCAATAAAATGAACAGGCATTGTCGGTTGCAAAAACAGCAAATTCGATTATCTAAGATAACAAATACATTGTTGAAAATAGTGCTAATCATTGTTAAAATAACGTACCTTTCTATTCGATAAACTAGAGAGCCAAATAATTGCATGCAAAAAAAAATACAATAAGATGTATCTATACAAAGGTGAGGGAGAAAAGTATATTTTGTTATCCTGTTGACACAGCCTTTTGTTATTTTGGGCACATTCATATGATGTTAACCGCATCAGTGGTAATGGATGAGGTGCCTTCGGAAACACGTGTTCCCTATCCATCTCGAATTAAGCGCACAGAATATAGAGACTCAACAGCCGGTGCTAGAGGCGGTATTGTCAACAATTTTCATACAAAACAAACGTGTTAGTGAGCAGTACTAATAGGAATTGTCACGGCCCGTGACAATTCTGACAATGCGTGTGTCAGACGAAACTTATGCTCGAGAACTTGTTATTTATATTGCTACAAGGATCTCTTGACGCCTGAATGACGTTGACAGGGGGCGCTGGTGGTAAAGCTTCCTGATTTTTTTTTAAACTTTTTAAAATAGTGTTTGACCATGATCCCGCCTGGCGGTAAGCAGTGATGCAATTATTAATGGTAAGGCGCACTAGATTATACTGAGCCTATTCACTCTAACCATGAAGAGATCTAAATTGTAATCAGGCGGGATGCCCGCCGCAGATAAATTGTTCCAGTTCCTCAATGTACGCGTTGCAAAAGACACGGATCACAGTGATATCAACAACGTAAGGGTGGATATTCGCCGTGCGACAGGTCGTCCGATGATGGAACGGCGATGGCAGAATTATGTCTTGTAATTCCCGCGCACACTCACCAAAATGCATCCTATAGAACACCGAAAGGCTGGCTACCTTACGCCTATGTTCCAGGCTTTGGAGATTATTATTAATTAAATCAGGGTCACCAGTATTAGCCTCTTCGCACGCTGCCTACGTTTCTGTATTTATTATCCTATCACAGGTATAGGAAGAGATATCTTATCAAATAAGTATTAACTCTGTACATATTTTTACTTTTGTGTTTATAGATGTGAGTACATAAATTGTAAATTAATAAATGTTTTAAAAATGAAGATCACGGCGTTAGTTCTGATTTTGGCCACGTGCCAAAAAAACCTTGTAGCAGTATATTTTTAATTTTTTTAGCTTTGCCCCACACTAGGAATTTCTCCTGTATCGTGGGTGCGTTTCATCATTAACCTTTTTACCGTCCCACTGCTGGGCACATGTCTCCTCTCGTACAGAGAAGTATTGGGCGTAATCACCACTCTTGCTCAATGCGGGTTGGCGATTTCAGACTTAAAGTCCAGGTTTCCTCAAGATGTTAGTAAGGAGGCAGGTTTTCTCCTTCACCATGTAATCAGTCATTGGTGTCCAAGATATACTTAGAAAGTACATATAACTTTCGAAAAGTCACATTGGTACTTGCCTGGCCTGGAATCGAACCCGCATACTCATACTTTAGAGGTTGGTATTTTAACCACTAGGTCACCACGACTTCGCCGAGGGTGAGTTTACAAACATATAAACTCATATACACAAGCAGCCTATTATATTGACGTTTCTGGTCGCCGTCAGTGTGATGATTCCATGCTCTATACTTGCGCGTGACAACTATTTGTCTAACTGATACTTAAGTCACGGCAAAGTATTTTGACGTGACGTTGACGTGGGTAACGTTGATAGCCACGGCTGCGGTGTCACAGGTGGTGAACCGCATCCGGCGCCTGGACCTGGAGGTGGCCCTTGACAAGTCGGAGGCCATGGTTTTCCATGGCGATGACCGTCAGAGCCGTCCGCGGATATCGCACGATATCCTACGAGGGGGCTTGCGTCCTGGCCGGATCCCCGCCCTGGGACCTGGAAGCGAAAGTACCCGCGTCATTGTACCGATGGCGCGAGGAAGAGCGGACACGGGGCTCCAGTCCGGTGCAGCGGCAGATCGAGCTGCGCCGAGAGGAGCTCCGTCAGGTCCTGGTGGCGGACTGGCGGCAGAGGCTTATGCGCCCTACCGCCAGCCTCGCTACCGTCGAGGCGATCCGGCCACGGCATTGGCTCGGGAGGAGGCACGGCTCCCTGTCGTTCAGGGTGACGCAGATACTGTCGGGGCACGGCTGCTTCGGCAAGTACCTGCGTCGCTTAGGCAGGGAGCCGGACGCTCGGTGCCACCACTGCGTCCAATGCGGGGAGGACACAGCGCAGCACACGCTTTCCGAGTGTGAAGCTTGGGAGGAGCAGCGCCGTTTCCTCACAAATGAAGTAGGAGGCGACCTGACGCTGCCGGCAATAGTGCGGAGGATGGTGGTAGCGCAGAGTCGTGGGACGCGGTGGTGTCCTTCTGCGAGAACGTGATGTCGCAGAAGGAAGCTGCGGAACGGGGGAGGGAGATCTCAACTCCCTTCCCGGACCGCAGAAGTCGCACCGGGCGCCGAGGAAGGGCGGATAACGCCCTCCTCCGCCCCACATGAATGGGTCCAGGGGCGAGGAACATGGGGAAGTCCCCGTCCCCTATCGATGGACCCCGAGGCGGAGACGCGCGCGAGTGTCGGCGCGCGCCTCTGAGGCGATGCACGGGGTAGTTTAACACCCCACTACCCCGTGCAGGAGACGAGGACCGGACAGACCGGGCCAGCACGAGGGTGTGGGGCCGTGGAAGAATTTAGACTCTTGCGGCTCCACGCGCGCCCGTGATAGAAGAGACACCGGGGTGGTTTTAGTCAGTAAAAGTCTGACAGACCCCGTCGTCCACCCCACGGCGGCGGACATCCTATGAGGATTTCCACCCCGGAAAAAAAAAGGGTAAGTCATTGCCAGCTTTATGTCATACTAGTGGCCATCCGCGACTTCGTTTGCGTGGAGTTAGTAATTTGAACATTTTATTTTAACCCCAAAAGAGTTATTTTGAAATTGTAGGTACTTATAAGATGATTATCAAAATTAAGGAATGTCAAGGACAATTTTGTTTAAAATTAAATAAATTTATTTGGAGAAGGATTTTTTTTTATTTGCTCCACTCCTATTGGTCGCATCGTCTAAAGCCTTCCTGAATTAATGGGCTATCTAAAGCAAAAAGATTTTTTCAAATCGGGCCAGCAGTTCGTGAGATAAGCGCGTCCAAACAAACAAATTCTTCAGCTTTATATATTAAACTAGTTGCGCCGCGTGGTTTCACCCGCGTAGGTTTCGATATGTCTTTTTTTTTGTATATGCTTCTCTCCTTCCGGTCACAGCGTTATGTTATAGAGCCTAAAACCTTCCTGGATTAATGGGTTATCCAATGCATAAAAGAATTTTGCAAATCTGATCAGTAGATCCTGAGATTTGTGCGTTCAAACAACAAGCAAACAAACTCTTCAGGTTTATATATTAGTAAATATATTATGATGCGTTTTTTTTAAAGATCGAGTGATTAAAGAGGAAGGTTAGTTAGTTATTTAAAAATTTTAAATCTAAAATATGACAGCCACCGTGGCGTAGCGGTAGCGAACGCGGCCGCTGCGCAAGGAGGCGCTGGTTCGATCCCCGCGCACTTCAAATGTTAGCATGCATGCATATGAATATTTGCACTGGTCTGGTCGTTCCTCGGAAAGCACGTTAAGCCGTTGGTCCCGGTTGCTATATGAACATATAATGGCAGTCGTTACGGGTTGTTGCAGCCCTCAAAAGTCCTACAATTGGTCTAACTGCAATGCTTCGATATCGCCTTCGGTTTGTGGACGTCAGATGGCAGTCGCTTCATGGAAAATATCGAAGTTTAGCCAAAATGAGCAGTTAGACTGGTAAAGCGGACCCTAGACCCCAAAGCTTCGGATACGACTGGGATTAACGTTGAGATGAAGAAGAAGAAGATTACAGATTTAAAAATTGCGGTGCGTCACGTTTGCGGCGGTACCGACCGGCCGTGGTGGCGGGAACGGCGGGCTCAGAACGTTCATAGTTTTTTCTGTAGAGTATTTAGTATCAGAATTGCGCCCGTGCGAAGCCGGGGTGGGTCGCTAGTATTCTGTAAAAGCTTCACCGTGAAAATTGAGGTCAACTAAGTCTACATTTTACAGGTCTCCCAAAGTGATAATGCGCATAGAAATCTTCGTCACTGTTCGGCAACGGTCGTATTCCCCGAGTGATCGGAAGAAGATATGTATATAGAGTGGTGCACTTAACCACTTTTTATGCACTTAACCACTCTATATGCATATCTTCTTCCGAACGAATATCTCATAATATCGAATAATCTCGGGGAATACGACCTTTGCCGAACAGTGACGAAGATTTCTATGCGCATTATCACTTTGGGAGACCTGTACCTAAATATTCACGTGACATTTATACAGATCAATTGGTCTTTAATATTTATAAATAGAGGGATGTGGTATAAGAGGCTGGGATGCTCTTTTCCCACTTCATTTTATTTAGTACGCAAAGATCCAATACGATGGCTTCAAATAACTTGGATTGTAACTATAAGATGATATAGGATCCACCAGAGAAATTTAAAAAAATGTGTCGAAAATAAAGACTTCTAGCTTCAATATCGAGGCATTACTGACATTTAATATGAAGTCTTCTTTCTAAGAAAAGTTAATTTCGAACATCAGTAAACACATCTCTAACGCACAGTCAGCAAACTCATAAACATCGTATGAAAGCTTTTATTCAAACATCTTCTCAAAGGACGGGATTTAGCGTCCCCTAAATTGTAACTTAATTAGAAGAATTGAAACGTATCTAATTTGAAAGCTCTTGGCTTACTGATCCTTCTTTACTATGGTGATGAAGTCAAAAGTATAGAGTTTGCGGGGAAAAGAAGAAAATGTATTGTTACATAAGTGGTACCTATAAAATGTTTGATTATTCAAAGGTAGTAAGAAAAATCGTATTGGTTTTATTGAATGCACTTTTTATTGTATTTGATTTTTTAAATAAAATAAATAATATATTCACGCATATGTATTTTATTGTCATTTAAGTCGTGGTGGCCTGGTGGTTAAAGCACCAGCATCTCAAGTATGAGTGTGCGGGTTCGATTCCAAGTCAGGCAATGTAACTTTTCTAAATTATTTGTACCTTCTAAGTATATCTTGGACACCAATGGCTGATTAAAAGGAGAAGAAAAATATCTTCAGGAAACCTGGACTTTAAGACTGAAACCTCCAACCCGCATTGAGCAAGCGTGGTGATTACGTGCAATCCTTCTCTGTATGAGAGGAGACCTGTGCCTAGCAGTGGCACGTTAAAAAGGTGATGTTATACATAATATAGATAGATGTTCAGACGTACAAGTATAGATTAGTTTGCTTTTTAATAATTTCTGAAATCAAGTCTTTTTTGTTTATACCTAATTATTTTTTGTTCGGTTCCCCAGAGTATGTGAATTGCGTATATAAAAATACCTCTTGCTATTTTGTTGACCTTTGTAAAGGAAAGTTCATGTAAAAAAGCTAAGTAAGCAGTTCATTTCTATGTATGTGGGGAAAGGCGTTAAAGCAGTGGAACAATAAAAAGGTTGATGATTATGATGATTTTATTTTTCACTAGCTTTCCGCCCGCGGCTTCGCTCGCGTGGAGATCGGTTATATCGCGCTTTTAGATTTCCCTCGTGAATATATTTTTTTTTCCGGGATAAAAAAGTACCCTATTATTTAACTCGGACTTCTAACTCTACGTCTGCAAAATTTCAAAACAATCGGCCTAGTAGTTACGGCGTGAAAGCGGAACAAACAAACAAACAAACTCACTTTCCGATTTATAATATTAGGATATTTGGTGTACACATACAAATATTCCAGTAATCTCCCTTGGGAACTTGATGTTTTTTTAGGACCAAAAGTAGCCTATGTTACTCCCCATCTTTTCAATCAACTGTATGCCAAAAATCAGGTCGATTGATTGCTTATCTACGGCGTGAAGGAAGGACAAACAAACAAACAAACACACTTTCACATTTATAATATTAGTATGGATTGTTCAGTGCGCGCTACTTGAATGGGCATGTTTAAATTGCAAGTCTGCACGGGTTATCGTTTATAAAACGGGCTAATATGGAAGATGATGGAGGATAAAAGAAACTTAAAGATGATTTTATCATCGCATCTAATTTTAGACTTGAACCAAACGTTTTATTATTTTTCAGCTCGTAGCCAAACTTATGAATTCTGATCTGATGATCTATATTAATTTTACAGTCATAATACATTATACACATGATTGATTTATTGACATTTATTCAAATTATGTAGGCTGGGAATCGCCATTTTTCGAACATCAAAGTTAAAAAAGACAGTCTCTTAAAATGACCCTTCTTCACCACTTCCAAGTGATTTCGCTAGGAAAAAGAAGCGGCGCAACAAAGTCCACAGTTGCACAGCCATCTGTTCATGTTCAACGGAGTCGATTGAATTGCAGTACCATTTTTTTTTAGATATTGTAAACTAGTTCTTGACCGCAATCCTGCCTGACGGTAAGCAGTCATGCAATCGTTGATGGTAAGGCGCGCTAGTTTTTTAAGGCCTTTTCACTCTAGCCCTGAAAACGCTGAAGTTGTAGTCAGACGAAAACATAGCCACTGGCAAGATATGTTGTATCCTCTCTTAGAGCTACAAGGGAATCTTGTCCAGCAACGCCTCAAAATGATCTAGAAAATTCTTTAAAAATGTATTACTCGTCAAATGTTCCTCGTGTATAAGTTTAATCCTATCATTTCAAACACTTGTACAGTCACAAGCAAATACGATGCCAGTCTACAGCGATTAAAAAAAAAAGTGAGCGTTTTATACAATGACGATTATGTTGTTGACATTTGCACACTTCATTTATTTAAAAACTTTGCATGGCATCATGATCAAACGTAAATTAATAGTATATTACGAGTGCACCCTACGTCAAGGCATAAGGATCAATAACGCATGACTTGCTTTACGTAACTTTTTATCCATATAACTTGAGACCTAGGCATTGTAGGGGATCTAATAATGCGTTGCTAGACCTATCGAACGCTACAGGTTTCATCAATATTGACAACAAAGGGTCGACAAGGAAATTACTAGGAACTTTGTTTCCTGTGAACCGCCAGGTAGTAAACAGGTATATTATGGAAATAGAACATTATTATTATTATTTAGAGAGACATCTGAAACATTAGTTCTGCTCGCATTTATAAAGCGGTATGACTCAGCACACCAGTCAGTCTGCATTATTTTGACTATCGAAGTGAAACAAGACATAAATAAAAAGCGGTAAGTAATTGAGAACATCTACAGTGACAACTGCAACGAGAACTTCGAGGTCTATATCTAGTAACTTCTGTGGTGTTGTTGTATATGTACGACAAGGACTTTGTGGACATAAAGGAAGACTTCGGTGCGACATCAGCTACGCTCTACTTGTCATTGCCTACTATCGACAGCACCATCGTTGTCAAAAAACCTCGTAACCCTTAACCGGCATTTTAGTACCACTAGCCCGTAACACGTTTACACCATACATTTTATTATTTGCGCAAATAATACTGAAATGTGTATTTTTGTTAAAATTATAATCCTATCATTTGCAAAAACGCAAAATGGTTGACTTAAAGGATTAGGTGCGGAATTCAAAGCCGTAAGAAAAAACTTGGAACCCCAGCATTTGATATGTACATAAGATATTATATACCAGACAGTATGTATGTAATAAGTATGAAATGCTGAGTTTATAATGTTTGTGAAAGACACACAGTTACATATTATATTCTATTTTAGTCGTCGGACAGCCTCCGTGGCGTAGCGGAAACGAACGCGGCCGCTGTGCAAGGAAGAGTGGTTCCTATCCGCGCGCAGTGCAAATACTTGTAAGTTAGAATATGAATATTTGCACTGGTCTGCCTTGAAAAGCACATTAAACTATTGGTACAGGTTGCCATTGAACATCTAATGGCAGTCCAACAGTTGCTCTAACTGCAATGCTTCGATATCGCTTTCGGGTTGGAGGTCAGACGGCAGTCGCTTCACGGAAAATATCGAAGTTTAGCCAAAATCAGCAGTTAGACTGGTAAAACTCCAAAGCTTAAAAAGCTTCGGATGTTACAGTCGTGGGACTGACCGAAACTAAAATCACTAAAAAACACATAATACATAAGTTAAAAAAAAAACATGCGTACACGGTCGGGTCGATCACGGTCACGCGAATTCAATGCTTTTTCCCCATACAACAAAAGTGCTCAATGTTGCTAAAGAGCAGACAAAATCTTGCTGCCAAGCGATTCTTCGTGTTCCGGCATGATGTCTGGTGAAGCCGTATGGAGGACGGGTCTGTGCAGTTGTGTCGGGTACGATGCGCCAAATATTGTTGTGTCGGGAGTGTGGTCGTAGAGGATCTCCAGATCAATCTCGTCTGGCGCAGCATCGTCGGTCGTGTTGTTAGTTTAAACATTGCATCACCTCGCTCAACTGCCGTCCTCCTTCCTATTCACTTAGTTTTTTTTTTGAGTGAATAGGTTCTTAATAAACTAGCGCGCTTTACCATCAACGATTGCATCATTGCTTATCACCAGGCGGAATTGCGATCTAGCACTAGTTTATAATTATTAAAAAAGGAAATGTTTTGAAATAACATCGTACTTTAATAAGTTCTTACATATTATTTTTGCTTATAACTGTACATGGCCCGTTAACCGACTCTTGCTGGTTCATCCCACAATTTTCTACTAAATAATGTAAGAGCACGGAATGAAAAGGAATTTGAAGATTAAAGTTTGGTTTCATAGCGAGAATATGAAAACGTTTTGTGAGTGTTATGAGAAGCGCTTTGAAAATAAAATAATTTCTTTAAGTTCTTCATTTTAGAATTTAACTTTTTTATTGGCAGTAAAAAGTCTTCTTTACCTAAACATTTAATAAAGTAGTAACGAAATTAAAACAGTTCGATAAATAAAAATGTTTGTCCGTTTCTCTGTTTATCTGAATGTATGTATGTTCCGGATTAGGGCAGAAACGGCTGGATGGATGTGAATGAAATCACAGATACATGGCACGTTGGCCTTTTGAGTAAGCTTCCAGCTTACGGCATTTCCCCTGGCCTTACTGGCTGGCTAAAAAACTTCCTGACTGAACGGTCCCTCCGAGTCGTTGTCGGCGGATGCTCATCTGAGCCCATGTCGACTAATGCCGGTGTTCCTCAGGGGTCTGTTCTCTCTGCAACTTTGTTCCTGCTGCATATTAACGAGCTGCTGTTGCCCGGTATCTATGGGTATGCAGATGACAGCACAGTTGTGGAGAGATACCTGCCGGATTCTCGGGCTAGTAGGGAATCAGTCCGGTCCAAAAGAGAGCCAATGGTCTACCATTGGCTCTCTTTTGGACCGGACTGAACGAATGTTGCACTACAGGCAGTCTCCGAATAGGGCAATGCCAATCTTGTAGCATTCAATGCCGCCAAAACACAGGCGTATCTTTTCACCGCCAAAAAGAGCCCGTTCATCTTGACTCCTACTTTTCGAAATGTATCCTTGGAGTGTACCGCCTTCAGCTCTTGGGAGTTGAGATTCCCTCGAACCTAAACTTTGGGCGGTTCATTGAGTCCAAGGCTAAGGTGGCTGCTAAGAAACTTGGCGTTATCGCAAAGGTCCGGCGGTACTTCACACTAGGGCAGTTTCTGATGATTTACAAAGCACAGGTTCATTCGTGTGTGGAGTACTGCAGCCACATTTGGGTTGGTGCTGCTAAGTGTCACCTGGCTGTCAAAAATACTTTATACCCCCGATTAACACATAGGTACTTCTAAAGCACGTTCCTTTATGATATCTCCTAATACCCATGTAGGCGTAGTCATGGACGTCAACTTATGGTATATTCGGTCTAAATAATAAATAAATAAAAATAAATAAATATATACGGACAAATCACACAGATTGAGCTTGCCCCAAAGTAAGTTCGAAACTTGTGTTATGGGATACTAACTCAACGATACTATATTTATTATAGATAAATATATAGATAAACATCCAAGACCCAGGCCAATCAGGAAAAGATCGTTTTCCATCATGACCTGGCCGGGGATCGAACCCGGAGCCTCCACGTCGCAGGCAGGCGTGTTGACCGCTGCTCCACGGAGGACGAATAATAATTAATAATAGGATAATCATCTAACATATTTGGCCACTTCCTACCAGCATTTAATTATTTTAAAGAAATCGATATCTAAATATTTTGAATCAACAATAAAAGTATAAACAAAAACAGTAACTCCATCATTTTTACTTTGTCTACTTATAAGAGACTAATTTATTATAAGAGTTTTGAGTTTATACTGTAGTAATATAGTTTACTAAATGTATACGATGAGGTGGCTGAAAGAGATCTTGTTTTATGTTTTTATTTTTATGCAATATTTATAATATATTTTGCACACAAACACGATGCCAATGTCTGCCGAATTGAAGCGACGTTAGGCGACGCACGGCTTTCAACGCCGCGCCGCGCTGTGCCGGTCTAAGTGGGCACCTTGGCATGGTTTTGTGTGCGTGCGACTAGGCGTATGCGTGTAGACTAGCTGCTTTTTTTTATAATTTATAAACTAACGCTTGACCGCAATCCCGCATGATGGTAAGCAGTGACGTAATCGTTGATGGTAAAGCGGACTAGTTTATTAAGAGCCTATTCACTCTAGCCTTGAAGACACTCAAATTGTAGTTCGACGGAAACACCGACGCTGGCAAATTGTTCCAGTCCCTCGATGTACGTGGTATAAAGGAGGAGGCGAAACGCTTCGTCCGGATCGTAGTGGTGTTAACACCGCAAGGGTGGAAACTCGCCGAACGACGGGTTTTCCGATGGTGGGACGGAGATGGGGATTCTATCTCTTTTAGACACGATGCTAGGTGAGACACTGTGCTTTTTGGTCGCGTCCACCAGCGAGTTTTTCTTATCGGTCACCACGCTCAAAAAGTGTAAAAGTAATTAGTTAAATTAATTTCAATGAAAAAAACACTGCTTAAATAAAAAATAAATGAATAATTATACTTGCAAAAGTTGATAAAAAAAATCTATGCAATAGCTTTACCGCGGCAGCCTCCGAATGTCACACTTTTTGTTTATTTATATTATTAAAATCTCTGAAAAATAAGGATCTAACTATTGCTCTAATGCCAAGAAAAATAAATATCGACACCAATATAATATGTCCTTTTACAAATCTATTTTCATAAAGGAAAATATGGGAACGATTTTGTAAAAACTTATGGACCTTTTATTAACGCATAATTAATTTATTGAGCACCGTTTTGACTTTTGGCATTTTTCTCACTATCGGTCCCAATTAGGAAGGAAACGGAGGTAGTTATATCGGAACCGGAACCGGGGTCGGAGTTTTTAAATTTGATTTATCGGAGTCGGAACCGGAGGCGGAACCGGAGGCGGAACCGGAGGCGGAGGTAGGGTCAGAAGTGGTGGTAGGAGACAGATTTTTATTTGAATACAAAAACATTATTCAGTAATTTTTTTCATTTAAATTTTTTATTGTAAAATTAAACACAAACAGTGAAAAGACAATTGGCATATTTATAAATGAACAAGAAATTAAATGAAGTTAAATAAAACCCAAAGGAGCATATTATTGACATTAAATGAACTAAAGCTTTGAAACAAATTAAATCAAACTCCAGGACTAAAAATGCATGATAGAGTACACGTAGCAAGAGTCAGGGAATTCCCCGCGTGATATGTATGAACCTGCACCCAATCGCGTAACGCACTATTACTATTAATTGGAATAATTTTGAAGCATATTGCTAGTCCATTACTCCATATGTTCGATAAATGTGTGTGCTCAACAACCTAAATAACGCAATGAATGTTGTTGAACTGTCAAAATGAAACCCATTGATACTGATAGTGCTTTACGCAATTACCCTGCTTTTTATAACAGTCGGAAGGCCGCCGCGGCTATGGTATGCTTTAATAACCTCCGATTTAAAAGTATCGGAACCGAAGTCGGAACCGAAGGTATAATAGTAATCGGAAGTTTCGACTTAACGGAGTCGGAGTCGAAGCTCCGTAACATCCCTGGTCCTAATAAGTAAGTAATGGGTATCCAGAAGAAACGAGTTAGGATAACTAAGCTTGGGCACTTCGACCAAACCGTTAGTTTAGAAGTGGACCAAAAGCGAGTCGAGCGAACGAACCGACGCGACCGGGACCCCGGGAGCGGTCAGCTAGCGCTAAGTTAGTCACATTTATTTAGATAGGCCATTAAGAAATATAATCCACTTCGAAACGACAAACACATCGAATAATTTGACACTTTTTTTTTAATAATTATAAACTAGCGCTTGACCGCAATCCCGCCTGATGTTAAGCAGTGATGCGATCGTTGATGGTAAAGCGCGCTAGTTTATTAAGAGCCTATTCACTTAGAAAAACTGAGCGAATAGGAAGGAAGACGGCAGTTGAGCGAGGTGATGCAATGTTAAACCCAACAACACGACTAACGATGCTGCGCCAAAGGGAGATTGATCTGAAGACCCTCCACGACCAAACTCCCAACAAAACATTTGGCGCATCGTACCCGGCGCACATCGCAACACAACTGCTCAGACCCGTCCTCCGTACGGCTTGACCAGACATCATGCCGGAACACGACAAATCGCTTGGCGGCAAGACTTTGTCTGGTGGGTGGTAACTTCTGCTGGCGGCCGATGTTATGGCCTACCACCGCGGAAACAGACTTATAGAAATAGGAATAATCTTTATACTAAAAAGTTCAATAACATTTTCAGGAACGCAGAATGGAAACTATTTGAAGTTCCCATTCTGCGAAGTAAATACTTTAGTTAGTTTTTAAAGTAAATACTGAAATCTTTGAAGTCAATTAACCATCTAGCTCACAGAGATAGAATACGAATTGATCTTGCCTTCGCAATTCTATATCCCATTTCAAACATTCAAATTAACTCTCAAATGTTTTAAACAGCGCAGCCCACATTTACACCACAGGCAAAGCGTAGTATTTTGAAAGGTTAATCAATAATTAAGGGTATGACGTCACGAATCGCGGGCCGTGTAAGCAATAATAGCGGTCGGGTGAGCATTCATTGATTTTAAAGATATATTAATTACGTCCGGTCCTTTGAAAGGTAAACAAGGGAATAAAGCGACGATAAACATTGTTTTAAACAGATTTGTTGTTGTTTATATTTGCTTTGACGTTTTCGAATAAACAGTTAATTGAATATCTACAGAGGAATCCTTCTAATATTATAAATGCGAAAGTTTGTGAGTATGGATGGATGTTTGTGGCTGTTTCACGGATTTAGATGAAATTTGGCACAATGGTAGTTTATGACCAGGAATAACACATATTATGATAAATTTTATTCCAATATTCCCGCGTGATCAACACTTATGAGGGTCAAATCCCGCGGCGCAACTAAATGAGTAAGAAAGATTTAAGTATGGGTAGATTCATCTCAATACCTCTCTCCCAAACTTTAGTTTTATATAGGGTGAATAACCCAAACCCTAGCAGTGCATCAAATTAACAGCACTCCGAATAAATTGTCAAATTCTAAGATTTTTACTTACTAATTTGGGGTAAATGTATCATTTTGGAATCCTACTACTGGGAACACCATACTTTGACAGTTGAAAATAGCCGAAATTGTATGAAAAAACATTTGTATCCTGTAGTTTATTTTGTTTTTGCCTGTTTCTTGTGATCGCCGTATGTAAGTTCATGTGTTTTCATTTTATGTTATATCAGGATCTTTTACAAAATTTATATTAAAACTACCTATTTAGCTCATATTTCAGATAGTTTATGAGGATAATTTGATGAGTGGAATTTGAGATTATGGTGATAAATTGGTAAAATACGTGGTGTTGATAATTGGGTTGTATCCTAAAAACAATTTAATGTGCCTCAGATTGATTTATAAAAAATATTGAACACGTATTTTTTATTTTTTATTTCATTCAAATATTTAGGAAGATATTATATTGATTTGAAATGTCGCATGACGTCACGCCCTGGTACAAAATATACCACGGCGTGACGTAATTAGCCCCCACTCTGTAACTTTAATATGCTATATCTCAGTAGTTTTTGGTAATTTCGAAATACGGTTCCTAATTTTTTTATTATCTATAAGACGAACTAATTTTTTTTTGATCTTCATACCTTGGATACATCCCTATTGGATCGAATATTTTGAAAATTCCAAATTATCAGCACTGGTGCCAATAAATGGAAAAAAGTACGTAAAATAATTTTTAAAATATTTTTTTTTTAAATAATTTTTATTTCATCATTTTTTGGAAAGGATTTCCAAAAAGAAAATTTGAGAAGACAGAAAGAGAAAACCCTTCTAAAGATGATATACCTGGGCCTGTAGCCAATGTAACATCGCTTCGTAGCGAAGCGAAATCGATTACCAAACCAACCAATAACGAAAACTATTGACCACGCGACGCGATAATTCACGTGGTCAATCGTTCACGCCTTTGGTTGGTTTGGTATTCGATTTCGCTTCGCTACGAAACGATGTTACATTGGCTACCTTGGAAAGAAATGGTATGACCTCTTTATGCACCGTCATCCAGAACTCAGCGAACGCGTTGTCGAAACTGTCAAATTAGCCAGTGGTGTGTCAGAAAAAGACATCAAAGGATGGTTTCATCAAATTGATCTCTGTCTTAAGGAAAACAACTATTTTGACATCTTACAGGACCCAGCTTGTGTTTTCAATGGGGATGAATCTAACTTTCAGTTATGTCCCAAAAATGGCAATTTATTTCTTTACGAGGAGAAAGAGACGTGTATGAAGTGGATCACGCTACAGCTAAAACAGCTCTTCCTGTACTATTCACATTTTGCGCCAACGGAGATGTAACACCTCCATTAGTTGTGTTTCCCAACAAGAGGTTTCCCAAGGATAAAACATTATCAGTTCCAGATGAATGGGGCATTGATCTGAGCGATGCTGGCTGGATGAAGTCTGAACTTTTTTATGATTATATCTATACTAATATATAAAGCTGGAGAGTTTGTTTGTTTGTTTGTTTGAACGCGCTAATCTCAGGAACTACTGGTCCGATTTGAAAAAAATCTTTTTGCGTTGGATAGCCCGTTAAACTAGGAAGGCTTTAGGCTATACAATATCACGCTGCGACCAATAGGAGCGGAGCATAACTAACTCCACGCGAACGAAGTCGCTGGCGGCTGCTAGTCTAAAATAATATGTTCCATCTAACTTTGTTAATTTTATAAAAAATATTATTAGATTAAAAGTGATTGTTTTGTATTCAAATCAAATCATTTTATTTGCTAACATAGGTAAATAGGTACTTGTTTTATTATATATAGCAGGGCACTGTGTTATGCTAGTAGGCGTACAAAAATATGGTATTCATCTGGTTCATGAAAACAAAATTTAGCCTAAGAATATGATATGAATATGATGTATTACTATGCTAATTATATAAAAATCTTAATAAAAACTTATTTTAAAATGGAAATATTTTATTTAATGCAATACATAACAGTGATAGTTATGTGCTGATAATTGTCTCGTTCTATGCTGTTAATTGGGGGTGATGGTGCCAGTAAATGGCGAGAGATCCATTTTTTATTCTAACTTGTCTAATAAATCTTGGATAGATGTCAACTCATGTTTTTCCTTTATATCGTCTTCATTATTAAATATTAGAACCACAGATTTGCCTTGACGGTTGAAGAACTATTTACCACAATAATAAACAGGCTGAAATTAGAACTAACTCTTAAAGTGCTGATAATTGGGTACTTCCCTATATTAGTTCTGGCTATGAAATTTCCGTTCTGCAGTACTGGCTATTTCAAATCAAAATAACCTTTGTTTGGCTAAGAATTCTAATTTCAAATTAGTTTTATAGTAAAAACATGGAATTCTTTTTGCAAAAGTAGTCATTCGTTTATTGATTAGTGTTACATTTTCATCGCATTTCAATCTTTTTCATGAGACATATTATTATAAGTATATGTTTTGGTAATAGTATGTATGTGTTATTAGCTTATTTAAGTATTTGTTTAAATAATGTTCAGAATTTTTTTCCTTATCATTTTTTCAACTAAATCACCTGCCATCTAATCTATTCACCACCCGTGGTTGACTAGTAGAGAATACCTAAGACATTACCAAGTCCACCTCTGTAAATTTATTTGTGTAGAAGTGTAAATAATTAATTAATTTAATGTTTTTATGCCTGAAATAAATAAAATATAAATAAGAATAAGTGAAGATCAAATGTACAATGGATGGATTGTGTGAAATATGGTGTAGCTTGAAAGATACGATTAATAGAGAATTACGAATGATACACATATTGTCCCGAATCCAAAGAAATCAAATAGGGGCAGCAAAATTTTGAAGAACTATAGCAAAATTGTCTTAAGGTGTTTGTTCGAATATTAAGCTATAGAATTTCATGCTCACTCTTGTTCTTAAGAATCTCTGTTTCAGAATTGGCAACTTTCTGACTTGAAAATTCGGATTACTTAACTTTAAGACAGGAGTCAAAAGTTTCGAGTTTGGATTTACAGCATCAGAAATACTTATTTAATTTAGAAAATGTGTTTTATTGAAGGGCGAAACCATAAAGATTGTATATTTTATACTATTTGATCTATTTTTTTCTTGTTTTTTGTGGTGTAACTACATTAAAGCGATACATTATATATTAAATTATATATTAATGTCATGGAGGCCTAGTGGCTAAAACACCAGCCTCTCAAGTATGAGTGCGCGGGTTCGATTCCAGCTCAGGCAAGTACCAATGTAACTTTTCTAAAGTTATATGTACTTTCTAAGTATATCTTGGACACCAATGGCTGAAGGTGAAGGAAAACATCTTGAGGAAACCTGGACTTGTAAGTCTGAAATCGCCAACCCGCATTGAGCAAGCGTGGTGATTACGCTCAATCCTTCTCTGTATGAGAGGAGACCTGTGCCCAGCAGTGGGACGGTAAAAAGGATGATGATGATGATGATGATGATTATATATTAATACATTCATACCTACATGCTCACAAACTTTCGCATTTTTATAACATTAGTAGCATAAGTAGGTCATGTTAGCTGCAACATGTGTAATTCGCATAAGGTGGATTCAGCATGGATTGGGGCATTGCTTTTAGATGACTGTCAAAACAATATATATTATAAATATAAGACGGGGTTAAACCGTCAGGAAGGCGGGGCCGAAGTTCCGGACAGTTGAGATGTCTTCTCATCCGCATGAGCATCCCTCGTGGGCGGTATTTCGATAAAACGTTGAAAAATAACTATAATGTGATGTTTGATTCTTATTATTTTAACTGTACAGACACTTAGATCACTTTAATATTAAGGGATTACAATGATAATCTCAGATTAAAACAGATAAGAGCCACTAGGTTTGAGTGTGACTAACCCACTCGACTGAAGCTTGAGCAAAGAATGCCCAGCGCCAACGGTCGATCGTATGTCAAACGCAACTTTAGTCGGTGTTACCCGCTCTTAATAAAAATCATAATTTATCCGAATACCGATCGATTGATCGACTTCAAAAAATAGTAGAGTAATTTACGATCAATTGATACTGATACGATAAAACAGATCACAATATTCAAAATTAACCAGTCACTCGCCGTCATATTATATACTCGTACAATATGTAAAGAAAACCCTGTCCGAACCGTGAAGGTATTGTTAGGTATCAATAATTGATTCTACTAATGGATACAAAATCGGGCTAAACTTTAAAAAAAGTCCCCCTAAAAAAATAAATATTATTTCGCAAAAAGAGGTAACTTAATAAATGTGCGTTAAGCACCCTTCCGCGGGCGGCGGGCGGCAGGGCACGCGGCATGTGGTCGCATCGCTATTCACTCATAATAATACCGGTGTTGTCAGTTTTTTAAAAATTACCATATTTCGGGTAAGTTGGAATTAATTCGCAGGAAAAAAGATTATTTCAAAATTCATTTGTATTGGTACTATGATGATTACGTAAAATTTTATGTTATATTTGGTCTTGTGTTTACCTAACCTTTATTATCCTTATGGGTCGGGCAGGGTTTTCTTAACATACCGTTAAGTAAACCGCCGTCATATCTATATATAAAAAAGACGTGTGGCACTCGGGGACTGCCGCGGTAAAGCTATTGCATAGCATTTTGTATCAATTTATGCAATTATAATTATTTATTTATTTTATTTATGCAGTATTTCTTTTTCTTTGATATTAATTTGATACAGTTTCTGTACCCAACCTCATTGCTAAACTGGAATTAATAGGCGTGCGGGGTGTCACCCTAGATATTTTCAAGAGCTATCTTACCAACCGTAAACAGTGCGTCAAGATAGACACTTACCTGAGTGATGAAGAAATCATATCCTACGGTGTTCCTCAGGGAAGCATCCTGGGCCCAACCCTATTCCAAATCTATGTTAACGATCTGTGTAGTATAAACCTCCCTAATAGCAATATTTTCGCCTACGCTGACGATACTGCGATTCTAGTCCGTGGTTCAACATGGGATATGGTTAAGGCACACGCGGAAGATGCACTGTCTAAAGTAATGTTATGGCTAAACTCTAACCTATTAACGTTAAACCTTACTAAAACCACTTACATTCCTTTCGGGTTAAGACGTGGTAATACTCCTGGATCTGACTTCACCCTTAGAGCTCACTCCTGCACAGTCCCCAGAGTCCACTGTGTCTGTCTCACGATAACCCGCTCAGACGTTGTTAGGTACCTGGGTGTACAGATCGATTGTGGCCTGAGATGGGACGTGCAAATTGACACCCTTACTTCAAGGACCATGCGTCTAATCTACATTTTTAAGTCCCTCAGAGATTCTGCCGACAGTACAACGCTGAAAATGGTTTATTGCTCTCTCTGTCAATCTATATTGGGGTACTGTATAACTGCCTGGGGTGGAGCAGCTAAAACCTTGTTTCTTAGAATAGAAAGAGCACAGAGAGCCATACTAAAAGTAATGACCAAGAAACCTTTTAGGTATCCAACATCTGACCTCTATCCCAACTGTAAAGTCCTAACAGTACGGCAGCTGTTCGTATTCAAGACAATAATGAGGATACACAAGTCCATTCCACCCCCGGACCGGACCAAACGCATTCAAGTCTTACCCAACACCCAGCACAGAACCACTTTCGCTCGACACCAGTTCTATATTCTTGGTTACTATTTGTATAGAAAAATTAATAATCAACTAAAAATAATGGATCTCAATTCTCACAACCTAAAAAACAAACTGACTGAATGGCTAATACAAAAAGACTACTCATTCACGGAGTCCTTACTTACATTTGTGGAATAATCCCAATAACCTATAGACTTCCTGGTCCATGCTCCATACAAGTACACTTATTTATCTACCAATAAGCCCTTTCCCTGCATACTCACACTGTCTCGCTCACACGCAGCCTTAAAAGTACATTCACTCTCAAATACTCACCACTCATACTATTACACATCATACAATACATGCACTCTCTCTCATATCTACACTCAAACAACGTACACACCAGAACACATATAAGTCTCACATATGTCTTACCTTGTTTGGCTGCTTAATCAGGAATATCACGGAACGGAATCGCTTTCAACCTACACAATACAATAATATCCACTCTTTAAGTGTTATCCACCTTTGTACATACATACATTCACTTCATCATTATTCACTACACCACAAACACTTCCAAAACATAATCAATCACCAAACACTCACTCTTACTCCATTCAATCTCACTCTTCACCATCTCATTCTCACACTTTAATGTTTATAGTTTTAAAGTCACTAGCTCAAAATTCATTGCATTATAATTATAGCATACCCTGTAACTGGACACTGCCCCCTAAGATACAGGCCTAGCCTAGTTTAGGGGACAGGGATAAACCTATTTGTAACTACCTTTTGTAATGCAGTTTTATTGTATACGATAAGTGGAAAATGTATTTTTTGTCACAATAAATATTATTATTAAATATTATTATTATTATTAATTCAAGTTACACTTTTTGAGCGTGGTGACCGATAAGAAAACAATTTTTTTCTTTTATTAAATAAATAAATAATACTGCATTTGTGTGAATAATAAAATGTATGTTTAAAGAGTACTCACTCATTTTCTTTCACTATTTTTTCGTGACTTTCTTCATTAATAATAAATGCACTTTGTTCATTCATATTCAAAACACTTTATACACAAATTTTACAAGTACAGTTATCACTCGAGTCAGTAACACTGATACCTTTGAGAAAGCGGACTTCCTTTACAATAGGGCAATTCCTCCGTAAGGTCTGTCTATGCTATTACTTATAATCTCTGTCATTGTGTGCTGTTTCGGTGCAATCGCAAGACCGGCCGGGCACTGAGGGGCAGACAAGACAGCTATAGTATCCTTATGACTCCACCAACTGGTATTTCGTTGACTCAGAAACGGCGCACAGGGAGCACCACGAAATATACTCAAATACTCCGAGGTTCTTTTTCAATATACCCCACTGTTTTGTCGTGGTGGCCTAGTGGTTAAAACACCAGCCTCTCAAGTATGAGTGCGCGGGTTCGATTCCAGGTCAGGCAAGTACCAATGTAACTTTTCTAAAGTTATATGTACTTTCTAAGTATATCTTGGACACCAATGACTGAAGGCGAAGGAAAACATCTTGAGGAAACCTGGGCTTTATAAGTCTGAAATCGCCAACCCGCATTGAGCAAGCGTGGTGATTACGCTCAATCCTTCTCTGTATGAGAGGAGATCTGTGCCCAGCAGTGGAATGATAAAAAGGTTGTTGATGATGAACGGCGTCGGTGTCGAATTATTTGTTATGAATTTAATATTTTCGAGCTGATCTTTAGTAACATAATCACTTCTGATTGCGTTAACATCTGACCGTAGAATTAATAAATCCTTCATCAACTTCTTTACGTACGTTCTACGTAGTCAAAGCAAACTGGTGGCAATTTGTGAAGGTCATATGCCACAAAAACTGGGATTGTTCGGGATCCGTGATTTTAAACACCGTAATCGTATATTTTAGGTCTTTCTGCTTTTTGTTCTTACGCCTCGATACATGTTTTTGTCTTGTCTTCGTAGAAACAAACAATAACTTTTTTGCCTCATCAATGTCTTCCTCAGAAAAAGCCGACGAGCATATTTTTATTAAACTTTCGTTGTTTCGTTTCGGAGATAACAATATTACAACTCGTACACTTAAATGTACTCGTATTAACATTGTTCACCGACATCTTTCTGTAATATTTTATTTAATAAAAACTTCAACTTCAACTCTTGATCTGGTCCCTGTGGATAGATACTACAATTTTGCCAATAACACGTAAGTAACAAATTATAGAAATTCTTTAAAAAAGTATTTCACAATAATGGCGGATATCGCCAATCACAGTTGAAAAAACGGCCGCGTGAGCACTTTTTACTCTATAAAATCAAGCGCTTTTATTTAGTAAACAACACTATAAATAATTTAAAAGTCCAATGAAAAATTAGCGTGACATTCATCTTAGCTTTTCCGTTAAAAAAAAAGCTATTTTATAAAAACACTACTAAATTAATTTGAATAAAAGTACTTAATAATTAATTTTATGAAAAGTTTTTAAGGTAGCCATGACAACTTCGATGACGTCTATGACATATCTCTATAGAAGACCTATTTCAGAGAAAAAAATAATCGCAAGTTTAGCACATCGCGTCTATCAGTAACGTGGCAAGTGTGTAGAACTGAGTTCGCGCCCTGCAATATGCATGCTCTTTTTGAAAATCTATAAATTGTATTCAAAAGATGTAGTCGCACGCACACAAACATACCGTGCCGAAGACTGCCGAACTGAAACGACGTTAGACGATGTACGGCCTTCAAGCCACACCTCCGTGCCCGTCGGAGTGGGGAGCGTGAGGTTTTTTCGTTACGGAATTTCTGGATTCGGTCCCCGCGCTCAAGGCCCGCGATAGAAGCTATGCAATAGCTTAACTAGCTGCGGCCTGCGGTTTTACCCGCGTAAGTAGTAGTAATATAAAATTATAAAGCCTACTCTTATGCCTAACGAATGTATATACAAAATCTCATTAAAATCGGTTCAACCGTTTTGGAGGAGTTCGAAGACAAACACAGTGATAGGAGTATTTTATATAATAGAAGATATAGAGAGAGTATATCAGCTTATCAGCTTAGCCTTAAAAAAGCGAATATAAATCTTGTCTTACAATTGAAAATAAATTTTGAAAAGAAAAAAGTTCCATAATGTGGGGAAGTGTTATAAGAGCTTTATCTATTATTATATATTATTTAGTAGCTTCAAAATCATCATCATCATCATCGCATTGTTAATTCCAGTCGCATCCAAAGCTTTTTCAGCTTTGGAGTCTGGGGTCCACTTTACCAGTCTAACTGCTGATTTTGGCTTAAGTTCGATATTTTCCGTGAAGCGACTGCCGTCTGACCTCCACAACCCGAAGGCGATATCGAAGCATTGCAGTTAAACCAATATTGTTGAACTTTTTAGGGCGCCAACAACCCGTAACGACTGCCATTAGATGTTCGTATGGCAACCGGGACCAACAGCTCAACGTACTTTCCGAGGCACGACCAGACCAGTGTAAATATTCATATTTATGCATACAAATATTTACACTGCGTGGGGATCGAACCCGCTTGTAGCTTCAAAATAAATTTATTATTTTGGCATTGAAGAATAAATAATGCCGAAAGAAATGTAAGCGTACATTTAAGATACAGTCCGGTAAATTAATTATCAATCTAGGGTTACTACCTTATATCAATTTGCCGTGTTATAACTATTTATAAAACTGCTTAAGAATGACAGTTTTTTTTTTATTTGAAAACACAAAGAAATCAAATTGGTAGTCGATTTGCTTAACAATTAATTTCCATGACTTTGCCTGACTTTGAATTTGACCTAAGTTGAAGACACGTAAGTCTAAACATTAGGCCCTTATCAATTTCTGACATTGAAAGCTGGTCACAGGTGTGCAAAAGTGACTATTAGCGATATCGAAAACGTAGCCTAATCTGGGCTCTAGATTACTCATAATAGTACGATTTCATCAAAACTTTCTACCTACAATAAGTATTAAGGTGGACAGGCTGATCGATCAGTGATCGACCTGTCTGGCTTTTTAAGCTATGCTTACTGCGGTTGGTCTTTGGATGGGTAAAAATCTTTAAATTTCGGAACATCTCCCAGCGTCAGTAAGTACGTAAAGCCGTTGGTCTCGACTATCATCCTTACTAATATTATAAATGGGAAAGTCAGTTTGTTTGTTTGTTCCGCTTTCACGCCGTAACAGCTGAACCGATTGCTTAGAAATTTTGCAGACGTAAAGTTAAAAGTCCAGATTAAATAATAGGGTAGTTTTTATCCCGGAAAATTTGATATTCCCCAGGGAAATCTAAAAACCGCGATGTAATCGAACTTCACGCGGGCGAAGCCGCGGGCGGAAAGCTAGTTCGTATACAATATTTGAGAGTCATTACGGGTAGCTAGAAGTCCGTATTAATATATAATAAGTATTTTACTTAAAGCAGACGCTTTAAGTAAAATACTTATTCTATTACTTCTGCCGGCGGCCGAAGCGTTCACAGGCAGATGCCTGTGAACGCTTCGGCCGCCGGCAGAAGTTACCACCCACCAGACAAAGTCTTGTCGCCAAGCGATTTATCGTGTTCCGGCATGATGTCTGGTGAAGCCGTACCGAGGACGGGCCTGAGCAGTTGTGTTGCGATGTGTGCCGGGTACGATGCGCCAAATGTTGTTGTATTAGGAGTTTGGTCGTGGAGGGTCTTTAGATCAATCTCACTTTGGCGCAGCATCGTTGGTCGTATTGTTGGGTTTAGCATTGCATCACCTCGCTCAATTGCCGTCTTTCTTCCTATTCGCTCTAGTATTTCAGAGTGAATAGGCTCTTAATAAACTGGCGCGTTTTACCATCAACGATCGCATCACTGCTTACCATCAGACGGGATTGCGGTCAAGCGCTATAATATCTATATATATAAAAGAAAGTCGTGTTAGTTACATCATTTATAACTGAAGAACGGCTATACCAATTTGGCTGAAAATTGGTAAGGAGGTAGCTAAGAACTGGGATAAGGACATAGGATACTTTCTATGCCGCTCCCCGTCGTTCCTGTGGGAATAAATGAGCTTCTTTGTTTCGACTTTTCCTACACTTTTATGCTACCCTGGTACCTTCCACGTCAAAAAAATATGCACAATAAACCTTCTTTCATGTATTATGATTATTTGATAATGATGAATGAATGAGGTTTATTGTTTCGACTTCTCCTACACTTTTGTGCTACCCTGGTACCTTCCACGTCAAAAAAATATGCACAATAAACCTTCTTTCATGTAATTATGATTATTTGATAATGATGAATGAATGACGTTTATTGTTTCGATTTCTCCTACAGTTTTGTGATACCCTGGTACTTTGCACGTCCACAAACTATGCACAATAAAACCTCTTTCGTGATTTGATAATGATGAATGAGCTTTTTTATTGTTTCGATTTCTCCTACACTTTTATGCTACCCTGGTACCTTCCACGTCAAAAAAATATGCACAATAAACCTTCTTTCATGTAATTATGATTATTTGATAATGATGAATGAATGACGTTTATTGTTTCGACTTCTCCTACAGTTTTGTGATACCCTGGTACTTTGCACGTCCACAAACTATGCACAATAAAACCTCTTTCGTGATTTGATAATGATGAATGAGCTTTTTTATTGTTTCGATTTCACCTACACTTTTATGCTACCCTGGTACCTTGCACGTCAAAAAATATGCACAATAAACCTTCTTTCATGTATTACGATTATTTGATAATGATGAATGAATGAGGTTTATTGTTTCGACTTCTCCTAAACTTTTGTGCTACCCTGGTACCCTGCACCTCCACAAAGTAGGAAACACGTGTCCAGTATTTTTAAGTTAATAATATTATGTACAAAATTTCAAAAAGATATAATGAAAAACCACAAAGTTTTAATAAATAAGCTTGCTACGAGTATTCTACTTGGTTGTCCCAACATAAATATGGTTAAAGATCCGCGGGCGAGCAAGCGCGGTGCATTGACCTCTAGCGTCAGCTGTTGCGCGCGCACAATACTATGATGATGTATCGTAAACTGCGTGACGCACTCGGTAAAAAACTCGACAAAATATAACATGGTGTAAAAATTATTGGAATCGATTCAGTTGCTTATTCACTATTTATATATAACTCAAGAACGGCTGAACCGATTTAGCTGAATATTGGTGGGAGGTAGTTAAGAACCCGTCCCCGTCGTTCCCGTGTGACGTGACATAAGACATGGTCCAACTCATTCAAAATGTAAGTCAGCAATTCATATACCAAAAATGGTATAACAAAAAGCAAATGACAGCTGAGCATATTTAAAAAAAAGTCTAACCGGTTGAAGCAATCGTTTAAAACAAAGAATATAAATACGCTCTGCTGGTTTAAAGTTTCTAATAAAAAACCACAAAGCCAACTTCAACTTCAAAATTTCTAATATTGTATTGCTGTGCCATTTATCATCAATAAAAATATATAGCCGTGACCAAGACCATCAAATCTTTCTCGACAAAGCGGTAATGCAAGAGTAAATAGAAACATTCTGAATGAAAGCACTGAAGAAGAGCAAGAAATTGCACGTGCAGAGCGCCGCCTTACTATGATTCGACTTCGTGCTTCTCACTCACAAGAGCAAAGGGAGGCGGCAGTCCGTGAAACTGTTCCGTTGACAATGCGAAATCGGCGAACAAACCTCAGAGATCATCATCATCATCATCAATCTTTTTATCGTCCCACTGCTGGAGACAGGTCTACATCGATACTTGCCTGACCTGGAATCGAACCCGCGCAATCATACAAGAGAGGCTGGTGTTTTAACCACTAGGCCACCACGACATCTCAGAGATCAATAGCTAGATAATTTACGAAGCACAAGTAGAAATTAATTTCTTTCACAAGGTGCTACACTAAATAAATGACAAATAAAAAAATCATGGAATACTTTTTTTTTTATTTACAGTGTTTCTAATTTAAAAAGTAAAAAATGTGATCTTGTGATATTTATTGCCTTTAAGGCGGAACAAAGTTCGCCGGGTCAGCTAGTAATTAATAAAAAAAAAAACTTACTACTCGTACATTGCGCCCCATAATACAAAGCCGTCACAATTTACTCTTTTGAGACTGTTTTATAGTAAACTGTAAAAGCTAAATCAAAAGTTTTTGCCTTTTTGAATTGTGTTACGGCCAACAAGCAAGTTTAAGCTCCTAATTGCTTCTATTAACAATGTTCGACTTGTATCAACCGCAACATCAGTGCGACAGATTAGTTAACATCACATTTGTTATATTTTTTGTATTTTCTCGAATATAAACCCAAAGTTGAAGCATCTGGAGTCTCATTTTCTTCTCGATAGACCTGCGCATTGAAATTAATAGTGCTTTGTGGCCATTTTTCATCAAGGTAATGTAACTAGAGTGCCTAGTGTCCACGGTAGAATGTAATAGCCTTTATACTTTAGTTGTAGGAGATTAATCTTGTAAAGCTTTCAAAAGACGGCAATGAAGCCTTAGTTTAAGGGATCTCGTTATATAGCATACGGAGCACGGTTCTCAAGGCGCTTTATTTGAAACTAGTTTCCCTCGGACAAAGCTTAGGCATCTTAGAGCAATTACTATCAAGGAAAACGTATAGTGGTTTAAGTAAATTGACTTGTCATGGTCTGTATTAGTTTTTAGCGGAGCTTGCGGTATAAATAAATAAACTTGGAGATATCGTCACGCAAAGAAAAAGTAAGATTATCGAGTGTGCTGAAGTTGATAGTGAGGTAAAAATGAAGATAATGTAATGTTTAGGATGAGAAGATTTTCGTATATTTCATCATAGGTGTCGGTTTCGTTGATCTGAAACCGAGCGCAGTCAAGATGAAAACTCAAGTAGGCGGCTAATCATTTCTTTTGACATTTACATCATGAAAGTTTGAAATATCGTACCTAGTTATCAGTATAATTTTGTATTTTTAATAAATTATATTGTAACTATGTTATTTTCCACTAACTGATGGAAAGATATACCTCCTCGATCTATACTTGAGGTCTGACTTTTTGCTATGCATGTTATAATTGCACAATACGGCATTTTAAAGCGACAGCGGTAGCGAACGCGGCCGCTGCTCATGGAGGCGCGGCTTCGATCCCAGCGCAGTACTAATATTTGTATGCATGAATATAAATATTTGCACCTGTGTGCTATACCCATGTTTGCAAAGAAATAAATACTTTACTTTACTTTACTTTACTGGTCTGGTCGTGCCTCAGAAAGTACGTTAAGCCGTTGGTCCCGGTTCCCATAAGAACATATAATGGGAGTCGTTACGGGTTATTGGAGCCCTCAAAACTCCAAAAATTGGTCCAGCTACAATGCTTCGACATTGCCATCGGGTTGTGGAGGTCAAACAGATAAGACTGATATCGAAGTTTAGCCAAAATTTGCAGTTTGTCTTGTGAAGCGGACCCCAGACTCCAAAAAAAAAAGCTGTAAAAGCTTCAGATACGACTGGGATTAACGCTGAGATGGTGATGATGATGATGACGGCATTTTAATGCAGAGTTCCGTCTCCGAAGTAGTTTGAAGAATACTAAACGCTGTGAATGGTCGAACAACAAGTTTCATGTCGCACTTATGGCACGCCTGCCTTGCCAACATTACCATTCCAAGCTTATTTATCTATTCCGTGAAAATTAACATCACTGGTAAAATGGTAGTTCTTTTGTCCAAACTCTGTCAAAAATTTCAAAATAATTCCTCCGATAAAGTTATCTGACGTTGGACATATCAGCCGTAAACCATTAATTCAGGAAAATTTATTTGTAGTAACTTCTCATCTGCCAAGCGGCCAAGCCTTTACCCAATTTTATTACAAAAGTTAGCAACCCGAACGTCACAAGCCATTATATTCTTAGCTTGCGCCGAGCACTCTTCCGCGCACTTTATTATATAAATATCCCAACTTCACTTACCTCACCGTAATATTTCTTAAGAAATAACAAGTTAAATTCTTGCAATAGTAAACAGGAGGTAATAAAAGCGATTAGGTTTGCCTAGACCAGCGCAATGGAATAATTTATGAGCTAAAGTGGTGGAAAATGGTTATGCAAAGGCATTATGTGTGGAATGTACTGTGATATGGGCACTTAATGTAAGGCGGTGGTTGAAGGTACAGACTTTTTAAGTCAATATTTTATTTTTAGTGGTTTTGAATTAAATCGAAGATTTTTTTAAATCCTTTTTTAAAAACTAATATAGTTTTTAGGCCAAATATATATGGTTTTTTTATATAATGTCGGTGCGCAAATTGTAACGTAAATTGGAACACAAAGTTTGATGACATCCTCGCCCCCATTCAACTAATTAGGCAAGCTGTGAAAGAAGGTCTTGCAATGGGTAAGTGTTCGAGATGTCCACAATGCTAATTCAACTTTTCGCAATGTTTTATTGTTATTTATTACTCCTTGACATATAATATATATTTCTTTTAAATAATGATGTTTGGACATTGACCTTGTGGGCCTTGTAAGTCTACTTTAGGTCCCCGTAAATAATAATTCAATATATACCCTCGCACCGACATATTATATACACATAATAAATTACGAAAGACCACAAAAATATTGAGTCTTCAATACCCTAAGGTTAACTGGTAGAAAATGCCTCAAGCATTTAGACCGCCTTTGCACGTTAATTTTATTTTTTTTTGTACAAAAAATTTTAATAAATAAGGGTAAATAGAAGCTGAACACAACTTTATTAACACCATCTCAATATTTCCTTATGTTGGTCCATTTGTTCAAAGTCGTAATAAGCTTACGATTTTTGTGTAGCTTGGTCTGTTTACAGCCTACAATGCAATATATACGACCAAGTAAGTAGATTCAAACTTTCTTTTCGGCGAACTGTATTCGTTTGAACGTAATAGGTACCTATGCTGAAGCGCTTAGGGAAAAACGGTTGCCAGCATTTTTGCCTTATTTCCATATTAGAGCTAGGTTTTTTTTTGAATATGGAATGGGTTAATTAAAGTACATAGTGAAGCTTTTATAAGCTTGGTTCTTTTTATTAATAATGTATGCAGCCTAATTGCGTAATAATAATGGGGTTTATTTTGATAGTTCAACAAAATTCATTGCTTTATTTATATTGTTGGGCAGTCATATTTATCGACCATATAGAGCAATGGATTAGCAATATGATTCCAATTGATAGCAATAGTATGTTACGCAGTTATGGTCTTTTGAGTTAGCAGAGATAAAGTACGATTGTTTGATTGACAAGAAATGTGAGTCAGAAAGCAAACCCTCTAGAACAACATAGTGACCTTATTAGCAATATTCTTTAGTATGATTAGGTACTCGCAAACACCGTGCGCGTTTATGTGGCTCCAATTGATTTCAATCAAATGGTTTTAGGACTATCCGATTAGGTGGTTGGATGACTTGACCAAAATCGCAAAGAAGCGACGAATGCAGGCCGTGTTCAACCGGACTTTTTGGAAATCCTTGGGGGACGCTTATGTCTAGCAGTGGACTTTCTGCGGCCGACATGATGAAAATGATAAATAGGTTTTCCTATCAATAATTATAGAGAATATATAATAGAAGGTTATCAAATAGATTTAAGACAAGCAACTATAGAATATTTTTATGTTGTTACTCGTTCTGAAACCAATATAACAATCAATCAATATGTGCGTAGTTTTGGGCTTGTATCTAGAGACAAGGATAATATTTTTATAATTCTGAAGTAAGTCACAATCGTTAATGCCGTGTTGGCCTAGTTGTTAAAACACCAGCCTCTCAAGTATGAGTATGCAGGTTCGATTCCAGGTCAGGCAAGTACCAATGTAACTTTTCTAAAGTTATATGTACTTTCTAAGTTTATCTTGGACACCAATGACTGAAGGTGAAGGAAAAACATCTTGAGGAAACCTGGACTTAAAAGTCTGAAATCGCCAACACGCATTGAGCAAGCGTGGTGATTACGCTCAATCCTTCTCTGTATGAGAGGAGACCTGTGCCCAGCAGTGGGATGATAAAAGGTTGATAATAATGAAGTCACAATTAGCACCTTAATTGATTATTACTTTATTATTGCCAATTACTATCAATTTGAATCATTTTGAAGCATATTCTGAATTCATTGCTCTATATGTTCCAATTATATGCACAATAACGTAGAATGTTGCTAATAATGCAATGATTGTTGCTGAACAAAATGAAACCCATTGTTATGCAAATAACCCACTAGTACTTCTTAACCGGCACCCTAATAGGATAGTTGACAAAAAAAAAACTAATTAGTCCGTCAGTCAGATTTCCAAAAATACTAGACACGTATTTTTTCTTTTTTTATAACATAAACAAAAACTGAAGACGACAAAGTGCGTTGAAAACTCGTGTGATGTCACTGCACGCTATACTTTTTAGCGAGCAGTGACGTCACCAGCCGCCACTCCTGATCTTTGATGCCTTTCATATTTGTCAATTTTTATTGATTTAATAAAACAAAATATACGTATCCAATATTTTTCTATAATCTGAATGACGAACTAAATAGAATATTTTTTTTTTTGCCCAGGTAACATCCCTATTGCGCAACACACTATTGCGCAACGCACTATTGCGCAACGCACTATTGCTATCATTTTAAAGTATGTTGACAATCCGTTTCTCTACAATATGTTACAAAAACCCTGTTGTTCGTAGAACCTACGTTTTAAGAATCGGCATAGGGACGTAAAAAAGCAATTACTTTATAAAAATTGGTCAACAAAAATAATTAAAATAAATGTTTAATTATTAATATTTATAATCTGTAACTGATTTCTTAGCTCTGCAATTCTGCATGAAGAAACTAGACATAAGTAGAACGTTCCCGCCAATTTATTTAACTTATAAAATCAGATATTCTAAAAAAAAAATCGAATTTGTCGGTTTTAATAGGTATTTGATTGTTACCCCTCGACTAGACAATGATTACTGTTTTCTAATTATGACTTCATTAATGATGTGCTTGTAGGTAAAATTATATGTCCCTGAAAGGAACAACGCGGTTTTTGTTACATAGTGTATATTTTTAAAAATGTTTTTGGTCAAACACAACGCAATTAATGTTATTGAACTAAATGAAACCAATTACTACTGATATTGTGTTACGCACGTATGATTATATGATATATGTTTGGAAGATATGGAGCGGTGTATTAGAAATATTATTAAAAATTATTTAAATTGAGAGTTATATTGTGTTACCCTTGTAAGACTAGTCCATAAGTTTAAAGCCGCTCAGCGAGCTATGGAGCGGGCTATGTTGGGCGTCTCTCTGAAGGACCGCATCAGAAATGAGGTGATCCGACAGAGGACCAGAGTCACCGACCTAGCTCTCAGGATTAGCAAGCTGAAGTAGCAATGGGCTGGTTACATATGCCGCAGGACCGACAACCGTTGGGGTAAACGAGTCCTCGAGTGGAAACCGCGTCTCGGCAAACGTAGTGTAGGACGCCCTTGGGCGAGATGGAGCGACGACATCAAAAAGGTGGCTGGTAGTGGCTGGCGGAGAACTGCTCAGTATGGAGCTTGTTGGTGTGCCATGGAGGAGGCCTATGTCCAGCAGTGGACGAGTAGAGGCTGATGATGATGGTGATGATGATTGTGTTACCCAATTAGGGTGTATATTTAAAAACGTAAACGAAGCAAAAGGAATAAATATTGTTTTAATGCAAATACGTATTATTTCTGTGTCTATTTTTGCCGACCTCTAAATGAAAAGGGCGTGAAGTTTTCATTAAGTCATATAGCTGTTGTTTCTTGTTGTTTCTTGTTGTTGACGTCTCTTTATCAATTGCAAAAGTTACGATAGTAATATAATGGAATCCTAATTTGACTGTTCGCTGAAAACCCAATTTGGAGCAATTGAATAAAACTTATGACAAAACGTACAAGTAATTGATATGCATGACTGGCTTGCTGACGTGACTTATTACTTGTTTGGGTTTCGAGAATTCAGTTTTCTTTTCTTATCTTTCCTAACTGTCACTGGTATGTCATGGCTGGCTCAAAGACAAATGAGTGGTGTATTATAGGGTACTAGCTTTCCGCTCGCGTCTTCGCCCGCGTGGAGTTCTGTTATATCACGCTATTTAGATTTCTTTCGGGAATATCATTTTTTTCCGGGATAAAAAGTACCCTATTATTTATTCCGGACTTCTAACTTTACGTCAGCAAAATTTCTAAGCAATCGGTCCGGGTAGTTACGGCGTGAAAGCGGAACAAACAAACTAACAAACTCACTCTCCCATTTATAATAATATTAGTAAGGACTAGTATCTAAGGATTACCATAAAGTACAGACTGGCAGAAACATCAACGTATAAACCATAAGTATAAATACAGCAAAAGATTACAGATGCCAGTAAGAACTACATAATCAGTTATCAACTGGGTTTTGACAGGAAAGCCAAGATGAGTGTCACGCGCATTTTTCATTGGACTTTTAAAATTATTTATAGTGTCGTTTACTAAATAAAAACGCGTGATTTATGTAGTAAAAAGTGCATTCAGTGAATAATTCATAAAGAACATTGAAATATCGCAGCATAGTGGCCACATCATGGCTTTGCATCAAATCTCCTAGTAGGCGGCTCACGCGGCCGTTTTTTTAACTGTCATTGGCGATATCCGCCATTATTGTGAAATAAAATTTTTAAAGAACTTCTATAATTTGTTACACGTGTTATTGGCAAAATTGTGGTATCTAACCACAGAGGTCATTGAAGAGATGAAGTAGTATTCACTCTAAAGAAAAGAAAGAAAGAACAGTTATCAACTACAACATCAATTGTATGCTAGAACCATTTCTTTTACAAATAATTACTTCAAAAATCATCTTGTCCGTTATTTTTTTGCCTGGAAGACATTGCATTAGCGATAGGGCCGCCCATTGTATGTTTTGTTCCGTTGAATGTATTTTGATCGATGTATGTTTTTTTTTGTACAATAAAGTATACATCAATATGGCGGCAACGTGCCTGCCACGAAAGATTTTAAACAAGATTCAAGTGGACTGTATTTAGGATAATAATATATTAGCAACAAATAGAGGGTTTATTAATAGGGACGCTCAAACTTTGACAGCGCATAGCGGCCATCTTGGTCATTACCAAATTTGACAGCTATCGCATTCGATAGCTGTCAAATTTGGCATGAATACATATTTAGTCGTGACATTTCACCATGGAACGCTACACGTTTCAACAACGCGTAGAAATTATTAAAATTTACTATCAAAATCAGTGCTCTATTCGCCTAACGTTCGTGGTGGCGACTTCAACTGGTCCCCGAGATCGTGTGACTTAACACTGCTCAATTATTTTCTGTGAGGCTACGTTAAATCTCTAGTGTATGCAGATAAACCACAGTCAATTGCTGCCCTAAAGGCCAACATAACTCGCGTTCTTCGTGCAATTGAGCCCCATTTATGCGAAGACGTCCTTCAAAATTGGTCCACCAGAATACACCATCTACAGCGGAGTCGCGGTGGCCATTTGGCTGATATTATTTGCCACACATAATGTCAATGAATATTCTTTAAAATGTAATAAAAGATTGTGGTAATATCACTTAAACAGATTGTTTTATTTCATTTCAGTGTTCGAGCGCTCTTAATGAAAAACCCTGATTGTGATAGAATGATGTCTTCGGAGTATATCTCTCTGAATATGGTACTAAAGCGGAAAACCACTTACCTCCAACCTTCAGATGCGGAGCTCGCAGACCATCAGACCAGATCACGAGAAAGTCGCACGTCGACACAATTCACTGGCAGCCTCCCTAACTTTATTCAAATTCCCCCGGGGGTTACTTTAATACTTATTTTTTTTTTATGAATTGAGATTTGCTCGAACCTAAACTTTAGGAGGTTCATTGAGTCCAAGGCTTCACACCAAGGCAGCTTCTAATGTTGTACAAAGCACAGGTCCGCTCATGTGTGGAGTACAGCAGCCACATTTGGGGGCTGGTGCTGCGAAATGTCACCTGGCTACTTTAGATTCAGTGCAGAGACGTGCGAAGAGGCTGATTGGTGACCCAGATTTAAATCAGAACGGTCTCCAAAGCCTGGAGCACAGGCGTAGAGTAGCCAGCCTTTCGGTGTTCTATAGGATAGTAGACATCTGGAACCGAAATAGGCAAAAGCTTGTGTTTTGGTTATTAGCGCCCAAACCTTTTTATAACCCGGCGCCAATGACGCTGGGTCATATAGACCCGAGGCAATTTGAAACAGACATTTTTTTTTTTGCTTCGGTCGCATGTTTTGAATGTTCGTGTAGCTGAAGATACAGCCCCCCTCGACCTGCCTCGTTGATATGACCACTGCGACGCCGTTCGTGGAGTACATGTTCGAGCGTCAAGTTGAAACGGGTAAGAATGACCCAGCATCATCGTTGGCGTCGTGAGTTTGTAACTTACTTTTATTCGTTCCTATAGTGTTCAATGTTAATTTTCTTTATTATTTTTTAGGATTATTTTAAAAATGTCAGTAATAAATGATCCCGAGAGTATAACAGCCTTGTTAGAAGACTGAGATTCTGGGGATTCTGACAACGAAGATTTACAGGATTCTCAGGCTACTTCGGACATTGACGATGATGAACTCTTATCTCAGCGAAGTAATAATAGCGAAACTGAACAAGAAGTCTTGCCAAGCGATTTGTCGTGTTCCGGCATGATGTCTGGTGAAGCCGTACAGAGGACGGGTCTGAGCAGTTGTGTTGCGATATGTGCCGGGTACGATGCGCCTAATATTGTTGTGTTGGGAGTTTGGTCTTGGAGGGTCTTCAGATCAATCTCCCTTCGGCGCAGCATCGTTGGTCGTATTGTTGGGTTTAACATTGCATCACCTCGCTCAACTGCCGTCTTCCTTCCTATTCACTGAGTTTTTCTGAGTGAATAGGCTCTTAATAAACTAGCACGCTTTACCATCAATGATCGCATCACTGCTTACCATCAGGCGGGATTGCGGTCAAGCGCTAGTTTATAATTACTAAAAAAGAAAAAAGAAAGATGATGTTGTCTCGAACTCATCTGATCAAGACCTCGCATACGTACAACAAAACTATGACATCAGTACTTCAAAGGACTTTTCTAAAGTTATAGGTACTTTCTAAGTAGGTATATCTTGGACACCAATGACTGTGAAGGTGAAGGAAAACATCTTGAGGAAACCTGGACTTATTAAGTCTGAAATCGCCAACCCGCATTGAGCAAGCGTGGTGATTCCGCTCAATCCTTCTCTGTATGAGAGGAGACCTGGGCCAAGCAGATGGACGATAAAAAGGTTGATAATGATTATCTGAAAGGCCTGGTGTAAAACTTGTAGCTCAAGGTGCCAAAAGTTAATTAAAATGTTTGCCAACATTTTAATTACTCATGTTGTATAAATTACAAAGGCATCTACAAGTTCGGAAAGGACGCGAGAATTTACCTCGTCAATTACGCAAACGAATTGTAGATTTCGTAGGTGAACCCACCGAAGAACCTCCCCAAAAAGTTCCAGATTTTTTTTTTTAATAATTATAAACTAGCGCTTGACCGCAATCCCGCCTGATGGTAAGCAGTGATGCGATCGTTGATGGTAAAGCGCGCTAGTTTATTAAGAGCCTAATCACTCCGAAAAACTGAGCGAATAGGAAGGAAGACGGCAGTTGAGCGAGGTGATGCAATGTTAAACCCAACAACACGACCAACGATGCTGCGCCAAAGGGAGACTGATCTGAAGACCCTTCACAACCAAACTCCCAACACAACAACATTAGGCGCATCGTACCCGGCACACATCGCAACACAACTGCTCAGACCCGTCCCCCGTACGGCATCACCAGACATCATGCCGGAACACGACAAATCGCTTGGCGGCAAGGCTTTGTCTGGTGGGTGGTAACTTCTGCCGGCGGCCGATGTTATGGCCTACCACCGAAAAAGGTCGCAAATAAGTCCATCTAAGGAGGACAAGAAAATATCACACACTTGTCAGGCATGTCGTATCTTCCAGACCATTTATACCAGTTTGTAACATACTGCGATAATTACAGCAGTTCGATGGCTGTGATCGAGGAAGAAGAAGACTGATCACTACATTTTTTTTATATAATAAGCTTTTTTGATCTCTTCTTTTAGTCAATAAGACTATGAGTTTCTATAGTTTTAATAATAAATAAATAAAACTTAAAAAAATGACGTTACGTTTTTACAGTTGATTTTGCATGTGTTGCTGAGAATGTTAATAAAAGTTGATTTATTCGATTTATAATTATTATTTATATTTCACTAGCTAACCAAAATACCCGTTTTTGGATACAAAACAATAAAAATAAAGACAACTAAACAAAAAGCTATTAAAAAATAAAATAAAAACCAGGTCACCATGACCGGTTGTCATCGTCAACGTAATTATTTTCGCGTCATTGGCGACGGGTTAAATATTTGCGATTGAGTAGAGTAAATTTTTTGTGAATTTATACATTGAAATAAAATAAATTAATTAAATTTAATGCAATAAAACAAGAACCGTTCGGTTTCAATCTAACCGAATATAGCCCAATATCATCCGCAAAATTAATGAAAAGATTAAATTCTACTTCATAAATAATTTTACTAAAATATTACTTATTTAATGGTTAATTTACATAATCAGCCTATATTGTTCACTATTGGGACAAAGGCCTCGTCTCGATGAGAGGGATTATTAATTAAATAAAAATAAATTATTAAGTTCCAATAAATTAATTTAGTAACAGTAATTTTACCTCTTATTCTTATTTTTCGTTTCAAATAGCGAATGGGACGTATGAGCTTCATTTAATCACGTTAGAAATTCGAAGCGAACGAGACATTTTTCTTAAGTCTCCACTACTTTCAAGCTTCTTTAGGAAAGTTTTTAAAACTGGATTGTAGGACACGAACTTACTCCTCGGATTTTCTTTAAGCCTTTTCTTGACAGATTTTACTTTAACAGTGTAAAAGTTAGGGTAGAACACTGTCATAACTTTGAATGATTTGTATTATGTTTACTATAAGCTGGTAAGATTTCAACGACGTGACAGTTGCCTCTTATCAGGAGAGTTGTCTCTTATAATCATAATTAATAGATTTTTAGAAGTTACAGAAGAGGAGACTTTTGTCACATATCCTAAAGTTACTTATATTAATGAATTATAAATTAAATTTACATCTCCCATGTTCAGCAAGTAGGGGTCAAATGGGGCTTGTAGGTGACTAATTAGCGCTACAGGATAATAATGTTGCTAGAAAAGCCCTAGGACGGTAAGTAATTATTTATAAAAAACTCTTCACTCTTTCAAAAAGTTGGCGTAGGTTCGTAGACATCATGGGTGACGGTTGATAAACCTGGAATTTATAACAATAAAATCAATGACTAGATAAAGTTGTTCACTATTCACCCTAGACTTTGAGCGTGTCAGTTTTGGAAATATTAAAACTAAATCACAGCAATAAGAAAGATTCCTACTCCCTACCTACATCTAATCATCGTACTGGCAATAGAAAAGAGGTCGCATCGCTATTCAGCCTTGTCTTCGTGTAAATGGAATCAATTTTAAATATTGAACGGCGAAGTTTAATTTCGTTTTTGAAAAAAAAAATATGAAGAAAGGCGGGAATAGAAAACTTTTACTTAATTATTGTAATGCTGGTTTTTTTCTAGTTACCTCACAATCGAGGTGATGTAAAGCAGAGAAGATGTGAAGCAGAGTTGTTAGCTCGGGTGTAAGCATAATTGCCCCTCGAACAATAGGCGCCCTCGCTGCGCTCGCGCTTCTACATATTTCGGGCTGCTATTGATGCCTTACAGCACTTGGCTACTAATCTACTATTAAATCTTTAATTCAGACTACCTTCTACTATACCTATAACAAACGTAACCCTTTGTATAGACGTTAGTAGCTTTTTAACATAATTTTATCCAGATTTTTTTACGATCTAAACTTATACAACTGAAACAGCGGGGTGCCACTATTGATCCATAGTAATACAATAATAAAAAAAATGTGAGGAAGATATTAATTTAAATGGCTTCATCGTCATCATCATCATCATTTCAGCCGAAAGACGTCCACTGCTGGACATTGGCCTCCCCCAAGCATCTCCACGACGACCGGTCCTGCGCCTCCCACATCTATCGATTTCCCGCGACCTTTAAATGGCATACGTCTAAACTTTTCACACGGCTAATTTATACCGGCATAATGGCCGGTCTTGTGCTGCCCGCATCCATTGGCTTCTCGCGACATTCAGGTTTTAGCCTTAGTGTTGGTTATATCTGCAACATTAATGTTAACGTATTTCGTGATTTTGATACAAATAAGAACGTATTAATAAAACACACACATGAATAAAGTGGGTCCATTCGCTTCACTTACCCATCCACAGTAATGAGTCCGAGATTTATTGATAAACAGCTTCAATTAGGAAGGTAATTGATATACAATCGCCTCGAACACAGACTCGTATATCGCCGAAAAGGAACTACCAGTTCTAGCGAGCCCCTTTTCACCGACTTCAAAAGTTTCATAATTCTTTTGTTGGGCTTGGTATAACTTTTTATTACAAGATACCCTCTGCTTTGCTAGACTTGCCTTACAATGCATTTAAAGCACAAATCAAATCCAAGCTTTGTTCAAAGGCATAATATTCTGTAAGTGATTATTTAAATGATAAGAATAGCTGGTCGCTCTGATTAACTCAGGACAATGTTTGTGTTCTTTCTCCGGAATTAGCTTACTGACACGTTATATGAGTTCATATAATTCACTTTTTTTCAATAGATAAATATGTAAGCTGTCACGCCCTTTATGCCTGGGGCTTTTATTGAAGTAATAAGTTTTTAGTTATTTACATTTTCATTTAAATATATATATATATTGTTTTGCTTTGCTCGTATTTTGGCGTGGTAGCTGGCATATTTTCAATAATTTAATTGTTGTTATATTTTCTTGTGTTCATCACTATACATAGGATTGTATAAAGTTATGTGTTTTTTTAAATGAACAGACAGCTGTACTGCTGGGGAGTTTCTTCCGCCACTTCTTCTTCCCAGCGAAAGCACTAGCAAGGGTCGATGGGTGGGCGTTTTGGGGGACTGTCTTATATAATATTGACTTTCTAAAAGTGCTGATTCTCGGCCTAATTTGAATAAATGACTTTTGATTTGATTTGATTTGATTAAAACAGCGCTGTTTACTTGTGCCGAAAACCTTTCGCTTTATACAAACGACAGTTTTATTCAAAATATAGGGTTGGTGCCTCTATGTTTTAGTAATACATCGTGTTATATTTTAATTTTCGAAGGATTCTTCTACTTTTTCTCTGCCTATAGAGGTCCATGTGTGCTGGGCAAAGGCCTGCACCAAGACTTTCCATAATCCCCGGTATTATGCTGCCCACTGACATTAACCAGTTCATCGGTCCACCTTGTTGGGGGCCCCTCTACGTTGGGTCTTCGGGTACGTGGCCTCCACTCCAGAACTTTACTGCCCCATCGGCCATCGGCTCTATATGGAATGTGCCCCGCCCACTGCCACTTAAGTTTAGCGACTTGAAGAGCTATGTCCTTGACTTTGGTTCTTCTGCGGGTCTACTCATTTATAATTCGATCACGCAGAGAAACATAGCTCTTTCTATCGCCATCGAAGGATTCAGCAGAGGTTTATTAAAACTTCCACTTTTCACCATTTTGTAGTCCCATAGAATAGGGAAAAACCAAAGAATAGCACAAAACCAGACTTCAGACTGATACATCAAAATCCCTGACGAAGAAGTCAATATTTTTTATAACATGAATAAATTTATGTCAAAGGTAACCTTTGTACTAATTTCAGTGTATATTCTTAAACCTTAAGATATCAATTTAAATAATATACATACCTACATTCATACATAATGTAGTACTTCTTTTGCCTCGTTTACACTCACGCCGATTGCGGGTACCTACTACACATCTGACCTGTTTTAGGAACATCGCTAATAAGGTCACTATTTACGTGTATATCTAAATCTGTACACCTAAACTATAAAGACTGGCCTAGTGAACCCCGTCAGGCGCTTTTAATTCACTTATTCATTTATTTCGGGCACCAAAAACTTAAAATACTCCAAATCCATATAACAGTTCTGTGTCGCAGGAGTGGACAATACATTAGAGGCTGATTATGATATATGTATGTGTGAACGATGAATAAAGTGAGGTTCTAAGATCAGAATCCTATTTATAAGACCTAAATGTACCATGCTATAAAGCGCCCTTGGGCGAGATGGAGCGACGACATTAAAAAGGTGGCTGGTAGTGGCTGGCGCAGAACTGCTCAGGATCGAGCTTGTTGGCGTGCCATGAATAAGGCCTATGTCCAGCAGTGGACGAGTAGAGCCTGATGATGATAAAGCAAATAAAAACATTCTATTTTTCAAACGTCTAAAATGTATGGTTAAAAGTCGGTAATGACTAATTTTTAAGTAACTTACATGAGAATAGAGGATATCATTTAATGACAATAAAAGAGTTTCATTTTGTCAGCATTTTGATGTTTAATATTTTATATTGACACTGGCAGCTCTTGAACGCGGTTAAGAAGTGTTGTTCGCATTCCATTTCATTGTTAAAAATTCGCAATTGACGCTTAAATATTCAAATCAAGACTGAATAGGCATCTTCAAAGAATAAAGCTCGCGTTTTCAAAAATAAGAGACAAAATAAAAAAAAGAACATGCTAAAATGTGACAGAAGAACCATTCGCTTCAAATAGAAGATAAAAGATTTCTGATCAGTATGGTCAGCGATCTTTTAGCTATTTCTTTTCGTTTCATGTCTAATGGTGATCAAGTATTTTCGATAGGTGTACAATAAAATCACAGGCGCGAAGTAAATAAACGCAGAGAGGTGTTTTCGTTGGACGTGACCGCAATAATAATGTTTACAAATCAGATTATTATCGTCAGATGAAACAATAAACTGCAGTATTAATAAAAATTATTGAAGTGTAAATAACATTCCACTCGATATGATATAATATTTTCTCGGTGGGTAGCCCAATTTTACATTCAGTGAACAGTGTTCAGTGAAAGGTAAAATTAAAAGTAAAATTAATTCATCCAATATTTACTATTTTCCTTATAGTGAATTGCAAATTACCGCCAAGTATCTTTTAGGGAGGGCTATGCTTGGGGTTTCATTGCTTGTTCAAATCAGAAATAAGGAGATACGAAGAAGAGCGAGAGTAACCGACATAGCCCGAAGAATTGCATCATCTGGGCACATTGGTATTAATTAGACTGGTTTATTACACTTGTAAAATAATTACATAATATTCGACATCTTCAGGTCAGATCCTAAGTTACAATGACAAGACTATAGACTATATCCATAGACACTAATACATAGAGATGGTATTAGTTACTCGACTACAGAGTAGTGATGTATGATACAACAGCCCGCAGGACCGATGCCCAATGGGGCCAACGGGTTCTCGAGTGGCGACCACGCACCGGAAGACACGGCGTGGGTAGTCCCCCGACAAGGTAGACCGTCGACCTGGTGAAGGTCGCGGAAAAGTGGATGCAGATGCGGGGGGCGCAGGACCGGTCGTCATGGAGATCCTTAGGGGAGGCCTATGTCCAGTAGTCCACGTCTTTCGGCTGAAATGATGAATTATATTGATAGTCTATTCGGGTAATGGATCGTTAGAACTAATATGGATATTCTGTACGATTTCGTGAATGAAAATTCATTATTACTTTAGCCTGCATTGAGACAGTAACTGTTGAATTAGGTCAACATATGTGATATTCAATTACTAAGAAAATATGATATCGCAAGTAAGCTGGAAAAGATTTCTCATGAGACGAGCATCTTTCCGTGTACCTTTACCTTTACCAAGGTGGCGGCCAGAAAACTTGGCGTTATCGCAAAGGTCCGGCAGTACTTCACACCAGGGCAGCTTCTAATGTTGTACAAAGCACAGGTCCGTTCGTGTGTGGAGTACTGTAGCCACATTTGGGCTGGTGCTGCTAAGTGTCACCTGGCCACTTTGGATTCAGTAGAGAGGCGTGCGAAGAGGCTGATTGGTGACCTTGATTTAACTCGAGTTGGTCTCCAAAGCCTAGAGCACAGGCGTAGAGTAGCCAGCCTTTCGGTGTTCTATAGGATACATTTTGGGGTGTGTGCGAGGGAATTGCACGATTTAATTCCCTCATCTCCGTTCCACCATCGGACGACCATCAACGACTGCGTCACTGCTTACCATCAGGCGGGATTGCGGTCAAGCGCTGGTTTATAAATTAATTAAAAAAAAAAACTATTTTTTTTCTCTATACAGTAAGGGTTCAAAAGTGGAGACCACTTTTGACACTTAGGTATTGTTAGAACAATAAAGTTCAAAAGTGGTAATGAACTTTTGACCCTTACTGTAACTGCGTTTCGTTTCTTCTTGCGTTTCTTCTTATCTGTTTACATATGTGTACGAGTATACGTAAATGCTGGAATAAATAAATCTTAATGAAATTAGTAAAAAATAAAATAAAAGTAAGAAGAAAAGTTTAGTTATAAAGGTAGCTTCACCACTATCTATATATTTTATAAATCATAGACACTACGTCCCTAGCCGGTCTTCAATAAATTCACGTCACCCCTATAGTGATGCATCGGACCATCTGTTGTGGTTTTGGCACAATTGCTAACATTAACGCTAATATTGAATTTCTGCACGATAGACTATATAAATGAAAATCTATTTTAAACAACTGATTAATAGAGCGAGGAAACCACGCTAAATATAGTTATTTATAAATTATAGATTGCTGTTATTGTAACCATGAATACATGAATGAAATTTTGTTCCCTAGAGTGACAAAACAAAATCAGCCTATAATGCTTCGACACCTGGAAAACAGACCTCCTCTCGGTGAGGAGTGGGCCATAATCTACCACACGGGCTCAGTGCGGATTGGTTTCCCTGGGACACTTTGAGTGCTAAACCTATGTATTTACATAGTATGCACTTTTATTGGTTTATTAAAGAATTTTTTAAATGAGGAAGTATGTAAGCATTCTGTCAGGTGGTAATGTGTACTTTCTGCTTACCTCCTCGAAATCAAGGTGAGAGTTTATGTAATGTACCTATCTATGTTTTTCTTAGAACAACTCCTTTTTTAAATTTAAATTATGCCTCCACTCCACGCTCGCTCCGGACCATGGCCTGGACCAGGGCCGGACTCCGCATGAGGGCACGGCGGAGTTCCACCCAAACCGGGCAGACCTCTACCCTATGTTCCACCCTGTCCTCAGGGCGATCCCCACAGTAGTGACACTCTGGTGTTTCCTCTCGCATTACCAGGAACAGGAACCTCCCGAATCCGCCATGTCCGGTGAGGACCTGCGGCTGGCGGAAGCTGAGGTCGCCATACGTCTAAGGCCTTAAGAACGTTGCGGCAATCCGACGGTGTATCATTATACATAGATAAACTGACTTTATATGAATAGATTACACTTATATTAGCTTACAGTTTGATATAGGGTGACATAAAGGGTGACCTTATCTTTAAAAGTGATATTTTAATGAAAAATCTTTCTTTTGGTAAATTCTTTTGACGCATCATAACTTAAAGTAACATAATTAAACATTTAAATTAAGCAACCCTACTCTAAAGCAACGCGACAACATCAAACTCTGTGTAATATGAAACGGAGACTAAATGCTAGGCTCTCATTTCGTTTTAATATTAAACTTGTATTTCGTTTACAGTTTTAAGCGACATGACGGCTACAACGCGCCAATTAAAAATTCTAGAGTAAATGTTTGCCAGTTAACATGATACGCAGAGTTTTGCACAGTTTTAATTAACCACGGCCAGAGTTTTCAGTGACCAAAATAGTCCTTCAAGTCGCGTCCGTCGGTGTCAAATAGTTGCATCTGCATTGTGGTTAATTCTAAAATGAATAATGACTGTGTTGTTTACATTGTGTTACTTTTAATTTTGAATGTTTAAAATGATTTTGAATTGTGTTAAAATGTACGTGTTTAAAATAAAGACACTGTTGTTTACATTATGTTATTTTAATTTTGAATTTTCAATGATTTTGAATGCTGTTGAAATGTACATATTTAAAATAAAGATACTGTTGTTTATATTGTATAAATCTTGATATTATTAAAATGTACCTATTTCAAAATAATAACTGATTTGTTTACACTTTGTTAATTGTAAATTATTTTTAATGGTGTCTTATATGCATATGCTACTGAAGAAAACATTTTTCTTTATTCTGATACTACTAGTATTAAAGAAAAATTAGGAATACAAAAACTAAATTTTATTATCTGACAACGTAAATACCTTTAAAAAAATAGCCTTAGTCTATACATTTCTAGCCATAATCTAAATAAATCATAAACTCTTCATAAATAAGGCCGTCTATGAATTGCATATTCAAAATGCTATATTTTCGGTGAATCCGCAAATTTATTAACCCAAAAATTGTACAGAATAATCCCCAAATCCCCTTTTTATTTTTTACAAGTTAAATCATGTTGAATATTCAGTCAATATCTACCTACCGAGTTAATTTTTCAATAATCAGATAACTTTTGTTTGATGAATTTATTATTCAGTTTTTGTATGGAAAATATGTCAAACAGTCATAATTTATTCTATAAAGACAACTATTGATAAATCTACCCTAAGATATATTTAAAACCACGATTCATGAAACGTATTAAATCCGTGAAGAAAACAGGATACACGAAAAAAGATTATCCAATGTAACATAAGGTCCAATCTAAACGAACGGACAGAGTCAGTCACGTAGAAAAGAGGCAATCTGGTGGCGGTAGTGAAGTGTTTTTTTTATATTGTTCCATATATATATGTACGTCTCACAGAAATGTAACGACTAAAAACTGGGAACATATTGAAATTATTATATGTATTAACAAGAATTTATTTATACTTGTTAAAGGTTCTCCTCCATCCTTTTTGAAGTGAAACTTCTTTACGCACGCTTGACTTGGGGAGTAAGCTGGCGAAAGCGTTACGAAAAATGATCGGGCAAGGCGAACGGAAGTTAAGTAGGGGATATAAGCACGGAGGCGCCCGTGGTGCGAGCTTGGTACTACAAGGTCTACGAGTTTTTTTTTTTTTCAATAAAAACAGAAGATCTATGCAAATATATATTTTTTTTTTAATTTTGAGACGGATACACTTATTTATTTATTTATTTACACTTAACACTATACAACCATTAACATAAAATTTGGTACCGCCTACTTCACAGTCCCTCCTGTATCCCCTCCTCCCTTACTCCTTACTTAGGACAAAACAACAAATAGGCATATTCTCATTAAAAGCATTGCCTAATTGTGACTTCAAGGGGCCTACTTTTGGTGCGCAATCGATTGAATTGCAGATTACGCCTGGGAGCAAATGTTCTAGGCTAATTTGAGATGTTAAGACGGAAGTTTTGAAGGGAGAATTATTTACAAGAGATTTTTTTTGGATAGGTAGGTGTATGCTATTTTTAAGGCGACTAGTAATGCACTGTTTTATATCTAAATGAAATATATTAATACCTATGTTAATCAGCCTTCATTATGAAAGTGCAGAGCAAATGTTTCCTTATCCTTTCCGGTCATCTTCATCCTGAGCCAATTCAACTCCTGATATGTCTAGGCGTCAAGCAAGTTCATATTGCCATTTACACCTGAGCCTTCTGCGATGCCGTTGGACGTATTAGGAGCCCATGCCGTGGTCGTCACAGTCCACAAGGCTTCAGACATGCGACAAGCGAGTCTGACTCAGTTCCATTTGCGCTTGGCTGCTTTGCGAGTGAAGTCTGTGATTTGTATGACAGACTAGCTGCGCCATCCGGTTTCACCCGCGTAAGTTTCAATATGTTTTTTATATGCTTCGCTCGTATTGTTCGGAGCATGATGTTACTACCTAAAACTTTTCTGGATTAATGGGCTATCCAACGCAGAAAGAATTTTCCTAATCGGACCACTAATTCCTGAGATTAGCGCTTTCAAACAAACAAACAAACTCTTCAGCTTTATAGATTAAGTATAGGGTATAGATATAGATTAAATATAAATATTGTTAATTTTAATCGAATATCTAATAATTTCATATTTTCTCTCCTTATAATATTATTGAATACTATAATGTAATATTTTTACTTTTTTTTTAATAATTATAAACTAGCACTTGACCGCATTCCCGCCTGATGGTAAGCAGTGATGCGATCGTTGATGGTAAAGCGCGCTAGTTTATTAAGAGCCTATTCACTCAGAAAAACTGAGCGAATAGGAAGGAAGACGGCAGTTGAGCGAGGTGATGCAATGTTAAACCCAACAACACGACCAACGATGCTGCGCCAAAGGGAGATTGATCTGAAGACCCTCCACGACCAAACTCCCAACACAACAACATTAGGCGCATCGTACCCGGCACACATCGCAACACAACTGCTCAGACCCGTCCTCTGAACGGCTTCACCAGACATCATGCCAGAACACGACAAATCGCTTGGCGGCAAGGCTTTATCTGGTGGGTGGTAACTTCTGCCGGCGGCCGATGTTATGGCCTACCACCAAAACCACATTAAACAATTCTTATTTTGTGTTTTTTAAATATATTTTAGGTGTTATCTAATCATGCCACACCCACTCAGCTACCAACTTTTCGCATTGATTATGCAATGGTATCATATAGCAAGTTAGTAGCATTATTTTAGTTAGGAATTCAGTGAACTTTGTTGCTTCACAAAATCCAGCGGTTGGAATTTCAACGCTGGGCTTAGCGCTTGCTGTATGTAAGTTGAAATAAAAAAAATCGCACTTTTATTTAGGTGTCGCCACGTGTAAATAATAAATAATAATAAATCGTTTATTAACCTATTGATGTTCTTTCATTTCCTTATAACAAAGTAAAAATAAACTACTTTAATCTATCTGTCATTTCATTATAATTGGTAACATGTGGTGAGTTATCTTCTCACCCTATAGAGGCTCACAAGTGGACAAATGCTTCCCTCAAGGCTTTCCACCATCAAAATCAAAAGTCATTTATTCAAATTAGGTTGAGGAATTGCTTATTGAATGTCAATATTACCTAAGACAGTCCCTCAAAACGCCCACCTATCGCCACTTCCTAATGCTTTCGCTGGGAAAAAGTGGACAAGTCTTGTGCTGCCCGCATCCTTCCGTTTCCCATGACCTTCACCAGGTTATCTGTCCACCTTGTTGGGAGCCTTACTACGCTTTGTCTTCCGTCACGTGAGGTATGACAATTTTTACTTCAGACCCATTTCTTTCTAACCTACATTCAGCAAAATATTTGAAAAATTAATACTTAAGCAGTTGCTATGAGATATGAGATGAGATGCAATATGGTTTCACAAAGAGTCGTTCGACTACAGATGCGGGTATTGCTCTATTGAAACACATATTTAACGCATGGGAGAGTTCGCGATTTTTTTGTGATTTCTCCAAAGCCTCTGATTGCTTGCACCATGATACAATTTTGCGTAAACTACGCCATTACGGTGTCCAAAATCAAGCTCTCAACGTAATTAGTTCTTATTTACATAATAGATTCTAGTGTGTAGATATTAATGGTGTGAAATCTTCCAGCCTACCAGTTCAGTTAGGTTCACCGCAAAGCTCAATACTGGGTTCATTCTTGTTTTTAGTATATATTAATGATTTACCATTTTATTTAAAGGGCATCTGTGACGTTATGCTGTTTGCAGATGATACTTCTCTTATTTTGAAAACAGACAGGAATATACAAGATTTTAAAAGATAAAAAGTGCACTCTTTATAGTTACGGTTTGGTTTACGTCAAATAACCTAGTTCTAAATACTAAGAAAATGAAATGTGTAAAGTTCGCCTTGCCAAACGTTAGAAATTTGGGACCCAATATCGTTTTAGATAAAGAAGTGCTTGAAACTATCGGCTCGGCAGTTTTTCTGGGAATAACAGTAGATGCCAAACTTCAGTGGGGACCATATATACCTACCCTAGCAGGAAGGCTCAGTTCGGCCGCCTATGCCGTCAGGAAAGTAAGACAATACACTGTCGATGATACAGCTCGTTTAGTCTATTTTAGTTATTTCCACAGCGTTATTTCCTACGGTATTCTACTGTGGGGCAAAGCTGCTGACATACAAAATATATTTGTTCTGCAAAAACATGCTGTCCGAGCAATTTACCAGCTCGGTGTAAGAGTTTCTTTAAGGGATTTCTTTAAAGATATTGGCATTCTCACAGTTGCTTCGCAATTTATCTTAGCCAACATCTTATATGTTAGAAAAAAATATGTTAGGCAAATTAATTTGAATAAATGACTTTTGATTTGATTGGTTTGATTTGATTTAATTATGTAAATTTAAATATTTGCACACCACATAATAATAACATAATAATGGTTGAATGTATTTGGGCCACTTTTTTATGAAGATCATTTAAATGTAGGTGTACCTACATTTCCGTAAAGTATTAAAATTACTTCTAAAGTTTTTGTTTTTTTTTTATAAAATTGTAAACTAGCCCTTGACCGCAATTCCGCCTGATGGTAAGCAGTGACGCAGTCGTTGATGCGTCGTTGATATTGGATACGTGTATTTTGTTTTATTCATCGTCTTCATTTTTGTTTTTATGTAAAAAGAAAAAATACATGTCTAGTTTTTTTTTTTAGGAAATCTGACTGACGGACTAATTATTATTTTTTGTCAACTACCTTATTCTGTAACTTATTTTTTTTCATTTATTTATTTTAAACTAGCTTTCCGCCCGCGGCTTCGCTCGCGTGGCATTCGGTTATATCGCGCTTTTTAGATTTCCCTCGGGAATATCAATTTTTTCTGAGATAAAAAGTACCCTAATATTTAGTCCGGACTTCTAACGGTAAGGATAGTAAGGATTAACTCGTGAAGGAATGTTATCCATTAATGTAGTCTAACATTATACCTAAACTAATTGACTATGAAGAAAAAATACCCAAGCGGTCTAACTTACTTAGGACACAATATGGAACCTGTGAAGTAAAATATTCTTGCTGGGAAGCCCACAATGACACCCAGGGGAAGGATTCATCAATTGAAAGCTAGCCTTCGAGGGAACGGGATATAACGGATGCATTATTGTATCGTATTAGGTTGGAAAGTTTTACTTGAGATTTATGAGTATGTGTAGTATCTACTTAAGAATTTATAAACATAAGCCTCCTTATTCATAAACGTTGGTTAAAGTTAACTAGTGATTAGCGATTGTTTAACCATACATATTTGACGTTTCCATGTAACTTTAATCATGGTTTATGAATAAACACCATATTGTTTAAGGGGTCTATTTATAAACGATGATTAAAGCAAAGTGACGTTAAAACGTCAAAAATGTATAGTTTAACATTCACTAATCACTAGTTAACTTTGAGCAACTTTTATAAAAAAGGGGGTATATTGTTTGAAAAAAGTTATGTTTTTAGTTAACTTTACAAGCTATGTCCACCTAGCCTTTTCCTATCTATTTTTAGGTTGGTTTCCAGTCTAACCGAATTCAACTAAACACTAGTATTTTACTTGAAACTACCCAGTTACTGGGTTATACGATACCCCTTAGTAAGACTGTATGACAGTCTTTCTGGATTCTGACTACCGAAAGATGACCGGGACCAGCGACTTAAAAAGCTTTCCGAAGCGCGGAGGTATGTCTCTGTATATAAAGAACCACAGACCCATCCACAAATCAAACGCGTCAACCCGAGCCTGATCTATCGACCTTTGAGGCTGTTATTATTTGGCCACAGGGCTCTCAGGCCCCTTTATTTGAACATTTTATTTTAACCCCAAAAGAGTCAATTTCTATAGATACATTCGTACACTTCTAGATGATAATATACAGTATACATTTAAAAGGAGAATGTCAACTTTCGGCCTACACAACTTTTATAATTAAACTCACGAATTCACAAAGTTCTTACCTCCTATAATTTAAATATAAAATACAAAATTAAAGAAATATGTTAAGTGTTTTACGAGATCTTATCCAATAAAAAATCATTTTAATAAGTAATTAATTTGAGTTCTTATATTCCTGATTTAAATTAAAAAAAATGTTGCCAATCTTGCCACTTTAATCGATTACGCTAAATAAATAAATTCCTGCCGCTGTAATCGATAATTGTATTTTAAAAATATTTTTTGTTATTTAGATAATTCTAAATAAAAAAAAATACTCTACTTTTTATTTACCACCTCATTATTCTCTTTCTTGTTTATATTTTCGTCCTATTTTACAGTTAATAGTTTTTTTATAGATGATTAGAAATCGATTTTTCATCTGCGATCGATTACATAATAATCTTGTAATAGCAACCCTGCACGCGTGTCTAAACTGACAGTCTGACATTGACACATCTTGTGTTGTTGTCGGAGTATACTGTTCGGTTGATTTTTTTTTTCGAATTTAATTGTTCATTGTTACGGGAATGGACTTCACTTTCTGAGGTAAAGTACGATTCATATTAACAGAATGTAAACTATTTTAGCCGAGCTAAATGTTGAATTGTAACATAACTGTATTTTGTTTGTTTTAGATTCCAAATGACAGTGTTGTTTGTTATTACGGTTGGTTATTAATTGAACAAGCAGTAATGTCCCAACTGAATCCATTCTGCATTGAAATCTTTGTATTGGTTGCGATTATCCATTGCGTGTAGGTCTCATTTAGAAAGAGAATACACTATCAGATGCGTGATAGAGCAACAGATTCTACCACTACAGGTAAGCAATATCTTTCAATGATTGTATGTGTTGCTGCTGGTTGATATGTATTATTCTGATTGCAATAAGATATTTTCGTTTTTGTTACAGCTCAGATCAACAGATAGTAAAGTAATATATCACCCATGTTGGCAAAGAAGTTACAGTTTTGTTCAACGGACCTTAAACACCCCATATCACCAAGTATTTATCAACCTTCAACAGCCTCTGTTGTATCAACACCAGTACGCAAAACTCGAGCTGGTACTATCTGCAGATGGGGTGATTGAAGTTATGAATGGGATTTTTTAACAGCTGTTTAAAATATTCCGACACAAGCTCAACAACAGACCTTCACCGCATGTCATGATTTACTTTTATAAAGCGCTGCTGCCCTAATCAATAGTTGACCACCACTCACAGACAGGTTTGATGCTGCTCAAAAATCTACCACTACTACACTAGAAATCATCCAACAAAAAATGTTCCAAACTAATACAATCAAACAAAATAATTATACTAGAAGAAGGACACACTTCTCAAATATAAATGTTGATAACAGCAATGTCACTGAGTTTCCTCAGCTTGAGTATCACGATTTGATTTTAATAACTTGTGGTACCTACCAACTCCGTCAGGCTCGATCTTACTATGGTGAGCACATCCGTTTTAGTGGCCAATATAAGATAGAAGTGTGTAGGGAGGCATCAATCAGTAATCTAAGATAACAATTGTCTCTCTCTCAAAGCTCTTGGCTTTTAAGAGTGAAAATTCAAAGTCACCATATAAGAAGAAAAGAATATTTTGTGTACGTTTTGATTGATAACAATTTAAATGGGAGAGAGACAATAAGTCAATATTATTGCAATTGTAAGGTAGGCAAACGAACTGTGGGATGCTGTTCCCACATTATGACCATTTTATGGTATTTAGGGTGGGCTCGACACCAAAAGAATATTGAACCCCCTGCACAGTTTCTTGATGAATTGTTAATCGAATTTGATAATGAAATTGATGATGATGATAATGAATGATTATGGCAAAAAAGAATAAAACTATTTATCAGTTTATTTGTTCTTTAATTTTCTCTGCGTAGAAATGCATAACCTCCAATTTAAAATGTCTGAATAACTTCTCTCTTACAAGTTCAATTTAAAAATGGAAATCACAAACATACTTTTGACATTAAACCACACAAAAAAACGTAAGAATATTCACTGCATTCAACAAATTCATATTGAGCCAAAGTTACTATGGAGACTTGGCATTGTCCTTTTAATATGCTCCACTCCTATTGGCGCGTTGAAACAAACTCTTCAACTTTATATATAAGTATATATAAGTCTGATTGTATTTCCTTTAAGTAAAATTTTATTCTGAATTTTCAGTAATCTTTCTTTAGCTCAATGTCGTCATACAGCACCTTGAATGTTGCCAATATTTTTATGAAATTTTGGTACTATTTTATCAGAAAAGTACCGCAGGTTCAAGAATAAACCTAAGATTCTATTATGTACTCTTAAGTAAAACTGTTACTAAACGAAATTATGAACTGACACTGATTTTTCTAAATAAAATCTGAGTTACGTTATCTGAAATCTTTAAAAACCCAGAACTCAGATTTTATTTAGAATAAGTAGTTAGGTTTTACTGTAAAGGTGCGGTACATATTATGAGGAACCTTTATGTAAAGGTGCGGTACATATTATAAGGAACCTTTACGGTGAATTGTGCATTATTAGACCTAATGGCATAGGCTGTGCGTAGTCTGTTAGTAAATAAATTTAAATATGTATAAATGCATAGTTATATACGTTGTTATCTATGAAGTCCTCAAATAACCTGACCAAGACAATATCTAAACTTTAAAGGAAATGACTTTTCAGTTTATTTTGATGTAAAACATCCCTCAGAGTTATCGAATGGGTAAAACTCACCTCATGAAGTTAAATCAAATCAAATCAAAAATGTTTATTTGCTAAAATACGGTACAAAGGATGTTATAGTTCATTTTTTTTCCAGCGTATCCTGCCATATATGGCGTGCAAATTTATTATTAAAATTACGTTATCCAAATTCCATCGATTTATCTTCTAAATTGTCCTTAATTCTATAATAATTCTTTGATAACAAAAATTTAAAAAGCATTTTCTTAAATAATTTCAAAGGTAATTCTTGTAAACTATTTGGTAATTTATTATAAAAGATTATGGAATAAAATTAATACTACAAACAATTTACAGAATAATGATGCATCTATTGCGTAAATCGACCTTCCTCTTATGGAGAAAGATCCTTACGGACACAAATGCTACTCGTAACTTTATTTTGCTTCACTTTAAAGAACCAATTGGGAACAGCTACTAACTCTTACAGCCTGTGCGCGGCTGTAACAAGTAATTACTGACCGTGACTGGTCAGTTGTAAGGAGTCTCGTTTCACTAGCCAGGATGGTGTAGAAGGATCATCACATATATTGTACACACTGTTGACGTATTTTTAAAGGTGTTAATTATTACATCATACAGCGGTATCCAAAATGTCACATGTGAACAACGCGTCATATTGACTTCACGCAAATTCTGCATCTCGCAAGCAGAATTTTCCGTGCAACTAGCAAACATGCAAATTCTCAATGTTTAACTATACCCAGATCGCTTCGCACGAATGGCTGATTTATTTCTAAGGTATAATCGTGACAATATCAGTCTGTGTATCCCTGGTGCGATAACAACTCTGATACGCAACTGTGTCTGCTTCATGGCACCATTGATTTTTAATAAAATACCGAAGCCTCGTAATTTTTAGTAGACATGGCTTATTATAGTGTTGCAGACTTTTTTTTTGGAGAAAAATTTTGGTTCACTATTTTATATAATGTATTTAAATAATTATTAGAAACTGTGACATTAATTATATTATTGACTGATGAATTTTGTATGTCTTATAATTGGGGATAATGGCTGTATTATGTACCAACTTGACTTGTACCTACCCTTATTTGCAAAATTAAAAATCTATCTTTCAACATCAAACGTTGGACCAGACGCAATACTTTACTGTATGAAGGATAAGTGAACTTGATACTTTTTTCTATGAAAGATAAGCGAATCTTAAAATCTGTTCCTTATACATCTATACACAGCATCATAAACCTTTTGACGTGACAACGTCTATTAAATTGGTACGGCGTGGAGTCATTCTCGAAAACACCGTAACGGCCGAATCTGACGCCACACGGAGTCCACGCCTACTTTACCCCCACCCCTAGAGCGTGTGTCACACTCGTGCGCGAGGTCTATTACCATGTAATAGACGTTTTTTTTTAAATCATATTATATTTAAAATATAAACTAGTGCTTGACTGAAATCCCGCCTGATGGTAAGCAGTGATGCAATCGTTGATGGTAAAGCGCGCTAGCTCATTACTGAGTTGATGCAATGTTAAACCCAACAACACGACCAACGATGCTGCACCAGAGGGCGATTGATTTGGAGACCCTCCACATCCAAACTCCCGATACAACAACATTTGGCGAATCGTATCCGGCACACATCGCAACACAACTGCTCAGACCCGTCCTCCGTACGGCTTCACCAGACATCATGCCGGAACTAGACAAATCGCTTCGCGGCAAGACTTTGTCTGGTGGGTGGTAACTTCTACCGACAGCCGATGTTATGGCCTACCATCGAGAAAACCTAGTCTTTATTGTTCATTCCCATTCGTGAGATATAAAGCTTTCTCTCTGCTGGAGGGAATAATTTAATTCACCGCAGGGACCCAGTGCGGATTGGCAAATGTCATAATATACCCCATGCCACTAATAAAATTATGATAGTCATTTATGTCGGTATTGAGCGGTTACAGAAATAAGAGTGCTTAAAAAAATGTGTCAGCCCGGCCTATGAACATTGCAAGCGTGCCGCCGTGCGGATTTGTAGGTATGACGGTGATCCCTGATGTGAATTCTATTAAATCAGATGACAAGATAGTTTTCCGAGTTTTGTTTTCATTGTGTTTCAAAAGTGTAGCGGGCAGCGACGTCACACGAGTTTTCAACGCACTCTGTCGTCTTTATTTTTGTTTATAGGAAAAAAAAATACGTGTCTAGTATTTTTTGGAAATGTGACTGACGAACTAATTTGTTTTTTTTAGTCAAATACCCTATTAATGTTGTTAAACTGTCAAAACCCATTGCAACTGATAATTTGTTACGCAATTACTCTGCAGGTTTGAAAACACGACTTACAACTCTTATTCAAGGTGAAGAAAGGGCCTTGTACTTTGTTAAATTAAAGGCAGGCAAGGCTACCCTTCATAGCCTTTTAACCCTTTATATCGAACGTAGATTCACGCCATATACGATTACGTTTTAATTGTTCTTGTAATTACGGCATTTAATCATTTAATGGTTTTATATGAATAGCAGGGTGTGATTTATGTCGCTTACAAATCATTCATAGCGTAGTCTCTGTTTAGGTGTCTTTGTAGACGGGTCAAAAGAATGATAGGTAATCCGTGAAAGTATAAAATTATTACTACGAGATGCGTGTACTAATATAATATATGTCGGAGATCGTCGATATAATTTTAATAAAAGTTGCTGATTTGATTTACGTAGTAGAGGGGCAAACGCTTGTGACGTTATTTTGTGATGGCAGCACATGGACAGAGTCGCTTTGGAAAGTGGGGTTCGTCGAACCGTTCGACGAACCCCACTTTCGACTCGAACGGTCACTTTGCATCGAGACGCGGACCAAGGCACTTCTCCGAACCGAAAATGTCGGTTTGCCTATTCAAATTGTTATTATGAAGATTGGAGGGTATATCTACACGTCGTGCTTCAATTTAAAACTCACCTACGAAAAGGAACCTGTATCACCACACCAAGATGCTGTCGACCCTACCGCTCTGCCGTCGCTGTCTCCGACATATATAATATCCTAAAAAAATATTCATGACTATGATTTTTTTTTCAGTTTAGATGCTTATCCGTAAGTCAAAAAAGTTCAAGCTACTTTGAATGGCCAATTTACATGTACCTTCGTTTAGTATTGAGTTATGTCCCTTGATATCAATAAAATTATTACTATACATATTTCACGATGAAAAAGGCATCTTTAAAAACACACGCTATCGCAGTCTCTGAGTCCACTGCTAGACCTAACCTCTCTCGGACTACAGCCTGGCTAAATCACACTATCCCACGCTATTATGCATATTATTGGTCGGTCTATTGTCGGGCGGTCGGATAGTCGGCGTCCGATGCTACGCTTTCCGAAACGCGGTGTAAACTCTGCTCCACCGGCCATCGGTTCTTCAGGCTACATTACGTCGGTTATTTGTTACATTAACTAATGTAAATGTCAATCATCTGGGTATTGAACCTTTTGCTTTTTCCTGCAGTGTGCTTGTACGGTTTGTCGAAGACAAATTGGAAAGTTGTATCCGTTGTAGTAATTAATTTGTCTCTTTTACCTTACTTAAAGAGATTCACTTTCTCTTTTAAACTTTCAAGAAGCATTTAGAGCTTTACAAGTTAAACACATAACTCTTGTATTAGAAAGCGGTGTCTGTTAAACTGTTTTACGCATTGAAGACTATGAAAGTTTTATTTATGGTGAAAATGGAAAAGATTAAAGCTCGATCAAAATAAAATGTTTTATCATGTTATATTATTTAATTTGACTTACATCAATCTTGACCGCAATCCCGCCTGATGGTAAGCAGTGATGCAATCGTTGATGGTAAGGCGCGCTCGTTTATTATTCACCTTGAAGACACTTAATTTGTAGTCAGACGGAAACACCGCTGTTGGCAAATTGTTTCTGTCCGAGGCGAAACGTTTGGCCGGACCAAACGTTTCGCCTCGGACAGAAACAATTTGCCAAATCGTACCTAATAGTGACAACAACGTAAGGGATCTGGCGAGTATCCATGCTCGTTGTAAGACGAGTCATCCGATGATGGAACGGAAAATTCCCGCGCACACTTTCACAAAATGCATCCTATAGAACATGGACAGGCTGGCTGCTCTTCGCCTGTACTCCAGGCTACAGTCCTGTGTACCACTGAAGAAGCCATGTAAATATACTTAGGTCTTGAAATGATGATTTGACTTTTATTAGAATGCTTATCGAATTTTTCACACATTCAATCCAAGCGGTTAGCTGGCTCTTCATATCAGAAGGCTCGTCTTTTTTTAGCCCAAAGAATCAGCATTGTCATCCAACGTGGTAATGCTGCCAGCCTTTTGGCAGCGATATAGATGAATATTTAGATGCCCAATAAGCCTTATATTCTTTTATTTTACTTGTGTAATATGTTTATATAGAGATTTTATTTTAGTTTATCTACAATTGTGCATCCTCTAACCAACTATATAAATATATTAGTGAGGTTGTCTATGTATATATATTGATATATAGGTATATTCATATTGTTTATTTTGTTTTGAGAATTGTTTTTGATTTAATTTATTTTTTGTGTCCTTTAATTTTCTAAGCGGTGACTACACTTTTGCATCTATTGTCCAATCCCAGGTATGCTGTAAGAGATTTCTAATGAAATATGCATCACATCTGCACCATTTCTAAACTGTCTTTTCTCGTTTATTTATATAAGTGTGTATATAAATGGGAAAATACATAAATAATAAATATGTTGAGGATGACTTTTTTTCTAACTGGATGAAGCTGAATCCAAGATTTTACACGAAACGATTACCCATCGGATTTCCACAAACTCATATAGCATACGAACTCATACGAAACTGCCTGTCACAGAAACCGACAGCTGGAACTGTTTGTTAGTGTAATGTAATGTGTTTTGTGGCGTGCATCGGTCGGAAGGATCTCTATATTTAATGACTTTTCGAATAGAGCTTGAAAAGCATTGCCTAAATTTAAAAACCCTTGTGGCTGATATTATTTAGCCACCAGCCCCTCACCCTTCAAATTTTGGACTATAGCAAAATTGTTAAGTGAAACAAATACAATATGAATTAATGAATTGCCTATCAAATATAAAATAGATCCAAACCCGAAGTAAGAAAAACTTTTGTTAGTTAGTTCTGTTGTAAACAAAAACGACTGTTTTCCGACATTCATTGATCCCTAAAGACAAACTTTATTTTGTAACTTTTTGTTTATCTCCCTTTTGGCTCTTAAGGAGTTTCATATTACTTTTGGGGATAAAATGTTGCATAGGTTTATATGGGAGAGAATATGAAAAGACTTGGTCACTTATGAAAATGACCCTTTTGTACTTATGCAGTGTAAGACTGATCTTACTCCGCATAAGTATAAGTATTCTTATATAGTACATTTCTTGTTTTTGAAACATTGTTTAATTATGTATTTCAAATGTACTTCGGTACGATCTTTAATTGTAAACAGTAGGTATTTGCCTAATTGAATCACTCCCTGGAAGTCAAATCTCATAATTTAAAGCCTTTAAAATCTATTCACAATCTCATATCAGTAAATAATTGTCAAAAATTGTCAAAATGTAGGGGAAATAAAGATAATTTTGACAAATTGAGTTTGAGATCAGATGGGGAACTTGTTATAATTATGAGAATTGCGCCTTTTTCCTGCCTAGGAAATCATAAAATAGTTGCTCCCGCCCTAGACAGAGCGAAACAGCGTTTCAGAATTTTACCGTCTTAAACCTACTCATATTTCTTATGCAATTGCCTGTGCTAGGGTCACGGTATCTCTTATGATCAATCCGCGGACTTGGTAAACATCGGTCTATTAGTATCTCTCTAATTTTTTTAACAGCAAAGGCGGTAGAACTGAGTCTACCCGACAGCTTCTCAATGTGAGGACCCCATTGTAACTTGATGTCAATAGTTAATCCAAGAAAAACTCTCGACTCGACAGGGATCAACTCTACTCCATTCAGTTGAACATTGGTACTTGGCTGCCTGACATTTGGCGTAGAACATTTAATAACTTTCAAAGAAGGTTATTTACATTAAACCAATGGATAACTTTAGAAAGTGCATTGTTAACTTCGTCAAAATTTACTTTTAAAAATAAGAGAAGTGTCATTCGCGAACAATACTATGTTGTGATTATCCCTCACGTGATGAGGTAAGTCATTAATATAAATTAGAAACAAGAAAGGACCTAGAATTGAGCCCTGCGGAACGCCCATGGTGACCACAGATTCTGCAGATCTCTTGCCATTAACATCAATCCTCTGAATACGATTATTCAAATAAGAAGAGCTCTGTCCCTCAAACCATAATGGTACAATTTCCTAATAAGAGTATCATGATGTACGCAATCAAGGGCCTTGGACAAATCACAAAAAATACCAAGAGCATCTCCTTCCTCATCCTCAAAGGCCCCAAATATGTTCTTTAGTAATGCCACGCCCGCTTCTGTAGTTGAACGACCATTTGTAAAACCAAAAGTGTTTCACGTGAATACATTGGTTTCAAAATTGATTTTTCAAATATTTTGCTCAAAGTTGGCAATATCAAGATTGGCCAAAAATTCGTAGGATCAGTTGTACTACCAGATTTGAACATAGGAATTACTTTGCCAAGTTTGATTAAATCAGGATATATACCAGCTGTGACACAAGAATTAAAAACAATTGCTAAGAAAAGTGCGATAACATTCTATTATTGAAGATACAGTAAGTATATACTGACAAACCCTAATGATCGGCAGTTATTTTTACATCAAGATCCTTAAAAGATTCTATAATGTCTTTAGCAATCAGAAATAGAGGAAGAAGACAAAGTTGTTGTTGTTGTTATTGGAATATTAGTAAAAAAAATCTCAAACTCAGTTGCTACCTCCAAATCCGCCTTTATATTTTCATCATTAATTTTAAAATGAAAATCGCGGTTGATTGTATTTCCAGAATATTTTATTTTATTAAGCTATTGCATAGCTTCTATCGCGGGCCTTGAGCGCGGGGACCGAATCCAGAAATTCCGTAACGAAAAAACCTCACGCTCCCCATCGTCTAACGTCGTTTCAGTTCGGCAGTCTTCGGCACGGTATGTTTGTGTGCGTGTGACTACATCTTTTGAAAACAATTTATAGATTTTCAAAAAGAGCATGCATATGGCAGGGCGCGAACTCAGTCCTACACACTTGCCATGTTACTGATAGTCGCGATGTGCTAAACATGCGATTAATTTTCTCTCTGAAATAGGTCTTCTATAGAGATATGTCATAGACGTCATTGACGTTGTCATGGCTACCTTAAAAACTTTTCATATAATCTTATACCTTTAAACGAGCAATTCTTGTATATATATATATATATAATTGGAATCTCGGAAACGGCTCCTACGATTTTCATGAAATTTTGTGTGCAGGGGTCTTCGGGGACGATAAGTCGATCTAGCTAGGTTTAATTTTCAGAAAATGTCGTTTTCCATGTTTTTAGGCACTAAACAATTGCTAAACTTCTCATAAGAAGCTAAATTTCGCCACTGTCTTTAATGATACGAATAGCTGAGGGGCTTCGACATCTGATTCAGAGCTCGCAGAGTTCGGGTTCAAATCCCTGACGATTAGTGTTTTTTCCTTTTCTTTTTTTTGAAGTTTAAAAAAAAAAGAATGATGGCGTTGTCTAATGCTTTTTTTTTTATTTAATAAAAATTAAATTTAATTTATTTAATTTAAATTTTAACTTTTTATCTATTTTTTTTATATAATTGGAAACGGTGTCAACGAATTTTCTTTTTCGTTTATTAAATCAATGGAAGAAATTTTGTTTTGCCTAATTTGTGGAGATGCAAGGTACCAGGGTCGCACAAAAGTGTAGGAGAAGTCGAAACAATGAAGCTCATTCATTTTAAAGATCAGCCTGAAGGAGCAGTTGAATTTACAACAGAATTTCTCAACAGTGTCAACATTTCAGACTTGCCACAGCACGAACTGAAATATTATTATTATTCTTTATTTCACTGTATATACATATAAATTACATTTTTAAATATTTCTATATAAACAATACATAAAAAACATTTAAAAATATAAAAAATAGTAGCCCACCGGCATCGGGAACAGGGTCCAAGCTACCGGCGGACAGGGCTCCAGAGAGAGGAACTTCCTGACAATGCGAGCCGTGTCCAGAAGTACAGCTTTCTGAATCAAGCCTTTGATCCAGCTGCCTAACGAGAGCCTCTTGAGGTGTTGGTCGAGGCTCTTGGCTATTAAGCCATTGGCTGCCACGACTTATTATTATTATTATTGCTAACATTATGATACCTTGCACCTCCTCAAAGTAGGCAATATAAAATTCATCCATATAATATGATTTAATAACGATGAAGTACCTGGGCGACCGAGCTTTGCTCGGCATCTTTTTTTTTTTTTTTTGTTATAGTTATTATTATTAATTTAGTACCGGGCGACCGAGCTTTGCTCGGCAACTTTTTTTTTTTTTGTTAGGTACATCGTGTGTCTCTATATTTTCAAAACAAAAAATACATAACAAGCGAATTTTTTAAATAATATTTTTTGACTAATGTTTTTCGATCATACCGACATAATAATAAAAAATATTATTAACTGTTATTTAAATATAAAATTACGAGTGCAATTTAGTTTAACATTTTATTATAAATAAGTACTTATAGTTTAACAATCACTTAAGTACATCAGTTATATATTATCATCAATACATAGTTTAAGGTCTTAACCTAATACTTCCTTCCATACTATATTGCGGGTATGTCGAGGGTTTTCATTAATAATAATCATGCCGGGTACGATGCGCCAAATGTTGTTATGTTGGGAGTTTTGTCGTGGAGGTTCTCCAGATCAATCTCCCTTTGGCGCAGCATTGTTGGTCGTGCTGTTGGGTTTAACATTGTATCACCTTGCTCAACTGCCGTCTTCCTTCCTATTCGCTCAGTTTTTCGGAGTGAATAGGCTCTTAATAACCTAGCGCGCTTTACCATCAACGATCGCATCACTGCTTACCACCAGGCGGGATAGCGGTCAAGCGCTAGTTTATAATTATTAAAAAAAAAAAAAACATTTTACGTTCTGATGCACGCTGCCGCATATCTTGCAGACGTCACTCCCGTTGTTCATCATTTTCGGCGGCCACACGTTTTGCTGCACGCTCTCGTGAAACATCTAAATCATAAGACCTTCCTGTTCTTAAAATGTTAGTCAAGTTTTGCAAGCATCTTACTTTAGCAGCACGTGTGGGATGAGCGGAAATCTGATGATTTTCATCAAGTTCTTCTTCAATTGGGTCCTCACTGTGCGAAGTCTGACAAACACGCGTGGGACGAGCGAAAATCAGATTGTTTTCATGGAGGTTTTCTTCTGCTTCTTGAGATGAGTCACGGCTTCGTGGAGTTAAATTGTTCGTAAGCGATATTTTTAACATTCTTTTTGGCACTTTCGTGTAAAAAAAGACACATGATATTTTAAAAGCAATTTTCTGGTTCTAACCTCAAACCAAACATTGGCTTCGTGTACCATGAATGTAAACGTCATCTATATCAAATCAAAGTACTATATTAATTATCAGTTTAATTTTATTTTATTTTTTTTTTTTTATTTTGAAATGTTATATGTATTTTGTGTATGTGTTTTTATGAAAACCATGGACAATTGTCTGATTTAAATAAATTAATAATAATAACTATAACAAAAAAAAAAAAAAAAGATGCCGAGCAAAGCTCGGTCGCCCAGGTACTTAATTATTAAGTACTTTTATTCAAATTAATTTAGTAGTGTTTTTATAAAATAGCTTTTTTTTAACGGAAAAGCTAAGATGAATGGCATGCTAATTTTTCATTGGACTTTTAAATTATTTATAGTGTTGTTTACTAAATAAAAGCGCGTGATTTTATAGAGTAAAAAGTGCTCACGCGACCGTTTTTTCAATTGTTGCAAGAATTCAAAAGACTGTCTTTAAATAGTGTTCAGACGATTGCTCAAAGTGTATTAGATTTCATTAGTAATAGAAATGGCATTTCAATAATGACTTTCAACTGCCAGTCTAAATAGTCATAAATACGATTTACAAGATTCAGTTACGAGACAAACAAATGTGTTACTTCTTACCGAAACTTGCATGACGCATGATAATCCAATTGAAATACCTAATTTTAATTGTATTGTTCAGTTCAAACGAGATACTGTTTCAAAAGGTGGGGTAGCTATTTACCAAAATAAAAATGATATTACTAATATTATGACTCCGAATATTGAAATAAATATTGCTCACGTTAGCGATGTTAATGTTAGGCGCTCAGTTGTTGGAGATATTTGTGCGTGCTTATGCAAACTTAGAAATGGCCTACAAATAGTTATGGTAGCAATTTACATTTCTCCGAATCCAAAATTGGACGAGGTAGAGCATTTTATTCATCGCACTTTACTGGAGTAACTCGAGTGGCTCGAAAATACTTGAAACAAATGGTAATAAATTTCCACTTATCTTGGCTGGCGATTTCAACATTAACTTCGCTGATAAAAAATCAGAGCGGTGGACAACTTTTCTATCAAAAACATTGAATTTGAAAATGAATAATGATCCACAAAAGTCCACAACAAAATATGGGACCACCATTGACGCGGTATTTTCTAGGTATTTAGAGGATATTAAGTCGCAAACTTATGTTTCTTATTTCAGTTATCATAAACCTATAGTTTCAATGATAAATATTCCTGAATAACCAACAGCTACTGTAAGGTAATAAAACCCACATGTATTGTAAAATAATAAAAATATTTTAAATAATATTAACTTTTTATTTATTTAATAAAAGAAAAATTTGTTTTCTTACCGGTCACCACGCTCAAAAAGTGTAACTTGAATTAATATCAAAGAAAAAAAATACTGCATAAATAAAATAAATAAATAATTATAATTGCATAAATTGATACAAAATGCTATGCAATAGCTTTACCGCGGCAGTCCCCGAGTGCCACACGTCTTTTATTTTTAATGTGTATGGCTTTTGCTGGGAAATAGGCTCTTTTAAAAGTTTTTGAATAATATTCAACAAATTCTTGAATAGTTTCATCATGGTTGTATGTTATTTCCTGATACAATTTTTACATTTTTTCCTTGCATTTATAAATACTTGGGGTTGCCCAGTCACTAATCTGCACATTGCTGATGTATTAAATATATATTAATGTAAGATGTTAAATATGTATTTATTTTTAAATAAATATTTATTTATAACAACCCAGATTTTAAAAAAAATAATAGGTTTATATAATATATGTCATATAAATGTAGCTCTACTGTAGCTGTACTGGAGACAATAGACCTTATTACTCTGTTCAAAATCTCTTGATTTGTATCCAAAGAGGAATGTTATTTTATAATTGGATATTAACAGGGTTTAGAATAAAGAATAATTCTCTTTGTGTATAAACGCTGCTAACTGTTAACTAGTGATTAGTAACTGATTAACATAATACATTTCGCACTAATAATACAATAGTGTATCAACTCAAAATACGTCGTATTTGACATAATACTATAGACACACGTAAAATTTAATTCCTCACATGTCATCAAAACCGTCGTTCGAATAGTGCAAAAAACAGATAAGAGATGGCCCTATAAGTCACTATTTACGATATTTCGGTTGTCACTTCCCTCCCACAATATTGTGTCATCTTTAGTTGCGACCATCAGTGATCGGGAGAGCGCGTGCCGCTTGGCGTAATATTTTGAGTTGCAACAGTATTACTCAACCAGGTATGTAAAATTTATATTTTTATTTTGAATTAACACAGTATTGCTGCTTTGACCTAAACACGCGCTTGGTGTTATTTAGAGTTATTACACTATTACTGATTTGCAAAAACAATAATTAAAGTATTATTTCTACTTATGACACTATAATTGATTTGGTTAGTAATTTTTGATATGATACAGTTTTGTTGAGTCACGAGGTTAAGTTGATTTTTGTATGGTTTATAAATTTATAATTCATAATATCTATATGTCAATTGCAGTAATATCTATAACTCATTCGAATGTGTACAAGAGTTATGAGAAAAATGCTTACTTAGAATTATTATTTTAATAATTTAGAGTTAATACACTATTTGTGACAGCCATCAACCAATTATTTATTTCACCAAAATTTTATTTTTTTGTAGGTTCAGTATGCATCGTGGCCATGTACATGTTGATATGGCAAGAAGTATTACAAGCAGCCACCACGATAAGGAAAATCACGAACTTGTCAGGAATTCGTCACCGTCATTATTATCATCAGTATGTACAAATACACAGAGAGAAGACAGAGATGATGCGATTGAACAGTCAACACTTTCTATACCATCGACATCAACAATTCATCCAGTACTTCAAGAAACTGACGTAAACAGTTCTCCAAATATGGATAGTAACGTTAGCCTGATAACAAAATGCAACCAAAAGAAATATTACATTTTACCCATCCACCCAGGCCAGAGCGACTTTGATGATTCTGATAATGATCCTCATTTTGTTCCTGATACGCAAAGCAGAACTCCCAATCTACTTTGAGGTCGAACAACAAAATCTCCAAGTGATTCTTCTTCAAGAAGCTCCTTGGTGGAACCAGTAGCTTAACTACAGAATCAAATATTTCAACCGAAGACCAAAGTAATCATACCAGGGGCAGGATGAGGGTACGTAACGTCGAAGCCTGGAAACATAGTGTAGCTAAACGACTTCGTAATACCGGCAAAGCGTATGAATCTGCAAATAAAAAATAAATACCGGAAAGAAAAATTGGTCCTACGTGTTGTGAAAAATACAGGTTAACTTGTAGTTCAAAAATAAACGAGATTTCAAGACATGAACTTTTTAAAAAATATTGGAATTAAGGAAACTTACAAAAACAAAGAGAATTCATTATTAGGCACACTACAGTCATTAAACTAAAACACAGGTACTCGAGTACTCAAAATTTTCGTAAATTAAACACTGCGTTTAATTTTCTAGTCAACGACGTACACATTCGAGTCTGTAAAACGTTTTTTAAAAATACTCTGGCAATAAACGACAGACTATTGCTTCAGCTTTGTCAAAAAAACACAGTGCGGTTTCATACAGGAAGTATTACGGGGGAAACATGGTAAGCAACGTACTGTGGAACTTGAGGTCTATGAAGGTGTCAAGAGTTTTATAAATACTATACGTCGTGTCGAATCCCATTATCTTAGAATAAGAATAAGAAGAAGAATACATCCAATGTGATACGAGTAAGTCTTTGACTGATCTATACCGTGACTACAGAGATAAATGTTTAGAACAAAACTTACCATTTGCGTCAGCTTCTACTTTCAACCGTATTTTTAATAAAGATTTTAATACTTCCCTTCACACACCAAAGAAAGATCTGTGTGATCTTTGTGAAACATTCAAAAATGCTAATGAGGATGACAAACAAGAAAAAGACAAAAAGGCTAACCCAGATTTCACAATAGTTGCTGTATATGATTTACGAACTGTGATGCCAATACCAAAGGGTCAAATTTCGTTATTTTATTATAAAAATAGAATTAACTGCTATAATTTTACTGTAAGTGACTTATACACAAAAAATGTTGAATATTTTTTTTGGGACGACACAAATGGCAAATGTGGTGCAAATGAGATTGGGAGCTGAAATATATTGAGCAAATTATACAGTTTAATCCTGGTAAAGAATTAGATTTTACTCTGACAATTGTTGTGGGCAACAGAAAAATAAGTAAGTATCTCCTTTCAGCTTATGCGTATGCAGTACAAAAAATGAATATTAAAAGTATTACGCATAAATTTTTGATTTGCGGTCACTCTCAAAATGAGGGACTGACTGTAACAACACAAAATATTTCACCAATAATGATTTAACTAAAAATAATGTTTCATTTTGAAAAAAGTTTATGGAGGAAGACAGTCTTAACTCAAAATTTCTAAATAATTAAACTATTAGTGTTTTTTTTTTTATTTTTGTAAACATATTATTCATTTTAATTCAGTTTAATAGCTCATAAGGCAGTTATTCAAATTGCAACTATTATAGGAAGTGAGTAATAAGTTTTTTGTTAATTCTGAAAAATGATCGATTTTGAGTTGATACACTATTGTATTATTAGTGCGATTTCTGAACATAAATTTAAACATCTTTTATGAATCCATTAATATCTCCGTTTACAAGAGTACCTACGCCTCATTGCTTATTAAAATTTGACATTCCACATTCAAGTGGAGACCGAAACAAAGGGTTCTATATTGTCCTTACCTTTTTAATTAGTAATGAAAATTTTATGTTTTCATTTTTAATTAATTTTCATTCTGTTGATTTACTTTGAATGAGCTCATATAATTTATTGGATTTATTATATTATTAAAAACGATATTTGCTTGTTTAATTTTATTTGATTAAAGAAATGGGAATTCTTTACAGCTTGTCGCTTTGACTAACTACACGTTATATTTCTAATAAATTTTTCGATTATTGTTTAAATAGTTTATTATACAATATAATTATAATACTTATTTTATTGTATCTCGGTAGCTTACAGCTAACAAATAACAAAGTAGTAGTGTGAGTAAAAAGTGATAATAGAGCTTAAGAAATGAACAAATTGGTCTTTCTTTTTTTTTATGGAAAAAAATAAAACATTGTACATTTTCGTGCTCGGGATGATGAAATTAATGTTTGATTTAAAAACAAATCAAACATCGTTTTTGCTTTCATATTTGGATAATAATTAAATCAAAAGTCATGCAAATTAGGTTGAGAATCGGCACTTTTTGAACCTTAATATTTCATAAGATTGTACTAGATTTAACAAATTAACTTAATACTATTACGGGCTAGGGGTACTAAAATACCGGTTAAGGGTTACGAAGTTTATTGGCAACTAAGGTACAGTCGATTGTAGGCAATGACAAGTAGAATGTTGCTGATGTTGCACCGAAGTCTTCCTTACGTCCACGAAGTCCGTGTCGTAAACACACAATAACACTACAAATTTTACTTCACGTAGTACTCAACGTTCTCGTTACAGTTGTCGCAATAGGTATTCTCAAAGATCGCTTCTTAAGTATCGCTTATTTTCGTATCGCTAGTCGAATGCAGACTGACTCTGTGCTTTTTTTTATATATATGGCATCTCGTAGTTGACCTTGAGAGGTCGTGACTACTTAACCGGACTATCCTGTGGCTGCCTTAAGTGAATTTAAAGCCTCCAGCCAGGGCTACTAAAAGCTAAGCGACTACACGCTAAGGGCACCCCCTGTGGGGTACGAACCTCGGCTTAGGGTGTCGCTAGAGAGAACAGCAAGGGACGGTTGGATCGAATTTTAGACTCTGCGCTGGCGTCACGGCGCTATATATAGTCCAGCTGATCGAACATTCCAGAATCGTCTAGACGTAATAATAATAGCGCATAACTTCGAGTACATTCAGTAGGTACCTATGGTAATTCCCGGAAACGGGTTTCTAGAAATTTCGATGTCGTCACTTAGTTGACAAAATTGATGAAACCTGTACCATTCGATAGGCCACCCTAAGTCTAGAAATACGTTTATATATTGCACCTATACAATGTCTAGGTCTCGAGTTATAGGGCTTAAAACTTACACACTGTATTTCACGCGATATTGAACCTTATGCCCTCAACATAAGGTGCATTCGTAACAATACATATAATAATTTTGACAGTTGTTGATAAAATTAAGCTTTACCAGTATCCACAGTGCAATATATAATTTTAAGTGTTAGAACTTGATTATGTATAGTATGACCGTCTAGTTATAACCCTCTGCAACTGAGGTGCCATTTTTATTTCTATTATATTGAGGAGTGGTCTGACAGGCGTGTAAGTAGAGTACTATTTATGTTGTACGTATTATATATTTTGTCATGGAACTTGAATTAATATAATTGTTGACACATTTTTAAATGGAAATTATGATGAGAGTTGCAATAAAACTCAGATTTAAGAATTTATAATTCTCTCAATTAAGATCTCGTAAGTGATACAACACTTACGAGATCAAGGAACAAAAAAATATAATTATAAATTCTTAAATCTGAGTTTTATTGCAACTCTCATCATAATTTCCATTTAAAAATGTGTCAACAATTATATTAATTCAAGTTCCATGACAAAATATATAATACGTACAACATAAATAGTACTCTACTTACACGCCTGTCAGACCACTCCTCAATATAATAGAAATAAAAATGGCACCTCAGTTGCAGAGGGTTATAACTAGACGGTCATACTATACATAATCAAGTTCTAACACTTAAAATTATATATTGCACTGTGGATACTGGTAAAGCTTAATTTTATCAACAACTGTCAAAATTATTATATGTATTGTTACGAATGCACCTTATGTTGAGGGCATAAGGTTCAATATCGCGTGAAATACAGTGTGTAAGTTTTAAGCCCTATAACTCGAGACCTAGACATTGTATAGGTGCAATATATAAACGTATTTCTAGACTTAGGGTGGCCTATCGAATGGTACAGGTTTCATCAATTTTGTCAACTAAGTGACGACATCGAAATTTCTAGAAACCCGTTTCCGGGAATTACCATAGGTACCTACTGAATGTACTCGAAGTTATGCGCTATTATTATTACGTCTAGACGATTCTGGAATGTTCGATCAGCTGGACTATATAAAGCGCCGTGACGCCAGCGCAGAGTCTAAAATTCGATCCAACCGTCCCTTGCTGTTCTCTCTAGCGACACCCTAAGCCGAGGTTCGTACCCCACAGGGGGTGCCCTTAGCGTGTAGTCGCTTAGCTTTTAGTAGCCCTGGCTGGAGGCTTTAAATTCACTTAAGGCAGCCACAGGATAGTCCGGTTAAGTAGTCACTACCTCTCAAGGTCAACTACGAGATGCCATATATATAAAAAAAAGCACAGAGTCAGTCTGCATTCGACTAGCGATACGAAAATAAGCGATACTTAAGAAGCGATCTTTGAGAATACCTATTGCGACAACTGTAACGAGAACGTTGAGTACTACGTGAAGTAACATTTGTAGTGTTATTGTGTGTTTACGACACGGACTTCGTGGACGTAAGGAAGACTTCGGTGCAACATCAGCAACATTCTACTTGTCATTGCCTACAATCGACTGTACCTTAGTTGCCAATAAACTTCGTAACCCTTAACCGGTATTTTAGTACCCCTAGCCCGTAATAGTATTAAGTTAATTTGTTAAATCTAGTACAATCTTATGAAATATTAAGGTTCAAAAAGTGCCGATTCTCAACCTAATTTGCATGACTTTTGATTTAATTATTATCCAAATATGAAAGCAAAAACGATGTTTGATTTGTTTTTAAATCAAACATTAATTTCATCATCCCGAGCACGAAAATGTACAATGTTTTATTTTTTTCCATAAAAAAAAAGAAAGACCAATTTGTTCATTTCTTAAGCTCTATTATCACTTTTTACTCACACTACTACTTTGTTATTTGTTAGCTGTAAGCTACCGAGATACAATAAAATAAGTATTATAATTATATTGTATAATAAACTATTTAAACAATAATCGAAAAATTTATTAGAAATATAACGTGTAGTTAGTCAAAGCGACAAGCTGTAAAGAATTCCCATTTCTTTAATCAAATAAAATTAAACAAGCAAATATCGTTTTTAATAATATAATAAATCCAATAAATTATATGAGCTCATTCAAAGTAAATCAACAGAATGAAAATTAATTAAAAATGAAAACATAAAATTTTCATTACTAATTAAAAAGGTAAGGACAATATAGAACCCTTTGTTTCGGTCTCCACTTGAATGTGGAATGTCAAATTTTAATAAGCAATGAGGCGTAGGTACTCTTGTAAACGGAGATATTAATGGATTCATAAAAGATGTTTAAATTTATGTTCAGAAATGTATTATGTTAATCAGTTACTAATCACTAGTTAACAGTTAGCAGCGTTTATACACAAAGAGAATTATTCTTTATTCTAAACCCTGTTAATATCCAATTATAAAATAACATTCCTCTTTGGATACAAATCAAGAGATTTTGAACAGAGTAATAAGGTCTATTGTCTCCAGTACAGCTACAGTAGAGCTACATTTATATGACATATATTATATAAACCTATTATTTTTTTTAAAATCTGGGTTGTTATAAATAAATATTTATTTAAAAATAAATACATATTTAACATCTTACATTAATATATATTTAATACATCAGCAATGTGCAGATTAGTGACTGGGCAACCCCAAGTATTTATAAATGCAAGGAAAAAATGTAAAAATTGTATCAGGAAATAACATACAACCATGATGAAACTATTCAAGAATTTGTTGAATATTATTCAAAAACTTTTAAAAGAGCCTATTTCCCAGCAAAAGCCATACACATTAAAAATAAAAGACGTGTGGCACTCGGGGACTGCCGCGGTAAAGCTATTGCATAGCATTTTGTATCAATTTATGCAATTATAATTATTTATTTATTTTATTTATGCAGTATTTTTTTTCTTTGATATTAATTCAAGTTACACTTTTTGAGCGTGGTGACCGGTAAGAAAACAAATTTTTCTTTTATTAAATAAATAAAAAGTTAATATTATTTAAAATATTTTTATTATTTTACAATACATGTGGGTTTTATTACCTTACAGTAGCTGTTGGTTATTCAGGAATATTTATCATTGAAACTATAGGTTTATGATAACTGAAATAAGAAACATAAGTTTGCGACTTAATATCCTCTAAATACCTAGAAAATACCGCGTCAATGGTGGTCCCATATTTTGTTGTGGACTTTTGTGGATCATTATTCATTTTCAAATTCAATGTTTTTGATAGAAAAGTTGTCCACCGCTCTGATTTTTTATCAGCGAAGTTAATGTTGAAATCGCCAGCCAAGATAAGTGGAAATTTATTACCATTTGTTTCAAGTATTTTCGAGCCACTCAGAAATTATGATGAGAGTTGCAATAAAACTCAGATTTAAGAATTTATAATTATATTTTTTTGTTCCTTGATCTCGTAAGTGATACAACACTTACGAGATCAAGGAACTTTTGGTCCAATGATTATTAAAAATTTACAAAATGAAAAATGTTAAAAAATCACAAAAAAACTTATTTTTGCCTTCTACTGGCTTAAAACTATACACAAAAAATAAAACATAGAAATCCTTAAAGTACTTTTGTTACAACTCAGTCTCAAAGTTCAGTCTTAGAATCAGCGCAAACTTGAGCGGGCTCTACTAACAGTTCGATTTTGCGCAAATGCAACAAACAAATCTTGTCTGCCGCTACAATTTACTTGGACAAATATGACACAACTTTCTTGATGATGGTATCATCAACAAGAAAGTTGTGTGTTGTGTTGTTGTGTCGCTTCGTAGCTGAGGAAGTGGCAAATCTTGTCCTAAAACGTGCCGAAGAGCCACACGTAATACTCTTGAAAGTTTTTTATTATAAAGTCGCTGTTTTAAATAAAATGAGAAGAGCTGACATTCACAGGAATGTCAGCTCTTCTCATTTTGCGTTCTGGATCTCATTTGGCTTTACAGTACAGCATTATACCAGCTGTATCCAGTAATCGATAAAAATTGCTTGTAGCACACGTCGTGTTTTGCGGTAGAACATGAATAAATACTCCTCCTTTACTATGATTATAATCCACAATTATGGAAGGTTTGTTAGTTACGTCATCGGTACTGGCATGGTGGTGGCAAGAAGAGAGGGAGATCATTGTCTTGGCTTTTTTGCGACAGAAGAATCTAAAGTCAAATCTTTAGTGAATCCATATAAAGAACTGCCAACTGCTCAACAATATTTGCTTGGTTTGGATTCAGATGGATTATCGCTGTTTTTAATATTCCTAAATATGATTATTTATTTATTTATTTGTGTTAAATGTTAATATTTTTCTACAGTAAAATTTAGCCTAGGGTATTTTATTTGAATTTGGCAAAGCAACCCCGTCAGAGTCTCTGCTTCCAGGACTAGCTGGCTGCTCCTGTAATGTCTCTCGTACATCAACACTCGATATTTCGCTCTCTTCATCTATTTCCTCCTCAAGTGTGAAATTCTGATCGGCAACCTCATCGTCGACATCACTAAACTCTAACTCGTCTTCATCCTCCAACCATTGCTGAATAAGGTTGTTCGTGCCCCTTCTCTTCCTAGACAGTTGGTTAGTTAGTTGTTGTTGGCTACAACCTATCTAAAACTAATAACACATATATATTATATTTGAAAATAAACAAAGAATTACGCACATATCAACTATTTTGCTGTCGTGTACTATAAAATACAGTATGAAAATACTGACGTGACGTCCATAATACGGTATGGGGATATAATCATTTTACTGACAATACGTCTACACGACACATCTCTTATTACTGACCTTAGGTAACACGGACACCACAGCTGTAATATTCGTAAAATACGCACGCTGCGGCTTTCGTCTCCACACTGATGGAAGGGGTGCGCGGGTATAGGAAGCTACTGAACGGCGCAGGATGATTCTCGGAAAGATAGCGGCATAGCAACCAAAATTTTATGTTGCGTTGTCTGTCAGACGTAACCTCAGTGGCAGAGGGATAATTTATACCAGAATATAAATATTATTGGACATGCACAGATTTTCTTATTCATTTTTTTTCTAACTGCGTCACTCATTATATTTAAATTTCTATCTGATAACCTGCTTGCCAGTGAATTTCCCTCTGTATGTTCTCTTTCATCATTTATTGTTTACGTTATCACGTTAAAGCGATGCGTCACAATTACTGTAAAAGTTCGAAACACGTCATTGGCATAATTCAAAACCTTCCAAATGTTTATCACATATACAAGCCGCAGAGTTAATGTTTACAAATTTCTCGTCCGGCATTTAAATAACTTGTATTCATTTTAATGACAAAATGTGCTGTTAAATATGTAATACGCAATATACATGATTCTCTTAATTGCCTACAAATGTACAAAATGTTTTAATATTAGTAGTATTTTGTTTTTATAGTTGGACGTAGTTATGCAAAAAGGATCCAGCCAGCAAACTTGCTTTTGAGAAAATAGAGTTTTAAGTAAAATTTAAATGTATATTAAAATAACATGACAGTAGGTTTAAATATCCTTTTAAACAATGGGTATGTTCCTGTACTTTTTGCGGCTTTGATATTTTTGCACATACTGTGTAGATTTTAGATATTTATGACAGGAACTCAAAAAACGGTTTTTGTGGGTTGGATCAATTTTGCATAACTACGTCCAATTATAAACTAGTGCTTCACCGCAATCCCGCCTGATGGTAAGCAGTGGACGCGCCACAATAGCTGCGGTAAGTCCCATCATTGTGGAGTCGCTAGAGAGGCACCACGGCGTCCTCACCTTCCGCCTGACGCAGGTCCTCGCCGGGCACGGCTGATTCGGGAGATTCCTATCCTGTATAAAGCGGGAGGAAACGCCATAGTGTCACCACTGTAGGGATGGCCATGATGACACGGTGGAGTATACGGTGGAGGTCTGCCCGGCTTAAGTAAAGCACCGCCTTGTCCCCGTGGCGGCGATCGGTGGTGATTGCGTCCGGTCGTGGTCTAGTCCATGGTCCGGCGCGAGAGTGCATGGTAGGCAGTAGTGCATGGCAAAGGGGGACATGGGGCGTGTGAGGGAGTGGGAATCTCAGCGCCCTCACTGATCTAGCCGCCGCAGGAGTTGCCGTGGTCGGGAGACAACATGGAACGCGTAGGAGTAGGCCACCGTAGGGTGGCCAGGACCACCTTGCGGGGCTTGCGGGCGGCGAGCAGTGAAAGAGGTTAGTTGACAATTTGCCATCCAGAAAAAAAATGGTAAGTAGTGATGCAATCGTTGATGGTAAAGCGAGCTAGTTTATTAATACCCTATTCACTTAAAAAAAAAACTGAATGAATAAGGAAGAAGTCGGCATTTGAGCGAGGTGATGGAATTTTAAACCCAACAACACGACCAACGATGCTGCGTCAGAGGAACATTAATCTGGAGACCCTCCACGACCAAACTCCCGACACAACAACATTTAGCATGTTATCTTTGACAATCTTGGTTACGGATAGTCAGAAGCCCAAGTCTGACAATCAGCCATACGATAGGGTATTGTGTTACCTAGTATTTGAGTATCTGTTCTCATCACTCTATCATATCTTAATCTCTCCATCTACATACACTACTGCTACTACACCCGTCATCTTTTTTTTATAATACACTTACTGCAGTAAATATACTTTTATTATTTTTTTTTACGGACAAATCACACAGATTGAGCTAGCCCCAAAGTAAGTTCGAGTCTTGTGTTTTGGGATACTAACTCAACAATACTATATTTATAATAGATACATATATAGATAAACATCCAAGACCCAGGCCAATCAGGAAAAGATCTTTTTCCATCATGACCTGGCCGGGGATCGAACCCGGGACCTCCACGTCGCAGGCAGGCGTGTAGACCGCTGCGCCACGGAGACCGACAACCGAATTAACTCCTCGTGGCGCGAGGGGGCCCTGTTCAGCCATGCGTACGCGCTTTGTACTATCTACAGTCAACACTATGCTGTGCCCTTGGTAACCACACTGAACTAATTCTAAATGTATTAAGGAAAAATATAACATGGTGTAAAAATGATTGGAATCGATTCAGTTGCTTATCCTGAACAAAGTATATTCAGGTTTCATACAAAGAAAAATAAGTTTGTATAATTACAGAACATAAATATGAAGCCCAGTGCGGATTAGTAGATGCCACATGAATTTTTGGTAGCCTATGTTTATACTATGACAATGTAAAAGCATAAAAAGTAACGGTTAAAAACCACATTAATTTTGAGATCATTACTTATCCTCAAATCACTGATAGGACACGACATGGCATAAAAACAGCGCATAAAGCAGCTTAATCATAAATAAACTGGACAAAGTAGAAGCGATTTAAACTAAAGAATAAATTAATTACAGGCGCTTGAACCACCATATCGAGCGCAGTTTAATGAGGCAACCTCGTGTTTATTCAATGAACTTACTTTGTTCAACTTTACTACTGAGATTAGTTTATTTAAAAATATATTCGTAGTTGATAGCTACCTACTTCATTTTACGTGTTCGCATTTTCTGTATTGTTGATCAATCGGTTGACCTGTAGCAAAGGAACACTTTAATCGGGAAAAAAATCATAGTCAAATCGAATTGAAACTACATATAATATAATATGTAAAGAAAACCTTGTCCGACCCTTGTAGGTATTGTTAGGTATCGATAACTGATTCTACTAATGCCTACAACCCGGCCTAAACTTAAAAAAAATCATCATACATGTGCAGTAGGCAATACATGCGCGGGTGAAGGGGGGCAGGGCACGCGGCACGTGTTCGCATCGCTCATCGTCGAAAATGCAGATCTCACTTTTTAAAATATTACCAAATTTTGCGAAAGTTGGAATTAATTCGCGGAAAAGGAAGATTATTATTTCAAAATTCATTAGTATTGTTACTATGATGATTATGTAAAATTTCATATTTTATTTTGTCATGTGTTTACCTAACCTTTGTTATCCTTATGGGTCGGATGGAGTTTTCTTTATATATCGTATATACTATACAGGTGTATATAAGCGTATATAACTTGAACACTTGAGAAATGTCAGAAGCTAGGTGCACGGTTCTTATTGATCGTATTCTATGGAAAAGACCCGGAAAAAACTCCGTGTTAATTTTATTTTTAAAGGAAAATTGTGTATTTCTAGTAAGATTTACGTCCAACCATACATTATAAGCGTGGGGGAGGCCTATTTCCAGCAGTGAACTACCTGTGGTTTACATGATGATAATGATATACTTTAACTTAATGGCCATACTACAGCACACACTAACATTTAAAGTTTGATATTGCACTATGGATGCTGGTGAAATATAATTTTAACAACAACTGTCAAAATTATTATCTACTACTAAACTATTAACAATTTAATTATTGTCTTTATCTGTTTTCTTTACTCACTTAATTGTAATGACAAATCTGACAGTGTATGTGCTTTTTGCGGACTAAATAAATGTCTTTTCTTTGGTATTTTTTGCAGCGACGTGTCCTTGTGCTCTTTAATATCATTTCAGTTGAGCTACACGATTACTGAGACATGAATTATGAACTAAATAAGCAAGGAGTGAACATAATGACTCAAATATGTGGTTCTTTCTTTAAAATACCATCTCAGCTATTAATTAACCTACATGGTCTCTATACGGCCTGAGCAAGATTATGTCTCGACTTTAAAAAAGAATGACCTCTGTTTCGGCCTTTGTTCTGAAAGTGCTCAGTTAGAGAACACCAAACAAGCTAAGTTTTAAAACGTAATTAATTTTGGTGTGTAAAAGTGTTTTTTAAACCTATTTACAGATTTATTTTTATTATAAACTAGCTTGACCGCAATCCCGCCAGATGGTAAGCAGTGATGCAATCGTTGATGGTAAGGTGCGCTAGTTTATTAGGAGTCTATTCACTGTAGTCTTTAAGACACTTAAATTGTGGTTTAGCCCGACGGAAACACCGCCGCAGGCAAATTGTTCGAGTCCCTCGATATAGGTACGCGATATAAAAGACGAGGTGAAACGCTTCGTCCGGATCGTAGTGGTGTCAACAACGCAACAACGTAAGGGTGGAAACTCGCCGTACAACGGGTCGTCCGATGATGGAACGGAGATGGGGGAATTCAATCATGCAATTCCCTCGCAAGCTATTCAAAATGCATCGTACAGAATAACGACAAGCTGGCTGGCTTTGAGCTAAATCTGGGTCGCCAATAAAAATATAATTATATCATTTATACAAACAATGATAGTTACTTACAAGTGAATATGAAACAAGTATTAACAAAACCAAACTATTTATAGTACATCTGAAACATTATTTTAATTTATAGAATCTACAATTCCCGAACATGCAGAGGGTAGTTTGAAAGAAAAGCAATCCGGAAAGTTTCGGAGAAAACAGACGCTTCACTGAAATCAATTTATATTGCAAGACGAAGATAAGGAAATGTTATTGTAATGTGGTTCGCCTAGAAAATGGATTGATGTTGTTTTATCAGTAAGGCCAGAAATTTATTTATACTTATATGTGTATACTGTACAGCCTCAAAAAGATTTATATATGTCACCCTCAGCAACGGCGGAGCGTAAGGGTCCTCAGCATCTTGATGTGGTGGAAAAAAAAATGGTGGTAAAATATAGCACGACTTGTAAATATACCTACCCTCCAATCTTTACAAGACAGATTTATTTTGGCTATTATGGTATCAATGGATAGCCTTAAAATTTATATTACACTAGTTTTATCCGTGATTTCATTTGCATGTAGGTATATGGGGGAACACTGAAGGCATTTTAATGTTTTTGCGCGGAACAGTAACTATATTTATCCAAAATAAAATAAATAATTCAGAAAAACTTCAATTTCAAAAATTTTTGATTCCGGTATTAGGTATATTGTATTTAAACAACCCAGCATATGCAAGGCTTTGGGGACATAGACGCACAAGCTACAGTAAACTGTATAATTTAATATACATTTTAAATCACAACGCTGTTATTTTAACATTACATACATACTTGTTTGTCAAAATTGATAATTATTCTTCTTCTTAATTGATTATTCTCTCGGTGGTAGGCCATAACATCGGCGGCCGGCTGAAGTGTCGTGTCGTGTTGTCGTGTTCCGGCATGATGTCTGGTGAAGCCGTACGGAGGACGGGCCTGAGCAGTTGTGTTGCGATGTGTGCCGGGTACGATGCGCCTAATATTGTTGTGTTGGGAGTTTGGTCGTGGAGGGTCTTCAGATCAATCTCCCTTTGGCGCAGCATCGTTGGTCGTGTTGTTGGGTTTAACATTGCATCACCTCGCTCATCTGCCGTCTTCCTTCCTATTCGCTCAGTTTTTCTGAGTGAATAGGCTCTTAATAAACTAGCGCGCTTTACCATCAACGATCGCATCACTGCTTACCTTCAGGCGGGATTGCGGTCAAGCGCTAGTTTATAAATATTAAAATTATAAAAAAAAGACCGAACATTATGTTACCCTTTGTGAAATCTTCATATTTAACTTCTTTAATTAGTATGGTCTACAATAACAGACATTAAACGAATTATTGTCGAGGAATACATATATTTGAGGTTAAGTATATTTTATGAATTGATATACAGTATGTTAAGAAAACCCTTTCCGACCCATAAGGATAATAAAGGTTAGGTAAACACATGACCAAATATAATATAAAATATGACGTGATCATCATAGTACCAATACAAATGAATTTTGAAATAATCTTTTTTTCCCGCGAATTTATTCCAATTTCCCCGAAATTTGGTAATTTAAAAAAAAGTGACAACACCAGTATTATTATGAGAGAATAGCGATGCGACCACGTGCCATATGCCCTGCCGCCCGCCGCCCGCGGAAGAGTGCTTAACGCACATTTATTAAGTTACCTCTTTTTGCGAAATAATATTTATTTTTTTAGGGGGATTTTTTTTTTAAAGTTTAGCCCGGTTTTGTATCCATTAGTAGAATCAGTTATTGATACCTAACAATACATTCACGGGTCGAACAGGTTTTTCTTTACATATTGTATTTATTACACGAATCTAAAAATCTGTAAAATTTAATTAACCCGGCAGTTAAAAGCAGAAAGTTACATAATAATAAACTTGTAGCTAAGTTCTAAGCCAATACAAATTTCAATTTAAACTCAGGAATATAAAAAAATGTAGGTAAATAATTTAACTATTCCGGCAGTAAAAAGAAGAAGGTAAATTAATGATTAATTTGTAGCCAAGTTCTAAGCTAACACAAATTTGCTTTTTAGACTTTTTTGTGCACAGAAGAGGATAATTCAAACAATATAGTTTAAACAATAACCATTTCTCGTTCGTAATATTAAAAGAAGTTTTATTTTTTACTTAAACTTGGGACTTCATTAACTTACTGTGAAGTAAAGTTTACTGTGAACTTGATGAATCGCAATGTTTGTTTATAGAAAAGAAATATAAAATTAAAGATATTACTTACAAACTTCTAATACTAAACACTCTTCAAATTATTTAAAGAAATAATAATCTACTTAAACTATGAATAAATAAATAAATATATACGGACAAATCACACAGATTGAGCTAGCCCCAAAGTAAGTTCGAGACTTGTGTTTTGGAATGCTAACTCAACGATACTATATTTATATATATAGACATCCAAGGCCCAGGCCAATCAGGAAAATAGGCTTAAATCTTATTTAAAAAATAGACAGCCAACAGTTGAAATCGAATTCTTCAACCATGATAATAGAGAAATAGAAAAAATCCGATCCAACACCAAAATAATAAATGCGTCCATCCCGCAAAGCAGTGTCATAGGCTGCCTATTATTTCTCATTTACATCAACGACTTACCAAAACCATAGAGCGGCCTTGCGTTCTATTTGCAGATGACATATCCTTATTAATATCATGCCAAAACAACAAAAATAATATAGAAGATAAAATAACTGCCACACTCACTTAAACTTGTAACTGGTTAACTTCGCACAACCTGGAAATTAACTACTCTAAAACTTAATTCAATAACCTTTCACCCTTACCAAAATCTCCCCTATCTCTTAATAATTAAAATTTAACGGCTCAAAACTGGAATCAGTTGATGAGTTTACTTTACTTGGACTTAGAATAGACAAACACATTAATTGGAAAACACAAACACAAAAAACCCTTTCGAAAATATCAAAGTTTTCATATGCTCTCCGAGAAATTAAAAAGTCCACCAACTTGCAAACTGCCCTCACCACCTATTACGCTTATGCAATGCATGGCTTAGTTATGATGTAACTCTTTGGGGTAATAGTATAGATGCACCGACCCTCTTTACTCTACAAAAAAAAAAATAATTACAAGCCTGGCAAATATTGAACAAACTGACAGCTGTAAACCGTATTTTATAAGACAGTACCTGGGCGACCGAGCTTTGCTCGGCATCTTTTTTTTTTTTTTTGTTATAGTTATTATTATTAATTTATTTAAATCAGACAATTGTCCATGGTTTTCATAAAAACACATACACAAAATACATATAACATTTCAAAATAAAAAAAAAAAAATAAAATAAAATTAAACTGATAATTAATATAGTACTTTGATTTGATATAGATGACGTTTACATTCATGGTACACGAAGCCAATGTTTGGTTTGAGGTTAGAACCAGAAAATTGCTTTTAAAATATCATGTGTCTTTTTTTACACGAAAGTGCCAAAAAGAATGTTAAAAATATCGCTTACGAACAATTTAACTCCACGAAGCCGTGACTCATCTCAAGAAGCAGAAGAAAACCTCCATGAAAACAATCTGATTTTCGCTCGTCCCACGCGTGTTTGTCAGACTTCGCACAGTGAGGACCCAATTGAAGAAGAACTTGATGAAAATCATCAGATTTCCGCTCATCCCACACGTGCTGCTAAAGTAAGATGCTTGCAAAACTTGACTAACATTTTAAGAACAGGAAGGTCTTATGATTTAGATGTTTCACGAGAGCGTGCAGCAAAACGTGTGGCCGCCGAAAATGATGAACAACGGGAGTGACGTCTGCAAGATATGCGGCAGCGTGCATCAGAACGTAAAATGTTTTTTTTTTTTTTAATAATTATAAACTAGCGCTTGACCGCTATCCCGCCTGGTGGTAAGCAGTGATGCGATCGTTGATGGTAAAGCGCGCTAGGTTATTAAGAGCCTATTCACTCCGAAAAACTGAGCGAATAGGAAGGAAGACGGCAGTTGAGCAAGGTGATACAATGTTAAACCCAACAGCACGACCAACAATGCTGCGCCAAAGGGAGATTGATCTGGAGAACCTCCACGACAAAACTCCCAACATAACAACATTTGGCGCATCGTACCCGGCATGATTATTATTAATGAAAACCCTCGACATACCCGCAATATAGTATGGAAGGAAGTATTAGGTTAAGACCTTAAACTATGTATTGATGATAATATATAACTGATGTACTTAAGTGATTGTTAAACTATAAGTACTTATTTATAATAAAATGTTAAACTAAATTGCACTCGTAATTTTATATTTAAATAACAGTTAATAATATTTTTTATTATTATGTCGGTATGATCGAAAAACATTAGTCAAAAAATATTATTTAAAAAATTCGCTTGTTATGTATTTTTTGTTTTGAAAATATAGAGACACACGATGTACCTAACAAAAAAAAAAAAAGTTGCCGAGCAAAGCTCGGTCGCCCGGTACTAAATTAATAATAATAACTATAACAAAAAAAAAAAAAAAAGATGCCGAGCAAAGCTCGGTCGCCCAGGTACTTCATCGTTATTAAATCATATTATATGGATGAATTTTATATTGCCTACTTTGAGGAGGTGCAAGGTATCATAATGTTAGCAATAATAATAATAATAAGTCGTGGCAGCCAATGGCTTAATAGCCAAGAGCCTCGACCAACACCTCAAGAGGCTCTCGTTAGGCAGCTGGATCAAAGGCTTGATTCAGAAAGCTGTACTTCTGGACACGGCTCGCATTGTCAGGAAGTTCCTCTCTCTGGAGCCCTGTCCGCCGGTAGCTTGGACCCTGTTCCCGATGCCGGTGGGCTACTATTTTTTATATTTTTAAATGTTTTTTATGTATTGTTTATATAGAAATATTTAAAAATGTAATTTATATGTATATACAGTGAAATAAAGAATAATAATAATATTTCAGTTCGTGCTGTGGCAAGTCTGAAATGTTGACACTGTTGAGAAATTCTGTTGTAAATTCAACTGCTCCTTCAGGCTGATCTTTAAAATGAATGAGCTTCATTGTTTCGACTTCTCCTACACTTTTGTGCGACCCTGGTACCTTGCATCTCCACAAATTAGGCAAAACAAAATTTCTTCCATTGATTTAATAAACGAAAAAGAAAATTCGTTGACACCGTTTCCAATTATATAAAAAAAATAGATAAAAAGTTAAAATTTAAATTAAATAAATTAAATTTAATTTTTATTAAATAAAAAAAAAAGCATTAGACAACGCCATCATTCTTTTTTTTTTAAACTTCAAAAAAAAGAAAAGGAAAAAACACTAATCGTCAGGGATTTGAACCCGAACTCTGCGAGCTCTGAATCAGATGTCGAAGCCCCTCAGCTATTCGTATCATTAAAGACAGTGGCGAAATTTAGCTTCTTATGAGAAGTTTAGCAATTGTTTAGTGCCTAAAAACATGGAAAACGACATTTTCTGAAAATTAAACCTAGCTAGATCGACTTATCGTCCCCGAAGACCCCTGCACACAAAATTTCATGAAAATCGTAGGAGCCGTTTCCGAGATTCCAATTATATATATATATATATATACAAGAATTGCTCGTTTAAAGGTATAAGATAATATTTTAACCCTCCCAAGTATTTACATTCTAGAAACTTGTAAGTTTGTCCGTAAGCATCCACAATTCTACGCAAAGCGCGAAGACATGCAAACACTCTACACACTCAGACACCCCTCCATTAATATACCAATATCCAAACTGAAACTACATTCTACAAGCCCCTACGTAATGTTAACTAAAATATTAAATAAAAGAAGCAGAAAAGTTAAATATATTTAAATAAATTAAAAAAATAATCTAATAAACATATGTTACTACACTATAAATGAATATCTTAGCGATAAAAACAAAGAATTGAAATTAAAATTAAATATATTATAATTGATTATACTTATCTTAAACATACTACAAAAATACCGTATGAAACGTTATAATTATTCATTATTTAAACACAAATATACAAATAAGGAAATAAATAATTTAAGTAAAATTAGTCAGATACCAAAGAAAAAATAATATATAAATTGTAGATTAAGTAAAATGATGTTAATAATCTCCGTATATATTTTATTTATTATTAAATTAAATTGCAATATAATTATATTATTTTAAGATATTCAAACAGAGTTTCCTCTCTCCTGTTACCTTATTTTGCTGTGCCCTACAGGGTCCATAATTGATCTCATATAAATTGTTACCACCCTTATATGAACTTATGTTAAAGCAATAAAGATATTGAGTATTGAGTATTGAAAAGATCGTTTTCCATCATGACCTGGCCGGGGATCGAACCCGGGGCCACCACGTCGCAGACAGGCGTGTTTACCGCTGCACCACGGAGGACGACAACTAAAATACCGCGTCGAAAAGTTCCATGGCATCGCTGTCAACTGGTAATGTACCCAAGAGACTGGCGGCCTTCCCAGGTTATATGGCAATGCTAAGGCTCTGGCCAAGGTAAATGCCAGCCCTTGGGTCACGGGAAGTGTCAACAAGACTAGAGATAGACTGGATTTGGAGAGTAAACTGCATATATTTAACTATAATCCGAAAAAATCGATGAAAACACTCAGTAAGTATAAAACAGATTCAATTTGAAACACAATAATTCGATTGTACGTGCAAAACTCAGTCAGCAGGGGCTTAAAATGAAACTAACAAACTCAAACTGTCCCTATAATTTCAAACATAAACACTGTTATATATGTCGGAGATCGTCGATTAATTTTAATAGAAGTTGCTGATTTGATTTACGTAGTAGAGGGGCGAACGCTTGTGACGTTATTTTTCTGTGATGACGTCACATGGACAGAGTCGCTTTGGAAAGTGGGGTTCGTCGATCGAGGACTTTGCATCGAGACGCGGACCAAGGCACATCTCCGAACCGAAACTGTCGGTTTGCCTATTCAAATTGTTATTATGAAGATTGGAGGGTATATCTACACGTCGTGCTTCAATTCAAAACCGACCTACGAAATGGAACCTGTACCACCACACCAAGATGCTGTCGACCCTACCGCTCTGCCGTCGCTGTCCCCGACATCAGAAGTTGGATAAAGAACTACACTGCTCACAATCTCGTTATAAATCAAGGAACAGAATAACAGTCACTTTCCACCGATATTTTTACAGTACTTGTGTGTGGTATGGGTACTTGTATGGTAGCTGTTCACTGCCTTTGTATGAGCTTCTGTAAATGCTGGATGTACTGGCAGTGAGGCTGAAAGTGAACCTCAACGTTACGAGGTGCGCTCAATTGCTGACGCAGAAGAGATCGCTCCGCGTGATAGTCCGCTGCAGGCGTGTACGTGCGGCTGGACTCGGCGCTGTCACGACAGTGCTGCCTGTTGATTGACGCGCGACAGTGTTGGCTGATCCTTGGCGCGCGAAAGTGCAAGGCTGATCCTTGGCGCGCGACAGTGCAAGGCTGATCCTTGGCGCGCGACAGTGCTGGCTGTTGCTTGGCGCGCGACAGTGTTGGGTGATGCTTGGCGCTCGACACTGCTGGCTGTTGCTTGACGAACGAGGTGCGCTTGCGGAACATGCAAGGTGTGCTTGCGGAGTGTGCAAGGTGCGCTTGCGGAGCGCGCAAGGTGGGCTTGCGGAGCGCGCTAGGTGCGCTTGCGGAGCGCGCAAGGTGCGCTTGCGGAGCGCGCAAGGTGCGCTTGCGGAGCGCGCAAGGTGCGCTTGCGGAGCGCCCCTCTAGCTACTTGGTGAATCACATCAATGGCGTTTGGTGCGGAGTCAGAGCTGCGTGCGCTTTGCGGAACGCCCAAGGTTTCAAGACTTGAGCCTCTACTCTGCAGGCGATGAGAAGATGTCAAAATACCCAAAATGTTTGTGATAACGTAATGGGGTTTTATGAGAGCTCCGAGTGCAAAGTGGCAGGTGTTTGCGAGAAATTGCCACAATCCGGTGAGTCGTACTATTTTTATTTTGATTCCGTGGCCGAATGTTCTCTTGTCAAGCAATCTGTAATTTAATTGGTGTATGTACACAAGCGGCAGTATATATACAGTGTACAAGGTTGTGCCAGTGTATTGTGTACTGAACAATTTCTTTGCGACATGATAATAAGAGTTATTTGCAAATTTTATTTCTTGTACTACCCGTATTCTTTGTTATAATGGACTGAGAAATTTTAAATCAGGGTTTTAAAATTATGATGTCTGGTTTGTCTTGAATTCAAAACTAAAGTTCACGGTGGCCTATAGTTACGAGCTCACTTGAGCTTCTGATAGTATGTGTGGCTAGACTATTAAATCTTTTCAAGAGAACAAGCGGTAACGAACACAGAAATGAGTGCTATTTACGAAAAATCTAAATTTGATAGAAGTGTGCTAAAGTAATGAAATTTAATAATGGTGAGTTGTTTGATGGCAATAATGGCGATCCTTACCTATTGAAATCGTTGATTGGAAACAGAACTTATAAGTACCCCACGATCGCATAGGTACGAAAGATTTTTCCAAGTAATGTCTGCTGAGTTAGATTTTCAAAATGTAGAAGATGGTGAGGAGGGTGCCTCCGCCAGCAAATAGAACACGTATCATGGCTATGTGGTCGCGCTGCACGCACTAGTCTGTAGTCGTAACTGCAACCCAGTGAGGGGTTGTTCAGAGCGCGATGGGCAGCTAGTGGTGTGGCGGGGACACTAGTAGGTATGGTCGCACTGCATGCACTAGTCTGTAGTCGTAACTGCAACCCAGTGAGGGGTTGTTCAGGGGGCGATGGGCAGCTAGTGGTGTGGCGGGGACCTAGTAGGTATGGTCGCACTGCATGCACTAGTCTGTAGTCGTAACTGCAACTCAGTGAGGAGTTGTTCAGGGGGCGATGGGCAGCTAGTGATGTGGCGGGGACCTGGGTCTCGGAGGAGACTGTTAGTTATACGGTCATGTGTTGACTTGGGAGTCGTGGACTCTAGAGTTGGTCGTATCACAAGAGGTGATGACGATATGAGTGTCAACTATGAGTTGTCACTAGCTACTGTGGTAGCGGACCATGGTGTTTTCTTTTTGATGATTATGATTTTGAGTTGATAGTTATGAGGCTTGGAGGAACCTTTTGTTTTCTTTTTGAAAGTTGATAATTATGAGGCTTGAAGGAAGCTTTTAAGTTGTTAAAACAATGAAGTTTGTTTGGTTTTCTAATAGTCAATGTAACTAAACGTGACGTGTGACGGTCAGGTTGGCCGAGCTCTCAAAATGCTTCCAAGTCGGTTTTCTGTGCCCTTTTTTTAATTTGTTACAGACATGCACGAGGACGTGCAACGGGAAATGTCGAGGTTTGGCCGGAGTCGGCGGTTGGCCTGGTGAACCGGATCCTGGACTCTGGGGCTGAAGGAGCTTCGGATGCGACTGGATGATGATGATGATGAAGATGATGCACGAGGACGTGCAAATCGTCAGGCTGGCCGTGTCGGAGATCGTCGATTAATTTTAATAGAAGTTGCTGATTTGATTTACGTAGTAGAGGGGCGAACGCTTGTGACGTTATTTTTCTGTGATGACGTCACATGGACAGAGTCGCTTTGGAAAGTGGGGTTCGTCGATCGAGGACTTTGCATCGAGACGCGGACCAAGGCACATCTCCGAACCGAAACTGTCGGTTTGCCTATTCAAATTGTTATTATGAAGATTGGAGGGTATATCTACACGTCGTGCTTCAATTCAAAACCGACCTACGAAATGGAACCTGTACCACCACACCAAGATGCTGTCGACCCTACCGCTCTGCCGTCGCTGTCTCCGACATATAGATAAACATTAAACAGTGGTCGAAAACGCGACAGTTTTCAAGTTTTCGATCCTTAATACTTTGTAGACTCAGAACTTGTAAAGCTGTGTATGCACTGTGGAATACGAAAATCGTGAACTTGCTTCGAAATTCTATGTTTGAGTTACATTTCAATCGTCTGTGTGGCATTGAGCACATTAAACTGACGGTCCCGGTAAGTTCTCATAAGAATACTTCACTTTTGTATGCATGCAGAATTCACCTACATAAAAGTGGTTGTTATACTAGAAACCGTGGCCCTGGCGCACAGGCAAGTGAAGGAACACGGGTGGGTTTTAGTCAGTAAAAGTCTGACACGCCCTTCCGCTTCGCCCAGAGCAGGAGAGGTCATTTGATGATTTCCCATTCAAAAAAAAAAAGAAGCGGTTGTTACAATACTCTGTTACATTTTTAATTCACGTGTTACAAACAATTAATACCTGCCATCATAATGGCAGTTTGAAATTCGAAAACTTTGATTAATTGGTTTAATATCATAGTATTAAGAGGGAACTCTAGTGGTACTTTCTATATACAAATGTATTCCGCTGTTTTCTTCGTGGATAATGTTTTTAGAGCAATTTTTTTTCTTCTACAATTTTATACCTTGATTATACGTGTCCCTATCATTTGATTTTTTCCGAAACTTCACTACATAAAAAAACAAAGTCACTTTCTGTTTCCCTATGTCCTTTTGTATGATTAAATCTTTAAAACTCTGCAACGGATTTTGATGTGGTTTTTTTTTAATAGATATAGTGATTAAAGAGGAAGGTTTATATGTATAATAACATCCATTAAATTTTCAAGAAATACTATTATTTTTGAGATTTCTAATGTGATGTCGTAAATGATTGTAGTTTTTCCGCGTTTGTAGTGAAACGTAGGCTGAACCCTACAACCAATGTCACCGTTATAGCTCTGCGAGTCGCTAAACTGAAGTGGCAGTGGACAGGGCACATTGCTCGTAGAACCGATGGCCGATGGGGCAGTAAGGTTCTGGAGTGGCGGCCACGTACTGGAAGATACAGCGTAGGGAGGCTCCCAACAAAGTGGACCGTTGACTTGGTGAAGGTCGCGGGAAGCCGATGGATGCGGGCAGCGCAAGACCGGTTAGCGTGGAAAGCCTTGGGGAGGCCTTTGTCCAGCAGTGGACATCCATAGGCTGAAGAAAAAGAAGAGAAATCTTCTTAGTAGGAGCTGTAGGAAACTAGACCACCTAGTAATATTAACTCCGAATGGCGAAATGTAGATCGTGTGTTTAAATCCAAGTAGGCTGTTTATATTTTAGTAATAATTTAATTAAAATCTCTCTCGAAGCGGTGAAGGAAATTATCATAAGAAAACTAATATGTCCTAGAAACACAAATTCTAAATCATATGACATTATACCAACACGCAATGGGTCCACGTAGAAGATTGTAGGCAGCTTCCTCATAATAAGAAAGGGACCTGTACCCAGCTGTAGAATAGTTATAGGCTGACTATACATACCTACTTGTATTAGGTAATTTACATATATGAGAACCTATGGCCTAGTACTGCCGCGACTTTCAAGTTGTAGGTGGTTTACTTTACGTTTAATAGGGTTTCATTCATCATCAACTTTTTTTTATTGTCCCACTGCTGGGCACAGGTCTCCTCTCGGAATGCGGGTTGGCGATTTCAGACTTAAAGTCCAGGTTTCCTCGAGATGTTTTCCTTCACCTTCAGTCATTGCTGTCCAAGATATACTTAGAAAGTACATACAACTTTAGAAAAGTTACATTGGTACTTGCCTGACTTGCTTGCGCGCACTCAAACTTGAGAGGCTGGTGTTTTAACCACTAGGCCACCAAGACTTATAGTATTAATTAATAGGCTTTACTTTGTGTAAATTATTTCATCATCACTGCTTTCAAAATGGTGAAAGAAAACATCTTGATGAAACCGGTATTTCTTAGAACCAAAAACTATTAAAACATTTGACATCTACCAACCCGTACTGGGCCGGCGTGGTGGATTAGGGCCCGGTCCCTCTCACCGAGAGGAGACCTGTGTCCCAACAGTGGGAACATTACAGGCTGAAAATGTAGGTATATTACGCTAAGAAGTACATTATTGCTTCACAATGAAGAACATGTAATATACTGGTATTTAGCGTAGTTGATTCTAAGAGAACTTAATGCCGACGAACAGCACCAGCGGTAGAGCACATTAAGAATTATTTTGTGTTGATATAGATTTTAAATGAAGGCTTTAAGCAAGAGCACTTAATACAACGCTCATTAAACCATTACCTTGATGATTTTAGATTATTTGTTGATTAATCTCGGTTCTCTTTTCCCCTTGGGGCTGGCTTTTTGTTCTCAAATTATTATTTCCGAGAAAAAAGTTTGAATTTTTCACAATAAAGTACCAAACGTTTATTTTCTGCAAAACTATCTCCGCTTTCAACTGACTAAACGAAAAAAAACAATAACTAGCCACACTACCAATAGGATACTCCTGTATCGTGGGTGCGATAACAGACATTTTAAACTTACTTACACAAATAGCCAGACGTGGTAAAATTAACTATAGGCCATACAAATGTGTATTTGTTCCGTGCGGGAATCGAATCCGCAACACGCAGCGCAGCTGTCAATCGTGCTGCCACTGCCCCAAGCATGTAGTCAAAACACATATATGCAATATGTAAAGAAAACCCTGTCCGACCCACAAGAACAATAAAGGTTCAGTAAACATATGACCAAATATGATTTAAAATTTTATGTAAACATCATAAATCTGGTCAGACTGGAGGCTGACCTCAAAATAGTATTTATTATGCAATATTTTACATGGACCGATGGTGCCCCTTGGTAAGACTGGTGGTCAGACTTTTGAACTTTTAACGACCCATAGCGACTGTCAAAGATCTACGAATGACAACCGGGACCAACGGCTTAACGTGCTGTCCGAGGAATGTATGGTCACCCATCCACAGACTAACAGCGGCAAGCGTAGTTTAACCTGATCAATTGACTTGTGCGTGTTATTTAAAAACGAGCCACTCTTGCGTAGCGCTATAGAATTTATTTCTTCAACGCGAATATAGTCGCGGGCTGTAGATGTATTTTTTGTTTTCTAAAATATCATTAACTAAAACCATTAACGTTCATACATGTGCTAATATGTGTCTATCTCAATATCGAACTATAAGTACAACGTGGCATTTTAAATATGTACGAGTTGTTGATACAATTAATAACATCTTTAGGTATTTAAATAGTTTTTTTTTTAAATTATTCTAAATGAGTGCTTGACTGCAATCCCGCCTGATGGTAAGCAGTGATGCAATCGTTGATGGTAAAGCGCGCTAGTTTATTAAACCCATTCACTTAAAAAACTTAGTGAATAGGAAGAAAGCCAATGATGCTACGCCAGAGGGAAATTGATCTGGATGGACCATGATCAAACTCCCGACACAACATCATTTGGCGCATCGTACCCGGCAAGCTTCACAACACAACTGCTCAGACCCGTCCTCCGTACGGCTTCACCAGACATCATGCCGGAACACGACAAATCGCTTGAGGGCAAGGCTTTGTCTGGTGGGTGGTAACTTCTGCCGGCGGTCGATGTTATGGCCTACCACCGAGTAAATATAATATATATTTTAAATATAATATATAATCTTTACGTATTTAAATAGATAACATACAATAACTTCTACTTAATACTTTGGTAACATTCCTTAAGCTTATATTTGATGGTGGACTCAACATAGTTGGGAAGTTGTAAGAAGTATGCTACACTCAGCTTTCTTGTTATGAAATACATTTCACATTACGTGACATCATGTGCCTGAATTCTGTAAAGGATTAGGCAAAGATGTATCTATAGATCAGTTACATTTGTCTAGGTACGTTTGCTTGTGTTGGTGAGTGAGGGGGCGAGCCTGTTACCTCCGACTGGCCACAGATCCTAACTTAGAACTGCTGAAAACTTTAGATGGATAAGTCAATAACACATCGCCTGACTCTGGCCTCGAATTGAGGAACTCATTTTCAGTCTCTATCATTAACGACCACAAGACCAACGCAAGAGCAGTTAAATAAAGATACACAGACCGATAGTGCAAACACAACCTAAGGATGCTTCATATAAAATTAAATAATGTTTCAAAAGGAGTTGATGCAGTCCAGATCCGACGGATTTCATTTAATACTTCATCAGTGGACTCAGTTTGTAGAACGCGAAGTCTCGGGCTCCTCTACATTGCATTTTCTCTCGAAATTTTACTATTTTAAGTCTTTCTTTTGGTGTGGTACAAGTGACAAGTACAGTACAAACAAGATTTTTTTTATATGACATGACATTTATTAGACATTTTTTATTAATATTTCAACAATTATTACTGTATTAGTTGCTAAATTTGAATTTTATAGTATCTAGAAATTCATTAGGTATTGCATCTTCGAGCCGACGAACTCCCAATGCTATGTACGCCATTATTGTCACATGCATCAGGCCATAAATTAAATAGTTTAAATTATTTTCAATATTTAATGTTTGTGATGTGGCAGTACTTTTTTAAATAAATAAATAAAATAAAAAAAAAAAAATTGGTTAGCCTATCCCTGCAGTAGCAATATGATTCATTAAACATCGTTAGAAGTTTTTTATAATGACACTATGTACGTACCGTACCCCTTAAGAATACAGGTTACTTTTTAGGGTTGCGTAGCCAAATGGAAAAAAACGGAACCCTTATAGATTCGTCATGTCTGACTGTCCGTCTGTCCGTTCGTATGTCACAGCCATTTTTTTCCGAAACTATAAGAGCTATACTGTTGAAACTTGGTAGGTAGATGTACTCTATGAACCGCATTAAGATTTTGATGCAAAAATAAAAAAAAAATAATAGTAAATATTGGGGGCTCCCCATACTTAGAACTGAAACTCGAATTTTTTTTTTCATCAAACACATTCTGTGGGATATATATGAATAGGTCTTCAAAAATGATATTGAGGTTTCTAAAATATTTTTTTTCTAAACCGAATAGTTTGCGTGACAGACGCTTCCAAAGTGGAAAAAAGTTGGTCCCCCCCTCTAAAATAAGAAAATGAAAAATCTAAAAAAAAACGTATGATGTAGGTACATTACTATAAAAACTGCCAACGAAAATTGTTTTGAACGAGATCTAATACGTAGTTTTTTTTTAATACCTCGTAAATCGTAAACCGCTTATTAGAGCGTAATCTTTCATATAAATAAATCCTTTAATTTCATAAATCAATAGTACAGAACCCTTTGTGCGTGAGTCCGACACGCCCTTGGCCGGTTTTTATTATTTGCTTTATCTTGCGACACACAGAGACGGGATATGAACTGAAAGTGCCAGGAATGTGTGTGTGCAAACGAAGAGTATTTAAAAAAAAGACAAGTTTTATTTTCATTGCCTGACATGAATAAGAAAAAGAAGTAAGTTGCACATCAGTTGTAACGAAACCAATTTATATTATATTTGCCTCTTGTTCCAAATTATAACTATGTATCATCATCATCATCAACCTTTTTATCGTCCCACTGTTGGGCACAGGTCTCCTCTCATATAAAAAGGATTCAGCGTAATTTAAAACTATGTATATTTATATGTGTTTTGGGTACATGCTTGGGGCAGTGGCAGCACGATTGACAGCTGCGCAGCGTGTTGCGGATTCGATTCCCGCACGGAACAAATACACCTTTGTATGGCCTATAGTTAATTTTACCACGTCTAGCTGTTTGTGTAAGTAAATTTTAAATGTTTGTAAACGCACCCACGATACAGGAGTATACTATTGGAAGTGTGAGTAGTTACTTTTTCTTTTTTCGTTTAGTCAGTTGAAAGGCGGAGACAGTTTTGCGGAAAGTTAACTTTTATTTTAATTTTAATAATTTCAGAACAAAAAGCCAGCCCCAAGGGGAAAAGAGAACGTTGATTAATCTATAAATAGTCTAAAATCATCAAGGTAATGGTTTAATGTGCGTTATATTAAGTGCTCTTGCTTAAAGCCTTCATTTAAAATCTATATCAACACAAAATAATTCTTAATGTGCTCTACCGCTGGTGCCGTTCGTCGGCCTTAAGTTCTCTCTGTTTCTTAGAATCAACTACACTCTTTGCACGTTATCCCGTTTTAATAGAAACAATGATATTAAGGAAAAGTTATGATCCGTGAACCCGGCAAATGATCCCTGGGCTACTGATCTTTAAAGTACAGGTGGCTCCGGAGTAATTACTACTTTAGCTTTAGCAAAATTGAAAATAAATATTAACGTTTATTAGATTTAAAATTAAGGAAGAGCCGTCGTACGGCGGGTTTCCAGCCTTACATTGTTGATACCACTACGATCCGGACGAAGTGTTTCGCCTCCTATTTATATCGTGTACATCAAGGGACTGGAAGAGTTTGCCATCGACGGTGTTTCCGTCTGACTATAATTTACGTGTCTTCAAGACTAGCGTGCATAGGCTCTTAATAAACTAGCGCGCTTTACCGTCAATTATCGCATTACTGCTTATCATTAGGCGGGATTGCGATCAAGAATTAGTTTATATTTATTTAATAATAGGATATAGAGCGGCGATTAGTACCTTGTTTGAGGAGGTAGAAACCTACTAAGGTCGCGGGTTGTTCTAAAGAGATTCGGCCTCTGGTGCATAGGTATGTGAAGGAATACGGTTTTAGTCAGTAAAAGTCTGACACGTCCTTCCCCTCCGCCCAGAGCAGGAGAGGTCATTTGGTGATTTTCCACCCACACCAAAAAAAAAAAGATATATTTAACCAGTATAAATGGACATCTCATTGTACGAAAATTGCCTATACGGCTAATACTGGAAATTCATGGGTCGTCATTACAGACCGTCCTCTTTACCTCTAATACCTGTCTCGTTCTAAACCTCGATGTACCATTTAGCAATGATTAGAACATCTTACTTATGTTAATTCAACGTATTAGTTAGAAACTACACTACACCAAGCGTCAATCGTATTCGGCTGATTGGGTGATTACCAAATATTGATCTTCATGCTAGGAAGACTACACCAGTCCAGTGGAATTTGCTGATTAGTAAATAGTACATAAATTAAATCACATTACCTAATGCTACAGACACAAAGATAATCTATTTTATAGATGCTTGTATTTTTGCGAGTAGGTTTATACAAATACTTTATACGTCATTAAAACTAAATGAGGTTTTCTATTTGACTATTCTGAGAAGAAACCCAAAGGTCACAATCTATTTTTAAAGTCCAGACATAATATTGGTTAGAGCAAGTAAAAACTATGACGATCGATGTGAAGTGATTTTTTGAGGAAAAAACCACACCGGATTTACTAGTGCTTGACCGTAATCCTGTCTGATGATAAGCAGTGATGCAATCGTTATGGTAACGCGCGTTAGTTTGTTAAGAGGCTATTCCCTCTAACCTTAACACATGACACTTACATTATAGTCAGACGGAAACACCGCCGCTGGGAAATTATTCCAGGCCCTCAATATATGCGGTATAAAAGACGAGGCAAAACGCTTCATCTGGATAGTAGTGTCAAACACGTAAGGATGGATACTCGCCGTATGACGGGTCGTCCGAAAATGTAACGGAGATGGAGGAATTAAGTCATGCAATACCCTCGCTCTCACAATCTTCAAATACAAAACAACTGCAGTACAGCACCCTATTGACGTTACAAACTATTACCCTCAATTTGAAGGATTTAGAAGCATATTGCTAATACATGAGTAGACATAATAATCAAGTAGCATTACACATAATTCAAGGAGATAAACATGCAATGATTCCGGACTTTCACTGTTCAATAATCAAATATGCGGATCCAGTCGGTGTGGTATGCTGCAACATTTGGGCTGGTGCAGCAACATATCACCTGGCTACTTTAGACTCAGTTGAGAGGCATGCGAAGAGGCCGATTGGCGACCCAGATTTAACTCAAAACGATCTCCAAAGCCTGGGGCACAGGCGTAGAGTAGCCAGCCTTTCAGTGATCTATAGGATGCATTTTGGTGAGTGTGCGAGGGAATTGCATGATTTTATTGCCCCATCTACGTGCCATCATCGGACGACCTGTCGTACGGCGAGTTTACACTCTTACTTTGTTAACAACACTACGATCCGGACGAAGCGTTTCGCCTCCTCTTTTATACCGCGTACATCGAGGGACTGGAACAATTTGCCAGTGGCGGTATTTTTATCAGACTGCAATATGAGTGTCCTCGAGATTGCGGTCAAGCACTAGTTTATAATTATTTAAAAAAATAAAACGCAAATCTTTAGGAGATCAACGGCTATACATTTATCCTGGCCTTTCACTGTTCAATATTCAAATATGCCTCCTACCTCCTGAGTTACGCACTCTCTTTCTATCGCGAAAACTTAGTATTACTTACATTTAAATATTTGCATCATTACCATTTTTATCATCCTCATAAAGACAATCTATGCAGCCTACGGATAATGACTGTTTTCCTGGTCATTGGTGAATAAAAATATGTAGGAAAAATGTTTGCGTTTCTGTTTTATTCAGCGAATTTTATATATTAACAAAAATGACAACTATAACATGACAACCTAACATAAATACAAAATAAGAATAATAGAAAAAATATAAACAACAAAAAGGCTAATTGCTTTGCATCGATCTCGATCGTGCACATGCTCCCCCTTTCAAAGCAGAACAATCTTCTTTAGAGGTCGGCGGAGAATTCCGGCAGAGGTCCTGACGTCGACCACTCTGAGGTTTCCGTCTCAACCAGGGAACAGCGCTGTGACCACGCCTCGTGGCCACGTGCCTCTCGGAAGATCTCCATCTGCGATCAGTACAGGGTCTCCAATTTTGACCGACACTTCACCGCCGCGGACTCTTCGTGGTGCTAGCTCTGGTAGGTATTCTCGAACCCACCGCCGCCAGAAATGATCGGCCAGTCTTACGGCCCTACGCCAGTGGTTCCTGCTGCATAAATCTGCGTCCGTGAGTTGAGCAGGGAAGTTATAGACCGATGAGGTGCCCAGCAGGAAATGAAATGGCGTCAACGCTTCTGGATCTGCTGGATCTGGTGATATATGCGTGAGCGGGCGAGAATTTACTATAGCTTCTGCTTCCAACAATAACGTAGTTAGCACTTCGTCGGTGGGCGTTCTCTCTTTGAGGGTCACTTTGAGAACGGTCTTCACGCTTTTGACCAGACGTTCCCACGCCCCACCCATGAATGGGGCCGACGGAGGAATAAACCTCCATTTTATTTTTTTGTATGCAATGAAGTTTTCCACATCCTGCCCGTACAGTTGGCATAACTGACTGTTTGCGCCTATGAAAGCAGTGCCGTTATCTGAGTAAATTTCACTTGGTACTCCTCTCCGTGCGATGAATCGACGCAGACACATAATTGCAGCATCGGACGATAAGCTATGTACTAACTCGAGGTGTAGCGCCCTGGTCGTCATACAAGTAAATAAGGCTATCCAACGTTTTTCATGCCTGCGTCCAACTGAGGTTAACATGGGACCAAAATAATCTAAACCCACGAATGAAAATGGTCTGCATCCGTGAGCTAGTCGGGCAAGAGGTAAGTCTCCCATAGGGGGGCGGGGCGGTGATGCGCGTGCCAACTTGCAGCGTTGACAGCGTTGTACGATGTATCTGACGGTATTTCTCAAACCCAAGATCCAAAATCTTTGCCGCAACTCGTTGATCACCGTTTCTGTGTTAGCATGACCGAACTCTTCATGAAAGTGTGCGACGAGCAGACGAACAGCATTGTCCTTCCCATTTAATATGACTGGTTTAGTCTCTGTGGTTACATCTCTGATGGCGGCGGCACGTCCTTGCACATACATTAGTCCTCTCTGATCTAGGGCTGGAGAGAGGCTGACGAGTGGGCTCTTTGAAGGAAGTGAGCGTCCGGCGCGTATACAGAGCAGTTCCCGGTTGAAGGCGTTGTTCTGGATTTGACGGAAAATATGGATCTCCGCATGTTTCAGGTTTTCTGCTGACAGCGGTCGTAGGGCGACGTCGAGGGAAAGCGCATCTGAAGAAGTTTGGCTACGATGTGGGGAAAGAATAAAATTATTAGATACCCCCCGAACCTTAGTTATGCAGATGGCAATGAACTGGTGAATTCTAGCAGTCGCCCTTACCATCCTAAACCATGAGCTAAAATATGAAAAGCTAGCTACGACAGGTACGGACAACTCAACTTCTACATTAGCGTTGACTCTACAAGATGGGGTTGGTAATGAAGATGACTTGAGCTGAATTTCATTTGCGACCTTACGTTGTGCTGGTTCCGAGGGCCATTTGGCAAAAGGCAATAATAGGAATGGTGGTCCGCGCATCCACCGTGACTCTAAGCTTGGCACGCCACCACTAGACCGAGTGGCGTCATCGGCGACATTCAGATTCGTCGGGATCCAACGCCATTCGGTAACGGTGCTCTCTTCTAAAATATCTCCGACTCGGTTCGCTACGAATGCTTTGTAATTTCGGGCATCGCTGCGTAGCCAGCCTAAAACGGTCATAGAGTCACACCAGAAGTATCGGCGAATGGGTTTACAACAGTGAACGTCGCAAATGAATGACGCGAGACGAGTAGCTATAAGTGCTCCTTGCAACTCGAGGCGCGGGATAGATGATGGCTTTAGCGGCGCGACGCGAGCTTTGCTACTAATAAGAGATACGCTGACATTTCCGGACACATCAATGGTTCGCCAATACGCAACCGCGGCGTACGCAGACTCGCTGGCATCACAAAAAACATGCAACTCACGACACAATTTTTCTGCGTCTCCCATGTAGTAGCGCCGCGGCACGCGAACCTTTGAAATTGACTTTACAGCTTCAAACCAGTCGCGCCATAACTTGGAATCGCTGTCACACATAGTTTCATCCCATTCCAAACCTTTTCTCCATAAGTTTTGGAATAGGATTCGCCCCCTGATTACAACTGGCGCTAGAATACCCAGCGGGTCATACACACGCATGATTTGGGTCAGTGCCTGACGTTTTAGTAACTGGAGCTGAAATGTTGACAGACACTCCAGAATTAAACTTCAGGACATCGCGGATTGGCTGCCAGAGGACACCTAGCGTTCTAGTGGTTGAGTCTCTACACAACTCTACGTCTCTACTATTAGCCAGTTCGGATATCAGCTCGGCTGGCAGCTGGGCCAGTGCTGCTGGTTCGTTGGAAATCCAGCCGCGCATCTGAAAACCACCGCGTTTGTGGATTGTAACGATTTCAGAGGCCAGACGGGCTGCATCGTTCAGGTTGTCGAAGCTACCAATGAAGTCGTCCATGTAGGTGTTCAACTTAATGGCTGCCACGGCCTCAGGAAACTCTTCTTGAAATTGTGCAGCATTTAGGTTGACTATATAGATTGCCGTCGATGGGCTTGAACAGGCCCCAAACATCATCGAAGACATCCTATATAGTTTGATAGGGCCAGAAGGATCGTCGCGCCACAGGAAGCGTTGGGCATCGCGGTCACGCTCGATAATTTTTATTTGAGGAAACATTTCCTTGATATCAGATGTTACGGCGACCTTTCCTTCCCTGAAGCGCATTAAGATACCTAGTAGGGACTGTAGGAAGTCGGGTCCGGGCAGCAGCATTGAGTTCAGGGACACTCCTCGTGACCGTGCCGCAGCGTCATGGACTACGCGCAGTTTTTCTGGTTTGTTGGGATTTACCACGCCAAAATGTGGCAAGTACCAACAAACACCCACCGGTTTAATTTCGCTACATTCCTCGGCATATCCTTTGGCTAATATGTCGTGGATGTTTTTACTGTATTTCTTGGCATACGCGGGATCTTTAATCATTTTTGCCTCAAGACTCTTAAACCTGGATAGAGCCAACGGATAGCTATTCGGTAAGTTTAACTTATCTGTCTTCCACAACAAACCTACTTCAAAACGACCTTCGGGAAGCCGGCGTGCCGTGCGGTCGAGGATATCGAGCGCGCGTTGATTCTCGGTGCTACGCGCCTCGTGCTTTGATATACCTATTGCGTCCAGTTTATACTGCGCTATGATGAACTCATCAAGCTCCGGATCCCTAGCAGCGGTATCTGCAGTGTGGTATAGCTTTTCTACCGGCCTAGTTTTACTGCACGCGAAACCAAAAATTACCCAGCCCAACACCGTTTGTATCGCTACCGGTTGATACTTGGTACCCTTTCTCGTGGCGTTCGCTATGGTGAGATGCCAATTATCAATTCCGATCACTAGCATAGGCTTCGCGTTGTCGTAACACAATTTTGGAGTTATGTCAGTCAGATAGGGGTAAGTATGCAGGTCGTTGCGGCTGGCATATTGTTTCCATGCTAACCCTAAATTTTTAATTGATCGCGCGTTCCTTATGGTAAAGGTTTCATTTACATGCTTGCCTTTTATCTCGAAGTCCACGTACCGTACCTCGGTCTCCCGAGACAACCCACCGACACAATCCAAATGTATCTGCGCACACGGTCCGCTAGCACCTATACGGTCAGTAATGTCGGAGTCGATGAACGTCGAAGTCGACCCGTCGTCCAACAACGCGTACGTGTCTACCTTACCTGCAGGTCCCGATACGGTGACTGCTACCATCTTCAGAAGGGGACGATGAGTAGGAACCACAGCGAGCTCCCTGGATGCGTCCGGCGCCGCGACTGTGTGGTTGACTATCTCCCGCACTACGCTGGAACCCGGATCGACCGAAATGGCTGCAGAAGGAACCTGGGAGGGAGGCGTGTTGTGTGGCGAAGCATCTCGTTCAGCGAATGTCGATCTGAACTCGGGATTGTGTAACAGAGTGTGGTGTCTATTCTTGCAGTCACCTATTTGGCATTTATTTTTGTTATTGTTACAGAACCGGAAAGTATGCGGCCTTTTTTCTAAACAACGATAACAAATTTTCTTTTCTTTTATAAACTGCCATTTTTCATGAATTGACATTGACTTAAACTTGTCACATTTCGATATGTCGTGTGACGATTTTTTACAACATAAACAAGACGACCTACGAATGTTTCGTGTTTTTTCGGTAGATGGATGTTTTTCAGAGTACGAATGCACCGTGTGCACCAGCTCCACCTCATCCACGGTTGCATGCGTGCGTTCTCTATGAATGTGATTATGTGACAAGTCCGAGAAAGTGCTGTCGAACTTGGTGTGTAGGTCCACCTCTTGGGCCAGGAACCTAGACAGCAGCTCCACCTTGCCCAGGCTGGAGGTAGGGCCAGCGCCGACATGTGTCGCAGCGAAGTCCATCCACCTTGTGCGCACCAGTAGGGGCAGTTTATTGATAAGAGCAATAAACAATTCTGGGGAATACAGATAGTCTGATTCATTTAAAAGTTTAACAACCTCTACACAATTTCTAACGCGTGAAGAGAACGCAGGAAGGTCTCTCAATTCATTGTTCACTTTAGGTAAAGCACGGATGGCTGCAACTTCTCGTAGCACTATCTGCTCAGGCCGTCCGAAGCGCCTATCTAGTTCTTCTAAAACTACATCAGGGTGTAAGGCTGTTGACAGAAGAACGCACACCGCCTCACGTGCTGTACCTTTCAATGACACACCTAGGCGGGCAAGGTTTTCAGTGGGTGTATATGTGTTAGCAGAGTCTAGGTATGACCGCTTGAACACGAGCCAGTCAAGTGGTGCTCTGCCGTCGAACACAGGTAAGTTTATATGATTTGACCTCTGGACCGGAGACAAGTTGACCCACCGGATCCTGGGCGCTTCGGTACTCACGAGCCGAGGCGATCGCTGCGTAGGGCTCGGCGTAGGCAACTCCCTCTGGATCGAACTCGGGTCTGGCAGATTCCTCTAGTCCCGTATAGTTAACTGGGTTACTCTGATATTGGTATTGTGACGTACCTGGCTCAAAGTAATGCAACGTATTAGGGTGATTGGGAATAGGGAATGAATCAATATTTCTTACGTGTGATGATGGTGAAGATCGTGGTGAAGCAGGATTGGGTTTCTCAGATGGTACAACAGTGTCATTGTTTTTGTTGTCCGTTTGTGACTCAATGACTTGCACACTACTGTTTACCCAATTTGAAATACTGGCCCTGCTGCGACCAGATTTTCTACTGCACCTGCTACCTTCTTCGGCCTCAATGGTAGCAACTGCAGCCTGATGTTCCAGCTCAGCAGTTCGTTTTTCTAATTCAAGCCTTTTGGCTGTTAGCTGTAGTTGTAGTTGTAGTTGAGCTTGCAGTTTCTCCTCTTCCGCAGCTAACTCCAGACGGGCGAGTTCACGGGCGTGTTGTGCTTCGGCGGAGAGCTTCCTTGCCACTACCGATGAGCGGCTGGTGACAGAGTGTGTTTTTGAGGGACTGGCGAGTGTGCGGGACGTGGAGACTGTAGACTGCACCGGCGGCGGAGTCGCAGCGCTAGCGGGCGCCTCCGATGACGCAGGACGAGGCACGCTGTTTTGTGCGGCCTCAGTATCGGGCTGTAGCCGAGTCTGGCTCCGCGTGACAACCATTTGTGTCCTATAAACACTACTCACTAACTCGAAGGACCAATTTTCCTGATCATTGGTGAATAAAAATATGTAGGAAAAATGTTTGCGTTTCTGTTTTATTCAGCGAATTTTATATATTAACAAAAATGACAACTATAACATGACAACCTAACATAAATACAAAATAAGAATAATAGAAAAAATATAAACAACAAAAAGGCTAATTGCTTTGCATCGATCTCGATCGTGCACAGACTGCGTCTTCGATGTTAGTGTCGGTGTCTGTGAATTGACTTGGGAATCATTTTGCTGACCGTGTCTTTCCTGGGTAGGCGTTTTGCAGCGGTAACCGACATCTGCGCGAGCGGAGCTGCGGGCGACCGCTATGTAGTATAAAACAAAGTCGCTTTCTCTGTCCCTGGATCCCCTTGTATGCTTAAATCTTTAAAACTACGCAACGGATTTAGATGCGATTTTTTTAAATAGCTTGAGTGATTTAAGTGGAAGATTTATATGTATAATACATGCACCCGTGCGAAGCCGGGGCGAGTTGCTAGTTATTTATATAATAGTAAGCAAAAACCAGAATAAGCCACATGCTCTAAACCTGTCGGCCTCTGTCCACGTAAATAGTGATAAAGTTAAAGATAAAACCACACTTTAAAATTCCCTATCAGCATAATTCAACCAGTCTGCCATTATCCCAATATTGTCGCTAATGAGATCCATGCACCTCATTACGAAGACTCGTGTTACGTGACGTCAATGTATCCCCGGCGGCCTATCTCGTTGTCGTATGTATCAATAGTGCAAAATTTAACGGAAAATGACATTTTAATTAAGGAATAAGTGATTATGTTTGGGATTACTGCTTGCAAACGTAGCATACAGATCACAGATAGATACATATGATTACAGTATCACTGAAGTCATTGATGGACAAAGGTATTTCGAGCTAAAATATAGAAAGCCTGGCAACATAAGTATACATTAAACAGAGTAATTTTGACATCATTGTTGCACTTAGCAAATCCGTGAACAAGCATGTTGCACCGTACAGCCAATGCCCTGCGCTCCCTCTTAATACCACAGTTGTCAGCGCCATCCTCAGTAACCCAGTGACCAAGGTATTGCAACTCGGTCTATTGAGAGTTGCACTACATAGCGAGATAGGTGGTACCACTGTTTTATGCCATAAATATCTCAGTTGTCAGTGCCATCCTCTGTAACTCAGTGACCTATTAGTATTTAAACTGCTTTTTGTTTTAATAATTATAAACTAGCGCTTGACCGCAATCCCGCCTGATGGTGAGCAGTGATGCGATCGTTGATGGTAAAGCGCGCTAGTTTATTAAGAGCCTATTCATTCAGAAAAACTGAACGATTAGGAAGGAAGACGGTAGTTGAGCGAGGTGATGCAATGTTAAACCCAACAACACGACCAACGATGCTGCGCCAAAGGGAGATTGATCTGAAGACCCTCCATGACCAAACTCCCAACACAACAACATTTGGCGCATTGTACCCGGCACACATCGCAACTCAACTGCTCAGACCCGTCCTCCGTACGGCTTCACCAGACATCATGCCGGAACACGACAAATCGCTTGGCGGCAAGACTTTGCTCTATTCAGAGTTGCACTACATAGCGAGGCAGGTGGTACCACTTCATATGTTTTGTTTTGTACTATAAAAAGAAACTTATTTTATTGAAATGCAAGCTTTCCACCCGCGGCTTCGTCCGCGTAAAGTTCAGTTATATCCCGCTTTTTAAATTTCCCTCGGGAATATCAATTTTTTCCAGGATAAAAACAAACAAACTCACTTTTCGATTTATAATTTTAGTAAGGATGAAAACAAAATCATGAAAATCGGTTTAGCCGTTGAGGAAGAGTGATTTCAAAGCCATGTACAGAAGAATTATATACAGCGTGGAATTTTAATGGTTGTTTTCCCGCAGTGAAACGGTTTTGTCTTAGTAATACAATCGTTTCATCAATAAATAAAATATTAGAAACATAAAATGGCAGATTTAACATAGTGATAAAAAAAACTCGAAAGTGAGCTCGAACCAATAGTAAACTTCTGATAATCTACAGCTGACTGGCGCGGGGCCATAGACCTGCGTGCTTCAACTATTATCCATTCATACTTTTACGGGCTTATTTTCATAAATACTTTTTAATGCTGCAATTTACTGAACACGAAAATAAAATTATTATCTAAGATAATTGTTTGTAATTTTTACGCGCAGACTACTTTATGTCGTATCACTAGAGTCGAGAGCTTATTTTACTTTGAACATTTATAAAGCGGCAACGCCTTTGAACGGTAGTTTTTTTGAATGCTAGTTTGAGCGGTAATTTTTTGTATTGGTACATTTAAGTTATTGTATACCTTATTAATGCACATGACAGATTTTTTTGGTTTGAATATTTTTTCTTTTGTCGACATGGCGGCGAATTTTCGGATTGTTGCCTACAAGCTGTTTTATGCACTGCGCGCGGGAGCTTATCATCGTTTGAACATTAAATGCATTGCTTTCCATTGAGGCGGTTTCATGCCCATTCCGAGTAGTACCTACAACATGTAGGTAGCGTAACTAACTTTTCTCACTTTTTCGAGTTGATAATTTTTTTTCAAATTATTTTTTATTATTTTATAACACAAATGTTTTTATTTTTGTCTTTTACTCTATTCATCGAAAGTACTCCTTAAAGCAAATCGTTCTGCCGCGGGAAAACAACCATTAAAATTCCAGCGTGTCTGTTAAGAATATGAACATTCGTATTACAATATAAGTCTAAAACTTTTATAAAAACCTCTAATTTCACAACATTTTTATATAGATGGTGACAAAAACGACTTGAATTTGATCGGTTTCCTTTTTTTTTATGATAAACTTCAGATTCTTGACTAAGAAACAATAATAATCGTTTTACATTATTTATTCCACGATCGTTCTCATGTCCAAACTTGGACCATTTTTAGGAAACAGAATTCGCTAAAATCCTGCACTACAGATGTAAACAGATTATTTAATAAAGTCAGGTGTTCCAAGAGTACTTCAAATGTGCTTGACATTTATTTTTGGTTTTTACTTTCTTTGACTTTTTATGTTAATTTCGTTTGAATTCCGGATCGCATTATTCATCAAGGTTCCTGTAGTAATGTGATAGAATGAAATATTTAAGTCTGAATTTCTGAAGACCTAAATAATGAGACGAAAAACACCGTGTAAAACTTTTTTATTTTCTTCCTGAGGGTATGTACTGCAACAACAGAATTTGAACACACGAATATCGAGTTTTTTTTTTTTACATTGTGAATATTTACGTTTACAATACGGGCGTTTTGAATATAGTTGGACATAAACCATTTAATAGTAACAGGTAGGGATTACTTCGGTGCTACGGCGTAGCCAACGCTACGATATCACCGCTACGCCAGCTACGCATGTATAGCAAATTATTTGTATATAAGTTTTCTCGGTGGTAGGCCATAACATCGGCCGCCGGCGGAAGTTACCACCCACCAGAAAAAGCCTTGCCGCCAAGCGATTTGTCGTGTTCCGGCATGATGTCTGATGAAGCCGTACGGAGGACGGGTCTGAGCAGTTGTGCTGCGATGTGTGCCGGGTACGATGCGCCAAATGTTGTTGTGTCGGGAGTTTGGTCGTGGAGGGTCTCCAGATCAATCTCCCTTTGGCCCAGAATCGTTGGTCGTGTTGTTGGGTTTAACATTGCATCACCTCGCTCAACTGCCGTCTTCATTTCTATACGCTCAGTTTTTTCTGAGTGAATAGGCTCTTAATAAACTAGCGCGCTTTACCATCAACGATCGCATCACTGCTTACCAACAGGCGGGATTGCGGCCAAGCGCTAGTTTATAATTAGTAAAAAAAAAAAAAAAAAAAACATTTTGAGTTGTTGTTTGAAAAGAAATGTGTCATGATTGACATGACACATTTCTTTTCACTGGTGTCACTGGTGATCAAAATAGTATTTTTACGCAAAAATTAAACTACCATACACACTATTAAATAAAAAATGAGTAGGCTCATAATAAACTAGAGCATGTTACCAACGATTGTATCACTGCTTAGCACTGGCTTAAGTATTACATTGAAAAATAAAAATGAAACCTGATATTTTCTGCCATACAACTCTAAATTGTATAATTTTATGACTACTTATTTCACTTAACATTAAGTAGTTGAGCTATTCCAATTTAAAATGCATGTCGCGCGTTTCTCCTTTTTTATTACTGAAAATATTCCTTTGACTCAAAGTACGAGCGCTACACAACTGCTGAATTTAACACCTTCAATTTGTTTTTAGTTTTTTTACCTGTTGTATAATGGACTTCGAAAAATATTAAAGCTAAAAGACTAACGTTTAAATAATGACGCAAATGCTTTAAAGTAGGTTTCTAAAAGTTCCTACGAATGAAAAGAAAAAATTGGTAAAATACAAATATCAATCTATACTAATATACACTGAAGACTTTGTTTGTTTGTTTGAACGCACTAATCTCAGGAACTACTGGTCCGATTTGAAAAATTATTTTTGCCTTGGATAGCCCACTAATCCAGGAAGGCTTTAGGCTATATAACATCACGCTGTGACCAATAGAAGCGGAGCATAACTAACTTCACGCGGACGAAGTCGCTGGCGGCCGCTAGTATATAATATAAGGCCGCCCATTATATGTTTTTTATGTTAAATGTATTTTGTTCGATGTTGACAATAACCACTTGAACGTCCCGGTTTGACAGCTGGAAATGCGTTGTACGTCCGAGCGCGCGATCGGTATCAAGCCGCGCCGAGTGCTCGTAAAATCATCGTTATTTTCTTCTTATTTTTTAGCAGTAATCTATTTAATCACTAAATATGAACTATTTATCCTTCAGGGAATATTTTGTCATATTTTAAGATATTATATCAAACAAAAACTTGACGAAAATCCGGCACACAATGAGCAAAGAGCAATCATTCCATCGTCCACTTTAACACACTCGTAAAGACAACTGATCAGACATTGGATACAAAGTATTTATACATATTCAGAAAGAACATATCTCGGTAATTATTTTAATATGGAATACTGATAAGAGTCCGATAATAAAAAAATAATTTATTACTCTCATTTTAATCGCAGAACTCACTGCCACTGTACAAAACTGCACTCACCGTTTATAAACAAACTTTTTTTCCGATTTTATCTGTCAGGTAGGGCACTGTTTTAGCCATCCGAGAATCATCGTTTAATACAGAACCATCTAATGAGAAGTTCATGAAGCTCTTTGATACATATCATAAATAAAAACTCGTTTAAAGTGTACATGTCGGTGAGGCCACCATGGTTGCCTGAACGCTTAACGCCAAAATTTTTAGGCAACTTTGTTGGACCGGACGCTTGAGTAGATAAAGAATATATAAATAAATAAATATGAAATAATAAAAACAATATTTTAAGCTGTTTATTAACAAACAACGTTCAGCCCAGTTCTTAAAAAATACAATTAATATAAAATACAACGACATCACTCGAGCATGCATTTAAGATTTACTTACGTAAACTTTAGTTGAAACATTTTTTATTTTTACTTTTCCAAGTACGAATTCAAAATTTCATTGACACTTAATATAGATTCACAAGTTTTTGTGTTTGTCAAGAGAAAAATTGGTTGAAAGAAAGAAACTGTGTTGCAGCCATTAGCGCCTACCTCCAAGTGTAATCGTTGGCATTGTAACATTTATAATAAAAAAGTAATAAATTAAAAATAGTTTTAATAGAACCTAAACTAAAAGTAGGTAATGCCTAAGGCCTTTGCGTTTCTTCTAATGCAAAAATAGACTTGTGACATTGTTGCATAAAAATGCTAGTGTTTATTATTACGGTATGTGTTTATGCCGTATCATACATTAATTATCCCTTTAAAGACATTCAATAATTAACAATGCAATGCTTTCTGTCCAGCATTTTAGAGTGATACATTTTTCTCATTGTAATACAGATCTGAACTGAGTTCAAAACAGTTCTTATCAGTCCTCCCTCGAGAACAATTACTTCTTTTGTTCGCTGACAATTAGTGAGGAGTTAGAAAAAATGTGAATCGTTCCTTTGAAGTCACCATTTTGCATTCGAGTCAAGTTTTTGAATCACTCTATTGCTTTTTTATATAGGTCAATTTCAGATTAGCTGCTAAACTTTTGAACAATTTGATTTATAGCACCTTTCTAAATAAAGGAATCTAGTGATTAGTTTAAACTGATAAGAAAACTGTGCATCTATTTAACTTCCCATCGCTTCTAACATACCCCTCTCCAGAATTACTTGTGACACTGATGATATTTATCCGCCTCGATAATAATAAATTATAATTTGCTTTCTCTAATATTTTACATTTGGATATCATGTATGTATATTATATGTGTATTATATGTATAGTATATATCATGTATCTTGTTTTGTGTTGCATTCCTAGAATAACCTCACAATATATAAAAAGGTCCAATATAACATCGTAATTTTTTGTTTTTATTATTATTATTTATGAACAGCCTTTCTTGTCTAATCCACTTTTGTCATTGGCAGAATAGACAACATCGGCTACACTTGCCATAAATAAAAATAGAATAGAATAGAACTGCGCGGTGTCCAAATAAATTTGTATAAATTAGGTGCACATGATTGAAAAACATAATATATAATCACCCCTGTGTTGGAGATTGTACATCAATTTATATAGTAATTACGCCAAGCATTATTTATAAGTATTTATATTTCTTTCACTGTGATGGCTTAGGTCTAAAATGGTACGAGCGTGTCCAATTATACCTAGTTATTTGGTGAACTAAATCTTAAGAATATAAAAAAAAATATATGAATGAAACCTTTTATGTAGGAAATCGTAAGTATTAAAGTAGATAAAAAAAAGGTTTGTCGGTTTTTTTTCTCTTAAAATATGAACGCAACATGTTTATCGTCATCATCATCATCATCATCAACCTTTTTACCGTCCCACTGCTGGGCACAGGTCTCCTCTCATGCAGAGAAGGATTGAGCGTAATCACCACGCTTGCTCAATGCGGGTTGGCGATTTCACACTTAAAGTCCAGGTTTCCTCAAGATTTTTTCCTTCACCTTCAGTCATTGGTGTCCAAGATATACTTAGAAAGTACATATAACTTTAGAAAAGTTACATTGGTACTTGCCTGACCTGGAATCGAACCCGCGCTCTCATACTTGAGAGGTTGGTGTTTTAACCACTAGGCCACCACGACATTTTACATATGTTTATAATCCATAAAATTCATCCTTTCTCTAACGGCTTACTAGTGTAGTATCTAATTTAATTTGGACGGCTTCCAACTAGTGTTGTAAAGTTGTGAGCTCGCCAAGAACCACCAGATGGCAGCACAAGACATAATATTACATTAGTTGCAGATGGAACATTTCTTAGACGGTTGAAAGTTTATTTATTTACATATTTATTTATTCTTTCGCACATAAATTGTACAATGGCGGACTTAATGCCTTAGGCATTCTCTACCAGTCAACCATAGGTGTTGAAGAGATTAGTAGCAGGTGCTTTTAGGGAAAACATTAATATGAAAACATACTCTTAACACTATATAAAAAAAAAACTACTTACATAAGCTATATAAACATACATACTATTACCAAAATATATTATACTTATTTTTATTTATTTAAACTTAAATTTTTATTTAAACTTATAATATATATGTATATATATATGTATAATATATATGTATATATATACTTATAATATATATGTATATATATATACATATATATTATAAGTTTAAATAAAAATTTAAATGTGTGTGTGTGTGTGTAAATTTTTAGTTTTGTATGTACAAAACTAAAAATTATGAAATGAAGAGTGAACAAAGTCAGAAGTTTTATTGGACTCTAAACATATTTGTTAAAGCATGTAGGGACACCTCCAACAAGGTGGAACGATAAACTGGTGAAACTCGCGGAAAGCCGATGGCTGCGGGCAGCACATTACCGGTAATCAAGGACATCCTTGGGAAGGCCTTTGTCCAGTAGTGGACTTAGTCTATAGGCTGAAGAAAAAGAAACATGTTTGTTCATTTGTATCTTGTTTATTTTCTAGGTTTGTCTTGGACGTCATTGACATCTGTGAAAGAAAATATCGCGAGGAAACCTGAACTTGAAATAAATACAAATCTGACATCGTCAATCAGTTGAGTGAAAAATATCTTTATGCTTTACTCGGTAAAAAAAATAAAACTGACGATTTGTAAAGTAACTAAGTACTTGTTTGGCGTTAATAAGTAAACATAATATATGTCTCAGACCTGCTACCTTGTTTCTCTTTTTTCATGAAACCAAGCCAGACTTGGGCAAGACGAAAGTCATGTCTAATGCCCATGTTGTACCGACTCCTATAAAGATTGGAGACTCTGTTCTCGAAGTTGTTGACAGTTACGTGTACCTGGGACAAACTATCCAGTTAGGAAGGTCCAACTTCGAGAAAGAGGTCAATCGTGCTGGGCTGGGCTGCTTTCGGGAAGCTACGAAGAATCTTCTCGTCCGAAATACCGCAGTGTCTCAAGACAAAAGTCTTCGACCAGTGTGTGTTGCCAGTGATGACATATGGAATTGAGACGTGGTCGCTAACAATGGGCCTTATGAGAAGGCTCAAAGTCACTCAAAGGGCAATGGAGAGGGGTTTCACTGCGCGATCGAATCAGGAATGAGGAGATCCGCAGAAGAACGAGAGTAACCGACATAGCCCGAAGAATTGCAACACTTAAGTGGCAGTGGGCTGGACACATTGCCCGTAGGACCGATGCCCGATGGGGCCGACGGGTTCTCGAGTGGCGACCACGCACCGGAAGACGTAGCGTGGGTAGGCCCTCGACAAGGTGGACCGACGACCTGGTGAAGGTCGCGGGAAACCGCTGGATGCGGGAGGCGCAGAACTGGTCGTCGTGGAGAACCTTGGGGGAGGCCTATCTATCTATCTGATCGCCCGGGACAATGTTATCGTCACGTTCATTTTGTTCCGCGAACTCGTACGCGTTACACACTTTTAAACCATCTCCGTTACATTGTATACGTACCACGCACTAATTATACCAAAAAAGGTGTAATGCATGAAGGTGCAGCATTGTAGAATAAATTTCCTAATTACGTTAAAGATGCAAAGTAAATGTCAATTTTTAAAAAAACATTTAAATTTGTATCAAGTCAAGCGAATGCACTACATGCCACTTATAGTTTTGCCTGCTCCATGTTTCTGTTAGCGATTTACCCTTTTTTGTATAGTGGCTGTTTTTTATAAACTATTACTGTGCGCCTTAAATAATGTTTTAATTGATTTATAAAAAAAATCTCATATCTTTCTTATCGGAAATAATGATATCTTAAACCTCAGCAAAATCATAATTATCTACTAACATTAGTAACATTGCAAAAGCGCAAATTGTTACTAACAATCTATGGACCCTAATGTCTGATATTCTTTTTTTCCAATGTCAATTTATCTACCGTACTCGATATGCTAAGCCTCGCGAATAGAATTTCTACGGTAAAAACATTTTGAAACCAAAAAATCGAGTAAGGCGATTGCTCAGTAACATTTTACTGGATAGTTCGGCTTTGAACGGCGAAAGGATGAGCTTGCAGAGTAAGCAAAGTGAAGTGAAAGTACGCGGGCTATCTTTGTCGATGGCTGATTATGCAGACGTGCCCTGAAGTGGAGAAAGGGTATTGGCAAGCGTAGTTTGGAATGCCTTCCAGTGAGATAAACCGACAACATTAATTGTGGTGGAAACTTTTGGATATGGAAGGCAAAGGACCGGGTGTTGTACCTGGGACAGACTTATGTCCAGCAGCAATCATCATTATCATCATCATCAACCTTTTTTTTTATCGCCCCACTGCTGGGCACAGGTCTCCTCTCATACTGGGAAGGATTGGGCGTAATCACCACACTTGCTCAATGTGTGTTAGCGATTTAAGACTTAAAGACCAGGTTTCCTCAAAATGATTTCCTTCACCTTGTAATCAGTCATTGGTGTCCAAGACATACTTAGGAAGTTACTTTGAAAAATTACATTGGTACTTGCCTGACCTGGAATCGAACCCGCACACTCATACTTGAGAGGCTGGTGTTTTAACCACTAGGCCACTACGACTAACAGCAATAGACAGACTTAATTAAACCAAAATCAAATCATTTGTTAGCTGAATTTTTTTAGTTTTTATGTACACATTCTATTTGAGTGAAATCACTGGTAATTGCGTGTAATTAAAGAGTTTGTTTTAGTTACAATGTTTAATAACTGTGTATATGAAGAAAAACTTGTTTTATTTTCTTTTTAGTGTTTTTCAATTAAAAAATCTATAGTTTCATAGTAATTCGATTTTTCTTTTGTTTTTTTTATGTTATAAACAAGTGCTTGACCTGGATTCCGTCTGATGGTAAGCAGTGATGCAATTGATGTTGGAAAAACACACTAGTTTATTAAGAGCCTATTCACTATAGCCTTGAAGACACTTAATTTGTAATCAGACGGGAAGACTGCCACAGGCAAACTGTTCCAGTCCTGCGATGTACGCGGTACAAAAACGAGGCGAAACGCTTCGTCCGGATCATAGCGGTGTCCGGATCATAGTGGATACTTATTCAACAATGTGATTTTAATTTATCTGGTAGACACTATTTAAAAAAAGCGCCAAGATGCCTGACTTGATAATGAATAAAGATATTAATAAAAAAAAGACGTATGGTACTCGGGGACTACCGCGGTAAAGCTATTGCATAGCATTTTTTATCAACTTATGCAATTATAATTATTTATTTATTTTATGTATGCAGTATTTTTTTCCTTTGTTTTTTTTCTTTGATATTAATTCAAGTTATTTTCTTTTTTGTAATTTATTTATTTTTTACCAATAACGTCATCAAAGGAGTGCGAAAAATGATGGCGATTTAGCGACTAAACTATATTCAATGTTTTATGTTCGAATTTGATAAAGAGATGGAAGCTATGCAATAGCTTCAAAATGACGTTATTTTCGTGATCAGTACCCAGAAAACGCTTGTGAAGACACCCATGTCAAAATATCATGAAATATGATCTCGGCCATCTTGGATGTCAAAAATGTCATCATTTTCGTGATCAGCACCCCCGAAAACGCCTGTCGCGAAACCCAAGTCAAAGTATCATGAAATTTGATGTCGGCCGTCTTGGATATCAAAAATCACGTCATTTTTGTGATTAGCCCCCCCTAAAACCCGCGTTACGATACCCAAGTAAAAATATCATGAAATTTGATATCGGCCATCTTGGATTTCAAAAATGACGCCGTCTTCGTGATCTGCACCCCCGAAAACCCCTGTCACGACACCCTTGTCGAAATATCATAAAATTGGTGTCGGCCGCATTGAAACGAAGTATTTTGTATCTTGTAATTCTAGACCTTGTAGAAGACCTATTTCAGAGTGAATATTAATAGCAAATTTAGCACATCGCGACAATCATTAACTTGTCAAATGTGTAGAACTGAGTTCGCGCCCTGCAATATGCATGCTCTTTTTGAAAATCTATAAATTGTTATCAAAAGATGTAGTTGCAAACACACCGTGCCGCAGACTGCCGAACTGAAACGACGTTAGACGATGCACGGCTTTCAACCCGCGCCGCTGTGCCGGTCAAAATAACCTAACACCCACCGTGTTAGGTTATTTTCGTTACTGAATTTCTGGATTCAGTCTCCACGCTCAAGGCCCGCGATAGAAGCTATGCGATAGCTTAAAAAATATGATTATTTTTTTGTAAAAGTGTTTCTACAAACCTACATACAGAAATAGATAATTTATAATTTAATGCCCATCGCTCGGGTTCAACACTCCGATTGTGTGTGTACTATCTGCCGTGTGGAGGGCTACATTCCGCCAAAATTGGATACCATGGCAGAATTTCACTCTCGGTTATTAATATTAGAGAAATTAAAGCCACTTCGCATCCGATTGGTGGAACCCCTATGAAAGTGACCGTAGCACAAAAACGCGATCGACGTGATTGCTATGAAATTATTAGGTACAAACGTGATTTCACCGTCATATTTATTAGTAAGGACACACCATAAATTTTTATTTTAATCTAAAAGCAAAATGCCAATTTTCATCAGATACTTACAAATAATAAGGCATATTTATGTCTTACCAGTTTTAAGTATGAGTGATATGTAATAGCGAATTGTGTTTTGTCTTACGATCCGGCTGACGCCCGGCATTCGCAGGTATCCGGGCCTGCGAAAGTTAAATTGGTGACCGAAGAACGCGCAGGGGTAGGTGACCAGGCCCCTGCTGTCGTTAATGTTACTGGCAACGAATTCGATGCAGTCGATGTGGACGAAGGGCCGCGTGGACCGTCCTCCGTTAGGAAGCGACCACGCGACCCTGCTCAGAAGGGAGGTGGGTCGGCGGAGCTGACCTCTGAAGAAGAAGGCCTGCCGGCCCCGAAAGTGCCGACCGCGAGGAGAGGTCGGCAAAATTCCAGAGGAGTGACTGCCTCGCGGCTGCGGAGGGACGCACAGGGTAGGTTCGTGCGTACCCCGGCGGCCAGCGAAGCAGAAAGTGACATGGGGGTCACTTCGGAGAACCCTAGTGGCGAGAGTTGTGCCTCGCTAAGGAGCTCGAAGGCGGAGCTCAACGCCGCCAGGAGGGAGCAGCGCAAAGCCGTCGCGGCCGACGAATTGACGGAAATGGCCCGACGCGCTCGAGAGCGACGCGCTGCTCTATCGACGGAAGGGGGGCAACCGTCGGCGGTGGCCCTTAGTCAGCTGGCCTTGGACGGGGTGGACCTAGTCCTTAAGGTTGCCTCAAAATCTGGCAACCTGAAGAGCACGTTCATTCGCGGTCTCAAGGAGGCTGCCGCGGACATCAGGGAGGCGGTTGGCACCCTCCTCAACATGACGGCCTCAGACGAGGTCGTGAAGTTGCAGGAGGAGAACAGCCGCCTCCGTGATGATCTGGAGGACCTCCGGCGACAAGTCGCTGCGCTGAGCGAGCAGCAGCAGCGACACACGCCCACCGTTGCCGCTTCCGAAGTGGCTCCGGCTCCCGCACCAAAACCGGTACGTACGGATAATGAGCTGAGCGCATCGTGCCTTAAGCGCATCGTCCATATGTGCATGCTCCAGTGCGGGAGCATGGGCAAAGGCCCAACTTGAGGCGCATTCCCGGCGCTTCCTTGAGGAAAACCTCCGCCCGCCCCTAGCGGCCGACAAACGGCGTAGAGCTGAGGGGACGCCGGGAACTGCGCCTCAGCGAGCTCCAGAGAGCGAGCAGCGCACGACTGCCGGGTCTAAGGATGAGACCTGGGCGTAAGTCGTGGGTCGCAAGAGGCAGTATTCCGCGGCGCTCAACTGCAGCTTATGTTCGGCTGCAGGGAAGCCAGCGGAATACAGAGTGGGCGGAGGGGCCTGTGGCACACCTGCCAGCAAAAAGGCCACCAAGAAGAAGAAGAGGAGCTCTAAGCCTGCCGGGGAAATCTCGCCTCCCCCGCAGGTTAACAGCTCCGCGGCCGACTCCCGGCCCAGGATCGTTGCCGAGGGAATGGAGTGTAATAAATAATGGCACAACTCCGTTTCCTCCAGGGCAACATCAATCACTGCGCCAGAGCTCAGGATCTTTTATTTCAGAGCATGGCGCAGTGGTCGATCCAAGTGGCGGTGGTCGCCGAGCCGTATTTCATCCCCGCCCGTGACGACTGGCTGGGATGCATTGACGGCTCGGTAGTCATTATTGGCGGGACTCTGATCGACCCGTCTCGGGGCCGCGGCTGGGTTGCTGCGGTCTCGGACGGCATCGTCATCGTGGGGGCGTATTTCTCCCCAACAAGAGTCTCGCCGACTTCGAGGGATTCCTTGTCGAGTTGGGCACCGTCGCAGGCCGCTATCACTCTCGTCACGTTCTGGTGCTCGGGGATCTCAACGCCAAGTCATCGGCGTGGGGATCTCCGGTCACTGACCCTCGGGGCGAGGTGCTGGCGGAGTGGGTAGTGACGACCGGCCTGGTCGTCCTGAATCGGGGTTCGGTATACACGTGCGTGCGGCAGCGGGGCGGGTCGATAGTAGACGTTACTTTCGCTAGCCCCTCTGTCGCCAGCCGTGTCCATGACTGGCGTGTCGCCGTGGAGGTGGAGACGCTGTCGGACCATCGGTATATCCGATTCGACGTCTCCGCCCAGACTGCGAGCGGCCGCCATCCAAGAGCCCCGATTAACGACGGCCCGCGCTGGGTGTTTAAGCGCCTCGACAGGGAACTACTCGAGGAAGCTGCCATAGTCCAGTCCTGGATTTGGGAGTCGGCGACGGACGGCCCCGTCGACATCGAAGCGGAGGCGCTGAGGTTTCGCGGGGCGATGATGCAGATCTGCGACGCGTGCCCCGCGTCCGCCAACAGTCCGCAAGGCGCAACGTGTACTGGTGGAACGACGACATTGCGCGGTTGCGCGTCGAGTGCGTCGCGGCTCGCCGCCAGTACACGCGCTACCGAAGGCGACGTCGACGGGATCCCGTCGAGGAGGCCGCGCGGTATGGGGTGTACCGAGCGGCCCAGGAGACTCTGTGGTTGGCCATCGGCGACTCCAAATCGCGGGCCAGGGAAGAGCTGCTGGGGTCCCTAGATCGGGACCCGTGGGGGCGCCCCTACCTTTGGGTGCGGGGCAAGTTGCGTCCCTGGGCGCCCCCACTGATGCAAAGTATGCTGCTCAGCTGCTGGAGGCGGTGGTATCCACCCTCTTCCCTGAGCGGGCGGGACATGTTCCCCCGGCGATGGTTTCACCCTCAGCCACAGACTCTCCAGAAGAAGAGGGCACCGATGTCCCCGTGGTAACGCAAGCAGAGACGAGAGCGGCCGTGTCGCGGCTCCGGGCCAAGAATAAAGCGCCCGGACCCGACGGAGTTCTTGACCGAGCTCTCGTCCTTGCTCTGAAGGAGCTAGAGCCCCAGCTGAGGGGGCTCTTCACGGCATGCTTCGAGCAGGGTCAGTTTCCCAGTGTGTGGAAGGAGGGGAAGCTGGTCCTGCTCAGAAAGGAGGGGCGCCCCGCGGACTCGCCGTCCGCGTATCGGCCCATAGTGCTGCTCGACGAGGCGGGCAAACTTTTTGATCGTATATTCGCAGATCGCCTCGGCAGCCACTTGTGCGGAGAGGGGCCGAACCAGGACGACAACCAGTTTGGTTTTCATCGGGGGCACTCTGGCGGAGGATACGGTGTCCCGGGGTGGGGTGGTGTTGGCGGTATCTTTAGACATTTCCAACGCCTTTAACACCCTACCCTGGAGCTGTATTAGGGAGGCCATGAAATACCATCGGGTGCCTCCCTACCTCCGCCGCATAGTAGAGGCTTATCTGGAGGTCAGATGCGTCATCTATCGGGGATGTGACGGTGCCGGTCGGCACCAAATGTCGTGCGGAACATCGGCTACGACTGGGTGCTGAGAGGCGAGCTCCCGTCGGGCGCCGACTTGACGTGTTATGCGGACGACACGCTTGTCACTGCTCGGGGGAGCTCGTACAGGGAAGCGACGTTGATAGCCACGGCTGCGGTGTCAAAGGTGGTGAACCGCATCCGGCGCCTAGGCCTGGAGGTGGCCCTTGACAAGTCGGAGGCCATGGTTTTCCATGGCCCCCGGCGTGCGCCGGTATCACATATCATGGTCAGTGGGGCCTGGATAGCTGTCGAGTTCACCATGAAGTACCTGGGATTGGTGCTCGACAGCCAGTGGGAATTCGGACCCCACTTCCGGCGGCTGGCGCCCAAGCTGATGGGTGCAGCAGGCGCGCTGTCAACGTTGCTTCCCAACATGGGGGGCCCGAGCGCCGCCTGTAGGCGGTTGTACGTAGGAATCGTGCGGTCCATGGCCCTGTATGGGGCCCCTGTGTGGGCGATGGACCTGACGGCCGGAACACTCGCCATTCTGCGCAAACCGCAGAGGTCGATGGCCGTCAGGGTCGTCCACGGGTATCGCACGATATCCTACGAGGGGGCTTGCGTGCTGGCCGGATCCCCGCCCTGGGACCTAGGACCGAAAGTACTCGCGTCATTGTACCGATGGCGCGAGGAAGAGCGGACACGGGGCTCCAGTCCGGTGCAGCGGCAGATCGAGCTGCGCCGAGAGGAGCTCCGTCAGGTCCTGGTGGCGGACTGGCGGCAGAGGCTTATGCGCCCTACCGCCGGCCTCGCTACCGTCGAGGCGATCCGGCCAGGATTCGAAGACTGGCTCGGGAGGAGGCACGGCTCCCTGTCATTCAGGGTGACGCAGGTACTGTCGGGGCACGGCTGCTTCGGCAAGTACCTGCGTCACTAAGGCAGGGAGCCGGACGCTCGGTGCCACCACTGCGTCCAATGCGGGGAGGACACGGCGCAGCACACGCTCTCCGAGTGTGTAGCTTGGGGGGAGCAGCGCCGTGTCCTCACAAATAAAGTAGGAGGCGATCTGACGCTGCCGGCAGTAGTGCGGAGGATGGTCGGCAGCTCAGAGTCGTGGGACGCGATGGTGTCCTTCTGCGAGGACGTGATGTCGCAGAAGGAAGCTGTGGAACTGGAGAGGGAGATATCAACTCCCTTCCCGGGCCGCAGAAGACGCACCGGGCGCCGAGGAAGGGCGGATAACGCCCTCTTCCGCCCCCATGAATGGGTCCAGGGGCGAGGGACATGGAGAAGTCCCCCCCCCCCCTATTGATGGACCCCGAGGCGGAGGCACGCGCGAGTGTCGGCGCGCGCCTTTTAGGCGATGCACGGGGTAGTTTAACACCCCACTACCCCGTGCAGGAGTCGAGGCCCGGACAGACCGGGCCAGCACGAGGGTGTGGGGCCGTGGAAGAATTTAGACTCCCGCGGCCCCACGCGCGCTCGTGATAGAAGACACCGGGATGGTTTTAGTCAGTAAAAGTCTGACATACCCCGTCGCCCACCCTAGGGCGGCGGGCATCCAATGAGGATTTCCACCCCGGAAAAAAAAAAATATTAAGCTCATAGGAGTTCAAAGTCACGTATTCTACAGTCTTCATACTACTCAGAAATGCGTGAATTCAGGAGAGTGTGATCAAAATGTCAAGTTTTATAAACGATAAGCACATAAAACCGTCTCTAACGAGCTATTTTCTTGTAGTTGATAAAACTGATTAATAGGTACAACTTTTATCTTTGGGGAATTTTTCTCAGTTAAATTACAAAGCAACCTTCGCTGAAGTAACGTTTTAGTTTTTTTGAGAAGTTTTTTTTTAACTTATTATTTACTCCGACTGCGACTTTATCAAGAATATAGTTCAAAGAGACAATTTATTTTCTTCACTTTTGATATCAAGTCGTAGCACTATTTCAGCAATCTGCCATTTATCGTTTGTGGGTAGATTACACCAATAAGGCTGTATACGATTAAAACGGTATTCAATAGCTGATTTGAATTATATCATAATTGTTGTGGAATATAATATAAAAAACACTGACAGCTTTTTAATGCGGTTTTGATGTATTCGTTCAGTGTCATTTGTGCGTTTAGGACTTAGTGATTTGCTCAGTAGGCCTAGTATGAGTTTTCATTACGAAACTCGATCGTCGATATCGAGCGCGTTTGCCTCTGCGATTGGCCCGCTTCAAGGTCGTAAGAACTCTAAACCAATGAGAGCGCCAAACGCGCTCGATATCAACAGTCGAGTTTCGTATTGAAAACTTATACTAGGCCTACTGATCACAAAATGCACTTCATCGTCAACCTTTTTATCGTCCCACTGTTGGGCACAGGTCTCCTCTCATACAGAGAAGGATTGAGCGTAATCACCACGCTTGCTCAATACGGGTTGGCGATTTCAGACTTAAAGTCCAGGTTTCCTCAAGATGTTTTCCTTCACCTTCAGTTTCAGTCATTGGTGTCCAAGATATATTTAGAAAGTACATATAACCTTAGAAAAGTTACATTGGTACTTGCCTGACCTGGAATCGAACCCGCGTACTCATAATTGAGAGGCGGGTGTTTTAACCACTAGGCCACCACGACTTACGTTGTTCACACCACTATAATCCAGACAATGCGTTTCGCCTCGTCTTTTATACCGCGTACATTGAGGGACTGACTGCAATTTAAATGTGTTCAAGGCTAGAGTGAATAGGCTCTTAATAAACTAGCGCGCTTTACCATCAATGATTGCATCACTGCTTACCACCAGGCGGGATCGCTAGTAGTTCGATTTTTGTTGTTTCTGTTCTTAAATTTTTTTTATTAAAAAATAAAGTTTGCCTCACAATAGTAATTTCGCTTGTATCGCAGGTGAGTTTATAAACATATAAACTCACATACAGCTCAGCATACAGCCAGACCCGGAACGAATTGTAGGTCATACAAATGCTTAACCACTAAGCTTACCAAAAAAAGAAAAACTGTTTCAGTGTTTATCATTATAACGCCAACAGAAAGACATCATCTTCCAATATTTCAACTGTCTAACAGTCACGGTTCAAAAGATATAGCCTGGTGACAGACAGATAGTGAAGATTTAGAAAAAGGGTCCCATTTTTTTCCATTTTCGTATGGAACCCTAAAAACGATGTCTCGTGCGTGTTTCCACTACAGAAGCCGGTATCAACAAAATGGGTGCCTAGCTTTTAATTTAAATCAACAATTTTAATAATAAAGTTTATTCGCTTTCCTAACACAAACAGCTTCATTCCTATTGAATCTGAAAGTACAATTATTATAACATTTAGAAATTCTCTGGGTTAGGTTTCTAGAACGGATTTCATTCAGAAGAAGTAATTGTTTTGTTTAAACAAATATAAACTTTCAAAGCATAATGTGGAGTTGCATAACATATATATAGGAATCTTTATTTTTCTTATTTATACACACATTAAAAAAATCTAAGCAACACATACGTCCTATTTCAAATTATTAATCAATTATTAGATTCTTACCAAGTAGGCCTTATGTAGACTTTTTGATCTAGAGGACATACTGGCTGGTTGTAAAAAAAAAATATCGAGTATTATTATTTTTTTCGACAAATTAAAAGCAATTTCAGGTATTTCAGTATTTTGGTGTCGAAAGAATCGTTATTTGCCGTCTTCATCAGCGTTACACTAATACGTGAGATCCCGCTGAACTAACTGCAAGACGCCAACCGCCCGATAGGTAGTTTCAGGCTATAAAATTCAAATGGTCTTGTTGTTACCTGCTAAACTGTGCGAAATCGACTGCATGAGCAGGCCTACGAGAACGACGTCCAATTAGGTGCCCACCGCTATGTCACGGCAATCACGCTCTTCAAAATGAATAGTGTGGGGAATGACATGGACCCGAGAACCATGGAATAAAACTTTATTTTGCGATGAGTCTCATTTTGGGTTCAAGACTGATACTAGAAGTTTAAGAGTATACCGTCGTCCTGGAAATACTAAAAGACTAAGGTGCGTTCAGGATGTGCACCCTTACAATGGCTCAATAGTTATGGAATGGGTGGCTATTATAAAGCATATACGATCTGAGCTCGTTTTTGTAAAGGGCAACAAGAACGCTGTAAATTACGTTGAGGGTGTTCTAAGGCCTTATGTCCGTCTATTCGAACAAACGCTTGGCTCCGACTTCACGTTGATGCATGACAATACGCGTTTGCACAGACGGGGGTACTTGGCCAGGGAAAATATCCTGGGATTAAACCATATAAACCTCAATCCCAACCTACATATATATACAGGCTGTGTGTGTAAACACCGGTGCTCGTGAAATCAGTGGTTTAGTTTCACTCTCAGAACGTAAATTCAATGAAAAAAGAAAACTTTTTCATTTTAGTAAATTGTCCCTTTTTTCACACTAGCCGCTAGCAGATCATATGTTTCGTGAACGCTAAGTGTGAACGACCGCGCCTTGCCGACTCGCAACCACGCCGACGTGCGCGCGGCGTCGCGGCCCTCTCCGTCTCCCCTCAGTTCGGCGCACGATTTGGGAAGGACGTGCGCACTGCCCTTGCTCGCAGCGCAACGCTCGCGACGCGAAGTCCGAAGTCTGCCTGTCACCGCTCATTTGTCGTACAAAGCGTGTCTTATATATGTCGTGTATGTATGTGTGTGCTATGTAGTGTAATATTTTGACGTACACAAAACTACAGTGGACCGAAATTATTCGGCTTCACGCCGTGGCTGGCGATAGCCTGAACGAGGCCCGAAGAATTTACGTATTTACTAATGAACATTACGGGAGCCGGGTAAATCACATACGGCATGAACATCGAATACGGTTGCCACAAAACAGTTACCACCTTCGTTTTTCATCGTATTTTAGGTAAATGTAAGTGTACATTATTCAATCGATGTAAATTTAACAAGCAATTTTTAATGAAACTGTAAATAAAAATGTGATTAACTTCTCAGGTTATGTGTATTGTGATTTTATTTCAATTTAGTTAGTTAAAACTTACGTAGGTAGAAGTTAGAACGGACGGCCAGTGCAAGAGGTCAGCGCCCTTTGCACTGATACGTACCTCGGGCCCATTGTATCTATGAGTTTACGGCCGGTATCGGATAGAAAGTTTTTAAAATTTTTGAAAGAAAAAACGTTTATTTATTTTTCAATTCAGCTAAACATTTTTATAATTAAGAAAACTACCTATGGTTTTAGTGTCAATGGTTTTTACCCTTCCAGGCTGTATATATATAAAAACATCAACCCCATCGAGCATACAGGGGACAGAGCCCCAGAGATGTGTTTTAAAGAATTAAATGGAGTGACAGCAACCCAACAACTGATGGACACAATGGATGGATAACATTAACAGTCTCATCGATTCCATGAATAATCGATGTCAGCAAGTTCGCATTAACAGAGGCCACGCTTCGCATTAATTTATGCAATTTCTGTTTAAGTTTAATTGATTGAGCACCTTAATTTCTACTACGTGTACACAGTACTTCCTCGTAATTATTGTTAATTGAGATTACTTATTACAAAAAACTTAATTGTTGTTTAATATCAAAAAATCATTAAAAAATAATACAAATAAGAAAATACTAAGGATGTAATACGAAAAAACATTTCAAAATTGAAATTTGTATATGTTTCTTAGACTTTTTTGATGATAAATTTAATATGATTAATTTGTATTTAATTATTATTCATTAAAATTCAACCCATACCGGACCCGTGTTGAGGACTATGCTCGACTCCCTCTCAGAGATAGGATACGTGTGTCCCAGCCGTGGGAACATTATAGAGATATATATAGACTGACTTTGGTACGGAACCTTGAAAATGCCCCCGGTGCTGACGGTATCACCAACACAGCGCTGCACCACCTGCCGTATCGTATGGTAGCGGCGCTAGCGCCCATATTTACGGCGATACTGCGCATCGGGGCTTTCCTCGCTGCGTGGAAAGAAACCGGAAAGATAGCTGGAAACCGGATGGGCGGGGGTTTACATCTTTATTCTGTAGGGCGTCGAGTCGACACCTCTGTCGCTGGTCGTCCTCCGCTAGGCTTCCTCCAGGCAACTGGAGGTCTCACCTGGCCGGGACTGACCGCCGAAGTGTCGTGAAGAAAGCAGAACTGTGAGTGGGTTCTGTGACGCGCCTACAGAAAAACACATTGCAACCAGTTACACAGACGCGCGCAACTCACGCGCGTATCAACATACCTACAGGCCCTTGTTGTCGACCGAAAGAGGGGCCTGTATTAGCGGGCCAATTAAACTGATTCTGTGGCCGGGGGGCATAGCCCTAGCACCGCTGACGCATCCTGACGGGAGCGTCGCGATCTCTACTGGAACCTTAAAAAAGTGCACAAAAACAAACTACCAGACTCCCATATGTATGATGTATTAAGGTAAGCATGCAGCAACATGCCAAAGCATGACAAACTTTAAAATAAGGGTTTATAATATCAAAACTCTCGTCTCAAACGTATGAAACATCTTTATTTATTGTTAATTAACACCTAATTTATGCTTGGCGCTCGCAACTCCATGACTTAACGTGTTTGTGGCTTTAATAAAAAAAGGTTGGATAAGGCAATGTTAGGCTCGCTGTCCCCTCTCCCTGACATTTGGGTTAACACGTGTGCTCTCGGGGCATGACTGCTTCGAGAACTACCTAGGTATGTTGCATAAACAGGGAGCCGGACACCCGGTGTCACTACTGCGTCGACTATCGGGAGCACACAGCGCGACATACGTTGGCAGAGTGTTTGATAATGGTACTAATATATCTTCGATAGTTGAACTGCGTTTCTTAAGCGCGATTTTGGGAAATTACATGTGGCACAGTCAAACGGAAAAAAAACGAAAAGTTTGTCAAGTTAATAACATTAATACTGGAATTTTCAGCGCTGCACACTCCGGGTGGTGATGGAGACCTCCATAAATGTTCACTGGTCTCTTTGTAAGTTTGTAAGTTTTTCTGGCCCAATCTCGAGGCCTTTAAGCCAGAAATGTATGGAATTAGAAATATATGAGAGAAATAGGCAGTGACCTATCGCTGCTAGCCGGAATCAGCGCGGTAGTATCCTTTTTGCGAAATAGTCGTCTCGCAGAAAGAGCCCGCGAAAAGGGCTAGTCTGAATAACCCGGCGCTGCAGGCACACCGGGCGTCAGCGGATGGACGGACAGCGCCCTCTTTTAGCCTCAGTCCACTCCCCCCAGACATCAGGACCAGAAGTGGCAACACGTAGTAGAGTCAATTATAGGCCCGCAGTGGCGATATCAGTCAGGGGTTGCGGAAGAATCGTATGTTCCCGCGACCTCTGGCGTAGATTTGAAATGGAATACCCTGGTGGTTTTTAGTCAGTAAAAGTCTGACGGACCCCTCCACCGGCCTGTCTGTGTTACGTTAAAACAATAAGGTTTTAGTACACCCGAGTCCCTTTTGTTTGTCTTTCCCCGTCACTACCCTTTTAATTAAGACATCCTATATCAGAAATAATTGGGTTCATGTCACAAATGCAACAATAGGTCCATCTCTCTAAATATTAAACAGTAACCGATAGGAGTTTCAGCTTTGCTACTTCGATCAATATTTAAGATATGAGATTCTTATATTTTTAAGAAAGTTCTCAGTCTGATTTCAGTCGCAATCTATCAAAACATCTCTAAATTTCCTACTTTTTTGTCAAGTTAATGATATTAATATTGTGCTCAGAAATTTAAAAACATCAATGAATTATAATCAACTCTAAAAACATATTTAACCAAAATTTAACGTACTTCTAATCTTTCGTTACTCGAGAATCACATTTTTTTCGAGTTCAAAACATTCCTTAAACGACTTAATAAGTTTTCTAACGAAAATTAATAAGTTCTGCTGGTAATATATACTATACCTATTATATTTGAGCTGCTATGGTATGGTGGCAATAACCCTGTCGGATACCTTAGGCTAACGATTTACCTTGTGTAAATAATTTTGCCTCCACTGTTCTCACAATGGTATAGGAATTGTAAAAATCGATTTGTCTTAGAACCGAAAATTCAGCGACGAGACATCTTTCTCACTAGGCCTTTTTTTGTTGGAATTGGAAATCATCAAATGACTTCTCCCGCTCTGGACGGAGCGGAAGGGCGTGTCAGACTTTTACTGACTAAAACCCTCCCGTGTTTCTTCACTTGCCTGCACGAAGGCCAGGGCCACGGTTTCATTCCTCACTAAGCCTGCGCATTAGGTTGATCATTAGCCTATTTTATTCCAGTGCTGGACATAGGCCCCTCCTATTGCACGCCATTCATTTAAATTTTGACAACTCTCTTCCAGCTGCTACTAGCCATCCTGTGAAGATCGGCGCTCCACCAAGCCTGAGGGTGCCTCACCTTACGTTGACCAATTCGCTGTCTACACTCAAGAACATCTACCCAACGGCCATCGATTCTACAGCTGATATGGCCGGCCCATTGCTATTTCAGTTTACTTAGTTTTTGAACTATGTCGACAACTTTGGTTGTCTGCCGGTTCACCTCGTTGTGGATTCGATCCCTCAGAGAGACTTCAAGCATAGAAAAAAGAAAAGAAAAGAATCCATTTATTTGGCGCACACCCTTATATACCACATACAGTAGTGGTAGACTAATAATAGTTTTAAACAAAGAAAGCAGAACAAAAAAGAAAGAGAAACTGATAAAAAAGACAATCAACAAATGTGAGTCCAACGGTTGCGCCAAATAGGTCCAGTTCAGCATAAATGTCAGACAACTACGTAGCAGTTGCCTGACGCTGGTTTTCAACTGAACATAGCACATTTCCATAACAGTCCAATCCCTCTCATCGGCCTGATATTCCCACTGCTGATTATTTTAGGCCATTAATGTTTATTTTTCACTATCTTTTATGTAACATTTGCTAAGGCAGGTTCAAATCTAGTTTATTAATGAAAGTTTTAAGGATATGAGGAACAGGGTTTAAAGTGAACACATACTTCATAGAAAAGGTAGGATCCTCAGACCAAGCACGTGTTGTGTCTAACTTGCCCTTTGGTTGATGTCAAGAAGTTGTATGTATGCTAGTTGTTCGGTAAATTCTGCTTGCGAGATCTAGGATTTGCGTAGCGTCAATAGGACGTCTTACTTGTATGCAGCGCTGTAGATACCGTTTCAACGTAAAGCGAAATATATTTTACTAGCGGCCGCCAGTGACTTCGTTCGCGTGGAGTTAGTTATGCTGGTCTCAGCATGATGTTAGATAGCCTAAAGCCTTCTTGAATTAATGAACTATCCAACGCAAAAAGAACTTTTCAACTCGGAGTAATAGTTCCTGAGATTAGCGCATTCAAACAAACATACAAACAAACTCTTCAGCTTTATATGTATATTAGTATAGATATGCAAACAGAATATTCCCAACAAAAATAAAGAGTAATTATAGCGAAGTATGGAGTAAATAGCAAAAATTCATTCTGTGTTTCAATATTTGTTGAGCTGCCTTGAGAAAAGTGTTTGTACAGTGTACCGCCTTAGCGGTAAGATGACTCAAGAAATGTACTTAATAAACGCCAAAAAACGTTTAAAAAGTGTCGAGTTTTTATTAAGCTTATGTATTTGGGTTGTAGTTAAGATAAAATTACTTTTTTGAATTGGCGTGTAACAAAAGACGTTCAAAATCTAGTTACAAACCCATTTCAGTGACACAAACCTTTCGAAAATTTAGATAAACAGAGATGAACATCATGATGATGAGGATACAAATCAGAGATTAAAATTACGAGAATTGGCCCTCAGTATTACTAGTATTACATTTTAAGCAAGCATTGTTAAAACGTAAAAATATGATTTATTCAAAGTGCATAATAATTTTGTAAAATTCTTATCAAACTTTTACCAATTAAATTAATTCGAAACAAAATTTTTTTAATAATGTTTTTCAAAAATAAAAACCCTTGTTAACAACAAAAAAATAACAACCGACTTCCAAATAAACACTGCAAAATGGAAAATAACTAATTTCGGATGTCGGTGGCAAAAATGAATATACATGTCATGATCATGGTGTCTGGTTTTCTTATCATGGTTTTTTTTTTTTCATGGTACAGAGCGCTAGTTTATTAAGAGCCTATTCACTCTAGCCTTGAATACACTTAAGTTTTAGTCCGACGGAAACACCGCCGCTGGCAAATTGTTCCAGTCCCTCGGTGTATGCGTTATAAAAGAGGAGGCGAAACTCTTCGTTCGGATCGTAGTAGTGTCAACAACGTAAAGATGGAAACTTGCTGTAGGTACCTTGAAAATATCTGCTTACCAACAAAAAAGAATCATCAAAATAGGTTCATAAATGACGAAGTTATCCGCGAACAAACATTAAAAAGCATAGATCGAATTAAGTGGCCTACTCTTTTTTGAAGTCGGTTAAAAATAATATAAATAATTCATGCTATAAATCTATACTAGTCTATACTAGTATATAAAGCTGAAGAATTTGTTTGTTTGTTTGTTTGAACGCGCTAATCTCAGGAACTACTGGTCCGATTTGAAAAATTCTTTATGCGTTGGATAGCCCATTAATCCAGGAAGGCTTTAGGCTATATAAAGGATCACGCTGCCATCAATAGGAGCGGAGCATAACTAACTCCACGCGAACGAAGTCGCTGGCGGCCGCTAGTATGAAATATTTCGTTACAATCTCTTTTATTACCAAACTTTTGACTTTGAGTCTTGTATGTAAAAAAAAATTATTGCAATATTAACATTACTAATATTTAATAATACATTATATTAACGTTGTATAAAACAACGTTAACAATTGGTATTCATGCAATCAAAAATCAAAATCAAAGAGTTTATTTCAAATAAACCAGTTACAGGCACTTTTGAATTGTCAGAAGGTCGGTCAGTTAGTAAGATGAAGCTAGTCGCCCATTCCAAAGAGTAGGTACCTATGGAGAAGAACGGGCAAGAAACTCCATGGACACTTTTTTTAATTATCAAGCTATTCATACAAATATCTGATTACATCATTCATGTTGAAATCAACCGTGTGTGAACGATGCAGAAAAATATTGTACACTAAGAGCGTCCATTACGGAAAACACAAAAAAAGACGTGTGGCACTCGGGGACTGCCGCGGTAAAGCTATTGCATAGCATTTTGTATCAATTTATGCAATTATAATTATTTATTTATTTTATTTATGCAGTATTTCTTTTTCTTTGATATTAATTCAAGTTACACTTTTTAAGCGTGGTGACCGATAAGAAAACAAATTTTTCTTTTATTAAATAAATAAAAAGTTAATATTTTTTTTTTTTTTTAAATGGGACAAACCCGCCACACTTTTCCCAACCACTGCAACTCCTGAAAGCCAGAATCAACAGTGGCGACCGCCAGAAAAACGCCGAGCAATGAAGCTCGACGAGTCCCGGAGAAACGATTCAACTGTCTTGGGTCCCGCAACGAAATTAATCAGAAAAGAATAGCGGAGGAGTAAGAAAAAAGATATTTTTTCCACTTCCCTCCATAACAAGCAGGAGACAGAACAGAACTAGGCCAAACGGCACAAAGGGACATTATTGCAACTGGGAGAAGCCCAGATTGCCAAACACCACGGAATAAAATTTGATTAAGTTAATGGGTCCTAAGTAGGTATTAGCTGTTACAATTGATTCCAATAATAGGTATGGCAAAAGCGCCTGAACGCACGGAAATTGGTTCTAGTTTCTACAAGGTCCGTATAATAAACGACTCCGGATGTAACTTGTACACTATCCAACATAATATTGCGTTCATTCTGCCAAAGAACACACTCCCACAAGATGTGATGTGCGGACTGTTCAAATTCACAGTTCGATGTAGAACACTGACACAAAGGGGAAGGAACAAGTTTAAAAGAATACAGTTTACTTTTAAAGTTGCCATGACCTGTGAGAAATTGGGCAACGCAGTGGTCAACCACCAGCCATGTCTTAGCCAGCCGATCGCCAACGGATGGAAAGAACAGATGGAGGTGCCGGCCCTTGATGGAATTATCCCACCTACTTTGCCATTCGGATAAGAGGTCCTCCCAGACCTCAGTTTGAGGTTTAAATAATCTAGAGATTTTATTAAAGTCGCGTTGTGTAACAAAAGTTAATATTATTTAAAATATTTTTACACCAATGACTGAAGGCGAAGGAAAACATCTTGAGGAAACCTGGGCTTTATAAGTCTGAAATCGCCAACCCGCATTGAGCAAGCGTGGTGATTACGCTCAATCCTTCTCTGTATGAGAGGAGATCTGTGCCCAGCAGTGGGACGATAAAAAGGTTGTTGATGATGAACGGCGTCGGTGTCGAATTATTTTTTATCAATTTAATATTTTCGAGCTGATCTTTAGTAACATAATCACTTCTGATTGCGTTAACATCTGACCGTAGAATTAATAAACCCTTCATCAACTTCTTTACTTACGTTCTACGTAGTCAAAGCAAACTGGTGGCAATTTGTGAAGGTTATATGCTACAAAAACTGGGATTGTTCGGGATCCGTGATTTTAAACACCGTAATCGTATATTTTAGGTCTTTCTGCTTTTTGTTCTTACGCCTCGATACGTGGTATTGTCTTGTCTTCGTAGAAACAAACAATAACTTTTTTGCCTCATCAATGTCTTCCTCACAAAAGCCGACGAGCATATTTTTATTAAACTTTCGTTGTTTCGTTTCGGAGATAACAATATTACAACTCGTACACTTAAATGTACTCGTATTAACATTGTTCACCGACATCATTCTGTAATATTTTATTTAATAAAAACTTCAACTTCAACTTTTGATCTGGTCCCTGTGGATAGATACCATAATTTTGCCAATAACACGTGTAACAAATTATAGAAATTCTTTAAAAAAATATTTCAGAATAATGGCGGATATCGCCAATCACAGTTGAAAAAACGGCCGCGTGAGCACTTTTTACTCTATAAAATCACGCGCTTTTATTTAGTAAACAACACTATAAATAATTTAAAAGTCCAGTGAAAAATTAGCGTGACATTCATCTTAGCTTTTCCGTTAAAAAAAAAGCTATTTTATAAAAACACTACTAAATTAATTTGAATAAAAGTACTTAATAATCAATTATATGAAAAGTTTTTAAGGTAGCCATGACAACGTCGATGACGTCTATGACATATCTCTATAGAAGACCTATTTCAGAGAGAAAATTAATCGCAAGTTTAGCACATCGCGACTATCAGTAACATGGCAAGTGTGTAGAACTGAGTTCGCGCCCTGCAATATGCATGCTCTTTTTGAAAATCTATAAATTGTTTTCAAAAGATGTAGTCGCACGCACACAAACATACCGTGCCGAAGACTGTCGAACTGAAACGACGTTAGACGATGTACTACGGCCTTCAAGCCACACCTCCGTGCCCGTCGGAGTGGGGAGCGTGAGGTTTTTTCGTTACGGAATTTCTGGATTCGGTCCCCGCGCTCAAGGCCCGCGATAGAAGCTATGCAATAGCTTAAAAAAATAATAATAATAACAATTCGGAAATCAATAAAAAAAGACTAACCCAACAAATAAATGCTGTTATATTATTATTTGCATGCTGTGACTTCTTATAAATGGAGAAGCACAAGGTCATATCCTGTTATTTATATTTTCTAGCATTTAAAGTGTTTTCTCTGTTAGAAGTCCAAATAATTAAATAAATTACTAAGCTTGGAACTTACTTATACATGCTTTGAAATAAATCAATAAGTACTACATAATATTATAAAGCTGAAAAATTTGATTGTTTGATCGCGCTAATTTCTGGAACTACTGGTTCGAATTGAAAAAATATTAAATAACTAGCTTTCCGCCCGCGGCTTCGCCCGCGTTAACTTCGGTTATATCGCGCGTTTTAGATTTCTCTCGGGAAAATCAATTTTTTCGGGATAAAAAGTACCCTATTATTTAATCCGGACTTCTAACTTTACGCCTGCAAAATTTCAAACACATGTGAAAAAAAGATTTATTGAGTAGATAAAGCGTGAAGAAAACAGTTAAAGAGGATCCCGCGGGAACAGTAGATACTTTCTTCCGGGATAAAATGTATCCTATATCCTTCTCCGTACCACAGACTAAGTTAAAGAGGTAACAAACATATAAATAATTACACTGTTAGTAGCCCGCCCGTGTTAATTTAGATCCCACGGGAACAGATAAAAGGTGTCCTATGTCCTTTCTCGTTCCGCAGACTATGTGTATGCAAATATTAAATATTATTAAATAATTATATTGTTATTTCTTGCCCGTGGCTCCGCCCGTCGTTGCTCCGTCCGCGTTAATTTCGATCCCACGGGAACAGTAGCTACTTTCTTCCGGGATAAAATGTATCCTATATCCTTCCCCGTACCCTAGACTATGTGTATGCAAATTTTCGTGATGATCGGTGCAGTAGTTTAAGCGTGAAGAGGTAACAAACAAACAAACACACTTTCGCATTTATAATATTAGTTGGGATATGGTATTTGATGGTCGATTTATTGAGAAAGATATATGGGTGCTGCGAACAATAGGACCGAAGAATATATTTCTTTTTTATTAATTTATAAACCAGCGCTTGACCGAAATCCCGCCTGATGGTAAGCAGTGACGCAATCGTTGATGGTAAAGCGCACTAGTTTATTAAGAGCCTATTCACTCTAGCCTTGAAGACACTCAAATTGTAGTCCGACGGAAACACCGCCGCTGGCAAATTGTTCCAGTCCCTCGATGTACGCGGTATAAAGGAGGAGGCGAAACGCTTCGTCCGGATCGTAGTGGTGTTAACAACGTAAGGGTGGAAACTCGCCGTACGACGGGTCGTCCGGTGGTGGAACGGACATGGGGGAATTAAATCATGCAATTCCCTCGCACACTCCCCAAAATGTATCCTATAGATTTATAGAACATCGAAAGGCTGGCTACTCTACGCCTGTGCTCTAGGCTTTGGAGACCATCTCAAGTTAAATCAGGGTCACCAATCAGCCTCTTCGCACGCCTTTCCACTGAATCCAAAGTGGCTAGGTGACACTTAGCAGCACCAGCCCAAATGTGGCTGCAGTACTCCATACACGAACGGACCTGTGCTGTGTACAACATTAGAAGATGCCCTGGTGTGAAGTACTGCCGGACCTTTTCTTTTCTTACCAAGTTTTCTGGCAGCCACCTTGGCCTTGGACTCAATGAACCGCCCAAAGTTTAGGTTCGAGGAAATCTCAACACCCAAAAGCTGAAGGCGGTCGGTACACTCCAAGGATGGAGGAAAATGAGAACAAATTTCTTTGAGATCTTCCGTTAAGTGCCCTGCGGTTCAAGTAAAATTAGTTTAGTTTGTTAACAACAGAATCGTCGTCATTTCGTTAAGAAAAGGATAGAAGATAACCTTTTAATTTAATCCTGTCAAATTAAGATACTCCATAGACAGTTTAGACGCGATTATAAACATGGCGACTAAAAATACGCCAGTTTATATCAGGAGCGCACTAATTTGACAGGTCTAAACTGAGATTTTATCTTCTGTCCTTTTCTTAATGAAATAGAAAGAAAAAGATGCACATAAACATAAAATTAGTTTACTTTGTGAACAACAGAATCGGCGCCATTGGCTCCATTTTTAGATTAAAATTACGGGTAAAAATTAAAGTAAACAAAATTACGTCGTTAGCTTTCATGCCTTTTCCCAACTATTTTAGCGTCAGCATTCAGTCTAACCGGACGCAGCTGAAGAGTACTTTTCACAACTACAACCGACTTCCAAAAACACTATAAAGTGAAAAATAACTAATTTCGGAAGTCGGCGTCGAAAACTAATATACAAAAAACAAAAAACACCGACTTCCGAAATTAGTTATTTTTCACTTTGTAGTGTTTTTTGGAAGTGGGTTTGTTTATTTATTTTTTTTTTTGTAAAAATCGTTTTTGATAGTTCAATAACATGCATTACGTTAATTATATGGGCACCTTTAATTTTAAGAAATTATTAGTTATGTACCTACTTGATTTGACTTTCTTTATTGAAATAAAAATTGTATTTTCGGTTGAGTATATAGTAGGTTGTTATTTTGATATATTATATTTTTATTTATTAATAATGTTCTAGTTTATGAACAATTTTTTTTGCTGTTTCTATTTTAATATTAAGAACTTATCTTCACACATCCTTTTAATTATATTAGAATTAGTTTGACACATTGTCCGCTTGTTTTATATAAATTCTGTTTGACGGCAAGTTTTGGCAGTAGTTTCGTGTATAAAAATTGTTGCAATGCGAAGGAAATTACATTCTTGATTTGCTACTCGTAGAATAAACATCCTTAATGGCATTTTCTCTGTACACTTAAAAACATTTTCCTGCTATTTCCTATGTTACTGTATATTAGAGTGATATATTGGGGCAACTCTATAATGTATCTAATAACGACGGCGATCATGTGACATCATTTATGTTATTGAGTGAACATATTTTTCGAACATATGATTTCTTCAATATATGGAGCAATTCTTTTTACCAATATGCTTCGAAATAATTCAAATTGACATTAATAGAATGTTACGCAATTAGGGTGTTGGTTGAAGCGTAGTTATTAATGAGAGAGAAGGTAGGTCTCTCTGTATGACGAGTAGCAAGTGATATAATACTAGGTTGGACTTTTTTATTTATTTATCTAACTAGCTTATGCCAGGTTACTTCATCCGTGTGACATTTGTTGTTCCCCGACTGACCCTGTCGCAACCCATCACCTGCCCGCGGAGTACTTCATTTTCGTTTAGCACTGTAGCGACTTGTTCCGACTGTAGCGGCTCAGCCGCCACACCAAACTCGTGCATCTTCGGGCATCATCGCCGCGGCTCGGGCCCGTTCGGTTTCGCAGCGCGCCAACACACGAGTCCATTGTTCGCCGCTGCGCAAGGCACTCCCGCGCTCGCTTGTTTATTCGCTAATTTTAATTTGCTCTGCCGCGATCATAATAGTAATTGTAAATTCTCATTTCACGCTTTAAAATTCTTCCGCCTAATTCTATTCAGTGTGCTATTCTATTCTTCCGCTATCCTAACTGTCATCTGTTGTGTTACTGTACTTTCTACCCTTCTGTGTTGATTGTGAACCCATAATATAAAATTATAATTGTTACTAAGACTTTTGATTTTTATTTGTGGACGATACCTACATGACATTTTTTTTTCATTTTCGCGGTTACTCATGCTCCTATCGTGATTTTATACAGCCTTTCTCAAGAATTGGACTTTCAAAAGCAATTAAAAATTCAAGTTGGACTATAGTTTCAGAGATACACGCATTTAAACAAACATATACTTTTGCTTTTTTATGTGTAATTATGTTAAGTTATGTTCGCGCCTTCGTTTATTGATCTATTACATAGGGATTCTTTTAACTTAGGGATATTAATGAAAATTATAATCTCACTAGCAACTAATCATTTTTATTAGCTGCTTATTTATTTATTGTTATTTATATCATCCAGCAAACCTGCAAATGAAGAAATTAAAAAGATATAAAAATTAAATAAAAATATTTCGTAAAAGTAATTTGTATTCTCATAATAACTTAACAAATTAATGGAATTCGCCGAGTAATTTGTTTTATTATAGGTTATGTTATATAATTATATATTTAAGATGGTTAGACCACTGTGTGGTAACTGAATCGGCTTTTGAAACTATAGTCGATACATACATCAGGTACGTTCCGGTGTGGTCTGACCACTTTCCACTTATTATTAAGAGTAATATAAATAATGTAAAACCAAAGAATTTGTTACGCAATACTAAATGTAACAAAATAAAATGGGGGGAAAGAAGCCACGAACAAATAGATTTGTATTATAAATTATGTAATGATAGTTTAAGAGACATTGATTTTCCGCCTGAATTCAATAACTGTAGCGGTAAACGTTGTGACAACAGAGACCATATTATTATGTGTGTAATTGACAGTATGTATCATGAGATTGTTGATGTATGTTCTATGTTCTATGTTATTGGTTCGGTTTCCGCACTCAGTCCCTTCAGCGGACCATTGTGCGTGGACCATGGCGGCCTTTGGCGGATTATTCCAGCCAGCCCACCTCCCTCCAAAAGCTCATCAGGTCTCCTAGCCTGTTGAGAACATCTGTGTAACATCTTGGTGCTCCTATGAATTTGTTTCTAATTTGGGTAACGCCTGTACACTCGAAGAGTACATGCGCAACTGTTTCGTCAGCCTCTATGCAGGCTCTGCACAGAGGGCTGTCCGTTATACCTATTGTGTGGAGATGCTTATTCAGCAGGCAGTGGCCCGTGATGATCCCCGTCATCAATCGTAGGGTTTTCCTGTCCAGGCGCAACAGCCTTTTGGTTAGCTTGCCATCTAGGGATGGCAGAGCCTCCTTGGACTGCCTGCAGCCCGGTGACGAGGACCACCAAATGATTGTTGATGTATTGTGTAAAGCCGCCTCTGAAAGTCATACTATTGTTAAACTGAAAAGAAGACGGACTGCCCCTTATCGGATGGATTAAGCAATAAGCATGTTTGTGATACTCACAGGGTAGCTCGGTGTAAGTTTATGGATTGGGTTCGGTGTGGTAAATCGAGTGAAGTGGAATCTTTAAATCATGATTAAAGTGGTGCCAAAACAAAAAAGGAGCAGATAAAGATGGACATCCTCGCTTCTCAACATTCGAAACATGACTTTCGTAACTTTTGGAATACTACTAGTAGGCTCAATAATAAGCCGGGTTTACCCGTGAGCGTCAACGGTGTGACGGTGGACAGGAGATAAACACCAGATTCACAGCCTAGAGTGTTCGGGAAGTTATAAAGACAATGTCACGTGGTAAGTCTCCTGGCCATGATGGTCAGAGCATTGAGCATCTAAGGAATGCTGGCGTCCATCTGCCTAGAGTCCTTGCCATGCTATATACATTAGGAATAGGACATGCATACCTACCAGCAGAAATGATGAGGACCGTGGTGGTACCAATTGTGAAGTGTAAGACCAGGGACTTAAGTGACACCAGCAACTACAGGCCAATCTTATTAGCAACAGTGCTTGCTAAGGTTCTTGGCGGTTTGCTTAGTACACAGCTTGACCGGTATTTGGTCGCTCATGATAATCAATTTGGGTTTAGACCGGGACTGTCTACTGAGTCGGTTATCCTGTGTTTGAAGCAAACTGTCAAGTACTACTCCGATAGAAGCACACCTATATTTATGCCTATTTTCTCGATCTGTCGAGGGCTTTCGACCTGGTTAACTATGACATCTTATGGCAAAAATTAAATAACATCTCCATGCCCCTTCAAATAATAAACATCTTCAAGTACTGGTACTTTAACCATGTCAACGTCGTTCGATGGTCGGGAGCTATGTCGGAGCCGTATTGGTTGGAGTGCGGGGTGAGGCAAGAAGGGCTGGCCTCGCCGAAACTGTTCAACCTGTACGTGAACGCACGAATAGAAGTGCTCAGTAGCACCCGTGTCGGCGGCCATATTGACGGTATTTGTGTCAACAATATTAGTTATGCGGACGACATGATGTTGCTGAGCGCTTCCGTATGTGGTCAGTCTAGGTTGCTGGGCGTCTGCGAGCGTTACGCGTGGGATCATGGCTTGCTATACAACGCAAAGAAGAGCGAATGCATGGTCATTCAGGCCAGGGGTAGGAGCTGTTTGGATTCTGTTCCACCTATTACGTTGAACGGTGTTGGGTTGAATAAAGTTCAGCAGTTTAAATATCTCGGGCATATCGTGACCTCCGACTTGAGGGGCGATGCGGACATCGATGGAGAGCAGAGGGCGTGGTTTGTGAGGGCCAATATGATCGCTCGCAGATTTGTTCGTTGTTCGGGGACGTCAAGATAACTCTTTTCAGAGCGTTTTGTATGTCCCTGTATGCGGCGGGCCTGTGGGTGTCATATACCCAGAAGCAGTACAGCGCTCTCCGTGTACAGTATAATTATGCGTTCAGGGTGGTGTTGGGGCTGCTCTGGCATTGCAGCGCCTCGTGAATGTTTGCCGATGCCCGTGTCGACTGCTTTTACGCGACGATGCGAAAGCGATGCGCGTCTCTGGGGCGCAGGCTCCGGATCACTTCCAACACTATCCTGAGCGTATTTACGAATAGGTTTGATTGTCAGTATATTAACCATTGTTATATGATTAATGTACTGTCAAACAAACATATGACTCAGAGGCAGACGTACTATTAAATATTTTCTCTTTTACTTCTTTATTTTTGATGTTTCAAATTTTGCATTATATATTTGTACATTATAGTAGATGATGTCTTATATATATCTGTATTTCTGGATTTTATTTTAATATAGTATTTTTTTGTGTTTTTATTGGCTTTAATGCCTGAAATGGATGGATAAATAAATAAAAATTGGCTCAAAAGGCCTTGACCCTGTTCACAATAAGACTCAAACGATATCAGCCGAAATGTGGTTAAAATACTTATACGAGTATGCCAAGTCCTTAGGGGAATACTACCGTGATACATGTTTCATTAACTACGCGTTAACGAGTTTTGGACCGTCCGTACCGACCACTTAAGCGTACATTTTCTGCATGTTTCACGGACACTCAAACGTGATCTAAGTGGTCAAGCTAAACGATGTCTGACAAACTATTGAAACTTCTATTTCTTGTACCTATAGTTTCAAAGTTTAAAGTCCTATGCTCTGTTCATGAGATTTTCGTTTATTACCAGTTTGGACTGAGAAACTGTTGGCCCAAGATTGCCGCTTCCACCGTGATGCACAGACGATGTCGTGGAAGTTCTACAGCTTCGGCATTGGCAGCATATAGGTAATTTGACTGCATGTTTTCAGGCAAATAAGGCCTACCTTCTGTGCCTACTAAGGAACTTTGGAAGGTTCAAAACACTACTGTTTTACGACATAGAAACGTAATAAGTAGGTAAGTAATGAGAAATATAGGCTGATGTCCGCAAATCCACGAAAATGCGTGTATTTTACGTGCGGGTTATATCAATAGTCATTCGATCGTTCCCAGCTTCTCAAGGAGGGCCATTAATAAGTAAGTAATAATTTATTTTCTAAAATATTTAGTTTAGGCACAGAATTAATAGTACAAGTAACTAGGTAATACCAGAATAGTTTCAAGAACAGTATCTAAGGCTTATTTACATTTGTAAATAAGCCTTAGATACTCATCGGAGTAAGATTCTTAATACTTTGAAAATCCTGTAGTTTGAAGAACTTTTCTTGTGTAGGTACTTTAGAGGGATCGACGACACGATTTACAAAATACTTATTCATATTTGCGTTATTACTCTGATGTTTATATTCATACTTTAATGAATGGGTTTAAAAGATAATTTGAAGTGTTTGTGTGTATGTGTGAGTTGCTGTGGAGTTCAACTGGTTGTGTGGGTGTCGTATACTTAGTAAGTATCTGTCAAAGACATGAAAGGTTAAATCTTTTAGATGTTAATTTATAGATCAAAATGAGTTTCTCTGTATCGTAATAATTTCAATTTAACAGGAAATTTGAAAGGTTTAAAGGTATCTCTAGGTACGGTCAAGGGCTGAAAATGTTAATATATTTTAAATCACATTCCTTTCCTACAAAAGTGGATGATTTCCAACTATTTTAACTATTATTTTCATTCAAATTTCTCGCAATAAGTAGGTATACGTAGGTTGAAAGGCTTCTAGGCTAAGTAACAAAGCAATAAAAGATCGCATGATCAATCAGGTTGATGAGTGGTCTATAAATGGCCATCTTGACCAATAGCGCTCCTGCCTTGGTGAATCTTCGACAGTTAGTCACCAGAAACCAGAAAGTATTCAAAGGGGGCATTTTATTACCGAGTACCTAACTGGATTGTGGAGATCAGATAATAATATGTAATCGTTCCATGTTACATTTCATATATGTTCCGTTTGATTTTTATTTTTTATTTTGCTAAATATCCCCTCTAACATTATTAGAGTCCTTACAGATCTATTTACTAAATATAGGCTATTCTTCATTGCTCTACCTTACACCGATACTTATAATTTTATTTATAATTTTGTTTTGTTTCACAGTACACCTACACAAAAAATATACAATGAAACCAAACTAATGAATATATCACAAACATACATATACAATAACTGCATATTAATTAGAAAGATACTCAATAAAAACATTCACACGCAAATACATTTTACAAAAAAACATCAAATACACAAAATTGGGCTTAGAAATGCTAATGATATACAATTATACTCACCACGCACTAACTATGGCAAAAAAAGTGTAATGTATGAAGGTGCAGCATTGTACAATAAATTACCAAAAACAATTAAAAACGAAAAGTCTATGTCAATATTTAAAAAGCATTTAAAATTACATACCTATATTCAATCAAGCGAGCGCACCTTAGTACATGCCACATCTAGTTGTGCGTGCTCCATGTGTTGTTAGCAATCTACCCTACATATTTTTAATTTTTGTTTCTGTATAGTGTTTTACTGTTACTGTACCTTTTAAATATTTGTTTAGGTTAGTATTTAAAAATTTCTCATGTAAGTGATTAATTTCTTATGAGAAATAAAGATATCTCAAACCTCTTTATTCGACTTTTAGGTTTTTCATTACGGGAAACATTTATGCTTATACTATTTGTTATTCTATATCTATATGCTATAAGTCGCATATGGATATAATAATAATAATAATTTATTTCACGTAAGATACCCATAATTTCACATAAGTACCTAAATACAAATACACAGCAACCATGAAACACAAACAAAAGAAAAAAAAAAAAGTAAAAAATATACTAGAAAGTTTCATTAAATCATTCTAATTACACAATAAATTATAGTTGACATCGCATTAAATACGAGTACATACATGATACAAAAAAAAATCAAATAAATCTATGGTAGAAAATGTCAAATAAAATTAAATTCAATTTCAAATATACAACACTACAAGAACACTTATTCCTTAACATTACTTTGTATGCCTTAATTATCTTACACCTTACTTTCTACTTGTATATTAATTATATATATATAGCATTGATTTATTGTGCTACCGTTTCTATGGATAACAGATTTTGCAATAGGTATCCGTAAAAAACTCGATGAATATTTTTCTATGTTTCCTGCTGGACATGAGTTCTGGCAAATTTTCAACCGCTATTTTGCATTCCAGCTTATTTTCCGCCTCCAGTCACTTTAAGGCGTGAACCGGGCAGTCGGTTAATATATGTTCGACCGCTTCTGGCTTGGTATGTAGTTAGATGCATCTAGTTAAACTGGAAACAAACCAATATAGAAAAAGGCTAGGGAGATGATTATGATGTATACACACGTAGGTGCGAATAAAACTTACCAGAATCATTATCTTCCTCTCCTCCTCATGCCGATGTAAGGCCTCGGTGGTCGGCCATAACATCGGCTGCCGGCAGATATTACCACCTACCAGACTAAGTCTTGTCGCCAAGCTATTCGTCGTGTTCAGGCATGATGTCTAGTGAAGCCGTACAGAGGAGTCTGAGCAGTTGTGTTACAATATGTGCCGGGTCTAATGCGCCAAATGTTGTTGTGTCAGGGGTTTGGTCATGGGTCTCCAGATTAATCTACCTCTGGCACAGCATGGTTGTCATGTTGTTGGGTTTAACATTGCATCACCTCGCTTAACTGCCGTCTTCCTTCGTATTCACTCAGGTTTTTTTCGAGTGAATAAGGTCTTAAAAACTAGCGCGCTTTACCATCAACCATTGCATTACTACTTACATCAGGCGGGATTGCACTAACACTAGTTTACAGTTATGAAAAAAAAACCTTTTTTTATATTAATTATAAACTAGCCTAGCCTATGTTATGCTGGCCTAGTGGTTAAAACATCAGCCTCTCGAGTATGAGTGCGCAGGTTCGATTCCAGGTCTGTGTCTGTGTCAATGTAAATTTTCTAAAGTTATATGTACTTTTTAAGTATATCTTGGACGCCAATGACTTAAAGTGAAGGAAAAGATCTTGAGGAAACCTGGACTTTAAGTCTGAAATCGCCAACCCGCATTGAGCAAGCGTGGTGATTACGCTCAATCCTTCTCTGCATGAGAGGAGACCTGTGCCCAGCAATGGGACGATAAAAAGGTTGATAATGAATAAACTAGCGCCTGACCGCAATTTCGCCTGCAATCCTTCTCACATTATTTCGGCGCAATATGTTTTACTCTTCCATTTTCCCGTTCCAGTTGTCGCACTATGACTCCTAATCTCTTTCTTTTTATTTCAAACCATTCCTCGCAAAAAAATACCTGTATTAGCGTGGCATAATGTTAATCTTTGACGCGACATCTACCAATATTTCCACAAAATCTGCTTAACCATTTCCAATTATGATGGGGTCGGTCTCCAATCTAATCGGATTTAGTTGAATACCAATATTTAATATGGAGCGACTGCCTATTTGACCTCTACAACCCAATTTCTGGTTAATACAATACCCCTTAGTATGGCTGATTGTCATAGACCCGTAAAGGCAGTCAGAGAACTACGAGTGGCAGCAGGGACCAACTTAACACTCGGTTACACGCGCAGGACACAGGCGTGCCCCAGCTGAATATTTTTGTCGATAAATCACAAAACTTAACAGCCACGACATTTAATTTCTGAGTACCTGTTGCAAATATCTTCGAGTGACCTTCAGTGACGCGCCAACTGCACCAGCGTACGGACATGCCCTGTGTAAGTATTTATGCACACCTGTGCCCCACGCATGTAAATACATAACTAGTAAGTAGTACACGGATTATTTGATATTTAATATGGATTTCTGCTTGTATTTTCAAAATAAGTATTTTAAAAATAGAAGGATAATATATATAATTATGTTAAAAGCTAGAAATGAAGAAGATTACTGCCATTGGGACACTAAAATCTAACAAACCTGATATTCCACTTTGTTTCAAGTCATCCAAAGGTAGACCCATTAACGACTCGTTATTTGGTTTCCAAAAGGAATACTTTAGTCTTACGTACCAAAATCAAAAAAGTAGTTTTAGTGGCATCCACCACGCACAGTGATAATACAATTGATCCTTCTACCGCTGAGGCAAGAAAGCCAGAAATCATTACTGAGTACAACAGGACAAAATGCGGGTTTGACATTCTTGATAAAAAGTGCAAGCTTTTTAGTGTAGCACAAAATAGTAGACGTTGTGTCTTTTTTTGACATGGTGAATATCGCCGGCATCAATGGCATGATAACTGATACAATGGTCAATCACAATTACCAGCGCAAACCTCGATGCGACTAGTTACGTTTGGTGGCTATAGAACTTATAAAGCCTCAAATGCGGCAGAGATTTAAGATTGAAAACTTACCTCGGACTATCAAGGAGAATATCATGATGTTTTTAGATGTAAAAGAGAGTGATTTAGTGCCTGAAGGTGATGTTATACCAAAAAAGAGAACTAAAACAGCCAGATGTTACGACTGCAGAACAGCCAAAGATCGATCAACCGGAACATTTTGCCACAAATGTCAGAAGACTGTGTGCAATGCCCATAAATATGCTATGTGCCTGGGTTGTTATAATCAACATGCAATTGAGCCTACAGAATAGTTGAGTTATGATAAAAATCTTAATTATAAGTGCCATTTTTCTTAAGTTTAATCGGTGTGATGCCAAATCATTTTTATTTTTTGTTTTAGTGCAGAAGTGTCTATTTTTTATTGTTTTTTGATGAGTTATTAAAGACTGATTATGTATAAAAAACTAAATTATTTCATTTCTATACATAAGTTACAAAAAGATCATAATAATATTGGGCCACTATTGTGCCCCGCGCGTGGAATCGTGTTACTGTATAAAGTGCGTGTAATGGAGTGTTAACGTAGATTCTACTCATCATCATCATCATCATCAACAATCTTTTTATCGTCCCACTGCTGGGCACAGGTCTCCTCTCATACGAGAATTGAGCGTAATTACCACGCTTGCTCAATTCGAGTTGGCACTTTCCGACTTGAAGTTCAGGTTTCCTCAAGATATTTTCTTCACCTTGTATTCAGTCATTGGTATCCAAGATATACGAGTACTTAGAAAGTAAATATAACTTAGAAAAGTTACATTTCTATTTGCCCGACCTGGAAGATTCGACTCGACTGCGAATTCTAAGAAGAAAATTTAAATGCCTGTAAAATTTAGCTCAGTGTAACCTCAGTTTTAATTATGTCAAAATATGCTTTAGACTTTAATTTTAAATGAAGTTAACTTTACTCAACACTCTGAAATTGTACATAACTCCTCCGCATTTACGTTGTTTTAAAATGTTCTGTATTATAACTTTGGAATAAAGTGGGTAGGTACAGTCTATACCGACGTTTTCAAATGGCGTGCCAAATAAACGCGTACACTTTTCATGGCGTACGCTGTTAAGCCAAGTGTTCTGTAACATGGCCCGTTTTTGGTACACTGGGGTGGCACACCTTGTATGGTACAAGTTCTATACTTGGGCGAATCTCGTACATATAATTACTTGCTGTTGCCCGTGATTATTATTATCCAGGATGAAAAATATTCTATACCTATCGTGGTTTACCCATGCTCCAAACCTTATACAAATTCATTCAAACCTTTAACGTGAAGGTGCAACAAAACAAACTTAGTTTTGCTTTTATAATTGGGTATCCAACCTTACGTAATTGACACCACTACGATCCGGACGAAGCGTTTAGCTTCGTCTTTTATATCGCCTAAATCGAGGGACTGGTACAATATGCCAGCGGCGGAATTTTCGTGTCTTCAAGGCTAGAGTGAATAGGCTCTTAATAAACTAGCACGCTTTGCCATCAACGACTGGTTCTATGTTACCATCAGACGGGATTGCGGTTAAGCACTAGTTTAAAATTAAAAAAAAAAAGACGTGTGGCAATATTTATCATTGAAACTATAGGTTTATGATAACTGAAATAAGAAACATAATTTTGCGACTTAATATCCTCTAAATACCTAGAAAATGCCGCGTCAATGGTGGTCCCATATTTTGTTGTGGACTTTTGTGGATCATTATTCATTTTCAAATTCAATGTTTTTGATAGAAAAGTTGTCCACCGCTCTGATTTTTTATCAGCGAAGTTAATGTTGAAATCGCCAGCCAAGATAAGTGGAAATTTATTACCATTTGTTTCAAGTATTTTCGAGCCACTCGAGTTACTCCAGTAAAGTGCGATGAATAAAATGCTCTACCTCGTCCAATTTTGGATTCGGAGAAATGTAAATTGCTACCATAACTATTTGTAGGCCATTTCTAAGTTTGCATAAGCACGCACAAATATCTCCAACAACTGAGCGCCTAACATTAACATCGCTAACGTGTGCAATATTTATTTCAATATTCGGAGTCATAATATTAGTAATATCATTTTTATTTTGGTAAATAGCTACCCCACCTTTTGAAACAGTATCTCGTTTGAACTGAACAATACAATTAAAAATTAGGTATTTCAATTGGATTATCATGCGTCATGCAAGTTTCGGTAAGAAGTAACACATTTGTTTGTCTCGTAACTGAATCTTGTAAATCGTATTTATGACTATTTAGACTGGCAGTTGAAAGTCATTATTGAAATGCCATTTCTATTACTAATGAAATCTAATACACTTTGAGCAATCGTCTGAACACTATTTAAAGACAGTCTTTTGAATTCTTGCAACAATTGAAAAAACGGTCGCGTGAGCACTTTTTACTCTATAAAATCACGCGCTTTTATTTAGTAAACAACACTATAAATAATTTAAAAGTCCAATGAAAAATTAGCATGACATTCATCTTAGCTTTTCCGTTAAAAAAAAGCTATTTTATAAAAACACTACTAAATTAATTTGAATAAAAGTACTTAATAATTAATTATATGAAAAGTTTTTAAGGTAGCCATGACAACGTCGATGACGTCTATGACATATCTCTATAGAAGACCTATTTCAGAGAGAAAATTAATCGCAAGTTTAGCACATCGCGACTATCAGTAACATGGCAAGTGTGTAGGACTGAGTTCGCGCCCTGCAATATGCATGCTCTTTTTGAAAATCTATAAATTGTTTTCAAAAGATGTAGTCGCACGCACACAAACATACCGTGCCGAAGACTGCCGAACTGAAACGACGTTAGACGATGGGGAGCGTGAGGTTTTTTCGTTACGGAATTTCTGGATTCGGTCCCCGCGCTCAAGGCCCGCGATAGAAGCTATGCAATAGCTTAAAAAGGCGTGTGGCACTCGGAGACTGCCGCGGTAAAGCTATTGCATAGCCTTTTTTTTATCAACTATAACTTGCAAATATAATTATTTATTTATTTTATTTATACAGTAATTTTTCCTTTGTTTTTTTTTTCTTTGATATCAATTCAAGTTTTCTTTCTGTTTTGTAATTTATTTATTTTTTACTAGCAACGTCATCAAAAGAGTGCGAAAAATGGTGACGATTAAGCAACTAAACTATATTCAATGTTTTCTGTTCGACTTTGATAAAGAGATAGAAAGAAGCTAAGCAATAGCTTAAAAATGACGTCATGTTCGTTATCACACCCATGTCAGAATGTCATGAAATATGATGTCGGCCATCTTGGATTTCAAAAATGAAATCATTTTCGTGATCAGCACCCTGAGTTTTGGCGGGAAAGTCAAGCTGAGTGTCACGCTCGTTTTTCATTGGACTTTTAAAATTATTTATAGTGTTGTTTACTAAAAAAAATTGCGTGATTTATGTAGTAAAAAGTGCATTTAGTAAATAGTTCATAAAGAACAGTGAAATATCGCTGCATAGTGGCCACATCATGACTTTGTCCCAAACCTCACTCGTAAGACGGGTCACGCGGCCGTCTTTTTCGACATGAATAATTCATAATTACGTGGCATTGGCTAAATGCACAAACCGTGCGAAGCCAAAAAATAAAGAAATAAAGAAAAAACCCATGAAATCTATTATATTATCACTCGAGTCAGTAAGCATGTAAAATGAGAAAACTAACATAGAACGATCCGTGTGAGAACTAAACGATCACTATTACACAACAACACTGATACCTTTGAGAAAGCGGACTTCCTCTACAATAGGGCAATTCCTCCGTAAGGTCTGTCTATGCTATTACTTATAATCTCTGTCATTGTGTGCTGTTTCGGTGCAATCGCAAGACCGGCCGGGCACTGAGGGGCAGGCAAGACAGCTATAGTATCCTTATGACTCTACCAACTGGTATTTCGTTGACTCGGAAACGGCGCACAGGGACCACCACGAAATATACTCAAAGACTCCGAGGTTCTTTTTCAATATACCCCACTGTTTTGTCATGGTGGCCTAGTGGTTAAAACACCAGCCTCTCAAGTATGAGTGCGCGGGTTCGATTCCAGGTCAGGCAAGTACCAATGTAACTTTTCTAAAGTTATATGTACTTTCTAAGTATATCTTGGACACCAATGACTGAAGGCGAAGGAAAACATCTTGAGGAAACCTGGGCTTTATAAGTCTGAAATCGCCAACCCGCATTAAGCAAGCGTGGTGATTACGCTCAATCCTTCTCTGTATGAGAGGAGATCTGTGCCCAGCAGTGGGACGATAAAAAGGTTGTTGATGATGAACGGCGTCGGTGTCGAATTATTTGTTATGAATTTAATATTTTCGAGCTGATCTTTAGTAACATAATCACTACTGATTGCGTTAACATCTGACCGTAGAATTAATAAATCCTTCATCAACTTCTTTACGTACGTTCTACGTAGTCAAAGCAAACTGGTGGCAATTTGTGAAGGTCATATGCCACAAAAACTGGGATTGTTCGGGATCCGTGATTTTAAACACCGTAATCGTATATTTTAGGTCTTTCTGCTTTTTGTTCTTACGCCTCGATACATGTTTTTGTCTTGTCTTCGTAGAAACAAACAATAACTTTTTTGCCTCATCAATGTCTTCCTCAGAAAAAGCCGACGAGCATATTTTTATTAAACTTTCGTTGTTTCGTTTCGGAGATAACAATATTACAACTCGTACACTTAAATGTACTCGTATTAACATTGTTCACCGACATCATTCTGTAATATTTTATTTAATAAAAACTTCAACTTCAACTCTTGATCTGGTCCCTGTGGATAGATACCACAACTTTGCCAATAACACGTGTAACAAATTATAGAAATTCTTTAAAAAAATATTTCACAATAATGGCGGATATCGCCAATAACAGTTGAAAAAACAGCCGCGTGAGCACTTTTTACTCTATAAAATCACACGCTTTTATTTAGTAAACAACACTATAAATAATTTAAAAGTCCAATGAAAAATTAGCGTGACATTCATCTTAGCTTTTTTCAAATTAATTTGAATAAAAGTACTTAATAATTAATTATATGAAAAGTTTTTAAGGTAGCCATGACAACGTCGATGACGTCTATGACATATCTCTATAGAAGACCTATTTCAGAGAGAAAATTAATCGCAAGTTTAGCACATCGCGACTATCAGTAACATGGCAAGTGTGTAGAACTGAGTTCGCGCCCTGCAATATGCATGCTCTTTTTGAAAATCTATAAATTGTTTTCAAAAGATGTAGTCGCACGCACACAAACATACCGTGCCGAAGACTGCCGAACTGAAACGACGTTAGTCGATGTACGGCCTTCAAGCCACACCTCCGTGCCCGTCGGAGTGAGGAGCGTGAGGTTTTTTCGTTACGGAATTTCTGGATTCGGTCCCCGCGCTCAAGGCCCGCGATAGAAGCTATGCAATAGCTTAAAAATTAAGAAAGCAAAACTAAATTTGTTTAAAACCTTGTATAAAAGAAATCACTATGGATATTTTTAGCTCCCTATATTTTACTTGAAATTATAATTAAAAATCAGTTATTGCGTTAGATACTATATCTCAAATATTAATATGACAGCCTCCGTAGCGTAGCGGTAGCGAACGCGGCCGCTGCGCAAGGAGGCGCGGGTTCGATCCCTGCGCTGTGCAAATATTTGTATGCATGAATATTTGCACTGGTCTGGTCGTGCCTCGGAAAGCACGTTAAGCCGTTGGTCCCGCTTGCCATACCAACATCTAATGGCAGTCGACACGGGTTGTTGGAGCCCTCAAAAGTTCAACATTTGGTCTAATTGCAATGCTTCAATATCGCCTTCGGGTTGTGGAGGTCAGACGGCAGTCGCTTCACGGAAAATATCGAAGTTTAGCCAAAACCAGCAGTTAGATGTATTAATAAGAAACTGGGATATGGAAGTCACATACGCAACATCGCTCAATGTAAAATATAACTTTACGACTTTATCCGTTTATACTGGACGCCGATCCTAACATAGTTGGAGGATTGCTATGTAGATTTATAGTAGATTAGTAGCTGTCCTTCTGTATGGCAGTGAGGCGTGGCCTGTGCTTGAGCAACACAAGCAGGAGCTGCGTGTCACGGAGATGAATATGTTGCGGTGGATGTGTGAAGTTACGCGGAAAGACCGCATCAGCATCCGTGGCAGTCTCCGTGCCCGTGACATAGTAGACAAACTGCAAGAGAGTCACCTGCGCTGGTACGGCTACGTTTTACGTAAACCGGCATCTTACGTGGGTAACAAATATCTTGCCATGGCGCCTCCACCGGGCCGGAACAAGCGAGGCAGGCCAAAGAAGTGCTGGCTTGATGTTGTAAGAGATGACATGCGTGCCAACAATCTCACACCACGGGATGCCAGTGATCGTGCGAAATGGAGGTGTAATAGTAGGAAAGCGGACCCCGGGCTCCAACGCGAAAGTAAAAAAGTAGTAGTCAAAAAGTTCGCGTACATCTAAATGTACGCGAACTTTTTGAAAGAGTGACTTTTTTTAATTACTCACCGCCCTTGGACTTTTCTAGCTACATTATTATCCTAGATTGCTAATTGGCTAATTGGCTATCCACAAGCCCCATTTGAGGGTAATAAGGACCTAGTTACCGGATATGAGATATGTAAAATTACTTTTTGTTTCTGGACCGTTACCTCCAATAACTAGCACCATCCAACAAACGTCACACATCTACATAACCGTTCAATTTGGCGTCGAGCCGCGACACTGAGACGTGACACAAGAACGTTATGATGAATTTAAACAAAAACTTCAGCCGACTTGTTACTGAAACAAAACGTGTGCTTTAACGATGTCTAACAAACGTAAGCAACGATAATGTGTGTGAAAAGCTGAATATACGTAATATAACTTTATAATAAAATACACAGTTTACCCTTACAGTAACTTTTTGCAATAAGTACTAAGAAGTCGTACAAGTAATACGTAAGAAATACAGGAGGGGCGGAGGATCTTTAAAAAGGAAATAATTATAATCCTGGAACATAGGCCTCCACTCAGTGAGAGGGAGTGGGCCTATGCCTAGCGCAGGTTGGTGTTAGCAATTTTGCCTCTTGGACATGCCGATTTCCTCGTGGTGTTTTCCTTCACCGTTTTGAAGACTGTGGTGATGAAATAATTAACATAAAATAAAGCGTCTGACTGGGTTCGAACCTACGACCAACAAGTTTGTAAGCTTGTTAGTCGCGGCCGATACCACTAGCCGAATGAGGGCTAAAAGAATATTTTACACAAACATAAACAGGAATATAAAAAGAAAATAGGATAAATAGAAGCTCAGAGAGTGTCATCCTCAATAATCACTTTACGCTTTATATAGTAGATTCAGAGTTTAGAGGCATTAGGACCTGGGAGTAAAGTTCACTCATCCTCCATGGAAAAGGGACGATCCTTCAACCAGACGGGTGTTATATCTGGCGGGCACTTGCCCAACGGTTGAAGTTGGGAACTTGTATGTACGAGTATGCTAGTTGTTAGACTTGAGACTAAGTGCTTAAAAGTAAAAAAGCAGTTATGCTTTTTACTTATTTCAAAAAGCAGCCTTTGTTAACTGCTTATTTGCTTAATCCATACTAATATACTAATCCGTACTAATATTATAAATACGAAAGTAACTCTGTCTGTATGTAAAGAACATAGGCTAACTTTTATTGAAAAAAAAATTCGAACTGATTCGAAGAATCTGCCGAAGCAGAAAAGCAAAAGCAACTAAATAGATAGGCATAAGTGAAAGAAAAGTTATACGAAATAATGAAAAAGTTGCTCCGCAAAAGCACTTTCCAACTTAATAAGTCGTATATATTTTGGTAGGATAACCATCACATAAAGTTGAATATGCTTTTTTAAAAAAACAACTTATTTTGCTTTTATAAAAAAGCATCCTTTTTTTATTTCTTTATACTTTTTTATCATCTCTACTAGTTGCACGGTAAAATCTTCTTGCGAGATGTAAACTTCGTGTAACGTCAGTATGACGCGTTGTTTGTTTAAGGCGTTTGTAGGTACCGCTATAAGAGTATTTAGGACTGAATCTCGAATATTGGTCATGTCTTTTCCAAAAACAATAAAATAAAAACATATACATTCAAATAAAATGTCTATGAGCTTTTGTTGACGTATTCTTTATAACTAAGGAACCTATTTCCGTGGCCTCCCGTTGCTTCTCAATTTATTTCTCATTCAAAGTAAAAACCTTTGATTTCTTTTTCATATTCTTTGTTGAAATATATCGAGTTTTCTTCCCAATATGGTTTTGTATTTTATTTGAATCGATTGAAGAAAATTGCAAAACAATTTTTGCTTCGATTTAGAAATAAATGAAATATTGATGCGATTATTAAATTCTTTGTTTCTTTTGTGAAAGTATTGGTTTTTGATTACGTTATAAATGAAATTGACGTTAGGAAAATACATGAGATTATTGATGATTGTTTATTCTGGTAACAGATGTTTGTGATTAAATATCAATTAATCTTATTATGTAATAAGATTTCCAAAAAATCCAGATTACTGTTCAAGGAGATTCTAGTTCTTAATTCTTTAGTTGTGGATTTTCTGAAAAGATAATACACATGAATTAGAAATTTTCAATCTTCTCCGAAGAATAGTAGTTCATAAATATTCGTAGAACGTTCTTGCCAGTATTTTATATGAACGAAAGCTTGTCCGAATGTTTGAACAAACGTTTCTTTAAACAAATCAAGGCAGTAATAAAAATGCATATCTATATAATAAACAACTAAGAATGGATTTTTTATGATCTGATTAGTAGTTGACAGTTATATTGTATAAAACCTGTCAAACGTTCAAATTCCTGTCAAATTTTCTAGCAAAGAAAATTCAGCCCTTGCAATAAACTTTCACAGAACCCTAAAATAAATTTTATCTCGTCGTTATGACGTAAAATCTCGTTAAACCACTTAAATCTTACCCTTGCTTTCTGCTTTTGAATTATTAAAGTGTACCTTGGTTGTAAATGGTTATTTATATTATAAGTTGCTGTTCATGCATAGCAAACAAGACGACGGCGCACCTGGTGTTAGGTTTTCGTTGGTATATTGGAGTATCTCACTCGGTGGTAGGCAATTACATCGGCCGCCGGCAGAAGTTACCAACAACACTTGGCGCATCGTACCCGGCACACATCGCAACACAACTGCTCAGACCCCTCCTCCGTACGGCTTCACCAGACATCAAGTCGGAACACGACGAATCGCTTGGCGGCCAGACTTTGTCTGGTGGGCGGTAACTTCTGCCGGCAGCCGATGTGGCCTACCACCGAGAAGATAAGTGACATTTACCAACCCGCGCTGGGCCTGCGTTGTGAATTATCTACCTACTCCTGCCCTGTGTTTAAAACTATAGGCTGATTATGAAAAAGAAACGATAGTCTGGGCAGGTCATGCGATGCGACGGAATACATCGGGGAGACAAGATTGAGAGGTTTCAAGCAGACGAAGCTAGAAAGGTCACGATCAGAAGCTAGTGGCAAATAACTTATTTTAATGACTTGTATTTCATAAAGAATCTTTTGTTTTTAATTGCCCCATACTATTTTTATTTATTTAAAAAGTACTGCCACATCACAAACATTAAATATTGAAAATATTCAATTTATGGCCTGATGCATGCGACAATAATGGCGTACATAGCATTGGCAGTTCATCGGCTCGAAGATATAATACAATAAACACAAAATAAAATAATACCTAATAAAAATACACTTTAAAATTTACCAAATAATACAGTAATTGTTGAAATATTAATAAGAATGTCTAATAAATAATATGTCATATAAAAAAAAAGAAAAAATGTCAATACAATACCAAGTAGACAATAAGTCAAGCTGTAAAACAAAAAATTATAACAAACAATGATTAACAATTAAAATTAAGGTGCATTATTATTTTGCTTCTAAATATACGCAGCGTATCGTGAAACACATCAAGATCGGGTATTACCATGATTAGGGAATGATACTCATCAATTATTCTACGGAGAGGTGCTTGCCATCCCAAATTCGATTTTACAGGTGGGGTATAAGAAATATATTTGAGTGTCCCGCGAGGATAAGTACGGGGAATCTTTAAAGGCATGTTCTCTAGAAAGTAGCTACACTGATATTGACCGCTCACTATTTTATGAAAGAAGGACATGCCTGATAAAATTCTCAGTTCACGAAGAGAATGCATACGAAACTTAATTAGACGCTCTTTGTAAGGATTTCTGTGGGAAAAACCGTACACACACTAGGAATTACTCATGTGTCGCGAATGCATTTGCCAACATTGTAACTCACATCACAAACAAACAGACAGACAAATATTTGTTCCGTGCGGGAATCAAACTCGCGAGATGCGGCGCAGTAGTCAATCACTCAGGCACTGCGCGAACCGTTTATATTTAGGTTACTATTCTAAAGAACACAATTTTTCTAACTTCATGTACAGACGACAGCACATAAAGCTACTACAATCTGTCAGATTTAGATTTTAAACTTTATCTTTAAAGCATTAAGGCTCAAGTCGTCCGTACAGGCGATTCTCAGTGCTTCTAAAGTTTATTGCGCCACTTTTTCATTATATAGATATTAAGTGCGGAAGCGCGTGTGTTTTGAGCTGATATTCAAGTGTAGTTTAGACGTTCAAAAAGTACTAAAAGGATAATTGACTAAAAAAAAAGTAATTAGTCCGTCAGTCAGATTTCAAAAAAATACTAGACACGATTTTTTCTTTTTTCATATAAACAAAAAATTAAGACGACACAGTGCGTTCAAAACTCGTGTGACGTCACTGCACGCTACACTTTTTAGCGAGCAGTGACGTCACCAGCCACCACTCCATCTTTGTAGCCTTTTATAATTTGTCAATGTTTATTGATTTGATAAAACAAAATATACCTATCAAATATTTTCTATAATCTGAATGACAGACTAAATAGAATCTTTTTTTTTTACCCAGGAAACATCGCTATTCTCGCCTTCGTTTGAACTAATAAGCTGTAATATGTTTCTGCCTATGGACATTTTAATACCAGTGAAGCTGATATGTCTGATAATAAAGCGCACTAGTTTATTAAGAGCCTATCCACTTCAGCTTTGAAGATTAAATAATATACAATGTGTAACAAAAACCCTGTTGTTCCTTCAACCTACGTTTTAAGAATCGGCGTACTAATAAAGCAAGTAATTTATAAAAATTGTTCAACAAAAATAATTAAAATAAATGTTTAATTATTAATATTTATAATCTGTAACTAATTTCTTAGCTCTGCAATTCTGCATGAAGAAACTAGACATAAGTAGAACATTTCCGCCAATTTATTTAACTTATAAAATCAGATATTCTAAAAAAAAAATCGAATTTGCCGGTTTTAATAGGTATTTGATTGTGGCCCCTCGACTAGACAATGATTACTGTTTTCTAATTATGACTTCATTAATGATGTGCTTGTAGGTAAAATTATATGTCCCTGAAAGGAACAACAGGGTTTTTGTTACATAGTGTATATTACACAGTCGGAAAACCCGCCGCTGGCAAATTGTTCTAGTCCCTCGATGTACGCGGTTTAAAAATCGAGTATGTACGCGATGTAAAAGATCGTAGCGGTGTCAACAACGCAGTAAACTAGCGCGTTTTACTATCAACGATTGCATCAATGCTTACAGGCGGGATCACGGTCAAGCACTACTTTATAATGTTGAAACAAAAATTTGACTGTCGAAAAATTCTTACACCCGTGACATTAAGGTCGAGTATTTCACACCCAGCCATTATCCTTAATATAAATACAAAGCATACTACTTAACCGTTAAACATGACATATTTTAACAACTCTTATGTCCTTAGAATTACGGTCGGGTATCTTGTACCCAACTTGAAAAATGACAACGGACAGTATTCTCGCCTTCTACCATGCAATAATCAGTCTAAACGCAGTAACAATAAAGTTGGGTATTAGATACCCAGGCTCAAGATCCAACGATCGTTCTTTAAGTCGGTGTCAATGACCTTGTGGTGACGCGCAGCTCAGGCCCCCTCGCTTCCAATCCCCTCAGTGTTACTGCGCCCGCAGCAAAAATAGGACGCGAGTAGTGCGGTGGGTAATTTATACCCGAGTGATTGTAATATTTTAGCTTGTTATATAAAGTGTGTACGACATCAACCTGTGACGTAATTCCTAGCTACGTCTTCGATGCTGTTATATCTTTATGAATTAAATTTGCTAACATAGACGTTCGAAAACATTCCTCAATTCGATGCGTTTACTGTAGTGCAGGATTACGCCGCGCAGGCGCGAGTTGTTTCTCTGTGTGGGTTTGCGTTTGGTACGTATCTAAGCAACCGAGTACATATTTATGTTTTGTTTTGTTTATATTGATAGCGTTTAGATATAGGTTACTGGTGACTCGCTAGTGAAATATGATTGTACAGATTTAAGTAACGATAGATATTCTCGAGATTTGAAACCTTCTTTGTGTTTTTTTTTTCTTCAATACTTTGTACAGACGACAGCACATTAAGCTAAGTACTACAATCTGTCAAATTTCTTTATTAGATTTTCATATTTATCTATAGTAAGGATTAAGGCTCAAAATTGATTGGAAATATTTGACAGTTTCGGGTAGCTTGTTTGGTAGACCTGCTGTCTTCCATACATGAACAATTAATTTATTATGTGCACTAAACTTTTCAGTTTTAGTTATAGTTCAGTGTAGAATAGTAGGTATAAATAACAACGTTTGTAATCCACTTAAATATCCGATTCTACAGTAAAAGATATAGAGATAGCCTCATGGCTAAAAGATAAAAGGAAACCCATAAAGATTAGATTCTCTACATTACTTCAGTCAGTCCAGTTAGCTTCTTTTCTTTAATTAATTAACGTCAAGTTTTGTATATGTATAAAATCCTAAAATGTATTTAAAAGAATGTGTAACTTTCTTAAGTTAATTTAAAACCTAATTTATTGTTTCTTTTCTGCTACAATAATGTTCAATATTTATATTTAAAATGACTTTTTAAATTTGATTAGTCTTCTTAATACAGAAGTGACAGTGCAAATAACTTATGTTCTATTGAATCTTATCATTTGACCTTGTACCAACTCTTCTTACTACAGAAATGACACTACAAATAACGTTCTATTGAATCTTATCATTTGACTTTGTACCAGCGAATTAAATATTAAGAAGATGTCCCATTCTTCTCGATATTAAATTACCTCCTACCTGTCTATATGGTTGCAGCCGGTTAGACTGAAAGCCAACCTCAAACGTTTTTCCGATACATTACTACCTCGTCCATGGCGTTGTAACTTCCAAGTAATCTAGGGCAAGCCTACTGATAACGACCGGGTATCATAAAATGCTAGGTCTGAACTAAACTGATGTTAGTAAGTAAGGGCATAATACAAATATGAAAGAAGTATGCCTCATTTAAATATCAGCAAACTTTTATAACTGAAATAATTTATATGCAGAGAACAAATTTAGATTTTTTATCAATTTTTTTATATCAGAAGTGTCAGTCTGTATATAATTGAAGTGTATGTATGAACTTGAAAAAAGACGATGATCATTGAGTTTGCTTCGGATATTTCTACTCAGAGGTAGTCAGTGAGGAAATGCCGGTTTCATCTAGTTTTAAAAAAAATAAGACGTGTAAAAGTGGATTGTGATCCTACTTGCATAATAAACCATTTCATTTAGTCGTAATTTGATTACACAGATAAAAGATATTCATTTGGTAATCGTAAAATCATTCCATAAAGTGGAATTAAAACTCCTGCCAAAATTACAAGCTATACTTATGTTTTGTTTTATTATTATTGAAAATTTGCTTATGGTCTTCTGTAGGAATGGTCTGACATGGTATAGTCAACCTAACATCATAAAGGTACATAGGTGAACCTTAGGCATTCTACAGTCCACCTAGGGTAGTGACGAGATTAGCTGGTGCGTTGGTTGAGAGGGACAATGATTAAAAAACTCTTAAATCTAGTAACACAAATGTAAACATTTAAGTATACATTTCTTTTTTGTTTTGCCGGTCTATTGGCGTGGCTAGCTGAGATTTGGTAAATAATGTAATTTAATGTTTTTGTTTAGTAATGTTAGCTACTGTACATGCATAGTATTGTATACAGTTAAGTGTTTTTCTTTTTGTAAATGAACAGATGTTCCGTAACTACTTTCCAGCGAAAGCATTAGGAAGTGGCGAAGGGCGGACGTTTTGAGGGACCGTCTTAAGTAATATGGACGTTTAAAAAGTGCTAGTTTAAGCCTAATTTGAATAAATGACTTTTAATATGATTTGATTGACATACTTGTCGAAGCTCCTGATGGCATCATCGCAGCAACAACGTTAATCGTTGTTAGATTGCATAATATATTACTTTTAGTTGTTAAGTTTATTCAAATGTCATGTTTTTCTTGATCATTCTCTGTCTTCCTTAGGTTTTGGTACGAATTACACTCTTTTACCTACTCGACTGTTTTAAATTATTTTATACACCTAGGAGCCTTCTCCATGGTCCTAACGAACCGGATTTATATAATTATATGAAGATCAACAATAATCAGCAATAATTTGAAGAAATTATATAATTGTTGAAAAAATTCCGAAGGGTAACGACAACGTGAACGAGTTCTAGTGGTGCTTTTAAAAGTGGCTTGGACATAAAATTCTACTGTTTATGTTGTTATTATAACCCAACACTCCTAAAGGTAGTATTTAATAGTAATTTAAATTGTAAAAAGGTTAGTACTTGTACAAATTGTTATTTTACTGTGCCGAAATCTGCTGTGTCATTGAGCAAGTTACGATTAACTTTAATCATTTTATGGTCTAATTGTATTAGATTTAATTTGTTTGTAATAAATTGTTTAAATTAACATTTAATTTTAACTATTTTGAAGTTTTTTCGTACTTTTTCATTTTATGTATCGACAGGTAGGTTTAAGTAGGTATCAGTACATTTTTATTATATTGTGTGTAGTCATTATATTACATTATAAACCTTATTATTGCAGTTACGAGTAGGAATCTTTATTATTGCTGTGATTTAGTTTTAATATTTCCAAAACTGACACGCTCAAAGTCTAGGTAAAAAGTGAACAACATAATCTAGTCATTGATTATTATTGTTATAAATTCCAGGGTTTATCAACCGTCACCCATGATGTCTACAAAAGGTGAAAGGGCCGATGTGGAAGTAGCCAAGGAAATAGCAGACCTTATTAAAAAACGCAGTAGCTACAAAGGTCCTATCACCATATTTTCTGGATTTTTAAAGTCACTAGATATGTCATCTATAACATCCAAAGATATCAGCGAAATTGAAATGCGTGTAGGTAAGCTAGAATCATTGTATGCTAACTATGACGAGACACAAACGAGGCTCGAATGTATTTCAGATTACGAGGCCCTAATGGCAGAAAGAGACGAATTCGAGTCTAGATATTATAAAATTCTCAACCATACTCAGGAAATTGTGTCTCATCATAAAAAACCTCCAGTGCCCAGTGAGTGCTGCTCTCATGGAGGCAGTAATACCGGTAATAACAAGCCCGTCAAATTGCCTACCATACAGCTGCCCAAGTTCGATGGGTCATATGATAATTGGTTAGAGTTTCGTGATACTTTTTTATAGTTTGATACACTCAAATCAACGTATAGATATCATCAACAAATATCACTACTTGAGAGCGTCTTTGGAAGGTTCAGCTGCTGTGGTAATTAACTCAATTCAGTTCTATTCGACAAACTATAGTATAGCTTGGCAATTGTTGTGTGACCGCTACGATAATAAACGTTTATTAGTTCACAATCACGTTTCGGCGTTGTTTAATATCGAGCCAGTAACACGAGAATCTTCAGATACCCTAAAACGTCTTATGGATCAATTTAATAAGAATCTTCGTGCATTAGAGTCCTTAGGAGAACCTATACAGTATTGGGACACGCTCCTCATTCACATCATGTCACACAAGTTGGATACCAAAACACTGCGTGAATGGGAGGAGTACAAGGGACATATCACTAAGGATCATACAATCACACTTCAACATTTCATTGAGTTCATGAAGATTCGCACTGACCTAGTCGAATCTATAGAATATCACAGTAATACACAGAAACACACAGAGAAACTTAAACACTAGATCGTTTAAGCATAAAACTATGGTTTCATGAGACGGTAATCCTAAAAATAATAATACAGCCAGCCAGAGTTCAGCGAAGTGTCCCAAATGCAGTGACGATCATAAGCTCAATAATTGTCCGCAATTTTTAGCCTTGAGCAACGAAGCACGACTTCAATTATTACCTAGTTTTAAGGTTTGCTTTAATTGTTTTTGCAGTGGACACTACGCTAATCACTGTAAGAAGCCCGGTTGCAAATTATGTAAGCGCCGTCATAACACTCTCATACATGTGGCAGATTCCAAAGACTAAGCCGGTTATTCCTGACGGGCGAGGTGATAACCATACTAGCAGCGCGCTCCCCACCACTTCTACCGATGTGAATCCCAGCTTGACACTGTCGGCGAGCGTCGCGGCATCCAGTCACCAAGGACATGGACATCGCGTTGGCGTTCTGTTATCGACTGTATTAATCAAGTTATATGATTCAAATAATCGCGAGCACTTAGTTCGTGCTATTCTAGATAGTGGTAGCACTTCCTGCCTTATGATAAATAAATTGTATCGTCAATTAAATCTGCCCTTTACAACTATAAATAAATCAGTTGTAGGGATTAATAATGTTACGTCGCAAATAAATAAAATGTGTAGGGTACCTTTAAAATCATTGGATGAAACTTTTGTAACTGACTTAAGATGCTTTGTTTTGCCGTCGATAACAGACAACGTTCCGTGTCATTCGGTCGACATAAGCACGCTTAAAATACCTAGTAATATACGTTTAGCCGATCCACACTTTCACACGCCCGCGTCTGTTGACATGATAATAGGTGCAGACGTTTTTTGGGACGTGTTAGGATCACGAAGGATATCTTTGGGCACCGGTAAACCTACACTTTTCGAAACTAAGTTTGAGTGGATAGTTTCTGGCCTGTTAATTAATCATAATGTACATCCTAGTTTATCAAACACAATTTGTAATTTTGTTCAGTTTCATCCGACTAATCCCAAACATTTTCAGAGTTTAAAAAACATTAATGAATGTTCCGCTATATCATCTGAACATAAAGTGTGTGATAATAATTTCTTAGAAAATACCATATGCAGTCGATCGCCGATACAAAATTAGTGTGCACAAAGCGTTGTATGCTTTCGATTAATTACATATTTCACAAATATTCGACCCTTTGGGATTTGTTTCTTCTGTCTTTATTAGTTTTAAATTGGTTTGTACTTCATTTGTTGAGGCTTGCGCTCTGTGGAGCGTTAGTAGGTGCATGGCTTTATAGTGAAGTCATTGCAAGTTAAAGCAACATGTACAGACGAGGACACATCGGGTTACTACAGTTTGTTAGATTCCCTTATTAGATTTTCAACTTTATCTCTGAAGCATTAAGGCTCAAGGTTGATTGGGAACATCTGACAGTTTGGGGTGGCCTGACCTGCTGTCGTTCGTACATTATCATCTAGATTGAGTCCACAATTTTACTGGGTTGATTGACAATGTTGCCATGTAAGTTACACACATTTGTACTTATATCCTGGCAGTTGTGTGTGGCGGCACATTTCCATTGAGCATAACCCAGCGGATTATATTTCGCGTGGTGTTACTGTTGAGACCATTCAGTCACTTAACATTTTGTGGTCAGCACCAGATTCCTTAATGGAGTCTGCAGTAAACTGACCCGTAAATTCGGTTTATACGGAATCACTTCAAGAAACAAATGCTTACTCCATTTGAGAATAAGGTGCAAAATAATAATTTTATTAATTTTAAGCGTTTCTCTAATTTTAATCGCCTTAGGCGTGCGGTAGCTTACATGCTACGATTTATTGATGCATGTAGACGACGATCAGTTAAAAGCACTTACCTTTCTGAGACCGAATTAAATAAAGCACTGAATGTTATCATTAGAGGGTCTCAAAAGGAATCGTTCAGGGAATACAGTATTTTATGTAAAAATAAGCTCCTACCACGAAAGAGTAGTTTACTAAAATTTTATGTATTCTTAGATGAACATAAAATAAAGCAAGTTGGTCGTCGTCTTAAAAATTAAACTTTTGCTTATTAAAAAAAAAACATTCAATTCTTTACAGTCCGCTCATCATTTTACAATTTTACTTTTGAATTTGAACATGCAAGAATTATGCACGCAGGGCCACTATTATTGTTATATTGTTAGCGTCAATTAGAGAGGTTACTGGCCAATAGGAGGTTGTAATTTAGCAAAGGCTTGTTATCGTCACTGCATTAGGTGTTCTCGAATGAAAGGCAAACTCATAGCACCATTAATGGGTAATTTACCACAGCAGCGGCTAGCTCCAGGAGGGTGTAGACTATGCGGGCCCTATTTCATCCGCTAGTCGTCAGGGACGAGGTTGTCGCATCGTTAAGGTTTACATTGCATTATTTATATGTTTTACCACTAAGGCAATACATTTAGAATTGGTAGGTGATATGACGAGCAATGCCTATTTATCAGTTGTACGTCGGTTTATAGCTCGCAGAGGTAAAGCGGCTCAGATGTATTCCGATAACGGGACCACCTTTGTCGGAGCATACAATGATTTGGCTAAGTTTTTAAAGGATAATTCTGACTCTTTATCCGGTGACTTTTCAAATGTAGGAATAAATTTTCATTTCATTCCTGCCTATTCACCACATTTCGGTGGCATCTGGGAGGCGGGTGTTAAATCTACTAAATACCATTTACTTAGAGTGCTGGGAAATTGTAACCTTACTTATGAGGAATTAAATACAACTTTGATGCAAGTTGAAGCCATTTTGAATTCACGGCCACTCACGCCTTTGTCGTCGTACCCAGACGATATGACGCCTTTGACTCCTGGACATTTCTTAATCGGACGGCCTCTTGCTTCCTTGCCAACTAGGGATCTTCAAGACCATAACGCTACCCATCTCAGTCGATTCCATCGCATCGAGCAACTGCGGCAGCATTTTTGGATAAGATGGAGTAAAGAGTACGTGTCGGAACTCCAGCAAAGGACGAAGTGGCAAACTACAAACCACCCATTGAAGGTCGACACTCTAGTACTGTTGAAGGAGGATCACCTACCACTTGTTGCGAATTACACTCATTTACCTACTCGACTGTTTTAAATTATTTTATACACCTAGGAGTCTTCTCCATACTATAAAATATTGTGTATTCTTTTAAACTTGTTCCTTCGCCTTTGTGTCAATGTTCTACATCGAACTGTGAATATGAACAGTCCGCACGTCATATCTTATGGGAGTGCATTCTTTGGCAGAATGATCGCAATATTATGTTGGATAGTGTACAAGTTACATCCGGAGTCGTTTATTATACGGACCTTGTAGAAACTAAAACCAATTTCCGTGCGTTCAGGCGCTTTTGCCATACCTATTATTGGAATCAATTGTAACAGCAAATACCTACTTAGGACTCATTAACTTAATCAAATTTTATTCCGTGGTGCTTGGCAATCTGGGCTTCTCCCAGTTGCAATAATGTCCCTTTGTGCCGATTGGCCTAGTTCTGTTCTGTCTCCTGCTTGTTATGGAAGGAAGTGGAAAAAAATCTTTTTTCTTACTCCTCCGCTATTCTTTTCTGATTAATTTCGTTGCGGGACCCAAGACAGTTGAATCGTTTCTCCCGGACTCGTCGAGCTTCATTACTCGGCGTTTTTCTGGCGGTCTCCACTGTTGATTCTGGCTTTCAGGAGTTGCAGTGGGTGGAAAACTGTGTGGCGGGTTTTGTCCCAATAAAAAAAAAAAAACTATAAAATGCCTGCAATGTCATTATGATTTAGCAATAAGAGTTTTGATACTTAAAGTTATACTATTATCGTTTAGGGCTGGCTTTACACCAATTAATGCAATTTTTATGATTCTCGCTTTAGCCAGTTATGAACCGTTCCAATGTATTTCATTAAAACGTTTGAAATGGTTTATTATTTAAACCATATTATGATTTTACCATAATAACAATATCAATTTGAAAAATGTCTAATGGAACAGGAAAGTGTTATTAAGATTTGGGCATCTAATACCCGTATCCCGGATCCGGGGTACTTTTTTTACTTCAATATCGGTATATAATGTTAAGTCCAGGCGCCAAAGGTGAGTATGCAAAATCTGAGGACCGCATTTGGTGTATTTGTCTGAACTCAGAAAAGCATGCGATTTATGATTTTGAATGTTGCCAGGAGGTGTATTGGTCCAATTTTTTGTTTCACCCCACCCCCTTAGACATCAAGCGAATTGACTGAACACATGCTTTGGTAACATTAAAATAATTGTTTTAGTGCAATATCATTGTTTTGTTATGATTTAAGATACTCATAGTTAGTTAAGTGGAAATAGGACAGAAAAACAATAATTACTGATAAAAAATTAATAGAAAAAGCAAATTTGAACATATCATGAAAAAAGAAATATAATAATAGAATACTCTTTATTATGTACACCATATAGATTACAGAACATAAATATAAAGATTTTACAAAGGGTGACACAATGGGCGGTCTTATCACTAAGAGCGATCTTTTACAGACAACCTTTTTTATTTTCACAATTGTTATTATGCATTTACATAACGAAATGTTGTGTTTTACAATTGGATGTGCATTTGCAGGATTGAATCAACAATTCCGGCAGTGGTTGCTTAGTTATTTCTCGTGGGTATAATTTACCATCATTCTTTTTATAGCCTAAAAAGGTGTAATCAATAGGCTGTAGCAGTGTTTGCTCTACTTTTACATCTATTAAGAGCTTTTGCAGAAACATAATTATGTATGGGTGTATGCTGACCGAACACAACTAGAGCCTATTGATCACACCTTCTTAAGCTATGAATGGTCAATTATACCCACGACAAATGACTAAGCAACCACTGCCGGAATTGTTGATTGAACCCTGTAAATGCACGTCCAATTGTAAAACATTGGCTTGCTCTTGTAAAAAATTATATATTGATTTTACTTCGTTATGCAAATGCATAAATAACAATTGTGAAAATAAAAAAGAATGATTATTATATTGAATTTTTTCATGATATGTTCAAATTTGCTTTTTTCTATTTTTTTTTTATCAATAATTATTGTTTTTCTTGTTAATTTTTCTGTCCTCTTTCCACTTGACTAGCTATAAATATCTTAAATCATAACAAAAAAAAAAACGATGATATTGCCACTAAAATAATTATTCTAATGATACCAAAGCATGTGTTCAGTCTATTTACTTGATGTCTAAGGGGTTGGGGAGTAACAAAAAATTGGATCAAAAGACCTCCTGGCAACATTCAAAATAATAATTTACATGCTTTTCCGAGTTCAAAACCAAACACCGAATGCGGTCCTCACATTTTGCACACTCAACTCAATCCAAGCGCCCTGACTATCAAAACAAATTTTTACCTGGGACTTACCCAGGTAAAAAATTGTTTTAAAAACAGCATCTTTTAACTCGAGGTTAATTAATATTACTAACACTTTGGAAAAAATTGTATTTTAAATGTTGTTGTTTTTTTTTATTTGCCTGTCGGTCAATACAAGAGGTCCATAGAACAACAGAAGTACCTACTATTCCTGAGATTCTTGAGGCGAGAAGGAAGGTAGGGGACGGTGAGGGTGCTTGCATACGCTTTAATGGACCAAGTTAATAGTGAAACACGAATTTGTACAGTAAATTTTGCCTTTAAATAATTTTTCGAAATTTTTATTGTATACTAAGTAAACTTGGATGCCTCCATAAGGATTATAAAACTAGAGATACAGGCTTATATGCTTCAAACATCTGTATAGTGATTTTTTCGAATAATGTATTTGTTAGGAGATATAACTGCAAAGGACTTTTCTCGGTGGTAGGCCACATCGGCTGCCGGCAGAAGTTACCACCCACCAGACAAAGTCTTGCCGCTAAGCGATTCGTCGTGTTCTGGCATGATGTCTGGTGAAGCCGTACGGAGGACGGGTCTGAGCAGTTGTGTTGCGATGTGTGCCGGGTACGATGCGCCAAGTGTTGTTGTGTCGGGAGTTTGGTCGTGGAGGGTCTCCAGATCAATCTCCCTCTGGCGCAGCATCGTTGGTCGTGTCGTTGGGTTTAACATTGCACCACCTCGCTCAACTGCCGTCTTCCTTCCTATTCATAAGTTTTTTAAGTGAATGGGTTTACTAAACTAGCGCGCTTTACCATCGACGAATGCATCACTGCTTACCATCCGGCGAGATTGCAGTCAAGCGCTAGTATATAATTATTTAAAAAAAAAGGATCACGTAGTTTAACACAGGCCTTTCCCAGTAAACTTTGTTTAACACTGTCGATTCATCCTACCAGAATAATCAATAAAGTGTAATTTTTTGTCAACTAACATATTCACTGACTGATGTCTATCATATAATTGTATTAAAAGACGTGATTTTGTATTTTAAAACCTGTGATTTATCATTTTGTAGTTACACATATAAGCCATTTAAAAGAATCAACCAAGGAGAAAGACAGTATTTAAATTTTATTACCGATGTATTGATTGATTCCATTTTATCAATATCGGAATCCTAGAATCCCCCTAAATATTGAAAATTTCTTTACTCTGTATCTTTTGTATGCGGTATTGTTTCCTATATGTACTTAAATTAAGGAATATGTACTTTTGAATCTTGCAAACTCAAATTGACTTATAATTCAATTTATTTACTCTTTGTCTTTCTATTCTTTACAGATTTTACCATCATGGCAAATAAGGACCAGACAATGATGTTCGATTTCTGCGATGCGTTATTAGGAGATGAATATGGCAGTGACGAAGAAAATGGTAATCTTACCATGACTGCCTCGGATAGCGACACAGAACAGGAAATAAGTGATGAAGAAGGACTCATGGTTACAGAAAGCGAGAAAGAAGATGCCACTTACAAGGGTAAAGATGAGACAAGTTTATGGCAGTCTAATCGAATTCAAGATACAAAAAAGCCTAAAGAACCAATTCAACCCGGTGCAAAACCTTGTGCTCAGAAAGCTAAAACCGAACTGGAATGCTGGAATTTGTTCTTCAGTAATGATATGATTGATAATATACTACATCACACTAACGTTGAAATAAAATCAAAAACGTTCCCTGATAGTAGTCAAAATAGTAAACCTAAAAATGCTAATATGAGGACTCACATTGTCAAAGAGACAACTAAGGAAGAACTCATGGCTTTATTCGGGCTAATGTATATCGCTGGAATAAATAATCCTACCGGATACAACTTGACTGATTTATGGAGATCCGATGGAACAGGCGTTGATATTTTTAGGATGACCATGTCACTACAACGGTTCAATTTCTTACATAATTGCTTGCGGTTTGATGACGCTTCTACTAGAGAAGAAAGAATTAAATTTGATAATCTTGCTCCAGTCAGATCGATATTTGATACGTTCATTACAAACTGTCAGGATGCTTATACACCGAGCCAATTTCTCACACTCGATCAAAAATATATACCGTTCCGTGGTGACTGTCCCTTTCGACAATTTATGCCAAACACCGCAGCTGCGTATGGAATAAAAATGTATGCGTTAGTAGATAATAAAGAATTTTACACAGTTAACCTCGAAATATATGCTGGCGATCAGCCTGATGGACCGTATGCGATCAGTAACCAACCAGCTGACATAGTTGAAAGGTTGGTGAAGCCGATTAGCAAAACAAACAGGAATGTAACTTTTGATAACCGATTCACAAGTTTTGCACTTGTCCAACGTTTACTGAAGGAACACGGGTTGACGTCTATTGGAGCCCTTACAAAAAATAAAACTGGGATTCCGCACAGTTTCTTGGCTACGCGAGGAAGAACAGTACATAGCTCCCGATTTGGATTCCATAAAGACATGACGCTTGTATCGTACATGCCGAAAAAATCTAAAGTTGTCCTATTGGTATCCTCGTTCCATCATGAAGCGACTATGGACCTCAAAATCGCTGAAAAGCCAAAGCCAGAAATGGTGTCATTTTACAACTCTACAAAAATCGGTGTTCAAGTCGTTGATAAACTTATCAAAATGTTTGACGTCCGTAATTATTGCAGAAGCTGGCCTCATATAATACTTTACACTATGATGAATGTTGCTGCTATAAACGGATTTATAATTTATCGTGAAAATAACAACTGTACTAGGAAAGATAGAAGATGCGAATTTAATAGAAAGCTAGGTTTGGCGCTGCTGGAGCCACACCTTAGATTGAGGAAAGATAAAATTAACTTGCCTCGGGAACTGCGCAAAAGAATCTTTGAACAAATGGGGGAATCATTGACTAATCCACCAACTAATTCAACTGATCCTAAACCTTACAAACGGTGCAGAGACTGCCCTTCTTCCAAAGACAGGAAGACAAAGTACGCTTGCCTTGAATGCAAGAAACCCATATGCTTGCAGCATGTCGTTGCAATGTGTGAGAATTGTATTTCATTCGCGATTGAATAATTTGTAGATTAATTAATGTTGAGTCAATATACCATAATTACTATGTTAATACTTAATTCACTTTAATAATAAACAAAAATATCTGTAAAGAATTTCTAATTGGTTTTTCATCATAAAACGTTCATATTAATTCTAGCTTATAATTGTCACTTACGAAGATTAAATTACGGTATTAAAACCTTTCACTTTACTAACCGACTTCAAAACGGAGGAGGTTACTCAATTCGACCATAAATGTGTTCTTTTGTGTTATAAAGGATATAATAATAGTAGTTTATATGTACAGTTTCATACACTACTTTATCTAATCTCATACATTGTATTGAATATATGAAATAAAAGATAGAGATTGATCACTTGACATTTTAAGAAACAATAATAATCAATTATGTGTCCAGCGAAATACAACAACGACTTGTAATGCAAAGAAACGTATTTGGTGCCAAATATCTGCACCCTGCATCACCGCGCACGCGCCAAAGCGCGCGCAGCCACAGATAAATAATGAAATAGTGCTGTCTATGGTTTGTAATCTGTACGGTAATGAAAAAAAAATATTATAACATTATTTTATTAGAGCAATAATGTTATAATTTAATTTTTTAATTTCCTTTCGATATACTATTGGTAAAGTACCCACGTCAATATAAATTATTTTTTAGTTTTATATTTGTAATTTTTTGATATGAGAGTATATAAATAGTATTGTATTCTATTTGTGTTTGTTCTATGTACAAACACAAATAGACTAAACATAGAAATAGACTAGAGAAACTAAATACGACTCTATAAAGGTGTACAAAGTTAGATTATGCGTGATGTCCATAATTACATGAAAGTATTCAGTGCTTACCACATAATACAAAGACCAGTGCTAGTTTTCAACTAAATAATTATCTCACTAACACAGCTATAGCTTCTAAAATATAATTCGTTAGTTCCAGGAACAGTTTCAGACTAATTTGCATCGATAGCGGACCCTGTGTGACAAAGGTAGTTCTGTTCTGTAGTAGTTTCTAGTTAACTAGTGTCTCCTTTGGGTTGTTCGGCATTTGGACACTTCATATTTGTGAACGAGGTGTGCTGAAGGTAGTCAAATTCAAAATGAAGCCTAGTCTAGAAGAATAACTGAAATTGTTGTACATGAACCTATGTATCTACCTAGATATTGAACCAATGTTACAATAGAATAGAATATAATAAAATACTCTTTATTATGTTACACCATACTTATACATTACAAAAACATTATAAGTAAATATAAAGATTTTACAAAGAGTGACAGGATGGGCGTTCTTATTGCTAAGAGCGATCTTTTACAGACAACATTTTTTTTAGTATAAATTATAAAATAGCGCGTGACCGCAATCCCGCCTGATGGTAAGCAGTGATTTGGATGAAATACTAAAGGGAAGGAGAGAGAAATAATGTAGGTAGTCTACAGTGTACTATATACATAGATTATATACTTTATTAACATGTAAATAAGTTAAATGTATCATACTAGTCTAGTAAATATATACATCTAATTAATAACATCAAACAAGAGCAAATAAAATATAATGACATATTTGAGCACTCCTCAAGGACATGGGCATGTCATTCCATAGCCGAAATGCTTGTACAGTAAAGAATGTCTAATTAGGTTTCCCGATGGCCTCAGACATCTATTTTGTGTGTCATGAAAGAAGTTGAAACGTTATTTTAGACTAGCTGCGCTACGCGGTTTTACCCGCGTAGGTTTCGATATGCTCCGCTCCTATTAGTCGCAGCGTGATGTTCTATAGCCTAAAGCCTTCCAGGATTATGGGGCTATCCAACGCAAAAAGAATTTTTCAAATCGAACTAATCGTTCCTGAGATTAGTGCGTTCAAACAAATAAACAAACTCTTCAGCTTTATGTAAAGATAGCGGCCGCCATCGACTTAGTTCGCGTGAAGTAGGTTATGCTGCGCTCCTATTGGTCGCAGCGTGATGTTATATAGCCTGAAGCCTTCCTGGATTATTAATCCAACGCAAAAAGAATTTTCCAAATCAGACCAGTAGTTCCTAAGATTAGCGCGTTCAAACAAACAAACAGACTCTTCAGCTTTATACATTAGTATATATAAGAGGCGTTTTTAAGATTAAACAAAATGCTGTAGAGCTGCAATAGGATATGAGAATTCCGGCGAAGACGTATGGGAAGCCACATAAGCTTTGTACGAAATTCAGATATGTGATCATATTTGCGCAGGCCAAATACAAACCTTATGCAAAAGTTTTGAAGTCACTCAAGTTTATCTAGTGGTGCTTCAGTAAGATCTGGATAACTGACATCTGCATAGTCAAGAATGGGAAGTAAAAGTGCTTGTGCAAATGCAGTTTTTGTGGCAGCAGGAATAAAAATATGTTATATTTATACTTATAAAGTAATGACCATAGCTATGGTTAGAGCCTCTAACCCGGGTCTTGGATATGGAATACATTTAGCTGCAAAAGCGTTAAGGCGTGAGGTTAGCAACAGTCAGTAGCTTTAGTATAGACTTACAGTCTCATTACTAAACGAGTTCTAACTTTAGACCTAGCCTAAACCTGTGAGATGGTTTAATGTACTTTAAACATTCATCATCATCGTCATCAACCTTTTTATCGTCCCACTGCTAGGCACAGGTCTCGTAATCACCACGCTCGCTCAAAGTAGGTTGGCGATTTCAGATATTGGCGGTTTCCTCAAGATGTTTTCCTTCACCTTGTAATCAGTAGTTGGTGTCAATACTTAGAAAGTACATATAACTTAGAAAATTGACATTGGTACTTGTCTGACCTGGAATCGAACCCGAACTCATAAGCCCTCATACTTGAGAGGCTGGTGTTTTAACCACTAGGCCACCACGATTTTAAACATTATGCCGACAGAAATAAAGTTCTTAATGCAAAATAAAAGATTACGACGAATTGAGAACCTCCTTCTTTTTTTGAAGTCGGTTAAAAATTGCCGAAGGCTGTCGGTATACTCCAAGCATACATTTCGAAAAGTAGGAGCCAAGGTGAACGGGCTCCTTTTAACGGTGAAAAGACACCCCTGTATTTAGGCGGCATTGAATGCTAGAATGTTAAAAGATTCGTATTGCCTCATTCGGAGACTGTCTGTAATGCAACATTCTTTCGCTCTACCATAGCCTCTCTTTCTGACCGGATTGATTCCCTACTAGCCCTAGCATCCGGCAGGTATCTCTCCACAACTATGCTGTTATCTGCATACCCATAGATACCGGGCAACAGCAGATCGTTAATATGCAGCAGGAACAGAGTTGCAGAGAGAACAAACCCCCGAGGAACACGGTCATTAGTCGACATGGGCTCAGATGAGCATCCGTCGACAACAACTCGGAGGGACCGTTCAGTCAAGAAATCTTTTACCCAGCCAGTCAGGCCAGTCGTGCCATACCCGGTCGAAGGCCTTCGAGATATCAAGGGAGACAGCAGTCACTTCCCCATTTCTCTCGAGGGCCTCGCCCCACAAGTGAGTGGCATACACTAGTAGGTCCCCAGTTGACCGATTGCGGCGAAACCCGTACTATCGGTCACTGAGGAGATCGTTTCTTTCTCGGTATGCCAAGAGGCGCGAGTTCAACACACAGTCTATAATTTTGCAAATTATGGAGGTGATCGAAATCAAGTGTAAACAATTTTGTCCACACCAGTGTCAACCAACAGCCATAGGGACGAGAAGTGAGGGTCTTTGAGGTGACGGAGGCGCCGGCAACAGATGTCATTGCGGACATACACACACACTCCGGCACGCTACAGGAAATGATGCTCCAATGCGTATGCGCATGAGGGAGATTGATCTGAAGGCCCTCCAGGACCAAACTCCCTACACAACAACATTTGGCGCATCGTACCCGGCACACATCGCAACGTAACTGCTCAGACCCGTCCTCCGAACGACTTCACCAGACATCATGCCGGAACACGACGACTCGCTTGGCGGCATGACTTTGTTTGGTGGGTGGTAACTTATGCCGGCGGCCGATGTTGTGGCCTACTACCGAGAAAAGATACTTATTTATTTCTTAGAAGGTTTCAATTTTCAACTCATCAGTTTTTACAACAATTGTCATTATTGTAATAGAAAAAGCTGAGATGAAATCTGATTACTTAGAAAAATATCTTTTTGTCAATTAAAAATATCTTTAAGGGAATTTCAAATTAGATTATCGGTTATATCAAATCAAGGCACTCAATTTATAAGCGGCACTTTAAATTGCCATTCAATGGCACGTTTTCTGATCCATTGTTTACATTTTCTTTAGATACTTTCGGCGCACACAATAGAAGCTCCTATGGTACTTGGTAGTATTTTAGTTTTATATCGCTGAGATTTTTTTTTTTTGTGGAGTCAGTACTCGAGAAAAACGAGAGTTCTTTGTAAATTTAATTTTATACAAACAATTACCTCCCGTTACCAGATTTGATGCCCGCCTTTGTTCGTTGCAGTTATTTGTGTAACATATAATACTACAATTATATATTTTTTATTAATAATCTTCTTCTCTTCTTCTTCGAGGATCTTTCTAAAACACATCACTAGTTCCGAACATGGAGGTATAATTATTAATTTTGTATGAAAGGTGTAACATATACCTACTGGCGAGGTGCAGTCGACAGCTTACCGCCCGGTAAGGACCAGGGCAGGATCGACGAGTCGCCTCAAAGCGATGTCAGCTCATCGTGAGGGGGTCTACGAAGATCGATGCCTACCAGGACAGCGGGTAGTTTGAAAGAAATGTCGTGGTCCCTGGCGCACAGGGAAGTGAAGGAACACGGGTGGGTAATAATCAGTAAAAGTCTGACACACCCTTTCGCCCGGAGCGGGATAGGTCATTTGATGATTTCACATCCACAAAGAAAGGTGTAACCATATAAACTCACTTTGACCTCTTTATCGTATAAATTTATAGATCTCTTTATAAGTATCATAAGTGTAGACTTGTATGAGTGTAGGTTAGATTTCTATAAAGGAAAATACTTAAGGTCGAAACATACCCAAACGTGACACTATGCCACGCCACCCGACGCATATCAGTAGGCCTAGTACGAGTTTTCAATACGAAACTCGACCGTCGATAACGAGCGCGTTTGGCGCTCTCATTGGTTGAGAGTTAATCGCTGAATCAAACGCACTCGATATCGACGAACGAGTTTCGTAATGAAAACTCATACTAGGCCTACAGTACGTATCAATTACATGTATTTAATATGGTGAGAAGCGCATAGCCAACACGCTACGTGACCACACGCCGCAACATTCAACCGATTTGGATCACCGTGTTGCCGGGATATGGGCAGGCGCGTGCGCTCCATACAAGCAGAAAAGCTCTGCATACCCTAATAGTTTTCTAAAAAAATATATAATAATTTATATACTACAAACTTAAAACTGAAAGACTTTGTTAATCAGTTAGTGAGAACACTGCCATCTATTGGGCCTAGTGCTAACTACGAAATATCACTGGCCTTCGTCGCGACGGCCGCGCCACTTCTCTTAGCGGCGTAGGCACAAACAAAATGTGCCTCTTCCATATCTGTCTGTGTATAAAATTATTTGCTTGTGTGCCTAAATTGTTGTGTACGTGTGCGTGAAATTTCATTGACTTTTAAGGGCACGATAAGCACAGCTTCTAATAATGCTACGAATTTAAGAAGTTCAGAAATATAGCATGATTGTTGTTCGTTCAAATACCTTTTTATTTTAGCAGCTTATGTTGTTTCAATATTGGTTGTTTTAAGCGGAATTAAATATTCATTTATTTTAGAGTTTTTGGTTTAACACAAAAGAAAGGTTGTCTTTATAAAAAGTATTATGATAATTATATGTGGTTAGCAGGCTGTGTAGTGTGTACACACAAATAAATTGTTTTGTTTCTCGTGTAGGTATATTATTTTAAAACACGGCATTGACAGTTCGTTGTTATAAAAACTTAAAAGACCTTAAGTTTTTCAACCTACTTGCTTTTGAATTTCAATACTATACTTTATATTGTAATAATTTTCCTGAAGTTTACAAATTAGCAAAATTTAATAGTTATGATTCCAATGAGTAGTGCATTACGCATATTTATGAAAGATTTGTCTATATTTCCATTTTAAAAGAACTTTTAGCGATTTCACAACGATCTTATATATATTTAATTTTTACAGAGTTATTTAAAAATAGATAGGCGCGTTGATTTCATTTATAGATAGTAAAATATATTTTTATAGTTTTTTGAGAAATAAATTAAACTTATTTACAGTTCAGTTAGTAATACCATTTCATTGTATTTTGACAGCCTCCATGGCGTAGCGGTAGCGAACGCGGCCGCTGCGTAAGGAGGCGCGGGTTCGATCCTCGCGCAGTGTAAATATTTGTATGCATGAATATGAATATTTGCACTGGTCTGGTCGTGCCTCGGAAAGCCCGTTAAGCCGTTGGTTTCGGTTGCCATACGAACATCTAGGGGCAGTCGTTACGGGTTGTTGGAGCCCACAAGTCAGACGGCAGTCGCTTCACGGAAAATGTCGAAATTTTGCCCAAATCAGCAATTAGACAGGAAAAGCGGACCCCAGATTCCAAAGCTTTGGATGCGACTGGTATTAACCCTGAGATGATGATTTCATTGTATTCATTTGGGCAAAAAAAAAATACCTAACACCCCACGTATATCATTTATTTGACTTGTTCTTATCATCAATCACATACTTAGATGTTCATTGTAGCCACGCACAAACATCAATTCAATGTTGACATGCGAAAAAGTACGCGACTATGTTAAATTGAAACTACGTCTACGTTACGTTTTTTAAGTTTTACCATATATAAGCACAGAGATTTGGGTAGTAGGTATATCTATGCATACCTTCAAGAAAATCTCTGTGCACGCCCCTGGATATGGGGGTACACGCCACCCGACGAAACAGCGCAGTGTGTTTCTAGTTAACATCCGACGTCTTTATGGTGGTTATTCTAAAATATATTTTTTGTTTGAAAATTGGTTTAAAATGTCGAATGAAGAATTAGTGAAATGGTACTCAGGTCCCGCGGTTTCACCCTCGTAGGTTTCGTGATTGTTTTTTTTTATATGCTCCGCTCATATTGGTCACAACGTGATGTTATATAGCCTAAAAGCCGTACGGAGGACGGGTCTGAGCAGTTGTGTCTTCAGATCAATCTCCCTTTGGCGTAGCATCGTTGGTCGTGTTGTTGGGTTTAACATTGCATCACCTTGCTCAACTGCCGTCTTCCTTCCTATTCGCTCAGATTTTCTTAGTGAATAGGCTCTTAATAAACTAGCGCGTTTTACCATCAACGATCGCATCACGGCTTACCATCAGGCGGGATTGGTGTCAAGCGCTAGTTTACGTAGATCTTTGGCATTCATTAAAGGTAAACAAAAGCCCAGAAAGTCTGACAACTAGTCTTACCAAGGGTATCGTGTTACCCAGTAACTAGTTTATGGAGGTCAGGTAGGTAGTAATTCTAATGAAGAATACTGATTTTCAGTTGCTTAAGTTGGAAGCCGACTCGAAGATAGTTAAGAATAAGGCAAGCAGATTGAATACATAAGACTCATTATCATAAATTCTAAATACTTTACACACAAAAAAGGTGTAGGTAAGTGGATTTTTTCAAACCACAAATTCCACTCTAAACGATTCTCACCTCGAGAATTTCCACTTACACAACGCAGTTAGAATCCCATGAACGAGGTGATTTGCATACCCTAAAACTCTCACGTACGAACCCTTCAGTAGTTCTTAACTTTCTGCCAAACTTGTACCATAGTGTAACTCCTTACAGAGCCACAACTGTTTTTGGTACGTAGCCAAACAGCATCTAATTCGATGATTCAATTAAATGCTCCCGTGTCAGTGTCATTCAAGTCACCCAGATATTTAACAGAACCTGACAACAAAACCTAGGTTCTCCTAGATTTTCAAGAACGTAATTCAGCGATTCACATCAGAGAGAGTTCTCTTACATTCTTATAGTTCGGTGGGGCGGTATTCCGACAAGACCAGATAGTGATCAGGCCCAAGACCAACAGTTTTCTGAAACAGGAAGATATCACTTTGTCACCAGGACTCAAACACGTCAATTCTCCATGCACCACGATACCAATAGGACAGTTTGTTAGTTCGGAACATTATACTCCGCAAAATGCCTCTGTGAAAACGCTTTCGTTGAACCACTGTAAGAACAATACACCGTGCCCTGTGTACTTGCTTTATGTCACGAGTTTCAATTATAAGTATTATATGTTGGAACTGGTGACGTAATTTTAAGCCAAATGCATCGGACAGACTGATGATTTAGCTATGTTTAGTTCTGTTCACCTTTAAATTAACAGCCCAACTTTCCACGACGAGATATAGCCTGACAACTTTAATGAGAGCAATTCCCTGGCGTTCTCAATAGGGATGTTTCATGATCCCTCAAAAAATTAATCTATTTAGTCCGTCATTCAGATTATACAAAAATATTGGATACGTATATTTTGTTTAATCAAATCAATAAAAATTGACATATATAAAAGGCATCAAAGATGCATAGGTGTAGCGTGCAGTGACGTCACACGAGTTTTCAACGCACTGTGTCATCTTCATTTTTTGTTTAAATGATAAAAGAAAAATACCTATCTAGTATTTTTTGGAAATCTGACTGACTTACTATTTAGTTTTTTTTTAGTCAACTACCCTATTGTAAAAGTTAGGGCTGGCAAGTATGGCAGTAATGTTACTTTAAAAACGATTATTTTGTCTACCCACAATTTTATGTTAATGAAAAAAAATGAGCTTGGCCCCACTTTTCTTCAATAAGGGCTACTTCTTTTCATTTTTTTTATTTTATAAATTATGGCAAGGGTGCCAAGTCTAAGAAAAATAACTATTACATTATGGTAGTATGTTGTCAACAACAAAGGGTAGATAATCGAAATAGACCAATAAAAAATGCAAAGAATCTGCCAACCCGAACAACGATGAACTCATAAAAGGTAGTGCTGGTTTACCCCAATAAATTGGGACTTCATCAAGATTTCAACAGTATCCAATTTAGTCGGAACCAGCCTCGGATTTACGTCCAGCAATTCAAACTGAATGGATTTTAGAACCAACTACGTTTGAGTGGCAACTTGTGTATTCAATAAAATATTCATGTGTGGTTGCTGTATTTGAGAGTTTGCCTTCTATTAGGCTAAATGTCTATAGGAGTAAAGCGAGTCAGAGGAAAAGACTGAGGGAGCAGTGTAGTCTCCCTGTCCACTAAAATAGAGCCAGGCGAGCATAGTTTGCAACATTCTTGTAATTGAAATATATGACATTTATTAACGGCTTGTGGCGGTGTACAGGGCAACGACTGAATGAAAGATATCAATCGAAATAATTACCGATCCTATAACCACGTTGGACGAACCAGAGCCGGATTGATAGAACACAGTTTTTCTAGTTCTGTCCAATGGACAGACAAATTTTCAACCTATTCAATCTCATTGGATGCCCATACCCGTCACTTTCAATCAATGGGTCAATCGTAGTTTTAGTTTGAATAGAAAAACGCAGCACTTATGAAAATCATAGTGGAATTTACTGGCGTTGTTATAAGGTTGCGTCTTGGTTGTAGCCACAGGTAACTTTTCAAAATCATAGTTGACTTTATTCTCGGTAAAATATAGTTGATATGGTCGCTGCTATAGCAGTATATAAAATGAATGTATGTATAAGAACGCAGCAGCAGAAGCCCTTGCACAAAAAGTTGAGAATTACTTTTTGTACGCATACGTTGACAGTAGCCTCGTTCTGAAATGTCCAGATTTAAAAAAAAAAACTGATTAGCTGCTAAACGGACTCATTTATCTATTGTCATGTCAGTAATAAATCTTGTTAACGTATACACAAAGGGTAATGGCGACACGTTAATTCAGAGAGACAAGATAAATTGTAATGTATGATCAAATTCCATGTATTGCTGCCATTTATCATTCTAAATATCTGTTTTGTTATATTTTCTAATTCTGATTCAGCTTGTCCGTTGTTGACATCTCTCAGCGACGCCCTAAGCCTAGGTCTGTACCCCACAGGAGGTTATCTAAGCGTTCAGTAGCTTCTACGAGTATTTCAGAGATTTTTATGCCTTCGTTGGTTGCTTAATGTATTAAGGTGTGCCTGTGTATTACGGTGTGCCCTAATATATATTTTTTTCGAATTTTAATTTTACCACATTATCGGTGTGATTGATTTACTCGTACATATTATTGGTACCATATTTTAGCTTTCAAGACGTGCTGTCACTAAATTGGTTTAATTCTGCTACACCACGTCATAACTCTTCAATGGTTAAAGTAATAACTCATATAGAATTAAGTTCTAAATTGATGCTAAGTTTTAAGCAATTCAAAGAGAGTTCTTAGTTTCAAAGAGAGCTTTTTGATATTCTATAAGATGCTTTTTGGAGAGAGTGCGCGAGAATCACATGACATAATTTCGTCATCACCGTTCTATTATCGGACGGCCCGTGGTACAGCGATTATCCACCCTTAAGTTGTTGACATCGCTACGATTTGGACGAAGCGTTTTGCTTCGTCTTTTATACCGTGTATATCGAGACACTTAAAGAATTTTCCTGAGGCGGACTTCTCGTTTAATTCCAATATAAGTGTCTTCAAGGCTAGAGTGAATAAGCTCTTAATAAACTGGTGAAATGAAATCGTTTATTATGTAAGCAGGATCACCGATCACTTTTACATGTCATATTTTTTTTTAAACTAGCTGGAGCTGGCATTTCCTAACTCTGAGAAGAACAACCGAAACAAACTTGTATTTGCTTTGTACATAACAATAAATATAAGTGATTTAGGGCTGATTTTTCAATCCTCAGATAAAAGGTTCAATAACTATCTAACGAATAAAGTTATTTGGCTGTTTATCAGATGAATAAATGCTCACCGGTTTTTCAACTGTTATTTATTCCATTGATAACTATCTGACATAATAATTCAAGTCTGGCAACTGCAACTTGAAAGAAGCGAGACAAATATATTGCTTAGACAAGCATTAGAGCAAGACAGATGTTTTTCTAAATCACACGCGTCTGCTATTTTTAGGTTATGTTGCTTGGTTTATGTGGTTTTTAATTTAATTGAAAGTGTAAGTAAATTTAAGTGGTATATAATGGAATTTAAAAAAAGAGAGCGTTCGGCAAACTTTAATGGCGCAGAGGTTCAGTTACTTATAAGTTTAGTCACCAAGTATAAACAAATAATTGAAAATAAAAAGACCGATGCAGTTACTAATAAAGATAAAGAGGCTGCATGGAAGAAAATTGAGGATTCTTTCAACTCTTGTGGTATTTCAACAAGTGTTCGCTCGTGGAAAACCTTAAAGCTGAAGTATGAGGGCTTAAAAAAAAACACCAAGAAAAAATCATCACTGCAAAGACAAGAAATGTACAGAACCGGAGGGGGCCCTTCCAATGCTCCTGAGTTTAATGAAATTGAGGAAAAGGTGCTTAGCATATGTTCCAACATGACTGGACTTGAAGCACGTCACGATAGTGATAATATTTCAGGTAGGTGCTTATGTATCTTAAGACTTAATTTTTTTGGATGAATCCCCAAGTATGTGCCTGTCCCGATACAGGACCTCACACTTTTAAAATATTTTTCAGAACCTATTCCTATCGGAGAAATTGTGGACCACTTTAATGCTGATGTTCCAATACCAGACATACAAGAAAATGTATATCAAACCAGTCCAATGGATGAGTCAGCCATGCAAGAAATCATTGATGATGATAACTGTCATAAAGGTATATAAAGTATTTTACACATCAAAATATCTTTCATCCTGTTATTCCTGCAATCAATCTTTTGTCTATAAACAGATATGATGTAGGAAAAATTATATGATACCTAGCTACTTCTTTTTATTTCTCAGTTGAAATCCATTAATTATTTGATATAAATAACACCAATTAATGTTATACCTTAATTGGTGTTATACCAATCCTTTTATTAGTCTGTTCTGGGTTTGGTCACACACAGATAGTGCATGAAAATCCTGTCCATTATGCAATAACTTGTAATTAAAATGCCATTGTTGTGATTAATTTTTTTTTTTTTCATTTTAGATAATAAAGATAATTCAATAATTCTAGAAATTGTCGAGGAAAATGACTCTCAAAAAGGTAATTATATTATTCTTCACCATTATAATATCTACCTCAAGATCTTGACATTACTGAAGGACACCAAAGTGGTGTTGTTTAGAATTTTATTTTGATAACAGATAATGTTTAGCATTGATAATATTTATAATGTTTTCAGAACATAATTGGGACAGATGGCACCCAAAGGCATTGAAAAGAAGGGTGTCAAATGTTTTAAAATCAAACACAGTGACAAAAGCAAGTGTCACCTCCAAGCTAGACAAATTAAGCGAAGCTCGGTTGGAACTCGTACAGTTGCAAATGAAGACTGCCAGAAGTGAGCAACAATTTATGGAAGAAGAACATAAGATAAAAATGTTACATTTGGCCAATGATGAGAGAAGGAAAGAAGAATTACATGCATTGTTAATTAAAAGAATTAGTTGCAAGTGTGGACCTGCTCCAAGCGATTTGATTTAGATGTGTGTGTAACCTTCTGATAGTTTTCATTAGTTGTCAATTGTATGATTTTTGTAATGAGCGTAAAATGATAATAAAAACAGTTTGCTTCTGATCTCAACTTGGTTGTATCTTTTATTTACCATAAAACATATTTGTATAAAAATAACTGTCTGGGTGGATAATTCTGCCTCTGAATGTATTAAAGTACCTAGTTCAAATAATGAAATTCCACTATTAAAGCAAGGAATTAAAGTAATTTAACATTAAGTTCCTAGTATGGTGCCTTTCTCCACTGGTGGAATCTGCTATGGAGGTGGGAAATATTGGCTGCGGTGGAATTAGTACTTCTGGGTCCACTGGAGGTTCCCCTTCATTTCTTGTTCTGGCTAAATTGTGTAATATAGCACAGGCTACAATTATATCTTGTGCAAGTGGTAACTTACACCTTAATCCTATGCTCAAAACTGGAAAGCGTCTTTTCCATACTCCAAAGCATCTCTCGATGACATTCCTCGTTCGTATTTGTGATTCATTATACAAAGTCTGAGCTGGTGTATCTGGGTTTTGAAAAGGAGTTAGTAGGTAATTTGTTTCTTCATAACCACCATCTCCAAGTATAATTCCATTACCAAATTCATGATTCTCACAGCAGAATTTTACATGTGAATTGGCAAATATCATACAGTCGTGGGTGGAGCCGGGCCAACGTGCAACTACATCTTGGAATAGCAATTCTGCTGAACACATTGCTTGTACGTTAAATGAAAAAAATCCTTTTCTGTTCCTGAATTCCTCTGCTGTGTTACCACCAGGTGACTGAATCCTAATGTGGGTGCCATCTATAGCTGAGATTACTCTAGGGAATCTGGCTATTTTATAAAATTCTTCCTGAGATCTTTTGATATCTTCATCACTCCTTGGTAACTTTATGAACATTGGTCGTAAAGATGCTATAGCTTCTGTAACTTTTTTTATAACACGGCACATAGTGGAGTTATGAATGCCACCAAAATCACCAACAGTTATGTAGAAACTTCCAGTGGCATAGAATCGCAATGTCATTAATAACTGCAACATAGGTGGAATACACTTGTTTCTGAAACAAATAATCGCCATTATTTTAATTAAAAGTAAGCACTGTAATAGTTCGGTTAGGTTAGGTTATATTAGTAGGTTAGGTATATATTATATAAGTTTATCACCAATTGTGTGATCAAAAACTCACCTTTGTGTTTGGTGTTTTATTCTATCTTCAATCAGGGAAAGCAAATATTGCACAGACTCTTTTAAAAGTCTGAATCTTCGATGAAATTGTTTTGAATCCCAATTTGAAAAGTGATCAGGCCTTGGTCTAACGATTCTTTCTTTTCTTCCAGATGGATTTAAATATTCATTTATTATGATCTCTTCTTCGATAGCCAGGTCATCAATACTATCGAAAATATCCATTATAATAGTAGTTACTTTGTTCAAATCCAAGAAACAACCTCAAATTAATTCTAAGCGTTCTAAAAACGAACGTCAAATGTCAAACTATCAATCGAATAGAGCTGTATCTGGCGAATGAAGCGGCAGATAAATTTATTCCTCGGGTAAACGAGTTATTCGTCAGATAAGTCTTATCCGAGTATTGAAAAACTTAACATCTTGCTATCTGTCGAATAAACCTTATCTATTTGTTTATCTGGCGATTGAAAAACCGGCCCTTAAAAAAAAAAAAACAGTGATTAAAATGTCATAATTGTAGCATAATTACGCGGTAGTGCGCTTTACCATCAACGATTGCATCACTGCTTACCATCAGGCGGGATCGCTTCTTCAATCAAACTTCAATATAACATTAAAGTGACAAAATGTGAGTGTACCTGTAATTCATTAAGATTTCAAGCGTGATGTTGTGCGTCCTACTCGTCATGACTTACGGAGCCGAGACGTGGACACTATCGGTCAGACTAGTCCACAAGTTTAAAGCCGCTCAGCGAGCTATGATGGGCGTCTCTCTCAGTGGCGAAGGGTGAAATTTTGACAAAGGGAAGCCGGTCCAAAAAAATAAACACTTATACACTTACCTACTGCAGGATATCTTGGAGGAGGTCTTTCGATAAGAATAATATCAAAAGCCCCACCTTCACCATACAAAAAAGGACTGATGATTTGATAACAGTGTCTTTCAAGTATGATAAAAGCGGCTTTGAGAAAAGCCTTTTTCGACGTGCATCTCCATACCACACATGCATGCTTGTTAGTAAGTACTAAGTTAAGTACCTATTGTTAGGGAATAAGAGTCAAGAAAAAATAAAATAAAAAATTACAAAAATAATAAAGTGTTAAAAACCGAACCACACAAACACCGATCCAAAACCAACAAAAATATTAAGCAAAAATAAAGCAAATTATACACAATCACAACGTTATTTATATTCTAATGCAATGCGTCTTGTTTTGAAATTTTGTCGTGTTTCCTTTCTTGTAGTGGCGTGGATTCTTTGTCTCTTTCTAATAGAGGAGAGGAGAGAACTACAAGCCGCTTGGCATTAGCCTATATTTATCAAGTTTTACCGACGGTTAGCGAGCATTAGAAAGAGATGGTCTGACACGCTCTATCTCTTTTCGCCTCATAGTAAAACGTTGACCGAGGTAAGCTGAAATTCGTCGGGTTCCTTGTACGAAAAATTGAAGCGCTGATTAATTTACGACTATAAAATGAAATGTGATACTTAGGGTATTGCTAAAAATTACGATTGCTATTGTAAATCGCGCCGGCATTTGATTAATAATACTTTGTTAATGAAATAGAATGTAAATAGTTTTGTATGAATATGGAACTGATTTTTGAAAGGTAACCCGGTGGGAATCGGCTTGTATGGACCCTTCGCCACTGGTCTCTCTGAAGAACCGTATCAGAGATGAGTTGATACGTCAGAGGACCAGAGTCACCGACATAGCTGAGAGGATTAGCAAACTGAAGTGGCAATGGGCTGGTCACATATGCCGCAGGCTCGACAATCGTTGGGGTAAACGAGTCCTCGAGTGAAGACCGTGTCTCGGCAAGCGTAGCGTAGGACGCCCTTGGGCGAGATGGAGATGATGGATTAATGGATAGCTGGCTGGTAGTGACTGGCGGAGAACTGCTCAGGATCGAGCTTGTTGGCGTGCCATGAAGGAGGCTTATGTCCAGCAGTGGACGAGTAGAGGCTGATGATGATGATGTTATGTTATTATGTTTGTGACCCGATACAAAAGGCTGAATAATTTTAGTCATATGACTAAATTATTCAGCCTTTTGTATCAACTTTATCGTTGTAAACCTGTCAATTTATTATATACCTATGTACCCAGTATCAAGAATCAATTTTTCTTTCACAGTCACCGAGAGTCTTTTATTGCGTATCTCACAATTCTACTACACTACTAGTGAGACGTCGGGGAGTCGTGAGCGGTTTGTCAATTAAGGAACTGGATAACGTGTTCGCTGAAGAGTGAGGCAGTGGACTATCCACACATTTCACAAAATATATTATAGTTCCATGTAATTGGCAGTAAGCCTATTACCATCAAGCAGGGAAACACTAGATGGAAAATCCAATAATACTTTCCCTAACCTGGTTATTGAACCCAAGACCTTGCAACCATTAACCAACTAGGCAGCCTCTTAACTGGATTATTATCTATGTGTGGAATAAAAACAGAAATGGATGGAATAAGAAATGAGTACACAAGAGGAAGTCTAAAAGTGGCACTGATAATTGAAAATTTGTGTGGATATTGGTTGACAAGGTATGGGCATATGTTACAGAGAAATGAGGAAAATATTCTGAGAAGGGTATTGAATATGAATGTCGATGGCTAAGAGAGTAGGGGAAGACCAAATAAATAAATAAATAAATATATACAGACAAACCACACAGATTGAGCTAGCCCCAAAGTAAGTTCGAGACTTGTGTTATGGGATACTAACTCAACGATACTATATTTATAATAGATACATATATAGATAAACATCCAAGACCTAGGCCAATCAGGAGAAGATCATTTTCCATCATGACCTGGCCGGGGATCGAACCCGGGGCCTCCACGTCGCAGGCAGGCGTGTTGACCGCTGCGCCACGAAGGCCGACAAAGAAACAATGAATGGGATGGTGTGAATGATGACATAGTTAAGAAGGGGATGACTAAGGAAATGACGTCTAATAGAGAAGTATGGGAGAGATAGACATATTGCGCCGATATCGGTATCGGGATAAAAGGACCCTAGTTCAGTATCAACTTAGTTCGTAACTTTCATCAAAATTAGTCCAGCCGTTTGAAACTGAGCAAGTAACAGACATACAAACACACATCCACTCACTTACTAGTTAATCAGTTTATACACATATTAAAATATATTAGTATTATAATTAATAAAATTACAGTTAAAATAAATACAAAATCCTACCAAATTAAACAAACCGGAAATCTGACGTTACCGTTTAAAAAATTAAATCTATATTCGTCGAAGATTAAATGTCAAGTGGGGACTACAGCGAATCAGAGTAAACTCAAGAATCGAGAACTCAGGCTAAGAACACTCGAGCGATTGCAAGCGACAATCTAATACAAACAGTCGTCGCAAAGTTGGGTTCATTCAAATAGTTTTGATACTTCACGTCAGAAGCAGGAGCTTTGATATAAACAAGGCTTTTAATTAGTTTAATTAAGTTCAATGTTCAAGATTTTGGGCACGCTATCCTATGAATGGCGGCTTGTTTAATTTTTTTTAGAATGTGGCATGTAATTTATCAATATTCAGACACCTTGTTTGAATTTTTAGAACGCGGGAGGAATTTGTTTTTATTTATCTATTATTGTTATATTAAGTAGCCAAAGCCATAGTTTTTTTTTTATGAAATCAGATATCAGAAATATTTTATTTGTGATACATAGGTACAGTGGTTATTCAGTTTTGAGGATATGGACGTATGTCTTTTATCGTTAGCTTGTTCTGACCTACTTACTGCTGGGCAAAAGCCTCCTCGAAATGCTTTCTTATAGTATATAATATGCTTACCTAATAAGATACATTACCGAAGGAGTACACCACATACGTTTCTCTTCTAAGGGTTAATCAGACATGCAGGTATGTTTGCTTTACAAAGATCAGTTTAGGGACATCCTAAACGATTTACACCTTGTGTTTGTGCTTCATTAATTTACATTGATAAGAACCTTATACCTAAATGGATTGTGACTGTCATTAGAGGGCTGATGATGAAAACAAAGGTCAGTTCAGGAAACCCCTCAATGGTTTACAGTAGCTACTTTGTATTTGGACTTAATTCATATATATGTCGCAGATCGTCGATATAATTTTAATAGAAGTTGCTGATTTGATTTCCGTAGTAGAGGGGCGAACGCTTGTGACGTTATTTTCTGATGGCGTCACATGGACAGAGTCGCTTTGGAAAGTGGGGTTCGTCGATCGGTCATTTTGGATCGAGACGCGGATCAAGGCACTTCTCCGAACCGAAACTGTCGGTTTGCCTATTCAAATTGTTATTATGAAGATTGGAGGGTATATCTACACGTCGTGCTTCAATTCAAAACTCACCTACGAAATGGAACCTGTACCACCACACCAAGATGCTGTCGACCCTACCGCTCTGCCGTCGCTGTCTCCGACATATATATTGATACTTTGCCACATATGGGTTATAATGAAAGTCTGCAGTAGATCTGATAATAAAGATTATAGACACTAGAGGGAATTCCTCAACAAGTTACAGCATTTAATTTTAATGTAGAACAACCACTACCTACTCGTCATGTCGATGCAACAATCAATGAAAATCAAGACTAGCAATGCTCATACAGGCAGCTCCCAGATGAATTTTACAAAAAAATCGTCCAGTACTTTAGTATTTAAACCAAAATTACGGGTAAAAATTTAAGTAAACAAAATTACGTCGTTTGCTTGCTAGCCTATTCCCAACTATGCTTACCGCAGCGTCCTGTCTGACTAGATCCAAATGAAAAGCTTTACAGAAGCATGAAGAATGAAGAGCTTTACAAAACAGAAAACTGTAACGAATTTTATTTTTAAACAAACTATCAAATAAAAAAACACCACCAAGTGGAAAATAACTAATTTCTGAAGTCGGTATCAAAACCGAATATAAAAAACCCAAAACCATGACATGTGTTTTCGTTTTTTTTTCATCGACCGTAGAAATTAGTTATTTTTTACTTTGTAGTGTTTTTGAAAGTTAGTTGTTTTTTTTTTCTGTAAAAAAGTTTTATTTTCCTTAGAACTATTGGAATACGAATAATAAATAATTTTGTTGATCTTAAACTTTTCTCAGCTCAGGCAAACACATCAGTGCTATTTAGAATTAAGAAAATATTATAAAAATTATGTACAAAGCTGAGAAAATAAACAATTTATTTATTTATTTATTCTTTTTGTCAGTAAACAATTAATTTTCAAAGAAAAATAAATATCGGATATCTATTATCCGATTTATTTTTCGTTTGGCTTTCGTTTGGTTACGGCAAAATATTATGAAAGATATGCAAATTAAATCCAACGGTAAGGCAGGCAGACAATAGCTGAATTTGAATAAATCCACAACGTGGGTATCTAATTTGACTAGGTAACAAAAAAAACTTTTACTATTGTTACTTAAATACACATTCATTTATTTTTAAGATTGAAAATCAATTATACTTGCAAAAAAAAATTCTTTAAAGCCTTCAAACTGAATCGATCAGCTTTAAGAAGACAAAGAAAACGAAAATGTTTAAATAATCCACAAGGAAATCAAGTACAGAAAAGTAAATAATAGCCTCGATTTTCAGTTTTCAGTGAAAAAAAAAAATGGAGCCGTCACGGGACGCCTGGTAGATGTGAAACATCGACGTTATTTCGTAAAAGTAGTATGCAGAAAAGAACAGATTGTGGTAGGAACTAAAAATGTCAATAAAATAAAATAAAAAAAAATATACCGATTTTTTTTTCTAGATAACGATGATTTTTTATTAAATAAACATTCATTTTCATTAAATACAAAAATTTACATATTTATTTTAAATCGAAACTACTCAATTAGTTTAATCAGTGACTTCGGTAATAGTTACATTCGATGTTGCCTCTGAGAACGGTATTACTGTGACAATTGGTCGATGGTAACTGAAGTACGATACGAAAGTATTGGACATAACATTATTAAGATATCTAATAAATACAGCATCTATTGTTGTTCCGTATCTGGTGGTAGGTTCTCTTGGATTGTTATTAATTTCCAATTGAAATTTTTCTTGAAGAAACGTAATTAATGGCGTTGATGAAATGGTTTCAATATATTAGTGAACTCAAGAATCTTAGCTAGTTATTTCAATATACTACTAAAGATCGTAAATTATAAATATAAATAATGAATGTTTCACTATAAACTCCATTATGATTAGAAAAATAAATATGCAGAAAAAAAATTTAAATGGCTTCAATATATTAGTGAACTCAAGAATCTTAGCTAGTTATTTCAATATACATACTACTAAAGATCGTAAATTATAAATATAAATAATGAATGTTTCACTATAAACTCCATTATGATTAGAAAAATTAATTAATTTTTTAAAGTTTAAATTAATAACAAATAAGAAAAAGATTCGTGCGCTGCACGCCATCAGCTGATTTTAAAATAAAGTTCTGTCAGTCTTAATAAATTTATTCTCTAAGCAATTGTTTTAATGCATTAATTTCAATAAGAATGAAATTAAAATTAATAATTAATTTAAAAACATGATATGCAATGAAATTTATGTGAATTTTAATCTACCTAGAGAGTAGATTTTACATTTACTGGCGCTCAATACACACCAAATATACGCGTGCTAAATGCACAGATAAATGCATACTTTAATTATAAAAATAAAATTAACTTACTGATGACTTGATAACTCTCTAAATTATCACGGTCAGACATTTTATTATCAGAACAGAAAAATTATTTATTTACCAGAAAAACACAGGTTATGAGTACTGTAATAAACAGAGTATACACTATAGGTATCCGAGCTCAGTGGAGCGAAAGAGATGGCTTAACGCCGGATCGAGTGAGAGAGAAACGCACAGTCGATTCCGAGCTCAGTGGAGCGAAAGAGATGGCTTAACGCCGGATCGAGTGAGAGAGAAACGCACAGTCGATGCGTCGCCACGCCAGAAATCGGTCTCACGTGCGCCTATAGATGTTTCACATCAAAATATTTACCATTATACTTTTCAAACAGCCGTGAATTAAACAAAGAGGAAAAAATGTTCCTACTCTGGTGTACGATTACAGTTAGATTTACATAGAATGAAACAATTATGTTTCCTCATTTCAAAAACCAAGAATTTTTGAAATGAGTACAATTGCTTAGGTACTCACCCACAGAATAAAGTTTTGTGAAAAAGAGATAGTTTTATTAATCATATAAAGCTCCATCTTTGTCACTGGAATCATGATGGTGTTAACACGTTATAGTATTTGGTTGTGGAATTTTTCGTCGGCTTTTTCATGATTTAAAAAGACACATATGTAGTTTTTTTCATTTTAGGCCGTTCATAATTGCTGTACTTTTATTCCTTCCTATTCGCTCAATCTGACTGAATAGGTTCTTAATAAACTAGTGCGCTTTACCATCAACGATCGCATCACTGCTTACCATCATGCGGGATTGCGGTCAAGCGCTAGTTAATAATTATTAAAAATAAAATAAATATAAATAACCCAATAAAATTTTAAAGTAGAAATTAATTAATTCACTAATTACACAAAAAAGCGCAATGAAAACAAAACTCGTAAAACTATTTTATGAGCTGATTTAATAGAGTTCACATCAGGGATCAACGCCATACCTACAAACCCGCACGGTGGCACGCTTGCAACGTTCAAAGGTCGAACCGACACATTTTTTTAAACACTGTGAATTCTGTAACCGTTCATTAAAGACATAAATGACTATCACAATTTTATTAGTGGCATGCGGTCCAGCCTTTTCGCGAAGTTTGCGTTACGATGTCAGATGCAGCCTGTATAATAAAATGAGAGAATGTTCATTACTGGATGACCTCAAAAACAAGCAATCAGCTCTTTATGGAAACCTTTTAGCAGTTGTAGATATTTCGTTTGAATAAAAAAGTAAAATTCATTAATATCTTCTAAAATATTAATGAATATTTATTAATGCCGTAGTATTATAAATGTTATTCGTGCTGTTGTTTCGCAAAACAACAGAGCGAATAACTTTTCTGTTAGATTTATTGTTTCTACCACAAATATGGTGGCGCAGCGGTCAACACGCCTGCCTGTGACGTGGAGGCCCCGGGTTCGATGCCCGGCCATGTCATGATGGAAAACGATCTTTTCCTGATTGACCTGGGTCTTGGATGTTTATATATATGTGTATTTATTATAAATATAGTATTGTTGAGTTAGTGGGATACTAACTAACACAAGTCTCGAACTTATTTTGGGGCTAGCTCAATCTGTGTGATTTGTCTGTATATGTTTATTTATTTATTCTGCAGCCTGATTGTGTAAAATTATATAACCTATTGTGTTCTACGGTGCTGGTTGAAAAAATTTTTTTGTTCAACAACGTAAATAAGTCAATAAATATTGTTGAACTGTTAAAATGAAGCTCATTGCTACTAATAGTGTTTTACAATACTACCTTACTGTTTTGTTTATCGTTTTAAAAGTTACATGATTTTATTTTAGCTCTATATTCTGAATACAACTCGATAGGTAATTTAAATATTTTCCCATTAAGAAAACAGACAAATACTTTTAAGTAATTCTCTTCGCTTTCCGCTGCTGTTCACTGTTGTGTTTCAATATAAAATGTTCACGAAACGTCGTCATGTTGCAATCTTCATTTTAGCTTACCACGACGCAGGGGCGTTCTCATTTTTACATATATATTTTCTCTATAAATGTATATATAATATATGTTTGCTAAAAGTGCTAGTGTATTTCGTATATTTTGCTTAAAAAAGAGAACACAGAGAGGTACTTTTAGTATTTAATTTGATTGCGATAGCTCTAAAACTATGCTGGCAATATGTTAAAATTATGAAGGAGAATATCGTAATGAAATTGATATCCTAGAAATAAAGACTCGAAGACATGTGACACATTCCATCTCAAAGCAAGGAGGCCCGTGTCCTAACAGAGTTGTAGGTATGTTGGTGTGTAAGGCTTGAGTTAGTAATCACGACACAGCAGATAGAATTTTTAGATGTTTATTGCAGATCACAGAGGATAGATGTAATGTTCTAGTTGACAGAGATAGATAGGAGATAAGAGAAGAATTTAAATATAGACACAAGAAAGAAAACGAAATTAAGATTAACTGGAAAAATTAAGATTTGCGTAAGTATTAGCGATTTTGAACGAGAGAAATCGGAGCGTGCATTCGCCGTGGAGATAGGCCCCTTATTCATAAAAGCTGCTTAAAGTTAACTAGTGATTAGCGATTCTTTAAACATAAATTTTTGACCTTTTAACGGTATTTAACTTTAATCATCGCTTACGGATAAACCCCTTAAACACTATGGTGTTTATTCATAAAGGATGATTTAAGTTAAGTGACGTTAAAAGGTCAAAAATGTATGGTGAAGGAATCGCTAATCACTAGTTAACTTTAAGCAGCGTTTATGAATAAGGCGGAGGATTAGCACTGCCGCTGGCGACCGAACGATCGCGGGGCGATCGGCTATGGGCGCGTGCGACGGGTGCGCAGTGCGCCTGCACAGAAGTAATTTGAGGCTCGTAGTACAGCCACAGAGTGAACAGTATTATGCTGATACACGACACACATATAATCAGCCTAATGTTCCCACTATTGGGACCCAGGCCTACTCTCGGTAAGAAGTAGGAAGTAGGCAGTAATATACCACGCTGGACCAGTGCGGGTTGATAGATGTCACATTTCTTAGAAGTTTTTGCCTTAAGGACATTCCGGTTTCCTCACGATGTTTTGCTTCACCGTTTTGAGAGCAGTGGTGATGAAATAATTTACACAAAGTAATGTGCCTGGTGCGGTTCGAACCTTCAGTTTGTAAATTACGGCCGACACCATAGGGCCACCGCTGCTCTCTTATGCTGATTATATTGAAGAAATTTGAATCTTTCATAAACGAAAACAAATACTTGAACTTAAAATTCCTCCACCTGTCTTCAAGAAATGAATAAAAATAATTAAACGTAACTAACAATATTATTCGAAGCTGCAGGCCAGCTGCATAAAGCCATGCTTCATTTTAATATCAATTTAGAATTACAGAAGCTACATTTGCATTTTGGGCGGCGAATGGAAATTGCTCTTTAGGCGTTAACATTGAACATGCGCGGGTTAACGCCTCATTGTTATTTAAATAGCAAATCAGAAATAGCAGGCGCTGTTTAGATAAATATTATTTCATTTATCTAGGCTTCGGTTTGGACTGCCTTAATTTCGTTTATTTTGTTTATTTTACCCTAAAGCTGAAAAGGACTTTTTATGACATAGTCTAGTCATAGTCTCGTCAAACATTAAAGTTATATTTATATTTTGATGTTTGACGAGACATGTCATCATCATCCACCTTTTTTATCATCCCACTGCTAGGCACAGGCCTCCTCTCATACAGAGGAGGGTCGAGCGTAATCCACTTCTGCTTACGCCATACTAAAAGAATGTGTTCCAAAATGTGACAAACATTTTAATTTACATTTGTGACTGCGTTTAAACCAATAGGCCACCACGATGTTTATGACGACAAGGCTTGTAGTTATAAAAAAAAAAAAATGACTTATTATAGAATTGAAATCTTCAAACTTTTTTCTATCAAATCAGAAAGATGCTAAAAAAAACCGCTTCAAAAAAGGTTTTCGAATTCCCCTCGAAGTTCAAACTCTGCGTACTTAGTCGCTTTGCACAATATTATTCTGATCAAATTTATATCGACTTTCAGTAATCCCAAATATCAATATCACTTACTCTAAACACGTATAATATTCAGTATATACTACTTTTACAACTTACATATTTGTTGGTGTAAAATATTTGACAGAATAAGTAAACAAGTTAGGTATTTGCAAATCATATTTCGAGAAAAGGTCCACAACAACGTAATTCCACGAAAACTGCAAGTACTTTCCGAAAAGGATAAGGGGTATTTGTATTCAATTCGACATCAGCAAATAATATATTCGGTATGTTAGTAAATAGAGTTTCCTTTGATATTGAAAAAGCGATCCCATTTTGTTGTAAACTGATGAATGGTTTTTATTGTTCGATTTTATTGAGAACTATTGAATTCTATGAATTAAATCGAACTGAATTATATTTAGTTGAATGAAAATTTTGAATTGGTTCCATTTGGAACCCATTTAAATTGTAAAACTTATACTCGTTTAGGACTCCAAAGACAGGAACCTTCTCACGATGAGGGCCGTATCGAGGAGTACTGCCTTTTGAATCAGGCCCTTGATCCAACTGCCTGACGAGAGCCTCAAAAAATATTGGTCGAGGGTCCATTAATACAAAGCACTGCTCTCAGAATAGTGAAGAAAAACGCCGTGCGGAAACCGGCACGTCAAAAAACAAGAATTTGATTGAGACGTAACATTTCACAATCACACAATTTTCAGCAAGATTTTTAAGAGAATTTATAATTGAGGGCGTGGGTTAGCATTTCACTTAATAAACTGCCAAGGTTAATCGCAATAAATATTGACTATTCAAATTTAATTCAGACGCTAAATTAATACTGTTAGATTTTCCAATTTGGAATTCACAGTTATCTTCTTATAATGTTTTAATCAAAAAATAAACTAAGCCACTTTTACACTTTATATTCAAACAAGATAATTTGTGATATTAATCAATTGTTTGGCATGACAATTATTTTTGGGTGGATATATAACGTATTTAGTAAGACTTTAACGGTATATTGGACAGTTATCTATACTAATATATAAAGCTGAAGAGTTTGCTTGTTTGTTTGTTTGAACGCGCTAATCAATCAAATCAGGAACTACTGGTCCGATTTGAAAAATTCTTTTTGCGTTGGATAGCCCATTAATCCCTGTAGACTTTAGACTATATAACATTAAGCTGCGACAATCAGGAGCGGGGCATATAAAATAAATAAAAAACAAACCTACGCGGGTGAAACCGCGGGGCGCAGCTATTGTACAATAAATATGACTGCCCGAGAAGAAGAATGGAAGAAAAGACATTTTTTTTTTATAAATTATAAACTAGCGCTTGACCGCAGTCCCACCTGATGGTAAACAGTGATGCGATCGTTGATGGTAAAGCGTGCTAGTTTATTAAGAACCTATCCTCTAGCTTTGAAGACACTCAAATTGTAGTATGACGGAAACTCCGCCGCCAGCAAATTGTTCGAGTCCCTAGATGTACGTGGTATAAAAGAAGAGTAGTGTTAATAACGTAAGGGTGTAAACTCGCCGTAGGACGGGTCGTCCGATGATGGAACGGAGATGGGAGAATTAAATCATGCAATTCCCTTGCACACTCACCAGAATGCATCCTATAGAAGACCGAAAAACTGGCTACTCTACGCCTGTTGTCTAGGCTTTGGAGACCGTATCGAGTTAAATCTGGTGTCGCCAATCAGCCTCTTCGCACGCCTCTCCACTGAATCCAGAGTAGCCAGGTGGCATTTCGCAGCACCCGGCCCAAATGTGGCTGCAGTACTCTACACACGAGCGGACCTGTGCTTTGTACAACATTAGAAGCTGCCTTGGCGTGAAGTACCGCTGGACTTTTGCGATGACGCCAAGTTTTCTGGCAGCCACCTTAGCCTTGGACTCAATGAACCGGCCAAAGTTTAGATTCGAAGAAATCTCAACACCCAAAATCTGAAGACGGCCGGTACACTCCAAGGATATATCCTGAAAAGTACGGATCCAAGGTGAACGGGCTCCTTTTGGCGGTGAAAAGACACGCCTGTGTTTTGGCGGCATTGAAGATTACAAGATTGGCTTTGCCCCATTCGGAGACTGCCTGTAGTGTAGTACTCGTACGCTCTACTTTAGCCTCTCTTGATATTGAGCCGACTCCAAATAATTTGGAACACGGGCAGGAGAATGAATGAATGAAAATGTTATAATACATCTCACAAAACTTGTTATACTAGTCTGTTAGTACTTCAGTACTGGACGAATTATTCCTTTTTTTTTAAATTCTAATGTACTGTTTGACCGCAACCCAACTGAGCAGTGCATGCGAATCGTTAATGGTAAAGCGCACTAGTTTATTATGAGCTTATTCACTTTTGGGCTTGGTGGGGGTAAGGACCAGGGTGGGGGATTTAAAGAGATGCACCGTGACGGGGTCCACTAGGACTAATACCTGCCAGAGTCGCTAGTTGTTCGAAAAAGATACTATGAACCCTAGTGCACTGGTAATTGAAGGAACACGGGTGGGTGTTCGTCAGTAAAAATCTGACACACTCTTCCACTCTGCCCAGAGCGAAAGCAGTTGAACATTTGCCACGCGAAAAAAGACTGTTTACCCTAGATTTGAAGATACTGAAATCGAGGGGAAGACCGTCGCAGAAAAGTTGTTCCAAGCCTTCGATGCTGTATAAAAGATAAGGCGAAAGTCTTCGTCCGAATCCTAGCGGTGTCAAGCTCATACAATTAATCGCATTTTGTCGTGTTTTTTTTTTTCATTTTTATTTTACTTACGCCTAAATGGAGACTACTTGACATGCAATGTAAGCCAAATTCATCTGACATAAACTTATTGATCGCCACATTTGCTCAAAACGGGTTGGCAACATAAGACTTATGGGATACAAGTTGATTTTAATATAAAATAAAAATGTCAATACGTAAACTAAACATGTTGATACATAATCTCATGAAACATTGAATTAGTAAATTGACTGATTTGTCAGCAGCGGTATTCCCATCAGTTTATACATTAAAGTATCTGTCCTAGTTGACCCATTCACGATGCATCTCTTTGAGTCGCGCGTGGAACAACAATGTACCGTCGGTCCGACGGAGCAGAGTAATTGCGTAACACACTATTAGTAGTAATTGCTTTCATTTTGACAGTTCAACAACATTCGCTGCGTTATTTACGTTGTTGAACAGACACATTTTCGAACATAGGGAACAATGGAACAGCAATAAACTTCAAAATGATTCCAACTGATAGTTTTTATTATTATTATTATTATAAACTAGTGCTTGACTGAAATCCCGCCTGGTGGTTAAGCGCACTAGTTTATTAAGCCTATTCACTTAAAAAACTTAGGAATAGGAAGGATGACGGCAGTTGAGCGAGGTGATGCAATGTTAAACCCAAGACCAACACGACCAACGATGCTGCGCCAGAGAGAGATTGATCTGGAGACTCCACGACCAAACTACCGTCACAACAACATTTGGCGCATCGTACCCGGCACACATCGCAACACAACTGCTCAGACCCGTCCTCCGTACGGTTTCACCAGACATCATGCCGGAACTCGACGAATCGCTTGGCGGCAATACCTTGTCTGGTGGGTGGTAATTATTTATATACGCAATTAGGGTGCTGGTCCTTACCGCCCATAAGTGAATAGACTCTTTATACATAAATTGGTGCGCTTTACCATCAACGATTGCATCACTGCTTACAATTAATATTAGACAGGTGCGCAGTCAAGCGCTAGCACAAATAATTAAAATAAAAAATATACTCGTAAACAGCAGTAGGTGCGCAATGGATTAACCGAATGGAAACACATGGCGGACATTATCACCAAACAAAAAAACTGGGGACGGGCTTGTCGGACCACTCTCAGTATAGATGTTCGTAGTTTCTCGTCCGTCACAATAAGTGAACCCACTTAAGAGTTAAGTAAGAGATAAAAATAGGCTATTCGTTACATTAAGTTGACATACAAAGTACGGAAACCTAAAAACGGCCTAACTACAAACAACGAGGATAATTAAAGAAAGAGTCTTCCAACAATTCTATAGCTCATACCTATCTCAATCCCAACAACTCAGGAAAAATTTTAAAAGAGCGAAGTATTCCAAAGTACAGCGCCATCGCTAGGGAAATTTGTTAATTAATTTATACAAACAAGACGGGTTATGTATGTCGGATGTTCGGTGGGAATTTTGGATTGACTGAACGGATTTTTTTATATATTATAAACTAGCGCTTGACCGCAATCCCTCCAGATGGTAAATAGTGATGCAATTGTTGATGGTAAAGCGCGCTAGTTTATTAAGAGCCTATTAACTCTAGCCTTGAAGACACTCAAATTGTAGTCCGACGGAAACACCGCTGCTGGAGCTGGGCTTCGGAGACCGTTTTGCCTCTTAATAAACTAGCGCGCTTTACCATCAACGCTTGCATCACTGCTTACCATCAGGCGGGATTGTGGTCAAGCACTAGTTTATAATTTATAAAAAAAAAACTATAAATTGACATGTGGCTGTATCATGGAAATACACACATCAAAAGTGTCTAGGGATCAACATATATTTTTGCAATAACTTTTCTCCTGATTGATATTAATTAAAATTTTCTTTAAGGCTTCATCAAATAAAGTGTTTTCGTTTGTCACAGTAACGATAAACCAAGTCACCTTTGCATTAATAAAGAAATTTGCCATTTTCCTAATAAAGGGATATTTGACATTTGAACCACTAACACAAAAGTTCGAAAAAAAGACTGAAATAACAGTTTTCTCTAAAATTTTATTGGGTAACTTAAACAATTAATAATCCGTGTTTCTACCGCGAACACTAACAACACAAGAACATCGGTTTGGCATACTCAAAATGAGTTCATCCAAATCACGCTGTGGAATGGCCGCCCATGTTCGTTGCAACAACAAAAAAAGGTCTTCTTGCGACTGGATACCCTCCATATTCGGCAGAGCTCTTCTCTGTAGCATATCCCATGCATGCTCAATCGGGTTCAAGTCTGGCGACTGAGCAGGACAGGGCAGGACATTGATGTTAGCTGCGGCTAGAGTCTGTCTTACAACTCTTGCGGTGTGCGGTCGTGCATTATCATGCATTAACTGAAATAAGGGACCGATTTGCACTTGTAGAGGAACGATGACGTCTGATACAATCGTCTCAGCATAAATTTGAGCGTTGAGGTTGCCTCTGATCCAAATCAACTCAGTTCTTCCGCCGATCCAAATACCCGCCCATACCATGATGGTTCCACCACTATAAGGATGGACTTCCTGGCAGGATTTTAATCGCTGTTGGCGTCCAGGGGTTCTCCAGTGTCGTATACGTCTTGTATCCGGTCTCATACCAAAACGAGACTCATCAGAAAAGCACACGAAACGCCATTGTTCTTCTGCCCAATTTCTGTGTTCAAGAGCCCATTGATATCGAATCCTACGATTGTGCATTGCTATAGGTGGTACCCGTAGCAGTCTTCGGGAATGAAGGTTCACTTCATGCAAGCGGTTTCTGACTGTTTGGTCGCTAATTAAGTTCCATGAAGAGTGATGAAGCCTCACGGCTAACATAATGGCGGTTATTGTTGGAGCTCTTCGAGTTAAGATTTGAATTTATCGGTCTTGTCTCCGTGTGGTGCAGCGATACCGTCCTCCATGGCGCTCAGCCACGGTACCAGTGCTTCGGTAACGTGTCCAAAGTCGACTGATAACACTCTGACTTGTATTCAGAGCTAAAGCCACAGTACGTTGCCGGGAACCAGCTTCTATCATTCCCACGGCTCTGAGCATTTCTTCCCTGCTTAAATGACGTCGCCGCTCCATAATAACGTTGGTTTTAATCAGTAGTAGGGAAACAGTAGCACTAATAATGTCTTCAATGCGTTGTATGTTTTTATAGGGAAAATATTGACAGCTGATTTTCATCTTTTACTTTTACTTTTTCATCGTTTATCTGACTTATTGAGGTGTAAGTTGACATATTCTTTTGTTAAACTTTTTCATATTTTTAATACTAGTTGTAGTCATACAAGCAATAATAAAGTAATGTTTATCTATCATCTATAGATTTTTTCAAAGACCTAACTCTTGATAAAGAACACGAACATTGTAACTTCTCCAAGTTAAAAGTTATAATAAATATAAATTTAAATCTAGGAAAATATTACATTGGGTTAGTAATGAAAATCTATGACCATCTTAAACAGCCAATGTATAGACTTGTCCCAGTATTGAATTTAGTGAACGCTTTGTTAGTTAGTTAAATAATAATAAATATGTTTCTTATTTCTAAGGCCACTGAGGAATTACATTAAGTATATATTTTATAAATGAGAACCATTTACGGTAAAGGGAGCTAGGGTTATTTCTTATCTACCATAAGCCTATGGGAAGGTACTTTATTTAATGGCAGCCCTTTACTTATGACCTCCACTAGCTTTCTGAGTTCCTTCCATACATTTTCTTTCATGTGATTTATTAAACAAAAAGCGATTGGTATTCTGTTTGTTTGGGATCTTACCTACTTACTTTTCAACTTACAGAGTATTTATGTTATCTTATAACTGCATGATTCATGATATATCTCATACAATATGTAAACATTAAATAAACAATTTTTGTCTTTCAAAAGAATTGATTCTTGGGACCGATCTCGATTTCAGTGACTGTCAAATACACTTATCTATTTATAAAAGTTATTAATATCTAATTTAGGTTTCAGCTCGATCTTGAGCTGTAAGTAAATAATACCCTCCTCAACGGTGATAAAATTAAAGAAAAATTCATAACAAATACTTATTAGTACAGTCTTTTGTTACGAAAAATAGTGTTTAATTAGAAAGTGTTTTAAGTTAGATTTTTTGTTCACTTACTATTTTTGTATAACAGTTGTTATCGTATAACAGGTCTGGAAGGAAATAATTCTAAATAACTGCTTTTATCAACATGTCGACGCGAGCGATTGAAATACGAGGTGGCAAAGTTGAAATTCGAAAAGAGCCCAATAAAATCCATAATATTACCTATGTTCAAAAGTCCTTTATAACTTTCCCAATAAAATTACGAAATTACTTTAGGTTGTATAGCTTTTTCTGGTCCCAACCCAACTCAACTTATTAGTATTTTTAGATAACAACCAGGCACCTAAAAACTGTTATAATTATGTTTTTTTTTTCTTTAAACTTTCAATTGGGTTTTAACTCGTCATATAAACAAGTCAGTTTTTTTTTCAACAATAGCAATACTTTAAATTAATTATACCCATGAACATAATTATTTTAGTAGGCAACTCATTCTAAAATATATTTTTGAACATAATTTTTAAATTTGTTGTTTGATTCGTTTTTTTTTTTGCTTAATTTTGTTCGGTAGACAGGAGTTAGAGGAGGTAGAGGAGTTCTGGACTTAGTTCCTACTCCAGATTTTAGATTATCGGTAGATTGTAACGGAACTTGGGTGAGGCCGAGTTCAGCAATAGAATGCTACAAGCTGTCTGATGTCAGAGGTAACATTTTTCATTCTGACTTCATTGCTGACTGGTTCTAGATCAACTACGTGGGGTCGGCTTCCAGTCTTACCGGAGAAAATGAAAAATACTGGTTTTTCATTAAGGAAGTGCCTATCTGACCTCTACACCCCAGTAACTGCATAATACGATACTCAGAGTTTTGAGCTTGACCTTTAATGACTGCCGCAGATTCACTTATGCTAGCCGATACTAACTTTTTAATGCCCTTTCAGAAGCACGGAAGGGTCTTCATTATCTAAAGATGATAACTGATCATCATCATCATCTCAGCGTTAATCCCAGTCGCATCCGTAGCTTCTTTTCAGCTTTGGAGTCTGGGGTCCGCTTTAACAGTCTTAACTGCTGATTTTGGCAAAATTTCGATATTTTCCGTGCAGCGACTGCCGTCTGACCTCCACAACCCGAAGGCGACATCGAAGCATTGCATTTAGACTAATTGTTGGACTTTTGAGGGCTACAACAACCCGTAACGACTGCCATTAGATGTTCGTATGGCAACAGGGACCAACGGCTTAACGGGTTTTCCGAGGCACGACCAAACCAGTGCAAATATTCATATTCATGCATACAAATATTTGCACTGCGCGGGGATCGAACTCGCGCCTCCTTGCGCAGCGGCCGCTGCGCCACGGAGGCTGTCCTAAAGATGATAACTGATCAAGCGTGGTAAATGTAGCTTAAGTTAATCGATCGAACCTTGCGGCTGATTTTACTTAGCCAAAAACCCTCAGGTGATTAACTGTTTATTGATTCAAGATATATTAATGTATTATAACTATGACTTCGTTCGCGTGGAGTTAGTTATGCCCCGCTCCTATTGGTCGCAGCGTGATGTTGAATAGCCTAAAGCCTTTCTAGATTAATGGGCATTCCAACGCAAAAAAATGTGAAATCGGACCAGTAGTGCCTGAGATTAGCGCGTTCAAAACAACAAACTCTTCAGCTTTATATACGAGTATTAATATAAACTTTGTAGTTACCGGTATTTTACTGACTCATTGGATGCCACCTAGAAAATTCATTGTTATGCATATTTGTCTTCTCCTTTTAAGCCTATAGAAAGCACTGCTGGACAAAAGCCTCCCCCAAGGCTTTCATTGCATTTCCATAATTCCCATGCTTGGCAGGCGGGTTGAGGATCGCACTAATTTGTTATTCCATAGCAGAAGCGCTGCTGTCCGCTTCCCTGCCATATTGTGGGCTAACTTAAATTATCCGTATATGGAAGTCATACCTATCACTTATTTAATTAATTTTCAATTACCTGTATGATACATACATACATATCTATAGACAAATCACACAGATTGAGCTAGCCCCAAAGTAAGTTCGAGACTTGTGTTATGGGATACTAACTCAACGATACTATATTTATAATAGACACATATATAGATAAACATCCAAGACCCAGGCCAATCAGGAAAAGATCGTTTTCCATCATAACCTGGCCGGGGATCGAACCCAGGGCCTCCACGTCGCAGGCAGGCATGTTGACCGCTGCGCTACAGAGGACGACAATATAGCTGCGATATAGCTGCATTGTAACAAACCGATGTAAGGTAAGGGAAATTTTTTAAAATAATTATTATTTTAACAATTTTCTCTAACTTCTCTCTAATCTTTGCACTACGGTGGTAGAAATCTACCTAACCCTTCTAGCAATAGCAGTCGTGATATTACTTTAAGATAATATTGTGCTAATTAATTTACTGCTAACATTGAGACCGCCCCAGTTGTCAGCCCCTAATAATTAACAATTTTCAACATGGATATTGAAAACAGAATCCTGACAGGGGTTGGTAAAATGCGGCTTGTTCTTGTTTATTTGTAATTATCAACTACATTTTCTTATCTAATAAACGGCCCGGTCATGTGTTTACCCAAATTGGGTATTTTATATAATAAAATAAAATAAAAAACACTCAAATTTCGGTTTGTTTTTTTTTATTTGCATGGGCACAGAAGTATTTTTCCTTTGTCCTATTCCTTTTCTTCTCACATTTCGCCCGTATAGTTTTACCATCACCATCTACGAAGCCAGTTTATTTACCGAAACAATTATTTCCCCCTCAACCCACCCTTTTACACTTGGATCCCCATAACAGCAGCCGTAAGTTACCCAGATTCTCCTTATTATTGTTTAAATAATTGATTAAATAACACTTTATTTAATCGTTGCCAACTGCCTTGAAATGGAAATTAGCTTTATTTCTCATAACTCCATTTTTAGTCATTTTGAATAAAGAATAGCATTTCGTCTTTTGTTTTCTGGTAATTTTATTTTCTTGAACTAAAAACACGATCGATTTTGTCATAAATCTTTTAGCTCATTTCATTCATAAACTGTGCCTCAGATGGAATTACTCTTTAATATTCTCTTTTACCATTTTTCTATATTACATTGCAAGACAAGATGTTTTTAATTAAAATTCATTTTTGTAATATTGATTGACAAAATGTGTCAGTTTACAAAAAAACTACAATATATTGTTATATTCCAACAAGGAGTATGTACCTACACATTACAATCCTCTTTTTATAGAATCTGTCAAATTAAATTATTTATTCTGTAAATTAAATACATATATATCGAAATCACTTTTACACGTAAAAAAAATAAAAAAAAATAGACGAGGTCGGCGTTTCCTATCTGACAAGTCTGGAAAGAAGGGCAGGAACAAACTCACACTTCACATCATCATCATCATCATTATTTCAGCCGAAAGACGTCCGCTGCTGGACATAGGCCTCCCCCAAGGTTCTCCACGACGACCGGTCCTGCGCGTCCCGCATCCAGCGGTTTCCCGCGTCCTTCGCTAGGTCGTCGGTCCACCTTGTCGGGGGCCTACCCACGCTACGTCTTCCGGTGTATGGTCGCCACTCGAGAACTAGTCGGCCCTATCGGGCATTGGTCCTACGGGCAATGTGCCCAGTCCACTGCCACTTTAGTGTTGCAATTCTTCGGGCTGATTCGATCGCGCAGTGAAACCCCAAGCATGGCCCTATCCATTGCCCTTTGAGTGATTTTGAGCCTTCTTATAAGGCCCATTGTTAGCGACCACGTCTCAATTCCAGTCCAATGCAAGTCATCACTGGCAACAAACACTGGTGGAAGACTTTTGTCACATAATAATGATCAAATCAATGAAGGATCGAAGTCTGAAATGGTATTTTAAGGAGAGCAGGAGCATATCAAAACCGATGCAGATAGGAAAGACAAAATTTACCTACTATAAAATTGAATATGCAATAATTGTTGAGTCTAAAAGATCGCTCGAAGCGATTAGACCACCCTTTGTAAAATCTTTATATTAAGAGTATTCTATTCTATTCTTTTGTATAGATATAGAATAGGATAGTCAAAAAATGTTGAATGATCAAAAATTATTCCTTCTCCCTTTTGTCTCTCAATGCTGTGCAAAACATGCTTCTTAACCCAGCGATTTTAAATAACCTGTGTCTATTAATGATTATGATTTGATTTTAATATGACAAAGATTCCTTTGGCATGTTGCTAGTAAGTTACTGAAAACTGTTATAAAACCTATTTGCAAATGATGGAGTACCAAAAGAGGATACACGTAACTATACCTAATAGAGATGGAGTTAGTTGTGGCTTTGTAGATTAGTCGAGTTAGCATTGTAATCCGACGTTCTGACGGTGCAATCTACATCGAGTACAATGGGTCCTAAGCTTAGATACACATTATGCTATATGTTTTGATTAGCATTTGGTAATACCCGTCCATGTATGTATGTGTTGGATTTGCATGAATACATCATGACACATCACATCGTAATTATGTGCGTATTGTGATGTGGTAACAATTAATTATGCAAATTAATAATAAAATGAAATGCTTATAAACCATAATAATTAGATTTTCAAGAACATTGACACACTATCTTTTACCATGGACCAATCGGTATTTAATTCTAAAACTTCTACATAGGAAAGACTTGTCGATTTATTTTATTGAAATAGATGATCAGTAAAATTTGACCACATATATAGCTCTTTGAGCAGCAATTGATAACCAAAGATAAATCTTTCTTTCTTATTCTTCTTTTTTTCCTGGAATTATGTACTTTGTAGGTTTATAAAAGTTTTCCGAGTTTACAAATACATATTTCTTAAAACCGCCTTGTTTAAAATAATGTAGTCTAATACATAGAAACATTTGGCAGAATAGTCGACATCGGCTTCACTTAAGTACCATAAATAATAATAATAGAATAGAACATAGAAACATAGCTTCAGTTATACCTTTTGTGTAGCGCATGCTGTCATCTTTTGTATCTCCAATGAGATGTATAAATTAAGGTTAATGAAATAAGAAATTACAGTTATTTCAATTACTTGGGAATATTTTAAAAACTGATATTATAAGGGCTTTGACAGACAAAGTAAACAGTTATTGGCCCCGTTAGATCTGGCAAATTAGTCCGCCCCCGACGTAAATTGACGTATTTTTTGGTCGATGTGATTATAATCACGTCTAAACTGTCTATGGAGTATATTAATTTGACAGTTTAAAAACTAAAATGTTATCTTCTATCCTTTTCCTGTTGAAATATAAAGAAAAAGACGCACTTAACTTAAAATTTGTTTAGTTTGTGAACCAAAGAATCGGCACCATTGTTTTTCTTTACAACAAAATCATTTACGCAATTATATTTCACTTCATACATATCATTATTCCCTTGTCCTTAACCCAATTTGTTTAAGGTTCGGAGCTGTATGTCTCTTTCCTTCCATACTTCGTCATCCTCTAGTCACCTCTTTTTTACCATCATCATCATCATCATCATCAGCCTCTACTCGTCCACTGCTGGACATAGGCCTCCTCCATGGCACGCCAACAAGCTCGATCCTGAGCAGTTCTCCGCCAGCTACTACCAGCTACCTTTTTGATGTCGTCGCTCCATCTCGCCCAAGAGCGTCCTACGCTACGTTTTCCGAGACGCGGGCTCCACTTGAGGGCTCATTTATCCCAACGGTTGTCGGTCCTGCGGCATATGTGACCAGCCCATTGCTACTTCAGCTTGCTAATCCTCTCAGCAATGAGAATCGGTGACTTTGGTCCTTTGTCGGATCACCTCATTTTTTTTTAACCATGTCATCATTTATTTATTTCGTCCATCGTTTCTTTGGTCATTCCCTACTCTCATAGACATTGATATTTATTTTCTAAACTTTCCTCGCTTCCTCCATATCTACCATGACAACCTATGTATTTTCACAACTTTGCGGTTTACCGGGGCCACTTTCAGACTTCTTATTATATCCTTTCCTATAAGAACACGCATCCCTCTTTTATGCAATTATCTTTCTTTCGTCGCTTTTGTGGCTCAATATTCTGATTCGTCCAATGCAGCAGGTCTAATAATCGTTTTATAATTCTTATTCTTCGCAGGTCTAATAAAAACACGCAAAGAACATTAAAGAAATACGAAACCTTTCAATCCACCTGCAAAAGGAATAATTACCGAGGTCGTCAATATATAGAATTAAAATTAAGATGAATAAGCTAGCTTTAATAATAATAATAATAATAATTTGAAACTCTTTGCCCCCAATAAATTGCATCTGATGAAGCTACTGAATGTAACTGAAACTTTTAGTAGTAGCATCAGAATGGAATTTGGTGTGGACAAATGTGCAGTCATGCATGTAAATCGAGGGGAGATTATGGAATCCGAGGGAATTACACTCCCAGATTCCATACACCTTAGATCCCTCTCCTCATTCGAGAGCTATAAATATTTGGGTATGTCGGAAGCGTTAGGTATCAACGATGCTGACATGAAGCAATCGTTGAAGGAGCGCTTCTTTGGTCGCCTGAAGAAGGTATTAAAAAGTCTTCTTTCGGGCGGAAATAAGGTGCGCGCCTTCAACGGGTGGGTCATGCCGGTTTTGATGTACTCTTTCGGCATACTTAAATGGACTCAGACCGAACTCGACGCCCTGGATAGAAGGGTCCGTACACTGCTGACAGCAAACAGGATGCATCATCCACGATCATCGGTGATGAGACTGTATTTTCCGCGGAAGTGCGGGGGTCGAGGCTTTTTAAATGCGAAGATCCTCCACAACCGAGAAGTATGCAGTCTCAGAGAACATTTTTTAAAAACCGTAGTGGGTATGCATCATGATGTGGTCACGGTAGACAAGGGGCTTACCCCGCTATCCATGGCGAAAGAGAACTGGCACAAGCCTATAATACTTACCACTGATGACCGCAAGATGATATGGCAAAGCAAGGAACTTCACGGGCGATTTTATCGGGCTCTTCATGAGCCCGATGTAGACTTCTTAGCCTCCGTATCCTGGCTACGATTCAGTGACCTTTTCGGGGAAACTGAAGGTTTCGTCTGTGCAATTATGGACGAAGTTATCTTAACGAATAACTACCGGAGATATATTATGAAGGACGGGACTATTGACGTGTGTCGGGCATGTCACTATCCGGGTGAGTCCATCAGACATATTATCTCCGGTTGTTCTCGTTTGGCTAATGGCGAGTATTTGCACAGGCATAACCAAGTAGCTAGGATTATCCACCAGCAACTTGCTTTGAAATATAAACTTGTGGATTCTGAGGTACCGTATTATAAGTATGTGCCCGACCCAGTTCTTGAAAATGGCCATGTCACGTTATACTGGGATCGGTCTATCATTACTGACAGGACTATTGTTGCAAATAAGCCTGATATAGTAGTGATAGATCGATTAGCGCGCCTCGCAATGATTGTCGATGTTACCATTCCACATGACGGGAATCTCGTGAAAGCTGAGAAAGAGAAACAAATTAAATATCTCGACTTGGCGCACGAGGTTGTTGACATGTGGAATGTGAACTGGGCTGTCATTGTACCGATTGTCGTATCGGCCAATGGTTTGATAGCCAAGAGCCTCGACCAACATCTATTGAGGCTCTCGTTAGGCAGTTGGATCAAAGGCCTGATTCAAAAGGCAGTATTCCTCGATACGGCCCGCATCGTGAGGAAGTTCCTGTCTCTGGAGCCCTAACCACCGGTAGCTTGGACCCCGCTCCCGCCATCGGTGGAACACTATTTTTTATATTTTTAAATGTTTTTGTATGTTTTTATATAAATATTTAAAAATGTAGAATAATATGTATGTATAAAGAAATAAAGGGAATAATAATAATAATAATAATTTATTTCAGGTAAGATACCCATAATTTCACATAGTAAAAAAAAAAACTTATTAATAATTATTAACGCTTTATTCATTAGATTGAATTTACATTTTTAAAGTAAGTATTCCCCGAAATCATAAGTAGTTGGTAAGCAGACTTCATTTAAAAATAAATTACTTTTATTTATACATTTTATTGCACGGCAATTATTTTTTAAAAAGAAAAAAGTGGTTACATTTATCTTACTCTTCGGGGTCACATGGCTGTAACAAAAAGATATCAGCAGATGTTGACGGGGTCCACCAAGACCGTTACTTGCTTGGACCGTGGGTTGTTCTAAAGAAATTTCATGGCCCCTGGCGCACAGACAAATGAAGGAATACGGAAGTTAGTAAAAGTCTGACACACCCTTCCTCTCCGCTTAGGGTGGAATAGGTTACTTGATGATTTCCAACCATAAAAAAATGGACACATGGATATCCTTAATTTGACAACATAACGCATCCATGTGTTCAATTTATAAAATATTAGTATTAAATACTAATATCACCATCATCATCATCTCAGCTGAAGCTGAAGCTTTTTCACCTTTTCTAGTTTGGGGTCCGCTTTACCAGACTAACTGCTGATTTTTAAATACTTGTATGAATTATATAAATTGTGTTCGAATATTATCTGTGGTCTTATCAGAAGGCCATTTGTAACAGACTATCTGTTAAATGAAGATATTTGATTACTTACCTCCGATGTTTATTTATAACCGTCATTTACTACAAAGTTACTGTACATAAAAACGTTGTGCATATCCGCTTTAAAAATACCATTATTACTTTTAAATGAAGCTCCAACCAAAGGAACACTCATAAAACCATGTCATTGCATCATAAAATGTTACATGCAAACACAAACTCGCATAAAGTTTCATGTTTACTGTTTATTCTGTGCAATACTGGCTAGTAATTCTGTAGCAGGAAATTAAACGACGCTAGTGCTAGAATGTTACCATTTTAATTACTAGATGCCGTCGCCGAGTAGCTGGTTATTAAAAGTAATAAGTTGGAACGAGGCCCACCATGGACTGGGACGATTGAACAGGGCACAGTTCGACGACTTTTTTACTATCGGAAAGTTTATGTTTTGAAAATACTATCTATTATTTTTTTTTATTTAACGACTATACGGGAATAGAAGTGGCACTGAGCGGGGCATATTGCTCGTAGAACCGATGGCCGATGAGACAGTAAGGTTCTAAAATGGCAGCCACGTAGGTACCGAAGACGCAGCGTAGGGAGGCCCCAACAAGGTGGACGGATCACCTAGTGAAGGTAGCGAGAAGCCGATGAATGCGGGCAGCACAAGACCGGTCATCATGGAAAGGCTTGGAGGCCTTTGTCCAGCTGTGGGCCACTATAGACTGAGAGAAGTAGATTGTTTTTAAGGGTGTTTATAATGATTTCTACTTTAATAATAGACAAAGCTTAATACAATTACAACATACAACTACAAACAAATTAAAAACGAGTGTGCTTATGACCACACGACTGAAGTGAAACTTCTTTCGCTCCATCTGTATGTATATATATATATGTGTGTGTACAATATATACATGTATACACATATACATATATTCATTTTCTATAAATATTTCAATTTATTTCATGGTTTCATTGGTAAATTCATATTTTTGCATAGATCTTCTATTTTTATTGAAAAAAAACAAGAAACTCGTTGTAGACCTTGTAGTACCAAGCTCGCACCACGGGCGCCTCTGTGCTTATATCCCCCACTTAACTTCCGTTCGCCTTGCCCGATCACTTTTCGTAACGCTTACGTCACGCGTTCGCCAGCTTACTCCCCAAGTCAAGCGTGCGTAAAGAAGTTTCACTTCAATAAATATGTGTGCAATTCACACACGTGATAAAAGAGGAACCTCAAAAAAAAAACAAGCCAATACTGTATAATGATTTCTATCTAATTTCGTACTATGTTTTTCATGAATTTATGTGTCTGTGCCTTTTTACTGTCGCTTTTTTGTTTCATCGAATTTTAGATCACAACGATTCTAATAAAATTTTCACTTTAATAGTCTCAATAAACGATGCTGGAATATTTTTGCTGTAACGCTCTTGGCGAAGCCAATTTGGTCCACCGTATTTTGAAATTATGGAAGCAACAAGGTAGAAAAATAATAAGATAGGTTTGTACACCTGCTGTCACTTTGGTAATTTATATTATTAAATTGTGTTATTTCGTTTCAAATAGAATCTAAAAAGAACTCAGTGTATGTGTGTGTGTTTTTCCCATATAGTAACTCCATAATAATATTCCTTTTGATTCTAAGACATACCTGGCTGCTCAGAGTATGCCATGCTCACTCTAATGTCTCGCTGGTGTTGGACCATTAAGTTCCCTTCAAAATCAAAATCCAAAGTCATTTATTCAAATTAGGCTGAGAATCAGCACTTTTTGAACGTCAATATTACATAAGACAGTCCCCCAAAACGCCCACCCATCGACACTTCCTAGTGCTTTCGCTGGGAAGAAGAGGTGGCGGAACAAACTCCCCAGCTGTCTGTTCATTACTAAAAACACATGACTTTTTACATTACAATGTATAGTAATGAACACAAGGAAATACAGCATCAATGAGATTATTTACGATATGCCAGTTAGCCAAAATACCAGCAAAATAAAATAAAATAAATAAATAAAATATCATAAATAAAAGCCATAGGTATAAAGGGCGTGACAGTCTTCAAAGAGGTTGGGCTGAATGGTGCTGGTCCACACGTCATGTTCGTATACGAGCGCCATCAGTGCGAATTGGTCATCTCTTAGCTGCCACGGTTTATTTTGATTTCTGAATAGGTTTAATCTTTTCTATAATGGACCCTTTTTTCGTGCACATCTTTCCGCATTGTTCACACATGGTTAATTTCCACATGAATGATGCCTGATCTTCTCCATAGAGACTTACGTTTCGATATGGACTACTAGCTTCATATTACTAACTGACTGACCCTTTGACAATCCAAAAGTGCAGTACCCTAATTGAAACACACTATTACTATCAATTTTGGATCATTTTGAAGCAAACTGCTAATACATTGCTCTATATGTTCGAAACATGTGTGTGATCAAGATCGTTAACGACGCAATGAATGTTGTTGAACTGTCAAAATTAAACCCAATGCTACTGATAGTGGGCTATGCAATTATCCTGCTTGGTTTACTTGAAAGAAATGCTTTGATTTTAGTCTAATTAATTTTGATTTGATTACCAATTCCTTCGCAATGTTTGTTTGCCCTTTTGAGAGCTGAGGCCCTAGCCAATGTAACATTGCTTCATAACGAAACGAAATCAAATACCAAATCAACCAATTATGAAAACAATTGACCACGTCACGCGATAAATCACGTGATCAATCGTTTTCATTATTGGTTGGCTTGAAGCGATGTTACATTAGCTAGGGCCCCTTTAGTATCAAAATGCTGCAGAAGGTAGGTAAGGAACTATATTCCCTAGCTTATTATATCAGACGCTAAAGACAGTAATTATATTACATGATGCCTCTTTCCTGTTTTCTCGATAACGTTGTTCCACTTTTCTTAAGCGATGACAAGGGTCTGACGCTGTTTCGTTAACGCGAGGTTAAAATGTTCACAAAGTAATATTGTTTTGTCATCGTCTAATTAGCTCTGCAAAACAAGATGCGGGGCTGTGAGCTTTTGGTAGGCCTATTTATCATGACTCTAGCCTTTTTTCCGAACATTGTTTATGTTGAACAAAGATATAATAAGTCTAAATGTGACAACTAGATATAGCACATGCAAAAAATCTAAAGACAATTCGATTCAATTCTCGGTGGTAGGCCATAACATCGGACGCTGGCAGAAGTTACCACCCACCAGACAAAGCCTTGCCGCCAAGCGATTTGTCGTGTTCCGGCATGATGTCTAGTAAAGCCGCACGGAAGACGGGTCTGAGCAGTTATATTGCGATGTGTGCCGGGTACGATGCGCCAAATGTTGTTGTGTTGGGAGTTTGGTCGTGGAGGGTCTTCAAATCAATCTCCCTTTGGCGCAGCATCGTTGGTCGTGTTGTTGGGTTTAACATTGCACCACCTCGCTCAACTACCGTCTTCCTTCCTATTCGCTCAATCTGAGTGAATAGGTTCTTAATGAACTAGCGCGCTTTACCATCAACGATCGCATCACTGCTTACCATCAGGCGGGATTGCGGTCAAGCATTAGTTTATAATTATTAAAAGAAAATAAAAAATAAATTGTGGATTTGTTTAAGGTATATCTGCTTCTGCCAGGGTTGTTCGAAAGAGGTAGGTACCATGCACTCTGTGCTTACAGGCAAGTGAAGGAATACGGGTGGATTTTAGACAGTAAAAGTCTGACACGCCTTTTCACTCCACCTAGAGGTAGAAAGGTGATTTGATGATGTTTCATGCAAAAAATAATGATATGTCTGCTAGTAGATTCATAGCTGTTCAATAGCTGCGTTCGCGAGGAATTTTAAATTGAATGTACTACTATAACCATAGATTAATTGTGTTTGGATACAGGAATAGTATGAATGTAAAATGACTTAAAAAGAAAAATATTTTCGTTTTTTAAATTGTATAAGCAGAGAAATTCTCCAATGAAAAGTACTTAGTCATCATCATCTCAGCGTTAATCCCAGTTGCATCCGAAGCTTTTTCAGCTTTGGAGTTTGGAGTCTGCTTTACCAGTCTAACTGTTGATTTTGGCTAAACTTCGATATTTTCCGTGAAGCGACTGCCCTCTGACAACCACAACCCGAAGGCGATATCGAAGCATTGCAGTTAAACAAATTGTTGGACTTTTAAGGGCTCCAACTACCCGTATCGACTGCCATTAGATGTTCGTATGGTAACCGGGACCGTCGGCTTAACATGCTTTCCGAGGCACGAGCAGACCAGTGCAAAGATTCATATTCATGCAAACAAATATTTGCACTGCGCGGGGATTGAACCCGCGCCTCCGTGTGCAGCGGCTGCGTTCGCTGCCGCTACGCCAGGCTGTAAAATGAAAAGTACTTAGTACTCATTATAAATTACTTATTTTCATTAGAAGTCATTTTTTTCATTTGATGTGTTCGGCGTTTCCTCTCCGACTTGCTGGGAAAAAGGCTCTTTTAAAGTCCAATTATAAATAAGCAAGCGGACAATCAACGTGAATCTTTGAGAACGACATACAATTTTGAAAATAATCGTGAAAGTTATAATAACGAAGTAATAAAAAAGCGTTGCATCACACTAGGATTACAGGAGTATCGTCGGTGCGTTAACAAACATTTAAACCAACATACACAACATACACACACATAGGCTATAGGTACTAATGTTTGTTCCGTGCTATATATGCCACTATACCAACCGTGTCGTCAAACATGGACTTTGTCAATCGGTCGATTAAAGTCTTTAGTCTGTACTTGCCCTAAAGATTATTGAAAGATTGCCCTCTAGCAGTCATTTCGATGCACTTAGCTCAGTTAATTGGAGAAAGCAAGAAATAGCATTTAAAAATTGTTATGAACCTTTTAATTTCGTTCTGCGATATTAAAACGTTGGGTTCCAGTAAAACGCAGCTGTGCAACTTTGTAATATTTAATGGAACTGAGAATTAGTCCGATGAATCTAAGTTTAATATTTATGTTTTAAACACATTTCAAAATAAATTCACAAATTTATGGTGAATCGCATTCAAAGTTGCGTAATTTCGAAGAATAATGCGGCCCGTGTGGGGAAACACGAAAAGTTAATTTATTTCATAATATATTTAGCTGTGATATTATAGTTGTTCATTGTACAAGTTTACAGAGACAGACGTACATATATTCACCATAATTAGCCTAAAATGTTCCCACGCCTGGGACACAAGCCTACTCTCCTCTCTTTGAATTTTAAAGGAGTTAATCAATCAGAAAGATGAAGATAGTTGTCACTTGTCCATTTCAAAGCATAGCGAGTTTCTATAGTGCGAGACGGAAAACGGCAAGAAAATTCACGGATACTGTACTGGAGAAAAAAGGACAAGAAACTCCCTGGACAGAGCACTATAACGGGAAAGGAACTCCACAGACATTGCACTACAGAAGAATGTGTAAGAAATTCTACGAACATGTCTCTACAGAAGAATATGCAAGAAGCTCTATAAATATGTCACTACAGAAGAATGTGTAAGAAATTCTACGAACATGTCTCTACAGAAGAATATGCAAGAAGCTCTACAAATATGTCACTACAGAAGAATGATCATGAAACACCATGGACATTGCACTACAGAAGAACGGTCAAGAAACACCATGAGCAATGCACTACAGACGTACGGCCAAGAAACTCTACGGACATTGTTTAAAGGGCGATGAAATAAATGGACTGTATTTTTTGTTGGAAGTAATCTCAACTCCTTTGTGAGAATACTGGCCGAATCATGGATTGCGTGTTTTTAAATAGTGAATGTCAAAATAACTAGAAGGTTTGTACTGCGTCAAATTGACGTAGTTCACTATAAACCATATTGTCGTAAAGATGTCTAAATTGTAATAATTATTTCTAGTAATATATATGAACAAAGGAATACATGTAATAAAGGGGTTTGAGTCCTAATTTTCATCTTTCATTTGTGAGCCCTGCAAGAGACCTGTAAGGTTCAACAGGCCCAGGAACGCGAAGAAAGTAATACGGTTGTAAGATGGAACAATTGAAGATGGAATAAATGAAGGGCGCACAAATGAAGGGCGAACAAATGAAAGTGATTCAGAGAATGAAGAAATAAGTGAACAAATAAATGAGTGTAGGGAACAAAACACAAGGATACAGTTGGACAACCAAAGGGAAACCAGTATTGGGAGAAATTTTGGAGATAGAGTTGAAGTAGAAGTTGAAATAAATCATGAGATTGATAATGAAGCTGATACAGAGGAGATGCGAGTCAAGAGATTATTGAAGAGTTAATGAGTGTGAAGAAGAATCTAGTGTACCCAGGAGGAATCCTTATAGAGAGAGGAAGGTTCCTAATAGATTTAATGAGTTTGAGATGGATTTCTTAGCAGAGTGGCGCAGTGGAAGTTATAGATAGGGAGTTTGTTGGAAGTTATAGATAGGGAGTTTGTTGGAAGTTATAGATAGGGAGTTTGTTGAAGTTATAGATAGGGAGTTTGTTGAAGTTATAGATAGGGAGTTTGTTGAAGTTATAGATAGGGAGTTTGTTGAAGTTATAGATAGGGAGTTTGTTGAAGTTATAGATAGGGAGTTTGTTGAAGTTATAGATAGGGAGTTTGTTGAAGTTATAAATAGGGAATGGTTAGAAGCAATAGAGGAGGAAAAGTGTTCGTTAGAGAAGAATGGGACATGGGAATTAGTAGACGAAAAAGAAGCTTACGGAAGAAAATTAGTGAATTGTAAGTTAGGTTAGTTTAAGGGGGTGCACTTAAGTTTTGTGATAATCAAAGATTTTTATTAGGGGAGGAGAAACACTGCGTTAGTCCAGTGGAAGCGTGAGCATAATAATATTGGAATAGGTTTGTGAAACATTGGAAAAGGTTTGTGAACTCTTTTTTATGCGTTTATAGGTACGATTTATGGGATTATGTATATGGTTTTAGATTTATGTGGTTGTGTATGATTTGTAGTTTTTCTTTGTTAAGGTTGGTAGAGTGTTTAGTTTTTGTCTTATTGTTGTGAGGTTTAGGGTTAGTTTTGTGTTTGAGTTTGGTTGTTCAGAAAGTTTTTGAGAAAATGGTGTGTTGTCCAAAGTGTTAAAAAAAATTATTACAGTAAGGTTTTCGAGAATGTAGTTAAGATGTTTAAAGTGGTTCTGGATGTTTTCTCTCCAAAGGGTTGAGATTAAGGGGGTGTGTTGGAAGTAATCTCAACTCCTTTGTGAGAATACTGGCCGAATCATGGATTGCGTGTTTTTAAATAGTGAATGTCAAAATAACTAGAAGGTTTGTACTGCGTCAAATTGACGTAGTTCACTATAAACCATATTGTCGTAAAGATGTCTAAATTGTAATAATTATTTCTAGTAATATATATGAACAAAGGATGGCATGTAATAAAGGGGTTTGAGTCCTAATTTTCATCTTTCATTTGTGAGCCCTGCAAGAGACCTGTAAGGTTCAACATTTTTAAGGTCTGGTATATTGCCGTTAATTGAATTTGATATTTAACAGAATCCCGGACAAATAATTATTCAATTTAGGAAGAGGTGTATGTCGCGGCGGGGTCTGTGGAAGCGAGTGAGGTGAGGTCCGAGCCGGTCCGCTCATCCGGTCATATCCCCCGCCCACTTCCCGCTCCCGCTGCCGATGATGACTGCTCACGCCGCTGGCGCGTGTAGACCGCGACCATGTTGGGTCTCATTCCCAACAGACCTAGCAATAACACCCATCTATCATCATATCTGAATAGAAGAATTTCAGCTGAACGGGAGCACAAACGATACAATATATACAACCTTATTTTTTCTTTATACCTTACCTGAATATGTTCAGAATAAGCAACTAAATCGAATCCAATCATTTTTACACTATGTTATATTTTTTGCCAAATACATTTAGAAATTGTTGCAGTGTGGTTTTATAGAGAGCGCCACGAAGCTTACGGTAGATCATAGTAATTGGCGCATGCGACGCCCGCGCATCAGCTGATGCGACAGGTCAACTCTCCGCTCGCCCTACCGAGCTGAGCGTTGACCATATTTTTGTTGGGACAACCAAGTAGGATAACAAGCTTATCTCAACTTTGGGGTTTTTCATGATATCTTTTTGATATTTTGTACATAAAGTATTTACTAAAAAATACTGGTCACGTCTTTTGAGTTTAACATAAACAAAAAATAATAAATATAACGGATGATCCGTCTTTATATAACGAAGAATCCATTGTAGGCGTAGGTTATCGGGCAAGGAGATCAATTATAACGATAAACTTTAAATCACGGTTTGATCACTCCAATTTACAATAATTGTAATCCTAATCCTAAGAAATAACGTTCCACTTGATACGAATTGCACATCCAAAATTAACCGTTGACTAGCTGTCACCAGTCCCCGTTATCTCTTCTTTTGTGCCAGTGTCGAGTGTTACTTTTAGGAATCACTACTCGATTTCATTACATTTCGTTCTGAAATTAGAAAATCGATCAATCGGATAACTTAAAACTATATCGCCGACAAAGAAAATAATAAATAAATGAATAATGCTGTATGTGTATATTGTATCGTTTTATCGTACTTCTTAATATTAGTATAAGCCCATCTCAGAGGAATGAAGACTGAAAAGAACAGAAATCAAAGTTTTAGATTTGACACGACCTTCTTTTGTGTTGTAATTAATCTCAATAACCAATCAAATGATTTGTTACCACATACGGATTTCAGTTGCACATCCATTTATTTACAACATTGCTATGTTGGTCACATATGTACCATCAACCTAACATTCGTGGCAGCAGTTTGTATTTGCCAGAGCCTTTATTTCTCAGTAAATAAGCTATGGTTTTCTTGAAGAGCGGTGGCCGATATAAATTATGTCTAGATGGCTATCTTGGAAATGACGACAGACTTAAAGTCATTCTTAAACGACTCTGCTCGAACGTCGCTCCCACCGAACACCACCCTAAACTAAGACAACTGCTCATAGTCTACGCAGTGACAGCTGGCAGGCACAAAGTGCTGTGAAGTGATCAATTTGTAAAAGGCACAGAAGCATAATTATTTAAATAATGCTACAACAATTTATTGAAGGAGAACTTGGTGGGTTTTGAAACACTACAGGTAGTACACAGGTATACCTGTGTACTACCTGTAGTGTTATGTATTTACCTACATATATATATATATATATATATATATATATATATATATATATGTAGGTAAATATATGTAGGTAGGTTGTTATATATATATATATATATATATCAGTGGCGAAGGGTGAAATTTTGACAAAGGGAAGCCGGTCCAAAAAAATAAACACTTAAACACTTACCTACTGCAGGATATCTTGGAGGAGGTCTTCAGATAAGAATAATATCAAAAGCCCCACCTTCAGCATACAAAAAAGGACTGATGATTTGATAACAGTGTCTTTCAAGTATGATAAAAGCGGCTTTGAGAAAAGCCTTTTTCGACGTGCATCTCCATACCACACATGCATGCTTGTTAGTAAGTACTAAGTTAAGTACCTATTGTTAGGGAATAAGAGTCAAGAAAAAATAAAATAAAAAAATTACAAAAATAATAAAGTGTTAAAAACCGAACCACACAAACACCGATCCAAAACCAAGAAAAATATTAGAATAAAAATAAAGCAAATTATACACAATCACAACGTTATTTATATTCTAATGCAATGCGTCTTGTTTTGAAATGTGTGTTCTCGTAGTGGCGTGGTTTCTTTGTCTCTTTCTAATAGAGGAGAAGAGAGAACTGCAAGCCGTTTGACATTAGCCTATATTTATCAAGTTTTACCGACGGTTAGCGAGCATTAGAAAGAGATGGTCTGACACGCTCTGTCTCTTTTCGCCTCATAGTAAAACGTTGACCGAGGTAAGCCGACATTCGTCGAGTTGATTCAATGTAATGTACAAAAAATTGAAGTGCTGATTAATTTACGACTATAAAATGAAATGTGATACTTAGGGTATTGCTAAGAATTACTATTGCTATTGTAAATCGCGCAAGCATTTGATTAATAATACTTTGTTAATGAATAAATACTTTTGTATGAATATGGAACTGATTTTTGAAAGGTAACCCGGTGGGAATCGGCTTGTATGGACTCTTCGCCGCTGATATATATATATATATCGTACAAATCACACAGATTGAGCTAGCCCCAAAGTAAGTTCGAGACTTGTGTTATGGGATACTAACTCAACGATACTATATTTTATAATAGATACATATATAGATAAACATCCAAGACCCAGGCCAATCAGGAAAAGATCGTTTCCCATCATGACCTGGCCGGGGATCGAACCCGTCGACCTCCACGTCGCAGTCAGGCGTGGTGACCGCTGCGCCACGGAGACCGACATATACTTACACTTATGTATTTATATTCATACATTTATATCATTCGTTTCTGCAGATCATAGTACGCATTCCAGTATTATGAGCCCTGGTGTATGTATGAGTACGAGTAAAAATAATAAGTGTGAGTATATATGAAAATGTACATAACATTACATTTTCATGGAGAGGCATGAATCTGTAAAGTGTTGTTTTACGGTCCCTATTTGAAATCTTTTTAAAAAATTTCTGCAGTTGAAAATTTTTCCAGGGTCGGGGAGAAAATGTAATGTTATGTACATTTTCATATATACTCACACTTATTATTTTTACTCGTACTCATACTTATATATGTATCATCCATTTCCACGGATCATAATATGCATTCCATTACTATGAGGCTCTGTTTTGATCATATTCCACAACACCAGGGCTCATTTTTCAGTTCACAGACACAGTCCTCAACTTTAAGCCTAAGTTTCAGCAACTTAGCGACCCCTTAGCGTAAGAAGCCGTACCTATGCAGGACTGTATTACTTTTTCCTATCAAACACAACACTTTTTAATTTATTACCACATTCACATTGTTATATGACAACCCCTCATATAATTCTGAAAGCAACCTACTGAGCGGTGACGGCGCGGCGACTGCTAGCATTGAGCGCGTCTCAGTCGCGAGTCTGATAATTTATGATACTGATGTAAAATATATCTAAAGAGCAATATTTAAAGCCCATTTTTAAATAAATATTCTTTTTGCCGGGTGGGAGCAGAGTCGTGTAAGTGAGCTATGACCTTTAGACTTCACAGTGTTGAAATACGCTGCCTAGGAAAAGAAACCAATTTTTTTCCAAAAACCCTTTACATGGCTGGCCTATTTTTGGTCAAAGAATTAGCATTGACATACAACTTGGCAATGCTATGAGCCTTTTGAGCACATTTCCTATTGACAGCGCAGCGAATGAATTTTAGGATTGCCGTTCTTTTTATGAACTTATACATATGCATTATATTACTCTTAAATTAGTAAAAATTTATCATCATCAACCCCTTCATCGTCCCACACACCTGGGTACAGGTCTCTTCTCATACAGAAAAGGATTGAGCGTAATCACCACGCTTGCTCAATGCGGGTTGGCGATTTCAGACTTAAAGTCCAGGTTTCCTCAAGATGTTTTCCATCACATCAGCACAGGCGTAGAGTAGCCAGCCTTTCGGTCTTCTATAGGATGTATTCTGGTGAATGTGCAAGGGAATTGCATGATTTAATTCTCCCATCTCTGTTCCATCATCAGAAGACCCGTCGTACTGCGAGTTTCCACCCTTACGTTGTTGATACCACTGCGATCCGGACGAAGCGTTTTGCTTCCTCCTTTATACTGAGTACATCGGGGACTAGAATAATTTACCAGCGACGGTGTTTCCGTCACACTACAATTTGAGTGGCTTCAAGGCTAGAGTGAATAGGCTCTTAATAAACTAGCGCGCTTTACCATCAACAATCGCATCACTGCATACCACCGGGCGGGATTGCGGTCAAGCGCTGGTTTATAATTTATAAAATAAAAAAAAAATAAAAATCCATTTAATCAATTAAACATTAAAATGGTTTATTATGGTATACATAACAAACACTTCAAAATACACAAAAATAATAAATAACGTTTCAGATTACTGTGTTGGTTATAGTGTCTGTTGTAGAATGGAATTGTATATAAGTAGGTTTTATTGGTGTCTATGCAAGGTATGGGCTTGTTTGAATTTGGAATCGTGGGTTTTTGTTTTATTTGACTGTAGAAAATTTTCATGGACACTTTATACTGAGTTTTTGTAGTAAAGGCATGTTTTCGCTTTATATAAATTTGTATATGTGAAATTAACTGTGACTATTTGTGTGATAATGTGTTAGTTCAAGTTTCGAAAATGAGTAAATAAAAGCAGAATTGATGCATATTTAAAGCAATGCTTTTCTTATTAAACCCTGTCAACCTCTCGAGACTTTCAATCCACCGTGATGTCCATCACCTTTTTGGGAAACCGGGATTTAATGACAGTTTACAAAATTATCACAGCTGTACAGACATGTTGTTAACTGTACTATCGTTAAGAGGTAAATATTTGCATGTGTATTGAAGGTTCTATTCGGAGTCCCTTTGTGCAAGATGTTACACAAAGAGATACCGGCTGTACTTGTGTGTTAAAGCTTGCTAAAGTGATTGGAGCTCAAAGAGAGCAAGTATGTTTTAGAGAAAACTGTTAGGCAGACAAGAGGTTTGCAAAGATGTTGTGTTCATTATTACTAGCGGCCCGATACGTGCTTCGCTACGTATAAAGTGAAATAATAAAAACAAATTTCAACATCAAACTTATTTATTAAAAAAAAAAAAAACAAATTATTGTCACAATAAATTGTACAAAAAGAAATCAGATATATGTAAATACTATGCAACTAGGGAGACAGAGTTATTGTCGAGCTCTGGCACCCCATGTAAGATTTAACTTGTGTTTAGGGTGCCAGCGTCTTCACCTAATCATTGTACATCATTAGTAGTAGTTGCGGGACAAGCACAGTACGTCATCATAATATTTTAAACTAGTACTAAAAATTATGTATTTATGTACCTTTGAGTGTGTGTGTGTGTGAATGTTTATATGTTGAAATAATTAATATGAATATATTAACTTATTTGCAATATCAACCGAACGAAATCTTTAATAAGTCTTCAGTCTTATTATAGGTCAATGTCAGGAGCCACTTGGTGACCTCAGTTTTGCATTTATTTATTCAAACATAAAATATATTTTTTTATTGCTAGCAATTTTAAAACTTAATCTAAAACATTTTCATAAACAATATTCTTTGTTTTTCCATTTCTAGCATGTATAAACAAACGACTGGGGTACCGAATCTCGAACAGGCAACATAAAGTTGGGCTTTGTTGATGGACATAGCAAATGATAAACGCACAGGATATTGCAATCGTTTGAATTCAAATGGCATATCAGTTGGGATCATAGGGATACGCGGTATCCAACAAATTTCTCCTTCGATTTACCAGTTAAAATCGTAGCTTCAATTAAATTTGGCAATAAGTTTTTCACTGCCAATCTGTTACCATTACACAGTTTTCGATGATTACAAAATTACTAAGAAAGTGGCATTGATTTAGATGAGATCATGATCCACCGTTTATTGAATTCATTTCTTACAAAAAATGTGATAAATGAAGAACCGCTCATTCGATTTTGTTTAAACTTCACATAAACCATCTACTCAAGGCAAAGGCTAAACATTTGGTTTGGATAGGTTAGTCCGTTCTTGAGTTATAAAATTACAAAGAAAGTGGCATTGATTGCCTCCTTATTTCTGATTCTATTACGCAAAGAAACTCCGAGCATAGCTGTTTCCAATACCCTTTCTATGACTCTGAACCTTCATATGAGGCCCATTGTGAGCGGTTTAGCAGGTTAAGCAGGTTTTGCTCCATTGAAAATCGAACAAAGACACTTAGGTTCTCTAGTGAAGACGTGTAGTAGTCCAGTGGTATCGGCCTTGAATTACGAGTTGTGGGTTTAAGTTTGAACCAAACTCCCCCAACCCCCCTTACTAATCTCAAAATGGTGAAAGATAACGACATACCTACTTAAGTTTGAGCAACCTTATAAATAAAGTCCTCAATGGGACTTATTACTGAGGACAAAACTCGTTGAAAACTCGCAGTAAGCAGAAATTTATTTGCGTTGTGCTCAAAGCTAAGAAACTTTAGTTTCGTCCGACTCATACTTGTGTAATGGTATGTCGTTGGCCAAACTTGCATTCTACTCATAGCCTCTACTCCCAAAAGCTAAAGGCGGAGCTGGAAACCAGTTCTTTCCATATAATTTTTTACTGGTTAAAACCCACCCATGTTGCTTAACTTGCCTGTGCGCCAGAGGATCACTTTAGATCGCGGCAAATAGCATGTACCTAGAATAAATCAAAATCAAAAGCCATTCATTCATATTAGACTAAGAATCAGCACTTTTTGTACGTCAATATTACCTAAGACAGTCCCCCAAAACACCCACCTATCGACACCTCCTAGTGCTTTCGCTGGGAAGAAGAAGTGGCGGAACAAACTCCACAGAAGCACCGCTATCTGCTCAAATAAAAAAAAATGACATGACTTTTGACTGCACGGTTAGCGCAGTGGTCAAGCAAATGACTGCAAACATTTGTATGACCTACAAGTAGTTGTTCCGGGTCTGGATGTTTGTGTATGTGAGTTTATATGTTTGCAAACGCACCCGCGATACAAGAGAAATTCCTAGTGTGGGGCAACGTTTTTATTAAAAAAAAATAAATAAATAAATAAAATGACTTTCTAGAAACAAAACGTACTTTTTTGTTTTTTTTTTCAGATAATCTTATTATTTATTATATCCACTTTATTATTTTATTCGACTACGTTATTTCCAACAATAGGGATGTATCCAAGGTATGAAAATCAAAAAAATAATTAGTCCGTCTTACAGATAATAAAAAAAATTAAGACCCGTATTTTTTATTTTGTCGTAATTACCAAAAATTACTTTGATATAGCGTATTAAAGTTACAGAGTGGGGGCTAATTACGTCACGACGTTCTATATTTTGCACCATGGCGTGACGTCATGCGACATTTCAAATCAATATATCTTCCTAAGTATTTGAATAAAAGAAAAAATAAAAAATACGTGTTCAATATTTTTTATAAAGCTATCTGACGGACATTAAATTATTTTTTAGGATACAAGCCAATTTCATCGAACGTTATTGTTCGAGAAGATGACATGCGCTTTTCATACAGAAGGGAGTTTATTTGTAAATTGCTTAAAACTGAATCAGCACATTCCATTGACTTCGATTTTAAAAAAGAAAAAATCCTGCCGGAACACGACGAATCGCTTGACACATATGTATATCTCGCTGTAGCGATTACGGTGTCGGTTCGGTCACGCTCACGCGAATTCAATGCTTTTTCCCCATAAAACAAAAGTGCTCAACATCATTAAAAATTTCAAAACGTGACAAAAATATTTACTTACTCACAAATTTGTCCAACTCGTGATTTATTGAATTCATTTTATAATCTACTGATTAAAACTTATCCGTTCCAATATAAACCATCTATTTTAAACTAAGTGAAAGTCTTCGACACTTCTCCAGCTTTGCAACTCGATTCTAATATAAAATATTTGTTCCAAGTTCAATTATCTTAGTGAATATTCAAGTCTCGGTAACTGTAAATAATTTATTGCCACAAAAAGGCTCGAGTTTATTTGGAATAGCTCCCGGAACGCTACGGGACCCTAATAATGAGTTTTGGACTAACAGATGGAAGACGATTGAATTTTTTTCTTTGTATACTCTATTCACCTTAAGATTAAACTGAAAAAGAAACCTTTTTGCTGTCTGTTCAATCAATTTTAAGTCCTATTTTGTTTAGCATAAGGATGTCATAAAATGTAAAATGTTATTTAAAAACCAACTATTCACTACAGCCGTCATTTGTCATTCAACCAATGTAATAAAATCGGTTGAATGGACAGTAAAAAAGGTTTTCATAAATGTCCAATTTAATTTTGAATAGAGAATATAGTTCTTATTTACAATTTGTTAACTTGTTTTTTTTTTATTTTTTATAATTTTATACTAGCTGACCCGGCGAACTTTGTTCCGCTTTAAAGGCAATAAATATCACATGATCACATTTTTACTTTTTCAATTAGGAACATTGTAAATAAAAAAATAATAATATTATTTCTAATTGAAATCAGTTCCTAATTTAAAAAGTAAAAAATCCATGATTTTTTTATTTGTCATTTATTTATTGTAGCACCTTGTGAAAGAAATTGTGAAATTCTACTTGTGCTTCGTAAATTATCTAGCTGTTGATCTCTGAGATGTCGTGGTGGCCTAGTGGTTAAAACACCAGGCTCTCTTGTATGAGTGCGCGGGTTCGATTCCAGGTCAGGCAAGTATCGATGTAACTTTTCTAAAGTGATATGTACTCTCTAGGTATATCTAGGACACCAATGACTGAAGGTGAAGGCAAACATCTTGAGGAAACCTGGACTTTATAAGTCTGAAATCGCCACCCCGCATTGAGCAAGCGTGGTGATTACGCTTAATCCTTCTCTGCATGAGAGGAGACCTGTGCCCAGCAGTGGGACGATAAAAAGATTGATGATGGTGATGATGATCTCTGAAGTTTGTTCGCCGATTTCGCATTGTCAACGGAGCAGTTTCACGGACTGCCGCCTCCCTTTGCTCTTCTGAGTGAGAAGAACGAAGTCGAGTCATACTAAGGCGGCGCTCTTCACGTGCAATTTCTTGCTCTTCTTCACTGCTTTCATTCAGAATGTTTCGATTTACTCTTGCACTACGGCATTGTCGAGAAAGATTTGATGGTCTTGGTTGGTTGGCGGCATGGTATTTTTATTGATGATAAATGGCACAGCAATACAATATTAGAAATTTTGAAGTTGAAGTTGGCTTTGTGGTTTTTCATTAGAAACTTTAAACCAGCAGACAGTATATTCTTTCAGCTGTCATTTGCTTTTCGTTATGCCATTTTTGGTATATGAATCGCTGACTTACATTTTGAATGAGTTGGTTTGTTATTCCATGTCAGTTGCGTTTTGTTATACCACGTCTTATGTCACGTCACATGGGAACGACGGGAACGGGTTCTTAGCTACCTCCCACCAATATTCAGCCAAATCGGTACAGCCGTTCTTGAGTTTATATATAAATAGTGAATAAGCAACTGAATCGATTCCAATAATTTTGACACCATGTTATATTTTGTCCCAAATACATTTAGAAATTGTTACAGTGTAGTTACCGAGTGCGTCACGCAGCTTACGATACATCATAGTATTGCGCGCGCGCAACAGCTGACGCTAGAGGTCAACGCACCACGCTCGCTCGCCCGCGGATCTTTGAGCATACTTATTTTTTTTTTTTTTATAAATTATAAACCAGCGCTTGACCGCAATCCCGCCTGATGGTAAGCAGTGATGCGATCGTTGATGGTAAAGCGCGCTAGTTTATTAAGAGCCTATTCACTCAGAAAAACCGAGCGAATACGAAGGAAGACGGCAGTTGAGCGAGGTGATGCAATGTTAAACCCAACAACACGACCAACGATGCTGCGCTAAAGGGAGATTGATGTATTTTATAATATTTTGATTTGACTTGATTTGATTTAATTGTGTTTACTAACAAGGTGTTCAACCTGACGCAAATAATAAACTTCCTTACCATTAAGACTATCAACGTGCCCCACATAATGTCACTAAGTATTTTTAAGGTCTAGCCCAGTGAGGTTGACACAGAGGTTAAGTGATTGATTGCTGCACTGCGTGTCGCGGGTACGATTCCCGTACGGAACAAGTAATTTTATGACCTACAAGTTTCAGGGCTGGCTGTTAGTATGTACTTATGTAAACACACCCACGATACAGGAGAAAATATTAATGTGGAGCAACGTTTAAAACAGTGAGGAGAGCCTTCACTGGGTTAGACTTCAAAAATACTTAGTTATCGAACTCTTTTTGATGGATTTTGTTCTTCGCGTGTCAGTGAATTTGCAACATTGCTAATAACTCCGCGAAATCCGTTTAACAATTTAAATTTTTCAATGTATATTTTGTAACAATCCTTTTATACAGAATCTGCCATATTCAGTGTTAAAATTTATGAGTTTTTCCTTAATCCCGCCCGCTGTGTGCACGGATTTTGGATTGCGCTAAAAGTTCCGGGATTACGCTCAAAGGACTATAAAAATATCGGCTTCAGCCAATTGTTTAAGGAGACATAATTTCCATCGCTCTTGTGAGTTAACTAATACGTTATCAGAGTTAGAAGGTTAATCTAGAAATTTGCAATTATAATTACATGTATTCAAAAACATAAGTAGCTGAGCGACAGCCGTTTTGCGTGGATGTGACGCATGTTTCCCACCACTATGTCTTATTTTTTGTGTTTTTGTAAACTTTTGCGTCATGTTTACTGAAAATAAACGTTTTTTCTTTCTTTTTTGTTCTATAAATTGAAAAGTTTTTTTTAAGTCGGATTTCAAAAACCTTATTATTTTAAAAATTATGTTCAGTTTATTCATAGGTAAAATAATACATATATTCCTACATAAATAACAAGTAATGCCACCTTAATTAATAATAATAACTGAAATATTTATAGTAATTAACTAAACTATCCAGAAACTAATCTCGTAATTTCAAGAATTATCAAATCTTATCTTAGTCTCAATCTTTCAAAAACATCACGTAATTTATAGAATGTAGGTAATAGAATATTCTTTATAATGTACACTATATAGATTACAGAACATTAATATAAAGATTTTACAAAGGTTGTCACAATAGGCGGTCTTATCGCCAAGAGCGATCTTTTATAGACAACTTTGGTTGGAATACTAAGAGGAAGGAAAGAGAAATAATGTAGGTAGTCTACAGTGTACTTGATTAATAACGAGCTTGGTTGTAACGACGTTTTGGGTATAGCGACGTCAAACTTAAGTCCCTGGAATTTAAAGCATACTTCCGTAAGAATTTCTTTCGGTAATAGTGACTTCGGATAAAGCGTCAATTTCGTGTATGGCGACTTGTTTTTATGAACCATTCTTAACAGAACCTAGAAATCCCATGCGGATATTGCGACTGAGCCGGCGAAGGCACAAAAACTTATTCATAGGTCAATTCAACTTTCTTATCTTTTGTTTACATTCACAAATGGTCAAACAAATGCTTTGTTTGTATGTAGGACTGCTTAGCACATGTACGAAGTTAAACTATTGAGTCAGTTATACAGAATATTCCAGTGTGTTTCTTAAACTTGTAAAAATGGCTCCTCGGCGTAAATTTACTGTGAAAGAAAAAGTGGACATAATTTCGAGGCTGCAAAACGGAGAAAACATTTTACACGTTTTTCACTAACACCCGTGTATAACATAATAAAATAAATAAAGTATAAATACATATGTACATCACTTTTTATTATTTCGGATATAGAGACCTCCGGATATAGCGACGGCATTAAAGAGGTCCTCCGCCGTCGTTATAACCAAAATTCACTGTAATGACATAGATTATTATGGACTTACGGACATGGGCAAGCAATTCCATAGCCGAACTGCTTGTACAGTAAAAGAGTTATCATAGAAACTAGTGGAATGCATCGGCATTTCTAATATCAGGTTTTCCAATGATCTACATTTTGACAAATTGTTTGAGCCCGAGATAAAACCGCGACGAGATTTTGAACATTTTAAATTACAAAATGTCGGTCTCCGTGGCCCAGCGGTCAACACGCCTGCCTGCGACGTGGAGGCCCCGGGTTCGATCCCCGGCCAGGTCATGATGGAAAACGGTCTTTTCCTGATTGGCCTGGGTCTTGGATGTTTATCTATATATGTATCTATTATAAAATATAGTATCGTTGAGTTAGTATCCCATAACACAAGTCTCGAGCTTACTTTGGGGCTAGCTCAATTTGTGTGAAATAAAAAAAAAAAAAAAAAAAAAAAAAAAAAATCCATCCATTCAAAATCCAAGAAACAAATGAATACTTAGTCTTTACAATTCAAACGGGAAGTTTTTTGGTTATAAAACCTCGTATTTTTAAAGAATGCAATAGATTTGACTATGATCTTATCCAAAATAAAAATCAATAGTCAATACAAATTAGGCTGAGAATCAGCACTTTTTGAACGTCATTAATACATAAGACAGTCCCACAAAACGCCGCGTAAGAAGTGGCAGAACAAACCCCCTAGAAGCACAGCTGTTTATTCAGTTAAAAACACCTGACATTATATAATACTATGCAAATCATGTTCAATGGAAAATACATATCAGCTCTGACCCAGAAAAACAGAATATAAATTAGTCAATTAAACCTACTTATAAGAACAAGTTAATAACACCCCATATTAAAATGTTCTGCAGCGAACTTACAACCAAAGATCAGATATAGCCTTCCAAAGCAAAGATTTCCTCTAGGAGAGGCACACAATCGTGTCCATTGTCATTCAGCATCCATTGATAATAGCAAGCCATTGTTCCAACACAAATGAACGGGCTTCAAATGCATTGCACTGAGATGAAATGCAAAATATTCTATTTGCTTTTGTCATTACTGATGCTTCAAGAGCGATTATTATTTTATTGCTCTTGTTTGAAGAACTTATTATGCTCATATTTCTATACTGTATTTATAAATCTGTAGTACAGACGCCAACATGGGTGTGAAAAGGCCGGGCAGGAGATGATGATTTATAAATAATAAATCTGTAATGTTTTTTATTTGAACACTTCTCGGTGGTCGACCGAGACGACGTGTTGTTGGGTTTAAAATTGCATCACCTCGCCCAATTGCCGTCTCCCTTCCAATTCACTCAGTTTTTTGAGTGAATAGGCTCTTAATAAACTAGCGTGCCTTACCATCAACGATTGCATCAGTGCTTACCATCAGGCGGGAATGCGGTCAAGCAGTAGTTAATAATTACAAAAAAACGAATCTCCGGATTGAACAGTCGGATTTCAAAAATATGTTTGCGTTTCATAGCCTAATTCTTGAGGAAAGTTATAAAGTTCACGTTATAACCTTTAAAAGCACACCATAAACTAAGAAATAAGACAAAATCAAATAAATAGCGAGCGCCAGCGATGCGATGAGATGGGTGACAAGCATACGAAGTCGCGGGCAGAAATAGTGTTTAATAATAAATGAGGCTTAATAAATAGTTGTTTAAATCTTGCTGTATATCGTCACAAATATCAGTAGCTCTAAAAATCAGTACGTATCAAAACACACACAGGTTCATAGTTGGAATGAATTCATCCTAAGAACAAACTTTTATTTGTAGTTGAAACAATGTACTCCAGAACGTTGAAGCATAATATTATAGGAGTACTAACTAACAATGGACCATAGACCATACACGTGTTTTATGCTGAATTCATAAAAATATGAGTAAAAATGCACTAAATCCCGAAAGCCAGTGCCATAATGTCAGATGTCAAAAACTTTTATTACATTCTTATGTTCGACTAGAGGAAATTTTGACGCGAATAGAACTGTGTTCTACTTTAGAACTATTGAAATATGACAGCTAAGTATAGAAGGTCTCTTTTTTATTTTCGTGATGATAGTAGTTTGCTCTCGTTATTTTTGGTCTAATTTGAGCACAGTAATTGGTCACGTTGAATTTGGCATTAGTAGCATCTTTACCTAATAAAAGGTGTATAATTATATACTAGCAACGAACATAAGTTACAAAAATCATCACATGTGTTTAGCAAGTGTTCGTGAAAAAAGAAAAACAAATTAAAGCAGTTGTTAATAGCATACCAAGTCTCACCGAGATACGACTTGCGGAGCGACGGGAGCTTCTGTAAGAATCGCCCCGTGAAAATTTCGGTAAAATATCAATACCTAGCTTTAGAAAGACAGAAGCAGACAGCTACAGAAGATACATCGTACTGAAAGTGACGCACGAGCTGGTGTCGCATGTTGCATAGCTCAAGGATCTAAATACTCGCATTTTTGGTTCGTAAGCCCAGGTCCGCACGGGGGAGTTTTATCCAAGGTATATTTTTTCCCTGATTAGATTTTTAAAACACTGCTTCGCGCCAAGAATTGATTTTCGACGCACTGGGATGTGATGTCCCCTGTAGGATTCTCAGAGCTCGGTTTTCACCGAGAGTAGTGTAGCAGTATCTACAAAAGCCCCATGCTAACAACGTGTCAAACTGACGTTACACGAATTCTAAATCTCGCAAGCAGAATTTACCGTGCAACTAGCATACATACCTATAACTTCCCAAAATCTACCGTTGGGTAAGTGCCCGCCAGACATAACATCCGTCTGGTCGGAGGATCCTCCCTTTTCTATGGAGGACGAGTGAACTTTACACTGTGTTCATTATACCTACAGAATAGAATATCCAATGCGTCATAAAATTCCATTGTGATGATTCACACGGGGTAAAACACACATTGACCGTTGACAAACGACAGAAGCCAACATAGCTGATATGATTTGCTTTGAGAAAATTTGATAAGTTGGAGTAAAGACGTTGTATTTTATAATTTGACGCTCGAAAAGAACTCCCTTTAGTCGGAATTCTTGGAATAACGACGAGGTTTATTCGTTTCGGATAGAAAACGTATGTAAATTCCTGTGTTCTCGTGTTTCAGTGGGGCAGCTAGTGTTCAATTCGGGACTGAATATTTGCATATTTTTGGTTCACAATATATAGGGCCTGGCGTTGTGTAATAGTTTTTGTTGAGGTGAGAAAATTGGCTTTTCGTAGATGTAGATGTCTTTTATAGTTTTTTTTAGATACGAAGCTTTTCATGGAAAGGTCAATGATTTTAACTTGGCTGCGAAATATTATAACTACATATAATACATATTTAGAAATTTCTAATACCCGCCACGATTGACGCAGTGGCTGGGCGATCGACTGCTGCGTTACGTGTCGCAAGTTCGATTCTCATATGGAACAAATATTGGTATGGCCTAAAATAAGTATTACCGGGTCTGGCTGTGTGTGACTTTATATATTTGTTGGGGCAAGCCATATCCTATACTTCTACTATAACTTATACTAACATAAAATCAAAGCATTTATTTCAAATAAACCAACTACAACTACTTTTGAATTGTCAAAATGTCGGCCAGGCAGTAAGAAGAAGCTAGTTTCATTCGAAAGCGTAGGTCTCTTTGGAGAAGCACGGGCAAAAAACTCTACGGACACTCTTTTAAGATCATAAAACTATAACTTTAAAAAAGCGTCGAAATATTGCTCCACGTCGCTGTCGACTGGCAATGTACCCAAGAGATTGGAGGCATTATCACGTTCTACATACAATACTTAGTCTGGCTAATATTTGCTGGTATTTTGGCGTGGCTAGCTAGCATATGGTAAATAATTTCATCGTTGTTCTGTTTTCATGTACTCATTACTGTACCTTTATAGTATTGTATAAAGTCACGTGTTGTTTTAAATGAACAGACAGCTGTGCTGCTGGGGAGTTTGTTCCACCACTTCTTCTTCCCAGCGAATGCATGGATTGTTGGGACTCATGTAGTATTGACGTTCAAAAAGTGCTGATTCTCAGCCTAATTTGATTAAATGAGTTTTGATTTTGACTTTGATTTTGATAAAAGCCAGCCCTTGACACTACATTACATTACTTAAAATTAGAATGAAATCTTCTATCCACTGCTTTTTTTAGAGTTCCATAGTAAACTAGGAACTATTATAGTTTTACCTTGTCAGTCTGTCTGTCCGTCCATAGATACACGTGCTGCTCTACCTAAACCAGGGTGATTTTATGTTAATCAAAACTCTCAGTTGCTTGCAGTTTCACTCGCATCCTATTGAAACTGATACTTTTCTACCTTCCAATTAGTGAAAACTCATCACAATTACCATCTCTGCCAAATGACGTACAAAGCTGGACACAGGCTTTCCCCAAATAGTGATAAAACGACCCTTCTTGTGACCCTCATTAGATATATAATTTACCTGTGTTCATTCAGAACGGCTCTATCTCTGTTACAAAGATCCGAATCCAATCAGACGTAAATGCGTGGGTAATGGAGCAACAAACATGTTCATTACTGTTCACTTTTCAAAAAACTCAATTCAAAGCATATTTTATTTAAATGAACCAATTATAGACACTTGTGAATTCATCAAAGAAAGACTAAAGCTTTGGAATGGCCAAGTACTAGGAGAACACGCTTTTTGAATCATAAAATCTATGAATGATGTTGGTTACATATATATAAAATTGACAACGCCAATTGGTTTCACAAAAAAGTGACAGATCGGATGTGTACAAGTGAAGGCAATTAATGGTAAATTGCAGATTTTTATGACTTTTTTTATAAAAAATATTTCTAAGCAAAACCTGAGCTCAGATTAGAAGCGGGGGCCGTGAGGTATATGGCCCTTTACGGGACATCGGTGTGGGCGCGGTCCCTAATGGAGCGACCAGCTCTATGCATGACCGCGTCCAAGAGGGTCATCGCCATTCAGCTAGTCCAGGAATACCACAAGGTATGCACAGAGGCAGCGAGCCTCCTTACGGAATGCCGGCAGGCCAACGACCTCGCCCAAATGTGGGAGTGGCGAGAGGAGGCAAAACGTAACGTATGGGCGTAACTCCGCTGCCGCGAGAAATCGCAGTACGGTGAACAGAGTTCTAGCGGGATCTCATGGTGACATGGAGAGTGCGATTACCTCAACCCAGTGCTGGGCACGCCACAATACCGGCGGTAAATCCCCTTTTTGAATCACTCCTCAAAGAGGGTAATCCGCGCTCTCACCTTCCTGACGCAGGTCCTCACCGGGCACGGCTGTTTCGAGAGGTTACTGTTCCGTATAAGGCGGGAGGAAACGCCAGGGTGTCACTACTGTAGGAATTGTTCTAAGGATACGGTGGAGCATACGGTAGGAGTGTCTCCTACGACGGCTACAGGCGTGATGGCGTCTGGTCGGGAGACAACATCGAACTCTCGGCCACCGAAGGCGCGGGCTTGCGGACGGTGAGCAGTGGGCAACTCACCGCCCGGTAAGGACTAGGCCCGGATCGACGGCGCGTTGTGATTCACGCGCGCCTTATGTAGACGTTAGCACATCTTGACGGAATCCACAAAGATCGCTGCCTCCTGAGTCAGGGTTGCTGGTTGGTTCAAAAGGACACCGTGGCCCTAGCGCACAGGCAAGTGAAGAAACACGGGTGGGTTTTAGTCAGTAAAAGTCTGATACGCCCTTTCGCTTCATCCGGAGCAGGAGAGATAATTTGATGATTTCCCAAACAGAACAAAACAAAAGCTCACTTTAGAAGATGTGCCGCTCAGCCATCACTTTAACAATAGCTTACTTTTGAAATGCACATACTGCACATACAAATTTCAGTAATTTTAAGTTATTGTTCAAGCCACTTTGGCACAGATTTTCTTAAATCTTTTCCTTTGACTATTATTACTAAAAACTATCATTTTATTTTTGCTTGATTTTTAAGAGGCATTATTCAACTTTGCCCATAGTTGAACAGAGAGCTCTTTAATCAAAAATTTTAACGCATCGCCCGATTTTCTTGTTCTTCTCTCGCACCTGGGTTTCGATTAAGTATATTGGATAATAAATTATAACGTAAAAAAAATACTGACGTATTTCAAAGACACTGCTAGCGTCTTTGCGACGTAAAAAGTTAATATCACTGAAATCTCTTCTTCACCTCTTTAAATATACAGTCGAGATCGTAAACTGAATGGTTTAGAGTGTGCAGATGTTAAATATTAAGGCACTGAAGTAAGGTTGTTTGAAGTTTTTTCAAACATAGCCAGCAGGGATAGACTGAAATAACGGGTGTCTAAAGAAGAACGACATCTGAGGGGTAATTGAGGAGAATGTGCAGGAAAGCAGACTCCGGGCTCCAACGCGATAGCCGCGGATGCAACCGGGATAAACGCTGAGATGATGATGATGATGATGATGACATCTCCCTCAGATGTCATCATCATCATTATTAAATAATTAAAGTAATTTAAAAAAAAGTAATTTTACCACAACATCGAACTCCCGGCCATCGTAGGCGAGGGCTTGCGGGCAGCGAGCAGTGGGCAGCTCGCCGCCCGATAAGGACCAAGCCCGAGTCGACGACGCGTTTTGTTTAACGCACGCCTCAAAGAGATGTCAGCACATCGTGACGGGGTCCACGAAGACCGAAGCCTCCTGAGACAGGGATGTCGGTTGTTTAAAAAAGATACCGTAGCCCTGGCTCACAGGCAAGTGAAGAAACACGGGTGGGTTTTAGTCAGTAAAAGTCTGACACCGCCCTTCCGCTCCGTCCAGAGCAGGAGAGTTCATTTGATGATTTCCTATCCAGAACAAAAAAGGGGTTAATTTTACCAAGTTAAATAACGTTCACAATTTGATCTCAGTCTCATTCTGTCAAAAAAACTTCTAATTTTCCTACAGTTTGACAAGTTTTTGACATTTGTTTGTCACTGCAACTAATTTTGAATGTTTAAATAGGATATTTGACTAAAAAAAACTAATTAGTCCATCAGTCAGATTTCCAAAAAAATACTAGAAAATGAAGACGACACAGTGCGTTGAAAACTCGTGTGACATCACTGCACGCTACACTTTTTAGCGACCAGTGACGTCACCAGCCACTACTCCTGATCTTTGATACCTTTTATATTTGTCAATTTTTATTGTTTTGATAAAACAAAAAATACGTGTCTAGTATTTTTTGGAAATCTGACTGACGGAAAAATTAGTTTTTTTTAGTCAAATACCCAATTATGGTACCGGTCGAAATGAATGCAACAACTGATGTTAAGTAATTTGTTAAGTACGCCTTCGAGGTATTTAAATAAAAGTTTGAACTGTATAAAAAAAATACATTATTATGACAACTAGGAGATACAATTACTTTCTTCGACGATCCAAAAAAAAGCGCCTTCTATGCCCGGCTACGAATTTATATAAGGGCATTCGACCAATCCGCGGGTCGCACATGGGCCGCGGCCCTCTTGCGTCTTACTCGCCCCTCCTTGGCCCGGGCTGGAACTTGATGCGCCCGCGACTAGCGCGGACAACTGATATTATTTTTTTAATAATACGCGGAATATTGCTACACCATACATGCGGTCGTGAATTTTATGCTAAATGGCTACGATTTTTTTTTTTATGATTATAAACTAGTGCTTGATCGTTATCCTGCCTGATGGTACCTAAGCAGTGAATAGGAAAAAACTAAGTGCATAGGAAGGAAGGCGGCAGTTGAGCGAGGTGATGCAATGTTAAAGCCAACAAAACGACCAACGATACTGCGCCAGAGGGAGATTGATCCTAGACTCTCCACGACTAAACTCCCGACACAACAACATTTAGCGCATCATACCCGACACAGATCGCAACACAACTGCTTTGTCCAGTCCTCCGTATCTACGGCTTTACCAGACATCATCAGAACACGACGAATCGCTTGTTGGCAGGACTTTGTCTGGTGGGTGGTGAATTTTGGCGGCAGCCGATGTTATGGCCTACCACCGATTATGAAATGTTGGAGCAGTAATATTATGAATTAGGTTTTCTGTTCAATTTAAAAAACTTTTTTTAAACATTTTCTATGGGGTTTTTGAAAGATGTACGAAATATTAGTTTGCATTTTAACTAATTAGTGTAATCTTCAAATTTTTTACCTAATATCGCGACCGTTTCTTACAAACTTCTATTTGTTTGAAATCTCTTGAATTTACACCATGCCCTGTTATGTCGTTGACTCTTCACTTACTCTTTTCAAAAAAATCATTTTAAAACATTTATTAATTTATTGAGAACTGCGGTAACCTATTGGAACGGAGAGTCCGTGTCTACACAGTAAGTCAGTGGTAAGGGCAGGGCAGGTTCTGGAGTGGCGGCCACGTACTGGAAGATGCAGCGTAGGAAGGCCTAAAACAAGGTGGACCGATGACCTGGTGAAGGTCGCGGAAAGCCGATGGATGCGGGCAGCACAAGACAAGTCAGCGTGTGAAAGCCTTGGGGGAGGCCTTTGTCCAGCAATGGACATCCACAGGCTGAAGAAGAAGGGCAGGGCTGTTCTGCACTGCCTCAAGTTTATAGGATATCAATTAAATAGTAGTACCTGTATATTGTATAGCAGATTTCTTTGTAGTACCTTTATACTGAGTTATTAAAGTTATCAATCCGTGAACCTATTGGAATCGGCTGCGATTCACAAGTCATAGGTCGTAGGTTGGAACACCGTCAGGCGCTTTATTTTATTGTGTAAAATATTTCACCACTGCTGCTCTTATAACGGTGACCAAAAACAGCGTGCGGAAAACGGCATGTCCTGGAATGAAAACTTCGAAGACATCAGCTGACATCTACCAACCCGCACGGGGCCCTCATGGTATATTACAGCCCACTCCCTCTCCTCGAGATGAGACCTATGTCCGAAGAATGAAAACAATATAGCCTGATTATAATTTATTTATTTAGATAACAATATATAAAATACTTTATAAAAGACACGTTGTTACATTTTTGTGGCCCATTACATGTAGGTTTTTTTTTTTTAATAGTTATAAACTAGCACTTGACCGCATTCCCGCCTGATGGTAAGCAGTGATGCGATCGTTGATGGTAAAGCGCGCTAGTTTATTAACAGCCTATTCACTCAGAAAAACTGAGCGAATAGGAAGGAAGACGGCAGTTGAACGAGGTGATGCAATGTTAAACCCAACAACACGACCAACGATGCTGCACCAAAGGGAGATTGATCTGAAGACCCTCCACGACCAAACTCCCAACACAACAACATTAGGCGCATCGTACCCGGCACACATCGCAACACAACTGCTCAGACCCGTCCTCCGAACGGCTTCACCAGACATCATGCCGGAACACGACAAATCGCTTGGCGGCAAGGCTTTGTCTGGTGGGTGGTAACTTCTGCCGGCGGCCGATGTTATGGCCTACCACCGAGTAAGTTCTCTGTGTGTGTTTTAATTGTACGAATAATTTTTCTGGTCATATAAGAATCAGGAAATGAAAGATGTTTATCCTGAAAAGCTTAGTTATGATAGCATTGTCTAACAACTATTAACCATACAATTGGAAATATAAAATACGTTTGAATATAAAACTTGTTGCCAGCCTTTTAGCCACTGTTGACAGCAATGCGGAAGAATAATGTGAAGCCTTTGTGATTTACATATAATACATGTCTATTCTTATTTAAAAATTTTGGCTTAGATGTGTAATGTAAAAACTTACATTGAAATAAATTAATAGGTATATCTTAAAAATGTTGTTTGTACAAATTAATATTTCTAAACACATCTTGAAACTTTATAAAACTCACTACCTTATGATTTCACGGCAAATAATATTTTAACAAAACTATAAAAATAGATCACAGAGGCGAACCTTTTATTTCTCGACATGTTTCTGAAAATGCACCCGCTTTGATCGTGGTAAAAGTCGAAAAGTATTTCACATTTCAAAATATTTTAACCTGAAAATAATATAATAAGCCTTGGGTTGCATCCACTAACAAACGTGCACATAACCTCGTAGCCGCTCAAAGGGAAATTTAAAAAATCGCCTCCATCGTCGAAACGACGAAAATTACATTTATGCTCACCCCGCTCTGCTTGCTCCAGCCGCTCACTCTGCTCCGACCGCCGGGAATCACATTCGTTTTGCCACCTAGTCGATAGATTCAATTTGACAACGCTTTTATATTATTTACACAACTTTGTCGCATTTTCGGTAAAATTTGTTGGGATCGCAATCCGTCAAGTCTAGCGATTAATGGTTTAATCTTTTGTAAATTTTCATGCAAAATTAATAAATTTTGAAATAAGCTATACCCATTGCTTATTAATTTGCCTGAATGAGCAAAGTGAAAATCTCCTTAATTGTCACGAATCAAACTTTTGATTTTTGTTAACTATATAACTTTCTTCATTCAGGTTCATTCTCACGGATCTACTGTGATGATATATTTATTCGTATGTTAACCTGATCACGACAAACTTAAAACATAAGTGATAATAAATATGCCATATAAGACATAAGACGTAAGTGATAACATACGCAAACACTTTGTAAGACCTTAACATATTTGTGTCAGCTATCGCACTATGAAAAACACAACATTACTTTATAATTATTTAGTCAAAAGCCATCTTGTGCTGTAGTGTGTTTTATGTATTTACTAAGGCGGTGAATAAATTTCCAAGATGATTTATTATATCACAGCGCTTATTATTCATCCGTTGATCCAATGAATTAAAAGATGACGTAAATTAAACGAACGTGAAGGCATTTAGTCCCTCGATATGAAAATTCACCCATCTACCTGTACCTACGCTATAAATATTCATCAGATTAATAATATCTGCGCCGCATCTATGCTAATTGTCTGGCGACGGATTAAGTGCGCGTTTCCCCTTTAAAATTACACAGAGAATTTATTTCATTAATTGGATTCGTTTTTTTATTTGATTTATAAGGATATGGGTCCAGCGGGATCTCATGGCGACATGGAGAGTGCGATTGTCGCAACCCGGTACTAGGTACGCCACAATAGTGACGGTAAGTCCCCTCTTTGAAGAGTGGCTAGAGAGGCACCATGACAGCCTTACCTTCCGCCTGACGCAGGCCGTTTCGGGAGGTTCCTGCTCTGGATAAGGCAGGAGGAAACGCCAGGGTGTCACTTTTGTGTGGATCGTCCTGAGGACACGGTGGAGCATACGGTGGAGGTATGCCCGGCTTGGGTAGAGCACCATCGTATCCTCCTAGCGGCGATCGGCGGCAATCTCTCGCGTCCTACCCTGGTCCAGACAAAAACACGGGTAGGTTTTAGTCAGTAAAAGTCTGACCCGCCCTTCCGCTCCGCTCAGAGAGTGAGAGAGGTCATTTGATGATTACGCATTCCAACTAAAAAAAAAATAAGGACATGAGTCTGGCATTTTGAGTATTCCCCTACGCTTTATCCTGTAGTCGCTGAAAACTAGCCTAGTCAAGCCCTTTTTTGGATATTGTTAACAGACGTATAACAGCACAGAAGTGAACGCAAATTACTGAAGGAAGCCTTTAGTTATTGAATGCATCAGAAGAATATCTAATTATCGACTTGCATGTTTTTGAGCCCCAGTCAAGCTAACCGCAGTAATATTACGTCAAGTTCACCCGACCTCGTCGTTGTAAAGAAAAGTAAATGAGTTTCACAGTTTACTTTGTGTTTATGACAGCAAAACATTAGCTTACTATCATGTTTCACAAAATATTATGATGTTTATTATGTAGCCTTTTTATAATCATTGAAAACTCATTATTGTTTTATACCTTTTTTGAAAAATCTCAGTGCAGGAATTAGGACTAAAACGGAATGGAACCAGGATATTAGTTTATTTTATTGGTAATGAAATTTCATGACTGGAGTCATTTTAAGTTTTTCCAACTCAATTTAGAGTCAAAACAAAACTTCTAATCATGATCAACGTACCGAGATCGGCAATAGGTAGTCAAAATAAACATTTACAAATATCCTAAAAAGAAAGGAGATCCTACCTGTACTATACATGGATACCTCATAGTTGTAATATATTTATATATGTATATACACATTGCCCATAGGACCGATGCCCGATGGGGCCGACGGGTTCTCGAGTGGCGACCACGCACCGGAAGACGTAGCGTGGGTAGGCCCCCGTAAGGTGGACTGACGACCTGATGAAGGTCGCGGGAAACCGCTGGATGCGGGAGGCGCAGGACCGGTTGTTGTGGAGAACCTTGGGGGAGGCCTATGTCCAGCAGTGGACGTCTTTCGGCTGAAGTGATGATGATGATCATATGTATATATATTTATATACAGATGGAGCTCAAGAAGTTTTACTTCAGTTGTGTGGTCATATGCACACTCGTTTTTTGCTGATTTCACCGAAAAACTATCAGAAAAGAAAACCATTGATGGTTCCGTGGGCTATGGATGGGTGGAATGACACGATGCCAGGGAGACACTGTACCACGACCTTGACGAACTGCTACATTTCGGCACAATCCTGATGATATTGAAACTGCTGTTGATGCTACTAATGTTGTTATAACTTCTGCTGAAGAGCTTGTTTGAACGCGCTAATCTCAGGAACTACTGGTCCGATTTGAAAAATTATTTTTGCGTTGTATAGCCCATTAATTCAGGGAGGCTTTAGGCTATACAACATCACGCTGTGACTAATAAGAGCGGAGCATAACTAAATCCATGCGAACGAAGTCGCTGGCGGCTGCTAGTACTTGATATTCCTGCTATTCATAGAAAATCCCCGGGTGGCACGTCAGTAAGTTTAAAATAAGACCCTCATAGTAAAAAGGTCACCAGTAGGTCAACTAAAAATAAGAACGAAAATGTATGTGAAAATAACACACAAGGGGTAGTCTTTCTTAGAGGAAATAAAAAGATTTTAGTCGTGATATCTTTTTTCAGAAATATATCAGAGTAATATCCGTTGAGTCTAGTTAATGGATTAAGATTTGATCTACCATAATCTTTTCCTGGATTATTGAGTCAGACTGGTGAAATTAAAAATAACCCTCGCTTTTTAATTTAATTCCCTCGATGTTATGGAATGTTTTAAAATGCGTAGGAAGGCAATTTGGGTTGATATCAAGTAACAAATTTTAATGGTCGGAAAAGCGTTGCAAAATGTTAATATCCTTTTATTACAGATGTCGGAAACAGGTTATAACTTTTTTAATTGAATCTAATTTGAACTGTATTTATTTTGTCGGATATTTTTAAGAAGTGAGAAACATTACATAATTAAGTACACACGATGATCTTTTTTTGGAATGAAAAATCGTAACAACGAAAAAATTCCCTCAGTATTCTTACTGGAATAAAACAGAGTCTTTTTTAGCCAATGTTAAATTCTAGACTAAACGGGGACCACAATTCAGTAGGGTGACACACTAGCAGTAGCAATGGGATTCAATTTGATAGTTCAACAGCATTCATTGCGTGATTTACCTTGTTGAGCAGACACCTATTTAGAACATAAGGAGCAACGGCATATGCTTCAAAATGATTCAAATTGATAGTAATAGTATGTTACGCAATTAGGGTGCTGGTCGTAGTTTAGTCTGGAATTTAACATTGGTTAAAATTTTGAAAATCTATTAAATTCCTAACTAGATTTCTCTCGAATTAGTGTGTAAAGTATGATCGTGACTTACTCCAACTTGGGTTAAGATCAATAAGATTACAGACCCCGCAGAACAATACTTTTATTGTAAGCGTTTAATCTACTGAACCTTTTTATCATTTCCTGAATTTGTGGGACGATGCGTTAATTGTTTGTGAAAACAATACCGGTCGGCTGTCACTTAGCGTATGATAATCAGCAATTTTCTATAGTATATACACTCAGTTTCAGATATCTGAAATTATATCCCTGCAGAGTGTACTCGTTTAGAAGCTAACTGAGCAACAATGCTAGAAAGAAATACCATGGCCCTGGAGCACAGGCAAATGACGAAACACAGATGGGTTTTAGTCAGTAAAAGTCTGACACGCCCTTCCGTTCTGCCCAGAGCGGAAGAGGACTTTTTATGATTTATCATGCAAAAAAAAGGATAGAACACTTTCTAATATTATAATTACGGGCATAAGATTGCGGGGAGGTTAATTATTCATTTAGTAAAGTAATTATAATTTGTATACAATCATCGTTGTGACAAATCTTTTAGAAAAAAAAAAGTTAAAAAAGAATACTTCAGACTTTTTTAAAGCATTTCTAGCATCGTTGTCGTACCTACAAACAAGTATAGTTAGCAAGCTTAGGCGTGTTTTTCTTTTATTATGCTATTCTTTGCTATGCTATTCTTTAGTTATACGAAAATATCTCATTCAACAGCTTAGAATATCACATCCGAAGCTATGCCATAAGACCGGATTCTCCGTGTTTTGTATTGATAGTGCAATCCACGAAGACGCGCCCTACCAATTTTTTATTGAGGGGATCACGGTTTGCTTCGAGATCTTTCAATTTGGTCATGACGTCCTCTCCTGATTAGTCTATCCATTTTTGCATACGCATACTTCATCATCGTCGTACCTTTTTATCGTCCCACTGCTGGGCACAGGTCTCGTCTCATACAGAGAAGGATTGAGCGTAATCACCACACTTGCTCAATGCGGGTTGGCGATTTCAGACTTAAAGTCCAAGTTTCCTTAAGATGTTTCCTTCACCTTGTAATCAGTCATTGCTGTTCAAGATATACCTACTTAGAAAGTACATATAACTAAGAAAAGTTACATTGGTACTTCCCTGACTTGAAATCGAAGCCGCTCACTCATACTCAAAAAACTATGGACAATTGTCTGGTGTAAATAAATAAATTAATCAAAAAAAAAAATACTTGAGAGGCTGGTGTTTTAACCACCACGACTGTACGCATACAGTCACCGGAAATTTGTGTGTAAGCTTGCATACATAATATATATGCAAGCTTACACACTATTTATCCTGACTGTATGTAAACTTTTCTTGGTCTCCAACAGACAGAATAGCAAGTGGTAAAATTCGATAATGATGCGTTAACCAAGTAACTAAATCTAAATCTAAACTATAAATACTTTGCCTGCACAAATAAATATAAGGTAAGGTTGAAAAAATTTTGAGTTAGAGACGGACAAGCAAACATACAAGTGAAGCTAATAAAATGCATTTAAAATATGAATTAGTCGCGAGAGTGACAAAAATAAATGTATTAACAGAATTGTAATCATAAAAAAATCATAAAATATCTCTTCATGTTTATTTAATCTATTTTTATATATTTCGTTAATTCATATTCATTGGGCCCTCATTGGGTAGATTACAGCCCACTCCTTCTTACCGATAGAAGGCCTGTGTTCCAGGAGTGGGAACATTACAGTCTGATTATGTTATACAATATGTTAATAAAATCCGGTCTGACCCATAATGATAATAAAGGTTAGATAAACACATGACCAAATAAAATATGAAATTTTACATAATCATCATAGTAACAATACTTTGAAATAATCTTTTATTTTTCCCCAAAATTTGGTAAATTTTTAAAAAGTGACAACACTTTATTTGACAGTATTATTATGAGCTAATAGCGATACGACCGCGTACCCTGCCCACTTTCGCCCGCGCATGTATTGCCTACCGCACATAGATTAATTTACCTCCTGTTGCGGAATAATATTTATTTTCTCAGGGGGATTTTTTTAAGTTAAGCCCGGCTTTGTAGTCATTAGTAGAATCAGTTATCGATACCTAACAATACCTTCACGGATCGGACAAAAAATCAAAAAATCAAAAATCATTTATTCAAATTAAGCTGAGAATCAGCACTTTTTGAACGTCAATATTACATACGACAGTCCCCCAAAACGCCCACCCATCGACACTTCCTAGTGCTTTCGCTGGGAAGAAGAAGTGGCGGAAGAAACTCCCTAGCAGCACAGCTGTCTGTTCATTTAAAAAAAACACATGACTTTATACAATACTATGTATAGTGATGAATACAAGAAAATATAACAACAATGAAATTATTGAAAATATGCCAGCTACCACGCCAGAATACCAGCAAAGCAAAACAATATATATAGGAGTATATTTAAATGTAAATATAAATAACTAGAAACTTATTACTTCAATAAAAGCCCCAGGCATAAAGGGCGCGACAGCTCACATATTTATGCATTGAAAAAAAAAAAGTGAATTATCTGAACTCATATAACGTGTCAGTAAGCTAATTCCGGAGAAAGAACACAAACATTATCCTGAGTTAATCAGAGCGACCAGCTATTCTTATCATTTAAATAATCACTTATAGAATAATATGCCTTTGAACAAAGCTTGAATTTGATTTGTGTTTTAAATGCATTGTAAGGCAAGTCTAGCAAAGCAGAGGGTGTCTTTTTATAAAAAGTTATACCAAATAGGTATGTATGTTCTATATTTTATGAAATATTTATTGGATTAGATGCACTTTTTAGATTCAAACACGATCTACTGCATTTAGGTTTTTCATTTACTGCAATTGGCAAACATTAATACAACTAACTTAACTACTAATTTTACTACCAATAATTTTATGATGCGTTCAACAATCACGCCAATTCAACCAATCACGCTAATGCCTTAGTGCTCATGCGGTTAACCGATTAGGTTTACTTGATTAATATATGCACTTGATTTGTAATCGGTAAACTATGCGTTGACGTCGGGGTATGCCGTAAATTCACGTTGTAATGCTTTATATAAAGGATTGCCTAACCTAGATGAACCAAGGTTATTAGAAATTATTGGTAACGTTTGTGCCAAGATCTAGGGGATCATGGGTTTCTAAAAATATTATCAGTCATGGGACTTATCGGCAGAAGATTGCTATGCATTTATTATACATATACAGAATAGATATATGTATACTCGTATCAGGCTGTATCAGGCTCTACAAAATGTCGTAGTGGCCTTACCTTTATTGAAGGTAAGATAGGCCGACGCTCCAAATAATATACTGGTATTTAATTGCACTAAAAACCACTAAATGCTACTAAGTCGTGGTGGCCTAGTGGTTAAAACACCAGCCTCTCAAGTATGAGTGCGCGGGTTCGATTCCAGGTCAGGCAAGTACCAATGTAACTTTTGTAAAGTTATATGTACTTTCTAAGTATATCTTGGACACCAATGACTGAAGGTGAAGGAAAACATATTGAGGAAAAATGGACTTAAGTCTGAAATCGCCAACCCGCATTGAGCAAGCGTGGTGATTACGCTCAATCCTTCTTTGTCTGAGAGGAGACCTGTGCCCAGCAGTGGGACGATAAAAAGGTTGATTATGATGATCAGGCTGTATCGATGACGGTGTCGGATCGGTCACACTCACGCGAATTCAATGCTTTTCTCCATCCAACAAAAGTGCTCAACGTTGGTAAAGAAGTTGTCCTTTCAGAAACATATCCGTGTTTCGTTCAAATTAAATTATTTTTAAACAGTGCGGGAACATTTTTTTCATACCCAAACAGTCACTAGAAGACCAAAAAGAAAGATTACTCAAGAATATAAGAATAAACCCCTTAGTATTCACCAAAGGTTGTCTGTAAAAACTCACTCTTACCGACAAGACCGCCCATTGTGTCACCCTTTGTAAAATCTTTATATTTAAGTTTCTGTAATCTATATGGTACACATAATAAAGAGTATTCTATTCTATTCTATAAACGGAGCAGTGTGCAAACTGTTTCTGTACCAATCCGGCATTAATATTAAACTGCACCATAACATATAAACAAATATAAACAAAAAATGAAGACGACAAAGTGCATTCAAAACTCGTGTGACGTCACTAGACGTTACACTTTTTAGTGACCAGTGACATTTGATAAAACAAAATATACGTATCCAATATTTTTCTATAATTTGAATGACGGACTAAATAGAATCAATTTTTTTTACCCAGGAAACATCCCTATTGTCGATATAAATATTCCTGTCATGATCTGTCTCGAATCGGCATACCTCTATTTATAAATTTGTACGCGCACTCACACACAATCATAACTTTCCCAGAATTCGGAAACCCTTTACTTACTCCAAATAGATACCATTAACATACAATATTACCAGGTAACAGGATAATGGCTTATTTCATATTAAACGGCTTTCAAATCCCAATAATTTCGATAACAAAATAAACTTCTATCTCTACTCGATCGAGTTTCGTGCGTAAACACTTCTATTTGAAAATTACGGGTATCAGAATGGAGTCCGTGTAAGCAATTTTTACGTAAAATATCTTTTGTACCAAAAATGGGGTAAAGGCGACTATTGTCGTCCGTGTTTATTGTTGTTACCACGAGATTTTCATTAGGGATAAGACAAAATGAGTGACGTATTTAGGGAAAATGATGTATTTAGACAGTTAACCTAATTTACTTTGCCCATTGTGTTAAAACAATACAGTGCCAGTGTATTGTTTAAAGAAAATTAAAATATAGTTGTTTTTACTGCGTCCAATAAACTAACGGAAGTATTGAGAACGTGCTTATTAAATCCATGGCGTGTTCCAAAGTTATGCATAAACCTAGCATGGAAATAATTGGTGTCTCTACCCACATCATTCCAATAATCGCTTTTTATGAATGGCTCTTGGCAGAAGCTGAAATCGTTTGCATGGTTCAAAATAGGTAACAATCGCATACAATCATATGTGGTTGTAAAGGCTATTTTCTCAAATATCTTCACAAATTGCTTTACTATTGCCGGCTTATGTAGCCTTTAGAATCCTTAATTGGGTCGATTTTATTTCTTGCTAAAAGAGGATTCTAGAAAATCTGAACTTTCCATATAGTAAGTAGGGGAAAGTACTTACTTTGATATGTTTTCTTTTTAACCGACTTCAAAAATGAGGAGGTTACTCAATTCGACCGTATATATGCTTTTTATGTTTGGTCGCGGATAACTTCGTCGTTTATGAACCGATTTTGATCATTCTTTTTCTGTTGGAAAGAAGAGGTAAGGAAATCAGGGTTTGATGGTGGAAGACCAGAGAAATCAAGGGGAACTTTAAAAATCGTAGGGGCAACCAGTGCGTTTGTAAGTTTTTTCATTAAGTATTTTAGCGTCAGCATCCAGTCTAACCGGATGCAGCTGAACAGTACTTTTCACAACTAAAAAGTGCAAAATAAAAACTTGTTTTTACAAAAAAAAAAACAACCGACTTCCAAAAAACAATACTCGTACAAAGTGATAAATAACTAATTTCGGAAGTCGGTGTCAAAAACAAAAATACAAAACCAAAGACCGAAATTAGTTATTTTTCACTTTGTAGTGTTTTTTGGAAGTCGGTTGTTGTTTTTTTTTTTTGTAAAAAAAGTAGTTATTGTACTTATTGAGTTTTTAGCAGTCATAATTTTATCTAAACTTTATTTTTTATTATATCTATACATAGACTTTGAATCCCTTTAACATTTTATTACAGTATAAAATGGCAGTAAATGAATGTAAATTGAAACATAAATTACCGCTGCCCGGTAAGGACTCCGCTGCGCTGTGTTTCACGCGCGCCTCAAAGAGATGTCAGCACATCGTGACGGGGTCCAAAAAGACCGATGCATCCAGAGTCAGGGTTGAGGGTTGGTAAAAAAAAACCGTGGCTCTGCCCGTCGCATAGGCTAGTGAAGAAACATGGGTGGGTTTTAATCAGTAAAAGTCTGACACGCGCTTCCGCTCCGCCCAGAGTGGGTGAAGTCGTTTGATGTTGAAAAAAAAGGTTCTTCGACTAGGCCGTGGGTTAATAGAGTTTTAAGATTAGAAATATAAGGCTAAAGCCATTCATTCTCTTAGGGGTAGCGTTCGGGTCGGAGATGTATTGTGTTCCAAGCGCGCCTCAAGGGAGATGTCAGCATACCGTGACTGGGCCCACGAAGACCGAAAGTTGTCAGGGCCGCGGCAAAGGGCAAAGAGATACCGCGGTCCCTGTTGTACAGGCAAGAGAAAAACATGGGTAGATTTTAGTCGGTAAAAATCAGAGCGGGAATTCCCAATCCTCAAAAAAAAAAAAGAAGAAAAATGGGTAGCCTTCTATCTTTCTCAAAATGACACAACCTACAATTAACACGTAGTTCGGTGGTAGGCCATGACATCGGCCGCCGGCAGAAGTTACCACCTACCAGACAAAATCTTGCCGCCAAGCGATTTGTCGTGTTCCGGCATGATGTCTGGTGAAGCCGTACGGAGGACGGGTCTGAGCAGTTGTGTTGCGATGTGTGCCGAGTACGATGCGCCTAATGTTGTTGTGTTGGGAGTTTGGTCGTGGAGGGTCTTCAGATCAATCTCCCTTTGGCGCAGCATCGTTGGTCGTGTTGTTGGGTTTAACATTGCATCACCTCGCTCAACTGCCGTCTTCCTTCCTATTCGCTCGGTTTTTCTGAGTGAATAGGCTCTTAATAAATTAGCGCGCTTTACCATCAACGATCGCATCACTGCTTACCATCAGGCGGGATTGCGGTCAAGCGCTAGTTTATAATTATTTAAAAAAAAATGAAAAAAAAGGTTAAGCACATTAATTAAAAAAAAATAGTTGCACTCACCTATACTAAATTATTATTTATTCATTTCCAAAACACTTAGCCTAACAATAATTTAGTTTAAGCTATATAAAAATGCTTTTCAGGATATGTATGCGTGATAGAGAGGCATTTTTGTTTTTCAATGTTTTAACAATGACGATTAGACTTTTTCCTTTCAGGCAATAAAAACCTCAAAAGACTTTAAATGCATATTAATTAATTCGGTCGTCGTCCAGAATATTGATCGAGCCGATAAAATGTAAAACATTATGGAAATGAGGGTAGCCGTTAAAAGTGTGTTCGCACTTTGTCACCTCATTATGGACGATGTACCTACTGCTTACCTGATTCAATAATGATTTTGAAAGGTACTTATTTCTTTTTTTTCGTTTTAGTCTACCTCGTCTCGTGTCATTCATTCTTTAGAAGAGGTTAAATATCCTTGTATCCTTATGGGTTGTATGAAATAAAGGCTTATTTTTTTCAGTTTCTTCATGTTTTCACAAACAATATACGACATTATTTTTTGTATACACAAAACCTGAAACACGTGTCTAGTATTTTTAAGTAAAGAATCTATATCCAAAATTTCAAAAAGTTATCATGATAAACCACAAAGTTATGAGCTTGTTATCTTTCTTGTTGTCCCAACAAAAATATGGTCAACCCACTCGCTCGCCCGCCCGCGCTTGCAGCGGCACGGCGCTGGGGGCGGGGTCTCAATGTGCTACTAGGACTATGTTCTACCGCCAGCTGCGTTTTGCGCTCGCGGTAACCAAACTTCTTTTTCATCTCAGCGTTAATCCCAGTTGTATCCGAAGCTTTTCAGCTTTGGAGTATAGGGTCCGCTTTTTACTAAACTACAACAATATATAAAAAGGAATGGAATTGATTTAGTTGCTTATTCGGATCAAACTATATTCAGGTTTCGTACAAAGAAAAATAGCGTTATATACATGGAAAAGTATTAAATCAAATCAATGCTCTCATTTGGTAAGTTTCAACAATAAATGTATACGTTTTGAACTCGCTTCGTGATTGGAGTTTTTTTTCTGTATGCTTTTGTTTTGCAATAGGACATTTAGAGATTGGTATTAAGAAAGGTAGAGAAGACATATATAAGTATTTAATATTATTACTTTTATACTTATAATATTCATATCTTTTTCCTCCTTGTTCTTACACACACACACACACACACATTTCTGTTTTACTTCTCCTTTCGCGGGTCTGCTGGAAGAAAATTCGTAAGAAATAAGCAGCACCTTTGTACTCGGATCTTAATTTCATATCCTTATGTATTTTATTGTGTGTACATAAATAATAGAATAAATAAATAAAAAAGATATCGTACTAAGTAAGCAAATGTAAATTGTGATGCAGCCAGGTCTTAGCTGCTATCACATTTAGTATTGAGCACACTAGCTAAAACTTAACCTAAACGTCCAAGGTGATAAATGGTCTAGTTGTATGGTTATAAAAAAAATATTCTAAAATACTTGAAACTTAAATCTTATTCAGTTTTAGCCTTACAACGGAAACCTCTCAGGGTTTATCTACATACCGGCCGTTCATATACAGTATGTTAAGAAAACCCTGTCCGACCCGTGAAGGTGTTGTTAGGTATCGATAACTGATTCTGCTAATGCATACAAAACCGGGCTAAACTTAAAAAAAATCCCCCTAAAAAAATAAATATTATTTCGCAAAAGGAGGTAACTTAATAAATGTGCGTTGACCACCCTTCGCCTGCCGCCCGCGGGGGGCGGGCGGCAGGACACGCGGCACGTGGTCGCATCGCTATTCGCTCATAATAATACCGGTGTTGTCACTTTTTAAAAATTACCAAATTTCGGGGAAATTGGAATTAATTCGCGGGAAAAAAAGATTATTTCAAAATTCATTTGTATTGGTACTATGATGAATACGTAAAGTTTTATATTATATTTGGTCATGTGTTTACCTAACCTTTATTATCCTTATGGGTCGGACAGGGTTTTTTTAACATACTGTATGTGCAATGCTAATTATTTATATCTACGTTAATACATCGGCATTACGAGAAATTCTGTACATGGAAACGATTGGATTTGTACTTCTAACTTCTCGAATTCAGTCAATTGTTAAAAATTGGTAAGTAGTAAACGGTAATTTTTCTGTAAAATAGGTATTTTAACAATTTTTACTTTATGTGATTGTCAAATAATTAATTATTATTTAAAAAAGAACCATTAGATAGACTAAGAATTGATTTAAAAACACATTTTGCAATAATTAACCATTACTATTAGTTACTTTTTTAACAATTGATTGAGTTATATTTACATAATATGAAAATTAAGTTCTAAAAAAATAATATGTACAAGTACATAAAAACGAAACTATAGTAAAATCAGATGATTCGTCTTCTTTCTGATTGTTCAATAGGAAATATAAAAGTCCTATGGCAAAGCTGCCTTTTTTTGTTTTTGGATGGGAAATTATCAAATGACATCTCCCGCTCTGGTCTCCTCTTTTACTAGCATCTCTGCTTCGCAAAAGAAGCTGACAGCCTGCCATGCACTCTCGCTCTGGACCATGGCCTGGACCAGGTTCGGACGCGAGAGATCGCCGTCGACCTCCGCCATGAGGACACAGCAGTGCTCTACGCAAGCCGGGCAGACCTCTACCGTATGCTCCAACGAGACATCTGGGCGATCCGCACAGTGGTGACAACCTGGCGTGTCCTCCCGCCTTGTACGGAACAGATACCTCCCGAATCAGCCGTGTGAAGATGGGGGTAGCGTGGCGCCTCTCTAGCCACTCCTCATTACCGTCGCTATTGTGGCGTACCCAGCACTGAGTAGCGACAATCGCACTCTCCATGTCGTCATGAGATCCGGAATTCTGTCTGCCGCACCGCAATTTCTCGCGAAATGGAAATGCTGCCTTACACTAAGGGTACAGTTTTCTAGAAAAGCGGTTACCTCCACAAAACGGCTATAGTGACGGTTGACATGACAATGATAGCCGCGCGGTTTAACGTTAAATTGCCAATAAAATCGCGTTATAGAAAAATATATCAACTAAAATGTAGAAACAACTTTTCAGTGAACTACTTATATTGCGTACGCCATAAGGCAGCTACCGCCTTTCTTGAAAATTGTAGTTCAATCATACGACAGAATCTCTTTGAATATAACAAAAAATATGTTAATTTCATTCCCAATTTACATACCTACCGATTTTATGCAAACACGCGATGAAAAGGTTTCCATAACATGATGTAATTAAATCGGGTTTTTATTTCATGTTAAATCGAGTGAGCAAACAAAAGAGGTAGCTTGTCTGTGCCAGGCATTGCGGGTAACCAGATAAAGTATCAAAATATGTTTACATATCATTCAGGGTGAATTATTAAACGAAGGACGTATAACGATACAGGTTTTTTTTTTATTGGGGCGCATTTATAATTGAGACTAATGCCGCCATCTTGTTTTTTAATACATTTGACATATGTGACATTTCACTATCAATTTGCCCAAAAATGTATCAAAAGCCTATCAACGTCATTGAAGCGAAAATCCCTGTAGCAGTGTGTTTTTTATTTTTTTTATGGGACAAAACCCGCCACACTTTTTCCCACCCACTGCAACTCCTGAAAGCCAGAATCAACAGTGGAGACCGCCAGAAAAACGCCGAGCAATGAAGCTCGACGAGTCCCGGGGAAACGATTCAACTGTCTTGGGTCCCGCAACGAAATTAATCAGAAAAGAATAGCGGAGGAGGAAGAAAAAATATATTTTTTCCACTTCCTGCCATAACAAGCAGGAGACAGAACAGAACTAGGCCAATCGGCACAAAGGGACATTATTGCAACTGGGAGAAGCCCAGATTGCCAAGCCCCATGGAATAAAATTTGATTAAGTTAATGGGTCCTAAGTAGGTACGTGCTGTTATAATTGATTCCAATAATAGGTATGGCAAAAGCGCCTGAACGCACGGAAATTGGTTCTAGTTTCTACAAGGTAACTTGTACACTATCCAACATAATATTGCGTTCATTCTGCCAAAGAATACACTTCCACAAGATGTGATGTGCGGACTGTTCATATTCACAGTTTGATGTAGAACATTGACACAAAGGCGAGGGAACAAGTTTTAAAGAACACAGTTTACTTTTAAAGTTGCCATGACCTGTGAAAAATTGGGCAACGCAGTGGTCAACCTCCAGCCATGTCTTAGCCAGCCGATCGCCAACGGATGTAAAGAATAGATGGAGGTAGAATAGATAGGATGGAGGAGCCGGCCCTTGATGGAATTATCCCACCTACTTTGCCATTCGGATAAGAGATCCTCCCAGACTTCAGTCTGTAGTAGTGTGCTAACCGACACCGTTTCGCCGTAGATGCCTAACATACATACACCGCCCGAACGCGCGATAGAGCGGTGTCCTCGCCGCCACCGCCCCACCGCGCTAACGTCATCGTGGGTGCAGGACGAAAATCAGATGATTCTTGCCAGTGTCTGTGAACAAACAGGTCACAACCGTTTTAAAACCATCCGCGCGGATAGGCGCGTAAATCGCCTTACCGCGCTTACTGCTACCAAATCCGCTTTACCGTCTCCGCCCACGGCAGCGATACGCGGTGCTGCGTGTTAATCGCCTAAGCCAACGATCAGCAACAGGCGGACCGCAAAAGATTGAACCTCGGACCGCCAAATATTGTAATGAATATCGTTCGAGATTAACAGACGCTCACTAAGAAGATACTCTTCGAATTAGCTGTTCTTCACGAGAACCAAACTTTAAAAACCTGGCTCAAGACCGCCGATGCAATTTTTCACACTAATTTTAGGTAATAAATAGATGTACTTAATTATTATCATTAGTTTTTTTTTTCTGGACCTTTTAAAAATTTTCGAGCAATATCCGGACCCTACTTAAAACTACTTGCCGACCTCTGGCCTAAGCATTCACCGCATTGCCGACAGGTCTCAACTCGCTGTTTCTCAGCGGGTTTCATCTACCAGGGCGGCCATTCGCGCAATGCTCGTACCCATTTTAGACGGGATCGACTTCACTTTTGTGATACGTTATCACATCTTTCGCTCAACCCTAGCTGCCTAAGCCTCCATCTGTTTCTTTGCGAATGACCACGATATACATCATGTGGCAAACATCGTTAAACTACGGCTTCTACGTCACATACTGTCCTCAATATTTTACCGTCGAATGACGTCACTGAAACATCATTTATGAAAACTAGTTAAACCTTGGTGCCACCGTTCTTATTACAGGCGTCACGGTAGTCGTTATAAAGCGGCCATCGCTCTTCCATAAAACCCAAGTTTAATTGCATAGATTACAATATGTTCTATTGTCACTGGAATATTGTCCATAATCTGCGCTCAAAGGCAATTATAGTAAACAGTAGAGTTCTTTGTGGAGGAATTCCTTTAAAGAAGTACCATTTCTTATCGTTATCATTTCAGTCGACAATCACAATTGTATTTCCACCATAAAAGGTAGGGGACCTGTGTAAACACAAGCACTTTCCTGACTGATATTTTATGTGTTTTTTTTTTTCTTATGTACATTTATAGCTTTTTGTAAAGCATAACCGCACGCTGGGTGCAAAACATATAAACTCACACAAACAGTCAGACCCCAAGTAACTACCTGTATGTCATACAAATATTTGTTTCGTTCGGGAATCATACTCGCGACACGCAGCGTAGCAGTTAATTGCTTAACCAATACACCAACCGTGCCTTCAAATTTAAGTTTTGTGTAGAACAAGGTGTAAAGTACTCATCCTCCATAGATGGGAGCATCCTGCGACCGGACGGATGACCCGTCTTTTAGGCTACTGGCCGACGATTGATTTCAGGACGCTGTATATATGTATGTCGGAGATCGTCGATATAATTTTAATAGAAGTTGCTTATTTGATTTACGTAGTAGAGGGGCGAACGCTTGTGACGTCATTTTGTGATGGCGTCACATGGACAGAGTCGCTTTGGAAAGTGAGGTTCGTCGAACGGTTACTTTTGCATCGAGACGCGGACCAAGGCACATCTCCGAACCGAAACTGTCGGTTTGCCTATTCAAATTGTTATTATGAAGATTGGAGGGTATATCTACACGTCGTGCTTCAATTCAAAACTCACCTACAAGATTGAACCTGTACCACCAAACCAAGATGCTGTCGACCCTACCGCTCTGCCGTCGCTGTCTCCGACATCGGAAGTGGGATAAAGAACTACACTGCTCACAATCTCGTTATAAATCAAGGAACAGAATAACAGTCACTTTCTGCCAATATTTTTATAGAGCTTGTGTGATTACTTGTGTGGTAATTGTTCATTGCCTTTGTATGACCTTCTGTAAATGCTGGATGTAATGGCGGTGAGGCTGGAAGTGAACGTCAAGTTACGAGGTGCGCTTAATTGCTGGCGCAGGGATCGCTCCGCGTGATAGTGCGCTGCAGGAGTGCGCTGCAGGTGTGCGCTGCAGGTGTGCGCTGCAGGTGTGCACTGCAGGAGTGCGCTGCAGGTGGGCGCTGGCTGCTGGCTGTTGCTTGGCGCGCGACAGTAGTGGCTGTTGCTTGGCGTGCGACAGTGCTAGCTGTTGCTTGACGCGCGACAGTGCTGGCTGTTGCTTGGCGCGCGACAGTGCTGGCTGTTGCTTGGCGCGCGACAGTGCTGGCTGTTGCTTGGCGCGCGACAGTGCTGGCTGATGCAAGTGCGCTTGCGGAGCGCGAAAGGTGCGCTTGTGGAGCGCGCAAGGTTCTGCAGGCGATGAGAAGGTTTCAAAATACCCAAAACGTTTGTGGTAACGTGATTGGGTTTTATGAGAGCTCAGAGATGTCTGGTGTGCAACGGTTGACAACTGCCAAGTGGCAGGTGCTTGTGGGAAATTGCCACAATCCGGTGAGTCGTACTATTTTTATTTTGATTCCGTGGCCGAATGTTCTCTTGTCAAGCAATCTGTAATTTCATTGGTGTATGTATACACGCGCCAGTATATATACAGTGTACAAGGTTGTGCCAGTGTATTGTGTACTGAACAATTTCTTTGCGACATGATAATAAGAGTTATTTGCAAATTTTATTTCTTGTACATACTACCCGTATTCTTTGTTATAATGGGCTGAGAAATTTTAAATCAGGGTATTAAAATTATGATGTCTGGTTTGTCTTTATTACAAAACTAAAGTTCACTGTGGCCGATAGTTACGAGCTCACTTGAGCTTATGATAGTATGTGTGGCTAGACTATTAAATCTTCTCAAGAGAACAAGCGGTAACGAACATAGAAATGAGTGCTATTTACGAAAAATCTAAATTTGATAGAAGTGTGCTAAAGTAATGAAATTTAATAATGGTGAGTTGTTTGATGGCGATAATGGCGATCGTTACCTATTGAAATCGTTGATTGGAAACAGAACTTATAAGTACCCCACGATCGCATAAGTACGAAAGATTTTTCCAAGTAATGTCTGCTGAGTTAGATTTTCAAAATGTAGAAGATGGAGAGGAGGGTGCCTCCGCCAGAAAATAGAACACGTATCATGGCTATGTGGTCGCGCTGCACGCACTAGTCTGTAGTCGTAACTGCAACCCAGTGAGGGGTTGTTCAGAGCGCGATGGGCAGCTAGTGGTGTGGCGGGGACACAAGTAGGTATGGTCGCACTGCATGCACTAGTCTGTAGTCGTAACTGCAACTCAGTGAGGAGTTGTTCAGGGGGCGATGGGCAGCTAGTGATGTGGTGGGGACTTTGGTAGATATGGTCGCACTGCATGCACTAGTCTGTAGTCGTAACTGCAACTCAGTGAGGAGTTGTTCAGGGGGCGATGGGCAGCTAGTGATGTGGCGGGGACCTGGGTCTCGGAGGAGACTATTAGTTGTACGGTCATGTGTTGACCTGGGAGTCGTGGACTCTTGAGTTGGTCGTATCACAAGAGGTGATGACGATATGGGTGTCAACTATGAGTTGTCACTAGCTACTGTGGTAGCGAACCATGGTGTGTTTTCTTTTTGATGATTATGATATTGATTTGATAGTTATGAGGCTTGGAGGAACCTTTTGTGTTTTCTTTTTGAATTTTGATAATTATGAGGCTTGAAGGAAGCTTTTGTGTTTAAGTTGTTAAAATAATGAAGTTTGGTTTTCTAATAGTCATTGTAATTAAACGTGACGTGTGACGGTCAGGTTGGCCGAGTTCTCAAAAATGCTTCAAAGTCTGTGTTCTGTGTTTTTTTTAAGTTTGTTACAGACATGCACTAAGACGTGCAACCGGAAGTGTCGAGGTTTGGCTGGAATCGGCGGTTGGCCTGGTGGACTGGATCCCGGACTCCGAGGCTGAGGGAGCTTCGGATGCGACTGGGATTGGCGCTGGGATGATGATGATGATGCACGAGGACGTGCAAATCGTCAGGCTGGCCGTGTCGGAGATCGTCGATATAATTTTAATAGAAGTTGCTTATTTGATTTACGTAGTAGAGGGGCGAACGCTTGTGACGTCATTTTGTGATGGCGTCACATGGACAGAGTCGCTTTGGAAAGTGCGGTTCGTCGAACGGTTACTTTTGCATCGAGACGCGGACCAAGGCACATCTCCGAACCGAAACTGTCGGTTTGCCTATTCAAATTGTTATTATGAAGATTGGAGGGTATATCTACACGTCGTGCTTCAATTCAAAACTCACCTACAAGATTGAACCTGTACCACCAAACCAAGATGCTGTCGACCCTACCGCTCTGCCGTCGCTGTCCCCGACATGTATATGCTAGTTGCGCAGTGAACTCTGCTAACGAGATGCAGGACTTGTCCTTTTTTTTTTTTTGTTGGGTTGGGAAACTATCAAATGACACTTCCCGCTCTGGGCGGAGCGGAAGGGCGTGTTAGACTTCTACTGACTAAATCCCACCCGTGTTTCTTTACTTGCCTGTGCGACGGCCGGAGCCACGGTTTCTTGTTTAACAACCCGTAACCCTGACCCAGGAACCATCGGTCTTCGTGGACCCCGTCACGATATGCTGACATCTCTTGATGTCAGTTCTTATAATCTGTGCTGAATAAATATATTTAGGTAATTACCTGCACGTTACTGTCAAATATTTAACGACTTAATGATTTATTTAATTACCCATTGAAAGTTATATTTTTATTTATTTATTGTATTCTGCTAGAAAGCTTATACACTAATAATACAATAAACATGATTAATTAATTAATTAGCAACACAATTTTCAAATTACAAGCTTACAGAAATATATTGTTAGAAAATGTTATTTCTGAACGAAATCTGTCTGCCCTTTTAGTTTAACTCGTATAAGATTTTCTGTTCTATTTCATTTTATATAATATAATTGTTTTTTTTTTCTATTAAGACCTTCCTGTACTTGTCACGTAAATACTTTTTCCTCCTTTATAATAAGCACAGTTTTAACTGCCAATCATTTTCTCGGTGGTAGGCCATAACATCGGCCGCCGGTACAAGTTACCACCCACCAGACAAAGCCTTGCCGCCAAGCGATTTGTCGTGTTCCGGCATGATGTATGGTGAAGCCGTACGGATGACGGGTCTGAGCAGTTGTGTTGCGATGTATGCCGGGTACGATGCGCCTAATGTTGTTGTGTTGGGAGTTTGGTCGTGGAGGGTTTTCAGATCAATCTCCCTTTGGCGCAGCATCGTTGGTCGTGTTGTTGGGTTTAACATTGCATCACCTCACTCAACTGCCGTCTTCCTTCCTATTCGCTCAGTTTTTCTGAGTGACCTATTCACTCTTAATAAACTAGCGCGCTTTACCATCAACGATCGCATCACTGCTTACCATCAAGCGGGATTGCGATCAAGCTCTAGTTTATAATTATTTTAAAAAAAGATACTTTAAAGTTGTAGTTAACCAAAATTACAATAAGCTCGGTTTTCATTAAGTATTATAAAATGATATGTGAATTGTCTACACAGTCAGTCTGTATTCCGATGAAACGTCGACATTGATACAACAATTTGATTTTAGTCTGGTAATTTATCTGTCAGTAGCTTTTAGGTTATGTTATTTAGGTAAATGCGTGAAATACAGCGAAACGTTTCATAATTAATGCTAATCGAATAAAGACCTGTTTCACCACCTGTTGACAGGTTCATGTTAAATTATCTGGTTAACATCCATGTTGCTACATATTGACTATAATTTAAATGCAAATCAACCCATTAATCTTAAAGAAGCTGGTGTAGACACATTAAAAAGAATCATCATCATCATCATCAACCTTTTATCGTCCCACTGCTGGGCACAGGTCTCCTCTCATACAGAGAAGGGTTGAGCGTAATCACCACGCTTGCTCAATGCGGGTTGGCGATTTCAGACTTATAAAGTCCAGGTTTCCTCAAATTGTTTTCCTTCACCTTCAGTCAATGGTGTCCAAGATATACTTAGAAAGTACATATAACTTTAGAAAAGTTACATTGGTACTTGCCTGACCTGGAATCGAACCCGCGCACTCTTACTTGAGAGGCTGGTGTTAAAACCACTAGGCCACCACGACTACCCAAAAAGTGCTCTACAGATTTTTAGAATAAACACTCTTTTGATTACTACATTTGAGTTATCTACTTTGTTTTTAACTCTTTCTAATGATACTTTACTTACCGTAGTGACCATTTCACTGCTGAAATGGTCACAATGATATAAATTATATATGATTTTTTTTTTTTGCTATAATAATCCCCGCCCCATACTAGGAATTAATCTGCTGTATTTGAAGTTGATTAAAGATACCATCTGCCTGATCTTTTCCCGACTATGTCGGGGTCAGCTACCAGTCTAACCGGATTCAGATGGATATTAGAGCCGTAAAAGATAACGAGCGGAAAAACAAAACTGCTAAAAACAACAATAGACAAAAAAGGTTATGGTGACGTGTGTTATTACGACCTGAATGCAGATCTACTCAATAAACTTGACCGACTTCTAAATAACTGCATTCGATTCGTATTTAATATTCGTCAGTACGATTATGTATTTTCTCACCGGTCCATCTTGAAATGGTTACCCATTTTTTTTTTTTTTTTGTTAGGATGGGAAATTATCAAATGACTTCTCCCGCTCTGGGCGGAGCGGAAGGGTGTGTCAGACTTTTACTTACTAAAACCCACTCGTGTTTCTTCACTTGCCTGTGCGACGGCAAGGGCCGCGGTTTCTTGTTTAACCAACCCGCAACCCTGACCCAGGAGGCATCGGTCTTCGTGGACCCCGTCACGATGTGCTGACATCTCTTTGAGACGCGCGTGAAACACGACGCGCCGTGGACTCGGGCCTGGTCCTTACCGGGCGGCGAGTTGCCCACTGCTCACCGCCCGCAGGCCCGCGCCTACGGTGGCTGGGATTTAGGTGTCGTCTCCCGCGTGTATCTACTGCGTCATCGTGTGTATCTAGAGTGTCTACTGCGGCGGCTAGTGGCGTGAGGGCGCTGGGATTCCCGTTGCCTCACGCGCTTCGCCTCCTCCTTTGCCAGCATCACTGCTTCGCAGAAGGAGGTGACGGCCTGCCATGCACTCTCGCTCCGGACCATGGCCTGGACCAGGGTCGGACGAGAGAGATCGCCGCCGATCGCCGCTACAAGGACACGGCGGTGCTCTACCCAAGCCGGGCAGACCTCCACCGTATGCTCCACCGTGTTCTCAGGGCGATCCACACAATGGTGACACCCTGGCGTTTCATCCCGCCTAAAACGGAACAGGAACCTCCCGAAACAACCGTGTCCGGTAAGGACCTGCGTCAGGCGGAAGGTGAGGGCGCCGTGGCACCTCTCTAGCCACTCCTCAAAGAGGGGACTTACCGCCGCTATTGTGGCGTGCCCAGCACTGGGTTGCGACAATCGCACTCTCCATGTCGCCATGAGATCCCGCCGGAGCTGTGTCCGCCGTACCGCGATTTCTCGCGGCAGCGGAGTTATGCCCCGGCGTTTTGCCTCCTCTCGCCACTCCCAGATGTGGGCGAGGGCTTTGGCCTCCAGATCCCATGGCGGAAATCCGGCAAGGAGGCTCGCCGCCTCAGCGGAGACCGTGCGGTATCCCCGGATCAGCCGAACGGCCATGACCCTCTGGGACGCGGTCAGGCATCGGGCTGGTCGCTTCCTTAGCGACCGCGCCCACACCGGTGCCCCTTAAAGGGCCATGGACCGCACGGCCCTCGCGTAGAGCCTCCGGCAGGAGGCGTTTGGTCCCCCTAGATTGGGAAGGGGCCGCCTCAGGGCAGCCCCGGCCCGTTCCAGTCTGGGTGCCAAACGTCGGAAATGCTCTTCGAAGTTCCACCGGCTGTCGAGGACGAGTCCCAGGTACTTCATCGTCGACCCGACGCCGATGTGAACCCCTCCTACTGTTATGTGGGAACCCGACGGTGGCGCATTCCGAGGACCATGAAAGCACATGGCCTCGGACTTCTGCAGGGCCACCTCGAGTACCAATTGCCGGATCCTGTTGACGATTGTCGCAACCCCGAGGGTCGCTGCGTCAGCCGCCGCCTGGTGTGACCTCCCTTGTGGCAGAACCAGCGTGTCGTCAGCGTAACAAACTACGCTGACGCCGATAGGGAGGTCAGCGCGCAGCACCCAGTCGTACCCGATGTATGCTTACCCATCAGGCAGCGCAGAGCTTTAAGAGCCTTGACGACCTTGTTTTCACTCCTACACAAATCATGTTCCCCTTCTTATCTTACTTCTCATTTTCAATATTTATTCTCTGCGCATAATAAGAATCTTCGTTCTTCCAGTAATTTTTTTTTCACTTTTATCTTTACTTTGTTTGCACGTACCATGATTTGTCTCTGCATCACCTCAATGTAGACTGGTAGAAAATGGCTAAGGCATTAAGTCCGCCATTGTGCAATGTTTGTGCATAAAGTTTAAATAAATAAATAGAGAAACAACTTCAAATTTCGAACCTGCTACTACAAACAAAAGTAATTGCACATCAAACACTCCAGCACAACAAACGCTGGCCACGCCTTTGAAAACTGACCTCTCTATCCAACTGAGCCAATATGCTATACGTAATGAGTTTACCTAATGCTAAGCAGTCACCGATGCCACTGAACATAAGCAGCACCAAGGGAGCCATTGACGTGTAATCGAACCTTAAAAGTGTGCAATGAACAAGTGTAATGGTCATAGCATGTGGGAAGTATGTACGTTTCATTGGATTGTATTAATTGAGTCGTGGTGGCCTAGTGGTTAAAACACCAGCCTCTCAAGTAAGAGTGTGCAGGTTCGATTCCAGATCAGGCAAGTACTAATGTAACTTTTCTAAATTATATGTATTCTCTATGTATATTTTGGAAACCAATGGCTGATTATAAGGTGAAGGAAAACATCTTGAGAAAATCTGGACTTTCAAGTCTCAAATCGCCAACCCGCATTGAGCAAGCGTGATGATTACGCTCAATCCTTCACTGTATTAGAGGACACCTGTGCCCAGCAGTAGGACCATAAAAAGGTGATGATAAATTGGGTTTCAATATGAATTTGAAATACTCCAATCACAACACAATCAGACTATATTAACAGTATACTAAATATAAAATAACTTCCTCTCGAAAAGAGGAGGCTTGTTTTCGAATATTGAGAACACTTAAAACTAGAAAACAGACCCCTTTTTCCGACAAAGTTATTTTTTTAGTCGTCCTTCTTGGCGCAGCGGTCAACACGCCTGCCTGCGACGTGGAAGCCCCGGGTTCGATCCCCGGCCAGGTCATGATGGAAAACGATCTTTTCCTGATTGGCATAGGTCTTAGATGTTTATCTATATATGTATCTATTGTAAATATAGTATCGTTGAGTTAGTATCCCATAATACAAGTCTCGAACTTACTTTGTAATTATCCCGCCTGATGGTAAGCAGTGATGCGATCCTTGACGGTAAAGCGTGCTAGTTTATTAAGAGCCTATTCACTCAGAAAAACTGAGCGAATAGGAAGGAAGACGGCAGTTCAGCGAGGTGATGCAATGTTAAATCCAACAACACGACCAACGATGCTGCGCCAAAGGGAGATTGATCTGAAGACCCTCCACGACCACACTCCCAACACAACAACATTAGGCGCATCGTACCCGGCACACATCGCAACACAACTGCTCAGACCAGACATCATGCCGGAACACGACAAAGCGCTTGGCTGCAAGGCTTTGTCTGGTGGGTGGTTTCAATACGAAGGTTTTCTTCACATTTTTGTTTCTAGAACATCTATTGAAGTATTGCCGATAATAAACTAGTTACTTTATTAACCTAAAAGTGCCAACGCACTGTATGAAGCTCAATTTAATATCACGCATGTATCCTTCAAAGAAGAAAGGAAAGTTTAAGTAAATATTATGTTATACACCCAATTGTGTAAATTACGTCAAGGGTTCACGGCCTATCCTCTGAGCCCTCGGCGTAATGATCTATGTAGCAACGTGGGCTATTTTCCATATGTGATAATTGTCACTATGTAAAATAAGGACCTCTTTCATATTGAGAAGACATTGATCACAAGAAGGGATATCAGTAACCGCGCCAATTTGAGACTCCAACCTAGCCTACAACATCTCAATTAGTGGGTAATGAGACGCATACGTGTGGTGACGGCCCGCGAGATCTCGGTAATGTGTCAACTTGGGACAACTACCTATTACACCTCCCGCACCGCGAAGCTACCCCAGACAACCTCTCAGTTAAGCGATCGGCTTATAATAGCCATCATACCTACTTCAAAAACAACTAATATTAAAATATACAATATGTAACAAAAACCCTGTTCGACCCATAAGGATAATAAAGGTTAGGTAAACACTTGACTAAATATAATATAAAATTTTACGTAATCATCATAGAAACAATACTAATGAATTTTGAAATAATCTTTTTTTTCCACGAATTAATTCCAACTTCCCCGAAATTTGGTAATTTTTAAAAAAGTGACAACACCGGTTTTATTATGAGCGAATAGCGATGCGATCACGTGCCGCGTGCCCTCCGCCGCCCGCGGAAGAGTTGCTTACTGCACATGTATTAAGTTACCTCTTTTTGCAAAATAATATTTATTTTTTAAGGGGGATTTTTTTTTAAAGTTTAGCCTGGTTTTGTATCCATTAGTAGAATCAGTTATCGATACCTAACAATACCTTCACGGATCGGACAGGGTTTTCTTTACATATTGTTTATGTATATCAAACGAAAGCACGTAAACAAAGCGACGATTACAAAGAATCTGGGACTCGCCATATCAATCCAATGCTTAAGAGACTTCAATAAAGAAATAAATAGCTTTTTATTGTGATTCCTGATTTCCCTCTACTCGTTCGTTATTTACTTTTAAGTCGTATGAATCCTATTTCTTTGCCTCAAAATTCTTTTATTTGCATTTCGATATTATTGAAGCAGATTTATAAAAGTTTGGGATTTAAATGCTGAAATGTTTTTCCATTGAAGCTTTTAATATTTACTCATAGCTGTGTGGTTTATTTTGGGGTTCAGAAAAGCAAAAAGTTACAATTTATTTTTTTTACGTTATAAACTAGTGCTTGACCGCGCTCCCGCCTGATGGTAAGCAGTGATGCGATCGTTGAAGGTAAAGCACAGCAGTTTATTAAGAGCCTATTCACATTAGGCTCGAAAACACTTAAGTGATTATCAGACGAAAAGACCGCCGCAGGCAAATTGTTCCAGTCCTTCGATGTACGCAGTGTAAAAGGCGAGGCGAAATGCTTCGTCCGGATCGTAGATTGTCAACGACTGTAATAGTACAAAATGTATTTTGATATAGTACCATAATATTAGTCTATAAATTTAGGCCGAATTTCACTAATGAAACTAAGCTTTTCAATGTGATTTCTATGTGCCAATTGCGTTTAGTTTTATTGGCGAAATCAGCCAGTAATTAGTATTGGAAAAAGTCTGATTCAAGGCCCATCTTTGCAGGATGGCTGGTAATAGTTGGATGTGTGTTTCCGAAAATCATGTAGAATAACGTGCAATAGCCAATTTCTAGCATTGGACTGCTATAAAGTATAGCTTGATGGTATTTATTGGTAAAAGTATCCTTAACAATCAACATCATTAGCCAATATTTTGCCTACAATCATGTGAGGCTTTAGTTTCAGATTTGTCTTTGAAATGTTCCATTCGATGTTTCAATTATGGCAAATGTCAATATGCTATAAAGACTGCCTACAACTTGTGTGTCGCGAACTACACCAATAGACCACAGCTGCTCTCGGGTCACCGCCAGTCAAACTGTGGACACAAATAGCACAGAACTGCTGCCCTGAGACAGCAAGGCGAGGTTGTGGTAAGCAACCTAGGAGGACAAGGCTAGGCACGAGCTTGAGGAACATCGAAAAAGTGGAGTGAAGTCTTTGTTCAGGAGCGGGATAGTCAAGACTAGCACAAAACAAGTATATACATATGTATACATAAATGACGCATTACAGTGTGGCCAAGATGCGAAACCTTGGGTTTTTTTACGATCCGACATAGCATAAGTACACATTACACTGCTTATACATGCTATATTAAAGCAATTTGATCCAGATCTCAGTAATTCAATTATTTTTATAAATGAAGCCACTTATGCGAGATATCAGATTTCCATTATCAAGATATCCCTGAAATCTGATAGTAATCGAAAAACTAAATATTTATTAGCAGAATTTGAATATTTTAAGTGGACCTTTTACAAATCATTGGAACTACAATGTATTTGTAATTACAAATACAAATATTTATTTGCACAAAATAGTAGTTTATGAAACTGTTACCTACATAACGAGGGATATTATGCACGAGTGTGAGTTTGAGTTTTAAAAACGAGCGAAGCGAGTTTTTTAATAGTATCACACGAGTGTGTAATACCTAATCATGTACAGTTTCATACACTACTTTATCTAATCTCATACATTTTAAGAAACAATAATAATCATGTGTCCAGCGAAACACAACAACGACTCGCAATGCAAAGAAACGTATTTGGCGCCAAAATTCTGCACCCTGCATCGAAGTGCACGCGCCAAAGCGCGCACAGCCACAGATAAAAAAATGAAATAGTGCTATCTATGGTTTGTAATCTGTACGGTAATGAAAAAAAAAAATATTATAACATTATTTTGTTAGAGAAATAATGTTATAATTTAATTTTTTAATTTCCTTTCGATATACTATGGGTTAAGTACGTCAATATAAACTCCTTTTTAGTTTTATATTTTTAATTTTTTGATATGAGAGTAGATAAAATACATTTTTTTATATTTTTGTATACATTAATACTGCATTACAATAGGTTTATCCCTGTCCCCTAAACTAGGCTAGGTCTGTATCTTAGGGGGCAGTGTCCGGCTACAGGGTATCATCATTTCAGCCGATAGACGTCCACTGCTGGACATAGGCCTCCCCAAAGGTTCTCCAAGACGACTGGTCCTGCGCCTCCCGCATCCAGCGGTTTCCCGCGACCTTCAACAGGTCGTCGGTCCACCTTATCGGGGGCCTACCCACGCTACGTCTTTCGGTGCGTGGTCGCCACTCGAGAACCCGTCTGCCCCATCGGGCATCGGTCCTACTAGCAATGTGTCCAGCCCACTGCCACTTTAGTGTTGCAATTCTTCGGGCTATGTCGGCTACTCTCGTTCTTCTGTGGATCTCCTCATTTCTGATTCGATCGCGCAGTGAAACCCCAAGCATAGCCCTCTCCATTGCCTTTTGAGTGAGTTTGAGCCTTCTTATAAGGACCATTGTTAGCGACCACGTCTCAATTCCATAAGTCATCACTGGCAACACACACTGGCCGAAGACTTTTGTCTTGAGACACTGCGGTATTTCGGACGAAGCAGCTATATGGTATACAATTGCATATCTACAGGCTAGATTATCATACAGCGGTGGCCTAATGGCAGTTTTGACTTACGAGCTGTAGGTTATAGTTTCGAACCCCTGGATCAGGCGCCATACTTTGTGTAGATTTTCATGACCTCTGATCTCAAAACGGTGAAAGAAAACATAGGGAGGAAACCGCCATATCCTAGAATTAAAACTTCGAAGACATTATGACATCTACCAACCCGCACTAGGTCCGTGAGGTGGATTTCGGTCCACTCACTCTGACGGAGAGCAAGCCTGCGTAACTGGAATGGAAACATTATAGGTTGATTATTTATAATAGCGTTATGGGTCCTATTACATACGTTTCATCATCAACCTTTTATCATCCCACTGCTGGGCACAGGTCTCCTCTTATATAGAGAAGGATTAAGCGTAATCACCACGCTTGCTCAATGCGGGTTGGCGATTTCAGACTTATAAAGTCCAGGTTTCCTCAAGATGTTTTCCTTCACCTTCAGTCACTGGTGCCCAAGATATACTTAGAAAGTACATATAACTTTAGAAAAGTTACATTGGCACTTGCCTGACCTGGAATCGAACCCGCACACTCATACTTGAGAGGCTGGTGTTTTAACCACTAGGTCACCACGACGACACACACACGTTTAGTTTATTTTATTTATTAATAAAAGTACACCAACAGCTTCTGCATATAAATTAACAAATAGAGTAGTTATGAGTAAAAGGCTGATACAGTTGCCAATAACAAGTGAATCAACATTCACAAACATAAGTGGTTAAACGAAATAAATGTAAGTACTAATATTAAGTGGAAATAAACTATACAAAGTTTGACTTGTACTTAAGCAAAAAAAAAAATCAAAACTAAAATTAAACCACTCATGTTGGTTTAATTTTAGTTTTGTTTTTTTTTTTTACTTAAGTACGTTATTATATTATTCGATTTTATATCAAAAATTAGACTAAAACTTAAACTAAGAAACTCACAAAATTAAATACAAAGAATTACTTAAAACATATAAGAAAATGGTTGCAATTTTATAGGAATAAACAGATACTACTATTATTTTGGTGCTATTTGACTAACAATTAAAGGCTTAAAGGTTTTCATAGTGTTGTGGTATATGTCAACATCTGGGTTTGATTTTATGAAGCTAAGCTTTGATTTGATTATATTTAGTTGAACTGCACCCTAATTTCGACACAACACTCTTTTAGTCTTATTTTGAATCAGTTTGAAGCATATTGCTTGAAAAATTTTGTTGCTCAACTAGATGAACACCACAATAAGTGTTGTTGAACTGCCAAAATGAAACCCATTGCTACTGATGTGTTATGTCCTTACTGTGAAACTTCATTTACTGTAAGTATGAACAAGTAATTTCAATTGAAGCAAATGTTTATAATCTCGATATTATACATAACATTACGCCACACACTTCTTGTTCCCAGCGAAAGCATTTGTAAGTGTGGCGAAGGCGGCTGTTTTGGGGGACTCGTGGGTATGATTTTTGATTTTTGTTTTTGCCAGTTTGTCCGTGTTAGGCTAGGAGGTCGTGGTGGAAGTTTGCTCTTAATAATTCTTGTTATTAACTAGCGCCAGCCCACATTTTCACCTGCATAGTTTCCTAATTCGTGGGAATTTCGGAATAAAACGTATACTATATACTGGTCATGTACATATACCATATGTATGCCAAATTTCATCCAAATATAATGATTAGTTTTTGCGTTAAAGAGTAACAAACATACATCCAAACTTTTATGTTTATATAGTAGTACGATTATTTTAAATGACGTAATAAAGTAGATAACACACCGCAAAGCTGTTAAAATAAAACACAAAATAAATACCACCTCTCGAAACTATGTTTATATCCGTTCGACCTACTTCCGAACGATTAATAAATTAAGCAAAATGGCGTCGGTAGCGCACCCCAAAACAAAGTTATCGGAGCTTGAAATTATAGCCCACTTACTGCTGATATTGAAATACAGGTAATTTTACGTTCAGGCCGCAAAATGGTATCAATGGGAACGTATTGTATTCCTATGGATATAAAAAGTACCACAATTCTTAAAATATAATGTTGACGGGACGGTTGGTGCGATGGTTAAGCGATTGATTGCAAGCACTGCGTGTCCCGGGTTCGATTCCCGTACGGAACAAATATTTGTATTACCTACAGGTAGTCATTCCGGGTCTGGCTGTTTGTGTATGTGAATTTATATGTTTGTAAATGCACCCACGATACAGATACATAAAAAAGATACAACCTCTGAATTATTCTTGCTTATTACTGTTTGTAACGTATTTCGTTAAAACGTTCGTTAAAACATAAATTAAAGACAGAGATCGCGATTGCAGCCATTTGCAGTGATTTGTCGTGTTCCGGCATGATGTCTGGTGAAGTCGTACGGAGGACGGGTCTGAGCAGTTGTGTTGCGATGTGTGCCGGGTACAATGCGCCTAGTGTTGTTGTGTTGGGAGTTTGGTCGTGGATGGTCTTCAGATCAATCTCCCTTTTTCGCAGCATCGTTGGTCGTGTTGTTGGGTTTAACATTGCATCACCTCGCTCAACTGCTGACTTCCTTCCTATTCGCTCAGTTTTTCTGAGTGAATAGGCTCTTAATTTATTTAAAAAAAAAGGTATTCGGCAGTGCTAAGGATTTATTAATAAGTATGGAGGCATGAGGAACTGCAATAGGGAGTAAAGTTCACTTATCCTCCATAGAAAAGGGAGGATCCTCCGACCAGACGGGTGTTATGTCTGGCGGGCACTTGCCCAACGGTTGATGTTGGGAAGTTGTATGTAGCATACATACAGCAAAATTGCACAGTTAACTCTGCTTGCGAGATGTAGAATTCGTGTGACGTCAGTATGACGCGTTGTTCCATGCGGCGTTTGTAGATACCGCTACATAAGATATTATTCGATTATCTATGATTGCATACGTATGTAAATAGGTACATGATTAAACACGCTAACACAACGATAATCAAGAGAAGGACAACCATAATAATTACAACACTAAAAATCAGTTACTGACATTAGTAAAGTTTGTTTTTTTTTTATTTTTATAAGCTAGGTAGCTGTGTTGTGTTGTCCACACTATCTCTATACAATCTGTTTTTTATAAGTGATGACTTATAATTGGCTGTCAGTCTGACATACATTTTTTTTATTCTCTTTGTTTTAGCTGTAAGTTGTCCATAGTTAATAAATAATAAATAAATAAAGTTGTCGTAAAAGAAAAAGTTACCTTCAATAGGCGTATGGGCTAATAGCAAAATTTTAGCTCATTATAACCTTCCTGGTTGTTGACCCTATCTGCTCAAGGAAGAGGCACGTTTATCTCTTAAAAGATCTAACCAAACTACTTTGGATGGGAAATCATGAAATGGCCTCCCGCTCTGGGCGTTGCGGAGTCGTCAGACATTTACTTACTCAAACCCACGTGTGTTCCTTAACTTGCCTGTGTGCCAGGAGCCACGGTCTCTCTTTTAAACAACCGGCAGCTTTGGCGGGCATTGATTTTCGTGGACCCCGTCACTATGTGCTGACACTTCTTTGAGATGCACGTGGAACACAACACGCTGTCGACCCGAGTCTGATCCTCAACTGGCATTTTTCATCATCATCATCATTTCAGCCGAAAGATATCCACTGCTGGACATAGGCCTCCCCCAAGGATCTCCACGACGACCGGTCCAGCGCCTCCTGCATTCAGCGGTTTTCCTCAACCTTCACCGGATCGTCGGTCCACCTTATCCGGGGCCTATCCGCGCTGCGTCTACCGGTGCGTGGTCGCCACTCGAGAACCAGTCGGCCCCATCGGGCATTGGTCCTACGGACAATGTGCCATTGTCAACAAATGGCATTAGTGCCTACAAAATTTATTATTATACTTAGCACTTAATATTTCATTTCAGGTGTGAATGTACTAAATTTAGTGTTTTGAATGCAATAAAATTTATAATTAATATTTTATTATTATATTCTTTTTCTTCTTCTTCAGCCTGTAGAGGTCCATTGCTAAACAAAGGCCTCCCCCAAGGCATTAAGGGGGTTTGCCATAATCTCCACGCTTGGCAGGCGGTTTGGGCATTGCAGTAGTTTGATATTCCACAGAAGAACTGCTGCGACACCATTCTTACGACACCCACGGAAGGATACTGTTACGGAACGGGTCGGAAGACGGTTTTTAAAAAAGACTATTTAATTAGCTAAAAGAAAGATATATTCAATTATCAAACATGTATTACAAGTTACTATGCCCGACGGACGTCCAATCCAAACTGATGGGAAAAACGGTTAGAATCGCTTACGAGAATAACAACGGTTTCCTATTGCATTGACGTAAATGCAATGGGAAACTCAGCATTTTAGTTTACATTCCAAGTAATAGTTAATCCGATATAATAATACGGAATGGTACTATTCTAAGTCCGGTACCACACCGGTGCTCTATATTTAGTTCAATATAGAGTAATATTTTAAAGTAAAAAGAAAAATATTTAACAACTCTCTATGTCGTAGCCAACTTTTGTCTAATAGTCTCTCACTCATTCCTAAAAATAAGAAAAATCCCAAAAAAAGAAAGTCTTATAAATTCCAAGAGGCACTTAGAATTTAAAAGATATTCTCGTAACGTACTCGGAAAGTTCGAAGTAATTCTATTAATTGAAATACGCAAATACAGATGTTTCAACTGTAAGACCCACCCAAAATTCATCCAATTAGGTACACGAGTGTTGAATTCACCTCAAAACGTGTACAATAAAAATATGTTTTCGACATACCGTCTTTAAGTTTCAAAAACATTTGAGAAGTTAGAAAACGGTAATTGGGTCAGATAAGGATCTGACCCAATTTCAGGGTAATAGCATTCCTTTGGATATATAATTTAGAACTGAAAGGTTTAAGTTTCAAATACCTACATAGACAGGTAAACCTTCATTTATAATAGTGCAGGTTCCCTTCATAAATTAAACTAAATTTAAGATCAGCGCATCTTTTTCTTTTTATTTCAATAAGAAAGAGACAGAAGATAAATATTAGCTTAGTCCTGTCAAATTAGTCAGCGGCTGACGTATTTTTAGACCGCATTTTTTAATACGTCCGCTGAAGAACCAAAGTCACCGTAGCTCTTCGAGTCGCTAAAATTAAGTGGCAGTGGACGGGGCACATTGCTCGTAGAACCGATGGCCGATGGGGTAGTAAGATTCTGAAGTGGCAGTCACGTACCGGAAGACGCGTTGGGGACGCTGGGAGGCCTTCTACAAGGTGGACCGATGATATAATGAAGGTCGCGGGAAGCCGATGGATGCTGGCAGCACAAGACCGGTCATCGTGGAAAGCCCTGAGGAGGCCTTTATCCAGCAGTGGACCTCTAAAGGCTGAAAAAGAAAAAGAAGAAACAGTCTATTGAATATCCTAATTTGACAGGACTGAACTAAAATTGTATCTTCTGTCCTTTTATTACATAACTTTAATTTCATATTTATTATGAAATCTAGTAAACTGAAATCACTTTGCCCGTTTCTTTATTTACAAACTTATAAAATTATATAAATACAAATTACTAAATAAAGCTATTACCCTAATTAAAACTATTAATAAATTACAACACAGCATCAAAAAATTCTTCGTCATCGCTGTCGACTGGTAATGTACCCAAGAGACTGGCAGCATTGCCGCGTTGAATGGCAATACTTATTCTCTGGCCAAGGTAAAAGCCAGCCCTTGGGTCACGAGAAGTGTCAACAAGCCGTTTGGACAGTTCATTAAAAGGCAAAGAGCACTCGGACCCCACGGCCCAAGAGTTTCAACCCCAAACGGCTCGAAAATATAATTTCCGATAAGGTTGTTATATTTTCGCCGTTTGAGGTTTTCTGCAGCCGCAGCAGCAACGCCAGCACAGCACGTCGATCCAGGAAGATGGGATGGCGCAAGAGTATCGACGCAAGTTGCATCCCACACTAAAGGCCTACCCATCTTCCAAGGAAATAAGGACATGCCGTCCGGTCTCTTGCCATCATCGCGCACCAAGCCATTAGGTTCTAATACAGCTGGAACGCCGACAGTGACAAGAGCTCGTCGAATGATGTCGTTAATGTTTGCGTGCCGAGCTAAGCGACCCGCACTTCGGCTGCAAGCTAGGCCGTGGTGTCCGAGGCTGTTGACATCTGCACCACAGTGACAGCGATGAGAGAATATTTATTTAAATAAAATGTTGTAAAATAAGGTCTAAATGTTGATGATGTGTTGAAATTGTTAATGTGCGTACATGACAACTATGAAACATTAACAGCATATCTGTCATATATTCAAATTGTTCTCCGTATTTATAACGGACGGTTTCAAATGAGCGCGTGTACGGAATAAGCAATCTTTTCATGCTTCACTACTCACCCCGAAATTAGCAAGCCGTGAACAATTCCCGGTAATTTAAGTTCAAACCTTCAAACGTTTCGGAAGTGTCCGATTTCACGTCGATTTTGTCAATAATTGTGATACAATTTTTGGTTTAATTATTTCTTTAGATTGAATGTCCCGTACGTTCTTGATTATGATGTTTTATACAATGTCTGTAGATATTTTAACGAGAATATTTGTTAAGATTTTTTGTAAATTTTGTTCGTATTGTTAGATACTTGTTATTTTCTCCTCAAAGGTTCTCATTTACAAAATCGTTATACGAAATTCGGCGTGATCCATTCTGAAAATTATACTTCATACCCACAATCCAATACCAATTAGATTCGATTATTGGAAATTTCGATTTCAGTGTTGCCAGTTTTACATTCACACAAAATTATAGGTAAGTAACCTTTAGATTTTAGCATAGGTTTTATTTAACTTATGTTGTTTGTTTGTATGCATGTATGTTTGGGTCTTAATTTGCAACTGAATTTTAAACCAATTATCCTCAATGGATTGAGATATTTTTAAGTACCTACTTATTATCAATTCGTTCAGCAGTTTTACAGATTCAATTTAACAATTTTCAAAACTCTATTGGAAAATAATTCGTCATAACAAAATATTCTAGAACACAATTCTCGATCCAATGCTTCTAAACTCGAGAATTCTCTGCATTTATTCTTTGTACGTCCGGATTCCGGCTATTATATCCAAGTAACAATGCACACGCTTTGACGTCACAGCTGGAGCTTTTTCTAACTATCAATGACACCTTTATTGTACTTTAGTGTTAGCTCCACTAATAAACTCTGAAACGGCACCTTCAATAGAGCCGGGTCTATAGATTTAAAAGCGCCTCTTGAGCTTGAATGGCGATACTTAACGACGTCCGGTTCATTCTTAAGGCTTCTTTACTGGCATAGATTGTTGTATACTTGTGACATGAAAAAAAAGAAGTTTTACTGTCTAAAATCTCAACTGACTAGCCTTTTGACGTGAAGACGTCTTTTACATTGCATCCATAGGGTGGTCATCCAAAAAAAAAAAGCGAATGTGAACGAAATTGGGAGATACAGTTTGGTGTTGCAGATTTTTCATCCATGAGTCGGTTGAATAGTTATTGTAATATTCCTAAAATACGATTTTAAAAATAATTTTATTTAAATTCTACACAATTGACAACAGACTTTATGGGTTGGACCTTTATGAAAAAATACATACAATATGTACCATACATATGGTATACCCAAGATTTTTTCTTTGTATGTTGCAATATTTTTGATACATATATATTCCTCTTTATTTTTTATATTAATCTGTTTTTTCTCAAAACAATTTGCCTCACGAATTTCACTTTGCTATAAAGTCTGGCATTATTTTCCATTTTGCTATCAAATATCAGTTTGGGAACGTGTGCATAAAAATTTTAAATTTCACTCTTCTCGTTCAAACAAAGACCAGTCTTACTGTAGTACGGTAACATTTCTAACGTGGAAATTGCTTTCAAAGCACGTTTTGATCAGCAAAAATTTCTCACGGTATTAGATTTCTTTCATATTCTTGGCTTTTGCCTATTCTAGTAAGCATTTCATACCTGGTAGGTATGGAATGTTGCCGACAGAAAAATTAAATATGTAATAGTCATTAGTCAAAATCAACTTAGGATGTTCCTACTCCTCGGGACACAGGCCTCCTCTCGATTAAGAAGGAGTGGTCCGTAATCTACCACACGTGCTCAGTGCGGGTTGGTAGATCTCACATATCTTCGAAGTTTTTACCTCTAGGACATGCCTGTCTTGTCCCAAAGTTTTCATAAATATTATACAGTATGTTAAGAAAACCCTGTCCGACCCGTGAAGGTGTTGTTAGGTATCGATAACTGATTCTACTAATGCATACAAAACCGGGCTAAATAAAAAAAAATCCACCTAAAACAATAAATATTATTTCGCAAAAAGAGGTAACTTAATAAATCTGCGTTATCCACGCTTACGCGCGCGGGGGGCGGAGGCGGCGGGCGGCAGGGCACGCGGCACGTGGTCGCATCGCTATTCGCTCATAATAATACCGGTGTTGTCACTTTTTAAAAATTACCAAATTTCGGGGAAGTTGGAATTAATTCGCGGGAAAAAAAGATCATTTCAAAATTCATTTGTATTGATACTATGATGTAAAATTTTATATTATATTTGGCCATGTGTTTACCTAACCTATATTATCCTTATGGGTCGGACAGGGTTTTCTTAACATACTGTATATTATTAGTATTTCATAATATAGTTAATTATTTTATGATAAAATAGTTTACACAATGGTAAGCGTCTAACGGCATTCGAACCTACGACCTACGATTTGTAAGTCGTAACCGATACCATCAGTCATCTTCTTATTGAGACCGCCCAGATTTACAGGTATTATTCTTGCGGAGATTTTTTTTCTACATTAGAAATTGAACACCATGCTTAACACCGAGAACGTGAGTCGGTCAAACTAAAAATGACCATTTATTCTTAAAACGTCAACGTCTGATGATATTTCAATCGGTGGGCAACTATGTCATTAAAGTAGGCATGGTTGAGGGTACAGTGAATACTCGGCATAAAGATGGCACTTTTTTATATATTTATAAACTAGAGCTTCACTGCAATCCCGCCTGCTGGTAAACAGTGGTGCAATCGTTAATGGTAAATCGCGCTAGTTTATTAAGAGCCTATTCACTCAAAAAAAAACCGAGTGAATAGGAAGAAAGACGACAGTTGTGCGAGGTGATGCAATGTTAAACCCAACAACACGACCAATCATGCTGCGCCAGAAAGTGATTTATAACATCAATAACAATATTTGGCGCATCGTACCCGGCACACATCACTACACAACTGCTCAGACCCATCCCCTGTACGGCTTCACCAGAAATCGTGCCGGAACAAGACGAATCACTTGGCGGCACGATTTGTCTGGTGGGTGGTAACTTCTGCCGGCAGCCGATGTTATGGCCTACCACCGAGTAATTTCTCTTGTAAATCGGTATTAAATTAAACTCTTAAATAACATCTTAGAAAAGTTTCAGTTTCAGATATTATAAATTATACATGTTTCTGAAAATTTCTGAACTAAAAATCTTCCTATAACTTTTTAACTCAGTGGCTTAAAACCACGTTACCGGTCGCTGAACCATCGAGCTGAACACAAGTTTGCACTTCAGAAAGTAATTATTTTACCCAGAAAACTTACAGCTACTTATAAACAGCGTTCTTGACCAAAACAAGTATGCCTTTTACAAATTTTCACTGGAAACACTTGAATTAAAAAGGAGAACAAAAAAGATCAGTATAAAAATATTTACAAAGTATTTTTTTATTTTTACAAAATCTGAATACAGCTTGTTCAGAATAAGCAACTGAATCGATTCTAATAATTTTTTCACCATTTTATATTTTTTTTCAAATATATTTAAAAAATTATGCAGTATGGTTACCGAACGTATAACATAGTTCATAGCGGATTTTTGACATCTTGTATATATATTTTTTATATAAAAATACTGGACACGTGTTTCGGGTTTGTATAGGTAGGTAGGTATACAAAAAATATCGTTGTATATTAAGAAACTAAGTATCGACTAATAGGTAAAAACCAAAAATCATTTTCATAAAAAGCATTCACCAACAGATGCTCACGCCATGAAACTCTGATATTATCCAAATATATCCCAATCAGCCTTCTAAAAACATTTTAAATGTGAGCATCAAAAAGCAACTTTAAGTCATATGTAATATTCAGGTCCCTTTTTTGTGGATGGAAAATCATCTAATGGCCTTTCCTGCTCTTGGCGGAGCGGAAGGGCGTGTCAGACTTTTACCGACTAAAACCCACCTGTGTTCCTTCACTTGCCTTTACGCCAGGAGCCACGGTATCTCTTTCGAACAACCCTCGACCCTGGCAAAGGTTATGTTAGGCTTAAGTATATCATTCCGTGTGCAGCTTCTGGCCTGGCCTCGAGATATGGGGGTTACCGGTTTACCAGCGCGGACGTGGGGACCGCTTCTGCGGTTACACGTGCCGCGGGCTAGCCACCACTCCAGGTGGCTGACGTGACCCGAACTCCGGGTCATCGCCGGACAACCCGGGCTGGGGGCCCCGCTTGCATGCGTACAAACGAGTGGGGCTAAGAGGGAGGACACCTGGCTAAAAACCCTTGGCTGCTGCGTTTCTCGCACAAGACAGAGAGAAATTAGTTTTATATAGATTTTATTAAGTTTAATATGTAGTAGTATTTCATATTTGTTTTTATTTTATGTTATAATATAATATTATTGTATTTTATTATAGGCCTTTGTTGCCTGAGCTAGCTGAAAATAAATAAATTTGTTAATTTTACAGTCCATCTAGGTAAGTCCCGCTGTAAGCCTAAACGATCTGAAAATCATCATAAAATTTTCATATCGTTGGCGTATAAGAATTATTTTCGAAGTATTAAAACGCGAAGCAAGGGCCCCAATTTCCTTATTCTAATAGCATATTTTTCTTTCTATTTCATTAAGAAAAGGACAGAAGATAAATATTACATTAGTCCTGCCAAATCGCCTGACGTTAATCGATAAATCGACCTGTTTATAGTTGCCTTTTTTAATCGCGTCTAAACTGTCTATGAAGCTGAAGACTAAGCTGTATGGCGTACTATGCCCTTGCCTTTTCCGTTCCTCTGAACGGAAAGAAATGAACCAAAAAAAAATGTCTATGAAGTACCTGTCTTAATTTGACATAACTAAACGAATATGTTATCTTCTATCGGAGTTTGGCGGGAAAGGCAAGATGAGTGCCGCGCTCATTTTTCATTGGACTTTTAAATTATTATCGTTTACTAAATAACAACGCGTGATTTATGTAGTAAAAAGTGCATTCAGTGAATAATTCAAAAGAACAGTGAAATATTGTAGCATAGTGGTCACATCGTGTCTTTACCCCAAACCGCTCCTGGTCGGCCTCACGTGGGAAACGAAAGGAGATAGGTTAAGTTAAGCTAGGATAAGGTAGGATAAATTAGGATAAGTTAGGATTCCGTGCGCAGTTTCTGGACCTGCCATCGGACGCGTCCCCAGGTGGCGGATAGGGGAACGGCCCCCAGATATGGGGGTTACCGGTTTACCGGCGCGGACCAAAACCAGAAGTGGGGACCGCTTCGGCGGTCACGCGCGGCGGGTCGGCCACCACTCCAGGTGGCTGACGTGACCCGAACTCCGGGTCACCGTCGGGCAACCCGGCCTCCTCACTGAGAGGAGCTGGGGGCCCCGTTTGCTTCCGGGCAAACGAGTGGGGCTAAGAGGAAGGACACCTCGCTAAAAAACCCGTGGCTGCTGCGTCTTCTCGCACACGGAGACGTGACCAGCCGGGCCCCTCCCTATGGAGGGCCCACTGTGGGCCTGCCTTCGGGCAGGAATCGCCGGCGGGGTTGTGGACGGCAGGCTTGCTACATCCCATGACCCCGCCACTAAGGCGATGTCGGTGTGCCGCTGTTGGGTTTAGTGGGTATTCCTGGCTACAGAGCTGGGCGAGTCCCACACACGCCCTTCGGGGTATGGTGCGTAAATGCATTCCCACAGCGTCAAAAAAAAAAAAAAAAAAAAGGATAAGTTAGGATTCCGTGTGCAGTTTCTGGCCTGCCATCGGACGCGTCCCCTGGTGGCGGATAGGGGAACGGCCCCCAGATTTGGGGGTTACCGGTTTACCGGCGCGGACCAAAACCAGAAGTGGGGACCGCTTTGGCGGTCACGCGCGGCGGGTCGGCCACCACTCCAGGTGGCTGACGTGACCCGAACTCCGGGTCACCGTCGGACAACCCGGTCTCCTCATTGAGAGGAGCTGGGGGCCCCGTTTGCCTTCGGGCAAACGAGTGGGGCTAAGAGGAAGGACACCTCGCTAAAAAACCCTTGGCTGATGCGTCTTCTCGCACACGAAGACGTACCCAGCCGGGCCCCTCCCTATGGAGGGCCCACTGTGGGCCTGCCTTCGGGCGGGAATCGCCGGCGGGGGATTGGTCGGCAGGCATGCTATTTCCCATGACCCCGCCACTAAGGCGATGTCGGTGTGCCGCTGTTCGGTTTTAGTGGGTATTCCCGCCTTCAGCTGGGCGAGTCCCACACACGCCCTTCGGGGTATGGTGCGTAAATGTCATTTCAAAAGCGTCAAAAAAAAAAAAAAAGGATAAGTTAGGATATAAACTGAAGAAAAAAAGTTACTGAAGACTAGACTGTATGGCGTACTATGCCTTTGCCTTTTCCGTTCCTCTGAACGGAAAGAAGTGAACCAAAAAAAAAAAATATCTTCTATCTTAAAACTTAACTTTCTTTTCTTCTAACTTAAAATTAGTTTAGTTTGTTAACAAGAGAATCAGCATCAATGTCATTTTATAAAAATAAGAAAAGTAGAGTATTGAAAAGGATCATTGCAGTGTAGTATTCCCCAAGGTATACGTATCTTAACAGTTAGGTCCATTATTCGTAATGCCCTTCAAAGACTATAAAAGAAAATCCTTCGTTTTCTAAACTCATTTAAATTATCTAGACTGAAGAAATTCAACTCGAATTTAAAAAGATTATTTAAGAAGAGAAGTGCATTTGCTAAGCGGCCAGAAATCGTTGTTGAGTTTATGAAAATCTCTCCAAAGCCAGTTTGGACGGGTGTTTATTATCACTTTAGATTAAGTGGATAAGGGGAGTGGGAATAACAAAACTGGGGATTTGACTTCTGCGTAAGTTAATTTTGTTTAGCTGCTTCTTTCTGTTTTGTGGAACTCTCAATTGATTTACACAGCGATTGTGAAAACTGAGGCGAGTTTTTTATTGTTTTAAAACAAATTGGCGTAAGATTTATTAAGTTGCTGAAATCAGCAACAGAAATAAAGAAAGAAAGAAAAACGTTTATTTGCAATAAACATGACGCAAGACTTTACAAAAACATAAAAAATAAGAAATAGTTGAGGGAAACAACACATCCACGCAAAACGGCTGTCGCTCAGCATTATGCTGCGACTCTATGCAAAAACAGAGCCCAGCGCTGGTTTTCAGCGACAGCCGGCTTCGACGTACAGACGTCACCCGATGCAACAAACAATTAAAAGCAGCACCAAACCGGTAATACAGTAAAAATAAAAAACGTAATAATAAAAAGATATAAAAAGTAAATCCAATTGTAAATCGTGAGAGTATCTACAGTTTAAACAAACAAAAATATAAAAAATAAAATACGGGATATATAAAAACTACGAGAAATTCATCCTCAAAAATGACATACATCTGGTTCCGATTTGAAATTCAGCATTTCCTAACAGCAGCTACTAAGCTTAATATGAGGAAAAAACATGAACGAAAAGAGAAGCTTAAACTATTACATACAGCTAGATTACAATATGGTATTTGCTAGTGAGCTCCAAACTAGATGGTTAGTGAATATCTTGGGGTACGGAGTAATTATGTTCTCGGTAGTAGGCCATAACATCGGCTGCCGGCAGAAGTTACCACCCACCAGACAAGATCTTGTCGCCAAGCGATTCGTCGTATTCCGGCATGATGTCTGGTGAAGCCGAAAGGAGAACGGATATGAGCAGTTGTGTTGCAATGTGGCATACATTGCAACACAACTGCTATGTATAATGCGTCAAATGTTATTGTGTCTGGAGTTAGGTCGTGGAGAGTTTCCAGATTAATCTCCCTCTGGCGCAGCATCGTTGTTTGTGTTGTTGGGTTCAACATTGCATCACCTTTTTTTTTTCCGGGTGCAAAATCCTCATGGATGTCCGCCGCCCTGGGGTGGGTGACGGGGTCTGTCAGAGTCCTACTGACTAAAAACCACCCGGATGTTCCGTCTCACACCTACACCGGGGGCTGCGAGAACTAATACTGCTTCCGCGACCCCCGATTGGTGCTGGCCCGCAGCCGTGGGGCCTCCTCGGGTCAGGGGGCGGAGTGAGGTGTAGACTCCCCCCGTGACGTCTAAGAGTAGCGCGCGTGGAACACTTCGCGCCGCCACCTCGGGTCCTGATGTTGAGGAAACGACTGATTGCCCCGAGTCCATCGCCCCTGGACCCATTTAGGGGGCCTGGAAGAGGGCATTATCCGCACTCCGGCGACGCCCGGTACGCCTGCTGCGGGCTGGGTGAGAGTACGAGATCTCCCTTTCCGCAGCCTCCTTCTGCGAGACAACTGTTTCGCAGAAGGAAACCACCGCATCCCAGGACTCTTTGCTGCCTACCATCGACCTGATTCCGACCGGCAGCGATAAGTCACTGCCTACTTCAGAGATGAGGGCACGGCGCAGCTCCTCCCAAGCGGCACACTCTGCCAGCGTATGCTGCGCCGTGTCCTCCCGGCAGTCGACGCAGTGGTGACACCGGGCGTCCGGCTCCCTGTTTATGCGACACAGGTACTTTCCGAAGCAACCATGCCCTGAGAGCACCTGTGTCACCCGAAACGTCAGGGAGCCATGCCTTCTCCCGAGCCAGTCCGCCAGTATCGGCTGGATGGCAACACATTGCATCACCTAGCTCAACTGCCGTCTTCCTTCCTACGAGTATATAGGTTCTTAATAAACTAGCGCACTTTACCATCAACGATTACTTCACTGCTTCACATCAGGTGGGATTAGCACTAGTTTATATTTATAGAAGAAAAAAAAATTATGACTATCTTTCCATACTTCCATATACTAATATTAAATAACTCTAAATGACTGAAAATAATTACTCTGTATGTCTTCCTCGTAATATTCCCCTAAAGCAGCATTATAATTACATAAAACACTATTACTATCAATTGGAATAATTTTAAAGCAAATTGCCAATGCATTGCTGACATGTGTTCGAAAACATGTCTGCTCAACAATGTAAATAACGCAATGTATGTTGTAAAACTGTCAAAATTAAACCATTGTCACAGATAGTGTGTTACGCAATTGCCCTGCTGATCTGAGCTGATAATTAGGCAGCATTTGCCCTTGAAGAAGGTGTTCTGCTGCACAAGTGCACATCATAAATGTACAAATTTGTTCAAATTGCATTAAAAAACGTAAAAATCCAAAATAAACGCACAAGAATTTGCTGGCAATACATTTCCATAAAATACATAAAATCGAGAGAGGTAGAGGCAACGATAGATCAACGGCAATGTCTTGTAGCAATTAAAATTAATCGGTTTTCTATTAGTCCTCAATCCGTTCTCTATAAAACTTGCAGACTATTTTACCCTTTTGAAGCTCTATCGAAGGGCACGTCCATCTGTAACATCTTACTATCAATTCTACAAGAAAGGGTGTGAAGACCTAGTTGTACGTACGTCGTCGCGCCACACCGCAAGAGGAGCATTTATAATTCATCCCGCCCGCCTTTTGCAACCGCTGTGCATCGGTGTCTGGTTACAGTGGCAGCGGGGTATCAATATTTATCAATTGGCGGGACTTGTACGGCGTTTTTTATAGCCGTAAGCTCTAGACTACTTGCGGGCGTTTATAGATCTATCCGAGGTTGTGAGCCTGGATGAGATTTTTCTGTGAAACATAATATGAAAAGCTGCAGGACCAAGGAGAAGTAGGAATCTATGAGATAGGTATGTAGTTACGGCTCCGCCCGTCCGCTTATCTAGTTTTTAGTTTTATGGGTCACTCCCTGCAGGGGTTATGTTTACTTTTCCAAGGTTTAATCCAGTTCGGACATGAGTTGTAAATAGTTTTCTGGTACGCGTTAAGATGGTCGGTCTGCGATCTGCGGAGCGTGTTTTGCACTGACGGTAGGAGCACACTACGCTTGGTAGGTAGCGGCGTTTAGAATTAGAATTTAGGACGGGGGTTAGACACAGGAAATTGCAAGCTCAAATAACAATAATTACAGGTATGAGGAACAGGGAGTAGTTCTCTCATCCACCATAGAATGGGGAGGACCCTCCGATGGATGCGATTAGTGGGTACTAGCGACGGTAAGTGAGATGGGAATACTAGTTGCACGGTGAACTCTGTATGTGAAATGCGGGATCTGTGTGACGTCACTATCACGCGTTGTTCGCATGTGGCATTGCAGATACCGCTTCTATCATTGTCTGATAGCCTATTATTGTCTCATGACAAAAGACTCTTCTTATCTACAGAAGGCATCAACATTAATCACCACGCTTGGACAAGGAAGGTTGGAAATATCTGTCTACAGAAAAATTGCTATATAACGTTATTTATACGTATATTTTTCGATTTTAATCATTTAACACCATGTTATATTGAAATGAAATTGTTGCAGTGTGGTTACGGAGCGCACAACATAGATGGCGGTAGATCATAGTAGGTATTAGGCGTGTGCGCATAGTTGGACAGCTATTAACACAGTAACTTTAATTCCTACACAATAAAGTTCATTTTTATAACTTTTTCAATTATTGTAATAGTCGTTTTCGATACTACTGGCCGTGTTAGCCCCTCGAACGTTACTAGATCGTCGCTCCGTAACCATAGTCTACCGCGACGGTGATGACCTCCCTCAGGAGTCCAGTGAGTGTCTATCTTTGCCCATCTCTCAGGGTGCATTTACGATACACGTCCTACCCATTTCGACTTCGGCACTTAATTTTTCTCCAACTTACGGTAGGTACATGAGTTATGAAACGCAGCGCGGTATTTTAAACATGAATGATTATATATTCATTGAATTACTGACGTCCAATGCACTACCGTTGTTACCTAAAACACTGGATAACTCAGTATTTTGGGGAGCAACAGGTAGGTATGACCTTCTCCAATTCCTAATGCTAATTTGTATAAAATAAAAATGAACAAGAAATCTTTTTAAATTCTATCCCTTAAGCAGTTAAATAGGGGATAAAAGATTGTATGGAAGTTCTTCATTTTTAGCGACTAGAAATCCCTTAGGAACACGCTTTGTTACATTAAGAACACCTTTTAAATGAAGGTAAACTAACTAATACCGCTTCCACTAAATCTGATGCGAGTGCTTTCTCGAAAGACAGTTATTGGAAAACCCTTTCACGCAAATTGTTTTTTTTTTACTATTATTATAAACTAGTGCTTGACGGTAAAGCGCTCTAGTTTATTAAGAGCCCATTCACTCTAGCCTTGAAGACACTTAAACTGTAGTCAGACGGAAACACCGCCGCTGGCAAATAATTTCATGTAACATTTTTATAGGAAGCCCTTGATTTCAGGCCTGCCTGCTGGAATGGCTCCTGCATGTCACAACATATTATAAAACAAAGTCACTTTTCCTTTCCCTATGTCGCTTTGTATGATTCAACGCAACGTACGCAACGGATTTTGATAGAGTTTTTTTTAATAGATATAGTGATTCAAGAGGAAGGTTTTATAAGAGGAACACTGATAATTTTTGAGGTTTCTAACACATGTCGCAAAATAAACCCATTTTTTGAGATTACATTGTAAACGCTGGCTGAACCCTATGAGATAGATCAAAAGAATGTACCTACCACAGTATTGTAGACCTACAAAAACATCTGCGACACCATATGTCTACCTACTATAGTTTCTTCATTATGACTACTTTTTTATGTTTTAAAACTTAATTAAAATGTCAGTCGAAATCAGAGCCCACTATTTGTTCCTTATTTTTAATCCTTATCCAAATAAATGATGTCATATCAAAGATTTTAGTAGCAGCTGATCTCTTTTGAATTATTGGAATTGGCTGCTTCGTTCAGGAGATATCACGATTTATTCAAAACTAAACAAGAGAAAAAGTCCACCTGCCGCTCGCGCCCCTGCCGTCCGCCTGCTACTTGAGAGTTTCTCTGCCTAAACCGCGGAGTGAGTGGCCGAAGCGGGGGACCATTATTTCGAACAAACTTGCTGCGCCAGTAGGCTTTCATTCTGTTTGAATGTGGTGGAACTGGCTATCCATGGACAATAAGGTCGATATATCTTGCGGAGTCAGATATTGGCTGATTGGCGGCTCAGTAGACATTATTTTTATTGAAGGGCCACCGTTTCTTGAGGAAGGTTTAGGTACCTATATCATTTGTCCACGTGTGAAGCCGGGACGGGTCGCTAGTACTTTAATATAGAGTTTATTTTACCTGCAAACATTGTTTATATGTTGACCGATACTCAGACTATTCGAAATATACACAATATTCCATACAAATCGATCCAGCCGTTTCGTAGGAGATTATGGTAACAAACACCGCGTCATAGCATTTTTACAATTATTACAATTTAAAAAAAAATATTGTTTGATGTTTTTGCTTTTATTTTCTTCTAAGCTTCTCAATCCGTTTCTCGTCAATTATTGAAAGCCAAAGACCTTACCTTTAAAACTTTGTTTGTAGTTCAATTTAATAACAAATACATAGTCAATGAGGACTTTGCATACCCATCTGCTATTCTAATCTGTAACGACTGAGGCATCATAAACCGTAAACATTTAAGTCTCCGATGAAACCTCAAAATAATCCTAGCCCCAACTTGGACCACTCTCTAAAACAGTACTTTATTTTCTGTCTTTATTTAACTTGAGTTAAAACTAAGAGAACGACAAAGACAAACGATGTGGGAAGGCAGGAATTTATCAGTTCACGGAGAATTGCTAATACTGTTATAAACTAGTATAACTATCCATCTAAGAGTTTGAACAGCGAGGAAGATCCGAAGCATGGTTCACTATATTTGAAATTGAAAAAGCTTAATTTGATACCGGCCAGATTTCCTTGCCTACAAATTCCGGCATGATGTCTGGTGAAGCCGTACGGAGGACGGGTCTGAGCAGTTGTGTTGCGATGTGTGCCGGGTACGATGCGACTAATGTTGTTGTGTTGCGAGTTTGGTCGTGGAGGGTCTTCAGATCAATCTCGATTTGGCGCAGCATCGTTTTTCGTGTTGTTGGGTTTAACATTGCATCACCTCGCTCAACTGCCGTCTTCGTTCCTATTCGCTCAGTTTTTCTGAGTGAATAGGCTCTTAATAAACTAGCGCGCTTTACCATCAACGATCGCATCACTGCTTACCATCAGGCGGGATTGCGGTCAAGCGCTAGTTTATAATTATTAAAAAACACCTAAAAAGTGATCATCTTTTTGGATTTGAGAGCCAGATTTGGTTCAAAACGGTCTGCAAAGCCTGGGACACAGGCATAGAATAGCCAGCCTGTCGGTGTTCTATAGGATGCATTTTGGACAGTCCCCGCGAGAACTGGATACTTAATTCCTCCATTTTTGTTCCAGCATCATACGACAAGTATCCCTTACGTTATTGACACCACTACGATCCCGACGAAGCGTTGCGCCTCTTCTTATATACCGCGTACATCGAAGGACTGGAAAAATTGTCCAGCGGTGGTGTTTTCGTCTGACTAAAATTTAAGTGTCTTCAAGGCTAGTGTGTATAGGCTCTTAATAAACCAGCGCGCTTTACTATTGACAATTGCATCATTGCTTAAATATACATCAAGTACCTAGTTCATAATATAAAAAAAAAATGATTTGGTCCTTCAAAATCTGGTTAAATTAATAAAACGTGTCCATTAAAAGTATTTCACAAGAACGTTTATTCAATATCTACAACAAAATTTCAACTTAAATCAGGGTCAAACCTTTTTGGGTGAAACGTCCCGTCCCGGTTTGCAAATTATATCCAAATCCGATCCCTTGGGTTAAACGGTGTTAGTTGGGACGTTATAAAGGTTATCAAAACATTTGTTGTTGGGATGACATGGGACATAAGAATATTGAGTACTTGGCCATGTAAGTAAACTATGCAAGCATATAAATGGGTAGGTTAACGGAAAACATTTTATTTAAACAGATAGACGAATAATTGTTTGGCCAGGAAGGACAGAAAGAGTTTTTCCGAGTCTGGCTCCTTGTATATGTGAGATTAATGTTTGTGAACGCACCCATGGTACAGGAGTAATTTCTAGTGTACGACAGCGTTTAAAAAAAATGTTTCGACTAATGGAGAAGTATGGAAGAAAAAGACATAATTATGAGTAGGTACATAAGAGGAAGTCCGCTGGATGTGGGAGGCGCAGGACCGGTCGCTGTGGAGATCCTTGGGGAAGACCTACGTCCAACAGTATACGTCATTTGGGTGAAATGATGATTATACACATTATTTCTTATTCAAGTAAGATTTTCAAAACATTAGATTTAAATTTTGATTTGGAACATACAAAAACCAATAATAAATGAAGTTGCGATTATAAGATTCCACTATACGACGAATAGGACATCGCAATTATGAATTAGTCCGAAAGATATTTGCAGCAAACAAAGTACCTGCACGAACACTACGCTTATTTATAGTACGAGTGACCACATCACACAACTCACTTGTGAAGTTTGAGCGTGAATGTCGATGCCTATAAGATTATGGAAAGACCAAAGACATTTCTTTGGTCTTTCCATAATCTTATAGGCATCATTATGGATGAAACGTGTGGACGATGATATACTCAAGAAAGGGGTGACAAATGAGGTGACGTCTAATAGAGAAATATGGAAAAAAAGACGTATCAGCTGACTTATATAAAGCGCCGTGACGACAGCTCGCAGTCAGACGGGCGCTCCTACAGTCACACACCACAAAGCCCACCGACGTACGCCGGAGGGAAGGCACACCCCTACGGCGGACAACTAGGTGTGCGAAGATGGCACCCTCTGGGTGCACTCCGACGACGGGTCTCCATTTTTGGAGATCAAGAGACCGACGCCACGGGCATGGGGCCACAAAGGAGCCCCAAACCCGTCTCCTCGCGCCCCCATCTCGGGGACGCAGAGATGTTCTCGAACTTCGCAGTCAGTCTGCATTTAACTATCGACGCGAAACATTCGATAAAGAAGAAGCTATAATCAAGAAGATCTGTTGTGTTGTTTTGTGTATGCGACACGGACTTCGTGGGCATAAGTGAAGACTTCGGTGCGACATCCGCTACGTTCTACTTGTCATTGCCTACTACCGACTGTACCTTCGTTGCACTAATCTTCGTAACCGGCATTTTAGTACCCTCGGGCCGTAACAGTAGTTTTGAGTAGGCTACTTATAGGTACAGACGACAGCGGGTCAAACTAACTGAAACTATCATATATTCCCAATCAACTTTGAGCATTAATGTTTTAGAGATAAAGTTTAAAATTTAATAAGGAAATCTGACAGATAGTAGTAGCTTGATGTGTTGTTGTTTGTAAATTTCACACTGAGCATTTTATTTTGCTTTGTTTGATCTCACGCTGATGACAATAAATATTTTAAGTATTTGATTTCAATATAGTTCAGTTTCTTGACAAAATTCCGACCAGCAAGATTATAGCCTAGATTGGGGTTCACTATCCAATCTATTCTTGTATTTACAGTTTTGAAAGAAACCTAATCAATGCTAGGGTACTATGAGGACTGCAACATTATTAGTGCTTTTCGTACGTAAAACTGAAGAACTATCATCTCACAATAAAGCCACACCAGTGACCGACAGCGCAAGGAGAAAAAAACCGGACGACTACATATTGGAGCACGTACAATTAAGGGTTCCGTAGTTTTAAAATTAGCTTTGTATAAAATTGTAAAAATGTTCTTTAATGTATCGAGCCTGGCGTGTAAGTTTTAATTGCAAAAAAATAATTTTATTTATGTAAGATGAAACTATGATTTAAAGATATTCTGACGTTTTCTCTAATTGTGCTTCAGGTCCGTGCTCTTGCCAAATTTCATGAGTAAGCCTGGACTCGTAAAATTTTGAATTATTGGTTGAATGAGGTTTTGAATTATTTGCAACATATGTAGAAGATTATGCGTAAGTAGCATAATATACAACGTCCTGACAAAATTATTAGGACAGACACGACAAACGTCTGGTCGGAAAATCCTCCCTTTGTCCCTTTTCTATGAAGTATGAGCGAACTTTCCAACCTCTTCCTCAAAAGTACAGTAAGGGTCCAAAAGTGGAGTACCACTTTTGACACTTGTTGTTAGAGCAATAAAGTTCAAAAGTGGTAATGCACTTTTGACCATTACTGTAAATACATAGATAGATAATTTGAAGAAGTACATACATAATTAAACAATGATATTACATTATCCAATAAAAACTGACATGAATAAACAAAGGGCTATGGACATTTCCATACTAAAAAACAAAACTGCAACAGTATACTTCCACAAGAGAAGTTTGGAGCGCACTCAAATTAACGAACTTTTAACCAGCGGCCGCGGCTATGTACCATAACTAACGGAAAGTGCTGCATGCTTTGTAAAGCTATGTGGCTTTTTTATCCGACCGTGGTTAGAAAGAGGATGATGCTTTTAAAATGTGCATATTATTTGTACGATCGCAGAGGAAACTGTTAATAAAGCTTCACTTTATACATAATTACATCACTACTTTTTATGTTTGGGATGGGAAATCACAAATAACCTCTCCCGCTTTGGGCGGAGCGGAAGGGCGTGTCAGACTTTTACTGACTAAAACCCACTCGTGTTTCTTCACTTGCCTATGCGCCAGCGCCACTGTTTCTTTTTTAGCCAACTCGCACCTCTGACCCAGGAGGCATCGGTCTCCGTAGACCCCGTCACGATGTACTGACATCTCATTGAAACGCGCGTAAAACACAACGCGCCGTCAATTCGGGCCTGGCCTTTACCGGTGAGCTGTCCACTGCTCACCGCCTGCAAGCCCGCGCCTACGGTGGCCGGGAGTTCGATGTTGTTTCCCGATTAGGGCGTCTCCTGTAGCGGCTAGTGGCTTGATGGCGCTAGGATTCCCGCTCCCTCACGCGCTCCACCTCTTCCTTTGCCAGGATCACTGCTTCGCAAAAGGAGGTGATGACCTGCCATGCACTCCCGCTCCGGACCATGGCCTGGACCAGAACTGGACGCGAGAGATCGCCGCCGATCGCGGCCACGAGGACACGGCGGTGCTCTACCCAAGCCGGGTAGACCTCCACCGTATGCTCCACCGTATCCTCAGGGTGATCCATACAATGGTGTCACCCTGACGTTTCCTCGCGCCTTATCCAGAAGAGGAACTTCCCAAAACAACCGTGGCCGGTGAGGCCCTGCGTCAGGCGGAAGGTGAGGGCGACGTGGCACCCCTCTAGCCCCTCCTCAAAAAGAGGGGACTTACCGCCTCTGTTTTGGCGTGCCCAAATACTTCACTACTTCTTTCCAAACAGTGCAATAAATACATCGTGAAGAAACCGACATGTGCTAGGTCCAAAATTCCGAAGACGAATGGCATCTACCAGCTAGCACTGGGCCCGTGTGGTAACATAAAGCCTACTCCCTCTCGAACTGAGAATGTCTGTGTCCCAGCTGTGGGAACCGTAAAGGCCAATATTTATTACTAGCTGTGTCCCACGGTTTTACCCGCGTGGCTTTCGATACCTTGGAAATATATCAGGTTGAAAGCATTCTATGAGTCATTCCAGCAGGGTAATTGACTAAGACATTATCAGTAGCAATGGGTTTCATTTTGACAGTTCAACAACATCCATTGCGTTATTTACGCTGTTGAGCAGACACATTTTCAAACATAGAGAGCAATGGAAAAGCTATAAGCTTCAAAATTATTCCAACTGATAGTAATGGTGTGTAACGCAATTAGTGTTCTGGTTATAAGCCATCTCTGTACCATCTATCCATATATTCATATCGAAATTTTCGCAGTTATGATCTTAGCAGGATTTATTTAATAATTTCTGATAAAAAAGGCGAACTTAATACCTTAGGCATTCTCTACTAGTAAGCCAAGGGCCGTGAAGAGAATAGATGGCAGGTGCTTTGTATGTGTTTGTAATTATATTGTTTGTATCACTTGCACTGCTGCTTTACTGCTTGCGTCATACTAGGAACAAAGACAAATTGTGTAGAAGTTGTATTCAAAATCAAAAGCCATTTGGGGTTGAAACTCTTGGACCGTGGGGTCCGAGTGCTCTTTGCCTTTTTAATGAACTGTCCAAACGGCTTGTTGACACTTCCCGTGACCCAAGGGCTGGCTTTTACCTTGGCCAGAGTCTAAGTATGGCCATTCAACGCGGCAATGCTGCCAGTCTCTTGGGTACATTACCAGTCGACAGCGATGACGAAGAATTTTTTGATGCTCTATTGTAATTTATTAATAGTTTTAATTAGGGTAATATTTTTATTTAGTAATTTGTATTTATTTAGTTTTATAAGTTTGTATACATAGTAAGTACTCGTAGATTGTATGACATTTATAATTTAAATAAAAGCCATTTATTCAAATTAGGCCGAGAATCAGTACTTTTAGAACATCAATATTACATAAGACACGCACAATGGTCCACTGGAGAGACTGAGTGCGGAAACCATACCCGTAACAAAGAACATATAACATAGACTACATAAGACAGTCCCCCGAAAACGCCCGCCATTCGCCACTTCCTTATACTTTCACTGGGAAGAAGAAATGGCGGAACAAACTGCCCAATAGCACAATTGTCTGTTCATTTTTTAAAAAAAAAACGTGACTTAATACAATACTATGTAGGTACAGTGATGAACACAAGAAAATACAACAACGATGAAATTATTTACCATAAGCCAGTTAGCCATGCCAAAACACGTTGGGAGTCGGTCTCCGTGGCGCAGCGGTCAACACGCCTACCTGCGACGTGGAGGCCCCGGGTTCGAACCCCGGCCAGGTCATGGTGGAAAAACGATCTTTTCCTGATTAGCCTGGGTCTTGGATGTTTATCTTTATATGTATCTATTATAAAATATAGTATCGTTGAGTTAGTATCCCATAACACAAGTCTCGAACTTACTTTGGGGCTGGCTCAATCTGTGTGATTTGTCCGTATTTATTTATTATTTATTTATTTAAAACAACAGCAAAGTAAAAATAAAATATCATTAAAATGGAAATCGACACGGTTGTGACAAAACAAAGCAAACCGGGTTACATCGTTTAATGGTAACACATCGTTAAATAATCTACGTGATGTTAGCTTGGTACAAGTTTGATTTACAGTTCAATAATGGCTTCTAGTAACAAAAAAACTCAATTTTACACTTCATTGCAACCTAGAGTTTCAATAAAATATTCTGGCAAAACGCGACATTCTAGATTGTAGCGTTTTGCCCGTGACTAGTAAAAGGGTAGCGGGTTGTGCGGGTGAGCCGCACACGTGTTTGTATTTTGGTAAAACATTGCAAGCTTAGGTTGAATCGAACATGTTATTGTAATATTGTGAGGTATCTATAGCATAAACGATTAACAGCCTCCGTGGCGTAGCGGTAGCGAACGCGGCCGTTGCGCAAGGAGGCACGAGTTCCATGTTTGTATGCATGAATATGAATATTTGCACTGGTCTGGTCGTGCCTCGGAAAGCACGTTAAGCCGTTGGTCCCGGTTGCCATATGAACATTGTGGCAGTCGTTACGGGTTGTTGGAGCCCTCAAAAGTCTAACAATTGGCCTAACTGCAATGCTTAGATATCGCCTTCGGGTTGTGGAAGTCAGACGGTAGTCGCTTTACGGAAAATATCGAAGTTTAGCCAAAATCAGTAGTTAGACTGGTAAAGCGGACCCCAGACTCCAAAGCTACGGATGAGACTGGGATTAACGCTGAGATGATGATGATCTATAGCATAAACTTTTTAATTATGTTAAAATGTAAATAAGTAAATACCATGCCAAATTTCTCAAAAAAAATATTTTTATCTTTATTATATTTAATTGCTATCTAGCAATTTAGTGTTTTTTTTTTTTTGACAAATTTGAGCATAAGCGAGTTAAAGATTTAAACTTTTAAATACGTTTTTCTCAAAATGACGTTTTCCAGATTGCAGCGTTTTGTCCTATCCGAAATGTAAATAAGTAATTTAACTTATTATCTAAATAAAATCCTCAGATATAAAGGGCGTGACAGCGTATGAAGTGCACACGTAAGCGTAATATAACATGATTAGCCTATAGCCTTCATAATGTTGGGACACAGCACTCCTTTCTGTGAGAATGAGCAGCAGTAAATACCACCACGCTGATCCAGTGCGGAATGACGTGATACATTGAATATTTAAAACATTAGGTCTTAATTTCGTAAACTCACCTTAAGAGTTAATTGATTCTTTGTCCAGATGTTCCTGTTTTGTTAATTCTCCCTTTATGACATTTTTTGTTTACCCTTGTTGTTATTTTAATGCTCATATACATTAATTTTGAATATTGTGTACAGGTAATATTTACAAACTGATTAATAATTCTTATAAACAAAAAACTTCCAAATTGAACCTCCAAAAAAGGAGTCGTCGGATAATACTGCCCAGCCAGGGGTATACTGCCTGCTAAAAACCTGAGTCTGCGGACGACTATACCTGCCTGTGTTTGCTGTTGTCTCCGTGTTAGAAGAATCAAAAATAATCATTTTGAATTATCTTGCGCCGTTTCAGAAATATTAAATATGTGGCTTTTAAGTGTTTTATTTTGTCACTTTTATAGTGTCTCATCTTTGATTTCCGTGTGCGTGTTTTTGTTGGGTGTCTTTAAAATATCGACACATCTTATATAAATACAAAAAAGTGATTTATTTCGCTGAAACCCTGTCTCTGAATTTTTTATCCTTTTGTAGATACCATAGTTAATTGGCTTCTTATTATTATTTTTTTATTAAAACTTTATGCACAAAGAAAAAACATTGCACAATGGCGGATTTAATGCCTTAGGCATTTTCTACCAGTCTACCTTAAGGTGATGCAGAGACAAAACATAGTAGGTGCAAAGATATAAAAGAGAAACACAAAAAAATATTATAAAAATACATAAATACATACATACAAAATATATACAGTAGATATAGATAAAAAGTATAGATAGAGAAAAAGAATAAATTATATATGTTTGATGAATCTGCCAATTTCTTGCGTAAGTATTCCCGAGCTTTAATTTTAAATGTGTACCGACTTGTCAACGTCCTGATATTCTGAGGATGATCATTAAAAAGGAAAACCGCCTGGACAAGAAATGAAAACTTAAGGAAACCAGAGCGGTGAGAAAGACATCGTAAAAGACAATTATTGGAAGAACGAAGACTAAAAACTAAAAGAAAAAACAGAAAAGTATATAATAGATATATATTTATGGGGATCCGTAGAGTATCCTGAAACCTGAAATTTGGTACAAATATGTACCATTATATCAATCGCCAACAAAGTGGTAAAATATTAATAACTTATGATTACACTGTAAGAACAACTCACCATGACAAGGGTAAGCCCCCGACAAGGTGGACCGACGACCTCATGAAGATCGCGGGAAACCGCTGGATGCGGGAGGCGCAGGGCCGGTTGTCGTGGAGATCCTTGAGGATGCCTATGTCCAGCAGTGGACGTCCTTCGGCTGAAATGATGATGATGATGATGACAAAGATTGTCATGGTGCGGAATAAACAGTTCTTTCTAATGATTGACGGCTTGTTATTTTTGGCTGATTTGTCATCCAAACTCCTTCAAAGTTAAGCAATACTTGCAGGCTACTATAATAATTCTAATTTTGCCTTAAAGACGTTCTGCGAGGTTTCATGATAAAGCCACGCAGAACTGTGGGCAGTTGAAGAATGGCTTCCAAATTATACCTTCGAAACAAAGGATTCGTCGGATAAAGCTGCGCAGCCAGGGGTATACTGCCTGCTAAGAACCTGAGTCTGCAGACTATACAGCCTGGGTTTGCTGCTGTCGCCGTGTTAAGGTAAATAGTCAGAACAGCGCGCATCAGCAATGCTTTTCTAACTCATAGGAACGAATTCATTTAAGTGCAAGCATAAATAACACATGTAAGTAGGTAAACACAGGCGTGTCTTTTCACCGCCAAAAGGAGGCCGTTCACTGTGACTCCTACTTTTCAGAATGTATCCTTGGAGTGTACCGACCGCCTTCAGCTTTTGGGAGTTGAGATTTCCTCGAACCTAAACTTTGGGCATTTTGGACATTGAGTCCAAGGCCAAGGTGACTGCCAGAAAACTTGGCGGCATCGCCAAGGTCCGGCGGTACTTCACACCAAGGCAGTTTCTAATGTTGTATAAAGCACAGGTTCGCTCGTGTGTGGAGTACTGCAGCTACATTTGGGTTGGTGCTGCGAAATGTCACCTGGCGACTTTGAATTCAGTGGAGAGGCGTACGAAAAGGCTGAGTGGCGACCCAGAATTAACTCGAAACGGTCTCCAAGGCTTGGAGCACAGGCGTAGAGTAGCCAACCTTTCGGTCTTCTATAGGATGCATTCTGGTGAGTGTGCAAGGGAATTGCATGATTTAATTCCCCCATCTCCGTTCCACCATCGGACGACCCGTCGTATGGAGACTTTCCACCCGTACGTTGTTAACACCACTGCGATCCGGACGAAGCGTTTCACTTCTTCTTTTATACCGTGTACATCGAGGGACTGGAACAATTGGCGGTGGTGTTTCCGTCGCACTACAATTTCAGTGTCTTCAAGACTAGAGTGAATAGGCTCTTAATAAACTAGCGCGCTTTACCATCAACGATTGCATCACTGCTTACCATCAGGCGGGATTGCGGTCAAGCGCTAGTTTATAATTTATAAAAAAAATAACAAATATTACAAAACTGACTTTGAAATTTGAGCTAAGGTACACGTAGAGGGTATATCGCGTCACATTATTTTAGTTTGTATCTGGATAAATATATTACGCCTGCCTCGAGGACAGGATAAGAGTAGGCAGCCTGTCGGTTTTCTATAGGATGCATTTTGGAGAGTGTGTCCCGGAATTGCATAACTTAATTCTCCCATCTTCGTTGCAACATCGGACGACCCGTTGTTTGGCGAGTATTCACTCTTAAGTTATTGACACTTCGAGGGGCGGCGGTGCTTCCGTCTGACTACAATCAAAGTGTCTTCAAGGCTAGAGCGAATAGGCTCTTAATAAATAAGTGTGCTTAACACCTGCTTACCATCAAGGGCGATTGCGGACAAGCACTAGTTTAAAATATGTAAAAAAAAACCACGCGTCATACTGACGTCACGCGGATTCTACATTTTTCAACCAGCCTTTACCGTACAACTAGCATATATACGACTTCCTAACATCAATCTTTTGGTTAATGCCTGCCAGATTTGATAACTGGCGCTGTATAACATCCACTCATCGCAGTGCTACCACCCACTGGGATGGTAGCACTGCGTTATACTCCAGTGCGACACATCACTGTACATCTGGACATCTCTGTAGACAGTTCCGACGCACCGTGAACTTTGCGACAACCAGTTCCGTCTAAATGAACTCTTAGCTGGCTTGATAAACATCACAAGATACAAGACTCATCCCATTATCGACCTCAGGTCTCCGAAAGGGAGTGATGCAGCGGTAGCCACAAAACCGCACATACCAACAACGCCCCATACTGATGTCACACGTCTCACAAGTACACTGTGCAACTTCCCAAAAACAACCGTCGGGCAAGTGCCCCCGCCAGACTCAACACCAAGTCGGAGAATAGGATAAAAAAAAAATTCTTCTACATAGTCTTTTCTCAATTGTGTTGGAACACAGGCCTCATCTTTGTAACAGTGAAGGGCCCAGTCCTGGTTAATCGATGTCATAATTCATCATCATATTCTCAGCGTTAATCCCAGTCGAATCCGAAGCGTTTTTTAGCTTTGGACTCTAGGGTCCGCTTTACCAGTCTAACTACTGATTTTGGCTAAACTTTGATTTTTCCGTGAAGCGACTGCCGTCTGACCTCCACAACCCGAAGGCGATATCGAAGCATTGCAGTTAGACCAATTGTAGGACTTTTGAGGGCTCCAACAATCCGTAACGACTGCCATTAGATGTTCATATGGCAACCGGGACCAACGGCTTAACGTGCTTTCCGAGGCACGACCAGACCAGTGCAAATATTCATATTCATGCAGCGGCCGCGTTCTCTACCACTACGCCATGGAAGCTGTCATGGTCGAAGTCATAATTTTATCTCCTTAATTGCACTTGTAATATTTGCTCATTATGTGTTGAGCTACTGTGTATAAAACTCAACTTCACACTAACAAAAAAATCTGTTTTTGAAGATATTCGACAACTTTTATAAAGAATATTCATGTAAAATTTTCTTTAAGCGCGAAGTTTGTGGAAACGAATCCCCAAACGGGGTGACAGCTGTGCGGTAACAAAACCAACACGACACCTACTTATTTATTCTTTTAACACTGCATAATTAATTTGTAGTCCTGTTTTTATTGTTTATAGATAACGGATTATTCGACGGAGTTAGTATAAATTTTCCAAAAAAGGCTATGGGAATAGCCGCAGTTTTCTTATGTAAACATCAAAGTCCAAATTCGCCTAAATGATATACAAAAAGCACTTCAGAAGTAGGTATCAGTCGCGTGTAAAACAGATACGATACAAAATGTGTTCCTTGCAAATCCGCTTCCATCACAGTCGGCACCCTAATTGTGTGTTGCACACTATTCCTGTCAATTGGAATCATTTCGAAACATATTACTAATACCAATTCCATGTGTTCAAAAATGTGTCTGCTCAACAGAGGCGTAACTACAGGGTGGCCGGAAGGGCAGTCCAGTCAGATGAACAATTATTATAACACATACACAAGAAATTGATAAATGTTTTGTCTTTAGCACTTAAACTGGTAAAGCGGACCCCGGACTCCAAAGCTGAAAGCTTCGGATGCGACTGGGATTAAGGCTGAGATGATGATGATGATGACTTTTAGTAGAAATGGATTTCATTTTGATAGTTGTTGAGCAGCTGTGGCATAACTATACCGTTGGAGGCTCGTGGCAAAATTCATCGGATGGGCCCCCTCCCCCATTATAAAAACAAAATGCTAAGTCCTTGATGAGTTCTTGCCTAATAGAATAGTAGAGTCTGTCAAACTTGAATAGGGGATTCCCCGAGCATCAGTATTACCAACATAAATTATTATAAACTATGTTAAAACTTTTTTTACATATGTATTGAAATTTCAATGCATTTTTTTACTTGTGTATGAAATTAAGTAAACAACTTAAATAAATTAACAATTACCCTGCTAATTTCACCATTCCAACATTTCTAAGATGACGAATCTGTTATTTTTCTTAGCGAATCTGTTTTGGTGAGATGCATATTCGTTTCCACCTGAATCTATTAAAAGCTAAGCTTCGAGTTTGATACGGCCCTTCAAAACCCTATCAAAGCCTTGTTAAAAAATATTTTTGAAGTGAAACTTCTTTAGGCACGCTTGACTTGGGGAGTAAACTCGCGAAAGCGTTACGAAAAATATTACAAAAATGATCGGGCAAGGCGAACGGAAGCAAAGTATAGTCCTATTTCGTCTGTACTACAACCAAGCAGTTGGCACATGTAAATATTGCATGACATGCCGTGTATAAAGTTGTGGGTTCGCATCTCGCCGAAGACAATGTATATTTTTTTGGATCTTTTTAAGATTTGTTAACAATTGAGTCGAGTATGAAGTTGTGAGTTCGCATCTCGCCGTAGGCAATATATATTTTTTGGATCTTTTTAAGATTTATTAACAATTGATTACCTAAGAGCACAAATAATTTATAAATCTCGTTCTGTTCTGGCTTTTACATTGTTTTATATATTTTTGCTGAACATTTCTGATATAATTGAAAGTATAGAAGAAGATATCGTCACAATACGATAATTGGACACAAAGTACAAATTGCTTTCGAGCCTCATAAGCTCAATTATTAAGCTAAGTACCTTGATTGATTAAGAACTATGAATTTCTTCGAGAACATGACGCTGCGAACACCCCCCGACCCCCCTCATTGATTACCTCACCCCCCTGAGGATTATCTCGGGAACCAGAGGTCGTGGGAATCCACTCCACCCTCTCCCCTTCCCCCCTCTCCCCCTCCCCCTACCCCCGCAAACCCACGAAATCTACCCCCCCCCCCCTTTAGTTACCTCACCCCCCCGTGGATTATCTCGGGAACCAGAGGTCGTGGACTACCCGAGTTTGGGGTCCCCTGAATCAGGAGGAGGAGCCCGACCTTTTGGCCCTGAGGGAATCCACTGCCCCCTCTCCCCCTCCCCCCTCCCTCCCCCGCAACCCGACGAAACCTATCCCCCCCCGACCCCCTTTAGTTACCTCACCCCCCCGTGGATTATCTCGGGAACCAGAGGTCGTGGACTAACCGAGTTTGGGGTCCCTTGATTCAGGAGGAAGAGCCCGACCTTTTGGCCCCGAGGGAATCCACTTTTCTTTTTTTTTTTTAAATTGGAGGTCTATGCAAAAATATTAATTTATAAATGAAAGCATGAAATAAATTTAAATATTTATAGAAAATTAATATATGTATATGTGTATACATGTATATATTGTACACACACATATATATATACATACAGATGGTGCGAAAGAAGTTTCACTTCAGTCGTGTGGTCATAAGCACACTCGTTTTTTTTTATTTATAAAGCATTTCAAAGTAGGTACCTACATAAGAAACGTGACTAGCGTGATGACTTTTACTTGTTCCTGACCGACTGGACGGAGAAGGCACATCACAAAGAAAAGTGAAAGAATATAGAGTAAGCCTTTGCTCAGCAGTGGTATATTAAAAACTAATGAGAAAAATGTGACATGACCGTCTCTTACTCTCTAGATACTAACTTAATAATAATAATTTTAAATTTTATCCTAAAGACGCTGCTGTATATACGAATAACGCCATAATTATTTTAAACTTGAATTCAAACACTGTTACTTTCAAACTGTACTTTCCATTAATATTTACGAAGTACCAAAACCACCAACAAACATATTACATATGTAATCTAAAAAATCATATCAGTTTTAAACTACCTGAACTATATATATATGAAAAGGTCAGTGTAAGAAACTAGGTCAGGGAAATGAATGAAGTCTCCCTTTGTAAGTTATGCAATCATTTTTATGTCAAACCATTTCTCCGTAACCTAACCTTAGGGTTGGGAGCCACAGTAATCTGTCCATTGAATGATCAGAGAGAGAGTTGAAAATCGTACAGCTAAGACTTGTTTTTTATACTATGAACAGGGCACTACTTATCTGGTGCACACAATCTTTTTGTATTCGGTTTCACTATTCACCAGAGGGACAATCCTCGTAACTCCAATAATGTTTACACTCTGAACTCCGTCACAATCTGTCCAAATCATCTCCGAATTTTCGTATATGTTGACAAGTTTTTGATATTTGCCTGTCAACGAGATGAGACTGCCACTGAATTTTTAAAGTTAGTTTAAATTTTGAAAATTTGTCTTCAGCAGGGTAATTGCGTAACACAATATCAATAGCAATAGATTTCATTTTGACAGGTCAACAACATTGAAATAGTTATTAACGCTGTGAGCAAATACCTCTCAAGTATGAGTGCGCGGGCTCGATTCCAGGTCAGACAAGTACCAATGTATCTGTAATGTGTTTTCCAAAGTTATATGTACTTTCTAAGTATATCTTGGACACCAATGACTGAAGGTGAAGGAAAACATCTTGAGGAAACCTGGACTTTAAGTTTGAAATCGCCAACCTGCATTGAGCAAGCGTGGTGATTACGCTCAATCCTTCTCTGTATGAGAGGAGACCTGTGCCCAGCAGTGGGACGATAAAAAGGTCGATGATGATGATGAGCAAACACGTTTTCGAACATATGGCAATGCATATCAATGGATCAGCAATATGCTTCGAAATGATTCCATCTAATAGTAATAATGTGTTACGTAATTATGGTGCTGGTTAACGACGTCATCAAACAAATCTAAATGAGAATGTAAGGATCGTACCAGATCTCCGCTGAAGCGGTGAGCATCCTTGCCGTATTGCCGCCATGGGGTCTGGAGGCTAAAGCATTTGTGTAAGTGGTGCGAGGAGGCAAAAATCCGGGACATAACTCCGCTGCCGCGAGAAATCGCGGTACGGTGGTCTGAGCTCCGGCGGGAACTCATGGTGACATAGAGCGTGCTGGGCACGCCACAATAGCGGCGGTAAGTCCCCTCTTTGAGGAGTGGCTGTCGCAGGTCTTCACCGGACACGGTTGTTTCGGGAGGTTCCTGTTCCATATAAGGCGAGAGGAAACGCCCGGGAGGCACACGGTGGAGCATACAGTGCAGGCCTGCCCGGCTTGGGTAGAGCATTGATGATTTTCCATTCATCATTCAGAAAAAAAAGTATCATACCAGATGGACTTCTTCAATTTCTGATTACTCCCATTGAAGGAAGGCGTGAGTTTTATTGTATATAGGGGTTTTGGAGAAATAATACGACTTCCTTGAATGCAGTATATGGTCGACTGGCGAACCGTTTATTAAGAGGACAGCGATCGATACACACATAATGTTGAGGGTACAATGTTGAAACATTTTATAACACTACCTACTTACAACATACATTACACCCTACCACTTATTCTAAACTGCTCTTATACAACTAATTTACAATTAAGTATATTATTCATGGCTGGTACCTTGTGACCGGTTTCCTTACACGTTTACTTCGGGTCTCGGATGCTGTTGCTGGTGGTGGTGGTGGTGTCAGTGAACTTACTCCACTATCAGGTTCGCCAACGTCAGTTGGGAGTGGACAAGTTAACATAGACCGTGGAGACTTTCTCCAAATTTGATCTATATGTCTTTTTAAAGGTGGACCATTTTCCCTACTAACTAAGTAATAACGAGATCCTAAGTTCCCGTCAATTTTACCTCTAATCCACTTATCCTCCCTTCCAAAACCTCGAGCCCATACGTCATCCCCTATCTCTAAGGCACGCATTATACCACCCGCACTTTTGACCTGTTTCTGTTGAGCCTCTTCCACTCTTTGTTTAACGCCTTGAACCTCATTGCCCATATTCAACAGATCTAGGCGAGACCTTAACGTTCTATGCTGCAGTAACCTCGCCGGTGACTCTCCCGTCGTGCTATGCACGGTATTCCTATACATAAATAGGTACGACTTCAATGCCGTATCAACCTCTATACCGTCCCTAAAAGCCTTTTTTAACGCATTTTTACAAATTTTAACGGCATTCTCTGCAGCTCCATTCGATGCAGGGTGATAAACAGGCGTAAAAATATGTTTAATACCGTTAACACGCATAAATTCTGCTATTTCAACACCTGTAAAAGGAGGTCCGTTGTCCGATACTATCTCTTTTGGTAACCCAAACCGAGCTAAAACATCCCTTAATACCTTAAGAACTTCCTTTCCGGTCGTTCTTTTCATTTCAAAAGCTTCGATCCATTTAGACGACGAATCCACTATGACAAAAAACGTCTTACCCTGAAAAGGGCCTAGGAAATCAACGTGTAACCTACTCCACGGCTCTGAGATATAGGGCCAGGGTTGAGGGGGTGCTTTCGGTGGAGCTGGAGCTTCCAACCGACATGTATTGCATTCCTGGCAAACGCGTTCAATGTCTGCATCGATACCAGGCCACCAAACGTAACTACGAGCCATTGATTTCATTTTAACAATGCCCATGTGACTAATATGCAACTCTTTTAATATAATACTTCGCAATTCCGTTGGTATCACAACTCTATAGCCCCACATTACACATCCCGACTCGACATACAACTCATTCCTTCTAACAAAATAAGCTTGTAGCTCCGCATCGGGACATGAAGGAGGCCAACCTGACCTTATATATATCATGACTTTTCTCAAAACACTATCCATATTCCCCAGTTTACTGACATCTTTACTGGTTATCGGTAAAAAATTCTGTACGAAATTTATATATGTGATTTCGTTCTGTTCTTTGTTCCTTGTACCCACTGGCAACCTAGACAACGCATCTGCACCATTCTTATCGGTAGGTACGTATTGAATTCGATACTGATAACCAGAGAGGACTACCGCCCACCTTTGTAGCCTACTTGCTGCCATCGTTGGAATTCCCGTTTTATCCCCAAAAATAGAAACTAGTGGTTTGTGGTCCGTTTTGAGAACAAACTCTCGCCCGTATAAGTACTGATGGAACTTCCTTACTCCAAAAATAATAGCAAGCGCCTCCCTTTGAATCTGCGAGTAGTTTGCTTCCGATGCGTTTAAAACCCGCGACGCGTAAGCGATCGGACGCTCGGTTCCATCGGGCCACACATGAGCTATGACCGCTCCCACCCCCTGCGCACTCGCATCCGTCGTCAGTGTTACCGGCATACGCGGATCATAATGCGCGAGTACCTCACTAGAAGACAACAGATTTTTAATGCTGTTGAAAACTTCCGTACAATCTTTTGTCCAAACAAACTTATTATCCTTCCTTAGTAACTCGTAAAGGGGGGTTAGCCTCATACTAATATTCCTAACAAACTTGGCATAGTACATAACCATACCCAAGAACGATCTAAGTTCGGATACATTGGACGGTATAGGTACCTTTTTTATAGCTTCTACTTTACTTGGGCATGTCTTTACTCCATCTTTACTAATTATGAACCCTAAATAAGATACCTCATCCGCAAAAAACGTACATTTCTCTTTCTTAACCTTTAACCCGTATCGCTGTAATCTATCGAAAACTTTAAATAAAGTATCCATATGTTCTGCCTCGTCCCGGCCTGTCAAAATGACATCATCAAGAAAAACTCCTACCCTAGGCATACCTTCAAAAATTTGTTCAATTTTTCTTTGAAATATCCCTGGACTTGATGACAAACCATATATCAAACGATTGTATTTATATAACCCCCGGTGTGTATTGATTACAGTATATAATTTCGATGGTTCATCCAGACAAAATTGTGCGTATGCTTGAGATAAATCAATCTTTGTAAATTTATGCCCCGAATGTAATTTACTTAATAAATCATCTATTCTAGGTAGGGGAAAACGGTCAACCTCTAAACATTTATTTAAGGTAAGTTTATAGTCACCGCACAATCGTAGCGAGCCGTCTTTCTTAATGACTGGTACGACCGGGGTCGCCCAGTCTGACGTCTCGACAGGTGTGATGATACCGTCCCTCTCCAGCTGATCCAGCGCTTGCTCCACACGCTCCCGCAGCGCGTATGCTAGTGGTCGCGCTCGCAAATATATCGGTCTCGCATCGGGTCGTACACGCAAACTCACTTCACCACCAGTAAAACAGCCGAGACCGTCAGAAAACACCTCAGAGTATCTGTAACGCAATTCATTAATATTAAAAACTTTAGTACTAGTCATATTATTTATACATTGTTGATTGAGTTTATCAATAACTTCTAACTTAATTTTCAATTCGTATAACCATTCTCGACCCAATAACGGCTCTTTACCGTGGTCTATTACAAATAAATCTAACTCTTTGCAAGTATTACCAAATCGTACATAGGGTTTAATTCTGCCCCGTGGATACACCTTTTCGCCAGTATAATAGTTAAGTACTAAATTGCATGTAATTAAAGGCAGGGTACTTAATTTTTTTTTATAAAACTCGTAACTTACACACGAAATTCTACTACCTGTATCTACCTCCATACAAACATTTTTTTCATCTATTGAGACGCCAATATAATAAGGTTTATATTTCACCGAATTATCTAATTGAAGTACATTTAAATTTACCTGTTCTAGGTTATCGAAATAATCATTATTACTGGCTGACTCCTCCCCTTCGTCCCTCACTTGTGTCCACATAACATCTCTGTCCTTTTTCAGTCTAGGACACATCTTCTTTAAATGACCTTCCAGATTACACACACGGCACGTATATCTTCTAAAACGGCACATACTCTTCTCGTGGTATGCTCCGCAAGCGGCACACGGACTTGCCGCTAGTTGCGTTTGCCTCGACTCGGCCGGCGCCGCTCGTGCACCGCGGCCCCCACGCTGACTCACCGCTGGCGCGCACTTTGTGTCTTGCTGCGGGTTATGTTCCGCTGACCGACGGCCGCGAGCCCCCGACCGCCCGCTGCCTCGCCCGGCCGCGCCAACATAGTGCGTCGCTGCCCCTTGCGCCGCGTCTCTGATGTCACTGCACTGACCGCGGTCCCGAGCCCGAGGTTCTACCATCGCCGCGTCAGACTCCGCCGCCTCCATCGCCACTGCCAACTGGAGCGCCTTACTGAACGTCGGTACCTCTCCCTCGAACAAGCGTTGCCGAATGACGTCATTTTCAATACCGCAAACAAATTGATCCCTGAGATTATTATCCAGAGCTTCCCCAAAATCACAGAACTTCGTCAACTTTTTCAGTTCAGCTACATAAGTTGCGATATTCTCCCCTTTCAACTGTTTCCTTTGTCTGAATTTAAATCTCTCGGCCAGTACATTTGGTTTCGGTTGAAGATGACTTTGCAGTATCGTAACAATCTCATCAAATTTTAATGTAGAAGGCTTCTTCGGCGTACATAATGTGACTAATAATTCGTAACACGCACTTCCCATGACCGTTATCAATGTTGGTACTTTTAAATCCACTTTCACATCATTCACTAAAAAGTACTGCTCCAACCGCTCAATGTACAAAGTCCAATTATCAGTTTCGACGTCAAAAACTTCCAATTTTCCCAAAGGCATCTTGTACTAACCACAGTATAACACGCTATGGTCCAACTCGTCGCCAAATATTGTATATAGGGGTTTTGGAGAAATAATACGACTTCCTTGAATGCAGTATATGGTCGACTGGCGAACCGTTTATTAAGAGGACAGCGATCGATACACACATAATGTTGAGGGTACAATGTTGAAACATTTTATAACACTACCTACTTACAACATACATTACAAGTTTATGTATGCGGGTACATAAGTCCTCTAAGTTTGTTATAACATGCAGTAGTCATCAACATCCACGATTATCATTTACTCAATGGCATTACAATTCACTTTGAGGCTTAAGCGGTGTCCAATTGATGGGCCGCATTAAAATGGCAGCCATTCGCATTCAATTCCACTGATTGATTGACAAACCTGATATATATATATAGGGGGAGGAGTATTATAGCTCCATTAAACTGTGAATTGCAATGTTGATGAATACTTTTGTGGGATGATAAACTTTTCTTTTATTAATCGTCTCCTTATTCTCTTGTGGTTTTATTATATGTGTGGTTGTATTTAGTTCTGAGCACCACTTATTTAATTTTATATATTTTACATCTCTCATATTCGGTTAGTAGGTTCTTATCACCCCCAATTGGCGCTTTTAGGTGACCAATTGGCGCTCTAGGCTAATAATGTAGCTAGAAAACTCCTAGGGCGGTAAGTAATTTAAAAACAAAATTCACTGTTTAAAAAAGTTAAATCTAACCATCATACCAGTGGTTGATGATGGTTAGATTTAAGCGAACTTTTTGAAACAGTGGATTTTGTTTTGCAAGCAATAGACATCATACATTCAGCCCAATGACAAAAGAGGTCGCTTCGCTATTCAGCCTTGTCTTCGTATGAGTATAACAGTCATCTATTTTAAATATCGAACGGCGAAGCTCAATATCATTTCTTCAAAAAATAATTAAAAAATAAGATGAAAAAAGACGTGAGTAGAAAACTTTTATTTTAAATATGTTTTATTCTTGTAATGCCGGTTTTTTTCTACTTACCTCACAAACGATATGTAAAGCAGAGTAGTAAGATCGGGTGTAAGCATCAATTGCACCCTCGAGCTATAGGCAACCTCGCTACGCTCGCGCGCCTTAATATCTCGGGCTGCAATTGATGCCTTGCAGCCCTTGGCTACTAATCTACTATTATTGTACACCAATGTTAAATAAGGCTCCACCTACTACTAATGAACCTAACAACAATAAAAATACATTACATAAAAAAATAAATTCAACAAGAACAACAAAATATGCAATGGGCGGCCTTATTGCTAATGTATTCTCTTACAGGAAACTATATACACGCTTTGTCGATTCTTAAAATAGACAGATATTTTATTAAACATAAAATAGATCCGTCATTGGTGCACGATTACAGACTTATTTTAATATTATGTATACCTACAATACACTGAAATAGATACACAAATACTTACATAGCCAAAATCGGTATGTATCTTTACATAACTATTAAGCAGCGAAAATTAAAAGAAGAAAGGAAGAAAGAAACATTTATTCAGCACAGACATAGAGACCCTCGATACATCTATACTAATTTATATAAACTTAAAGAATTTATTTATTTATTTTAACGCGCTAATCTCAGGAATTACTGCTCCGATTTGAAAAATTATTTTTGTTTTGGATAGTCCATTAATTCAGGAAGGCTTTAAGCTATATAACATCTCGCTGCGACTAATAGGAGCAGAGCAGGACATGTTCAAATGACGAACTCCACGCGAACGAAGTTGCTGTCGGCAGCTTGTCTAAAATAAGCATACAGGTAGAAAAGAATAAAAATTAAATAGAATAGAAAGTAAAAACCCCGATGTAAACATATCTGCAAAATGTGCCTCGTGGCTGCACCAAAAAAGTCCAGTTCAGCAAAAATGACAGACTTTAGTTGATTGCACTTAGAACAACAAGACAAACGACAAGGAGTGTTCCTTCACGAGTTTTTTGAACACCTGTTACCGAACAGCACCCTAAATGCATATCGTGCTATTACTATTAGTTGGAATCATTTCGAAGCAAATTGCCAATCCATTGCTTCATATGTTCCAAAATGTGTATGCTCAAACACGTAAATAACAAATCAGAAGAATTAAATTATTTGCCACATGTCAAAATACCAACAATAAAAAAGAAGGCAAATAAAAAGTTACGTTCATCAACAACCTTTTTATTGTCCCACTGCTGGGCACAGGTCTCCTCTCATACAGAGAAGGATTGAGCGTAATCACCACGCTTGCCCAATGCGGGTTGGCGATTTCAGACTTGTAAAGTCCAGGTTTCCTCAAGATGTTTTCCTTCACCTTCAGTCGTTGGTGTCCAAGATATACTTAGAAAGTACATATAACTTTAGAAAAGTTACATTGGTACTTGCCTGACCTGGAATCGAACCCGCACACTCATACTTGAGAGGCTGGTGTTTTAACCACTAGGCCACCACGACATAAAAAAAAAAAAAAAAGTTACGTACTCGAGAAAAAAAATCTTAGTTTTTATTTTGTGAAATACTTCTATAAATAATCTAGTCGTGCCTCGGAAAGCACGTTGAGCCGTCGGTCCCGGTAGCCATATGAGCATACATCAGTGCATCAGTGAACATTTAGTGGCAGTCGTTACGGGTTGTTGGAGCCCTCAAAAGTCCAACATTGGTCTAACTGCAATGCTTCGATATCCCATTCGGGTTGTGGAAGTCAGACGGCAGTCGCTTCACGGAAATTTCGAAGTCAGAACCAGCAGTTGGACTGGTGAAGCGGACCCCAGACTCCAAAGTTGAAAAAGCTTCGGATGCGACTGGGATTAACGCTGATATCATCATGCGTAGATCTCGAATCATCAGAAGTCCAAAAGTCTAACCAGTCTTATCAATCGTATTAGCCAGTAACTGGGTTGTGGAAGTCAGAATACGCAGTAGCTCCATGTAAAATATTGCTATTCAGCTGAACCCGGTTAGACTGGAAGCTGACCACAATAAAGTTGGAAAAAAGCTATTCAGATGAGGATGAACTGTCAAAATAAATCTGTCAAAGTGTTATGGAATCAGCGTACAGTGAAATGATACAACGACTGCTAAAGAATATTTCTATATTTCACAATCATGTACTTACACGTAAAAATTTCGTAAATAATAGCAATTTTTAACAAACAGATAAGTTCTTCTAGACATCTTTTGGTTCTCCGGCTCGATGAGGTCTCTTAGGAACTACACGACACTCCGCGAGTTTTATGTCAGTTGGTAATGCATTCCACAAACAATGTACCATAATAAATATACGGACAAATAATATTAACAATATAATCATGGTGTTACCCTACACGATATAACATTGTTGACCATTTGTACGTACGTACTAGGCATTTTTTTAATAAATCATAAACTAGTCCTTAACCGCAATCCCGCCTAATGTTAAGTAGTAAAGCAGTCGTTGATGGTAAAGTACGCTAATTTATTAAGAGCCTATTCACTTGAAGACACTTAAATTGTAGTCTGACAGAAACACCGTCGCTGACAAATTGTTTCAGTCCCTCGATGTATACGGTATAAAAGACGAGGCAAAACGCTTCGTTCGGATCGTTGTGGTGTCAACAACGTAAGGGTGTAAACTCGCCGTACGACGGGTCTTCCGATGATGGAACGGAGATGGGGAAATTAAATCATACAAAATGTACGAGGAGCACACTCTCTAAAATGTATCCTATAGAACATTGACAGGCTGGCTACTATTCGCCTGTAATTATTGTAGATGACACATTCACGGCATAATTATAGTAATTTATTTACATAATAAATAATTTATTGTTCAACAGATAGACAAAAATACGTTTACGTGGATTAACTTCATACCCTTAGTCGGCATAACCACTTGCAAAAGCTAATTCTATGTGATCAAGCGCTTTACATTGCTGAAACACATTTCACGTTAGAATGCGGCATGAACAAACTAGAAGTCAAATATGAATCGAATTTTGCCTTATTGATTTTCTATATATCTAGCCGCTGCAGCAGTTAAAGTTTTAACTTAAAGCTGAACCTAGCTCGGAGTTGTGCAACTCAGGGAACTTCCTGAATAGGGGAAAATGGACCCTTATAGATGATGAGGCATAGAGCATGTAGAAATTTTTCGCAAAGTTTATTGCTATCAAGACTTCTGCGGATATTGAGCACACAAGCAATATAAATTGAACTAAACTATAAATCCTCGTCTTTTGGTGGAATGACTTTCAAGATTAGAATGGCTATTGATGCTGATGAAGTATCATGTCCGCGCTTTTGTTGAATAGATATTTGCAATCGTTCATCAGGGCAGCAGGCACGCAGGGCATGAGACACGTGGTCAGATCAGTCAAATAATAACGTCGAAATGGTGGTGTCACTTTTTTAAAAAATACCTAATTTTTGGTTAGTTGGAATTAATTCGCGGAATAAAAAGATTATTTCAAAATTCATTACTATCGATACTATGATGATTATGTAAAATTTCATATTTTATTTGGTCTTGTGTTTACCTAACCTTTATTATCCTTATGGATCGGACGGGGTTTTCTTTACATATTGTATACACAATGGGAACTTTACAGACTTTTCTTCTTTTTCGTGTCGTAAACCTCTGCTATTTCAGAGCGTTGTCGGTGGCAGATTTGATCTTTTTGATTCAGTAAAGGTATTTATCTAAAAAATAAATTCAGTTTATTAAAACATTTTTTTTCGCATTAAATAAAATCATTACTTCTATGTGTACTAAACCATTCTGCTCCAACCTCCCCATTTAATAACAATTGCTAGTTGAACAAGTTACTCCAAGGGGTTGTTATAATTCAAGTCTTGCATAATGTTCTGTAAAGTTTCTCTATGTGTGTAGAATCTTGAACGATTTCCTACGAGGATGAGTGCGCGTCTACAAATGTAGGGCTAGAAAATTAATTGATACAAAAATAAAACGCAATGTTATGACTCAAACTTATTTATAAACAATTATTACAAAAATAAAACGCGATGTTATAATTCAAACCTATTCAATTCAATTCAATTAATTTATTAGTGTGATTTTTGGTAAGTAAGTACATTTTACAATGTGATCTTAATATCTAATAAAAAAGTTCCTCAAAAAATTTACCATAAAGGCATACACTCTTTAACAGCACTTAAATCATAAAAAGGATTATTCATATGTTTTTAAATTTTTATAAATATTTATGTCAAATAACTTACAATGTCAAAATACAGTACAATGTCAAAATTAAATAAATGTTAAATAACTTATATAATAATACAATTTCAGAATTAATTAGGTGGCGCATTATGTTAAAGAAATAGTAATGTCAAAATTAAACGAGTATCAATGTCAAATAACTTACAATTTATCATTAAGGAATTCCTGAATTGTATAATAGCATTTCTCCAATAATAGATGTCTTAATTTGTTTTTAAATTGAATAATATTTTTAGGTCCTTAATCCCATTTGGCGAATTATTAAATATTTTTGGGGTCATACAAAGTATGCTTTTGCGCATCAAGGCGGTCTTTGAAGGTCGACCGCATAGTAAATATTTAATAATAATAATCTATGCATGACTTGACAAAATTCTGTCACCGTATTTTTCAAGGAGTGTATTACAAAGCACGCATTAAAAAATCCCAGAGTACACAGCGAATATATAAATATAATATTTGGCACGGACTTATACGCTTGTAGAACTATTTTTATTTTTTAATAATTATGAACTAGTGCTTGACCGCCATCCCGCCTGATGATAAGCAGTGATGCAGTCGTTGATGGTAAAGCCTATTCAATAATAAAAAAAAACTGAGTGAATAGGAAGGAAAACGGTAGTTGAGCGAGGTGATGCAATGTTAAATCCAACACGCATGACATGCACGGCATGCACGACCAACGATCCTGCGCTAAAGGGAGATTGATCTGGAGACCTTCCACAACAACACTGCCGACACAACAACATTTGGCACATAGTACCCGGCACACATCGCAACACAACTGCACGGACCCGTCCTCCGTGCGGCTTATTATTACATAACCCTGTTTAATATTAAAGATGTCGATTACGTATCCAAAGAAAATAGAAACGGCATATTATTTTACTCCTTACATCAGCTATCCGGCCGTAAAGTTCACATGAAAATATTGATCCAGCTGTTTCTGAAATTATCCAAAAAACAACAGAACAGAACAGAAAATTTTGACATCAGAAACCGACAGTACAATTTTTATTTATTTGTATAGATAACTGCAGGTTCCTTTTACCGAAAGTGAAAATGTCTAAAATACACTCATGAAGTTCGAATTAAAGAGGTCACAAAATCAAAGCCAACATATAAATGTTATATTAGACTGAGAATCAGCACTTTAAAAATTCAATTACATAAGACGGTCCCCCAAAACGCCCGTCCTTCGGTTCGCTGGGAAGAAGAAGTGGCGAAACGAACTCCCCAGCAGCACAGCTGTCAGTTCAATAATAAAAAATACCTGACATTATACAATACTATGCTTTTAAAATAAGTAACATAACAAAATACAGACCGTAAAATTAAATTATCTGCGGGCATAAAGAGCTTGACACCTTACATATTTAAAACACATAAATACTTGGCCGCTTTTCAACCTTGTGCAAAAGACATTTGGCTTAAACTACTACATCATTATGAAATTGCGGTGTATTATAATGGACCTAAGCGTGCCGAGATATGTAAAATACATTTATAAAATAAAATTAGAAAATTGAGCGAATTATAAAACATGAATTTTTAAGAGTGCTTATGCTGTCTGTACGTCCCATAGCAACGTCAAACGCAGTGATTGCTACCACTCTAGTTTAACAGAATAACGAGCACTCACGAGTGAATGCTGTCAAAGACATCTTGAACACTTTTATATTGTAGCTGTTAGATTATCTTATTGACTACTTAGAGACTACATACTTTTATTTAATAAAACTGTTTTCTTATTATTATAATATTGTTTTGTATTAACTCTAGTAACTTTGAATTCGGACTAGTGAGGTTGACTTGAAGGCCAATTCCATATGTAATTTAAAACGTACAAAATCTAGTCTCTCTTTCATCTAGGTCACCAAATGACGAGAGACCACAATGGATTCCTGCGACCTTCACAAGATTATAGGTACACCTTGTCGGGTCAATTAACGCTTTAATTATCTAGGAAAACTTTAAGAACAAATCTCCATTGTCCTTTAGGTAGCTTCTCACCTTCTAATGAGGCCAATTGTATGACTACATTTCAGTGTCTTTGCACAAATATTTTTTGAAATGTCTTAACAGTTCAGACCTTTTTAATGTATCTATGGATGGTAGAACAAACATTGGATTTAGTACCCTATGTTTTATTTTTGAAGTCACAACTAGAAATGTAGGGACCCGTAGTTTCATAATATGTGACCCTCACTAAACCCGAGGATTCGCTTGACCATAATCATGAGTAATTCGTTCTATCAGCTCGCAACGTGAGCGAACATCCCAGAACTCTCACGAAACCAACAAATAACAGAAACGTTCTTCCTAAATTGGCTGCTTTTTACTTGGCGGGGTGGAACACCCTCATGGATGTCCATCACCCTGGAGCGCCGAGGTCTGTCAGGTTCTTATAATCACTACATATTATAAAACAATGTCACTTTTACTTTCCCTATGTCGCTTTATATGATTAAATCTTTAAAACTCCGCAACCGATCTTGATGCGGTTTTCTTTACTAGATAGAGTGATTAGAGTGGAGGTTTATATGTATAATAACATCCATTAAATTGTGGAGAAATACTATTATTTTTGAGTTATCTAATATGATGTCGTAAATAATTAAATTTTTTCCGCGTTTGCGTAAACGCAGGCTGAACCCTACGAGATTTATCAAAATAATGTACTAAATATTGTAAACTTTGAAAAGGTCTACATAAAAGTCCGCGATAGTATATGTCTATCTCTGATGGATATTCCATAATATTTTTTTTTTATTATTATTTAATTTTTATGACAACAACCGGCTAATTTTCGAAGCGATTTTAACCAATGCACCATTAATCCTTGTCCAATTTAATGCCTTAAATAAATTTTTGATTTAATACAGATCTTTATTGCCATTTACAGTATATGATTTAAATGAATATTTTCGAAGATTTTACAGATTTAAAAATTGCGGGCAGGAGCGGCCAGCCGGGGCGTCAGGAGCGGCGGCGGGCCGCTGTTTTTTATACGTTCACAGTTTTTCTGTAGTATATTTAGTATCAGCATAGCACCCGTGCGAAGCCGAGGCGGGTAGCTAGTTGACTATAAACAATGCCGGTATTCTATCTCACACCCAAATGAAATGGGACACCGGGGCGGGAAGGCTCGCAAGAACAAACGATGCTTCCGCAAACCCTGATTAGTGCCGACCCGCCATTGTTGGCCTCCTCGGATCAGGGCGGAGTGAGATGTTTCACTCCTCCTCGACACGTAAGAGTGGCAGGCATGGAACAGTTCACTCCGCCACCTCAGGTGATCGGGTCGATTTCGGCGACAGATATCGCCGAGACTGTCGTCCCTGGACCCTTCCAGGGGGGCTAGAAGAGGGCGTTATCCGCCCTCCGCCGATGCCCGGTGCAACTGCTGCGGGCCGGTAGAGTCGACAAGGTCTTCCTCTCCCTTTCCCCAGCCTCCTTCTGCGAGATAATTGTTTCGCAGAAAGAAGCCTGCCTAGCCGAAGCAGATTCGAAAAGTAAACTCTTTCTCGAAGGTGGACATACATAATTAGACAGCTTATCTTGGCAAAACATAATCCTCCACAACTTGCGTCTCCAATCTTCATATGAATGGGTGTATAGATGTAAAGGTCTAGCCCGCGTCCACTTTAAGACCCACATTTTCATAAACTCAGCTGAAATCATCTCATTTTAAAGTTAAACAAAAGTCAACTGTAGTTTAATGAGCAGTAATATGAATATTTTAAATTAAAAGTTTCCTTTGACTAACGAAAAGGCATTTTAAAGGACAAAAAGAATGTGAAAATAAATTAATTTCGTCTGAACTCATTTTTTAAATGTGATAACCATTTGCAATATTGCTAATAGAACGAGCAGCTGCCTAAAGGTATTTTTGATTTCATGAGATTCTGCCTATAAGGCACTTTATTTGAATGTCCTTACTTGGAACACTGTGAATTTTAAAAAGTAGACAATGGGTACACAAAAAATAATACCATTATTCCCTTCATTTTATAGGTTAATTTAAACTTTCAATCATAATTATAGTGCACTGCAGAGGTGCCAGTATAACGCTGTATCAGGAGCAGCAAATCTAGCCCACACGTCTACCTACCCAATTACGAGCGACGGAGGAATCCATTATCGCTAGTCTCCGTTCCAATCAAGACAGCGAGTTGTATAGAGGTAATATTCTAGAAGTGAATGCATACCATCACATTAAAAAAAGTCTTAAATGCTTTGTTTACATATAACGGAGTACGATATCAAAGCAATTACAGTACTACAAGATTCTTTTGCTACGAGGACTAAATCAAAACTGCCGCCATGTTGTTTTTCGGGTACAACATTATTGTTTGTTTATGCCAAACCCGAAACCCGTGTCCAGCATTTATAATTAAAGAATCTATGTACAAAATTTCAAAAAGATATAATGAAAAACCATCAAGTTATGAGCTTGCTATTCTACTTGGTTGTCCCAATAAAAATATGGTCCAAGGTCCGTATGGGGCGGGTTAGCGCGGGCGTTGACCTCTGGCGTCAGCTGGGATCTACCGTAACCGCTAGGTAACCATTCTGTGGTCTCACTCGAAATGTATTTAGGAAAAATATAACATGGTGTAAAACTGATTGGAATCGATTCAGTTGCTTATTCTGAACAAACTATATTCAGGTTTCGCATAAACAAAAATGTCACAAAACAATTACAAAAATATTTACCACCACCATCCCACTGTCAACGTCATTCCATTATTCTTGTAGCAGTGTAGATGACGCGACGGACAGAAGTGGAATAGTCTTCGGCAAAGTTTCTCAAAGACGGAGGGCTCGCGACAAGATCTACGTAATGACGGCTGACAAGCAACACAAGGCAATGTTAGTAATGTCCACAGACGAAACTCTTTAAGCTGATTTTAAGAGGATGTCTTTTTACACTCACTTTGTTGGTTTGCCTCGCAAAGACTGAAGACTTTATGCTATATTATCAACATCATTATTAATTGGGTAATCTGGAAGACTTTAAACAGACTTCGGACACAATTTGGCCGAAGTACAAAATCAGATTGATTGGGCCGAAGTTACAGACTCCACATGTCCAGTTGGATATTCATAAACGACTCCTCTTTGAAGTGTAAATGTGGTGACATTAAGATTGCTAACGATTGATAACGAGTGTAAGAAATAAGGCCAAGGCCATTACTAAAACATAATACCACAGGCCAAGACATGAAGCCAAGGCCACGGGCTAAAATATGAGGCCAAGCCACAGGCCAGGGCCACAGGTCAAGACATGAAGTCACAGGCCACAAACTGAGACATGAGGCCAAGACCACAGGCCAGGAAATGAGGCCAAGGCCACAAACAAAGGGACGAGGCCGAGGCAATAGGGCAAGACATGAGGACAAGGCCTCATGTCTGGCCTAGGGCCTGTGGCCTTGGCCTTTCCATCATGTCTTGGTTTGTAATTGGCCATGGGCCAACATACGAGGCCCCAGACCAAGACATGAGGACAAACTAAGACATAAGTCAAGGCCACTGACTAAGACATGAGACCATGCTACAATCCAAGACTCAAGGCCAAGGTCACAGGGCAAGACATGAGACCCAGGAAACTAGCCACGGTACGAGGCCAAGGCCACAAAATAAGATACGATTCCGATACCACAAGCCTAGGTATGAGGACTAGGCCCCCCGGAAAGACATGAAGCCAGTGCCACAGGTTAAGACATGAGGGCAAGGTCACAGGATAAGAAGTGAGGCCAAGGCGATGGATCAAGACATGAGGCCAAGACCAAAATCAAAGGCATGAGGCTAAGGCCACCAGCTAAGACATGAGGCCAAGACCACAGGCCAAGATATAAGGCCAAGACAACAAACAAATGCCATAGGCCATAGGCAAAGACACAAGGCCAAGGCCATAGGCCAACCCACGAGACCAAGGCCACAGATCAAGACTTGAGGTTAAGGCCATAAGCTAAGACAAGAGGCCAAGGTTACAGGCTATGACACAAAGCCAAGGCCACAAGCCAAGACATGAGCCAAAACCACAGTTGAAGACATAAAGCCAAGACCACGGGCCAAGACATGATGCCAAGATCCTAGGCCAAGACATGAGGCCACAGCTACGGGCCAAGATATAAGGTTATGGCTACGGACCAAGACATAAAACCAAGGACTTAGGGCAAGCGTTCAGACCAAAGGCTCAGGCCAGGGCCACAGGCAAAAAACACTACAAAGTGAAAAATAACTAATTTCAGAAGTCGGTGTCTTGTACTGTTAAGCTGTACCCATCCGGTCAGACTGGACGGTTACGCCAACATAGTAGGGAAAATTCCTACAAATAAATTGACGTAAGAACATCATTCAGCTCCCTATCATTTTGTACCCATAAATGAAAGTGCCAGAAAAAAAATACTAGATTTTTATATTACAAGAATCGTTTAATAATAAATTGATTTTGATAATTCATAAAGTAATTATTTACTTAAAATTCTTCTATTTTTCTGCCTCAGTGCAGCAGGTAGAAAAATAGAAAAATAAAGTAGAAAGTAGAAATTCATTCCAGTCATTTAAAAAAATCCTATAGATCATGTTATTTCCCATAACATTCCAGTATATATTTTTGACAGTGGTAGGCCATAACACCGGCCGCCCGCCGGCAGATGTTACCACCAACCAGACAAAGCCTTGCCGCCAAGCGATTTCTCGTGCTCCGGCATGATGTCTGGTGAAGCCGTACGGAGGACGGGTCTGAGCAGTTGTGTTGCGATGTTTGCCGGGTACGACGCGCCTAATGTTGTTGTGTAGGGAGTTTGGTCGTAGAGGGTCTTCAGATCAATCTCCCTTTGGCGCAGCATCGCTGGTCGTGTTGTTGGGTTTAACATTGCATCTCCTCGCTCAACTGCCGTCTTCCTTCCTATTCGCTCAGTTTTTCTGAGTGAATAAGCCCTTAATAAACTAGCGCGCTTTACCATCAACGATCGCATCACTGCTTACTATCAGGCGGGATTGCGGTCAAGCGCTAGTTTGTAATTTAAAAAAAAAAAACGGTTCTTCACTTTAAACTCAAATAGCAGGCTGGAAGTTAATCGTAGACGCAAGCATTAACAGTTATTACCAATTACAGTATTTATTTACCAGTGTATCTTTGGTTTACTTTACACAGAGTATATTTTCTGAAATTTAATAGGCAAATAATGCCCTGTTTCTTCACATTATTAAGCAGCATAAAATTAAACTTCACATTATTAAGCAGCATAAAATTATTCCTTAATGTAATTAATCCTTCCTTACCTGTACTCGTATAATACTTAAAATTTCCGCAAATTATTAGATAAGGATCTTATTATAATTTGGATGTTTTCTTTACTTGATTTTGGTAACAATAGAACATGATTATCATCTCTTAAAAAAATCATCCAATGGAAAACCATAGGATGGGTTTTTTTTGTTAGTCTGGTGGATTCACAGGTAGGTAAAATTAAATGAAATGAAATCGTGTATTATGCAAGTAGGATCATTGATCCCCTTTACACGTCATATTTTTTTAAACTAACTGGAGCCGGCATTTTCTAACTGACTTCCTCTGAGAAGAAAAGCCGAAACAAACTTAGGGATCATCGTCTTTTTTCAAGCCCAGACATTAAAAATGAAAATGTTTACAATAACAATATGTAGGGAGTTTTGACAGGAAGTAAAGAGGAGTGTCACGCGCATTTTTCATTGGACTTTTAAAATTATTTATCGTGTCGTTTACTAAATAAAAGCGCGTGATTTATGTAGTAAAAAGTGCATTCAGTGAATAATTCATAAAGAACATTGAAATATCGTAGCATAGTGGCCACATCAAGGCTTTGCATCAAATTTCCTAGTAGTCGGCAAACGCGGCTGTTTTTTCAACTGTCATTGGCGATATCCGCCATTATTGTGAAATAAATTTTTTAAAGAATTTCTATAATTTGTTACACGTGTTATTGGCAAAATTGTGGTATCTAACCACAGAGGCCATTGAAGAGTTGAAGTAGTATTCACTCTTAAGAAAAGAAGAAGAACAATATGTGTACAACATGACAATTAATTTACATGATTTAAAAAACAGAGATTTAAATGGCATAATTGTAGCATAATAGGGATGTATCCAAGATATGAAAATCAAAAAAATAATTAGTCCGTCTTATAGGTAATTAAAAATATTAAGACCCGTATTTTTTATTTTGTCGTAATTACGAAAAACTACTGAGATATAGCGTATTAAAGTTACGGAGTGGGGGCTAATTACGTTACGCCGTGCTAAATTTTGTACCACGGCGTGACGTCATGCGACATTTCAAATCAATATATCTTCCTAAGTATTTGAATGAAAGAAAAAATAAAAAATACGTGTTCAATATTTTTTATAAATCTATCTGATTTGGACGCCCTCACGCCGGGCCATTTTTTGATAGGGAGACCACTTAACGCCCTGCCTGAGTATCCTTATTTGGACATTAACTCCGGACGGCTCTCGCGATTTGAATTGCTTCAACAGCTTACGCAGAGTTTTTGGCGCCGTTGGCATCTGGAGTATTTGCACATTTTACAACAGCGCGTTAAGTGGTCAGACAAGACGAACCCACCAAGAGTCGGAGACCTCGTTTTGTTAAAGGACCCAAACCTGCCACCCCTCCGATGGCGTCGTGGACGCATTGTTAAATTGTATCCAGGGTCAGATGGTGTTCCCAGGTTTGCCGAGGTCCTGGTGGGGGACTCTGTCTTGAAGCGCGCGATCGCCACACTCTCTCGCCTGCCCTTAGATTGAATTGTCGGACCGTTTGTTACTGTCCGAGGCGGGGGGATGTTTACGCTCGTTTATCGATTGTTAGTTCGAAGATTGTTTGATAGATGGCGCGACCGGTACGGGCGTAATGTATTATATTATAATCTTGTGGGTGGTCGGTGACGCGCGATGACCGGAACGTTTCGAGAAGTCTTGAGAAAATCATCGCGCACGCGGGGTGCGTTTTGACGATTGATTTTCGGGAAGTATAGTCCCGGGCCGCGGTTTTGGACAGTTCTCGCGTTTTGTTGCCCGTGTGTTTGAAGTATTTACTTGGATTATAAACCGTAACAGTGCCGCCTTTAAATTGAGTTGAATTTGAATCTGAAACGTGGTTTCATTGCTGATTGTTTGTCGGGCGTGGATTGACGCTGCTAAATAACGGTTTTTTATGCTGGTGAGCTTTGGTTGTCCTCATGGAGGAACTTAAATGTCTACTGGTATTGGACAATTAGTGTGTTGGAAGCCATCGGACAGCTTTGTAAGTCGGCGCGCGCGCCGGCTCTCCGGTATTTCATCCCACGACGGAACACACGGTGTCCGAGGTAAGTTCCTTAGTTTTGTTGTGGAGTGTGGTCGGAGATTCGTGTAAGCCGTGACCGATCGCGGTAAATGTACGTGCTGTACTGGGGCGCGTACAGTTTAGGTGGCTCTGCCATTCAGTTCTGGCAAACAGGTTTGTCCGAACAGCTAAGTTTATACATTTTTTTTTTTTAATAATTATAAACTAGCGCTTGACTGCAATCCCGCCTGATGGTAAGCAGTGATGCAATCATTGATGGTAAAGCGCGCTAGTTTATTAAACCCATTCACTTAGAAAACTTAGCGAATAGGAAGAAAGACGGCAGTTGAGCGATGTGATGCAAATTTATAAACCCAACAACATGGCTAATGATGCTACGCCAGAGGGAAATTGATCTGGATGGACTATGATGAAACTCCCGACACAACATCATTTGGCGCATCGTACCCGGCAAGCTTCACAACACAACTGCTCAGACCCGTCCTCCGTACGGCTTCACCAGACATCACGCCGGAACACGACGAATCGCTTGGCGGCAAGACTTTGTCTGGTGGGTGGTAACTTCTGCTGGCAGCCGATCTTATGGCCTACCACCGAGAAATAAAAAAATATTTATACCACATACACAAAATAATTTATAATAAACATTAAAAAAAAACACTACCGTCCCGTAAACACTAAAATAACTGAAAAACTTTAAACTTAAAACCCTTTATTCATAAACGAAGCTTAAGCTAAGTAGTGATTAGCGAGTGTTCATTTCAGACGTTTGCACGTCACTTAACTTTAATCATGGTTTATGAACAAACATAACAGTATTTAAGGGGTATATTCATAAACGATGATTAAAGTAAGTGAAGTTAAAAGGTCAAAAATATATGGTTAAAAAATCGCTTATCACTAGTTAACTTTAAGCAACGTTTATGAATATGGGGCAAAGACTATGTTAATATTGAACCATTCTAAAATAGGAACTCATGTCTGATCAGCAAAATTTTAAATCAATTTTTTTCTAGTTAAATTAAAATCCGATTGAGTTCTGAGCCCGAACTTTAAAATAGAAATATTGGTTTTCAACTAGTTGATTCTTATACGTTTAGGTTAGCAATTTTATCTGAAATTAAAATCATAACAGCTTACGTCGTCCAATACGATTCAATTGTAGGTTGAGTTACTTGATGCATATTTTTTTGGTTTTCTGAAATAATTGGATGTGTCAGCAACTGTTGTCGTATTTATCTGTAACATGTATTTTGTTCGATGTTTGATTGGTGTACAATAAAGAAGTACCGGGCGACCGAGCTTTGCTCGGCATCTTTTTTTTTTTGTTAGGTACATCGCGTGTCTCTATATTTTCAAAACAAGAAATACATAACGAGCGAATTTTTTAAATAACATTTTTTGACTAATGTTTTTCGATCATACCGACATAATAATAAAAAATATTATTAACTGTTATTTAAATATAAAATTACGAGTGCAATTTAGTTTAACATTTCATTAGAAATAAGTACTTATAGTTTAACAATCAGTTACATCAGTTATATATTTATCATCAATGCATAGTTCCTTCCATACTATATTGCGGGTATGTCGAGGGTTTTCATTAATAATAATCATTTCACGTTCTGTTGCACGCTGCCGCATATCTTGCAGACGTCGCTCTCGTGAAACATCTAAATCATAAGACCTTTCTGTTCTTAAAATGTTAGTCAAATTTTGCAAGCATCTTACTTTAGCAGCACGTGTGGGATGAGCGGAAACCTGATCATTTTCATCAAGTTCTTCAAATAGGATCTCACTGTGCGAAGTCTGACAAACACGTGTGGGACGAGCGAAAATCAGATTGTTTTCATGGAGGTTTTGTTCTGCTTCTTGAGATGAGTCACGGCTTCGTGGAGTTAAATTGTTCGTAAGCGTTTTTTTTAAATGTTCTTTTTGGCATTTTCGTGTAAAAAAGACACAAGATATTTTAAGAGCAATTTTCTGGGTCTAACCTCAAACCAAACATTGGCTTCGTGTACCATGAATGTAAATGTCATCTATATCAAATCAAAGTACTACATTAATTATCAGTTTAATTTAATTTTATTTTGGAATGTTATATGTATGTATAGGACTATGGGTATTGTTAAACCCTCGGGCTTCGTGAGGGTTTAGGGGTGATGGTGCTCGCTCACGTTGCCAGCTGGTAGAAAGAACTGCTGCTGATGATGTATGTCATGCGAATCCTCGGGTTTAGTGAGGGTCACATGACACAACGGGTCCCTACGTCTCAAGTGCTGATATCAAAAATGAAACATAGGTATACTAGATCCAATGTACTAAATTGAACCTTATTTCCTTAAACTATATATTATTGTTAGAGAATCTTGACACCGACTTCTAATTTTACTACTCAAATAAAAAGTGCCATCTATCTGTCCCTAATATAACTAAAATTAGATTCATGTTCAAAATAACATTGACTTGACTGATAGATGGCTGAACAGGTATTTATAATAGTTCATAAATAATTTAAATCTATTTTGTGTATGTGTTTTTATGAAAACTATGGACAATTGTCTGATGTAAATAAATTAATAATAATAATTATAACAAAAAAAAAAGATGCCGAGCAAAGCTCGGTCGCCCAGGTACTTCATCATTATTAAATCCTATTATATGGATGAATTTTATTTTGCCTACTTTGAGGAGGTGCAAGGTATCATAAGGTTAGCAATAATAATAATATTTCAGTTCGTGTTGTGGAAAGTCTGAAATGTTGAAACTGTTGAGAAATTCTGTTGTAAATTCGACTGCTCCTTCAGGCTGATCTTTAAAATGAATGAGCTTCATTGTTTCGACTTCTCCTACACTTTTGTGCTACCCTGGTACTTTGCACCTCCATAAAGTAGGCAAAATAAAAGTTCTTCCATGTATTATATTTACAACAAAAAATATTGTTGTTTATATACAATATCATTTCTTTCACAATTGTTTCGACTTCTACACTTTTGTGCGACCCTGGTACCTTGCATCTCCACAAATTAGGCAAAAAAAAATTTCTTCCATTGATTTAATAAACGAAAAAAAAATTCGTTGACGCCGTTTCCAATTATATAAAATGTAATAAATAAAAAAAAAGCATTAGACAACGCCATCATTCTCTTTTCAAAACTCAAAAAAAAGGAAAAAACACTATTAAATAAAAAAAAGCATTAGACAACGCCATCATTCTTTTTTTAAAACTCAAAAAAAAAGGAAAAATACTATATCGTCAGGGATTTGAACCCGAAGTCTACGAACTCCGAATCGGAGGCCGAAGCCCCTCAGCTATTCGTATCATTAAGGACAGCGGCGAAATTTAGCTTCTTATGAGAAGTTTAGCAATTGTTCAGTACCTCAAAACATAGAAAAAAACATTTTTTGAAAATGAAACCTAGCTAGATCGACTTATCGTCCCCGAAGCCCCCTGCACACAAAATTTCATGAAAATCGTAGGAGCCGTTTCCGAGATTCCAATTATATATAAATATATATACAAGAATTGCTCGTTTAAAGGTATAAGATAAATAAATAAATAAATGTAGAACTTGTAACGTCATCACCATGCTTAATCAATGCGGGTTCGGTTCCAGATCAGGCAAGTACCAATGTAAGTTTTCTAAATTATATGTACTTTCTAACTTTATCTTGGATACCAATGACTAGGTGAAGGAAAGCATCTTGAGGAAACCTAGATTTTAAGTCTGAAATCGCCAACCCGCATTGATCAAGCGTGGTGATGACGCTCAATCCTTCTCTGTATGAGAGGAGACCTGTGCCCAACAGTGAGACGATAAAAGGATCAACCTCTTACCCTTCTGATGATGATAATAATGTTGAACTTGGATAAAGCTAGGCACAGAGAGTCTTTCTAATTCTATACTAATATATAAAGCTGAAGACTTTGTTTGTTTGAACGCGCTAATCTCAGGAACTACTGGCCCAATTTGAATAATTCTTTTTGCGTTTGATAGTCCATTAATACAGGAAAGCTTTAGGCTATAACATTACGATGCGATCAATAGGAGCGGAGCATATAAAAAAACCGTGCGGCTGCTAGTTTGGATATAATAAGGCATAGAAGAAAAAGGGCTCATTGGCTATTCGTGCATTTAGACCGCATCGCTGTCAAGGGATAAGTGCCAAAAAAAAAACTGGTAGCATTATCACATTGAATTGTAATAATAGATGTTGATTTTTGGACTAAAAAATAATTTTGTACCATTGTAGCATATTATCTGAACAACGATACATCATTGCTACGGCGTAGCCATCAGCTACGTATGTTACGAGATACAATCTACTAATCAATGGCTACGGATGGCTACGCCACTACAAAGAATTATGTTTAAAAATCGGCCAAATCTTTAAAAACGGCAAAACAATCACATTTGTTGTATGGGAGCCCCCCTTAAATATTTCATTTTTAGTATTTGATGTTATAGCGGCAACAGAAATACATGATCTCTGAAAATTTCAACTGTCTAGCTATTAGGTTTCATGAGATACAGCTTGGTGACAGACGGGCGGACAGACGGACAGCGAAGTCTCATAAATAGGGTTATTTTTTTTTTCTTTAAAAATTATGAACTAGCACTTGACCGCATTCCCGCCTGATGGTAAGCAGTGATGCGATCGTTGATGGTAAAGCGCGCTAGTTTATTAAGAGCCTATTCACTCAGAAAATCTGAGCAAATAGGAAGAAGACGGCAGTTGGGCGAGGTGATGCAATGTTAAACCCAACAACACGACCAACGATGCTGCGCCAAAGGGCGATTGATCTGAAGACCCTCCACGACCAAACTCCCAACACAACAACATTAGGCGCATCGTACCCGGCACACATTGCAACACAACTGCTCAGACCCGTCCTCTGCACGGCTTCACCAGACATCATGCCGGAACACGACAAATCGCTTGGCGGCAAGGCTTTGTCTGGTGTGTGGTAACTTCACAACAAATTATGTATTTTAAAAAAATAACCAAAATGTCCCTCACTAGGCCAAATGGCTCCTATCTCAGCACAATGCTTCGACATTTAAAAGTAAATGTCGCAGCGCTGGTATTCTGATAGAGCCTAGTGTGATGTAGGTATCTTCTATACGGCGTGGAATTTTAATGGTTATTTTCCCGCAGCGAAACGGTTTTGTCGTAATAATACAATCGTTGCATCGATAAATAAAATATTAGAAACATAAAATGGCAGATTTAACATAGTGATAAAAAAAAACTCAAAAGTTCACGAACCAATAGTAAACTTCTGATAATCTACAGCTGAACGGCGCGGAGCCATTGACCCACCTGCTTCAACTATTATCCATTCATACTTTTACGGGCTTATTTTCATAAATACTTTTTAGCTGCAATTTACTGAACACGAAAATAAAATTATTATCTAAGATAATCGTTGTAATTTTTGCGCGCAAACCACTTTATGTCGTATCACTAGAGTCGAGAGCTTATATTACTTAGAAAATGTATAAAGCGGCAACGCCTTTGAACGGTAGTTTTTTTTAATGCTAGTTTGAACGGTATTTTTTTGTATTGGTACATTTAAGTTATTTTATACCTTATTAACACACATGACAGATATTTTTGGTTTGAACATTTTTTCTTTTGTCGGCATGGCATTAAATTTTCGGATTGTTGCCTACAAGCTGTTTTATGCCCTATTACTGCGCGCGGGAGCTTATTATGGTTTGAACATTAAATGTATTGCTTTCCATTGAGGCGGTTTCATTCCCATTTCGAGTAGTACCTACAGCTTGTATGTAGCGTAACTAAATTTTCTCACTTTTTCGAGTTAATGATTTTTTTTTATTATTATTCTATTATAACACAAATATTTTTAATTTTGTCTTTTATTCTATTCATCGAAAGTACTCCTTAATGGAAATCGTTCAGCCGCGGGAAAACAACCATTAAAATTCCAGCGTGTATACTTTTGACAGACAACGCATATGTAGTTTGGACCTCTAAGAGAATGAATTACAAATTACAAAAGACTACCTATTGTAACGAAGGAAAGCTTTTGGAAAATACCTATTGTAACGAAGGAAAGCTTTTGGAAAATTCATCTCCGCATCATAAAAGATATCAAGTTTGTTTAGGAGTTCGACTTTATGCTAATATGAAATCGCAGTAAGGGTGTATGAAGCTCTATGATAAAATCCCAACTACAATGTTGCATAAGAATCAAAATGAATATTTCAAAATAAGTACCACTTCTAACAGGTACAAATAACGGGACCTATTCTAATAGGATCGTTACTGACCAAATTAGAGAGACCTCCGACATTTATACAGGATTCTAGTAGAAAAAGAGGGACTGGTTAGCAGGTGGGTCTAAGTAAATTGGTGGCCTCATGTAAAGGAGACTTCCCTGTTGAGTTTCGTATAATGCGATCCATTAAACTTATAAAGTCAATGTGCTCTCCAATTTACAAATTTCAGGTTAGTACGTACGAGGAGAGAGAGTTACAATAGTATTCGAGTGTAGTAACGATAATTGCTAATTGAATTGTTTTTAGTTAACTAACTCTTATTATATTCAGTAAAGTGATTCTTAAACTTGAAATGGTTGTGACTAAAGTATCCTATAGAAGTATTAATGTCTAATTGAGTGCATATTCACTGCACATTTAGCGCGGTGGTTAAGCTTGTAGTGTTATGTATTTACCTACATATACTTACACTTATGTATTTATATTCATTCATTTATATCAATCATTTCTGCAGGTCATAATACGCATTACAGTATTATGAGGCGCTGTTCCGATAACATTTTACTACACCAAGACTCGTTATTCGGCTTACAGACACGGTGCTCAACTTTAAGCCTAAGTTTTAGCGACTTGGTGATATCTTAGCGTAAGAAGCTGTACCTATGCTGTGCTGTACTAATTTTCCTACTCAACACAATGCTATAATTTAATATATTTACATATTACATTAATATTTTCATTGTTATGACAATTTTTGACAACGCTGTTGATTACCTTTTCTTCTAAATTCTTGACAGCCTGCTATTTTTCTACCGGATTTGTTATGCGTACTCCTTTAAATTATTTCATATTGCTTATAATTATTCAAACTTTTAAATTGCGTGAAAAAGCTGTTTTCCGAGGTTTCTTCGGAAGCCCTCGCTGAGCAGTGTCAGCTTTTTTTTTTTTTTTTTAGTCCGAAAACTCAAAAAATCTTAAAAAAAAAAAAGCTGTTGTCATAGAGACATATTCAACAGCTTTGTCGCACGTGTCGTGTGTGTAATTAAGCCATTTACCATGGTTTTTTGACAGGAAAGCTTAGATGAGTGTCACGAGCATTTTTCATTGGACTTTCAAAATTATTTATAGTGTCGTTTATTAAATAAAAGCGCGTGATTTATATAGTAAAAACTGCATTCAGTGAATAATTCATAAAGAACATTGTAATATCGTAGCATAGTGGCCACATCATGGCTTTGCCTCAAATCTCCTAGTAGTCGGCAAACGCGGCCGTTTTTTCAACTGTCATTGGCGATATCCGCTATTATTGTGAAATAAAATTTTTAAAGAATTTCTATAATTTGTTACACGTGTTATTGGCAAAATTGTGGTGTCTAACCACAGAGGCCATTGAAGAGTTGAAGCAGTATTCACTCTTAAAAAAAGAAAGAAAATAGATTTACCATATTATTTTAATGTTTATCCATAACAATACTTGTAAAATTCTCTGTTCGCCTAACGTTCCGTATGTTACATCAAATATACGCATGCCATTCATGACCTAAGTCCACAATCCGTCGTTTAATGAACAAATTTAAGACAACCGGGTCGGTGATGGATGAAGCAATACATGTACGTCGAAGAAACGCAAGATCATTGTAGAATATTGTTGCCGTTCAGGACAGTGTACTAAAAAATACCAGACATTCCCTTCCACGTCGTGCGTAAAAGCTGGGTCTATTTGCGACATCACTTTGGCGGATTTATTTGTTGTGGCTTAGGATAGATGTTATGGATCTCACACACATGTGGTTCCAACAGGAGAACGCACTTGGAATATTGGAATACATTCATATATTGAATGACAAGTTACGAATATAATATAAAGTCGAGAACGGAAGATAATAAGCCGTCGCTTCGTCATCATAAACTGGCCACCGAGATCGTTTACCTTAACATTGCTCGACTACTTTCTGTGGGGCTTCGTAAAATTTCTATTCAATGTAAAAAAAAGTTAGATAATTAGAGCCACTCTGAAGGCAAACATAACTGGCTTTCTGCATGATGTCAAGCCACATTTATGCGAAGCAGCCGTATAAAACTGGTGTTCCAGGATACATCACCCACAGCTGAGTCGCGGGGGTCATTTGACTGAAATCATATTCCAGATAATCAGTCATTGTTGTCCAAGATATACTTAGAAAATATATATAACTTAGAAAAGTTACACCTGGAATCCGCACACTCATACTTGAGAGGCTGGTGATTTAACCACTAGGCCACCACGACTTTGAAGGTTATGAATGAAGGTTAGATATATGTAGACTAGTAACAATTGAACAGTGATTCATTATTGTTGACTTTATTCAAACATATCTATCAAGTCAGGCAAGTACTAATGTAACTTTTCTAAAGTTACCTATATGTAATTTCTAAGTATATCTTGGACACCAATGACTGAAGGTGAAGGAAAACATCTTGAGGAAATCTGGACTTTCAAGTCTGAAATCGCCAACCCGCATTGAGCAAACGTGGTGATTACATTCCATCTTTCTCTGTATGAGGAGACCTGTGCCTAGCAGTAGGACGACAAAAGGTTGATGATGATGATATTCCAGGTATAATGTCATCAGGATTTCTTTAAAAAAAATGCGGTAATATTGATTACTCTGCTTTTATTTTTCATTCATTTCAAAGTTCGAGCGGTCTTAATGTCCCCAAGTAACAGGATTAATAAATCGATTGTACATAACATCGTTAAAACCACATCGTAAAACCACAATCCTGACCATTATCAGTAACGAGAAAGGTAAGAAGCGTCCTTTGTATTTCTGTTAATCCATCGACTAAAGAGCAGTGTTACGAGTTATTGTATGTTCCAACTCAGACAGGCGCTGCTGCTGTATTTAATTTTATCAACACTGCTCTCTAAACTAAGGAGGAAAATATAATCGGCGAGTTCGATTCTCGCACGGGACAAATATTTGTATGACCTACAATTAGTTGTTCCGGCTGTTTGTGTATGTAAGTTTATATGTTTGTAAACGCACCCACGATACAAGAGAAATTCCTAGTGTGGGGGAACGTTTTTAAAAGAAAGATCAGGGGATAATCAGAAAATTAGCAAGTCTTAGAACCGAAAATTCGAAGATATTTGACTTCCATCAACACTCAATAGCCCACTTTATCTCATAGACATCTGATAGCTGTATTTCAGAAGTAGGGACTAGGGATATGCCTGCATTTTATTTGTCGCATATATCATAAATGAATGAGTAACCAACCACTATGTATTCAGCATTTTAACCTTACTGCTGATCTCTGAATGTTTTCTTTCATCAAGTCAAATATAAAAATAAATATATTGTAAAATATAAGGTACTCAACTGTCAATAGAATTTTCTATAACAGATCAAAAAGTAGGTACTCAAATCTCTATAGTGATTTGTAATACTGATATCAAAGTATTGTAAAAACTAAGATGAAGTCTCATTAGTATAACAATTTTAATTAAAAACCAAATAATTCCCCAATAAACTAATTATTTTTTTCATTATAATAACTAGGAATTGAATCGACTATTTTGACTGTGCCAAAACAATTTGTTTACAGCATATTTATAGTAATAAAAACATGTTTCTCTTCCTAAAACTCTGATAAAATAATGTGTTATGAAGTGCGTCATTATCACTCTATTATTTTTACCCACTTTTTACAACACACTAACCTAAAGCGTTATGCGTCTTAGTTCTCATATAATGTGAGGTCTAACAGCTGCAAATTAAAGTCAGCATGTATGCAAATTTAATCCGTCAAACGTAAAAACTCAAAATGATTAGTAAAATGTAGGAAAAGCAGTCTTATTCAATTGAAAACCATTTTTATTTCTAGAGTGACTGTCGTTGAGCGAGTGTAGGTAAGTGGCTCGTTGAATATCCGCCGAATAGTGCTGTGACTTTGTTCACGGTAATTATATCGATGGTAATTTTCGTGTTTGTATTTTTAAATTTCATTAAAAATTTCAGTAATTGTGCAATAATTTTAGATTACCTTGTGTTACGGAGTTTACGTTTTTTGTAAGTGCCAGCTTTAAATTCATATAATCCTAATGGTTAGCTATTTAGGTATATTAAATGGTCATTAATTCGTGTACAAATCAGAATAAATAATGTTTCCTTCTTTACTTACTTTATGAACTAAGAGGTAAATAAACACTTCTGTTAATATTTTAGCGGTTGGTAAATAAAAATAAGAAATTGCTTGAAAAATGCAATGAATTTTGTTCACAGTTTTCTCAGTGGTAAGCCATAACGTCGGCCGCCGGCAGAAGTTACGACTCACCAGACAAAGTCTTGCCGCCAAGCGATGCATGCGGCATGATGTCTGGTGAAGCCGTACGGAGGACGGGTCTGAGCCAGTTGTGTTGCGATGTGTGCCGGGTACGTTGCGCCTAATGTTGTTGTGTTGGGAGTTTGGTCGTGGAGGATCTTCAGATCAATCTCCCTTTGGCGCAGCATCGTGTTGTTGGGTTTAACATTGCATCACCTCGCTCAACTGCCGTCTTCCTTCCTATTCGCTCAGTTTTTCGGAGTGAATAGGCTCTTAATAAACTAGCGCGCTTTACTATCAACGATCGCATCACTGCTCACCATCAGGCGGGATTGCGGTCAAGCGCTAGTTTATAATTATAAAAAAAAAGTTACACTTTTAATCGAAAGAATCACACAGACAATAGAATAATAGAGAATACAATAGAGGGAGGACAATGGTTGCCACAAACAAGTTTGGATGCGTTAACGTCTATATCAATATTAACAGTCATTTGAATGATTATTATTCTGTAAATATGTATATACTGATTATGACTGTGTATCATGTTCAACGCACGGCCTTTGTTTTTTTTTTTTTTTGTTTGATGAGAAATCATAATATGACTTCTAACGCTCTGAGCCGAGCGGAAGGGCGGGTCAGAATTTTACTGACTAAACCCCACCCGTGTGGAAACACGTGGCCCTAGCAATCATATTTATATTCTGTGATTAATATTGGGTACATGATAAAGAGATTCGATTCTATTCTATTCTGTTCTGTTCTATACTATTCTACCCTATTCTTTTTTATTCTATTAATGAAGAAAAGATAAGAAAATAGTAGTTTATGAAACTGTTACATAATGAGGGATATTATGCACGAGTGTGAGTTTAAAAAACGAGCGAAGCGAGTTTTCTAATAGTATCACACGAGTGTGTAATACCTAATTATGTACAGTTTCATACACTACTTTATCTAATCTCATACATTTTAAGAAACAATAATAATCAATTATGTGTCCAGCGAAACACAACAACGACTCGCAATGAAAAGAAACGTATTTGGCGCCAAAATTCTGCACCCTGCATCAAAGCGCACGCGCCAAAGCGCGCGTAACCACAAATAAAAAAATTAAATAGTGCTATCTATGGTTTGTAATCTGTACGGTAATGAAAAAAAAAAATATTATAACATTATTTTGTTAGAGAAATAATGTTATAATTTATTTTTTTTAATTTCCTTTCGATGTACTATGGGCAAAGAACGTCAATATAAACTCCTTTTTAGTTTTATATTTTGAATTTTTGATATGAGAGTATATAAAAGATGTTACTTAGTCGATACCCACATCACTACATGAGAGCGGCCCCTAACCTACTTATGTAGCCATCTCGTTCGGTCAGCTCTTCAATCTTGGGTATAAATCTAGATCCTCGCTTGTTTGTGCTAATACTGGTCCTAGGTAACTATCTAGGCTAGTTTATACCATAGTGCTGTTGTCCATACACTTGTCTGTGGTACACAAACAGAAACTGAATAGGCATTCAAGCACGACATGAATTTATGTGCAGCCATACCTACCTATTATAGTAGTCTATGACTGTTTTTTAGAACAGTTGATAGTTTATTTTGTTTGTGGTGTTTCGTAACCAAATTAAAAAAAGGTTCCAATGGGATTACTAAGGTCCCCGCTATTCATCTACTTATTAGTCCATATTTCCGCGAACTATATCTTATGAGCCATAATAGGTAGGCCGAGAGAGTTGTCTTTGTTATAGTGTGTATTTATATTCGCTACAACAAATTAAATAAATTTAAAAACTATAGAAGATTTTAATGTAAGAAACATGTTTCTTTTCAGGTTTTTTTACCTTTTAATGCTTAACTCTTCGTATGCAAATCCAACTCGTGGAAACTTTTATTATTTTACAAACATTGTTATAACTAAACTTCGCTTATATAGATATAATTTATGCTTACACTTTTGGAATTTAAGCCTATTATTTAGCTCCATCAGCGTAGTGTTATTTATATTTTAATATTCATTTTACATCAACATTATTATTTAAAATATCTGTGGATGAACCTCGCTAATATGAGCCGATCGATTCTATAAGGTTAACGGGTATAGTAGCCTCAATGACCTTGTGCATGTGGGCGGAGCTAAACGCCGTACTCCCGAATTCGTAAAATGCGCGCGGTGGCGTGCTAAACTAAAACGACAATCAAAGAATATCCAGCGATGCAGACAAGCCGCGTGTAGGTCGCGATTTGTGCCTACGATTTCAGACGGGGGTATGGATGCAAGACCGATAAATGTATATTTTGTATTGATAAATGGTAATATCGTACTATAATATATTTGTAGTATTCTTGATCAATGTTTGAATAAAATCAAGGAGTGCTCGTTACAGAGTTTAATGGGCTATCACAAACTGACAGAAATTTGTAAAACAAGTACCCACACATTATAATATATCATAACATTAATATAAAAAGTAATGGTACATGGTAATATCTATCGATTCAACATATTTGATTTTTTTTTCACTACTTTTCAGTATATGAGTATCTACAGTATGTTAAGAAAACCCTGTCCGACCCATAAGGATAATAAAGGTTAGGTAAACACATGACCAAATATAATATAAAATTTTACGTAATCATCATAGTACCAATACAAATGAATTTTGAAATAATCTTTTTTTTCCCGCGAATTAATTCCAACTTCCCCGTAATTTGGTAATTTTTAAAAAGTGACAACACCGGTATTCTTATGAGCGAATAGCAATGCGACCACGTGCCGCGTGCTCTGCCGCCCGCCGCCCGCGCAAGGGTGCTTAATGCACATTTATTAAGTTACCTCTTTTTTGCGAAATAATATTTATTTTTTTAGGGGGATTTTTTTTTTTAATTTTTGCCCGGTTTTGTATCCATTAGTAGAATCAGTTATCGATACCTAACAACACCTTCACGGGTCGGACAGGGTTTTCTTAACATACTGTATACGTATAGTAAGACCGTAACGGCATCATGTTTTTGCAAGTGTCCTTGAATTAATTACTAGTGGTATTACTAGTGCGAATAACATAAACGAGTTCATCGCGTTAACGTAAAACAAACTCGCACTATGCACTTTGTGATATTTTTATTAAAAAAAAAAAACACGCCTCACACTAGGAATTACTCTTATCGTGGGTGCGTTTACAAACATATAAATTCACAGACACAAACAGCCAGACCCGGGACAACTACTTGTAGGACATGTTCTGAATATTTGCGGGAATCGAACCCACGACACGCAGCGCAGCAGTCAATAGCTTAACCACTGCGCTAACCGTGCTTTATATAGATGCCATGAGATTACAAAGCGCGTAGTTTCGGCCGTTTTTCATGACGACATAGTACCTTACTTATGCTATGTCAGTGATGTCGGATTGAATGTATTCCGTCGTAATGACGTTTCAAATAAAACACGAGTTATTTTAAAATCTGTAAATTTTAATTCTTCGATCCGAAAAATTACATGCGAGATTATAGGCAAATCTAAAGCTGCAGAAAGTTCTTGCAGTTGAGAATGGCCACAGTCTATTTCTATTGTTCCTACAACTGCACAGCTGATATTGATTTCTGTAGGATATGCAAAATGTTTCCATACACATACGGCATTTAAAAATAAATAGGGAATGTATGTGAATCCCACTTCTCGTTCTCCACCAATATCCATAGATTCTTAACCACAGTCTATAATTCTCCGTGCTTGACAATTTTCTTTAGTTTTGAATAAAAGAAAGCAATATTAACTATGCGTCGCCCTTCGATGAAACAGCTTGAGATTAGTTGAGGTTTTGGTGATATTTTGAGCTAAAAAAAGATATAACATACATTTTAATTAACCCTGGCAACATTGTTAGACATTTTTGTCAAGAAATGAATAGAAAGACTAGAGGTTGCGTACACTAGACGACCAATACCCGTATATAAAAAGCGAAGAGGTATATATCTTTCCATCTGTAAGTCGAAAAGTGTTATTACAATATTATTTGTGAAAAACAGAAAATAAATAAATATATACGGATAAATCACACAGATTGAGCTAGCCCCAAAGTAAGTTCGAGACTTGTGTTATGGGATGCTAACTCAACGATACTATCAGTCTTATTCATAAAACTTTAATCAATTGCTAAGCAACTGATTAGCAAAATTCTTATTCATAAAAGCTGTTTAACGCTAAGAGGATGCTAAGCAATTGATTAGTAGCTGTCAAAATTAAACATCACCGAACCGCTGTTAAGAGGATGGTTAGAGACAAAAATATGGCGGATTTTATTTGAATCAGCTGATTGATTTAATATGATCATTATGCTTCGAAGTTATTTTGTTTATAATATTGAATAGTGCGTAAATATGGATGTTGAAAACCTGTTTTTGAATTTACAAAACGACTTAGTAAAGTTATATTAGCTTTGAAACTTTTTTGACTTACAAACTTTACTCGGTAGTGGCTACAACATCGGCTACTGGCAGAAATTACCACCCACCAAACAAAGTCTTCCCGCCAAGCGATTCGTCGTGTTCCGGCATGATGTCTGGTGAAGCCGTACCGAGGACGGGTCTGGGCAGTTGTGGTGCAAAGTGTGCCGGGTACGATGCGCCAAATGTTGTTGTTGTCGGGAGTTTGGTCCTGGAGGGTCTCCAGATCAATCTCCCTCTTGCGCAGCATCGTTGGTCGTGTTGTTGGGTTTAACATTGCATAACCTCGCTCAACTGCCGTCTTCCTTTTTATTCTCTCAGTTTTTTAAGTGAATAGGCTCTTAATAAACCAGTGCGCTTTACCATCAACGATTGCATCACTGCTTGCCATGAGGCGGGATTGCGGTCAGGCACTGGTTTATAAAAGCAGTAATAAAAAAGGTGTGCTAATTTTAGATGCTACCCTATGTTTCCTTGTGTTATCTTATGTCATATCTAAGGCACAGGACTAAAAAAGTCATGTTGTGGCAGCAATACACAAATAATAAAACATTTTTTTAGAAATATTTTATTTTGATACGCAATAAAACTGTTTACATTTTTGTTCTAAAAATAATTCATTGTTTTTGTTTTCCAATACTTTTCTTCCATAAGCATGAGAGCCATTCTTGACTCCCGCGACCCTCATTCCTCATCTTTTTCACTCAGCATGGTCTTCTCCTTCGCCGTTAATGCGAGGTTGAATAATATTGCCGCTAGGTGCTAATAGTGGCTTCGTTTATAGCAATAAAACGGGTGCCTGTAAACAAATATAATAATACTGTAAAAAAGCAGTACAATAGCAGTAGGAAGGAATGTAATATATACACAAGAACCCACTTAAATTTCTTAAATAGCAAATGGATGTTTACAAGCATAAAGAGCAGCAAAATACAATGTTACTATTGGCTACTGCTTTAATTTCGTCAGTTTAGATTAGTAATTACATATAAATACAGAAATAAATACCTTTTTCTGTTTACTATAATATTATTGGAGTTTATTACTTTCACTACTATCATCACAAATACAATTATTTAATTGTAATAAATAATTTTATTTATATTCAAATTATCCGATGAAATTTCTGTCATTTTTTTTTCTGCCAAACACGACAGACAAAAAATCGTAGCTTTGACAAGTTTTTTCTAAAAATTCCATTTTTTAGTCAACTATTTTGATTATAATCTGTGCCGAACGCATAGTTTTACCTCTACTTCGTATCGCTACTAATCATCTGCTAACTAGCTTTTATGAATAAAGAAAAGTTAAGCATTGATTAAGAGCTAACTAAATGGTTAGCTAAATAGTCGCTAATGAGTGATTAACGAGTTTTTTATGAATAACACAGTATATTTATAATAGATACATATATAGATAAACATCCAAGACCCAGGCCAATCAGGAAAAGATCGTTTGCCATTATGACCTGGCCGGGAATCGAACCCGGGGCCTCCACATCGCAGGCAGGCGTGTTGACCGCTGCGCCACGGAGGACGTCAAAAAAATTTACTGATAACTGTGATATTCCAAGCCCGCCAACTCGCGTCCATCGGCTTCGGCTACTTTAAACTATTACTTATAGAAATAAAATATTTACAGGAAGAATCATTTAAAATAATCGAAGTTAAGTAAGAGTTTTTATTACACATTTTTGCTAATATCTCGAAAACTAAAAGTCCTATCAACTGAATTTTTTTTTGTAAAACTGTTTTTACACTAAAACCCTTAATTGAGCTCTAATTTTTGGTTTATACCACCATAAACAAAAAATCACATTTTCAAGTTACGTAAATTTCTAATATTTTTTTTTTTTTAATCTCCTTACAAATTACTTATGTGAACTTTTATGCAACTGTCAATATAAACTATCGAACTATTGGTTGCTATAACGTATATAGGCAATTACAAACCTATTAATTATAATCTAAATGCGAGTGTTTACTTACCTGAATAGAGTCTTCTATATTATTAGCGGATGTAGTCGGATTATTGCCTTTCATGTCTAATGATTTCTTTCTAGATTTCCTGGAACAATACGTAATTATTTAAATTCAATTTTAATAGAAAAATAGAAAAGCTAATAGTAATCATACAGAAAAATACAGTAATATATACAAGAGTATAGGTAGATAGATACTTACGCCACCAGACGCATCTACAATAGGGATGTATCCAAGGTATGAAAATCAAAAAAATAATTAGTCCGTCTTATAGATAATAAAAAAAACTAAGACCCGTATTTTTTATTTTGTCGTAATTACCAAAAACTACTGAGATATAGCGTATTAAAGTTACAGAGTGGGGGCTAATTACGTCACGCTGTGCTATATTTTGCACCACGGCGTGACGTCACGCGACATTTCAAATCAATATATCTTCCTAAGTATTTGAATGAAAGAAAAAATAAAAAATACGTGTTCAATATTTTTTATAAATCTATCTGACGGACATTAAATTATTTTTTAGGATACAAGCCAATTCTCATTTGCGAGCTAATCTATGAACTACACTGACACGATTCGCTCGTAAATATTTGCACTCACACAGGCAAACACGCGTAGTCGGCGATAGCCGGAGCAGAGCAGAGAACGACACAACCCTCCCGTCTGAATGCTAACGCACGACTGCCGCCCGCGCCCGCGCAGAGCACCTCTAAACCTGTATTTCAAAATAGGGATATTTTCTTGGCAAATTTTGATGGATTTAAATACGCTTTGGCATATCTGTAGTACCTCTAACCACAAATTTTCCAATGTAAAAATATTTCCACACATCAATGCCGTTTAGAAGTAATAACGAATATTAGTCAAAAATAGCGTTTTGCTAAATATTTTTTTAAGGCAAAAGGCAAAGTCCTACGAAAAAATCATCTTTAGTAAATGTTGTACATGAATCAATAGACAAGATATATTTTTTTCAAATCTCAAAACCAAGCCGTTAAATAGAAATTAGCTTCCTAAAGTGACCATTTTTCGCTACGAATGAGGGTAAGGCCCTTAAGTGTGAAATGAGCTTTGAGTTAGTTGTCTATAGTGTATTGACATATCACATATAATTGTTGGAATGACAACTACCTTTGTTTTTAAGCTATTGCATAGCTTCTATCGCGGGCCTTGAGCGCGGGGACCGAATACAGAAATTCCGTAACGAAAAAACCTCACGCTCCCCACTCCGACGGGCACGGAGGTGTGGCTTGAAGGCCATACATCGTCTAACGTCGTTTCAGTTCGGCAGTCTTCGGCACGGTATGTTTGTGTGCGTGCGACTACATCTTTTGAAAACAATTTATAGATTCTCAAAAAGAGCATGCATATTGCAGGGCGCGAACTCAGTTCTACACACTCGCCGTGTTACTGATAGTCGCGATGTGCTAAACTTGCGATTAATTTTCTCTCTGAAATAGGTCTTCTATAGAGATATGTCATAGACGTCATCGACGTTGTCATGGCTACCTTAAAAACTTTTCATATAATTAATTATTAAGTACTTTTATTCAAATTAATTTAGTAATGTTTTTATAAAATAGCTTTTTTTTTAACGGAAAAGTTAAGATGAATGTCACGCTAATTTTTCATTGGACTTTTAAATTATTTATAGTGTTGTTTACTAAATAAAAGCGCGTGATTATATAGAGTAAAAAGTGCTCACGCGGCCGTTTTTTCAACTGTGATTGGCGATATCCCCCATTATTGTGAAATATTTTTTTAAAGAATTTCTATAATTTGTTACACGTGTTATTGGCAAAATTGTGGTATCTATCCACAGGGACCAGATCAAGAGTTGAAGTTGAAGTTTTTATTAAATAAAATATTACAGAAAGATGTCGGTGAACAATGTTAATACGAGTACATTTAAGTGTACGAGTTGTAATATTGTTATCTCCGAAACGAAACAACGAAAGTTTAATAAAAATATGCTCGTCGGCTTTTTCTGAGGAAGACATTGATGAGGCAAAAAAGTTATTGTTTGTTTCTACGAAGACAAGACAAAAACATGTATCGAGGCGTAAGAACAAAAAGCAGAAAGACCTAAAATATACGATTACGGTGTTTAAAATCACGGATCCCGAACAATCCCAGTTTTTGTGGCATATGACCTTCACAAATTGAACGTACGTAAAGAAGTTGATGAAGGATTTATTAATTCTACGGTCAGATGTTAACGCAATCAGAAGTGATTATGTTACTAAAGATCAGCTCGAAAATATGGGACCACCATTGACGCGGTATTTTCTAGGTATTTAGAGGATATTAAGTCGCAAACTTATGTTTCTTATTTCAGTTATCATAAACCTATAGTTATGGTAATAAAACCCACATGTATTGTAAAATAATAAAAATATTTTAAATAATATTAACTTTTTATTTATTTAATAAAAGAAAATTTTATTTTCTTATCGGTCACCACGCTCAAAAAGTGTAACTTGAATTAATATCAAAGAAAAAGAAATACTGCATAAATAAAATAAATAAATAATTATAATTGCATAAATTGATACAAAATGCTATGCAATAGCTTTACCGCGGCAGTCCCCGAGTGCCACACGTCTTTTTTTTTCCGGGTTGGAAATCCTCATAGGATGTCCGCCGCCCTAGGGTGGGCGACGGGTTCTGTCAGACTTTTACTGACTAAAACCACACCGGTGTCTCTTCTATCACGAGCGCGCGTGGGGCCGCGGGAGTCTAAATTCTTCCACGCCCCACACTCTCGTGCTGGCCCGGTCTGTCCAGGCCTCGTCTCCTGCAAGGGGTAGTGGGGTGTTAAACTACCCCGTGCATCGCCTCAGAGGCGCGTGCCGACACTCGTGCGCGCCCCCGCCTCGGGGTCCATCGATAGGGGAATGACAACTACCTAATTCAATACTCACTTTACCTAAATTATCACAGGGAGGTGGTTACACAATCCCACCGCAGGGAAGCATGTCACAAAAATATAACGTCTATACTCAGCAGAAGCAATGGTTCCAATGATTTCGTCTGAAATGAGATCCTCCATCTTGATCTCATAATCCCCACCATCCAGCAGTATATAAAACGTCTCTCGAAGCGTTTCTTTGACACTGCTGTCAAGGACCGCAATCCCGTGAGAGCAGCGGCTGCTAACTACACCGTCTCCATCATCTACTTGACAAGCTTCCCCGTCCTCAGCATGCCCTCACAGAGACCGTAACCTAAACAATTGCACTTTGACAACACGTGGGCCATGAATGTTAACAAACCTTTCGCATTGTCATCATTTGGTTGGGATAGGATTGTATGGAACAAACCTACATCAGTTCTATTCAAATTCAGTGATTCCTACTGGACTCATATTGGAGACATTCCATCAATAAATGATGTACGGCCTCGACAACTCCACATTCATTCATTTTTATCATAAAGTCATTTCTTTTTTCTTTGCATGGAATGTGTCTAAATCTTAGTCCGAGAGCAGTAACAATCAGTCTTCTACTAACATTAGTATCAACTCAAGAGGCTCACACTGTATGGTTTTTACCATAAACCCTTCTCTAATGACCTTCTCTAGTGAATGAATGATTTTTAAATTTTGGTTAAAAAATTGTATAATCTAATATTATAGTTTTTCCTTTTCTATTTATTTCTTGCCGCTAATTTCGCCAATGTTTCAGTCTCTTCTTTGCCACACAACCCAATATGCGATGGGACCTACTACAATCTCAGTTTGATGCCTTTTAAAGTAATCTCATCAATTTAGATAAAATAAGCTATCGATGCACTTCTGTAGCCAACGGCACAGCGAGCTTTATGTTGTAAAGAACTTTTACTGTCTGTGCAAATGACACTGATATTGTTGACTATGACGTCAATAATAGAAATACTTATTTGAATTAAGTTAGCAGCATTGTTACAAAAATCGAATACTTGTCAAAAACAGAAAATGCTGCATGTTCTATGGTATGTTCACGTATTTTTTTTTCAGTGTCACCAGGAATTACTTCTGTATTGTGAGTGAGTTGACAAGCTCACACACATAAACGGGCAGACCCAAAACTACTATGTATAAGTAATACGAACGTTTGTTCCCTACGGGAATCGGTTCACGACACACAGTGCAATAGTCGATCGCTCAACCTAGTGGTTGAATATTATGGCGTAGTCGCCATAATATTCTTGAAGTTATATTTTTGAAGTCAATACTATAGACGTAGTGTTATGTGACTCTCACCACGCCCGAAGATCACATAAACTTCATCATCAGCAGTTTTTTCTACCAACTCGCAATTTGTGCAAGCACCCCAAGACCAAGCAAGCCGATCATAGTCGATATTGTACTTACCTGAAAAGATGAATATACAGTAATCATATTTTTATCGACGCAATATTTTCAAAGGAAGAGTAATCTCCCAGAACATTTAAACTGTATTTAAGACCACTCAAACATTAACGAAAGTATTGTTCGCAAAATATTATATTGAGCAATCGAAGTAAAGTGGTTTCTGAATAATGTGTCCCGACTCGAGTAAGAAATGGATATGATGGTTCCGCACTAAAAGGAAAAAATGCTTAAGACACATTTCTTATGTGAAAATGTCTTTTGTTTTTAGTCCTAAAGTGAAAATATTAAGATAAATGCCTAAAATGTTTTCAGTGCTATGCCGAAGATCTTCCATCTATGATAATCCCTGATCCATCTCGAGACTCCATTGCGGTTCAGCAGATGTCACTTTTCTTCAAGTTTTAGTATCCTCGTGATGTTTTCCTGCATCGTTTTGAGAGGTGCTGAAATTATTTACTTAAAATAAAGCACCAGCCATTCAGTATATCCCAAATAGAGGATTGACTATTTTAAAACTCCATACTAGTAATTACTTTTGTATCGTGGGTACGCTTACAAGCATTTAAAATCACACACACAAGTAGTCAGACCCGGAACAACTACTTGTTATACAGTATGTTAAGAAAACCCGGTCCGACTCGTGAAGGTGTTGTTAGGTATCGATAACTGATTCTACTAATGCAAACAAAACCGGGCTAAACTTAAAAAAAAACCCCTAAAAAAATAAATATTATTTCGCAAAAAGAGGTAACTTAATAAATGTGCGTTATGCACCCTTCCGCGGGCGGCGGGCGGCAGGGTGCATAACGCACTCGCATCGCTATTCGCTCATAATAATACCGGTGTTGTCACTTTTTTAAAAATTACCAAATTTCGGGGAAGTTGGAATTAATTCGCGGGAAAAAAAGATTATTTCAAAATTCATTTGTATTGGTACTATGATGATTACGTAAAATTTTATATTATATTTGGTCATGTGTTTACCTAACCTTTATTATCCTTATGGGTCGGACATGGTTTTCTTAACATACTGTATAATAGGGATGTATCCAAGGTATGAAAATCAAAAAAATAATTAGTGCGTCTTATAGATAATAAAAAAAATTTAGACCCATATTTTTCATTTTATCGAAATTACCAAAAACTACTGAGATATAGCGTATTAAAATTACGAGGTGGGGGCTAATTAAGGCACGCCGATGTATATTTTTTAGCACGGCGTGACGTCATGCGACATTTCAAATCAATATATCTTCCTAAGTATTTGAATGAAAGAAAAAATAAAAAAATACGTGTTCAATATTTTTTATCAAACTATCTGATGGACATTAAATTATTTTATAGGATACAACCCAATTATAGGCAATATAGGTAAACATTTTCATTGTGACTCGGGGCAAAAATAAATAGCTTAACCACTGCGCCAAGCTAGCTTCATCGCCGTAGCTTTGTAGTGGAAGGCTCGTAAAGAAAAAGCATCTGCCTGAGTCGGAACCCACTCCCTATAACTCCTAAGAGTCAAGGCCGTTATCACTTGACTCACAACTGCTCTGTTAAAATACAACATGTAATGTAATTAAGACACACCCTCAAACACGCCAATTATTAGAATCTCATGTTATAATCATAATCATCATCATCATCATTTCAGCCGAAAGACGTCCACTGCTGGACATAGGCCTCCCCTAAGGTTCTCCACGACGACCGGTCCTGCGCCTCCCGCATCCAGCGGTTTCCCGCGACCTTCACCAGGTCGTCGGTCCACCTTGTCGGGGGCCTACCCACGCTACGTCTTCCGGTGCGTGGTCGCCACTCGAGAACCCGTCGGCCCCATCGGGCATCGGTCCTACGGGCAATGTGTCCAGCCCACTGCCACTTTAGTGTTGCAATTCTTCGGGCTATGTCGGTCACTCTCGTTCTTCTGCGGATCTCCTCATTCCTGATTCGATCGCGCAGTGAAACCCCAAGCATAGCCCTCTCCATTGCCCTTTGAGTGACTTTGAGCCTTCTTATAAGGCCCATTGTTAGCGACCACGTCTCAATTCCATATGTCATCACTGGCAACACACACTGGTCGAAGACTTTTGTCTTGAGACACTGCGGTATTTCGGACGAGAAGATTTTTCGTAGCTTCCCGAAAGCAGCCCAGCCGAGTTGGATTCGACGATTGACCTCTTTCTCGAAGTTGGACCTTCCTAACTGGATAGTTTGTCCCAGGTACACGTAACTGTCAACAACTTCGAGAACAGAGTCTCCAATCTTTATAGGAGTCGGTACAACATGGGCCGGCTACCACAATCAACGACGGATCGACCTGGCAACACTGAACGTGCGCACACTGCGGACCGACGAGAGGGTTATTGAACTGGAGGAAGAATTGAGCAGGTTACGATGGGGTGTCCTGGGATTATCTGAAGTCCGAAGAGAGGGTGAGGACTCGATAATCCTTAAATCCGGTAACTTGCTCTATTTCCGGGAGGGCGACCATCAGTCCCAAGGTGGTGTCGGGTTCCTCGTCCACAGGTCCCTTGTGGACAATGTAGTGAAGATCGAGAGTGTGTCGACCAGGGTGGCGTTCCTGGTACTCAGAATAACCAAACGGTATTCGCTGAAGGTCATTCAGGTATACGCCCCGACCTCGACACACTCCGACGATGAAGTAGAGACTATGTATGAGGACATCTCTAAAGCCATACATAGCTCAAAAACTCACTACAGCGTTATCATGGGGGACTTCAACGCTAAACTGGGAAAACGGAGCGGTGAGGGGCTCGGACTGGGAAATTTTGGATTTGGGCGTCGGAACTACCGAGGCCACATGTTGGCTGGCTTCATGGAGAGGGAGGGACTCTTTATGATGAACTCCTTCTTCAAGAAGCGTGAACAGCGGAAGTGGACTTGGATCAGTCCCGACGGGGTCACTAAGAACGAGATAGACTTCATTATGACGACAAAAAGGCACATATTCAATGATGTCTCAGTTATCAACTCGCTCAAATGCGGCAGCGATCACCGTATGGTCAGAGGCACATTGAATCTGAACATAGTGTCCGAAAGATCTCGCCTGATGAAGTCTACGCTCCGGCCAGCACCCATCCAGATCCATAACTCCGAAGGTTTCCAGCTCGAGCTCCAAAATCGCTTCGAATGCCTAAGTGGTGACGTGGACGAATACAATGACGGGTTTGTAGAAGCTGTCCGTACGGTCGGGACCAAGTATTTTAAGACCCGCCGTACAAATAGAACTAAAAAGCTCTCGGACTACACTCTCGAGCTCATGGAGGATAGACGTGAGATGGTTTTGCGTTCGTCAAGTGATGCTTGCAGATACCGGCAGCTCAATAAGCAGATCTCAAAGTCTCTGAAGCGCGACCTACGTCGGTATAATACCGAGCGTATAACGGAGGCCATAGAGCGAAACAGAGGCTCTAAAGTTTTCGCTAGGGATCTGACTATTGGGCATAGCCGGCTAAGCAAGCTGAAGACTGACGACGGCAGGATCATAACGTCCGGGCCCGAGCTTTTGAGGGAAGTCGAGAATTTCTATGGACAGCTCTACACTTCGACGACAAAACCCGCATTAAATCTTGCTGAAGACCCTAGAGCAAGATTAACCCGACACTACACCGAAGATATCCCGGACGTCAGCCTGCAGGAGATTCAATTGGCTCTGAAACAACTTAAAAACAACAAGGCGCCGGGCGATGACGGAATAACGGCAGAGCTGCTGAAGGCGGGTGGTGAACCGATCCTTAGGGCCCTTCAGAAGTTATTTAATTCCGTCATAGTCAAGGGAAAAACGCCTCAGGCATGGCACAGAAGTGTGGTGGTACTCTTTTTCAAAAAGGGTGACAACACCCTTTTGAAAAACTACAGACCCATCTCACTTCTGAGTCATGTCTATAAGTTGTTTTCGAGAGTCCTCACGAATCGTCTCGCCTGCAGGTTTGACGACTTCCAGCCACCCGAACAAGCCGGTTTCCGAAAGGGCTTTAGCACAGTAGACCACATACATACGCTACGGCAGGTTATACAGAAGACCGAGGAGTATAACCTACCCCTTTGCTTGGCGTTTGTGGACTACGAAAAAGCCTTTGATTCGATCGAGACCTGGGCTGTACTGCAGTCTCTCCAGCGGTGCCAAGTAGACTATCGGTATATTGAAGCGCTGAAGGGTTTGTACGAAAACGCCACCATGTCAGTCCGAATACAGGACCAGACCTCGAAACCAATACCTCTCCAGCGTGGTGTCAGACAGGGAGATGTTATCTCCCCGAAATTGTTCACCGCTGCATTGGAGGATGTCTTCAAGGTTCTGGACTGGAGAGGACTGGGCATCAACATCAATGGCGAGTACATGACACACCTTCGGTTTGCTGATGATATCGTAGTCATGGCTGAGACCGCGGAGGACCTGAGTACAATGCTCGAAGACCTCAGCAGAGCCTCCGAGCGAGTCGGTCTTAAAATGAACATGGGCAAGATGAAAGTCATGTCTAATAATCATAATACATACACAGAATTTTTAATTTAACATAGTTGTACCAATTCTCAGAGAACGAAGACCTTAATGTTATTGGAATAAAGATTTTTATTTTTTTATTTTGTATTCAATGATTAAATTTGTATGAATACAAGTAGGTACTTAAAACTGTGATTTTTAGTAGTCTGTACAAACAACAGGGTTAATTTGACAATAATTTCCGTAGTTTTAATTATTTTTGGGATATTGTCACCTGCTATTATTTTTCAGTCCGATCAGATTCAGTTGAACACCAATATTTTGTATGGAGCGACTGCCTATAAGCACCTTAAGAGGGGACTCTAGTCCCAAGGAATTGGGAAAATAGGTATTTGAAGAAACTATTGCCGTCACGCTGCTTCCAACCTCTCCCGGTAAAGTGCGAAAAGGACATTTGTAGCTCAGGCTGATTTTACCTACAAAAACGTTGAACAAAAGACGTTTCGTATTTCGCTGTTTTCTTTTTCTAAACACGACAGACTTAAATATTTTTATATCAAAATTTAGAGGAAAAGTATATCTATGCTTCTATTATTATTTTTTTTTTGTCAAAAACTTATAACGTTTGTCTAATAGTCATCACGATAAATATGGGTTATTTTTCACGATTTTGAAGTATCGTATTTCTTTTATTAATTAAGTTTCGGAAAAAAATCAAATATTAGGGGCACCCACGGTGTAGAAATTGTAGAAAAAAAAATAACTGCTCTAAAAGCTTTTTTCTCGGTGGTAGGCCATAACATCGGCCGCCGGTAGATGTTACCACCCACCAGACAAAGTCTTGCGATTCGTCGTGTTCCGGCATGATGTCTGGTGAAGCCGTACGGAGGATGGGTCTGAGCAGTTATGTTGCGATGTGTGCCGGGTACGATGCGCCAAATGTTGTTGTGTTGGGAGTTTGGTCGTGGAGGGTCTTCAGATCAATCTCCCTTTGGCACAGCATCGTTGGTCGTGTTGTTGGGTTTAACATTGCATCACCTCGCTCAACTGCCGTCTTCCTTCCTATTCGCTCAGTTTTTCTGAGTGAATAGGTTCTTAATAAACTATCGCGATTATAATTATTTAAAAAAAAACATTATCTACGAAGAAAACAGCGAAATACGTTTGTATAGAGAAAGCACCACTAGAGTTCCCTCTTAATTACGTAACACGCTATTGCTTTCAGTTGGAATCAGTTTGAAGCATATTGCTAATCTATTGCGTCTTGTGTCGAAAATGTGTCTGCTCAACAACGTAAATAATAAATAAATAAATATATACGGACAAATCACACAGATTGAGCTAGCCCCAAAGTATCTTGTGTTATGGGACTCTAACTCCACGATACTATATTTATAATAGATACATATTTAAATAAACATCCAAGACCCAGGCCAATCAGGAAAAGATCGTTTTCCATCATGACCTGGCCGGGGATCGAACTTGGGGCCTCCACGTCGCGGGCAGGCGTGTTGACCGCTGCGCCACGAAGGACGTCAACAATGCGATGAATATTATTGAACTTTCATAATGAAACCCATTGCTACACAACCCAGTTTCTGTTCAATACGATACCCTTTGATAAGACTGTATTGTAAGTTAACACATTGTATTCTTAAACAGGTACAGAATAATATTTCAATAGAATTTGTTTAGTAATCATGCAAGAAGTCGGCGGCGCGGCCATTTTCTTATTATTAACCTTTATTTTTAGTTTTCCATCGTGTGGTCGTACAAAAGAATTTGGGCCTATAAAAGGTTTTCACTCACCCTCGTCAAGTTATCGACACTCGCCGATTTTATTGTCGGCCCTCGCATCAATCATGTGTGAGGAAAAAGATGATTTGCGCTTCAGTCAAGTGTTTAAGGACATGGGAAGATTCATGGCTTAATAGTATACTTCGACAAGTATAGCATTCCGTGATACAGCGGTCACAGGTGGGTAATAATGCCTAAGTCATCACCGCTGTATTTTCAATGGTGTGTTATAACTGCCTGGTTGATCTCGGTGTGGCAAGCATGATCCACTGTACTAAATGTGGTAAAACATTTTAGTGGACATATCTGTTTATAATCCCCCTTATTCATAAACGTTGCTTAAAGTTAACTAGTGATTAGCGATTGTTTAATCATAAATTTTAGACGTTTGCACATCACTTAACTTTAATCATCTTTTATGAATAAACCCCTTAAACACTGTCGTGTTCTGTGTCAACCATACTTATGTTAAATAAAATAAATGATTGATTGATTAATTGTGGAGTTCTTTAAGTACGGTTCGGCCCGCAATTCTATATAGTAAACTTATGTGCACTGAGTCAAATGACGTGCAATTAGAGATTTCCTATATCCAGCAGTGAATTGCTAGAGGCTAATTATAATGATGGTGTGCATTTATTTTAGTGACAAAAAAAACTATTTTTCTTTCTTTTTGCAGTAAAATAAGTTTGTCGCATTTGAATCGAGGGACGTGATGTCAATTTTATCGATATTTATGATGCAAGAGAAATCATAAAGTTATGAAAAATATTTTTGTGGGCTTACATCTCGATATTAACATGATGTTAGGGAAAATATAGATGGCTTTTTGTAGAAGCTTCTGCCAGCCACGTCCATTTCTACCTTCCTGTATTTATAAGAATACTTTTTTACATAGTTTACTTTTAAGTTCTAACTTTTATTTATTTTATTATCTATATTATACTCGTATATAAATCAATGCCACTTTCTTTGTACTTTTATAACTCAAGAACGGACTCACCTATCCAAACCAAATTTTTAGGTTTTGTTGTGACTAATTAATAAATGGTTTATGTAAAGTTTGAATAAAATCGGTCAAGCGGTTCTTCATTTATCACGTTTTTTGTAACAAATGAATTCAATGAACGGTGGATCATCATCTCATCTTCTATATATATAAAATTAAATGCCACTTACTTTATAATTTTTTAATTCACCAAAACTGTGTAATGGCACCAGATCGGCAGTGAAGAACTTATTGCCAAATTTAATTGAATCTACGATTTTAACTGTTATATCAAAAGGAGAAGTACCTATTTCGTTTTCACTAACTTTTTTTGTAAGCCACCTACAATAACCAAAGATAATATTATTTTCTATTCATAAAATCATTCTACACACATATAACAATCTTAAAGTGTATAGATTTTCTCAGTAATAGATTCTTTATAATCGGATCATTACCGCCTGAAATTTCAAAGAGCGTGTATGAAGTGAATGAGTTTATACGTATATAATAGGTATTTCTGTTTATGAGACACGGGAAGATTGACGAAAATGTGGGTAGGAGATTAAATACTGAATAAATAATAATGGATCTTTAACAGCATGTAAAGTTCACTCAACATCCATCTTATCACCAAACCTCCATATAAAGGATCCTCCGAAGAGACGCTTGTCTTGTCTGGTAGATGCGTGACCAACTCTGCTTGCGTGATTCTTGATTTTGAATGACGTCACTGTAATGCGTAGTTAGGTGTAAGGCGTTGTAGTTGCCGCCACAATACTTTTTTTTTAATAAGTTATAAACTAGCGCTTGTCCGCAATCCCGCCTGATGGTAAGCAGTGATGCGATCGTAAAGCGCGCTATTTTATTAAGAGCCTATTCACTCTAACCTTGAAGACACTTAAATCAAGCGTCAAGCAAAAAAAAGAAAAGGGAGCTGTACCTACGCTGGATTGTATTGCTTTTTCCTACTAAACACAACACTTTTTAATTTAATATCACTTACGATTACATTATTACAGCAACATTTTCATTATTATGACAACGCTTTTCTTCTCCATTAAAAAGTACTATCGAATTTCAACAAAAATATACATTCGTATTACTTAATAACTTTGCCAATCATTCACTACATTTTATATTCATAATAACATAACAAGAAAAGAATATTCTAATACTTAACACAAATATAATTTTACTGTTGTTACCCACTTCTTATAGGTAGGTAGGTATCAGTATTCAGCAGAGTATTGAGTTTCATTCCGCTAAAGTTAGTTAGCAAATATTCTTAACTCACACAAATTTAAATACTTTATTTGGTTTTCTATGATCCACTTTTCTAACTTTACGACATATTTTCTGAACAAATCCAACAGGATAAAGAATATTCCATTTCAGTCCCATTACTTGTAATCTTAAGTAAAAACTTAAAAAAGGTCTATTTACTGGGTGCGATTTGAACTTACGGCTCACTGATTCACGCATCTAACAGCACGCGCCTAACCGCTAGGTCATCTTAACTCATATCATAACATTGAAATTATGAACTTCAATCACTTGATGACGGCAATGATAGATGTGCTTATTTCTTGAACCTCGAAAGACGTAAGTCAAATTAAACATATTTACTCGGTGGTAGGCCATAACATCGGCTCCCGGCAGAAGTTACCACCCACCAGACAAAGCCTTGCCGCCAAGCGATTTGTCGTGTTCCGGCATGATGTCTGGTGAAGCCGTACGGAGGATGGGTCTGAGCAGTTGTGTGGCGATGTGTGCCGGGTACGAAGCGCCTAATGTTGTTGTGTTGGGAGTTTGGTCGTGGAGGGTCTTCAGATCAATCTCCCTTTGGCGCAGCATCGTTGGTCGTGTTGTTGGGTTTAACATTGCATCACCTCGCTCATCTGCCATCTTCCTTCGTATTCAGTTTTTCTGAGTGAATAGGCTCTTAATAAACTAGCGCGCTTTACCATCAACGATCGCATCACTGCTTACCATCAGGCGCGATTGCGGTCAAGCGCTAGTTTATAACTATTTAAAAAAAAAAACATCAAGCTATTGCTTTGTGAGATTGTCTATGGACTTTTGGTCGACACTGTTATGAAAAAAACTACTTAAATGAAAACGCATGCGTATTTAGATCCAGATGTATGACGGTAAAAGAAGCATCAGGAGTAAGTAAAATCAAAACTAGTGCGAGTTCTATAGTCTCTGCCTACCCTTACCTGTGCAATGAAGGTAGGAGTTTATGCAAAAAAATAAAGTTGTGAAAAAATCAGTGAAACTATTTATTTCAACCTTGATAAAAATAGTTTGACCCGTCCTTTATAAGCGTTAAGTCTACAGTGTCCTTTCTTAAGGAATGTTATAAAATAAGAAGTCACAAGGCGGATTGACCTAACGGTCCAACACCTGTCCAGGTCCGTTCAAGATTTGACGAGGGTAATCCGTGATAGAAAGTGTTTTTCGATCGTCATGCCCTTTGTTGAACTGTTTTCTAAGATTACAAAGTGAGATCTGATTTGGGTTAAGATGCAAAGTACATATATACTACTCGTGAGGCGCTTTGTGCCATAACAAAGCGCCTCACGCTTTTTTTAAAAAAATACCTTTAAATTTTTAGTTTCATATTCTTTAAAAGCATGTTTTTTTAGTTTTTTAAACTATATTTTTTTCAACTTTTTAGTTCGATATTCTTTTAAAAAAAATGAAACGAACGTATTGAAAATGGTGGGACATTTTACAGTAATGAGCCGCTCACTCGTAGTCCAAAGAGTAAGAGACGGACAAACAAACAAACAAGCAAGCAAGCAAACATACAAGTGAAGCTAATAAAAAGCATGTAAAAACGGAAAGAAATACCCTGTCGAAGGATGACGTCATTCCGTCCGCGCTGGTTGTCGCTGAAAATTAACGCTGGGCTCTGTTTTGCTTAGGGTCGGAGCATAATGTTAAGCAGCTGTCTGTTTTGAGTGGATGTGGCGTATGTTCCCTCAATATTTTTTTTTTGTGCTTTTACATTTGTTTGTGTCATGTTTTTGTACCGCTAATAAACGATTTTTTTTCTGTCGTCTAGAGCGAAGTAGAGAAGAGCCATGCAGTTTATTGTTGGCTCAATTCCATAGCAAACTACAAATTGGAAGCGTTTAAGAGTAGCTTCTGACGTTTAAAAAAGCGGCCATATAGGTTTTAGTAAAATAAAGTAGTATATATGTACTTTGCATCTTAACCCAAATCAGATCTCACTTTGTAATCTTAGAAAACAGTTCAACAAAGGGCATGACGATCGAAAAACACTTTCTATCACGGATTACCCTCGTCAAATCTTGAACGGACCTGGACAGGTGTTGGACCGTTTTTTTTTTTTTTTTTTTTTTTTTTTTTATAATTAGCCGTCTCTGTCCTTCTTGCATGGCAAGAATCCTTGTCTATCTATTTTGTTATTTTCCAGCTTAGTTTTTTACCGCTTGTTCTTTTGCGGGTTGGCTGTCGTGGGTTTCTTTTTTCCACTGTGTCTTTTCTTTTCTTTTATTGTCATCTTTCTTTTTGACTCTTATATATCTTTTGTATCTTTTAAAAATCGTCTCTTATGCTACTCTTATTTCTATTACAATTATCTTATTCCTAAATTTAACATTTCTAAACGATTCTTGCCGACGGCACAGTGCTTGGCTGTGCTGCCCTTGTCCTATTTCTTTCTATACATGTTTTTGCAACCTTGAGGCAAAACCGCTCCAGGTACGGCCTGGAGTGTTTGTCCTCCATGAGGTCGGCTATGGATGATTCCGTCAATTTTACACCAGTACTTACTTCCAGGTCGTACCTGTCGCGGTCGTGCCTCGGGCATTCTAATATTACATGCTGTATGGTCTCGGACGCCTGTGTGTCACACACACAGGCTGGACTCTCCTTCAATTTGAAGCGATGCAGGTACGCGGCGAAGCCGCCGTGACCCGTCAGGATCTGCGCCCAGATAGACGTCCTGTCGAGGCACTTCAGGACCTTGCGCGCGCGCACCACATCGGGGAAGAACATTCGCGTGACCCCAGCCGTGGCCCCGCCGGTGTACCTCCCGTTCCAGACAGCTACTGTGCCCTCCCTCAAACGTCGCTTGACGTATGAGACTGGACACCTGTCATACGCTGGGGCGACCCTGGACTGGGCCGCCGCCTGCCTAGCCAATTCGTCGGCGCGCTCATTGCCGGGGATCCCGACATGAGCTTTCACCCAAAAGAACCGGAGGACTTTACCACTCCCCTCTTGCTCCCTAATATTCTTACGAATATGGGTAGCAAGGGGATGGTGCGTTTCCGGGTTTCGGATCAAGTCGAGCGAGGATCGAGAGTCGCTGAGCACCGCCGCGCAGTCGAAGCCTCTCAGGACAACCAGGTCCGTAGCCCTGGCTATCGCGAGCAGCTCCGCCTGAAAGACGGTACACATCGGCTCCAACCTCATTCGCTTGGTCCGAATCTCGGACCCATCCCGCCAGTATGAATATGCCGCCCCGACCCCCTCATCCGATTTACTACCGTCTGTGTAAATCAGATGAGCGGGGAGCTGTAGCTGAGCCACAGTTTCGGGGAGCATATTCTCCAGACACTGATAATCAACATCTGGCTCACCGGCGGGGTGAGGGGCCTCCGTAAAGGCCCTACGCTCCTCCAGTTCGCGGGATTCCAGCTCAGCAATCGGACGTCCCCGTTTGCACTCAAACAGCCGGGCGACCTCCAACACTCGAAGATCGAGCGGGAGGAGACCCGACAGCGTGAGTGCTGCATTGAGCGACACCGTACGGTGTGACTTGGCGATCTTCTGTGCAAAGCCCCTTTGGACGGTAGCAAAGGTTCTTTGCACAGAGATCTTCTCGGCGGCTTTCGCCCAGGAGCTCGCGCCGTACAGGATGGTGGGTTCGACCACCGCGGTGTATATCGTCCTGATGATCTCCGGACACAAGCCCCAATCCACCCGAGCCATCGCCGACAGTTTCCTATACAGGTTAGTTGCCTTGCAACAAGCATATGAAATATGCTTGTTGAAGGTCAACTTACTGTCGACGATGACTCCGAGGATCTTGAGTTCGGTCACCATCGAGATGTCAACGCCACCCATCTGCACGACCGGAGTGTCATATTTAAGCTTCCGCGTGACGACCATCGCCAGAGTCTTCTCGGCGGAGAAGCGGAGCTTATTTACGACACCCCACTCGTGCACACAGGCTAAAGCGGCATTGGCATCCCGCTGGATCCCGAGCGCCGTGTGCCCAGAGAACACCAGCACGATATCATCCGCGAACGCCTGCACGTACGCGCCCAGCGCATCCAGGTTGTCCAGCAGAGGGTCCAGCAGCATGTTCCAGAAGAGAGGCCCACCGATGGAGCCTTGGACACAGCCCTTGGTCTGGGGCTTCCGCATCGTCTTCCCCGCGTAGCGCACGACTACGCTCCGGTCCCTGAAGTAATCCTCGACAAGACGCCTAAGATTAACGGGAATACCTTTCTCTATCATTCTGCACTTTATAGCAGGCCACCATGCATTGTCAAACGCCCCCTCGATGTCAAGAGAGACTATCAGGGCGGTCTCCTTCTTGTGGAGGATGCCTCTGACGTGTTGCATCAGGTCGTACAGCGCGTCCTCCGTGCTCCGCTGCGGAACGAAGCCGTATTGCCGCGCATTGGACTTGGGCAAGAAGTGCCAGCGGATTCGCCGGCACAGGATTTTCTCCAAAATCTTGCCCAGGATGGAAAGTAGTCCAATGGGGCGATACGACTTTGCGCGGGCATAGTCTGGACGCGCCGGCTTCCTTAGCACCACGACAGATGCCTCCTTCCACGGCGCTGGGAAGCACGCCAGGTCAAGACACCGGTTCAGGATGGCCAGGAATAGCTGGATATCCTGGTTAATTACCCGGCAGCATATATCGCTCGTAAAACCATCCGGACCCGGTGCCTTTTTAGGGTTGAAGCTGCGCAGAGTCCGGACCAACTCCCCCCTGGTAATCGGGGGGTCGTCGGTCTCTCCCGGTAGGCGCATGCTGACCAGATCCGCCCGACCTCTGATGACGGTGTGGACCTCAGAGTCCACAGACGCGTCATCATCGGCGAAGAATGTTCTGGCCAGCAGCGCGACCGATTGATCCGGGCTCTGCACAACTCCACCCTCCACGAGTAGCTGGTCCTCGGGACGACCCGACGCCCTTCTCAGCACCCGAAAGATACCGTCCCACATAGACTCCCTTTCTTGCATCGAGCAGAACTGCTTCCAGCTCGCAGTTTGGGCGCTGACTGCCCTCCGCTCGTACTCCGCCTTGGCACTCAGGTAGTCTTCCACAACATACTGTCTGCGACGCGGCGCGGCACAGCGGATCCTACGCCGCTTTGTGTTCACGTCGCGCCGCAGCCTTTCAAGCTCGTCGTTCCACCAAGGAAAGCCCTTCTTGGGTTGGGGTGGTCTGTGCGGGGGGATAGCCCTCCCGCACGCTTCGGATACGGACTCTATATAGTCCGAGACCACCCCTTCAAGCTCGCCCCTCGTTTGGGCGTTGGATATCCGCTCCAGGGTGAGCCCTCGAGCGGATATCCCGCTTTGCATTTCCTCGGTGAGACGACCCCAATCAGCCTTCCGGGTGTTGAAGCGCCGACTCGTCCACCGGGTGTTACCCCCGGAGGGCACCTTGAGACCCAGAACCACACGTATCGCCCGATGATCAGAACTTGTCACGGAGTCGTCCACTTTCCACTCAAGGACGCTTCTCAACAGCCCCTGGGTGCAGACGGTAACATCGACATGACTCGTGTACCGCCTGCCCCCACGGACCGTATCGAAGGTGGGGACGACTCCTTCGTTCAATACGTGCAGCTCCATATCATCAAAGAACCCCCTCAGGGACTCCCCCCGAGAGTCCTCCTCGACGCTCCCCCACCACGGACTCCATGCGTTCCAGTCCCCTCCCATGAGGATCCTGCCCGTGCCGACCCGGCCCATGAAGTCACGTATCTGCAGAAGGTACGGCTCGATATCCTCCGTGCCCTCAAGGTATACAGAGACAGCCGCCACGGTCCAATCGCCCACCTTTAAAACGACAGCCACGATATTCTCGGTGATGATTAGAGGGTTCACAAGAACCTCCAAGTCATCCCGGAACACCATGACTGCCGCTTTGACGGGTTTGGTCCTAGCAGACTCCCTCTGCACCACCCTAACGCCACGGAAGCTACCGACCCGCCCCTCCGCGCCAACGTAAGGCTCCTGGACCAGGGCGACACCGACACCACCCCCATGGGCGGACAAGACTAACTCCTGAGTAGCAAGGCGGCCGCGCTGGAGGTTGGCCTGTAACGCTATAAAGCGGTCCTTGCATTCACTATCCACTGCGGGGCCCTCAGCAATAGCTTATGGAGGAGCGCGCGATACCGTCCCACTTCTGCCTTATCGGACAGCCGCCGTCGAACGCGTTGTGTCCCGCCGTCTGCAGTCCGGCCCGGTCGCAGTTCACACAGACCGGGGCCTTCCCGTCCACGCGGGAGGGGCACTTCGCACGGTCGTGCTCCCCCCCGCAGTGGGCGCAAAGGTCCACCTTCTGCTTGCAGAATCTGCGGCCGTGGCCGTACCCCAGGCACCGGGAACACTGCACCAACGGCGACTGGTCCTCGGCAGTCAGGCCCTGTATATCGATGTACAGGGTCTCCGCCTCAGTCAGCCTGCGCCACACCTGAGGGGAGACCTGCAGCACCACATGGGCCTGGAGAGGGTTCCGCGCCCTCCTCCTGTAAACCTCCTTGACCCGAAAGTGGGCCTCGTCCATGCCGAGCCACAACTTCCGATTCTGCATCTTGAGAGACTCAATGATGTCAGCCTCGGAGTTGTAACCCAGCAAGTTACGAATGACCACTCGCGGGTCTCGGTTTGCCGCGGGCTGTGTGTCGAGGCCGTCCCGAGCATTGAGTCGGCTCTGCGCCTTCTCCAGCTCCGGCCTGTTCCCACAGCAGATGACGATCTTACCATCTCTGACTTTCCTTATCCTGTCGACCTGGATTCCCGTTTTACGGGCGTCTAGGGCCTCCCTAACTTTCAAAATCACGTTCTCGCTCGTGTCATTCTTCTCCTTCGATGAGACGACCAGCGCATGGTTCGGTCGGACGGGGAGAGGGCGGGCCTTTGTCTTGGAGGCCCTCAACTTCTCGGCGTACGTTGTCGCCGGGACCTTGAGGGTCTCCACGGCCTTTCCGGCCTCCCTTACGGTTTCCCCGTACTTTTTCACACTCTCCCCGACCTCCCCAACCCTTGCCCTGATCGTCTCCACCTTTTCATGCGTCTCTTTCGTTCGGTGTTGGACCGTTAGGTCAATCCGCCTTGTGACTTCTTATTTTATAACATTCCTTAAGAAAGGACACTGTAGACTTAACGCTTATAAAGGACGGGTCAAACTATTTTTATCAAGGTTGAAATAAATAGTTTCACTGATTTTTTCACAACTTTATTTTTTTGCATAAACTCCTACCTTCATTGCACAGGTAAGGGTAGGCAGAGACTATAGAACTCGCACTAGTTTTGATTTTACTTACTCCTGATGCTTCTTTTACCGTCATACATCTGGATCTAAATACGCATGCGTTTTCATTTAAGTAGTTTTTTTCATAACAGTGTCGACCAAAAGTCCATAGACAATCTCACAAAGCAATAGCTTGATGTTTTTTTTTTTAAATAGTTATAAACTAGCGCTTGACCGCAATCGCGCCTGATGGTAAGCAGTGATGCGATCGTTGATGGTAAAGCGCGCTAGTTTATTAAGAGCCTATTCACTCAGAAAAACTGAATACGAAGGAAGATGGCAGATGAGCGAGGTGATGCAATGTTAAACCCAACAACACGACCAACGATGCTGCGCCAAAGGGAGATTGATCTGAAGACCCTCCACGACCAAACTCCCAACACAACAACATTAGGCGCTTCGTACCCGGCACACATCGCCACACAACTGCTCAGACCCATCCTCCGTACGGCTTCACCAGACATCATGCCGGAACACGACAAATCGCTTGGCGGCAAGGCTTTGTCTGGTGGGTGGTAACTTCTGCCGGGAGCCGATGTTATGGCCTACCACCGAGTAAATATGTTTAATTTGACTTACGTCTTTCGAGGTTCAAGAAATAAGCACATCTATCATTGCCGTCATCAAGTGATTGAAGTTCATAATTTCAATGTTATGATATGAGTTAAGATGACCTAGCGGTTAGGCGCGTGCTGTTAGATGCGTGAATCAGTGAGCCGTAAGTTCAAATCGCACCCAGTAAATAGACCTTTTTTAAGTTTTTACTTAAGATTACAAGTAATGGGACTGAAATGGAATATTCTTTATCCTGTTGGATTTGTTCAGAAAATATGTCGTAAAGTTAGAAAAGTGGATCATAGAAAACCACATAAAGTATTTAAATTTGTGTGAGTTAAGAATATTTGCTAACTAACTTTAGCGGAATGAAACTCAATACTCTGCTGAATACTGATACCTGCCTACCTATAAGAAGTGGGTAACAACAGTAAAATTATATTTGTGTTAAGTATTAGAATATTCTTTTCTTGTTATGTTATTATGAATATAAAATGTAGTGAATGATTGGCAAAGTTATTAAGTAATACGAATGTATATTTTTGTTGAAATTCGATAGTACTTTTTAATGGAGAAGAAAAGCGTTGTCATAATAATGAAAATGTTGCTGTAATAATGTAATCGTAAGTGATATTAAATTAAAAAGTGTTGTGTTTAGTAGGAAAAAGCAATACAATCCAGCGTAGGTACAGCTCCCTTTTCTTTTTTTTGCTTGACGCTTGATTTAAGTGTCTTCAAGGTTAGAGTGAATAGGCTCTTAATAAAATAGCGCGCTTTACGATCGCATCACTGCTTACCATCAGGCGGGATTGCGGACAAGCGCTAGTTTATAACTTATTAAAAAAAAAGTATTGTGGCGGCAACTACAACGCCTTACACCTAACTACGCATTACAGTGACGTCATTCAAAATCAAGAATCACGCAAGCAGAGTTGGTCACGCATCTACCAGACAAGACAAGCGTCTCTTCGGAGGATCCTTTATATGGAGGTTTGGTGATAAGATGGATGTTGAGTGAACTTTACATGCTGTTAAAGATCCATTATTATTTATTCTCTGCTGCTGACAGCTGCTTAACATTATGCTCCGACCCTAAGCAAAACAGAGCCCAGCGTTAATTTTCAGCGACAACCAGCGCGGACGGAATGACGTCATCCTTCGACAGGGTATTTCTTTCCGTTTTTACATGCTTTTTATTAGCTTCACTTGTATGTTTGCTTGCTTGCTTGTTTGTTTGTTTGTCCGTCTCTTACTCTTTGGACTACGAGTGAGCGGCTCATTACTGTAAAATGTCCCACCATTTTCAATACGTTCGTTTCATTTTTTTTAAAAGAATATCGAACTAAAAAGTTGAAAAAAAATATAGTTTAAAAAACTAAAAAAACATGCTTTTAAAGAATATGAAACTAAAAATTTAAAGGTATTTTTTTAAAAAAAGCGTGAGGCGCTTTGTGCCATAACAAAGCGCCTCACGCTTTTTTTTTTTAAATTATTTTTAAATTTTTAGTTAGATATTCTTTAAAAGCATGTTTTTTTTAGTTTTTTAAACTATAATAATAATAAGCCTTTATTTAACCATGAATTTCTTTGTTCTAAATAAAAAATTATGTATTTCGAAAAAAAAAACAATGAAAATAATAGTAAATATATAAGATATAAGAGGTATGGCAGCTTTCCATACATCATTTTAGTTAATAAATAAAGTAAGCGTCTATTTATGAAATATACCTTGTTTGAAAGAGCATGTATTACTGTTTCAAAAGAAAAAAAAATCGCTATTTTAGGAGGCCGAGTTTTTGAGTTATTAGGCTTAGAAGTTTTGTAGGTTATGTTATTATTGGTCAATGTTTTGTCCATTGTATCATTAAACAATCATTTATTAGTATTCTTAAATTGAAATAGCTAGGTGGCAGAATGATAATTACGCCAAGTAGTTAAGATTATTAATGATTTAACAGGTTAAGCAACCTGGGATATGTGTCCAACGAGGACGATAGACAGAGAAGGCTGTTGAGTGGAGATTATGAGATATCAGTGATCAAATATCATTTAAACTAATATATGTAGGTATATTACGGGATTATTTGTGATGGTAGACGTTTTCGCATGTGATATTGCGTCACAGAGAGGCAATATTACAGTCCATAAACAGTCCGAGTCGTATAATTACAAGCGAAAACAAAAGTCCTTAGGCAATCCGGGTCAAAAACAATAAAGAAAACAGGAAAGCAGCGAAAACGGCGAAAACACACAGAACACACACTAGCGCGGGCGCAAGTGAACTATGATTTTTTTTTGGTTGAAAACCCTTCAAAACAAAACGAAACGTCACATTATTTTTTTACAGCTCTGGATGGAAGTGTTTTTAGCCAGCACCCATCCAATTTATCTGTTAAAAAGAGTTTTTGACTCAGTACTTGATTCATTAATCAGCATGAAATGTACTAGGCATAATCGTAAACAATTTAAATCTTAAATCTACAGAAAATATTAGAGATTTTACATTGCAAACAATAATTATTTAGTCTGGCAACCTTTTATAATAAAAAATGGCCACTCCGGAAAAGCAATTTACATAATATCTATTTTTAATTAATTACTTTATAACCCGGCTTTAACTAAATATGAAAAAGTTATCGAAAATCATATTAAAATATTTTATATTTTTTGGTTGTTACGAGTTTTTAAGACGCTCTTAAAACCTTGAACTAAAAATCTGCCATACCTCTTTAGATTTCATGACGATTCATGGCCCTTTCAGTATAGACCTCCTCCAAGTGCCTCCATTTATTTCTATCTTTTGCCACATTTAGCCAATTTCTCCCTGCGGTCTTTACTATCTCATCGCTCCAACGGTTTCTAGGGCGGCCTTTGGGTCTTTTCCTCTTACTAATTACTTATACTTTTTTAAACTATATTTTTACTTATAGTTTTTAAAAGGTGCACCCCAAACTTTACAATTGTTACTCTACCTCTCTGTAGGTACATTGTTACTCTGTTCTCTAGACTAAGATGTTACTGGGTATTATGGCTATTATTGTAAGGTATTTATTTAATTATCTTCTAAGTCGCTTCTCTTATAACGTGACTGATTAAGTAGTTTTGTGTAAGATTAATTCATTGATTAAAATAAAATAAATCCTAACCTTAGGAGGTTAGGACTTATTTAATATTAAGACTATTAGTCTTTAACGATAGGTCGTTAAAGACTCTTTAATTCTTACAATATTTCTGACTCTGAGCCTTTAATCAAAATTTCAAAGTATATAACAGACATAAAGACAAAACACAACACACGCACCAACATAACACTCTTTTTCATCAGTTAACATCGCTTTAAAGGTACACGCTTATTATCTTAGGAGAGACAACAGTCCTATGGTACCACGTACATTTAGGTCAAGCTATAATTCCCCGGCTCAATCCACAATTCTAACCACAGAACAATCTACATTTCCGGCATGCATCAATATAAGCGAACCGTACCTTGGCAATAATCACCTGCTTCATATCATAACTTTCACAAAGGAATTTAAGGTTTCTATTCTTAGTTACAAGGTACAAAGTTGATTGTTTTGTGGAACTGTAAAGCTTGTGCTGCTACAGTAACGCGTGATGCGTTAATACCTAATAATGATGAATAGCTTAAATCGCATTGCTACCTAGTGGATTTTGGATTTCCATCATATTGACAGGATTAGCCAAATTAGCTGATTGATCAGGGCGCTCCGGACGTATATTCATGTTCATCATCATCATGCCAATGTCCAACTCCCATGCGCACTGATCACGTCAAATATCTTGGTGTTGAAATAGATGCCCGGTTACGCTGGGATAGACACATCGATGCCTTAACCTCGAGAACACTGAAACTAATATTTATTTTCAAGTCACTTAGAGTGTCAGCGAACACTGATACTCTGAAAATGGTGTTTTATGCTCTGTGCCAGTTCGTTCTTGGATACTGCATCAGTGTATGGGGCGGTGCAGCTAAAACTATTTTTCTCAGAGTGGAAAGAGCCCAGAGAGCAATACTTAAAGTGATGCTACGAAAACCTTATCGCTATCCAACAGCTCAGCTATACTTAGATTGTAAAATCCTAACAGTTCGTCAACTCTTCGTATTGCAATCCATACTTAAAAGACACGCCAGTGTCCTACCGTCTAATCCCAATAAATGAACAAATATTCCCCCAGGTTCACAACATAAAAGTACTTTTGCCCAACACCAATACTTCACAATAAGTTCACTAATCTATAAGAAAATCCACAATGAATTAAACATGCGTGATTATAATAAGTTTAAGCTAAAGGCTGAGCTGATGGAATGGCTACTTAAGCAAGACTATGCACAAACAGAGTCATTGCTGAAATACATTGCCTAACATATACAGTTTTAGTTTGCTCTTGCTTTATATAAATACCTCACACTCACTACTCTCATTCACTAACTTTACACCTAGTATATAATAATAATAATGTATTATGACATAATTATTATTATTATTTACTTATAATATTATTGTATTTATTTTGTAAACTTAAATCTGAATGTTGACAAGAGCAATAAGTGGCGCAATCCACAGGTGAATCTATAAACCCTTTTGTAAGTAACCTTAGTACTGAATACTGTCTCTTAAGATACAGGTCACCCTAGTTTGAGACAGGGCTCACAATATCTGTATACAGACTTTTGTACCATTGTTTAGCATTTAGTTAATCTGTGTATACTAATGTATGTGTCATTATGTCAATAAATTATCATTATTATTATATTGGGCATGTCTGTGGTGAATGTGCTAGTTGGACATAACTTACCTTAGGTAACCTGGATGGCTTTAAACATACTCCAGACCTGGCAACTTTAAAAGTAAACTGTATTCTTTTAAACTTGTTCCTTCGCCTTTGTGTCAATGTTCTACATCGAACTGTGAATTTGAACAGTCCGCACATCACATCTTGTATTCTTTGGTAGAATGAACGCAATATTATGAATCTGGAATCAATTGTAAGAGCACATACCTACTTAGGATCCATTAACTTAATCAAATTTTATTCCATGGTGCTTGGCAATCTGGGCTTCTCCCAGTTGCAATAATGTCCCTTTGTACCGATTGGCCTAGTTCTGTTCTGTCTCCTGCTTGTTATGGAGGGAAGTGGAAAAAATATATTTTTTCTTACTCCTCCGCTATTCTTTTCTGATTAATTTCGTTGCGGGACCCAAGACAGTTGAATCGTTACTCCGGGACTCGTCTAGCTTCATTGCTCGCCGTTTTTCTGGCGGTCTCCACTGTTGATTCTGGAGTTGCAGTGGGTGGGAAAAAGTGTGGCGGGATTTGTCGCACTAAACAAAAGTGAAGTGCATAATTATGTGGTATTGTTCCACATGCGATGGGACACTTTTTAATGAGTCCTACGTGTCGTATTAGCTGCACGTTATAGGAACAGATGAACGCTGCGGATGGTGTTAAACAAGGGTCCGACTTCTGAGCCGATTCCATTTAGATTGGTAAGAACACTGTTTGAGCTTGCTATTTCCTATGTCCTACCCCCGTCCTAAATTCTAATCACCGACACCGTCTACCTGCTGAGCGTGTGTGCTTCTACCCATCAGTGCGTACAAACTAGCAGCGCGAAAATGCCGGCCATATTAACGCATTGCCAGAAAACTAATTAAACTCGTGTCTGAACTGGATCAAATCGTGGAAAAGTAAACAAAACCCCTGCAGGGAGTGACTGTCCACCCATATAACTAAAAACTACATATATAAACCGTGAAAGTGTATGTGAATCAAGCAGCGGACCGCCGGAATAGTGAGTACACGCCTGTATCATAATTTTCCTACTTCCCTTCGATCCTGCGGCTCTTCATATTATCTTCTGCGAAGAAATCTCGTCCAACCTTCCAACCTGGACAGATCATTAAATGATTCAAATGGCCTAGAGCCTATGGCTATAAAAAACGCCGTCCAGGTCACGTCAGATACACTAAAAAGAAAACCTATTCGAAGTCATTTAGGTATATAACAGCATTTTCCGATTAAAGAAACCTCAATTCTCATTCCTATTAAAATAATATTTATGGCATCATCTGACCTATACCAGCACTTAAAACATACATTTCTGTGACTTAAATAGTCCATTTTACAGAGATTTAAGTCCCACGAGCTCTAAAATAGTACACGTTACAATCCGAGTTAAGTGCCGTGCAATACGAACCGAAATAATCAGAGAAATATGGTGCAAGATCAATGACTGTAGGTGCTCTCCAACGCACGGGAGTGTTACATAGCCAACTTCCTAACCCTAGGCTGCCACTCAGTTTTGATTAATAAAACAGAATAAGCCCGCAGCCATGGTGGCCTAGTAGAGTCGTGGTGGCCTAGTGGTTAAAACACCAGACTCTCAGACAGAATTATCGGTGTGCAGGTTCGATTCCAAGTCAGGCGATTGGTACCAATGTAACTTTTGTAAGTTATATGTAGGTACTTTATAAGTGTATCTTGGACACCAATGACTGATTAAAAGGTGAATTAAAACATTTTGAGGAAACCTGGACTTTAAGTCTAAAATCGCTAATCCGCATTGAACAAGCGTGGTGATTACGCTCAATCCTTCTCTGTATTAGAGGAGACCTGTGCCCAGCAGTGGGACGATAAAAAGGTTGATGATGATGATGAAGTTGGCAGCCACAGATTTTAAACGAATCCTCAATCTCATCTTCCATAACCGTATTTAATATAAGACTAAAAATAGTTTCTCTGCAATGGAGGTACATAACACTGTGATTAGCGTTTAAAAGAGTGTCCGTGTAGTTTTTTAACTATATTCTTCTCTAAAAAGAGATTTAACACGTGTGAGCACGATCTACTTGCTGTAAATCATCTATTTGTTGGGTTAGTCTTTTATTGACTTGATAGTGCTATGGCTGTTGAGAGTATGTCATGCTCACTCAAATGTCTCGCTGGTGGTGGCGTGTGTGTTTGGTCATTAGGTTCCCTTCAATATGGTTGAGCTGAATGATGCTGATCCATACGTCATGTTCGTGAACGGACGCCGTCAGAGGGGACTGGTCATCTCTTAGCTGCTACGGCGTATTTTAATTTCTGAATTGTTGTTTTTTTCCATAATGGACGCTCTCACCGTACAATATATTTCTGCATCGTTCTCACACGATTGATTTCAAAATGAATAGAATAGAATAGAATAGAATACTCTTTATTATGTACACCATATAGATTACAGAACATAAATAAAAATATTTACAAAGGGTGACACAATGGGCGGTCTTATCGCTAAGAGCGATCTTTTACAGACAACCTTTGGATGGAATTCTAAGAGGTAGGATAAAGAAGTAGTGTAGGTAGTCTACAGTGTACTATTTACATAGATTATACAATAAATATATACGTTAAGTGTATCATACTAGTTTAAATAAATTTATACAACTAATTAATAAATATCATACAAGAGCACATTAAATATAATAATATGTTTAAAGAGAGAGGAAGTGCTTTTTTATCATAGTTTTAAAAGTAAACAGTGTTTGAGCACGCCTTACGGACACGGGCAAGTCATTCCATAGCCGAACTGCTTGTACAGTAAAGGATTTATCATAGAAACTAGTGGAATGCATCGGCATGTCTAATATCAGGTTTTCCGATGACCTCAGATATCTATTATGTGTGTCATGAAGGAACTTGAAACGTTCTTTAAGATAAGAGGGGGTTTTAGGATTAAACAAAATGTTGTAGAGCTGAAATAGTATATGAGAATTCCGGCGAAGACGTATGGGAAGCCACTTAAGCTTTGTACGAAATTCAGATATGTGATCATATTTGCGCAGGCCAAATATAAATCTTATGCAAAAGTTTTGAAGTCGCTCAAGTTTATCTAGTTGTGCCTCAGTAAGATCTGGATAACTGACATCTGCGTAGTCAAGGATGGGAAGTAGAAGTGATTGTGCAAGCGCAGTTTTAGTGGCAGTAGGAAGAAAGTTCCGTAACCGTCTCAGAGACTTACCAGATGCAAAAATTTTGCGACTGACATCCTGTAGCTGTGGATCCCAGGAAAGATGCTTGTCGATCCAAACCCCAAGGTTCTTAACCTTCTCACTGAACGGAATAACAGTACCATTAAACTGAACTTGGGGAAGTAGCGACCAGTCTATCCTGGGGAACATTCTAGAACTGCCAATAACAATGACCTGAGTCTTCGATGGATTAACATGCAGCCCATGCGCCTCACTCCACTCACAGATTGAGAACAAATCCTTGTTAATAATTTGAATGGCGCCAGCTAGATCTGAGTGGCCAGCTTGTTTATAAATCTGCAAATCATCTGCATAAAGGTGGTAGGAGGAAAGAAGGTTTTTGGTGATGGAGTTGATAAATACTGCGAAAAGTAAAGGAGATAAAACGCCGCCCTGAGGTACACCGGCAGAAGTATAGCACCACGAAGAGCAAGACTCTTCTATGCATATACGTTGCCGACGGCCATACAGGTAACTACGAAACCAGTCAATCGCCGTTGGAGATATGTTAAGCGAGCGAAGCATGCCAAGTAGGATATCGAAATCGACATTGTTGAATGCATTACTAAAATCCAGTAAGCAAAGAACCGTCAGATTTCCCTGCTCCATACCCAAACGTATGTCATCAGTGACATTAACTAAGGCTGTAGTGGTACTGTGACCAGGACGAAAACCAGATTGGAAAGGATTCAGTAGACTATTCTTACAAAGAAAAGTACTAAGCTGATGATGAACAAGGCGTTCTAGGACCTTGGAGAGGAAAGGCAAGATGGATATGGGACGGTATTCAGAAAACGAAGTTGGATTGGATTTTTTGGGTAACGGAATGACTTTGGCATCTTTCCACATCGATGGAAAGGCACCATAGGATACAGAGTAGTTAAGGATGTGGCACAGGATAGGAAGGATCTCGTCGAGGACAGGGAGTATCATTTTCCGACTTACACAATCACTACCGATTGCGTTGGACGTGATAGAAAGTATGCTCTTCTTAACATCACAATCAGTGAATTGACTAAAAATGAATGGGTCATGATCCGGTGTTGGAAGGTTCGAAAGATTGTTAATTGTATTCGCCTTTATGATCCCATTACAGTGGGACGAAGAGGAGAAGTGTTGATTCAGTAGATCAATATTTAAGTCTTTGGGAAGCGATTCTTGGCGAGATTTTCCAACACCCATGGATTTGAGAAATTTCCAAACTTTTGCTGGATCTCCGTTTTCAACGGAAGTGTGGATATAACGGCGTTGTGCATCTCTACATACCTTATTGCAGCGATTGCGTGCATCAACAAGGATCTCCCAGTTCGAAGGCGAGGGCCGGCACTTATATTTAGTTTTAGTCACAGCCTTTCTGTGCATGATAGCCCTAATATCATCTGTAAGCCATGGCGCCGGAAGATGTTTGATTTTCACTGCACGAATTGGAGCGTGAATATCATACAGCTGCACCAAATGATCAGTAAGTAGCCTGATTTTATCATCCACCGATTCAGCATCAAATAAAGAAGCCCAGTTAATGTTGGCAGCGTCTCTTCGGAGATCATCAGTATTCATACCACCAAAATTGCGCTGCAGGAGAACTTTAGGTTTTGCCTTAGGTGGGCGAATTTTATAGGATAGGAATAATAGATGATGGTAAGAAAACATGTCAGCTGGGCATTGACCATGCTTGCTGACGTGTTGCGGAGAAGAAACAATGAGAAGATCTAAAAGTGAAGGATTACAGTTAGGAAAATGATGTGTAGCACTCAAAGGTAGAATTGAAAGATTTGAAGACTGGACTATTGATCGAAGAGAAGAAGAGCGGAAGTCGTTTTTTAATAAGCAAGTATTGAAATCCCCCATAATGACTGTATGACTGTAAGAGGGTGTTAGGTTTTCTAGGATCTTTTCAAAGGAAGACATGAAACTTATGCGTGACGAAGGGCAATAATAAACACCCAATAGAACTCTTACATGGTGTAGGGTTACTTCCAAAAAGAGATGCTCGCCACCATGTTGCGGTGGAGGCTGTGTGGACATATCAACAATTGAAAAAGGAATATGTGAACGAAGGTATATGGCAACACCACCACCACCGCCACTCCCGCGATCATTTCTTATCAGTTGATAACCCGGCAAGGAATAGGAAGAAGAAGGTAGGCAAGGCTTTAGCCAAGATTCTGAGACAAGGATAGCGTGGATGTTCTTACAGTCAAGGTTAACTAGCATGTCAGAATAATGTGCCGGAATACTCTGGGCATTTATATGGACTACATTGAAATTCTTAGATACATCGGAAAACTGAGACTCAAGGGTGTCAGCAAGGGACTGAAAGCTAACAGAGCTGTTATTACTACAGACCGACAAAAAGCCTTCAGTGTCACTATCGTCATTGTTATATGACATCAGCACTTTAAAAAAATAATAACAAACGTAATAAAAATATATAAATATTTAAAATAAAAGTAATAATATAAAAAGAACAATAATTTAAATCCACCCGCCAGTTGAGTGTTTACAAATTAAACATAAAACAACACTTAAATAATTTCATCATCTGGGTAACAGTGAGATATCACATAGGTAAAAATTATAATATATTTAATTTTGTATAATGAAGAGAGGTAACAAAAATATGTACAAATATAATAAATAAAATTAATATATAACAAAATATGTCCTTGGCACACTGTCTTCATCTGGCACGCACACCGTCACTCCATCCCTAAAGTTTCTGAACGAAAACTTCAAAAATAGAATGACACATGACGCGAGTTAATGAATTGACAGCTGACAGGCCGAAATAAAATGAGTAACAATATATACCTATGAATACGTAATACAAATAGAAACAAATATTTACATTGTACATAATATAATATGTATGTGGAAAGATAAGGATATAAAATTTTTAAAGGTTACAAGTTATTAATGAAACCTGCTACCCAGATGATACTCGCCAAAAGAACGAGAAATAAAGAGCGCACCGGCTTACTTCTTCTTCGCGGCAGCACGCCGGGCTTTCTTCGGTGCTGGTGATGGAGACAGCGACGGGGACAGTGTTGAGGCGCCAGGGGACATGGCTGTTTCACTCACCTGCTTGATGTTGTTGAGATCATCCATGCTATTTACTCGTTGCCGGGAGCCGTCAGAGCGAAGAACATATATTTGTCCCTGCTTAGTCCAGCAATTCGTTTCACCAAGTTTTTCACGCGCTGACATAAAGAGCTGATGCCGCGATCTCGTCAAAAACTCTGAAACAGTTATCCCAGTACCCTTCAACTTTGCTTTGGCAAACCAGATGCTGTCTCTGATGCCGACGTCCTGGAGCTTGACGAGAATGGGCCTGGGTTTGCTAGCACCCGCTTGTCTACCCAACCGGTGGCACCGCCTGATGTCAGCAACAGCAAAATCATTCAACTTCAGGTGACATCGCACAACCTCAGCGACGACTTGTGTGGGTTCTTCCTTGGCCTGCTCAGTGATTCCATGCAACAAGATCATCTTGCGACGCCCACGCATCTCCAAGTTGTCGAGTCCCTGAGCCAAAACTTCCAACTGCCGCTGAAGACAGACCAATGCCTCAAGAATAAATTTCTTAAATGCAGTGAAGTCTGCAACCAAACCGTCACTTGTGCAGCTTGCAGTTCCCGAAGGGTTGCTTTGCAATTCTGCTTCAAAGGCTGTCATCCTGTTTTGGAACAACAACTTCATGTTCGAAATTGAGGCTTGCATTGCTTCCATTGTGAAATTTTAAAATTGTGTGTTGTTTATAAAAGTTGTGTATGTAATTTAGGAGATAACACTAGACTGGTAGGTACCTTAGTTTAGCATGTATAAGTGTACATTTAAATATGAAAATAGTATATATTTATAACTTAAATAAATTTTTAAAAATTGAGCAAAAATTTTTAACACTTGTACGTACAACTACCTAATGAATGATGTAATCAAATATTTGTATCAATAGCTTGATAATTTAAAAGAGTGTCCATGGAGTTTCTTGCCTGTTCTTCTCCATAGGTACCTACTCTTTGGAATGGGCGACTAGCTTCACGTTACTGGCTGACCGACCTTCTGACAATTCAAAAGTGCCTGTAACTGGCTTATTTGAAATAAATGCTTTGATTTGATTTGATTTGAACAAAAGTACAATATGTAATTTAATGTTTTTGTTTCTTCATAAAATATTTTGGCTTTGATATAAGCAACTTAATTGTTGGTTCTTCTTTCTGAATCACTGACTCCATTGACAATCCAAAAGTAAATCTTCTTCTTCGTCTCAAGCCTATAGAGGCTCACTGCTAGACAAAGGTCTCCCCCAAGGCTTTATATGAGGGCCGGTCTTGTGCTGCCCGCATTCATCGGCATCCCGCGATTTTAATCAGGTCATCGGTCCTTCCTACACTCCGTCTTCCGGTATGTGGCTGCCACTCCAGAACCTTACTGCCCCATCGATCATCGATTCTACGAGTAATGTGAAGCACTTAATTTTAGCGACTGAAAGAAATATGTCGGTGACTTTAGTTCTTTTGCGGATCTCCTCATTTCTGATTCGACCGCGCAGTAAAATCCGAGCATAGCTGAAAAAAGTGAAAAAGAAAGTAAATGGTTTTATTGAAATAGATACACGGAGTGTAAGCTTGTAGTTTTTAAAAAAGAATGTTCTATGAAAAGAAGCAATCACATTCGCTCAGTATTCTATGCCTACATCAAACATAGGGGCCGTAAATAAGTCTCCTAACAAATACGCAACCGGGAGAGTGAAGTCAATCCGGTTACGTTTCTATTTCCTTTTATGAATGACCGTTGCGCTAACGTTTTCGATTGCGTTTTGTCTGTTTTATTTTCAAACTCGCTCCACCTGTTTTCATGCGGTAGCTTTATTGAGATTTACGTGGGTTGCGTAATAACTTGTTGGTTTTTAACAGAATTGCGGGTAGTGGTGTAAATCACTTTTATTTTTGAATGTTTTAAAACTTCACTGGACCGTATTCTATACATTATGAACGTATTTATTTTAGCGAGTCCACACCGCGAGAGTACAAATTATTTTTTATGTAAAAATATTTTTGTTTTATGCACATATCAATGTTTGTATGTGATGTGATACCTAATGTCACTGTCAGGAAGTGTATTGTTGTGTTTACAGACGCTTCAAGTCATTTCTTGTGTGAATGTTAGGACAGTAAGTTATATAATTTGTCCTTTACCCACGATACAGGAGTTGCAAAACAGGTACAATACCTAGAATTATGACTCTTCATGAGATATAACATGCGCGCGGGGCCAACTAAGGGAGATTTGTGTCGCGCAGGTGTAGCGTGCGGGGCGGGGGGTAAGAGGGATGCGCTCTGCTTCATTAGATGTTTGCGCGGCTAACAAACTATCTTTTAATGTTTAACTTACTGACCACGCAAAGCGGATATTCTTTCGAGAAAATTATTTACTTAATATGAAATTTTACGTATCGTCTTTTTTTTCAAAAATGGAATTAGTGAATGATACCTAATGCCTACAAAAAATTTGGACGGTGACTAAAAATTCTTCCTGTATAACGAAATTTTTATGACGTAAAATTTTTAAATATTAATAAAATTGTACTGGTATGTATTTTGTTAACTGTTGTAATATAAGTTGGTTATTAATAAAAAGTGCCTCCTATGTCGGTTTTCCAAATTTAATGAAACTATCACTTATCACGTTCCCAACCGTTATAAATTAACCTTAAAGTAATTTTATAAACTCATTTATCCATAAAAGTTAAGAAAACCGAGTTTAAGATAGGAAGCCCCTTAACACAACGGAATTTCAATTTAAAATCATATATATAAACTTAACCTCGAAGTATTTTATCTTGAAAATAAAAATTAAAAAGATTCAAAAGCTAGTTCCAAAGTGCTAAATCTAAATTGTCTGTTACAAAAGTAGTGCATGTAACAGCAATTATGCTGTTTTAGTTAAACTCTTACCAGCATTTAGAAAGTTTCAATTATATTTTTTTTGTTTTCTCTTCTTTCAACTAAGTAACAGAACATGGGTAGAAGTTTTTTATTGACACAAAATAAGACTTGTATCATCACTACATTGGAAAACTATGCTGATTCTTTGTATATCACATGGACTAAAATTGTGGTAATAAAATTAAATTCAGAGTGTCAAATGCTATGAGGCGATTCAAAATTAGAATTTCGGGTGTAAGTTTTCAAAATGTTTTGTTTGTGGCTAATTGGCAACTGCTGACGTATTTCCTGTTCAATTTGTTTGTACTATAATCCGATACGGCCAACCGTATCGGATTAAAGTACGGACGAGAGATAAAGATATTTGTATTGTTTGTCCAAACAAACAATGGAAATATCTTTATCTCTCAAACATTTCAATAATGCTGAACAAACATAGGTATTACCTACTTCTTCTGCTTTAAAAACTCTGCAAAGCCAAATTAAACGCCGCAGGTGCGCAGGGAACTATTAAAAAGGATTTTTCTCTAATTGGGGATGAACCGGCAGATTTATGAATGAATGCAAATTGCGTAGACATGCTGAGACGACATTTAAAATATGAGAACTTTTATGCTCGAGAGATAAATTCAAGGCTTTATGCGGTTTGCATTTGTTTTTTTAATCAAAAAGCTATTTACCTCTGCTTCAAGTATCTTTACTTTGTGTAAATATTAGGTCTTTACATATAAAATTGGCGTTTTGTCATACTGGCCACTTTGATCTCAAATATCTCCTCTTTGGTTTAGAATTCTAAATTCAAATTTATATAGCTTTTTTATCGTCTATTTATTCGTCAATTTGTGTCTCATAAACCGTATTTCTTTTGTTTATTTTTTTCTTTTAGATTTTTTTCTGCGTCATTGAGTTTACAAATTGGAAAATTTAAAATTTCCCGTTATTTACGAATATGAGTTCCGCCGTGGCACCAGTGTTGCAGAAATGGCTCGAAGAAATAATGATGTGTATGGCAGTAGTATCGCTTGAGAAAGCACAGTGAATTTTTGGTTTTCGTTCTGGAAATTTTAACCTTCAGAATAATCCCCGTGGACGGCCGGAGACCAAAGTGGACAATGAAGAATTGAAGGCTATTGTGGAAGCGGATCCATCGCAAACTAAGTCCGAGTTAGCTGCAGGCTGCAGTGTTAGTAAGTAATAAAACTGTTTTAATCCACTTGAAACATATTGGGAAGTTAAGAAAGCTCGAAAGGTGGGTACCTCATGAGTTGAGTGAAGCAAACTGACAACGCGCGTGTACTGCTGCGTTACATCACTGAATCGGAACAATAATGAAGGGATTTTAAATCGAATCATTACCTGTATTGAAAAATGTATACTCTATAACAATAGGAAGTGCACATCGCACTAACTGGACCCCGGAGAACCATCCAAATTCTGCCCCAAGAGAAAAAGTTATTTGGTGGACTAGTGCCGGTGTGTGGATTTTTTAGAAATGTGGATAACTTTTTGCAGGGGAAAAAATTCAACTCCAATGAGGCAGTGCAAACCGCCTTCAAATGTTTTATTGAATCCCGTTCTAATATATATTTTTTAAAGGCATAAAGGAAAAACCTATGAGATGGCAGAAGTGCATAGATAGCAATGGATCATGCTATGATTATTAAATATATTATATTAAAAAAATAAACGACTTTTATTTCTCCCATTCAAAACGCCAATTTTATATGTAAAGACCTAATAATATATGTACTCACCACCATATTGCTCTCAACATGGGCGTACCCAGCCCCTTGCCCTGGAAATCTCACAGAGCATGTATAACAATAATAGTAATAAATAAATTGTTTATTTCTCATCTTTGTCCATAATTTGTATAATGATTTTCTTAATTCTAAATAGCACTGATGTATAATTTGCCTGAACTAGGTAGAACCTGTGCTTCAGGCGTAAAAGTGCTTATTATATTTTTTTTTTTGCAATAAATTAACAATAAAACAATAAAAGTAGGACGTAAAAATCTAGAACACAACGGAAGTATACAGTGTTATTATAAGTATAGTATTATTAGTCTGTTAAAGTAATGGTTATTGCTAAATTTATTTACATACTGTAAGTAGGTCTTCAGTCTGCTCATATGACAAACCTTGTAGATAATTAGAAACAACATTCTTACAGCTAAAATAATTCAAATTATAAATACTTAATACTCTATTTAATCACCTGTATAAAAAGAACCCTAAGAACGTATAGAATTTGTGTGTAAATGCATATTTAAAGATAGAGGTTGAGCTGCACACTATATCATTCCGCCTTTTGTTAATTATATTAGCGTTGTAAGTAAGCGTAGCGTGCTGTTTTAGTATTATGTGCAGTATATAAATTTGCCGAACTGTATGAACTTCCCTAATTACTAAACAAAGTATAAATGAGCACTTATCTCTAACAATAAATCACGCAGTAGACACCCACAAAATGTATAATGTATAATGAAAATGTATGTAAAATGTATAATGTAATTGCCAAAAAACCGCGACCGACTATAAAAATTTTACTTGCCCGCCCTAGGCCTGCCTTGCCTAGGCTACAAGCTGGATACGCCCATGGCTCTCAGAAGAGAGTAGTGGTAGCCTAGTGGTTTCTATCAGCTGCGACTTACAAGTTGCAGGTCGTAGGTTCGAGCCCCGTCAGGCGCTTTACTTTATGTAAATTATTTCAACACCACTGCTCCCAAAATGGTTTAGGTACCAACACGCACTGGACCCGCGTGGTAAATTATGGCCCACTACCTCTCATCGGAAGAAGGTTTATATCCCAACAGTGGGAACAATATAGGTTGATTATGTATTATTAATGGCATTGGGCCGGGCACATTGCCCGTAGGACCAATGCCCGATGAGGCCGATGGGTTCTTGAGTGGCGACCACGTACCGGAAGACGCACCGTGGGTGGCCCCCGACAAGGTGGCCTGATGACCTGGTAAAGGTCGCGGAAAACCCCATGCAGGACTGGTCGTCGTGGAGATCTCTAGGGGAGGCTTATGTCCAGCAGTGGCCGTCTTTCGGCTGAAATGATGATGATGATGATAAAGTATTACTCTCAAAACGGCGGAGGAAAATATTGAAAGTCCGCAACATCTTAAAAAAAATCAAAGAAACAAAATCTATCAACCCTCACTGGACCCGCGTGGTAGATTACAGCCTGTCGAAGACAAGCTACCTATGTCCAAGTAGAAGTGGAACATTATATTCTGAGGTGATTATGCTAGAATATTTTGGTGCTCTCGATGTATCAATCGATTCTGTAAAAATTCACCTTGAAAAGTCGAATGAAGTTAGCTTAGGCCATAATATCGGCTGCCTGCAGAAGTTACCAGCAGTTTAGCAAAGTCTTGCCGCTAAGCGATTCGTCGTGTTCCGGTATGATGTCTGGTGAAGACGTACGGAGGACGGGTCTGAGCAGTTGTGTTGCGATGTGTGCGGGGTACGATGCACCAAATATTGTTGTGTCGGGAATTTGGTCGTGGAGGGTCTCCAGATCCAATTCAATCTCCCTGGGGCGCAGGCTCCATGGTTGGTCCGTGTTGTTGGGTTTAACATTGCATCACCTCGCTCAACTGCCGTCTTCCTTCCTATTCACTAAGCTTAATAAACTAGCGCGCTTTACCATCAACGATTGCATCACTGCCTACCATTAGGTGGGATTGCGGTTAAGCACTAGTTTGTGATTATTAAAAAAAAGTTGTCATTAGTCCTTAGCATTCATCGAAATAATAACTGACTCCAAGCTCGCCTCACCAAAGTTTTCACAGTAAGAGATGCTTACAGTTGGAGTTTTACAGTTTGGAGTGTTACTGCTGGAGACACAACAGAGCGTTTATTTATGTGTTTTACGGCAGAACAAAAAACTCCTTTCAAGTTTAAACCAAGTCAAGTAAATTACGTAAAAAGCATATAAGGAAAATGGTTAAAATAATAAACATGAGTGTATTACTTAGCCATCTCGCTTTGTTAATGCACATACCATGTTTTGTCTCTGTGTTACCCAAAAGTTGACTAGCAGAAAATGTGTATGATATTACGTAAGTCCGCCTCTGTAAATATCTTCACACATATTATGTAAGTGATAATACTCGTGTTTTATCGTGAATCCATTTTGGAAATTACATCTTTGTTCCTACAAGAATAAAGAATAGAATAGAATACTCTTTATTAAGTACACCATATAGATTACAGAACATAAATAAAAAGATTACACCACACGAGTCCAGCACCCTAATTGCATAAAACACTATTACTGTCAATTGGAATAATTTTGAATCAGATTGCTAATTCATTGCTCCATGTGTTCGAATAACGTGTCTGCTGAACGATGAATGAATGTTGTTGAAATGTCAAAATGAAACCTGTAACTACTGGTGGTGTGTTGCGCAATTACTATGAGAATGAAGTAAGCTGTCATTCCAATTAATAGGTTATCACAGTGAGATTATTACAGAATACATCGATTGGTAATTCTTAAAACAGTTTATGTTACATTTAGTGAACATTTGCAGCAATCACATCGGGCTGTCTCATCCAATCAGTGCTGAGTAAACTACCAGCCGATACACAAACAGTGAAACCAACTGGGGCTGCTTTGTGTGTGCGTAGAGACAAGTCCAATTTCAATTGTACTACCTTTTCGTTAAAATACTTATTATAGTTTCCTACAAAGTAAACTGAACGTATTTTTTTCTTTATGCGAAACCTGAATATAGTTTGTTCAGAATAAGCAACTGAATCGATTCCAATCATTTTTACACCATGTTATATTTTTTCCCAAATACATTTAGAAATTGTTGTAGTGTGGTTGCCGAGCGCGCCACGCTGTTTACTGTATCATAATGCTTGCGCATGACCGCGCAATAGCACCACTCACTCGCCCGAGCGCAGTGTTGACCATATTTTTGTTGGGAGAACTAAGTAGGATAACAAGCTCATAAGTTTGTGGTTTTTTATGATATCTTTTTTGAAATTTTGTACCTACATAGATTTTGTACTTAAAAATACTTGGCACGTTTTTCGGGTTCGAAACCAAAAATAGTGTTGTATATTTTTACAAACACAACCACAAACAACGAACTTATATACAATTTGACACTAAAAGATCGACCTAAGTATGATGTACGAGTGTACATAATTATGTCTAACATGTAAAAAATTATCGAGAGGATGACAAGACAAGAAATATGAAAGAAAAAGTCTTTTTGCGCCAACCTGATATAAATCAATAATAAGGGCACAGACTCCAAGTCTGGAGCACAGGAGTAAAGTAGCCAGCCCTTCGGTATTCTCTAGGATGCATTTTCGTGAGTGTGTGTGACAATCCCATGAGTTAATATTGCTATCATCGTTCCTTCATCGGACAATCCGTCGTACGGCAAGTATGAATGCCTGCACGGTCAGCGCAGTAGTGAAGCTATTGACTAATGCAATGCGAGGTTTGGTGGGTTTGATTTCATTTCCGCATGAAACAAACATTTGTATGGCCTACAGATAGTTCTTGTAGGTCTGGCTGTTTGTGTATTTTAGTTTATATGTTTGTAAACGCACCCACGATATAGGAGAAATTCTTAGTGTGGCGCAGTTTAAAAAAAAACACCTACGACCCGGATGAAGCATTTCGCCTCGTTCATTAAACCATGTACTTACATCAAAGGACTGAAACAATTTGCTTGAGGCGATCTTCCCCTCTGATTACATTTTAAGTATCTTAAGCTAGAGCGAATGAGCTCTTAATAAACGAGCGCGCTTTACCATCAACGATTTCACCACTGCTTACCGTGAAGCGGAATCGTGCATTAACGATCAAGTACTAGCTTATAATATTTAAAAAAAGTCTAAGAGAACGTTGATCATGTATTGGTTTACACTTTAACGTTGAATATCATTTGCATGTGATAAATAGTCAAGGAATGTTTTTGTTTCAAGACAAATATATCAAGCTTAATAAAGTGACAACACATTTCCAAGGTCAACTATACCTATGTTTTAAAACAAACAAAAAAACTCCCTATGTGCTAGGTAGTTTGTATTTCTGTGAGGTCACAAAACTTCACCAAGGAGTTAACGGGATGGATTAAATAAACTTTACGGACGATATATGTAAGTATCGGGGTTACGTTACATAAATCCGCTATTTATTTAGAGAGCAGTGGTAAAGACAGCGAGTTACAATTTGTAGGTCGATTTGAACCACATGCGCTTCTTTGTGTAAGTTATTTCATCAAAACGCTTTTAAAATTGTGAAAGAAAATATTGAAACAAAACCGTTACAACCTCCTAGAACCAAAATCGTAAAAACATTTTGAACAACGCCGTACTAAGATATGCTTTCACTTATCTTGGTTTTACACATAAATGAAACAAGACGATTATGTTTTGTGACTTTTTTACTAATAACATACAGTTCCTTGTACAGGCTCGTCGGTAACGAAAAACATAGTGTGTCTCTTTGCTGCGCAACGCCATCTATGGAGCTAAGGGTCAAACTTTTGTCATTATTGACTTAACATTCCGCCCACCATGGACAAAATGTGATATTACCGGACACTTACTAATTTGTCCATAATAATCTTTATCATAGACTCAAATATGATATTGAGCGATACAATAGTAACTGAGACAAAACTATAACAAACTAAATTCGAACAATGTTTTATTAGTACAGGTAAAAGTTTTTACACACTTTAGAGGACAATAGAATATATAAATACTTTCAACACAGTGCATTGCAATAAAATCAAGCAGTAACTAAAGACGCTGTCGCATCCGCTACAAAAAAAATAGGTTCCAGTTTGTAATTACCGAATAAATTAGCCATAACTAAAATAATAAACATAGTTAGTGCCATAGCTATGGTTAAAACATACAACACAATAATATACCATTTTAAAACAATAACTATAAAAACAAAATCCCTTATTTAAAAAGCCTTAGTTACTAACTGGGAGCACACATATCTTCGACACTGGTCTTTTAATTTGCGACCCCTTACATCTTAAACTAACAACGCGCGTAATTCCGTCCAAACCTGGGTGTTTTTGTGTGATAATACCATAAAGCCACCTAGCTGGTGGTAAATTGTCCTCTTTCACCAGAACTATATCACCTATGGCTGGTTCAGGAGTCTGATATGCCCATTTGTAGCGATTCATGAACAGCGTTAAATATTTTTTCGACCAGCGTCGCCAGAAATTTTGTACTATTCGCTGGATCAATTGCCATCTCTTTAAACTGGTTATAGTCGACTGTTCATAATTCAAGTCCGGTATAAGCACCAAAGGTTCTCCGACTAAAAAGTGGCCAGGAGTTAAAGGAGTTTGGTCTTGAATATTATCACTTAGCTGTGATATTGGACGGGAATTTAGACATGCCTCTATTTGAGACAAGACGGTAGCCATCTCCTCGTAAGTTAGAGTGTTGTTCCCAACGACTCGCTTGAGATGGTGTTTGGTGGACTTTATACCCGCTTCCCAAAGTCCACCAAAATTTGGAGCTTGAGGTGGGATGAAGTGCCAGTTAGTGCCATTATTCGACAACCATTCTGCTATTTCTGATGTCAAGCTTGAGTTTTCAGCAGCCAGCAGTGCCTTCAGCTTTTTCGCAGCACCCTTAAAATTGGTGCCGTTGTCACTGTAAAGATCAACACACTGTCCACGTCTGGCTACAAATCGTTTGAAAGCAGCTATGAATCCATTGGACGTTAAATCGCTGACCGCTTCGAGGTGTATGGCTCTTGTCGCCATGCACACAAAGAGGCAAATATACCCCTTGTATGAACGATGACCTCTCCCTTTGGACGTTCGTATGTTTATTGGACCGGCATCGTCAACTCCGCTTTGGTGGAAAGGACGACTAGCAGTCACTCTTGCTTTGGGCAACTGACCCATGAGCTGTTCTCTTATACGAGCTGCATGACGAACACAGGATACGCAATTGCGTACATATAATTTATTGCGATTTTTTGCATTAAGAACCCAATATCGGGACCTTAGATAATTGAGCATTAGTTGGGGTCCACCGTGTAACGTCTTCTGGTGAGTTTCTGCTGTTAATAAGTCAGCAAAATGGGACTTGGCTGGTACAATAATCGGATATTTCACATTTTCATTAATGGTTGCTCGTTCTAAGCGTCCCCCCACTCTGAGCAGCCCTTCGTGATCGACGAATGGATTAAGCGAGGTAAGTACACTTTTCTTTTGAACCTTTCCCAATTTAACGAGATCTTCTATTTCTGTACTAAAATATTGCCTTTGACACTGTTTAATACAAACTGTTAACGCTTCATCAAGTTCTTTAGCAGTTAACCATGGACGAAATCGTTCAGAGTTGTCCTTTCTTCCCTTACAATATACTATAAAGCGCCTGCAATAAGCGATTACTCTGATTAACTTTCTTAATGTTGAGAATTTAGACCATACTGATAACTCCATACATTCGTCTGTTGTAACGTAGCTCATCTTTTGCGCCTTTTCTTCTAACACTGTCTTGCATTCAGTGTTCTTGCTGTAATCAATATTTTTATTTTTTAGCCATACTGGCCCTTCCATCCATAACCGGTTAGAGATCAATTCAGATGATCTTAGTCCCCGTGAGGCGCCATCTGCCGGGTTGTCCGACGATTTCACATGAGCCCACTGGTTTCTGTCTACTACTGTCAAAATCTCTGAAACTCTATTGGCTACAAATGTTTGCCAATGAGACGGATGTTTACTCAACCAAGCTAGTACTACTGAAGAATCGGTCCACGCATGTATATTTTGCTTTTCAATTTTCAATACTTCGGCTACTTCACTCAATAACTTCGACAGTAAACCTGCACCACACAGTTCAAGTCGCGGTATTGAAACTTGTTTAATTGGTGCAACCTTCGTTTTGGCCGTCACCAGAAGAGCATAAATGACCTCTTTCTGATCCACAACGTAAGCATAAGCATAAGCTTGAATCGAAGCGTCACTAAATCCATGCAGCTCAACTGAATCACCGTTGTAGACCGACAACCACCTAGGAATTCGAAACTGTACAATTTGTTCGATTTCACTGCGGTAAGCAAACCATTATTTTAACAAGATCGATGGCAACTCACCATCCCAATGAATACCAGATAACCATAATTTTTGAATTAATATCTTGGCCTTTATGATTACAGGCGCCAGCCAACCCAATGGATCAAACAACATCGAAATATGCGAGATAACACTTCTTTTAGTTACAGGTATCTTTAAGGGAGGCAGCTTCACTGAGTATTCAAATTCATCAGTTCTTCTGGACCAGGTAAGTCCTAATATTTTCATTATTATATTTGTTTTCAATTCTAGGTTTCATTCATCTTTATCAATGCTCATATAGTTCCTTAATTCAGAATTATTGGTATTCCATTTTTGTAGTTCAAACCCTGCTTTTTCTAATAATTGTATCATTTGCTCATATATATTCTTTCCTTCTTCTATATTTTGACAGCCAGTCATCAGGTCATCCATATAAAAATCCGACAGAGTCTTTTCACGTGCAATAGGAAAGCGTTAGTGTAACTGGGACAAACTATCTAGTTAGGAAGGTCCAACTTCGAGAAAGAGGTCAATCGTCGAATCCAACTCGGCTGGGCTGCTTTCGGGAAGCTACGTAGAATCTTCTCGTCCGAAATACCGCAGTGTCTCAAGACAAAAGTCTTCGACCAGTGTGTGTTGCCAGTGATGACTTATGGAATTGAGACGTGGTCGCTAACAATGGGCCTTATAAGAAGGCTCAAAGTCGCTCAAAGGGCAATGGAGAGGGCTATGCTTGGGGTTTCACTGCGCGATCGAATCAGGAATGAGGAGATCCGCAGAAGAACGAGAGTAACCGACATAGCCCGAAGAATTGCAACACTGAAGTGGCAATGGGCTGGACACATTGCCCGTAGGACCGATGCCCGATGGGGCCGACGGGTTCTCGAGTGGCGACCACGCACCGGAAGAAGTAGCGTGGGTAGGCCCCCGACAAGGTGGACCGACGACCTGGTGAAGGTCGCGGGAAACCGCTGGATGCGGGAGGCGCAGGACCGGTCGTCGTGGAGAACCTTGGGGGAGGCCTATGTCCAGCAGTGGACGTCTTTCGTCTGAAATGATGATGATGATGATGATGAGGAAAGCGTTCTCCCTCATCTAGCGCTAGCGCATCTGGTGCAATGTTCTAACGGCCAGATATGGAGCCGACGCCGTGCCAAATGTTACTCTCAAAAGCCGCAGATGTTGAATTTGGTCCCTGGGATTTTGTCTCCACAATAACCTCTGGTAATCAATATCTTCAGTAGAGACAATCACCTGCCGGTACATTTTTACAATATCTGCAACTATACAAATGGGATGCATTCTCCATCGCATTATATTATGTCGTAAATTAGCTTGTAAGCTTGGTCCGACCATTAATTCGCTGTTCAACGACACACCATTCTTGCCTAAACTAGAAGCGTCAAATACGACCCTAATCTTCGTAGTTGCTTTATCTTCCCTGATCACCGTGTGATGGGGAAGATATACGACATCTGGCTTGTTAATTTGTTCCAAAGGAATAATTTCTGCATGACCCAAGTCGAGATATTCTTTAATTACACCTACATATTGCCTTTTTAACTCTGAGTCCCTGGTTAACCTTTTCTCCAAATTAAGAAACCTGCGCAATGCAATATCTTTCGTTTGACCATTTACACATTGCGGTGTAGAAGTTTTTAAGCTCTAATTCCCAAAATCTCTTTATAAGATCATTTTGATCACCCTCCAACGTTACATAGTTAAAGGTCTCCGAGTTTTCTTCCTTTCCTGTAATCTCTCCCGACAATATCCATCCTAATTCAGAATCCTGTGCTATTAAAGATCCCGGAGGACCCTTACTGAGTCCTTGTTTGAGGACTTTGCAATAACCGAGGAACTTAAAAGAATGTCAATTTTTCCTGGTGTATCCCAAGTAGGATCTGCCAAATTGTACTGTTCCAGTTCTTTCCACAGTGGAAACTTTATTTTATTGGAAGGAAGAATTGACGTTAATTTCTTCTGTTCGTGAGCCTTAACGAACAAATGAAAATTGGGATTGTATATTGATTGTAATTTAAAGTAAACAACATATTTTGAGGTCAATGCACAACCTTTATTATTTTCACCTAGCCTCAGTGATGATTTATAACTGACATATTTTTTCAGCCCTAAAAGTTTAACTGCTGACTCCGAAATATACGAAGCCTGAGAACACTGATCCAACAAAGATCGCAGAGTTGCTTCTGTGCCTGTACCGGAGGTAACCTTCACCAAGGCTGTAGGCAATAAATCATGACTACGTGAAGTCGCAGCACAGTTGGTTACAATATTACTTGCATCGTCTTGTGTTTGTTGTGTATCAACTGATTGCTTAGGTTCTACTTTAGGGTCAGTTGATACGGGCACATCTTTAGCACGGAGTAAAGAATGATGTTTTCTTTTACATAATCGATATCTTGTAGACAAACGGCAGGAATATACTGCGTGGCCTAACCCGAGACAATTAAAACATAATCCATTGGATTGGACGAAATTACGTCGTGAGGAGACATCTTCATTACAAAATTTCTTACAATTACCAAGTTTATGATCAGATTTACAAAATACGCATGACAGACTAGCAACATGTAGTGTCTTGACAGGAACATTTTTTGTGACAGTATTTTTTGAAGACTTATTGTCCAAAAATTCTAGTGAACGAAATCTTTGTTCTAAAAACATATTAAACTGCTTTAGAGTGGGTAGATCTTCCGAATCAAATTCACTAATATGTGCTTCCCACAATTTACGAGACTCAGAATCTAATTTTAAGCTCAAAAGGTATATGTAGGCGCCCCAGTACAGCACGTACATCTACCGCGCATTTGTCACGGCTTATCCAACAAACAAGGTCGGCTTATACCACAAGTAAATCAATCTCTTACCACTCCACAACAAATCTAAGGCACTTACCTTGGGACCCAGTGTGTTCCATCGTGGAGTGAAGTCCCGGCGAGTCGACGCGCGCGCGTCGACTTACAATGACGTCCGATATCTTTTTCTAAATACACTGACTGTCCCATACCAGTCGACACACCAAAGTTCCCTTAATAGGGCACCAAAGCTCACCAGCGTATGAAACCGTTATTTAGCAGCGTCAATCACGCCCGACATACAATCGCCAATGAAACCACGTTTCCGATTCAAATTCAACACAATTTACAGGCGGCACTGTTACGTTTTATAATTCAAGTAAATACTTCAAAACACGGGCAACAATCGCGACAAACTATCCAAAACCGCGGCCGGTGGTATTTACTTCCCGGAAATCACTCGTCCGAAACACGCCACGCGTGCGAGGATTTCGTCAAGTGTTCAAGCAACGGACCATTCCCGGCGCGGTCCCAAAACATTGTGTGTGGCCGCGCGTCACCATAGACAATACTAATTACGCTAGCCCGTACCGGTCGTGCATGTATCAACTCGACTAACTAACAATCGGACTCGACCGATAAAACCAGCGCGAACATCCCCCCGCCCCGGACAGTAACAAACGGTCCGACAATTCAATCTAAGGGCAGGCGAGAGAGTGTGGCGATCGCGCGCTTCAAGACAGAGTCTCCCACCAGGACCTCGGCAAACCTGGGAACACCATCAGATCCCGGATACAATTTAGCAATGCGTCCACGACGCCATCGGAGGGGTGGCAGGTTTGGGTCCTTTAACAAAACGAGGTCTCCGACTCTTGGTGGGTTCGTCTTGTCTGACCACTTAACGCGCTGTTGTAAAATGTGCAAATACTCCAGATGCCAAGGCGCCAAAAACTCTGCGTAAGCTGTTGAAGCAATTCAAATCGCGAGAGCCGTCCGGAGTTAATGTCCAAATAAGGATACTCAGGCAGGGCGTTAAGTGGTTTCCCTATCAAAAAATGGCCCGGCGTGAGGGCCTCCAAATCATTCGCGTCGGATGACAAAGGGCATAACGGACGCGAGTTGAGGACCGCCTCAACCTTACAAAATACGGTCGCGAGCTCCTCAAAAGTTAGGATAGTATCTCCAATAACGCGACGAAGGTGAGTTTTAGCGGCCTTTACAGTTGCTTCAAATATACCTCCCCAGTGGGGGCAGGACGGCGGTGAGTACTGCCATCGTACCCCTCTGCGGGAGAGTGTGGATCCGATCTCAACATTATGTTTATCTAAAAATTCACAAACTTCCTTCAAATAACGATCGGTACCCTTAAAGTTGGTCCCACAGTCGGATCGAATTAAGGACGGCAGTCCGCAACGCGAAGCAAATCTGCCAAGAGCAGCGACGAACGCCTCTGTCGTGAGAGCACTAACCACCTCGAGGTGGACCGCTTTAGTAGCTAAACACACAAAAACGCACAAGTAAGCCTTCTCGGTCTTAGTGTTACGGAGACGCGAAGCTTTTACAATAAATGGTCCCGCAAAATCCGTACCAACTCCAGCAAAGGGCATCGATTCAGTGACTCGATCGGCAGGCAAATCGCCCATTTGGGGCTGCACGATGTCCGCCTTCAAGCGGTAGCACGGGAGACAACGAAAGATAACATATCGGATCACTCTCCGCGCAGACAAAATCCAAAATTCACGTTGGCGGATCGCAGTAAGAGCATTGCATCCGGCATGTGCATTTTTCACATGGCGGTCTGCGATCAACAACTTCACCAAGGGGCCGTTCTTGGGGAGCAACAATGGATGAGGAGCCCCATAGGGGAGCTTAGCATTTCTAAGCCGACCTCCGACACGCATCAAACCCTGATCATCCAAGAAGGGATTCAAGCGCCCTAAGGGTCCCTTCAGATTGGATGTGCGTTGGCGGAGGGTTTTCAACTCCGATGCAAATTCACTCTCTTGAACTATCCGCACCCAATATAGCAGAGCGTCATTGCGCTCTTGCGGTGAGAGGACCGGAGACTCAAATTTGCCACGAGGGTTACGACAGTTGTGGATGAAACGCCGTATCCAGGCGGTGACGCCGAGCAATTTATTCAAAGAGCTGTAGCGCTCAAGCAAAAACTCCGGATCTGGAGCCGCTACAGTCTCGGTGGCGTGAACATGCACCCCTGGCGTAGATGCCCTGACCACTGCGGGGGTATGGGGCCAAGAACCCTCCAGCTGTAACAACCATGGTGGACCCCACCACAGCTGGTGATTCACAAGTTCGGGCGCCTCGCAGCCGCGGGAAGCGCAGTCTGCGGGGTTCAATTCGCCAGGCACGTGGCGCCAAATTAACTGGGCTTACGATGTCTGAATTTGAGACACCCGGTTGGCCACGAATACCTCGAGGGTATGGACTGAACTTTTCAGCCAACAAAGGACGACTTGGCTGTCAGACCATGCAAAGATCGACCTAAAGTCGACACTAGCTCCCAAGGTGTCGACGACGTGGTTAAGCAATCGGGCTAATAGAGTGGCGCCAGACAACTCCAACTTCGGTATGGTCCATCGGGTCCGAAGTGGGGCAACCTTACTCTTAGCCGTAACCAGATGAACGGTGACAACACCTCGTGCGTCCACTGTTCGAATGTACACGGCTGCCGCGTATCCGCTTTCACACGCGTCACAAAAGCCGTGTAGACTAGCGGAGAACCGTCCCTCAGGCAATATGTGCCTAGGGATACAAACACGGTTGACTTCCGGGAGGGATGAGACAAACTGCACCCAGTCTCGGAGCAAGTTGCCGGAGAGGGGCTCATCCCAGGTCACTTCCGCTGCCCACAGCTCCTGTAGGAAACACTTCATCGCGAACACTACAGGACTAAGCCAACCATTCGGATCAAAGGTGCGAGCTACAGTGGACAGCACTGTGCGTTTAGTCCAGACCTTTGGGCTCGGAAGCTCCAATCTGTAGGGAAACAAATCTTGGACTGGTTTGTACTGTACTCCCAAAACAGACAGCATGTCTGGAGTATCAGGGTTTTCAAAGAGATGAGGCTCGTGCTGGTGGTCCTTGGGTACATCTGCCAAGAGTTCGGGCGAGTTGGACACCCATTTCCTCAACTCGTAGCCACCAGCTCCTAGGAGAGCGATCAGCTCATCTCGCAAGACCAGGGCCTCTCGTACACTCGAGGCGCCTGTACAAACGTCATCGACGTACAGATCCTCCTTAATGAGGACAGACGCGCGGGGGTAGCGCAGCCGTTCGCGCTCTGCGAGCTCCCACAACGAACGGATCGCCACAAAAGGACTCGATCGTAGTCCATAGGTTTGGTGTTCAGCTCGTAGACCAGCATTGGACCCCTGGGATCCTCTCGCCAAAGTATAAGCTGGTACCTCCTGTCTTCCGGGTGAATCACAGTCTGCCGAAACATCATGCGAAGGTCAAAACATCACTCACATCGTGATGCAACTTCGGTCCGGCGTGCAAACACTGGTTCAACGACACTCCGGTTGACGTGGGTGCTGAGCCATCAAAGACCACACGTATCTTCCCGTTGGAAGTCTTCAAAACCGCGTGGTGGGGAAGAAAATAATGTTCTTCATTTCGCCAATCCAGCTGCGAAAGCGACATGTGCCCCAGTTCCTCATACTCCCGCATGAAGTCCATGTACTTCTGCTTTAATGCGGGGTCCCTCGCCATTCGGCGCTCCATAGACAACAACCTCTTTTCGGCCAGCGGCCGGGAGCTGCCTAAGAGGGGGCGAACTGACAAAAAGGGCAAGCGAGTGATCAAGCGACCCGAGCGGAGGCGACCAGTATTGTTCTGATAGAACAATTCGCACTCCTCGTCCAACGGGTCCACTCGTTTTGCGGTCGGAGGCTCCTCCACCTCCCAAAAGCGTTGGAGGATGTCCGACAAGGCAGAACCAACAGCGAGGTCGCTGTCTGCCGAAGGGGGGTCTGGTCCGTCCCTAAACGATCCCATTACTACATGACCCAAAGAGGTGGATATGGCTACAAAACCGGCTGCCTGCAAAACTCGTTTGCTTCCACGCAGCAAACGACCTAAAACATTCACACCGATCAGTAAATGGATCGGGCCAGGTCGGTGGAAGTGAGGATCAGCCAGAGCCAATCCAGCCGACAATTTAACGGCGGCGTGTGGGGCTCGCACTTGCGGAAGCGGCCCGACCACAGTTTCAAAAACAATCGCCGAAGTATCGATTTTCGGCGTTGAGGAGGAGTGGGGGGAGAAGGAGAACGAAACCCGACCGATCGGATCCGAAATCCGCAGGTCTCCAACGCCCCGTACCGATTCCCTATGCGGTACAATATTTAAGCCCAACTGTCGGACGAGCCAAGTAGAAATTATGCAACCCTGGGCCCCTGAATCCAAGAGGGCACGCACTGTGACAAAATCACCTTTGGGGCCCCAAACACGCACGGAGGCTGTTGGCAACAGCACAAACTCCGGTGGGGGGGTTGCGCCCGACAGTGGCATTAATGAAAATCCGAGGGGGGTGATTGCCCCCCTGGACCCCGGTTGAACTGAGTCGACAAGATCGGAGGGGATCGCCGACAGTAGGCGAGAGGGTCCCACTTCGCAACATAGGGACTCCTTCCAACTCTACTCCGAGGTGTGGGGCAATAACCGTGGGCCGCATACGGGGGAACGTAACGCCCCAGTCGAGGGTAATCAATCAAGGGAGGGGAGCAGCGTACCGCCCGCCTCCCCGAGCCTCCGACGGCCACCGCTACAACCTGCGGGGGGCCCCCGCCTGTGGAGCCCCCGCCCGTGGGGCCCCCGCCCGTGCGCGGGGAATCTGGGTCCCTTTCGGACCCGCCACCATTTCGGTTCAAGCACAGGAGAGCGTGATGTCTCCCGCCGCAATGTGGACAAGCCTTAGCCTGGGGACACACTGACTGGAGGTGGTCCCCCAGGCACATGTAACACCAGGCGCGTTGCTTGGCGAGGGCTCTTCGTCCCGCAGTCCGGAGGCCCCCGAACTTCGCGCAAGCACGCACATCATGTCCGTCCCCCCGGCAATACCGGCACCGTTTACCTGGTGCGGGGGGGGGAGTCCCTTCGGACAGCCGAGTATTGTTTGGTCGGACGGCGGGGTTGTGCCCTCGCCGCCACCGGACGACCTGTGCTCGTTCCCGGTGTGGGGTCGGTCAGCTGGTCCAGCACTCTGCACTCGTCCTCCAAAAAACGAAGCAAGTCCGAGAAAGGGGGGAGATACGAGGCGCTATTGCCCCCGTACCTCTGTTCAAATCGCCCCTTTACCTCTGCGGGCAATTTCGTTAGGACGATGTGCAGGAGAAGAAAGGACCACTGGTCGACCGGCAAATCCAGCCGGTGCAACGAGTGGAAAGCGGTCAAGAGCGGGTTGACCAAATCCTTCCGCAAGGAGGAAACCCGCGTTGCCTTCGGTAAGGCCAAAATGGCTGCCACATGGGTGTCCGCTAGCAAGCGGACGTTTTGGTAGCGGTCCAGCAACAACTGCCGCGCAACCTGGTAGTTAGCATCGCTAACTATTAGGTGCTGGATCACTGCACTGGCTTCTCCGCGGAGGGCGGAGCGCAAATAAGCCAGTTTCTGGCTGGGGGACAAATCTTCCCTGGAGTCCACCAAGCTGTCAAACAGGTTGATGAAGCCCATCCAAGCCGTGAGGTCCCCGTCAAAGTGGGGAATCTCCAACGTGGGCAGTCTCCCTAACAAAGCCGGCGGGGTCGGTTTAACCTCCCCGCTCAAAGTCGGCTCTCCCCTACGGGCAGCCAGGAGCCCTTCTGCTGACTCCGTAATTTGGTCAGCCAATTCATACGCCTGGTCGACATCCCTTTTAAAGGTTTCCACTATGGCTTCATCCGCTGGAGGGTGTTCCAAAACGTAGGCATGGAAGTCGACAACGTGTCGCTCCAACCCTTCCATGCGCGCAGGCAACCCTTCATAACGGGTCAACAAAGCCTGTACCCGATCCGGCCGAACAATCAGGGCAGCCGCACCCGCGAGCCAACGCAATGCGGCCTGAATCTCTGCCTTTGCCGTAGCAAGCGGATTGGGAGCCATTTCAAATTAAAGCCACAAGTTCAAATTAACAAATTAAATTCAATTAAATAACGCGCGGAAAGCAACAAAACAAGCGTAAATAACTCAATAAATTCCGCGAGACCGTGTGGGGACCAAAGCTAAGGGCAACCGTTACAAACAAAATATTAACAATGTATAAATAAAAAATATTACAAAGTATACATACAAAATATCAGTGTGCAAACGGCCTAACTTAATTGCGACACAGATCAAAACTTATAACCAAAACAAAATTATTACTACTAATTACACAATAAATCAACAAACAAACAGAATAAAGTTATTACTGTTAATTACGTAATAAATCGAACAACAAACAGAACAAAATTACGACTGTGAATTACGAGCTAAATCAAAACATTCAAACACGAACTATTTAACTATTTGGTTCGTACAAATACACGAGTTGGCTAGTTCGACAATAACAAAACATTAGTCATCAAAATAACTCGTAATTATTGATAACCGTAGTCAATGACTCAACAATGTACCTACCGGTAGCTGTATGCTCAATAATTCAATAACAAAACGAACTAGCTAACCGGCTGTATGGCATATCATTCCTTTGCCTCCTCCGTTCCTCTGAACGGAAAGAAATGAACGAATAGGAGGCGTGGGTTTGGGACGAGCACGTGTGTTTAGAGTTTGCTGCTTTTACTTTTTGTGATTGTTGGCCTTATTGCGTCTCGTTATCCATAAGTGTGTTGGCCTTGTGTTTGTTAACAGTGGTAAATACTTGTTGAAAATGGGGAGGAGTAAGGTAGGGAAGAAACGAAAAAAATTAGAACCTGACAAAGAAGAAGCTGATTGCGCATTACCTGATTCGACCTCATCCTCAGATACAGACGAAGACGGAGGGGAGAACTCTTTTCGTCCTTATTATGTCACAGATTACACCCGGCTGTACCAGGAGGACCGTTTGTATACTGAATATGTAGTCTTTGTGGAGTCTGCTGACCCGCAACTTCCCATTGGAACACGTGATTTAGCATCACTATCCAACTGTCTTCGACGCTTCATCAAGGGAGTAAAATATTTACGATCGTTAAATAAATATAAAATAGGAGTTTATTTTGAAAAACCAAATTTAGCCAATGCTTTATTGCAAAATAAAACTTTTCTTCAAGAGAACAATTTAAAAGCAAACATTCCTGCATCATGCACAGAAATTACAGGCATAATAAGAAATGTTCCAATCAGATATAGCAATAAGAAAATTTTTACAATGCTGTCAAGTACAAAAAAAATTATAAGTATTCGACGATTTTTCAGAAAAGTTTTCATGGAAGGATCCGGTGTGTCCCGGCACCCGACGCAGACAGTCGCCATAACATTTGCAGCAACTCAACTGCCAGATTTCGTCGACTTGGATGGTTGGAGGCATACCATCTCTCCGTATGTGCCCCCAGTAAAACAGTGTTTCAAGTGTCTGAGGTATGGCCACATTTCGAAATTCTGTAAGAATGCAGAGAGGTGCTCCATCTGCAGCAATAATCATAATTTTAAAAGCTGTACAGTTCCGAAAGAAAAAGCAGTATGTGTCCACTGCAATGGTAATCATATCAGCATTTCAGCACAATGTCCTATGAAACAGCAAAAAATTAGAGAAATCCGAAATAGATATCAGCCTCCTAAATTTGGTAGTTTGTTTAACCAAAATGACTTTCCAGAAATTAAACCTAAACATACCAGTTCAAAAAATAAAGACCCCCAAAATTTGTTGTCTATTTTAAACACTGACTCTTTATCTATGGACATACTCATGGAATCAATTATTAAATTAATAATGCTTAATAAAACTAACAACACTGCAATCAGTTCAAAAAATATATTAGAAGTACTAACTGAGACTCTCTGTGACAAAAATAAATCTAACCAAAATTCACCCAATTGAAACTAATGCAGTGGAATGCTCAAAGTTTATTGTGCAATCAACATTTTCTTACTAAGTTTATTTATGATAATGATATTGATATTGCAGTTATATCAGAAACTTGGTTGAAACCTCATAAGAGTTTAAAAATAAAAGGCTATGATATTATACGTAATGATTGTGGCAATGACCATAACGGAGTTGCCATTATCATTAGCAAAAGAATTAATTACAACTCCATAAATACAAATTTTGATGACTCTTTACAAAATTTGGCTATACAGGTTAAAATTAATAATAAATTATTATCAATAGTTTCTATTTACTGTCCGAATAATAGCATGCCTAGATTTCATATTAAAAAATTTAAAGATCTTATTGGTAGTTTACCAAAACTAGTCTACGCTGCTGGTGACTTCAATGCACATCACACCATTTGGGGCTGCCATTCAGTGGATGCCCGAGGTAGAGAGTTATTGGATTGTCTGGAAGAATGCGACTTGGTTTTATTAAACGACACTCAGCCGACAACTGTTGGTACTAACTCTTGGAAACCGAACGGCTTGGATCTAACCTTGGTCAGTCCCAGTATTGCATTGAACTGTGATTGGTCTGTAAACGATGACCCTTTGGGAAGTTACCATCTTCCTACGATAACCACGATTCAAAATTTCCATCAACATTCACAACCTTCTTCACAATCATCACATTACGCCGACGCATCTAACTTACCAGTACATGTCAACTTTCGTTTAGTCAATTGGGAATATTACACTAAATTAGTAAATGATAACTTGAGAAATTTTGTTGTGGATTCAGATGACCCTAATAACTCTTATTTTGAGTTTTGTAAGTTACTTAAATCAGCTATTAATCTATCAGTTCCTAATAAACAAGGTAAACAAAAACATCACAGATTAAACTCCAATGTCAATCAATATAACATTTCTGTTGACTTAGCATCAGCTGTCGATAGTAATCAGACGCGTTCCGTTCTAGGTTCTTCTTCAAACAAAAAACTAAATAATCGAATATCGGTCCCTTGGTGGAATGAGCGTTGCTCAAATGCCGTAGAAAACAGCAAAAAAGCTTTCATTCAATTTAAGTCTATTCCCTCTCTTGAAAACTATGTAAATTTTAAAAAACTTCAAGCTTTAAAGAAGTTGGTTATAAAAAATGAGAGAAGCATTAGTTGGAAGGAATATTGTTCTGATATTAATAGATTGTCACCTATATCCAAAATATGGCAAACCATGCGTAAATTTAATAAAAGCTATGTCACTCGAAATAGTCAAGACTCTGAAATTCCAACTTGGATTAACGATTTTTTAAGAAAGTACACACCTGACTATGTAGATGCTCCACCATTGCCCTCAGTTTTATCTTTTAATTCCAATACCAACGAGTCAGATAGTAGAAACTATCTGACATCTCCCTTTTCTTTATCTGAATTGGTTGCGGCTATAAAATCCAGAAAAGATACAGCATGCGGATTAGACTTTATATCCTATAGAATGCTAAAAACTCTAAATCAGTCTAGCATGAACATTCTTCTCACAATAATTAACGACCTTTGGAAAAATAACACTATCCCAGATAGTTGGAAGGTTGACTGTTTGATTCCTGTTTTAAAACCTAATAGAATCAAGGATTGCTCCGATTCATACCGACCAATAACTCTGACCTCATGTGTAAGTAAAATATTTGAACAATTACTAAAACAACGTTTAGAATTCTACATTGAAAGTAATTCTCTACTACCACATAATCAGTTCGGATTTAGACGCGGCCGTTCTGCACGCGAAAGTATAGGATGCCTTCATAGTGACATACAAACATCATTAAATGAAAATAGCTTATTGGTGTGTGTGTTTTTCGATATAGTCGGAGCATTTAACAACGTTAATTTATTCATTCTAGCAACTACATTATCATCTTTGGGTATCCCTTGTAAAATCATGCATTGGATTTACACCTTTCTGAATGGTAGACAGGTATATGTGAAACATAGTAACAAATTGTATGGTCCTCGACTTTCTCACAAAGGTGTTTGCCAAGGAGGAATTTTAAGTCCGTTATTGTATATTCTGTATATTTATAGATTGAATGAAATATTGGGACCAGATCCCACCATTGGTAATTTACAGTTCGCTGATGATTTAGTTATATATTCAAAAGGAACCAGCCTTCAATCTTTAGAATGTAAGTTAAATTCAGTTCTTACAAAATTGCAAATTCACTTTAATTACTTAAATTTGGATGTAAGTCTCAGCAAATCAAAAGTAGTTATATTTAGGAAAAGGTACATAAATACTTCAAATTTTAATATAATTTATAACGAACAAAGTCTTCCTTTAGATTCTTCTGCTAAGTTTCTAGGAGTCCTTTTTCAACAAAACTTATCTTGGAAAGCCTATGTTGATTGCCTAATAGAACGATCTTTAAGAGCTACTAACGTTTTGAAATCTCTTGTCGGAACTCAGTGGGGTGCCGATCCCAAAATGTTACTTATGCTCTACAAAGCTTTGGTTAGGAGTCATTTCGAATACGCTTTCTTCTGTTTTGCATCTGATAAAAAGTGTGTTGAAAAACTTGAAAAAGTACAAAACAAAAATATGCGTATTATTCTGGGCGCTATAAATACATCGCCAATTAATTCAATGCAGGTAGAATGCAATCTACCCCCCTTGTATTTACGTCTTGAATTTCTTAACTGTAAGTTTTTATTAAAATTATTTTCTTTAGATAACAGTTTACTTAAAAAAAAGTTAATAAGTTTTAATTTGGCTTCTTATTTGGGTAATAACAAAGATAACATTTTAAAAATAGTTGTAGATAATGATGTATATACTAGCGATAAGTTGCCATGCTATAAAGGAGTATATAGGAGCAAATTTCTGGAAATGAATATTGTTATAAAAAGTAAACTTTCTTGTAAATATGATGTTTATAATGAGCTGAAGACATGGGCTAATTACAAACAACTGTACACAGATGGAGCAAAAAACGATAAAAATGTATCTATGGCTTTTTATGACACTCAAACCAAAATTGGTCATGGTTCGAAGCTACCAAAACAAGCCAGTGTCTATACAGCAGAGGCCAGTGCTATATTAGCAGCTTTAAACTATATTGGAAAATCTAAAGATAGTAATTGGATTGTGGTAACCGATAGCATGAGTGTACTGCAAGCTTTATCTAATCCTTCTTTTTCTGCCAAGACCAATTACCTCATTTATAGTATAAGAGAAAAATATAACGAACTGGCCGATGATGGGAAAAATATAATTTTATTTTGGACTCCCTCTCATATTGGAGTTTGCGGCAACGAAGAAGTAGATGCATTTGCAAAATTCATTTCCAACACTTCTGATAATGTACCTATAAAAAAACTGAAAATTCCAGATACAGACTGTGTAGACACTCTTAAAGTAAATTTAATTAATAAATGGATGCAGCATTGGCACGAATCTTTAAAAACAAAAGGGTCCTGGTACCACAATATTAACACAACTATTAAAAAGCCGTGGTTTGTTAAAGACAGCTTCATTCATCGAGAATTCTACACTGTGATATGTAGATTGCGTATTGGACATGGACGGTTTAATGAACATTTACACAGAATGAACATGATCTCCTCCCCTTCATGTACGTTCTGCAACGCTTCAAGTCAATCCCTACATCATATATTTTTTGATTGTACCCATTTCTCACTTCAACGTCTAATTTTCATTAATAACTTGATAAAAATTTATAAAACCACTGAAAATGTCCCGCGCTCATTACCAGATCTACTTAAAACTTCGCAATGTTTCTTTGCTCTGTATAATTACATCAAAAACACTATAGAAGATATTTAAAGGGAGAGAAGAAAGAAGAAAAATAGAAAAGGACAAATATACTAAAGTCCAGGCTGTATGGCGTATCATGCCTTTGCCTTTTCCGTTCGGAAGTACGGAAAGAAGAGAACCAAAAAAAAAAAAAAAAAAGAAATGAACCAAAAATAAAACAATCTACCTACAATTGTTTTCACATTTTTTACTTTGCAAATTATCGGATCCACACAATGTATGGAGGTGGTCAGAGATATAATTTTACGAGTACCGACAACAACAAATAAAAAATCAAATTTTTGCAAATTAGCCTCTGAAGGCTACCAAAATACTGGAATGTTACTCTAATTAATCAAATTAGTAATTAGGAACCAGCTCTGCTACCAAAAAGATGTAGGCGCCCCAGTACAGCACGTACATCTACCGCGCATTTGTCACGGCTTATTCAACAAACAAGGTCGGCTTATACCACAAGTAAATCAATCTCTTACCACTCCACAACAAATCTAAGGCACTTACCTTGGGACCCAGTGTGTTCCATCGTGGAGTGAAGTCCCGGCGAATCGACGCGCGCGCGTCGACTTACAATGACGTCCGATGTCTTCTTCTAAATACACTGACTGTCCCATACCAGTCGACACACCAAAGTTCCCTTAATAGGGCACCAAAGCTCACCAGCGTATGAAACCGTTATTTAGCAGCGTCAATCACGCCCGACAAACAATCGCCAATGAAACCACGTTTCCGATTCAAATTCAACTCAATTTACAGGCGGCACTGTTACGTTTTATAATTCAAGTAAATACTTCAAAACACGGGCAACAATCGCGACAAACTATCCAAAACCGCGGCCGGTGGTATTTACTTCCCGGAAATCACTCGTCCGAAACACGCCACGCGTGCGAGGATTTCGTCAAGTGTTCAAGCAACGGACCATTCCCGGCGCGGTCCCAAAACGTTGTGTGTGGCCGCGCGTCACCATAGACAATACTAATTACGCTAGCCCGTACCGGTCGTGCATCTATCAACTCGACTAACTAACAATCGGACTCGACCGATAAAACCAGCGCGAACAGTAGGTATATCACAATGAAATCCCAGGTGTCGACATTTATTCCTAAATTTTTAAGTGCATTCAAACAATCGTTACTTGTATCTAATAATTCTTTAAGAGATTGAGCTGACTCGTTCGATATATTTTTCTGACTTAAAAATCGTTTAAGAATACAACTTGCCATATATTTTTTTATTATTGTAACGCTTGTTTAATTGTTCCCAAGATGAGTGATAATTTGAGCTACAAATAGGTACATTTCTTAGAAGTTGCTCAGCTTCTCCAGATAAATGACATTTTAGATACTGAAGTCGCTGAACATCATCCAAAGACTTATTACAGTGTATAAGGGATACAAATAAATCACGGTAAGTGATCCACTCTGAGTATTGTCCAGAAAACATAGGTAAACTAATTTTAGGTAGTTTTATATTGCAAGATTCATTTGAGTTTTTTCCTGAACAAGACGGTGATACACTTTGAGACACTTCCTTTTTACACAATTCCGTAAGTATACCCTTTAATTCCGTTTTATAGTCCAAATACAATTCTTCGTTAACCTCATACACTTCTGATAAACAATACTGCGACTTATTATAATCAACTTCCTTTATTTCACTTAATATGTTACGTAATCTTTCAAAAAAATATAGATCTAAATTATCGCAACGTTTTTTTTTTTTTTTTTTGTCACTGTAGGTAGCCGTAAATATTTTCTAAGTGGCTGTTGAAACACATTTATCAAAATTTCTAAGTCTTTCAATTTAAGGTGACTTGTAAAGTTTTAAGCATGGATTCCCCATCACTTCACTTTTTCGTAAAATTTTCAAAGTCCATGCAAAATGCTTCTAAACTTCAAAGTTAATTTGTTCTAGAGAATAAGGTTTAAAATTGAATTAGAAAGTACTCACAGTTTTATGTCCGTTCACTGATACACGTCACTAACTCACACTTTCGGCACAATGCTTCATCCGATGCTAGCCGCCAAATTGCTCCTCTGGTCACCAGTACTATATTGACTGGCCGGTTGCGCCTCGAGCAGTGATCCACTGCCCCTAGGTGCGCCGCTGACGACAAAACGGTTCTCCTGAACCCTCACTTCACTGATTCTAACTCCGACTTCGAAGGACCATGAACAACGCCGTACTAAGATATGCTTTCACTTATCTAGGTTTTACACATAAATGAAATAAGACGATACTGTTTTGTGACTTTTTTACTAATAACATACAGTTCCTTGTACAGGCTCGTCGGTGACGAAAAACATAGTGTGTCTCTTTGCTGCGCAACGCCATCTATGGAGCTAAGGGTCAAACTTTTGCCATTATTGACTTAACACATTTGATGTCTACCATCAAGAACTGGGTGGAGTTTTTTCGGTGGTAGGCCAGAACATCGGCTGCGGGCAGAAGTTAACACCTACCATGACAAAGTCTTGCCGCCAAGCGATTCGTCGTCTTCCGGCATGATGTCTGGTGAAGCCGTAAGGAGGACGGGTCTGAGCAGTTGTGTTGCGATGTGTGCCGGATACGATGCGCCAAATGTTGTTGCGTCGGGAGTTTGATCGTGGAGAGTATCCAGATCAATCTCCCTCTGGGTTAAACATTGCATCACCTCACTCAACTGCCGTCATCCTTCCTATTCAGTCAGTTTTTTGAGTAAATGGGCTTATTAAACTAGCGCACTTTACCGTTAACGATTGCATCACTGCTTACCATAAGGCGGGATTGCGATCAAGCACTAGTTTAAAATTATTCAAAAAAAAACACGGATAATGCAGTGCTTAAGTGATCTACTGTTGCGCTGCGTGTAGCGGGTTCGATTCCCACGCGGAACAAATATAAATAATTGTAAGAGGGAGGTGCCTGTGTCGGTAACACAGTTTATACTAGCACGGACACAGACGATCACTCTGTCTCAAAATGAATAGCGTTGTACTTAACTGTTTTCTTTCTTTTTTTATATTTGAATGAGATGGAAAAATTGTATTTGGTTTTATGCCCTACAAATAGTTGAGAGAGCATTTCAATTTTGTTATTTTTAAAGTAAAAACTTCATTGTAATATGGAAGTAAATGAAACGAAAATGAGGACATATAAATTCATACAATTAACTTGACATCAACATTTTTGGAGTTTTCACTTCTAACACATGTGAATTGCAAACGTATATTTTTTTTTTTGTGTAATTAATAATTTGATTTAAATCGTGTGTAATTGTGACAAAATTTTAGTTGGCAAATCGCAAAAGTAGCTAAATTTGTCTCTTTATTATAGTTAACAAAGGACTGGGTAACGCATTATCCCTTAGTAAAAAAGGTATTTGATTAAATTACTACGTAGAAAAGACGTTTTTAGCTGGAAATGCCTTTTTATTTTAGTATTGCGTAATTTTTTGCAGTTGTTGTACCAATACGAAAAATAATTTGTGATTTATTTAAAACCATAATTCCAACACCACAAAATAATCACATTTTTATACGGCCTACATTGAAGGACTGGAATAATTTGCCCGAGACTGTTTTCCCGACTGATTACAATAGGGGGAGACGGGGTACATTGATACAAGGGGAACATAGATGTAGTAATTATTTATTCTTCTAATTTATTTAATGTTACCTGTGTTATATTAAGATATTTAGTAAGTACATATCTGTCATCACATTAAATAGAATTAAATTTTTTGATTATTTATTGCTTTAATTTTTATAAAATGTTGATTTCGATTGTAGTAGGCAGGGGCACATAGATGCAAGTGCTCTTGGGGCACATTGATACCCCGATATTTTGTTAAATATATGTGTATGTGGGATTGAGGTAATATATTTTACTTTCTTTATAGAAAAATGGTTTAATGATTTAAATTCAAGATGAATAGAAGTTCCATCAATGAAATTTCCGTGGCTTCCGCGATATCTGACGTGTTGGAAGGAAAATTATCAATAACAAAAGCAGCGAATAAATATATTTTAAAATAATTAATAAATAAAGGTCAGAAAAATCAACAAAACTTGTTTAATTTGTAAAAATATTTCTGTGAACCAAAGTGCCAGTGTATTTACCAATGTACCCCGTATGTGGGGGTACATTGATAGAAATTTCACTGTTTTGTAAATAGACTCTAATACGTTTTGTGATTAAATCTATCGGTTAATATGTATGTAACAAGTTAACTGAATATATATTGAATATATTATAGTTATTAAATTGGATGTAACTATCAATAGATCGTCTTTTATTGGGTCTAAGTAAAAATCGTATCAAGGTGCCCCGTCTCCCCCTATAAACATCTTTAAGGCTAGGGTGAATTTGCTTTAATTAAACTAGTGCGTTTTTCCACCAACGATTGTATCACTGCTTACCATTAGGCAGCATCGCGGTCAAGCACTAGATTATGATGTTAAAAAATTTACTTCATTCACACAGCTAACTAAACTAAACTTGGTTAAATGTTAAATTTTCTGCATTGCACACACACATGTAGATAAGTCTTTTTTTCGTTACGACAGCCGTATAGCTCGTTCTCACTCACAGATTGGAGGCGTATCTTCTTCTTCTTCATCCTATAGATGTCCACAGCTGGACAAAGGCCTCCCCCAAGGCTTTCCATGCTGACCGGTCTTGTGCTGCCCGCATCCATCGGCTTCCCACGAACTTCACCAGGTCATCGGTCCACTTTGTTGGGGGTCTCCCTAGGCTGCGTCTTCCAGTACGTGGCCATAATTCCAGAACTTTACTGCCCCATCGGCCATCAGTTCTACGAGCAATGTGCCTTGCCCACTGCCACTTAAGCTTAATGACTCGCGCTATGTCGGAGACTTTGGTTTCTTCTGCAGATCTCCTCATTTCTGATTCGATCACGCAGAGAAATTCCGAGCATAGCTCTTTCCATTGCCCTTTGTGTGACTCTGAGCCTTCGTATGAGGCCCGTTGTGAGCGATCACGTATCAGTTCCGTAAGTCACACACAACACACTGGTCAAAGATTTTAGTCTTGTGACACTGTGGTATCTTGGACGACGAGAAGATGTAACGTAGCTTCCCGAACGCTGCCCAGACGAGCTGGATTCGACGAGACACCTCTTTCTCGAAGTTGGACCTACAACAAAGGCAAAAAGGAGACTTATACAACATTGTTTTTTGTTTATGCGCAACCCGAAACAAGTGTCCAATATTTTGAAATAAAGAATCTATGTACAAATTTTCAAAAATATATAATGAAAAACCACAAAGTTATGAGCTTGCTATTCTACTTGGTTATTCCAACAAAAATATGGTCAAAACACCGCTCGGGCGTTGACCTCTGGTGTCAGCTGTTGCGCGCGCGCAAGTACTATGATCTATCGTAAGCTGTGAGTGTGTGAGTGCGCAGGTTCGATTCCAGGTCAGGCAAGTACCAATGTAACTTTTCTAAAGTTATATGTACTTTCTAATTATATCTTGGACACTAATGACTGAAGGTGAAGGAAAACATCTTGAGGAAACCTAGACTTCAAGTCTGAAATCGCCAACCCGCATTGAGCAAGCGTGGTGATTACGCTCAATCCTTCTCTGTATGAGAGGAGACCTGTGCCCAGCAGTGGGACGATAAAAAGGTAGATAATGATCGTAAGCTGCGGGGGGCGCTCGGTAACCACACTGCAACAATGGGTGTAAAAAATGATTGGAATCGATTCACTTGCTTATTCTGAACAAACTATATTCAAGTATCGCATAAATAAAAAATAACGTGGTATACCACTAGTGAAAATATTTTAGGCCGACTATGATGATGCTATTCATTATTATGCATTGCATTATGCAGGCTTGGCAGAAGTATAACTGTGGTTTAAATATTTAGTTAAAATATTTAAACCACAGTTATACTTCTGCCAAGCCTTGTTCAGTATCAACGCGTCCGGTTTATCATGTTCTTTATTGAATTTGTTTTCAATCTCAACTTTATCAGATTATGTATATTTTTATCGAAGTATCGTTACCGATAGGCTCGACGGTAAACTCAGTTCCATTCCATCTACAAAAACTCTGAAGGATTTTATTCTAATGTTTAAATGTTAAAAAAAGAACACGAAGAAGCCTCGTAGGCTGCAGCTTCGGTCACTCACATAACGCATTTCCATACAAACCTTGTCACGGTTTACACGCAATCAATTGCCCGATGGCTGAAGTCGGAACGTTGTAAGGTAGCCTAATTGTATGTTTAAATTAGCCGTTTAGTCAATCGGTTTGACTTTGGAAATAGTAGCTTCATTCTGTCAGCTCAGTTGATCACAGTTCTTTTTTTTTTTGTTTCCAGGGTGGAAAATCCACATGGATGTCCGCCGCCCTGGGGCGACGGTGTCTGTCAGACTCTTACTGACTAAACACCACCTCGGTGTTCCATCTCACACCTACAGCGGAGGTTACGAGAACAAACACTGCTTCCGCATTGTTGTGGGCCCGCCACCATTGTCCTCCTCTTGGGGGGGGAGGTTTATGACTCCGCCGTGACATCTAAGAATGGCGCGATGGTTGGGGGGCGACAGATGTCCCCGCCGACGCCCGGTGCGCCTGCTGCGGGCCGGGTGAGAAGAAGAGAGGGAGAGGGAGATCTCTCCCTCTCCCTTTCCGCAGCTTTGACTTCCTTCGGCGATACATTCGTCTTGCAGAAGGAAACCACCGCATACCAGGACTCTTCGCTGCCGACCATTGCGGCCGGCAGGGACAGGTCGCTGCCAACATCAGAGATGAGGGCACGGCGCAGCTCCTCCCAAGCGGCATACTCTGCCAGCGTATGCCGCGTCATGACCAGTTGATCACAGTTCCAACCTAACCCATTTGATAGGGATTAACCTGGCATAGTTTTCATGATGATTTCAGTTCCAACCTAAACAATATTTTATTATATAGGATTTAGGCCGTCAGTTGTGTGGTCACCGTTTAGTTATAGCAGTTGCGGTGAACTCTGTCTGAGCGATGTAAGATTTTGCATAAAGTCAGTGTGATGAGTATCGCATATATGGCAATGTTGATGCTGCCTCAGCGTTATACTACATACTTACTTTTCAAAATCACTGACAAACAAATCACAGCTTCAATCGCTAACAAGATGAATTTTTTCCGCAAAAAATGCATTGATGCAACAATTGACTTGCATCGTCTAAATGGTGTTTAGACAATGCAACTTTTATTGCTGCTTCAACTTAATTGAAGCCATAGGGAATTAAATTGCACAGTGTATTTCAGTTTTTGTGAACCTAACTGATATGGAAAGGCAGTTCTTTACACAAAAATTACAGCCTGTTTCGGTGCTGAATTGTCACTATCGTACTAAGAACTTTGCAAATACAAATATGTACTGACTCAAAGGCTTAGGCTTGCTAAAGTTAGATTTTGTTGTGAAATAATAAGGATTGTTTTTTGGTTTTGTTATTTATTCGCTGAAAGGTTAAATTATGCGATGCCTTGTGAAGTATTTTGTCATTTTTGCTGATGGGATATCCTATCGGGCAAAAAGGCTTGCAATAAATATTTGTTGCACTGCTGAGTATTAACAACAACGTTATTTTTTGTTTATGAATAACCTGAATATACACTGACGGACTCATAATCTACATCAAAGTTCAGGATAAAGGTCGAAACATGCTATCAAAACGCGACACGACGCCACGCCACCCGACGCATGTACTGACATGCGTCGGGTGGCGTGGCGTCGTGTCGCGTTCAATTCAAATATCGTATAATAGCGTATCAATTTCATATATTTAATAGGGTCACGCTGCAACATCCAACCGATTTGGATCAGCGTGTTGCCGGGATAGGGGGAAGACACGCCACCCGACGAATCAACGCAGTGTGTTTCTAGTTAACACCCGACGCCACCCGTCAGTCTTTCGTGAACATTTTTAAGGGTATGATAAAGGAAAAGATATTTTCTGTTAGTTTTTGTTTAAAAATTGGATTAAAATGTCGGATGAAGAATTAATAGAATTAGGGAAAAACGGTACTCATTGTTATATGATATAAGTAAGTCTTTTTTTATTAACTGTTCTGTACAAAATATATCCCCAAAATCTGCAATAAATCTTCTTCGAAATCCTCATCTAGCTCGTCTTCAAGCAGAATCGAATCCATGGCCACGTGACACGTCATTACAGTTCAGCATTTCGTGAGAGACTACACTACACGATACGTGTTGTAGCATCGTGTGGCGTGTTGCCTATGTGCACGGTGAGCGTCGGGTGTCGACACAACACATCGCCTTGCGTTTTGATAGTATGTTTCGACCTTTACTTTAAAATGATTTTTTTTTAAATAAGTATACAAACTTTTTAGATCATATTATATAAATATGGAGAGACTGGCTCTTAATCTTATAAAAAAGCAAAATTTAAAAATAGAATTCAAGGAAGAGCATATTACCCCTTTTAGACCAGCAAATATTCCAAGTTGTCTGTAGCTCGGACGATTGTAGGATATGTTTATATGGTTCAGGTGGTCGCAAAAGAGTATCGTCGACGTGGGGAGCGATATGCTCATTGAACATGTTAGGGACAATTTAAAAAGAGCTGTATATGCGAGAAATCCTATACCCACGACAGTGGCAGCACTATGAACAGCACTTTCAGAAGAATGGGTCAATATTCCGCAAAATCTATTAATAAACCTAATAAAATCTATGCGGAGTTAATACACCTTATTAAAACATAAATAAACCCTTGCATAAAGTTTGTGACTATTTTTAAAACCAATTTTTTTAATAAACCCATTGTCCTTAAATTTCTGTTTTTTCTTCAAAAAAGACTTAAGGTCCTTTGCAGTACACAAACTTAAACTTAAGGACATGACCCTACGCTGTTTTAAAGTTTACGAACCAATCTAGAGGTTTAAATTTAAATCTGTATAGAAAGCTTGCATACTTGATTGAAATATTTATTTCAAAGTCGTCTATTACTTTGATGCAGTTTATGAGTCAGTGTAGTTTGTTTAGAATAAGCAACTGAATCGATTCCAATCATTTTTATACCATGTTATATTTTTTCACAAATATATTTAGAAATTATTACAGTATGGTTACTGAGCGCGCTACGCAGCTTACATGTGCGCTCAGCTGACGCCACAGGTCAATGCACCCGGCTCGCCCGACAAAACGGAGCGTGGACCATATTTTTGTTGGGACAACCAAGTAGAGTAACAAGCTAATAACTTTGTGGTTTTTCATGATACATGTTTGAAATTTTGTACATACATACATTCTTTACTTAAAAATACTGGACACGTGTTTCGGGTTTCGTATAAACAAAAAATAATGTTGTCTATGTATATAGGTATGTTCCCATCAAACAAAAAAAAAAAAGCTCCGACCTTCTCGCTTGGTCTTAACGGGTTGGCAATTTCAGAACAAGGTTGTGTTTCTCAAAGTTATTTTTGTTTAAGTATCTTAACTCACCAATCTCTTAAAATACTTACTGAAAGAGTGTTATATCGGCGAGTAGAATCAACCAGATCGAATAAACTTTCTCTTTTGTAAGTTACCAATCAGAACCCTTTATTGCAGTTAGGTGAAATTATATAAACAAACAGTGTTCATGACCAAACAAAATATTCGGAGTAATTAAATTACCGCATGAACTGAGAAAACATTTTTGCATTTTGTGTCCGACATGGACACAAAATGCAAAAATGTTTTTTGTTTTTGTTGATTGTCAAAAGTTACGTAGGTGATTCCAGTTCAATTAGTGGACACCCCCCTGGGGTCCCGAACTTTCCACACAGTTTTGTCCTAATATACAACGTACATGGCACCCAATTTTGTGAATGCAATAAACAAAAACTAAAAACGATGATTGAAATTAAGTGACATTTAAACTTGAAAAATTTTGTTTAAACAGTTGCAATGTTTATTCATAAAGGGTGTATCTGACATCGAGGCACAAACGAGTACCATGGATCCAGTACATGATTATCCCCCCAGTGGTTAATTTTGCGTCGGCGTTATCCTGATTAAAAAAAAAAATAATATGCAGTTTTTTTCACTTTAGACCGTTCATAATTGCTATACTTTTATAACCCAATAAGATTTTAAAGTAAAAATTTATTAATACGTTAATTACACAAAAAAGCGCAATGTCAATAATAGTAGAAAAACTATCCTATCAGCTGATTTAATAGAGTTCGCATCAGGGGTCAACGTCATACCTACAAACACGTACGGCGGCACGCTTGCAACGTTCAAAGGCCGAGGCGACACTTTTTTTTAAACACTGTTATGTCTGTAAACACTCATTATCGACATAAATAACTATCATAATTTTGTTAGTGGCATGCGGTGTAGCCTTTTTGCTAAGTTTGCGTTACGATGTCAAATACATCCTGTATACAATGTTTTTCTTTTTACGAAACCTGAATATAGTTTGTTTAGAATAAGCAACTGATTTGATTCCAATTATTTTTACACTATGTTATATTTTTTCATTTAGAAATTGTTGCAGTGTATTACCGAGCGCACGACACAGCTGGCGGTTGTTTATAGTACTAGAGGCAGTGAAACGGGGCACCCGCGCCTCGCCGCTTCAAGCGCGAGCGGGCGAACAGTGCGTTGACCATATTTTTGTTGAGACAATCAGATAAGATGACAAACTCATAACTTTGTGATTTTTCATGATGTCTTTTTGAAATTTTGTACATGATAGATTCTTTATTTAAAAATACTCGGCACGTTTTTCGGGGTTCGCATATACAAAAAATAACGCTGTATGTTCTTTAGTTTATTTGTGGTCCTTTATCGATCAATAAAAATAACTATACGAAAGAGTTGTTCATTATCCCAGTTTGTAAGCGGTAGCTAAGAAGGCAGGTACGTAGATTCATAGAGCCAGTCGATCAATAACCTCTGTGCAGAATGTATGTGTCCCAAAAATAAATAACTAGGTGTTTACGGAATTTCATTGAAATGTCCATGGTATACAACTTCCACAAATCAAAGAGGACACAACAAATACCTATATTACGTCGTTTAAGCGTAATTTTGAAATGATAAATTTCATCTTACAAGATGGAGGATAGATGTTTTTTACTATTTCACGCTTACTAAAAGGATTGAAAAACCTATTGAAAGGATTTGGACGAAATTTGGCTCACAGGTAGATAGGACATCTTATCCCGCTATTTCTACAGGAACGAAACTTATAGGTGCATACTTTTATACCGTGTCTGCTAATCTACACTAATATTATAAAGAGGAAAACTTTGTTTGTTTGTTTGGTTGTAATGAATAGGCTCAAAAACTACAAGACCATTTTCAAAAACGCTTTCACAATTCGAAAGCTACATTATTCACGACTAATATAGGCTAAATTTTATTTTGGAAAAATTAAGGTTCCGTTAGATATTTGGGTTTTTTGTAGACAAGGTGTAAAAAATCAACCATAAATGTTACTTATTTTGCGTATGCTGCCTAAACTATGAAAGATAGAACCATAAAATGTTCTAAATAATATTATATCTTATATATATCTACAAAAAAGTCCACAACACACTATACCTATCTACATATGGCGAGTGAGGAGGAAAATGGTCAAAATAAATGATTTCATGACTAAGTACAGTTTATATATGATGAATATTATACTCGTATTTCATGATGAATGATTAAAATTGTACGTTGGGTTTTGAAGTTATGGCGAAATTAAAATATTACGATTTCTACTGCACGGCCCGTTGCGAAGTGAGCGTCACCAAGGTGGGGGTGTGCATACGGGAGAGGGGAGTTTAGATCTATGAATAAGGTCCCCGCGCGGCTCTGACACGAGGTCTAATAATTATCGTACGATTTTTTAGATTTCGTTCTTAAAACTACACCTACGCAAACAGTTCTTCTCAGAGCTAATCAACAGTTCTATTCAGGGCTAACCATCAGTTCTTTTCAGGGCTAAACAACAGTTCTTTTCAGGGCTAAACAACAGTTCTTTTCAGGGCTGAACAACAGTTCTTTGCAGAGCTAAACAACAGTCCTTTTCAGAGCTAGAATATTACACGCTATTAACATTTTCTTAAGCATTTGAAAATACCCAAGACAGCCAGGTCTCAACTTTCTAAACATAGTTCTCAAGCACGGGCAGAAAGAATACGTCGTATGGGAGAATCTTCACCTGAACGTTCACAACGCCTTGCTGAACAAAATCAGAGAAACTCTCAGGTATGCACACGAGAGTCGAGTGTCGAACGTTCGCAATGGCTTGCACAACAAAATCAGAGGACCTCTGAGTTACGTGCACGAGAGTCGAAGCTGGAGCGTTTCCCACGTCTTCGTGTACAAAATGTAGGGACTCTATTTCTGGGCAATTGCTGTCTCTCTTTCGAAAGTCGAGTGTCGAGCGTTTGCAGCTAATTTGAGTTCAGGCAGAGAGATAGCAGTTGCCCACAAATATAGTTCGCAATCGAATTTTAGCAAACAGTAACAGACTGGCTTTCGGATGATTGGCAGGTTGATTATGCACAACAAGCGTCAGTCCATATCAGACTCATGAAAAAGATCTGCTCTAACTGCTCTGCCAAGAAATGGGCGGACGAACCTAATGGTATGTGCTGTGCTTCAGGTAAAGTTTGTCTACCTAATTTGCAGGAGCCGCCACAACCAATAAAAAATCTTCTAACAACCATACATTATCTGGTAATTTTTAACAAATACAAATAAATACAATAGTCGTTTTCAAATTACTTCTTTTGGCGCAAAAGAAATCAGCGTAGATAATTTTATGCCCACTGTTAAAATTGAAGGACAGGTATATTATCTCATTGGTAGCCTTTTACCACCATCAGGCCAAAAACCACAATTCTTACAAATATATTTTATTTCGGATGCAGACCAGTTATCGTTACGATCAATATCGCACCCACCTAAAGAATAGATTTAGTTATATTTAAATATTTTATTATTATTCATTTAAATATTTTAATAATTAACAAATTTAACATCTTCATAAAAACAAATCTATGCAGCCTTTTTTTTTTTTTTTTTTTTTTTTTTTGGGACAAACCCGCCACACTTTTCCCAACCACTGCAACTCCTGAAAGCCAGAATCAACAGTGGCGACCGCCAGAAAAACGCCGAGCAATGAAGCTCGACGAGTCCCGGAGAAACGATTCAACTGTCTTGGGTCCCGCAACGAAAATTAATCAGAAAAGAATAGCGGAGGAGTAAGAAAAAAGATATTTTTTCCACTTCCCTCCATAACAAGCAGGAGACAGAACAGAACTAGGCCAAACGGCACAAAGGGACATTATTGCAACTGGGAGAAGCCCAGATTGCCAAACACCACGGAATAAAATTTGATTAAGTTAATGGGTCCTAAGTAGGTATTAGCTGTTACAATTGATTCCAATAATAGGTATGGCAAAAGCGCCTGAACGCACGGAAATTGGTTCTAGTTTCTACAAGGTCCGTATAATAAACGACTCCGGATGTAACTTGTACACTATCCAACATAATATTGCGTTCATTCTGCCAAAGAACACACTCCCACAAGATGTGATGTGCGGACTGTTCAAATTCACAGTTCGATGTAGAACACTGACACAAAGGGGAAGGAACAAGTTTAAAAGAATACAGTTTACTTTTAAAGTTGCCATGACCTGTGAGAAATTGGGCAACGCAGTGGTCAACCACCAGCCATGTCTTAGCCAGCCGATCACCAACGGATGGAAAGAACAGATGGAGGTGCCGGCCCTTGATGGAATTATCCCACCTACTTTGCCATTCGGATAAGAGGTCCTCCCAGACTTCAGTCTGAGGTTTAAATAATCTAGAGATTTTATTAAAGTCGCGTTGTGTAACAAAATTAGTGTCCATGGCCTCCCCCCTCGCGGAGTAGTACATTGAAGCACGTCGCTGTACCTCAAGGTCGACTGGAAGTACACCTGCCAGTACCGGTAAGGCTTCAGTACTGACCGTTCTATACGCCTTGCATAAAAATATCAATGCCAAACGTTGGCTTTGAAGCAGTTTACGTCGTGCCGCTCCTATGCTGGCCCTATCAGCCCAAACAGGTGCACCGTAGCACATACATCCTAAGTAGGTAGCTCCATATATAGTTTTTAAAGTTAGGAATGATAGACCCCAAGTTGCTTTGGATATTCTAGTCAGGGCATAAAAGTTCTTTTTAGCTTTTTCACCAACTATTTTTATATGTTCGATAAATGAAAAATTCCTTTCTAAGATCATACCAAGGTAGCATACGGATTGCTGTTTTTTAATGGGAACGTTGTTAAATTTAATAGTAGGCAATGATTTAAGATTACCTTTTAGTAGAAGTTGATAGGTTTTATGTGGCGCAAATGCTAGGCGGTTACGATCACCCCACTGAGATATTAAATTTAGGCAAGTATTGGCCAAGTTCTCAAGTCCAGCTCGGGTACTTGACTGAATGAGCAGTAGGCCATCGTCCGCGTAACCAGTAAGTGAACAGCCGCAAGGAAGCGGGATCGCGAGGAAGTCATCAAAACCCAAATTCCATAAATAAGGACCGACAACTGAACCCTGAGGACATCCCATGGTTAGTGTTTTAGTACTAGAAAAATGACCGAGCTTAAGTACCGCGGAACCGTTTATAAAGTAAGAGTAAACGAGATTATATATGTTTCTATAGCAACCGCGGGTTTTTAATTTTAACAACAGCATAGGCCACCAGGCGTTATCAAAAGCCCCAGAAATATCCAGGAAGATCCCAATTACGTACTTGTTTTCAGATTGGTTAACGGTTCTTCTGACAGAAAGCGCCGCGTCGACTGTAGATTTACCTATGGTGAAGCCATATTGATTGTTATGGAATTTTGGACCGTTCGGTAGTAAACGTGGAACGATGAGGCGCTCAAGAAGTTTACCCAAAGATGGTAGAAGAGTGATAGGACGATATGACTTCGGATCATCCGGTGGTTTGTCACCACACTTTGGTATTATTCGTAAGAAACCGCGTCGCCATTTACGAGGAAAAACGCCTTCAGCAATGCATCGGTTATATACAGTTAAGATGGCATCACCCGCTGTTTTACACGCTTCTTTAATCATCCTATTAGATATTTTATCTTCACCTGATGATTTGTTGACCGGTAGTTTTCTAACAATATTTATAAATTCGTCATTAGATGGTACGTCTGACATTGGTGATTCAGGTGGCACAGGAGCCCACGCTCTAATCTGTTGGTGGTAGTCGCTATCGTTAGCCGGTGAATCATCAGGGATAAGTGTATTTATTAGCACTTCTGTTGTTTCCTCTATGCCCGTGGTATGCCTATCATTGACTTTAATGTTTTGAACGTATGCAAGGTCGACCGATCTGTTAGCTTTAAATTCGTGATATAAGGGAGACCACGGACCCTCCCTGTCAAGCTTATCAACAATTTTTCGCAACAAATTACCCTTAGATTTTTCCACCGATGCTTTGTAGCGTGACTTGGCAACTCTAAAAGCATTCAAAGCGAACGTAAGAAGATCTCCAGTAATCTTTCGGCTCTTGAGTTTATTTAACTGTTTACGCGCTCTGCGATATCTTTTACGCTGTTCAACTAAGTAATCACTCCACCAGTCACATCTACGAATATTGGTCATAGATCCGCGACCAATGGCAATGTCAGCACAGTAGGTAAAGGTTTCTGACATAATGTCAGCACTTTCTTCGGCTGACAGCCCGTCCCGAGTGAATTCTTTGGCGTGACACGCAAAAAGCGAGCCGAAAAATTCCCAGTTCGCGCCTTTACATCTATATCTGAAATTACCGGGAATATGAGACGGACCCTGAATATAACCAGGAACAAATTCGTACACGATCAGGCGATGATCACTACAAGACGCGTCCGGTAGGACACGCCACCTATCCAAACGTACGTCGGCACTTGAAAGTGTGACGTCAATACAAGATTCGCCCATTTGGCTGCAGAAAGTAGGTGGTGCATCAGGGGTATTATGAATCGATAGGTTCATCTCAGCAATGAAATCCTCAACAGCGCAGCGTCGTTCGGTATCGGTGGCCCGAACCTTGCCATACCACAGAGACGATGACGCGTTGACATCCGCGCCAACGATAACTTTGCAGCCCGCGAGTGACCGCAAGACATGACGGAGATTATGTATATGAGGAGTAACAGGATCTGAATATTGAAAGTAACAGCTTACAACGAATACTTTAAAAGAAGCTGATGATACTTCGGCAACCGCACAGTGTGGCGTCATGAGGTCACGTAAAGACGTTACCGTAAAGTTAGAAGACCGCGCAATATAAATTCCGGCTCGTGCCCTGCAATCCAGTTGAACTACCCTGTGACGTAAACGTGAGTTTTGATATTGTTCTTGAATGAGTACAAGGTCTAAGTTGTAGTCAATAATTAATTTATCTAACTCTGATGTCGCCACCTTATCGTTGTGAAGGTTTAATTGCCCTATTTTTAACCTATCCATCTTAATTAGTAATTAGTATGTAGGATAAGTTGTTCGAGTTTTAATTTATAGGTACCGCACTGGTCCGACCCGCATCTATGATCATAGGGTTTTTTAAATCGTTTACACGCCGCGCAAACCGGGGTAAAATTCGAATCGCCCTTATGCGGGCAAACATTGGTTTCGTGAGCCTCGGAACAGACAGCGCAGGTTGGTGATTTATTAGCGCAATGCTTTTTAACATGACCGAATTGTTGACAATACGCGCAACGAACTACCTCGATATCATCAACAAAACGGCAAGTGGCCCAGTCAATAAATAATTTATCCTTGGTAGTCACAAGATGTTTACGTACCGCAGGTTCAATTTCTATGCCTATCCATTTCCGACCGGTATCGGTAGAACGCCTACGGACTATTTTTGTGGATTTAATAAAATCGTCTTCTTTTATTGGCAACTCATTTTTAATGTTTTGGCGGTATATAGCTTGCAAAAAATTTTTGTCTTCCATTGAGGCGGGAATGTCCTTAACTAATAGACGGGGGCGGCGACCCTTTGGTTTTTCTAAGCGGAGACCGGCAGACTTTATAGCGTCTACCGATTCTAATCTTTTTAATTGGTTTTGATTAGCCACCCGTAGTACAACTCCCGATTTGGCGGTTTTTTTAATACCGACTATTTGAAACCCATCGTCACTCGGTCTAATCGCTTTCATAAGAGCTTGTTTAGTGGCGGACGATGACGCATAGTCAGCTGATCGCTCCTGGGTCGGATAGGCGACGACACAAGGCAGAGGCACTCTAGATTCAATAGCCGGGGCCACTTTAGGCAACCGCAGTTTCAAAGAATCTGCGTACGACACTTTATTGTCCTCATTAACGGTTTTAACGCCGGATTTTAATTTGATTATTTCTAATTCGCGCTCGGTATTAGCAAGCTTTGTTTCGTTACACGAAGATTTTAAAGCTAACAAAGACACGATACTTGTAACTCGTTGAGTCATATCCATAATAGATGATTTATTAGCGACATTTATACGAGAACCGTTATCGTTAACCAGTTCGTTTATTTTGGACAGGTACACAGACGCCTCCGAAACCAAATCGTAATAACTATCACTGTTACTATTGGACATATTTAATGTAGGCGAGGACTGTTCTAGAGAATTAGGAGCTATTTGTAAGCGCTTCGACCTATCATCTACTAATTTGTCGGTCGGAGACATTTCACAAAATAGACGCTTAGCCGTCTGCGTTGGCGGGGACCTAAGTGTTTTATTATTTCTACGAAAAATATCTCCACCACGATCAGGCGGGTCATCATTGTAAGTCGACATAAGTAATTAATAAACAAGAAAACAAATCTAACTTAACGAAAAGAAAATAAAACTAGTGAGAAGAGAAGAAAAAAAAAAAATTACGTTACCCTCACAAAAAAGAAAATAAATGTACTCACCGAGATTGATTGATTTACAGTAATTACAAAACAAACACTAAAAATAAACTTACGATACCAAAACTAGACACAAATTGAACAATCCTAGAAAGAAACACACCAGCCGGAACTAATCGGAACACGATATTCGTAAATATAAACGGAGCGTATTAACTTCACACCACACGGCGCGGGGGCGCGAAGAGAAGTGTAAATCTATGCAGCCTGCGGATATTGAATGCGTCGTCGATGTTAGTGTCGGTGTCTGTGAGTTGACTTCGAAATCATTTTGCTGACCATGTCTTTCCTGGGTAGACGTTTTGCAGCGGTAACTGACATGTGGTATAAAACAAAGTCGCTTTGCTTAAATCCTTAAAACTACGCATCGAATTTTGATGCGATTTTTTAAAATAGATATTCAAGAGGAAATTTTATATATATAATACATGCACCCGTGCGAAGCCGAGGCTGGTCGCTAGTCATATAATAAAGTTATGCTACAAAAACCAAGATTAAATAAAAAAAATGTTCCATTTAATGCAAAAGCTAAAAAAAAATACAAAAATATCAGTCCTATCATCTTTCTGACGCAAAATATTCCCGATAAAAGGTGGCGAAAATCTTTAATCAATTTTCTCTATGGCATTTCTGAAGGCCTGTAATAACTTCGGCAAACGTCTTAGCTTATCTGATGTTAACTTAGTAGATACTAACGACGACAGCGGAATTATAAGTTTATGACAGGACCATTTATTGTTGACAGAAAACAATCATAAACTTAAAGAGGGAGCTGCTTTGATATTTCGAATTTCAATCAAAATTTTAATTGAAAGTATTTGTTTCTTTTTCTGGTTAAAATATATGTATTATTTACACCCATTTATCTTTGCTTGTTTATTTGGTTTTGGCTTATTCAAATCAACAATATGTCTATGCCCCAGTTTGGCAGGATGACACTTCAAACTTTTCCGTTTTTTTAAGTTTAGATGTGTAGTGAAGACTACAAATGCCTGTTCAGTAATGCTGTTTTATTGTATAAACTTAAGGCTATTTATGCTAGATTATTAAAATTGTGTGATCAAATGCATATTGTATACATAGAAAGGAAATTTAAATGATCCGAATAAAATAAGTATTACAAGTACTACTCGGTGGTAGGCCATAACATCGGCCGCCGGCAGAAGTTATCACTCACCAGACAAAGCCTTGCCGCCAAGCGATTTGTCGTGTTCCGGCATGATGTCTGGTGAAGCCGTTCGGGGGACGGGTCTGAGCAGTTGTGTTGCGATGTGTGCCGGGTACGATGCGCCAAATGTTGTTGTGTTCTGAGTTTGGTCGTGGAGGGTCTTCAGATCAATCTCCCTTTGGCGCAGCATCGTTGATCGTGTTGTTGGGTTTAACATTGCATCACCTCGCTCAACTGCCGTCTTCCTTCCTATTCGCTCAGTTTTTCTGAGTAAATAGGCTCTTAATAAACTACCGCGCTTTATCATCAACGATCGCATCACTGCTTACCATCAGGCGGGATTGCGGCCAAGCGCTAGTTTATAATTATTAAAAAAAAAAAGTTAATAAGATTCATGAAATTAATTATAGCTTTGTAAGCATTTCTGAATAACGAGACGTGTAACATACATAGATACAATTTGCCTATAGATGTATTATTTACTTTCAAAAATCATTTAAAAAATTTAAAGAGAGAGCAGAGAGAAACGAAGCTCTCGCAGGTTGCATGAATGTTCATGATCCATCATCACTCGTTCGTAAACCACAGCGTATGAGGTGGATGGAAAGCAATGTTTTTTTTTTTCTACTTTAGTGTAATTCATCATCATCATCATCATCATCATTTCAGCCGAAAGACGTCCACTGCTGGACATAGGCCTCCCAAAAGGTTCTCCACGACGACCGGTCCTGCGCCTCCCGCATCCAGCGGTTTCCCGCGACCTTCACCAGGTCGTCAGTACACCTTGTCGGAGGACTACCCACGCTACGTCTTCCGGTGCGTGGTCGCCACTCGAGAACCCGCTGGCCCCATCGGGCATCGGTCCTACGGGCAATGTGTCCAACCCACTGCCACTTTAGTGTCGCAATTCTTTGGGCTATGTCAGTTACTCTCGTTCTTCTGCTCTTCTTCTTTAGTGTAATTACTAGATGGTATTTAGCGTTTCAGTGTTGAGATAAATAAATGACTAAATAAATAAATCAGCTCATTTTTAATAATAGTGACCTTTTTAAGATACAGTTCTTTTCTAGTCGCTGTAACTAAGCTGGCCAACCTAGGGTCATCACACCGTGGTCCCCAACCAAGGTGTGACAATTCTAGTTTGGCCACTAGGTCCACTAAGTTCGATAGATACCGTGGTGACATTAAAATCAATGAACACGGGTGGATTTTCATCAGCAAAATTTGAGGATCCAGCCCCCTCCAAAAAGACGACACGATTGGTGCAGTGGCTGAGCGATCGACTACAGCGCTGCGTGTCGCGGGTTCGATTTTCGCACGGAACAAATATTTGTATGGCCTACAATTAGTTGTCCCGGATCTGGCTGTTTATGTATGTGATTTTTATAAGTTTGTAAAGGCACCCACGATACAGGAGAAATTCTTGGTGTACCTTCATAAAAGTTGGTTGCGGCTACTCGTGATTTGATTAATATACCGCATATAATTCACTTTTTTTTTAATACATAAATATGTAAGCTCTCGCGCCCTTTATGCCTGGGGCTTTTATTGAAGTAATAAGTTTTTAGTTATTTACATTTTCATTTAAATATATATATATTGTTTTGCTGGTATTCTGTCGTGGTAGCTGGCATATTTTCAATATTTTCATTGTTGTTATATTTTCTTGTGTTCATCACTATACATAGTATTGTATAAAGTCATGTGTTTTTTAAATGAACAGACAGCTATGCTACTGGGGAGTTTCTTCCGCCACGTCTTCTTCCCAGCGAAAGCACTAGGAAGTATCGATGAGTGGGCGTTTTGGGGGATTGTCTTATGTAATATTGACGTTCAAAAAGTGCTTATTCTCAGCCTAATTTGAATAAATGACTTTTGATTTTGATTGAATATTGCCCTTCCTGAATGAATTTTAACGCTGGAGATTTCATGTATAGAAACTCAATAGTCGCACTACTATACCAACAAAGTCGTCACCACGACATAAATCAATACCAACTAATTCCGTCCCAAAGACAACCGACATTAGAGAGTGTTTCGGGACTGCGTGTTAGTTTGGGACGAAATCCACATGTTTTACTTGCTATTTAAGCACTTTGAACATAATGTTTCCACTTCCTACGCTGTTCCGAACTTTGTTCTTTAAGTCTTATTGTGTTAACGATCAAGTAACATACACTTCTGAACGGAGTTCTTTCCTGGAAACTGATAAAATAAACAAAATTTTAATATCAAAACGTTAATAACGAAAATGTTTTTGTAACTTTTATCCTACAATTAATAAAATTAAAAACAATTAATTTTACTCATGTTAAAACAAAAAAATCGAATTCATGGCATGACATTTTTCAACCAGCCCTGGGTCCAGTGTAATCCCTGTCGGTTAGAGTCCATGATGGCAATATTTCAGCAGTGTGAACATTATAGGTAGTTTCTGGTAATAACTAAGAATATTTTAATCCGCATCAACGTAAGAATATGGTGTTGGAAAGCTTAGAGTTATGAGTAACAAGTTTTTAAAATTCGCTCATTCTACATAGAAAAGGGAGGATCCTCCAACCAGGTGGGGATTGTCTGGCAGGCCCTTGCCCAACTGTTGATGTTAGGAAGTTCTATATACGAGTATGCTAGTTGCACAGTAAACTCTGCTTGCGAGATGCAGAATCAGTATGACGTAGGTAAGCATTATGACGCGTTGTTTACATGTCTTCTTCTTCTTCTTCTTCTTCTTCTTCTTCAGCCTATGGATGTCCACTGCTGGACTAAGGCCTCCCACAAGGCTTTCCACGCTGACCGGTCTTGTGCTGCCCGCTTCCATCGGCTTCCCGCGACCTTCACCAGGTCATCGGTCCACCTTGTTGGGGGCCTCCCTACGCTGCGTCTTCCAGTACGTGGCCGCCACTCTAGAATCTTACTGCCCCATCGGCCATCGGTTCTACGAGCCAGGCGCGTGCGCTCCATACAAGCAGAAAAGCTCTGCATACCCTAATAGTTTTCTAAAAAAATATATAATAATTTATGTACTACAAACTTAAAACTGAAAGACTTTGTTAATCAGTTAGTGAGAACACTGCCATCTATTGGGCCTAGTGCTAACTACGAAATATCACTGGCCTTCGTCGCGACGGCCGCGCCACTTCTCGTAACGGCGTAAGCAGTAACAAAATGTCTTCCATATCTGTCTGTGTATAAAATTATTTGCTTGTGTGCCTAAATTGTTGTGTACGTGTGCGTGAAATTTCATTCGCTTTTAAGGGCGTGATAAGCACAGCTTCTAATAATGCGACGAATTTAAGAAGTTCAGAAATATAGCATGATTGTTGTTCGTTCAAATACCTTTTTATTTTAGCAGCTTATGTTGTTTCATTATTGGTGTATTTAGGTTAAATATGTACCTATATTGGTTGTTTTAGCGGAATTGAATATTCATTTATTTTAGAGTTTTTGGTTTAACACAAAAGAAAGGTTGTCTTTATAAAAAGTATTATGATAATTATATGTGGTTAGCAGGCTGTGTAGTGTGTACACACAAATAAATTGTTTTGTTTCTCGTGTAGGTATATTATTTTAAAACACGGCATTGACAGTTCGTCGTTATAAAAACTTAAAAGACCTTAAGTTTTTCAACCGACTTGCTTTTGAATTTCAATACTATACTTTATATTGTAATGATTTTCCTGAAGTTTACAAATTTGCAAAATTTAATAGTTATGATTCCAATGAGCAGTTCATTACGCATATTTATGAAAGATTTGTCTATATTTCCATTTTAAAAGAACTTTTAGCGATTTCACAACGATCTTATATATATTTAATTTTTACAGAGTTATTTAAAAATAGTTAGGCGCGTTGATTTAATTTATAGATAGTAAAATATATTTTTTTAGTTTTTTGAGAAATAAATTATTACTTATTTACAGTTCAGTTAGTAATACTATTTCATTGTATTTTGACAGCCTCCATGGCGTAGCGGTAGCGAACGCGGCCGCTGCGTAAGGAGGCGCGGGTTCGATCCTCGCGCAGTGTAAATATTTGTATGCATGAATATGAATATTTGCACTGGTCTGGTCGTGCCTCGGAAAGCCCGTTAAGCCGTTGGTTTCGGTTGCCATACGAACATCTAGTGGCAGTCGTTACGGGTTGTTGGAGCCCACAAGTCAGACGGCAGTCGCTTCACGGAAAATGTCGAAATTTTGCCAAAATCAGCAATTAGACTGGAAAAGCGGATCCCAGATTCCAAAGCTTTGGATGCTACTGGTATTAACCCTGAGATGATGATGATGATTTCATTGTATTCATTTGGGCAAAAAAAAATACCTAATACCCCACGTATATCATTTATTTGACTTGTTCTTATCATCAATCACATACTTAGATGTTCATTGTAGCCACGCACAAACATCAATTCAATGTTGACATGCGAAAAGTACGCGACTATGTTAAATTGAAACTACGTCTACGTTACGTTTTTTAAGTTTTACCATATATAAGCACAGAGATTTGGTTAGTAGGTATATGTATGGTTACCTTCAACAAAATCTCTGTGCACGCCCCTGCTACGAGCAATGTGCCCTGACCACTGCCACTTCAGTTTAGCGACTCGCAGAGCTATGTCGGGGACTTTGGTTCTTCTGCGGATCTCCTCATTTCTGATTCGATCACGCAGAGAAACTCCGAGCATAGCTCTTTCCATTGCCCTTTGTGTGACTCTGAGCCTTCGTATGAGGCCCATTGTGAGCGACCACGTTTCAGTTCCATAAGTCATCACTGGCAACACACACTGGTGAAAGACTTTAGTCTTTAGACATTGTGGTATCTTGGACGACGAGAAGATGTATCGTAGCTTCCCGAACGCTGCCCAGCCGAGCTGGATTCGACGAGACACCTCTTTCTCGAAGTTGGACCTACCTAGTTGGACTGTTTGTCCCAGGTATATGTACTCATCAACAACTTCAAGTGCAGAGCAACCAACTAAAATTGGAGTAGGTGCGACATGAGAGTTCGACATGATCTTCGTCTTATCTATGTTCATCTTTAGACCTACCGCTACAATGGAAGGCCTTATAATAAAAAATAAAAAATTACCACCATCAATAATTGACATTAGTACTGCATCGTCCATTTGATGTTACCAAAAACTATTGGCCTAACAGCAACGCCCGGTATCATCGGTATATAACTACTTATATAAATAAAAAAGCCTATTTTATGCATAAAATAAGATTAACACTTATAAATTGATTTAAATTTCATAAATTGTTTAGTTTTCATTTTCATAAAGCAATAAAAAATGTATTATTTAACTTAACAATATCACTATAATATACAATGTTATTAATTATAATGTAATAATAATTAATTAAAAGTTATTTTTTATATTTTCTATTTAAAAATATTACTAATTAGATTTCAATATTCATGAAGAGAAAATGAGAAATTATAAATAGATTCAGATTTCATCCTCCATAGTAACACTACCTAATTCGTTTAGTTTGAATAATTATTAGCTATGTAAATGAAGTTAATAGGAGGTTTCAATAAAAAATGATAAGTAATATGACTAGAAAGACGAGTATCAATAATACGGTTGATTGAATGAAAAGAAGTAACAGAATAAATAAGAATTATTGAAACGAGAAAGGATGAGAGAAAAGTACATTTGATGGCAGAGTAGGCAGGATCATGAATAAAGTAGAATTTTGAGTAGTCTTAGTCACGGGCGACAACCGTCTACGCATTTATCAACAACGTATCGGTCGTATCGTTTGCAGTTGCCTTTTTTTTTTGTTTTTACGAGTGGAAATGGCTTTACGCACCATACCCGCCGCTAGCTAGGCGACGAGCGTGTGTGGGACTCGCCCTGCTGAAGCCGGGTTTACGTACTAAAACCACTCGGTTACCCTGTGGCCCTGCGTTGAGAATGTCACGGGATCGGCCCGAAGGCCTTATCCCCGTGCTACTCCACTCTCAGGGCTTACCGGCCTTGTTAAGGTCGGTTTCCGCGCCAAGGGGGGATTACCCGGGTACCGGAGTATTCCCCTGACGTGGTGACCGGTGCAATGCGCGTGCGGAGGCTGGTCACACTCTAGGGTTAAAGGAGACGGGGTTTCGTCCCCCGCCTTCTTCGCCCCACCCGTCTACGCCGGAGGGGAGCGGCAAGAGCATGCTCTTCCCGCTCCCTCTCCGCAGCCTCATTCTGCAAGAGGACTGTCTCGCAGAAGGAGGCGGCAGCCTCCCATGCACTCTCGCTTTCAGCCATGGCTCGCACCATGGTTGCCATAGAGAGGCGTCCGCCTCCGAGCGTCGCAACGAGGTCGCGGCGCTCGTTTATCGTTTGCAGTTGCCTGTGTCATCCACGTTTGTCACTCGTGTGAATGTACCCTTTAATTTCAGAATTAATTTTAAACAATGGAACCTATTAAGATTATGAATTTGATAGCTTAGACCGTTCTAATTATAATGATTAAGATCTTTCGATCGTTCTAATTAAAACGATTAAGATAGACCATTTTTATACCACCTGGATCTCGATTTAGGATCGGTATTCTGGGCACGTAATCGAGAGCTTAATGATTGATTTTGGCGGACGGAAATTGAAATTTGAAGGTGCCTTTTAACACTTCACTTGTCATTTAAGAAATTTTCACGTTTGGTCACGATATCCGGCTTTAAGGAAAATATGCTTCAGACATATGGAGAATAGGGTTTGGTGGAGTACTCCATTTTTCTTTAAAGATTTTTTGATGACCAGTCTGATCTACACAAGACGTCTGATGTGGTCTCGTCCGATGGTTATGGTATAGCTTCCTCATACTCGTTATGCAATAGTACAGCAGGTGTCAGAAAGGTCTGAAAATATTTGAAGTACTGGCCATCAAACTGAACAACTTTCTTCATGGAACCAGTACCTAAACATTTTTAAAGATGATTGAACAAACCAAAGCTTTGTTTTCTATTACAGTAAGGGTCAAAAGTAAAGTACCATTTTGACACTTATTGTTAATGCAATAAAGTTCAAAAATTGGTAATGCACTTTTGACCTTTACTGTAGAGTTTACGAACTTCGTACCACTATACAAAACAGAGACACTACATAAAAATGTACAAAAAGAAACACAAAAGTATCATTTCTTGATAAAGACACATTTATTCGCTGCATATGACAGGTAAAAAGGCAGTTAATACATATGGACAAGTTCCAAATACATCTGCTGTTAATAAATATTTACAATGTGAATCTAAAGTTCACTTGGGATATAAAACCTTACTTATATACTACGGATTAAACATAGATCAGTGAGCAAAACAAACATCGAACTGCTATTTGCTTTGTTAAAAGTTGGAGTAGCGGTTTGTAATGATTTCCTGCCAAGCCAGACATTATTAAAATAAGTAATGGTTAATGAAAGAATCCTTCCATAAGCGGTATAGAAAAGGTTAGACTAAAGGAGACAAAAAATAAGGAATAAAATAAAAGTTTTTTCCTATTTATAATGTTACTTTATGCATATCACTGCATATTATAAAACAAAGTCACTTTCTTTTTCCCCGTGTCCCCTCGAATGATTAAATCTTTAAAACTACGCAACGGATTTTGATAGTTTTTTTTTTTTTTTTTAATAGGAAGGTTTATATGATAGGATAGATATGTTTAGATGTCGTAAATAATTACATTTTTTCCGTGTTTGCACTGAAACGCTGGCTGAACCCTAAGATAATTATCAAAAGAATGTACTAAATATTGTACACATTGAAAAGGCCTACAGAAAAGTCCGCGATGGTATATGTCTATCTTTTATGAATATCCCCCAATAAAATTTTTTGTCATTTACTTTTTACGACAAAATCTGGCTAATGTTCGAAGCGATTTTGACCAACATAGCATTAATCCTTATCCAATTTAACACCTTAAATAAATTGTTGATTCAATATGGATCTATATCGCCCCTTACAGCATATGATTTAAATGAATATTTTCGAAGATATTACAAGATTTAAAAATTGCGGGGTGTTTCAGCATTGCACCCGTGCGAAGCCGGGGCGAGTCGCTAGTGTATATATATAAGGATAGTAGTTATAAGCCGTTTACAACATCAATGGAAGTAAACGAGGCACAATGGCACATTGCTACCAAAACTGGTGGCGGTTTAGACCGAAAGACGCCGTGTTAGTAAGCACAGACAACATGAAGGCTACAGGCACCCAATGGATGCTTACGGGAAGCCAGTCTTTCGATTGAATAATGACTATGATGTTCTTGATTGACAGCTTGCTGGAACCAACGTTATACAGCATCTGTCTGGTAATAATAAAAATATGGATATTTTGGCGCAGCCGAGAGGAGGCATGTTTAATGTGTGTTACAATAAACATTCTTTTTAAAAACTTCTTTAATGACGCAAAGTATTGAATAAGTGCGAGCGTGACCGTCTCGACATCGTGATTGTTTTTGTTTTCCTATTTGTGGATTCTGTGTTTTTTAATACTTTCACTTTACACTTCTATCGATCAGTGCTACGACTTTTTTTTTATTTAGTACTTGATTAGTTCCCAAATAAATGTTATTACTTTAATTCTTTAGTACGGTTTTTTTACACAAAGTGCGTGTCGACTGCGCATTGACGATGCGTTATCTTCCTTGGAAAAACAACGGTAGTTACCTTTTCACACGACACGAAAAGCAAATGTTGAGTGGTCTGGTATGTACTTGGTTTCATAATTATTAATTCTAGTAATATTATAAATACGAAAACTTGTGAGGCTATATGCATGTATGGATCGAAGTGTGTTACTGTTTAACACAAAAACTATTGATTGCACTTAGATGTGCGACGTAGATGGCTTATATCTGGAAATAACACATAAGTTACTTTTTATCCGGATATTCACACGGGATCCAATTCTAACTGGATAAAACTACGAGGCGCTGCTAACTATTAGTTCGTTTAATTATTTGATGTCGTGTCAACTAAATTAATGAGTGTTTGGGTTTCGTTTTTAATGAGATTTGTTTTTGTACTTTCTAAATATATGTTTGTTGTTGTTTTAGTTTTGAAGTTTATATTTGTAGTGTTCCTGTTATTTGTATTTGCGTTTTTAATTAAAGTGGTAGTTAATAAGTTTTCAATTTTATTGATAGTTGAATTCGTTTGATATTTTGTAGTTTTAGTGTCTATGTTTGGTAACGTCGTATTGTTGACTAGTTTTTTTGAATTTCCACTAGCCAAATTTACAGATCTATTTAAGTTTGTAGTATTAATATTTATTAAATTCATAGGTATACTATCTTTACCTACATTTACAGATTTTGTTATATTTGTTTCTATAATGGAAAATTCTGTTGTAGTGTAATTTGTGTTAATGTTAACAAACTTTGTGTCGTTGTGCCCTTGATACGTTTTGTTTATTTCTTCCTTTGTATTCTTTAATTTGACTGTTACATTATTTTTCTCGTTGTGTACAGCAGAAGCGGCTGCAGTTCCATTTTTTTCATTATCTGCTGGCCTGTAACAATTATTGTATTAACTGAAACAGCTTTTATAGATTATGCGCCTAAATAAAGACAAAGTTTGTGAAGGTACTTACCCATCAGGATGATCTTTCCACGAAATATGTTTCTCGGCTAATTCAAATCCCTGTTCATTAAGAAGACTTTTGCAATTATCACGCCTGTTGAAAGTAAATAAATATATTATTAAACACATATATAGGGTAAGCTAGCTTAGGTTAGGGAAAATCTAAATTCAATAAAATAAAAACTATATTTTTTGGGAAACTAACATCCGCTTAGTATAACGCGTGAACGACCACCATCACGTATGTGAAGTGAAAGGAACCACGTTTAAGCGGGAAAGCATAACAGAGAGACAGAGTTACTTTCGCGTTTATAATATTAGTATGGATTACTATTTCGTTTGGTTTTCTTACATACATACAGGGTGTATCTGACATCGTAACGCAAACTTCGCGAAAAGGCTAGACTGCATGCCACTAATAAAATTATGATAGTCATTTATGTCGTTAATTAATGGTTACAGAAATAACAATGTTTAGAAAAAGTATCGGCTCGGCCTTTGAACGTTGCAAGCGTGCTGCCGTGCGGGTTTGTACCTGATATGAACTCTATTAAATCAGCTGATAAGATAATTTTTCGAGTTTTGTTTTCATTGCGCTTTTTTGTGTAATTAGTGAATTAATGAATTTTAACTTTAAAATCTTATTGGGTTATAAAAGTATAGCAATTATGAACGGTCTAAAGTGAAAAAAACTACATATATTTATTTTTTAATCATGAAAAAGCCGACGAAAAATTCCACCACGGGGGGGTTCAGAATCATGTACCTACTGGATCCATGGTACTCGTTTATGCGTCGATGTCAGATACACCCTTTATTCAATTACATTTTTAAATATTTCGATATAAATGAAAACATTGAAAAATAAAAATAATAGTGATCCACAGATGTTATATTATTGTTTTCCCGGAAGCAATGAACATTCTAGATCAAACCACCGCCTTATATAAAGCGTTTATACCACTAGCATGTAATCGTTTATCGTAGCAATAAGAGCTCACAATGAAAATGCCTATATGCTTGCTCTTCGATACGGGTTTGGCAGGCAGTAAGTACACGTCTTGCTGAAAGAGTGACGCATGGATCGTTCGCAGCCCGTGTGCTATACCGGCAAGTCATGCTCCTCATTGCCCTGGACGCGCTACTCACCCACTCGGCTTAAAGTACTATCACTATTTGCTAACCGTTCACCACCAACGGTAGGACAGCTATTTAACTAGTAGATTTTTTTAAATAATAATAAACTAGTGCTTGGCCTCAATCCCACCTGATGGTAAGCAGTGATGCAATCGTTGATAGTAAAGCGCGCTAATTTATCAAGAGCCTATTCAGTCAACAAAACTGAGCGAATAGGAAGGAAGACGGCAAGTGAACAGGGTGATGCAATGTTAAACCGAACAACACGACCAACAATGCTGTGCTAGACGGGGACTGATCTGGAGGCGCTCCACGACCAAACTCCTGACACAACAACATTTGGCGCATTGTACCGGGCACACATCACAATACAACTGCTCAGACCCGTCCCCTGTACGGCTTCACCATACGTCATGGCAGAAAACGACGAATCACATAGCCGCAAGACTTTGTCTGGTGGGTGGTAACTTCTGCAGGCAGCCGATGTTATGGCCTACCATCCAAGTGTACTATATATTTTGCAATCAACACTTACCTCGAAGGATCATTTGATGAATCACCTTTTAATATACAATCTATAAAGGCTCCATTACACTGTATGCTTGTATACAAATATGGCCCAATGCACTCCCGAGTTTCTGAGATTTTATATGCAGACGCTACTCCTATGAGCTTTTCGTGAGCGCCAACCCAAGTGACGAGCGGTCCGCCATGATCATTCTGAAAGTAACTATATTAATTTATGCATAGAGAGAGATTGACCCGAATTCCCTTGTTCGAAAACTATGTAAAATTAAGATCACTGCATCTTTATGTGTGATTAAAAAAACATGATTTCGACGAAATGAGAACCTTCTCCTATTTTGAAGTTGGTTAAAAAAGGACAGCTGATAAATGTTAATTTAATCCTGTCAAATGTACTAAAACTACATATTCCTTAACACTGATTGTCTCATCATCATAATCATCATCAACCTTTGTTTTTATCGTCCCACTGCCTAGCACATTTTTTTTTTTTTAGTATCGTCGTCGACTCTTGTCGTTACTACTTAAGCGGACTATCCTGTGGCTGCCCTAAATGAATTTAAAGCCAGAGCAACCAAAGATTTGTGTTTAAAGGTCTCCTCTCATACAGAGAAGGATTGAGCGTAATCTCCACGCTTGCTCAATGCAGGTTGTCGATTTCAGACTTAAAGTCCAGGTTTTCTCAAGATGTTTTCCTTCACCTTATAATCAGTAATTGGTAATGTCTGTTTCAGTCTCAGGCAAATCGTTAAAACGTTTTTGAGGGGCGTAGTTCTTAAATAAAAAATATGACATAAACTCTTAAAATAAAAAAAAAGTAAGCAATACCTAAATAAATAAAGTGTTTTTTTGTGCGGATGTTAAAGAAATATTTAAAAACGTAAACTTTACCTGACAAATTCCATATCTTCTATTATTATATATTTGTGAATGTAAAACAGTTTTATTAATCATGGATGAATTATGTGTGTTGTCAAAATCTACAACACTTCTGTTTATTTTACTATTTAGTTTAGATACTTGATCATAATCATTCCTAGAAAAGTTGGAAGGTGTTATATCTTTCCTTGAATTATCTATCAAAACTATCTGGGCATCTGGAACGGCAGCATTTTCACACTGTAAAAAGTTTTTTTTTAATTTATAAATCATCAGTTACAAACCATGTGCGTATGAGACTATCTCACGTGACACGCGCGCACGTAATGTTCAAATAAAATAATTTATTGGTTTTAAAACATGGGTATTTAGTACATAGATGTTTTGTTATAAGAGCCCTCCATAATCTAACGGCACAGCCGGCACAGGGGCATCATCATCATCATAAACCTTTTTATCCACTACTGTGCACAAGTTTCCTTCATACAGAAAACGAGTGAGCGTAATCACCGTGTTTGCTCAATGCGGGTTGGCGATTTCAGACTTAGGCTAAGAACTCACTGAGCGGTTTTCACAAGATATAGCCCCGGGTTCGATCCCCGGCCAGGTCATGATAGAAAACGATCTTTTCCTGATTTGCCTGGGTCTTGGATGTTTATCTATATATGTATCAAAACACATGCGTGTCTTTTCACCGCCAAAAGGAGCCCGTTCACCTTGGCTCCTACTTTTCAGAATGTATCCTTGGAGTGTACCGACCGCCTTCAGCTTTTGGGAGTTGAGATTTCCTCGAGCCTTAACTTTGGGCGGTTCATTGAGTCCAAGGCCAGGGTGGCTGCCAGAAAACTAGGCATAATTGCGAAGGTCCGGCGGTACTTTACACCAGGGTAGCTTCTAATTTTATACAAAGCACAGGTCCGCTCTTGTGTGGAGTACTGCAGCCACATTTGGGCTGGTGCTGCGAAATATCACCTTGCCACTCTGGATTCGGTGGAGAGGCGTGCGAAGAGGCTGATTGGCAACCCAGACTTAACTCGAAACGGTCTCCAAAGCCTGGAGCACAGGCGTAGAGTAGCCAGCCTTTCGGTCTTCTATAGGATGCATTCTGGTGAGTGTGCAAGGGAATTGCATGATTTAATTCCCCCATCTCCGTTCCATCATCGGACGACCCGTCGTACGGCGAGTTTACACCCTTACGTTGTTGACACCACTGCGATCCGGACGAAGCGTTTTGCTTCCTCCTTTATACCGCGTACATCGAGGGACTGGAACAATTTGCCGGCGTCGGTGTTTCCGTCACATTACAATTTGAGTGTCTTCAAGCCTAGAGTGAATAGGCTCTTAATAAACTAGCGCGCTTTAACATCAACGATCGCATCACTGCTTACCATCAGGCGGGATTACGGTCAAGCGCTGGTTTATAATTCATAAAAAAAAAAATCTATTATAAAGTATAGTATCGTTGAGTTAGTATCCCATAACACAAGTCTCGAACTTACTTTAGGGCTAGCTCAAACTGTGTGATTTGTCCGTAAAACAAAAGTACATTTAACTTTAGAAAAGTTACATTGGTAATTGCCTGAGAAGTTGGTGTTTTAACCACTAGGCCACCACGACTTATATGGGCACACAAAATATAGTTAATAATTAAAAACAAAACATAGTTAGTAATTAGTTTTTAAGAGCGTTTACTACACCCAACTGGCAACGTTGCATTTTAGTGTCATATTTCGTGGTTTACAATTTTTATTATTAAACTGGAGCTATATTATAAAAATGTGTTCTATTAACTTTTTAGAATTAGGTGAATAGTGGATAAAAAGTAAATAAGCGTAATGTTTACTGTTATTTTATCATGAAAGTAACGCCCTGCAAGTTTTCAATGCATTATTTGCATACAAATAGCATTATAAATAAAATGCTTTCATACTTTTACAAAAAAGAAAAAAAAAACTTTTACACACTTTTCATCTAATTTCAAATAGTAGAACACATTTTTAAAATATAGCTCCGATTAAATAATAAAAATTGCGGGTTCGATCCCCGCACAGTGCAAATATTTGTATGCATGAATATGAATATTTGCACTGGTCTGGTCGTGCTTCGGAAAGCACGTTAAGCCGTTTGTCCCGGTTGCCATACGAACATCTAATGGCAGTCGTTACGGGTTGTTGGAGCCCTCAAAAGTCCAACAATTGGTCTAACTGCAGTGCTTTGATATCGCCTTCGGGTTGTGAGGTCAGACGGCAGTCGCTTTACAGAAAATATCGAAGTTTAGCCAAAAATCAGCAGTTAGAATGGTACTGCGGACCCCAGACTCTAAAAATGAAAAATCTTCGGATGCGATTGGGAAAAACCACGAAATATGATACTAAATTTCGACATTGCTAATCGTGCGTAGTAAAGCCTCTTGAGGCGCGTAATGTCCGTAAATTTCATGCATTTCCGTAGTTTTCAATCAGCCCCCACTTAACTTTAATACGCTATATCTCAGTAGTTTTTGGTAATTTCGACAAAAAAATACCGGTTTTAATTTTTTTAAATCTATATTTAATTTATATTTTTTAATTTATATTTATCTGTATACCTAAATAGGCACGCACCGGTATTGGGAACAGGTCCAACCTATCGGCGGTCAAGGCTCCAGAGATAGAAACCTTCTGACAATGCGAGCCGTGTGCTGCCTAACGAGAGCCTCCCGAGATGTTGGTTGACCTTCTTGGCAGTTAAGCCATTGGTTGTCACAACTATCGGTACAATAGTTGACCAATCGACCTGCCGAGTAATTTTGTATCACACTATCAGTAGCAATGGTTTTATTTTGATAGTTCAACAGCATTCATTGCGTTATTTACGATGTTGAGCAGACATATTACTCAAAAATATGGAGAAATGTATTAGCTATATGCTTCGAAATAATAATAGTGTTACGCAGTGTGGATGCGGATTCATATGTGATTTATTTGAGAGGGAATGGGTTAATAACCTTCTTGTTAGGTTAATTACACATTTGTTGTATTTTAATGGCCGAAACGTAATATTTTTATGTATTACCATTATTGACGGGCGCTAGTGATTTCCTCAATGTAAACTGTTTCTGGATTTGACATTATTAGTATGACAAAAATTTGAAAATTGATAAAAACAAGTCTTGTACTTACAGATAAACCCCCATGTAAACTTCTAAAATCAGACAAACATCCTTGCGCAGTGGGCTCAGCGATAATTATAGCCCCTCCCTCATCGTCCAAATTACCCTTATCGAAAGTGCAAATCATATAATGGTCTATTACATCGTTCATTCCAGGATAAGCTTCGTATTCCTTTTTACAATCCTCCTTGTTTTGTATCAATGTTGGAGCATAGTTTAACATTACCTCGTTGTAATTAGCAAGATCCATTTCCTAAAGACAAAACATGGTGTAAAAATGATTGGAATCAATTCAGTTGCTTATTCCGAACAAACTATATTAAGATTTCGTATAAAGAAAAACTAACAGGATATACACCTTGTATAAGCTGTTAATTTTTTTTTAAATTTAATCTGCAATCGGCTATTGTAGCCATAATCAGATTTGATAGGTTTTCACCGATTCTGTTCTTTGATTACAATTATTTATTGTCTTTCATCTAGTTTCAGTATTCTCCATATTTTCAACCGAGTTATATGTTCTTGTCCATTCGGTAGGCCTTTAGCTAGCTCATTATCATGTTGATTCAACCGCTCCTTGTATCTTATGCAGCTCTGCTTTATCACATCCTTGATACGAATAAACCAGTATGCACCTGATATTGTTCTTAATACCAAGTTTTGGAATCTTTGTAGTATTTCAAGATTGGAGTTACTAACAGAGCCCCACAGTTCTATTCCGTATGCCCATATAGACTTTATCATAACTTTGTAGATAAGTAATTTGTTATTAAGAGATAACTTTGACTGTCGGCCTATAAGCCAGGATAAATTCTTTAGTTCTAGGTTAGCAGCTTTCTTAGTATTTTTAATGTGGTCAGACCAAGTTAGTCTCCGATCTAAGTGTAACCCCAAATATCTGACGATATTACTTGTTGGCAGCGGTATATTTTGCAAGTATACTGGAGCACAGTTCCCCTTTCATAAAGTGAATGTTAAGTGTACAGATTTCGATGTGCTGGGTTTTATTCTCCACCTTTCCAGCCATTCGTCTACATTATTGAGTTGACGAAGTGGTGCAATGTTAAACCCAACAACATGACCAACGATGCTGCGGCAGAGGGAGATTGATCTGGAGACCCTCCATGACCAAACTCCCGATACAACAACATTTGGAGCATCATACCCGGCACACATCGCAATACAACTGCTCAAACCCGTCCTCTGTACGGCTTTACCAGTCATCATGCTGGAACACGACGAAATGCTTGGCGGTAGGACTTTGAAATGATTGATATTGTATGGTATCAATGAATGACCATTTAGGTGTGCCATGCTCATGGTCGTTTGTTTGCCCACCCCGTGCCCCACCCACTGCCACTTAATTTTAGTGACTCGAAGAGTTATGTCGGTGACTTTGGTTCTTTTGCGGATCTCCTCATTTTTCATTCGATCGCGCAGAGGAACTCCAAAAATAGCTCTTTTCCAAGGACCTACTCTATGTCAATTTTACACTGCCTACTTTGTAACGGTGATCAAATGTTTAAGAGTTCTTATTGGATAGTTCGCAGTTACAAAGGAGTTTTGTCAATGTAGCTATCCCCGAAAGGGGATACATTAACTAGTGAATGAACAATTTAAGAAAGAACACAGATATAAAAGTCCGTCACTGGCCGATGGAGAAAACCATCGGGAAGATACTACTTGGAACAACATTAGAAGAAAACACAAATACCTCTCGATAGCTAGTACGGTGACCCCATCCTAAAACTATAGCATCGATTCCAGGTTCCTGATATTTCGGATCAAAATTCAATTCTATTGTAGTAGGCGTGTAAGAACAAAATTGCGAGTAAGAAGTGTCCGTAAAATCGTAAGGTGATTCCACTTTCACCATGGCTATGTCTATATTTGACCATATTTCTGTCTGTGAGTACACCAGTTTGTAATCTGTAATGATTTAAATAAAGTATAATTTACTACCCTCTTACCGAGAGGAGGCCAGTGTCCCAAAAGTGGGAACATTATAGGATTATTATGTATGTATCTTTTTTTTTAATAATTATAAACTAGCGCTTGACCGCAATCCCGCCTGATGGTAAGCAGTGATGCGATTGATGGTAAAGCGCGTTAGTTTACTAAGAGCCTATTCACTCGGAAAAACTGAGCGAATAGGAAGGAAGACGGCAGTTGAGCGAGGTGATGCAATGTTAAACCCAACAACACGACCAACGATGCTGCGCCAAAGGGAGATTGATCTGAAGACCCTCCACGACCAAACTCCCAACACAACAACATTAGGCGCATCGTACCCGGCACACATCGCAACACAACTGCTCAGACCTGTCCTCCGTACGGCTTCACCAGACATCATCATCTTCAACTTTTTTTTTATCGTCCCACTGTTGGGCACAGGTTTCCTCTCATACAGAGAAGGATTGAGCGTAATCACCTCGCTTGCTCAATGCGGGTTGGCAATTTCAGACTTAAAGTCCAGGTTTCCTCAAGATGTTTTCCTTCACCTTCAGTCATTGGTGTCCAAGTACATATGACTTTAGAAAAGATACATTGGTACTTGCCTGACTTGGAATCGAACCCGCGCACTTATACTTGAGATGCTGGGGTTTCGACCACTAGGCTACCACGACTTACTTATGTATGTATAAACTACACAAACTTTTGAAAAAATTCGGAAAACAAAGGTGAATGAAATATAATAGAAAGTAGGTATCTATGTAAATTTCAGTTATTATCATTATCATCATCATCAGCCTCTACTCGTCCACTGCTGGACATAGGCCTCCTTCATAGCACGCCAACAAGCTCGATCCTGAGCAGTTCTCCGCCAGCCACTACCAGCTACCTTTTTGATGTCGTCGCTCCATCTCACCCAAGGGCGTCCTACGCTACGTTTGCCGAGACGCAGTTATAAACCTATTACAAAACTAACTTTGTCCAAGCTGAGGTTCATCAACATCATTATTATCAACCTTTTATCGTCCCACTGCTGGACACAGGTCTCCTCTCATACAGAGAAGGATTGAGCGTAATCACCACGCTTGCTCAATGCGGTTTGGCAATTTCAGACTTAAACTCCAGGTTTCCCCAAGATGTTTTCCTTCACCTTCAGTCATTGGTGTCCAAGATATACTTAGAAAGTACATATAACTTTATAAAAGTTACATTGGTTCTTGTCTGACCTGGAATCGAATCCGCGCACTCATACTTGAGAGGCTGATGTTTTAACCACTAGGCCACCACGACATTCAAGCCACGACAAGCTGAGGTTAATTTAACATTTTTGTTACTGTTATTGATATCCAATAACTCAAGCTCTGCCAAAAATAAAAATTAACTTACCCTTAGGTGTGCATATGAAGACAATTTTCTTTTTCTTCTCTTTAGTACATGGATCTGTATAAATTTCAGTTTCGTTTATGTATTTATTATATCCTGCTATGGCATATAGATGCGTGACGTCTGTTACACACGCTGCTGACGTCACAATGTACTCTGATGAAACTAACGCTCCTCCACAAACCCAGCCTTCGTAGAATCGTGGCGATATTTGGGCTTTGAGCAGGTATACCTAGAAAATATCATGTGGTATTACAATACTTAATTTGGACTGTAAGCTATTTAAGACAACAGACTTATTCAAAACAAGGTGGCTTGCATAAATATACAAATATAATTTGTTAATTCTTGGCTTGGCTTCAATTTTTTTCATAAAACGATTAATATATACATATACCCCTTATTCATAAACGTTGCTTAAAGTTAACTAGTGATTAGCAATTCTTTAACCATACATTTTTGACCTTTTAACGTCACTTAACTTTGATCATCATTTATGGATAAACACCACAGTGTTTAAAGGGTTGTAAACGTCTAAAATGTCCATACATTTTACTTAAAGTTAACTAGTGGTTAGCGATTGTTTAACCATTTAAACAATCGCTAATCACTAATTAACTTTAAGTAACGTTTATGAATAAGGGGTATATGTAAACAATTATCGTTTAATGGAAAAAAATTGAAGCCAAGCATTCTTGTAACAAATTAGATACGAGAGAGACGTTTACGTTTAGCACACAAAGGGCAATGGAAAGAGCTATGGCTTCGTAGTTTCTCTGCGTGATCGAATCAGAAATAAGGAGATCCGCAGAAGAACCAAAGTCACCTAAAAGTCGCTAAACGTAAGTGGCAGTGAACAGGGCACATTGCTCGTAGGAGCGATGGCTGATGGCGCAGTAAGGTTCTGGAGTGGCGGCCACGTATTGGAAGACGCAGCGTGGGAGGCCCCCAACTAAGTGGACCGTTGACCTGATGAAGGTCGCAGGAAGCGGGCAGCACAAGACCGGTCAGCGTGGGAAGCCTTGGGGGAGGTCTTTGTCCAGCAGTGGACATCTATAGGCTGAAGAAGAACGTGTATGAATACGGGGGTCTATGGGTAATCATCAAATAACCTCTCCTGCTCTGGGTGGAGCGGAAAGGAATGTCAGACTATCACTGACTAAAACCCACTCGTGTTCCTTCACTTGCCTGTACAGCAGGGGCCAGGGGGCAGGGACCAGGGCCTGGTATCTCTTTCAAACAACAAGCGGGGCTATCTGAACACAGCCTTAATAACAGAAATAGTGCTAAAGAACGAGGCAGCCCATGACCAAAACTCAAAACCATGTTAAGTACATCGTTTTACGATCAAAATTTTAAGGCGTAATTACGTTACGTTTACGTTCTAGATAGCCATCTTGTGAGTAGCGAAGTGAAACTACCGCTTTAGAATTTTAATAAACTGGCCTTTGTTTTCATCATCAGAGCCCTAATGACAGTCACAACCCATCTAAGTGTAAAGCTCTTATCAATACAAATTAATCAAGCACAAACGCAACGTAGTTGCTGTGAATCGTTAAGGAGTTACCTCGACTGTCCCTCGGCTCCATCATCAGGTCTACTGCAGATCTTCGTTATAACCGATATGGTTGCAAAATTCTCATTAATATAAATGAATTGAGTCCAAATACAGCCTGACAGCCTCCCTGGCGTAGCGGTAGCGAACGGGGCCGCTGCGCAAGGAGGCGCGGGTTCGATCCCCGCGCAGTGCAAATATTTGTATGCATGAATATGAATTATTTACACTGGTCTGGTCGTGCCTCGGAAAGCACGTTAAGCCGTTGGTCTCGGTTGCCATACAAACATCTAATGGCAGTCGTTACGGGTTGTTGGAGCCCTCAAAAGTTCAACAATCGGTCTAACTGCAATGCTTCAATATCGCCTTCGGGTCGTGGAGGTCAGACGGCAGTCGTTTCACGGAAAATATCTAAGTTTAGCCAAAATCAGCAGTTAGACTGGGAAAGCGGACCCCAGACTCCTAAGCTGAAAAAGGTTCGGATGCGACGGGGATTAACGCTGAGGTGATGATGATGATGATGATGAATTGAGTCCAAATACAAGGTAGCTACTATAAATCGTTGATGAGTTCCCTGAACTGACCTTAGTCTTCCTCATCAGCCCCTTAATGACAGTCACAACCTATCTAGGTGTAAGGTTCTTATCAATACAAATTAATCAATCACAATCACAAGGTAGCTGCTGTGAATCGTTGAGGAGTTCCCTCGCCTGTCTCCCGGCTCTATCATCCGATCTACTTCCTTACTAAATTGCAGTGCTCTAAAATACCTAATGAAAAAACTTACAAATGCACTAACCGTCCCTAGAATTTTTGAAAGTTCCCCTTGATTTCTCTGGTCTTCCACCATCAAACCCTGATGTACTTATCATGGGAAATCACCTTCGGAATGTCTTCTTTCCAAGAAAAGAAGAATTATCAAAATCTATTCTTAAATGACGAAGTTATCCGCGAACAACATAAAAAAAAGATATATACGGTTGAATTGAATAACCTCCTTCTTTTTGAATTCGGATAAAAATGGTGTTGTTTGTGATCATTGTAACCCTGGCTATAATATCAAGAAAACATAGTTTCCAGCCAGCAACCTGTGACCAGCAGTGGGACGATACAAAGGTTGATGATGATAGTTTATAATTTTTTCGTGTTTGAGTACGAGGCTTTTCAGTGCATTGTATTTTATGTCTTTTTTATTATTTACTTGTAAGGTGCGTTTTATTTGTGCAGATTATTAAAAAAACTTTCTTTTTTTTTTCTTTTCTCTTAAAATATGGAAAAACTCTACATGTCCTTTGGAGAATATAAGCCCAAATATCAAAATAAAAATCTGGAAATCTGGTCTCTGTCTCACCGCATCGATCTTTTATGTCGAAAACTGTAAGTATATTAGTGATATTTTTACAGATGACTGACATTTGTAAATAATTTTAATGATTTGCTGACAACGAATACGAGTTTTGACGGGAAAGCTAAGATGAATGTCACGCTCATTTTTCATTGAACTTTTAAATTATTTATAGTGTCGTTTACTAAATTAAAACGCGTGACTTGTGTAGTAAAAAGTGCATACAGTGAATAATTCATAAAGAATATTGACATATCGCAGCATAGTGGCCACATCATGACTTTGCATCAAATCTCCCTCATAGACGGTTCACGCGGCTGTCTTTTTCAACTGTCATTGGCGATATCTACCATTATTGTGAAATATAATTTTCAAAGAATTTCTATAATTTGTTACACGTGTTATTGTCAAAATTGTGATATCTATTCCACAGAGGCCATTAATCAAGAGTTGAGGTTGAATCTCACATTGAAAAAAGAAGAAGACATTGAATACTTCGAACATTCTTAAAATAAGGGATGTTCTCTACATTATAACGTCTCACATATAAAATATTTTCGATCAAATATATAAACTTGAGTTAGCGCCATCTATTCGCATTTAGTCGTAACTATTTCAAACAAGTACTATACTGAACTTTTGCAGTGCCATTATTCCATAGATTACTTATACTCAGTTGAGATACGGTAACATTTAGTTTCCTCAAATAAAGGACAGATGGCGAAATAAATAGTAACAACGCGAAATTACACACTTTAAAAATGTTTTACAAAGGTATAATTTCCGCTTTGTGATTTATATTTTTTTAAAGTTACTTTTTATGTTATAATTTAGTTTTTTTTTTATATTACCTTATACTGTATTATATACATATTTGTGAAATATTCTATGTATAATTAACATAGTTCGGAATAGGTAGAGTGATTTTTGTTACTTGTATCATTAATTTTCTTTCATTCAAATACTTAGGAAGATATATTGATTTGAAATGTCGCATGACGTCATGCCGTGGTACAAAATATACCACGGCGTGACGTAATTAGCCTCCACTCCGTAACTTTAATACGCTATATCTCAGTAGTTTTAATAATTTCTACTAAATAAAAAAATACGGGACTTAATTTTTTTTATTATCTATAGGACGGACTAATTATTTTTTTGATTTTCATACCTTGGATACATCCCTATTCTTAGTATGTAAGCCGTACGTACCTACTGGAGTTCTGGCTTAGTTTAGACCAATCTCCAAAAAAAACATAATTTTGTTGAAGTACCTGTCCATTTAATATGTACATATAAGAATTTAAGTTGTGAAGATAAATGAACATTTCATTTATCTTCTTCTTTATTATTATTTTTTTATAAATTATAAACTAGTGCTTGACTGCAATCCCGCCTCGTGGTAAGCTCTGATTTATTAAGAGCCTATTCACTCTAGCCTTGTCGACACTTAAATTGTAGTCAAACGGAAACACCGCCGCTAGAAAACTGTTCCAGTGAAATGAAATCGTTTATTAAGCAAGTAGGATCACTGATCACTTTTACACGTCATGTTTTTTTTTTTTTTTTTTAAACTAGATGAAACCGGCATTTCCTAACTGACTACCTCTCACAAGAAATAGCCGAAACAAACTCAGGGATCATCGTCTTTTTTCAAGTCCAGACATTAAAAATGAAAATGTTTACAATAATTTATGTTATAATTACGCATATTGCTTATTAAAAATGCCTAGCAGAGCGAGCAGCTCAGTACCAAGCTTTTTTGTCTTCTGAATAATCTGTGATTTTATAATACCCCTTTTTGCAAAGTTTGGCCTTTATATAGTTTTTAAATCGTTTAATGGGTAAGTTTCGAATGTCCATGGGAAGTTTGTTGTAAAAATGTATGTATACATTGACCCTTGAACGAGTTGCATACTGTGTGGAGACGTGTGTGATGTAGAGCAAGATTGTGTCTGTTCCTAGTATTTATATTATGAATGCTTATTTACTCAAAATTCGATATATTTTTATGTACATACATAAGATTTTCAAATATATATTGTGAAGCTACAGTCAGATAGTTCACCTCTTTGATTTCTCTCTAAGAGAATCACTAGGACCAAGGTTGTAAATGGCTCGTACAGCCCTTTTCTGTAAAACAAAGATTTTATTGATGTCCGCACAAGTTCCTAAGTTCACAAGTATAAAAGAGGAGGTGAAACACTTCGTCCGAATCGTAGTGGTGTCAACAACGTACAGGTCTCCCAAAGTGATAATGCGCATAGAAATCATCGTCACTGTTCGGCAACGGTCGTATTCCTCGAGCGTTCGGAAGAAAATATGTATATAGAGTGGTTAAGTGCATAAAAAGTGGTTAAGTGCACCACTCTATATACATATCTTCTTCCGAACGCTCGGGGAATACGACCGTTGCCGAACAAAGACGAAGATTTCTATGCGTATTATCACTTTGGGAGACCTGTAAGGGTGGATACTCGCCGTACGATGAATTATGGTATATTACCTTGCCATATAAGCCAAATGCCTGTAGAACATATGCTTAAAATCATCGAAGCACTATACATAATACATAGTACATACCATATCATACCACTTCCAGGTCCGTTCGTGTGTGGAGTACTGCAGCCACATTTGGGCTGGTGCTGCTAAGTGTCACCTGGCCACTTTGGATTCAGTGGAGAGGCGTGCGGAGAGGCTGATTGGTGACCCTGATTTAACTCGAGATGGTCTCCAAAGCCTAGAGCACAGGCGTAGAGTAGCCAGCCTTTCGGTGTTCTATTGGATACATTTTGGGGAGTGTGCGAGGGAATTGCATGATTTAATTCCCCCATTTCCGTTCCACCATCGGACGACCCGTCGTAGGGCGAGTTTCCACCCTTATGTTGTTAACACCACTACGATCCGGACGAAGCGTTTCACCTCCTCCTTTATACAGGGTACATCGAGGGACTGGAATAATTTGCCAGCGGCGGTGTTTCCGTTGGACTACAATTTTAGTGTCTTCAAGGCTAGAGTAAATAGGCTCTTAATAAACTAGTGCGCTTTACCATCAACGATTGCGTCACTGCTTACCATCAGGCGGGATTGCGGTCAAGCGCTAGTTTATAATTTAATAAAATAATGTCCATCAGGTAAACCATTTCTTCAATATATGGTACTGATGATTTCAGCAATACATTTATTGATATAGATATCATATAATAATGTCTGTAAAAAGCTATATGTAAGATCATTCTCATAATATATGAGATCATCATCATAATCTCAGCGTTAATTCCTGTCGCATCTGACGCTTTTTCAGCTTTGGAGTCTGGGGTCTGCTTTACCAGTCTAACTGTTGATTTTGGCTAAGCTTCGACATTTTCTGTGAAGTGACTGCTGTCTGACCTCCACAACCCGAAGGCAATATCGAAGCATTGCAGTTAGATCAATTGTTGGACTTTTGGGGGCTCCAGTAACTCGTAACGACTGCCATTACATGTTCGTATGGCAACCGGGACCAACGACTTAACGTGCTTTCCGAGGCACGACAAGACCAGTGCAAATATTCATACATACAAATATTTGCACTACGCGGGGATCGAAACCGCGCCTCCTTGCGCAGCGGCCGCGTTCCGCTACGCCACGGAGGCTGTCGACTCATCATATGAGATAAGGCAGTTTATATATTATTTTAATACTCATATTAAAGTTACCTTTTACGTAATCTCGAATAATTATGACAGCTGTCAAAAAATGGTCAGCCTAATGAACAGAGTATACCTACCTGAACTATATTTTTAATTTTTTTTTAATAATTATAAACTAGCGCTTGACCGCAATCCCGCCTGATGGTAAGCAGTGATGCGATCGTTGATGGTAAAGCGCACTAGTTTATTAAGAGTCTATTCACTCAGAAAAACTGAGCGAATAGGAAGGAAGACGGCAGTAGAGCGAGGTGATGCAATGTTAAACCCAACAACACGACCAACGATGCTGCGCCAGAGGGAGATTGATCTGAAGACCCTCCACCACCAAACTCCCAACACAACAACATTTGGCGCATCGTACCCGGCACACATCGCAACACAACTGCTCAGACCCGTCCTCCGTACGGCTTCACCAGACATACAACGACAATTCAATATACATATATAAAACGAATTATTCTTTTCTTACCACGTATTTCTTGTCTTGTGTTACAACAGTGCCATCTTTAATTCTTCTTTGACTATCAGATCCTGAAATATTATATGTACTTATTACATGTAATGATAAACAAAAGTTGGTTTTTCACATTGTGTTTCGACCAGTGATGACAACATTTTGACAAATTCAATTTTATTTTATCAACGGTCTTGCCTTTCAAAACTATGTAGAGGTGGGGCACTAGTTTAACCAGCACTTTGTTCTTTATTTAAAGGAGATGTTTCAGAAATGTATGGAGCCTGAGCCAGCACATTGTACACTTAATGCTAGGTCTAGTTACGCTATAGTTAACTGTTTTTAATGTTAATTTCCTTAGTTTTTATTGGCTTAGTTTTTATACAGATTCAATTTAACTCTGCCAAGGTGTACATATGGTCACACAACTACTAGTACATATGGTCGTCAGCAGTAAGCAAAATAAGATTTTGACAGTGACATTTGATTTACGTGTCATGTATCTAAGGCTATCGTATCTATATTATCTACCGTATGACTTCGAAAAAAACAAAACATAAATTCCGAACATACGGCCCATTAAATAAACACAATCAACTCAAATCAACACTCGACACGGACAGAACGGGAAAATAGAACTGTCAAAGTCGCCAATCAAACGTCATAACCAGTGTCATGGCTGCCTTAATAAAGGGTTATCTCACTAAAAAAACGTTTCAAATAATTAATTATATCAAATACTTGTATTTTTATTCAAATCTTTTATTTTTTTCATTTTATCTATATAGCGTTCATTGTGGTGGTCCAAAATGAAACATCTCCTTTGTCTACAGTTTTGTTCCATCATTGTATATGAGTACATAGGGTGATACCCAGCCTTACATATTTTTATCTATAATGTATTACATCACTAGCTGCACCCTATGGTTTCACCAGCGTAAGTTTTGACCCTTAAGCATATCAGGATAAAAAGTATACTATGTGTTTTTCCTGGTTATAAATCTGTGTACCAAAGGTCAATGGGCACAGTCCGACCCGGTCGTGTACATAAATGAAAATGATATAAAATGAAACAGTATATATTCACATAGCATTATAAATGGTTATTTTATTTGGAATCCATGGGAGAACAAAGTTAGAACCAATAACATATTTATTCAAAAATCGTGTACTACTATTAAATAAGTAAACCCTTAAATGCAGATTTTAGAATATTGAGTTTGAGGTCAATAAAATATATGATAACAAGGAAGACAGTGTGTTGAAGATTATTACTGCTCATGCATATACGGCCGCCGAACCTTCATGTTATATCTATAATGAGTGATAATTCTAAGAAAAGTATTGTAATGTGGATTGTTCAAGTTTAGTTGGTTCCGAAGGTACATTCGATTGTATTTATTGAAATAACAGCTCGATGAAGGGTACTCTACTGGTGTTACTGACTATAAATATGGAAGCCCGACCCTTGGTGGGGGTTCTTCCTCGAGCTGTCGAACGGAGCACACTACCAGTTAAGTATCCTTAATATTTCTTATACATAAGTCTTGTGTACCATGTCTTATATACTTTATATTGCTGATGATTTTAAATATGTTTTTTTTTTAATAATTATAAACTAGCGCTTGATCCCGCCTGATGGTAAGCAGTGATGCAGTCGTTGGTGGTAAACCGCGCTAGCTTATTAAGAGTTTATTCACTCAGAAAAACTGAGCGAATAGGAAGGAAGACGGCAGTTGAGCGAGGTGATGCAATGTTAAACCCAACAACACGACCAACGATGCTGCGCCAAAGGGAGATTGATCTGAAGACCCTCCATGACCAAACTCCCAACACAACAACATTTGGCGCATCGTACCCGGTACACATCGCAACATAACTGCTCAGACCCGTCCTCCGTACGGCTTCACCAGACATCATGTCGGAACACGACAAATCGCTTGGCGGCAAGACTTTGTCTGGTGGGTGGTAACTTCTGCCGGCGGCCGATGTTATGGCCTACCATCGAGTAAATTATTAGCAAATATTATAATGTTATTATAGTAACAATTATATTATATGTATACGTACATATTAAAATATACTGCTTACCGTGAAAAATTAATAAAAATATAACATGATTTAGTTTAAATGATAACATTTTTAATTCGTTCCATCCCCTACATTTAAATGAAAGTAGTAATCACAATTTTGCAGTACATTACACCGTAACGGATTAATTGCAAAAAAGTTTTTTTTTTTAATTGTTTTCGGATACCTGGAAATTAATTGTTGTTTTAATGTTGCCTACCAACAATGACATTATTCAAAATATTCAAACGTCGAGCATAGCCTCATTTGAAATAAGAATAGTTTTAGATTTTTTGTTTGATTCTTCAGTGGGGACCACACATATCAACCCTAGCAGGAAGGCTCAGTTCGGCCGCCTACGCCGTCAGGAAAGTAAGACAATATACTGACGTTGATACAGCTCGTTTAGTTTACTTTAGTTATTTCCACAGCGTTATGTCCTACGGTATTCTACTGTGGGGCAAAGCCGCTGACATACAAAATATATTTGTACTTCAAAAACGAGCTGTCCGAGCAATTTACCAGCTCGGTGTCAGATTTTCTCTGAAAAATTTGTTTAAAGACATTGGTATTCTCACGGTTGCTTTACAGTTCATCTTAGCCAACATCTTATATGTTAGGCAAAATATTCACGTGTACACCAGAAACTGTTATTCATAATATTAACACCAGAAATAAGGACAAACTGCGAGCCCCTTTTCACCGACTTCAAAAGGTTCATAACTCTTTTGTTGGGCTTGGTATAGCTTTTTATAACAAGATACCCTCTGCTTTGCTAGACTTGCCCTACAATGCATTTAAAGCACAAATTAAATCCAAGCTTTGTTCAAAGGCATATTATTCCGTGAATGATTATTTAAATGATAAGAATAGCTGGTCGCTCTGATTAACTCAGGACAATGTTTGTGTTCTTTCTCAGTAATTAGCTTATTGATACGTTATATGAGTCCATATAATTTACTTTTTTACATTACATAAATATGTAAGCTGTCACGCCCTTTATGCCTGGAGCTTCGTAGTTAAGTAACAAGTTTTAGTTAATTACATTTTCATTTGAATATAAATATATTGTTTTGCTTTGCTGGTATTTTGGCGTGGTAGCTGGCATATGCTAAATAATTTAAGTTGTTGTATTTTATCGTGTTCATCACTATACATACTTACATAGTATTGTATAAAGTCATGTGTTTTTTTTTAAATGAACAGACAGCTGTGCTGCTGGGGAGTTTGTTCCGCCACTTCTTCTTCTCAGCGAAAGCACTAGGAAGTTTCGATGGGTGGGCGTTTTGGGGGACTGTCTTATGTAATATTGACGTTCAAAAAGTGCTGATTCTCAGCCTAATTTGAATAAATGACTTTTGATTTTGATTTTGATGTCAAAATATGTCCTATTAAGTCGCAGTCGTCCTATATAATCCTACAACTGTCAAATCAGTCAAATATATATCACACTTCTTCGTTTTCGAGAGAATACATAATTTCAGAAGAGAAGAAATTATCAGACTGGTAATACAATTCGAAGCTAGTCGACATTGGAGAAGCTTTCGCATCACTGCCAGCGGGCAGAACTACATGGATTACTAACCGCAACTAATATTGTTACACAGAAATAACTGCCCGACGAAATCCTTACTTATATTATAAATGGGAAAGTGAATTTATTTGTTTGCTTCGCTTTCACGCCGTAACTACTGAACCGATTGAGACGCAAAGGTAGAAGTCCGGATTAAATAATAGGGTACTTTATATCCCGGAAGAATTTGATATCCCCGAGGGAAATCTAAAAGGCGCGATATAACCGAACTCTAGTAGTAAAATAACCGCGATGATGTCGGGGACAAGACTAGCACAAACCATAAGGAATCACTTGCAGGAAGTCACTCTGCATTCTTGAAAACCGCTTCGTGCACCACCTTTTGAGCGTACCTCTCTCTTTAGAAATTGGGCTACCAACTATCGGCCGGTTTTGATCACCTCCATACTTTGCAAAATTATGGAGTGTGTGTTGAACTCGCGCCTCTTGGCATACCTGGAAGGTAACGATCTCCTCAGTGAACGACAGTACGGGTTTCGCCGCAATCGGTCAACTGGGGGCCTACTAGCGTATGCCACTCACTTGTGGGGCAAGGCCCTCGAGAGAAATGGGGAAACGATTGCTATCTTTCTTGATGTCTCGAAGGCCTTTGACCGGGTATGGCACGCTGGCCTTTTGAGTAAGCTTCCAGCGTACGGCATTTCTCCTAGCCTGACTGACTAGGTAAAAGAGTTCCTGACTGAACGGTCCCTCCGAGTTGTTTTCGAGCAAGGCAGTACAATACAGAGGTGAAACAATCATGGTTTTGGATTCAAATACCCTCCGTATTTGAATCCGAGGAAGAACCGAACTGATTTGGATCAGAGGTTTTCTTAGTACTGAGATTTGCGCTGAAACAATTGTTTTACATATGTGGACCTCATTAAATGTTTTATGTTTGCATCTACAGGCGCGCACGCACATAATTTGCCGTTTGTCAGAGTCACTGCGAACACAATTGCCGCAGCTGGTATTTTCTTCTTTAGCCTATAAAGATTCACTGCTGGACAATGGCCTCTCCCAAGGCTTTCCACAATGAATGGTCCTGCACCACCTGCACCAGGTCATCAGTCCAACTTTTTGGGGGCCTCCGTACGCTGTGTCAGCTGCCGCAGCTGGTACAGGACGCTGTCATTAACATCCTGCTCAATCGCCAGACTTAAATTCCATTGAGCACACATGGGATTTGCTTCAAAGAAGAGGTCTGACAAATTTGGTTGCCGTTCACACGCCACAAAATATTTTTGGACTGGACTAAAAGACTTAAGCGGCCGTTGTGCAACAAATTATGGATAAACCCATATTGAGTATGCCAAATTTGGTACTGAGATTGTGTAAAAGGCATTGACAGCAGAAGTACTGAGTACTAATTTTATTATTTATTTATTTTTTGGTCTAGCAACAATTGTTTACACTAAATGTTTTACAAGGTAACATGTAATTTAAAAAAGACAGAATATTTTAACAATTACTTACGGATGAACTCCGCATGCAAAATGGAGTCGTACAAGAATTAGTAAAAATTCCTTTTTTTATGGAATAAAATGCTTTGAAATCGTTATGTTCGTCTTTTAATCACATTTTTAGGTAATATCAAGATTAACTAAATGAAAAATCCAGCATCATCTTTATTAAAGCAAAAACAGAGGAACCTACTTTTTCGATCTGTCCCCACGAAATATATTTTCTCTTTATTATTATAAACTAGTGTAGATAGTTAAGTCATACAATTCCCGCGCACACTCTCCAAAATGCATCCTATAGAACATTGACAGGCTGGCTACTCTTCGCCTGTGCTCCAGGCTTTGGAGACCGTTTGAAGAGTTGCTGCATTTTGCAGCACCAGCCCAAATGTATTTACAGCAAGTACTCCACACATCCCTGTTCAGTGAGACTAAAGTCCATCAAGACCAGAATAGATCCTAGTAGGCACTAGGGCGTACTGTTTATGAAAGCTTCGTGTAACAAGATTTTCCTTTATTTTCATACCTATCATTATTTTTAAAACTGGTCTTGAAAAAGATATTTATGGCAAAAGTGCCAAATTTCTTTTTAACCCATCTTCTTATATTTCTCTGTCCTTAAGAAATGACACCATTCAGCCACTTGAAAAAATCAATGATTTTGGATGCACTCAAAAAAAGATTTGTCCTGCGTTTTTTCTTCAAAGGTAATTTCATTTTTAACTTAAATAGCTGGCAATAAGGATGCAATAATAAAAAAAAACAAATATTAATAAAATACATGACTAATTTAATTTGAAAAACTAGGTAACACTGCTCAACAACCAAAAGTTCAAAAAGTATATATATAAAAAATAACACTAAACACGTTGTCGCGACCTTCGTAAAATTGCATTCGATTGATCTTTTGCCATCTTTACCAACATATTATATCTCAATATTCTTTGCAATTCCTCAGTACTTTTCAATTCCCTTATTTTTTGTTCATTTCTTTCATTTGCTGCAGGCCTGCCAAAATGACAAGTTTTATAATATAACCCTAATATAACGAAATAGAATAAAATTGATTATTTTATAAATAGGATATAGGCCGTCCAGGTTGGTAGGTTTGGTCGTCCACGGCAGAGTAGAAGGAAACAGACCTCGTAGAACTTGGAAGGTCACCGATGAGGTGGACCGACCAAATCAAGTCAGCAGTGGAGGGACCTGTAAATGAATGCTCCAGACACAGAGATAGATGGAGAGTGATTAAGCGGCTTAGCTACATCAACGTCTTGAAATCAATCATAGTGATCACGACCATTTTGTCAAGAACGAAACAAAGAAAAAGAAGTATATAGAAATAACTTTTATATTTGATATAAAAAAAAGTCACTGCTACCCAAGGGTCAAAGTCTCTTTAAATGTTCAGACATAATCTTATTTAACTGTGAGGACAATGCAGATTAGAGCCTGAAATGGACTTTTGAGGAAAGGAGGTTTGAGTCAATCTGCCTTGCGTTTATTAACCGACTGAAGTCAACCTTTACAGGCCGGCTTGTGTAAATACACACAAAAGCAAACGTATTTAGGGTAAGGAATTATTTCGGCGTCATGTTTGCGGCCAATATACAAATTTTCTTTAAAAAAAAACTAACTTACCCAGAAGGATGGTTTTCCCAAGATATATATCTCTCAACGGTGTCATATCCCCGTAGGATCGGCGGACTGTCGCATAAGGCCCGTCTGTTGCATTAAATGAATTGCTATAGTAACTGATTTTTGTTTTCACTAGGAGAGGTTATGTAAAAGCAAAAAATAATAATGTCTAAGTGCTAGGTGCTTAGAACTGCTTAAAATAGTACCAACCCATATCCTCCCGTGGGTGTCTTAACGACTAAAGGGAAACCTCACCATGGAATATCAAATTACTGCGATCCCCAACTCGCCTGCCAAGCGTGGGAATTATGGCAAAACAACAGTAAAAGCCTTGGGGGAGGCCTTTGTCGAATCAGAGCCCATTCGTCCCCTAAAATTCATTCTCCAGCATAAAAGTTGTGGTTTCGGCCCCTATATATGTGCCCATTGGTCTCTTGAAATAAAATTATCTACATATTGTTATGAGTTGAATGGTGGTCACAAATAAAAGCAGGGATGCACGAAATTACACTATTTAATTAATAATAAACAAACTCTTAACTAATAATACTAGGTCTAACCTATGCCTATTCTTAATCCTAATTTCTAATCCTAAAAGATGGGGCGCCAGGAGGGTTTTTGTCTGCGGATGTCTAGCAGAAGGAACCCTTCCAATCCTGAGTAGCCAGCCGGCTAGGGCGGTTCTTATCCACGTCTGGTAGATATTGAGCGTTGATTACAAGAAATTATAAATGTACATACGGTCTTGTATGGACCCCTGCTAGAACTCCTCCAATAATAAAAGGGCGTGACGGTAGGCTGGAACAATAAAACCATTGATGTGAGCTGGTTCCACAACGAGGTTTATTGGTAAGGTTTCTTACTTGAATTTGTAAATAACTCACCCCTTTATCGTTGCAATAGTTCACACACAAAGTTATCGCTTAACGTTAAATTATTACAAAACGAACTGGAGGTATGTCAAGATAATTTCTCTCACAAATGACACTCGTCTGTCATTTACGATTTTACATAAGAAACGTAGTACACTTACACACGTAACATAGTACACTTGTGAACAGTTTAATGACGGATTCATTTAATTTAATAAATCATAACAGATCATTGAAAAAAGAGTTATGATGAATGATAATCCGTCATGACAATAATATAACCTGTCGATACGCTTTTTTTTTTTTCTTGATAGGAAATCATCAAATGATCTCTCCCGCTCTGGGCGGTGCGGAAGGGTGTGTCAGGTTTTTACTGACTAAAACTAAAACCCACCCGTGTTTCTTCACTTGCCTGTGCAACAAAGCCACGGTTTCGTTTTTAAGCAACCCGCAACCCTGACTCGGGAGGCATCGGTCTTCGTGGACCCCGTCACGATGTGCTGACATCTCTTTGAGACGCGCGTGAAATACGACGCGCCGTTGACTCTGGCCTGGTCCTTACCGGGCGGTGAGCTGCCCGCTGCTCACCGCCCGCAGGCCCGTGCTTACGGTGGCCGGTAGATCGATGTTGTCTCCCAAAAAAGGAGTCTCAAAGAGGGGAATTGCTGCCGTTATTGTGGCTACACATATACATGTACTTATATTAGAAGAATGAATAAAAAATAATATTCTTCGGGGGACGAATGGCCCCTCAAGAGTTCCAAGGGACGAGTGGGTACAGGGTGCGAATCTTAGGGGTTGAATGGGCTCTGACCCCAGCAGTGGACCTCTATAGGCTGAAGAAGAAGATAGGTCCTGGTAGACAAGACGCAGTTTACCTAACATCACCCATGGTCACTCAAAAGTTAATTGCCCCAATAAACCTTGGATATAACAATAGCAAGTTCGTAATAGTCAACTTTGCCAATAATACTTTTGGACCTCTAGATACGCTCCATTTAAACTATGGGGACTTCTCGTTGGAAGTCCCCATAGTTTAACAAATTAAAGGAAATTATGAGAAGTAAACAGAATCCGACAGTTGGCATTGGTTGGTCTCATCCGGCGCCTGGGCCTGGAGGTGGCCCTTGACAAGTCGGAGGCCATGGTATTTCATGGCCCCCAGCGTGCGCCGGGGCCCGGATCACATATTTTGGTCAGCGGGGCCCGGATAGCTGTCGAATTCACAATGAAATATCTGGGATTGGTGGTCGACAGCCGTTGGGAATTCGGGCCTCACTTCTGGTGGCTGGCGTTCAAACTGATGGGAGCAGCAGGTGCGCTAACAACGTTGCTTCCCAACATGGGGGGCCTGAGCCCTGCCTGTAGGCTGTTGTACGTGGAGATCGTGCGGTCCACGACCCTGTGCGAGCGATGGACCTGACGGCTGGAACGGCAAACCGCAGAGGGCGATGACCATCAGGGTCGTCCGCGGCTATCGCAGGATTTCCTACGAGGTAGCTTGCGTTCTGGCCGGATCCCCGCCCTGGAACTCAGAAGTGAAAGTACTCGCGTCACTATACCGGTGGCACGAGGAAGAGCGGTCACGGGGCTTCAGTCTGGTGAAGCGGCAGATCGAGCTGCGCCGAGAGGAGCTCCATCAGGTCCTGGTGGCGGACTGGCGGCAGAGGCTTATGCGCCCTACCGCCGAGGCTGGCTACCGTCGAGGCGATCCGGCCAGTACTCGACGACTGGCTCGGAAGCACGGCTGCTTCGGCAAGTACCTGCGTCGCATAGACAGGGAGCCGGACGCTCGGTGCCACCACTGCGTTTAATGCGGGGAGGACACAGTGCAGCACACGCTCTCCGAGTCTGTAGCCTGGGAGGAACAACGCCGTGTCCTCACAAATGAAGTAAGAGGCGACTTGACCCTGCCGGCAGTAGTGGTCGGTAAAGCAGAGTCGTGGGACGCGGTGGTGTCCTTATGCGAGGACGTGATGTCGCAGAAGGAAGCTGCGGAACGGGAGAGGGAGATCTCAACTACCTTCCCGGGTCGCAGAAGACGCACCGGGTGCCAAGGAAGGGCGGACGCCCTCTGCTGACCCCCATGAATGGGTCCAGGGGCGAGGGACATAGGGAAGTCCCTGCACCCTATTCAATGGCCCCAAGGCGGCGGCGCGTTCGAGTGACGGCGCGCACCTCAGAGACGATGCGTGGATTAGTTTAACCCTCATTACCCCGTGGAGGCGAGGCCCGGACAGACCAGGCCAGTACGAGAGTGTAGGGATGTGTGTGTGATTTTCACCCTACTAAGATCACCCTCGTGGTCAACATCCGCACATAAGGGTTTTTTTTTTAATAATTATAAACTAGCACTTGACCGCAATCCCGCCTGATGGTAAGCAGTGATGCGATCGTTGATGGTAAAGCGCGCTAGTTTTCTGAGCGAATAGGAAGGAAGACGAGTTGAGACGAGAGACGCAGTTGAGCGAGGTGATGCAATGTTAAACCCAACAACACGATCAACGATGCTGCGCCAAAGGGAGATTGATCTGAAGACCCTCCACGACCAAACTCCCAACACAACAACATTTGGCGCATCGTACCCGGCTTACATCGCAACACAACTGCTCCCGTCCTCCGTACGGCTTCACCAGACATCATGCCGGAACACGACAAATCGCTTGACGGCAAGACTTTGTCTGGTGGGTGGTAACTTCTGCCGGCGACCGATGTTATGGCCTACCACCGAGCAAAGGGTTGGGTTAAAGGGGTAGGGTTGTCTCAGTTCCTCTTAAAAAAACAATTTCGGGACCGACCCTGCGCAACGCCTGTTAAGACACCTCCCTGGGGAGTCTGTAAAGGAGCCTCCCCTAGGCCCTGCCTGTCTAAACTCCAAATCCTAGTTTTTTCGTATCACGATGTGTTATTATTATTTATTTAATAAGTATGGCACATCAACGATATATTTACAATGTCAATAACAAATAGCAATCACAAGTCTTCAGTTCTGTGTAAATACATCACTTATAAGCATAAAGCATGCACAACCATCACAATAAGAGGTTAACAATTCTTCAAATTATTAGAATATTAGCAAAACAGGATTTACATATATAATACCACATGATACCACTTGGAGATACTGTTTGTCAGCCTAAAGGACTTCATCTTCTTTCTTATTCTAAGGGCCAACAGCCCAAACATTTTCCGAGGTACAAAAGGGTCTCGATATGATGAACAAATACGTAACAGCAAAATTTACCACTTACCTGTTTTTGTTAGTTGAATTATTTAATATACAATGTATAAAGGCTCCGTTACATTGTGTGCTCGTATATAAATAGGGTCCAATGCAACTTAAATCGTCCTCTACTTTGAATACGGAAGCAATACCGATGAGAATCTCATTGCCTCCAACCCAAGTGACAAGAGGTCCTCCGTGGTCGTTCTGACAGATCAATCACAAATGTTGTAAAAGGATTCTCCTAGAAAACTCCAACCAACAAACACAATGATCACATGATTGTTTATTATTACAACATTAATATTCTTGCTAGATAAAATATCTGTTTATAAAAATATGTAAATTGTCAGACCCTTTATGCCCAAAGCCTTTTTAAGTATTTCACGAAAACCTTCAACGAGACATCTTTGAAGACAGACTGACAGTGTCCTTGTTGAGGTTTAAAAGTGTTTACATAACTACACAATTTGGAACAGATTACTGAATATAAACTACAAGTGCTACGTCGCATCGCTCTGGTTTCCCCCCTTGTGGTGGATAGGGATAAGTAGAAATAAATTCTATAGTACTTTTATGAATGAAATTATTTACAAAAATATGTAATGTTTAATAACAGAAATGTTTACATATACAATATTTAAAGAAAACCCTGACCGATCCGTGAAGGTATTGTTAGGTATCGATAACTAAAAAAATAAATAAATATTATTTCGCAAAGGATTTAGTAAAATGCGCGGGCGAAGGGGGACAGGGCACGGGCACGCGGTCGCATCATTCCGTTCAGTGAGAAGGTTAAGAACCTTGGAGTTTGGATCGACAAGCATCTTTCCTGGGATCCACAGCTACAAGATGTCAGTCGCAAAATTTTTGCATCTGGTAAGTCTCTGAGACGGTTACGGAATTTTCTTCCTACTGCCACTAAAACTGCGCTTGCACAATTGCAATCACTTCTACTTCCCATCCTTGACTACGCAGATGTCAGTTATCCAGATCTTACTGAGGCACAGCTAGATAAACATGAGCGACTTCAAAACTTTTGCATAAGATTTATATTTGGCCTGCGCAAATATGATCACATATCTGAATTTCGTACAAAGCTTAAGTGGCTTCCCATACGTCTTCGCCGGAATTCTCATATACTATTTCAGCTCTACAACATTTTGTTTAATCCTAAAACCCCCTCTTATCTTAAAGAACGTTTCAAGTTCCTTCATGATACACATAATAGATATCTGAGATCATCGGAAAACCTGATATTAGACATGCCGATGCATTCCTCTAGTTTCTATGATAAATCCTTTACTGTACAAGCAGTTCGGCTATGGAATGACTTGCCCGTGTCCGTAAGGCGTGCTCATACACTGTTTACTTTTAAAACTATGATAAAAAAGCACTTCCTCTCTCTTTAAACATATTATTATATTTAATGTGCTCTTGTATGATATTTATTAATTAGATGTATAAATTTATTTAAACTAGTATGATACACTTAACGTATATATTTATTGTATAATCTATGTAAATAGTACACTGTAGACTACCTACACTATTTCTTTATCCTACCTCTTAGAATTCCATCCAAAGGTTGTCTGTAAAAGATCGCTCTTAGCGATAAGACCGCCCATTGTGTCACCCTTTGTAAAATATTTTTATTTATGTTCTGTAATCTATCTGGCTCAAAGTCGCTCAAAGGGCAATGGAGAGGGCTATGCTTGGGGTTTCACTGCGCGATCGAATCAGGAATGAGGAGATCCGCAGAAGAACGAGAGTAACCGACATAGCCCGAAGAATTGCAACACTGAAGTGGCAATGGGCTGGACACATTGCCCGTAGGACCGATGCCCGATGGGGCCGACGGGTTCTCGAGTGGCGACCACGCACCGGAAGACGTAGCGTGGGTAGGCCCCCGACAAGGTGGACCGACGACCTGGTGAAGGTCGCGGGAAACCGCTGGATGCGGGAGGCGCAGGACCGGTCGTCGTGGAGAACCTTGGGGGAGGCCTATGTCCAGCAGTGGACGTCTTTCGGCTGAAATGATGATGATGATGATGAATCTATATGGTGTACACAATAAAGAGTATTCTATTAATACCGTCGAAAAATGTGTTGTTACTACCAAATTTTGTTGTACCAAATTTTGAAGATTATTTCATAATTCATTAGGATTAATAAAGGAATTTTACATAATCATCATAATTCATTATGATGATTATGTAAAATTTCATATTATATTTGGTCATGTGTTTACCTAACCTTTATTATCCTTATGGTTTTCTTTACATAGATATTGTATTAGACCTCGTCCGCTATGTGACCACTACCACAATCGGTGTTAAGGCAGGCCGCGATCTTGATCACAAAAGCTCCAACCAAGAAGAATGTTTCTCCACTTTCATGAAAGTTGTTTAATATTTGAGTATATTATATGTATTTATTTAAGAGAGATTTCTTACGAAATAAGCTTTACTTCTATACATTTTTTCCGTTCTGTTTTTTCTTGTCATTTTATACATATATGTGTGTACATAAATGGTAAAATAAAGTAAATAAAAGTTTGTACCACTTGACTCACAACTAACCTGACAGATTCCATGTTTCCGTGTAGTGGTTCTGTTAAAAATCGTTCTGTTCTTGGTTTGTAATGAATCTCTTAAAGTTTGATTTGATTTCTCATCTCCTCTGCGTGAGATATATGAAAGGATATCTTGATAAGTAGCAGTGTCATCTTCACACTAAAACAGATATATTTTCAAACATTAGCTTCCTTAGATTAGCTAGTGTGTGTGTTCCCCTTAGTCACCTGCTACGACACCCACGGGAGGATATATGTTGGTACTAAGCCCGGTACCACACGGTTGGTAATCCATATTGTCACCTAATTATTTCTGTGAATATTAGACGCGATATCTATTAACTTTTTTAACTCGTAGAAGAATGCGTAACATAACCATATCTCCCCGAAATTGGGTCATTTTAGAATCTTTCATGACATACACACTACAGTTAGATTAAAACAATACTGCTTCAAGAAGCGATGGTGTGTTCTATAATCTACGAAGAATAGACATGTACCATATTACCACTAAATAGTGTGTGGCGCATTGTGTCACAACACTAGTTTATGTTACAACCCTAAACACTTATTGTTTCTGACATTAAATACACATAACTCCGCTTGCGGCTTGCATTGCCGCAGTACGTATACAAACCTTACGACAAGCGGTCGGTTATAAAAGAGTGGACTTTAACTCTCATAACTTATCTCAGTATTCTCAGTGTTCTTCCTACCATTGTTAACTAGCGTTACGTACACCTATAGGTAATTGTGATAATGATTAAGCTGTTGTTCCCGTATCCACGACTTTTATTTAGGAGTGCCGCGACTTACAAGTTGTAGGTCATAGGCGCATCAGGTGCTTTATTTTGTGTAAAATATTTCATCGCCACTACTCTCAAAAACTGTGCGGGCGGCGGGCGGCAGGGCACGCAGCACGTGATCGTATCGCTATTCGCTCATAATAATACCGGTGTTGTCACTTTTTTAAAAATTACCAAATTTCGGGGAAGTTGGAATTAATTCGTGGGAAAAAAAGATTATTTCAAAATTCGTTTGTATTGATACTATGATGATTACGTAAAATTTTATATTATATTTGTTCATGTGTTTACCTAACCTTTATTATCCTTATGGCCGACCCATAAGAATAATAAAGGTTTTCTTAACATACTGTATTTCATCTCGTCCTGTCATTTATTTTCTTCATTTTTGACGTCGCGCCATAGAAGTATTCCTACAACAAGAACTGTGTTTCATTTTTATTTATTTCTACCTTGCATGTTAGTCAAACGACGCGAGCAGGCTTTCAAGCTTAAAAAGTCACTTTGTTGAAAACACTTACTTTCGTGGAGATATTCAGTGACGGTATTATTTCACCGTTTTCAAGCACAGAGTTATTTAGTAATCGTCTTTTACCACACCCATCTAATTTGGGTAGTTCATCACCAATTGATATAAAATCTCCTTTATCATTAAATTCGCCTTGATCTAAAGTACAAATCATGTATTTATCTATTATTTCACTCATATTGGCATACTTTTCATAGTGTCTTTTGCACTGCGTTTTGTCAATTATTTTTGCAGCAGCATAATGCAAAAGCCGTTGGTTGAGATTGTCTCTTGTGTCTTGCTGGAATCATAAAAGCATTTTAAGCATCCTACATATTTATTTCTTAATTGCTTTTATGCTAAGAACCATTACCAGAGGTCGCAATATCCGGAACATTCCACTTTTTAATTATCATTTTCCATAATTTTATTAGAAGTAAGTTTACAATTTATTCATACATTATGGCGAACATTAAAGCTTATTTAACATATTCTACAACTTATTGCAAAAAAATTACATTGTAGGTACTGGCAACACGAAAGATTCGAAATTTAAAATGGCAGAACAATCCGACCTTCTTCCATCATTCCACTAAGCCACCACTGAGAAGTTTTAGAAAAACAAATGACGCCATTACGATCAATCTGGGTGACTTTGATTGGTTCGAGTAACATTGACAGTGGGACCATGAATAAATTTCAATTTTTTTTTTTTTGTATGATACCAGCACAATTTACAAAAACTTCTTGTATATAGCTTTGTATTTTTAAACTAGCTCCGTACCCTTTTTTAATTATTATTATTTTAGCTTCTTTTCTACTTAGGTATTCAAAAAACTTAGTCTCAACCATGTTTCTGAAGGTATATGCTCATTTAAAATTTGTATAACAATGCCAAACGTCTTAGACTGATTTTATAGATTACTAGCTTTCCGCCCGCGGCTTCGCCCGCGTGGAATTCGGTTATATTCGCTTTTTAGATTCCGTCGGGAATGTCAATTTTTCAATAAAAGTTAGTCTATGTCCTTTCTCAGGGTTTAAAGATTGTCTGTGCCAAATTTCATCAAAATCGGTTGAGTGGTTTAAACGGGAAAGCGTAACAGACAAACAGACAGAGTTACTTTCGCATTTATAATATTAGTATGGTTTTATAAAATATAACGGACAAAACGGGAAATTATTTCGTCAGTTACTATTAAGTTACTAAAAACATAAACCAGTGTTACCCAAATTAATTCAAAATTTAATTATTACTGCTTTTCTATAAATATGTGTCAAAGTTACCCATGTAATACCGTCTTAACATGGGTAACTTTGACAGACTGGAAAACCAGGTTATTTATGAACAGGTGAGTTTTTAGATCATTTCATTAATCATTACAGATTAAAAGTGTTATGAGAGCACTAACACAATAAAATACATTCGTGTGATAGGATTAAAAATTTTAAATATTGTGTAAAATACCGCATTTATCTTTCTAAGGTACCGAGATTTATGATGCATTTATTTGAATTTCTATTCATTTTGGTTTATAAACCAAAGTACTGATGCGATTTTTGTAAAATATTCGGGACCAATTTGGAAGTATCATCATCATGTCAGCCACATGAAGTCCACCGCTGGACATAGGCCTCGCCCAAGGATTTCCAAAAATAACGGTTGATCGTGGCCTGCATCCAACGCTTCCTTGCGATTTTGGTCTGGTCAGATCATCCGACCACGACGACGCTTGCCGGTAGGTGTTCGACATTTAAGAGCCTTTCTGATATAAAAGTATATATCGTTTCAAAAAGCAAATCAGAGTATATTTTAAATAGTAACAAAAAAAAATAATAAACAGAATTGACCACCTCTCTCTTTTTTTGAAATCGGTAAATGTAGATTTTACTCCTTTTATAAACACAAGAACTCCTTACCTGTCGAAAATGTGAAGCATGTCCCCAACCATATACTAGAGTATCAGTACCAGGTTTTTGAAATTTTTGGTCATAGTTAATATTTATCACAGTTGGTGTATATGAACAATACACCTGGAACCTATTATCGTCGAGGTCGTACTGCGATTCTACCTTCACTAAAGCTATATCTATAAATGACCACTTATCGACTTTATGATAATCCAATTCATATTCTACAAAAGAATAAGTTGATATATTAAAATGTAAGTCTTTCTTTACTCTTAATTCTATGATTACTGACGATATATTCATATAATTATCTCACACCGATTATTGGTTGTTCCAACTTGCCGTAATGTTGGACACTCTAAGTAACCTATTCCTCGGACATGAACCGCTGTTAACGCTCTACTGAACTCAAACACAGATCTAAATCTATGTTGGTGAATGAATAGAAGTTGATACTGTCAAAAGTTTGAATTTTTGTGAGATGAATGCATGACTATTTCTTTTTTTATTAATTATTAACTAGTGCTTGACCGCAATCCCGCATGACGGTAAGCAGTGATGCAGCCGATGATGGTAAAGCGCGCTAGTTTTTTTTTATTTGTGTTTTATAAGTTATAAATATTTAATTAGTGTAATTCGCTTCGGCTTTAACCGGTGCTACAGTCTCTCCAGCGGTGCCAAATTGACTATCGATACATTGAGGTGATAAAGTGTTTGTACAAAAACGCCACCATGTCAGTCCGTCTCCAGAATTAGGACTCAGAACCGATCAAACTGCAGCGTGGAGTGACACAAGGAGATGTCATATCTGGAAAATGTTTTCAAGCTCCTGGACTGGTAAGGACTTGGCAACAATATCAACGGCAAATACATCATTAATCTCCGGTTTGCAGATGATATCGTTGTCATGGCGGAGACCCTGAAAGACTTGAGCACAATGCTCAATGACCTCAGCAGAGCTTCCCAACAAGTGGGTCTAAGGATGAACATCAATAAGACGAAGATCATGTAGAACTCTTATGTCGCGCCCACTCCATTTCTAGTTGGTTGCTCTACACTCAAAGTTGTTGACGAGTATAATTATATACCTGGACAAACAGTCCAACTAGGTAGGTCCAACTTCGAGAAACAGGTGTCTTGTCGAATCGAAATCCTCGGCTGGGCAGCGTTTGGGAAGCTACGCTACATCTTCTCGTCGTCCAAGATACCACAGTGTCTCAAGACTAAAGTCTTTGACCAGTGTGCATTGCCAGTGATAACTAACGGAACTTTAACGTGGTCACTCACAATGGGCATCATACGAAGGCTCAGACAAAGGGTCAGTCACACAAAGGGCGATGAAAAGAGCTATACTCGGAGTTTCTCTGCGTGATCGAATCAAAAATGCGGAGATCCGCAGAAGAACCAAAGTCACTGACATAGCTCTTCGAGTCACTTAAATTAAGTGGCAGTAAGCAGGGCACATTGCTCGTAGAACCTATGGCTGATGGGGCAGTAAGGTTCTGGAGTGGCGGCTACGCAGCGTAAGACTCAGCGTAGGGAGGCCCCCAACAAGGTGGACCGATGACCTGGTGAAGTTCGCGGGAAGCCGATGGATGCGGGCAGCACAAGACCGGTCATCGTGGAAAGCCTTGGGGGAGGCCTTTGTACAGCAGCGGACCTCTATAGGCTGAAGAAGAAGAAGAGAATTCTGTTTAAAAAATAGCAGTCGCGAACTGACCAACAAAAATGAAAACTGAAACCATTAAAATACAAACAGAAAAAATCGTTCACTGTGTCAATATAATTCGATCCAGCCGTCCCTTGCTATTTTCTCCAGCGACACCCTAAGCCGAGGTTCGTACCCCACAGGGGGTGCCCTTAGCGTGTAGTCGCTTAGCTTTTAGTAGCCCTGGCTGGAGGCTTTAAATTCACTTAAGGCAGCCACAGGATAGCCCGGTTAAGTAGTCACGACCTCTCAAGATCAACTACGAGATGCCATATCAAAAAAAAAAAAAATCACTGTGTCAATTCGGTTACGCTCACGCGAAATCGATGCTTTCCCTATCCAACAATAGTGCTCAACGTCGGTAAAGAAGTTTTCACTTCAAAAATATCATTTCTTTTGAGCAACATCATCAGCCGATGTGAAACGACTTGCTCAAATAGGTTCAACGTATCTTCTTCATAATACTAGGGGTGACCAAGTAATGTTAATTTTGCTCGCATCAAAGACCTAGGTGTACGCATATATTAGGTGTACACATAAGTTTCCGCCGTTTTTTGAACATGCGGACGAGCATTATCATGTAGGAGAATAATTTTGTCATGTCTGGAGTAGTAATGGGCGCGCTTTTCCTCTTCCTCCAATAATGTCTCCAATTCTGTGTCTTCGTACTATTCCACTACGTTCTTTGTCTTCCACATCCATGTTTTCATCAACTTCTCCCTGCATAAGCTTCTACAAGCTGTAGACTTCTTCAAATTAAAGTAGTAAATCTAAAGTTCCCGCAACTGACGCTTAATCGGCACAAAAGTTGCTATTTTTTCACAAAAAGAAATATGTGATACCTACTTATACAGAGTCACTAATACTCTATGTGTATATTTTTACCAGATGCCCGAACTTACGATATCACATTTTACATCTGACAATATGGTCAACGTAATCTCTTAGTGAAGACATCTTTTTTTAAACGGTGGAAACTTATTTGTACACCTATTATATTATTATATATTATAACTATACGTCTCTTCCGTTTCTGACGCAACCGTAACACAGTCTTCAGTATGTCACAGCAATTTAGTCACACGTTATTATACTTATTACGTTATTATACTTTTCTGGGTGGTAGGTCATAACATCGGCCGCCGGCAGAAGATACCACCCACCAGACAAAGCCTTGCCGCCAAGCGATTTGTCGTGTTCCGGCATGATGTCTGGTGAAGTCGTACGGAGGACGGGTCTGAGCAGTTGTGTTGCGATGTGTGCCGGGTACGATGCGCCTAATGTTGTTGTGTTGGGAGTTTGGTCGTGGAGGGTCTTCAGAACAATCTCTCTTTGGCACAGCATCGTTGGTCGTGTTGTTAGGTTTAACATTGCATCACCTCGCTCAACTGCCGTCTTCCTTCCTATTCGCTCAGTTTTTCTGAGTGAATAGGCTCTTAATAAACTAGCGCGCTTTACTATCAACGATCGCATCATTGCTTACCATCAGGCGGGATTGCGGTCAAGCGCTAGTTTATAATTAAAAAATATATATATATTATCTATCAATTACCTACTTACTTATAGGAACACAGGTGTATACAACTTTCTTTTTCATTAAATTTGTACATTGATTGCTTTGTATAAATTCGTCCGGTATATAGCGACGGTATCCTGCTATAGCGTACATGTATTCAACATCAGTGACACAGGCTGCAGATGTGATTATGAACCACTTGGAAACTAAGGCACCGCCGCACAACCATTCGTCGTAAATTCTAACTGATTTTGGTGCTTTAACCAAATACACCTGCAATTATATGATAATGTAGAACACAAACTAAAATAGCAAACTATGAAATAAATAGCAGGGTAATTGCGTAACACACTATCATTAGCAATGGGTTTCATTTTGACAGTTCAATAACAATCACTGCGTTATTTACATCATTGGACAGACACTGTTATCGAACATTTGCAGCAATGGATTAGGAAAATTATTCCAATTAATAGTATATCTTGTGTTTTCAATTTTTATATTTCATTCAGAGTATTAATTTATTAGTCTTACCACATATTTTTTTTCCGATTCTACCTCTTTGCCATCCGTAATTCGTCGTATGCCATCAGTCACTGAAATAAAATATTCGTGACACATTTCAACAGTGGCCCCAATTTTCTTGTCTTAAAAAACTAAGTGCATCTTTTTTTTTCTATTTCAATAAGAAAAGGATAGCAGATAAAACATTAGTTTAGTCCTGTCAAATAGGTCCGAATCTGACGTAAAGTGACGTATTTTTGGTAGCCATGTTTTTAGTCGCGTCTTAACTACCTATGACGTTTCATATTATGACAGGACCATAGTAATATTTTTTTCTTCTATCCTTTTTAAATGAAATAGAAAGAAAAAGATACCTGCATAGAACTTTAATTTACTTTGCGAACTAGAGTAGATACTTACCATAAAAAATATTAAAAAATAACAAAAGCTCTAACTTTATTGCAAACATGGTAGAAACATTGTAAAACACAATAATTATACTTCGATGGACTGTGACATTATTATAATGGAATTCTAGTTGAATTATTACTTTTAGTTTTTTTATTAGCTTCGTCCATTTTCTGATAAACTATTCAACCATGCTCTGTCGTGTTGTTACGGATTTTTTTTAATTATTATAAACTAGCGCTTGACCACAATCCCACCTGATGGTAAGCAGTGATGCGATCGTTGATGGTAAGCGCGCTAGTTTATTAAGAGCCTATTCACTCAGAAAAACTGAGCGAATAGGAAGGAAGATGGCAGTTGAGCGAGGTGATGCAATATTAAACCCAACAACACGACCAACGATGCTACGCCAAAGGGAGATTGATCTGAAGACCCTCCACGACCAAACTCCCAACACAACAACATTTAGCGCATCGAACCCGGCACACATCGCAACACAACTGCTCAGACCAGTCCTCCGTACGGCTTCACCAGACATTATTTATTACACTACTGTTTGATTAGCCGTCGCCTAATATAGATCGCAGAGTAGAAAGTTCTGATGTGTTGCACTAGATTGCGCTGCCTGTTCTATATTTGTAGGTGTGGAGATGATTATTTGGACTTTTGGGGTTATGTTTTCGGATGTTTTCAATTTAAGTACTCATTCACTGTCAGTTAAGTTCCGCTACAGCGTAAATGACACTAAACAAGTATTTTGCACTTTGTTACAGATATTTTTTTAAGATTTTTTTTTTGTTTTTTCTAATGTTATAAACTAGTGCTTGACCGCGATCCAGCCTAATGGTAAGCAGTAATGCAGTCGGTGATGGTAAGGCGTACCTACTAGTCTTCTATTCTTTTTCTTCCTCTTCTTCAGCCTGTAGATATCCACTGCTGGCCAAAGGCCTCCCCAAGGCTGTCCACGATGACCGGTCTTGTGCTGCCCGCATCTATCGGCTTCCCGCGACCTTCACCAGGTCATCGGTCCACGCGTTGGGGGCCTCCCTACGCTGCGTATTCCGGTACTTGGCCGCCACTCCAGAACCTTACTGCCCCATCGGCTATCGGTTCTACGAGCAATATTACTGCCACTTAATTTTAGCTACTCGAAGAGCTATGTCGGTGACTTTGGTTCTTCTGCGGATCTCCTCATTTCTGATTCGATCGCGTAGAAAAACTCCGAGCATAGCTCTTTCCATCGCCTTTTGTGTGACTCTGAGCCTTCGTATGAGGCCCATTGTGAGCGACCACGTTTCAGTTCCGTAAGTCATCACTGGCAACACATACTGGTCAAAGACTGTAGTCTTGAGACACTGTGGTATCTTGGAAGATGAGAAGAAGAAGTTTTCTATTCTATTCTTTTATTATTTATGGCAAGTGAAGCCTTTGTTGACTATATTGCCAATTTAAAAAATGGATTGGAGAACCAAGAAAGTATACTAGTTTATTAAGAGTCTATTCACTTGCCTTGAAAACACTTAAATTGTAATCAGACGGAGAGACAGCCGTACACAAATCAAATTATTCGAGTCCTTCGATGTTTCGTCTGGATCTATGTATATGTTGATATTATTGTATTATGATGGTACTACTAATCAAATGTGGATTATACTAATAATTACTACTATGCAACGTTCATTGTTAGTTTACTACACATCACTTCATCTATATTTTCACGTTAAGAGTTTTGTGATTTCGATCGGCTGGATTAGACTTTGATATACATGTCTATTTATATTTTTGGCTCCTGTAACACAGTTACAGGAGTCAGGGACTTCACACATATTTGTACCAATTTTTGTGTAATAAAGATTAGTATTATTAAAGAAAGATTATTATTATTTAACAAATATGTAATTTTCAAAGGAGTCACAGACAATATTGTGGTCCAGCATGGAGATTGACGAGACGTCAGCTTGTAAATAACCCGGTAGTCACCATGTACAGGGCAAAGTATGTGACATGGTCAACCGCTGTAAAGAAGGTGGATCAAGTAAAATCGATCTTTACGTCCGTATGTAAAATCAAGATTATGTAATAATAGTAGTGTATGAAACTGTACATAATTAGGTATTACACACTCGTGTGATACTATTAAAAAACTCGCTTCGTTCGATTTTTAAACTCACACTCGTGCATAATATCCCTAATTATGTAACAGTTCATAAACTACTATTTTTAATTTCCTTTCGATATACTATTGGTAAACTACGTCAATATAAATTCCTTTTTAGTTTTATATTTTTAATTTTTTTATATCAGATTAGATAAATAGATTTTTATCGTATATTTTATAGTGTGTAATTACACTTCTGGACACATCTATTGGCCCACCTTAGAGTTTAGGTTTCGATGGCCCCTACCGTAATATGATTGCTAGATTGAACAAAAACTATTGATGCAGTTTTTAACCTGATACATTTTACCGTCTTCTTCGATCGTATTGTTTTAAATTTGAATTCAGAATACCATACGACATGGAGCTACGCCTAACAAGTCGGATATGCGCCTTGTTAAAAGCAATTGATTTTTGAATAAAAAACATGTTTTATCAAATAAAGGTTTAATTTAATAACGCGTGTTGTCTCTATGGGCATCTACCACAGCTCTCATACGATTAGGCATAGAGTTTATCAACCGCTCTATGAAATTTTGAGGGATCATCTCCCATTCCTCTTCTTTGGCAGTTTTCAACTCCTGCATCGTCTGGGTAACTGGCTGACGACCCCTAACACGTATTTTAAGCTCTTTCCACATGTGCTCAATGGGGTTCATATCTGAGGGTTCTTGTCTGGGCTTCTGGCTGGCCAGTCCATAACTGTGATGTTCACATCCCGAAGATACTCCCTGACGATGCCGGCGTATGGGCTCTTGCATTATCATGCATAAAAAGGAAATTTGGGCCCACATAGTCCGCGTATGGTATCACGTGAGGTTCCAAGCACTCACGAATGTACCTTTCAAGTTGAGTTTCCTCAACTTGAGTTTTGCCGCTCGCGGATATACCGCCCCAGACAGTCCATGAGCCACCGCCATAAGCAACCCTCTCTTCAAAGCAGCATTGTGCGAAACGCTCTCCCTTACGTCGGTAGACCTTCTTCCTTCCATCATTGCCATATAATACCCGAGACCCTTCCTTGGCGAAGAACAAAGCCGCCAGTCTCTAGGTACCTCCGATAAACATTTCGGACCGCAGATCGACTTAAATTAAGTTGAGCACTCACATTTCTTTGGCTGTGTCCTGCCTGAATAAGTGCCACAGCTTGGGCGGCGACTTCAGGTGAAGTATCCAAAGATTATTGATAGAACCTCACCTTAATGTTAAGAATAAGTAATTTTTGTTGCAAAACCAAAGATATCAATCACTTTTTCAAGAATTAAATCCAAGTAAACCTATAAAATCAAGTTTTCTTAGTATTCGATTGTTTGATATCAACAAACAGGCTCCAAAATTTTTTTTATTTAAATTCTGTGTTAGAAATTCAAAAAAGACTATTGAATGAAATTGTAAATGTGCCAGGTTCAAAACTGCATAAAAACTTTTTGCTCGACCTAATATAAAATTTTAGCTAGGACCAAACGGAACTGAAAATGCAAGGTCGGCCAATAGATGTGTCCATATGTGCACCGATAAAGTGTTATGTCTTAATTTGTTTATTCTTTATTGTACACCAATCAAACATCGAACAAAATACATTCAGCACAACAAAACATAAAATGGGTGAAAATAAAGAAAACGATGGTGAGAGATGTGAGATGGAGAGGAGACCTGTTCCCATCATCAACCTTTAACGTCCCACTACGATAAAAGATTCATGGTGAAAGAAAACAACCAACGGCGGTGTTTTCGTCGGAGTACAATTTGAGTATCATCAAGGCTAGAGTGAATAATCTCTTAATAAACTAGCGCGCTTTACCATCATTGTACGATCTGATACTGCTTACCATCAGGCGGGGTTGCGGTCAAGCACTAGTTTATAATTTATAAAAAAAATTCAATGCATGCAGCAAAGTAAAATATAATTTGACATGGTATTATGAAGGTAACTGAAATTGAAATCGGATATGAGTAGGTAACACATGACTTAAAAGTGACAATTAGAAACAATAACTCAAAAATAACTTATTTAATTTGAACAGAATATAACATTGGCAACTTAATTAAAGTAACAAACAAGAACTATTTTTTTTCTTCTTTTCTTTTATTCTTCTAGAGGCCGCTGTGGTCGAATTGCGATGGTTTGATTTCCCGAAATCTTTACAAGTTTCATGACCCGTTCTAATGCTGAGGATAGTCCTGCCTTCGTGCTTAGTCTATCAACTACTCTCTTCTGTGTACTGAGTTCATCTATTACGAACTTGTTTTCATTTCCCTCAACTTCATTATCAGCAGGCCTAAAAAAATTTAAAAAATGTCGTTTTCGAAGAGTTTTCTCTTCTACCAGTACATTCGAATCGTTTCGCAGTTACCTGCGTAACCCTTGATGACAACAACCCAATATCAACTTTCTTGTAACGACAATAAACATCACTAATAAGCGATAATATTGGTGTGATAGTGATAAAATATCAGAGGTAAAATAATGGTGGACCGTGTTAATCTAAACGACATTCAGTGTTGCCAGGACACAAAGTTCAGTTATTACTTCTGTTAGAGTATAATAAAATTATAACTTCATTAGTCTATATTATAAGACTACTGATCCGAAAAGCATACAATTATTGATGTAAGAAGGGACAAAAACGCTTGACATATTACGTTTTTATTTGCTATGAGTACTGTGTTTATTGATCTAGGTGTCGTTTTATATTAAATTGCTTAAAATTAGTTCAAAAGGGGATTATTCAACTCTCACGGACTTAAAGTGTGTCAGTGCAGAATAGAGCATATTTATATATCAAATCTTCTTCAGTCTATAGCCTATAGATGTCCACTGCTGGACAAAGCCCTCCCCCAAGGTTTGCACGTTGACTGGTCGGCTTCCCGCGACCTTCACCAGGTAATCGGTCCACCTTGCTGTGGGCCTCCCTACGTTGCGTCTTCCAGTACGTAGCCGCCACTCCAGAACCTTACTGCTCCATCGGCTATCGGTTCTACGAGCAATGTGCCCTGCCCACTGCCACTTAAGTTTAGCGATTTATCAATTCAGTAGGTGGAAATCAAGCACATCCCAACAGCAGTTTGCATTTGATAGTCATAGTCAAAGATATTTAGTTAGACAACACAAGACATAGGAATTATCTAAGATTTGAATCGTTTGGTTTACCCTCAATGTACTTAGATCACGTGAAAATGTGTGATTTGATGTGCTTATCAAATCACACATTTTCACAGGATCTACTATCGTGTGATCGTCACATGATAAATACGTCCTGTAGATACGATTTTGTGACCAAGATTTTGTAACCCCGATCATCTTTTGTCGTGGTTAGTCGAATCTCACGATTTAAATCTAAAATAATAGAAGCATCAGAATTTTGGATTTGGGCGTCGGAACTACCGAGGCCACATGTTAGCTGGCTTCATGGAGAAGGAGGGACTCTTTATGAAGAACTCCTTCATCAGGAAGCGAGAACAGCGAAAGTGGACTTGGATCAGTCCCGACGGGGTCACTAAGAACGATATAGACTTCATTATGACGACAAAAAGGCACATATTCAATGATGTCTCAGTGATCAACTCGCTCAAATGCGGCAGCGATCACCGTATGGTCAGAGGCACATTGAATCTGAACATAGTGTCCCAAAGATCTCGCCTGATGAAGTTTACGCTCCGGTCAGCACCCATCCAGATCCATAACTCCGAAGGTTTCCACCTCGAGCTCCAAAATCGCTTCGAATGCCTAAGTGGTGACGTGGACGATTACAATGACGGGTTTGTAGAAGCTGTCCGTACGGTCGGGACCAAGTATTTTAAGACCCGCCGTACAAATAGAACTAAAAAGCTCTCGGACTACACTCTCGAGCTCATGGAGGATACACGTGAGATGGTTTTGCGTTCGTCAAGTGATGCTTGCAGATACCGGCAGCTCAATAAGCAGATCTCAAAGTCTCTGAAGCGCGACCTACGTCGGTATAATACCGAGCGTATAACGGAGGCCATAGAGCGAAACAGAGGCTCTAAAGTTTTCGCTAGGGATCTGACTATTGGGCATAGCCGGCTAAGCAAGCTGAAGACTGACGACGGCAGGATCATAACGTCCGGGCCCGAGCTTTTGAGGGAAGTCGAGAATTTCTATGGACAGCTCTACACTTCGACGACAAAACCCGCGTTAAATCTTGCTGAAGACCCTAGAGCAAGATTAACCTGACACTACACCGAAGATATCCCGGACGTCAGCCTGCAGGAGATTCGATTGGCTCTGAAACAACTTAAAAACAACAAGGCGCCGGGCGATGACAGAATAACGGCAGAGCTACTGAAGGCGGGTGGTGAACCGATCCTTAGGGCCCTTCAGAAGTTATTTAATTCCGTCGTAGTCAAGGGAAAAACGCCACAGGCATGGCACAGAAGTGTGGTGGTATTCTTTTTCAAAAAGGGTGACAACACCCTTTTGAAAAACTACAGACCCATCTCACTTCTGAGTCATGTCTATAAGTTGTTTTCGAGAGTCCTCACGAATCGTCTCGCCTGCAGGTTTGACGACTTCCAGCCACCCGAACTAGCCGGTTTCCGAAAGGGCTTCAGCACAGTAGACCACATACATACGCTACGGCAGGTTATACAGAAGACCGAGGAGTATAACCTACCCCTTTGCTTAGCGTTTGTGGACTACGAAAAAGCCTTTGATTCGATCGAGACCTGGGCTGTACTGCAGTCTCTCCAGCGGTGCCAAGTAGACTATCGGTATATTGAAGCGCTGAAGGGTTTGTACGAAAACGCCACCATGTCAGTCCGAATACAGGACCAGACCTCGAAACCAATACCTCTGCAGCGTGGTGTCAGACAGGGAGATGTTATCTCCCCGAAGTTGTTCACCGCTGCATTGGAGGATGTCTTCAAGGTTCTGGACTGGAAAGGACCGGGCATCAACATCAATGGTGAGTACATGACACACCTTCGGTTTGCTGATGATATCGTAGTCATGGCTGAGACCGCGGAGGACCTGAGTACAATGCTCGAAGACCTCAGCAGAGCCTCCGAGCGAGTCGGTCTTAAAATGAACATGGGCAAGACGAAAGTCATGTCTAATGCACCGGAAGACGTAGCGTGGGTAGGCCCCCGACAAGGTGGACCGACAACCTGGTGAAGGTCGCGGGAAGCCGCTGGATGCGGGAGGCGCAGAACCGGTCGTCGTGGAGAACCTTGGGGGAGGCCTATGTCCAGCAGTGGACGTCTTTCGGCTGAAATGATGATGATGATGATGATGAATAGAAGCATCGAAAATTGTTTGCTAGCACAGACACAAAACTGAGATGCCTTATAAGCCTTATAAACACATAAGACATCTCAGTTCGACAGAATAATTTAATAGTCTACTATGAACTTACCCAGCGGGATGATGTAGCCAAGAAATGTTCCTCTCAACTGTATCAAAGCCTCTTAGGATCGGTGAACTGTCGCATATGGCCCGTCTGTTGTATTGAATTATTAGTATATATCCAGCCCGTTCATAAATTAGACCCTATTAATGAACTCATTATGCTCAATCTTAAAACTCGAAAATTATAGTGAAACTCTATTGAGCCACTACAGAGAAATCCAGCCCGAGTTTTGGCGGGAAATTTAAGTTGAGTGTCACGCTTATATTTTGTTGGACTTTTACAATTATTTATGGTATTGTTTACTAAATAAAAGTGCATTCAGTAAATAATTCATAAAGAACATTGAGATATCACAGCACAATGGCCTCAGCATGACTTTGCCCCAAACCTCCCTCGTAGATGGTTCACGTGGCCGTCTTTTTCTACATTAATAGTTCATTACGTGACATTGGCTAAATGCACAAACCGTGCGAAGCCAAAAATAAAGAATGAAACTCTTGATTACTTTACCTTTTACTTGAAATTAGCACAAAGTCTACAAAAAAAAAAAAAAAAAAAACAGCCCCCAGAATGCAGTAAGAATGCAGTGAGATTTTGTTACATGGCCAAGCTAGATTTTGCCTGCGATTTTATTGATTGTAAGCCGCTGAGGTAAAGTTACTTTGTATGGATATAGTAGTTACTGGATTTTGCCCGGGGCTTTGCCAGTGTGTATTTTGAGATCTACTACAAGTAGACTGCTAACCAGGATATAAATATCAATTCACCAGATTTCATTTCTTACAGAGTTATGGAACCAGGTTTATAGTTTTTTTTGTTTATAATGGAGTTATTGAAAAATTGATGGATAGTTTATGAATATTTAAATATTTGCTGAATATTTGATTTCTGCATCGATATACTCATATGTTGAGGCACTCTTGTTGGTTTCAATTAAACCATATTTGCATTACGATATTATTTTTTCCTGTTCATTTACTTAGTCTTCCTTGATAAATGCCCTTTCCCAAGTTTGCTTTATTAATAATAATAGTTGAGTAATACTTAAGTTTACTTATAATAATAGCAGAGAGCAAAAATATACATCGAGTAACGAAAAGGATGCATACATACGAAGGACGTGCCATCTTTGGATATAAACGATATTGGTAGGATTTTAACTTAAAATTAAGTACTCTAAGGATAACGTCCTTGCTGCTTCTACTTCGGAAGCAGCCAGGATAATGTCCTGTATATTATACTCGTAAATACATGGGACACTCAGAAAGTTTTGCGATATTTTTTTTTCTATAGGTACATACATATATCTTCATTACATCTTTTCAAAGTACTCTCCACCAGCCTCTATACAAAGTTCACACTTTTCGAAACACTTTTTCCAGTCCGCCGCAGACGCCTCGTTTACAGACTACTCGAACGCTGACAGCGCATCATCCGGCGATGAAAATTCTATCCCTTTGAGATGATCTTTTATTTTTGGGAATAAGAAAAAATCACATGATGCCCAGGAGTTTTACCGGTGTGCTGTCCAGGAAGTCCCTCGTTTTGATTGGTCGCATTGTCGTGGTGAAGCAGTAACCCGTGGAGCCCTGTGTTTGGTCACTCGTTACTGACAACAGAAAAACTTCATGTTAATGATTCTTTGGTTTCGTAAAGGAATTGAAATCGTTTTGATCGTCGACTGGCGTTTCGTTTCTGGATCGTATTGATAAATCCAAGATTCACGCCTGTAATGATGTCGTAAACATACCGAGACAAGCCTGCTTCAATTTTTTTTATCATATCATGGCACCATTCCACCCGTGCCTGGTTCTGAGCATCGGTGAGATTGTGCGGCACCCAGCGTGAAACTATCCTCCACAACCGAAGATGCACGTGTAGAATCTCGTGAAGATTTCCTGATCCAATCTGCAGTTTATGCTGAATTTCTATATTTTGTCTATTTTCTTGGATCAAACTTTTCACTGGTAGCACGTTTTCTTCTTTAACAGCCGTCAAAGGGCGTTCACTTCTTCCCCGCGTTAATCTAGGGCGTCCCCCACGATTCGTCTGGTTTTAGGCGACATTAGATATCGTAAAAAATCATAGCGCGAAAATAGTCTCGACGCAAATCCATTTTTGAACGAGACACTTAATTAATTAATTTTTATTAACTGCATAAAAAAATAATAATTTTAATTAACTTGCAAAAAATCTTTTCAATTTGTAACGTACCTATTATTAGTTATAAATAATCATATTTTTTAATAAAGCTGGCCAGTTTCTCATACATAAAATCTGTCTGAAATTTTGTGCCAATACTTTGGCCGATTAAGGTGCAGGTCTCTCACCTGCCCCTTAATCGGCGAACACATTTTGGTCAAATGATTGCTACTAGTTGGGATCGTTTGGACCGAACGCACCAATGGGCGGTCCGAACGATCTCAACTGATCCCAACTAGTCGCAATCATTTGACAAAAATGTGTTCGCCGATTAAGGGGCTAGTTGGATTGGTATGTATCGCAGAGGCAATGTGAGATAAGATTTAGTTGTAGTAAGTAAGATTGAATTGTAACGATGACGGGGGGCATAATTTGTATAGATTTAAACCCTCCTAGATAAATAATAAAAAAAGTACTCTAAAATCTCATACCAATTTGTTACTTTCTTTTTTTTTTATTCAATTATTAATCAGGTGATTATAATTGAATAAAAAAAAACAGAAGATATTTATTGACCTACGTAGATACGTAGGTCAATAAATATCTTTCTCATAAGTTCTGAACATGTAGAGACAGGATTAAAGTCTTCCAATATCGTTTGATAGCAGTGATTATTAGTGCAGTCAAGTGGTTAAACGATTTACAATTGGAACAATTATTTGTACGTCATATAAAATAGTTGTTCCTGATCTGACTAGTTGTGTATGTGAATTGAAATGTTTGTAAACGCATCCACGATACAGGAGTAATTCCTAGTGTAGGGCAACGTTTTATAAAAAAAAACCATTCAAAGAAATTGTGCCCTTGGTACCCTTTCTGTTCCACGTTGTTTATTGTACATACATTACGTCTCACCTGCTTCTCTCTTCTGACGAAGCTGAATTACTTAATATACAATCTAGAAAGGCACCATTACAATGAGTGCTCGTATATAAATAGGGTCCCATGCATCTTCGATCATCTGATACTCTAAATACTGAAGCAATTCCGATGAGAACCTCTCTGGCACCTATCCAAGTAACAAGTGGCCCACCATGGTCGTTCTGGAGACATTAAAATGGCCTTTTTAGCATTTAAAATGGTTTGAATACAAAATATAGCTACAGGTTCGACAGAAAAGTTTTCTTTTATAGGCAAACAGAGAGATGCGCAGATCTTTGCCGTACACCACGGCGACTCAGTCGGCTAAATAAAAACTTCTCTCTTAAGCTTAATTGTTAAACCTTAACACATGGCACCACAAATCAAAAGTTGGTGAAGCATAGCATAGCGCAACATCAGAATTCAGAATTAAAAAAATGAACACATAAGAGGAAATCAGAAAGTAACATCTGTAACTAAAAAGTTGCGCGGAAATAAGTTGACGTGGTATAGGCATCGCATACGGAGGATGAAGAAAATGTTAAGAGGAAAGTTTTTAATATAAATATCGAAGCCAATAAGAGTAGGGGAAGACGAAAGAAACGATGAATAGACTATGTGTATACTCTATGACAAGCAAGTCGCGGTGGCTTAGTGGTTAAAACAGGCAAGTACCAATGTAACTTTTCTAAGTTATATGTACTTTCTAAGTATATTTTTGATACCAAGGACTGATTATAAGGTGAAGGAAAATATCTTGAGGAAACCTGGACTTTAAGTCTGAAATCCCGTGATGTTTCTTTGTATGGGAGGAGACCTGTGCCCAGCAGTGGGTCGATAAAAAGGTTTATGATGAAGATGATATGACTATAAAGGGGATGACTAATGACTTTAGGACTAATAAAGAAGTATCGAATAAGATGAATATGCTGCGGTGGATGTGTGGAGTTACGCGGAAAGACCGCATCAGGAACTCCCGCATCCGTGGCAGTCTCCGTGTCCGTGACATAGCAGATAAACTGCAAGAGAGTCACCTGCGCTGGTACGGCCACGTCCTACGTAAACCGGTATGTTAAGTGGGTAACAAATGTCTTGCCATGGCGCCTCCGCCGGGCCGGAACAAACGAGGCAGGCCAAAGAAGTGCTGGCTTGACGTTGTAAGAGATGACATGCGTGCCAACAATCTCACACCACAGGATGCCAGAGATCGTGCGAAATGGAGGCGTAATAGTAGGAAAGCGGACCCTGGGCTCCAACGCGAAAGCCGCGGATGCGACCGGGATTATACGGTGAAATGATGATGATGATGAAAGAAGTATCGAATAAAAATACTTGTTGTGCTGACTCCAAATATATTGATAATATCAAAAGAACAAGAGAATGTAGAGTCAGCACATAATATTATGTGCTGACTCTTCATTCTCTTGTTCTTTTTCTTATAGAAGACAGTGAGGATATTCCCACTGCCTTCTTGCCATTACAGAAAGCATAGGACAGGGTCGTTCGTGTCACATGTCTTCGAACATTTGGTCCGGTTTGGAGATTATTACATAACTTTTTTCTACTCAACCAAACACCATATTTGGTATTGGGCAAAATAATTCAATTACCTGACAAATTCCACTCTTGCGTGATTCATTTGTGTAGTTCAAAACACTTTGGTTTTTCGTATCAAAATTGAAATGATTTTTATTAATACCGGGATCTTTAGTTTTGTTGTTCGTCTCAATATCGGTTTCAGTTTTGTTTATTCTTATAGAATAAATACTTGGCTTTGATCTCAAAACGTCTCTTCGTCTCAGGTCATCATCGCACTTTAAAAAGAACATACTTGAATACATGCCGACTGGTGGCCATCTTGATATCAAGATGATAGCAAAATAAAAATTTCACTCTCTTAAGTGGAAGTATAATAATTACTTACAAATTGGATATCGTAACCTAATAATCTGAGTCCTCCTTCACATCCTTCTAGTTTGGGCGGTTCTGTGCCGGGGTAGACAATTTGCCCTTTTTCATCGAGGTCTCCTTTTTCTAAAGTACATATCATATATTTGTCAATAATCTTGTCCATGTTTTGAAATTTCGCATAGTTTGCTTTGCACCTCTCCTTGTCCAATATTCTAGTGGATGCATATCGCAAATGATTTGCGTTATAATTGGTTGTATCATTTGGCTGAAAACATAAAAAAAATGTGAATTTGTGAATGGCAGGTGTGAAACATGGCAGGAAGGCAATAAGTAAGCATCATACCGCTTCACGTTATGTCATACGAGTTTTACTCTTAAGGCTTATAAATTTTCACATCAAAAGTTATAAAATAAAAGTTCTTTACATACCAAACGATTAAAGCCCATCTATACAAAGTGGTTTTTTTATCCAATCTCATAACGATAGATTTGGCAGAGACCTTTTTAAAATCGCCATTAAATACGAGGTCGATCATAGAAAGGTGAAACTTTGTAGTTGTATATAATATTTTTCATTGCTAAATTTATTGCATGATAAACTCATTTTTTTTTTTTTATCAAAATATAAACCAGCGCTTGACCGCAATCCCGCCTGATGGTAAGCAGTGACGCAATCGTTGATGGTAGTAAAGCGCACTAGTTTATTAAGAGCCTATTCACTCTAGCCTTAAAGACACTCAAATTGTAGTCCGACGGAAACACCGCCGCCGGCAGATTGTTCCAGTCCCTCGATGTACGCGGTATAAAGGAGTAGGCGAAACGCTTCGTCCGGATCGTAGAGGTGTTAACAACATAAGGGTGGAAACTCGCCGTACGACGGGTCGTCCGATGGTGGAACGGAGATGGGGGAATTAAATCGTGCAATTCCCTCGCACACTCCCCAGAATGTATCCTATAGAACACCGAAAGGCTGGCTACTCTACGCCTGTGCTCTAGGCTTTGGAGACCAACTCGAGTTAAATCAGGGTCACCAATCAGCCTCTTCGCACGCCTCTCCACTAAATCCAAAGTGGCCAGGTGACACTTAGCAGCACCAGCCCAAATGTGGCTGCAGTACTCCACACACGAACGGACCTGTGCTTTGTACAACATTAGAAGCTGCCCTGGTGTGAAGTACTGCCGGACCTTTACGATAACGCCAAGTTTTCTGGCAGCCACCTTGGCCTTGGACCCAATGAACCGCCCAAAGTTTAGGTTCGAGGAAATCTCAACTCCCAAAAGCTGAAGGCGGTCGGTACACTCCAAGGATACATTCCGAAAAGTAGGAGCCAAGGTGAACGGGCTCCGTTTGGCGGTGAAAAGACACGCCTGCGTTTTGGCGGCATTGAATGCTACAAGATTGGCATTGCTCCATTCGGAGACTGCCTGAAGTGCAACACTCGTTCGCTCTACCATGGCCTCTCTTTCGGACCGGATTGATTCCCTACTAGCCCGAGCATCCGGCAGGTATCTCTCCACAACTGTGCTGTCATCTGCATACCCATAGATACCGGGCATCAGCAGATCGTTAATATGCAGCAGAAACAGAGTTGCAGAGAGAACAGACCCCTGAGGAACACCGGCATTAGTCGACATGGGCTCAGATGAGCATCCGTTGACAACAACTCGGAGGGACCGTTCAGTCAGGAAGTCTTTTACCCAGCCAGTCAGGCTAGGGGAAATGCCGTACGCTGGAAGCTTACTCAAAAGGCCAGCGTGCCATACGCGGTCGAATTCAAAAATAATGTTAAAAATAAAATATTAGGGGTGGACAACCCACTTAAGGGTCTAGATTAGCTGATTCTCGGACCTTCTGAACATGTTATAAAAATTTAATACAAATCGGTTAATCCCTTTCGGAGGAATATGGTACGTGATACAACACGAGAATTTTATATATAAACTAGGATATTGTAGTACTCACATTAGGTAACATAGTGTTTGATTTAATTCATAGCATCTCCTAACCTAATTCAGTAACAACTACTCAACATCGTACACAATATTGGACACTGACATGTAATAACCACCCACTAGTATTAAAATGCGTTCATGTTGGTGTCATGGATGCATGTTTAACCTAGTGGTGGTTGCCTGCAAAGGGTCAAATAACGTAACTTCTTATATTCACCTCTCTCCATTTTGTTGTATGACCCCAACCAAGTACCAATCCATCCACACCCGGCTCTTGAAATCTCGCTTCGTAGTTAATAGGTATCCATGTTGGTATGTACGAACACAGCGTTTTATATGATTTGTCTGCGAAATCATACGGAGATTCTACCTTCGCCAAAGCGATGTCTATGAAAGACCACTTGTCCAGTTTATCATATTCTAATTCATATGCTGTAAGTAAATATGTCTATATTTTGTTGTGTGCTTATATTTTCAATATTTCAAACACCAATATTTTGCCAGCTAAGTTTGAATACGAGATGAACCTCATGATCAACTCCAGAATCACGACTACTCAGAAATCATGGGAAACCCCCAGTAAACATTTTTATTAAATGCATTCATTAAATATATTTTTTCAGTTAGTTGCGCCACTTCTTCTGCCCAGCGAAAGCAGTAAGAAGTAGAGAAGGGCGGGCGTTTATAGAGACTATATCTCGTAATTTTGAAGTTCGAAAAGTGCTGATTGTTGATTTTGGTTTAGTTAAGTAGCAGTTTAGTACTTAACTTACTAGAATTTATTACTTACCCCGAGGAACACAAATGTATATAATTTTCTTTTTCTTTTCTTTCGTACATTTATTAGTTTCAAGCTCATTATCCCTAACGTATTGATTGTATCCGGCTATTGCGTACATATATTCAACATCATCTACACAAGCTGCTGATGTGATAATGAAATAAGAATTGACTATGGCGCCACCACAAACCCAAGAATCATACACTTTATCTGACTTTGGTGCTTTAACTAAATATACCTAAAAATATCTGCATTATTATTATACTGCAAAATTTGGTAAAAGTTATTGAAAAGTACCTTAATAATTAGTCATATGGGATTTCACAGTAGAATGCCGAGGAATATATCATGCCGTTTTAAAGTTTTTGAGATATTTTATTACACTTTTTATAATATTATTATGTGTTTTTGAGAATATTTTTAATACATAACCTGCTTATAATGTATATACGAGTATATCACACATATATTTACAATATGTAAAGAAAACCCTATCCGACCCATAAGGATAATAAAGGTTAGGTAAACACTTGACCAAATATAATATAAAATTTTACGTAATCATCATAGAAACAATACTAATGAATTTTGAAATAATCTTTTTTTCCCGCTAATTAATTCCAACTTCCCCGAAATTTGGTAATTTTTAAAAAAGTGTCAACACCAATATTATTATGAGCGAATAGCGATGCGACCACGTGCCGCATGCCGTGTCCCCCGCTGCCCGCGGAAGAGTTGCTTACCGCAAATGTATAAAGTTACGAAATAATATTAATAAGCGAAATAATATTTTTTTTAGGGGGATCTTTTTTTTAAGTTTAGCCCTGCTTTGTATCCATTAGTAGAATCAGTTATCAATACCTAACAATACCTTCACGGATCGGACAGGGTTTTCTTTACATACTGTATATATATGTATATACACATAATAATAATAATTGTCGGTCTCCGTGGCGCAGCGGTCAACACGCCTGCCTGCGACGTGGAGGCCCCGGGTTCGATCTCCGGCCAGGTCATGCTGGAAAACGATCATTTCCTGATTGGCCTGGGTCTTGGATGTTTATCTATATATGTATCTATTATAAAATATAGTATCGTTGAGTTAGTATCCCATAACACAAGTCTCGAGCTTACTTTGGGGCTAGCTCAATCTGTTTGATTTGTCCGTATATATTTATTTATTTATTTATATTATATAATATCTATATCCTATACTCCAGGTACACAGGCCTCCGCTTAGTGAGAGGGAGTAGGCCTTAATCTACCTCGCAGGCCTAGTGCGGGTTGATAGATGTCACATATCTTCGAAGTTTTGCCTCTAGGACATGCAGGTTTCCTCACGATGTTTTCCTTCACCTTTTTGAGAGCAGTGGTGAAGAAATATCTACACAAAGTAAAGCGCTTGACGAGGTTCGAACCTACAACCTAAAATAGAGCAAAGGTGGCCCCATTGCTCTTAAATATCTCTACTTCTCAATATTTTTAATGAAAATAATAAATATATAGTTTGTTACTATATAACTTTTATCCGTAGACACTTCTGAGCCATCTTTTATTCTTCTTGTGCAGTAAGATACTGAAATTAATAAAAGTAACAAAGTTATACACATAATTCACTTAAACAGCCTATTATGTTCATAAACTCCTACACAGGCCTCCACTCTATGAGAGGGAATCATTATCATCATCAACCTTTTTTTACAGTCTCACTGCTGGGCACAGGTCTCCTCTCATACAGAGAAGGATTGAGCGTAATCAGCACGCTTGCTTAACGCGGGTTGGCGATTTCAGACTTAAAGTGCAGGTTTCCTCAAGATGTTTTCCTTCACCTTTTAACCAGTCATTAATGTCCAAGATATACTTCGAAAGTACATACATTTCCCAAAAAAAAATGTTTTAGTGTACACATACGTATATCAACAACTGGGCCGGTGATTTAAAGAAAATGGCGGGATTTGACTGAATTTATTGACTGAAGCAGGAGGTAGAGACCCAGTCGTTATCGCGATGCGTGGTGATGGTCTATGTCCAACAGTAGATTTATATCTACTAAACTGCTTCTGAGTACAATGTTCGAAGACCTCAGTAGTCGTTCTTAAAGCGAACATGGATAAGACGAAAGTCATATCTGATGACTCTATTCTCGAAGTTGTTGACAGTTGATGTTGAGTTGATGATGTTGGAACTATTTCATGTTAACAGAGTATATTGAATAAATAATAATGTTACTCACCATAAAAAATATTCAAAAATAACACAAGATCTAAGGTTATAGTGACCATTGAAAAATCTGACTAAATAACGAAGTGCACAAGTAATATTAATTGTATCTTTGAAAAACTGAAACGGAATAATGAAGTTGCACTTGGGTGAAAAACTTTTATTGAATCAATTATTTTCTTTCATTTTCTGATAAACTAATCAAGAATGTGAATACTTTGTTAGATGTTACAAACGGTTATTATATGTTGCCTCTGTGCAGAAAATGTGACAAGATTTTTCTGAAAAACTGTTATTTATATTAAAATTATTCGCCCGAATCTTATTTCTTCTTTAAAAGACAAAATGTCATTGTTTTCAGAATGTTCATGATAATATTCGGCTACTTTCTATAAAAGTAACTTAAAATGTGTCATGTCAGATAACACAAATGGGTGTCGCCGAATCTGGCTTAGCACACGTGCAATATAGGGTAGTATAGTATCTAGAAAATGTGAAATGTAGAAACAAAAGACGAAATTAATTATATGAACGAACAATATCTACGGTGCTAAATGTCTGAAATAAAAGTCTTATTGTGTAGAAAGTTTATTTATGTCTTTGTTTATTCTCTATAGAGATAACCGTGTTGACACTACACAACATGTATTGTAATTAACCCACACCCTCAAGCACCCCAATTACAATATTATAATCATAATACATATAAACTGAATTTTCAAATTAACATGTTTATTTATTTAGTTTATTTCATATAAATTTGGCTTACATTACATGTCAAGGAATCTCCATTTAGGCATAGAAATGCCTGTAGTTGGAGGTGTGATTGCATGTTGGTGCGTGTGTGTGTGTGTGTGAGAGAGAGAGAGAGAGAGTGTTTGTGTGTGCGTGAATAAATAAAATAAATGTTATTTGTTCAATTTAATGACACTCTATTAGGTCACACCTTGCAAGAGTCCCTCTGTATCATCGTAATTTAAATTATGTAGCCAGATTTTTAATTCTTTTTTGAATTGCCTTATTATATAAGTCTTATTATATGAAAAGGATGAAAGTCTTATTATATAAAAAGGATGAACGTTTTTTGTATTGTCTGCTACCAAATTCCGTTTTAGTTTTGGGAACGTTTAGTGCAGTGCAGTGATTATTTCTTTTTTTTTTTAGTGTCTTGGCATCGTATGGTGTCTCTTTGTGCATTTTAAGCATGTTATGTAGAATGTATAATTTTCTCACTGATAGTAGATTACATAATTCGTAAAGGTTTTTAGTAGAAAATATTCTTTTTTTTTTCAGTACATCACTTTAATTATCGCTCTCTGAGCACGTTCTAATTCAAGAAATCTAGATTTCGTTGCTCCACCCGATATAGTTATGCAGTATATCAAAACAACTGGATGAACGACACATCAATTTCATTTAATAAATTTCTTTGATGTTCATTATTTTTATATTCATTTATTCTCTCTAGTACAACATAACTCAACTCTTTGAATATCCAAGTCAGTTTCCGTACCCTACTTGTGACTTGTTTTAGTTGAGGATGTCAGGAAAGACGCTGGTCAATGATAACTCTTAGATACATTGTTTGGTTAATTTGTTGGAATTGCTGCAAGTTTCTGTAGTGTCACACATATGGATTCTTAAATTAAATTCTTTTTCTGGTTGATATTGATTATAAATATTAAAACAAATGAAGTTGGTTTTGCTAGTCTTCAGAGTGAGAAAGATTTTTTTTAACCAAGTTGTAACAAGAGCTAAACCTTCTACTGCACAGTTTTTAACTTCATACTATGTTTTACCTGAGACCAAGACAGTTGTATCATCGGCGTATGAATACTTTAGCATTAAGGATCCTCATGTTGCAGAGGTCATTAATGTAAATTGAAAAAGGGTGGGTCCTAGTACACTTCCTTGGGGTACGCCATATGACACATCTGCAACCACACTGATAGTTTTAGTAAGTTTCACTTTTTACATTCTACCGGAAAGATAAACCTTAAAAAGTGCAAGAATTCCAATTGCTTGAAGTCTGTATAGAATAATGGAAGTAGAGACTGTGTCAAAAGCTTTTATTAGATTCAGAAAGGCAGCTATACATTTGTTTCCTTGGTCAAGTTGTTCGGTTACAAAAGAAGTTAATACTATTACAGCATCTTCAGTTGACTTTTTTGTCTAAATCCAAATTGAGAAGGTGACAGAATATCAAATTTATTTAAATACTGCAAGAGGCCAGTGTTTAACAATTTTTCTATAATTTTGAAAATTGCAGGTAAAACGGAAATAGGCCTGTAATTGTGCATATATGAAAAGAAGAATTGCAACACTAAAGAAGCAGTGGGCCGGGCACATTGACCGTAGGACCGATGCCCGATGGGGCCGACTGGTTCTCGAGTGGCGACCATGCACCGTAAGGTGCAGCGTGGGTAGGCCCCCGACAAGGTAGACCAACGACCTGGTAAAGGTCGCGGGCAACCGCTAGATGCTTGAGGCACAGGACTGGTCGTCGTGGAGAACTTTGGGGGAGGCCTATGTCCAGCAGTGCACGTCTTTGGCTGAAATGATGATGATGATGTATATGAATTGTTATTTATTAAATTAGTTATACCAATTCTTGGAGAACGAAGACCTTAACGTTCATAGAATAAGGTTTATTTCTTTATTTTGCATTGAATGATTAAATTTGTACGAATCCAAGTAAAACTGCGATTTTAAAAATCTGTACAAACAACAGGGTTGATATGACCTTAATTTGCGTAGTTTTCATTATATTAAATATGATAAAAACCGTATCAGTAAACGATTCTGAAGAAACTATTTTTAGGAAGTGCGTTAATTAATTTACATATTGTATACGTATATATGTGATAGCTTTGAAAACCTTCAGATTTAGAGCATAAAATTAAATATTTTTGATGCAGTATTTTTAATGACAACCTAATATAATGCATTGTGAAAAATTGTATCGAAAAAAAAATAAACGTAGAGTTTGGGTACAAAAAAAAATTAAATTACATTAATAACTTATTCTTTATCAATATGAAAATAATGCTGAAAATAATTAACTTTAGTAACAGATAACAATTTACATGGTCTTCACATGATGTGACCAAGTTTATGTATGTACATTAAAAGAGACTGTGACTTCCATTTATTTTAGTCTTTCTTCTCAGAGTAGTCAAATAGGAAACGCCAAACCCACCTAGTTAAAAAAAATGACTTAAAAATCTTTTTGTACAAATCTATTAACAGAAATAAATCATTTAAAATAACTAATAGAAAATAAAGGATTTCTTTTAATGGGAAATTGCAGTCGCATTCGAAGCTTTCCTTTATTTTGAAGAATTTCTATGTTTCTGGTTACGTACTTATTGGTTTGCCCGGGCCTATAATTTTCTGCTGGTTCATTGTTTTGGCACGCCCGTTGTTTTGTGCAGTCCCGCTGTTTAGTGCCGAATTTCTGTACAGGTTTGTAGTTCTACTGAAGTTTGTTAATCGGTGCATTATAGTTTACTTGATTGGATTTGAAGTTTAACGTACGCTAGTTATTTTATGCAGGTTTACTGTGTAGTACCGGCCCGTTGTACGACCCAAACCCGCTGTTTGACGAAAGTATGTTGTGTGGTCTATATTATATATATATATATATATATATATATATATATATATATATATATAATATAATAATATAATAATAATATAATATAATATTATATATATATACCATTAGCTACCACAGGTGTTGGAAAGTGGTAATTTGCCACATACTTGTTATTTGTTGCTCCGTTTTCATTGATTTTTTTTTTTCTCTTTATTTAGTTTGGGGACTTTTACACGAATGTGTATGCCAGTCCCATCGTAACTAAGCCAAAAACTTAACCAAACCTTAACCTAACAAACTTAACTTAATCTTAATTTAACAAATATAAAAGCTTTATAGGCGGCATCTGAAGTAGGTGTGGACAATATATGATGGAAAGCACCAACATCATATCTATTAACTTCCAACTCTTTATACAATTTTTCTCTTTCAGACTGCAATCTAACACATTCCGTCAATAAGTGAAAAACATCCTCCGGCTTTGCGCACTCCTCACAGTTTGGTGAATTAATCAGTTTAATTAGAAATCTAAACTTATTGAGCGGCATGTGTCCAGATCGCAGTCTGTGAGCGATCACCACCAGCCGTCTACTTAACTTAGTGTTATAAAACCATGGTATATGAGGAGGCTCCGATCTATACCAAATTCCTTTCGACATCGATCTTTCGTCAAAATATTCTTTCCACAGTCCATAGCACTTGTGTTTATATTTAGGCAATATTTCGAGATAATCGGTTTTAATGTGTATTTCTTTTCCCTCGTCTATACCTACCTTTGCCAAACGATCCGCCTCCTCATTACCCTGTAAGCCTATGTGTGATGGAACCCATTTCAACCTCAGATCGAACCCGTTATTCCTTAATTTATATATCATAGACAGAATACCATATGCTATCGGTGTACCTCTGCACCCAGAGGCGCATCGAGCAATATGTTGCAGTGCGCTCTTGCTATCTACACAGATTACTACTTTATTTTTGGTGATCTTTTGAATGTAAGTAAACGCTTCTGAGATTGCAAAGAGTTCCAGAGACATTACCGACACATAGTTCGTTTTCATTGATATTCCTGAATACACCATTCTCATTTATGTTTAGAGCACCTTTATTATTTATATTAGGTGCGCTATTCTCATTGTTATTTGGATCATAATTTTCATTGATTGTATGCTTGTTACTTACAGTATATCTCTCATTTTGTGCATTATTAACTTTCATGGAAAATTTATCATTAAATGGATACCTTTAATTTGGAGGATTTACGTTATTTGCTGGATTTACAGGCTTCTCGCTTTCATTAACATCTTCATTAATTACAAGTGTTTGTTCATTTAAAACAGAATATTTTTTTTCGGATTTCAATTGCCTTTCATGATCTGCAGCCCTGCAGGTAAAAAAGTTGTTATTTTCACTTTTAAATCTATGTTATCTATATTGATATAGCAATGATATTGAATATAAGCATTACCATTTTATTTTGACAAAAAGTATAAAATTATTAAAACTTACCCAGCTGGATGATTTGACCACGATATATGTCTCTCAACCGTAGGATGGCTTTTATCATTTATAGATTTTCTGCAGAACGACCGCCTGTTTAGAAGCAAAAGGAAATTATATGTTCAATATCGTTAGTAGCTACCTCGATGGTCTAGTGGTAACAAGACTAAGTGCTGATAAAAATTGTATAATTTTTACTCTATCGTGCTTATCTACACTTCACGTTATCGTGGACATCCACGGCATCACGATCACACAAAGAAGTAAAATAATTGCATGGAAATATATGTATAAATACTCATTTAAAGTTTCATCGTTGCGCTACTATAAACGTGTGTTCGCACGTGCACGTTCAGGTTATAACGTGACAATTTTGTAACACTGAACTTTCTGAAACCCAATCAGTGCCTAGAATGTACAGCATTTTAATTTATGAAATTAATCAATAGTCGACGTTAATACCAATATTCGCCAACTTCCATGATAACGTGCATAATGGGGAAGAGGGAAAATTTATAAAAAAAAAAACAACTCACCTGCTGATATTAAAATCAGTCCCATCGTCTGATCTTCGAAAGTCAAATTGTGCTTTCGTCAATATACAATCTATAAATGCACCGTTACACTGCGTGCTGGTATATAAATAGGGCCCCTTGCATTTATAAGTCTCCGACACTTTAAACACCGAAGCCACTCCAATGAGAATCTCGTGAGTTCCCACCCAAGTGACTAGTGGTCCGCCGTGATCATTCTGTAGACGTTAACATAGAAACCTGAGTATCATAATATACTCAAACAAAGTTTCCTTCCTTCAAAACGTCATTTAGCTCGTAATTATTAATAATGTGTCTAAGCAATAACTTTGCTAAGCTAAGCTGTACCTTGCTAAGTTAAGCTACATTTTTTTTAAAAGTAGTCCCATTCAATTAAAACTGCCCAAAGTTAAACTGATGAGCAATCTAAACAGAACACAGTGCTAGAATAGTTATGTTAATACATTCTAAATATGCAAGTCATTATATTAGAGTACATACCTGGCAAATTCCATACCTTCGTGTATCTCTGACGGTTTTGTTAAAAACAACAGTTTTATTTGATATAAAAGGTTTCTCAAATGAAATAGTTTCATTGATCGATGGAGTTCTTTTGAATGTAGCAGTTCTATTTGCCAATGATGATGTATTAGTCAAACCAGCTCTATTAGACACAGTAGTAATATTAGGTGCAGCTCTTGTTTTGTTATCATTATTTTCATTTCTTATTTTAATCATCGAGCTATAATTAGAATGGTTGGATGTTTTGATTTCTCTACGCGTATCATCATATTCATAAACTTCTTCACAGTCCTAAAAAAATAGAATGTTTTAGTTTTTGTGACGTTTGGTTTCGAGAAGGATTTAAGGACTTCAAAAACAATATTTAAATTAAATTAACAAATCATCATCATCTCAGCGTTAATCCCAGTCGCATCCGTAGCTTTTTAGCTTTGGAGTCAGGGGTCCGCTTTACGAATCTAACTGCTGATTTTGGCTAAACTTCGATTTTTCCGTGAAGCGACTGCCGTCTGACCTCCACAACCCGAAGGCGATATCTAAGCATTGCAGTTAGACCAATTGTTAGACTTTTGAGGGCTCCAACAACCCGTAACGACTGCCACTAGATGTTCGTATGGGAACCGGGACCAACGGCTTAACGTGCTTTCCGAGGCACGACCAGACCAGTGCAAATATTCATATTCATGCATACAAATATTTGCACTGTGCGGGGATCGAACCCGCGCCTCCTTGTACAACGGCCGCGTTCGCTACCACTACGCCACAGAGGCAGTCGGTCAATTAACTTAACAAACATTTTCGGGAAAGTAATATAAACTTAAATTTACTACTATAACAGTTTATGATTCAGATGATGTATGTAAAAGGTGATATACAGAAATATAAAGAAAACCCTGTCCCATCCGTGAAGGTATTGTTAGGTATCGATAACTGATTCTACTAAAGCCTACAAAGCCGGGCTAAACTTAAAAAAAAAATCCCCCTAAAAAAATAAATATTATTTCGCAAAAAACTAAGTAACTTAATATATGTGCGGTATGCATTATATGCTCATGCGCATGCGGTACGCAGTCGCAACGCTCATAATAATACTGTCAAAATGGTGTTGTCACTTTTTTTAAAAATACCAAACTTTGGGGAAGTAGGCTATGACGATTATGTAAAATTTCATATTTTATTTGGTCATGTGACCTTTATTATCCTTATGGGTCGGACGGGGTTTTCTTTACATATTGTATAAATAAAATATATAATATTTAATTGTATATGACTTATATTACGTATAAAAAACTGTGACATAGCCGGTGCAGTGCAAAACAACATTACATTTGTAGTCAATGGCTGTCACTCCAACCACAAATTACTTACCTCTATAGCTTCACCTGGATTTAGCGCCATTGATTTTCTATTATCACAACCATTAACAAGCGGTACCCGTGTTTCTGATTCTGGTATATCCAGTGCCTCCCCATAGTCATCCAAGCTGCCACCTTCTAGTGTACATATCATATAAGTGTCTATTACTTCACGCATTCGCCCATATGCCGCATAACGTTTTATACAATCTTTTTTATTTATTATCCTCACAGGGGCATAATTTAAGTTTTCTTGGTTGTGATTTGTTCTATCTTCTAGCTGAAACGTGATATATGCTTATCCTATTGCATAGAGTTTACTCTAATGGCTAGCTAACCATTGTAATATATTGCAAGATTCTAGCAACAGAGTGCATTTTTCCATTCAATGTAGTTTTTTCATATAAACTTAGACCTTATTGACAGCTACAGTAACGTACTTTTTTTTGAAGAAACTGCCACTCTCACGTTGGAAAAGTGTTATACATAAAGCGCTTTTCCATTTTATTTTATTGATTTATTAAGGTACAACAATAGCTTTTGGATACCACAAAACTGATTGATTGAATTAATTTGAAATATGAATTTAATAATAAAAATAATAAGGAAAAAGAAATGAGAAAATAAACAATGTTGTTTTTTTTTATTTTTCATTTCAAACTAAGATATAAAAATAAGATCATAATGCAAAGTAGTTTATGGAAGAAGTTATATAATATAACTAGCTGACCCAGCCACGCGTTGCTGTGGCTAAAGTTTTTGTTGTATTACATTATAATAAACAATCTAAGAGGATCAATAAGAGAACATCAGTCACGGAGTCCACTATGCTTTTTCACACAGATGGTATTTGTAAAAAAATATGGTGATCTCCTTATTTGACTTTCTACTACTATAACCCTTTAGTACAATGAAATTATTTACGAACAAAGACGAAAATATTGATGTTGGTATACAAATTCACTGGATTGAGATTTGAAGGGGAAGTACGTTGAACAGAATTAATTAAAATGTTCTTACACTTGATATTAAGCAGAAATCAATACATACAAAATAAAAATTTATCAGATTTATTATTTCCATTTAATTTTATAACAAATAAAAGTATATTACAGTATAATACAGTAAATAACATGTGACGCTTAAACTCATGAATGAGGTAGGTAACTTTTAAACATTAATATCTGTTTTTTTTAATTACTTTCAATTTCAATTTAATTTAACACCAATCGGTGCACAATGTTTTTGGTTAACCTGTCTTTAGCTAACACAAATAGATTCGATGGTTTCCCAACACGTGAACACGCAACATATAGTTGCCCATGAGAAAAACATGGATTTTCCAAATCTAAACCACAAATGGACATTGTTTGTTGAGATTTATTTATAGACATGGCGAAAGCTAAACGAATTGGAAACTGTAGCCTTTTGAAGGGTATGGTAGAATTTGATGGTATCATCGGAATACGTGGCAGCAGGACCACTTTTCCTTTAAACTTCCCAGCCAAAATGGTTGCTTCAAGAATGTTTCCGGTGATCTTTTTGATGACCAAACGCGTACCGTTACATAATTGAGGTGGATTCAAATTACAGAGGAGAATAATAGGGGAACCAATTTTTAATCGAAGATTATGTGGTGGCATTCCAGGGATATCTAATGAATTTAAAAATTCAATCGGAAAATTTACACTTTCATTTTCATCAACAACAGTATCGATTGATTTAAAAAACACCAGATCGCCTGGTAACAACTGTTGTATCTGAAAGTTAATTTCGCCAACATCAACGTTTTTGGCAGCCAAAATCGCCCGTTGACTATGCCATTCATGATTCAAATAATTATTCTGTATATCCGGGAAAATACTCTGAATCAATTCATTTTTATCCTCAACAACTGTGCAAAAATTGTCTGGTAGTTTAATGCATTGCGTATTTGGTTGCAGTTCTATTTTACCGTTCCTAATATCTAGTAGTTGTTCGGAAAATATTTGTGCTGATGGATCATTTTGCAATTGTAGTCGCATATTTATGGTTGTTTACGCTCGTTTATCGGTCGGTCCGATTGTTAGTTCGAAGATTGTTTGATAGATGGCGCGACCGGTACGGGCGAGCGGAATGTATTATAATCTGGGGTGTGGTCGGTGGCGCGCGGGGGGACAGAACGTTTCGAGAAGTCTTGAGAAAATCATCGCGCACGCGGGGTGCGTTTTGACGATTGAGATTCGATCCGACTGTGGGACCAACTTTAAGGGTACCGATCGTTATTTGAAGGATGTTTGTGAATTTTTAGATAAGCATAATGTTGAGATCGGATCCACACTCTCCCGCAGAGGGGTACGATGGCAGTACTCACCGCCGTCCTGCCCCCACTGGGGAGGTATATTTGAAGCAACTGTAAAGGCCGCCAAAACTCACCTTCGTCGCGTTATTGGAGATACTATCCGAACTTTTGAGGAGCTCGCGACCGTATTTTGTAAGGTTGAGGCGGTCCTCAACTCGCGTCCGTTATGCCCTTTGTCATCCGACGCGAATGATTTGGAGGCCCTCACGCCGGGCCATTTTTTGATAGGGAGACCACTTAACGCCCTGCCTGAGTATCCTTATTTGGACATTAACTCCGGACGGCTCTCGCGATTTGAATTGCTTCAACAGCTTACGCAGAGTTTTTGGCGCCGTTGGCATCTGGAGTATTTACACATTTTACAACAGCGCGTTAAGTGGTCAGACAAGACGAACCCACCAAGAGTCGGAGACCTCGTTTTGTTAAAGGACCCAAACCTGCCACCCCTCCGATGGCGTCGTGGACGCATTGTTAAATTGTATCCAGGGTCAGATGGTGTTCCCAGGTTTGTCGAGGTCCTGGTGGGGGACTCTGTCTTGAAGCGCGCGATCGCCACACTCTCTCGCCTGCCCTTAGATTGAATTGTCGGACCGTTTGTTACTGTCCGGGGCGGGGGGATGTTTACGCTCGTTTATCGGTCGGTCCGATTGTTAGTTCGAAGATTGTTTGATAGATGGCGCGACCGGTACGGGCGAGCGGAATGTATTATAATCTGGGGTGTGGTCGGTGGCGCGCGGGGGGACAGAACGTTTCGAGAAGTCTTGAGAAAATCATCGCGCACGCGGGGTGCGTTTTGACGATTGATTTTCGGGAAGATAGTCCCGGGTCGCGGTTTTGGACAGTTCTCGCGTTTGTTACCCGTGTGTTTGAAGTATTTACTTGGATTATAAACCGTAACAGTGCCGCCTTTAAATTGAGTGGAATTTGAATCTGAAACGTGGTTTCATTGCTGATTGTTTGTCGGGCGTGGATTGACGCTGCTAACTAACGGTTTTTTATGCTGGTGAGCTTTGGTTGTCCTCGTGGAGGAACTTTAATGTCTACTGGTATTGGACAATTAGTGTGTTGGGAGCCATCGGACAGCGTTGTAAGTCGGCGCGCGCGCCGGCTCTCCGGTATTTCATCCCACGACGGAACACACAGTGTCCGAGGTAAGTTCCTTAGTTTTGTTGTGGAGTGTGGTCGGAGATTTGTGTAAGCCGTGACTGATCGCGGTAAATGTACGTGCTGTACTGGGGCGCGTTCAATGGTCAATCGAAGTGTTTCAACACTTCGCCATAAGAATGATTGTTTCAAACATGCATTAATCTCATTCGCGAAAGTAGAGCGAGGTATAACCGGTAAGGTCTGCCGGAAGTCACCAGACAAAAGTAAGATAGCACCACCGAAAAGTTCATTATTGCTGTTTAAATCTTGCATAGTTCTGTTTAATGCTTCAAGTGAATATTTGTGTGCCATTGTGCACCCATCGCAAATTATTATAGAACTCTTCCGCAACACTGCAGCTATTCCACTATTTTTTTTTTATGTTACACATTGCATCTGGTTTATTATGAACGTCCAATGGCAGCTTGAAAGTTGAATGTGCTGTTCGCCCACCAACCAGAAAAGTAGCCGCAATGCCTGACGATGCTACTGCTAATGCGATTTCCTGCGACCGTATTTTGGCAAGAATCAACGATATTAAAAATGTCTTACCGGTTCCACCGGGTGCATCCAAGAAAAAAGAAACCGCCTTGTTCAGCAGCAACACCAAAAATTTTAAAAGTGGAAATAAGTAATTGAATAATACGGTATTTCGTTCACTACAAATAAATTTAATTAATTTTATAGCGTCAACAACACGTGGTAATTATGCTGTTAAAATGTGCTTATATGACACGTTCGTAGATTTACCATAGCAGCGCCATCTATTGATTACATCTGTTAGAATCATTTGGAGTTAACAGATAATCGTGACTGTCAAATAATAACAGACAAATAATTAGCAATAAATTAAAATTGCGACTATAATTTGACATTTAAACTATCCTATCTTTTAAGTTGAACCGAACTGCATATGGTGTGCAAATTTTATTATAATCGGTTAAGTGGTTTAGGAGTCCATTGAGGACAAACATTGTGACACGAGATTTATATATATGTCGGAGATCGTCGATATAATTTTCATAGAAGTTGCTGATTTGATTTACGTAGTAGAGGGGCGAACGCTTGTGACGTTATTTTGTGATGGCGTCACATGGACAGAGTCGCTTTGGAAAGTGGGGTTCGTCGAACGGTCACTTTGCATCGAGACGCGGACCAAAGCACATCTCCGAACCGAAACTGTCGGTTTGCCTATTCAAATTGTTATTATGAAGACTGGAGGGTATATCTACACGTCGTGCTTCAATTCAAAACTCACCTACGAAATGGAACCTGTACCACCACACCAAGATGCTGTCGACCCTACCGCTCTGCCGTCGCTGTCTCCGACATCAGAAGTGGGATGAAGAACTACACTGCTCACAATCTCGTTATAAATCAAGGAACAAAATAACAGTCACTTTCTGCCATTACGTGTGTAGTTGTTCATTGTCTTGTTATGAGCTTCTGTAAATGCTGCATGTACGGGCAGTGAGGCTGGAAGTGAACGTCAAGTTACGAGGTGGGCTCAATTGCTGGCGCAGAGATCGCTCCGCGTGATGGTCCGCTGCAAGAGTGCGCTGCAGGCGTGCAAGTGCTGGCTGTTGCTTGGCGCGCGACAGTGCTGGCTGTTGCTTGGTGCGCGACAGTGCTGGCTGATCCTTGGCGCGCGACAGTGCTGGCTGTTGCTTGGTGCGCGACAGTGTTTGCTGATGCTTGGCGCGCGACAGTGCTGGCTGTTGCTTGGCGAGCGAAGGGCACTTGCGGAGCGCGGAAGGTGCGCTTGCGGAGCGCGCAAGGTGCGCTTGCGGAGCGCCCAAGGTGCGCTTGCGGAGCGCGCAAGGTGCGCTTGCGGAGCGCCCAAGGTGCGCTTGCGGAGCGCGGAAGGTGCGCTTGCGGAGCGCGCAAGGTGCGCTTGCGGAGCGCGGAAGGTGCGCTTGCGGAGCGCGCAAGGTGCGCTTGCGGAGCGCGCTTCTAGCTGCATGGTGAATCGCATCAATGGCGTGTGGCGCTGCTGGAGCAGCGTGCGGCGCAGCCAGAGCTGCGTGCGCTTTGCGGAACGCCCAAGGTTTCAAGACTTGAGCCTCTACTCTGCAGGCGATGAGAAGATGTCAAAATAACCAAAACGTTTGCGGTAACGTAATGGGATTTTATGAGAGCTCAAAGATGTCTGGTGTGCAACGGTTGACAACTGCCAAGTGGCAGGTGTTTGTCGGAAATTGCCACAATCCGGTGAATCGTACTATTTTTATTTTAATTCCGTGGCCGAATGTTCTCTTGTCAAGCAATCTGTAATTTCATTGGTGTACGTACACACGCGCCAGTGTATATACAGTGTACAAGGTTGTGCCAGTGTATTGTGTACTGAACCATTTCTTTGCGACATGATAATAAGAGTTATTTTTGTAAATTTTATTTCTTGTACTACCCGATTATTGTTTGTTATAATGGACTGAGAAATTTTAAATCAGGGTTTTAAAATTATGATGTCTGGTTTGTCTTTATTTCAAAACCAAAGTTCACTGTGGCCTATAGTTACAAGCTCACTTGAGTTTCTGATAGTATGTGTGGCAGGTGGCTAGACTATTAAATCTTCTCAAGAGAACATGCGGTAACGAACATAGAAATGAGTGCTATTTACGAAAAATCTAAATTTGATAGAAATGAGCTAAAGTAATGAAATTTAATATTGGTGAGTTGTTTGATTGCGATAATGGCGATCGTTACCTATTGAAATCGTTGATTGGAAACAGAACTTATAAGTACCCCACAATCGCATAGGTACGAAAGATTTTTCCAAGTAATGTCTGCTGAGTTAGATTTTCAAAATGTCGAAGATGGTGAGGAGGGTGCCTCCGCCAGCAAATAGAACACGTATCATGGCTATGTGGTCGCGCTGCACGCACTAGTCTGTAGTCGTAACTGCAACCCAGTGAGGGGTTGTTCAGAGCGCGATGGGCAGCTAGTGGTGTGGCGGCGACACTAGTAGGTGTGGTCGCACTGCATGCACTAGTCTGTAGTCGTAACTGCAACCCAGTGAGGGGTTGTTCAGGGGGCGATGGGCAGCTAGTGGTGTGGCGGAGACTCTAGTAGATATGGTCGCACTGCATGCACTAGTCTGTAGTCGTGACTGAAACTCAGTGAGGAGTTGTTCAGGGCACGATGGGCAGATGGTGGTGTGGTGGGGACCAGGATCTCAAAGGAGACTATTAGTTGTACAGTCGTGTATTGACCTGGGAGTTGCGGACTCTTGAGTTGGTCGTATCACATGAGGTGATGACGATATGATCAGGTCAATAACGAGTTGTCACTAGCTACTGTGGTAGCTGGGCGATGATGTGTTTTCTTTTTGACAATTATGATTATGATTTTGATTTGATAATTATGACGTTTGGAGGAACCTTTTGTTTTCTTTTTGAATTTTGATAATTATGAGACTTGAAGGAAGCTCTTGCGTTTAAGTTGTTAAAATGATTAAGTTTGTTTGGTTTTCTAATAGTTATTGTAATTAAACGTGACGTGTGATGGTCAGGTTGGCCGAGTTCCACCACACCAAGATGCTGTCGACCCTACCGCTCTGCCGTCGCTGTCTCCGACATATATTAAGATATAACTTGAAAGATAAAGTATGGTGAAGATTCTCCGTAAGCACTAACTAAGATAACAAATCATTATATGACAATTTGAGATTCACTTTTCTGGGTCAGAGTTTTGTATAATTTGAGTTTTTCATTACTTTGGACAACTAGAGTTTGCTGTCTGTCCGTAAAGTTAATTAGTTGAGTTGAGTATCGGGACTTATAATTTATGGGGCGTAGGTTCGAACCCCATCAAGCGCTTTACTTTGTGTTAATTAGTTCATCACCACTGCTCTCTAGATGGTGAAGGAAAAAAAACAGTGATGTCCATAATATAAATACTAGGAACAAGCACAAATTTATTGTACCTACAACAAGGCTCAAGAAAATAGGTGGCTCTTTTAGATGCCAATGTATACATTTTTACAATAGACTTCCAGAGGTGGTTCAAGATCTGAGCCTGAATAAATTTAAATCCTTCATTAAACGTAAGTTGTGTCAGAAAGCATTTTATAGTGTTAAAGATTATATTGACGACAAAAAGGCTTGGGCTTGAGCTGCGTCCGATTTCTATGCTTACACTGATTGTTCTTTGATTTTTCCTCTTGTAGTTTAAATTTGCAATTGTTTGTTTCTTTTAACTCAAAGCCAGTACACACTATGTAGCCAGGCATATTATACGTTACGGAATTGCATCGCTGACAGGGGTATTCGGCACTGGTGCAGCTACACAGGAACTAAACTTAGCATTCGGGAACACCGTTGGAGCTGCTGAACCTTGGACAAAACTGTCTTTGCATTGTGTAGATTCAATTTATTAGTATTGTATAATTGCATGGAACACGTGTGAGCACGATCCACTTGCTGTAAAGCATCTATTTGTTGGGTTAGTCTTTTATTGACTTGATAGTGCTATGGCTGTTGAGAGTATGTCATGCTCACTCAAATGTCTCGCTGGTGGTGGCGTGTGTGTTGGGTCATTAGGTTCCCTTCAATATGGTTGAGCTGAATGATGCTGATCCATACGTCATGTTCGTGAACGGACGCCGTCAGAAGGGACTGGTCATCTCTTAGCTGCTACGACGTATTTTAATTTCTGAATTATTGTTTTTTTTTCCATAATGGACGCTCTCAGCGTACAATATATTTCTGCATCGTTCTCACACGATTGATTTCAAAATGAATGATGTAATCAAATATTTGTATCAATAGCTTGATAATTTAAAAGAGTGTCCATGGAGTTTCTTGCCCGTTCTTCTCCATAGGTACCTACTCTTTGGAATGGGCGACTAGCTTCACCTTACTGACTGACCGACCTTCTGACAATTCAAAAGTGCCTGTAACTGGTTTATTTGAAATAAATGCTTTGATTTTGATTTTTGATTTTGATCGTGAGAAAATATTCTAGAGGCAAAACTTCGAAGACTTGTAACATCTACCAACTTGCACTAGGCCCGTGTGGTAAATTACGGCCTAGGATTGGGAAGATTACATTTGAGATACACGATTATAAATAAGTTTATTTTACCTCGGTCATGTGGTTGCTGATTCTCTCACGGATGATCAGGATAGGAACGCTGGGCGTTGGTAGTCCAATGAAATGTGCTTGCCCGCAGGTTAGCGCAGTGCACGTTTGATTTAAAACTGACGCTCTTCAGAGCCTACTGCCAGTCGATTTACTCGTGCAGCTTGCTGGTTTGGTATACGCGGAGGGCTTAGAACGCTATGCGCGTGCATTGTAATAAAGCGCTGAGAATATTGCTGGAGCTGCCCCGGTTTCACATTGCATCGGACATGTTTGCAGAAGCACGATGACTAGATGACTTTCATGCCGTCATACGGAAACGATATCGATGTTGCGGCGATTTCGGGGTAGCCCTTTTTTGTTTTTAGGAGAAAATCTTCAATAGGCACTGATCCTCTGGAGAACGAGGTCGGAGAGAGTGGAATTTTTACCTCACTTCAATTATCACCACCTACACATAAGGGTTTTCGGGAAGCTACGTAGAATCTTCTCGTCCGAAATACCGCAGTGTCTCAAGACAAAAGTCTTTGACCAGTGTGTGTTGCCAGTGATGACTTATGGAGTTGAGACGTGGTCGCTAACAATGGGCCTTATAAGAAGGCTCAAGTCGCTCAAAGGGCAATGGAGAGGGCTATGCTTGGGATTTCACTGCGCGATCGAATCAGGAATGAGGAGATCCGCAGAAGAACGAGAGTAACCGACATAGCCCGAAGAATTGCAACACTGAAGTGGCAATGGGCTGGACACATTGCCCGTAGGACCGATGCCCGATGGGTCCGACGGGTTCTCGAGTGGCGACCACGCACCGGAAGACGTAGCGTGGGTAGGCCCCCGACAAGGTGGACCGACGACCTGGTGAAGGTCGCGGGAAACCGCTGGATGCGGGAGGCGCAGGACCGGTCGTCGTGGAGAACCTTGGGGGAGGCCTATGTCCAGCAGTGGACGTCTTTCGGCTGAAATGATGATGATGATGATGATGACACATAAGGGTGATCCCAGTTCCTTTTAAAAACCAATTCCGGAACCACCCCTGGACAACGCCAGTAAGCCATATCCCTCGGGAGATTTTAAAGCGCCAAGGCCTCGCTGCGTACGGTAGCATGCGACCACTGTGCCAACGTTTTTCCTGGATTCCGGGTAGCCCTAACAGTATTTTAGCTATACTGGCAGACAAAGTTGACGGAGCTTTTATTAGGCTCTGAACTGGCACACATGTGCGTGCTCATGTTTTGTTTTATATTATTTGTATTCTTATTTGTTATATAACTAACATAGGATAAGTTCATACTAATACTACAACGTTATTTTTTCACTATACAAAACCTGAATATGGTTTGTTCAGGATAAGCAACTGAATTGATTCCAATCCATTTTACACCAAGTTATATTTTTCCCAAATACTTTTAGAAATTGTTGCAGTGTGGTTACTGTACCCGCAATACAGCTGATGGTAGATCATAGTACGCACAGTGAGGCGCAGGCGGGCGAGCGGTGAATGGACCATATTTTTGTTGGTACAACCAAGTAAGATAACAAGCTCATAACTTTGTGATTTTCATGATATCGTTTTGAAATTTTGTACATAGATTCTTTACTTATAAAAATATTGGAAACGTGTTTAGGGTTTCGCATATAAAAAAATAACGTTGTAAACATTCGGTCTGAAATATAATCCTACCTTTCGCCATTCAAATTGATGTCCCCATCCAAATACAACAGCGTCGGTCCCAGATTCTTGGTATTTAACATCATAACTAATTGGTATTACAGAAGGTATGTAAGAACATAACGTCTTGTACGATTGGTCAGTGAAATCGTACGGTGTTTCCACTCTTGCTACTCCTATATCTATTAGCGACCATACATCTACTTGGTCATACTCCAGTTGGTATCCTGAAAATAGGCAAGATATTCATAGATATGACAACATCAGCGACGGCGGGGGCGATAGGGTTGTCAGCGTCTTGGTATGGTGGTAAGGGCTCCAACTCATAGATGGCGCCCCGGAGAAGTGCCCTGGTCCGCGTCTCAATCCGAAGCGACCGTTCGACATCCCCCACTTTTCAAAACGACTCTTTCCGCGTGCCGCCAGTACAAAATAACGTCACAGCGTTTCTCCACTACTAGGTATATAAAACAAATTAGCAACTTTTATTAAAATTATATCATTATCCACGACATCACATACACAAACAGCCAGACCCGTAAGCCACATAAATATTTGTTCCATGTGAGAATTGAGCCCGCGGCACGCAGCGCAGTAGTAGACCTCGACCAGCCATTGCACCAATCATGTCGTCAAATTTTAACGGAAACTAGTCTTTGGCGAAAGGAGTATTGTTGTCTAGAAGTGGATACGTAGACACAGGTGCACACTGGCATACTCTTCTCATAGCACCGTGGGACGGCAAATCCGACACGACTGGAGAGAGGTCAGTGTAGCTGCAGTGAGTTTTCATTACGAAGACTCAATCCTTGATATCGACCGCGTTTGACTCATCGATTGGGCCGCTTCAAAGTTGTAAGAACTGTCAACCAATGACAACGCCAAACGCAGTCGATGCATATGATCAAGTCTCGTAATGGAAACTCATAGTAGCCACACTGGCGCCGAACCAAACGATTTGTACTTTCCGATACACGGGGATATCACACCGTCATCTGAACGGCGCTGAAATGCTGTTACTGAGAAATCCCTAATAAAATAACCCAATATCATACTTGCATGTGAATAAGCATCTCCACACAATAGGCATAACGGACAGCCCTCTATGCAGAGCCTGCATAGAGGCTGACGAGACAGTTGCGCATGTACTCTTCGAGTGTACAGGCGTTACCCAAATTAGAAACAAAACCATAGGAGCACCAAGATCTTATACAGATGTTCTCAACAGGCTAGGAGACCTGATGGGCTTCTGGAGAGAAGTAGGCTGGCTGGAATAACTGCCAAAGACCGCCATGGTTCACGCACAATGGTCCACTAAAGGGACTGAGTGCGGAAACCAAACCAGTAACAGCAACAGTAACATACTTGCATGACCCGAAATGTAAGTCAGGCTCAACGATGGTGCTTGCTAAAACGAAACCAACTGGGAATCAGGTATAGATAAACAGATAGCGAAAAAAATGCGCGCGTTTTGTTAGTAGAACATATTGAAGGCATGGTGTCACTAATCAGCGTAGCTGCTTTCCAATAGGAAAATAAGAAGAGTCTTTCGATCTGTCGGGTGTAATATAGGATGGGCAACTGTCCGACTATTAATGTCGGGATGTTGTATATATGACATGCAGTAAACTCTACTTGCGCGTTGTAGTGTGTACTGTGAGTAACAACAGTGTCAGGCGTAGATATCGCAACAATCTCATAATCAACTGACTGAAGACCTACTTACAGTATGTAAATAAATTTAGCAATAACCATTACTTTAACAGACTAATAATACTATGTAAGCAATAGAATACTAATATAATAATAACACTGTATACTTCCGTTGTGTTCTAGATTTTTACGTCCTACTTTTATTGTTTTATTGTTAATTTATTGCAAAATAAAAAAATATAATAAGCACTTTTACGCCTGAAGCACAGGTTCTACCTAGTTCAGGTAAATTATACATCAGTGCTATTTAGAATTAAGAAAATCATTATACAAATTATGTACAAAGTTGAGAAATAAACAATTTATTATTATTATTAAAGTTAGTAAAATATAACGGAAACAAGGAAATTATGGAACGTGGCCTAAATTATGAAAAGTACACTCAATAGTAAAGTAATTTTTGTCATACAGATAATTTTATTTACTAACCTTGAGGATAACAAGTGTATATGACTTTTTTCTTCATCTTGCTAGTGCACTGATCAAGCTCTAAATTATCTTCGCTGACGTATTTATTATATCCTGCTATGGCATACATGAAATCCACATCTTTGATGCAGGCGGCTGAAGTGAGGATAAATTGACTTGTGACTAACGCGCCACCGCATAACCAGTACTCATAACCCATTTTTGATGTTGGTGCTTTCACAAAGTACACCTGCAAAATTATACTTAATCAAAGTATTATAATAAATCAACATGGCTCACAGAATAAGCAAACTGAAGTGGCAATGGGCGCGCCATATTATTATTATTTTTTTTTTTAATAATTATAAACTACCGCTTGACGGCAATCCCGCCTGTTGGTAAGCAGTGTTGCGATCGTTGATGGTAAAGCGCGCTATTTTATTAAGAGCCTATTCACTCAGAAAAACTGAGCGAATAGGAAGGAAGACGGCAGTTGAGCGAGGTGATGCAATGTTAAACCCAACAACACGACCAACGATGCTGCACCAAAGGGAGATTGATCTGAAGGCCCTCCACGACCAAACTCCTAACACAACAACATTTGGCGCATCGTACCCGGCACACATCGCAGCACAACTGCTCAAACCCGTCCTCCGCACGGCTTCACCAGACATCATACCGGAACACGAGAAATCGCTTGGCGGCAAGGTTTTTTCTGGCGAGTGGTGACTGTTAGAGTAGACATGTTGCTACTAATTGGTAAAGGCAAAGTGGGACTTCCTCAGGCTAGGTGAAGGGATGATCTTCGCAGAAGCGGTAGCCGATAGTAGCTGAATGAGAGTTGCCAAAAATCAAGTTGAATGGTGTGAAATAGGAGAGCCCTATGTCCAGCAGTGGACTGCGAAAGGCTTATGACGATGATGATAAATGTAATAAATACAAAATGTGTGTGCTTGTGCATTCAGCTGTTTCGCTAAAACAGCTGAATGCACACGGAGAGACCACAACTTAGAGGGAGACATATGGTTCTTTCGTCCTGGATCTCAGACGAAGTAGGGGGCAACCACTAGTGTTATATAATTAATAATAAAGTTGTGTACCTGATGGAATTTATAATTGGCTAAATTGAGTATTTCATACAAAGAATTAAGCCCATTTAGGTATGAATTATCAAAAAAAAAATCCTTACTGCTAACTGTCGTTCTATAAGGAACTTAGTTGCAAAATTTCCACCCTTATGTTGTTAACACCTCTACGATCCGGACGAAGCGTTTCGCCTTCTCCTTTATACCGCGTACATCGAGGGACTGGAACAATCTGCCGGCGGCTGTGTTTCCGTCGGACTACAATTTGAGTGTCTTCAAGGCTAGATAGGCTCGAGCCTAATAGGCTCTTAATAAACTAGTGCGCTTTACCATCAACGATTGCGTCACTGCTTACCATCAGGCGGGATTGCGGTCAAGCGCTGCTTTATAAATTAATAAAAAAAAAAAAGAAAAAAAAAGATGCTTCTCATCCCAATGGTTTAGGATGTATGTTGTCTCTGAGTAATTGAATGAATTGAAGTTATTATACAATCCTCCAATTTTTGTTTCTGTACAATGAAAAATATATTGCTTAGATCTACTCTAATTATCATATATGCACGGCTGCACCTAAAACTACCCGAACAATCAGTTTCCCAATCAACACTCAACCATGAACACTTAGCAATAAAGTTCAAAATTCAACCCATTGTTATTACAACTGGTTAAATTTCTTCAATAATGAGATTACTTGCTGCAGCCATACGCTGGCAATAGCTTGAAAACGTATGACTGTGACAAGTAATCTTAAAACTAAAAGAACATCAAATAATTCTCAATTTAAAAACTATCACTTGTGCTGCTCATTCTGTGCTTCTCTTTTCAAATTGTCTACTTATGTTATTTTTCGTATGATACGTAAATTAATTGATTTGATGATAATATTCGTGGCTTTGACAAATTACCCAGTTCCATAAAGCACTAGCGGCCCGATACGTACTTACGCTACGTATAAAGTGAAATAATAAAACAAATTTAATGGATCATCAAAATTATTTATTCAAACATAAAATATATTTTTTTTACTGCTAGCAATTTTAAAACTTAATCTAAAACGAAACTAAAGGACTGGGGGTACCCACTCTCGAACAGGCAACATAAAGTTGGCCAATTGAAAAACATGATTCCTCCAAATTCACACCACAAACGTGAAATGTTTGCCCTTGGGCTTTGTTGATGAACATAGAAAATGATAAACGCACAGGATATTGAAATCGTTTGAACTCAAATGGCATATCAGTTAGGATTATAGGGATACGCGGTATCAAACAAACTTCTCCTTTTGATTTACCAGTTAAGACCGTAGCTTCAATTAAATTTCGCAATAAGTTTTTCACTGCCAATCTAGTGCCATGCCAGTTTTGGTGGAATATAAAATTATAAAGAAAGTGGCATTGATTTTTATATATATAGAAGTTATATATAGTTATATATATATATATATATATATATATATATATATATATATATATATATATATATATATATATATAGATGAGCCCCCTTATTCATAAACGCTGCTTAAAGTTAACTAGTGATTAGCGATTTTTTAAACATACATTTTAGACGCTTGCAGGTCACTTAACTTTAAAAATCGATTATGAATAAACCTCTTAAACACTGTGGTGTTTATTCATAAAGGATAATTTAAGTTAAGTGATGTTAAAAGGTCAAAAATGTATGGTTAAAGAATCGCTAATCACTAGTTAACTTTAAGCAGTTTTTATGAATAAGGGGGTATATGATGATCCACCATTTATTGAATACATTTGTTATAAAAAAAGGTGATAAATGATGAATCGCTGAACCGATTTTGTGCTAACTTCACATAAACCATCTAGTAATTAGCCAAAACAAATCCTGAACATTTGCTTTGGATAGGTGACTCCGTTCTCGAGTTATAAAATTACAAAGAAAATGGCGTTGATTTTTTATATATAGATGAGATGATAAATGAAGAACCGCTACAACGATTCTGTTGAAACTTCACATAAACCATCTACTAATTAGTCAAAATAAAGCCTAAATATTTGATTTGAATAGGTGAGTCCGTTTTTGAGTTATAAAATTACAAAGGAAGTGGCATAGATTTTTATATACTATACAGTATGTTAAGAAAACCCTGTCCGACCCATAAGGATAATAAAGGTTAGGTAAACACATGACCAAATATCATATAAAATTTTACGTAATCATCATAGTACCAATAATAATCAAATAATATTTTTTTCCCGCGAAAAATTTCCAACTTCCCCGAAATTTGGTAATTTAAAAAAAAGTGACAACACCGGTATTATTATGAGCGAATAGCGATGCGACCACGTGCCGCGTGCCCTGCCGCCCTCCGCCCGCGGAAGGGTGCTTATCGCACATTTATGAAGTTACCTCTTTTTGCGAAATAATATTTATTTTTTTAGGGGGATTTTTTTTAAGTTTAGTCCGGTTTCGTATCCATTAGTAGAATCAGTTATCGATACCTAACAACACCTTCACGGGTCGGGCAAAGTTTTCTTAACATTCTGTATATATAGATATAGATGTTTCAAGATGCTATTATAGGAAATACATAGATGTCGCAATTAAAGCGGCATGTTGTGTTTCACATGAACTTACCACGTATGGTTTCTCAGCTTTCGCTTTTATACCCTCTTGAATTCTTCTTTCGCACTTGGACACTACAATCATAATATTGATTCTTTACAAAAGCATCAACAAACAATTTTTTATGTCAAATCAATATTTCTAATATGCACATGAAAATCACTCTTGAACATAAAAAACTACAAAAAAACAAAATTGTATTTATTCGATATTTACTCGTTCCTTCCTAGAGCTCTAAAATTACAGTACTCTTTATAAAACGTAGAAAACAGAAATAGTTTGTAGTCTTTGCGTTTTTACTGTTTAGGTTTAGAATTTATCAGTAAACATCATTTAACTCGGTCTTGTTTAAGATGCTTGACACACAATAGCCTCGTTTCGTTTACAAATCGCACAATAGTGAGAGCAACCTTAATAAGTTCTAAAAACCAACTTTACTTTTATAAATAATACATACCATATATAAAAATGAATAACCACACAATATCTGATTTTATCGCGAACATTTTAAAAACTGTCCTTGAATTATTGTAACGAGATTATAAAATGAAATTTCAATTTAGCGGACCGCGTAAATTTTGTTCTTTTATTATTGAGTTTTGACGATTGCTTGGCTCTCTAATAAACGAGATTTTTTTATGTTACGTATAATAAGGTAGTTGACTAAAAAAACTAATTAGTCCGTCAGTCAGATTTCCCAAAAAATACTAGACACGTATTTTTTCTTTTTTCATGTAAACAAAAAATGAAGACGATACAGTGCGTTGAAAACTCGTGTGACGTCACTGCACACTTTTTAGCGAGCAGTGACCACTCCTGATCTTTGATATCTTTTATATTTGTAAATTTTTATTGATTTGATAAAACAAAATATACGTAACCAATATTTTTCTATAATCCGAATGAAGGACTAAATAGAATCAATTTTTTTTTTACCCAGGAAACTTCCCTTTTAATTATACTATTTGCTTCCATTTTGCTGTTGTTTACAATTAGAAAGTGTCGTGTTTAACAGATTGAAACAACTCGCTAGAAAAATAAATATCACGTCGTACTGGGATCGGTCTATGATTACTGGCCATACTATTGTCGCTAATCTTATTCTTCTATCATTGCCTTCTTTGCTAAAGTTTCCTTTTTTTGGATAGGATATTATCACATCACCTCCCCGCAGGGTAATTGCATATCAGAATTACTACCCTATATTCTTACCCCAGAATTAGCTTACTGACAGGTTATACGAGTTCAAAAATGAACAATAATTTATTCATTTTATCTTATCCAAAGTATTGTAACGCTGAGGTGACCACGAGATTGCAAAATAAATATAATATATTTATAAATTGTGTCTTGTATTTATTACATTTTAATTTTATACTAATAGAAACATCAGGTGACCAGCCTAATTAACCGGTGAGTGGAATTTGATGTCGTATTTGTACCCGACTCTCTCGCTCTGGCTGAAATACAGAATTTGGTGGGTTGTCTTTAGGAATCGGTATACTTTCGAGGTTTTTCTTCACAAATACTTCGTCACTATTAAAATTTACAATTTCATCAAATGCTGGAGCTTCCATTTGGGGTAAAAGTTTTATTTTCGGCGAAGGCCTCATTATCGGTTGAGGCCTCATTATTGGTAAATGCCTTATTTCTGGCGGACGTCTCAGTATCGGTGGAGGCCTTATTATTGGTGAAGCTTTTATTATTTTCAGGGGTTCCACTTCAACTGAAGATTGTGTGGTGCTTGTGGTTGGTAGTGGAGCTAGTTCCAGTGGCGGCCTGTTAATTCGTGGAGACTGCATTTCTTGTGGAGATCCAACGATTGGTGGATCCTCCGGCTCTGCTGGAAGTCTTGTTCTTGGTATAGGTCGTTTTCTTAGTGGGAGCCTCTTTCGTTTTGAAGGCCTCATACCTGGTGGTATGCCTATTTTCAATGAAAACCTATCGTTTGTTTCCTGTTCGCCCTTTTTTGGTCGCAAGTTGGGATAGATTTTATGTTGCGTATTCATATCATTTGATGAATTGACATCTTCGGAATCTTCATTTACATTTGTTGCGTACCGGTCTCTCATCACATTCGGTACCAGTCTACCAAGCATATGCTTTTCATTGTCTGCAGGTCTGTAAATATGTAAACATTTACAATTGGTACTATTATGTTCCCACAGATGGTACATAGACACTTTCCAGATGAAGTACATAATAATCTATAACGCGGTCCTAGTGCATATTAGTAGATGTCACTTGTTTTAAAATTTTGGTTCCAAGACGTGCCGGTTTCCTAACGATGTTTTCTTTCGACGTTTTTGTGTTTGATGGTGTAATTATTTACACAGCAAAACGCCCGCTTGTAGTGGAGAGTGCTACTAAAGAGCAGTGATTACGTGTTGTTGGTCACAATTCCGAATCTTTTGGTCGAGATAACTTAGCCTTAGTTCAGAGGCGGGCCACATGGGGATGTCTCCGCCCCCTATTCGATGACCCGAGGCCATGCACGGGGTAATTAAACACCTCACCACCCCATGCAGGAGACGAGGTCCGGACAGACCAGGCAAGCACGAGTATGGGGCTGCAGAAGAATCTGTACACCCGTGCATACGTGCGAGGAGACACCGGGGTGGTTTTTAGTCAATAAGAGTCTGACAGACCCCGTTGCCTGCCCCAGAGCGGCGGACGTCCATGACGATTTTCTACCTCGGAAAAAAAAGCTTAATTTCCATCTGCGTATAGAGACGTTGTATTTTAAAGTGGCTTATTTATATTTTTTAAAGCATCGTTTCAAGCCCAAAACGATATTAGAGTTTCATTAATTTAAGTTCGACACCATCAGTAGCAATTGACAGTTCAACAACATTCTTGACTGTGTTCAAGTTGTTGAGAAAACACATTTTTCGAACATGATATGGAGCAATGGTTCAAAATTATTCAAATTGAGAGTAATAGTGTGGTATGCTATTAGAGCTCCGGTCTATGTCCACAACATATGTTTCTACACTAATAAATCAATATTTCCCAATACTGGAAGAAATTTCCTAATATTTATTTAAATTAAATTAAATTTATATTAACTATAAATTAAATACACTACGGACAATCATAACTACATTTTATTTAAACAATAACTAAATCTAATTTAATAATTAATAATTAATTAATTAAAATTATGTATCTATTCATTTATAATTATGCACTTACCCAGCAGGATGGTCTTTCCACGATATATAATTTTCAATTGTATCAAAACCCTTTACGCTAGGAGGACCATCACAAAGCAGGGCCTGTCTGTGAAATAAAAGTTTTGTTTAGGGCTTCTAATCTTTATGTTTATTTTTATGTTTGTTGTTTAAGGTCCGATGGTATCTAAAAATTTATAAAGATTAAAAAAAGGTTTGCTGTTTTTATCTGGTGTAGGTACCTTATTGACTGGTGTATTGTGTCTTTTAGTCCGTGCAAAAAAAACAGACAGACTGACCCAGAGGAGTGAAAACTGAAACCATTATGTTAACAAAAAAAAAAGAATAAAAAGTTATAGCAGTGACACAATCTATACCATTATATAGATTATATAGACACATTATACATATGTATATCTCGCTGTCGTGTATATCACGATGTCAGGTCGGACACGGTCACGCGAATTCATTGATTTTTCCCCATGCAAGAAAAGTGCTCAACGTCGGTAAACAAGTTTTCACTTCAAAAACGATTTTCTTTCTTTCTTAGCTATATGGGTCAATGTCTCAAACAAAACAATAAATATTAAGCCACTCACCTTACATTTACACTCATATTTTTCCCTCTTAAAACATTAGCTTTTTTGTCGCTTAACATACAACCTAAAAAAACTCCATTACACACTGTACTCGTGTACAAGAAAGGTCCAATACATTCACTATCATTTGTTACTCTAAAAACTGACGCTACTCCAATGAGAACCTCTCTTTTCCCCACCCAAGTGACAAGTGGGCCTCCGTGGTCATTCTGGAAGTAAAAAGATGATTTATCAAAATCTTTAATCTTTCTTTTTTTTGTTGTTGGGATGGGAAATCATCAAATGACTTCTCCTGCTCTGGGCGGAGCGGATGGGCGTGTCAGACTTTTACTGACTAAAACCCACCCGTGATTCATCACTTGCCTGTACGACGGCCAGGGCCACGGTTTCTTAAAATGTATAATCTTACTTATTGAAATGAAATCGTTTATTATGCAAATAGGATCACTGATCACTTTTACACGACATATTTTTTAAACTAGCTGGAGCCGACATTTCCTAACTGACTATCTCTGAGAAGAAAAGCCGAAACAAACTCAGGGATCAACGTCTTTTTTCAAGTCCAGACATTAAAAATAAAAATGTTTACAATAACAATATGTTTTTTCTTTGTACATAATTTTTCTAATCAATTTACGTGATTTAAAAAACAGTGATTAAAATATTACTTATAATTATTCAATATTTAATTATATCTTAATGAATCTATTTCACTTACTTATCGTTTACACTACTACAAAGTTCTTTTGGCATATATAGGCATAGTCACTATCTTAAATTTAGTTTTTTTTTTACCTTTCCTAGATGTTGTGAGAATTTGTTTATTATTTATACATATTTATATATTTTAGTATTATGTATTTATTTAAGTAGTATACTTAGTGTATGCGCTGCTGCTGAATGCTGAATGATTCGCACACACCTTGATTATTAACTTGAATGATAGTCACAAATAGCCAAAGCAGCTCAAAAATTACGACTACCGCGCGGCCGCTGTAAAGGTGTCATATTCGGCTCGAAGGACCAGACCATAAAGATGTATGCGCTGCTGAATGATTCGCACACACCTTGGTTATTAACTTGAATGATAGTCACAGATAGCCAAATATGATGCTTTATTGATTATTTAACTAACTCGTAACTAACAATATATGAATGTGTAAATGAGTACAGTCTTTGAAGGCTGATCGTGTACTGACGCCTTACACTATAATTTGTGCATGGCGACGGAATACTGCTGATCTATGTAGGTAATGTGCGCGTGTCATGTACGATGGCTGACTCGTACATATTCCCGGGCGAGAGAGATGTGAGTGGTTGATGAGAATGAGTTTACAGAATGCTTAAATGCTAAACTTATAAATTTCACCCAAGTTACATTTCAAAAATTAAATCTATTCTTAGCCATAACTTGAATTAGTCACTGTCACCAGACACCGGTGTGACCACAGTAGGTGTCCTCTTGTGGCGCTTGATGCTGCTGAGTAAGCTAGAAAAATTTCTTAATTCAACCGCCTCTTGTGGCTGTTTCGAATCTCTAGTGCATGGCGTCGGGCCGACGGAGGAGGCCGAGTGCTGTCTTTGCGTCTGCGGTACTGGAGGTTGCGTCTCGGAGTCCGACTGTAAGTTGGTGCTTCTCTGCCGACGACGACGCCAAAACCACCGACACGTATAAATTACGGCTACTAGTACAGCGCCCAGCCATATCACGTAGATTGCTGAATATTGATGAATATCGTGGCTTGAAATTCCCAAGTTCAAGGCTTGTTCTGACTTCATCTGCTCAATCTGCTCTTTGATGTGCCGCAATGACGTTTCGTGCTCCGTGATGTTCAATTCAACTTGTGGCAAGGTGACGTTGATGATGTGGTTGATAGGTGCTATTTGCTGTAATCCCCAATCAACCGTAGTCTTAATTTCTGAGCGTCCCAGTTTGTGTGAATAAACGGTGAAGTCTTGTCCTTTAATTACGCAATCAGAATCGAGTGCTATGACCCCGGCCTTCGTGATTTGTATTGCGGTAATGTGATCCCCGCATATGACACGCAGTGCACACTGCTCGCAACAATAATAAAGGTAAGTATTTATTTTCTTTAATTCCGTCCAATTATTGCGGCATGCTGCTGTGTTTGTAAGACATCTGTTTGTGTCCATATCCTTGATGCACATGCTGTCTTCTGACTTAAACTGGAAAATGGGTTTTCGGGAGTGACAGAGGCGACTAGACTCGTCGTACTCCAAACATTGTTGTATGTCTCTCGCCGTCATTGTCAGATAGGTGTCTTTGCGTAAGTTTATTGCGATGTAATCTGATATCGGCACGACGGCGATTGTACTATATGGTAATAGTACAATCGCCGTCGTGCCGACGTATTGACGACGACGTGCTGTGGTATTGATATGAGTTTATATACGTCATAACTTTCTCTGTTGACCAGTGGTATTCTAATTTCAAATATGAGGTACTCGTGTGTTATCCGTGTTTTAACCTTTAGAAGGTGGTAAATTTTTGGAAGTTCAGTCTGTATGTTTTCTATCGGCAAGGATAGTTCTCGCGATAATTGTCCTGAGATTATGCTGAGTTGAACTCGTAGTTGCTTCGGCGATAGTAAGTGGGCGCTGAACATTCCATGATGGACGTCTGTTATTGTGTCGATTATTGTATCTTGAATTGATTTCAGCTTCGTGAGCATATTTGTAGCTATGATGGTGGACAGTGCTAGCTCATTCCTCACTTCTTGTTCTTGCAAGTTTTTGTTCAACGTATTGGTGGCCTTTGTAAGAATGTTTAAATGTTGATTGATGGCCTTGTGTTGCCGATTAATCGATTCTTCAGTTCTCTTGAGTAGATTGTATTCTGCTTCTACTACTGAGGTCTGGTTTTTCCGTTATTAGGGATGTTTGTGACCCCTGATCAAGGAGTGCTCTTAAAGTTATCAGAGACCCATCATATGCTTGTACTTTGATTAATGCTGTGGTAAGCAAAGTTTCAGTTACATCTTCTTGCGACACGTGATTGCTGCTGTCGCTTGTGGTTTTCTTATTATCAGTTGTAGCTGTCGTTTCTTGCACTGATTTGCTATTTGATTTCTGTCCAATCCGTTTACCATAAGCGTCGTGAAGCAGTGTATTATGATCTGAGTTGCAGACGCGGCATGTTTTTCTTGACGGACATTCTTTGCTTGTATGTGCATTTAGACAGTTTTTGCATAAATTGTATTTCGAAACTGCTTGCTGTTTTGCAACCGGGTGTAATTCAAGAAATGTTTTGCACAAAAACAACTTGTGGTGTTGGTTGCAATGTGGACAGTTTGTTGTATTTGCATTGTCTTTTGTCGGTGAATTTGATCTATACTTGTTATTTTTGTTCTGATTAGCGCTGAATGCTTTATACGAATGAAATTTCTTGTTATTTTGTGCAGACTCTGACTGAGATGGTTTTGCTGTTTCTGGTTTACGACGTGATGATTCCCATGATGTAAATTTTCCTTCTAGAAAATCGAGAAACTCTGCTAAGTTGGGTAGCTCACGTGGCTCCACTAGTGACTCTAAGTAATCGTTATGAGTCACTGTATCCAACTTTTGTGAAAGCAAATGAACCAATATTGGATCCCACGATGACGTGTCCACACCAAGGTTTTTAATTGCGTTGATACATTCTTTCGTCGTATCGTGTAGTTTTTTAACTGATCCAGCTGATAAATGTTGAGTGCTAGGAACAGCGAGTAATGAATTGAGATGTGACGTGAAGATAAGTTTTCTGTTATTGTATCTGCGGTTAAGGATCTCCCATGCAGTTCCATAATTTTCCGAGCTGATTGATAGATGCTGAATAAGTTTCTCGGCTTCGCCTTTCACTTTGCTTTTGAGAAACTGCATTCTCTGTGCGTTAGAAAAAGATGGATTGGAATGGATAGTCTCGACAAATAAATCTTTGAATCCTGTCCAGTGTTCGTAGCTACCACTAAAGGTTGGAATTTCGACGATTGGCGTCGACCTTTCCCGGTGTGTAACTGACCACATTTTGGAGTTGATGGTTGCTTTCATTTGGTTATAAACCAGCTCGCACGTATTGTAAGACATCTCATATTGTACGTTGGCTTCATTGAGTAAACTGTCAATTTCCCAATAAAGCGAATCAACTGCTTTCCACCTTGACTCTAACTCCTTTAAGGCGTCCTCAAACTGCCAATTTTCTTTGAGGAGGTCCACATTGATGTTTGATGCGGTTCTTTGGAACGCTTTAATATTGCTCCTTTGTTTGCGTAGCATCTCATCTGTTCTGCTGTTATTCGCAGTCTCAGCTATTTCAGGTACCTTTATTGAAAGGGTTGGTTGGTGTCCTTGTCCAGTTTCACCTGCACCTTGCTCTTGAAGTACTTTTGGCTCCATTGACTGCGAGGGCGACGGTGCTAACTCGAACTCGAAGGCTGATTGCTTTAATAAGGGTGATGCTGGCTTTTCTTCTTGATGTAAATACTTTATAAAGGATTCCCTTGCACTTCTGTAAAATTGTTTAGTCTGCTCATAGGATTCCTGCATAAAGTATTGATGAGATGAATCTTCGTGCCTGCGAATCTTCTCATGGTTGATTTGAAATTCTGCCCAATACTTATCGAGGAGGTCTATCTTCTTCTGCACACTGCTGGGAGTCTTGCGGCTTTCTTCGTCTTTTTTATAATTGATGAGGAGTTTTTGCATTGCCTCCATAATTTGATACTGAGTTTGGATAACTCCCTCCATGATGGAAAAATTTGTAATAAATACTTCGAGTCACTTCAGTGCTTCAGTGATCCCTTGTATTTGCTGCTGCTTGTTCAATGATCTTCGCGGTCCGTATCCTCTGTGTAGGTGATGCTTCTTATATTGAGCTGGTTCGATGCTGCTTCTGGTCGGCTGGCCCCAAACAAATCGCCACCACACAAAAGAACGCGAAATTATGATCTTGAGGCTCGAAGGACCATAAAGATGTATGCGCTGCTGAATGATTCGCACACACCTTGGTTATTAACTTGAATGATAGTCACAGATAGCCAAATATGATGCTTTATTGATTATTTAACTAACTCGTAACTAACAATATATGAATGTGTAAATGAGTACAGTCTTTGAAGGCTGATCGTGTACTGACGCCTTACACTATAATTTGTGCATGGCGACGGAATACTGCTGATCTATGTAGGTAATGTGCGCGTGTCATGTACGATGGCTGACTCGTACACTTAGTTTTGGTTTTATTGGTTTGGTTTATATACCTATTTTTGGTTTATATGTTTAGGTATATTTAATATTATTACTTTAATAGTTATCATATTCATATTTCATTTCCTCCTTGTTCTTACACACTATTGTCTACATTTCTGTTTTACTTCTCCTTTAGCAGGTCTGCTGGAAGAAATTTCTTAAGAAATAAGCACCACCTTTGTACTCAGATCTTAATTTTGTCGTATCTTTATGTATTTTATTGTGTGTACATAAATAATAAAATAAATATTTTTACTGACAATTACGCAAATGTTTACTAATTGCGCCATTCTATCAATATTTTTTTAGCGCAAGATGATCCTTTTAGTACTGAAAATGATATGCATGTGTACATATGTCAAATAGCGGACGTGCACAAAACCTAAAAGTAATCTTTTGTCGGTCTCCGTGGCGCAGCGGTCAACACGCCTGACTGCGACGTGGAGGCCCCGGGTTCGATCCCCGGCCAGGTCATGATGGGAAACGATCTTTTCCTGATTGGCCTGGGTCTTGGATGTTTATCTATATATGTAGGTATCTATTATAAAATATAGTATCGTTGAGTTAGTATCCCATAACACAAGTCTCGAACTTACTTTGGGGCTAGCTCAATCTGTGTGATTTGTAAAAAAAAAAAAAAAAAAAAAAAAAGTAAAGAGAAGTGAAGTGAAGTGAACTGAAGGGCAGGGAAGCGAGGCGAAGCGAAGCGAAGTGAAGTGAAGTAAACTAAAAATCCTTTTATTTTTCTACATTAATCAAAACAAGGTACAAAATTAAAATAAACAGAGTGTACTGGACCCTAAACTAAGGTAGCTCTGTATTTCAGGACTCCAGGACTTCCTTCCGCGTCAAGTAAATTATTTTATTTTATTACAATTCATTAACAGAACAAATGACACTAGAGGTGTAGCTAATTGCTTGAGCAAGTGCTTGTAGTGATGTGAGTGTACACGTCTCAATGTGAGTGTGTGTGTGTTCGTGTTTGTGCATGTGTGTGTTGCGTGTCGAGCACAATCGCTTTTTGACAAACTGAAACCCAGATTAGATCAGGGGGGTTACTAAGATTTCTTAAAACCATCATGGTTCCAATGTCAGACAAAAATGGAGCTGTGTATGATGAAAAGCGCTATTCCATTTCATTTTTGTTTTAACACGTCATAGTAGGGCTCCAGAGGAACGAATCTCGTTTTTTTTAAGAACGTTCTTAGTCTAAGCTCAGTTTTAATCTGTCAAAAATACCTCTCATTTCTCTATATTTTGACAAATTTGTTTGTCGCCGAAATGAGATTGCGACTCAATTTTGAATACTTTAAGTTACTTGAATTGGCCTTCAGACTATAAATATTCGTAAAGTTACGATAATGGCTCTGATTAAATCGACGTACAGAAACCAGCTTAGTGTCCCTTAACCTAAATATACATATCTTATATAATTCTTACTTGACAAATTCCGCTTCTTCGTGTAAAAGTTCTGTTAAAGTAACCACTAATGTTTCCAAGAACAGGTTTGCGAATGAAATCAGTACCATTTCCGTTAGCAATATCAGTTCCATTCATAATATTAGTTTCGTTTACAATATCAGTTCCGTTATCATTGTAATTTTTATTCGTATTATTAGTTTCGCTCGCAATAACATTTCCTTTTACAATAACAGTACCGTTATCATTATCTGTTCCTTTTGCAAAACCTGTTATATTTACATTGTTGTTTACCAAATTATTGCCCATTTCGTTTAAGTTCATTTGTTTACGTGTTTCATCCCCATCATGTATTAGATGGTTCATTAGTGCTCGTTCTGGTTGCACTGATGTATCTTCACACTAAACAGAGAATTCATTAAGAACGTCACGATGATCCAGACATACAAGATAAGAGACATTGCGTAGTTTAGATACAGGGGCCTTAGTTTGCTATTACATAGCTTCAGAATAGTCGATCAGTAATCTCATAAGGATCGATTTTGACAAGTTTCGTAATCTAATAACAAAATGGAGTCATTGTGACTTTCCAGTGGTCAATCACTGACACCGCACTCCGTATTAATAAATGTTCAAATTGAGTATTGGTTTTTCGAAAATCATTTCTATTGACGAGCTTTATAATAACGGCAATGTCATTCTATCACCATTCCATTACAAGATGACTGAGATAATTGATCTATCATTATGAATTTAGCAGATTACGAACTTTTAAGCACAATGACAATGGAATCGTGTTACTATGACAAATATATAAAAATAGCGGACGGGGCCCCAGATTACTCACAAGTTCACCTTCATAACCCATTGACCTCTCTTTCTCAGTAATACATTTAGTCGCCAGTTTGCGAGGTGATAATGGCATCCCATGATCATCTAAATCACCAGCGTCCATAGAACATATCATATATTTGTCTATAATATTCATCAAGTCCGGATAATCTGTATATTCTTGCTTACACTTATTTTTATCGTAAATCATTGTTGCACCAAAGCGTAAATAATTCTGGTTGTAATTTTTCGTATCTCCATGCTAAAAATAAATAGAATGTTAGGTAGGAAAAATAAAGACAATAAATTTAAAGGCCTAATGTTATTCTATCCTTCTCTAGCAGCTATCTAAATACTCATCCCATTTTTAAATACCTTTATCATCTTTCACATATAGTGTTAGTTTTCCCGTATCCTTTAAACTACATACATACTAACAACCCAATATAAGTACATAATTACAGCAAAAATATCTATATTACCTGTCGCCAGTAATCCTTATGTCCCCATCCTAATACAATAGCATCCATATTCGTTGCCTGACGTTTTAGATCATAGTTTATAGGTATTATACTTGGTGAGTAAGAGCATATTAATTGAAATCTAGGGTCATCAAATTCATAAGGTGATTCCACTTTGGCTAATGCTATATCTATGTGCGCCCACTTTTCTACTTTGTTGAAATCGAAGTGGTAAGCTGTGAAATAGAATTTCTGTAGCGCCATTGTGGTCATGTTTAAATAACAACTTCCTCCTATTTAAAAAACTCCTAAATATCCCGCATACATCCAAATGTACGGGGCCCATACATCCAAATGTATGGAGCCCATACGTTTGAGAGTGAAGTAGTAGAAGATAGGTAAGTGTTTTTTTTTTTTCGTAATGACGATGTTAGTTCTACGGTAGAACTTCGTATTGGCAAACCATAGCGTTCAGCAGAATCTGACTATTTGAGTTTTTTTTTTTTTTTTTTGTTAATAATTATAAACTAGCGCTTGACCGCAATCCCGCCTGATGGTAAGCAGTGATGCGATCGTTGTTGGTAAAGCGCGCTAGTTTATTAAGAGCCTATTCACTCAGAAAAACCGAGCGAATAGGAAGGAAGACGGCAGTTGAGCGAGGTGATGCAATGTTAAACCCAACAACACGACCAACGATACTGCGCCAAAGGGAGATTGATGTGAAGACCCTCCACGACCAAACTCCCAACACAACAACATTAGGCGCATCGTACTCGGCACACATCGCAACACAACTGCTCAGACCCGTCCTCCGTACGGCTTCACCAGACATCATGCCGGAACACGACAATTCGCTTGGCGGCAAGACTTTGTCTGGACACTGCCAACAACTCAATTGGACAAAATTAGTAATAAGCTTCTGCTACTTTTTGTCTTATCTAAGTACATCTTTGATATGATATCTTATAAACGCTCACTTTATATCAAAAGTAAAAACTTAGGTTGATGTGGACCGTCAATTTATTCGTCTCCCAATAAAAAATACCATCATCATGTAAAGACGCTTTAAAAAGACAATTTATCTAACTTGATATGCTTTTCCGACAATTGATAACAGCGGCTTGCACATGCAAACTACGCATGCTGACGTCACGCAAAATCCTACATCGTGCATGTAGGTTTTACCACGCAGCTATCATAATATACAACGTCCCGACATTAATTCGAATCGTCAAGCAGTTTCCCACTAAACACCACATAATTTTGGATGAAGGAGCCTTGCTTTTCTATGGCGGGTGAGTGCTCTTACCTCAGTCCTATTAATCAATGCATACTTACAGACCGGAACACATGTATACACAATTTTCTTTTTCATTTGTTTGGTACAATCATCATGCTCTATGTATTTGTCTTTCACGTATCTCCTATACCCTGCAACCGCATACATAAAGTGCACGTCTTCAACACAAGCTGCAGATGTGATGATAAACTCTGAGGTGACTAAGGCACCACCACAGAGCCAAGAATCGTACGTTTTATCTGATACTGTGCCTTTAACTAAGTACACCTGCAGTCATAAAAAATATTGTATGTTATAATTCTACTACATTTTATTAAAAACTTTATTTCAGATGATTCGTCCTGGCCTAAGGTCTTCATATTGTCTGACCATGATTATACTAAAACGGAAACTGTGACCTGTAAAATTGGTAGGTATTTGTTACGTTTAAAAACATTATTTAATGCAATTTGATTAATAAATTTTCAATTTGAGTAATAAATATAAAATCATTTATCATTTACCAACAGTGATTCCCGATTAAATCTTACCATTTACCAGAATAACTACTTGTTACCTTTTTTTTTTTTGTTGATGGATGGCAATTCATCAAATGACCTCTCCCGCTTTGGGCGGAGCGGAGCGCTGTGTCAGACTTTTACTGACTAAAACCACCCGTGTATCTTCACATGCTTGTACGCCAGGGCCACGGTTTATTTTTTAACCAACCCGCAATCCTGACCAAGGAGGCATCAGCTTTCATGGACCCCGTCATGATGATAACTCGGGCCTGGTCCTTACCACTTACAAGCCCACGTCTACGCTAGCTAGGAGTTCAATGTTATATCACGACCAGGGCGTCTTCAGCGGTGGCTAGAGGCATGAGGGCGCCGGTATTTCCGCTATCTCACACGCTCCGCCTCCTCCTCCTTTGCCAGCATCACTGCTTCGCAGAAGAAGGTGACTGCCTGCCACGCACTGAACATGGACATGGACCATGGCCTGGACTAGGGCCGGACGCGAGAGATCGCAATTTTGCTAGATGGTAATAAGGTTGACTGACACTTACCACGTACGATTTTTCTGAAGTTACTTGGTGGCCACCCACTATTCTTCTTTCGCAATGAGATACTAAATTAAATTAACACAATTTAATTATATCATATTAACTAACACAGTCAGACACGTCACTTATACATAACAATTAAGTACTATGCCATTAAAATGACTGTAAAATGCTCCAAAGTTTTGGCTTCATCATCATCATCATCAACCTTTTATCGTCCCACTGCTGGGCACAGGTCTCCTCTCATACATAAGTTTTGACTTAATTTACTTTATTTACTTATTAATTATTTTTAAGTAACTTCTGTGAGTGTTGATTACAGCCTTAACGAATCGTCGCGTCATAATTGCAATTCTTTTTAGAACTGTTATTATGATTTGTTTTTCTACAACTTTCTATTAATAATGTCACTAGCTTACCATGAAAAATTGTTATTAATAACAGAAGATAAAAGTTTGTTTTAGCCATTTTAAAATCTACCTTTGATCATAAAACTTTGTCAACTCTTACTAAAACTAGAATTTCCAATTTGACGGTCTGTAACTGCATATTGGAACGGCAAATGAATAATATTTTTATTGTATTTTGTGATTTCTGATTCTGGTGAATACTGTTTTTAAATACAACTGTACCTGCAATGACTTTTCTTGATATTGAAAATAATTAAGTAACACACAACACAGTACAGAGACACACATGTAAATCCCTATGTACATGATTTAGAACCTAGCGATTTGTAACACGTGTGTTGCATTTTTTTGTCAGATTCAAAGTTTCTGAAAGAGTCTAAGTAGCCTGGAATTGTTGAAATTTTTCACAGGTTTTATAAAAAAAATGGATATGGAATACATGTTTTTATTGCATCTTTCGATCGCGAGATAATGCAGTTTTCAATAAAGGAATGAAAATTATTTATTGTTACTTTTACAAGAAGACCACAAAACTGAACTAAATTAAACACAATTAAAAATAAAAACAAATCTATTCTTATTAGTATAGATTTGTTTTTATTTTTAATTGTGTTTCATTAAACGAACAAACAAACAAACTCTTCAGCTTTATATACAGGATGTATCTGACATCGTAACGCAAACTTCGCGAAAAGGCTAGACCGTATGCCACTAATAAAACTATGATAGTCATTTATGTCTTTAATGAACGGTTACAGAATTCACAGTGTTTAAAAAAAGTGTCGGCTTGGCTTTTGAACGTTGCAAGCGTCCCGCCGTCCGGGTTTGTAGGTATGACGTTGATCCCTGGTGTGAACTCTATTAAATCAGCTGATAAGATAGTTTTTCGAGTTTTGTTTTCATTGTGCTTTTTTGTGTAATTAGCGGATTAATTAATGTATACTTTAAAATCTTATTGGGTTATAAAAGTATAGCATTTAGGAACGGTGTAAAGTGAAAATAACTACATATATTTTTTTGACGACGCCGACGAAAAATTCCACCATTGGGGGGTTCAGAATCATGTACTGGATCCATGGTACTCGTTTGTGCGTCGATGTCAGATACACCCTTTATTAGTATCAGATTAATTAATGTATTCCTTCTTCGAGCCGTTAAACTTCCAATGTCACGTTCGCCATTATTGTCACAGTATCAGGCCATAAATTAAATATTTTTATTACATTTCAATGTTAAATGTTTCTGATGTGGACTATTTATTATATAAGTACTGATTCTTAAATAAATAAATAGATGCGTGTGCCGATATAAAAATTAACCACACATCAGTGGCATTGAATTAAAATACATTTTTTGGATGTTTTCAACGGTTGCTAACAACTAAAATTATAACATTTTCTTATGAAACCATAAACAATACTTTGTTTAATAATTCATTATGATTTTAATAATTTATCTTTATTGGGCTAAATTATTTATTTATTTAATCATTAAGCATGGAGGACTTACAGCTAAACAAATCAGTTAAGAAACAGTAAAATGGACTGACAGCCAATAACAAGTCCTCACTTATAAATTGCAGATTATTAAAAGCATCCTACGAGTATGGACACTAGGTAAGTGGGTACGCGAATAACAAAAACATAAATTTTTAATTGATTAAATGAAAAATTTACGGCTTAAGCACCTCCTAACCAAGGACACACTACTCAAAAATGGATCTATATCATGCTGCTTACACAACTTGTTCAAATTTCTGCTTGCACGCACTATATATGAATTCTGACAATAATTTGTTGTAGATAATGGCACACGTAAAGGCGGATTAAAACTTTTTGACTTCTTAGGGGTATTAAAATAAAATTTGGACAAGATTTCGGGACAGTTTATACTACTATTAAAATTTTTTAACAAGCAAACGCGGTCAAAGATCTCGCGACGACTAACTAGGGGTAATATATGAAATTTTTTACAAAGGTTAAGGTAATTTTCAGACTGATTAGAAAGTGCTTAAAGCACTCGAACAAAAGAGAAAATACTTATAAAAATAAGACCGCCCATTATGCCACCCTTTGTAAAATCTACATATTTATGTTCTGTAATTTATATGATGTACGGACGACAGCAGGTCAAGCTACCCCAAATTTTCAGATATTTCCTATCAACCTTGAGCCTTAATGTTTTAGAGACAAAGTTGAAAATCTAATAAAGAAATCTGACAATTTGTAATAGCTTAATGTGCCGTCGTCTGTACATAATAAAGAGTATTATATAACAAAGGCGTTAGTAATTATATTTTATATTATTTTTAAGTAGAAATTATAAATTCTATTTTAACACTAAACGTAACCTAATACTAAAGATCCAAATTTTCAATTGCAATCCAAACGTGTACAGAGAGCGTGCATTTGCAATACGTAACGTTATCACACTTGAGTTTCGTTAATGTAGTCCAAACTTTGCTTCAATCCGTTCATTGTCTGCAGGACTGTAATATAAAACTTAATATAAGCTTCAGTAAATGATAAATAAAATTTTAATTATAAACTAGTGCTTGACCGCAATCCTGGCTGATAGTAAGCCACTGCAATCGTATGTAATCGTTGATGAGCGCGCTAGTTAAGAGCCTATTCACTCGAATAAACTGAGTGAATAGGAAGGAAGCGAGGTGAGGCAATGTTAAACCCAACAACACGACCAACGATGCTACGCCAGAGGGAGATTGATCTGGAGGCCCTCCACGAAAAAACTCCCGATACAACAAGCCTGGAGCACAGGCGTTGAGTAGACAGCCTTTCGGTCTTCTATACGATGCATTCTGGTAAATGTGCAAGGGAATTGCATGATTTAATTCCCCCATCTCCGTTCGACCCGTCGTACGGCGAGTTTCCACCCTTACGTTGTTGACACCACTGCGATCCGGACGAAGCGTTTTGCTTCCTCCTTTATACCGCGTACATCGAGGGACTGGAACAATTTGCCAGCGTCGGTGTTTCCGTCACAATACAATTTGAGTGTCTTCAAGGCTAGAGTGAATAGGCTCTTAATAAACTAGCGCGCTTTACCACCAACGATCGCATCACTGCTTACCATCAGGCGGAATTGCGGTCAAGCGTTGGTTTATAATTTATAAAAAAAAAAATTAAAAAAAAACATTTGGCGCATTGTACCTCTGTAAATCTCTCGCCGAGAAAAGTTAGATGATGCGACCTAATACTGAATTGCCAATAATGTTAGTGCACGGCACGATTGGCGCAATGATTCAGAGATGACTGCGCTGCGTTTCGTTTGCGGTTTCCCGCACGGAACAAATATTTGTATGACCTACAAGTATTTGTTCCGGATTGGCTGTTTGTGAGTTTATATGTTTGTAAATACACCAATGATACAGGGGAAATTCCAAGTGCGGGGCAAAGTTTTTATAAAAAGTAAAAAAATAATCATTTAGCATTAGTTAGAAATTCAGCTCACTCCGCTCTCACTTCATCCATGTTTTCACGGTGAGATGGTCATAGAATCGCACTGCAGCACTCTAATCGCATAACACACTATTACTATCCATACATATAATCCATTGCTCCATGTGCTCGAAAATGTATCTGCTCAACAACGTAAATAACTGACAGTATCATTAAGGTGTCAGCAAACTGCTCTGTATTTGCACACCCGTTATTTGTTTGACCCATAGATATCAGAAACAAAAACTCAGAAAAGATATCATAGTAAAAAAATATCGGTTTGTTGCGCTTATGCTAGTCAACGGCTGACTGACAGCGTTTTAGAGCGATATTACTGTTTTGCTTATATTGCGTTCTCACTGGTGACTCAAGGCCACTCTATTACATTAATATCTCTGTGAGTATTGTCCGGTGTCTTTGTTCAAAACAAAGTTTTACTCCCATACCGTGTCCTAGGAATCCGTAGAAGTATCAGTTGACAAACAGAATTAAAGAAAAGAAAAGAAACCATTTATTTGGCGCACACCCTTATAAATACATACAGTATATGTAGTAGAGGTAGTAATAATAATAGTTTTAAACAAAGAAAACTGAACAAAAAAAAAAAATCAGAGAGAAACAGATAAAAAAGACAATCAACAAATGTGAGTCCAACGGTTGCGCCAAATAGGTCCAGTTTAGCATAAATGTCAGATAACTACGTAGCAGTTGCCTGACGCTGGTTTTCAACTGAACCTTGTAAAGAGTGGATTCGGATTAACTGACTTTCTGTTTTTTTTTTTTTTTAATAATTATAAGCTAGCGCTTGACCGCAATCCCGCCTGATGGTAAGCAGTGATGCGATCGTTGATGGTAAAGCGCGCTAGTTTATTAAGAGCCTATTCAGTCAGAAAAACTGAGCGAATAGGAAGGAAGACGGCAGTTGAGCGAGGTGATGCAATGTTAAACCCAACAACACGACCAACGATGCTGCACCAAAGGGAGATTGATCTGAAGACCCTCCACGACCAAACTCCCAACACAACAACATTTAGCGCATCGTACCCGGCACACATCGTAACACAACTGCTCAAACCCGTCCACCGTACGGTGATTTTGAAATTAATAATCCGTACTTAAGTAGTGTGAAGTATCCGCCATTACGACCATTTGGCAACAAATATAACACTCATATTACTTTGTTATGGCGACACGGTCTGCGCAGGGTCGATTCCCATCCGGTACAAATATTTGCATTTCCTACAGGCAATTGTTCCGGGTTGTCCGTTTGTGTATGTAAGGTTAAAGGTTTTTAAACGCACCCACGATACCGGAGTAATTCTAAGTCTAAGAGTCTAAGTGTGAAGCAAGCTTCACACTTAGACTTAGACTTAGAAAAAACTAGCAGACACTAGTAAGTTTTTTATCAAGTCCCCGCAATTTCATTCGTCTGAAATGAATTGTTCCCCGACGCACCCCGTCATTTATCTACTCTATTTTTTCGTTTATCTTAGCTTTCATTTTTTTGCTAGGCTTCTAAGACTCTACTTTGATCTTAAGTAACATAACCTATTTTTTTGTTCCGGGGTGGAAAATCGTCTTGGATGTCCGCCGCCCTGGGCTGGGCGAAGGGGTTTGTCAGACTACTACTGACTAAAAACCACCCCGATGTCTCTCCTCTCGCGTCCACGCGGTTTCTACTCTCTCGTGCTGGCCCGGTCTGTCCGGGCCTCGTCCCCTGCACGGGCTAGTGAGGTGTTTAACTACCTCGTGCATCACCTCTGAGGCGCGCGCCTCCGATTCGGATCCATCTAGGAGGTGGCGGAGACTCCCCAAGTACCTCACCCCTGGATGCCTAACCGCGGTCTGTGAAAACGACCCGCGGTCTACCCCACCTCGCTCCCTATTCATGCACTTTGTATCTCCGTTCCGACAGAAATTCGCCGCGGACAACAATCCCCTCGCCGAATTGTTGCCCGCGCCCAGGGTGCACCGGCCCAGCGTCTGCTCGTTCTCAAGGAAGCAAGAGGACCAGCAGCCACTGAGCACTCGGGGAGGTTTTCTGCCACGCACCTCTAAGTACATAACCTAACCTAACGTTTCTCAAGATTCTTACATACCTATGCAAAAATACTTTTACAGTGCCGGTACTTCCAGAGATTAGCACGTTCAGGAAAAAATAAACTTTTCAGCTTTATTATTCGTATACATTTTTTTTTTTATAATATAAACTGGTGGTTGACTGCAATCCCGCCTGATGGTCAGCAGTCATGCAATCGTTGTAAAGCGCGCTAGTTTATTAAGAGCCTAATCACTCTAGCATTGAAGACACTTAAATTGTAGTCAGACGGAAACACCGCCGCTAGCAAGCTGTTCCAGTCTCTCGATCTACGCGGTATAAAAGACAAAGCGAAATGCTTCATTCGGTTCGTATATGTCTAGCTGTTTAGGATGCTACTAGTGGATATGAGGCCCTGGGTATGATCTTTAGAGAGGAAAATGTTATTAAGTTTCATCTCTCCTCCGAGACGAAATGCCTCGTCCGGATCGTAGTGGTGTTAACAACGTAAGCTCGCCGTACGACGGTTCGTCCGATCATGGAACGGAGATCCCCTATCTCCGTAAGTATAAGGGGAATAAAGTCATGCAATTCCTATTATACACCGGTAGGCTAGCTACCGGTACTCTTCGTCTGTGCTCCAGGCTTTGGAGACCGTTTTGAACTAAACATAAATAGATATTTTACTATCAAGTGTTTTGATTGGATTTGATTGGTGGTTTCGACAAAAATACACTAAAAATCCAGCGGAATACATGAATACTTTATTAATACGAATATTACTTACCCTGCTGGATGATCTTTCCATGATATATGGTTCTCAATCATATCAAAACCCCTCACGTTTGGTGGACTATCGCATAAAGCACTTCTCCTATTAAAATGACAATACACGGGGTGTTAAAAAACTCTTGTCATCGTCGTTACTAACGCATTCTGTATATCATACTAAATAGGTAATGAGCAAAAAATATCTATTATGTTTCTATACTGCAGCGCTCAATGAGAGATTATTATTTCTATACTGCAGCGCTCAATGAGAGATTATTATTACCCAATACGCTTGGTATTGAATGAGTTGTGGAAGTATATAAATTGAAAACGTTCATTTCCCTTTGTATGGACCATACAGTACATTAAACATAGAACCCAAAACTGCAGGGAGTATTGCTGGCTCTCGTTTTCTTACCACTCACTACCTACTACTTACTGCAATAATAATAGTTCCTGTAAAACGCCCTTAGCATTGCATTTTCTCATATCCTCAAGGTCAAACTCATGAGGTTCTAACAGCGCTTTAAGGTTCTTTGGACGCGCGGCCAAAATCGGAACTGACATGGCCATTTTCCTTTTCAAATGACATTTTACATAACATAATATACACAAATGTTTGCCAACAACGCCCCCTGACAACGCCAAGATGTTTATACCTACCACTTTTTAAAACCTCACCTTCCTTTCTTTTTGTCCCATTCATTTAAAACACAGTCTATAAAGGCTCCATTACTCTGAGTACTGGTATGTAAGAATGGTCCGATGCAGTTATAGTCCATATCTATTTGGAATACCGAAGCAACACCGATAAGGACGTCGCTGGTCCCAACCCAAGTGACTAGTGGCCCGCCGTGGTCATTCTGAAAACAAGCCAAAATACTATTTATTTAAACTTTATTCAACTCGTTGGGTATAAAGGACGCAAAGCTTAATGTATTTTCCAGGCAAGGCTGAGGACGAGAGAGTGTAGTTGTTGCATATATTGCTTAATAGCAGTAAGCCTTTTTTTTAAGGATGGGAAATCATCAAAAGATCTCTACAATTTTACGGACTAAAAACTATTCGTGTTCCTTCACGGCACTTGCCTCTACGGCAGGGGGGCCACGTTACCTATAATGGGGGAGCGTCAATTTTAGTTTCCACTGCTATCCTAGAAAACCAAAGCCTCAAAACCTACTTGACATATCCCGTTCCTTCGCGTTCGGTTAGCACCTCTTTCACGAGCAGCTTTTTTTATTAATTCACTTGTAGTATAATTGTAATATGTTCTATTTGTCTTTGAAAGCTCTCTTCGGGCATTCATATAGTCTGTATTTTGATTACCATTGTTCTGTTCAGAGCACTGAAAAAGAATAGTATTTTATAATTAATGCAAATGTTAACAGAAGCTTGTAAATAATGCGTGGTACTTGTGCCATAAATAGTCTCCAAATGCTACCGACAGCGTGCGGTGACTTGACAGCGGATGACTGAGACCTCCACTTGGCAGGGGTAATTAGGCTCATTTTATATGAAAATTTGGTCTTGATTGTGCATGGTGAGCTATGCTTACACCACGCACCATTCGTTTAAACAAATGAACCGCAGAGTTAACCAGCAACTAACCGTACTAATCCTACGTAGCAGAGGATTATAAACTTTAAATCTTAGAACATACGTACAGATGCATTTTGCTGATCCATTCTCCTTTCAGGTTCACATTCTTCCAGCAATTTATATTTGTCTATATCAAGAATCTCTGCTTTAGGCTCTCCTGCGTCATCTATGACACCCACACCTGAAGTGCATATCATATATTGCTGTATGATCGGTTTCATTTTCGGATAGTACTTATATTCGTTGAGGCATTTATTCTTGTCTATAACTAGTGTGGATGTATATTTTAATGTTTCGGAATTGTAATTCTTTGTATCATTTTTCTGGAAACATGAAACATTTTGACTGTACATGATGACGTTAGGCTGCGTACTGAGAGTACGTAAAGTAAGGATCTATTCTGATCAGACCACCCCTTGCCGGAGTAGGTAAGTACTCGTGCATCTCGGAGGACCATTCCTAGTCTGCCCAAACTCCTTTATTTAGTTTTGCCTAAATATACATATGTTTATTTACTGTTCTCTTTTATGTCCGCGTGTCATTAAGGAGCGATTTTCGGTAACCCGAACAAAATTACTGACAAAATGATTGTGTAAAACAAGTATTGCTATTATTACAACAGGTAACTCTTGCTAATATTACAGACCCTACGTAGGTACCTACTGACACGTCGCTTAAAATCTTAAAGTGAGTTTTTAATACAATGTAATTTATTTTAATTTAGTAGTTATACTCGATAGCCGCCCGACCAGATAGACAAATTCTATTTTAGTTAGTAAGTACTAAAATAAGCTAAGTAAGATTGTTACTATCAATATCGGCCATATGTAGTCTACATAAACAAATAAATGATCATAATGAAATGATGATGAACATGATAAGGACCCAGTCAAAGCTAAAGGAAGTGAGCCACTATAGGCCACTCGAGCCCAGTGCGAGCTAGTAGATGTCACAAGCCTCGATATTTTTAGTGCGTGTGAATTTCCTCACGATGTTTTCCTTCGCCAATTCAACAAAAGCAGCCACCAACGGTAGTCTCGGCAGTGTTGATATATATATTTTTTTAATAATTAGCGCTTGACCGCAATCCCGCCTGATGGTAAGCAGTGATGCGATCTTTGATGGTAAATCACACTAGTTTATTAAGAGCCTATTCACTCAGAAAATCTGACCGAATAGGAAGGAAGACAGACGGCAGTTGAGCGAGGTGATGCAATGTTAAACCCAACAACACGACCAACGATGCTGCGCCAAAGGGAGAAACTCCCAACACAACAACATTAGGCGCATCGTACCCGGCGCACATCGCAACACAACTGCTCACACCCGTCCTCCGTACGGCTTCACCAGACATCATGCCGGAACACGACAAATCGCTTGGCGGCAAGGCTTTGTCAGGTGGGTGGCAACTTCTGCCGGTGGCCGATGTTATGCCCTACCACCAAATAACCACTACTCTCTGTTATTTAAATGGTCTACAATATATTGTACGCTATGTGTTTTTATTTTTAATTTTGCTGATTGAGATTTATTAAACAGTCACATCTCCGTCTAGCTACGCTACATTTTCTCATCGTGTTCGCTTACAATGGGCCGCATACGATGACTCAACGGGCCATGGAAAGAGCTATGTTCGGAGTTTCTCTGCGCGCTCCAATCAGAAATGAGGAGATCCGTAGAAGAACCAAAGTCACCGTCATATCTCTTCGAGTCGCTATACTTAAGTGGCAGTAGGCGGGGCATATTGCACGTAAACCTATGGCCGATGGGGCAGTAAGGTTTTGGAGTGGCGGCTACGTACCGAAAGGCGCAGCGTAGGGAGCCCGATAGATGCGGGCACTACAAGACCGGTCACTGTGGAGAGCCTTTCTGCAGCAGTGGACCTCTATAGACTGAGAAGAAAAGAAGACAGGCGACAGACATAGCCTACTCAATTCCATTTAGCCCAGCAAAGTTAAAAAATCATAATCAGAAGTCAAGTATTTAAATTAGGCTCAGATTCAGCAGTTTTTGAAAAATTCTTTTAATTTTTCAAAATTACGAAAGAAAATGCCGCCCAAAATGCCCGCCTTTCACCTTCAGCAGCTGTGTTGCTACTCTCCGTTGTTTGTAATATCTCAAATAACAATTGTTCGTGTATAGAATGAATATCACTCTACGAGGTAAGGAGTAGATTTGTAAGAAACCGTGGCCCTGGCCGTCGCACAGGCAAGTGAAGAAACACGGGTGGGTTTTAGTAAGTAAAAGTCTGTCACGTCCTTCCACTCCGCTCAGAGCGGGAGAAGTCATTTGATGATTTCCATCCCAACAAAAACAGTAGAAGATGTGGAAATAGGGTGATGAATCCTGGTGTCATGGAAGATAATCAGAACCGCGCCTAGCAGTAATGGAATGCTTATTCTGACCTGCAGGAATGAATGGATACAAATGTAAATATTTAGATTACATTACAAATTCTATGTCTATTAAAATATTACCTGCCGCCACTTTTTCACATGTCCCCACCCCATCACCATACAATCAGTGTCAGGTATCTGGTATTTAGGATTGTAGTTAATAGGTATCTTATTGGGTAAGTATGAGCAAAAGTTCATGTAAGCAGTGTCTTCGAAGTTGTAGGGCGATTCCACCTTGGCCAAAGCTATGTCTATCTGCGACCATTTCTCTATTCGATCAAAGTCAAATTCATAGGCTGAAAATAATATTGTGTAATGCCAATAAAGATTAAAATACTGGTCATCATTATCACTACTTGCCATATGCCTCTCTTATTGTACGCCATTGATACTGTTACGAATGCACCTTATGTCGAGGGCATAAGGTTCAATATCGCGTGACATGCAGTGCATAACTTTTAAGCTCTATAACTCGAGACCTGGACATCGTATAGGTGTAATATAAAAACGCATTCCTAGACTTAAGGTGGCCTATCGAATGGTACAGGTTTTATCAATTTTGTCAACCAAGTGACGACATCGAAATTTCTAGAAACCTATTTCCGGGAATTACCGTAGGTACTTACTGAATGTACTCGAAGTTATTCGCTATTATTATTACGTCTAGACGGTTCTGGAATATTCGATCAGCTGGACTATATATAGCGCCGTGACGCCGGCGCCGAGTCAGTCTACACTTGACTACCGATACGAAAACAGCGACACTTAAGAAGCGATCTTTGAGAATACCTACTGCGACAACTGTAACGAGAACTGTGAGTACTACGTGAAGTAACATTTGTAGTGTTATTGTGTGTTTATGACACGGACTTCGTGAACGTAAGGGAAGACTTCGGTGCAACATCAGCAACATTCTACTTGTCATTGCCTACAATCGACTGTACCTTCGTTGCCAATAAACTTCGTAACCCTTAACCAGCGTTTTAGTACCCCTAGCCCGTAACAATTGGTGTCAGAAGCGGAATGCCGGTCACGCCAAGGGAAGACGAAAGAGTTCGCACGCGACGACAAGCAGCGATGGATTTGGCACGTCAAGAGGAAGAAGCGCTTAGTGTCCCTGCACCCATAGAAGATGCGACCGTCGTAACACCGACGAATGTGAGTGCGCCTAGTACCACCACTATTCCCGGAACCAGCGGATGCGATTTATCGGCATTACTGGCTCACTTGACGGCGCAAATAAGGCTGAGCATAGCAGAATCCCAGGCAGAAACCCAGGCGCAAATAAAAGGTATAGCAGAATCCCAGGCAGAACTAAAACAATCCCAGGCAGAAACCCAGGCACAAATCATTACAAGTATAGCAGAATCTCAGGTAAAATCCCAGCAATTAGTATTAGAACTTAATGAAAAGTGGGAAACAACTAAAGAAGAGGTCAACGAGCTTAAAATAAAAACAGCACAACTAGATACCCGCATGGACCAGCAAGAAGCTCGTATTGAGGATCATGATGCGCGTATCGAGAAACTAGATAGTACCATCATGGAGTTTGGGAAAGAAATAGAGAGAGTACAAAAAGGAGGTATTAAAGGTGTGATACCTGTACCTAGTGCTTTGCCGACGTTCAAAGTACCTCACTTTGACGGAACAACGTCATGGGTGGCCTTCCGTCTACAGTTTGAAAAGGTTGCTAAAGGCAACAACTGGGACGACGATCAAGCGGTAACCGCTCTTACGCTTGCTCTGCGTGGTGATGCGGTACAAATCCTCGAAAATGTTTCCGGCGATTGCAATACCCTAGCCTGTCTGTTAGAAGCGTTAGAGTCCAGATACGGGGAGAAACACCTCGAACATGTCTTCAGGGCTCAACTCCGCGACCGTACACAGAAGAGCAGTGAAGGGTTGCAACAATGGGCTACGGAAATAGAACGCATTGTTCGAAGGGCGTATGCATCAACACCAGCATTGATTGATACTACTACAGTGCAAGCGTTTACTGATGGGATTCGAGATGCAGAAGTCAGGGCTGCAGTTCGTCTGGGTCACCACCAGACTCTGAAGGCAGCCTTGACACACGCTTTAGAGGTGGAAGCTGTACGCCAAGATGGCCGACAACATCATCGTATCCGTGAGGTAACCGCACCAATAAAAACCCGACAAGCACCAACCTGCTATGAGTGCGGCGAAAAGGGGCATATTCGGATCAATTGTCCCAGAAAGTCTAAGGGAAGAAGTACTTCTGGGACACAGGTGGAAGCAGGGGATTTAAACTAGGAACAGCCAGGGCTATGGGGCGAGTACTGGCTGGTCGACGTGAAGCCCCCATTATAACAGTATCACAAGTGGGTGACGGAAACAGTCTTATTATAGAAGGAGAATTGAATGGTAAGTCATGCAGTTTCACATTGGATACTGGTGCATCAAGAACTATTGCACGACCGGAGCTATTTCCTCGGACCATAGCATGGAAAAAAGGGTCTTCACAATGCCGATTACAAACCGCCACCGGCCAACCAGTGCTCGTCCTTGGTGAAACGAATGTGACCTTGAAAATGGGTGATAAGACATTCACGCACCCTATTTTAGTAGCGAATATTACAGATGATTGTATAATAGGACTGGACTTTTTGAAGAAACAGCAGTGCGTCCTGAATGTGGCAAAAGGAGTATTGAGTTTTCCAGAACAAGAAGTATTTCTTCAAGGTGGAAAACAAGGATCTGTGTACTGTTTAAGGAGAACGGTATTACCACCAAGATCAGAAACCTTAGTTGATATTAGACTATCACCAATAGGATGCCGCAAACGTTGCATTATAATAGAAGATTCTGGAGATCACCCAGACTGGATAACGGCGAGGACACTGATGATGATTTCCGATAAACCAAAAATACGCATAATCAACGTTAGTAACAAAGAAATAACTCTCGAAAAGAATCGCGTGGTGGGTGTGTGCGATAATGTAGCATCTTTGAGAAAAACAGAGGTGCACGAAAAGGAACGTGATAAGAAGTGGCAGGAACATGTATCGACACTACTCGAAAATTGTAAGGGTAATTTAAACAAGTTCGAAAGTCACAAAGTTAAGGAACTATTGCATAACTTCCATGACATCTTCTCGAAGACCGATGGTGACGTGGGAAGAACCGGGCTAGTCAAACACCATATAGATACGGGGGATACACAGCCGATAAGACAGAGACCACGTCGTATACCCTTTGCAAGAGAACAGGAAGTCACGGAAATGTTAAGAGATATGGAGAAAAACCGAATTATCGAAGCATCTACCAGCCCTTGGTCATCTCCAGTTGTACTAGTCAAGAAAAAGGATGGCAGTACAAGGTTTTGCGTTGACTACAGGATGTTGAATGATGCCACGAAAAAGGACAGTTATCCTCTGCCACGTATAGATGACACTTTGGACTTGCTAAGTGGCATGAAATGGTTCTCCACAGTTGACCTCAAAAGTGGATACTGGCAGGTGGAAATCTGTCAGCAGGATAAAGAAAAGACTGCCTTCTCCACTGGTCCTGGGAACGGCCTCTGGCAATTCAATGTCATGCCTTTTGGACTGTGCAATGCTCCAGCTACATTCGAGCGCCTAATGGAGCGCATTTTGGTGGGGTTGCTTGGTGATGCATGCCTGGTCTATTTGGATGACATCATCATTATGGGACGAAGCTTCGAAGAGCACCTACGCAATTTGGAGAAAGTGTTCCAAAAACTGCGTGAAGCGAATTTAAAACTCAGTCCTAGTAAGTGTACACTATTCCAGAAAGAGGTTGGATACTTAGGACACATTATTTCGGCGCAAGGAATTCGAACAGATCCTGAAAAAATAAAAGCCGTGTCGAAGTGGCCTACCCCTCGTAACAAAACTGAGGTACGCTCTTTCTTGGGTCTGTGTGCATATTACCGTCGGTTTGTGAAGAACTTCTCCGAGTTAGCGAAACCGTTGCATCGTTTAACAGAGGAAAAGTGTCAATTTGAATGGAATCCTGACTGCGAACAGGCATTTGCGCTACTCAAAACTCACTTGTGTGGGACTCCTGTATTAGGTTACCCTAGTCGGGAAGGCCGATTTCTGGTGGACACGGATGCCAGCAATGTTGGCATTGGTGGAGTTCTCTCTCAAACACAAGGAGATCGGCAGGTCGTTATTGCCTATTTCAGCAAATGTCTTTCCAAGCCAGAAAGAAATTACTGTGTTACCCGTCGAGAACTTCTAGCCGTTGTTAAGACCTTACAACACTTCAAGAAATATTTAATTGGGAGACAGTTTACACTTCGCACCGATCACGCTGCCTTACAGTGGTTGCTTCAGTTCAAAGACCCAGAAGGACAAGTAGCAAGGTGGATAGAGCAGCTGCAAGAATTTGACTTTGTCACTGAACATCGAAAAGGCAAGTCACACAATAATGCTGATGCTTTATCTAGACGGCCTTGCGAAGAATCTTGCCGACATTGTTCCAAGCAGGAAAAGAAAGAGAACGTAAGGATTATCCAGGTGAACGCTTTGGATGAAGACTGGGATAATCGATCATTGGAAGAGGCACAAAAGGAAGATAGTGACTTGAAGACAGTAATCGAATGGAAGAGACGTGGCCAGAGGCCCGCTTGGAATGAAATATCAGCGCTTAGTCCAACAGCAAAAAGTTACTGGGCTCAATGGGACAGCCTGGTAATTGATAATGGAGTTATGAAGAGGAAGTGGGAATCACCCAGTGGACAGGAGGTCACCTTACAGATAGTTGTCCCCTGCGATAAAGTCGCAACAGTGCTAAAGCAGGTTCACGACGGAGTATCCGGAGGACATCTAGGAGTGAAGAAAACCCTGGAGAAGGTGAGAAAAAGGTTTTATTGGGTGCATTGTCGCGAAGACGTAGAGGACTGGTGTAGGAAATGTGTAGCCTGCTCCTCAGTAAAGGGACCGCAAACGAGGGCCAGAGGTCGGCTGAAGGTGTATAATGTTGGTGCACCATGGGAAAGAGTTGCTGTCGATATAGCTGGGCCGTTCCCTATTACTGAAGAAGGGAATAGGTATATCATCGTCATGCAAGACTATTTCAGCAAATGGCCAGAAGCTTTTGCAGTACCCAACCAAGAAGCTCATACCGTCGCCAAAAAGCTAGTTCACGAGGTGTTCTGTCGATTTGGCGTTCCCTTGGAGTTACACTCTGACCAGGGTAGAAACTTCGAGTCTTCACTATTTCAAGAGGTTTGCCAACTACTCGGGATACATAGGACTCGTACAACACCATATCACCCTCAGTCAGATGGAATGGTCGAAAGATTCAACCAGACGCTAGAGAATCATTTGGCCAAAGTAGTTGAAGAACACCAAAGGGATTGGGACCAATACATTCCACTCTTCTTAATGTCATACCGCTCTGCAACACATGATAGCACAAATTGTACACCGGCGAAAGTCAATTTCGGCCGAGAAATTAGATTACTCATAGATGCACTAACCGGAACACCCCCCGATACCCCTATCCTAGCCGTCGACTATGTGGCCGACCTCCGACGTAAACTAGATGGAATACATGAGCTAGTGAGAGAGAATGGTCTGAAAACCAGCGAGAGAATGAAGATCCGATACGACCGCAAAGCTAACGTGCCCGGATTTGAAGAGGGAACTTTGGTATGGTTACATAATCCCATTAGGAGAAAAGGAAAGAGTCCGAAGTTCCAAGCCAAATGGGAGGGTCCGTACACGATAGTAACCAGGATAAACGATGTCACCTACCGCATAAAGAAAGGACCTAGAGTGAAGCTGAAGATCGTACACGTAGACCGCCTAGCTCGCTATCACGGATCAAATCATGCTCGGGACGAGCACGACTAAGAAGGGGGCAATGTTACGAATGCACCTTATGTCGAGGGCATAAGGTTCAATATCGCGTGACATGCAGTGCATAACTTTTAAGCTCTATAACTCGAGACCTGGACATCGTATAGGTGTAATATAAAAACGCATTCCTAGACTTAAGGTGGCCTATCGAATGGTACAGGTTTTATCAATTTTGTCAACCAAGTGACGACATCGAAATTTCTAGAAACCTATTTCCGGGAATTACCGTAGGTACTTACTGAATGTACTCGAAGTTATTCGCTATTATTATTACGTCTAGACGGTTCTGGAATGTTCGATCAGCTGGACTATATATAGCGCCGTGACGCCGGCGCCGAGTCAGTCTACACTTGACTACCGATACGAAAACAGCGACACTTAAGAAGCGATCTTTGAGAATACCTACTGCGACAACTGTAACGAGAACTGTGAGTACTACGTGAAGTAACATTTGTAGTGTTATTGTGTGTTTATGACACGGACTTCGTGAACGTAAGGGAAGACTTCGGTGCAACATCAGCAACATTCTACTTGTCATTGCCTACAATCGACTGTACCTTCGTTGCCAATAAACTTCGTAACCCTTAACCAGCGTTTTAGTACCCCTAGCCCGTAACAATACAAATAAAAAAAGGCGTGTGGCACTCGGAGACTGCCGCGGTAAAGCTATTGCATAGCCTTTTTTTATCAACTATAACTTGCAATTATAATTATTGATTTATTTTATTTATACAGTAATTTTTCCTTTGTTTTTTTTTTTTTTTCTTTGATATCAATCAATCAATCAATCAATCAAAAGTCATTTATTCAAATTAGGCTGAGAATCAGCACTTTTTGAACGTCAATATTACATAAGACAGTCCCCCAAAAACGCCCACCCATCGACACTTCCTAGTGCTTTCGCTGGGAAGAAGAAGTGGCGGAACAAACTCCCCAGCAGCACAGCTGTCTGTTCATTTTTTAAAAAACATGTCTTTATACAATACTATGTATAGTGATGAACACGATAAAATACAATAACAATGAAATTATTTACCATATGCCAGCTACCACGCCAAAATACCAGCAAAGCAAAACAATATATTTATATTCAAATGAAAATGTAATTAACTAAAACTTGTTACATAACTAAGAAGCCCCAGGCATAAAGGGCGTGACAGCTTACATATTTATGTAATGTAAAAAAAGTAAATTATATGAACTCATATAACGTATCAATAAGCTAATTACTGAGAAAGAACACAAACATTGTCCTGAGTTAATCAGAGCGACCAGCTATTCTTATCATTTAAATAATCATTCACGGAATAATATGCCTTTGAACAAAGCCTGGACTTAATTTGTGCTTTAAATGCATTGTAGGGCAAGTCTAGCAAAGCAGAGGGTATCTTGTTATAAAAAGCTATACCAAGCCCAACAAAAGAGTTATGAACCTTTTGAAGTCGGTGAAAAGGGGCTCGCAGTTTGTCCTTATTTCTGGTGTTAATATTATGAATATCACAGTTTTTGGTGTACACGTGAATATTTTGCCTAACATATAAGATGTTGGCTAAGATGAACTGTGAAGCAACCGTGAGAATACCAATTTCTTTAAACAAATTTCTCAGAGAAAATCTGACACCGAGCTGGTAAATTGCTCGGATAGCTCGTTTTTGAAGTACAAATATATTTTGTATGTCAGCGGCTTTGCCCCACAGTAGAATACCGTAGGACATAACGCTGTGGAAATAACTAAAGTAAACTAAACGAGCTGTATCAACGTCAGTATATTGTCTTACTTTCCTGACGGCGTAGGCGGCCGAACTGAGCCTTCCTGCTAGGGTTGATATGTGTGGTCCCCACTGAAGTTTGGCATCTACTGTTATTCCCAGAAAAACTGCCGAGCCCACAGTTTCAAGCACCTCTTTATCTAAAACGATGTTAGGTCCTAAATTTCTAACGTTAGGCAAGGCGAACTTTACACATTTTGTTTTCTTGGGGTTAAGAGCTAGGTTATTTGACGTAAACCAATCTGTAACTGTTGAGAGTGCACTGTTTACTTCGTCAAAATTATGTCTATTCCTGTCTACTTTAAAAATTAGAGAGGTATCATCTGCAAACAACACAACGTCACAGATGCCCTTTAAATAGAATGGTAAATCATTAATGTATACTAAAAACAAGAATGGACCCAGTATTGAGCCTTGCGGTACCCCTAACTGAACTGGTAGCCCGGAAGATTTCACACCGTTAATATCTACACACTGTAATCTATTATGTAAATAAGAACCTATCACATCGAGAGCCTCATTTTCGACACCGTAATGGCGGAGTTTACGCAAAAGTATGTCATGGTGCACGCAATCAAAGGCTTTGGAGAGATCACAAAAAATTCCAATAGCATTCTGCGACCTCTCCCATGCGTTAAATATGTGTTTCAGTAGAGCAACACCCGCATCCATAGTCGAACGACCCTTTGTGAAACCATATTGTTCACTATGTAGGAGATTATTCGAATTAAAATGTTTTAGCAACTGCTTAAGTATTAATTTTTCAAATATTTTGCTGAATGCAGGTAAGATAGAAATCGGTCTGAAGTTACCAACATCTGTTTTATTACCGGATTTAAATAATGGTATAACTTTACTTTTCTTCATTAAATCAGGAAAAGTCCCTAGGTCAATACATTTATTAAAATTAACAGCTAGATAGGGGGCTACGATGTCTATTATATTACCTAATACTTTAATGGAAATGTCCCAATAATCACCGGTGTTTTTCAACTTAAGTGTTTTAAAAATATTAACCACATCACGCGGGGATACGTGTTCAAAGTGAAACAGACGGTTACACTTGGATACACTACTATGCAAAAGATTCTCAGCTATAGATGGGGATGAATTTAAGGAGCGAGTTGTAGCTATTGGTATGTTAGCAAAAAAACTCATTAAATGCCTCGGCTACGTCAGCGGCCTTATGAACTAATTTGTTGTCGACCATGATCTCAAGTTGCTTATCCTGTTTAACAGATTTGCCAGTTTCATTATTAATAATTTTCCAAGTGGTTTTTACTTTATTATTTGATATCAATTCAAGTTTTCTTTCTGTTTTGTAATTTATTTATTTTTTACCAGCAACGTCATCAAAAGAGTGCGAAAAATGGTGACGATTAAGCGACTAAACTATATTCAATGTTTTCTGTTCGATTTTGATAAAGAGATAGAAAGAAGCTAAGCAATAGCTTAAAAATGACGTCATGTTCGTTATCACACCCATGTCAGAATGTCATGAAATATGATGTCGGCCATCTTGGATTTCAAAAATGAAATCATTTTCGTGATCAGCACCCTGAGTTTTGACGGGAAAGTCAAGCTGAGTGTCACGCTCGTTTTTCATTGGACTTTTAAAATTATTTATAGTGTTGTTTACTAAAAGTGCGTGATTTATGTAGTAAAAAGTGCATTTAGAATAGAATAGAATAGAATACTCTTTATTATGTACACCATATAGATTACAGAACATAAATAAAAATATTTTACAAAGGGTGACACAATGGGCGGTCTTATCGCTAAGTTCATAAATAACAGTGAAATATCGCTGCATAGTGGCCACATCATGACTTTGTCCCAAACCTCACTCGTAAGACGGGTCACGCGGCCGTCTTTTTCGACATGAATAATTCATAATTACGTGGCATTGGCTAAATGCACAAACCGTGCGAAGCCAAAAAATAAAGAAATAAAGAAAAAACCCATGAAATCTATTATATTATCACTCGAGTCAGTAAGCATGTAAAATGAGAAAACTAACATAGAACGATCCGTGTGAGAACTAAACGATCACTATTACACAACAACACTGATACCTTTGAGAAAGCGGACTTCCTCTACAATAGGGCAATTCGTCCGTAAGGTCTGTCTATGCTATTACTTATAATCTCTGTCATTGTGTGCTGTTTCGGTGCAATCGCAAGACCGGCCGGGCACTGAGGGGCAGGCAAGACAGCTATAGTATCCTTATGACTCCACCAACTGGTATTTCGTTGACTCGGAAACGGCGCACAGGGAGCACCACGAAATATACTCAAAGACTCCGAGGTTCTTTTTCAATATACCCCACTGTTTTGTCGTGGTGGCCTAGTGGTTAAAACACCAGCCTCTCAAGTATGAGTGCGCGGGTTCGATTCCAGGTCAGGCAAGTACCAATGTAACTTTTCTAAAGTTATATGTACTTTCTAAGTATATCTTGGACACCAATGACTGAAGGCGAAGGAAAACATCTTGAGGAAACCTGGGCTTTATAAGTCTGAAATCGCCAACCCGCATTGAGCAAGCGTAGTGATTACGCTCAATCCTTCTCTGTATGAGAGGACATCTGTGCCCAGCAGTGGGACGATAAAAAGGTTGTTGATGATGAACGGCGTCGGTGTCGAATTATTTGTTATCAATTTAATATTTTCGAGCTGATCTTTAGTAACATAATCACTTCTGATTGCGTTAACATCTGACCGTAGAATTTATAAATCCTTCATCAACTTCTTTACGTACGTTCTACGTAGTCAAAGCAAACTGGTGGCAATTTGTGAAGGTCATATGCCACAAAAACTGGGATTGTTCGGGATCCGTGATTTTAAACACCGTAATCGTATATTTTAGGTATTTCTGCTTTTTGTTCTTACGCCTCGATACATGTTTTTGTCTTGTCTTCGTAGAAACAAACAATAACTTTTTTGCCTCATCAATGTCTTCCTCAGAAACAGCCGACGAGCATATTTTTATTAAACTTTCGTTGTTTCGTTTCGGAGATAACAATATTACAACTCGTACACTTAAATGTAGGGTACCGTACACTTAAAGGTAGGGTAGACCGTCATAACCCGCAGGTGCGGGTTATGACGGTCTACTGTTGGGGTATTACCGGTCATTAAAAAATAACACATGGTTTCTTTTAAAATGACACAAAACATAATAAAACATTTTTTTTTTCATATTATTTAAATTTTTAATATTTAAACTGAAATTATCCTAAACATTTTTATATTTTAACCAAAAATAACTTAATTAAAAAAGAAACAAAATTATTACTAATTATTAATGTCTTCTTTGAAAATTACAAACTGAGATGCTAAGAACTCTCTTTGGCTTAGATTCAGACTTTTTTATCTTTTCATATTTGTACTAAAATAAACTCTCTTGTTTAACCAAAATAAAATAAAAGTAAATAAACAAAACAAATTAAAACCAAACATATTATTAATTATTTATGTTTAGATAATGAAAATCAAAAATTGAAACGTCTGAGAACCTTACGCTTGCTATCACAGTAATCGCATACATAGGACTCGGGGGAATCAGCACCACTGCATTCTTCATGAGTCCACCGCCCACAACTTCGGCATCTATACCATACTTCATTCTTTCCGAACTCTTTACAAATTGAACAAAATTCTCTATTTTTTGGAGAAGTTTCATGTGTTATATTTGTCTCAGGAGACTTTAATTGAAGTTTCTTTCTTTTGGTAGACAAAATTTCGTCATCTGAAGACGAAAACTCTTCAGAGGACTTTGAAGTTGTGTTCTTGCGCTGTCTTTTTTTAATATTTATACCAGCATTTTTCTTTTGAGTTGTTTTCTTGGTTGCCTTAGGGTTAGTATTTATTTTCATATTTTTATTAAGTTTCTGGTTTAATTTTAACTGTTTTTCCTCTTTCTTTTTTAGTTTGTTTTCTAGTACTTTTTTCATAGGTGTGGCTGTCATGATTGCAGAATGCTGTTTGGTGCTTGCACGTTCAGCAGTCGTTTTTGGAAGTGGCAATGGAGATAATAAAGTTTTACTTGGAGTCACGTTGCCAATATTTCCTTCTGGAAGAATATTCGTAATGTCAGAAAAATTTGCAGTAATCTGAACTGAAGTACTAATTCCAAGCAAACGATTGACCTCAGGTGCTGTTGTTGGCAGATGTCCTTGGGTCTGAATTGGAGTATTTGTTTTTGGTAGACTATTCACTTCAGGCGCAGTTGCTGCTTGATCTTGGTCCATAGTTTCGTTTTGGTCGACTGTTACAAGTCGTTTCTGGTACCCAACAGATAGTTTGAGGCCAGGAAGTCTTCTTCTCCAAAAATACTGGGGTCAATGGGAAAAATTCCAGTTGTTTTAAACCCAGACACCCCTTTTTGTATTGTTGCTGTGTTACAGTAGGCTTTGTTTAATATAGAAGCCACTTCAAACGGAGTAATTTTTTGCAGGGCGTGGCTTTTCATAAATAAATCACACTCCTTCCTGAACGCGTTTTTTAGGGGTCCATAAAACGCCACGTCTAGAGGCTGCATCCTGTGCGAGGTGTGGGGTGGAATGGAGACCACAACAATAAAATTTTCTCGACAAAACATATATGCTGCATAAGATGAGTGGCTGTAATGGTTATCTAATATGAGTAAGATAGGTTCATCAGCAGATGGTTTAGCAAATTTGACAAAATGCTTGAGCCATATTAGAAACAATTCTTCATTTGTCCAGCCATTTTTGGAGCAGTGGTAAATAGCGTCAGTAGGACCATCTTTGCACAACTGAGGTGACATTCTCTGCCGTGGGTAAATAAACATTGGAGGTATGTAGGATCCTGAAGCCGACATGGCGCAAATTATAGTTATGTTTTTTCCCCTTTCATAACTGGTAATTGATCCGACTCTCTTCTGGCCCTTTTCGGCAATGATTGTACCAGGGTCTTGCACGGTGGTCACGCCAGTCTCATCCATATTGTACACTTTAGATCCAGTAAACTTGTGTTTTTCCATAACGTCTTTCAAGTTTTGAAAGAACAAGTTAACTTCATCTTTGTTAAATGCTGTCACACGATTCATACTGGTTGCCTCTGGTTGGCGAATAGTTATTGAAGGATTTCTCTTTAAAAAACCATAGAGCCAATCTTTACCTGCTAGCTTCCTCTCCCTGTTGAAGTTGTGTTTTATGTTATGTTTCTCGGCATAAATGAAAGCTGCATTACGAACTTGCAATGGACTTAGGCCGTAAAAAAGTTTGGCTAGAAGTTTTATATTCTCAGCCATACTCTTCTCTACTTCTGGCGAAAAAGTAGAATGTCTTCCTAGAGAAGGACCTGTAACTGGAATATTCTTCTTGATGCGCTCTTGTAGCGTACTGAAGGGGATGCTGTACTTTTTGGCAGTTGACCTTAAAGAATTCCCTGCACTAACAGCTTCAAGAGCCTTTGCTAACTCTTCTTTTGTCCATTTTCCTTTCGTTGTGGTTCTTTCCCTGTGTCGCGGCATCTGTTTTAGTATAAAAATAAGACATTAATTAACAAACAAACAAATAATAAATTGTCTTACAATTCGATACGGGGTAAAACCAGTCACTGACCGGTATTGCCCGCTAAGAATGATTGCCATAACCCCAAAATACGACAACGATTTTTTTGGTTGCTTACGAAAAACGTAAATAACTTTCATAAAATTAAACAAGCACATTCGACACACTAGCAAATGTATAGTAATTAACTTTAAGAAGGATATTGATTGGTATAAATCACTTAAAGCTTACCTTTAGCCAAATTTTCAATTTTGTTACAACAAAACACGTCCAAACCTTTACACAGCTGTCAAACACACTGCGCGCGAACGAAAATGGCGCCGCTTGGTCAGTAAGTTTACTCGATCGCATACTAGATGGCGACACTAGTATCGATGGCAGAAAGTTTTTGCAAGTGTACAATTTTGACGTGACTGGCATTGCCCGCTGACCGCCATTCCTCCATCTTACCCTACTCGTATTAACATTGTTCACCGACATCTTTCTGTAATATTTTATTTAATAAAAACTTCAACTTCAACTCTTGATCTGGTCCCTGTGGATAGATACCACAATTTTGCCAATAACACGTGTAACAAATTATAGAAATTCTTTAAAAAAATATTTCACAATAATGGCGGATATCGCCAATAACAGTTGAAAAAACGGCCGCGTGAGCACTTTTTACTCTATAAAATCACGCGCTTTTATTTAGTAAACAACACTATAAATAATTTAAAAGTCCAATGAAAAATTAGCGTGACATTCATCTTAGCTTTTCCGTTAAAAAAAAAAGCTATTTTATAAAAACACTACTAAATTAATTTGAATAAAAGTACTTAATAATTAATTATATGAAAAGTTTTTAAGGTAGCCATGACAACGTCGATGACGTCTATGACATATCTCTATAGAAGACCTATTTCAGAGAGAAAATTAATCGCAAGTTTAGCACATCGCGACTATCAGTAACATGGCAAGTGTGTAGAACTGAGTTCGCGCCCTGCAATATGCATGCTCTTTTTGAAAATCTATAAATTGTTTTCAAAAGATGTAGTCGCACGCACACAAAACTACCGTGCCGAAGACTGCCGAACTGAAACGACGTTAGACGATGTACATTGTACGGCCTTCAAGCCACACCTCCGTGCCCGTCGGAGTGGGGAGCGTGAGGTTTTTTCGTTACGGAATTTCTGGATTCGGTCCCCGCGCTCAAGGCCCGCGATAGAAGCTATGCAATAGCTTAATAAAACACGTACCAAACTAACACAAACTGCACCCTAATTGCGTAACTACTGTCAATTGAACCACCAATTGGAAGAAGGGAATAAAAGGCGTTTTTGAATAAATAGATTTTTACTCATATTAGGTCTTTTCAATCGTAAAACTTTGCGTCTGGGTGAAAAAAGAAGTAAAACGGTCAAACGCCATTATAATACTAACACCCAAAAAAACTGTAAGTTGGAAGAAGGGAATAAATCATGGATTTATTTCCATTAGTGGGTAATAACTGAATTTGATTGACTGGTTAGCCGGTTGCTTAGATCATCTTCTAAAATATCAAAAAAAAATAATCAAACTACCCTAACTTTTGTATTTCTTTACATAAAGATTTTTTTACAGCTATGTAGTAAACATTGTTCATTATAAGATATTTTTTTAATTATTATAAACTAGTGCTTGACTGCAATCCCACCTGATGGTAAGCAGTGATGCAATCGTTGATGGTAAAGCGCGCTAGTTTATTAAAAGCCTATTCACTCGGAAAAACTGAGCGAATAGGAAGGAAGACGGCAGTTGAGCGAGGTGATACAATGTTAAACCCAACAACACGACCCAACGATGCTGCGCCAGAGGGAGATTGATCTGAAGAGCCTCCACGACCAAACTCCCAACACAACAATATTTGGCGAATCGTACCCGGCACACATCGCAACATAACTGCTCAGACCCGTCCTCCGTACGGCTTCACCAGACATCATGCCGGAACACGACGAATCGCTTGGCGGCAAGACTTTGTCTGGTGGGTGGTAACTTCTGCCGGCGGCCGATGTTATGGCCTACCACCGATATATCGTGGGCATTTAATCTATACGTTGAGAGTAAATCAGTTTTTTCTAATTATCTCAGTTCGAACTTTTTGTAATTGTTCTCTTCTTCCAATTGGTGGTTCAATTTAAATCATTTCGATGTATATTGCATATCCATTGCTCTACTTACATGTTCGAAATATTATGTGTCTGCTCAACAAAGTAAATAATTCTGTGAATGTTGAAGAATTGACAAAAATTAAAACCAGTGCTACTGATAGTGTTGTGCTGCTAATTTTATTGAAGTACGGAAGAACACATTTGACTAGTAAGTAAGAACAAATTATACTCATAAAGTAACAAACTGTGTAAATAACAATTTGAGTGTCCGTAAATACATAGGAAGATCCACTAGAGGGATCTGGTGAATGTTTCTCCTGTACTATTTCGACGCGCTACTTTAGAAGACTTTATTTATTAGTAACAAGTATTCTAAAGTACTTCCTACATGCGAAAGTCTGGCGGTATTACATATATTTGTGTGAGTTTAAATTATTGTTTTATAAATTATTTTATTTTAGAGCATTTTATTACCACCTAGTTAACAGTTACTTAGGTTTTTTGTACCAATTACAGAATAGCCTGTGTGTCTAGTGTGTTATCTCCCCTTTCTCGAATTCACAACTGCCTTAATAACACATTTTACTCGTACATTTAGGCCAATTTATTGAGTGTTTGGTAAGCGCAGCACGGATTTTTACGTGCTTATCTTGCAGTCCACATCTCAGTAGATCATAACCCCCCTTACGTTCACATACCATACTGTTAGCTTGCATCTGGTAACCCTACAGTAAATTATTCGTTCTGGCCACACGACATGGCCTGTCATTATCTATGGTAGACAACTGACAGCCCGCCTTGTTGGAGACGCGGACCGGCGACGAGTATATTTGATTACTGTTATTTTTGGAGGTTAAGTCTTGCAAGTAAGCATTTTCAGGTAATGTACTGTTATCCGACTAATGTGGAAAGGATAATAAATACGGTTTTGTATTAGTAACGTATTCAGTTTTATTGCAAACCCTTTTTCATTTCTGAGCTGTAGCTTACAATACAATTCTTTCAAGATTTCTTTGAAGTTCTCATGCTTTATAACCATTTTAATTCATACTCAAAACTTTTTACACGACATCTGATCATATAGAAAGAATACTTACATACAGGCACACAGGTGAATACAATTTTCTTCTTCATTCTACTAGTACATCGATCAATTTCTAGTTTTTCATCAGTGACGTATTTATTGTACCCTGCTATCACATACAGGTACCGCACATCTTCAATGCAAGCTGCTGATGTAATTATGAAGTCTCTTGTTACTATTGCACCGCCGCACATCCAGGTGTCGTAAGTTCTTTCTGATAATGATGCTTTCACTAAATACACCTATAAATAATGATTAAAATAACATCATCTACTTCTTTTTCATCAGCTTTTAGAGGTCCACTGCTAGACAAAGGCCTCCTCAATGTCCAAGGACCTTCACCAGGTCATCTGGTCATCTTGTTGGGGGCCACCCTACGCTGCGTCTTCCGGTTGGCCCTACTCCAGAAGCTCATTGCTCCAGCGGAAACATAAAACAAATAACATCATACCATTAATCTACTAATATACAGAGTGATGCTGACAATACGACAATAAATTAAACATCGTGTACTTCAACACATTCTCAGTCTACCCATAATAAATCATATAAATATGTCGATTAGTTTAGTCACAGGAAATTATTTTTATTCTTTTACATTTTCTACATGATGTACATGTTGATACGGAAGCGCTTACGGGTTAATGACCGCCGCATCCTGCGGTACCAAACTTTAATAATAATAGCGCGTAAAAAGCAAGTCAATACAGGATTACACTGTCGCCGACCGTAGGTCAGTGAACCAATATTTTTAAAGGATGTTCTATTCCGTTTGCAATTTTATGCGATTTAGTTTGTTTGAAATTTTTTTTTTTTTTATTTTTGATGCTAGGTTTTTTTCTATGGTTTAGGATTATTCCTATGAACCAGCATTGTTTGTGTTTTCATTTATTGTCGTATTGTAGCTGTAGCTATATAAAGCTTATATAGGTACAGCTCGCTAGTCTATCTATTATGAGACTAGTCATCGTTTAATCGTCGTAATCAGTGGTTTATCTAAGCTATTGATGTCCACGAAGAGTCAATAAATAAAACTATCATTAGCATTATCTGCTTATTAAATTCTTTCTGCCGGGACACAGGCTCTCCATCGAGAGGGAGTGGGACGCAAACAATCACGCGGTGGGCCCGCATCATCATCATCATCAACCTTTTTATCGTCCTACTGCTGGGCACAGGTCTCCTCTCATACAGAGAAGGATTGAGCGTAATCACCACGCTTGCTCAATGCGGGTTGGCGATTTCAGACTTATAAAGTCCAGGTTTCCTCAAGATGTTTTCCTTCACCTTCAGTCAATGGTGTCCAAGATATACTTAGAAAATACATATAACTTTAGAAAAGTTACATTGGTACTTGCCTGACCTGGAATCGAACCCGCGCACTCATACTTGAGAGGCTGGTGTTTTAACCACTAGGCCACCACGACTTTGGGTGGGTTGAGTGGGCCCAAATGCTGGTTAGCAAAAGTCACGTCTTCGAATGTAAGGTTCTAGGACTAAACCAGTTTCCTCACAATGTTTTCTTTCACCTTTTTGAGAACAGTGGCTATGAATGAAATTGTTTACTTAAAATACATCTCCTGAATCGAGCCCATATCACTGCTCTCGATATAATTAGACACGTGAGTAAATAATTAGGCATAATTACCAAATATTTTTAAACAGTTTAACTTACGGCGTATGGTTTATTTGCCGTCACTTCGCTGCCACCTTCGATTCTTCTTTTGCAATAAGACACTAAAACATAAAAAAAATAAATTTAGTTTTAATACAATTATTGGTTAAAGTCGTGGTGGCCTAGTGCTTAAAACATCAGCCTCTCAAGTACGAGTGCGCGGGTTCGATTCCTGGTCAGGCAAGTACCAATGTAACTTTTCTAAAGTTATAATATGTACTTTCTAAGTATATCTTGGACACCAATGACTGAAGGTGAAGGAAAACATCTTGAGGAAACCTTACCTTGAGGACTTTAAGTCTGAAATCGCCAACCCGCATTGAGTAAGCGTGGTGATTACGCTCAATCCTTCTCTGTATGAGAGGAGACCTATGCCCAGCAGTGGGACGATAAAAAGGTTGACAATGATGATGACGATGATTGGTTAAATCATCCACGGAATACTTTTACCTATCTGTTCTGTGAAGTCTTCAAACCCACTGTTGCGACACAGGTCTCCCCTCGGTGATACGGTGGCCGTGGACTGTTAGCTACCACGCTGGCCCAGTACGGGTTAATAGATGTCACATTTCTTAGATTTTTTTTTCTAGGACATGCTGGGTTTCTCGCGATGTTTTCCTTCACCGTGTTGAGAGCAGTGGTGATGAAATAATTTACACTAAGTACAGCGCCTCATGGGGTTCGATACTAGGTGTAGTATAGTATAGTATAGTACTAGGTGTAGTCTACAAGTTGTAAGTTGTTACAACTTGTATAATCAACTAGCGGTCGCCAGCGACTTCGCTCACGTGGAGTTAGTTATGAGCAGCGTGATGTTATATAAAACCTAAAGCCATTCTGAATTCATTAGCCCAGTCATATTAGGTAAAAAAAAAGGAGTCAACCTCGGAATGAAAGATAATAAGCTGCAAATTGGTATGAACCTTTGTTTTGTCATTCTAAATGTTGTCTCAAAAGTCACAATCGTTATCGTGTCCGCGTCTCAAGATATTCAAGGTCAAAGGTCACAAAAATCGGTTTTTCGCGAATATCTGGCTTCCTATCGGTTAAATGAGATTTGCATTTATTATAAAAGTTGTAGGCTATAAAATTCCCTACAACTTTTGTTTAAACTTTTTTTTCATACGACCAACCGTTTTGAAGGTAGAGCGCGAAGAGTGCACATCGTACAGTCATATACGGCCTAATGCAAGGTCAAGCGTGAGTTATGGTTATCAGTACGTTATAAAGTCAATTATTTACTTGGAAATTGTAATTATTAAACAATGCCCATTATTTATGTACTAACTATTAATTATTTATATTTAATTAAAGTAACTTGATTATTTATATATAATTATTCATATTTAACTATTTAAGTATAAAATATTATTAATTCTGGATTATATATTTTAGTTTGTAGGCTACTTACCTAACCTACATATCTACCTACTTACCTAAAGCTTTACCCACACTATCCAACAAACCTACCTCAATACCTAAACCCTATACCTACACTATCTTACATACTTACCTACTTTACCTAATCACTTAAATATTCAAAATTAAAATATTTATTCATTGATATAAAATTTAACCTTATTACTAATAAATAAATAAATATTATGTACAACCATACTTAAGAAATAATTAGAATTAATATTAGAACTTAAAAATCAACAAAGATACTTTTGATATTATTAAAAAAATATTATTATTATATGATTATAAATATTGTCTTCACTTCAATGTAGTTACTTACTTAAGACGTGATATGCACGTACAATACGCTAGCTCACTACGAGGCGGCGGGAGCCTGGTGATCTGTACTACAGGTTTTCCTGAAACCTACTTCAGACACCAGCTCTCACAAAGGACTTGTAAATATTTAAACTGTTATCTTAGTAGAATTGTAACTACCTTTGTGGAGAAATTAATAAATTTATTATTATTATTTCCTTTATTTCATTATAATACACTTATAAATTATATTTTTAAATATTTCTACATAAAAAATATATAAAAAAAACATTTAAAAATATAAAAAATAGTAACCCACCGGCATCGGGAACAGGGTCCAAGCTACCGGCGGTCAGGGCTCCAGAGAGAGGAACTTCCTGACAATGCGAGCCGTGTCCAGAAGTACAGCTTTCTGAATCAAGCCTTTGATCCAGCTGCCTAACGAGAGCCTCTTGAGGTGTTGGTCGAGGCTCTTGGCTATTAAGCCATTGGCTGTCACGACTATCGGCACAATGATTGCTGAATCCACCTCCCACATGTCGACAACCTCGTGAGCCAAGTCAAGATACTTGATTTGTTTATCTTTCTCGGCTTTCACGAGGTTCTCATCATGCGGGATGGTTATGTCAACAATCATTGCACGCCGCTCTGATCGATCCACCATCACTATATCAGGCTTATTGGCAACAATAGTCCTGTCAGTGATGATGGATCGATCCCAGTACAATGTGATATGGCCATTTTCGAGAACTGGGTCGGGCATATACCTGTAGTATGGCACCTCCGATTCCACAAGGTTGTATTTGAGAGCAAGTTGCTGATGAATTATCCTGGCTACAAGGTTGTGTCTATGCAAGTACTCTCCGTTAGCTAGACGAGAACACCCGGAAATAATATGTCTGATTGATTCTCCCGGCCGGTGACATGCCCGACAGATGTCAACTGTGCCGTCTTTCACAATAAATCTCCGGTAATTGTTCGTCATCATAACTTCGTCCATAATTGCACATACAAAACCTTCGGTTTCCCCAAAGAGGTCACCGAATCGTAGCCAGGCCACGGACGCTTGTAAATCTACATCAGGCCCGTGTAGGGCTCTGAGAAAGCGTCCGTGAAGCTCCTTGTTCTTCCATACCTCCATGCGATCATTGGTGTCAAGCACTGCTGGTTTACGCCAGTTCTCTTTAGCCAAGGAGAGCGGAGTGAGGCCCTTGTCAACCGCGACCACATCTCGATGCATCCCCACGTCGGTTTCTAGAAAATATTCCCTGAGACTGCATACCTCGCGATTGTGGAGGGTCTTAGCGTTTAAAAAGCCACGACCTCCACATTTTCGCGGGATATACAGCCTCATAACCGATGATCGTGGGTGATGCAATCGATTTGCAGTCAGCAGCGTACGGACCCTCTGATCCAGGGCGTCAAGTTCGGTTTGAGTCCATTTGAGTATGCCAAAAGAGTACATCAATACCGGCATGACCCAACCGTTGAAAGCGCGCACCTTGTTTCCGCCTGATAGAAGACTATTCAGTACTTTTTTCAGGCGGCCAAAGAAGCGTTCCTTCAACGATTGCTTCATGTCAGTAACATTGATGCCCAACGCTTCCGACATACCCAAATACTTATAGGTTTCGGATGCGGAGAGGGCTCTAAGGTTTATGGAACTCGTGAGTTGGGCTCCCACGGATTCCATAATCTCTCCTCGCTTTACATGCATGACCGCACATTTGTCCACACCAAATTCCATCCTAATGGAGCTACTGAAAGTTTCAGTAATTTTCAGTAGCTCCTTCAGTTGTGAATTCTTGGGAGCAAAAAGTTTCAGATCATCCATGTAAAGGAGGTGCGATATAACCTGACCACCTCTCCTCAACCGATAGCCTAGACCTGAATCCTCCAATAGTGTGCTTAGAGGATTCAATGCTAAGCAAAACCAAAGCGGACTCAAACTGTCGCCCTGAAATATACCTCGCTCGATCCTTATCGGTTCGCTATTCCTCTGAATATTTCGACATCCTGGATAGCGAAGGACTGTCCTCCATTGCCCCATACACGTCATCAGGAAGGTGCGTAGAGTTGTATCCACTTTATACAACTCCAGCACCCGCATGAGCCATGTATGTGGCACTGAGTCATAGGCCTTCTTATAATCTATCCAACATGTCGAAAGATCCTTTCGGGAACGACGAACTTGTTGGCTAATGGTCATATCAATGAGGAGTAGCTCCTTAGTACCGCGGGACCCGCTCCTACATCCATTTTGAGAGGCAGATATGATAGCGTTACTGTCAATATGTTTGTTAATTTTAGTTTTCAAAATGGATGTAAGAACTTTATAGACCGTCGGTAAACAGGTGATCGGTCTATAATTTTTGGGTTCCGCGGTGCTACCTGATTTATGAAGCAGGTGGGTTATTCCAGTAGTTAGGAACTGAGGTAACGAACCAGACACTAAGGCAGTCTGGAATTGAGATGCCAAGTGAGCGTGCGACCTTGGAAACCATTTTATCCAAAAGTTATGCAGCCCGTCCGGTCCTGGAGATTTCCAGTTAGGTAACGGACGGACTGCACGAGCTACATCTTGGGGGCAGATGGTAATAGCCCCCATTTCAGGTATTGGATCGCAGGCTCGTTCGACATCCCGAGCCCAGTCACCTTCAGTGTGACTGACAGGCACCGACCAGATACTGCGCCAGAATGAACACATGGCATCATCATCTGGTAGGCACGTGTCAGCCACACCTTGTTCTGGTCGTTCCCAGTCCCTATAAACCCACCTTTGATTGCTCTGGAAGGTGCGATTCTGGGTGTACCGTTCTACTCGTCGTTTATACCGACGAATACGGTTCGCCCATGCATACACTTTCTGCTTCAGGAAGTCGATGCGCTCCGTGATACGGGCCATATAATTCTCAGGGCTGGTATTTGTACCTGAGAATGCCCGCCTCACAAAGCGCATCACTCTAGGACGAGTATTACCCTCCCTGAAGCAGATTAGTTTACCGATGAGTGCTCTGGCCCCACCAATACGACGTTCAATCCTGTGCTGCCAAGCTGGTACTACTGGTTTCGGTCGTGTAGCTCTGGAGTCACTGTGAAATTTCACATGAGCTACACGACAAGCTGCTACAGCTGCGCAGTACAGGATTGAATGAGTATCAGTGAGGTCCTCGCAGGTATCAAAATAGTTTGATAACTGCGCATCCAGAGCAGCCATCAGTGCCCTATTTCTGTTATGCATGGGCAAACGTGGCAGGCGTGGTCTAATTTCTGCCGACATGTAACGGTATTCCCGAATCGCAGCCTCCAAAGCATTCCTTAACTCCTCATTGCACTGGGTACTTACATTTGTAGCCCTATCATTACTCCCCTCGTCAGCATAGTTTGTTGACTGCGGTGGTATCTCCGCAGTCTGCGATTGGTGAGCAATGACACGACTACTCTGCATTTCATTTCGCAGGCGATCAAGCACAGTATCATCCAACATATGATTACGCTGGATAACCCGTACCTGATCCGACAGTCGTTGAGCCGAAACGTTGACAGCTGGTTCAAGCTCCTGAAACAGAGAGAGCATTCGAACACGGTACGCGGTCAGGTTGTTTCCTCCCTCTGTAGCCCCATAGTATGAGCGCATGACGTTTTCATTGATGGATTGTGTCCATCTCATGCGCTGCACACTTCCGCCGGGAGCTGGGACCCTGTCAGAAGCCGATGGGCCTCGAGGTCCTAAGCGGTCCGGCGGCCGGCGTCCTCCCCGTCGGCGAACAGGTGGTGGCGTCGTCGGCGGAGAGAAGTACTCGTCGCTCGAGCTCGACGCAACTGCCGCAGCCGGGGTCGTCACAGCGCTTACAGTGGCGCTGGAGACCGGCGGCGGCGAGGCGGAGCTGAGCAACGAGTCCGGAGATGGTGGGCGTGCACGTTGTCTTGCGGCAGATCTTGTCAACATTTCATAATATTTAATTCACTGTTTTGCATAATAATTATGTATCGTCCGAGGTGATATGACAGATGTCACTTGCAATGATTCCGTAATTTTTATCATTGTTGTAATTTATATAGGTAGATACTTTTTATATATATTTTAAATTGTTTTTAGTTTGGTTTTCGGTTTATTGTTGTATATTTCACAGTATAGAAATGAAAAACTGATACAAAATATTATTTCTTAAATTGATAAAAATTATTATGTTGACGTTTGCTGTGTTGCCACATATTATTATTATTATTATTATTATTATATTTGAACTCACATTTTGATAAATGTATATTATGCCGTATTTAATAATAAATAAAAATATGTGTAAAATATATACTCTTACTATCATTTTAACTTAAAATAAAACTAAAATATATTAATCCAGAATTAATAATATTTTATACTTAAATAGTTAAATATGAATAATTATATATAAATAATCAAATTACTTACTTTGATTAAATATAAATAATTAATAGTTACTACATAAATAATGGGCATTGTTTAATAATTATAATTTCCAAGTAAATAATTGACTTTATAACGTACTGATAACCATAGCTCACGCTTGACCTTGCATTAGGCCGTATATGACTGTACGATGTGCACTCTTCGCGCTCTACCTTCAAAACGGTTGGTCGTATGAAAAAAAAGTTTAAACAAAAGTTGTAGGGAATTTTATAGCCTACAACTTTTATAATAAATGCAAATCTCATTTAACCGATAGGAAGCCAGATATTAGCGAAAAACCGATTTTTGTGACCTTTGACCTTGAATATCTTGAGACGCGGACACGATAACGATTGTGACTTTTGAGACAACATTTAGAATGACAAAACAAAGGTTCATACCAATTTGCAGCTTATTATCTTTCATTCCGAGGTGAAAGCCCTAATATGACTGGGCTACATGGGCTATCCAACGCAAGAAGAAATTTTTCAAATCGGACCCGTAGATATTGAGATTAGCGGGTTCAAATAAACAAACAAACAAATTCTTTAGCTTTATACAGTATGTTAAGAAAACCCTATCCGACCCGTGAAGGTGTTGTTAGGTATCGATAACTGATTCTACTAATGCATACAAAACCGGGCTAAACTTAAAAAAAATGCCCCTAAAAAAATAAATGTTATTTCGCGAAAAGAGGTAACTTAATAAATGTGCGTTTAGCACCCTTCCGCGGGCGGCGGGCGGCAGGGCACGCGGCGCGTGGTCGCATCGCTATTCGCTTATAATAATACCGGTGTTGTCACTTTTTTTAAAAATTACCAAATTTCGGGGAACTTGAAATTAATTCGCGGGAAAAAAAGATTATTTCAAAATTCATTTGTGTTGGTACTATGATGATTACGTAAAATTTTATATTATATTTGGTCATGTGGGATGGTTATGTCAACAATCATTGCACGCCGCTCTGATCGATCCACCATCACTATATCAGGCTTATTGGCAACAATAGTCCTGTCAGTGATGATGGATCGATCCCAGTACAATGTGATATGGCCATTTTCGAGAACTGGGTCGGGCATATACCTGTAGTATGGCACCTCCGATTCCACAAGGTTGTATTTGAGAGCAAGTTGCTGATGAATTATCCTGGCTACAAGGTTGTGTCTATGCAAGTACTCTCCGTTAGCTAGACGAGAACACCCGGAAATAATATGTCTGATTGATTCTCCCGGCCGGTGACATGCCCGACAGATGTCAACTGTGCCGTCTTTCACAATAAATCTCCGGTAATTGTTCGTCATCATAACTTCGTCCATAATTGCACATACAAAACCTTCGGTTTCCCCAAAGAGGTCACCGAATCGTAGCCAGGCCACGGACGCTTGTAAATCTACATCAGGCCCGTGTAGGGCTCTGAGAAAGCGTCCGTGAAGCTCCTTGTTCTTCCATACCTCCATGCGATCATTGGTGTCAAGCACTGCTGGTTTACGCCAGTTCTCTTTAGCCAAGGAGAGCGGAGTGAGGCCCTTGTCAACCGCGACCACATCTCGATGCATCCCCACGTCGGTTTCTAGAAAATATTCCCTGAGACTGCATACCTCGCGATTGTGGAGGGTCTTAGCGTTTAAAAAGCCACGACCTCCACATTTTCGCGGGATATACAGCCTCATAACCGATGATCGTGGGTGATGCAATCGATTTGCAGTCAGCAGCGTACGGACCCTCTGATCCAGGGCGTCAAGTTCGGTTTGAGTCCATTTGAGTATGCCAAAAGAGTACATCAATACCGGCATGACCCAACCGTTGAAAGCGCGCACCTTGTTTCCGCCTGATAGAAGACTATTCAGTACTTTTTTCAGGCGGCCAAAGAAGCGTTCCTTCAACGATTGCTTCATGTCAGTAACATTGATGCCCAACGCTTCCGACATACCCAAATACTTATAGGTTTCGGATGCGGAGAGGGCTCTAAGGTTTATGGAACTCGTGAGTTGGGCTCCCACGGATTCCATAATCTCTCCTCGCTTTACATGCATGACCGCACATTTGTCCACACCAAATTCCATCCTAATGGAGCTACTGAAAGTTTCAGTAATTTTCAGTAGCTCCTTCAGTTGTGAATTCTTGGGAGCAAAAAGTTTCAGATCATCCATGTAAAGGAGGTGCGATATAACCTGACCACCTCTCCTCAACCGATAGCCTAGACCTGAATCCTCCAATAGTGTGCTTAGAGGATTCAATGCTAAGCAAAACCAAAGCGGACTCAAACTGTCGCCCTGAAATATACCTCGCTCGATCCTTATCGGTTCGCTATTCCTCTGAATATTTCGACATCCTGGATAGCGAAGGACTGTCCTCCATTGCCCCATACACGTCATCAGGAAGGTGCGTAGAGTTGTATCCACTTTATACAACTCCAGCACCCGCATGAGCCATGTATGTGGCACTGAGTCATAGGCCTTCTTATAATCTATCCAACATGTCGAAAGATCCTTTCGGGAACGACGAACTTGTTGGCTAATGGTCATATCAATGAGGAGTAGCTCCTTAGTACCGCGGGACCCGCTCCTACATCCATTTTGAGAGGCAGATATGATAGCGTTACTGTCAATATGTTTGTTAATTTTAGTTTTCAAAATGGATGTAAGAACTTTATAGACCGTCGGTAAACAGGTGATCGGTCTATAATTTTTGGGTTCCGCGGTGCTACCTGATTTATGAAGCAGGTGGGTTATTCCAGTAGTTAGGAACTGAGGTAACGAACCAGACACTAAGGCAGTCTGGAATTGAGATGCCAAGTGAGCGTGCGACCTTGGAAACCATTTTATCCAAAAGTTATGCAGCCCGTCCGGTCCTGGAGATTTCCAGTTAGGTAACGGACGGACTGCACGAGCTACATCTTGGGGGCAGATGGTAATAGCCCCCATTTCAGGTATTGGATCGCAGGCTCGTTCGACATCCCGAGCCCAGTCACCTTCAGTGTGACTGACAGGCACCGACCAGATACTGCGCCAGAATGAACACATGGCATCATCATCTGGTAGGCACGTGTCAGCCACACCTTGTTCTGGTCGTTCCCAGTCCCTATAAACCCACCTTTGATTGCTCTGGAAGGTGCGATTCTGGGTGTACCGTTCTACTCGTCGTTTATACCGACGAATACGGTTCGCCCATGCATACACTTTCTGCTTCAGGAAGTCGATGCGCTCCGTGATACGGGCCATATAATTCTCAGGGCTGGTATTTGTACCTGAGAATGCCCGCCTCACAAAGCGCATCACTCTAGGACGAGTATTACCCTCCCTGAAGCAGATTAGTTTACCGATGAGTGCTCTGGCCCCACCAATACGACGTTCAATCCTGTGCTGCCAAGCTGGTACTACTGGTTTCGGTCGTGTAGCTCTGGAGTCACTGTGAAATTTCACATGAGCTACACGACAAGCTGCTACAGCTGCGCAGTACAGGATTGAATGAGTATCAGTGAGGTCCTCGCAGGTATCAAAATAGTTTGATAACTGCGCATCCAGAGCAGCCATCAGTGCCCTATTTCTGTTATGCATGGGCAAACGTGGCAGGCGTGGTCTAATTTCTGCCGACATGTAACGGTATTCCCGAATCGCAGCCTCCAAAGCATTCCTTAACTCCTCATTGCACTGGGTACTTACATTTGTAGCCCTATCATTACTCCCCTCGTCAGCATAGTTTGTTGACTGCGGTGGTATCTCCGCAGTCTGCGATTGGTGAGCAATGACACGACTACTCTGCATTTCATTTCGCAGGCGATCAAGCACAGTATCATCCAACATATGATTACGCTGGATAACCCGTACCTGATCCGACAGTCGTTGAGCCGAAACGTTGACAGCTGGTTCAAGCTCCTGAAACAGAGAGAGCATTCGAACACGGTACGCGGTCAGGTTGTTTCCTCCCTCTGTAGCCCCATAGTATGAGCGCATGACGTTTTCATTGATGGATTGTGTCCATCTCATGCGCTGCACACTTCCGCCGGGAGCTGGGACCCTGTCAGAAGCCGATGGGCCTCGAGGTCCTAAGCGGTCCGGCGGCCGGCGTCCTCCCCGTCGGCGAACAGGTGGTGGCGTCGTCGGCGGAGAGAAGTACTCGTCGCTCGAGCTCGACGCAACTGCCGCAGCCGGGGTCGTCACAGCGCTTACAGTGGCGCTGGAGACCGGCGGCGGCGAGGCGGAGCTGAGCAACGAGTCCGGAGATGGTGGGCGTGCACGTTGTCTTGCGGCAGATCTTGTCAACATTTCATAATATTTAATTCACTGTTTTGCATAATAATTATGTATCGTCCGAGGTGATATGACAGATGTCACTTGCAATGATTCCGTAATTTTTATCATTGTTGTAATTTATATAGGTAGATACTTTTTATATATATTTTAAATTGTTTTTAGTTTGGTTTTCGGTTTATTGTTGTATATTTCACAGTATAGAAATGAAAAACTGATACAAAATATTATTTCTTAAATTGATAAAAATTATTATGTTGACGTTTGCTGTGTTGCCACATATTATTATTATTATTATTATATTTGAACTCACATTTTGATAAATGTATATTATGCCGTATTTAATAATAAATAAAAATATGTGTAAAATATATACTCTTACTATCATTTTAACTTAAAATAAAACTAAAATATATTAATCCAGAATTAATAATATTTTATACTTAAATAGTTAAATATGAATAATTATATATAAATAATCAAATTACTTACTTTGATTAAATATAAATAATTAATAGTTACTACATAAATAATGGGCATTGTTTAATAATTATAATTTCCAAGTAAATAATTGACTTTATAACGTACTGATAACCATAGCTCACGCTTGACCTTGCATTAGGCCGTATATGACTGTACGATGTGCACTCTTCGCGCTCTACCTTCAAAACGGTTGGTCGTATGAAAAAAAAGTTTAAACAAAAGTTGTAGGGAATTTTATAGCCTACAACTTTTATAATAAATGCAAATCTCATTTAACCGATAGGAAGCCAGATATTAGCGAAAAACCGATTTTTGTGACCTTTGACCTTGAATATCTTGAGACGCGGACACGATAACGATTGTGACTTTTGAGACAACATTTAGAATGACAAAACAAAGGTTCATACCAATTTGCAGCTTATTATCTTTCATTCCGAGGTGAAAGCCCTAATATGACTGGGCTACATGGGCTATCCAACGCAAGAAGAAATTTTTCAAATCGGACCCGTAGATATTGAGATTAGCGGGTTCAAATAAACAAACAAACAAATTCTTTAGCTTTATACAGTATGTTAAGAAAACCCTATCCGACCCGTGAAGGTGTTGTTAGGTATCGATAACTGATTCTACTAATGCATACAAAACCGGGCTAAACTTAAAAAAAATGCCCCTAAAAAAATAAATGTTATTTCGCGAAAAGAGGTAACTTAATAAATGTGCGTTTAGCACCCTTCCGCGGGCGGCGGGCGGCAGGGCACGCGGCGCGTGGTCGCATCGCTATTCGCTTATAATAATACCGGTGTTGTCACTTTTTTTAAAAATTACCAAATTTCGGGGAACTTGAAATTAATTCGCGGGAAAAAAAGATTATTTCAAAATTCATTTGTGTTGGTACTATGATGATTACGTAAAATTTTATATTATATTTGGTCATGTGTTTACCTAACCTTTATTATCCTTATGGGTCGGACAGGGTTTTCTTAACATACTGTATATTAGTATAGATTTATAAAAAAAAATTGTACATGCAATAATCTCAATTAATTAACTTTACGGACAGACAGCAAACTCTAGTTGTCCGAAGTAATGAAAACCTGTTCGAATTATACAAAAATCTCTCCGGGAAAAGTGAGAGAAGTGAGCTCCAATAAATGTCATCAACCCCTGGCAGGAATGACTTCTCACTTTACCTTTTTTTGGTTGTGGTTGAGAAATCATTGAACAACCACTCCCGCTCCGGGCGGAGAGGAAGTGCGTGTCAGACTTTTACTGACTAAAACCCACCAGTGTTCCTTCACTTGCCTTCCAACCCTGACCCAGGAGGTATCGGTCTTCGTGGACCCCGTCACGATGTGCTGACATCTATTTGAGGCGCGCGTGAAACTGTCCGTACCGAACTGTCCCCTGCTCACCGCCCGCAAGCCCGCGCCTACGGTGGATGGGAGCTCGATAATGTCTCCGGACCGGGGACCGGGGACCTTCTCCTTTGCTAGTATCACTGCTTCGCAGAAGGAGGCGGACGGCCTGCCATGTACTCTCGCTCCGGACCATACCCTGAACGAGAGACGGACGCGAGAGATCGCCGCCTCGTTCGTTTCCTCACGCCTTATCCGAAACAGGAACCTCCCGACTCAGCCATGTCCGCTGAACACTCACTTTACCTCATACCTACCTAGTTTAACAATAGAATAGAATACTCTTTATTATGTGCACCAAATAAATTAGAGAAAATAAATATAAAGATTTTACAAAGGGTGGACACAATGGGCGGTCTTATCGCTGAGAAAGATCTTTTCCAGATAACCTTTGTATGGAATACTAACAGTTGGGAGATTAATGTAGGTAGTCTACAGTGTACATATTTACAAAAATTATACAATAAATATGTACATAAAGTGCATCATACTAGTGTTAGCGATCATAAGTGGTATTCATTAATTTAGATAGGAACACAATAATAATCACTGAGCATACAACAATATGTCAAAACGATAACCAACGGCTCTTAATTAATATGGAAAATATAGGTCTCACAGGGTTTGGACGATGTTACCAGTCTGAGTGTCAGATGTCGAAAAAGCACAGGCGCTTTTTTTGTTTTTAATATGGCATCTCCTATCCTGTGGCTGACTTAAGTGAACTTAAAGCCTCCAGCTAGGGCTACTAAAAGCTAAGCGACTCCACGCCAAACCCCTGTGCGGTAAGAACCTCGGTTTAGGGTGTCGCTAGAGAAAACAGCAAGGGACGACTGGATCGAATTAGGCAGATGTGTTCTTCCTTACTTTTAAGAGCAGCCCCATTAAAAATAATTAAAAAAATATCTCTATCGCAGGCAATTCTCCTTCGTTAGAAAAATCAGGAACACTGGATACTTACCATGACAAATCATTAAAAACAATAAGAGATTTAATTTTAGAAGAAACATTTTGAAATCCAGTCTTGATTTTTAACCACATACAAAAATTAATTGTGACTTGATGGTGTGTAACCAAGTAATAGAATTTCAGTTTAATTGTGTTTATTTATTGTTTTCATTATTTTCTGCGATTCTTATAAATTTGTGGCGACATCTATATCGTCACATGTGAACTAATATCACATAAAATTCTATGTCTCTCAAGTAGTCCACACAACTATGTAGCATAACATGTAAAGTATAAGGTGTCAACCAGGAGGGGCACACTTAACACTTCATCAATTTCTACAGTCGACAGCGACATCTGAACTCTGGCGAGTGAACAACTTGGCAGCCATCTTATCCCAAGTGTCAAATAAAGGTCAAGTGTCATATTTTTTAATTTAAATTTTCAAGATAAGGAAGTTAGATGGCGGATAGAGAATCAAACAATTTTATTTTTTTTTTCGACTGGTGTTGAATGAATATAACAAAGATTGATATGATATATGCACATGTTATTGGGATAAATGTGGTGTCTCTTCCACAAGGGCAAGAGTTGAAGTTCAAGTTCAAGTTCAAGTTTCATGATTTGTTCCCAAGAAAATATTGTATTGTTAGCTGTGATGCTTTAGGTAAGTGTTTATTACTGTACCCTACCGTATTATCTATATAAGTAAGAAGGTTTTTATGTTCTATAATTTAATTCTTTTTGGCCAAATTCTAATAAGTAATTATTCACAAATTTCATTCCAATTTCAGTTGCACACGGTGTACCCCTTCTCCGATTCCCAAACCCTGAAAAGGATCTTGATTTGTTCGCTACTTGGATAGCCGAAGTGATCATATGAAGATTTATAAGAACAAAAGAATATGTGATCACCATTTTGATCAATCAAGACAGCTGGAGGTCGTCTTATTTGTTCAGCAACACCAACAGTTAATAAGAATCGTAAGTAGAATTAAGTTAACTCAATATTTGTGTGAACACAACATTTATTACCATACCAAATTGTTCCAATTCATATTTACAATCAATTGAGGGGTGACTTTTCAAAAGGACTTTGAAAAGTTCAAAGTAAAAACTCTTCAGAGAACTCTGCAAAAAAAATGCAGTCCTTCCGAAAAGTCTCTCCTCAATAGGGTTTTGCTAAGTTGCTAATCAGTAACTTAAAAGTACCTACTCTGAAAATTGTAGAAGAAGCAGGGATTTTGGATTATTATTGCCACATTTGCATAACATGAACGCAACTAATTTACATGGTAAAAATAGAACATCTTAGTTATCTGGCTTCACACAAACTTAATTTTGCTTTAAAGCGCTATATTTATTCTCTATTTTATATGAGCCTTATTGTTTTCATCAAACTGGCCCATGATGAGGATGCAGATGAAGAAATTGCCATCGTTTTGTGTTGTTACAAAATACCCGCAGACTCTTTACTAAAGACAAAAGTTATTCAACTGGTAAGGACATTTTTAGCACAAGTGCGTGTCTGACTTTTACTGACTAAAACCCACCCGTGTTTCTTCACTTGCCTGTGTGACGGCCAGGGCCACGGTTTCTTTTTTAACCAACCCGCAACCCTGACCCAGGAGGCATTGGTCTTCATGGACCCCGTCACAATGTGAATTGGTAATGACCTTGTTGACAGTTGTCACTCTTTAACTCTATACTTACTATACTCTTTGGTGTCAACGTATGTATGAAATGAAAGAACACGGGTGGGTTGTAGCGAGTAAAACTCTGACACGACCATACTCCGCCAAAAGCGGGAGAGGTCACTAGATTATTTCCCATCTAAAATAAAAGATGTATCTATTCATATATGTACGATAAATATTTTAAGAAAAACAGCTTAGGTAAAGCGAAAATATAGCAACGACATTTTTTACGTAATTAATTAATATAAATATTAATTCAAAATTACTTGACATTTTGCATAAAATCTTTATTCCGTTTCAATGACGGTAAATATTATGTAATTGATATGAAAAAATAAGAAGGATATACAATATTTCATTTTCTTGTATTGTTAATTGTTATTACATAACTTTGCAATAAAATTATTTCCCTGTATTTTTCCACATTTTATGCATTGATTTCGTCGTCCAAGATACCACAGTGTCTCAAGACTAAAGTCTTTGACCAGTGTGTGTTGCCAGTGATGACTTTAGGAACTGAAACGTGGTCGCTCACAATGAGCCTCATACGAAGGCTCAGAGTCACACAAAGGGCAATGGAAAGAGCTATGCTCGGAAATTCTCTGCGTGATAGAATAAGAAATGAGGAGATCCGCAGAAGAACCAAAGTCACCGACATAGCTCTGCGAGTCGCTAAACTTAAGTGGCAGTGGGCAGGGCACATTGCTCGTAGAACCGATGGCCGATGGGGCAGTAAGGTTCTGGAGTGGCGGCCACGTACTGGAAGACACAGCGTAGGGAGGCCCCAACCCGGTGGACCGATGACCTGGTTAAGGTCGCGGGAAGCCGATGGATGCGGGCAGCACAAGACCGGTCAGCGTGGAAAGCCTTGGGGGAGGCCTTTGTCCAGCAGTGGACATCCATAGGCTGAAGAAGAAGCAGAAGAAGAAGATGCATTGGTTTTATCTGAAATAAATTGATTAATTATAATTATTCATGTCCACTTTATTTACCAATGAACGTATTTTTTCAATTTCTATGACTATAATAATAATAATAATAATAATAATAATAATAATTGTTTATTATTTCAGCATCAAGTAACAATACAGTCTTGTGATTGGAGCCTCCTTTTAAGCAGAAAAGCCTGTGTTAGGAGACTCCGCTCTTCCATAACTTAATAAGTTTCCTTAAGATACTTGCTTTATACAAAATTAAACTAAATAATAGTAATAAAAGAATAATAAAAAAGAGGCTTAAGGCTATACATACAGCACTCCCGTAGGCATGCGAGTGAGTAGGCGAAAGTGCGTGCGTGTGGTGTGAGTGTGTGTGTGTGTGTGCTTCTGTGCATGTGCGCGCGTGCGTGTGTGTGTGTGTGAGTGTGTGTGAGTATGAATGAGAACACGAATGAGTTAGAATATGCGCATGATGGTACAGAGATTTGGCAGATGAAGGGTTATGTTCATCTTAACATCTTAACAACGCCTCCGTTTCATCATATGTTAGTGTTTTTATCCAACTAGTTAATGATTTTTTTAATTCGAATTGTTTCTTATTATAAACATAAATTTCTTTGTTGATTCTATTGTATAGCTGAGCTGAGCGTCTTTTGTACTGCATACTAGCGAATTTGGTTTTGGTTTGAGGAACTTCAACTATAATATATTTTCTTCTTTTTAATGTAAGTCTAAGGTCAAAAGGAGTTTCTTTGTGTTTCTTAAGCACTGTTTTAATTATGTATAGTTTTCTAACCGAGAGTAAATTACTAATTTGGTAAAGTTTTTGCGTAGGATATCTAAGGTTTTTAAAATACATAAGTTTTATCAAAGCTCGTTGACTCCGCTCAAGGTTAACGAATTTTGTCTTAGCTGCACCCCCCCAAATGGGGATGCAGTACACTAGTACCGACTGTACTAAAGCTACATATATTTCGTTTAATAGATTTCTGGAGGTATTTGAATTTGTGGGTACTTTTTTTGATACGATGTATCTCAGCGTCTTGAAAATCCAGCTCAATTTCCTAATTCTATTAGTGACCTGTTCTAGATGGGGGTACCACGTGAGTCTCTGGTCAACAATAACACCAAGATACTTTGTTTGTGACACCCTGAGCAGTGTCGGACATTGACAATTAATTGAGTCATCACATGTATGAACCCTTATATTAAAATCATTATTTGGTTGTGTTTTGTGCGATTTACTGAAACAAATGTAGTTCGTTTTAGCTGTATTCAGAGTGAGCAGGTTATTTTTGAGCCATTCTGCTATTAGGGACATACCGGTTTCAGCACTTCGGGCAACTTCCTGCCAAGAATTCTCGGAGAATACTACAGCAGTGTCGTCAGCATAGGAAAACACTCTAGTGTTATTGATTTTAAGATTGCAGAGGTCGTTTATGTAAAGCAGGAACAATGTGGGGCCCAATACACTAAACGACTATGGTTGTTTCACCTATGGATTTCTCTTAAAATATTTCGTGTACCTATGAATAAATACACCATACACGGTGTGTCATTTTTATCATATCTAGAATAATAAATTATATTAATAATAATACAGGATAAACAGAATAGCCATACCATTGGACTAAAACGAATTCATTGATAAATTACATGCACAGTACCTACTTAGAGTGTAGCTATGTGATTTTAATTACAATATGAGTTAATCAATTGAAATATCATTTTTCAAAAATTCCTGTTTTGTTAGATCTAGTGCACAAAGTTTACTTCAAACGTTGTACTTACTTAATGTACTTCCTGGATTAATGGGTTATCCAACGCAAAAATAATTTTTCAAATCGGATCAGTAGTTCCTGAGATTATTGCGATCAAATAAACAATGATTGAATTATAAATGATGATTAAAGATTTTTTTTAATAATTATAAACTAGCGCTTGACCGCAATCCCGCCTGATGGTAAGCAGTGATGCGATCATTGATGGTATAGCGCGCTAGTTTCTTAAGAGCCTATTCACTCAGAAAAACTGAGCGCATAGGAAGGAAGACGGTAGTTGAGCGAGGTGATGCAATGTTAAACCCAACAACACGACGATGCGGCGCCAAAGGGAGATTGATCTGAAGACCCTTCACGACCAAACTTCCAACACAACAACATTTGGCGCTTCGTAGCCGGCACACATCGTAACACAACTGCTCAGACTTGTCCTCCGTACGGCTTCACCAGACATAATGCCGGAACACGACACGGCAAGGCTTTGTCTGGTGATGATGAAATTATAAATTAGTATAGATTATTTTCGAGACGGTAAAAACAGTCGCTTTACTTTATGTAAATTATTTCACCACCACTGCTCACTGCTGCAGGAAAACGTCGTGAGAAAAGCAGCATGTCCTAGAGCTAAAAAAATTCAAAGACATGTGACATCTACCAACCCACACTGGGCCAGCGTGGTAGATTACGGCCCACTCCCTCTCATGGAGAGGAGACCTATATCCCAACAGTAGGCTTTTTTTTGTTTTTTTTTTTAATAATTATAAACTAGCGCTTGACCGCAATCCCGCCTGATGGTAAGCAGTGATGCGATCGTTGATGGTAAAGCGCGCTAGTTTATTAAGAGCCTATCCACTCAGAAAAACTGAGCGAATAGGAAGGAAGACGGCAGTTGAGCGAGGTGATGCAATGTTAAACCCAACAACACGACCAACGATGCTGCGCCAAAGGGAGATTGATCTGAAGACCCTCCACGACCAAATTCCCAACACAACAACATTAGGCGCAACGTACCCGGCACACATTGCAACACAACTGCTCAGACCCGTCCTCCGTACGGCTTCGCCAGACATCATGCCGGAACACGACAAATCGCTTGGCAGCTAGGCTTTGTCTGGTGGGTGGTAACTTCTGCTGGCAGCCGATGTTATGGCCTACCACCGAGAAAAGGATCTAAAACAGGTCATGATGGAAGACGATCTTTTCTTGATTGGCCTGGGTCTTGGATGTTTATCTACATATGTATTTATTATAAATATAGTATGGTTGAGTTAGTATCCCATAACACAAGTCTCGAACTTACTTTGGGGCTACCTCAATCTGTGTGATTTGTCCGTATATATTTATTTATCCATACGGAGCAAGGGTTGGTCATAAGTTATTTGCAATAGAAAAATAACGTTGAAGCATTCAGTAGAAACTTGTTACATACTTAACATAAACAATAACATCAAACGTTTAATGTAAAAAAAAGTGTTTAATTCCGGAGGGGATGTTGAGGACGCACTGCAATTTTTGATGGAATTTGCATTGGATTTTTAAGAGGTTCCACTCTAACGGAATACCATAACGTTACTGGGTGCCTTTGATGTCCTGAAGGACTTTGACCTGCTGGATACCTATTATTTCCTGGGTACCTTTCATTCCCCTGGGGAAAAAGTTTTTCTGGAGGCCGATTGTTAACTGGGAAACTTTGTATTCCTGGAAGGCGGTCATTTACTGAGAAACTTTGCTTCCCTGAGATACTTTTATTTTCTGGATCTCTTCCCTTTATTTTAAACCTTTCTTTATGTGTATTACTATCAATATTCATTTTATTTGATTCTTCTTGATATCCGTTATTTATGGGGTCATTCGCTATGCCAGATACACTTTTATTTTCCGAATATCTTTCTATTATTTGAAACCTTTCTTTAGCTGCGCTACTTATTATTGCTGGATTTTTATTAGCTAAAAACGTGTTATTTGAATCATATTTAGTTCCTTCTTGATTGCTTGGAGTTTCTACATTCATTATATTATCCACATTATTTTGTTGCAATGGTTGGTTATTATTAGTTAAATACTTAAGACCTGGTGAAATTTTTTCTTTAGGCATTCTTCCGACGTTTTCAGTCTTTGCAGGTCTGTAAAATTTATATGTTATTAGTTATACATATATACAATAATACTAAGATCATGCATCGGAAAGCAGGTTAAGCCGTTGCAGTTGGTCCCGATTGCCATACGAACATCTAATGGCAGTCGTTACGGGTTGTTGGAGTCCTCAAAAGTCCAACAATTGATCTAATTGCAATGCTTCGAGATCGCCTTCGGGTTGTGGAGGTCAAACGGCAGTCGCTTCACGGAAAATATCTAAGTTTAGCCAAAATCAGCAGTTAGACGGGTAAAGCAGACCCCAGACTCCAAGCCTGAAAAACTTTGGATTCGGCTGGGATAAACGCTGAAATGATGACGATGAAAAATACCTACTAAGAATAGATAGTTACTACATGTATGAACAAACCAACCAAATAACTTTTTAACGACACGGTTAGAGAAGTGCCACCTCATTATATTTCTCAGTATTTTTAAGTTATTTTCAATAGGGATGTTTCCTGGGTTTAAAAAAACGATTCTATTTAGTCCGTCATTCAGATTATAGAAAAATATTGGATACGTATATTTTGTTTCATCAAATCAATTTTTTTTTGCGTTGGATAGCCTATTAATCCGGGAAGGCTTTAGGCGATATAACATCACGCTGTGACCAATAGGAGCAGAGCACATAAAAAAACATATCAAAACCTACGTCGGTGAAACCGCGCGGCGCAGCTAGTACTAAATGAATGTATGTTTCTTTCTTTCTTTCTAGATAGATAGATAGGTATTCTAGCTCCAGTATGCCAACATTGGTGGTAGATGGATTTAGTTTGACCGTTAATATTGTTATTACCTTCCAGGGTAGTCGTCCCACGTTATTGTTCGTTCGATGAGTTCATAGCCTCTTTCGCTGGCTGGTCTGTCACATAGATCGCTTCTGTTGAAAGAATCATAGGCTTTATTGGGTGTCAGTTAAAAAAAGATGACTTATTCTTTTGTCTAGCTCTTTTGGATGCAAATGAAATGAAAAGAAATCGTTTATTATGCAAGTAGGATCATTGATCTGTGACTGATCAGTTTACACGTCATATTTTTTTAAACTAACTGGAGCCTGCATTTCCTAACTGACTACCTCTGAGAAGAAAAGCTGAATCAACTCAGGGATCATAGTCTTTTTTCTTTCTTTATACATAACAATCAATTTACGTGATTTAAAAAAAAATGATTAAAATGTCATAATTGTAGCATAATTACGTATATTGCTTAATGACATTGCTTAGTAGAGTGAGCAGCTAGCTTTATTGTTTTCTAAATAATCTGAGAATCAAGTGTGTTTGAGGCCCTGGGTTAAGGGTTGCGGTTGCAATTAAACCAAGTTAATGAATATGTCATAAACATACATATACAATAAGTTTATAATGCATATTAATTAGAAAGATATATACTGAATAAAAACATTGACACACAAATACATTTCACAAAAAACATCAAATACACAAAATTGGGCTTAGAAATGCTAATGAAATACAATTATACTCACCACACACTAACCATGGCAAAAAAGTATAATGTACGAAGGTGCAGCATTGTACAATAAGTTACCAAAAAAAAATTATAAACGCAAAGTCTATGTCAATTTTTAAAAAGCATTTAAAATTGCATATATTCAATCAAGCGAGCGCACCTTAGTACATGCCACGTCTAGTTGTGCGTGCTCCATGTTGTGTTAGCAATCTGCCCTACATATTTTTGTATAGTGTCTTTTTTCTAAACTGTTACTGTACGTCTTAAATATTGTTTAAATTAGTGTTTAAAAATTTCTCATGTAAGTGAATTATTTCTTATGGGAAATAAAGATATCTCAAACCTCAAAAAGGTTTTAATATATCAAATGACTTTTCCCGCACCGCCCAGAGCGAAAAAGGTCATTTGATGATTTCTGATCCAGAACAAAAAAAAGGTCCTGGGTTTGATCTTTAGAGCAGACGTTGTTATTAGGGTTCATATCCCCTCCAGATTATTTCCACTAAATAATTTAATATTTAACACCAACTCTGAGAAAACAGGCGTAACGTTTAGTTAAAACAATATCTGTATAATATATACCTACTTGGGCATCTACGCAAGTTTAAATAGTGTTCTTTGAATACTTAAAATTAAGAACTTCCAATCTTCAATTCATGTATCAAAGTGACAAACAGAAAGGAAAAGATATGAAATTATCAACTCGCCTGCGATTCGGAAATTCCGAATTTAATATACAATCCAAAAACAATCCCGTACATAAAGTGCTTGTATATAAGTACGGTCCCATGCATTCCAATTTATCAGACACTTTGAATACAGATGCTATTCCAATAAGGATCTCGCGAGCACCGACCCACGTGACAAGCGGGCCGCCATGGTCATTCTGAAGACAGACAAAAATAAAAAAGTATGAAAACTGAAATCATTAAAAAACACAGAATAGCCTTTTCCCCGTCCAACAAAAGTCAACGACGTTAAAGTTTCACTTCAAAATACGTTTATTTGCGACAAACAGAAGGCAAACACAAAAATATGGGGTATTACTATCATTAAGTAGATAAAAAAAAATATTTTCCTGATTGTTACTTTGTAACGCTAAAATACATTGACTAACAGTTTGATATTCAATCAATCAATCAAAAGTCTTTTCTTTAGAGTGAATACTACTTCAACTCTTCAATGGCCCCTGTGGTTAGATACCACAATTTTGCCAATAACACATGTAACAAATTATAGAAATTCTTTAAAAAATTATTTCACAATAATGGCGGATATCGCCAATGACAGTTGAAAAACCGGCCGCGTGAGCCGACTACGAAGAGATTTGATGCAAAGCCATGATGTGGCCACTATGCTGCGATATTTCAATGTTCTTTATGAATTATTCACTGAATGCACTTTTTACTACATAAATCACATGCTTTTATTTAGTAAACGACACTATAAATAATTTTAAAAGTCCCATGAAAAATGCGCGTGACACTCATCTTAGCTTTCCTGTCAAAACTCAAAATCAAAAGTCATTTATTCAGATTAGGCTGACAATCACCACTTTTTGAACGTCAACATTGCATAAGACAGTCCCCCAAAACGCCCGCCCTTCGCCACTTCCTACTGCTTTCGCTGGGAAGAAGTGGCGGAACCCAGTAGCACAACTGTCTGTTAAATTTAAAAAAAACAGATGACTTTATACAATACTATGTATAGTAATGAAACAACGAAAACACTACAACGATGAAATTATTTACCATATGCCAGCTAGCCCCGCCAAAATATCATTAAAATGGAAATGTAAACATTTTTTTTTAATAATTATAAACTATTGCTTGATCGCAATCGTTGATGGTAAAGCGCGCTAGTTTAATAAGTCCATTCACTCAAAAAACTGAGTGAATAGGAAGGAAGACGGCAGTTGAGCGAGTTGATGCATTGTTTAACCCAGAGGGAGATTGATCTGGAGACCCTCCACGAACAAACTCCCGACACAACAACATTTGGCGCATCGTACCCGGCACACATCGTAACACAACTGCTCAGACCCGTCCTCCGTACGGCTTCACCAGACATCATGCCGGAACACGACGAATCGCTTGGCGGCAAGACTTTGTCTGGTGGATGGTAACTTCTGCCGGCAGCCGATGTTATGGCCTACCACTGAGAGGTAAGTAAATAAGTAAAAACTTATTACCTAAATAAAATACAATTATATGAACCTATATAAAGTGTCAGTAAGCTGATTCTGGAGAGGGAACACACATTAACATATTAAATGGTAAGTATATATATCTACCTGGCAAAAACCACTTCTTCTCGCCTGTGTCTTGTTGAATTCACTCGCAGTCAATTTATTCGTTTTGTTAGACCCTCTGCTATATCTTCGTGCATCATCATCATCATCATCATAACTTTCTTCGGAACTCCGTTCTTCACACTAAAAGAGGGCTTTTTGTATTGAAAATTTTATTTTATAATAACAGGGTCCCTAGTCTGCTATTTTTATAAATGGGTCCATCCTTTATAGCAGAACTTTTTACGTCATAATTTTATTTTGCATAGCAACGGATATCGTAGAAAGTTTACAACCAGAATCATCTTTTGGCATATATTTTAACACCAAAATAAAGGTTTTTCTGGTACGCATGAGACGAGTGATACCGTCGCCACAAGATTAAATATGTAAAAAAAGGCGCGTGCGTGACTGGTTCATCATCATTTTTTTTTTTATAATTATAAACTAGCGCTTGACCGCAATCCCGCCTGCCGGTAAGCAGTGATGCGATCGTTGATGGTAAAGCGTGCTAGTTTATTAAGAGCCTATTCACTCAGAAAAACTGAGCGAAAACGAAGGAAGACGGCAGTTCAGCGAGGTGATGCAATGTTAAACCCAACAACACGACCAACATTGCTGCGCCAAAGGGAGATTGATCTGAAGACACTCCACGACCAAACTCCCAACACAACAACATTAGGCGCATCGTACCCGGCACACATTGCAACACAACTGCTCAGACCCGTCCTCCGTACGGCTTCACCAGACATCATGCCGGAACACGACAAATCGCTTGGCGGCAAGGCTTTGTCTGGTGGGTGGTCTCTTTCATGGTACGCCAACAAGCTCGATCCTGAGCAGTACTCCGCCAGCCGCTACCAACCACCTTTTTGATGTCGTCGCTCCATCTCGCCCAAGGGCGTCCTACACCACGTTTGCCGAGATCCGGGCTCCACTCGAGGACTCGTTTACTCCAACGGTTGCCGGCCCGGCGGCATATCTGACCAGCCCATTGCCAGTTCAGCTTGCTAATCCTCTCGGCTCTGTCGGTGACTGTGGGCCTCTGTCGGATCGGGACCTCATTTCTGAGCGGCTTTAAACTTATGGACTAGTCTGACCGTTAGTGTCCACGTCTCGGCTTCGTAAGTCATGACGGTTAGGACGCACTGGTTGAAGATTTCAGTCTTCAAACATTGAGGTATGGGCAACGAAAATACCCGACCAAGTTTACCATGCTGCCCATCCCAGCTGGATCCTTCTACTTGCCTCCTTCTCGAAGTTGTTTTTCCCTAATTGCAACGTTTGTCCGAGGTATACATTTTCTGAAACTACTTCGAGCGGTATTCCGTTTACGGCAACCGGTCCCTGAGTAACCCATTCATTGAACATAATTTTGGTCTTGTCTAAGTTCATCCAAGCTCTTGCTGCGTTTCCGCCATAATAACGATATCGTCCGCAAATCGCAAGTGTGAGATGACTGACTGTATGCCACACGGCACACGAGTGTGACGTGACTGGTTAATTTTGAATATTGTGATTTGTTTTACATCAGTTCGTTAATTACTCTACTATTTTTTGAAGTTGATTAGTCGATCGGTATCCTGATAAATTATGTTTTTTTTTTAAGAGCGGGTAATACCGACTGGTATTGCGTTTGCCATAGCGAGCGACCGTTAACGCGGACATTCTTTGCTCAAGCTTCGATCGAGTGTGTTGATCATACTCAAACCCGGTGGCTCTTATCTGTTTTACTCTGAGATTATCATTGTAATCCCTTAACATTAAATTGATCTAAGTGTCTGTACAGTTAAAATAATATGAATCGAACATCACACTATAGTTATTGTTCAACGTTTTCTCAAAACACCGCCCATGATGGATGCTCATGGGATGAGAAGACATCTCAGCTGTCCGGAACTTCGGCCCCCGCCTCCTGACGTTTTCCCGTGATGTTATACAGTATGTTAAGAAAACCCTGTCCGACCCATAAGGATAATAAAGGTTAGGTAAACACATGACCAAATATAATATAAAATTTTACGTAATCATCAAAGTACCAATACAAATAGATTTTTGAAATAATCTTTTTTTTTCCCGCGAATTAATTCCAACTTCCCCGAAATTTGGTAATTTTTAAAAAAGTGATAACACCGGTATTATTATGAGCGAATAGCGATGCGACCACGTGCAGCGTGTCCTGCCGCCCGCCGCCCGCGGAAGGGTGCTTACGCACATTTAGTAAGTTACCTCTTTTTGCGAAATAATATTTATTTTTTAGGAGGATTTTTTTTTTAAGTTTAGCCTAACAACACCTTCACGGGTCGGACAGGGTTTTCTTAACATACTGTATATTTTAATTTTGGGTTGTTAAAATGTGACTAATAAAACAACACTTACTGAAACACCTTCGAAACCCAATAACTTTTGTTGTTGTGACGTACATCCGTTTTGAATAGGTAAACTCGGCAGTATAGTTTCCCCGGCATCATCAATGTTGCCTTTACCTAACGAGCAGATCATGTATGTATTGATGACCTTGCTCATATTCTTATAATCAGCAAAATGCTCAATGCAAGCTGTTTTATTCAGTAATAGTGCTGGGGCATATTTTAGTGTGTGTTGATTGTAATTGGTGGGATCTCCTTCCTGAAAATATGGAATATATCAGCCCCCTAATCGGCGAAAACATTTTTGTCAAATGATTGCGACTAGTTGGCATCAGTTGGGTTCGTTCGGACCGCCCATTGGTCCGTTCGGTCCAAACGATCCCAACTAGTCACAATCATTTGCCAAAAATGTTTTCGCCGATTAGGGGGCAGGTTAATAATTTATAATAAAAATATATTAATATTCTAACAAACTTAAACATGAGCTGAAGAATTCCTCCGCATTAAGACGACGATGTAGTACCACTTACATGCCGGCGCCGAAGGAACAGATGTATTCGTAAGTTTTCGCAGCTACAATAGTGTAGTTTATCAAAATCAACCTTTTTATCGTCCCACTGCTGGGCACAGGTCTCCTCTCATACAGAGAAGGATTGAGAGTAACCACCACGCTTGCTCAATGCGGGTTGGCGATTTCAGACTTGAAGTCCAGGTTGCCTCAAGATTTTTTCCTTCACCTTCAGTCCAAGATATACTTAGAAAGTACATGTAGCGGTACTTACAAACGCCACAAAATGAACGACGCGTCATACTGACGTCACACGAATTCTACATCTCGCAATCAGAGTTTACCGTGCAATTAGTATACATACAACTTGCCAATTTCAACCATCGGGCAAGTGCCCGCCAGACATAACACCCGTCTGGTTGGAGGATCCTCCCTTTTCTATGGAGGATGAGTGAGCTTTACTCCCTGTTCCTCATGCCTCCACAATGGTGACCCCGAGCATGAACGTCAGCGCAGCCTTCGTGCAACAACTTGAGCGTGACGTCATCATCATCACTCCCGCAAGCTTCATCGGCGAATCACCCACCCAGCCAGCACCCACTTCTTCAACGGGTATCCTGACCACAAGCATGCAGCGACCGCGCATACCTGGTCATCACCCTCAACCTCATCAGCAACCTCGACGCAGCCTCAACCCGGCGCTGTACGACATCCGATGCACTGGAGTACAACGCAGCGCCCCACCACCCCCGACTCACTGGGGAATCTTCAAAGACAGTTCCGACTCACCGTGAACTACGCGGCAACCGGTTCCGACTCACTGGAACCTCAGCTGGCCTAGCAAGAATCACAAGATACAAGACTCAGCCCACTATCGACCTCCGGTCTCCGGAGGGGAGTGATGTAGCGGTACCTACAAACGCCACAAAATGAACGACGCGTCATACTGACGTCACACGAATTCTACATCTCGCAATCAGAGTTTACCGTGCAATTAGTATACATACAACTTGCCAATTTCAACCATTGGGCAAGTGCCCGCCAGACATAACACCCGTCTGGTCGGAGGATCCTCCCTTTTCTATGGAGGATGAGTGAGCTTTACTCCCTGTTCCTCATGCCTCCACATACATATAACTTTAGAAAAGTTACATTGGTACTTGCCTGACCTGGAATCGAACCCGCGCACTCATAATTGAGAGGCTGGTGTTTTAACCACTAGGCCACCACGACATGTCAATAGTGTAGTTGACTAAAAAAAACTAATTAGTCCGTCAGTCAGATTTCCAAAAAATACTAGACACGTATTTTTTCTTTTTTCATATAAACAAAACTCGTGTGACGTCACTGCACACTACACTTTTTAGCGAGCAGTGACTTCACCAGCCACCACTCCTGATCTTTGATGCCTTTTAAATTTTTCAATATAAAACACAGGCGTGTCTTTTCACCGCCAAAAGGAGCCCGTTCGCCTTTTTCAGAATGTATCCTTGGAGTGCACCCACCGCCTTCAGCTTTTGGGAGTTGAGATTTCCTCGAACCTTAACTTTGGGCGGTTCATTGAGTCCAAGGCCAGGGTGGCTGCCAGAAAACTAGGCGTCATCGCGAAGGTCCGGCGGTACTTCACACCAAGGCAGCTTCTAATTTTGTATAAAGCACAGGTCCGCTCGTGTGTGGAGTACTGCAGCTACATTTGGGCTGGTGCTGCGAAATGTCACCTTGCCACTTTGGATTCAGTGGAGAGGCGTGCGAAGAGGCTGATTGGCGACCCAGACTTAACTCGAAACGGTCTCCAAAGCCTGGAGCACAGGCGTAGAGTAGCCAACCTTTCGGTCTTCTATAGGATGCATTCTGGTGAGTGTGCAAGGGAATTGCATGATTTAATTCCCCCATCTCCGTTCCATCATCGGACGACCCGTCGTACGGCGAGTTTCCACCCTTACGTTGTTGACACCACTGCGATGCGGACGAAGCCTTTTGCTTCTTCCTTTATACCGCGTACATCGAGGGACTGGAACAATTTGCCAGCGTCAGTGTTTCCGTCACACTACAACTTGAGTGTCTTCAAGGCTAGAGTGAATAGGCTCTTAATAAACTAGCACGTTTTACCATCATCGATCGCATCACTGCTTACCATCAGGCGGGATTGCGGTCAAGCACTGGTTTATAATTTATAAAAAAAATAAAATAAATTGATTTGATAAAACAAAATATACGTATCCAATATTTTTCTATAATCTGACTGACGGACTAAATAGAATCATTTTTTTTTACCCAGGAAACATCCCTATTGCATTTAGATACTGATAAATTGTTTTGCTCTGTTGCTCGGCTATCGTTTAAATATTCTTATTATTTTTTCCTCTGGGTGATATTCTCATAGATCAGTCGGATTCTAACTAATGTTCCATCTCACACCCATATTAGGGTTCATTACATAATATAATAAATATTCTTACCATACGCCAACCAGTCGTGTGACCCCATCCAAGAACCAAAGCATCAATACCGGCCTCTTGATATTTCTCCTCATAGTTGATAGCTATCGTAGTAGGCCTATATGAACATAATGTATCGTACTTCGGATCATCGAAGTCAAACGGTGTGTTCACCTTGACCAGAGCAATGTCTATGAAAGACCAATAATCTACTTCTGCATATTTTAGTTCGTAACCTGAAATCGAATCATAATTACGTAGAGCAGTTGTGTTGCGATGTGTGCCGGGTACGACGCGCCTAATGTTGTTGTGTTGGGAGTTTGGTCGTGGAGGGTCTTCAGATCAATCTCCCTTTGGCGCAGCATCGTTGGTCGTGTTGTTGGGTTTAACATTGCATCACCTCGCTCAACTGCCTTCTTCCTTCCTATTCGCTCAGTTTTTCTGAGTGAATAGGCTCTTAATAAACTAGCGCGCTTTACCATCAACGATCGCATCACTGTTTACCATCAGGCGGGATTGCGGTCAAGCGCTTGTTTATAATTATTAAAAAAAAAGCAGGTTTTCTTGTTATCACTTTCGCAAAGTGGTGGATCTAGGCCACTTAGTAGTTGCAACTTCTGAGCTTTAAATTCTAGGTTCGAACTCCAAGTCAATAAAATGCTATCAGGATTTTAAATTGAACATTGCTTAGAAGCAGCCCGTAGTCGGATTGAGTCTGGTTGATCGCGGGTAAGCGTACCCGCCACTCGTAACAAAAACAACATAGAACCCCTTTAAAGACCACAAGGGTTATGTTTATTTAAGATTTGGTTTAAAACGGTCTCTAAAGCCTGGAACCTGGCGACAGGCACAGAGTAGATGGCCTGTCGGTGTTGCTATAGGATGCATTTCGGAGAGTGTGCGAGGTAATAGCATGACTTAATTCCCCCATCTCCGTTCCATCATCGGACCACCCGTCGTACAGTGAGTTTCACCTCGTCTTTTATGCCGCGTATATCAAGGGACCGGAACGATTTGCCAGCGGCGATGTTTTCGTCTGACTACAATTTTAGTGTCTTCAAGACTAAAGTAGGCTCTTAATAAACTAGCGCGCTTTACCATCACCGACTGCATTAGTGCTTACCATCGGGCGGGATTGTGGTCAAGCACTAGTTTTTAATTATAAATACCCTTACCAAGCATACTCACCCTTAGGTGAACAAGTATATACGGCTCTCTTCTTCATTTCTGAGGTACATTTATCTGTTTCGATTTCATTGTCAGCAACATAGTTCCTGTAGCCAGCAATGACGTACAAGTGATCCACATCGTGGACGCATGCTGCTGACGTCACGACGAACTCACTGCTGACAATCGCACCCCCACACAGCCAGTTTTCATAGTTTGCTTCTGAGATGGGTGCTTTAACCAAATATACCTGAAAGTATTATTAACAGAAGTAGGATTGATTAATTGGATTGTCAAGTAATTATTTCTTTTCCGAGAATCTTATTACTATTGTCTCTTAAGTATCATTCCAATACTGTATTTTATTTAAGGCGTATTTGTTTTTGTATTGTTATTGTTATCCTTTTCTATTTGCATAAACCGTGCAAGTACTTATGTACTTGCACGTCACCTTATACAATTTGTGTGTCATACCTTGAGGAACCCTGGCTCCTAAAACACAGGCTTTTGTCCTAGTTTAGGAGGCATCAGTTGACCTTTTAAAGTGACTCCCTGTACAGACGTTTTTGATCCTGTGTACATATGTGTGCTTTTAAAGTGTACTAATAAATTATTGTTATTATATTATTATTATTATATATTTGTTAGGGCGATGTATTATGATCGGCTGTTTTCATTTGTATTTTTTCTTATATTATTATTTCTGGCTCTTGTAACACAGGTGTATCACCTAGTACAGAAGTCAGGGACTCCACACTTTTTGTAACCAATTCTTGTATCATCATCATCATCAACCTTTTTATCGTCCCACTGCTGAGCACAGGTCTCCTCTCATACAGAGAAGGATTGAGCGTAATCACCACATTTGCTCAATGCGGGTTGGCGATTTCAGACTTAAATTCTTGTATCATCATCATCATCAACCTTTTATCGTCCCACTGCTGACCACAGGTCTGCTCTCATACAGAGAAGGATTGAGCGTAATCACCACGCTTGCTCACTGCGGGTTGGCGATTTCAGATTTAAAGTCCAGGTTTCCTCAAGATGTTTTCCTTCACTTAGAAAGTTCAAATAACTTTTAGAAAAGATACATTGGTATTTGCCTGACCTGGAATCGAACCCGCGCACTCATACTTGAGAGGCTGGTGTTTTAACCACTAGGCCACCACGACTTATATACTTACTTATATGCCTGTATAATAAAGATTTATTATTATTATTATAAGTCAGGATTAAAGCAGAAGAATGATGATGGGCCTGTATTGGCCCACGGCAAGGCAAAGGTCAGTCTAAGCTATCTATGTTATTTAGCTGGAAAGTCCTCTCTTCCCTTATTCCACTGTTTCCAGTCCACTGGGACTGTGGGCTTTAAGAAGTGTAATGTTATATACAAACAGTTTCCGAAAATGTATGTACATTTTCCCCCCGACCCATGAAAGTTTGCTTAGAGATTTTTTGTGTAAAAATGGGAATATATACAATATATGAAGAAAACCCTGTCCGACCCATAAGGATAATAAAGGTTAGGTAAACACATGACCAAATATAATATAAAATTTTACGTAATTATCATAGTAACAAAACTAATGAATTTTGAAGTAATCTTTTTTTCCCGCGTATTAACTCCAAACTTCCCCGAAATTTGTTATTTTTTAAAAAAGTGACAACACCATTTGTACTGTATTATTATAAGCAATGTGACCACGTGCCGCGTGCCCTGCCCCCCTTCGGCCGCGGAAGGGTTGCCTACCGTACATGTATTAAGTTACCTCTTTTCGCGAAATACAATTTATTTTTTAGGGGTTTTTTTTTTTAGTTTAGCCGTGCTTTGTGGGCATTAGTAGAATCAGTTATCGATACCTAACAATGCCTTCACGGATCGGACAGGGTTTTCTTTTCATATTGTATATATGTGTACATAACGTTACAGAAGGAGTGCAGCTCAGTATATTCCACACATACATATTGTTTTCACTAATATTATTGTACCTTTCTTTTAATATCATGGAAAGTTACTGTCTTACCACATATCTTCTGTCTCTTGTTACTTCTTCACCATCTTTTATTCTTCTTTGGCAATGAGACACTAAAATAACAATGTGTTTATTAAAACCTAGCTAATGCTCTCAAGTCGTGTGGTATTTATTATTCCTTTAATTAAGATTTTATACATCGCTTTACCTTTTATGCTTCTTCATTCAATATATCGTCATCATCAACATCAACCTCTACTCGTCCACTGCTGAACATAGGCCTCCTTCATGGCACGCCAACAAGCTCGATCCTGAGCAGTTCTCCGTCAGCCACTATCAGCCAGCTTTTTGATGTCGTCGCCCCATCTCGTCCAAGGGCGCCCTACGCTACGTTTGCCGAGACACTGTCTACACTCGAGGACTTGTTTACCCCAATTCAATGTATACTGATTCGGAACAAACAGGGTGGTTAGCAGAGTACTATTTTGTATTGTTTTGTGCGTTGATTGCAGTGAGTTGTAACATTTCACCATCGTAATTTAGAATAGTATCAACGCAATCTCTAAAAAATATTATTTTATAGATACGGTTTTCGTAAGGTTTGTCCTATATGTTGACCAGCACTCTAATTACGCAACACACCAGTACTATCAGTTGAAATCATTTTAAAGCTTATTGATAATCCATTGCTCCCTATGTTTGAAAATTTATCTGCGCAACTATGTAAATAACGCAATCAATGTTGTTGAACTGTCAAATATTTGTATCAATAGCTTGATAATTTAAAAGAGTGTCCATGGAGTTTCTTGCCCGTTCTTCTCCATAGGTACCTACTCTTTGGAATGGGCGACTAACTTCACCTTACTGACTGACCGACCTTCTGACAATTCAAAAGTGCCTGTAACTGGTTTATTTGAAATAAATGCTTTGCTTTTTTTGATTTTGTCAAAATGAAACCCATTGCTACTGATAATTAATGTGTTACGCAATTACCCCGCTGGGATATTAACTACCACCATACGAAACATTTAAATCAGTCCAGTGGTCTCGGAGACCACACAATCGGAGAAAAAAAAACCGGCCAAGTGCGTGTTGGGCTCACGCACAAAGGGTTCCGTAGGTACCATTGATTTATGAAATTAAAGGATGTAAGTTATTTGTATGAAATATTACGCGGTAATAAGCGGTTTACGACTTACGAGGTATTAAAAAAAAACTAATTACTAGACCTCGTTCAAAACAATTTTCGTTAGTAGTTTTTATAGTAATGTACAGCATAGGGTTTTTTTAGATTTTTCATTTTTTTATTTTAGAAGGTAGAGGGGGGCAACTTTTTTCCACTTTGGAAGCGTCTGTTATGCAAATTATTGGGTTTAGAAAAAAATATTTGAAAAATCTACATCATTTTTGAAGACCTATCCCTATGTTTCAGTTCTAAGTATGGGGAGCCCCCAATACTTATTATTATTTTTTAATTTTTGCATCATAATCTTAATGCTGTTCACAGAATACATCCACCTACCAAGTTTCAACAGTATAGCTCTTATAGTTTCGAAAAAAATGGCTGTGACATACGGACGGACAGACGGACAGACAGACATGACGAATCTATAAGGGTTAACTTTTTTTCCATTTGGCTACGGAGCCCTAAAATTTTAAAACATCTACATATTTTAGTTAAATGTCTATGGGCCTTTGTAATCCAAAATAAAGGTTTTATTATTATTATTGCGAAGCATAAGGCTGCCTGTTCTTTTGCCAATATCCATGCTCCTGTTCAGGTCACCTCCAGGTTATAACCACAATATAGTTACAGTACACTATGCTAATAAAATATTTACAAGCCGTTGCCTATAGAGTCCGACAGAGAGAAAGAGACTGATCAACACAGAACAGACAACAGCCTATAAAGTTCCACCCCTGAGACACAGGCCTGCTTTTAGCGGGAGGGACAGGGCCGTAATCTACTACGCGGGCCGAATGCGGGTTAGTAGACGTGACGTGACGTGTAATTATCTTCGAAGTTTTTGCCTCTAGGACATGTCGGTTTTCTCATATGTTTCTCATGATGTTTTCCTGCACTGTTTTGAGAGCAGTGATGATAATATAATTTACACAAAGTAAAACGCCTGATGGGGTTCGAACCTAAGACTTGCAACTTGTAAGGCGCGGCCGATAGCACTAAGCCACCACTGCTCTGAATAGAGATTATTGTATTCTATTCTAATTATATCCCATGAATGATTTAAAAAATCAATGACTAATTACAACAATAATTGTATAGCAATCCAATATACTTAGTCGTATCGAACAAAATTCCACTTTCTGTCAGTTATCATTGACCTCGCAAAGGTCTTTCATATTGTTATGAAGTTTAGATTAGTTTATAAATAAATTATGAATACTCGCTATGTCTGGGGTAAGCTGGTCACTCTATCTGAAAGATTTTGTATATTACTAAGTTCATCCCATTTTGCTACTTACCAGAATAAATTATAAAAAATAACACCGTTATTGACTTTAATGCGAACATTTTAAACCGTAGTCATGTTTAAGGAAGAGTGTATCTAACAATTTGACGGTATGTTTCAAAATAATTGAATTACAGTTGAACGATTATTTTTTATTGTGTTGATATCGTTTTCTGTGGACGAATCTTGAAACTGTTCTTCTGCCTCCTTTTTAACCAGCTGTTTTAAGTCTGTAATCTTTTTGAAGGTTCCAAATAGCAGAATTAAAATGGGTCTTTTAAAATCACTTTTCAAATAAATACCATGGTTAAGGACCAACATAAAGAAATAGAAAAAGTGTAATGAAGAGTCGAGACCACACGCCAAGCGACCTACGCCATAGCTAAGCGTAGCAGAGCGATTTGCTACCTAAGTAAATAACAAAAACTAGCTATGAAATCCTTTCCGTTTGTGAAATCAAGTCTTTATTTATCGAACATTCAATTCAACGGTTGAACGCTCGCCCGAAATTGTGTCTGAAATTTTATTTAATGGTAAAATGATCCAATGTCGCTACGATGCTGAAGAATTTTTACATTTTGTTTTGGATAACTGCTTTCAATTGTTAGTATTGTTATTTTAAAGTAATTAGTGGCTGTGACGAATAAGTTATTATTTAAAAAAATGTTTTATCAGTTTTGGAAAATAAGTTTACATCATGTCAATATTCGGACCTTTTTGGCCTAAAAGGACGAATTTGTACGGCCCTTTCTTTGTCATCCTTCTAGATTTAACCCATTTTATTACCGATCTGGTTAATGTGTCTTCTTTTTCAGTACATCTCTATGACCTGCATTTCTTACGTTGTTCCTTTGGTCTCTCTCTACTCATATATGTATATATAGCGTTCCATATTAATAGAAACTTCAAATACTTTCATTTAATTTGTAAGTGTTAATAACTTAAATTGTTCACTTCAGTATTTTTCTGTCAACTAAGGATGGGACTCGGAAATGAAAGTATGTTGGGAAAAAGATACTTGGTATGTATCCTGCCATTTGATATGAATTTTAACTCATCATCATCATCTCAGTGTAAATCCCAGTCGCATCCGAAGCTTTTTCAGCTTTGGAGGCTGGGGCCCGCTTTACCAGTCTAACTGCTGATTTTGGCTAAACTTCGATATTTTCCGTGAAGCGACGTATGGCAACCGTGACCAACGGCTAACGTGCTTTCCGAGACACGACCAGACCAGTGCAAATATTCAGTTTCATGCATACAAATATTTGCACTGCATAGGGATCGAACCCGCGCCTCCTTGCGCAGCGGCGTTCACTACCGCTACACCACGGAGGCTGTCAAAGATATGAATTGCAACTGATAAGAGTTAGTGAAATTTACCAAATACTGAATCATTTAACGGGTCATAGGAATTTGCTGGATGCAAGAAACATTAGCAGTGGCGATACTTTGCAGAGGTCTATGTCCTGCTGTGGCAATCATATGTCTCAATAATGATGACGATGATAAATCTCTGCTTATCTACATAGACACACAGCTTGATGTTATGTAATATTTTCAGGTATACTTCGTCAATTCTTCATATTCAAATTCTGATGACGACACTTGGCTATGCGCCGGTACCATTGTAACGCCAACACAGATACTGACGGCGGCTGTCTGTCTTGTTGAAATGAACAGAATCTATGCAATAGCTGGCTATAAGAAGTATGTGCACGCCAGAGACATAGAGAAGGATAAGTGTACCAAAACGTGGAAGAAAAAAGTTGTCATGATATCTATCCCGAAAGGTAACTATTTGGCATAATGTTTGTATAAAGGGTTGACGAAAAAGCACATTGAATTTCAGAAGGAAACTGTAACAGAGTAGTTAGTTCCCACGTCAACTATAATGCCTGTTTATATTTTTTACCAGATTCTCAGGATTATTTGATTGTTCTGCATAGCACAAAGGTAAGTAAATTGGTCGTAACGTGATGATAACAACGTGTTAGTAGTTCTAACATTTGCATCACTAGAATTTTAAACCATAATAATTATGATGTGTCACAGCTAAAGTGGAAAATTTTAAATTTAATTTTAGAAATCACTATAGGATGTCACTTTAAGACATTAGAACATGGCCTATAAATTCTTCTAAAACTCGATGTCTCATTAACACATACTGATTTTAAAATAATAATGACCGAATGAAAATAGGCTTGCTGTTAACAACCACATAAGTCGATCGCTCAGGTTACACTTGCCGCATGCGTGACCATCATTACACACCTTATCCAAAAACAACTTACTGTATGCAAGCATGCAAAGTAACTAACATTAAACACACGAAATATTGAATTACATTATTTATCAAATGTCAGCGAGCCACGCCAAAATACCGGCAAAGCAAAACAAAAAAATATATGTGTATGAAAACAAAATCAAAATCGTTTATTTCAAATTAACCATCCGTTGGTGCTTTTGAATAGTTAATTTCGCTCAGTCCAAGAAAAGTGAAGCTAAATTGCACGTTCCAAAGCGTAGATCTCTATGGAGAAGAACGTGCATGAAACTCCATGGACTCTCTTTTAAAATCATAATATGGGTTACATTTCTTCGTTACATATTTCTGTTGCTTCTGTCATGTGAGCACAATGTATAAATATAAAAAATAATTAAAAGATAGAAAATGAATGTATAATCAGTCTCCACTGACGGCCCCCGTTCACGAGCATGACGCGCGCATCAGCCCCACCTTTTTTTTTTTTTTGTTCCAGGGTGGAAAATCCTCAATGGATGTCCGCCGCCCTGGGGTGGGCGACGGGGTCTGTCAGACTCCTACTGACTAAAAACCACCCCGGTGTCTCTCCGGTCACGTGCGCACGGAGCCGCGGGAGTCCCTGATTCTGCAGCAGCCCCACACTCTCGTGCCGGCCCGGTCTGTCCGGGCCTCGCCTCCTGCACGGGGTAGTGAGGTGTTAAACTACCCCGTGCATCGCCTCTGAGGCGTGCGCCGACACTCGCGCGCGCCTCCGCCTCGGGGTCCAACTAATAGGGGGCGGGGACTTCCCCATATCCCTCGCCCCTGGACCCATTCATGGGGGCCGGAAGAGGGCGTTATCCACCCTTCCTCGGCGCCCGGTGCGTCTTCTGCGGCCCGGGAAGGGAGTTGAGATCTCTCTCTCCCGTTCCGCAGCTTCCTTCTGCGACATCACGTCCTCGCAGAAGGACACCACCGCGTCCCACGACTCTGCGCTACCGACCATCCTCCGCACTACTGCCGGCAGCGTCAGGTCGCCTCCTACTTCGTTTGTGAGGACACGGCGCTGCTCCTCCCAAGCCACACACTCGGAGAGCGTGTGCTGCGCCGTGTCCTCCCCCGCATTGGACGCAGTGGTGGCACCGAGCGTCCAGCTCCCTGTCTATACGTCGCAGGTACTTGCCGAAGCCGTGCCCCGACAGCACCTGCGTCACCCTGAACGACAGGGAGCCGTGCCTCCTCCCGAGCCAGTCGTCGAGTACCGTCGAGACGGTAGCGCGGCCGGCAGTAGGGCGCATAAGCCTCTGCCGCCAGTCCGCCACCAGGACCTGACGGAGCTCCTCTCGGCACAGCTCGATCTGCTGCTGCACCGGACTGGAGCCCCGTGTCCGCTCTTCCTCGCGCCATCGGTACAATGACGCGAGTACTTTCGCCTCTAGGTCCCAGGGCGGGGATCCGGCCAGGACGCAAGCCGCCTCGTAGGATATCGTGCGATACCCGCGGACGACCCTGACGGCCATCGCCCTCTGCATCAGCCCCACCTAGCTCAAGCATTTTGAAGGGAACCAAATGTCCCAACAACACGCGCCACCATCAGCAAGACATTTGAGTGAGCATGACTAACTCTCAACTGCCATGCTCGTAATGTCAAACAAGTTATATAAAAAAAAGACGTGTGGCACTCGGGGACTGCCGCGGTAAAGCTCTTGCATAGCATTTTGTATCAATTTATGCAATTATAATTATTTATTTATTTTATTAATGCAGTATTTCTTTTTCTTTGATATTAATTCAAGTTACACTTTTTGAGCGTGGTGACCGATAAGAAAACAAATTTTTCTTTTATTAAATAAATAAATAATACTGCATTTGTGTGAATAATAAAATGTATGTATATAGAGTACTCACTCATTTTCTTTCACTATTTTTTCGTGACTTTCTTCATTAATAATAAATGCACTTTGTTCATTCATATTCAAAACACTTTATACACAAATTTTACAAGTACAGTTATCACTCGAGTCAGTAAGCATGTAAAATGAGAAAACTAACATAGAACGATCCGTGTGAGAACTAAACGATCACTATTACACAACAACACTGATACCTTAGAGAAAGCGGACTTCTTCTACAATAGGGCAATTCCTCCGTAAGGACTGTCTATGCTATTACTTATAATCTCTGTCATTGTGTGCTGTTTCGATGCAATCGCAAGACCGGCCGGGCACTGAGGGGCAGGCAAGACAGCTATAGTATCCTTATGACTCCACCAACTGGTATTTCGTTGACTCGGAAACGGCGCACAGGGAGCACCACGAAATATACTCAAATACTCCGAGGTTCTTTTTCAATATACCCCACTGTTTTGTCGTGGTGGCCTAGTGGTTAAAACACCAGCCTCTCAAGTATGAGTGCGCGGGTTCGATTCCAGGTCAGGCAAGTACCAATGTAACTTTTCTAAAGTTATATGTACTTTCTAAGGACACCAATATATAATATCTTGGACACCAATGACTGAAGGCGAAGTAAAACATCTTGAGGAAACCTGGGCTTTATAAGTCTGAAATCGCCAACCCGCATTGAGCAAGCGTGGTGATTACGCTCAATCCTTCTCTGTATGAGAGGAGATCTGTGCCCAGCAGTGGGACGATAAAAAGGTTGTTGATGATGAACGGCGTCAGTGTCGAATTATTTGTTATCAATTTAATATTTTCGAGCTGATCTTTAGTAACATAATCACTTCTGATTGCGTTAACATCTGACCGTAGAATTAATAAATCCTTCATCAACTTCTTTACGTACGTTCTACGTAGTCAAAGCAAACTGGTGGCAATTTGTGAAGGTCATATGCCACAAAAACTGGGATTGTTCGGGATCCGTGATTTTAAACACAGTAATCGTATATTTTAGGTCTTTCTGCTTTTTGTTCTTACGCCTCGATACATGTTTTTGTCTTGTCTTCGTAGAAACAAACAATAACTTTTTTGCCTCATCAATGTCTTCCTCAGAAAAAGCCGACGAGCATATTTTTATTAAACTTTCGTTGTTTCGTTTCGGAGATAACAATATTACAACTCGTACACTTAAATGTTCTCGTATTAACATTGTTCACCGACATCTTTCTGTAATATTTTATTTAATAAAAACTTCAACTTCAACTCTTGATCTGGTCCCTGTGGATAGATACCACAATTTTGCCAATAACACGTGTAAGAAATTATAGAAATTCTTTAAAAAAATATTTCACAATAATGGCAGATATCGCCAATCACAGTTGAAAAAACGGCCGCGTGAGCACTTTTTACTCTATAAAATCACGCGCTTTTATTTAGTAAACAACACTATAAATAATTTAAAAGTCCAATGAAAAATTAGCGTGACATTCATCTTAGCTTTTCCGTTAAAAAAAAGCTATTTTATAAAAACACTACTAAATTAATTTGAATAAAAGTACTTAATAATTAATTATATGAAAAGTTTTTAAGGTAGCCATGACAACGTCGATGACGTCTATGACATATCTCTATAGAAGACCTATTTCAGAGAGAAAATTAATCGCAAGTTTAGCACATCGCGACTATCAGTAACATGGCAAGTGTGTAGAACTGAGTTCGCGCCCTGCAATATGCATGCTCTTTTTGAAAATCTATAAATTGTTTTCAAAAGATGTAGTCGCACGCACACAAACATACCGTGCCGAGGACTGCCGAACTGAAACGACGTTAGACGCGATGTACGGCCTTCAAGCCACACCTCCGTGCCCGTCGGAGTGGGGAGCGTGAGGTTTTTTCGTTACGGAATTTCCGGATTCGGTCCCCGCGCTCAAGGCCCGCGATAGAAGCTATGCAATAGCTTAAAAACAAACCATAGTCCATGGTGCCTCACATTCACAAACTTGAAAAGTGCTTTTACATTATACAATACTTTACTTGCAAAATCATGGTAGTAAAATCTTATGCACAATTGAAATAAACTGTAAATGTGTATATAAACCATTTTGCGGTGTTGCCTGATGGTAAGCAGTGATGCAGTCATTGATGGTAAAGCGCCCTAGTTTATTAAGAGCTTATTCATTCTAGCCGTGAAAACACTTAAATTGTAATCAAGCGGGAAGACCATCTCGGGAAAGTTGTTTCAGTCCTTCGATATACAGTAAGGGGTCAAAAGTGCATTACCACTTTTGAACTTTATTGCACTAACAATAATTATCAAAAGTGGTGCTCCACTTTTGACCCTTACTGTAAGTTGTATAAAAGACGAAGCTTGTTGATTACGTTACGCTTGTACCTGGGCCGTTGCTCTCTGGCTATCATTCGTCGATCTTAGACAGTCGTTACGGGCCATCTGAAGCCCGTAGTAAAAACCCATAGTTTTACTACCAGTTTTACTACCAGGTAGGCCATAACATCGGCTGCCGGTACCACCCACCAGACAAAGTCTTACCGCGATGTCTAAAGAAGCCGTTGGGAGGACGGGTCAGAGCAGTTGTATTGCGATATGTGCCGGGTACGATGCGCCAATATTGTTGTGTCGGGAATTTGGTCGTGGAGGTCTCCTGATCAATCTCCCTCTGGCGCAGCATCGTTGGTCGTGTTGTTGGGTTTAACATTACATCACCGGCTCAACTGCCGTCTTCTTTCCTATTCTCTCAGTTTTTTGAGTGAATAGGCACTTAATAAACTAACGCGCTTTACCATCAACGATTGCATCACAGCTTACCATCAGGCGGGATTGTGGTCAAGCACTAATTTATAATTATATAAAAAACGGAGGTCAGGTAGTCACTCCATGTAAAATATGCCTCCATGTACATTTACGAAAAGTCTTAGCAGTTGATAAGAATGATAAGATGAGTGAAGATATATTAAGATAAAGGTATTTGTTTCAGAATATACAACATCTTCCAACAAGGAGCTAGAATGGATTAAAGTAGACATCGGTGTGGCAACTGTTCAAGAACCATACGATTTCAATGACCGATCATATTTCACCCATTGTTCGTATATACCGGAAACCATTATGATAAATTTCGACAAAAAGAATGAAGTGGAAAATACTCATGCCATAGCTTTAGGGTGGAGAGGAAAGAATGTCAAAGGCGTAAGCAAACTTTACCTTTTGATTTTTTTAAAAAAGCGTTTGAACTATTATAGGTATACTTATAAGCATGTATACTTCAATCCAATTTGGAGTACAGGGGCTTTAGTCTGCTATTACAATTGTTTTAGGATGGTCTATTAGTGATTTCATAATGATCGATTTTGACAAGTTTCGTACCCTACAAATGGCGCCATTGTGTTTCCAGTTGTCAATTGAAATGATTTTGTAAAAAGTAGTTTTAAGAAAATCTTTTCTACTAACGGGTTTTTAATAATGGCAATACAGTAATGTCATTCTATCATCATTCCATTACGAGATGACTGACCCATCATTGATCGATCATTATGAATTTAGCAGATTACGAAATTTATTTTAGTTATATAGTAGATTACGAATCTTGTCGTAGTCGATCATTATGAGATCATTGATCGACCATTTCGATATTACTGTAATAGCAAACTACGGCCCCTGTACTATTGTTATATTAATAATATTAAAGTTAATCCCTCAGCCTGAGCTACAAGTAGAGACACTAAGCCCGAAATTACTTCAAGAAACTACAACGATTATAATAAAAAAAACTTTCTGTGCCAATCTCGTCCCCAAAAACGGATCAAAAGAAATCGTAAATAAATATTTATTGTGTGGGAATGAATTTTTGGGGGAAAACGGAGAAAAAACTGTATTTAATCCTATCTCGGAAGAGCAGTCAACGAAAGGCAATATTTTCCTAAATAATGTTACAACTGAAATTACCAAAAATAACGAGATCAATTCAAGAAAGTCAGCATTGGTGGAAACATGTCAGGTAAATAAATATGTTTATGGCTATCCATATAACTGCTACTAAATAAGACGTACGTAATCCACTATTCCTATAGTGGGTCGAGAAATTCGATTTTCGGTTTTAGAACTAGCCCGTGTCCTAAGATGTTTCCTTTCGCCATTGTAAATATTTTTTATTATAAATTTTATTTATTTATTTTTTTACCTTTCCCCTCACCACGAATTTCTCGTGTATCGTTTACAAATATTTACAAAGTGCCAGACCCAGAACAACTAATTTTTAGGTCATAAAAATATTTGTTCCGTACGGGAATTAAACTCTCGACAAACAGCGCAGCAGTCAGTCACTTAATCACTGCGACATGCGTACCATTATATGCGATATGCATAATAGTTTGAACAATTGATCTGTTAGAGATATTGCAATGAAATCTCATACTTCGTAGTATTAGTATTTAAAAACGCTTACATTCTAACCTCAGTCTCGATCCGTCAAAAATACGTCTAATTTTCCTACATTTTGACAAGACTGTGACATTTATTTGTCGCTGAGATAAGACAGCGACTAGATTTTGAACGTTTTAAATTACGAGAATTGGGGCCCGGATTTTTTTTTACTTTCCTTTCTTTAGAGTGAATACTACTTTAACTCTTCAATTGCCTCTGTGGCTAGATACCACAATTTTGCCTATAACACGTGTAACAAATTATAGAAATTCTTTAAAAATTTTATTTCACAATAATGGCGGATATCGCCAATGACAGTTAAAAAAACGGCCGCGTGAGCCGCCTAGTAGGAGATTTGATGCAAAGCCATGATGTGGCCACTATGCTGCGATATTTCAATGTTATTTATGAATTATTCACTGAATGCACTTTTTACTACATAAATCACGCGTTTTTATTTAGTTAATGACACTATAAATAATTTTAAAAGTCTAATGAAAAATGCGCGTGACACTCATCTTGGCTTTCCTGTCAAAAAAACCACTGGGGCCCGGATCTCAGTCTCAATCTGTCAAACAATACGTCAAATTTCGTTATATTTTGACAAGTTTCAGACAATTGAGGTACCTGCGCCTTGTAAGGCCCATTTTTTGCAATATTGAAATAAATAAAAATATTTAAGTTATTAATATAAATAAACATTCTCACAATATGAATAATTTATTTGCGAATAAAATCAACATATAAATTAACATGTTTTATAAAATTTCTTTACCAAAAAATTGTTTTTAAAAACCTCTAAAGTGGGCCTTTTTAAGAACATGGGTACTTATCACGGCTCGACATTCATAACATAATTTATAAACTCTATCAAAACAAAAAATAGATAAATACGTTAAACTTAACCTAACATAAAAGATTCTTAAGTAATCATTCTGTTATAATAGTTTTCGTGGTCATTAATGAGCGGTGGGCCATGCTAGGCTTAACGAAATTTAATCTATCTACAAAACAAAAATCTTTCAATAAATTCAATATAAAACAATTTCGTCACGATCTCCTGATAATTATATGTCTTAAAAATAAAAAATGTATTAGAATATTGATAAAAAAAAATTGTAAACAACTTTGGTGGGCCTTATTAGGACAATAAAAAAAAACAATTAAATTTGAATGTAAAAAACCAAAAGCTTTGAAGATTTCTAGTCACATTGGACATAAGAAATTTTCTCCGTCGTTCTTATTTTAGTTAAGCCAACACACTCTTCGCGGCAATTAATACATTGTCACATAACTACAATGCGTTCTGCTTTACAAGCTTGGCAATACCAGGTTTCAATCTGATTATCTTTGGTGTTTTTTACTTTGGTTTTTAAATTTACCCTTTTTTCGTTTAGGTTTCTGTTCGCCGATGTTATCTCCCCTTTATCATTTTTATTCTTTTGCTATTACTTTGATTTTCTGTGTTTTTTTGGTTGGGTTTTGATATTTTTGACTCTTTTTCTTCAAACTGTTGCGCTTTTTGGTTGTTACCATTTTGTAAAATCTGAAAATAAATTAAACTTAAAAAGTTTAGTTACAACACTGAATGAGGTTAGAATTTATAAATGCTTTAAGTACCTAGGTATCTACGTTTAAAATATTTCCAATAGTATGGTTCCAATGTTTTGCTCCCATAGAATACTAATATTATTTTATAAAAAGTAATACAAATACTAATTTTATCATATAATAAACAAAAAAGTAAGATATACAATAGTCCTGATAAGGCCCGGGCCATCTTCGTAACCCTTGTGGTGGGCCTTAAAAGGGACTTTACCCGGCAATAGGATCAACTACTTTTAAATTAAAAATACCAGACAATACAAGCAATACTTACCTCCTCCGAACTGCCAATTAAACAAGGTAACCTTTACTCTTTAAAAAACGTTGGAGTTGTTTGATTTTTCTAAGTAATAGTACACAGTGTAAGCATATGGGATTACAAAACGCTAGTCATTTGCAATGTCAGTGACAAACTTTCAGCCACTGCGAAAATGGCGGAACCCTTCTTATAACATGAAGTTGCAGTTTTGTTTATGGACCAAACCAAACGTAGGCACGAAATTTTAGCACAGTCGAACTTCAATTAATATGAATTTACGAAAGCGGGCCATCTTAGGAACAGGGCCATCTTTGGCGCAGGTACTTGTTTGTCGCTGAGATGACACTGTGATTAGATTTGAAAGTTTTAAATTATAGGAACTTGCCTTCAGTTCAATTACATCAACCTGATTATAACAAACTAAAATCCCCACATGATAACTAATCTTAGCTTAATATGTTTAAGGGTGATCATGGAGGTCCTCTCATTACGTCGATCAGTGAGGTAGAGATGATCTTAGGAGTAGCACTGAACGGCATTTGCAACCCAGACTTGGATTACGTGGGACCCCGATTTTATGTCAGCACAGCGGCAACGGCCCAATTAATTAAATGCTTACTGGAAACTAACGATACAAGGTAAGTTTATTCAAATAATATTTTATATTTACTGGTTAATTCCTCGCATGTTCTGCGTTAGCCTATGGAGGATGGCCCGTATAACGTGGCCCAAAGCCAAATATTAATAGTCTCTCTCTCTAAGGGCTTCCCGAAATACCCTTATAATTGATTTTATGGTTAATTATTGTTCAGGAGAGAGATGGAGAGATTTTTTTATATTTTTATGGCCGTTCTAACTTGCCTTTTACATGTTTTCTCTGTTTGTGTGCCGTAGGAGAGAAGTTTCCAGAATTACCTATTTATTTAGGTAACCAACAGCGATACCTACATAATATATTTTTCAACACACTTGCTCATAAAGTGGCTCTATGGTCACCGAAATTAGGCACATAATGACACCCATAATCAAACTGTGACAAAAAAAACCATAACTCATTAGGGAGTTATAGATTATAGAAAATCAGAACTCACTAGTGAGTAATAAATTGTTTTTTTAAAATTTAATTGGTTGTTTGTTCAATTTGCCAGTGCATTGCATTACACTGAGCAGGCAAAGGTATCTTAGACCATGATAGCCTCGTCTTGAATTAATATCTTCTTATAAAATGCAATGAAAACATAAAATACGTTTTCACAAAATGGCGTCTTCCCGCCATCTTTTATTAAATTTAATTGGTTGAGTAGCTCTGTTCAAAAATATTTATTAAAAAAAAGAAAACTTGTTCAATATCTATATATATAAAAGAAAGTCGTGTTAGTTACATCATTTATAACTGAAGAACGGCTATACCAATTTAGCTGAAAATTGGTAAGGAGGTAGCTAAGAACTGGGAGAAGGATATAGGATACTTTCTATGCCGCCCCCCGTCGTTCCTGTGGGAATAAATGAGCTTCTTTGTTTCGACTTCTCCCACACTTTTATGCTACCCTGGTACCTTGAACTTCAAAAAATATGCACAATAAACCTTCTTTCATGTATTATGATTTATTTGATAATGATGAATGAATGAGGTTTATTGTTTCGACTTCTCCTACACTTTTGTGCTACCCTGGTACCTTCCACGTCAAAAAAATATGCACAATAAACCTTCTTTCATGTATTATGATTATTTGATAATGATGAATGAATGAGGTTTATTGTTTCGACTTCTCCTACAGTTTTGTGATACCCTGGTACTTTGCACGTCCACAAACTATGCACAATAAAACCTCTTTCATGTATTATGGTGATTTGATAATGATGAATGAGCTTTTTTTTATTGTTTCGATTTCTCCTACACTTTTATGCTACCCTGGTACCTTGCACGTCAAAAAATATGCACAATAAACCTTCTTTCATGTATTACGATTATTTGATAATGATGAATGAATGAGGTTTATTGTTTCGACTTCTCCTAAACTTTTGTGCTACCCTGGTACCCTGCACCTCCACAAAGTAGAAAACACGTGTCCAGTATTTTTAAGTTAATTAATATTATGTACAAAATTTCAAAAAGATATAATGAAAAACCAAAAAGTTATAATAATAAGCTTGCTACGAGTATTCTATTTGGTTGTCCCAACATAAATATGATCAAAGATCCGCGCGCGAGCGAGCGCGGTGCGTTGACCTCTAGCGTCAGCTGTTGCGCGCGCACAATACTATGATGATGTATCGTAAGCTGCGTGACGCACTCGGTAACTACACTGTAACAATTTCTAAATGTATTTGGGACAAAATATAACATGGTGTCAAAATTATTGGAATCGATTCAGTTGCTTAATCACTATTTATATATAACTCAAGAACGGCTGAACCGATTTAGCTGAATATTGGTGGGAGGTAGTTAAGAACCCGTCCCCGTCGTTCCCGTGAGACGTGACATAAGACATGGTCCAACTCATTCAAAATGTAAGTCAGCAATTCATATACCAAAAATGGTATAACAAAAAGCAAATGACAGCTGAGCATATTTAAAAAAAAGTCTAACCGGTTGAAGCAATCGTTTAAAGCAAAGAATATAAATACTCTCTGCTGGTTTAAAGTTTCTAATAAAAAACCACAAAGCCAACTTCAACTTCAAAATTTCTAATATTGTATTGCTGTGCCATTTATCATCAATAAAAATATCATGCCGTGACCAAGACCATCAAATCTTTCTCGACAAAGCGGTAATGCAAGAGTAAATCGAAACATTCTGAATAAGAGCACTGAAGAAGAGCAAGAAATTGCACGTGCAGAGCGCCGCCTTACTATGACTCGACTTCGTGCTTCTCACTCACAAGAGCAAAGGGAGGCGGCAGTCCGTGAAACTGTTCCGTTGACAATGCGAAATCGGCGAACAAACCTCAGAGATCATCATCATCATCATCAATCTTTTTATCGTCCCACTGCTGGAGACAGGTCTCCTCTCATGCAGAGAAGGATTGAGTGTAATCACCACGCTTGCTCAATGCGGGGTGGTGATTTCAGACTTATAAAGTCCAGGTTTCCTCAAGATTTTTTCCTTCACATTCAGTCATTGGTGTCGTAGATATTATACTTAGAGAGTACATATCACTTTAGAAAAGTTACATCGATACTTGCCTGACCTGGAATCGAACCCGCGCAATCATACAAGAGAGGCTGGTGTTTTAACCACTAGGCCACCACGACATCTCAGAGATCAATAGCTAGATAATTTACGAAGCACAAGTAGAAATTCATTTCTTTCACAAGGTGCTACACTAAATAAATGACAAATAAAAAAATCATGGAATACTTTTTTTTTTTATTTACAGTGTTCCTAATTTAAAAAGTAAAAAATGTGATCATGTGATATTTATTGCCTTTAAGGCGGAACAAAGTTCGCCGGGTCAGCTAGTAACAAATAAATTAATGTTCCTATTGCTCATTTCATTCAACTTCTTATATAAATGGATAATTTTAACTGGTACCTACGTGTTTAATAAATAAAACTTTCACTCATATATAACTTTTGTTTTCTCCGTAATAAGAGAAAACTTTAAATTCCCCATTTTGTATGTGACAGAATAGACGCAAAACCTATACGTAAACTACATCAAATGATTGGATTTCAACAACCTACCCAAATAATAAGCCATCTCAACTAACAATAGGACATGAAAATATTTCAATAAATAATCTTCCTGATAAGACCGCTATGCTACCAAACACACTTAATTACAATTTTACTAACTGCACATTTACCAATAGTTTCTCTAAATAAAATTCTTATGTACTAAATAAAATGTTGTTATTTTATTCACAAGTAGGTATGTTGAAAAACGTCGGATGATACACGTGTGTATTGATGATTACCGTCCTCGGCTCTCTTAAGACCCTCGTCTACGGCTCGGATCTCAATAGCGCCATAGGTAATATAGGTTCTCAATAGGCGCTCAATAGGTAATCACCAACGTTACACACTAGTACCATAATGTACTATTATAAATATGAGTATTACATTATGTTATGGGCAATTATAAGTTTCCCTGTGTAACTGGAATGTATAAATTTTAAAGCATGCAAACAGACTAATACCAAATACATAGTTACAATTAAAAATAATAAAACTATACAGAAGGTTATACAATACATGATACTACTAATACATGATACAAAGTTAACAATAATGACAATTATGAAATTAAACTTAAAACAAATAAAGTAGGACATTGACAGCAGAAGATAGAAGAAAAATATGAAGAAGATTAGTTGTTTGTCACTTATCCGTGTCTATAGTTTCCACTATTAGTTTTTTGAATGGCTGTTTACTATACAATAATACATGATACAAAGTTAACAATAATGATAATTATGAAATTAAACTTAAAACAGATAAAGTAGGACATTGACAGCAGAAGATAGAAGAAAAATATGAAGAAGATTAGTTGTTTGTCACTTATCCGTGTCTATAGTTTCCACTATTAGTTTTTTGAATGGCTGTTTACTATAGTAAAATAAATAAAATAAATAATAAATATATACGGACAAATCATACAGATTGAGCTAGCCCCAAAGTATGTTCGAGACTTGTGTTATGGGATACTAACTTAACGATACTATATTTTATAATAGATACATATATAGATAAACACCCAAGACCCAGGCCAATCAGGAAAAGATCGTTTTCTATCATGACCTGGCCGGGGATCGAACCCGGGGCCTCCACGTCGCAGGCAGGCGTGTTGGCCGCTGCGCCACGGAGACCGACAAATCCACTTTTGAGAATTCAGAGTAGTAAGTTCGAGCAATGCGAGTCAGTACACAGTTGCTGGCATAGTTGGTGGAGTGCCTAGGAACGTGCAATATTGGCGTGTGACGAGTGCGCCGTGACACGACAGATAAAGGTTAACACTCCCGGTGTTAACCTTTATCTGTGCGATAAACTCCGGGCAATCGAGGCGTCCATTGATTATATCAAAGAGCAAGCGCATATCCATCACTTTACGCCTGTCTTCGAGCGTTAGCAGACCATAAAATCGACAGCTATATTTGTAAGCCATCGAAGGTTTACGAAGGTGATAATTAAGTTAAGTTCTCAAGGGCATCTTGTATTTTAGCCAATGAATCAAATTTGTAATTCAACAATGCTATATATCACGAATGCAATTGGGGAGGGTTTTGTGCAGCAGTGGACTGCTATATAATAATAATAATAATGACGATAACGTCCGCTATATTACGAAATAACAAAACAGGTAAAATAGAAGGAAGAGGAAATTTAAGAAAACTAACATATAAATAATTTCACAGGCGTAAAATCTGCAATGACGAAATGGATGATAAAAAATATCAAGTGAACAATATAGAAATTAAATGGCCCGATGACGTAAAAGACAATTCAACATTCTCAGTAAACATCCAAGAAACAATGCCAATTCCAGCATTTCGCCGACAAAATGAGGAAGATGTTCTTAATTTGCGACCAACTAAGGATCTAAGGACCTTTAATGAGCAAAGAGACATGAAAGAAATCTCTCACAATAGCCAATATGAGAATCTCAAAGAAAATCCACATATGAATCGACAAGAGAACCTGGAGCTTAAAACTCAACATGGGAAAGCACAACAAGGATACATGATTCAACAACAAGTAGAATTACAAAATCCCCCAGAAAAATATATTTTCAATCAACCAGAAATAACTTCTTTTAAACAACCGCAAATGGAATCCCAAAATCAACAAGAAATAACTTCATTTAATCAACAACAAATGGAATCTCAGAATCAACCTGAAATAACTTCTTTTAATCAACCACAAATGGAATTTCAAAACCAACCAGAAATAACTTTTTTTAATCAACCACAAATTGAATCTCAAAAACCACCAGAAATAACTTCTTTTAATCAACCACAAATGGAATCTCAAAATCAACAAGAAATAACTTCATTTAATCAACAACAAATGGAATCTCAAAATCAACCTGAAATAACTTCTTTTAATCAACCACAAATGGAGGCTTATTACAATCAACCACAAATAGATTTATACTATAATCAGCCACAAATGGAGTCAAATAATCCACCAGAATCACAGCCATATAATAAACCTCAAACACAATCAAATAATCAACCTTCTCATGAACCAAATAACCAAAAACCAATGGTTCCATATCAACCACAAATGAATTCCGTTAATCAACAGCATATTGCAACACAAAATAATCTTCAACAGCCAATCAACAAAGACAAATTAAATCAACAAATACACCCAATGAATAACCCACCACCACCAAAACCACCTCGAATAGAACCATTAATGCCATCGCCAGTACATTTGTATAATGAACCTCAAATAGAATCATTTCAGGAACCACAAGCAAACTCATTTAATGAAGAACTAACAGATCAAAATAAATTTTCATCATTTAAAAAAACACCGGGTAAACCATTTAATAACCTACAATCAGAATCAATAAATAATTCAGAATTAGGATCACTGAAGTTACAGCAATCAAATGTAGATCCTTATAAAGAACCACTATCACCAAATGGTTTTTCGAAAATAGAATCATTTGAAACGAAACCGACAAAAGCATACAATCCGCTGGATATTATCATGGCAGAGGATGAAGTCTCAATAAACCGTCCAATGGAGGAACCTTATATATTACCGCATGAGGCACTACGTAATCAACCAAGTGTCCACGATATGCCACAATCACATAAGCCGGAGCTAGATACACTATTTGAGCAATCACATTTGAGCACGGCACTGCGAAACCGGCCGCAGGATTCTTTAACAAACCCATTACAAGGTGACTCAAAAACATTTGAGCAAATAATTTCACAATTTCATTCAGGGCCTGACCCCTCAGCTTCGGCTCCAACACCACAAGAAGAAACTTTTGACGAAATCTATAGAAATCTTCATGGTGGGGAATTTGAGGAACCCCAAGATCAAGAGTTTGGGACGCGGTTTGAACATCCATTCGAGCAGGAGGGTGAACAAACAGACACCCGTGTAGTGACAGAACCTACGACGAATGAGCCACAGTAAGTACTATTTTGAACATTAGCCACATCATCTGAGTTTTTTCCAAAGGATGCGTTAAGTTAAACAAAACTCCCAAATGCATTCTTTCCTGACCTCTACAATTCTCCTGATTTAAAGTAAAACATGTTTCTTTTTCAGCAATGATATTCAGATGCGTCATCAAGTGCCCTTAGAGTATCCAGATTATTCACAGCGGTGGTAGTTCATAAACTTGGTTAATTTTGTGTAGTTTTCAAGCATTACTTGAATCCTTAAAAGATTTTAAACTTGTAATGCCATTATTTTGATATTTACGAGTAAATATGAAGCTAACTTGCAGTGGGATAAACAGCAACCATCATCATTAATTGTAATACGATGTTTCTTTTTTAAATAAATATTTTAATAAAATTTCGGTATTTGAATTTTAAAGATTCGTATACTCCGTCTGTAAAGTCGTGAAATTGAATGTTTCTGGTACTAAAAAGAATTAAAAGTAGGGTAACACTATATTATCGTATATCGAATGTCATCGGCTGTCGTATATTTGTTTTGTAACTCGATATCTATTGCATTTATTATCGCTTTTCAAATCTACACCGCACCGAAGAAACGCATTAAAAATGAGCAAATCAAATAAAAGTGGAGCTCGGGAAATAATTTTAAAGCATATCGGCTATGTTTGCTAGAACACTAAGCTGGACAAATTTTATCAAATATGGATGATATTTATGCTTGAACAGTTGCTAAAACATGTATGTAATCATGTTACTGTATAGGCACACTATATCAAATATTTAAATTTTAAAAACACTTAATGTGACAAGCATAACAAAATTTACGAAACGGAAATCTTCGCGAGCTGGTTGGAAGCAACGAATGGAAATAGCATAAGATTGAATTAAAGGAAGTGCAATAAGAGAGGCCTACGTGCCGTAATGGACTACCACCTCTGTACGCTTAGTAGCGCTGATAGAAATGTTTATTAATTCAATTTGTTGGAGATACGTTATAGAACTTACAAAGCAATAAATTCAGAACTCCGAAACCTATATTGACATTATTCTTTTGTACGGACGACAGCAGGTCAAGCTACCCGAAACTGTCAAATTTTCCCAAACAACATTGAACCTTAATGCTTTAGCTTAAAGTTGAAAATTTTATAAAGGAATATAACAGATTGTAGTAGCTTGATGTGCTTTCGTCTGTACATGCATAACTAGCTTTTGCACAAGTATAGGTCCGCGTGGATGTCGGAATATGGGATATATAGGATCCCATATTCCGACAAGTTATACAGAAGTCCGAGGAGTATAACGAACCACTATGCTTAGCGTTTGTGGACTATGAGAAGGCCTTCGATTCGATCGAGATTTTTGCGGTGCTACAGTCTCTCCAGCGGTACCAAATTGATCATCGATACATTGAGGTGATAAAGTGTTTGTACAAAAACGCCACCATGTCAGTCCGTCCCCAGGATCAGGACTCGAAACCGATCCAACTGCAGCGTGGAGTGAAACAAGGACAACATATCTCCCAAATTGTTCACTGCTGCGCTGGAAGTTGTCTTCAAGATCCTGGACTGGAAAGGACTTGGCATTAACATCAACGGCGAGTACATCACTAATCTCTGTTTTGCAGATGATATCGTGGTCATGGCGGAGACCCTGGAAGACTTGAGCAAAATGCTCAATGATCTCAGCAGAGCTTCCCAACAAGTGGGTCTAAGGATGAACATGGATAAGACGAAAATCATGCGCAGCCTTCGTGCAACGACTTCAGCATGACGTCATCATCATCACTCCCGCAAGCTTCATCGGCGCCCACGGCTTCAAGGGGTATACTGACCACGAGTATGCAGCGACCGCACATACCTGGTCATCACTCTCGGCCTCATCAGCAACCTCGGCGCAGGCACAAGCTCAGGCACAGGCTCAGCCACAGGCGTAGCACAGGCACAGGCACAGGCACAGGCGCAGCACAGGCACAGGCACAGCACAACCACAAGCATCGCAAGATACAAGACTCAGAACACTATCAACCTCCAATCTTCGGAGGGAAGTGATGTAGCAGTATCTACAAACGCCACAAAAATAAATCAACGAGTCATACTGACGTCACACGAATTCTACATCTCTCATCAATCAGAGTTTACCGTGCAATTAGCATACATACAATTTGCCAATTTCAAACATTGGGCAAGTGCCCGCCAGATTAACACCCGTCTGGTCGGAGGATCCTACCTTTTCTACGGAGGATGAGTGAACTTTACTCCCTGTTCCTCGTGCCTCCACAAAGTTATTGACGAGTATATATACCTGGGACCAACAGTTCAGCTAGGTAGGTCCAACTTCAAGAAAGAGGTGTCTCGTCGAATCCAGCTCGGCTGGGCAATGTTCGGGAAGCTACGCTACATCTTCTCGTCGTCCAAGATACCACACTTTCTCAAGGCTAAAGTCTTTGACCAGTGTGTGTTGCCAGTGATGACTTAAAACGTGGTCGCTCACAATGGGCCTCATACGAAGGCTCAGTCACTTAAAGGGGGATGGAAAGAGCTATGCTCGGAGTTTCTCTGCATAATCGAACCAGAAATAAGGAGATCCTTCCTCCTTCAGAATAAGAACCAAAGTCACCGACATAGCTCTTCGAGTCGCTAAAATTAAGTGTCAGTGGGCAGGGCACATTGCTAGTAGAACCGATGGCCGATGGGGCAGTAAGGTTCAGGAGTGGCGGCCACGTACCAGAAGACGCAGCGTAGGGATCCCCAACAAGGTGGACCTTGTGAAAGTCGCGGGAAGCCAATGGATGAGGGCAGCACAAGACCGGTCATCGTGGAAAGCCTTGGGGGAGGCCTTTGTCCAGCAGTGGACCTCTATAGGCTGAAGAAGAAGAAGAAGAAGAATGTGGAACCTAGAGTGACGTCGTTAATACAATAGAGATGTAATCTACTATAGAGATGTAATCTGAGAGAAGGAACTTAAAGGAACCGTATGCTCCACCGTGTCCTCAGGACGACCCACACAATGGTGACACCCTGGCGTTTCCTCTCGCCTAATACGGAACAGGAACCTCCCGAAACAACCGTCTCCGGCAAGGACCTGCGTCAGGCGGAAGGTGAGGGCGCCGTGGCGCCTCTCTAGCCACTCCTCAAAGAGGGGACTTACCGCCGCTATTGTGGCGTGCCCAGCACTGGGTTGCGACAATCGCACTCTCCATGTCGCCATGAGATCCCGCCGGAGCTCTGTCAGCCGTACCGCGATTTCATTTTGCCTCCTCTCGCCACTCCCACATGTGGGTGAGGGCTTTGGCCTCCAAATCCCATGGCAGCAATCCGGCAAGGAGGCTCGCCGCCTCAGCGGAGACCGTGCTGTTATACCCTTACAATGTTAGTGGAATGGCTTAGCAACGCTCAGATGTGCCACGTCAGCATTATGGGTTACAGTACGTCATTCATGAGCCCAGCGGGGCAGTTGGTTCTAAATCTCGGTACGGGTCGGAGGTCCTAACTCTTACTATTTCTACTATTTCTGTATTCTAAATCGTACTTATTAATTAAATCCTATTTTAGCTTAAATAATAGTTTTTTTTAAAAACAAGTTTCCTAAGTCTCGTATAATATTTGGTGGCAGCGGTGGGATACGAAAATCCCCTACCCGAATACGTCTTCGAAGAAAACTAAAGTGCCAGTGAAATCAAGTGTTCATAAATATTCTAAACATATTTCGAAAGTGCTAAAAGTTAAAGCAAGTTCCAAAACCAGTATAATAAAATAAGTGTCGTGTCAGTGCAAGAAATCGAAGTGCTCAACCGACACCCCGTCTTGAGTGTTGCATCCCGCAACCGAGACCGGCTTTCACCCTCTGCTGGTCCAGAGGTCTACTACAACTGCTGTTCAGCTGTTTACCGCTGGAGAAGCGGTCACGATGTTCCTGAATATCCTCACAATGATGGCGTTCCTGTGAGTGATCTAAAAGTCAACTTCATCTACCTTGGCCGTTATTACATCCTAGCACGAATACTAGAATTAACTCAGAGTCTAAATAGTCCTATCTAACTATTTTAATACCATAATTTTATTGTACACTGCTCATACATTGTAACCGATAAAACCTTATTGTACCGTTACTGATTATTTTGTTTAGACTACGCGTCTATAACACTGAGTCACTTATACAAAGTAGCATAAGCTAGAGGTGATTTCTTATTATTAAGATAAGTTATATTTTATTGTGTAAAATCAAATCATGGCTTCTAAACACGAAACAAAAGAAGAAAATTCCAGTGGTCCTAGGAATACAAGGGCCGAAATTGAAGAAAAAATAGAACTCGGTATTCTATTCCAATTCATCAAACCATTCGATGGTTCCAGGGAAAAGTTAAATCCCTTTATCACTAATTGCCAGAGCGCTTTTGATATAGCTACTAAAACTCAAAAATCTATCCTATTTAAATATATTCTAAGTCAATTAACAGATAAAGCTGAAACTACATGTAGTGTCAAAGAGTTCGAGTCCTTTGATCAATTCATCGAGTTCCTAAAACACCAATTTGGTGAAAGAAAACACTATGCTCATTTACTCACTGAACTTCAGGATTGTAAACAAAACTCTTCTGAAACAGTTAATCAGTTTGCATTAAAAATAGAAACATGCTTAGCGAAATTACTTACGGAAATAAACATTTCTATTCCAACGAAACGTAAAACAGAGTTAGCAGGTCGTGTAGCTGCAATGCAAGATCTTGCACTCCACACCTTCATAATAGGTCTCTTACCACGGATATCACAAGTCGTTAGATGTCGCAACCCCGACTCACTAAATTCCGCTATAAGTTTCGCAGTTGAAGAAGAAAAAATTATATCTAGCATCTATAAAAGATCCGCATCCAGTACTCACTCCAGTAATGACAGATTAAAAAACATTAATTATCGCCGTGATTCACAATCGTCGCGTTTTCCAAATCCACGGAATTACCAATCTGATCATTCAAAGGTAAATACCAACGATATGATATGTCGTTAGTGCAAAAACATAGGCCATACTATTGAAAATTGTCGCAAAAGACAATACAACAACAGTAGAAATCAATCTACTGCTTCTACTTCCGATGGCCGTCAACCTAATTCTACACAAACTTCAAGTTCTAGGCCAACCCGTAAAGTTTTCGTCTTAAAGCGAAACGAGGAAGATAATCTAGATGAAATCAATCAAAATGATTTAAACGAGTAAAATTTCCTGAACGGTATCGCGCAGGAAATTCGTCTTACCATACTAAAGCCGATGCCTCTTTCTTCACTGTATCCCCTGAATCAACTACTAAATCCACTGAATCGCGTACTAAATCCACTGTATCTGTGAAAACAACAAATCCTAAATCCACTGAATCTATGAACAAAATAAATACTAAATCCACTGAATCTATAAAAAAATCGATTACTAAACCCACTGAATCTTTGAAAAAACAAATTACAAAATCCACTGAATCGTACATTAAACCCACTGTATCTATGAAAAATCCGTTTACTAAATCCTCTGTATCTATGGAAAAACCATTTACCAAATCCTCTGAATCGCTTACTAAATCCGCAGAATCACACACTAAATCCACTGTATCTATGAAAAATCCGTTTACTAAATCCACTGTATCTATGAAAAGTCCATTTACTAAATCCGCTGAATCTATGAAAAAACCATTTACCAAATCCTCTGAATCCCTTACTAAATCCACTGAATCTAAGAAAAAATCCACTACTAAATCTATTGAATTACTCACTGAACTCACTGAATCCGCTATTCCTACTAAATCCTCTGAATCGCTTACTAAATCCACTGAATCTAAGAAAAAATCCACTACTAAATCTACTGAAGTACTCACTGAACACACTGAATCCGCTATTCCTACCAAATCCTGTAAAGTGCAAAATCCAAACATGAAATCGACTGACTCTACTTCCATGCCAAATCGTAACACATCCTCCGATAACTCACCGCATCTGAAACAGAAAACAAACGTGAAAATCTATAAAATACATCAAAACACAGAGAAAAGATATTTACCTCACGTAATAATCGATACTCCGGTTGCCGATAACCCTTTATCCTTCTTAATTGACACAGGTTCCTGCATAAGTCTGCTGAAATTAGATTCTATGTCCAAAGTCCCAAAGTTAAATGATGACATAATAATCCTCAAAGGAATTGATCCTGGAGACGAAACAACTTCAACCCTAGGCAGTTTTGAAATGCAAACATTCAAAAAAGATGGCAAACCTTATATCCATAATTTTCACGTTGTCAAAGATATTAGCCTAAGTTTCGACGGCATCATAGGTAACGACCTCCTGAAAAACTTAGGTTGCCAAATCGACTATCTTCAAGGAACTTTACAGATAGACGAATATTATATCGACTTGAAATTCGCTGAACCATTATATAACATTCCACCTCGTACTGAAACTGTGATCGAATGCACAGTAAGTAATCCACACATAAAGGAAGGTCTGCTCATAGACCAATACATCTCTGATTCATTATTAGTAGCCAACTGCGTAGTAAGCGTGAAAGAAAACAACCGTATTAACATTACAGTTGTCAATATCTCCGAAGAGTCCGTTATACTCCAATCTAACCTTAATCTAACACTAGAACCCTTAGGCACTCAAGCTTGTTCGAAACCTCAAGAATCATTGTCTCCTATGCACGTTTCTTCAAGAACTAAAAAAGTTCTCCAGCATCTTAGGATGTCTCACCTCAATGAAGAGGAATATAATGCCCTATTACAAGTCTGTACAGACTTTTCCGATATCTTCCATCTTCCTGGCGATAAGCTCACACACACTACAATCGCCGAACACAATATCAGAACAAATACAGATATCCCTATTCAAACTAAATCTTATAGATTTCCTGAATGTCATAAAAAGGAAGTCGAAAATCAAATTAACAAAATGCTTGAAGAAAACATCATAACACCTTCTAATTCACCATGGTCCTCACCCATTTGGGTTGTGCCCAAAAAGCTGGATGCTTCGGGACAACAAAAATGGAGAATCGTTATCGACTATAGAAAACTCAACGACGTTACTATTGGAGAAACATATCCTATTCCACAAATAACTGAAATTTTAGATCAATTGGGGAAAAGTCAATACTTCACAACTTTAGATTTAGCCTCAGGCTTCCATCAGATTCCTATGTCCGAGCAAGACGCTCCCAAAACCGCCTTTTCTATACCACAAGGTCATTTCCAATTTTCAAGAATGCCATTCGGGTTAAAAAATGCCCCTTCTACTTTTCAAAAAGTAATGAACACATGCTTGTGTGGACTTCAAGGCTCACGATGCTTTGTTTATTTAGACGACATTGTAGTGTACTCACCTGACTTACCAAGTCACATTCAAAATCTGTCCGCTGTTTTCGATAGGCTCAGGAACTATAACCTGAAACTCCAACCAGATAAATGCGAGTTCCTATGCAAAGAAGTGGCTTATCTTGGTCACCTCATCAACAAAGACGGTGTTCAACCAAATCCTAGAAAAGTCAAATGTATCACTGAATTTCCAAAACCAAAATGCCCAAAAGATATAAAATCTTTTCTTGGACTCGTATCTTACTATAGACGTTTCATACCTGACTTTTCCAAACTAGCAAAACCATTAACATCTCTCCTAAAAAAGGACACACCGTTCAATTGGAACAATGAACAACAGCTCGCTTTCGAAAACTTAAAAACTAAATTAGTGACGTCACCGGTGTTAGCATATCCCGATTTTACCAAACCCTTTATCCTCACCTGTGACGCTTCCAACTTCGCTGTTTCAGCCATATTATCCCAAGGTCCAATCGGAAAGGACCGTCCAATCGCTTACGCGTCTCGAACACTCAATAAGGCTGAGTGTAATTATAGCGTTACTGAAAAAGAATGCTTAGCTATTATCTTTGGAACTAAAGCCTTCCGACCCTATCTGTACGGAAATCGATTTACCATAGTCACTGATCACAAACCACTACAGTGGTTATTTAACTGCAAGGATCCCGGCTCTAGGCTAGTACGCTGGCGACTCAAATTAGAAGAGTTTGACTATGATATTGTATACAAAAAAGGGAAAATGAATACTAACGCTGATGCTTTGTCCCGATTTCCAGTTAACCCTATCCAAGGTAAACCTTCGACAACCTCTGATCCTCAATTAGTAGACCTTGACACTGAATTCGATGATCCTTTAGAGGATCCTTTTATAATTTTTCCAACTCCCATTCCATTCTCTTTCGAAGATAATGACCTACTAAATCACGAAATAAATCCCGACTCTAATATACTACAAAATCCTATACCACAAAATGAGCCAATACTATCTCCAGATCTCATAGATCTAGGACCAAACTTACCTTACCTTGAGACTAGCCCTAACAGTGCTGATCTTAACCTTGACTTCGACTCGCTACAAATTCCCTCACCAAATGAGCAATCTAATCTAAATGAAGAGAATTATTCCCAATTCCTAAAGTCAAATAAAAACAATACTTGCAACACAATTCTAAAAGAACATAACGAAAGCCTTCTTAAAACAACATGCAAGGTAATATTAATTCCTACATCAATAGACTTAGACGAATCAAATCCCTACATCCCCGAAATTCTCCTAAATTCTGGCAACGAAGACGAAATCCTTAATTCAGAAAAAGAATTATACCACTTTCTAAAAACTGAATACGACGGCAAAATTGTTTACTTTATCTTTACAAAAGTTCACCACTTTGACGAGTTACCTTATCATGCTATTTATGATACCCTGAAACGAATTAGAAGCGAAATCCTGAAATTCGAACAAATAACAGACGTTGCTATCTCCGATTTCAAAAATCCATTTGATAATCACTCCTATGTCAAAATCTACAATATCCTAACTCATATTTTTCACAACACAAACATTCAAATCCACGTTTACCTAAATAAAACAATATACCCTACTCTGAGTGAAAGACCCAAAATCATGCGTGAAAACCACGATATTCCTACAGCCGGACACTTAGGCTCGACACGAATGTACAACAGAATACGAGAACAATTCTATTGGAAAGGCATGCGAAGCGACATAGAAGACTATGTCAAGAAATGTAAACTATGTCAGGAAAATAAAGCACTGAGAAAATTAAATAAGGCCCCAATGGAAATCACTACTACATCCACAGCACCGTTTCAGAGAATAGCATTGGACATAGTAGGACCTTTACCCGAGTCCGGTCCTGCTAAACTTAAGTATATACTCACCTTACAAGATGATCTAACTAAATATTCAATCGCTTACCCGATACGTAGTACAACCGCCGAAGAATCTAGCGATTGTCTTATTCATTTTATATCCTTATTCGGAATTCCTAAATCTATCTTAACTGATCAAGGTACTAACTTTACGTCCGACCTTTTTAAAACTACTTGCAAATTCCTTAAAATTAAACAATTATGGTCATCGCCTTACCACCCTCAGACGCAAGGCGCTTTAGAACGCAGTCATTCGACTCTCAAAGAATATTTAAAATCCTTCGTAAATACGGACCAAGACAACTGGCCGACTTATGTCTATACAGCTATGCTGACTTATAACACAACGGAACATTCAACGACAAAATTTACTCCTTACGAGCTAATATTTGGTCATAAACCCTTTATTCCTAACTCTATCTATGAAACTGAACCTAACACAACCTATTCAGACTACATTAGAATGTTACAACATAAATTTAAACACACTAGAGAAAAAGCCTTGGAAAATATATTAAAATCCAAGGAATCTTCTAAATCCTATTACGACTCTCATACTAAATCACCACCACACTACAAAGCTGGTGACTACGTCTACCTTAAGGCCCATCTGAGACTCAAAAAGGCACTCTCGCCTATCTGGAAAGGACCTTACAAAATCATTAAAGTTCACAATAACAACACAGCTACGCTTCTTATAAACAGACGTCATGTGACTCATCATTTCGATCAAATGAAACCTGCGGTAATTAACGACTCCGTATTACTGTTAGAGATCGATTAATATAATTAATCATTAATTATTTACATGTAAGTATTAGCTATTAATTAGAATAGGTCCTTAACGTAGTCTAACTGATTTCATTAATTCTATTTCAGCGCCTCGGTCAATGCGCATCAAGACCTTATCAAGCCTCTTCCTTCTAGTTCCGGTATATACTTCGATAACCTAGGAAAACTTAAAACGATTAAGGGAAAATTAAATATAATTAGTCATGTAAACATTTCTCTTATAAATCCTCACCTTTCTAACCTCGATGATATAATGAGCATACTTAAGAAAACATGTCAAAAATCAAGCAACCTTCAATGCGATTATATACTATCTCCACTCACATTTCGGTACAACGAAATTAAACGCGAGTTTGACTCTATCTCACATCTAATGTCAAAACGTAATAAACGTTCAGCATGGTTCGCCGGAATAGGCACCGTTTTCAAACATGTTTTCGGCACTCTAGATGAAGATGACGCATCAAAATACGATTCTGCTATTGAATCATTTCAAAACCACGAGAAAAAGCTCGCGGAACTAATGAAAGAAAATATCTTAATTACTACTACTTCTCTAGAATCTTACAAAGAAACGATTAATAAATTAAAATATAACGAAGTTTCTCTTAAAAATACTCTAAGCCAACTCATACTACAATTAAATAATATCACAGAAACTTCTAAAATCCTGATATCCGAAACTAAATTCCATTCCATACTTGCTAATCTCGAAAGTTCTCTACTAGCATTGTCGTTTCAGCTTGAAGACATAACAAACGCTATCCTGTTGTGTAGTCAAAACATCCTGCATCCATACATAATAAGTCCTACGCAATTATACTACGAACTCGTTGATAACGACAGGCACCTACCTAGAGACACTGGAATTCCTGTAACGCTAAGTCTAGATAATATCCATATAATATTAAGCATATCTGAAGTCGCTTGTTATTATTATAAGAATAAACTTGTATTCGTTTTACAAATTCCTTTAGTTACTAATGATGAATTTATTTTGTACTATAATTTAGCATTACCGACCCCTCATGGGTCAGATAATCCTAATACTTTTAGTTTAATTTTACCTTCTAGTTCGTATATTGCTATTTCTAAAGATAAGCTAAACTTCTGTAATCTAGATACCCTAGATAAATGTAAAACAATGTACTCTGAGTTCTTTCTATGTGAGATACCTACGGTATTATTGACAAACGTCAGTCCTACGTGTGAAAGTGAACTATTAACTAAAACAATTAGTGCTATTCCTACTCAGTGTGAAACCAAAACAATTGTTGGCGAATTGGACATTTGGAAATCGCTTATAAACAATCAATGGATTTTCGTGCAGTCTCGTTCAAGCAAAGTTTCAATGGACTGTAATAACTCCGAATTACGTGAAATCATAGTATCCGGAACTGGTATACTACGTATTCCAAATCAGTGTACAGTCTACACAAAAAGTGCAAGACTTATATCGTCAAAAGACTCAATCAATGTAGAAATTCCTATTCCTAGATTAGACTTTAGCATTATAAATGATTCATGTTGTAAATTAGATACTAAGTCTACTACTAGTTTAAATAATATCATATCCCCTATTTTACTACAAAATATTGACTTAGATGATTTAACTTTAAAGAAACAAAACAACAAGTTATATTCAGATTTAAATAAACTTATTGATGAAGAACCTATTCTAGTAAAATACGGGACACACTATTCTATTCTGACCATATGTATTCTAGTTATACTAATTTCTTTTATAGCATTCAAATTATGCAAAATTATTTGTAAACATAGATCTAAGTTCTATATTTCTTGTGTAAAACCAATGACTCATACCGATGACGATGTCAGTAATCATAATATTAGTACTGAACCCGAAAACTCTTCAATTCCTTTACCTAGATTACGTGTTATAGTTTGAATTCCTGAATTTCGGCTTTTATCCCCGAATTTCAGTCTTATGGGGGGGGGCTGTTATACCCTTACAATGTTAGTGGAATGGCTTAGCAACGCTCAGATGTGCCACGTCAGCATTATGGGTTACAGTACGTCATTCATGAGCCCAGCGGGGCAGTTGGTTCTAAATCTCGGTACGGGTCGGAGGTCCTAACTCTTACTATTTCTACTATTTCTGTATTCTAAATCGTACTTATTAATTAAATCCTATTTTAGCTTAAATAATAGTTTTTTTTAAAAACAAGTTTCCTAAGTCTCGTATAATAGTGCGGTATCCCCGAATCAGCCGAACGGCCATGACCCTCTGGGACGCGGTCAGGCATCGGGCTGATCGCTTCCTTAGCGACCGCGCCCACAAAGGGCCATGGACCACACGGCCCCCGCGTAGAGCCTCCGGCAGGAGGCGTTTGGTCCCCCTAGATTGGGGGAGCCGCCTCAGGGCAGCCCCGGCCCGTTCCAGTTTGGGAACTAAACGTCGGAAGTGCTCTTCGAAGTTCTACCGGCTGCCGAGGACTAGTCCCAGATACTTAATCGTCAACCCGACGCCGATGTGAACCCCTCCTACTGTTATGTTGGAACCCGACGGTGGCGCATTCCGAGGACCATGAAAGCACATGGCCTCGGACTTCTGCAGGGCCACCTCGAGTCCCAATTGCCGGATCCTGTTGACGATTGTCGCAACCCCGAGGGTCGCTGCGTCAGCCGCCGCCTGGTGTGACCTCCCTTGTGCCAGAACCAGCGTGTCGTCAGCGTAACAAACTACGGTGACGCCGATAGGGAGGTCAGCGCGCAGCACCCAGTCGTACCCGATGTTCCACAGATGCGGTCCCAAGAACGATCCCTGTGGAACACCGCATGTCATCTCTCGTCGGTTCCACACTCCTTGGTGACCGGAGTAGATTACGGCCCTGTCCGTCAGATAGGCCTCGACCACTCGACAGAGATAGGTCGGCATCCGGTGATACCGGAATGCCTCCCTGATGCAACTCCAGGGTAGGGTGTGGAAGGCGTTAGCGATGTCTAGAGACACCGCCAAGACTACCCCACCCCGGGCCACAGCATCCCCTGTCGTAAGGGCTCGCACGCGCAAGATGGCGTCCACCGTAAAGCGCCCCCTGCGGAAGCCAAACTGACTCTCCGCCAAATCCGGGCCCGCTCGCCTGAGTTGCCCGACTAGGCGGTCTGCAATGACTCTTTCGAAGAGCTTGCCCACCTCGTCGAGCAGCACAATGGGCCGGTAAGCGGACGGAGAGTCCGCAGGGCGCCCTGGCTTTTGTATGAGGACCAGTTTCCCCATCTTCCAGCGACGTGGGAACTGGCCCCTCTCTGCGCTTAGTAGCCCCCGAAGTCGAGGCCCGAGAGCCCCTAAGGCCAGAACCCAGGCTTTTCCAGGCAAGCTGCTTCAGCGCCCACCGCGGACCACCTGGTGCCGGTCGGACCGGCGCGCTAGAGGTCTGGGCGGAGACGTCAAACCGGATATACCGGTGGTCTGAGTAGGTCTCCACCCCCTGCATAACTTCGTAACCCTTAACCGGTATTTTAGTACCCCTAGCCCGTAACAATATCATAAATTCAGATTGTGAGAGCTGGTGCCTCAAGTAGATTTTACGAAAAGCTGTAGTACAAGTTACCAGTGTGGCTATCATAAGTTATCACTACAAGACTCGATCATACGTATCGAGAGCCTTTGGCGCCCTCATTGGTTGAGAGTTCTTACAACCTTGAAGCGGCCAATCAATGATTCGAATGCGGTCGATATCAATGATCGAGTCTTCGTATTGTGAACTCATTGTGGTCACATAGAATGGAAATGACAGCTCTCTCCCCTAACCCCGCTCACTTCGGTGAGACGATTACAGAATCCAACGGCTGTACGCATTATCTCAATGTTAGTTCACAATGGTTTTCAGACAGGAACATGATGAGGAAAAAAAATAAACGATGGATAGCTAATAACGAACTTTATTTACACGTTAAAATATCATATACCTATCACTTATAACATTTTTTGAAAATAGCTATCATAATTCACCATTTGCAATATACAAAATCTATGGGTATGTGGGTACACTCATTACCTTTACAAAATTTACAAACATTCAACGTTTTTATACCTTAACATTAAAAGAATGCTTAAAAATCTAGTGTTGGATATAAAAATTATGGAATCTTTTTAAAGTTTTATTTTTTATTTAAAGTCATAGATTAATATTAAAGATCGTAGACCGTAGGGTGGGGACAGAGATATGTGGCATAGACGAATTGTCAGTGCCATTTCTGTCACAACACTACGCCGTACTTAAAAAGTAATGACCTAAAAATTCAATCAGAGAATAGTATTCTTAAAAATATACCTTTCGAATGTCCCTAATTAATCTATAAAGAAACAATATACATTATTTATTTTGGGGCTTCGAAGTTTTGCTTGTAGACGCCAATAACTTTAATATAAAGCCATATTTTTTTAACATTTATTAATAAAAATGCCATGTTTATTTAACAATTAAAATAATATCATGGACAAGGCGGATTGTGATGGTCAAGTTTCTTAAAAAGTATGAGGAATTAGGAAGACAAGGTATTTTAAACTTGGAAATATTGATGCGACGTGGAGTCAAATGGCGACAAAAGAATTCGATATTATCAAAATGATACATTGAACTTCGTCTGGAAAAGGCGACCATTTTCTTCAGAACTCAGTCTCAATACATTTGTTATATTACTCTGCGAATGGAAGACACGTTCTTTGATGACACTATTATTTTCTAGTGATAGTTAAAAAGCCAGTATTTTAATTTATAATGGCGTCTGCAAGCATTACAACATGTTATAATAAAATATGTAGCAACAACATTAATATTTAGAGAGCTACCTAACAAAATATGGAAATTCCTTACACGACAATTTTTATCAGTCAATATTAAACAAACCAGACGTTTTTATATAAGTCCACTATCAATAAGTTTGGAGCATGTACGCAGCGTATACTTGAATTCAGCGCCAATTTTATATTCGTCTATATCGCAAAAACAGTTAAAAAATTGTTGACTTAGCAAAATATTGGTACTATGACAGGAAAATAACCAAAAAAGTATTCCAGCTATCTTCTACTCAAATATGAACCTCGTACGAAAGTTATAAAGTGAATTTTGGAATAACACGGATGATTATAAAAATACACTATATTGGACGAAAAATTGAATATAAAGGGAGAATGTTAATCTCATAATATATTTCGAACTTAATAGCAGATGTCTGATAAATAAATTGCTGTAAGTATAAAACAAATCAGACGAGGAAATTCACCTTTATATATTAGAATATAGAAATTTCTGGTGTTGACTTTGTATCAATAGCGGACTGTTAATGGAAGAATGGCATCTCACAACACAAAGTACTACGAACACATTGCGATTCTACTGAAGTGAGGCGGGGCCGGACAAATACGAGTCAAGAGACGCGATGTTACTTCAACCACACTGTGCTTAAATTTCAATTTATTTGTTCAGTAAGAAATGTAAGTATTAAATGTACAAAAACAGATGATAAATATACAATAAGATTCCAAAATTTTAATTAGAATTGAGAAAAAAATTCTATGCAAACATTATTACTAAATGAATGAACAGTAATTTAAAACTATATGGATTGCTCAATTCCTGCACATGTCCGTTCCGTCTCTACTTCAGTGGTAAGCGCCCTTAACATCACATCTAGACTACATTTGTCATGTCATTATAAAACGAAGTAAACACCAGAATAAATATTGTGATAACAACTTCTATTACCTTAGTATATTCGAACTCACCGTCTTATGGCAAAGTGAAAGCAAGACAGAATATGTTGGAACATGCCTTTCTAAATCCTGAATAGCCAAATATGTATAATGTTAATTAATACGAGCCAATTTTACTTGACAATATCTTCATTATATCATAATAGCACAGATTAAAGAGGCTTTGAAAAAACACATTTTTATAAACACATCTTAATATTTCATTGAGTCATGACTTGAATCCAGTTTTTTCTGTCTTACTCCATTTTTGCTATAGAAACAGCGAGTTACAGACTACACTGTGGTATAAAATTATTGTACAAATCAACACCGGCTGCCTTATACAAAGTTACTTACTATGGCTATTAGAGTATAAACGTCAAATTGTATTCGATTCATCATATTTTTTATAAAACTATAATGTAATTTTTTAACCAAGTAGTTTTTTTTTCTAATAACTATAAATTAATGCTTGACTGCAATCCCGCCTGATGGCAAGCAGTGATGTAATCATGTAACCGTTGATGGTAAAGCACGCTAGTTTATTGAGTCTATTCACTAACAAAATCTGAGTGAATAGGAACGAAGACGGCAGTTGAGCGAGGTGATGCCATGTTAAACCTAATAACACGACCAACGATGTTGCGCCAGAGGGAGATTGATCTGGAGACCTCCGCGGCCAAATTCCCGACACAATACCATTTGGCGTACCCGGCACACATCGCAACACAACTGCTCAGACCCTCTGTACGGCTTCACCCGAGATCATGTCGGAACACGACCAATTTGGTAATTGGCATAACAAGATTTTATTTATTCTGATAAGTTGGCAAAGGTCTGACCCCTGATATCTAATCGACTAAATAGCAACACTGCCACCTAGACCCATATAAGCTTTTGTGCTAGCTTGACAAAATGACCTCGCGGAATAGAATGTAATCGAATGCACCTCGCAAATAGAGACTTCATGATAAAGAGTAACTCTGTCGCGTTTCGGCGAGCTAGAACTTTGACGCATCCCAGCTCACTATTGATAATTTATGATGAGAACTCATCAATCACATACATTGACGTTTCTACTCTTTAACGAGACCTACAAGTAACTTCATACAGGGTAAGCGAGTATAGTACAAAGTTTCACCGGAGTTGTTGTGAGGTCTGTGGCCGACGACAGTGAGTGGCAATAGATCGGAAGCACTCGTCACAAACGCGCACGGGCTTGAGTTGACCGTAGCGCGGCAATGGAATTGAGTTTGAGCTGCATGATGCACAGAATACTTTGCCTGTGGAAAGTAAATGTTTGATGTTAGTTTTGTATGAAGGCGATTGTTAATGGGACATATTTGTACTGCATTCTTTGACTGCCAATGGTACACACAGAGTGGTACTGACAATACGACAATAAATGAAAACACGAACACTGCTTGTTCATAGGAATAATCCTAAACCATAGAAAAAAATCTAGCAACAAAAATAAAAAAAATAATATTTCAAACAAACTAAATCGCATAAAATTGCAAACGGAATAGAACATCCTTTAAAAATATTGGTTCACTGACCACTGATCGGCGACAGCGCGATCCTGTATCGACTTGCTTTTTTCGCGCCATTATTATTAAAGTTTGATACCGCAGGATGCGGCGGTCATTAAACTGTAAGCACTTCCTCATCAACATGTACATCATGTAGAAAATGAGAAAAATGAAAAATAATTTCCTGTGACTAAACCAATGGATGTGATTTTTTATGAGTAGACTGAGAATGCGTTGAGGTACACTATGTTTAATTTATTGTCGTATTGTCAGCACTACTCTGTATATTTGTAATATGGTTCGGCTATTCTGGTCAAATATTTCATTTTTGCTCGTTAAAATGTTTCAAAGTCATGTTAATGTTAATTTACTTTACGACATTTGCAGGTATTTTAGTAATCTTAACCTTTTGAACGCCAATCACTTCTATACAAGTTCGAGATTTTCGTGCCCTCAGCGCCACTACTTGATTAGAAGTAATCACAGTATAAAATAAATTTACGTCTTTTACAAGAGCTTTTATTTTGTTTTTATGGAAAATGGCCCTGTTATCAACCATATTTTTAACTTTTTCACACATAATAAGTTCTTATTTGTTTTATTTTCAATAGAAACAAAAACGCCAGAAAATATTTTAATGCTCCCAGCGCCAATTACTTGATATCAAGTAAGCCAGTGATGGGACACGATGAAGACCTCGCTATATTTCATCTCGTCGAAATGATCATAAATACTATTATTGCAAGAAAATGACGTGAATAAATAATATTTTATAAATATTGTAAACTATAAACTAGGTTTTATTCACCTTAATCAAGAATAAATAGGTTTTCTAATCATTGTCGATAGTGAAACACCGTTTGAAAAACCCATCCCTACAAAGTTAGTTATTTGTCACCCCGCACGCGCCATCGACGTGTATAGAAGTAACACTGTGACGTCATAAGCGGGCAGGTTTCAAGGTCATAGTGACTTTGTGCATTTTAGTGTAGTGCAATGTTTACATCTTAAGTTGACGCACATGTTTTTACAAAAAAAAATTGTGATCACCGTCACAATTTTTTTTATGATGATATGATGATATGACGAATTATTGCGAGTTGTTCAAGTCTGAATCTGAATTTTGATATAATAGTTGGTCGTCTTGACATTCCGTTAAGTCGTCAACTTCCGTTTCAGGAATTTTCTTCCGTTTTCTATTAGTTTGTACAAACCAGAAAAATAATTGTGCGTATTTTGCGAAACCATTAGCAGTAATTTTAATAAAAAGATATCGGCCAAGTGCGTGTCAGACTCACGTACAAAGGGTTCCGTATCATTGATTTATGAAATTAAAGGATTAAAGTTATTTGTATGAAAGATTACGCGGTAATAAGCGATACGAGGTCTTAAAAAAAACTACTTACGAGATCTCGTTCAAAACAATTTTCGTTAGTAGTTTGTATAGTAATGTATGTACTTGTACATCATATGTTTTTTTAGATTTTTCATTTTCTTGTTGTAGAAGTTAGAGGTGGGGGGGACCAACTTTTTTCCACTTTGGAAGCGTTTGTCGCGCAAACTATTCGGTTTAGAAAAAAAATATTTTAGAAACCTCGATATCATTTTTGAAGACCTATTCATGCATACCCCAAACGTATGTTTGAAGAAAAAAAAAATGTTTTTGAGTTTCAGTTCTAAGTATGGGGAGCCCCCAATTTTTATTATTATTTTTATTTTTGCATCAATACCTTAATACGGTTCACAGAATACATCTACCTACCAAGTTTTAACAGTACCTATAGATCATATAGTTTCGGAAAAAAATGGCTGTGATATACGGACGGACAGACAGACATGACGAATCTGTAAGAATCCATTTGGCTACGGAACTTTAAAAAATGTAGAAAACCACGTATTTAGCTTCTATTAATTGTATTTGTTGTAACTAAACGAAATAAATTATGCAGGAATCGGTTGAGTTTATGCACGTGTAAATCGACCACAGTGAATATAAAAATAAATACCATAGAAATACATCGACAAAAAATACGTCGACAAGACATCCTTATATCAGAAAGGATTTTGACGTGCCTCGAGCGCCAACTACTTGATATGAAGTAAAAGGATTACATTCGGAGACAAATAGGGATGTGAACTTCTAGAACACACGTCTAATAAATTTATAATTCTTTTCTTTGTTATAGGAAATATATCCAAGTTTTCATGTTGATTTTTTTATGAAATAAAATAAAATATGAAAATACGGTTACAGTTTTTATTTAGCTTCGTAAATTGGTGAATAAACATTAATTTAAATGTATAATATTATGTGTCGACAGGACATTAATCCCATCCCTACGTTTTACTATAGATACGTTATACATTTGTAGCGTGGCGCTGGAGGACACATCGCGTATTAAAAGCAAAAGGTTAAGGAATAGGTATGTTGCTATTATAAGATGACTTACACTTGTATACAATGTTATTTTTCTTTATACGAAACCTGAATATAGTTTGTTCAGATTAAGCAGCTGAATCGATTCCAATCATTTTTCCACCATGTTATATTTTTTCCCAAATACATTTAGAAATTGTTGCAGTATGGTTACCGAGCCCGCCACGCAGCTTATGGTAGATCACAGTAGTGGCGCGCACCCGAGCAACAGCTGACGCCACAGGTCAATGCACCGCTCGCGCGCCCGAGAGGAGCGTTGACCATATTTTTATTGGGACAAGCAAGTAGGATAACAAGCCATAACTTTGTGGTTTTTCATGGTGTCTTTTTGAAATTTTGTACATAGATTGTTTATTTAAAAATACTGGACACATGTTTCGGGTTTCGCATAAACAAAAAATAATGTTGAATGGTTACCGACACATAAGTTGGTAAGCGATTTTTTCTACCATTTGGTAATTTGCTTAATACATAACCATAAGTCATATCTCAATAGTACTCATTCCTGCCAAGTCGTGTTACAATGACCATTTCCACACGGGTAAACCGTACTACAATGAAACTTATTTTTTATGGCTATGGCATCAACAAATCAATATTACGGATTATGCCAAAAAGCGCGCGTATTTGCGTCACGACTAAACATCGCATGTTACTAGGCTGTATGGATGAATTGCCTTTGCCTTTCATTTGTGGGATTATAACAACATTGCAAGCTTTGTGATTGTTAACTTTTATCTGCATTTATTTTAAGGTCGTAGAAAAAGTTTTGTATGCAAACAGTATTACAATAGCTGTCGCAAACAGCTATTGTAATACTCTTGCTGATCTATTGTGCCACTCAGCTCTTGATAGTGGCATAAATAACTATTGTAGAGGGAGAAGGTCGCGCATGTAATAATGTATTAAATTGTGTGTGCGCGAACTTCTCTCACTCAATCTCATGCTATCTTACGTGCTTAGTTTATAATTGTATATAGTGGATTTTGTGGTTTGATTGGTTCTTAATCTGTGTAATATAAATAAATAAAGTGTTTGCTAAGTATACTGACCGCAGTTGCGACAGTGGTGCCTGCGTCGGAAGGCCGTGAAGTGCGCGACGCATCGCATACAGGCCGGCGCCGCGATGTCCGGGACCCACTCGGGCGCGCGCTCCGGGCCCTCGCGCGCAGTACTGTACACACATCACAACGGTCAGGTAACATCACGCTGGATCCGAATCAAACAATTTTTATATAGGCCGATAACTTTTGAGAAGTAATTATAATAATTTTTGTTGTCAACTGTTAGATTTATTCTAAAGATAAAATTATTTCTTCTTCTTCAGCCTATAGAGGTCTACTGATGGACAAATGCAATGAAAGCATTGGGGAGGTTTGCCATAATCCCCACGTTTGGCAGGCGGGTTGGGGACCGCAGTAATTTGATATTACACAGGAAAAGCGCTGCGGCCCGGTTCCTTGGTGTAAGTTTCCTTAATCGCCTCTTACGACACCCAGGGGAGGATATAGATTGGTACTATTCATGGGCGTACCCAAGGCCTAGAGGAAGACAAGTAAAATTTTTAGAATGGGTAATCTTTGTGCGTTAATAATCACACATGGTTTTTTGGCAAATACACTGTACATTTTGTCAGTGTTTCCAGGGAGATTTCCAGGGGGGTGGGGGGGTTGGGGAGAGCCGCCTCCCCTGCCCCCACCTGGGTACGCTCATGGTACTTTTCTAAGCTCGGTACCACACGAAAAATTTATTTGACTATTGAAAAATAAGCTCTAACTCAAACATCTCTAGCTGACCACAATTCATGGTTTGCTGAGCCTCTTTTGTGTTTGAAAAATGTAAACATTTGATTGAATGAATAATTAAAACCGTCACCTGTAGGTGAGGTCCCCCGTGGAGACCGAGGCCTGGAGGGGTGCGGGCGCGTCGTGCTTGTCGTTCCCGCAGGCGGCGGGAGGCGCGGCGCGCGAGCTCAGCGTGTTACGTCGCGCCAGCCGCGAGCTGCCGTCCGACGTCGAGTCCGACGCACTGTCCGCGTACACTTCCTCTGCCGAATACACGCTGTCGAATGAGCTGCCTGCGAATGTTAAGTCACTTTTGAAAACCACTATTTATCTAATCCATTACAAAATAACTAATAGATGTTCTAATTAAAGCCTGTGTTCTTTTAAAAGCGACCAAACTTGTTTTTTTTTTTTTAAGAAATTTGAACAATAGTGATACCGAAATGATAACCAAATAATAACGCTCGGGATTTTAGTAAATCTCTATAGCTTCACTATTTGAAAGAAGTTTTTTTAGTTAAATATTTCTTTGTTGGCTTGCTGTATTTATTTGATGATAATGCAACTGGCAATTGTTATATAAATAAACACAAAATATATCTCCGTGTGAATCGAACTTGTGAGAAACGGGTTTAGTTACACAGCAGAAGTACAATTATATGCACACTACCAATGTTCTCATTTGGAGTAAGGAATACAAGAAAGCCAAGCCACTTACCGTTCTGTATAACCTGATCCTCAGTCACCTCGTACTCAATCGCAGGCGGTTTATCATCAACTGGCACTGGCGGGTCGGGCGACTGGTTCATAAGGAATACGGACTTCAGAATATTTCGGAGATCTGCTGCGAAGTTCGTCTGTAGCTGGTCTGCTACGCCAGCGATGCAGACAAACAGACGATGGATTAGATCTTCGCTTGACCTGGAAGATTTTTAATAATTTATTAACATTCGATACAATCAATAATTACTATTTTAATTTGGCCACTATTGGTGTTATGAATAACACCAATAGTGGCCTGCTAGTGCTAATTTTTATGTACCCTTTCCAGGTAGAGTTTCACCTCATTTACTGTAACTAATATTTAAAAGATTTTTTTAAAGGATTTTGGATTTTGGTGTGACATCTACCAACCCGCACTGGGCCAGCGGCCCAGGAGGCCTGTGTCCCAACAGTGGGAACAATATTGGCTGATTATGTTATGGGTCAAACTTATTCCGCTTTAATCACCGAATAAATCGCATCTTATTTAAATGAGACGATACTATCAATAAAGGTTGTTTCTTTTATGTCGTCCTGCATGCATTTATATTCTTGTATGTATAAACATGTCTGAGCAAATAAATCTTTTCCTTCCCTTTTTTTACATCTTCAAACTTGAGCCATGTAGTTGTAAACTGAACCGCTATCGAAGTATAATGGGCTTTTATTGTTTGGTGTGCATATTAGGAGGATTCTATTCTATTTTGAGTGATAAAACAAAGTTCGCACGTACTTGAACTTCCCGCGTGCATGTTGTCTAGCCGCTAACTCCTGCGCCTGTAACGCGAGCGCTATTTGTTCGTCGTCCGCGCATTCTGACGCGCCACATGATGTACCGCTGTGAAGACGAAATTGTCAATGAATAAAACAAGCTCGTTTCAATGTCGATCAGACATTTTGTAGAAGATGATACGCAAAATGTTAGCGTACCAAACATAAGTATTTGAAAAGATATTCGGATTCGCTATCACAAAATGAACTTATAACTATTTTTAATAGAGTATGTTTTGTGTTGGGCAAAACAAAAATGGCAAGCCGAGTGCTACCGTACGACTTTAATCAATCTGTCGCGAGTTTTTTTGAGACACTAGCGACATTATTAATTTTTATTTATTTATTTAAACATCAAATAAGATACATATTATAATTAATTCATTGAGAAAAAGCTTGTCACAAGGTTTATATAACAACTTTATATAACAACAATCTCAATAAAATGTAAAGCAAAACTCACCTCTCATCAACAAAATGATCCAAATTCAACCTCAACGGACTATTTTGGTTCTGCGACGACCGGTTATCCAAAATTACCATACCAGGGGACCATATCTTACTCTTCTTTTTTTTACTCTTAGTAGTACTCTTCCTGCTTTTCTTCGGGCGGGACTGGGAGGGCCCCACATCGGCATTAGAACTAACATTATTGTCTTCTTCAACTAGCGAACTAATTTTCTTATCAGCTTCTCTATGCCTTCTCAGCTCAGTGATAACTTCATCAATAGTTCTGTACTCCTCATCACCAGCGTTCGCGCCCCAGTCTTGCAACACGCGCCTCGCTTCACTATTTACATTGGTGGCCTCATTCAACCCTTCCTCATCCGAACTTAACCTATTTATAACCTTATCCATAACGGACGACGATCCCGCCTCACTCTTCGTACTATCATCTTCTACGTAATTAATATTTACAGTAACGTCATTATTTACATCGGAAAAGGAACTTTCTAGAGTGTTTTTGGTGTGTTTATCGTCGTCTGTTTCAGCATCTGGACTTTTTAGTACCCTGTTTTGTTGCATAAAGTGATTGTCTCTGATATCTTTAATGTCTTTGTTCTGGTCGGTGTCGGGCGACCTATCTAAGCTAGTGTTTTCAGTACTGACGCCCGAATCGACCGCTGATTCATGCTCGCTCTCATAACCTAACATAAATTTAACTCTCTCATCGTCCCTATCTAGCGTCATTTTTGCCGAATGGAAACTTGTATTATCACCGTCTGCTGTTTCTTCAGCTAAATTATTGTATTCCTCATTGGTTAGTAGCAGTGAGCTTAGATTTGCGTTAGCTATTGATATATTAGTGTTCACTATATCCGCGTCAATATTGTCGGGGATAATGAGCGGGAGATCTGTTGAGTTGAGCATTGCACTGTTGACGTCACTTCCTGCATCGTCATCTTGGTTGAAGACAGCAGAATTGTTGTGTGATAAAGAGGACAGTACTGCAGGATCGTGACTTATTGCGTTGGGTATCAAATACCCGTGACTTGTCGAAGGCAAACAGCTTAATTGTTCATTCCTTGGTCCTGAAAACCCGTACGCTTCCGGATCTTCAGTCGATATCAACGTGGGCATATCGTTAGTTGAGAATGAATGTATTTGATGATCTAAGATATCGACATCGCTGACGGCAATAGACGAAAGACGATCGGCAATTTCTGTTACTTGTTCGTTCAATGACGTCACTAGATCCTGATCAGGTATTTGTCTGTTCAAGTCACTTGTCGAGGCATTGATGACAAGCGGATCAAACATCATCAAACCGTTAGTTGATAAGTTCCTCAATGAAGAAAGGTCAGTAGTTTCAGTTTTGCTTGTTTTTCTAGCTCTTTCAATGTAATCTCTGCTGTCATTGGTCTGGAATGTGTCAGTGCTTGCCGTGTCTGTGGAGTAGTGTCTTGAGGTGGTTGTCTTAATGGTGTCTTGTTCGGATTCGTGACCTTCGGTGTCAACCGTCCCCTCGGACAGACGACGCAGTCCGTCTATTATCGGAGTCATCACTTCTATATTGTCTGGAAGGTAGTCGCCGTCTGTTATGACTGGTTCTGTTGAACTGTGGGCAGGAAAATGTAAGTTTTTAATTACTTCAAGATAATTAATTTATCTCTAGGCAAATCACTGACACTTTTATTATTGAATGTTCATTTTGTCAAAGGATCAGATATTTTGTACATAATTGATGATGGTATGTATACCTTTGATGTGAATATAAATCCCGGCAGTTGGCATGATCCGCGTAGAACCTCGACACAAACTCTCCCAGGTCTGGGTATGGACAAGACCAGTCGTTTGGCGTTTCAGTCGTATCTGGAAAAAGAGCGCACGCAATTGAAAACCTTGTTATGGCATCTGACATAATGTTACATCACTGGTGTGGTCGAAAATGCATTTGTGTGCGTAAAGTATTAAACAAATAAAGAAATGACTTCTGCGTTAATCTCGCAGAACATGTATGAACTCCCCTAATTAATTAAAAAAAAGTATAAACGAAGACTTATATCTAACTTTTAAATAAACCACGCAGTAGACACTGACAAAATGTACGGCTTAATTGCCAAAAAACAGCGTGCGACTGTAGCGCACAAATATTACTCACTCTAAAAATTTGACTTGCCCCGCCTAGGCCTGACTTGCTGCCACCTAGGCCTGACTTGCCCCCACCTAGGCCTGACTTGCCCCCACCTAGGCCTGACTTGCCCCCACCTAGGCCTGACCCGCCCCCACCTAGGCCTGACTTGCCCCCACCTAGGCCTGACTTGCCCCCACCTAGGCCTGACTTGCCCCCACCTAGGCATGAGTTGCCTCCCTTCCCCAGGCCAGAAGCTGGGTACGCCCATGCGTCCTGTCTGTACGTACCAGTGGGCAGGTGTCGCGTGAGATTGGAGATGTCCTCGTTGGTACACAGGAGCCGCTCGAGAGCCATCAGCTCGCGCCGGTCGAGCGTCCACAGCAGGGAGCGGATCTTATGCAACAACGTGCGGAACGGACGGAACATGTCTGACATCTCTTCTGTGGATCATCAAAGGGAACATGATAGCATAAAACTGGTAGATATCAGTTACAGAACATGTCGTCGAATATGGCTGATAGACAGTGTCGTACAGCTTTACAGAGTCACAAATACAAATATGTATGGGGACAAAAAATACATTTTTTCAATTTTTGTGTACGGACGACAGCAGGTCGAGCTACCCTAAACTGTCAGCTATTCCCAATCAACCTTGAGCCTTAATTCTTTAGAGATAAAGTTGAAAATCTAATAAGGAAATCTGACAGATTGTAGTAGCCTTGATGTGCTGTCGTCTGTACATTAATACTGCATTACAATAGGTACAATAGGTTTGTCCCTGTCCCCTAAACTAGGCTAGGCCTGTATCTTAGGGGACAGTCTCGGGCTATAGAATATACTGCGAGGGACGGCTGAAAAGTTTTGAGCCTAAGGTATTAAAAATACTGATAGAAATGTACAAAAAAATATTTTACAATATAGTCTCCCTCTACTTCAACACATTTCTTACATTTATTAAAAAGGGCTTTTAACCCGGTCAAAAAATATTCGCCATCTTTGCTTTCAAAATGTTCGTCGACAGCCGCCTTCATTTCCTCGTCACTGGAAAATCTCCGTCCACTGAGGTCCTTTTTCAAATTTAAAAAAAGGAAATAATTGCTAGGGGCCAGGTCTAGACTGTAAGGTGGGTGGTTGATTTCTTCAAATCCTGTCTCGACGAGAGCGCGCCTTGCAACTCATGCCGTGTGGACCGGTGCATTGTCCTGCAAAAACAGGACTCTTCTTTTCTCCATAACCACTTGACGCACTTTGGTCAACAGTACCGCGTAATAGTCTCAGTTTATTGCAGTATTTTTGGGAAGGTAATCAATGAATAAAATTCCTTCACAATCCCAAAAAACAGTGGCCATGAGATTGGATGGCGATCTTTCCACTTTGAAATTCCGTGGCATTTTACCCTTCTATAGTCAAAACAAGAGTCAATGCAATGGATAGCCATTGCATTGACACTTATTTTGACTCCGGATCGTACTGCCGGATCTATGTTTCATCAACAGTGACAGGCGAGAAAAAACATCGTCAGGATTATCGTCACTGATGTCCAGGAACTCTTGTGAAGTTGTGGCTCAACGCTGCTTATCCAGCGGCGTGAGCATTTTCCGTACCCATCGCGCACATAGCTTTTTCATGTGCAATTGGTTAAACAAAATGCCGCCGATTTGTTCCTTGCTGATGTGTCTATAGCTTCATCTATCTGCCACAACTTGATTCGCCGATCTTAGAGAACAAGATTTTTCACTTTTTCTATGTTTTTTTGGGTAAGGGCGGTGTTCGGGCGTCCCGGCCGGGGGTCATCTTCGAGCGATTCCCTGCCGTGCTTGAATTCTCGTCTCTAACGTTTTACGGTGGCAAATGGAGGTGCATACTCCCCGTAAACTGCAGACATGTCTTTAAATATTTCCGTCGGCGTTTTCTTCTTCTTTTATTATTTATTCCCTATTATTTATTCCTGACTTCTAACTTTACGTCAGCAAAATTTCAAAGCAATCGATTCAGTAATTACGGCGTGAAAGCGGAACAAACAAACAAACTCAATTTCCGATTTATAATATTAGTAAGGATATTATGTAGATTAAAAGTGATTCCGTTCCGTAATAGACCTTTTAAGCAGCCATTCAATTAATGTGCAGTATCTGAGTTGATCCCAAGGCTCCAATGGATGTTATCGTAACGTAGTCCACTAGGACCAATACCTGCAATGGTCACGGGCTGTTTGAAAGAAATGCCGTGCCACTGGCACAGGCAAATAAAGTAACACTCATGACTTTTAGTCAGTAATAGTCTGTCACGCGCTTCACTTTCGTCCAAAACGAGAGAAGTCATTTCACATCGAAAAGAGGTGCCAATAGATTTTACCAGGTCTAGGTGTGAATAATAATAATAATATACTTAAATATTTTACAAATGCTTCAACTCTTACTTTTTGACACTAGATGTGTCATTATAGCAATTCCTAATCAAAGGCGTCGGTTCTCTTGTCCACACACTAAACTAATTTTAAGTTATCTGCATCTTTTTCTTTACATTTCGTTAAGAAAAGTATAGAAGATAACATTTTAGTTTAATCCTGTCAAATTAAGATACTCCATAGACAGGTTTAGACGCGATTATAAACATGGCGACTAAAAACACGCCAGTTTACGTCAGGAGCGCACTAATTTGACAGGTCTAAACTGACATTTTATCTTCTGTCCTTTTCTTAATGAAATAGAAAGAAAAAGATGCACTAAACTTAAAATTAATTTAGTTTGTGAACAAGGGAATCGGCGCCAATATACAAGTATTATTGGTGCACTAAAAAGTGGTGTTTCATTTAATAATATGTGTTTTGTACTGGGGATCATGCTGCACTTGCAGAATGCCTCATGTGACATGTATATATATATATATATAGAAACACTAAGGCCATGAACCCATTAAGAACTCATAGTCTGGTGCCAGCTTAGTTTTTCAAAACATCGCCAAGCAGTTGGATGATTCATGTTCATCAAAGTTATGGGCAACATGCAATAATTACCAGGTGGCTTGTCAATGCTCAGCGGTCCGCTGGAGTATATCAGCAATCCGCTGACTATAGCCAGCCGCGGCACCGCGAACATTAGCGCCGGGTCGTAGGAGTCCACCTGTAATTGTACAAAAGGCACATTTTTTAAAAAAATAATCATTTTTATGTTTCACTGTGCCAAGGATTGTATACGTTACGGGTAATATCCGAAGTGCGGCTACAATTTATTTTAGCTGGCTGAAACTAGTACAGCTGTACAGCCGGCCACATGCGGTTAAACTTAGATAATAATAATAAATAGTTTATTAACCAAATGGTGTCCTTACTCTTTTTTTTTTTGGCTTCGCACGGTTTGTGCATTTAGCCAATGTCATGTAATTATGAATTATTCATGTCGAAACAGACGGCCGCGTGACCCGTCTTACGAGTGAGGTTTGGGGCAAAGTCATGATGTGGCCACTATGCTGTGATATTTCACTGTTCTTTATGAACTATTTACTAAATGCACTTTTTACTACATACATCACGCACTTTTATTTAGTAAACAACACTATAAATAATTTTAAATGTCCAATGAAAAACGAGCGTGACACTCAGCTTGACTTTCCCGCCAAAACTCTCCTTACTCCTTATAACTAAGTACAAATAAAGTACTTCTAAAATTATTGTTACAAGGTAAGTACAAACACATAATCAGCTTATAATTTTCCCATTCCTGGTAGACAAATCTCTTCTCGGTAAGAGGTAGTGTCGTCGTAATTTACTACGCGGGCCCAATGCGGGTTGGTAGATCTCACATTTCTTCGAATTTTTAGGCTCTAGGACATCCTGGTTTCCTCACGATGTTTTCCTACACTGTTTTTGAGAGCAGTGGTGATAAAGTAAGCACACAAAGGAAAGCACCTGATGGAGTTCGAACCCACACGCGACTTACAAGTTGTAGGTAGCGACCTTACCCATTAGCCATCCGGCCGTTACCCATAGGCCACCACTGCTCTCTCATAGCACTTCACAGGTTGAACATTAATTTAATTTTACATTAATTTAACTCCACACTAGGTCGGGGCTCTAGCGCTAGCGTGTCCTTGAGAGTTTTTTTTAACAATTTGAAATATCTAGATGTATGCTATTTGTCTTCGGTTAGAACTAGGTGCAGCTACACACCGGTGGTGTGTACCACACTCAAAGGTATTTTATTTATTTCAGCATTTGGTATTTGTTTAAAGATTCTAATCTTTCGCAGGCCTGTATCATTGATACGACTAAAACTACGTCCCTGGGTATGCCAATATAGACCATTTTTCATAATGCGTGGTCATACGATTAAAGCATGATGACGGCCTGAAAATTTTCGTTAATTAGTCTGTTATGGTACGTATAAGAGATGCCTACTGACCTGTTCCTGGGTGAGCAAGTTCTGTTTGAGCGCCCTCCACAAACTCTCCGAGAATAGCACGCAGATGAGTTGCTGCGCTTCGAACTCGTGTGGCGTTTTCACGTTTACCATAGCACTGACATAGCATAACTCAAACTCTGCGAACAACCTGCAACAGAAGAAAAATGTATGTTTAGACCAGGGGGCTAATTCGTTCACAATGTGAACAGTCTCGGTCTGTTTTTTTGAGAATCAGCACTTTTTGAACGTCAATATTACATAAGACAGTCCCCCCAAAACGCCCGTCCTTCGCCACTTCCTAGTGCATTCACTGTGAAAAATAAGTCCAATATCTCCTCATCTGTTTGTCGCCGAGATGAGACTACGACTAGATATTGAACATTATTATTTACGATAATTGGCCTTCAGATTTACTTTAACTAGGTAAAGCGCAAAAAGGTGTAGTGTAAAGGTTTTCTTATCGTGGCTTTAATAACCCATCACATTGTCCGTCTCGAATAGTTCAGAAGTTAATGGCATGTTTTAGACAAACAAATTTACGTATTAAGAAGAATACTAAATCAAACACATCTGGCTGCATCAGCCAGAATTGCAGTCAAGCACTAGTTGATAACTAAATACTAATTATATCTTTCCCGTGTGGTACCGGGCATAAAATAGTACCAACCCATATCCTCCCGTAGGTGTCGTAAGAGGCGACTAAAGAAACTCTCACCAGGGAAGCGGGCAGCAGCGCTTCCCCTGTGGAATAACAAATTACTGCGATCCCCAACCCGCCTGCCAAGCGTGGGGATTATGGTAATGCCCCCCCCCCCCCCCCTCCCCGCCCCCCGCCCCATGGAATGAAAGCCTTGGGGAAGGCCTTTGTCCAGCAGTTGACCTCTATAGGCTAAGAATAAGACTAGTTTATAATTATAAAAAAGTAAAGATAGTCTATACGGAGAGCAGTGCAGCTCGCGGGCAATGAGAAAACGGTCATACTATAATGTATCGTATTACCCAATGATTGGATTGTGGAGGTCAGATAGGCAGTCGCATGTAAAATGTTAGTATTCAGCTGAACCAGAAAGACTGGCAAGCTGAAGTGACAATGGGCTGGTCACATATGCCGCAGGGCCGACAACCGTTGGGGTAAATGAGTCCTCGAGTGGAGACCGCGTCTCGGCCAACGTAGCGTAGGACGCCCTTGGGCGAGATGGAGCGACGACATCAAAAAGGTGGCTCGTAGTAGCTGGCGGAAAACTGTTCAGGATCGAGCTTGTTGGCGTGCTATGGAAGAGGCCTATGACCAGCAGTGGACGAGTAGAGGCTGATGATGATGATGAATCAGACTGGAAGCCAACCCCAACATAGCTGGGAAAAGGCTAGGTAGAAGATGAGTCTCCACGGAGAGCTGGCAGCGCCTGGAATCGCGCAGCTGGTCTGGACGTAATAAATAATGATATGGAGGGTATTTTGATATTCTTTCTTTATATTCGTGTGTCATTCGAGTAGCTTATTCTTTTTTTATTTACATTATAAACTAATGCTTGACCGCAATCCGGCATGATGGTAGTAAGCAGTGAAGCAATCGTTGATGGTAAAGCGCGCTAGTTTATTAAGAGCCTATTCACTTTCACTTATGTCTGGTGTAGCCGTACAGAGGAAGGGTCTGAGCAGTTGTGTTGCGATGTGTGCCGGTTACGATGCGCCAAGTGTTGTTGTGTCGGGAGTTTGGTCGTGGAGGGTCTCCACATCAATCTCCCTCTGGCGCAGCATCGTTGGTCGTGTTGTTGGGTTTAACATTGCACCACCTCGCTCAACTGCCGTCTTCCTTCCTATTCACGAAGTTTTTTAAGTGAATGGGTTTAATAAACTAGCGCGCTTTACCATCAACGGTTGCATCACTGCTTGCCATCAGGCGGGATTGCAGTCAAGCGCTAGTTTATAATTATTAAACAAAATAAAAAGTAGTGGGACGGAAACACCGCCGCCCGCAAATGGTTTCAGTCCCTCAATGAATTACGATCAAATTTTCTGCTTAAAATATTTTCTTAAAGAGTCTAAGAAATCCGTAATTGATCTGAAAGATCCACTCTTAAGTTCGATAGTTTAATTCATAAGACTATCGAATTAAAGAGTGGATCTTGCAAATGTCTGTCGGTTAAATGTCTGTTACAAGTTTTTAAATACGCAAATCTTTGACCTATCTCTAATCCTGTGGCCTCGGATGCTAACAAATTTTATTTTCCTGGTGAGTTAAAAACACAAATATAGAACTGTCATTTTGTGTTTTCCATTCTGCGAAGGTTATACTCATATCGTGTTCAAGGTGGGCATTTACACGCGATGCTTTAATAGGTGTTGAAGTGAAACACCGTCTAACTAAGGAGATGATTATAGGCGGTGGAAAATCAAGTAAATAACATTTTCAAAACAAAATATTACGCCTCAATGTACACCATATAGATTAAATAACATAAGGTGGGTGGACCATGGATGGCCACTCTAACGAGTAAATACTTTTAATTCGTTTATTTATTGGATAAATGAAGGAAACAAATTATTAAGTAATACTTTGTTTTATTGTCCATCGTATAAAATCATTTTTTTTTACCTAACTTTAAACAACATTTATTAAATTTAAGTTTTGTAAAGCTCTTCCAAATGGCTTTGCATGGAACACAGCACCAAACAAGGCCAACATTATACATCTGTTGTTAAACTTAAAAATAGAGTTGTAACATTAAATATATCCGCTTTTACTAAAACTACATAATAAGCTCTATTATTTAAGTGAAGCATTAAATGCTCAATTTATTTTTATCATCTATAAAAAACTCTACGAACATTACTTGAACACCATTCTATAACTAAGAATGTATTAATATAAATTATTTAAAAATATTAGTAATGAGTATTATATTGGCCTTAAATAATTTGCCATCAGGTTTTATTATGAAATTGCAATCTTTTTTTTTTTCGAAAATGGCCTTCTAATGGGTCCGTTTTTTGTAAGGCCAAAATTGATAATTATGACTATAACTTTGTCCTAATAATTATAATAAATAATAGATACTACAAACTACTGTAATTATAACTATTTCTCATTACTTATAACCAAAAAGTAAGTGTTCATTTGTTCAGGATTTGTGAATGTTCCTTGTGGTTCCATGCACCATAGCAAGGCCAACCGTCAAATTTTTGATTGGCCTTATAAGGAACCACCGGCTTTCCTAGGAACACTACCAATATTTTAATGTAAATTGAGGCAAATCTATGTTCTTTTTTCTTTAGTATCATAAACATATACTACTACGACAAATCACAATAAAAAACATGAAATAATAATAGGCTATTGACTAAAAATGTACGGTTTGTTGTGCGCGCGAATAACAATCGTAACGTCGACGACCGAAGCCTACGAAACGTTGGATAAAACTGCCACAATAGCGACACGATCGACATGCCGCCACGTCTGTGGCCTGTAGTTTGTAGGATCTTAGTGTGTAGTAGCAGGAATATGTATTTAAATGTCAACAACTACGATTTTTTAATAGTTGGCCTTCAAAGGAGCATGGCCTTCCATGGTCCACCCACCTTAAATCAAAAGATTTTACAAAGGGTCACACAATGGGCGGTCTTATCGCTAAAAGCGATCTTTTACAGACAACCTTTGGACGGAATACTAAAGGAAAAGAGAGAGAAATAGTTATTAATAGTATATTATAATCAATAGTTTATTTTAAAAACCTTGTTTATATCTCTATAGGTAAAACGCGGCAACGCGGCGGGACATCAAGATCGGTTATCAATTAAGTGTCTTTTAACATAAAGTGAATAAGAAATGACTTGTCAGACGAGTTCTTAATTTTATAGTTACTTAGCAGTTTTATATACAAGCTCTTTAATAGCTAATAGTTTAGATTGTAATTGTCACTGACATTTTATGAAAAAATAAAAAAAAACAAGTAGGATAGAAATAACACTACCTATTACCACCTCTGGGCAGCATTATTGATCATGCCTTTACTTACACTTGGTTGTATGATAATAATATAGGTATCAGAAAGATATAAGCAAATTCAGTGGTGTAGGTACATCTGGGTCTCCCTTATACACGGTCTAACACGTTGATTGTTTCTTTTGCAAATACAATGGCGTCGATTCTGTTGTTCAGAAACTAAACGTTAAGTGCATCTTTTTCTTTCCATTTCTATGAGAAAAGGACAGAAGATAAAATGTCAGTTTAGACCTGTCAAATTAGTGCGCTCCTGATGTAAACTGGCGTGTTTTTAGTCGCCATGTTTATAATCGCGTCTAAACTGTCAGATGGAGTATCTTAATTTGACAGGATTAAATTAAAATGTCATCATCTATCCTTTTCTTAACGAAATGGAAAGAAAAAGATACACATAACTTAAAATTAGTTTAGTTAGTGAGCAACAGCATCGGCGCCAATATTTCTATTGAGAAAGTATATTTTTTTATTTTATTCGGAAAACTTGCTACTATTATTAGCAGTGTTCTTAAACAATATACACTTGAAGGCCATTTAAGTTTCCACTGATGAACACTAAAGAAAGAAAACAACAAAAAAATCTTTTTTTTTAATGATTATAAACTAGCGCTTGGCCGCAATCCCGCTTGATGGTAAGCAGTGATGCGATCGTTGATGGTAAAGCGCGCTAGTTTATTTAGAGCCTATTCACTCTGAAAAATTGAGCGAATAGGAAGGAAGACGGCAGTTGAGCGAGGTGATGCAATGTTAAACCCAACAACACGACCAACGATGCTGCGCCAAAGGGAGATTGATCTGAAGACCCTCCACGACCAAACTCCCAACACAACAACATTAGGCGCATCGTACCCGGCACACATCGCAACACAACTGCTCAGACCCGTCCTCCGTACGTAAATTGTTAATTTTGCTGGTCTACACTACACTTTTCTAATACACGCTTTAGTATACCCAGTATCATTTTGCTATTGACTAAGTAGTACTGCAACAGCGCCATACCTCGTGGTCTGAGATTCCCGAAGCCCCGAGCCGACAGTCTGTGTGTACGGACGACAGCAGATCAAGCTAACCGAAACTGTCAAATATTCCCACTCAAGCTTAAGCCTTAATGCTTTAGTTATAAAGTTGAACATCTAAGCGCTAGTATATTAAGAGCCTATTCACTCAAAAAAATTGAGTGAATAGGAAGGAAGACGGCAGCTGAGCGAGGTGATGCAATGTTAAACCCAACACCACGACCAACGATGCTGAGACCTTCCACACCCAAACTCCCGACACAACAACATTTGGAGCATCGTACCCGGCACACATCGCAACACAACTGTTCAGACCCGTCCTCCGTAAGGCTTCATCATACATCATGCCGAAACACGACGCATCGCTTGGCGGCAAGATTTGACAGATTGTAGTAGCTTGACCCGCAGTCATCTGTACACCACGGAGTTATTATACTCTAACCAAGCAGTATAATAGTTAGTCACCTGTCGAATATCCGGAGGCTCTCGTGCAGCATGTCGTCGTGCTGCGACAATGCCATGCCTCGCGGTCTGAGGCACTGCTCCCGTAGCAACGAGCGGACAGTCTCAAGGCTGCGTGTGAGCGCCTTAGCAAGCGGACGCATGGCCGCCGATTCCTCCTCGCGATTCATTATCGAGGAGCCCGCGGCTAGACACTGAAATAGTAAAAAAAGACATACATACGTTGTACAAGTTTATATTAAGCAATATGTATACAATATGTAAAGAAAACCCTGTCCGATCCGTGAAGGTATTGTTAGATATCGATAACTGATTCTACCAATGCCTACAAAGCCGGGCTAAACTTAAAAAAGAATTCTCCTTAAAAGAATAAATATTATTTCGCAAAAAGAGGTAACTTAATACATGTGCGGTAGGCAATCCATGCGCGGGCGACGGGGGGCAGGACACGCGGCACGTCGAGTCGCTCATAAAAATACCGACAAAATAGTGGTGTCACTTTTTTAAAAATTAAATAATTTCTGAAAAGTTGGACTTAATTCGCGGAATAAATATTATTTCAAAATTCATTAGTTTTGTTACTATGATGATTACGTAAAATTTTATATTATGTTTGGTCATGTGTTTACCTAACCCTTATTATCCTTATGGGTCGGACAGGGTTTTCTTTGCATATTGTATAGGCAGGAAGGCAGGAGGCATTTTTTATCTCATTAGCACGTTGGAAACGACAGCTGGCCAGATATTATACATCGCTGCGCACGGGCGCGTAATTGTAATCGGTACAATATAAATTGTGGCGACAGCACGTAAGGTATACGGTATAATATTTTAGTTATCTACCCAGCTGCATTCGAAAGCTGTATGTCCTTTTCGGAAAGGTGCGTTACAAGGCGGAGTGGATTCGGCCGCGGCATTCGGGAAGTTACACATAGGTACACTTCAAGTAATCGTATTTATATTATATATTTATGCTACACTGTAGGGTAACTGTCGCACACACCATATAACACTAAACAGTACCTAACAACGGGATCCAAAAATTTTGGTAAGTCTTTATTAACCCTTAATTTTATTGGTTAGTCGGCACGTGGATATTTTCTTGGTCGGTTTATTATTTGTTTCGGTATTAAGTAAGGAAGCACGGGTTTCCCACACATGTCTTGGTAGCCGAGCGTGGTTTTAACACATTTCACATTTTTTTTATCCAATCTGACCATGAAAAGCTTAATGTGAGCTCGTTAATACTGTCAATCCCTATCATTAGTTGGAATGAGAGCTCACTCAACACTCACTTCGCCTAAGTTTTTAAGGAGAGATGGGTACATTAGGTAATAAACTATGTATTATACAAGTATATAAAACTATGTCAAGAAAAAATATACGCCACAGCAAACGGTTGAAAATAAAATTGGTTTCATGAATCATCTTTCTTCCAGAAAATCTAGCTGCCGAGACTTTTGTTGTGAACTAGGATGAGTTGTCATACCAAAGCGTTATAAGAAATTATACAGTATGTTAAGAAAACCCTGTCCTGTAAAAAAAAAAAAAATGCATTTTGAAATAATCTTTATTCCGCGAATTAATTCCAACTTCCCCGAAATTAGGTATTTTTTTAAAAAGTGACAACACCGGTATTATTATGAGCGAATAGCGATGCGATCACGTGCCGCGAGCCCTGCCGCCCGCCGCCCGCGGAAGGATGGTAACGCACATTTATTAAGTTACCTCTTTTTGCGAAATAATATTTATTTTTTTAGGGGGATTTTTTTTAAGTTTAGCCCGGTTTTGTATGCATCAGTAGAATCAGTTATCGATACCTAACAACACCTTGTCGGACAGGGTTTTCTTAACATACTGTATAAAACTATGACAAGAAAAAATATACGCGAAAGCAAACGGGTTGAAAATAAAATCGTTTTCATGAATCATCTTTCTTCCAGAAAATCTAGCTGCCGAGACTTTTGTTGTGAGCTAGGATGAGTTGTCATACCAAAGCGTTGAAAGAAATTATATAAGGCATCATGGCCATAATATGTGAAAGGTAAGTATAGATACGTTACGAACATTTTCAAAAGGCTTAACGATCACATTGTGGCTAGATATATTGATTATGGAATAAGCCCACTTGTTTTTACATGTAGGTACCAACTTATGTCGGAATAAAATATATTTTAGTAAAGATAGTTTATTATTATTATTCAATCATTGGTAGTTTATTTAGTTTTAGAAGTTGATAAAGAATTTGTATCTGTAATTTATAGTTTAATATACTTATAAACTAGTGCTTGGCCGTAATACCGCATGATGGTAAGCAGTTATGCAATCTTTGATGGTATAGCGCGCTGGTTTATTAAGAGCTTATTCACTCCAGCCTTGAAGACATTTTTTTTTGACAATTGTAGTCAGTCAGAAACACCACCGCTGACAAATTGTCCCAATCTCTTGTTTCCTCCTATTATAATAACTCCAAATGAATATGTAAGGATCGGGTAGTAAATGGCATTCTGTTTCACCTTACCCCAATGGTGAGGAGGTCGTAGTTTTTTTTTATGTAAGTATGTATAATTATTTACTTATAATTTTCGCAAAGAGCTGTTCACTAATCTTATAATTAGGCGCTTACTTAGTGGTTAACTTTAAAAGAAACAACTGGCACTAAGATCCGACGTCAGCACATTTTTCATCATCATCTCAGAGTTAATCTCAGTCGCATCCGATGTTTTTTTCAGCTTCGGAGTCTGAACCCGTAACGACTGCCATTCGATGTACGTATGGCAGCCGGGACCACCGGCTTAACGTGCTTTCCGAGGCACGACCAGACTATTGCAAATATTCATATTCATGCATACAAATATTTGCAATGCGCGGGGACCGAACCCGCGCCTCCTTGCGCAGCGGCCGCGTTCGCTACCGCTACGCCACGGATGCTGCCACATTAAACTACTGCAATCTATCAGATTCCTTTATTTTTATTTTATTTTTAAATTATAAACTAGCGCTTGACCGCAATCCCGACTGATGGTAAGCAGTGACGCAATCGTTGATGGTAAAGCGCACTAGTTTATTAAGAGCCTATTCACTATAGCCTTGAAGACACGAAAATTGTAGTGGGACGGAAACAAATTGTCCCAATCCCGCGATGTACGCGGTATACAGGAGGAGACGAAATCCTTTAATAGATTTTCAACTTTATCACTAAAGCATTAAGGTTTAGGGTTGACTTGTGTAGTTTGTCCTGGGGGACAGAATTTTCTCGGTCTCAATCCGTCAAAAATACATACAACTTTCATACATTTTAGTAAGTTTTTGACATTTGTTTGTCGCCGAGATGACACTGAGACTGGATTTAAAACGTTTTTAATTACATAAATGAGCATACTGGTGGCGTCTGAATCATCACCCTAATTAAGTAACGCACTATTAAGTACTATCAATTGGAATTATTTTTAGGGCTATTGCTAGTCCATTGCTCCATAAGTTCCAAAAATATGTCTGCTCAACGACGTTAATACCGCAATGAATGATGTTTAAATCCCGAAATGAAACCCATTGCTACTGATAATGTGTTTCACAATTACCCTGCTGAGTTAAAATAATAATACCATACGTGTTAGCAGGTTGTTTGAATATTATAAAAAAAATTATTATAATTGCGTGTTTATTATACATACACACAGCCTATTCGTTAATGGCTTGCGTGACTCATATATAATACCTATTTACCCACCAACAAATCAACATATTTATAAAACCGGTGCCATTCTTTTATAGCGTAACAACAGGAAGCCTATAAGGTTAAGCATCATTCCAGATGGTGGATCATCAGTGTTATGGTTATTCTCTTCTTGTTCTTCAGCCTATGGATGTCCACTGCTGGACAAAGGCCTCCCCAAGGCTTTCCACGATGAACGGTCTTGTACTGCCCGCATCCATCGGCTTCCCGCGACCTTCAACAGGTCATCGGTCCACCTTGTTGGGGGCCTCCCTACGCTGCGACACTCCAGAACCTTACCTTACCTTACCTTATGGTTATTATTTATGACTAATTTCTGCCGGCGACTTCGCCTGATTGAAATGTTTTTGTTCTCCGAACACGGCATCGCATCGCATCACCTGCTTGCGCTATAACTCCGTTTTCACTTAGCGTTCCTTTTGACATCTTTTTTCGTTTTGCTTGTCTATGTCAAATAGTCTACAGCCGTCGTGATGTTAAACAGCTAATTTGTCAAATTGCGAATTGTAGTTTCAGATATTAGCGCATTCAAACTAACACTTTCACCGTTACTATCAAAATAATATTATAGTTGTATAAGAATCAATATTACATTCTAACCTTGGATAAATATTCGATGTCTAAACACCTACCGGTCATTAACCAAAAAATAATTTTCTATAGCATTGTTAGTGTGTTAATGGTAATCAATATTTACATAACAACTAAGTTTGATTATTATTAATGTGTGTAGTGTAGTGCTTTTTCGACTATTTGATTTGACTAAAGGCCGCCGTATATGTATGGAATGGCTGTCCTGGCGCAAATTGGTCTGAATGGATATGTTAACGTACAGACAACAGCACAACAAGCTATTACAATCTCTCAGATTTATTTATTAGATTTTCAACTTTATCACTAAAGAATTAAGGCTCAACGTTTATCGGCAGTATTTTAAGTTTCGGGTAGCTTGACCTCCTATCGTCCGTACATTCTGTCGGTACAATAATCGTTAAAGTCCCTGACTTAACGGTCACTAAAAATTGATTACTGTTTGAGACTTCTATCGTTAAAGGTTTATGTAGATTTTACTCCACAAAGTAAAGAATTCACAAATACCACCATTTATGATCATACTGAAAGGAGTCATCATACCTAACTTACCCGCTTGGTTTAACGGCTTGCCGTTTAGTTACTATTTTTACTACTTAACTAGTAAATAAAAATATACATATTTAGTAAATAAATAAGTTTTGTTTTTGGGATAACTCCCGGTCCTTATTATCTTAAAGTATATTTTTCCACATAAATAACAAAGTTATGAGGTAACAGCCGAAAAAGAAGCAGTGGTATTGAGAACATCAGAACTCCTTTTTTGAAAAATAAACTTCATTGTATCAAATTACCAACCTCAGCACCGAACCAGAGCTGTCCCGCCAGGTTGTCTTGCAGCACATCCTCGGGGAACTTCACTCTGAAACCGCGTGCCACTCGCTCGTCACCCAACAACTGGTCCATTATCTGACTTGTGATGTTCAGTACGCGGTCCTGTAGAGAAATAAATGTAGGGTTAAGTGAGAAGTATAAATCAAATTGAACACAAGAGTTAAACCTATCTGTGACACTACTCAAAAGTAACGTGTCAGACACCCAAATATTACTCTTTATGAGGATGTATTTATGAATGTCGTATGGATATTTGTTACTTTTTTTACACGCAAAATTTGGCACCAGGAATAACAACATAGGATACTTTTTATCTTTATATTCCCAAGAGATCGAAACCTACGTGTGTCAAATGAAATCAAAATTGATTTATTCAAATTAGGCTGAGAATCACCACTTTTTGAACGTCACTATTACATAAGGCAGTCCCCCCAAAACGACCGCCCATCGCCACTTCCTAGTGCTTTCGCTGGGAAGAAAAAATGGCAGAACAAACTCCTCTAAACTAGGTGTGGGTAACCAGTTACTTGATCGGCGTCTTATAAAACAAGTTATTTTTGTACCTAGTTATTTTAATTCAGCTACTGTAATTGTTAAATATAACCACCAACTATACAGTTACAAGCGAAACGAAACTAGACGTGGTCGTTATTTCACGTAACTAGTTACAATAACCAGAAACGCGCGCCGTGATGCACGATACGGCTACCCGCTACGGCGTAACGTGTGTATGAAATAGCGCATTTACAAAAATAACTACTTTTTAATTTGACTCGTAACTAGTGATTCAGTTACACATCGCGCTGGTTATTGTAACTAGTTACGTGAAATAACAACCACGTCTACTCTGAACTGCTGTCTGTTCATTTAAAAAAAAAACACGTCTTTATACAATACTATGTAGATACAGTAACGAACACAAGAAAACACAACAACGATGAAATTATTTACCATAAGCCAGCTAGCCACGACAAAATACCAGTAAAGCAAAAACAAAAAATAAAATAGGTAAGTAATATCATTAAAATAGAAATGTAAATAAGTAAAAGCTTATTACCTAAACAAAAGCCCCATGTATAAAGGGCGTGAAAGCTCATATATGTACCTATGCGTTGTGAAAAAAGACAATTATATGAACTCATATAACGTGTCAATGAGCTAATTCTGGATAAAGAACACAAACATTGTCTTGAGTTAATCAGAGCGACCAGCTATTCTTATCACTACCAATAAACATAATTAGTCTATTATATTCCTTCTATTGATAAACGAGTTATCACTCTTCGAGGAGTGGGCTGTAATCTGTAATTTACCGCATGGGCCCAGTACTGGTTGGTAATGTTTCATGTCTTCGAAAATAATGAAACGATGGGCTGTGTTAATGATAAATTGTTTAGGTACCCCCAAGATGTCAACTAATAGAGAGATGAAGAAAAGGTTATGTTTTGACGATCTCAAACAAATTGGAATAAGAGTATGATTAGATTGTGAATCATTTGTAAGTAGATACAGGTGGTAGTGAAAACCTAGTTGTTTGAGATTGCTGACGATATTGGGTTGTTTAAGTGAAACACTTTTAGCGAACAAGCACACTATTTATTTATTTTTTAATAATTATAAAGTAGCGCTTGACCGCAATCCCGCTTGATGGTAAGCAGTGATGCGATCGTTGATGGTAAAGCGTGCTAGTTTATTAAGAGCCTATTCACTCAGAAAAACTGAGCGAATAGGAAGGAAGACGGCAGTTGAGCGAGGTGATGCAATGTTAAACCCAACAACACGACCAACGATGCTGCGCCAAAAGGAGATTGATCTGAAGACCCTCCACGACCAAACTCCCAACACAACAACATTTGGCGCATCTACCCGGCACACATCGCAACACAACTGCTCAGACCCGTCCTCCGTACGGCTTCACCAGACATCGTGCCGGAACACGACAAATCGCTTGGCGGCAAGGCTTTGTCTTGTGGGCGGTAACTTCTGCCGGCAGCCGATGTTATGGCCCTATGGCCATAACATCGGCCGCCGGCTTCAAGCTATATTTTTAGGTTCTATAAACCTAGAAATAAAGCTTACTAATGACACTTTACAATGTTATTATACGTCGATTATTTTCACTATTCTATTAATTATTGTGCAGAGCGCGTGTATGTTGTATGGCTGTACCAGAGAGAGCGACAAAGAGCTCGTAAGAAAGAGATGAATGTAAATACTATTAAATTACTTGGCGGCAAGGCTTTGTCTTGTGGGCGGTAACTTCTGCCGGCTGCCGATGTTATGGCCCTATGGCCATAACATCGGCCGCCGGCTTCAAGCTATATTTTTAGGTTCTATAACCTAGAAATAAAGCTTACTAATGACACTTTACCAATGTTATTATACGTCGATTTTATTTTCACTATTCTATTAATTATTGTGCAGAGCGCGTGTATGTTGTATGGCTGTACCAGAGAGAGCGACAAAGAGCTCGTAAGAAAGAGATGAATGTAAATACTATAAATTAGTATGGCAATACTAAATACTACCTTTAAGTTACTAACACGATATGAGTAAGTACCTAGGAAACTACAGGAAAAGTTAGAACTGTCAATATTTCATTTACGCTAACAATAAAAATCTATAGATCAACAAAAAAGGTTCTTTTTATTCGGGTCATTCTCATTACAGTTTCTTTTTTTTTTTTTCACGTTTTTATACACCACACTTCAGTGAATCTAGACACGCGAATAAAGTGAAATAATATCGGTCAGATAAAAATCAAGTACTAAGGCTACATTGAAGTCATTAAGTCTACAACCTGTAACCATGCAGTGTGCACGCGACATTAGCACGGATAGGGCGTCGCGTTGCGGCAAAGGTCAGACGTCAAATCCGGTCACACGTGGAATGGAACATGTGTTTTAGGTTTAACTGTTATTTGATATAAGGCGATAAACAGTTTTAAAATATTTCCATCGAACATGATAGAAACTCATTAAGGTGTGGTGCCAGGGACCTTTCAAAAATTACGTATTAATAATAATTATTAATTATTGTCTGGTGAAGCCGTACGGAGGACGGGTGTGAGCAGTTGTGTTGCGATGTGTGCCGTGTACGATGCGCCAAATGTTGCTGTCGGGGGTTTGGTCGTGGAGAGTCTCCAGATCAATTTCCCTCTGGCGCAGCATCGTTGGTCGTGTTGGTCTTGGGTTTAACATTGCATCACCTCGCTCAACTGCCGTCATCCTTCCTATTCCTAAGTTGTTTAAGTGAATAGGCATAATAAATTAGCGCGCTTTACCATCAACGATTGCATCACTGCTTAACATTAGGCGGAATTGCAGTCAAGCACTAGTTTATAATTATTAAAAAAAAATATTGTCGATTCAATATCGTTCTTTTTAGGGTTCCGTAGTCAACTAGGAACCCTTATAGTTTCGCCAAGTCTGTCTGTCTCTTTGTCCGTCCGCGGATAATCTCAGTGACCGTTAGGACTAGAAGTAGAACGCTAAAATTTGGTACGAATATTTATATAAGTCACATCGATAAAGTGCAAAAATAAAAAGAAGAAAAAAATGTTTTAAGTACTAGGATACATACACGTAAAGTGGGGAATGATTTTTTTTTTTCATTTCCACCATAACGTGTGAAATATTTTTGGATTGGTATTTAAAAATGAATAGGGGTTTACTAAAATATTTTTTTGATTTTGTTAATATTTTCGGAAATAATCGCTCCAAAATTAAAAACTTGAAGGGTGGAACAGTTTTTGAAAAAATATACAAAGTAATTTCTGAACTATGTACTTTAATCGTAAATGCAAGCATATTTGTTGTCTAAGTTTACTTATCCGTCTAGTTTGTATAAATTAGTTATCCAAATTCACGAGTGATAGCGCTATACATATTTTTGGCTACTTCGCGCTGTTAAGATTAAGCTACAGAATGGTTGAAATCTATAACTCTTTCTTTGGTTACGTCCTTTTTCGGGACCAGTTTCAGAATTCCGTAGTTATTATATCAACTCAATGTAACCATTTTGCCCATGTGCCCATTTTTATTTCAAGTAGGAACACTTAACCTACGGGAAACTACGGAACCCTGACGCTAAGCGTGTCCCGACACGTCATTGACGGTGCGTTCAATGTGTTTTGGCAGACTAAACCGTCAAACCGATTAAAATGTGCAAAAAGACGTGCGCTTTGCACAAAGGACACACAGAAAGAGTCGTTAGAAGTTTAAAAAGAAGTGCTAGAAAATTGAAATGTATCGATCTACTTTATGAAGTCATCAATATACAGTATACCTAACTACCTTCTACCCGCGTCCTACGTTCGTGTGAACTTTCTTAATCATCATTTCATACATAATCCTACATGACACACGACAATGCTGTATCTTCTCTGCCAAAAGTTTTTTCAGAATCGAATCAGTATTCCGAAAATACTAAGACTAGATACAAATTCACAAATATCTCTTTATAATGTTAGTATTAGTGGAGTCCTAAGATGATAAGTTGGCTGGATAGTCCAATAAATATTACACAATCTACGTATAATGTTCCCACTGCTGGGACTCACCTAAAAAACGATTATCTTTATCTCGAACTTCGAATAAAGCTAAGAGAATGAGAATTACACGTTCTCAAGAATCGGCAGAGGAAAGAGCACATCGGTTAAACTCTATGAGAGTTAGTGCCTCAACTTCTCGAGCCAAGCCTCCTCTCTTCGAAAGGGAGTGGGCTGTAATCCATCACAGCGGGCCAAGTTTGGTAGTTGTCACATATCTTCGAACTTATGACTATGAATAGAATATGCCGATGTCCTCACGATGTTTTCCTGTACCGTTTTGAAAGCAGTGGTCATGAAATTGGATAAAGCGCCTGTATACAATATGTAAAGAAAACCCTGTCCGACCCAAAACGATAATAAAGGTTAGGTAAACACTTGACCAAATATAATATAAAATTTTACGTAATCATCATAGAAACATTACTAATGAATTTTGAAATAATCTTTTTTTTCCCACAAGTTAATTCCAACTTCCCCGAAATTTGATAATTTTTAAAAAAAGTGACAACACCGGTATTATTATGAGCGAATAGCGATGCGGCCACGTGCCGCGTGCCCTACCGCCCGCCGCCCGCGGAAGGGTTGCTTACCGCACATGTATTAAGTTACCTCTTTTTTTTTTTACGAAATAATATTTATTTATTTAGGGGGATTTTTTTTTTAAGTTTAGCCCGGCTTTGTATCCATTAGTAGAATCAGTTGTTAGCGAGTGTACCACACGCCTAATTTTGATCACATAATTCTGATACACGTTTGCAAAATGTATCACAATTTCTTTTTAGTTTGGAAAAGCATTTGGATACTTGACCAGAAGAGAAGAAAAAAATTCTAACTGGATTAATTTGGAAACCGATCACACATTAGGGTCAAAACATACAGTCATAATAAAAACAGTAACCGTACTTACAATATAAATGCGAAAGATTGTGAGGATGTACATATGTATGGAATATTTGAAGATTACTGAAGGGATTTGAACGAAATTTACACAGATAGTTTATAACAAGGAATAATAACACAGGATTTTTTCTGGCGATATTCCCAGGGGACTGAAACTTCCGCGGGTGAAACCGCGCAGCGCAGCTAATATCATAATATAATAGCAAAGCAACATACCTACAGGCAACAATTAAAATTATAAACACCTGAAGGTTATCTTTTACTTGCACTTTATTATTTTCTTTATCTTTATTATTTTCTTTATCTTTATTATTTTGTTTCTGACTAACAATCGTATCCGTAGCAAGAACAATATTATAGTTGTAAGTTCCGCCCGGTACCGTTGATCTAAGTATTGGAAAATAACCAGAAAAACAAAACAAAGAAATCGAACTAATGACTGACATAACCTAGGAAGTGTAAATAATATGCAGAACAGACACAAGCAAACTATTTGCTTGTGTATAGTCAGTCATACATACACGTGTTTTGTGAACCAAATCCTAAACCAGACCTGTCCGACGCAAACGGATTAGCAACAGTCTATAAAACGAACATAACACAAAGCCCTAACTAACATTATTATGGTTTGTCCTTTCCGGAGTAGGTTCAAACAGCTAAGAGTATTATCTAAATGTTAAGGACAAACGTGGTCGCCACTTACTTATTATTTTAATTGCATAGATAACACCAATATGCTTCGGACGTGTACAGGCGGGGAATAACATTGGTATGCGGGTAGGCAGTGCATTTAATTAATAATCGCTTGGCTCAAGCATCACTATTTATAAGTACGGACAACTTCGCAAACCTCGCTTAGCGGGCAGAACATTCGCTAAGAGACTTATGTTCAATACATACGAATACCAGCGAGCAATCACTTGCCGTTGTAGCGCACTTGCTGCTCTTTCCTACCTGTACTCGCTTATCATTAATCGCAAGCGGTGGGACAATAAGCCTTAATCTGAAATTCCAATGCCAGTTGACCTTAATCTAAAATTGTAGGCATTGTAGCAAGCTGCCTGCGCTCCAATTTGTTTAGTCGACTGTACCCGCATGACACATGCATAGAAATTATAAGCTACAACGCCTACAACACACGTGGTCGTAGATAACAGCTGTACTGATTACATTGTATTCGTCGTGTCCTAAAATACGGCGTTATTTTCCACGTTTGTATGTTCGATGATAAAATTACTGTTTGATATAATGTAATAGTCTTATTTTAACGAGTAGTGAGTCGGGCGAGCGTTCCAGATCGTAAGTGTTGCTAATCACGCAAATAACTTCATTTGGCTATTCTGTTCGTGATTTAACCGCAGTTTCTAATAGATTCGTGTTATGGAATTATGGAATTACTTGACTCTACTTGCTGGTTTAGTGAGAATTAAATATGAAACAGTGACCCATTCACAGTTATTTTATGTATGCATTACTGTCAGAATCAAAGTTACCTTTAATCTCGATACAATAATGTTAGTGTTTTGACAGACTAAAATTCTGTCAAAATCACATTGACCCATGTTACAATGTCAGTGCAGAAAGTTTAATGCTATTTATTAGATGTAAAATTACTGTGAAAAGACTTATCCATGTCGAATGCAACACATATCTAGACAATAATAAATGAAAATATTCTTTAGTATTCAAAGGTCTTAAGTTCTTCTGCTAAAATGTCTTTTAAAATCTTATTTTAATAAATAAATTACCCTTGATCGATTAATACTTCAATAGTCAATTATGTTGTGTCGTAAGTGTGCAGTCTACCAAGCGTGTGGATTATGGAGAACCTTTGTTTAGCAGTGTACCTCAACAGGCTGAAGAAGAATTAAATAATATACATAAATATAATGTTAAAATACAGTGGTGCATGAAATTCTTTGTAATACTAGTTCGAGGAGGAACAGTAGGTATATTTGTGTACATACCTCTTGCTCCGTGGTACACACATCGACACAGGTAACTATATCGATGTAAACAAGGCAATCAATAGGCCTAGTATGAGTTTTCAATACGAAACACGATCGTCCATATCGAGCGCGTTTGGCGCTCTCATTGGTTGAGAGTTCTTACGACCTTGAAGCGGGCCAATCGCTGAGTCAAACGCGCTCGATATCGACGAACGAGTTTCGTATTGAAAACTCATACTAGGCCTACAGTAAGCTGAACGATAGCTCATATCGAAGCATACGTACCCGTATGCTTCAAAAATATTATTCAACGGTTAGATATATGGCGAGAGATAGAAACAGGAAAATTTACGATTAGTGTGGTTTGAAAGAAGAAAACAAAGAAACATTTAATCAAAACAATCAAAGCACATATTCCTTATAAAAATGCATAAATATGCATATACAGTGGATCCCCGGTAGTCCGACAAACATTTTGCAGGGCAGTGTCGAACTATCGAATTTGTCGGATTATGGAGGACCCCCTATAGTTCGATTTTTTTTACAAAAGAGTACCTTGTAATCCGACAAATTCGAGCACAATACTGATGGTGCATACAAGTTGTAACTTGTTAAATCGTGAATTAGCGAAGACGTGTATGTAATAGACGATGTCGGATTATAAGGGGTGCCGTATTAGCCAGGGGCCGGATTACCAAGGTTCCACTGTACTTACAAAGTAGCCAAAAGCCTCGTAGTCAAGCGTAATAAAAAGAAAAGAGTGATGTAAAGAAAGGAGTGAATGATAACTTGAAGACACACGAGAAAATTAAAGAGATAACCAACTTTTCTTGACTCCGAATAACATGTAGCAATCGGAAACAGAATAAAATGAAAATATATGAACACTTTTAAATTTCCATTCACGGTGACATCACTCGTCTATCGTGATATCATCACATTAGAAAGGATAAAAAACACATCGAAATGAGCATTCTAAAAGAGCTTCGGTCGCGAAAAATTTTAATGGCAAAGGTTATTTTTGCACGCGAATCTATCACTTAAATTATTAAGAGATATTTTGATTTGGCGAGAAAAAGAAAAAATCAAAAGAATAATCCTACTTGACAAGCACAAAAGGTACTTTTACCTTTTAAAAACTATTTTTATTTTTTTTTATAATTATTAACTAGTGCTTGACCGCAATCCTGCCTGATGGTAAGCAGTGATGCAAACGTTGATGGTAAAGCGCGGTAGTTTATTTAGCCTATTCACTAAAAAAAAAACTTAGTGAATAGGAAGAGAGACAGCAGTTGAGAGAGGCGATGCAATGTTAAACTCAACAACACGATCAACGATGCTGCGCCATAGGGAGATTGATCTGGAGATCCTCCACGACCAAACTCCCGACACAACAACATTTGGCATCATAACCGGCACACATCGCAACACAACTTCTCAGACCCGTCCTCCATACGGCTTCACCAGACATCACGCCGGAACACGACGAATCGCTTGGCAGCAAGACTTGTGGGTAACTTCTGCCGGCAGCAGATGTTATGGTCTATGGCCACCGAGAAAACTCTACCAAATCTTATAAAACGTTCTGCCAGACTTACTTGCAAATCAAAACGGACTCCTTATTTTTTAATTTAGTAGCAATAATTTTAAAAAATAATAGAGGAAGAATACAAGGTTCATCCAGTGACAAATCAAAGTCAAAAGCCATTTATTAAAAAAAAAAAAAAATACACTCACACTTTTATTAACTAAAGCTGTTGTGGTTTTATAAATTTGAGAGTGCAAATAGACGAGCGACTCTCGTCGATGACAGAGGTACACATCAGCAGTAGGCCTAGTATGAGTTTTCAATAGAAAACTCATACTAGGCCTACAGTTGTCGCCGACACGCTCGATGCTTGCCAGCTACCCTCGTCGACGCGTGTCACTCGTGCGCACACTTAGTATCTATTCATTAGAATTTTAAACGCATTCACAGCTTCTGAAGAGAGATTTACACGACTCAAGCATTGCATAGAGCCCACAGTCCTTCTGTATAATTCTATTTAGTGACGCTATATCGCGGTCACATTACTATTCGATCAATTTTTGTAACAATTAATTAGGTCTGTACCCGCTCGTTGCCAATGCATATTTACTTGACCGAGATAGTGTTTATGAAACTATGATTTGAACTTAATATTGTTGTATTATAATTAGCAACTAGTTAGTATAGAACTGTTGACAAAAAGTCTAAGTTCCAATATAAATTCCAGCACCCTAATTATGTAACACATTACTCTTATCAATTTGAATAATTTTGAAGCCTGTTTGTAATCGGTTGCTCCATATATTGGAGAAATATGTCTGTCGACAGCCTCCGTGGCGTAGCGGTAGCGAACGCGGCCGCTGCGCAAGGAGGCGTACATCTAATGGCAGTCGTTACGGGTTTTTGGAGCCCTCAAAAGTCCTACAATTGGTCTAACTGCAATGCTTCGATATCGGGTTGTGGAAGTCAGACGGCAGTCGCTTCATGGAAAATATCGAAGTTTAGCCAAAATGAGCAGTTAGACTGGTAAAGCGGATCCTAGTCTCCAAAAGCTGAAAAGCTTCGGATACAACTGGGAGTCTGGGATTAACGCTGAGATGAAGAAGATTGGAGAAATATGTCTGCTCAACAACCTAAATAACGTAATGAATGTTGTTTAACTGTCAAAATTAAACCCATTACTAATAATAGTGTGTTACGCATTACTGTTACGCAATTACCCGGCAGTAGCATATTCCTAAGTGATTTGCTTTACAATTTCTAAGTACCATGACGTCAAACGAACAGAGGATGCCATACACAATAAATAGACAAGTAAATATCATAAAAATATATATAATGCGTGTTTATTCAAGATCCAAAACGTGTCAATAAAGTAACGTAAATATTGTCAAAACTGACAAGTAAAATGAAGTGTAAACTAAACAATTTAGTTTTCCTAAACTATTCATGTCTTTAACCTACTAAGTATATTATAATGAGGAAGAGGGGCAGATAAGTTATGAAAGGAAATCAGTTAAGGTCGAGTTGCTCGTCTTGGCCTTCATTAGGTGAGTAACAAAGTTGCACGTCCTTCCTTTGGTCTTTCTGCTCTGCCCTAGAAACTGTAAAATATAAGATCCTAATAGTTACTGCTTCAACCACCACAGCGTTCAATCCTACCATCCTACTAACTTTTCCTATCCTACTTCCCACTAATATTACAAACGTGACAGTTTGTATGGATGTTTGATACTCTTTTACACAAAGAACTAGGTACTTCAGATTAAAGGCAGACAGATCGATTATAACCAAGATTTACGTATATGCTAGTAGGTAGGTAGTTTTATCCGGATAATCCGACTGGACCGAAACTAATGCAGATGAAACAGTGAGCACAGCTAGTTTACTGTAATAAACTATTGGCAATAGGCTCAAACTTTTAAATACATGAGGTATAAATATAACTGGCGACATAATATGTGTTATACTATAGCTACATTTCTGCCCAACGTTTTGGGGATTACAGGCATGATGTTCTGTTATACAGTATGTTACGAAAACCCTGTCCGACCCGTGAAGGTATTGTTAGGTATCGATAACTGATTCTACTAATGCCTACATAACCTGGCTAAACTAAAAAAAAAAATACCCCCTTAAAAATAAATAATTTAAATAAAATAAATGGGTAATTTCATGGCAACACAGGTACAGGTCATGACCTCAGTTGACCTCATGCATGTAGGTAGTTTATCCATAGGTAGTTTATCCATGTTTATCGACTCTCGAAAGAAACAATGATATTTAGGCAGCTCGTGAAAAGAACTTTTTTTAAGTGCGAAGGTCGTCTGACTCTCTGAATGTATCATTTCATTCGATGAGCACAATGGCTGTGGCGGAGATGTTGTTCCATATTTCGTTCACTAAGAACTATACAGGCCTGGCACCTACGCACGAGATTAGCACGGTGTTTCACAAAGTTAGTCCACCCCTACCAATCCACTGCTCGCCGAACTGATAATGGAGGTACTCACGTACAGCCCGGTACAGGTCGACAAAAATATGGTGGTACACCGTCGTGTCACCACATGAATCAATAAGCAGCTGTCCAACACCTGATCACAACACAACTAATTGCAGAACTACTACCTTCCATCAGCATTTTACATTACGTTAGAAAACGACATGATCACAATACACGAATAGTCTACAGCTACACGGAAGCAATGTTTATGCGCAACTGATCATTTAAAGTAAAAATGATTTTTATTTTATAAAATAGGTACCTACGCGGCTGGCCTCGCGGCATGCTTTGAGCAAATAGAGATGTGTAAGTAATCAAAATATTGATTTTTCAATCGATACCGATTTAGTATAATAGTTTCAATTGTCATTCTCGATTCAACATCGCATGGAATTGTTTAGAACTTTTACAGAACTCAAATTAGTTATGTACACTGCTGTAAATGAAAACCATGCCAAAGGTTTAATTTCAGTTTCTGTCTCAATATCGATGATATTGACTGTTAAAATATTTGTAAAATTTTACTAAAATTGTGTTTCATAAGGCCTTCTCGTCTCTGTTTACTAATACTTGTGTTATAATAATATTATTAGTAATTAATCGATAATCAAACAAAAGTACTTTTACCATTGGGTAATCTGTGTTTTTACAACAAATGATTATTCAACCAGACACAAATTTCGATTAATAGCGATACAAAAAAAATGTTATTACGCAAAAAATAGTACATCCCTAATTATTTCTTTTACGTCGCCGACAACGCTCACGCGCCACGCCGCCAAAGAAATAAAAAATCTAACAAAAGAATATGAAAGGAAAGCCGACAGGTATACCGCCTAAAAAGGTGTTGTCATTTTTTTTAAAATTCCTATTTTTGGGGAAATTCGCGGAAAAAAAAGATTGTTTCAAAATTGATTAGTATTGCTACTATGATGATTATGTAAAATTTTATATTTTATTTGGTCATTTGTTTACCTAACCTTTATTATCGTTATGGGTCGGACAGGGTTTTCGTAACATACTGTACAATAGAGTTCACAGCTTTCAACTATGGATATGCTTGCCAAAATGTCATTCTTCGAAACAACAATCTGTCACTATGCATAAAGAAGAATTTTATAGCCCCATTCTATAGAAGGGCAAGATCAGGATGAAATAATGAACTTTCTTCATAAGGAAGGCTAGTAGGTAAAAGTTTCTCGCATTGTACAACTCAAATAACCAGCACTTAGATAAACAAAAAAGGCTCTATTCTTCTTCTCTGTTGCTACACTGTTGGAAATCATCACTGATCGAAATATAAAGACTAAACATGGTTCTTTGACAGTGAAGTACATAACTATTGACTCAAACATACCAAAGGTACACCTTTTTCGGGGGTAAACCTTCTTAAGGCCTCTCTGGTCCTTGGGGACAGGACCAGAGAGTGTAGGATTAACCACCCCGGTGGTCACCATCTACACATAGAAGAGGCACCGTTACCTCTCAAAAGACCATCCGGAGTCCCCTCTGTGCAACGCCTGTTAGGTCATATCTCTGGGGAGACTGTAAAGGGCTCTCCCCGAACGAGGTACACCTACACTCTCAATCTACCACTACAGACTTGTGATTACAATTGCCAATCCACCATAAATGATCAGGTTTTGTGAATGAAATTCTGTTATCAAATGTATTCAGCAGAAGAGGACAAAATGCTTTTGTGTACTCTTGACATAGGTAGTCTTTTAACACCAGCTGACAGCTCTGACAGGGTTTGGATTTGGTCAAATTCCGCGGCACAAATTTGCTATCGTAACTTAAATATTTTTCAAGATAAGACCATTTTTGCATTCTGTCTTCTCTCCGTGTTACCAACCAGAAATCTGGTACACAAGAAGCAGAGAGGTCTATTTGTCGCCGTCGAAAGTGGCGCAACAGGACAAGTCTATACATGGAAAATTGTAGTTAAGATCACTCCTACAACTGCTAAGCCGATACCTGGAATCAGATAAATTTTATGCGCTATGAATATATTAGCAATAATGCTAATTGAATTCAAGTACAGGCACAGACACGATCAGGTTATTTACATGGCTTGAAAGGAGTTTTGTTAAAATTATACTATTAGTATTATGTATAATATAACTCGCTTCTGCCCACGATTTCGCCCATTAGAAATTGATCATTCTTCCGTCCTCCTCCTTCGCATCCACCGCATCATCCACCGGGACTATTATTTCGTGACGTATAATAGTGACCTCCTATAATAGCGAGTGATGCTGGCAAGGGAGGAGGCGGAGCGCGTGTGGCAGCGGGAATACCAGCGCCCTCGCGCCACTAGTCGCCACAGGAGTCGCCCTGCTCGAGAGACAACACCGGACTCCCGGCTACCGTAGGCACGGGCTTGCGGGCGGTGAACAGTGGGCAGCTCACCGCCCGGTAAGGACCAAGCCCGAGTCGACGGCGCGTCGTGTTTCACGCGAGCCTCAAAGAGATGTCAGCACATCGAGACCGATGCCTCCTAAGTCAGGACTGCGAGTTAGTTTAAAAAAGGAAACCGTGGCCCTGGCGCACAGGCAAGTGAAGAAACACGGGTGGATTTTAGACAATAAAAGTCTGACACACCCGTCCACTCCGCCCAGAGCGGGAGAGGTATCAAATACAGTTTATTTTTTTTTTTCAAATCCTACTGGTAGTTCCAGAGAACAGGGCGTTCAATCAAACAAAACTCTTAAAAGATCCAGATTATTACTCTACAGTATGTTACGAAAACCCTGTCCGACCCGTGAAGGTATTGTTAGGTATCGATAACTGATTCTACTAATGCCTACATAACCTGGCTAAACTAAAAAAAAAATACCCCCTTAAAAATAAATAATTTAAATAAAATAAATGGGTAATTTCATGGCAACACAGGTACAGGTCATGACCTCAGTTGACCTCATGCATGTAGGTAGTTTATCCATAGGTAGTTTATCCATGTTTATCGACTCTCGAAAGAAACAATGATATTTAGGCAGCTCGTGAAAAGAACTTTTTTTAAGTGCGAAGGTCGTCTGACTCTCTGAATGTATCATTTCATTCGATGAGCACAATGGCTGTGGCGGAGATGTTGTTCCATATTTCGTTCACTAAGAACTATACAGGCCTGGCACCTACGCACGAGATTAGCACGGTGTTTCACAAAGTTAGTCCACCCCTACCAATCCACTGCTCGCCGAACTGATAATGGAGGTACTCACGTACAGCCCGGTACAGGTCGACAAAAATATGGTGGTACACCGTCGTGTCACCACATGAATCAATAAGCAGCTGTCCAACACCTGATCACAACACAACTAATTGCAGAACTACTACCTTCCATCAGCATTTTACATTACGTTAGAAAACGACATGATCACAATACACGAATAGTCTACAGCTACACGGAAGCAATGTTTATGCGCAACTGATCATTTAAAGTAAAAATGATTTTTATTTTATAAAATAGGTACCTACGCGGCTGGCCTCGCGGCATGCTTTGAGCAAATAGAGATGTGTAAGTAATCAAAATATTGATTTTTCAATCGATACCGATTTAGTATAATAGTTTCAATTGTCATTCTCGATTCAACATCGCATGGAATTGTTTAGAACTTTTACAGAACTCAAATTAGTTATGTACACTGCTGTAAATGAAAACCATGCCAAAGGTTTAATTTCAGTTTCTGTCTCAATATCGATGATATTGACTGTTAAAATATTTGTAAAATTTTACTAAAATTGTGTTTCATAAGGCCTTCTCGTCTCTGTTTACTAATACTTGTGTTATAATAATATTATTAGTAATTAATCGATAATCAAACAAAAGTACTTTTACCATTGGGTAATCTGTGTTTTTACAACAAATGATTATTCAACCAGACACAAATTTCGATTAATAGCGATACAAAAAAAATGTTATTACGCAAAAAATAGTACATCCCTAATTATTTCTTTTACGTCGCCGACAACGCTCACGCGCCACGCCGCCAAAGAAATAAAAAATCTAACAAAAGAATATGAAAGGAAAGCCGACAGGTATACCGCCTAAAAAGGTGTTGTCATTTTTTTTAAAATTCCTATTTTTGGGGAAATTCGCGGAAAAAAAAGATTGTTTCAAAATTGATTAGTATTGCTACTATGATGATTATGTAAAATTTTATATTTTATTTGGTCATTTGTTTACCTAACCTTTATTATCGTTATGGGTCGGACAGGGTTTTCGTAACATACTGTATACAATATGTAAAGAAAACCCTGTCCGATCCATGAAGGTATTGTTAGGTATCGATAATTGATTCTACTAATGGCCACAAAGCCAGGCTAAACATCCCTAAAAATAAATATTATTTCTCAAAAAGAGGTAACTTAATACATGTGCGGTAGGCAATTCATGCGCGGGCGACGGGGGGCAGGGCACGTGGCACGTGGTCGCATCGTTTATAATAATACCACCAATATGGTGTTGTCACTTTTAAAAAATAATACCAAATTTTGGGGAAGTTGGAATTAATTCGCGGGAAAAAAAAAGATTATTTCAAAATTCATTATTACGTAAAACTTTACATTATATGGTGTTTGGTCATGTGTTTACCACCTAACCTTTATTATCCTTATGAGTCGGACAGGGTTTTCTTTACATACTATTGTAAGTTTTTAAGTAAATATGTTTTTTTTTTTACAATTTAGGATAATAAAACAGTTTTTTATTATTTTAGATTTAAGTTATAGATTTTCGTTTTAACTAAGTAACTTATTCTTTTGAAATTACAATAGACATCTGACTCATTTGAAATTCAGTTTTTTCATCAGTTCATCTTTCTGCGGTCTCGATGCAAGTATAATTCATTCAAGGACAACCAACAAGTCAATTATGATGAATGTCTGCTGACCTATATATTTTACGTAATCATCATAGTACTAATACAAATGAATTTTGAAATAATCTTTTTTTCCCGCGAATTAATTCCAACTTCCCCGAAATTTGGAAATTTTAAAAAAAGTGACAACACCGGTATTATTATGAGCGAATAGCGATGCGATCACGTGCCGCGTGAGCTTCCGCCCGCCGCTCGCGGAAGTGTGGTAACGCACATTTATTAAGTTAAATCTTTTTGCGAAATAATATTTATTTTTTTAGGGGGATTTTTTTTTTAATTTTAACCCGGTTTTGTATGCATTAGTAGAATCAGTTATCGATACCTAACAACACCTTCACGGGTCGGACAGGGTTTTCTTAACATACTGTAATAGAGTTAGTATATAACTAGGGAATCAGAGTATTTTCAATGGGCCCTGGCACCTAATGTAAAATTTAACTTGTGTTTAGGATGTCATCCTCTTCGCCAAAGATTTGTACATGTAGCAGTAGTTATAAGACAAGCGCAGTAAGTATGTCATCATCAAATCACAAGCTCATGCATCCATGCTGTGTTCCATTTATGCAGCTATGTATGAGTGTGTGGGGGAAGTCTAATAACCACTACCACGACCACCACTTACATTATTTTACCGTTTAACTACGACTTCCGTGCAGCAAAAGATTGTCAAAGATGAAGTTAAGAGAAAATATAATAAATGTAACACCTTCAGAGACTTGCGGCAAAGCAATAACAACCGCGGTTTCCGCGGTTTGTGATTTGACAGTGTTACCGCCGTCAGCAGAAGCCCTGAAGCCTGACAACCAGTCTCACCGAGGGTTAGCCTTATTTCCCAGTAACTGAGTACGGTATTTGACTTATCATCGACCTTTTAATCGTCCCACTGCTGGGCACAGATCTCCTCTCATACAGAGAAGGATTGAGCGTAATCACCACGCTTGCTCAATGCGGGTTGGCGATTTCAGACTTAAAGTCCAGGTTTCCTCAAGATGTTTTCCTTCACCTTCAGTCATTGGTGTCCAAGATATACTTAGAAAGTACATATAACTTTAGAAAAGTTACATTGGTACTTGCCTGACCTGGAATCGAACCCGCGCACTCACACTTGAGAGGCTGGTCTTTTAACCACTAGGCCACCACGACAACCACCCGGTATTTGACTAAAAAAACTAATTAATCCGTCAGTCAGATTTCCAAAAAATACTAGACACGTATACTCGTATTTTTTTTTTCATATAAACAAAGAATGAAGACGACACAGTGCGTTGAAAACTCGTGTGACGTCACTACACGCTACACTTTTTAGCGACCAGTGACGTCACCAGCCACCACACCTGATCTTTGATGCCTTTTATATTTGTCAATTTTTATTGTTTTGATAAAATAAAAAATATATGTCTACTATTTTTGGAAATCTGACTGACGGCCCAATTAGTTTTTCAAATGCCCTATTATGGAGCTAGCAGGTCGCTTCATGTAAATCATCTATACCCTATTATGGAGGTAGCCAGTCGCTTCATGTAAATCATTTGTATTCAGCTGCATTCCGTTGAATTGGAAACCAACCCTAACATAATTGATAAAAGTTTAAGTAAATAAAGAAAACATCCCGAAAAACCAGGTAATGTTCATTCAGTAGCGAATTTATATGAACAATGTACTAAAAATGCTCTAAATATACACAGGTTCGAAATACTAGTTCAAGGCTAAAAAAACCTGCAGGGTAATTACATAACGCACTATAATTAGCAATGGGTTTCATTTTGACAGTTCAACAACTTTCATTGCGTTATTGACTTTCTTGAGCAGACACACTTTCGGAACATATGGAGCAATGGTTTAGCAATTGGCTTCAGAATGATTCCAATTGATAGTAATAGAATGTTACCCAATTAGGGTGCTGACTTCAATTGTGCAAACGCTCATTAAAATTCAAACAAACACTTTTAACAAATTCCGGTAACAGCCAGAACCGATGTAAATAACACTTCGGTAATTACTTGAGTTGATAATAAACCTGCACAAAGTGCTCTCTTTTCTATAGCATACCTAATCAGCCTATAGTAAAAGTGAGCAATGCTGCGCACCCCTACCCTATTTCAAATTTAACACATATCAACTGACTAGCACTATTGTAAAGTTATAAAAAATGTTTGAAATTACAGCGTATACTGAACTTTATTGTGTAGGCGTTACAAGTTATTTTTCCATATTGATATTTGTTTAGATATTTGTATGTATGAATACTTGTATTAGTCTGGTCGTGCCTCGGAAAGCACGTTAAGCCGTTGGTCCCGGTTGCCATACGAACATCTTATGGTAGTCGTTACGGGTTATTGGAGCCCTGAAAAGTCCTACAATCGGTCTAACTGCAATGCTTCGACATCGGCTTCGTGTTGTGGAGGTCAGACGGCAGTCGCTTCATGGAAAATATCGAAGTTTAGTCAAAATGAGCAGTTAGCAGTGTAACTGCTCATTTTACCAGTGTAAAGCGGACCCTAGACTCCAAAGCTGAAAAGCTTCGGATACAACTGGGATTAACGCTGAGATGAAGATGAAGAAGATTCATATTTGTTTAGAATCGCGAACGCAGGATAGGTATAGTGAGCTCATGACATGCAGGCCTTCTTCCGGCGACACGAATGCCCCTAATCGCACCAGTAGGCCTAGTATGAGTTTTCAATACGAAACTCGTTCGTCGATATCGAGCGCGTTTGGCGCTCTCATTGGTTGAGAGTTCTTACGATCTTGAAGCGGGCCAATCGCTGAGTCAAACGCACTCGATATCGGCGAACGAGTTTCGTAATGAAAACTCATACTAGGCCTACAGGTCTGGCAAATCATTACCAAAGTAGCTACCTTGTCGGTAATCTTAGTCCTCTCGATAATATGTATTTTTTCGGGCTAATTACATCAATCTATATCGTTCTCACTGCTGGAACCTTCTTTCTATGTGAAAGAAAAGAAGTCTTTACCGTGGGAAGTGGGGTAGGGTGAGATGTCCAACAGTGAGCCAGTGGTACACATTGAGCCACCATTATTACTTTGTAAATGCTTCGTTTCCAATCCGTGCTTGGACACGAATATACTCGGTTTTTACTGCGCCACCTGCTGGTAAGTCGGGAACTAGCTAGCGTCAAAGACGTCCGTGTGGCGGATCTCAATACCATTTTCGGCGATAAAACGCAATAAAACGCAAGTATTACCTTTTCGTAGTACTTCTGTTATGCGTACTTTTATTATGTGACATTTATTATACCTAATATAGCATTTATTTGGCTATCGTATGCAACTAAAATCACTACAGTAACTCTTTTCATTTGTTTTTAAGATCACCTTAAACGTTGAATGATGGGTGTAGTACACAGTGAACCGCGAACATAGTAATAACATTGTTATTGTTTCAGTATAGGGCGAATCAAAGCAGCGCCTAGGAAAATTGAAGGCCACACAAAAGAACTTATGTTGCAAACCATGTTGCTAGTAAAAGATGGACGTTTCATATTTAAAAATAAAAAACATTGTCAATAACATTTAATTAATAAAGTTGATTACTTAGTAACATTTACAAGGCGTTTTATAGCTTTACCTTAGTTTTGTAGCATAAATAGTCGTAATTTATTGTAAAATAAATAGGAAGCTTCACTGAGTATATGTTGGTTCACTATTGACCAGGTCCCGGTTCAGAGTGTCCTACGTGGTGGACTCAGTGAGCCATTTGCCATCTTTTAAAAAAACTTAAATATATACTATCTTGTTGCGTTTGGTTTTAAAATGAATATGCAAAATTATAGCCAGATATATGGAAAGTCCTCTAGTAAAAAAAAATCTTCATTATCTTTAGAAACAGCTGAGCTATGAATGTGCAACTTTTTCATGGTTCACTGTTGGACACCTCACCCTACACTCCACCACGCGGGTCCATTGCACGTTTGTGAGCGTCAAATATTTTCTAATGATTAATTCTAGAACATGCCGGATTCCTCACGATGTTACTTCACCGTTTTGAGAGTGGGGTGTTCAGCCTGGGTTTATAGTTCGGACCCACGACCTACTCAAGACACATAAGTCGGAGCTGACCTACGTACATCATATAGGCACGATAGCACTCATTTCTATGTAGACGCAGATATGGCTGGTGTAAATAACTTCTCTTTTCGAAACTATTGAGTCCGAAAATCCATGATATGAATTGATATTTACCAAAATTTTCCTGTAGGAGACAGTTTTGTCATACGTTTCGGCATTTTAGGTAGGTACGTAAGTTGTCAAATGGTTGTTAAAGTACTTATACTAAATATTAAAATTACTTAATATTATTAAGGCTTAACTAAGCCATGTGTATAAAAATAACTAAGTAATATACTTTGATAAATACATAATTGTTTAATTGTTACAAGTTGTGAAAACACTGTTTTAGCTTGTTTAGCATTTTTAAACGCCATTCAATGAACCTTTCATTGATTGTAGTTTAAATTATGATTCATGAATGTATCGTACAACTTCACGGCAATGCTAGCTAAGTATACCTTAAACGAACTCAGTGTTGACATAACGGGAAAAACGATCGAAGGTTGTAATAACTATTAAGGCAACATTTTATTCGAATAATTTGAAACTTAAGAGTATGAGGAAAATTAATATCAACCTCCAATAACCAGAAACCTTTTTACAAAAAATATGTAGAGGTATATTATATTCATGGCAATGCGTACTATAACAACGACGTTATTAAAGGCCTCCATGCACAATGCGCGTGAGTCATATGATTCATGCGCACAACAAAAACTACGCAAAACCCCACTCGAAAGAGCTCAAGGTACAAACGGGTTACGTATCACACCGTAACGTCATTATAATAATTATACAATTTATGGTAATTCAGTATAGACTAAGGTACCGAGTTATCTGTGATTAACGCGTTTTGATTATACGATTTGGAAAATTATTGGGGTGTTGGAAAACATTAACATGAAATAATTATTTCTGATATTAAATTAAATCAGTGTAAAATGCCTCAAGTTGGAGAGAAAGGTTATTGATGAAAGTAATAGACAAATGTCCATTAAAAGTTTTACAGATATTTGCAGTAAGGACCTAGGTATTTTATTATGTTGTCCCATTTCTCTTATCAGTTGACAGTCAGACTATTCTGAAAAATTTTGCCGATTCCACCAAATGCCGAGAACAAATACTATTGACCTTAAGCCCAGTGTTCGCGTAAGATTTTTGCAAAATACATGGGCTGATTGAAATAATTTTGTGTCTTATTATGGCATACCTTATTAACAAAAAACTAGATAATGTATAAAGGGTGTATCTGACATCGACGCACAATCGAGTACCATGGATTCAGTACATGATACTGAACCCCCCAGTGGTGGAATTTTGCGTCGGCTTTTTCCCGATAAAAAAAGTAATATGCAGTTTTTTTTTCACTTTAAGCCGTTCATAATTGCTATACTTTTATAACCCAATAAGATTTTAAAGTAAACATTAATTAATTCGTTAATTACACAAAAAAGCGCAATGGGAACAATACTAGAAAAACTATCCTATCAGCTGATTTAATAGAGTCAGGGGTCAGCGTCATACCTACAAACACGCACGGCGGCACGCTTGCAACGTTCAAAGGCCGAGCCGACATTTATTTTTAAACACTGTCATTTCTGTAACCGCTCATTAACGACATAAATGACTATCATAATTTTATTAGTGGCATAGCCTTTTCACGAAGTTTTCGTTACGCTGTCAGATACGCCCTGTAGGTACAGTCCGAGTCATGTAGGTATTTACTTACTTTTCATCTTTATTTTTATATTTCAATATTAACATTGTACGGTGTGACAAAAACCTTCAGAAGTTCAGAGATAAGGCAAGACATCAGCAGCTCTGGAAATGAGCGAATTGATTGTACGTCTAAACATTTGCCTTACTACCTCAAAATAGTATATTAGCAGTTGTCTAGTCTAAACACGTTTTAAACTTGACTAGGTATTTTTTTTTTTTTATTGGGACAAAACCCGCCACACTTTTCCCAACCACTGCAACTCCTGAAAGCCAGAATCAACAGTGGCGACCGCCAGAAAAACGCCGAGCAATGAAGCTCGACGAGTCCCGGAGAAACGATTCAACTGTCTTGGGTCCCGCAACAAATTAATCAGAAAAGAATAGCGGAGGAGTAAGAAAAAAGATATTTTTTCCACTTCCCTCCATAACAAGCAGGAGACAGAACAGAACTAGGCCAATCGGCACAAAGGGACATTATTGCAACTGGGAGAAGCCCAGATTGCCAAACACCACGGAATAAAATTTGATTAAGTTAATGGGTCCTAAGTAGGTATTAGCTGTTACAATTGATTCCAATAATAGGTATGGCAAAAGCGCCTGAACGCACGGAAATTGGTTCTAGTTTCTACAAGGTCCGTATAATAAACGACTCCGGATGTAACTTGTACACTATCCAACATAATATTGCGTTCATTCTGCCAAAGAACACACTCCCACAAGATGTGATGTGCGGACTGTTCAAATTCACAGTTCGATGTAGAACACTGACACAAAGGGGAAGGAACAAGTTTAAAAGAATACAGTTTACTTTTAAAGTTGACTAGGTATATGGACTTTGACGTAATACTGACGAACAAATGTATAAGGTTTTTTTTTTTGTAAGACCGTTTGTATTTATTTACAAATATTATATGAAGTTATGTTTCGAATTGATAAATTTATTTACTTATTCAATCCACAGCATTATAAATAAATATAGATACTTAAAATTAGCTAAAGCAAGCAGTTTTTTTTTTATTTTTGTTATCACGAATAGCTAGTGTTCGTCGCCTAAATCAAAATATTTGTTTTGGTCAGTCACTTAACAGCTTTAAATTATTTATATCATCATCTTAGACATCTTAATTTTTTTTTTTTTTTACTTTTGTCATGTGAAACAATATTGATATTTATTTGAAATATATGTTTTGACTTCAATCAGTTCACTGCTGCAGACATAGTCCTCCCCTATTGCACGTCAGAAAAAACACATGTAAAAAATGAGAAATTAATTTACCTTGACATTAATAATTTGTCCTTTAAATCCAATAATACATATAATAAACACACATAAACAAGTATCAATATGGTTAAAACACATTCATTTACTTAATTCAATTAAATTCTACTCAAACTAGTTACGAAAATTAAAAAAAATATTACTTCCCACTATTTTATTTTCTGGGTTAACGGTTGTTTTTTATTGAAATAATTGTGTATTACTATCACGTCACGGCACAATGCTTAACTTAATAATGCTCGGTTATGGACATTATTATGTCACACTTATTATGATACCCACTCACTACCCGGTGGGTAGGTACTAGGTAGGTCCATAAACAAATAGATAAGTAAAAAATAACAATTCCACGCCTACTTCAGTTTGCCACTGCTGGTTGCTTTAGAACTTCTAAAATATCAGTTTAAGGATGAAGCGCCAGTCGCAATATTCAGTTGTTATGACAAACCAACGGTCAAAACGCGGCGTCTTGTTCAGCGCGCTACGCGACGTAACGTACTCGGCGTCATCGTCAGTCTGTCTGTGTCGACACATTATGGCGTCCGGTTTTTGTGACGTACCTGAATTGCCCAGAAAAATGGATTTAATTAGAATATTAGCTATTATAGAGTGCTTAGAAGAAGTTGCCGCTCTTCGTTACCGCCACGCGCGCGCGATGCACAACGCACCCCGAACGTTCAGCTACGCCCGCCGACTTTCGGTTGCGCAACCCATCGCGTGATGTGTCGCTTGCTATGCAAAATACATTAAATGCGTTTTAGCTGAAAAAACTGCCCGAAGGAAGGTTAGTACGCCGAACGCGGCGTAATTTCGACTAATGTGTCATAGAGTACTTGAAATACACTGCGAGCGTATTTAGCCGAACTTTCGGCGCTTTACGTTCCGCAGATGTGTCGCGACACCAAGATACGTTAAGGGTTATTGATCTCATCATTCATATAGGGATAGTATTTAACTAGCCCTATCACATCGAATAATAATCAAACATATGACATGATGACAAACTGATTGACAAATTTCAGATTCAGACCAGCCGATGTATCCAGTAAAAACCACCGACATGTTCAGTAAAATCCCATAGTGAAAATGTAGATGAAGTACGCTAGCTATCCATAGTATACCTACTATATAGAAAGGTTTCTTTGTCACCGAAACACCTGCTTGAAAATCAGGTGGACAAAAAAAATTAATAAAGTAATTATGCACATCTGATTGTAAGGCTTTGTGCCCATTGACCAAAAAAAAATGCGGTTAAATATGACATAATATTCTCAATTTATCAGCAATTATTTGGAGCAGTTTGCTCTTAATGACAGCTAGCAAGTCAGTAATTAACGTTGGATACATAGATTTCACTAAAATAATAAGTACTTGTTCTACGTTATTAACTTCTATTACGAATCGCATCTATTACGCATATCGCGTATAACATAAATATAACTTACATGCATAATAAACTTATTAAAACCATTAATTTTAAATTCAACAGAAAGAAGTGAACCTATTCGAGAAGATAAATTAATCAAATAAGTGTTAATTTCAGTACATAATAATGACTTCTTATCAGTTGTACCGAAATGTGCTATCATTTCGGTACAACTGATAGGTAGGTATATAATATCAAGGTCGATAATATTTTGGATACCCTATGTATGGAACCCTGCAGTGATGCTAGATAATCAGTATAGATATGGCAGGGCTTTATGAATCAATAAATTCGGGCTATTATGATATTATTTTTATTAGACTATATTGTATGTAGTGGAATAAAAGAAGGATATAAGTGGTCAGAAAAATTTCCGACCTTAACGTGAAGATGGTAGCTACTCGCTACCATCCTATATTAATTATATTCCCTCAGTAATATATTGACGAGTACCAACCACCTTGGTACTCGTCAATATAAAAATCAGGGAATGTAGTTTTGCATCTTTTGACAGCAACACAATCTCTCGGTCGTACGTCATAACATTGGCTGCCGGCAGAAATTACCACCCACCAGACAGTCTTGCCGCCAAGCGATTTGTCGTGATCGGCATGATGCGTACGGAGGACGAGTCTGAGCAGATTTGTTGCGATGTGTGCCGGTTACGATACGCCAAATGTTGTTGTGTCGGGAGTCTGGTCGTTGAGGTCTCCAGATCAATCTCCCTCTGGCACAACATCGTTTCACCTCGCTCAACTGCCTTCCTATTCACTCAGTTTTTTTTTTGAGTGAATAGACATAATAAAGTAGCGCGCTTTACTATCAACGATTGCATCTCTGCTGACCATCAGGCGGAATGACAGTCAAGCACTAGTTTATAATTATTAAAAAGAAAAACATCAAAGTTTAAACCAATTTAGACGCAAAGTTTTTGACAGTCGTTTGAGGGAGTAAATGTGAGTATTTTTGGGTAAATGGAAAAATCAAGTATCAAGCTGTCATAAAATATTTGTTTTTGAAAGGGAATGCGAGTACGCCAATCAAAGATGAGTTAGACTCTCGAGTACGAGGATTCTTCACCGTCATTTACCACAGAGATTTTTTGGGCAGCTGAATTCAAACGTGGCCGTAAGAGCTTGAAAGATGATGAACGTTCTGGATCTCCAAAATCTGTAATTACTGACAATAACATCGCTAAAGTTCACCAAATGGTGTTAGACGACCGCCGAATTAAAGTAAGAGAAATAGCAAAGGCAATGAAAATGTCCAAAAAACGTGTTTGTAGCATGCTAAATGAGGATCTAGGCATGAGAACGCTGTCTGCGCGTTGGGTGCCACGTTAGATAATGCTACACCAAAAACGTGTTCGAATGAACATTTCCAATGCACTGTTAGCGCAGTTTAGGCGCGAAAAATTCGAGTTTTGGTGCCAATTTATTACTGTAGATGAAACTTGGGTACTCCACGCCCGAAGCAAAAATACAGTCAAAACAGTGGACTGCAACGGAGGAACCGGCTCCAAAGAATCTGTTTTTTCGTCTGGGAGAGTGATGGCCATTATTTTTTGGGATAGTCATGGAGTTATCCTAATTGATAATCTGTAAAAGGGGAAAACCATTACAGAAGCATACTACGCATCATTACTTGACCAGAACGCAGAAATTGCTGTTAAATTGCCACATTTGCAAAAAGAAAGCCCTATTTCACTAAGACAACGTCCCGTCTCACACCTCAACAGTTGCCATGACGAAAATCCATGATTTACGGTTTGTACTGCTTGACCATCCACCTCAATCTCACCACATTTTTCTGTTCCCTCGACTAAAAACTGCACTCGAAAGACTAAGATGTTTGTCAAATGAAGAGGTAAAAAATCGAGTATCAAGCTGTCATAAAATAATTGTTTTTGAAAGGGAATGTGCGTACGCCAATCAAAGATGAGTTAGATTCTTGAGTAGGAGGGTTTTTCACCGTCATTTAGTGAAATTTGGGGCGTCTGAATTTTAAACCTTCGTAAACAATTATTATTTTGCAGAGAAGAAACACCAAGTAGGTACTATTTAGATGTATTAAAGAGATGGGAGTATCGCTGGGAGAAGTGTATAGAGGTCACAAGAAGACAAAAATGAATGTAGAAAAATAAAAATATTTAGTAAGATAAAAATTCTTGTATCTATCTTAGGTCGGAAACTTTTCAGACCACCCTCGGATTTAACCAATATTTCAACATTTTGATAATTGGGGCAACCACGCAACTTTTTTTTTTTTTTTTGAAGCTGGTTCCTATTTCAGTGGGAAATATGGCGCAACCATGGTCGCGCTAAAAAAAATGCGATCAGGCGCATGTTATTCAGCTGGCAGCATCCATGGTTGCACCCTCACGGTGTCCTAACAAGTTAAAACTACATATTATAAGCAATGGTGTTCGTAGGAAGAAGGATCAATTTGTTTTTGCTTTCTCGTTCGAACTCACAAATACATATTTTTGTGTTTTATTATCGGAACCCGTCCTTAACTTCTTACCTACCTATTCTAGCTTTCTAATAATGATTATTCTCTCACCCTTCCGTGTGATCACACATCTTACATAATATTATTAGTAAAATACACCTTCCTCATAAAGAAAAGGATAATAACCTTATTACTGAAATCCTTAGGACCTTTCTTCATGTTTCTTTAGCCGTAACAAATAGGATCTGTACAAGTATCAAAACAATAAATAAGACTTCAGAGTAGGTGTGGGTATTTAGGGCCTGATAATGCAACAATCTAATAGCTATTGCATCTCCAGACAGAGGAGACTCCTTGTAGAATATCTTATCAAATTATAACTATATAGTTAAGTTTGTTCATAACTTAGAAACTAATATCTATAATGATTACTGACCGACAGGTCCAACTATTGTGTTTGCGCCAAGCAACTTTTTACTCATGCAGGCAGGAGTGTGTTATCATTGCATACATTTGAGTTGCAGTTCAGAACAGTTCGATACAACTAACTTGTAGTGATATACTCAAAACTGGGTTTTAATGCTTTTTCTGGGCTTAATGATCTAATTCCTACAACTACAATGACTCCGCGGTTGTTTTATAACCTATTTAATTGTGAGAGAACCGTTACCTACGGCTAAACTCCTAAAGGTTAGAGTACCTAGGAGTCTTTCTTCTCGCAAAGTCAGCAGTGACAACCACCAAGAATCTTTTAGAAGTTTTGTAAGCTTTCAGGTGTAATAAACAAATAAACAAACCTGTGCATGTCTAAGCTGGTTGACGAGCGTGGAGCACCTCTCCGGGTCTTTCCGGCCGTCAAACGAGTCCAATTCAGCGGCGACCATGTTCAATGCGTCGTCGGCGAAGAAAAACTGCGCTAGAAGCGACCGGTCGTCCCTCTGAAACAAAGAGAACAGTTTTATTAGGATTTTTCAAACAACACTATCATTGTGAAGCTTGAGCAGATATTCTAGCTAAAACAATTGGATGAGAAGATCTCTAATTTGTTGTCAGCAAAACGCGCGTTTAAGCGCAAAAATGTGAACACAGCCTTAGCATGCAAATTAAGTCTACTAGTTCAAAAAAAAAAAAAAAAAAGAATTCGTTGCTTTACACTAGGAATTTCTCCGGTATTGCGGGTGCGTTTAAAAAAATATATATTCACATACACAAATAGCCAGACTCGGAACAACTACATGTAGGTCATAAAAATATATGTATTTTGTTCCGTGCGGGATCCGAACCCGCGTAACGCAGTGCAGCAGTCAATACCTTAACCACTGCGCTAACCGTGCAGTCCAGGTAGCAGTACAGTCCAGTGCAGTTATAGGTACTATCCCATTTTATATTTTACTTGGAAGATTACATTATCTGGAAGACTTACAGCTGATCGACATAGAATAAAAATAATAAATGTAACTGTATCAACAAACCTGCAACAGCATACCCACAAAAAATATCATCAACGTTAAAACGAAAAAAAAACATTACGAAAGTTAATCAATTCCTTGATTAATAACAGACAGTGGTCTCTCCATATTGGCGTATTGCAGCAGCTGCAGAAACACCCATTCTATCGGTTAATTCAAAGTAAAGATTCTGCCATGCGATCTTCATCTCTAAATACAGGTCGGGAGTGGGGAGTATTGTTAACAATGAACACATAATTCATAGTCTGCATCACGTCATTAAAGCACCATTCATGGAAATAAGCATTATAGCTAAGTTTAGTATAGTGACAACAATGTGTAGTAATAAATAAATAAGTTGACAGCTAAATTACGGTCTTAGCAGCCAGGTGTTTACGTTGGCCAGTCATGGTGTTAAACATACAAGTCATGTTACGGTAATAGCTTCAAAGTGTACGTAAATTGTAAGACTCGTAAATTTTGAACTCCTACAGTCTATGGTAGTCGGTTTCGTAATTACTCTAGAATTATAGACAAAATTCTTAGGCTTAAGATCTTTCAATATAACCTAGCACTTATTCAGGCCAAAGTCGTGGTGACCTAGTGGTTAAAATACCAGCTTCTCAAGTATGAGTGTGCGCGTTCGATTCCAAGTCAGGCGAATACCAATGTAACTTTTCTAAGTTATATGTACTTTCTAAGTATATCTTGGACACCGATGACTGATTAAATGGTGAAGGAAAACATCTTGAGGAAACCTGGACTTTAAGTCTGAAATCGCCAACCCGCATTGAGTAAGCGTGGTGATTACGCTCAATCCTTCTCTGTATGACAGGAGACCTGTGCTCAGCAGTGGGACGATAAAAAGATTGATTATGATGATGATGATTCAGGCCAAACGTTATTCCTGCTACCGTCACACAACTTTTAAACTACAAGTGCAAGATAGAGAGATGGGAGGGCTAACTAAAGTTTGGGGTGCTTCTTTTCACGATGGCACAGTTTAGATGAAAACACATAGTAAATATAGATATACCAGTTGGTTTTATAAAGACTTGAAATGACAGGGCTTCAGATGTCGGCTAGACAAAGTATTTGCGCCACAGTCCGAACCCAATTTCGTATGGATGTCTCAGCGGTCTTACTAGAATACTGGCGGAGAGTCAAAACTTAAATAATAAGTGCATACAACACTATGAAGTTACACTGGTGGTGAATAGAAACGTTTATAGATGGAGAGCAGAATAAAACTTTGATGAATTGTGTAAGGAACTACTTACTTCTATTAAAATTGGGAGTGACGGTTGACAGGGGTGAATGGGAATGGGACACGTGCATGAAAATGATAGATCAAAATTGCATTTTACGGCGCCATCATGTTTTGGCACACACACCCCATACTTATTTTAGGATGATAAGTAAGTGACGTTTAAATGTCAAAAATATATGGCTAAACAGTTTAAGAAACATTTCTGAATTAAAAGGGAACGTTTACCCTCCGTCAAAGTCAACAGGAATTAAATTTAGCACTCTATCTACCAATTAAAACGTGGTATTAATAATTAATAAGACATTATATATTATTGTTACATATATTTTATTATATTTTTCTTGTTAATTGCAAAGGGCATTGCATCTTTCATCATCGCGGAATTTTCTTGATTCAATATCCTAATACTACGTTCAACGTATTTTAAACAACTAAGTATCGGATCATTAAGATAAGCAATATAAAACCCACTTTAAAAAAAAAATATACTTACATAATAGAAAGTATATATTTACTTCAATGACGACAATATAATTAATATGAATCATCAAATTGAATGCTTTTACAAAATTATGCCGCACATAAATTTTGATCCCATCACCCATGGGAATCTCAGGATGAAAAATGTCATCCTATCTGTTAATTCTAGGGCCAAACTGTGTGCCCAATTTCAACCAAATCCGTTCAGTAGTTTTGTGTTAAAGAGTAATAAATATTCACCCATCCATGCCTCCTTATAAACTTAGAACAAGTTGCCACTGCGGGAACGGTCGCCATTTTTCCTGTTATGTTGTTTTTTTTTTTGTGCCAAGTGTCATACACCTATTAGCACTAACAATCAACTTAGATACCAATGAATTGCATTTTCCACGGATACACGGAGACTTGAACTTAATTGATAAATTATGAGATCAATACCTACTTATAATTACATTAATTAACGTTTTTGTTGAGTATGAGCAGGTTACGTAATTAAGACATGACAAATAATCTAACCACATTATCTCAATTAGTACTTACGACTAGATGTAGTCTCTTTAAAGTGTGAAAATAAAAGTGAAAATAATTCTCTATAAATAAAGCAAAGACTAGGATTAAGTGAATGGCATGAGATCAAGGTGACAGACGTCACACCAAGCTGGGCTTGTCACCTCCTTCACTTTCATCAATTCGTTTTATGTAACCGAAACTTATGCCATTATAAGCCTTACCACCTTGTAGTAGAGTCCTAAAAATAAATAATATGTATGTTTTCATGTTTAGAAAATGCAAATTTGCTTCGATAAACAAAAAACTGCAAATAAACAAACTTGTCTCATTTGAATAGCCTCTGACGCAAGCTTTGTATTTTTTTTTTTTAAGAAATAATTGACTGCAATAATAGTCGCTGGAACTTATCAGGTTAAACTCGTTTCTTTATAAAATAAATGTCTGTAAACGATAACATAAAGCTGATAGGTGATAACATAACATTATGTATGTGATATGAACATGACAATCATAGAGGAATCTCTTGTCACGTTTTTATCGTTGTATTTTTATAACTGTTTTGAAAACGTGGGTATTATTATGTCATTAACAATGACGAATAGAAAAAAAAGCATTAGAAACATAATACCCGCAATATGTAAAGTATGAAACACAGTACTTAATATCTAAAGAAAACGAGAAAATAAATACTGTTCCATATTCGAATTATACAAAACTTCAATGGTCAACTGCGTGTGCATTTTCAAGCTTCAACGAATCGTATGTTAAATCACGACATCGAAACTCAATTCGATTGTAAATCTGGAGCTGTATTATCAGTTCGAGCATCATTCGACAAGAGTTCCGTACTAGGTCAAGTCGATTGGATCGCAGCCAAGCGAGCATCAGAAAATTGAGAAAATCGAATACACGCCCGAACTACACCAAACAAATATTTTAGATTAAATTGACCGCGAAACTGATTTAATTAGAGTCAATTACACATGAATTAGAGCAAAAGATTGTCATAAGTATCTGTGGCGATTCAATGCAATGACTCATTTCAGTTGATAAACACACACATTGGTATCGAAACACGCAGACCAAGTCAGCCTGATGAAACTGACATCTGTCAGCAGACGGGTTTTTGTTGTGTGAAATCTCGCAAATATGGCAACTTGTCCATAATTATGCTCGGCATTGAGAAGATCGTTTAATACACTATTCAAAGAATTTTTCAAGCTGAAATAGCCAATAGGAATGAAAGGCACGTTCGACTGCTATCATCCTGCGCAGGCGCAACTATTTGACGGGTTCTTGCTCAACTGTTTAAAATAGGTCACGGTTTTGTTGCGTACTGTGAACAATTGCATTTTGCTGTAACTAGCTTCTCTTTAATGTGAATGGTCACCGTTTACAGTGTCACTGAAATTCATTTCGGCATTTTATTATGTGGTATCCATTGCAAAGTATATTTAGTATTTAGCACCGAACTAAGTACATCTCGAAAGTCTGTCAACCAGCCTCACCAAGCGGCATTGTGTTATATAGTAATAGGCTCTGGAAATCAGATAGGCACTTCTAATAAAATACTGGTAACCAACTGCATCCTGTTATACTGGAACCGACAAGGCTAGGCTGTGATGGCTAGGGTGTGCATGATGATACAGCTTTTGAGTTTGAAGGTAACAATGAAACAAATTGCAATATGGTAACTGTGAAATCATTGGCGAAAAGTTATGATAAGTATTATTTATTTATGTAATGCTCATCAAATCTGGAAGTGTCATCATTTTCCTGCCGATCGATTCTGTAAAAATCTCACCGCTAAAAGTTAGGTAAAATGAGCCTATAGTTGTCAATAACATGAATTACTATTCACATTATTGACAGCTATAGGCTCATTTTACCTAACTTCTCTGCACAGCTTTAGTTGGAATAACAGGTCACTCCACGCTTACATCAACTAACTTTTTACGGTACAATGGTTACAGAATCGGACTGCTGCTCTTACCTTAATTTATATGAGGTCGACGCAACACGGCTTTCCCATGCTTTTCTATTATTCGTAATCTAGGGAGTTTCCCTTACCCTTACCCTTTCCGCCATATTATCTTTCTTTCCTTCGGTTTCCCCTTTTATTAATATCTATTCACACTTCTTTTTCCTCACGACATTGTCCTTGTATCTCTGAACGAGTAACAGAGCAATTTTCCGGCATGCAACAACACCTTGAATCACCCAGCCTCGCAGATATAGACGCAGATAGGTCTATTCTGGCTTTGCGTCTATTATATTCATTGCAATTTACCAATTTGTGACGTAGTTCTGTCGTTGTGGTTCGAGATAGGCTGGATGCATAAGTTACAATGCAACGCGAATGCAATATTTTTATTAAAAAGACATTTTTCTTTTTTGTATTTGATAGCTTCAAGAAACCGCCAAAAACTGCCTTTCTATTGAAAATGATATTCAAATTGTCAAAAAGTATAGGATGAGCCATACTTTTCTCGCAATTTGTTAACGGGGAATTTTGTTGGCAACCTAAACAACTACTACATTATGTTCTAAATAGATTTATGAACTAAATGGCACGAAACTATAGCGATGAGGAAAACGCTTGGGATTCCCCCATCCAAGCGAACTATGAGGTAAACAAAATTGCATTCAATGTTTCAAAGAGTAATAAACTACGAGAATATTTAGTATTCGAATATTTTATGAGTTTTCGAAGTCATAAATTTTTTCGTAGAATTCTTACGTAAACTTCTATTTCCATTATTATAACATGTACATAAAACTAAGTACCTTATCTATTCTCTAATTTTAGAGAAGAGAAGTGGACAGAGCAGAGGTGGTGCAGTGGTATCGGTTTCTACTTTCAAACTTACACTGCACTCAATACGACGATGGAAAATATAGAGAGGAAACCAGCAGAGGCCAGGACCATAATTCAAAGATATTTGACATCCACCAACCCGCAATGAGCCCGCGTGCTGCATTATGATCCTATGACAAAGAGGAGGCCTCTGTCTCTTTCCCAGTAGGAGGAACAGTTTAGGCTGATTATTCAAACGAAATCGCGGCTATATTTCTTATACTTTACTAGCAATCGCTAGTAAAGTATAGAACTCCTAGAGAACTACCTACTTAATTATATTGTTGGCCTCGACATTGGCATTCACAGTTTTAAAACACCTACATTCGTTTTGAAATATTTTTTTTAATAATCAGTCTGCTTAGACCAACATATCGTGAGTCATGTAACCGCAATTGAATTGATTACAGACAAGTAGACTAGGCATCTATATTTTCTAGAATTGTCTTTGGAGAGTCAGTGAGTCGTATAGTTTGATTGATGTGGTTAATTTGAAAAGATTTTTCGATTCAGTCCATGACAACGCATAAGGACGAGATAATCAGAATGAACTTTTGTTTATTTTTAAAGCTATAAATTAGTGCTCGACCATCCACTTCACTAAACTATCTCACAGGATTGTAAGCAGAGATGCAATCTTTGGTGGTAAAACGAATAGTTTATAAAGAGCCACCATTTACTCCAGCCTTGAACACATTCGAATTATAATCTGAGTACAAGATTGTTTCAGTCCTTTGATATACATAGGTACGTGTATACCGCATAGAACGATACAAAAGATAAGGCGAAAGGCTTCGGAGGCAAAGTGCATTCATAGAATGCCGAAAGACATTATATTATATAGGTAAATTATATACATATAGTGGTTTAGTTACTGATATAGAATATTAGGTCACTCACAGCGGTAGCCTAGATCCTGTATACTAAAGCATATCTTCAGAAAGTAAAAGGTTTCCTTGCTAAACATAATGAAATTTGAGTAAAAACTACTAAATCTAATAAAACCATGTTGGAACATTAATATTAGACCAAATCTCTGAGGGTGGTAGGCGGAGGGTAAGCCAAACAGGGGCATGGGGTTGTTCGTGGCGACACCCATTTAGGAAATAAATATTTACTTACTTGGTTTACCTACGAACCCCCCTTGTTCGGCCCTCCGCCTAACACCCTAAATAAAAAAATATTAAGCAAGACCTCATATTACTGAGTTTCATGATACCCTAATACGTATATATTCTAATACAAAAAATATGTGATTACTAACGTTAGAATAAACCCGAACCGTATTTCGATCAAATCTAAACCTTATACTACTTAGTACAGACGGCAGCAGACAAGTTACCCGAAACTGTTAATTTATTTTGCCCATTCAACCTATAAACTTAAAGCTTTAGCGATAAAGTTGAAATCTATTAAAGACATTTGACAGATTCTAGTGGCTTGATGAACTGGCATCTGTACATTCATCTTTTATGTATTTAAATACTTAAAATAATATTTATTTCTTTGGCACGGTTTAGTGAACGTTACCTAGCAATACTTGTCATACAAAGGCAGTTTTTATACGTCTGAGAAAAATCTACTTACTTAAAGAAATTCCAAATATAATGTCTCGTCATCGATATCTTGAAACCGACACAGCTACTTTCGAAACTTAAGATTGGTACGATTTCACTATCTAAGGAAGAAAAATGAGATCTTGAACGGTACGTAATAGTCGCTTTAAACTACATAATATGTATTACTTATTTAATTAAAAGCACACTAGTACACTAGTGGTTAAAACACCAGCCTCTCAAGTATAAGTGTGCTCGATTCCAGGACAGGCAAGTACCAATGTAACTTTTCTAAGTTCTAATACTTTCTAATGACTGATTACAAGATGAAGGAAAACATCTTGAAGAAACCTGGATCGTCTGAAATCGCCAACCAGCATTGAGCAAGCTTGGTGATTACGCTCAATCCTTCTCTGTATGACGGACGATACAATAAACTAAATAAATAAATATATACGGACAAATCATACAGATTGAGCTAGCCCCAAAGTAAGTTCGAGACTTGTGTTATGGGATACTAACTCAACGATACTATATTTTATTATAGATACATATACAGTATGTTACAAAAACCCTGTCCGACCCGTGAAGGTGTTGTTAGGTATCGTTAGCTGATTCTACTAATGCGTACATAACCTGGCTAAACTAAAAAAAAAAAATACCCCCTTAAAAATAAATAACTTAAATAAAATAAATAGGTAATTTCATGGCAACACAGGCACAGGTCATGACCTCAGTTGACCTCATGCATGTAGGTATTGGTAGTCTAACCACGTTTATCGACTCTAGAAAGAAACAATGATACCTACTTAGGCAGCTCGTGAAAAGAACTTTTTTTTAAGTAGGAAGGTCGTCTGACCCTCCGAATGTATCTTCGAATTTCATTCGATGAGCACAATGGCTGTGGCGGAGATGTTGTTCCATATTTCGTTCACTAAGAACGATACCGGCCTGGCACCGTCCCACGAGATTAGCACGGTGTTTCACAACGTTAGTCCACTCCTACCAATCCACTGCTCGCCGAACTGATAGTGGAGGTACTCACGTACAGGTCGGCAAAAATATGGTGGGGCACCGTCATGCTGGAACCACATTGACCAAGAAGTAGTCACATCCGAATCGTTCAACACCTGATCACAACACAACACAATTGCAGTTTCACTAGGTACCTTCCATCAGCAGGTTACATTACGTTAGAAAACTATATGATCACACAATAAACGATACGTCTACACGGACGCGATGTCTACGCGAAACTAATAAATTTAAAATAAAAATGATTTTTATTTCATAAAAATAGGTACTCTAACTGCACGGCGGTGCCCTTTGACTAGAGGTGTGAAAGTATTCAAAATATTTCTCGTATCGATTTTTGGTATCAATTTTGTATTTCAGAATTTCACGCATCGATTCAACATCGCATGGCATTCTTTAGATTTTAGAACTTTCACATAACTTAAATCAGGTGAACTTAAATGCTTTACATTGTTTATAATATTCCCCTAAAATCGTATTTCATAAGACCTTTCTAGTTCCTATTTACTAATAATAGGTACTTGTGTTACAATATTGTTATGAGTAATTAATCGATAATCAAAAAAAGTACTTTTACCATTAGGTAATCTGTGTTTTTACAACAAATCATTCGGCCAGGTACAGTTTCGAATAATAGCGACAAAAACAAAACGTTATTACGCATAAACTAGTACAGCTCTAATTATTCCTTTGCCGCCGTCGGCGGCTAGACACACTGACGCCGCTAAAGAACCTAAAAAAATAATCAAAAGAAAGCCGACAATTATAAGGTCTAAAATGGTGTTTACACTTTTTTAAATTTCCCGAATTTTGGGGAAGTTACAGTAAATTCGCTGGTAAAAAAGATTATTTCAAAATTCATTAGTATTGTTACTATGATGATTATGCAAAATTTTATATTTTATTTGGTCATTTGTTTACCTAACCCTTATTATCCTTGTGGGTCGGACAGGGTTTTCGTAACATACTGTATAGATAAACATCCAAGACCCAGGCCAATCAGGAAAAGATCGTTTTTCATCATGACCTGGCCGGGGATCGAACCCGGGGCCTCCACGTCGCAGGCAGGCGTGTTGACCGCTGCGCCACGGAGACCGACTAAAAGGTTAAATGATGAAAAGGTTGTTGTTTCAGGCCAAACGTTATTCCTGTTACCGTCACACAACTTTCAAACTACAAGTGCAAGGCTCGACGACTCTCACTTGCATTAAAAACGTTATTGAGTTATTTTTTATACTTATATACTTTTTTTTTATAATTATAAACTAGCGCTTGACCGCAATCTCGCCTGATGGTAAGCAGTGATGCGATCGTTGATGGTAAAGCGCGCTAATTTATTAAGAGCCTATTCACTCAGAAAAACTGAGCGAATGGGAAGGAAGACGGCAGTTGAGCGAGGTGATGCAATGTTAACCCAACAACACGACCAACGATGCCGCGCCAAAGGGAGATTGATCTGAAGACCCTCCACGACCAAACTCCCAACACAACAACATTAGGCGCATCGCACCCGGCACACATCGCAACACAACTGCTCAGACCCGTCCTCCGTACGGCTTCACCAGACATCATGCCGGAACACGACAAATCGCTTAAAATTAAAAACGTTATTGAGTTATTTTTATATATATACATACATATTCAGCCTATATATGTTCCCACTTATGGAACACAAGCCTCCTTTCCCAGTGCGAGTTGGTAGAAGTCACCAGTGGCGAAGGGTCCATACAAGCCGATTCCCACCGGGTTACCTTTCAAAAATCAGTTCCATATTCATACAAAACTATTTACATTCTATTTCATTAACAAAGTATTATTAATCAAATGCCGGCGCGATTTACAATAGCAATCGTAATTTTTAGCAATACCCTAAGTATCACATTTCATTTTATAGTCGTAAATTAATCAGCGCTTCAATTTTTCGTACAAGGAACCCGACGAATTTCAGCTTACCTCGGTCAACGTTTTACTATGAGGCGAAAAGAGAAAGAGCGTGTCAGACCATCTCTTTCTAATGCTCGCTAACCGTCGGTAAAACTTGATAAATATAGGCTAATGCCAAGCGGCTTGTAGTTCTCTCCTCTCCTCTATTAGAAAGAGACAAAGAAACCACGCCACTACAAGAAAGGAAACACGACAAAATTTCAAAACAAGACGCATTGCATTAGAATATAAATAACGTTGTGATTGTGTATAATTTGCTTTATTTTTGCTTAATATTTTTGTTGGTTTTGGATCGGTGTTTGTGTGGTTCGGTTTTTAACACTTTATTATTTTTGTAATTTTTTATTTTATTTTTTCTTGACTCTTATTCCCTAACAATAGGTACTTAACTTAGTACTTACTAACAAGCATGCATGTGTGGTATGGAGATGCACGTCGAAAAAGGCTTTTCTCAAAGCCGCTTTTATCATACTTGAAAGACACTGTTATCAAATCATCAGTCCTTTTTTGTATGGTGAAGGTGGGGCTTTTGATATTATTCTTATCTGAAGACCTCCTCCAAGATATCCTGCAGTAGGTAAGTGTATAAGTATTTATTTTTTTGGACCGGCTTCCCTTTGTCAAAATTTCACCCTTCGCCACTGGAAGTCACATATCTTCGTAGCTTTACCTCTAAGACATGCCAGTTTCCTCACAATGGTTTCCATTACCGTTAGTACATTTATATTTTACGTTGACATATTGCTTGATACAGAGTCATAAATAAAATAAACAATATTATTGCCACAAATTTTCCATTGACAAACATCACATTATTCCTGTCAACGTCATTCAATAGCATTGAAAACTAACGGAACTTCACAAGACAGGGCCAACATTTTTGACAACCGTGAAACATCGCCCTCATTTCAGCTATTTACGAAACGAACTGGCATACACATCTTATCTTAATAAAACATGGAAGCAATGAAATAACGGCGACAATGAGATCACACGACGGTCCGGCTGCAACCGAAGACCTTGGCGAAATACAAACAAGTGGGCAACGGCCGACAATCTGTATTCAAGATAAATTCTTCCGGCAATTAGATTCTAATAAGTACCCGACTCATCAATTAGATGCTCTTGGAGATCAAAAACATCAAAAACGGAAAATTACATACATCATCGAGGTTGCATGGATACATTTCCAGTTATAGATGACCTCGCAATACATAGGTTTTTCGTACAACCAGAAGTCAGCTTATACTGACTATGTATGTATACACCGTGGAATTTTAGTTATCTTATAAAGACAGGCCACTTCATCTATCTAAATTTAACAAAAAAACAACGTCGATTTTTGAAAAATTAAAAAAAGCAAAATTAGCAATTTTTGACGAAGGGTGAATGAAATCTAGTAAAGATGTCCCAGCTCTATTCTTCGTGCTCTTGGAACGTAAGACTCGGACTGCGTTCGTAAACAGAATGTTTCAAACTACGTCATGCGGCATAATCATAATAATGCATGATGTTTTCAACTATAAAATTATACAAAAGTCGTTTTATTTTTTACTAATGTTTAGTAGTCATTGGATTGATGAAACGGGCTGCCTATGTAAGACGATTAATATACCGCGGCGTATAGCTTGATGTATTGCCGTGCGTACGAGGTGCCGACGTCATGCAACTCAATTGTCAATATTACTCTCTCGACAAACAGTTTAAGGAAGCAATGACACTTTATTTCAGGACAATGCTAGGGCATTACTCCTATACACACAAGGTGTGGACGAATCATAGTGGTCGTTAAATCTTAAATGTCATCTGACTGTAGCCATTACACATATGTATAGTTCAACAAAACTTGACGGAAATAATAGGCATGCGAAATCTTGATGAATGCAAAGAATTCTCAGATGGATTCTTGGAATTACTGAAACTAGGTAAACTTCCTGAGGGCTAATTCTCGTAATTTGAAACGTTAAAAATCTAGTCGCAGTCTCATCTTGGCGACAAACAAATGTCAAAAACTTGTCAAAATGTAGGGAAATTAGACGTATTATTTGACAGATTGAGACTAAGATCAAACTGTGAACGTTCTCAAAATTATTGGAATTAGTCCTCAGATGAGTTTTAGTATGAGGATGGAAGGGAAACCCCCCTTAATGGGTTCAGTCGGATACAATCAGTGGTTTAGCATTTTCCTCCTGGGTGTTAACAAACATATTTTACAACAACAAATTATCGTGTCGGTTATTACGGATACTTATCTCTGTTTAAATATCGATACAAAAAAAAAACCTTTTGGTACTTTGTTTGGGAGCGCTCAAAAGCTGAAAATGGTAATCGTTAACCACTTCCACCCACAACGAGCTGCAATAATAAACTAATATTTATAAGTGCAATAATATTGTGCATCTTACCTCCAAAAAAATCATGATAAACGTAGAATATAATTTAATTTCCGACTATTACTTAAGAGCCGATGACATAACAAGCGCATTGAATGCGCGTGACAGCTGTGGCATTCCTTTATTACTCACAACACATAACGACTAGCATTGAGGCAAATAACTGTACCGCTGGGCAAAGCATTCAATGAGCATGTTGTACAATGAGAATCTTAATGCACTTTTAATAAGAAACTTAAAACAAGGAAGTAAACAATTGGTTAGTTTAAAATGAATTCATCTCGTGGGCATTCTCGGCGATTTTAATCTGAATCAGATCGTACAATTCTAAAATATTAATTGTATTATTTCCTGACACAACGATTCATTATTATTGTCCCTACAATAGCACGCCATTCAATTCTATTCTCGGCAAATCTCAACCAACCGGACTGCGAAGACCTTTGTTCCAACTAGCCTGAAGGCATCCTACCTTACGTAAGACTTCATTAGGTACAAGAACACAACTTGGTGCTTCTTCACCTTGAAACTCAGAGCTGTCAAGGTTATCGTCGTTCATGGCATAACACTATGTTAATACTTAAAATGCTGTTTTCAAACTGGGGCTGTTTATACAGGCTCACGAGATCCATAAAAGTTATACATGATTTTAAGGCTGATAACCGTGATATTCGAGTGAGCTCTTAACTGATTCTATCTATCGAGAAAATAGGTACCGTCGTTTACAATTATTGTACCTCTGACCGCAGCAATCTAAGAACTATCTAATGAAGATGAGAGTAAAGATAACAATGAATTTGACACTTGTCTATGGTAGCAATCCAACAGCAACTGTATTAGATGAGAATAATGATCACTGTGGTATGGACAAAAATGCAAAATGTAAAATAGCTGTAAACGGACTGTAGTAATAGCTAATAGCCATCGTTATTTACAAGTAATAATATTATTTAGTATTTTTATGGTTGACATAAAGGCGTAGGCCCACCGCAGCCCTTGATATGCACGCGGCTCATTTTAGCTGCGTGTGTTAATTTGTTTGACCGTGTGGGTCTACATTTCGACTGGAGTCCACGAAGACTCATGACTATACGACACTATCTATAGCGTAACATGGAGAACAAAAGAACAAAAGGAGAACAAGGAGTGGCTACGCACATGCCACTTGCAATCAACTCCATGGATACGGGTGACGGGCTTCACTACGGGAGGTGGAAGTGGTACGGGCAGGGAACCGAGCGACGCCTGTGATTGAAAACTGCGTTGCAAGCGAGCATTAAGCGTGCGTAAATAGTCGTGGTCACATTAATGTCCACTCACCACACTCCAGTAGAAACGTCAACAACGTCAGCAATGTAACCGCCTATTCAAGCCATGCATGTATCAATTACGTCAATTCATACGTAGCCTCTCCGTGGGTTGCAGTGGACACAACCACAAGCATTATCTTAAAAAGCGAAGCTTAATAAATGTGCGAAGCCTCTCCTTGCGCTGAGGTAGGCCCGCGCTTTGGTTTTTGGAAACCGCGGACATAGCTTCTGAATTAAAGAAAATTATATCATAAGTATAATACGAATTTAACATCGACTAACCCTAATGTCTAAATAATTTCAAAAAATATTAAATAAACATTCGTGCCAAGTATTTCAGTACTAAATTAAAGGTAAATGAACTTAGAACATTACTAGAGACAGTTCATTTGTATTTTAAGAAAACAACATACATACAATATGTATTATCTTATCAATATTACAAGCGGATGTCTATGGTCAACCATCCATAGTCAAGTCATGGATTTTTTTTTGTCAATGCATTGCTATGTTGATAAATACGATAGGTATTTGAGGTTTTGTTCAGCGTTTTTAATAAGATAAGGACAATATGTCAGATTGTACGTCTGTTGAATAAACATTATTAGGTTTATTTTAATATGACATACCTGTAGCAAACCCTGCCTATAGCTGAGTGTAATTCTAGGTCGAATCTATTAAAAACTAAAATTCTAAGAACATGCTAAACTAGTTGCCCCAGGAAATTGATAAAACTTTAAAATCTAGGTGGGTACCACAGACATGTATATTGTAAATAATTTTCATTAGGTATCTAGAAAGAATGGAAGACGAACGAATCTTCCTCTCACTCTTACTTTGGACCAAGGACCCATTCTTGGCAATTCGTACCTTATCTGACATAAAATTAAAAATTTACAATTTAGACTATGATTTAAAACCAGTATTTCTATTAGGGTAGTCACTCATCTGACACTCCCGTCAGATACCGAGACTGATTTTAAACCCTTATACAAATGTGTCGGCCGTAATATCATTGCCACGGTTTTAATCACCTTCATACATGGAGCCATTACATAGACTGATGGTAAATGGCACTCTAGATGGACCATAGACATAAATACATACATAGAACCTTAGAATATCAGTTTTAGTAAGCTTGCCGTCCCAAAAAGATCGTAAGTATGAATAATGAAAGTCATGGACAAACTTTTTTGCATGTAACAAAAGATGACACAAAGTTCATGGGTGACAAGTTGCCAGCTCGTTGCCTGCCTATCTGCCAAGGGACCAGTGACCTTTCCACAGCTTTGCGAACTAACAAAGTAGAGCAGCTGAAATAACGACCTTGTATGAATAGATCATGACAATGTGTGTCTAGGAATATACTTTATAGACTAAAACCATCAAATTGCGTGTCGGACTATCCATAAAAGAGTAGTGTGTCCACATTCATTTCATGCGAACTGTATAGCTACCATGTTACAGTTGGTATCTTAATGTAAAACATGATAAAATAATACGTCATTTAAATCTAATGAAATCAGCACAATTATGTACTATTGGTGCCGAAACGAGGGAAGGGTCATCATATTTTCTTAGGGATATAAAACGACTTGAGGTTAATACATACGGTATGGTAAGTAAAGGTCATGAACTCTCAAGTGGTCCTATTATTGTCCCTTGTAGAAATCTATGCCAATTGCAGACGTGGTATTTATATATACGTTATCTCTATAGCCGATAACCGCAATGACCATGCCAGAACAGGCCACGTCATTGAGAAGGATTTACGTATTTTAGCAATTATACAGAATTAAATGACAATAGAAATTGCATTAGCGATATGTTAAAGATTTAGAAACATTTTTAGAAATACCGAGTTCTACTGTCGAGATATAAATCTAGAGCACAGATCAAAATAAGAGTCACAAACCTAGTTGAAGATTCTGTAAAATGTGCCTACGGTAATATTTTTTGTGCCAAAAATTTACTGTTTACCAACAATACATAACGGGTACAATACTTTACAGTTGCCATGATCAAGAACAATGGACCTAAAAAGAGACAAAACAATGCCAAAAGAAATCCGCTTTAAGATTAAGACACCCACAAACTTTAATCGTTGAATGGCCAACAGACTGCATCCATTCGCGAAACATTTGGCAAAGACGACCGAGTTTCGCCATTGGGAAAGCGGTGAAAAAAAAGTGAAAGTGTGCAAGTGAGACGAACGAATAAATTGCCTTGTTAAACCGAGACGCAAGGTATGACGTCAGAACCCGATAACGCGGATTAAGGATGTCAATTTTAAAATAAATCGATGGTGGAGAAATTTGTGTATGCTTGCAAAACTGTTGGTTTTGCAAGCATACACAAATTTTGATAACTGATAGCATTATTGATAACTGTGGAGTTCTTGGGGTCTGCGATAAGCTGTTATGAAAAATTACTAGTTCAATTGAATGATGGAGTCTCTTATCTTTATTGGTGGCTGTTCTCCGTAGAATCATTTACTTACATTGTAATTGAACGTTTATTTTATTACTAGGTATTGTATACAGCTCCCGTCTTATACTTCCTTGTGTATTATACATTTGTCTTATTTTTGATTTCCATGTGAGGTTGTACTTACTGCGATTTTTTTTACACCATTTTACACCTTACCCATACATAGTACCTACCAAGGGTACGGGTTCTTTGAATGATGTAAAGTGATATAGGAAGGGTTTTTTAACCCTACCTCTAAAGGTTCGAAAGTTATGAGAGTTTTTATATCTGTCCGGTTAAGTAGTCACGAGGTCTCAAGGTCAACTACGAGATGCCATATAAAAAAAAGATAATTTTTATTACATTGATAACAGAAATCGAACTTTTTAAATTGAAATAAACATATAAATTATCATGATATAAGCAAGTACCTAACGTGGAAAGTTACTGACCTACGTAGTCGGAGACACATTTGTTATGATTCGAATTTAAGATATCATGAAACCGAAAATTCGGTATCAATGTGTAGTGATTCTATATTAGCTGTTATCTTCAGTAAGTACTTAAGAAAGACAACAGGTTTATAAATTGTATATTACAATGTGAATCATTTTGGAGTATAATGCTATGCCATTGCTTTATATGTTCGTATAATGTCTGCTCAATAAAGAAAAAGCCAATGAATGTTGTTGAATTGTCAAACATCAATTTACTTACTTATAATGTTAAGTCTTATGCAATTACCCTAGGCATTGTAACAATTTGACGATGAAATAAAAGCTGACTACTAAACATGTAAGGAGATGGTCATTTACATTCGCTTACAAGATTGACGTAAGTAAAAGGGGGGAAAGTTTAGGTTATACCCCACAATACGAGAAAACTTTATGGAAATTAATAATTCGATTTTAATTGACCAAAAAAAACAAGCTTATATCTCGCCAAGTTGTTTCTCTACCACCTATGAAATGGCGTCAACAGAAGCAAAACTCACGACTTGAATGGTACCGGTATGAATCGGTCCACTAATCCGTATTCGTCATATACCTAATTTTACTATAATTGTGTCACGGTGGGACAAAGGCCTTTGTGTTAGGGAGCAATTCGTTAATAAAAGTGGCGAAACTCAACTGTTACAAAATAGTAGTTTCTAACGTCCTCGCCTATGGCTTTCAGTAACGTATGGTGTAGGCCCTCCTTGATAAAACTACCTACTAAACTACTTTGAGATATCGATACTTTTGTGTCGATTCTTTTTTATCGATACTCCTCGTGAATACAGTATCGATACTTTCTATTTGATACCGAGTCCCTACTTTTAGTAATAATGTAGTGTAGATACAGTATGGCGGCTCGGGCGGAATATGAGACGAATCCCTGCGCAGTAACAAATTGACCTGTCAATGGGGGGTGAGGAGTGAGGTACTGCGCAGTAAGTAGCGCACTTCATTCAGAACCCTCAAGTAGTAACCCTAACTAAAGTTTAAATTAGGCTGTATCATCGCAAAGTAACATGTTTTGAGTTATTTCACTTCCACTGTCAGTACTTACTCCCGTAGAATTAATTCATACCAACATACAATAATTTACGCGGGCTAAAATTTTTATGTTATACTAGATGCAGCTGCCCGCGTAAATTTCGATAAATAGCGAGACAAAAGTAATCTATAGAATAATTTTTACATTTAGTATTTTTTGTGTGAAAAAAGAAACAACAAACATTCACAAGTTTTCGACTTAAATTAAACTAGTGTTATTGTAATTAATCATTGCGAGCTGTGCAATAACACTAGGTAACTCAATTACAGTAGGTAGCTGCTACATACTGTAATTTCTTTAAGTAGGTAGTTCTCGAATGATTTATGTACTTAGTAGTTTTCCAACAGAAATTGAGAAGCAATCAATAAGTCTATTCATCAGGTAAAAATGCATGCAACACCTGGTTTTAGCACATTAGGCCTGCTTGTACTAAAATCACATGCGTTTAGCATTAAATGCATTCAGCCGGACTGACAATATAGAAGTTTGAGATGTTGTGGTCAAGTCTAATTATCACTTTGGGTTTAAATATGATTGAAGCTGATACCAGAGGTCTAGACAGACTAAATCACGGGTCTGTGTCTAAACAATATGTCTCTTTTCACAAAAAAAAAGGTTACATACCACTTCTGAAGTCAGGTGGGCTGGTTGGAATAACCACTGCTGCCCCTTAATCCCCTAGAAGGACTAAATGCGGAAACCAAATCCTTAGCATAAAACATCAGTGTTGGCTGTTGCGTTGTGATAACTGGCATTGTAATTCCTGACATTGCCTTAGGGCCAATTGTTTAGTTCAGTGATTAATGGTTATTTTTTATCAATTTTTAGTTTATAATTTAATGAACACGATGAATAATTGCTATTGGTCAAATAATTAAGTCAAATTTATTAGTTAAAAATAACCATTAGTGACCATTAGATAAAGTAACTATTTATGATTTTTAATATCTCTTTACTTAATTGCTTTTTAAATAATCTAAGTAGGACTAAATTCTTCAAAACATTATCATTTACGAATGGAAATTCTTATGGCCACATTATGAATCATGTAAAAGATTACTTATCAGATACAAAAAAAGAGGCACAATACATTTAAAAGAGAATAAAGTTTTAGATATATGCCTACCTTCTGATAAAGGACACAATCTAAAACAATGCTGTTTACACAGAGATGTTTATCTCGAACTTGCACAGCTATATTGTAATGAATAATTTATGTCCGAAAATTTATACCGTTTCTCAACCTATAGAGATCCACTGCTGAACGAAGGCCTCACCCAAGGCTTTCCACAATGATCAGTCTTGTGTTACCCGCAACCATCGGTTTCCCGCAACTTTTACCAGGCCATTGGTCCACCTCATTGGGAGCAAAATTGTACAAAAGATATGAATCATGGCTAGCTTTGTCCCAATTAATTTGGGTTGACTACTCTATAACTCAGTTTCTGGGCAACACGATACCACTCAGTAAGACCAGTTGTCTAAATTATAGACAATGTAAACCTTCAAGTAGTGTGATAAGGAATAATGATTATTTTAAATTTTAATTGTCAGCTAAGAAGGTTAAATACCTCAGTCAAAGAACAGTTAACATATTTATTTGCCTTATAGAAACTTAATTTTAATATAAATTTTTAATTCAGTAAACAAGACTTTTCTAAGATTTATAGAAACATACAAAATACAAACTATATATGGTCATGGGATTTCTGCTTACTAATTGATAAAATATATCCATACTTTAGATTAATTTCTTCCATGTGAATTTATAAATGCAAAAACACCAAGTGATTGCTGATACAAGAGGAAAATGTTTTATTAGATTAAATAATTCTCCTGTCATTTGGATATACATTAGTAATATCAAACCACAGGCTTGCAGGATAGCATTTAAGTTTTGCATTTATACTTAATTTTAAATTCAAAATATATATGGTTAAAAGGAAGTTTCTTCTTTTCCTTATCCCTCGAAATTTAATAAGAGTAGACTGTATAATATTACAGGTAGCACATGCTCAACACACCTCACCAGTCTCTGCCTTTCATATAAAAGAATATGAGACAGCAATAGTACTAGACTTCAAAATAAAAGTTATGATGACTAAGTTTCGCTATGACCAAGCAAGTCGGTCTGTTTTGAATACTTCAATGTTGACTATCAAGTATTGATATTAAGTCATGAATATAAAGTCTAATCACATTTAACAATACATACATGATAATGTAAGCAACATTATCAAGTATTGGCTGAAGAATTAAGTCACAGTATCATACAATAAATGACCTTCATTAGTTCAATTTTGAAAATTCAAAGAATAACATAAAAATTTAGTAAACTAAAAGACTGACATCAAATCAAAAACCTCACAGATGGCAAACATTCCAAAAAAAATCCAACGGAATTAATTTGTGACGACACGTCTTTAAGAATGTGTAGACCAAAACAGAAGGCGCAAAACAAACCAGTATGGCAAAGCTAATAGCAACTATTTAACATAACAACTCTGTGTTTGCTACAGCATCACATACATTATACGCGGCCACCGAGGCGCTCACTACATAATATTTTCTTACTAACATATTTACTATTATACAGTGATTTGCATATGTAGCTCTGACCAGACAATGCAAAACTTAGGGTAAAGTGACGTAAGGGCCAACAATCGTAACCTAGTTATCATATGACCACTAGAGTAATAGGAAATAGTACTGGAGGCTGTAACAATCAGAACAATGGTAGGTAGAAGGAAAATCAAACCGAAACATTGAATCATCCCAATACATGCCAACAAAGAATGACAACTTCCATAACGCGATTCATAAATATCACCTACGAAACAGATATTCACTATCTGCCAGCCTACGAAACAGATATTCACTATCTGTACATAATTAAATACACCCAATACAGACCCAAATTAAAGTTATCTAGGAAATTAGCACAGCTAAAAGGAATATTTAACGAAATAATGCTGTTGACGTACCTTCGGTTTATAGAACCACTTTCTTAGGGACTCCATTGGACCTGTTTTGTATAGCAGCCTCATAAGAACGGATCACTGCACATCCACACACATTATAAAAATGAAATAGCACCAATAATCACTACGCAAATGAAAACAGAAACTTGATTTTCGTCAATATTTACGTCAAATATCACAAACGGCAGACATGTTGCCAGTGCCACTAACCGCGTTCCGTTCACGTTATGGAGTGAATGACATTACGAAATTATGCGCAAAGCGAATGAATGAATTGATAGTGCTGAGCGCTACATATGATACTATATCTATTTAGTATTATAGTAGTTAAAGTATTTTATGTTTATTTTATAGTATTGTATATATGTTTAATTTTTTTTTCTTTCGTAAATATGTTGTTTGGTATTATAAATGATCACTTTATAAAATTAATTTCATTTTGTAATAAGTGTAGCAGCCTCAAACTCAAATGTACCTGTGTTTTTTGAAAAGCTTTAGGTCTTTATTTATGTTTTGCTCTTGAAACATGTCAATTTTAGTAAGATTATTAATATAAAAATATTTTATTAAAATATTTTTATATTGAAACTGTTGAGTATTTCAATTCTTACCTATCTACAAAAAGTAAAGAAACATTAAATCTTGTGCTAAGCTTCTTGAACGTGGTACGTAATGCTCAGTCACTTTTATAAACAGATTCTCTAAATAACTCGACACATATGCCCAAGTGTGTGTGATGGACCGACGACCTGGTGAAGGTGATGGGAAACCGCTGGATGCGGGAGGAGCAGGACCGGCCGTCGTGGAGAACCTTGGGGGAGGCCTATGTCCAGCAGTGGTGGTTTTTCGGCCGAAATGATGATATGCCCAAGGAAGTATTCTTGTATAAAAGTCATGCGGGTCCATGTATAAAACTTTGAAAGGATTATTTAACCCACAAATTAAAATATCTAAGGAAAGTAAACTAACTGGTTTCTGTAACTATTTACTTGAATTAATTCGACATTCAACTAAAACTTTATAAGCTGTGGCGCTAAATTCACAATATTATGTGGGTGCATCGACATAAACTAATGGACATGCCTTGGAGATTTGAAATGTGGCACTCCGAAAGAAAGAGAAGAAACTAAGTTTCTTCTATGTTTATCTCGCTCAAAATCATCAATCACCTATGAGGAAAGAGATAGTGCTAGACCGAAAGCATAGGCCATCTCTCTTAGTCTCACACTCTTTTCAAACCAAAAAATACTGTAGATTATAAGTGTACGGCATGTCCATTAGTATATACTAATGGACATGCCGTACACTTATAATCTACAGTACAAACAACAACAATATAGACATATGTCTATATTGTTGTTGTTTGTTCAATTTGCCAGTGCATTACACTGAGCAGGCAAAGGTATCTCAGACCATGATAGCCCCGTCTTGAATTATAGAATATGTCTATATAAAACGCGGGAATCACAAGTTTGCATCATTTTTCTGTAGTTCGTGAAATATGCCATTTTTTCTGAGTTGTTTAGTTTCTACAAACACAGATTACTGAGGCTGCTCAAAAACCCACTATACTGAAGCGGGATTGAGCTGGCTACGCATACCATATGCCCAATAAGTTATTGCCCAAAGCTTTTCTTATCATTTAAATAAATCATTCACGGAATAATATGCCTTTGAACAAAGCCTGGACTTAATTTGTGCTTTAAATGCATTGTAGGGCAAGTCTAGCAAAGCAGAGGGTATCTTGTTATAAAAAGCTATACCAAGCCCAACAAAAGAGTTATGAACCTTTTGAAGTCGGTGAAAAGGGGCTCGCAGTTTGTCCTTATTTCTGGTGTTAATATTATGAATATCACAGTTTTTGGTGTACACGTGAATATTTTGCCTAACATATAAGATGTTGGCTAAGATGAACTGTGAAGCAACCGTGAGAATACCAATGTCTTTAAACAAATTTCTCAGAGAAAATCTGACACCGAGCTGGTAAATTGCTCGGACAGCTCGTTTTTGAAGTACAAATATATTTTGTATGTCAGCGGCTTTGCCCCACAGTAGAATACCGTAGGACATAACGCTGTGGAAATAACTAAAGTAAACTAAACGAGCTGTATCAACGTCAGTATATTGTCTTACTTTCCTGACGGCGTAGGCGGCCGAACTGAGCCTTCCTGCTAGGGTTGATATGTGTGGTCCCCACTGAAGTTTGGCATCTACTGTTATTCCCAGAAAAACTGCCGAGCCCACAGTTTCAAGCACCTCTTTATCTAAAACGACGTTAGGTCCTAAATTTCTAACGTTAGGCAAGGCGAACTTTACACATTTTGTTTTCTTGGGGTTAAGAGCTAGGTTATTTGACGTAAACCAATCTGTAACTGTTGAGAGTGCAGTGTTTACTTCGTCAAAATTATGTCTATTCCTGTCTACTTTAAAAATTAGAGAGGTATCATCTGCAAACAACACAACGTCACAGATGCCCTTTAAATAGAATGGTAAATCATTAATGTATACTAAAAACAAGAATGGCAATGCTCAATACTGGGTGTATTGAGCCTTGCGGTACACCTAACTGAACTGGTAGCCCGGAAGATTTTACACTGTTAATATCTACACACTGTAATCTATTATGTAAATAAGAACCTATCACATCGAGGGCCTCATTTTCGACACCGTAATGGCGGAGTTTACGCAAAAGTATGTCATGGTGCACGCAATCAAAGGCTTTGGAGAGATCACAAAAAATTCCAATAGCATTTTGCGACCTCTCCCATGCGTTAAATATGTGTTTCAGTAGAGCAACACCTGCGGGTGTCCATAGTCGAACGACCCTTTGTGAAACCATATTGTTCACTATGTAGGAGATTATTCGAATTAAAATGTTTTAGCAACTGCTTGAGTATTAATTTTTCAAATATTTTGCTGAATGCAGGTAAGATAGAAATCGGTCTGAAGTTACCAACATCTGTTTTATTACCGGATTTAAATAATGGTATAACTTTACTTTTCTTCATTAAATCAGGAAAAGTCCCTAGGTCAATACATTTATTAAAATTAACAGCTAGATAGGGGGCTACGATGTCTATTATATTACCTAATACTTTAATGGAAATGTCCCAATAATCACCGGTGTTTTTCAACTTAAGTGTTTTAAAAATATTAACCACATCACGCGGGGATACGTGTTCAAAGTGAAACAGACGGTTACACTTGGATACACTACTATGCAAAAGATTCTCAGCTATAGATGGGGATGAATTTAAGGAGCGAGTTGTAGCTATTGGTATGTTAGCAAAAAACTCATTAAATGCCTCAGCTACGTCAGCGGCCTTATGAACTAATTTGTTGTCGACCATGATCTCAAGTTGCTTATCCTGTTTAACAGATTTGCCAGTTTCATTATTAATAATTTTCCAAGTGGTTTTTACTTTATTATTTGAATTTTTAGTTGTATCGCTTAGAAATTTTGATTTAGCGGAAACACAAACTTTTTTGAATAATTTTGAATATTTTTTTATATACTCTAGAAAGGGAGTATCAAACCTGTATTTTTTCATACAATATATCTCGTATAATCTCGCTCTACTTTTATAAATACCCGGAGTAGCCCATTGGTTAAATCCAACAGACGATCCATTAAGCTTAATGGTTTTGGTCTTGAAAATAATTTGGTACTCCATTTGCACAACATTAAAAACGGCACTATACATTTCATTAACATTCTTGTTTTCCACTATGGATGGCGTCATTTTATGAGCGACTAGCTGTATAAGGCCTGCATTGAAGCATATGCACACTAGTTAACTACACATCACTGTTTAGAATTTGAAAATATGTACTAATAACGACAGTGTCATTCATTTCGTAGTAATAAGGGTAGTTTTCGTTATCTACTAACATGCGTTTTGCCATGGACGATTAGCTAGTATAGTGCGTTTCATCTAATAGTTCCTTTGCCGTCATGTTGGCACAAATGCAACTTAGTGTGTGAGAGAGAGAGACGCAGAGTGCGTCTACCTTGTTTACGATAGTGATAAAAAATGAATGCCAACATGACGGCAAAGGAACTATTAGATGAAACGCACTATAGGTCACCGTACGTGGTATAAATATTGGAGATATCTGTACCAATGCCTTTCCCTTTTACCCTGCCCACCTGATTATCCTACTGGCCACCATCTTCAATGGAACCATGGGCAACAATATCTTCCCACAAACGTGGAAGGAAGCGACCGTAATAGGCATTCCTAAGCCCGGCAAGCCAAAATCAGAGCCTTCGAGCTACCGTCCTATCAGCTTGCTAAAAGTTCTCGGTAAAGTCTATGAAAGGCTTATTTACAAGCGTCTCAGGGCCTTTGCCGAGAACAAGGGTCTCATTCCCGACGAACAATTCGGGTTCCGTTCTCGACACTCCAGTGTCCAACAAATCCTCCGTATCACCGAGCACATCCACGCAGGATTCCTACGTGGTAGGCTGACAGGTGTTATTTACTTCGACATAGCGAAACCCTTTGACAAAGTCTGGTACAACGGCTTAATATACAAGCTATACCAACTCGGCGTGCCTGACCGTCTCGTGCTCATCCTGCGAGACTTTCTGTCAAACCGCACTTTCCGCTACAAAACCGAAGGAGCTATCTCCCCCCCCCCCCCACCTCATCCGGGCTGGAGTCCCCCAGGGCTCCGTACTGGCCTCTTTGATCTTCACGCTGTTCACCAGCGACATCCCCAAAAGTAAAAAGGCCCACCTCGCTCTCTTCACAGACGACACAGCCATTTACTGTTCAGGAACCAGCCCCAATCAAATTAAACTAAATCTCCAAACCGCTGTCAACGCACTTGCTGACTGGTTTAAAAAATGGAGAATAGAAGTTAATCCCGGTAAAAGCCAAGCGGTCCTCCACTCCAAACCGCGCAGCAAACCCACCCTCCCCCAACCAATCACCATGTCTGGCAAGCCGATCCCTTGGGAAAAGCGAGCCAAATACCTAGGAGTCATCCTAGACGAACACCTCACCTTCGGAGAGCACATAAGGACGGTACGCTCGCGCGCCGCCTACGCACTCTATCAACTCCACTCTCTCTCTTTTTTTTTTTTTAAGGGACAAAACCCGCCACACTTTTCCCAACCACTGCAACTCCTGAAAGCCAGAATCAACAGTGGCGACCGCCAGAAAAACGCCGAGCAATGAAGCTCGACGAGTCCCGGAGAAACGATTCAACTGTCTTGGGTCCCGCAACGAAATTAATCAGAAAAGAATAGCGGAGGAGTGAGAAAAAAGATATTTTTTCCACTTCCCTCCATAACAAGCAGGAGACAGAACAGAACTAGGCCAATCGGCACAAAGGGACATTATTGCAACTGGGAGAAGCCCAGATTGCCAAACACCACGGAATAAAATTTGATTAAGTTAATGGGTCCTAAGTAGGTATTAGCTGTTACAATTGATTCCAATAATAGGTATGGCAAAAGCGCCTGAATGCACGGAAATTGGTTCTAGTTTCTACAAGGTCCGTATAATAAACGACTCCGGATGTAACTTGTACACTATCCAACATAATATTGCGTTCATTCTGCCAAAGTACACACTCCCACAAGATGTGATGTGCGGACTGTTCAAATTCACAGTTCGATGTAGAACACTGACACAAAGGGGAAGGAACAAGTTTAAAAGAATACAGTTTACTTTTAAAGTTGCCATGACCTGTGAGAAATTGGGCAACGCAGTGGTCAACCTCCAGCCATGTCTTAGCCAGCCGATCGCCAACGGATGGAAAGAATAGATGGAGGTGCCGGCCCTTGATGGAATTATCCCACCTACTTTGCCATTCGGATAAGAGGTCCTCCCAGACATCAGTCTGAGGTTTAAATAATCTAGAGATTTTATTAAAGTCGCGCTGTGTAACAAAATTAGTGTCCATGGCCTCCCCCCTCGCGGAGTAGTACATTGAAGCACGTCGCTGTACCTCAAGGTCGACTGGAAGTACACCTGCCAGTACCGGTAAGGCTTCAGTACTGACCGTTCTATACGCCTTGCATAAAAATATCAATGCCAAACGTTGGCTTTGAAGCAGTTTACGTCGTGCCGCCCCTATGCTGGCCCTATCGGCCCAAACAGGTGCACCGTAGCACATACATCCTAAGTAGGTAGCTCCATATATAGTTTTTAAAGTTAGGAATGATAGACCCCAAGTTGCTTTGGATATTCTAGTTAGGGCATAAAAGTTCCTTTTAGCTTTTTCACCAACTATTTTTATATGTTCTATAAATGAAAAATTCCTTTCTAAGATCATACCAAGGTAGCATACGGATTGCTGTTTTTTAATGGGAACGTTATTAAATTTAATAGTAGGCAATGATTTAAGATTACCTTTTAGTAGAAGTTGATAGGTTTTATGTGGCGCAAACGCTAGGCGGTTACGATCACCCCACTGAGATATTAAATTTAGGCAAGTATTGGCCAAGTTCTCAAGTCCAGCTCGGGTACTTGACTGAATGAGCAGTAGGCCATCGTCCGCGTAACCAGTAAGTGAACAGCCGCAAGGAAGCAGACACCGTCTGCTAGCTATGCCTACATTTCGCTCGGTAGCCCATCCCCTATTCCTCGCGTTCTTTCCGCGCTGAATAGCCTCATGGAAGCTAACCCGAACTGTGATATATTCGCAGATTTTTCTCGGTGGTAGGCCATAACATCGGCCGCCGACAGAAGTTACCACCCACCAGACAAAGCCTTGCCACCAAGCGAAATGTTGTGTTCCGGCATGATGTCTGATGAAGCCGTACGGAGGACGGGTCTGAGCAGTTGTGTTGCGATGTGTACCGGGTAAGATGCGCCAAATGTTGTTGTGTTAGGAGTTTGGTCGTGGAGGGTCTTCAGATCAATCTTCCTTTGGCGCAGCATCGTTGGTCGTATTGTTGGGTTTAACATTGCATCACCTCGCTCAACTGCCGTCTTCCTTCCTATTCGCTCAGTTTTTCTGAGTGAATAGGCTCTTAATAAACTAGCGCGCTTTACCATCAACGATCGTATCACTGCTTACCATCAGGCGGGACTGCGGTCAAGCGCTAGTTTATAATTACTTACTAAAAAAAAAGGATGAATTTAAAATTTTAATGTGCGCTTGCTTAGCGTTCTGCCAAAACAAAATTTAATTAGTTCGTTTACTGTGTTATTTTTTTTTGTTTTATTTTATTCCCGTTTTTATTGTTCCTCTGATTTGTCTTTTTTCTGTTTATGTTTTGATTTATATTAGTATTTGAATTTTATTATGTACCTATTTGTGTTATTTAATTTTGTATTGTTTTAATTTTGTATGTATGTTAATGTAATTGGCTTTTGAAAGCCGTATTAACATAAATAAATAAATAAAATCTTCTGTCCTTTTCTTAATGAAATAGAAAGAAAAACATGCACAGAACTTAAATTTAGTTTAGTTTGTAAACAAGGGTATCGGGGCCATTGGGTTGAATAGACACAAATCCATTTTTAATTATGCGGTAGGTAGCGGGACGAAAATCCTCTTACCCACTTACAATATCTCATCACTCCTGTCAAAAGTGTATTTGCAAACAGACGTGTAATAAATTTGTCTCGTTATAAAAAAGTTTACCAGTGTAAATACGTGCGCATCGAAGTGGTTTATGTACCAATTTAAAGCCAAAACTCTGAACTACGTAACAGTGTGTAGCGCTGGTGATAATATTCACGACAGACTAAAGGAAAGTGTGAAAACTAGTGAGTGCAATATTGATCTACCCCCATCCCGTGTTTTCGGTCCTGTCACTAATAACGTGCAACTGTGTACAGCGCCTATGAATTTAATCATTGCAAAAAGTTGCACCCTCTCCAAACTAAGTTGCTGCTAAGGCGACGACTACGAGTGTGTGTGCCGTCATCAACGCAGGAAGGAAAATATACCAAATCCTTGATCGCCAACCAGTATAGTGGTCATAAATATAGTACTTTCACATCGAGTACAACATCTAAACATGCCTCGTCAACGCGCGCCCCCAGCTACCTCACCCGACCCCGCGCCCGCCCTTGAGCTGGTTTCCACGTTTTCTGAGGCGTATGCGCCTGATACGTGTGAATCGGATACTGCATCTGAGAGAAACGCTGGCAGAAATATCAGTTGTAGACATAAACGTCGACATGGCGATGATGATATCAAGGAGCTCAAAGGATTGATCTCTTCCTTAACTTCTAAGGTAGACCAAAGCTTCCATGAACTCAAGCAGAAAAATGAAGAACTTAAAGAAAGTTTGCAATTTATGTCAGATAAATATGACTTAGTTTTTAAAACGCTTCAAAACCTGCAAGAAGATAGAGTAGAAGATAAGAAAACCATTCAGAAATTGGAAGAGAAGATTGAGTTCCTTGAACGTAAGGGTAGGTCGACTAGCTTTGAGATACGAAACGTGCCCATCTGTTTGCGAGATGGTAAGAAGTTTGAATCGAAGGAAGACGCCAGTTTGATAGTGAAAACTTTGTCAAAAGTTGTCGAGGTGGATATCCAAGATTCTGACATAAAAGACATATATAGAATCCAAACACATAATGAAGGCAAGAAACCCATCATAGTTGAACTGAACAGTGTCTTAAAAAAGGACAAGATAATGCAGGGGGTCAAGAATTTCAACAAGAAGAAACCAAATGAAGATAAATTAAATACTGTACACCTCAGTATGCCTGGACCCGCCAAACCTGTATTTATATCAGAATCTCTGACACCTAACGTACAGAAACTATTCTATGCAACTCGGCAGTTTGCAAAGGAGAATGATTATACGTACTGCTGGACTTCACGTGGTTACATATTCTTGCGAAAAGCCGAAGGTGAGCCACAAATTCGAATAGAATCAGCAAAAAATCTAAAACTCTTAGCTAAAAAATGACTAGCCTGTATAATCTACAACAATGTTATCTCTCACAGCTTATTCATAACGCACTATTTTTATTTTTTATTTTTTTATTTTATATTTAACACTACAGCAAATAGTCTTTTTGGTTCGCTGGTAACTTGTATGATATATCTAAATAGTTTAGTTAGCCAATACTTAATAATTGTTTGTTATTTGGACTCAAAGTCTGTTTTTGTCAAAGCTGCCTTGCACAATATTTTGCTGTATTATGGTATGGATCACCTTATAAACATCCGAAAATTATTTACATTCTCGTATTTAACAAAATATGTTACTATTCATAACGCAACACAATTGCAATTACTCACCCAAAACATTCACATCACACATTACCACAAACACTTTACTATAAATAAATTATACACACTAATCCCAAAAATCTGTTCTACAGTACTAATGACACACTACAGCACCATCGTAAATTGGCCATTGACATTCAAAATTATAAATTCAATAGGGACAACCTGAATAAATTTATTGATTCTGTAGAATCTTTCAACATATCGCGGTCGTGCGTATGTTTACCAGACCAATGTTTGAAGCACATAAACACTACCCAACCAACACTGAACATACTGCATGTTAACATTCGAAGCCTTTATCGCAACTTTGATGGACTCAATGTCCTAATACATTCCATGGATATTAAGTGTGATATAGTAGTACTCTCTGAGTGCTGGTTAAGTAAAGTGTCAGATATTCCGGTGTTAACTGGATTTACCTCAGCTAGATCTTCATTCAACAACCAAAACGATGGTGTGGTGGTTTACGTAAGTTGTGATTTAATTCATAAGATAGTCGAACCGGTTTTCTTGGACGCTAATTGTCTTATTCTGAGGCTAGGTATGGATACGGCTATTGTAGCAATATACCGTTCACCCTCAGTTAGAAATATAGAAAATTTCCTTAACTCTCTAAACAATATTTTGGAATCCCTAGCGTCATTTAAAACTGTAGCAGTGATTGGAGATTTAAACATAAATATTAGACCAGATAATAATGACCGTAATGCTGAGGAATACTTAAATACAATGGCTTTCCATGGGCTCCTACCTGCCCACGTTTTACCTACTCGCTTTGATAACTGTCTGGATCACGTCTTCTTAAAAACAGACAGACCCTCCACAACTTTGGTTCTGGACTCATATTTTACTGATCATGCACCTATCCTATTTTGCACTGAACGTAGCCCTCTAAATGATACAAAACCTAAAAGTATGGTACGGCATTTAAACATTAAAGGTATTATTAGCTGCTTAGAAACTTCTGATTTCTCAAGTGTTTTAACTAGCACTGACCCCAATCAAAGTGCGGAACAACTCATCTCCATTATATCAAACGCAATAAATAAACATACAACGCTAAAGAAGGTCCCTAACAGGAAGCAAACTATTAAACCATGGATGACCACTGGCCTTCTGAGGTGCGTACGAAATCGAGACCAACTCCATAAAAGAGCAATGCAAAATCCTCAGGACGCTACGGCTAATCTAATATATTGTAGATACCGGAATTACTGTAATAACTTACTAAAGACTATTAAATGTAATTTTGACGAAAATGAACTACTGAAGGCCAATGGTAACCCTAAAGCAACTTGGGACATCATAAAAACTATTAGCTACAAGAACACCTCACCCATAAGTAAGTCAGGAGAACTCCTTAATATGTGCAGCGATCCAAACTCATCTGTCAATGCGATGAATAGGTATTTTGCGAACGTTGGAGCTGATCTTGCTAGGCAGGTTGCGCAGGGTCAGCGTCAAATTCCACCAAACTTTGAATTTGAGAACTCCATAAACCCTCAAGGAAACTCATTTGTACTACTTGAAACGGACCCCTCAGAAATAGAAAATATAATCATAGGATTAAAACAAAATTGTGCAGTAGGGCTCGACGGAATACCAGCGTCAGTCATTAAATCTGCCAGCCATGCACTTGTTCCAGCAATAACGCATGTCTGTAATTTATGTATCCAAAAGGGTATTTTCCCTGACACTTTCAAGAAGGCATTAATCACTCCAGTTTTCAAGGGTGGGGATGGTGGCCGTGTCGAAAACTATAGGCCTATATCTGTACTAACCACACTATCAAAAATTACGGAGAAGATTCTGAACAAAAGATTACTTGGCTATCTTGAATGCAATAACGTAATTGCGCCAAATCAATACGGTTTTAGAAGAGGCGTATCAACAGAGGATGCTGTTCTTGAATTAACAAACCAAATTGTTAAGAATCTTGATTCTAGGACTAAAACTATAGGTATATTTCTAGATTTAGCCAAGGCTTTCGACACGGTCTCTACTCCCATCCTTCTATCGAGCTTAGAAAGCTTGGGAATAAGAGGAATCCCTTTAAACCTATTCCAAGACTATCTAACTAACCGCAAACAACGAGTTAGGGTAGACCAATACACCAGTGATGATGTCAATATAACCTTTGGGGTACCGCAGGGCAGCGTGCTGGGCCCCACCCTTTTTCTACTATTTGTAAACAGGCTATGCCAGCTTTCAATCCCAAACTGCAAGATACTTGTATATGCAGACGACACTGCGCTTATCGTAAGCGGAGAAACCTGGGAATCTACTCATTACGCCGCTGAAAAGGCTCTTGGTATAGTGATGGATTGGCTCTCATTTAACCTACTTACACTAAATGTCTCTAAAACCCACTACATTCCTTTCTCAGCTAACTCTGCTACGCAGCCTAGTATGCTAGACGTTAAAGCCCATAGTTGTGACCTTTCGCTAACCCCTTGTAGCTGCCCTACTATACATAGAAGCTCTTGTGTTAAATACTTGGGGGTGCACATTGATAACACACTGAGCTGGCAAGAGCACATCAGTGTGACAGTTTCGCGGGTGCGTAAACTAAAGTTCCCTATGAAAAAATTAAGAGTAGTGGTTGCCAACAAACTGTTAAAAACTATATATTTTGCCTTGGCTCAGTCACTGCTTACCTATTGTATATCTGTCTGGGGTGGTACTCTTAAAACGTATCTGCTTCGCCTTGAGAGAGCACAAAGAGCTGTTTTGAAAGTCATGCTTCAGAAACCTTATCGGTACCCGACTACCCAGCTGTATAAAGACATATCTGTACTCACTGTACGACAGATCTGTGTACTTAACATCACATTACGTGTGCACTCAACATTGACCTACAACCCAAGGTTACTAGAGCAAAGTAAAAGACGTAAAGATCCTCCATGCCCACCTGTCTTTACCAAAACTGCTCTGGCGAGGCGAAGCTACCCGTATCTTAGTAATCACCTTTATAATGCCATAAATAAATCCTGCAACGTATATTCTTTATCTAAATTTAAATGTAAAGCTGTAGTTTGTAGTTTTCTCCAAAAGTTAACATATGAAGAGACTGAAAAACTCTTTGCAAAATAAGATTATTAACTTACAAATTTAAAATTAGTTTTAAATTGCTCCTGCAATATTTACTTTGTACTGTGACATATCCACGAAATACACACGCAACCACACTTTTACACACACACCCTCACATACTCAACACACCCACATTACACACACCTACACTTACATCTACATCGCACACACATTCCTTCCTCACATTTTTAATAAGTGGTAATACTAAACTAAGTCTTATACCTAACAAAACTCCTACCAAGTGCAGCAAATTGTGAATCAATAATTGTAAGAGGGAGTCGCCTGTGTCTGTAACACAGTTTATACTAGCACGGACACAGACGGTCACTCTGTCTCAAAACGCATAGCATTGGACTGAATTGTTTTCTTTCTTTTTTTTTTTTGTCAGATTGAGATGGAAAAAATGTATTTGGTTTTTGAAATAAAGATTATTATTATTATTATACTCAAGATAACTCTTTCTCGAAATTTTAAGAATTTCGGTTTTACACTGAAATGACGGGCCTAAACCAAGTGCATTTCAGGTGGGGAATCTTGGTTGGAGATTTCTTCTTGCAAAAACTTCCTAACAATGCGGCATGTATTTAGAATGGCAGCTTTTTGCATACTGATATAAAGATATTTTGGTAAACCTAACAGTTGTATTCCGTGGTGTAGATATTTAGGTATAACTCCTGTACTAGAGAGCACCAACGGCACAATATATACTTTGTTCATCTTCCAGATTCGTGTAATTTCTTCCTTTAGTTCCGTATATTTGTGTATTTTTTCGGTTATCGTTTTCTGTAAGTTATGGGTATTGGGTACGGCTATGTCTATTAGGTACACTACTTTGTCTACTTTATCGATCATAGTGATATCCGGTCTATTATTGTGCACAGTTTTATCAGTTAAAATTGCTCTGTCAAAGTATATCTTGTGTGTGGAATTCTCTAGCACCGGTTTGGGGACATATTGATAGTAAGGTGTTAGTGGTTGTGGTATAAGTTTATGTTTTGCCGAGAGCTGTTGGTGAATAATGTTTGCGACCTGATTGTGCCTATGAGTATAATCGGTTTGAGTGAGTGTTGGACAAGCGCTGGTAATATGTTGGATAGTCTCGGGCTGGCGGTGACATTTTCTGCATTTATCGTTCTGGATATTGGGGTCTTTCAGTATATATTTCCTGTAATTTTTTGTATTTATGACCTGGTCTTGAATAGCAACCATAAAACCCTCTGTTTCGGGAAACAAGGAACCTACTTTAAGCCATTTGTTTGACGCTTCAGGATCTACATGAGCTTGTTCTAAGTCGTGGATATGTCTACCATGCAATTCTTTAGCCCTCCATCTACCGATTTTACTATTCTCGTGATCAGTTTGTGAATTAAAATATATGGTTCTATCTATCAAATTTAATGGTGTGAAGTTATTGTCAATTGTAGCTATTGCTTCGTGGATATTGCTGTTACTCGTTTTATCGTAGAAGAACTTTCTCAAGTTAATCAGTTGTTTTTCCCACAATAACCTTAAATCTGTTAGGCCTCTCCCACCATTTTGGCGCTTAACTGAGATTCGTTCAATAGCTGATTTAGGGTGCAAGTATTTGTTTTTTGTGAGGGTGGTTCGAATTTTGATTTCTATCTTATTTATGTCTGTTTTGGTCCATTTAATTATGCCAAAAGAATAGGTTAAAACTGGTATTGCATACGTGTTAATAGCTTTAAACAGATTTTTAGAGTATAGTTGCTTTTTACAAATTAGGTTTAACCTCCGTACGAATTCTCCAGTTAGTTTATTCTTAATGTTAATGTGATCTATAGTATTCGATTGGTGTATGCCGAGGTACTTGTATGTATCTGTAGGTTCCATTTTCGTAAATATGTGTTCTGTGTTGTCTGCTGGATTAGAGGTAGATTTAGTTTTTCCTTTGTTTATGTGTAATGTTCGGCATTTATCAAGGCCGAAATGCATTCTAATGTCATTGCTAAATTGTGTGGTTATATCTATTAAATTTTGTAAATCTTTTTCCGATTTGGAGAAAATTTTAATGTCGTCCATATATAATAGATGGGTTATAGCTACCGTGTTACTTATTTTGTATCCGCCATCTGTGTTATTTAAAAGTGTGGAAAGTGGGTTAAGGGCAAGACAAAACCACAAGGGGCTCAGTGAGTCTCCCTGGAAAATGCCATTTGCTATTGGGATCTCTTCAGTTACTATGGAAGTGTTGCTATTGTATAAATGGAGAGTGGTTCTCCAGTCAGACATCGCGGTTTTCAAAAAGGTTATAATTGTGGGATTTATTTTATATATTTCTAAAATTTTGATAAGCCAAGAATGAGGGACACTATCAAACGCTTTCCGGTAATCTATGTATGTGATGTGGAGATTCCGCTTATTTATATTAGCCTGTTTAAGTATTGTTGCATCGATAGTCAGTTGTTCTTTACATCCCTTATGGTTTTGTCTGCACCCCTTTTGCTCTTCTGCCAAGATGTTGTGAAGTGTTATGTGTTTATTGATTTTTTGTGCGATACAAGATGTGATTAATTTATATAGTGTAGGTAGGCAAGTTATAGGTCTATATTGCGAGGGATTTGTTGCATCAGAGCTCTTAGGGAGCATGTAAGTGATACCTTTTGTTATAAATTTAGGAAATTCTTGCTGTCCAGAGATTAGGTCAGTTATAGTTTTGGCTAATATGTCATGTAAAGTGGAGAACTTTTTATACCAAAAGTTATGGAGACTGTCAATGCCTGGTGCTTTCCAATTTTTCGTTCTCTTTGTTACGTTTGCTATATCATCTATTGTTATATCAGTAAATTCCATAGTATTTATATCTTTCGACCTATCCTCCTCTTCTTTTATCCATACTGCCTGGTTGCTGTGGTCACCTTGTTTCTTCCAAAGGTTAGACCAGTAATTTTTGAGATCATCTACTAGAGGGATATCGGTTGGTTCTTGGACAGAATCCTTCCTAAGACTTCTATAAAATCCTTTCTCATTATTTGTAAACAGCCTATTGTCTTCTTTCCTATTTAATGCCTTAATGTATCTTGATAGTCTCTGTGATTTTAATGCTAATTTCTGTTTCAATGTGTCTAAAAATTCCTCTGGTCTTACATTATTTCGTTCATGTGTTGAATGGACCTTAGTTCTGTTAAAGATTTCGTTTACTTTCTTCACTACGTTAAGTGATCTATTTCCTTTTATGTATTGTGTAATTCTACCTAAATCTGCCCGTAACATTTTAATATCACTTTCTATTCTTATTTGCCAATTCGGTTTGAATGGTTTATTGTATTTTCTATTCTGATTATTTGTGTCTCGTATTTTATAACCCAGCTTTTCACTTATGACTAATGCACTGCAATAAACAAGAGTGTGTATTGTATTTATATCTGAGTCAATTGTGTAGTATTGTCCTAAAATTTCTTTGTTGAAGACATCGACGTAACTATAGAGTGTGTGGTTTTCTTTTAACCTCGGAAGTTTTGGGCGGACTGTGGGATCAATTCCTTTAAACTGAGCTAGAGCTGTTTCAAGTGAATTTATTAGGTCTTGTGTATTAATATCAGTATGTGCGGCACAATTTTCATGATCTGTTAGTTGTGTATCTGTGAGGATTATTGGGGAATTCGTTTGTGTTGATGCATGTGCTTGAGTGAGTGAGGATTGTGTGTTGATGGTTGCTTGGTGTGTGGGTGATGTTTGTAAAGAAGTTGCTGTAGGTATAACTGTATGTATGGTGTCTGTTTGTATATTGCATGGTTGAGATATTGAAATGTCTGCATGTGTGAGTGAAGCCTCACTTTCTTCCCTAGCCAATTGATCAGCAACTTCTGTTTTTAGATTGTTTATAACTTCGTTTGATAAAAGCTTATTTCTAACAATTACTCTTCGTTGATCAGCAATTCTTTGCGCTGATACGTTTAATTCTGGGTATTTTCGTACAAATTGATCGTAAAGTTTTTTGCAATACATGGTTCGGTCTGATTCTAATCTGGTTATGTAAAGATATGTGCGCATGATAAACAGGTTAATTTCTTCGCTCCATTTCATGCGCACTCTCGGTTTGCCAGCTTTGGTGGTCACAGGTTGAGTGGCGAGTGCCTCCTGTGAAACATCCTCAGCTGGAGTGACTCCTCTACTACTACTACTGCTTTCTTCTCCGGTAACATCGGCTGTAGTCCTTGAGGACATTCCCCTACCCCCCGCGTCCCCGACTCCCGCCCAGCCGTCTAGCTGAGAGTCACTGGCTAGCATGCTGTCACGCCCGACGCCAGCTACAGACGTGCCCCGACGATCACCCTCGGGCAGCGGCCCTATACGTAATCTTCTACTTCTAGTCTCCATATTGATGGGTTACCTTAACCTTGTTAGCCGTATAAGTTTTGATTATAAACGTGTCCGCCCCCCACGTGGTCTGATGGTCGACACGGACGTAAGGTAGGATTTTAGGGGGCTTATTATTATTATTATTAATATCTTCTGATAACGCCATCTATGACCGCGACAATGAACTTAAATGGCGGAGGTTTTATTAAGTGGTGTAACAAGAATAGACATTTTATAGTTCTCACAATGGCCACGAGCATTTTTGTTTTATTTATGGCGTTGGAAAAAAAGATGATATATGAGAGAAGCCGACCTAAACACTATTCAACATAATTATGGCTGCTGTTTTTTAAATTAAAAACAAAAAAAAAATCTTTGATTTATTTTCACAATTAAAGACCAACACGTGATACATGAAACTCCAAAGTCCCAAGGACTGCGAGAATGCATCAATCAAATCAAATCAAATCAAAGATTAATCAATACTCTCTATGAAGCTTTGTTGGATGTGGTCCTGGGTATGTATATTTTCTCAGCATCTGAGTTCAACGCCTCGCCTTTTCCTACAATGTTGGAGTCGGCTGCCAGTCTAACTGGATGCAGCTAAATACCAGTCTTTTATATGGAGGGACTGCCTATCGTCTGACCTCTACAAGAGGGAGAGAAAAAAGTAGGTTCACAACCTATTTTTTTTTTCTGCATAAGATTACGAAAAGGTTTTTTCTTCTCGCATTAGTAGGTAATAGGCTGCATGTTCTTCATTCTTTTTGTTTGCGTGTGAAAGAAGAATGACTTCTATTCTCATAAGCTACATCAGGACTTTATCACACTATTTTATTACTGAAATGACATGATTGTATTACTGAAAGAGTTTAGCTAAGATGTACCTACAGACGACAGCACATCAAGCTACTACAATCTGTCAGATTCCCTTATTAGATTTTAAACTTTATCACTAAAGCAATAAGGCTCAAGGTTGATTGGGAAAATCTGACAGTTTGGGGTAGCTTGTCCTGCTGTCGTCCGTACTTGTATACTACTTGTATCCCCGTGTTGTTCAAAAAAGATACCGTGGCCCTACAGTCATGTCATTTTAAAGACAGTCATTTTAAAAAGGGGCAAAACTAAGCTCTCCTTATACAGTATGTTAAGAAAACCCTGTCCGACCCATAAGGATAATAAAGGTTAGGTAAACACATGACTGACAACACATGGTTTTCTTAACAGACTGTAGAGACATATACAGTATGTTAAGAAAACCCTGTTCGACCCGTGAAGGTGTTGTTAGGTATCGTTAACTGATTCTACTAATGCATACAAAACCGGGCTAAACTTAAAAAAAATCCCCCTAAAAAAATAAATAATATTTCGCAAAAAGAGGTAACTTAATAAATGTGCGTTATGCACCCATCCGCGGGCGGCGGGCGGCAGGGCACGCGGCACGTGGTCGCATCGCTATTCGCTCATAATAATACCGGTGTTGTCACTTTTTAAAAATTACCAAATTTCGGGGAAGTTGGTATTAATTCGCGGGAAAAAAAGAATATTTCAAAATTCATTTGTATTGGTACTATGATGATTACGTAAAATTTTATATTATATTTGGTCATGTGTTTACCTAACCTTTATTATCCTTATGGGTCGGACAGGGTTTTCTTAACATACTGTATACACACCTGATCATCATTTACTACACCCAAATAGCTAACATATAGGTGTCGGTTTCATTACGCGGATGAATTTCTAACACACATGGGGGAAAAAATGGACTTCTTCTACTGCTGTTCATATCCTTCGACTTATCTCTTAATCCAACCAACAATAAAACCTTGTAAAAATTAACGTGATCAGCACGTCTAAAGAATACAATGGCTCTTTATTATGTACACCATATAAATTATTTTAATTAGGGCTTATAATAGGTCTTATTTTAATTACATTCAAAAGTGTTTTTTCACCTACACTATTAAGAGGGAACTCTTAGCCGTGCTTTCTCTATACAAACATATTCCGCTGTTTTCCTCGTGGATAATGCTTTTAGAGCAATTATTTCTTTTCTACAAATTTACACCATGATTATACGTGCCCCTATCATTTGATTTTTTCCGAAAATTAATAAAAAAAAAGAAAAAGAAATACGATACTATAAAATCGCGAATATTAGACAAACGTGATAAGTTTTTCACAAAAAAGAAAATAATAGGAGCATAGGTCTACTTTTCCTCTAAATTTTGATATAAAAATAATTGAGATCTGTCGTGTTTTAAAAAGGAAACAGCGGAATATGAAACATCTTTTGGTCAACGTTTTTGTAGGTAAAATTGGCCTGGGCTGTCCCTAACTGTCCTTTTCGCACTTTACCGGGAGAGGTTGGAAGCAGCACGACGGCAATAGTTTCTTCAAATACCTATTTTCCAAATTCGTCGGCACTATAGTTCCCTCTTAAGGGGAAGACAAATAGTGTAGTGTAGGTGTACTGTGGTTTACTGCTTAGAATTTAGATCATACAATGCATTAGCATAAATCGTATTATACTAGGTAAATAATACAAACACCAGCAGAAAAAAATATAATGATAATATACAACAGCTCAATAAAAATATTTTTTATGTTGCTCCGGATATCTCTTCAGATTTACATATTTGAAGTATGCGAATATAAGGAGGTATTCATGAAAATTATTTAATTGGCTCTTGTACATTATTCTTTAAATTTGGTTTATCAGTATATTAAATTGGTTCTGCAAAAGTTTAAGTACTCTGTACGCCAATAGTTGGTTTATGTTGATGTGAAGATGGTGAACTTCTTACTAGGTCAGTAAAGTTAATACCCTTACTTTATTTGTTTATGGGACAACAGAAAAAAGCAAATTCACTGGTAACAAAATGTTTGGCCTTTGAGAGAATTCTTTACTGTTGCATTGTAATAAATTAACCACTGCTAAGTAGACTATCGCCACTAAATATCAAGTTAGGTATTATGAAACAGTTCTTTAAAGCGTTAAACAAGGAAGGAGAATGTTTTAAATATATTTGTAAAACATCCTAAGTTGAGTAATGAGTACCTATGGAAAGAAAGCTGGAATATGCAACGGTCCTCAAATTGGAACGTTGATAAAAGATAAAAAAAATCACAAAAGTTATGACTAATGCTGAACGTGAAGCATGGAGAGGACATGTGTAGTCAGTGAAAACACTTTTAGGTAGCTAAATAGACATTCTAGGTGGTAGGCCATAACATCGGTTGCCTGCAGAAGTTACCAACCACCAGACAAAGCCTTGCCGCCCAGCGATTCGTCGTGTCGATGATGTATGGTGAAGCCGTATGGAAGACGGGTCTGAGCAGTTGTGTTGCGATGTGTGCCGGGTACGATGCGCCAAGTGTTGTTTTGGCGAGAGTTTGGTCGTGGAGGGGCTCCAGATTAATCTCCCTCTGGCGCGGCATCGTTGGTGGTGTTGTTTGGTTTGGCATTGCATCACCTCGCTCATCTGTCGTCTTCCTTCCTATTCACTCGGTTTTTTGAGTGAATAGGTTCTTAATAAACTAACGCGCTTTACTATCAACGATTGCATCACTGCTTACCATCAGGCAGTATTGCGGACAAGCACTGTTGAAAAGCTTCAAGATAAAGTTTTGATCAAATATAAGCTTAAAGATACACTTTCTCCACAGTCTTCTGGATAGATTTACAGAGAATCAAGGAGATTACAACGGGGAACAGGCAGAACGTTTTCACTAAGACCTTAAAGTGATGAAACAAAGGTATCAGGATTAATGGGATCGACACATGATGGCAGATTACTGGTGGTCCTTAAAAAGAGATTGTTCCCAAATGAATATTAGAAGAAAAGCTTATAAGTAAAAGGTGTTTCTTTGAAGTAGAACATACTCTTTAATGAATTTTATCTCTTTATGCATTAATTCAGAATGAAAACAAAATAATTAGCAACACTCTGTAATAAATAAATAATATTTTAAAAATATATTAATTTTTGCGTTCTGTAGTCTAATCAAAAGAGAAAGAAATAAGATTATAACAAAACCAAAGCCGATTTTCCAAAATCATTCGTAGTTATATAAATTGAATGCATACATTTACTCGAAATCACTAAAGGGCAAAACTGGTTTAAACATAGCTAATTATTACACTGGTCAACCCAGTGTAATAATTAACTATGGAGAGAGTCAACTAAGTTTGAGCACGCCTACATTCCATAGCAGAACTATTTGAAAAATAAAAGATTTGCCAATGAAACTGGTGGGATGCATCTCTGTCTCAGCTTTTCCGATGACCTCATATCTATTACTAGATGCGCCACGCGGTTTCACCCGCGTAGGTTCCAATATGTTTTTTTTATATATGCTCCGCTCCTATTGGTCACAACGTGATGTTATATAGCCTAAGCCTTCCTGGTTTAATGGGCTATCCAAAGCAAAAATATTTTTTTTAAATCGGACCAGTAATTCCTGAGACGCGTTCAAACAAACCAACTCTTCAGCTTAATATATTAGTATACAGTATGTTAAGAAAATCCTGTCCGACCCATAAGGATAATAAAGGTTAGGTAAACACATGACCAAATATAATATAAAATTTTGCGTAATCATCATAATACCAATACAAATGAATTTTGAAATAATCTTTTTTTCCCGCGAATTAATTCCAACTTCCCCGAAATTTGGTAATTTTTAAAAAAGTGACAACACCGGTATTATTATGCGCGAATACCGATGCGACCACGTGCTGCGTGCCCTGCCGCCCGCCGCCCATGGAAGGGTGCTTAACGCACATTTATTAAGTTACCTCTTTTTGCGAAATAATATTTATTTTTTTTGGATTTTTTTTTAAGTTTAGCCCGGTTTTGTATCCATTAGTAGAATCAGTTATCGATACCTAACAACACCTTCACGGGTCGGACAGGGTTTTCTTAACATAGTGTAGATGTGCCATGAAAGAATATGAAGCGTTTCTTAAGATAAGAGGGGGTTATGTAAGACCTATGGACCTAGGAACTATGTAAGACTTATGGGAAGCCACTTGAGCTTTGTACAAAATTCAGATATGTCTTCATATTTACTCAACCACATCCTGTGAGTATCTGAATGTATTCCTGGAACCCAAAATGCAGTTGGTACTTAGTTTGACTGAAAAGATTCCAATGATGGTCGCTACCACATACAGACTGATGTTAAGTTAATTTTAACGTAATATTTGTACCTAACGTTTCTTGTTAAATAAATTTATTATTGATGAAATTCGTCTTCAGTCCTCCAATCACTTTGGTTTAGTTTAGCAAATGATATAATATGTTGGCCTAAATTAAATAATGTTCTACGGTCTTAAAGTTTGTGTGTTGTCTGCAACTAGATATTTACTATAACGTAGGTGGAAGACGCCAAAATAATGACAACAGATTCAACCACTACAAGCATAGAGGATTGATACTCCCTTTGAACGTTACAGCGGTATCTATTTCAAATAGATGATTATTTCTCTCGTTTGTCGTCGTCTGTTCTTGTTTTATTGCCGAATTGTTTCGTTCCTTTATCTACCTTAAAATAAAGCTATTTTTAAGAGAGCATCAAACAAAATATACTTATAAGATTATTGAGCAAAATGTTAGGTACTGAATTTTTACCTGGAAATCCTCTGTAGTAGTCCCGAGTTTGACTGTAATAGGCTTGCTTGTGTGATGGTTATTAATAGGTAATAAGGCCCTATTAAATGGGAGAAAAACAGCTGAAAAATGTAGTTGTTTGTTTTTATAAACGTTGCCGCTCGGTGGGAACAATTCCTAGTGAGTTGCAAACGCACATTTCAACATTTCAACTCACTTACACATACAGCCAGACCCAGAAAAACTATCTATTAGTTGTTCTGAGGCTGGCTGTTTACTAAAACAAATAATTGTTCCGTGTTGGAAACCCGTGACACACAGCACAGCAGTCAATCGCTTAACTACTGCACCAACTGAATATAGGTGTACCATAGGTACCTATACCTCTGAACAACGCTGTGATTACAGTCCTGATGTTAATTGTTTTAATCTCATTCCATTGCTGTCACACCAAAATTAAAATATAAGAATTTGACGTGTCTAGTAGATCATCATCATCATCTCAGCGTTAATTCCAGTCGCATCCGAAGCTTTTTCAGCTTTGGAGTCTGGGGTCCGCTTTACAGTCCTACTGCTGAACTAAACTGGCTAAACTTCGATTTTTTCCGTGAAGCGACTGCCGTCTGACCTCCACAACCCGAAGGCGATATCTAAGCGTTGCAATTAGACCAATTGTTAGACTTTTGAGGGCTCCAACAACCCGTAACGACTGCCATTAGATGTTCGTATGGCAACCGGGACCAACGGCTTAACGTGCTTTCCGAGGCACGACCAGACCAGTGCAAATATTCATATTCATGCATACAAATATTTGCACTGTACGGGGATCGAACCCGCGCCTCCTTTCGCAATGGCCGCGGTCGCTACCGCTACGCCACGGAGGCTGTCAAATTGACGTGTCTAGTAGATAACATCGCAAATCGCAATCCAATGATTCCTGGACAAGCTGATCCTGAATTATACTTAACAAAACATTTTTCTACTCAGATGTTGCTATATAACATCAGATAAAATGGAATAATTATGAATAATAATATTTCAGCAGACCTTTTGCGTCTCACAAAGTGACGTACCAGCCCTTAAGGATTAAAACAACAATAACATTAAGGGAATGAGCCGAATTTCAATGTAAATTGATCGACGAATTAACGCGTAATTCGCTAGAGAACGGGAGAAAAAGATTATTTTTCTACTCTTTTAACTTTTTTTCAAAATGAAAATGTTACGTGGTTTATCGCCCACCTCAAATGGAATTAAATTATACTGGTATACTAGCGAACTTCTGTTTCCCAAGGGATCTTAAATGGAGAAGTTGTTAGCAAGGTGCTGTGTTTAGGGTTGTCATTAGCAAAGTTTGAGTTAAAGACTTTTTGTGTGAGTGCTCGTGGGGATATTAATGTGGCTGAATGAACTGTCTAAGAGTGTAATAACATGGAAAGAATATGAGCCAGTCAGTAAGGTGGTTTATAGGATCAGGGGGACAACGACACGTAACGTGCTTTTAAGCATCTGTGCAATTCACGCGTGGTAGAAGTGAAACCTTCAAAAATGTTGGTTTCAAGACAATGAGACGAATGTAAAATTTAAAATTGGTCGTGGAGGGACTCCAGATCAATCTCCCTCTGGCGTAGCATCGTTGGTCGTGTTGTTGGCTTTAACATTGCATCACCACACTCAGTGTTTTTTTGAGCGAATAGGCTCTTAATAAACCGGGATTGCGGTCAAGCACTAGTTTATAATTATAAAAAAAAGCTGTCATATTGTCGTTGCATGGTTTTTCAAATACACACATCAAAAGTGTCTAGGGATCAAGCATTTTTATGCGGATTTCTTGAGATTGAGATGTGGCTTTGTAATAAATTTATGATTTTATAAATTTATATGGATCCTTTTTGGTGCATTTCATAAATTGAATCAGGAACTGTGAATCAAATTCGAGTAAAAGATGAAAATCAGCTGTCAATATTTTCCCTATAAAAACATACAACGCATTGAAGACATTATTAGTGCTACTGTTTCCCTACTACTGATTAAAACCAACGTTATTATGGAGCGGCGACGTCATTTAAGCAGGGAAGAAATGCTCAGAGCCGTGGGAATGATAGAAGCTGGTTCCCGGCAACGTACTGTGGCTTTAGCTCTGAATACAAGTCAGAGTGTTATCAGTCGACTTTGGACACGTTACCGAAGCACTGGTACCGTGGCTGAGCGCCATGGAGGACGGTATCGCTGCACCACACGGAGACAAGACCGATACATTCAAATCTTAACTCGAAGAGCTCCAACAATAACCGCCATGATGTTAGCCGTGAGGCTTCATCACTCTTCAGGGAACTTAATTAGCGACCAAACAGTCAGAAACCGCTTGCATGAAGTGAACCTTCACTCCCGAAGACCGCTACGGGTACCACCTATAGCAATGCACAATCGTAGGATTCGATATCAATGGGCTCTTGAACACAGAAATTGGGCAGAAGAACAATGGCGTTTCGTGTGCTTTTCTGATGAGTCTCGTTTTGGTATGAGACCGGATACAAGACGTATACGACACTGGAGAACCCCTGGACGCCAACAGCGATTAAAATCCTGCCAGGAAGTCCATCCTTATAGTGGTGGAACCATCATGGTATGGGCGGCATATTTGGATCGGCGGAAGAACTGAGTTGATTTGGATCAGAGGCAACCTCAACGCTCAAACTTATGCTGAGACGATTGTATCAGACGTCATCGTTCCTCTACAAGTGCAAATCGGTCCCTTATTTCAGTTAATGCATGTTAATGCACGACCGCACACCGCAAGAGTTGTAAGACAGACTCTCGCCGCAGCTAACATCAATGTCCTGCCCTGGCCTGCTCAGTCGCCAGACTTGAACCCGATTGAGCATGCATGGGATATGCTACAGAGAAGAGCTCTGCCGAATATGGAGGGTATCCAGTCGCAAGAAGACCTTTTTTTGTTGTTGCAACGAACATGGGCGGCCATTCTACAGCGTGATTTGGATGAACTCATTTTGAGTATGCCAAACCGATGTTCTTGTGTTGTTAGTGTTCGCGGTAGAAACACGGATTATTAATTGTTTAAGTTACCCAATAAAATTTTAGAGAAAACTGTTATTTCAGTCTTTTTTTCGAACTTTTGTGTTAGTGGTTCAAATGTCAAATATCCCTTTATTAGGAAAATGGCAAATTTCTTTATTAATGCAAAGGTGACTTGGTTTATCGTTACTGTGACAAACGAAAACACTTTATTTGATGAATCCTTAAAGAAAATTTTAATTAATATCAATCAGGAGAAAAGTTATTGCAAAAATATATGTTGATCCCTAGACACTTTTGATGTGTGTAACAACGACGTTAAACAAGATTTCACGTCAAAAAAAAACTTGTTGTTGTGATTTTGTTTTCGAACATATTGCAGTTGTTTATGAAATAGCAGATTTATTTTTTTGATATTTAGGGAGTCCAGAATCGTGTAGGTATGTCCCTGTCACCCTATACCTGTCCTGTATATCTGATGTATGTGAGTATATTATGTATTTCTTTTTCTACTATCCATTTGCTGGTCTCCGGTAGCTTTCTCCAGTCCAACTTCAAACTTTTTACTTTTAGTCTGGGCTAAACCGTGTAGGTTTTTCTTTCTTTCTAACATAAACCTGCTATGCTGTAATATAACGAGGAATATTGTGTGGGGGAGTTAAAATGTTACAAAGTTATAATTACTGAGTTTATTCCAAGTTAACGTGTTTTAATGAGCGCTGACCACTGGTTACTGCTACAAGTTCATTCTAAACTCTCTAGATTGTTTGAATGCAACCAGAGTTATTTTACTGCCAGGCTGTATAACAAGCTCGGCTTTAGACGACCACCTAAATGTACTAACCATCGCCAGGGTGTCACCATAGTGTGGATCGCCTTGAGGACACGGTGGAGCATACAGTGGAGGTCTGCCCGGCTTGGGTAGAGCAACGTCGTGTCCTCGTAGCGACGATCGGCGGCGATCTCTCGCGTCCGTTTCTGCTCCGCAGCTCGCCGACCGGTAAGGAACAGGCCCGAGTCGACAGCGCGTTGTGGTTCACGCGCGCCTTAAAGAGTTGTTAGCACATCGTGACGAAGACCAATGCCTCCTGGGTCAGGGTTGCGGGTTGGTTAAAAAAGAAACCGTGGCTTTGACGCATAGGTAAGTGAAGAAACACGGGTGGCTTTCAGTCAGTAAAAGTCTGACACGCCCTTCCGCTCCGCCCAGAGCGGGAGAGGTTATTTGATGATTTCCCATCCCAAACAAAAAATAATAATAAGGTTTTACCATAGTACTGTAAATAGCACACTATCAGTAGCAATGGAATTAATTTTGACAGTTCTATAATATTCTTGACGTTATTTACATTGTTGTGAAGAAATATTTTTCGATCCGTTCCATTATCCCCATCGAAACTGCAAATAAAGTCAACAGTTTTTTTGCAAACGTTAGCAAAACCCTGGCCGAAGAAACCTTAAACCAGAGTAATCATTTTTCACAGCCATCATCAACAGTGTTCAATACTTCGAATACTTTAAATTCTTTTGTTTTATTAGACACTGATGTCAATGAAATTTTAGGAATTATTACCGGTTTAAAAGACAACTGTGCTGTTGGGTGGGATGGAATTGATAATAAGATACTAAAAAGATAACACTTTCTTGCTCCTCCATTAACCCATATTTTTCAGTCATGTTTGTCAAACGGAATATTCCCCAAATTGCTTAAAAAAGCTGTAGTTACACCAGTGTACAAAGCGGGAGATAAAAAATGTGTTAATGACTATAGACCCATTTCTGTACTAACAGGACTATCCAAAATATTAGAAAAAATTATAAACAGTCGATTAATTAAATATCTTGAAACTAACAAATTGCTTTCCAATAACCAATATGGGTTTAGAACCAACAGATTAACTGACCAAGCAGTTCACAGGCTGACAGAGTATATAAGTACTAATTTAGATAATGGCTTGCACACTATAGGGATCTTTCTGGACCTCGCCAAGGCCTTCGACACTATTTCTTGTTCTATATTATTACACAAGTTTGAAACACTTGGTATAAGAGGAGGGCAACTTTCTTTATTCTCTGATTATCTTAGCGACCGCTATCAATGTGTTAAAATAGGTCAGTACACTAGTTCTGAGATGAAAAGTAGTATTTTTGGAATACCCCAAGGTAGTATTTTGTCCCCGACATTATTTTTAATTTATATAAACAACCTTTGCAGCCTAGATATACATAACGGGATAATACTATCTTATGCCGATGACACTGCACTAGTGTTTTCCGCTAAATCCAAAGATGAGGCATACAAACATGCCCAGAACGGCTTTAATATTGTGTCTGATTTGCTTCATCAAAATCTTCTAAGTTTAAATGTAGAAAAAACCAAATACATTTTATTCGCAATGAGAAACATTAACATTCCTCTTAATAACATAAACATATATGCACACAACTGTATTCATGCTGACACTGCTTGCACTTGTCCCACTTTAACTAAAGCTGACCACATAAAATATCTGGGTGTTACGATTGACACAAATCTCAATTTCCGTAAACATATCGAGTTACTGTGTACGAGAGTGCGTAAATTAATACACATTTTAAAAAACCTACGCCACATAGTTGACTATCAGTTAACAAAACAAGTTTATTTAGCTTTCTGCCAATCTGTTATCACCTACTGTATTACTTCATGGGGTGGTGCGGCAAAGACCATACTGCTTCCTCTAGAACGTGCTCAAAGAGCTATTCTAAAGGTTGCAACCTTCCGTCCGTTCAGATTTCCCACCCATCAGCTTTATGTGGAATGCAAGGTTCTAACCGTACGTCAACTATTTATTTTGCATACCGTACTTCATCTGCACTCTGAGCTTCCTTTTGACCCAGTACCTTTAACCAGGAGGAGAAAAGACATGGTTTGCACAAAACCACAGACGAGACATGCTTATGCCTGCAGATTTTATGTATTTTTAGGCCCTTTGTTATATAACAAGCTCAACAAACTATTAGATATATACAGTATAAATTATAAAAAATGTAGTCAAGTAATATCGGAGTACCTATTGAATCTCAATTACTCAGACACAGAAAAGCTACTGGAAATTATAGTGTGATAGTAGGTAGATAGTTCGCAGATAAAGGTTAGATTAGATATACAATTAATTTCGTTTTTTAAAAAATTCGTTTTTGATCCTGTGTACTCGCATATGTTTTTAAAGTGTACTAATAAATTATTATTATTTTTTAATTATTATTATAAAGTTATTATTACTATCGAACAAAATACTTTCATCTATATTATTAAATTATGTTATTGTGATGTATTGTGAAATAGTATAACATAAGATAGCATGAAAAATAACTAAAGTTCTTTGTTTATTGAATTCCTAGTCCATAAGATTTGCATGATTAAATCTTACGAACTTATTAATATATTCTGATGTAGAGTGATCGCCTGAAACACAGGTTTAATAAACCTAGCTTGGGTATGTCGCTAATTTTACATGATTCTCTGTATAATAATTCGTACCTTATGTATATTTTTAGTCACACATAATACCTAGCTTTTATTTAGGCAATAAGATATGTATGTATTTCTATAAGAATATTTTTGTCGTTTTTATTTTAAAATGTTGTGTAAGTTTTTGAATAAATATTATTATTATTATTATTATCCGACGACCCATCGTACGACGAGTAAGTGGATACTCGCAGCGTTCCGGCAAACGTATCGCCTCGTCTTTTATACAGCGTACATTGAAGGATTGGAACAATTTGCCTGCGACGATCGTTCCGTCTGGCTACAATTTAAATGCCTTCAAGGCTAGAGTTAATAAGCTACTAATAAACTAGCGAGCTTTACCTTCAACGATTGCATCAATGCTTACCATCAAGCGAGATCGAGGTGAAGCATTATTTTAAAATGTTAAAAACATATTGAATAGAGTAGTATAGTAATGATTTACAGTAATGGTGTGTCACGCAATTAGGATGTTGTATTGCATCTTGACGTCTTGATTTCTTTAGTGACGTAAGTAAGTTAGTCTTGTTTTAGTCTAGATCTAAAAACTGAAAAGGACTATTTCCATTAAGGTTACAATGCTGCAGGTACTCGATAACCATCATAATACTTTGTACACTCAAAAATTCTCTCTCTAAGACGCGCACATACAAATACATCCACTCACACACACTTATTTATCATAAGCAGTCTACATCTGTCCAATACTGGACAAAGGAGTTTCTATAATGACGAACTTCTCTAAACGCAAGTCAATCGACTCGAACTTTTTGTTACAAATGGTCACTCAAAAATCGACTTAGAATACATTTAATTAAAGCAGATAACTTATTGAGTGGCGATGGAGTGTAAATTATCTGAGGTTGAACACGGCTAATTACGCCGAAATAAAACGTTAAAGGGTAAATAAAAGAGTTAATTTTTAGTTACGGATGAGAGATTTCGAAAGCAACGATTTGTCAATGAATTTTTAGTCAAAGGAACTAATTGGGGAAATGATAGGTTACTTAAATATCGAAGAGCTCTGAAATTAATTTGAGGAAACAACCCTCCCACGAAATACTTTTCCGGCGGCACTGAAATGTCGCTTAAAAAAGTTCATCTTTCTTTTGGCTTATCTTTCTAGAGGGCTTTAAATTAAAATAATTTAATCTTTGTTACAATGTGTCAAGGTTTTTCTAAGTGAACGAAAGTTGAATTCATTTTTGGTACAATAATATTGGGGTGCCGCAGAATGTCTTTAAAATACTTATAATTATTTTACTATACTAGTCTAGTAGGATAGCTATAGTATTCGTGTGCTCATATCTTTGTTAACTTCCTAAATATATAGTTATTGGCGCCGATTCTATTGTCCAAAAACTAAGGTCGGTGGTAGGCCATAACATCGGCTGCCGGCAAAAGTCGATTCGTCGTGTTCCGGCATGATGTCTGGTGAAGCCGTACGGAGGACGGGTCTGAGCAGTTGTGATGCGATGTGTGCCGGGTACGATGCGCCAAATGTTGTGGCGGGAGTTTGGTCGTGGAGGGTCTCCAGTTCAATGTCCCTCTGGGTTAAACATTGCATCACCTCGCTCAACTGCCGTCTTCTTTCCTATTCGCTCAGTTTTTCTGAGTGAATAGGCTCTTAATAAACTAGCGAGCTTTACCATCAACGATCGATCGCATCACTGCTTACCATCAGGCGGGATTGCGGTCAAGCGCTAGTTTATAATTACTAAAAGATTAAAGGAGGCTCAGCAATGGGAGCCTTACAGGTTGATTATGGCTTAAGCATATAATAGAAAAAAAAAAAACATAAAATTTAAAAATAGAAGTTCTTTTGTTTTCTTAATGAAATAGAAAGAAAAATATGCACTAAACTAAACTTTAATATAAAGGGTGGTTAAATTTTAAAGGCTGTTGTTGATTTTGAATAAAACACAAATTATTTAGGAAACTATTATAATTACTTTTTTTATGATAACATGGTATCTTTCAATTATGTATGGAACAAAATATCGACCAAATGACCAACGCGACCTCGGCGGCACATCTCCATTCGATGGTCCAAATTTTTGATGATGCTGAGGCATTGTTGAGGGTCTATGCCGTTAATGTGCTGAATTATCTCATCTAAAGGATGTTGAATTAATGCTGTCTTATTGACCTATACCTTTTCTTTCAAATAACCCCGAAGAAAGAAGCCCAACTGTGACAAATCACATGATCTTGGCGGCCAATTGACCTAGCCACCACGTGAGGTAACACGGCCATTGTTTTTTTTTTTATTTATTTAATTTTCAGACTCGGTTTCTTCAAATGTTTGCACGATTTTTCCAATTGCACGCACATTTGGACGATTAAATTGACCGAAAAAATCACGAAGTGCACAATATGCATTTTGATTTGAACGTCTATTTTCGTAATAAGTCTGAATAACTTTAACGCGTTGCTCGATTGTGTATCTTTTCATGGTTCAAACTGAGTTGTCTGATATTGAGAAATTTCAAATGAAATACAGTAGAAATCTTGTGGTTTAGGTGTGGTGCACATTCAACATCAGCCCTTAAAATTTAACCACCCTTTAGTTAGTGAACAAAGGATTCAGGGCCATTGACTGCTTTCGTATATAGTATATATATATAGCTATATCCTGGGACATAAAAAATATATGTGAAATTTACACACGGAAGAAGTGAAATCTACAAATATTTTGGTTTCAAGATACTGAGACGGACCTAAAATTTTACTGCCACTTGTTCGATTCATCGACTTTCAAATCACAAGATGTCAAAGAAGTTTTCACTTTAAAAAAGTTGTTGTTGTGAAAGGTCATAACAGAAGGAAAAGTTTAGTAAAATTAGGAATGTCTAGTATATTAAGAGCTTATTCACTCTAGCCTTGAAGACACTTAAATAGTAGTCAGACGGAAACACTGCCGGTGGTAAATTGTCCCTCGATGTACACGGTATAAAAGACGAGGCGAAACGCTTCGTCCGGATCGTAGTGGTATCAACAAAGTAAAGGTGGAAACTCGTCGTAGGTTGGTCATCCGATGATGGAACGGAGATGGAGGAATTACGTCATGCAATTCCCTCGCACATACTCCAAAATGCATTCTATAGAACACCGACAGGCTAGCTACTCTTCGCTATGCTTTGGAGACCGTTTTTGATCTTGAATTCAAAGGTGCCAGGTGGAATTTTGCAGTACCAGCCCAAATGAGGCTGCATTACTTCACACACGAACGAACCTGTGCTTTGTATATCATTACAAGCTTTCCTGGTAGGTACCGTCGGACCTTTGCAATAACGAAAAGTTTACTGGCAGCTACCTTGGCTTTGAAGATAGTTTAATTAAGCTATAACCATCCCAATATATTTGCGTGCCTACGAAATGGGCCATTTAAATAAAGACTCATTAAACCACATGCATCCAAAAGTTATACAAACCTCACAGTGTATGATACTACCGACGACAACTTTAAAGTAATTCCATTTTGTTACATACTCTCTATAGGGGTATCAACCTCACCACAGTTATTAATTAATATAACGCGTACAATGTAACTAATTTTACTCCGTGGAATGATTAGAAGCTTAGAAGCTATCCGTGTAGATCATTAACAACCCCATTATTTTGTATCCAGTTGATTCTCTAGAAGAGGTATGAGCGCACTTGAATGTCGCGAAATTTCAAAGTTCCGTAGGGTAATTGTGTAACGTAACACACTATCAGTAGAAATGGGTTTCAGTTTGACAGTTCAACAACATTCATTGCGTTATTTACGGTTTGGAGCAGGCACATTTTCGAACATATGAAGCAATGGACTAGCAATTTGCTTCGAAATGATTCCAACTAATAGTAATGGTGCGTTACACAACTAGGCCGCAGTATGACACTAACACCGTCTGAATCATTTTGAAGGATATTTTTAATCCATATTTTGCTATGTGAGGAGAATATAAAAATATGTTTATCATATGTTTTCTACCAGTCTATTTGCACTGTTAAATGATATGTTACTTTAAATCTGCTTTTACCCTAAGTATTTCTGTGAACTTAAAGTCAATATTTTTTTACTCCTTATAAGAACGCTCATTGGCTTTCATTGTTTTTCTGTTTTTGTACCAACCGTAAATTTCCGAAAAACGACATAGCCTTAAAAATACTTAGATACATCAACTAAAAATGGCTTACCTTCATTCTTTATAACATTTTACGTTAAAAAAAAATGAATTGCAAACAAATACAGATTTTATTCATCTTTTCGTGAGTAGGACAATTAAAATTACGTTGGTTCGTCGTAGCAGCGTAGGCCTGGCGTAGCAGCGTAGAGAGTGGTCGCTACGTGCGGCGTAGCATAGTGAATTTATTCTAGTAAATTATATTTTTCAACTAATGAAATAAAATAACTACATTCTTAATTAGTTACAACAGATTTAACGTATATACAACAATAGATCTTTACTATGTGAGCCGATTTCGATTCTTCTTTGTCTTTGGCTGACTTCGCCGCGACTCTTTAATGTATATGTGAACCATCTAATTGAGAGGCTCAGCAGCATGCATGTTGGATGTCATATTGATGACACATGCGTCAATAATTTGAGATATACCGATGATATGGTGCTGCTGAGCCCCCCAATTGGTGGCCCCCGGCAGCTGCTAAAGGTATGCGAGGAGTATGCTGTGGAGCATGGTCTGAGGTACAATGAAAGTAAAAGCGTCATTCTATTTAAATGTAAATATAAAAGCGATATCCTTATACCACCTATATTACTTAATGGTGTACCTCTGGATCGTGTTGCACAGTTTAAATATCTGGGACACATGCTAAATGAAAATTTGTATGATGATTTGGATATTGAAAAGGAGCGCAGGGCATTGTCGGTGCGTGGTAATATGTTGGTACGTAGGTTCGCTCGGTGTAGTGCTCCTGTAAAAGTAACTATGTTCAAGGCATTCGGCAAGACGTTCTACACGAGCAGCCTGTGGGCGAACTTTACCCAGAAAGCCTACAATGCCTTGCGCGTCCAATATAATAATGGGTTCAGGGCCCTGTTTCGGCTCCCTCGTTATTGCAGTGCATCCGGTATGTTTGCAGACGCCAGTATAGATGACTTCTATTCAATTATGCGTAAAAAAGTTGCGTCGGTGGTGCGACGAGTACGGGGGAGCCCGAATAGTGTTTTGAGAATAGTGTTCCGTTCTGCTCAGTAGGTTCACTGAACTCCATGTGTTGCGAGACCAGTGAGCATACTGAGCAGGGTTGGAGTGTTTTAATTGTGTGTAAGTTTGTATAAATTAGGTATTAGTTACTAACATAGGTTAAGATTATTGTTACTAACACAGGGGATCTCAGTTGTCTTAAATAAATAAATTGAAATAATAACGTCCCATACAATGAAGACAAAAAACATTAAAAAAAAAAACATATGCATATATTCCATGCACATTAAAAATAATTTGATTAAAAGTAAATATTAGTTTACATTTCAAAAATTTACCCACTATACACTTTTTTTTTGAAACGTACACTAGGTTTTCTCCTGTATAATGGGTGCATAAAATCACATACCCAAACAGCCAGACCCGGAGCAACTACTTATAGATAATAATTGTACAAATATGAATTGTACCGTGCGGATATCGAACTTGCGACACGCAGCGCAGTAGTCAATCGCTTAACCACTATGCCAACCTGGCTGGCAAAAAAATAATACGACCAATATTTAGTTATGTGTTTAAAATTAAAACTTTACATGTCTCATTTAGTATAAGTTTAACATCCGCGTCACCCCTATACACATTCTAGAAATAATCATAATTATAATATCTATGTAATTATCAATTTCATGAGAATAAATAATTATAAGGCAGAGTAGTTTGCTATGGGTGTAATAAATTGAATCACTTTGATGACGGAACTAATTAGAAATATGTGGCTGATGTCAGCAGATCATGTGTGTCAATAATAATTTTCAATTTCGTAAGAAGTATGTTAAGAAATCGAAAAACGTTGAATAGTTTTTGTTATAGAGCATTTTTTAATAATGTGTGTTGCCTTTGATCGTTTTCATGTTTAAGTATCTAGCTCCTTCATCATTATTTTAGTAGGACAATTTTGATACTACATTTCTAACTAACTGTGTATCTATATAACTGAAAACAAAATAACATGAAATGAAATGAGCGCGAATTGATCTATTGAAAGCTATTTCTAAGCTCACTTTACTCGACTTTTCACGGTGAAATTTTAGTGTTTTCTCCCTAAGGCATTTGTGCCGCATGAATGTCCCAGCAGCCACAGCAGCGGAGTCAGCACAACCCGCCGTGCTAGGAACATGGGACGGAACAAGGGCAACGACACACGTCTTGTCTCGCGCCAGAGGCCTACCTACCTTTCAAGTCCACAACATCATGCCGTCTGGTCTCTTCCCCTAAGTCTTTTTGCAATAGTTTGGTGCTAACACTGCTGGTACAATAACAATCGGGTTTGACGAATAAGATTGTGGATGCTGGCAATCAGAGACAGTCCACAGTTTCACCGTACTAACACAGATGCTGAGCAACACGTAGTCAGCTATTTCGCCTTAGTTTTCTTGGTTGGTGTTTTTTTTTTTTCAGAATAGGACTGCGTATTTTATATTTTTAACCAATATAATTGTTATTATAGTTACTCAAGCCAATCACGCCCGATGGCTCTGTTTGTAAACAACATCGTAATTTATGATTGCTCCCCACTCGATAACTGGTGCACGGTACTGTGAGGTTTCTTTTTGAAACAGGTGATATAATTAACTTCACACACTCGCGAATTGGTACCAGTCACGTTCGACATTTATTAAAATCATTAATTAGTCACACAATATTGAATTTGGTTCACAACTTGTGTTTTGATAAGGAAAGGTTAGTATTGAATGTTGTTTTACAATTCTCGGAATGTTATTTGTAATTCAGTAACATTCTCTGTTCATATGAAATCATTCTCTGTTGAAAACATGAAACTTAAAAGGCAGAATTTTTAATTGAAAAATTACGCCAGGTCTGGCTATTCGTATCTTCACATCACCAGAGCAACGTATTTTTTTTTATTTTCCCTAGTATTTCGAAACCAAGCACCGAGCAGTTGGTCTAGAGAGACCATTCCTTGAGAGTAGGTACAGTCCACAGCTATATTTAAGCCAAATTCGATAAAGAATAGAGGTAAACAAACCGTTTCTAGGCAACGAGTAGTTTACGCCTAAAATACAGATGTTAACAACCTTTTCTACATAAATGATTTTCATAAAAGTAATAATCCTACTTCCTACTAAAGTAAACAGTTTATTTATGTTTAGATATTTATGATTTACATAGACCGCTTAACCGATTTGAATGAAATATGACACACATGTAACCTAATTTCCTAATAGGTTAGGTGTTTTGATACATATATATTAAACTTACTCCATAATTGAAAGTATTACATTACAATGCATGTGTTATGCAGTTGATTTGAAAGTAATTTAAATACGCAAAATTGTATTGACAAATGCCTCAACTTTATTCATTGGTTGAATTCCCCAAAATGTGTTTAATACATGGATTTCATCCATCTTTCTTTTTTGTAGGGCTATCACGTGATATTAATGTCAACTTTTTAATTGTTTTTCGAAATACCAAGTTATTATGCATGTTATTTTAGTGATTCTATTGAAATATCCCTAAATTGGTTTGTTTACCTCTATTCTTTATGGAGCTTGGCGTTGGTATAGGCGCGATATAAACGAAATCCACACGGGCGAAGCCGCGGGCGGAAAGCTAGTATTTTATGAGATTAAAAACAATTATATCTTAATTACCAATATTTCTCAACAATTATATTATTTAAAAGAGTGTGTGGAAATTAATGTTCTTCTCCATAAGTGATTACTATGCTCTGGAATGGGCAAATAGCTCCATCTTTCTGACTCTCTCTTTCTTCTCTCTCCTCCTTGACAATTCAAAAGGTAGGTCATTAGGTAGTTTATTTGAAAAAAAAATATGCTTTTAGTTTGAGTTATGTAAATTAAATTAAACTTATTATTACTTTCCTATTTTGGCCTTGCCGCTTAAAACCTAAAAACCTGTTTTAGTTTACTTATTATTAATAATATTAGATACACGAAAAATAAGAAAGAAATAATTTCCAAGTTACTTCTAAATTAAACAAAAACAATGAGTACACGTGATTTTGATTTTAATCACGTTGTAAGGCGTAGGTTTCACTGCGAACTAAGACAACTTGGTTTAATTTCATTTATTTACAAAATTGAATCTTAACGCGTATGTTTAAAGTGTAAATTCTATCGGTCAAGCTAAGCTTATAGCTAGCTAAAGTAAGCTAAGCGGAGAAACGGTTAATTGGGCATGGTTTTATGGAGGTACTTAAAGATTACTTTTTTTATAATTAAAACCTAGCGCTTCACCGCAATCCCGCCTGATGGTAAGCAGTGATACTATCGTTGATGGTAAAGCACGCCAGTTTATTAAGGGCCTATTCACTCAAAAAAAAAAAAAACTGCGTGGATAGGAAGGAAGACAGCAGTAGAGCGCATTTAGTGATGGAATCTTAAATCCAACAACCTGACCAACGATACTCCGTACAGCTTCACCAGGCATCAAATCGGAACACGGCGAATCGCTTGACGGCAGACGATGTTATGTATGGCTTACAAATAAATAATAATAACGTCATATTTTTCCCAAATGAGAACGCTAATCTATGTTCACTAAGGCGCTTAACACACGGCACCGCATACCGCCGCGAAGGGCGGCGACGGTAAAGCGAATTTCATAGCGGTCCTCTGTGCGGACAGGCGCGTAAACCGCCTTACCGATGGATTTGGATTTGGATACCATGGATTTAACACGGTTTTGACCAGTTTGTTTACAGACATTGGCAAGAATCTTCTGATTTTCATCCTACAACCACGATGCTCCTCGCGGTTATGCAGCGCCCCGTGTGTGAGGTCACTCAATCGCGGACGGCAGCGCGGAGGGGCCGTGGCGGTGAGAGTACCGCTCGACCGCGCTGTCGGTAGGTGTACATGTGTTAAGCATCCACGAATTTAGTAGAGGTCAATGCGACATGAGATCCGCTTCACCGCCTACCGCGTAGTTGCGCGGTACCGTGTGTTAAGCGCTTATGGCGCATGGTGTAACCTGTGCCTTAGAGCAAACTCACTTATGTAAGTTTGCTCTAAGGCACAGGTTACACCATCGTAATGATTCTGACTGCCTTTTTGTATGAAATGTAAACAGGGCAACCAGCCCCTAATCGGCGAACACATTTTTGTCAAATGATTGCCACTAGTTGGGATCGTTTGGACCGCCCATTGAATCGTTCGGTCCAAACGTTCCTGACCAAAATATGTTCGCCGATTAGGGGTTTGATGTCCGTAGAAACGAGCCTACCTATTTATCACAATTAAATGCAAAAGCTCCTATATTTTTTTATTGATAGGTATTTGTGGTATATTGTAATAAGTTGGTATTTGTGTTTGTAAGTATTGTAGTTAAGGCCACGACTTACAAGTTGTAGGTCGTTAGTTTCAAATCCCACCAGGCGCTTTACGTTCTTTAAATCATTTCTTCTAGGCGTGGTCGTTATTTCACGTAACTGGTTACAATAACCAGCGACGCGATGTGTAACTGAATCACTAGTTACGAGTCAAATTAAAAAGTAGTTATTTTTGTAAATGCGTTATTTCATACACACGTTATGCCGTAGCGGGTAGCCGTATCGTGCATTACACCGGCACCGCGGCGGCGCGCGTCGCTGATTATTGTAACTAGTTACGTGAAATAAGGACCACGTCTAGTTTCGTTTCGTCTGTAACTGTATAGTTGGTGGTTATATTTATGTAAACAATCACAGTAGCTCAATTAAAATAACTAGCTACAAAAATAACTTGTTTTATAACAGGTTACGCCGATCAAGTAACTGGTTACGTTTCTTAAAAAAGGCGTTACGACCCACACCTAATTTCTTCACCGCTGTTCTCAAAACGGCAAAGGAAAACATCGTGAGGAAACCGGCATGTCCTAGAGGAAAAACTTTAAAGTCTTTTAACAGCTACCAACTGGTACAGGGCCCGCGTGGTAGATTACAGGCCAGTCCCTCTACGCGAGACGAGGCCTTTGTCCCAGGAGTGGGAACATTATAAGCTGACTAAGTATGGTTTTAAGTAGGGGGGGGGGGGGGGGGGTACTTTTGAGCGGGTAACCGTGGTCCATGATGCCACCTATATATGCAATAATTATCTAAATTAGTACTAGTCTTTTGGGACCATAACGTAAAAGTCGTTAAAGTACCGTTAGCAAAAATATGGGAAACTTTGCTTGCGTGATGTAGTACAGCGTAATCAAAAGAGAGTAAGTCTAAATAAATTTCCTTAAACTGAAAAGCAAAAACGTACTTTTTAAGCTTATGGTTCATGAGTCAACTATTTGAATGTCGTCAAGCGACTGTCCATAAAATGTTTTATCTGGTCAATCAAATTTCCATCAATGTATCTCCCACCAAAATATACTAGTTGGACGTATAAGACCAATGTCTTAATGTTCACTACGGGCAATAGGGTATTTGACTAAAGAAAACTAATTAGTCCGTCAGTTAGATTTCCAAAAAAAAACTAGACACGTATTTTTTGTTTTATCAAATCAATAAAAAAATACAAATATAAAAGGCATCAATGATCAGTAGTAGTTGATGGTGACGTCACTGGTCGCTAAAAAGTGTAGCGTGCAGTTTGTCACACCAGTTTCAACGTACTGTGTCGTCTTCATTTTTTGTTTATATGAAAAAAGAAAAAATACGTGTCTAGTATTTTTTTTAAATATGACTGACGGACTAATTGGTTTCTTTAGTCAAATACTCTATTGTAAGTATCCCAATAGATTAGGAAATCATCAGTGGAAGGATTCTTAGTGGTAAATCATTGTCAATACAGGTAGTGTGGCCCAGTGGTAACAGGCCAACTTCCGAGGTACGGGTATCTTAATATAAGTTAATAATTCATTGACCACTATTCTAAACATGGGGAAGAAATTCATAGTAAGGTAAAGAACTAAATATTCGAAGATAAGTGACATCTACCAATACATACTGTGAGCGTGTGATAGACTATAGACCACTCCCATTCGATTAAAGGAGGCTCAGCAATGGGAGCCTTACAAGTTGATTATGGCTTAAGCATATAATAGAAAAAAAAAACATAAAATTTAAAAATAGAAGTTCTTACTCCCACTACCAACTTACGAATTGGTTTCAAACTAATTAACCTTAACATTTTCTCATAAAAGTATCTCGCTATGAAAACAGAAATGAGGGGGTCGCCTTAATCTACCAACCCACCCTCTAGCAACCTAATTGCGTAAAACAGTACTATCAATACTAATAATTTTGAAGCAAATTGTTACTTCATTGCTACACTTGTTGACAAAATTTGTCTGCTCTACAAATGCAATAAATGTTGTCGAACTGTCAAACTGAAATCCATTCCTACTGATAGTACATATATTACGCAATTCTGCAGTACGCATTAATAGATTATATTATGAGTAGATTTTCTTTTTTTATAATATAAGGGTTGAATCAGTGCTTCAGGCTAGAAAGTGTATAAATACTTACCTAATGAATAAATAATGTAATTGATTTTGGCCTTTCTATTTAAAATAAATAAATGGTAAACTTATAGAGTTCAGGTTTTGGCGGGAAAGTCAAGCTGAGTGTCACGCTCATTTTTCATCGAACTTTTAAAAGTATTTATAGTGTTGTTTACTAAAAAAAGTGCGTGATTTATGTTGTAAAAAGTGCATTCAGTAAATAATTCATAAAGAACAATGAAATATCACAGCATAGTGGCCACATCATGACTTTGTCTCAAACCTCCATCGTAAGACGGATCACGCCGTCTTTTTCGACATGAACAATTCATTACGTGACATTGGCTAAATGCACAAATCGTGCGAAGCCATAAAAGAAAGAAAGAACTTATAGCGTTGTTGATTTGTCATGATTTCCCTACCTACAAATATGAACGAAGAGCGCACGAGCCATAAAAGTAAAATATTAGAATATAAAATAAAAATTTGGCAAAATATGCATGACATCAAAACCGAGGGAATATTTCAGGGGTTATGCGTACAATCACTGTTGTATCCCTCTAATTTTTGACTGAAACAAGGCCCAATTTCCCGTCATTATGCAAATCTTCAAGAAAATAAAAAGGGCTTCTTGGCTTCTTGTATCTTTTTGCCTCTCATTAGTTAGTGTAGGAGTTCTAAAACTAGCTAGCTATGAACTAAAATGTTTTGAGAGCTTCGAATATAAATGACTTGATTGGTTGACCAGCCACTAGATTTCCTGCTTACTCAGACAGTAAAGAAGTAAACATAAGTGCTTTATTATCACTGAAATGTATTTACGCTGATACTTTGAATATTTAGTATTTTCCATGAGGTGAGAGAGTTGAAAAGCCCGCTTTAGCACAAATACTAGGTACCATATTTGTGCTATTTTTATCCTAATAAGGTTACTCGACTCTTTCCAGATCTTTTAATGTTCTTTTTTTAGCAACGTTGCTCCATACTAGGAATTTCTCGTATATCGTGAGTGTGTTTACAAACATTTTAAACCCGGAACAAGTAATTTTAGGCCATGCAAATAATTTATTCTAAGCCTGGTCTCCAAAGCCAGCAAGAATAACCAGCCTTTTAGTCTTCTATAGGATGCATTCTGGTGAGTGTGCAAGGGAATTGCATAATTTAATTCCCCCATCTCCGTTTCATCATCGGACGACCCGTCGTACGCCGACTTTCCACCTTTACGTTGTTAAAACTACTACGATCCGGACGAAGCGTTTCGCTTCTTCTTTTATACAGCGTTAATCGAGCGACTGGAACAATTTGCTGGCGGCCGTGTTTCCGTCACACTACAATTTGAGTGTCTTCAAGGCTAGAGTGAATAGGTTCTTAATAAACTACCGCGCTTTACCATCAAGCGGTCACGGTCTACGGTCAAGTGCTAGTTTATAATTTATAAAAAAAAATCCGCGACACTCGGCGCAGCAGTCGATCGCTCCGCCACTGCACCAATCGTGTTGTCAACGTCAGTTGTTACGGATAATCAGAAACCCGAAAGACGTGACAACCAGTTTTATCAAGGTGTGTCATATATTGGCGTTTGGCGCCATTTCTTTTGATCACAAACTAAAATCTTTTTCTTTCCATTTCGTTAAGAAAAGGACGGAAAATAAAATTTCAGTTTATTCCTGTCAAATTAAGATACTCCATTGACAGTTTAGACGCGATTAAAAACATGGCGACTAAAAATACGCGAGTTTACGTCAGGAGCGCACTAATTTGACAGGTCTAAACTGACATTTTATCTTCTGTCCTTTTCTTAACGATATGGAAAGAGAAAGATGCACATAACTTAAAATTTGTTTCGTTTGTGAACAACAGAATCGGCGCCATTATCTAGTTAACAGGTCGTCGAGGTTAGAAAGGTAGTCGCTCTATGAAAAATTAGGCTGAATACCAGATTCAGCTGAATCCGGTTAGACTGAAAGCCGACCCCAAACTAATGGAGAAAAAGCTAGAGAGATGATGATAATTAAGGTGACTGTATCATCCGCCTGTTGTTCCCATTGCTAAGAAACAGGCCTTCTCCCTGTCAGAGACCGTGGCTCGTTACCCAACACGCGTGTTCAGGGTTACTTTTTGTTCAAGGAGTAAACTACGAGTATATTATGATCAAAGTGGGGCCGATTCTATTCTTCATAAACTCAACTAAATTTAAGGTCAGTGCATATTTTTCTTTCTATTTCTTTAAGACAAGGACGGAAGCTATGACATTAGGCTAGTCCTGTCAAATTAAGCTACTTCATATACAGTTTAGTTGTGATTGAAAACATTGCGACTAAAAAAAAAACGTCAAATTACGTCAGGTGCTGCCTAAACTGAAAGGACTAAACTAATATTTATAATATTTTGTCCTTCTCTTGATGAATCATTCAACGTGTTCCGGCATGATGTCTGGTGAAGCCGTACAGAGGACTGGTCTGAGCAGTTGTGTTGCGATGTGTACCGGGTACGATGCGCCAAATGTTGTTGTGTCGGGAGTTTGGTCGCGGAAGGTCTCCAGATCAATCTCCCTCTGGCGCAGCATCGTTGGTCGTGGTGTTGGGTTTAACATTGCATCATCTCGCTCAACTGTCGACTTCCTTCCTATTCACTAGGTTTTTTTAAGTGAATAGGCTTAATAAACTAACGCGCTTTAATATCAACGATTGCATCACTGCTTAAGGCGGGATTGCAGTTAAAAAAAAATACGTGTAAAAGTGATCAGTGATCCTACTTGCTTAATAAACAATTTAATTTAATTTTACTGGTTTATGATTATTATAAAAAAAAATAGAATTAAAAAGAACAAGTGAATTTAAATTTCACTCTTTTGAAATAATAAACACTAATTTAAGAATGTTTCTTTTTACGTTTTAAATAGATACATTAAAATGAATTACTGATACTCGCAGAAGTTATCAATTAAACATTAATTTTAAAAGCTTCGTAAGCCTCGCCAATGCTTGAAGGCTGATGGAACACCGCACCAATGGCCAGCTACAAGCACGCCGTTCTACGTAATACGCGAAGGGCGGGTGTTTTGGGGGACTGTGTTTTGTAATTTTATTGTTTAAAAGTACTTATTCTCAGTACAAATTTAATGTATTCCTTTTGATTTAATTTGAATAGATGAATCTGTTTAATTAGGTACAGCTTACGATAGCAATGAAAAAAGTTTTTTTTATATAGGTACTTTATTTTTGTTAAGCAATGAGCCGAAATTTTGAGTGAAAAACTGTAAAAAATATACAATATGTAAAGAAAACCCTGTCCGATCCGTGAAGGTATTGTTAGGTATCGATAACTGATTCTACTAATGGATACAAAGCCGGGCTAAACTTAAAAAAAAGATCCCCCTAAAAAAATAAATATTATTTCGCAAAAAGGGGTAACTTAATACATTTGCGGTAAACAACCCTTCCGCGGGCGGCGGGGGGCAGGGCACGCGGCACGTGGTTGCATCGCTATTCGCTCATAATAATACCGGTGTTGTCACTTTTTTAAAAATTACCAAATTTCGTGGAAGTTGGAATTAATTCGCGGGAAAAATAGATTATTTCAAAATTCATTAGAATTGTTTCTATGATGATTACGTAAAATTCTATATTATATTTGATCAAGTGTTTACCTAACCTTTATTATCCTTACGGGTCGGGCAGGGTTTTCTTTACATATTGTATATATAAAAAGTGCACCCTAAATGTACCCTTAATGTGCTTAGTATTTATTTATTTTATTTATCAATGCCCATAGAAACATATAAAGGATGTATCTGATGTCGACGCACAAACGAGTACCATGGATCCAGGACACGATTCTGAACCCCCAGTGGTAGAATGTTTCGTCGCCTTTTTCCTGATTAAAAAAATATATAAGCAGTGTTTTTCACTTTAGATCCTTCATAATTGCTATACTTTTATAACCAAATAAGATTTGAAAGTAAAAATTAATTAATTCGCTAATAACACAAAAAAGCGCAATGTGAACAAAACTCGAGAAACTATCCTATCAGCTCATTTATCATACATACAAAAACGCGCGGCGGCACGCTCGCAACGTTCAAAGGCCGAGCCGACATATTTTTTTAAACACTGTGATTTCTGTAACCCCTCATTAACGATATAAATGACTGTCATAATTTTATTAGTGGCATGCGGTGTAGCCTTTTCGCGAAGTTTGCGTTACGATGTCAGATACAAACTATACAATACTATATTACCATAAAATCCTAAAAATATATGTAACATAATTAACTGCTTATAGCTAATGCTAAAGTGCCGGGGAATTTTTAGGTTGTAGGAAAGAGACCTCTAATTAGAGATAATCTCTATGTAAGTACCTATCTTTTTTCTATGGGGTATGTGAATTAAGATCACTTATTTTCTCTTTATTAATAGAAGCGCTTATTGTTTAATCACAGATCAAACCGTCATAATTTGCGCAAAATTATGTTTTAATATAGCGTAAGGACCAATATAATACTAATACTTTAATCATTCCGTTCATTCAACTGTCACTTTGAAGACTTCAAATTAAAGGCTTCAGGTTGAGAGTCCCCGAAGGTTCCCGACGTTTCAGGGGGATATTTCGTTTCTTTTCCAATTTCGGTCTATCTGTAGCAAATGCATTAAGAGAAAGAAAAAACAAAGCAGGTTTTCAAATATTTAGTATTTTTACGTGTCAAATAAATTTATTAATCTATTTATTTCGAGCAACAAGACTAATAATGTTAGCAACAAGGCTAAGCTACCCGAAACTGTCAAATATTAACGATCAACTTTAAGCCTTAATAGGTACCTTCTTTAGAGATAAAGTTGAATAATATAATAAATAAATCTTGACAGATTGTAGTACAAATTACGTTAGTAATACATTTCCTAACAAAACATAAATATAGTTTAAAAAATCATGCTTTTAAAGAATATCAAACTAAAAAGTTAAAAATAATTTTAAAATTTAATTTATGACAATAGTATATGAACAATACTAGTATAAATGAGAATAAAGCGTGAGGCGCTTTGTGCCATATTTTTGTTGTACAATATTAAGCGCTTCACGCTTTTTTAGTTTGATATTTTTTAAAAGCATGTTTATTTTAGTTTTTTAAACTATATTTATTTTCAACTTTTTAGTTCGATATTCTTTTTTTAAATAATATACGGATAACACGAACGCTTAAGTGGTGCTCATTTCATCAATAGCAAGTGCTAAAATTCGTAACGATGCGTTACCCAAGTAACTAAATCTAAATCTAAACTAAAAAAAACTTTGCCTGCACAAATTAATGTAAGGTAAGGTTGAAAAAAATTCTGAGTTAGAGACGGACAAACAATCAAACAAACAGCACAGAGTGAAGCTAATAAAAAGCATGTAAAAACGAATCTAATTGTGCCATCATTGTGCATTTTTGCACAAACATACGACATATTTTTTGACAGCCCTATTGAGCCTAATTGAGTAAGTTTAAAGCTACATTTTAGCTCAGAAATACTACCTCAATAATAAGTTGTGTAGCAAATATCTAAGCATAAGGGTAAAAAGCAGTGGTGGCCTAGTGGTATAGGCAGTAATTTAGATGTTGTAGGTCGTAGGTTCCAACCCCGTCAGGCGTTTTTTTTTTTGTGTAAATATTTTTATCATCACCGGTCTTATAACGGTTAAAGCAAAACATCGTGAGGACACCGGCATGTCCTAAAGGCAAAACTTTGAAGACATGTGACATTCTCCAACTCGCACTGGGCCCGCATGGTAGATTACGGCCCACTCTCTCTCTCTCTCTGAGAGAAGGCCTGTGTCCCAGGAGTGAGAACATTACAGGCTGATTATGTTATGTAAGGGTAATCATTATCACCTTATAAGTCAGGCCTTTGACTTTGACCTTTGGTCTGGGCGTCCAGCCCAGGCCAAATATCAAAGCCAAAGGCCTCCACAGTGAGGAGGGGTCTGAAAACACCGCACTGGCGCAGTGCGAGTTGATGGGTCTTACGTGTCTTGCGTTTTGTTCCATGCGCGCCTCAAAGAGATGTCAGCACATCGTGACGGGGACCAGGGCAGCCGGTTGTTTGAAAGAGATACCGTAGCGCTGGCGCACAGGCAAGTGAAGGAATACGGGTAGGTTTTAGTCAGTATTTTTTTTTTTTTTTTTTTTTTTATAAATTATAAACTAGCGCTTGACCGCAATCCCGCCTGATGGTAAGCAGTGACGCGATCGTTGATGGTAAAGCGCGCCAGCTTATTAAGAGCCTATTCACTCTAGCCTTGAAGACACTCAAAATGTAATGTGACGGAAACACCGACGCCGGCAAATTGTTCCAGTCCCTCGATGTACGCGGTATAAAGGAGGAAGCAAAACGCTTCGTCCGGATCGCAGTGGTGTCAACAACGTAAGGGTGGAAACTCGCCGTACGACGGGTCGTCCGATGATGGAACGGAGATGGGGGAATTAAATCATGCAATTCCCTTGCACACTCACCAGAATGCATCCTATAGAAGACCGAAAGGCTGGCTACTCTACGCCTGTGCTCCAGGCTTTGGAGACCGTTTCGAGTTAAGTCTGGGTCGCCAATCAGCCTCTTCGCACGCCTCTCCACCGAATCCAAAGTGGCAAGGTGACATTTCGCAGCACCAGCCCAAATGTGGCTGCAGTACTCCACACACGAACGGACCTGTGCTTTGTATAAAATTAGAAGCTGCCCAGGTGTGAAGTACCGCCGGACCTTCGCGATGACGCCTAGTTTTCTGGCAGCCACCCCAGGGTGGCTGCCAGAAAACTAGGCGTCATCGCCTATTGAGTCCAAGGCCAGCCTTGGACTCAATGAACCGCCCAAAGTTAAGGCTCGAGGAAATCTCAACTCCCAAAAGCTGAAGGCGGTCGGTACACTCCAAGGATACATTCTGAAATGTAGGAGCCAAGGTGAACACGCCCTTCCACTCCACCCAGAGCGGGAGAGGTCATTTTTAATATCCCATCAAAAAAGAAATGTTGGTTTCTAGTAATATTTAAACTAATACAAACAATTATGCATTGAATGCATGCGTTTTATCTAACTACACACATCAAAAGTGTCTAGGGATCAAGCATTTTTATGCGGATTTCTTGAGATTGAGATGTGGCTTTGTAATAAATTTATGATTTTATAAATTTATATGGATCCTTTTTGGTGCATTTCATAATTTGAATCAGGAACTGTGAATCAAATTCGAGTAAAAGATGAAAATCAGCTGTCAATATTTTCCCTATAAAAACATACAACGCATTGAAGACATTATTAGTGCTACTGTTTCCCTACTACTGATTAAAACCAACGTTATTATGGAGCGGCGACGTCATTTAAGCAGGGAAGAAATGCTCAGAGCCGTGGGAATGATAGAAGCTGGTTCCCGGCAACGTACTGTGGCTTTAGCTCTGAATACAAGTCAGAGTGTTATCAGTCGACTTTGGACACGTTACCGAAGCACTGGTACCGTGGCTGAGCGCCATGGAGGACGGTATCGCTGTACCACACGGAGACAAGACCGATACATTCAAATCTTAACTCGAAGAGCTCCAACAATAACCGCCATGATGTTAGCCGTGAGGCTTCATCACTCTTCAGGGAACTTAATTAGCGACCAAACAGTCAGAAACCGCTTGCATGAAGTGAACCTTCATTCCCGAAGACCGCTACGGGTACCACCTATAGCAATGCACAATCGTAGGATTCGATATCAATGGGCTCTTGAACACAGAAATTGGGCAGAAGAACAATGGCGTTTCGTGTGCTTTTCTGATGAGTCTCGTTTTGGTATGAGACCGGATACAAGACGTATACGACACTGGAGAACCCCTGGACGCCAACAGCGATTAAAATCCTGCCAGGAAGTCCATCCTTATAGTGGTGGAACCATCATGGTATGGGCGGGTATTTGGATCGGCGGAAGAACTGAGTTGATTTGGATCAGAGGCAACCTCAACGCTCAAATTTATGCTGAGACGATTGTATCAGACGTCATCGTTCCTCTACAAGTGCAAATCGGTCCCTTATTTCAGTTAATGCATGATAATGCACGACCGCACACCACAAGAGTTGTAAGACAGACTCTCGCCGCAGCTAACATCAATGTCCTGCCCTGGCCTGCTCAGTCGCCAGACATGAACCCGATTGAGCGTGCATGGGATATGCTACAGAGAAGAGCTCTGCCGAATATGGAGGGTATCCAGTCGCAAGAAGACCTTTTTTTGTTGTTGCAACTAACATGGGCGGCCATTCCACAGCGTGATTTGGATGAACTCATTTTGAGTATGCCAAACCGATGTTCTTGTGTTGTTAGTGTTCGCGGTAGAAACACGGATTATTAATTGTTTAAGTTACCCAATAAAATTTTAGAGAAAACTGTTATTTCAGTCTTTTTTTCGAACTTTTGTGTTAGTGGTTCAAATGTCAAATATCCCTTTATTAGGAAAATGGCAAATTTCTTTATTAATGCAAAGGTGACTTGGTTTATCGTTACTGTGACAAACGAAAACACTTTATTTGATGAATCCTTAAAGAAAATTTTAATTAATATCAATCAGGAGAAAAGTTATTGCAAAAATATATATTGATCCCTAGACACTTTTGATGTGTGTAGTACATAAAATGATTTTGCACTTTCCTTCTTTCCAAATTGAGTGTGGAAAAGATTGAATCTGTCTTTACGAGATATTATTTCACTATTGGACGCGCAGTATGAAGCTAACCGCGTACTCGCGACACGTTCCATAATGGTGTCATGCCTTATGTGAGAAAAAAAAAAGAATATTTTTTGTATATTTTAATACTGAGGAGAGATTAACCCCTTTATTCATAAATGTAGCCTAAAGTTAACTAGTGATTAATGACTTTTAACCATACATTTTTGACCCCTAAACACTATGATGTTTTATTTATAAACGGTGATTAAAATTAAGTGACGTTAAAACGTCAAAAATGTATGGTTAAAAGTCACTAATCACTAGTTAACTTTAAGCAACGTTTATGAATAGAGGGGAATATACTTACCAGTTTAATTCGGTATTATTATTTATGTGGAAAAAGGGAGTTACACTCTTAACTGTATAAAGAACGTATAATTGTTTGGCAGTTTGCGTATGTGAGTTGTAATGTTAGTAAACGCACTCTCAATACAGGAGTAATTCCTTGGGTTTCATTATTTAATAAAAAAAAAAATCTACTATAAAGAGGATACTACTATGTAGGAACTTCAAGAGCACAACCATAAATCGAGTTATAGTCACGGCTTTTAAAAATTAAGCGTTGAAAACTTATTGCTGCATCACTTAACTCATTACATTAAATTCAAATGCTAATTCATGTCCTGTCATTATGATAAGAGGAATTTACAATTAGTGGACTTTATGCCAAAACTGTGTTAAATAATTACTCAGTAATTTACAGTAAAGTATGTCATTGACCAGTAGAGGGTCGAAACTATATACAGGAAATTAAAACTATGAAAGAAATTAAAGAAAAATTATTTGACTGACTGCACGATTAGCGCAGTGGTTAAGCCATCGACTGCTGTGCTGTGTGTCGCGAGTTCGATTCCCGCACAAAACAAATATTTGTATGACCTACAAGTAGTTGTTCCTGGTTCGGCTGTTCGTGTGTGTGAGTTTGTTAACGCACCCACGAGACATTCCTAGTTTAGGGCAACGTTTTTATATAATAAAAAAGGTTAGTTCAAAATCTGCAATAGATAAAAACTCACTTCGTGTGATCTTGAGTTATTTGAAAGTACTGAACTGTTGTTACAATTTTAACTTTTAACTACAATTTTAAAATGGATTGGTCGAATACATACCGTAGTGACGACGAATGACGATTGGACCTAGAAATCATCTATCAGGTCTACAGCGGATCCCTACCCCCAGATCTTCATCAAATCAAATCAAATAGTTTATTTGTGATACACAGGTACAATATCATAGGTCTTACAATTACAAAGTGAGTTCTTGCTGTGATCTGCCTCACAGGCACACAAATTTATTAAACATATAAATATGTATACAGAAAAAAAAAAAACTAAACAAATAGAAGAAAGAAAGATTATTATTAACACATTTATATGCACTCAATCAAACCTCAACAATACAGTTAAGTCATTTCAAGTCTAAGAATTCCTTTACTGAATAAAATGCGTGTTCATTAAGAAATTTAAATAATCTATTTTTGAATTTAAAGATATTATTACAGTCTCTAATGTCTTTGGGAATTTTACTGAATATTTTAGGCGTCATAACAAACGTACTCTTTTCATAAAGTATGGTTTTACATTGCGTATTTAATTTTGTATATAGCCTCGTCCTATTGCGTGACACTATTAATTAACAAATATGGATGTTTCTTGATAAAAAGGGCCATTTCAAAAACAAACGATGACGGAAACATACGCTGTAAGTATTTTAAGATTTATAGAAGATTGCTTACAGCTCTCGGTTTTTTTTCAGACCGCATATCGCACGATTGCATCTTTTTTGACATTTAAAGATCTTCTCCCAGTTCGTGGCATTACTCCAAAAGATGATACCATATCTTAATCGAGAAGCAACATGTCCGTGATAAGTCACAAGCAACGTGGGGAGACTAACTTTTTTTGGCAATATATTTAGAGCATATGACGCTTATGCCAGTTTTTTTTGCACACAAACTCTATATGACTTTGCCATTTTAAATTATTGTCTATATGCAGACCAAGAAACTTAGTTGTTGTGGTTGATTCTACTTCTTCTCCATCTTATTCAATTTTAGTGTTAAAGTTCTGCTTTGTACGTTGTTTAAATTCGATTATTTTAGTTTTTTCTAGGTTTTTAATTAAATTATTACTTTCGTATACAATGCTTTTAAAACTAGACATATCACGAGTTAAAAACGGCGCAAGCGTTCCCATTTCATTGGATGTAACTATGAGAAGAACATGTGAGAATAACTTAGTCTACATATTTTAACACTTTCATTTCGAATCAGTTGTATAGTGATTTTTTCAAAGCGACTTTTGCGTAGCAATCGTGCGAGATACAAATCTGAAACAAAACTAATTTTATCATAATTTAATAAACTACTTCTGTACTTTACAAAGTGTAGTTACCAAACAACTATGAATTTTTAACACCACTTTCAATAACCATTGAGAGCAAAACTAAAGTCATAAACATGAAATGTGCAAAATATTCACGGCCAGATTAAAACGCTGCCATCCTACGCTCATTGTATAAGAGCCCCGTTCATATATAAGGGGGCGACGGCATACTGAGGATCACAGTCAAGCCATACCTTCCAAGGAACCGAACGGTCTCAGAGAAGGAAACACCTAAATAATTTTGATTTTGGAACACCATTTGTTTTTAAATTACGTTCCATTCTGTGGGGTTTGTGACAGCGGCGGTTTTAATTGGTCACCTTTATTTAAACGGTGAGTTGTTTTTTTTTTTTTCGTAATTCGAAAGAATTATTTTATAGACTGATTGAATTACCTATTGGCGGGTTTTTGTATTAGCTTTTCTGTTAATATCAAATGTATGGCTTTCGATGAACTTTTAATTTAAATTTAATGAGGAAAATCTATAAATTGCTGAAAATAATCGAGTTGCAAGTTATATCCACTTAAAGCATAGTAAAACTTATTTATAACAAAACAAGTTTGTAACATTAATCCAGGGGGTAACAAGACCCACCACGAAACGTTTATCTATAAATTTTATACATCAAACTAAGTAACTTTGTGCAAAATCTAAGTGTTTGGAAATGACTTTTGTTCTTGATGTGGACTCAGTTTATCTAAATACTGAGTAACGAAACATGAATTGAGGGAGACTTTAATGTTAAATTTTAACATAATTTAATGTTATAATTAATTAAAATTTGGAAATATGTATTGTATTTATCGCGGTAACCAAAAGGAATCAAAATATTGCGTAGTAAAAAAAAAAAATGGGAATATTGAGTGACACTCGCCCTCGTATTTTTTACTTCCAATATCGTAGAAATTTACTGTACCCCTGTTACATGAGACTCAAACAGAAGTCCATCTCTGCCTAACCATTCGGAGTATAAAGGCCAGATGTTAATATAAGTATAAAGTGAAACATCCGCAAAAACAAATACATTACAACCAAATGTAACGAAACTGACTTGAATATTTGCATTCCGTAATCTGAACATTACAAAAACAATACAAGCTGAGGAAACAACAAACAACAGCATTGTATATTTTACCTTAATATAAACTTAACGTATAGAAATAAGTGGATTATTGTGTTTCACAAACAAACATAGATAATACTTTTTATGCAAGTAGTGACTACAGAACACAAAGTTTCTATCCTTACACACTGCCTGGAGCACAGGCGTAGAGTATCCAGACTTTCGTTTTTCTATAGGATGCATTTTGGTGAGTGTGCAAGGGAATTGCATGATTTAATTCTCCATCTCCGTTCCACCATCAGGCGACCCGTCGTACGGCGAGTTTCCACCCGTACGAAGCGTTTCGCTTCCTCTTTTATACCGCGTACATCAAGGGACTGCAACTTTTTGCCAGTGGTGGTGTTTCCGTCGGACTACAATTTGAGTGTCTTCTAGGCTAGGGTGAAAAGGCTCTTAATAAACTAGCACTAGTTTCTAATTTATAAAAAAAAATCCGTTTGCTTTTTAAGGTACATTTTCCCAATCAACCTAATGATTTGGCGATAGAGTTCAAAATTTATTAAAGAAACTGGATATATTGTAGTAATTTTATCTGCTATCGTCTTTACATTCATACACATATGTCATGGCTGGTATAATTAACTTATGCTTTTCCCACTCTAAGAGGTAGTGAACCGTAACCTACGGCACTGGGGCCCTAGTATATTATTTTTAATTTGTCATTTCAACACGATTCCATTATCTTGCCCTAGAAATTGTGCTAAAAGTCAAGTAATCTGCTAAATTCATAATGATCGATCAATAATTGGTCAGTCGTCTCGTAATAGAACGGTAATAGGATGACATTGCCGTATTGCCAATATTATAAAACCTTAGTAGAAATTATTTTCTTAAAACTACTACTCAATTTGAACATTTATTTATATGAAATGGAGTGTCAGAGATTTACCACTGAAAAGACACAATAAATACTCGTATATATATGTGGAGAAATCACCCAGATTGAGCTAGCCCTAAAGTAAGTTCGAGACTTGTATTATGGGATACTATATTTTATAATAGATATGTACATATAAAGATAAACATCCAAGACCAAGGCTAATCAGGAAAAGATCATTTCCCATCATGACCTGGCCGGGGATCGAACCCGGGGCCTCCACGTCGCAGGCAGGCGTGTTGATCGCTGCGCCACGGAGACCGCATTTTGTGAGTAGATTACGAAACTTGTCAAAAACAATAATTATGACATCACTGAGCGACCATTTTGACACTATTGTAATAGCAGACTAGACACTCCTCTGTAGATTTGTAGATGTCAAATATCTTAATATTTTTGGTTTTAAGACATGCCGATTTTCTCATGATGCTTTTCTTTCTACATAAGAGCAGCGTTGAACAAATAATTTATACAGTGATGCTCCTAGCAGGGTTCCAAATGTACTCGTAAGTGGGGTAAGTCCAGTGATTCGTTCCCCACCACTGGACTATATTATATGGCTAAATGTGCTCTAAAAAAGGGTCAACTTTAGCATTAGGTAGCATAAATCTAATATCCGTGTACATCACTACAAGTAATTATTAGGATTAGAGTTGACAATTATGAGAGTTAGTTACCCAGATTCGGGATAAATTACTGGTTGAGTACACTGTGTGTGATTACTATATTTTAAAAGATGCATACCCGCGTTTTAAGGATTATTTTTCGACTAGCACTCAGCCCATCATATTCTGCTGATTTCTGGAATTATAGTCAAACTCATTAAAGGTTTTGTTTTTTGGTTCCCGAAATAAGTACAACTAAATCCACTGTCAATCGCAGTTCAAGTAATTTAACTATGAGTTTTAGGTCAATAAGTCCTGAAAATATTAAGTCTAAGTCACTTCTTCCTGAAACATGAAATTTTATTAATATTTTTTCCTTAAATATAAATTCTCAATCATCATTAATGTTAAGTAATTATTAATTTCCTCAAATTTTCAGAAATAATCTCTACAAAAATATAAAAATGCGCGCCCCCCCCTCTAACTTTTGAATCATAAGTTAGAAAAATAAGAAAAATATCTCAAAAGTAGGACTTTATAAAGACTTTTTAGGAAAAAAAAAATTGAAGCTGTTACGTCTAATGGTTTTTGAAAAATTGTACAAAATAATTATGGATTAGGTTCATAACTTAACCCCATATGCAAGCATCTTTTTTTATATTATTATACATATTTTATTATTCTGAAGGTATCATCTTTCAAATAAAAAAATAATGATTAAAATCGGTTCTTGTAATCCAAAGTTACCACCGACAATCCAACATATAAAACCCAATTGTAATATGAATGCTCAATCTTTATTGTGTTTTTTTCTTCTAATTTTAAAATTTTTATTTTTTACTATTTCCATCGCGTCTCCTATTTATATGCGCATGATGTAGGTAATTGAAGGAGCACACGTAAAAGAACCTTTTCTTTTATTATAAAATACTAGCTTTTCTCCCGTTGCTTCGCCCGGGTGGAGCTCGGTAATATCGCGCTTTTTAGATTTCCCTCCGGAATATCAAAATTTTTCGGGATAAAAGTATCCTATTATTTAATCCGAACTTCTAACTTTACGTCTGCAAAATTTCAAAGCAATCGGTTCAGTAGTTACGGCGTGAAAGCGAAACAAACAAACTCACTATCCCATTTATAATGTTAGTAAGATTGTATATATGTGTTATTGGTGGATGTCTTATAAATAAGACAAATAAGTGAAGCCAGTACCTAGGCCATCAGCCTATAATATTCCCACTGCTGGGTGTGGCCTCTTCTCTGTGACAGGGAGTGGACCTTAATCCACCACAAGGGCCCATTGCGGGTTTGCCGAAGTCAGTCTTACAATTTTTGGGTCTAAGACATCCCAATTTTGACCTAGGTCCTTTAGTGTGTATAAATAACTACTTACATACAAAATTACGATACAAAAAAATCTGCCTTTGGACATCACGTCGCCTTTCAGGAGATATTCGACCAAATTCCACATTCCAAACAACACATTAGACACTAGAATTGCCTGAGCCAATAATACGTAGCTATAAAACATACAAAGTGGTCGCAATACCGAAGCCAGTCTGCCTCCCGGTAGGAAATATGATAACTTCATTGCTTCTTGGATGTCCAATTGAAATAATTGTGGATTTGCCCGAGAAGTTCTAAACCCAATTTCATTTTTTTTTTTAAATATGACAAGCAAAGCTGATGTCAACAATTCTGCCAATGTCTTAAGCAGCTAAATTGGTAAAGCAAAGATGCACAAAATTAAAAAAAAGACTGACGAAGTGAATGTTGGACTAGATGGGTCAATATAGCAAAAACGCTATAAATACACGTTCATTTTTTGGAAACCACATATAATTAATTTTATAATCTTTGTTGATTGACAAAGATTATATATTAAGCAGTGCGCTGACAGAACATCGGACGGACGGCCAGTGATGGCTTAGATTTAGGATTCCGCTGGCACACTTTGGATACGCAAACCTAAAAGAACTTTGGCACAAATAAAATTCTTCAATTGATAGAGTCGAACGCAGTATATGATCTTATTACGTTAAGTTAATTTAGTTCCAATCGACAAAAAATTATAGATAGATAGTCAAAGTCATTTTTACTAGGTAGTAAATTCTCATGCAATTTAATAATGATAATAATGTCTCACATTAGCTTGAAGATTTCGCATTTCTTTTGGATATTCATTAGAGGTTTATTTATAAGCGTTGCTTAAAGTTAACCTTTAACATAGCACTATAAGTTAAGAACTGATTAGCGACTATAACCAGTTATATAAGAGATCAAAGGTAAACAGGTATGTATAAAGCTGTTTGTTATTATGATGATGACCATATTCCAGAAAACAATAAAAATATATATATATAATCATCATCAACTATCGTCGCACTGCTGGGCACAGGTCTCCTCTCATACAGAGAAGATATATATATATAATTCATCAAATAACAGACGAAGCAGAGCCTTTTTGCGAGTTTACCTCAAATAAGGGATGCCGTGAAATGAAATCGTGTAAAACGTCCATTTCATTAACACTGTCTTGGAAGAAAAGACTTTATTATGCAACAATTATTTAGTCGTAATTGTAACTGTATACTTAGTTTATCTTAATGAAAATATTCGGTACCATAGATATCAATAGTATACAGTATGTTAAGAAAACCCTGTCCGACCCGTGAAGGTGTTGTTAGGTATCGATAACTGATTCTACGAATGGATACAAAACCGAGCTAAACTTAAAAAAATTAGCCCCTAAAAAAAAATATTATTTCGCAAAAAGAGGTAACTTAAAAAATGTGCGTTATGCACCCTTCCTCGCGCAGCGGCGGAGGCGGCGGTGGCGGCGGGCGGCAGGGCACGCGGCACGCGGTCGCATCGCTATTCGCTCATAATAATAACGGTGTTGTCACTTTTTAAAAATTATCAAATTTCGGGGAAGTTGGAATTAATTCGCGGGAAAAAAAGATTATTTCCAAATTCATTTGTATTGGTACTATGATGATTACGTAAAATCTTATATTATATTTGGTCATGTGTTTACCTAACCTTTATTATCCTTATGGGTCGGACAGGGTTTTCTTAAATACTGTATATCTGCACCCTTTAGTCTTCCTTTAATAATTGTATGGCATTCTATTGTTTGGAGTAATTGCCTATTTTGTGATTGTCTGTCTTCGTTAATGTTACTTCAGTTCGTTAAATATGATGTTGACATGCTTACAGCATCTATTCTTAACGTCATCATATATTTTTGACGTCATCGTTATCTTCATTAGGGAGCTTGTGACCTGTAGCGGTACCTACAAACGCCACATGGAACAACGCGTCATAGTGACGTCACACGAATTGTACATCTCGCAATCAGAGTTTACCGTGTAATTAGCATACATACAACTTCCCGATTTCAAGCATTGGGCAAGTGCCCGCCAGACATAACACCCGTCTGGTCGGAGAATCCTCCCTATTCTATGGAGGATGAGTGAACATTACTCCCTTTTCCTCATGCCTCCACATGACCAATTAGTAATAACCATACGGATTGATTGATCAGCACCCTAATCACGTAACACACTATTACTATTAGTTCTTTCTTTCTTTTATGGCTTCGCACGATTTGTGCATTTAGCCAATGTCACGTAATGAATTGTTCATGTCAAAAAAGACGGCGTGATCCGTCTTACGATGGAGGTTTGAGACAAAGCCATGATGTGGCCACTATGCTGCGATATTTCACTGTTCTTTATGAATTATTTACCGAATGAACTTTTTATTACATAAATCACGCACTTTTATTTAGTAAACAACACTATAAATAATTTTAAAAGTCCGATGAAAAATGAGCGTGACACTCAGCTTGACTTTCCCGCGAAAAACCCCTACTATTAGTTAAATCATTTCGAAGCATATTGCTAATCCATTGCTCCATGTGTTTGAAAAGTGTGTCTGCTTAATATCGTAAAGAACGCAATGAATATTGTTGAGCTGTCAAAATGAAACCCATTGCTCCTGATAGTGTGTCACTTACGCAATGCAATTACCCTGCAGATGACAGTTTTACATACCAAGGCCCCTCTGTGCCTCCGAAAGCAAACAAAGCTTAAAATCGAATGATTCTCACAAGATAAATCATTAATTCTTTCTGGTTTCTACTTACATTCATGAAACCCAGCGAGAGGAAACCGTACACATAAAGCAGGATATGTCACGAGTAGGTTTCATATATTATTTAACTGATAATGATTGATATATTTTGTTAATTAAAAAAGGAAAAACATTCTCTGACAGACATCGCACGCCCTAATATACCTGGGACTGCACCTAGACCAAATCAAGTCAAGAAGAATGAAAACTTTTCGGAAGAGAGAGAGAGATAAACCTTATTAAGCGATATTAGAATGCACATTAAGCAAGGACTTTCGAAAGTTCATCTCATAACTGAATTAAAGTTAAGTCTGTCTGGAGCTGTGGGTCAAAATAACACTACCTGCCACTACTAAATTAAGTCGAGGCTTGATACAGCTAGAAGTCGTCGCGAAAAACCCATGGAATGTGGCGGGGCGAGCTGCAGAAAACTAATGACTAGTATTTGACTTTAGGCCTGAATTGAAACAGCTGGAATTCATTAATGCCTTTGCCCAGTAGAGGGATGTTGCAAACTAACAGTACAGAGCTTAAACGGGATGAAAATTTGTATAAATGTTAGTAATTTCATCGAATGTAAAAACCTCGCCGGTCGCCCAAATTTTCAAACAATATGATTGAATTTAGCTCGTTGTTTTAATTAGCAGTATAAGAGTCTCAATGGCTAAATATTTTGGTTACAATTGACGAATTTTTATTGAGATTCAGAGTCACAGTTTTGCGTTATATAAGTGGTAAATAAACATCAATTTAATTACGGTGGTTAGTTGCGTAAGATATAAACGTGACAAAGTTTGTTTTGAAGTAATGACAATGACAATGAGACAATGTTGATGATGTTTTATATAATTTTAGTCTATTCTAATTGTTTACCTACATTTTTTACCGTACAGGTAGCAAAAAAAAAAAATAACATTTCGGTGGTAGGCCATAACATCGGCCGCCGGCAGAAGTTACCACCCACCAGACAAAGAATTGCCGCCCAGCGATTTGTCGTTTTCCGGCATGATGTCTGGTGAAGCCGTACGGAGGACGGGTCTGAGCAGTTGTGTTGCGATGTGTGCCGGGTACGATGCGCCTAATGTAGTTGTGTTGGGAGTTTGGTCGTAGAGGGTCTTCAGATCAATCTCCCTTTGGCGCAGCATTGTTGGTGGTGTTGTTGGGTTTAACGTTGCATCACCTCGCTCAACTGCAGTCTTCCTTCCTATTCGCTCAGTTTTTCTGAGGGAATAGGCTCTTAATAAACTAGCGCGCTTTACCATCAACGATCGCATCACTGCTTACCATCAGGCGGGATTGCGGTCAAACGCTAGTTTATAATTATTAAAAAAACAGCATATGTTTACAGTTTCTCAAACGAATACGTTTGCGTGACTTGGACCAACAACTTTCCCGCCATGTTCGCCCGTGCTTTTGGGCTAATACAATAGTTTTAGTGCTGAAATCTTTGATGAGAGAATCTCTAGTTTCGTCTGAAGTCGAATTTAGTCTGACTATTTAGCACAAGAATAATTTAACTTTCAGCATTCTGATTGTCAGCAGATGTAGTCGTGTTGGTGGTCCAATGGTAACGATGCGTCTGACAAACTCAAACCTTAAAGTATTTATTTCAATGAAACACATATAACAAAAAATATAGTAGGGATGGGCCTATTATGGGTTGTGGCAATCTTTGAATGGCTATAATATTTCAACAATCGCATATCTTGATTGAATTTTTGTTTGCGGTTTGGAAACGTCAAAGACCTCCGCAGGCAAATTATTCCAGTCTTTCGATGTACGCGGTACAAAAGACGAGGCGAAACGAAAATGCATCCTACAGAATACTGACCGACCGAATACCTTATACTTTTGAATTGTCAGAAGTTCGGTCAGTCAGTAAGGTGAAGCTAGTCGCCCATTCCAAAAAGTAGGTACCTATGGAGAAGAACGGGCAAGAAACTCCATGGACACTCTTTTAAAATATCAAGCTATTGATACAAATATTTGATTACATCATTCATTTTGAAATCAATCGTGTGAGAACGATGCAGAAATATATTGTACGCTGAGAGCGTCCATTATGGAAAAAAAAAACAACAATTCAGAAATTAAAATACGCCGTAGCAGCTAAGAGATGACCAGTCCCCTCTGACGGCGTCCGTTCACGAACATGGCGTATGGATCAGCATCATTCAGCTCAACCATATTGAAGGGAACCTAATGACCCAACACACACGCCACCATCAGCGAGACATTTGAGTGAGCATGACATACTCTCAACAGCCATAGCACTATCAAGTCAATAAACGACTAACCCAACAAATAGATGCTATACAGCAAATAGATCGTGCTCACACGTGTTCCATGCAATTATACAATACTAAGAAATTGAATCTACACAATGCAAAGACAGTTTTGTCCAAGGTTCAGCAGCTCCAACGGTGTTCCCGAATGCTAAGTTTAGCTCCTGTGCAGCTGCACCAGTGCCGAATACCCCTGTCAGCGATGCAATTCCGTAACGTACAATATGCCTGGCTACATAGTGTATACTGGCTTTGAGTTAAGAAAAAACAAACAATTGCTTTAAACTACGAGAGGAAAAATCAAAGAACAATCAGTGTAAGCATAGAAATCGGACGCAGCTCAAGCCCAAGCCTTTTTGTCGTCAATATAATCTTTAACACTATAAAATGCTTTCTGACACAACTTACGTTTAATGAAGCATCACTCAAAACACACAAAACATACAAAGTATCATTGATGTATCTAGATATGTATAATATCATATACAGAGCAGTTTATATTAGAACTTTCCGAGTTTGACCGTTGATTGGAACCGCTAAGTTCCGAATAATGACGTATTACTCTGTAACTAATATGACAGGGGTTCAAGCAGATCATACATAATACACCTACATAAGATTATAGACTGAGTACTAGTTCTTATTTTTTCATACATTATGTAAATAAAACCCCGTCCGATCCATAAGGTAATAAAGGTTAGGTAAACACATGACCAAATTAAACATGAAATTTTACATAATCATCATAGTAACAATAATAAATAAATTTGAAATAATCTTTTTTTCCGCGAATTAATTCCAAGTTCCCCAAAATTTTATGAATTTTTAAAAAGTGACAGCATCATTTTTGACGGTATTATTATGAGCGAATAGCGATGCGACGGCGTGCCGCGTGCCCTGCCCCCCTTCGCCAGCGAATCTATTGTCTACCGCACATGTATTAATTTATCTCCTTTTGCGAAATAATATTTACCTTTTTAAGGGGATTTTTTTTAAGTTTATTTATTTGGCTCAGGCAACAAAGGCCCATAATAAAATATATATTTTTTTTAATAATTATAAACTAGCGCTTGACCGCAATCCCGCCTGATGGTAAGCAGTGATGCGATCGTTGATGGTAAAGCGCGCTAGTTTATTAAGAGCCTATTCACTCAAAAAAACTGAGCGAATAGGAAGGAAGACGGCAGTTGAGCGAGGTGATGCAATGTCAAACCCAACAACACGAGCAACGATGCTGCGCCAAAGGGAGATTGATCTGAAGACCCTCCACGACCAAACTCCCAACACAACAACATTAGGCGCATCGTACCCGGCACACATCGCAACACAACTGCTCAGACCCGTCTTCCGTACGGCTTCACCAGACATCAAGCCGGAACACGACAAATCGCTTGGCGGCAAGGCTTTGTCTGGTGGGTGGTAATTTCTGCCGGCGGCCGATGTTATGGCCTACCACCGAGAAAAATATGATAATACTATACAATAAAAACAAATAATAAAACTTAAACATACTATAAATACATATAACATAACAAGTAAAACTACTGTACACGGATCATCGGCGTCGTGTTTCGCTGACTGGTGTCACGCAGCCGGCAACGAAACCGGCGGTACACAACACCCTTCGGCCATAGATAGCTCTTCTTTCAGGAACTTGTCGAGATCATGTGTCATATCACGTACCACGAACGACTTGAAGTACGTGCTGTAGCGTGGCTCCTACACCTCGACCCTTACAGTCCATTTAGACTCGCCTAGACAGATACTCCACTATCTCCTCAGCCTTCGTGTAGTGATGCAGTCTGGACACTGGCTTTGTAGGCTTTAGTAGAATCAGTTATCGATACCTAACAATACCTTCACGGATCGGACAGGGTTTTATCTACATATTGTATATTTTTAGTTATCGGTCATCATATCATTTCGGTATTCTATGGAATGTATTTTGGAAAGTCTACGCGGGAATTATGTGGCTTAATTAACGTGACCGCCATCACCGTTCCATCAACGGACGATTTCCAAAAAATACTAGAAACGTATTTTTTCTTTTTTCATATAAATAAAAAATGAAGACGACACAGTGCGTTGAAAACTTGTGTGACGTCACTGCACGCTACACTTTTTAGCGAGGAGTGACGTCACCAGCCACCACTCCTGATCTTTGATGCCTTTTATATTTGTCAATTTTTATTGATTTGATAAAACAAAATATACGTATCTAATATTTTTCTATTACTACTATCGGATTAAATAGAATCATTTTTTTTTGCTCAGGCAACATCCTAATAAATCAATTGAAATAAAATGTTTCGAGTTTCAGCTTTAATTTTGGGGTCAAATATTTTAGAATCATTCTATTAGGCACTCTATACCGGTACATCGTTTCATAAATCTAGTTAGTTTTACCCCCAAAGGAAAACGAACATGCAAAATATTGGAAAACTTTTTATTAGGATTTATTATTTTTTGTTAAGAGAATTATTTACTCTGAGGTGGAATACCTCGTTGTTCAAGCTCATTAAGTACTAGTGTTCATCAAGGGGTTTAATACCCAAGTCGAATAAAGTAATTTTAGGTTTCGTTATTCCGAAATTTTCGGAATAAGCTGGGATTATTAACCTTTACTTTTACCTTTAGTGGCTGTCGTGGTGGCCTAGTGGTTAAAACACCAGCCTCTGAAGTACCAATGTAACTTTTCTAAAGTGATATGTCCTTTCTAAGTATATCTTGGACACCAATGACTGAAGGTGAAGGAAAACATCTTGAGGAAACCTGGACTTTATAAGTCTGAAATCGCCAACCCGCATTGAGCAAGCGTGGTGATTACGCTCAGTCCTTCTCTGTATGAGAGGAGACCTGTCCCCAGCAGTGGGACTATAAAAAGGTTGTTGATGCCTTTACCTGCACCCCGGTATCATATATTATGACATACTCTGTATAGTCCTTCGTGAAACACAGGCGTGACGTTATCATGTCTGCCAATTTATTTTATAAAGAAAATTGCGTCCTACTTTTATGTAAATTGAATTAAGAGTAAATTCAAGAGTGTCGCTTTAGATCAGGTGGCAGCGAGTAAGAAACTCTTAGAAAAGACATAATCGTTGTAAAAAAAACGATGTAGGTAGTGTCAGGCGTGGGTGGAGATATTTTTCCTGAGAAACAATAAATAGCGTATGTCCGATAGCCGTCAAAGTAAGGGCGGACAAGCATCTTTTAGGACCGCACTTTCTGACTAGACTGACTCTGATCATCATTATCATCATCTCAGCGTATAATTCCGCAGGGTAATTGCGTAACACATTATCAGTAGCAATGGGTTTTCATTTTGACAGTTCAAAAGCTGTCATTGCGTAGTTTTTTTATTTTTATTTAATAATTATAAACTAGCGCTTGAGCGCAATCCCGCCTGGTGGTAAGCAGTGATGCGATCGTTGATGGTAAAGCGCGCTAGTTTATTAAGAGCCTATTCACTCAGAAAAACTGAGCGAATAGGAAGGAAGACGGCAGTTGAGCGAGGTGATGCAATGTTAAACCTAACAACACGACCAACGATGCTGTGCCAAAGGGAGATTGATCTGAAGACCCTCCACGACCAAACTCCCAACAAAACTACATTTGGCGCATCGTAACCGGCACACATCGCAACATAACTGCTCAGACCCGTCCTCCGTACGGCTTCACCAGACATCATGCCGGAACACGACAAATCGCTTGGCGGCAAGACTTTGTCTGGTGGGTGGTAACTTCTGCCGGCGGCCGATGTTATGGCCTACCACCGAGAACAGATACATTTTAGAACATAGGGAGCAATGAAATAGCAATATAAGCTTCAAAATGATTCCAATTGATAGTAATGGCGAGTTACGGAATTAGGGTGCCGGTTGCATCTGCGGCTTTCGCGTTGGAGCCCAGGGTCCGCTTTCCTACAGTACTCCTCCATTTCGCACGATCTCTGGCATTCCGTGGTGTGAGATTGTTGGCTCGCGTATCATCTCTTACAACGTCAAGCCAGCACTTCTTTGGTCTACCTCGCTTGTTCCGGCCCGGCGGAGGCGCCATGGCAAGAAATTTGTTACACACGTAACATGTTTTCGTAAGACGTGACCGTACCAGCGTAGGCATTCAGACCACAGTTTCAGTCTGTCAAAACTACTTCTAATGTCCTAGCTTTTGTAAAATTTTTGTCATTTATTTGTCGCCGAGATGGAATTGGGACTGGATTGTGAACGTTTTAAATTATAAGAAATCGAAATTCAACAGTTTCAGATGGTGATTTTCTATTGCGCTTTACCAGTAACGATTGCATCTCTACTTACCGTCACGCGAGATTACGGTCAAGCACATAGCATTAAAAAATGATTGTTTTTTTACTTGCTTAATCAAGCTCTGTATGGAATACACGTACAATGGACTTATACCTAATATTCCCACCGTGAAAGTTGAGGTGAGCCGACATTCCACCCGAAGCTAATTAATATTTGACAGCTTAATACAAACTCATCTAATTTGTCGCGATGTTTTTTTTTACCGAACAGATGGTTATACCTACAATTTGACGTTTCGCCTAAGGTAGACCTACAGAATCCATTCAAATAAAGTACACATACCTAACTGAAAGTACCATCAACAAAAAACTATATACAAAAAAAAGTAATTCATTAAAAGAGAAAACTCTTCAAACCACTGCAGTCTCAACTTTCAGTATATTCCTTCACGGTTTCAAATACTTTATCGAGTATCGAGGTTTTATGCACTTGCCCAATGCCCTAGAAGATTTTCCAGGCAGTATTGTGTCCATGATCTGTGAAATAGCATGCTATAGATATTCTTCTTTATGCCCTTAATGTTGTTGGTTCATGTCTTTCGTTATTTTGCATCAGTATTTTTAAATATCGGTACCGTTTGAGTACCTATATAATACCGGCGTCGGTACCGTAAAAAGGTTTGAGATAATAGATTAATTTATTATGTTTGTCTGGTTTGTACGTCAATATAAAATGTTGAGTATATGGTCCTCAGGCTCGAGTTCAGGTCGGGAAAGTATCATAAGGTTTAATCACTCAAATTTAGTAACTCAGAAAGCTCAATAACAACCCTGAGTTAAGATTTATGGGAAACCTGTTGATGGAAATAGATTTGCCTTCCATTTACTGTATAGATGTTATACATATTTTTGAAACAAAGAGCATTATGAATTTTAAATTATATCACTTTTAACTGTGGTTTCATTAAATGACTTTAAAATTGTACTTCCTGTTCTTTAGAGAGCTACGGACGTAGATTTCAAAATAGACAAAGAAAAATACTGAAATATTTTTTATTTTTCTAAATTGTTTTGGAAAGTGATTCTGTAAGTACACTGTGGACCATAACTTCGAGTTTGTGTTCTGGGACAAAAAATACAGATTAAAAAAAGGCGTAAAAAAGGTTGAGAAACACTTGCTAAACAAAACTCGAGGTCATGGTCGTAGGTTTGATCTCAGAGAACCGCTGTGGTTTGTGTAAATTATTTTATCACCACTGCTCTCAAAACGGCGAAGGAAAACTTCGTGAGGAAACAGGCATGTTCTAGGACCAAAAATTCTTAGACATGTGACATCTACCCAATCTTCACGCATCGAGCCAGCGTGTCAGACTTTTACTGACTAAAACCCACCCATGTGTCTTCACTTGCCTGTGCGACGGCCAGGGCCACGGTTTTTTGTTTCACCAACCCGCAAACCTGACCCAGGAGGCATCGGTCTTCGTGGACCCCATCACGATGTGCTGACATCTCTTTGAGGCGCGCGTGAAACACGACGCGCCGTCGACTCGGGCCTAGTTCTAACAGGGCGTCTCCTGCAGCGGCTAGTAGCGTGAGGGCGCTGGAATTCCCGTTGCCTCACGCGCTCCGCCTCCTCCTTTGCCAGCATCACTGCTTCGCAGAAGGAGGTGACGGCCTGCCATGCACTCTCGCTCCGGACCATGGCTTGGACCAGGGTCGGACGCGAGAGATCGCCGTCGATCGCTGTCGATCGTCGCTACGAGAACATGGCGGTGGTCTACCCAAGCCGGGCACCGTGATACCTCTCAGAGAGAGCATGCCTGTATATCAGCAGTGCAAATATTATTGACTTATCATACTGTGATTTTAATGACTATATACTAAACAATTACGTATAACCTTATGGAATAAATTCTCAAAAGTACGGTCTTTGTACTCTGAAAAATAAATAAAATATTATTTCACTTATTTACATATTTTTAGACATAAAAAACATGTATAAAAATATTTATAGATTTAAAAAAAAAAAAGTGATAGCGTCCAATCTATCGGTTAAGGGTCCAGACACACTGCCCTTTGAATAAGGCCCTTGATCCAAACTCCTAACGAGAGTCTTGATGGATGTTGCTTGAGGCTTTTGGCTATCAGGCCATTCTCTGATACGTCAATCGGCACAATGACAGTCGCGCGAACGCGAATGCTAATACATTTATTCGAGAAATGCATTTGCATTCGCTTTTGATTTGGTGAAAAAAAAAAAATTACTTATGCAATCAGCTAGTGTATTCTCTAGAACAAAAAAGTTTACATAGGTATTACCATGTTTCTGTTATCTACGGGTATTACATACTTGGTAAGAAATGATATAAAAATTGATTCAATAGTTTGAAATGGTATGTGTTGCTTAGACTTTTTAATAAAATAATGTATCAGTTTTATCGTGTCTTTTCTCCTCCAAATTGAAATTGTAACCGGTAATCAAACAGCGCCTTAATTCGTAATATACCATCAGTCACAGTCTAAATAATTTTGACAGATATTGGTAATCCATTACTTCATATGTTTAAAGAATATGTCTACCCAACAACGTAAATAACGCAATGAATGCTGTTGAACTGCCAAATGAAAGTTATTCCTGTTGTTAGTGAATTAAGCAATAAACACGCAAAAGCTGACATTAAAATAAAAGATTTAAATGGCTTCCATAAAGTCAGTTAGCAGCTGTTATCTCTATAAAATTGCCAACGGTTTGCAATGAGGTTTTATGAAAGGCAGTTTATTTATTTAAAAGTCGATGAGAAAACCGTCACTGTGCCATAAAAATAATGAACCTACAAAAAGAGTACCATAGCAGCCAATTCTCATAGTTTCACTTTGTTTTGCTGATAATTTTATTTGATACAAAACTTTATGCAGTAGTTTTGTTTTTTTTTTTATAAATTTTAAACCAGTGCTTGACCGTAATTCCGCCTGATGGTAAGCAGTGATGCAATCGTTGATGGTAAAGTGAGCTAGTGTATTAAGAGCCTATTTTCTCTAGTTCAAACTCACACAGCACTCAAACTGTTCCAGTCCTTCGAAGAACACGGTATAAAAGAAGAGGCGAAACGTCGTTCGGGTCGCTGTGGTGTCAAAAACGTAAGGGTGGAAACTCGCCGTACGACGGGTCGTCCGTAGAACTTTCTAAATCGCTTGCTCTTTCACTTTAAAATTATTTACTGCCAGAGTATATTTTACCGATATAATATATCTTCTTCTTCTTCAGCCTATGGATGTCCACTACTGGCCAAATCCTCCCCCGAAGCTTTCTTTGCTTTTTTTTTTTCATTTATTTAAAGCACAGCCACATCACATACATTAAACTTATGCTGGAGTAATCTTAATAACTAAAGGACTAATGTACATAACAATTACGGCGTACATAGCATTGATTTATATATTTTACTGCCTCGAATAATACATTACGCTACACTAAGACTAATACAAACAAGACAGACTATAGTGAATCAGAGAGTGACAAATATATAGAATAAAGTGAAGAACATATAAAATACACAAATTTAAATTAAAAATAATAATGTATAAAACAAACTATATTGAAGAAAAAAAAATTAAAACTAGGTTGGCAAGGACAGTGTGATTTTTTTTTTGAATACTGGTAGCTTGTCGCTGAATAAATCAAGGTCTGCTGTGTTTATAACAGCATTATTGTATTCGTTACTTATTCGTATAACTGGGGATTGTAAACCGAGATTAGTTTTCACAAAAGGTGTATCAAATACCTTTACATTTTTTTTAGCCCTATTGTAGATTCTTGGAACTGATATAGAGAAACTTTGCAAAAGGTAACTACATTGTATTATTCCATTAAATAATTTATGAAGCAAGCATAGATCTAGCAGGCGTCTGCGATCGCGAAGTGATACCATTCCAAATTATTTCATTCGCTCAATGTATGGCTTTCTGTGGGAGAAGCCTCTTGTTGTGAACGCAAGATGCCTCGTGAAAGCTCGCTGTATGCTTTCTACCCATTGCGAGTGCACTACATAATAAGGAGTCCTTACACTGCTTGCATACTCAAGACGACTGCGCACTAAGGCATTGTAGAGTAACACTTTGGTTCTCTGGTGTTTAAATCCTCTGGAATTGCGCTTCAAGAATCCTAGCATCTGGGCGGCCATTGTCACTGCCTTATCAATGTGGGTTATAAATTTCAACTTACTATCTACTATCACACCCAGATCTCGAATTTCATTCACTTGTTTCAATGCTACGCCACATACATCGTACTTTAGGGGGGTTTGCCATAAACCCTACGCTTGGCAGGCGGGTTGCGGATCGCAGTAATTTTATTTTCCACAGAAGAAGCGCTGCTGCCCGCTTCCCTAGTGCGAGTTCCCTTAGTTGCCTCTTACGACACCCACCGTAGGATATGGGTTGGTACTATTCTAAGCTGGGTACCACACGGGCCACACTCTAATTACAAATAATATAAAGGGTGTCTCTGACATCGACGCACAAACGAGTTTACCACGTAAGTTTCAATTTCATGGAAAAACGTGATAAAAAGTATTGTATGTGTTATTCCTGTTTATAAAAGTATTTTTCTACGACCATTTGGTAATTTGCTTAATATATAACCGTAAGTCATGTCTCAGTAGTACTCGTTCCTCCCAAGTCGTGTTACAATGACCATTTCGACGGGTCCCAAGAACAAAATCCTATCTAGAAAATTGTCTAGTTGCAGTCCGAAGCAATAAAGTTACGCGAATCTATTAAGTTGCAAAAAATAGATAAAATTAATAGAAAATTATGATGAAAGAAAATACCCTTTACCATAATTTTCTTTTTTTTTTTGCATTTTAATAGATTCGCGTAACTTTATTGCTTCGCACTGCAACAAGACAATATTGAAGATAAGACTTAGTTCTTGGGACCCGTCGATTTCCACACGGGTAAACCGTACTACAATGAAACTTTTAAGCTATGAAATAGCTATGACACTAAAAAATCAACATATGATTATGCCAAAAAGCGCGCGTAATTACGTCACGACTAAACATCGCATGTTATTAGGCTGTATGGATGAATTACCATTGCCTTTCATTTGTGGGATTATAACAACATTGCCTGCGCTGCGCTATTTTCGCGTCTTTGTTAACTTTTATCTGCATTTATTTCAAGGTCGCAGAAAAAGTTTTGTATGCCACTGTCGCAAACAGCTATTGTAACACTCGTGCTGATCTATTGTGCGTCACTCGTATTAAAAAAGCTATCATTGCTTGACAGTGGCATAAATAACTATTGTGTGCCAAATGTCATTCAAATCCGTTCAGTAGTTTGTGCGTAAAGGGTTAACAAAAATCCATCCAAATATCAAACTTTCGCATTTTCAAGTTTCGAGAAAAAATTCATCGTAGGTATAGTGCCCATCCCGCAATTAAAAAGAAGTGAACTGTCTTTTTGTGAAATCATTACACACTGATTAAGCGCATGAATATTGCTAGCATCGGGCCGACGTGAGAGCTCACTCATACATATGTTTTTCCGTCGAGAATTTTACAGAACGGATCGATTGAAATCTGATATATCCTGCGTTGATTGCCTTTGAACTTTTTCCTTCTGTTTATTTAGTAAAAATAACGTGACAGTATTTTAATTCATAATCTAATAATTAAATGGCAATCCTATGAATCCGGTAGCTCTAACAGGTTAACTGTTTAACTGAATTACCAAATCGGCATTTGACTCGATGGAATTATCTTATCCTCTTCACCTATTGAACAAACTTTGAGTGTCTTGTTCTAGAGCAATGTTTTCCAATTAGGTTTTTCTACGTACCACTTCAAGAAATACCTCAAAATTGCGAACCTCTTTACCGCATTGCAGGAGTGTTAATTAAAAAACGAGTTCAGGTGTATTTTATATTTATTATCATGAAATGAAGCATGTGTTATCTGTCATTAAATTCTCACATTTATGAACAAATGCTTTATTAATGTGACAAATGTGCATGTTTGCCTTTGCACAATCCTAAAAAATCTTGTTGTATTTTGGTCCCGCGCGGACCCCTTCATGCAATCCTAACTACCCCTGGGGGTACGCGTACCACTAATTGGGAAACACTGCTCTAGTGGTTAGGGATCCAACACGCACATATTAAGTTAAAATATAATATTCAGTACAATGCAAATATAAGGTCATCGTGCTGCATATTTAGATACGAGACTGATCTTCGGGGTAGTTATGTATCACATTAACAGTAGCAATGGCTTTCATTACATCAGTTGAACAACATCAATTGCGTTTTTTACTTTGGTGACCGTCCCAATGCGTCGAACATATGAAGCAATGGTCTAGCTTTATCTTGCATTATCATTGAATGTTATTCAAACAGGGCATTGGGAAAATGTAGTCTCTCTTGGAAAACTTTCACAAGTATACTTGGCGCTTTGATGGCGATATTAATTTAATACACGTACTTACGTATATATTTTCGCTTTTTCGATTAATGCGCATATTTTAATTTCATTAGACCCTCTGTTCTCGAAGTTCTTGATAGTTACGTATACCTGGGACAAAGTATCCAGTTAGGTAGGTCCCATTTCGAGAAAGAAGTCAATCGTCGAATTCAATTCGACTGGGCTGCTTTCGGGAAGCTACGTAGAATCTTCTCGTCCGAGATACCGCAGTGTCTCACAGTCACAGAAATAACTCTTCGGCCAGTGTGTGTTGCCAGTTATGACTTATGGAACTGAGACGTGGTCGCTAACGTGGGCCTTATAAGAAAGCTCAAGGTCACTCAAAGGGCAATGGGGAGGGCTATGCTTGAGGTTTCAATTCGTGATCAAATCAGAAATGAGGAGATCCGCAGAAGAACGACAGTAACCGACATAGACCGAAGAATTGCAACACTTAAGTGGCAGTGGGCCGGGAACATTGCCCGTAGGACCGATGCCCGATGGGGCCGACGGGTTCTCGAGTGGCGACCACGCCCTGGAACGACGACCTGGTGAAGGTCGAGGGAAACCGCTGGACGCGGGAGGAGCAGGATTCCAGCAGTGGACTTCGTTCGGCTGAAACGATGATGATGATACCCTATAATATATTCATTTACTTATAATTTTGTAAGACAGTGTCACAGATCATAAAGAAGGAAAGAGTAGACCTATCAAAGAACTACGAATAACAGCCATGACCAAGGTCTTAACGTGCTTTCCGAGGTACGAACGGATCTCGATTCTCGGTGTATAAATATGGTCACCCATCCACAAACCAACCGCGGCAAGCATAGCTTAACCTGATCAATCTAATTTTGTTTCTGTTATTATTTAGCCACAAGCCCCTCATAAATATCAGTGTACTAAGTTAAATTCAAAAGAATGTGATACCAAGTTATGATCGCAAACCTCTGACAACTTTAGTAATATCATCATCATCATCAACAACCTTTTAATCGTCCCAATGTCGGGCGAAGGGGGGCAATCGCGCTAAATAAAACAGTAGAAGTTCAACTCTTGTTCGTATCTAATCCAGTTAAAGTTATGGTTTAGTTTAGATCACATTTCGTATTGCGCTAAGGTTTTAACTTCGGTTGAAGTAAAATCTCTTGAACCTTACAGGTCTCTTGCAGGGCTCACAAATGAAAGATGTAAATTTAAGACTCAAACCCCTTTATTACATGCCATCCTTTGTTCATATATATAACTAGAAATAATTGTTACAATTTAGACATCTTTACGACAACATGGTTTATAGTGAACTTTTTCAATTTGACGCAGTACAAACCTTCTAGTTATTTTGACATTCACTATTTAAAACACGCAATCCATGATTCGGCCAGTATTCTCACAAAGGAGTTGAGATTACTTCCAACAAAATCAATGTAGGTATTAGTGATACATTTCATCAAATGTAATAATTAAAACTAAATCAACTATAAGTAAATCTTATCGTTTCGACGTAAGTTTGACATGGCATAGAAAAAGTTAGCTTTGTTTCAACTTTTTTATTTGACAACGGTTACGTTCCAATTGCGATTCAGTTAATATGGTCAAACCGTTAGCGCGATAAGAAACATAACAAAAGTTATGGTTTGGTTGCGATCCAATTCTGTTTTGGTTGAACAATTTTAACGCGATTGCCCCCTGGTCACCTCTCATACAGAGAAGGATTGAGCATTACCACGCTTGTTCAATGCGGGTTGGCGATTTCAGACTTAAAGTCCAGGTGTCCTCAAGATGTTTTCCTTCACCTTATAAACATCGCATGTTATTAGGCTGTATGGATGAATTGCCTTTGCCTTTTATTTGTGGGATTATCGCGCCATTGTTAACTTTTATCTGCATTTATTTCAAGGTTGTAGAAAAAGTTTTGTATGCCACTGTCGCAAACAGCGTCATCAGTGTCCAAGATATACTTAGAAAATACATATGACTTAGGAAAGTTACATTGGTACTTGCCTGACCTGGAATCGAATCCGCACACTCATACTTGAGAAGCTGGTGTTTTAACCACTAGGCCACCACGACTTACTTAGTAATATAAAAACTTTTAAATGCCATAATAAAAAATAAAAAAAAACTGATTGGCGTCAAAATTTTTCTCTTGACCCCTGTGACGAAATAACGAAACAATCGTTATTAGTTGACTCAATGTATTGATTAGCCTGAAACACCAATCTCTTGTTCCAGCCAGGATAATGTCAGCCAACGTGACCCTCCTTCTCATCTTCGTGACCCTGGCCTCAGTAACAGCGCAGACCTTCCAGTACTCCCGCGGCTGGACGAACGGCAAGAGAGATGGCCATATGAGGCCTGAATTTAAGGAACTCCTCAACAATCTCGACAAGATTCTTTCACCATGCCAGAAAACCAAGTTGAAAGTGATGTTAGAAGGAAAGCCGGTTACTGAAAGGGTTGGTATACATCATTCTTGGACTAGGTAGTCATAAAGTTCAGTCTTTCTTGCCTTAGAGTAGAATACAATTGAAGAAGCCCCTATAGAACGGTAGAAACGGTAGAAAAATGTATTGCGATAAAACAATACATTTTTGTACTTACACGGTAACTTACTTTTGGCCAACGATGATCGTCATAATAAAACAACCTAATATAGGAATTAAAATATAGTGAATTTATTGTGTAACTATCAGCAACTGGAAGAAATAATTAATCACCTAGTCATCATGATCATCATCATCTCAGCGTTAATCCTAGTCGCATCCGAAGCTTTTTCAGCTTTGGAATCTGGGGTCCGCTTTACCAGTCTAACTGCTGATTCTGGCTAAACTTCGATATTTTCTGTGAAGCCACTGTCGTCTGACCTCCACAACCCGAAGGCGATATCGAAGCATTGCAGTTAGACCAATTGTTGGACTTTTGAGGGCTCCAACAACCCGTAACGACTTCCACTAGATGGTCGTATAGCAAGTGGGACCAACGCCTTAACGTACTCTCTGAGGCACGACCATACCAGTGCAAATATTCGAATTCATGCCGTACAAATATTTGGACTGCGCGGGGATCGTACCCGCGCCTCCTTGCGCAGAGGCCGCATTCGCTACCGCTACGCCACGTAGGCTGACACTCTAGTATTTTAACTTAAATACTTAGATAATGCAACTCAGTGGAACGGGTTAATCTAAACTAACTAAACTTGCAAGGGGCTGTCCACTTTGTCTTAAAATTATTACAATAAATGCTATAGGTACATTATCAGTTATTCATTGATAATGTACCGTATTTATATTAGTAACATGTTAGCAAATTGCATGTACTAAATTCCTTAGTAAATCTATAATATAATTACTATTTTTTTCTAGCTAATGCTGCCCTGTGATATGCTAGATGAAGAAACCCCGCGAGCACTCACTGAAAGAAACAACAACGCGTTCTTGGATGCATTTTATTGAGAATATTTTAAATTTATTTAAATAATGTGCCAACAGAAAAGGTTGAGATTATTGTTTTTTTTTAATTACTTAATAGTTAGGTAATATTTACAAGGACCATATTGATAGATTTTATTGTTGTAATAAAGTTTACGTCCGGGAAAGAAATTGTTTTAAAGTAATGCATATATGGCTGGATTGGTGCATTACTAAATCAAAGACAATTTATGTTATTTTTTTTTAGAAACTCGATTTATGACAACGGCACTTTTTTCTTTTTTTTAGTTATATCGTTACATAAGTCATTCAAATTCATGTTAACTGTTTATCTATATATATAGTGATTTCTATAAACATTTGGCTTACTCTTTAATTATTGTAATTTGTGCTATTTCGAGGTGCAGTCCTACTAAAAAACTAAAACTATAGTGTATAATGATGTTAAAATGTTGACAACAATATTGTATTGTAACTGATATTGAAAATAAAAATTTGAAATGGTTTGCTTGGGTTTATTTTTGACTTCTAAAATGTTTATTTTATCTATGTATTCTACGGTTCTAGAAAGTACATAGATTATTTCTAACCTAGTTTCATTCTTGCGGGTTGACTTTTTTCAATATTACTTAGATGATTCTATAATGGTAGTGTATTACCTTCATGATTGATGATGACAGAATATTGTCAGCAAATCTAATAAAGAATAAAATAGGTGGGTAGGAGGGTAGATTCACTCTTGTTAGTGGAATGGATACCTACAGTGGTAGCTGTTCATCCTGTTTAGATAATTCTTTAAGTCTTTATTTACTTTTGTTTATGTCGAGTGTTTTATTCAATGCAGTAAGTTAAATATTAATAATCAAGACAATATATCAACACAATATAAGCTAACAGTTAAAATGATAATGTGATTTATTGAAGTGGGCATGGATGACCAAATCCGAAATTGTGAGGTAAGTATAGCGAAAAGTAAATCAAAGTAGTCACGGTCTGGATTTTAATGAAAATGAAAATTTTATCATTGTATTTTACACGCGACACGAAATGACACGATTCGCTGCGTGTCTCGGGTTCGATTCCCGCACGGTTTAAATGCTGTATGGCTGTGGGCCAGCTGTTCCGGGTCTGGCTGTTTGTGTATGTGTGTTCTGAACGTTTATATAGGCACCCTAGATACAGGTAAAATTCGTAGTGTGGGTCAACGTTTAAAAAAAAAAAAGAATAAAATATTAAAATGAAACAATATTTCTAGTAAGTCTTTGGAACCGAATATGTATTTAGATTTAGGAAAAAAAACATATGAGAGGCAGCTGGCATCATTGCCACATTTTATGGCGATGCTAATTCATTGGCCAAAGAATTAGCATGGCATCCCTCTGATAACGATGGGCGATATTATTTCCAAAAACTAAGTCCGCATTTGGTCCCCATACGACTCGAACGTATAAGTTCCTATAACGTTGAAATGTTTACGCCGTTTGACGTTTTCTTCACCAACAGAAGTTGTCTCAGCAATCCACCGTGCTAGGAAGACAGAATGGCATGAGGGTATCGACAGATGCGTTCCACATCAAAGTATAGTACCTATAGTATTTTTTATTTTATAAATTATGAATTATACGTGTGAGCACAATGTATTTGCTGTAAAATATGTATTTGTTGGGTTGTTTTAATTTCTGAATTGTTTTTTTTTTTTTTGTGTTTTCCGTAATGGCCGCTCTCAGCGTACAATATATTTCTGCATCGTTCTCACACGGTTGATTTCAACATAAATGATGTTCCAAATATTCCATGATGATCCAAATATTTGATTACATCATTCCATGGAGTTTCTTGCCCGTTCTTCTCCATAGGTACCTACTTTTTGGAATGGGCGACTAGCTTCATCTTACTGACTGACCGACCTTCTGACAATTCAAAAGTGCCTGTAACTGGTTTATTTGAAATAAATGCTTTGATTTGATTTGATTTGATATAAACTAGCGTTTGACCGCAATTCCGCCTGATGGTAAGCAGTGACGCAATCGATGATGGTAAAGCGCATTTATTAAGAGCCTATTCACTCTAGCCTTGAAGACTCTGAAATTGTAGTCCGACGGAAACACCGCCGCTGGCAAATTGTTCCGGTTCCTCGATGTACGCGGTAGGTAGGTACAGTAGTAAATATTTGTTATGAAATCCGACACTCCAAAAGTAATTTGATGTGTTACTTTCACAATTAAAATAATTTTGAAGAATATTCATAATCCTGTGCTTCTGTACAAAATTAAAAATCAAATCAAATATATATTAATACAAAATATTTTCTGGCTGGAATATGGTACATAGGGTGATACAGTAATATTGTTTGAATTGAAATGAAATCGTTTATTATGCAAGTAGGATCACCTGATCACTTTTACACGTCATATTTTTATAAACTAGCTGGAGCCGGAATTTGCTAACTGACTACCTCTGAGAAGAAAAGCCGAAACAAACTCATGGATCATCGTCTTTTTTCAAGTCCAGACATGAATAATTAAAATATTCACAATAACAATATCTATGTGTTTGCTTTGTACATGATTTAAAAAACAGTGATTAAAATGTAGCATAATTACGGTGGTAGGCCATAATATCGGCCGCCGGCAGAAGTTACCACCCACCAGACAAAGTCTTGCCGCCAAGCAATTTGTCGTGTTCCGGCAAGATGTCTGGTGAAGCTGTACGGAGGACGGTGTTGCGATGTGTGCCGGGTGCGATGCGCCAAATGTTGTTGTGTTGGGAGTTTGGTCGTGGAGGGTCTTCAGATCAATCTCCCTTTGGCGCAGCATCGTTGTCTTGTTGTTGGGTTTAACATTGCGTCACCTAAATAAAATGCCGGGGTGGAAATCCTCATAGGATGCCCGCCGCCCTGGGGTGGGCGACGGGGTATGTCAGACTTTTACTGACTAAAACCACCCCGGTGTGTCTTCTATCACGAGCGCGCGTGGGGCCGCGGGAGTCTAAATTCTTCCACGGCCCCACACCCTCGTGCTGGCCCGGTCTGTCCGGGCCTCGTCTCCTGCACGGGGTAGTGGGGTGTTAAACTACCCCGTGCATCGCCTCAAAGGCGCGCGCCGACACTCGCGCGCGCCTCCGCCTCGGGGTCCATCAATGGGAGGCGGGGACTTCCCCATGTCCCTCGCCCCTGGACCCATTCATGGGGGGCGGAAGAGGGCGTTATCCGCCCTTCCTCGGCGCCCGGTGCGTCTTCTGCGGCCCGGGAAGGGAGTTGATATCTCCCTTTCCCGTTCCGCAGCTTCCTTCTGCGACATCACGTCCTCGCAGAAGGATACCAACGCGTCCCACGACTCTGAGCTGCCGACCATCCTCCGCACTACTGCCGGCAGCGTCAGGTCGCCTCCTACTTCATTTGTGAGGACACGGCGCTGCTCCTCCCAAGCTACACACTCGGAGAGCGTGTGCTGCGCCGTGTCCTGCCCGCATTGGACGCAGTGATGGCACCGAGCGTCTGGCTCCCTGCCTAAGCGACGCAGGTACTTGCCGAAGCAGCCATGGCCCGACAGTACCTGCGTCACCCTGAACGACAGGGAGCCGTGCCTCCTCCCGAGCCAGTCGTCGAGTACTGGCCGGATCGCCTCGACGGTAGCGAGGCCGGCGGTAGGGCGCATAAGCCTCTGCCGCCAGTCCGCCACCAGGACCTGACGGAGCTCCTCTCGGCGCAGCTCGATCTGCCGCTGCACCGGACTGGAGCCCCGTGTCCGCTCTTCCTCGCGCCATCGGTACAATGACGCGAGTACTTTCGCCTCTAGGTCCCAGGGCGGGGATCCGGCCAGGACGCAAGCCGCCTCGTAGGATATCGTGCGATACCCGCGGACGACCCTGACGGCCATCGCCCTCTGCGGCTTGCGCAGAATGGCGAGTGTTCCGGCCGTCAGGTCCATCGCCCACACAGGGGCCCCATACAGGGCCATGGACCGCACGATTCCCACGTACAACCGCCTACAGGCGGCGCTCGGGCCCCCCATGTTGGGAAGCAACGTTGATAGTGCGCCCGCTGCACCCATCAGCTTGGGCGCCAGCCGCCGGAAGTGGGGTCCGAAATCCCACCGGCTGTCGAGCACCAATCCCAGGTACTTCATGGTGAACTCGACAGCTATCCGGGCCCCACTGACCACGATATCTGATCCCGGCGCCGGCGCACGCCGGGGGCCATGGAAAACCATGGCCTCCGACTTGTCAAGGGCCACCTCCAGGCCCAGGCGCCGGATGCGGTTCACCACCTGTGACACCGCAGCCGTGGCTATCAACGTCGCTTCCCTGTACGAGCTCCCCCGGGCAGTGACAAGCGTGTCGTCCGCATAACACGTCAAGTCGTCGCCCGACGGGAGCTCGCCTCTCAGCACCCAGTCGTAGCCGATGTTCCACAGGAGCGGTTCCGATCCCTGTGGAACACCGCACGACATTTGGTGCCGACCGGCACCGTCACGTCCCCGATAGATGACGCATCTGTCCTCCAGATAAGCCCCTACTATGCGGCGGAGGTAGGGAGGCACCTGATGGTATTTCAGGGCCTCCCTAATATAGCTCCAGGGTAGGGTGTTGAAGGCGTTGGAAATATCTAAAGACACCGCCAACACCACCCCACCCCGGGACACCGTATCCTCCGCCAGGGCTCTCACGCGCATGATGGCGTCTATGGTGGAGCGCCCCCGACGAAAACCGAACTGTTTGTCGTCCAGGTTCGGCCCCTCTCCGCACAAGTGGCCGACGAGGCGATCTGCGATTATGCGCTCAAAAAGTTTGCCCGCCTCGTCGAGCAGCACTATGGGCCGATACGCGGACGGCGAGTCCGCGGGGCGCCCCTCTTTCCTGAGCAGGACCAGCTTCCCCCTCCTTCCACACACTGGGAAACTGACCCTGCTCGAAGCATGCCGTGAAGAACGGGGGAACATGTCCCGCCCGCTCAGGGAAGAGGGTCACCGCCTCCAGCAGCTGGGGTTGCATACTTTGCACCAGTGGGGGCGCCCAGGGACGCAACTTGCCCCGTACCCAACGGTAGGGGCGCCCCCACGGGTCCCGATCTAGGGACCCCAGCAGCTCTTCCCTGGCCCGCGACTTGGAGTCGCCGATGGCCAGCCACAGAGTCTCCTGGGCCGCGCGGTACACCCCATACCGCGCGGCCTCCTCGACGGGATCCCGTCGACGTCGTCTCCGGTAGCGCGTGTACTGGCGGCGAGCCGCGACGCACTCGACGCGCAACCGCGCAATGTCGTCGTTCCACCAGTATACGTTGCGCCTTGCGGACTGTTGGCGGACGCGGGGCATGGACGCGTCGCAGATCTGCATCATCGCCCCGCGAAACCGCAGCGCCTCCGCTTCGACGTCGACAGGGCCGTCCGTCGCCGACTCCCAAATCCAGGACTGGACTATGGCAGCTTCCTCGAGTAGTTCCCTGTCGAGGCGCTTAAGCGCCCAGCGCGGGCCGTCGTTAATCGGGGCTCTTGGATGGCGGCCGCTCGCGGTCTGGGCGGAGACGTCGAACCGGATATACCGATGGTCCGACAGCGTCTCCACCTCCACGGCGACACGCCAGTCACGGACACGGCTGGCGACAGAGGGGCTAGCGAAAGTAACGTCTACTATCGACCCGCCCCGCTGCCGCACGCACGTGTATACCGAACCCCGATTCAGAACGACCAGGCCGGTCGTCACTACCCACTCCGCCAGCACCTCGCCCCGAGGGTCAGTGACCGGAGATCCCCACGCCGATGACTTGGCGTTGAGATCCCCGAGCACCAGAACGGGACGAGGCATTGCCGCTCGCAGCACCAGCTACCTCAAACAGCTGCGCACCTGTGGCAGCATGTCTTATGGTGACGGACTGGAGGCCAAGATCCGACAACTTGATCTTGGCCTTGGCCTCGGTAAGGACCGAGCCGTACGTCACGCCGCGCTCCGCAGCGCCACGCTGAAGCGTGAGCGTCACAGCCTCGGAACGCGGGGCACGCACAGCCGGTCCTTTGCGACCGCGTTTGCGACCGCCTTTGCCAGTCCGCCGCGCAGCCTCCGGAGCCGCCTTCGCGGTTTTACCGGAGGCGCGCGCTGGTGCTGCTGAGGCCGCCTTGGCGGCCTTAGCGGCTTTGCGGGCCTTCTTGCGACCCACGACTGTCGCCCAGGTCTCACCCTTAGACCCGGCAGTCGTGGGCTCCTCGCCCTCTGGAGCTCGCTGAGGCGCAGTTCCCGGCGTTCCCTCAGCCCTACGCCGTTTGTCGGCCGCTAGGGGCGGGCGGAGGTTTTCCTCAGGGAGGCGCCGGGAATGCGCCTCGAGTTGGACTTTGACCATGCTCCCGCACTGGAGCATGCACATACGGACGATGCGCTCAAGGCACGATGCGCTCAGCTCATCATCCGTACATGCCGGTCTTGGTGCGGGAGCTGGAGCCACTTCGGGAGCGGCATCGGTGGGCGTGTGTCGCTGCTGCTGCTCGCTCAGTGCAGCGACTTGTCGCCGGAGGTCCTCCAGATCATCACGGAGGCGGTTGTTCTCCTCCTGCAACTTTACGACCTCGTCTGAGGTCGTCGTGTTGAGGAGGGTGCCAACCGCCTCCCTGATGTCCGCGGCGGCCTCCTTGAGACCGCGAACGAAGGTGCTCTTTAGGTTGCTAGATTTTGTGGCAACCTTGAGGACCAGGTCCACCCCGTCCAAGGCCAGCCGACTAAGGGCCACCGCCGACGGTTGCCCCCCTTCCGCCGATAGAGCAGCGCGTCGCTCTCGAGCGCGTCGGGCCATTTCCGACACTTCGTCGGCCGCGACGGCTTTGCGCTGCTCCCTCCTGGCGGCGTTGAGCTCCGCCTTCGACCTCCCCAGCGAGGCGCAGCTCTCGCCACCAGGGTCCTCTGAAGTGACCCCCATGTCACTTTCTGCTTCGCTGGCCGCCGGGGTACGCACGAACCTACCCTGTCCGTCCCTCCGCGGCCGCGAAACAGTCACCCCTCTCGAATTTTGCCGACCTCTCCTCGCGGTTGGCACCTTCGGGGCCGGCAGGCCTTCTTCTTCTGAGGTCAGCTCCGCCGATCCACCTCTCTTCTGAGCAGGGTCGCGTGGACGCTTCCTTACGGAAGACGGTCCACGCGGCCTTTCGTTCACATCTACTCTGCCATCATCGCTGCCAGTAATATTAACGACAGCAGGGGCCTGGTCGCCTACCCCTGCGCGTTCTTCGGAAGCCAATTTTACATTCGCAGGCCCGGACACCTGCGAACGCCGGGCGTCAGCCGGATCGCAAGACAAAATATCAATCACATTATCCGACATTTTCATTTTACGATAATTGGGTGTTACGCGCATCGCTTCCCCAAGGCGATGCGGCCGCTCTTTTTGGGAGGGTATTAATCCTCCCGAGGCCCGCGGATGCCTCCGGTGCAGGATATACCGCCCGCTATTCGGTATCTAAAACTAAGTAACTAAAACTAAATATTTTTTTGGTTTTTTTTTTATTTTTTTTTATTTTTTATTTATTTATTTTTTTTTTTATTTTAAGCATTTTGTCTTTGGTTTTTCAAATTTTTTTTATTTTCTCTTTGATTTTTTATATTTTCTTTTTTTTTTTATTTTTTTTTCCCTCTTAATAAAATAAACGGAGTGTACCTAAACCTAACACTAAACCTAAAACTAACCCAAAGCTAACCTAACCTACCCACCACCCGGCACCGTGGCCGTAAACCTCCAATGGCCACTGATGCCCGTAGACCGCAGGTTGAGGAGAAACCTACGGTCTTCTCCAACTCGGTCACGCGACGTGACCCCTAGACCGTGGACTGTCAAGACGGCCCGCGGTCCACACCACCTCACTCCCTATTCATGCGCTCCGCTTCAGAGATGCAGAGCGCAGATAGGGAGCCCTCGGGAGCGCCTCCTCCGCTCCGGCAGAAATTCGCCGTGGACAATAATCTCCTCCTGCACAGTAGTCACGAAGAGATTGCTGCCCACGCCCAGGGTGCACCGGCCCAGCGTCTGCTCGTCCTCGGGTCTCAAAACCAGAGGACCAGCAGGCACTGAGCACTCGGGGCGGTTTTCTGCCACGCACCCCTAACATTGCGTCACCTCGCTCAACTGCCGTCTTCCTTCCTATTCGCACAGTTTTTCTGAGTGAATAGACTCTTAATAAACTAGCGCGCTTTACCATCAACGATCGCATCACTGCTTACCATCAGGCGGAATTGTGGTCAAGCGCTAGTTTATAAATATACAAAAAAAAAATACGCATATTGCTTAATGACATTGCTTAGCCGATTAGCTCAATCTCAAGCTTATCCTGCCATAATATGGCGTGTAAATACATATAACACAAACAGCGATGTCAATCAATCCAATATATAAATTCCAGATGAGTAGTTGAGTAACACACTATCCGTAGAAATGAGTTTCATTTTGACAGTTAATAATGTAGGGCTGCCGTTGAGGATGCAGAATCAAACCGAAACGAATTTACTTATGTGTTTAATTAAGTAATTAACATTACAATTTATTATCTCTAAGACGCGACAATCTGTTCGATGTTAGAACAAAAAGTGAAGCTCATAAGTCTACATTATAACTAAAATTAAATCTAACGATATAACGCAATCGGTGAATCACAGGTTGGACCTCACGGTATGATATTTCTCGGTAGCACTCGAAGTTCGGGAGGTCTTGGGAAACAAGGCAGCGATGGTGGTAGCTTCATGGAACGGATTGCGGTGAATCATAGATGGTGTGATTATTTCTTAACAAGTTCAACAACGTTGTTGACGTTGTAGAGCAAATATACACTTCTGGACCTATGTCCAGAAGTGTGCCAATAGCTGTCTATTGGCCCACTTTTCATTTTCAATTTCGTTTGGTCCTAGCTAAAATTTTATATTAGGTCCAGCAAAAAGTTTTTATGCAGTTATAAACCTAGCACATTCACAATTTCATTCAAGAGTCTTTTTTTTAATTTCGAACACAGAATTTAAAGAAACAAAAGACAAATTGGAGCCTGTTTGTTGATATCAAACAATCGAATACTAAGAAAACTTGATTTTATTGATTTACTTGGATTTAATTCTTGAAAAAGTGATTGATATCTTTGGTTTTGCAACAAACATTACTTATTCATAACATTAAGGTGAGGTTCCATCAATAATCTATGGATACTTCACCTGAAGTCGCCGCCCAAGCTGTGGCACTTATTCAGGCCGGACACAGCCAAAGAAATGTGAGTGCTCAACTTAATTTAAGTCGATCTGCGGTCCGAAATGTTTATCGGAGGTACCTAGAAACTGGCGGCTTTGTTCGTCGCCAAGGAATGCCACGATCTCGGGTCACAACTGAAAGGCAGGATCGATTCATCGTGATGACCAGCTTGAGAAATCCTCACCTTACCTCCATTGAGATACAAAACCAACTTCGCGACTTCCATGGAGTATCTGTGAGCGCTCGAACTGTTCGGAGAAGGTTAAAAGAACGCGATATGGTACCACACAAGCTAGCTAATGGGCCCAAACTAACGCCAGCCCACCCAACAGCGCGCCTTCATTTCGCACGCATTCATTTAAATTGGACATGGCAAGATTGGAGCCGTGTACTCTTTTCTGATGAGTCTAAAATTATGTAACATGGCAACAATGGAAGGAAGAAGGCCTACCGACGTAAGGGAGAGCGTTTCGCACAATGCTGCTTTGAAGAGAGGGTTGCTTATGGCGGTGGCTCATGGACTGTCTGGGGCGGTATATCCGCGAGCGGCAAAACTCAACTTGAGGTTGTTACAGGACCACGGCTGCCAACATTAAATGCTGACAGGTGCATTCGTGAGTGCTTAGAACCTCACGTGAGACCATACGCGGACTATGTGGGCCCAAATTTCCTTTTTATGCATGATAATGCAAGAGCCCATACGGCCGGCATCGTCATGGAATATCTTCTGACCAGCCAGAAGCCCAGACATGAACCACATTGAGCACATGTGGGACAAGCCAAAAAGACGTGTTAGGGCTCGTCAGCCAGTTGCCCAGATAATGCAGGAGTTGATAACTGCCATAGAAGAGAAATGGGAGATGATCCCTCAAAATTTCATAGAGCGGTTGATAAACTCTATGCCTATTTGTATGAGATCTGTGGTAGATGCCCATGGAGGCAACACGCGTTATTAAATTAAACCTTTATTTGATAAAACATGTTTAATATTCAAAATCAATTGCCTTTAACAAGGCGCATATCCGACTTGTTAGGCGTAGCTCCATGTCATATGATATTCCGAATTCAAATTTTAAACAATACGATCAAAAAAGATGGTAAAATGTATCAGATTTAAAACTGCATCAATAGTTTTTGTTCAATCTAGCAATCATATTTCGGTAGGGGCCATCAAAACCTAAACTCTAAGGTGGGCCAATAGATGTGTCCAGAAGTGTAATTTTCCAATACATTGAGCAATGTACTTGGTAATATACCTCGAAATTCTAATTTATCGAAATAGTTTGTTACGCAATTAGGGCGCGGATTCTAATGATATTTTATTTTCTAGATAGCCCTTAATACTATATTAGTTTTTAGGGTTACTACTACTATTAACAATATTTCCCAACGGAAACCCCCTAAAACACAAAATATAGAATTACTAGAATCAGCCGCTACCCCTCTCGAGGCAGTAAATAAAGTAAATAAATACTTCTCCACTATTGGCAAACAATTGGCTGACGACATAATAAAAAACCCTGAAAGACAAACTAATCCTAATGTACGTATGAACGCTGCGCACCCACCAGTCTCATCCTTTGTACTACTTAATACCGACCCTGACGAAGTAGCATCTGTAATAATCAGCCTAAAATCTGACAGCGCTGCCGGCTGGGATAAAATCCCCATAAGTTTCTTAAAGGCTGCCAAGTCCATAATCTCACCAATAATTTCCACCTTGTTAACCTCTGCTTTGAGTTAGGAATTTTTCCTACTGCTCTGAAACAAGCTGTAATAACACCTGTGTTCAAGAGTGGAGACAGAACTGATCCATCTAACTATAGGCCGATCTCCGTCCTCCCGTCCTTGTCTAAAGTTGTCGAAAGATTAATAAATAAACGCCTATCTAGATATTTAACCAAAAAACCACTTTATTTCACCCTCACAGTTTGGCTTTACACAGGGAAAGTCAACGGAGGATGCAGTACTCGCCCTCACATCTATAGTTACTGAAAAAGTGGACAGTCGAGCTATGTGTTTAGCGGTCTTTCTAGACCTCAAAAAAGCCTTCGATACAGTCTCTGTCCCCACACTTTTGCACAGGTTAGAGGACATTGGTATAAGAGGATTGCAACTTAATCTTTTCAAAGAATACCTGAGCGAGCCCAGGTACGTTGTAAAAATGGGATCGGTGATTAGTTCCGAAGAAATAGTTACCTATGGAGTCGGACAAGGCAGCGTGCTCGGCCCAACGCTGTTTCTCATTTATATAAACAGCTTATGCAGCATGAATATCGAAGGTGCCCACATATTCTCACATGCTGATGATACGGCAATCGTTTTCTCGGGAGAAACTTGGGACAGCGTCGGTCCCCTCGCCGAACGTGGTCTGGCTACGGTAGCTACCTGGCTCGATCACAACCTTTTAACCTTGAATATTTCAAAGACAAACTACATTTGTTTCTCCATAGACAACCGTACCCAACCATCACTAGATCTCCAGATTAAAATCCATACCTGCTCCGACCCCACTAACACCGGCTGCTCTTGTTTAAAAATCGAAAAAGTAAATAGTACTAAGTACCTAGGAGTTATGCTTGATCAGAGATTGTCATGGCACTTGCACATAGAACTAATAATGAACAGAGTTCGGAAATTAATCTGGACATTCAAATCTCTTCGACACATTACCACTAAGGATCTTATTAAGCAAATCTATGTCTCTTTGGGATAATCCATATTGATGTACTGTTTACCAATTTGGGGTGGAGCCACAAAAACAAAATTTTTAGAGCTAGAGAGGGCACAGAGGGCTTCTTTAGACCAATTAGATTCCCCACTGAAAGCTTATACGTAACTTCGCGACTTTTGTCTGTAAGGAAACTATATATACTGCAGATAATATTGAAATGACATAAATCCCTCCCCTTTGACACTTCCAGAACACAATCCAGAAGAAAAGATAACGTTGCTCCAGAACGCTCTGTCAAAACGACATTTGCTGCAAGGCAATATACTAAACAGTCTTGTCACTTATATAATATTCTAAATAAAAAATGTAACATATACTCTAAGACATACCGCGATTGCAAACAAATTCTGACAGAATGGCTGACCAGTAAAAGTTACGAAGAAATCGAGATTGTTCTACACACACCCACGTAAACTGAAAACCAAACCAGTAAACAAATAATACAAACACTCACGCAACTTGCTTTTTTACTTCACATACTCTCACACACACACACACACCCTCTCACACACACACACACACACACACACACACACACACACACACACACACACACACACACACACACACACACACACACACACACACACGCGCACGCACACACGCAAGCACGCACGCACGCACGCACGCAAGCACGCACGCACGCACGCACGCGCGCACGCACTCTATCTCTAATAAATATTATACAGTATGTTACGAAAACCCTGTCCGACCCATAAGGATAATAAAGGTTAGGTAAACACATGACCAAATATAATATAAAATTTTACGTAATCATCATAGTACCAATACAAATGAATTTTGAAATAATCTTTTTTTGCCGCGAATTAATTCCAATTTCCCCGAAATTTGGTAATTTTTAAAAAGTGACAACACCGGTATTATTATGAGCGAATAGCGATGCGACCACGTGCCGCATGCCCTGCCGCCCGCCCCCCGCGGACGGCAGGCGAAGGGTGGTTATCGCGCCTTTATTAAGTTACCTCTTATTGCGAAATAATATTTATTTTTTTAGGGGGATTTTTTTTTTTAAGTTTAGCCCGGTTTTGTATGCATTAGTAGAATCAGTTATCGATACCTAACAACGCCTTCACGGGTCGGACAGGGTTTTTGTAACATACTGTATAGTATTATTATAATATATGTAATAATCTAGAAATTGTAAACTGGAGGAGCGGAATCACTTAACACAAGCAAACAATTTGCTTAAAAGGTGACTCCAAACATAACGTTGATATTATTTACATATGTGTTGAAAATAAACATTTTTTTTTTTATTTAGGGTTCCGTTGCCAAATGGCAAAAAAACGGAACCCTTATAGATATCGTCATCTCTGTCTGTCCATCTGTACGTCAGTCCGTCCGTATGTCAGAGCCATGTTTTTCCGAAACTATAAGAGCTATACTGTTGACACATGGTAGGTAGATGTATTCTATGTACCGCATTAAGATTCAGATGCAAAAATAAAAAAAAATAATAAGTAATAAATATTGGGGGCTCCCCATACTCAGAACTGAAACTCAAAAATTTTTTTTCATCAAACACATTCGTGTGGGGTATCTATGGGTAGGTCTTTAAAAATGATATTGAGGTTTCTAAATTTTTTTTTTTTTCTAAATCGAATAGTTTGCGTGACAGACGCTTCCAAAGTGGAAAAAAGTAGGTCCCCCCCTCCTCTAACTTCTAAAATAAGAAAATGAAAAATCTAAAAAAAAAACATATGATGCACATTAATATAAAAACTACCAACGAAAATTGTTTTGAACGAGATCTAGTATCACTTGGCCGGTTTTTTTAAAATATGGCCTGCTCGAAACGTAGGTGAATAGCGCAACAAATATTAAGTATTGACTTTCAATGAAGTGCATTTGGATTTTGGAATGCGTTACGAAATTATTCTGCGTTATCTACATAATGGCGCCGATTTCCTTGTTTACAAACTAAACCAATTTTAAGTTATGTGCATCTTTTTCTTTCCATTCCGTTAAGATAAGGATAGAAGATATCATTTTAATTTTAATCCTGTCAAATTAAGATACTCCATAGACAGTTTAGACGTGATTATAAACATGGCGACTAATAATACGCCAGTTTACGTCAGGAGCGCACTAATTTGACAGGTCTAAACTGACATTTCATCTTCTGTTCTTTCTCAACGAAATGAAAAGAAAAGATGTACATAACGGCACGATTTCGATCCCTTTTTAACAAGTGTCTCCTCGGCCAGAAAATGCATGAGCCGTGACTTTTTTGGTTGAGACTTTTATGTACGAGTATGTTACGATTTTTTTCTTTTTTTTAAACCTTTGTTATCTTAAGCTGGAATGTTATATTGCTTGTTTTTTAATTTTTGTTTTATTCTTGTAGTGTCTGTTTTTTTTTTATTTTTTATAAGCTAGGTAGCTGTGTTGTGTTGTCCACACTATCTCTGTACAGTCTGTTTTTTATAAGTGATGACTTATAATTGGCTGTCAATCTGACATATATATTATTTATTCTGTTTGTTTTAGCTGTGAGTTGTCCATAGTTAATAAATAAATAAATAACTTAAAATTAGTTTAGTTTGTAAACAACAGAATCGGCGCCATTGACTCAAGTTGTTGTACTTAGTCGGTGCTTATGTTCATAGCCCATCGTTTGATTTCCAAAAAGAGGCAAAGCGGTAAATGCCTAGTATAGAGAATTTTTATTAGGATTTTGATGTCCTGTAATCCCATAAATTCTAAGTAGGAATAAGCTCGATTAAAGTTAGGTAACAGAATATTGTTATCAAGGCATTGGCGCCGATTTTCTTGTTTCCAAATTAAACTAAATTTAAGTTAACTGCATCTTTTTCTTTCCATTTCGTTCCTTGTCCGATGAAGGCCAGCCCGCGCCGCAGCTGAGCCACTAAATATACTTTCCCAACTATGACCTCTGAGTTTGTTTCGGACGTTTCCATCCCTTGCTGTTCTCTCCAGCGACGCCCTAAGCCGAGGTTCGTACCCCACAGGGGGTGCCCTTAGTGCGCAGTCGCTTAGTTTTTAGTAGCCCTGGCTGGAGGCTTTAAATTCATTTATGGCATCCACAGGAAAGCCCGGTTAAGTAGTCACGGCCTCTCAAGGTCAACTACGAGATGCCATATCAAAAAAAAAAAAAACCGTTTCGTTAATTTAATCCTGTCAAATTAGGATACTCCATAAACAGTTTAGACGCGATTATAAACATGGCTGCTAAAAATACGCTACTTTAGGTCTGACGTTTAAACTGACATTTTATCTTCTGTCCTTTTCTCATAGAAATGGAAAGAAAAAGATGCATTTAACTTAAAATTAGTTTAGTTTGTGAACAACAGAATCGGCGCTAAGACGGTAATGTACTCCATTCGACTTTTTTACACTTAATTTGACCGATTTTGACTTCTATTCCCTTGACATAATGATGGTATTAAAAGCAAAAAAAAAGTGATTAGGGTGAGATGTCCAACAGTGAACCAGTGGTACACATTGAGCCACCGTTCTTACTTTGTAAATGCTTCGTTTCCAAACCGTGCTTGGACACGAATATACTCAGTTTTTACTGCGCCGCCTGCTGGTAAGTCGGGAACTAGCTAGCGTCAAAGACGTCCGTGTGGCGGATCGCAATACGATTTTCGGCGATAAAACGCAATAAAAAACAAGTATTACCTTTTCGTATTACTTCTGTTATGCGTACTTTTATTATGTGACATTTATTATACCTAATATAGCGTTTATTTGGCTATCATATGCAACTAAAATCACTACAGTAACTCTTTTCATTTGTTTTTAACATCACCTTAAACGTTGAATGGTGGGTGTAGTACACAGTGAACCGCAAACATAGTAATAAAATTGTTCTTGTTGTAGCATAGGGCGAATCAAAGCAGCGCCTAGGAAAATTGGAGGCCACACAAAAGAACTCATGTTGCAAGCCATGTTGCTAGTAAAAGATGGACGTTTCATATTTAAAAATAAAAAACATTGTCAAAAACATTTAATTAATAAAGTTGATTACTTAGTAACATTTACAAGGCGTTTTATTGCTTTACCTTAGTTTTGTAGTATAAATAGTCATAATTTATTGTAAAATAAATAAGAAGCTTCACTGAGTACATATTGGTTCACTGTTGACCTGGCCCCGGTTCAGAGTGTCCCACGTGGTGGACTCAGTGAGCCATTTGCCATCTTTTAAAAAAACTTATATATATACTATCTTGTTGCGTTTGGTTCTAAAATGAATATGCAAAATTATAGCCAGATATATGGAAAGTCCTCTAGTAAAAAAAAATCTTCATTATCTTTAGAAACAGCTGAGCTATGAATGTGCAACTTTTTCATGGTTCACTGTTGGACACCTCACCCTACAATAAGTAGGTACCTACCAATTTAACGATGGTATAAAAAACAAAAAGATGTGATTATAATAAGTACCAACTTCTTACTTCAGTTGCTGTTTGTCGTACAACCAATGCACCAAGTCAAAATCGAATGAACGACCTGTAATAAAGTTGTGTTTAAATATCTAATCTTATTCCGAATGGAGTATAGAAACTGCAAAATTACTAGCAAAACATAACGTGTCTAAAAGCGCCATCTAGTACACAATGGGAAAACTAATTAATAAAAACAATTTTAATGCCCTCTCTGTGCACAGAATAGAACTAAATGGCTTGAACATTATTAAAGCGCCATCTAGTGAGGAATACCTATACTTGTGCAAATGTTTTTCACCACTTGGAATATTAGTTCTGCTACTCGACGCTAGATAGCGAACATGTAATTAAAATACAAAAGCTATCTTTATCAGGGCTGTTCTATTAAGTACTTCGCGCTTCATTGTTAATGTTACCTATTGATAAAACCATAATATACACCACTTACTTTACGAAAATATGATAGTTGCTCTTTAATTATGTAAAACCAAACAACAATAATAATAGTTTTTATGTATTTTTTAAATATTTAAAAATGTAAATTAATATGTAGAAAATAAACTAAAAAATCATTTACAAATATAAAAAAATAATAATAACATTTTTTTATATTTGTAAATGATTTTTATGTAGAAATATTTAAAAATGTAATTTATACGCAAATAAAATAAAAAAGGATTAATAATAATAATATTAATAATCTTTATTTCAAAAATCAACAATCCATTTTGTCCATCTCAATCAGACATAAAAAAAGAAATATAACAATTAAGTACCACACTATGCATTTTGAGACAATACAAGATGGCCAATCAGAAAACCAATTTCATTAAAGCCTAAAAGTTTAATATCCTGTGACACCTCAACAGATAATTCATACTTCATCTATCATTTGTAACAAACATTATTAGAATTTAGTGGAATACAACACGTGCATGGAGCCATTTAAAAGTAAATTAACTTGAACTGACGTTCATTGTAGATACATTATGGTGTTCTGTTATATGTAGGGGATAATTATGTTTAACAGTACCTAAAAGTACATAAATTCGTTAAGTATGACACACGTGATATGCTGTATATACATACAAAATCAGATTGGGGTAATATTAATGGCCTCCTTACAATTTTAAGGGATAATTATGTAAGTTAAGTGTATGCTAATTATGCATATCTACGTTTTTCATATTTTACAGACACAAGGAACACCTTATAAGTGTTTGTAGGTACTTAATATTTTATGAGTTAATTTTACGTTTTTTTTTTTACAGATAGTAGTCACCATACACAGTGATCAACGGCATGAGCGTACCCAGGGGAACCCGCTACGATCTGGACGAAGCGTTTCACCTCGTCTTGTAGGTACTTATACTGCGTAGATCGAGGCACTCGAAAAATTTGCCTGACGCGGCCTTCCCATCTGCTTACAATTTAAGAGTCTTCAAAGCTCAAAGCTCGGTGTTAAGCCATAACATCGGCCGCCGGCAGAAGTTACCACCCACCAGACAAAGCCTTGCCGCCAAGCGATTTGTCGTGTTCCGGCATGATGTCTGGTGAAGCCGTACGGAGGACGGGTCTGAGCAGTTGTGTTGCGATGTGTGCCGGGTACGATGCGCCTAATGTTGTTGTGTTGGGAGTTTGGTCGTGGAGGGTCTTCAGATCAATCTCCCTTTGGCGCAGCATCGTTGATCGTGTTGTTGGGTTTAACATTGCATCACCTCGCTCAACTGCCGTCTTCCTTCCTATTCGCTCAGTTTTTCTGAATGAATAGGCTCGTAATAAACTAGCGCGCTTTACCATCAACGATCGCATCACTGCTTACCATCAGGTGGGATTGCGGTCAAGCGCTAGTTTATAATTATTAAAAAAAAATACACAACTAGTGCTAGCTAGCTTTACCATCAATGATTGCATCACTGTTTATAATTTTTTTTTTGTTGGGATGGGAAATCATCAAATGTCTTCTCCCGCTCTGGGCGGAGCGGATGGGCGTGTCAGACTTTTACTGACTACAACCCACCCTAGTTCCTTCAGTTGCCTGTGTGTCAGGGTCACAGATTCTTTTTTAACCACCTCGCCACCCTGACCCAGGAGGCATCGGTCTTCGTGAACCCCGTCACGATGTGCTGACATTTCATTGAGGCTTCTAAGTCCACCAAACATACCTATCAATAAGATGTAGGTAGTTTCCATCTCTGAAAGTAGGTAAATAACACTAACATACCTACCTGCTTATATGTATAAAAAGCCAACATCAAAACCTATTTAGTATAAAACTACTTTAACCATAATTACTTGAGATCCAATTACGTTGTTAGATGTTATGCGTGATTACAAGTAAATTACAACGATTCGGTTTCAACGAGCAGTAATGATGAGTTGATGGCGGCCACAATGTATATAGGATGTATAGCTGATGAAATTGGTCGTCTGCGTGAAGACTACGTCGAGACGTTTAGTTCACTAGTGAGGGGGCGGTGTCGATAAAATTAAACATTGGCCCCTTTAAACATAAACCTTGTTAAAAGTAGTCATTAGCGACTGTTCAACCATACATTTTTGACGACGTCACTTAAATTTAATAATTGTTTATGAATAAACCTTCGGATGAGGTTTATAACAAGTTGCCCGTTTTTGTTGACTGGAAGAATAATACTTAGATCCCATAAACGATATCTCGCAATGGTATTTTATGTAATGTATTTTTGTTGTGTAATAAAGTGTCTAAGTATATATAAACTAGTTGCTATTAGTCGAGAGGCTAAGACTTTAATATTTTTAAGGATTTTCCTTCTCTGGGACGAAAGCGAATGTTGTCAGGGAATAATATGAAAATAAAAAAATAAGATAGGTACTCCATAGGTAATTTAGACGTAATTAAAAATATGTAAATTTACGTCAGATGCGGGCAAATTTGACAGGACTATATTAATATATAGGTATCTTCTGTCCTTTTCTTAATGAAATAGAAAGAAAAAGATGCACTAAACTTAATTCACTTTAGTTTGCGAACAAGAGAAAAGAGAATTAGGGCCATTATCTCTTGAACTCAGAATTGAAATAAGTATTTTGAATGTAGAAGGCTTCATACTTACCATATATATTCGAAACTTACCCATTAAACGATTTAAAAAGTATATAAAGGCCAAACTTTGCAAAAAAGGGTATTATAAAATCACAGATTATTTAGAAGACAAAAAAGCTTGGGACTGAGCTGTTCGCTCTGATAAGCATTGTTATTAGCAATATGCGTAATTATAAGGTAAATTATTGTAAACATTCTCATTTTTAATGTCTGGACTTGAAAAAAGACGATGATCCCTGAGTTTGTTTCGGCTATTTCTTCTCAGAGGTAGTCAGTTAGGAAATGCCGGCTTCATCTAGTTAAAAAAAATATATATGACGTGTAAAAGTGATCGGTGATCCTACTTGCTTAATAAACGATTTCATTTCATTTCATTTAATTTCATTTCATTTCAATTAAATATCTTAATTCCGTACTTTAAAAAAATAAAATTTTCTGATTTTTTCCTAAAAATATGACAAAGAATATAAAACTATTAATTTAACCCAAGCAAGTTAGCAGATCTTAACTTACGGAATCCAAGAAGTAACACGATTAAACAAATCGATGTCGATACTCGATACCGCACTGCCCTGTCGATTGTAAGAATGAGATGCCATAGAGTTAAATCCGTTTCCCGCCATCGCACAATCTGTAACGCTCACCGACCAATCGCGAGCGCGGAGGGCGTTGCGCGACCACCAGCCACCGCCACTGATTGGCTAAAAATATTAAACGGGTTGCTCATAATAAAAAAGACAAAAAAAAAAAAATGTATCGCAGAGTAAACCTTACAATTGAGTGCCACTTTTTGCTCGTGTTAAATTGATGAAAAAAGACTAGGAAAAATTGGTTCAGAGATGTAATACAAAATGATTTATTATAGCCGTCTCTCAACTTTTTAACTTATTGGACATTAATGACTTTTGATTTTCCACGTTATTTTTAAAATTCGTTGTACTTTTTGTATTTATAGAAATTGTGTTGCCAGTTATTTGGATATCTAATTTGGTTGATTTAAATGCAACGTAGAATTGTAAATAAATTTTACTGTTCCGTTTCAACAGTATAAGTGTGTCGTCATTTTTCTGTCAATTTATCTAATTTTACGGAGCAGATATTGAAATTGAAGCTAAGTATATTACTTTTTATGCACTTTTATGTAACGTCGAAGTCTATTAGCTGAAAAATGGCACGGTATATTCGTGAATATTTTATTCTTGATTGACGAAGGGAATAGATTTTCGATCTTTGTTAGGTTAAAGTTGGAGTCTCTATCCAGAATTATACTGCTTTTCATTTATCGTTTAGGTAACTAGTATTTTCATAAAAATTAAAGGCCAAATTTTTAAGAACTCCTTACAAATCACCAAATAAATAGTTTAATAGTTCATAGTTCTTACGAAAAATAGCCCGAAGAAGTGTCTATAGCCACTACAACCCGTTCAGATCGATACAATTGACTTTGTTAATGACACAGTAGTTGTTAGCAGCGTTTAAGCTGACACCTTGTCCGCACGACATTCGGTAATTTGGTGGCCGGTCGGGAGCAGGTCGATGGCCGTCACGGACTGTCTGTTAGGACACTTTGGCAGATGTCTCACCGCGGCTGGAAAAGTGACTGTCTCAATGATTTTCTCGTTTAAGAAACGTAGAAAGGATTATCGGTCCCGTGTAAGTCTTCTTGTTCGTGTCTATGGCACGACTGAATTTTACTGTTCTATGCCTATTTTGAACTGCGGCAGGGGTGGTATCGCCCGCCACTTACTAATTGTAGGTTATAGGTTCGAACCCCATCAGGCGCTCTCTTCATCTTTTTCCCAGTCTATAAAAGTCCACTGCTGGACAAAGGCCTCCTCAAGGCTTTCATTCCATTGAGGGGATTGGTTGGGGATCGCAGTAATTTCATATTCCACAGGAGAAACGCTGCTGCCCGTTTCCCTGGCGAGAGTAGGTACAGGCGCTTTTTTGTGTAAATTATTACAACACTATCGCTCTCATAACTGTGAAGAAAAACATCGTGAGGAAACCGGCTTGTTCTAAAGACAAAAATTCGAAAACATTTGACATCTACTAATTTTTTTTTTTTTTTTTTTACCCATTAGGGAAGGCTATAGTCGTTCCACCATATCGCCTAGTCTTTCGTTCTTTGTTTTCTTTCGTAATAATTTTTCAATAAAATGTCTTTCGTATTAGGGTATCTTATGACATCTACTAACCTACACTGGGCCTGTGTGGTAGTTTACTTTTTTTTTTAAATAATTATAAACTAGGTAGCGCTTGACTGCAATCCCGCCTGATGGTAAGCAGTGATGCAATTGTTGATGGTAAAGCGCGCTAGTTTATTAAACCCATTCACTTAAAAAACTTAGTGAATAGGAAGGAAGACGGCATAACATGTTCAAATTACTAACACCACGCGAACGAAGTAGCTGGCGACCGCTAGTAAATAAATAATATCCATGCTTGGCAGGCGGGTTGGGGATCGCAGTAATTTGATATTCCACAGGAGAAGCACTGCTGCCCACTTCCCTGGTGAGAGTTTCCTCCCTCTGCCAACCCATATCCTCGCGTGGGTGTCGTAAGAGCCGTTAAATTAAAGTTATTAACTTTTTTTTTAACAATTATAAACTAGCACTTGACCGCAATCCCGCCTGATGGTAAGCAGTGATGCGATCGTTGATGGTAAAGCGCGCTAGTTTATTAAGAGCCTATACACTCAGAAAAACTGAGCGAATAGGAAGGAAGACGGCAGTTGAGCGAGGTGATGCAATGTTAAACCCAACAACACGACCAACGATCCTTTTTTTTTTTTTTTTTTTTTTTTTTCCCGGGGTGGAAATCCTCATAGGATGCCCGCCGCCCTGGGGTGGGCGACGGGGTATGTCAGACTTTTACTGACTAAAACCACCCCGGTGTGTCTTCTATCACGAGCGCACGTGGGGCCGCGGGAGTCTAAATTCTTCCACGGCCCCACCCTCGTGCTGGCCCGGTCTGTCCGGGCCTCGTCTCCTGCACGGGGTAGTGGGGTGTTAAACTACCCCGTGCATCGCCTCAAAGGCGCGCGCCGACACTCGCGCGCGCCTCCGCCTCGGGGTCCATCAATGGGGGGCGGGGACTTCCCCATGTCCCTCGCCCCTGGACCCATTCATGGGGGGCGGAAGAGGGCGTTATCCGCCCTTCCTCGGCGCCCGGTGCGTCTTCTACGGCCCGGGAAGGGAGTTGATATCTCCCTCTCCCGTTCCGCAGCTTCCTTCTGCGACATTACGTCCTCGCAGAAGGACACCACCGCGTCCCACGACTCTGAGCTGCCGACCATCCTCCGCACTACTGCCGGCAGCGTCAGGTCGCCTCCTACTTCATTTGTGAGGACACGGCGCTGCTCCTCCCAAGCTACACACTCGGAGAGCGTGTGCTGCGCCGTGTCCTCCCCGCATTGGACGCAGTGGTGGCACCGAGCGTCCGGCTCCCTGCCTAAGCGACGCAGGTACTTGCCGAAGCAGCCATGCCCCGACAGCACCTGCGTCACCCTGAACGACAGGGAGCCGTGCCTCCTCCCGAGCCAGTCGTCGAGTACTGGCCGGATCGCCTCGACGGTAGCGAGGCCGGCGGTAGGGCGCATAAGCCTCTGCCGCCAGTCCGCCACCAGGACCTGACGGAGCTCCTCTCGGCGCAGCTCGATCTGCCGCTGCACCGGACTGGAGCCCCGTGTCCGCTCTTCCTCGCGCCATCGGTACAATGACGCGAGTACTTTCGCCTCTAGGTCCCAGGGCGGGGATCCGGCCAGGACGCAAGCCGCCTCGTAGGATATCGTGCGATACCCGCGGACGACCCTGACGGCCATCGCCCTCTGCGGCTTGCGCAGAATGGCGAGTGTTCCGGCCGTCAGGTCCATCGCCCACACAGGGGCCCCATACAGGGCCATGGACCGCACGATTCCCACGTACAACCGCCTACAGGCGGCGCTCGGGCCCCCCATGTTGGGAAGCAACGTTGATAGTGCGCCCGCTGCACCCATCAGCTTGGGCGCCAGCCGCCGGAAGTGGGGTCCGAAATCCCACCGGCTGTCGAGCACCAATCCCAGGTACTTCATGGTGAACTCGACAGCTATCCGGGCCCCACTGACCACGATATGTGATCCCGGCGCCGGCGCACGCCGGGGGCCATGGAAAACCATGGCCTCCGACTTGTCAAGGGCCACCTCCAGGCCCAGGCGCCGGATGCGGTTCACCACCTGTGACACCGCAGCCGTGGCTATCAACGTCGCTTCCCTGTACGAGCTCCCCCGGGCAGTGACAAGCGTGTCGTCCGCATAACACGTCAAGTCGGCGCCCGACGGGAGCTCGCCTCTCAGCACCCAGTCGTAGCCGATGTTCCACAGGAGCGGTCCCAAGACCGATCCCTGTGGAACACCGCACGACATTTGGTGCCGACCGGCACCGTCACGTCCCCGATAGATGACGCATCTGTCCTCCAGATAAGCCCCTACTATGCGGCGGAGGTAGGGAGGCACCCGATGGTATTTCAGGGCCTCCCTAATACAGCTCCAGGGTAGGGTGTTAAAGGCGTTGGAAATGTCTAAAGACACCGCCAACACCACCCCACCCCGGGACACCGTATCCTCCGCCAGGGCTCTCACGCGCATGATGGCGTCTATGGTGGAGCGCCCCCGACGAAAACCGTACTGTTTGTCGTCCAGGTTCGGCCCCTCTCCGCACAAGTGGCCGACGAGGCGATCTGCGATTATGCGCTCAAAAAGTTTGCCCGCCTCGTCGAGCAGCACTATGGGCCGATACGCGGACGGCGAGTCCGCGGGGCGCCCCTCCTTCCTGAGCAGGACCAGCTTCCCCTCCTTCCACACACTGGGAAACTGACCCTGCTCGAAGCATGCCGTGAAGAGCCCCCTCAGCTGGGGCTCTAGCTCCTTCAGAGCAAGGACGAGAGCTCGGCCAGGAACTCCGTCGGGTCCGGGCACGACCAACGATCCTGCGCCAAAGGGAGATTGATCTGAAGACCCTCCACGACCAAACTCCCAACACAACAACATTAGGCGCATCGTACCCGGCACACATCGCAACACAACTGCTTAGACCCGTCCTCCGAACGGCTACCTATAAAAATCGGAACTATCTATAAAAATTGTATTTATTTATTTATTCCATCACACATAAAATGTACAGAGGCGGACTTAATGCCTAGCAGCAAAGTGTGCCTCGTGGCTGAACCAAAAAGGTCCAGTTCAGCAAAAATGCCAGACAACTAGTGCCTGACGCTGGTTTTCAACTGAACCTGATGTGAGGTAAAGTGACGGATGTAAATCAGTTTTATACAAATAACGTGTGTATGCATACTTAAATAAAAATAAATACATGATAAAAAAGATATACATAACTTAATATTAGTTTACATCAGTAGGCCTAGTATAAGTTTTCAATACGAAACTCGTTCGATCGTATCGAGCGCGTTTGACTCAGCGATTGGCCCGCTTCAAGTTTGTAAGAACTCTCAACCAATGAGAGCGCCAAACGCGCTCGATGCGTATGATCGAGTCTCTTAATGAAAACTCATACTAGGCCTACAGGAGTGCACTAATTTGACAGCTCTAAACTGACATTTTATCTTCTGTCCTTTTCTTAACGAAATGGAAAGAAAAAGATGCACATTACTTAAAGTTAGTTAAGTTTGTGAACAATAGAATCGCGCTCTTATGATAAATCACCTTAAAGATTAATTTTATAATATCACAACTCGTCGATGATAACTTTATAAAATTACTAGCTTTCCGCCCGCGGCTTCGCCCGCGTTAACTTTGGTTATATCGCGCTTTTTAGATTTCTCTCGGGAATATCAATTTTTTTCGGGATAAAAAGTACCCTATTATTTAATCCGGACTTCTAACTTTACGTCTGCAAAATTTCAAAGCAATCGGTTCGGGAGTTACGGCGTGAAAGTGGTACAAACAAACTCACTTTCCGATGTATAATATTAGTAAGGATATATTTGGTGTACACATACAAATATTCCAGTAATCTCCCTTGGGAACTTGATGTTTTTTTAGGACCAAAAGTAGCCTATGTTACTCTCCATCTTTTCAACTAACTGTATGCCAAAAATCAGGTCGATTGATTGCTTAGCTACGGCGTGAAGGAAAGACAAACAAACAAACACACTTTCACATTTATAATATTAGTATGGATTTCTAAAAACATGAAAAAGTTATAAGTAGTTGCGAAATTTATTTAGTGACTCATTGCGTAGAAGGAATTATCTAGATTTGTTACAAAATGAAGCAAAAAATCGAAGTCATGTGACATCTAGTACCAAACTGTATCTGCTAAGCGGAGAGGAGTTCGCCAGCACTGTGAACATTACATAATTGGGTTTGTTTACACCTTCAATAGCTACTTTTGGAACAGACTATACTCACCTAATACTTAGTTACTGGCGGTCGCACAAGTAACAAAAAGCCTTAAAATTATAGAAGAACAAAAAATTAAAACAAATCTGCAAGTTTTAGCTTCTAGTTATCCTTAACTTGAACACCATGTTAAAGGACCAAGAATGTCACTTGAACAATAGAGAATAGGAACAAAAAGTAACGTAACACAAGACATTACAATTCTCTCTAACATTTGATTACTTGCGCAATTTATTTTGGTAAGATAAGAGTCGCCGTGAACTTGCGCCTAACTTACTACAACGGATAACTTGAATACAGACGTTGAAAGAGCAGGCTGGAGGCACACCGGGAGTGGTTGACATAAGTTTCATGATGGAATAAAAAGGTTGTCTGTAAAAGATCGCTCTTAGCGATAAGACCGCCCATTGGAAAATCTTCATATTTATATTCAGTAATTTATATAGTGTACATAATAAAGTTAATTTATTTTATTTTATTCTATTTGTGATTATATCCAAATGAAAGACATATTAGCTTTTATAGTTTTTTTTTGTGATGTTGTATTTTTATTGATAAATAAATAAATACATACGGACAAATCACACAGATTGAGCTAGCCCCAAAGTAAGTTCGAGACTTGTGTTATGGGATACTAACTCAACGATACTATATTTTATAATAGATACATATATAGATAAACACCCAAGACCCAGGCCAATCAGGAAAAGATCGTTTTCCATCATGACCTGGCCGGGGATCGAACCCGGGGCCTCCAATTTGAAACAATTTGGTTTTACAAAGGGTCGTTCAACTACCGATGCGGGCGTGGCGTTGCTAAAGAACATATTTGGGGCCTGGGAGGAATCGCAAGATGCTCTTGGTATTTTTTGTGATTTGTCCAAGGCCTTTGATTGCGTACATCATGATACTCTTATTAGGAAACTGTACCATTATGGTTTGAGGGACAGAGCTCTCGACCTTCTGACTTCTTATCTGAATAATCGAATTCAGAGGGTTGATGTTAATGGCAACAAATCTGCAGGATCTGAGGTCACCATGGGCGTTCCGCAGGGCTCAATTCTAGGTCCTTTCTTGTTTTTAATTTATATTAATGACTTACCTCATCACGTGAGGGATAATCACAACATAGTATTGTTCGCGGATGACACTTCTCTTATTTTTAAAGTCAAGCGTCAGCTAGCAAATTTTGACGAAGTTAACAATGCACTTTCGAAAGTTGTCCATTGGTTTAATGTAAATAACCTTCTTTTGAATGAAAAAAAAACTAAATTCATTAAATTTTCTACGCCAAATGTCAGGCAGTTAAGTACCAATGTTCAACTGAATGGAGTAGAGTTGATCCCTGTCGAGTCGACAGTTTTTCTTGGATTGACTATTGACTCCAAGTTACAATGGGGTCCTCACATTGAGAAGCTGTCGGGTAGACTCAGTTCTGCCGCTTATGCTGTTAAGAAAATTAGACAGATAACTGATGTGAATACAGCCAGAATTGTTTATTTTAGTTATTTTCATAGTCTTATGACTTATGGGATTCTTCTCTGGGGAACTTGTGCGGACATCAATACCATCTTTGTTTTACAGAAAAGGGCTGTTCGAGCCATTTACAACCTTGGTCCTAGAGATTCTCTTAGAGAAAAATTCAGAGAGGTGAACATTCTGACTGTAGCTTCGCAATATATATTTGAAAATCTTATGTATGTACATAAAAATATATCTAATTTTAAGAAAATAAGCGATATTCATAATATAAATACCAGGAACAAACACAATCTTGCTGTACATCACACTCGTCTCCACAGAGTAGGCAACTCGTTCATGGGTCAATGTATACACTTTTACAACAAGCTTCCCATGGACATTCGAAACTTACCCATTAAACGATATAAAACCTATATAAAGGCCAAACTTTGCAAAAAGGGGTATTATAAAATCTCAGATTATTTAGAGGATAGAGAGGCTTGGGACTGAGCTGCTCGCTCTGTTAAGCATTGTTATTAAGCAATATGCGTAATTATAACGTAAATTATTGTAAACATTTTCATTTTTAATGTCTGGACTTTAAAAAAGACGATGATCCCTGAGTTTGTTTCGGCTATTTCTTCTCAGAGGTAGTCAGTTAGGAAATGCCGGCTTCATCTAGTTTAAAAAAAAAAAAAAGAAGAAAAACAAAAACATATGACGTGTAAAAGTGATCGGTGATCCTACTTGCTTAATAAACGATTTCATTTCATTTCATTTCATTTCATTTCATTTCATTTCATTTCCACGTCGCAGGCAGGCGTGTTGACCGCTGCGCCACGGAGACCGACAAAGTATAAGTAAAAACTACTTGAATATAGGTATCAAATATCAATGCCCGTGTCACAATAAACAGTTATGCTTTATATAAGATATCACTCAACCTCTTGACTATTACATAAATGAAAAGTAGACAAAAGTAAGAGTTGTAGGTTTTTGATAGACTGAGTGTTTTGTTTGTATGTTGTCGATATGTGAAATGTGGACTCTGTTAACATTGCAGCGGCAATCGTTGTAATAACTGATCTTATAGCGGAGTGGCTCCCTTTGCGTTTCCAGCACCCCAATTGCGTAACATACTATTACTTTCAGTTAGTATCATTTTGAAGCTTATTGCTAGTCCATTGGTCCGAAAAATGTCTCTATTCTCTGTCTAAATGTCTATGCATGTTGTTCAACTGTCAGAATGAAACCCATTGCTACTGAGTGTGTTATGTAATTACCCTACAACCCAGGGATTACTCCCTCCTTGCTATGCATGCCGTGTGCACGCATAATTAATAATCTTTTCTAGCAGCCTAGATTCTGTTACTGATGCCATATCACTATACGAAAAGCCACTTTTGTTCTGAAAGGTATACACATGACCAAATAAAATATGAAATTTTACATAATCATCATAGTGACAATACTAATGAATTTTGAAATAATCTTTTTTTTCCCGTGAATTAATTCCAACTTCCCCAAAATTTGGTAATTTAAAAAAAGTGACAACACCATTTGTGAAGGAGCGAATAGCGATGCGACCACGTGCCGCCTGCCCTGCCCCCCTTCACCCGCGCTTGCCTACCCCTCATGCATTAAGTTACCTCGCTTTTTCGAAGTAGGTAATATTTATTTTTTTAGGGGGATTTTTTTTTAAAGTTCAGCCCAGCTAGGCATTATTAGAATCAGTTATCGATACCTTATAATATCTTCACGGATCGGACAGGGTTTTCTTTACATATTGTATAAAACTAAACAAAACAAAATATTACGTCACATCTTTTAAAAGTAGTTTCGTCTTGAAAGAAGCATAGTACATTCACGCCTCAGTACACCATAGCCCTAACACATAATACCGAGCCTCGTATACCAGTCGTCCGCGAGTCGTGGGCGCAGCGATACCGATACGATATAGTGACGACTTTATTCTGCGACGAGCTGCGCGATTTATTGTCGGATGTCGCAGATAGGTAATCTGAAATTGAACGTGTAGGATTCAGATTGAGTTGGGTTTTGAAAGCAATCTCTATGAGGTCCTCCGATGATATTGAATTTTGTAGTTCGTGTAAATTGTTCCTTATTTGCTGGTATGGTCAGGTATGTATTTGTTTTTTTTTTCTCTGGTCCCTGATAACAATTTCTCCTGCAGATATCCGATGTGGGTTTACGCTTTGCATACCTATCTTATATAAGCAGACGTGGTTCAGATTAACAGTCTGTGGGCTACGCAAATTATAAAGTAAAAATGATAAAGATTTTGTTAAAGCTGCTTAGTCACTGATACATAGTAAGTTGGATAAAATTATTCTGTTTAAAATCGATTACTTACTTATCTTTGCTAGTAATAATGCTGAAGGGATTACTTGAACGAGCTTAATTTTGGAACAACCAGTCGAATTTGAGAAGTTGTTTTTGGATTTGTTAGCCATAGAATAGAAAAAAATACTCTCTATTATGTACACCTTATAAAGTACAGAACATAAATATAAAGATTATACAAAGGGTGACACAATAGGCGGTCATATCGGTAAGAGCGATCTTTTACAGACAACTTTTGGATGGAATACCAAGGGGAGACAAATAATGTCTATTGTAGTCTACGGTGTGCTATTTACATAATAATGCCATATTTTAGGAAGGCTATAAATAAATAAAATAATTTTAATTGGATTGTGATCTATACACTCATCTATAATACACTCATCGTCCAGCGCAGCGCGGAGCAGAAGTGACCTAGTGGTATCGGCAGTAACTTAGAAGTTGTAGGTCATAGGTTCGAACCCCGTCAGGCGCTATACTTTGTGTAACCAAATTATTGCATCACCACTGCTCTCAAAAACCGTGACGAAACCGGCATGTCCTAGAGCAAAAAAAAGAATATACATCGACGCTGGAAAGCGATTTTGTCGTATCTGGCAATGTCGTACCAAAAAAGGTTTAGAAAAAGTCATCATTTAAATGCAACGTAGGATTGTAAATAAATTTTACTGTTCCGTTTCAACAGTATAAGTGTGTCGTCATTTTTCTGTCAATTTATCTAATTTTATGGTGCAGATATTGAAATTGAAGCTAAGTATATTACTTTTTATGCACTTTTATGTAACGTCGAAGTCTATTAGCTGAAAAATGGCACGGTATATTCGTGAATATTTTATTCTTGATTGACGAAGGGAATAGATTTTCGATCTTTGTTAGGTTAAAGTTGGAGTCTCTATCCAGAATTATACTGCTTTTCATTTATCGTTTAGGTAACTAGTATTTTCATAAAAATTAAAGGCCAAATTTTTAAGAACTCCATACAAATCACCAAATAAAAAGTTCATAGTTCCCACGAAAAATAGCCCGAAGAAGTGTCTATAGCCACTACAACCCGTTCAGATCGATACAATTGACTTTGTTAATGACACAGTAGTTGTTAGCAGCGTTTAAGCTGACACCTTGTCCGCACGACATTCGGTAATTTGGTGGCCGGTCGGGAGCAGGTCGATGGCCGTCACGGACTGTCTGTTAGGACACTTTGGCAGATGTCTCACCGCGGCTGGAAAAGTGACTGTCTCAATGATTTTCTCGTTTAAGAAACCTAGAAAGGATTATCGGTCCCGTGTAAGTCTTCTTGTTCGTGTCTATGGCACGACTGAATTTTACTGTTCTATGCCTATTTTGAACTGCGGCAGGGGTGGTATCGCCCGCCACTTACTAATTGTAGGTTATAGGTTCGAACCCCATCAGGCGCTCTCTTCATCTTTTTCTCAGTCTATAAAAGTCCACTGCTGGACAAAGGCCTCCCCCAAGGCTTTCATTCCATTGAGGGGATTGGTTGGGGATCGCAGTAATTTCATATTCCACAGGAGAAACGCTGCTGCCCGTTTGGCTGGTAAGAGTAGGTACAGGCGCTTTTTTGTGTAAATTATTACAACACTATCGCTTTCATAACTGTGAAGAAAAACATCGTGAGGAAACCGGCTTGTTCTAAAGACAAAAATTCGAAAACGTTTGACATCTACTAATTTTTTTTTTTTTTTTTTTACCCATTAGGGAAGGCTATAGTCGTTCCACCATATCGCCTAGTCTTTCGTTCTTTGTTTTCTTTCGTAATAATTTTTCAATAAAATGTCTTTCGTATTAGGGTATCTTATGACATCTACTAACCTACACTGGGCCTGTGTGGTAGTTTACTTTTTTTTTAAAATAATTATAAACTAGGTAGCGCTTGACTGCAATCCCGCCTGATGGTAAGCAGTGATGCAATTGTTGATGGTAAAGCGCGCTAGTTTATTAAACCCATTCACTTAAAAAACTTAGTGAATAGGAAGGAAGACGGCAGTTGAGGGAGGTGGTGCAATGTTAAACCCAACAACACGACCAACGATGCTGCGCCAGAGGGAGATTGATGTGGAGGCCCTCCACGACCAAACTCCCGACACAACAACACTTGGCGCATCGTACCCGGCACACATCGCAACACAACTGCTCAGACCGTACGGCTTCACCAGACATCATGCCGGAACACGACGAATCGCTTGGCGGCAAGACTTTGTCTGGTGGGTGGTAACTTCTGCTGGTAGCGGATGTGGCCTACCACCGAGAAAACTTGCTGAAAAGACACGTGCTTGTTACATAGACGTACGTAATAAGCACGTGTCTTTTCAGCAAGTGTTCCAAGTGAGGACCAGCGTATAGGTAATCATCAGTCGTCGACGTCGTCCTCATTCACTGCTAGCTGCTCGCCAACTCGTGTCTACTCGTTTCTCGTTATTTGCATGGGTGGGACAGATGCATTGCTGGCTGTAATGTAATTGCCTCATTGAGGTTGATGCGTAAAATGTCGACGCATCACGCTGAAATAGGAGTCTTTTGGCCTCGTATAGGACTTTCTGATTCGATGTCTATAGAAGGTATTAGCAGGCATAAGGCTTGCAGTGTGAGGACTTCGAAACTTGGAAGTTTGTAATATTTAAAAAAAAAATATATCTTCTTCATCAGCCAGTACCTATACGTCCCCACTACAAGGGCACGGGCCTCCATCAATAACATAAGAAAAGAAAGAAATGCCAGCAAACCTATACTAATATATAAAGCTGAAGAGTTTGTTTGTTTGAACGCGCTAATCTCAGGAACTACTGGTCCGATCTGAAAAATTCTTTTTGCGTTGGATAGCCCATTAATCCAGGAAGGCTTTAGGTATTAGATATAACATCACGCTGCGACCAATAGGAGCGGAGCATAACATGTTCAAATTACTAACACCACGCGAACGAAGTCGCTGGCGACCGCTAGTAAATAAATAACCTCCATGCTGGTCAGGCGGGTTGGGGATCGCAGTAATTTGATATTCCACAGGAGAAGCACTGCTGCCCACATCCCTGGTGAGAGTTTCCTCCCTCTGCCAACCCATATCCTCGCGTGGGTGTCGTAAGAGCCGTTAAATTAAAGTTATTAACTATCTATAAAAATGTTTATTTTATTTATTTATTTATTTCTTCACACATAAAATGTACAGAGGGGGACTTAATGCCTAGCAGCAAAGTGTGCCTCGTGGCTGCACCAAAAAGGTCCAGTTCAGCAAAAATGCCAGACAACTAGTGCCTGACGCTGGTTTTCAACTGAACCTGATGTGAGGTGAGGTGACGGATGTAAATCAGTTTTATGCAACAGCATAACGTGTGTATGCATACTTAAATAAAAATAAATACATGATAAAAAAAGATCTACATATCTTAAAATTAGTTTACATCAGGAGCGCACTAATTTGACAGCTCTAAACTGATATTTTATCTTCTGTCCTTTTCTTAACGATATGGAAAGAGAAAGATGCACATTACTTAAAGTTAGTTAAGTTTGTGAAGAATAGAATATCGGTGGTAGGCCATAACATCAGCCGCCGGCAGAAGTTACCACCCACCAGACAAAGTCTTGCTGCCAAGCGATTTGTCGTGTTCCGGCATGATGTCTGGTGAAGCCGTACGGAGGACGGTTCTGAGCAGTTGTGTTGCGATGTGTGCCGAGTACGATGCGCCTAATGTTGTTGTGTTGGGAGTTTGGTCGTGGAGGGTCTTCACATCAATCTCCCTTTGGCGCAGCATCGTTGGTCGTGTTGTTGGGTTTAACATTGCATCACCTCGCTCAACTGCCGTCTTCCTTCGTATTCGCTCGGTTTTTCTGAGTGAATAGGCTCTTAATAAACTAGCACGCTTTACCATCAACGATCGCATCACTGCTTACCATCAGGCGGGATTGCGGTCAAGCGCTAGTTTATAATTAGGGTAAAACCGGGATAGATGCCGCGCTGGGATAGATGCCTCGTTTCTAAAAACTCAACTACTAGAGAACAAAACAGCAAATTCGTTGTTTACATACGCGCCACATGCACCCCCCACCTCAGTGACGCGCGAGTTGTTGTGCTAGACGGACGTTTCTCGCTTGTGTGTTGAATTACATTCGCAGCGGATGCGACGAACGCTTCAAAATTTCAAATGTAAGTATTCACTATTCCATATCTTTATAAACAGTTAAATGATTACATTTTATTTGAATTGTTTTAATACATTGGTTCTTTGAGAACACATTTAAGAGTCAATCACTGATGTTTGCATTTATTTTATTTATAAAATATTGAGAGGCATCTATCCCTAGTGAAAAGGATAGTTGCCCCGAGTTTACAAGGGATAGTTGACTTTAGGGGCATCTATCCCTCTATACTGCAAGAGCCTTATCGAAGTATTTAAAAGTCATAGTCGTGAATATTTTCGTATTTCCTAATAGTAGAATATTAGAAAACACCAAAAAAAATGTATCCAAATTTAATTTCATAATTCGAATATGATGAAATGTGTGTAGATACAGTGTTTTATTTATCTAAATTTGCTTATAGGTAGGTGAGCCATGCCAAGGAAATACAAAAGAAAAGAGGGCGTACGAGCTCGAGTAGTTTCTTGGACAACAGAGCAGCTACAGTCAGCTTTCCATGAATTGGATAAAAAAGAATTGGGGATCAATGAAATATCCAGACAATTTGGGATTCCATCCAGAACATTGCGAAGGCGTTACGCTATTAAAAACCAAACTAAACTAACTTTGGGAAAACATCCTGTCCTGGGTTTTGAACACGAAAAAAGGTTGGTAGCGCACATTTTGAAGCTTAGCGACGCGGGATTTCCCCCAGATAGACGAGCTATACGTACGTTAGCATACCAATTTGCCGAAAAGCTACAGATTCAACACAATTTTGATAATGAAAACCAGATGCTGGGAATGAATGGTTCAAAAGTTTTATTGAGCGAAATCCAGAGTTGTCTATTAGGCAAGCAGAAGGTTTATCTGTCGCTAGGGCTAAAGGTCTTAGCAGAGAAGAAGTGAATAATTTTCATGAACTTCTGACAAAAGTCCTGGCCGATAATGATCTCTTGGATAAGCCTGAAAGGATTTATAATATGGACGAATCAGGAGTTCAGCTTAACAATAAGCCTGGCAAAGTTGTTGCAAAGAAAGGTGCAAAAGTAGTAAATTCAGTTACATCTGCGGAGAAAGGTGAAACAATGACTATCGTAGCCTGTTGCAATGCCATTGGTAATTTTCTCCCACTCATTGCTCAAGATGTGGAAAACTTAAAATGTCCGGTTCCACTTAATGAAGGATAATTCCTTACAAATATGTTGATTTTTTTTAAATGTTTAAATAATAACTAAGGTTAAACGAAATTATTATTTTTTATTTTGTTAGAGATTCATATGAATGTTGATTTTTTTTTTAATGTAAAGTAATTATTTCTACGTTAAAACGGGAATGTTTCGTTTGAGATGATTCTATATGATAGTTTTAATATGTTATCGCTTAAACAGATTTTTTATATATTTTGTAGACATGCCTAAATATAAATATGGTTAAGCATTTTATATTACCTAAGATAATAAATAAATATTACATTTTGATTACGTATTCTTCTTAGTTATTTAAAAAGGCATCTATCCCGCATCACAGGCATCTATCCTCCTAAGTGATTTCATAGTGGGGCATCTATCCATATAGGTAGGCACCTATACCCAAAAAATGTGTTTCGCAAGAATTACATTTTTGCAAAACCAGTAATGGTTAGGTAAATAAATACAGTTTCTAAAGCTTTATGAATGATTAAACTAACTATATTACCGGGTCAATCTAAGCAAATATGTTTGGTATTCAAATTATGAAACACTTTCGAAAAGTGGGGCATCTATCCCGGTTTTACCCTATTAAAAAAAAAAAAAAAAAAGAATCGGCGCTCTTATGATAAATCACCTTAAAGATTCATTTTATAATATCACAACTCGTCGATGATAACTTTATAAAATTATTTCTAAAAACATGAAAAAGTTATAAGTAGTTGCGAAATTTATTTAGTGACTCATTGCTTAGAAGGAATTATCTAGATTTGTTACAAAATGAAGCAAAAAATCGAAGTCATGTGACATCTAGTACCAACCTGTAGGTACCTACTAAGCGGAGAAGAGTTCGCCAGCACTGTGAACATTACATAATTGGGTTTGTTGACACCTTCAATAGCTACTTTTGGAATAGACTATACTCACCTAATATTTAGTTACTGGCGGTCGCACAAGTAACAAAAAGCCTTAACATTATAAAAGAACAAAAAATTTAAACAAATCTGCAAGTTTTAGCTCCTACTTATCCATAACTTGAACACCATGTTAAAGGACCAAGAATGTCACTTGAACAATAGAGAATAGGAACAAAAAGTAACGTAACACAAGACATTACAATTCTCTCTAACATTTGATTACTTGCGCAATTTATTTTGGTAAGATAAGAGTCGCCGTGAACTTGCGCCTAACTTACTACAACGGATATCTTGAATACAGACGTTGAAAGAGCAGGCTGGAGGCACACCGGGAGTGGTTGACATAAGTTTCACGATGGAATAATAAGGTTGTCTGTAAAAGATCGCTCTTAGCGATAAGACCGCCCTTTGGAAAATCTTCATATTTATATTCAGTAATTTATATAGTGTACATAATAAAGTTAATTTATTTTATTTTATTCTATTTGTGATTATATTCAAATGGAAGACATTAGCTTTTATAGTTTTTTTTTGTGATGTTGTATTTTTATTGATAAATAAATAAATAAATACGGACAAATCATGGAGTAGACTACGGAGAAACTTTTTCACCAGTTGCTAGACTCTCTTCTGTAAGACTTCTTTTGGCATATGCAGTTCATCACAATCTACAAGTACATCATCTAGATGTAGAAACTGCTTTTCTAAATGGAGATCTCGATGAGGAAATATATATGGAACAACCGGAAGGTTTTTCTGAAGATCCAAGGAAAGTGTGTTTACTGAAAAAAGCACTATATGGCTTGAAGCAAGCTCCACGACAATGGAATAAAAAAGTGTGCGAAGCACTTGCCACTTTGTCGCTTACTCAAGTTCCATCCGAACACTGTCTCTACATTAAAAGAGATGGTAATGACATACTAGTCGTTGCCGTGTTTGTCGACGATTTCCTTGTTTTGAGCAGCAATGATCTCATGAGAGAGACATTTAAAAAAGAACTTAAAAAAATGTTCAAAATTAAAGATTTTGGTCCTCTTAGAGACTGTCTCGGTATGCGTGTCATACAGAGCAAAGGCTGCACTACTCTCGATCAGACCAAGTACATAGAGAAACTTATTACAAAGTTTGGGATGAATGATGCAATAACTATATCAACTCCTTTAGAACCTGGTCTGAAACTAACTCTTCCCTCGAAGGAAGAAGAAACTGAAGCTCCTTATCAGGAACTTATCGGCTCGCTAATGTACATTGCTATATGTACAAGACCTGACATCTCACACTCAGTGTCGTATCTTTCCCAATTCAATGCACATTACGGGGGGGTACACTGGAGGGCCGCTAAGAGGGTTCTACGGTACCTGAAGGCTACCAAAGATCTAAAGCTTCAGTACACTTCAAAAGGTCAGTCATACCCAGTCGGATATGTTGATGCCGATTACGGGAACAACATTATTGATCGACGTTCATTTACTGGATTTACCTTTTTCATGTGTGGTGCACCAATCTCATGGGAAGCACGCAAGCAGCGCACAGTCGCGCTTTCAACCACAGAGGCCGAGTACATGGCTCTAGCTGAAGCTTGCAAAGAGGCGATTTACCTGAAAACTCTCATACACGAAGTCTTTGCCGTCTCTCATCCCATCACCATACATACAGACAACCAAAGTTCTTTAAAACTGGCACACAACAATACATATCACTCACGCACAAAACACATAGACATTAAACACCATTTCATACGAGACTCGCTTTCACAACACTGCATACGTCTTCAATACAAAACTAATTTATATAATAAATATAACAGAAAATTGCGCAGTCTACTGAAAGGTTTTTATTGACAAGTAAGGAAGTGTCCAAAAAAAAACAAAATCCAAAATATAAAATTTGTACATGGTGTTCTTAGTGGCTAGTATTAATCTTTACTACAGAGTTTTAACACCCCCCCGCAATAAGAACATCCTATATACAATATTATGGATAAGGTATATAGACATATCAAAGTTAACTGTACACTTAACACTAATACATACTTACAAAAAATAGACACATTGATATACACCGACCTATCACTATCTTTACACAACTACTATACACCTGCAGAATAATAACAACATACACCTAAACCTAAACTAAGCCTAACAACTGTACACATTTACAGTGCTTCAGTCTCGGCAAAGGTTTGGTCAAAATGTCTGCAATCATTTCTGTCGTGGGTTTGTATTGAAGACGTATGCAGTGTTGTGAAAGCGAGTCTCGTATGAAATGGTGTTTAATGTCTATGTGTTTTGTGCGTGAGTGATATGTATTGTTGTGTGCCAGTTTTAAAGAACTTTGGTTGTCTGTATGTATGGTGATGGGATGAGAGACGGCAAAGACTTCGTGTATGAGAGTTTTCAGGTAAATCGCCTCTTTGCAAGCTTCAGCTAGAGCCATGTACTCGGCCTCTGTGGTTGAAAGCGCGACTGTGCGCTGCTTGCGTGCTTCCCATGAGATTGGTGCACCACACATGAAAAAGGTAAATCCAGTAAATGAACGTCGATCAATAATGTTGTTCCCGTAATCGGCATCAACATATCCGACTGGGTATGACTGACCTTTTGAAGTGTACTGAAGCTTTAGATCTTTGGTAGCCTTCAGGTACCGTAGAACCCTCTTAGCGGCCCTCCAGTGTACCCCCCCGTAATGTGCATTGAATTGGGAAAGATACGACACTGAGTGTGAGATGTCAGGTCTTGTACATATAGCAATGTACATTAGCGAGCCGATAAGTTCCTGATAAGGAGCTTCAGTTTCTTCTTCCTTCGAGGGAAGAGTTAGTTTCAGACCAGGTTCTAAAGGAGTTGATATAGTTATTGCATCATTCATCCCAAACTTTGTAATAAGTTTCTCTATGTACTTGGTCTGATCGAGAGTAGTGCAGCCTTTGCTCTGTATGACACGCATACCGAGACAGTCTCTAAGAGGACCAAAATCTTTAATTTTGAACATTTTTTTAAGTTCTTTTTTAAATGTCTCTCTCATGAGATCATTGCTGCTCAAAACAAGGAAATCGTCGACAAACACGGCAACGACTAGTATGTCATTACCATCTCTTTTAATGTAGAGACAGTGTTCGGATGGAACTTGAGTAAGCGACAAAGTGGCAAGTGCTTCGCACACTTTTTTATTCCATTGTCGTGGAGCTTGCTTCAAGCCATATAGTGCTTTTTTCAGTAAACACACTTTCCTTGGATCTTCAGAAAAACCTTCCGGTTGTTCCATATATATTTCCTCATCGAGATCTCCATTTAGAAAAGCAGTTTCTACATCTAGATGATGTACTTGTAGATTGTGATGAACTGCATATGCCAAAAGAAGTCTTACAGAAGAGAGTCTAGCAACTGGTGAAAAAGTTTCTCCGTAGTCTACTCCAGCCACTTGAGTGAAACCTTTTGCTACTAGTCTCGCTTTGTACTTTGTTATTTGTCCACTTGTATCTTTTTTAATTTTATAAACCCATTTGCATTTAGTTGTTTTCCGATCTGACGGTCGGTCGACTAGAACCCATGTTCCGTGATTCATTAAAGAATTGTATTCAGCATTCATTGCTTCTAACCATTTATCCTTTTGTGGATGTTGTGCAACTTCTTTGTAAGTCTCAGGCTCCATATCTGAAGTAAGGTAGATATTACAACCAGCTTCAAATCTATCAGGTTGACGTCTGTCTCGCTGAGGATATCTGCGCTCTGGCGATGGTGATTCTCTAGCTATAGCTTCATTTGGAGGAGGACTGGAAGAAGTTGAGGGTTCATCCAAAGGTACTTCCTCTGATGGTGGTATCGTCACAGGCTGAATGTCTCGCTGTTGCTGAGATACAGATTGTGGAACAGGTCCGTCTTCAATTGGTTCAGGATCAAGGGGTACAAGAACTTCTACTGACTTTGGAGGATCTGTTGATTCTAAATCTGGTTTTCCAGATTTAGTGTTGGCATATATTTTATCCTCTATGAAGACAACATCTCTTGCAATTATAATCGTTCGAGGATTTTCAGGATTTATAAGGCGGTAACCTTTGCTTTCAGTTGTATAGCCAACAAAGATACAACTTTCTGTTTTGGAATCCAGTTTCTTCCGTTTTTCTTTCGGGATAAGGACATGAGCTTCACATCCGAAGACTCGCAGGTTAGAGAGGTTAACTTTCTTCCTGGTCCATAATTCTTCTGGAATTCTGTTATTTAGGGCTTGGGTGGGCATACGGTTTTTAAGGTAAATTGCCGTATTTACCGCTTCTCCCCAATATGCTAAAGGTAAATTCGAGTCTTTGAGCATGCATCTGGCTTTTTCAATTATAGTCCGATTAGCACGTTCACTAACTCTATTTTGCTGCGGTGTGTATGGTACGGTGGTCTGATGGATGATTCCATTCTCCTTTAAAAAGTTAGACAAATCCGTATTTACATACTCGCGACCATTATCTGAACGTAAAACCTTAATTTTTTCGCCAGTTTGGTTTTCAACTAAATATTTAAACTCCACAAACTTACTAAAAACTTCGGCTTTTGATTTCAAAAGATACCCGTAAGTTTTTCGACTGTAGTCGTCGGTAAATGTGAGAAGATATAATGCTCCGCCCCAAGAATGCGTACTCATGGGTCCGCATAAGTCCGAATGGACTAATTCTAGGACTTTACTTGATTTACTTTGAGATTTTGAAAACTTTTTCTTTGACAGTTTGCCCTGTAAACATGGAACACAAGTTTCATTACAGTTCCCGCTAAAATTAACGCCAACTCGTTTATTTTTTAAAATATTCATACTCCTTGCATTGAGGTGACCAAGGCGTCTATGCCACAACATAGCAGTCTCTTTGGTGGTAGAGCAAAGAGCTTGAGAACTCTTTACATCAAGTTTAAACATGCCTCTGTAGTGTGAACCTGAAGCAATGACATTACCTGTCACTTGACAACTGCCACTCAAAGATATGGTAGCCCCTTGTGATGTAAATAAAACATCATACCCCTTATTTACTAATTTACTGACTGATAGTAAATTAGTTGCAAGGTTGGGAACGTATAAAACATCAGAAACTCTATTTACATTGTCAGATATATTAATATTTACAGTACCTCTGCCTTGACTCAGGAGTTGCTCTTTATTAGCAACAGTGATTGGAGTAATATGGGTGGACAAAGTCTCAAACCACTCTTTGTTATTACTCATATGTGTGGTTGCACCAGAGTCTAGGATCCAATCCTCTGAACCTGAAAAAGGGATGTTAGAAAAACAAGATGAAAGTGTAGAGTGGGATGTATAATTTGAATTACACTTTGCCGAAACTGAAATTTTATTTTTCTTCAACTTCCTACACTGTGATACGACATGCCCGGTTTTTTTACAAAATGTACAAAAGAGTTTCTTCTTCTGCTGCTCGTTAGTTTGCAATGCCGTCGTGCTAGGTTCTTTAACTCTGGTAGGTAAAGATTTCCTGGAGTCTTCCTTCAATAGGGCTGCTATAACATTTTCTGACGTTAGTTTGGTGTTCGTGTGTTCTATTGCCATTACTAGCGGTCGAAATTCTTCAGGTAGGCCTGCTAGTATGATAATAGCGAGAAACTCGTCTTCGACTGCCTTGCCAATTGCCTGTAGCTCTTGTTGAATGCTTGTTGCCGCGTTTGTGTAGCTCTTTATGCTACCAGTGTACTTATTGCTTAGCAACCTTTGCATAAGTGATAATCTTCTGGTTAAGCCGCTATCCGCATATGCTTTTCTCAGCCTGTTTAGTACGTCAAAAGCTGATGTGGCCGGTCATATAACTGGATATACAGACTCGTCGCAAAGTAGGCATATTTTCGCTCGTGCCTTCTCATCTCTCCTTTTTTGTACTGGATCACTGAGGTTGGGCTGACTTGTAGTAATCTCCCAGAGGTCAAGGTCGACTAAATAGCATTGTATAGAAAACATCCAATTAGAAAAGTTACTGCTACCTCTCAGCTTGTTTATGAGCTGCGATTGTGCCGGTAGTTCTGCCGTTGACGTGGTCTTCGACCGATCACCCGATGGTATATTTTCCATAGCACTTGCTCATAAAATACTTGCAGAATACGTATTTCTTACTGTTTTAACTGTATTCGTTATTCTTAATGGCCCATAACCACTAATTTATATAATAAATATAACAGAAAATTGCGCAGTCTACTGAAAGGTTTTTATTGACAAGTAAGGAAGTGTCCAAAAAAAAACAAAATCCAAAATATAAAATTTGTACATGGTGTTCTTAGTGGCTAGTATTAATCTTTACTACAGAGTTTTAACACTATTTGTGATTATATTCAAATGGAAGACATTAGCTTTTATAGTTTTTTTTGTGATGTTGTATTTTTATTGATAAATAAATAAATAAATACGGACAAATCACACAGATTGAGCTAGCCCCAAAGTAAGTTCGAGACTTGTGTTATGGGATACTAACTCAACGATACTATATTTTATAATAGATACATATATAGATAAACACCCAAGACCCAGGCCAATCAGGAAAAGATCGTTTTCCATCATGACCTGGCCGGGGATCGAACCCGGGGCCTCCACGTCGCAGGCAGGCGTGACCGCTGCGCCACGGAGACCGACAAAGTATAAGTAAAAACTACTTGAATATAGGTATCAAATATCAATGCCCGTGTCACAATAAACAGTTATGCTTTATATAAGATACCACTCAACCTCTTGACTATTACATAAATGAAAAATAGACAAAAGTAAGAGTTGTAGGTTTTTGATAGACTGAGTGTTTTGTTTGTATGTTGTCGATATGTGAAATGTGGACTCTGTTAACATTGTAGCGGCAATCGTTGTAATAACTGGTCTTATAGCGGAGTGGCTCCCTTTGCGTTTCCAGCACCCCAATTGCGTAACATACTATTACTATCAGTTAGTATCATTTTGAAGCTTATTGCTAGTCCATTGGTCCGAAAAATGTCTCTATTCTCTGTCTAAATGTCTATGCATGTTGTTCAACTGTCAGAATGAAACCCATTGCTACTGAGAGGTGTGTTATGTAATTACCCTACAACCCAGGGATTACTCCCTCCTTGCTATGCATGCCGTGTGCACGCATAATTATAATCTTTTCTAGCAGCCTAGATTCTGTTACTGATGCCATATCACTATACGAAAAGCCACTTTTGTTATGAAAGGTTTTTTTAAATATATACAATATGTAAAGAAAACCCCGTCCGACCCATAAGGATAATAAATGTTAGGTATACACATGACCAAATAAAATATGAAATTTTACATAATCATCATAGTGACAATACTAATGAATTTTGAAATAATCTTTTTTTCCCCGTGAATTAATTCCAACTTCCCCAAAATTTGGTAATTTTAAAAAAAGTGACAACACCATTTGTGAAGGAGCGAATAGCGATGCGACCACGTGCCGCCTGCCCTGCCCCCCTTCACCCGCGCTTGCCTACCTCTCATGCATTAAGTTACCTCGCTTTTTCGAAGTAATATTTATTTTTTTAGGGGGATTTTTTTTAAAGTTCAGCCCAGCTAGGCATTATTAGAATCAGTTAACGATACCTTATAATATCTTCACGGATCGGACAGGGTTTTCTTTACATATTGTATAAAACTAAACAAAACAAAACATTACGTCACATCGTTTAAAAGAAGTTTCATCTTAAAGGAAGCATAGTACATTCACACCTCAGTACACCACAGCCCTAACACATAATACCGAGCCTCGTATACCAGTCGTCCGTGAGTCGTGGGCGCAGCGATACCGATACGATATAGTGACGACTTTATTCTGCGACGAGGTGCGCGATTTATTGTCGGATGTCGCAGATAGGTAATCTGAAATTGAACGTGTAGGATTCAGATTGAGTTGGGTTTTGAAAGCAATCTCTATGAGGTCCTCTGATGATATTGAATTTTGTAGTTCGTGTAAATTGTTCCTTATTTGCTGGTATGGTCAGGTATGTATTTGTTTTTTTTTTCTGTGGTCCATGGTAAGAATTTCTTCTGTAGATATCCGATGTGGGTTTACGCTTTGCATACCTATCTTATATAAGCAGACGTGGTTCAGATTAACAGTCTGTGGGCTACGCAAATGATAAAATAAAAATGATAAAGAATTTGTTAAAGCTGCTTAGTCACTGATACATAGTAACTTGGATAAAATTATTCTGTTTAAAACCGATTACTTACTTATCTTTGCTAGTAATAATGCTGAAGGGATTGCTTGAACGAGCTTAATTTTGGAACAACCAGTCGAATTTGAGAAGTTGTTTTTGGATTTGTTAGCCATAGAATAGAATAAAATACTCTCTATTATGTACACCTTATAAAGTACAGAACATAAATAAAAATATTTTACAAAGGGTGACACAATGGGCGGTCTTATCGCTAAGAGCGATCTTTTACAGACAACTTTTGGATGGAATACCAAGGGGAGACAAATAATGTCTATAGTAGTCTACGGTGTGCTATTTACATAATAATGCCATATTTTAGGAAGGCTATAAATAAATAAAATAATTTTAATTGGATTGTGATCTATACACTCATCGTCCAGCGCAGCGCGGAGCAGAAGTGACCTAGTGGTATCGGCAGTAACTTACAAGTTGTAGGTCATAGGTTCGAACCCCGTCAGGCGCTATACTTTGTGTAACCAAATTATTGCATCACCACTGCTCTCAAAAACCGTGACGAAACCGGCATGTCCTAGAGCCAAAAAAAGAATATACATCGACGCTGGAAAGCGATTTTGTCGTATATGGCAATGTCGTACCAAAAAAGGTTTAGAAAAAGTATATATTGTATCATAAAAAAGAAAAGCAAGAAATACTCTGATTAGACCGTCCGACGCAGATTTTTTTTTCTGAATTCAATTATAGAATAAAACAAAATTGACTCCCCCCCCCCCCCCCCCCCTCACCGAGAGGAGGTCTGTGTCCCAACAGTGGGAATATTATAGGCTGATTATGACTCATTGTCATATTATATACCAAACACTTAATCATAAATAACATAACAATTTACACAATTCTACTTAATATGATAAATCATACCCTTCAATATCATAGGCTATTTGAGTTCACGCTAGCACGCTTAGAACGCGAGCATGAAAAGCCTAAAAGATAACCAACCAATAGAACGGGCAGACGATGTGAAGCTACGGATGGAGACGGGGTAGCAAATATTCACGAGAACGACGCTATGAAGAAATGAAGTACGAAGCGACGGATGAAGTTTTTCCCCTCATCTTCACCGAAGTAGCCAACCTCTCTGTGTTCTATAGGACGCATTTTGGAGAGAGTGCGAAGGAATTGCATGATTTTATTCCCCCATCTCCGTTCCATCATCGAACGACCTGTCATACGGCGAGTTCCCACCCTTACGTTGTTGACATCACAACTATTCGAACGAAGCGTTTCAGTGTGTACAATTTAAGTGTCTTCAAGGCAAGAGTGAACAGGTTCTTAATAATCTAGTGCGCTTTGGCATCAACGATTGCATCACTGCTTACAATCAGGCGTGGTCAAGCACTAGTTTATAAAAGTTACAGAATATCTAAAACGAGTTCGCCTTTTATGTTAATTATCTGTTTGAAACAAAACATTCCTTTTTTTAAGTGTCACTTTGTTTTTTCGGCCTATTTGCATCAAATTGCTGTAGAAAGTTTAACAGCAGAATGTCTTTTTTGTAGTTTCGTGGTAGAAATCCTCATGGACTTCCTCCATTGTGGGGGTGACAGAGAGGTGTATCTTTTAAAGGCTAAAACAACATGGTGTTTCATCTCTACCTTTGGCCGAGGGTGCTGGATTCACATGAACTTTCACAGCACCCACAGCCGGAGGTCCTAGGCTTCATATTTTCAAAAAATACACTGACACATTCGGAGGACGGGTCTGAGCAGTTGTGTTGTGATGTGTGCCGGGTACGATGCGCCAAATGTTGTTGGGTCGGGAGTTTGCTCGTGGAAGGTTTCCAAATCAATCTCCCTCTGACGTAACATCGTTGGTCATGTTGTTGGGTTTAACATTGTATCACCTCCCTCAACTGCCGTCTTCCTTCCTAATCCTTAGTTTTTTTTTTGAGTGAATAGGCTCTTTATAAAGTAGCGCGCTTTATCATCAACGATTGCATCACTGTTTACCATCAGGCGGGATTGCGGTCAAGTACTAGTTTACAATTATAAAAAGTCACCTTTTTTCAGAAAATACTTGAAGGTTAACAAAGGAGACAAGTTACCATGGTCGTCGGATGTAGTTGAAGTTATGAAAAGACCGATGGATCACCTTACCTAGGTGAATTAGCTCAGGTGAATTAAGTAAACGTAGCCGGATATTTTTAAATAAAATTTGATTCAATTAATAGTGAACAACACAGTTATAGGTTCAAAATCAAAATCAAAGCATTTATTTCAAATAAACCAGTTACAGGCACTTTTGAATTGTCAGAAGGTCGGTCAGTCAGTAAGGTGAAGATAGTCGCCCATTCCAAAGAGTAGGTACCTATGGAGAAGAACGGGCAAGAAACTCCATGGACACTCTTTTAAATTATCAAGCTTTTGATACAAATATTTGATTACATCATTCATTTTGAAATCAATCGTGTGAGAACGATGCAGAAATATGTATATGTCGATTGAATCGATGTCGTTTGTCTTAAATTTATTTGCCTCTGTACATTTTACCTTACCAAAATATATGTAACTCTTTGTTGTAGGTAACGTCTTTGTACTTTCGAAAAAAATATAAATTATTATATTGTACTGTGTTGTTTGAACGCGAACAACACAGTTATAGGTTCGAACGCGAACAACACAGTTATAGGTTCGAACGCCATCAGGCATTTTACTTTGTGCAAATTATTTCATCACCACTTCTCTCAAAACCGTGAAGGAAAACATCATGAGGAAACTTCGGAGACTTGTGACATCTACCAACCCGCACTGCGCACGCGTGGTAGATTATGGCCCTCACCCATGTATCCCAACTGTGGGAACATTATAGGCTGTTTATGTAATCCAGCGACCTTGTCTGTTAGATCTTTTGGTGATAAACCTATTTATAAAGCACTAGGAAGTGTCGATGGGTGGGCGTTTTGGGGGACTGTCTTATACAGTATGTTAAGAAAACCCTGTCCGACCCGTGAAGGTGTTGTTAGGTATCGATAACTGATTCTACTAATGCATACAAAACCAGGCTAAACACAAAAAAATCCCCCTAAAAAAATAAATATTATTTCGCAAAAAGCGGTAACTTAATAAATGTGCGTTACCGCCCTTCCGCGGGCGGCGGGCGGCAGGGCACGCGGCACGTGATCGCATCGCTATTCGCTCACAATAATACCGATGTTGTCACTTTTTTTTTAAATTACCAAATTTCGGGGAAGTTGGAATTAATTCGCGGGAAAAAAAGATTATTTCAAAATTCATTTGTATTGGTACTATGATGATTACGTAAAATTTTATATTATATTTGGTCATGTGTTTACTTATTCTTTATTATCCTTATGGGTCGGACAGGGTTTTCATAACATACTGTATAATGTTGACGTTCAGAAAGTGCCGATTCTCAGGATAATTTGAATAAATGACTTTTGATTTTGATTTATATTAATGATTTTCCATCACGAAAGTCACTCTCATATAGTTCAATATAGCTTGACATGTAGACACTATGTTTCGTATAGAGCGGTACCTTTAGTATAATATGCTAGTGTAGGCGTGGTGCCCAAAGCACATTCATTAATACAGGGCCTGTTTATCGCGCTTTCATTTAAATGCCTTCGACTTGTAAGAGGCGATTCAATGCATGGTCGGACGAAAGTACTGCGGATAAATAATTAAAAGGCAGGTATCCAATTTGGCTGTGGAATGAAAAAAAAAAATAAGATTTTAATATCGCGGAAACATGTTCGTACAATAATATAATTAATTCTAATATTAAAGGCAAGTAATCATGAGCACAAAGCAGAAGTACTTAGTCGATGATTGCACGTTATGACTGAGACATGAAGGCATTTAGCATGATGCAAAGTATTTTATGAAGCGGATTTTATTACAACACAGTAAAGCACAGAACCAATTGAAAAACTAACATGTTAAAAAGACTCAAAAAGGCAATACTAGGATCACAGTTAGAAAATTGTCAAATGGGAGCAGTTTTCCGATAGGCTAGTTTCAAAAGTCATCAAGAGAAGGCGCTACCATAACTTTAGGTATTTTTTTTAAATTTCAATTGTAGCGGTTAATTTAGTCTGTGGCAAGAAAGAACTAACTGTGATAGAATGTCATAAGACATACTATGATTGTTTTAAACAAGTAAAAGATGTGCAAAAAACACTATTCTATTATCAAAAATGCCGGCTGCGCCATCCAAACTGCTCATTGGATAACTCACCAAATAACGTATGCGGGGAAATAAACAGAAATATTAGTTTAAATCAGAATCTAAATTTTCGTAATTTAAAACGTTCATAATATAGTTCCAGTCTCATCTCGATGACAAACAAATGTCAAAAACTTGTCAAAATGCAGGGAAAGTAGAAATATTTTTTGATAGATTGAGACTGAGATCAGGATGTAAACGTTCATATTAGTCGAATTACCTCTCTGATAATAATAACTGGAAATAGTATTATGTGGACTACACAACTTTTTTTTTTTTTGTTTAAGTATGCGAAACCTGAATATAGTTTGTTCAGAAAAAGCAACCGAACCGATTACAGTAATTTTTACACCATGTTCTATTTTTTCAGACATACATTTAGAAATTGTTGCAGTGTGATTACCGAGCGCATCACGCAGCTTACGGTAGATCATAGTACTGCGCACGTCCGCGCAACAGCTGACGCTACAGGTCAACGCACCGCTCGCCCGCTCAAGCGGAACGTTGACCATGTTTTTGTTGGGAAAGCCAAGTAGGATAATAAGCTCATAATCAATAATTATCTTTTTGAAATTTTGTATATACATTCTTTACTTAAAAATATTGGACATGTGTTTCGGGTTTGGCATAAACAAAAAATAATGTTATAAGTAAAGTACTAACTTATCAAACATCTGGCGCTACGCAAAGAGCTGAATATGACAAATATTGCGTTCACTTTATCGTATAATTATTTCAACTTTTGTAATCAGCTTTAGCACTACAATTTCTAATTATTATTTCGTCTTTATTAAATTAATTTTATTTAAGTTCTGTCAGTAGCAGCCTTTAAAAAGCCTTATTTAAACGAGCATAAAGCTGTCATTGTGATTTCGACAGGCTTGTCACTGTCAGCAATTCAACAACCTTATTGACTTCAACTCTTGATGAATGGCCTGTGTGGAGTAGTTACCACAAGTTTGCCAATAACACGTGTAACAAATTATAGAAATTCTTTGAAAATTTTATTTCACAATAATGGCGGGTATCGCAAATGACACTGTTGAAAAAGACGGCCGCGTGAACCGTCTATGAGGGAGGTTTGAGGCAAAGTCACAATGTGGCCACTATGCTGCGATATTTCAATGTTCTTTATGAATTATTTACTGAATGCACTTTTTACTATATAAATCACGCGCTATTATTTAGTAAACGACACTATAATTGATTTCAAAGTCCAATGAAAAATGTATTGTATATATTTAACGTATGAAAAACAAAAAAATAATTAGTCCATCTTATAGATAATAAAAAAAATTAAGACTCGTATTTTTTTATTTTGTCGAAATTACTAAAAACTACTGAGATATAGCGTATTAAAGTTACAGAGTGGGGGCTAATTACGTCACGTCGTGGTATATTTTGTACCACAGCATGACGTCATGCGACATTTCTAATCAATATATCTTCCTAAGTATTTGAATGAAAGAAAAATTTAAAAAATATGTATTCAATATTTTTTATAAATCTATTTGATGGGCATTAAATTATTTTTTGGGATACAACCCAATTGTTCAGGGATGAAGGTAACTGTGATCTTGACAGCGATGCACACTAAAAATAAAAAATAAACTGAAAGGAGTATCTATGACAAAATCCCTAATTTTTTTTTAAATACTCGCCAGTACTTTCTACAGCCCAACCAAGAGTCCGTAATAAAGTTCGGACAGAACATAATATTAAATAGCTTTTAACATTCCACTCGCTATCTTAATGTTCTCTCGAGACATTTATATTTAGTCTCCTACGTGTTCAATGTTTACCTCTCTGCCTCTTTATCTGCGCCTTCTTTTATTTTTTTATGCCGTGTTTTGGGGTCTGTGACGAAAAAAAAGGAACAATGTTTGCGAGCGGGAATTCGGCGAGAATTTTTTTTACTTGAAGGTGTTTTTGGTATCATGGGTATTTGGGTTGCTGGGATTTGATCTGAAAATCTTGCCTTTCACCGCTGGAGATTATTATGGTTGATTAGTGCCAGTTTTCTGTATTATTTATATAATATCTAGTAAAGGTTAATATGTTACCATTGAAAAGTTATACTTACTTTTTTCTTAATACTTACTTTAAACAAACTTTTCGTGTCTATAATTTTTAATAATTCTTCTTCTAATCCAGCATTGTAATTAACGCACATCAATAGATTCATTTTGCCAGTTCAACGACATTCATTGAATTATTTACTTTGAGGAACAAATAAATTTTTCGATCTTATGAAGCAATTTATCGGCAAAATACTTCACATTGAGATTGATATAGATAGTGTCTATAAGGCAATTAGGTCGGAGTTCTAATGATTGAATTTAGATGTTAAGGTATTTAGGTGATATGACTATTATCATAATCATATTTACACCCAAAATAATAATGAGACCAGGGCTTGATTCAGAAAGCGGTACTTCTGAACACTCGGATTGTCAGGAGGTTCCTCTCTCTGGAGCCCTGACCGCTGGTAGCTTGGACCCTGTTTCCGATACCGGTGGGTTACTATTTTTTATATTTTTAAATATTCATTGTTAAAATTTCAAAATGTAAAAATTATTTTTAAAATTTTAAAATGTAAAATTTATTTTTAAAATTTTAATTTTATTTAAATGTAATTATCTTGAAATAATGGAAAAATAATAATGAGACCAATCTCGCAGTCCATCCAAGACGACCTACAGAACCCATACAGTCGTGTGCATTTAATACATACTCAACGGCCAAGTGATTTGTGAGTGCACGCCTCACATATTGAATGTTATAAAACCTTTTAAGTTGGATACGAGGTTTGATAAAATTGTTATAAACTTGTTATTAATTGAACATATCAAATAGGCTGTTTTTTTGGTGTTTGATTAGTAGCTTTTATGTTCATTATTATTTTAGTGCTTGTCAATTGTCTTCATAGATTTTTTGGAAATTGTATGTATATCTTCTCTCTCTAGGTACGTCATAATCAAAGCGAGATTTTTTTGAATTTAGCATTTATTCGTTTTTTAACAGAACACATTTTACTAAGGGCGATTCATACCTCGCTTTTATACTTCTCCTTTTTTATAAGTTTTTCCATATAAGAACTTCCATAATCAACCTATAATGTTTCTACTCCTGGGACACAGGCTTCCTCTCGGCGAGAGCGAGTGGGTCATAATCTACCATGAAGGCCCATTGCGGGTTGATAGATGTCGCATGTCTTGCTTCAATTTTGCCTCTAGGACATGTCGGTTGTCTCACGATGTCTGCCTTCCCCTTTTTAGGAGCAGTGATGATGAAATAATTTACACAAATTAAAGCGCCTGAAAAAGTCGTGGTGGCTAAAAAGTCGTGGTGGCCTAGTGGTTAAAACACCAGCCTCTCAAGTATGAGTGCGCGGGTTCGATTCCAGGTCAGGCAAGTACCAATGTAACTTTTCTAAAGTTATATGTACTTTCTAAGTATATCTTGGGCACCAATGACTGAAGGTGAAGGAAAACATCTTGAGGAAACCTGGACTTGATAAGTCTGAAATCGCCAACCCGCATTGAGCAAGCGTGGTGATTACGCTCAATCCTTCTCTGTATGAGAGGAGACCTGTGCCCAGCAGTGGGACGATAGAAAGGTTGATGATGAAAGCGCCTGATGTACTTAGTTTAAATCCACGACCGTTGCTGTTACTATCTCTAATACAAGAACTATCAGAAGTCAATTTTATTCAACAAATAAAAGATAATATGTACCTGATTTTCCTAGACCTAATTAAGTATCTCAGGAATTTCTTATCTTGAGAAATTATGGTTTTCTTCGTTAACTAACCACCATATATAATAGATGATAAGCGTTACATTTTGAGCCAACAAGATTTAGTCGATAAAATTTTGCTACTCTATGCTTAGTATACTGAAGCAATTGTACAGAATACCGAAGTGCTGTGCTCAATATCGATATGACACTCGTACCTAAACGTGCACCACTTCGATATAATTTTTATGAGATCTCTCAACTTTCTTACTATGAGGATGGTTAGGTTTTGATACTTTTGCAAATTTCCTCGAAATCGTTGTTTCCTTTGCCAGTTAGGCTTTAACCTAGGGCCTCGCGAAAATTATGCGACTTTTTTGTTTTTATTTCTGTTTCAAATAAATTGTTGTATATATTAGGATTTTGGTGACACTCAAAAGCCATATCTTACTAGAATCTGATTAGCTTATATTTTCTTCACTGACATTAGGGCCAACATTCTGTTAATTAACTTTTTTACCTGTTTGGTATTTGTTTTTTAGTCACATAGTTTTTAAGGCTGCGAAATATTTTAATTTACCATGGACTAAGATATTTTCTTCCTCTCGAAGAGAACCTGTAACACATAGAACAATATATACTAATTATTATTACGAAATGAACATATTTTGTACATATTCAATGGTCTAAGGCCACAGTTTGGCTTCTTCCACACACAATGACGATAAAATCAAACTAAAAACCCCAAGTATCAAAACCGCTCGCCGTGCTAAGATCATCCGAAACGCAATGGGAACGTGACCGGTTTGTAAACGGCGTTGTATCCGGATCGCGTGTTCTCTTGTTATTGTTATGTAATTTGTCAGAGACGTTTACGGCTCTGCGGTAACCATTTCTTATGCGATATATGTACTTACATGGTCTTCGAAGTTTCAGAAGCTGGTAAATACGGTTTTGCAAGGGAGCATTTTGCTGTATGTTTTAGTGTTTTTATTTTAATAATGAACTTCATTAAGTACAACATCAATACCATTGTTTTTTCATTGTGTACTTACACACAGTAATGTACATATTGAAATAACATCTATAATTTTTAAGTCTATAGATCTGTAGACCGTATTTAGGCCGTAGCGACTCAACGGAGACTAGACTTTGGCTCGGGAGATGTTATAAGTACGGATGACAGCAGTTCAAGCTACCCGATACTGTCAAATATGGCTAATTATCTTTGAGCCTTATTGCTTTATGGATAAAGTTGAAAATCTAATGAAGAAATCTGACAAATTGTAGTAGCTTCATGTGCTGTTGTCTGTTCACAAGTGCGTATGCAGAGATGGGATCTTAAGACTGAACAGCAGGGTAATTGCGTAACAGACTAAAAGTATCAATAGGTTTCATTTTGACAGTTCAACAACATTCATTGCGTTATACAGTATGTTAAGAAAACCCTGTCCGACCCGTGAAGGTGTTGTTAGGTATCGATAACTGATTCTACTAATGGATACAAAACCGGGCTAAATTTAAAAAAAAATCCCCCTAAAAAAATAAATATTATTTCGCAAAAAGAGGTAACTTAATAAATCTGCATTAAGCACCCTTCCGCGGGCGGCGGGCGGCAGGGCACGCGGCACGTGCTCGCATCGCTATTCGCTCAAAATAATACCGGTGTTGTCACTTTTTTAAAAATTACCAAATTTCGGGGAAGTTGGAATTAATTCGCGGGAAAAAAGATTATTTCAAAATTCATTTGTATTGGTACTATGATGATTACGTAAAATTTTATATTATGTTTAGTCATGTGTTTTCCTAACCTTTATTATCCTTATGGGTCGGACAGGGTTTTCTTAACATACTGTATATATTGTTGAGACGACATATTTTTTGAACATATGAAGCAATAGATTCGCATTGTGCTTCGAAATGGTTCTAATTGATGGTGATATTGCGTTACATAATTAGGGTGCAGCCTGATAGGAACATTTACATAAGATGAAAGGTAATATACCTAATAGCTACAATACCGAATACCTATAATATCTTTCTCGATCCACCAGACAAAGTCTTGCCGCCAAGCGATTCGTCGTGTTCCGACATGATGTCTGGTGAAGCCGTACGGAGGACGGGTCTTAGTAGTTGTGTTGCGATGTGTGCCGGGTACGATGCGCTAAATGTAGTGTTGGGAGTTTGGTCGTGGAGGGTCTCCAGATCAATCTCCCTGTGGTACAGCATCGTTGGTCGTGCTGTTGGGGTGAACATTGCATCACCTCGCTTACCTGCCGTCTTCCTTCCTATTCACTAAGTTTTTTAAGTGAATATTTACCATCAACGATTGCATCACTGCTTACCATCAGGCGGGATAGCAGTCAAGCACTAGTTTATAAACATATACATTATGTAACGAAAACCCTGTCCAATCCGTGAAGGTATTGTTCGGTATCGATAACTAATACTATTAATGGATACAAAGCCGGGATAAACTTAAAAAAATAATTCCCTTAAAAAATAAATATTATTTCGCAAAAAGGGGTTACTTAATACATGTGCGGTAGGCAACCCTTCAGCGGGCGACGGGGGGCAGGGCACGCGTCACGTGGTCGCATCGCTTATAACAATACCGTCAAAATGGTGTTGTCATTTTTTTAAAAAAAAACCGTATTCCGGGGAAGTTGGATTTAATTCGCGGGAAAAAAGATTATTTCAAAATTCATTAGTATTGTTACTTGATGAAACAACGTATGATGAAAATACGTAAAATTTTATATTATATTTGGTCAGGTCACCTTTATTATCCTTATGGGTCGGACAGGGTTTTCTTTACATATTGTATATAAAAAAAATATATACACTTTCTGAAAAATCCAATAGGGGTGATTCCTGGGTCAAAAAAAAAAAAAAAAATTCTATTTAGTCCGTCATTCAGATTGTAGAAAAATATTGGATACATATATTTTGTTTTATCAAATCAATAAAAATTCACAAATTAAAAGGCATCAAAGATCAGGAGTCGGGGCGTCACTCGTTGCTAAAAAGTGTAGCAAGAAGTGATGTCACACGTGTTTTCAGCGCACTGTGTCGTCTTAATTTTTTGTTTATATGAAAAAAGACAAAATACGTATCTAGTTTTTTTGGAAATCTGACTGACCGACTAATTAGATTTTTAGTAAACTACTCTATTGTTGATTCAATCAAAGTGTGTCATTATTTTGTTAAACAGATGGGCGAGCAATCGACTACTGCACTACATGCCGCGGGTTCGATTTCCGCACGGTACAAATATTTGTATGGCCTGCAGGTGCAGGCGGCCCACGCACAATGGTCCACTGAAAGGGACTGGGTGCAGAAACCAAACCTGAAAACATAGAACATAAACATGGCCTGCAGGTTTTTGGTCTAGGTCTGACTGTTTGTGTATGTGAGTACAGGTCTCCAAAAGTGATAATGCGCATAGAAACCTTCGTCACTGTTCGGCAACGGTCGTATTTTACAGGGGTTAAGTGCATAAAAAGTGGTTAAGTGCACGTGTAAGTGTCCTTTATCCACTTTTAAAATTATTAAAAAGAAGTACAGGTCCCCAAAGCGATAATGCGCATAGAAATCTTCGTTACTGTTCGGCAACGATTGTATTCCCCTAGCGTTCGGAAGAAGATATGTATATAGAGTGGTGCACTTAACCACTTCTTATGCACTTAACCACTCTATATACATATCTTCTTCCGAACGCTCGGGGAATACGACCGTTGCCGAACAGTGACGAAGATTTCTATGCGCATTATCACTTTGGGAGACCTGTATAAATGTTTGTAAACGCACTCACAATACAGGAATAATTCCTAGAGAGGGGCTTTAAAAAAGCATATTTTCGCCATGAAAATAATGCGTCGAATTTTGCTCTTGATTTGTATTTTTTCTTTCCTCTTATCATGTGCCTTGTCTTTGCATATAATATATAGCTAATGAATTATTCATAGCCTGTATTTTGGACATACGTTGTTATGTGAATCGGCTATTACCTTTAACAGTAATATTCAAATCACAATCTAGATAACAGCGTCAAATACTTTTTAAGTAGTGTACCCGTCTGCCTAACCTTTGAAGGAAGAACTGACGATTAACTCTGTCAAAAATTCTGCCGCAAGCGAACTATTTGTTGTGCCAGTCCCTCGATGTATGCGGTATAAAATATATAAAGCTGAAGAGTTTGTTTGTTTGTTTGAACGCGGTAATCTCAGGAATTACTGGTCCCATTAGAAAAATGCTGTTTGCCTTGGATAGTCCATTAATCCAGGAAGGCTTTAGGCTATATAAGATCACGCTGCGACCAATAGGAGCGGAGCATAACTAACTCCACAAGAACGAAGTCGCTGGAGGCCGCTAGTGCGGCATAAAATACGAGGCGAAACGCTTCGTCCGGATCGGTGTCAACCACGAGCTGGTTAATATTGAAAGAGATTTAAGATATTGTAAATAGGTAATTAAATGTCTTTGATTAACATCCTTTGGTAAAACTGTTGTCAGCTTTTCGAGTTTCTCACGACCCGTAACACCTGACAGATCCACGAATCCGAAGCATGAAGGGATCTTGATATATGAAGATGGTCACCCATTCTCGGACTATCTGCAGCAACGACGCATGCTGTCGACGGCGCGTTGTGTTTCAGGCGCGCCGCAAAGAGAAGTCAGCACATCATGATGGAGTCCACGAAGACCGATGCCTCCAGGCTCCGGGTTGCGGGTTGGATAAAAAAGAAACCGCGGCCCTGGCGCACAGCCAAGTGAAGGAACAGGTGTGCGTTTTAGTCTATAAAAGTCTGATACGCCCTTCCACTCCGCCCAAAGCGCAAGAGTTCATTTGAGATTTCCCATTCCAAACAAAAAAAAGTATCTTCAAGGCTACAATGAATAGGCTCTTAATAAACTAGTGCGCCTTACCATAAATGATTCCATCACTGCTTACCATCAGGCAATATCACGGTCAAGCAAGTTAGTTAATAACGTTTAAAAATACTGTTATATTAACAGAGGAAAGGTCAGTAGAAATTATAGCTGCTTATTATTATGCTCACAGCTGAGGCCGCCATATTGTTTCTAATCCCATTTATTCCACCAATCCTATCAAATATCGTCCACAGACAGTTACACTAAATATTCTAGAATAGAATACTAATACACGAATTGATATTCAGTTGCAGGTCCGCTGTATGAAATATTGATGTGAACAAGGCGATGCAGTGATTTCGATTGGTTCCGTACGTGCCAGCGACCGAGGGGTTATCCTGCATTTTATTGGAACCCTGATTTTATATGACCGTGGTCTGGTGTGGGAGTTATAAGAAATGATGTTATTTCAAATTTTATTTGGACAGACTGGTATATATTTGAGATGTCTTCGAGAGAAATGGAATATTGTAACTGAAGTTTTGTTAAGTTTATCAATGTGCTCATTGAAATTGTTTTGGAAAAATAATTTCGGATACTTTATTGATTATTTTACATGTTTGTAAAATAGGAGTTATTTTTCCATTTTTTTCGATATTTGTTTACAGGTTTACTAAAAACCAATCCAAAACACTCTTTTTTTTATTGGGATGGGAAATCATCAAATGACTTCTCCCGCTCTGGGCGGAGCGGAAGGGCGTGTCAGACTTTTACTGACTAAAACCCACCCGCGTCTGTTTACCTGCCTGTGCGACGGCCAGGGCCACGGTTTTTTTTTTAACCAACCAGCAACCCTGACCCAGGAGGCATCGGTCTTAGTGTAGTGAAGGTGAAAAATTAAATGATATGATTGGGGATTGTACATACCTTCATATAAGTTATTTATGGTTAATCCAGACAAATGTTAGGACGAATATTGCTTGGGTGTAGTTCATTAACTTATGTAAACTATCACCCCTCCCGCACCGCGCAGCTACCTCAGGCAACGTCTCTGTAAAGCGGACGACCCATAAAGTAAACACGTAACATAACAAAAACAACAGACTATAAGCTTAACCATAAGACTTTAAAACCTATTATTATTACAACCATAGCTTTTGATTTTATAGCCTATCGAAGTAAAAATGGCCGCATGATAGCCGCAGATTTGATTGTAGCAAAAACAATACGCAACCACGTTTATGAGATCAGGATTGTGGAAAAAGCATTATACAGCTCGCGCGAATTAACTGTGCACCTCGCTCTATGACGTCATTCGGACGGTACCGTTTGTAAAAAATGAGAATTATGTTAAAAAATATAAATTACATTTTTTTTATGTTATGAAAAGGTCGTTTTGATGATAAAGCGTCATAATACTAGATCATTTTACTCATGACGTTTTGCAATTGAATTGATACATATGGGCTGAAATATAATGTCGGTGCAACCAACAGACTTTACTCGCGCGTCGAAAATGTAAAAAACAAAAAAAAAAAATAAAAAAATCAACAAAGCAAAAACTCCACAGAAACAGTAATAAACACTGGGGATTTAAACTGTATTTGGACAATTGTAACAAAGATGATAACGCTATTCAGTGCTTACGGCGAATGCGGGGTACCGCGCGGGGAAGCGGGAGAGGGGTCGCATTCCAGCGAAGTGACACTATAAAGTCGAAACAAAAAAAAAATCTTATTGGTTCATACCAATAAGATTTTTTTGACTCTTTTTTGACTGCCTAGTTTGTGTAATGGTAGCAAGAGCATGAGGACTTGAGTTTGTTTTCCCGAATCGGTCATGTTTTAGGGGTTTTTCATCAGGGATTTTTCTGCTCGGAATCTGTACCAGTGCCACGTTGATGGCAAAGGCTCGCCATTATTATACGGGACTTACACTTAACTGGCAAATAGGGATGTATGTACTGTAGGTACACACCTGTGCCCAACCGTTCGGGGTTTAGAGGCGTGATATTCAAGCTGTAGTTGAACATTTTGCCAGTGAAATATTACCGTTCAAGTTCTTGGGAAAAAGTAAAGAAAAGGATAGAATAGAATAATCTTTATTATCTACACTTTATAAATTACAAGACAAAAATATGAAGTTTTTTTAACATATATATTTAAACTAGTGCTTACCGCAATTCCGCCTGATGGTAAGCAGTGTTGCAATCGTTGATGGTAAAGCACGCTAGTTTATTAAGAGCCTATTCACTCTAGCCTTGAAGACACTCAAATTTTAGTCCGACGGAAACACCGCCGCTGGCAAATTGTTCCAGTCTCTCGATGTACGCGGTATAAAAGAGGAAGCGAAAAAGATTTTACAAAAGGTGAAACAATGAGTGGTCTTATCGTTAAAAGCGATCTTTTACGGACAACCTTTGGATGGAAAAGCAAAGGGAAAGCAGAGACTAATAGTGTAGGAAGTCAATGTTGTACTATTTAGATTTAGATATATAGTATGTTAAGAAAACCCTTTCCGACCTATAAGGATAATAAAGGTTAGGTAAACACATGACCAAATATAATATAAAATTTTACGTATCATCATAGTACCAATACAAATGAATTTTGAAATAATCTTTTTTCCCGCGAATTAATTCCAACTTCCCCGAAATTTAGTAATTTTTAAAAAAGTGACAACACCGGTATTATTATGAGCGAATAGCGATGCGACCACGTGCTGCGTGCCCTGCCGCCCACCGCCCGCGGAAGGGTGCATAACGCACATTTATTAAGTTACCTCTTTTTGCGAAATAATATTTATTTTTTTAGGGGGATTTTTTTTAAGTTTATCCCGGTTTTGTATGCATTAGTAGAATCAGTTATCGATACCTAACAACACCTTCACGGGTCGGACAGGGTTTTCTTAACATACTGTATAAAGTCATGTGTTTTTTTACTGAACAGACAGCTGTGCTACTGGGGAGTTTGTTCCGCCACTTATTCTTATCAGTGATTCCTATTAACGTTCAAAAAGGGCTGATTCTCAACCTAATTACAATAAATGACTTTTGATTTGATTTGATTCTACGTTAAATATTAAAGTTTATCATACTAATTTAAATAAATAAATACATCTACATATTAATAAAACAAGATAATGTTTAAAGAGAGAACAGGGTGTACAGGTCTCTCAAAGTGATAATGCGCATAGAAATCTTCGTCACTGTTCGGCAACGGTCGTATTCCCCGAGCGTTCGGAAGAAGATATGTATATAGAGTGGTGCACTTAACCACTTCTTATGCACTTAACCACTCTATATACATATCTTCTTCCGAACACTCGGGGAATACAATCGTTGCCGAACAGTGACGAAGATTTCTATGCGCATTATCACTTTGGGGACCTGTACTTCTTTATAATAATTTTAAAAGTGGATAAAGTTTGAGCACTTACTGACACGCGCAAGTTATTCCATAGCCATGCTGTTTGAACAAAAAATACACTTATTTAGCATAGACGTAATCACAGACAAAAAGGGGGCTAGTTTTAAATGAAAACGCAGCAACTCTGACGAACCTGTAGATTTAACCATGGGCCAAAAATAAAGGTACCTACATATTTTTACCTATCACTGGGGTAATTATATGTACCTAGGTATATATAGTTACCTACGTTAATTTATATTGAATAAATAAGCTTACCTTTGCAAGACGGATAAAATTTCACGATGTATATTCAATTAACTACACAGAAATGAAATTATAACCAAAGTCAATAACAATGTTCCAAATACCCTAAAACAGTTAATGCAATATATTCCCAAGCTGTGGGACATTCGATGATACAATACCAATGTCCAATGTCCCGTTACGTTAAGTAATTAACTATAGTGGTTTCTATTAATAACTGTATTAAATTTAGCTCTATTACTGTGCAGCATCACATATGACTCTGCGCGAGTTGGTATCGTGTTGATTAAAATAGAATATAGGTTTTGTCAATCATATGTAATACTAATAATCTTATACAGGTACTTTTGTTTTTCTTATGTAAGTAGTTTTATTAATTTTATATAGGTACTTTTTGTTAATCTTGTGGAAGTTAATCTTATGTAGGTACTTTTTTAGGTTTATTTAGTAGGTAAACTTGATATTTTTACTGTAAGGATTTTTTGGAGAAAAATAGAGGAAAATAAATATATTTATTTAGCTAAGACTAAGTACACACAATGCTCGTATTGTCATGTCACAAAAAGGCTATTCTTTCATTGAAAGAAAAAGAGGAATAAAAATGGAGGACGGGTCTGAGCAGCTGTGGTGCGATGTGTGCCGGTTATGATGCGCCAAATGTTGTTGTGTCGGAAGTTTGGTCGTGGAGGATCGCCAGATCAATCTCCCGGTGGTGCAGCATCGTTGATCGTGTTGTTGAGTTTAAAATTGCATCACCTCGCTCAACTGCCGTCTCCCTTCCCATTCACTAAGTTTTTTTTTGTGAATAGACTAAATAAACTAGCGCGCTTTACCATCAACGATTGCATCACTGCTTACCATCAGGCAGGATTGCGGTCAAGCACTAGTATATAATTATAAAAAAAAGAGACGAGAATTGAGACTTTTACTGCTTTCTAAAACACATGTTATAAAATTAACAGCGAATGGTTTTCAGTTTGTAAGAAAATGGCTGAACTTTGAAGACATTGTTAATTTTTCCTATCATCCAATATTTGGTACCCCTCAATGCAGTCAATTTAAATTGGTCCAACTATACAGCCCACTCATCTAACTAACGACGTCACACGATCCAAATACAATTACCGCGCAATTTGGCGCGTGCCGCACAATAGCGGTACAGCCGCCGCTGGTCCGGGCTAATCGCTTAACGAGATTAACTGTTGCAGAATTATTGATTTTTAAAGATACTACGATGATTCTGGTATAGTTAAAAGAAGCTAAAACTTTTTAGCAAATGATAATGGAGAGAGAATGATTGATTCTTGGGTCAATTTTTAAATATAGTATGATGATTCTAGTGTAGTCAAAAGAAGTTAAAACTCTTTTAATAAATGGTAATGGAGACAGAATTATTGAATTTTCAGTCGATTTTTAAAGATAGTATGATGATTCTGATATACTTAGTTAAAAGAAGCTAAAACTCTTTTAATAAATGGTAATGGAGACAGGATTATTGAATTTTGAGTCGATTTTTAAAGATAGTATGATGATTCTGGTATAGTTAAAAGAAGTTAAAACTCTTTTAATAAATGGTAATGGAGACAGGATTATTGAATTTTGAGTCGATTTTTAAAGATAGTATGATGATTCTGGTATAGTTAAAAGAAGTTAAAACTCTTTTAAATAAATGGCAATGAAGACAGAATTATTGAATTTTGAGTCGATTTTTAAAGATAGTATGATGATTCTGGTATATTTAAAAGAAGCTAAAACTCTTTTAATAAATGGTAATGGAGACAGAATTATTGAATTTTGAGTCGATTTTTAAAGATAGTATGATGATTCTGGTATAGTTAAAAGAAGTTAAAACTCTTTTAATAAATGGTAATGGAGACAGAATTATTGAATTTTGAGTCGATTTTTAAAGATAGTATGATGATTCTGGTGTAGTGTTAAAAGAAGCTGAAACTGTTTTAGTAAATTGTAATGGAGACAGATTTATTGATTTTTGAGTCGTTTTTAGGGTTCTGTAGCGAAATGGCAAAAAACGGAACCCTTATAGATTCGTCACGTCTGTCCGTCTGTCCGTCCGTATGTCACATCCATTTTTTTCCTAAACTATTAGAGCTATACTGTTGAAACTTGGTAGGTAGATGAATTCTGTGAACCGCATTAAGATTTTGATGTAAAAATAAAAAATATAAATAAATATTGCAGGCTCCCCATACTTAGAACTGAAACTCAATTTTTTTTTCTTCATCAAACACTTACCTGTGGGGTTGCTATGGATAGGTCTACAAAAATGATATCAAGGTTTCTAAAATATTTTTTTTCTAAACCGAATAGTTTGCGTGACAGACGCTTCCAAAGTGGAAAAAAGTTGGTCCCCCCTCTAACTTCTAAAATAAGAAAATTAAAAAGAAACTTATGATGTACATTACTATAAAAACTACCAACGAAAATTATTTTGAACGTGTTCTAGTAAGTAGTTTTTTTTAATACCTCGTAAATTGTAAACCGCTTACACGACACGCACTTGGCCGATTTTTAAATACAAACTCATTTATTGCGAAACTGGGTAATTCTGATAATTATCATTGATAATACACATATAAGATAGTTTGGTATATATGATATACATAAGATAAACAGATAGTATGATGATTCTAGTGTAGTGTTAAATGAAGCTAAAACTTTTTTAGAAAATGATAACGGAGCTAGCTAAAGCAAGAGCCTAAAGCAGCCGATCAGTTCGGTAAAAATGTTACAATGAAAAGTTAGGTGAAGTGGGCTTAGTGTAATAGTGTCAATCCCTAGTTGCAATGACAGTTATCTCCACGATCACATCTACCTAGTGTTCATTGTGATATGGCTATAGAATCGTCTTGTTGCTCAAACCACGTTTACTTCACCGAAGTTGAGAGATAGGGAGTGTGAGATGGTAGTGAAGAGTAGATGAAAAGTGAGTTTCAGTAAATCTCACTTTTTTTTAACGTAGGCTCTTAAAAGAATTCATCATCATCATCATCATAGTTAGTATAAGTATACCTCAGAAGGAAAGGACTCAATTCGAAGGAAACTTTAGCAATATCCAACACTTTGCTGTATTTTATTAACACCACAATCTAAGACAACCGAGCCGTTCGCTCGTCCCCAACCAAGTGTCCCCCTTTTTGTTTTCTTGCCTTATTCTACCCCTTAGTTGACTATTACCGTTGTGAAGTCAGCTGCTGACTCCCGCCGTTCTACGCTGAACCAATCATAACAATAATAATTTTTTATTTTGCTAAAATACGAGTATAAATACATTAGCTGGGAGTTTCAAATATTGTCCGTCACATTCAACCATTATCAGGTATGCAAAAATGTCACATACTTAAGCCGCAAACTCAATAAATTATATTATAAAAAATTTCTATTCAATAAGGTAAATTAAATTTTAATAATAAAGCAATGATGTCTACACAGAAGCTATAGAAATGGTAGTATCAAGATAAAAACTAACTATGCCGTTAAAAATGTCAAGGTAGTCAATATACCTACAATTAAATATGTCATCTAGTAAAAAAAATGTGCTGATTGGAATCTAGATAGAAATTATACAATCAAAATGTCAAACTAGCCACAATACAATTAAAAATGTCACCTGGTAAAAAAAATCTATGTTTAAAATGTCATACTTATTTAAAATCAGTAAGCATTCGTTTTGCTGTCAAAAACCGGCGAACGACTGACTTCTGAGCGTAAACAGCCAACTAACACATTATTTATTCAAAAAATTACATATGAATCAATCAGAATCTTACAATAGCACATAAATGTTTCCACTGGTGAGACACAGGCCTCTCGATGAGAATAACGACGTAGTATATCATGCTGCTTCAGAGCGGGTTGGTGGATGTCATCATCATCATCATCATCATCAACAACCTTTCTATCGTCCCACTGCTGGGCACAGGTCTCCTTTCATACAGAGAAGGACGGATGGTAGATGTCACATGTCTATAATTGTTTTTGGGTCTTGGACATGCCGGTTTCCTCACGATGTTTTCCTTCACCGTTAAAAGAATATGGTATTTGACTAAAAAAAAAAACTAATTAGTCCGTCAGTCAGATTTCCAAAAAATACTAGACACGTATTTTTTCTTTTTTCATATAAACAAAAAATGAAGACGACACAGTGCGTTGAAAACTCGTGTGACGTCACTGTACGCTACACTTTTTAACGCGCAGTAACGTCACCAGTCACCACTCCTGATCTTCGAAGCCTTTCATATTTGTCAATTTTTATTGATTTGATAAAACAAAATATACGTATCCAATATTTTTCTGTAATCTGAATGACGGACTAAATAGAATCAATTTTTTTAACCCAGGAAATATCCTTATTGTGGATGCTAAAAACTAACACAGCTTTTCATCTATAATGGAAGTAAGACGTAAGTATAATACAAATCAAACTTGCGTTCTTTTAAAATATGGCAGGTATACAATGCTGTTCTAATATAATTAAAATTACACAAAAAAATGTGAACTAGAATAAAAAAAAAATAGTATGCAAAATATTAAGTTTTAAATTTCTCGCTCCATCATTTTAGATAGTTCTACCTGCGTAGCACCTTATAGGACTAGGCTACGAGACTACGCAGCTACGCCGTAGAAAGCAAAGCCGCGACGCGTTATCAAATACTTCGTACATAACATTACTAAATATTACACTATGATATTGGCATAATTGAATCATAATGTACAAAATTATAAGCAGGTGGCATTCTGTGCATTCTACCTACCCCATAACAAGCAGGCGTGGGGTTACACAAGTACCCAACAGTAAAGGCACCACAATTATTCAAACAAACAAAATAAATTATTAATATTGTGTAAATTAACGATTAATAGTTTCATTTCGTTCTTGTTTAAATCTCAAACGAACATTTAATCCGTCAATCGCCACACAATCGATTAATCGTTACTATCGTCAAACACGGTTTCGATAGCGTGCGACTAATTAATCGCTTCATCTGTCGCATAATGAGCTGATAACCTGTCGTACGGTAGTGGTGTGAACAGAATTATTTATATGACGTCATTTTATAGACTTCACAATGTTTGTTAGTGTTTTACAATATGCTGTAATTTTTATAATTGTCTTGTACAAGCTGATGTCCGGGATGTCATCGGTATTATGTCGGGTAAGCCTAGCTCTAGGGTCTTTATAGGGCGAGTGATGTATATACATAATTGTCTATAAAACCTCTCGATCTCTCCCAGTACCTCGGCCTTTGTCGAGGCTACTCTGCCGTCTTCCGTCTTCAGCTTAACCAATCGGCTCTGCCCAATAGACTCCACTCTTGCGAACACGTTGGAGCCCTTGTTCTGCTCTATCGTTTCCTTAATACGGTCGGTATTAGTGTCGCGACACATCTGCGGAATGTACGGCGCCGAAAGTTCGGCTAAATACGCTCGCATTGTATTTCAAGTACTCTATGACACATCAGCGGAAATTACGCTGATTACGTTCGGCGTAGGGCCTAACCTTCCTTCGGGCAGTTTTTTCAGCTAAAACGCATTTAATGTATTTTGCATATCAAGCGCCACATCACGCGATGCGTTGCGCGACGGAAAGTTCGGCGGGCGTAGCTTAACGTTCGGCGTGTATTGTGCAACGTCGGCAACGTCTTCTAAGCCCTCCACTATAGCTATTCTAATTAAATCCATTGTTCTGAACAATTCAGGTATGTACGTCACAAAAACCGCACACCATAAAGTGTAGTTACAGACAGACTGACGATGACGCCACGTAACTTTCCGTCGCGTGGCGCGCTGATAAAGACGCCGCGTTTTGACAGTTTGGTTTGTCATAACAACTGAATATTGCGACGAACACTTCAGCCGCTGAGCTTTCAGCGCCGTACGTTCCGCAGATGTGTCACGACCCTTAAAGGAGCGAATTTCATGCCGCAAGAACTTCTGGATTTGTCTATTGAGCCGACGATGTACGTCATCTTCTTCGGAGGTCTGCAGTACCATGGATCGTAGCTCAGCCGCATCGCATGATGATGATGATGATTATAATTGTCTAGGTAATAATAGCGTACGGGTTGGCCGAAGCCATTTTTCTACATGCCAAGAGATTGGTTCGTAAATGGGCGATCTTTACATATCGAGACCCTCAATGCCTTGAAATGCACCTAAATTCGTTGTTGGATCCTCGTGTCATTCGTGGATCTTTTCGATACGGGCCAGTTTTGTTTTTTTTTTATCTGCGCCCCATCCTATGAATATGTCCTGTATTGTAGATGCGTTTACAAACATATAAACTCACATAAACAAGCAACCAGACCCGGAACATATACTTGTAGGTTATACAAATAAGTATTTGTTCCGTGCGGGAACTGAACCCGCGGCACGCAGCGCACTAGTCAATAGCTTAACCACTGCGTCAACCGTGCCGTCATCATCATTAAGTCTTGACCGATTCGTCGTGTTCATCATGTTCATCATGTCTGGTGAAGCCATACGGAGGTAGGGTCTGAGCAGTTGTGTTGCGATGTGTGCCGGGTACGATGCGCTAAATGTTGTTGTGTCGGGAGTCTGGTCGTAAAGGATCTCTAGATCAATTTCCCTCTGGCGCAGCATCGTTGGTCGTGTTGTTGGGTTAAACATTGCATCACCTCGCTCAGTTCACTTAGTTTTTTTTTACTGAATCGGATTAATAACCTAGCACGCTTTACCATCAACGATTGCATCACTGCTTACCATCAGGCGGGATTACAGTCAAGCAATAGTTTATAATTATTTAAAAAAATATGATTAATTAAATTACTATTGAGATTGCCGCGTTCTTACATATCCATTAAAAGATAATAAACAATTTTAATTCTGCAAATGAATCATTATAAACACATCCGTCATATTTTAAAATTAGGTCGACGTATCCTATCTGATTATTAAAGGAAGAAAACCTGAAATTAGTTCAGAGGCTACAGTCTCTTTTGATGTTCAAACATAATCTTGGACAGATCATGTGAGGACAGTGTAGATTGATGTCTGAAATGTTTTTGGGGAAAATAGCCACATAGAATGAAAAATATATTTATTTATTTATATTCTTTATTGGGCACCAGTCAAACATCAAAAATCTTCAACCAGTGCGTCCTACCCGTCATGACTTACGGAGCCGAGACGTGGACACTAACGGACAGACTAGTCCACAAGTTTAAAGCCGCTCAGCGAGCTATGGAGCGCGTCTCCCTGAAGGACCACATCAGAAATGAGGCGATCCGACAGAGGACCAGAGTTACCGACATACCTGACAGGATTAGCAAGCTGAAGTGGCATTGAGCTGGTCACATATGCCGTAGGATCGACAACCGTTGGGTTAAACGAGTCCTCGAGTGGAGACCGCGTCTCGGCAAACGTAGCGTAGGACGCCCTTGGGCGAGATAGAGCGACGACATCAAAAAGGTGGCTGGTAGTGGCTGGCGCAGAACTGCTCAGGATCGAGCTGGTTGGCGCGCCATGAAAGAGGCCTTTGTCCAGCAGTGGACGAGTAGAGGCTGATGATGAGGCTGAATCAAACATCGAACAAAATACATTCAACACAAAAAACATACAATGGGCGGCCTTATCGCTAATTCGATCTCTTCCAGGCAACCATAGAATGGACAGATTCTCCCGAATCACAAATGGGAATGTTGTTGGAGTAAACATCGGTAATACAATATACTAAAGTAGATACACCAATACATACATATACATAGATATTGAACGTAACAGATAAGCAAATAAATTAGCCAACAGTGTTTGTTGCCGCGTGCCAGATTAAGGCCCATTCTCCCTCTGTGTAGGAACATTATAGGCTCATTATAGCCACATACAATCAGTTCATATGTCTTGTCACATTACGCATTTGTCAGTAATCGCTTTGCTCAAATTGAAACTTAAGAAGCTGAACGATTCGATAAGGAAACGACGTTTAGGTAGGCCATATAAGTTACTCACCCTGATTGCGTAACACACTATTACTATACATATTTGGAATCATTTCGAAGCATATTCCTAATCCAAGGCTCCAAAAAAAAAAAAAAGAAAAAAAAATGTTAGAAAACCCACCCCCCTCCTGCACTAAAATTCAGGAAAGTATATCTGGGGAGATCATGTAGGATAGCTCATAATGCCCTGTGATGGCGGGTATATTTAAAAAAAAAATCCATTGCTCCATGTGTTCTAAAATCTGTCTGCTCAATAACGCAATGTATGTTGTTCAAGTGTCAAAATGAAACCCATTGCTAACTATCAGTAGCAATGGGTTTGTTAGTGATAGTTGAAACCCATTGCTACTGATAGCGTGTTAAGCAATGAGGGTTTTCTGAAACGGTCTACGTCAGATGGCAGCACTGTAGCGTCAGGTCCAACGAACTGTCAAAATACATACGCGAATTCCAATTTTCTATATATTTTTTTGGTTTATTTATTCTTAAAATCATTACTTCAAGAATATTGTTTTCTAAAATGCAAGTGTTGTGCAGTGCCTATGTGTGCAAATAAAACAGGAGGGCATAAGTTTCCTACTGGAGATAAAATCCGATTGAAACAGTGGCTTGTAGCCATTCGCAGAGATAAATTTACTCCAACGAAAAATAGCCTCGTTTGTAATTCCCATGGAATGAGCAAAGTTCTGGTAATCCAAATAAAAAGAAACGATATCAAAGACGTCTGGCGCGAAATGAAAAAAAATCAGTGTTCAAGTACATAACAATGAAAAACAGTAAGATGACACCTTCCTCATGGAAACTACTAACTGCTGCGAAGTGGAAATTGAGTTTGAGGAGAGACAGAAAGATATTGAAATCTTAAAACACTTAAAGAATGTCCTAAACATGAAAAAAAAGTAAGGAATCTTCAATTGAGAATGTGCTGGATGTAACCAATGCTGCAGAAATACAGTTTTATACTGGTTTCCAAGATTATGAACATATAAAATTCATATTTACTATTTTTAATGAGGAAGTAAATAGATTCAAATATTATCCTAAAATGACAACATTGAAGGTGTCGTTTATGAACCTATTTGATCAATTTCTTCTAGTATTAATTAAATTACGCCAGAACATGTTATTTACAGAACTTGCCTTTCGATTGAAGGTTAATAAAACAGTACTGAGGAATATTTTTATTACATGGATCAATTACTTATATTGTAAATTGAAACAATTGGATGTTTGGGTGCCAAAAAAATACATAGAAAAAAAACATGAAGTACTATGGCAAGATTAATCCATGCACAGTTATAGTAGATTGCACGGATATAAAAATAGAGAAACCCAAAAATCCACTAACCCAACAACTTACATATTCCACTTACAAATCAGCAAATACTCTAAAAGTTTTGGTTGGAATTTCAGCATCAGGTTGTGTTACATTTGTATCAGATGCATATGGTGGGTCTACAAGTGATCGTGAACTGTTTGAAAAATGTGGACTCATTGATAAACTTGAACCTAATGATATCATTCTTAGTGACCGTGGCTTCAATGTGCAAGACCTAGTGTGCCATAAAGATGTTACAGTTAATGTACCAGAATTTTAAAAAAATACCGATGGACAGTTTGAGACTTTACAACTGAGAAGATCAAAAAAAAAATATGATCAGAACCGATACACGTTGAAAGGGTTATTGGTTTGGCTAAAACTTTTAAGATCTTAAGCGGCAAGCTAGATTCAAAATTGGTGCCTTTAGCAGATAGAATTATTTTTGTATGTTTCATGATAACCAATTTCAAAACCAATATTATTAAGTAAAACATGTTTCTTTTATTGCGTTTATTTACTATCACTTTTGACAGTACTACTTTTCATTCATGAACACGACACATGGTTTAGCTTATTGCTTTATCAAAATGTACTTAGTTGTTAAATAATAAATGAGAAGAATATAAAATTAAACATTGCTTTATTTTTATCACATAAAATCTTATAAGTACTATAAAAATTATTAACATTCATACATATTTTTTGCTATCTGGGGCAACATAAATTGGTAGTAGAAGTCTTTTACTCAAGGGATTATAATATTTTTTATAAATGAATAATTTTTGTTAACATTTATTACCTTTTCATCACAATTGGTCCATATAAATAAATCACAACAGTCTCTACCTGTTACAAGTAACTGTGTTTGGATCTGATAATAGTTGCTTGTATCTTTTAGTTTCAAATCCCTGAATTATGCTCGACATGTAAATAATTGTTAGATCCAATCATTTGATCCTTTATGTAATATGGACATTTAACTTCTAAAATGTTGTATCTTCAATTAAACCATCAGGAGAAGCTCCAATAAAAGGGTACTGTACAGAAACATGTAAACCACGTTTTTGTATAACTTTTCTTCTGGCCATTCTATCTTATAAAGAATCTGACTTGAGAGGTTATAATTATTATTTGCACTTGGTTTAAAGTTCTTGTTTCTGTCATAGTCATTTAGCCTGAAATTTATAACATACATTAATCCACTACAACTCACTAATACTTACACAAAAAACTACAATTTAGTAGTTAAAGAACGTAACCAAATTGTGTAAACAAAATTTAGTCCAATAAGTTACCTTTCAATGAGCTTTTCCTTAGTACCAGTAACGTTTGCGCCCCTTTTTTGAGCTCAAACTTCAGTTCGGCGACCTTTTTCTGGCCGTAATCCATAATAAAATCAATGACATGTCCAAACACAACAGAATTTCAATAATTTGTTTAGTTATTACCTATGATTCTGTGATATCTGACAGCTGTTTAGACCTGACGCCTACCAAGTGCCCCCTGGTGGCAGAAAAATTATCGAAAACCCCCATTACCCTGATGGTCAGACCATGGTCAAACTTAAAGTTAAAATCCGGTGAAGGAAATTGTATAGACTTTCTATAGACTAACATCAATCGGAATTAACACGAATATCTAGAAATAGACTATCCTGAACCGTCTAGTCACCGCAGACTATTGATTAATGAAGTTTGTCTTACAGTTGCCCTGTAAGTGAGCTATTTGTGAACAATCACTGGTGAAACTCAATAATTGGGCAAAGTGAATATTGGACAGAATTAAATATTCATCTAGATTTAGACGTCTGTTAGGTACCTACGACTTTTTATTGTGGGATTATTTATAATATACACTATGTAAAGAAAACCCTGTCCGATCCGTGAAGGTATTGTTAGGTATCGATAACTGATTCTACTAATGCCTACAAAGCCAGACTAAACTTAAAAAAAAATCCCATAAAAAAATTAATATTATTTCGCAAAAAGAGGTAACGTATGCATGTGCGGTAGACAATCCATACGCGGGCGACGGGGGGCAGGGCACGCGTCCGTGGTCAAATCGCTTATAATAATACCGTGAGGATGGTGTTGTCACTTTTTAAAAAAATACCAATTTTCGGGGAAGGTGGAATTAGTTCGCGGAGAAAAAAAGATTATTTCAAAATTCATTATTATTGTTACTGTGATGATTACGTAAAATTTTATATTATATTTGGTCATGTGTTTACCTAACCTTTGTTACCCTTATGGGTCGGACAGGGTTTTCTTTACATATTGTATATATTTTTTTATTTAACAACAATGGTCTAATGTTACATAACATACATACATAATCAGCCTTTGTTTCTACTGTTGGGACACTGGCCTCCTCTTAGTTAGAGGGAGTGGGCCGTAATCTACCACGCCGGCCCAGTGCGGGGTGGTAGATGTCATATGCCTTCGATCTTTTGCTTCTAAGACATGCCGATTTCCTCACGATGTTTTCCTTCACCGTTTTGAGAGCAGTGGTTTTGAAATCTTCTTCTTCTTCATCTCAGCGTTAATCCCAGTCGCATCCGTAGCTTTTTCAGCTTTGGAGTCTAGGCTCCGCTTTACCAGTGTAACTGCTGATTTTGACTAAACTTCGATATTTTCCGCATTGCGACTGCCGTCTGACCTCCACAACCCGAAGGCGATATCTAAGCATTGCAGTTAAAACAATTGTTAGACTTTTGAGGGCTCCAACAACCCGTAACGACTGCCACTAGATGTTTGTATGGCAACCGGGACCAACGGCTTAAAGTGCTTTCCGAGGCACGACCAGACCAGTCCAAATATTCATATTCATGCATAGAAATATTTGCACTGAGCAGGGATCGAAACCGCGCAGCGGCATTTACACAAAAGATGGGACTCGAATCTACGGTCTATAACTTGTAAGTCACGGGCGATACCACTAGGCCACCGCTGCTCTAGAAATAGGGGTTAGTTATGTTAAAAGATTATTTTATTATGAAATTTTAGCTGCGCCGTTCGGTTTCACCTGCGTAGGTTTCGATATGTTTTTTTATATGCTCCTCTCCTATTGGTTTCAGCGTAATGTTATATAGCCTAAGGCCTCCCTGGATTAATGGGCTATCCACCGAAAATAGAATTTTTCAAATCGGACCAGTAGTGGGAGAGATTAGCGCGTTCAAACAAACTCTTCAGCTTTATATAGTGGACTCTATAGAGTAGTCTACTATAGAAAATTTCTCGGTGGTAGGCCATAACATCGGCCGCCGGCAGAAGTTACCACCCACCAGACAAAGCCTTGCCGCCAAGCGATTTGTGTTCCGGCATGATGTCTGGTGAAGCCGTACGGAGGACGGGTCTGAGCAGTTGTGTTGGGAGTTTGGTCGTGGAGGGTCTTCAGATCACTCTCCCTTTGGCGCAGCATCGTTGGTCGTGTTGTTGGGTTTAACATTGCATCACCTCGCTCAATTACCGTCTTCCTTCCTATTCGCTCAGTATTTCTGATTGAATAGGCTCTTAATAAACTAGCGCGCTTTACCATCAACGATCGCATCCCTGCTTACCATCAGACGGGATTGCGGTCAAGCGCTAGTTTAAAATTATTAAAAAAAAAACGAACTGAACTAATCTACTCCACTGCCTATCAACACATACAAAGTCGCAGCTAGCACAGGCACACAGGCTGGCTACACGCGACCAATCTCTCACAGCCAGACACTCGTGTCCAGCCCCTTTTTAATTCGTCAAATATAAGTCAGACAGCGATAAAGCCTCCCCCTCAGTCGCAGTATTAACTCAATTACTGTTGCGATTTTTTTGTCGCATTGTCACTAGGGAGGCGGGTTAGTTCAAATCATCTGTGGGTCTGTAAGTTTTTTTTAAATTGTTTTTTCTACGATATTAGTGTTGTACGAAAAGAAAGAATTTTTTAGTATAGGCCAGTACTGAATCGTAGTTTATATGTTTGTATTTCGTAGTGGCCAGTGATTTTTCAGTTATTAGTAGACTTGTACTTACTACTGTATTTACGGGGTTTGTATTGAACGCATGATACAAACGTTGTATTAACCTTTGCCGTTATTATTGTAACCGTAGATATATTACAAAAAAGAAAACAATGATAAAATTACTTGTAACCAAATAATCAATTTGCTAAGAAATAGTAGTGGAAGCATATCTTTTCCTACCAAAATACCCCCAAAACTTCCACCAACATTAAATACCGCGCGTCATAAAATAATCATACAACTATAATCTATACGCCATAACCCTGTAAATGCAGCACCCGGTCGCAATAACCGTAATAAGTGGGACACTAAAACAAAACCGTACTTAACGATATCCCGATAACAATATAACGGGACAGTCGTAACCCTCGCCCCTTTGCTAACAATTAACTTATTGCAACACTTGGGGGTTAAATGGAGAGTAAGTTTTGTATCAGCAATAGATGTGACGGTCTTATTTGGGAGCTGATGTCTATTATACCCAACACAAATATGTAAAAAAAAGTTTGTTGGCAAATGTGGTTTAAAAAAAAATTATATATGAATGCTGACGTGGTTTCATTGTTTAAATTTTTCCTTTAATGTTTTTCTAAGTATGATTACGGTGTCTAAAATTTATTTTAAAAATTATTCATTAATTTACTCATGCACAAAATAGAATTGCATACTAAGAAAGAAAAGATAATTAAAGGCTAGCTTGTTAGGTACGTAATATATACAATGTATTGCACACTACAGTTGAGAAAAGTCACTACTAATAAAGATGGGTTGAGGGGACAGGTTTAAATGAACCAAGTTCGAGTGGTCACGACTAGGGCATCCAAACTCGGATACTTATCAACTCCGGAGCTAGTTACGATGTTGAGTAATCAAAACCGGAACTCCGGAGTTGGTTCCGGAGACGACAGCTTTTGAGATGAATAAAAATGCCCTAAATATCAATAGAAATTTTATTTGTTAAAGAATCAGTGTTTTTGTTTAAAAACGTACTGTCATAACATACATATCAGACATAAGTTATAATAGACAATTAAAACTCGTTATAAAATATTAAAACAATCATAAAAAATAAACATTCGTTTACAAGAATCACTTTTTGTTTAAAATATTACTATCAGGCAGACGTTATAATAGACAACTAATACGCAATGTATAATGTTAAAACAATCAACAATCATAAAAAATAGACATTTGTTTAGCAAGTATCGGTTTTTCGTTTGAAAATTTACTATCCGACAGGCAGACGTTATAATAGACAACTAATACGCATTATAATATGTTAAAACCAATCATAAAAAATAAACATTTTTTTAGTAACAATCTATTCTTTTTGTTTAAAAAATTACTCTATGCCAGGCAGACGTTATACTAAACAATTAATACGCATTATTAAATATTAAAGAAACAACAAAAACAATAATAAAAATAAACATTTATTTTGTTTGGCAAGTTATGATAAAATAATAATCATGAACTTATAGGAATACCTAAAAATCTGCTTTTTGAGATTGAAGCTCTTGGTAATATGTTCTGAGAAAAGATAGCGCGTTCAAATATGAGCCAGAAAGAGAACATCTAACTTTCGTGCAGAAAAAGCCTGCTGCCGAGAATGCTCGTTCTGACTCCATGCTCTTCGGCAAAACACACAGCAGCATACACTTCTGAAAAGTCTTTTCCTCTGCATCCGCCATTGTCATCAATTGCTTTTTCTTCTCTTACAAATCCATCTAGATCCAAATTAGCAGATGAGGAGCTTTGTTTTTTATTTTTTTATTTGTTCAACTACTGCTCCAGTTGATTTGCAACACTTAGATGTAACTCTGGTTCATATGTTTCCATTGGTGATTCTGTTGATGATGTAGATGGCAAGTTTACGCGGTATTTTAATCTTTTCAAAATGTCAACAATTGTCTGAGATATTTGTTCATTATTTGGTTTTTCAAAAGTATCATCTACTTACTTCTGGTTAAAAAAAACCTTCGCTATATAACCGAATAAAAAAGAGAAGTTTTGCGAAAATAATAGAAACCCTTCACGACTGAAGGGTTTCTATTATTTTTGCAAAACTTCTCTTTTTTATTCGGTTTCTTAAATTGATTGCTAAATTCATGCTCAGAGAGTCGGTATTTGCTTCAATTTTTTTCAACATGAAACACTTATGAAGAAATCTTAGCGGACTGATGAAGGAATCAAACAACTGAGTTACGCTCAAGAATTATGATGCGTTTTTCGTCGTTTTATAAATAAAGTTAATGAAAATAGGTTTCAACTTCGGTGTTCTACTGCAACTCCGGATTTGAAAAATGCTTAAAATCGCTCCGAAACTCCGGAGTTACAAAACACCGGAACTCCGGATCGGAAGCCGTACTCCCGACATTAGTTTTAGATCGTAACTTTTAGATTTATATTAAACAATATTTAAAGAAAACCCCGTCCGATCCAAAAGGATAATAAATGTTAGGTGTACACATGCCCAAATAAAATATGAAATTTTACGTAATCATCATAGTGACAATAGTAATGAATTTTGAAATAATTTTTTTTCCGCGAATTAATTCCAACTTCCCCAAAATTTGGTATTTTTAAAAAAAGTGACAACACCATTTGTGACGGAGCGAATAGCGATGCGACCACGTGCCGCGTGCCCTGCCCCCCTACACCCGCGCACGTACCCCTAACGTGTTGCCTACCGCACATGCATTAAGTTACCTCGATTTCTCGAAATAATATTTATTTTTTTAGGGGATTTTTTTGAGTTTAGCCCGGCTTTGTTGACATTATTAGAATCCGTTATCGATACCTAACAATACCTTCACGAATCGGACAGGGTTTTCTTTACATATTGTATGTAAGTCTGGAGTAAGTTAGCTTTTACGATTGTTATTATTAATATTTTTTTATTACTATACAAACTGAGACTTTTTATACATTCATTGTGGATCTATGTTTTTTAATAAATTTCATTTTCATACAACACGTGTATTATTCGTTTGACTGCAATCTTAGAGAATCATAAAAAAAATTCACGTGTCACACTTATTTATAATATAAAAAAATGCAATTTATAGAAAGAAAAAAAAAAACTTATTAACAGAATAGTGTTTCAATTTTACAGAAGAGTATTTTGCCTTCCGCACCCTCTGTTTAGTTTCCAGTTAATCGCAAGTTTATAGACAGACACTGTCAGATACCGCCCTATTGAGTTTTAACGTGCGTTTGAGGGTTAAATAATGTGCCCAATTTATTCCGACCCATAACGTCCAAACTTTGTTATTGAGTGTCTCTACTAGTAAGAGGTCAAAATAAAGTGGTGAAGGGGATAAAATGTATTTGTTTGTGATTGGATTATAATCGATCAAAAGATAAGCGTCTTAGTTAGAATTATTGTGGTTTATTGTTAAGTGATTGCTGCGGAAAATAATCTTGTTAAAATTAGATTAATTTATAATTATTTTATTAATGACTGGGGTCTCATGAAGTAATGTTATGATTGGTAATGTTAAGTTTGGTGTGTAATAAAAACACATATTGATTGCTTGGATGATACCTAACGTGATCATTTATTCTTTGCCTCAAAACGGAACATTGGTTTATTTAAGTCAAATAATAGATAGTCAATGAAAAAGAAATAAAAACTTAAGTTACTTATTCAGAAAAAACTTAGTTGGCTTAAAAGTTATGAATCAATAAATATTGTTACCCGTAAAATTTCGGTACTTACTTGGTTATATTTATCAGAAGAACAAGTTTGCTTTTTAATATAGCTGGTAGGTAATGTTTTCAATGAAAAATAAAACTCCTGGAACGCTTTTTTATATTCACCTTGTTTTATTAACATCATCCTTAGAAACAAAACTGAATGGTCGTCTGCTACTCAATTTTTCGCCCAGTTACTGAAAACGCTTACAATATTACAATATTGCGTCCCAGAGTTCGTTTTGGGGACACCGGGACTCTTAATTATATAAAGTCCCGTTCAAAACCGGACGTCTGGTCACGTTACTGATACCTAATGACATACTTGACTTAAGTTCTAGTGTCCCCTAGATGGGACAGAGGGCGTCCGTAGTGCGCTGCCATCCCGTTCGGTCTTGAGTTTCGCTTCCAGATCTTCCCTAATCTACCTAACCCATGGTACCTAATAAATATCCCTATATTGCTTGGGCGGTAGCTAATAAATAATTCACGTACAATTAGCCATGGTATGTTTTCTACGGGATACCATTTCAAGATCACAAGCAATAACGGTTTGCCAAAAAGTAGGGATTGAGAGATTATGTACCTAATTTGTATTAATATTCTAGAACATAAAAAACATGTCTTACGAAGTCTGGCGAAGGGCGAGCGTTTTGGGAGCCTAGCTTATTTATTTATTTATAGTTAGATAAAACGGTACAAAAACAATAGAAACAAACAATTACATTAATTAACATAGAAACAAACAATTTACACATTTATTATCTAATAAACTACTACTAAACCTAACATGGAATAGTGGACTCTCCCGCATACTTTCTTTCACAGATGACCAAACAAACACGCATAATTAAGCTTATTCCATTCGTCCGCAAACACGCTGATGTTATATGGACGTTTAAGGGCCTTAGTCTCATTTAGTAGCGTAAAATGGTCACTTTAGGAAGCTAATTTCTAATTAACGGCTTGGTTTTGAGATTTGAAAAAAATATATCTTGTCTATTGATTCATGTACAACATTTACTAAAGATGATTTTTTCGTAGGATTTTGCCTTTTGCCTTAAAAAAATAGTTACCAAAACGCTATTTTTGGCTAATATTCGTTATTACTTCTAAACGGCATTGATGTGTGGAAATATTTTTACACTGAAAAATTCGCGGTTAGAAGTGCTACAGATATGCAAGAGCGTATTTAAATCCATCAACATTTGCCAAGAAAATATCCTTATTTTGAAACATAGGTTTAGAGGTGCTCTGCGCGGGCGCGGGCGGCAGTCGCGCGTTAGCATTCTGACGGGAGGGTTGTGTCGCTTGCTGCTCTGCTCCGGCTATCGCCGACTACGCGTGGTTGTCTGTGTGAGTGCAAATATTTACGAGCGAATCGTGTCAGTGTACGTTCATAGATTAGCTCGCAAATGAGAATTGAAGATGCGTCTGGTGGCGTAAGTAACTATCTACCTATACTCTTGTATTTATACCTACATATTACTGTATTTTTCTTTATAATTACTATTAGCTTTTGTAACCATTTTTCTTTTACAATTGAAGTTAAACAATTACGAATTGTTCCAGGAAATCTAGAAAGAAATCTTTAGACTTGAAAGGCAATAATCCGACTAACTACATCCGCTGATAATATAGAAGACTCTATTCAGGTGAGTAAACACTCGCACTTAGATTATAATTTATAGGTTTGTAAGGAGATTTAAAAATAAAAATCTTATTAGAAATTTACGTAACTTGAAAATGTGATTTTTTGTTTATGGTGATATAAACCAAAAATTAGGACTCAATTAAAGGTTTTGGTGTAAAAACAGTTTTACAAAAAGTTTTGAGTTTATAGGACTTTTAGTTTTTGCGATATTAGCAAAAATGTGTAATAAAAATTCTTACTTGGATTATTTTAAATGATTCTTCCTGTAAATATTTCATTTCTATATGTAATTGTTTAAAGTAGCCGAAGCCGATGGACGCGGGCTGGCGGGCTTGGAATGTCACAGTTATCAGTAAATTTTTTTGACGTCCTCCGTGGCGCAGCGGTCAACACGCCTGCCTGCGACGTGGAGGCCGCGGGTTCGATTCCCGGCCAGGTCATGATGGAAAACGATCTTTTCCTGATTGGCCTGGGTCTTGGATGTTTATCTATATATGTATCTATTATAAATATAGTATCGTTGAGTTAGTATCCCATAACACAAGTCTCGAACTTACTTTGGGGCTAGCTCAATCTGTGTGATTTGTCCGTATATATACAGTATGTTAAGAAAACCCTGTCCGACCCGTAAGGATAATAAAGGTTAAGTAAACATTTTGAAATAACTTCCCCGAAATTTGCTAATTTTTAAAAAAGTGACAACACCGGTATTATTATGAGCGAATAGCGACAGCGATGCGACCACGTGCCGCGTGCCCTGCCGCCCGCCGCCCGCGGAAGGGTGCTTAACGCATATTTATTAAGTTACCTCTTTTTGCGAAATAATATTTATTTTTTTAGGGTGATTTTTTTTTAAGTTAGCCTGGTTTTGTATGCATTAGTAGAATCAGTTATCGATACCTAACAACACCTTCACGGGTCGGACAGGGTTTTCTTAACATACTGTAGGATATATATATATATATATATATATATATATATATTTTCTGTTTTTCACAAATAATATTGTAATAACATTTTTCGACTTACAGAAAAGAAGAGAAAGAAACCAATCGACAGAACTTAAAAGTTTAATTTGCTTTTTAGGTCGAACACTAACGCAGTTGATTCTAGGTCAGACATCCATACAGAATGTCGTCAAGAAAATGATAATATTATATATCTCTATGTGCACAAAAAAACGATGCAAGTTCCATCATCATCATTCAGGTAAAATTATGCCTGCATGTCCTACAACCTATATTTTTAGTTTACAAATATATCATATACCTGTAAAATTATTTTTTTGTTAATTCTTAATTAATTTTTCTTAATAAATTCTTAATTCCTTGACATAAATCTCTAACAGTGTTGCAAGGGTTAATTAAAATGTATGTTATATCTTTTTTTAGCTCAAAATATCACCAAAACCTCAACAAATCTCAAGCTTGTTTCATCGAAGGGCGACGCATAATTAATATTGCTTACTTTTATTCAGAACTAAAGAAAATTGCCAAGCACGGAGAATTATAGACTGTGGTTTAGGATCTGTAGATATTGTTGGAGAACGACAAGTGGGACTACATTCCCTATTTATTTTTAAATGCCTTATGTGTATGGAAACATTTTGCACATCCTACAGAAATCAATATCAGCTGTGCAGTTGTAGGAACAATAGAAATAGACTGTGGCCATTCTCAACTGCAAGAAATTTCTGCAGCTTTAGATATGCCTATAATCTCGCATGTTATTTATTGGATCAAAGAATTAAAATTTACAGATTTTAAAATAACTCGTGTTTTATTTGAAACCTCATTACGACGAAGTACATTCAATCCGACGTCACTGACACAGTATAAATAGGGTACTATCTCTTTATGGAAAACGGCCGAAACTACGCGCTTTGTAATCTCAAGGCATCTATATAAAGCACGGTTAGCGCAGCGGTTAAGCTATTGACTGCTGCGCTGCTTGTCGCGGGTTCAATTCCCGCGCGGAACAAATATTCAGAACATGTCCTACAAGTAGTTGTTCCGGGTCTGGCTGTTTGTGTCTGTGAATTTATATGTTTAAAAATGCACCCACGATAAAAGTAATTTCTAGTGTGGTTCAACGTTTTTTTTTTTTTAATAAAAATATCACAAATTGCCTAGTGCGCGTTTGGTTTACGTTAACGCGATGAACTCGTTTATGTTATTCGCATTAGTAATTAATTCAAGGACACTGCAAAGACATGATACTCATATACTGAAAAGTAGTGAAAAAAAAATTCAAATATGTTGAATCGGTAGATATTACCATCTACCATTATTTTTTATGTGAATGTTATGATATATTATAATGTGTGGGTACTTGTTTTCCAAATGTCTGTCAGTCTGCGATCGGCCATTAAACTGTGTAACGAGCACTCCTTGATTTTATTTAAACATTGATCAAGAATACTAAAAATATATTATAGTACGATATTACCATTTATTAATGCAAAATATACATTTATCGTCTTGCATCCATACCCCCGTCTGAAATCGTAGGCACAAATCGCGACCTACACGCGGCTTGTCTGCATCTCTGGATATTCTTTGATTGTCGTTTTAGTTTAGCGCGCCACCGCGCGCATTTTACGAATTCGGGAGTACGGCGTTTAGCTCCGCCCACATGCACAAGGTCATTGAGGCTACTATAACCGTTAAAAGTGATTATTCTTAGCCTTATTTGAAGAAATGACTTTTGATTTTGATTTAACTTTCTGTGCTTGTTCTTTAAATACTTAGAAGTTTAAAACTTATTGTTGGGGATGAAAGTAGGCATAATCATTCATAGCCCACCTTCACCCTCTGTTCTCCTTTCTCGTGCCTTTCCGCTCCTGTGCTAGCCTCATCTAGGTTTTGCCTGCGATGGCATCAGTGTGTTCTGCCCATATCGCAGCCACTCTGTTACAGCCTGCCATCTGCTATTACTGCACCTTGCCAGGGGTTCGTACCGTAGAATTGGGAGGACCCGAAACCTCGGAAAGGCAGATGACGAACGCTTAGGTGGTTTTTAGACGGTAGTCCATGAGGATTTTTCCACCTTCGAAATAAAAAAGGCCTTTCTGAAAGCAGCGCTTAACTTTTATACTTAAAACTAGCGGACGTCCGCGACTTCTTCGCGTGTAGTTAGTTACTATGCTCGGCTTCTATTGGTCGTAGCGTGATGTTATATAGCTTAAAGCCTTCCTGGCTATCAAACGCAAAAAGAAATTTTCAAATCGGACCAGTGTTTCCTGAGAATAGCGCGTTCAAACAAACAAACATTTCAGCTTTATATATTAGTATAGATTATATATTAGAATAGATATAGATTAAACCTGTTGGACTTAGCTAACTTTCTGGTTTTATTATAATAACGCGTCAACCATTCAAACAGAACGCCACATGTTATAATAACAATTATTTTTAACAACAAAACAATTTCTTTTAATATTTATTAGTAAATCAATGAGACGTGAACACAGTGAGTAGTTGCTTGTAAAACAATCTGTTGTCTAAACAAACAATTGTATCTGCCTGGCTGTCGCAGTGTGATGAATTAAAAAAGTAAGTCGGTAGGGTTGGCACATTGGCGTGCGATCAATATCTATTATTTTTTGTTACTAGTTTTAATTTTTTATTTAATCATTATTTTATTTCACATGTCATATTCAGAATCAAGCTAATGCTTATTTTTATTACATTTTATTTTACTGTAAATTTAATCTTTTGTAATTTCATGCGCCCATGTATGGATTTAGTTTTTTTTTGTGTATTTAAGTATTGTAGGTACCATATGTAATCTCTAGTTACCTGTAATTAAGTGTGCACTACAGGAAGTCATCATTTAGCTATTGTAAAGGAAAATTGTACCTAATAGCAATGCCTAATGGTAATCAGTCAGCTCAACATCAACAACTGCTGGGGAGTTTGTTCAGCCACTTCTTCTTCAAAGTCGTGAAGGGCGTGCATTTTGTAGGACTATCTTTTGTAATTTTAGTATTCGAAAAGTTCTGCAGTGTGCAGTGCTAAGCTGTGTGTGTGTGACTATTTAGGCTTACATTATTCACTTTAAATAAAATTTACTATTTACTACAATGTCGAAACCACGTTTTTTATATTTTTTTTCGTTAACCTTAATGCGTGTACGTTATAAAACATTCACGTTCCAAGCTTATATTATATATAATACATGCCACGAGAATGACAGAAGTACAAAATTTCCCTCCCAGAATTGCCATATATACCAATCAGAAAATAAAATAAAATCGTGTATTATTTTTGCGTTGTACAGCCCTACAACGCACATCGCCCTACACCACTCATAGCGGGGACAATAAAAACTGCGAAGAGGCATGTGTCGTGTGCGCAGTGATCAAATTATCCCATTATATAATAGGCGCGATATGCAAAGACCATCTGATATCATTGTGAGGGTAGCAACAGAATTGTATTATATTTATTATTTACGCAATATTGATTGGTTTGTATTCCTGATGATACTTTTAGGTATTCGCAGTAAGTTAATGGTCTTGTTAAATTGAATCACAGATAAGATAAGATGTCTTATTTGCTTAAACATGTGTGTAAATGCATAAAAAGTGCATACCGTCGCCGTAGAGTGAAAACCTCGTAAGTGCAAAAATAGTACTATTCAGGAGGAAGAAAATACTGCGTGCTGTAAAATTTTTGTACGGCGACTTTTATATTTGTTTAATTAATTAATATGGAGATTGTGATAAATAATATGAAGTTCAAATATGTTTGTCACTGTGTGACATAAAATAAAACAACAAAATTAAAAAAAAAATAACAGAATAATAAAAGTTGTCATACTTATTTACGTACTAGTGGGACACTAAAATTATAAAAGAAGTAGAGGATAAGTAATGACAAAAAAAGTTGAGGCCTTTAATTTTTAAAGGTCATCCTTTCAACCAAACGATGCCCACAGCTGGACATAGATCTCCCCAACCCCGGATTCTACAGGGTCTTAAAATTGGACTCACAAGGTAGATCCAATTTTACTAATTGATATATAGTTTGGTCATTTGCTAGTCATATTTAATTTATTTAATGTTCCTATCCGCCAAATAAGCAGCACATATTTTAACTGTCCAATATACTTTGACATGTATTAAATGAAATAAATAATACTGTCTGTGGTTTTCTGACTCCCTGTAGATTTATTTTACAAGGCGATCAGATTCATCAGGTCTCCATCTAACGAAAGGTTCAAGATATGTATAAAAGTATTAAAGTACCTATTACCCTGTTTGTATTTCAATTACTTATGATTTATAGCAACAATTGCCAAAGTTCAAATTGAAAGCAGATATAAAATTAACTCCACGAACCAAATGAAATTTCGCGTCGTACTAACTTTTAATCTAACAAAATAAACGTACCGTGAGAAATTCACAAATATAGATATCAGAGGAGTCGACGCTATGGGACCATCACCATCACCCTTTCCATGGTGAACAAGATGTTATCATTACATTCTGTGCTCAAGTCAAGTGCAAAATTCGCTACTGCACTAACGCGTGACATATTATGGGAATCACGCTTTGGTATCAATGCTAAAACGGCTTTAGGCCCTGTAGCTGTTGTAATTAAATTTGTATTTTGATAAGAAAGATTTAAAGTTGCATTTGCATTGAAACTGGAGCGCATTACAGCAATTACTTCTTATAAATAACAAACATCGTAAATCAAATCTGCAACGTTTTCAATTTCAAATTATATTTCTTCAATTTTAGGGTCTGTTTTGGAACGCTTTGCTGTATCAATATCAAACGCCAGTTAACACGGTTAATCCCCATAGGGTACAACAAACCCCAATGCTTTGCGGGGTACAGATGGAAAGTTTATGAAGGCGCACTTGTTAGCCAAGGGAATTACAAAAACCGTGTTATTGTTTTATATGGAGGGCTGGGAGATTTTATGTGTTAATAAAAAGTGGGTGGAAATTGGCGTCTGAATTGTGATTCTTTAATCCGAAATTAGAGTGATATATGTGAATGTATTGTTTGATGTTTTTGAGTGATTCGAATGTTATTTCATTGGTTCATTGATCTTCTGTTGCAGTTTAGGGTTACAAAGGAGCAGTATCTATGGTACAACCACCTTTCGTCAGCAATGTAATAGACGGCGAGCCTGATGATATAATATCATAATCATTCTGTAATGTTATTATTGCTGGGCCACATCTGTGAGAGAAAGTGGGCTGAAATCGACATGGGCTCAGTGAGGTTGGTAATTTCCTTTAATTAGATTCAGTAACTGGGCACAAATCTGGACTTCGGGCTGCTACTGAGAAATTCCAGATGGAAAAACTTGTTTAGAACGAATATCCAAACGCAAATCGATTACGTTATCACCAGCCAATCAGAGCACAGTTAAACGATGCGATTGTTTGTTCTGATTGGTCAATTAGTACAGTCAATCTGCAATTTGAGCTCCGAAAAATGACAAACCGGAATTTGACTTGATGAATCGTTAGAGGGGCGAGTAATAAACTTAATGTTAGATTTCCGAAGTCCCTCCTCCTGCTGTTTTTGAGAAAATCCAAAAATATTTTGAAATTGATTTATCTCAGCAACTATAAGGGCTAGCGACCTTTTTTTTTTTTAAACTGTTAAGGACACTTAGGACTACATTTTCTTTCATTGAAGTGACATCGTCCGACTTAAACTGCAAAAGCTAGATGGCGCTAAAGTTTGAAAAAATTGGTTTTTTGCCATTTTCATTATGAAATAACAATTTTTTTACAATAATGTAAATGAGAAAGTTGTTTGTCACAAAATTAGCTACAACTTTTGTTTAAAACATTTTTTCGTAAAACTTACCGTTTCCGAGCTATATAGGTGAAGAAGTGCAGTGAGCAGAACAACGGTTCTTTTGTCACTTTCACCGAATACGTGGGCATAGTTTGGACAATGGACCGGTTTCTAACATCTGCCAGATGCTCTAAGAAGCATACAAAAAAAAAAAAAAAAAAAAAAAAAAAAAAAAAAAAAAAAAAAAAAAAAAAAAAAAAAAAAAAATATTAAAAATTGAAAATTATGTAAACATTTCAATTCATTGATCTATCCATGAATTGTGTGACAAACACCCTACAGCAAGGCACATAATGTACGATTTGTACACTTCAACAAGCTTCAGCTCGGAAACGGTGAGTTTTACGAAAAAATGTTTTAAACAAAAGTTGTAGCTAATTTTGTGACAAACAACTTTCTCATTTACATTATTGTAAAAAAATTGTTATTTCATAATGAAAATGGCAAAAAACCAATTTTTTCAAACTTTAGCGCCATCTAGCTTTTGCAGTTTAAGTCGGACGATGTCACTTCAATGAAAGAAAATGTAGTCCTAAGTGTCCTTAACAGTTTAAAAAAAAAAAAGGTCGCTAGCCCTTATAGTTGCTGAGATAAATCAATTTCAAAATATTTTTGGATTTTCTCAAAAACAGCAGGAGGAGGGACTTCGGAAATCTAACATTAAGTTTATTACTCGCCCCTCTAACGATTCATCAAGTCAAATTCCGGTTTGTCATTTTTCGGAGCTCACGGCTTTTTTTTCGACATATTGACTGTACTAAATTGTTTCCATACTATTTGCTAATCCTCGACCTTGTATATTATTTATATTTTTACCAACATGGTATTTTACTTAAAACCCCATCAGAAAGCAACATAAACACACAGTAAATCAGGCAGTCATGTCACTTAGACACAACAAACCCAGTAACATTGCTCGGTCTGGGAATCTAACCCAGGAGCTCAGGCTTAAGAATAGTGCTTGCAACCAATAGACCAGCGAGGCTTTCTACTATGAATTCATCCAAATGAATTGGTCTATCACTGCTAGATAATCTTTCCTTTTGAAGCTTGTTGCTTATTATTTTCTACAGCGAAATGTCCATGATATTTTCAGCTGCTTCTAAAATGAAGAAGATCATCATCTGATGCTACTAATCTTATCCTACTAATATTATAAACTGAAACTAAATTTGGATGAAATTTGGAACACAGATGTTTTATAACCAGAGTTCGTATACAGTATGTTAAGAAAACCCTGTCCGACCCATAAGGATAATAAAGGTTAGGTAAACACATGACCAAATATAATATAAAATTTTACGTAATCATCATAGTACCAATACAAATGAATTTTGAAATAATCTTTTTTTCCCGCAAATTAATTCCAACTTCCCCGAAATTTGGTAATTTTTAAAAAAGTGACAACACCGGTATTATTATGAGCGAATAGCGATGCGACCACGTGCCGCGTGCCCTGCCGCCCGCCGCCCGCGGAAGGGTGCTTATAGCACATTTATTAAGTTACCTCTTTTTTGCGAAATAATATTTATTTTTTTAGGGGGATTTTTTTAAGTTTAGTATCCATTCGGTTTCCATCCGGTTTTGTATCCATTAGTAGAATCAGTTATCGATACCTAACAACACCTTCACGGATCGGACAGTGTTTTCTTAAAATACTGTATAGGATAGTTTTATCGTGTTGTTTCCATGGGAACGAAAGTGGTGAAACCGTAGGCCGTAACTAGTACTATATAATCCCAGCAACTGTGTAATATGAAGCAAGGAGAAAATCAATAATACAACTGTATATACAATTACAGGCTTAATTGTATGTCAATTTGTACTCACATAGTCATTATCAGATTAACTAAATCCTGTCATCACGTTTTGCACTTAAAATTGCTTTAATGTGTCACAAAATATCATGTCCATCAAATACAAGATCGTTATCATCACCAAAGCGTGGGACTGTATCAAATTCGTGTGACGATCTCCAAACATTTGTAACTTCTCTCTTGAGGATATCATTAGTTGGGGTTGTTATGTTGTCCATAACTTGATCTACCTCGCCCCTCTCGTCGCCTATAATGACGGGAGCATCAGGGATGAGTGTTTTGAAGGTAGGGTTTATCTTACAGTGGACAATTTGGACTTGGCTAGATGAATTCGCACGGGTTTGCAATTACAGTATTAAATATATGAGAGAAATATTCTGATGTTATGGGTCAAATATTATTACGGTATCTCTGTTTGCTTTATAGAAATCTTTTAGAAGTTGTCGTTATACTATAATTCATATTCTTTTTTTTTATTTTACAATACATTGCTTGACTGTGATCTCGCCTAGTGGTAAGCAGTGATGCAAACGTTGATGGTAAAACGCACTAGTTTATTATGAGCCAATTAGTTAATTTTTGATAATCTGTTGGCTTGCCCGAAAGACGTGGCTTTGAGCAATTAACCTACTTATTTAATTTTCAGTTCGTATGTTCACATCCAAGAACAACTGATCTTTTTATAAACTAGCGCTTGACCGCAATCCCGCCTGATGGTAAGCAGTGATGCGAGCGTTGATGGTAAAGCGCGCTAGTTTATTAAGAGCCTATTCACTCAGAAAAAACGAGTGTGCTTATGACCACACGACTGAAGTGAAACTTCTTTCGCACCATCTGTATGTATATATATATATATATATATATATATATGTGTGTACAATATATACACATTTACATATATTAATTTTCTATAAATATTTAAATTTATTTCATGCTTTCATTTATAAATTAATATTTTTGCATAGACCTCCAATTTAAAAAAAAAAGAAAAGTGGATTCCCTCGGGGCCAAAAGGTCGGGCTCTACCTCCTGAATCAGGGGACCCCAAACTCGGGTAGTCCACGACCTCTGGTTCCCGAGATAATCCACGGGGGGGTGAGGTAACTAAAGGGGGTCGGGGGGGGATAGGGTTTGTGGGGTTGCGGGGGAGGGAGGGGGGAGGGGGAGAGCGGGCAGTGGATTCCCTCAGGGCCAAAAGGTCGGGCTCCTCCTCCTGATTCAGGGGACCCCAAACTCGGGTAGTCCACGACCTCTGGTTCCCGAGATAATCCACGGGGGGGTGAGGTAACTAAAGCGGGGGGGGGGTGTTGGGGGGGTTAGATTTCGTGGGGTTGCGGGGGGTAGGGGGAGGGGGAGAGGGGGGAAGGGGAGAGGGTGGAGTGGATTCCCTCGGGGCCAAAAGGTCGGGCTCCTCCTCCTGATTCAGGGGATCCCAAACTCGGGTAGTCCACGACCTCTGGTTCCCGAGATAATCCTCGGGGGGGTGAGGTAATCAATGAGGGGAGTCGGGGGGTGTTCGCAGCGTCATGTTCTCGAAGAAATTCATAGTTCTTAATCAATCAAGGTACTTAGCTTAATAATTGAGCTTATGAGGCTCGAAAGCAATTTGTACTTTGTGTCCAATTATCGTATTGTGACGATATCTTCTTCTATACTTTCAATTATATCAGAAATGTTCAGCAAAAATATATAAAACAATATAAAAGCCAGAACAGAACGAAATTTATAAATTATTTGTGCTCTTAGGTAATCAATTGTTAACAAATCTTAAAAAGATCCAAAAAATATATATTGCCTACGGCGAGATGCGAACTCACAACTTCATACTCGACTCAATTGTTAACAAATCTTAAAAAGATCCAAAAAATATACATTATCTTCGGCGAGATGCGAACCCACAACTTTATACACGGCATGTCATGCAATATTTACATGTGCCAACTGCTTCGTTGTATTACAGACGAAATAGGACTATACTTTGCTTTCCGTTCGCCTTGCCCGATCATTTTTGTAATATTTTTCGTAACGCTTTCGCGAGTTTACTCCCCAAGTCAAGCGTGCCTAAAGAAGTTTCACTTCAAAAACTGAGCGAATAGGAAGGAAGACGGCAGTTGAGCGAGGTGATGCAATGTTAAACCCAACAACACGACCAACAATGCTGCGCCAAAGGAAGATTGATCTGAAGACCCTCCACGACCAAACTCCCAAAACAACAACATTAGGCGCATCGTACCCAGCACACATCGCAACACAACTGTTCAGACCCGTCCTCCGTATGGCTTCAACAGACATCATGCCAGAACACGACAAATCGCTTGGCGGTAAGGCTTTGTCTGGTGGGTGGTAACTTCTGCCGGCGGCCGATGTTATGGCCTACCACCGAGAATAAATCTCCCAGTATATTTGGAGACAGGTTAGTAAACCTGTCTCTTAATATACTGGGATCATGTGGCTGGTGAGCAGGTGATGATATCTCGTTCTTGTTCCACAGAATACATGTCTTTTCCAACTATGTATATTAGGCTCGGCTGCCAGCCTAGCGAGATGCAGCTGAATGATATTTTACATTAAGCGATGGACTATTCGATTTTCATAACCAAGTTACTTGTTCAGTCTGGTTGTCAGACTTTCAGACATCAACCCATAACGTACTATCAAAGATAAAAAAGAGAAAGGACTAAGTCCTTGCTTGGTGCTTTCCGAGGTAAGGAGAGGTCTCGGTACATAATGACGGCTTACAGTTTAAACGCTGGTTTAATTGACCTTTGATTGTTTCGAATAAACAGAGTTTAGCGCTACATGCTATCTATGATAAAAGGGTTAGACAAAACAATGAGTTGTCATGTTTACATATCCAAAATTTTGAATATTGTGTTGGTACTCTTTAAAGGGTCATGTGAGCAATATTTCACGTAAAGTGGAATTATGGTTGGAATAGCTATTTATCTTTAATGAAGCACAAAAAACGGTGTCCTAAAATTTCCTTTCATTTTTATTTATACAAAATTATAATACTCAAAGGTGTGATTATTTTATTGTATTTTCACTTTGTCGTATAAAACCGAAAATAAAGGAAATTATATCAAAAACATAAAAGACAAAAATCGGACCATGCATTTAAGCTCTTTTGTGGTGAGAAATCATCAAATGACTTCTCCCGCTCCTGGGCGGAGCAGAAGGGCATTTCTGAGTTCCATACATGATTATATTGACTAAAAGCCACACGTTATCCTTCATCAGCTTATACCAAGAGCTAAGGCATCTCTTTCGAAGAACCCACGAAAGAGATACCATGACCCGCCTGTATCTCTTTCACTTGTTGTTCGAATTAAGTATTGATATCATATCAAAAATATACAAGGTTGAAATCGGCTCATGCATCTGAGCCCTTATTTCTTAACAACTGAACATCTACGTACAGCCGCATCCACAAGTGTACCGGACTCTATCACCGTTGACACATCGTGAATATTGTAGCACAAGACGGTGCGGGTCAGCCATCATCCGTCAAAGTCCATTTTAACTTAAAATTTACTCTTTATTTCATTTTTTTCTTTCAGGGGGAACATAAAAGCGTTATCGAGTAAGGGTGTTGAAAATAATAGGGGGACGTAGAATTTTTAACATTGAAAAGTTGCCTGATAAAATATTAAATGGTTTTCGTATTGACTGTACTTTACTCTGTGAGTCTAGGCTTTGTACGTTCTGTTCTTTTTGCGAGTTAAGTGTAGATATTTTTGATAATTTTTTCTTCTTCATTTAATTTATGCACTGTCTATGTAGAAGGTCTAAGATTGAAGATTTTTGACAGAATCATCATTCGTCAGTCTTACCAACCGGTTTATACTAATAATAGTTGGTATTTTATTAGTAGTTGTAGTATCTTACCTTTATTGAAGGTAAGATAGGCGGACGCTCCAAATAATATACTGGTATTTAATTGCACTAAATACCACTAAATACTACTAAGTCGTGGTGGCCTAGTGGTTAAAACACCAGCCTCTCAAGTATGAGTGCGCGGGTTCGATTCCAGGTCAGGCAAGTACCAATGTAACTTTTCTAAAGTTATATAATGTATTTCCTAAGTATATCTTGAACACCATTGACTTGAAGGTGAAGGAAAACATCTTGAGGAAACCTGGACTTTATAAGCCTGAAATCGCCAACCCGCATTGAGCAAGCGTGGTGATTACGCTCAATCCTTCTCTGTATGAGAGGAGACCTGTGCCCAGCAGTGGGACGATAAAAAAAGGTTGATGATGATTTAGTTGCACTCGGTTAAACTGAATTAGTGATAAAATGACTGAAAGCCGATCCCAACTACATTTTTATTTTACGACAATGACGAGAAAAATGAAAATTACTTTAATAAAGTCTCATGACATGTTTGAAGATACAAAATACAAAAAATAACCCATATTATGTATTAGAATAGTCAACAAAATTCCCTAAATATTTTACTCTCTAGAACACAGTTCTCATTACCTACATTCGTTCTAAATTGATTGTATCGCTATGTCGTATGAATAAACAGCGCCGGTCGCACAGTACAAGGCAATGCACTGTGGTTTGGTAATGAGCTCATGTCAAGCGACAAATTGTGTACTGAGCTAGGAAGGGAAACAGAATGAGCGAGTATTAATATTATTCTTGTTCATTTGAACTTTCAAATGAATACCACGATATCAGTCTGTTTTCTTAAATCTCACCAATATATTATAGATCACTGAACTCAGTGGCAACGGTCGGGGCACATTGCTCGTAGAACCGATGGCCGATGGGGCAGTAAGGTTCTGGAGTGGCGGCTACGTACCGGAGGACGCAGCGTAGGAAGGCCCCCAACAAGGTTGACCGATGACCGAGCAGCACAAGACCGGTCATCATGGAAAGCCTTGGGGGAGGCCTTTGTCCAGCAGAGATCTGTAGGCTGAAGAATTCATCATTCAAATTATTTTAAAATATTTAACACAGATAAAAATCCAAAATATAAATGTGACTAATTGTTTTTTTTTTTATCTTTATTTATTTAGAGGCTTTTACCTTACAAAGGTATGCCAGCCTCATCATACCCTAATCCAATTAATTTTAACATTAACACAATATAATAAATGATTAAATAACATTCTTGCGAAAGCGAGGGAGATAGTAATTGTTTTTTTTTTTAATAATTATAAACTGGCGCTTACCCGCAATCCCACCTGATGGTAAGCAGTGATGCGATCGTTGATGGTGAAGCGCGCTAGTTTATTAAGAGCCTATTCACTCAGAAAAACTGAGCGAATAGGACGGAAGACGGCACTTGAGCGAGGTGATGCAATGTTAGACCCAACAACACGATGCTGCGCCAAAGGGAGATTGATCTGAAGACCCTCCACGACCAAACTCCCAACACAACAACATTTGGCGCATCGTACCCGGCACACATCGCAACACAACTGCTCAGACCCGTCCTCCGTACGGCTTCACCAGACATCAACAACTGCAGCAACTATTTGGTATATGAGTTTCGCTTCTCCTGCATTAGGTACAGCTAGTATTCTATTGAAAGCCATCATACATATTAAGTTTTAACTCTTGCATCGCATCACTAACTCTCTCTCTATTCTGACTAATTGAATTGAATCACACACAACAATAAAAAAAAAAAAAAAACGAAAATGATTGTAAGAGTTGGCATATACATATGTAGTTTTTCATGAGATCCATGTTTACATTGTCTTTAGATAAACCTTTCATACCTTCCTATTAAATACTTCACAGTATTTCTTATGTTTTTGCTCTGCAAACCTCTTCAATATATTGAATTCTTCCCAACATAATTAGTTCAAAAATACCCACTCTATCACAATCGTGGCTCCACTCCCCTCACCTCAAATTGCACGCCAGCCCGAGATTATATTTGATGCAGTCCTAATCAGTCTCACTTACGAGCTAATTGCTTTCCACTATTGTGCTAATTTACTAAATAGTGAGCACGAGCACTGGCATACTTATGGACGGTAATAATTAAGCTTTTGAAAGGGTTTATTTTGTAATGTTTTAATTGGTTTGGGTTGGTTTAGTATTTGTGGTAAATTAGGCCATTTTTTATAATTATAAACAAGTGCTTAACTGAGATCCCGCCTGATGATAAGCAGTAGTGCAATCATTGATGGTAAATCGCGCTAGTTTATTAAGAGCCTATTCACCTAAAAAAAACTGAGTGAATAGGAAAGAAGACGACTAACGATGCTGCGTCAGAGGGAGATTGATCTGGAGGCCATCCACGACCAAACTCCCGACACAACAACATTTGGCGCATCGTACCTGGCACACATCGCAACACAACTCCGTTCTCCGTACAGTTTCACCAGATATCATGCCGGAACACGACGAATCGCTTGGCGGTAAGACTTTGTCTGTTGGGAGGTAACTACTGCCGGTAGCCGATGTTGAAACTGCGCTTATATGAGAAATGACGTTTAAGGTGACAGCGCGGATTAAATTATGCATAAAATATTGATACGAATAATGATGTTATTAAAGTACTACAAATAAAACTCACTGTTGTGAACTGGATCTGCGTAGCACTTTGGGTTATTTTTCGAAAAACTTTGGTTTTTCTAGGAAGCCAATAATGCTTGCCTGGGTTAGCAGCTTTCACTTTTGGGATACAGACCTCTTCTCTGTAATCACCCCTCGTGCCCAATGCGGGTTGGTAGTTGTCGCATACAGAATGGTGCTGACAAAACGACATTAAATGAAACCACGAACAAAGCTAGTTCATAGGAATAATCCTAAACCATAGAAAAAAACCTAGCATCAAATATAAAAAAAATAAAATTTCAAACAAACTAAATCGCATAAAATTGCAAACGGAATAGAACATCCTTTAAAAATATTGGTTCACTGACCTCCGATCGGCAACAGCGCGATCCTGTATCGCTTCCTTATCAACATGTACATCATGTAGGAAATGTGAAAAATGAAAAATAATTACCTGTGACTAAACTAATGGACATATTTATATGATTTTTTTATGGGTAGACTGAGAATCTTTTGAGGTACACGATGTTTAATTTATTGTCGTATTTTCAGCGCCACTCTGTGTATTCGAATTTTTATTCCTAGGATATGCAGTTTCGCTCACTATGTTTTCATTCACCGTTTTAAGAACAGTGGTGATGTAAGCAAGTAGGTAAAGCGCCTGTATGGGTTGCACCACAGCGCTCATTTTTTAAAACATGAAGTGACAAAGATTGATAACAGTATGATTTGATGCCTTGCTTATGTTGACGGGGTGAACGAAACGCGACTGACAAAAGGTACACCCTTCCAAGGCACACACCTGGAAAGGCTGCCCTAGACTAAAAGCTTATACGTAGGTATTGCTTAAGACTTATATTTGCACGCTGTCACTTAATTTTGCTAATTCGTCAGTCTATGATCTCGGCTCTCCTGGGGACATTTTCTTTTCTGAAGAAATCTTCAAGAAAACCAAAGGCATTTTATAATGCTTGATTTTTTTCAGACATTTTTTTACATAGGAGGTTTTTTTTATAAAAATTTAAATAAACATAAAAGATAAGTCAAGATTTTTTATGTAAGTGTGAAAATGCACAAAGTGACGCTGTGTAATTTTCGTACGAAGGACGAAAAGTAGGTTAAAAAAAGTGCGTCGCTTTAATGACTGCGTTTCGGCGGTTTTCTGATGATAGATGATGTTAGGAAGTCATTCATACCACGTCCACAGGAAACTAGTACATATATATTCTGATATAATCCAAATAATATTGAAGTCATAAAATCACTTCAACGATAACTATTATACGGCTGGTAAAGGCTATACTGAGCCGTCAGATATTATCAAGGATTTTAACGACTACTAATCAAATGCCAACTCGAGCTACTAAACTCATTCTACCTACAGACGACAAAATGTTGAAATTTCAACTCATTTAAAAAAATTTAAACAACAAACTATTGGTAGTTAATGGAACTAGTCAAATTATGTTGTCGTGTTTCGATATGACATCGAATTAGTTGCGACTTGCGACTAGCAAAGAAGCGCACGTCAAATTAACGCGTTCATTTGAATAGTAGGACTATTGTGGATTGTTGCAATTTATTAATATATTTTTAACGTACAAATATCAGCATAATCACTAACTGTCTATAACGTTTCCATTTCTGGAACTTCATATATAATAAGTAGACACCGTAATTTACTACGTAAGCCTACGTTCGGTTTGGAGGAAGAAAAAAGTCATATTTTCTCTCCTTGTTCTTACACATTATTGTCTACATTTCTAGTTTCCTTCTCCTATCGCAGGTCTGCTGGAAGAAGTTTTTTAAAAAATAAGCTGCATCTCTGTACTCATATCATAGTTTTGTCATATCCTTATGTATTTTATTGTGTGAACATAAGTAATAAAGTAAATAAATACATATATGAATATTCGATTTTTGCAACTTTTTTGTTTTAATAATTATGAACTAGTGCTTGATCGCAATCCCGCCTGATGGTAAGCAGTGATGAAATCGAAGGAAGACGGCACTTGTGCGAGGTGATGGAATGTTTAATCCAGAGTGAGATTGATCTAGAGACCCTCCACGACCAAACTCTCGACACAACAACATTTGGCGCATCATACCCGGCACACATCGCAACACAACTGCTCAGACCCATCCTCCGTACGGCTTCACCAAACACAGACTGCGGCAAGACTTTGACTGGTGGGTGGTAACTTCTGCCGGCAGCCGATATTATGGCCTACCACCGAGAAAAAACGCATAACGGTTTCCTGACGAGTTTAATAAATAATTGGATAAGTTTGTTTGTTTTGTTTTTAATAGTTTGAGATTGCCTTTCTGTAGCATAACATATATAATATAAGCAGCCTCTAATGTTTCCACTATTGGGACACAGCACAGGCCTCCTCTTGGTGAGAGCGAGTGGGCTATAATCTACCACGCACAATTATGATACATTGATTTTTTTTTTAATGGTCCAAGCTAAGCAGTACCATACAAGGTCAATGCCACCAATCTCTTGGATACACTAACAGTCGACAGCGATACTTATTAATTTTGGAACGCTGTATTGTGAGGTTGTGGTTTTGTGAATAATTTGTGATTTTATTGATGATAATTTTTAAGCCATTGTCCCTTAGTTTTCACAAATAGTAATTTCGGTCTTATTTTTATTCACATTTTATACAATAATAATATTTTTGTATAAGTCTTCATCATTTTACTAAAATAAAACAAATAACGATAAAACAAATGCCAATTCAAGCCATAACCACTACATTCTCCAGTACCATAGTTGGCACGCTACATCCATTATAATGGTCCCTTTTTCGATTCCCGTCAGCGGTGCCCTTGCGACTTTTGTAAGCTAATTTGAGACAAAACGTCACGCGATATACGAAAAAAACAGTTTTAAAGCTTTTTTGAGGACCAATTATTTTAATACGGCTGTTTTAGATGCATACCGGTAATTTGGACTTGGAGACAAAATTGTAGCACTTGACTGCTGTTTGGGATTTTGTGTTACTAATACAATGATGCCTGCAGGAGATTCTGATCTTATTTGTATGGAATTAAAGGGTTTGTGTTAGTTTTTTTTTTTTTTTAATAATTATAAACTAGTACTTGACTGCAATCCCGCCTGATGATAAGCAGTGATGCAATCGTTGATGGTTAAGCGCACTGGTTTATTAAGCCTATTCACTTAAAAAACTTAGGAAAAGGAAGGATGACGGCAGTTGAGCGAGGTGATGCAATGTTAAACCCAAGACCAACACGACCAACGATGCTGCGCCAGAGGGAGATTGATCTGGAGACTCTCTACGATCAAATTCCCGACACAACAAGATTTGGCGCATCGTACCCGGCACACATCGCAACACAAATGCTCAGACCCGTCCTCCGTACGGCTTCACCAGACCTCATGCTGGAACACAACGAATCGCTTGGCGGCAAGGCCTTGTCTGGTGGGTGGGAACTTCTGCCGGCAGCCGATGTTATGGCCTACCACCGAGTGAAAAAGTGAGCTCATGTCAAACAACAAATTATTTACTGAGTTAGGTAGGGACACAGAATGAAGGGACAGCAAATATTAGGTAATATTATATCTTATTCATTTGAACTTTGAAATGAAGTACCATAACATCAGTCTGTTCTGCAAAATCTCACCGATATATTATAAATCACTGAACTCATTATTCATATAACGTAAAAAAAATAATCAACACAGACAAAAATCCAAAGTAGAATTGTGTCTAATTAAGTTGAATGAACAATTTGATAAATAAATTCATTAAAAATCAATGAAAAAAAAAAACCAGGAGATCCATATTAGGCTAGTTGTTATAAAAAGTACAAACAAAACACGATTACGGTGTTGGATCGGTCATATTCACGCGAATTCAATGTTTCTTAATCTATCCACACAAGTGCTCACCGTCACTAATGCAGTTTTCACTTCAAAAAGTATTTATTTAACATCTCGCCTTTAATCCCGGAGAGGCTAAGAGCATGTACACAACAAAATCAACATCATTACTACTACTATCATCCATGGTGTACTATAGGTACACCTATAGTATATTTTGTACTTAACTATTTATAATACAGTTTAGTTGCCTGTATCTGTTTGTATGAGTCTTGGTACTTGAATTTAACTAAGTTTTATAATTTATTTATTTTATGTATCAACCAATCAGCCTGTTCTTGGCTTTCATCTCTCTGGGCTTGGAAGACTTCTTTTCACTCTTCTTTTGAAATGAACTTCTTTGGTGGATGTGTCTGTAGGAATTACGTGAATAAGTTTTTTTCTTTTCACATTAGTGCTTTACCGCAATCCCACCTGATGGTTAACAGTGATGCAATCGTTGATGGTAAAATGCACTAGTGCATTAAGAGCCTATTTACTCTAGCTTTGAAGACTCTTAAATTGTAACCAGATAGGAAGACCGCTTCAGAAAAAAAATTCCAGTGTCTTGATCTACGCGGTATACAAGTCGAGGTGAAATGCTTCGTCCGGATCGTAGCGGTGTCAATAATGTAAGGCCTCTGCCTCGAATCTTGCGTGCAGCGAGCGGTGGCGGCGGCGGCGCGGCAGCGGGACGGGCATCGAAGACGTGTTCTCGAAACTAGCGGGCCGATCGCGCATCACTATAGCCACGTAGTGTTGTGTTCACGATTGTGTCGACGAGATATTTGTTTTTATTCACGAAAGAAATGTCTGAACAATGGCGGCAACATCTTTTTGTTTAAAATTTATTCTTAACGCTCGATCACCGCTTGTCTTAAATTATACCGCTCGCTGATTCATGCGCGAGAAGTACACCGCTCACTGCCCGCCACCGCCCCGCTGCCGCACCGCTATTTTCGAGAACCGGCCCGTTTGATTTTACGCATAAATCCTGCCGCTCACTCGCTGCCGCCCCGCTGCCCGCAAGATCCAAGGCAGAGGCCTAAGGCTCGAAACTCACCGTACGACGGGTCATCGTCGTCGATGATGGAACGGTGTTCGCGGAATTCTGTCATGTATTTCCCGCGCACACTCTCTAAAATACATTCTATAGAATACCGAGGTTATTAAAGTCATTGCATTCGACCGATGTTGACAACATCGTCAGGGTTCTACACCCGACACTAGTAGATACTATTGTCACTTACTTGAGCTGCCCCAATTTATGTATGACATTATTTTTGAGATAAAATAAATATTTTTGTTTATTGTATTTTGTTTTGTATTCGCCGTGAATAGGCACGGTCGTCAGTGTTGTATGAATCAGTATCGAAGCTTGTTGATGGACAAGTTTTTTCTATGGCGTGATTATATAGGGACCTACTGTAAAGAAATCAAGCCGAGTACAAAGTGCCCATGAATCCAGCATGGATTCAAGCTGCGTTATCCTAAAAAAGTATTAGCCAACACTAAACGGTAGCTGTAGTAGCCATCATAAGAGACAATAGGTATAAGATTGATGCAAAAAGCAATCATGTTTAAGATTAAACACGCTGACTTACTTTCTTTTACGGACGCAATGTGGCGGTCACCGTAGTCTTAGGAAACCGTTCCGTGCGTTCAGGCGCTTTTGCCATACCTATTATTGGAATCAATTGTAACAGCACATACCTACTTAGGACCCATTAAATTAGTCAAATTTTATTCCGTGGTGCTTGGCAATCTGGGCTTCTCCCAGTTGCAATAATGTCCCTTTGTGCCGATTGGCCTAGTTCTGTTCTGTCTCCTGCTTGTTATGAAGGGAAGTGGAAAAAATATCTTTTTTCTTACTCCTCCGCTATTCTTTTCTGAATAATTTCGTTGGGGCAGTTGAATCGTTTCTCCGGGACTCGTCGAGCTTCATTGCTCGGCGGTTTTCTGGCGGTCTCCACTGTTGATTCTGGCTTTCAGGAGTTGCAGTGGGTGGGAAAAAGTGTGGCGGGAGTCTTAGGAAACCCTAGCTTTACAAGCCGACATCGAACCACCGCCATTTTACGAAAAATTTAAACAGCTTAATGAAAGGTGTTTCCTTTAATGGAAACAATGATCTATCATGTCGACAATCATGTGACTTATAAACGACGCCGAATCATTTTCATCGCTAAACATCGATTATGTGGAGACATCCTTTAAAATATCATTTGGATTAACCTTGATATTATGTATCCAAAACTATGTAATTCTTTCTTGTGTTCCAAATTATTCCTAAACCATTGCTGGTTTTGTTTAGGGTAGTATTATTTGCCTTAATACCGAAGCGACAATGGATTTGGAATTGTTCGATATGTTGGGTTATAATTGGAGCGTTTCGTGGTGAAAGAATATTAAGGTTAACAAAAACAATCAGTTTAGTTTTTTTTTCCGCTTCATAAAACAAAACTTCATAATAATAGCACAGGAGTCACGTTCCATATAATGTTTCGTTATTATATCAAACCTTCTTGGTATTAAAATTGTATTAAATTTTTGAAAATGGAGGTCTAATTGTCGTTAAATCGTTCGTTTGAGGACGGAAATGTGGGCATTTTTTGTTTAAAATCGATTTCGTTTAGTAGTTTTGTGGACAATTGTTTTCCGTTTGCAGTGTGTAATTTGGTCGAGCGCCGCTTTTTTGTGCTTACTTCAAATATGATGGGTTTACCTACTGTATTTTGTTTGATTGGTCGGTTTCTTTTCAGTCTGGCAACGATTTTATGATTACAGGCATCATCTATTTTAGTACACTTGAGAAGTATGAGGAAAACCATCAATATTTTGTGTATTATTTATTTTGTGAATAGACCTGGATGTGAAAGCCATTTTGATAATGCTGCTAAACAGCAAACTCAAAATGGCTTTTTCTCACAGAACTGCATTGCACTGGCCACAAATGCATCTTCACCAATTTCATGGCCTCTCGGTAGTCACATTGACTGTAAGTCTTGGGCCACAGAGGGCAAGAAAAAAGGTGAAGAAGCATAGTCGTGTGTAACTAACCAAATTCACTACACGGATGGGTTCGAAATAAAAGGATTTAATTTGATCCCATTTGATTTTTACAGTCTGTGATATAACGCCACACCCACATCCTGTTGTTTCACGCTTTGCCAGGCTGGACTAACATCTTCCTACTTGTGTCTGGTGATAGTTTAAGATCTTTCAAGAGGACTACAATTTTCTCACAATTTACTGTCTTTTGCTCAATTGCTATATCACAGATTCTTAACTTACAGACCCGCACTGGGCCCGCGTGGCAGATTATGGCGCACTCCATTTCAGCCAGGGGAGGCCTGTGTCTCAGGAGTCCAGATTGCATCGGGATTTCATTCTTTCAAATTTCAAGATAATGCAAAAATCCATAATCTTTATCTCTAGATCAGAAAAGAACGCATTTCTGTACAGCGGTTTAGTGAAGAATTAATCACTAAATGAATTTAGTTTTTAGATACTACATTTCAAACACATACAAAATCACATTAACTTATAAGCGAAGAAAGACCATAACATCGGCCGCTGGCAGAAGTTACCACCCACCAGGCAAAGTCTTGCCGCCAAGCGATTTGTCGTGTTCCGGCATGATGTCTGGTGAAGCCGTACGGAGGACGCTGAGCAGTTGTGTTGCGATGTGTGCCGGGTACGATGCGCCAAATGTTGTTGTGTTGGGAGTTTGGTCGTGGAAGGTCTTCAGATCAATCTCCCTTTGGCGCAGCATCGTTGGTCGTGTTGTTAGGTTTAACATTGCATCACCTCGCTCAACTGCCGTCTTCCTTCATATTCGCTCAGTTTTTCTGAGTGAATAGGCTCTTAATAAATTAGCGCGCTTTACCATCAACGATCGAATCACTGCTTACCATCAGGCGGGATTGCGGTCAAGCGCTAGTTTATAATTATGAAAAAAAAAAATATAATAATTCTCATTTAATTAAAACTGACGTTAAAATGAATATAAAGTTAATTCATTCATTGAATTTAAACTTCAGACTGATATATGACCATCCTGAAGTGGAACCTCAAACAACCAATTTCCCCAGATCTCCCCCACTGCCCTTTGTTATGAAGATTATAATGAGGAAAGGGGAGATCTGGCAGTTGTGAATCTTTAAATGTTTGTAATTTTTTTAAAAATGAATTACTTTGCGTACCGTTTTAATTTGAAGAGAGAGAAGATTTTTAATGTTATTTTATTTGAAAATTTGGAAAAAATGGATTGTGACATTTATTATTAAGGGCATTCGCGCTAAAATAATTCAACCAAAACAGAATTGGATCGCAACCAAATCATAACTTTTGTTATGTTTCGTATCGCGCTAACCTTTTGACAAATGGTTTAACCATAACTGAATCGCAATTGGAACGTAACCGCTGTCAAATGAAAAAGTTAAAACAAAGTTAACATTTTCTGTGCCATTTGTCAAACTTACGCCTTAACGATTAGATCTAGTTATAACTTATTTAGTTTTAATTATTATATCTGACGCAATGTATCACTCATACATTGATTTTACTTCAATCGAAGTTAAAACTTTAGCGCGATACGAAATGTGATCGAAACTAAACCATAACTAACTAGATTAGACAAGAACAAGAGTTGAACTTCTACTGTTTTATTTAGCGCGATTACCCCTCAGATATTTTACGTTGCTCGTTTTGAGTATAGAAGTACAATTTTCAGACAACACAATTACATATTTGCGGCGTCAAATTCGCACTAAGTATTAACTTTTTTTAAATAATAAATATACATACAGGTTTCACTTTTATCAATGATATAATCATAATGCTGGACCGCGATCCCGCCTCATAGCCTATGCAGGGTTGCAATCTTTGATGTTAAGCGTACTAGTTTATTAAGAGCCTGTTCACTCTAGCCTTGTAGACACTGGAGTTTTTCATAAACGATGATTAAATGCTGTTAAACAGTCGCTAATCACTAGTTAACTTTAAGCAAAGTTTATGAATAAAAGGGGTTTGTTACTATGTTACTATATGTACAGATTCTTTGGCACATCTGTATGTAAGTGAGGTCCAAAACAGTTGACCCGATCTAGGTGATTTGTTTATTTTTGAGACTCTGGACGGTTTAGTTCAGCGCCTGTCAGGGGGCAATCGCGCTAAAATAATTCAACCAAAACAGAATTGGATCGCAACCAAACCATAATTTTTGTTATGTTTCGTATCGCGCTAACCTTTTGACAGATGGTTTAATGGTTGACTGTCATGTGATGTGTGATGGTTGGCTGTCAAATGCAAAAGTTGAAACAAAGCTAACTTTTTCTGAGCCATTTCTCAAACTTATGTCTATTCGATTACATTTACTTATAATTGATTTAGTTTTAATTATTATATCTGACGAAATGTATCACTCATACATTGATTTTACTTCAATCGAAGTTAAAACTTTGAAATGTATCTTTCGAAATGTGATCGAAACTAAACCATAACCTTACCTGTATTAGATACGAACAAGAAAACTTCTACTGTTTTATTTAGCGCTAGCGCAATGACCCCCCTGGTCAGCTTACTTTATTTTATAGAAATTATTATTATTGTCTTATTGTATGAATGCTATACAAAATATATACAGCATATTGTGTAAAACCCTGTTGTTCCTTCAACCTACGTTTTAAGAATCGGCATACGGACGTAATAAAGCAAGTAATTTACAAAAATTGTTCAACAAAAATAATTAAAATAAATGTATAATTATTAATATTTATAATCTGTAACTGATTTCTTAGCTCTGCAATTCTGCATGAAGAAACTAGACATAAGTAGAACGTTCCCGCCGATTGTGACCCCTCGACTAGACAAAGATTTCTGTTTTCTAATTATGACTTCATTAATGATGTGCTTGTAGGTAAAATTATATGTCCCTGAAAGGAACAACAGAGTTTTTGTTACATAGTGTATACAATAATTCGTCTGTAAGGCGAGAATGTAGGTAATGTTGCTATCTTTCAGGGGGGTAATTGTGAAGGTTATTCAACAGCGTTCATTACGTGCATGCAAGGAATGTTGTTGAACAGTATGTATGCTGTTGTTGAATATACTAACAATATGATTCAAATTCTGATTGATAGTGGGTCACGAATACGCCCTCCTCAGAACTGGACTAGGACGGAGGAGCAAAGGAGGACATAAAGGAGAATATAAAATCAAACAAAAAATCATATGGATATCTCAATATTTTATTAAAACGTCCACCTCTTGTATGTAGCCAACGCAATGAAAATTCGACAATTATACAATAATTTACATTTCTAATACATTAACACAATTTAAGACAGATTTCACAGTGAATTGAGCTACTTTACATACTATCACTTATTTTAATAATATTATATCATAATATTTACAAGTGTCTACTTGGAATGCACATTTTAATAACTTACATTTAAAAGCCATTAATTTTCTTAAATTTAAAAACCGTATTTTAAAACGAGAGATGGTTATGAAAGTGTAAAATACAATTAATATACGAAATAAGGCGTCGTGATTATTCGTCGATTTTTTTTTTATAGAATATATATTTTCTTACTTTTATTTTTTATTGCAAAAGTTTGATATTGAGATCTGAGTGAAAAATAACAATAAAATACGAAGAGTAGTTTATATAAACTTACTTAAATACTTATTTACAATATTTTTACAGCATATTCATTATAATATTGATAACATTTATAAAATTTGGAAATGACTGAGCTGTTATAATTTTACATAATAGAAGGTTGAAAAAATTCAGAATTAGGAAAAATTCCGAAATGATTCGATATTTTGTATGAAAATCCATGAAAAACATGCTTAAATAATGTCCGTTACACACCTTTTCACAATATGATGTGGTTTAAGTAAAATTGTGCAGACAGTTAATTAGACAAATCACCATTTTTATAACTGTTTGGTTTAAAATATCGTTTTCAAAAAGCGTGTTTTCAATACGGAATTTAAAACCCTTCTATTAAATTAATTTTATGTGGACAAAAAGGTCATTAATTAATATATCATCGTGCATTTTTTTATTAATTTACAAATTCTTTGCTACATTTCATATAAGCAGATTTAAAGAATATATTCTATTACACAATATTTATCATAGAAATAACTACAGTTATAATACTGATAGAGTTTATTTACAAAGAATTATATTTATGTATTGCTAGTTACTACAACATAATACAAATAGAGTTTTCAATATCAGTGGTTCGGTATTTTTTATTGTTATTAATATGGACTAGAGGCGAATTTCAATTATAAATTCAGTAAATACGTGTAAAGGTTACTACAAGATTTAATCGGTATAATAATTTTATTACATTTAATGCTTATCTTCATGCAAAACTAATTCGAAGACAGACTTAGAATGGCAAGCTCATTAAATCATAATAGTTGATGTACCTATTCCGCTGTCTTGAAGTTTGATGGTTGAATAGCAGAACGGCAAACATTTAGAATTTGTTTCGCATTTTTTGTTTTTAATTTCTAATGCACTTTTGGCAACGCCTGAACTTTTAATATTTGTAGGAGCTGTTTTTCGATTTGCGATGTGATTGCGTAACACAGTATCGGTAGTAATGACTTTCCTTTCTGGCTAATCCATTGCTACATATATTACAAAAATGTTCATGCTCAACAACGTACATAATTCAATGAATGTTGTCCAATTTAAAACTAAAAAAAAACGGATTGTCATTGTAACAATGTTATGCAATCACGCCGCTGTCATTTATGCCGATGGAAATAAGATCGACAACTGAAAGAAGTATAAAAGAAAAGATTAACTAGTTAAATAAGCTTGCAAATGTTTTAACAAGCTTACAAGTTTTGCATTTAACATCTCTAGTACAAAAAGCACTATACACTATTACATGATTCCTTCACAAAAACCTAATCTATTCCTGATCAACATATAGGCGAGGCGACTGGTGGGGGGTGAGAGGGCGGGGCTGTTGCCGCTTGCGCATTCATAAAGTTACTTTGATTGCCTGCCCATGGCTGGAGGTTTTGTAAAGCGCTTAAAGCGGTATTTGATGGTTGTCCTTGCGCTGGATTTGTTGAGTTCTGGTAGTGTAAAGCGGATAGTTGCGCTGAACTGGGAGGTGCTTCGGGCATGTAACCCTTGCTTAGAGCTTCGGCTTGCAGGGAGAGCATCAAGCGGTTGGCTGCTTGTCGTTCTGCCTCACGCTCTTCTGCTGTTTGACGTCTGTAACAAGAGATTTTAGGTTAGGCGTTTTGTTGGTGAGTATATCTACGGGATAAAATTACGTAACACACAACCAGGAGCTATGTGTTTCACTTTGACAGTTCAACAACATTAGTTGCGCTATTTACGCTACTGAACAGACTTATTTTTCGAACATATGGAGAAATGGATTAGCGACATGCTTTACAACGAATCGAAATAAGAGTAAATAGTATGTTACGTAATTAGGGTTCAGGTTAGAGGAATAAAGTTGCTGTTCACTAGAAGATTACTTGATAAATTTGAGATACTTGATACATTTATAATAAGGCTAGATAAACGTTCAGGAGTGTTCCTTATGAAATCGCTGTTATTCATTGTATAGCAAACTATGAATGGCAAATTCTCTTGATAGGATTACAGAAGAAATTCCAAATCTCAAAAAAAAATGCCAGCTCCATTATAAAAAATATCACTATAATAGTTTTACTGGAACTAAATCCTAAAGTATTTCTTCACGATTCTTAGGACTAGACTTAGGTTATTGTAATTGATCGTATGAACTGCAGGGTAATTGCATCAAATATAATTAGTATCAATAGATTTCATTTTGACAGTACTACAAAATTCATTGCGTAGTTTGCGATTTTACTCAACAACACATCTCTCGATTTCTCGTACCAAATAGATAATACAATTAATTATTTTATCCTGCCCATCAATGAGTCAGCTTAATTACAGTCATACCACATGTAAATAGACCAGCTCGGCCAATGGACAGCACACTAATGGGCAAACAGAATAATTCACGAATCAGGATTCAGGCTTGTCGTAAATATTAAAGTAGATATGACTGCAATAATAAGATCCGCGTAAATATGACAAGGCACTAAGATTCGTGTAGATATGGCAGGGTAATAAGATCCGTGCAGATATGATAGGCTAATAAGATCCGTGTAGATATGACAGGCTAATAAGACTATTTTGTACTATTGGACTGTTCAGGTTTATGTTATTGTTATATGTACATGATTTATGGTTCAATGGTAATATGGACAGCCTCCGTGGCGTAGCGGTAGCGAACGCGGCCGCTGCGCAGGGGGGCGCGGGTTTAAACCCCGCGCCGTGCAAATATTTGTATGCATTAATATGAATATTTGCACACCTAATGGCAGTTGTTACGGGTTGTTGGAGCCCTCAAAAGTCAATTGGTCTTTAGTTTAGCCAAAATCAGAAGTTAGACTGGTAAAGCGGAGAGCAGACTCCAAAGCTGAGAAAACTTCGGATGCCGCTGCTGTGATGATCCTGATGATGGTAATACTGGTAATATCGTGTTGTTTTGTGGTTTTAAGAACATACAGATGACCGCAGATCAAGCTACAAGAATCTGTCAAAGAATTGACGAATTGTCTGTCAAAAAAATACTAGAAAACAATATTGCACTGCTGTTGTTTTGCTATGAGACTGGTTAGCAATGTAAGTGTCTATGTCATTTTTTTATGTTATATCAAATTATATGGATGAAGAATCTGAAATAAATAATAATTATTATTATTATTATTAATTTAAAAAAAGAACGTAACAAAATATTCAACTTTGCTTTTTTGTAATGAATTGCGCTTTTAGAACCTTGATTTTGGACGAAAAGCGATGCTTTAATCCTACGATGCGGTGGATCGGACCCATATCGAACATTACAACTCCGGGATCAAAAGTAAAATCAAATTAAATTCACTGTTACTCTATATTCTCGGCATTAATTAAACATACCTACACACACAGTATCGCCAACACAAACTAATTATGATTTTGATCACCGCCCACAGCTTTCAACGTCCACGTACATAATACATGAGCTAGATCTGACGACGAGGGCCGTGACGTCAGCGCTGTCAATTAAATACCACTATCTAAATGGCGACAGGCGAATTAGTTTTACGCGTAAGTTAGTGGGCGGGTTTAGTTTAGAGTACATGAAATAGATATAGGTTTAGGTTTTGATAGGCAAGTTCGTGTAACTAAACAACTGGTTTGAACGGTATTTTGCTCGTATAGTTCTGATACTATAGTATTGGAAGAACCACTTATCAGAACAGATATGCCACTGAACAATGTTTTTGCGACACTTGCTTTTGCTAAAGCACTAGGAGGCGGTAAATGGTGAGCGTTGTGGAAAGCTGTCTTATGTTATTTTAACGTGCTGATTCTTAGCACGAATAAAAGACTTTATTTAACTACTACTACTTTTTAATTTACTCGGTGGTAGGCCATAACATCGGCTGCCGGCAGAAGTTACCACCCACCAGATAAAGTCTTGCCGCCAAGCGATGCGTCGTGTTCCGGCGTGATGTCTGGTGAAGCCGTACGGAGGACGGGTCTGAGCAGTCGTGTTGTGAAGCCTGCTGAGTGCTGGGTACGATGCGCCAAATGATGTTGTGTCGGGAGTTTGATCAAGGTCCATCCAGATCAATTTCCCTCTGGCGTAGCATCATTGGCCGTGTTGTTGGGTTTATAAATTTGCATCGCCTCGCTCAACTGCCGTCTTTCTTCCTATTCACTAAGTTTTTTAAGGGAATGGGTTTAATAAACTAGCGCGTTTTACCATCAACGATTGCATCACTGCTTACCAGGCGGGATTGCAGTCAAGCGCTAGTTTATAATTATAAAAAAAAAAAACTGAAAATTTTTCTGTGCCCAGTTCATTAGAGGGTCCAGTGCAGACCTCTAGACTAGAGCAAACAGTGTAAAAAATATCCGAGTACAGTTATCTTATACTTTAACTAATAGCACCCTAATTGCGTAATCACTATCAATTGGAATCATTTTGAAGCATATTGCTAATCCATTACTTCATATATTAAAAAAAATATCTACACAACGACGCAAATACCTAACGCAATAAATCTTATTGAACAGTCAAAATGAAACCCATTGCTACTAATATGGATGTATCCAAGGAATAAAAATCAAAAAAAAAAATTGTCCGTCTTATAGATAATAAAAAAAAAAATTAGGACCCGTATTATTTATTTTGTCGAAATTACCAAAAACTGCTGAGATATAGCGTATTAAAGTTACGGAGTGGGGGCTAATTACGTCACGCCGCGTTATATTTTGTACCACGGCGTGACATGATGCGACATTTCAAATCAATATATCTTCCTAAGTATTTGAATGAAATAAAAAATAAAAAATACGAGTTCAATATTTTTTATAAATCTATCTGATGGACATTAAATTATTTTGTATGATACAACCCAATTGTGTATTACCCAATTACCCTGTTGGAAACGTCAGGCTTTAGTTCGTGCTATGCCAAATAATTATAAAGCTTACATAGTTGATTGATATTTATCGATCATTCATATATTATCTACAACTAAAAACGGTGTTGTACAGATTATTGGCACTCTGTTATAACATTAATTATGAAAATTAGCAGTGAAACTCGTAAAAGTCAAAATTGAGTCTTTCTTTGGGTATTACGCAACCACATCGCTAAGCTTGGCGAACCAAGTTTTAAATGCCACTTGTATGTTGTGCTTTGTTGTCTAAACTTAGAATACAATAGAATTTTACTTTGCCATTTCTAACAGTTGCCGAATACAGGATGCTTATGAAGTAGTTACTGCTATGTATATGTATATATATTATAGGTCGCAACGGGAAGACTTGTAATTAGCTTCCGGATAACTATTATCTCGTGTGTTATTTTTAGCTGCAAGTCTTTTCAGATGTAATAAATAATTAAAAATAGACCTGTTCAACCAGCCATGATCATACCAACTGCGAAAATACACATACACAATCTATCCCGAATTTGTGTGTAAGATCGTACTCATCTTAAGTGAAGATACCTAACATCCACTTGTGGACTTCTTCAACGCGACGGAGAAGAAATCCGCTGCTTCATTTAGACATTATTCCTAACGCTGATGTTGTTGCTGATATGGAATAATATAATAAATTTGATGAATATCAAAATCCGAGGTGGATTTTGATTAGTTCCCTCTGTACATTTTACCTCACCAAAATATTTATAACAACTCATTATTTTAACCTTTTGGTACTTTTCGAAATAAAATTATTATTATTGTTTTATTATTAGTTGTCGAGTTGAATAAAGTTGTTAGTTAAACAACTGAACGATTTACAACCACTTTCAGTTCTAAGTAAACTCACAAAGCATTGAAGAAAATCAAACAGACCATGCATCACCACACCTACACATTTGCCTCCTTCAAATAACTCAGCTCATATCTTCAGCAAGTCGCATACAATCTCATTAGCAGTTCCAACGGCTTCACTGCGCTCTCTGAGTGAGCAGTTGATCTCCAGAGTCAAGTACACCGTCTGATAACTTCTGAGCCAACCCTCTTAACACGACGCCTTGCATTTGCATAATTTATTCCTCGACTTCTCGCTAGATTTGTTGCAGGGCTAGTTGAACGATTAGTCGGGTCTTGTGGCTATTGATTGTGACTATGATGGTTTTATTTTGGTGTTTAAGATTTTTATATTTCGTAGACTGATGGACAGATACGGAGAATAGAATAGAATACTTTTATTATGTACACCATATAGATTACAAAACATAAATATAAAGATTTTTACAAAGGGTGATACAATGGGCGGTCTTATCGCTAAGAGCGATCGTTTACAGACAACCTATGGATGGAATTCTAAGGGGTAGGATAGAGAAATAATGTTTGTAGTCTGCAGTGTACTATTTACATAGATTATACAATAAATATATACGTTAAGTGTATCAAGATAGTTTAAATAAATTTATACATCTAATTAATAAATATCATACAAGAGCAAATAAAATATAATAATATGTTTAAAGAGAGAGGAAGTGTTTTTTTATCAGACAGAAAACGACCAATAGGGAAGTAGATAAGTTCTTATCTTTAATAAAAAAAAAAAAAAAAACTTAAAGTTATTAATTATGAATGTTCCAGACCGATTGGATTGGAGCAGTGTAGCAAAGGTATGTTTATGGCTCCTTCAATACTAAAACTAATGCTGTAAGCTGTCCTTCCAACTAATGATAAAGGATTGAGGCTAGGGTCAGGGTTGCCGGTTGGTTAAAGAAGAAACCGTGGCCCTGGCCGTGAAGGAACACGGGTGGGTTTTAGTCAGTAAAAGTCTTCCCCCTTCCGCTCCGTCCAGAGCGGGAGAGGTCATTTGATGATTTCCCATCCCAAACAAAAATAAGGGATTGACACTAGTGAAGTACTGTAATACTGTTCTGTAAAAAATTAAAATAGCATTACAGTGTGTTTTTCGTCGCCCATACCTCAATGTTTTAAGACTAAAATCATCAACCAGTGCGTCCTACCCGTGATGACTTACAGAGCCGAGACGTGGACACTAACAGTCAGACTAGTCCACAAGTTTAAAGCCGCTCAGCGAGCTATGGAGCGAGCTATGTTGGGCGTCTCTCTGAAGGACCGCATCAGAAATGAGGTGATCCGACAGAAGACCAGAGTCACCGACATAACTGAGAGGATTAGCAAGCTGAAGTGGCAATGGGCTGGTCACATATGCCTCAGGACCGACCACCGTTCGGGTAAACGAGTCGTCGAATGGAGACCGCATCTGGGCAAACGTAGCGTAGGACGCCTTTGGGCGAAATGGAGCGACGACATCAAAAAGGTGGCTGGTAGTGGCTGGCGCAGAACTGCTCAGGATCGAGCTTGTTGGCTTGCTATGGACGAGTAGAGACTGATGATAATGATCATGATTACAGTGTGATTATAATAATGCTAGAAGTGAGCTGTCAGTAGTGGCAATACCTTAGCATTTCATTACAATATCATGTCACCTAAGTTATCACATTAAAATGGTTGCAGATATGCATTGCTGAATGCATATTCGTTTTTCTAACTAATTGTTATTTGGAAAAACAAATAAATGTGATTACTATCGCCAAATTTCCTCCTTGAACCAGCCAGTAGTCATGGATACCACCGCAGTCTGCGACCACAACCCAAACTTGGATATGTTGTGCAACTGATCGGGTCTCCAACATTTTAAAGCATCCTTAGCGAAAGATTAAGGTTAACTGGAAATGTCAGAGCTTTGTTGTTACTATGTCGTTTACCGAGTACTTTCTTGTACGTTAATTTTATTGTTTACTTTGAAGCTGATTTGAATGGATTTCGTCAGTAGAGATATAGATTGCGAGGCTGTTTTCTTTTACAGAATAATTTAATGTTAATTTTCGTGTCGAGTCGAATTAATGTAATAAGTACTACAAAAATGATATTTTAATTAATTAACATGCCATTCTTAAAATGGCGATGAAAATTACTAAAAAAAAATCTGCTAGTAAACTTTGAGTTGCACTAAGAAAGAAGGAATTTTTTATAGTATTCCTATTGTAAATTATTCCTTGTACGTCAAAATTAAGAGAGTAGAATGACAAAAAAGGTTGGATTGACAAAAAAAAAAATTAACCTGGCATAAAATTAAACATTTAAACAAACCTTTTTTACAATACGTTCAATAAATTTTAAGTTTTATTGTCTTAGTGATATGACAAACGGCAGCTGTATTAAATAGTTGGCATTGTAACCAGTTTTTTTGCTTCTAATTCCATCTTTATATCAAGTGAATAGAAGTCCAAATCGGTTGATCGGACTGTAAAACAAGTTTGTTGAAATGTCTTATTTCGAAATAAGAGCCTTCGAATGTGTGAGTGTAAGCAATATAAAATAACACGTATCTAGTGTAAATGAAAATGTTAAAATATTTTGGTGAGTATTATATGAGTGGGAGATCCCTTTAATAGTCATCAAAATATTTTGCACAATTGAATTTTATGCTATTATTTTTTTTATGCCGCAGCTAAGTTTGAATCGTTTCCATGAAACTATATCCAGGTTAATAAGTAGACAAGTACTTAGATAATACAGCCACAACTTAACTCTTAGCGGCCTTTACTTAAAAGGGGTGAACACACTTTAGCGTTAAAGATACGACGCTTTTAAAATATTTATAAGGCTGAGTGTGAGACTTCTTGAACTTGTGAGTTTGGCGGTTTTAATCAGGAGAATTTACGAAGAATTTTGTCTTTGAAGAGGGCGACAAAACTCTCATCATTTTCATAATCAGCCTGTAATTATCCAATTGCTGGGACACTGGATTCTTCTCTGTGAGAGTAGCGGACCAGGCGAGCCCATGGCAGCTGTAAGATATCTTCGACTTTGTAGTTCTAAAACACATTCAACACGGATGTATCCTGACGATGTTTTGTTACACCGTTTTGAGGGTTGTGGAGGCATGAGGAACAGGGAGTAAAGTTCACTCATCCTCCATAGAAAAGGGAGGATCCTCCAACCAGACGGGTGTTATGTCTGGCGGGCACTTGCCCTATGGTTGAAATTGGCAAGTTGTATGTATGCTAATTGCACGGTAAACTCTGATTGCGAGATGTAGAATTCGTGTGACGTCAGTATGACGCGTCGTTCATTTTGTGGCGTTTGTAGGTACCGCTACAGGGTAATTCATGAAATAATTCAGTCAAAGTCACAATTGATGAAATAATTCAGTCAAAGTAAAGACACACTAGGTGTTTGAGCTTGCAGTTTACTGTGTCCTACCCCCGTCCTAAATTCTAAATTCAACGACATCGCCACATGCCAAGCGGGGAAAATCAATCGCGGAACAAGCTGGACACCACTACGATCCAGACGAAGCGTTTCGATTCGTCTTTTATACCGCGTACTGTCGTCGAGGGACTGGAACAATTTGCCAGCGGCGGTGTTTCCATATGACTCCAATTTAAGTGTCTTCAAGGCCAGAGTAAAGGGGCTCTTAATATACAAGCGGTCTTTACCGTTAACGATTGCATCACTGCTTATCATCAGGCGAGATCACGGTGAAGCACTAGTCTATAATTATAAAAAAACACTGTTGTCAAAAATCTGAAATTCAAACTAAGCTGAGAATCGGCACTTTTTTAACGACAAAATTATAAAAGACATCAGTCAAAATATCTAAAACATCCGATCTTGACCATTAATACTTAAAAAAAAAACGCAAACAACTCTCCAGCAGTTGTAGGACGTTGTCTTTAGAAGAACTTGCTTCTTAAACATTAAGAGCGGTCAATGTTATTGTTTACCTACGTTATAACCTAAACATTAATAGTAGTTAATGTTTAAGCTTTGTATTTTTTTGGTAAGTACTGGCGAAATAAATGATATTTGAAAATATGCGACGAGAAATTACCATATCCAATTCCTTCAACATTTTTGAAATGTTAAAACACACGTCCCAAAAGGATTTTAAGATTCACTTATATGCTTTTATTATGTCTTTTTCAAGCTTACTCGCGAACTGACGATTCCGTCCACCATTAGACTTAAGCGTAACATTAAATACTCTTAAAAACCATTCAACCATAACATAAAGCCTGGTGCACACTAATGAACACTTAAAACTTAATCGTTATTAAGTACGCAGACAAGAATATCGGGACGAAAAATTTTCAATTACGATAAAGCCCTTACATAATTGAGACTCTTAACTTAACAACGTTCGCGATATCGTGTGGACTCCGCTTAAAAGCTTTATTCGTCTATAAACCGTGCCCTTCTCAAATATCCAAATGAAAATATACTTTATATTCTTTGCTTTAAAGTTCATGTTTGTTGTTGGTGTTACTTGGTTTCTTTACATGCAAATTAATGTTGGGTGCATTGGAAAAGTTTAATGGTATCTTAATTAGTCGATACAAGGAGGTTGGTGCTTATTTTAGTGTTGGCCAGTATCTTTATATCTTCTATAATAATGTGCCAGGCAAAGTTGTGAAGATTTCTTGTACCTATGTTATTCTTAATTGTAGGAGGACGTAGACCTTAAGTTGTCTTTGGTTTCAGAGGTTTGTTTATGGTAGTGTAGGTTATATTATATGTTCCCGTTATTGTAATTTATTGTCCATGTAATTAGTGGCATTCAGATCATCTTGGCATCTGCTCTGAAAACGGAACAGAAACGTAAGGAAACCGACATGTCCTTGAAGAGTACCTTTGAAGGCATGTGTCATATACCAGCCCGCACTGTAGATATCCCGAGCGGTCGATTGTAATGGCCCACTATGATGGCCCAGTGCCTCTCGAAAGGAGCACCCGTGTGTCCCAATAGTGGGAACATTATAAGCTGACGTTTATTCTTTAGTCCAATAGAGATGTTTCCTGGGTAAAAAAAAAATGATTCTATTTAATCCGTCATTCAGATTGTAGAAAAATATTGGATACGTATATTTTGTTTCATCAAATCAATAAAAAATGACAAATATAAAAGGCATCGAAGATCAGGAGTAGTGGCTGGTGACGTCACTGCTCGCTAAAAGTGTAGCGTGCAGTGACGTCACACGAGTTTTCAACGCACTGTGTCGTCTTCATTTTTTGTTTATATGATAAAGAAAAAATACGTGTCTAGTATTTTTTTGGAAATCTGACTGACGGACTAATTAGTTTTTTATAGTCAACTCTACCCTATTGTCATCTAGCATACGGCTAATATATCTGGCTCAATACCAGTTAAGTTTAGTGTCTTTCTAGGTGACGTCAGTTTTCTTGGTTTTTACAAGCAGAATTATATTCTTTAAATCTACGGTCTGAAATCCGAACGCCTAGGATACTGCTCTCCATGACTCGGTGGCTTAACATGAGCTTGGATCTCTCCAAATTTCAATTTAATCTAGCGCTTAAATAATTTTATCTCGTTCAGAAAGTGTATTTCAGTGCAGCAGCATATAGAACTAATCAAAAAATTAATTTAGAGTTTTAATTACCAAAAACGTTAGAAGATAACACTTACTAGTATAAGCGAAGAAAGTTCCACAATAATTCACGTTTCATTAAAACTGACGTTAAAATGAATATAAAGTTAATTCATTCGTTGAATTCAAACTTTAGACTGATATATGACCACCCTGAAGTGGAACCTCAAACAACCAGTTTTGCCTGATCTCCCCCACCGCCTTCAGTTATGAAGATTTTAATGAGGAAAGGGGAGATCAGGTATGTTTGGAGGGCTTTCATTATCCTGGTCTATGTGTAGCGCGATAATGAATGATTGAACAAAGCGTTAAGTCTATTATAACGTTGCAAGAACTTTATTAGACCGGTTAATATACAAGGTGAAGTGAGGTGCTTATATCGATAAGATTTTGTCGATGTTTTTGCAAAGGTCTAATTGACTAATGAAATTATTATTATTAGATACTAATAAAGTGACCATAACTATAATACTAAAAAGCCATGTTTACTATCTTTAATAAAAAATACTTGCAATTGTATTTTATGATATCGATAAAGTAAAAAAATATTCTTTATGCAATATACAGAAAATAACTGGCGCATTATTGTCTATTTATCTTTGAATTTGAAAAAGAAACAACCAATTAATTTAATTAAAACTACACATTTCCAGTCTGCATTAATCACAAAGATAAAACGTAACACTTAAAAAGTAATTAAAACGACACAACATCGCAATTAATATTATCGAGATTCATTTTATCGACTCGACACACCACTGGCTAACGCGCCTCGAGTTGAGTTCGCGTCTTTATAATTAGATAAAGCGGGTAACAATTAAACTTCCCTTAAATAAGCCAAACGTGGAGGGTAGCAATTAGCATTTTCAGGCTGATTATTTTATAAGTATAACAAGGAAGGTACTTTTACTGGATGCAGGATGTGGCAACGGTAATGGTATAAATGTGTGTGCGTGTGGCACAAAAAAATAAGAGTGTGAAAAAATTACTCATTATCATAATTTTTCTTCCAAATCTACATTTTTTTTTTTTTGCTATTGTTAATTTCAATAATTTGAATAGGGATTCTATTCACATTTACATGTCTTTTTCTGTGCTCCAGCGCGAAGGCCGCGCATGCAACCGGGATTGAACGCTGGAATGATGGAGTCGACGTATCGGCAGTCATCCCGCATTCAAAAGAGGTGCCTAGAAGTACTTATTATCACATCATATCAGTCAGTGAACGTTTACTGCTGAAAAAGTCGCGGATATTCTTTAATGTGGCTTTAGTATGAGATTAAATACGTTAAAAACTTTAGCTGACGCTAAAAGAAGCACTAGTTTTATTAAACAGATACATACATTGACCGTCTCCATAGACCGTCTAATGTTGAAGCATATTGCTAGGTAATCCATTGCTATATATGTTCGTAAAAAGGTAAAGCTCAACAACGTAAATAACGTAATGAATTTTGTTGAACTGTCATAATAAAATCCATTGCTACTGACCGTTGCGTAATTGGGAATTGTGTAACCACACTAGGTACCAACCAATGGACCAATCTACCAATGGATGGCTGGATCACATACTAGAACAGTTACACAAATGAACTCCTATATAACTAACGTACCTATATAGGTATTTTCTCCTTTACTAAATCTCTTCCAATTCCACCCACATCGGTGTTCCCAGCGCGGTCGGTCCTAACAAATTTATGCTAGCTAATTAAGATCTGTTTTATTAATTACTTTGGCCAACTCTCTACAGGTTTTCTCCTTTTTTCTCTCTCCCAAAATCGTGTCTAATAATCTGTTTAGCGGCTATGAATTTTTGTGGTTAAATAAGGTGATTTTACGTTACTTTTTGTGTCTGATTTTAACTGTAGGTAATTAATTTTAGAGTAATTTTATGTGTGTTGAGTGGTACTTTTTAATTAGTAATTTTTCGAGTTCTCTTGAAATACTCTGCCTATAATATATGCCACTTTTGGTGTATCTAAAATAGTAATCATAACTTCACTCACTGATTTTTAGCAATAGCAGGCGATTGACTAAGAAATTCAAAATCTTTCAAAATCTTTTGTTGCTTGCAAAATTACAACCCTTAAAAATTGTTATGTACGCATTTAATTACGTATTACATGACTCTTGATTGTAACCTCCAAAACCATTTTACTAAAAAAAAAGCTAAAACTAGAATTTTCTAGAAGACCAGTGCTGTCAGTTATTAGGTACTATTACCGTCGCCATGATTTGAAATTTGTAATTTTTACCAGTATTTGACGGGAAGGTATCAAAAAATACATTCTATCTGAACGATCTTTAAACTGACCGTTCATCGCTTTCATAGGAAAACAAAGCTTAAGACGTTAATATAAAAGCGTACTTCAGTTTTATACTTATACACTTACTGAAATTTTCGCAACAACAAAATATACCTCGGAAAATTCCCTAAACTCAAAACACACGAACAATAAAAATGTTCTAATGGTAAAACTTTACAACTTTGCCCTCAGCAGTTATCAAAACAGTCAAATAAATCCGGGGAGGTTTTTAAAACTTCAAGATGTTCTCGTAAAAACGCCCTGCATAATTTATCGGCTTTTGAATTTGTTATTATTTCTTTCCTTAAATTCTTTGGATCATAATCGTGGTTTCTATCAGATGGAAAACGCTATGTTAATTTATTTTTACTTGGAAGATTTTAGTTTAAAAAACGTTGGATTAATATGTACTATGTGTATATGTATCGTAAATACCTTCAACACCTTAACTCCGATTACCTATGAAATTGCTGACCAGTGCTGGGATATTTATTTTTTATTGTCGAAGCATCATGCTGAAATAGGAGCCTTTAGGCCAGGAGGAATATATTATTTAAAAAGCAACAAAAAGAAAAATGAATCGGAAAGCCCTATACGAATAGGACTTCCTTATTAATTTTTGTTCTTGTTACATTTTTGTATCATCATTATCATCATCATTATCAACCTTTATATCGTCCCAATGCTGGGCACAAGTCTCCTCTCATACAGAGAAGGATTGAGCGAAATCACCACGCTTGCTTAATGCGGGTTGACGATTTCAGACATAAAGTCCAGGTTTCCTCAAGATGTTTTCCTTCACCTTGTAATCAGTCATTGGTGTCCAAGATATACTTAGAAAGTACATATAAAATAGAAAAGTTACATTGGTAGCGTTGTGTCGGTTACTCTCGTTCTTCTGCGGATCTTGTTATTTCTGATTTGATCACACAGTGAAACCCCAAGCATAGCCCTCTAAATTGCCCTTGAGCTTTTATTACGACAACTTCTATTATTGAAAATAGTAACAAGTACGTACGTTTACTATGCCTTATTCATGATTAGAGGTGCTGTCACCAGAGGTGAAATTCTTGTAATATGAAGTATGTCCATAGTCTGATTTAATTCTTAATGTGTGAATAATTCATTCAATTACCCTATATTATTTTTGGCATTGATTGTCTTTGAGATGAAATTGTGTCTAGATTTTGATTGTTTTTCATTATGAGTATTGGCTTTCTGCTGTCTGTTACTTCATTTGCATCATCTGACGGCATCAATACATCCCCTTCCTCCCCTAACCGGGAGGGAATATAAGAAAAGACGATGTGCAATAAAAATTAAGGACTGACTGTGGAACACATCACTCCCCTCCCTAGAACCCTCGTATCAATCAGCAAACGGATTTGTTTCCTAATTCCTAAGGAGACAAGCTACAAGCAGCAATTATACAAGAGACAACCGACATAGCTTCTAAGAAACGCACACCAAAGATACACAAGCCATTTAGAACTGTATGCGAAGAAAAATACACCTCATTATCCTTTGCAAATAATGTATTCGCGAAATTAAATCGCAAGAAATAATTTTATACGAAAATACACCCTTACCGGTCGAGATAAGATGTACTTTCAAGAAACTGGCCCACACACCCTAATTCGGGGAGTTTTAATATTCACTTATACAAGGGAAAAGAATTACAGGAAGAAAATGAAACAGGGCGAGTAAATAAATAAAGAAAACGAGACGCCCAGGGCGGCCATGTTGCTACGTGTGTAACATTACGTGTTAGATCGTGCAACGATTCCAATTCGATTTGTCGATAGTCGAACGCGATTTCAGGGAAATGAACATCGACCTTTAGAATGTGTAAATAGTTTGAGGAAAGTGGCTCATGATACTTAACTTCTAATAGAAAGAAAACTACGTACTAAGACTCCAATTGAAATCGACTAGAATGCTAGGATATAAAATTAACTTTAGTGCTGTACCCACAAATTTAGATATGTATTTATCAGTGGCGAAGAGTGAAATTTTGACAAAGGGAAGCCGGTCAAAAAAAAAAAAAAAAAACACTTACCTACTGCAGGATATTTTGTTAGGGAATAAGAGTCAAGAAAAAATAAAATAAAAATTTACAAAAATAATAAAGTGTTAAAAACCGAACCACACAAATACCGATCCAAAACCTACAAAAATATTAAGCAAAAGTAGTGGCGTGGTTTCTTTGTCTCCTTCTAATAGAGGAGAGGAGAGAACTGCAAGCCGTTTGACATTAGCCTATATTTATCAAGTTTTACCGACAGTTAACGAGCATTAGAAAGAGATGGTCTGACACGCTCTGTCTCTTTTCGCCTCATAGTAAAACGTTGACCGAGGTAAGCCGACATTCGTCGAGTTGCCTTCATGTACGAAAAATTGAAGCGCTGATTAATTTACGACTATAAACTGAAATGTGATACTTAGGGTATTGCTAACAATTACTATTGCTATTGTAAATCGCGCAGGCATTTGATTAATAATACTTTGTTAATGAAATAGAATGTAAATACTTTTGTATGAATATGGAACTGATTTTTGAAAGGTAACCCGGTGGGAATCGGCTTGTATGGACTCTTCGCCACTGGTATTTATAGCGATGTCGACTAAATGGAAAACAAATATATTAAGATGTAAAACAGAATTTTAATTATCTGTAAAGTGGTTCACAACGGGGATTTCATTTATTTGAATATGTAGTTAAAGTTTTACTACTTATTCAACGACTAATTAATATTAATACTAATTTTTATGTTTACTGACTGTAGCAAACCTTGATGATATTCCACTATTACATCTTCATAGAACTACTTCACAAAAACAATTAACATGAAAAATCGTGTAAAACTTATTAAAAAGCTACGCGGTATCATTAATTGTAAAATAACTAGTAGTGCCGCTTATCCAAGACGAGTTGCACATAAAAATAACGTTAAAACGCCGGTAAAAGTCACAAAAATAGGCTATAAACCAAACAAACGGGTACAATACATGTAAAAAGTCGAGTGTTCGTCTTTTCCACCGCAGTTAATAATTGATGCCTCAAACTGCCGAGTTGTGTTGCTCATACAAAATGTATGTCCCTAGCTACCCCATGTTACCGCCTGCTTGATGTTATGTACATAGCATATGTATAGTTAGTACGTCCACTTAACTGCTTCTCTCTAACCTTTGTTATAGCAATTTAGATAGGCTTGGGGAACGAATTGATTGGGTGTACGCGGGGATATATTGTTCAACTTGTAATTTACTGTGTAGGTGGATTTGGTTGTGGTATAATGTGATTTTTCATTATTCTTTTTGTAATAATAGGGTTTCAACTGATAATAACTACCATAGTAGGTACAATCTATTTTGGCTTTTTGCCTTGGCAATAAGTCTCCAGCGTCTTAAACTTAGTCGGGGTTTTCATTTAACATTATTTTCTCATAGATTACAATAATACCTTAAATAAAGAGTATTAATATAAGTAGATAACATCAGGATTTTATTTTTTTATGATAAGAAAAGATTAACAATTTTTTCAATGTCCAGTAGGTGAGTTATATATTACCAGTTTGCTGTATTAACGCGTAGGTATTTGATGAGTTGTTCCTTCATATACAGTATGTTAAGAAAACCCTGTCCGACCCATAAGGATAATAAAGGTTAGGTAAACACATGACCAAATATAATATAAAATTTTACGTAATCATCATAGTACCAATACAAATGAATTTTGAAATAATCTTTTTTTGCCGCGAATTAATTCCAATTTCCCCGAAATTTGGTAATTTTTAAAAAGTGACAACACCGGTATTATTATGAGCGAATAGCGATGCGACCCCGTGCCGCGTGTCCTGCCGCCCGACCCCCGCGGGCGGCAGGCGAAGGGTGGTCAACGCACATTTATTAAGTTACCTCCTTTTGCGAAATAATATTTATTTTTTTTAGTGGGATTTTTTTTTTAAGTTTAGCCCGGTTTTGTATGCATTAGTAGAATCAGTTATCGATACCTAACAACACCTTCACGGGTCGGACAGGGTTTTCTTAACATACTGTATATACGCTTTCTACACTTTAAAAGGATGACAAATTACAATTCAAAAACTCTATTAGGTATCAATAATTCAAACTGATACATTATTCATGTATTGAAAAAACCTACACGACTACACAACTACAATTAATTTCGAATATAGAAATCGTTACACAAGAATCGACTGTCAATAGAATCGATAGTTTAAATATATTCGTTTGTCACATCCTTATCTGAGTACACAGATAATCAATGAAGGCACAGATCATAATGCATGAGGCATTGTTTATGGATGAGTTTTAAACTATTACTTACGCGAGAGGTGTAATTTATTGTGTTTCATTCATGTATTGTTTTCATTGTTGACAGATGAGCGCTGATTGTACGGATATATGAATGATGGCATGTTTTATTCAGCGCACGTTTAGTTTATGAATCGGTTAAATTAAAATGTGAGCCCCCATCGATGTTTCAGACTGTTTAATGAAAACAGGGATGTTTCCTGGTCCAAAAAAAATTGATTCTATTTAGTCCGTCATTCAGATTATAGAAAAATATTGGATACGTATATTTTGTCTAATGAAATCAATAAGAATTGACAAATATAAAAGGCATCAATGATCAGGAGTGGTTGCTTGTCAGGTCACTGCTCGCTAAAAAGTGTAGCGTGCAGTGACGTCACACGAGTTTACAAGGCTCTGTGTACGAGTCTTCATTTTTTGTTTATATGAAAAAAGAAAAAATACGTGTCAAGTATTTTTTGGAAATCTGACTGACGGACTAATTAGTTTTTTTAGTCAAATGCCCTATTGTCTCCAGTTTCTTGCTGTCGAATATTTGTATTTGGAATTCCAAGGCAATCTTGAAGTCCGATTCTCGTATTTAAAATTATTCGAAATCTAGTCGCAAACTTATCCCAGCAAAAGTGTCATAAAAAATTAGATAAATCGATTACAGCCAATACGGTCCGATTGCGATGAAGATTCAAACGATCTTAAAAACATGATATCTGGTCCTCAGTTCTAAAAACTATGTATAAACCGATTATGTTATTCTTATGATAGTTATGAGCAGCCTTTTAATCAATAATATTCAAATAGATTGAACACGGGCAAAGCGATGAGGGAAAACATCGTGAGAAAACCTAGAAGCAAAAACTCGAAGATACGCAGTCGATCCCCACGCAGTGCAAAAATTTGTATGCATGAATATGAATATTTGCACTGGTCTGGTCCGGAAAGCACATTAAGCCGTTGGACTCGATTGGCATACGAACATATATTGGCTGTCGTTACGGGTTGTTGGAGCCCACAGAAGTCCAACAATTGGTCTAACTGCAATACTTCGATATCGCCTTCGGGTTGTGGAGGTCAGATGGCAGTCGCTTTACGGAAAACATCGAAGTTTAGCTAAAATCAGCAGTTAGCAGTCTAACTGCTGATTTTGGCTCCAAAGCTGAAAAAGCTTCTGATGCGACTGGGATCAACGCTGAGATAATGATGATGATGATTGTAACATCTACCAACCTGTACTGGGCCCACGTGATAGATTATTGCCCACATCTGTCAGATAGAGGTCTGCGGCATTCTCTTGTTCACAAACTAAATTAATTTTAAGTTAAATGCATCTTTTTCTTTCTATTTCATTAAGAAAAGGGTAGAAGATAAAATTTTAGTTTAGTCCTGTCAAATTAAGCTACTACGTAGACAGTTTAGCCGCAATTATAAACATGGCGAACAAAAAAAAGCCAATTCACGCCGGGGGCGGACTAATTTGTCAGGTCTAAACTGACATTTTATCTTCTGCCCTTTTTTTTTTAATAATTATAAACTAGCACTTGACCGCATTCCCGCGTGATGGTAAGCAGTAATGCGATCGTTGATGGTAAAGCGCGCTAGTTTATTAAGAGCCTATTCACTCAGAAAAACTGAGCGAATAGGAAGGAAGACGGCAGTTGAGCGAGGTGATGCAATGTTAAACCCAACAACACGACCAACGATGCTGCGCTAAAGGGAGATTGATCTGAAGACCCTCCACGACCAAACTCCCAACACAACAACATTAGGCGCATCGTACCCGGCACACATCGCAACACAACTGCTCAGACCCGTCCTCCGAACGGCTTCACCAGACATCATGCCGGAACACGACAAATCGCTTGGCGGCAAGGCTTTGTCTGGTGGGTGGTAACTTCTGCCGGCGGCCGATGTTATGGCCTTTTTGAACAAGGCAACCGGGGCCATTATACGCTGCTTATGCTAAGTCGCTTTTAAGAATCTCTCTTACAAGGAACATCTGCTTATTCTTCAGCCTATAGAGGTCCACTGCTGGACAAAGGCCTCCCCCAAGGCTTTCCATAACGACCGGTCTAGTGCCGCCCGCATCTATCGGCTTCCCGCGACCTTCACCAGGTCATCGGTCCACCTTGTTGGGGGCCTCCCTACGCTGCGTCTTCCAGTACGTGGCCGCCGCTCCAAAACCTTACTACCCCATCGGCCATCGGTTCTACGAGCAATATGCACTGCCCACTGCCACTTAAGTTTAACGAAAAAGGAACATATACTTGATAAAAAGGAACTTGTAATAGGCATATCCTATCGCTTCATAAAATAAATATTTAAGGTTTGACCTTATTCAATATCAAATAATAACTAATTATCATGGCATTCTCTACGGTAGCCCAATATTTATATTAACGATCAGCATCCTTCGAAGCAGCCACAGATAAAGCAAACCCATTTGTCATAGATAAAATGCCACTTCATTTAATTTATGTCTCCTCTATCAGTTATAAGGATATTAAGTTGAAATCATACTGATTTAGATGATTTAAGAGCATCGTTAAATCTTATTACTTGTTTAATTTATACAGTGTGTTTCAGAAATATTTGGTCATATTAAGCCCTGGCCTTAATTTATTTTAATTAAGGCGCAGGAAGCCTGGGTTAACCAGACGAGAACTTCATAGGTTGAACTGCGAGATAGCGTATCTATACTTAGAAAAAAAAGCGGTGCATCTGACGGTTTTTAACTTGACTAGTAAGTAATCTTCATTTGTATGCATAAACCGCAGAGTAAAAACTGACACTGCATCTCCGTGCGGTGAATCTACAGTCAAAGTCTAAAACCACAATACCGCATAGCGGATCGGTGTCTGGTGCAGAGTGCCAAATAAAAACGCTATAGACACAAGGTTTTCATAGACTGTATTTTTAACTAAAAAGTTTTTCCTGTCAAAAATCCTAAAATCATGAAATTAAATTTTTACTTCAGCTAACTAACAAGAGAAGTAGCAATGAGTAAAACTATATTTATGCAGTAAACTCTATGCAGTATGTGATAATCATTTCGCTGAACATAAAGATTTGTACAGAACAAACCAAATAGCATTCTTAGACCAATATAGAGAACCATTGAAGATAAGCTACTACAATATCGCATTGTTCGAAACTCATTCAACAAATCCTTTTTTAACAAAATAAACACAGACACAAAACAAGAAATTCTATATTCAAAACTGCGAGACAATGCACGAGGTGCGTTCCGAAGTTGTGTTGGTGGCTTCACAACCGATTACGTTCTAATGGACAAGCGGTGTTTGTGTTCGATACTGATAACGCATGCTCGATACGCGCGGCGCCATGCCACTGATTTTATTATAATAAAACAAAAAAGACTATTGGCCAGGCACTCACAGTCGATGTTCGTGATCTACTGTCTGATACAGGATTTTATTTCGCCTTTGTAATCGTACTTTGATTGTGTTTCGGAACGTATTTTTGTTAAGTTGGTAGTTGGTTCGTATTGTAGGTTTGAATTTCGGATAACTACTATCAGACTAGATAGAACTAAAGATAAAATGTTGGCAACAAAGGTGTTCAGTAGAAAGTTATTCCTTTACTCATAGCATGTACGTGGAAGGGTCTCCCTCAAAGAATTTGAAATGGGTTCATGTACAGAAGACAGCAAGTCAAGCTACTCGAAACTGTAAAGTATTTCCAATCAACCCTGAGCCTTAAAGTTTTAGAAAAAAAGTTGAAAATCTAATAAAGAAATTTGACAGATTCTAGTACAGGTCTCCCAAAGTGATAATGCGCATAGAAATCTTCGTCACTGTTCGGCAACGGTCGTATTCCCCGAGCGTTCGGAAGAAGATATGTATATAGAGTGGTGCACTTAACCACTTTTAATGCACTTAACCACTAGCTTATGTGATTAAAGACATGGCGATGTCAATTAACGGCAGGTGGTGACAAATTTCACAGGACTAAACTAAAATTTTCTTTTTAATATACATACTTAATTAAATAAAGATGCACTGAAGTTACACGACCCAAATAGGGTAGTTGACTAAAAAACTAATTAGTCCGTCAATCAGATTTCTAAAAAAACTACACACGATTTTTTTCATAAAAACAAAAAATGAAGACGATACAGTGAGTTGAAAACTCGTGTGACGTCTCTCCTTGCTACACTATTTAGCAACGAGTGACGTCACCAGCCATTACTCTACACTACTTTTTACCCAGGAAACATCCCTATTATAGTCATTAGAGCTTTTATGACGTTAAAACTTCTTGAATTTCATATTTTTGAAGCAGTTTTCGAATCTATTACATTCGAATACGCTCTGAAGATGGCGCCTAAAAAGAACGGATTAATCCGTTCCTATTTTGAAATCTGTCGTACAAAGGGCATTAGTATTCCGATTCGGTCGATTTAGCCGACGTCTCTTTGTATTAACCGGCTAAGTTAATGGTCTCTTATCTTTAGCTCCTTGTTTTTGTCCTGTTGTGTATTATTAAAAGTTGGGTTATCTGCTAACGAGGGGCAACGTGGCTAGAACCAATAATGATAGGATTTGTTTCCAGTTTACTTGATTAATTTACTGCCTAATGTTTTTGACGGAGTAAGTAACGAACGGATTTAGTAAGAAGAGACTTTAAACATAAATAATGATAAAGTTTAAAGAGCTACGTTTTAAATAATTTATAACGTCCGCTTTACAGAATTAATCAACAGTTTCTATAAATTAGTTTTGAAGCTGAATTTAAATGAAAAAGCTTTTTAGTTGCTAGGACCTTGTGGTCATTTTCAATAAATTACATTTTAAAACGTGTTAAGATAATTGTAAAACATTTTAAACTCGCTAAGTATGACATCTATTTAAATCAATCTTATTTATGTTACCATCAAATTCGAATATGGAATTAAATATTCTAAAATTTTTAAAGAATACCACAAAGAAACGATATCGTTTTAAAATACCAACATATAAATACGATGTAAACTGGGCAAAGGAATTTTGGGTTCAGCCGCACTTTACTCTGTTTCCGAACGGACATTTGAAATAAAAGACTCATTTAAAAGATTAGGATAAAGTACGCTCGATTTATTATGAGGCTTTCAATATATTTTAAACTTGGTTAGGGTTAAGTTATGTGCTGATAATAACGTATTTTGACCTAATAAAAAAGGGGACCTGAACTATTTTATTAAAGGGACAGTTCTGTGTATATAAGAAATCTGAATGTAGGTAATGTACAGTACAACCAAACTTTTCCTTCATACTTGTTAGACACCAATCAAATGTTCCATAATTAGTTCCTGGTGGCTTCAGAAAAATGTATGACGTTGTGCCTAATAGGGATGTATCCAAGGTATGAAAATCAAAAAATAATTAGTCCGTCTTATAGATAATACAAAAAATTAAGACCCGTATTTTTTATTTTGTCGAAATTACCAAAAACTACTGAGATATAGCGTATTAAAATTACGGAATGGGGGTTAATTACTTCACGCCGTGGTATATTTTGGTACACGGCGTGACGTCATGCGACATTTAAAATCAATATTTCTTCCGAAGTATTTGAATGAAAGAAAAAATAAAAAATACGTGTTCAATATTTTTACAAATCTATCTGATGGACATTAAATTATTTTTAGGATGCAACCCAATTACCTATATCATTTATTTCGTCCTTTTCTGCTTTTAAAATGCAGTTTTAACGAAATAGTAATAAATAAATAATGAATGTAAATACGTTAAATCAAACCAACAAATCTTTCTAACATCATTCCAAGGTGAAAATTTCAGACTTATCGAATCCATGAACTATCATTGTAGTAATTGCGCATTTTATCCATTATATCGAATACGGTATAAGCATATTGCGGTCAAACATGAGTCTATTTTTTAGACTCCATTTAATTCAAGCACTAAGAAAATGAAATGCTTATGTTTGTGGTAGGAATAATGTCATGCTTCAATGCTTTTACATTTTATTATCTATACAGGGTGTATCTGACATCGTAACGCAAACTTCGCGAAAAGGCTACACCGCAAGCCACTAATATAATTAAGATGGTCATTTATGTCGTTAATGAACGGTTACAGAATTCACAGTGTTTAAAAAAAGTGTCGGCTCGCCCTTTGAACGTTGCAAGCGTGCCCCCGTGCGGGTTTGTAGGTATGATGTTGATCCCTGATGTGAACTCTATTAAATCAGCTGATATGATAGTTTTTCGAGTTTTGTTTTCATTGCGCTTTTTTGTGTAATTAGCGAATTAATTAATTTTTACTTTAAAATCTTATTGGGTTATAAAAGTATAGCAATTATGAATGGTCTAAAGTGAAAAAAACTACATATATTTTTTTTTTAAATCATGATAAAGCTGACGAGAAATTCCACCACGGGGGGTTCAGAATCATGTACAGGATCCATGGTACTGATTTGTGCGTCGATGTCAGATACACCCTTTACAAAACACGACGGACTATCTGCGCTAATGCATTAGAGAAATTAAGTTTGTGGAACTGAGTATGATTTCGTAATATTAAAATAGTATGGTACGGAGCTTAGAATAGTATCATCCCATATCCTTCCGTGGGTATTGTGAGAGGTGACTAAGGGTACTCTCACCTGGGAAGAGGGCAGCAGCGCTTTTCCTGTGGAATATCAAACTACTGCGATCCCTAACCTGCCTGTCAAGCGTGGGAAGTATGGCAAACCCCTCCAATGCAATTAAAGCCTTGGGAGAGGCCTTTACCCAGCAGTGAACATCTATAGGCTAAAGAACAAGAAGAGAAAGTGGCAGTCATAAGCGCTTCGTAGGTTTGGCTGAGCGTAAGGTCATGTAGGGTAATGAAACACTATCAGTAGCAATAGGTATCATTTTGTCAGTTCAACAACATTCATTGCGTTATTTACTTTGTTGAGCAGCACAAATTTTTCGGACATATAAAGCAATGGTTTTGCAATATTGAGATTCGTATGAAATGAGAGTGCTGAATTATTCTACAGATCAAGTAAAGTTTTTCTGGGTGTTCCATTAAGAATCTTTCGTCATAGATTGAACACGAAAAATGTTGGTGTAATATACTGTAATATTAGGTAAGTAAATTATAGCATCATCACCATCATCTCTGGGTTTAGTCCCGGTTGCAACCGAGGCTTTCGCGTTGGAGCCCGGGGTACGATAGGCAATATGCGTCAAATTTAACCAAAACCTGGGATAATTTTCATTCCGTACGTATGGTCTGTTCCAAAAGTATGCTATGAACAATTTGATAAAGGTATCCAAACAATAAAAAATCTTATAAAGATCAACGTATTACTTATTCCCTGTAGTGAGTGATTGCATCAGAATTCAACCTAAAGATGAATTATTTACACTTTCATCACATACTCTTGGAATAAACTATACCTTATACAATTCTTTATTTAAATCGAGCTTCAATCGGTCAATATAAACACAAGAATCTCAACATTATTTATGGTAAAAGATGATTTCAAAATTTATGGTCAAGCTAATGTTGCCATAAATAAAATGGCAGTGTTGTCAGCTAAAAGCACTTACTAAACACGTGTTGTTCTATTGATTGTATGGTTTCAATTAATTTATGTTTATCGTCGATTTCAATATAAAATAGCATGGGAATCGATTTAAATTATCGATTGAGACTTGTTTCTTTTTTCTCATCTGTTCTTGTCACAGGCTGTTTTATATGAAGTGATATTTTGTAAGTTATTGAAGTTATAAAGTAGTACACTTTATGTTATGACAACAGGTTTACATACTAAGGTTCCAGACCTTAGTATGCAAACCGGTTTAATATTAGGTTAGGATTAGTAAACCGGTTTTGCTATAGAGAGTTTTGTAGAACTATTTTAATATTTTACTTATATGTGTAACCGATGGACACATAGACGCACACGATTTGTGCGTCTACGTGTCTTATCTTTGAATTCAACACATGATTCAGCTAACAGTAACAGTTACTTACTATCGATTGATTGATATGTAGTAGTGTTATGTGTACGGAACCAGGACATCAAGCTATCCAAAACTCCCCAATCAACTTTGAATTTAATGCTTTAGCGATAAAGTTGAAAATCTCTTAATGAAATTGATAGATGAGCTTAATTTGCCAGCGTCTGTACCTGATTAAACAATATGTAAAAAAAATATTGTCCGATCCGTGAATGTATTATTGTAAGGTACAGATAACTGATTTTACTAACGCCTACAAAGTCGAGCAAACTTAAAAAAAGTCCCCCTAAAAAAATAAATATTATTTCGCATAAGGAGGTAACGTAATACAAATTACTAAATAAAGCTATTACCCTAATTAAAACTATTAATAAATTACAATACAGCATCAAAAAATTCGTCATCATCGCTGTCGACTGGTAATGTACCCAAGAGACTGGCAGCATTGCCGCGTTGAATGGCAATGCTTAGTCTCTGGCCAAGGTAAAAGCCAGCCCTTGGGTCACGGGAAGTGTCAACAAGCCGCTTGGACAGTTCATTAAAAAGACAAAGAGCACTCGGACCCCACGGCCCAAGAGTTTCAACCCCAAACGGCTCGAAAATATAATTTCCGATAAGGTTGTTATATTTTCGCCGTTTGAGGTTTTCTGCAGCCGCAGCAGCAACGCCAGCACTGCACGTCGATCCAGGAAGATGGGATGGCGCAAGAGTATCGACGCAAGTTGCATCCCACACTAAAGGCCTACCCATCTTCCAAGGAAATAAGGACATGCCGTCCGGTCTCTTGCCATCATCGCGCACCAAGCCATTAGGTTCTAATACAGCTGGAACGCCGACAGTGACAAGAGCTCGTCGAATGATGTCGTTAATGTTTGCGTGCCGAGCTAAGCGACCCGCACTTCGGCTGCAAGCCAGGCCGTGGTGTCCGAGGCTGTTGACATCTGCACCACAGTGACAGCGATGAGGAGAACAGCAAGGAGCTCCTAGTCGTAAGGAAGCAGCGATGCGGAAAGTGGTGTCGTCGAACAAAGTGCCTATGTTCGACGAAGGTAGTGCATGAAGCCAAAGACCCGACTCCCACCTTCCCACAGCTAGCAGGCGCGCACGCTCCGCATCAGTAGCAGACGAGACAAGTAAATTGTTCCGTACTACTCTACAGAGCGGCTCGTCCCACTGTCTCTGGGAAGATGGATTGCTGGGTGGATCTGTATTCGGGCAAGTGATTCTCCAGGAATCCATAGCCTCGGAGAAGAACGGCACATCAAAATTAATCAGTGAGGGGGCTAAAATTTTCCTGATTAATTTATCAGTGCCGTGGACCGAGGATATGAAAGCCGGTAAACTAATATCAGAAATTTACCGCACATGTAACGTAATACATGTGCGGTAGGCAATACATGTGCGGGCGAAAGGTAGAAAATAGTGTTGTCCCTTTTTAAAAAAAAATACCAAATTTTGGGGAAGTTGGAATTAATTTGCGGAAAAAAAATATTATTTCAAAATTCATTAGTATTGTTACTATGATGATTATGTAAAATTTCATATTTTATTTGGTCTGTGTTTACCTAACCTTTATTATCCTTATGGGTCGGACGGGGTCATTTACATAGGTATTGTATAAGTTACGGTACGTATTTGTCTACATGCTTTAACAACTTTTGGTCTTCTTTAGTCCCAAAATTAAATAATTACAAAAAAAAATTAAACCTTAGTAAGTAAAATTTTACTACATGCCAATCTACCTTTATGTAACACTTCTATTTACAACACACGATTATAAAGTTACATTTTACAGAAAACATGCCATTCCTTTTTACGACTTGTTATTAAAACAAATACTCAACTGACCGTATCATACTCTTCTACTTAACATTTTACTACCCAACACTATATAGGGTATGAGAAAACACCAGTTTTTAAGACCCTCAACCGTTAAGGGCATGTAGGAAACCAGGCTTCAAGTTATTTTATCTTAATGAGGACAACCTAGCTAAGAATGTTGACGCCTCCACTAAAATAATTACAAGTGTAGATGAATATTGATATCGAGCGTATATGTTTTTTGTTATCAACAAAATCGTTTGAATAAATTTTAAGAACATGCACTTTAGGGGAAATGAAGTTATTTTCATGTTGATCATTAGATTTTAGTAGCATGTATACCATGAATTGAGTGTATCGATAATGGAATGAAACTTATGTAACTATAACTTATTATGATAAGTTACTACTGACAAAGATAACAGCATCTTATTTATTTTAAATAGTTTTGTATCAATTACATGAAATTCAAAGTTCAGATTTATCATATCGATTGTCTTTGTCACTGTTTAGGACAGCGCTTCGAGAAAATATCAAATTCAAATTCAAACATTTTATTTCAGATAAATTATCCATATAATATTAGTAAAAGTAAAGCGTAGTAAGAAATTAGTCATCATTCTTCAATAAATCACTATAAGAAAGAAATGGAACGTGGAATGGATGTTGTAGAGCAAACTGAACGTTATTATGCAGAAATTTAAGTATTTTTTTCCATTCGTTCACACTTATATACATTTATTTAGTTAGGTAGTGTAGAATGAAACCATTTTAAGACGATAAACCCTACCTTTCTTGCAACGTATGTAGGTCAAGATAAAATGTCTATAGGTACTGCTAGGTACACAGTTTATCCTGCTAAAGTTACTAATGCTTTCAGCTCTGTTTTATGAGCAGTGGTGTTCCTTTGGTAAAGACAGCGAATAATGAGTTGTCGCCCATTCTGACAGGTATTTTTGTATATGTTCATCACCGCTGTTATTAAAGTGGCCAAAGAACATCGTGAGAAAACGACATGTCTTAGAACCAGGAATTCTAAGACATCACGAACCCACACTGAGCGCGGGTGTTAGCCCAATACTCGTACAATCACCATCATCGATTGCTCGCTAAACACACACTTGTACACAATAGGTGCAGCCCTGTGTGTAGGATTTGCATGGAGGCTGATGAAACCGCTGTGCACATGTGCTCATCGAGTGCTTAGGCATCACCCAGATATAAACTTTTATTTTATAATTATAAACTAGTGCTTGCAAACGTTGATTTTAAAACGCGCTAGTTTATTAAGAGCCTATTCACTCAAAAAAGCTGAATGAATAGGAAGGAAGTCGGCAATTGAGCGAGGTGATGCAATGTTAAACCCAATAACACGACCAACCTCCCGACACAACAACATTTGGCGTATCGTACCCGGTACACATCGCAATACAGACCCGTCTTCCGTACGGCTTCACCAGACATCGTGCTGGAACACGACAAATGGCAAGACGTTTACAGGTCACCCACCTGTAACTTCTGCCGGCAGCCGATGTTATGGCCTACCTCCGAGAAACCCTCGAGACACCAGAATCTTACACAGGTGTTCTCAATAAGCCACAGACGGGCGCCATGGCCGTAATATAGTTACATATATCTTATAACCAACAATACAGAATACCCGTGACCACATTAGAGATTGAAGAATCACTGGTTTTCCTTTCAAACAAAAGAACATCACGGTTCTCATCTATTGAAGGTCATGATTAAAGAAAAGAGCATCATCTAACTCACCTCCACTTCGTCCGTCTGTTCTGGAACCAGGTCTTCACTTGCGCGTCAGTCATCTTCAACGTCTTCGCCAGGCTTGCCCTCTCAGCAGACGCAAGGTACTTCTGCTTGTGGAACCGTTTCTCCAGCTCGGCGATTTGTAACCGAGTGAACGAGGTTCGAGGCTTCTTCCGTTTCGGTGGCGTTCGGTTTTGGTAGGGGTGACCAATCCGCCTCGTGATTGGAAATGATGCTGAAAGGAGACGTTTGAAAATTGTTAGTTATTTAGAAAACGAGCTAGCTTAGATAAGGATAGTCTTTCCATGTCTATGGAAAGACTTTGTCCATCAGTAGGCGAATGTGCGCTAAAAAAAGAAAGTGCAAAAGACAGTTAGTGTTTTTTAATGTTTGACAGTTATCCCGGCATTTGGTAAGTTGTTTCTGTGGCTAATCTTGAATCACAATGGATTTATTTTACAAAAACTACCAATTTTATTATTAAAACTACCTATTTCTATGAATAATAAATGACCATCATATATCTGAAAATTGCAGAGAATTATAATCAAGAAACAAGCATTCAAAACAATAAAGATACGAAGCCATGAATCATATATTTAATGAAACAATAAAAATCAAATGAATAAAAAGTAATTTAGGAAGCAAATTATTACTTCCATTCATTGTTCCCTTTATGACTCAATGTTTATTAAAAACAAAACCTCAAGAACTAGGTTAAACTGCCTCCGCGATAGTTTCTATTTTAATTCTGCTACGTAACGTTTATATCAGACTGAAGCCATAAAACAATTACACCGATTACGACTCTTAACGTACCTAAATTTACATCTTATCTTAGTAGGTAATTGAAATCACGATTTAATCCTTATACACAATTCACATCGAGAATTATGAAAAAATGTTATGAATAAATAATAATCTCATTAAAATACACATACACAAAGGTCTATGAAGTTTAGATTACATCGGATAATCAAAGTAAATTACATGGACATAATCTTTCATGAAAGACACACCTTAAAATTGGCCATACACAAACCGCAAGCTATATTACTTTTAAAAAAGGAAGCGGTAATCGTTACAAATCGTTTCAAAGTAGCTGTTGCACGTTCTCTTTTCAAAATTACATCCAAGATGGCGGGTGTAATCACGTTTTAAAAATTCGAAACTCAATAAATTACTATTTAAATGGCGCGTAGCTATTGGTCGGGCGGTCGGTAATAGCCGGTGTTTTCCGTAATAGATCGATTTGCATTAAATGATCCGTGAGATGAGATCATGTTGTTTATAACTATATTGTTTTCAATGTCATATCTATATTATAGTATAATCAACGTAATAGCGTATTTATGTTCATTTACTTCTATAATTCGTAGCAATCTATCTGTCGGTCTATTTACTAGACCGTGAATAAGCTGAGCATTTATGTTAAAAAAACAAGTTTAATTCCGAGCATTAGATGAAATTGGTTGTTGTTAAATTATTCGTGCAAAAACTACAGGCTCAAGTGCGAGTAATAATATATTGGGACATATATCACATTATAAGCCATTTATTTTAGTTTATTACCGCTTTCATTTCTACTTTTATAAACCATTTACTGACCTTTGATTAACTGGCCATAATTTCAGCCCTGTCAGAGTTTTAACACTTTTTTGTGGCGTTTACACACTTCTGGAAGTACATTGTCTCGCAAATATACAGTAAAATAAATTGATTGCACTAAGGACTATATCACTACAACCCTATTCTTAATTAAAAATACATTCATAAATTCTTTCCAAATATGGAAACGTATTAAGCGGCGCATTCTCATTGGACGGTCGACAGCGTAATGGCCGCCTCACGTGACCGCAAATTATGTAGTAATTGCTGGGGTGTAACTTGGTCGTAGTTTAAGATTGTTAGTGACTTTTGTTCCCCTGCAATTTAAGTTTAAAGGTAAGGCTTTCGGTTTATTCATTTCCCAGAGCACGAACTACTTATGCTTACATTTTGACTTGCCGACGAAATTTTGTTTGATTTTTTTCTTCATTGTTGCTGTTCGGGGTTGGATTAAGTTAGAGATGTAGGATGAGTTAAGAGATTAAAGCCAGTTTAAGTTTAATAAATTCACTGTATTATCAGTTTCTACAAACGTAAGATTAGGATTAATTTATACTAGGATGAATGGTGATCGATTTGGGATTATGAGTGACGCGCACGGTATGTCTCCGAGTTACGTACTAAACTATTGCGGTGTAAGTGCAATAATATAAATGGTCGATACATACCGAGCGTGTGGCGTAATAATGATGACCCAGGTAAACTTATTGTACGGTGATTGACCCGTACATGCTCCCGGGGGCAACAATAGAGGTTAGTAGGATAAAAATGGAGATGAGATTTACAAGATGATGCACAATATTCAACTTATCAACTATATGTTAGGGATAAGGATTAACAGTGAGTAATTAACAATATTTTAAACACTTATAAGTAGTTACTAGAGCTAAGATCGGGAAGGGAAAATACGCGGAAAACAGGGGACGAGGCCCTATCTTCTGTTTGTAAACACTCGCTAGATTTAATAAGATTTTTGGGATCACTTTTCACGGGTTGACTAAATTGACCTTTTTCCCTACGATCACAACACTCACTCACTGCACGTTTCACTTTCACTACAGATTGCCTTTTTTCCCTAACTGCACTACAATCACTTATAACACAATCATTTCCGGGATGTGAAGAGATCGTAGTAGATGCCTTTCCAGCAGGCACCGAGGAGTCACGACGTGTTGACCGCCTGCAACGCCGCCAACAGTATACCGCCGCCGTTATCAGGATTCCAAAGATTAGAGCATACAAGACGCTATATAGATGTACGTCGTGATAGGATAGTTTATCACTCCAGGGTTCAGTTTGTTTCATGTTCTCAATTTGTTTCTGTATATCTTCGAATTGTCGCAATATTTCAGAATTATTAGGATTAATTTCAGGAGATTCAGGGATCGATATGTTAAATATATGATTAATAGGTGATATTTGTGGCGCAATAATTCTTGCACCACTACTCATTTTGCTAGACAGCCTTTTAATAGAATGGACAACGAAATTGTCCGTCTTTATTATACAGCCTTCTTCCACATTCAATAGACCTGCATTCATTAATTTAACGACGGTAATTTCGCCGTCACAGAAAAGTTTTATGTTGCATTCGTTGCAACAAAAATAAAAATATCTATTGTCCATTGTTAATTCCTTCCAAATGTTTTTACAAGGAGTTCCATTAGTTTCACAGATTCTTGAGTGTGGGATCGTTTCACACAAGCTGTGATCATCTTGTAAGATATTTATAGGATTTTTAATATGGCATAAAATCATCCCAGGATTTTGTCTTATACAAGACTGGAGATCAGCATCAGTAAGGGTTACGTAAGAGTCTTTTCTGAGGTTGATAGCAGCAAAACTCGAGATAACTTTCACATGAATCATGTTGTGATTCAATGTTCGTGGGACAGGTATGAGGTTAAAGATTTCGTAAAGGTCTCTTTCGATGAGGGGTATTCTTATTTCAATGATCAAGTACTTACTAAAGTACTTTGTTCGCACTTTTATCAAGTTGTAGAGATCCTTGAGATTCAAATGGCTGACAGGAAGTGCCATGTCTTTGGGGATATGTGCCGCTATAGAACTTAATTCCGTTCTCAGTTGTTTAGGAGATATTAGATGGAAGTCCAGTTTTCCATTGTAAATATTAGTTACCGTATCGAGAATGGAGTCTTGTATTTTCCTGAGGCTATACAGTAAATTGTTCGCCGTCATAGCATTTGCTAAGAAATCGGATACTAGAGTCATGTTCTGGACATGGCGTTTAAGATCTTGATAGGATTCCTTGAGATAGTTAACCTTTTGATTTATCGCTTTATGATGTTTGCTCGCAGCTTTTTCCAATCTTTTCATTAAGTTAAATTCGGCTTCTACAATTGAGGTTTGGTTTTTCCAGAGGTTGTACAAATGTTTATCGTTTTCTTTCAAAAGGTCGATGTCTTGTGTGTATTTCTCCGCAAAACGCTGATCCAGAACGCCGAACAAGCTATTTGCAACGTAGCCTACTCCGTCTATTAGACCACGACGCCGGCGCCGCCGCTCGTCTCCAGTTACAAATGATTCATTCATTGTCAACAAACTATCATAATGTTTAATTTCATCGAACTCGTGCCGCAGTTGTAAGATGATACCGTCGCAAGGTGTGTGTTCTTTAATAGTAGAGCATATTGTTTCAAGATAATTGATATACTTCTCAAGTGCCGTCGCGCCTTCTTTGTAGGGATTTGTGTCATAATAAACAATTAAACGCCAATCGTCTCGAATAAGATGCATGTTAGAGATTTTGTCGAAATAAACGCTGTTGTTGCTCAAAGGGGTAACACTATAAGATGCTTGAGATAAGTTTATAAGTGACATAAAGAAGAGCGTAACTGACAGAGCTACTTTCGAGAATGAGATACGTTTGGTATTTTTCTTCCTTGGTACCTCATCCTTAATATTCGTGTCATTAGGAGAACTATTCTCTCTTTCTGCTGGCAATAGAGATAGCTTAACAACAGGCCGTTTTAAGAAACCATTTTTGGTTTTAAGGGTAACGACTCTGACGTATCCATCCGAACCAGGATGGAGTTCTACTACACGCCCCAGAGCCCACTTCCCAGGCGGTAGGTTTTCATCTTTGATGATAACAATATCGTTGAGACTGAGATTTTTTTGAGATTGTCTCCATTTAGCTCTAGTGGATAACTGGGAGAGATATTCGTTTTTCCACTGGACCCAAATATCTCTATAGATTTTTTGTACCATATGCCACCGAGTCCTAAGATCATTTTCGGTTTCAAAGATCGTTAAGGTAGGACCACTTGCAAGAAAGTGTGCCGGAGATAAAAAGTCTATGTCTTCAGGATCTTCCTTCAATGGGCAGAGTGGTCGAGAGTTTAAACAACCCTCGAGTTGAGATAGTAGGGTGCTATATTCTTCGTAGGTGAGTTTTTGCTCACCAACAATACGCCTTAGATGATGTTTTAAACTTTTCACCGCAGCTTCCCAAAGTCCGCCGGCAGAAGGCCATGACGGAGCATTAAAATGCCACTCAATATTCATTTCTGCGATGTCAGCTAATGTATCTTGGCTTGATAATATTTCTGAGATTTCTATGTATTGTTGTTTTAGGATCTTGTTAGCTCCAATGAAGTTAGTCCCTTGATCACTGTAGATGTGCCCGGGAACTCCTCTTCGGGGTGACATGCGTCTGAGCGCTGCAAGAAAAGCCGACGCTGTGAGATCAGATACGAGTTCCAAATGTATAGCCTTTGTGACCATACAGATGAATACTGCAACGTATCCTTTATCTGTTTTGATGCCGCGACCTTTGTTCGCTTTCACCAAAACATGTCCGGTATAGTCAATACCGGTATGATAAAAGGGTCGACTAGGATTTAATCTGGATGAAGGTAAGTCACCCATTAGTTGATGTTTTAGGATGGGATCGTGTCTCCTACACTTTAAGCACATTCTTAATCGTTTTTTTGTAGCGCGATTTCCTCCAATGATCCAATATTTTTGTCTTATGAATCCACTCGTCATTTTCACTCCACCATGAAATACTAATTTGTGGGATTCGTCTATTATGAGATCAGCTAATTTAGTTTGTTTTGGAATTATAATGGGATGCTTCATTTCGGGGTCTAAACTCGAATGTTTTAGTCGCCCACCGACGCGAAGTACTCCGTGGCTGTCTAAGATAGGATTGAGATTCAAGATTTGACTTTTTTTGCTTAATGTTTCACCTTTTTCAAGTTGAGATATTTCCTTGAGAAAATATTCTTGTTGCACATGCTTTATTAACATTTGCCTCGCTCGTTTGAGGTCATGCAGGGTAAGGTATTTTTCAAGGTTCTTCTTATAAACCAGGATGTCGATAAATTTGTTTACATGGGCTAAAACTCGAATGAGTTTCTTGTAAGTGCTATATTTCTGTAATAATTGTGTTATTACTGAATTGCTAGAGTCAGCAGTAATAATGTTTACAAGCCTTTTTTTTCTGAGATCTTCAGTTGTTTTATATAAGATAGGTTCAGGGATCTTTTCAGGATTGTATTGAGGTAACCAATCCGGTCCGTGACCACCAGACTACGGCTAGCGCAATCTGCGGGATTTTCTTGGGATTTAACATAGCGCCACCTATTTTTTGGGATAATTTCGCGAATCATTTTTACTCGATTGGCAACAAAGGGTTTCCATTTTTCTGGTTCACCATTTATCCATCCTAGTACTGCCATGGAATCTACCCAGCCATAAGCGTGGATTTTGAGATCAGATAGGGATGAGATTATTTTGGCCATAAGTTTTTATAATAAAAGAGCTCCACTAAGTTCCAAACGAGGTATAGATTGAGATTTTTTCAGAGGTACGACTTTAGATTTTCCAGCAATAAGGGTCACGTATGTCCTGTCCTGTCTTTTAATTTTACAATAAACAACACAAGCGTAGGCCTTTGTGCTGGCATCGCAAAATCCATGAAGCTCAACTATGTCATTCTCCATGGTTTGTATCCATCGAGGTATTTTAAATTGGGATATGTGAGGTAAGTCGGCCTTTATTTTATTCCATTCCAGAGCAATATTATGAGGAATCGGTTGATCCCAACCCAATTCCGTTTTCCATGTCTCTTGAAATAGGATTTTGAGTTTGATTGTGACTGGTGACACCCAGCCCAAGGGGTCAAAGTTTTTTGAGATTTGAGATAAGAATTGTCGTTTTGTTGGGAAGGCTTCTGTGTGTGTTATTTCTAACGGATGAAAGATAAAATAGTCTTCTTTCGGGTTCCAGCGAAGACCTAAAGCCTTTGTGGATTCTGGCTGTTTAAAATGAAATTCTTGATCTTGAGGATTAATATGGTCGTCTACTAGTTCCGGCAAGTTCGAACGCCATTTTCTAAGATTGAGACCACCTGTTTTAAGAAGGTTTATCATCTCTACTTTGAGACATTTAGCAGCAGTCGCGGTATAAGCTCCGTGCATGAGATCATCCATGTAAAAAGAGGTTTCTAAGACATCAGGAGCACTACTATCGGAATAATTTGGCCTTTCATCGATGGCAAGTTGTTTGAGTGTCATCATGGCCAGGAAGTGTGCGGCCTTTGTACCGTAAGTGACAGTCGCTAGCTGATATTCTTGCAACGGTTGGGATTGATGATTTCTCCAAATAATTTTCTGGAACTTTTGATGATCAGGATGTAGCCAAATGTTACGGAACATCTTTTCAATATCGGCAGTAAATGCGTACTTAAATTTTCTCCATTTCAGGATGAGACTTAAAAGATCCTGTTGTAGGTTCGGCCCCCTGCACATAAGGTCGTTGAGGCTGTGACCTGTTGAAGTTTTTGCAGAGGCATTAAAAACAACTCGTAATTTTGTAGTTAATGACTCAGCTCGTAGTACGCCGTGATGCGAAAGGTAACAATCCGGGCTCATGTTGACATGTGACGCGACGGGGATCATATGTCCGAGCTCTAAATACTCGGACATAAACAACTTATAATCACGTGCCAGGTCGGGTTGCTTAATTAATTTCTTTTCTATTTGAAAAAATTGCGCAATGGATTTATTTTTAGATTCACCCAACTTTACTTCAAAATTTTCTTTAAAAGGTATTTTCACGACATAACTGCCGTCTTTGCGCCTTGAGGTTGAGGATTGAAAGAAGTCAATGCAATCTTGATCTTCTTGAGATATTGATAAGGGTTCGCGAATATCCTCCATTTCCCAGAACTGTTGGATATCGGTGAGATTGTTTAGGATGACATTGCACTGAAATGTTTTGCAATTACCGCTTAAGATCCATCCCAACTGTGTCTGTTGGGCAACGGGTAACATTCCCTCAGAGCGGCAGACACCATCCAATAGGATTTGGGAATAAACGTCAGCGCCGAACAGGATATCAACTGGCCTACTTTTGTAAAATTCAGGATCAGCTAAAGTTATTTGGTTAAGGATTGGCCAGTTGGGTTTAGTGAAGGTATGATTAGGCAAATTTTTGACTAGTCTTTTCATTATAAATACGTCGGCTTCGAAAGTGAAGTCATTAATTAACGACATGCACTTAATAGAGGTCCTGCCCTTGCAACTATTTTCATTGTTTCCAATTCCAGAGATAAGCCCCGTACATCTTTGCCGACGCAGGCTTAGAAGCTGTGCAGCTCGTTCAGTGATGATTGAGGTCTGAGATCCCTGATCTATAAGAGCTCTCATTCTTCCGTAAGATCCGTCAGCAGCTTGAACCTTGATAATTGCTGTCGCGAGAAGTATTTCTGTAGGATCGTTTTGCATAGATACTAAGGTATTCATATCTTGCTGAGGTGAAGATTTCGCAATAGTGGCCCCGCTTGGCCCCGATCGCGACGCATCCGATATAGCATTTCTTGACGTGAAACATTCATGCAGAATTGTATTGTGATCTTTATTGCACTCTTTACACTTTATTTCCGAAAGGCATTTTCTACCTTCGTGATAGTGCAAACAGTTGATGCAAAGGTTCAAATTTGCAATTGCGTTTTTACGAGCCGATGGGTGCATTTTTGCTAGCTTTTGGCAATTCTGTATACGATGATCGCTTGCATTGCAAATACCACAGGTTATACGTCTATCGTTATTTTTCCGATTGGACTTTGACGGTTGCGACATGACCTGGTTTGTCGAATAGGTATGATTTGAGGTGTTGTAATTTTGTTTGGAGCGAGAATTAAATCCTTTAGAATGAGATTGTTGGTTATTAAAATAACCTTTAGATGATAAAGATGCGCTCTGGGATTTAGAAGATGACTTTTGGTTGAAGGGTTCTTGTTTCTTCCGTGAAGTTTCCAGGGACGTAAACTTGTTCTCTAAAAACCGAAGAAATTCTTCCAATACTGGCAACTCCTTTGGAGATTTCAACGAATCTATATAGTCGTCGTTAGTTTCAGAGTCTAATTTCTCAGCTAGGATACATACGAGGAAGGGATCCCAAGTAGATACATCAATCCCGAGATTTTTTATAGCATTCACGCTTTCGTACGTCGTATCGTGAATCCGCTTAAGATGACTCGCTGATTTTTGCTGAGATGTCGGGATATTTAGGAGGTTTTTGAGATGAGATACAAAAATACGACGCTTATTGTCATAACGATGCGTGAGGATATTCCAACAGACGGGGTAGTTGTCTGAACTTATTTGTAGATGTTGGATTAATTTTTCCGGCTCGCCCTTGATCTTACTTTTCAGGAACTGCATTTTTTGAGCATTAGATAACGAGGGATTATTGTGTACAGTTTCTGTGAAAAGATCTTTGAAAGAGATCCAGGATGTGTAGCTTCCTTCAAATGTAGCTATTTCCATTTTTGGGGTCGATTTCTCAATGTGAGCCACCGACCACATCTTTCGGTTAATATCCCTTTTCAGGGCTTTATAATGTTTCTCGTAGTCAGAGAATTGCTCGTCATACTGAGCGTTGGCGCCGTTGAGCACGTTGTCCAGTTCCCAGTGCAGGGTGTCTATCGCTGTCCAACGAGTTTTCAAGGTTTTTAAGATATCTTCAAACTCCCACTTTTCCGAGATAAGATTGAGATCAATGTCAGCAGCTTCTCTTGAAAATGCCCTAAAGTTAGTAGCTTGTTTTCGTAAGAGATCTTCTATATTCACGCTATCCTTAGGAGGATTATTTTGTGAAGAGAGGTTCGAGGTTTGAGATATTGAAGATGGCTGAAAAGTAGGGGGTTTCAAAACAGGGGTTTGAGGTCTGTCTGTGGAGGGCTTATAATTCTGAATGGCTGTTTTAATATTGCTGTATTTCACTTTCATTTGCTCATACTGATCGGTAGTGAAATACGCATGAGATCGATCACCAAAGGATAACAAATTCATATGATTGTTATGAAACTCCGTAAAATATAGCTCTAGGCTTTCCAATCGTCGACGTAGATAGTCGGGGTTCTTCCGCTCTGCTCCATCTTTTTTGAAGTTGGAGTAAAGTCTATCTATGCCTTCAATGATTTGCTGTTGAGTAGCTAAAATGTCTTCAATTGTAGACATAGTAAAAGTAAGAAGAAAGTTACCTTACTTGTAGGATTTCTTCGGGGTCGAACAGGTTTGCACGATGAGATGAGTGGTGCCCTGCTAAACACTAGGATCGAATAAAATCTTGAGATGAGATGAAGTGGCGCCTTCCTAAGCACCAGGGTTAACCAGGATCACGAGATGAGATGAAGTGGCGCCCTCCTAGGCACCGGGATTGACCAGGTTCACGAGATGAGATGAAGTGCCGCCCTCCTAGGCACCGGGATTAACCAGGATCACGAGATGAGATGAAGTGGCGCCCTTCTAGGCACCGGGATTAACCAGGATCACGAGATAAGATATAGTGGCGCCCTCTTAGGCACCGGGATTGACTAAGATCACGAGATGAGATAAAATGGTACAACGAAACCGGTAAAACGCACACACAAAGCACAAAGTCTTGCACACGCGATTCGGTCCCGCTCAAGGCTCGAAGGACCAATGTTCGGGGTTGGATTAAGTTAGAGATGTAGGATGAGTTAAGAGATTAAAGCCAGTTTAAGTTTAATAAATTCACTGTATTATCAGTTTCTACAAACGTAAGATTAGGATTAATTTATACTAGGATGAATGGTGATCGATTTGGGATTATGAGTGACGCGCACGGTATGTCTCCGAGTTACGTACTAAACTATTGCGGTGTAAGTGCAATAATATAAATGGTCGATACATACCGAGCGTGTGGCGTAATAATGATGACCCAGGTAAACTTATTGTACGGTGATTGACCCGTACAGTTGCAGAACACAGGAATAGTAAAGAACTATAGCTACTATTAATATCAAACAATTAGTGTTAACATTAATAAATGATAAAAATACTTTTTTTAAATAACTTTACCTAATTTGTAAAATAACTTTTGGAGGCATGTAATTTTTTAATACACGTAGCATGAATCTCGTAGGACTTTGCTACGAAAAGGGGATTGAAGATTTTAATATGGAGTCTGGCATATCTACCTGTTTGCATTAATGTCAATAGGGTATTTGACTAAAAGTAAATAATTAGTCCGTCAGTCAGATTTCCAAAAAATACTAGACACGTATTTATTGTTTCATCAAAACTATAAAAATTGCCAAATATAAAGGGCATCAAAGATTAGGATTGGTGGCTGGTGACGTCACTTTTCGCTAAAAAGTGTAGCGTGCAGTGACGTCACACGAGTTTTCAACGCATTGTGTCGTCTTCATTTTTTTGTTTATATGAAAAAAGAAAAAATACGTGTCTAATATTTTTTGGAAATCTGACTGACGGACTAATTAGTTTTTTTTTAGTCAAATACCCTATTATCGATATAAATAAGGGTATCCAGTTAGCCACAAACGTCACTATTAGATTTGCGAAAGTCTGTATAATATCTTATGGTTCGGATACTTATGCTAAATCATCCCACACATGTTAATGTATATATGTACTTGCGTAAGTTATCAATTTCGCAGTTTTTTTTTCCGCCAGAATATCTTAACGTCTAGGGCCAGCATACGTCATCGCGATTCACGTCTGACCGCCATTTTTAAACAGAATGCCGACCAGACAGATAGGCAATGCTTTATATTAAAAAAAAAATCCGTTTAAAGGTAATGTCCTTTAAACGGATCTTTTTAACATAGATTTTTATCACATAATTTCTACACAAATCAGCGGCAAAAATTAATCCGAATTAATTTAAAATATCTTAAATACTGCCAATACCACTAAAACAACCCATCCATCTTAAAACCGCTTTCAATATTCAGCACAACCTAACAACAAGACCCACAGCCGCCACAGAACTATATAAAAACGATTAGCTACATAGTAAAACGAATTTCCCGTCCGTTGGTATCAGGGTGGAAAAGGGTGCGGTAACAAGATTCCGCGGGTCGTAATCCGGTTAAGGGTGGTATGATTCATGCGTGCGCCCGAAATGGCGTGGTTTGTGTTACGCGAGAGTTTCAGAATAAGGACGTTTTGAGGTGGGTGGGACATCTGTAGCGTTGGGTAAAATGTGTACCTAGCATTTATTTTTTTATCTATGCACGTTTGTTTTTATTTTGCTGTCTGTTTTTGTACTTATACCTATTTAGGGTTCCGTACTCATCATCATCTCAGCTACATGAAGTCCACTGCTGGACATAGGCCTCCCCCAAGGATTTCCAAATAGATCGGTTGGACCCGGCCTACATCCCAGTGCTTCCATGGCGCACTAAGACCTCACTGCCTATCTATCTGTCACCAGACTGTACCATACGAACCATAAAGGGTGTATCTGACATCTACGCACAAATGAGTACCATGGTCCCAGTACATGATTTTGAACCCCCCAGTGGTGGAATTTCTCGTCGGATTTTCATGATTAACAAAAAAATATATGTAGTTTTTTTCACTTTAAACCGTTCATAAATGCTATACTTTTATAACCCAATAACAGTTTAAAGTAAACATTAATTAATTCGCTAATTACACAAAAAAACACAATGACAACAAAACTCGAAAAACTATCTTATCGGCTGATTTAATAGAGTTCACATCAGGGATCAACGTCATACCTACAAACCCGCACGGCGGCACGCTTGCAACGTTCAAAGGCCGAGCCGACACTTTTTTTAAACACTGTGAATTCTGTAACATGCGGTCTAGCCTGTTCGCAAAGTTTGCGTTACGATGTCAGATGCACCCTGTATAGCTAGACAGTGGAAATTTTCATAGATCGAGTATTGCTGTTGCCGCTATAACAACAAATACTCAAAACAGCTTTTTTTTGTATATACAATATGTAAAGAAAACCCTGTCCGATCCGTGAAGGTATTGTTAGGTATCGATAACTGTTTTTACTAATGCCTACAAAGCCGGGCTAAACTTAAATAAAAATTCCCACTAAAACAATAATATTATTTCGCAAAAAGTGCTAAGTTAATACTTGTACGGTAAGCAAGACATGCGCAGGTGAAGGGGTCGCAACGCTCATTTTAACGTTGCAAATGGTGATGCCGCTTTTAAAAAAAATATTTTTTTTTGGGGAAATTGGAATTAATTCGCGGAAAAAAAGATTCAATATTCATTAGTACCGTTATTATGATGCATCAAAATTTTAATGCGGTTCACAGAATATATCTCCCTACCAAGTTTCAACAGTATAGCTCTTATAGTTTCGGAAAAAAATGGCTGTGACATACGGACGGACAGACGGACAGACAGACATGACGAATCTATAAGGGTTCCGTTTTTTTACCATTTGGCTACGGAACCCTAAAGATAATTAATATATAATAATAATGTTTATTCAAAATTGGTTACAGGATAAATTAATACTTATAAATTATACTTAATTCTAAGTCTTACGTCAGTGCCTTAAAACAATCTAAAATAATTTATAAATAAACAATATTAACAAACAAATTAATTAAGGTGAACAGTAATGTATAAAAATAGATATAACCACTTCAGCATAATTAGAAAGTCTTTGTATCTTCGTAGGACAGTTTTTGAATAGTTATCTTGAGAATTTTCTTTGGTTGGAAAGTTCATGAAGTTAGTGTAGTTCAAGGAGTAGAATTAACCTAGTTAGTAGTTAATTTTAAATACTATGGACAAATACCCTATTATTATAAAACTAACTCTAACTTAAATTGTATCTAAAACCTTGTGTCAATATTTGTATTAGGAACTTTATTTAGATTTAGGCAAAGTTCTTAATATGAAAGTGATAATTTAGCACAGAACTAAGATGAAATTATGTATAAAAAAACTGTATTTCTAATAATATTTAGGTTCATAATTCAATTACTATCTATGTGGTTTAAATCTGGTCTAACAAAACCCTTGTTTTGTGAAAGGGGATAGTGTTTGCGTATGGTTGAATCATAACCTATGATGATGCATAACCAATTTTATTGTACCTTAGGTGACATAATAAAAACATTGACATAAAATCTAGGTAATAATTTAGATTCATCACGTTTTAACAGTCGTTATGACAACTTATTTCAATAAACTTCAGTTATTACACCATCAACTCCTACGCAGTACAAATAAGTAATGGATTTGTCCAATGTCAACTTAATCAATAATTTAACACATGACTTGGAGGGAGACCATTTTAAACGAATATTGTCAGTCCTTATCAGCTTTAAGGTACAGCCGAGTGAAAGAGATCAGATCAGCCCTAGTCTGTCAGAATGGTCGATCAGTGATCTCATAATGACCGATTTTGACTAGTTTCGTAATCTACTAATAAAATGGCGTCATTATGACTTTCCAATGGTCAATCATTGACTCCACTCCATATTAATAAATATTCAAATCGAGTAGCAGTTTTTAGAAAATTATTTCTACTAACTGGACTTATAATAAATATTATTGCAATACAGCAATGACATTCTATCACCATTCCATTACAAGACGAATTGATCGATCATCACAAATTTAACAGATTATGAATTTTCAGCGCAATGACAATGGAATCGTGATGGAATGACAAATTTATAAAAATACTAGACTACGGGGCGCCTGTAAATACAAAGTTACGATAGACCGTTACAACTGCAACTGCAGTAGTAAATAAAACAGTTTCATTTTACAGACAGAAAAATATAAACTAAGTCCACGTGTCAAATTTGTAATTTCAAAAACCCCAATCAAATTACCTTCTATTTCTTAACGAATAAATATTCAAAGGATAAAAAAGCACTTCTCACAACCATAAAGATTTCCACAATAATTTTCCTAATAAAGACAACAAAATAAAAAATCATAACCCTTAATTTTAAAACGAAAACCCTATTTACGTCTGTTATAAAGGCAGAGAAAAATTGTTAAACAAATTAACATTGAAGGGTTTAACCGTCTGGGGCGAACCCTTTATGATATTAGGGTACAACCCAACCCTGCGCGGCCGGCCAGCGCACTCACCGTGAATCACATTTATTAACGCTGGTTTTATTGAAACCTTCACTTTTGTTACAGAATTAAAGCGAAAAGGTATTTTAAAGAAAAGAACATGCGGATGAGCATTATCAAGTAGGAGAATAATTTTGTCATGTCTGCAGTAGTAATTATTCATAAAAACACACACAAAATACATTTAAATTATTTATGAACGATTGATGAATGATTTATGAATAAATATACATAAAGGGTGTATCTGACATCGACATCCAAACGACGATCCAGTGGTGGAAATTTTCGTCGGCTTTTTCCTGATTAAAAAAAAATAATATGCAGTTTTTTTCACTTTAAACCGTTCATAATTGCTATACTTTTATAACCCAATAAGATAAGTAAAAAATAATTAATTCGCTAATTACACAAAAAAGCGCAACACATTGCACTTTTTTGTGTAAAACTATCCTATCAGCTAATTTAATAGAGTTCACATCAGAGGTCAACGTCATATCCACAAACACGCGCGGCGGCACGCTTGCAACGTTCAAAGGCCGAGCCGATACATTTTTTTAAAAACTGTTATTTCTGTAACCACTCGTTAACGATATAAATGACAATCATAATTTTATTAGTGGCATGCGGTGTAGCCTTCCCGCGAAGTTTGCGTTACTATGTCAGATACTGCCTGTATAACATTCCAAACTAAAATAAAATTAGACTGATATTTAAAAACTAAAATAAAATGTCAAATTTAAAAATAAAATAATATGCCAAAATCAAAAATAAAATAAAATAAATCCTAAATAATCCTTCTATCATCCTCCAATAATGCTTCCAATTCCGTGTCTCTGTACGATTTCGGTCTTCCACTATGTACTTTGTCTTCTCAGTTTCTAAACTTTTGAAACCACTCACGACAATTCTCTCTTAAAGCAGCTTCACCATAAGCTTCTACAAGTAATCGATGGACCTCAGCTGCAGATTTCTTCAAATTAAAGAAGTAACAAAAGTTAAAACACAAAAATAAATATGTGATACTGATTCAAAGTCACTCCAATGTATGCTATTACCAGATGTTTAAACTTATTATATCACATTTTACATCTGACAATTTCAACGGAACCTCTTAGTGAGGACTTCTTTTGTAAAACGGCGGAAACTTATTACATGCTTTTTATTCGCTTCACTTGTATGTTTGCTTGCTTGCTTGCTTGTTTGTTTGTTTGTCCGTCTCTAACTCTAGGCACTACGAGTGAGCGGCTCATTACTGTAAAATGTCCAACCGTTTTCAATACGTTCGTTCGTTCGTTTCATTTTTAAAAAAGAATATCGAACTAAAAAATTAAAAATGATTTTTAAAAAAGCGCGAGGCGCTTAATACTCGTATACAAAAATTATGGCACAAAGCCCCTCACGCTTTTTTTAAAATTATTTTCAACTTTTTAGTTTGATATTCTTTAAAACCATGCTTTTTTTGTTTTTTAAACTATAGGTATTTATTTTCAACTTTTTAGTACGATATTCTTTTATAAAAAAATAAATAAACGAACGAACGTATTGAAAACGGTGGGATGAAACGTTTCTTTAAAAGCATGTTTTTTTTTTTAGTTTTTAACTATATTTATTTTTACACCTAATAATATTTGAATATTTAAGCCTAGTTAATAGAACCCTACCCATATTTATTGGATACTAGCTGCGGCCCGCGGTTTCACCCGCCCAAATTTCGATCGCGTTGGAATAACGAGAAAAAAGTATCCTATGTATTATTCCTGCTTATAAACCATCTATGTGCCAAATTTTATCCAAATCCATTCACTACCTATATTAGGCGTCACAACGGAACAAACACACAAACTCAATTTCACAGTTATAATATTAGTAAGAATATCCAATCAAGTTATTGGGTGTACCTGTTTAGTAGATTTACAGATTAGCCAACCCTACGAGGTGGAAAAGATCGAGCATCAAGTTTAGTCTAGCGCAATATAGAGGAAAGAAAATTATGGTAAATATTAGTTTAAGGCTCTCGACAGACAGGCGCTGGGTGACAGGACAAAAGGATTCTGTTAGAATAATTTTTATGAATGTTTTATAGAAATCTGCTAAGTATAGACTCGTCGCGTCTGTCTGCAGGAGCCTTTATTTATTCGGTCTGACGTAGATACCTATTGCTTTATAAATCATCTGGATGATTTAAAATTACTTGAGAGACTGGTATTTTAACCACTAGGCCACCACGACTTCGAGTGTGCGGATTCGATTCCAGGTCAGGCAAGTAACAATGTAACTTTTCTAAGTTACTTGTACTTTCTAAGTATATCTTGGACACCAATGACTGATGACAAGGTGAAGGAAAACAGAAATCTTGAGGAAACCTGGATTTTAAGTCTGAAATCGCCAACCCGCATTTAGCAAGCGTGGTGATTACGCTCAATCCCTCTCTGTACGAGAGGAGGACGATAGAAAGGTGATGATGATTTAAAATTCTCTCTGTTTTGCATTGGGTCGCAGCACAATGCTGAGCGACAGCCGTTTTGCGTAGATGTGACAAGTTTCATAAACATTTCTTATTCCTTTTCTTGTGTTTTTGTAATTTTTTGCGTCATATTTACCGCATCCAATTATATAAAAAAAATTTCTTTGTTCTTTTTTCTTAAATCCACTGCTAATACCCTAAGAGTACATTTTACCTATCTCATTTTCGTACATAATCCGAGAGCTAAAAATACTTATTTTCAAGATGTACGTAAATACATATCGCCATACATAACATCTCAGAGCGCTTTCACTTAAAGTGAGACAAATTCTTGCTTATATTTTAGTACAAATCCGCCCCCAAGTCAGGGACGTGAAAAAGTAAGGACGGGAAGACGAATGCCTGACGCCTAATTGGACGCAGCCGTCACGAGGGATTACATGGAGTCACTCCATCACTCCTACACTCGCATTTGTCCGCGCCTCCACGATTTTAACACACTGTGCACCAAAAATTCGAGTAGACAACGAAAAAATTTAACAGCATTCATTATTTACTGACTGAAATGTTCTCGCTATCTGCATACAAAATGTAACTAGCATATGAAAATGCCATATACATAAAAAGCTCCAAATTTTTCGGCATTTTTTTTTTTTGTAAATCAATTTCGGCTGCAGTCATCAATATGCAATTACCCGGTCCACTGCAGCACCGACAATGTGCACCGATAGTAAACATTTCTCAATTACACCGGACAGTGGTACGGAGTGAAAAAAATGGTGGACAAAATCTCATATATATTGTACGCAACAAGCGAATACCAATTCCCACTAGTTACGTTGCCAAACGAATGGGAATCGGGGAGGTACGACCTCATGAAAAATTCATGGGTTGAAATGCAATCGGGAAACGGGAAAGCAGGTTTAGGTTGCATTTTCAAACGTTGCACTCGTTCGGCGGAACAAAATGCAGGGTTTATGACGTTGTTTTTAGTGCCTTTGTTCGTGTTATGTTCTTCGTGTACGATACGTGTTCGATGTGTCTAAAGTATTTTAGTTTTATGTTTATTTGTTTATTTATAAAGGTTTTTGTGCAATATATTCTAATTTATAATAGGTATAAGTAGGACTATAACCTCGGACTTATACTGTCGACAATAACACAGTTTAGCCAGTAATCTCTGAAATAGATGATAAACAGCTATCATGAAATACTCTAGAATTTCGATTTACAATATTTAAACAAAACCCTGTCCGATCCTTGAAGGTATGTTTAGGTATCGATAACTAATTCTACTGATGTCTACAAAGCCGGCCTAAGTTAAAAACAAAAAAATCTCCCTAAAAAAAATAAATGTTATTTCGCAAAAAGAGGTAACTTAATACAGGCGCGGGCGAAGGGGGGCAGGACACGCGCCACACGGCCGCATCGCTATTTGCTCATACTAATACCGTCAAAAACGGTGTTGTCACTTTTTTAATAATTACCAAATTTTGGAGGAGTTGGAATTAATTCGGGGAAAAAAATATTTCATAATTCATTAGTATTGTTACTACGATGATTATTTAAAATTTCATATTTTATTTGGTCATGTGTTTACCTGACATTTATTATCCTTATGGGTCGGACGGGGTTTTCTTTACTTATTGTGTATAACGGTGCGTGACTATTGGCAGTATCAATAGCGTAATTGGCTAAAAAAACGAATTAGTCTGTCAGTCAGATTTCCAAAAAAAATACTAGACACTTATTTTTTCTTTTTTCATATAAACAAAAAATGAAGACGACACAGTGCGTTGTAAACTCGCGTGACGTCACCGCACGCTACACTTTTTTGCGACCAGTGACGTCACCAGCCACCACTCCTGATCTTTGATGCGTTTTATATTTGTTGATTTTTATTATTTTGATAAAACAAAAAATACGTGTCTAGTATTTTTCTGACTGACGGACTAATTAGTTTTTTTTGTTAAATACCCTATTGTTTTATATAATCTTGAGATCATAATGTTGAGATTATATTATATAGTTATTGTTCAAGGTTTTCTCGAAATACCACCCACGATGGATGCTCATGCGGATTAGAAGACAACGCAACTATCTGGAACCATATATATATAATATATATATATATATATATATATAATATATATATATATATATATATATATATATATATATATAATATATATATATATATATATATATATATATATATATATATATAATTCATATTATTGTAAGTAACTAAAATATTCACAAATTAAAACATGGCGTCGAAAACTCACCTGCATTTATTTATAAATTGACCAGAATCATTAAAATAAAATAACTATTTTAAAATATTCATTTGTACAGTAAATATTGGTAAGAAATGTCGAATAGATAAAATCATTGAACATATTGTATGCAATTTGAAATTATCTTTATGTGCCAATAATGATAGATATAATTCAACTAATTTTATTGCATATACAATATATTTGCGGAAAATCCCTCTATGTTATTAGTGTAAATTGGTACCGTGGCAATATTATATTGTTATTGCACAAAATCCATCACAATTTCAATGCAAATTCATCCTTATTTAATCATAATATTATTATATGAAGAACCAGTGTTAGTAAATAGTATCTAAATGCAGAAGACTAAGTTATTGAGTTTTCAAATTCTAAAGATGTTTCCAAAAAAAATTCACACTAGTCGACATAGGACTCTCTCCAGTTTTTCCCTCGTTCCCTGACCAGCGAGTCCTCCCTCCAGCTTTGACTAAACCTATCCAGCTGACCCCCTATACCGTTTTGTATTAAAATAATGTTAATGTTTTGTAGTAAGAATAAATTAAAACAAAAATAGCTGTCCGAGAATTACAAAATAAAATTAGACAAACTTCATTCACTCTCTGTCACTATGACAACTGAATCTCACAGTACTACTGATCCTGCTGCCATGATCGTCTTTCATTCATTCGAGAGAACGGTCACAGTACTCGCAATTATATACAACAAAGAAAGGAACTTCAATAAGAAAATGTTTCTTCGCTGACATCCATTGTCATCTCATATCTGACGTAATTACAAAAAACAAAAGCACGTCACAACATTTTCTAAGCGGCCTTATTTCTTCCATGACATCACTATGATTTGTAACACAAGGAAATACCTCGACAAATGCTCCCACGTTCGTGGGACAGTCACATAGCCCACTGTGTGATTACGAGCACGCTCGCTCATTTTGTGCTCATTAAAATTTTGTCTCCAATGTCGTCGGTTGGACCACTGGGGTTACGTGTCACGGCCTAATTGCGGATAATCTAGCATCCGTTGGTAGTGTATGGGAATTTTGGGCTTGAATCTTTCGGGAGGAAATGTGTTATGATAAAGTTAATGTTAAAAGTGAAGGTGATTAAAATAGGATTTTTGATATGATGAGGTATTATTGGACCCCGAAAGGCCTATTAATGAGAATATGGAATACAACTGAGAACTGATTGTTAGAACGTATGTGAGCCACGCGAATGGATAATCAGAAAGACGCAGAGAAGATGTGAAGAGAGCAGAAATATGATGATTCCCTTTCTTCTCAAACTATTCAGATAGGAAACCAACCAACATCTAGTTTTTAAAACATGAGAGAAAATCATTTATAAAACAATCATATATAAACCGTTAGTTTTTCTTTATACCAAACCTGAATAAGCAACTGAATCGATTCCAATCATTTTTACACCATTTTATATGTTTTCCTAAATTCATTTAGAAATTGTTGCAGTGTGGTTACTGAGTGCACAACTCAGCTCACATTAAAACATAGTACTAGGCGCGTGAGACAGGAATCCCCGCGCCGCGCCGCTACAACAGGTAAGATAACAAGCTCATAACTATGTGAAATATTATACATAGATTCTTTATTTAAAAATACTGGACACGTGTTTCGCGGTTCGTATAAAGGGTGTATCTGACATCGACGCACAAACGAGTACCATGGATCCAGTACATGATTCTGAACCCCCCAGTGGTGGAATTTTTCGTCGGTTTTTTCCTGATTTAAAAAAAATTATATGCAGTTTTTTTCACTTTAAACCGTTCATAATTGCTGTACTTTTATAACCCAATAAGATTTTCAAAAAAGCGCAATGAAAACAAAACTCGAAAAACTATCTTATCAGCTGATTTAATAGAGTTCACATCAGGGGTCAACGTCGCCACAAACACGCGCGGCGGCACGCTTGCAACGTTCAAAGGCCGAGCCGACACATTTTTTTAAACACTGTTATTTCTGTAACCGCTCATTATCGATATAAATGACTATCATAATTTTATTAGTGGCATGCGGTGTAGCCTTCTCGCGAAGTTTGGGTTACGATGTCATATACAGCCTGTATACAAAAACTAACATGGTATATGATGTATGTAATATCATGAATGGATATAACGGACAGTTCTCCATACAGGACTTGTATGGAAGCTATGGAAGCTGTTGGTTATGTGCTGTTTGAATGCACAGGCGTCACTCTGAGTATGACGGAAACACTCATCCAAATTTTACATAATTGATCTTAACATACCCGGAGATATAATCAACATCTAAGGTTTTAGTATTGTACTTGTTGTCGTGGTGACCTAGTGGTTAAAACACCAGCCTCTCAAGTATGAATGCGCGGGTTCGATTCCAGGTCGGGCAAGTACCAATGTAACTTTTCTAAAGTTATATGTACTTTATAAGTATATCTTGGACACCAATGACTGAAGGTGAAGGAAAACATCTTGAGGAAACCTGGACTTTAAGACTAATCGCCAACCCGCATTGAGCAAGCGTGGTGATTACGCTCAATCCTTCACTGTATGAGAGGAAACCTGTGCCCAGCAGTGGGGCGATAAAAAGGTTGATGATGATGAAGAAGGACAAGGTTGGCGCAACGGGTTGTTCTTTTTTTGTTGTAATCTCGCCTGATGGTAAGCAGTGATGCAATCATTGATGGTAAAGTTCGCGCTAGTTTATTAAAAGCCTATTCACTCTAGCCTTGAAGACAAATTGTTCGAAAGAGATACCGTGGCTCCTGGCGAACAGGCAAGTGAAGGAACACGGGTGGGTTTTAGTCAGTTAAAAACTGACACGCCCTTCCGCTTCGCCACGATATGCTGACATCAGCTTGAGGCGCGCGTGAAACACAACGCGCCGTCGACCCGGGTCTAGAGCCGGACGGTGGACAGCTTGCTGATACGATAAGCATCAAATCTTTTCTCTTTATAATATTGGTATAAATAACAAATCATTATACCATATACAACATGTAAAGAAAACCCTGTCCAATCCGTAAAGGTATTGTTAGGTATCAATAACTGATTCTACTAATGGATACAAAACCGGGCTAAACTTAAAAAAAAAAATCCCCCTAAAAAATTAATATATATTATTTCGCAAAAAGAGGTAACTTAATACATGTGCGGTATGGTCTATATAGCAACTCGAGAGCCGCTTTGGAGACGGTCGTTAACCATTTGTCACTCCACCCACTGGCCGTGGAGACGAGGGCGAACTTGCGGAAAGCCTTGGCTCTGGGCAAAGATGTATCATTGTTCTGGGTCAAGGCCCATGCGGGACTCCCGGGGAACGACTTGGCGAAAGAGGCGGCTCTGACGTTGAGAAGGAAACCTGACTACGACCAGTGTCCCATATCATACGTGAAGCGGCTTATACGACTGTCATCTTTAGAAATATGGGATAGCCGGTATATAGCCGGGGACACTGCATCGGTCACAAAGATGTTCCTACCCGACGTCGGAGTGGCTTACCGCTTTGTGCTTAAAGCCAAACCCGAGGGACTGCTCACACAGATACTTACGGGGCATGGTGGATTCTCCCAGTACTTGAATCGCTTTAAGTTAAGGGAGAGTCCAGCATGCATCTGTGATCCAGAGGCTGTGGAGAATGTGCTGCACATTCTCGTCGACTGTCCTGTTCATGCAGTTCAGAGGTATGATTTGGAACAGAAGTTCAATGTGAAATTAGATAGGCAAAACCTTTGCGAATTACTTACCAGTAAGACAAGCCGCAACAAATTTATAGAATACTGCACAAATATATGTAAAATAGTAAATAATAGAAATAAGTAGTTAAATAAGATTGTTAAACTATATATTTGAATATATATAAAAAATAACAAAGTATTGTCATTAGATATATAATTAATTTCGGAATAAGTGTGTAGAAATAAGTTAAAGTAGGTAAAATTGTAGTAAGTACGATAGATTAAGTAGAAAATTTCAAACTGTTAGAATAAGTAGCTAATATAGTACATTGTTTAACATATTGGAAATAATAAACGTAAGAAATATAGTGTAAGTAAATAGAAGTAAGAACAATAATAAAGAAATATATTATGTAGAAGTAAGAGGTAAATGTCTCCGATAAACATGTAAAATAAGAAATTGTTAAAATAAGTTAGAAAGAGTAAGAAGTTATGAAGTGATACCTAAAGATAAGAAAGGTCGGGCTAACTGCATCAGAATAAAAAAAATAAACGATAGGAAACCACCCCCTTTCGGGGAAGTTGGAATTATTTCAAAATTCATTAGTATTGTTTCTATGATGATTATGTAAAATTTTATATTATATTTGGTCAAGTGTGTACCTAACCTTTATTATCCTTATGGTTCGGACAGGGTTTTCTTTACATATTGTATATGGGGTAGTAAACTCTTTAAAAGTATGTTCAATATCATTTTCTAGAATATTAAAGATGTAATTTCGTAGGTTAATTGCATGTGGTTTAACTTTAACTACATTTTTTGTAAAGAAAGACATTGTTTTATATTGTGTATATAATAACGAGTATTCTATTCTATTCTGTGTTCGGTAGAGTTAAACCAAAGGCAAATACTTAAATGATTAGTTGTGTAATCAAATAAGTTGTAGACACTAGTGATGAAATGGTGGCTTATGATTCGTCCGCATGAAAATTCCAACCCAACCCGTCGCATTCAGTAGCCTGTATTTCTTTGTACGCCATTTGTGGCATAATAATACAATGTGAAACGTTCCAGTTTTCACTTTTCCATCTACATTAGCATTTACATATATGTATAACATAATATATATTTACAAAGATATATATCTTAATATTTTTTTATGTTATTAACTATTGAAAAATTCTGAATTCTAAAAGCTAGTGTTAAATAATTTATCGTGGGTCACTGAATTAGAGTGCAAAATAAAACAACGTCAGTTACTAAACCCTGAATAATTATTTGTACTGTGCGTTTACTTAATTTGGTTACATACAAGTTTAAGTTCTTAGCTTACCTATGTGTTTTAATGATATGCTTAAAATAATATACACATAGTCACAGAACTGTTGCATTAGAATAAATGATGTGAAGATAGTAGGTATAAGCTATTATAAAAATAAATAAAATATCTGTTTGTTTATGTGGTTTTTACTTGATTTTTATGATGATTTCCCATTTCAACAAAAAAAAAAGGCGCCCTTTTGGGTTTCATCCTATGGCTTACAACTCTTAAACCACCACTCGCCCTCCACCGCTTTCCCAAAAAATTAATAAATCCTCTACTACAACATGTATTTAACAATCCACCATCATGTAGTTGGTATCTCATTATATCTATAGCAACATAAATCATAACACGTCTATTTCATTTCATATTTGGGTCTTACTCTACAGTCACGATAAATCGTGTTTGACCCGTTCATTTGTTTATGCACAATTGTTTTCAATCATTAATAATATTACCAAAATTACTACTGACCGACTATGGTCTATTGAAAAAGTTTCTGATGATTATATAAACAAATGGACGGATGCCAATTTGAAATGCCACTGACAAATTGTGTGCTTCAATTTGTTTAGTGTTTGATAATAACTTAAACCTGAAATTCTAATTTACATTCTACTTAGCTTCGTCTCTCATTTAATAATGGAGTTTAGTTTTATAACCTCAATTTTCATCCATGATTTTAATTATTTTATCCAAATGGATAGTACAAATTCGGCAAAAGATATATAGTAGAAACTTTGCAAATATAGAGGAATGTGTTACCAATTCCCTTGCATTGGTTGCATAAGAATTTAAAAAAACTTAAAACTTTATTTACACTTTCGTTAGATGCATGTACAATGGACATTAACTATAATGTAACATTATGCAGAATTAATCACCAGATGCGTCCCGTCCAGCTGAAGCTCATATTTTTTTTTTTTAATGATTATAAACTAGCGCTTGACCGCAATCCCGCCTGATGGTAAGCAGTGATGCGATCGTTGATGGTAAAGCGCGCTAGTTTATTAAGAGCCTATTCACTCAGAAAAACTGAGCGAATAGGAAGGAAGATGGCAGTTGAGCGAGGTGATGCAATGTTAAACCCAACAACACGACCAACGATGCTGCGCCAAAGGGAGACTGATCTGAAGACCCTTCATGACCAAACTCCCAACACAACAACATTTGGCGCATCGTACCCGGCACACATCGCAACACAACAGCTCAGACCCGTCATCCGTACGGCTTCACCAGACATCATGCCGGAACACGACAAATCGCTTGGCGGCAAGGCTTTGTCTGGTGGGTGGTAACTTCTGCCGGCGGCCGATGTTATGTCCTACCACCGAGAGGTTTAGGTATTAAAAACGTTCCAAATTCATTCTTAATCACAACTCAGCAACAGTTGCATTCAAAATATTGACGAAAAAGTAGGTTTACAGATAAATTCAGACTAATGTCCAACTGACCGTAATTCAAATGGCGAGAATTGCCCCTAACTATTAATAATGATACTAACAGATGCAGATTAAGACCTATTGCTTATAACCTAGTTACCCATTGTTCTAATCTTGATAAAAAATAGTCTTAAAGCGTGTCGTCATGACGATGATAGATTAAAGTAAGAAGAAACACGTTTATGCAAAAGCAATAACATACATGCAATACCACTTAACATAAACGGGGATTCTTCTAATCTTTCTGAAGCGAAAAATATAAATGGCAGTATAATATTTTATGTACTCGGGTCCACGTCTCGGGGGGAGGCGCGGGGAGCTCGCTCACATATATTTACACATTTGAAATATGGCCCGGTTTATGGCATCGCGTGTTATGGATTGGCGATAAAACATATCAACTTGTGGCTTACTTTACTTGTACTTAAGGTTATGAGGAATTCTTTTGGAATTTTTCTATGGTGATAGAAATGTCTTCGTCTAAACTAACTAACCCGCCACTTAATTATATAATAGACTATTAACCGGAATCAGCACCCTAATTGCGTAACACATTATTAGGTACTATCAGTTGGAATCACTTTGAAGCATATTGCTATTCCATTGTGTTTTATGTTCGAAAAATGTGTCCGCTCAGCAACGTAAATAAAGTAATGAATGTTGTGAAACTGTCAAAATGAAACCCATTGCTACTGATAGTTCGTTATGCAATTACCCAGCTGCATCATTTTGAAGCATTCATTGCTTTATTAATGTGTTGTGCAGACAAATTTAGTAGTAGTAGAAGCAATGGCCGATGGAGCAGTAAGGTTCTGGAGTGGCGGCCACGTACCGGAAGACGCAGCGTAGGGAGGCCCCCAACAAGGTGGACCGATGACCTGGTGAAGGTCGCGGGAAGCCGATGGATGCGGGCGGCACAAGACCGGTCATCGTAGAAAGCCTTTGTCCAGCCGTGGACATCTTTAGGCTAAAGAAGAAGTAGAAAAAGAAAGATTACAGTGGCTTAACGATACCTTGCGAAATGTGGCTGTACTGTAGATACGCCTCTGCTCAACCCTTCGAGGATTAGGAGCGTGATGTTTTAGTTTATTACCCACTACAGTTTATTCATTACAGGTATTACAAGAGTAAAACCAGCAAATTAATATGCAAAGCGCCGAGATATCCTTACCGACCGCAATAATCTAGCAACCAACGCAACATAAACAATTACTGAACTAAAGCCAACCGATTAAGAAAACCCCATCTCACCCTCAAGGGGAGGTCGGGCAATTTCACACATGTAAAATAATATACGAAACGTAACCCCTGAACGTATCATCGCATATTGGTTCATGTCAAATTTTCATAACGCCAACGATCCCGCGTCTCCCCGCGGGAAATGCGGGCGAAGAGGCTTTCGAGGGGAGGTTGGGGGATATTAGACATGTGTATTGGTGTATCGATGATTTTGTGGCACGTTTTGAAAGGTAAGAATGGTGCGTTAAAGGTCGGGTGGAGTGGCGATGAAATAAAATTGTTGGTGACGGGTCGTCAAATGTTATGCTTTTGGCAAATTGTAAGTGCAGCTGTAAAGTGTTTTTCTTTATGTCAGTAGTTAACCGAATTTTAGCTTATACATATGTTATCTCATAATGTGAAAGCATTTTATAAGTAAACGAACCGCGCCCCGCGGTTTCGCCCGAGTAAGTAGTGGTAATATAAAAAAGGTAGAAACCTATTCTCAGGCCAAACGAATGTATATACGAAATTTCATTAAAATTGATTCAGCCGTTTTGGAGGAGTTTGAGGACAAACACTGTGACAGGAGAATTTTATTATTCTGTAATCTGTGATTTTATACAATATGTAAAGAAAACCCTGTCCGATCCGTAAAGGTATTGTCAGGTATCATAAACTGATTCTACTAATGGATACAAACCCGGGCTAAACTTTAAAAAAAAATCCCCTAAAAAAATTAATATTATTTCGCAAAAAGCGGCGTTTTTTCGTTTAAAAGTTATAATGTACTACATTATAACTCAATGATGATAACTTAGATATTTATTCTAATTACGGTAATAAATATTTTTTTACAAGTTGAAAGTAACCATATCCGCTTATAACAGGATAGTTGACTAAAAAAAACTAATTAGCCCGTCAGTCAGATTTCCAAAAAATAGTAGAAACGTATTTTTTCTTTTTCATAAAAACAAAAAATGAAGACGACACAGTGCGTTGAAAACTCGAGTGACGTCACTGCACGCTACACTTTTTAGCGAGGAGTTACGTCACCAGCATTTGTCAATTTTTATTGACTTGATAAAACAAAATATACGTATCCAATATTTTTCTATAATCTGAATGACGGACTAAATAGAACAATTTTTTTTACCCAGGAAACATCCCCATCAGTTAAAATACAATCCCATTAAAAATAAACTAGAACTTCACTAGATTTCCAATGAACACACTGTGAACATAACACCTAATTAAAATTAAGTAATAAACATAGCAATAAAACAAAAACAGTTACAAACACTCTAAACAACCACTTATCTGTTGTTTTATAGGTTTTTTACATTCGATACTTATCTATCGACCGTTTTTGATATCCTGATAAATTAGTGTTTAAAATGTTATTATTTCTTGAAAACGGTACATCTATATATATAAAAATCAATGCCACTTTCTTTGTAATTTTATAACTCAAAAACGGACTCACCTATCCAAACCAAATTTTTAGGCTTTGTGGTGACTAATTAGTAGATGGTTTAAGTGAAGTTTGAACAAAATCGGCCAAGCGGTTCTTCAATTATCACGTTTTTTGTAACAAATGAATTTAATGAACGGTGGATCATCATCTCAACCTTATTAATATTATAAATCGGAAAATGACTTTCATTGTTTGTTCTGCTTTTACACCGTAACTACTGAACCGATTGCTTTGAAATTTCGCAGACGTAAAGTTAGAAGTCTGGATTAAATAATTGGGTACTTATTATCACGGAAAAATTTGATATTCCCGAGGGAAATCTAAAAAGCGCGATATAACCGAATTTCACGCGGGCGAACCCGCGGGCGAAAATCTAGTATCGTATATACAACGTGTAACATAAAGGGTATACACATACCAAGAGCATGGCGTCTTTACATGATATCAATAGATATTGGAAGGGTTTTTTTAATCCTATCTCTTTATGTTAGGAAGTTACGAGAAAAAACACCGCCTGTGATAGGCTACTACCATACTAGGCGCACAGAATTTTTGGAGACATTTATCGTGATTTTGCCAAGTAATGTGACGTGTAACGAGTAGTCATTAACGTTTGTAGTGTGGTGCACGTTTGTTATGATTTGAATTTAAGAAACACACGGAACCAAAAATTTAGTATAATTTTTTTAACTATTTTATTTTGAGTTGAAAACCTTCCGATATCATTTGATATCATGTAAAGATGCCATGCCCTTGGTATGTATATACCCTTTATGTTACACGTTGTATATATATTCGTAGTCTATAATGTTCTCACTCTTTGGACACAGGCTTCTTCTCGGTGAGAAGAAGTAGGCCATAATCTACCACGCGGGCCCAGTGCGGATTGGTAGATGTCACATGTCTTCGAAGTTTTGCCTCTAGGACGTGCCGTTCCTCACGATGTTTTCCTTCATCGTTTTGAGAGCAGTGGTGAAGAAATATTAACACAAAATAAAGCGCCTGGACTTTAAGTAAAACCATGAGGAAACCTGGACTTTAAGTCTGAAATCGTCAACCCGCATTCAGCAAGCGTGGTGATTACGCTCAGTCCTTCTCTGTATGAGAGGAGACCTGTGCCCAGCAGTGGGACGACAAAAGGTTGAGGATGATGATGAAGTGCCTGACGGGGTTCGAACTTACCACAGACTACTTGTAAGTCGCGGCCGATATCACTGGGCCACCATTGCACCACTAGCCTACTACTACACTCAAAATTTGTAGATTAGAGACTAAGAGAATCGCCCTTCACTACTGAAGGTACAGGTCTCCCAAAGTGATAATGCGCATAGAAATCTTCGTCACTGTTCGGCAACGGTCGTATTCCCCGAGCGTTCGGAAGAAGATATGTATATAGAGTGGTTAAGTGCATAAAAAGTGGTTAAGCGCACCACTCTATATACATATCTTCTGCCGAACGCTCGGCGAATACGACCGTCGCCGAACAGTGACGAAGATTTCTATGCGCATTATCACTTTGGGAGACCTGTAATTCTCTGTCAGTAATTCTGTGTTCACTCAACGCTCTCATTCTCAATCTGTCAAATTGAGGTAAGTTTCCGACATTGGTTTGTCATCGAGATGAGTTTGCGACTAGATTTTAAACGTATCAAATTAATTGACAGTTGGCGTTATTTTCTTTTTAAGATTGGTAATCATCAAATGACTTCTCTCGCTCTGTTCTAAATTTAATATGCCAATGGCGTCGATTCTTTTGTGCATAAACTAAACACAATTCAAGTTCAATGCATCTTTTTAGATGCTTTTTATTAGCTTCACTTGTATGTTTGCTTGTTTGTTTGTCCGTCTCTAACTCAAAATTTAGATTTAGTTTTAGATTTAGTTAGTTGGGTAACGCATCATTACGAATTTTAGCACTTGCTATTCTGTCTGTTGGAGATCAAGAAAAGTTTGGTAAAAACAAATGAGCACCACATAAGCGTTCGTGTTATCCGTATATTATTTAAAAAAAGAATATCGAACATAAAAGTTGAAAATAGGCGCTTTGTGCCATAATTTTTGTATATTAAGCGCCTCACGCTTTTTTCTCATTTTACTAATATTGTTTATATACTATTGTCATAAATTAAATTTGAAAATTATTTTTAACTTTTTAGTTTGATATTCTTTAAAAGCATGTTTTTTTAGTTTTTTAAACTATATTTTTCATTGTACTTCAATAAGAAAAGGACAGAAGGTAAATTAATTTAGTCCTCCCAAATAACTCCTTGACGTAAATTGTCGTTTTCTCACGTTAAACACTAATTAATCTATATGTAACAGAAATGGAATGCAATAAAGAATTAAAACTGACAAAAAAAAAAAACCTAAAAAAAAACATTCTCACGGCTTCAAATAACTTTTCACTTACATAATCTTATAAAATAATTGCGAATCATTATCCCACCACCTGAGCAATCACTTTGGGTGCCTTGACCCAATTTAAGACACAGCGTTCATTAAACAAAATAATGGAATCAAGCGAATTCGTGCCGACACAACAACTGAGCGAAATTACTATGAATTAATGCTTAGACTTTTGGAAGGTCTGTGGTTTAGTGTCCGACGGTTAAAAACTAGTATCTGAATCATCGCGATTCTAAGTTTTTGTGGTTTTCATGGGCAGTGGTGTAATAATGTATAACAGTTCTCATGACAATCACTTCCATTTTGACAGTTCAACGACATTTTTGCATTGACCTGGAAATCTTAACTCGTGTTTGAAAACATACGGCAGAAACTTATTGTCATTATCTTACGGTATGATGACAACTTCTAATTTGACATCATATAAAATACGGTGGTTTTTAAAGTGGAGTTTTTTTGACGTGACAACGTCTTAAATTAGGTTGCGGCTGGGAGTCACTTATGAAAAAGTGTAACGCTCGGTAACGTTACGATGAGTCACCGAACTAAAAAATATATTTCTATAGTTAAAATTTGTGCAATTCTTATTTTCATTCAATTCCTTGTTCCTATTGTGCAATTTAATTATATTCATATCAATAAATATTCTACCGAGAAAAAGACGTTGTCACGTAAAATCTTCGCCCGTAAAACCGACTTTACAGGCAACCATTTTTTTGCTTGAATTTACATATTTTTTTTTATGATTGATTGACCTTTGTTTATTAAACAACTGTGCTGTAACAGTGCCTTTTAGGCCTAAAATAAAAAATCATGATGTCTTTCGTATGGGAGCAGGTTAGACTCCTTTTAATTTATTTATGCAATTATATTAAAATGACAATTGTAATTGTAACGACATAGGTACATTTTATTTACATGGACATTCGAAACTTACCCATTAAACGATTTAAAAGCTATATAAAGGCCAAGCTTTGCAAAAAGGGGTATTATAAAATCATTGATTATTTAGAAGACAATAAAGCTTGGGACGGAGCTACTCGCTCTGCTAAAGCATTGTTATTAAGCAATATGCGGAATTATGAAATTTTAAACACTGTTTTTGACGTGACAACGTCTATTAAATTGGTACGGCGTGGAGTCATTCTCGAAAACACCGTAACGGCCGAATCTGACGCCACACGGAGTCCACGCCTACTTTACCCCCACCCCTAGAGCGCCCGATGTGTAAACATGTAATAGACGTTGTCACGTTCAAATATCGGCAGTAGACGGAGTTCTACAGACAACCAATTTTTTTTTTAGTCACGTAATGATTGTAAACGTTTTCATTTTTAATGTCTGGACTTGAAAAAAGACGATGATCCCTGAGTTTGTTTCGGCTATTTCTTCTCAGATTTAGTCAGTTAGGAAATGCCAATTCCATCTTGTTTAAAAAAAATTAAAATATGACGTGTAAAAGTGATCAGTGATCCTACTTGCTTAATAAACGATTTCATTTCATTGCATGAACCTGGCCCTGACTTCAGGCCAATATTAAACAATAGTGGACTGTATATTATATAAGTTTTCGTATTTGAATGCGAGGTCTTTGACTATATTCTATTTATCATTATATTACCATCGGACCAGAGCTGAACGAAAATATGCGTATCTCAATTGTCTCAACATAAACCTACAAGTCAACTTCATAATCCTTTAACTAGTCCTGTGAACCCAAATCAAACAAGTTACTCAGCTTCTCAATAATATCTTCCAAGTTACAACTAACGCTGCTTAGGCAGACTATCAGTAGATTGATATTTAAGAGTATGCTCACCTCTGTATCTCACTTAATGATAAGATAAGTGAAACCAGTTCTATCAATGATTAACTTGGTCTAGTATAGATTACGTTTAACTGTTTTATTAATAATCTACGTGTGGTTCTTTGAGAGCCATGTTTTAACGGATAGTTCATAAACCTAAAAACCAACAGCAATTTCGTCCAAAATCAGCAATCCAATTCTGGTTTTATGTTTTTATTTAGGGAGATAAAATAAAATACTTTTGAGCCCTCCATGATAGAAACTTTTAACGTAAGCAGTTTAAAAAAACTATGATCGTTTCGTTTGTAAGTTTTTGTCTTTGGCAAAAAATATCAATTTATTACGTCGTCACTTTTCAGGCGCAAAACTCCCGTTTTAATAAGTATTTTAACTGCAAGATTAACAGCGATAATGATGTTTCCAGCGTATTTTTAATATGGCCCAGCAGCTAAACTTTATTTATTAATTTCTAGTGACAAAAGACTCATATACAAACTACACATACACCACTACACAAACACAAACAGGCACACACACAGACTCACTGCATTTGCACACATACTAAACACATTCATCAATATTTTCAATATAGCCCGGCCACTATAATCAAACATAGTAAGCTGTTTTTGTTGCATCATTTCCAATTGTTGCATCAATACAGTTGTTACTGGCCATCTTCTACAAATATACCAGCTATAAGTTTTCTTAAAATTTAGAAAGTATCCAAAAATATTGGCCAGTTACGATTTCCTTTGCTAACAATTTCCCCCACAAACAAAAACACAAACTATCGCAAGGAACAGGCAAAACGGTTGGTGAACATAAAAAGCTGTAATAAAACAGATCGATGGTCCCTAATAGGTGCAAAAACTGGGATTAGGTAAAATTGTGCGGTGAAATAATGAGAATTGTAGCGGAAATGGATAACCACCATTAGGTAGGTAAGTATTAGAAAGACCGCGGCGAAACTGATTACACTCTCTATTGATTTCGCAAAGCGATCACCGTTTTTGTTAAGGTAATGAGCTTGCCTTTCTAAACGGTTCACTATCAACTAAGGTTGCCACATCAAAAAAAGAAAATGCTTTGCTTTTTTATGCAACGATACCGTGAAATAACTGTACCTACTTCGTTTTTGGGCGGTAATATGGCGTAGAAGAAGTTAGAATTCTATTATGGTCATCATCATCTGTTATGGCGGTACCACTGACCTCCACCGCGACAGATACGACCTGGAAGTAAGTACAGGAAAAGTTTTGACGGAAACAATTATTGCCGACCTTATGGCGGATAAACACTCCAGGTCGTATCTGGAGCTGTTCTGCCTCAAAGTAGCTAAAGTGGCTATAGAAAGAAATAGGACAAGGGCAGTGCAATCTAGCTAAGCCGTCGGCAAGAATTGAAATAGTAATGGAAACGTAGAAGTAGAATGATAAGAAAATATTGTAGTATAATTATAGACATAAGAAATGTAACAACAATGATGAAAATATGACAAAAAGAAAATATGACAAAAGAAATACATACAAGGAAACATAGACGTGGGAAAATCTATCAACTATCAGTTGGAAGTTTACATTTCGAAGCATATTCCTAATCCATTGCTCCATGTATTTGAAAATGTGTCTGCTCAAGAACGCAATGTATGTTATTGAACTGTCAAAATGAAACCGTTCGATAGTCTATTACGCATTTAGCTTGCTGTTCCAAACGACACGCTTCAAATAGATCGGTTATGTAGCTACGTTAGATACTGAGCACATAACAGTATTATAATCACTCCTACAGTTATAAGAACTCTAATTATGGTGGAAATATTGATGATGCGATGTTTAAGGAATACGTGGAAAAGGAGCTGGATAGGAAACCAGCGTGATGGCACAAGGTACTAACGAAAAAATTGATATAGGAATGTTGTAATGTTTTGGTAAGCTTAATATGTGTACGAAAAATTCGTAGGTAGGGGTAAGTCGTAAAGGGTCGCGGGTAGTTCTAAAGAGAAACCGTGGCCCTTGGCGCACAGGCGAATGAAGGAATCTGGATGGGTTTTTGTCAGTAAAAGACGGTCATCCAGCCTCGCCCAGAGCGGAAGAGGTCATTAGATGATTTCAACGATCAACTTTGCAACTTGAACAATTCCCAACTTTTTACTAGGAATGGGTGAGTAAACAAACAAAACAACGAGTACAGAAATAATATACTGATAATATACTAATAACAATGACTAAGATAAGTCGTGGTTCTAAGTTATATGTACTTTCTAAGTATATCTTGGACCCCAATGACTGATTACAAGGCGAAGGAAAACATCTTGAAGAAACCTGGACTCTAAGTCTGAAATCGCCACCCCATATTGAGCTAGCGTGGTAATTACGCTCAATCCTTCACTGTATGAGAGGAGACCTGTGCCCAGCAGTAGGACGATAAAAAGGTTGATGATAAAGATTAGTAGAAAGTTATCTACACGGCTTGCATTGTCACAAGGTGTCTCTCTCTGAAGCCATGACCACCATAGCTTGGACCCTGTCTCCAATACCGGAAGACTAAGTACTAGATAATTTTTTATATTTTCTATAAAAAAAAAATAAGAGATTAATAAAAATCGTGGGACAATTTTTTAAATATATTTTATTATCTCTGAATATTTATATTTTCCTAAAGTTTAGTACCTACATGAAAGTTGTTTTATTAATGATGTTTTATTATTTTAATTAACATTTTTCTAAATTAAACTCACTGTAAATTTAACTTATTGACGGCTACATAAGACAGAAAATCGCTTTACACGACATTTTTACACACAAAACTGCTTAATTAAACGCAAACTATTTACCTATACAGTTAATTAAAGATTATGCTAATCTATATTTAACGACCCTATAATACTCAAATGGTGTAACTACAAAAGTGTTTCACTGTTTTAAAAAGCCATAAAAACTTTAGTAGCGTAATAAAAAAAAACAAATCGGCGCCGACATTTTTTGTTTTTTTTTTCACACCTTAAGTATTTCCGATGCACGTACGGTTCTGTGGATTCTGAGTAGCTATTGTCTCAATTATATAGTATAACCTTGTAACCGCTTCCTCTTTCCCGGTGGTCGCAAAAACCCGAGGACCATACACGCGTCGGGTTGTGCATCGATTTTTTGTGAATTTGTTTTGAGCACGACGTGAAAACGTACTTCTGTACTTTGATTTTATCTGTCACTGTGCTAGATTCTACGGAAACCCAACAATATCTCCTATAATGTTGGGTTTTCGTAAAATCTAGCAAAAAATAAGTCGGTAAAAATTAAAAAAAACTCAGTTTTAATGAAAATATTACAATAATAATTTTGGCATGGTAACACACCTAGGTAGGTTTTGTTGTGCTGAAATTTACATTTATTAGGTATAGCAACCTAGGTACTTAGGTTTGCTTCTTCTACTTAGGTCTCTTGAATGTTTCCCTAATCATAAAGCTAATAAACCTAAATGCCCAACTTTTTCGCAATCGCAATCTTTGTTTCCTCGCAAAAAAAGCAAATCATTAAAGCATCCGGTTCAATATGAAAAAGTTCCCAACTCCAATTACAGAGACAGTGGATGAGTAACATATCAAAAAAAACAGTGTCCCCAACCTGACCGGCGGCCGACGCGACAAATTACAGAACGGGGCGCCTTCAATCTCGCCTCGAAGGACCAAAAAAGCGGAAAAAAATAAATAGTTCTCTAGGTGTGTCATCGGTTCGCACGCGAGAGTAATTGGCTCAAAGGCCGTTGGCACCCGATTTGGACCCTTTTTTATAGAACAAAGAACGAAAATGTTGTGTCTCAAATACTAGAATTTTCGATACGTATTTGATTTTGTTTTTTTTGGGATTTTAGATTTTGTTTGGTTTGTGAAAACCATAACTTTATCGAAATAATAAGAAGTTTATTTTTTTTCTAAAGAGAAGTATGTAGATACATTGAAACCAATACGAACATCAAGATAGCAAAAACACTTATTAACCACTTATATTTTGATACTAGATCACGGAACATCGAAAACGCTAAAGGACCAGCAACCAAATACCAAACTAAAAAAATGTGTTTCGGTCAATTAAATACTGGGACTGGAATAATCAATATAAGTAAAAACAGTAATTAATCGATCCAGGTCAACGTTGATAAATAGCAGCATATTAATAACCTAAGAATCAAATATTTATTACAACTTATACATTAAACAGAATATATGCGACAATTCAACTAGTTTCTTATCAGTCTCATTAACCCTTTTAACTGATCTGCCATTTGACATTTCATCTATCATAGATTATAAATAATTAACGCTAATGTAACGTCAATCAGATATATTAAGGACCATTTAATAGACAAGATATTGCTATAAATTTACGCACTGTATCTGACCTCATTTCAAAATTGGAATAGGGAGATTTTAAGAAGTAAGAACCGTCAACAGCGCATCTATTGCGTGACTTATGATTCATCGGTAACCAATAAACAAATAAATAATCGGTAACAATAAAAGGAATTTAAAATAAAGTAAGTAATTTGTCTATTTATTTTAACATCTTCATAGTGACAAGACAAATTTGGTGAATAAAAAAATGGTTTTTTGTAACAGTTCTATTATTATCCGTTCCAACGTGATCGACTTCTTACCGGAAACCAATTTTTAAATTAGCAATTTTCAAAAAAGTTATTGTCCGACCTTGATATATTCATTAAAATATATATATGACAAAGTTCTTACCGTTCAATCTGTCCTTAACAATTTGATGCGCGAATGCCGCCGCTGCTGCTTGTCGCATGGGATCCATGGTGACTCCCCAGGCACCCAACGCACCGAGAGCCCTATGAGCAGGTACTCGAACAACCCCAGGGTTACTCGAGAACCCATACCCGCCACCGATACCCAACCCAGGTCTCAATAACAGTCCCGAATTTGGATATAAGCCTGGCGTATGCGAAAAGTTCAAAGGTAAACCAGAATTGTCCTTCCCTTCATCTTTAGCACTCTCCGATTCAGTGTCCTGATCACTTCTGTCGTCACTTTCCCCGGAATTTCGACGCTTATCTATGTCTTCAAATTGTTTCCCTAAAAGCCGAGATATGCTGAAAGGTAAGTTCACCCTCGGTTGGGTGTCAGTCATATGCTCGTTCGGTGAATCACGATATCTGTCGTTATAACTGTGTTCTGAATCTCGATCTTCTGATGCTATGCTTCTGTCGCAATGCCCTGATAGCCTGCTGTCAGAGTCCACGTTGATCTCCTCTTGGTCATCATCAGAGTGCACTGACGACATTTTTAAAAAGATTTTGTAATAGTTTATCAAAACACTGACACTAGATTTTAGTCTTCACCGATAATTTTTGCAGCAATCATTTTTTTAATAAACACCAGTATAAAATTAGACCAATGCTAATTGAAATCCGAAATAAGAATGGAACATACGAACTCGAGTTTCTTATTTGAAAAAAGCTCAGTTGGCGCGCTACGCTCGACCGCACGCGACCGAATCGTTACACAGTGTATCGGCCAATCAGCAGTATCCCCACCGCTTTTCGAAATTCAAACGCGATAGTTTGACCGCACAAACGCCTCAACTATGCCCGTTGAGTGGAACAGTTTCCAACAAAAGCTTAATACGATTTCCAAACATAAAAACTCGTTTGGACTCACTAACTTAAACAGAACGATTCGCTGCGTCCCTTTCGTGAATCGTCTCGCTTCAATTGAGTCCCCCCATGATACCATTAACGAAGCGTTTGCGACTTCAGCTTCTGTCACATAAGGCTTACAATCTTGTAGCAAATGTTGGTCTTTGGCACATTTTTAGCGGTCTTGTAACAAGGTAAATACCACCAAGAATATTTGTGGGATAGAGACAGATATATACTTTAGCGTAACCTTTCAGTGTGTTAGAGGGGGCGGGCTATATGTCTATCAGAGGGCGTGGCCTTTTTCTTGTAACGCGTCGTTTAAATCCAGTTATGGCCTGACAAATGGTGTACATATTAAGGGGGGCAATGTTAGGAAACTATTTTTGAATCTTTTAAGACAGTTAAATTATTTACGTTCGGCGGTCGACCGACCTCCTCTATAGTAGACAATGCACTTTATAATAAAATAGATCCCAAGTTTCATGTTATGGCCATAGATAAGTAAGGATAATGTATTGCTGAAGATAGCTACTTTATAGTATTGTATCCGACAGTTGGAGTGGTAAAGGGTGTTAGATTATGGTTTTCTATGATACGGGAATGCTTATTCCTTTTGCTGTTATAAAGGGATGACGTAATGGAATGTGTATTGAATTCGCAATTTCATAAATATTTGAGTTGTATTTTTGTGGAACGGACGGTATATGGGAGTGTTTCGAAAATAATGCGATCGTGATTTGGCTTCGTGGTCTTACCTAAATATAAATTAAAAAATAATTTTGGCCAAATTAATGAATATCTAATAACTAAAAAGTTAGAAAACACAAATCATGAAATACACTAGATAATTCTATTGTCCTTTATCTTTTGCTTACATCATTCGGAATTTTCTCAGCAATAAAACTTACGTGCTTAGAGGTCCTACTTTGATTACGATTCATTTTGCATGACTATTTGATATGCAAAACCAGTGATGTATATACTAAGTAGATGCTATTACAAAATATATAAACACCAATCAGTAATATGTTTTGGATTTTAGCAGATCACGATATATTGAACTGGTCCTTGAACAGATCCTTGCGGAACTCCACCCTCAAAATTCTGCAATTTATACGAGATCTTCAGTTCCTACATTTTCATTCGGCGATAGAAAGGATTAAAGAGCGATTAATTTTTCATACTTACAATTAGATCAATCATGATCATAACAGACATGATCGAAAGCTGATGTAAAGTTCGAATAATTTGTGAAACACTTCTGATTATTTAACGTAATTTACTCATTCTCCAGAAAGCTTCATAACATTATTTAGATTTGGTTTAAGAATACCACTGGCACTAGCGTCTTTGCCCAATGCAATAGTACCTATACTAGTAGGTTTCAGGAGTCTATCGAAGAACATTATACGTGAGTACATACATAACCTCGTGTTTTCTTGGGTACTAAGAAACTACAGAACGCCATCGGCTTCAAACTCGCTTTGCTTTGTGCGTTTATACATCTGGATTTTTTTTTTGGGACAAAATCCGCCACACATTTTCCCAACCACTGCAACTCCTGAAAGCCAGAATCAACAATGGAGACCGCCAGAAAAACGCCGAGCAATGAAGCTCGACGAGTCCCGGAGAAACGATTCAACTGTCTTGGGTCCCGCAACGAAATTAATCAGAAAACAATAGCGGATAAGTAAGAAAAAATATATTTTTTCCACTTCCCTCCAAAGCAAGCAGGAGACAGAACAGAACTAGGCCAATCGGCACAAAGGGACATTATTGCAACTGGGAGAAGCCCAGATTGCCAAGCACCACGGAATAAAATTTGAATAAGTTAATGGGTCCTAAGTAGGTATGTGCTGTTACAATTGATTCCAATAATAGGTATGGCAAAAGAAATTGCTTCTAGTTTCTACAAGGTCCGTATAATAAACGATTCCGGATGTAACTTGTACACTATCCAACATAATATTGCGATCATTCTGCCAAAGAATACACTCCCACAAGATGTGATGTGCGGACTGTTCAAATTCACAGTTCGATGTAGTACATTGACACAAAGGCAAAGGAACAAGTTAAGAAAGTTATACATCTGGATTGTAAATAGTCAGAGTAATTGTGTAACACATTATCAGTAGCAATGGATTCATTTTGACAGTTTAACTACATTCATTGTGTTATTTACGATATAGAGCAGACACATTCGTCGAACATATGGAGCAATGTATTCACAATATACTTCAAAATAATTCCAATCGAAAGTAATAAGATCTAGAGTGTTACGAGACTAATTGTGTAACATTTTTTTTTTTTTATTCAGCACCCTCAGGTACTGGTCATGCTCGCAAGCTACTTACGAATACTTACTATAACCATCCAGTATTCTGATTCTGATTTTATGAATTAGTGAATTTTTGATGCTGAAACTGCTTAGAGCCTTAGGATATAGAATGTTTATAGAAATCTGTAACTCCAACTTGGCAAAGTAGGACAACTTCGATGGAACAGCAGTAAGGTGTGATTGTGTATCGTAAACTATGCTTTATATAACTTGCTCTCGTCTCCCAAAACATGTAGGTACCTAGTCTGCGCTGCGATTGACGTCGCCGTAGAAGTAGCGAAGTTTCGGATCCATAAGATCTAACTGTTTATCGTCTACAGTCATGTTAGGGATACAATGAAGACAGAAAGCCGCTGTCACTATCTACCCGTTGGTGGCAAGTTGAAGTTTTGAATGACTTTTTTATTACATAGATGAGAATCATTATCTATGTTCTATGCTCTATATTTGGATTCTACACATATAATAATAATCATAATTTATTTCAGGTAAGATACCCATAATTTCACATAAGTAAATACAAATACACAGCAGACATAAAACACTAAAAATAGAAAAAACAATAAATATACTAGAAACTTTCATTAAATCATTCTAATTACACAATAAATTATAGTTGACATCGCATTAAATACATAAATCTTAAAAAAAAAATCAAATAAATCTATAGTAGAAAATGTCAAATAAAATTAAATGAAATGTCAAATAAATTAATAATGCAATAAACAATTAATTAATAGGCTAGTTACTATATTATTATTAACTTATTCCTTCAAGTTTTTTTTTCACACAGGTTGAGCTAGCCCCAAAGTAAGTTCGAGACTTGTGGTATGGAATACTAACTCAAGATACTATATTTATAACGGATACATACAGTATGTTAAGAAGACCCTGTCCGATCCATAAGGATAATAAAGCTTAGGTAAATACATGACCAAATATAATATAAAATTTTACGTAATCATCATAGTACCAATACAAATGAATTTTGAAATAATCTTTTTTTCCCGCGAATTAATTCCAACTTCCCCGAAATTTGGAAAAAAAATTGTTTTTTAAAAAAGTGACTACACCGGTATTATTATAAGCGACATGCGACCACGTGCCGCGTGCCCTGCCACACGCCGCCCGCGGAAGGGTGGTTAGCGCACATTTATTAAGTTACCTCTTTTTGCGAAATAATATTTATTTTTTTACAGGGATTTTGTTTAAGTTTAGCCCGGTTTTGTATCTATTAGTAGAATCAGTTATCGATACCTAACAACACCTTCACGGGTCGGACAGGGTTTTCTTAACATACTGTATATAGATAAACATCTAAAACCCAGGCCAATCAGGAAAAGATCATTTTCCATCATGACCTGGCCGGGGATCGAGCTCAGGGCCTCCACGTCGCAGGCAGGAGTGTTAACCGCTGCTCCACGGAGGACGACGACGACAAGTAGACCATTACCTATACGTGAAATACTTGTGTTTCTGAATCATAATAATTCAATGTACTAACTTGTGTAGCTACATATTCACACCTCTTTGCTTTCACTCAGAGGGTCAGAGTAAATATTACAGTACAAACTATAAAATCGTGATCTCGAATAGCTCTTGCCCAGCGTGGTGATTCCGCCATAGGTACTGGCGCCACAACTTCATTTAGCTATAGCTTTTACGATACATTGAAGCTTGCTTCTGGAGGTGATTCATGCTTGGTTGTCTCTCCTGCCTTGATCCATATAAAGGTTTTCTTGAAATATCTCAATAATAAAGTAACGATAACAACGATAGACCTATGTATGGTGCAGGGGAATCTCTGTCCATTCTTTGGTTGCCTGGAAAAGGTTTGCTTTAGCGATTAGGCCGTCCATTGTGAAGGGTGTATCTGACATCGACGCACAAAGTACCATAGATCCAGTATTCTGAACCCCCCAGTGGTGGAATTATTCATCGGCTTTTTCATGATTTAAAAAAATATATAGGTATGTAGTTTTTTTCACTTTGGACCGTTCATAATTGCTTTACTTTTATAACCCAATAAGTTTTTAAAGTAAATAATAATTAATTCGCTAATTACACAAAAAAGCGCAATGAAAACAAAACTCGAAAAACTATCTTATCAGATGATTTAATAGAGTTCATATCAGGGATGACCGTCATACCTACAAACCCGCACGGCGGCACGTTTGCAACGTTCAAAGGCCGAGCCGACACTTTTTTTAAAACATTGTTATTTCCGTATCCGTTTGTTAACGACATAAATGAGTATCATAATTTTATTAGTAGCATGTGGTCTAGCCTTTTCGCGAAGTTTGCGTTACGATGTCAGATACACCCTATTTTTTTTGTGTTAAATTGTATTTTAATCAATGTTAGTTTTTGGTGTATAATAAAGTATATATAAAAATATGACGGAGTAAAACCCGTCAGGAAGGCGGGGCCGAAGTTCCGAATAGTTGAGTGTACTTCTCATCCGCATGAGCATCCATCGTGGGCGGTATTTCGATAAGACGTTGAAAAATAACTATAGTGTGATGTTCAATTCTTATTATTTTAACTGTACAGACACTTAGATCACTTTAATATTAAGGGATTACAATGATAATCTCCGATTAAAACAGATAAGAGCCACTGAGTTTGAGTATGACTAACCCACTCGATCGAAGCTTGAGCAAAGAATACCCAGCGCCAACGGTCGATCGCTATGTCAAACGCAACTCCAGTCGGTGTTACCATTCGCTCCATGGTGTTACCCGCTCTTATTAAAAATCATAATTTATCCGAATACAGACCGATTAATCGACTTCAAAAAATAGTAGAGTAATTTACGGTCTATTGATAGTGATACGATAAAGCAGATCACAATATTCAAAATTAACCAGTCACGCGCCGTCAAATATATATATGTCGGAGATCGTCGATATAATTTTAATAGAAGTTGCTGATTTGATTTACGTAGTAGAGGGGCGAACGCTTGTGACGTCATTTTGTGATGGCGGCACATGGACAGAGTCGCTTTGGAAAGTGGGGTCCGTCGAACGGTGACTTTGCATCGAGACGCGGACCAAGGCACATCTCCGAACCGAAACTGTCGGTTTGCCTATTCAAATTGTTATTATGAAGATTGGAGGGTATATCTACACGTCGTGCTTCAATTCAAAACTCACCTACGAAATGGAACCTGTACCACCACACCAAGATGTTGTCGACCCTACCGCTCTGCCGTCGCTATCTCCGACATATACATTTTTTTTATAATTTATAAACTAGCGCTTGACCGCAGTCCCACCTGATGGTAAGCAGTGATGTGATCGTTGATGGTTACGCGCTAGTTTATTAAGAGCCTATTCACTCTAGCCTTGAACACATTCAAATTGTAGTGTGACGGAAACACCGCCGCTGACAAATTGTTCCAGTCCCTCGATGTACGACTAGGTTGTCCGATGACCTGAAAAAAACGCAAGGGAAGCGCTGTATACAGGCCGCGTCCAACCTATCTTTTTGGAAATCCTTGGGGGAGGCCTATGTCCAGCAGTGGACTTCATGTGGCTGAGATTGTGGTGATGATGATTAAGAAACAAGAAGCAGGCTCATATTGTAGTTAAATTTTAATTCGGACTTCGTTGATCGTAAACCTATTGCTTGACACAAATCGCTAACAGCACATGATACCTACAATAGGGATGTATCCAAGGTATGAAAATAAAAAAAATAATTAGTCCGTCTTATAGATAATAAAAAAAATTAAGACCCGTATTTTTTATTTTGTCGTAATTACCAAAAATTACTGAGATATAGCGTATTAAAGTTACAGAGTGGGGGCTAATTACGTCACGCCGTTCTATATTTTGCACCATGGCGTGACTTCATGCGACATTTCAAATCAATATATCTTCCTAAGTATTTGAATAAAAGAAAAAATAAAAAATAAAAAATACGTGTTCAATATTAGAAAAAGCAGTTTAAATGAGGCTGTAAAACAGCACTTTTCGGTCTCCAAAGCCACAGGCAAAGCAATGGCAAAGGGTAGCCAGTCTATCGGTGTTCTATAGGATGCATTTTGTAGAGTGTGCCCGGGAATAGGGATGTTTCCTGGGTATAAAAAAATTGATTCCATTTAGTCAGTCATTCAGATTATCGAAAAATATTGGATACGTATATTTTGTTTTATCAAATCAATAAAAATGACAAATATAAAAGGCATCAAAGATGAGTGGTGGCTGGTGACGTCACTGCTCGCTAAAAAGTGTAGCGTGCAGTCAAATGTTGTGTCGGCAGTTTGGTCGTGGAGGATCTCGCTGTGGCGCAGCATCGTTGGTCGTGTTGTTGAGTTTAACATTGCATCACCTCACTCAACTGCAGTCTCCCTTCCTATTCACAAAGTTTTTTTTTAGAGAATAGGTTAAATAAAATAGGGCGCTTTACCATCAACGATTGCATCACTGCTTACCATCAGGCGGGATTGCGGTCAAGCACTAGTTTAGAATTATTAAAAAATACGTGTCTAGTATTTTATGGAAATCTGACTGACGGTCTAATTAGTTTTTTTTTAGTCAACTATCCCATTATATGACTTCATTCCCTCATCTCTGTTCCATCATGGGGCGACCCTGCATATGGCAAGAATTCACCCTTACCCGTTTCGCATCGTCTTTTATACCAAACAATTGTGTTTCCATCTGACTACAATTTAAGTGTCTCCAAGGGTAGAGTGAATAGGCTCTTAATAAACTAGCGCGCTTTACCATCAACGATTGCATCACTGCTTACCATTTACACTTGGGATTGCGGTCAAGCACTAGTTTGAAATTATAAAAAAAGGAGTCAAAATTACAAAAGACAGTCCTTCAACCAAAACCCCTCTCCCTTCATCAGTTTCTAGTGCTTTCGCTGGAAACAAGTAGTACCGCAAAAAAAACGGCCCAGCAGCACAGCTCTGTTAATATTAATAGTGAAACCCTCAACTATTATCGAATATAATGCTTAACAGCAGTATATAAGGTTAAGCTGCATTTGCCGCTGCCGGGTTGTGGATGGGTGACCATCTTTATATATCGTAACCCTTCCAAAAGCACGATAAGCTGTTGGTCCAGCATTTGATTCGTAGACAGTCGTTACGGGTCTGACATCCAGTCTTACCTAGAGGTTGGTATCGTGGTACTCAGGAACAAGATTGTCGCTCACATCAATCAATTAACTCAGGCTATTGCTGTCCACTGCTCAGCTCAGTTTCCGTGGCGTAGCAGTAGCGAAAGAGGCCGCTGCGCAGGGAGGCGCGAGCTCGATCCCCGCGCAGTGCAAATATTTGTATGCATGAATATGAATATTTGCACTTGTCTGCTCGTACCTCGGAAAGCACGTTAAGCCGTTGATCGCAGCTGCCATATGAACACCTAATGGCAGTCGTTACGGGTTGTTAAAGCCCTCAAAAGTCCAACAATTGGTCTTACTGCAATGCTTCGATATCGTCTTTCGGTTGTGGAGGTCAGCCGGCAGTCGTTTTTGCTTAGCCAAAATCAGCAGTTGGACTTTTTTTTTTTCTTATGGGACAAACCCGCCACACTTTTCCCAACCACTGCAACTCCTGAAAGCCAGAATCAACAGTGGCGACCGCCAGAAAAACGCCGAGCAATGAAGCTCGACGAGTCCCGGAGAAACGATTCAACTGTCTAGGGTCCCGCAACGAAATTAATCAGAAAAGAATAGCGGAGGAGTAAGAAAAAAGATATTTTTTCCAATTCCCTCCAAACAAGCAGGAGACAGAACAGAACTAGGCCAAACGGCACAAAGGGACATTATTGCAACTGGGAGAAGCCCAGATTGCCAAACACCACGGAATAAAATTTGATTAAGTTAATGGGTCCTAAGTAGGTATTAGCTGTTACAATTGATTCCAATAATAGGTATGGCAAAAGCGCCTGAACGCACGGAAATTGGTTCTAGTTTCTACAAGGTCCGTATAATAAACGACTCCGGATGTAACTTGTACACTATCCAACATAATATTGCGTTCATTCTGCCAAAGAACACACTCCCACAAGATGTGATGTGCGGACTGTTCAAATTCACAGTTCGATGTAGAACACTGACACAAAGGGGAAGGAACAAGTTTAAAAGAATACAGTTTACTTTTAAAGTTGCCATGACCTGTGAGAAATTGGGCAACGCAGTGGTCAACCACCAGCCATTTCTTAGCCAGCCGATCGCCAACGGATGGAAAGAACAGATGGAGGTGCCGGCCCTTGATGGAATTATCCCACCTACTCTGCCATTCGGATAAGAGGTCCTCCCAGACTTCAGTCTGAGGTTTAAATAATCTAGAGATTTTATTAAAGTCGCGTTGTGTAACAAAATTAGTGTCCATGGCCTCCCCCCTCGCGGAGTAGTATATTGAAGCACGTCGCTTTACCTCAAGGTCGACTGGAAGTACACCTGCCAGTACCGGTAAGGCTTCAGTACTGACCGTTCTATACGCCTTGCATAAAAATATCAATGCCAAACGTTGGCTTTGAAGCAGTTTACGTCGTGCCGCTCCTATGCTGGCCCTATCAGCAGTTGGACTGGTAAAGTGAACCCCAGACTCCAAAGGTGAACAAGCTTCGGATGCGACCGGGATGATTGCTGTCCACTGCTGGATATACGCCTCTCCCAGGCTGCGGCACACACTACGCTAACCAATACGCGGTCACCACTCCAAGACTCGTCTACTCTACTTACCTGCCATCGATCCTTCGTCAAGCATAGCCACTGTGTCTGTGCCTTCAGTGTGCTTATTTATTAGCTATGTCTGTACTCTGTTGTAACTTCGATACTTTTACGGATATTTTTATTCCCAATTTCATCCCTCAAAGAAACTCCAAGCGATGCTCGCTCCATAGCGCGCTGAGCGATCTTGAATTTGTGGACTAGCCTGAACGGCGTGCTTGCCGTTAGGTCGGAAGCCACCCCAAATAAATTTGAGAAAAAGCTCGGCAGATAATTGATTCTATCTGTCAAATTTCTCTATTAGGTTTTCAACTTTATCGCTAAAACATTAAGGTTCAAGGTTGATTGGGAATATCATTATAGGCATTAGTAGCTTGATCTTGTGGTCGTCAGTACAAACTTTTACAAATCTATATTTTCTTTTAAAACTAGATCAGATCGGTTTTTCTAAATTTAATTACTCCGAGAAGAAAGGTCACAGAAGTTATAGTCTCTTTTAAAGGATATACCTACATAATCTACATCAGATCATATGAAGAGAGATGCTGAGTTACCTACAAAGACTCTGGGACAACTTAAGTGGGTAGAAATTTACTTGTAGTTAGGTATTATAAATACATTATAATAGTCATAGGTCAAAATAATTATATATGATTGTTATAATTACAAGTCGTTTTCAACGACATTAGTTTGTCAATATCATGACATGAGTTTCCTTTCTTAGCTAGGCATCAAAATGAGACTGCATCTTTTGTTCTAGTTAATGTCATTCTAAAGCAATGATAAGTCTCGGACATGCGATAGATATTTTATTATTAAGATATTATTTATTAACTACAGACTTTAATAAATAGGTAGAGACTACACCAATGATCTAGCTCGTTAGCTAGACCCTAGCTCAAGAGCGAATCCAGGACTTATGTTACGTTTGGCATAATTCCAGGGTTCGTTTTCGAGGTTGATTTACTGGGTTGAATCAAAAGCCGCTTGCTAGGACAGATTTATGCTCGATATTAGTATGTTACTAGGCATTTATAGTCTCCTCCTGACACATACAGCTTGTTACGTTGTACATTGCTTTCTTCAAGGAAAAATTATCTTGAACAACGAATATATTTAATCTAGTAGAAATATGTCAAAAACAAAAATAACCCCTTAAAATGTATACTTTGAATTGTAGCGCCATCTAGTGATGAGCAGCTAATTTAGATAAAAGGTTAATTGGTTGTGTAAACTGCCATCTAGGGGCGAGTAGTTAAAATGGTCCATGTAACTTTATCTCATCTGATATTAAAAAAACGGCTAATTCCCATAACAATGAATATTAACGCAAGCACAATATACACTATAATACGAAAAAATCAAGTATTTAAATAACAATCATGTCTTGATAACTTCCGAATTTGAATGTTGCCTTGCAGAATAAACTTTATGACAGTTGAGATCAGTAGGCCTAGTATGAGTTTTCAATACGAAACTCGTTCGATCGTATCGAGCGCGTTTGACTCAGAGATTGGCCCGCTTCAAGGTCGTAAGAACTCTCAACCAATGAGAGCGCCAAACGCGCTCGATACGATCGAACGAATTTCGTATTTAAAACTCATACTAGGCCTACTGGGGGAAGGACAGTTCCCTTGATCGAACGTGTTGTAAAAGAAAGTAGCGCCATCTACATTTACTGACCTAAAACCATGCCCTTGATGTCTCTGTAAAAAATTTTAAAATAGTTATTTAACATTTTTATGAAAAAATACGAAAACTTTTTAATAATAAGAAGGAGATAATTTAAATTAACAATTTTGATTAAATTTCGTCTTTAAAAATCCTTGTTTAACCTTATCAGACAGGAACATAATATGGTTCACAAGTAGGGTTGTCAACTTTTTTTTCACAAAAAAAAAAAAAACTTATAAGTGGTTTGGATAGGAAAACAATAAAGTATTAGGAAGAAAAAGTATTTTTTAAATTATATGTTTTTTATTGCTTTAAAAATGTATTTTTGTGTGCTTTTAGCACATGCTAACAATTTGTCATCTTTAAATGTTACAAAGCTTGCTTGACAATCAACATTTAAATTTAAATAAATAACCAATTCGTTTTTAATAAAATTTATTGATGCCCTATTTCTCTCTTCATGTCTAGATTCATAAAAAAAACTCTTTCAGTGAAGTCTGAAGTCGCAGGAATGGAGACTAGGTAAGAAATATTTTTTTCATTTCAAATTGTTTACATTATCCGTTTTAAACATTTCGTTCAGCAATTACGAATCGTTAAGTACCCATAATGAGTATTTTGTTTAAAGCAGCAGGTTGATTATAAAGTAATTTTGCATACTTTATTTGTATGTAAAAGTATAAAGTATAATTACCAAAAATAAAGTAGGATACATTACTATAAAGTATGGTTGGGAACCCTATTCACAAGATGGTCACTTTTTCATTAAATTGGCCCTAGCGCAAAAAAGAAAATGATTTTAGAAGACCCGATGCCCAGTAACAGGTTATTTTGTTTAATTTTCTTGTTGTAATGTTTTTCAAAGCATAACAACAAGAAATTGAAACATAATAACTTGTTATTGGGAATGGGTCTCCCGGGAACTATGTATAAGTAAGTATAAGTATTTATAGCATACCTATAACTCATGCCAAGAAATCTAGATGGCGCTTCAAAATTGCTTGCATAAAAACTTCACGAGAGGGCTCCCTTTTTCCGTAGAATTATGTTACTCCTTGGTTGAGATACGATCAACACGTCCGTAATATGCCTGTGTTGCTGGCTGTCGTGTTCTTCCAGAGTCAATTTATTTGCCTATTATGCGTACCTTGTACGGACGATAACAGGCCAAGCTACCCGAAACTTTCAAATATTCCCAATCAACCTTGAGCCTTAATACTTTAGAGATAAAGTGGAAAATCTAATTAAAAAAATCTGTAGTAGCTTGATCGTCTGTACCTAAACCACGGAGATAATACAGAGCTAAACAAACATTTATGATAAAATGTGAAAAGTACGAAAAATAAACTTATTTTTGTGGTTACTATAGGTAAACATACCTATGACCAATTTCGGTCTCAACGGAGATTAACCTCGTCCGCATGAGAGAATTATTATAGTGTACCTACAAGAGTGTAGGTTAACACAGTTGCAGTCTCTATACCTTTACACAAATAGGCCGTTGGGGTGATAATCCGACACAACCTAGGAATGTTCAGACGCAGGATCACAGATCACGCCTAACATGCTTTCCGAGGCACAAAATAAACCTTAAAGCAAACAGCCTACTACCGAGAAATTTCTGCTAGAACCCTTAGAATAATGCTATGTTAGTAAACCATCTGATTTAAAGAAATTATTCTAAGGCCTTCGCTTTCCCATTTGGTTGCATCACCTAAAACGCCAGATATGGTAGGTACTTTGAGATTTTTATTAAAACAGTTTGGCCAACTGTGTTATTTGTGGCACAGATCACTTGACGTCCTGAAAAACCATCGACAGACTTCTACAGAGAATGCATAAGTATTTTCGTATCCAGGGGGACCCATAAATGGGCGGTCTTAATGCTAAGAGCGATTTTTTAAAGACAACATGTTATTAGATCTCAGTAAACCCGCATTGGCATTACAGAATACTCTTGCAGAGTATACTGTATTTGTTGTTATGGTAACACAAGTCACATATTTCTTCTCATCTAAAAACTGTTCATAAACTCAATCAGGTGTGTTATCGAATTGCAATATAATTAGTGACGGCGCACACTAGGCCACTTGTTAAAAGAAGCAGTTAATTTTTGTACCTTTATATACCTATGTATGTATATTACAAGCCATGGATCTGATGGCATTATCATATGCAAATAATTTTTGCGAATTTTCTTACATACTACTTTTACTTTACCCTTATAAGGACGTACGGAGGACGGGTCTGAGTAGTTGTGTTGCGATGTGTGCCGGGTACGATGCGCCAAATATTGTTGTGTTGGGAGTTTGGTCGTGGAGGGTCTTCAGAACAATCTCCTTTTGGCGCAGCATCGTTGGTCGTGTTGTTGGGTTTAACATTGCTTCACCTCGCTCAACTGCCGTCTTCCTATTCGCTCAGTTTTTCCGAGTGAATAGGCTCTTCTTAATAAACTAGCGCGCTTTACCATCAACGATTGCATGACTGCTTACCATCAGGTGGGATTGCAGTCAAGCACTAGTTTATAATACTTAAAAAAAAATTGAATAAATTTTCGAAATTCTTACACTTTTGTCATACAACGTTATTTTAAGATTTGCGAAACCCGAAACAGGTGTCCAGTATTTTTAAGCAAATGATCTATGTACAATATTTCAAAAGATATCATGAAAATCCACAAGGTTATGATCTTTGCGCTTTGTTATCTGACTTTGTTGTCCCAACAAAAATATACTTAGTACAAGCTAGTATAGTAGAAGCTGCGTGGCGCGGGGGTGCCCTGTCTCACTATGCTCCTAGTAGGTACAGGTCTCCCAAAGTGATAATGCGCATAGAAATCTTCGTCACTGTTCGGCAACGATCGTATTCCCCGAGCGTTCGGAAGAAGATATGTATATAGAGTGGTTAAGTGCATAAAACGTGGTTAAGTGCATAAAAAGTGGTTAAGTGCACCACTCTATATATATATCTTCTTCCGAACGCTCGGGAAATACGACCGTTGCCGAACAGTGACGAAGATTTCTAAGCGCATTATCACTTTGGGAGACCCTTTATTATGATCTAACGTCACCTGTGTGCGCTCGGTAACCACACTGAAACTATTGGGATGTATCCAAGGTATGAAAATAAAAAAAATTAGTCAGTCTTATAGATAAAAAAAAATTAACACCCGTCTTTTTTATTTTGTCGAAATTACCAAAAACTTCTACTGAGATATAGCGCATTAAAGGTACGGAGTGGGGGCTAATTACGTCACGCCATGGGATAATTTGTACCACGGCGTGACGTCATGTGACATTTCCAATCAATATATCTTCCTAAGTATTTGAATGAAAGAAAAAATAAGAAATACGTGTTCAATATTTTTTATGAATCCATCTGATGGACATTCAATTATTTTTTAGGATACAACCCAATTTCTAAGTGTATTTGGGAAAATATATAGGTAACCTAGTGTAAAAATGATTGTAATCGTTTCAGTTGCTTATTCTGAACAAATTATATTCAGGGTTCGTACAAAGAAAAACTAAAGTTGTATATTATACAAAGCCAAAGCCTAGAGCACAGGCGTAGAGTAGCCAGCCTTTCGGTCTTCTATAGGATGCATTTTGGGGAGTGTGCGAAGGAATTACATGATTTAATTCCCCCATCGGACGACCCGTCGTACGGCGAGTTTCCACCCTAACGTTGTTAACACCATTACTATCCGTACGAAGCGTTTCGCCTCCTCCTTTATATCGCGTACATCGAGGGACTGGAACAGTTTGCCAGCGGCGGTGTTTCCGTCGGACTAAAATTTGAGTGTCTTCAAGGCTAGAGTGAATAGGCTCTTAATAAACTAGTGCGCTTTACCATCAACGACTGCGTCACTGCTTACCATCAGGCGGGATTGCGGTCAAGCGCTAGTTTATAATTTTATAAAAAAAAAACTAAAAATAATGTTAATAAGCCTTTACCTTGAACTCCTTATTGAAGGCCTTACTGACGTCAAAATAACATAAGATAAACTCCCTTCACGACTTCCTACTGCTGGGAAGAAGTGGCGTAATAAACTCCCCCACCAGCACAGCTGTTTGTTTAGTTAAAACTATTAAAAGAAATTGATTCTACACAATTCGCAGCGAGTGGTGGGCGCCTTTAGTTGATCTTGCGATGTCTGCAAGCCACAAGTTAGACCACGAAAACGTGCGTGTTTCTAAATTGACGAAGTTAATAGATTTAAATTGTTATAGATATTTTTGGGCAATAAAAACTTTATTTTTAATTAATTTAATGATGTGCGTCACCGCTATGACGTTTGCCGGTAAGTTTAACAATTGAGATTAAATGCACGTGCTTACTTGCTTAAGGATGACCAAATACCTACTGTAAAATAACCTTTTTATTCGTAAACGTTGCTTGACTTTAATCGTGTATGAATAAACACCATAGTATTTAAGGAGCTTATTCATAGACGATGATTAAGATTAAGTGACGTGCAGACGTCAAAAATGTATAGTTAAAGAGTCGCTAATCACTAGTTAACTTTATGTAACGTTTATGATTAGAGGGGTAAGTAAATCAGCGACGTAACAGGGATGTTTCCTGTTTAAAAAAATTGATTCTATTTAGTCCGTCATTCGGTTATAGAAAAATATTGGATACGTATATTTTGTTTTATCAAATCAAAAAAAATTGACAAATATAAAAGGCATCAAAGACTAGGATTGGTGGCTGGTGACGTCACTGGTCGCTAAAAAGTGTAGCGTGCAGTGACTTCACACGAGTTTTCAACGCACTGTGTCGTCTTCATTTTCTGTTTATAGGAAAATAGAAAAAATACGTGTCTAGTATTTTTTGGAAATCTCACTGACAGACTAATTAGTTTTTTTTAGTCAAACACCCTATTGCGTAGCACATCTAACAGAAGGAATGGCGATCACTCATTTTGACAGTTCAACAATGCGGTATTAACGATGTTGAGTAAGTAATTTTGTTTTTGGAACTTAGGAAGTTATTCGGAATATCCTACAAAATTAATTTAGTTTGATAGTGTGTTATTCAACTATGGCACACATTGATCAGTGAGTTATAATTTATCTTTTCAAATCTTATAACTATGGTGACCAAGTGGTAAAAGCCGCGGTTTAGGAGTTTGTAGACCGAAAGTTCAAACTGAGGCAGGCGTTTTATAATATTATTCATTTATTTAAATTGTTTCATTACCACCGTTCTCAAAAAGGCAAAGGAAAACATCGTATGGAAACCGGCAAGTGTTGAACCAAACATATGGAAGTTGTGTAACATCTACCAAGCGGGCCCAATTCCTTCATTGGGCCCGCTTGGCGGAGGAGTCCCCGCCCCCCTATTGATGGACCCCGAGGCGGAGGCGCGCACGAGTGTCGGTGCGCGCCTTTGAGGCGATGCACGGGGTAGTTTAACACCCCACTACTCCGTGCAGGAGACGAGGCCCGGATAGACCGGGCCAGCACCAGGGTGTGGGGCCGTGGAAGAATTTAGACTCCCGCGGCTCCATTCGCGCTCGTGATAGAAGACACACCGGGGTGGTTTTAGTCAGTAAAAGTCTGACATACCCTGTCGCCCACCCCAGGGCGGCGGGCATCCTATGAGGATTGCCACCCCGGCAAAAAAAAGGAGGCCTACGTCCCAACAATGAAAACGTATAAACCTAGCATGTCATCACATGCTAGGTTTTTACGTTTTCATTGTTGGGACGTAGGCCTCCTTTTTTTTGGCATGTAATGCGGAGCCATCGCTCCGCATTACATTACATTAACACCACTATTGATCTTACTGGAATTAAGCACGTTAAGCCGTCAAGCCGGGAACAGACTTTACCTACGGGTTGTCCCGTAACGTCCGAAATCTGATAACCAATCTTATTGATGGGTATCGTATCTAGTGTTGCAAAAAAAACCGTTTTTTTTTTAGTGAAAAAAAAAACTTGTAACAAAACCTGAAAAAAATATGTTTGCTGGACCATGTTTTTTTTTCAAAAGCATGAAATCTGAAACTGAATGGCATTTACCGTTAAATAATTAATAATACTTAAGGGTAAATAACAAAGTTTTAAGTTTATTCTTGAACCTACGGTACTTTTCTGATAAAATAGAACCAAAATTTCAGAAAAATATTGGCAACATTCATTGATATTAGGTAACATCAACGAAAGGGAAGTCCCTAATCACATATTTGTGTTGTGTACGGGGAAATTGAAGATGAAGAATAAATTGAAAAAAAAACATATTGAGTTTTAATTTGTGATTTATAGTAGTGAATTATGAATAAATAATATGTTGATTTATTATACAAATTACAAATTTAACTTAAAATTGAACTAAAACGTAGGCTAGAAAAAAATCCAAATTTAGAAAAAAAACAACGTCGCGATTTTTTTTTTCAAGTTGTATTGTCTTTTTAATTTTACATCACTAATCGTATTATCCAGAAACTGAGCGTTGGAAATAGATAGGTAAGCGTCTGTCAAGGTTAAATATTTCAGTATTCAGCATCAGACGCTGAGTCGGAAAAAGCTTGGTAAATGATATCTAATGATGGAAGGCTTAGCGTGGGACACCCACGCTAAGCCTTCCATCATTAGACATCTTTATTCATAAACGTTACTTAAAGTTAACTAGTGATTAGTGGTTGTTTAACCATAGGTACATTTTTCATTTGAACGTCGTTTATAAATAAACCCAAAGGTTGTCAATAATGAAGATGGTAGAAATCAGCTGAATGGGATGCGCCAAATACAGGTTGGGCCTGGAGTTGCTTCTGGACGTCTGCAAGCTGCTATAACGGCAGAACGATGAAAAATGGTAGGCTGACGAGAATAAACAGTTGTTAAATAAAGATTTTTGTCTCCAAATATTCTAGGTCCAATAGACACAAATGACACAAGACCTTACAATTCGAATGAGACCTTTAAGCCAACAAGAAGGATATTAAAGGGACGTCCTGTAGGAGACACGAGGCCATATATGGTAGGTCTCCATTATAATCTATTTTGTTTTTTTTTTCGTAAATTTTATTTTTATTTGGTTGGTTTTGCGACTCTAAGCCGCGTCACTACGCTTACCTACCTTCAATCGTGGAAATGAGTACCTTTACTTACTTCCTTGTATACAATTTTGAGAACACTGGTGTCCATAACACAAGTTACATACCTAAGTCTTAACTTGTGTACCTACTAGAGTTCAAAATACGCTTGTTTCATTATAATTTGTAGTGCAATATTTTCTACCGTTGTCATTCTAGACCTTATGCTCAATAAATTAATATCATTATATGAAACTGTCGGTATACGTTCTGGGGCTGAAACCCTCCCACATGACGTGGGAAACCTCTCCGTGCACATCTTACATAGCAGTGGGTGGTCAACTTTAAGTTCACAACATCATGGAGAACTTTAAGAAATTAAAAAGGAATGTTTTGTACAGGTGTACTTAAGAGCTGCTCCGAATAGTGACCCCAAGTTTTCGGAATCAGATTGGATCTGTGGAGGAGTGATCATTCATGAGAGTTACATCCTGACGTCAGCAGCCTGTATTGAGGATGCTAAACATTTCTACGTTGTCTCCGGAACACACAAGTATGTAAGGCTATGCATTCAATGGCTACAATAGTAGCTGCATACGGTACGATATATGACTTTGGTCGATTCTATTTTAAATCTACTTGTAATCTCATCTTCGCGACAATAAATGTCAAAATCCTGTCAAAAATGTAGGAAAATTAAAGGTATTTTGACATACAGAACCTTAAATCCGACTGAGCGTTCTTAAAATTACGAAAACAGCCCTTCGGTAAGCTCTGAAATTAAAATCCAATGTATGTAGGTACCTTTGTTTGCGCGGAATCATATGTAGCATATCATAGCTAGCTTAATCCAGGGATACAGTTTAGGCTTGTGCACAGGAATTCTAGGCTGAGGCTTTACATTAAATTTTTTTTTTTTTATAATTTTCAACTAGTGCTTGACCGCAATCCCGTCTGATGATAAGCAGTGATGCAATAAATTCTACCTTTTTTTTTCACTGACAAACATAAGCCACGAATAATGGAGGGAACCAGGCAAGTACCAATGTAACTTTTCTAAAGTTATATGTACTTTCTAAGTATATCTTGGACACCAATGACTGAAGGTGAAGGAAAACATCTTGAGGAAACCTGGACTTTAAGTCTGAAATCGCCATCCCGCATTGAGCAAGCGTGGTGATTACGCTCAATCCTTCTCTGTATGAGAGGAGACCTGTGCCCAGCAGTGGGACGGTAAAAGGTTGATAATGATGATGATGATGATGATGAAGGGAAATGTCATCGGGGATTTGAATGTCAAGAATGTTTTTGTCTCTAGATAGATACGCCAGAGAAATCTTAACAATATGACAAATGTTAAGTTTTCTTGATACACGCTTTAGTAGTAGGTCTATAACCTACTACTGAGAACTTTACCGTTTTTTTTTTGTTTGGGCCAAAACCGTGCCTTAATATAATGTTTAAATTGTTGATAAACTTACAGATGGGTCCCATTATCAGATGATAGAAATGAGTGCATTAAAAACGGAGCTAAGAAGGCCATTTGGAAATGTGTGCCAAAATGTAAGTACATATTTATTTCATATCAAATCAAAAGTCATTTAACCAAATTAGGATAAGATTCAGCACTTTTTGAAAGCCTATATTACATAAGACAGTCCATCAAAACGCCAGCTTTATATTAGATCATATTTAATAACATCGGCCGTCGGCAGAAGTTACCACCCACCAGACAAAGCCTTGCCGCCAAGCGATTTGTCGTGTTCCGGCATGATGTCTGGTGAAGCCGTACGGAGGACGGGTCTGAGCAGTTGTGTTGCGATGTGTGCCGGGTGCGATGCGCCTAATGTTGTTGTGTTGGGGGTTTGGTCGTGGAGGGTCTTCAGATCAATCTCCCTTTGGCGCAGCATCGTTGGTCGTGTTGTTGGGTTTAACATTGCATCACCTCGCTCAACTGCCGTCTTCCTTCCTATTCGCTCAGTTTTTCAGAGTGAATAGGCTCTTAATAAACTAGCGCGCTTTTGCGGCGGGATTGCGGTCAAGCGCTAGTTTATATTAACCGAGGATTTTCACTCAGAACACTTTTATTATTAACGTCTACATATCCTCATGGTACGGACAACAGCAAGTCAAGCTACCCGAAACTGTTAGTAAATATTCCCAATCAACCCTGAGTCTTAATTGAAAATCCAATAAAGAAATCTGACAGATAGTAATGAATTGAATTGTTTGATGTGGCGTCGTCTGTACCTCATTACAATTCTTACTTAAGTTCTTGGTTAAAATTCAAGTCAATATAAATTCATTTTTTATTTAGTGAATTTATTGTTTTGTTATATTTGTACCGATTTTCTTGTTCGCAAAACAAACTAAATTAAAAAAAAAACATCTTTTTTCCATTTTAACAAGAAAATGTTTACAACATTATTTTTTGTTTATGCGAAACCCGAAATACGCGTCCAGTATTTTTAAATAAAGAATCCATGTACAAAATTTCAAAAATATAACATGAAAAACCTATCCTTCTCTGTATGAGAGGCTCTCTATGACCTGTGCCTAGCAATGGGAATATAAAAAAAAAGGTTGATGATGATAATGAAAAACTACACAAATTTGAGCTTACTATTCTACTTGGTTGTCCCAATAAAAATGTATGTATGTATTTGGAAAAAATTTAACATGATGTACATGATTATAATTGATTCAGTTGCTTATTCTGAATAATATATATATTCAGGTTTCGCAAAAACAAAAAATAACGTTGAATAATAAATAGTTAAGTCTCGTCATAAAGGTTGAAAATAAGTAATTATTCTATAAAAGAACCTTCTTTCAAATGACCAAGCTTACGTCTACGACGGTAACGAGTTCGACAATATTCGCTGGATGATCGGAGACATAGCTGTAGTGAAAGTTGAAGATCCCTTCAACTTTGAGAAGCGTGTCAGGGGCTGTGATTTCATACCGAAGAAGGTCGACTTTAACAATCGTTCTGCTGATCTGGAGAAGGATCGTAGTTACGCTTCTATTGCTGGTTGGGGAACATCTGATACATTTGGAGATGTAAGGAAGGCTCATTTATTTTCTTTATTTCCCTAAGAAGATTGATACTTCTATACAGAGTGTTGCTAACAATACGACAATAAATGAAACCACGAACAATGCTGGTTCATAGGAATAATCCTAAACCATAGAAAAAAACCTAGCATCAACAATAAAAAAAAAAAATGAAAATTTCAAACAAACTAAATCGCATAAAATTGCAAATGGAATAGAATATTCTTTAAAAATATTGGTTCACTGACCTCCGATCGGCGATAGCGCGATCCTGTATCGACTTGCTTTTTTCGCGCCATTATTATTAAAGTTTGATACCGCAGGATGCGGCGGTCATTAACCTGGAAGCGCTTAATTATCAACATGTACATCATGTAGAAAATGTGAAAAATGAAATATAATTACCTGTGACTAAACTAATGGACATATTTATATGATATTTATGACTGAGAATGTCTTAAGGTACACGATGTTTAATTTATTGTCGTATTGTCAGCACCACTCTGTATATTAATTATACAGTATGTTAAGAAAACCCTGTCCGACCCATAAGGATAATAAAGGTTAGGTAAACACATGACCAAATATAATATAAAATTTTACATAATCATCATAGTAACAATACTAATGAATTTTGAAATAAACAACGCCACCTCAACAATATATTAAATTGTCTGTAATTGGTGTCAATTCTGTTGTTCACAAAACAATGTTAAAAAAAGGACAGAATATAAAATGTCAGTTTAGACATGTCAAATTAGTGCGCTCCTGACGTAAACTGGCGTAGTTTTAGTCGCCATGTTTATAATCGCGGCTAAACTGTCTATGGAGTATCTTAATTTGACAGGATTAAATTAAAATATTATCTTCTATCCTTTTCTAAACGAATTGGAAAGAATAAGATGTACATAACTTAAAATTAGTTTTGTTTGAAAACACCAGAATCGGCGCCATTATATTCAAACAATCGCTTAAATATTTTCATAGTTCTTGCTCTAAAAATTTTCCTTAATATAAATATACACCAAAAGAGATAAGATAATTTAATTGATAATTATAGAAATAATTAATTATTTATTACTTAAAGAGATAATTATATTATTTTAAGATATTCAAACGAGAGTTTCCTCTCTCCTGTTACCCTATTTTGCTGTGCCCTACAGGGTCCATAATTGATCTCACATAAATTGTTACCGCCCTTATATGAACTTATGGTAAAGCAATAAAGATATTGAGTATTGAGATAAGTAACCTGTATACTGAAATATCTATTCAAAAATATCTAATCATAAGGAGGATTTTTCCGTTAATATGGAAAAGGCTTTCAAAAATCCAAGATAAGGATTGTTACTAAAAAGATAAGTTGCCCATTCCAAAGTGGAGAAGGTAAATACCCACGGAGACGAAAGGATTAGAAACGAATACTAATTCTTATGTCACACTTTTAGGTCGATCAAGAGCAACCTGTAAGTAAGCTTGTATACTTATGTAAGTAAATTCTAACATATTATTATTATTATATACGGACAAATCACACAGATTGAGCTAGCCCCAAAGTAAGTTCGAGACTTGTGTTATGGGATACTAACTCAACGATACTATATTTATAATAGATACATATATAGATAAACATCCAAGACCCAGACCAATCAGGAAAAGATCGTTTTCTATGATGACCTGGCCGGGGATCGAACCCGGGGCCTCCACGTCGCAGGCAGGCGTGTTGACCGCTGCGCCACGGAGGCCGACATAACTTGATGTTTTATGTTGCTTAAAGTATAAACGTAAAAGTTTTATGTGTGTATGTTTGTTAATTGTTGACGTGAAATGTACAGACGACAGCACTTTAACCTACTACAATCTATCAGATTCCTCTATTCCAATTTCAACTTTATCTCTTTGGCATTAAGGCTCAAAGTTGATTGGGTATATTGTCAGTTTCGGGTAGCTTGACCTGCTGTCGTCCGTACCGAAAGTACATATTTGGATGAAGTTGACACACAGATGGTAATAACCAGCATTAACTTATAGGATATTTATATCCGGATATTCTCACAGCACCTAAACTTATACAGGTGAAATCGTGCGGCGCGGCTAGTTACTTATATTAACAACTTCGAAATTTGAACTTCAGTGAAAGTATCTATGAAGTTCCACCTACGTGGATATGTTGGTTGTTCAACCTGATTCTAAAACATGACATGACCATAATTATTTTAGTTCTAAAAGAATCAAGAACATCATCCAAATATCCCCAGTCTTGTATCAAGTAACAGTTACTCGTAAAAGGGCCAAAGTCTAGTATCCGCTCCTAAGAATTTGTTGATGGAAAACCCCCTATTTTTCCCCGGGGTGGAAAATCCTCATGGAAGTTCTCCGCCCTGGAGTGGGTGTAGGAGTGGAGTGTTCCATCTCACACCTACAAAATAACATCATCATCATCATAGACCTTTTAATCGTCCCACTGCTGGGCACAGGTCTCCTCTCATACAGAGCTTAATCACCACGCTTGTTCAATGCGGATTGGCGATTTCAGACTTAAAGTCCAGGTTTCCTCAAGATGTTTTCCTTCACCTTCAGTCATTGGTGTCCAAAATATACTTAGAAAGTACATATAACTTCAGAAAAGTTACATTGGTACTTGCCTGACCTGGAATCGAACCCACGCACTCATTCTTGAGAGGCTGGTCTTTTAACCACTAGGCCTTGTAATGTCGTGGACGACATTACAAAATAACATAATCATATAATGTTTCCAATTGAATCGCAAGATTAAAGTGGCAGTAGGCCGGGCACATTGCCCGTAGGACCTATGCCCGATGGGGCCGACGGGTTCTCGAGTGGCGATCACGCACCGGAAGACGCGGCGTGGGTAGACCCCCGACAAGGTGCACCGACAACCTGGTGGAGGTCGTAGTAAACCGCTGGATGCGGGAGGCGCAAGACCGGTCGTCGTGGATATCCTTGGGGGACGCCTTTGGCCTACCACCGAGGAAAATGATGTTACTTATTTTCGAAGTTTTGGCTTTAGGATATGCCGATTTCTTCGCGATGTTATCCTTCGCAGTTTTGAGAGATGAAATAACTAATACAAAGCAAAGCGCCTGATGGGCTTCGAGCCTACACCGTATAACTTGTAAGCCTAAGTCTTTTCACAGTTCTAATCTAATTATTGTTGTGTCACACTTTTAGGAAACTCAAGATGAAACCGTAAGTGCGATATAATATATAAGTTTCAAATTAAGGCCAGGGAAACTGCAGACGTGATACGTATCGACATAAAATCGTGAAAAAACAATTATAAAGACTTTTTTGAAGACAAACGACGACAACCATCGATTCTGTACTCTATTTAGAAAACATGATTCGTAATTAATTTTTTTTGTGTATATATACCTACCTGTTATTTATATATTTTATACGGACAAATCACACAGATTGAGCTAGCCTCAAAGTAAGTTCGGAATTTGTGTTATGGGATACTAACTCAATGATACTATATTTGTAATATATACATATATAGATAAACATCCAAGACCCAGGCCAATCAGGAAAAGTTCATTTTCCATCATGACCTGGCCGGGGATCGAACCCGGGGCCTCCACGTCGCAGGCAGGCGTGTTGACCGCTGCGCCCTGCTGGTCGATAACTTTTTATTTGATAATCTCGATTCTACACGTTATCAAGATTCTGGAGAGAAGAGGTTCTGGAGTGGCGGCCACGTAGCAGAAGAAGCACCGTAGGGAGGCCCCCAACAAGGTAGACCGATGACCTGGTGAAGGTTGCGGGAAGCCGATGGATGCGGGCAGCACAAGACCGGTCATCGTGGAAAGCCTTGGGGGAGGCCTCTGTCCAGCAGTGGCCCTCAATAGGCTGAAGAAGAAGAATAATCTCACAGAATTAGTTCATATTTAAGCTCCATGGATCTATTATTTTAAAATTTCTTTTGACTGTTGATGCGCCATTAGATATGATTTCAGACCATTACAAAATTTTGGCACAATGATATTATGGTATTTATTACCTACTATGTTTGTCATAATGACCATTAGTTCGTTCAATTAGTAGAATCTCGATTATCTGGATCAAATAAAACCAGGGATATTTCGGATAGTCGAATTCATAACTAGTATACACTCAATCATTTACTTAAAACATTACGCAGTAAGGCCTTTGAAAAAGAAAAGAAAAAGAAAAGAAACCATTTATTTGGCGCACACCCTTAAAAATATATACAGTATATGTAGTGACAGTAGTGGTAGACTAATAATAGTTTTAAAAAAAGAAAACAGACCAAAAAAAAAGAGAGAAACAGATAAAAAGACAATCAACAAATGTGAGTCCAATGGTTGCGCCAAATAGGTCCAGTTCAGCATAAATGTCAGACAACTACGTAGCAGTTGCCTGACGCTGGTTTTCAACTGAACCTTATTATGAGTGCATAATTATTTAATTATTGTGTTACTGTTAATTATTGTTTTTGTCTCATAATGCTTGTTGTAATAGGCGTTACGAATCTCATCGAACTCACCGGAGCTCATGGAAGCAGATGTGCAGCTGATCGCCGATAAGAACTGCAAGAAGCGCTGGGAACCTCGTTATCACTTTATCATAGATGAACATATGGTCTGCACTAAAGATATCACTGATGATGAAGCCATGAGTGCCCTGTGTTTGGTCAGTATTACAATTTATGATGTGGAATATCTAATGCCGACTGTATTTATCGTCACACAAGCTATTGGCGTGGCCGTGAACTTTTGATCAATTTTTACCCTTGTTATGAAACAGTTTTATAGGGGTTTTTTTTTAATAATTATAAACTAACGCTTGGCCGCAATCCCGCCTGATGATAAGCAGTGATGCGATCGTTGATGGTAAAGCGCGCTAGTTTATTAAGAGCCTATTCACTCAGAAAAACTGAGCGAATAGGAAGGAAGACGGCAGTTGAGCGAGGTGATGCAATGTTAAACCCAACAACATGACCAACGATGCTGTGCCAAAGGGAGATTGATCTGAAGACCCTCCACGACCAAACTACCAACACAACAACATTAGGCGCATCGTACCCGGCACACATCGCAACACAACTGCTCAGACCTGTCCTCCGTACGGCTTCACCAGACATCATGCCGGAACACGACAAATCGCTTGGTGGCAAGGCTTTGTCTGGTGGGTGGTAACTTCTGCCGGCGGCCGAAGGATACTTCTAATTTTCGAATAAACTTTGAATAAAGTTTCGTCTTGTGTTGGTCAATGTATACAACACTCACTTACAAAACAACATTCGGTTTCAACCACCTGTCTCTGTACAAGATAAGGCGCTCCAATTTAAGGCATTTTGAATTTTTTTCATGTGTTTCGTGCCCATTTTATTAATAGAATTGAAAGATAATCATTACTTTATGATTCAAAATCATAAGTAATTTATTCAAATTGGGCTATTCATAAGTAATTTATTATTGGGTGTTTATTCAAATTTTGATGTACGTAAGTCCTGATTCTCAAATCAAGACTTGTGAACATCAAAATTACAAAAGATAGTCCCAAAAAAAGCCATCACTACTTCCTCATCATCATTCATCATCATTATCAACCTTTTTATCGTCCCACTGCTGGGCACAGGTCTCCTCTCATACAGAGAAGGATTGAGCGTAATCACCACGCTTGCTCAATGCGGGTTGGCGATTTCAGACTTATAGCCCAGGTTTCCTCAAGATGTTTTCCTTCACCTTCAGTCACTACTTCCTAGTGAGAAGAAATAGGGGAAAATACTGCAATAGTCGTCCACCAGATTGCAGTACTAGTGCATAGAGTAAAGAATTTTTCAAAGGTCGTATGGAGTAGTATAGACCGCCGATGGTCGCATTTATATCTCAATTTTTTTCATTTAATGGAGTAAATAAACTTTTCATTGTATTATCGCTTCCACTATGTTGTTGTAGTTATTATTGTCGACGTGTAATCTAAGCTTGAAATGAAAAAAAGTGAAAAATTATATTCTATAATATTGAGTTAAATAATATTTAAAAATAGCACAATTCCGTTTTAATTATTTAAATAACTCAGTGCGATATGGACACGAGATTGTGCAATACATAGACACATACTAATGGACACGCCGTACGCGTGTAATTTGCAGTATTTTTTTGGTTTGAAAAGAGTGAGAGAGATGGCCTATACTTTCAGTCTAGCACTATCTATTTCCTCATAGATGATTGATGATTTTGAGAGATAACGATAGACCGAAACTTCGTTTCCTCTCTTTCTTTCGGAGTGCCGCAGTTCTCCCACTAAGGCATGTCCATTATCCGTAGGTATATGTCGATGGTGCGGTATGGAGTTTTGTTTACTGTGTGTGCTTGTAGTTATACCACGATGATTTCCTTCGCCGTTTTATGAACAATGGTGATGAAATTATTAATACAAAGTAAAGCGCTAATTATTAACTCAGGACCGTTACCACAAAAAAACCATTGCTTACGCACTGCCGATTTAAAATTATGCCTACCAATTTTAGGATCGTGACATCAACTGCAAGGAGTTGCAATACAGTGATGTCGACGACGATTATGAGAATGAAGAACCCAATAAACCTGACCCCGCTTCTAGAAGGATGGTGGCAGAGCCAGGCCAGCTGCAGGTTCACACCGGTGTCAACTTCCAAGATTCTAGAAAAAAGAATAAAGTTCCTACCGGCGGGTTTTGTGAGGTATTTTAAAGAGCTTTGAAGATGCGTAGCATTTCTAACGGTCCGCCATTTTATTTTTATTTCAAAATAAGGGCATCGCATGAAATCTATGGAAATTGATAACTCTGACATCAAAACAAACAGAAAACATAATAAAACCAAAAGCTCTTCGTAAAGTGTCATGTTTCCGAGACATTAATGTACAAACTTGATCACTTTTTTCCTTCACTGTGTGTATATCGAAGCTAACTGGTCAAATAAGCCTGGTTTTTGGTAGTAATACGGTTATAGCCCACTTACACGACTCTGCTCCCACCAGGCAAAAAGATTTTTAAATGTGGACTTTAAATATTGCTATTTTGATATATTTTACATTAGCATCATAAATAAGCAGAGTTGTGAGTCGGAAACTGTGTCTGTCGCGAAAAGCGAAAGCGGTCTACGGTTGGATAGCTGGCCGTCTGCTAACTGTCGCCGCGTGGACTGCGAGCAGTCGTCTTAATTTAGGGCGGTATTAGGTGTTGCAACAGAGTCGTTTAAGTGTGCCTGTACCTGTACTCTTGCATTGCTCTCTCGGCTTGCATGCTGGAGCTGTACACACTGGCTGGCTGGCTGGTCACAGTTTTAACTTAACCCATTTGATCCTGATGTTCTGGCTTCGTTACTGCCACCAATTCAGCTCTCACGTGATTGGTTACAGTTCCATCATAAACTGTAATTTACTGAATATCATTCCGGTAGTTCGGCTGCCGTTCAGTTAAATGGCTAGTTAACTAACTACCAGTACTACCAGTTGTCTGCGACATAAGTAAAACTGAATGTATGTATAATTAAATAATTAGTATGGCTTGGGTTTAATATATATTTATTGCATACATCATTTCTTATAGAACGACCACGGAGGGCCTCTGATCGTCGGCCAAGGAAAGAGTTCCGTGGTTATAGGAGTAATGTCTGCTTGCCTCACTCGAGAGGTCAACAGGAAATGTTACGGGCCCTTCCTCTTCACCAGCGTGTTTCGCTACAAGAACCTCATCACCTGTGCCATTGATAAGGATTTTGGGTTCGTGGATTTATAGTCTATTCTGAAATTGTCCAATGCAAATGTATAAAAAAACGTAACGGTAGTTGTCAATTTGTGCCATATACAAATTAAGAATTGAGACGTGGTCGCTAACAATGGTCCTTATAAGAAGGTTCAAAGTCGCTCAAAGGGCAATGGAGAGGGCTATGCTTGGGGTTTCACTGCGCGATCGAATCAGGAATGAGGAGATCCGCAGAAGAACGAGAGTAACCGACATAGCCCGAAGAATTGCAACACTGAAGTGGCAATGGGCTGGATACATTGCCCGTAGGATCGATGCCCGATGGGGCCGACGGGTTCTCGAGTGGCGACCACGTACCGGAAGACGTAGCGTGGGTAGGCCCCCGTCAAGGTGGACCGACGACCTGGTGAAGGTCGCGGGAAACCGCTGGATGCGGGAGGCGCAGGACCGGTCGTCGTGGAGAAACTTGGGGGAGGCCTATGTCCAGCAGTGGACGTCTTTCGGCTGAAATGATGATGATGATGATGACAAATTAAGTGCTTTGATTAGATCATTTGCGTAACCGGAATTCTAATTTTAAATCACCATAGAAAAGAGTTAGTAGTCAATTACAATTTGAAACTGGATGAGTTTGTTACTAATACGCCAAAGTGAGTAATTGCGTAAGCAACCCGAACAGGATTTGCTTACACTTTCATTAAATACAGTTGGAAATGACATTTATTTCTGGCTTTGTGGGTCATAATAGACAATTACTAAGATACCTTACAGAGTTAGCAAACTAGTTTGTTAGCGGGTCGGCCATAACAGTTGAGGACCAATATCTATTTGATTAGAATACTCATCGAGTATCAGCAATCATAGCGTGGGTCGACTCCCTACTACAAGGACTGACGTCCTTTAAAAGGCGGCTGGGATACACTGGATGCGGATGCCAAAAAACCTGGTCTCTTGACGTAACTTCTTCAACTTACTCAGTTGAAGAAGTTACGTCTCTTTATGATATTGTCATCAAGCTGAAATACTATTTTGTAAGGAAATGTCTTTTAATATTAAATACATTTAATTTTTTTAGCTATTCTCTGTACCGAGAGCGAAAGTTAGGCACAAAGATGGATCTCTTACCAATATATCGTGAGAGCCTTATTAAAACCTGTAGAACCGGTGACGGTTGGGATAAACGTGTTCTTAAGTGGAGACTGCGAATCAGTAGACGTCATGTAGGAGGATATGAGGCCCGCCAACTTACTTGGTAGAGCGAAGATCCTCGCAGGATGGCTGGTAGATAGCAACTGTATGAGAGTTTCCCTGGGTAGAACTCAATGGTGTGCAGTTGGAGATGCCTACGTCCAGTAGTAGATGACGTACGCGTTAGCTAATGATGAAGTCTGTTATTTAAGACAACAATGATGAGAAGGGAAAATAATTTAGTTATACCACAGGGCTACCTGCAGGAAGTTGTTGAGGTCATCTAAGACTCCAATGGTTGAAACTCATTTTAATTGGACCAAACAGGAAGATGAAAAGAAACGTTCGTTTGGGTAAGTTACTTTCAAAATACAGAGTGGTGCTGACAATACGACAATAAATGAAAACATGAACAATGCTGGTTCATAGGAATAATCCTAAACCATATAAAAAACCTAGCATCAAAAATAAAAAAATGAAAATTTCAAACAAACTAAATCGCATAAAATTGCAAACGGAATAGAACATCCTTTAAAAATTTTGTTTCACTGACCTCCGATCGGCGGCAGCGCGATCCTGTATCGACTTGTTGTTTTCGCGCTATTATTATTAAAGTTTGCTACCACAGGATGCGGCGGTCATTAACCTGTAAGCGCTTCCTTATCAACATGTACATCATGTAGAAAATGTGAAAAATGAAAAATAATTTCCTGTGACTAAACTAATGGACATATTTATATGATTATTTATGGGTAGACTGAGAATGTGTTGACGTACACGATGTTTAATTTATTGTCGTATTGTCAGCACCACTCTGTATAACTCTTCATATTTGGAGTTAGTGAAATATGTTTTTTTCTACCATACTTCTATTAGTCAACTTTAGCGAAGTTACCTCCTTTCTATCAAACTTATCTCTCACACAGCACATCTAACACTTTCTTCCCCTACTCTTATAGCCTTTTTTTACCCTTATCGGGATAAACCTTCTAAAGGCCCCTGAACCTTGGAGATAGGACTAAAGAGTGTGGGATTCATACCTCATTAAAACCACCCTGGTGGTCACCATCTGCACATATAAGGGGAATGTTTACCTCTCAAAGGAAATGCCTGTTAGGGCACATCACTGGAAGACTGTAAAGCGGTCTCCCCGAACCTAACTTTGCAAGGTAACACGTGACCACTGTGCTCCGCCTTCCCTGGGGTATTTAGTGGGTCGATAGAGTCCCTACTCTAATCGTCTGCGAATTCTAGTTCCCGCTTGTCTTAGGACTTAGATGATACAGGCGGGGTTTCAGCTTGTTAGGCGTCAAGGCGGTTGCCTCCTCTACACCTTCTTCTCCGAGTGGGATCTGTTCTCTCACGATCCTGCTTTACACTTATAGCCTACCATATACATCATCAGCAAAGCCTTTTTCCAATCATGTTAGTGTCGACTTCCAGTCTAACCAGAGGGTGTTGTATGCCAGCATTTCACATAGAGCAACAGCCTATCTGACTTCCACAACCCAGAGACTGGGTGATAACTAATGGTAAAACTGGTCACTGACTACCCGTAATGATAGCCGTTCATATTTATACCCAAAAAACAGCTCATCTAGGCAAGTATAGTGAGTCTGGACTTGCTCTTGAACTTGTCTTGCATAAATATAAAATAATCTATAATCTTCACACTACGTGAGCTTCCTCTCTATGAGAAAGAATTGGCCATAATCCACCACGCGAGCCTAGCGCAGGTTGATAGATGTATCATCGAAATTTGGGTTTTAAGTCTAGTTTCCATACGACATTTTCCTGAACATTTTGAGAGCAGTGGCGATGCAATAATCTACACAAAACTTATTCCAAAAAAAAAAAAAAAAAACAACCGACTTCCGAAAAAACAATACTCAGTAACACTTTGCCTCAATAATCGAATCCATCAGACTCGGCAGTACCATTTGGGACCACCCTGGGAAAAAAAAGATTGTTGTACAATTATATTTCAATTATTTCGTTTTAGAGTCGCAGTGAAAGAAACAGCACCAGCGAAGGACGCACAAGAGAAGGCTGTGGTAGTGGAAGTATCGGTGGACGATAAAACGAAGTAACCAATACGTGAGGAATTTAGAGAAATTGCCTGAAAGCATCCGGAAAAAAATTCCACCAAACCTGCAATTAAACGAAGAAAATAATCACAATTTCATTATGAATTAAATTATGTAAACTATTACTTGGATAACTTGTGTTGCTATTATTTTAATGGTTTTAGTGTAGTCCGTGTCTATCTTCATTATAATAATAATAAATCATTCATTGTTTATTATCTACTTTTCAAAAGCTGCGAGTTTTTTTTTACCAGGACCTGTGATTTCGGGGATTGCCCGCCATATGAACACTTGCGGGATCGCAGTCAAACACTAGTTTAGAACATAAAAAAAAAAGATTTTGTTGAAATTTGTATGCTTTATATTATGCTCTACAAATTTATCTCCTCAACAACGTAAATAACGCAATAAATATTATTGAACTGTCAAAATATAAGCCACAGCTACTGTTAATGTGCTTTTAATAAGTTTAATAGTACATCAACAACAACACAGTACATAAGATATTTAAATAGTAGGTTGTACTACCAAGTTTTAAATTATTGTCAGCTCTCCGGGCTCCTAAACTAGGTATACGGTCCAGCAGTGCCATTCAGTAGCCATTTCACCATAAAAACTTAGGTGAAGTAGGCTGTCATTACAAATAATGCTAGAGATTGATACTATTTATAGTGTAGCGGTGACTACAACGATACATGCGAATAACACGTCACACAAATCCTGCGTGTCGCAAACAGAGTTTACTGTGCAACTAGCACACATGCAAGCTCACAATATCAACCGGCGGGCAAGTTCCTGCCAGACAATCAGTCTGTTTGGAAGATTCTAACTTTTCTATGGAGGATGTGTGATCTTTACACACTGTTCCTCCTCATACCTCCACACTGGTGACCCCGACGTGATCCCTAATTCAGAGGGGAGTAATGTAGCGGTACCTACAACGCTACATGCGAACAACGCGTCACACTGACGTCAAGAAAATCCTGAATCTCGCAAGCAGAGTTTGCTACTATGCAACTAGCACGCATACAAGCTCACGACATCAACCGACGGGCAAGTGCCAGACAAATAGTCTGGTCGGAGGATCCTTCCTTGTCTATGGAGGATGAGTAAACTTTGCACAACTTTTTCTCCGCCCCCTATTCGACGGACCCGAGGCGGAGGCGTACACGAATTTCGGTGCGTGTCTCTGAAGCGATGCACGGGGTAGTTAACACCACACTACCCCGTACAGGAGACGAGGCCCGGGCTGACCTGGCCAGCATGAGTGTGGGGCCCCAAGCGCACGTAAAAAGAGAGACACCGGGGTGGTTTTTAGTCAGTAGGTAAGAGTTTGACAGACCCTGTCGCCGCCCCAGGGTGGCGGACATCCGTTAGGACTTCAGTACCCGCTTCTATTGGTTAAACGGTTAAACTTTTCCTAGTAACACGTAGACCCCTATTACCTAGACGGGAGCTTAAACTTAATAGGGTATTTGACTAAAAAAAACTAATTAGTCCGTCAGTCAGATTTCCAAAAAATACTAGACACGTATTTTTTGTTTTATCAAAACAATAAACATTTACAAATATAAAAGGCATCAAAGATCAGGAGTGGTGGCTGGTGACGTCACTTGCCAGTAAAAAGTGTACAGTGTTGTGACGTCACTCGAGTTTTCAACGCACTGTGTCGTCTGCATTTTTTGTTTATATGAAAAAAGAAAAAATACGTGCCTAGTATTTTTTGGAAATCTGACTGACGGACTAATTAGTTTTTTTTAGTCAAATACCCTATTGTCGAAGTAAAGGTGTAATTTCATCTACGTAATTTTTTTCATTCTACTCTTATTCAAAATTATACATTTCATTGAGAAAAAAAAAAGTTTATTTTGTATTTTCAGTACTTAGCATATACAGTATGTTAAGAAAACCCTGTCCGACCCATAAGGATAATAAAGGTTAGGTAAACACATGACCAAATATAATATTAAATTTTACGTAATCATCATAGTACCAATACAACTTCAACACATTTCTTAAGTTACCTCTTTTTGCGAAATAATATTTTTGAAGTGAAACTTCTTTAGACACGCTTGACTTGGGGAGTAAACTGGCGAAAGCGTTACGAAAAATGTTACGAAAAATGATCGGGCAACGCGAACGGAAGCAAAGTATAGTCCTATTTCGTCCGTACTACAACCAAGGAGTTGGCTCATGTAAATATTGCATGGCATGTCGAGTATGAAGTTGTGAGTTCGCATCTCGCCGAAGGCAATATATATTTTTTGGATGTTTTTAAGATTTGTTAACAATTGAGTCGAGTATGAAGTTGTGAGTTCGCATCTCGCCGAAGGCAATATATATTTTTTGGATCTTTTTAAGATTTGTTAACAATTGAGTCGAGTATGAAGTTGTGAGTTCGCATCTCGCCGAAGGCAATATATATTTTTTGGATCTTTTTAAGATTTGTTAACAATTGATTACCTAAGAGCACAAATAATTTATAAATTTCGTTCTGTTCTGGCTTTTATATAGTTTTATATATTTTTGCTGAACATTTCTGATATAATTGAAAGTATAGAAGAAGATATCGTCACAATACGATAATTGGACACAAAGTACAAATTGCTTTCGAGCCTCAAAAGCTCAATTATTAAGCTAAGTACCTTGATTGATTAAGAACTATGAATTTCTTCGAGAACATGACGCTGCGAACACCCCCCGACCCCCCTCATTGATTACCTCACCCCCCTGAGGATTATCTCGGGAACCAGAGGTCGTGGACTACCCGAGTTTGGGGTCCCCTGAATCAGGAGGAGGAGCCCGACCTTTTGGCCCCGAGGGAATCCACTCCACCCTCTCCCCTTCCCCCCTCTCCCCCTCCCCCCTACCCCCCGCAACCCCACGAAATCTACCCCCCCCGCCCCCTTTAGTTACCTCACCCCCCCGTGGATTATCTCGGGAACCAGAGGTCGTGGACTACCCGAGTTTGGGGTCCCCTGAATCAGGAGGAGGAGCCCGACCTTTTGGCCCTGAGGGAATCCACTACCCCCTCTCCCCCTCCCCCCTTCCCCTCCCCTCAACCCCACGAAACCTATCCCCCCCGACCCCCTTTAGTTACCTCACCCCCCCGTGGATTATCTCGGGAACCAGAGGTCGTGGACTACCCGAGTTTAGGGTCCCCTGATTCAGGAGGAAGAGCCCGACCTTTTGGCCCCGAGGGAATCCACTTTTTTTTTTTTTAAATTGGAGGTCTATGCAAAAATATTAATTTATAAATGAAAGCATGAAATAAATTTAAATATTTATAGAAAATTAATATATGTATATGTGTATACATGTATATATTGTACACACACACATATATATATATATATATACACTCGTTTTTTTTTATTTTAGGGGGATTTTTTTTAAGTTTAGCCTGGTTATGTATCCATTAGTATAATCAGTTATCGATACCTAACAACACCTTCACGTTTCGGACAGGGTTTTCTTAACATACTGTATAGAGTCATTCAATTTAAATTGCGCCTGAAAGTGAACAGAAGAATTCTATCAAAACTGATGAAATCTTGTTCGTTCAGAAGCAGGAAATATAAATTTGGAACTACTATATAAAAATCTCAAAGTAATTATATACAGTTGCTTATAAGACAAAATCAATTACTTTGCCCATTCAATTAACTTGAACAAAATTAATTGCATTGTACGTAACATACGATTTCCGGAAAACGTATAAATAATTGGTTTCAACAAAGCGTTACTTTTGGGAAATTGACCAAAAAATTAACAATGTCAATCTAACTTGAGATCGAATAAAATTTTTAAATTCGATCCTTCTTGGATCGGACCGTAACTGAAAATGACGAATTTTTGCCTGCTCCTGGTAACGGGTTTTCTCATTTTAGGTAAGTTCTTGTTAATAAGCTTCATCTTTATATTGATTTATATTTGAATATTTATCAAAAATATATTGTTTTATGTTATTTTGTTTATCCAGGCCCTGTAGCGCACTCATCAAAAAAAGAAAAGGACAATGATGACACGACTCCGAAGCCACACCATTCGAAGCACCATGCAAAAAGTAACGACACGTCTATAAACGAAGTGGAAGATATACCAGATGATGGTTGGAACTACGAAAATACCAGCCACGTAGACTCAAGGAGGATCTTGTTCAGTAAGAGAACCGAAAAGGGGAAAAGACCTTACATGGTAAGCATAAATTGGCCCCTTGTTTACAAACAAAATTAAATTTTAGTTCAGTCTATCTTTTTCTTTCAAATTCATTAAGTAAAGGACAGAAGATAAAACCTTTACTTTAGACTGTCAAATTACTCCGCTCCTGGCACAAATTGATGTATTTTTGGTCGCCATGTTTATAACTCGTCTTCTCGTCTAAGTAGGATGTCTATGGAGTATCTTTATTTGACAGGATTAGATTAAAATGTTACCTTCTATCTTTTTCGTAATGAAATAGAAAGAAAAAGATGCATTTAAGTTAAACCTAGTTTAATTTGTACACAAGAAAATCGGCGCCTTTGACAACGAGAAACTTGCAAGAGAATGAAAGAATAAAAAAAATATTACACTTTTTCAAACCACTTTTGTATCATATTATAAATTCGTAATGTAGGAGAAGAGAGTAAGATCAAATTAATACAACAGGTATCCGTGTGTCGCTTAATTTTAAATATCGAGCACGTCTCCTACCTACCAATGTACTGCCACGTGTCAACATCAGTTATAATTGGACATTGAGATTGGTCTTTGCAAAAATGTACTATACCACACCTAAAAAACAGTGCACCGGGACTTTCTTCTGTATCGTGAGTGCATTTGCAAAACATTTAAATTCATGTACGTTTGTTACAAAGGTTAAAAGAATATGGTTGGAATAAGGTTATAGCTAGGTGTCAAAAGATTATGCCGTATATACCAGAGCTAACTAATACCTTTGATGGGATATACATATATATGTAATATGCAGAGGGTCGTTGTTAGATTTTCGTGGTGACTTCGTGTCAAAATCCGATATCATGAGAATTTGAGACTTCACATTGGAAAAATTTAGCAATTACACAAAAGATATAATTGCTGAAATATGTATGCAAACATCGTGTTTGTACGGAATCGTATCAGAAATTGTTGTAGTCAAGCTTTTGTTGATGCTGACCGAACAACTTCTTTTTAGTTCAAATTCCATCGCATTTTAATTTGTCCCGAGCCTTGGTAGGCATTAAAATGAAATGCAATGCAATGAGGATGAGTACAGAGATAAAGCACTTATATTTGAAAACATGCTTTTATACCTTAATATCTCCAGCATTTACGACGGCTAGATTTGTTATGCTAGTGTGTACTATTTTGGTTTTCAAAAATAAACCAGAAAAATCTCAAGTGAAGCCTGGCTGATCTTGTTTCCATTACGCAGGTCTACCTCCAACTGACAAAAGAATCTGCCAAAGCCCACAAATACCGTGGCTGGTTATGCGGTGGAGTTATTGTTGATCCTTATTACGTGCTAACATCAGCAGCGTGCGTGGAAGACGCTGACAGATTCTACATTGTCTCTGGCACCACCAAATTCGTCGACAGTTTCGATTATAAGAATGACGAGTGTGTCTGCAAACATCGGCGCAAAGTTGTATGGAAATGTATTCCAAAGAGTAAGTTTTTCCAGATTACTAGTAGGTATTTATTATAAATAATGAAACACATTGCTTCAAATAATATTAATATAAAAAACGATACCCGAATTTACTTCTCAAAAACGATTTCTACTATTTTGTAGACTACAAATTTGACTTCCAAGACAGCATCAAATGGTCTTCGAATGATATCGCAATAGTCAAAGTAGATAAAGCTTTCAAACTCGGAGTCCAGGAGAAGGGATGTGAATTCGCCGCAGAATGCATTCAGTATAACAACATTAGCAGGGACTTGGAGAAGCCAGGAACCAAGGGATGGATCGCTGGCTGGGGGAGCGGCAACAACTTCAGAGAGGTAAGGTTCTATTACTACTACAGTGCAGGTAAAACTGTTTTTTAATAACTATAGTTATAAACCAGTGCTTGACTGCAATCCCGCCTGATGGTAAGCAGTGATGCAATCGTTGATGGTAAAACGCGCTAGTTTATTAAGAGCCTATTCACTTAAAATAACTGAGTGAATAGGAAGGAAGACGGCAATTGAGCGAGGTGATGTAATGTTAAACCCAACAACACGACCAACGATGCTGCGCCAGAGGTAGATTGATCTGGAGACCCTCCACGAACTCTCGACACAACAACATTTGGCGCATCGTACCTGGCACACATCGCAACACAACTGCTCAGACCCGTCCTCCGTACGGCTTCACCAGACATCATACCGGAACACGAAGAATCGCTTGGCGACAAGACTTTGTCTGGTGGGTGGTAACTTCTGCCGGCAGTCAAGGTTCCACCACCCCACCACCTCCTCCTACCACCGAGGAAACCTAATAATTTTAGGCTGCCTATCCCATTCCCAGCTATGTTGTGCCCTATTGTCAGCTCCCTCCTTAAACATATCATTAGGTAAATTTTATTTGCTCTTGTATGATGTTTATTAATTAGATGTATATATTTATTTAAGCTAGTATGATAAACTTTATGTATATATTTATTGTATAATAGTACACTGTAGACTACCTACATTATTTCTCTTTCCTTTCCCTTAGTATTCCATCCAAAGGTTGTCTGTAAAAGATCGGTCTAAGCGATAAGATCGCCCGTTGTGTTACCCTTTGCAAAATCTTTATATTTATGTTCTGTAATTTATATGATGTAGGTACATATAAAGAGTATTATGTTCTATTCTATGTTGATCTCGGCTTCTAGTCTTATTCAGAGGAAGCTGAATTGAAACAGTGCGATTCTGTAATCATCTCACCATCAAAACTTAGGTGACATGAGAGTAGAGTAACCTGTCCTTCCAACTAAAGCTGGCAACTTATACTATTGACAGCTCATTTCGAGCTCACTTCACGTAACCACATAACTTCTCAAGATGAGATTTTTACAGAATTGTTCTGCAGTACTTTTGATGAGGAAACTTCTTATCTAACCTGTATAATATGTTAATGCCCCATGGTAAGACTGGTAGTCAGATTTTGGAACTTCTGACTGCCTGTAAGAATGGTGTTTTTCTCTGAGTGTCTACTATGTTTACTTTCCTAGGGTGTATACCGTCGGCAAAGCCAGCACATTCCCAAGAACAGCAAGTGTCTCCAAGAAGCCAAAGTGTGCATTATGGACAACGAACAATGCGCCAAGAAATGGGCTCAGAGGTTCAGGGAAATCATCACCCAATACATGATTTGCACCAAAGACGTCATGAAAAGGCTGAGTGAACTATGCGAGGTAAAGTATAGACAGCAGCACACCAAGCTACTACAATCTGTCAGATTTTTTATTAGATTTTTAACTTTATCTCTAGTATTGTTACGGGCGGGGGGTACTAAAATTCCGGTTAAGGGTTGTGAAGTTTATTGGCAACCAAATTATAGGCAATGACAAGTAGAATGTAGCTGACGTTGCACGAAAGTGTTCCCTTACGTACACGAAGTCCGTGTCGTACACACACAATAGCACTACAGATGTTACTTCACGTAGTCCTCAAAGTTCTCGTTACAGTTGTCGCAGTAGGTGTTCTCAAAGATCGCTTCTTAACTGTCGCTTGTTTCGCCTCGGTAGTCGAATTACTTACAGACTGACTGCGGGCTGGCGTCACGGGGCTCAGCATATAGATCAGCGGATCGAACAGCGAGTACATTCAGCAGGTACCTACGGTAATTCACCGGAGACGAGTTTCTAGAAATTTCGATGTCGACACTTCGTTGACAATATTGATGAAGCCTGTACCATTCGATAGGCCATCCTAGGTCTAGCAATGCGTTTTAATATCGTATCTCTACAATACCTAGGTCTCAAGATACAGGGCTTAAAAGTTACTTACTGTATGTCACGCAATATTGAACCTTATGCCATCGACATAAGGTACATTCGTAACAATATTAAGGCTCGAGATTGATTGGGAATATTTGACAGTTTGGGTTAGCTTGGCCTGTTGTCGTCCGTACATACATAGGTATGCAGCGAATGGAGAGTTTGAGAACATTTCGTTATAAAATTATCTGCTTCAAAAAGCAGCAGCTTCGAAAAAATCGCCGGCATTCTGTAAATAATTACTTCACAGTCAACGTAAGAAAGTCTAATTGTTGCGATAAGCAAAACGTCCTCCCTTTTTTAAACTTTGAAAGTTTGTCAAATTAGTCATAATAACCGAAGGGTACCTACTACTAGGGACCCTATTACTAATTCTTCAATCTGTCATTAATCTGTATCTCATGAATCGTGACAGCTGCACAGTTTAATAAAAACTATTTTTGTTTTATTTCTGTAGATATGAGGGTCAGGAACAAAATTCGATAATGTACTTTTCTCTCTTTTTAGTAGAAGCTAACAGTAAAATAATAGAGAGGGAAAGAGAACCAAAGTGCTGTTCTTTAATTAGATATATCGCTTCAGTTTAGATTTTAGTAAAATACTTCGCTCAGTAATTTAGATTTCGAAAACTAAATTACCCCTTTGTGCGTGAGTCAGGTTCGCACTTGAGAGGTTTTTAAATGATCATATTTGCATTAAAAAATTCACAGAATGAAATCCCAGTTTAAGAATGGGTTTCTTTGAAATAATATTGCATTCGTTAAAAGTGCCCCAATAAACTACATCAGTAGGCCTAGTATAAATTTTCAATACGAAACTCGATCGTCGATATCGATCGCGTTTAGCGCTCTCATTGGTTAAGAGTTCTTACGACCTTGAAGGGGGGCAATCGATGAGTCGACGAACGAGTTTCGTAATGAAAACTCTTACTAGGCCTACATTTAATCCAAACTCAGCTCGCGTTGAATTGCCCATTACCCTTTTACAGGTAGATCTGTGTCCCTAACAGTTGGAACATAATACACGGCGTCTGCTAATAGCTAAAACATTATTATTTATAGAAAAAATACGCAAACTGTACGGACGTAGAATCCAGACGGCAGACGGATGTAGAAATTCCAACTAAGTCTTACAACGTTGATTTGGGAAGACATTTAAAGGACCCTAATGACTACACAGCGAGAAGATCTTCTATGCAAGGAGGTTTCTGTGAGGTTAGTGAACTATTTCTTTACCTTCATCATCTACATTAATTATGAAATCCTGAATTTCGGGTAATTTGTATGCTAGAATTTTTTTGTTTCATATAAATTATTTTTAAGTGCCTAAAAGAACCGCAGGGCAATTGTGTAAAACACTATCATTTTTTTCTTTCTTTCTTTTGTTGGCTTCGCACGGTTTGTGCATTTAGCCAATGTCTCGTAATGAATTATTCATGTCGAAAAAGACGGCCGCGTGAACCGTCTTAGGAGGGAGTTTTGAGACAAAGTCATGCTGTGGCCACTGTGCTGCGATATTTCACTGTTCTTTATGAATTATTTACTGAATCCACTTTTTCTACATAAATAACGCACTTTTATTTAGTAAACAACACTATAAATAATTTTAAAAGGCCAATGAAAAATGAGCGTGACACTTAGCTTGACTTTCTCGCCAAAACTCCTAACACACTATCAGAAGCAATGGATTTCATTTTGACAGTTCAACAACATCCATTGCGTTATTTACGTTGTTGAGCAGACACATTTTTCAAACATATGAAGCAGTGGATTAGCAATATGCTTCAAAATGAATCAAATTGATAATAATAGTGTGTTATGCACTTAGGGTGTAGGACATGGCCAGGCAGTTTGGATTAGGTTTTAAACTAAAAACAAAAAAGATGAATAAAAAAAAAGGGGGCGAAAACGATTAACGTAAGTTAGCACGCCTATAAGTGAAGCGACGATCTTTTTAAATGGTAGATGGGATGTGAACCGTCGAGAATCTAACGGAATGACGTGCAAGCGGAGAGGTCTTTGTCCAGCAGTGGACTGATGATAACACATAGATAGCATATGCTCCAAAATTTTACGCACCTTTACAAACCATAAACAGGTTTCAGGGCATAACAGTCCTATCTATACTAATATATAAAGCTGAAGAGTTTGATTGTTTGTTTGAATGCGCTAATCTTAGGAACTACTGGTCCGATTTGAAAAAATATTCTTGTGTTGGATAGCCCATTAATCCGAGAAAACTTTAGGCTATATAACATCACGCTGCGACCAATAGGAGCGGAGCATAACTAACTCCACCGAACGAAGTCGCTGGCGGCCGCAAGTCGGTAATAACGAAGTTGTGTTAAAGACTTTCAACTTGTAACGCAAAGAATATTATTTCCTATTTTCAGAATGACCACGGTGGTCCTCTGATAGTGCGATACCAAGGCAAAGAAAAGGTGGTCGGTGTTATATCAGCTTGTAAAATTGACCCCAAAACTCACAGCTGCCATGGACCCTTCTTGTATACCTCAATCTATAGGAACCGTCAGTTTATATCTTGTGCTATTCATAAGGATGTCGAGTAAGTATTTTGATGCATTTTCATTGTTCTTTAGCCTCATATACAGGTTTGCTTAGTTTGGAATCATTAACGCAATAAACAATGCTTAGAAACTCTTTTGTGTTAGCAGCTAGTTTTGTGCTTGGGTTGCTAGCAACATTGCAACATTAATTTTGCAGTGTTTCCAACAAAATAAGATCCACAATACAAAAATAAGTTGCTGACAAAATGTTATGTAACTTTTGTTTACCATGAATTCGAATTAGGAATTTAGATTTCAATAGAATTTCATTAAGTTTTTAAAAACGTTTTTTACTCTTAAAGAATATTGGTAAAACAACTCAACTAATTATATGTATCCTTTTTTATAATTCATTAAAAAAAGAAGAAAGAAAACAATATATTAGTTAATTCCTGTCAAAGATAGTCTATAGACAGTTTAGACGCAATTAAGAACATGGCGACTTAAAATACGTCAGATGTGGACTAATTTGACAGGATTAAACTAATTATCTTCTGTCTTTTTCTTGACAAAATAGAAAGAAAAAGATGTACTAAACTTAAGTTATGTTTAGTTTGTGAACAAGAGATCGGGATCAGTATTGTTAAATACATCTTTACTAAGTATTTTACTGTGTTCAGGGAGAACTGCAGAAGAGTATTCCGGTCAGGTATAACTCACGAAGAATGGTCGGTTTCTTGGGATAATGTGAAGTAAGTATTATCAAATTCATCCTTTTGGTTTCCATGAAAATCATTTTATATTTTAATCCAATGACATTTATTGACAGTGACAGCAGCGAAACCAAAACTGATGCTAATAATAGGTAAATAAGGAATAATTTATCTAATTTTTGAAATAACTTGTTTCTAGTTTCTAGATCCTCCTCCTCCTCAAGTCGTTCTCCTCATTGCTGAGGGTCATGATGTCTCTGTGGAAGTATCCTCTCATTTACAATAGTTCTCCATCTGTTACGATCCCTGGCCGCGAGTATAGCATCATGCAGGTCGGTGTCCAGAGATGAACGAATTTGATCTGTCCACCTTATTGGACTGCGACCTCTAGAACGTCGTCCATCTACCTTCCCAGTAACCATCAGATGTTCGAGGTTGTCCCCATCCTTTTCATGGTTTCTAGATGAGTGGGTAATTTAATTAATTGGTTGGTCTCCGTGGCGTAGCGGTCAATACGCCTGCCTGCGACGTGGAGGCCCCGGATTCGATCCCCGGCCAGGTCATGATGGAAAACGATCTTTCCCTGATTGTAAAATATAGTATCGTTGAGTTAGTATCCCATAACACAAGTCTCGAACTTACTTTGGGGCTAGCTCAATCTGTGTGATTTGTCCTATATATTTATTTATTTACTAGCTTTCCGCCCGCGGCTTCGCCCGCGTTAATTTCGGTTTTATCGCGCTTTTTAGATTTCTCTCGGGAATATCAATTTTTTTCGGGATAAAAACCCCATTATTTAATCCGGACTTCTAACTTTCCGTCTGCAAAATTTCAAAGCAATCTGTTCAGGAGTTTCGGCGTGAAAGTGGTACAAACAAACTCATTTTCCGATGTATATTATTAGTAAGGATATATTTGGTGTACACATACAAATATTCCAATAATCTCCCTTGGTAACTTGGTGTTTTTTTAGAACCAAAAGTAGCCTATGTTACTCTCCATCTTTTCAACTAACTATATGCCAAAAATCAAGTCGATTCGTTACTTTATTAGGTTATATATATGGACGATATTTGGTGTACACATACAAATATTCCAGTAATCTCCCTTGGGAACTTGATGTTTTTTTGGGGACCAAAAGTAGCCTATGTTACTGTCCATCTTTTCAACTAACTATATGTCAAAAAACAAGTCGATTGATTGCTTAGCTACGGCGTGAAGGAAGGACAAACAAACAAACAAACACACTTTCACATTTATAATATTAGTATGGATATTTGGTGTACACATACAAATATTCCAGTAATCTCCCTTGGGAACTTGATGTTTTTTGGGGACCAAAAGTAGCCTATGTTACTCTCCATCTTTTCAACTAACTATATGCCAAAAATCAAGTCGATTCGTTACTTTATTAGGTTATATATATGGACGATATTTGGTGTACACATACAAATATTCCAGTAATCTCCCTTGGGAACTTGATGTTTTTTGGGGACCAAAAGTAGCCTATGTTACTCTCCATCTTTTCAACTAACTGTATGCCAAAAATCAGGTCGATTGATTGCTTAGCTACGGCGTGAAGGAAGGACAAACAAACAAACAAACACACTTTCACATTTATAATATTAGTATGGATATTTGGTGTACACATACAAATATTCCAATAATCTCCCTTGGGAACTTGATGTTTTTTGGGGACCAAAAGTAGCCTATGTTACTCTCCATCTTTTCAACTAACTATATGCCAAAAATCAAGTCGATTCGTTACTTTATTAGGTTATATATATGGACGATATTTGGTGTACACATACAAATATTCTAGTAATCTCCCTTGGGAACTTAATGTTTTTTGGGGACCAAAAGTAGCCTATGTTACTCTCCATCTTTTCAACTAACTATATGCCAAAAATCAAGTCGATTCGTTACTTTATTAGGTTATATATATGGACGATATTTGGTGTACACATACAAATATTCCAGTAGTCTCCCTTGGGAACTTGATGTTTTTTGGGGACCAAAAGTAGCCTATGTTACTCTCCATCTTTTCAACTAACTGTATGCCAAAAATCAGGTCGATTGATTGCTTAGCTACGGCGTGAAGGAAGGACAAACAAACAAACAAACACACTTTCACATTTATAATATTAGTATGGATTTTAAAATAGTGAAATACAAAGATGATACCTCTGACCTCTGCCAGACTCCAGGGTTGTTTGAAAGAGATACCGTGGCCCCTGGTGCACATTTAAATGAATGATGGGGTGGATTTTAGTCAGTAAAAATCTGACCTTTCCACTCCGCCCAGAGCAGAGGTTATTTGATGATTTACCATTAAAAAAATACCCTCAACCTACAGGGCGATCTAGAAAGGCTTGAGCACTAGAATATTAATGCAACTAAATCTAAACAAATGTTACCATGTAAATACTCGATGACGCATTATCTATTAGAGAAAATCTAATATATTTATGGAGTTAAAACTGCGGAACTGGACACAATAGGATCCCTTCCTAACCGGGGGATCGTTTGATCGAAACCTAACGTTTATTCCAAATCTGGATAATACAATAAAAAGTCATAAAATGCTGGGAATTGTTATGAGGGATTCCAAATAGTTTACATGTTAATTCTTTAATTTGGAGCATGCGTTTTAATGAATAATATAATAACTAGAAAATTGCGTTTATACAATAAGTCAGTATAACACTTAAAATAGTTGCTTTTTTAAACAAACACCAACGCATTAGTGTCGTAAGTTTGTCTGCAAATTAATGAATCACCTGCTTCTAAAAACGTATTGCCCAAAAATATTGCGCAACTTTAATTTCCGAGCTCCCTCAAGAATTCCTCGCAGTCCCATAATGCCAATATGTTCACCGCAGAGAAGATCAGTAGGGTAATTACGTAACACAGTATCTTTCTTTCTTTCTTTATTTTTTGGCTTCGCACGGTTTGTGCATTTAGCCAATGTCAAGTAATTATGAATTATTCATGTAGAAAAAGACTGCAGCGTGACCAGTCTTACGTGTGAGGTTTGGGGCTAAGTCATGATGTGGCCACTATGCTACTATATTTCACTGTTCTATATAAACTATTTACTAAATGCACTTTTTACTACATAAATCACGCACTTTTATTTAGTAAACAACACTATAAATAATTTTAAAAGTCCAATGAAAAACGAGCGTGACAATCAGCTTGACTTTCCCGCCAAAACTCCCTAACACAGTATCAGTAGCTGTGGGTTTCAATTTGACAGTTCAACAATACCTAGTCATTGCGTTCTTTACGTTGTTGAGCAGACACACATTTCGAACACATAGAGCAATGGAATAGTAATATGCTTCGAAATGAATTCAACTGATGGTTATAATGTATTACGTAATTAGGGTTCTGTTCTAGGTGCCATTTCCTCCTATATAAGGTTATGGGGGGTCATGATTACTAATCAAATCGATGTACTTTGGGCAAAATAATACGAACCTTTTTACCATCTTTAAATAAATTTTTATCATTATTGTCATCATCTACAACTAAGATTATATTTTTCCAGAGACGAAAAAACCGATACAGCAGCAGCAGAAGGGTTTGATTACTGGTTTATTATTTTAATATCGACCTAAACGCAATAACATATGTCTATAATATTTTCTCTGGTTCCAGGGGCGATGATAAGTCATCAGACGAGAGGTAAGCCACGGTCAACGCGAAAAGCAATGTTTTTCAGAAAAAAACTCAACTATTTATTAATCAATATTTATGATTCACAGCGGGACAAAGGAAGAAAAAGGCGCCTTGAGACAACTTGAGTATAAATCACATATTTTTAAATAAATCTAAAAGTAGGTGAATATTTAATTCAGTCCGAAGATAGTTTATGCGTAATATATTTATTACAGCGAAAGTAAAGGAAAGAAGAAGAAAGAAAATGATAAAGATTCAGATTCAGAGGAAGAAGATGATGACGAAACAACCACTGAAAAGCCAAAGAAAGAGAAGGCAGAAAAACACAAGAAGAAGTCTAAATCCAAGAAACATAAAGCTAAAGAAGATAAAACAGAAAATAGCAGTTCGAAGGCTAAAAACGGTTCAGGTGAATCACCACATAAAGGTAAAAAGGACCCTGTCTCCTATGAGTCCAGTAAAGATGAGGATGTAAATGAACCAGACAATGAATAGAAACTGTCTCAATATATCATTTAAGATAAATAATAAGAATGGTGTTTCATTTTTGATCTCGTGGGAATGTCGGGATTAAAAGTATCCTATGTGTTAAGTATTCCTAATTATAAACTATCTGTGTACCGTTCATCCAAATCCGTTCAGTAGTTTTTTGCGTGAAAGCGGAACAAACTCACTTTCATATTTATACTAATATATAAAGCTGAAGAGTTTGTGTGTATGTTTGTTTGTTTGAACGCGCTAATTTCTGGTCCGATTTGAAAAATTATTTTTGCGTTGGATAGTCCATTAATCCGGGAAGGCTATATAACATCACGCTGTGACCAATAGGAGCTACTATAAATGAAAGAGGAGCCCCTCTGTAATTTATAATAATAACAGCCCCATGGGTAGATCGATGGTATCGGGAACAGGGTCCAAGCTATCGGTGGTTAAGACTCCAGAGAGAGGTATCTCCTGACAATCCGGGCAGTGAGCCATTTTCAATGAAGACTAATTCTGCCTAAAACATAACAGAGCCCACACCATTAGGCCTAGTATGAGTTTTCATTGCGAAACTCGATCGTCGATAGCGAGCGCGTTTGACTCAGCGATTGGCCCGCTTCAAGGTCGTAAGAACGCTCAACAAATGAGAGCACCAAACGCGCTCGATATCGACGATCGAGTTTCGTATTAAAAACTGATACCAGGCCTACTTAAGGTGTGATTTCTTCGAAACATGCCTCTGCAAAGCGTTCTCCTTGTCTTCTTAGCACTCGCCGACATCCATCTTCACTGAACAGGGATATCCTGGCTTCTTCAGAGAACAAAACCCTATTGAAATCTTCTTGAGTCCATGATTCACAATTACTAGCGAACCTAAGCCAGTAACTCCGTGCTCACGGAGTAATTTGGGGCCGCGGGCCGAGCGGTGACTGTCGGTGACCGTCCATACATTAATATGCATATTTCTTGGTTCTTGGAGGTTGTTCTTAAGATCCACATACGAAGATTTGCGTTTTGTGCGCGACTCACAAAAAAACGATCATCCCGTGGTTGGCTACATTGTTTTCTTCCAGAACCAGGCCTTCTCTCGACGGAACCAGTCTCCTGACATCGCTGCCAGATCCTTTGGACTGTTGACCGACTAACATTTAGCCTTCTAGCCACGAAGCCTTGGCTGCAACTCTCTTCAAGCAGCTTTTGGTAGCTTTTACCACTTTATCTATCATTTTTTATACAGCCAAACAGCAATAAATAAAGCTTTGACAGTCAACGATATGAAATTAATCGATAAAAATTTAATAAAAGTTATGAAAGTCGATGTTAACTTCTGGAACTTATCGCCAAAAATGTAGGATAAAAAGGGGTTTACTCTAAAATGAGCATCAAATGAAAATTTGAATTTAGAATGTACTTTTTTAAATACCACGGCATTTTTAACATCGGCCAGTAACGTGTACAAACATTCGAAATCTTTTTTGTATTGTATCTTTTTAAAAATGAATGAAAATAAAAACCACCCGTTTTTTTTTACAAATGAGTGTAGTCACCTACTTTTCGTGTCTGCCTGTATTCTGACCTCTTTGCTTTTCTAAGATAAGCATCGAATTTTCATGAGATGTAGATAATTATACTACACTAATGATATTTAACTCGATAAAATGATTAAGAAGTCTAAATGCTTTGTCATTTCGTAAAACTATTAAAAGCAGATTATTTAGCTCACGAGTAATAATTTAAGTAAATTTTGTATCCAAGTCTCTTGGCGTGGCAAAGTTCAGAGGTAATTCTACTAATTTTAAAAACGTCCACAGTCTGATCTCAGTCCCAATCTGTCAAAAAATACTCTAATTTCCTTACATTCTGACAAAAGTTTTGGCTTTAAGCCAAGCTGAGAGTCACGCTCATTTTTCATTGGACTTTTAAAATTATTTATAGTGTTATTAAAGCGCGTGATTTATGTAGTGAAAAGTGCATTCAGTGAATTATTTATAAAGAACGTTGAAATATTGTAGCATAGTGGCCATATCATGACTTTACCCCAAACCCCTCCTAGTCGGCTCACGCGGAAAACGAAAGGAGATAGGTTAAGTTAAGTTTAAGATAAGTTTAGGATGAGTTAGGATAAGTTACGAAAGAAAACAAGAATAACGAAGAAATGGCTCAAAGGTCTTAGCAACCAAGCCAAAAACTCCTATATATACAGTAGGTATGTTAAGAAAACCCTGTCCGACCCGTGAAGGTGTTGTCAGGTATCGATAACTGATTCTACTAATGGATACAAAACCGGGATAAACTTAAAAAAATCCCCCCCCCCCTAAAAAATAACTATTATTTCCCAAAAAGTGGTAACTTAATAAATGTGCGTTCACCCTTCCGCGGGCGGAGGGCGGTAGGGCACGCGGCACGTGGTCGCATCGCTATTCGCTCATAATAATACCGGTGTTGTCACTTTTTTTTTAAATTACCAAATTTCGGGGAAGTTGGAATTAATTCGCGGGAAAAAAAGATTATTTCAAAGTGTGCGTTCGCGCAGCGGAATGTTGTTGAATTTAAAGATTTTAGATATGCAGATATTTAGTGTATGACGTCGTATAATTGTGTATGGTAAAAAAAAATTTGTGCACGCAGCCATTGTGGAGAAATTCACAAAATACTGATTCCGCTGGGCGAACGTTGTCCTGGCGGAACTTTTTTTAATCCTTTGACTTTAGAAAAAAGAGATGTGTCCAAAAATTTGTGTGTATTTGTGTGTAATTGTGTATGTATGAATAAAATTTGTGCATGCATAAACTTCGGAGATATTCAAGTTTCCGCTGCGCGAACATTTGGCCATTAGCTAGTTTTCATATAAAGCGCTTACATAGAGAGCTGTAGATTTTTACATACTTTGTTTTGAATTTGTGTATATTTGTTTAAAAAACAGATTTAGAAAAAATCGTAAGGCTTAAAAGATAAAAATATAAACGTAAAATACGCTTATTTGGTCTTAGTTCTTAAAGTATGCACTTTGGGATCTAGATTTTCACGTTTATACAAACCTTGTAAGTGTCTGCAATATATTGCCAAGTATCAATGATGTTCCTTTAGTAATTAAAGAGTTATAGGACAATTTACCATGACATAATCACTGTTTACAAAGCAGTCAAATATCACGACATTCTAAAGGAATTGCATGGTAAAATGTATGCCAATAATTAGTGTATTCATTCAACTATTCACATGCAAAATTTCATGTCATTAAATTCAGTAATTAAAGAAATACAATTATGAAACTGACGAAGCATCGAAAACCTACATAACCCGACCAAGTTCGGATAGCTATAAAAAAGCGGCCGTGCAATATATTTAGGTAACATCCCAAAATTTACAGTATAATACCGGTATTGAATCGGTATAGGTGATAACACAATTGTTTCGATATAATATAAAGGTCATTTGTTTTTGTACACCTATTTTTTTAAATGTATTTGACTATGACAAAGTAGGTACTATTTACGTAGTTATTTTATTTAAGTATGCGCTTGAGACTTGAGATATAATCTAGATATATTAATCAGGTTCAAATACAACAGCAAATTAATACGCGCGGGCCGCGGCTAATGAAAACATATTGCCCTCTCTTTTCTTCAAGGATGGAAGTACTGTTTCAAGCGGGAAGCCGCCTAACGCTCGTTGCGCGCAGCGCGTTGTCTATTGTTTCACACTAGAATATTTTTGATCAATTCATAACTACAATAGTAAGGTCCGTATTACAGAACGTCACTCAAAACTCCAGCTTAAAACTAGTTTTAAGTTAAAACTAGTAAATAAAGCTTAAGTTTTGAGTAACGTTCTGTAATACGGACCTTAGACTATTTAACCAAAAGACTAGCCTTAAGCGTACCGCTTCAATCAAAATAATTCTTCATATTTTGGTGGGGTGCGGGGGAACACGCTCACTTAAATAAGTCACAACCAGTACAACAGTATAGACCATCAATTAAAAAATCGATTGAAGAAGTAGTTTTTTTTAAGTTATTAGATTGTTTGATCCACTAAATTTGCAAAGGGGAACGCTCGTCTAGTGCATTGGTTAAAAAGTGTTATAAGCTACAATATGATAAATATTTACCTAAACAGTAGTACTCACTTGTGGTAATTATTTAATATCCCTGGGGGTCTATAGTAAGAATCCTGATGCGTGAAATCTTCAATAGAAATTAGCTGTATCAATTTTATTTGCCTAAATTAATATATCTAGATTATATCTCAAGTCTCAAGCGCATACTTAAATAAAATAACTACGTAAATAGTACCTACTTTGTCATAGTCAAATACATTTAAAAAAATAGGTGTACAAAAATAAATGACCTTTATATTATATCGAAACATTTGTGTTATCACCTATACCAATTCAATACCGGTATTATACTGTAAATTTTGGGATGTTACCTAAATATATTGCACGGCCGCTTTTTTATAGCTATCCGAACTTGGTCGGGTTATGTAGGTTTTCGATGTTTCGTCAGTTTTATAATTGTATTTCTTTAATTACTGAATTTAATGACATGAAATTTTACATGTGAATAGTTGAATGAATACACTAATTATTGGCATACATTTTACCATACAATTCCTTTAGAATGTCGTGATATTTGACTGCTTTGTAAACAGTGATTATGTCATGGTAAATTGTCCTATAACTCTTTAATTACTAAAGGAACATCATTGATACTTGGCAATATATTGTAGAAACTTACAAGGTTTGTATAAACATGAAAATCTAGACCCCAAAGTGCATACTTTAAGAACTAAGACCAAATAAGCGTATTTTACGTTTATATTTTTATCTTTTAAGCCTTACGATTTTTTCTAAATCTGTTTTTTAAACAAATATACACAAATTCAAAACAATGTATGTAAACATCTACAGCTCTCTATGTAAGCGCTTTATATGAAAACTAGCTAATGGCCAAACGTTCGCGCAGCGGAAACTTGAATATCTCCGAAGTTTATGAATGCACAAATTTTATTCATACATACACAATTACACACAAATACACACACATTTTTGGACACATCTCTTTTTTCTAAAGTCAAAGGATTAAAAAAAGTTCCGCCAGGACAACGTTCGCCCAGCGGAATCAGTATTTTGTGAATTTCTCCACAATGGCTGCGTGCACAAATTTTTTTTTACCATACACAATTATACGACGTCATACACTAAATATCTGCATATCTAAAATCTTTAAATTCAACAACATTCCGCTGCGCGAACGCACACTATTTCAAAATTCATTTGTATTGGTACTATGATGATTACGTAAAATTTTATATTATATTTGGTCATGTGTTTACCTAACCTTTATTATCCTTATGGGTCGGACAGGGTTTTCTTAACATACTGTATAAATACATTCTGACAAGTTTTTGACATTTGTTTGTGGACGAGATGAGACTGTGACTAGATTTTGAAAGTTTTAAATGACGAGAGGCGACAGCACATGAAGCTACTACAATATGTCAGATTTCTTTCAACTTTATCTCTAAGGCATTAAGGCTCAAGTTTGATTAGGAATATTTGACAGTTTCGGGTAGCTTAACCTGCTGTCGTCCATAGGTACATTTCATATTATAGAACCTGCCCCCTAATCGGCGAACACATTTTTGTCAAACGATTGCGACTAGTTGGCATCAGTTGGGTTCGTTCGGACCGCCCATTGGTCCGTTCGCACAGTGTGGTATTTGGACTCAAAACTTGGTCAAAATTATTTTTTGCTTCTAATGATTAGATATGTACTTTTCGATGTGGTTTAACATTAAAATGTAGGAAAACAATGCTTTATTTGAATAGAAAATCATTTATTCATCATTACTAGAGTCAGCTATAATATTAATATTGGTAACGTCACTTTCGTGAAGTAAATTTAAAACAGCTGCCGATATTTCTTTCTTTTTTCTATTTGAGGTTTCCCTGATGCCAGTAATCAGTGGATCTGAGGTCAATAAAAGTCGATTTTAAACGTCCATATTGCAGGCCACTCGCGAAAACTTTTTTGTAAAGTTCAGTCTGAAGGATCTTATGTTCTTGTTCCGTGCTTCTGCCACTTCTTCCGATAGCTGACCAATTGGTAGTATTGCTGCTTTAGTGACAGCCGCTCCATGCTGAAGCACTTTGTGCATGGTAGGAGACATTGGATAAAATTTATATAGTGGCACATACAGTTCTGCTGTCTCTAGGCAATATTGTTCGAATTTCTCTGCATTTACTTTTAATCCCGAACAAAATGTCTCCAGAATGACTTTCAGCCGATATATTAAATCTTTATCAATCCCTGTTATTTCGGCTGAACTTTCATAATTCTCCTCCTTTTACTTCTTTCACTTTGAGTCTATAAATGACTTCTGAGGACGCCCGGGGCTGAGTCCTACAACAAATAAATAATAAAAATATTGTTATATATAACAAAATCAATTTAGTTGGCTTTGAACTCTTCCGGCATTGTTATAATGTAAACAATAGCAAAAGGATCGCATCGATTGTGCTCCACCTACTTGCGCTCGGTAAAGTTACAGTGCCCTTAAGCCACGTGGCATTATTTTCTTCGAACCTCTCTTTGATTTTGTGAGCAGCCAACCATTTCTGTTTAAAATCATGTTTGAAAATTGAGAGTTTGTGCTTCATATCAGCTATTCTTGAGTCATCTTGAGAATAACCTTTCAACAATTCTTTCTACATAAATGCAAGTTTTCCGTCAAATGTTCGTTAATTTGAACGTTTAGCCATGTCATACAACTCGTTTCGAGTCACTGTTTTCACGCCAGAAGGTCCTAATGGAAATAAAAACGAATAACATTAGCAAAATATTTCAAGCAAATATTATAGGTCGTTACAAAAAAAATTGTAATAAAAAAAAGGGCGGTTTCGTGCGGCTAGTTATTTTATACCCAGCTTACCAATTAAGAATCACACATTATACAATAGTTTTCAATACACAGAAGTGTTCAGAAATATAAAAAAATCCCTTTTGAAATATCTAAATAATTATTTATACAACAGTAAATAACACCTATATTGTCCACTAAATAAAAAAATATCAACAAGATAATTGCCCAAATATATATATTTAACAGAAAGTACATACCTGGCATAGAATGATCCATAATAAAAACCACCACTAAACCTCTTCATTGAACTAAAACAAAAGCTTTGAAAATAATGAAATCAGAGCGTATCGAAAAATCACACGTCAGGCGTAATCGAGCAGTAACTTCCGACTGATCGCACGAAGCCCAGTGTTGCGCTAGCGCTTCACGCGTTTCACTATTGGCTGCAGTGACTCATCAGCTTAATAACTGTTTACAATACTAGATAGCTAATAGGAAATTGAAAATTCCGTTTTTGGCCAGGTTTTGAGGCTAAATACCACACTGTGGTTCGGTGCAAACGATCCCAACTAGTCGCAATCATTTGACAAAAATGTGTTCGCCGATTAGGGGGCAGATCTATGTGCTCTTCATTTTTGTTTGTCAGTTTCAAATTCGTGGCCAGCGGGATGATTCTATAAAAATCTCATCGTGTAAAGTGAGATTACTGTTTTCTACTGCTTTTTCTTTTCGGACTTCTTTATTTTACTTTCACTGTAATAAAAGAAGCTTAGAGGGAACTGACAATAGTGTCAATCCCTAAAAATAATAGGAATGACAGATCACTCACTTCATCACACTCACTTCATCTAAGTTTTCACTGCTGTTGGTCACAGTCGACGATCTCACTCTCTTCAAATCGTCAAATGACCTCTCCCGTTCTGGGCGGAGCGGAAGGGCATGTCAGACCGGAACAACCTGAGGCCCTGGCAGGCAAACTGAAGTGAACTCACATGCAAGCCTTAGTTGTGGGCATATGATTATGGGAGAATGGGATTCAAACACATTTGTTTTTATGGACGTAACTTTTTAATGTCAAAAACTTCAAAATCTTAAAAGTATTTTTCTGGACCCCGATGAACAACTTATTTTTAGGTAATTATTAACGGCCAAAGATTTTTTCAGACGTTAATCCCTTTCGATAACTAACTTCATATCTAGGCAGCACATGAATTCCGTTTTAGTCTTGCAACCTTTATCTGGATTCTTGTATAGATTCAGAAGTGCTAGGTATTTGCCTGCAGTGTTGCTGTTCAGTGGCATATCGTCGGTATCCACAATGAACTCTTTGATTGGATAGTCGCCCTGTGTAAATGAGAACCGATTTAAATATCATAAATTTAAAGGCTACAAAAAATAAAAATAATAGATGGTAATGAAGTTTCGACAAAGTAAAATTATAAGAAATTTATTTGTGAACCATATTGACGAATATCCCTAACTAAGCATCCACCAATGCTTGCCAATTTTGTAATCATATAAATATATATAATTTATATACGGACAAGTCACACAGATTGAGCTAGCCCCAAAGTGAGTTCGAAACTTGTTAAGGGACACTAACTCAACGATACTATATTTTATAATAGATACATATATATTTAGATAAACAACCAAGACCCAGGCCACTCAGGAAAAGATCGTTTTCCATCATGACCTGGCCGGGGATCGAACCCGGGGCGCCCACGTCGCAGGCAGGGGTGTTGACCGATGCGCCACGGAGGACGTCAAATATTATATAAATAATATTCCCAGCTATTCTTAACCGTTACTCCAAGTTGAGTAGTGATTAGCTATTGTTTAAATATAGATTTTTGAGGTCTGAGCGTCACTTAGCTTTAATCGTCCTTTATAGTCGTGTTTTTAATATAGACCGAGTCTGTACAAAAACATATAGACCGTACGTAGATAAGAAAGTCTACAAGAAATGCTGTGGATTTACTCAAATAAACTTGCCAAATGATCCCACGGTACTGCTCAAAATCAAAAGTCATTTATTCAAATTGGGCTGAGAGTCAGCACTTTTTAAACGTCAATATTAGGTACTTATGACCCCCAAAACGCCCGCCCTTCGCCACTTCCTAGTGCTAGTGCCGGCAGATGTTACCACCCACAAGACAAAGTCTTGCCGTCAAGCGATCGTCGTGTTCCGGCATGATTTCTGGTGAAGCCGTACGGAGGACGGGTCTGAGCAGTTGTGTTGCGATGTGTGCCGGGTACGATGCGCTAAGTGTTGTTGTGTCGGGAGTTTGGTCGTGGAGGGTCTCCACATCAATCTCCCTCTGGCGCAGCATCATTGGTCGTGTTGTTGGGTTTAACATTGCACCACCTCGCACAACTGCCGTCTTTCTTCCTATTCACTAAGTTTTTTAAGTGAATGGGTTTATTAAACTAGCGCGCTTTACCACCAACGATTGCATCAATGCTTACCATCAGGCGGGATTGCAGTCAAGCGCTAGTTTATAATTATTTAAAAAAATAAATAAAAAGGAAGTGGCGGAACAAACTCCCTACCAGCACAGCTGTCCGTGCATTTAAAAAAAAACCATGATTTTACTACTTGGATACAAAGTATCATTATTATGTTTATGTATGTATGTTGTGGGTGGTTGTCTATATGAAGATATTTAGCCATACGTACTGCTGGAAAAGGACATTCTTCGGGAATTTCAAAGTATTTCAAATACGGATAATAGTCGCTCCCTGATCCCTTCGCCACCTCACCGCAGAGGTCGCATATCTCATGCATAAACATTACTTCGTACTTTCCAGATGCCTCCTTTTGCAGAATTATTTCCAACTGAAAAAAAAAATTACCAAGCGTGTTACTGGCAATACTTTTGTCTTTTCTATTCTATTCTTTATTATGGCAACTAAAATCGATGGCTGTCGACTATTCTGCCAATGTCAAGTGGTATTTTGTCTTTTGGTATGATAGTTGTTTTACTATCATACATAAAAGTGTGTGCTGACAGCCTAACAGTAGCGAACGCGGCCGCTGCACAAGGAGGCGCGATTTCGATCCCTGCGCAGTGCAAATATTTGTATGCATGAATATGAATATTTGCACTGGTATGGTCGTGCCTCGGAAAGCACGTTAAGCCGTTGGTCCCGGTTGCCATATGAACATCTAATGGCAGTCTTTACGGGTTGTTGGAACCCTCAAAAGTCCAACAATTGCTCTCACTGCAATGCTTCGATATCGCCTTCGGGTAGTGGAGGTCAGACGGCAGACGCTTCACGGAAAATATCGAAGTTTAGCCAAAATCAGCAGTTAGACTGGTAAAGCGGACCCCAGACTCCAAAGCTGAAAAAAGCTTCGGATGCGACTGGGATTAACGCTGAGATGATGATGATGGTATGCTAGTTGTTTTAATAGTTGGCGGAGGGTATACTTAACATCTCTTTAATGATTTCCGAAATTTTTATACAGGCAACAGCACGTCAAACTACTGCAATCTATCAGATTTCTTTATTACATTTTCAACTTTATCTATAAAGCATTATGGCTCAAGGTTGATTAGGAATAATTCCCAGTTTTAGGTAGGTTGACCTGCTGTAGTCCGTACATAGTACCCGTACCAGAGTCCCAAATCGATAGGTTGGAAATAAGTTAATAGTTCTCGGTGTTAGGCCATAACATCGGCCGCCGGCAGAAGTTACCACCCTCCAGACAAAGCCTTGCCGCCAAGCGGTTTGTCGTATTCCGGCATGATGTCTGGTGAAGCCGTACGGAGGACGGGTCTGAGCAGTTGTGTTGCGATGTGTGCCGGGTACGATGCGCCTAATGTTGTTGTGTTGGGAGTTTGGTCGTGGAGGGTCTTCAGATCAATCTCCCTTTGGCGCAGCATCGTTGGTCGTGTTGTTGGGTTAACATTGCATCACCTCGCTCAACTGCCGTCTTCCTTCCTATCCGTTCAGTTTTTCTGAGTGAATAGGCTCTTAATAAACTAGCGTGCTTTCCCATCAACGATCGCATCACTGCTTACCATCAGGCGGGATTGCGGTCAAGCGCTAGTTTATAATTATTAAAAAAAAAAAAAATAATCTATTACTAACCGGCCCTGGGCCCGAGTGGTAGTTTGCAGTCTAAACTTCTTTTCAAAGAGAAGCTGCCTGTTCCCAAGAAGTAGGAAAAATATAGGCTGTGATTACATAAATTTTATATTTTTGGCGTGCGATACACTTGTCCCTCATATCAACAACACAGCTGGGTGGCAAAATCTTCAGACACAGATCACATTAATCTACTATCTGTCAAATTTCTTTATTAGATTTTGAACTTTGTCGCTAAAGTATATAAAGTATAGCCTATGGCTTTAATTACGTTGAAGTAACAATAAAAGTTGCATTGTCTAAATACCATTTAGACGACGCAAGTCATTTGTTGCATCAATTTTATTGTATGCCATACCTAAGCAATTAAATTGCACCGTGTAAATCAGTCTTTAAGGCTCAAGATTGAGAATATTTGAGACTTTCGGGTAGATTGTCCTGCTGTCGTCCGTCTATATACATTCGATTTTGACGCCCAATCTGTGTCTAATCAAACCTGCATACACATCCACCAGCATCTTTCACTTTTACATTTCACATATTTTATAAGTATACCAGCAGAACGAAAATCTTATGTAATTTCGATTTTTTGTGATTTCATAGCAGACACTTACCGTCAAAATGCTGCATACTTTTAATGGAACTTGTAGATACCTGAACGTAAGTCGTGGTGGCCTAGTGGTTAAAACACCAGCCTCTCAATTATGAGTGTGCGGGTTCGATTCCAAGTCAGGCAAGTATCAATGTAACTTTTCTAAGTTACATTGATTATTAAGTTTTAAGTTATATTGATTGACGACACGATTGGTGCAGTGGCTGAGCGATCGACTGCTGCGCCGCGTATCGCGAGTTCGATTCCCGCACAGAACAAATATTTGTATGGCCTACAAATGGTTGTTCCGAGTCTGGCTGTTTGTGTATGTGAATTTATATTATGTTTGTAAACGCACCCACGATACAGGAAAAAATCCTAGTATGAAGCAACGTTTTATAAATAAATAAAAAAAGAAAGAAAGTATATCTTGTAGTCACACCAATGACGGATTAAAAGGTGAAGGAAAACATCTTGAGGAAACCTGGAATCTCAAGTCTGAAATCGCCAACCCGCATTGAGCAAGCATGGTGTTTCCCCTCAATCCTTCTCTGTATGAGAGGCGACCTGTGCCCAGCAGTGGGACGATAAAAGGTTGATGATGTACCTAAACATGAAGCTGTAAGATGCTTACAGATTTTAGTCTATCCCTATCGTCCCTCAGATAAGCTGTCTTTTTACGATCAATAAGATCTAATGGCTAAAACAATTTTTGCTCCATTTTTATTAATCTTTATCCGCTCAAATAGAGACATCACTTGTCAATTTATAGATCGACAATGTTAAAACAGTGTCGATTGCCTGTCATTGCTCTATTAAGTACTGGATTTTATCTACTCTCATGTCAAAAAATTAAAAATATAAAACTAAAACGGAGTTTATATTGACGTGCTTTACCCATAGTATATCGAAAAGAAATTAAAAAATTAAATTATAACATTATTTCTCTAACAAAATAATGTTATAATATTTTTTTTTTCATTATCGTACAGATTACAAACCATAGACAGCACTATTTCATTTTTTATATGTGGCTGCGCGCGCTTTGGCGCGTGCGCGGTGATGTAGGGTGTAGAATTTTGGCGCCAAATACGTTTCTTTGCATTGCAAGTCGTTGTTGAGTTTTGACGGTAAAGTCAAGCTGAGTGTCACGCTCATTTTTCATCGGACTTTTAAAATTATTTATAGTATTGTTTACTAAATAAAAATGCGTGATTTATGTAGAAAAAAGTGCATTCAGTAAATAATTCATAAAGAACAGTGAAATATCGCAGCATAGTGGCCACATCATGACTTTGTCTCAAACCTCCATCGTAAGACGTATCACGCCGTCTTTTTCGACATGAACAATTCATTACGTGACATTGGCTAAATGCACAAACCGTGCGAAGCCATAAAAGAAAGAAAGAAAGAAAGAAGTCGTTGTTGTGTTTCGCTGGACACATAATTGATTATTATTATTTCTTAAAATGTCAAGTGAAAATGAAGAAAATTTGACGCCGTCCGATATTTTAGAGGCTGCGACAGCAGTCAGTCTTAATTTACTACCAATTAAGTCAAGGAAATTATACGATAAATATTATCAAGATTTTTTAACATGGAAAATGAATATAAGTGCTACTTCATATATTCAATACAATGTATGAGATTATATAAAGTAGTGTATGAAACTGTACATAATTAGGTATTAGGTACACACTCGTGTGATACTATTAAAAAACTCACACTCGTGCATAATATCCCACATTATGTAACAGTTTCATAAACTACTATTACGTGATCAAATGAATTGATGGTAAAAAATCGAGCAAACCTGAAAAATCGAGTAAGAGGCAAATAAAAGTGAAAGTTTTCTCATAGAATTTTTACTTTCATATTAAGCCGAATCTAGTCGTAACAACAATGCGTTTAATTCTTTTCAACAAAGACATTAAAATTATATCTTAAATCTCTTTGCTTTTCAATAACCGAGTTATTCATACCACTAAAACTAGAAAGTGTAGATATATATAGGTACCTATCTACTATGTAGAAACCATTAAAGAGATAAGAGATTGACGTTGACTTTGTCCATTTCAAAGCCTTAAAAAAAATGATTTATCAATCGAAAGTCTGATAACTTTATTCGGGGAAGAAATTAAATTTTGACAGTTGTCAAATAGAATAACTGTCAAACTTTAATCATAATCTGTAGTAAAAGTTATGATTATCTGTCGATGGAGAAATCAGACCAAACCCTTCGATTTTTTGACCGGTAAGAAGGAATCTATGGTAATATAGATATTACTATTGATTCCTTTATTCACCAACTAACTAAAATAAAATGTCGTGCATCTTTTAGGTACATTATATTTAATTGAGAAAAGGACAGAATATAAATAGGCTTACCATCGTATCAGGTCCGATGTCCTTCAGGAATTTGATATATCCGTCCATATAGGCGATAGTCTCGTTGTACCGTCCTACTTTGACACCTGAAGTGTTAACGAATTGTTCGCTGTTTCCATCACAGCACTCCATTTGAGAGTCTATGTTCACTACATATTTCTTGGGAAGGAAAATTATTTAAATTTAAGCAAATTAGTATAAAAACTATAGCTGTACACCTCTGTATAATCCGGCATGGGCGCACCCAGAGGGAGGGAAAGGGGGGGGGGGGGGGCAGCTGCTCTCCGTATTACTAATAAAAGTCAAATGGGAACTTATATAGTCATTTGCGCGTATTTGCCCTACACACTACACTAAAAATAATTAATTTTTCTTGTAGGTGCTTGTGTAGTTTTTAAGACTAAATAGCCGGCGATGATTCGAAGCTGGGTACGCCCTTGTCTCCGGCGATTACAGGTATAATGTTAAACATATTTCGACCACAAAAATAAAGCGAATTGACTGCCTCGTTGGTGCCAGTTGCCAGTACAAGACATGCAGACTACTAGGTCTGCATGTCTTGTATTGTCGATTGATTCTGTAAAAATGTCACGGTGAAAAGTCAGGTGAAGTGAGCTTGGAATGACTTCTCAAAAGCTTTAGTTGGAGTGACAGCTCACTCCACGCTCCTATCACCCAAGTTTTCACGATAAGATGGGTACAGACTAGTAGCATTGCTGGTTTCATCTTCGTAATTGTCCCACTTTTACACAAGTATAAACCTGTACCTACTCAGGGAATAAACTTCCTTCCTAATAGAAAGTTCTCTATCCCAAGATGAATCATCTCTGAACCCGCAGGGTGATTGCGTAACGCATTATCAGTTGCAATGGGTTTCATTATGACAGTTATACATCATTCATTGCGTTATTTACGTTGTTGAACAGACACACTTTCAAACATGAGGAGCAATGGAACAGCTTAATAAGCAGTAAGCTTCCAAATGATTCCAACTGATAGAAAAGTGTGTTACACAATTGGCTTATATCCTAAAAAATAATTTAATGTCCATCAGATTTATTTATAAAAAATATTGAACACGTATTTTTAATTTTTTCTTACATTCAAATACTTAGGAAGATATATTGATTTGAAAAGTCGCATGACGTCACGCCGTGGTACAAATTATACCATGGCGTGACGTAATTAGCCCCCACTCCGTAACTTTAATGCGCTATATCTCAGTCGTTTTTGGTAATTTCAACAAAATAAAAAATACTGGTCTTAATTATTTTTTTTGTATTTCTTACCTTGGATACATCCCTATTAGGCTGCAGATGCTCAGACCTAACAACCACAACCATGATCAAGTGGTTATGGTTATTATCGCTGAGCTGATTAGGCAGTTTTTATAAAAACTGCTAAATAAAAAAGAAAACTTACAACTTCCGGCGATTGGGCACCACAAAACCGTAGCAAATAAATCAGTATAATAGGAAACATTACAGCAGCTAATCAGTATCTTGCAATGCAAAATGAGTTGTGTTTATATTCCTCCCCATATATTATATTGCTAAAATCGCGTGCAACATCAGATAATATGGTGGAACATGTTACTTTATTTGTCTGTAGTGATACTATCGCACGGGAAATGTTTATTTAAACATGTTATAAGTTGTTAATTAGGTATAGTATGTTGTGGAAACGTATCATTATGTATGATTTGCTGAAAAGGTTTATTTGCAGGGAAAGGTGCGATAAAAAGTGTTATCAGTTTGGATTGAGTAGCGATTCTTTCGGATATGGGGTAATATTGCAATATTGACACAACACCAAAGTGGCAGTACTAGCGCATACAGTAGGTTTTTAAATATATCTCTCTGTTTTTCAACTAATGGAGTAGTTATAATAAACCTTTGGATTGTATTGTTGATTCCACTATATCGTTTTTTTAGTTGTTATATGTTGCGACATTTCAAATCAATATACCTTTCTTCCTAATTCAAATAGAATGAAAGAAAAAATAAAAATACGTGCGCAATATTTTTTATAAATCTATCTGATGGACATTAAGTTTATTTTTTAGGATACAACCCAAATAATCATCGTATATTCTAAGCTTGAAACGAATAAAATAGTGAAATTACATTAGATTTGAGTTGAATAATATGAATACGTATTAGAAATAGCTCAGTTAATTGTCTAACTTTATTTTTTTCCTTTCAAATTCGCACCACGTTCGCGAAGCAGTTTCTTCCGACCATCCACTTTTAAATGGCCGTAGGATGACCACGTACTGGCAAGCACAGCGTCGGACACCCATCGACTAACTGGTCGGATGACCAGACCAAAATCGCAGGGAAGCGCTGGATGCAGGTCTGATCCAACCGGTCTTTTAGGAATTCACTGCTGGCTGATATGATCAGATGAGGATGTCATAATATAGTTAAATATAAAAATACCTAATGATAATTTTAATATATCTTCATAGAATAATGCATACCCAGTTGTTACATATGTAACTCAATACAAGGATACGAGATTGTGCAATATGGTCTACGCAGTTTTCGGGTAATGTTCCCTGTTCACGATTTTAAAAGGAAACTTGCCCGTTGGTTAACAGTTGTGTGATAGTTCAATTGTTGTAATGATTTCTTAAAACGTTAGAGTTTCAAAGGAGATTTTCTCTATTTTTTTTCTGCGGTCTGCTCTCGTAATAATATTCTTGGTTGAAAGAGAAACGGCGGCCCTGGATGGGAAATTATGACATGACCGTGGCCCTGGCGCACATGCAAGTGAACAAACAGTTTCGCCTCGTCTTTTGTACATCGAGGGACTGAGAACGAAATCGGCCAGTGCCGTAGTTTCCGTCTGAATACAATTTAAGCAAATTCAAGGCGAGAGTGAGCGCGCTAGTTTTTTAAGATTACTCTTAAAAAACTAGCGCGCTTTACAATCAACGATTGCTTCACTGCCTACCATTATAATATAAAATAAAAAAAGCAAGGCAAACCTTTTTTTTTTGGTGTTGATGGTCAATCATTAAATGACCTCTCCCGCTCAGGGCGGAGCGAAAGGGCGTGTCCGACTTTTACTAAAACCCACCCGTGTTGCTACACTTGCATGTGCACCAGGGCGACGGTTATAATATCCCATCCACACAAAAAATAAAAAATGTAGGTCGTCGCAGTCATTTTCTGTCGTTGTCGACCACGGGCGCTCACTGACGGCGTGGCATGGCAGGTTGTGCAGAGAGATCCCGCGGCGTGCTGTGACATCCCGCGGTGTGCTGCGGCATCCCGCGGCTTACCGTGGCGTTTCAGCCATTGCGTTCCTTTTCATATGTTGATCCATGTAGAAACGGGAGGAGATATTGTATATACACTGATGCGAAGGAATCCGATTAATTTTCTCCCTTCCTTGCCCCCGCGCACAGACCGGACTGCGCCCCACCGAAATGCTGCACAAGTTTAACCTTATTTCAACTAGCTAGCAATCATAATTCCTCGACCCTAAAGTGACCCATACGTCTCGCGGGATGCAGTGGCGCACCGCAGCATCCCGTGGAATGAAAAAGCAAGACACGTCATGCCGCCGCAATCTGCGGCGTGTTATCGTGGTATCAAAATAAAGTAACATAAATTCTAAACTCATTCAAATAAGATTCAAAATAACTTAAATAGGATTAAAATCCTTTCCCATGACATATCGCGCCGTGGGCACCGGCCATATAATAGTGGGATTATATAACCATCTCATCGCGAAAACACTTAGGCAAGATCAATTGACTGCACGGTTAGCGCAGTGGTAAAGTTATTAACTGCGCTGCGTATCGCGGTTTCGATTCACGCACGGAATAAATATTTGTATGACCTACAAGTAGTTGTTCCAGGTCTGGATATTTGTGTTGAGAGTTTGTTTGTAAATGCACTCACGATACAGGAGAAATTCCTAGTATGGGGAAAAGCTTTTTTTTTTTTAAAGAACCTTAGCAGATTGACACTAATTACAGCTTACTTCGCCTAATTACACCGTGAGATTTTTACAGAATCTATCAGCAGACATCCAAGTGGTGGTCTACCTCGCTTTTAACATATTATTATGGGAGTATTTTGCTATCAATAAAACAAGGAATCGGCTAGAAAAATAGAATTTAATTTACCCTCAACCTCTAAGCGGCGAAATTTTAAAGTACATACAATCACAACATTAAGTTTTCGAATGTAAACGACTATTAATGAATTAGATTCATATAATATCTAGCTACCAGGATCCATGACGAAATAACAAGAATAAACTCCACAAGCGTTGCAAAATAAAAATAAAAAGCCAAAATAAAGTGTTTAATAAATTTATTAAAAAAAATACAAAACAAAAAAAACGCTCGTCCATGCTTGCTACCCAACGTTATAAAATTACAAAATAAACTAGTAAATAGCGTTATGTGTTAACAAGTTATATACATAAATATATATATTTTATAGTGCATTAACTTGCAAAGTGAGGAATAACAATAACGTAAGCACACAGGCACTTGTGTGCGCAAGTGACCAGACGCTGACGGCTACAAGAAATGCTTGTAAATGTAAATAAAATAAAGCCTTCAAATATTATGCAACCCGAAATAACAAACAATTTCGAAAAATACATCAATAAACTTCCTCTTTCTATATAAAATACATTTCTTTTACGCTAAAGGAGACCAATGCGGCGCGACCAACTAGCTCGCTAACTCTAATAGAAATATAGTTTAAATACATCTTATTATGTCAATAATATATTACTTTTCAAGTCTTAAATTACAGATGACCTAATACTGAAAAAGTAACTTACGACATCCACAGAGGGTTCAAAATATTTATACCAACTTTCTGCTCACTCGATATGTGAAATGTAAATACATATTATATTATTATCGAGACCAACTTTAAAACACTGCGATGCAGCCTACAGATCATAATTACGGCAAATTTCATGTAACTTGTTGGATTCAATTCAAACAAAGTTGGCACAAATATACACCTAGATAAACAACAGAGCCCCAAAATTCGTAGTAAAATAAATACGCTTAACACTAATCAAATCCTTCCAAACTAATTTCTAAACAAAGTTCGGGACTCCGTCCTTACAAGCACCTTACAATATTAATATAGACTTTAGTTTTAGTTAATTCTATACTATATGCTAAAAATATAGCTTCTTTTTCTCGTAATATAATTATGGAAGAATGCTTAAAATGTATCTGCATTGAAAAAACGTGGAACCATAAACATTTATAGAAACAACGTTCAATTACATGCTAACATTAGACTAGAGACAACTAAAACATTCATAAAGATATAATTTTCGTTAAGTGTATAAATATAGCTCACTCTAGCGGCCGGCCCATACAAACAAGAACAAAAAACCATCGAGCGAACACACGTCCGAACAATCGACAAACTAAAATCGAACCTTCTCGCTTCCACTTCGGTTACAGCGAACGCGCTGCGTACTGAATCGGACTAAGAAGAAATACTACAAAAGTGTGATCTCATTCATGAAGAGGCAATATTAACAGTTTTGTAGCTCGCTACTTATAAAGAAAGTATACACTCCAAGAAGACACTGCGGCGAAACGTTCCATAGTGATGGATGCAACTACACGAAAAATTCAGTATGCAGTGCGCGCGCTAGCGTTAACTCGGGCCGGCTCAAAGAAAAATGTACCTTAACTTTAAACAAATTAGTGTCGGAATGCGACAGGGAACCCGCCAGTCCGTGTGCAACCAAGCGATCAACGATATATGCGTGTTTTAGAAATAATTATAAGGTAGTCGTTAACAAAATATCGAGTGATATAGGTTGGTGTCCATCGTCTTGGGAAGTCAATGAATCTGCAAAGAGAACGTGTATTGTTACTTACATATTATGTCTTTGTGTAAAGCGAGCGTTATTCTGGGTATATTTGAGATCAACAACAGGTACATACGCATAACTACATATATAACGTTATTTTTTATGCGAAACTTTAAAATTGTTTGTTCAGAAAAAGCAACTGAATCGATTCAAATCATTTTTACACCATGTTATATTTTTTCCCAAATACATTTAGAAATTGTTGCACTGTAGTTACTGAACGCGCACGGTATATCTTAGTACTAGTCATCGCACCGGGCTCGCCCGCCTGAGCGGATCGTGGACTATATTTTTGTTGGGAGAGGCAATTAGGATAACAAGCTCAAACTTTGTGGTTTTTCATAATACCTATTTGAAATTTTGTACATACGATTCTTTACATAAAGTACTGGACACGTGTTTTGAGTTTCGCATGAACAAAAAATAACGTGTAGGTATGCTACATATGCCACCTGTAATATACGATAACTCACAATGTCTTAAAGGCAATATGATGTATCCTGTTTTCTATTGACAAGCTGGTTCTATTATCAGAAACTCTTTAACAATCAAGGCTTTTAAAGGTATGAACAACAGCGCATTATTTCACATTGGAGTGGAATTAAGCAGAGCAAAAATATTGTATTGGATTTCATTGATAGCGGCCAGTGGATAGTATGATTTGATTTTGAAACCAAAACAAATTATTGCAAAGGAATATTTACTTTTATTATCTTGAAGAGAGAAGTAAATAAAGAAGAAGTAAGAAAACTGAAGTATTCACATCGGGTATAAAGGAGACTTCATCTTGGATGAACTTAAACTGTCGCTTTTCGCTGAGGGGGGTAATCGCGCTAAATAAAACCGTAGAAGTTCAACTCTTGTTCGTATCTAATTCAGTTAACGTTACGGTTTAGTTTCGATCACATTTCTTATCGCGCTAACGTTGTAACTTCGATTGAAGTATAATCAATGTATGAGTGACACATTTCGTCAGATATAAGAATTAATTAAATCTAATCGTTTAGACGTAAGTTTGTCAAATGGCAACGAAAAAGTGAGCTTTGTTTCAACTTTTACATTTGACAGCGGTCAAAATTGCGATCCAGTTTTGGTGTAACCATCTGTTAAAAGGTTAGCGCGATACGAAACATAAAAGTTATGTTTTGGTTGCGATCCAATTATGTTTTGGCTGAATTATTTTAGCGCGGACCAGTAGGCCTAGTACGAGTTTTCATTACGAAACTCGTTCGTCGATATCGAGCGCGTTTGACTCTGCGATTGGCCCGCTTCAAGGTCGTAAGAACTCTCAACCAATGAGAGCGCCAAACGCGCTCGATATCAACGATCGAGTTTCGTATTGAAAACTCATACTAGGCCTACTGGACTACTCTGTTTTAGAGTCCCTAGAAGTCTGTTATCAGTCGGACAGTGGGTGTGAGAGCGTACCTCTGCCGTGGCGGGAGGGTTGCGCGGCGGCGCGGGCTCCACACACAGCAGGCGCGGCTTGTCGTCGCGCGGCTCGTCTCCCGGCGCGGCCCCGCCGCTGCCCCCGAGCGACATCTCCGCCAGCGCGGAGAGAACACTGTCCATGCTCACAGCGGACCCGCTGTCGCCCTCGCCCTGGACAATACAATGCACATTTTTCAAGCACTTACATACGGAACCTGCGACAGGCAGGGTTTGATTCCCGCACGGGGGAAATATTTGTATGGCCTACAGGTAGTTTTTCCAGGTTTGGCTGTTTATGTATGAGTTTAAAAAATTGTAGACTCACCCACGATACAGGAGTAATAGGGATGTATCCAAGGTAAGAAAATCAAAAAGTAATTAGTCAGGTCTTATAGATAATAAAAAAAAAATTAAGACCCGTATTTTTTATTTTGTCGTAATTACCAAAAACTACTGAGATATAACGTATTAAAGTTACGGAGTGGGGGCTAATTACGTCACGCCGTGCTATATCTTGTACCACGGCATGACTTCATGTGACATTTCAAATCAATACTTATATCTTCCTAAGTAACTAAGTGAAAGAAAAAATAAGTGTTCAATATTTTTTATACTTAAATCTATCTGATGGACATTAAATATTTTTTAAGATACAAGCCAATTCCTAGTGAGGGAACAGTTTATTTTTAAAAACAAACACAAAGTGCAGCAAAGAACTCTGTAGAAGGAGTAAGATCTATAAGTTCCTAAATAAAGTTAGGAAATGATTAAACCAGACTTTTTTTTTTTTTTTTATAAATTATAAACCAGCGCTTGACCGCAATCCCGCCTGATGGTAAGCAGTGACGCGATCGTTGATGGTAAAGCGCGCTAGTTTATTAAGAGCCTATTCACTCTAGCCTTGACTACTTCAAAATGACGCTCTAAATAGTAATTTAAGTATTATTTAACTTGTAATTCTTATGTATAAACCAGGGATGTTAGAAAGCTCCGTAACCGTAACCGAAACTATCCGATATCAGATATAAAATAATATCGATAACCGTAACAGAGTCCCGAAAAGTTTCGGATAATATCGGATAGAGGCGGAGCCTATTGCGACACGTTATGAAAGGTTGTTTTGATCGGCCGAAACAAACGCGTATTTTTGTTTTCTTCTGTTGTCTACTTATCATACTATCAGTACCGGAAATAAATGGATAATCTATGCTAATATACAAAGCTGAAGAGTTTGTTTGTTTGAACGCGCTAATCTCAGTAACTACGGGTCCAATTTTCGGTTCTTTTGCGTTGGATAGCCCATTACTATAGGAAGACTTTAGGCTATATAACATCACGCAGCGACCAATAGGAGCGGAGTATAACTAACTCCACGTAAACGAAGTCGCTGGCGGCCGCTAGTCTGAAATAATTTCAGTCCAGTATAATAGTACTTTCTATATTCGTATCCGAAATTTCATATCCACAACATCCCTAGTATTAACTATTTAATATATACTATATCATCTAAAAAATTAACAGCTTATATGCAATATTCTTGTAATGCATTTAATTTATATTCATATTAATTTTAAAAATCAACAAAAACATTGGACTTAATTAAAAAATCTTCAACTCACCTTTTGCGGACTGGGCTTGAAGAAATGTAAATAACAGAAGCCACGGAATCCCTGAAAATTTTACCGAGATTAAAACTGGGAATTTGTCAATCAATATCTCCAAAGGCTCAAAATTATATTATAGTACAGTAGCCCTCACGTTTAATCGGTATAAACTGGCCTCGCATTCCACGGAAATTTCATTCTATCTAGGCCAATTAGGCTGCAGCTAACAGGCCGAAATGTAACATCGACATGTGGGCTCTTTTGTATTTTGCCAAAACACTGTAATATAGAGGAAACACTTACCTTCCAGACCATGATCTGTGGCTTGACTCCGCGTTCAGACAGCGCCTGTTTGAGATCACGTACTCTTGTATTCGGACTGATGTTAGATATCTGAATCAAAACGAAATATCTAAGATTAATTGAATCCTTAACGATACACTGCTACTAGGATAAAAAAGATGGCCGCGTTAGTTCGCTCTGTGTACCGACAAAATTAGAATTATGTTTAAAAAATAAAATATATAATTACATTATTTTTTATGTTAACAAAATGTCGCTTTGATGATAAAGCGTCATAATACTTGGTAATTTTTTTACTCATAAACGTTTTTCAATTAAATTAGTACATATGGATGCGTTAGTGCCACTAACGCGTCGAAAATGTAAAAAAACAAACTTAATAAAAAAAACCTAAAAGCCAAAGTCCACAGAAACAGTAATAACAACAACTGTATTTAGACAATTGTAACAAAGATGCTATCGCTACTAAGCACTTACGGAGAATGCGGTCCGTCGCGCAGGGAAGCGGTAGAGATCGCAATCCAACGAGGTGCACAGGTAACTCGCGCGAGTAGTAATAAATAAATTATATGGTTACCTTGACAGAGAAGTCGATATCAGGCCTCTGTCGCTTGGGGCGGCGTGGCTTTTCCTCCTTATCCTTACTGGCAGACTTGTGACTGTTACGCCGCCGCGCCGAGCGACGAGGCTTGCCGCCACCCTTGCCCTCCTCGCCTTCTGTCGTGTTGCCCTAGCGGAAGATGTGATTATAATGTGACGATTGATAATGCAGATCAATTCCAGCAAAAACCGGCCAAGAGCGTGTCACGCTCAGTGTAGGGTTCCGTAGATTCCCGTCCGTCACAATAAGTGCCCCCACTTAAGAGTTAAAAAAATCGGCTATTTGTTACATTCAGTTCACATACTAAGTACGGAATAAGGTGTGATTATTAGTCGTGGTGGCCTAGTGGTTAAAACACCAGCCTCTCAAGTACGAGTGCGCGGGTTCGATTCCAGGTCAGGCAAGTACCAATGTAACATTTCTAAAGTTATATGTACTTTCTAAGTATGTCTTGGACACCAATGACTGAAGGTGAAGGAAAACATCTTGAGGAAACCTGGACTTTAGACTGAAATCGCCAACCCGCATTGAGCAAGCGTGATGATTACGCTCAATCCTCTGTATGAGAGGAGACCTGTGCCCAGCAGTGGGACGATAAAAAAGGTTGATAATGAATGAATGATGATTATGTGCCTATTGGTAATGCAGGTCAAAAGAGTTCCAGCAAAAACCGGCCACTAGCGTCTCACGCTCATTGTAGGGTTTCGTAGTTACCCGTCCCTGACAGTAAGTGCCGCAAGAGTAAAAAAACTGCTATTTGTTACGTTCAGTTTACATACTAAGTTCGGAATCCATCAAACGGACCCACAGAGGTCAGGACGGTGAAAACTAAAGAAAAAGTTATAGATTCCAAATATTCTACAGTTCATACCCCCCGTCCTTACCCCCATTAACTAGAGTAAAAGTTAAACAACGCGAAGTAGCCCTAAGTACAGCACCATCTCTCGAGAAAATGGGTTACTAATTTACGCAAACTAGACGGGTTATGAATGTTGGATTTTCGGTGGTAGTTTTGGATTACGTAAACCGAATTTAATGATTCTTTTATTTGAAAGATACGTTCATGATAATTAAATATGTAAATTAATATTTAAAAAAAATGCTTGCGAAACTATTGAACCATCAAGTTCAAAATATTTTTTCTTGAAAGTATTTATAAAGTTCTATGTTTGAGAGTTTGGGGCATTTTTTTTCTATTGGAGGTATTATTTCAGAAAATATTAACATTAAAAAATAATTATAGTAAACTGTTATTCATACATTCTGAACATAAAACCTTATGTTAACATTGGCGTGAAATAACTACAGCAATTAAACGCTAGTGAAGTGACATTACTGTCTGGACAACAATTTAAGCGTCTTCAAAGGCTAGAGTGAATAGGCTCTTAATAAACTAGCGCGCTTTACCATCAACGATTACATCACTACTTATCAGGCGGGATTGCGGTCAAGTACTAGTTTTTAATTATAAAAATAAAATCTATACAGCTGTGGTGAGGACAGGTCTCACGGTTAAAAATGGGTGGGTAATAGATATTGTTTCTATCGGGGACAAAACCTTAATAAAGCTGTAGAGGTCTGTGTAGGGATAAAACAATACTAGTAAAAACAAGTAAATACTCAATACCTTTGACCGATACCAAGTATTTTTAGTACTCGATACTTTGAAATTAAGTACCTAAGTATGTATCGGTTAAAAGTACTCATAAGAGTATTTGCCAAACCAAAGTCATTATTTCATTTTAACATTGATTATAAAATTAAAAGTTTTTGAACGCATTCATTTTTTGCTTGTTTTTCTTAGTTTTGTGTAGTTGGCCAGCTTGTTTGTCTATGCCCCAAAAAAACAAGTCAGCCCACGCTACCCCCGCCATAATTTGTCATTATGGTCATAGAGTAATTTCGATACCGAGTAAGTATCGATAATTGACGTCCGATACAGTATCGAGTAAAGTATGACCTCCATGGTATTGTTTCATCCCTAGGTCTGTGGCCAGCAGTGGGTCAAGTTGGTGTGTATCCAGTGGCGTAACTACAACGTTCGAGGCTCGTGAAAAAATTCTACGGATGGGCCCCCCTATTACAAAAATCAAAACATTTTTCTATTTATTGTGTATGTGTTATAATTATGATAAATGTTGGGAATTGATATTTTCATCTGACCGGGGGCCCCTTCCGGCTGGGGGCCCGTGGCATTTTGCCGACTTGCCACCCTGTAGTTACGCCACTGTGTGTATCAGATATCTGCAGCTAGTTACCTCTCCCTCGCTTTGACTCTTGTGCGAGCGCGTACGTCTCCGCAGACGGCGCGGTCGTTGCGCCGCGCGTTCCTCCACGTCTGTGTCCACTTCCTTCAGGGTGCACGCACGACCAGCACTGTGGATATAATTGACATTTAAATATACAATGGAGCAGATTCTCTTGTTTAAGCGATTCACACACGGCACCGCGTACCGCCGCGGACGGCTAACTAAATAGTACCCCGCTCGGCCGCATGGTCGGGTGGTGTATGTGTTAGGCACTAATTTTTTAGATTTAATAGAGGTCAATGCCAAATGAGATCCGTTTCACCGCCTACCGAGGCGATAAATAAATAAATATAAACGGACAAATCACACAGATTGAGCTAGCCCCAAAGTAAGCTTGAGACTTGTGTTATGGGATACTAACTCAACGATACTATATTTTATAATAGATACATAAATAGATAAACATCCAAGACCCAGGCCAATCAGGAAAAGATCGTTTTCCATCATGACCTGGCCGGGGATCGAACCCGGGGCCCCATGTTGCAGACAGGCGTGTTGACCGCTGCGCCACGGAGGACGACAAATGTTGATGTACGGTGCCGTGTGTGAATCACCTTACAAACCAAAGTAATTTTAAGCTAAGTGCATATTTTTCTTTCCATTTCGTTAAGAAAAGGATAGGAGATAACATTTTAGTGTAATCCTGTCAAATTAAGATTTTCCGTAGACAGTTTAGACGCGATTATAAACATGGCGAACAAAAATACGTGACTTAGGTACATTAGGTGCAGACTAATGTGACAGGTCTAAACTAACATTTTATTTTGTCCTTTTCTTAATGTAATAGAAAGAAAAAGATGCATTGAAGTTAAATTTAATTTAGTTTATGAACAAGTGAATTGGGGCCAATATATTGGCAAAGTGTTAATAAATATAATTATTTGTTATTTTTTATGCATGGTAAAAAATGAGTCAGTTTGACATGGTTAGACTGTCTGCAAATATTGTATGTCATATATAGAATCTATATATCGGAATCCAGAATTGTACTGAAGAAAGTTCATAGATGGAAACATACCCTGTAACTAGTTATATCTTTATACCATATGGCATATCGCGTGACTTGAACGAAGTCGTGATTTTTCAGACAATCAGCATAAGGTATACAATAACACTAGTAGAAAATATTACACAACCAAATTATAATAAAATTAGCGTATTTTGAACTCTGGTACCCAAAGTAAGATTTAACTTGTATCTAAAATATGTAACGGGTACTTACAGCATCTCAATCTCACGCAGCTGTCCGAGTATAGGCATGAGTTCGAGCCGACGGTTGGACAATAGATGCCAAAGAATGCCCACCGGTCGCTGGCTCATGCGTTGAGTAGATATCACCTAGAGAGATGCACTTTTGGTTAATGTTCTGCAAGCTTGGTAGGAGTAGGTACTTACAGGTCTCCCAAAGTGATAATGCGCATAGAAATCTTCGTCACTGGTCGGCAACGGTCGTATTCCCCGAGCGTGGTGCACTTATCCACTTTTTATGCACTTAACCACTCTATATACACATCTTCTTCCGAACGCTCGGGGAATACGACCGTTGCCGAACATACACGAAGATTTCTATGCGCATTATCACTTTGGGAGACCTGTACAAGTTGGTGCGTACGGTAGTACGAACGACAACAGGTCAAGCTACCCGAAACTGACAAATATTCCCAATCAACCTTGAGCCTTAATGTTTTAGAGATAAAGTTGAAAATCGAACAGATGGTAGTAGCTTTATGCGCTGTCGTCTATACGTAACATACGACTTCGTTACTTTAAATTAAATTACTACAGAAAGAACTATATTGAGGCCAAAACGCAAAAATGGTCTAGATAGAATTGTCTTAACCTAAAATGGTTCCTAAACTAAAATTATTCTGATTTTAAATAATTGTAAGTAATGGGTACCTAAACTAAAGGCATAGACTTTGTTCCTTTAAATTAAATTACTACAGAAAGAACTATATGAGGCCAAAACGCAAAAATGGTCTAGATAGAATGGTTTTAACCTAAAATGGTACCTAAACTAAAATTATTCTGATTTTAAATAATTGTAAGTAATGGGTACCTAAAGTAAAGGCTGGTTTACACGGTGCAATTTAATTGCCTATGGCATACCATAAAATTGATGCAACAAATGATTTGCATCATCTAAATGGTGTTTAGACAATGCAACTTTTATTGTTGCTTCAACTTAATTGAAGCCATAGGCAATTAAATTGCACAGTGTATTTCAGTCTTTATCCTTCGGACTGTGGTTAGTGAAGTGCCTATAATTGGTTTATTTAAAATTAATGCTTGGATTTTGACCAGAAAAGAGTTTTTCGTGCAAGTTAACTTTTAAGTGATTATATTTGCATGAAAAAGATTATATAAAATTAAAAAATATATAAAATTTCTAAACATACCTGAGTTGGTGTGATAATAATATCGATGGGGACATCATGTGGTCCAAACAGATCAGCGGGCAGGGTGTCGAACACCTACAATAGAATAATACGAATTACTATGACGTCAAAAACAAACTCAAACTCAAACTCAAACTCAAACTCATTTATTGCGAAAATGGGTATAGGTAAATGGGTATCGATACATAAAATAGTTTGGCACCTCCATAATCCGCCTGACGGCATGCAATTTTAATTAGTGTTTTTCTCTACTAATTGTGCAATTACTATAATCATCTAAATTTCATTAATACATTCGAAACAAAATAAATTAAAACAAAAATAAAAAAAAAAAAAAAAAGGAAAAGGAAGTCAAAAAATAACAAATGTCAGGAAATTTCGTCATGGACAGGTCAATTGAAAAATTATAAATATGTCAAAAAACAAATAACCACCAATTAAAAACAATTCAAGTCAATAACAAAATACAATAATGTCATCTCTCTTTACCTATTAGATTGCATGTCATTTATAAATTCGTTCACACTGTAATAGGCCTTTTCCACCAGTAATTTTTTAACTTTATGTTTAAATATATTATAGTTTATGCTTTCTAATATTTCTTTTGGTAGGTGATTATAAACGCGTGGCGCCATACAGAGTATACTATTTTTCATAAATGCACTTTTGTGTTGAGGACAGTTAACTTTTAAATTATGACGTTTACTTTTATAACTTTCGTACATCGCCAAATTATATCTGACAAACATCGCCAACTCATTTATGTACAGACACGGTACTGTCAATATTTTTAATTTTTTAAAATATGGTCTACAGCTATCCATTTGATCGAGTTTGCACATTGCCCTTATGCACTTTTTTTGTGCTTTGAAAATTTGCTCTTTTTCAGTACAGTTTCCCCAGAATATGATTCCGTATCTTAAAATACTTTCAACGTTCCCATAATATGCTGCAATAATACAATCTAATACAATCTGCTACATTCATTTACACCTGTTTACACCATCACTAGGCGACACTTAAACGTAATAGCTAAATAAAACTGATCGATTTTCAAAGCTCGGCCTAATGACGAGAGTTCAAAATCCCACAAGGCAAAAAATGTTTGGCATTACATTTACGGGGTCGCCTAAAGTTAGTGAAAACATATATAATACTAATATAATAAAAATACATACAAGGCCTTCATTAATTATTTGGCGATACTTCACGAGTTTCACGATATTATGTGAACAAAAAATTAATTTTTTTTTTTTTTTTCTAAAAATGTTAATAACTACAATCCTTGTGACTCGTGCACATTGATCAGTGACCGCTAAGTAAATTAGATGATATTTTTTTTACTATAGACAATCATTTTATACCATCTTATTTTAACTTTATATGAAACCCGAATATAGTTTGTTTAGAAATTGTTGCAGTGTGGTTGCCGAGCGCGCTACACAGCTGGCGATAGAACATAGTGCTAGCACAGTGAGACAGGGGTACCCAGCGCCGCGTCGCCACAAGCGCGGGCGAGCGGTACGTTCACCATATTTTTTGTTGGGACAACCAAGTAAGATAAGAAGCTCATAACTTTGTGTGTCTACCTTAAAAATATTGGACACGTGTTTCGGGTTTCGCATAAATAAAAAAATAATGTTGTATATAGCAGAAAGACACCTGCGGCCGTTCTCAATTAAATTGCTATAAGAGCAGAAGAATGATAATGATTTCCAGATTTTCATTATTCTGAACAGTTTCGACAGCTAATTGAAAAGACTTGTTATGGAGAAGATATATTATTAGAAATTATCAAGATATGTGACGAGTGTGTGTCGTGTTAATGATGAAGTAATATAACAAAGATACCGAATTAATGCTTATTATACTTGTTATCTGAATAAGACGTTTTCAGATGTAAGCAAATACACCACACTCATACACACTGCTCTGGGGAAGTTTACCCAAGAAATATCATAAATATACATAGATGTAGTGCTACATGGATCTATTGGCGCCTAAACATCATTGTACTAGCGTCATAATAACATTTCGATACTTTCATTTTCAAAGCAAAAACAGTGCTTTGGAGTTGGTGCTCCATATAAGCATTTTTTTCAGGGGATTCTTGAAACTGTATATTTTTATATGTTACTTAAGGAAAATTCTAAAATACCGTTGTTAGATAATATCATAAGTTAGTATTTTTGATAATGAAGACTTTTTTTTTCTAAAAACAAAAAAAAAATACTAAATGTGGAATTGACAAACTGAACTAAATGTAATATCATTGCATCTTATTCTTTTTATCGATAAAGAAAAGGACAGAAGATAAATACCGTTTAGTCCTGTCAAATTAGCGCCTGACATCAATTGGCCTATTTTTGGTCGCCATGTTTTTAATCACGTCTAAACTTTCTATAGAATATAAAATCAAAATTTAAAAAAATATATATTTTCTGTCCTTTTCTTAATGAAATAGAAACAAAAAGATGAACTGAACTTAAATTTACGTTTGTAAACAAAGGAATCTGCGTCATTGTATTGACAAAACAATATGGCGGTGTTAGTTCAGATTATGACCACGCGCCAAAAGATCTTTGTAGCGTTGTTACGTTAGTACTATTCAGATACGGTCCTTTTAGCAGCAGTTATCGGTTATTTGTCGACTGCATGATCGCTGGCATCGCGTTCTATAAAATCATGCGTAAAAAAAATGTAGCGTATTCCGCAAATGAATGCATAATTAATAACAGACTACAAACGCCGGCTGCCTTTACAACCCATTTACATGTTGTGATACAGTTTTCAACAAGTCTGGTAAAACAAGTTTTATGTAGTTTCGGATTTGTCAATTTTGACAAGTGTTCTAACGTTTGTGTACAAGAAGTTTTCACAATTTGTTTTAGGTAAAACTCTAAACGAAAACTATGGTCAAAACATGTACATGATAGATGTTTTGAAAAATCTATAAAGCTTTAGTGTTAACTTGGAGCGAGTACCGTATCTGTTATGGCCCGGATAAATGCAATTCAGTTATTTTGTGATAAGTATATTGAACGTAAATTGTCCAAAATATCATTATTACCTGGCAATCGTGTACAGTAGTGGCGACCACCGTGTTAGGCTTGATGGCTTTCATGTGCATCATCAGACCGAACTCCAGGTCGCCGTAGCCTACAATAAAATTAATACAATACATATAAAATTTCAGAGAGATAATTTCATGAGAAGGGACATGTGTTTTAATTCAAACCTACAATTCATTTGAAATACTTAAACATTGTTTTCAGCTTGTTAGAAAGATTTTGAATGCTATTCCGTTGGCATAAGGCTGTCACTAAAAATAAAACAATCTGTTACAATACTAAGTATTTTCTGCAGCTGCCGTTTCTCATGCCACCAACACAATAGAAGTCAAAATCGATTGAAAAGAGGGTAAAAAGGTTTATTTCAATGTCAAATCTTATACCGAATACTCGTATAGTTAAGTAAAACTTATTAATCATTGGTATCGAATAAATAATTACAGCAACAGATTCATATAATTGCAGACTTTTACGAGACATTAAATAAAATTGGAATATCTATACTAAATTTATGCTATAAATACTATAGTTTATGCTAAAATCAAGTAAAAAAAAAAAGTAAGAGAATATAAAATAATCTTACCTCTCCCTTTGCCGATGCGGTATCCTTCCTTGGACACGGCGACCGACCCCATGACGACCAAATCAAGCGAAACGGAATCTTCTATGCCTGATGATAAAACAGTCATTTTATTTACTATGAACAATGAACCGAGGAGCAATTCTCGTAATTTTAATAACGTTCACAGCCTTATCAGTCTCAAAATTTTTGAAATTTGTGTTACATAAATTGAACTCCAGTTGAGCGTCTTCCCTGACAATGGAAACTCCTACAAAATATTATTAGCCCACTAAGAGACGTTAGATTGATAGCGAGTTTGTGAAGTGTTTTGTGAGTGTCAGGTTAGAAATCATCATTCGAAAGAAAATCATTTAGTATATTCATTTATGCTGCTGATCCTAGCGTTTGACATAAGAAGCATGTTGTAAAATCATTATTATTATTTATATCCAACTGTGTTCGAATTTAGGGGCCAGGGGGCACAATTACTCAATAACGCTTATGTAAAAAAAAAAAATAATCCCGAGAATAGTAAAAAGTTTTGTATCTACTTATATCTAAAATTTCGGTTTAAAGGATTTTATGTAACAGGTAATACGGGTGCCCACAACTCCACAATAATGCGGCTTATTTTGCGTATAGGAAGGATTTTATGTAACAAACAGCATTTTACCTATTCCGTGTAGTTCGTCGTATAGTAGATAAAAGGTTTTCATAAACACAAGAACGTTCACCTCACCCCTTGGAAAGATGCCAATTCATGTAAAGGTCAATTTCCTATAAAATGGACTTTCGCGCTTATGTACTACTGCAGAAAGCCTTATTTGCTTTCATTTCTCTAATAACATTTATATCAAATAGTTAAGTAGATGTGGCTATATACAAATGTCCGTACACATTTAGCAAGGTCGCCCATCTCGCAATATCATTGACGAACTTAGCATGAAATCGTAGCTCTGAAACCTTTCTCGGAAGGTAATATTTTTAAATCACATAACTGTGTGGGATTTCAGCGAGCCTAAACTATTTTAAGAAGTGTTTCACAGTTCATTTTTTTTTTAATATTATTTTTTGATAAATATAAATGGGGTATTGCATAGTATACTTATAGAATCAATGAGCATTTCATAAAAATAAATAATAAACAGACATTTTTTGCTGAAGCAAGGTCAAGTCTGAACAAAAGAGACCAGTCGATACTACGCACCTGTTTACTGATGATGTCATACTAGTACTACAGTAAGTCTGTTCGCTAGTCCGAATAATAATTAATATGACAATCTTTGAATTTATCGACAGGTAATAAGCCGCGGTGAAAGCGTATGCGGAGGGAAATCAGTATGCTTTTTTGATTGTGGCTACTAAACAGACTACCGAAGGCATGGCCATCTTTCTAGACTTTCCAGCTCATGGTCGTTCACATAAAAGTATAACTACAACAAGTGCTTCGAAAATCCTGTGCGAAGCAAAATCGTCGCCAAAAAAACTAAACAAGGAGTTGGCCACACATCTGCTCATATTTCTAGAATGATGAAAACTTCTCTAAAAATGACTTATTTCTATATACGAGACATACAATAAAAAAAAAAATTGAATACTACAAAATGCACAATGGGTGACCTTAATACTTATTCAATACTCAAACGTCTTTGCATTAATAATGTGTACTTAGGTGGTAACTTATTTGGTGGTGGGTGTGTTGGTTAATTTATAGCCTCTTTGAATTGAATAAACTTGAACAACTCCACGGGTGGCGACTAAGATGTATTCAAGTGGGCAGTCACTCTCACTACCAGCTTTCTGCCTGGAGGAGTATACTTTTACCAGGCCATTAACTATTCTAAAATATCGTGACAATACAAAGAAACATTATTATGAAATAAGTTGGCGAAAACGCTTTGTGTACTACGAAAGAAAAACTGACTTTTAAAAACACTAGCATGGGGTTGAAATTGAAATAAATCGGTAATAAATCACTACTATATTTTCAAAGTAATTGACTTACCAATCGGTTTGCCATAGGACTCCATTCCGTTACGCGAGACGGCCTTCCTAATGGCTGCCGGGCCGGTCTCACCCTCAGGCAGCTCAAGGCGGTTGAGGAACCCTTTCTGCAGACGAGGCACCGGAACGTAGAGGGTCTTTTGTTGCTCCAAGCATAGAACTCTGGGGATTACAGGTTCTTTTATAGTGTAGCCAAAATCAGATCTAAAATCGCCATCTTGTACTGTCAATATAATTTCTTAGTTGGACCGAGCAAGGATAGATGCATGAAGGATTTTTAAAATTATTGCTAGTTTAAAGTTCCATAGCCATTTTTTATACTTTTTAGAAGGTAAACTGCAGAAGGGCATTTCGAGACGATGGCGCAGACTTCCTTGTTCACAAACTAAACTGATATTATTTTGTCTTTATTTCTTAATAAAATAGAGGGAATAAACTTACAGACGACAGCACAGAAATCTGACAGATTGTAGTGGCTTGATGCGCTACAATGTGTCAGATTTTTTTATTAGATTGCAACTTTATCGCTAAAGCAATTGCTTTGAGAGCCCTAATTAAAGGGTGCCAGTGTTCGTATAAATGTCCATTAAATATCTTCTAAAATTACGATACTACCTTAATTTAATAATATTATAAAAGTCGAAGTATAACACTTCAATGCAGAGTCTTTTAGTGATTTTTGATACATATATTTCTCAGAAAATATATTACTACTCAATGTTTTATATAATAACAACAGCTGGTAATAAAAAATGCTAATGCCACGGAGGAATCTTGAAGCGAAGCTCCAGATCGCCCTACCTCTAAATCCTCTAATCTGACCAATGGTTTCGAAACTCACGGATGACAAACATACCATTGATTTCATTGATTAATCGAAACGAATCCTTTACAAAGCAAAACTAATCGAAGGATGAATTAGGTGAACAATTGCTTGTAACAAATTGAAGTGTTTATGAGAGATACATTGATCAGAACAGAATCTAGACAATCAAAGTGATCTCGAATTACATAAACTGTTTTTTACAACTTGGTCCAAAGGTCCACCACATTTTATCAGTCCATATCGCATCCACTTCCAAGACGCTGGCCTCTTCTCAGTGAGGAGTGTGCCGTAATGCCGCAGGCTCAGTGCCAGTTGGTGGATGTCTCATGTCTCAGATTTTTTTGGTCTAGGATATTTCTCATTATTCTTTCCTTCACCGTTTATAGAACAGTAATGAAATAAAGTGACTGCATGGGTTTAAACTCACGACCGACAACTCTCTGCACGGAATTTTCTATAAAGGTACGAGGCATGCCTTTTAAGTGTTTCAGTAAAAATAAACTAGGCCTTGAGAGTTTTGGCGGGAAAGTCAAGCTGAGTGTCACGCTCATTTTTCATTGGACTTTTATAATTATTTAGTGTTGTTTACTAAAGAACAGTGAAATATCGCAGCATAGTGGCCACATCATGACTTTGTCTCAAACCTCCATCGTAAGAAGAGTCACGCGGCCGTCTTTTTCGACATTGAACAATTCATTACGTGACACTGGCTAAATGCACAAATCGTGCGAAGCCATAAAAGAAAGAAAGAAAGAACTAGGCCTTGCATAGTCCAAAGTTTTATCAACAATGTAATACAAAAAGTGTCTGTCACTTTTTACAGTAAATACCTACCAATTAAACAACGCGTTACATATTCATACTGATAATCAATGATACGTAAAGCAATCATCAGGATATACATAGTTAAATACCGATTGTGTAAGATGTACTTTACAATTTAACAACTACATATTGTTACAAATGCACCTTATGTCGAGTGCATAAGGTTCAATATCGCGTGACATGCAGTGCATAACTTTTAAGCTCTGTAACTTGAGACCTAGACATTTTCTAGGTGTAATATAAAAACGCATTCCTAGACTTAAGGTGGCCTATCGAATGGTACAGGTTTCATCAATTTTGTCAACTAAGTGACGACATCGAAATTTCTAGAAGCCCGTTTCCGGGAATTACCGTAGGTACCTAGTGAATGTACTCGAAGTTATGCGCTATTATTATTACGTCTAGACGATTCTGGAATGTTCGATCAGCTGGCCTATATATAGCGCCGTGACGCCGGCGCCCAGTCAGTCTGCACTTGACTAGCGATACGAAAACAGCGACAATTAAGAAGCGATCTTTGAGAATACCCACTGCGATAACTGTAACAAGAACAGTGAGTACTACGTGAAGTAACATCTGTAGTGTTATTGCGTGTTTACATTATGGACTTCGTGGACGTAAGTAAGGACTTCGGTGCGACGTCAGCAACATTCTACTTGTCATTGCCTACAATCGACTGTACCTTCGTTGCCTATAAACTTCGTAACCCTTAACCGGTATTTTAGTACCCCTAGCCCGTAACAATTGGTGTCAGAAGCGGAATGCCGGTCACGCCAAGGGAAGACGAAAGAGTTCGCACGCGACGACAAGCAGCGATGGATTTGGCGCGTCAAGAGGAAGAATCGCTTAGTGTCCCTGCACCCATAGACGATGCGGCCGTCGTAACACCGACGAATGTGAGTGCGCCTAGTACCACCACTATTCCCGGAACCAGCGGATGCGATTTATCGGCATTACTGGCTCACTTGACGGCGCAAATAAGGCTGAGCATAACAGAATCCCAGGCAGAAACCCAGGCACAGATAAAACAATCCCAGGCAGAAACCCAGGCACAAATCATTAAAAGTGTAGCAGAATCCCAGGCAAAATCCCAGCAATTAGTATTAGAACTTAATGAAAAGTGGGAAACAACCAAAGAAGAGGTCAACGAGCTTAAAATAAAAACAGCACAACAAGATGCCCGCATGGACCAGCAAGAAGCTCGTATAGAGAAATTAGACAATACGATCATGGAGTTTGGGAAAGAAATAGAAAGAGTACAAAAAGGAGGTATTAAAGGTGTGATACCTGTACCCAATGCTTTGCCGACGTTCCAAGTACCTCATTTTGACGGAACAACGTCATGGGTGGCCTTCCGTCTACAGTTTGAAAAGGTCGCAAAAGGCAATAATTGGGACGACGATCAAGCTGTAACGGCCCTTATGCTTGCTTTGCGTGGTGATGCCGTACGAATTCTCGAGAATATTTCCGGCGATTGCAACACCCTAGCCTGTCTGCTAGAAGCGTTGGAGACTAGATATGGAGAGAAACACCTCGAACATGTCTACAGGGCCCAACTCCGCGACCGCACACAGAAGAGCAATGAGGGTCTGCAACAGTGGGCAACGGAAATAGAACGTATGGTTCGGAAGGCGTATGCATCAACACCGGGACTGATTGACGCTACTACTCTGCGATTCTTTACTGATGGGATTCGAGATGCAGAAGTCAGAGCTGCAGTACGTCTGGGTCACCATCAGACCCTGAAGGCAGCCTTGACACATGCTCTGGAGGTGGAAGCAGTACGCCAAGATGTCCAACAACACGACCGTATTCGTCAAGTAACCGTACAAATAAAAGCCCGTCGAGGACCAACTTGTTATGAGTGCGGCGAAAAGGGGCACATTCGAATCGATTGTCCCAGGAAGGCTAAGGGAAGAAGTACTTCTTGGGCACGTAAAGACGCAGAGGTGTTGCTGTGGCGCAAGCGCGACGCCAAGGTCGAGCCCGAGCGCCCGAGCGAGCGCGTCGATTGGCGCGAGCGGAGCGATCGGAGTGGGCGCCGCGAGCGACCCGCTGAACGAGAGTGGGTACGTGTCAAGGACCGGGAACGCGAACGCTCCGGCAAGCGAGAACAAGAGCGCGAGCGGTCGCGCGGAAACTCGTGGAGTGCGGCGGAAGCAAGGCGGGACAAGGAAGTCGAGGACGAGGCGCGTAAGAAGAAGCGCCTCGAGAAAAAGGCAAAACAAAAGGTCCGCCGCCGCCAGATTACTTCAGGTAGTAAGGACCGAGGTGAAGAACGCAAACAGGAAAATGCACAGAAGGAAGATAGCGTCTTGAGGACAGTAATTGAATGGAAGAAACGTGGCCAGAGGCCCGCTTGGAGTGAAATATCAGCGCTTAGTCCAACAGCAAAAAGTTACTGGGCTCAATGGGACAGCCTGATAATTGATAATGGAGTTATGAAGAGGAAATGGGAATCACCCAGTGGACAGGAGGTCACCTTACAGATAGTTGTCCCCTGCGATAAAGTCGCATCAGTGCTAAAGCAGGTGCACGACGGAGTATCCGGAGGACATCTAGGAGTGAAGAAAACCTTGGAGAAGGTGAGAAAAAGATTTTATTGGGTGCATTGTCGCGAAGACGTAGAGGACTGGTGTAGGAAATGTGTAGCCTGCTCCTCAGTAAAGGGACCGCAATCGAGAGCCAGAGGTCGGCTGAAAGTGTACAATGTTGGTGCACCATGGGAAAGAGTTGCTGTCGATATAGCTGGGCCATTCCCTATTACTGAAGAAGGGAATAGGTATATCATCGTCATGCAAGACTATTTCAGCAAATGGCCAGAAGCTTTTGCAGTACCCAACCAAGAAGCTCATACCGTTGCCAAAAAGCTAGTTCACGAGGTGTTCTGTCGTTTTGGCGTCCCCTTGGAGTTGCACTCTGACCAGGGTAGAAACTTCGAGTCTTCACTGTTCCGAGAGGTTTGCCAACTACTTGGGATACATAAGACTCGTACAACACCATATCACCCTCAGTCAGATGGAATGGTCGAAAGATTCAACCAGACGCTAGAGAATCATTTGGCCAAAGTAGTGGAAGAACACCAGAGGGACTGGGACCAATACATTCCACTCTTCTTAATGTCATACCGCTCTGCAACACATGATAGCACAAATTGTACACCGGCGAAAGTCAACTTCGGCCGAGAAATTAGATTACCCATAGATGCATTAACCGGAACACCCCCCGATACCCCTATCCTAGCCGTCGACTATGTAGCCGACCTACGACGTAAATTAGATGGAATACATGAGCTAGTGAGAGAGAATGGTCTAAAAACCAGCGAGAAAATGAAGATCAGATACGACCGCAAAGCTAACGTGCCTGGATTTGAAGAGGGAACTTTGGTATGGTTACATAATCCCATTAGGAGAAAAGGAAAGGGTCCGAAATTTCAAGCCAAATGGGAGGGTCCGTACACGATAGTAACCAGGATAAACGATGTCACCTACCGGATTAAGAAAGGACCTAGAGGGAAGCTGAAGATCGTACACGTAGACCGCCTAGCCCGCTATTATGGATCAAATCATGCTCGGGACGAGCACGACTAAGAAGGGGGCAATGTTACAAATGCACCTTATGTCGAGTGCATAAGGTTCAATATCGCGTGACATGCAGTGCATAACTTTTAAGCTCTGTAACTTGAGACCTAGACATTTTCTAGGTGTAATATAAAAACGCATTCCTAGACTTAAGGTGGCCTATCGAATGGTACAGGTTTCATCAATTTTGTCAACTAAGTGACGACATCGAAATTTCTAGAAGCCCGTTTCCGGGAATTACCGTAGGTACCTAGTGAATGTACTCGAAGTTATGCGCTATTATTATTACGTCTAGACGATTCTGGAATGTTCGATCAGCTGGCCTATATATAGCGCCGTGACGCCGGCGCCCAGTCAGTCTGCACTTGACTAGCGATACGAAAACAGCGACAATTAAGAAGCGATCTTTGAGAATACCCACTGCGATAACTGTAACAAGAACAGTGAGTACTACGTGAAGTAACATCTGTAGTGTTATTGCGTGTTTACATTATGGACTTCGTGGACGTAAGTAAGGACTTCGGTGCGACGTCAGCAACATTCTACTTGTCATTGCCTACAATCGACTGTACCTTCGTTGCCTATAAACTTCGTAACCCTTAACCGGTATTTTAGTACCCCTAGCCCGTAACAATATTATAAATAAGAACGTTCTGTGATTGTTTCACTCAAAAAGTTGCTTTAAAGAGAAAAATAAAGTTAATAAGAAAAAAATAAAGAAATAAATGCTACTACTTCACTACTCTTAGGTCCGTATTCCAGAAGGAAACTCAAGCATTGATCTCTCTTTAAAGATTACTTAAAACATTTCAACCAATCAAATAGCTTCAAACTAGATTTAAGTAAAGCTCGAGTTTTGCGGACCTTAATCCATACTAATATTGTGAATGGGAAGTATGTGTTTGTTTGATTGTCCGTGTTTCACGGCAAAATAGAGCAACTTGATTTTTTAAGTGGCGATAGTTGAAGGAATGGAGCGATATAGGCTATTTTTTCTCTTTCTAAAATTGTAGTGGAAGTTTGTATGGAGCATACCGCAATTTTGAAGGTAGAAAAGCTAAACACAACAATTTTATGCGGACTATTTGTGACTAAAAAGTTTGTGCATTATTTTTTACCCATTTTCAAGGTTGGAAGCTAACAATTTGTACACATATTCTGTGTACCCCAGTCCCTAAAATAGGGGACGGAAATTTGAAAACAGGGAACTAAAACAAACTAGGTAACATTTTTATTATTTAAAAAATATATAAATTAGCTGCAAGTTTTCCGAAAAAAGCTAATACCAACGTTTTTTAAACTCCCGATTAAGTCTCATGCTGGTTGGCTGACCCTTATAATGCCTTATCATACGAAGCAATACTTACACAGGTTAATATGACGTGTGGTCAAAATCAGAACTAGTTTCGACATCTTGTTTTTCAAAACATTTCACAAAACGAATGCACATATCAAAGTTTTTCGAGAAGGATCCGTGAAAATAGACAAAAGTTATAAGAGACTTTTTGATTTCACTGTACAGACGACCTGTTCTTGTCCGTACAATTCGTAATTTTACTGTATTGAATATGTTTCCAAACCTGATGCCTATTGGTGCGACTGCAACGAGAACAACTGGGTTTGACAAACATCGAGTTACAAGTCAGCACTGCTCTGGCAGACAATGTAGAAGTGGCGAAAGAAGAAAAGCACGATTGCCAATGCCCTAGAAAGTTGCCCTGTGCAGTCTTTAAAATATCGGCCGCTAGTCAGCTGTCAGTCAAGTAAATAGCCAGTTACTGTTTCACGACGCTCGTTTTATAATGCAAACCTCGCTAAATAGTACTGGAAATAACTAGTAATCACGTGAAAGTGGATACGCTTTGTTGAATAAGATTAACTATCGTATTTATAAACACACGAAATTATTTTACCTTTCAGCTGATGATACATGCCAAAAATAATACTTTTCTCTTGCTTTTTCTGTACATTTCACGCCTCGACAATTAATATTTCAACATATTTTATTTTAGTTCTTTTAACTTAGTAGATTGCTACAGAGTTTTTGTTAAGCAACTTTTCCTTCCAATAGGAAGAGGCGAAGAAGTTTTGGGCATTGTTTTGTGTAATTTTGAAGTTCAGTTTGAGTGTCCATTGTGCACCACTGTGCCACCATTACTTACGATAAGCACACTATACAAGAGTTTTTACCCATTAAGACTTAAGCGTGAGTACGAAACAAAAATTATTTAAAAGCCTGAATACATTGGATATTTTTATCAATTTCAAAACAATGTAGAAGTTTTTACCCATAAAGACTTAAGCGTGAGTTCGAAATAAAAATGATTTAAAAGCCTGAATACATTGGTGGACATTTTTATCAATTCCAAAACAATGTAGAAAATATGGGTTGATATTATCTGATTTTTTAATGGGCCTGGTTAATATGTACCTTGATCACGCCTTATTGAAAGTGGATGGTAGAGCTATGATTTTTTTATGGAACAAGCTTGACCCAGAAGTTCCTTGTTCACACTGTTGACAGACGGGTTAGATGTGGACGCTGTCTGAGGGTTCACTTTGGCCTTGCACTTAAAAAATATGAACACTAAAATTACATAACCGTATACTGTCTTTAAATAATCATACCTCAAAAACGTAATATACAGTTAGTGTAGCTTAGTTATCATAGTTATTACGGGGTCAAATTATACAAGAAATAGGTAATTTGGTATGTTATACGTATCAGATAAACCAAAGAAATATTTACAGAATTCCTGGAACTTTAAAACCTAATGATACCGCTTATCATTATTTACACTGTGTTCAGGTAATCGACTCTATAAATCTTCTATATATTTAACGGTAATGTTAGGTTATGTGAGCTGTCAATATAGACAATCCAAAGCATAAGTTGGAATGACAGGTCACTCTACACTTATATCATCGCCTAGCTCGATAAAGAATAGAGGTAAACAAACCAATTTAGGGTTATCATAACTCACGTTTTACAAATCTCCTGATATTTACATGATTATCGACTTTTACATGCTTGCTATTTATTAACAATTCCTATTGCACCATATTTCATTAGAATCACTAAAATAATATGCATAATAACTTGGTATTTCGGAAAACCATTAAAAAGTCGACATTAATTTTACATGATAGCCCTACAAAAAAAGAAAGATGGATGAAATCCAGGTATTAAACACATTTTGTGGAATTCAACCAATGAATAAAGTTAAGGCATTTGTCAATACAATTTTGCGTATTTAAATTATTTTCAAATCAACTGCATAACACATGCATTGTAATACTTTCACGTATGGACTAATTATAATATACAATATGTATCAACCTATTAGGAAATTAGCTTACATGTGTGTCATATTTCATTCAAATCGGTTAAGTGTTCTATGCAAATCATAAATAAGTATCTAAACATAAATAAACTGTTTAGAGTAGTAGGAAGTAGGACTATTACTTTTATGAAAATCGTCTCTGTAGAAAAGGTTGTTAACATCTGTCTTTTAGGCGTAAACTACTCGTTGATTAGCAATGGTTTATTTACCTCTATTCTAATTTGGCTCAAATATACTTCATCTAACGTTGAATCTTAAGAGGGGACTCGTAGTGCCGAGGTATTTGAAAAATAGGTATTTGAAGAAACTATTCTGCCCTACTAAGCGCAAAATCGTTAACGCAATGAAAGCCAGTTTCGAGATAATTGAAGTTTTGTAAAACTCGTTATTTGTCACTTTATACAGTATGTTAAGAAAACCCTGTCCGACCCATTATGGATAATAAAGGTTAGGTAAACACATGACCAAATATAAAATTTTACGTAATCATCATAGTACCAATACAAATGAATTTTAAAATAGGTAATCTTTTTTTCCCGCGAATTAATTCCAACTTCCCCGAAATTTGATAATTTTTAAAAAAGTGACAACACCGGTATTATTTTGAGCGAATAGCGATGCGACCACGTGCAGCGTGTCCTGGCGCCCGCCGCCCCCGGAAGGGTGCTTAACGCAGATTTATTAAGTTACCTCTTTTTGCGAAATAATAATTATTATTTTAGGGGGATTTATTTTAAGTTTAGTCCGGAATCAGTTATCGATATCTAACAACACCTTCACGGGTCGGACACGGTTTTCTTAACATACTGTATATTAACTTTTTTGCTTTTAAATATAATTTATATTATCATGTTGGATCTATTTATTATTACAATAATTAAAAATATCAAAATTATATGTGGATATGCCTAATTCATGAGATACTGCTAAACCGCTTAGTAAATGGAAGAATAAAATTAGAGTTACCGCTTCTTCGTTAGCGTTTCTCCTACATGTCTGTATGTAAAGAAATATGAATTTTCTGTCGAATAAAATTATGTGTAAATATGTAGATAAAAACAAACAAATTATATTTATGAAGTGTTTTATTATCTCAGTTTATAAAGGTATAAAACTTTATTTTGAAATTAAACAATTAATCAAAATTAAATTAAGTCAAAAGCAGGGAAGGTCTCTTCAAAAGGACAATTCTATTTTCATCAAAAATCAATCAAAATCAATTTTGTAATTCTATTTTATTTTTAGCTTTATACAGTATGTTAAGAAAACCCTGTCCGACCCGTGAAGGTGTTGTTAGGTATCGATAACTGATTCTACTAATGCATACAAAACCGGGCTAAACTTAAAAAAAATCCCCCTAAAAAAAAAAATATTATTTCGCAAAAGGAGGTAACTTAATAAATGTGCGTTGACCACCCTTCGCCTGCCGCCCGCGGGGGGCGGGCGGCAGGACACGCGGCACGTGGTCGCATCGCTATTCGCTCATAATAATACCGGTGTTGTCACTTTTCTAAAAATTACCAAATTTCGGGGAAATTGGAATTAATTCGCGGGAAAAAAAGATTATTTCAAAATTCATTTGTATTGGTACTATGATGAATACGTAAAATTTTATATTATATTTGGTCATGTGTTTACCTAACCTTTATTATCCTTATGGGTCGGACAGGGTTTTCTTAACATACTGTATATCATTATGATATTACCAATTTTTTTATGATATTGCATTTTTTGCAGTTTTCTTTTTCAATATTCGACAGATCTCAATTATTTTTATATCAACATTTAGAGGAAAAGTATATCTTCTTTTTTGTCCAAAACTTATCACATTTGTCCAAAGTCGTCTAAACATCGTGGTAAAAATGGGTTATTTTTCGGAATTTTGAAATACATATTTTTTTTATTAATTTAGTTTTGGAAAACATCATATGATAGGGGCACGTATAATCAAGGTGTAAAATGTAGAAAAAAATGCTTTAAGAACAATAGCCACGGAGAAAACAGCGGAATGAGTTTGTATAGAGAAAATGCCACCAGAGGGCACCTCTTAACGATTTTGTCTAGATTAGACCGGTAGTTCTTTTTTATAATTATATTCTGCTAAGTTACAAGTTTTATTCAGAGCGAAATTAAGCAATTTTATAGTTGTAATCCGATACTAGCAACATAATTGTTTTTGTAACTATCATTTCGCACCATTTCTCTTGCATATTAATAAATGCTGTGACCGGCGCGTACGCATAAATAATCGCTACACTTTTTTTCAGGATAATAAAAATTTGTCACGTTTCCACCATTCAACCTAAAACACTTTGTATAATATATAAATCGGCCTTTTTATTTACGACCATATTCCCCCGGGACTTGACAAAGTACTTTAGAAAATATTTTTAGGTAAATTTAAAATTTGCCTTCTAAATATTTCGAGTTTCCCAATCACAGAATGAGAAACGTACTAATTATAACAGAAAAACAGAATCGTAAGTCACACCAATACCGTAACATACTCATTGTAAGTAAATTAAATTAAAGTTACCAGACCGTACTAATTTTCAGCGGCTTGCAGCGATTTATGTAATAAAGCAGAAAGTTATAAACCTGAGTAGATATGGAATGCGTTACCCAAGATATCGGTCATGGGTTGCGTAAGTAATCTATGTACTTGGGTACTCTGGTTTTCAACTAGCATGTACATTATAAGAACATTACAATGTTTGTATAATTAACTTGTCATATAGAGAGGGAGGCAGAGACATCGCAGTGCAACCTGTTAATGATTCGGAACGTAACTGCTTTGAAAATTTTCATCGGTTAAAGACAAAATTGCGGTTCTCTACATTTACACCGTGTAGATTTCGCACTTTTCTATAAAACAGCATAGCATAATCCTATAACGTTCCCACCCAATGCTAGGGTACATGCCTCCTCTCGATAAGGTCAAAATCTACCATGCGTGCTCAGTAGGAGTTGGTAAGACGCAGATAACATGTCTTCGATTTTTGGTTCTAGAATGTGCTGATTTCCATAGACCAGTAGGAGCAGTAGGGAAGATATAATTTACACTTGTAGTAAAGTTAGTAGGGTCGATGATACAGCAGATTTCTTTTTTATGCTAAACGAAATTGTTTTAACTACAGGGTGTCTATAATAATGTGCTGAATTCATGGTTATATTTAACGCGTAAATTTCTCTACCATCATATATGTATACTCTGATTCTATGTTCTGCAGTACTCAGCAGTAGCAACTTACAGGTTAACGAGACGAAACAGGCGTAGAGATTCGTACCTTTTGATAAAGAATTGATTATACAGGGAATTTTTTTTTCTAGTGCGCAATAAAAGAATGGGTGGCTCAGAATTAATAACAGAACAAATCTGCATCATTAGTTTAATAATAATAAAAAAAACAAGTTTTTATCCGCCCTAAAATCAGCAAATGATAGACACCAATTATTCTTATCAATATCGTAGTATTAGCGAAGCGTGCGCGGGCGCGGTTTGATTGTTACTATGCACTGGCATTGTGTGTACTGTGTATACCTACATATGCTCGTACCCCGCGCGCCCTCGTAGGGCCCGTAGGCCATAGCTTGTTGCGACACCGGACTACAGCTACTCACGCGCGCGCTGAACTGACGGTGTGTTTCAATATTTCGCGCGCAAACTTCGTTGCCACAGTTAACGGGCAACGTTTACGAATTGTGAATCTCTTAAAAAATTGTGATATTTTATTTATGGGGTAAGTCAAACGTCGGGTGTATGTGGAAGAGGCTCATAGCTTAGGTGACTTAAAATCTAGGATTATAAACACTTTCGACGAAGCGAAAATTGACACCAGTGTTTTAAATAAACTAAATGACAATTTATTTAAACGTGCACGTTTATGCTTACAAAGAGGTCGAATACATTTTGCGCAATTATTAAAATACAGTGATTGATTGACATTATTTAGGGATAAGGATTTGTTTAATATTTTTGATTGAACATTATTGTACATAAGTAGTTGAATTTTTTAAATATGCCAATATATGAATTTTTTAAGTCAATTTTTTAAATATGCCATAATGCAGAAGTATGGACGCCAGCAGTTCTACCTACCCGAAACTGTCAAACTTTCCCAATCAAACTTGAACCATAATGCTTTAGCGATAAAGTTGAAAATGTATTTTTTAAAAATCTGTCAGATTATAGTAGCTTGATGTGTGACCACTGTACCTAGCTATGCGTTGATGCCAATAATTTGAATTAATTACGTTTTTATTAAAAGTGAACTAACTCATTTTTTCAATAAACGCCAATCCTTAACGCGTTGTTCATAAGACATAGTTTTAGGCCGCGTAGTGAAAATACGGGCGGTGCGGGCGCGCGGGGCTGCCTGTGATGTTCACGCTGTCCGCACTCCACCGAACATGAATGGCAGCGCGCGCGGTGACCATAACATCGATTTCAAAATAAACATCTTTCGTTATCAATAACTATTTTTTTGTACTAAAACATATCAAAGAAATAATATTTTTATCTATAAAGCTTATTTAACTATAAGTTGACAAAGTTTGCGCACTGGATAAAAAAATAATCTGTATTTCAGTTGAACTTTCGTTAATATTAATAAATTACAAAATTAAGTGCGGTGTTCTGTGATGTCACTGAGCACATGAACACCGAAACTCAATCAGAGAAAATCAACTCCAATCCAATCGATACATTCATATTGACCGGTCGAAATCTACTTTCAAATACGGTCTTAGAGAACCACAAGATATGTATTCAGATTAGATTGTTCATTCTTTCCTAGAAAAATATGAAATGAACACCGATGCTAAGAAAATAAATAGTCCCGAGTAGAGATGGGCGGGTGAGTAAAAAAAATTGGTTGTCTGTAGAACTCCGTCCTCCGATATTTGAACGTGACAACGTTTATTACATGTTTACACATCGGGCGCTCTAGGGGTGGGGGTAAAGTAGGCGTGGACTCCGTGTGGCATCAGATTCGGCCGTTACGGTGTTTTCGAGAATGACTCCACGCCGTACCAATTTAATAGACGTTGTCAAGTCAAAAATGGGAAGGTAAAAATTGGAAGGAAAGGGGAAAATAGGTAAAAAAAGAAAAATACCCTTTTTACCGGGTATTTATAAAAAATACCGAGTATAAAATGAGTTTCTATTTAATTGGTTCGAGTGCTTTGGCGTCCTACCACCATCTTTAGGACCTAAGTCAACCCCACCTGCCAGACGGTGCACCTGCTGATTTATGGACGGGGTGCTGATGCCAGCTTTCCCTTCGGGGCTGAATGGTCTGACGGCAGTTGCACTCGTAAAAGCAAAATAAGCCAAACTATTGTGAACAGGAAAGGAAGAAATGCACATGATATAGTTAGGGAGCCGCCGCATAACGGCGCGCAGGAGCTTCGCAGACTCCTGTGACCTGTGGGCTCTACCGTGTTACAGGCGGACACGGCTGAAGAAGCGAGCCCAAACCAGGAAAGACCGTTTCGCTTTTCCGGGTGCAGTGACACCGACAGTATGTTCTTCTGGAGCCAGCTCAAATGACTTTTTCACGGGATCTCGTTATCCCAGCTAGGGTTTTGGGTGGTGATTTGAACAGTCATTTGGGTGAGAAGAGTGACGGGCTTGTGCGTGTTCACGACGGCTTTGGGTACGGCGGCCGCACCGCAGAAGGGAACAATATTCTCCAAACGTGTGCGTCCGCTGACTTTGCAATCGCGAACACCTACTTCAAAAAAAAAGCCGGAGCACCTTGTCACCTACCGCAGCGGGCGAAGCGCTACCCGGATAGACTTTCTACTGACTAAGAGACACCACATCGGACAAGCAGCCAACTGCAAAGTCATACCCGGTGAGAGTCTCACTGCACAATACCGCCTCCTTGTCATCTCTGCGTAAAGGCCCAACGTAGACGTGTAGAGCACTGCCGGCGCCAGATCAGGTGGTGGCTACTTGATGAAATAAATCCCAGGAGATCGCGTAGGTTATTAGCGACAAGTGCCCTAGTACCGATGGAGAGTATGTCCAAGACCAATGGGGCAGGATCCAAGCTATTAGTGAGGCGGCGCGGGTAGTGCTCGGCGTCTCTAAGGGCGACCGCAAACATGAAAAGGAGACCAGGTGGTGGGACGACAAAGTCCAGAGGGAGACTAGGGTGAAGAAATCCCTCTTCAAAACTTGGCATCCGACCGGAACTCCTGAAGAACGCGACGCTTATAAGGTTGCCAAACGTGCCTCCTAAACTAAAAGAGCTGTAATGAGATCACTTGCAACCGCTTTACGAGGAATTGGAATCATCTGAGGGGCAAGTTCATTTCCAAATTGGCACGTTTCAGGGTCAAAGCAGTACAGGATATATCCAAGTGCCGTTGTGTAAAAGACCCTACTGGCAACCTGCTATGCAAAGACTGCGCGGTGAAGGAAAGATGGCGCTTGTACTTCCACGAGCTGCGAAATAAGCAGCACCAAGAGGTGCAGACACCGGAATTCATTCCAAATCTTGGATTAGTGCCCCGATAACGCCCGAGGAAGTCCAAACGGCTCTTCGTCGTATGGCGAATCGGAAAGCTGTCGGGACTGACTGAGTCCCCATTGAGGCCTGGAAGGCGATTGGTCCTTGCGGTGTGGGCATGTTAACTAACCTCTCAACCGCGTGTTCCTGACCGGCCAAATCTCGAACCAATGGAGACTGAGTATTATTACTCCAGTCTTCAAAGGCAAGGGCTCGATACAGGAGTATGGTAACTATCGCGGTATAATTATCCCACACCATGAAGATCTTTGAGAGGATTATAGACTTCCAGATTCGGCAGAAGTGTGCTGCCTCGGGAGTGTCAATATAGGTTTCGTCCAGGGTACGGTACCATGGATCCTATATAAGCACTAAGGTTCACCGTGGAGAGATACAGATCGAAGAACATGCCTCTACATATGCTCTTTCTAGATATGCAGAAGACCTTCTACTGTGTCCCTCGATGGTTCATCTGGTGGGCACTGAGGTCCAGAGGGGTACCAGAAGCCTATGTTGACACAATTTGAGACCTTTACCTTAATTCTGATTCAGTTGTTAGGACCGCTGTTGGCGAGACTAAACCTTTCCCCATCACCGTTGGAGTACAGCATATGCTGTTCATCGTGATATTAGACGTCTTGTCGGATAGCATTAGGGATTCACATGAGCAACCTCCCTGGTTGCTCATGTATGCATATCGAGGATATCGCGCTGACTGACGCGGCAGGGGACAGTTGGTGCGGCGTGTGAATTGGGCGGCTGACCTGACGGACCGGGCCCACAGTGGCGGGCCAGCACCAAACGGGGGTTGCGGATGTAGTTTTTGTTCTCGCAACCCCCGATGTAGGTGTGAGATGATATACCGGGGTGGTTTTTGGTCAGACTGACAGACTCGTCGCCTGCCCCAGGGCGGCGGACATCCATGAGGATTTAACCCTTTTAATTTTTTTGTTTCCACTTCGGAAACAAAAAAAAATACCGGCCAAGTGCGTGTCGGACTCACGCACAAAGGGTTTCGTACCATTGATTTATGAAATTAAAGGATTTTAGGTATTTGTATGAAAGATTACGCGGTAATAAGCGGTTTACGATTTATGAGGTATTAAAAAAAAAACTACGTACCAGATCTCGTTCAAAACAATTTTCGTTGGTAGTTTTTATAGTAATCTACATTATATTTTTAATTTCCTTATTTTAGAAGTTAGAGGGATGGGGGGGGGGGGGGGGGCAACTTTTTTTCCACTTTGGAAGCGTCTGTCACGCAAACTATTCGGTTTACAAAAAAAATATTTTAGAAACCTCGATATCATTTTTGAAGACCTATAAAACAATTTTCGTTGGTAGTTTTGATAGTAATCTACATTATATTTTTAATTTCCTTATTTTAGAAGTTAGAGGGGGGGGGGGGCAACTTTTTTTCCACTTGGGAAGCGTCTGTCACGCAAACTATTCGGTTTAGAAAAAAAATATTTTAGAAACCTCGATCTCATTTTTGAAGACCTATTATCCATAGATACCCCACAAGTATATATTTGATTTAAAAAAAATCGAGTTTTAGTTCTAAGTATGGAGAGCCCTCAATATTTATTCTTATTTTTTTATTTTTGCATCAAAACCTTAATGCGGTTCACAGAATACATCTACCTACTAAGTTTCAACAGTATAGCTCTTATAGTTTCGGAAAAAAAAATAGCTGTGACATACGGACGGACAGAGAGACATGACGAATCTAAAGGGTTCCGTTTTTTGCCATTTGGCTACGGAACCCTAGAAAAGGGTTGCGGGTTGTTTAAAAAGAAACCGTGGCCCTGGCGCACAGGCAATTGAAAGAACACCGCTGGGTTTTATTCAGTAAAAGTCTGACACGCCCTTCCGCTCCGCCCAGAGCGAGAGGTCCTTTGATGATTTCCCATCCAGAACAAAAAAAAGGTAGTTCCGTAGTGGCAGCCCGTGTAATAATTCGGATTTTCTCGAATTTTTTGCAATTTACTAGTCCAATGTCAGATTTTAACTTGATCAACATATGATCTGCGAAAATAATAACGACGTAACTACGGATCTACCCTAAATGAAACTGATTATAATTTTTACCAGGTAAAAATTAAAAATGGGTAGATAAAAATAGGTAAAAATTGGTATTTACCCAAAGTTGGGGTTCTTACCGGGTAAATGCCCATCTCTAGTCCCGACGAATTGACTGTTCTATAGGAATCAATATACTGTCACAATTTCAATCTCTCGCTCCAATTGAAAAAAATATTAGCTATTAAAAAAATCCAATTAGAACTCTCGGCTTAGATTTAAACGTTAGTTATGCATAGTTGGTGTTGGCTGTCGCTAAGATAAATTGGAAAACAAAGAAAACATATTCGAGTAGTTTAAAATCCAAAGAAATCTACTACAAGTAGTATCTAGTACTGATTAAAATGGCTCACATATGTCACATATTGTCCCCTCCAATTCCAATTTTTGGATTGTACGAAAATATTCAGCGTACCCATTCTCAAACGCTACCAACGCAGAGGGCATTGACTCTGATTGAAGAAACACACAATGTTATGTGAAATATTACGTTTCTTCATTAGGTACCTATAAGTGAAAGTAAATAGTATTGAAAATTGACAGTATTTTTTTAAATAGTACTTCATTTAATTACTTTCAGTTAATTAAAACTGCGAAACCAGCTAAAAATGTAATTCTTTCAGTGACTATTTAGGCGTTTCTGTGAGACACCTCTATGCTATGGTCTAAAATTAGCACTGTATTATATGAGTTCTGGAATGTGTCCCATGATCGCCGGCTAACTCGAATCAACTGTGCACGACGCGAGATAAAGGTAACGCTACAAATTCGCGAGACTGGTGAGATTCTAAGCTGCGGAGCCGTCAATCAGCTAGCGGCGCGGAACGCACCAACTGCACGAAAGGATGATATAAGATGTATAAATGCGAGCGCAATGTACACTAATTCGTGTCGTGTTTGACTTTCTTCGCATTTAATACTTATATTTTACTTTCTTAAGTCGTAATATTTTCTAGTTGAAGCGGTAATGTCCCTGTGCTTTGAAGATCGATGAAATAGATTATTCAGTAATCTGCCGATCAATCTAAGTCATGATTATCAGATATTACTGGCTCATACTCGGAAATTGTCAATTAAATAAACCACATATTTTATTCAGTCACTTTTCAAGACCGATGTATGCTGAAATGTGAAAATGTTGGCACTTGGTGTAGTCCTGAGAGGCCCAAATCTTGAGTTTTTTTTAGTCAGCCTCGAGTGAAGATGTTTTTTTTTTTAAAGCCTATTATCCAATTCCTGGGCAAAGGGCCTTAATTCCATACCATTTTTGCCACGCGGCACGCCTTTGTTTATCATTGTTAAACATGGTAAAGGATGGCAGACTTGATGTCACCTATATCATAGAATAATTTTGAGCATTGTCAATTAACGGCTACGGAAAGGCCAGAACGAGACAAGTGTACTTCATGATAAGAAAATGTCTAACTCGTGATTGCGTGAATTAAATTAACGGATCTATGTCATGTCAACAAACGTGATTCAGGGTCTTTGGAGTTCTTTAGAACTTTCGAAGACCACGACAATTGGTAGGCACTATATCATGAAAGACCTCTACGATGGTCACTTACCTCACGGCCTCCTGCGGCTTATCAGGGTTGACTTTCACGGTGCTGGCATTCTTGAACACGTCCAGCTCGGCAAGTTTTGCAGCAGCCTCTGGAGCCCCCTTGAAGTTGGGAATGCGATTGTATACGGGGCGCGGGAACATGGCCAGCCCGTTTGTCTCCAGATGACGCCATACCTTCAGCCGGAACGAATGTTTCGTTATCTCTTCCAGCACCGCTTTCTTGGCTGAAAGTTGGTAGATGGTATTTTTATTGCGGGTCATTGAACCTTTTTTATTTTGTTTCGTTAGTGAGTAGACGTGGAGCGTAGGATGTTAGTTGGCAACATGTGTCGATGACTAGATGTATAGTTTGTACAAAAAACTTTACATACAAGAGTAACGTTAAAAATCATTAATTTAACGCCAATCTGATCCCAGGTATTTTTGGCTTCCAACTCTGGTCTGAAGTAGTGCTTCAACACTTTCATTGATTTAATATTATGAAAAAAGTTGGTAACAATTAACAAAGAAAAAAAATTATTCATTTTGAATAAAGGCTCAAAAATTTATTCAATTAAAATTATCATCAACGAATAAATCACAATTTCAAAATTAAGACTTTAAATGACACTACGATCAATCTTCATCTCAGCGTTAATCCCAGTCGCATCCGAAGCTTTTCAGCTTTGGAGTCTAGGGTCAGCTTTGGAGTCTAGGGTCCGCTTTAGCAGTCTAACTGCTCATTTTGGCTAAACTTCGATATTTTCCATGAAGCCACTGCCGTCTATCCTCCACAACCCGAAGGCGATATCGAAGCATTGCAATTAGATCAATTGTAAGACTTTTGAGGGCTCCAACAACCCGTAACGACTGCCATTAGATGTTCGTATGGCAACCGGGACCAACGGCTTAACGTGCTTTCTGAGGCACGACCAGACCAGTGCAAATATTCATATTTGCACTGCGCGGTGTTCGCTACCGCTACGCCACGGAGGTTGTCACAACAATGATCAATATACATATATACAATATGACACTACGATCAATATAGCAGTGTATAACTAAAACCAATGTATAAACTAAGGTAAATTACCGTTATGTTCAACTGTTGGGTATGTTATAATACGTAGAGTAATAAAATTGTGAAATGCTTAACCGCGTTCTGTATCTAATAATGTAAACGATATTGTATAGGTCTATAAACTTTATGTGCGATATAATAATGGTCAGTGGGTTACTCGCTCGTGTAGTAAGTATTTTAAGTGAAGTTTAGATACGTTTATAAAAGCATATTATTTTATCAATAGATTCACTGATCGAATCTCGGTAAAGGCAAGCGCATTTGTGGGTAGCATACATTTTTAATTAGCTGGTGACTACGCTGGGGACTAATAAATAGCGTTGTCCATATACGGAATGATATTAAATAAATACAGTTCGACAAATTAATAAAATGATGCTACTTGTCACGGGTAAATGTCAAAACCCGGTGCATTTCATGTCCGTTTCATATTTTCCACGATTCGTTGCGACCCGTGTCGCACTGTATATTCCCAGTAGGCTTAGTAAGAGTTTTCAATACGAAACTCGATCGTCGATAACGATCGCGTTTGGCGCTCTCATTGGTTGAGAGTTCTTACGACCTTGAAGCGGGCCAATCGCTGAGTCAAACGCGCTCGATATCGACCAACGAGTTTCGTAATGAAAACTTGTACTAGGCCTACAGTTCCCTAGCCTTAATAACAACTCGTGAGTGGCAAAGGTGACGGACGCCCCATAAAACTTTGTAGACGGTGAATTTATTGAAGTTCGAAATCGAAATATATAGGAATAAATGTACATTATTCTTTTGTCGATGCCAAAAAATATTTGTTGGCCGTGATCTTTTATTTTATTTGTCATAGTTATTTATTTTTTGTGGGCGCGTCATGGCCGCTTAAGACTAGAATATTTTTTGAGCAGATTTTCTTATGTTAGTAAGGTACCTATTAGTCGTGTACATTTATCAGGTTGTTACTAGCCAGTAGCAACGGGCAATTGCGCGAAACAAAACAATAGAAGTTAGACTCTTGTTCTTATCTAATCCAGTTAACGTTGTGGTTTAGTTTCGACCCCATTTCGCGTATCGCCCTAAAGTTTCAACTTTGATTGAAGTAAAGTCAATGTATGAGTGATATATTTCGTCAGATATAATAATTAAAACTAAATAAATCCAATTGTTTAGCTTTAGACGGTAAGTTTGACAAATGGCACAGAAAAAGTTATTTTTGTTTCAACTTTTTCATTTGACAAATGACTTTTTAGGGTTCCGTAGCCAAATGGCAAAAAACGGAACCTTTGTAGATTCGTCATGTCTGTCCGCCCGTATGTCACAGCCATTTTTTTCCGAAACTATAAGAGCTATACTGATGAAACTTGGTAAGTAGATATATTCTGTAAATCGCATTAAGATTTACATGCAAAAAAAAAAATTGGGGCTCCCATACTTAGAACTGAAACTCAATGGTCCCCCCCCCCCTTTAACTTTTAAAATAAGAAAATGAAAAATCTAAAAAAAACATATGATGTACATTACTATAAAAACTACCAACGAAAATTGTTTTGAACGAGATCTAGTAAGTAGTTTTTTTTAATACCTCGTAATTCGTAAACCGCTTATTACCGCGTAATCTTTCATACAAATAACTTAAATCCTTTAATTACATAAATAAATGGTACGGAACCCCCTTTATGCGTGAGTCCGACACGCACTTGGCCGGTTTTTTCAATTCTGTTTGGGTTGAATTATTTTAGCGTGATTGCCCCAGTACACAGCGAGCTTATGCGTCGACCTGTGGCCGCCAAATTGATTGATGCGTCATCCGCAGTCTATGAATGGACAACACGATATACGGCGCAGACTATCAGAGATAATATAGCCATGAATTTTCACCTAAAAGTTAGGTAGGTATACAATGCTGGAACAAAAGACTTTGTTTTTAAGCCGAATAAAATAAATATGAATTTCAGAGTAGGTTTTTGTAGTAGGGCCATTATACCGTCCTTTTTGTAGGTTCCAAAAAGGCGGGCTTGTTTCATGCGCGTTCTACGTAGAGATGTACTTAGACAAGTGATATTTGTGTTAAAAAAAATCATGGTCATTGCCAACACTAGCTACCTAACTACAGCTAACTTTCCACCCAAAGTATTCGTCAACAGCACAGACAAATAGTCGAAGCAAACAAAACGTTTTTGTCAAAGCCATTCATACCATACTCTGAACAGATTGAGATTAAATCAAATACCTACACCTACTGTACGAAAACTGTACATACCTACATAATGACAAAATAACAAGAAAAACAAACTAGTATTTTTACGTCCCTATAAAATTATATCCATTATTCACGTAGAAAGTTATATTCATAATAGCATCATACGATTTGCGTTGTGCGACCTTGCTCACAGAGACATAGTTCGTTCGGAGTTCAAGTGCAAAGGCAAGGCGCCATGTTCCATTATACAGTATGTTACGAAAACCCTGTCCGACCCATAAGGATAATAGAGGTTAGGTAAACACATGACCAAATATAATATTAAATTTTACGTATTCATCATAGTACCAATACAAATGAATTTTGAAATAATCTTTTTTTCCAACGAATTAATTCCAATTTCCCCGAAATTTGGTAATTTTTAAAAAGTGACAACACCGGTATTATTATGAGCGAATAGCGATGCGACCACGTGCCGCGTGTCCTGCCGCCCGCCCCCCGCGGTCGGCAGGCGAAGGGTGGTCAACGCACATTTAATAAGTTACCTCCTTTTGCGAAATAATATGTTTTTTTTTTTAGGGGGATTTTTTTTTTAAGTAAAGCCCGGTTTTGTATGCATTAGTAGAATCAGTTATCGATACCTAACAACACCTTCACGGGTCGGACAGGGTTTTCGTAACATACTGTATGTAATTGCCTTTATAGGGTGCCAACGGAATTCTGTTACTAAGGTTCCAAAGGCCCTTTCCTCCTGCCGTAATACTAATTTATTTAGGGTCGGCATAATTTTATTTTATTTATCTATTCTAAGTTTTCATCTTATCACTAACCCTTTCTAGTCATACAATCTTATACAATCCATCCACCTCATGCTTTGGTTTTTCCCTGTTTTTATAGTCATCCATATGCATACTCAAAAATTTTAAAGCCGCTATAACAAATAATAAAAGTAAAACAATGCCGATGCTTGTAAACATTGTATGGTGTTACGGAAACTTTCGTAAGAATGTCGACTCGCACTTGGCTGCTTTTTTAACTCATTCACTGTTGAACAAAAAAATTTCTTCACTTTGAAAAACAACCAGTACACATAAAATGATACAGCCAGTTTCTCATTTATATCTGGCATAAGAATAATGTAATCATAATAAAAATGTCGCATCTAGTTGGACAGCAAGGTTGAATGAAGCAAAGCAAGCAGTGTGCATGACATATTTTCTTCCTATTATGGTGGTAAATATTTAAATTCTTTTTATTTTCCTCAAACAAAGATATCATACCAATTTAACGCAGCTGGCCATTAGGATAAACTTATCCTAATGCATGGGGCGTACTCAGCTTCTGCCATTGGGGAGTCAAATTTTTAGAGTGGGTAATCTAGAATAGATACATGTTCTGAGAGATTTCCAGGGGGAGCTTTTTATTTACATTGGCCTTTCAATTTCACACTACTTTCCAGACCAGATTCACAAACTATGAAAATCTGTCCAATAACTATATTGTATGCTCAGTAAACAAGTGGCATAGAAAACTATGTGATCCAAGGTGAGAACATTATATGGATGAAATACAACACCTGTACCACACAGAACATGTTTGCTTTAATAGAGTTTTGTTACAAAGATTGAAATACTTGTATGTGTGCAGTGTGATAAGGAGTAGAATATGTTTTGCTTATTGTATTTTATATAAAGTTATGCTGCGTTTTATATATACATAATTATATTAATTTTATATATATATATATATATTTTTGATAATTTAAACTAGCGCTTGACCGCAATCCCGCCTGATGGTAAACAGTGATGCGATCGTTGATGGTAAAGCGCGCTAGTTTATTAAGAGCCTATTCAGTCAGTTAAACTGAGCGAATAGGAAGGAAGACGGCAGTTGAGCGAGGTGATGCAATGTTGAGGACGTGATGTCGCAGAAGGAAGCTGCGGAACGGGAGAGGGAGATATCAACTCCCTTCCCGGGCCGCAGAAGACGCACCGGGCGCCGAAGAAGGGCGGATAACGCCCTCTTCCGCCCCCCATGAATGGGTCCAGGGGCGAGGGACATGGGGAAGTCCCCGCCTATTGATGGACCCCGAGGTGAAGGCGCGCGCGAGTGTCGGCGCGCGCCTTTGAGGTGATGCACGGGGTAGTTTAACACCCCACTACCCCGTGCAGGAGACGAGGCCCGGACAGACCGGGCCAGCACGAGGGTGGGGCCGTGGAAGAATTTAGACTCCCGCGGCCCCACGTGCGCTCGTGATAGAAGACACACCGGGGTGGTTTTAGTCAGTAAAAGTCTGACATACCCCGTCGCCCACCCCAGGGCGGCGGGCATCCTATGAGGATTTCCACCCCCGGAAAAAAAATAAAATAAAAAATAAAAAAAAAGGTGATGCAATGTTAAACCCAACAACACGACCAACGATGCTGCGCAAAAGGGAGATTGATCTGAAGACCCTCCACGACCAAACTCCCAACGCAACAACATTTGGCGCATCGTACCTGGCACACATAGCAACACAACTGCTCAGACCCGTCCTCCTTACGGCTTCACCAGACATCATGCCGGAACACGACAAACCGCTTGGCGGCAAGGCTTTGTCTGGTGGGTGGTAACTTCAGCCGGCGGCCGATGTTATGGCCTACCACCGAGAAATATGTATATTATTTCTATAGAACATCTAATAGTCAATTCTCATAATTTTACAAATATTCACAGTTTGATCTGTCTCTAGAGAAAGTAGAGGGTTTGCTGAACATTTTTGACTAATTGTTGACATTCATTAACAATGAGATTAGATTGCAATTAGATTTTGAACATACATAGTTAATTATAAGAACTTGTTTTCTACTTCCTGCTTTAATGTTTGAACAATACTTGGAGAATTATTTATTCAAAGTTTGGTGTACTTTAGCAAAATGAAGAAAAGTTGTGATCAAATATGCAGCCATGTTTGATTCCTATGTTCAAGAGCATCATCAAATTTTAATGTACAGTGAAACCTGGTTAAGCGGGGCCTGAATAAGTAAGAAATGTGTATTGTTGAGAGTTGCAATGAGGTCCCAATTCTTTTTCATTAAATTGCCTCTGTTAAAGCGACTCAGCGGAGGCCTAGTGGTATGGGCCATGACTTATAAGTTGGTAAGTGGTAGGTTCAAACCCTGTCAGGCGTTTTATGTAAATTATTTCATCACCACTGCTCTCAAGAGTGTGAAGGTAAACATCGTGAGGATACAGACATATCCTAGAGGAGGTAAGACTTCGAAGACGTGACATTTACCAACCTGCACTGGGCCTGCATGGTAGATTACGGCCCACTCCCTCTCACAGGAGCCCTGTGTCACAGTAGTGGTAACATTATAGGCTGATTATGTTATGTAATGGGAATTTTTGAACCTGTTTAAATGAGATTTTAATTTGATTTTATCAATAATAATACTATAGCCTTTGTATTCCTAAACTTAGGGTTATAATATGTCCCTAAGTTCAGTGTGCCTTTCGGCATAGGCCTCCTCCAAATCTTTTCAATGCTTTCTATCCCTTGCTACTTTAGTATTGTTTCTTTCTTTTTTCATTTGTGTTTTCTTCTCTTTGTGCAAGTTTGGTGTAGATAGGTTTGATTTAAGGCGTTTTAGACTATGTTTCAATTTACATGGAGGGTGTTTGTCTTCTTCCCCCACGGTGACAAGCCGGCTTGGGGTGTAGGTTTTTAGTGTTGTATTTGGTAATAGAGTTGTAGGAATTATTTGGGTCCGGGTGTCGCTTGTTAGTTTTTTGGAGGGTTTGAGAATGATGAGGATCTCCCGCGCTCTACGTAATTTAGTATATTTGGTCTAGTTGGTTCCTTTGTCTCAGCTGTAGAGGGGACGTTAGTTATAATTTTCTTTTGTAATGGCATTTTTGGTGATCCTGAAGTTTCTCTTTTCTCTTTTATTTTATCAATAATTACCTCTATAATTGAGACCCTGTAGCTCAATTTAGTTTGAACATATTTGTTTATATACATTTCACACTTTATTTCATGCATACAAATTGCCCAAATATAAATATGAAACATCATCAGTATCACAGTATTATAGAAAAATTATAATTTCTATTAGATTTAGTTTGTTGAAATTTGTGCTAGGAACTGCAGGGAGAATAATATACCAGCCAACCTTGTGTGGTATTATTAAAAACAACAAGAAAACCTCTGTAAAAGAGAAAAAAAATATTTTAAACCTACTCAATTGGAGAACTGGATTAGTGGAAACCCGCAATAATTGGTACTAACTAGTAATGGTACTGATAATGTCTTAGCCCCTTGAGATCCCAATTAACCAAGTTTCACTATATGTACATTTTGGGTGATATGTAATATTGTTTAAAATTATATAAAAAATGTCAACAACAACTTATATCAAACAACATTATACAGGGTGTATCTGACATCGTAACGCAAATTTCGCGAAAAGGCTAGACCAAATGCCACTAATAAAATTATTATTGTCATTTATGTTGTTAATGAACGGTTACAGATGTTTAAAAAAAGTGTCGGCTCGGCCTTTGAACGTTGCAAGCGTGCCGCCGTGCGGGTTTGTAGGTATGACGTTGATCCCCGATGTGAACTCTATTAAATCAGCTGATAAGATAGTTTATTGAGTTTTATTTTCATTGCGGTTCAGAATCATGTCCTGGACCCATGGTACTCATTTGTGTGTCCATGTCAGATACACCCTTTATTGAATGTTAGTGATAAATAAGAGCTCATACTTAATACTTAAATGACATAGTTATGATAAACATCATTAAGTATTTATCTTAATGTGTGTACATTAACAAGTAAATAATTGGAAAGCTAACAAACTGATAAATAATTCAACCATGACCTATGCAGCCCACACTCAAATTGTCTCTGATAATCCTTTATATGTAGGTAGATACAAAAAAAAAAAATGTTTTAAGATTTACTAAGTAAATAATTCCATGCACACTCATATCTGTATAGATAGATGAGGCAATTACCTGCATAAGCAGACCTTCAAACTGATGATTCAATGCAAATAGAAAATCTAAAATGACCTCACACATGAACAGCACAGGTACCTGGGTTAATTAAATTTAATATTGATTACTGCAGCGCTCCAACTTTCTTGCGTTATTATTTGACATGCTACCGCCAATTGAGAGTACATTGTACTCTGCACTGTTAGACTTCCTAATAAATCAGTTGCATTTTACAAAAGAAGTGGGCAGACCAGAAGAATGTGAGTCATGCTTCACACTCCAATTAAGTTACCCACAGTATCAATAATTAAAAGCCGAGGAAACAACCCAAATCGCGGTAATCGATGCACGAAACATTCAAACTCAAGTGAAATTACAGCGGCAATTCGATTCTACAATATTTTTTTTAACAACAGCGTCAAAGAAACTTCGCAGTTTTCATCATCAATTGTATGCGGGTATTTCGAAATACATGTGCTTTTTTACAACGAAAACATTTTTCAAGCATTTTTACACACTTTTCAACTAGAATTTTCTCTAAATGAGTAAATAAAACAGTGGAATAATGATTGTTATTCCATTATTTTTAACAACAAAATGAAAAACTTACTGTTATCCGCGGCTGTTGGCGTACCGTCTCCGTTCTGCATTTTGATATTTTACCGCAATCGGGAGCTATTCTGCAGGGATTTCGATGATCTAAACGAAAACCATCAAAATTATTTGCAAAATTAAATCCTTCTCCGCCGGACGGAACCGTCACACACAAAAATAGAACGCGAAGTCGTGAATAAAAAACAAATACCACCAACCTGCCAATAAAAACGTTTTAGTGATGCCAGTAGGTTACTAAAATGTTATGTGACTTAAATCGACTAATTCTATTAATTGTAAAAAAAAAGTAAATGTTATCTATATAGAACTTCAAATCAGATGAAAATTGCGAAAACACGGAGTAATGTTCATAATAAATATCGTTTTTGATGGGAAATAAATAATAAACAAATAAATAAATTTGAATTTGAATTTGAATTTGGAATCGATAAATATACTAATACGAAGGTTGAAATATAAAGTTATATAATCTAGCTGTTTTCTGAGTCACAAAATACTTATTTAGACAGCTGTTTTCACTATTTATTCTCTATTCACAAGTAAGACATGGCTCAAATGTTTTAGCAACCAAGCCAAAAACTCCAAAAAAAAAGTAAGCCAACCATATATACTATAACCACAGAGTATAATATATGACTATAACTCTAGCTACCTTCAACGTTACTGGAGCCTTTTATATTACTATACCCTTTCATACCAGTTTTCGCTATTATTTCTCTCGCACTTTTATTCCGGTAGTGTTTATTCCGCATACTTTATTTAACTTTCTGTCATTCATCATCTTTTAGTCTAATAATAAATAGGAATCCCACCCGATTCCTATTTTATTACGAACTTTCTATCTTATTTGTTTTGGGAAATAATTTTGAACTTCATTTTTTATTTATTTCTTAATTATCTTAAATAACTTATTATACACACTGCAACACTATTTTTATCGGTTAGACTATTGCTATCATAACATAATTTTAATTTCCTTCACTACTATTACCTACCTACTTACAATTTATTATTTTTATAGTCTATTTCCCTATGCTTAACATAAATATATACAATGGCCCCGATTCTCTTGTCACAAACTAAATTTTTAAATTCAGTGCATCTTTTTCTTTCTATTTCATTAAGAAAAGGACAGAAGATAAAATGTCAGTTTAGACCTGTCAAATTAGTGTGCTCCTGACGTAAACTGGCGTATTTTTAGTCGCCATGTTTATAATCGCGTCTAAACTGTCTATGGAATATCTTAATTTGACAGGATTAAATTAAAATGTTATCTTCTATCCTTTTCTTAACGAAATGGAAAGAAAAAGATGCACTTAACTTAAAATTAGTTTAGTGTGTGAACAGGACAATCGGTGCCAATATCAAGTAAGCATAGTATATTATACTAATTTATTTCTATTAATTACGAATTCGCCTAATTTTACATAATACTTTAAGAGCAATTTTCTATTCTTTCCTCGCATGACTTCTGCAATTTTGTTTTTTCTCAGGTTCACGGCAAGCTGCTGCTGTAGATCACTGTGCACTGTGTGCACTGCGGCATAAACTGGACACTCCACAATCAAGCGGTATGGATTCGCTCCGTCCTGGATCACAGACGTACGATGGACTCCCTTTACACTTAAAACGATATATATAAGCATTTCGAAAATCTACCGTGCTCTGTCAATACCTGCTTGAGCATACCGGTTGGGCGAACCTGTCTCAATATACGGTAGGCCGCTATGGCATCCAGAAAGAACATCATCGTCACAGAGGCCGTCGCTCCAGACAGATATCTCCGAGTCCATTCATCAAGCGATCCCATTCGAACCTGGCGTCTGATGAAAGAAATCGGACATCGGTCATAGTCCGGCTTCCTCCGCAACGACCGCAACGGCTGCCTCCTTGGCCAGTTCGTCCGCCCGCTCATTTCCCGGCAGGCCTGCGGGGGCCTTTACCCAGAACAAGGACACAGCTTTTTTCTGTGTCGAGGCCTGAGCTAGATTTGCTAGAGCAGGCACTGCCTGGGGATGAAGCGAGTCATGGCTTGTGAGTGTCTGCAGTGCGAACAGTGAGTCACTGTACAATCTATAGCTCGCCTCCGTGCGTTTGAGGATGACGTCAGTCGCTCTGCAAATGGTTCAGCCTGGTAGACTGTGCAGCACGCGGCGAGACAAAGTTTGAGGCTCTAGATTTCCCCAACATTGATAGGTACATTATCGAATCATAATACATCACCTTTTGTTTTATTGTTTTTAATCAATTAAATTTTTACTGATGAAATTATAAAAAAACTTGATAGTTTCATTAAAAAAAAAAAAAAAACTTTTCCTGCAATGAAATTATGGACGATGCTGTAGATTTTTGTTGGAAATTATCTCCTTTATCTCCGTTTCGTTTGATCCACGACTTTTTGGCCACCTGTATATTAACCAACCTTATATTTACTTATTATAAACTAGTGCTTGACCGAGATCCCGCCTGATGGTAAGCAGTGATGCGCTGATGGTAAAGCGTCCTAGTTTATTAAGAGCCTATTCACACTAACCTTGAAGACACTTAAATTGTAGTCAGACGGCAACACTGCCGCTGGCAAATTGTTCCAGTCCCTCGATGTACCTATGCGGTATAAAAGACGAGGTGAAACGCTTCGTGTATGTAGGAATTAAGTCATGTAATTCCCGCGCACACTCCAAAATGCATCCTATTGAACACCGAAAGGCTGGTTACTCTTCCAGGCTTTGGAGAGCGATTTGAACAAACCTGGCTCGTCAATTAGCCTCTTCACCGAATCAGTTCATTCCGAATTAAAAGTTGTCAGGTGACATTTTGCAGCACCAGCCCAAATGTGGCTGCAGAACTCCACATACCAACGGGCCTGTGCTTTGTATAACATTAGAAGCTGTTTTCTATGCTAAAAATGCCAAGTTTCCTGGAAGCCACCTTGGGTCTGGACTTAATGAAACGCCCAAAGTTTAGGTTTGAAAAAATCTCAACTCCCAAAAGCTGATGGCGGTCGGTGCACTCCAAGGATAAATTCCGAAAAGTAGGAGCCTCGTTGAACAGTTTTCTTTTGTCGGTAAATTAATACACTTGTGTTTTGGCGGCATTGAATGCCACAAGTTTGGCTTCGACCAGTTTGGAGACTGTAAACTGTAACGCAACAATCGTACGCTCTACCATAGCCTCTCTTTCGGACCGGGTTGCTTCCTTACTAGCCCGAGCACCCGGCAAGTATTTCTCCATAACTGTGCTGTCATCTGCATACCCATAGTTAAATATTATGAAGTATGTTTCCATTTACCAAATATTGGCAGAAAATTAATACAAAGAAACAAATGAAAACAGTGTTTTTTTTTTAAACGTTGTCCCTCTCTATGTATTTCTCCTGTATCATGAGTGCGTTTACAAACATTAAACCCTAGGTACCATCTTTGTATTATAAATTGGAATAATAATTTAATTGTCTATGTCTTTTCTTTTTCTTTCTTTCTTTTAAGGCTTCGCACGGTTTGTGTATTTAGCCAATGTCACGTAATGAATTGTTCATGTCGAAAAAGACGACCGCGTGATTTGTCTTACGATGGAGCTTTGAGACCAAGTAATGATGTGGCCACTATGCTGCGATATTTCACTGTTCTTTATGAATTATTTACTAAATACACTTTTTACTACATAAATCACGCACTTTTATTTAGTAAAAAATTAAAGATGCTTTAGTATATTATAGTAATTAAAAACAATACAAAAAACGTGACAACGTCTATTCGCTCTAGGGGTGGGGGTAAAGTAGGCGTGGACTCCGTGTGGCGTCAGATTCGGCCGTTACGGTGTTTTCGAGAATGACTCCACGCCGTACCAATTTAATAGACGTTGTCACGTCAACAACACTATAAATAATTTTAAAAGTCCGATGAAAAATGAGCTTGACTTTCCCGCCAAAAACTCCTTTTCTATGTCGTACAGTGCGTCCCCTATTAATTGTTATACTTTTTGGTCTATGCGGAGAAACCTGTGCGTTAAATACAGATGACAGCTCATTAATCTACTACAATCTGTCTAAATTATTTTTCAAGTATGTATTAAGGCTCAAGATTGATTGGAGTTTTGGCGGGAAAATCAAACTGAGTGTCACGCTCATTTTTTATCGGACTTTTAAAATTATTTATAGTGTTGTTTACTAAATAAAAGTGCGTGATTTATGTAGTAAAAAGTGCATTCAGTAAATAATTCATAAAGAACAGTGAAATATCGCAGCATAGTGGCCACATCATGACTTTGTCTCAAACCTCCATCGTAAGACGTATCACGCCGTCTTTTTCGACATGAACAATTCATTACGTGACATTGGCTAAATGCACAAACCGTTCGAAGCCATAAAAGAAAGAAAGAAATGAAAGATTGGGTTTAACCCTTTACCAGGCCTCGGACGAATCCTGCAGTAATAATATTTTTTTCGTAGATTTAGATGAGTAAAAACATTTGGTATGAAATTTTATCAATAATATTTAATAAATTAGCTGAAAGCCTGAAAAAAACCACGTGGGAAAACATAATCCCATTGCCTGTCTAGACGACGACATAATTATTATCTATATACAAAATAAAAAACGATAGTCATTTTGATAGAATTTTTATTATTAATTGTTCATACTAGAAAAAAAAACAAAGAAAGAAAGCCACAAAAACCAAAATCCGGAAATTCTCAAAGATTATTGAGAATTTCTGGATTTTGATTTATTTGGCACATAGTGGACAAGCTAGAGGATGGTGCAGGCAATCGAATACAAAATGGCATTGCTTCATCAACAGTTTTGGGACATAATCTAAATATGGGTCTTCATCTTCATCATTTTCTTCATCCTCAGATGAAAACATTTAATTTAGCATACTTTCGAGTTGTTGATCGTTTAGTACCTGAATAACAAAAATACACTAAAGTAGACTGACAAATTATGACGAGAAAAGTTTACCACCCACATTTTATACTTCGATAAATGACCGTGAATAAATCCTAAGCACTGACCTCTATAATTACCACTGGACTGGCGGCTGTCAAAGTGCTTTTGTGCCTGTTTGATAATCGCCATTTTGGCGCTGTCGAACGTAGCGAGTGTCTGTGGTACTAAAACTAGTGATGTCGACATCAGCGAACAAAATATATCGATAACTCTTGATAATAAGTTTACAATTATAAATAAAAGTATTATCATAATTATTTTATATATTATACTAACAATTTACAAAACACTAAATATGAGTAGTTGCTTAACTTTATGTAAATAAAATATTAATTAAAATGATTAAAACCTGACCTCAAAAATAAATATTAATTTTCTTCAGTCAGTGTTTTTATAATTTGTTTTTGATGTGAAACATCTATAACCGCACATAAAACCGAACTCATACCGTGGCCACACTATATGATGGTATATATATTTTACAAAATAATCTCGATGTTTCACATCTGCCAGGCGTCCTGTGACGCCAAATCTAAGCGTTATTCTTAGGTTTTTCAATGTATCTTTTTATCATTTTATCTTATTGTTTTTAGCTTTCTTCATTAATACTGCAATTGGCCTGTTAGTCTAGTGGTTAGTGACCCTGACTACTATGCCGGAGGTCGTGGGTTCGATTCCCACCCATGTCAAATGTTTGTGTGCACGATCATTTGTTCTGTCTAGTTGTAATTTATCTATTATATGTATGTATTTAGAAATATATATGTATGTTTATCAGTTGTCTAGTACCCATAACACAAGCTCCGCTTAGCTTGGGACTAGACGGCGTTGTGTGATAGTTGTCCGATATTATATTAATTGCATTGTTCCCCAAGTTAAACTACCAACTAAAAGAATTTCAGCAATCCAACTTCATTCTTAGATGTACGCGGACAAGCATGCATACATAAAAATTTGGAACACATGTTAAAACGCTGGTATAGACTAACATACGTGTATGCAAAAACTATACAATTCTAGTGATATTAGATAGGGCAGAAAGGATAACCTCCTTTTTTAAGTCTTAATACACACGATTTATGTCTTAATCAGACTGATTTTATACTGCGAATGTTTAGATGAATATTTGTTACAATTTCACTTTTAGATCCGTATTCCAGAAGGAAACTAAAGCATTTATCTCTGTTTAAACTAGTTTCAACCAACCAAATGGCTTGAAACGAGTTTAAAAGTAATGCTTGAGTTTTGAGTGAGCTTCTGGAATACGGGCCTTAGCTACATAATCAGACGATATTTGGCACATGTTAGATACCTGGATAAACAAACCGATAGATATTTTTATCGGTTGGCTACGAGAAGCCATGGAATAATGAATTAAGTAACATAGTCGTAAAGGTAAAATAAAACACGTTTTATAATTTTACTTTATATTTTTAATTACAACTGTATGCAGGCGGACTTATGCCATAGGTATTTTCTACCAGTCAACCGTTGAGTGATGCAGAGACGATTTGTGCTAGGTGCAATGAAGTTATCATAAAAGATACATAAGTATCACATTATGAAACAGATACCCAGATACATGTGATATTGTAGGAATCAGTATTTAACCAACCAAACACATTGGTCCGAGTAATAGACCCAGGTCTGAGCAATGGTGGCACTCAGTGCGATAGATCCTTTGATTAATTATAAGGATTGATCAGGTAAGGAGGGCAACTGTGTCATATAAGTACTTCTAGTAAATTAATTTATATAAAAACAACAAACATTCAAATATTGTCGGAATGCTACCTGGTTTCAATGTTGTTCTACTGAATGTTTGTCGAAACATTAGATATATGTTTTAGAAGTCAAGTTTGTAGTTTCTATATTCTCAAGCCAAACTTTTCTCTCCTCAAAGTCCTTTGGAAATCTGGAAAAAATATAGATTAAGTAACATAATTTACAATGAAGGTATGAACATTACATATCCATTAGCATCCTGACCATGATCATTGATCTTGACTACCCAAGCTATATTAATATCACAGAAAAAAATGTGTTAAATTAACTATCGATAATGAAAATATCGATATGATGCAACCACTGTCGGTTCTAGTTGAAACTTGTAAATTTATAAAAAGATTCTTTGGTAATACGTATAATTGCATTAATGTTTCTTTAGAATAAAACATGATAAAAGAAGTAAGAAGACAGGATTATTACGAGTAAAGTTTCTGATATGTAAAAATATGACTAAATAAATTATTACAAACAACAAACCTGTGGAATGATATTTCACTGCCTTTTTTATAGCGTCGCTTACAATATACACATGACCTCATTCTTGATAACTTTAATATAATGCTTATAACAATCACAACATAAAATTCTAACCAAATATTTAAAAATGCAAAATTACTTTACTGTAAACAAACACTTCCCTCGCAGTCATTTACAATATACGTCAAAGTTAGTTCTGTGGACACACGCTAGTGGCGCTTCAAATAGGCACAAAAAAATAGCTGTCAAACTTACGGAACAGCCAGTCCAGTGGTAATTATAGAGGTCAGTGATCCTAAGTAAAACCCGTGGCAAAAACATAGTATAAAATAATGATTTTGATTCACCGCGCAATGGACATAATAACACCCACAATAATTAGGCATTCACAGGCTTTGGGTATACGGTTCCCCACATGTATTATTTCGTTATAACACGATGTTTTTGAAGTTTTTACTGAGAATTTATACACAAATCACTAGAAAAACTCAAATTCTCGAACATATCAAAAAATTGTACGACTTACCTTTCTCCGATTCGCCATAATGTTTAAAATTACGGTGCACTAGTCACAAAAAATTACGTTTAACGGCCGGCCACAGAGCAAATGGCTGCAAAAGTGACATTTGTGTTCCGTCGCACTTTTTTTTTGTGTTACAATAATATAATATTTCTTATGTCAGCCTTTTTGACAGATTGTGGAAGATTCTTTACCAAAACCTGGTAATAACTTAAGAAAATACTATGTGGGAAATTCTCAATCCATAGCCTGGTTAAGGGTTAAAGGAGTCTGCCCACTACACCGTATCATACCATGACCGTAATAGGAACGTGTCAGGCAAAAAAATATTCTTTGTATAGAAAAGCATGATACTATGCCCACTAGACCGTTCCGTCACCGACCCGTACCGTCGCGTGCCATGCACGGTGCGTTGATAAATGTCGGCGAGAATATTTTGCCGGTGCCGAAACGGTCCGCGCATGGCACGCGACGTTGCCAAACCGGTGATAATACGGGTTATAACCGCGTATAAGGACCGTTATAAACGCGTCTCAAATGCCTACACTGAGTAGGAGTCTTAATAGCCATACCTATATTTTATTATTTTATAACTTGAAATCACTCCCCAGACGTCCAGGCATTTATGCGATACTGAAACGGCTTCCTATCAATAGTCATACAAATTACGGGTGGGCAACATACGGGTTGCATACGGGTTGCATACGGTCACAATAGCGGCATCATACGGACATTAAACGCCGTCGACTCGTTTCAGTGGGCAAAGCAAGCCGAATCGTATTACCTTCCGTGCTTGATACGTTCCTATTACGGTCATGGTATGATACGGTGTAGTGGGCAGACTCCTTAATTGTCAGTTTTGGGTAGCTTGACCTGCTGTCGTCGTACAATACATTGGCATGGCATTGTGAACTAAACGTGAACACGTGCGTGGTTTCAGTGGTGTACAAGACACTATACACTAATAGGGTTGCTATAAGCTAAGCACGCGCGCCAGCGACTTAGGGGCGGTTTGGGACCAAGTAGTGCGTGAGTTGGTGTACTCACGTGTATGCAAAATTTAGCGTAGTAACAGAAATATCGATGATGGGACTCTATTGAACCGTGTTACTATTGTACCCGGTCTACCCTATGTCAATATGGGCCTTGATGCCTGAAATAAATAGATAAATAAATAAACACATTAAAATATTAAAATATAAACTATTACGGGATTAAATAAAAAACAGAGCGTCAACGTAAACGTTTATTAAAAGCGTAGAATAAATTATAATTATCTGATAGTTTGGGACATATGGAGCGGGGTGAGCATCAACTCGAAAGCCGCGTCTTTAAGATTGGCACCGCGGAGATTTGCTTCATGAAGATCACTGCCCGATAAATCACAACACTGAAAAAAAAATGAAGTATATTAAATTTTTAAAACGAAGTGTTATAGGATACGGTGAAGCTCTGCTCGGCTTGGCGGAGAACCGCCGTGCATGGCAGGCCGTCACCTTCTGCAAAGCAGTAATGCTTGCAAAGGAGGCGGAGCATTTAAGGTCGAGGCAACCTCTGCGCTGTCAAGACCCTAGTCGTCTCAGAAGCGCAATAGGTAGCTCGCCGCTCAGTAAGGACCAGGCCCGAGTCGAATGCGCATTGACTTCCACACGCGTCCCGATGAGATGTCAGCACATCGTGACGGGATCCACTAGGACCGATGTCTGCCTGGGCTGCAAGTTATTCGAAAGAGATACCATCACCAAATAAAGAAGGGTAGGTTTTTTGTCAGTAAAAGTCTGACACGCCCTTCTGCTCCACCCAGAGCAGGAGGTCATTTGATTTCCAAACAAAAATAGGCTATGGCTATAGATAAATAGCGTGGTCCTATGTTGATCAATCCAGTACAAACCTACTTACAGAAATAAGACCATTGCTGAAGGTGAAAAGATCGTTGCTGAAGTTGATAAGATCATTGCTGAAGGTGATAGGATCATTGCTGAAGGTAATAAGATCATTGCTAAAGGTGATAAGACCATTGCTGAAGTTGATAAGATCATTGCTGAAGGTGATAGGATCATTGCTGAAGGTAATAAGATCATTGCTAAAGGTGATAAGACCATTGCAGAGGTTGATAAGATCATTGCTGAAGGTGATAGGATCATTGCTGAAGGTAATAAGATCATTGCTAAAGGTGATAAGACCATTGCTGAAGTTGATAAGATCATTGCTGAAGGTGATAGGATCATTGCTGAAGGTAATAAGATCATTGCTAAAGGTGATAAGACCATTGCTGAGGTTGATAAGATCATTGCTGAAGGTGATAGGATCATTGCTGAAGGTAATAAGATCATTGGTAAAGGTGATAAGACCATTGCTGAAGGTGATAAGATCATTGCTAAAGGTGTAAATAGGCAGTTGTAGCCCGAATAACCGCGAGGTGCAGCTAGTATTATAAATGACTTTTTTATTTTAACATATAGGCTATTTGTGGTTTATAACCAGTATTAACATATAGCACTTTTTTTTTTGGGTTTTATTGTGCTTTTTTGTGTAATTAGCGAATTAATTAATGTTTACTTTAAAATCTTATTGGGTTATAAAAGTATAGCATTTGGGAACTGTGTAAAGTGAACTAACTACAGAGCACAGAAAAACTACAGAAGAAAATAACTACATATATTTTTTTCTTAATCATGAAAAAGCCGACGAAAAATTCCACCACTGGGGGGTTCAGTATCATGTACTGGATCCATGGTACTCGTTTGTGCGTCGATGTCAGATACACCTTTTACAAGTAACTTTCCTAAATCTTGAGTTACTTTCGTACTTATATCATATTGCACTGTGAATAGTAAAAACTACTTTATATACCTCTAAATCAGCTCCAGCAAGGACCGCAGCCCTTAGATCACAGTTCTGTAGGTTGGCATTCTTCAGTGTTGCCACCCTCAAGTTCACGCCCGTCATGTTGCTACCCTCTAAGTTTGCACCTACAAAGAGTATTTATTTTTAATTGTAAGTTTATACAGACGATAGCAAACCAAGTTACTATAATCTGTCAAATTTCTTTATATTTTTTAAATAATTATAAACTAGTAATTGACTGAAATCCCGCCTGATGGCAAGCAGTGATGCAATCGGTGATGGTGAAGCGTGCTAGTTTATTAAGCCTATTCACTCAAAAAAACTGAGTAAATAGGAAGGAAGACGGCAGTTGAGCGAGGTGATGCAATGTTAAATCCAATAACACGGCCAACGATGTTGCGTCAGAGGGAGATTGATCTGGAGACCCTCCACGACCAAACTCCCGACACAACACAACTGCTCAGACCCGTCCTCCGTGTGACTTCACCAGATATTTATTAGATTTTAAGCTTTATGGGTATAGCTTTAAGGCTCAAGGTTGACTGTGAATATTTGACAGTTACGGGTACAAGCTACCCGTAACTGTCAAATATTCACAGTCAACCTTGAGCCTTAATGAATTACCGATAAAGTTGAAGATCTACATAATAAAGAAATTCAACAGAGTAGAGTAGCTTGATGTGCTATCGTCTGTACATTCCAAATTCAAAACATCATATGGATTTGCGTCGAAACCATTTCCGCTCTATGATTTTTTACAATTTAAAGTGTCGCCTGATACTAGACGAATCGTATGATAGACTTCAAATGGAATTCATGGATGAAGGCCCTTCTAAGGCAACCGTGTATTATTGGTAAAATGAATTTAAGCGCGGTCGAAAGCGCGAACGCTGAATGGTATACTAGCAAAAGCTTGACAGAAGTTCTCTCTGTTGTGAGCAACAAGCGACCATACACAGGGCTCCGCGGGTTACTGCATCACCACGACATTGCACCCGCCCACACCACAATCAAAGGGAATTCCTGGACAGTACACCGGTTAAACTCCTGCGTCACCCTCCTTACAGCCCTGACCTAGCAACGTGTGACTGCTGTCGTCCGTACCTAATAGGCCTATTCCCCAAATTGGTAGTTAGCCTATTCATCCTATTTGATTGGTTATGTTAAAAACCTCAAGTAAGTGAGTGAGAATATTGCCAGCAACTATGCGAAATATAAATCCGGACTAATGGAAAAACTCAATAGCAGTTTGCCTGATCTCGGTGGTAGGAAATAACATCGGCCGCCGGCAGAAGTTACCACCCACCAGACAAAGCCTTGCCGCCAAGCGATTTGTCGTGTTCCGGCATTATGTCTGGGGAAGCTGTATGGAGGACGGGTCTGAGCAGTTGTGTTGCGATGTGTGCCGGGTACGATGCGCCTAATGTTGTTGTGTTGGGAGTTTGGTCGTGGAGGGTCTTCAGATCAATCTCCCTTTGGCGCAGCATCGTTGGTCGTGTTATTGGGTTTAACATTGCATCACCTCGCTCAACTGCCGTCTTCCTTGCTATTCGCTCAGTTTTTCTGAGTGAATAGGCTCTTAATAAACTAGCGCGCTTTACCATCAACGATCGCATCACTGCTTACCATCAGGCGGGATTGCGGTCAAGCGCTAGTTTATAATTACTAAAAAAAAAAAGATCTGGCTGGGGATCAAAAACAAATCCATTTGTTCAAATTTTGCTAGTATCAGCACCTTTTGAACATAACGTTTCGCTAGGACGAAGTGGAATAATAAACTCTCCAGCGGTACAGCTGTCTATTCAGTTAGAAAACACCTATGTACAAAACTAATCATTTAACGTAACTACCATTACTTTTTTTTTTACAAATTATAAACTAGTGCTTCACCGCAATCCCGCCTGATGGTAAGCAGTTATGCAATCGTTGATGGTAAAGCGCCCTAGTTTATTAAGAGCCTATTCACTCTAGCTTTGAATACACTTAATTTGTGGTCCAACGGAAACATCAACGCTAGCAAATTGCTCCATTCCCTCGATGTACGTGGTATAAATTACAAGTTTAGTTGATTATAAAATCAAACCCAGCTATTTCATAGAAAAGTGCAATATCCTCATCGTAAAAGGTTTATTTTTTTTAAAATAATTGCTGATAATATTCAAAGGCTTCAGACAGAATCATGTCTAGTATGAGTTTTCAATACGAAACTCGTTCGATCGTATCGAGCGCGTTTGGCCCTCTCATTGGTTGAGAGTTCTTACGACCTTGAAGCGCGCCAATCGCTGAGTCAAACGCGCTCGATATCGGCGAACGAGTTTCGTAATGAAAACTCATACTAGGCCTACTGAACGGTAACACGTTACGCTTCAATGTACTTGAGGCACTGCTAGGAACTTATTAAATTACCTTTTAAGTTGACACCTTCCATTAAGGCTCTTGATCCTGTTGGATCATCCATGTTACAACCTTTCAAATTGGCACCTGTAATCAACAATAATATTTTTATTTATTTATATGATAATATATAAACTTTATTGTACGGACGACATCAGGTCAAGCAACCCCAATCTGTCAGATATTCCCAATTAACCTTGAGCCTTAATGCTTTAGACATAAAGGTGAAAATCTAATAAGGACATCGGACACATTGTAGTAGCATCATCTGTACATCATAAGAATGAATACATTCAAGAAAATATACAATGGGCGTCCTTATCGCTAATGCAATCTATTCCAGGCAACCTTAATATGTCAATTGTTTTCAAATTCATAAACCCTAATTAGTACGTCAGTCACATTTCCAAAAATTACTTGACAAGTATTTTTCGTTTTTCATATAAACAAAAAATGATGACGACACAGTGCGTTGAAAACTAGTGTGACGTCACTGCACGCTACACTTTTTAGCGAGGAGTGACGTCACCAGCCATCACTCCTGATGTTTGATGCCTTTTATTTTTGTAAATTTTTATTGATTTGATAAAACAAAATAAGTATACGTATCAAATATTTTTCTATAATCTGAATGACAGACTAAATAGAATCATTTTTTTTTTTACCCAAGGAACATCCCCATTACTCTGTACACAATGAAATTAAGAATTATAATATTTGACTAAATAAAGATTCAATCAAACAATACTGGCGCCCATTTCCTTGTTCACAATCTAAACTAAAAGTTTATTTTTTTATTATTTCTATCTCATTAAGAAAACGACAGAATAAAGAAAGAGAGAGAGAGAAGAAGAAAGAAGATAATGTATTAGTTTAGTCCTGTCAAATTAAGATATTCCATAGACAGTTTAGATGTGATTAGGTAATTGCAATCTCATGTCATTGTTAATTAATGTCAACAATTAGTCAAAAATGTTGAGCAAGCCCTCTACTTTCTCTAGGTCTAGAGAGACATCAAATTGTGACAACCTCCGTGGCGTAGAGCTAACGAACGCGGCCGCAGCGCAAGGATTTGTATGCATGAATATGAATATTTGCACTGATCTGGTCGTGCCTTAGAATGCACGTTAAGGTGTTGGTCCCGTTTGCCATACGAACATCTAATGGCAGTGGTTACGGGTTGTTGGAACCCTCAAAAGTCCAACAATTGGTCTAATTGCAATGCTTCGATATCGCCTTCAGGTTGTGGAGGTCAGACGGCAGTCGCTTCACGGAAAATATCGAAGTTTAGCCAAAATCAGTTGAACTGTAAAGTGGACCCCAGACTCCAAAGCTGAAAAAGCTTCGGAGGCGACGAGGATTAACGCTGAGGTGAGGTAATGAGTTTAGATGTGATTAAAAATATGGCGTTTAAAAGTATGTCAATTTACATCAAGCGTAGACTAATTTGACAGAACTAATCTATATTTATCTTCTGTCGTTTTCTTAATGAAGGAATAAAATGCACTAAACTGAAATTAATTTTGTTTTTGAACAAGGGAATCAATCGGCTCCATTGTCTGTCCTGCATAATGGGGTTTATGTAAAACATCTTGGTAAGTTTTGACAGCACGCTTCAAATAGTTGTTCCGGGTATGGCTGTTTGTGTCCTCATCATCATTATCAACCTTTTTATCGCCCCAATGCTGGGCTGCTGGGGAGAGAAGAATTGAGCGTAATCACAACGCTTGCTCAATGCGGGTTGGCGATTTCAGACTTACAAGTCCAGGCTTCCTCAAGATGTTTTCATTCACCTTCAGTCATTGGTGTCCGAGATATACTTAGAAAGTACATATAACTTTTAGAAAAGTTACATTGGTACTTATCTGACCTGGAATCGAACCCGCGCACTCATACTTGAGAGGCTGGTGTTTAAACCATTAGGCCACCACGGCTGTTTGTGTATGTGAGTTTATATGTTAGTAAACGCACCCACGATACAGGAGAAATTCCTAGTATGGTAAAATAATAATAATAATAAAGCGTGAAAAACATTTTTTTTTTGTTTTTCTTCGTACTATTTCCAATTCGTCATTGGATCAAAAGCAAATTTGTTCCATGACAAATGGTGATGTGATAAAACAGCCACTACTGCGCTTCCTACTTATAGAAGTTGGATCCTCTTCAGCCTTTTCACCAGCACTGTCAGATTCAATAGTTCAGCAACTAGTGAGTTAGGTGTTATGTTATTGAACTTACCTTCCATATTGGCACATAGAGCTTTAACACCTAGCAGTTGGGCCCCCTCTAAGTTAGCATGTGATAAGTCAGCTCGCTCCAAGCAGCAATGTGATAAGTTGGCACCATTCAAGTTGCAACGTGACAGGCAAGCATACTGCGGAACACAGAAATAGTAACATAAACGGTTATTAGTTTTATTTTATTTTATGACTTCTGTAAAAGATTAAATTATGTATTCTGTTCTGAGAAATATAATATACACGCTGGAATTTTAATGGTTGTTTTCCCGCTGCAGAACGATTTGCTTTAAGAGGTACTTTCGATGAATAGAGTAAAAGACAAAAATAAAAATATTTGTGTTATAAAATAATAAAAAATCATTTAAAATAAAAAATCATCAACTCGAAAAAGTGAGAAAAGTTAGTTACGCTTCCTACAAGTCGTAGGTACTACTCGGAATGGACATGAAACCGCCTCAATGGAAAGCAATGCATTTAATTTTCAAACCATAATAAGCTCCCACGCGCAGTGATAGGGCATAAAACAGCTTGTATGCAACAATGCGAAAATTCACCGCCACGCCGACAAAAGAAAAAAAAATTCAAACCAAAAAAATCTGTCATGTGCGTTAATAAGGTATAAAATAACTTAAATGTACCAATACAAAAAAATACCGCTCAAACTAGCATTAAAAAAACTACCGTTCAAAGGCGTTGCCGCTTTATAAATGTTCAAAGTAAAATAAGCTCTCGACTCTAGTGATACGACATAGTCTGCGCGCAAAAATTACAAACAATTATCTTAGATAATAATTTTATTTTCGTGTTCAGTAAATTACAGCTAAAAAGTATTTATGAAAATCCTAAGCCCGTAAAATTATGAATGGATAATAGTTGAAGCACGCGGGTCAATGGCCCCGCGCTATTCAGTTGTAGATTATCAGAAGTTTACTATAGGTTCGTGCTCACTTTCGAGTTTTTTTTATCACTATGTTAAATCTGCCATTTTATGTTTCTAATATTTTATTTATTGATGAAACGATTGTATTACTAAGTTAAAGCCGTTTCGCTGCGGGAAAACAACCATTAAAATTCCACGCTGTATACTAGCTACGCCCTAAGAAAGCCTATTCTCAGGCCTAACGTATGTAGTATATAGATATGAACTTTCGTTAAAATTGATTCAGCAGTTTTGTAGGAGTTCGAGGACACTGTAACAGAAGGATTTCTATAAAAGATTTTTATTATTATAATTTATAATAGCATTTAGTACAGCAGTGATAATTCAAATGCGTACCATGAATCTTGTAGAATTGCTTCTTTTTGTATTTTTGTTACAACTAATAAAAAGCAGGAAATCATGTGGCTGTTACCTACTTCTAGTTTTTTGTTATATAGTAGTAGTAATTTGTGGTATAGTAAATCTTGGAATTAAGAAATACTAAGTAAAAAAAAATGGATTTGTGCTTGATTGATCAAATAATATTTATTTATAACAACAATGAATAGAAAAACCTAATGTAGGAATAACAACAGATTTGAAATTAAATACTGTCTGGAAAGAATAATTATATTTGCATAAGTAGCCCAGGTGATCTCTATTTCACCGTTTTCTCAAAACCACTTTTTTAAATTATCTCTCTAGTTTTAATGTATTTTTGCTAGTTAGACTAACTTACATACATCCACACAAATCTTTAACAAACATAAATAACTATGTTTTTCTTCCTCTTCTTGTTTTCATACACTATTGTCTACAAGTAATAGTATAAATTATTCCAAAAGGTCTCAATACCTTTTACTCCTAAGTTATATTTTGCTTCAAGATCAAAGCATTTATTTCAAATAAACCAGTTACAGGCACTTTTGAATTGTCAGAAGGTTGGTCAATCAGTAAGATGAAACTAGTCGCCCATTCCAAAAAGTAGGTACTTATGAAGAAGAACGGGCAAGAAACTACATGGACACTCTTTTAAATTATCAAGCTATTGATACAAATATTTGATTACATCACTCATGTTGAAATCAACTGTGCGAGAACGATGCAAAAATATATTGTACGCTAAGAGCGTCCATTATGGAAAACACACAAAAAAATAAAAACAAAACATACATTTTGCGTGGCTACATAGTGTACTTCTTAATGTAAGAGACATTATTTACAAATAAAATAAATAAAGGTGCACATTTACATCTAAAGCAAAAACATATTGTTAAACATACCTTAAAATTAATATTCCGAAGATCCAACCTATTAAGGTCAGCTCCAGACAGATTGACACCTTGGAACCTTAACTTCCATGTATTAGGGGTCATTATAATAGAGCGCACAACATCCATCCTTGTTAGAGCGTGGTTGATGCCACAACTGCTCTGTGACTCCTCAATTAGAAGGTTTAATTGTGGTATCATCGAGTCTATACCTGGAATCAAATTAAATGTATAGATTTAGTTGAGGTCTGAGTGTAGTGGTGCAGCATAGGGTTTCTAATGATAAATGCAGATTGCAATAGGCTGAGTTGAGTGATTATGATAATTTCAGCCAAAAGAAGTACACCGCTGATGTATGGTCCTCCATCAATATGTGGACTAGGCCTGTGCTTTATAAATCCAACATAATTTGTTTTAAATACTAATTAAAAAAATGCATTAACATTTTTAACGGGAACGATGGCCCTAGCGGAATGCCTTATTCATCCAAAACATTTATATTTCTATATTGTGTTATGTACTTAATATTAAAACTATTCCTTTTGTGGTATCCATTCTTTTCTGTCTTTAGAATGAAATTAAGAATGGAAAATGTTGGAGGTGGCCTTTGCCAATAAGTGGCAAACAGACAGAGCTGTCGATATAAGCAATTAGAATATTAGATACTTACTTAAATAAAAGCATTAAGAATATATTAGAAAAAATAAACTAAAAAACAAGATACTGTAATGAAATACTCTGAAATAAAGGTTATTATTATTACTTTGTGGTATGAATGTGTCAGTAGTCAGAATAGGCTACATAGATGAGGAAAATATGATTGAAATATTATTGTAAGGGACACTACTATGTAATATAAGGAGCAATGATTTCCTGCCCTTGGAAATTTTATTGGTATAACAATCTTTCGCTAACATAGGGCAAAGTTCTTGATTTAAAACAAATGTAAGTAACTATGTTGTTTAAATATTAATTTGTAAGCAGGAATTGTATTAAATCATTGACACATATTTAGAAATACTAGAATTTCCACGAAGTTTTCTCATAGGAAAAAACAAATATGAAAATAAGTAAAATAAACATACCATAAAACACAGCCTCTTCCATGACACCTTTTGGGTTGACATGCTTATCTAATATCACATCACCATGCCTCAGATAATTCAAAATAGGTTCAAAGTACTCTGGGCTACGGTCTATCAGGAATGCTCCAACAGAATCTGTAGCACTTGGGTTCATTAAGTACACATTATTATCGTCAGCAAACATTCGTGCCAACATTGACAAAGGCTCTTTTGCTAACAGTGTGGATCGAGATGTAGTGAAATGCTTGCCACCAACATTTAAAGTTATCCAATCAGATACAGCCTTGCCTGGTTTAATGCAATCGCCCAACCCCACATTATGCTTTGCATTTTTAATATTATCACAATTTTTCGGATCTCCAACGACGTCAGCACATAAATATAACTTATCCTCGTCCCTAAGTACTCTCACATCTACAATTTCACAGCCATTTGACGAATACAATTTTAAGTTTTCCTGACTTTCTTCGAAGTGTTTTGATATTTCTGATTTTAGTGCTTCCATCGTGTTTTCCACAGCCAGAACTTTTCCATTTTGTTCAGACTTATTTCTGTAAATGTACACTCGTTTCATAATAGGCGTCTCCTTTGTTCTCTGAATTTTAAATGCTTGGCAAAATCAATAATATTTAAGAAAACCTTAGGAACTCCGCGAAAATAACTTCGAAATCACGATTCACGAAATGTCAAAAGACAACTGTCAAAATATTTTAGCAGTGACAGATAACGAAATGAGACAAATCACTATGAAAAATCGACTAAAGTCGTCATAGATATTGAAAGAATACATTAAAATTACTTATTATACGCGAAGTCTACAACAATTTGTAATTTAGAATTAAACATTCAAAATTTTGGGTTCGTTACAAGGTCTGTTAATTAGTCGGTCTCCGTGGCGCAGCGGTCAACACGCCTGTCTGTGACGTGGAGGCCCCGGGTTCGATCCCCGGCCAGGTCGTGATGGAAAACGATCTTTTCCTGATAGGCCTGGGTCTTGGATTTTTATCTATATATGTATCTATTATAAAAAAAAAAAATATATAAAAAAATAAAATATAATAAAAAAAAAATAAAATAAAAATATAGTATCGTTAAGTTAGTATCCTATAACACAAGTCTCGTACTTACTTTGGGGCTAGCTCAATCTGTGTTATGTGTCCGTATATATTATATTATATTATTAGATTTAGAGTGTTTTAATAATTGCCCACAACATACTGACACTGCTGTAGCAACGAGCCATTTATGACCTTACGCTCTTACTACAGCTTTCTATGTAATGATAGATTGATGACTTTTAAGGTAGGTGACACTAATATTTTTAACACAGAGGCATCGATGCGCAACTGTTTTAAACCGATAATAAAATAGTACGCAGAGGGCGTAAAAGATTTTTAAAGGTTGTTAGAAAATTGTTACCTATCTTTTTCTACGCTAGGAGATTTGCGTTACAGTTTGCGTTTTACATCTCCCCGGTTAGCTTTCAAAGTTTTATGCCGCTCCTGTAGGTTTGTAACTTTAACTCTATGAATATTGGCTATTGGTGCACCAGCCTTTTACCAGGTCGCTCAGAAAGTATTGCGACAAAAAGTTTTTATGTATAAGAAACTGGCCAGTTATAATTTATTTAAAAAACATGATTATTTATAACTAATACCTAATAGGTACGGAGGACAGCAGGTCAAGCTAGGGGGTTTTTGGCGGGAAAGTCAAGCTGAGTGTCACGCTCATTTTGATGTGAAACATCTATAGGCGCACGTGAGACCGATTTCTGGCGTGGCGACGCATCGACTGTGCGTTTCTCTCTCACTCGATCCGGCGTTAAGCCATCTCTTTCGCTCCACTGAGCTCGGAATCGACTGTGCGTTTCTCTCTCACTCGATCCGGCGTTAAGCCATCTCTTTCGCTCCACTGAGCTCGGACTCGGATACCTATAGTGTATACTCTGTTTATTACAGTACTCATAACCTGTGTTTTTCTGGTAAATAAATCATTTTTCTGTTCTGATAATAAAATGTCTGACCGTGATAATTTAGAGAGTGGAAGTGATCAGCCTCCTGCAAAGAAAGCAAAATCACACTATGACACATTATCAAGTCATCAGTAAGTTAATTATATTTTTATAATTAAAGTATGCATTTATCTGTGCATTTAGCACGCGTATATTTGGTGTGTATTGAGCGCCAGTAAATGTAAAATCTACTCTCTAGGTAGATTAAAATTCACATAAATTTCATTGCATATCATGTTTTTAAATTAATTATTAATTTTAATTTCATTCTTATTGAAATTAATGCATTAGAGAATAAATTTATTAAGACTGACAGAACTTTATTTTAAAATCAGCTGATGGCGTGCAGCGCACGAATCTTTTTCTTATTTGTTATTAATTTAAACTTTAAAAAATTAATTAATTTTTCTAATCATAATGGAGTTTATAGTGAAACATTCATTATTTATATTTATAATTTACGATCTTTAGTAGTATATTGAAATAACTAGCTAAGATTCTTGACAATAGATGCTGTATTTATTAGATATCTTAATAATGTTATGTCCAATACTTTCGTATCGTACTTCAGTTACCATCGACCAATTGTCACAGTAATACCGTTCTCAGAGGCAACATCGAATGTAACTATTACCGAAGTCACTGATTAAACTAATTGAGTAGTTTCGATTTAAAATAAATATGTAAATTTTTGTATTCAATGAAAATGAATGAAATTTAATAAAAAATCATCGTTATCTAGAAAAAAAAATCGTTATATTTTTTATTTTATTTTATTGACATTTTTAGTTCCTACCACAATCTGTTCTTTTCTGCATACTACTTTTACGAAATAACGTCGATGTTTCACATCTACCAGGCGTCCCGTGACGGCTCCATTTTTTTTTTTTTATCGGATTTTTAAAATTATTTATAGTGTTGTTTACTAAATTAAAGTGCGTGATTTATGTGGTAAGAAGTGCATTCAGTAAATAATTCATAAAGAACAGTGAAAAATATCGCAGCATAGTGGCCACATCATGACTTTGTCTCAGACCTCCATCGTAAGACGTATCACGCCGTCTTTTTCGACATGAACAATTCATTTCGACACAAACCGTGCGAAGCTATAGAAGAAAGAAAGAAAGAAAGAAAGGTCAAGCTACCCGAAACTGTCAAAAATTCCCAATTAACCTTGAGCCTTAATGAATTACCGATAAAGTTGAAGATCTACATAATAAAGAAATTCAACAGAGTGGAGTAGCTTGATGTGCTATCGTCTGTACATTCCAAATTCAAAACATCAAAAGGATTTGCGTCGAAACCATTTCCGCTCTATGATTTTTTACGATTTCAAGTGTCGCCTGATACTAGACGAATCGTATGATAGACTTCAAATGGAATTCATGGATGAAGGCCCTTCTAAGGCGACCGTGTATTATTGGTAAAATGAATTTAAGCGCGGTCGAAAGCGCGAACGCTGAATGGTACCTATACTGCCAAAAGCTTGACAGAAGTTCTCTCTGTTGTGAGCAACAAGCGACCCTACACAGGGCTCCGCGGGTTACTGCATCAACACGACAATGCACCCGCCCACACCACAATCAAAGGGAATTCCTGGACAGTCCTGCGTCAAACTCCTGCGTCATCTTCCTTACAGCCTTGACCTAGCAACGTGTGACTTCTTCTTCTTCCCAAAATAAAAGTTCAGCTCAAAGGGATAGAATTTTCGTCGCCGGATGATGCGCTGTCAGTGTTCAAGCAGGCTGTAAACGAGGTGTCTGCGGCGGACTGGAAAAAGTCTTTGGAAAACTGGTTCAGACGTAAACTTTGTATAGAGGCTCGTGGGGAGTACTTTGAAAAGATGTAGGTAATAAAATATACGTACCTACCTATAGATTTTTTTTTATTATCGCATATCTTTCTGAGTGTCCCACGTATTTTAAAAATGTGGTTATATCCAAAGGCCTAGGCGTTTTAGTACCATTTTCTTTATGGTGAATATTTATAATGTTAATTAAGTATATAAGCAGGTACCTGCTGTTAAAATTTAACGGTGTGCTAACATAAAACCGATAGCGGAAATACCTAAATGGCGCACGTCAGTGTGTGTGCGAGCAATGTATCGGGTCTGTAAAAGACCGAAAATGTACGGATGATAGCAGGTGAAGCTACCCGAAACTGTCAAATATTCCCATTCAACCTTGAGCCTTAATGGCTCAAGGTTGAGTGAAATTTGACGGATTAAGTATAGTAGCTTGATGTGTTGTCCTCTGTACAATATTCTGAATCTTTACACTTGTTCTGCATGCATAAAGCGGAGAAATGGACGTACGTAATGAGGTGTGTAAGTGAATATATTTATCTTTTTCTCAGTACATCCTTTGCTTTTTACACTCTTTCACTGCATTCCTGACATCAATGTCTGTGTGTTCTTCAGCCGTGATTCCAAAACCATTGTAATCAAACGTTGTTACAGTGTTCTGGCTAAAAGATTGGCATTTTAGTGTTAACAACGTATCATCACGTCGGTCACACTGTAACCGATCTTTTTCTAATCCTTGACGGGATACTACGCTTAAACTGCTTTAAGTCCGGGAAGTCCTGGTCCAGATTATGTATATTTTATAAACGGGCCTTACAAGATGCCAGTGAGAGGGTACCCATATAATATGAGGCCACCATATAATATGAGGCCATCAAATAAGTACCTATCCTCTGAGGACCCTCTTAGATACCATCAACATTATCTTTCTGCCTATATCCCATGAGATTTGCGGTCTGTGCAATACGTTTCCTTCTCACATTCTTCCTGACCAAACTATGCTGTCAATCTCTCCTTTCCTTTTAAGATCATTCCTCACACAATCCATCCATCATTTTATTGAGAAACAACAACTCGATTCAAACTTCACAGTCACGTCCCAGCCTCACCCCCACAGACACGAAAATTTTTGGAGTTTTTGGGAAAAAGTACCGCGTAGCGAGTAGCACACTTCAGAGCTGGGGTAAAGTTTGAATTGGGTTGTATCATAATGTCCTACGAGTATAACAATTACTAAACCGGTTCTTCATAATGTGTGACGACATACCTATCAATAAACTACGGAGCTAATAAGCAGTAGGTACTTCACGGTAATATTGTGAATAGTCCCATAAACAGTCAGGTAATTATAGATTAATCGCTCAGTAAATCCAGATGGCTGTCGTTAAATTTGCCAGTCTGTGATCTTGATCTATTGTATTGAGAGAAGGTATGACAACATTGTTACGTTGTGTCTTGAGATTTCGCGAACTAGGTTAAGGACATGCTTTGCTATTGTTTAGGGACGGCAATGCCCTTGTCGTGCAGGGTCAGACATGATGTTATTAGATATCTTGGGTCCTTGGATTTCTTGAAGGTGTAACTGCCATACTGATCCGGTGTTTGTCTGAATCGGCCTGAACTGCAACTGTCGTTTTCGCGCTTTACCGGGAGAGGTTGGAAGCAGCGCGACGGCAATAGTTTTTTCAAATTCATACCTATTTTCCAAATTCCTCGGGACTAGAGTCCCCTCTCATCACACTATTTCGCACTGGGTCCACATCGTGTGGTTGATTACCTACACAGGGAGGAGAACTGTGCTCCAGCAGTGAGAACATTAAGTATCTTTATACCTTCATAGGCTTGGACCGGTACCTACAAAGCCACAAAAACAACGCGAAATACTGTAGTTACTCAAATCCTGCATCTCGTAAGCTGTGTTAACACATACAACATCCGCCTGGTCGAAGGATCTTCCATTTTTTATGGAGGATCAGTGAACTTTGTGAACCTGGTGAAGGTTGCGGGAAGCCGATGGATGCGGGCAGCACAAGACCGGTCATTGTGGAAAGTCTTGGCGGGGGCCTTTGTTCAGCAGTGAACCTTTATAGGAAGAATTTTTCTCGGTGGTAGGCCATAACATCGGCCGCCGGCAGAAGTTACCACCCACCAGACAAAGTCTTGTCTCCAAGCGATTTGTCGTGTTCCGGCATGATGTCTGGTGAAGCTGTACGGAGGACGGGTCTGAGTAGTTGTGTTGCGATGTGTGCCGGGTACGATGCGTCTAATGTTGTTGCGTTGGGAGTTTGGTCGTGGAGGGTCTTCAGATCAATCTCCCTTTGGCACAGCATCGTTGGTCGTGTTGTTAGGTTTAACATTGCATCACCTCGCTCAACTGCAGTCTTCCTTCCTATTCAATAAGTTTCTTAAGTAAATATGCTCAATAAACTAGTGCGCTTTACCATCAACGATTGTATCACTGCCACCCACCAGTCTTGCCGCCAAGCGATTCGTCGAGTTCCATCATGATGTCTGGTGAAGCCGTACGGAGAACGGGTCTGAACAGTGTGTGAAATGTTGTTGTGTCGGGAGTTTGGTCATGGAGGGGCCCCAGATCAATCTCTCTCTGGCGCAGCATCGTTGGTCGTGTTGTTGAGTTTAACATTGCATCACCTCGCTCAACTGCCGTCTTCTTTCCTATTCGCTCAGGTTTTCTAAGTGAATAGGCTCTTAATAAACTAGCGCGCTTTACCATTAACGATCGCATCACTGCTTACCATCAGGCGGGATTGCGGTCAAGCGCTAGTTTATAATTATTAAAAAAAAGAAGAAGAGTGAATTTTAAGCCCTGTTCCTCATGTCTCTAAAGACTAATTATATATTAGCAGCCATCTATTTACTTTCATTTCTACGGTCACGACACGAGCAGTTTATAACTTATTGTAAACTTGTAGCATACACTAGTGCAGAAGATTACAGTATTTAGTTAGTTGTAAATTGTATTCAACTAGTTTGCATTGCGGTACGGGAATTATCGGTCGCAAAGGGTTCGAATTGACTTGGATACGATTCATGTTTGTGATTTTATTTGTGTTGAGTTTAAGTGAATGGAACAACGCGTCAAAGTGACATCACAAAAATTCTACATCTCACAATCAGACTTAACCGTGCAATTAGCTAACATACAACTTCCCAATTTCAGGTGTTGGGCAAGTGCACGCCAGACATAACAGCCGTCTGGTCGGAGGATCCTCCCTTTTCTATGGAGAATGAGTGAACTTTACTCCCAGTTCCTCATGTCTCGACATGTGTAATGAACCAACAATCTATCTATGTAGGAATCCACATTAGTTTTGGGCGTTTAGTACAGAAAAGAGTCAGGTTCAAGTCAGAGGTTTGCTACACCAAACAGCGGAATAGTTTTTAGTTCGGAATTTCAGTTCCCTAAAGCATTTTATTTTCCCTTTATTCGGAAAACTTGTAGCTTATATCAACAGTGTTCTTAATTTCAAGGCCACTTACAAATTTTCACAGATAAAAACTTTAAACAAAGAAGAATCGTTAAGAAAGAAAGATCGTTATAACAATCAATATCGCTATAACATAAATTAGGAAACAAAGTAAGAATATCGTAGTAGTATCGATTAATACTACTAAAAACATTTAAATAAGCCTAAAATTACTACTTTTTCGGAAAAAAGCTTTTAACTGACACATGCTTAAGGCAGCCTCCGTAGCGTAGCGGTAGCGAACGCGGCGCGGGTTCGATCCCCACGCTGTGCAAATATTTATAAGTATGAATATGAATATTACACACTGTAATATTATACACTGGTCTGGTCGTGCCTCGGATAGCACGTTAAGCCGTTGGTCACGGTTGCCATACCAACATTTAATGGCAGTCGATACGGGTTATTGGAGCCCTCAAAAGTTCAACAATTGGTCTAATTGCAGTGCTTCGTTATCGCCTTCGGGTTGTGGAGGTCAGACGGCAGTCGTTTCACGGAAAAAATCGAAGTTTAGCTAAAACCAGCAGTTAGACTGGTAAAGCGGATCCCAGACTACAAAGCTGAAAAAGCTTCGGATGCGACTGGGATTAACGCTGACATGATGATGATGCTTAAGGCGAGAAACAACTGGTAGGTACTGAAAATGTCCAAATCATGTTCATTACTTAGTTTATTAAATCTTCTGCTCGCAAGGAGTTGAAACAAATTCAACCTGTACGTGGACTAGGAATAAGAGACGTGCAACGAGCTAGGTTTGCGATACATTTTGGAGTGTGAAACTAATCCATTACCATAACATTTGCGATTAAACATAAAGCCTTATAGTAATCTGTCTGCGCTCATGCAGTGGTAAGGTATGAAATCTCTTTTGAAATCCCTTGAGTCTGTATCTAGAAATATTTATTTAACGTTCTTGAAATCAGCAAATAACTTCAGTATGAACTATGAATCCAAGTGCTTTGGCAGCTTTATTATTAACGTTTTCGATGTGACCATCAACAAGAATGAAATTTAAGCAGCCATAAGCTAAACAAAACTAAGTTTAAATAACTTAGTATTGCGTAGCTTATACTGCGTATTCTATACTTAATAAGAGACATTCGGTTCTAGTTGGTTTAATTTTAAAGTCAATCTAAGTAAACTTGTAAAACAGTCGAAAAGTTCCGACTTTCCGACTCTTTTAGTATAGGCCCAATAGCAGAATACAGGTCATAATTTTTTATGTTGTAGGTACGCGTATAAAAATATTTTGGAACATTTAAAGCGCGAATCAATGTTATTTATAAAAATAAGAAGTGAATAACCTATAAGGAATCGTTGTGGGATTCCCGAAGAATTTTTTGCAGTTAGGTACAAGTTACAAGTAAAATTGTACGAATTATGACGAATTGAATGATTGAGTCCTGTGCCTGTTATGGGTGTATTATTTCTATTATAGCCTCGAACACAGATATGATCATGAAAATAGTAAATCGAAAACGGCGTCTGTGTACTGGTCGGAAGCACTTTAGCTGAGCGGAAATCCAGATGATCGTTTCTGTATCTAATCGTGATAAGTTAGGTGAAGTGGGCTTAGAGCTTGGTTTACCCACGCACTGGTAGGCGCCCGACAAGGTAGATCGACGACCTCGTGAAGATCGCGGGAAACTACTGAATGCGGGAGGCGCAGGACCGGTCGTCGTGGAGATTCTTGGGGGAGATCTACGTCCAGTAGTGGACGTTTTTCGGCTGAAATAATGAAGATGATGAGCTTAGAGTAAGCTGTCAACAGTGTCAATCCTAAGGATTGAGAGAAATTGAGATGGTTACAAATTGCACTGCTGTTATCCGATCTCAGTGCGGAGTTGACTCTGGATATACCTACTTGATAGCAGCCAGGCTGTCGTTGATGTAGCTGACCGATTCTGTAAAACTTCACCATGAAAAGTTAGGTGTAGTGCTTAGAGTGAGCTGTCAATAGTGTCAATCCCTGGAATCCCTGGATTGACACTATGATGATTACAGAATTGCACTGCTGTTATCGATCCCAGGATCTGGAAAAGTTGTACCGTAGAATTGGGAGGACTCTGTACACCGAAAAGGCAAGTGACGAATGAATAGGTAGTTTTTTAGCCGGTAAGAGTCTTTGAGTGAGCTGTCAACAGTGTCAATCCCTTGGATTAGTTGGATTGATAGCTGTCTCCATGCTCCCTTTACCTATGTTTTACAGTGAAAAGGTTACATAATCACATTGCAGCTGTTGTCATGGATTCAGTACATAAGATATACATGTCGCGTTTTCTGTTTAAGTAATTTCCCCTAGGTGGTAGGCCATAGTACCGGCTGCCGGCAGAAGTTACCACCCACCAGTCTTGCCGCTTTTTCGGGAAGCTACGTAGAATCTTCTCGTCCGAAATACCGCAGTGTCTCAAGACAAAAGTCTTCGACCAGTGTGTGTTGCCAGTGATGTCTTATGGAATTGAGACGTGGTCGCTAACAATGGGCCTTATAAGAAGGCTCAAAGTCGCTCAAAGGGCAATGGAGAGGGCTATGCTTGGGGATTCACTGCGCGATCGAATCAGGAATGAGGAGATCCGCAGAAGAACGAGAGTAACCGACATAGCCCGAAGAATTGCAACACAGAAGTGGCAATGGGCTGGACACATTGCCCGTAGGACCGATGCCCGATGGGGCCGACGGGTTCTCGAGTGGCGACCACGCACCGGAAGACGTAGCGTGGGTAGGCCCCCGACAAGGTGGACCGACGACCTGGTGAAGGTCGCGGGAAGCCGCTGGATGCGGGAGGCGCAGGACCGGTCGTCGTGGAGAACCTTGGGGGAGGCCTATGTCCAGCAGTGGACGTCTTTCGGCTGAAATGATGATGATGATGATGAGTCTTGCCGCCAAGCGATTCGTCGAGTTCCGTCATGATGTCTGGTGAAGCCGTACGGAGAACGGGTCTGAACAGTGCGTGAAATGTTGTTGTGTCAGGAGTTTGTCATGGAGGGGCTCCAGATCAATCTCTCTCTGGCACAGCATCGTTGGTCGTGTTGTTAGGTTTAACATTGCATCACCTCGCTCAATTGCAGTCTTCCTTCCTATTCAATAAGTTTCTTAAGTGAATAGGCTCAATAAACTAATGCGCTTTACCATCAACGATTGTATCACTGCTTACCATCAGGCGGGATTGCAGTCAAGCACTAGTTTATAATGATTAAAAAAAAAATCTCCAGTACATTTTCAACAGACGTTTTTTTTTTATAAAAGATCATTTCTACACCAGGTGGTCTAGAATATTGTGCTGGATTAATGGTAAGAGTTTTCGTGTCGATGTTCCTGCCACCCTATTTGCATGAGCCCGGAGAGTACCTACCTACTTTTTTTTTATTTTTTTTTTATTTTTTTTTATTTTTTTTTTAATCTACTACCTCCAACATAATCGGAGCCTGTACTAAACTTCACTTTCATTCAAGTTCTCGCATTTATGCCTCTCGTACTTTCATGCCTCATACTTAATCTTTCTATCACTCCTCCTCATTCGCGTCTGTACTGGGTGGGATTCCCATCTATTATATCTATCTACTTAGTTATTTATTTTTATTTATAAGGTTTAGGGTGAACACAGTAAATGGGACCAGTTTTTAATAAAGTTTTTCTTTTGCCTACCGACTTATTCTATCCTTACATCTATTTTAGAAATTTTATATTTAATTTAATTTTTATTTAGTAATCTTATTTTCTACTCAAAATTACAGACACGAAAGAATATATAATTTTAATACAGCGTTTACTTACTGGTTACATTTTATTATTCTAAACTTATTTCTATACTTATTTCTACAAGTTGCAAGATATTATAAAGCTAATTTTCACATAATGCTAGTCTATAATATAACACAATAAATTATGATAGCATTTTTTCTTATGCGGTTTTGTTTCGATCTATTACTATTTTTGCGACATATTGGCAGTAATCGAGGAATAATTTAGCATTTTTGCTCATCATTATATCTTTGATGCTTACAGCTGTTATTTTCGTGTCTAAGGTAGTTTCAATGTTAAGTCGGTGTCTTGCGAACTGTGGACAATCAATTAAAATATGTGGGACCGTTTCGCTTACTTGTTGGTCGCAAATACAAGATGGGCTCTCTTTGCGCCTGATGCGATTCAGGTACTCGGAGAAGCCACCGTGCCCCGTCATTATTTGCGTGTTTAAGCCGCTGGCACCTATTTTCCTAATGACACCATAAGCTTCCCGCACATCTGGGAAAAACAGTTTGGTAATTGATGCGGTGTCGCTAGACTTGTATCTATGATTCCATTCATCAAGCGTTGCCTTGCGTAGGCTTCGCTTGATGAATGAAATTGGACACCGATCGTAGTCTGGTTTACGTTTGGAGTTCTCAGCGGTCTCTTTCGCTAGTTGATCAGCCCTCTCGTTACCTAGAAGTCCCACGTGAGCTTTGATCCAAAACAAGTTCACTATCTTGTTTTGGTGGGATGTGGATCTTATATTATCCCTAGCTTCTACAGCAAGGGGATGGTGTGCTCCGGGGTTCGTAACTGTTTGGAGGGCTGCCTTAGAGTCGCTGAAAATCCCAAACGAGGTCTTTTTGAGCTTGGTTATTTCCCAGGTTGCTCTTGTTATTGCCAGGAGTTCTGCCTGGTAAACGGTACAGTATTTATACAAAACAAGTTTGAGGGCTCTGGTCTCGGCCTCACCCGCCCATATGGACAATGAGGCACCAACCCCTCCTCCCATCTTGCTTCCATCAGTAAAGATGCGAACATCGTAGTTACTGTTATTATCCAGTTGCTCTTGGTTCTCCAGGCTGTTGAACTCCAGGGTGTCTTGTACTGCGGGGTGGGGATCCTTGAGTGCAGAAGCCATTCGCTCGACCTCCCTGTCCCCCAGTGATGCCTGGGGCACGCCCCTTTTGGCCTCGTACAACGACACCTACCTACTATTGGGCATATTGCTTTCCAATCTCTTAATAAGGCCTACTTTCAATGTGAATATTTCCCCTTGGTTATTTTTACTACATTCAAAGCTTGTTTGATGGAAATCATTCTAAGGTTGAAGATGGCTCTTAGCGATTAGAGCGCCCATTCTGTTACCTTTAAAAAAAAAAAAAAATCATATTATTCTGTAATTTATATGATGTACATAATAATGAGTATTATATTGTATTCCTACGGGACCGGGATGGATATACTTGCGTGCCTACTGCCTCAGGGAACACAAGTGTGCTATTACCCTTATTTAAGTAGGGGCACACGGGGGAACTAGCGCTACTTAAGAAAAAACTCGTACAACTTTTGAAAGATATCAGTTTTTACTTTAGTTTTTGGTGTTTTTTACGTTGTCACTAATCAGGATTATCTGTCAGCCTCCGTGTCGTAGTGGTAGCGAACGAGGCCGCTACGCAAGGACGCGCAGGTTCGATCCCCGGGCAATGCAAATATTTGTGTGCATGAATATGAATATTTGCACTGGTGTGGTCGTGCCTCGGAAAGCACGTTAAGCCGTTGGGCCCAGTTGCCATTCAAACCTCTAATGGCAGTGATTACGGGTTGTTGGAGCAAAAATCAGCAGTTAGACTGGTAACGCGGACCCCAGACTCCAAAGCTGAAAAAGCTTCGAATGCGACTGGGATTAACCCTGAGATGATGATGACTAATCAGGATTATCTATAAAACGCAAAAATTAAAAGGCATAACGAAAAGACATTTATACTCTTTTTTGGTTAAAGTAACATTGCCCAAGAATAGGAGGTAATTAGAATTATAGAGAGGGGTAATGCGATTCACTACGATTATTATCCCGTGGCTCCGATTCCCGCGCGTTCCTCTATATTCATTCATCGAATAGCGTAAACGCAGAAGAACGAGAGTAGCCGACATAGCCCGAAGAATTGCAACACTAAAGTGGCAGTGTGCTGGACACATTGCCCGTAGGACTGATGCCCGATGGGGCCAACGGGTTCTCGAGTGGCGACCACGCACCGGAAGACGTAGCGTGGATAGGCCCCCGACAAGGTGGACCGACGACCTGGTGAAGGTCGCGAGAAACCGCTAGATGCGGGAGGCGCAGGACCGGTCGTCGTGGAGAGCCTTGGGGGAGGCCTATGTCCAGCAGTGGACGTCTTTCGGCTGAAATAATGATGATGATGATGATGAATAGCGTAATGCCTTAAGGGTAATGTAACTGTGAAGATAACCATGTCACAGTTACATAGGTAATTTAATATTTATGCTAAAATATTCTAATTCCATTGATGCACTAAGGCCATTACAATAATGAAACCTAACGTTAGTTATTCTACACTCAGCTCGGCGAGACGGATGAATTATGAGATCACAGGTAATTCTACGAGGAATCGAGAAAGACATTAGTGGATCAAAAATAATTATTATTTATTATAATTTATTTCACTTATTTATTGGCATTCGTCTAGACTTGTTACGTCAATGCAATATCTCGTAAACAATTATTACTTTGCTTAGTTTGAAAGCCACTGAAAACGCTTTATTGTGGATAAACTAGACACTCATCATAATCTGCTTATATTTTTCCCGTTGCTGGGATACAGACATTTTCTCTTCGAGAAAATAATGTTTTGTTTTTTGACCCTGGCTATGCCATCAGGAGAATAGTTTATAATTTTTACGTGTTTGAGTACGGGGCTTTTGAGTAAGTATATCCTATTTTATATCATTTATTATTATTTACTTGTAATGTGCGTTTTATTTGTGTGGAATAAACTATTTTTCTTTCTTTTTCTCTTTGGTTTTCAAGAAAGAAAGAAAGAAGAAAGTGGGCTATTGTCTACCACACCTCTATTTATAGGGCTCCGTACCCAAAAGGTTAAAATCTCTATTACTGAGACTCCACTGTCCGCCTATTTGTCTGTCACCAGGTTGTATTGTGTATGTCATGAACTGTGATAGCCACAGTTCAAATTTTCACAGATGATTTGACAATTAATACTGAATATACAGTATGTTAAGAAAACCCTGTCTGACCCGTGAAGGTGTTGTTAGGTATCGATAACTGATTTTACTAATACATACAAAAGCGGGCTAAACTTAAAAAAAAATCTCCCTAAAAAAATAAATATTATTTCGCAAAAAGAGGTAACTTAATAAATATGCGTTAACCACCCTTCCGCGGGGGGCGGGCGGCAGGGCACGCGGCACGTGGTCGCATCGCTATTCGCTCATAACAATACCGGTGTTGTCACTTTTTTAAAAATTACCAAATTTCGGGGAAGTTGGAATTAATTCGCGGGAAAAAAAGATTATTTCTAAATTCATTTGTATTGGTACTATGATGATTACGTAAAATTTTATATTATATTTGGTCATGTGTTTACCTAACCTTTATTATCCTTATGGGTCGGACAGGGTTTTCTTAACATACTGTATATTTCTCTTTAAATTTCTTCATACTAAGATCACTATACTGTTTACCGATATTGTATTTGATTATAGTGATAATACGTCAACAGCTCATCATGGTGATCCGGATAATTATTGAAGATATACGCTGATTATATTGTCAAGACAATTACATAACAGAACTATTCCTATCACCAAAACACCTATTGCTATAAATAAATAACTAATTAGTTTAAATAACAGCATTCAAAGACGCGTTCCAAAAGCGTTCTCGCATTCCAAAATACTTTCAGCTGGATCGATGTCAATAATTTTGGCTCAGCGCCATGTTAGGCGAGGTAAAGGACAGTTTGCGAAGGCGGACACCCAAGTCATAGCTGTTTAACTGTTGGATAACTGTTATAGCTATGTTTAACGTGTAAAAACTGTGTTTCTGTCTTTCTTACCCCCAGTAAAAATGGGCCATAATCTGTGGATTATGCAATTGGTTGTCTGTAAAAGATCGCTCTTAGCGATAAGAACGCCCATTGTGTCACCCTATGTAGAATCTTTATATTTATGTTTTTGTTTGGACATTCGAAACTTACCCATTAAAAGATTTAAAAACTATAAAAGGCCAAACTTTGCAAAAGGGGTATTATAAAATTACAGATTATTTAGAAGACATAAAAGCTTGGGACTGAGCTGCTCGCTCTGTTAAGCATTATTATTAAGCAATATGCGTAATTATAAGGTAAATTATTGTAATTTCATTTTTAATGTCTGGACTTGAAAAAAGACGATGATCCCTGAGTTTTTTCGGCTATTATTTTCTTCTCAGAGCTAGTCAGTTAGGAAATGCCAGCTACTCCTAGTTCAAAAAAAAAAAAACATATGACGTGTAAAAGTGATCGGTGATCCTACTTACTTAATAAACGATTTCATTTCATTTCATTTGTAATCTATATAGTGTACATAATAAAGAGTCCACTCATGATGATGTCAGAAATGTGTTCAAATGTTTGGTTCTAGGATATGACCTACGACCATGAAGTCAGTTGCTTACCACTGACTCTAAGAATACATTGGGCTAAAGCCTTACTTCTATAAACATTATTAGAAGATAATTTTACTGAGAGGGATGATATTTAATGGCCATACCTTTATTGTGATGTCGTCGGAAAACACTGAACACGATTAATTATAGTTTTCTCTGTTCGATAATTAGAAAGGTAGAAAATATTTAGTTCATTTATTCAACTCAAAGCATTTATCTAAAACAAACCCATAAGAGGCACTTTTGAATGGAGAAAGAATCGGCCAGTCAGAAATATAAGGCGAGTTGTCCATTGCAAAGCGTAGTACCTATACGTACATAAGAGCGAGAATTCTACGGAGTAGAATAATAATAGATAACATTAGCTTCTGCTATGCTTCTCCGTAGGTGCCCATTCTTCGAACACTCACGCTTTTCGAATAAAATGGAATAAAGCTTTAAAGATGTAAGAATAATTAACTATTCTAAGTATTATTCTCTTACGCACGATGAGTTGGAGTTAGAATAAAATGACATTCGATCCAAGTTCCAAGTATTGTTAACGTGATTGGTGTAGTTTATTAGATCCCTGAGCCTTAAGTTTCTATGACATAATGGACGAAACCGCGCGAAATCAATGCGAGGTTGGCAGGATTAGCTAAGGAATTGTCGTTTGCTGAGGGATTCAGGTTGAAAGGAACTAAGGTATGGGATGAATTGGAATGAACTGTCAATAGTATTAATCCGTAGCATTAGCTGCAATGATAGTTCATTCCATGTTTTCATCATCTAAGTTTTCACGGTAAGGTAGTTTCAGAATCACATGACTGATGATAGGGACTTACACCATTGGCAACTCACATCAGGCCCGCTTCAAGTAAGTTTTCTTGGTGATTATTTTACTGAATATGTCGAGAGAAACCTATGTGATATACTGCAGCAGAGTCGTAGCTACCGCCGTAGCTGCCATATCAATTATACAAAGCCCCCAGGGCACGGGGCGCCCGACATGTGTAAGCAAAAATTAATAAGAACTCCGATTTTTTTAATTTCACATAGTTACAAAAGTCAAAAAAGCAATCAAAGCAAAAGTTGCTAACAGCCTACATCGGTTATAGCGGGCTGCGGAGTGCGAAAGTGTAAATTTAATTTGAATTGTTTGTTAAATTTTTGGAAAAAGGGCCTAAAGGTCCCCAAATAAATTTTTATATTGCTGCAGGACATAGGCTAAGTATAGGTTGATAGTTGACGACACGGTTGGTACAGTGGCTGAGCGATTGACCACAGCGCTGCGTGTCGTGGGTTCGATTCCCGCACAGAACAAAGATTTGCATGGCCTACAAGTAGTTATTCGGAGTCTGGCTGTTTGTGTATGTGAGTTTTAAATATTTGTCTTTTTTGTTTTTAGAGTCCATGCTGAGAAGTTATATACTTACGTAAAACTACCTAATCCCCAAAATTGGTCTAAAGAACAAATGCAAAAGGCATTAGATTTCGTCAGGGATGGTATGTCTTATAAAACCGCAAGTAGACAGTTTAAGGTCTGTTTCAAAAGAGAGTTTAAATGATAATTCAAAATTCTCGGTGGTAGGCCATAACATCGGCTGCCGGCAGAAGTTACCACCCACCAGACAAAGCCTTGCCGCCAAGCGATTTGTCGTGTTCCGGCATGATGTGTGGTAAAGCCGTACGGAGGACGGGTCTGAGCAGTGCTGTTGCGATGTGTGCCGGGTACGATGCGCCAAATGTTGTTATGTTGGGAGTTTGGTCGTGGAGGGTCTTTAGATCAATCCCCGTTTGGCGCAGCATCGTTGGTCGTGTTGTTGGGTTTAACATTGCATCACCTCGCTCAACTGCCGTCTTCCTTCCTATTCGCTCAGTTTTTCTGAGTGAATAGGCTCTTAATAAGCTAGCGCGTTTTACCATCAACGATCGCATCACTGCTTACCATCAGGCGAGATTGCGGTCAAGTGCTAGTTTATAATTATTAAAAAAAAAAACAAAAAAAAATCTCCACAAATATCACAGTCATCACGCCAACTTTCGTCCTTTCCAGAAAACACCTCAGCGTATGAATCTTCTGAAAGATTACCTCCAGCCTTGGCTATTGGTCTTCCATCCATATCTTTTGGAGTTGTTACACCCAGGAAAGTGTGGCCAACATCAAATATAGCTCGAAAAAGAGCGACTGCAAGACGAATAAAAGTAGATGCTTCAATATTGACCAGCACGCCCTACAAAAATACCTTAAAGAAGAAGCCAAAAAGAAAACAGATAAGTACGAAACATAAAAAAAACGGCTACCAATAAACAGAACGCTAAATTGAAAGGTAGTGGGAAACAAAAAGTAGTCGGGAAAGAAAACAGAAGCGGAAAGGGAAAAGGCAAAAGAAAGCAAAACAGATCAGATTCTTCAGAAGAGGAGAGTGATACCGAATGCCTCTTCTGTACAGTAGGCCTAGTATGAGTTTTCTTTACGAGATTCGATCGTTGACATCGAGCGCGTTTGACTCATTGATTGGCCCGCTTCAAGGTTGTAAGAACTCTCAACCAACGCGCCAAACGCGCTCGATATCGACGATCGAGTCTCGTAATGAAACCTCATAGGTACTAGGCCTACTGAAAGCTATTCCAAAGGTAATCAAGGCGAAGGGTGAATTAGGTGCGTTGTGTCTCTTAAATGGGGACATGAAGCTTGTGCGGGAGTAGATAGTAAGAATGAAGGCGACTTAGGTGTAAAGAAACTTTATTTCTCAAAAAGTTATAATATAGTTCAAAACCCAAAGTGTGGATAGTTATATAGTACATTTATAAACAAGTTAATACGGCTGGTCAATTAGAAACCAAGGTACCCTCTTATGTGCTGATTATTTACTTTTTGAGCAAATTATTGTGTAGATGTGCTTATGTATGCAACAAACTAGAGTCTCAGACACCGGTGATCGTTTATGTGTTTCATTATATAATTTTGGATATAACGTGTGTGTTAGTTTTATGTTGTAATTATTACTTAGGTGTAGTTATTATTAAATATATTTAAATAAGTTCATGTTTATTAATGCTTATTTTTCTTGATTTACAAGTAGTAGTCGTATTTTACTTTATTAGTTTACCAAGTATTTCATATTATTTTGCCAGGGTATTTATGTATAACTTCATTTACGATATTTGCCTTTCAAGTAATCAATTTCATAAAGTGATAAAGAAATTATAGCTATAGGTCTAGTTCTAAGTTCTTGACAAGAAAATAATTATTTTTTGAACGAAGAGTTGATTTTTTTATTGCTTTATGACATTGATAAAAACATTTGATAGAAATTAATACTACCTATTTTTTTATTTCTTTAGACGGGTTTATTTGTTTATTTATTGTTTGACTAGGTATTTTGTTGGTTGTGTAAACCTTTTAAAAGTTTATTGCAGACCTATGATTTATGTACCTGTGTATCACAAATAAACTATTTGATTTGATTTGATTGCAATGTTTAATGTTTAGTTAAGTTCATTGAGTAGTAGATAATTACAAAAAAGATCTCTAATGAAACTAAAAGTCTGCAAAAGTTTTGTGTACCTTGCTTACAAACTTATATTGCTATGAATAGTACATAATTATGATTAAAATTAGCACCTGTATTATTTCGATGATATTTATTAACTTATGGTATAAAATGATGCCTTCGATTATTTTACCCCTACCCCGGGGTTCATTTTATACATGGGTGTATATAAAATGATCCTTTACTTAACTAGCAAAAACCTCTAATACAAAAAATACTAATTAAATAATAAAAAATAAGTATGTAGTAATAAGTCATGGTGGCCTATTGGTTAAAACACCAGCCTATGAGTGCGCGAGTTCGATTCCGGGTCAGGCAAGTACCAATGTAACTTTTCTAAATTTATATGCACTTTCTAAGTATATCTTGGACACCAATGACTGAAGGTGAAGGAAAACATCTTGAGAAAACCTGGACTTTAAGTCTGAAATCGCCAACCCGCATTGAGCAAGCGTGGTGATTACGCTCCATCCTTCTCTGTATGAGAGGAGACCTGTGCCCAGCCGTAGGACGATTAAAAAAGGTTGATAATGAAAGTATGCAGTTACAAAGTTAAGTAAATTCATTAGAAATTTTGCGATTTTGCCTTCAACTTTAGCCACAGTTAAGTTTTTTCCTTAAGGGGATCATTATACCTCACCTTCCCCTAGTTGTCATCGTGATCTTTATCATGCTAGCTATGGTATCATTTTTTTATTTTATTTATTGGCCTATCTACAATTGTTACACAATAACAACAATACAATACAAGCAAGATACAAACATAGTGCACAATATGATGCGATAGACACAGCATGCAATTGACAAATTGATCAATTTTGATAGTTCATCATTCATTGCGTTATTAACATTTGCTGAGCAGACATCTCTTACAAACACATAGAGCAATGGATTAGCAGCTATCAGGCTGCTGGTTCATCCACCAATCCTACCAAGGGCTAGTAGGTGATGATGATGGAGGTTCATCATCGTCTGATGAGACTTGGCACGCATTAAGTAGGCTTACTTAGTGCAGAGCAGCCGTGGCCTAGTGGTATCTGCAGTGACTTACTAGTTGTAGGTCGTAGGTTTAAACTCAATCATGCACTTTACTGTGTGTATCAGTATTCTAGCTATACTGGTGGACAAGGTCGACGGACCTTTTATTAGGTTCTGGGCGGATAGACATGTGCGTGCACACATTCATGTCGCAAAAATATCGTGAGGAAACCTAGGCATGTCCTAGTGCCAAAAACTTCGAAGACATGTGACATGTACCAACCCGCGCTGGGCCCGCGTGGTAAATTACGGCCCACTCCCTCTCACCGAAAGGAGACCTGTGTCCCAACAGTGGGAACATTATAGGCTAATTATGTATTATGTACTTAATGCATAACAAGAATTCAAGTTAAAAGTCGGTTTACGTAACGAAGCGTTTTGCTTCCTCCTTTATACCGCGTACATCGAGGGACTGGAACAATTTGCCAGCGTCGGTGTTTCCGTCACAATACAATTTGAGTGTCTTCAAGGCTAGAGTGAATAGACTCTTAATAAACTAGCGCGCTTTACCAGCAACGATCGCATCACTGCTTACCATCAGGCGGGATTGCGGTCAAGCGCTGGTTTATAATTTATAAAAAAAAAAAACGTAATTGAAATCAACTTCATATGCACACATTTCTGTTATCATTTAAAAGAAAATAACGATACACAAGATGTGAAAATCGTGACAAAATTCAGGCGCCACGCCAAATATAACATTTGGTTTGTCATAAAAATGTTGGTGACAAATATCCAAGAATAAACAATCTTCTTAGTATATCTTAGTATAGAAATGATTTTATTTAGTTATGAGATACTTTCAGTAGCCGGAATTTTATTTAAATATAAAAACTTTTTTACATGAAACATACAGAAATTGGGGAAATCTAGTGTTAAAAATTTTACATAGGTACATGTGTAGATTTGCTGTGTTAAGGTAAATCCATACCTACAGCTTTCATAGATTAACAGTTGCTATGTAAGAAAAGTTTAAGCTCGTAGGCAATGGGTTTAATAATTTAATTTTCAGACTTAGCCTACGTTTTATACCTAATTTTAAGGCAGAATCTTTCGAATTACTTCGCCAGCCTTCAAGAACAAAGACATTTTTATTCCACATTTTCCACGAAATTATATCAAAGTTCAGCAACCAATGAAAATTATTACAAGAAGCCAAGATTTCCACGAAAACTGACATAAGAAATCAGGCGTAAAAAAAAGAAAATAAAAGGCATTTCTCGGTAGTCGGGGAGTCATCCAATTTTCATTTTAGGCCGTTGACAACATCTGTTGTAGATATAGTGTGTAACAAATAGGCACTAAAGAAATGAAAATCTCTGACTACTATCTGTTCCTAAAGTACTGTAAGAGTCGACCAAAAGTCCATAAGCAATCTCACAAAGCAATATCTTGACATTTTATCTGACTTACGTCCTTCTAGTTTCAAGGAAATAGACACAATATGTAGGTTTTATTTTTATCAAGAAGTGAGTGTAGTTCTTAATACAACGTTGTTATAGGAGTTAAATGACACGATAGAAACGTGATAATGTGGATAAGTGAATCGTGTTTTGCAAGTTTTTATTCGAATGGACATAATAGAACAGAAACATAATATTTATTCTCTTGTTCGTTTTGTTCACACATTTCATAAAATAAGAAAGTAGGAGGTGAAATGAAATGAAATGAAATGAAATCGTTTATTAAGCAAATAGGATCACCGATCACTTTTACACGTCATATATATTTTTTTTTAACTAGATGAAGCCGGCATTTCCTAACTGACTACCTCTGAGAAGAAATAGCCGAAACAAACTCAGGGATCATCGTCTTTTTTCAAGTCCAGACATTAAAAATGAGAATTTTTACAATAATTTATCTTATAATTACGCATATTGCTAATAACAATGCTTATCAGAGCGAACAGCTCAGTCCCAAGCTTTTTTGTCTTCTAAATAATCTGTGATTTTATAATACCCCTTTTTGCAAAGTTTGGCCTTTATATACTTTTTAAATCGTTTAATGGGTAAGTTTCGAATGTCCATGGGAAGCTTGTTGTAAAAGTGTATACATTGACCCATGAATGAGTTGCCTACTCTGTGGAGACGAGTGTGATGTACAGCAAGATTGTGTTTGTTCCTGGTATTTATATTATGAATATCGCTTATTTTCTTAAAATCCGATATATTTTTATGTACGTACATTAGATTTTCAAATATATACTGTGAAGCTACAGTCAGAATGTCCACCTCTCTGAATTTTTCTCTAAGAGAATCTCTAGGACCAAGGTTGTAAATGGCTCGAACAGCCCTTTTCTGTAAAACAAAGATGGTATTGATGTCCGCACAAGTTCCCCAGAGAAGAATCCCATAAGTCATCAGACTATGAAAATAACTAAAATAAACAATTCTGGCTGTATCCACATCAGTTATCTGTCTAATTTTCTTAACAGCAAAGGCGGCGGAACTGAGTCTACCCGACAGCTTCTCAACGTGAGGACCCCATTGCAACTTGGCGTCAATAGTCAATCCAAGAAAAACTGTCGACTCGACAGGGATCAACTCTACTCCATTCAGTTGAACATTGGTACTTAGCTGCCTGACATTTGGCGTAGAAAATTTAATGACTTTAGTTTTTTTTTCATTTAAAAGAAGGTTATTTACATTAAACCAATGGACAACTTTAGAAAGTGCATTGTTAACTTCGTCAAAATTGACTAGCTGACGCTTGACTTTAAAAATAAGAGAAGTGTCATCCGCGAACAATACAATGTTGTGATTATCCCTCACGTGATGAGGTAAGTCATTAATATAGATTAAAAACAAGAATGGACCTAGAATTGAGCCCTGTGGAACGCCCACGGTGACCACAGATCCTGCAGATCTCTTACCATTAACATCAACCCTCTGAATTCGATTATTCAGATAAGATTAAGGTAGATTGTAGAAAAGCATATAAAGAATTTAGATTTCTCTGAGGTTGAATGAGTTAAGAATAAATTACTGACTAATTTATCGGAATAAACTTTATCTTTTGGTTGTAGTTATTGGTTAGTGACTTGTGATTGACCTCCATTCTGTAGTCTTGCATTAAAAAGACCGGCTAAAAAGGCTTTCTTGACAGAAAGTTGTAAACAAGATCGATTATATTTCACACGGGATTATTTAGAATTTGACTTAAATACTGCTATATTTTTACACGCACTGGCTGTTTGCTCTCACAGTACATAGCAAAGTAGTCCTTAGCATGCTACTGGAGTCATCATCACCATCTCAGCGTTAATTCCAGTCGCTTCCGAAGCTTTTTCAGCTTTGGAGTCTGGAGTCCGCTTTACCAGTCCAACTGCTGATTTTGGCTAAACTTAGATATTTTTACTTCCACAACCCGAAGGCGATATCAAAGCAATGCAGTTAGATCAATTGTTGGACATTTGAGGGCTCCAGCATTCCATTCACATTAGATGTTCTTATGGCAACCGGGACCAATGGCTTAATTTGTTTTGCGAAGCACGACCAATCAGTGCAAAAATTCATATTCATGCATACAAATATTTACATTCCACGGGGATCGAACTCGCTCCTCCTTGCATAGCGGCCGCGTTCGCTACCGCTATGCCATGGAGGCTGTCGACTTCAACGACAGTCGTCTGTCGATGTCTTGCATGCTACTGGAGTATTGAGCATTGATTGCACCTACATTTCAATTTGATAAAAGTGTAAACAGACTCTGTTTATTTATTACAGTGTTCATAAGATCAGATGATTTGTATTCCATTTACATCCAATCAGTTACATAATATTTACCTCTATATAATATCTCAGTGAAGATATCGTTCTAGGCATAGCTTCAAGCAGATTTGTCAATGAAAGACAAGACTTACAGAGGGTGATGTTATACAACATAATGTATAGGTTTCTGGCGATCTAGATACGACTTTATTTTCTTTTTCATTTTATTTTTGAACTAGGTATTCGAGTGCAGCCATATGCCTTTATGAATAAATATATGAAAAATATGTCAATTTAGGGTTCTATAATCAAAGAATATCAACGAGATCTTATTACTAAGATTCTCCTGTCCGACTTCTTTCATTCATCATGATCATAGAATGTTTCTATGGCTGTTATAACAAAAAAAAAGTAAACGGAGGACGGGTCTGAACAGTTGTGTTGCGACGTGTGCCGGGTACGATGCGCCAAATGTTGTTGTGTCGGGAGTTTGCTAGTGGAGGGTCTCTAGATCAATCTCCCTCTGGCGCAACATTTACCATCAACGATTGCATCACTGCTTACCAGGCGGGATTGCGGTCAAGCACCACAACGTGTCATACTGACGTCACACAAATTCTACATCTCGCAAGCAGAGTTTACCTTGAAACTACATGCATATAACTTCACGATATCAATCTTTGGGCAAATGCCCGCTAGACTCAACACCCGTCTGGTCGGAGGCTCCTCCCTTTTCTATGGAGGATGAGTGAACTTTACACCCTGTTTCCCAAATTCTTACCTCTAAAAGAGACTTGTATTTTTCGTCATTTTTTTACCTTTTGCATGAAAATATACATTTGCGAGTCCGACTCGACCTTGGCTCGGTTTTTACTTTTTTTATTGTTCGTTCTCTCGTGGGTGCGTTTACAAACATATAAACTCACATACACAAACAGCCAGACCTGGACCTGGACCTAAATTGCAGATCATAGCCAGTCAACAGCTAAACCACTGTGTTTTTTTTAATAATTATAAACTAGCGCTTGACCGCAATCCCGTCTGATGGTAAGCAGTGATGCGATCGTTGGTGGTAAAGCGCGCTAGTTTATTAAGAGCCTATTCACTCAGAAAAACTGAGCGAATAGGAAGGAAGACGGCAGTTGAGCGAGGTGATGCAATGTTAAACACGAGCAACGATGCTGCACCAAAGGGAGATTGATCTGAAGTCCCTCCACGACCAAACTCCCAACACAACAACATTTGGCGCATCGTACCCGGCACACATCGCAACACAACTGCTCAGACCCGTCCTCCGTACGGCTTCACCAGACATCATGCCGGAACACGACAAATCGCTTGGCGGCAAGACTTTGTCTGGTGGGTGGTAACTTCAGCCGGCGGCCGATGTTATGGCCTACCACCGAGTACACCGAGTTTAACACATTACTACATTACTATACACCAGAAGGCCACGTCCCGTAATTGAAAATATTCAAAATGTTCGCAGTCTCTTCTTGACGACAATCAAATGTCAAAAACATGTCAAAACATACCTAGTAAAATTCGAGGACTTTTTGAAAGGTTGTGACTAACATGGGAACGAGAGTGTGAAAGGTCTTAAAATTACGAGAATAGGCCTCAGTTCTAGGCAAGGTAAGTAATAGTAGTAGGCAAGTGTCTACTGAGTAAAAACATTATTATTACTCGATTCCCACGAATTTTCTCGCCCGAACGTGCGAATTGTCACTTTTAACTAATATACATTTTGAACTTGACTTCATTACATAACATTCAAAATGTGCCAAATACATATTTCTGGAGTTGTCGACTCGCCTACAAATAAATTATCAAAAAAATCGGACTTATACACGAAGGGTTCCGTCTATACAAAAAATATATACAACATTATGTTTTGCTTATGCGAAACCCGAAACACGAGTCCAAAATTTCAAAAAGATGTCATGAAAATCCACAAAAGTTATGAGCTTGTTAGGTTCCCTTGTTATCTCTACAAAAATATGGTGAACGAGCCGCTCGCCCGCTCGCGCCTAAAGCAGCTCGGCGCGGCGGTGGCCCTAGGCTAGGACACTATGATCCGCTGTGAACTGTATTGTGGTGCTCGGTAACCTCACTACAACATGTTTTAAATATGTTTGAGAAAAAATATAACATGGTGTAAAAAATTCTATCGACATCCACTACGACTGAGGAATTTTAATAGATATTTTTCAATATGCATTATGGAAATAAAATAGAACTGACAAAATTATATTAAGTTGTACCATGTGCCATATTTGGTTAACAGGGCCACCGATACGCAAACTGCCGATCCATTCTGTAAAAATCGCATCGTGAGAAGTTATTTGAAAAAATGTAATCATGATTTCAGGACATGATTATAGACCCCCTGGTGTTGACATTATTCGTTCTAAAAAAATATTTTTTTCTTAAAAGAAGGGCAATATCTACTTGGTGTGTGTATGTATGAAACCGACAAAAAAAAATGTAATTTTATGCTCGGCATTATTTACTAAATCCATGGTAAGTAACGATGCGCTTCGATCTCCCTACCACGCTTTATACATTTTGTTTTCCCAACATTTCTTAATTGCCATTTCAAGCATCAATTGCAAACATGAGTTTGAAGTACCGGAAAACTCGTGGCAAAAGAAATGAAGTGAACTTTTTCATAAGAATCCGCCTGAGTGCGTCCACAAACACACCTCATTCGAGGAAAACGGATTCAGTGCGTTACACACGAGAAGTTCACGGAACCAAATCGTATTGGCAATGATTACAACTCAGAGATAACCGACAGACAAGCGCCGATGACACAACGGGAAGCACTCGCTAACTCCCGTTTTATTTATAAAATCAGTGTCCAGTCAGTTCGAGCCCGAGCACGTCTGCAGCCAAAACCTCACGCCGCGAAAAATATTCAGATAATGTCAATGAAAGTTACAATTTAGACGCCGGCGCTAAAACAAACATTGCGCGAGATCGCACGCGCCTGCAGTCGATAAACAGTGTAGTGTTATTAAAAGCTCTATAAACAGTGAAGATGGCCAATACAGACGTCCCGTCTTATCCGCCGCCTCCACCGCCGAAGCCAGTGCGGCCCAAAATCACGTTGCAGATACCTGACTCAACTGTTCTGATGACACCTAGGGGGCCTCCGACAGGGTCCTCGGTTTACTGGGGGCAGCCGAGGTTTCATGGGAAAACTCCAGGCACTGCTACGTCTCACATCTCAGATCCTCAAGGAAACCCTTACTTCAATCCTTTCATGCACATGTACCAGAATAAAGCCTCTGATTTTATGTTCAAACGGTTCGAAGGTTTTAAAGACTTTACTATAAATACGACGAAACATGGATTAAGTGCTGGTGAAAAGAGCGCGTTCTGGTTTTATAATAGATTAAAGTTGCTCTCAAAGAAGTGGTTCACTCATCTCTTCTTGAGTTTGTGTTTGGTGTTGTACAGTTTTATTGGTGCTGCTGCATTTATGGCTATCGAGGGTGAGTAGAAAATTATCTGTAATACTATAACGGTAGGATTCAAAACATAGGGCGTTGGTACGGGAAACACCTGGATAAGTGAGTGTTTTCAGTCTAAAATGATAATGAAAATTAGGCAATAAAAGTATAGGTTTATTTTCAATCAATTCGGTTTGAAACTCCACGCATAACTGTTAATAAAATAGGAGAGTAAGTTAATGGTCAATTGCAACAAATTGGATAATTATAATGAAAGTGTTGATGATTTCATGCAAACGTCAACGTACGTAAATGCTTTGATTTTGAAAAAAAACTATGAAAACTTGATACACATTTCAACCCGATGTGATAATAATTTAAAATATTAGCAATTTGTTACAAAAGCTCCTCGAAAACAAAGTTAGCTTCAGGGCCCACCAAAACAGGCACAATACAAAGTGTCGCCGAAATATAGGCCACGACCATCTACACTATGTAACAAAAACCCTGTTGTTCCTTTCAGGGACATATAATTTTACCTACAAGCACATCATTAATGAAGTCATAATTAGAAAACAGTAATCATTGTCTAGTCGAGAGGTCACAATCATTAAAACCGACAAATTCGTTTTTTTTTTAGAATATCTGATTTTATAAGTTAAATAAATTGGCGGGAACGTTCTACTTATGTCTAGTTTCTTCATTCAGAATTGCAGAGCTAAGAAATAAGTAAGAAATCAGTTACAGATTATAAATATTAATAATTAAACATTTATTTTAATTATTTTTGTTGAACAATTTGTATAAATTACTTGCTTTATTACGTCCGTAGCTAATTCACTTTACAGTTCATTTTTCGTATCTCTTGGTAAGTTGAGTATACTAGATAAGATCAGTGGATAGATTCTGTAAGTCTCAGTGAAAAATTAGATAAAGTTAGCTTAGAGTGTCAATCCCTTACAATTAATTTTAATGACAGCTTAATCTACGATCACTCCAGTTAAGTATTCACGACGAGATGGTTACAATCTCACTGCAAGAAGAAATTAGTAAGAAAAAAAAACGTCTTTCAACTAATGTTGTGAAATGTAATAATAGACCTTTTTGTCTTAGAATAGAATACTTTTTACTTTGTCCATTCGTCTTTGTATACCTTCATTACACACAAGACCTATAAAATATCATGACACACATATTATTTAAATCCCTCTGTAATATTCGCTCAAGTGTTCTCTCTGATAACAAATCTATATCTATATCTATCTATACTAATATATAAAGCTGAAGAGTTTGTTTGTCTGAACGCGCTAATCTCAGGAACCACTGCACAGATTTCAAAAATTCTTTTTGCGTTTGATAGCCCATTAACCCACGAAGGCTTTAGGCTATAACACCACGCTGTGACCAATAGGAGCGGAGTATAACTAACTCAATCAATAAAAAAAAAACTCTGTCTTCATCGATGAACAACCAAAAATTAAAAAACAAAAAAACATATTCCAATTAATAAATTCGCGTATTGAATGAAAATGGTCCCATCTCCACCTTGCTCGAAGTGTGGAATAGTGGAAGACGCCTTTCATATTATGATGGAATGTGACCGGAACGCGGACATCAGACTTGAAAGAATAAGGTTCGAATGAGTTTGGAGCCTGTAACAATGTTTTGGCATTTCTATTCTAATTCTATTTAGTCTATCTTTCAGATTATAGAAAAATATTGGATACGTATATTTTGTTTTATCAAGTCAATAAAAATTGAAAAGTATAAAAGGCATCAAAGATCAGGTGTCAGCACTCCAGGGGGTCGAGTCTGCTATTTTATATCATTTTGTCATTCCAGCACGTTACCATTGTCATTTTGGTTTTATCCCGTAATCTGCTAAGAACATAAAGATCGGTCATTGATCTCGTAACGGAATGATCATTGCTGTATTGCCATTATTATGAAACTCGTTAGTAGAAATGAGTTTCCAAAAACTACTACTCAATTTGAACATTTCGTAATGCAAGATTTTATTAATAGGTATATATTTTTATATATTAATTATTTTTTTATAAGCAGTCTGGAATAGTAAATAGTTCTTAAATAGCAAAAAACATTATTGTAAAACTATAAAACTAGATATTTTGTTATCTGTTAAAGTCAATGTGACATTAATACAGACTGACTGACGTTTATGTTTCTTTTAACAGCTGGTGTTTTGTTTTGTATTTATTTTTGTTTATATTATTAAAATTATAATTACTACGTAAAGAAAAACAATCAGCAAATTTCGGCCAAGATATGGCGACGATCAACAAATTGACTGCGGTCATTAATCGACAGAGCTCCATCACAGCAAAAATGGTTCAAGGTCATCGAGATATCCGTGTCAAAAAAGGTAATTACGCACTGTTTATATACATAATTATACGTAATTCATCTTTATGAAAGTTTAGTAGAATAAACCTAATTATCCTAAATCAGAACTTCCACTCATTGGGTGTTCTACAAACATACCCACAATAAGAATTAAGTAGCTTTGAAAACATTAACATAAAATTAAATATAACCCCCCAGCTAAGCTTGTGTTAGATGTAAGTTTACATCAGTAGTAGTACATTGGCCAGAATTTAAATTATTTATTGCAACTACATACTAAGCGCTAGGTACCAAACCATATTAGATAGGTATAAGAACTATTTATTAAAGTCAATTTTGTTTTACAGGAACTCTGCAGCATTACCTATAATGTCATCAGATTCTGAGTCAGATTTCTGGAGAATGCAAGAGGTAAATTTGACAAATGAAATGAAATGAAATGAAATGAAATCGTTTATTAAGCAAGTAGGATCACCGATCACTTTTACACGTCATATGTTTTTTTTTTATAAAAAGCTAGTTTAATGAAATATATTTTAGGAGAGATCTCCTAAAATATTAAACAAACTATAACCTACTAAGTATGTCCATATACTTAGTAGGTTATAGTTTGTTCATATAATAATAGTCCATAGAAGATAAACCCCCTTATTCATAAAAAACTGCTTAAAGTTAACTAGTGATTAGCGATTCTTTAACCATACATTTTTGACCTTTTAACGTCACTTAACTTAAATCGTCCTTTATGAATAAACACCAGTGTTTAAGGGGTTTATTCATAATCGATTATTAAAGTTAAGTGACGTGCAAGCTTCTAAAATGTATATTTAAAAAATCGCTAATCACTAGTTAATTTTAAGCAGCGTTTATGAATAAGGGGGAATATGTCTAGCGGTATGGGTTACAAATGGATGTAATAAGTAAATGAAACAGTGTTTATAAAAAGATTAATAATTTATTTTAAATCTTTGTTTTGTGCATGACTGCGGTGGATCTGTAACAAAGAGTTAAACCATTTTAATAAAAATTAGAGTGTTTTCATAATTTCCTAGAATATTGAGAAGGGTTTACACTACATACCTGCTAATTTATTGTATGCATTTTTCCACAGATAGTCAACAAAAGCCTGGTGCAGTGCTCAACCTTCAAGAAGATCCCGGTTCATACTGCACTGGAAATTAAAAGACTGATTATTGATGTGTTAATATTATTACATTACGTGTTGTACCTAGGATTTGTTTTATTATTTAAATGACAAAATGTCTTTTTGTTTTGTATAATATTTTTTTTTTTTACTTAATGTAAAGTAGATATTTAGTTTATGAAAAAATAGATATATAGTTATAAATAATAAAATAATAAAAATGTTTTATTGAAAAAATTTTTACAAATTTTAACCTACGAATATATTAGAGTTATAAATAAACGTTGATTTTTAATAGGTATAGTAGTTTCATTTATGTTGCTAAAAGCAAAAACAGAAATCAGATCTCCGGTCTGTCATACTATAAAGGTGCTGAATAAGCTTATGGGTGTATGTTTGGTCTTCTGTGAAAGAAAGTATGCGAGAGAGTCCGCTGTTCCATGTTAGTTTTAGTAGTTGTTTTTAAGTTAATTAATGTAATTAGTGTACTGTTTTAGTTAACAATAAATAAATAACTGATAGAAGTCCAACTATTATGTACCTTTACCAACATAGTTAAAAGAAATTCATACCTGTCGCAGTACTTCTGCATAATCCTCATCAGGTGGCAATAACGCTATTGGCATGTTTGCAATATTTGTGGTTTATTTTTTAGTTTCAAAGTCTTTGTTCCTTCATTGATTGCACTAGACACAGTAATTTGCGAAACTTTAAGGAGGGCAATGTCCTTGTCCAATAAAATTCTCTTAGGACTCTGATGCATAAAATGCAAGTGCTATTAGAATCTGCAATAAAAATATAACATTAATCAACCTATTTCGTGTTTGTAGCTATAGATTACAATAGATTAATACATCAATTGTCAAATTACGTTTCCTCACCTTAATTTCTGCCCATACGCTATCAATTCGACGCAGTCTGGTCATAAGGAGAATGAGTTCTTCAATTAACCCTCTTACTGAGACATATTCAAGGTAAAACGTTTTCAGAAATTCCGCTTTGGGAACATTAATAAAGGGATCTATATTCAAACTCGTCAAGCGATGTGTTCGACGTCTCCTGCATATTATCTTCCTTCTCTAGCATCCACTGAGTTGGCTAGTAATGAAAACATTCTCAAATATTCCACAAACACAATAGATATCACACTTTTTGTACAAAACCACCACCACCATTGAGCTGCCTTGCTTCGAAAAGCAATGTTTGTACAAAGACGGCATCATAACAGTTCAATGATCAAATGAACTGTCAAAATTTTAGCAGATTACCGAATATGTCAGTCATTGATTTGTCATTTTGGACAAGATTACCGTTTTATGCCATTTTGTTCAGTGATTGACCACTTGGCACGCCATTGTGTTAGTAGATTACGGATTTTGTCAAAATCGGTCATTATGACATTAAAAGTCGACAATTTTGACACTATTGCAATAGCAGACTCGGGGCCCTGAGCAGGGACGTCACCAGCCACCGCTGGTGACGTCACTGCTCTCTAAAAAGTGTAGCGTGCAGTGACGTCACACAAGTTTTTAACGCACTGTGTCGTCTTCATTTGATGTTTATATGAAAAAAGAAAAATATACGTGTCTAGTATTTTTTGGAAATCTGACTGACGGACTAATTAGTTTTTTTTAGTCGACTAACCTATTGTCACATGAAAACCATGACAGTAAGTTTTAAATTATAATTACGGGATGAAATCTTAAAACGAAAACAGCACTAAATTCGTTAATGGTATTATTATTACGTAATAGATACGATTTTACATGCATTTGTTTATATTTTCACCACATACTTTGGGAATACCTACGTTCTCTTCACCACCTGTGCTTGACTGGTAGAGAATGCCTAAAGCATTAAGTCCGCCGCTGTACACTTCCCGCCTTATTCATAAACGCTGCTTAAAGTTAACCAATGATTAGCGATTCTTTAACTATACATTTTTGACCGTTTAACGTCACTTAACTTAAATCATCCTTTATGAATAAACACCACAGTGTTTAAGGGGTTTATCCATAAGCGATAATTAAATTTAAATAACGTTAAAAGGTCAAAAATGTATATTTAATGAATCGCTAATCACTAGTTAACTTTAAGCAGCTTTTATGAATAAGGGGGTTCATGTGCGAAAGATCACAGTATCACAACGAACTTAATTCCTTATTGAAAACGTTTCAATTTTCCTACAGAAACCATAGTCAAAATTGATTGAACAGATAAATAGTTAATTCTAATGAATGCCAGGATATTGTGGAAACTCACGTTCTTAGTTCAGAAACTAATAGATACTGGAACTTGATAACTAAGTTAAACAGCTCTAGACCGTCAATAGGGTTTGCCAATAGACAGGCAATAGTTTCGTGTATATTCTACGAAACTCGAGATGACACTCAAGAACTGACAAGCTGAATTAAGTTCTATTTTCTCTCTAAAATAGAACATGTTCCGGCTGGTCAATTTTCAAAAATCTCGCTAAGTAAATTCAAATATTATTCCACCTGATGCTAGGGATTGTCACTCTTAATAGCTCATTGTTAAAGTTTATTGTTTAGGGTTTTACAGAAAAATAATAATAATTTATTGACATAAAATCTGTATACAGATATTGTGAGCCCTGCCTCTTAAACTAGGGAAATCTGTATGATAAGAGATAGTATTCAGAATTAAGGTTACTTATCTACTATTGGGATTTATACATACAACTGCGCATTGTGCCACTAGAATAAACCAGCTGTTGATTTGACTTTGGCGGAATTAATGTTAGCCTGGGTTCTAGTCTGCTATTATAATAGTGTCAGAATGTTGGATTAGTGATCTCATAATGATCAATTTTGACAAGTTTCGTAATCTACTAACAAAATTGTGTCATAATGACTTTTCAGTGGTCAATCACTGACACTCTACTCCATCTTAATAAATGTTCAAGTTAAGTACCTAGTAGTTTTTAGAAAATCAGATGGCAATGTCATTCTATCACCATTCCATTACGAGATGACTGAGATAATTGATCGATCATTATGAATTTAGCAGATTACGACCTATTAAGCACAATGGCAATGGGATCGTGTTGGAATGATAAATTTATTAATATACCAGACTAGGGCTATTCGGTACTTGTCACAAGTCAGCTGACAATGGAGATATGGATATACCCACAGCTATGTGCCAAGTTTATGGCAATAGGTTTGCTTCTGTTATAGTGTAATTACATGGGACATGATGTAACTATGGTATACAGTGGAACTATATATATACTAAGTGGAAAAAATGTCTTTTTTCTTACTCCTCCGCTATTCTTTTCTGATTAATTTCGTTGCGGGACCCAAGACAGTTGAATTGTTTCTCCGGGATTCGGCGAGCTTCATTACTCGGCGATTTTCTGACGGTCTCCACGATTGATTCTGGCTTTCAAGAGTTACAGTGGGTGGGAAAATGCGTGGCGGATTTGGTCTCCTACAAATACAGTGGAACTATGAATACATCTCTGCCCATCCTTTTGAGGGAATAGGCGTGATACTAAAATGAACATCATCATCATCATCTGCCGAGACTTTCCCAACTATGTTAGGGTCAGCTTCCAGTCTAACCGGTTTCAGCTGATTACCAGTATGATACACGGAACGACTGCTTATCTGACCCTGACAATTCAGTTACCGTCCGTCGAAAATTAGTAGTTACACTTTTATCTGAGCAATAAAACTTCTGGAATGCGTAAATCTTGAACAATCTCACAGATTACGATTACTTAGGGAAAAATATCTCTAATACGATTCTATGAAAAAATCGCCTTGAAAAGTTGTGTGTACAGGTCTCCCAAAGTGATAATGCGCATGGAAATCTTCGTCAAGTTACATTGGTACTTACCGGACCTGGAATCGAATATAAATTATAGGGTGATTATGCTTGTGCATGCTATGCTAGAATCTAGTCTTTATTCCACTGATTTACACTGAATAAAAGTGTTTGATTTTTAGTTGATTCCAATAAAATTGTTATCTTTTGAACTGTAAGAGTTCAAACGCAAATCTTAAATCGAGCTTGATTTGTTCTCAGTAAGATTCTTAAAAAAGGACATTTCAGCTGGAAAATTTCAAGATTGCAGTGTGACAAAATTTTCGAATAACGAACGATGTTCGGTGCGAAAATGGAAACGTAGGCAGAGGATTATAAGGTTAGTGAGAGGATGGGTCGGGCTTAAAAAGTTAAAGTCTCACATACGCTGCCATGCAATTTGGTTTGTTTGTCAGAATCGGATTAAGTTGTCGTGATTCCGTGTTCGAAAATGTTTGTATTTACACGTTCGTGATCTGAGTATTTGGGAGTTTTACCAGGGAAATAAATATATAAACGCGCAGAGAAGTGTCATATGTAAATGAAAATAAATTTATGATTCTGTTAGAGATTAACGTACCTACTTATTTGACAATATTTTAAGTCTTGAAATCTATTACTTATAAGTCGTGGTGGCCTAGTGGTTAAAACACCAGCCTCTCAAGTATGAGGGCGCGGGTTCAATTCCAGGTCAGCCACGCAACTTTTCTGAAGTTATACTTTCTAAGTATATCTTGGACACCAATGACTGAGGGTGAAGGAAAACATCTTGAGGAAACCTGGACTTTAAGTCTGAAATCGTCAACCCGCATTGAGCAAGCGTGGTGATTACGCTCAATTCTTTTCTGTATGAGAGGAGACCTGTGCCCATCAGTGGGATGATAAAAAAAAGGTTGATAATGATGATGATGATGAATCTATTACTTCATCAGCATTTTCTTTATTCTGTTCTTACCCCACGTTGAGTGACGTGGCGCAACACGTCAATTTCTTCCTCTATTCCTAGCCTGGATTAATAAGTTATTTCGTCTAAGTCTGTCTTTTGGGAAGTCGGCTGCTTTTTCGTGTAAAAACCTTTTTTTAGTTGTGAGAAGTCATCATCCTTTCCAATGAAAAACAGAGTCATCAAAATCGGTTAGCGTTTAATACAAATTTAGGAGTTAGGTATGTACCACTCTCAGAACTCGGCACCAAAATCACACACGACTGGACTCAATCAAGAAAGCAATTTGTAAACAAGAAATCGAACATTGTCCAAAAAAAACCCTTCCTCTTTATTTTAACGATGATCATGATAGTAAAATGTAAATTAAATATTAATCATAATCATGAGATTTTTTAGCTTCTGCTTCATGATTATTATTATTATATGATGTAGAAGGTACTATGTATCTCTCGCAATCACCAAACGTGTTTTATTTAAAGACTGTGGACATTAGGACAGCAGTGTTGGTTACTGTGCAATTCTAAAACCGTTTGCAGTTCAAATCACATTATTATTATTCGAGCAAATTAATTACGCTTAAAATCGAAGTCATTTATTCAAACCAGGCTGAGAATTGGCACTTTTTGAAAGTCAAAATTACAAAAACGGTCTCTTAAAAACGCCCGTTGTTCACCACATCTTAATGCTTTCGTCTAAGAAGTGGCGCAACGCCTAGCAGCATAGCTATCTGTTCAGTTAGAAAATAACTGACTGTATACTATACTAGGCATGTAACGTAACTATACCTATAAGAAACAGAAAATTAAATTACTTATAATTCTTCGGCTAGCCACGCTAAAATCCTATAAAAATAAACATTAGAATTAAAAATGTAAATAAACGCTACCTAAATAAAATCTTCCAGGCATAAAGGGCGAGACAGATTACATATTTATGCATTGCTGGGTTCTAAAAATAAACAACCATAAATGTACTCATTTAACCTGTCATAAAACTAATTCTGGAGAAAGAACATTAACCTTGTCTTGAGTTAATCAAGGCGACTAAACACGCTGTAGGTAGAGACAACGTGATAGGGAATGCGAGACAGCTGCTGAACATATATTATTCGTACGATCTCCAATAGTCAAGGGGCCTCCTCTACTAGCAGTAGTTGGTCTCTCGTCGACGCCCACAAACTCAGGTTGGACTGTGACAAGCTCCACTAGTGGTACTGGATGTCGTCCCGAATTGTCACACTTATGACCAACGCATTTCTGTCATACATATTTATTTATTTTATTATTTATGGACACACAATAAAATACATTAGGATATGATAAAAATGGATGCTGCTTATTTCTTAAATTTTTTTTTCCAGCAGACCTACGAAAGGAGAAGCGACATAGAAATGTAGAAAATAGTGTGTTGTAACAAGAAGAAATATGAATGCGAAAAATATGAATTTTATAAATATGAATAAGTTTAAAACTAATGATTTTAAATATTTGTAAATAAATAATCTAAAATAATTATATAACTATACTTAAATAAATATAGGTAAGTAAGTAGTAATACTACTTAAGTATATAATACTGAAATATGTATATAATAATATACAAAATCTCGCAGTATAGAGAAAAGGTAAATGCTCTTGTAATCGACGTTTAAAATTAGAAATAGTGTTTAAATCATGAATGCTAGGCGAAGTGAGTTCCACAATCTTACAGCATTGACAAAGAAGGAATAAGAATAGTAATTCGTTTTATGAGGATGAGATTGAGAAGGATGGATCTTAGGTGTGATCTACACCCATACCGTTTTTACTACGCGCATTCTAGCGCGCGGAAGAATAATGCTCACGCTGGTAGGAAGGATAAAACATAGATTAGTAAGGTATAGATTAGTCTAATCTTTAATGCTACTGATACACTACACACTTCCTACTGCCTTTCCCCCTTTCCCCTTTTTATTCATCCTAAACGGTTGTCTTTAAAAGATAGCTCTTAGCGATAAAACTGCCCATTGTATCACCCTTTGTATGAGTTCTACATTTTTAGTGCTTCGTAGTCAACTAGAAACCCTTATAGTTTTCCCAAGTCTGTCTGTCCGCAGATAATCTCAATGACCATTAGCACTAGAAAGCTGTGGTGTGAAAGGTGTTAATATGTATCAATTAGGGTTTCCCAATTTTCGACCTTTTTTATTTCCCGAAGCACGAGAATTTTCGACCACTATCTCCCGGGTTGTCGAGAAATATGGAAATTTATTAAAAATATGTGTGATTTAACAATAAAACTACGCTTTTTATGCAACATTCAATAACATTATCCATCAACAACATTTATATTTAGTTTCATGTGACTTTAACTTAAGTAAGTATATAAAACTTTAATTAAGTAAAATAAACTGTAACGAGATCTATTGTCATAAACAGTCGTCTTCTTTGAAAGAACTAAATAGAATATCTTCTAAAAACAATGTCACCATATTAATATTTAGTGCCTTACATATTAAATAATTTACTCTAGTCTCTTTCTGTCCTACAAACTTTTGAATTATGTAACAGGAAACAACAGTTTTTCAATTACATATGTATATAAAAAAAAACAATCAGACTAGCTTCGTAATTACGAACAACAATGAGGTATAGGTAACTTAGTTTAGACCAACTTTTCAATATTTGCTATAAATTGAGATTTTCCGTTACGTTACTAAACATAAAAACCTAATAAATAATTAATAATATTAGACTAATGACAATCACAATTTAAAGAAGAAACTGCTTCAAAAGCTTGCCCACTATGTCTTGAAGAGAATGATAATGTTTCAGTTTCAGCTCAAAGGATGTGGCTTGCTTGAGTTGCTCATTTTCTGATGTATTTATTAGAGTGTCATCTTCATCAAAATTATAGCTAGCTAGTAAGCTTGTATCTTGGGTACACTAAAACTGTACAATAGAGTATTCTCTATTGTACAGTACCCAAGATACAATTTTGCCTAGTTTGGGGCCAATGCAAAATCTCTGTAATCTTTTGAACAATAAAGTTCATTATATTATAAAAAGAATAGTTTTGTTTAGTTTAAAAATTTCTCGAATTCTCGATTTCTCGGCCACTTTTTTCTCGTCTCGAGTAAGACAAAATTTCCCGGGAATTCTTGGTCCGAGAACTCTCGAAGAGAAACCCTAGTATCAACCAGGCCGAAGAAGTAGTAAAATGAAAAGTGAAAACAATACTGTTTAATATCCTAATAATAATTCAGTCAATCATAATTTAAGCCCACAACAATCGACAGTATTGTGGATATTCAAGTTTATTAAAAAAGAAATCGACAAACACCACAACCCAAACATAACTCAGATTTACCCCTTCTACCCTATTCAAGAATCTTTGTTAACGAAAGTTCCTCACAATTCGCGTCGCGCCATTGTGTGCAGTAGATTAAACTTTAAAGTAGTTGGAGAAGCACAAACTTCTTCAGTGCACTTCAGTTTTAACGTCCTGAAAGCCATAGAACTCAAACTAGGTACTCACTAAATGTACTTAAGACCATCTACGTGTCTGATTCAAAAGATATCGAATTTATTTTGATATTTTACTTGATAATATGAAATTATTTTCATGATCAGCAATGGTGGTAGCGACCCCGCAAGATAATTATGTAACACACTGTACAACGTCCCAAAAATATCTCTCTTCAAATAAAAACCAGACTCCAAAGTAATACAATTTATTATAATAAATACAGGGGTGGTCATCCCTTGTAGGAGAATCTCGCCACCGCGATTCACAATGATGACGTTTTTATAAAACGCCATCTATTATAAAACAGTCATACTAAATTGATGGTTTATATACAAACTCTTATATACTTAAAGAGGTTAGACATTCCGCCCACCATGGACGGCTCTGTCCATTTACAGTATCTAAAACAACAATAATAAGTACTACAGTAGTAACAAAAAACATACAAGTTCATTCAAAGAAAATAAGTTAAAACAGTCGTGAAAACAAGAATTACAATATAAGTTTCTTCAAGCAAATCACCAACAGTACATATTGTGTAAGTAAGCTGTATATATGAAACTCATCAGTAAACCGTAACTAAGTGTCCAAAGGTAAAATAATTAATTTAGATACAGGTCTTTTAATTACGTTATTTTTACACCGTATGGTCACTACACGAGTAATGTTGTCCAAACCTGGATGTTTACTAGTAATAACTCCGTATAACCTATAATAGTATCCGTATAATCTAGCGGATGGAAGATTGTCTTCCTTCACCAGAACCACATCTCCAATCTCAGGTGCAGGCTTAGATTCAGACCATTTATATCGATGCTGTAATTGAGTCAATTACTCTAGTGACCACCTACGCCAGAAATTTTGAAGCATTTTTTTGCGTAAGATGCCAGCGCTTTAGGTTACTAATGGATAAATTTTCATAATTTATATCAGGTACAGTTACTAAAGGTGCACCCACGAGAAAGTACCCAGGCGTTAAAGGACTTAAGTCCTCTGGATTGTTAGAAAGCTGAGAGATTGGCCTCGCGTTGAGGCAGGCCTCAATTTGAGGCAGCAAAGTTGTCATTTTATTTTTATTGGATTCTATTTTCTTCATCCGTAAAAATCTTCTACAGTACGCTACGACTCTTATTAACCGGCCGAACTTAGAAAATTTAGTAAATAGACTATCATTACTTTCTACAGTAGTTGCATGACATTTTGTTTTTATTTTTCTTTCCTCTAGCGTAGTTACTTGTATATTTCCTTTATTATAGTCTATTTTTTCATGCTGTAACCATACTGGGCCTCTTTTCCAAAGTTGCATATCGTTACACTCAGAAGGACTTGCACCTCGAGATGCACAATCGGCTGGATTTTCCGACGACGACACATGTGACCACTGACTTCTATCCATAATGGTAAGTATTTCGGAAACACGATTTGCTATAAATGTTTTCCATCGACTAGGGTGGCTGCTTAACCACGCTAATACGACGGATGAGTCTGTCCATGCATACAAATGCTGTTTGGAAATTCCTAGAGTTGAGGAAACTTCCTGAAGAAGCTTCGCTACTAAAACAGCTCCACAAAGCTCTAATCGCGGGATAGATACCTGCTTAACAGGAGCAACCTTGGTTTTTGAAGTCACCAAAATTGTGTGAATATGTCCTTCTTTATCAATTATGCGGACGTATACCACAGCGGCGTATGCTACATTGGACGCATCAGAAAAGCCATGCAATTCTAAAACCTTGTCTTCATTGCTAGAGTTGATCCAACGAGGTAAACGAAACTTAGTAAGGTTATAAAGACTCTTTCGATAGTCGAGCCACTCTGTTAACAGTGGAGCAGGTAGTTCTGCATCCCATTCGATTCCAGTCATCCATATTCGTTGAATAAACACCTTAGCCGTAATGATTACCGGTGATAACCAACCAAGGGGATCGAATAGTCGCGCTATGTCTGAAATAACCTTACATTTTGTTACTGGCAAATCTGGATCCTTAAGTTGAATTGTATAAACAAATTCGTCATTGTCTCTGTCCCAAGTTAAACCTAATATTTTTGAAAAGGCATCTGATTTAAGTTCCATATTCCCGTGTCTTGGTGATATTTGTTCATCGTCTTCAAATAATATTGATAACTTTTTGTTGTTAGTAGCCCACTTTTGGAGCTGTAAACCTCCACGTTTAAGCAACTCTGACATCTGCTTATATATCTCTACTCCTTCCTCTACAGTTTGACATCCCGTTATCAAGTCATCCATATAGAAGTCGGAAACAACACGGTTCTTCGCTAAAGGAAATTCAGCGCCTTCATCCTGAGCTAATTGCTGCAAGGATCTTACGGCTAGGTAAGGAGCCGAAGATAATCCAAACGCTACTCGTAAATGACGTAACACTTGAATTTCGTCATCTGGATTTTCACGCCATAATATACGCTGAAAATCTGTATGATCGTCGCATACCTTAATCTGTCGGTGCATCTTGACGATGTCCGCTACTAAACAGATAGGTTCACAACGCCAACGCATGATAATATGACGAAGCTCAGGTTGCAGAGTAGGCCCCACCATTAGTTCGTGATTAAGAGATACCCCGTTGCTACCTACACATGATGCATCGAAAACAATGCGCACCTTCGTTGTACTTTTGTCGTTACGGATAACGGCATGATGAGGTAAGTACACAGAGCCTTCTTTGTCCCTATCCTGTACTATATCCATGTGATTCAGAGCTATATACTCATTTAGGACAGCTGAATACTGAGCCTTAAACTCGGGATTACTTAGAAATCGCTTTTCTAAGGTTAAAAATCGTTTGAGAGCAATATTTTTCGATTCACTATATTTACAAGCAGGATCGCTTGATCTAAATGGCATATGCACAATATAGCGACCTGATTCGTCACGTTTAGTTGTGGCCTTAAATATCTCTTCGCACTTTTGTTCTGGGGTCAAATAAGCCTTATTGTGAACGTCTACAGGTTCAGATTCTAGTTCCCAGATTTTTTTAAGAAGTACATTCTCATCTGTATAAGTAGAATGTAATGTGAATACAGTATTGTGGCATGTCTCGCTTTGGTTGATTTTACCTACTTGACCAGACAAGATCCATCCTAGTCTAGTATTTTGTGCTATCAGCCGACCAGATGGACCTCTGACTAAACCTTCTAACAAAATCTGGCCATAAACTTCGGCACCTAAAAGCAAATCAATCTTGTTCGGAGTATCGAACGAAGGATCAGCTAAAGCCAAAGACGAGATTGTAGTTACAACATTTGCCCTAACCTTCCTTTCCGGCAAAATAGCCGTTAGTTTCTTTAAAACATAAGCCTTAACCGTGATAATAAAACTAGGTTGGATGCGTGATTTAATCTTAATGAAAACCATCGAGTTTAATGAAATCATCGATTGGCCTTGATCACCACCTATACCTGAAAGTGAACCATTCATTTTAATTTTTTTGAGACCTAAAAGCTGGACTGCGGACTCCGTTATAAAGGAAGCCTGAGATCCCTGGTCTAACAGAGATCTTAATACTACAGCAGTACCGCCTTTTGCTTCCGCTTCAATAAGCGCAGTAGCCAATAATGTTTGGCTATGACTATTAGCAAAACAGCTTACAACATTAGTGGAATTACTCTGGATTGAACTGTGATCAGCAGAGACGCTGCTTTCTGGCACATGATCAGTTGTGTTACTATCACCAACTGATTTAGAGATATTCTTGAGATGAAGAAGACTATGATGCTTCCTCTTGCATATATGACATCTGGTGGACTGGCGGCATGTATATACGGAGTGATTTGCCCTTAAACAATTGTAGCATAAACGATTTGTTTGGACAAAATTACGACGCTTCTCCATATCGAGACTGGCGAACTTTTTACAATAAGCAAGCTTGTGATTATCTTGACAACAGATACATAATGTAGTTGACACATGAAGAGATTTGACTGGTACATTACGATTGTACTGATGACGTTGACCTTTGTTGTCTAAAAATTCCAAAGATCTAAATCTTTGTTCAAGGAAACATTTGAACTGATTCGTTGTTGGCAAGTCATCTGAACAATCACTAATTAACATTTCCCATTGTTTACGTGACTCAGTGTCTAGCTTTAAGCTCAATACATAAATGACTATAATATCCCAATGCTCAACCATGATACCTAAATTCTCCAAAGCATGTAAACATTCGTTAGAAGTGTCTAATAGTTCCTTAATTGCGTTGGAAGATTCAGCTACAATATTTTTTTGACTCATAAAACGTTTAATTATACAATTCGCTAAATATTTTTTATTGTTATATCTTTTCTCTAATTTAGTCCAACAGGTTGCATAATTACTGCTAGTTATAGGAATGTGCCGTAAGAGACCTTCGGCTTCTCTAGACAGATGCGATTTCAAATAATGCAATTTCTGAACATCGTCTAGTTGGCCATTATTATGTATTAATGATTTGAATAAATCTCTAAAACTAATCCACTCAGAATAACTTCCAGTAAACATAGGCAACTCAATCTTTGGCAATTTTATAGAACATATCTCTCTAGAAACCTTAGCAGAAGATTCAAGCCCTTTACCTAAATTATCCGAACATGCAATTTTCTTTAATGCTTCCTTCAACTCTGTTTTATAATCGGTAAATAATTGTTCCGTGGTCTCATATACATTTTTTATATTATAATCAGACCTTTCAAATTCAATAGATTTAACTGAAGATACAATTTTTAAATGTGTTTCAGAAAACGCTAACCAGTTAGCATCTAAACTTTCTAATCTAGTTTCTATGTATGAACTATTTACTCGCTCCTTTGGTGATTTCTTAAAGTTGGACCTTGCTTTACTGATAGTAGAATATAAATTAAACTGTAAATTACTCAAAGCTTCCATGTTGAATTAAGTCTCTTAGTTATGGCACGTTTTACTAACTCCGTAAAAGACACGAAAAAATCACAAGTCTTTGAAATTAATTCACTTCGCTGCAAAATCGGGCATAGGTTCCCCGTAGTTCACTTTTTGTAGAAAATATTCTAAGTCCATACACACGTTAAAATTTCTAAGTCCAAATGTTCTAAGTCAATAAGATCCAAATTTGCTGTTATATGTATATTTTAAAGTACTCACAGTTTTATCTTCGTATCACTTCACTGTCACTCACTTTTACGTAGACCGCCGTGATGATATGCGGGCTGCTCTCCCCCGCACCCGCTGCTCTCGCCAACACGAACTGCACCAGCACTGACCGCTGTGTACTATTTGCACATACACGCTTGCGCGTCAACCATGTACGATCCTCCGATGCTGCTTCTCACACCTGATCGCGCTGACGTTCCACTCGCAGCAGGTTGACCATGCAACCCGACTCCTCCACAGGAATGACAATGCACACCAGTCCTTTATCCGGCTCGAAGGACCACTTGTACAACGTCCCAAAAATATCTCTCTTCAAATAAAAACCAGACTCCAAAGTAATACAATTTATTATAATAAATACAGGGGTGGTCATCCCTTGTAGGAGAATCTCGCCACCGCGATTCACAATGATGACGTTTTTATAAAACGCCATCTATTATAAAACAGTCATACTAAATTGATGGTTTATATACAAACTCTTATATACTTAAAGAGGTTAGACACACACTATCAGTAGCAATGGATATCATTTTGACAGTTCAACAGCATTCATTGCGTGATTTACTTTTTTGAGCAGACACATTTTCGAACATATGAAGCAATGGATTTGCAATTTACGAGGTACAGATAGGCGCTTAATTTTCTGTAGGTGAATAACGTTACCACTGTTCTCAAAACGGAAAATATCGCCAATAAATCAGCTACAGGATAATTGCGTAACACGCTATCAGTAGCAATGGTTTTTATTTTGACAGTTCACTAACATTCATTGCGTCATTTAAGTTGTTGAGCAGACATTTTTTTCAAACATATGGAGCAATGGAATAGGTTTCAAAATTATTAAAATTGATAGTAGTAGTGTCTTTTGCAATTTGGGTGCAGGTCCTAGAACCAAAAATTCGAAGACATCTGACATTTTCCTACGTGGACCGGGCTTGCGTGGTAGATTACACTACAGTGCACTAACTTTCGAAGTTAGTAATCCTCGAGAAGTAGTGGACTGTGCTGTCATCAAAGCACTCTTTGCTGGAGTACTTTGATTTTGATATCAGTGTAATATTGATGGTTTTTACTTCGATCTGTGACAAAGATAGCGACTAGGTAGGCGAAGGACTCTCTTGGGCGAGGTGGAGCGACGACATCAAAAAGGTGGCTGGCGGAGAGGCCTATGTCCAGCAGTGGACGAGTAGAGGCTGATGATGAGGGAATATCGAGATAAAAGTATGCTATGTCTTATTCCTGGTTATAAACTATGTGAGTGCCAAATACTCAAAAACTTTGGCATTTATATAATGAGTAGGATTATCATCATATTTACATTCCCTCATGATACTAAAAAGTATTATGTACGCATGTAGTACAGTGCGAGTTTTTGGTCACTATTCGGAAACAACGGTTCTAGGCTAGTAGGTACTGGGAAGTTTCCTATGACGGACGCACCGACCACGGAATAAATATCATTATATTTTTGAGACGGAAAAACAGCAGCAGTTTTGTTGGTACACAACGTACATTACTTACATAATTAGTTTCATGAACTGTTTTATTTTTGTAAATAGGTTTGTAAAAACAAGGTAAAGCCGTACGAAGGACGGGTCTGAGCCGTTGTGCTGCGCCAAATGTTGTTGTGTCGAGAGTTCGGTCGTAGAGGGTCTCCCGGCCCGTTGGTCGTGTTGCATCATCTCGCTCAACTGCCGTTTTTCTTCCTTCCACTCAGTTTTTTGAGTGAATATACTTCTTAAAATAGCGCGCTTTGCCATCAACGATTGCATCACTGGTTACCATCAGGCGGGATTGCGGTCAAGCACTAGTTTATAATTATAAAAATAAGTTTACACGTCAATCATGAATTTTAAAAATTGGATGAGTTCTACGTTTCGTATCCGGCAAGTGTGGGAGGCCGAAACAAACTCGGAGGTTACAGTCTCTTTTAAAGTCTATGTCTTGGTCAGATTGTATGAGGATCATGTAGACTGGTGTCTGAAATGCTTTTTGAGGGAAGACACACAGAAATGATTGAAACTGTCCAGTTAGTCCATGCATTTTATCATCATAATCATTGTAACCAAAAAACATCCCATAGAACTCCTTTAAGAACCAAGCCAAGCCAAGCCACATCCACCGGTACAACCAGTGGTTTCTTGCAGCTTTCTCAAGCACCATGTCCGACATGACCTTCCACCCTTTCGGCCCTAACAGCTATCCGTTCTGCGAGCAAGGTACTCAATGTGTGATAAGTACTTAATCGTCTAGGTCAACTTATATCTAAAAGAGCGAATACGAGCGGCCTGCCTCCGCTCTCAAAGGGGCGTTTTATAAAGTAAGTTTTTGGATAAATTATTGATATATTCATGAATGGTAAACTATGCGACGCAAACTCTCTGATAAATAGGGATGTTACCTGGGTAAAAAAAATTGATTGTATTTAGTTCGTCATTCAGATTATTGAAAAATATTGGGTACGTATATTTTGTTTTATCAAATCAATAAAAATTGACAAATATAAAAGGCATCAAAGATCAAACTCCTCGCTAAAAAGTGTAGCGCCACACGAGTTTTCAACGCACTGTGTCGTCTTAATTTTTTGTTTATATGAGTGTATACGTGTCTAGTATTTTTTGGAAATTTGAATGACGGACTAATTCGTTTTATTAGTCAACTACCCTATTCTGAGCATTTGGATACCTGGATTGTCATGTTTGGTAGCGTATAAGGGGAGAAAAAGAGATCTATATAACAGAAATAATTTAATTTATGTAAACGTTAAACATAAAACCAGAAGAGGTTATACAAAAACTTAAAACATCATACAACATTATTGTATAACTAAGGCGCACTACACACCAAAGAGCCGGCCCGGCGTCATAGCCCACCGACACAACACAGCTTATGTTTAAAAGAAGAATGTCAGCAACCTTCACCCGCGCGTGTTTTCCGCCGACACGTCGGCTGTTTGTCGGCGACTAGCGTACGCAAGCCCTCAGTTACCCGGCGACATTTCAGCTGTAGTGACGTGCTAGTATTTTAACTGCCAAATAAGTTTCTGATGTCGACATGCCTCCGGCAAAGTTTTACGACTTGCAGTGACTGAAGCCGCCAACCTAGCCTGCCGGCAAAATGTTGCCGCAATATGCTGCCGGCCGGCTTTGGTGTGTTGTGCGCCTAAGTATGACGATCTACCTAGAACGGTTAAGGGTACTTCGTACCTACCTACGAGTAAGAACCCATTCATAATTTAGTTGCCTGCATTTTACCCAATATTTAAAAAGTTTTTATATCCCAACCACATGATGCGAGACGAGGCTTAAACTTCGAAAGCACCTAAACGTATGGCCAGAAGAACAGCGAAACATGAAAAATAAAAAATACAACACACGAATCGCAATTTCAACGACAATTTTAATGTATAAATTATTCAAGCTTGTGGCGATCGCCGGAAACCACAAGCTTTTGATGAGGCGGACGTTATGGCCGCAGAATGTGGTACAATGATCGTAAAAGTTTGTGTTTGCAAATAAAAGAGACGCCAACAAACACATTTATTGGTATCAAATGTTTTGTTGTTCAATGTTTTTTTAACAGTCTGTCTGTATATGTTTCAATCTGCTGAGCGTTTTCCCAAATATGTTAGGGTAGCTACCAGTATAACCGGAGGCAGTTGAATATAGGATCAGTGTTTTCCATAGAGCAACTGCCTGTCTAACTTCCACAACTAATTTACTAAGTAACATGGTACACCGGTAATCTATCTATATTAGTGCTTCGAAATTCAAGCTAAGTCGTATATTCCTAAAATCTTGCACTTTTGTTAGTTTCAGCGCGAAAAAATCTGTTTGCATTTGATAACTCAGTTCTAGAGAAAAGCTATGTAGATTTACGTCCTAGCGGAAATCCTTACGAAACAAGCAAAAAGAAAGAAAGAACGGTAAGCGAAACCGCTAGAGTGCAGATGGGCGATGCGTAGCAATCTGGGGTGGCCGGTTTCATGTCCAAAAACTCTCAGTCGGACAAAGTTCTGGGCAAATGGTGGTTTAACATAAAGTTAAAGTACTTGGTTGTACATATCAGCCTTAATAACAATATTTATCGTTAATGACGATATATTGGCAGAACACATTGTTCGCAGAGTACACGGTCGATGGGACAAAAAGATTCCGTAGTGGTGATCGCGTACCCGTAGACGTGGCGTTGGAAGGCTTTCCAGGTCCACAAAGTAGATTTACGACCTTATGAAGACCGCAAGAACTAGATTTGAGAAGCATAGAACCGAAGTAGAGGTGCTTGGGAGAGGCTTATGTCCAGCAGTGGACGCTTTGTCGACTGAAGTGATGATGTCCATACAAAAGTTATAACCAATATTAAGCACGATAGTATAAATCAATTCACAAGCATTATTCATGACAATACAGGTTCTTTGAAACGAGTACTTGTTCAGGGTTTTGCTCCTGATTTTTGAGAGTGACAGACGGGACGCCGGAATCTTACCCGTTAAAGCTACCGCCGTGTTTCACCTCCATCTATGGCCCGGGGATGAGGGATTCGCAAAAGCATTCACCACCGACAGATTAGTTTCACTTCTTCGTCTTTTTCTTTAGCCTATAGATGTCCACTGCTGGACAAACGCCTCCCCCAAGGCTTTCCACGATGACCGATTTTGTGCTGCCCGCATCCATCGGCTTCCCGCAACCTTCACCAGGTCATCAGTCCACCTTTTTGGGGGCCTCCCTACACTGGGTCTTCCAGTTTCAATAGTTTCACTAACTATTGAAAACTGTTGTCCTTCTAAATGCAGTTCTACGTTGTAACTTCGTTCTTGCTCAGCGAAACAGTCTATATGATCAAAACTTTCTAACAAGAAGATCTATGTGAAACTTACATCTGCAGTTTAATTCGTTCACACCATTTTCTGTTAATATAATAAACTTTTAAGTATTATCGAAAGCCTTTTAGCACGCCAATTCAATATGTTAACAGCTTCGAGACTTTATAAGGGTTTTCGCTCAATACTGTTCCTTTTATGTTTAGTACACAAACTTTTTAGGTTTATAGAATACTCAATTTATTGCAGAATCTTCTCAACGTTCAAGTTTATAACTTAATTTAACTTAGTGAGAATAAGGATCCTCTGTTAAAGCTGCTTTTAATCAAACTCATTTCACGAAGTGAATGACGAATGTTTTCCAAAAACGCGGGATTGTGAAATGTCGACTCTATTCTTATTTTAATTTTCGCGGTAATTCTTATGTCACTATCGAACTAACTTTTTTTTTTAAAGTTGCTTAGTTTTGACTGGCACGTGTCATTTGAATGTCTTTTAAGTGATGATACACGTATTGCTCCATTTATTAAATATGTAGTAGCACGTCACGGAAGATGACTATAAACTCTTTTATCTAATGCAGGAATTTCACACATTTTAAAAGCATTCACTTAAAATCATAAAAAACAAACTATTTCTCGTATCTATTTTCATAGATATTAATAGTTTCACAACATTCTTTTTTTTTAAATACCTACAGAATTCTGAAAATAAACTGGAGACACTGAAATTATTTTTGTGTTAATAAATGATTTCCCTTTTCACTAATATCTACTGAATTCATGAGTATTTATGTTTTATGTGTCCAATGTCACCTTACCTTGTCGAAAAATAACAACTAACTACTTAAGTGTTATTTTTGAACGATTTGTAAACTGTTTAGTCATGGTAGTATCTCCACGAACTCGGATAGTTGACAAGTGACGAAACACACAAAAAAAAAAACAGAGAACAAATTTCGTAAAATGAAGGATAGAATGTGTTTTCTCAATTTACGCGTTCATCTAGGATGGTATACTGATAACAATCGACCGACATAGAGGAAATACTCTTTAATACTTTCAGGAACGAGCAATAAGTGAATGCCACACAGCATATTTTAATTACTATACTATTTATTTTAAAATTGTAATAAGATGTTAATGGAAATTAAGTGATGTCAAGAACAATTTTGTCCAAAATTAAATACTATTAATTTATTTGGATAAGGGTTAACATTTGTTTTTTAAAACAAATGTTAACCCTTGCCTAAAGCTTTTCCTGCATCAATGGCCCATTCAACGCATAAAGAATTTTTCAAATTTGACCCGTAGTTCGTGAGATTAGCACATTCAAACAAACTCTTCAGCTTTATATATTAGTATAGATTGCCATTCAACTATCCCTTGCAAATATGCGATTTCGGTACAATTGCATACATTAATTGAATGCAAGTTTTACTATCTAATCATTGAATGCATCTGTGTAATTCCGCAATCATCTTAGGTGAAGTAAATGTAGAATGAGTTGTCATTCTAACTAAGGCTAGGAATCTTGCCAGGGACGCGGGTTGTTTGAAAAAGATACCGTGGCCCCTGGCGTACAGGCAAGAGAAGGAACACAGCTGGTTTTTAGTCAGTATAATATAGTAGATTAGTAGCCAAGGGCTGTAAGGCATCAATTGCAGCCCGGGCGCCAGCAGTTTGAGGGTGCAATTGATGCTTACACTCGAGCTAACTACTCTGCTTTACATCTCGATTGTGAGGTAAGCAATATTTAAGGTAAACGTTTTCTATTCCCGCCTTTTTCATCATTTTTTTTAAAATTATTTTTTTCAAGAACGAAATTGAGTTTCGGCGTTCGATATTTAAAATTTATGACTATTATACTCATACGAAGACAAGGCTGAATAGCGAAGCGACCTCTTTTGTCATTATGCTGAATGCGTTTATTGGTCACATACAAGCCCCATTTGTGGGTAATAACCAACCTAGTTACCGAATAAAAAGAGATATAAAAATCGGAAACGCCCTTCCGCTGCGTCCAGAGCGGGAAAGATCATTTGATGACTTCCCATACATAAAAAAATGCTAGAGTTAGCTACTAATGACAACTAGACTCCCTATATACTCACTTTACCCAACATTTCATTATGAGATGTTTTACGGAATCGACCGACAGCTTCTGTCTACACCAAGAGAATTATTGTAAGCTAGCTTTGCCTCGCATGAACATAGAGTTGTACATGCTTGTACCATTTTATGGTAGGTTAAAGCAATTATTGTCAGTAATTGTGCTGCCAAATATTTCAATTTTATTGCACCATTTCTCAAGAATTTGTGTTTGTTACCACTGTCTGGCATTCAATTCAGGTGAAACTTGGCATAGTGTAATAATGCTGACATTGTATCAATTTGTACCAAGGAACCACAGTCACCATAGGAATTCCACAACTAAGCAAGATAGCATCATTGTGACTGGGCTCGTTTGGAAATGTATCTACTATCAATTCTAATTCTCTCTTTAAAAATCAATCATTATACTTTATTTCTTTTTGTTTCATGTTTATTAGTGGATTATACATCCATTTATTTAAAATTAGTATGACAAACACGTGTAAAACTCTCTACTTTTTATTTTAAATATGAGGAAAATAAAACTTGTTGATTATTAAAAAAAAATAAAACAAAATAATCTAGGGTCGAAAGAATCAATTCCCGAGATAATAAGACTGCTATAGACCAAGTAGGAATCGATTCTTTTACCCGTGTTAACCACTCTACTTTTCATTTAAAGTATGATAAACTTTGTGTATATATTTATTGTATAATCTAAGTAGTACACCGTAGACTACGTAAACTATTTGTTTTTCCTTCCCCTTGGTATGTCATCCAAAGGTTGTCTGTAAAAGATCGCTCTTAGCTACAAGACCGCCCATTGTGTCACCCTTTGTAAAATCTTCATATATATTTATGTTCTGTGATTTATATGGTGTATAGATATACATAATAAGGTGTATACTATATACTACCGGGGAGGAATTATTTTTTTCGCTTGAACGGTAACTTGCCCGTTTTGGGCAGCAATTGTCTATGTTGGTTAGACTAGGTGTTATGTATGTTAATCAATTGTTGCTTTAGTTTCATGGTATGCTACAGCAATAAGCTTGGAATGAGTAAACACCTTTTAACTTTACAATATTGGGCAATAATAGGGTATTTGACTAAAAAAAACTGATTAGTCCGTCAGTGAGATTTCCAAAAAACACTAGACACGTATTTTTTCTTTTTTCATATAAACAAAAAATGAAGACGACACAGTGCGTTGAAAACTCGTGTGACGTCACAGCACGCTATAATTTTTAGCGCAGTGACGTCACCAGCCACCACTCCTGATCTTTGATGGCTTTTATGTTTTTTTCAATTTTTATTGATTTGATGGAACAGAATATACGTATCCAATATTGTTCTATAATCTGAATGACGGACTAAATATAATCAATTTTTTAACTCAGGAAATATCCCTACTGTACAGACAACAGTAGGTATTATAATTTCTTTATTAGATCTTCAACTTTGTGGCTAGAGCTGTAACAACCTAGGGGTCAGTTACCACCGGCTTGGCTCATCGGAGCACTTTCATGAGCCTTGGGTATGTTACGCATGAGGTCTTGATGCAAATAAAACAAATGGGGATTTAGTCTTCCCAAAGAATTTTAATGGATACAAGGCGTACACTAGTCTGTCATGATTTTAGCAGTTCATAAGATGGTTCAGGTTAACACTTACAATGGGTTTGTTACAATGTAGATCAATCCATGGACTCGACGTCGCAGACAGCAACTCCAGCCTGTGTGACTCACATCAATGTTGCAAAATATCAATAATGATACACGGCTGTGCATAGGTCACGCCAAACATGTCGTGGTGGCCTAGTGGTTAAAAGACCAGCCTCTTAAGTATGAGTGCGCGGGTTCTATTCCAAGTCAGGCAAGTACCAATGTAACGTTTCTAAAGTTATATGTACTTTCTAAGTATATCTTGGGCACCAATGACTGAAGGTGAAGGAAAACATCTTGAGGAAACCTGGACTTAAAGTCTGAAAACGCCAACCCGTATTGAGCAAGCGTGGTGATTACGCTCAATCCTTCTCTGTATGAGAGGAGACCTGTGCCCAGCAGTGGGAAGATTAAAAGGTTGATGATGATGATGATAGGCCACGCAGCCGAATATCATTCTCGTGGAGACCTTATTTTCTTTAAATTACTTTAAAATAAACTGTTATAATAGTTAATTGAACCCTGTTAGCAAGAAAAGATCATATGTGAGTTTCTCAATGTACATGTTTCCAACCGCATTACAGTAAGAGTTAAATCGACATTACCTATACGTACACATTGTGGTCCAATCTCTAACACTGTTTTTCATTTTAGGGCTGATTACCTTCCTCTCACGCGACATTCAATATATTTTAATCGTTATATTGAGTTTAATAAAAAAAACTTCTCTTTAAAAAAAAAACTACACTAAAGCCTCAGCTTTTCTTCAAAGTCTAAACGTCATGTGTAACGACCACAGACAATTAAATTTTATCACAATATTAAAGTTCAACACCAATTACTTGCCAAGAAAAAAACCCTTTTTGGTCCTTTTATTACTGCATCAATAAATGCATTCATTATGCTTTTCTTCTAATTCAGAGGAAGAATGATTTGGAGACCCTCCACGACCAAACTCCCGACATAACAACGTCTGCGCAACGTACCCGTCACACATCGCAACGATACTGCTCAGACCCGTCCTCCGGCTTCACCAGACATCATGTCGGAACACGACAAATCGGGATACAGGACATATTGGGATACAGGACTTCTCTCAGTGAAAGGGAGTGGGCCTTAATCTACCATACGGGCCCATTGCGGGTTGGTAGATGCCAATTAATGTCGTCGAAGTTTTGCCTCTAGGTTTTCCTCCCCATGTTTTCCTTTACCGCGGTAAAATTAGTAAAAACGACAACATTTTCCAAGTGTTAGTCACACACTGTGATTCAGAAATCATTAGATATTTATTAATAAATAGTTAAAAATACAATACTATCTTTAAACCAGTATCTAATGCCAATACTTTTATTACATCGTGGGCGAACTACGAACACAGAAGTAACTAAAAACTTTTCTCTCTACGAAATATTCGCAGGGTTATTCACATAATTCATCTTAGAATGAATAGTTCCTATATTTAATTCTTTGAATTCATTTCAATGAATCAGAGCTTTGATGATTATAAATACATCGTAAAAACGTCTTGATAAAAATGAGAGATTATTTTGTTTTTGTTGAAAAGATTTATTTTTTAATAATCTTTTAATTTTAAGTTCCTAGCCTATTCAAAGTTACTTCTTCCGAAAACTACAAACACTCGCAAACATTGCCTTTATTCTGGAGCGGCCAAGTAAATATAAAAATACACCCCTCTATTCATAAACTTTGCTTAAAGTTAACTAGTGATTTGTGACTTTTAAGTATACGTTTTAATGTTCCAACGTCACTTAATTTTAATCATCGTTTAAGAATAAACACCATAGTATTTAAGGGGTTCATTCATAAACGATGATAAATTTAAGTGACGTGCATACTTTAAAAATGTATGGTTAAAAGTCACTAATCACTAGTTAACTTTAAGCAACGAGTATGAATAAAAATAAAAAAAATTAACTTCGTCTGGTGTTTAAAATTTCAATATAAAATACGCACTTTCAATTACATGATTGTCAGTGGGTTGACAGTAGGTTACCCAGAGAATTATGATTAACGTGATTATTCGCAAATTAAACGCTGTTCAGGCTTAAAATTATAATAAAGGTTTAAACTAAGCTTTTACTACCATCCTAGTCTCAAGATTCTATAGTTATTAAACACAGGTCACGTATGAGCAGTAATTCCACTTAACTAGAAGCACGTTTGGTCATTACTTTCAAGCAACGCTTTCAAGTTTATAGGTCTTAATTAAATTTTATTCCATTCGGGTAACTCACACACACTTATACACACCACATTATCACATCACAATCACACATATAGTATGTATGTACATTCATTCGTGTAGTCGTGGTGGCCTAGTGGTTATAACACCAGCCTCGCATTGAGCAAGCGTGGTGATTACGCTCAATCCTTCTCTATAATATAATAATAATAATAATAATTTATTTGTACACTTTAAAAACACACATAAGTACACAGGATCAAAAAAGTCTGTACAGGGAGTCACTTTAAAAGGCGAACTGATGCCTCCTAAACTAGGACAAAAGCCTGTGTTTTAGGAGCCAGGGTTCCTCAGGGTATGAGACACAAATGGTATAAGGTGACGTGCAAGTACTTATATGAACACAAATACAGAGAATGCAAATAGAAAAGGACAACAATAATAATACAAAAACAAATACGCCTTAAATAAAATACAGTATTGGAATGATACTTAAGAGACAATAGTAATAAGATGATCTCTGTATGAGAGGCGACCTGTGCCCAGCAGTGGGACGATAAAAAAGGTTGATGATGATGACATTCATTCTCACAATAGCGTTTTAACTAGATAATTATTATTTTCAGTTTATTTTCGATTAGATTTTTATTTGATATTATTTTTTGTATATCTTGGACACCAAAGACTGATTAAAAGGTGAAGGAAAAAATCTTGAGGAAAACTCGACTTAAAGTCTGAAATCGCTAACCCGCATTGAGCAAGCGTGGTGATTAGATATGCTCAATCCTTCTCTGTATGAAAGGATACCTGTGCCCAACAGTGGGACGATAAAAAGGTTGATGATGATGATGATTATTTATTTGTAATTTGAAAATAAAAATCTTTTATTTTGCAAATAAGGTACAAGTCATGTTGGTACAATATTTTAACAGCCATATTTTGAACATAAGGCATGCAAAACTAAAATGTTTACAATTTAAAATATAAATATTTATATTAAATAATCTAGTTCTAGTTCATCGTCCACTTAATAATATGATTCCATCAATAAATGCATTAGGTAATTCTATTTCAATGTCATCAGTCAATAATAATAAATTAATGTCACAGTTTCTAATAATTATTTAAAGACCTTATATAAAATAGTCAACCAAAATCCTTCTTCAACAAAAACTCTGCAACACTATAATAAGAAGAAATGAAAGTAACTATTTTCATTTTATTTGTTTAAGTAGACATACCTACCTTATATTCAAAATCAAAAGTTATTTATTCAAATTAGGCTGAGAATTAGCACTTTTTGAATGTCAATATTACATAAGACAGTCCACCAAAACGCCCACCCATCGACACTTCCTAGTGCTTTCGCTGGGAAGAAGAAGTGGCGGAACAAACTCCCCAGCAGCACAGCTGTCTGTTCATTTAAAACATAAAAGAACGTGATTATATACAATGCTATGTAGGTACAGTAATGAACACAAGAAAACACCACAACGATGAAATTATATTTTACTATATGCCAGCTAGCCACGACAAAATACCAGCAAAGTAAAACGAAAAAATAAAATATCATTAAAACTGAAATGTAAATAAGTAAAAACTTATTAAAGTAAAAAGTCGTGGTGGCCTAGTGGTTAAAACACCAGCCTCTCAAGTATGAGTGCGCGGGTTCGATTCCAGGTCAGGCAAGTACCAATGTAGCTTTTCTAAAGCTATAATTATGTACTTTCTAAGTATATCTTGGACACCATTGACTGAAGGTGAAGGAAAAAAATCTTGTGGAAACCTGGACTTTATAAGTTTGAAATCGCCAACCCGCATTGAGCAAGCGTGGTGATTACGCTCAATCCTTCTCTGTATGAGAGGAGACCTGCACCCAGCAGTAGGATGATGATGATGAAAAACTTATTACCTAAATAAAAGCCCCATGTATAAAGGGCGTGACAGCTCACATATAATATTGCATTGTAAAAAGTAAATTATATGAACTCATATTACAACAACTGTTCGCAGTTTAATAGAATGGAGATTACCTTCTCTTTTTTTGTACATTATAAGTGTAACTAATATGTTTTTGTCAAATGATTTGTTCATTTTCCCTTGCCCTAAATACAGATTATTCAATGTCGTAGTAAAAAATAACCGCGTAGGCAACGTGATCTTGAAAATTAAACAACATTGAGGAAAACTCAATGTCGTTCATTTTTCAAGATCGCATTACGGTATTTATGTCTTCATGAAAACAATTCAAATAAAAAAATGTTGTCTTCTTTTTGAGACCGTTAAAATAGTTAACCACTTATCTATAGTAAAAGAGAAAAAAAAGAGTCGTTTAGTTTTGCTTCCTTAACTGAAGTTATTTTTGTAATTACGTAAGGTTTTGCATTTTGACCATCTACCCTTTATGCATATAGACACTTAAAAAGATAGTGGCTAAATGGAAAGCCACCACAGTAGGTACCTATATATCCAACATCATTGTATAGGTTTATAGGTCTTTAAAAGGGGCTACGATAACACTGGCTATTTTAGCAACAAAAGAGTAGATTGTACAACAAAGTAACAGCATTCTTATTTTAAAAAACCCACAATCAGCTTACGTTTTGATCTCGAGGGAATATCTGGTAGAAAAACTCTATGGCATAATCCAGGTCATTGTTTGATACATATGTAATCTTGTTTAAATAAAACGAAAAGAAAAAGTTACGTTTATGGTGTACTTAGCAATCATTCAAGAAGGAAATGATTATGCACTTGCATTAATGAGCGTCTGTTAAAGTAGATTTTGCAACAAGCCGGGAAAATTATAGGATTACCTAATTATGAAATTGTTTCTTAAACTGAGGATGACGTATCTATTGTAAGTCTTACTAACTTTATACTTAATGCCAATGATTATTTGACGGTGGAGGGGAAATCTGACAGTTCATTATGTGAATCTGACCGTAAAATGGACCTCGTATAGGATTTCTGATTATTTTTTACTTTATTTTATAGTTAACTAGCTGCGTTCTGTGCTGCGCGTTTCGCCCGCGTAAGTAGTAGCCATTTGAAATAAAAAAATAACTATTCTTATGCCTAATGAATGTATATGCAAAATTTCATTAAAATCGGTTCAGCTATTTTGTAGGAGTTCGAAGACAAACGCAGTGACAGGAGAATTTTATGTAATAGGTTTGTTTTTATTTTTAATTGTGTTTAATTTAGTTTAGTTTTATGATCTTCCAGTACGAGTCACAAGCCGCAATCACAGCGCGGGCTCAGTACGTTTTAATAGATGTCACGTCTTAAAATTTTTAGTTTTATGTCATGCCGGGTTTACCTACGATGTTTTACTTCACCATCCGAAGAACACGGTTAATGTGCAATTTCTTTTTTGTATGTGAAGCGTTTGCTCTGTAGAAAGTGATACAATAATTTTAGTTCGCTAAAGTTCGCTCAGTTTTTTTGAGTGAATAGGCTCTTAATGAACTAGCGCGCTTTAGCATCCACGATCGCATCACTGCTTACCATCAGGCGGGATTGCGGTCAAGCACTAGTTTATAATTATGTTTAAAAAAAAACAGACTAAAGTATTCTATACTTTATCGACCGGAAATAATATTCTCGTTATATCTGAAAATTAATAAGAATTGAAGATTTAAAGTCTCCACGTAAGTAAACGTTTCTATAAAAAAAATGCTAAAATATGAGGTTTTAAAACAGTCTAGCTATTTATGAAGACAGAAAAAGACGACTGAGTCAGTCTTTATATTTATTTAAAAGTCAGTAATAATGATTTATGTGCCCTACGCGGTGTTTGTGAGCCCCTAATTTTCTGAACTGAATCTAAATGGTGTCATTTGCTTAGTGAGCATTGAATTCTGGAATGCAAGTTTATTACTGACGAGAAAGATATAAATACAGAGATAAATAAAACATTTATTGCATCTCTGAACTCCACCTCGATCTTACCAACTCGCACTGTGCCCGCGTGGTGGAATACGGCCGACTCCTTATCACAGACAGGAGTCCGGATCACGGAAGTGGTTTTTTTTTTAAACTTTGCTCCACATTGTGTCGTGGGTGCATTTTTATACACTTATACTCAACAGCCAGATCCGGAACAATTACTTGTAGACCATACAAATATTTGTACAGGCCAGCAGTTTATCGCTCAGACACCATGCTATGGGTTCTCGAGTGGCGACCACGCACCGGAAGACGTAGCGTGGGTAGGCCCCCGACAAGGTAGGCCGACGACCTGGTGGAGGTCGCGGGAAACCGCTGGATGCGAGAGGCGCAGGACCGGTCGTCGTGGAGAACCTTGGGGCAGGCCTATGTCCAACAGTGGACGTTTTTCGGTTGAAATGATGATGATGATGATTTATCAAAAAGGTGGCTGGTAGTAGCTGGCGGAGAAATGCTCAGGATCGAGCTTGTTGGCTTGCCATGGAGGAGGCCTATGTCCAGCAGTGGACGAGTAATGGCTGATGATGATGATGATGCTACACATTGCAATCAACCAATTCCGCTCTAACTGTCCTAGTTTATCGTACATTGATTTTTCACATAGCAAAATTTGTATCATTCTTCTATCTAAGTTAGAATCAGTTCAATGTACCTGCATTGTACAGCCGAATTTGTAATTACTTTACCACCCTAAAGCTCGATTTCAATTGAACATCATAATATCTAGGGCCTTAGTCTGCTATTTTTACAAATAAAAAATTGGTTGTCTGTAGAACTCCGTCTACTGCCGATATTTGAACGTGACAACGTCTATTACATGTTTACACATCGGGCGCTCTAGGGGTGGGGGTAAAGTAGGCGTGTACTCCGTGTGGCGTCAGATTCGGCCGTTACGGTGTTTTCGAGAATGACTCCACGCCGTACCAATTTAATAGACGTTGTCACGTCAATAAATACGGACAAATCACACTGATTGAGCTAGCCCCAAAGTAAGTTCGAGACTTGTGTTATGGGATACTAACTCAAAGATACTATATTTATAATAGATACATATACACTATGTAACAAAAACCCTGTTGTTCCTTTCAGGGACATATAATTTTACCTACAAACACATCATTAATGAAGTCATAATTATAAAACAGTAATCATTGTCTAGTCGGGGGTCACAATCAAATACCTATTAAAACCGATAAATTCCATTTTTTTTTTTAGAATATCTGATTTTATAAGTTAAATAAATTGGCGGGAACGTTCTACTTATGTCTAGTGTCTCCATGCAGAATTGCAGAGCTAAGAAATCAGTTACAGATTATAAATATTAATAATTAAACATTTATTTTAATTATTTTTGTTGAACAATTTTTCTAAATTACTTGCTCTATTACGTCCGTATGCAGATTCTTAATACGTAGGTTGAAGGAACAACAGGGTTTTTGTTACATATTGTATAGATAAACATCCAAGACCCAGGCCAATCAGGAAAAGATCGTTTTCTATCATGACCTGGCCGGGGATCGAACCCGGGGCCTCCTCCTCCTCCTCCGCAGGCAGGCGTGTTGACTGCTGCGCCACGGAGACCGACCATTATGACGTCACTGATCGCATATGATACTATTTTAATAGCAGACTAGCGCCCCTTTTTTTCTTAAATACCACTGCAACAGTAATTTTTAACCTCAGGTTTCAATTAAGCTACGGTTTTCCTAGACCTATACAGCGTTCATAATTTACTCGTGAATGACGTCTTTGAAACGTTACCGAAGCAACCTTATTGGTGAGTTTATCTAAAGATCGTTTTTGATACTCGAAAAGTAAACCTTGTTACCATTTTGTAACGCAAAACATGGATACTGAAAGGAGTGAATCTTTACTTTTTTTTTGTGGTGTGGAAAATCTTTAAAAGTTCTTCTTTCTTTCTTTTGGCTTCGCACGATTTGTGCATTTAGCAATGTCACGTAATGAATTATTAATGTCTAAAAAGACTACCGCGTGAACCGTCTTATGAGGGAGGTTTGAGACAAAGTCATGATGTGGCCACTATGCTGCGATATTTCACTATTATTTATGAATTATTTACTGATTGCACTTTTTAGTACATAAATCACGCACTTTTATTTAGTAAGAAACACTATAAATAATTTTAAAAGTCAAATGAAAAACGAGCGTGACACTCAGCTTGACTTTTCCGTGAAAACTCAGGAGTGAACTTTTACTTTAATATATACCGTTTTCATAACAACCAAGTCAAGTCACTGCAAGGTGAAGGTGTAAAAACTAATAATAAACGTGGCTATATTTATGCATTATTACCTATTACTGATGTATTTAGTGGTTTAAATCTTAGCTGGTGGCATCATTTTCATTTCAGCTGTCATTGCAGCCGTTATGTCACTGTCCTTCAAAGAAACCGTGGATTTAATGGGATTGTTTGACAAAAGTGATAAAGGAATACGAGGCCGGTTGTGTTATGTACAACAAATACATTGCTCTTTTCCAACTTTCAAACTTGCGATTGAACTTTTTCTTTGCTTACACGACATCTTGACAGACGACCACATTTTCGGTGTTGATAATACTTTGAGGAAACTGTTATCTATGTCCGTTCTTTCTCTGCGTAAGAAAAGAAACATTATGCTTACTGTAGAACTTTTCTGCGACAGGTTAAGCAGAGGTTGACAGATAGAATTACTATATTTCGTCAGTATGTTTAAGTAAACCTAAACCAGGTGAAGCAGATCGAGTTGTGTTTTAAAGTTTTTTCATCAAAAAATTCTCAGTGGCATTAGTTCCCCTGTTTACAAACTAACCTAAATTTAGATTCAAGGCATTTTTTTCTTTCTTAATCAGCAACAAAAGAACTGTAGATAAAATATTAGTCTAGTAATGTCATGATAAGTTATGATAAACAAGTCTTAATACTTGATTAAAATCATGGCGACTAAAAAACTAAAAATACGTCAATTTTCAAATTTAGGCTCTGGCTAATTTGACAGGACTAAAATAATATTTTTATCTTATGTCCTTTTCTTAATGAAACAGACAGAAAAAGATGCAATGAAGTTAAATTTAGTTTGTGACCAAAGAAATCGGCGCCCGATGCAACTGCAAGTATGTAAGCAGAGTAAATTTTGCCCGTTTAATGGGAATATGCTTGCCCCCATTGGACTAGGGCTTATGTAGGTATCTATGGAACACCCACTCTTCGTCTTTGCCTAACCCTTTACGGATTAAAGGCGTGTTATTATCCGAATATTTATTTATACTAAGTTATTCATCGTTTTAGTATGAGTGTGACACATTCTTCTTGACGAAGCATGTTCGCGAAAACTGACTGGATTTTTATATTTACCAGTTGATGACGCAAATAGTTAATTTATTATTTTAAACCATTTTCTCAGGGCTCGCGAGAGACATGACTTATTTTTATACGGCCCGTAGGTAGCTGACTGTTGAAAGTTTATGTAATGAAGATTTATCGATCTCTAGTTTTCACTTATTGTCGGGCGTGTTTTATGATGGTTTTTACATTTCAAAATAATTAGGGAACATATTAAAAAGAAATATGTCAGCCTGACAACCAGGTGGCAAAAAGGTTTAATAATCTTGAGAGAAATAATAAACATTGCTTATCTGTGCAAACATATCGACCACTAAAAAAAAAACGCAAAGTGATACTAATTAATTCGACACATATTCACAGATTATTTCAATATCCGATGAGAAATGATAGATTTAAAATCATGTAACTAATATAACCAGCACCCTAATTGCGTAACACACATTTACCCTTAATTTGAATCATTTTGAAGTTAATCCATTGCTCCATATGTTATACCAATGTTTTTCTCTATTACATGAATAACGCAATGGATGTTGTTGAACTGTAAAAAATTAAACCCTTGCTACTGATAGTGTCATATGCAATAGGGATGTTTCCTGGGTAAAAAAAAATGATTCTATTTAGTCCGTCATTCAGATTATAGACAAATATTGGAAACGTACGAGTATATTTTGTTTTATCAAATGCATAAAAATTTACAAATATAAAAGGCGTCAAAGATCAGGAGTGGTGGCTGGTGACGTCATTGCTCGCTAAAAAGTGTAGCGTGTAGTGACGTCACACGAGTTTTCAATGCACTGTGTCATCTTCATTTTTTGTTTATATGAAAAAAGAAAAAATACGAGTCTAGTATTTTTTGGAAATCTGACTGACGGACTAATTAGTTTCTTTTAGTCAACTACCCTATTATCCTGCAGCTGAAGAAAACTTTCTGCCGCCTACTAAAACATTCCAAACTGATCAACCATAATGTTTTTTGGTTGTGCATTGCCTGTCAGTCAATCATTCGGGGTTTCAACGTAAAAGTTGTGAGCTACAGCAGGTCTAATACATTAAAATCGTGATAAAATGTTATGAAATCCCCTGTGGGTGTCTATCTATCGCCATAATGCTGTCAGAGGGTCATCAATCCTTATTTTAAGCGTGGGAATGGATAAAAATAGTTTCTTACCGACAGACGGATTGCATTAGTTAGATTACCATCTCAGTGCTGTCTTGTAAGCTGTTTTTTTTTTCTAGGAGTATAAATACTCCGATCCATCAAGTGCTAGTTGCAAAGTTAACATTAGACATTGGTTAAACTAAATTATAGTTCAATGCATCCTTTTCTTTCTATTTCATTAAAAAAAGCACAGGAGATAAAAATTTAGTTATGTTAATTTCAACCAGGAATTAGGAGATCCGCAGAAGAACGAGAGTAACCGACATAGCCTGAAGAATAGGGTAGTTGACTAAAAAAAACCAATTAGTCCGTCAGTCCGATATCCAAAAAATACTAGACACGTATTTTTTCTTTTTTCATATTAACAAAAAATGAAGACGGCACAGTGCGATGAAAACTCGTGTGACGTCACTGCACGCTACACTTTTCAGCAAGCAGTGATGTCACCAGCCACCACTCCTGATCTTTGATGCCTTTTATATTTGATAATTTTTATTGATTTGATAAAACAAAATATACGTATCCAATATTTTTCTATAATCTGAATGACGGACTCAATAGAATCATTTTGTTTTTACGCAGGAAACATGCCTAATGCAACACTAAAGTGGCAGTGGGCCGGGCACATTGCCCGTAGAACCGATGTCCGATGAGGCCGACGGGTTCTCGAGTGGCGACCACGCACTGGAAGGCGCAGCGTGGGTAGGCCCCCGACAAGGTGGACCGGCGACCTAGTGAAGGTCGCGGGAAACCTCTGGATGTGGGTGGCGCACGACCGGTCGTCGTGGAGATCCTTGGGGGAGGCCTATGTCCACCAGTGGACGTCTTTCGGCTGAAATTTGATAATGATGAAGATAGTGACATAATATATAATATTCTATTTTATTACGTAAGCCGTAAACCGGCAGAAGTTACCACCCACCAGATAAAGTCGTGCCGCCAAGCGATTCGTCGTGTTCCGGCATGATGTCTGGTGAAGCCGTACAGAGGACGGGTCTGAGCAGTTGTGTTGCGATGTGTTCCGGTTATGATGCGCCAAATGTTGTTGTGTCGGGAGTTTGGTCGTGGAGGATCTCCAGATCAATCTCCCTGTGGCGCAGCATCGTTAGTCGTGTTGTTGAGTTTAACATTACATCACCTCGCTCAACCTATTCACAAAGTTTTTTTTAGTGAATAGGCTAAATAAACTAGCGCGCTTTACCATCAACGATTGTATTGTTGCTTACCATCAGGCGGGATTGCGGTCAAGCACTAGTTTATAATTATTAAAAAAAAAAGGTATCATCATCGTCATCATCATGTCAGACACAGGAAGTCCAATGCTGGACATAGGTCTCCTCCCAAGGATTTCCAAGAAGACCGGTTGAATGCGGCCTGCATCCAGCGCTTTCTTGCGATTTTCGTCAGGTCATCCGACCACCTTTCGGTGGGCGTCCGACGCTGTGCTTGCCGGTACGTAGTCGCCACTCAAGAGCTATTCCACCCCATCGGCCATCGGCTCTACGTGCTAGGTGCCCGCCCACTGCCACTTCAAAGAGCAAATCAACTGGGCTATGTCGGCGACTTTCGTTCTTCTTCGAGTCTCCTCATCAACTCTGCGTTCTCACTAAGAGAACGCTATCGTCGCGTGACGCAACGATCGTACATAATATGTTTACCGTCCTGTCAAAGTTATTTTACCACTTATTTTGTATCACAGTCTAAATCACAGTTATCTTTATTCTCATTCTAATATGGCCTCTCACTGTTCTGTTCTGTTGCTTACAGTAAGACGTCTGTTGAAATCATTGTAACCTTTATCCTTGTCATAATAAGGATTCTATAGAGTTGTTGCTATCACTAGGAAAAATAACTGCGAACAGACTGTACTCACGCGACAATCACTTGGATTTTTTTTTTAATTATTTTTGCCGTCTATCTCTTCTTGCTTGGCAATTATTATTTTTTAGCTTTTTTCCTTTACTGCCAAATCAGTTTTTTCGCGCCTACTATTTTGCGGCTTGGCCTTGTCTTTTTTTTCCTGGGTTGCTCTTTTCCCAAGTCTATACTTCTTTTGTTATATTTTCTTCTTTTTTTTAACATTTTTTTTTACATCCTTATTGTTATATTTTCTTATATCTAATTATCTACTACTATACAGTTATACACTTTTCTTATCATTTCAATTCTACATTTTTGCTAAAACAATTCTTGCAGACGGCCTTGCTGGCTGTGCTGCTACCTTGTGCGATTCCTTGCTATACTTGTTTTAGCCACTTTGAGGCAAAATCGCTCCAGATACGGCCTGGAGTGTTTATCTGTCATAATTTTGGCGATGGTTGTTTCAGTCAACTTTTTAGTCAGTACTTACTTCCAGGTCGTATCTGTCGCGCTCATGCCTCGGGCATTCTAGCAACAAATGTTGCACTGTCTCCGTGGCCTATGCGTCACACACACAGGCTGGACTGTCCTTCAATTTGAACTTATCTGCGCCCAAATGGACGTCCTGTCGAGGCACTTCACGACCTTGCGCGCGCGCACCACATCGGGGAACAACATCCGCGTGACCTCAGCCGTGGCCCCGCCGGTGTACCTCCCATTCCAGACAGCTACTGTGCCCTACCTCAAACGTCGCTTAGCGTATGAGACTGGACACCTGTCGTACGCTGGGGCGACCCTGAACTGAGCCGCTGCATGCCTAGCCAAAGCGTCGGCGCGCTCATTGCCGAGGATCCCGACATGAGCTTTCACCCAAAAACAATCACTTGTTTAGGGCGCGGCTGAGTGCCAAAGGATATTTTGGCGCATTGACAAGGGAGGATTGTTGATGACATAAAGATCATGATGAAGATGGATTACTTCCGACTTTAACAATGTGCCAATTGTTTCCTTCTTTCTTATTTTTCTATTTTTATAAATTATAATCTAGTGCTTCACCGCAATCCCGCCTGACGGTAAGCAGTGATGCAATCGTTGATGGTAAAGCGCGCTAGTTTATTAAGAGCCACTCTAGCTCACTCTAGCTCTGAAGACACTCAAATTGTAGTCCGACGGGAACACCGCCGCTGACAAATTGTTCCAGTCGATGTACGCGGTATAAAAGAGGAGGCAACACCCTCGTCCAGATCGTAGTGGTGTTAACAACGTAAGGGTGGAAACTCGCCGTACGACGGAACGTCTTTCGTTTCTTTTTAAAACCAACGCGTGACCTTGTAGGTAGGTTATAGAACTTGAAGCAATGAACCTATGTAGCACCACTATGAGCGTGTCATGACAGTTAACTAATAAATAAAAATCTTTATAGCGTTTAATCAGTCAGCTGAGTCATAAAGTATTAACATAAACATCAAAAACTCATCAGTCTTCCTTAAAAGTGAGGCGCACGATCAACATATATACACATATGCTGACAGATGTATCGGCTGCTAAGACTAAATTACATATTAAAAACAGCCCATTGGGAACCGTAGCGAATTATAAATCATCATCATCAACCTTTTTTATCGTCCCACTGCTCTCCTCACACACAGGTCTCCTCTCATACAGAGAAGGATTGGGCGTAATCACCACTTTTGCTCAATGCTGGTTGGCGATTTCAAACTTAAAGTCCAGGTTTCCTCAAGATGTTCTCCTTCACCATATAATCAGTTATTTGTGTGCAAGATATAATTACTTAGAAAGTACACATACCTTAGAAAAGTTTACATTGAAACTTGCCTGACCTGGAATCGAACCCGCACACTCATACTTTCGAGGTTGTTGTTTTAACCACTAGGCCATCATGACTTATAAATAATAAATCTATAGTAATATATAAATCTGAAGAGTTTGTTTGTTTGAACGCGCTGATCTCAGGAACTACTGGTCGGATTTGAAAAATCTGTGTGCGTTGGATAGCCCATTAATCCAGGAAAGCTTTAGGCTATATAAGATCACGCTGCAACCAAGAGGAGCTAAGCATATAAAAAAACGCGGACGAAGTCGCGCGGCCCCAAGTAAATAAATAATAATATGTGTATAAATAAGTTTTCGCCATTTTTTGAACATGCAGACGAGCATTATCATCTAGGAGAATAATTTTGTCATATCTGAAGTAGTAATGGGAGCGTTTTTCCTCTTCCTTCTATCTTCCTCCAATAATGCTTCCAATTCCGTGTCTTCCTATGATTTCGGTCCTCCACTACGTTCTTGAGTCGTGGTGGCCTAGTGGTTAAAATACCAGCCTCTCAAGTATGAGTGCGCGGGTTCGATTCCAGGTCAGGCAAGTACCAATGCAACTTTTCTAAACTTATATGTACTTTCTAAGTATATCTTGGACACCAATGACTGAAGGTGAAGGAAAACATCTTGAGGAAACCTGGACATCGTCTGGTCTGAAATCGCCAACCGGCATTGAGCAAGCGTGGCGATTACGCTCAATCCTTCTCTGTATGAGAGGAGACCTGTGCCCAGCAGTGGGACGATAAAAAAGGTTGGTGATGATGATGACTACGTTCTTTGTCTTTAGTTCCTAAATTTTTGAAACCACTCACAACTACTTCTCTCTCTTAAAGCAGCGTCACCATAAGCTCCTACAATCAATAGAAGGGCCTCAGCTGCAGACTTCTTCAAATTAAAGAAGTAACATAAGTTCCCGCAAATGAAGCTTATTCGGCACAAAACTTTACATTTTTGCACAAGAATAAATATGTGATATTGATCCAGAGTCACTTATACTGTAAGTGTATGTTAATATTTTACATCTGACAATTTCAATGAAACGGAAACTTACATACAGGCTGTATCCATCGTAACGCAAACTTCACGAAAAGGCTAGACCGCATGCCACTAACAAAATTATGATAGTCATTTATGTCGTTAATGAACGGTTACAGAATTCACAGTGTTTAAAAAAAAGTGTCGGCTCGGCCGTTGAACGTTGCAAGTGTGCCGCAGTGCGGGTTTATAGGTATGACGTTGATCCCTGATGTGAACTCTACTAAATCAGCTGATAAGATAGTTTTTCGAGTTTTGTTTTCATTGCGCTTTTTTATGTAATTGGCGACTTAATTAATTTTTACTTTAAAATCTTATTGAGTTATAAAAGTATAGCAATTATGAACGGTCTAAAGTGAAAAAAACTACACATATATTTTTTTAAATCATGAAAAGCCGACGAAAAATTCCACCACTAGGGGGTTCAGAATCATGTACTGGATCCGTGGTACTCGTTTGTGCGTCGATGTCAGATACACCCTTTATATTTTTTATAGCATACTCCTTTGCGAGGTGATATACCTGTGTTACAAGAGCCAGTGCCCTCTCCCAATAAGAGATTTTACAGGATCTTTTCGCAAGTATATCGTAGGTCATACTTCATTCGGCACCCAGGAAGGCACTTGACTAAACAAAGTTATTTTTTCAATATACAAAACCAGAATATAGTTTGTTCAGAATAAGCAACTGAATCGATTCCAATAATTTTTACACCATGTTATATTTTTTCCCAAATACATTAAGAAATTGTTGCAGTGTGGTTACCGAACACACCACGCCTCAGCACACTCAGCTTGCGGTAGATCATAGTACGCGCAACAGCTGACGCCACAGGTCAAAGCACCGACCGTATGAAGCGTTGACCATATTTTTGTTGGGACAACCAAGTAGTATAAACAAGCTCATAACTTTGTGGTTTTTCATTAATCATTTTAAATTTTTTTAAATAAAGTTTTGCTTAAAATACTGGACACGTGTTTCGGGTTTCGCATCCACAAAAAATAATGTTGTACACATTATTTATTTATTTACAGTCTTATTCATAAAACTTTAATCAATTGCTAAGCAACTGATTAGCAAAATTCTTATTCATAAAAGCTGTTTAACGATAAGAGGATGCTAAGCAATTGATTAGTAGCTGTCAAAATTAAACATCACCGGACCGCTGTTAAGAGGATGGTTAGAGGCAACAATATGGCGGATTTTATTTGAATCAGCTGATTGATTTAATATGATCATTATGCTTCGAAGTTATTTTGTTTATAATATCGAATAGTGCGTAAATATGGATGTTGAAAACCTTTTTTGAATTTACAAAACGACGTAGTAAAGTTATATTAGCTTTGAAACTTTTTTGACTTACAAGCTTTACTCGGTAGTAGGCTATAACATAAGCTGCCCGCAGAAGTTACCACCCACCAGACAAAGTCTTGCCGCCAAGCGATTCGTCGTGTTCCGGCATGATGTCTGGTGAAGCCGTACGGAGGATGGGTCTGAGCAGTTGTGTTGCAATGTGTGCCGGGTACGATGCGCCAAATGTTGTTGTGTCGGGAGTTTGGTCCTGGAGGGTCTCCAGATCAATCTCTCTCTTGCGCAGCATCGTTGGTCGTGTTGTTGGGTTTAACATTGCATCACCACGCTCAACTGCCGTCTTCCTTTTTATTCACTCAGTTTTATTAAGTGAATAGGCTCTTAATAAACTAGCGCGCTTTACCATCAACGATTGCATCACTGCTTGCCATGAGGCGGGCTTGCGGTCAGGCGCTGGTTTATAAAAGCAGTAATAAAAATGATAGTGCTAATTTTAGATGCTGCCCTATGTTTCCTTGTGTTATCTTATGTCATATCTAAGGCACAAGACTAAAAAAGGTCATGTTGTGGCAGCAATACACAAATAATAAGACATTTTTTTAGAAATATTTTATTTTGATACGCAATAAAACTGTTTACATTTTTGTTCTAAAAATAATTCATTGTTTTTGTTTTCCAATACTTTTCTTCCATAAACATGAGAGCCATTCTTGACTCACGCGACCCTCATTCCTCATCTTTTTCACTCTTCTCCTTCGCTGTCATTGCGAGGTTGAATAATATTGCCGCTAGGTGCTAATAGTGACTTCGTTTATAGCAATAAAACGTGTGTCTGTAAACAAGTATAATAATTCTGTAAAAAGCAGTACAAAAGCAGTAGGAAGTAATGTAATATATACACAAGAACCCACTTAAATTTCTTAAATAGCATAGGGATGTTTACAAGCATTAAAGAGCAGGAAAATACACAGTTACTATCGCCTACTGCTTTAACATTAATTTCGTCAGTTTAGATTAGTAATTTCATATAAATACAGAGATAAATACCTTTTTCTGTTTACTATAATATTATTGGAGTTTATTACTTTCACTACTATAATCACAAATACAATTATTTAATTGTAATAAATCATTTTATTTATATTCGAATTATCCGATGAAATTTCTGACATTTTCTGCCAAACACGACAGATAAAAAATCGTAGTTTTGACAAGTTTATTCTAAAAATTCCAATTTTTAGTCAACTATTTTGATTATAATCTGTGCCGGACGCATAGTTTCACCTCTACTTCGTATCGCTACTAATCATCTGCTAACTAGCTTTTATGAATAAAGAAAAGTTAAGCATTGATTAAGAGCTAACTAAATGGTTAGCTAAATAGTCGCTAATGAGTGATTAACAAGTTTTTTATGAATAAGACAGTTAGTCTTTATAGTACACCAATCAAACATCGAACAAAATACATTCAAAACAAAACATACAATGGGCGGCCTTATCGCTAATACGATTTCTTCCAGGCAACCAAAGAATGGACAGATTGTTCTGAACCACAAATGGCACTGTCGTTGGTGCAAACATCATTATTACAATATACTAAAGTAGATAGACAAATACATTCATTAACATACATAAATACTACTATAATAAATAGATACTGAACATAACAGGTAAGCACATAAATTAGCCAAAAAGTGTTCGTTGAACAAGATCATAACGATAAGTAGTGTTCCCTCACAAGTCTCTTGAATTCCTGCAAAGATTGTGCGCGTTTAATTTAATATAATATTTTTTTTATTTTTAATCACATTGTTTCAAAACGAAGAAAAATAAACATCATGAGAAGACTGGGATATAATAGAAATAAAAATTCAAAGACCTGTGACATCCATCGATCTGCACCAGCTGATGTCCGCGTAGCGGATTACGGACCTCTCTCTATTACAGTGAAGGCTTATGACCCGGCCTATTAAGCCCTATTAATAACCCACAACCGCATCAGGCTTCAGTAAATCGCATTAACTGTTAAAAAGCACTATTAGGCGGTGGGTCATACAAAATTAGGGAAAGTTTAAAAGCATTTTTGCATAGTTTAAAGGCTGACAGATTTGGCCCGGTGCAACTAAATCTGCGTCAGTCTTTCAACTATACTATTAGTTTGGCCTCTAAAACTCTCTAAACATGTTTAGACTAAAACTGCTAGTTAGTTTATTTCTTATAATTCTATAAAAAACTTATGTATATAAACAATTATATGTAGTATGCATATACAGAAACGTGTTCCGAAACTAAAATTACAGAAACTTTTTATTACATGGCTGTGTTTATTTGGATATGTCTGTTCGTTAATCAGTCAGGTTATTGAAAAGTCGTTAAAATGCATACAATGATTTATTGCGAATCAATCATTGAGAAATATGAAATTAAACTAAAACTAGGTCAAATAAACATTCAACCGGACCAATAAATGTTATTGGTAAGTAGTTAAAAATACAGTAGTGTTTTTCCTTCGCCTAAAGGCTTGCCACAAACTCTTATATCAGGGGATTACTATGACGCGTTAAAAAAAAAATCAAAATATTTAAGCAAGAAAGTACATATTTAAAAAAGAAACAATTAACTATCTAAAGAAATACGGACAAATCACAATGATTGAGTTAGCCCCGAAATAAGTTCGGGGCTTGTGTTATGGGATACTACATAACTTAACTATACTATATTTATAATAGATACATATATAGATAAACATCCAAGACCCAGACCAACCAGGAAAAGATCGTTTTCCATCATGACCTGGCCGGGGATCGAACCCGGGGCCACCACGTCGCAGGCAGGCGTGTTGACCGCCACGGAGGCCATCAAATGAAAAACTATATATGCCATTACATACAAATAACTTATAAAACATATTTATACATCATATAACAACTACATGTCTATGTTCTATAAATTTTATAGGGCTACAAAAGCAATTATTTTGTAACCACGCCGTCAATTTGATTTTAAAAACATTACCCTGCAACAATTTCAATTCATTAGAAATTTTATTATCAAAATTCTCATATAATACACATTTTTTTGAACCACTATTTTACTGTGTCAGATAAAGATGGAGCTATACAGGAGGAATAGACCTATCCCTTTTTCACAACGAAACCGTGGTGGTTTAAACCAGCAGTAGGCAACTTCTTGGCAGATAAGGGCTACAAGATGGCAAAATAAACTAATGGGCGAGCCGCAGTTATGATAGAATTACAAGCCCAATATACTTACCTAAGTGCAGTGTCTAGGTGTAATATATTATTTAAGTACCTAATATATTTGTAATTCCTCTATTGTCCGTTACCGTAACACAAATGCTTGAGCTACTTAGTACGGAATCAGATCAATGTATGTATAGATGTTGTATGGATTTATTATTATAACTACGTATCATCATCATCATCTCAGCTTTGGAGTTTGGGGTCCACTTTACCAGTCGTAACTGCTGGTTTGGCTAAACTTCGATATTTTCCGTGAAGCGACTGCCATCTGACTTTCACAACCCGAAGGCGATATCCAAGCATTGCAGTTAGACCAATTGTTGGACTTTTGAAGGCTCCAACAACCCGTAACGACTGCCATTAGACGTTCGTATGGCAACCGGGACCATGGCTTTACGTGCTTTCCGAGGCACGACTAGACCAGTGCAAATATTCATATTCATGCATACAAATATTTGCACTGCGCGGGGATCGATCCCGCGCCTCCTTGCTCAGCGATCGCGTTCTTTACCGCTACGCTACGGAGACTGTCATCAGTCTTATTCATAAAACTTTAATCATTTGCTAAGCAACTGATTAGCAAAATTCTTATTCATAAAAGCTGTTTAACGCTAAGAGGATGCTAAGCAATTGATTAGTAGCTGTCAAAATTAAACATCACCGGACCGCTGTTAAGAGGATGGTTAGAGGCAACAATATGGCGGATTTTACTTGAATCAGCTGATTGATTTAATATGATCATTATGCTTCGAAGTTATTTTGTTTATAATATCGAATAGTGCGGAAATATGGATGTTGAAAACCTTTTTGAATTTCCAAAGCGACGTAGTAAAGTTATAGGTACCTATTAGTTTTGAAACTTTTTTGACTTACAAGCTTTACTCGATACTAGGCTATAACATCGGCTGCCGGCAGAAGTTATCACCCACCAGACAAAGTCTTGCCGCCAAGCGATTCATCGTGTTCCGGCATGATGTCTGGTGTAGCCGTACTGAGGACGGGTCTGAGCAGTTGTGTTGCAAAATGTGCCGGGTACGATGCGCCTAATGTTGTTGTGTCGGGAGTTTGGGTCTGGAGGGTCTCCAGATCAATTTCCCTCTTGCGCAGCATCGTTGGTCATGTTGTTGGGTTTAATGTTGCATCACCTCGCTCAATTGCCGTCTTTCTTTTTATTCACTCAGTTTTTTTAAGTGAATAGGCTCTTAATAAACTAACGCGCTTTACCATCAACGATTGCATCACTGCTTGCCATGAGGCGGGATTGCGGTCAGGCACTGGTTTATAAAAGCAGTAATAAAAAAGACAGTGTTTTCAGATGCTGCCCTATGTTTCCTTGTGTTATCTTATGTCATATCTAAGGCACAGGTCTAAAAAAAGTCATGTTGGGACAGCAAGACACAAATAATAAAACTGTTTTTTAGAAATATTTTATTTTGATACGCAATAAAACTGTTTACATTTTTGTTATAAAAATAATTCATTGTTTTCTTCCATAAGCATGAGAGCCATTCTTAACTCACGCGACCCTCATTCCTCATCTTTTTCACTCAGCATGGTCTTCTCCTTCGCTGTCATTGCGAGGTAGAATAATATTGCTGCTAGGTGCTAATAGTGGCTTCGTATACAGCAATAAAACGTTTGCCTGTAAACAAGTATAATAATACTGTAAAAAGCAGTACAAAAGCAGTAGGAAGTAATGTAATATATACACAAGAACCCACTTAAATTTCATTAGTAATTACATATAAATACAGAGATAAATACCTTTTTCTGTTTACTATAATATTATTGGAATTTATTACTTTCACTACTATCATCACAAATACAATTATTTAATTGTAATAAATCATTTTATTTATATTCAAATTATCCGATCAAATTTCTGACATTTTTCTGCCAAACACGACAGATAAAAAATCGCAGTTTTGACAAGTTTTTTCTAAAAATTCCAATTTTTAGTCAACTATTTTGATTATAATCTGTGCCGAACGCATAGTTTCACCTCTACTTCGTATCGCTACTAATCATCTGCTAACTAGCTTTTATGAATAAAGAAAAGTTAAGCATTGATTTAGAGCTAACTAAATGGTTAGCTAAATAGTTGCTAATGAGTGATTAACGAGTTTTTTATGAATAACACAGAATAATTATTATGCCTACGTATTCCATATTGGCCATATTCGCTTGCAGGTAAAGGGAAATGCTGTTTTAAAAGGCGCACTTTTTTATATTTATTAATTAATGCCTTTATTTTGATAAATATAACTTCTTTACAAAACACTCACGAGCTGCAAGTAAGACACACCATAGTCCCAGAACGGAAAATTAACTATACTATTTTTTTGTACTTATATAGAAAAAAGCGGTAAGCCCCCTGGTCCCGTTAAATCTATAAAATTATTACACTACAATCTATCAGTCTTATTCATAAAACTTTAATCAATTGCTAAGCAACTGATTAGCAAAATTCTTATTCATAAAAGCTGATTAACGCTAAGAGGATGCTAAGCAATTGATTAGTAGTTGTCAAAATTAAACATCACCGGACCGCTGTTAAGAGGATGGTTAGAGGCAACAATATGGCGGATTTTATTTGAATCAGCTGATTGATTTAATATGAGCATAATGCTTCGAAGTTATTTTGTTTATAATATCGAATAGGGCGTAAATATGGATGTCGAAAACCATTTTTTCAATTTCCAAACCGACGGAGTAAAGTTATATTAGCTTTGAAACGTCGGAGGGAAGTAGATGAAAGAGGACTTACAAACTTTACTCGGTAGTAGGCTATAACATCGGCTGCCGGCAGAAGTTACCACCTAGCAGAAAAGTCTTGCCGCCAAGCGATTCGTCGTGTTCCGGCATGATATCTGGTGAAGCCGTACGGAGGACGGGTCTGAGTCTGGGTGTTGCAATGTGTGCCGGGTACGATGCGCCAAATGTTGTTGTGTTGGGAGTTTGGTTGTGGAAAGTCTCCAGATCAATCTCCCTCTTGCGCACCTTCGTTGGTGGTGTTGTGGGCATTAACATTGCATCACCTCGCTCAACTGCCGTCTTCCTTCTTATTCACTCAGTTTTTTTGAGTGAATGGGCTCTTAATAAACTAGCGCGCTTTACCATCAACGATTGCATCACTGCTTGCCATCAGGCGGGATTGCGGTCAGGCACTGGTTTATAATTGCAATAACAAAAAAAGATCGTACTAATTTTAGATGCTATCCTATGTGATATCTTATGATATCATATCTAAGGCACAGAACTAAAAAAAGTCATGTTGTGACAATAATACACAAATAATACCTAAGACATTTTTTTAGAAATATTTTATTTTGATACGCAATAAAACTGTTTACATTTTTGTTCTAAAATTAATTCATTGTTTCTGTTTTCCAATACTTTTCTTCCATAAACATAAGAGCCATTCTTGGCTCACGCGACCGTCATTCCTCATCTTTTTCACTCAGCATGGTCTTCTCCTTCGGCGTCATTGCGAGGTTGAATAATATCTCCGCTAGGTGCTAATAGTGGCATCGTTTATAACAATAAAACGTGTGCCTGTATACAAGTATAATGATATTATAAAAAGCAGTACAAAAGCAGTAGGAAGTAATGTAATACATACACAAGAACCCACTTAAATTTTTTGAATAGCAAAGGGATGTTTACAAGCATAAAGAGCAGGAAAATACACAGGTATTATCGGCTACTGCTTTAACATTAATTTCGTTAGTTTAGATTTGTAATTACATATAAATACAGAGATTAATACCTTTTTCTGTTTACTATAATATTATTGGAGTTTATTACTTTTACTACTATCATCACAAATACAATTATTTAATTGTAATAAATCATTTTAGTTATATTCAGATTATTCGATGATATTTCTGACATTTCTCTGCCAAACACGACAGATAAAAAATCGCAGTTTTGACAAGTTTTTTTCTCAAAATTCCATTTTTTAGTCAACTATTTTGATTATAATCTGTGCCGAAGGCATGGTTTCACCTCTACTTCGTATCGCTACTAATCATCTGCTAACTAGCTTTTATGAATAAAGAAAAGTTAAGCATTGATTAAGAGCTAACTAAATGGTTAGCTAAATAGTCGCTAATGAGTGATTAACAAGTTTTTTATGAATAAGACAGTATATATCTGACCTCCTTCTTTAAAGAAGACCACTTAAGCCAAATAAAATACTTCTCTTAACGTTGCTAAGCGACGCAATAGCAGACAAACCAAAACCTCCTCTCCAGGTTACTTAAAATTAACACAAAAATAATGAAATCGTATTAAAAATAAACAAAACTGTGGCAAAACAGCCACAAAACATGAAAACAAATAACTGAAAGAAGTAAAAATAATGCAGTAAGAAATCCTTCAAAAACGGACAAAATTTTCGCATCAAGTCGTAACACGAATTTCCTGTAACTATGCCTAGTGAGTTTCGCTTTCTTGTTTCTTTACTGTTTGCCTATTAAGTAGTTATTTATATTATTTACTTTTTAGACGTGTAGAAAAACAGACCTGATTGAATTAATTGGCATCTACAACATTTGTGGTTAGGCGATGCGTCTGGCATAATGTTCATAGAGCGTGTTAATCATACGTGAAAATGACTTATTTATTTATTTTATTAAACCATTTATGTTCACACATATAATATATATAACAAACAAAAACAACTAAGTAAACAGATCAGAAAAATGGTACAGAGGTAATGCTTTTTGCTACTATAATGCTTTCATAGGGAATCTTTTCCCGCATACCTGCATAAGGACAATAAGATAATACAAAAAACCGGCCAAGTGCGCGTCGGACTCTCGCGGACTCAGGTTGATTTATGAAATTAAAGGATTTAAGTTATTTGTATGAAAGATTACGCGGTAATAAGCGGTTTATGATTTACGAGGTATAAAAAAAAAACTACTTACTAGATCTCGTTCAAAACAATTTTCGTTGGTAGTTTTTATAGTAATGTACATAATGTTTTTTTTTAGATTTTTCATTTTCTTATTTCAGAAGTTAGAGGGGGGGGGGGGGGACCAAATTTTTCCATTTTGGAAGCGTCTGTCACGCAAACTATTCGGTTTAGAAAAAAAATATTTTAGAAAACTCTATTTCATTTTTGAAGACCTATCCATAGATCCCCACACGTATGTGTTTGAGATGAAAAAAAAAAAATTGAGTTTCAGTTCTAAGTATGGGGAGCCCCCAATATTTATTAATATTTTTTTTTATTTTTGCATCAAAATCTTAATGCGGTTCACAGAATACATCTACCTACCAAGTTTCAACAGTATAGCCCTTATAGTTTTGGAAAAACTGGCTGTGACATACGGACGGACAGATAAACATGACGAATCTATAAGGGTTTTTTTGCCATTTGGCTACGGAACCCTAAAAACAAAGCTTACAAGTATATATATACTAATACATACAACATACATACTTACTTTAATAAATATAATAAATTACCATGAAGAAGTGGAATAATGATAGTGTTCTTTTTTCACATACAACAACATTTTTCTACATTTTTCAGCTTATGAAGATTATAATATTTGTGAAGGCAGGCGAGCCAAGAAGAAGTATTCATGGGCTGAGTCAATGCAATATCTCTGCCTCAATTGTTTTTACTGCGTGGCTAGAATTATACCGGAATTTGTTTACTGTGGATTTTGGTTAGTCTACCTTGTATGCGCAAGTAGCTTGTGTTTCACATTTTGTCTTTAATAAACCACGATGTCGGTTATAAGATTCGAGTTCTTCAGTGATCTGTTCTATGATTATTTCCCCTTCAGACGACTTATTTTAATTGGAATGTCTAGAGATGAGATGTCTTGGTTGACAGAAGTTTTTTGATGTCCACTAAAATGCAATCCAATTTCATTTTGTACATTTTTGGGTACTGGTAATCGTGAACTGAATTATACTGATGTATATTTTAACTCTAATAATCCGCTTTTTTTAAATGATATTTGTAGTTAATTATACATTTAACTACAAATTATTAATTTTGTTTTATTTTTAATTGTCCTTATAATATATCATTATCAACATTTTATCGTTCCACTGCTGGTCACAGGTCTCTTTTATAAGGATTGAACGTAATCACCATGCTTGCTCAATGCGGGTTGGCGATTTCAGACTTAAAGTCCAGGTTTCCTCAAGATGTTTTCCTTCACATTTTAATCAGTCTTTGGTGTCCGATATATTTAGAAAGTACATAATTATAACTTATAGCATATAATAAAATATTTTTATTAGTATAGTTCATGCAATTTACGAGCGCGCGTGACTCTTGCTTGTGGTATGTTGTGTACATGCACAATGCGTTAGTGTGTGTGCCTGACGGAGCGTTCAGTAGCGAGCGGTCGCCCGCTCAGATCACTTGTGCTTATTGTTTTCACGTCGCTATCCGCCACGAAGTACCGTCAGCATGTCAAATACCAATAAAAAGCGAAAAATTATTCGTAGTTAGGTGAGTTATTTCAATATGCATTTATAGCGTTAATTTAATATTAAATTTTTTGTATGGATCAACGATCATGAACATTGTATTACCTTTATTATTTGTAGGGTCGTGCAATTATCGCCAGAGTTTTTCATTTTCTTCAAGAAGAATATAATTTCATGAAGGCGAATAATAATGATAAATGTGATTTGAGTCCTTTGGCTAACGTAAGAAAACGAACCGCCGAAGCAACAGGGGTCAGTGAACGTACTGTAACATCTATTTTGAAAGAAGAAAAAGAGATGCCCTCTACATCTGCCAAGTTTCTATCACCAATGAAAAAACGTCGTAAAAGAAGTAGCAAATTTGATTTTGATAATTTCGACACTAATTTGATTCGAAGTACAATTCAAAATTATCACATCGAACACAAGGAAATTCCAACTTTAAACAAAATTCGGTCAGTTCTCAGAGAAAAGATAGACTTTGACGGGTGTCTGAGCACTTTACGTTCATTGCTCATAAAAATTGGTTATAAATGGCGAAAGATTAGCAGTAACCGACGAGTATTACAAGAAAGGCATGATTTACAACTATGGCGTTTAAAATATTTTAAAAAGATTTCTCAGTGCCGTGCAGAAGGACTTCCTATTGTTTACACTGACGAAACATATGTTTTAACGTCACACGTTCGACAAAATACATGGGGCATAAAGGATAAAGATACTCCATTTATGAAGAAATTAGGTACTGGGAGCCGGTTTATTACAGTGCACGCAGGTACTAAAGATGGATTCATTCCAAATGCCTCATTGGTATATAAAGCATCCTCCACAACTGGAGATTATCACTCAAATATGAGTTTTGAAAATTATAAGAAGTGGCTAGAAGAGAAGCTTATGCCAAATTTGCCAGAAAGGGCAGTTATTGTGATGGATAACGCGTCCTATCATAACGCCCGCAGCAGTAAAATTCCTACGTCCAGTTCAAGGAAGAGCGATATGATAAAATGGCTAACTGATAACGGAATTTTATGTGACGAACGATTAAAAAAAATCGAACTCTATGATTTAATAAAAAATAACAAACATCGTTTCATAACATTCAAAATCGACGAAATAGTTAAAAGCAAGAATTTTGAAATATTACGTTTGCCGCCCTATCACCCTGAGTTGAACTGTATCGAAAATAGCTGGGGAATTTAAAAAAATAAAATTGCAACTAAAAATATCGGGCAAAATATGACTATTTTACAAAATTTAATAAATGAGTGTATGAACGATATCGACAATGATAACTGGCGTAAAACTTGCAAGCATGTCGAAAAACTTGAAGAAGAATATAGAAAATATTTCGATTTGGACTTCGAGTTAACGATTAATGTAGAATCAACTGATAGCGATACTGAAGAGTTTGAAGATAGTGACACTTCTGACGATGAATAATAATTAATTTTAATAAAACTTACTATTAAAATATTTGTTTTATTATCATTGTTGGTTTCTAGAAAAAATAATTTTAACATTGATTATTTGTATGCTAACCGTAGCGCGTCTACGCTCACGCACACATTTACACGTATACAGATACGACTTCAACACAACTAAGAGCCACGCGCGTTCGTGAATTGCAAGAACTATACACCATATAAATTATAGAATATAAATATGACAATTTTACAAATGATGGAGAACGATCTTTTACAGACAAACTTTGGATTAAATACCAAGGGGAAGCGAGCAATAATGTAGGTAGTCTACAGTGTAGGTATTATTTACATAGATTATACAATTGTTTACCTTTGGTTTTCGTAATCAATTAGCAAAATAAATGTAATATAGACAGTTTTCGAGGACTAATGACATATGAGGGACCAATACTCAACGGAGAGAGATAAAAAAAAAATCCTCAAAATCACATTATGCAAAAATTTAACCATTGGCTAGTTACCTCCTATTGCAATTGGTTGAGTTTAATTAGGTACGGATTAAATGATTGGCATTGGCCCCGTGTTCACATATCTATTTTAGTAATTTCGTCAATAGGCACGGTAGACCCGATCGAAATCTGAAAAATTATTTTGAAAAAATATTATAGATATCTGCTAAATTCGAATTCTCGAGTATTTTGTTAAATTCTAACGGTTCTGAAAAATGAGGCAAATCACAGTCGCCATATTGGCCACTCTAGCGAAACGTCACTGACACGGAATTACATTTTGAGTAGGTAGTTAACAAACATTCAGTTCATACAGTTTAGGCTTTAAAAAAAGGCATAGGTATATATATACGGTCGAATTGAGTAACCTCCTCCTTTTTGAAATCTGTTAAAGATTCGAGTCACATTTCACCCGAGCGATGACGGGTTTTCATCTAGTCCATTATATACACACATCAAAAGTGTCTAGGGATCAACATATATTTTTGCAATAACTTTTCTCCTGATTGATATTAATTAAAATTTTCTTTAAGGATTCATCAAATAAAGTGTTTTCGTTTGTCACAGTAACGATAAACCAAGTAACCTTTGAATTAATAAAGAAATTTGCCATTTTCCTAATAAAGGGATATTTGACATTTGAACCACTAACACAAAAGTTCGAAAAAAAAGACTGAAATAACAGTTTTCTCTAAAATTTTATTGGGTAACTTAAACAATTAATAATCCGTGTTTCTACCGCGAACACTAACAACACAAGAACATCGGTTTGGCATACTCAAAATGAGTTCATCCAAATCACGCTGTGGAATGGCCGCCCATGTTCGTTGCGACAACAAAAAAAGGTCTTCTTGCGACTGGATACCCTCCATATTCGGCAGAGCTCTTCTCTGTAGCATATCCCATGCATGCTCAATCGGGTCCAAGTCTGACGACTGAGCAGGCCAGGGCAGGACATTGATGTTAGCTGCGGCGAGAGTCTGTCTTACAACTCTTGCGGTGTGCGGTCGTGCATTATCATGCATTAACTGAAATAAGGGACCGATTTGCACTTGTAGAGGAACGATGACGTCTGATACAAACGTCTCAGCATAAATTTGAGCGTTGAGGTTGCCTCTGGTCCAAATCAACTCAGTTCTTCCGCCGATCCAAATACCCGCCCATACCATGATGGTTCCACCACTATAAGGATGGACTTCCTGGCAGGATTTTAATCGCTGTTGGCGTCCAGGGGTTCTCCAGTGTCGTATACGTCTTGTATCCGGTCTCATACCAAAACAATACTCATCAGAAAAGCACACGAAACGCCATTGTTCTTCTGCCCAATTTCTGTGTTCAAGAGCCCATTGATATCGAATCCTACGATTGTACATTGCTATAGGTGGTACCCGTAGCGGTCTTCAGGAATGAAGGTTCACTACATGCAAGCGGTTTCTGACTGTTTGGTCGCTAATTAAGTTCCCTGAAGAGTGATGAAGCCTCACGGCTAACATCATGGCGGTTATTGTTGGAGCTCTTCGAGTTAAGATTTGAATGTATCGGTCTTGTCTCCGTGTGGTGCAGCGATACCGTCCTCCATGGCGCTCAGCCACGGTACCAGTGCTTCGGTAACGTGTCCAAAGTCGACTGATAACACTCTGACTTGTATTCAGAGCTAAAGCCACAGTACGTTGCCGGGAACCAGCTTCTATCATTCCCACGGCTCTGAGCATTTCTTCCCTGCTTAAATGACGTCGCCGCTCCATAATAACGTTGGTTTTAATCAGTAGTAGGGAAACAGTAGCACTAATAATGTCTTCAATGCGTTGTATGTTTTTATAGGGAAAATATTGACAGCTGATTTTCATCTTTTACTCGAATTTGATTCACAGTTCCTGATTCAAATTATGAAATGCACCAAAAAGGATCCATATAAATTTATAAAATCATAAATTTATTACAAAGCCACATCTCAATCTCAAGAAATCCGCATAAAAATGCTTGATCCCTAGACACTTTTGATGTGTGTAGTTCAGATATTTTTTTATATAAATAGAAATTAGTACTGGACCGCAGTCCCGCCAGATGTTAAGCAGTGATGCAATCTTTGATGGTAAAGTGCGCTAGTTTATTAAGACCCTATTCACTCAAAAACACTGAGTAGATAAAAAGGAAGACGGCAGTTGAGCTAGGTGATGCAGTGTTAAACCTAAGAACACGACTGCTGCGCCAGAGGGAGATTGACCTGGAGACCCCCCACGACCAGATTTTCAACGCACAAGACATCATGATAAATAATAAATATAAAACACAAAATGTAAAACTTTTATTAAACCGCAAACGCATCTTACATTACAAAGAAGATCGGAGTTAAAACAACTTAACAGAGCATTATCCCAGTCACTCATAACCTGTACGACAGTCCCTTTCTAAAGTTCGCTCATCAATTTCAGTGCCTCCTTTCCAACAACTTTTTTCAACCCTCAGGGGTAACATAAAACTCTGATCGAGCGTACAAGTATTAAATATCGTGGAGTCGGTACATGTCATCGCAAATGATATTGATCACGCAGAGGAAGCTACAAAAATGTGTTTATTCGCTCATGATTTATGGCCATCAGACATGTTACCAAGACGTGAACTTGGCTGACATTGGCATTGATCACTGTCATGCTCCGTTAGAGCTGGGAAAGGATAAATCGATAAGGTGACGTATCGGGTGACAACTTTGTTTTGCTGTTGAAAATATGTATTACTATACAGTATGTTAAGAAAACCCTGTCCGACCCATAAGGATAATAAAGGTTAGGAAAACACATGACCAAATATAATATAAATTTTTACGTAATCATCATAGTACCAATACAAATGGATTTTGAAATAATCTTTTTTTCCCGCGAATTAATCCCAACTTCCCTGAAATTTGGAAATTTTTAAAAAAGTGACAACACTGGTGTTATTATGAGCGAATAGCGATGCGACCACGTGCCGCGTGCCCTGCCGCCCGTGCCCCGCGGAAGGGTGGTTAACGCAAATTTATTAAGTTACCACTTTTTGCGAAATAATATTTTTTTTTTAGGGGGATTTTTTTTTTAAGTTTAGCCCGGTTTTGTATCCATTAGTAGAATCGGTTATCGATACCTAACAACACCTTCACGGGTCGGACAGGGTTTTCTTAACATACTGTATAGGCTGGAGAAGTTTCGGCCAATGGGAGTCTTAAGGCTCATACGTCATAACTATGGTTTTATCTTTATGCCATAAAGTCGCCAGCGAGTCTAAAATATGAAGGTGCATTGCTAATCATTCATATATGTACCCTAAATTTCGTAACATATTATAAGTAACTATCAATTGGAATCATTTTGAAGTATATCGCTAATCCATTGCTCCATACGTTCGAAAAATGTATAAATAACGCAATAAATGTTGTTGAACTATCAAAATGAAACCCATTGATACTGATAGTATGTTAGGCAATGATCCTGTAGGTTTGTCTTTATTGTTTCATTAAGCTCCATAGTAGAGACTCCTGTGAAGTATTCGAAAATTTGAAAAATCCTTGATTTTCAATAGTAAATTTTCGAAAAACCACTGAAATGTGAGTAATTTGTATATTATTCCGGTGTATTGATCCAGAAAAGCTTTAAAATGATGCCTCATTTCTATACAGCGTGTATTTGACATCGTAACGCAAACTTCGCGAAAAGGCTTGACCGCATGCCAGTATTAAAATTATGATAGTCATTTATATTATTAATGAATGGTTACAGAATTGACAGTGTTTAAAAAAAAGTGTCGGCTCGGCCTTTGAACGTTGCAAGCGTGCCGCCGTGCGGGTTTGTAGGTATGACGTTGATCCCTGATGTGAACTCTATTAAATCAGCTGATAAGATAGTTATTCGAGTTTTGTTTTCATTGTGCTTTTTTGTGTAATTAGCGTATTAATTAATTTTAACTTTAAAATCTTATTGGGTTATAAAAGTATTGCAATTATAAATGGTCTAAAGTGAAAAAAACTACATATATATTTTTTTAATCATGAAAAAACCGACGATAAATTCCACCCCTGGGGGCTTCAGAATCATGTACTCCATGGTACTCGTTTGTGCATCGATGTCAGATACACCCTTTATATATTGATAAAGTATGAAGGAAATTATGACGCACCGACAAAAAAAGCCCTTGAGGAATAATATATATGATATGTCACCTCCGAGAAAAGCGTTATAGAGAAAATTCATTTAATCATTTTCGTTAACCTTTTTCTTTCCTGTTTTTCTCTGAAAATTATTTTATTTAATGGATGGAATGGATAGATGAATGATGATTTTTATGATTAATATGCTTTTAATAAATTGCGATGGGGAGTAGTAGCTCAAGAGTTTAACGTCTAGTGTTATAACGGTCCAAGGTTCGAGTGCAAGGGCCAAGTGTCCAGACACGCAGTCGCTCCACGTTAAAAGACTGGTTTTCAGCTACATCCTGTTAGTTTAGGAGCCGACCTCCAGCACCCGGTACCAGTCGGGGTTGCAGAACTATCATTTGTTCCCGAGACCCCGCATAGGAGTGAGATGGAATACCGGGGTGGTTTTTAGTTCAGAACCCACCGCCTCCCACACGGCTATGGAGCATCCTTGAGGATTTTCCACCCCGTAAAAATTAAAAAATACGATACGAATAAGAATTACTATTGTGGTCCGGCCACAATACAATATGTAAAGAAAACCCTGTCCGACCCGTAAAGGTATTGTTAGGTATCGATAACTGATTCTACTAATGGATACAAAGCCGGGGTAAACTTAAGAAAAAGATCCCCCTAAAAAAATAAATATTATTTTGCAAAAAGAAGTAACTTAATACATTTGCGGTAAGCAACCCTTCCCGGGCGGCGGGGGCAGGGCACGCGGCACGTGGTCGCATCACTATTCGCTCATACTAATAACGGTGTTGTCACTTTTTTAAAAATTACCAAATTTCGGGGAAGTTGGAATTAATTCGCGGGAAAAGAAGATTATTACAAAATTCATTAGTATTGGTTCTATGATGATTACGTAAAATTTTATATTATATTTGGTCATGTGTGTTTACCTAACCTTTATTATCCTTATGGGTCGGACATGTTTTTCTTTACATATTGTATAGTTATGAAAAGTAGTGCCAGCATATGATGAATTTTATAAATAAATATTTGATATGGCTGTGAATAATAATTTTGCGACGTTTAAATTAGATAAATAAATTGTTTATTTTCTCAGCTTTGCACATAATTTTTTTAGTAATTTTCTTAATTCTATATAGGACTGATGTATAAATTGCCTGAACTAGGACTAGAACCTGTGCTTCTTGCTTGCTTGTTATTTAACCTGACACTGGCGCAAATTCTCTTGTTCAGAACTACTAATTTTAAGTTAAGTGCTTCTTTTTCTTTCCATTTCGTTAAGAAAAGGACAGAAGATAAAATGTCAAATTAGTGCGCTTATTAGTGCGCGGTATTACCATTGTGAGTTTTCGATATTTTATTATTCTGTATGGCAAACCTGTCAATAACTCAATAAAAATCAAAAATCGACTTACTTATATTATAAGATTGAAGTGGTACTAGCCGCTTCAAGTATATAAGTTAGTCGTTTTAAGGATGAGTTTACCAAAACAATTACTTATTGCCCGCGAAATAAAATTGACGCCTTTGAAAACTGCCAAAAATAAAAAAAATCTCAGCGTAAGACTTATTCTAGGTAGGTAATAATAGTTTCATGAAGTTCGCCTTTAGCCATCGGATATTTTGTAAGAAGTATCAGCACATACCTATTCTCAATAGGCCTCCCAATATCTGCACCTTTCACGTATATGACTCGGCTTGTTTTTACACTTTCCCTGTTTGTTCAGGAAGCCATTATTTAACCATAAAAACAGCCTATAAAAAATAAAACGGTAGGTAAAGCTAAGATAAATAAATGTGTACATACTTTGGATTACAGTCTGTCGTTGTAAATCAGCTCGTAAGTGGAACAGCTATTTTAGATTGTAAATGTCTGGATAAATTAGTTTAGCATAAAGAGCGCAACTAATGAAAAGAGGGACATCTTGAAACTAATAAGACAATTTGCATGACAAAGAAAATATTTAGAAAACATTTTTACATAGTTTTCTAAAGGACGATGGGACTGAGCGTTCTCGAAATTGAAACTTAGTCAACAGGCTTGAGACATAGCTTAATTACAAGGCCTTGCCTACTTATACTTTTTTTAAAACCATCTTAAGTTTGTATATAAAATGTGTTCGTATTTTGTACTGTCATATTCTACCCATTCCTTCGTGGAATATAGGTGTGATGTTGTTTTATTTTGTGTTTATGTATATAAGCCCACAATGATTCTCGATCTAAATTATCTAGATCTGGGTTATTGTAATGATAAATAGAAAACGTACTCATATTTTCTTTCGATAAATGAAACTGAAAGTTTTTTTTTTCAGGGAACCTTTAAGGCTTGAAACAAATGACTGTTTAGGATCCAAAAAAGAATTGGAGCCTCTCCATTTTTTTGGATCCAAAATCATATTGGGGTAAACCGAGGAACTCCTATTAGACCTTTGGCTTAACGTATTCCTAAGATCTGCTTCTCCATATTTCGGCTGAAATCGTTGATTTTTCGAAAACTGCATTAGCTTTATTATTATTATTATAAATATACATTCGAGAAAAACTGATCATCAATGAGTCGGGAACTCTATTTCGTTTCAGCTTGTCAAACAAAAAATGATCTTGTACTCGTATTGGTTCGATTTTCCCGGAAGCCTTCGAATATTCACGATGTACACAAAGGAAAATTCCAAATAATCCGAATTTTACTAGTTGGAGCACAATCATTTGTATTTTCCGTAGAGGTTTTACATTGACAGAAATCTTATCCCGTACAACGAATGAAAAAACGAAAAAGTAACCATCGGTGCCTCTGTGCCGCTGGCGTTTACATTGATTGCGCAAGGTATGCAATGGAATAGCTATTATTATTTTGAACGAGAATGTAGTGGTAATTGACCGAGGTTTTGTATGTACTTTCTACGAATTGGAAATGAGGATGTTTTAACTGTTCTGCGCTTGTCGGATCTAATAAGTTCCTCTAGCCTTCACAAGGTCGTCGGTCCATTTTATGAGAGTCCTCCGGACTTCACCTACTCCTTCCAATACGAGGCCGCCACTCCGGTATCTTTGGCCCCATTCATCTGTCATCTGTTCTGAGAGCAAAGTCGTGAACAGCATTTGCGCTTCAGTAAATGATAAATGATTTTATTTCTGTATGATCATAAAAACACTTTAAATTTCAATCGTATTTTTAAAACTAGATGAGGTCGGCATTTCTTATCTGCATGACTATTTTTTTTTTTGGTTGGGAATTCATCAAAATAAATGGTTCTTGCAACTCATCCCTGCTCCCGGCCCTAGCGGGTATTGGCTCTATACCAGACCATGTCACTTTGTGCTGACATCTCATTGAAGCGAGCATAGAACACAATCCATCGTCGACTGGGGCCTTTTTATTCGGCTATATCTAGATATCGCCAATGTTTTCAATATCCTGCCCTGCAATTGTATCTGGGAATGACTCCAATTATACCGGATGTCGTCCTACCTCTATGGCGAGTGGAAACGGCGAGAAATATCCCACAGGGATCTTGGAATACCAGGACAGTACAACTGGGTATCTCGTACCAGTCTCTTAAGTGGCGTCAGCGCATTTCTGACGAAAAGTTGGTTCTGGCGCAGGCGCGGTCGCCCCAAATGGCCGCCGAAGTCACGACTCGCGGGGCTTGCGACGATCACCCGAGAAACTCCGGCAATTGGTTCTCGAGGTGGCTCTGAATAAGTCCGAAATCATATATTTTCATGGTCCACGGTATGCGCGGCCGTTGCGTTCCCAAATAACTCTAGTAGGGGTTCACATCGGTGTCGAGGCGACGATGAAGTACCTGGGCGTCGTCCTCGACAGCGGATGGAACTTCGTAGAGCATTCCTGATTTTTGGTTCCCAGTATGGAGCTGGTCGGGCCTATAGCCCTGTGGCTTGTGACCGTTGAGGTGACTCCTGTCCAATAGGGATGTTTCCTGGGTAAAAAAAAAAACGAGTGTGCTTATGACCACACGACTGAAGTGAAACTTCTTTCGCTCCATCTGTATGTATATATATATATATGTGTGTACAATATATACATGTATACACATATACATATATTAATTTTCTATAAATATTTAAATTTATTTTATGGTTTCATTGGTAAATTAATATTTTTCCATAGATCTTCTATTTTTATTGAAAAAAAAAAAAAACTCGTTGTAGACCTTGTAGTACCAAGCTCGCGCCACGGGCGCCTCTGTGCTTATATCCCCCACTTAACTTCCGTTCGCCTTGCCCGATCACTTTTCGTAACGCTTACGTCACGCGTTCGCCAGCTTACTCCCCAAGTCAAGCGTGCGTAAAGAAGTTTCACTTCAAAACGTATTATGGTTAATTTGACAAAACCGCACCGCAGTGACCTAAAATGTAACCGATTATTAAAGTTAGTTTCTATAAGGAAAACTACCTACTAATTATTATGCATAGTAAAACTGTAGTAAATAGCGATTTAAATAAAGATAAATAAAGAGATTAAATAAAGTGTAAAAAAATGTAAACCCAAACAAAAATTATACATTTATGGTTGCCTTAGGTGAAAAAAACTGAAAATAATAATAATTCGAAAACTACGAAAAATCGCTGAACGTACATGGTGGTTCAATAGATAGGTATGATATTTCCTTATTATCTGGTATCAGCTTGAGACTTCACAAGAAACACCCCGTATATTCAAATAAGATGTTACTAAACTCCCGGTAACAATCACTTTGTACTGCACTGAAAATAGTCTATGATAGGTATGTGAACCAGATGATCTCGTTATACGCATTCTTAGGGAGTTAATAGGTTAGTTCTAACTCAGCGCTAGTTTACACGTACTCACATAAATATGTTTGATAATTTACAGACGACAGCAGTTCAAGCCACCCGCAACTGTTAAATATTCCCAATCAAACTTGAGCCTTATTGCTTCAGCGATAAAGTTGAAAATGTAATAAAGAAATTTGACAGATTGTAGTAGCTTGATTAGCTGTCAAGTGTACATAATTTATTTAGCTTCTTGTAATTTGAACAACACGCTTATAGGTGCCACTGCATTAGTATTTCGATGCTTAAAAAAAAAGCTAACCGATACGTTTGTCTCCACTCCGAGTCGTCTGCATTTTGTGTTTATAATTCTTTTACTTAATTTTTCACGTTAAGATTGTTCAAGTTTTGATTTGTGGCATCGAGTTTACGACTCGTTGACTTATTACAAAGAAAAGCTTGTTATTTACGACCCTTTCACAATAGATTTAATTCTTCTAACATTTTCTTTGAAAAGTTGATGCCTTCTTTGACAATAGAATAAAATCACGTCGTCATGTTTCGATGTGGCATTAACTTGTATTAACTAATATAAAGGTCCAATTATTAAACGCTAAATCATTTTGATAGGCAATCAATCTTCTATTGTATTATAGAAATTTGATATCGAGGGAATATTGGACACGTCACGCTCCATTGAAAAGTTAATTCTATATTCACGAGTTTATTTATTAAGTTCAATGTTCTATTTTTACTTGGACGTTTTTCTTTGACAGAAGTTATTGCCTGTCAGAAGCCCGAAAGTCACCAGTCTTACCTACCTACCTACCTTACTTTAAAGGGTATTCCGTTACTGAGTGCGAGCATTACGAGAGCTCAACAAAGAGATCAAAACCGGTTAGACTGAAAGCCGACTTGGCTACATACTTGGGAAAAAGCTAGGCAAAAGAAGGAGAAGTCGTTATATTTTTACTTGAATGTCTATATATTTACTTACATAAGTGTGAAAGTACACACTACAGCACAGCAGCCGAGAGAAAGCGTTACTGATACCCTAAGTGCCACAATTCTAGTAACCTTTACATGTAAGTGAAGAGTATCAGGAATGCATTTTCTAGAGGGTCTGCTTACGCAGATTATAACATTTTATATGTGTAATGTATGAACCAATAAGCATGGTTGCTACTGATATAAATCGTAGTAATTTCAGTATTTTTGTTAATAATGTGAAGTAACCATACTGACCTCCCCCAAGAATGCTCTAAGCCGAGGACCGTATCACGCAGGGGACGCCTCTAGCGTGTAGTCGCCAACTTTTTAGGCCTTGTCTGGATGCCCTTACTTTTTTTGAGGATACGCGACCGTCCGCAATCGTGCTAGAAAGTAGATACTTTCTAGCAACATCTGCGAAAATCCATATAAAAAACTAGCAAAGTGCGTTTTGGTCTGGCACATGTAGCCCCTTCCTTTAAAGTTCATGACATGGATTACTATCATGATTTTTTTTCACATTTTACGATCTATCCGTTTAGCTTAAATAATTCAAATTCAAAAAAGAGGAAGATGAATTATTCAACAGCCAAATGCGCTGTAGAAGATTCCTTTCCCCTTTACTTGTAGCTGATATAATAGATATATAAAGCTGAATATATTTTAAAAAAATCTTAGCGTCTTCTCATTTTTTTTCAAAAACCTGTCTGGTAATATCCCCAAGAATATTATGGGGTGAAAACGATAATAAGATAATCCCCATTTTACGAGTAGGGTGTATACCGCAAAAAAAAAAAAAAACGATATTATTTTAGCACTTTGTTGACGTAATAAATGCATTTTTCCGTGCGAAGTTTCATCTTTCTAGCACTATTTGGGAAACGCGAACTACGGAGCTCTAAAAAGAAGTTTTTTTTTATAGTCTGCCAATATTATAGTGCGTCAGTCGATCGATTACAAATCGATTCTAATATTGATATACCTTGTTGAGTGAGTAAAGCCGTAGGCATATGCCATCATAGGCAATGAGCTCGAAATAATCTGCTACACTTAATTACAGTAAACATGTACAGACTTATTACCGTTCAGCGAACTTTGTGTAGCGTTGAAACATTGTTCATTATTTAATTGTTGGCTGTGAACAATGTGTCTCTTTGGTTTAATTTCGTTTATGGAACTCTAGGGAAACGCGTTGTTGAAAACATAAAGTTAACGCTCATAATTATAAACGCTGCTTTAAGTGACAAGCTAAACCGTTAAAAAAATATGGTTTCGCTGACGTTGAATTATTGCTTAACTTTGAGCAACGGATATAAATAAGGGGGAAGCCGACAGCTGGGCCCTATAACACAAAACTTTACAATTTTTCTAACTCTTACAAATGCCACAAAACTCTAAGCCACACAATTTCCTTATTTGTAAGATATTTTCATTATAAAATAAAAAAAAATGACACTAAATATGTAATTGGGTTGTATCCTAAAAAATATTTTAATGTCCATCAGATAGATTTATAAAAAATATTGAACTCATATTTTATATTTTTTCTTTCATATTGATTTGAAATATCGCATTACGTCCCGCCGTGGTACAAAATATACCACGTCGTGACGTAAATAGCCCCCACTCCGTAACTTTAATACGCTATAACTCAGTAGTTTTTGGTAATTTCGACAAAATAAAAAATACGGGTCTTATTTTGTTTTATTATCTATAAGACGGACTAATTATTTATTTGATTATCATACCTTGGATACATCCCTATTCCAGTTACAAGTTTACAATACGGTTTTCACAATGTTTTGTGAATACTATATTACGTAATTTTTTCAACAAATTTACGAAATTTGTTGAAAAAATTACCATAAGAAGTGACCATACAATTATACCAAGAAATACCATTAAAATTTTTCCATAAAAAATGGAAAAGAGAAAAATAATACTATAGGCCTGTCTCATTGAGATACACTATAAAAATTTAGACATTTCGCCAGTTTGCTCATTTATAATTTCTATACCTACTAGGAATGTACAAGTAACGGGTTGTATATTCGCGTCTTCATACATAACATACACACATTAGCAGCCTATATTGTCCCCACTGTTGGGATTCAAGCTTTCTCTTAATGAGAGGCAGTGGGCCGTATTATAACATGCCAGCCCAGTGCGGGTTAGTATATTATGTCACATGTCTTCAAAGTTTTTGGCTCTAGGACATGCCGGTTTCGTCACGATGCTTTCATTCACCATTTTGGGAGCAGTGGTGACTAAATAATTTACAGGAAATAAAGCGCCTGATGGGGTTCGAACCTACGACCTGCTACTTGTAAATCGCGGCCGATACCACTAAGTTACCACTGTTTTCTTCGTTTGCGTCTTCAGTAGGTACCTAATATATTTATCTTTAAAGTATTTTCGAATAGCATCTCGGTTCAATTATGAGTATTATGACTCATTCCACTCAAACTGACGAATATACTGTATTTATTTAGTAAGTTATTTTGCTTCACACCTACAGTTTTTGGCAATGTATTGAAGAAAACTGTCCAGTCTAAACCTACATAGAATTGACGTAGCTGTCTAGCTTTTCTTGACCATATTTCATTATTACTCACTGAAAGAACTATTATTACAACATATTCTTAACCTTATGAAGGTCCCAGGAATCTGTTGGATACGAAAAGCAAAGAATCTGGGCGTAATTGCGTAACAAAATAAAGGTAGAAATGTCTTTTGGCGAGCTGTCACAGAAATCCTCCTTAAAAAATCTGAATAACCCTCTGTGACTTCAAACGGATTCTAGTCTATTCAGAACATTTCAGAAATGCTTGATTCTAAACTGACCTTCACCAGAAATGTTACTTAACAGAGCTAGAATAATAAATCTTTCGGAAACAGAATTCTATTCTACAAACTTTACGACCGTCGGACCAGACTTTTGGAATACCGCTGTAGATTTATGAATTTCTAGTGGTATATCCATTCCGCAGTGTCCTCCGACTGTGAGTGTTCCGTTTGACTGAGTTTGAGATATCCACAAATATTTGTCGACTTCCTAGACAAACTGGCATGTATTCAAAATATGGCTATCTGGTAATCCATGTTTTTCCCAAACTACAAGCTCTAGCTTAGTTTGGGAATAAATATCAGCATATTGTATTGTACTACACATTTCAATTGTTACCGTCTTTAGCCTGTAAAGTCGTGAATGTATCTGGTATCAATAAACAATTTTTTTTTCATGTTTTACGATATCGTATTGAAACTATAACCAAACATAATGGCATATAATACTCACGCCTTCTTCCCACGGGGTAGGCAAAATAGAAAGTACCACCTGCTATTATCCTTTTTTTTATAATTATAAACTAGTGTTTGACCGCAATCTCGCATGATTGTAAGCAGTGATGCAATCTTTGATGGTAAGGCTCGCTATTTATTAACAGCGTATTCACTCAAAAAAAAACTGGGTCAATAGGAAGGAAGTTGAGCGAGGTGATGCAATGTTAAACCCAACAACACGACCAACGATGCTGCGCCAGAGGGAGATTGATCTGGAGACCGTCCACGACCAAACTCCCGACACAACAACATTTGGCCCATCGTACCCGGTACACATCGATTCGTAACACAACTGCTCAGACCCGTCCTTCGTACGGCTTCACCAGACATCATGCCGGAACATGATAAGTCACTAGGCGGCAAGAGCTTAACTTCAGCCAGCAACCGATGTTATGGCCTACCACCGAGACATATACATATATGCTACGTTTGTTGCAATATTAATGGCTTGCTTTTTTTGAGACATGGTATACATTCCATCTTCGTATGTAATGGATGAGCACCCATTCTCGAAACGTTCGTGCAAAGTAACTATTATTTTATTTCTTAGCTAAACGCCTGGATATTTATTACAATTAACAAACTGAATACTCGGCAAATGCTACGCGGCTATTATATATGTAAGCTGCCCGGCTCTTTATTTATTTAGCCATTTATTTCAGACATCAAGGCCTTTATAAACGTTTACAATACTATATTAATATAAAAACTTAAAAATACTATAAGTACATGTTATAATAAAATTAACTACAATGGCAATGTGTACAAAGTGTCGGCATCGTGTTTCGCTAATTGGTGTCACGTAGCTGGCCGCAAAACTGGCGGTACAGTAGGACTAGTATGAGTTTTCAATACGAAACTCGATCGTTCGATATCGAGCACGTTTGGCGCTCTCATTGGTTGAAAGTTCTTACGACCTTGAAGCGGGCCAATCGCTGAGTTAAATGCGCTCGATATAGACGATCGAGTTTCGTATTAAAAACTCATACTAGGCCAACAGAACACCTTTCGGCCAGAACTCTTCTTTGAGGAACTTCTCGAGATGATGTGTCGGAACGCGCACCAGGAACGACTTGAAGTTCCTGTCGTGACGCGGCTCCAAGCTCCAACCTTTGGCCTGGAGGTTTTTATTTGGGTAGTTTTTGCTTTTGGATATTTTTTATATTAATGTTGCTTTTTTGGCTTTGTTGGTATATACCAGCATGTGTATGTATGTAAGCTAACCATGCCAGGTACTGACGAGGTTAGCTTATATACATATGTTAAATATTTGAATGTTCTGAGTCTTGTAATGTTAGTTACTTAACATGCCTAGTATTTTATACAGTCAGATATTTTTGACAGCTGTCTGTTCAAGATAGCTGTGCTTTTCTGCTGGGGAGTTTATGCTGCCACTTTTTCCCAGCGAAAGCACTATGTAGGGACGAAAGGCGGGCGTTTTGGGGGACTGTCTTTTGGAATTTCGACTTTCAAAAAGTGCTGATTTGCAACCTAATTTAAATAAATGACTTTTGATTTGGATTTTAACGATCATCAATCAAAAACATAATTTACCTGACTTTTCAAAATGAATATTAATCAACGGTTAATTCATAGTACTGATAAATTTTCAGGCTATTGAACCCTCGTAATTACAATTAAATTTTATACTACAATAGAGTAGAAACTATTAATCAAGTTATTTATTGTGGTCCGAATATTAGACTTAATAAAATAGCTGACGAATATTACATTGAATTTCAGTAAAAATAATTCACTTGGTTTAACCAAGTTATTTGAAGTTTTACTTGAAGATTACTACATTATTTATTTATAGATGTTTTCTGGAAATATTTTTTGGTCTACTGACTTCAATAAGTTTGTAGACAGTTATTTTTAGATATATATACTTAACTTTGTCATTGGTCATGTATTATAATCATAGTACACCTATAAATTAGGTATTACAAAATAATTTGAAGGATACTGGTAAAGCTGTATGGAGGACGGATCTGAGTAGTTGTGTTGCGATGTGTGCTGGGTATGATTCGCCAAATATTGTTGTATCAGGAGTTTGATCGTGGAGGGTTCCCAGATCAGTCTCCCTCTGGTGCAGCAACGTTGGTTGTGTTGTTGGCTTTAACATCGTATTAGAATAGAATATAATAGAATACTCTTTATTATGTACACCATATAGATTACAGAACATAAATAAAGATATTTTACCAAGGGTGACACAATGGGTGGTCTTATCGCTAAGAGCGATCTTTTACAGACAACCTCGCTCAACTGCCGTCTTCCTTCCTATTCACTTAGATTTTTTGAGTGAATAGGCTCGTAATAAACTAGCGCACTTTACCATTATTACATCACCGCTTATAATCAGGCGGGATTGCGGCTAAGCATTACTTTATAATTATAAATAAAAATCTTAGATATCAATACGAGCTGACATCTCTTTTGTCCAATTTTGTCTATGTCTTCCTCGTTTTGTTAAGTTTTTTCAGCTAGGCATAGATTAAATTGATAGATTTTAATTACGTAATTTTTGAGTAGGTACGAGGCGTTTTAATTTATATATTTTTTTGTTTTTTGTCTTTATTATGTGTTTATTGTTATTTTAGTGTATTATTATTGTAATGTGCGGAATAAACATTTTTCTTTCTTTAGAATTGTTAGAGCAGTGGTGGCCCAGCTCTCTAAACAGAGAAGGAAGACATTGTAAAACTTTGAACCATAAAATGAAAGACTTGTGATGTCTATACCAAAGGGTAGGGTCAGTGTGGTGGATTACGGCCCACTCCTTTGAGTTTGTGTGTCCCAGCCGTGGAAAAATTTTAGGCTTATGTCAGTTTTTTAGAATACCTACCTATGTCCTATATAAATCATGAACATTTTTAGCAACTAGCTCTGGTTGAGATAGGTAATTCACTCATATCTAATAAGCCTCTGCCTACCTCGTCGGTGAATAAAGGTGTGATGATACGTATTCAAGTTAGGTTTTATATTAATTTAGTACATTCATATCTTACGTGAATGACACCCATTTCTCCACCGGCCCTCGTTATGCCGTATTATCAGATTACATGAGGACGCATTCGTGAAAGCAACTTGGCGCGTTTACATTGGTCGAGTAAGTTGGCTAGTTAATAGTCTACTCAGTGCAGTCTGTGGCTTAGATACTGAGACTATAAGTTAAGTTTTAGTGTCAAGTGTTGTTGTGTCAGGAGTTTAGTCGTGGAGTGTCTCCCCATCAATCTCTCTTTGGCGCAGCATCGTTGGCCATGTTGTTGGGTTTAACATTTCATCACCTCGCTCAACTGCCATCTTCCTTCCTATTCACTAAGTTTTTTGAGTGAGTAGGCTTAATAAATGAGCACGTTTTACTATCAACGATTGCATCACTGCTTACTGCTTTGTCGCGACGTGGAGGCCCCGGGTTCGATCCCCGGCAAGTCATGATAGAAAACGATCTTTTCCTGCTTGGCCTGGGTCTTGGATGTTTATCTATATATGTATCTATTATAAAATATAGTATCGTTGAGTTAGTATCCCATAACACAAGTCTCAAACTTACTTTGGGGCTAGCTCAATCTCTGTGATTTGTCCGTATTTATTTATTTATTATTTATTACTATCAGGCGGGAATGCAGTCAAGCGCTAGTTTATAATTATATATTAAAAAAAGTTTATGTTCAGGGCTTGTTTAATGGAAATAATAATGAAAACTAATCCATAGCTTAGGGTTTATGCCTAGTTATTCACTAAAACTTGGCGAGCAGTGGGCAGCTCGCCGCCCGGTAAAAACCAGACCCGGGTCGATGTCGCGTTGTGTTTCACGCGCGCTTCATAGAGATGTCAGCATGCTGTCACAGGGTCCACGAAAACCGATGCCTTGTGGGTCAGGGTTGCGGGTTGGTAAAAAAGGAACCATAGCCCTGGCGCACAGGCAAGTGGAGGAAAACGGGTGGGTTTTAGTCAGTAAAAGCTTCCTGCCCGCTCTTCTGCTCTGCCCAGAGCGAGTAAGGTCATTTGTTGATTTCCCATCTACACCAAAAAAAAGGGTCACTAAAACGTGATCAATCCGGAGGATCCACTTAGTTTAGGAGTCAAAGTATCCATAGGTATAAGAGTATTGTTATTTATTATATTATTATTATTATATTTTTGACAAATCACACAGATTGAGCTAGCCCCAAAGTAAGTTCGAAACTTGTGTTATGAGATACTAACTCAACGATACTCTGTTTATAAAAATGCAAAGTCTTGTGAAGAGACAAATAATTTTTTTTTTTTTTTTTTTTTATTAAAATATAAACCAGCGCTTGACCGCAATCCCGCCTGATGGTAAGCAGTGACGCAATCGTTGATGGTAAAGCGCACTAGTTTATTAAGAGCCTATTCACTCTAGCCTTGAAGACACTCAAATTGTAGTCCGACGGAAACACCGCCGCCGGCAGATTGTTCCAGTCCCTCGATGTACGCGGTATAAAGGACGAGGCGAAACGCTTCGTCCGGATCGTTGAGGTGTTAACAACATAAGGGTGGAAACTCGCCGTACGACGGGTCGTCCGATGGTGGAACGGAGATGGGGGAATTAAATCGTGCAATTCCCTCGCACACTCCCCAGAATGTATCCTATAGAACACCGAAAGGCTGGCTACTCTACGCCTGTGCTCTAGGCTTTGGAGACCAACTCGAGTTAAATCAGGGTCACCAATCAGCCTCTTCGCACGCCTCTCCACTGAATCCAAAGTGGCCAGGTGACACTTAGCAGCACCAGCCCAAATGTGGCTGCAGTACTCCACACACGAACGGACCTGTGCTTTGTACAACATTAGAAGCTGCCCTGGTGTGAAGTACTGCCGGACCTTTGCGATTACGCCAAGTTTTCTGGCAGCCACCTTGGCCTTGGACTCAATGAACCGCCCAAAGTTTAGGTTCGAGGAAATCTCAACACCCAAAAGCTGAAGGCGGTCGGTACACTCCAAGGATACATTCCGAAAAGTAGGAGCCAAGGTGAACAGGCTCCTTTTGGCGGTGAAGAGACACGCCTGCGTTTTGGCGGCATTGAATGCTACAAGATTGGCATTGCCCCATTCGGAGACTGCCTGAAGTGCAACACTCGTTCGCTCTACCATGGCCTCTCTTTCGGACCGGATTGATTCCCTACTAGCCCGAGCATCCGGCAGGTATCTCTCCACAACTGTGCTGTCATCTGCATACCCATAGATACCGGGCATCAGCAGATCGTTAATATGCAGCAGAAACAGAGTTGCAGAGAGAACAGACCCCTGAGGAACACCGGCATTAGTCGACATGGGCTCAGATGAGCATCCGTCGACAACAACTCGGAGGGACCGTTCAGTCAGGAAGTCTTTTACCCAGCCAGTCAGGCTAGGGGAAATGCCGTACGCTGGAAGCTTACTCAAAAGGCCAGCGTGCCATACCCGGTCGAAGGCCTTCGAGACATCAAGGGAGACAGCAATCGCTTCCCCATTTCTCTCGAGGGCCTCGCCCCACAAGTGAGTGGCATACACTAGTAGGTCCCCAGTTGACCGATTGCGGCGAAACCCGTACTGTCGGTCACTGAGGAGATCGTTACCTTCCAGGTATGCCAAGAGGCGCGAGTTCAATACACGCTCCATAATTTTGAAAAGTATGGAGGTGATCGAAATCGGCCGATAGTTGGTAGGATCGGCACGACTACCCTTTTTGGGCACGGGCTGCACGTTGGCAAGCTTCCAGGACTTGGGCACTATACCAGTCCCAAATGAGAGGCGGTACAAGCGTGTCAATACAGGAGACAACTCGGGCGCACATGCTTTTAGAACAATCGCTGGTATACCATCCGGACCACTAGCCTTATTCACGTCCAGACGACACAGTGCTCTCAGAACCTCCTTGTTCCGAATGCGAACCTCAGGCATTGAAGTACCGCAATGGGGTAAAATAGGTGGAGTAGCACTGCCAGTATCAAGACGCGAATTATGGGCAAAGAGAGATGCAAAGAGACCTGCTTTCTCTCTCGCCGTATGAGCCAGTGTTCCATCAGGCCTAACCAGCGGAGGCAGTGAGGGCCGACAGAAGTTCGCCTCGACCGATTTGGCAAGGGACCAAAAAGATCTGCTACCGGAAGGCTGCGCAGATAACTTGTTGCCAATATGGGTAATACGGTCGAAGCGAGCCTTCTTTAGTGCCTTTTTGTAGGACTTGGCAGCACGGTTAAAGGCTCTCTTCTTTGAGCTTAGATCCGGAGCTCCGCGGTCACGAGCGTCAACCCAGGTGAGAAATGCCGTGTGCTTACGCTGTTCGGCTTGGGCACAATCGGCATTGAACCATGGGCGAGCCGAGCCACCGACGGGCACGTCATTATAGGGAATAAAATATTCCATAGCTTGACGCACCACATCGGTTATAGCATCCGCACAGCTCTTTATTTTATCTTATATTAGCGGCCGCCAGCGACTTCGTACGCGTGGAGTTTGTTATGCTCCGCTCCTATTGGTCGCAGCGTGATGTTTGATAGCCTAAAGCCTTTCTGGATTAATGGGCTATCCAACGCAAAAAGAATTTTTCAAATCGGACCAGCAGTTCCTGAGATTAGCGCGTTCAAACAAACAAACAAACAAACTCTTCAGCTTTATATATTAGTATAGATACATATGAAAAAAATATAAAAAAAAAATAAGCCACCGGCATCGGGAACAGGGTAAAAGCTACTGGCGGTCAGGGCTCCAGAGAGAGGAACCTTCTGACAATGCGAGCCGTATCGAGAAGTACCGCTATCTGAATCAAGCCCTTGATCCTTGATGAGTACTTAAGCTCGGTCATTTTTCTAGTACGAAAACACTAACCATGGGATGTCCTCAGGGTTCAGTTGTCGGTCCTTATTTATGGAATTTGGGTTTTGATGACTTCCTCGCGATCCCGCTTCCTTGCGGCTGTTCACTTACTGGTTACGCGGACGATGGCCTACTGCTCATTCAGTCAAGTACCCGAGCTGGACTTGAGAACTTGGCCAATACTTGCCTAAATTTAATATCTCAGTGGGGTGATCGTAACCGCCTAGCGTTTGCGCCACATAAAACCTATCAACTTCTACTAAAAGGTAATCTTAAATCATTGCCTACTATTAAATTTAACAACGTTCCCATAAAAAACAGCAATCCGTATGCTACCTTGGTATGATCTTAGAAAGGAATTTTTCATTTATCGAACATATAAAAATAGTTGGCGAAAAAGCTAAAAGGAACTTTTATGCCCTAACTAGAATATCCAAAGCAACTTGGGGTCTATCATTCCTAACTTTAAAAACTATATATGGAGCTACCTACTTAGGATGTATGTGCTACGGTGCACCTGTTTGGGCCGATAGGGCCAGCATAGGGGCGGCACGACGTAAACTACTTCAAAGCCAACGTTTGGCATTGATATTTTTATGCAAGGCGTATAGAACGGTCAGTACTGAAGCCTTACCGGTACTGGCAGGTGTACTTCCAGTCGACCTTGAGGTACAGCGACGTGCTTCAATGTACTACTCCGCGAGGGGGGAGGCCATGGACACTAATTTTGTTACACAACGCGACTTTAATAAAATCTCTAGATTATTTAAACCTCAGACTGAAGTCTGGGAGGACCTCTTATCCGAATGGCAAAGTAGGTGGGATAATTCCATCAAGGCACCTCCATCTATTCTTTCCATCCGTTGGCGATCGGCTGGCTAAGACGTGGCTGGAGGTTGACCACTGCGTTGCCCAATTTCTCACAGGTCATGGCAACTTTAAAAGTAAACTGTATTCTTTTAAACTTGTTTCTTCCCCTTTGTGTCAGTGTTCTACATTGAACTGTGAATTTGAACAGTCCGCACATCACATCTTGTGAGAGTGTGTTCTTTGGCAGAATGAACGCAATATCATGTTGGATAGTGTACAAGTTACATCCGGAGTCGTTTATTATACGGACCTTGTAGAAACTAGAACCAATTTCCGTGCGTTCAGGCGCTTTTGCCATACCTATTATTGGAATCAATTGTAACAGCTAATACCTACTTAGGACCCATTAACTTAATCAAATTTTATTCCCTGGTGTTTGGCAATCTGGGCTTCTCCCAGTTGCAATAATGTCCCTTTGTGCCGATTGGCCTAGTTCTGTTCTGTCTCCTGCTTGTTATGGAGGGAAGTGGAAAAAATATCTTTTTTCTTACTCCTCCGCTATTCTCTTCTGATTAATTTCGTTGCGGGACCCAAGACAGTTGAATCGTTTCTCCGGGACTCGTCGAGCTTCATTGCTCGGCGTTTTTCTGGCGGTCTCCACTGTTGATTCTGGCTTTCAGGAGTTGCAGTGGGTGGGAAAAGTGTGGCGGGTTTTGCCCCAATTTAAAAAAAAAAAAAACCAGCTGCCCAATGAGAGCCTCCTGAGGTGTTGGTTGAGGTTCTTGGCTATTAAGACATTAGTATTATCTAATATACAGTATGTTACAAAAACCCTGTCCGACCCGTGAAGGCGTTGTTAGGTATCGTTAGCTGATTCTACTAATGCGTACATAACCTGGCTAAACTAAAAAAAAAATACCCCCTTAAAAATAAATAACTTAAATAAAATAAATAGGTAATTTCATGGCAACACAGGCACAGGTCATGACCTCAGTTGACCTCATGCATGTAGGTATTGGTAGTCTAACCACGTTTATCGACTCTAGAAAGAAACAATGATACCTACTTAGGCAGCTCGTGAAAAGAACTTTTTTTTAAGTAGAAAGGTCGTCTGACCCTCCGAATGTATCTTCGAATTTCATTCGATGAGCACAATGGCTGTGGCGGAGATGTTGTTCCATATTTCGTTCACTAAGAACGATACCGGCCTGGCACCGTCCCACGAGATTAGCACGGTGTTTCACAACGTTAGTCCACTCCTACCAATCCACTGCTCGCCGAACTGATAGTGGAGGTACTCACGTACAGGTCGGCAAAAATATGGTGGGGCACCGTCATGCTGGAACCACATTGACCAAGAAGTAGTCACATCCGAATCGTTCAACACCTGATCACAACACAACACGTTAGAATACATTACGTTAGAAAACTATATGATCACACAATAAACGATACGTCTACACGCACGCAATGTCTACGCGAAACTAATAAATTTAAAATAAAAATGATTTTTATTTCATATAAATAGGTACTCTAACTGCACGGCGGTGCCCTTTGACTAGAGGTGTGAAAGTATTCAAAATATTTCTCGTATCGATTTTTGGTATCAATTTTGTATTTCAGAATTTCACGCATCGATTCAACATCGCATGGCATTCTTTAGATTTTAGAACTTTCACATAACTTAAATCAGGTGAACTTAAATGCTTTACATTGTTTATAATATTCTCCTAAAATCGTATTTCATAAGACCTTTCTAGTTCCTATTTACTAATAATAGGTACTTGTGTTACAATATTGTTATGAATAATTAATCGATAATCAAAAAAAGTACTTTTACCATTAGGTAATCTGCGTTTTTACAACAAATCATTCGAGCAGGTAAATTTTCGAATAGTAGCGACAAAAACAAAACGTTATTACGCAAAAACTAGTACAGCTCTAATTATTCCTTTGCGCGTCGGCGGCTAGACACACTGACGCCGCCGACAGTTATAAGGTCTAAAATAGTGTTTACACTTTTTTAAATTTCCTGAATTTTGGGGAAGTTACAGGGTAAAAAAGATTATTTCAAAATTCATTAGTATTGTTACTATGATGATTATGCAAAATTTTATATTTTATTTGGTGATTTGTTTACCTAACCCTTATTATCCTTGTGGGTCGGACAGGGTTTTCGTAACATACTGTATAAAATTCTCGTGTCACGGTGTTCGACATTAAACTCCTCCGAAACGGCTCGACCGATTTTCATGAAATTTTTTGTGCTTATCCGGTATCTATGAGAATCGGCCAACATCTATTTTTCATCCCCCTAAGTGTTAGGGGTAGTCCACCCCTAATTTTTTTTTATTATTTATATGGCAAAACAACGTTTGCCGGGTCAGCTAGTTTTTACTATAATATTAAATCCCTGCGCAGCGTGCCGTACGTCTGTGGTAACAAATCCAGTGCAACTTTACTTCTTTAGCTTTATTGAAACTTTATACTGCGCTAGACCAGCTGAAGGTCAAAGTACTGCCTTAAGGGCTACCAACTGGAACTATCTAGTGCTGATAATGGCGACCTATTTGATTTTATTGTTAATCGACTTTCGTTAATAGGCTCGGCGTGTGTACTTACTTCTGCTGCCGGCTTGTTTCTGTCAAATTTTTGTAGTTTTTAAGCTAAGGCAATTGGCTAGTATCCTAAAAAATAATTTAATGTCCATCAGATAGATTTATAAAAAATATTGAACACGTATTTTTTATTTTTTCTTTCGTTCAAATACTTAGGAAGATATATTGATTTGAAATGTCGTATGACATCACGCCGTGCTACAAAATATAGCACGGCGTAACGTAATTAGCCCCCACTCCGTAACTTTAATACGCTATATCTCAGTAGTTTTTGGTAATTACGACAAAATAAAAAATACGGGTCTTAATGTTTTTAATTATCTATAAGACGGACTAATTATTTTTTTGATTTTCATACCTTGGATATATTCCTATTGTAAACGGAGGCAGTACAATGAGCAATAATGAGTATTCCGTATTTAGGTCTGCTGGAAGAAATTTCTAAAGAAATAAGCAGCACCTTTGTATTTAGATCTATATTTTGACATATGCTTAGGTATTAACTAAATAATAAAATAAATAAAAAAAACTTGTTTACTCGAGAGGCATTTTTTTTTAAAGCAAGGGTATTATATTACCTAATTACTGGGTTGTGGAGGCAGTCTCTTCGTGCAAAATAGTAGTAAATCCAGTTAGATTAGATACGGACCCCAACATATATAGTTGGATAAGGCTGATGTTTATGGGTCCAGGGGCGAGGGACATGGGGAATTCCCCGCCCTCTATCGATGGACCCCGAGGCGGAGGCGCGCGCGACTGTCGGCGCGCGCCTCTGAGGCGATGCACGGGGTAGTTTAACACCCCACTTCCCCGTACAGGAGACGAGGCCCGGACAGACCGGGCCAGCACGAGGATGTGGGGCCGTGGAAGAATTTAGACTCCGGTGGCCTCACGCGCGCTCGTGATAGAAGAGACACCGGGGTGGTTTTAGTCATTAAAAGTCTGACAGACCCCGTCGTCCACCTCAGGGCGGCGGACATCCTATGAAGAATTCCACACCGGGAAAAAAAAAAGCTGATGTTCATCGATTAGTTCCGATAGTTGAAACACTGTTTAATAGCTAGACTACTATACTGTGCCAATGTGAATGCTCAACAAAGCTTTATTTTCTATGTACCGTACTCATATTGATAGAAAGTATTGCAGTCCATATAGCGATGACAATGCAAGTAGTTTCATAATCTCATATTTCATATGTTATTGTTCACCGAAAAATTTTAAACATAAAGTGGAGCGATGACTGAATCTCGGACTGAATTCGCAGTGGAAAATTTTTCGGTGAACAAGAAGATTATGAAATATGAGATTATGAAACAACTTGCATTTTCATAGGTATATGGACTGCAATACTTTCTATCAATAAGAGTAAGGTACGTAGAAAATAAAATAATTGTAAGTTTCTATGAATAATATTCATTTAAAAAATTCGATAACGCTCAACTCCATTTACTTGCGAGAACAATGTTTCAAAATAACTTTCTTTACTTCTCACCAAAAGCCTATGAAATATTACATAAACCATTCTTAAATTCAGTCATCTGAAAAAATTTACTCAAAAAAATACTTTTATCCAAAAACAGCGCACCGGTTCTGTAAATATTTCAACATGAGAAGTTTACTGAAGTGAATTTAAAGTGAGCGATAAATAATGTGGTTTCCTGTACCTTCAGTAGTTGGATTGACACTTTACTCAAAGTGTTTTAGTTTCATCGAGATTAACCAAAAATATTGTAAAATGAATATTCCCTCGATATTCCTTCGTTTTCAAAAATGATGTCGAGTTTTCTAAAATATTATTTTTCTAATCCGAATAGTTTGCGTGACAGACGCTTCCAAAGTGGAAAAAACTTGGTCCCCCCCTCTAACTTCTAAAACAAGAAAATGAGAAATCTAAAACAACTACTATAAAAACTACCAACGAAAATTGTTTTGAACGAGATCTAGTACGTAGTTTTTAATACCTCGTAAATCGTAAACCGTTTATTACCGCGTAATCTTTCATGCAAATAACTTAAATCCTTTAATTTCATAAATCAAACCTTTGTCCGACACGCACTTGGCCGGTTTTTTTTGCAATTAAACTGAAATAATAAGATGCATTTGAATTTGTTTTAGTATATGAACAAGGGACTCTGCAGGATTACTTAGTAGCTGAACATGACACGACGCTTTACTCATGAAAGTTCTACAAAATTGTTGTCGCTGTGGAAATATAAGTACACTCGTTGATATTACCGCTACTTATGCATTAATACCTGGCGCGAATGTTTCCGACGCCACCCAGGAAGCTTACATCTGTGCCAGCGGGGGCTATTCTTAGGGATCATTCACGTAGGACAAATACTATTTTCTTACAAAAATTTTATTTAAGTATTCAAAGCCTAACCTAGCCTAGCAAAGTGGTGGCCTAGTGGTAAAACACCAGCCTCTCAAGTATGAGTGCTCGGGTTCGATTCCAGGTCAGGCAAGTACCAATGTAACTTTTATAAAGTTATATGTACTTTCTAAGTATATCTTGGACACCAATGACTGAAGGTGAAGGAAAACATCTCGAGGAAACCTGGACTTTTAGTCTGAAATCGCCAACCCGCATTGAGCAAGCGTGGTGATTACGCTCAATCCTTCTTTGTATGAGAGGAGACCTGTGCCCAGCAGTGGGACGATAAAAAGGTTGATGATGATGATGATTCAAAGCCTTGTCCTGTGTTTCATTGTAACTCTTCTTCTTGTTACTCCCAAACCCCAGCGGTTGCCCTATGATGTCGGCCGTGACTTATAAGTTGTAGGTCGTAGGTTCGAATCCTGTCAGGCGCATTACTTTGTGTAAATTATTGCATGTCCTAGAGCCAAAAACTTCGCTGACATGTGACACCTACCAACCAGCGCTGGGCCAGCGTGGTAGATTACAGCCCACTCCCTGTCACCGAGTGGAGGCCTGGGTCCAAAGAGTGGGAATATTATAGGCTTATTATGGATTTTTTTTTAAGTGCGTATAAGCATTTCCACTCGTAAAAAAAAGGTTTTTTTATGCCTTCTGTCCCTTCTTGCTTGGCAAGAATTTTTGTCCTTCTTTTATTCTTTTTACCAATACTCTTTTTTCAGCTTATTCCTTTGCGGCATTGGCTATCGTGGGTCACATTCTTTTCCCGTGTTTATATTCTTTTTTTGTTATGCAATATTATGTTATGTTATGTTCCCTTCTTGTGCGATGCCTGGTCACGTTAGTCTTGCAAACATTATAAAATCGTCATACCACCTTTGCTGTGGTCTACCTGGACGATGATGTCCTAACGCTGGCGTCTAGTGAATGACGAGCTTAGCCTTTTTCTACGGGTCCATTTGCCAAACATATCCAGCCCACTTATACTACAGTCTGGCTAGTTTTTCTCCAACTTTCGTTTAATTATGTTATGGAGCGCAAGCTGGTGTTTCTAACTCCATCTTTAAGCTTGTCTTCGTCTTCGCCGGAATTCTCATATACTATTTCAGCTCTACAACATTTTGTTTAATCCTAAAACCCCCTCTTATCTTAAAGAACGTTTCAAGTTCCTTCATGACACACATAATAGATATCCGAGGTCATCGGAAAACCTGATATTAGACATGCCGATGCATTCCACTAGTTTCTATGATAAATCCTTTACTGTACAAGCAGTTCGGCTATGGAATGACTTGCCCGTGTCCGTAAGGCGTGCTCAAACACTGTTTACTTTTAAAACTATGATAAAAAAGCACTTCCTCTCTCTTTAAACATATTATTATATTTAATGTGCTCTTGTATGATATTTATTAATTAGATGTATAAATTTATTTAAACTAGTATGATACACTTAACGTATATATTTATTGTATAATCTATGTAAATAGTACACTGTGGACTACCTACACTATTTCTTTATCCTACCTCTTAGAATTCCATCCAAAGGTTGTCTGTAAAAGATCGCTCTTAGCGATAAGACCGCCCATTGTGTCACCCTTTGTAAAATATTTTTATTTATGTTCTGTAATCTATATGGTGTACATAATAAAGAGTATTCTTGTATAATGGCTCAAAATTTGCCAACAGGTTGGTAAATCTTGAGTTTTACCCAAATCCAGAATAAAATATGAATGAAAACAAAGACCACATAACGCTCATTTGTTATTCTAATTTCCATGGGTTATTAAGTATGTGTACCTTAAATGTTAAGTAAGTAATTTAATTGAACTCGTCTAAGCAGAATTCATTTGGATTTCTATGTTACGAGTCTGGTTATTTCTTCAAGTAGACATTGTGCGTGGGCCATGCCAGCCTTCGGTAATTATTTCAATTTGCATGAGTTTGCAGCGATTTGTTTATAAATGAACGTATTGTCTTGCAATGTATCAATTCTGGTTCTTAATAGCAAATTAACCCATTATTATTACCAAATTATTAAACTACAATGCTAATATAATGCTACAGTTCCAATACCGCGTACATCGAGGGACTGGAACAATTTGCCAGCGGCGGTGTTTCCGGCGGACTACAATTTGAGTGTATTCAAGGCTAGAGTGAATAGGCCCTTAATAAACTAGTGCGCTTTACCATCAACGATTGCGTCACTGCTTTACCATCAACGATTGCATCAGGCGGGATTGCGGTTAAACGCTAGTTTATAATTTATATATATATATAAAAAAAATAACCAATTAATGTTTTACCGCGAACGGCTTTACGTGGTCGCTTTCACTTGGAACATTCATCTTTCTCATCTTTAAGTACTAAGTATATTATATATTGTCCTTTTTACTGTCTCCGTCGACGGCGACCCATAGTAATTTTCATTCCTTTCGTGAGTGCTCTGATGACTTGAAAAACGTAACCCGCTCACACCGTGTACAGAATAGCTAAGTATAAGGTAAAGTCTATTCCAAATATTTCAAATTGAAGTAATTTCAAGTTCAAGGGTGCCTAATTAAGTTGATTGTAGAGTGACTAGCACTCTTGAAAAAGTGAAAAAAAAAAAACATTTGAAGTTGTAACGTGTATTAAACGTTGTTATGTGGGTGTTAAACTTACTTTTCCATAAACTTAGGTATTTTCTTTTGTATTTATGGCAAGTCGTAATTACAGTTTAGGTATATTAAGACTTTGGATGAACTTTGCATGAATGAGACCTCTTGTCTAGGTCTTGACGATTTGTTTTAAAGCACTAGTTGCTCTATGGTTAAGTGCACCCTTTTTCGGTTTCGAGGAAACTAAAACCACCGAAGTGCGCTAGCTTATTAAGAATATATTCACTCTAGCCTTGAAGATTGATTTTAGTCAGACAGAAACACCGCCGCTGACAAATTGTTCCAGTCCCTCGATGTACGCGGTATTAAAAACGTTTCGAAACGCTTCCTCCGGATGGTAGTGGTGTTAACAACGTAAGGGTGGATACTCGCCGGACGACGGGTTGTCCGATGATGGGGGAATCAAATCATGTAAGTCCCTCGCACATTCTTTCAAAATATATACTATAAAACACAGACAGACTAGCTACTCTTTGCCTGTGTTCCAGGCTTTGGGAACCATTTTGAACTAACCAGATTTAGTTCAAAATGGTTCCCAAAGCCTGGAACACAGGCAAAGAGTAGCTAGCCTGTCTGTGTTTTATAGTAGGTATATATTTTCGTCAGTTAGCCTCTTCGCACGTTTCTCCACCGAATCATATTTCGAAATGCTTCTATCATGAGCGACTAACATTTTAAAAGAAGCTGTGCCGTTGAAAGATAACCTCTACAAGCTTTACAAATAACAGAAATATTATATTGATACGCTGGATTAGTTACTCAACCCCGACACTAAATTATTAATCGAAGGTCTATTGGCGAATTTATCTTTATCCACGAAAGACCCTCCTGCCCCGAGCTTGTCAAAGCCGCTATAACTTTTAATACCTCATGAATTATAAATTTATCCGCTTTTAACATCAGGTAAGAATTGAATTTCCTACATAATTGATGTTTGAAACTATCTGATGCTCGCGACTTCATCGGCGTGCTATTTTAATAGGCTGATGATCAAATACCCTATATTACACAGTTTTTGATGGTAACCAGCAATATAAGCTGCCTCATCGTCATGTATCTGCAGGGTGATTGCGTAACACAATTACAGTAGCAATGAGTTTCATTTTGACAGTTCAATAACTTTCATTGCGTTATTTAATACGACAATTTTCGAGTTTCAGTTCTAAGTATGGGGAGCCCCTAATATTTAAATAAATAATAAATAAATACGGACAAACCACACAGATTGAGCTAGCCCCAAAGTAAGTTCGAGACTTGTGTTATGGGATACTAACTCAACGATACTATATTTTATAATAGATACATATATAGATAAACATCCAAGACCCAGGTCAATCAGGGAAAGATCGTTTTCCATCATGACCTGGCCGGGGATCGAACCCGGGGCTGTGTTGACCGCTGTGCCACGGAGACCGACAATTTTTTATTACGAAACGAAATTTATTATTATTATTTTATTTTTGCTTCAAAATCTTAATGCGGTTCACAGAATACATCTATCGACCAAGTTTTAACAGTATAGCTCTTATAGTTTCGGAAAAAATGGCTGTGACATACGGATGGACCGACGGACAGACGGACAGACTAACATGACGAATATATACAGGGTTCCGTTTTTTGCCATTTCCCTACGGAACCCTAAAAATGCACTAAATTAGTAGATACTATCTCTCTTCATACATCCACCTAACTCGATTTTTAGTATGTTAATTTTCATTGTATAGAAATTCGACCTCTACAGTTTTATAATTGTAATAATGGATAACGGTAAGTTATCAGTGCATCTGATTAATGAAAAGTTGGATTGAAGTAAAGTCTTCAATCGTGACGGTATATTTTTCATTCGACTCAATTATATTGAAATTTCTTTCAAGCGTAATTCACAACGCCTTTCACCGTTCCTCGTATCCAAAGGTTGTTTAATAGAATACTCGCTATACATTGTATCATCCTTTTTGGAAAATTATTTGTTTTTCTGAGCTTTCTATCACAAACAGACTAGATATTGTGACTGAGCCCTAACTTACGAGTACTTCCCGTCCGAGCAGCGCTGAACGCATACAGGCTGCTGGCTTTCACACTACCTCATTTATTATTATCGCAGCCTACGTGAGACATGTTTAAATTGTACATTCTACATTGCGCTGCGGTTTTGTAAGTTCTTATGAAATTGTTGTGACAACGTGTAATAAAAAATGATTTTTCTCAGTAAACTCGGTTAGTTCAAAATACTAAAATGCTGATTTTACAATCAAGAGATCGTTATTATTCTTGGAATAAAATTATTGATATCTGACAAATTTTTAACTGACAATTGTTGTACATAAAAAATGCCTGATAAAATTATTTAGCATTGGAAACCCTAAGAGTGGAATTTTCCGTCGTCATATTACAGGAAAATAAATATGACAGTTTGACAAGTTTTGTCTGAAAGATGTGTCAAACCGCTAGAAACAAAGTTTTAGTTAAACAGTCATAAATGTAAAGCGGGAGATTATAGTTAGATCCCGAGGGAATTTCACTCTCCGATTTCATACACCTTAGATCCCTTTCCTCATTCGAAAGCTATAAATATTTGTTTATGTCGGAAGCGTTAGTATCGTTGATTGGTGACATGAAGCAATCGTTGAAGGAGCACTTCTTCTGTTACTTGAATAAGGTATTAAATTATTTTCTTTCGGGCGGAAGTAAGGTCCGCGCCTTCAACGGTTGAGTCAGTCTTCTGTCCTGGTACGAACCAGGACAGGGGGTTAGCAGTGTAGGTCCGTACATCCTGTTTATGGTTAGGTTATTAGAGCTTTTAGTTATTGAGTTACAGTGATGAGAACTGTGTATCCCATTGGGGCATTATAAAAGAAAGAAAGAAAGAAAAACGTTTACTTGCAGTAAACATGACGCAAGAGTTTACAAAAACATAAATAATATGAAATACACACATCAAAAGTGTCTAGGGATCAACATATATTTTTGCAATAACTTTTCTCCTGATTGATATTAATTAAAATTTTCTTTAAGGATTCATCAAATAAAGTGTTTTCGTTTGTCACAGTAACGATAAACCATGTCACCTTTGCATTAATAAAGAAATTTGCCATTTTCCTAATAAAGGGATATTTGACATTTGAACCACTAACACAAAAGTTCGAAAAAAAGACTGAAATAACAGTTTTCTCTAAAATTTTATTGGGTAACTTAAACAATTAATAATCCGTGTTTCTACCGCGAACACTAACAACACAAGAACATCGGTTTGGCATACTCAAAATGAGTTCATCCAAATCACGCTGTGGAATGGCCGCCCATGTTCGTTGCAACAACAAAAAAAGGTCTTCTTGCGACTGGATACCCTCCATATTCGGCAGAGCTCTTCTCTGTAGCATATCCCATGCATGCTCAATCGGGTTCAAGTCTGGCGACTGAGCAGGCCAGGGCAGGACATTGATGTTAGCTGCGGCGAGAGTCTGTCTTACAACTCTTGCGGTGTGCGGTCGTGCATTATCATGCATTAACTGAAATAAGGGACCGATTTGCACTTGTAGAGGAACGATGACGTCTGATACAATCGTCTCAGCATAAATTTGAGCGTTGAGGTTGCCTCTGATCCAAATCAACTCAGTTCTTCCGCCGATCCAAATACCCGCCCATACCATGATGGTTCCACCACTATAAGGATGGACTTCCTGGCAGGATTTTAATCGCTGTTGGCGTCCAGGAGTTCTCCAGTGTCGTATACATCTTGTATCTGGTCTCATACCAAAACAAGACTCATCAGAAAAGCACACGAAACGCCATTGTTCTTCTGCCCAATTTCTGTGTTCAAGAGCCCATTGATATCGAATCCTACGATTGTGCATTGCTATAGGTGGTACCCGTAGCGGTCTTCGGGAATGAAGGTTCACTTCATGCAAGCGGTTTCTGACTGTTTGGTCGCTAATTAAGTTCCCTGAAGAGTGATGAAGCCTCACGGCTAACATCATGGCGGTTATTGTTGGAGCTCTTCGAGTTAAGATTTGAATGTATCGGTCTTGTCTCCGTGTGGTGCAGCGATACCGTCCTCCATGGCGCTCAGCCACGGTACCAGTGCTTCGGTAACGTGTCCAAAGTCGACTGATAACACTCTGACTTGTTTTCAGAGCTAAAGCCACAGTACGTTGCCGGGAACCAGCTTCTATCATTCCCACGGCTCTGAGCATTTCTTCCCTGATTAAATGACGTCGCCGCTCCATAATAACGTTGGTTTTAATCAGTAGTAGGGAAACAGTAGCACTAATAATGTCTTCAATGCGTTGTATGTTTTTATAGGGAAAATATTGACAGCTGATTTTCATCTTTTACTCGAATTTGATTCACAGTTCCTGATTCAAATTATGAAATGCACCAAAAAGGATCCACATAAATTTATAAAATCATAAATTTATTACAAAGCCACATCTCAATCTCAAGAAATCCGCATAAAAATGCTTGATCCCTAGACACTTTTGATGTGTGTAGTTGAGGGATACATGCGTCACATCCACGCAAAACGGCTGTCGCTTAGCATTATGCTGCGACTCTATGCAAAAACAGAGCCCAGCGCCCAGGTTTTCAGCGACAGCCGTCGTCGACGTAAAGACGTCACCCGATGTAACAAACAATTAAAAGTAGCACCGAATCGGTAATAAAGTAAAAATAAAAACTTAATGATAAAAAGATATAAAAAGTAAATCCAATTGTAAATGGTGAGAGTACAGTTTCAACAAACACAAACAGAAATATAAAAAATAAAATATAGGATATATAAAAACTACGAGAATGTCATCCTCAAAAATGACATACATCTGGTTCCGGTTCGAAAAAAGCGAAGATTCTCCACAAATGCGAGGTGTGTAGCCGCAGAGAATTTTTTTTTTTAAATCAAAATGGGTATGCAACGTGGTGTGGTTGTAGTAGACAAGGGGCTCACCCGTTATTCATGGCGAATAAGAACTGGCTGACTATATTTTGGTGACCTTTTTGGGGGAATTGAATGTTTTGTTTGTTAAATTACGGACGAAGATAACTTGACGAATACATACTGGAGATATATTGTGATGAGTCCTTCACACATGTTGTATCTGGTCGACTGTCTAATGGCGATTACTTGTACGGACAAGTTGCTAGGATTATACTCCCATATGCTTAAGCAAATTTTTGAAAATGACCATGTCACGGTGTACTGAGATCGGTCTGGAAAGTCAAGAAGATTGTCGAAGTTACTATTCCACATGACGGAAATTTCATGAAAGCTTATACAAAGAAGTAAATAAAATGTCGCGATTTAGCACACCAAGTTGTTGACATGTGAAATATGAACTCGGCTTTGTACCGATTGTCGTATCAGCTAATGGCCAAATAGCCAAAAGTGTTGATCAACATCTATCGAGGCTCTCGTTATGCTATTAGTCCAAAGGCCTTATTCAAAAGGCGGTATGCTCGATACGGCCCGCATCTTGAAGACGTTACTGTTTCTGGAGCCCTAACCACCGGTTGCTGGAAACCATGCTCCCGACATCGGTGGATCACTATTTTTGTATATATTTTTAATATTTAAAAATGTAATTTAATGTGTAAATGAAGAAATAAACAGAAAAATAATACAATTTTATTTCAGACGAAGTCCATATATTATAAATAAAACCAAAAACTCTTATGAAGCTATTTTAGTGCTTATGCACAACAACAAATAAAAAAAATATACACATAGAACTAGAGGAGAAGAACGAGGGACTGGAACAATTAGCAGCGGCGAAGTTTCCGTCGGACTACAATTTATATGGCTCTCAATAAACTAGCGCGCTTTACCATCAACGATTGCATCACTGCTTACCATCAGGCGGGATTGCGGTCAAGCACTAGTTTATAATTTATAAAAAAGACAGAAAAAGAAAAAAAACCACAGAAATTACCAATTTATGACGTCAGTGCCAGTTTATATGTTGACGAAAAAATCGGCCCACTGAAGAAAATTCTTATTCAAAATATTGTCAATATCAATGAAAGCAATTTGAAATAAATCACATTTCATTTTGGATAGCATTTCCAAGATATCAAAACAGTCTTTGTTGCCAATTTTAAATGATTATTTCGGAATCCATTTAAGGTAACAAAAGGGACTCTCACCTTTTGTACGAAATGGACAAACCTTGTAGCCGAATGAATTTTAGAGATTGCAATCACAATCGATATAATACGTCGCATGTTATTTTGTTAAAAATCATTTTATTTTGAACAAAGCAGTGATTTGAAATTAGGTTTTTATAAATAATGGGTAAGATTCTACCAACGGACGACCCATCGTACGGCGTGTTTCCACCCTTTTTTTTTTGGGATGGGAAATCATCAAATGATTTCTCCCGCTCTAGGCGGAGCGGAAGGGTGTGTCACACTTTTACTGACTAAAACCCATCCGTGTTTCTTCACTGGCCTGTGCGACGGCCAGGGCCGCGGTTTCTTGTTTAACCAACCCACAACCCTGACCCTGGAGGCATCGGTCTTCGTGGACCCCGTCACGATGTGCTGACTTCTCTTTGAGGCGCGCATGAAACACGACGCGCAGTCGACTTGGGCCTGGTCCTTACCGGGCGGCGAGCTGCCCACTGCTCACCGCCCGCAGGCCCGCGCCTACGGTGGCTGAGAGTTAGGTGTCGTCTCCCGACCAGGACGTCTACTGCGGCGGCTAGTGGCGTGAGGGCGCTGGGATTCCCGTTGCCTCACGCGCTCCGCCTCCTCCTTTGCCAGCATCACTGCTTCGCAGAAGGAGGTGACGGCCTGCCATGCACGCGTGTTTCCATCCTTACGTTGTTAATACCACTACGATCCAGACGAAGCGTTTCGCCTTCTCTTTTATACCGCGTACATCGAGGGACTGGAACAATTTGCGAGCGGGGTGTTTCCGTCGGATTACAATTTAAGTGTCTTTGAGGCTAGAGTGAATAGGCTCTTAATAAACTAGCGCGCTTTACCATCAACGATTACATCACTGCTTACCATCAGGCGGGATGGCAGTCAAGCACCAGTTTAAAATTTATAAAAAAAGGGAAATATTGGTTACCAAATTGGCTCTTTTCGCAATATATCTAAATTTCTTTCTTTCTTTCTTTTCTTTAGAGTGAATACTACTTCAACTCTTCAATGGCCTCTGTGGTTAGATACCACAATTTTGCCAATAACACGTGTAACAAATTATAGAAATTCTTTAAAAAAATATTTTACAATAATAGCGGTTATCGACACTGACAGTTGAATAAACGGCCGCGTGAGCCGCCTACTAGGAGATTTGTTGATGCAAAGCCATGATGTGGTCACTATGCTGCGATATTTCAATGTTCTTTATGAATTATTCACTGAATGCACTTTTTACTACATAAATCACACGTTTTTATTTAGTAAACGACACTATAAATAATTTTAAAAGTCCAATGAAAAATGCGCGTGACACTCATCTTGGCTTTCCTATCTAAATTCCTGTCGTACCTATACGTCGATCTGACTGTTACGGTTGTTTTGGAAATCGATTGTGACATGGGGTCGTAATGTCTAAATACAACGAGTTTTTAGACGCTTCCATAACAAATTTTTAAACAAATATTGGAACAATAGTGATGTATCCAAGGTATAAAAATCAAAAAAATAATTAGTCCGTCTTTTAAATAATAAAAAAAAAAAAATTAAGACTCGATTTTTTATTCTGTCGAAATTGCCAATAACTACTGAGATATAGCGTATTCAAGTTACGGAGTGGGGGCTAATTACATGACGTCGGCGTGTCGTCATGAGACATTTCAAATAAATATGTATATCTTCCTAAGTATTTGAATGAAAGAAAAAATAAAAAATACGTGTTCAATATTTTTTATAAATCTATCTGATGGACATTAAATTATTTTTTAGGATAAAACCAATTGGTGTGACGTGTGACGACACGGTTGGTGTAGTGGCTGAGAGATCGACTGCTGCGATGCGTGTTGCGGGTTCGATCCCCGCATGGAACAAAAATATTTGTATGACCTACGACTGATTGTTCCGGGTCTAGCTTTTTATTTTATAAATTATAAACCAGCACTTGACCGCAATCCCGCCTGATGGTAAGCAGTGATGCGATCGTTGATGGTAAAGCGCGCTAGTTTCTTAAGAGCCTGCTTGTATATGTGAGTTTAAATCTTTGTAAATGCACTCACGATACAGGTGTAATTCCTAGTGTGGGGCAACGGCAATTTCTATTTATTATTCGTCGATTTATGTGAATATATGACGGAAACTTTGTCCTTAAACGGTACATTGATATAACGGCAACATGACGTCATCTAATGAAAATTCTAAATCGAGGGTGCCCTGGTGGAGTGGACAATCTTTACAGTTTCAGAACGAATACTTTCATTCGATATTTACTACCTATTTCCTATTTATATTGGCTTACATTTCACTATCTTTGTGAGTCTAAATTTAAATATGGCCACAATTCACTGTTCTCTGAGATAATAAATATTCAATTAATTTACATCCTTAAACAATAAAAGTAAAAATTCATTAAAATAAAGGTATAGTAAAATAAAGGTATATATATACTACGGCTTTGTAGAGGAATAAAGTAGTTCATAATAAAGCATTCAGAGACTGCTGTATGTCAATAAAGAACATTGAACGTGCTGCCTTATATTGGTTCTTATTTTCAAGAAAGATAACGACTATAATATTTCTGTACGAGTACCTAGTAATCCCTGCTACGAAAATACGTAGAGGTCTCAGCTACGAATATTTGTAGCACGCTCGGCTACGATATATCGTAGCTTTAACGTAGAGTTACGAACAGACAACAGCAATTTGTTACTGTCTCAGGTTTAATGTTAGAAATAAACGTATTTTTTTTATATTTCAAAACTTTTACGTGTTAATTTCACTTGCAAGCTACCTTAAATTTTCCGACTTCAAAAGTAGAGGTAATATTTTAAACCTGTATCCTGTATTATGTGTATAATATTTTTGTGTTTCTGGGAAATCCTATGAATGACTAGGTACTGTTGTATTATACTGTTTGTATAATTTAGTCTGGAGTATCACCTTTTTTATATACAGTACGGCATTGATAAATTTTATGTAGGTATACAATAGTGTTTGCTTACTTCGAAAAGTATTCTATTATTTATTATGAACGTGAAGACTATAAATTGAGGGTCGTTTTCTTTATTTTTATTTCCTTGATCTATTAGTTTTTGTCGTAGTCTGGCAGTTTGAGTAATTTATGTAGCCCACCCAAATGTCCTTTCTTTGGTATTGTTCGCCGAAAAGTTGAACTGATTAAGTTTAGAGTTGAGCTCCATGATTTCTGACAAATGCGTGCGTTGACTCAGACTGCCCTCTCGATCTGTGTAGTTCTTTTTTAAACGACCATCCGAGACACCAATTTTTCATGGTCTTTATACGAGCTGATCACGATTATGTCTGGATACTTGGATGATTGGAAAGGCCGAAATAAACGCAGAGGTCACTAAAAAGTTAGGAAACTCGATGTTTTCTTCTCATCTAGATAAAAGGAAAACAACTTGTAAAAGTATTTTTACAAATCTAATTACAGAAAATAAATCATTTATACTCATTTTTTCTCGGTGGTAGGCCATAACATCGGCCGCCGGCAGAAGTTACCACCCACCAGACAAAGTCTTGCTGCCAAGCGATTTGTCGTGTTGCATGATGTCTGGTGAAGCCGTACGGAGGACGGGTCTGAGCAGTTGTGTTGCGATGTGTGCCTGGTACGATGCGCTTAATGTTGTTGTGTTGGGAGTTTGGTCGTGGAGGGTCTTCAGATCAATCTTCCTTTGGCGCAGCATCGTTGGTCGTGTTGATGGGTTTAACATTGCATCACCTCGCTCAACTGCCGTCTTCATTCCTATTCGCTCAGTTTTTCTGACTGGGACTCTTCCTATAGGCTCTTAATAAACTAGCGCGCTTTACCATCAACGATCGCATCACTGCTTACCATCAGGCGGGATTGCGGTCAAGCGCTAATTTATAATTATTAAAAAAAATACTACCTAATACTTACAATTCAATTCTATCTATTACCTAAACTAATAAACCTCTGCTTGAATTTGTGATTGTACTCTGAAAGGTTAATGGGTAGTTTCGGTACCAATCAAACTCTTCATTGGTTTTAAACAATCGAATTTCGTTTCGTCAATTTACTTAGAAATGAAACACTTCAAAAGAGCCTTTTTAATTTAAACTGAATTTAATTTTTAGACTATTTCTATTGAAAAAGGTATAAAAATTGTGACGGAGATTTTTATAAATATTTTAATTCTTGTGTCTGCTAATGCGCACTCATTTATTTATTTTTTTAATATTTAATTCTGAATCTTAACAGTTAAAGTTAATATTTAGAATAACTGTTGAAGCTAATATACAGAATAAGATTTTAACATAAATGTAACTGTCCGTACGAAAAAAAAAAACGTGGAAGCTTTAAATACCTACTTATATTATTTGTTGCGACGGCGCCGTCGAGGCTAGCCTAGAAAAAGATGCCGAGATGGACGCGTGAAACTAGGGCTGATTCAAGTGCGGGAAAATGTGCCTGGAAAAAATTTGGGGAGACCTTTGTCCAGCAGAATTCAGATTCAGCAGCGGTCAGAATTGTCTAACAAAAACAAATCTTGCAAAACATAGAATATATATTGTAAGAAGACTCATTGAAATAAAAAAATAAAAAAAAAGTGTTAACTCTTTGTAGATACTCCCCCTTATTCATAAACGCTGTTTAAAGTTAACTAGTGATTAGCGATTCTTTAATCATACATTTTTGACCTCTTAACGTCACTTAACTCAAATCATCCTTTGTTAATAAACACCACAGTGTTTAAGGGTTTATTCATAAACGATGATTATAGTTAAGTGACGTTAAAAGGTCAAAAATGTATGGTTAAAGAATGGCTAATCACTAGTTAACTTTAAGCAGCGTTTATGAATAAGGGGGATTATTTGCTCGATCATTTATTGAATTTTGTTAAATTAAATAACTTCTTCTTTCTTGTGTTAGTGAGCTCCACATTTATTGTGTTAGTGCTCAAATAGAAGCATAAAATACATTCTTCAAGGCAACTATAACGTGTCAACAATGTACGCATTCACTTCGGAAGATCTTGTTCTGTGTTCCAACAATTACAGCGTCTACCTACCTAACATTTGAGATGCATTGTTTAGTAAATAATAATGTCGGTGGACATTGCAGATGTTAACCTACTCTTACGGTGTATTCTGTACCGTACGGAATACTCCGTCTTATTTATCTATGTATCTATCTTATTGTCTGGTTTCGGCTCTTTGCCAAGGACTGAGATGAACTTGGTTGTTTTTAAATTCACTTACAGGTCTCCCAAAGTGATAATGCGCATAGAAATCTTCGTCACTGTTCGGTAACGGTCGAATTCCCCGAGCGTTCGGAAGAAGATATGTATATAGAGTGGTGCACTTAACCACTTTTTAAGCACTTAACCACTCTATATACATATCTTCTTCCGAACGCTCGGGGAATACGACCGTTGCCGAACAGTGACGATGATTTCTATGCGCATTATCACTTTGGGAGACCTGTATTTATTTACTTTTAATTATGTAGGTACCTACATTAGCCGAGCGATTCTGTAAAAAAATCATCGTGAAACGTTGGGTGAAATGAGCTCTGAGCTGTCAATAGTGTCAACCCTTTTATTGTCTAGTTTCGGCTCTTTGCTAAGGACTGAGATAAACTTGGTTGTTGTTAAATTCACTTACAGGTCTCCCAAAGTGATAATGCGCATAGAAATCTTCGTCACTGTTCGGCAACGGTCGTATTCCCCGAGCGTTCGGAAGCAGATATGTATATAGAATGGTGCACTTAACCACTTTTTATGCACTTAACCACTCTATATACAAATCTTCTTGGGATTGCGTAATTTTATATTCCACATGAGAATAGGGATGTATCCAAGGTATTAAAATCAAAAAAATAATAAGAAATAATATATAAAAATAATATATTTGAACGAAAGAAAAAAATGAAAAATACGTATTCAACATCTTTTATAAATCTATCTGACGGACATTAAATTATTTTTTACGATACAACCCAATTGCTGCTGCCCGCTTCCCTGATGAGAGTTCCCTTAGTCACCGCTTACGACACCCACGGGAGGATATGGGTTGGTACCATACAATACATTATTTCATGCTAAATTTGATTACAACGCAGCCACGTTTACGACCGTAGTAAATGCCTCGTACGCACAGGATTTTAACAACACTAAAAAACATAATGGCAATAACTTTGTCTACGAGCTAGCAACGCTCTAGTTAATAAGCACAACTTTAGTACTACTTACTTTGGAAAGCTTCTCTCTCAAAAGAAAGTCTGTCAAGTATCTCATAATACAGTAGTTCATTATAACTTAGTTTTCTATATTTCTAGATTATAGTTTACGAACAAGCTAGTCATACTAGGTAGGTAAACAACACAACGATACGGAACGCGAAACAGTTTTTAAGCACATGTTGTTCATTCGAAGGTCTAGGTTTTCCTAGTTTAGGAGGCAGGGCTCACAATATCTGTATACAGATTTCTGTAAGTGTGAAGTATGCACAGATTAACTAAATGCTAACAGATGGTTAGCATTTAGTTAATCTGTGTATATGTTACCAAAAATGTATGAAATCTAGGAATTATATACAATTACTAGGAAATGTATACAATTCCGAAGCTATATAGGAAATGTGTAAAATATTGTTCCAAACATTATTTAATACACACATATCCTGAGAAATGTATACATTTCCTAGAAATTGTATAAAATTCCTATATCGTATTAGGAAATGTATAAAACCACGCTTTCTATGAATAAAATTAATAAAACACGTTGTTAAACTTAGAAACAGATTTATTATTAAAACTCCGGTTGAAACAATTAGGTTAGGTTAGGTTAGTTTTGTTATAATCCCCGCATACTAATGGACATCTTTAAAGTAATACATTTCCGTTAGCTATTTAGGAAATGTATAGATTTACTAGGAAATGTGTGTTATAAAATTTATTTCACACATTTCCGAGCAAATTTAGGAATTATATAAATTTCCTAGGAATTGTATACAATGACGCATTACATACATTTCCGTTAACATATACATGTACATATGTGTCGCTATGTCAATAAATTATTATCATTATTATTATATCATTTTTGTATGCGAGTGGCATGTGTCCACCACCATGAACTCAAGCTAGATATTGTACATTATGGCTGATTTTATGTTTGTTTCGTTTCAGGTCCTAACGAGGCAAAGTATGACCAGACCCTGACGGATGTCCGGAGAGATATAGCTAATAGGATACGTGATGTTGTGCAGAATGAAACGTCTTCCCTAGTAAGTACATCAAATGCTTTTATTGTGCTGTATCTTTTTTATTGTTTGATTGTGAGTTGTTCTTACTGGGTCCCTTTACTAAGCCCGTGGTGGCCACCTGTCTATCCGATACATCAGTACTTTAAAAACCATTCAGAATGTATTTAAAGTACTTACGATATGTTTAACGCGTAACTTGCCTGTTTCATGGGAAATCTAAATAATATCTAAGTCTCAATTAAAGGGATTTTTATGTGTGATGCAATCGTTATTGGTAAAGTATTCAAACAAAGACAACTGAGTGAATGAGTTATACGGCAGTTGAGCGAGGTGATGCAATTTTAAACTCAACAACACGACCAACGATGCTGCGCTAGAGGGAGATTGATCTGGAGACCCTCCACGATCAAATTCTCGACACAACAATATTAACGTATCTGGCACACACGGTTACACCAGACATCATGCCGGAACACGACCAATCGCTTGGCGGCAAGACTTTGTCTGATGGGTGGTAACTTCTGCCGGCAGCCGATGTTATGGCCTACGACTACAAGACACAGTACACTAACCGAGGTTTACAAAAATGTTTTACATACTACGAAGTAATGTAAAATGTAGTTGATAATAAATATAGCACAAATCCCCTCAGAACAAAACAATAATGACCTACATTGAACAAATTTATTTCATGTTTTAGAGAAGAAAGTGCAATGCTCTTAGGCACAATGCCATGCTATAAAAATACCTACTATTATATGTTTATCAGCTGCTTTTGCACCTACGCAAGTAGTCAGCTACAAAAAAAAAATGTTACTAGTATAAAAAGTAGACTATTTGGATATCTAAAGGTGAATGTGTGGCTGCTTTGGATTCAGTGGAAAGGCGTGCGAAGAGACTATATGGCGACCCAGATTTAGCTCAAAACTTTTCAAAGCCTGGAGCTTAGGAGAAGAGTAGTCAGACTGTTGATGTTAAAGAGGACATCGGGGGACTGCAACAATTTGCCAGCAGCGGTGTTTCCGTCGGACTACAATTTAAATGTCTTCAAGGCTAGAGTGAATAGGCTCTTAATAAACTAGCGCGTTTTACCATCACCCATTGCATCACTGCTTACCATCAGGCGGGATTGCGGTCAAGCACTAGTTTATAATTTATAAAAAAAAATGTGAGATGCGAAAAGGTTGCGATGGATTAATGACACCACGATAGGACTGGCTGCCGTGATGTGCAGTCGATTACAATTCGGTCCTAAATAGAACCAGACAAAGAATCATGGGGTATTTTACAAACCTTTTTTTAATAACACCTGCATTCTTGCCTAGTGTATATCATATCATATCAATCAATAAATCTCCTGATAGATCTTCTTATCGATGACGATAAAAGTACCTTTAAAGTAATCTTTTAGAGTGTGCTTTAAAATGATTCAACCAAAATTCGTTTTAAATCTCCTGTTAAAGTAACAGCCTTAAGTCCTTTCAGAATAACACTATATTACACTGGCGATTAACAGAGGTAGGCAAAAATATCGACGCGGACCATTAGTTACCACGGAATCAATATAAACGACGAAAAATGACTATGCTAGGCTCGGGTCGACGATGCATTGTGTTCTCAAAAATATGTCGGCACTAACTGGTGGGGTCCGCTAGGGACGATACCTGACAGGGTCCCGAGTTTAACCTATGTATGTATATGTATACTATGGGTACATTCAGATGGTTATGTATATTGACTAATTTGACATTTCGCATTATGTTTAATTCATATTTCTTTTGTTAACAGGACAGTACATTCGACCTGTTCCCGTTAATAGAAGACTATTTAGCCGAGTACGAAGCCAACTACACGGAGTGTATGAAGCATGTCAATGACAACAATACTAGGAAGACGACCTGGACGTTCTGGAACTCCATGTTCTACTCTGGCACCATTTACACCACTATAGGTAGGTAAGGACAATATGTGGAAGGTGCACGTTGTTTGCAGAACTGATGGCTGATGTTGCAGAATATGGAACAGATAAGAGATCTAGCAGCGTCTACCTGCCAGAAGGAGGATGAATTGTATAGATATGTAGACATGCTAACAGTTAACTAAAAACCTAGTTGAGAAATAAGTGTGAACACCCTAGAAATCGCGATATACTTTATTCTACTATCTCTCGCCAGTCCTGAGTCAACTGTCTAAGTACTATCAATTAATTAAAGTTGAGTACAGAGATATCTTCAGTATAATCGGTCGTCTACTGAAATTCTACAAGAAGTCCTAATGACTTAATAACGAGTAAGATTGTAGTATACTTAGATAGCAGTAACTATGTAGGAAATTATGAGTTTAAGCGCCTGATAGTTTTATAAGAGCAGTCATTTGTAAAACGTCGTATGAAAACAAAGCTTTCAGGCGCACAAAGGCCGTTCACTACTGTTTCAGGAGAAATTCATAGAATAATAAAATGTCCTTTTATAAAGGTAGACTAAAACGACACGGCGATGCATTCTTTTATGTCGGTTCGAACGAGTTTACACAAAGCGGCTTACTTATTCTCTTTAGTAGGTACTTAACAAAATTATTTTAACTGAGTTTGTGCTCACTGTAGTTTTTCAAATCGCAAGATTTTTTCGAAACAAGTCAGCTCGGGGTGATGTTCAGATGTTTTCCTTTAATCGTTCAAAAACACACTGCCTCTAAGAATAGACAAGTGAAATGCAGGAGAATTTGCAAGAGGTGCAAGAATCCTACACAATTTTTCAAGTTAAATGTGTCATACAAAAAGAATACGTAATAAAATCGTACGTCAACAACTTCACATCTATCTATTTATATCCCACTATAACGTAATACAGTAAATATCTTATTCCAATTTAAATTGACCTTTTCCAATCGACATCCTCTTACAATTAGCTGTTAGAGTCTCTTCGTTACGTGTCAAATAACGATGGTCGCTTATGTCGACAACATTTTCTAGAGTACGACTGCAAATGCGAACTGGACTGAATTTAGGTGTAGTTGTTTTAAATTTGGAACTTCGCCCGGCTGGCTTGGCGCTCTTCCGCTCAGTGTACCGCGTCACAAACGCACGGCTTGTATCACGAAAACTGTGACAACGAAAGTCAAAGTTCTACACAAAAGACAGTGAAAATCGTTTCAATTGCCATTGCATCTTAACCGTTTTAACTGTGATAATACTTCAACGAAAATGAATTGCGATTTCTTATCTACGGGCGTTTGTTTACGTCCGACACTGTGGGGCGGCCAAAATAGATTCTTTTATTAGATATCATCTTCGACCCCGTTATAATAAAGAAGTGTTGTTATTGGGATCGTTAGCGAAAGGTAAGTTTACACTTATTGAATTCTTATCGATGTTGGCTTGTGTGAGTTTATTTGTGTCATAATTATTGGCAGGAGACTGATTATTCACTGCCAAGCTTGATATCACCTCTTTGATCGAGTTCAATTCCCTTAGTCTATTGTGAGCCGTTGTGATATCACAACTTTTTTTTTTCAGTTACGGTGTGAGTGAAAGTTGATTGTGATGACTCATACTGCATCCCAAGGAGAAGAAGAAGCAACACAATTGAAATTGTCAATTCCAACAATAACGGCAGAGTCTGAAATACGAAGAATTAGTCAATCTCCTGAAATAAGACTTAACGAAACGGAGATCATGGATGAAGACAGGCAAACTATGTCTATAAGGAAACGTAGAAATTTATCTAAGAACAGAGGTCAAGCTGCAAGACAGAGGGAAAAGACACCAGAACCTAGCAGAACTCTAAAGCCTCATGAGGATACCCCGACTTTTGACGATGAAGAACCTAAACCACAATTACCACGCCCAAACTCTAGGGAAATCGAAGCTGACAGTACTTATGAAGAAATGAAACGTTTAGTGCAGGAAAAAGCAAATGTAAAAGATCCTGTATATGATTTAGACACAGATGAAGTTCTGGAGCAACGAGCAATGGCTGCTCAAGAGCGAAGACGTAGAAGTATTTCACCATTTGCTTTACCAGATAAAGAGGAAATTGCTACTTTTTTGGAGCGTAAAGGAAGCTTTGTAGATCCCACTAATAAACTCTTGTCGACTAATTACGCCTTGACTCCAAAAGACGAAGACACTTCTCGACGTAATTCACTAACAATAGAACCTCCAAGAGAAATGAGACATGCTCTTTCTACTCCTTCTCCTGTCAGCAGCTCGCCAAAAGAAGTATTCCCTTTTGCTTTATCCGGTTCTCAAAAAAAGATTGAAGAAGTCGTACATCCGGATGATAAGAAACCAGAAGAAGCAACCAAGAAACTCAAAACTCCAATTAAAAATGAAGAGGTGTTTACGTTTGAAGATAAAGATATTAAAAAAGCTGCTAAAACGACTACACCTAAACCAGAAACACCGAGTGAACTTGTAACGAAAGTAATCCAATTAGAAAGAACGCCAAGCAGGAAAGTAGTACCAGAAAATAAATCGAATGTGGAAGTAAGAGAAAGGATAGTCCGAACTCCAAGCAGGAGATTGTCTACAGATATTAAACCCATTATTGTGAAACAGCAACTTCCTAAACAAGTAAAAGATGAAACACAAAGTCGTCCGCCACCCATAAAACCGGCCCGCAGCAAATCTGCTTCAAGATTTGGGGTCAGTTTTTTCATGAAACTATTTTTTATACTGTTTGTCGCTTTGTTAATAGCACTTTATTTCCAATTGACATAATCCCAAGCCCTGCAATACAATGATCACCATGTATATAGTTAGCAATAATTTTGTAGAATGAGAGAAGCAACTAATAATTTATCCATAATAACATTTACAGAATAAAACTAGTGAAAGTGAGATGAGTGAGGATCAGCATAATGCCAAAGTAGAAGCGCCAAAACGTAGAATGATGCCTGTGCCACGACGATACACGAAGAATAAGATGTCACCAAAAGTAAACCGTTCGCAGTCGGTACATTGCACCGAAGACGTGAGAAAAGTTGATAAAACTGGAACAGGTATGAGTCAAACTAGTCGTGAGATCATGGAGTTGATGGAAAAAGCCCGAGCAAGAAGCTTGTCAATTCCTAAAGATGATCCTCGGCTTCCAACTGAGTACAAATCCAGCCACAAAAATTTAAAGACTCCCAATAAGAGTCCTACGTCATTTAGACAGTCGAGATCTAGGGGCGTGTCTTGCCCTAAAACTATTCAGATCATTAGTGAAAAAGAAATTTTGGCTGGTTTAATGAAGACTCAGAAAACAGATCTGGATCAACGTAGCAGGCATAGCTCCGGTTACATTGATGCCAGCCAGTCTGAGTATACGTCCAGTTGTTACTCATCATCCCCGAGTGAAAATGAGTTTGATTTTGATTTAAAAGAGCGAACAGCGGAGTTGACCCGCAAACTTAATGTACTAAGTCAAGTGGTTGATAGACGTGAAATGATGACGGGTATCATCTTAGGAGCAGACGAGGATAATATTCCGAAAGTCGAAAGAAGTGAACATAAGTCAGGGTTAAGGAAAAGGTCTATAACTGATTCCAAAAACGCGACTAGAAAAGAAAGCCTTGTTACAGAGAAAAAAACAAGAAAAAAATCTTTAGAAGATGACAAAAACATAAAAATTGCTAGATCGAGATGGAAATTCATTGCGAATTGGCAACAATTTAAGCAAGAGCAACGGGTTCAATGCGAGAAAATAAAAGTTTTACGAAACAAATGCATATGTGACCTATTAATATTAATCATAATGTGTGGTCTAGGAGGAATGATGTTTAAAACGTTAGAAGGATCGTTTGAAAACGCTTATAAGTGTAGTACAAGGAATGTCAAAAGGGATTTTATTGAACATCTTTGGCGAGGAAGTCATAATTTGAGGGAAGAAGATTGGAAGTCGATGGCAAGGAAGAAGTTGTTTGAATTTGAGAATCAACTGCATACGGCACACGAAGCAGGAGTTACTTCCTACAGCGGTCAGAGGTCTTGGAACTTTATGAACTCTTTCGTTTACTGCTTGACGTTAGTCACAACTGTCGGTAAGATTAATATAATATACATACTTATTCTTATACGAAAAAGAACTCTCACAATTTCTCAAGTATATTAAGTTTCCATTGAAGGCACTGGGAACCTTCTTTATACCACAGTATATTTTGTATACAGTTATTTCAATTATTAAAAGAGATTTTCTTGCACTTTTTTTATTACGTCACATACAATTTTTATCATCTCCAGTACACACATATATATATGCTCATCTCTTCAATATTTTTTGTATTTCTTAAATCTGAGTAGTTCATGATGAATGATGATGAATTAAGGTAACTATCTTAATTATGCTTGTGCCAGAAGATATTATTTATGCTCTTCAAAATGATATTTTCCAGGTTATGGTCACATAGCTCCAAAGACAACATATGGTCGCGTGGCGACAATAGCATATGCTACCATCGGGATCCCTCTGTTCCTGATTCTCTTAGCAGACTTCGGTAAATTCTTCACACGAATCATCAAATTCTTCTGGGCATACATCAGAAGGTTCTACTACACAAGGAGCTGCAGGAAAGTCAGAAGAACCGCTCCAGTGCAGGTAATATTTCTAATGTAGTTTAGTTTTGGAATATTCCATATCAGGGATTTAAAATTTATGGCACACGACTCAAAAAAGAGAGAGAGCATTGGAGGCACTTCATTACAGAAAATCTGGACAGAATATCAAATATTATAGAATTTAATTATTTTTTTTTATAATTATAAACTAGAGCTTGATCGTAATCTCCCTTGATGGCAAGCAGTAATGCAGTCGTTGAAGGCAAAGCGCGCTAGTTTATTAAGAGTCTATTCACTCTAGCCTTAAAGACATTTAAATTGTTGTCAGACGGAAACACAGCCATTGGCAAATTGATCCAGTTCCTCGATGTAGGCGGTATATAAGATGAGGCGAAACGTTTCGTCCGGATCGTAGTGGTGTCAGCAACATAAGGGTGGATACTCGCCATACGATGGGTCGTTCGATAATGAAACGGAGATGGGGAAATTAAGTCATGCAATTCCCTCTCACACTCTCCAAAATGCATCCTGGATATAGTAAACTTATTTGAACATTTCTATCCAAATGTCATGATCAGAGTTTTAATTTTGAAATTGCACACTATCCTGAAGTTACCCAATTTCTTGGCGGAAGTAAAAAAAAAAAACAGTTATTTAATTATAAGCGAGGAGTTTGTTAAACGAAGAATGTCGTATACTTTTTTATGTTTTATAATAATTAAATAGTCTATAAAGTACCATTTGAAAAAAATCTCTTATGACTCACATTCCAAGCTAAAACACAGGACAACAATACAAATTCAATTCTCTCTTACTTGCTATCTCTCCCATACTTGGTTTTAGTCGTAATGACGTGGTACACCGCACGCTCTGCCGGCGTGCACTACGCTTTATAGCGTTTTAGCTGTATCATGTATAATAAATCCTGTTACTATAACAGGCTAAAATAGAATTTAAACGATTTTGACCAACGCTTGATATTTCAGCTTTGCCAATTCGCAATTTAATAATATTGAATGATTTTATTTATATTAGTAGGGCTGGGCAAACACTTTTAGTTAATTTTAAATAATTGGAGACTACACGTCAAATAGGTATAATTTAAATGGAGTCCGCGTTTCCTACCTGAATGGATCAGTCAGAATGTGAAATTGAATGAATTTGTTCAGTCAGTGTACACATTTATGAGTAATCATGCACCTCAACAACTTAAAAAAGCTAACTTATCATTATAAGCTTATACTCGTACGTAGCTTAGTCATAGGACGCGGAAACCCCTGGATGAGGGAAGAGAAGGATCGGTCGTCGTGGAAATTCTTGGGGGAGGCCTATGTCCAGCAGTGAACGTCTTTCGGCTGAAATGATGACGATGACATAGTAGCTAGTGAACGCAGTTCTCATCTATTGTTATCTTGTATGCTTGTATTCAGTTCTTTGCATTTAACTCTTTTTTATATAAAATAAATATAACTGTATTATCAGTTACCACGAAAACCAAGAAATTTTTGAAGTCTTTGTTGTTGATAAGCACAATCAAATCGCCGCTGTACCCGAGAAACAAAGGAATTGTTTTCCTTTTATAACAGAAATGAGTAATGATTACGCTCCGGGCTATATGTAGTCTTACATTATTAACTTTTGTTCTGTGTTCGCCAGTCGTTGAATGAAAGTTGAAAAAAGTAACATAAAATTTCGTTAAATTTCAGGAGGTAATGAAGGGACTTAACATTGTCTACGATGTTGTTCGTCGTCCATCGCAGATATTCTCCGAAGAAGATATTCAAGTAAGCCCGGAGGGCCCGCAACCTCCACCGCTTGAGAGGAAGCCAAGTGACGTGCCTCCACCTCTGCCACCAAAACCTGGTACCTTACCAAGAGATGTTGACCTCGATACAGATATAGACACTCCAGCTCCATCAGTCTTTGAAATAGATGATGAATTCAACCTACCGATTTCCGTCGCTGTTATCATTCTACTCACTTACATTAACATAGGAGCCTTCGTCTACAGTTTATGGGAGAAGTGGAATTTCTTCGAGTCCTTCTACTTTATCTTCATATCAATATCTACGATCGGGCTTGGCGATCTAGTACCCGACCATCCTATGTTCATGATGGCATCTATATTATACTTAGTGTTCGGATTTGCTCTTACTTCTATGGTCATCAACGTTGTTCAAGTGAAGTTGTCTAATACATTCAGACAGGCGAGTGCTAAGCTCGGTGCTACCATTGGCTTGAAGGTCGCCGATGAAGACGGCAGTCTTGTGCCTATAACACCGCCGCCCACAGAAATCGTCCCGGTTCACAAACCAAAAAGTGACAAAACAGAAGAAAAACACGATGAAAGTAAAGAACCCGATGATAATGATACTAAAAACAGATAAATATGGTTTCGCTTTTTACAAATAATTCTCGAAATAATTAGGTTTTAACTAAGTCCCGTTTAACGGTTGAAAAGAGCTCTTGTACCAATCAGAATCGACCGATTTATTTAGATGTATATTTGATTGTCCATTATGGAAATGGAACAATTCGTGATAACGTAGTGCTGGTAACATAACGTAGAAACCGTGGTATTATGTAATAAGCTGTAAGCATGTAAAAGTGATAAATTGTTACTAATTATTAAAACTTTTAAAACCGTAATGTGTTTGTTGCAGTGTGTAAATAAAGATTTTTATATGTTTTTCTTCCTATATTATTTAAGTCTCCGTACATCACAACATATTAAATTATCTACTTCATAAAATAACTTATTCGTTGACAGATAATACAGAGTTGAAACCGCTAGGCTAAAAGCATCAAATAGGGATATTTCCTGGGTAAAAAAAATTATTCTATTTAGTCCGTCATTCAGATTATAGAAAAATATTAGATACGTATATTTTGTTTTAAAAATTGACAAATATATAACGCATCAAAGATCAGGAGTGGTGGCTGATGACGTCACTCTTGCTAAAAAGTATAGCAAGGAGTGACTTCACACGAGTTTTCAACTCGCTGTATCGTCTACATATTTTGTTTATATGAAAAAAGAAAAAATATGTGTCTAGTTTTTTTTGGAAATCTGACTGACGGATTAATTAGTTTTATTAGTCAACTACACTACTACACTTTACAGTACAGCTAGATGTGCCATGGAGTTCACCCGCGTAGCTTTCGATCATGTGGGTATCTTGTGCGTTATTTCTGTTTATTAACCACCTGAGTGTAAAATTTTATCTAAATTCGTTCTGTAGGTTTTACGTGAAGGAGTTACAAATATCCGTCCATCTATGCATATGTATATACATCCTCACACAATTGTATAAATATATAACGGGTGTATCTGACACCGACGCACAAACGAGTAGGTACCATGGATTCAGTACATGATTCTAAACCCGCTAGTGGTGGAATTTTTGGTCGGCATTTTCATAATTTAAAAATATACATATGGAGTTTTTTTCACTTTAGACCGTTCATAATTGCTATACGTTCATAACCCAATAAGATTTTAAAGTAAAAATTAATTAATCCGCTAATTACATAAAAAAGCGCAATGAAAACAAAACTCGAAAAACTATCTTATCAGCTGATTTAGTAGAGTTCATATCAGGTATCAACGTCATACCTATAAACCCGCACGGCGGCACGCTTGGAACGTTCAACGGCCGAGCTGACACTTTTATTTAAACCCTGTGAATTCTGTAACCGTTCATTAACGATATAAATGACTATCATAATTTTATTACTGGCATGTGGTCTAACCTTTTCGTGAAGTTTGCATTACGATGTCAGATACATTCTGTATATACATCCTCAAAAACTTATATACAGTATGATAAGAAAACCCTGTCCGACCCGTGAAGGTGTCGTTAGCGATCGATAACAATAAATGTGCTTTAAGTACCCTTCCGCGGGCCCGCTGGCGGCAGGGCACGCGGCACGTGGTCGCATCGCTATTCGCTCATAATAATACCGATGTTGTCACTTTTTTTTAAATTACCAAATTGCGGTTGGAATTAATTCGCTGGAAGAAAAGATTATTTCAAAATTCATTTGTATTGGTACTATGATGATTACGTAAAATTTTATATTATATTTGGTCATGTGTTTACCTAACTTTTATTATCCTTATGGGTCGGACAGGGTTTTCTTAACATATTGTATACATTATAATAATATCAGTATGTGCTCTAATGTTCACACAGTACACTGCTATGACTTAAGCTCTCGATGAGAGTCAGTGGGTACGAATCATTATCACTAGGGGCCAGTGTTAATTGCTAGTCGTTACATATATTTGAATTTTTGCTTCTATGACATGCTGGTTTCATTCATTGGGAATAATTTCCACAAAATAAAGCCCCAGGAGCAGTTATCACTTAGCCACCTTTCTTGCAAGATTTGTAAAGAATTTTTCTATAGGTACAACAAATGCAAACTTATCCACTAAAGGGGTTAAATATAGAATGAATCTTTACACGGAATTTCCTTTAAATTAAAACAAGTACCGTCGGCTGTACGGCTTCTCATAATAGAAGCCACTTATTAATAAACTGGTTGACCGCAAATAGAATGAAAATGTACAGATAGCCAATAATTTATTTTCTTACTTGCTTGTTGAATAACAGGACTTGTTTTATTTTTAGAAATAAAGCGACTCTATACGAGTCGAGCGAGTCGAATGGATACTCGATATATACTTTTTTTCAAGTCCTTATAATCAGAAATGAAAGCGACTTCGAAGAACGTATTCAAAAGGTTTCAAGAATTTAATTATGGCTGCATGTAATCGAGTCGTTCGGTTGAATTTTGTAAGGCAATGAGAAATTAAAAAATGTTTTGGGTTATTTTGAATTTCGAAATTGATTTTTATTTTTTTTTATTCATTTAATACACATTATAAAGATACCTTATTATATTCCACAAGTGATTTTTCTATATTGGTTTTAGATTTTAAATTGCTGATTTTATTATTTATTAATTTTGTATTGCATGCATTGTCTATCACTCAACCATGAGTGCTGAACAGATTAGACGGCTGGTGCTTTGGTTGAAAAGAAAACAATTTGACGTTAGTTCTTATTACTCATTTAGCGGGTCTATGGGTGGAGTTTGGCGGGAAAGCCAAAATGAGTGCCACGCTCATTTTTCATTGGACTTTTAAATTATTTATAGAGTCGTTTACTAAATAAAAACGCGTGATTTATGTAGTAAAAAGTGCATTCAGTGAATAATTCATAAAGAACAGTGAAATATTGTAGCATAGTGGTCATATCATGTCTTTACCCCAAACCCCTCTTGGTCGGCCTCACATGGGAAACGAAAGGAGATAGGTTAAGTTAATTTAAGCTAGGATAAGGTAGGATAAATTAGGATAGAAACTAAAGAAAAAAAGTTACTTAAGACTAGGCTGTATGGCGTACTATGCCTTTGCCTTTTCCGTTCCTCGGAACGGAAAGAAGTAAACCAAAAAAAAAAAAGGTCTAGGGGTTCACATGGCATGTAGTAATAAAAGCATCATCTTAAAAGTTGTAGGTTATAGAATAGAAATCCGGCGCTTTACTTTTTGATAAGTATTTCATCACCATTGCTCTCAAAACGGTAAAGGAAAGTATTGTAAGGAAACCGGCATGTCCATAAATCGAAGATATGTGACTTCTATCAACCCACACTAGGCCCACGTGGTGGATCAGGAGTATTCCTCTCACCAAATGGAGTTCTGCAGGGTAATTATGAAACACACTATCAGTAGCAATGGGTTTCAATTTGACAGGTCAACGACAATCATTGCGGTATTTACGTTGTTGAGCAGACACACTTACCGATCATATGGAGCAATGGATTAGCAATTGGCTTCAGAATGATTCCGATTGATAATAATAGAGTGTTACGTAATTAGGGTGCTGGTTCCTAACAGGGGATCATTATAGGGTGACTATGCTGTATGCTGATGCTGCTCAATATATTAATAATAAATAATTAATAAAATTTATTTATTTTCTCTCACAACAGTTTTGTAGTAGATACTTATTTAACAGTTTTGAACAATATCATTAAACGTTGTGGTGCCTAAAGTAGGTTTTACTAAATACCTCTAGTACAGTTGACCAGGCTCCACTTAGTCGCATTATGAAAACATCAGGCAGGTAACATGTTTTCCTACTAAACAATAAAAAAAAATGGCAAGATAAGGCATTGAGAATGAAGATCAATCGTGAAAAAAATAAAATAATAAAAAAGGTAACATAATCTAAATCTAAAAAAGAAGCAGTCAAAAGTCAATTGTGAGAGGTGACGGTGGTGAATCTGAAGGTAAGTGGTGGTAAGTATTTGAAAACAAAAATATTATTAAGTGAATGGAGCAATCTCTCAGTGTCCTCATAAAAAAGTTTTCAGAAATTCTGTTACCTTCCGCTTACAACTCAGTTTCTGTGGTGGGTAGATTTTGAGTACTTTGTTAATAATATTATATAGGTAATTTTCTAGTTAACAGAAAAACCTGTGAGACCGATGTAAACGGAAATTTTTTACGCTACACACAGTACCCTTTCTTCGTTTATCTTTTAAAATATTCGGGTCATAAACAAGCTGCGTCTTTGGAATATTTTTATTCCCATTTCCTGTATAGTTCGACTGTTGTAAAACGGAAGGTAAAATCCGCAGAAACCTTAAGTGTATTAACAGAGATTCGCCAGGTACGAGACAAAGTCTTGCCGCCAAGCGATTCGTCGTGTTCCGGCATGATGTCTGGTGAAGCCGTACGGAGGACGGGCCTGAGCAGTTGTGTTGCGATGTGTACCGGGTAAGATTCGCCAAATATTGTTGTGTTGGGAGTTTGGTCGTGGAGGGTCTTCAGATCAACCTCCCTCTGACGCAGCATCGTTGGGTCGTGTTGTTGGGTTTAACATTGCATCACCTCGCTCAACTGCCGTCTTCCTTCCTATTCGCTCAGTTTTTCCGAGTGAATAGGCTTTTAATAAACTAGCGCGCTTTACCATCAACGATTGCATCACTGCTTACCATCACATGGGATTGCAGTCAAGCACTAGTTTATAATAATTAATTACAATGTAAAGTGTGATGAATGAACAGATGAATTTTCTGTTCATTTATTCTCACCATTTTATAGGACAATAATCCGGCCGACCAAATGCTTTTTGGGACACGGGCTTTCAAATTCCGGGCTGTTAATGAGGAATTTTTAATATAAAAATATCAGCTAACTAACACTTTGTTCGGCATGAATTCCACGAACATTAGCCGCGTTTGCGAATTGTGAGCGCGTTTGAAAATCTAACATTTCATCAGTAGCGGTGCTGCTGATAACGTAATGTATTGTTTTGCAAACTGTTGTGGCAGCATGTTTATGTTCCAAGCAGCAACGGACGAAAGATACTATCTTTTGATTGATTAAGTCACTGTGTGAAAGCTCAAGAATACTTGTCAAGCGATGAATAACATGGTTTGACACTTTAATATTTAGGTATTGAAGTGAAATTTATCCTATAAAGGTATCATTAAATATTACAGGTTTTTGTTTATAATTATAAACTAGTGCTTGAAATCAATCCCGCCTGTTGGTAAGCAGCAATGAATGATGCAATTGTTAATGATAAAGCGCGCTAGTTTATTAAGCCTATTTACTTAAAAGAAACTTAGTGAATAGGAAGGAAGACGGCAACTGAGTGAGGTGATACAATGTTAAACCCAATACGACCAACGATGCCGCGCCAGAAGGAGATTGATCTGGGGACCCTGCACGACCAAACTCCCGACACAAAAACATTTGGTGCATCGTATACATCACATATCGCAACATAACTGCTCAGACCCGTCCTCCGTACGGCTTCACCAGACATCATGCCCGAATCGCTGGCGGCAAGACTTTGTCTGATGGGTGGTAACTTCTACCACCACTGGTACCACCGGCCTAACGTAAAAAAAGATGGCGAGATCACTTGGAATACTGTGTAGCATCTTCATGCTGGTATGAGGTGCCGTGGGAAAAAGAGTTCCTGAAACTGGAAGGATTTGGTTAAGGCCTTCACTTAAAAGTAGGTCAAAATGTACTAACAACAAAAATATTTTTATGTATTTTTAGGTCTTCTTCTTCTTCAGCCTGTAGATGTCCACTGCTGGACAAAGGCCTCTCCCGAGGCTTTCCACGATGACCGGTCTTGTGCTGCCCGCATCCATCGGCTTCCCGCGACCTTCACCAGGTCATCGGTCCACCTTGTTGGGGGCCTCCACTCCAGAACCTTACTGCCCCATCGGCCATCGGTTCTACGAGCAATGTGCCCTGCCCACGCATTGTTAGGTCTGATAATGGCAAACTACATTTATTTTATTCATGTGGTTTTTATTATAAATACCTTATAAAGTATTATACAGCATAATTTTGCATTTATAACTAAGTAGATTTACATCGAAATCGTTTTTTTTTTAAATTTAAAATTGCCCGCCTCTCCACTGAATTTGCAGGATTGCAATATACTCAAACTTGTCACAGTTATGGATTGATGTAAAGAGGCCCATTGAGTCTACGAGCTACCACGAAGGGCGGGCTTTTTCATCTTAATATACTGTCAAGCAACCTATATAACAAAATAAATAAATACTGCCCCATTGCTCCCATGTGTCTAAATAAATGCATAACTGAGGTCACCAAGTGGCTCCTGACATTGACCTATAATATGACTGAAGACTTATTAAAGATTTCGTTCGGCTGATATTGTAAATAAGTTAATATATTCATATTAATTAATTGAACATATAAACAGGTTTCCATAGTTATTATCACACAAATACACGTAACAACACACACACACACTCAAAGGTACATAAATACATAATTTTAATACAACAGTAGTTTAAAATATTATGACGACGTACTGTGCTTGTCCCGTAACTACTACTAATGATGTACAATGATTAGGTGAAGACGCTGGCACCCTAAACACAAGTTAAATCTTAGATGGGGTGCCAGAGCTCAACAATAACTGTCCCTAGTTGCATAGTATTTACATATACCTATGTGATTTCTTTTTGTACAATTTATTGTGGGAATATTTTTTTCTTTTTTTTGTGTGGGCCAGTCTTATGTAATATTGACGTTCAAAAAGTGCTGATTCTCAGCCTAATTTGAATAAATGACGTTTGACATGATTTGAAAGCACGAAATTCCGCAGTTACGGGCTTTTCTTATTCCGTATCACCTTCATCTATATTGGTTTGTGGACCGAACTAAGAATGAAAGATAATACGATTTGACGGTTGTTATTACTCTCTATATATAATTGTCCGCTGGAATATTTTGACACTTTAGGATGGCCCTGGATTTTCGTTGAGTGATCTTCGCGCGCGCCGATCGGGTACGTAAGTGCACGTCGTCGCCCCAGCCTTTTAGATGTCTCCACGGCTAGGACTAACCTATTAAAGTTTGCCCCTATGTCTCGAGCCGTACGTCTGATTAATGTGATTGCGCGTACGGAAGTACACTTGTTTGTTGACACTCTCTCAGAGAAAAATTTAAAGAAATTAATGTACTGACCGTGCCGTCTCAATATATTTATGAAAATCTTTTGTATGCTCATAAAAATATAAAGTTGTATAAAAAATACAGTGATGTCCATAATATAAATACTAGAAGCAAGCACAAATTTATTGTACCTACAACAAGGCTCAAGAAAATAGGTGGCTCTTTTAGATGCCAATGTATACATTTTTACAATAGACTTCCAGAGGTGGTTCAAGATCTGAGCCTGAATAAATTCAAATGCTTCATTAAACGTAAGTTGTGTCAGAAAGCATTTTATAGTGTTAAAGATTATATTGACGACAAAAAGGCTTGGGCTTGAGCTGCGTCCGATTTCTATGCTTACACTGATTGTTCTTTGATTTTTCCTCTCGTAGTTTAAATTTGCAATTGTTTGTTTTTTTTTAAACTCAAAGCCAGTACACACTATGTAGCCAGGCATATTATACGTTACGGAATTGCATCGCTGACAGGGGTATTCGGCACTGGTGCAGCTGCACAGGAGCTAAACTTAGCATTCGGGAACACCGTTGGAGCTGCTGAACCTTGGACAAAACTGTCTTTGCATTGTGTAGATTCAATTTTTTAGTATTGTATAATTGCATGGAACACGCGTGAGCACGATCTATTTGCTGTAAAGCATCTATTTGTTGGGTTAGTCGTTTATTGACTTGATAGTGCTATGGCTGTTGAGAGTATGTCATGCTCACTCAAATGTCTCGCTGGTGGTGGCGTGTGTGTTGGGTCATTAGGTTCCCTTCAATATGGTTGAGCTGAATGATGCTGATCCATACGTCATGTTCGTGAACGGACGCCGTCAGAGGGGACTGGTCATCTCTTAGCTGCTACAGCGTATTTTAATTTCTGAATTGTTGTTTTTTTTTCCATAATGGACGCTCTCAGCGTACAATATATTTCTGCATCGTTCTCACACGATTGATTTCAAAATGAATGATGTAATCAAATATTTGTATCAATAGCTTGATATTTTAAAAGAGTGTCCATGGAGTTTCTTGACCGTTCTTCTCCATAGGTACCTACTCTTTGGAATGGGCGACTAGCTTCACCTTACTGACTGACCGACCTTCTGACAGTTCAAAAGTGCCTGTAACTGGTTTATTTGAAATAAATGCTTTGATTTTGATTTTGGCCAAAAACTTCCTTAGTTCTTACAAGCAGCACAGAACCTAATGGAACAACGTATAGACTTATAGGAAATTAGTGTATAATGATATTTTAAAAATATTTCTGTACTAATTATTCTGACCTTATGTATGTTATGTTTTTTGTTTTATGTTTTTTTTTTCCCTTTTTGTATAATTTATCTTACTTATAGCACTGAATTGGAATGCTCTGTAATAGTGCTATAATTGTTCGTTTCTAAATAAATAAATAAATAATAAATAAATTTTAAGGGAATGAGCGTTATAATGCCTGCATGAATGGCATGATGAGATTTCACATTTTTTATAAATTCTTTATTTTTTTGTTTTTATATAATGTAAGTATCTATTGTATTGTGTCTTTTACTTTACGAAAAATAAATATAAATTCTTTCGTTGAATGCAGGTTTCAAAATTCATATAGGTTCAATAATTATAACACGTGTATAACATAGCAAATATTATTAGTGCCTTCTGTCCCAAAACCGATCTTTAGTACAATTCTGTAAAAACTGCATTAGTCTCTTAATTTTTTCTGTAGGTTCCTGTACAATCTCATCAACGTAACTTTTGATAACATTATTTTTGTAAGAATTGACCATTAATGATTCGAACTGTATTTTTGACTCTGCTAAATGTTTGAGCGCGCTTTTACATTTTGTGAAACTAACATCCAAAGTTATAACATCCACATATGAGCGTATGCTACGACAATCCGATACATGTTCATATAGATCTGAAAGACAATCACTAACAATTGTAATATTCAAAAGTTTTTCTTGTTCTATAAGAAGGTGAGTGTTTTCAAAAGCACATTTTTCTCTAGTATCGATAGAGCAGTTTTTGGAACTAATAAAGTTCCAAAAACTGCTCTAAATTCATAACTTAAATATTTGTTGAAAAAGTCACAGTAAGGCAGATCTATATCGCCTTCATAAATGCCCTTTTTTACGGTGTCTATCAATAAGAGATTCAAGATCAAGCTTGGCATAGCTATTGGGAGAAGTTCACACTGTGGAGCCATATGAGAGTACCTCGACCAGCCAGTTAGAATGATACCTTTGAAATCGTAAACTTGTTTTTCACCCCCAAACTTGTAGTCTAATATAAACTTCAACCAGCTCAAATTGTTCAGAAATCTCTTTTTAATGTTAGGGAAAGTTGCATTTCTACCATCAGCACCTTTGAATGCGGAAGCTATCCAGATATTTTTGAAGTTTTTATGTAGATTATAGAAATATTTATGAGAAAACCGTGGATGAGCGGCGTAGTCCCACGCTACTGCTTCAATACCATCTAAAATAAACGTCTGCGGTTTCTCATTTTGAAACAACATGTCGCCCCATATAAGAACGTTTGTCGCCGGACTTAATTCGTTTACTATATGAGTCACTTCCTCCACGTGTTTGATGTATAAGTCACTGAAAACAAAAACGACAATAAAGTGATTAGGTAAAATATCAAGTACTATAAAGTCATTATTTATTTTGATCCTAACATCATTATGATCTTAGGATCCTATCTAGTACCCTAATTGCGTACAACACGCCAGCCACGCCTGCCTGCGACGTAGAGGCCCCGGGCTCGATCCCCGGCCAGGTCAAGATGGAAAACGATCTTTTCCTGATTGGCCTGGGTCTTGGATGTTTATCTATATATGTATCTATTATTAACATAGTATCGTTGAGTTAGTATCCCATAACACAAATCTCGAACTTACTTTGGGGCTAGCTCAATCTGTGTGATTTGTTCGTATATATTTATTTATTTTATTTAGTATCAATTTGAATCATTTTGAAGAAAATTGCTAATCCATCCATCCAATCGTACGTATTTAACGTGTTTTTAATGTAATTTTAATTCTTAACTTTGTCTTTTGTGATTTCAGACACAATTGTTGTTAATGAATAAATGACTATGACTTTCTCCTTACTCCGACTGACTTCTCATATTTTCACAGTTACGTTGGGGGCTCCCAGTATTAAAGGATTTAAGTAATTGCCAGTATTTTATATCGAGTGACTATCTGCTGACCTTCACTACCTAGTTACTTGGTAATATGATATTCCTTTGTCCCATCTATCGTAAGTATATTTATACTACATTTGTTGCCAAACTTGTAAAGGAATATAGGCTTTTGGAAAAAATACTTTAATACCTACATATTAAACAGCGGTAATCACTCAGAAATCAATTTAATTACCGTGGTTTGTTTAACAGAGGAACACATTAATTGGAAACTTCAATGTAAATAAACCATTTTTTTTTTGTGAATGGTGTATCATCAAATGACTTCTCCCGCTCTGGATCTCCGCCTTCGACTCTGGCCTAGTCCTTATCGGGCGGCGATCTGCCCACTGTTTGCCACCGCCATGCCTGCGCCTACGGTGGCCGGGAGTTTGATGTTATCTCCTGATCAGGGCGTCTCCTGCGGCGGGTAGAGGCACGAGGGCGCTGAGATTCCCACTCCCTCAAGTGCTCCTCCTCATTTACTAGCATCACTGCTTCGCAGAAGGAGGTTGACGGCTTGCCATGCAACCTCGCTCTGAACCATGGCTTGGACCAGGGCCGGACGTGAGAGATCGCTGGCAGACGTCCACCGTATGCACCACCATGTCCTCAGAGCGATCCCCACCTTGGTGTCACCCTGGCGTGTCCTCCCGCCTTATCTGGAGCAGTAAGCCCCCGAAACAGCCGTGTCCGATAAGGACCTGCGTCAGACGGAAGGTGAGGGCGCCGTGACACCTCTCTAGCTACTTCTCTATAAACCTTAAATGTACTTGTTAGTAATTGATACGGTACGGTACTTACGTGGTTTCTAATTCCCTTACTTTGCATTTTCGACACTTATTTATTACTTTTACTTCGTCGCAACCAATATGTATGTGCTTCAGTGGTTTGATTGTGGCATGAAGGTTAATTACCTGAAATCAAGGATAAAATGATAATAAACTCATAAAACTTCATAGGAATTATACAAGGTCAGTTAAAGTTACTGATAAAGTTCGGCGTTTCGTGTAAATTTATTTCATCACCGCTGCTCTCTGAACTTCGAAGTGAAGGAAAATAACGTGGGGGAACGTTTGTCCAAGAATCAGAAATTCCAAGATATGTAACATATACCACCAACCCGCACTGGACCCTTCTTCTTTTTTTCTGGGTAACTTCATAGAACATGATTGGTATCAATATATTATGGTACTTATAACGCGACAATACAAAAAGAAAAGGTTTGATGTTATTTTTTTCAAAAACCGCCGATGAAGTATATTATTGTGCTGCTTGAAGTATTAGTTAACACGACATCTTTCGTTTTTGCTTCGTCTTGTTGAGATAACGATACCATCACGTCCTGAAGTTGTAACAAAATACAAACTGATTTCTAAGTCAAAAATTATATTTTTTTTAAATATAATTATAAACTAGTGCTTAACGTGATCCCGTCTGATGGTAAGCAGTGATGCAATCGTTGATGTTAAAGCGCGCTAGTTTATTAAGAGCTTAATCACTAAAAAACCGAGTGAATAGGAAGTAAGACGGCAGTTGATCGAGGTGATGCAATTTCAAACTCAACAACATGACCAACGATGCTGCGCCAAAGGAAGATTGATCTGGAGACCCTCCACGACCAAACTCCCGACGACATTGGGACCGTACCCGGCACACATCGCAACAGAACTGCTCAGACCCGTCCTCCATACGGCTTCAACAGATATCATGCCGGAACACGATCATCGCATGGAGGCATGACTTTGTATGGTAGGTGGTAACTTCTGCCGGCAGCCGATGTTATGGCCTACCAGCGAGAAAATCCAAAAACCCGAGATATCGACTGTATGACAAAGGCCTCCCAAAAGCTGTTCTACTTCGCAGGTCCTGTGCTTCTCACAACCAATAGATTCCTGCGCCGTTCGTTGGGACATCGGTCTACCTTGGAGGCTTTCCAGGGTTAAGGCTTCCAGCACACGGTCCCTATTGTAATACCTTCTGGCGTTATAAGTTTCTATGTCCTACAAGCAATGTGCCCTGGCCTTTCTTCCACACTACGCATCCCGATATTCAGTCTCAGGATTCACCTGCTCCAGCAGCTATCGATCCTTTGACATACAGCTTGCTTACTCTGCAAGCTATATCATTAACTGGTACGGATCTCAATCGACTGCATATCTACTTTATCGCACTTTTTATTAATTAAAGAGCATCACCTACATACTAACTTGTGTCAACATACTAGTAATTAATGTATGGCTCATTGGGTCGCTGGGGCATATGTCCGTAGGAAATTTATCCACCTCCCTGAGATGAGCGAACTCCTTCAGTTTCAAGACATACTCCATATGTCCGAAGGTTTGAATCAAAGGTATTATTTCCATGTTTAAAGTCCTGGCTTTGTCGATTAGCCTTAAGAGCTGAAAATTTAGCATAATATGATTAACTTGATGCACCTACTCTTGTAGTTATTAGAATTTAAAAAAGATAGAGCAAATACATTTGTATTTTTAAATTCCCATTTTATGATGTTACAATAGGCTAGTTGACTAAAAAAACCAATTAGTCCGTCAGTCAGATTTTCAAAAAATACTAGACACGTATTTTTTCTTTTTTCATATAAACAAAAAATTAAGACGACATAGTGCGTTGAAAACTCGTGTGACTTTACTGCACGCTACACTTTTTAGCGAGCAGTGACGTCACCAGCCACCACTCCTGATCTTTGATGCCTTTTATATTTGTAAATTTTTATTGATTTGATAAAACAAAATATACGTATCCAATATTTTTCTATAATCTGAATGACGGACTAAATAGAATATTTTTTTTTTACCCAGGAAACATCCCTATTGTACGAGTATTACTCTTATTAGGCTGTATCTACCTCAAACGTAGAAACAACCACGTATACAGTTTAAAAGGAGTAGGTACTATCCACCAATTATAGAGGCCCTTAACGAAAAACATGAAAAATTTCTTACAATCATAAATGTATATATTTAACCTCTAAAATGTGCGCGCTTCTAATGTTTCACACTTTTTTTAATTCATTGACCGTCTTTTTTATTTCAAACCTATTGTCTCAGTTTGTGGCTGTAACTAAGTTGCCAAATTTGTTACGTTAGGTTCGAATTGTCTCCAATCACACGTGAGCCGAATCGATCGGAAAATATTTTTAAGGACCGTAACCAAATATGTTAACTTAGTTTATAAATTTGGCGAACCGCGTCCTCTGGATGAATGAACATCCAAGTTGGTCACAGTTATTGGGCTATGTAGTATTTTTAGAATCCCAAAACATTATTTATTGAGAATCATAAAAAGAACAAGTATCGCAATCATTATATTAGACTCTTAGAGTGATCAATCAGGTTTTAGGAGCTCAAAATGAGAATTATTGGAGGTTTGATATTCGATATGGAACCAATCAGGGTGTACCCTGATCTTGTAAGTAGATACGTAACACAAATGAGGTTGGAAAATAGTCGTGACAATCTATTATTTTTCTGTACAAAAGGAGAACAGCAGTTGTGTATTGAGCCATTGTTACACATATTTTTTTATTAACTCGTTATATTTTAGAGTTGTTTTTTGTGGATCATGTGCGTTGGAAAAAAAGATTTTTACTATTGCATTTTTTATGATTTGTACAGAACTCAGAGTTAGTCCTTTTCATAGGGCAAACATAGGCACGGTGTTGATATTATAATCGAAACTTACCTCACTCCTCGTGTAAGAATTTACGGAACTGATGTTGACAATACTGCCTTCATATGGAAACATGTCTTCATATTCCATAAGGATTGAATTGACTCCGTACATACTGAGTATGGGCAGCATATTTACCAAATAAGATATTTTCGGGGGTGACCCCTTCAAATCGAAATGCACTGTAACATACTCTAAGTTAACCGAAGATTTTTTGACTGCACTGTTCAGACTAGCCCTACGTGCCACAAAATATATGTATAATAAAAACAATAGACTCAAATAAATAAAAAAATATTTAAATCTTCGCCACATATTCGTGGCTGAAAGTTTTAGTGAACGTTTTAGATACATTTCATTTACTCGTATTTTATTAACGGTTAACACTTTTTTTTAATTAATCCACTATCACGTTTTCTATTACTTGTAGTACTATAAAAGTATGGAGGTTTTACGAGCTGAGCAAGTAGTCGAGTGAAATGTGAGGTTAACTGAACGAAGAACGTTTTGCATATGTACGGATTCAGTGTGTGCCATAATTCAATTTAATTTCAGGTAGGTATTTTAACGAATACGAAGAAAGTGTCTTAAAACTGGAGACATTCGGATAAGTAAGTATGTAAGTAGTTGTTTGAAATGTGACAACACTTTATACCAGTAATAAACATCACCGACACTGAATTCGTTTTATATTACTTACTAAAATTACTAATTACAATATTTTGTATATATCAATTGAATTTGTAACAAAATAATACGCTCGAAGACAGATATCGCCGATGCTGTCAATAAGAACTCGAAATTGAAAAGTGGACTAGGTTGGTACGTACAGGATGCATTATCATCATCATAACAGCTGGATTGGCGATAGATCGGCTAAGGTCGTCACGTAGTGGGTGTTTGAAGACATGTGTTGGCACTGAGACAGACCTAAGAGAAGGTAGCGCGACCTACATTTGTTCTTGATCGATTGGATTGTCCAGAAAAAGTAGTGGACAAAAAATGAGTGCATAAGCATAGTAGAATTTTTTGCCCAGCATGGGGCCAGTATAGATTAAAAGACCAGTTTCTCCATTAGTATTTCTGTGGAAAATAATATCGCCACACTTGTACTTATCATTACACAGTACTATACCTAAAACCTTTCTCCTGACCTTGTCCCAAATAACTAGCCTTGTTCTTTCTGGAACCTACAACCTCCAAATCGTAAGCTGGGGCCGTTGCCATTAGGCCTTCACTGCTATTTTCGCACTACGCAATAATAATCAAAAATAGATAGTGACAGAAAAGCTTACCAAGACGGATGATACATATTTGTAGTATTTGGACTTGAACCTTCTGGCTACATGCCAAGATTTCTCAAAGGAAAATTTGGCAGAGCGCTCTATGACCGTATTACCCTGGCCTTGAACTTAAGCCTTTATTACAAAAGCTTTCACGGTTTTAAGATCACAAACGTATCCTAATGACTCGCATAATGTGGCTGTAACTGAGACGGTTTTAGCAAAGAGGTTGCATTTAGTTTGAATGGGATTTGGAGTACAATGTTATTGATGTGATTTACAAGAGAACGTAGTTAAATGTAATGCTTGGTAAACATGTGAGTAATGTTTGTCGTTCTATGTAATGATTAATGTGTGGATGATATAAATATCTTCTTTGTACTATTAGTTTTCTATATTAATACCATAAAGAGCTTATTTGTTTCTGTGTATGTAGGGGATAATCTCCAGAAATACCACATGTATTTGAAAAAATTTTTTGCACTTAATAGCTTAATAATCAAGAATTTTTTTAAGCTATGTTACGACCCTTAGGAAATGAGAAAAAGGAGAAATGTCACGTTTACAATTTTTTCTGACTTTTCTCCTTTTACTTTGTAGTAGTTGATTAAGAGAGCTATGTGATGCAACGCAATGGGCCGGGGTGTAGCTCGTATTTAAATAAAGACAATTTTATTGTTATAAGGGGTGATTCTGAATTCTAACTTCTTCTGTATCCAATGAAGACTTTGTTAGATAAGCTTTTCTTAATCGTAAGGAACCATATTTAGTGAACATATTTTTTTCAATGTTTGTGTTTTCTTTGTAGGAGAAGAAAACTGGTAAATTTAACATGTTTTGCAACAATTAAATAGCAATACTTATTTATTTTTCTGTGTTGAATTTTATTCGACATTAAGGTCCGTATTACAAAACGTCACTCAAAACTCAAGCTCTACTTAAGTCTCGTTTCAAGTCATTTGATTAGTTGGAACTAGTTTTAAGTAATGTTTAAACAGAGACCAATGTTTGAGTTTTCTTCTGGAATACAGACCTTAGTATCCTACATTGCACCACAATCTATTGGCTAGTCTTGTTATTTTATAGCACAGGCCATTAACCAGTGCGATAATGGAATTGTGGCAACACTGTTAAATTTCCCCCGCCGCGCGCTGCCGCTATGGCTGTAACAATGTGGTCAGATAAAAATTTAATATTGTATATTAATTTTTTATCTGACCACATTACTATTTTATTTTTATTTCACCCCTCGTTGGGTTAACCAGGTCTTGGAAAATAAGTACCTATTGCGTGGATTTTTATTTATTATTCTGCCTGTTATTTACAATATTGATTTAGATCATTTTCAACATTAACACACGCACACTGACTGCGATCTCTTACAATACATAGCAATGTAGTCCTTGGGATGCCACTGGACTTTTGAAAAAGTTATATAAGTAGAGGTTTATTTATAAAGGTTTGTAAGAAAGTATGATAAAATAGTTGCAGCAATCTCTAATTATTCTGCCCTATTAATTGAATATATCTCATCTATACTCATTCTTTTAAGTCTTAGGTCCATTCAAATTTTTACTATATCTAGGCAACCTTAATATATATGTATGTATATGTAGCCTAAAGCAATGTGCAGAGGAAGCACTTAGCGACAGTAACTAAAGTTGAGCGCGATGGTCACTACCGTCCTTGCGACTCCATTTTATGTTAAGGCCAAGTTTTAATCTTGCAATATCTTGCCGTTTTGTTTTATCTTTTCATTTTTCTTAGCAAGGGTATTACTATGAAAATGGGGCTGTCGAGGTCAGATGTCAGATGTATATCATTATTTTAACTATATTGGAGTAGTCTCCAATATAGTTAAAAGATAATAGAAGTTAGTAGCAGCTTGACAGATTATGATCTTATTTTTGATAGTCGGGATACTTATACCTAATTTATGTAGTGTTCTAAAACTAAATATTATATACTAGATTCTGTTGAAGATTATTAAAAGAAAAGAGATTGCTACTAAAACCTATAAAATAAAATAAAAATGAATATTAAAAGTCATGTATTCAAACCAGGCTGAATATCAGTACTTTTCGCACGCTGATATTAGGTAAAAAAGACAGTCCCCCAAAATGCCTACTCTTCATCACTTCCAAGTGATTTCAGTCTCAAGGTGGTGATGTACTGCAATGAGATTGGAGTGCAAACCTCGAATATTAGAGAGGTGCACTTTTAATGAGAGAACGTGCGCCCGCTGTGCACACCTACTTTTCTTTTTGGACCTTTTCATTTAAAAAAAAATGAGTGAATAGGAAGGAAGACGGCAGTTGAGTGAGGTGATGCAATGTTAATTCCAACAATGCGACCAACGATGCCGGGCCAGAGGGAGTTTGATCTGGAGACTGCGGGGACGCCCGAACCCCCCCAGGGATCGCCATCGGGTCCTCTCGTCCGGTCGCCAACCGGCACGATGGGGCCACCCTGGGATTTTTCGCAGTTGGCGGGGCAGCCTTTCGTATGTGGCTGGCACACTACTTGGGCCCCCAACTACCTGCGGTCGGCCAGCGGAGCACCGTGCTTCGGATCCCGCTACCCTCCACGACCAAAAACCTGACACGACAACATTTGGCGCATCGTACCCAGCACACATCGCCAAACGGCTTCACCAGACATCATGCCGGAACATGACGAATCGCTTGGCGGTATGACTTTGTCTGGTGGGTGGTAACTTACGCCGGCGGCCGATGTTGTGGCCTACCAAATGTGTAAAAAGGTCCTAAAATGTATCCTATATAATTGCAAAAACAACTGCCGCTAGCAAGAAATACGGTTTAGGATTAATTAATATGAAATACTAACAGTCATAAGTCTTTATCTAAACTTAAATCCATTTAGGTGAACCAAAACAATACTTTACAAATGATTATCTTCTAAGTTTGATATTTAGACGCTATTTATCTTACGAACAAGTCTGTGTTAAAAGTTTTAATTGTCTGCATTGTTAACCAGTTATAAAGAATTAATTACCAAACCATAAATATACACTAAACGTAATATATATAATAAACGTACCTGAAATCTAGCTGGTCGATTGATTTTATGTTCTTCCCTTTGTCAGTAATCTGGCTTGACCGCAATCCGACTTGATGGAAAGCAGTGATGCAATCGCTGATGGTAAAGCGCGCTAGTTTATTAAGAGCCTATTGACTCTAGCCTTGAAGACACTTAAATGACCGATGCCTCCTGGGTCAGGGTTGCGGGTTAGTTAAATAAGAAACCGCGGCCTTGGCCAAAGCACAGGCAAGTGAAGAAACACGGGTTGGTTTTAATCAGTAAAAGTCTGACACACCTTTCCGCTCCGCCGAGAGTGGGAGAAGTCATTTCATGATTTCCCAACCCAAAAAAAAGACGCTTAAATTGTAGTCAAACGTAAAGACCGTCGCTGTCAAATTGTACCTACCTTTGATCTACGCGGTATAAAAGAGAAGGCGAAACGCTTCGTTCGGATAGTAGTGGTGTCAACGACGTAAGGGTGGATACTCGCCGTACTACGTATTGTCAGATGATGGAACGGAGAGAGAGGAATTAAATCATGCAATTCCCACGCATACTCTCCAAAATAAGAACAGCTACAGGCTGGCTGCTCTACGTCTGTGCTTCAGGCTTTGGAGACCATTTTAAACCAAATCTGAGTCACCAATTAACCTCTTCGCACGCTTCTTCACCGAACCCAAAGTTGCCAAGAGGCATTTTGCAGCACCAGCCCAATTGTAGTTGCAGTACTCTACAGACGGACGGACCTGCGCTTTGTATAACATTAGAAGCTTTAGATCCTTCTTGAACCTCATAATGTTGTCATTCAAAATCAAAATGAAAAGTCATTAATTCAAATTAGGCTGTGAGAATCACCACTTCTTGAACGTCAATATTACATAAGACAGTTCCCCAAAACGCCAACCCATCGACACGTCCCAGTGCTTTCGCTGGGAAGAAGAAGTGGCGGAACAAACACGCCAACAGCACAGTTGTCTGTTCATTTAAAAATGAACGCAAGAAAACACAACAACAATGAAATTATTTACCATATGCCAGCTAGCCACGCCAAAATACCAGCAAAGCAAAACAAAAAAAAAAAAACATTAAAATGGAAATGTAAATAAGTAAAAACTTATTACCTAAATAAAATCCCCAGGTACAAAGGGCGTGACAGCTCACATATTTATGCATTGTAAAAAAGTAAATTATATGAGAACTCATATAACATGTCAGTAAGCTAATTCCGGAGAAATAACACAAACATTGTCTTGAGTTAATCAGAGAATCATTGACTGTCCTATTAGTCTCATGGTCAAAGGTGTGACTACTGAACGTGATGGTTTCCAAATCCAGGTCGGGTAAAATGTTAATGGATTTTTCCATTAGGGATTCTTTAAGGAACAGAGAGTGTACCTATGTGTGTATACACACACACACACACTTTTGCACTAATAGTATTGACCCCATACATACCTACGTGGCTGCATATGCATACTGTAATCATAGTTGAGATTGATCAAATTGATCGGTATCGTTTGGAAGGATTATGTAGTCATTTAAGGCGATTAGTTTCGACGATGACCTTGCGCATCTGGGCGGGGCTAGGCAGAAACCCCCGCGCACCCCGCAACATATTTACGTGCACATTTCCTACTCCCTTGCTTCGAGCGCGGACGTCTCGCAACAAACGTATAATGCCATAACATGTCTAAAAAGTATACTATTCATAGTATTCTGTCTAAAAAGTACCTAATGTAAAATTACGTGGTATCTAAACTCATGCCCTAAAGTGAAACATATTATGTAATTACTTTTATTATGTTGTTTTCGATACCGCGTTGCAGGGATTTTTAATTTAAAAAAGGGAAAACAAATATTTATTTATAAAAATGATTAATGCAAAACGGGAACCGGTTTATTCTTTTATTTAAAGTTATTATTTAGCATTTAGCGTTTTTGGTATAATTCCCATTGAAACATTGGAAACTTATATATATTATTATTGTTTAAAAATTTAGCTGACCAAATTTTAGGTAATGAACACCTGAGACTAATGAACTTATAGAATGAAAAAAAAAAGAATTTGTTTTGGTTTACTAGAAAAAAGAAATGGGGAATGTTAATCAAATTTCATGGATTAAATTACAAGTATCATTTATATATATTTTTTTTTTTTTTTTTTTATTAAAATATAAACCAGCGCTTGACCGCAATCCCGCCTGATGGTAAGCAGTGACGCAATCGTTGATGGTAAAGCGCACTAGTTTATTAAGAGCCTATTCACTCTAGCCTTGAAGACACTCAAATTGTAGTCCGACGGAAACACCGCCGCCGGCAGATTGTTCCAGTCCCTCGATGTACGCGGTATAAAGGACGAGGCGAAACGCTTCGTCCGGATCGTTGAGGTTTTAACAACATAAGGGTGGAAACTCGCCGTACGACGGGTCGTCCGATGGTGGAACGGAGATGGGGGAATTAAATCGTGCAATTCCCTCGCACACTCCCCGGAATGTATCCTATAGAACACCGAAAGGCTGGCTACTCTACGCCTGTGCTTGTGTGTGTTTTGGACTTAGCAAAAATTTGCCGTATTTTTTTTTGAGATGTCCTTTTTCTTCATTTTGTATAGTATATCATACATACAACTTTATACAAATATACGATCACTATAAAATAATTTTTCACTTTTATTAAACACATGACATTTCTCGTCAAAAATAAAAATAGTGGGTTATCTGTCATAGTTTTAAATTAGCTGTGAAAAGTAACTGTCTATATGCGACTCTCAGTTTTATCTAAGGTAAGTTTTATTTTATTTTTGTTTATACCCCTAAATGTGTATCATCATCAACCTTTTTATCGTCCCACTGCTGGGCATAGTACGACTTTAGAAAAGTTGTATTGGTACTTGCCTGACCTGGAATCGAACCCGCGCACTCATACTTAAGAGACTGGTGTTTTAACCACTAGGCCACCACGACTTTTATATGTGTATGTGTATGTTTATTAACTGATACGTATGCCTGAATGTTTGTTCCTACACATTTTGATATATTTGCTGTTATTGCTGTGAGAATTATACTAGATATCACCAGAGTTGCAGTAATTTACCTTCCGTTATATTTATAGTATAAAATTTTAATTGCATGTGTGTTGTCTTATACAGTATGTTAAGAAAACTCTGTCCAACCCATAAGGATAATAAAGGTTAGGTAAACACATGACCAAATATAATATAAAATTTTACGTAATCATCATAGTACCAATACAAATGAATTTTGAAATAATCTTTTTTTCCCGCGAATTAATTCCAACTTCCCCGAAATTTGGTAATTTTTAAGTGACAAAGTGACAACACTGGTATTGTTATGAGCGAATAGCGATGCAATCACGTGCCGCGTGCCCTGCCGCCCGCCGCCAGCGGAAGGGTGCTTATGCACATTTATTAAGTTACCTCTTTTTGCGAAATAATATTTATTTTTTTAGGGGGATTTTTTTATGTTTAGCCCGGTTTTGTATCCATTAGTAGAATCAGTTATCGATACCTAACAACACCTTCACGGGTCGGACAGGGTTTTTATAACATACCGTATACTAAACCATGTATATTAAATAAAATAAATTGTAATAAAATTTATTACAATTGAATAGACAGGTGTATTAATGTTTGACTGCCTCGTTGAAATAGTGGTTGTAGAAAGTGACACAAAGTTGTGGGTTTGATTCCCACAATAAATACTAAATAATATTATTATTACTGCATGACTACCTAATAAAGGTAATGGACAAATAACGTTACACACATTATCTACCTAGCTATATTACAATATGGTTTGGTTTTGCTATGGTGATGGTTTTTTGTATGGTTCTTTTGCCTTGGCTTTAGACTGCTATGAGCTAGGCGTATTTAAGCCTTGGTGCCTGATGAAGGATGCAGACTCTGACACAAAACGGAGCTAGTAGCGGTGATGAAGTAGAATCTTTGGATTTGCAGAAATTTTTCAGCACCATCGATAAATTCCAGTCATAAATTCAAGTGTTAAACCTCCCACAAACTGATCATGAAATAGGAACGCGTGCAGATGATATTTATGCTGATACAACCGAAGTGCCTCTTATACCTATTCTTACTTAGGTATTTCCTAATATATCAGAAAGTAATTATGGCGCTCTACCTTAAATTTCATCTTTGCCTTCTAATCAACCACTTCCATCCACGCCTGTCGGCACAACTTTGTCGCGCGCTCAAAAAATGAAACCCAAAGCTTCTGCCATCGTTGCACGAAAAATAAAAAGACAATGTAACAGAAGACTAAACGTATCTTTTCGTTAGCAAAAAGCACAATTTCAACACAAGGCTGAAATAGCAATAACTACATTTTTGGAAAATGTGCCTTCCGATTGGTCATGATTAGATTATTTTTATAGATTTTTCACTGAAGGCTTAGTAAATATTATCACCAGTCATACAAATTTATACAGCGTACATAGAACAGGAAGATCCAGAATAGTTTCAAGGGAAGAAATACTAGATTTTTTGGCAATAAGTGTCATCATGGGTAATGTAGTTATGCCATCCTACAAAGATTAGTGGTAAAAGTATTTTCGTTATGCAAAGCATTAGCATACATAATGCTCCTAAAGAGATTTGATAAAATCAGGCGATTTTTACATTTTACCAACAGTTCTGAAGCCGATACATCAGATAGGTATTAGAAACTACGTCCTGTAATTGATCGTATTCCAACACAGTGTTTATCCGTAGCAGAAGAGAATGCTTTTAGTATCGACGAAATTGTTGTAAAGGGAAGAAAAATATGATCATTGGCCACAAATAACTGGATATCAGAGGTGCAAGTACTGCAAAGCTGGCCAGGCAAGTACGATGTGCACAAATGGAAGGTTCATCTTTGTTATGTGAAGAATAGAAACCGTTTTTGGAGTACCACCACAAGCAATAGGATATCTGAATTATTATGTTATATATATTTGTAAAAAAAAATTGTTTAAGAAAGATTTATTTTATTAAACCAATTTTCTTCCACTAAGACAGTTATTTTTGTTTATAATCATGTTATTTACAATGATATTTTAGTAAATGTTCAAAACTACCAGTAACATTCAAACTTTCCATAGAGTCCATAGAGTTTCTTGCACGTTCTTCTCCATAGAGATCTACGCTTTGGAACGTGCAATTTAGCTTCACTTTTCTTGGACTGACCGACATTGACTATTCAAAAGCACCAACGGATGGTTAATTTGAAATAAACAATTTTGATTTTGATTTTTCCCTAAACATAGCAATGTATAGCATAATATACATCACTAAAATTGCAATATTCACTGTACGTGTAGCAATCAGAGATGTGAAAAATAGTTTAGTAAAAGTATTTAAATACAAAATTCAAATGCATAGTTGCTAGCACTATTTCAAATAGAAATACAAAATAGTTTTGAATAAAAGTATTTAAATACAAAATGCAAAATACGTATTTTTAAAATAGGTTTTAAAAATAAAATACATTGTTAAGCATAACCACTTTTATTTATTGAACTGAAATCTAGTATTTGTTCAAAGAGTTCATCTTTCATGTTCCGTCTATGTATTTAGGCCAAATGTTGGCATTATTGTTCTAGTTGACAAATGACAATGACAATACTACGATCACGATCAGTGCGTTCATAAATAAGGGAATCATGGATTTAAGAATGAAAAATTGTAAAAATTAATTAAAAATGCAACGAAACTATTTTGTATTTTATAAATACTAAATATTTATATAGAGCATTTCAAATAAAATACAAAATACATTTAGAAAAAAGTATTTCAAATATAAAATAAAAATGGGTATTTTGCATTTTGTATTTGCATTTGAAATATATGTATTTCAAATAATTCACATCTCTGGTAGCAATGTATAGATTAATATACCTACGATTTGTTTTTTTTTTAAATTTTCATATTATGATTTTTTCCCTTATTTTTTATACGTTCCTTATAGCCCAAAAAGCTACTATATATATATACATTTTTTGCTTTTCTTCGAACAAAGAATCTTGCCACGATAAGGGTAAATTTTTATTGGCAGAATGAATAGGGTGTGGGGGGTCCGACCCCCCACGTCGTGGGCCGTTTTATCTCGAAAACGGCACGTCGCAGCGAAAAAGTGCTAGGATACAAAGTTCTTTCTTAGACCTTCCCCTATTCATTCCGCCAAAAAGAAATGGAGAAATTTCGAGTCTGGTTTTTAACCACCCGATAAAAATGACCCGAAATTATAAAATAACCCGAATAAAAAGTTACCCTCTTGACGCCCTCTACATGACACAATTATTTTTTTTTCGAAAATTTAAAAACTCAAAAAAAATTTTGTTCCCAAAAATTGTTTTATTCTTTTTCTTTACGTTTCATAAAAGGAGCGTATACCCCAACTCCAACAACCCGCCCTGAAATCGACCCTCCGACCGGTTACGCGCGCGGTTGATTTTTTGACAGCATCATGCGCCTAGTTAGAATAATCGTGTTATAAGTAAACGAAACGAAACGGGAAAATTAAGCGATGAGAGTACAGGCAAAAATATAGGTACAGTCAACGGCACATCTAGTTATACACCCGCAGTAACAAAACTATTTAAACTGATCAGAATATCGAAATAAAACGTCATATAAAATCACGTAAAGCGTCCAAGCGCAGCAATAAATGCAAACATTCAATAATCATACACAAAATCACTAAAAATATTTCGTTGCACTCGAAGTCGGTATCCAAGGGTGCGCAGAGCAAAAAGTGACACAGTCTCCTCTCACGAGCGCTGGCGCGCGACTGCCGGCCACCCGCGCCCGCGTCCCGCATAGAGCCCCTCTGAACTTTGTAAGGCGGAAACTCGTGCGGAACCTCATTTTTATTACTTTTCTTATTAAATATTTCATTGATTTTAAAATAAAACAATGATTCTATAGTTCTTACAGGTACACGTTACTGCGAGTAAGAATATTTACAAAAGTCTGAGCGTTTTAAGAGAAATATCGATTTTAAGGTTAAAAACGTCGTGTAGAAATGTTTTTTTTTTGACGTAAATATAGGTCGTATAGAAAATAATAAACAATAAATATGTTGTGCTTGAATCTATGATCATAACATATTTTTTTCAAAATTTTTGAGCAAGGCATTCTTGAGGAATAAACTTCCAAAGTTGAGCGATTTTGGACGCTCACGGGTATCTATCACCTTAAACCACTCTATAATCTTGAACGTGTGGAATTTTGTATCGGTACTTAGTTGTTATTATTTTTTATATGACAATATCCTAAGGTACAGAAAGCCTTCTCCTTAACATGTCATTTACTGGACAGGATTAGAGTGAGCACGCCGCAAGTTCTAAAATCTAATGCTTGCACCACCTCGCAACACATTAAATTTGGGTTTAGATTAGTTTGAAACTTTTCGCACTAACTTTTACTGAGGTACTACAACTTCTCTTAATATTTTTTCTTCGCTACCTACGTCGCACGTCTTTAAAAGATGAATATGATTTAAAAACTCGTATTAGGAAAGTTTAGTTGGACGAGGCGGTTAAGTTTCAAGTTTATTAAAGCCTTTTTTCAGAGTTAAGAAGATATTCTTTACTTAGTGAATTTCTAAAGGAGTACCTACTTACTTTTTCTTGTGCTCGGTTTATCAATAACTTCAGATCAGTACCGGAGGTATGAAGGACAGGGTGGAAAGTTCCTCGTCCTCCTTTGTAAAGGTAAGATCTTCAGAACAGACGGGTGTTACCGGGCTATTGAATATAATAATTATATAAACCAGTCAAGTGCATGTCGGACTCACGCACAAAGGGTTCCGTACTATTGATTTATGAAATTATAGGATTTAAGTTATTTGTATGAAAGATTACGCGGTAAAAAGCGGTTTACGATTTACGAGGTATTCAAAAAACTACGTAATAAATCTTATTCAAAACAATTTTCGTTGATAGTTTTTATAGTAATGTACATCATATGTATTTTTTAGATTTTTCATTTTCTTATTTTAGAAGTTAGAGGGGGAGGGGGGACGACCAACATTTTTCCACTTTGGAAGCGTCTGTCACGTAAACTATTCGGTTTAGAAAAAAAATATTTTAGAAACCTCAATATCAGTAGTTTCCGTTCTATGTATGGGGAGGTTACTCGAAGATGGGGAGCTCCCGATATTTATTATTATTTTATTTTTGCATCAAAATCTTAATGCGGTTCATAGAATACATCTACCTACCAAGTTTCAACAGTATAGCTCTTATAGTTTCGGAAAAAAATGGCTGTGACATACGGACGGACAGACGGACAGACAAACATGACGAATCTATAAGGGTTCCGTTTTTTGCCATTTGGCTATGGAACCCTAAAAAGGGAGGGTTAGGGGCGAAATAATCTCGGCCGCATGTTCCGATAAATGGATTATCCATGCTTGCTGTGCTAGGTAGATGGAGGACTATCAGGAGGTTACTGAGACCTCGAAAGCAAATTAAGCGGTTGGTCCCGGCTATGATTCATAGATCTTTGATAACCATTACGGGTCATCAGTAGCCCAAAAGTCTGACAACCTAGACTGGTTGTTAGAAGAAAAAGAGAAGGGACCATCTTGACATTTTTTTTTGTATTTTGGTAAACTACACCACGAAATTACATTAATGACCACATCTATATACAATAGGCGGACATATTGCTTCTGTGATTTTTCCAGGCAACCTTACCTTAAATTTAGCAGTTAACAAATAGTAAGACTTCGACGTGAAAATAGCAATGTAAAGATATGTTAGGTAATGTAAAGTTCAAAACTGAGGGATTTTTTTGTTATCTCAAGAACATTCACAGTTTGATATCAGTCACAAACTATAAAAAAAAACCGTCGAATTTCCTATTTGAATATATACCATAACAGTTTTGGCGGGAAAGTCAAGCTAGTGTCACGCTCGTTTTTCATTGGACTTTTAAAATTATTTATAGTGTTGTTTACTAAATAAAAGTGCGTGATTTATGTAGTAAAAAGTGCATTTAGTAAATAATTCATAAAGAACAGTGAAATATCGCAGCATAGTGGCCACATCATGACTTTGCCCCAAACCTCAGTCGTAAGACGGGTCACGCGGCAGTCTTTTTCGATATGAATAATTCATAATTACGTGACATTGGCTAAATGCACAAACCGTGCGAAGCCAAAAAATAAAGAAAGTCAAATCAAATCAAATCAAATCAAAAGTCATTTATCCAAATTAGGCTGAGAATCAGCACTTTTTGAACGTCAATATTACATAAGACAGTCCCCCAAAACGCCCACCCATCGACACTTCCTAGTGCTTCGCTGGGAAGAAGAAGTGGCGGAACAGACTCCCCAGCAGCACAGCTGTCTGTTCATTTTTAAAAAAACACATGTCTTTATACAATACTATGTATAGTGATGAACACGATGAAATACAACAACAATGAAATTATTTACCATATGCCAGCTACCACGGCAAAATACCAGCAAAGCAAAACAATATATTTATATTTAAATGAAAATGTATACATATTTATGTAATGTAAAAAAGTAAATTATATGAACTCATATAACGTATCAATAAGCTAATTCCTGAGAAAGAACACAAACATTGTCCTGAGTTAATCAGAGCGACCAGCTATTCTTATCATTTAAATAATCATTCACGGAATAATATGCCTTTGAACAAAGCTTGGATTTAATTTGTGAAGAAGAAAAGAAGATATACCATAACCATTATCAGCCTCGTTCCCACTGTAGGGACACAAGCCTCTTCTCGATAACAGGGCGTGGGCCGTAATCTACCATACTGGCCTAGTGCGTTGGTAGATGTCATATGTCTTACAAGTGTTTGACTCTAGGACATGCCGGTTTCTTCATGATATTTTCCTTCGCCGCTTTGAGAGCAGTGGTGAAAAAATGATTTATATAAAGTAAAGCGCCTGATGGACTTCGAACCTACGACCTACAATTTTATTTATGTATTCATTTATTTATTTAAAAACAAACAATTATAACACTATTACAGAGCATTCCAATTCAGTGCTATAAGTAAGAATAAATTATACAAAAAGAAAAAAAAACATAAAACATAACATACATACGTAAAATCAGAATAATTAGTAAAGAAACATTTATAATATATTATCATTATACACTTAGACTATAATAAACAGGAACAATACCTTCATCATTAACTATTATTTGTTATAAGTCTATACCTTGTTCTATTAGGTTCTGTGCTGCTTGTAAGAACTTAGGAAGTTCTTACAAGTTCTTATAAGTTTAGAATTTGTCAGTCGCGGCTGATATTACTAGGCTACCACTGCTTTCTATTGAATATTTTGTACTATTTGACAAGTGATTGACATATTTTGTTTGTTGCTGAGATGAGACTGCGACTAGATTTTGAACAGATTAATTTTTTTTTTTGGTTCATTTCTTTCCGTTCAGAGGAACGGAAAAGGCAAAGGCATAGTACGCCATACAGCCTAGTCTTAAGTATTTTTTTCTTCAGTAAGTTTGAACAGTTTAAATTACGAGAATTTGGTTGTCAGATGTTTTCTTAATGTAAGTAAGAACTTTTACAAAACATTGAAAACTTTTAGTCGAATACTTCCAACTGCATTTAGTATAAAACTCAACTGTCTAAGGTGGCGACCACGCACCGAAAGACCTAAGGTCACGGGAAACCGCTGGATGCGGGAGGGGCTGAACCGGTCGTCATGGAGATCCTTGGGGGGAGGCCTATGTCCAGCAGTGCACGTCTTTCGGCTGAAATGATGAATGATCAACGATTCTGACGTGAATATTGAAAAGAAAAATAACTTTTTGATTCTTCCTCATGCCAGATTTAAGCCCAATATGTCCGCTGAAAACTTATAGATGTCAAACTCGTTCATGTGAAGTGTAGATTCCAATAAATATATAAAAAAACTAGCTGACCGGCAAACGTTGTTTTGCTATATAAATAATAGATTAAATTACTAAAATGGCTATTAAAAAATAAGGGTTGATCGTAGAAGAGTGAAAATTGGGTATTGTATGTATTTTTGTATGTTGTATCATAAAAAAATAGAAATTAAAAATTTTGTCTAAAAAATAAAAAAAAATTAATTTTGGGGTGGACTACCCCTAACATTTAGGGGGATGAAAAATAGATGTTGGCCGATTCTCATAGATACCAGATAAGTGTATGATTGTTCGGTTGGTAAATACTAAAGACTTTAGATAATTAGACTGGTTTATTACACTTGTAGAATTATTATATTGGAAACGACCTCTTCTAGGTCAGATCCTAAGTTACAATGACAAGACTATAGACTATATTCATAGACACTAATACATAGAGATGGTATTAGTTACTCGACTACAGAGTAGTGATGTATGATACAACATCCCCCCTGTTTAAGTTTAAATTAACCCTTGACAAACAATGTTATAGAAACCTGACTTAGTTACAATTTAGACAATGACTTAAGACTATGGTTAGGTCTTAATCTAGGATACAATGTTCTACTTAATCTATTTCATCAATTAGCCTTCTGGTTGGCTTTACAACTCTTCCAGAACGAGTTACATATTGACTGACTGAGGATTGAGATGAGAGCTCTTGAGGTCTAGACTCCTGCCTGTTACCTTCCTCTCTCCCCTGCGACGAATTGGATAGCATAGGAGAATATTTGTGTCTTAAATGAACCCTATTCCTCCTATACCTAACTCCATTGACATCCTCAACGACATATGACCTATTATTAGCCAACCTTAGCTTGACAATGGCTTGTTCCCAATTGCTATCAGGCTTTCTTTTAAAGTATACATGATCATTGGGATACAATAATGACAATGGCTTTGTATTTCTATTATAATATTTAGACTTATTTTTATTATTTTGCTTGACACATTCTTCATAATTTTTGAATGTAACCACTTTAGGTTTTAATTTCTTATAAGACATAGGAATGTTATTTCTTAAATTCCTGGACATTAACAGTTGAGCTGGAGATGGTAAATTATTCTTAGGTGTGTTTCTATACTGTAATAAAGCTATGTATGGATCAGATGAGTTTCTTTTACATTTTTTTAACATATTTTTGATAATTTTGACTGAACTCTCTGCTTGACCATTTGACTGTGGATGATATGGGCTAGTTACAATGTGTTCTATGTCCCATTCATGCATAAAATTTTTAAATTCTAATGACTGAAAAGGAGGACCACCATCAGACACTAAAGATAAAGGTATTCCATGACGAGCAAAAATGGACTTTAAATGTGTTATTACATTCTTTGCTGTACTGTTTTTAATTAACAAAGCTATTTCTATAAATTTAGAATAATAATCTGTGACAATTAAATAAGTGAGGTTATCAAAATACATTAAATCAACACCTACTTGTTGCCATGGATATTTATTTATTTCAAAATTTTTTAGTGGTTCCTTTGGATTATTAGGTTTAAATTGTGCACATACATAACATTGTTCTACCAAGTTTTTAATATCAGCTGACATGCTTGGCCAGTACAAAGACTCTCTAGCCAGTTTTAAGCATTTATTTATACCTTGGTGACCTTCATGAATTTTACCTAACATTTCCTTATACATTGACTGTGGTACTATTAATTTTGACCCTTTGAACAACAAATCTTTGACTACATGAATTTCAGCTTGTATATTCCAAAATGGTTTTATTGACTGACTGACATTATTTTTATTTTTTGGCCAACCTTCATAATAATACTTTTTTAACAATTGCAAAGTATCATCTTTCTTAGTGTTCTGTAACAATTTTGTACAGTACTCCTTTGTGACTGCTAGACTTGAATGCATTAAATTGACATGACAAGATATTTCTGACTAATTCTCAGGTATATAATGTTCTTTTAATGCTGCTCTAGACAGAGTGTCAGATATAAACATTTCTTTACCTGGAACATGGATAACTTCCAAATCATATTTTTGTAAAGTTAACATCATACGTTGCAATCTTGCTGGTACATCATGTAATGGCTTTTTAAAAAGATAGACTAAAGGTTTATGATCAGTATGAACAGTTACTTTATGACCGTACACATACTGGTGAAATTTTTCACAACCAAACTGAATGGCTAACAATTCTTTCTCAATTTGAGCATACCTTGACTGAGTTTGAGTTAATGTTTTTGAACTATAAGCAATAGGTTTATTATTCTGCATAATGACTGCTCCTAATGCTGACTTTGACGAATCGACTGACAAGACTAATGGTACATTGGGATTATAATGAGCTAAAACTGGTGAATTTGTAATTTCATTGATTAAACTCTTAAGACATTGACTATGATTTTCATCCCAAGTCCAGACTGAATCTTTCTTCAAAAGATTTCTTAAAATTTGAGTTTTTTTGAGACAAATTGCTAATAAAGGGACCTAAATAATTGATCATACCTAATATTCTTTGCAATTCTTTGACATTTTCTGGTGTGGGCATATTGACAATTGCTTTTACTTTCTCTTCATCAACCCTAGCACCATCTTTACTAAAAACATACCCTAAAAAACAGACTTCTGAAACTAAAAATTTACATTTAGACTTATTGAACTTTAAATTGACTTCACGTGCTCGTTGCATGACTTTATGTACTCTCTCATTATGTACTGACTCGTTTGGTCCATATACCAAAATATCATCGATGAATATTAGAACTCCTTCTAAATCACCGAACAAATTCATCATGACTCTTTGAAAAATTTCAGACGATGCATTAATACCAAAAGGTAACCTTAAATATTTATATCTACCGAAAGGTGTTTGAAATGTACATAAATCAGAACTATATTCATCTAGTTTAAGCATCCAAAATCCTGAAAATGCATCTAAATGAGAAAAACAAACAGCTCCTGCTAGTTGAGATCTGATCTCATCTATTGACTTAAGTGGATAAATTTCCCTTATAATATTCTTATTCAAATTTCTAGGATCTAAACAAATTCGTAACTGACCCGTGCTTTTGACTGTTATCACTATACTGTTCACCCATTCTGTAGGTTTAAAAACCTTTTCAATGACCTGCATTTTCTCCATGCGATCCAATTCATCGCGCAGTTTGTTCAGTAAAGCGAAGGGTACTCTTCTCGGAGCATCCACGCATGGCACTGCTTCAGGTTTGAGTTTCAGGCGACAGACTTGAGGTAGACATCCAAGACCCTGAAATACATCATTGTATTGTGTAAGAATTTGTTCACTAAAATTTTGTTGAGACACAGAGAAAACTCTTTGAATTATACCTAATTTTTCACAAGTTGGTAGACCTAAAACATTCGGACAAACTAAATCTGCGACTATAAACACTATATTTACACTAATAGTGCTATTATTTAAAGATAAACTACATTTTACATTAACTTTACCCATAATGGGTATTGATATACCACCAAACCCACTAACGTTTATTTGACATTTCTCAAGTGACATTTGACTTTGACATTTCAAAGATTGAAAAGTTTTTTTTGACATAATATTGATATCAGCTCCTGAATCAATAATGCAATTAATTTGTGTATGACCAACTAAAATGTTTATGTTCCATGACTGTTTAGAATAGTATTTGTTTTCTTTTGACTCGACTGTATTGACCTGTTTACTATGTGTTGACTTTGCTGTAATAATTCTACAAGTGTTTGTTGTGTGAGATTCCTCAGACTTGTGTCTGTACTCATCATTAAGATATGAATCTCGACTAAGACTTTTTGACTTTTTTGACTTGACTGTGAATCTCTCAGACTGTTTAGTGTTTTCATCATTGAGATATGACATATGACAAGAGTCTTCATTGGATCTCTCAGACCTATCAGTCACCAGTCTTTTTTCATCACTGAGGCATTTTTTATTAGACCTCTCAGATATGACATTGTCACCACTTTCATCACAGAAATATGACACAGGATATTTTTTATGACAAGATGAGTCTTCATGAGATCTCTTAGACATTGACTGCGACTGGCCTATGTGCGACCTGACCGTTGATTGTAACTTAGGATCTGACTGGGTGTATGACAACCTGCTATGTCTGTAATGATTTTGATTGTGATGACTTTGTGACTCTAAATGACAATTATATTGACTATACTTATGACTATGACTGAAGTTATGACAATTTAAAATTCCAACAAAATTATCTTGACTACCAGTTGAACTAAAAGACTCTAAATGACTGACTTTTTTATTATTGGAGTAACAAAATTTTGCAAAATGACCATAAGAGTTACATGACCTGCATTTAGCTCCCTGCGCTGGACATTTGTAGCGGTGGTGTTGTCCACAGCGGCTACACGTCTTCGAGCGCTTCTCAGGACTGGGACTTGACTTTGACCTCCCTGCGCTGGATCCCTGCTGACTGACTGGTGAAGCTCGCCGTCGCTGACGCTCCGCTCGACCACGGCTCCTCCGACGCAGATGCATGACTTTTTCAGACTCTTGACTAGTGGACCTCTTGACAATTTGGTCTGCATCCTGCTGTGCGACGATGAGTGTCCTAGCTAGCTCTCGCATCCTCTGATATGTCAGATCAGGTTCCTGCAGCAGTCTCTGACGTACATGTGCTAAGTCCAAACTCAAGTTGGCGATAAAAATATCTCTGATAAGAGATTCTCTGAGCGTTCCAAATTCGCAATCTTGGCTCTTATTTTCGAGATCGGTTAAGAAATCCTCGATGCTTTCCGATTTCTGTTGACGTGTGGTAAAAAACATGTAACGATAAATGGTAATATTTTTTCTGGGTTGAAAAAATTCGTCGAATTTGGCTTTGACGTCATGTAATGTGCTTTCTCCAATATTTATGTTGAATGTGTTGAAAATATTTAAGCATTTTTCACCAATGTAATGTAATAAAATGGCGATCTTGCGTTTCTCACCGGACTTGTCCAAACCCGTTGCCAACAAGTATAATTCGAACTGTTGCCACCAGCGCTTCCAGGTTTCGTAATTGTTGTTTGTTGCATCTGACGATATTTTAAGCGCCTTCAAGCCACTGTTCATTGCAGCTCCGGTGTCATGGCCGCCACCGACGCCATCCGACTTTTGCATTTTATGAATTTTCTTTCTTCGTATTGGGTTTTTTCACTCTTCTGACACCATGTATGATTGTTCGGTTAGTAAATACTAAAGACTTTAGATAATTAGACTGGTTTATTACACTTGTAGAATTATTATATTGGAAACGACCTCTTCTAGGTCAGATCCTAAGTTACAATGACAAGACTATAGACTATATTCATAGACACTAATACATAGAGATGGTATTAGTTACTCGACTACAGAGTAGTGATGTATGATACAACAATAAGCTCAAAAAATTTCATCAAAATCGGTCGAGCCGTTTCGGAGGAGTTTAATGTCGAACACCGTGACACGAGAATTTTATATATTAGATAGTAATTATCTATGTCACAATATCTTTGTCTATGTAAAATGTCTTTGATTGTCATTGCGGTTATAACACTCATTAAAGATTACAATGTGATTATTTTCTCCACCGAGTTTTATTAAATTTCAACATCAAAACGTTCTCCAAACGCAACAATCATCACAGTTCATAGTTTATTTCCACACTATAATGTTAAATCGAATATATAAATCTGTCAAGTCGTGCTGATAGGGAAATTTCAAGGATGGTAACATACCTGCTATAATGTCTGTGTTATTGCAGATGTTCCTTAGTGACGACGAGAAAAGGTGGGCTATCTGTTTGATTGCCTCGCAGTTTTATGAATCGGTTATTTACATATATGATGACGTCAGTGACGGCGGAGCGATAGAGTCGTACTATCTTGGTGTGGTGGTAATTTAAAGGTTGTCCACTTCGTAGGTGAAGTTTTAAATTAAAGCACAAAGTGTAAATATACCATATAATCTTGACAATAACAATTTGAATATGCATACCGACAGTTTCGCCCTGGAGATGTGCCCTGGTCTGCGCCTCCAAGCGAAGTGACCGTTCGACAATCCCTACTTTCCAAAACGTCTCTGTCGTGCCGCCATTACAAAATAACGTCACAGCGTTTGCCCCACTAGTACATAAATCAAATGAGCAATTTTTATGAAAACGGTATCGTTATCCACGACACATGAATTAAAATATTATATCTATTCTAGTAACTGGTAGCATTATATCTATTCTATTCTCCCTATCGTACGCCGGAATGTCGCCCGTTGCGTGACGTCATTGCCTCCTGAGTCACGTCACCATAGCTAACTACTTTCTAAGACCCTGAGTAGCTGCATATACATTGTCTCATCGCAGGGTTGCAGCACATAGCAAATACGGGCAAAGAAGATGTTTTAATATAATCGGCAAAAAAAGTTATCCTGCCGGTGACGATGTTTGACATTTATTGTTATCTTGGTTAAAAAAGATAAGTGTGTATTACGTTAAAAATAAATTATGATCCCGGTAGTATAGAGTAGTTAGTAGATGCATCGGAGATGCGCTAATCACTCAGATACATAGGTAACGTATATGTCTTAAAGTCTGCAATTACACGATCTAAACTGCTTTGAAAACCACTGAACATGTGTTTTTAGTTTAACAATATTGTTAGTATCACAATTGAAGGCAGCACAAGTAGGTAGTAAAATTTGCTTTAGTTTATATTCCTGTTATAACGCGAAACGTTTTGGAACAATTCCCGCCCGGCCATAGAGGTCGAGTCGTACCTTCTAGATAATAAATAGAAGCTTCCTTTAAAATTATATCACGCGCACCCCTTTTGTTGTTGACTAGAGTTTGTCGCGTTAGACAGTAAAGAAAAAGGAAAAGGAGAGGGGGAACAAAGAATTTAATAAAATTATATAAAAATAAAGTTAAAAATATAAAGATGAAAATGAAATGATATGCGTGAGGCGAGGACAAAAGTAAACATATTAAAAAAACGCAGTCAGTCGGACAGGGCACAGCAGCAGCAGTCACTGACAGCAAGCCGGCAGCAGCAGCTGAGGAGCGGCGCCGGCTGTAGAAGCGGTGCCGATGGCAGGAATGGCGTCGACAGCAGAAGCAGACGCCGCGGCAGTAGGAGCGGCGCTGGCGGTAGAGGGTCGGCAGCCGCAGTGGAGGAGCGGCACCGGCAGTAAGAGCAGCACCGGCAGTAAGAGCGGCGTTGGTGGTAGGAGCGTCACTGGTGGTAGGAGCGTCACTGGCAGTAGGAGCGGCGCCGGAAGCCGAGACAGCGCCCGGCAACAGTACCTGCGCCACCATCAAAGGCGGCACCAGGCAGCAGAACAGCGGCAGATTTAGCACAGCACAGGTCAGCAGAAGCACAGCGTTACAGGCAGGAGGTTCAGAGGAGGTCCCCCTCTCCGCAAGGGAGAGGGTACCCCTGGGAGGGCTCTGGAGGCAAAATTACAAAATTAATGTACGTAAGTAGAAACCCGACGGAAAAGCTCAAACTGTCACTGCTCAGCGAGGGCTTCCGAAGAAACCTCGGAGAACAGCTTTTTCACGAAATTTAAATGTTTGAATAATTATAAGCAATATGAAATAACTTTATGGAGTTCGGATAATAATCCGGTAGAAAAATAGCAGGCAGTCAAGAATTTAGAAGAAAAGGTTGTCATAGAGACATAATCAACAGCGTTGTCAAAGACTGTCATAACAATGAAAATATTAATGTAATATGTAAATATATTAAATTATAGCGTTGTGTTGAGTGGCAAAATTAATACAGTGCAGCATAGGTACAGCTTCTTACGCTAAGATATCACCAAGTCGCTGAAACTTAGGCTTGAAGTTGAGCACCGTGTCTGTAGGCTGAATAATGAGTCTTGGTGTAGTAAAATGTTATCAGAACAGCGCCTCATAATACTGTAATGCGTATTATGACCTGCAGAAATGAATGATATAAATGTATGAAAATAAATAAATAAGTGTAAGTATCTGTAGGTAAATACATAACACTACTACACTAAGTCGTCTGACATCCGTTAACGGTAGGGTAATTACGTAAAGCACCATCAGTAGCAATGGGTTTAATTTTGACAGTTCAACAACATTCATTGCCTTATTTACGTTTTAGAGCAGGCAAATTTTCGAATATATGAAGCAAATGATTGGTAATTTGCTTCGAAATTATTCCAGGTAAAAGTAATGGCGCGTTACGTAATTAGGGTGCTGGTCAGCGCACCGATAACATGCATCATTTTGCCATTATTAAAAGTTTTAATAAAGTTTATTGTCCTTTTTTTGGGATGGGAAATCATTAAATGATTTCTTCCTTTCTGGGCGGAGCGGAAGGGCGTGTCAGACTATTACTGACTTGCCTGTGTGACGGCCAGGGCCATGGTTTCTTTTTTAACCAACCCGCAACCCTGACCCAGGAAGCATTGGTCTTCGTGGACCTCGTCACGATGTGCTGATATATATTTGAGGCGCACGTGAAACACAATGCGGTGTCGACTCTGGTCTGGTCCTTACTGGGCGGCGAGTTGCCCACTGCTCACAGCCCGCAGGCCCACGCCTATTAATGGTGGCCGGGAGTTCGATGTTGTCTCCCGACCAGGGCGTTTCTGAAGTTTATTGACCTTAAAATGTTATAATAAGCCCAAATGTTAAACTATTAGTTTTAAAACAAAAAATATTGTGAGAACTGTACCTTTAAAATTTTTTGGTAAAACGAATTTCATTTTCATATCTTTACTTAAAATTGTTCTGAATGTAAATTTTCACGTAGCTCAATTTTTATTATGTTTTCAAGAGTACTTTGAATAAATTTTATTTAAAATAGGAAAAATAAAATTATGGAGTATCCTTTTACAAAACTTTTCCATAAAATAAGGTGAAAAAAATGAGATGCATTTTGAAAAGGCCGTCCGAGTTAGGTTGATAATGTATTTCAACTCAAACCAACATAAACACAAAGAGAAAGAAGCGGCCCTTTCATCACAAATCATTCCTTCCCCTCTATAAGAGATCGACATGTGAAAAAGTTCTTTGTGACTCAGAATTTCAGACGCCTCAATATCTTTTCAAATTCAAATATTATTTGGCTTCATATCTTGGCTACACTTTTTCTACCAAAATTTCTATAACAAAGTCTCGTTGGTGTAATATTTGCACTGCCGTTCAGCATGAGGTCTTGAGTTATGTACAAAGTGTCATTTAGTTATTTAATGCGCTATTGCCGAACATGAAATTCTGATTTAGAAAGTGTCATTGGGTTTTCTATGTGGAATTATAGCATATATGAAATTATTTAGCAGCTCGGAGACTGGGTTTGTGCTCCGTTCGTGCCAAATAGATTCGCCCATGAAACATGGAACGAAGGCAGAACTAATTTAAGGATTTATTCACCTTGCTTATTTTCTTCTGCTTCTTCTTCTTCAGCCTATAGAGACCTTGGCAGACCGGTTCGTGATGGCAGTAATTTGATATTTTGCAGGAAAGGAGCTGCTGCCCGCTTTCCTGGTGGGAGTATCTTGCTTATCACGGTGAATTTATTATATAAATTGATGGGCAATATCTCATCTCTACCTCTATACACCTCAGTCTTGGGGTAAGCAATCCTGGACTTATAGTCCAATGTTCGGAATAACAGTTGAAGTGGGCTGTCATTTCACATGATAATAGGGGTTAACAATAACTCGGCTGACGACTGACTTGATTGATTTTGTAAGTAAAACAGAAACTTTTACACAGCACTCATATTTTTAAAACTAGACTCTTAGAAGACAAGCTAAAACAAAATTCAGAGGCTAGTCTCTTTTATATTAGATTATAGATATTTAGATATTTGCGTATTAGTCTAAAACTGAGTAAAAGCAGCATATGCATCCGCAACCCGAAGCTCGCAACGTCCCGGATTTCCTTATTGAGTATTGACTTAACTAAGAGACAGTACAACCATTGTTGCATTATATGAGCAAAGCCAGATCCATATCGAGGCATCAATTCGAATTAACGAAGCGACGATAGCATCCCATTGTTCCTCATAATTGGTCAGTGTGCATTTGACAAGTAATTACATCATGAGAACAATTTATCGGCAATTTGATCTGGTGATTAAGATATTGTATGTATGACGTATGTATTTAATTTAGCCTACAATGTTGTGTGTGGTTAAATTTAACTTGAAGGTAATTAATATAATATAAATAATAATGTAATGCAATCTGATGAATATCTGACATATTATCTCTGGTTGCTCTCTTCTGGCTAACGGCGAGTATTTGCACAGGCATAACTAAGTAGCTAGAATTATTCACGAGCAACTTGCTTTGAAATATAAATTTGTGGATTCAGAGGTACTGTATTCTAAGTATGTACCTATACGACCCAGTTCTTGAAAAAGACCATATCACGTTATACTGGAATCGGTCTATCTTTACTGACAGGATTATTGTTGCAAATAATCCTGATATAGTAATGATAGATCGATTAACGCGCTTCGCAATTATTGTCGATGTTACCATTCCACATGACAGAAATTTTGTGACAGCTGAGAAAGAGAAACAAATTAAAGTTGACATGTGGAATGGGAATTTGGCTGTCATTGTACCGAATGTCGTATCAGCCAATGCTTTGGTAGCCAAGAGCCTCGACCAACATCTATTAAGGCTCTCGTTAAGCAGTTGGATCAAGGGTCTGATACAAAAGGCTGTACTCCTCGATACGGTTCGCATCGTGAGGAGGTTCCTGTCTCTGGAGGCCTAACCACCAGTAGCTTGGACTTTGTTCCAATTCTTGATTTTTAAATGTTTTTTTATGTATTTTATATATTGAAATAGTTATTAATAAATGTACAAAACACATGAAGTAATTATTCGTACTTATTCCTATTGAAAACCTAAAACTGTAAACAAGAATTGTTTATATTATAAAATACATAATCACATATGTAATGATACTTTAAAAAATCGTTTACCGATTCAAAAACGAACAGAATAAAAAAGATCCAGTTGCAAAGTGCGTTTCGTATTGCAATAACTGACAACTAGCCGTTTGAAAATGGAATCGGACTAATGGTTCGAACGGTGAACGATTGAACGGTGTTCTTTATTTAAAAATGATTGGCAAATATTTTTTTTTTATTTTTCTCTTGGGCTCTAACTTTTGAACCATACGTTTAAAAAATTTATATGAAAAAAAAATTCAAAAATAGGACTTTATTGATAGTTTCCAGAAAAATTATTTTAAACTAAGGTTGTACAGGTGGTAGGAAATTGTACAAAATATCCAAGCATTATTTGACAAATTAACTCATTTAATGGAAATAGTTATTTTAGTTCAGTTATATTACGATGTCCACAGATATCTATTACTGGTTACCTACCTAAAAATAAACCCCTACTGACATTGAAACATGTAACTGTTGTATACGTTTTCGCTTATCACCAAGCCACTACCACAAGGTCATTTCATCCCATTCAAGCTGTGGATCAAGGAAAATTCTAATGCGATATTCTTTAATTGTCTACGATCAAGGTCACCTTGCGAGGTCATCTTTTTGAGTATTCTTCCCAACAATGGACGGGTGTCGACCTCCAAATACGTCAAATAATATCTAATGACCCGAAACAGACACGGATTTGGTTGAAAAGCGGAATTTTGTGGAACAATTCCAATTTGGCAAACGTTTCGCTATTGTGTTGAAGGCGGCTGATGCATTGTTATACAGTATAGTTGTTCATTATAATGTAAAGCGATTTATTATATTGGCAGGAAATGGGGATCATATTAAAATAAAATTCGATTTTAATGTAGGGGGAAAATATATTCACGACAACAACTGGCTCCGCTTCCCCGGTGTTTTGATTTTTATTTGTGGAATTTTAGTGGCGGCCCGGAGATTTAATTTGTGCCAGACTAATAAAAGCTTGCCTCTATGCATGTGAATTAATAACAATAGGGGAACTTTGGGCGTTGGTACTACACACGTCGCTCCCCTGCTCCCTTTTTGTTTGCCAAAACATCAATTAACTTCTCCCACTCTAGCCGGGGTGGAAGGGCGTATCAGACTTTTACTGACATCGGTGTTTGTTCATTTGCCTGTGCGTTAGGGGCCTCGGTATCTCTTCGAACAACCCGCGGCCCTGGCAGGTATTGGTCTTAGTGGACCCCCTCACTATGTGCTGACATCTCTTTGAGGCACGCAAGTCTGCAGACCTGGTCCTTACCGCAGGGACAGCAGCGGGCTGGTATGGCGGGTATGCCCTGCCACCGTCGGAGGTACCTATCGACACGCAACTTAATACCATGAATTTTCACTTGATTCTAGAGGGGGTATTTTTGAATAACAATCTTAATTAAGAATGTTAGTCACGCTATAATCAACTGAATTCCAATGAAATAAATTTGATAATCGATTACATAGATGTAAAGTCATGTTGTCAATTCATGGTAAAAGAAAGAAAGAAAAAGTATTTGTTATTTTTAATTGCATACTCAGACCTTTGAGAAAATAAAGGTATGATATTATATTAGTATTTATAAAATCAATCTCCCTATTCACAAGGCGAGTTAATCAGAAACGCGAGTTGTTCCCTCTAAACAAACAAAGAGCTTAACCAACGTCGGCTAATCTCTACAGAGATGTACCCCTATAACGCTTTTTGGCTTAAAACAATCTGAAAATTAATGATAACAATTCATGAAAACAATGAACATAACACGATGTACACAAAACAAGAAATTCCGTGCAGACAAAGTCAAGGCGTAGAAGCTTATTATTTCTTATATTTGACGACGTCAGGGACAGCGGAGCGTAAGCCGGGTCGTCACCATCTTGGTATGGTGCTAAAGACATTTTTTCGTCACCATTTCGTAGATGAAGTGTTGTTGTCAATCTTGACAATAACAATTTAAATAGGCAAACCGACAGTTTCGCCTCGGAGAAAGGCCCTGGTCCGCGCCTCCAAGCGAAGTGACTGTTCGACAATCCCCACTTGCCAAAACGACTCTGTCCACGTGCCGCCATTACAAAATAACGTCACAGCTTTTGTCCCACTACTACATAATTCAAATTGGCAACTTTTATTAAAAAGATATTGTTATCCACGACATATTATTATTATGGAAGTTTTTAGGGAAACCGATCTTAAGTAGGTATATACAATATAATCATAGTTAATGCAGAAGAAAGATCTGAAGACGGTCAAAATCGTGCCCCAAGAAGGTAACACTGGGTATGACCTTAAAATTCACATGCCTGTTATGTTGAAATTTTTATGTAACTCTTTCTCGATATAATAAACTAGCTGACCCGGCGAACTTTGTTCCGCCTTAAAGGCAATAAATATCACAAGATCACATTTTTACTTTTTCAATTAGGAACATTGTAAATAAAAAAAATAATGTTATTATTTCTAATTGAAATCAGTTCCTAATTGAAAAAGTAAAAAATCCATGATTTTTTTATTTGTCATTTATTTATTGTAGCACCTTGTGAAAGAAATTATGAATTTCTACCTGTGCTTCGTAAATTATCTAGCTGTTGATCTCTGAGATGTCGTGGTGGCCTAGTGGTTAAAACACCAGCCTCTCTTGTATGAGTGCGCGGGTTCGATTCCAGGTCAGGCAAGTATCGATGTAACTTTTCTAAAGTGATATGTACTCTCTAGGTATATCTAGCACACCAATGACTGAAGGTGAAGGCAAACATCTTGAGGAAACCTGGACTTTATACATCTGAAATCGCCACCCCGCATTGAGCAAGCGTGGTGATTACGCTTAATCATTCTCTGCATGAGAGGAGACCTGTGCCCAGCAGTGGGACGATAAAAAGATTGATGATGGTGATGATGATCTCTGAAGTTTGTTCGCCGATTTCTCATTGTCAACGGAGCAGTTTCACGGACTGCCGCCTCCCTTTACTCTTCTAAGTGAGAAGAACGAAGTCGAGTCATACTAAGGCGGCGCTCTTCACGTGCAATTTCTTGCTCTTCTTCACTGCTTTCATTCAGAATGTTTCGATTTACTCTTGCACTACGCCATTGTCGAGAAAGATTTGATGGTCTTGGTTGGTTGGCGGCATGGTATTTTTATTAATGATAAATGGCACAGCAATACAATATTAGAAATTTTGAAGTTGAAGTTGGCTTTGTGGTTTTATATTAGAAACTTTAAACCAGCAGAGAGTATTTATATTCTTTGCTTTAAACAATTGCTTCAACCGGTTAGACTTTTTTTTTAAATATGCTCAGCTGTCATTTGCTTTTCGGTAATTTTTGGTATATGAATCGCTGACTTACATTTTGAATGAGTTGGTTTGTTATTCCATGTCAGATGCGTTTTGTTATACCACGTCTTATATCACGTCACATGGGATTTGGGAACGACGGATACGGGTTCTTAGCTACCTCCCACCAATATTCAGCCAAATCGGTTCAGCCGTTCTTGAGTTTATATATAAATAGTGAATAAGCAACTGAATCGATTCCAATAATTTTGACACCATGTTATATTTTGTCCCAAATACATTTAGAAATCGTTACAGTGTAGTTACCGAGTGCGTCACGCAGCTTACGATACATCATAGTAATTCGCGGGCGCAACAGCTGACGCTAGAGGTCAACGCACCGCGCTCGCTCGCCCGCGGATCTTTGACCATATTTATGTTGGGACAACCACGTAAAATAGCAAGCTTATAACTTTGTGGTTTTTCATTATATCTTTTTGAATTTTTTTACTTAAAAATACTGGACACGTGTTTCCTACTTTGTGGAGGTGCAAGGTACCAGGGTAGCACAAAAGTGTAGGAGAAGTCGAAACAATAAACCTTATTTATATTCATCATTATCAAATCATCATAATACATGAAAGAAGGTTTCTTGTGCATAGTTTGTTGGCGTGCAATGTACCAGGGTAGCACAAAGGTGTAGGAGAAATCGAAACAATAAAAAAGCTCATTCATCATTATCAAATCATCATAATACATGAAAGAGGTTTTATTGTACATAGTTTGTGGACGTGCAATGTACCAGGGTAGCATAAAAGTGTGGGAGAAGTCGAAACAAAGAAGCTCATTTATTCCCACAGGAACGAAAGGGGGCGGCATAGAAAGTATCCTATGTCCTTCTCCCAGTTCTTAGCTACCTCCTTAGCAATTTTCAGCCAAATTGGTTCAGCCGTTCTTCAGTTATAAATGATGTAACTAACACGACTTTCTTTTATATATATAATATATAGATTAGAAATCAATGATCACGGCTTTCATTTCTATGACATTTGTTATTTATCATCAATAGTCTGAAACCAGACTTTTTTTTTTAATAATTATAAACTAGCGCTTGACCGCAATCCCGCCTGATGGTAAGCGGTGATGCGATTGTTGATGGTAAAGCGCGCTAGTTTATTAAGAACCTATTCACTAAAATTGAGCGAATAGGAAGGAAGACGGCAGTTGAGCGAGGTGATGCAATGTTAAACCCAACAACACGAACAACGATGCAGCGCCAAAGGGAGATTGTACTAAAGGCCCACCACGACCAAACTCCCAACACAACAACATTAGGCGCATCGTACCCGGCACACATCGCAACACAACTGCTCAGACCCGTCCTCCGTACGGCTTCACCAGACATCATGCCGGAACACGACAAATCGCTTGGCGGCAAGGCTTTGTCTGGTGGGTGGTAACTTCTGCCGGCGGCCGGTGTTATGGCCTACCACCGAGAAAAGTCTTACCACGAGGTACAGTATTATTCAGTAACAGGGTTGCGGAAGTCAGACAGGTAGTTATCCTGCATAAAATACAGGTGTTTAAAGGCATCCGGTGATACTGGAAACCCACTGCAAAATATTTTGACAAAGGCAAAACAGATGATGATGTTGATAACAAATTCGAAATATAGCCCATGGTTACCATTTTGTGCCATTTTGGTTGAATGAATTTGGATGAAAGGCATACGTATAGGGTATAGGCATTGCTTAGGTAGGACACACTAGGACTCTCTCCGACAATTACACTTGCGAAGCCGCAGGCTAATCCAGTATTTTCATAAAGGAATTTCTTAGTAGTTGCCTAGTCTGGATTTGTGCCTTGTAGATGCAAGCTTGAGGCTTACTGATTACATGTGGCTACCCCACATAAGATTAGTGAGCTTATTTACAAGGCAACTCTACACAAACCTTTTGGAGAACACAGTCATATCTGAACATATTTTAGGACTTTGTGGTCCCCAACCATAGAAAGGCGCTGAAGCTAAATTATTGGGGGCCCTAATAATTTAAAAACAATAAGTTAAACATGATGAAATTAGGCACCAATTCTTACTGTTTGCAGTATGCAAGTGCAGCCAAGAATGAAAAAAACAGTGGTTATATTATTTATCATCATCATCATTAACCTTTCTATTATCCCACTGCTGGGCACAGGTCTCCTCTCATACAGAGAAGGATTGAGCGTAATCACCACGCTTGCTCAATGCGAGTTGGCGATTTCAGACTTTAAAGTCCAGGTTTCCTCAAGATGTTTTAATTCACCTTCAGTCATTGGTGTCCAAGATATACTTAGAAAGTACATATAACTTTAGAAAAGTTACATTGGTACTTGCCTGACCTGGAACTTGCCTGTTTTAACCACTAGGCCACCACGTGGTTATATTAAAAAAAAAAATATATATGTCGCAGACAGCGACGGCAGAGCGGTAGGGTCGACATCATCTTGGTGTGGTGGTACAGGTTCCGTTTCGTAGGTGAGTTTTGAATTGAAGCACGATGTGTAGATATACCCTCCAATCTTCATAATAACAATTTGAATAGGCAAACCGACAGTTTCGGTTCAGAGATGTGCCTTGGTCCGCGTCTCGATGCAAAGTCACCGTTCGACGAACCCCACTTTCCAAAGCGACTCTGTCCATGTGCCGCCATCATAAAATGCCGTCACAAGCGTTCGCCCCTCTACTACGTAAATCAAATTAGCAACTTCTATTAAAATTATATCGACGATCTCCGACACGGCCAGCCTGACTAGTTGCACGTCCTCGTGCATCATCTTCATCATCATCATCATCATCCCAGCGCCAATCCCAGTCGCATCCGAAGCTCCCTCAGCCCCGGAGTCCAGGATCCGGTTCACCAGTACAACCGCCGATTCCGGCCAAACTTCGATATTTCCCGTTGCACGTCCTCGTGCATGTCTGTAACAAATTTAAAAAAGGCACAGAAAACCGACTCGGCCAACCTGACAGTCACACGTCACGTTTAATTACTATGACTATTAGAGAACCAAACCAACTTAATCATTTTAACAACTTAAACGCAAAAGCTTCCTTCAAGCTATTTATTTAATTATCAAATTCCAAAAAGAAAATACAAAAGGTTCCTCCAAGCCTCATAATTATCAAATCAAAATCATAATCTTCAATAAGAAAACACACCATGGTTCGCTACCAGAGTAGCTAGTGACAACTTATAGTTGACACCCTTATCGTCATCACCTCTTGTGATACGACCAACTCTTAGAGTCCACGACTCCCAGGTCAACACATGACCGTACAACTAATAGTCTCCTCCGAGACCCAGGTCCCCGCCACATCACTAGCTGCCCATCGCCCCCTGAACAACTCCTCACTGAGTTGCAGTTACGACTACAGACTAGTGCATGCAGTGCGACCATATCTACCAGAGTCCCCGCCACATCACTAGCTGCCCATCGCCCCCTGAACAACTCCTCACTGAGTTGCAGTTACGACTACAGACTAGTGCATGCAGTGCGACCATATCTACCAAAGTCCCCGCCACATCACTAGCTGCCCATCGCGCCCTGAACAACTCCTCACTGAGTTGCAGTTACGACTACAGCCTAGTGCATGCAGTGCGACCATACCTACTAGTGTGCCCGCCACACCACTAGCTGCCCATCGCGCTCTGAACAACCCCTCATTGGGTTGCAGTTACGACTACAGACTAGTGCGTGCAGCGCGACCACACCTACTAGTGTCCCCGCCACACCACTAGCTGCCCATCGCGCTCTGAACAACCTCTCACTGGGTTGCAGTTACGACTACAGACTAGTGCGAGCAGCGCGACCACTCAGCCATGATACGTGTTCTATTTGCTGGCGGAGGCACCCTCCTCACCATCTTCTACATTTTGAAAATCTAACTCAGCAGACATTACTTGGAGAAGTCTTTCATATACGATCGTGGGGGTACTTATAAGTTCTGTTTCCAATCAACGATTTCAATAGGTAACGATCGCCATTATCGCCATTAAACAACTCACCAATATTAAATTTCATTACTTCAGCTCATTTCTATCAAATTAACATTTTTCGTAAATAGCACTAATTTCTATCAAATTAACGTTTTTCATAAATAGCACTCATTTCTATGTTCGTTACCGCTTGTTCTCTTGAGAAGATTTAATAGTCTAGCCACACATACTATCATAAGCTCAAGTGAACTCGTAACTATAGGCCACAGTGAACTTTAGTTTCGAAATAAAGACAAACCAGACATCATAATTATAAAACCCTGATTTAAAATTTCTCAGCCCATTATAACAAAGAATACGGGTAGTACAAAAAATAAAGTTTGCAAATAACTCTTATTATCATGTCGCAAAGAAATGGTTCAGTACACAATGCTGGTACTACCCATACCCTGTATACGTATTATCGCGTGTGTACGTATACCAATGAAATTACAAATACCTTGACAAGAGAACATTCAGCACCGAAATCAAAATAAAAATAGTACGACTCACCGGATTATGGCAATTTCTCGCAAACACCTGCCACTTGGCAGTTGTCAACCGTTGCACACCAGATATCTCTGAGCTCTCATAAAATCCCATTACGTTACCACAAACATTTTGGGTATTTTGAAACCTTCTCATCGCCTGCAGAGTAGATGCTGTCCTGAAATCTTCTCATCGCCTGCAGAGTAGAGGCTCAAGTCTTGAAAACTTGGGCGTTCCGCAAAGCGCACGCAGCCCCGGCCGCGCCGCACGCAGCTCCAGCAACGCCACACGCCGTTGATGCGATTCACCAAGCAGCTAGAAGCGCGCTCCGCAAGCACACCCTGCATGTTCCGCAAGCGCACCTCGCTCGCCAAGCAACAGCCAGCACTGTCGCGCGCCATGCAACAGCCAGCACTGTCGCGCGCCAAGCAACAGCCAGCACTGTCGCGCGCCAAGCAACAGCCAGCACTGTCGCGCGCCAAGCAACACCCAGCACTGTCGCGCGCCAAGCAACAGCCAGCACTGTCGCGCGCCAAGCAACAGCCAGCACTGTCGTGCGCCAAGCAACAGCCAGCACTGTCGCGCGCCAAGCAGCAGCCAGCACTTGCACGCCTGCAGCGCACACCTGCAGCGCACACCTGCAGCGCACACCTGCAGCGCACTCCTGCAGCGCACTCCTGCAGCGCACTCCTGCAGCGCACTCCTGCAGCGCACTCCTACAGCGCACTCCTGCAGTGCACTCCTGCAGCGCACTCCTGCAGCGCACTCCTGCAGCGCACTCCTGCAGCGCACGATCACGCGGAGCGATCTCTTCTGCGTCAGCAATTGAGCGCACCTCGTAACGTGACGTTCACTTCCAGCCTCACTGCCAGTACATCCAGCATTTACAGAAGGTCATACAAAGGCAATGAACAACCACGACACAAGTAATCACACAAGTAGGTACTATAAAAATATTGGCAGAAAGTGACTGTTATTCTGTTCCTGGATTTATAACGAGATTGTGAGCAGTGTAGTTCTTCATCCCACTTCTGATGTCGCAGACAGCGACGGCAGAGCGGTAGGGTCGACATCATCTTGGTGTGGTGGTACAGGTTCCGTTTCGTAGGTGAGTTTTGAATTGAAGCACGATGTGTAGATATACCCTCCAATCTTCATAATAACAATTTAAATAGGCAAACCGACAGTTTCGGTTCAGAGATGTGCCTTGGTCCGCGTCTCGATGCAAAGTCACCGTTCGACGAACCCCACTTTCCAAAGCGACTCTGTCCATGTGCCGCCATCATAAAATGCCGTCACAAGCGTTCGCCCCTCTACTACGTAAATGAAATTAGCAACTTCTATTAAAATTATATCGACGATCTCCGACATATATAATTAATTTTGTAAAATCAGTTAGGTGCGTAAAGCACATCCGTAATAATGGCGAAAAGAGGAGGCTTATCCAGTAGTGGACTTCTATAAGTTGCTGACGACGATGATGCCGAAAAAATAACAATGATCTAGATTTCATAGTGCAGAACAAAAGATAATAAACATAAAATAACGCATATCGATGCACGTTTCTTTTTCTATTTCCTCCACTTTTAAGAAACTCTTAAGTTTTCATTTAGGTTCATTATAAATCTTCATACAGAAGGTATTCGTGTAATTATGCGGAGAGCAGTAAAACCTAATGTACACAGGTAAATGCAAACTAAGAATGAAAATTCTTTACATTGTTATTAAAAGCACGTACCAGCACTAAACCGCACCATTAGAGTACCGATAGAAAAAAAATGACAAAGATTTCGAACAAAGAAATTAATTTTGACTGAGTTTCAAATTATTGCTATAATATGATCGAATTGAGCAAACAGGTTATAAGCGGAAGCATACGGACTCTGATAAAGGATATTTTGTTTAAAGAGTATTTTGATTTGTAGCCTCTTTGGTGTCCCACTGCTGGGCAAAGGCCGTGTTGGCCCTACGAACATTACCGCGACGATAATGACATCCCTTAGACATCTTGTGAGTGACAGGTGTATGCTGGACATTTATGCAATTGTTTTGTAATCTAATATGTAAAGAAAACCCTGTCCGATCCGTGAAGGTATTGTTAGGTATCGATAACTGATTCTACTAATGCCTACAAAGTAGTGCTAAATTTAGAAAAATAAACCCCTAAAAAATAAATATTATTTCGCAAAAGGAGGTAAATTAATACATGTGCGGTAGGCAATACAGGCGCGGGCGAAGGGGGCAGGGCACGCGCCACGTGGTGGTATCGCTATCCGCTCATAATAATACCGTCAAAATTAAAAAAAAACACCAAATTTTGGGGAAGTTTATATAAAATTTCATATTTTCTTTGGTCATGTCTTTACCTAACCTTTATTATCCGTATGGGTCAGATCGGGTTTTTTTTACGTATTGTGTATTGTAAAATTGTATACATACATACATGAAGAAAACCTTCTTACGGAAGGAAGAAGAAACAACATAAGGGCACCTACCTACTACGATACTTACATAAGTACTCTTTGCTTCGTTTATGCTTAATAGGGCGGCGTTCATTCTAATTGACCATGTGCTAAAAGAACCTTGCGTACTAACAAGCCGTTCTTTTACAACTGGGATAAACATGGAGAGTTTAATATTAAGGTACATATGTACAAACACATCAAGCTACTACAGGTTCAATCAATCGTGAAGTCAAGTCTTTATTAGATTTTCAACTTCATCGTTAAAGCATTAAGGCTCATGATTGATTAGGAATATTTGGCAGTTTCAGTTAGCTTGACCTGTTGTCATCCATACATGATGAAAATCGATCGAAATTTCTTGGGTAGTTGGAAGACTAATATTAACTCATAGTAATTGTTGTGGACAGATAATACAAGAAGATTTACTTAAAGATAACTCATAGCACGAATACCAGACACAACGTTCTCCAAATCCAATTATTTTTTAATTCACTACCTGACATACTATTAGTTGTAATGGCTTTTATTTGACAGTTCAACAACACTCATTGTGTCATTTACGTGCTTAAACAGACAAATATTTCGGACATACATACAAATGATTAGCAATATAGTTCAGGTAGTTATATGGCTTGTTTGGCAAAAGAAGGTCATTATTTTGGTTAAGATAACGTTACCACCCATCAGATAAAGTCTTGCCGCCAAGCGATTCGTCGTGTTCCGGCATGATGTCTGGTGAAACCCTATGGAGGACGGGGCTGAGAAGTTGTGTTGCGATGTGTGCCGGTTATGATGCGCTAAATGTTGTTGTGTCGGGAGTTTGGTGGTGGAGGATCTCCAGATCAATTTCCCTATGGCGCAGCATCGTTGATCGTGTTGTTGAGTTTAACATTGCATCACCTCGCTCAACTGCCGTCTCCCTTCCTATTCTCTAAGTTTTTTTAGTAAATAGGCTAAATAAACTAGCGCGCTGTACCATCAACGATTGCATCACTGCTTACCATCAGGCAGGATTGCGGCCAAGCACTAGTTTATAATTATTAAAAAAAAAAATAGAAAACTCTCTATTTTTCTCCAAATGGTGGAATGAATTAATAATCGCTGGCAAGTAGGTTCGTATGGATGGCGGTGCTTACTAACCGATTTTTTAAAGATAATAATAAATTTGAAGAAATGCACAATGGATGCATAAATTAATGAAATAATTAAAATCTAAAATGAGCTTGTTTTATTGACTTGTAGTTGGTGTTGAGGTTAGATGTTGTGAAGGATATAATAGTCTGTGGTCAATGGGCAAGATGTTTAAACTTTGAAGGAAGGGAGGCTGTAGTCTTTTTTGGAAGAGAAGTTTTGTTTTTTTTATCCTCTGATCGGAATGAATAATTATAATATAATGAATGTTGCGTGAGAGGCAGGGAATCTGTGCTAAAATGAAAACTAGTGTTTCAGATTGGACCACGATGTGTACGTATAATGTCAATTTTACTCATAGCGTCATGCGGTGTAAAACATGTACATTGGGAAGCTCGTATGGTCTTTTCTTTTTGAAGGCTGCGTATAGGTCTATTGATAGTTTGCAACATTGAGGTGAATCAACAGGCTGTTGAAACAGGTACAAGCAAAATCTATAAGGATCACACAGACTGGAGATGCTGTCTGCCGAGTGTAAGTGGTAACCTAAATCTTCTTATGAACTGGTAAACCATAGTGTCAGACACGTGTGCGCCTAGTATTTATTATAATTCTTGAGAAGACTAAATCCCAATTTGTTTTATTCTAATCAAGACGAATCGAATTCTCCGATTCCTCGACTCTGCAGGCTTGTAAACAAATACAGTGACATGGTTGACTTCAATTTTGACTCGCTTTGTAGTATCCGTAAAGTTATTGCTAACAGTTAACTACAAATGTAAACTTCTTTGTTTCACCTTTAATTAGATACCTACTATGAAAAATACTAAATAATAAAAAAAAAAATTGTCTACTAAGATGTCGAATTTACCTGTAAGTGTTTGTTATATTTAACTATTATTAAAACATGTTTATCATTGTGAGAATCAATATAATCAAACGTTGGTAAATCTAAATAAATAAATAAGGTCTCATGGGCAACATACCCAAGACAGTGTTCCGGTGAGCCAAGCCGCTGGTAACTGACCCTATGGTTATTACACCTTTAGTGCTGTTCATATTATATTTATGGCTTCTGAGTTGCTGTCATTGACAAGTCTATAAAAATCATTGTGATCTTTTTCTTGACAAGATTGGATTATATTACTGCTCTCAGGGGTAATATACACTAACTGTGAAAATACTGAATACAATATAACTGTGACATTACTGAATTCGATCCCCGCGCAGTGCAAATATTTGTATGCATAAATATGAATATTTGCACTCGTCTGGTTCTGCCTCGGAAAGCACGTTAAGCCGTTGGTCTAATGGCCGTCGTTATGGGTTGTTGGAACTCTCAAAAGTCCTACAATTGGTCTAACTGCAACGCTTCGATGTCGCTTTCGGGTTGAGGAGGTCAGACGGTAGTCACTTCAGGTAAAATATCGAAGTTTAGCCAAAACTCAGCAGTTGGACTGGTAAAACGGACCCCAGACTCTAAAGCTTAAAAGCTTCGGATGCGTCTGGGATTAACGCTGAGATGATGATGATGAAGCTAGACCACATTCGCGATTCCGCTTGATCGTAAGTACTTTGTGATGCAATCGTTGATGGTAAAGCGCACTTGTTTATTAAGAGCCTACTCTAGCCTTGAAAACATTTAAACTGTCATCAGACGAGAATACCATCCCAGTCAACTTGTACTAGTCTTTCAATGTACGTGGTATAGTATACGAGGTGAAACGCTTCGGCCGGATCATAGCGGTGTCAATAACGTGAGGATGGAACAGTGACAGCGGAATTAACCCATATAATTCCTGCCTACACTCTCCAAAATGCATTCTATATTACTGCTGTGGAGGCATGAGGAACAGGATGTAAAGTTCCCTCATCCTCCATAGAAAAAAGAGGATCCTCTGACCAGACGGGTGTTATGTCTGGTGGGCACTTGCCCAACGGTTGAAGTTTGGAAGCTGTGTGTATGCTAATTGCACGGTAAACTCTGCTTGCAAGATGTAGAATTCGTGTGACGTCAGTATGAAGCGTTGTTTTATTTGTGGCAGAGCTTCAACATCATCAACCTTTTTATCGTCCCACTGCTGGGCACAGGTCTCCTCTCATACAGAGAAGGATTGAGCCTAATCACCACGCTTGCTCAATGCGGGTTGGCGATTTCAGACTTAAAGTCCAGGTTTCCTCAAGATGTTTTCCTTCACCTTCAGTCATTGGTGCCCAAGATATACTTAGAAAGTACATATAACTTTAGAAAAGTTACATTGGTACTTGCCTGACCTGGAATCGAACCCGCGCACTCTTACTTGAGAGGCTGGTGTTTTAAGCAGTAGGCCACCACAACTGATCACTGACCAGATCACTGGGCAGAGCTTCACTGCGTTTTGATCAAAAAGTTATTTGTTGTTCAAAACGTTGTTGTTGCGAGCAGTATTTCGCAAAATGGTCTAATTTATTTATTTCTATAGCAATTCATGAACATTCGATATATCTATACTAATATACAAAGCTGAAGAATTTGTTTGTTTGAACGCGTTTATCTCAGGAACTACTGGTCCGATTTGAAAAATTCTTTTTGATTGGATAGCCCATTAATCCAGGAAGGTTTTAGGCTATATCACATTATGCTGCGACCAATACGAGCGGAGCATAACTAACTCCACGCGAACGAAGTCTCTGGCGGCCGCTAGTTAAAAATATTTCTCAAAAAGCACCTTCAAGTATTTTGCATTGAATTCAGTTTGTGAAAATTGTCATGTCTCCTTTCCTTCGATGTTCATGTTTCTCACCACAGTCTCGTTAACAGGACGAGCGAGCATTAATCAGGCACCCGTTTGTGTTCAGTCTACGTTTTTACACATTATTCATAGTCTGATTTCGGTCTCATCTGTTATTTGAAGGGATCTATAAGTCATCCTGACTCTGTTGTTATGGGTAGACTTTTAGTTCTAGAGATTTCTTATTTTTTTTTTAATGTTATAATCATTTGGGATTATTTTTCCTGAACATTTATGAAAATCCTTATTAGAAGGTAATTATTTTCATTTTTAGGTTCTTTTTTTAAGACAAAGGTAGTATAGTAGATTTATATTCGTTTTACGTTAGAAATAATTACGTCAGTGCTTGCAAGTGTTCTAATTTTAGTGTATTTTTTATTTTAGTGGTTTTAGTGAGGTTTGGTGTGTAACTCCTCCGACTATTTCAACACGAAACACACATCTGTTTTTGAAAGCCTCCTCGATACGATGCCGGCTCACCAGTATTCATGTCCGATAATTGTTGATGTTCAATAGTTGGCAGACGCAAGAGGTATTGATTTTGAACTGTATATTGAGAGTTACAATCTGTTCGGGAACAATATATGAACATATTTGAATAACATAAGTTCGATATTGCTTTTTGTTGTTTGAATAATATTGCAATGTTGTTGGGTTGTATTTATTGGTGTTTGGCGAGCAATTACGCTATTGTTAGCATGTAATATGGCACTAGTTTACGAGATATAGTTGAAGGTAGACTCCCATGCCTTATGCACTTAACTTTGTGTAATTTATTTAATCACAACTCATTAAATATCCAATTTAACTACCAAATATGTTCTCTCTACTAGACATAGAATATACCCCCGCCGTCCCCATGTTCCACACAAATCTGTCTAAGATCACCGGAATCAATAAAAGTTGTATTTTTCAACTTGTAAAATATTCGCGTAGGTTGCATGTGAAAGCCTTGAAACCTCGATGAACACTGTCTTTCTACTTCATCATATTCATGTGATTCCTACGCTGGGAACTTTACGCCGATACTACAGGCTTTGAAGACTGTTTTAACCACATATGGGGCGCCAATTAGCTTTTTTGCATGTCTCTCCATTAAATTTAAAGTTGCTAAGTGACATTTTGCAGCACAAGCAAACATGTTGCTGCAGTATTCCATACACGGACCTGTGCTTTGTATAACATTAGCTGTCCCGATGTGAAGTACCGCCGGACCTTTGAAATTACGCTAAGTTTCCTGGCAGACGTCTTGGGTTGGAATAAATGATCCGCCCAAAGTTTAGATTTGATGTAATCTCAAATCTCAAAAGCTGAAGGCGGTCTGGCACTCCAATACATAAAACCAAGGTGAACGGGCTTCTTTTGGCGGTGAACAGACACACCTATGTTTTGGCGGCGTTGAATGCCACAAGATTGGTTTGCCCTATTTAGAGACTGCGTGAAGTGCGACATTTGTACGCTCTACCATAGCCTCTCGTTCAGACCGGACTCACATAAACACCAAAGACATTACAGCCTCCGTGGCGTAGCGGTAGCGAACGCCGCAGCTGCGCAAGGAGGCGCGGGTTCGATCCCCGCGTAGTGTAAATATTTCTATGCTTGAATATAACTATTTGCACTGGTCCGGTCGTGTCTCGGAAAGCACGTTAAGCCGTTGGTCCCGGTTGCCATAGGAACATCTAATGGCAGTCGTTACGGTTTGTTGGAGTCCTCAAAAGTCCTACAATTGATCTAATTGCAATGCTTCGATATCGCCTTCGGGTTGTGGAGGTCAGACGGCAGTCGCTTCACGGAAAATGTTGGAGTTTCGCCAAAATCAGCAATTAGACTGGTAAAGCGGACCCCAGACTCGAAGCTGAAAAAAGCTTCGGATGTGACTGGGATTAACGCTGAGATGATGATTGAAGCGGCCCCGGGCTCCAATGCGAAAGCTACGATGATTATGATGATCACATTTCCTTGCGATTTTTACTAATATTAACTGTCGTGTATTTTGTGTTTGATTATAGTTCTTTTGTAGATTTAAAACAAAATTAATAAATGTGTACTGGCTCAGTGTATCTTCTCTTTTATTTCGCTAATTATGGGTAGGTAAATATACTTCGCCATTCATCATCATCATCATAAACCTTTTTATCGTCCCACTGCTGGGCCGCTCCTCTCTCATACAGAGTAGGATTGAGCGTAATCACTACGCTTTCTCAATGCGGGTTTGCGATTTCATATTTAAAGTTCAGGTTTCCTCAAGATGTTTTCCTTCACTTTTTTAATTTCATTGGTGTCCAATATATACATACTTCGAAAGTACATATAAGTTAGAAAAGTTACATTGTTACTTGCATGACCGGGAATCGAACCCGCACACTCATACTTGAGAGGCTGGTGTTTTAACCACTAGGCCACCACGACTAATAGACAGTTAATGGTCTTCAAAATACTGACCGCAAACCATCAACAAATACAAGATCTAAACAATACAGTCAAATGACTCTTTTATATCGCTAGTTATGGGTAGGTAAATATATTTTGTCATTGTTGGAATATTATTATTTGCTGATGACACATTATTTAATTGAGAGGGAGTAGGTACTAATCCATCAGGCAGGGCCAGTGTGGGTTGATAAACATCACAAGCCTTCGAAATGTTGGCTCTAGGAAATGTCGGTTTCCTTACGATATTTTACTTCACCGTCTGATTTCGATCCTCCTACAACTCATAAGTCGCGGCTGACCCTGATTCCATATTAATTAATCCTATCTGAAACTGATATATTTAAGCCATCGTTTAAACCATTATTTCCTTTCTGTTCAAGTCTACAAACCGCCGCAGTAAATCCTACCTGCGTGCATACACGAATGGTATCATCTTTCTTCCCTAATGTCCCACATTGAATTCAGAGATTATGTACTAACATTTTGACAGGAGCACTAAGCTAAAAATTTTGTAGCCTAATGGCATCATTTCAGCCGAAAGACGTCCACTGCTGGACATAGGCCTCCCCCGAGGTTCTCCACGACGACCGGTCCTGCGCTTCCCGCATCCAGCGGTTTCCGGTCATCGGTCCACCTTGTCGAGGGCCTACCCACGCTGCGTCTTCCGGTGCATGGTCGCCACTCAAGAACCCGTCGGCCCCATCGGGCATCAGTCCTACGGGCAATGTGCCCAACCCATTGCCACTTTAGTGTTGCGATTCTTCGGGCTATGTCGGTTACTCTCGTTCTTCTGCGGATCTCCTCATTCCTGATTCGATCGCCCAGTGAAAACCCAAACATAGCGCTCTCCATTGCCCTTTGGGTGACTTTGAGCCTTCTTATAAGGTCCATTGTTACCGATCACGTCATGTCGACAAATGAAACTGCGATTCTATAATCATCTTACCGTGAAAATTTTGGTGAAGTGATTGTGGAGTGACTCACAGCCTCCGTGGCGTAGCGGTAGCGGCAGCGAACGTGGCCTCTGCGCAAGAAGGTACGGCTTCCATCCCCGTGCAGTGCAAATATTTGTATGCATGAATATAAATATTTGCACTGCTCTGGTTGTGCCTCGAAAAGCACGTTAAGCCGTTGGTCCCGGTTGCCATACGATGTCTAATAGCAGCCGTTATGGGTTGTTGGAGCCCTCAAAAGGCCAACAATTGTTCTAATTGCAATGCTTCAATATCTCGTTCGGGTTGTGGAAGTCGCTTCAAGTAAAAAATCGAGTGGTAGAAGCGGACCCCAGACTCCAAAGCTGAAAAAGCTTCGGATGCGACTGGGATTAACGCTGAGATGATGATGATGATGAGTGTGGAGTGGCGGCCATGTACCAGAAGACGCAGAGTAGGGAGGCCCTCAACAAGGTGGACAGATGACCTGGTGTAGGTCGCGGAAAGCCGATGGATGCCGGCAGCACAAGACTGGTCATCTTACTAAACCGTGGTAGGGGGGGGGGGGGGGGGATGAAGAGCGTAGCCCACCATGCTCTTCGTTGACAACTAAAGCTAATGATTGATAATATTGATAGCTCACTCTAAGTTCATTTCACCTAACTTTTCACGGAGAGATTTTTACAGAATCGATCAGATGTATTACCAGGACGTTAATTTTTTTTTATAGCACCCACGCATTCCCAGTTTACATAGCATATTTTTTTAAATCATGAAAAAATCGACGAAAAATTCCACCACTGGGGGATCAGAATCATGTACTGGATCCATGGTACTCGTTTGTGCGTCGATGTCAGATATGATGATGATGATATGATACACCCTTTATATGCTGGTGGTGGTTGATGGGATGGTGGTAGTAGTGTGTAATCGTACAGTCACAGTTATCAAGAAGTATGTTAGTAATTTGTAATTGAGCCTATTACTCATATCTATCTATCTATCTATATATATAAAAATGAAACCCGTTTCGCGTTGTCATGGCATCACGTGTGAACGGCTGAACCGATTTCGATAATTCTTTTTTTTAAATGTTTGTGGAAGTCCAAGGATGGTTCTTATGGAAAAAAATATTAAGAAAATCTTTCAGAAATATTGAAAAGTATGCATTTAATTTTGCATATTTTAAAAAACGCGCGTTACGAATGTCAATTTTTTTTTTTAATACGAATGTCAACGTCATTCACAGCCATAGACTATATTAAAAGAGCATCGTTTGTTCGGAAACGTGGTTACTTAATTAAGTTTGTTCGGAAACGTGGTTACTTAATTAAATTCTATTGCACTATTTTATAATTTTTTGAAAATAATACAAATAGTAAACCTATACAAATTTCGCATATCCTATTTAGTAATCTGTGGTAGTATCTGTTTCCCTAACTTGACATTGGCGTCATTGGCGAATGGCTGAACAGCCAAGCCAGTTAAAAAAAAAAAAAAAAAAAACTGTGGTAATCTGTGGCATCACATCCATAACCGCTTTCTAAGTTTTTGATAAAGTTTGTTTTGTTATAAAGACTAAGAAGTTTTTTGTTTGTTAATAAGTGTTTGTTAATTACGGTAAGTTGACAGCTTCATATCGATTTTTGGTAACTTTTGGTGACTACATAATATTACAATTTGGTTATACAGAAAATATATGAGAGCTTTTTATTTTCAGTTTTTAACAATGCCACCAACCAGACGTACAAATTTAGGCCGCAGAACTCGAAATACGGCAAGTCAAAGAAATCTACGAGCAAATCAAACTGATGAGCAACGCGAAGCACGAAATGAACTTCAACGGAATCGAAATCAACATGGGAATGTTGTGTTTAATCCCCACAGAGCTGCATTCAGTTATAATGTGGCAATTGATTACAGTTTAGAGCGAATTGTTGCTATTGGACTAATGAATATTGTGTGTCCACATTGCAAGGCATTGAAATTCAACAATGAAGGCCCTGGATTGTGTTGCGCCAGCGGCCAAGTCAAATTGACGCCATTGGTACCGCCACCAGAGCCATTACATTCATTGGTTTCCGGAAATAGGCCAGATTCCAATCACTTTTTGACTCATATCCAGCAATATAATAATTGCTTTCAAATGACATCATTTGGCGCAACAAAAGTTATTCGAGACAATTTTATGCCTACTTTCAAGGTAAGTAAGCACAATAATGGCAAACAATTTTATTTAGTTTTACAACCATGTAGCTGGTGCAAAATATGTTGAGCCAGTGTTGTGTACATTTGTTTATTATAAACAATTTGCTATACAATTACCTAAATACATTTTTATATTCTTGCAGATTCAGGGTCAAATATATCACCGAACAGGTTTCTTATTGCCAATGCCCGATAACGACTATACATTTTTGCAAATATATTTTATGGGCAATTCAGCAAGAGAAGTCGATCAGCGTTGCGCACACAACAACTCAGTGAAAAGATCCATTGTGGAACAACTTCAAATATTTTTCCATCAACATAATGAATTAATTGCATTATTCAGAACTGCATTAGACCGCATGCCATCAGATAATCACAAAATTGTCATCCGAGCCGATAAGGCGCCTGCAGGACAACATGCTGGACGTTTTAATGCGCCAACAATTGATGAAGTGGCTATTGTCATTGTGGGTGAAAATTTAGATAACCGAGACATTGTTTTACATCGGCGGAACAATCAACTTCAGCGCGTGTCTGAAACACATCGATCATATGATGCCTTACAATATCCTATCCTATTTTGGCAAGGTGAAGACGGCTATCATTTTTCAATGAAGATGATAAATCCAGTTACAGGTAAATTATTAACAATATATATGTTTACTACATTAAAATATAGATATGTATACTAACTTAAAATTTATATTATTATAACACAAAAAAATTGTTTACAGGTGCTGAAACAAACAAAAAAGTTAGTTCAATGAATTATTATTCATACAGACTGATGGTTCGGGAAAATGAGGACAATCACATCTTAAAATGTCGGCGTCTATTTCACCAATATGCTGTGGATATGTATGTGAAAGTTGAAACTGAACGATTGACATTTATCAGGTTGAACCAGGCAAAACTCCGTTCCGAGGAATACATTCATCTTCGGGATGCCATTACTGCTGATGGAAATGCACAGAATGTTGGCAGAACAACTATTCTCCCTGCAACATACGTCGGAAGTCCGCGACATATGCATGAATATGCTCAAGATGCTATGTCCTATGTACGACATTATGGCACACCAGATTTGTTTATCACGTTCACATGCAATCCAAAGTGGACAGAAATTCAACAAGAATTATTTCCTGGCCAATCACCCATTGATCGCCACGATATCACTGCAAGGGTGTTCAAAATGAAATTAAAATCACAGTCCGCGACATATGCATGAATATGCTCAAGATGCTATGTCCTATGTACGACATTATGGCACACCAGATTTGTTTATCACGTTCACATGCAATCCAAAGTGGACAGAAATTCAACAAGAATTATTTCCTGGCCAATCACCCATTGATCGCCACGATATCACTGCAAGGGTGTTCAAAATGAAATTAAAATCACTTATGGATTTTATTGTTAAGCATAGCATATTCGGAGAGACGCGCTGTTGGATGTACTCAGTTGAGTGGCAAAAACGCGGATTGCCACATGCACATATCCTCATTTGGTTGGTTGAGAGGATAAGACCGAATGAAATTGATAATGTGATATCAGCAGAAATTCCCGATAATAATGAAGACCCACTGTTACATGAGGTTATTACAAAAAATATGATACATGGTCCATGTGGAATATTAAATCCCATTTCTCCGTGTATGGTTGAAGGAAAATATTCAAAACGCTACCCAAGATAATTAGTACCAGAAACTATTACTGGAAATGATGGATATCCACTTTATCGCCGCCGATCCATTGATGACAATGGAAAGTCAACAATAGTCAAAGTAAATCGACAGGACATTGAAGTTGATAATCGTTGGGTTGTTCCGTTTTCGCCATTACTCTGCAAGGCATATAAAGCACACATAAACGTCGAATTTTGCCATTCCGTAAAATCGATTAAATACATTTGCAAGTATGTGAACAAAGGTAGATGGCTGTCTTCGGAGTTGCTGCCGAAAATTCAAATGATGAAGTCACTCAATATCAAATGGGCCGCTATGTTAGTAGTAACGAAGGCATGTGGCGTATATTTTCGTTTCCTATACATGAACGACACCGTACTGTTGTTCACTTGGCCGTACAAAAATGGTCAACGGGTGTATTTTACAGATGCAAACGTATTACAACGACTTGACAGGTCACCATTGACAACATTAACCAGCTTCTTTGAAATGTGCCAAACTGATGATTTTGCCAGAATGCTACTTTACTCTGCAATGCCGCTGGAATTGCCCGGGTTACCACATCATAATCTGCAATTAAAAATCGGATCAGTAATTATTATGTTACGGAACATAAACCAGCCACGTCTGTGTAATGGCACCCGGCTTGCGGTGAAGAAATTATTGAACAACGTCATCGAAGCCACAATTTTGAAAGGGAAGTACAAAGGCGAAGATGTTTTAATCCCACGCATCCCTATGATACCGAACGATATGCCATTCAGCTTTAAGCGTTTACAGTTTCCAGTGTGGCTTGCATTTGCAATGTCAATAAATAAATCACAAGGGCAGTCGCTAAGTGTATGTGGCATCAATCTAGAAAATCCATGTTTTTCACATGGCCAATTATATGTCGCCTGTTCCCGTGTCGGAAAACCATCAGCATTATTTATTTACGCGCCAGAACATAAAACTAAAAATATAGTGTACCAAAAAGCATTAGATTAAAGAAACAGCAGCATTAGAATAGAGAGAAACAGTGAAGGGTATAGAGGCTATTAGTTGTTTTCTAGAGCGCGCGTGGTGTTAAGCTCAGTATTTACTTCAAAATGCCAAGTTGTTCAATAGCGATTTGTAAAAATATAAGTGGAATTATTGAATCCTATGGAATAAACACTATTATGAAAATATATATTTTGTTTTGTATTTAATAAAATTAGGTCCTTTTCAGATATGGCGAGACCAGGGAAATAGGGATTAATTTATATATGGAGGATATTATAGATTCCAGTTTAAATTGAATAGGTACTCATACCTAAGATAGGTCAACTATACAAAATAAAGTAGTGCATCAAAGCTACGCTAAGGCGGTACGAAGTTCGCCGGGTCAGCTAGTTAACAATATTTTGTTGTAGCTCAAATTTCCCGTTCCTGTGAACCTGTCAGTCATCCTGAACGCCTCAGTGCGCAGTGTCATGCATATGTACAACTTTGATGTTATGCCAACGGTCGGTGGATGTTCCAAGAATGCTAATATGAGGGCCTGGCGATGACAGTTCATTGATTTATAGTCGAGAACGATGATAAATTAATTTATTATTTCGTTCACTGGTAAATAAGATGGATTTTCCTGTGTTAATCAATTATTGATAGTATTAAAAGAAAGATAAATATTTTTATTTAGTATCGTATTTTCGTTTGATGTTGGGAAGTTGTATTGTCGTATTAACGAAAAGAAACTAATGAAAGAAAAGGAGGAATCAATTCAGATAAATTATATTTACCAAAAAAAATGTTTGTATATGTATATAACATACAACCCTTCTAGTTCACAATAATTTTGCTAGAAAGTCTCTATACTGTTCAACTTTCAAGATTTTTTTCTTATTTTTTAAACTTATGGTTCAAAAGTTAGAGGATACATTTGGACCGATTATTTCCGAAAATTTTACATTATCAAAAGTTATTTTGATAAACCCCTATTGATTTTTAAATAACTATCCAACAATATTTCACATGTATTGGTGGAAATAAAAAAAAATCACTCCCTACTTTAGGTGTGGGGGAGGGGGCTACACTAATAAAGGTGTAGGGGGGTACCCTATTGAAATCTTTTTCACTTTTTATTTTACCACTTTGTCGGCGTAATTAGTATTCTTACCAAATTTAATTTGACGAAACTACATACATGTAAGGGTTATGCTGGCTGTGAGCAGTGTGCAGCTCACCGCCCGGTAAGGACCAGGCCCGAGTCGACGGCGCGTCGTATTTTACGCGCGCCTCATAGAGATGTCAGCACATCGTGACGGGGTTTACGAAGACCGATGCCTCCTGAGTCAGGGTTGCGGGTTGGTTAAACGAGAAATCGTGGCCCTGGCCGTCGCACAGGCAAACGAAGAAACACGGGTGGGTTTTAGTCAGTAAAAGTCTGACACGCCCTCCCGCTCCGCCCAAAGCGGGAGAAGTCATTTGACGGTTTTTTGAAGTGAAACTTCTTTAGGCACGCTTGACTTGGGGAGTAAACTGGCGAAAGCGTTACGAAAAATGTTACGAAAAATGATCGGGCAAGGCGAACGGAAGCAAAGTATAGTCCTATTTCGTCTGTACTACAACCAAGGAGTTGGCTCATGTAAATATTGCATGACATGTCGAGTATGAAGTTGTGAGTTCGCATCTCGCCGAAGGCAATATATATTTTTTGGATCTTTTTAAGATTTGTTAACAATTGAGTCGAGTATGAAGTTGTGAGTTCGCATCTCGCCAAAGGCAATATATATTTTTTGGATCATTTTAAGATTTGTTAACAATTGATTACCTAAGAGCACAAATAATTTATAAATTTCGTTCTGTTCTGGCTTTTATATTGTTTTATATATTTTTGCTGAACATTTCTGATATAATTGAAAGTATAGAAGAAGATATCGTCACAATACGATAATTGGACACTAAGTACAAATTGCTTTCGAGCCTCATAACCTCAATTATTAAACTATGTACGCGCCCCAGTACAGCACGTACATTTACCGCGATCAGTCACGGCTTACACAACAAAGAATTCTCCGACCACACTCCACAACAAAATTAAGGAACTTACCTAGGACACAGCGTGTTTCCGTCGTGGGATGAAATACCGGAGAGCCGGCGCGCGCGCCGACTTACAAAGCTGTCCGATGGCTTCCAACACACTAATTGTCCAATACCAGTAGACATTAAAGTTCCTCCATGAGGACAACCAAAGCTCACCAGCACAAAAAACCGTTCCTTAGCAGCGTCAATCCACGCCCGACAAACAATCAGCAATGAAACCACGTTTCAGATTCAAATTCAACTCAATTCAAAGGCGGCACTGTTACGGTTTATAATCCAAGTAAATACTTCAAACACACGGGCAACAAAACGCGAGAACTGTCCAAAACCGCGGCCCGGGATTATATTTCTCGAAAATCAATCGTCAAACTGCACCCCGCGTGCGCGATGATTTTCTCAAGACTTCTCGAAACGTTCTGTAACCGCGCGTCACCACAGATAATAATACATTCCGCTCGCCCGTACCGGTCGCGCCATCTACGAACAATCGTCGAACTAACAATTGGAACCGACCGATAAACGAGCGTAAACAAACTAAATACCTTGATTAATTAAGAACTATGCTTTCTTCGAGAACATGACGCTGCGAACACCCCCCGACCCCCCTCATTGATTACCTCACCCCCCGAGGATTATCTCAGGAACCAGAGGTCGTGGACTACCCGAGTTTGGGGTCCCCTGAATCAGGAGGTGGAGCCCGACCTTTTGGCCCCGAGGGAATCCACTCCACCCTCTCCCCTCCCCCCCTCTCCCCCTCCCCACTACCCCCCGTAACCCCACGAAATCTAAACCTTTAGTTACCTCACCCCCCCGTGGATTATCTCGGGAACCAGAGGTCGTGAACTACCCGAGTTTGGGGTCCCCTGAATCAGGAGGAGGAGCCCGACCTTTTGGCCCTGAGGAAATCCACTGCCCCTCTCCCCCGACCCCCTTTAGTTACCTCACCCCCCCCGTGGATTATCTCGGGAACCAGAGGTCGTGGACTACCCGAGTTTAGGGGTCCCCTGATTCAGGAGGAAGAGCCCGACCTTTTGGAATCCACTTTTATTTTTTTAAATTGGAGGTCTATGCAAAAATATTAATTTATAAATGAAAGCATGAAATAAATTTAAATATTTATAGAAAATTAATATATGTATATGTGTATACATGTATATATTGTACACATATATATATATATATATACATACAGATGGTGCGAAAGAAGTTTCACTTCAGTCGTGTGGTCATAAGCACACTCGTTTTTTTTTTCTTTTTTTTTTATAAAATTATAAACTAGCGCTTGACCGCAATCCCGCCTGATGGTAAGCAGTGACGCAGTCGTTGATGGTAAAGCGCACTAGTTTATTAAGAGCCTATTCACTCTAGCCTCAAAGACACTCAAATTGTAGTCCAACGGAAACACCGCCGCTGGCAAACTGTTCCAGTCCCTCGATGTACGCGGTATAAAGGAGGAAGCAAAATGCTTCGTCCGGATCGTAATGGTGTTAACAACGTAAGGGTAGAAACTCACCGTACGACGGGTCGCCCGATGGTGGAACGGAGATGGGGGAATTAAATCATGCAATTCCCTTGTACACTCACCAGAATGCATCCTATACAAGACCGAAAGGCTGGCTACTCTACGTCTGTGCTCCAGCCTTTGGAGACCGTTTCGAGTTAAGTCAGGGTCACCAATCAGCCTCTTCGCCCGCCTCTCCATCGAATCCAAAGTGGCCAGGTGACACTTAGCAGCACCAGCCCAAATGTGGCTGCAGTACTCCACACACGAATGGACCTGTGCTTTGTACAGCAATAGAAGCTGCCCTGGTGTGAAATACCGCCGGACCTTTCCATAATTAATGATTTCCCATACCAATAAAAAAAGGGTTACTAGTTGACTATGGAACCATAAAAAAGGAAGAAAATACATTAATAGCATAGACCAAAAGGAACAATATATCAGATACATCACACGGGTTCAAATAAAACCAACAAATCAACAGACCCAGACATTTAAAACGGACCAATATATGTAATCATGTATTTTGCGCACAGCACTGAGATAAACACCAAAGCAACGTTCTACGACTTTTACCCGCAACAAGAAAATAGAATTCCTACGTAGATATTAAATACACGAACGGCATTAAGGATGGAGATTTCCGCAAAACCTGAGATGTTTTAGCGAGAGCGCTGCGGGAAAAACAAAAACAGAGCAATGTCTTCGAATGTTCGATTCTTTGTTTATTTTTGGAAATGCTTGATATTATTACTTATGTTGCTTCGACAGAGAATTGCTATGAGCGTTAGCTAAACTTATTCATCTACCTACTAGCTTTTACCAGCGGCTTTGCCCGTGTCGAGGTCGAAGTATTTTACGTGAACGTTCTACTAGAATGAAAAATATATTCTTCTTCAGTCTGTAGAGGTCCACTGCTGGGCAAAGACTACTCCCAAGGCTTTCACATCCATCGGCTTCCTGCCCTTGGCTTGCTTCCTACCATCACCAGGTAATTGGTCTACCTTGTTGAGGCCTAGCTACGCTGCGTCTTCCGGTGCGTGGTAGCCACTCGAGAACTCGAGACCACATTCCGATTAATGAAAAGTATAACATCTTTAAAAGTTTAACTCAGGTCAGAATCTACTGTATGTTGAAATTGCGTGCAAAAGTTACGTAGGCAGAAACTGTTACTCATCATTATGTACATAGCCTTTTCTCAACTATGTTGGGCTCGGATTTCAGTATAACCAAATCCCGCTGAAAACCAATATTAGCAACTGCCTGTCTCACCTCCACAACCCAGTTACTAAAAGAGTCTACAAAAGCATTTGTATGTTTTTACAAAGTTATTTTCACCGATAACTTATGCACTAGATACAAAGTCTCGAAAAAAACTCTTATCAAAAATGGCGACAAGTATTAAGCAGTCTAAAGTAGTAAAAATAAATAAACATTAATTTAAAATCAGCCTTCAGTGCAGTGTATAAAGTTCTTATTACAAAGCGGTACAAAAAAGCCATTATTTTTTACGACCGAGTCTGACATCAAACCAAATTCAACCTTACACGCATGTATTAAAGTCAGAATTATAAAGTAGGTACTAAAAGAAAGAAGCACCCAAGTGCCGCGTTGTGCGCTTGTTCAGTTCAACCATTTTTGTGCGCTGATTGTGAATCTAGTGTATAAGTGATCGATGGTTATTTGTACTTTATACGAAACCAGAAAACAGTTTGTTCAGAATAAGCAACTGAATCGATTCCAATCATTTTTACACCATGTTAAATTTTTTCCCAAATACATTTAGAAGTTGTTGCAGTGTAGTTACCGACCACACACAACTGACGGTAGATCATAGGACTAGAAGTGCAGTGAGACAAGGCACCCCACGCCACGCCGCTACAGGCGTGGACGGGCAAGTGGTGCAATGACCATATTTTTGTTGGGACAACCAAGTAAGATCACAACTTTGTGGTTTTCTTGATATCTTTTTGAAATTTTGTACTTGGTGTCTTAAAAATCCTAAACACGTGCTCCGGGTTTTGCATTAACTACAGGTAATTTTTTAGTATTTGATGATGATTTTGTGTGATATAGTGCGTACTGAATAAATATCTGTGTATTTCTTATTGTATAAATATTGGTAGTATGAATTTAAAGTGGACTTAAGGATAGAGCTGCCAGTTACAGACACACAAGTTACATTGTTACTTGCATGACCGGGAATCGAACCCGCACACTCATACTTGAGAGGCTGGTGTTTTAACCACTAGGCCACCACGACTAATAGACAGTTAATGAAAAATACTGACCGCAAACCATCAACAAATACAAGATCTAAACAATACAGTCAAATGACTCTTTTATATCGCTAATTATGGGTAGGTAAATATATTTTGTCATTGTTGGAATATTATTATTTGCTGATGACACAGTATTTAATTGAGAGGGAGTAGGTACTAATCCACCAGGCAGGGCCAGTGTGGGTTGATAAACATCACAAGCCTTCGAAATGTTGGCTCTAGGAAATGTCGGTTTCCTTACGATATTTTCCTTCACCGTCTGATTTCGATCATCCTACAACTCATAAGTCGCGGCTGACCCTGATTCCATAATAATTAATCCTATCTGAAACTGATCTACTTAAGCCATCGTTTAAACCATTATTTCCTTTCTGTTCAAGTCTACAAACAGCCGCAATAAATCGTACCTGCGTGCATACACGAATGGTATCATCTTCCTTCCCTAATGTCCCACATTTGAATTCAGAGATTATGTACTAACATTTTGACTGGAGCACTAAGCTAAAAATTTTGTAGCCTAATGTCATCATTTCAGCCGAAAGACGTCCACTGCTGGACATAGGCCTCCCCCGAGGTTCTCCACGATGACCGGTCCTGCGCTTCCCGCATACAGCGGTTCCCGGTCGTCGGTCCACCTTGTCGGGGGCCTACCCACGCTGCGTCTTCCGGTGCGTGGTCGCCACTCGAGAACCCGTCGGCTCCATCAGGCATCGATCCTACGAGCAATGTGCACAGCCCACTGCCACTTTAGTGTTGCGATTCTTCGGGCTATGTCGGTTACTCTCGTTCTTCTGCGGATCTCCTCATCCCTGATTCGATCGCCCAGTGAAAACCCAAACATAGCGCTCTCCATTGCCCTTTGGGTGACTTTGAGCCTTCTTATAAGGTCCATTATTACCGATCACGTCATGTCGACAAATGAAACTGCGATATTATGTAAACATAACTGATGTTTCGGCAGTGCGATTCTATAATCATCTTACCGTGAAAATTTTGGTGAAGTGATTGTGGAGTGGCTCACAGCCTCCGTGGCGTAGCGGTAGCGGTAGCGAACGTGGCCTCTGCGCAAGAAGGCGAGGCTTTCATCCCCGTGCAGTGCAAATATTTGTATGCATGAATATAAATATTTGCACTGCTCTGGTTGTGCCTCGGAAAGCACGTTAAGCCTTTGGTCCCGGTTGCCATACGATGTCTAATAGCAGCCGTTATGGGTTGTTGGAGCCCTCAAAAGTCCAACAATTGTTCTAATTGCAATGCTTCAATATCTCGTTCGGGTTGTGGAAGTCGCTTCAAGTAAAAATCGACTGGTAAAAGCGGAGCCCAGACTCCAAAGCTGAAAAAGCTTCGGATGCGACTGGGATTAAAGCTGAGATGATGATGATGATGAGTGTGGAGTGGCGGCCATGTACCAGAAGACGCAGAGCAGGGAGGCCTTGAACAAGGTGGACCGATGACCTGGTGTAGGTCGCGGAAAGCCGATGGATGCGGGCAGCACAAGACTGGTCATCTTACTAAACCGTGGTGGGGGATGAAGAGCGTAGCTCTCCACGCTCTTCATTAACAACTAAAACTAATGATTGACAATATTGATAGCTCACTCTAAGTTCATTTTACCTAACTTTTCACGGCGAGATTTTTACAGGATCGATCAGATGTATTACCAGGACGTTAATTTTTTTTTATATAGCACCCACGCATGCCCAGTTTATATAGCATATTTTTTAAAATCATGAAAAAATCGACGAAAAATTCCACCACTGGGGGGTTCAGAATCATGTACTGGATCCATGGTACTCGTTTGTGCGTCTATGTCAGATACACCCTTTATATGCTGGTGGTGGTTGATGGTATGGTGGTAGTAGTGTGTAGTCGTACGTACAGTCACAGTTATCAAGAAGTATGTAAGTAATTTGTAATTGGGCCTATTTACTCATATTAACAATATTTTGTTGTAGCTCAAATTTCCCGTTCCTGTGAACCTGTCAGTCATTCTGAACGCCTCAGTGCGCAGTGTCATGCATATGTACAACTTTGATGTTATGCCAACGGTCGGTGGATGTTCCAAGAATGCTAATATGAGGCCTGGCGATGACAGTTCATTGATTTATAGTCGAGAACGATGATAAATTAATTTATTATTTCGTTCACTGGTAAATAAGATGGATTTTCCTGTGTTAATCAATTATTGATAGTATTAAAAGAAAGATAAATATTTTTATTTAATATCGTATTTTCGTTTGTTGTTGGGAAGTTGTATTGTCATATGAACGAAAAGAAACTAATGAAAGAAAAGAAGGAATCAATTTAGATTTTTTTTTTATAATTATAAACTAGCGCTTGACCGCAATCCCGCCTGATGGTAAGCAGTGATGCGATCGTTGATGGTAAAGCGCACTAGTTTATTAAGAGTGAATAGGTCACTGAGAAAAACTGAGCGAATAGGAAGGAAGACGTCAGTTGAGCGAGGTGATGCAATGTTAAACCCAACAATACGACCAACGATGCTGCGCCAAAGGGAGATTGATCTGAAGACCCTCCATGACCAAACTTCCAATTGCTCAGACCCGTCCTCCGTACGGCTTCACCAGACATCATGCCGGAACAGGACAAATCGCTTGGCGGCAAGGCTACCAAAAAAAAAGATGTTTATAATAATAATAATAATAAATTATAAATAAAATTACTGGCAACACCGCAAACGTCAACATCATATTTTTTTATCAATTTAAGAAATAATATTTTATATCAGTTTTTCATTACGATTCTGTGAAATATTCAACAAAAACCGAAACCCAAACTTAAAGCAGTTTAAAATTTATATAAAAAGTGTTTTAAACATATCTACAATGATAAAATTACCGAATCATTGGAGGTGACATCTGTCATGTCACCTCGGAAAATATATAATTATGCACAATACAACAACATAAGACAGTAAAATAAGTATGAAATGTTGACAAGATCTGCCGCTCGACGTGCACGCTCACCACCCCCGGACTCGTCGCCCAGCTCCGCCTCGCCGCCGCCGGTCTGCAGCCTCACTGTGAACGCTGTGACGACACCGGCCGCGGCAGTTGCGTCGAGCTCGAGCGACGAGTATTTCTCTCCGCCGACGTCGCCAACACCTGTACGTCGGCAGGGGAGAGGCCGGCCACCGAAGAGCTAGGGACTTAGGGGCCATCCGGCCCCGAGCCGGGTCCCCGCTGCCGGTGGTTGTGTGCAGCGCATGAGATGGACTCAGACAATGAATGAGAACGTCATGCGCGCATATTACGAGGCTACAGAGGGGGGAACTAACCTCACTGCGTACCGTGAAAGGATGCTGTCTTTGTTTCAGGCACTGGAACCAACTGTCAACGTCTCGGCCCAACGCCTGTCGGATCAGGTGCGTGTCATCCAACGCAATCACAGGTTGGACGATATCGCGCTTGATAGGCTGCGCTCAGAGGTACTGAGCAACCAAATCGCCCCGACTCTGACCCAGACCGCGCCACAAGCGTCAATTATTGATGCTGTTCCGCCGCGGTCCAATCATATCGAAGAAGAGGACGATAGGGTTGAAACAGTAAGTAGCCAGTATAACGATCGACTGAGGAGCGCAATGGAGGGTGCGTTCCGCGACTATAGATCCACTCCGACCAACCTTAGACCCCGGTTACCACGGCTACCTATGCACAAAAAAAATAGGGCGCTGCTGTGTGCTTTGGACTCGCAGCTCAAGAATTTTTTCGAGAGCAGCGAGGATCTCATTGATACACACTCGATCCTGTATTGTGCGGCTGTAGCGGCATGTCGATTAGCCAAAGTCAAGTTTCCAAATTATGACGAAGCTACTCGACCAAAACCAGCCGTACCAGCCTGGCAACGCAGAATCGAGCGTCGTATCGATGGGACCAGGGTACTCATCGGCAAACTATACTGCTTCAGGGAGGGCAATACTAGACCACGAGTGATGCGCTTTGTGAGACAGGCATTCTCGGGGACTGGTATCAGCCCTCGAGAATACATACATAATGTCACAGAGCGCATCGACTTCCTGAAGCAGAAAGTTTGTGCATGGGCGAGCCGTGTTCGGCGGTATAAGCGGCGAGTGGATAGATATACGCAGAATCGCATGTTCCAGAGCGATGAGAGGTGGGTATACAGAACTTGGGAGCGACCAGAACAAAACGAGGCTGACGTGTACCGCCCAGATGATGCCACCACAAGTGCATTCTGGCGCGGTATATGGTCGGTATCCGTTTGTCACACTGAGGGTGACTGGATACAGGATGTCAAACAAGGGTGTGAAAACTTACCAGAAATGGATAGTATTTTCATAACATCATCAGACGTAGCCACAGCAGTCCGTTCGTTACCGAACTGGAAATCACCGGGACCGGACGGACTGCATAACTTTTGGTTAAAATGGCTAAGTAGTTCACACACTTGTTTGGCATCTCAATTCCAGTCATCCTTAGATTCTGGTTCGCTACCCCTGTTCTTAACAACTGGAATTACCCACCTGCTCCATAAATCAGGTAGCACCGCGGAACCCAAAAATTATAGACCGATCACTTGTTTACCAACGGTCTATAAAGTTCTTACATCCATTTTGAAAGCTAAAATAAACAAACATCTTGACAGCAACACCATCATGTCTGTCTCTCAAAATGGATGTAGGAGCGGGTCCCGTGGTACTAAGGAGCTACTCCTCATAGACATGGCCATCAGCCAACAGGTTCGCCGATCCCGCAAGGATCTCTCAACCTGCTGGATAGATTATAAGAAGGCCTACGATTCGGTGCCACATACATGGCTTTTGAGGGTGCTGGAGTTGTACAAGGTAAATACAACTCTACGCACTTTCCTTAAGTCGTGTATGGGGCAATGGAAGACAGTCCTTCGCTATCCAGGGAGTCGACAGATCCAGGGGAATGATGAACCTGTATGGATTAAGCGGGGAATATTCCAGGGCGACAGTCTGAGTCCACTATGGTTCTGCTTAGCTCTGAACCCTCTAAGCACACTGCTGGAGGATTCAGGTCTGGGTTATCGATTGAGGAGAGGCGGTCAGGTGATATCTCACCTTCTCTACATGGATGATTTGAAACTCTTTGCCCCCAATAAATTGCATCTGATGAAGCTACTGAATGTAACTGAAACTTTTAGTAGTGGCATCAGAATGGAATTTGGTGTGGACAAATGTGCAGTCATGCATGTAAAAGGGGGGGAGATTATGGAATCCGAGGGAATTACACTCCCAGATTCCATACACCTTAGATCCCTCTCCTCATTCGAGAGCTATAAATATTTGGGTATGTCGGAAGCGTTAGGTATCAACGATGCTGACATGAAGCAATCGTTGAAGGAGCGCTTCTTTGGTCGCCTGAAGAAGGTATTAAAAAGTCTTCTTTCGGGCGGAAATAAGGTGCGCGCCTTCAACGGGTGGGTCATGCCGGTTTTGATGTACTCTTTCGGCATACTTAAATGGACTCAGACCGAACTCGACGCCCTGGATAGAAGGGTCCGTACACTGCTGACAGCATACAGGATGCATCATCCACGATCATCGGTGATGAGACTGTATATTCCGCGGAAGTGTGGGGGTCGAGGCTTTTTAAATGCGAAGATCCTCCACAACCGAGAAGTATGCAGTCTCAGAGAACATTTTTTAAAAACCGTAGTGGGTATGCATCATGATGTGGTCACGGTAGACAAGGGGCTTACCCCGCTATCCATGGCGAAAGAGAACTGGCACAAGCCTATAATACTTACTACTGATGACCGCAAGATGATATGGCAAAGCAAGGAACTTCACGGGCGATTTTATCGGGCTCTTCATGAGCCCGATGTAGACTTCTTAGCCTCCGTATCCTGGCTACGATTCAGTGACCTTTTCGGGGAAACTGAAGGTTTCGTCTGTGCAATTATGGACGAAGTTATCTTAACGAATAACTACCGGAGATATATTATGAAGGACGGGACGATTGACGTGTGTCGGGCATGTCACCATCCGGGTGAGTCCATCAGACATATTATCTCTGGTTGTTCTCGTTTGGCTAATGGCGAGTATTTGCATAGGCATAACCAAGTAGCTAGGATTATCCACCAGCAACTTGCTTTGAAATATAAACTTGTGGATTCTGAGGTACCGTATTATAAGTATGTGCCCGACCCAGTTCTTGAAAATGGCCATGTCACGTTATACTGGGATCGGTCTATCATTACTGACAGGACTATTGTTGCAAATAAGCCTGATATAGTAGTGATAGATCGATTAGCGCGCCTCGCAATGATTGTCGATGTTACCATTCCACATGACGGGAATCTCGTGAAAGCTGAGAAAGAGAAGCAAATTAAATATCTCGACTTGGCGCACGAGGTTGTTGACATGTGGAATGTGAACTCGGCTGTCATTGTACCGATTGTCGTATCGGCCAATGGTTTGATAGCCAAGAGCCTCGACCAACATCTATTGAGGCTCTCGTTAGGCAGTTGGATCAAAGGTCTGATTCAAAAGGCAGTACTCCTCGATACGGCCCGCATCGTGAGGAGGTTCCTCTCTCTGGAGCCCTAACCACCGGTAGCTTGGACCCCGCTCCCGCCATCGGTGGAACACTATTTTTTATATTTTTAAATGTTTTTGTATGTTTTTATATAAATATTTAAAAATGTAGAATAATATGTATGTATAAAGAAATAAAGGGAATAATAATAATAATAATAAGCCCTACACGGGCCTGATGTAGATTTACAAGCGTCCGTGGCCTGGCTACGATTCGGTGACCTCTTTGGGGAAACCGAAGGTTTTGTATGTGCAATTATGGACGAAGTTATGATGACGAACAATTACCGGAGATTTATTGTGAAAGACGGCACAGTTGACATCTGTCGGGCATGTCACCGGCCGGGGGAATCAATAAGGCATATTATCTCCGGGTGTTCTCGTCTAGCTAACGGAGAGTACTTGCATAGACACAACCTTGTAGCCAGGATAATTCATCAGCAACTTGCTCTCAAATACAACCTTGTGGAATCTGAGGTGCCGTACTACAGGTATATGCCCGACCCAGTTCTCGAAAATGGCCATATCACATTGTACTGGGATCGATCCATCATCACTGACAGGACTATTGTTGCCAATAAGCCTGATATAGTGATGGTGGATCGATCAGAGCGGCGTGCAATGATTGTTGACATAACCATCCCGCATGATGAGAACCTCGTGAAAGCCGAGAAAGATAAACAAATCAAGTATCTTGACTTGGCTCACGAGGTTGTCGACATGTGGGAGGTGGATTCAGCAATCATTGTACCGATAGTCGTGACAGCCAATGGCTTAATAGCCAAGAGCCTCGACCAACACCTCAAGAGGCTCTCGTTAGGCAGCTGGATCAAAGGCTTGATTCAGAAAGCTGTACTTCTGGACACGGCTCGCATTGTCAGGAAGTTCCTCTCTCTGGAGCCCTGACCGCCGGTAGCTTAGACCCTGTTCCCGATGCCGGTGGGCTACTATTTTTTATATTTTTAAATGTTTTTTATGTATTGTTTATATAGAAATATTTAAAAATGTAATTTATATGTGTATACAGTGAAATAAAGGAATAATAATAATAAATTTATTCACCAATAAATATACGAACTACAAAACAACATAAAACATAGTAACTATATAGGTTACTAGCTTTCCGCCCGCGGCTTCGCCCGCGTGGAGTTCGGATTTATCGCGTTTCCAATGGAACTCTTCAAAACAGGTGTTATTTCTCAAGGTTAACTCTATCTTTGTACCAAATCTCAATAAAATCAGTTCAGTGGTTTAGACGTGAAAGCGTAACAGACAGACAGACAGAGTTACTTTCGCATTTATAGTATTAATATGGATAGCGGCCCGTCCCGGCTTCGCACGGGCATTAAACATTACATTTACATTTGTTAATTTTAACACATTCATAATAATAATAATAATATGACACATATTCATCCCTTTTTGCGTCGAGCTCCTAAAAAAGAGTAAATAAAAAAAAATAAGAATAATTAAATTCAGATATTATTTAATGATTTTTTTGTATTTATGTGTTTTTTTTGTATATTTTTGGGGTTTTTTTTTTCTTTTTTTGATATATTTTTTTAATTTTTTGTTTTTTTTTTTTCAATTATTGAGGTCATAACCCTAAAAGAAAATACATTTATTTTGTTAGAGCTTCTCTGTAAACAATATTTGATGTTGTTTTATTTTGTGGCAGCAAAATAAATTGATTTTCAGGGGCTCCGACTCGCGATAGACCAACATACAGTTGACCATGAGTAAAACATTTCTTTCGCAGATCGATCCCTACTAATTCGAAGGTTTGGCCTTGGGACTTGTTAATTGTTAACGCGAAAGATGTTTTTACCGGAAATTGAAGCCGTTTAAATAGGATTGGCAGATCAGTTGGGATCATCGGTATCCTCGGTATATGAGCTAGTTGACCACCTGCTGGGCCAGTGATAATAGTTGCTACTATTAAATTGTCCTTTAACTCCTTAATAAGCAGCCTCGTCCCATTACACATGCTCGGAGGGTTTAAATTTCTTAAAAGCATGATTGGGATTCCGATTTTTAACGTCAATTCATGGGGTGGCAGTCCAGAAGGGTTCAACGAATTTAAAAATTCCTGTGGATAATGGACTGCATCTTCAATATTCGTTACAGTGTCGATCGATTTGTATGTTTTTGTTTGGCCGGGGACTTTTTGAACAATCAGATTGTTTATTTCATTGACAGTATCATTCTTAGGTGATACTATAGCCCGAGAACACAGCCAATGGAAGTCTCTTTCGTGCAAATTCTCGATATCAGGGTATACAGAATCTATTAAATTTTCCAAATTATGGAGTATTTGGCCTAGAGACTCATCCAGAAGAATGTCACAATGACCGCTTAAATTTGGAGTTGGAAAAATTCCTTCCCCAAGTTTTAGCAGTTGCTGTGGGAAATCGCTATCAGTGATTCCATGAAGATGAGCTCTCATATTTGTCCTTAATTTTAATGTTTCAATCGTAGTCCATAAGGGAGACGATTTCAAGCATGCCTTGATGATATCTGCTCGCGTGCCTCTGTTAATAACGGGGAGAGTCTGTCGAAAATCTCCAGCAAATACAAAAGTAATCCCGCCCATGACTGCAGAGGAGTTCCTTAGATCCTGTAAGGTTCTGTTCACGGCCTCTATATGTGCTCTATGGCTCATCGTGCATTCGTCCCACATAATCAATGAGGCGTCTTGTAGTAATTTACCAATGGGTCCATTTTTGCGGATGGAACATGTAGATTGTTGTTCAAGATTGACGGATAGTGGAAGTTTAAAAGTAGAATGAGCAGTTTTGCCATCCTTCAAGAGAGTTGCAGCAATTCCTGAGGAAGCAACTGCTATTGCTATCTTCCCTGATTGTCTTATCTTAGCAAGTATCAAATTTGCAAGAAACGTCTTTCCCGTTCCACCAGGTGCATCCAAAAAGAAAACTTTTCTTTTGTCATGAATGACGCTATCGACTATAGTTTCAAAAGCATGTCTTTGATCTGGGACTAACTTTGGCAGGTTTTCATTGACAAAAGCGGTCAAATTATTTGTATCATAGCGATGAGTCATAGTCCCTGCTGCATTGCTTTCTGTACGAACTGATGATGGTAATCCGAAATCACTTAGGCTTTTGTCATTTAATTGCAACAGTATATTTTCTATTTGTATCAAACCTTCGTTATAAATGTCCTCATTGTATGGTAAGGTGATGTCTTGATTTTGCTGTCTGATTCTGTGTCTAATATCTTCACATAAATCGTCTTTGAAAATGTTCCATAATTTTAATGGTTCCGATGGCTGACAAAATAAAAGTATGACCACAAACAATTCTCTCAATTGTAATGGACATTGAGAAAGCGAAGCTTCTCTGAGAGTATTTTCCCAATGGTCATCGTTTTCTAGCAAACCTCTAGCACGGCAAGCAGCTTGATACGTTTCTTTCAGAACTCCGTCAACGGTTTTCAAGTACTGGAATGAAGTTGGACCGCGTACGTGGTGCAGCAACATCCTAAGATAGAAACACTCGGATTGAGAAGGATGGACACCGTAGACTCTACCTAAAGCGGAATCTTTTTTTATGCCTGGATAGCCAACTACATTCTCACCACGCTTCCTTCTGGTGAACTTATTATTGGCCCATGTGTAGTATTGCGGGACTTCGTGGTAAAGAAGTGTTTTTGCGAATTCATCTTCATTACAGAGCTCAAAAAAAGCCAGCAATGTTGTTTTACGTGGATTTTGGGCCACTTGTACAGCCGTTTCTGTGGTAAAATACACCCTTTGGCCATTTTCTAAGTGGACAGCTAACTGCAAAACTGTAGGATGCCGCTCATGGATCGGGAATTCGAATATTCGCCAAGCAGCTTCGGAAGTACTTATGTAACGGCCATTTACGTAGTTTTCCACTTCATCATTTGGGTTTCTGACGCCAAATGTAGCTTGGTCCGATCCTTTATTTATGTATTTACAAATGTATTTGATGGCTTGAACTGAGTGGCAGTACTCTACATTTATGTGAGCATTAAACGTCCTGCACAAAAGTGGAGAATATGGGACAATCCAACTATTATCTATAGTGAAATTTCTGCCTCTGATATTTAGCGAAGCGCTCAGTCCTCCATTTGCGGCATCACGACGACGATAAACTGGATATCCGTCCTCTCCAGTCTGAGTTTCGTTGACTAAACGTCGTGGGTATTTTTTTGTGCAAATGCCGTTTTTCATACATGGTGCTGATAAGTTATGTTCTCCGCATGGTCCGTGCACCATATTTTTTGTTACGATATCGTACAATATCGGATCGTTTTGTTGGTTGGGCAGTTCCGCAACTATGACGCTATCAATTTCGTCTGGTTGGATTTTTGTTTCTAGCCAAAACAGCAAATGACAGTGTGGTAAACCTCGCTTCTGCCATTCTACACTTGCCATGTAACATTTCACTTTGCCGAATATTTCATTTTTAACGAATAAATTTAAGAATTTCATTTTCAAATGAAACACCCTTGAAATTATGTCATGACGATCGAAAGATCGCTGATCAGGTAGTAGTTCCGCTTTAATTTCAGGCCATTCGGGGTTGCACGTAAATGTGACAAATAAGTCTGGTCTCCCGTAATTTCGGACATAAGTCATCGCGTCTTGGGTTTTTTCATGCAGGTAACGCGGAGAACCTGTAAATGAAGATGGCAAGATTACGCGTTGACCGATATTTGATGGGTCAACATTTCCGTCTTGATTTAAAGCATCTCTGAGATGAATGTATTCTTCAGCCCTTAGTCTCTGTTGGTTACGACATATGTAATTCAATCGTTCCGATATCATTTTTGCCATCATATCGACAATATATTGACTAAATAAGTCCCTATAATAATGTAATGCATTAAAACAGTTAGCTCTAACCATCAACCTAAATGCATAAAATTGCATGCACGTCACAGTTTTGTTACGCGCTGTACCTTCCTGCGGAATGGTTAAATAATAACCGTCTTCTCCTTTCACGAACATTAAGGGATACTGTAGTGGATCATACGATCGGTGTAACTCAGAGACCCTTTTAAGTTGGCCGTCTCTTCCGTGGAGCACTATATCTCTGGGGCCTTTTTCTTCGTCAACCAAGAGAACGGCTACCTCGTTTACAGCTGGAGCATTGTATCTACCCGGGTGTGCTGTCTCTGGTGGGCGGTCGGAATGAATAATTAATTTTAAATTATCCGAAGAATTGCGTTCTATGTTTTGTTTAAAGCTTCGTATATATACATTGTGGCTATTCAGTGCGGTCTGTAGTTCGTTAATTAAATCTATTTTCAGCGTTGGAGCTATGTTTGACCTCAATGATAGCTGATCTGCGTCTGAAATGAAATATACCTGCAAGTATTGTGGATTTTGGCCTGGTGGTGGTAAAAGGCTACCAATAAGATGATATACCTGTCCCTCTATTTTAAAAGTTGGCATAAAATTACCCTCTCTTATTTCTTTGGCGCCAAACGAAGTCATTTGAAATAGGCTATTGTACTTACGGATGTTGGTTATGAAATGTCTAGATAGCGAATGATTATTTGTCAAAAGATTTTTTATTGGCTGTGGTGGTTCCTGAATACTGGGGAGACTAACTTTTCCAGAAGCACAGCACATGCCATTAGTTTCATCGACCCATTTTTTGGCTGAACACTTAGGGCAGATCTTATTCATGTCGCCGATTTGGACGGAAGACTGTTGAGCATAATCAATCTGTGGATCGTATCTAAAAGCCGATCTTTTACTGTGAGCTAAAACTTGATTGCGACTTTTCGCTCTTGACGTCTGTTGTCGTTCTCTCTGATCTTGAAGGCGTTGGAAACGCTCAGAGCTTGATTCCCTAGTGCGAGATTGAATATTTCTGATATTTTGCTCTTCAAGCCGCTGCAAACGCTGAGTACTTGACTCTCGCGCATGCACATGAGAGGTTCTTAGATTTTGTTCAGTAAGGCGCTGCGAACGCTCAAGACTGGACTCTCCCGCGCGTACCTGAGAGGTTCTCAAATTTTGTTGAGCTAGACGCTGTAAACGCTCAAGACTCGATTCTCGCGCGCGTGCTTGAGAGGTTCTCAAATTTTGATCAGCTAGTCGCTCTGAACGCTCAAGACTGGACTCTCGCGCGCGGACTCGAGAAGTCCTCACATTTTGTTCAGCGAGCCGTTGAGAACGCTGCAAACTGGATTCTCGCGCGCGTATTTGAGCGGTTCTCATATTTTGTTCAGCGAGCCGTTGCGAACGCTCGGTACTCGACTCTCTAGCACGCGATTGTGCCACATATTGTCTATGCATTGAAAGACGATTTTCAGTTTCTGATGAAGATTCTTCATTTCGACGTATTTTTGATGCTCTGGCCTGGGAACTATTTCTAGAAAGTTGAGATCTTGATCTTTTAGGCATTTCAAAATGACAAAAGAAAAAATGTCTTTGAACTAAATTAGCATAACTGTAAGCTATATATGCTACTATATTACAACGTACACAACTACCTACTATATATTAAAATTAAATTGAAAATCATGAAAAATATTCAAGTAATTTATTAGGTTAATAACTAAGTGAACAATATTTTATATAAATGGGTTTAGTTCTGAAAATAACTTTTTAAATCGGTTTAGTTACTTACTAAACGAATTATTATCAAGCGTAAATTCCGCACACGTCCATCACGTAGGGAGCCGACGGCAAGTTTATTTCGTGATCTTAACCCCCCTCCCGTACCCCTGCCCGAGTGACGCCTACAACGCATAGCTAGCCGAATACAGTTTATTTTTTTTTTTAACTCGTGATATCTTTTGAATGGATTGTCAGAATCGAATAATTCAAAAAGTAATATAAAGATATTGAAGCAGTCTTAAATAATACATCATTTATTTTGATAAGGGTTAATACCAAGGTACAAATAAAGAGCTTTTTGTAACAGTGGTATTTTAATTTCTTTTTTTCAATAAAAAAACGCTTATTGTGACATGACTGTAATAGTTAGAGATATGCTGCCGCTGATTTTTTGTAGATAATGGTGTGTTCTAAAAAAATGTAGTATATCATTTTGTTCTATCATCAATAGTTTTCGCAGCGCACGCGATGTAAGGTAGTTTTTTGATATTTTTTTCACACCTAGGATTACGTTATCGTAATTTTAGTAAGGATGCCTATTTTTTTTGAAAATGAAATATAGCCTATGTCACTCAGGAATGATGTAGCTTTCCAACAGTGAAAGAATTTTTCAAATCTGCCAAGTAGTTTCGGAGCCTATTCAATTCATACAAACAAACAAACAAACAAAAAATCAAACCTTTCCTCTTTATAATATTTGTATAGATATATGTATACTAGCTGACCGGCAAACGTTGTTTTGCCATATAAATAATAGATTACTAAAATGGCTATTAAAAAATAAGGGTTGATCGTAGAAGGGTGAAAATTGGGGATTGTATGTATTTTTGTATGTTGTATCATAAAAAAATAGAATTTAAAAATTTTGTCTAAAAAATAAAAAAAATATTTAGGGGTGGACTACCCCTAACATTTAGGTGGATGAAAAATAGATGTTGGCCGATTCTCATAGATTCCGGTTAAGCACAAAAAATTTCATCTAAATCGGTCTAGCCGTTTCGGAGGAGTTTAAATTCGAACACCGTGACACGAGAATTTTATATATTAGATAACATACAACCCTTCTAGTTCAAAATAATTTTGCTAGAAAGTCTCTATACAGTTCAACTTTAAAGATATTTTTCCTATTTTTTAAAGTTACGGTTCAAAAGTTAGGGGATGCATTTGGACCGATTATTTCCAAAATTTTACATTATCAAAAAATTGTTTTGGTAAACCCCTATTAATTTTTAAATACCTGCCTAACAGTATTTCACACGTATTGGTGGAAATAAAAAAAAATCACTCCCCACATTTACCATAATGAAATTGAAATCTTTATCGCGTTTTATTTTACCACTTTGTCTGTTGAAACTACATATAAGGGTTATGCGGGCGGTGGGCAGTTCGCCACCCGGTAAGGACCAGGCCCGAGTCGACGGCGCGTCGTATTTCACGCGTCTCATAAATATGTCAGCACATCGTGACAGGGTTCACGAAGACCGACGCCTCCTGGATCAGAGTTGCGGGTTGGTTAAACGAGAAACCGTGGCCCTGGCCGTCGCATATGCAAGTGAAGAAACACGGGTGGGTTTTAGTCAGTAAAAGTCTGACACGCCCTTCCGCTCCGCTCAGAGCGGGAGAAGTCATTTGTCGTTTCCCATTTTAATAAAAAATGGTTACTAGTTGACTACCATAAAAAAGGAAGAAATACATTTATAGGATAGACCAAAAGGAACAATATATCCGATACATCACACGGGTTCAAATAAAACCAACCAATCAACAGACCCAGACATTTAAAACGGACCAATATATGTAATTATGTATTTTGCGCACAGCACTGAGATAAACACCGAAGCAACGTTCTACGACTTTTACCCGCAACAAGAAAATATAATTCCTACGTAGATATCAAATACACGAATGGCATTTAGGATGGAGTTTTCTGCAAAACCTGAGATGTTTTAGCGAGAGCGCTGCGGGAAAAATAGAAACAGAGCAATGTCTTCGAATGTTCGATTCTTTGTTTATTTTTGGAAATGCTTGATATTATTACTTATGTTGCTTCGACAGAGAATTGCTATGAGCGTTAGCTAAACTTATTCATTTACCTACTAGCTTTTTCCCGCGGCTTTGCCCGTGTCGAGATCGAAAAGTATTTTACGTGAACGTTCCACTAGAATGAAAAATATATTTTTCTTCAGTCTGTAGAGGTCCACTGCTGGGCAAAGACCTCTCCCAAGGCTTTCGCATCCATCGGCTTCCTACCATCACCAGGTCTACCTTGTTGGGGGCCTCCCTACGCTGCGTCTTCCGGTACGTGGCCGCCACTCCAGAACCTTACTGACCCATCGGCCATCGGTTCTACGAGCTATACGTCCCGCCCACTGCCACTTAATTTTAGCGACTTGAAGAGCTATGTCGGTGACTGTGGTTCTTCTGCGGATCTCCTCATTTCTAATTCGATCGCGCAGACAAATTCCGATCATAGCTCTTTCCATCGCCCTTTGAGCCTTTGTATGAATCCCATTGTGAGCGACCACATCCCATCATCATCATTTAAGTAGAAAGACGTCAACTGCAGGACATAGGTCGCCGGTTCGCCTTGTTCGGGGTCTACCCACGCTGCGTTTTCCGGTGCGTGGTAGCCACTCGAGAACTGGAGACCACATTCCAGTTAATGAAAAGTATAACATCTTTAAAAGTTTAACTCAGGTCAGAATCTACTGTATGTTGAAATTGCGTGCAAAAGTTACGTAGGCAGAAACTGTTACTCATCATTATGTACATAGCCTTTTCTCAACTATGTTGGGGTCGGATTTCAGTATAACCGAATCCCGCTGAAAACCAGTATTAGCAACTGCCTATCTCACCTCCACAACCCAGTTACTAAAAGAGTCTACAAAAGCACTAGATACAAAGTCTCGAAAAAAACTCTTATCAAAAATGGCGACAAGTATTAAGCAGTCTAAAGTAGTCAAAATAAATAAACATTAATTTAAAATCAGCCTTAAGTGCAGTGTATAAAGTTCTTATCACAAAGCGGTACAAAAAGCCATTATTTTTTACGACCGAGTCTGATATCAAACCAAATTCAACCTTACACGCATGTATTAAAGTCAGAATTATAAAGTAAGTACTAAATGAAAGAAGTAGCCAAGTGCTGCGTTGTGCGCTTGTTCAATTCAACCATTTTTTACGCTGATTGTGAATCTAGTGTATAAGTAATCGATGGTTATTTGTACTTTATACGAAACCAGAAAATAGTTTGTTCAGAATAAGCAACTGATTCAATTCCAATCATTTTTACACCATGTTATATTTTTTCCCAAATACATTTAGAAGTTGTTGCAGTGTAGTTACCGACCACACACAACTGACGGTAGATCATAGGACTAGAAGTGCAGTGAGATAAGGAACCCCACGCCGCGCCGCTACAGGCGTGGACGGGCAAGTGGTGCAATGACCATATTTTTGTTGGGACAACCGAGTAAGATAATAAGCTCATAACTTTGTGGTTTTTCATGATATCTTTTTGAAATTTTGTACTTGGTGTCTTAAAAATCCTAAATACGTGCTTCGGGTTTTGTATTAACAAAAAATAACGTTATATATTACATAATATATGTTGTTTTAACTACAGGTATTTTTTTAGTATTTGATGATGATTTTGTGTGATATAGTGCGTACTGAATAAATATTTAATCTGTGTATTTTTTATTGTATAAATATTGGTAGTATAAATTTAAAGTGGACTTAAGGATAGAGCTGTCAGTTACAGACATACAGCCAGAAGACAGCTGAGAGTAACAATAATTCCCCATATATGTTTTTAATTTCAAAACGAACAGGTAGAACTAAATAAAGCAGCCAATGTATTTCTTCCTGAAATTTCGGTAATATTTACCTGAATGTTTGTCAAAGCTCTTATTATTAATAGACTCGGAGATATTTCCACCTGTGACCGCAGTTGCCTCTGACGGTGTTAAATGCGGGAAATAACGCTGCAATAAATGTTAAATGTAAAAGTAAATAGCAATACATACTAAGAGGTTTTAGTGTGCAATGCTATTTACTTTAAATTTAGATTTACAGTTTCATAGCAGTTTGGATAATGTAGCTGAGTATGGTAGCTAAATTGTGTTAAAGGTATGACTTGTGTCCATAACGGTCAATCTGTTGCGCATCAGAAATGTTTGCTGAATCTCGTGTTAATTGTTTTTATGTAACGATGTGATAAAGACTTGCCGCCAACGAGTTGTCGTGTTCCGGCATGATGTTTGGTGAACCCGTACGGAGGATGGGTCTGAGCAGTTGTGTTGCGATGTGTGCCGGGTACGATGCGCCTAATGTTGTTGTGTTGGAAGTTTGGTCGTGGAGGGTCTTCAGATGAATCTCCCTTTGGCGCAGCATCGTTGGTCGTGTTGTTGGGTTTAACATTGCATCGCTCAACTGCCGTCTTCCTTCCTATTCGCTCAGTTTTTCTGACTGAATAGGCTCTTAATAAACTAGCCCGCTTTAACATCAACGATCGCATCACTGCTTATCATCAGGCGGGATTGCGGTTAAGCGCTAGTTTATAATTATTAAAAAAAAAACTACACCTCCTTGGTGCAGTCCTAAGGTACTGCTGTGTATCGAGAGCAAATTAAAACTCTACTCCATGTCAGTGTTGAGGATGTTACAAGGTTTTTTTTTATAACTATATGATTATGTTAGGTTAATTTTAGTTGTAAAGAAATACTGTTACTAATTATTAGAGACCATTGTTTTTTTAAAATTGCTTCAATAACCATCCGTGGTAATCGGCATATCATGGATGGTCGTTGGGGAATCAGAAAACCATGGATTTATATGATTTAATATACAATAAATTGTTACAAAATGTTTTCAAATTCTCTAGTCACCAGAAAAATGAATAAATAGTAATAAAATGACCCAAAATGATGTTCTTGTACCTTGCAAGCAAGTGCAATGAAGCAGCCATATTAGCTGTAGAGCTAATATGGCGGAATTCTGACAACCCGTAAAGATTAAAAGATGTACGGAGGACGGGTCTGTCCAGTTGTGTTGCGATGTGTGCCGGGTATGATGCGCCAAATGTTGTTGTGTCGGGAGTTTGGTCGTGGAGGGTCTCCAGATCAATCTCCTTCTTGCGCAGCTCAGTTGGTCATGTTGTTGGGTTTAACAATGCATCACCTCACTCAACTGCCATCTTCCTTCTTATTCACTCAGACTTTTTGAGTGAATGGGCTCATAATAAACTAGCATGCTCTACCATTAACGATTGCATCACTGCTTACCATCAGACGAGATTGCGATCATCCACTAATTTATAATTATTAAAATAAAAATGTACGAATGGCAGCCGGGAACACAGGCTTAACGTGCTTTCCGGGGCATGAAAATATAATTCGGTAATTAATAATTTAATTATACATTACTCTTAGGAAAGTTACACTATGCAGCAACGTAGTTATAACCGTGGAATGATTAGTGGGGTTGTAGCTAAAACGAGGCAATGTAATTGGTTACACTTCTCGATTTATATTCATAAGCCCGGCCACCTCTATCAACGTGTAGATTGGATACAGTAAACACAGCTACTCAGGTCCTAGTCTATGTTCAAGGCAGCTTTAAACGAGTCCCCAGTAATAGGAATTAATTAAAAATGAACATATTTTGAACTCTATGGATCCGAGTGCTTATAATAAAAGGGCGCTCGGACCCGGCACTATACATGTGGCTAGGTTTGACCTATTTTTGGTCCAAGAATCAGCATTGCCATATAACATGGCAATGTGGACAGCCTTTTGGGCACTTTATTTGCTGATAGCGTTGCGGAGGAATTTGCTGGACCCCTGATTAGAAGAATCATGGGTCCAGCAAATTCTAAACTTTTTGTTATAGGTTACTATATTGATGTAGGTATTGCATTGGCTTTTGAATATTCTAGCTGATGGCAAACTATTAATATTCTACTTGCCCGATAAGCTATAATAATACATTATGTAATATACAGTATGTTAAGAAAACCCTGTCCGACCCGTGAAGGTGTTGTTAGGTATCGATAACTGATTCTACTAATGGATACAAAACCGGGCTAAACTTAAAAAAAACATAAATATTATTTCGCAAAAGGAGGTAACTTAATAAATGTGCGTTAACACCCTTCCGCGGGCAGCGGGCGGCAGGGCACGCGGCACGTGGTCGCATCGCTATTCGCTCATAATAATACCGGTGTTGTCACTTTTTAAAAATTACCAAATTTCGGGGAAGTTGGAATTAATTCGCGGGAAAAAAAGATTATTTCAAAAATCATTTGTATTGGTACTATATGATTACGTAAAATTTTATATTATATTTGGTCATGTGTTTACCTAACCTTTATTATCCTTATGGGTCGGACAGGGTTTTCTTAACATACTGTAGAAATATTAATTTGACTTCAGGCTACTAAAGTAAGTCTTATTAGCTTTGGAGTCGAATTTCGAATGTTATACAAAACTTCGTCAGGAACTTTAAAAAAATACTAATATTTGAACATCGAATTGCTTTTTATTACCTCCCAGGGGGTGTGTAAAGTTAATTATTTTAGTCAGGCATAAAAGTCTTATCCTGGAAGAGTTTCAAATAATCTAATAAATAATCTTTCAAAGACTTACGTCATTTCATTGAAAAGGCATTATGTCGTTAAAAACGTATATAAGTAGCCGATATATTAAGTTCAATCTGTTGTAAAAATAAATGTTATTGTTTTAATGTGAATCGACGATAAAGTAATAAAAGAGAATACCAAATTTCTTTGTATTTTTTTCCTGATTTAATTCCAACAACTGCATGTTTGATTTTTTTTTTCATTATTAATTATATTTTTATTTTTCCTCATATTGGTGTTGTGGCCTGATGAAAATGTTGTACTTATTCCATCTGCGACAAGGAGTCAAGCGCTGCGCAGCAAAATGCAATATTACAGCTCGCTAAAGAGCAGCCAAGATGACGTTCTCAAAATATACGCCACATCAAATTTTATGACCTGGATTTAATATCACATTTATAGCACGAATATACGGCGTGAAGCAAGTGTGCACACTATTTATTTCTTTATATTTTGTGTTAGAAATAAATAAGTAATACCTTAGTGTTACTTATTTATTTAATTATTTACACACACATGTAACGTACATGTGTGTGTAAATAGATATTGATAAGATACATTATTATAGTATTGGGATATTTCGTCTCGTGTTTCTCGGTAGCATAATGTAGTTAGGGTACAGTTTATAGTTGTGAACATGCCACTGTTACGTAGAACTTAAAGATTGAACTGGCAAACATTTGGGTTTTATCTACACCTTTGTGGTTTGAGTTTTCAAAACCATGCCTACATAAGAAAAACATAATAAATGTTTATTCTTCAGTCGTCACAAACACGACACACATTATGGAATAGAAGTACCAAACACAAAGAGGCTCACATTATGGAATAGAAGTAAAAAATACAAAGAGGCTAAAAGCCTTGCAATCGTCTGTAAAAGAAAAGAAAAAGTACTCAAAATAAGAAATAAAATACATACCTATATACATTCATTTGACTCTATTGTTTACTTACTAGCTTTTCGCCCGCGGCTTCGTCCGCGTAGGTAGGATTCGGTTATATCGAGCTTTTTAGATTATTCATTTTCGGGGATTAATTTATCGTATCATTTGTCTTCTAAGTTTACATGTGCGTATTCGTTTGCAATGCATTACCTTGTTTTAACCCTTTCAGGACCATAAGGTTATTAGACCTTATGCAAGTATTTTAGCTAATTGTATTGACTCATTAAGTCTATAAAAAAAATTCCAAACATTTTATTTATAGGTTTTTTGGATTTTTTTGGGACAGCGATGTCCCTATGGTCGATAAGAGATACGTTTCACTCAAAAAATGAAAAAGGTTCGTTCAAAAACTATGTTATTAACAAAACGATAAAGTAAGTTTCTTAATTACTATTTTATTGCTTTTTTTCTTATTGTGATACCGGTGTCCCCGTGGTCATCAAAGGGTTAAACGACACATAGCGCCATCTATCACCGATCTGGTATGAAGCTAACAATATTTTTGTTTTCCCTCGGGAACATCAAATTTTTCCGGCGTAAGAAGAATCCTTTTTTCCTATTATTATTTAATCCGGACTGCTAACTTTACGTCTGCAAATGATTTTACATGATATTTACATGAAGTGAGGCTCCAAGCAAATATTTAGACACAACTTGAACACTACATCTGTATGTTATTCACCACTACAACACGCACTGACCGAGTCTGAATGCAGAGACAATAGATTGTTATACAGTATGTTATGAAAACCCTGTCCGACCCGTGAAGGTGTTGTTAGGTATCGATAACTGATTCTACTAATGCATACAAAACCGGGCTAAACTTAAAAAAAAATCCCCCTAAAAAAATAAATATTATTTCGCAAAAAGAGGTAACTTAATAAATGTGTTTTAAGCACCCTTCCGCGGGCGGCGGGCGGCAGGGCACGCGGCACGTGGTCGCATCGCTATTCGCTCATAATAATACCGGTGTTGTAATTTTTCTAAAAATTACCAAATTTCTGGGAAGTTGGAATTAATTCGCGGGAAAAAAAGATTATTTCAAAATTTATTTGTATTGGTACTATGATGATTACGTAAAATTTTATATTATATTTGGTCATGTGTTTACCTAACCTTTATTATCCTTATGGGTCGGACAGGGTTTTCTTAACATACCCCAGGTATTTATAAAAGCAGGGAAAAAATGTATGAATTGTATCAGGAAAAAACATATAACCATGATGTAGCTTTTCAAGAATTCGTTAAAAAATATTCAAAAACTTTTAAGAGAGCCTGTTCCTCAGCAAAAGCCATACACATTAAAAATAAAATAAAATCTTCTAGAAATAAAATCAAAACAACTTGGCAAATTATAAATTCTGAAACTGGAAGAACCAAAGTACAAAATCGCGATTTCCATCTTAAAATTAACGATGAAGATATAAAGGCGGACTTGGAGGTAGCAACTGAGTTTGAGAATTTTTTTACTAGTATTCCAATAATAACAACAAAAACTTTGTCTTCTTCCTCCACTTCTGCCTACGCCATACTAAAAGAATGTGTTCCAGAATGTGACAAACACTTTGAATTTACGTTTGCGACTGCTAAAGACATTATAGAATCTTTTAAGGATCTTGATGTAAAAAAAACTGCCGATCATTGGGGTTTGTCAGTATATACTGTAGCTTCAATAATAGATGTTATTGCACCTTTCTTAGCAATTGTTTTTAATTCTTGTGTCACATCTGGTATATTTCCTGATTTGATGAAACTTAGCAAAGTAATTCCACTGTTCAAATCTGGTAGTACAACTGATCCCACGAATTTTCGGCCAATTTCTATATTACCAACTTTGAGCAAAATTTTTGAAAAATTAATTTTGAAACAGTTGTTGAGACATTTCAACTTATATAATTTATTGCACGTGAAACAATTTGGTTTTACAAAGGGTCGTTCAACTACCGATGCGGGCGTGGCGTTGCTAAAGAACATATTTGGGGCCTGGGAGGAATCGCAAGATGCTCTTGGTATTTTTTGTGATTTGTCCAAGGCCTTTGATTGCGTACATCATGATACTCTTATTAGGAAACTGTACCATTATGGTTTAAGGGACAGAGCTCTCAACCTTCTGACTTCTTACCTGAATAATCGAATTCAGAGGGTTGATGTAAATGGCAACAAATCTGCAGGATCTGAGGTCACCATGGGCGTTCCGCAGGGCTCAATTCTAGGTCCTTTCTTGTTTTTAATTTATATTAATGACTTACCTCATCACGTGAGGGATAATCACAACATAGTATTGTTCGCGGATGACACTTCTCTTATTTTTAAAGTCAAGCGTCAGCTAGCAAATTTTGACGAAGTTAACAATGCACTTTCGAAAGTTGTCCATTGGTTTAATGTAAATAACCTTCTTTTGAATGAAAAAAACACTAAATTCATTAAATTTTCTACGCCAAATGTCAGGCAGTTAAGTACCAATGTTCAACTGAATGGAGTAGAGTTGATCCCTGTCGAGTCGACAGTTTTTCTTGGATTGACTATTGACTCCAAGTTACAATGGGGTCCTCACATTGAGAAGCTGTCGGGTAGACTCAGTTCTGCCGCTTATGCTGTTAAGAAAATTAGACAGATAACTGATGTGAATACAGCCAGAATTGTTTATTTTAGTTATTTTCATAGTCTTATGACTTATGGGATTCTTCTCTGGGGAACTTGTGCGGACATCAATACCATCTTTGTTTTACAGAAAAGGGCTGTTCGAGCCATTTACAACCTTGGTCCTAGAGATTCTCTTAGAGAAAAATTCAGAGAGGTGAACATTCTGACTGTAGCTTCGCAATATATATTTGAAAATCTTATGTATGTACATAAAAATATATCTAATTTTAAGAAAATAAGCGAAGTTCATAATATAAATACCAAGAACAAACACAATCTTGCTGTACATCACACTCGTCTCCACAGAGTAGGCAACTCGTTCATGGGTCAATGTATACACTTTTACAACAAGCTTCCCATGGACATTCGAAACTTACCCATTAAACGATATAAAACCTATAAAAAGGCCAAACTTTGCAAAAAGGGGTATTATAAAATCTCAGATTATTTAGAGGATAGAGAGGCTTGGGACTGAGCTGCTCGCTCTGTTAAGCATTGTTATTAAGCAATATGCGTAATTATAACGTAAATTATTGTAAACATTTTCATTTTTAATGTCTGGACTTTAAAAAAGACGATGATCCCTGAGTTTGTTTCGGCTATTTCTTCTCAGAGGTAGTCAGTTAGGAAATGCCGGCTTCATCTAGTTTAAAAAAAATAAAAAAAAAAGAAGAAAAAAAAACATATGACGTGTAAAAGTGATCGGTGATCCTACTTGCTTAATAAACGATTTCATTTCATTTCATTTCATACTGTATATAATTAAATAACATCAGTATGTACACAGTTACGCAATGAATTAATCTTTATCTTTATCGAATCATTCTACCAAACCTTCGCGTTTATGAGGGTTTGGTTGTTTCGCGTTGTTAAGGATGTATCTGACATCGACGCATAAACGATTACCATGGATCCAGTACATGATTCTGAACCCCCCAGTGCTGAAACTTTTCATCGGCCTTTTCATGATTTAAAAAAAACATGTAATTTTTTGAATTTAGACCTTTCATAATTGCTATACTTTTATAACCCAAAACTATTTTAAAGTAAAAATTAATTAATTCGCTAATTACACAAAAAAAGCGCAATGAAAACAAAACTCGAAAAACTGTCTTTGTTTTTTTTTTTGTAATCTATATGGTGTACATAATAAAGAGTATTCTATTTTATTCTATCTTATCAGCTGATTTAATAGAGTTCACACCAGGGATCAACGTCACACCTACAAAGCCATACGGCAGCAAGCTTGCAACGTTCAAAGGCCGAGTCGACACTTTTTTTTAAACACTGTGAATTCTGTAACCAATCATTAACGACATAAATGACTCTCTTCTTCCTCTCAGCCTATGAATGTCCACTGTTGGACAAAGGCCTCCCCCAAGGTTTACCACGCTGACCGGTCTTGTGCTACCCGCATCCATCGGCTTCCCGCGACCTTCACCAGGTCATCGGTCCACCTTGTTGGGGGCCTCCCTACGCTGCATCTTCCAGTACGTGGCCGCCACCCCAGAACCTTACTGCCCCATCGGTTCTACGAGCAATGTGCCCTGCCCACTGCCACTTAAGTTTAGCGACTCGCAGAGCTATGTCGGTGACTTTGGTTCTTCTGCATAAATGACTATCATAATTTTATTAGTGGGATGCGGTCCAGCCTTTTCGCGAAGTTTGCGTTACGATGTCAGATACATCCTGTATAAGTTGTATATGGTTTATATAAGTAACCAGTATATGGTTTATATGTATATGGTTTATATAAGTAATCAGCCAGCAATATATAATATTAACTCTAAACAAAACACTTTCAGAAATGACCTACACATTTCACAATTTCATGCAAACTGCACACAAACTAGAAAACTTATGCAGTCATAAGAAATTTATACCGCTTGCAAATTATGAACGCGACAAGCATGCAAATATTATGTCCGTTTATTCATGCATACTTTTAAACAATCAACACTTGTATATTTGTTTTAATTTAAAGCATCCAGGAGTAAAATTAAGAAACGCTGCTTTTAAACCGTGGAGTGGAATTACGTAAATGGAATGCTGAGATGGATTGAAGTAGTTTAACTATGGCGAGGAATGTATAATTTTTATTTTTTTTATTTTTAATAATTATAAACTAGTGCTTGACCACAATACCGCCTGATGGTAAGCAGCTGGGCACACCACAATAGCGGCGGTAAGTCCCCTCTTTGAGGAGTGGCTAGAGCGCCCTCGCCGGTTCACATCATAAATATGTATACGCTCATTGCTTTATTAAATTATGCCCACCACGAAAGGAACAATACTATGAACATAGTAAGCGATGGACCTCGGCGGCGAGGTCGGTAGGTGGGTCTTTTTTTGTGTGTTGTGCTGGTGGCCCTATTGGCCTCTTGGAGAAGGGTTATGGGTCATCGGGGTCTGTGACGGCATGCCTTGGGCGGCGAAGCTTGGAGATGGTGGAGGGGATATAGTTAGTAGCCGCTAGTATCAGGGGATTGCGGTGCTTGGCGGCAGTGTCAAAGAAGCGTTTGGAAAGATGCTTCATGAACTGCTGGATCGTGGGGATTTTGAGATCAAGGTGGAGGATCTCATTACGGACGAACCAAGGGGCACAACAATACTATGTAGGTACATAGTATTGTTCCTTTCGTGGTGGGCATAATTTAATGAAGCAATGAGCGTATACATATTTATGATGTGAACCGGTGGCTACAATTTTATGCTCTTCAAGTTGAGCACTTCGTCTTAAAGTCGAAGATGTTTACATATTTTTGGAGCCTTGGCAATGTATACATATTTTTGCTTCTGACTGTACCACCGAGAAAATCTATATTTGTAATTTAACTTACATTTGGATATGGCTTTTGTGATTCCAGTAAGACTTAATTACGCTGCATCTTTTTATCTTATTGGGTTACTAACCTTTTCTATAATTCTACGCAAATCATTCAGTTATTCAAATATCAGACATACACTTTGCTTCTGCGCCGGTCAACCAGAACAAATCTTGTTTACGGGGTTCCTAGAATCCTGCTCAAGTTTGGAAAATCCTAAGTACCATTAACGAAATTGACAAAGGAAAAGCTTTGGTAAGCGTTTCGACCTTTGGCTGTTTATCCATGCTTTACTAATGCAGACTTATTGCCTAAAGTATTTAGTACCACTCAACCTTAAGGCGGTGCCGAAACAGAACCTCGTGGGTCTAACATATGGCATACATTATATGCAACATATACATAACAAAAGGAAATAAATAACAATCGTTAGAGAAGAAAACTATAATACAGTCCAACCAAGAATATAATACTATTATTGTGTATATTTATTATGTACAACATGTATGAGTAAATAACAGATATACAATATATGTAAAGAAAACCCTGTCCGATCCGTGAAGGTAGGTAACTATAAGGAAGGTAACTGATTCTACTAATACCTACAAAGCCGAGCTAAACTTTAAAAAATCCCCCTAAAAAAATAATATCATTTCGTAAAAAACAGGTGAATTAATAAATGTACGGTAGGCAATACATGCGTGGGCGAAAAGGGGGTAGGCACGCGGCACGCGGTCGCATCGCTATTCGCTCATAAAAATAAAAATACCATCAAAAATGGTATTGTCACTTATTAAAAAATTACCAAACTTTGGGGAAGTTGGAATTAATTCGCGGAAAAAAAAGATTATTTCAAAATTCATTACTATTGTTACTATGATGATTATGTAAAATTTCATATTTTATTTGGTTATGTGTTTACCTAACCTTTATTATCCTTATGGGTCGGACGGGGTTTTCTTTACATATTGTATAAATATAGAAATTTTACATAGGTTGTTACACAATTCTTATAACTAAGATCGAACTTCATATGCAAAACAACAAATTTTGCCTTTTCCATTTATTTAATACTCTTTGTTAATTAACAACAAACTTGAGACGCCTGTGCGGAATGTTACTGCTTGAGTTACAGTTAGATTAAATAAGCGTGTGTTACTACTTAAGTAAACATTTAGTTAATGAAAAGGAAGTTGCCTGCTGACTTTTGTGTTGATTTTGACGGTGTCTTCGTAGCTTCGTTCCTACTTCTCAAGCTGTGTGACACTGATTCTACATGGTTTTCATATGATTGACCAGCATTATTTCTGGGCTTTTAAAGAGGCTTTGACCTCTGACTTAGTTTCGATCATACTTCTGAAAGTAGTTTGGTATTACAAAACATGGATTCTATTTAGATCAGGTTTAAACCACATAAATGGTTATTAAATTATGCACCTAACCATAGAAACGCAGTTCTAAATATAAAAAACCGGCCAAGTGCGTGTCGGACTGATGCACAAAGGGTTCCGTACCATTGATTTATTAAATTAAACGATTTAAGTTATTTGTATGAGAGACTACGCGGTAATAAGCGGTTTACGATTTACGAGGTATTAAAAAAAACTACTTACTAGATTTGGTTAGAAATAATTTTCTTTGGTAGTTTTTATAGTAATGTAATCATATGTTTTTTTTCGATTTTTCATTTCCTTATTTCAGAAGTTAGAGGGGGGAGGGAGGGTGGCAACTTTTTTCCACTTTGGAAGCGTCTGTCACGCAAACTATTCGGTTTAGAAAAAAAAATATTTTAGAAATCTCGATATAATTTTTGAAGACCTATCCATAGATACGCCACACGTACATATGTCTGATGAAAAAAAATTTTGAGTTTCAGTTCTACGTATGTGGAGCCCCCAATATTCATTATTATTATTTTTATTTTTGCATCAAAATTTTAATGCGGTTCTCAGAATACATCTACCTATTATAATTTAGCAAGAAAAATGACTGTGACATACGGATGGACAGACGGACAGACAGACGGACAGACAGACGGACAGACAGACATGACGAATCTATAAGGGTTCCGTGTTTTGCCATTTGGCAACGGAACCCTAAAAACAATAGTTTATTTCGGTACTAAGTTGTCACTTTTGTATTAAGAACTTTGATTTAACCTCAATAAAGTTCGAAATACAAATACTGAAAGATAAGTCTGGAGCTAGATTTTGTTTTGTAATAAGGAGGATCAAGTTTAAAAAAATAATATTATTGACTTGTAAGTGTTTATGTCCAAACCTTTTTAGAGCCATTTAAGAATTTTGTAAATATAAGAAGCATTTTTTTACCTACATTCATATACACGATGGTATCTACATTGATACGCAATCTACTACCATAAACTCAGTAGATGATTCTACGATTCAAGGCCTTTCATCATACCTGGCCCGGAGCGAGAGTACATGGCAGGCCGTAACCTCCTTCTGCAAAGCAGTGTTGCAGGCAAAAGTGGAGCCGGAGAGCATGAGAGAGAGGCAATTTGAGCACCCTCATCCCTAGCCCCTACAGGCGTCTCCTGTGGGGGACAGGAGACGCCCTGGTCGAGAGACAAAATCGAACTCCCGTCCAACGTAGAGGCTGACTTGCGGGCGGTAAAGAGGGGGCAGCTTGCCGCTTGGTAAGGACCGCGCCTCAAAGAGATGTCAGCACACAGTGAGGGGTTCGCAAGGACGATGCCTGCCAGGGCCACGGATTATTCAAAAGAGATACAGTGGCCCCGCATAGGCAAATGAAGAAACGGGGTGGGTTTAGTCAGTAAATCCTATCCCACAGCGTCCAGAGCAGAATAGGTAATTTGATTACTTCCCATCCCAAAAAAAGGCTTGCCATTCATTAAATTACACAGAGTTTTATTTTCAGAATCAGAATTTTATTTGTAAAACATAGGTGTACACATGAAGGTATCATATTAATTAAATGAGAGCTATGTTTTTTCCGTAAATTCGTATAAATATTAAGATCATAAAATCATCAACAATTAAATAAAATAAATAAAGTATTTAACACAAATTAAACTCTTACAAAACAAAAAAAGTAAAGCTCCTGTTTGAACTCACGACATGAAACCCACAAGTGAGCATCGCAAACAAAAGTAAACGAGTGGTAAAAAAATATTTACAATATACATATATAAGGTGGCCAAAAAGTCGTGGATCAAACGAAACATGGATATAAAGGGGGTAATTTCCAACAAATAATCTTTCTGCAGCATCGGCATAAATTCATTGCACGAAAAGTTAAGAATTATTATGTTTTTTTCAATGAAATAGGTTCATTGAAAAAAAGTTGTGTCTTCTAAGCATCTCTCTGCAAAATCTCACTCTAGGTGCATAGTCAGCTGGCAGTAAAGCTTGCACCCTTTGCACGTGGTAAGCATGATATTCATTTATATTAATAATAATCTGCTGTCGGCTATTTTCACAGAGTTGTGATGAACCTTTTGTTTCCTAGAAAAGATAAATCGTTACCTGAACTAAGATACTTCTTGATAAACGATTAAGTGGTTAGTGTGATACTGTTCATTTCGTAAATCCTAAGTGTGACGAGAATAGAACAGTTCTAGTAGCGTTACAGCGTACAAAAAACTAGCCGTTTATCATAAACTAATAAATTAAAAATAAGGTTAATTTAATGAAACTTGCATCTTGATATGAAAAAACGAAATAAAACCAAAACCAAAGGTCAAAGAGTAAATATGTTGTACCTCATTTGAATCAGTATTAAATCAGCAAGAATTTGTAATACAGGGTATTTTTTCCGTAACACATTTTTTTTCAAACTGTGCTCTTAAAGCGATAAGTAATTTTTTGTAACACTCCTAAATACACGGAAAAAAAGGTAATTGCTCGTTAAAATTGGTACCAAGAGCTACAATAATTTTTTTGTAGTATTGATACATTATCGAATCATAATACAACACCTTTTGTTTTATTGTTTTTACACAATTAATTTTTTCACAAATAAAATTGTAAAATAACTAGATTGTTTCATTGAAAAAAAAAAAAAAATAATAATTCATAACTTTTCGTGCAATGAAGTTATGGTGTTGCTGGAGAAAAATTTTTGTAGGAAATTACCTCTTTTATTTCCCCGTTTTGTTTGATCCACGACTTTTTGGACATTCTGTATAGTATAACTATTTCTTTTAAGTGTAACTTGTTGAGTGATGTATCTTGTTTTTGCTTATTCTCTTTAGTTGTATCTGTATTTAAGTGTAGCGTTGTTTATACCATATTTATCTATTTTATATAAGCGTAATAAAATTAAATTAAATGAAGACTTATTTACTGGACACCTGAGCGAGGTCATCGCCGTCACAGTAGAAAACGGCGAAGGTGGAGTGACGATCTGGTAACGTTCGTAGGGGCAACATGGCCAGAGATAGCACAAGACAGGGAGGTTTGGAAGAAAAGGGGAGCCCATTGGCCAGCAGTGGGACACCAAATAGGCTACAAAAATACTTATTTTATTCCCAGGCAAAGGATTGGAAATTTCAAACTTTTATTAGAGTCAGTTTACCGCTGCTCTTGTTTCGTATTTAAACATTGTTTTTTTTATATTTATAAACTAGTGCTTGACCGCAATCCCGCCTGATGGTAAGCAGTGATGCAATCATTGATGGTAAAGAGTCTATTACTATTATATATATTATTAGTAAAAAACCGAGGGACTAGGAAAGAAGACGTTAGTTGAGCGAGGTGACGCAATGTTAAACCCAATAACACGACCAACGAAGCTGCGCCAGAGGGAGATTGTTAACTCTAATCTATTGAATTTGATGTAATCTGGCTTTGAAAATAGTTGGATCATATTATCATATTATTTTAGCATAATATTCACCATCGAGGTAACTACGTCAGCACCCTATAATTCATCTTCATTTATTTCATGTCATCTTTAAACTTCGATATTTTATCCTTCCCTCAGTTTTCACCTCACAAGCTTTTTTGCACCAGTGATTAATATCCATACTTATGATGTTTTAGCAGGATCCCGTCGAGAAAGTACGTGAAGGCTTTTTCATAGTCTCCACCGTGCGACTCTTGATAGATTAATGGCAGATGTCTCACTAAAATGAGTTTTATTTGCTCGTCCCTTTTGCAAACAAACGTGGCATGCCAAACAGCGATTAGGCCGCCCTTTGTTAATTTTGTTGTTTTAATTTATATTTTGTTTGGCTGCCATAAGTCAAGGTTGGAACTATACATGTATCCATGACGATTTTCTTTAATTTTAGATGATAGTCTCCCTTCACAATGTCCTTGTGTAGCCAAAACTTCTTCCATGTGCTGTTGATCCTTCGGTCCACTTCCTCCTCGTTACTGGTTTTGTTGAATGAGACTTGTTTTCCGAGGTAAATATATTCTTGCACATAATCAATCTGTTGTTCGAACACCTGCACAGGTCTTTCTATGCTATTTGTCATCACTTTAGTCTTGTCTGCGTTCATCTGCAGCCCACATTTTTCACTTTCATATGCAAGAGATCGCATCATCTGTTCCAGCTCTCTGGCAGATTTGGCAAACAAAATGATGTCGTCTGCAAATCTCAGGTGACTTAAGTGGTGCCCTAGTATGTATAATCCATTCCGGCTCCAATCAAGGTTTTTGAAGACACATTCCAGTACTGCTATAAAAAGTTTCGGCGATAGAGGATCACCTTGTTTGACACCTTTTCCTATTGAAATCTGTTCTCCTTTATTTTCCATCTTGATTCTGCTTGTACTTTGAGAATAAATGTTTTGTATAATGTTTATATATGTCTTACTTACACCACAGATATTGAGGGCTTTCCAGATAGAGTTGTGAGTTATGGTATCGAATGCCTTTGTGTAGTCTATAAAAGCTACATAGAGAGACAGATTGAATTCTTTACTTTTTTCTATTATTTGTTCCAAGGTGGACATTTACAAATAAAATTAAAAATAAAATCAAAACATGCCAGCGATCAATGGAACGGAGTATGCTTAAAATAAGAAAAGTACAAAAAATTCGCAGTGAAGACATTAGGAGGAAAACTAGGCTTACTGATGCTCTTGAACAAGCTCTGCGACTTAAATGGAAATGGGCTGGTCATTTGTCAAGGTACACAGACAAAAGATGGTCTTTACAAGCTACTAAATGGATAGGGCCTGCTGGTAAAAGAAGCAAAGGCAGGCCACTAAAACGTTGGGCTGACGATATAAAAGAGATAGCAGGTAGCAACTGGTTAACAGTTTCACAAAACAGAGATAAATGGAAGGAATTAGAGGAGGCTTTTACCCAAAAGGGGTTCGTGTAAAAGGAATAACAATCTATATTATAATAAACAATTTAAATATATACTAACTTAAATTAAGAAATCCACTAATACTTTGAATTGTAAACATACTTTTATACGGAAATAAAAAGCTTTATTATTATTATTATTATTAATTTATATTTTGTTATGTATTTTTGTGGTGAATTCATAAACAAATGGCACACTGCTAGCCACGATTAAAAAAAAAGTTGTGTTATTAACCATTTTTGTCGAATTAATAAATAATTATAAATATTATAACTATGATTATTCAATTCGATGTGTTTTTTTTATTTTTATGTATAACTTTCATCTATTGCTCATAAATATAAAGTGGTTAGATTTCATGCTCAGTTAGGCATTCATATCTATGGCGTTAAAAGCATATTTGATGCGAGAACTCGTCTTTTTCTTTCCGTGTTTGCTTACAAAATGCATGACAAATAAAAGACACTATACCCGATCGTCGGCTTAACGATATAAATTGAAACTAAAATACTTGTAGGGCTGACAGCCGTTAATTTGTTGAACACAGTTATCAATGATTATCATTTAAATGTCAATGATAGACTATTATTTCGTGAATATATTCTTCACAAGAACTTAAATAACAGGTCATTTAAAATGAGATAGGTACAAGTGCTTGCATCACACTGATCAATAACAAGGCGATTTAGTTTTTTAGGAATTCAAAATGAGATTACATTCGAGACTCTTTTTTTAAAACATTTTTTTTAACAACATTAAATTTCAATTTATAACTTTATAGTATTACCTACATTAAAATTTATTGTTGTTGAAATATATGATTGAACGCAACTCAATAATATTTTCAGGACAGCAAAGAAGAAAATTATTAGGATTTCGATTTAATATAAATAATTTTTAAATGAAATATATTTTTCACTCGAATGGAGTTTATTAAATTTTTATTACATGAATATAATATAGTGAAAATAAAAGAGAGTACAAAATGAATGCTGGTATACGTTTAAAATTCTATTCATTTTTCTTGTATAGGGACATAGTATAAAAGCACGTAGAGAATAAATTCAATGAATTTCATCGGTTGATTCATGGAATAAAACTCAATTTAATATTCCAATTTCTTATTTGTAACGAAATTTCTGAAATAAAAGTAGAAAATAGTGAATTGATCATGTACAGACGGTGTTCCACAGGGATTGGTCCTGGGGCCGCATCTGTGGAACATCGGGTACAACTGGGTGCTGCGCAGCCCTCACGACGGGTGATGCTGCGGCCGGCTGTGGGGTAGGGTTGTCAACCCCGTCAACACCTTACCCTGGAGTTGGTCTGACATACCCCGTCGCCCACCCCAGGGCGGCGGGCATCCTATGAGGATTTCCACCCCGGCAAAAAAAAAAAAAAAAAAAAGGGAGTCATAAATAGAAATCATAATAATACGGGAGTGCACATACAAAAGCAATTCACTTAAATCTAGGAAAGCATGTGTAGGTGGTGTAGTGTCTATGTGGTTTGTTTGTGTGTGTGTGCATGTTTATGCGTGTCCCTTATCGTCATATTATCGCATGGTACTTTGTAGCAGAGTTTAAATTTCGTAATAGATTTTTCACTTTAATTTAAAGACTCTAAAGATTTTTAAAATATTTCTACTTTTCTTATTGAAATTAAAATCATATCCGAGGGATTTGTCGAGTCTTAAAGCAGAATAGATAGCAGCATATACACAAAGATAGTATTTTTTGTTTCAATTGTTCAATGGGAGCAGGACACTTATTGAGTAAAAGTTTTAAGTAGGGTTTCTAAACGATTAAAATTACATCACTTTCAGGAGAGATTTTTGCAAAAGCATGTTTTTTCAGTTTTTTAAACTATATTTATTTTCAGTTCGATATTCTTTTTTTAAATAATATACGGATAACACGAACGCTTAAATGGTGCTCATTTGTTTTACCAAACTTTTCTTGATCTCCACCAGACAGAATAGCAAGTGCTAAAATTCGTAATGATGCGTTATCCAAGTAACTAAATCTAAATCTAAACTAAAAATACTTATCTACCCAATTAATGTAAGGTAAGGTTGAAAAAAATTGAGTTAGAGACGGACAAACAAACAAGCAACCTAACATACAAGTGAAGCTAATAAAAAGCATGTAAAAACCAGTTTGTCCTGAGTAAATATAAAATTAGAAAACAAAGGGCCACAGCCACTACAAAAAAAACAAGCCCAACGCAAAAGTGTTATATATAAGTTTTTATATTCAAATTAGTATAGTTAGGGCTAACATGTCTTTTTTGGCAATTAAAAGTTGCGTAGGCGCTCAAGGAAAACAATGTATTTTTTATAATTGACATTATTTCATATGATTATTATACACTTTAAAAGACTCTAGAAAGTAAACAATGCTTGTAATACTACTAAAATATATATAAATATATTAAAAATAACAATAAGTATTGTAGTATTTTTTTTTATTTTTATATATTTAGGAAAACAAACAGTGACACATTACATTTTATAGAGAGTAATACTAAAAGATATGAGCAAATGTGTAACCAACAACATTTTTCACAGAATACATAAAAATAATAATATTTACAAACCATACTATTCAAATTGAAATCAATAAGTAAGTAATATAAATTCAAATTTAATATTATACAAGTATTGTTCATAAAAACTAAAATTTAGTAACAGAGTAAAAACTCAGATGTATAAAAGATCTAATAAAAATTAATAATAAAAATAATGATACAATAATGAAAACTAGTGGCGACTATTAATAACAAGATAATTATAATATTATATTACACAACAACTCTCGCTTGCATCGTCTAGCTTACACTACCTTGCGGCGACACCATCTTACACTACCTCGCGGCGTCACTATCTTTCTAGCTCACTCACATCCACGTATCTAATCACTTGCTTATTTTATTGTTATGGGCAAGTTTACCTAATGCAATAATCACAATAAATAATGAGAATTAGGTATTGATAAGTTTTACTAAAAAAAAAACATTGTTTGCCTTAAGCGCCAGCTAAGCAACTACTGTGGACAAATAAATATGTTAGCCACTGAATTTAGCTATGATCACAACTGAGAATAACTATATAGAATAAACTTTTGTGCCAGACCGGGGTTTTTATTGACCATTCTCCTTTCTATCAAAACATAAAAAAAAACACATCTCTTCTCAGAATTTTTGCACGTTTCATCTACTTCAACTTTAACCATGAATTTTCGGACATCTGTTACCTCACATAAAAAAGCTTTTTACACAAGCCTCATAACTATCATCCTTAACCTACTCTGAAGCTAGGAAAAATATTCAGAAGCAAAGAACAAACGACGCTCAACGATGTGCTACACTTATTAATAATTCTTAGGGTCAGACTAACGGTTTCACAAAGTGTCTGAGTTTTGCCACCATCTTGAATTTTTGATAACACTATGCGTAAAACTAATGGTGGGTTACCCTGCTTAAGTGATTTGAGGGGAAAATTTGATTATGGACTTTGTTTCTAAATGAGAAAAGGCGAGTTTTGGTTGACGATGGAGCGCTTCAGCTACAGGCATAATTTTGTGTAACATTTGCTAACATTGTCCACCTTTTATAATGAGTTGCTTGGTTGTGAAGTGACGCAGCTTTACTTCACAAAACATGTTTTTCGGATTTTGTCAAGCTTTTTACACCTTTTATTGAATACCTGTTTTTTTTGTAGCCGTCTTCTTCCTTCTTGCTTGGCAAGAATCTTTTTTTGAAGTGAAACTTCTTTACGCACGCTTGACTTGGGGAGTAAGCTGGCGAAAGCGTTATGAAAATCGGTCGGGCAAGACGAACGGAAGTTAAGTGGGGGATATAAGCACAGAGGCGCCCGTGGCGCGAGCTTGGTACTACAAGGTCTACAACGAGTTTTTTTTTTTCAATAAAAATAGAAGATCTATGCAATTTTTTTTTTTTTTAAAATTTTGAGACACGGATACACTTATTTATTTATTTATTTACACTTAACACTATACAATAAATTTTAAGTTGACTGACAACCATTAAGGGGGTCAGTTAACATAAAATTTGGTACCGCCTACTTCACAGTCCCTCCTGTATCCCCCTCCCTTCCCCCCCCCTCACCCCTTAATATCCCCACGAACCCCCCCCCCCCCCCCCCCTTCGACCCCGAGGAGGAAGAGCCCGACCTTTTGGCCCCGAGGGAATCCACTACCCTCCCCCTCCCCCAATCCCCCTGCAACCCCACGAAACCTCCCCCCCCCCCCCGACCCCCTTTAGTTACCTCACCCCCCCGTGGATTATCTCGGGAACCAGAGGTCGTGGACTACCCGAGTTTGGGGTCCCCTGATTCAGGAGGAAGAGCCTGACCTTTTGGCCCCGAGGGAATCCACTCTCTATCACGGATCTATGCAAAAATATTAATTTGCCAATGAAACCATGAAATAAATTTAAATATTTATAGAAAATTAATATAGGTATATGTGTATACATGTATATATTGTACACACATATTTATATATGTCGGAGACAGCGACGGCAGAGCGGTAGGGTCGACATCATCTTGGTGTGGTGGTACAGGTTCCGTTTCGTAGGTGAGTTTTAAATTGAAGCACGACATGTAGATATACCCTCCAATCTTCATAATAACAATTTGAATAGGCAAACCGACAGTTTCGGTTCGGAGATGTGCCTTGGTCCGCGTCTCGATGCAAAGTGACCGTTCGACGAACCCCACTATCCAAAGCGACTCTGTCCATGTGACGCCATCACAAAATAACGTCACAAGCGTTCGCCCCTCTACTACGTAAATCAAATCAGCAACTTCTATTAAAATTATATCGACGATCTCCGACACGGCCAGCCTGACGATTTGCACTTCCTCGTGCATCATCATCATCATCATCATCCCAGCGCCAATCCCAGTCGCATCCGAAGCTCCCTCAGCCCCGGAGTCCGGTATCCGCCTCACCAGGCCAACCGCCGATTCCGGTCAAACCTCGGTATTTCCCTTTGCACGTCCTCGTGCATGTCTGTAACAAATTTAAAAAAAAGCACAGAAAACCGACTTTGAAGCATTTTTGAGAGCTCGGCCAACCTGACCGTCACACGTCACGTTTAATTACAATGACTATTAGAAAACCAAACTTAATTATTTTAACAACTTAAACACAAAAGCTTCCTTCAAGCCTCATAATTATCAAAATTCAAAAGAAAACAAAAGGTTCCTCCAAGCCTCATAATTATCAAATCATAATCATAATTGTCAAAAAGAAAACACATCATCGCCCGCTACCACAGTAGCTAGTGACAACTCATAGTTGACACCCATATCGTCATCACCTCTTGTGATACGACCAACTCTAGAGTCCACGACTCCCAGGTCAACACATGACCGTACAACTAATAGTCTCCTCCGAGACCCAGGTCCCCGCCACATCACTAGCTGCCCATCGCCCCCTGAACAACTCCTCACTGAGTTGCAGTTACGACTACAGACTAGTGCATGCAGTGCGACCATATCTACCAAAGTCCCCGCCACATCACTAGCTGCCCATCGCCCCCTGAACAACTCCTCACCGAGTTGCAGTTACGACTACAGACTAGTGCATGCAGTGCGACCATACCTACTAGTGTCCCCGCCACACCACTAGCTGCCCATCGCGCTCTGAACAACCCCTCACTGGGTTGCAGTTACGACTACAGACTAGTGCGTGCAGCGCGACCACATAGCCATGATACGTGTTCTATTTGCTGGCGGAGGCACCCTCCTCACCATCTTCTACATTATGAAAATCTAACTCAGCAGACATTACTTGGAAAAATCTTTCGTACTTATGCGATCGTGGGGTACTTATAAGTTCTGTTTCCAATCAACGATTTCAATAGGTAACGATCGCCATTATCGCCATCAAACAACTCACCATTATTAAATTTCATTACTTTAGCACACTTCTATCAAATTTAGATTTTTCGTAAATAGCACTCATTTCTATGTTCGTTACCGCTTGTTCTCTTGAGAAGATTTAATAGTCTAGCCACACATACTACCAGAAGCTCAAGTGAGCTCGTTACTACACGCCACATTTAACTTTAGTTTTGAAATAATCAAAAACAAACCAGACTTGACCACGGAGTTTCTTGCAAGTTCTTATCCATAGACATCTACCCTTTGGAATATGCAATTAAGCTTCACTTTTCTTGGACTGACAGACATTGACTATTCAAAAGCACCACCGGATGGTTAATTTGAATTAAACAATTTTGTTTTTGATTTTGGACATCATAATTTTAAAACCTTCATTTAAAATTTCTCAGCCCATTATAACAAACAATAATCGGGTAGTACAAGAAATAAAATTTGCAAAAATAACTCTTATTATCATGTCGCAAAGAAATTGTTCAGTACACAATACACTGGCACAACCTTCAACTTTGTACACTGTATATATACTGGCGCGTGTATACATACACCAATGAAATTACAGATTGCTTGACAAGAGAACATTCGGCTACGGAATCAAAATAAAAATAGTACGACTCACCGGATTATGGCAATTTCTCACAAACACCTGCCACTTGGCAGTTGTCAACCGTTGCACGCCAGACATCTCTGAGCTCTCATAAAACTCCATTACGTTACCACAAACGTTTTGAGTAGAGGCTCAAGTCTTGAAACCTTGGGCGTTCCGCAAAGCGCACGCAGCTCCGGCTGCGCCGCACGCAGTTCCAGCAGCACCACACGCCATTGATGCGATTCACCAAGCAGCCAGAAGCGCGCTCCGCAAGCGCACCTTGCGCGCTCCGCAAGCGCACCTTGCGCGCTCCGCAACCTCACCTTGCACACTCCGCATGGGCTCCTTCCGCGCTCCGCAAGCACACCTTGTATGTTCCGCAAGCGCCCTTCGCTCGCCAAGCAACAGCCAGCACTGTCGCGCGCCAAGCATCAGCAAACACTGTCGCGCACCAAGCAACAGCCAGCACTGTCGCGCGCCAAGGATCAGCCAGCACTGTCGCGCACCAAGCAACAGCCAGCACTGTCGCGCGAAGCAACACCCAACACTGTCGCGCGCCAAGCAACAGCCAGCACTGTCGTGCGCCAAGCATCAGCCAGCACTGTCGCGCGCCAAGCAACAGCCAGCACTGTCGCGACAGCGCCGCGTCCAGCCGCACGTGCACGCCTGCAGCGGACTCCTGCAGCGTACTCCTGCCGCGCACTATCACGTGGAGCGGTCTCTTCTGCGTCAGCAATTGAGCGCACCTCGTAACGTGACGTTCACTTCCAGCCTCACATTATTCTGTTCCTGGATTTATAACGAGATTGTGAGCAGTGTAGTTCTTTATCCAACTTCTGATGTCGGAGACAGCGACGGCAGAGCGGTAGGGTCGACATCATCTTGGTGTGGTGGTACAGGTTCCGTTTCGTAGGTGAGTTTTAAATTGAAGCACGACATGTAGATATACCCTCTAATCTTCATAATAACAATTTGAATAGGCAAACCGACAGTTTCGGTTCGGAGATGTGCCTTGGTCCGCGTCTCGATGCAAAGTGACCGTTCGACGAACCCCACTATCCAAAGCGACTCTGTCCATGTGACGCCATCACAAAATAACGTCACAAGCGTTCGCCCCTCTACTACGTGAATCAAATCAGCAACTTCTATTAAAATTATATCGACGATCTCCGACATATATATATATATATATATATACATACAGATGGAGCGAAAGAAGTTTCACTTCAGTCGTGTGGTCATAAGCACACTCGTATTTTTTGTTTTCTCTTTTATTTGCTTATTTTTTTTTAAGTTTCTGTTTTGTGGCTTGTGATTTTTTCGGGTCGCTCTTATCCCGTATTCTTTTCAGATTATTCTTATATACTACTATTACATTATTATTATTATTTTGCATCCTTATTTTATTATTTTTAAAATTACCACTTAATTACATTTTTAATACTAGATCTAATACAGCGTTCTTGTTCACCTAATTAATGCTTATCCTATCCTTGCCAACGGCACATGGCTAGGCTGTACTGCCCTTGTCCTATTGCGTTCAATAGAAATCTTGGCAATCTTGAGGCAAAACCGCTCCAGATACGGCCTGGAGTGTTTATCGGCCATGAGGTTGGCAATGGTTGTTTCCGTCAGATTTTTTCCAGTACTTACTTCCAGGTCGTATCTGTTGCGAATACCTGCGTTTAATATCTTATATTACAGTGTACAGCCCTTAAAAGTCCAAAAATGGGTCTAACTGCAATGCTTCGATATAGTCTTCGGATTGTGGACGTCAGACGTCAGTCACTTCACGGAAAATATCGAAGCTTAGTCAAATCAGCAGTTAGACTGGCAAAGCGGACCCCAGATTCCAAAGTTAAAAAAGCTTCGGCTATATTAAAGTGCAGCGGAATGCTATTCTGACACCTGTCAGTACGATAATGACGACGACAGAGTTGGCGCAGTAGCTGAGCGATCGACTGCTGTGTTGCTTGTCACGGGTTCGATTCCTGCACGGAACAAAAATTTGTTCCGGGTCTGGCTGTTAGTATATGTGTTTTAAATATTTGTTTACGCACCCTCGAAACAGGAGTAATTCCTAGTGTGGTGCAATGTTTTTTTTTTTTAAATAAAATATAAAAACATAATGCTTAATTTTCACTACGTATGTCACTTTTACTTTCCCTATGTCGCTTTGTATGAATCATTCTTTCAAACTATGGAATGGATTTTGAAAGGGTTTTTTTAATAGATAGAGTGATTCAAGAGCAAGGTTTTTATGTATATAACATGCATAATATATAAGACGAACACTGATATTTTTTGAGGTTTGTAACACATGTCGCAAAATAAAACCATTTTTTGAGTTTACATTGCAAACGCTGGCTAAACCCCCCTGAGATAGATCAAAATAATGTACTACAGTATTATAGACCATCAAAATGCCTACAAAAAAGTCTGCAACATCATATATCTACCTACTATAGTTTCTTCATTATGACTTCTTTTTATGTTTGAAAAGTAAATTAAAATGCCAGTCGAAATTAGAGCCCACTCTTTGTTCCTTATTATTAAATCCTTATCTACATAAATTACGTCATACCAAAGGTAATTTTGGTAGCAGCAGATCTCTTTTTGAATTATTGGAATTAGTTGTTTCATTCAGGAAATATCATGATTTATTCAAAACTAAATACCAGAAAAAAATCGCGTGCCGCTCGCGCCCCTGCCGGCCGCCCGCCACTTGAGTGTTTCTCTGCCTAAACCGCGGAATGAGTGGGCCAGGGTGGGGGACCATTACTTCGAACAAACTTGCTACCCTGGTAAGCTTTCATTCTGTTTGAAGGTGGTAGAACTGGCTATCCATGGACAATAAGGTTAATGTATCTTGCAGAGTCAGATATTGGCTGAGGGGCGGCACAGTAGACATTATTTTTATTGAAGGGCCACCGTTTCTTGAGGAAGGCTTAGGTACCTATATGATTTGTCCACGTGCGAAGCCGGGGCGGGTTGCTAGTACCTACCTAATAAAAATCAAGTTTGTATGAAATGGACAGATGTCAAGAGTGCATTATGTCGACTGCCGTATTCTAAAGTGTGGTGTCTGAATAGGTTTCTGATACATAAGCGCAGACATCGTCTTTATATGTATGAAACGCACATGGTAAACTTTTCGCACAATGAGTTAGATGCTCACACAACGAATTAGATTCCATAATATCTTCTACGTAATTTCATCACCAGTCAACCTGTTTACATTTTCAATATGTGCTATGTTACGGGTTTGGTTTTCGCACTTAGTCCTTCAAGTGGACCACTGTAAGTCCGTCTATATAAATAGTACATTTTTATAATAGTACCTAAGTTTACTATGGGTCATAATAAACTGGTGATCTGTAAGCTCTAAGTGTCATTAATCATGAGTCATTTAACTAGAATGACTTTCGACTTCTCATTCATTTCGATCGCAATGAAAAGTTGATGAATCATTTTGAATAACGAAAATAAATCGTATTCATAAGAGAGTTGGGAACATTTTCGTTTTAGGGTTTGGGCACACTCAGTATTTCTTCGACTGTCGAAGCTGTTTTGTATTTTTGCAACTGTTAATATTTTTACTTCCGTTGTGTCTCGATTTTTCTCTAAACGGTTGCCTCAAAGTCAAAATTGCTAAAAGAAATATTATTTCTCGGTGGTAGGCCATAACATCGGCCGCCGGCAGAAGTTACCACTCACTAGACAAAGCCTTGCCGCCAAACGATTTGTCGTGTTCCGGCATGATGTCTGGTGAAACCGTACGGAGGACGGGTCTTAGCAGTTGTGTTGCAATGTGTGCCGGGTACGATGCGCCTAATGTTGTTGTTGGGCTTGGTCGTGGAGGGTCTTCAGATCAATCTCCCTTTGGCGCAGCATCGTTGGTCGTGTTGTTGGGTTTAACATTGCATCACCTCGCTCAACTGCCGTCTTCCTTCCTATTCGCTAGTTTATTCTGAGTGAATAGGCTCTTAATAAACTATCGCGCTTTACCATCAACAATCGCATCACTGCTTACCACCAGGTGGGATTGCGGTCAAGCGCTAGCTTATAATTATTAAAAAAGAAAAAAAATATTCATGAATATTTATTATTTATATTTTTTGGAGCCTGACAAGCGCTTTAATTTGTGTTTTTTATCATTTGTGTTATTTATAATTTGTTTTATTTTTCACAATTTGTGACATTTACCACTTCTCTCAAAAAACGTGAAAAAAACTGAGCCAAAAATTCGAAGACATGTGACATCCACAACGCGAAAATTTTCGGCCTTTCTTTAGAAAAGCCTATCTTTAGAATTCATCTAATTGAAAATAAATATATACATATGTGTATATATGATTGGCTTGTGAAAATATTTGTATAAACCTATTCAGAGAAATAAATCAACCAAATCACCTCAAGTAGAAAATCACCACCTCATTAACACGGGTTGATAAACATTGTAAATGACTAGTTTAGATTTTGGTAAGTGTGTCTCAATCCTAATGCATTGAAAGCATTGAAGATCTAAAGCTTCGAAATGACAGCGGAATAATAAATTGTATTAAGTAATGATAAAGGTCTGTTCATCGTCTGAATAAATGAGGTATTAATATGTAAACTGATATGACATGCTGTCAAATTGTGAATGTAATCTGTTGAAGTGTATACAATGATTGTTACTTCTGTTATTCTTGAATAACATGATATCACGAATCCTTTCTCTGAAGGGTTGGTCAGGGACCAGGGTATACCCAATAGACATTAAACACCATTACTATAGATAGATCAGATACGTTAGGCAGATGACAAAACTATTCGTCTAGATACGCAGTAATTAAATCGCCATGAATATATCCACCCCTTTTCTAGCGTCTACTGTTACGTAGACTGTTTACGTAAAAATTTTACAAAATCTTTAAAGAAAAACGGTTAAAAACAAGTCTGACTCACGCATCGAGGGTCCCATACAAATTTGTAGGTATGTAATTCAAAACTGGTGTTTTAACCACTAGGCCACCACGACCAATCCTTCTCCGAATGAGAGGAGACTTGCGCCCAGCAGTGGGACGATAAAAAGGTTGATAATGATAATGATGATGATGATGATGAATTAAAAAATTACGGTTTTCGGATGTTTTGCTATACATACTTGTGCTACATTACATTGCTCTGGCCATATTTCATGATTCTATATCAACGGGAAAACTCTATCCCCCTTATTACAAAATATGGATTCTATTTAGATCAGATTTAAACCATTCAAATGGTTATTGAATTATGCACCTAACCATTATAGAAATGCAGTTCTTTTTATAAAAAGATCAACTTTAGGTCAATACCGAGTTGTCATTTTTGTGTTAAGAACTTTGACTTAATCTCAATAAAGTTCGAAATACAAATACTGACTCAAAGGAACGAAATCTAAGTTTCGGAACTAAACTTAGATTTCGTTTTGTAACAAGGCGCTATAGGTTTTGATTCCGAGAATTAAACTGCCGTATTGTTTAAGCGTACCTCTGAGTATTTGGTATTAATTTCACCTTGATGTCTAAACAAACGTTCCTGGAAAAAAGGGGGTAAAGAGTAGACGGAGAATGAACAGATTTTATAAAGTTTCCGTTTTGCCAATTTTTTTTTATATTTATAAACTAGGTAACGCTTGACCTCAAGCCCACCTGATGGTAAGCAGTGATGCAATCGGTGATGGTAAAGCTCGCTAGTTTATCAAGAGCCTCTAGCCTTGAAAATACTTACGTTAAATTGTAGTCAGACAGACGGTAACAAATGGCAAATTGTTCCAGTCCCCCGATATGCGTGGTATAAAAGACGAAACGCTTCGTCCTGATCGTAGTGGTGTTAACAACGTAAGACTGGATACTTATCGTACGACGGGTCGATTCCCTCGCACAGGCTGGCTACTCTTGGTCTCTGCTCCAGGTTTTGGAGACCGTTGTGTGTGTGAGGTCGCCAATTACCCTCTTTGCACGCCTCTCCACTGTATCCAAAGCTGCCAGGTGGCATTTTGCAGCACCCGCCCAAATGTGGCTGCAGTACTCCACACACGAATGGACCTATGCTTTGTATAATATTAGAAGCTCTCCTGGTGTGAAGTATCGCCGGACCTTTGCAATAACGCCAAGTTTCCTGGCAGCCACGTTCGCTCAATGAACCTCCCAAAGTTTAAGTTCGAGGAAATCTTAACTCCCAAAAGCTGATGGCGGTCACTCCGAGGATACATTCCGAAAAGTAGGCGTTAAGGTGAACGGGCTTCTTTTGGCAGTGAATAGAAATCGTCAAAAAAGTTTGAGCGGTAGGTAGATACAATCTACATAGATACGTCAACGCCATAATGGTTGGGTGCGTGCGAGCGTTATTTCCTACCCTACCAGTTCCAGTGGCCTTACATCCGGTTCAACACAAAGGGAGGTTCATTTATTTTATATTTTTATTTGTAGCGTCACACCTCGGTGTTATTATGATATGAGAATAATTAACTGATTAAAAAAGAATAGAATAAAAATAATAATACGTTTTAATATAAACAAAGGAATACCAATGCTGACATTTTTATAGAATCTTTTAATGAATGAACAAATCATGACAGTTCAAGAACATCCAATGCGTAATTTACAGTGTTGAGCGGATATTTAGAATATTATTTAGAAGACAAAAAAGCTTGGGACTGAGCTGCTCGCTCTGTTAAGCATTGTTGTTAAGCAATATGGGTAATTATAATGTAAATAATTGTTAACATTTTAATTTTTAATGTCTGGACTTGAAAAAAGACGATGATCCCTGAGTTTGTTTCGGCTATTTCTTCTCATAGGTATTCAGTTAGGAAATGCCGGCTTCATATTAAAAAAAAAAACATATTACGTCTAAAAGTGATCTTACTTGCTTAATAAACGATTTCATTTCATTTTATATGAAATAATTAACATTTAGTATAACCATTTTTACATATCGACACCTCTCCGGTCCTTTGACAGGCGTTATAGGTAGTCAGAAGGCTGAAAATCTGACGAACATTCTTGCCAATAAGTATACGTATCGTATTTTTTTTTTAAAGACACCCGTCATCACAGGGCGTTGTCGTCCCTACTTCTTGGGTAGCAAGAATCTATGTTAGTCTTTTATTTATATATATCGTCATCTTATTTCTAAACATTATCTATTTTCTTATCTTTATTAATATTATTGTACATTACTATATTCTTACTTTCTTTCTGTCATTCTATCACTTTCAAGCTTACTTCTACTCTATACTACAACTATCTATTTACTTAAACTCCTGTTACTACCCATTAACAATTCTTGCAGACGACAAATTGCTAGGTTGCACTGCCCTTGTTCGATTCCTTTCTATTGAAAATTTTGCTACTTTGAGGCAAAACCGCTCCAGATACGGCCTGGAGTGTTTGTCTGCCATCAGGTCGGCAATGGTGGTTTCCGATAAGGTTCTTACTGTACTTACTTCCAGGTCGTATCTGTCGCTACGTATCGTATTACCCAGTAACTGGTTTGAGAAGATCAGATAGATAGCTGCTCTATGTAAAATACCCGTATTTAACTGTATCCGATTAAACTGGAAGTAGACTCGTAATGTAGTTGGGAGTAAAGTATTTCCCAAATTCCTTGGAGTGGATTTCTTGGGTAGCAAGATATTTATTGTTAAAACTGGTTTTCACAGTTTCGGCTTTCTGAGAAGACATAAAGACTGTGAAGCCTCGGTATCTGGTAAATGTGGTTATCCATACACAGCTCAACTGCGGCAAGCGTAGCTATTCTTATCTATTATTACAATTTATTTCCTTCACTTATCCCTAATCCAAAATTACGTATTCTCTCAGTGGTAGGCCATAACATCGGCCGCCGGTAGAAGTTATCACGCACCAGACTTGCCGCCAGCGCCAAATGTTGTTGTGTTGAGAGTTTGATCGTGGAGGATCTCCAGATCAAACTCCCTCTGGCGCAGCATCGTTGGTCGTGTTGTTGGGTTAACACTACATCACCTCGCTCAACTGCCGTCTTCCTTCCTATTCACAAAGTTTTTTTTGAGAGAATAAACTTATTAAATTAGAGCGCTTTACCATCAACGATTCCATTACTGCTTACCACCAGGTGGGATTGCGGACAAGGATTAGTTAATAAAAAAAAAGATAATCTGATAGTTTAGTTGGAAAAGGCTACATAGTTGATCATGACGTTACGCTGACATTTCAGAGGCTAACAATACACACTATACTGCAAGAGCTATCTTCAACCTACCTCCTTTTGTTAGACAATAGGCATCGCTACAATCCATAGAGCTCACTCTCATGACACCGGTCAGGTGAATGTAGTGCGGCATGTGTGGGAACAGTGTCCGACACGTTCACAAACGTTACGACGTGTGTTATGGACTGCTTCGAAAATTTGTCGAGCTAGGAAATAATGGACACAGTAAATATTAACATAAATAATATGCGATGCGTTTTATTTTTAAGCGACTTTAAACAATATGTTCTCAATTCAGACACATACATACTGACGCTTTTGCGTCCGTGTGTGTGTGTAATGTTACTGTTAAAATAAACATTTTAAACTAACGTCAAAGTTTATTTAAAATGTTTATTTAACGTTTTTGTAAAAGTAACTTATTTTTATAAATATATTAATCTTCATAGATTTCTTTACAAATATTGTAAGATAGTCCTAAATAGCTTTAATTCTTTTGTATTCTTGGAAATATAAAATAAAAGGTATTGTATTAATAATAATTTATTTATTGTATTATTACCTTTTATTTATACTAAAATATATATATTGTGTAATTAAATTTAAATAGGGACTATAATTAATATTTCATTGCCTTTTCTTCATCGTCATTATTAGTTAAATAAATATACATAAATATTTTGCGGTTTTACGTGAAAGATTTGACGATAAAACGGTTATCAGCACACAAATTGATTGTCGGTGTACTAAAGTCATGAACCCCTACGCCCGCCATGTAGGGGTTGGTGGCTTAATAACAATAGTCGTAGAGACCGATCGATCGGGTTAAAGTACGGTTGGCACGGGCGACTTGTCGGTGGTCATCTTTACACACCGAGACTTCTTCGTGACTCGGAAAGCACATTGAGTCGTTGACCCCGACTGCCATTCGTAGATCTTTAACAGTTGTTACGGCTATTCAGAAGCCCGAAAGTCTGACAAACAGTTTTTGAAAGGTGTATTGCGTTACTAACCATACGTAACCGGGCTGTGGCACGACCGTGAAATACTGCTTTTCAGCCGCCATCGACTGAAAATATATAATAGTTGGAAAAAGGCAGAGGATGATGTTATACTTTGTCTATAAAGTCATGAAAATGAATGTTTCTGGAACTAAATATATTAAAAGTAGGGCAACACCAAATCATAGTACATCGAATGTCATCGGCTGTCGTATATTTGTTTTGTAATTCGATATCTATTGCATTTATTATTGCTTTTCAAATCAACATGGATAAAACATCGAAGAAGCGTATTAAAAATGAGTAAAACAAATAAAAGTGGAGCTCGGGAAATAATTTTTATAGTATATCGGCAATGTTTGCTAGAAAAGGAAGCTGGATAAATTTTATCAAATTTGGAGGATATTTATGCTTTAACAGTAGCTAAAACAGGTATGTAATCGTGAGACTGTTTGTTTTTATCTACTAGAAGTTTCAAATTTACTAAGTAATAAGTACAACAGTGGTAGTACCTACTATATAGTTAGATAGTAGGATAACTACTATATAGTTATCCTCATTTTAAGACTAAAATAATTTTAAGAATAAAACAACCCTTGTTTACATCGCGCATTTATAGCGTTGATTGCAAATATAAGTAGACCATATGTAGTGCGACTAGCATAGTTTGATAATTTAGGTGATCCAACTTACCGCTGATTTTAAAAATAAATTTCATGAATTTCATGTTCGAAATTAAAATTAGGGCTATCCATCTTCTGATAGAAATTACATATTATTATTTTTAATCTTTCAGGAAAATGTAAGACTAAAATCTTTATCAAGATATATATGAGTCAGTTATTCGGTTAAGTGAAGATATTAGGCTGATGACAGCAGTAGCGGAGACGTTGTTAGTGACGCAGCTGACAATGAAAATACTTTTTAACGAACAATATTTGGAATCAGACGATGAAGCCAATTATTATACTTTTCATTGGTAAAAACACGTTAAAACATATCTGCAGGAGAAAGCTAAAGGACCTTAAGTCCATTTTTTGTCATTTTTGTTTTCTTAAACATTCTTATACGGGTATACTGAATACCCGTATTGATCAAATGGTAAAAGACGTTAAGTCCTATAGTCACTAATTCCGTGGATATAAAATTATAAACAACGTTATGTCCCTAAGCGTAAAAAGTAAACGATCGTACGATCACTTATTATTTTTCACTATTTTAAACAACAAATCGATTATATAAATTTATTAGCTTAATAAAACTCCATAATCATACTTTTTATTCTACAAAGATACACTATTTACTTTTTATACATGGTCGATTTTAATATCTAACTTCGGGCATAGACATTTTTAATGAGCTCTAATGAATAATTTATAAAATGTGACTTAAGGTCCTTTAGCTTTCAGCTACAGATATAATAGTAAATACGTAAATTTTTTATTTTACTCATTTTATTTAAACGCCAGAGACCAAGAAATCGCATTAGCGATAAGGCCGCCCATTGTATGTTTTATGTTCCATGTATTTTGTTCGATGTTTGTTTGGTGTACAATAAAGAATAAAAAAAGACGTGTGGCACTCGGGGACTGCCGCGGTAAAGCTATTGCATAGCATTTTGTATCAATTTATGCAATTATAATTATTTATTTATTTTATTTATGCAGTATTTCTTTTTCTTTGATATTAATTCAAGTTACACTTTTTGAGCGTGGTGACCGATAAGAAAACAAATTTTTCTTTTATTAAATAAATAATAAGCTTTATAAGTCTGAAATCGCCAACCCGCATTGAGCAAGCGTGGTGATTACGCTCAATCCTTCTCTGTATGAGAGGAGATCTGTGCCCAGCAGTGGGACGATAAAAAGGTTGTTGATGATGAACGGCGTCGGTTTCGAATTATTTGTTATCAATTTAATATTTTCGAGCTGATCTTTAGTAACATTAATCACTTCTGATTGCGTTAACATCTGACCGTAGAATTAATAAATCCTTCATCAACTTCTTTACGTACGTTCTACGTAGTCAAAGCAAACTGGTGGCAATTTGTGAAGGTCATATGCCACAAAAACTGGGATTTTTCGGGATCCGTGATTTTAAACACCGTAATCGTATATTTTAGGTCTTTCTGCTTTTCATTCTTACGCCTCGATACATGTTTTTGTCTTGTCTTCGTAGAAACAAACAATAACTTTTTTGCCTCATCAATGTCTTCCTCAGAAAAAGCCGACGAGCATATTTTTATTAAACTTTCGTTGTTTCGTTTCGGAGATAACAATATTACAACTCGTACACTTAAATGTACTCGTATTAACATTGTTCACCGACATCTTTATGTAATATTTTATTTAATAAAAACTTCAACTCTTGATCTGGTCCCTGTGGATAGATACCACAATTTTGCCAATAACACGTGTAACAAATTATAGAAATTCTTTAAAAAAATATTTCACAATAATGGCGGATATCGCCAATCACAGTTGAAAAAACGGCCGCGTGAGCACTTTTTACTCTATAAAATCACGCGCTTTTATTTAGTAAACAACACTATAAATAATTTAAAAGTCCAATGAAAAATTAGCGTGACATTCATCTTAGCTTTTCCGTTAAAAAAGAAGCTATTTTATAAAAACACTACTAAATTAATTTGAATAAAAGTACTTAATAATTAATTATATGAAAAGTTTTTAAGGTAGCCATGACAACGTCGATGACGTCTATGACATATCTCTATAGAAGACCTATTTCAGAGAGAAAATTAATCGCAAGTTTAGCACATCGCGACTATCAGTAACATGGCAAGTGTGTAGAACTGAGTTCGCGCCCTGCAATATGCATGCTCTTTTTGAAAATCTATAAATTGTTTTCAAAAGATGTAGTCGCACGCACACAAACATACCGTGCCGAAGACTGCCGAACTGAAACGACGTTAGACGATGTACGGCCTTCAAGCCACACCTCCGTGCCCGTCGGAGTGGGGAGCGTGAGGTTTTTTCGTTACGGAATTTCTGGATTCGGTCCCCGCGCTCAAGGCCCGCGATAGAAGCTATGCAATAGCTTAATAAATAAATAAATAATGTGCTAGTATCAAAATGATTTCAGTCAAATCAACAGAGTTGCTATATGCACGACCGCAGCGCCCTCATTTATTTTCACAAGTTTATAGTCAGATTATACTTTGTTATAGATTGTCGTACAATATATAAAACCATTGAATTATTATTTTATTTTTCCGTCACACTACAATTTGAGTGTCTTCAAGGCTAGAGTGAATAGGCTCTTAATAAACTAGCGCGCTTTACCATCAACGATCGCATCACTGCTTACCACCAGGCTGGATTGAGGTCAAGCGCTGGTTTGTAATAAAAAAAAATGCAGACTTCTAACATAGAACACAGTCCTATAGAAATCTTTGTAATTTCTATGAGATTCGTAGAAAAAAAAAAGGTCCCCAATTTTACCGCCATAAAAATGCGCCGCCTACTCAGCCTACTGGTAAATCCGCTACTGGATCAGTGAAACATCCCTTTTTCTTTTAAACTTCTCCATTAAACCAGTGTTCGAAGTCTTATATAATTATATGTTTTCGCCACTTAATACTCGTAATTTAATTATATGTCTACGCCACTTAATACTAACCTAATTTATAACACTTTCAGTCTATTAAGATCTTAGTTTCAATCCGGCAAAAATACTTCTAATTTCCCCACATTATATGACAATTTTAGTTTACATTGATCGTCATTGACATAAAAGAACGACGTGAATTTGTCATTCTTTTAAAATGAACTTTAGTGAAATGTATTCAAAGTTAATTTCTGAGTTTATGTTTGTACAAAACTGTTAAATACTACAAAACCATTGTGAGAGAAAATAAACGAATTTATTATATTTATTATTATTATAAAGCGCACTACACACCAAAGCCGCGGCGCCCAACAGCACAGTCCGCCGACACAATCGGCTTATGTTGAAAGGAGCATGTCGGCAACCTTCGCTCGCGCGTGTTGCCCGCCGTCACGTCGGCGGCTTGCCGGCGGCGTAAGCAAGTGCTCAGTTGCCCGGCGACATGTCAGCTGTAGTGACGTCCTAGTATTTTAACTGCCTAATAAGTTTCTGATGTCGAGCCGTTGACATGCCACCGGAAAAGTTTTACGACTTGCAATGACTGAAGCCGCCAACTTAGCCCGCCGGCAAAATGTTGCCGACATATGCCGACGAGCCGGCCTTTGGTGAGTAAAATCAAAATCAAAAGTCATTTATTCAAATTAGGCTGCGAATCAGCACTTTTTGAACGTCAATATTACATAAGACAGTCCCCCAAAAGCGCCCACCCATCGACACTTCCTAGTGCTTTCGCTGGGAAGAAGAAGTGGCGGAACAAACTCCCCAGCAGCACAGCTGTCTGTTCATTTTTAAAAAAACATGTCTTTATACAATACTATGTAAACAAACGATACGATAAAATACAACAATGAAATTATTTACCATATGCCAGCTACCACGCCAAAATACCAGCAAAGCAAAACAATATATTTATATTCAAATGAAAATGTAATTAACTAAAACTTGTTACTTAACTAAGAAGCCCCAGGCATAAAGGGCGTGACAGCTTACATATTTATGTAATGTAAAAAAGTAAATTATATGAACTCATATAACGTATCAATAAGCTAATTACTGAGAAAGAACACAAACATTGTCCTGAGTTAATCAGATCGACCAGCTATTCTTATCATTTAAATAATCATTCACGGAATAATATGCCTTTGAACAAAGCCTGGACTTAATTTGTGCTTTAAATGCATTGTAGGGCAAGTCTAGCAAAGCAGAGGGTATCTTGTTATAAAAAGCTATACCAAGCCCAACAAAAGAGTTATGAACCTTTTGAAGTCGGTGAAAAGGGGCTCGCAGTTTGTCCTTATTTCTGGTGTTAATATTATGAATATCACAGTTTCTGGTGTACACGTGAATATTTTGCCTAACATATAAGATGTTGGCTAAGATGAACTGTGAAGCAACCGTGAGAATACCAATGTCTTTAAACAAATTTCTCAGAGAAAATCTGACACCGAGCTGGTAAATTGCTCGGACAGCTCGTTTTTGAAGTACAAATATATTTTGTATGTCAGCGGCTTTGCCCCACAGTAGAATACCGTAGGACATAACGCTGTGGAAATAACTAAAGTAAACTAAACGAGCTGTATCAACGTCAGTATATTGTCTTACTTTCCTGACGGCGTAGGCGGCCGAACTGAGCCTTCCTGCTAGGGTTGATATGTGTGGTCCCCACTGAAGTTTGGCATCTACTGTTATTCCCAGAAAAACTGCCGAGCCCACAGTTTCAAGCACCTCTTTATCTAAAACGATGTTAGGTCCTAAATTTCTAACGTTAGGCAAGGCGAACTTTACACATTTTGTTTTCTTGGGGTTAAGAGCTAGGTTATTTGACGTAAACCAATCTGTAACTGTTGAGAGTGCACTGTTTACTTCGTCAAAATTATGTCTATTCCTGTCTACTTTAAAAATTAGAGAGGTATCATCTGCAAACAACACAACGTCACAGATGCCCTTTAAATAAAATGGTAAATCATTAATGTATACTAAAAACAAGAATGGACCCAGTATTGAGCCTTGCGGTACACCTAACTGAACTGGTAGCCCGGAAGATTTCACACCGTTAATATCTACACACTGTAATCTATTATGTAAATAAGAACCTATCACATCGAGAGCCTCATTTTCGACAGCGTAATGGCGGAGTTTACGTAAAAGTATGTCATGGTGCACGCAATCAAAGGCTTTGGAGAGATCACAAAAAATTCCAATAGCATTTTGCGACCTCTCCCATGCGTTAAATATGTGTTTCAGTAGAGCAACACCCGCATCCATAGTCGAACGACCCTTTGTGAAACCATATTGTTCACTATGTAGGAGATTATTCGAATTAAAATGATTTAGCAACTGCTTAAGTATTAATTTTTCAAATATTTTGCTGAATGACCTGCATTCAGCTAGAAATCGGTCTGAAGTTACCAACATCTGTTTTATTACCGGATTTAAATAATGGTATAACTTTACTTTTCTTCATTAAATTAGGAAAAGTCCCTAGGTCAATACATTTATTAAAATTAACAGCTAGATAGGGGGCTACGATGTCTATTATATTACCCAATACTTTAATGGAAATGTCCCAATAATTACCGGTGTTTTTCAACTTAAGTGTTTTAAAAATATTAACCACATCACGCGGGGATACGTGTTCAAAGTGAAACAGACGGTTACACTTGGATACACTACTATGCAAAAGATTCTCAGCTATAGATGGGGATGAATTTAAGGAGCGAGTTGTAGCTATTGGTATGTTAGCAAAAAACTCATTAAATGCCTCAGCTACGTCAGCGGCCTTATGAACTAATTTGTTGTCGACCATGATCTCAAGTTGCTTATCCTGTTTAACAGATTTGTCAGTTTCATTATTAATAATTTTCCAAGTGGTTTTTACTTTATTATTTGAATTTTTAATTGTATCGCTTAGAAATTTTGATTTAGCAGAAACACAAACTTTTTTGAATAATTTTGAATATTTTTTTATATACTCTAGAAAGGGAGTATCAAACCTGTATTTTTTCATACCATATAGCTCGTATAGTCTCGCTCTACTTTTATAAATACCCGGAGTAGCCCATTGGTTAAATCCAACAGACGATCCATTAAGCTTAATGGTTTTGGTCTTGAAAATAATTTGGTACTCCATTTGCACAACATTAAAAAGGGAACATTTCATTAACATTCTTGTATTCCACTATGGATGGCGTCATTTTATGAGCCACATTATTTTTAAACATTAGAGCAGTAGAGCGCTTTACCATATCATTTTTCACACATTCCATCAATCGTTCACATCAAACAACAGCTCAGATAGTCTTATGGCATAAATCTTACCCACTCTATTCCATAATATTTCGTAGCTCATGATGTGAATAACCCTAGTACCAAGTGGTGTGAACTGGGTCGGGGGTAATACACAATACTATCGTCGATCTATAGCCGTTAGATCATATCTCTGTGTTAAACGTCTGCCTATTGAATTTCTAAAAGCGTTTCTCTGTAATGAATAGCTTGCAAGGAATTGCTGGAACATGCAAACTGTGCCGGCAGGTAAATAATTGGTCCACTTAGGTTTACTGAGAAATTCTTAATGTGTAAACCTAATAACACTGCCCAACCTAGGAAATTTTCACAGAATGGAGGCCTTTGTCCCGATAGTGTATAGGCGACAATATGATTATACGCTATATGGTGATAATACTGCAACCTACCTGCCTAGCGCTGCTAACTTTTTTAAAATCGAAGCATTATGGCCTCGTACAGGACTTTTTAATTTTTTGTTTTGTTTTTAATATTTAATTGTGTTAACATTTCTTTTATGATCTTACCACACGTGCGACAATATATACATTTATTCCATTCTATTAATCTAGTCACCGGATTCAGAGCAAAAAATGCATGTTAAAAAATCGAGCTTGAAACTATCAACCTAATGAGTCAGACAGTCATTGAATTAATGCAATCTACTTTAAATTTTATTGCAAAGAAATCCATTTGGTATCTTTTAAGCGTTTTCGATTAAATCCATTTGTCTGACTTCGCTTGCCCATTCAATAACATTAGTTTTTACTTTGTAGTTCAGAAATTCGATTTCAGTAATAAGCATTTCAAAATAAATTAATGTTTTATGAAGTTGTATCTCAAATAGATGATCAATTAATGTACATGCCGTAGCTTTCAACTTATATTTAATGTAATCTTGTTATTTTTGTTAATTAAAAGAATTGAGGGAAAGGAGATGTTTCATTTTGGGAAACCACTATGTACGCTATATAGATAAAAAGGAAAAAAAAATATAGAAGATTTTCATAAAAAATACTACTAAATTAATTTGAATAAAAATACAAGTATATATAATTAATTATTTGAAACGTTTTTTAGTCAGATAAGCCTTTATTAAGACAGCCATGATACTGGTTATGACGTTTGATTGGCGACTTTAACAGTTCTATTTTCCCGTAGTGTTCGTGTCGAGTGTTGATTCGAGTTGATTGTGTTTATTTTATGTTCGGAATTCGTGTTTTGTTCTTTTTGCAGTCATATGGTAGATAATATAGATACGATAGCCTTAGATATATGACACGTCAATCAAATGTCACTGTCAAAATCTTATTTCGCTTATTGCTGACCACCATATTTATTAGTAGTTGTGTTGCACTCCTTGGCCGAATTAAATTGAATCTGTATGAAAACTAAGCCAAAATATAGGAAATAAACATTTAAAAGAGTTAACTACAGCGTAACTATACCTAGCTGTAAGTTTACAATGTGCTGGCCCAGGCTCCATAAATTTCTGAAACATCTCCTTTCCATTTTTAATCTAATCGCATTAAAAGCTGTCTTAATCTGTCAAAAATACAAACGATTCAAAATACATTTTGACATTGACTTTCGCTGAGATGATTGAAAAACAAAATATGCATGAACCAATTAAATGACATTGAACAGAACACATCACTTGTGTTTCACAAAGTGCACTCGTGACGAACCCCCGAAAAAAGGCGAAAAATTTCTTTTCAAAATTTCTTAATCCAATATGGCTGCTGTCCGCACTTTATCTTGCCGCGCCGCTTGGCACATTGTAAAGTTTGGAGATCTGTGCCTCGGGCCAAACTGTGTTCTTTATCAACCTAATTACCTGTCTTATGCATTGTCATTCACCGACTTGTATAGCTTTTGCATGAAATAATCTCGTATCTTACAAATTATAATAATACTACTGAGATAATATTTCTATTAAGCTTCGTAAACTGGAATTTATCTTTAAATTGAAAATTGGAAGTGGGCTTAGTGTTGTAAATAAATACTTCTTAGTGAATTCTAAGTATAGATTGAATGATTGATAAATGTTGTTAGAATTAGCATAACATAGTAGGACCCAAAAATATTTTCACTGTTGATACAGAGGCCTCTTCTCAGTATAAATGTACTTATTTTTGACCTCAATTTTTTCCAAACAGCTACAAAGTTATTCACAAACATGCTATCGTTTCGAAAATGAAACATTACGATACCTTTATTTTCCTTACCGCGACAGCAAACAACTAGTGACTGTCTATTTGATTTAGACTATCATCCGTTATTCCTGCAAACTTCATCTAACTTATCATATTCCCGCCACGTTTTCTAAAACGAATTCAAAACAACACATCCAGCAATTCGTTGCTTCAAAGTCAACAAATAGCAAACTTTAAAGAACAAACTCGATTTGGGATGCATTCTAAAATTGTCTACCGAAAACTAGGGGGTAGGGTAGAAAGAGCAAATTTTATGCATTCAAATATATAGGAAGATGGAATCTGCTGAAGGTATCTTTTACAACGTGAAGCCTTGGAACTAGGGGTGTCTCTCTTTGAGTTTATGGAGTAAATAATAAAAATTTGTAGTTAAGAATATGTAAGGACGTATAATTGAATTCCTGATTGATATTCTTTTATGAACAAATACATTATACAAACTACTGTTACGGATTAGGGGTACTAAAATGTTAAGGGTTACAAGGTTTACTGACAACGATGGTACAGTCGATAATAGGCAATGGCAAGTAGAACGTAGCTGATGTCGCACCGAAGTCTTCCCTAATGTTCACAACGTCCGTGTCATATACACACAACAATACCGTCGAAGTTACCTGATGTAGTCCTCGGAGAGCTCGTTGCAGTTGTTGCTGTAGATGTTCTCAATTATCGCTTCTTTCACTTCGATAGTCAAATGTAAACTGACTGGTGAGTCACAATATATGCAAGCAGAACGAATGATCCAGATCTATCTCGAAGTAATAATAATAATGTTCGATCTCCAGAATATTCCGGTTTAATATTTGCCGTTCACAGCGAACAAAGTTTCTAGCACTTTTGATGTCGACCCTTGTCAATATTGTTGAAACCTGTAGGTACCGTTCGATAGGTCACCTTAGGTCTAACAAAGCATTTTTTGAATCGTACTTCTACAGTACCTAGGTCTCAAGATATAGGGCTTGAAAATTACTTAAGATATGTCACGCAATATGGAACCTTATGCCATTGATATAAGTTGCATTCGTAACACTATGTAATCTGAACTCGAGACTAATTTGCGTCAGTAAACAAATTAAGTTTATGAAAAACAACTTTAACTCTTACATAATAAAATTTAGTTTACAAATTCAAATGTTTGGGGTCAACTTCCAATATAACCGGTAGAAGCTGAAGACCAGTATGCTACATGGAGCTACTGCCTAACTGATCTCCGTAACTCAGTTATTGAGAAACGATAGCCATATTAAGGCTTTGGACAGACTTTAAGGCTTCTTATACCTCTTAAATTTCTCAAATAAGTTCAAATGCCTGTAGCAACCCTAGCCTATAGTAGGTACCAGCTCGAAATGGATGGATGAATCTAATATTTTGCTTTACGCTGGAATGGTGATGGATACTTCCTGTTATTATGCTAATTTGATTCGACTGCTGGTTTGATAGGTGGATTAAAATAAAATTGTAATGGTACAAACGGGAACTTCTCGCTCCGTTGCGGATAAATGATGGCATCCATTATGTAAACCTCCATCTGTGATATATCTTTTATTTTTTGTTTAAGGATTTCTTTTTTTAATTTTCTTTGCCTTTTATATTAATGGAAATGATATTAGGAAATTAATTTCATACTCCATATATCATTTTTTGTTGTTTCCACGCGGTGAACAGATGACTTGACGAAGACTGCAGGAATCCCCTGGATCTGAGAATCACAAAAACTGTCATAGTGGCGGTATATTGGGAGGCCTATATCCAGCAATGGATGGTATCAGTTGAAGTGACGATGATAATTTAATAATCATATCTTTTAATTTAATAATTCTTATAATTATGTAATTAAAAATAGCCAAGGTTTCACATTTATAAGTTTAGATCCAGTGGAAATATCGGGATCAAAAGTATTATCTTATAAAATTAAAAAAAATCACCTGTTCACAGTGTTTGTCTTCGGACTCCTCAAAAACGATTCAACCGATTTTAATGAAATTTCGTATATGTATTCGTTGGACCTGAGAATAGGTTTTTAGTTTCAGCAATATTTTAATAAATATTCATACTTCTACTACTTACGCGAGTGAAACCGCGGGACGCAGCTATATATGTATGATACATTATCATGGTGCAATAAACTATCTGTTTGACAAATTTAATCCAAATCCTTTCACACAGAGAATGAAAAAAAAAAAAAAAAAAAAAAAAAAAAAAAAAAAAAAAAAAAAAAAACATGACGTGTAAAAGTGATCGGTGATCCTACTTGCTTAATAAATAATTTCATTTCATTTCAATGCTTAGAACAGAACAAAATTCTTTTTATTATATACGCCACATAAATTACAGCATATAATATGAAGATTTTACAAACACCGACACAATGGGCGGTCTTGTCGCTAAAAGCGTTGCTCACGGGGCTTACTTTGCGTTTTTACTAGAAAATGCACTTAAGTCCAACCGAGAATGCGTCCCCCAACAACTGTCAGTGCGACAAGTCTAGTAGTCGATAGAGACCAAATTCGCAAAACACGTCATTGTTTATATCTTCATATCTACTCTTCTATCTATCAACGCAAAAAAACTATTCGAAATGAAATTCTTCGTTAGATTCTGACAGGTATAAGCAAGGAGAACTCATTCTCTCGTTGAGCGCACTGTAATCTCATACAGTTCGAGACACAAAACCCATCTATGTAAGTTCCTTACTACGATGCTTTGCTATGCAGTTATGCACTGCCCATGTACTCGTAGAGGGTATTGTAGCAAATTATTTATGGCTTTTACCTTGGCCAGAGGTTAAAGATTACGATACAACGTGGCAATACCTCCAGTTTGTTGGGTACATTACCAGTCGACAGCGATGTCGAGGATTTTTCAACGCTGTATTTTAGTTTATACTTAGTGTAGGTTATTATTATTTTAATAATTTATATTTTATTTAGTACTCGTAATATATAGTTATTACCATAGATGTATCAGAAAGTGTTTACCAGATTTTTAAATGAAGCGGTCGCTATCGTTTTTGATTTTGGCTTGCCAACAACTTCTAAATTTCCCCGTCCAGAATTTTTTTGGTCTACCCGAACGTCTACTGTCTGTTAAATCAAAATCCCTTTAAATTTTCGAAACCACGTCTCACACGTTTTTACACTTGGAGCATATTCTCTGTAAGATTCTACCAGCAAACGATGACTTTCAAATGCCTTTTCTTTTGATGAAATAAGAAAAACAATGCATGCAGCAAATGCTTTTTGTCCGGTATGAAATTCGACATATTCACAGAGCTACATTACTATGACACTATTATTTCGTCATAATGTAAATGAGTAGTTTTTGAAGGATAATGACAGTAGAATAAAATTACATATATGTTAAATTGTTTTATTCCATACTGATGGCTAGCGGCATCTGTCAGAAAAACCAGTAAAAACTTTTCCGGTACACCTCTATGAATCTAAAATAACTCAGTATAACACATTATTAAAACAACCCAAATCATATGCTGAGATAATGAAATATGCACCAAAATTATCGTATGTTATAAAATGTTACACATTTAACGAAATTTCTCAACAGGGTTCAGACCGCAGACAGAACCAAATGGACACGTATTTAATATTACTATGAAGGTAAAAGTAGAATTTACTAATTCATTCAAAATTAACTCGGAGTGTAAACTTGAAACGTTAATTTAATTTATGTAACTCGTAACATAATGATTACGAATAATTAAATTAACGTTTTAAGTTTTCAGTCTGAGTTATTTTTTACCGGTTTTTTAAAGTTGCGTTGGATTCTTTAAAATATTTTTTAAATATTAGGTGTGAATGGTGACCGTTATTAATGTTACATCCTACTTCCAACTAACAAAACAGTCACAAACAGTCTTATTTCACAATTTTGGTTTGAGGTTTTGCAACGCGCGCCGAGATTATTGATGCCGCACGGCTGTAGCTTGCGTTCTAACTGGTGTTTTGCTTGTTGCGCGATAGGTGGCGCCAGCGGTGCGTAGGTTTGGCCTTTGGTAGGGGTGTCATGATCCCCATGCTTGGCTGGCGGGTTGGGGATCGCAGTAGTTTGATATTCCACAGGAGAAATGCTGCTGCCCGCTTTCCTGGAAGTTCCCTTAGTCGCCTTAGTCGCCTCTTACGACACCCACGGGAGGATATGGGAAGAATCTTTCAGTTCGTCTTTTTTCTTCTCTGCTTATCCCCTGGTGTGGTAGTCAGAGACTTTATTTTACTTATTTTTCCTTTCTATCCTTCTGTTTGCTCTTATTTCTTATGTATATTGTATTACAGTTATTCTTACTTTCAATTACTTTTCAGCTTTTTCAGCTCTGTTATACTCACTTATAGGTGCTACTTATACTAATTTGTTATTTGCTAATATTTGATGACTATTTTTTATATATTCCACAATATGTAATTCAGTACATCTTTACTTTGTCTTATTTCTATTTACAACTACTTTCGTTAGTTGTTTGCAGAATTCTAGGAATTTACCTGTTAAATTTTTATCTCTCATTACTTTAGCAATATTTCGGTTATTTATTCGAGTTTTTATTACAATCTCAAAATCATTTCTTTCTCTACCAAAGACAGGACATTCTTCTAATACATTGAGGACGCTCTCTTCTTTATTTGGGTGGCAGATACATCGAAGCTTTCCTTGCACTTAAAACTATTTAAATATTCGGAGAACCCGCCTTAACCTGTCATGACTTGCACCAATAATGGGTACATCGTAATCTTTTTTATAACAGTATACGCCTGCACAGCATCCGGGAAGAACATTTTGGTTACCTTCGCGGTTTCCCCTGTCACATAGCACCTGTTCCATTTGTCAAGCGACACGATTCTGATTTGTCCCTTGACGAATGAAACTGGGCACTGATCGTAGTCCGGCTTCTTTTTGAGGTTTAGGGCAGCCTCTTTCGCGAGACTGTCAGCTCTCTCGTTGCCCTTCAACCCCACGTGCGCTTTAATCTAAAATAGTTTAACTGTTTTGCCACTCATTATGATGGTGTTTATGTTGGCTCTAGTTTCGACAGCTAGGGGGTGAAGGGCAATGCTGTTTGTGATTGTCTCTAATGCGGGTCGTGAGTCACAATAAATCTTGTAACTCGGTGGCGCCCTATAAAGCTAACAGTTCCGCCTGATGAACGCTGCAGGATGGGTCCAGTTTGAATTTTCGGTACTTTGTCTCCGCTTTACCGTCCCACACGGTTAGTACCGTGCTGATCTTTCCTTTTATTTTACTCCCGTCTGTAAAAAAATTCAGGGCATTATCTTCAAACTGAGCCAACCGTGCACCGTCCATCACGCATCCGAACTTTATTTCTTTTTGCTCCGCGGGGTGTGGTGATCTCAAGATGTTAACTGGCCTCTCGATGGCCCGGTCCCCAGTCACTCGCCGCGAATACCCTTTCTTCTCTTCATAGAGGAAAGCTGCTTCCTTGACTCTAAGGTCTAGAGGCAGGATCCCGGCGAGTAGGAGGGCAGAGTTCATTGAGACAATCCTATATGCCTTCAAAATTTTTAGAGCAAACCCGCGTTGCACCGTCTGAAGTTGCTTTTTTAACCCACAGTTCGCCTTTTAAAGTGACTCTCTGTATTGCAGTTTTTGATCCTGTGTACCTAGGTTTTTAAAGTGTACCTACTAATAAATAATTATTTAATAAATAAATTTTTTATATAATATACTGATAGGAATCCACTGTAAATTAAGCATTTTTGTTGACAGGCTTAGAAATTTCTTCAATTATTTGTAAAATAAAACCATTTGCCATTTTATAAGTGTCCATGTACGAGTAGGTTAATGTTTTTTTTTTTTGTAGCCTATATGGTGGCCCACTAGTAGGTCGTAGGTTTATGTGAAATAATTTATTTTCACATGAACATCTATTTTGGCGAATCGGTCATACGCTGGACTGAGAAAAAATTAATTTTTAGTATTGTAAGGACTAATTTGGGAGGCATAGAGTGGGGTCCAAAACTAGAAGACGAGATGTATGTCGTCTGGGGCCGAGGTAAGCTTTGTTGCTAGAGCTGACAAAATCTGTATAAGGCTAGTAGCATAGGTGCTTGGGGATTGACACAAGGAAAGAATGGGCCAGCAATGGTGGTGGCTGAGCTGGATGATGGCGACGCGTTAACAGGCTGCAGAGACCTGGTACGCAGCACTAAACGATGAGTATTTGATATGGGCGCTTCCTGCTAACTTTAAATAAGCACCACACGTCTTAGAATACATCTATTACTATAATATTAGGTGTGTATGGTTATTTCAAAAGAATCAAAAGAACAGTTTTTAACATAAATACATTACCTTCCCTGCTTGAACTCAGTTCTTGGCGCATTCAAGTTAAATTATTTCAGAAATCATCTGATTTTCTTCCACCTCTTTTTGCGACGTGAATGGATTCTTTCACGACTGACTATTAATTTAAAAATAAGGTACGTCTCGGAATTTCTCATCAATGTGATTCGGTTGCAGTATATTTTTATTTCTTATAAGGAAAGTGAAATGGTGATGGAAAAGGATCCTCCTCTAGTCATTTAAGGAATATAGATTTCTTGTATGTGTTGATCTATTCTTTAAATAACTAGTTGTGAAAATTTTGGTGTAGTGAACTTGAATCGAGCTGCCAATGGCCGTGATTCAGTTGTTCACAAATTAATTCAATAAGCTCTGTTATCTTTTTCTTTTTATTTTATCAGGAGAAGAACAGAAGATAAATATAACGTGAAAACTTGTATGAATGTACACACAGAACAGATTTAAGATCAAGCCATATTTAATAGTTGAATCAATTTCAGTCATGTCGAAGATTAGATATTGTAAATAAGACGAATAATTATGAACTTATTCAGCGTCTGGTGTAATTTGAAGTATTTAATTTGTCAGTTTATAATCATACTTAAACTGTCTTTAATCATTTCTGTTATTATTTTAATGCTGATTTTATAACTGATGTAAAAATAAATAATACTTATTGTAAGTTTTTAATGTTGATTTTATGATTATTTGGTTTCATCACTTTAATTGCTAATAAATATTGATTATCAGATTGTTTCTTTTTTGTTTTATTACTTTGACTACACCACATAATCAATTATTAATAAAAACCAGTAAAAATGTCGAATTTCATAGTTTTCATCACATTTACCAAATCATTTGCTAATGACTGGTTATTATTAAAAACAACCACAGTAATCACATTTACCGTAACATATATATAAATACTCGTACACATATGAAAGTTAAACCGTCGCAACCACTTTTTTGAAAGATATCGAATTACCTAGATTAATTTAAGATTTATAGCATTATTGTGAAAGGGCATTGAACTAAGAAAAACGGTGAAAGTCATCAGAATTATTTGTGATTCAAACTGCGTGAGTTTCAAACGTTGGAACAAATGGCTATTCCCCTGATATCCAGCACTTTCTTTAAATTTCTTTTAAATCCAGATTTTTCAAACAAATTACATGAAATCAGTGCTAGGTAAGATTAGAGGTTCATTCATAGTTGATTATGATTGCTATTAGGTAAAATCGTGCGAAGAGGCTGATTGGCGACCCAGATTTAACTCGAAACGGTCTCCAAAGCCTGGAGCACAGGCGTAGAGTAGCCAGCCTTTCGGTCTTCTATAGGATGCATTCTGACGAGTGTGCAAGGGAATTGCATGATTTAATTCCCCCATCTCCGTTCCACCATCGGACGACCCGTCGTACGGCGACTTTCCACAGTTACGTTGTTGACACCACCACGATGCGGACGAAGCGTTTCGCTTCTTCTTTTATACCGCGTACATCGAGGGACTGGAACAATTTGCCGGCGGCGGTGTTTCCTTCCTTCACTACAATTTGAGTGTCTTCAAGGCTAGAGTGAATAGGCTCTTAATAAACTAGCGCGCTTTGTCATCAACGATCGCATTACTGCTTACCATCAGGCGGGATTGCGGTCAAGCGCTAATTTATAATATATATATATATAAAAAAAAGTTGTTCCTGATGTAACATCACTATTTAGTAAGATATACTGAAGTCACGTCTCTATATGCATGTCGGCTTCATTCTCTTTGTAACTGTGTGGACGACAACTTCTACTTGTGAATATAGTAAACGATTTTATAAAATGAACACAAGTGTTTAATTAAATCAAATAAGAAGATAGCATGGTGTCAGAAGTGAAGAATCAACGTGAGTAAATAAAAAGACTTAAGAAAAATGGACCACTTAAGCTTTGAAACAGGAGTGGGTGGCATTCAAGATGGCGTTCAGAATTATGTGAACAACAGGATTAAAGCGATAAATATTTCGTCAGTTTCTGCAAACAACAATGCGGAAGCATGGAGGCGCTGGTGGTAACAACTGGAGCTATATTTATTGGCTACAGGTTTGGATAAAACTCCTGAAAAACGCAAAATTGCTATTTTATTGCATCACATTGGAGAAAAAGCGTTACACATTTACAACACATTTAATTTCAAAATAAAGAAAACCACGTTATTGGAGGTGAAAACTAAATTTGACAATTTTTTTGAACCGAGGAGAAACATAACCATGTGTCGTCACAATTTCTTCACACGGAGGCAACAGAAATCGGAATCCATCGAGCAATTTCTAGCTGATCTAGAAAATAAAAATTAAGAATGTAAATTTGGAGAGCTCAGGGAATCTCTCATCAAAGATATTTTCATTGCAAATCTGAGTCTGGATTTAGCACTGTACGTCAGAGATTACTGCAAGAACCTGATCTTTCATACCAGAGGATGCGAGAGCTGGCAAGTACAATAATCATCGCACAACAAGATGCAGAAAAGACGGTCAGCATCTCCGCTGATGATAATCCTTAAAACGTCATGCATTTACGCCGGAGGAGCCGCAGTCGGGGAGAGTATCGACGGCGGGTTTCACCAGTCAACCGTCAAGGGTCTGGCGCAGGGAGACTTCCCAATCAGGAGAAGCAGTCTCCCAATCCAGAGAAGCACCCGAGGACGTGTGGTCGCTGTGGGTAGTCTCATCGATACGAGTACCCAGCGAAAGGAGCTCAATGCAGGTCATGTAAATCTTTTGGTCATTTTGCTAAATATTGTAGTAAAAATAAAATCATAATAAGACATGCCTACACCACAAAACGTCAAAGAATTACAAAGAATATTAGGAATGATCAATTGTTGGTGCGGCGGGTAAATGCGTGGAAGAACTCGCTTGAGAGCGGAGGTCTTAAACTCAATGTGGCGAAGACGGTGTACATGGCCAGCAACACCACAGACCCTATGCCTGTGTGCATAGGCGGAGACAGGGTCGAGTGCACAGATCAATTTAAATACTTGGGGTCTGTGTTCCACGCGTCCGGCGACATTGATTGCGACGTCAAGGCACGCATTTCCGCTGCTTGGGCAAAATGGCGTGAGATAACAGGTGTCATTTGTGACCCCAAAATGCCGGTTAAGCTTAAGGGACAGGTCTATAAGACCATCATTAGACCTGTCCTTCTGTATGGCAGTGAGGCGTGGCCTGTGCTTGCGCGACATAAGCAGGAGCTCCGTGTCACGGAGATGAGTATGCTGCGGTGGATGTGTGGAGTTACGCGGAAAGACCGCATTAGGAACTCCCGCATCCGTGGCAGTCTCCATGTCCGTGACATAGCAGACAAGCTGCAAGAGAGTCGCCTGCGCTGGTACGGCCACGTCTTACGTAAACCGGCATGTTACGTGGGTAACAAATGTCTTGCCATGGCGCCTCCGCCGGGCCGGAACAAGCGAGGCAGGCCAAAGAAGTGCTGGCTTGACGTTGTAAGTGATGACATGCGTGCCAACAATCTCACACCACAGGATGCCAGAGATCGTGCGAAATGGAGGCGTAATAGCCGGAAAGCGGACCCCGGGCTCCAACGCGAAAGCCGCGGATGCGACCGGGATAATACGCTGAGATGATGATTAGGAATGATCAATTATTTAGGTCCTTTTTTTAGTAATTTGTCAGAAAAAACTAAAGTCTTAAGAAATCTTTTAAAAAAAGATTCAGTCTGGACATGGGATGAAAATCATAACAAATTTCTTAAAAACTTAATTGAAGAAATAACAAAGTCACCGGTTTTAGCTCATTACAACCCAAATATAGTTAGTCTTGTTAGTAGATTCGTCTAAGTCAGCATTGGGAGCAGTCATTCTATAAAACAATAAGCCCATTGCTTACAGTTCAAAAACTTTAACCATAACACAGTCAAAGTACGCTCAAATAGAGAATTTCTTGCAATATAGTTTGGTTGTGAAAAATTTCACCAGTGTGTATATGATCATAGAGTAACAGTTCATACAGATCACAAACCTTTGGTTTATTTATTTGACAAACCATTACATGATGTACCAGCTAGGTTACAGAGAATGATGTTAACATTACAAAAGTATGACTTGAAAGTAGTACATGTTCGAGGTAAAGAAATATTTATATCAGATACTTTGTCAAGAGCAGCATTGAAAGATCAAGATTACATACCAGAGAATGAGTCACAAATACCATGTTATGTAAATTTAGTATATCAATGCTTGAAAGGCAATCATATCTAACCGACATAAATTCGTAAATTGAGTTATAAAGGGTGTCTCTGACATCGACGCACAAACGAGTACCATGGATCCAGTACATGATTCTGAACCCCCCATAGGTAGAATTTTTCGTTGGTTTTTTCCCGAATTTAAAAAAAAAAAATATAGTTTTTTTTCACTTTAAACCGTTCATAATTGCTATACTTTTATAACCCAATAAGATTTTAAAGTAAAAAATAATTAAATCGCTAATTACACAAAAAAGCGCAATGTGAACAAAACTATTTAATATGAAAAAGCTATCCTATCAGCTGATTTAATAGAGTTCACATCAGGGGTCAACGTCATACCCACAAACACGCGCGGCGGCACGCTTGCAACGTTCAAAGGCCGAGTCGACACATTTTTTTAAACACTGTGATTAGTGTAACCGCTCATTAACGATATAAATGGCTATCATATTTTTATTAGTGGCATGCGGTCTAGCCTTTTCGCGAAGTTTGCGTTACGATGTCAGACACCCTGTATACATCATTAGAACCGCCATATTTTTCTGCGTCGTTTGGTCTAGGACACATAGTTCTACGACAAGATTTAGTGTCGCTTAGATATAGCGTGATTTCGGTCAAATCTACATTTTGTACTTACTAAACAACCAAAAAACAGCTAGTTTAAGAATATGTAGCAGTTACGCCATTCTAACAATTATGAATATGAACTTAGACGGTTTTTCATGTAGTAACTTTTTAATTTATTTGTGTTTACGCGTTTTTACTTGTTATGAAATTTTCCTTTGAAACCACTTAGTAGATTTTACCTACACAAAGTAAGTATAATTTATGTGGTTATGTATTTTGACTTGTTATTCTAAATTGGGACACTGTCATTTGTACAAGATAACCTGAAATAAAGTTGAAGAATATTAGAACTTGGATATTTTTGCTTGTTTATCATAAAATTTAGTTTTTATCTTTAGATATTTTTACTTGTTAATAGTTAATATTAACGATGTCGGTTAGATAGTCTTATTTGATTTGCTGAATGATTAATTATGGCGCATAAATAAATTTACCTCTACGCAAAATTTATTTTCTCGTCGCTAAGGAATTGCACAAGTTTAAAAACCGTCGAGTAGATACGTGCGAAATATCGTAATACTTGAAGTAATATTACGTCTAAACGACTTCTCGTTCAGGCGAAGAACGTCGCTTAGGGAGGACGTACTTCATATTTTGGCGTGCATTCAATGAAGACATGGTATTCAATCGAATTATGCAATAATTATTCTAGTTTCGATCTCTAAAAATTACTTAACACATCCTATGCACAATGTGCGAATTGTGTCTTTATGAAAATGGAACTCGTAAAGTTTGCTGTAACTATTGGGATGAGAGCAATGGCAAGCGTGGTGCTAACGAGATTGCGTCTATGTAATAGGGGTTTAAGTATAAAATTGCCGATTTGTAGATACTGAAAATATAAATGGTTTATTTTTTAATTTGTAACTAATTTATTTGATCGATATAGTTACCATTATTATCTACATTGCTGCCATCTTTTATGATTTGATGATTTACACTGCATAAACTGTGTGCATTTTGTAGTGCCTCCTGGGAAGAAAACTTGTCACGTAAATAATTTTCCAAATCACGAAAAAAATGGTAGTCCGTTGGAGCAAAGTCTGACGAATACGGAGGATAACGAATGGTATCTAGTTGCAGTTACTGAAAAGTCAAAATAGTTATTCTTGTTGTATGAGGTCTCGCGTTGTCAAGGAGCAATAATGGTGAAGATCGATTCTTGGGTCGGGGCTGTTTTACTGGCTAGTTTTTCCATCACTGTTCGGAATTCGACACAAAACACATCTGCCGTTATTGCTTAACTAGATCGGAGAAAACTATAGTGAATAATGCGAAAGCGGTGCGCGTCTCTGGGGCGCAGGCTCCGGATCACCTTCAACACTATCCTGAGCGTATTTGCGAATAGGTTTGATTGTCAATATATTAACCATTGTTATATGATTAATGTACTGATAAACAAACAAATGACTTAGGGGCAGGCGTACTATTAAATATTTTCTCTTCTTATTTCTTTATTTTTGTATATGTACTTGGTTATTATTTGTATTTCTGGATTTATTTTAATATTGCATTGTTTGTGTTGTATGGGCTGTGATGGCTGAAATGGATGTATAAATAAAAATAAAAATAAAAAATAACGCCACGCTGAGACTACCAAACAGGTACTATTACCTTTTATTAGTAAGTTTTGCTTTAGGACACTGTTGTGGTGTTTGACCTTGGGCAGCCATTGCATCTTTCTTTTAAGGTTATAAAAAAAAAGATTTATTTATCACATATCACAATTCGATCCAATATTACTACATTTTTGTCCTATTCAACAAGACAACACAAGTTTCATTCTGCAGATCAGTCAAAACATGAGGCATTTGACGCCATTTGAATCAATATTGTGGGTAAGGTAACGTAAACTATGCTGCTAATTCCTGGGTAGTTTGACTAGGATCGGCTTCCACCATATCTCTTAATTCATCTTTATTCACCATGACGAAAGCGTTTAAACCATAATCGCACGACGCGTTCATTAGTAGACCCTTCTCCAAACGCAACATTGATATTGCAGACTGTTTCTGCCGCGTTATTTCCGCGTTGGATCTCGTATTTAAAAATCACTCTTTTTTTCGCAGTATCCAGGACCATGACCAATAGAAACCACGTGAAAAAAGTTTCACTCGAAAACCTCAAACCATGTAGATTCTACGTCAATTCAAAGAACCTACTGCAAAAAAAACTAATGCATGTATTGCACAAATATATTCAATTGGTAGATGCCAGAGGAAACATAACTCGATTACTTTTGTATTGTGACTGTTGTCCGGGCCAAAACCGCAACCATACTGCATTGACAATGTTGCATTCATCATTACATGAGTGTCAAAATATCCACACTATTTAAATAGTGCATGCTATTATCGAAAACAGATTGAAGAATGCAACAGTTTATGCACCATCACAATGGTTTACAGTATTTGCAACTGCTTGACAAGACGCTTCTGCAGAAAGAAAAAACTGAGTTATGAAAATTTTTATAGATGGGAAAGTATTAAGTGACAAATATTATAAATGCAACGTAATTGGAAAGACTAGCAACATCTTTATTATGACTTTCAGAAAAGACAAGCAAAGCGGTAAAAAATATACATAAAACATCTATGAATTCTACTGCGGCGTCCTTTGATGTTGAAGTTCAGTCTAAAACCAAGGTAGGTATCTATTTCTTTTTCTTTGTTATCGATAGCAGCATCCCATATCAAAAGCTAAATGTGTAACTCAAACTTTGCGTTTAAAAAGTTATTTCTAATTGCATCTAATACGAATGCTAGTAAGAATTGAAATCAAACATAAGTTTGTGAACATTCCACACACAACAAATGTCAAAGATTGTCAACCCGAATCAAATTAACATTTAGATTAGGTAACTACTAAAATCCCATATTGCAATTCGTACTAAAGATTTATTTGTAAGGGTACAATTTCATCATCATCATCAACCTTTTATCGTCCCACTGCTGGGCACAGGTCTCCTCTCATACAGAGAAGGATTGAACGTAGCGATTGAGGGTACAATTTATTAGATTTAAATTTTATTTGAAGGATTTTTTATATTGCTATATTTTTGAGTGTTAAAATTTATTGTAATGTGTACGAAGATTTTAATTATATATGCAGTAAATCATTGCCTTTCCATATCCATTCATCTGTATACCCTTGGTAGGTAATTAAAGTACGATTATAATCCATATGGCTTGTGACATGCGATCATTTTAGTAATTACTAGCGGCCGCCAGCGACTTCGTTCGCGTGGATTAGTTATGCTCCACTTCTATTGGTCGTAGCGTGATGTTATATAGCCTAAAGCCTTCCTGGATTAATGGGCTATCCAACGCAAGAAGAATTTTTCTAAATCGGACCAGTAGTTCCTGAGATTAGCGCGTTCAAACAAACAAACTCTTCAGCTTTATATATTAGTATAGATAAGATAATAGCGTAATATTATAAGATAAACGCTAAAACGAATTGAGAAGCCAGTTCCGTGGGAGTAAGATTTGCTCATATACCGAATGGAAAAATGATGTACAAAATCACTTCGTTATTATTTTGCCTGAAATATTTTTTTTATTTAATGTGTCATTTGGAAAAATATTTCTTCTCTATATTTTTCATTAATTTCCATCCTATCTAATGATGATGATGACTGTTTTCTACAGACATGTTCACAACACATAACGACCGCAGGCTGTCATGAAAATGATGACATCAGCAAAGATTTAAATAGTTAGATACGTCTGTACTGCGTCAAAAAAATGTAGCGTTTCTATTTCGTTTTGACACCTCTGATACACGACTTGTAATGACGCAGTGACTTGTATTGATTGATAATGCTCACTTTTCCCTGCATCATGACTATGTACGGTACGGTAAATCTAATGATCTTAAGCTTTAAGCTGGGTTTGACTTTTTGATTTTATAAAATGTTACACATTTCATAAGTTAAACGTCGAACTTCACGGGGTCAAAACCATTCTTTAGGAAAACACACCAACTTGCTTTCATATTCAACGTTTCAGTGACGTCATTTAGCGGTAAGTTGCGAACTCTAAAATCTTTTCTACGAAACCGTAGCTCCGTTGTACGTGTCTTAACAGTATAGCATGAGTATTAATAAATTATGATGTATTCTTAACAGAATACAAATAATAGAACACTATATTAGAGAATATAATTCCAAGAAGTTGTAAATACGAAGCAATTACAAAGTAAAAACTGACACACGAGAAAAAATAAACACAACTATTGTAAATTAACAGACATAAATAACACTTGTTAAAAAACTTACAATTAAGTCAATAAAATAACATTATTGGTTTATATTTAAATAATTATTATTATTATATTTCATTAGTCTTTTGATAAAATCTTGAACATTTACGACATCTTTATGATAAGATTTTTTTATTGGAATAATAAAGTTATTAAGAATACGTATTGAGATGTACCTTTTAGATTCTAAAACTGAAAAAAACCGGCCAAGTGGGAATCGGGCTCGCGCACAAAGGGTTCCGTACCATTAACTTTAAAAAAAAAGAAGGGCAAAAAAATCACGTCTGTTTTATGACAGTTCCCCTATTTTTTTTTTTACTTTTAGTATTTGTTGTTATTGCGACAACAGAAATACGTAACCTCTGAAAATTTTAACTGTCTAGCTATTACGGATCATGAGATACAGCCTGGTGACACTCGGACGGACAGTGAAGTCTCATGAATAGGGTTCCGTTTTGCGTTTAGGTACGGAATCCTAAAAATCACTTCGTGACCTTTCACTTTTCACATTAAAAACTCACAACAGAATCAAGCATCAAAAACGAAACATTTAAAGAGCTGCAAAAAATATTCAACGCAGTGCCCGTTGAGTCATAAAGGAGACAGATAGAACGTATAATTTACGAGGCTTTCAGTGCTAATGGCAAAAGGCTTTATTGCGTACCCATCATAAAGTTAAACAGAAGGTGCTACTCAAGTGGCATATCTCGACCAACGTAAAATAGGAGCCTGAAGACCGGATATTGTTTATGACTCGAACGAACCATGACGACGTTATGACTGGGTGATATAGATCATGAGTTGATAAGAAAGATGAGTTTATTTTTAAATTTGGAATAGTCTATAATGTTTCCACAACCATTGTTGGGACAAAGGCCTTTTCTCTGTTAGAGGGGAGGGTAGGGGAGGGAAGTGGGCTATAACCCACCACATAGAAAGTGCAGCTTTTTAGACGTTACAATGTCTTCGAATTGTTGGTTATAGGGCATGTTGCTTCCCTCATGATGTTGGCCATCACCGTTTTGAGAGCAGTTGATACCACTGTGTTGCCACAGTTCACATGGAAAATGTGAACTGTGAAACCTCCTCCACCGACAATATGTTAATTAGTTTACTTGCCCACCTGTCATTTTTTTGTTAAAGTTCCTAGGTCAAATAACAGAGAACAATAAGAATGTATCCAAGGTATGAAAATCAAAAAAATATTTAGTCCGTCTTATAGATAATAAAAAAAATTAAGACCTGTATTTTTTATTTTGTCGAAATTACCAAAAACTACTGAGATATAGCGTATTAAAGTTACGAAGTGGGGGCTAATTACCTCACGTCGTGGTATATTTTGTACCACGGCGTGACGTCATGTGACATTTCGAATCAATATATCTTCCTAAGTATTTGATTGAATGAAAGAAAAAAATAAAAAATAGGTATTCAATATTTTTTATAAATCTATCTGATGGACATTAAATTATTTTTAGAATACAACCCAATTAATGCTTTATACGCATTATTGATTTCAAATTTCATTCCATAAGTAACTTTCCATATGTAACAAAAACCCTGTTGTTCCTTCAACCTACGTTTTAAGAATCGGCATACGGACGTAATAAAGCAAGTAATTTATAAAAATTGTTCAACAAAAATAATTAAAATAAATGTTTAATTATTAATATTTATAAACTGTAACTGATTTCGTAGCTCTGCAATTCTGCATGAAGAAACTAGACATAAGTAGAACGTTCCCGCCAATTTATTTAACTTATAAAATCAGATATTCTAAAAAAAAAAATCGAATTTGTCGGTTTTAATAGGTATTTGATTGTGACCCCTCGACTAGACAATGATTACTGTTTTCTAATTATGACTTCATTAATGATGTGCTTGTAGATAAAATTATATGTCCCTGAAAGGAACAACAGGGTTTTTTTACATAGTGTATATGTTAACGGAAATGTATGTAATGCGTCATTGTATACAATTCCTAGGAAAGGAGACGGGCGAAATTGGGCCTGACCTGTACACAAATGAATTATTTGTCAATAATTTTCATTTATTTTTTTGTTTTCAATCATTTATTACTAATTCTGATATCGCCGGAATATAAAAGATATTATTTAACGTAAATAATACTGACTTTCTTTACTTTCACTTTTCAACAATGTTACCAGATGAAATACCAATCGTTAATAAGTTATAATCGATAAATCAAATTATTACAAAAATAAAAATAAAATTAAAAATGAATCAGTATATTTCTACCGATTCGGTTTAGAAAATCTTTTAATAAAAGGACTTAATTATATTATCTATTATTTCGTTATTAACAAAAACATCTTAAAACAAATTGATCAACGGTTCGATTTGATAATCGATTAATTATACTTTTTTATTATACAGGCAACTAAAACTCTGGTGGGCAACGTGACGACAAACGTCACATATCATTCCCTTCCGGCTTTGAATTTGCCATATTTTGTTGTATTTTCGTGTGCTATTATATTTTTTTGCAGCTTTGGCTACGCATTTAGGATTCTGACGGTTATTGTTTTGACCGACGACCCACGCATTTATTTCGATTCAACATAAAATGAGTGACCAACGTCTTCATTGCATCAACTGCGGCATACAACAGAGTAATCCTTCTATCGGATTACGACAAATAGAAGCGGAAAGCATTCTTTCAGTTATACAGCATTGGGTTGCACCTCAATTGGTAGGTATTTATTTAAATCGTATGTATTTAATTAAAACTTCATTTTGTGATAAGCAGTTTTCGAGTACAGTATAACAAGGATAACTATATATAGGTATATTATTGAAGCCAGTTTCAATAATAATATTCCTATATATATATATCTCATTATAATGCACTTGAGTTATTTAAATTCCAAGTAAGATTTACAGTTTGATTATCAATTACGGAAGATAGTTCTTTTTTTATAACTTTAAGAATTCAACAATTCAATGAAACAATAGTTAAATTGAATAACCTTATATGAAAGCATTAATATAATATAATCCAAGTTTGACCACAATGTCAGTAAGAAGTAATATACACGCAATTCTGAAAGATACAGTTTTCTCGCTGTTTCTGCATCATACCTAATTCTGTAATTTTTATTTGTTGAAGCTGTAAATAACAATCTAATATTGTTGTAGGTCAATAGATCTCATCACATTTGCCAAGGATGCAGAGATTTAGCTGTGACTGCCTTGGGCACAGATGAGCAACTTCCATCTCTTATGACTGGACATCGCCAAGTGTGTGTGAACTGTGGACATTCAGTGTTGCGGGCAAGATATCATTCATTGCACACTAACACCGAACGTGAAAGAAGAATTCATGCAGTCATTTCTGAATGGATATTGCCTCAGACTGTAAGTTTTTATTGGGTTTAGTTGTTTTGTATTTTGTACTACCACACACACACACTATCTATACTACCATTTTTTATATTTTTTTCACACTAATCTCTGAAATAGCAGTCAGCTTTAGAGAATCATTTTTGTATATTAGTGTCACATTCATGAGAAAAAATTAAATGGAAAAGGAAACTATCATATAGTTAGGCCAAAAGTTAGTGTAAAAAAACAACTAATTATATTACAGCCTGTATTTCCAGAAGGTGTAGATTAGAAGAGATTTACTTTATTATTATTATTTATTTTCTTAATCTAGTGTACAATACATTGAGATAAAAGCACAAAACCGCAAAACCGTTTTCACGGTTTGTCTGTGGGACCGTAACAAACAGTGTATCTAAGTTAGTATCTAGTAAAGAAGTTACATTATTTACAAATATTAGGTCTTACAGAATTGCTTACAGACTACTGAGTCATGTATGTATTACTTCTTTTTTTAGAAAAAGACTCATGATATATTTTTTTTTTAGATTTCAAGAGCTCGAGCTCTCATATGTCATCGTTGCTGGGTGAGAGCTGATAGAAATGCTCATCATTTAATGACTGGACCATCTGGATCTTCAGCATCAGTAAATGTATCAAGTGAACATGATGAATCAACTTCACAGTCTAATATTGATGTAGCTAACAAACGAATATATAAAAACCAAAGACATCATGATCGTGAACATATGCATTCCTTTTTGCCACCGACTTTCAAAATTCGTTTATCTCACTTTGTAGTGCTTTTTTTTTGGAAGTTGGTTGTTATGTTTGTATAAAATACCCTCTGCTTTGCTAGACTTGCCTTACAATGCATTTAAAGCGCAAATCAAATCCAAGCTTTGTTTAAAGGCATATTATTCTGTAAATGACATCTTTCTCCAGAATTTCAGTAAGCTAATTCTGGAGAAATATAAGATACATACGAGTTCATATAATTTTCTTTTTCACAATGCATAAATATGTGAGCTGTCACACCCTTTATACCTGGGGCTTATATTTAAGTAATTAGTTTTTACTTATTTACATTTCCATTTTAATGATATTTTATTTTTTATTTTTGCTTTGCTGGTATTTTGGCGTGGCTAGCTGGCATATGATAAATAATTTCATTGTTGTTGTTTTCTGGTCTTCATTACTGTACCTACATAGTATTGTATAAAGTCTTGTTTTTTTAAAATGAACAGACAGCTGTGCCGCTGGAGAGTTTGTTCCACCACTTCTTCTTCCCAGCGAAAGCACTAGGAAGTGTTGATGGGTGGGCGTTTTGGGGGACTGTCTTATGTAATAACGATGTTCAAAAAGTGCTGATTCTCAGCCTATTTTGAATAATTGATTTTTGATTTTGATTCTTTTTTTTTTTTGTTCACTCCGCATACCCGCGCCTATGGTGGCCGGGAGTTCGATATTGTCTCCAACCAGGGCGTTTTCTGCTTCGGCTAGAGGCGTGAGGACGCTGAGAGACCCGCTCCCTCACGAGCTTCGCCTCCTTTTCCAGCATTAATTGTATATTATATACGATTAATAAATCAATATAAGAGAAATGCGATTTTTATTTCCGTTTACTCTTTTGTTTAATTAGATTGTAAATGGTTTTCCTAATTCTTTTTTAACCTCCTTCTTTGTAACATTTAATATGCTGTTACGCGTCGCCGGCCCTTTGGAAACCACACTCACGATGTGTTAATGTAATAAAAATACATTCTGATAAAATCTAGTCTACCAAAAAGTCTGAATAATTACTTAAATATGCCATATGAGCGCTGACAGCTTCTAAGAAAACTTATAAAAAAGCAAATGAGGTTAGTTTTTTGCAAGCTAATAATACCCTATTTCGGTTTTCTCCCATACTGCCATTATAAATAAAGTTTTATTTTTTAAATAGTAATAATATTGAAATGATTTAATGCGATAATCGTTGCTGTACATTCAGGCCCAACTTTCTATGAACTTTCGCCCGTCTCCTTTATATAATTCCTAAATTTGCTCGGAAATGTGTGAAATAAATTTTATAACACACATTTCCTAGTAAATCTATACATTTCCTAAATAGCTAACGGAAATGTATTACTTTAAAGATGTCCATTAGTAAGCGGGGATTATAACAAAACTAACCTAACCTTTTTTTTTTTTTTTTTTTTTTTTGACGCTGTGGAAATGACATTTACGCACCATACCCCGAAGGGCGTGTGTGGGACTCGCCCAGCCGAAGCCGGGAATACCCACTAAAACCGAACAGCGGCACACCGACATCGCCTTAGTGGCGGGGTCATGGGAAATAGCATGCCTGCCTACCAATCCCCCGCCAGCGATTCCCGCCCGAAGGCAGGCCCACAGTGGGTCCTCCATAGGGAGGAGCCCGGCTGGGTACGTCTTCGTGTGCAAGAAGACGCAGCAGCCAAGGGTTTTTTAGCGAGGTGTCCTTCCTCTTAGCCCACTCGTTTGCCCGAAGGCAAACGGGGCCCCCAGCTCCTCTCAGTGAGGAGACCGGGTTGCCCGACGGTGACCCGGAGTTCGGGTCACGTCAGCCACCTGGAGTGGTGGCCGACCCGCCGCGCGTGACCGCCGAAGCGGTCCCCACTTCTGGTTTTGGTCCGCGCCGGTAAACCGGTAACCCCCATATCTGGGGGCCGTTCCCCTATCCGCCACCTGGGGATGCGTCCGATGGCAGGTCCAGAAACTGCACACGGAAAAACTAACCTAACCTAACCTAACCTAATTGTTTCAACCGGAGTCTTAATAATAAATCTGTTTCTAAGTTTAACAACGTGTTTTATTAATTTTATTCATAGAAAGCATGGTTTTATACATTTCCTAATACGATATAGAAATTTTATACAATTTCTAGGAAATGTATACATTTCCCAGGATATGTGTGTATTAAATAATGTTTGGAACAATATTTTACACATTTCCTATATAGCTTCGGAATTGTATACATTTCCTAGTAATTGTATATAATTCCTAGGTTTCATACATTTCCGGTAACATATATACTTAATGACATCTTCATCGGATACAATTTTCTGTAAACTAAATTAGAGTATACATACTTCCGCAGTGTACTTACGTAAAGCGTAATTTTATTTTATTTATTAGGGACAAAAAAAAAAATAGTTATACAGTAAAGCATTTACATAAAGTAGATAAAAATACAGTTGTGAAAACGTATAACCCACACTATTGTCCACGAAGTGACATCGGAGTAAGAGAACGAAAGCATGCAATAGAAGAAAAGTTAAAAGGTAATTTATAAAAGTAAAACACATTTTTCGAGTACTTGGAGCAGTGGATTAGGAATATGCTTCAAAATAATTCAAATTTTTCTTAATAGTATGTTGCGCAAGTAGGGTGCTGCAAGGCGTTTAATAGTATGTTGCGCAAGTAGGGTGCTGCACGGCGTTTAATAGTATGTTACGCAAGTAGGGTGCTGCAAGGCGTTTAATAGTATGTTGCGCAAGTAGGGTGCTGCAAGGCGTTTAATAGTATGTTGCGCAAGTAGGGTGCTGCAAGGCGTTTAATAGTATGTTGCGCAAGTAGGGTGCTGCAAGGCGTTTAATGGGCTGATCGAAATAACCACAGACAACCGCTACTACCTACGGACATCCAGTGAAAAGACTAAATGCGGAGACTAAACCAAGCGTATAAACAGAGAAGCCTAAATTATCAGCACTGTAACAATTTGTATACAATATGTAAAAAAAAACCCCGTCCGAAACATAAGGATAATAAAGGTTAGGTAAACATATGACCAAATAATATGAAATTTTACATAATCATCATAGTAACAATACTGATAGCCTCCGTGATGTAGCGGTAGCGAATGCGGCCGCTGTGCAAGGAGGCGCGGGTTCGATCCCCGCGCAGTGCAAATATTTGTATGCATGAATATGAATATTTGCACTGGTCTGGTCGTGCCTCGGAAAGCACGTTAAGCCGAGGGTCCCGGTTGCCATACGAATATCTAACGGCAGCCGTTATGGGTTGTTGGAGCCGTCAAAAGTCCTACAATTGGTCTAACTGCAATGCTTCGATATCGCCTTCGGGTTGTGGAGGTCAGACGGCAGTCGCTTAATGGAAAATATCGAAGTTTAGCCAAAATGAGCAGTTAGACTGGTAAAGCGGACCCTAGACTCCAAAGCTGAAACGCATTGGATACGACTGGGATTAACGCTGAGATGAAGAAGAAGTAACAATACTAATGAATTTTGAAATAATCTCTTTTTCCGTGAATCAATTCCAACTTCCCCACGATTTGATATTTTTTTTAAAAAGTGACAATACCATTTTCGACGGTATTATTATGAGCGATGTGTCCGCGTGCCCTGCCCCCCTTCCCCTGCGCGTGTATTGCCTACCGCACATATATTAAGTTACTTCCTTTTGTGAAATAATATTTATTTATTTAGGGGGATTTTTTTTAAAGTTTAGCCTGGATTTGAAGCCATTAGTAGAATCAGTTATCGATACCTAACAATACCTTCGCGGATCGGTCAGGGTTTGGCGGCCGCTAGTATTGTATATATCGGTGCAAGGCTAACTTAATATGACTGGCTAGTGGCTAGTAACGACTTGTACGACGCCATGACGTTTTTCAAAAAAGGAAAAGCCGAGCGGCTGTGAACACAGATTGTCAACGAGAATTTGATGAATATGTTGTTTTTCACTAGAATATCTTGTAAGTACGATTTCTGTAATTAATTGAGATGTTCGGGTTTATTTTATTGTGTTTGTGATCGCTGTTAAGCGAGAACAATAAAAATGTACGTAAAAACAATTAGTTGTATTCATTTTTGCTACATCTGAGCCTAGTGTTGGAGACAATACAGTTTCTTCGAATTCCAATGACCATGGTACTCCGTTATATACTTAAGGTTCATAATAACTGTTACAAATTTTGGCCAAACACATTATACATAATAAGCGCCTTATATTTTTTTTACACGTTACAGCCCACTATACCACGTTCACTATCCCTCATCCGCTTTTGACGGCTGTAACTGAGCTAACATCGTTCCGTCCTGCTGGGTATTCCCGGCACGTCACTGAGCTGTCAGATCAATCACCCGTTTTGATACCAAACATTTCCTGGCTACAGTGTGGCTTTTGGTTACTGATTTTATACCTACACTTAGGGTAGGGTTGCCATCCTATCAGACGAATACGATTTTTTTGTTCCCGTCCAAGTTTTGTCCAGACTTTTCGACTTTTAGAAATTAGGAGTATACAGTATAAATATTGCAAAGAATAGTAATTAATAAAATAAACTGTCTCGACTTTAGGCATTTTTTTTAAATATGTTAACCCTACTTTCCTATGAACAAATTAAACAAATTTAAGTGTTGTAAATTAAAGTCGTGGTGGCGTAGTGGTTCAAATACCAGCCTCTGAAGTATGAGTATGCGGGTTCGATTCCAGGTCAGGCAAGTACCAATGTAACTTTTCTAAGTTGTATGTACTTTCTAAGTATATCTTGGACACCAATGACTGATTATAAGGTGAAGGAAAACATTTTGAGGAAACCTGGACTTTAAGTCTGAAATCGCCAACCCGCATTGAGCATCATACGCTCAATCCTTTTCTGTATGAGATTAGACCTGTGCCCATCTGTGGGACGATAAAAAAAAGGTTGATGATGAAGTGCTTACAGCTTTGGATGACTTTTGAGATTCAGGTTTCCACCTTTCTCTGAGAATAAAATAATTCTTTTGGTTTCTGAGATGATCTGCCAGGGCCGCGGAATGTTCGAAGCGAGTACCCTTGCTCCTGGCGCATAGACAAATCATAGCTAGGTGTTAGTCAGTAAAAGTCTGACGAGTCCTTCCGCATCGCCCAAAGCAGGAGAGGTCATTTGATAACGCAAAAAAGTGACTGTTCAAAGGGTTAATGAGAGGAGGGGTTAGCTGTAAAAGATCGCTCTTAAGATAAGACCGCCCATTGTGTCACCCTTTGTAAAATCTTTATATTTATGTTCTGTAATCTATATGCATTACATAATAAAGACTATTCTATACTATTTGTCGAACCCCGTCAAGAGGCATACTATTTGTAAATTATTTCATTACTAGGTACTAAACGGTGTAGAAAAACATCGTCAGAAAACCGGCAAGTCCTAGAAGCAAAAACTTCAAAGAAATGTGATCTCTCACCTTGCCTTGGGCCCGTATGAAAGATTATAACCTAGTCCCTTCTCTAAGAGAGAAAATAAATAGATATAAAGGGTGTATCAGACATCGACGCACAAACGAGTACCATGGATCCAGTACATGATTCTGAACCCCCCAGTGGTGGAATTTTACGTCGGCTTTAAAAAAAAAAATAATATGGAGTTTTTTCACTTTAGACCATTCATAATTGCTATACTTTTATAACCCAATAAGATTTTAAAGTAAAAATTAAGTAAGTAATTCGCTAATTATACAAAAAGCGCAATGTTAACAATACTAGAAAAACTGTCCTAACAGCTTATTTAATAGAGTTCACATGAGGGATCAACGTCATACCTACAAACACGCGCGGCGGCACGCTTGCAACGTTCAAAGGCCGAGCCGATACTTTTTTTTAAACACTGTGATTTCTGTTACCGCTCATTAACGACATAAAAGACTTTCATAATTTTATTAGTGGCATGCGGTGAAGCCTGTTTGCGATGATTGCGTTACGATGTCAGATACATCCTGTATATGTATACAGAGTGGTGCTGACAATACGACAATAAATTAAACATCGTGTTCGTCAACACATACCCATAAAGAAATCATATATATATGTCGATAAGTTTAGTCACAGGAAATTATTTTTCATTTTTCACATTTTCTACATGATGTACCTACATGTTGACAAGAAAGCGCTTACAGGTTAATGACCGCCGCATCCTGCGATACCGGTCGCTAAGGAAGCGACCAGCCCGATGCCTGACCGTGTCCCAGAGGGTCATGGCCGTTCGGCTGATCCGGGGATACCGCATGGTCTCCGCTGAGGCGGCGAGACTCCTTGCCGGATTGCCGCCATGGGATCTAGCGGCCAAAGCCCTCGCCCACATGTGGGAGTGGCGAGAGGAGGCAAAACGCCGGGGCATAACTCCGCTGCCGCGAGAAATCGCGGTACGGCGGACAGAGCTCCGGCGGGATCTCATGGCGACATAGAGAGTGCGATTGTCGCAACTCAGTGCTGGGCACGCCACAATAGCGGCGGTAAGTCCCCTCTTTGAGGAGTGGCTAGAGAGGCGCCACTGCGTCCTCACCTTCCGCCTGACGCAGGTCCTCACCGGACACGGTTGTTTCGGGAGGTTCCTGTTCCGTATTAGGCGGGAGGAAACGCCAGGCCAATAATAATGGCACGAAAAAAACAAGTCGATATAGGATCGCGCTGTCGCCGAACGGAGGTCAGTGAACCAATATTTTTAAAGGATGTTCTATTCCGTTTATATTTTTATGCAATTTAGTTAGTTTGAAAATTTCATTTTTTTTTTTTATGTAAGGTGTTTTTCTATGATTTAGGATTATTCCTATGAAACAGCACTGTTCGTGTTTTCATTTATTGTCGTATTGTCAATACCACTCTGTATATTATTCAAGTATAAGTAAACCATTAAATTATTTACATTAATTGATTGAGATAAATCAATTCTAACTATAAAGTAGATCCATTATACGAGTATAACAGGTAAACTAAGATATTAAGCGAATTTAGGTAGGTGGGTAAAGCTTCGGATGGCCTTTGAGATTCAGATTCCTAATCCTTTTGCTAAGAGAAAAATGTTGTGTATAAAATATCTTAGGACAAATTGCTCAAATAAGTACCCTTATTTGAGCAATTTGTATAGTATAGTCACGTAGAGGTCATCACGTGGGAGTATTCAAAGTCCGTCCCTGATCAAAGTAACGTTGATTTTCGGCTATCCTAATATAAATGGGCGGTTGCTATCTACACATAGTAATACCATACGTGTTACTATTCTAATAGGCCGTGTTTTGTTATACCTAGAATATTTATTTCACGTAAACTATGATGTTAGTTTATGTAATTACTTCAAGCTAAATCATCATTCATCATCATTTCAGGAAAAAGACGTCCCGAGTTGGACATAGGCCTCCCTCAAGGATCTTTACGACGACTGCTCCTGCACCTCGCGCATCCAGCAGTTTCCCGGGACCTTCACCAGGTCGTCAGTGGGAGGAGCTCGTTCAAGCTTAATTCAAGCTTAAAGTTTCTAGGTATATCATTCTAAAACTAATTACAGGCACTTTTGAATAGTTAACGTATTGAAGCGATTTACCGACTAGTTAAAGAGATGAAACTAGATGCCATTTCGAAGCCCCAATTATAACCACAGAAAAGGATAGGTATGAAATCATTAAATATGCATGTTTGCAAACTAATAAATTATTTGATTTGATTAGAAGAAAATCCACAGATATTAAGCAATGAACGCGGCAACCCAGCCTACGTTCCTATAAAATTGTCTCCATTTCTAACAAAAGTAATAAAGTCAAAACCAGCAACGTAACATTTCAAAGCAGAATTCAATTTAATGCAAGGACAACAAATGTCTGTATTAAATGCAGCGCTTAAGGGCTGTAAATAATTTGTGTAGCTAAAAAAAAAAAATGCCTTCATTTTCATTCCGCACGTGTTCCTAAGTCTTTTAGGAAACACATAAAACAAATATCACAGGTTTACTCCGCCGGTATACAGTTTTTATTTTGTTTGGTAAGTCTAGGCAGTGGGTAAATTAACGTTTTTATCTCAATTTTTCGTGTTAAAAGCAATGGCGCAAAAGGTTCGCTTTTTTATGATTTCTGGTACATGAAAGGGAAACCATTTTGCTAGACGTAGGAAATCTGATTTTTTAATTACACTTAGTAGAGATGATTGACCTCGCTCAACTGCCGTCTTCCTGCCTATTCACTCAGTTTTTAACCATCAACGATTGCATTACTGCTTACCATCAAGCGGGATTGCAGTCAAGCACTAGTTTATAATTACATTTGTTTAAAAATCAATTACACATTCAACCCATCGTTGCTTTGGTCTTCCCCTACTTTTATAGCCATTGGCACTCATACCCTATAAACTCTTCTCGCCCCCTTCAGAGATGATGATTGGTGTCAATTTTCTTGTACACAAACTGCACTTATTTCTTATTTAGGGCATATTTTTCTTTCTATGTCATTAAGAAAAGGAACAAAGATTACATTTCTTTTTTTTTAATTTGACAGGACTAAACTAATATTTATCTTCTGTCCTTTTCGTAATGCCGGCGCCAGACATAGTTCATTTATTTGATCACTTGTTTGGACACATGTGTAGCACGGGTATGTGAGTATTTGTTCAAAGCTTTGTTAAAACATTTGTACTTTGTCATTCGTTGTCGGTTTCGAGCGCACATCAAAGCGTTCACAGTCTGTGTTCAAATGTTTGCGTAGCCTGCTACACACGCGCAAATATGACACAGGCACATATTTGTACAAAAATTTGTCTGTTGTATGAAAATAAAAAGATTCACTGAATTTAAATTAAAGAAAAGAAGAAATCGGGGCCATTGTATATGTTTTATAATATTATATATTCAATCAGAGCTAAAAAATAGAAAAATTATCTAATAGATAAAATATATAGTATTTATTTGAAATGATCCTGTATTTTTATGCCCTCTCAGGGTGTAAGAAAGGAAACAACATACATTTATCTTCATTAGTCTATCAGCGCAGCGTGTGTTCAGTGTTTCTTTAAAATTTTACAAAACTCATGTTGTGATAAATAGAATTCACCAGTTATCTGTGATGGCCATTTGCAAATGCCCTTGGTAAATATTATTTATGCGAAAAAAGAAAGTCATTTCGTATGTTTGGCTTTAAAAGAGAATTTTAATTTGTTTGTGCATTTTTGAGTAAATTCAGTAAACTTTGTTGTACTTAATTTTATTAATGATCCGACTCTTTTAACTTGCAAATTTAAAGTTTACGTCTTTGTATTTCATATTATCTATGTATGAACAAGATTAAATCAACTATAGACTCGTCGTGGTCCGTTTTCTTTTTATCTCTGCATAAGTAAATAGCCCAGCTGAATTGCAAATGTTTTATCAAAGTTTTATATTTTGTTGTTTCCAAATATTTTAAAAGTATGATAAGAGACATAGCGTATATTACAGACTTTTCTTTCTTTTACATATTAAGGGAGACTAAAATAAATACTTAATAATACCGCATAATATTGATTAATATTGTCCCATGTGGTACCGGGCTTAGAATATTACCATCCCATATCCTCCCGTGGGTGTCGTAAGAGGCGACTAAGAGAACTCTCACCAGGGAAACTGGCAGCAGCGCTTCTCCTCTGGAATATCAAATTACTGCTATCCTCAAACCGCTCGCCAAGCGTGGGGATTATGGCAAACCCCCCCAAATCAATGAAAGCCTTGGGGGAGGCCTTTGTCCAGCAGTGGATATATGCTGAAGAAGAAAAAGAATCGCATACGATGTTCCCGCTCCTGTTAAACAGTCCTCCTCTCTGTGAGATGGACTGGAGTGTAATCCACGATGCGATCCGGTGCGGTTTAGTGGATTTCAAATATCGTTCAAATTATGATTCTAGGACATGCCGGTTTCCTTACGATATTTTTCCTCGCTGTTTTAAAATCAGTGATGACGAAATAAATTTTATAAAGTAGAGCTCATTCTTGGGTTCATACCCACTACCTGCGAGTACTACTCGTAAGTATGTCCGATGGTCCAAGGAGTCACCAGTGTTGTGACCATGAATGCTTCCACTATTAATTCCTTTAATGATTCTTAAGAGAAACACAAAATCATTACTTCACACTAACCTCAGGGGTCGTCAGTAAACATTTTCTACATACAGTATGTTAAGAAAACCCTGTCCGACCCGTGAAGGTGTTGTTAGGTATCGATAACTAATTCTACTAATGCATACAAAACCGGGCTAAACTTAAAAAAAAATCCCCCTAAAAAAATAAATATTATTTCGCAAAGAGAGGTAACTTAATAAATGTGCGCTGTGCACACCTATGCCCCATTCAGCGGGCGGCGGGCGGCAGGGCACGCGGCACGTGGTCGCATCGCTATTCGCCCATAATAATACCGGTGTTGTCACTTTTTAAAAATTATCAAATTTCGCGGAAGTTGAAATTAATTCGCGGGAAAAAAAGATTATTTCAAAATTCATTTGTATTGGTACTATGATGATTACGTAAAATTTTATATTATATTTGGTCATGTGTTTACCTAACCTTTATTATCCTTATGGGTTGGACAGGGTTTTCTTCACATACTGCGTAGTTAGGAACCAGGAATTAAAAAACAAACTTTTCGGTGTTTTACATACGATTTAGGATTTTTTAAACAGGCTATTAGCTGAAACGATTAGTCGGTATTTAAAAGAAAGGGCTATCAAACATCAAAACCCTTGTTAGCCCAATCCTTACGGAAGGTTATAAGCTATTTAGCATCACACCAAGAGAGTTAAGCAAAAGAAAATAAAGGGCGAGAAGAACGCTAAGCGAATACGTAGTAGGTAATAGCGCGAGCATGCGATGTGATTTTTGAGGTAGGCCGGGATTTGACGCGGATGATGTCGCGGCAAGAAGCTGATTATATAGTAAAATTCTATGATTGTCCTGCAGTTTTAAAGAGCTTTTGGCCGTTTTTTATAGTGCAAATGAGGTTTGAATGGACTTTAAACGTTTTGCAGCAAAACTGCAGTTTGTCCGCGATGGTAAGTTCTGCTTACCATCGCGGACAAACTGCAGTTTTGCTGACACCGCACTCTTGAAGACACTTAAATTGTATCAGACAAGAAGACCGTCGCAGGGAAATTGTTCCAGTTCTTTGATGTATGTGGTATAAAAGATACTCGCCGTACAACGTGTCGTCCGATGATGGAACGGTGTTGACTGAATTAAGTAATGTATGTAATTTTCACACTCTCCAAAATGTAACTATGTCGAGTGAGGCACAACAAGCATTTTTTTTTTATTTAAAAATCATGGATTTTTTTTTTAGTACATTTAAACGCATTTATTTTACTCATGCTATTAATCCTTATCAAAATAAATTTGATCTTTGAATGATTGTAATTGAACATTTGGTTTTGAAGTTATGGCGAAATTAAAATATTACGAATTCTGCTGCACGGCCCGTCGCGGGAGTTAATATTTATGAGTAAGGTCTCCCGCGCGGCTCAGACGCAAGGGCGGCTCCCTACGCAGCGGTCGTGCGTGAAGACTAATATGTAATTTTTGTTCGTTATTTTTTTTTAAATTTCGTTCTCAAAACTACACCTACGCAAAAGTTCTTCTCAGAACTATACAACAGTTCTTCTCAGAGCTAATCAACAGTTCTTTTCAGGGCTAAACAACAGTCCTTTTCAGAGCTAGAATATTATACGCTATTAACATTTTCATAAACATTTGAAAATGTCTAAGAGAGCCAGGTCTCAACTTTCTAAACATAGTTTTCAAGCACGGACAGCAAGAATACGTTGTATGGGAGAATCTTCACCTGAACGTTCACAACACCTTGCTGAAAATATCGGAGAAACTCTCAGATACGTACACGAGAGTCAAGTGTCGAACGTTCGTAACGCCTTGCACAACACAATCTGAGAACCTCTGACTCACGTGCACGAGAGTCGAGGCTGGGGCGTGTCTAACGTCTTCATGAACAAAATGTAAGGACCTCTCAGTTTCCGAGCGTGTGTACTAAGAACTCAGACAGAGAGACAGCAGTTGTCCACAAATAGAGTTCGCAATCGAATTTTAGCAATCAGCAACAGACTGGATTTCAGATATGATCCGTAGATTGATTATGCACAACAAGCGTCAGTTCAAATCGGAGTCATGAATAAGACCTGCTGTAACTGCTCTGCCAAGAAATGGGCGGACCTAATGGTATGTGCTGTGCTGGAGGTAAAGTTTGTCTTCCTATACTTCAGGAGCCGCTATAACCAATAAAAAATCTTCTAACTAATAACCATCCATTATCTGGTCATTTTTTAACTAATACTTATACGTAAATACAATAGTCTTTTTCAAATTACTTCCTTTGGCGCAAAAGAAATAAGGCTAGATAATTTTATGCCCACTTTTAAAATGGAAGGACTACGTGTAACATCTCATTGGTAGCCTTTTACCACCATCAGGCCAAAACCCACAATTCTTACAAATATATTTTCTTTCGCGTTTTGCAGCGGTAATCGACATCCACGCGGACGGAGCTGCGGGCGACCGCTATGTAGTATAAAACAAAGTCACTGTTTCTGTCCCTATATCCCTATGTATGCTTAAATCTTTAAAACTACACAACCGATTTTAATGCAATATTTTTAAGATAGAGTGATTCAGGAAGAAGGTTTTTATTTAGATATAATACATGCACCCGTGCGAAGCCGGGGTGGGTCGCTAGTATACTTATAAAGGTGATTCTAACCTATAAAAGTGTTGCATGTAATATTAGTGTACTGTTACTTATATTTTTATAAGTATCTCAGCGTAAGTGTTTTATGATCATATTTTTTTCCAAACTAAACTAGAGATATAACAAGCTAATTATGGAGTAGGTATAGTGAATATTATATCTAAGTACGTACTAAAGTACCTTGTACGTAAGTAATTACGTCGTGGTGGCCTAGTGGTTAAAACACCAGCCTCTCAAGTATGAGTGCGCGGGTTCGATTCCAGATCAGGCAAGTACCAATGCAACTTTTCTAAAGTTATATATACTTTCAATCTTTATCTGTATGAGAGGAAACCTGTGCCCAGCAGTGGAACGATAAAAAGGTTGATGATGATGAAGTATTTACGGGAACATCGAAATCAATCATATTCATCTTTAAATCAAGCGATAGTTACAGTCGGGGAATTCATTGTTAAGTAAATAGGACACGTCATAGTTATCAAACATTGTAACAACTGTCGAACAATGACAAACATCAGACAATGAATGACATTTGTTATTCGAATATAAGAACAGTTTAAGTTCGTAGAAAATTTGTTTAAATAATATTTACACAGTAATAAACAATAACAGGTAATTTAATTGATGTAAAACGGTTTCTTTGAAGAGCGTCAACCCTATAGCAGTGATATGAGAGAAGATATTTTCTTTTGCGGTTTCCTCGCTGAGCTGCGGAACCCAACACTGCAGTTTACCCAATAACTCAAGATTACACTGCACCACTGGATTTTCTTCTCTGCAAAACTTTCGTATTAGCCGCTTAGATTTACTCCGCTCTAGCGAAGCAAGTTTTCACTCAAGGGAATTCTCTAATAGATTGGTTTATAGAGTTACGTATGCACCTTATGTCAATGGAATAAGAATCAATATTGCGTGAGATGCCGTACGTAACTTTTAAGCCCTATATCTTGAGACCTAGGCAATGTAGAGGTACGATATAAAAAAGCATTGTTCGACCTAGGATGGCCTATCAAATGGTACAGGTTTCATCAATATTGACAACGAAGTGTCGACATCAAAATTACTAGACAATCGTCTCCTGTGAATTACCTGTAGTTACATACCTGCTGAACATATTTGAAATTAAGCCCTATTATTATTACTTCTAGACAGATCTGGAATGTTCGATTAGCTTGCCTATATAAAGCGGTGTCATTCAGCGGATGAGTCAATCTGAACTCAGTGATCAGCACGAAGCAATAATCGAGAACATCTACAGCGACAACTGCAACGAGAACTATGAGGACTACTTACGTGAAGTAACTTCTGTGGTGTCATCGGGTGTGTACGACATGGACTTCGTGGGCATAAGGGAAGACTTAGGTGCGATATTAGCTACGTTCTACTTGTCATTCCCTGCTATCGACAGTACCACAATTGCCAATAAACGTCGTTGGGGCTTACTCCTTAACCGGCATATTAAAACCCCTAGCCCGTAATAAAAGTTTAGCCAAATACTTTAGCCGAACTACAAACCACTCTATCTTTTGTCATTATCTTTTTTGTCTACTGTCATATTTTTAACCGACTTCAAAAAGTAGGCGGTTACTCAATTTGACCGTATATATTGTATGATTGTTCGGTTGGTAAATATTAAAGACTTTAGATAATTAGACTGGTTTATTACACTTGTAGAATTATATTATTGGAAACGACCTCTTCTAGGTCAGATCCTAAGTTACAATGACAAGACTATAGACTATATTCATAGACACTAATACATAGAGATGGTATTAGTTACTCGACTACAGAGTAGTGATGTATGATACAACATCCCCCCTGTTTAAGTTTAAATTAACCCTTGACAAACAATGTTATAGAAACCTGACTTAGTTATAATTTAGACAATGACTTAAGACTATGGTTAGGTCTTAATCTAGGATACAATGTTCTACTTAATCTATTTCATCAATTAGCCTTCTGGTTGGCTTTACAACTCTTCCAGAACGAGTTACATGTTGACTGACTGAGGATTGAGATGAGAGCTCTTGAGGTCTAGACTCCTGCCTGTTACCTTCCTCTCTCCCCTGCGACGAATTGGATAGCATAGGAGAATATTTGTGTCTTAAATGAACCCTATTCCTCCTATACCTAACTCCATTGACATCCTCAACGACATATGACCTATTATTAGCCAACCTTAGCTTGACAATGGCTTGTTCCCAATTGCTATCAGGCTTTCTTTTAAAGTATACATGATCATTGGGATACAGTAATGACAATGACTTTGTATTTCTATTATAATATTTAGACTTATTTTTATTATTTTGCTTGACACATTCTTCATAATTTTTGAATGTAACCACTTTAGGTTTTAATTTCTTATAAGACATAGGAATGTTATTTCTTAAATTCCTGGACATTAACAATTGAGCTGGAGATGGTAAATTATTCTTAGGTGTGTTTCTATACTGTAATAAAGCTATGTATGGATCAGATGAGTTTCTTTTACATTTTTTTAACATATTTTTGATAATTTTGACTGAACTCTCTGCTTGACCATTTGACTGTGGATGATATGGGCTAGTTACAATGTGTTCTATGTCCCATTCATGCATAAAATTCTTAAATTCTAATGACTGAAAAGGAGGACCACCATCAGACACTAAAGATAAAGGTATTCCATGACGAGCAAAAATGGACTTTAAATGTGTTATTACATTCTTTGCTGTACTGTTTTTATTTAACAAAGCTATTTCTATAAATTTAGAATAATAATCTGTGACAATTAAATAAGTAAGGTTATCAAAATACATTAAATCAACACCTACTTGTTGCCATGGATATTTATTTATTTCAAAATTTTTTAGTGGTTCCTTTGGATTATTAGGTTTAAATTGTGCACATACATAACATTGTTCTACCAAGTTTTTAATATCAGCTGACATGCTTGGCCAGTACAAAGACTCTCTAGCCAGTTTTAAGCATTTATTTATACCTTGGTGACCTTCATGAATTTTACCTAACATTTCCTTATACATTGACTGTGGTACTATTAATTTTGACCCTTTGAACAACAAATCTTTGACTACATGAATTTCAGCTTGTATGTTCCAAAATGGTTTTATTGACAGACTGACATTATTTTTATTTTTTGGCCAACCTTCATAATAATACTTTTTTAACAATTGCAAAGTATCATCTTTCTTAGTGTTCTGTAACAATTTTGTACAGTACTCCTTTGTGACTGCTAGACTTGAATGCATTAAATTGACATGACAAGATATTTCTGACTCATTCTCAGGTATATAATGTTCTTTCAATGCTGCTCTAGACAGAGTGTCAGATATAAACATTTCTTTACCTGGAACATGTATAACTTCCAAATCATATTTTTGTAAAGTTAACATCATACGTTGCAATCTTGCTGGTACATCATGTAATGGCTTTTTAAAAAGATAGACTAAAGGTTTATGATCAGTATGAACAGTTACTTTATGACCGTACACATACTGGTGAAATTTTTCACAACCAAACTGAATGGCTAACAATTCTTTCTCAATTTGAGCATACCTTGACTGAGTTTGAGTTAATGTTTTTGAACTATAAGCAATAGGTTTATTATTCTGCATAATGACTGCTCCTAATGCTGACTTTGACGAATCGACTGACAAGACTAATGGTACATTGGGATTATAATGAGCTAAAACTGGTGAATTTGTAATTTCATCGATTAAACTCTTAAGACATTGACTATGATTTTCATCCCAAGTCCAGACTGAATCTTTCTTCAAAAGATTTCTTAAAATTTGAGTTTTTTGAGACAAATTGCTAATAAAGGGACCTAAATAATTGATCATACCTAATATTCTTTGCAATTCTTTGACATTTTTTGGTGTGGGCATATTGACAATTGCTTTTACTTTCTCTTCATCAACCCTAGCACCATCTTTACTAAAAACATACCCTAAAAAACAGACTTCTGAAACTAGAAATTTACATTTAGACTTATTGAACTTTAAATTGACTTCACGTGCTCGTTGCATGACTTTATGTACTCTCTCATTATGTACTGACTCGTTTGGTCCATATACCAAAATATCATCGATGAATATTAGAACTCCTTCTAAATCACCGAACAAATTAATCATGACTCTTTGAAAAATTTCAGACGATGCATTAATACCAAAAGGTAACCTTAAATATTTATATCTACCGAAAGGTGTTTGAAATGTACATAAATCAGAACTATATTCATCTAGTTTAAGCATCCAAAATCCTGAAAATGCATCTAAATGAGAAAAACAAACAGCTCCTGCTAGTTGAGATCTGATCTCATCTATTGACTTTAGTGGATAAATTTCCCTTACAATATTCTTATTCAAATTTCTAGGATCTAAACAAATTCGTAACTGACCCGTGCTTTTGACTGTTATCACTATACTGTTCACCCATTCTGTAGGTTATGAATGAATTTCACAACCAAATTTTTTTTTATGTTGTTCGCGGATAACTTCGTCGTTTATAAACCGATTTTGATAATTCTTTTTTTGTTGCGAGACTCGATCGTCGATATCGAGTGCGTTTGGCGCTCTCATTGGTTGAGAGTTCTTACAACCTTTAAGCGGGCCAATTGACGAGTCAAACGCGTTCGATATCGACGATGGAATTTCGTAATGAAAACTCATACTAGGCTTACTGTACGCAGCATTGGGACGATAAAAAGGTTGATGATGAAAGTTCATAACATCCTAAACTGTATTACTGATTCAGAGTTTCGTAATATTCACGCTGTATTTGTTTATAAAATTGAACAAGTGGTAGAGATTTACGTCGTTAAATGTCTCGTAAGAGTAATGTAAATTATCAAAATTTACATTATATATGCATTTCAATTACATATGTATGAGATTTAATAGCTGATGCGCAATTGTTCTAATTTTATTATATATTTCTTGTAGGTCAAGATTATATTTCGAACGTAAACAAGAATACATTGAAGACCTATTTTCCTTGACCAAAATAGGACCGGAAACCTGATTGAGTGGTTATATGTCATTTGTATTGTATTGTAAGACACTGTACAATAAATCTTTTACCGTTTCTTGGCGTCCGTGTATCACTAACGGGATTTAGCAGAATACCAGCGTCAGGTATCATACTTGGTATATCCTGCACCTATTTGGTGTAACCATGAGATATACGCCGCAGAGTTGTGTTCGAGACCGTTTAAAATTTCTGTGGTGTCTATGGGTGATTTTGTTTTTTTTTTTTCGTACTATTTGTTTATCAGCCTTCTTGATGTATTTTTTCCTATGTACCTGTATTGTGTCTTTTTTGTTGCATCAAAAAATTGTGGTAATAACATACTCGTAATTTAAAAGAGTGTATGTGGTATTATTTTTTTTTTTATATATATACGTACAAATCACACAGATTGAGCTAGCCCCAAAGTAAGTAAAAAACTAAACTTATTTCTTTCTCCCTAAGTAATAGAACTCAGCCAATCATATCACCTGTTGTTAAAGTACATAGTTGTTCTTCAACCTCCAGCTGTACCTGTCTCACTCTGGTAACCACATCTTGCATAAAATACTTGGGTGTCCAAATTGATAAACACCTGAACTGGTACAGTCACATAGATAATCTCGTTACCCGAACGCGCAAACTCATCTCCATCTTTAAGAAACTCCGTTGTTCAGCTGATACACAAACACTCATGATGGTCTATTACTCACTCTGTCAGTCTCTTCTCCTATATTGTTTACCTGCTTGGGGTGGCGCTCGCAAAACATACTTACTAAAATTAGAACGAGCTCAACGAGCAGTCCTTAAAGTTATGTTCTGCAAGCCCTATAGATACCCCACTTTTGAACTTTTTAGAGAAAGCAAGGTTTTGCCAGTGAGAGGATTATATGTGCTACAATGTATATTAAGGAAACATCGGCTACCGTATACAGAAAGTACTAAGCGTCGTACAGACATTGCCCTTCCACCAGTTAGACATAAAACCACCTTCGCTAAACACCAATTCGCCTACCTCAGCTATATTCTGTACAATACAATCAATAAATTTCTCCATTTTCACAGTCTCAATTATCACAAATGTAAAAAAGCAGTTAAAGAATGGCTACTTGAGAAATCATATGATGAGATTGAAAAACTTCTTTTCCCGCATGCTTAGGTTGGATCTCTTCTTACTTAAATACAAATACTCTACACACCGTTCATTATCACACATCTACTGGTACCACACTTACCAAGACACTCTAAGCTATACACACTCAGCGCTTTCACACTACTTACTCATACACAACACTTCTACATAATTTACCATCACTCAAACACCCACTTTACAGTTTTTATTATTATTATTTTTTAATTTTCTTCTATAATACATATAATTAATGATTGTTTTGTTATGTTCACTATGTTACTGGTGAAAACAGTCGTTGTATGACATTTCATCATCTACATATGTCTACCCTTATGGAATCACTGGTTCCCAAGTCACAGGCTATAAACCTAGTTTGGGAGCCAGGAGATATAATCAATGCACCTTTGTTGTACCATACTGCTGTACTCTGTAACGTATGTAACATTTTTACTGTTAATAAACATTATTATTATTATTATTCCCTTTATTTCTTTATACATACATATTATTCTACATTTTCAAATATTTATATAAAAACATACAAAAACATTTAAAAATATAAAAAATAGTGTTCCACCGATGGCGGAAGCGGGGTCCAAGCTACCGGTGGTTAGGGCTCCAGAGACAGGAACCTCCTCACGATGCGGGCCGTATCAAGGAGTACTGCCTTTTGAATCAGGCCTTTGATCCAACTGCCTAACGAGAGCCTCAATAGATGTTGGTCGAGGCTCTTGGCTATCAAACCATTGGCCGATACGACAATCGGTACAATGACAGCCGAGTTCACATTCCACATGTCAACAACCTCGTGCGCCAAGTCGAGATATTTAATTTGTTTCTCTTTCTCAGCTTTCACGAGATTCCCGTCATGTGGAATGGTAACATCGACAATCATTGCGAGGCGCGCTAATCGATCTATCACTACTATATCAGGCTTATTTGCTACAATAGTCCTGTCAGTAATGATAGACCGATCCCAGTATAACGTGACATGGCCATTTTCAAGAACTGGGTCGGGCACATACTTATAATACGGTACCTCAGAATCCACAAGTTTATATTTCAAAGCAAGTTGCTGGTGGATAATCCTAGCTACTTGGTTATGCCTATGCAAATACTCGCCATTAGCCAAACGAGAACAACCAGAGATAATATGTCTGATGGATTCACCCGGATGGTGACATGCCCGACACACGTCAATCGTCCCGTCCCTCATAATATATCTCCGGTAGTTATTCGTTAAGATAACTTCGTCCATAATTGCACAGACGAAACCTTCAGTTTCCCCGAAAAGGTCACTGAATCGTAGCCAGGATACGGAGGCTAAGAAGTCTACATCGGGCTCATGAAGAGCCCGATAAAATCGCCCGTGAAGTTCCTTGCTTTGCCATATCATCTTGCGGTCATCAGTGGTAAGTATTATAGGCTTGTGCCAGTTCTCTTTCGCCATGGATAGCGGGGTAAGCCCCTTGTCTACCGTGACCACATCATGATGCATACCCACTACGGTTTTTAAAAAATGTTCTCTGAGACTGCATACTTCTCGGTTGTGGAGGATCTTCGCATTTAAAAAGCCTCGACCCCCGCACTTCCACGGAATATACAGTCTCATCACCGATGATCGTGGATGATGCATCCTGTATGCTGTCAGCAGTGTACGGACCCTTCTATCCAGGGCGTCGAGTTCGGTCTGAGTCCATTTAAGTATGCCGAAAGAGTACATCAAAACCGGCATGACCCACCCGTTGAAGGCGCGCACCTTATTTCCGCCCGAAAGAAGACTTTTTAATACCTTCTTCAGGCGACCAAAGAAGCGCTCCTTCAACGATTGCTTCATGTCTATGTGCATTGCTTTATTATTATTAAGTTCGAGACTTGTGTTATGGGATACTAACTCAACGATACTATATTTTATAATAGATACATATATAGATAAACATCCAAGACCCAGGCCAATCAGGAAAAAGATCGTTTCCCCTAATGACCTGGCCGGGGATCGAACCCGGGGCCTCCACGTCGCAGTTAGGCGTGTTGACCGCTGTGCCACGGAGACCGACAAGTATAATTAAATAGGTATAATTTAACTCCTTCTTTTCCATAGGAATCTACAACACCAAGGAATGGGTAACTTTATCTTTCTCATCTATCTATCTGTGTCTATTGTAATGAATTCGACGAGACACCTCTTTCTCGTAGTTGGACCTACCTAGTTCGACTGTTTGTCCCAGGCATACATACTCGTCAAGAATTTCGAGTGCAGAGCAACCTACTAGAACTGAAGTGGGTACTAAGAACCAAAGTCACCGACATAGCTCTTCGAGTCGCTAAAATTAAGTGGCAGTGGGCGGGGCACATTGCTCTTCGAACAGATATCCGATGGGGCAGCAAGGTTCAAGAGTGGCAGCCACATACCGAAAGACGCAGCGTAGGGAGACCCACAACAAGGTGGACCGATTACCTGGTGAAGGTCGCGGGAAGCTAATGGATGCGGGCAGCACAAGACCGGTCATTGTGGAAAGTCACTGTGGGGGCACTTTTAGCACTTAGTCCAGCAGTGTGCCTCTATAAGCTGAAGAAGTAGAAGAATTGTAATGAATACTTTGAGCATTTTTTTATACATAGCATTTTTGTGTGTTTCTTAGTCCTAATGGAGCAGAGCCCAAAAGAAAGGCAATGATTTTAATAAGATTGACCCTGATTCACTTGGTCACAAACTAAACTAATTTTAAGGTCTTTTTAATGTTTATAAACTAGCGCTTGACGGCAATCCCGACTGATGGTAAGCAGTGATGCGCTCGTTGATGGTAAAGCGCGTTAGTTTATTAAGAGCCCATTCACTCAGAAAAACTGAGCGAATAGGAAGGAAGACAGCAGTTGAGCGAAGTGATGTAATGTTAAGCCCAACAACACGAACACCGATGCTGCGCCAAAGAGAGATTGATCTGAAGACCCTTCACTACCAAACTACCAACACAACAACATTAGGCGCATCGTACCCGGCACACATCGCAACACAACTGCTCAGACCCGTCACCGTACGGCTTCGCCAGACATCATGCCGGAACACGACAAATCGCTTGGCGGCAAGGCTTTGTCTGGTGGGTGGTAACTTCTGCCGGCGGCCGATGTTATGGCCTACCACCGAGAAACTAATTTTAAGGTCAGTGCAACTTTTTCTTTCTGTTTCACGAAAAGGATAGAAGAAATCATTACAAAGGTCCTGTCTAATTAAGATAGACATTTTAGACAACTTGGCGGATAAACATAGGTATGTCAATTGAAGTCAGGTGCGGACTAATTTGACAGGGCTGAACTAATATTTATCTTCTGTCCATTTCTTAATTAAATAGAAAGAAAAAGATGCGCTAAACTTAAGTAACGTTTAGTTTCTAAACAAAATAAAGAGCCCAGGCGTAGAGTAGCCAGCCTTTCGGTGTTCTATAGGATACATTTTGGGGAGTGTGCGAGGGAATTTAATTGAAAAGCTACCGGGCTTGCCTCATCACACCAACCCGGATCATGCATATAGTATACTATTTAACTTGATTAATTGTGAATTTATGAAAGTTTTCACAAAAAAAACATTGCCTGTTAGCGACCGCATTATATTTAGTGACTGGGCAACCCCAGGTATTTATAAAAGCAGGGAAAAAATGTATGAATTGTATCAGGAAAAAACATATAACCATGATGTAGCTTTTCAAGAATTCGTTAAAAAATATTCAAAAACTTTTAAGAGAGCCTGTTCCTCAGCAAAAGCCATACACATTAAAAATAAAATAAAATCTTCTAGAAATAAAATCAAAACAACTTGGCAAATTATAAATTCTGAAACTGGAAGAACCAAAGTACAAAATCGCGATTTCCATCTTAAAATTAACGATGAAGATATAAAGGCGGACTTGGAGGTAGCAACTGAGTTTGAGAATTTTTTTACTAGTATTCCGATAATAACAACAAAAACTTTGTCTTCTTCCTCCACTTCTGCCTACGCCATACTAAAAGAATGTGTTCCAGAATGTGACAAACACTTTGAATTTACGTTTGCGACTGTTAAAGACATTATAGAATCTTTTAAGGATCTTGATCTAAAAAAAACTGCCGATCATTGGGGTTTGTCAGTATATACTGTAGCTTCAATAATAGATGTTATCGCACCTTTCTTAGCAATTGTTTTTAATTCTTGTGTCACATCTGGTGTGTTTCCTGATTTGATGAAACTTAGCAAAGTAATTCCACTGTTCAAATCTGGTAGTACAACTGATCCCACGAATTTTCGGCCAATTTCTATATTACCAACTTTGAGCAAAATTTTTGAAAAATTAATTTTGAAGCAGTTGTTGAGACACTTCAACTTATATAATTTATTGCACGTGAAACAATTTGGTTTTACAAAGGGTCGTTCAACTACCGATGCGGGCGTGGCGTTGCTAAAGAACATATTTGGGGCCTGGGAGGAATCGCAAGATGCTCTTGGTATTTTTTGTGATTTGTCCAAGGCCTTTGATTGCGTACATCATGATACTCTTATTAGGAAACTGTACCATTATGGTTTGAGGGACAGAGCTCTCGACCTTCTGACTTCTTATCTGAATAATCGAATTCAGAGGGTTGATGTTAATGGCAACAAATCTGCAGGATCTGAGGTCACCATGGGCGTTCCGCAGGGCTCAATTCTAGGTCCTTTCTTGTTTTTAATTTATATTAATGACTTACCTCATCACGTGAGGGATAATCACAACATAGTATTGTTCGCGGATGACACTTCTCTTATTTTTAAAGTCAAGCGTCAGCTAGCAAATTTTGACGAAGTTAACAATGCACTTTCGAAAGTTGTCCATTGGTTTAATGTAAATAACCTTCTTTTGAATGAAAAAAAAACTAAATTCATTAAATTTTCTACGCCAAATGTCAGGCAGTTAAGTACCAATGTTCAACTGAATGGAGTAGAGTTGATCCCTGTCGAGTCGACAGTTTTTCTTGGATTGACTATTGACTCCAAGTTACAATGGGGTCCTCACATTGAGAAGCTGTCGGGTAGACTCAGTTCTGCCGCTTATGCTGTTAAGAAAATTAGACAGATAACTGATGTGAATACAGCCAGAATTGTTTATTTTAGTTATTTTCATAGTCTTATGACTTATGGGATTCTTCTCTGGGGAACTTGTGCGGACATCAATACCATCTTTGTTTTACAGAAAAGGGCTGTTCGAGCCATTTACAACCTTGGTCCTAGAGATTCTCTTAGAGAAAAATTCAGAGAGGTGAACATTCTGACTGTAGCTTCGCAATATATATTTGAAAATCTTATGTATGTACATAAAAATATATCTAATTTTAAGAAAATAAGCGATATTCATAATATAAATACCAGGAACAAACACAATCTTGCTGTACATCACACTCGTCTCCACAGAGTAGGCAACTCGTTCATGGGTCAATGTATACACTTTTACAACAAGCTTCCCATGGACATTCGAAACTTACCCATTAAACGATATAAAACCTATATAAAGGCCAAACTTTGCAAAAAGGGGTATTATAAAATCTCAGATTATTTAGAGGATAGAGAGGCTTGGGACTGAGCTGCTCGCTCTGTTAAGCATTGTTATTAAGCAATATGCGTAATTATAACGTAAATTATTGTAAACATTTTCATTTTTAATGTCTGGACTTTAAAAAAGACGATGATCCCTGAGTTTGTTTCGGCTATTTCTTCTCAGAGGTAGTCAGTTAGGAAATGCCGGCTTCATCTAGTTTAAAAAAAAAAAAAAAAAAAGAAGAAAAGCAAAAACATATGACGTGTAAAAGTGATCGGTGATCCTACTTGCTTAATAAACGATTTCATTTCATTTCATTTCATTTCATTTCATTTCATTTCAATTGCACGATTTAATTCCCCCATCTCCGTTCCACCATCGGACGACCCGTCGTACGGCGAGTTTCCACCCTTATGTTGTTAATACCTCTACGATCCGGACGAAGCGTTTCGCCTCCTCCTTTATACCGCGTACATCGAGGGACTGGAACAATCTGCCGGCGGCGGTGTTTCCGTCGGACTACAATTTGAGTGTCTTCAAGGCTAGAGTGAATAGGCTCTTAATAAACTAGTGCGCTTTACCATCAATGATTGCGTCACTGCTTACCATCAGGTGGGATTGCGGTCAAGCGCTGGTTTATAAATTAATAAAAAAAAAAAAAATTACCGTCTTAAACGCTTAGCTTTTATAGAATGTTTAGGAAGTACTTACACATATACATATCTTTTGGGGCATACCATCGAATTTTACCTGTATTTAGCTGCATCCAGTCAAACTGGAAAGCGACCTCATCATAATTGGGAATACGCTAGGTTATATACCAAATCCAGTTATTAAAATTCACGTTACGATAACGGTCCTTATGTCAGTGCTAAGGATTTCATTTCCCTAGTCAAGTAACAATAAATGAACGATTTGGTAACACAAACAAAGGATACTAAAGACTTTTCATGTCTTATACACAGTAAAACAATACTGAGACAGCTTTTATGACAATACTAAAGCACAAACACTAACCTGAAATGTTCCAAACCCCTGACAACCCTTCCAAATTCCAACCCTGAAGCTTCTCGAGCAGGGTTCAAAAACATTTGGTTAGTAACTTTTATGTCTTGGATATTATACTGTCAATGGCGATACAAGTACTTTAAATCAATAAAATAAATAAATATATACGGACAAATCACACAGATTGAGCTAGCCCCAAAGTAAGTTCGAGATTTATGTTATGGGATACTAACTCAACGATACTATATTTTATAATAGATACATATATAGATAAACACCCAAGACCCAGGCTAATCAGGAAAAGACCGTTTTCCATCATGACCTGGCCGGGGATCGAACCCGGGGCCTCCACGTCACAGGCAGGCTTGAAGGGTAGACAGACAATAAGGATATGATGTTTAGAACGGACATTGCATTTTCAGACAGTCTCTAAGCGATCAGCTTACAAACTCGTATGGTCACCATAGCTTTGCATAGAATCTATTATTAAATCAGCCTATAATGTTCCCACTGCTGGGATATAAGCCTCCTCTCAGTGAGAAGGAGTGGGCCGTAATCTACCACGCTGGCCCAGAGCGGGTTGGTAGATGTCACATATCTTGGAAATGCATGCTGGATTCTTCACAATGTTTTCCTTCAACGTTTTGAGAGCAATGGTGGACAAAATAATTTATACAAAGTGAAATGCCTGATGGGATTCTAATCTACGACCTACGAACTTGTAAGTCGTGGCCGATGTTGCTAGGCCGCTGCTGCCCTAAAATCTGAATCTATACCAATATTATAGAGCTGGAGAATTTGTTTGCTTGAACATGTTAATCTCAGGAACTGCTGGATGGAATTAATAAAATTATTTTTGTGTTGGATAGCACATTTATCGATGAAAGCTTTAAGCTGGGCTATTTAATGCTGCGACCAATTGGATCGAAGAGTGAGCAGAAAATGTGGAAAATCAATTGAGGGTTTCCGTTGTGTGCGCTGCGTAAACTATGATATCATCAACAACCTTTTTTTATCGTCCCACTGCTGGGTACAGGCCTCCTCTCATACAGAGAAGGATTGAACGTAATCACCACGCTTGCTCAATGCGGGTTGACGATTTCAGACTTATAAAGTCCAGGTTTCCTCAAGATGTTTTCCTTCACCTTTAGTCATTGGTGTCCAAGATGTACTTAGAAAGTACATCTATCTTTAGAAAAGTAACATTGATACTTGCCTGACCTGGAATCGAACCCACGCACTCATACTTGAGAGGCTGGCGTTTTAACCACTAGGTCACTACGACTTTTTAACTATGATATAAAACTTTTTAATTGCGGTCATAATAACAGAAATTGTCGCTAGTCACTATATGTGAAAATCAAAGGATTTTTTATTCACATTTTATATTTATTGATTGGTAAATTTCTGTGCCATCCTACTTTTCATTTTGCTTGGCTTCAAAGAGAGGCAGATTGGTTTTATTAGCATAAATACTTTTCTGAATAATATGACTGTGGTACCAAATGCAAAAGAAAGTTTTATCACCGTCAAATAATTCCAGAAATTAGCGCGTTCAAACATAGTCAGTCGCGGTCTCTACGATATATAATGTAATGATTACATTACTACAAAGGTACGAGAGCAATATAAAGGAGAATAATATTATAATTACTCGGTGGTAGGCCATAACATGGACTGCCAAAGAAAGTCATGCCGCCAAGGGATTTGTCGTGTTCCGGTATGATAGCTGGTGAAGCCGTGCGGAGGAGTGTTTGAGCACTTATCTTGCGATGTGTGCCGATGACGATGTGCCAAGTGTTGTTGTGTTGGGAGTTTAGTCATGCTGGGTCTCCAGATCAATCTCCCTCTGGCGCAGCATCGTTGGTCGTTTTGTTGGGTTTAACATTGCATCACCTCGCTCAGTTGCCGTCTTCCTTCCTTTTCACTCAGCTTTTTTGAGGTAATAGGCTCTTAATAATCTAGCGCGCTTTACCATCAACGATTGCAACACTGCTCGCCATAAGGCGAAATTACAGTCAAGCACTTGTTTATAATTATAAAAAAAAAAATGTAACAGAATATATTTTGCTGTGTTGTCCAGATATGCCAAATGCTATAAATACACCAGATTTCTTTTAGATCAATCACAGGTAGTTTATAAGTTGTAATATTGACTAAGATTGTATACAGAAGCAGCATTAAAAGGAATTTCATTATAAATAAATGAATCTTACAGTAACCGCTCAAAACTCCAGTGGCATGCTTATGAACTCTAGGAGCGAGCAGCCAGTGCCTGTGCGTGTATGAGTGATTTCACAGTATTCCAAGAATAACACACTCTAATTAACTGTCATCATACTACGAAATGATATTAATTTTTCTTTTGCATTTAAAATACTCGTCATAGCGGCGATCTGTTCTCAATCATCATCATCATCAACCTTTTTTCGGCCCACTGCTGGGTACAGGTCTCCTCTCATACAGAGAAGGATTGAGCGTAATCACCACGGTTGCTCAATGGGGGTTGGCGATTTCAGACTTGAAAGTCCAGGTTTCCTCAAGATGTTTTCCTTCACCTTCAGTCATTGGTGTCCAAGATATACTTAGAAAGTACATATAACTTCAGAAAAGTTACATTGGTGTTTGATAATGGTACTGATATATCTTCGATAGTTGAACTGCATTTCTTAGCCGCGATTTTGGGAAATTACACGTGGCACAGTCAAACGAAATAAAAGGAAAAGGACTTACTGGAATTTTCAGCGCTGCACACCCCGGGTGGTGATGAAGGCCTCCATAAATGTTCACGGACCTATTTGGTTGTAGGATTTAAGGGATAGCTAATGATTTATAGAATTTTTATATTTGCCGGCCCGTACGGTGATGTTGCTTATTTTTTGATCAAGTGTTGAAACAGAGAGAGGTTGGTTTTTTTTTTGTAAGTTTTTCTGGCCCAATCTCTAGGCCTTTCAGCCAGAAATGTATAGAATTAGGAATAGGCATATGGAATCAAATTGGAAGGAATCGGGAAATTTGAATGTGCTTGATGCAAGAATGTTTGCATGCTTTAACAACTTGTCTGACCTGGAATCGAACCCGTACACTCATACTTGACAGGCTGGTGTTTTAACCACGACTTCTGAATATTCATTGCTAAAATTCTCGTAAATGTATCATGTGCTCTTAGCTGTATGGGATAAGTAATAGGTTAACGATCAACGAAGACAAAGTTCAAAAATTACAACGTGTGGCTGCCTTCGTTTCTTTCTGAGATTGCGTATGGACTTTTGACCGATCTTGTATTTTAGGCTAAGAACTAGTACAAAGGACTTTCGAAATCATTTTATTTCATTCGCCTACCGGAAATCTTCAGAGATTTTGAAGGAATATAATAACTAGAAATTGTGAAATTAATACCTAGCCGCTCTCGACAATAAAAAGGCCAAATAAGAAATATTACTTCTTTGAATCTCATTTTGTAAATTGAAGTAAATAAAAGACGAAAATCAAAAGTCATTTAATGAAATCAGGCTGTGAATCAGTACTTATATTGTAGAACGCTATAATTAAAAAACACAGTCCCTCAAAATGCCCGCCTTTCACCACTTCCTTCTTAGTGCTTTCGCTGGGAAGAAGAAGTGCCGCAACAAATCCCCCAACAGCATAGCTCTCTGTACAATCAACTGTTTTAATGTTAGGTATTTTTCATACCTAGCATTGTGACACAGCCTCTCAAGTATGAGTGCGCGGGTTCGATTCCAGGTCAGGCAAGTACCAATGTAACTTTTCTAAAGTTATATGTACTTTGTAATTATATCTTGGACACCAATGACTGAAGGTGAAGGAATACGTCTTGAGGAAACCTGGACTTTAAGTCTAAAATCGCCAACCTGCATTGAGCAAGCGTGGCGATTACGCTCAATCCTTCTCTGTATGAGAGGAAACTTGTGCCCAGCAGTGGGACGATAAAAAGGTTGATGATGATTGTGACACAGAATTTTATTAACGTAGGCGTAACGCTAGGCATGGCAATATGCCATCAAAGTAATTAACGTAGCAGATGCTAGGCACGGCAATATTCCATCAAAGTAATTAACGTAGCATATGCTAGGCACGCCAATATGCCATCAAAATAATTAACGTAGCAGATGCTAGGAGCGGCAATATTAATTAATGTAGCAGATGCTAGGCCCGGCAATATGCCATCAAAATAATTAACGTAGCAGATGCTAGACAAGGCAATATGCCATCAAAGTAATTAACGTAGCAGATACTAGGCACGGCAATATGCCATCAAAGTAATTAACGTAGCAGATGCTAGACACGGCAATATGCCATCAAAGTAATTAACGTAGCAGATGCTAGGCACGGCAATATGCCATCAAAGCCAAGATTAAAAAAAAATATAATGGCCCCGATTCTCTTGTTCACAAACTAAATAAAATTTAAGTTCAGTACATTTTATTCTTTCTATTTCATTAAGAAAAAGACAGAAGATAAAATGGTAGATTAGACCTGTCAAATTACTCCGTTCCTGAAGTAAATTGGCGTAGTTTTGGTCGCCATGTTTATAATCGCGTCTAAATGTCTATGGAATATTTTAATTTGACAGGAAACTAAAATGATATCTTCTATCCTTTTCTTAGACGTCTTACACTTTTATGAATAACTGGGTTCAAAAAAATAAACAATTTTATAAACTCATATTAATTTATCAGTAAGTTAATTCAGCCTACTCGTTCTTACCGAGAGGAGGCTTGTGGGAACATAATTATAGACTGATTATGATTAAGCTAATTCTAGAAAACGAATATAAACATTGTCTTGAGTTAAACAGGACGATCAACTATTATTATCGTTTAAAAAACGTTGATAGAAAAGGTATGCGTTTGAACAAAGGTTGGATTTTAGTTCTGCTAACCGAGCCTTCATAGTGAAAATCAAAAGGGTGCAGCAGCAGTTACCCAGTAGATAGTGTGTTTTTAGACGTCCAAGAAGAGCCAGGAAAATTATTCGTTTTGGCAGTTAATGAAACGGATTAAAGACATCATCCTTTCAAGAAAAGAGTTAGATGAGAAGATCACTGAAATATTGAAATAAGTTTTAGTAGAAACAATGAAAGGTGGAGAATGGTTAAATAAGCTATTCAATGAATAGTCCCCAGCAGCCCTAGCAAAATTTGAATACCTACTACTTCAAGAAAATGCCCGCGTTGCTATTGTTAGTGAAACATGGATTGAGCCAGAATCTCACAGCCATATTAGTGGCTATAATATATTTAGAAGAGAGAGGTCTAGCAATTATCACTTATCATTCCACAAAGACGCAAGTATTCTTTCATATTGAATGAATGCTATTTTACTTTATAAAATAGTTTATAAGGTTTTGAAGTCGGAATAATGTAAATCATGTATTAGGTTATGATGGGGCTGGCATGGTCGTATTGTGACCAAAAGCCCCTAAATTTGTAGTAGATAATAAAAAAAAAGACGTCCCCATGGCACTTGGGAAGAACTGCGGAGTGTCAGACCTTTATCAACATAAACCCTACTATACCTTCCACATCCTCGATATACAAAAAATTCTTGCACATATACGATAATCCAATAGTATCCAGTAGTATCAGCCTCTGTCTAGCGAGGTAGCTTCTAAGAAGTACATCTGATCGCACGTGCGTACGACTTTATAATAATGACACGCATGAAATTGCTTGCTACCTCTTTGTTGGTCATGGTAGCTGATCACAATGGAGACTAGCCATATACAGGAGATAATATCTCACTTGCAAAGTCTGAGACCATGCCATCATTGTTCCAGCGTTTTCTCTTTCATTCCATCATTAAAACCGTGATCAAAAGTCATCTGTTTTTTTTTTTCATCTATAGAGTATATTGCTTTTCAAACACATAAAACCGTGAGTAATCTTTTTCCGAGACTTCGTTCGCGTGGAAGTCCAAAGACAGCACAATAATACGATTGTGCGTAAAAGATTGTTCTTAGCGATAAAACCGCCCTTTGTGTCACTCTTTGTAAAATTTTCATATTTATGTTCTGTAATGTCCATAATAAAGAGTCTAATCTAATATACTAAAGTAATAGCCACACTTATTTTTTTATATTCTACGTTTGTAGTTTTGGTTCCAGCGACCAAAACAATATGTTTATTTACAATCTCCATTTACTCTTTACCCATGTCTCCTACAGATGTGGAGAGTATAATACGACAAAAATAACAACACTAGCATTACAAATGCTTAGGACTAGACTAGGCTGTTGTTTTAGTTTCCTAGTATGAAGAAATACCCAAAATCCATTGAATAAGCACCACAAAATAAATACTCAAACGATCCAAGATGGATCCTGATTTGCATATCGATTCAATTTATACGTCCACCGTGGAATGTTCCCGTATTTTCCTTAAATAGCTTGGGGGTGTAAATAAATTGGATTTGCATAAAAGTAGGTGTATCTTAGCTATTTTTAATTTATTAGGCTTGGATATTTTAAATATCGGTTTTGTAGGAAATTTTGTGTTCAGGTCATCTTTGTTATTTTAAAGTTAAGTGTCTTTGTCAACAGAATGTTTTTTTTTAAGTTTAAACATAATTCAGTGGAACCTTATGGGTAACTAAAAATTTAAGCCATATGTTTGGGAACGAAAAACTCGGGTTGTGCAGCCCAACTCCGCCTCTCCTTTATATAAAGAACTAGCGGCCCGTTACGTGCTTCGCTACGTATAAAGTGAAATAATAAAAACAAATTTATTGGATCATCAAAATTATTTATTCAAAAACAAAGTATTTCTTTTAACTGCTCGTAATTTTAGATCATAATATAAAGCATTTAGATTATTAAACAAACGACTGGGGGTACCGACTCTCGAACAGGCAACATAAAGTTGGCCATTTGAAAAACATGCTTCCCCCAAATTTAGACCACAAACGTGAAATGTTTGCCCTTGGGCTTTGTTGATGGGCATAGAAAATGATAAACGCACAGGATATTGTAAAGGTTTGAACTCAAATGGCATACCAGTTGGGATCATAGGGATACGCGGTATCAAAGAAACTGCTCCTTTTGATTTACCAGCCAAGATCGTAGCTTCAATTAAATTTGGCAATAAGTTTTTCACAGCCAATCTGGTGCCATTACACAGTTTTGGTGGATTATAAAATTTCAAAGAAAGTGGCATTGATTTTTATATACAGTATGTTACAAAAACCCTGTCCGACCCGTGAAGGTGTTGTTAGGTATCGTTAGCTGATTCTACTAATGCGTACATAACCTGGCTAAACTAAAAAAAAATACCCCCTTAAAAATAAATAACTTAAATAAAATAAATAGGTAATTTCATGGCAACACAGGCACAGGTCATGATCTCAGTTGACCTCATGCATGTAGGTATTGGTAGTTATCGACTCTAGAAAGAAACAATGATACCTACTTAGGCAGCTCGTGAAAAGAACTTTTTTTTAAGTAGAAAGGTCGTCTGACCCTCCGAATGTATCTTCGAATTTCATTCGATGAGCACAATGGCTGTGGCGGAGATGTTGTTCCATATTTCGTTCACTAAGAACGATACCGGCCTGGCACCGTCCCACGAGATTAGCACGGTGTTTCACAACGTTAGTCCACTCCTACCAATCCACTTGTCGCCGAACTGATAGTGGAGGTACTCACGTACAGGTCGGCAAAAATATGGTGGGGCACCGTCATGCTGGAATCACATTGACCAAGAAGTAGTCACATCCGAATCGTTCAACACCTGATCACGACACAACACAAATGCAGTTTTACTAGGTACCTTCCATCAGCAGGTTACATTACGTTAGAAAACTATGTGATCACACAATAAACGATACGTCTACAAGGACGCAATGTCTACGCGAAACTAATAAATTTAAAATAAAAATTTTTATTTCATAAAAATAGGTACTCTAACTGCACGGCGGTGCCCTTTGACTAGAGGTGTGAAAGTATTCAAAATATTTCTCGTATCGATTTTTGGTATCAATTTTGTATTTCAGAATTTCACGCATCGATTCAACATCGCATGGCATTCTTTAGATTTTAGAACTTTCACATAACTTAAATCAGGTGAACTTAAATGCTTTACATTGTTTATAATATTCTCCTAAAATCGTATTTCATAAGACCTTTCTAGTTCCTATTTACTAATAATAGGTACTTGTGTTACAATATTGTTATGAATAATTAATCGATAATCAAAAAAAGTACTTTTACCATTAGGTAATCTGCGTTTTTACAACAAATCATTCGAGCAGGTAAAGTTTCGAATAGTAGCGACAAAAACAAAATGTTATTACGCAAAAACTAGTACAGCTCTAATTATTCCTTTGCGCGTCGGCGGCTAGACACACTGACGCCGCCGACAGTTATAAGGTCTAAAATGGTGTTTACACTTTTTTAAATTTCCCGAATTTTGGGGAAGTTACAGGGTAAAAAAGATTATTTCAAAATTCATTAGTATTGTTACTATGATGATTATGCAAAATTTTATATTTTATTTGGTCATTTGTTTACCTAACCCTTATTATCCTTGTGGGTCGGACAGGGTTTTCGTAACATACTGTATATAGAAGTTATATATAGTTATATAATTATATACATGAGATAATGATCCACCGTTCATTGAATTCATTTGTTACAAAAAATGTAATAAATGAAGAACCACTCGACCGATACAGTACAAATTTCACATAAGCCATCTACTAATTAGTGAAAACAAAGCCTAAATATTTGGTTTGGATATGTGAGTCCGATCTTGAGTTAAGAAGTTACAAAGAAAGTGGCAATGATTTTTATATATACAAAATATGTGATAAAAAATGAACCGCTCGACCGATCCTTTCAAATTTTACATAAACCATCTACTAATTAGTCAAAACAAAGCCTATACATTGAGTTGGGATAGGTGAGTCCGTTTTTGAGTTATAAAATTGGAAAGAAAGTGGCATTGATTTTTATACATACAGATTTTCGTTAGCTGATCAACATTTTACGTGACCAGAGGATTGGGCCATTTTTTTACTAAAACCGTGCCATCCAACATAGCAATGCTGCCAGTCTTCTGGGCACGTTACCAGATGACAGTGGTGTGGACCAGTACCTACATCGACGCCTAGATATCCTTTTAATTTTGTATTCATTTATATATTTAAGAGTACCAAGGAATTTGGACAATAGGTATTTAAAGAAACTATTGCCGTCTCGCTGCTTCCTACCTCTCCCGGTAAAGTGCGAAAAGGACAGTTGCAGCTAAGGCTGATTTTACCTACAAAAACGTTGACGCAAAAAAAAAACGTATCCTATTCCGCTGTTTTCTTTGTCAAAACACGATAGATCTCAATTATTTTTATATCACAATTTAGAGGAGAAGTATACCTATTATATTCTTTTTTGTCAAAAACTTATCACGTTTGTCTAATAGTCATCTGAACATCACGAAAAAAATGGGTTATTTTTCGCGATTTTGAAGTATCGTATATATTTTACTAATTAAGTTTTGGAAGAAATACACGTATAATCACGGTGTAAAATTATAGAATTAATTAAAATTGCTCTAAAAGCATTATCCACGAAGAAAGCAGCGGAATACGTTTGTATAGAGAAAGCACCACTACAGTTCTCTCTTAATTAATAAATTAACTAAACTTTATTCTTATTATAGTATGTCTTTTTATACGTAATCCATAAAAATATTATAATTGCGAAAGTATATCTGTCTGTCTGTCTGTCCGGCTTTCATGCCAAAACTACTGAACCGATTGTAATGAAATTTATACAGATAGTCTAGAGCCTGAGAAAGGACATAGGCTATATACCATCCCGCTATGACTAATAGGAGCAGAGCAGTAACAAAAAATTATTATGGCTAGATATTGCTCCCATTATTTTAACAGGCGCTTATTTTACTCGTATATCAACTGAGGTCCTGTAAACTGAAGTTCACGCGGAAGGAGTCGCAGGCTACAGCTACTTAAGAAATAAACGCCACTTTATGATCCTTACATAATTATGCCTATGGTGTGGTTATGTTCATAACATAACATAATCATCCTATATTGTTCCTACTCCTGGGACACAGGCCTATGTACTGTCAGTGAGAGGCAGTCGGCCGTAATCTACAGTCGTCGGCCCTATTGCGGGTTGGTAGATGTCACATGCCTTCGAAGTCATGCCTCTAGGAGATGTCGGTTTCCTCTCGATGTGTCCCTGTTGAATTAATTATTAAATTTGCCGCCTTTCCTCAGTCTATGTTAAGTTACTATGTACATCTGTAGTTTATGACAACTCTATAATAATAAAATACTTCTCTATGATTCCGTGGTACAACAAGTGTGGTTTTATTATTAATTTAAAACAATTCCTTTGTATAATTACAAAGTCATCAATCCCTTCACCGTTTTGAGAGCAGTGGTGATGAAATAATTTACACAAAGTGAGGCGCCTAACGGGGTTCAAACCGATTTAAAACTCCTAAGTCGCGCCCAATACCACTAGGCTATCGCGTTCATACATGATTGGATTTATTCTATAAAATTCATACGGTGAAAACTAAGGCGAAATAAGCTTAAAGTTAGCTAACAATAGCGTCACGCCACTTAAAACTACGTGTCGTACTGACGCTATACAACATCTTGCATCTCGCAAGTAGAGTTAACCTCAAAACTAGCATATACGGAGTGTATCTGACATCGCAACGCAAACTTCGCGAAAAGGTTAGACCGCATGTCGTTAATAAAATTATGATAGTAATTTACGTCGTTAATTAGCGGTTACAGAAAACACAATATTTAAAAAAAGTGTCAGCTTGTTTTTTGAACGTCGCAAGCGTGCCCCTGTGCGTCTTTGTAGGTATGACGTAGACCCCTGTTGTGAAGTCTAGTAAGTCAGCTGATAGGATAGTTTGTCGAATTTTGTTCATATAGCGAATTAATAACTAATTTTTACTTTGAAATGTTATTGAGTTATAAAAGTATAGCAATTATGAACCGTCTAAAGTGAAAAACACTGCATATATTTTTTTAATTCAGGTAAAAGCCGACGAATATTCCATTCAAAATCATGTACTGGAGCCATGGTACTCGTTTCTGCGTCGATGTCAGATACGCCCTTTATACAACGACACATTGACATAAATCATCGAGAAATTACCCGCCAGATACAATACCTATCTGGTCGAAGGATCCTCCCTGTTCTATAGAGAGTGTGTGAGATTTACACCCTATTCCTCATACCTCCATAGAATTATAGCTCACGTAAAGGTTAAGTAAGTAACCTTTAGAATAAGTACTCCAAGTTACCATGGTGTGATTTTTGCTTAATAGACCTAGCATATAAGCATATCCGTTACGAGTATTATTTTATTTAAAATGGGTAAAATTAAATACTTGAATTTTTCATAGTAAGTGAAAACCTGTTGCTTTACATTTGGATGAAATCCAGAGCTCTACAAAGCTTTCAATGTTTTTTGAATGAAATAATGAATCTTTATTTTTACAGCTGTGAGGTTTCTCAAGGCTATATAAAATTTTACTTGTTTGTTTTTCACTCTTAACTAATTCCATTTGTGTATTTTTGTGAATTACTCTTGCCATATTCACTTCTTCTAAGCATTGGTGGCCCAGTGGTAACCCCTGAAAATATTTTTTGAAAGAGTTTTGGTTGGTATAACCCATACTGAGCCCTCGAGGTAGATTACGGCCCACTCTCTCTCATCAAAAGAAGAGCATAAGGGATATTAATAACTTATAAAATAGGTATCTATTTTAAAACGTTCTCACGATAAATATTAATATTATGGCATAAAGCTAGTTGTTCCGGGTCTTGGTTGTGTATGTGAGTTTAAATATTTGTAAACACATCCACGATACAGGAATAATTCTTAGTGTGGAGCAACGTTTTATATAAGTATATATTTATATACAGTATGTTAAGAAAACCCTGTCCGACCCGTGAAGGTGTTGTTAGGTATCGATAACTGATTCTACTAATGGATACAAAACCGGGCTAAACTTAAAAAAAATCCCCCTAAAGAAATAAATATTATTTCGCAAAAAGAGGTAACTTTATTAATGTGCGTAAGCACCCTTCCGCGGGCGGCAGGCGGCAGGGCACGCGGCACGTGGTCGCATCGCTATTCGCTCATAATAATACCGGTGTTGTCACTTTTTTTAAAATTACCAAATTTCGGGGAAGTTGGAATTAATTCACGGGAAAAAAAGATTATTTCAAAATTCATTTGTATGGGTACTATGATGATTCCGTAAAATTTTATATTATATTTGGTGAAGTGTTACCTAACCTTTATTATCCTCGGACGGACAGGATTTTCTTAACATACTGTATACAGTGTATACAATATGTAAAGAAAACCCTGTCCGACCCATAAGGATAATAAAGGTTAGGTAAACACATGACCAAATATAATATATAATTTTACGTAATCATCATAGAAACAATATTAATGAATTTTGAAATAATCGTTTTTTCCCACGAATTAATTCCAAGTTCCCCGAAATTTGGTAATTAAAAAAAAGTGACAACACCGGTATTGTTGTGAGTGAATAGCGCTGCGACCACGAGCCGCGTGCCCTGCCGCCCTCGCCTGCGGAAGGGTTGCTTACCGCACATGTATTAAGTTACCTCTTTTTGCGAATTTTTTTTTTGTTTGGGGGTTTTTTTTTTAAGTTTAGCCCGGCTTTGTATCCATTAGTAAAATCAGTTATTGATACCTAACATTACCTTTACAGATCGGACAGGGTTTTCTTTACATATTATATATACATACATTCAGAATTGTATACCTAACGGTTTTAATATTGTATATTTATAATACCCAGGTATTATCGATGTTATTTTACGCAGATATTTTCAATACATTTTCGAATGTTTTATCTTTTAATCACATGAATAAAACCCAAGTAGGATTCAATTACGAGAGAACTGTCAACAAAAAAAAAATGCTATAATCTTATATTATTTCCAGAAATGACAAACAGTAACTTATTAGTCTTTCTTCTTATGTCCTTAGTTTTTACGGGTCGTAATTCTTACCTTTTACTGTCAGTAAAATTATTTAACAGGCCACTCTCGAGCCAAAAATTTAGAATTAAGAAGGCAGGCTGGCCGCTGCAGGAACAATTTCCATACTCGCAAACGATGCACGATGCCTCAGTTATCGTCATATTCTCTGTATGTAATAATAAAAAAACCTGAATGAAACACCTCTGGGAGGCCAACGACAGTCTGTCAAAGTGAGCGAATTTTAGACGAAGTTTATTTGAAACAAATTTAATCAAACCAGAAGAATCTGACTAGAATCCTACAAAGCATACTTAAAAAAACTAATTATTTAATGAAAGCTGTAAGGAACTCTCTGCTTCGTTTGTATGTTTGTCGGTTGGCACTACTTCTATGTGTGGGCTTCTGAGTGTTGGATTTAAGTGGCACATTTGAGCTGAATGATGTCGACTGGTGAGCATAGGCCCCCGCATTAGAACATACATTTCAACTGGTGCATTACACTTCTTCTTGCATCCAATGGGTTCCGGCCATCAAAAAGTGGTCACTCCACCTTCTGGGAGGCCAATGCAAGCTACATGAGGAGGTCAATCTAGAATCTTTCTGCCCCATAGGCCATCTGTTCTGGGAGCAATGTGCTCCACCCACTGCCAGTTATGTTTGTTTGGGTTTTGAGATTAAACGGGATAAATAATGTTTTATCCCTGAAGTAGTCCCTTTCAACTTGGACTTATAACATTGCTGGAACAATAAAACTGATATCACTAAAACTCTGCCTTATCTTCTGAAAAGAACAGGAAATATGTTGTTATCTAAAGCAATGTGACAAGTAATTGTAGTAAACGCAAAATATAAATAAATATTTTATTCCGCCACATATCGTGATTACGTAATTTTCAATAAAACTGCAACTTGGACAGATACATATAATAATTTTATTCTCCACAACAGGTAACAGCCAATATACTATACTTAAATTGAATACATAACAGACGGACTCCAATATTTCTTAACTATTCCGACTGATTCGGAGGACAACCAGGAACTGCGCGTACTCGCTCCAAAAAATGCTTATATCTAATCTCACTCCCGCCACCACTTTGACGAATTAAATGAGGGTACTAGAGAGTTGGCGCAATTTCCGGTTTCGCTCCTTCTAGACAACTATATGAAATTTAAACAAAAACTGATCATTAAAATACTAATAAATGTTCTTAATATTTTAGAAAGAATCATTACATTACATAATTACCTACAACTGTTTTTCTATGCATCACCCACCAAAGATTAACCGGTAAAAATACCTAAAGCTTTAAGTCCGTGTACATTCGGTGTTAAAAAATAAATAAAAGTGGGTAGGTACACAAATATTTGACACGTACGAAATGGTAGCAGCGCATCAGGATGTCACCGCCACAGATAACGGTGACAAATGGCGTTCTGTAATGATTTACATTACGTGAAATGACGCAAACGTTCCAGTGCTCAAACTTGTAAATGGGAGCTTTTAGTTTTTTTTTTCCGGACTTTTTTTTGAATAAATTGTGGGTTGTACTAACCAATGGTTGATTTTGTTTATTTTGGTTTTGTAAAATTCCCGCTGTTCGTTTCATGTTCACACAATCCTACTTTAAGAATTTATCTTTTGGGAATTTAAAGTAATTAATTAGTTAATTATCTATCTTTTCTTGTATTTTAATTTCAAAATGTACTTTTCGTGAATTTGTTTCTACTGCTAGACTAGAATCACTTTAACAGTATAAAACAAAGTCTCTTTCCTTATGTCCCTCATCATCATCAATCATCATCTCAGCGTTAATCCCAGTCGCATTTGAACCTTTTTCTTGTCAGCTTTGGAGTCTGGGGTCCGCTTAACCAGCCTAACTGCTGACTTTGGCCAAACTTCGACATTTTCCGTGAATCGACTGCCGTCTGACCTCCTCAACCCGAAGGCGATATCGAAGCATTGCAGTTAGATCAATTGTTGGACTTTTGAGAGCTCCAACAATCAGTAACGACTGCCATTAGATGTTAGTATGGCAACCGGGACCAACGGCTTAACGTGCTTTCCGAGGCATAACCAGACCAGTGCAAATATTCTTATTCTTGCATACAAATATTTGCGTGGCGTAGCGGCCGCGTTCGCTACCGCTAGGCTGTCTTTCCTTATGTCCCTATGTATGATTAAATATTTAAAACTACGCAACGAATTTTGATGCAGTTTTTTTCAATAGATAGTGTGATTAAGGTTTATATGTATAAAAACATCTCTTGAATGGTGGGGATATACTATTATTTTTGAGGTTTCTAATTTAATGTCGTAAATAATTACATTTTATCCGCGTTTGCAACGAAACACAGGCTTCCTGGCGAAGGTCGCGGGAAGCCGATGGATGCGGGCAGCACAAGACCGGTCATTGTGAAAAGCGTTGGGGGAGGCCTTTGTCCAGCAGTGGACATCTATAGGCTGAAGAAGAAGAAGTGTATTTTTTTAAATAAATAATCGTACTACTACTATTTACTCGGGTGTAATGTAATAAGTATTGTACATATTGAAATATTAGGATTGGTTTACAGAAAACTCCACGATGGTATATGTCTATCACTTATGGATTTCCCACAATGTCAATTTTTATCACTTACTTTTACGACAAATAATGGCTAAGTTTCGAAGCGTTTTTTTACAAATATACAGCATTAATAGTTATCGAATTAAATACTTTGAATACATTGTTGATTTGATAAAGACATATATGGCCCTTTGATGAAATAGGGACGAAGGCGATTATATAATTTAAACTATATATATGTCGTAGTGGCTTGTGATTAAAAGACCAGCCTCTCAAGTATGAGTGCGCGGGTTCGATTCCAGGTCAGGCAAGTACCAATGTAACTTTTCTAAAGTTATATGTACTTTCTAAGTATATCTTGAACACCAATGACTGAATGTGAAGGAAAACATCTTGAGGAAACCTGGGCTTAAAAGTCTGAAATCGCCAACTCGCATTGCGCAAGCGTGGTGATTACGCTCAATCCTTCTCTGTATGAGAGAAGACCTGTGCCCAGCAGTGGGATGATTAAAAAGTTGATGATGATGATGATGACAGTGCACAATATATTTAGACAAGAGAGGTTGACAAGTAAAGTCTCTGTAGATAAAAAGGTTTGTTATTTCTTCAGCATAGGCGTCCATACTCCTAACACCCTTTACAGCATATGATGTAAATTAATATTTTCGAAGATATTACATATTTAAAAATTGCAGAACGTAGCGACCGGCCGGGCGGCGGGAGTGGTGGGCCGCTTTGTTTTTATAAACTACGTTCACATTTTTTCTGTCAGCATTGCACCAGTGCAAAGACAAGGCGGTTCGCTTGACCGCAATCCCGCCCGATGGTAAGCAGTGATGCGATCGTTGATGGTAAAGCGCGCTAGTTTATTAAGAGCCTATTCACTCAGAAAAACTGAGCGAATAGGAAGGAAGAGGTAGTTGAACAACACGACCAACGATGCTGCACCAAAGGGAGATTGATCTGAAGACCCTCCACGACCAAACTCCCAACACAACAACTTTATAATAAACATTGAAAACGTAAAACCTTAAGAAAAATTATGATACATTAACGTGACATGAATTTTCAAGTGAATCATTTTATAAAGTTATTTGCATTTTAATACACCAATTTTTAAATATCAACAAAAAAGGATAATTATTGAATTTTAATACACCAAAATATATATATCAATAAAAAAAAAAAGAACTGAATCCATCAATTCTGAAGCAGACACTGTAATATCTATTATTATTCAACATAAATCACATTTGACTAACACACGCAAATAATTACTAAAACATGCTATTAATACATCTTCAGGAACTCAAATAGCTATGACAAATTTTCTCCCGAACGATTTGCGTACAAAAACCTTGGCAAAATACGTACATTGCACATCAACGCTATTCATCACGGTCTGAATTTTAAGTAATTTTTCACGAAAATATATAATAAATTAAATAAAATCTGACTTTTCATTTTGTTCAAATTTTAAATAATGCTAAGTAAATGAAGTGGGAGATTTGAAAATTGTTATCTAATTAAAGTCACAATACATTTTAGTGACAAGGTAATTTATATCTAGTTGTTCAGACAAAACAATGTTTTTAAAGAAGTCAAATGATTTGTAAAAATAAATTGGCCATGTCAACTTCTTAATAAACCATTCCGAGCGTAAATTTAAATGAATAAAGTAAGTTTTCCAAACATCTTGCTGCGGCCTGCAATAACTTATTTACATTTGGGTCTGGTTTTAACGAATACGGAGAAAAATAAAATAAAAATAAAAAGTTGTAAAGTATAAATTGGTGGTTTTAAAATAAGCGAGGATGGACTTACAAATAAGCTGTATGTATATGTGCAGACGACAGCTCATCAAGCTTTCTTTATTAGATATTCAACTTTATCTTCAAAGCATGAAGGCTCAAGGTTGATTGGGAACATTTGACAGTTTCGGGTAGCTTTACGTCGTCCGTACCAACGGCAGACTCGATTAGTTCGGGTTTTCTGGATATCTTAAAATATCAAATACCTGACTTTTTAAGACAAACTTACATGCATGGTTAAATGATAACCGTTTGTATAATGTTAAGGATTTTATGAACAAAGAATTTTGAATAATGTAAGAGTTACCTACCTAACATAACATGGACAAGATTTTTGCGCACCAGCAGCTAAACATATATGTATACCTGTATGATCTATATCGCATAATATAGGTACTATCCTCTAATACCAGGTTTTATACAAATAAATATAAATATTATTATATCGTGTGTTATGGTCAGGTGTTCTTTAAGTAAATTATTTTTTTTCTTTAATGCAATTTTCGGTCTCTGTGGCGCAGCGGTCAACACGCCTGCCTGCGACGTGGAGGCCCCGGGTTCGATCCCCGGCCAGGTCATGATGGAAAACGGTCTTTTCCTGGTTGGCCTGGGTCTTGGGTGTTTATCTATATATGTATCTATTATAAAATAAAGTATCGTTGAGTTAGTATCCCATAACACAAGTCTCGAACTTACTTTGGGGCTAGCTCAATCTGTGTGAATTGTCCGTATATATTTATTTATTTATTTTTTTTTTTTGCAAAAGCTTAAACTGTATTAAAATAGTGAATTTAATATAATCACTAGGCTAGATTTTTTTGTATATTTTAGTGAACTTTTTTTATTATATTAAGAAAATTTACAGCTACCATACAGATAGTTGACAGTTAATGAACAAGAAACAGCAACAGATACAGCACAAGACAGGAATACCAGGGAAGCATGAAATCAAAGAAGTAAATTCATATAGCTGTTGACGATCTCAGTTGTTAACTTTATAGGGTTAGGCAGAATTGTACCTTAAAGACACTCATCATCATCATGATCTCAGCGTTAATCCCAGTCGCAACCGAAGCTTTTCAGGTTTGGAGTCCAGGGTCCGCTTTACCAGTCAAACTGCTGAATTTGGCTGAGCTACGATATTTTCCGTGAAGCGACTGCCGTCTGACCTCCACAACCCGAAGGCGATATGGAAGCATTGCAGTTAGACCAATTGTTGGACTTTTGAGGGCTCCAACAACTATCACTGTGTGGGATCGAACCCGCGCCTCCTTGTACACGGCCGCGTTCACTACCGCTACGCCACGGGGGTTGTCAACCTATGTACCTATAGGACACACTACACCTATATTTTCAGCTTCATTTAAGTTTCATGAAAAGGGACTATTGGCGTCAACAAGGACAAATCCAGACCCACAACTGTTAGTTACAAATTCTTTATGGAAAAACAAGAAATACTAGCCTTAGAATTAGACCCAAGATCTTTATGAGCTGCAGCTTGCTGCCGCTAGATGAACGAAGCAGAAGAAGACCACAAAAGTCAGTTCATCTAGTTAATTTTCCTCTCGATCTAAGGCACGAAATTTACCACCAAACCCCTGTTACTATAGCATGATGTAATAAAATTTAACTTCGTATCCTACGATCAATCTTGTCCCAAATGATTAGGACAGGGAGACGAATCGCTTTGGTCAGTGAGCTTCGCAGATAAATGCGTCGTGGACCACTAAATTCTCGCGGTATTTTTGTCAATGATTCAATTTGGTTACTTTATAATCCTGTGGGGCTAAGTGTTAACAGCTGCACTGCAGGATAATTGGTTAACAAACTATCAGTAACAATGGATTTCATTTTAATAGTGCAACCACATTCATTGCGTCACTTATGTTTTTAAGCAGACACATTTTACGAATACATGGAGCAATGGACTAGCAATATGCTTCAAAATTATTTCAATTGATTGTAATATAGTGTTACGTAATTAGGGTGTTGGTCAATCGATCAGCTTATTTCAATTGATTGTAGGTAACAGTGTGTTATGTAATTAGGGTGCTGGTCAATCGATCAGGCTATTTCAATTTATTGTAATAGTGTGTTACGTAATTAGGGTGCTGGTCAATCGATCAGACTATTTCAATTTATTGTAATTGTGTGTTACGTAATTAGGATGCTGGACAATCGATCAGATTATTTCAATTGATTGTAATAGTGTGTTATGTAATTAGGGTGCTGGTCAATCGATCAGACTATTTCAATTGATTGTAAATGTGTGTTACTTAATTAAGGTGCTGGACAATTTATCAGATTATACTGTACTTGCTGCTGTTGGTCCGTGGATGGGTGATATCTTTACATATCAAGACCCCTCCGTCACTAGGTATGTTCGCGCTAGTTTTATCGATCGGGTCCGATTGCTAGTTAGTCGAGTCGATAGATGCCCGATCGGCATGGGCCAGCGCGATTAGTGTTGTCTGTGGCGGCGCGCGGCCGCCATTGACACAACGTCTTGCGACCTCGCCGGATAAAGGTCCGTTGCTTGAACTTGAAATATAACAACGTTTTTGGAACCGCGCCGGTAGCGGTCGTTGCTTGAAAATAAGAACGTGATTAGACCCCGCAGCGTACGGGGCCGTTGCTTGAACCTCTTGACGAATACTCTTCGCGTGCGCCGCATGTTCGGTCGAATGATTTTCGGGAAATTAGATATACCACCGGCGCGTCTTGTATTTTGTCGCGATTGTTGCCCGGGTTTTGAAGTGTTTATTTGAACTATAAAACGTAACAGTGCGTCTGTAAATTGAGTTGAATTTGAATCGGAAACGTGGTTTCATTGGCGATCTGTGTCGGGCGTGTTTGACACTGTTAAATAACTTCTTACGTTGGTGAGCTTTGGCGCCTGTTAAGGGAACTTGGTGTGCAGACTGGTATGGGACAGTCAGCGAATTTGAAGACCTCGGACGTCATTGTAAGGTCGGCGCGCGCGTCGACCTCGCCGGACTTCGCTTCGTGATCGAGCACACTGAGTCCCAGGTAAGTCCCGTAGATTTACTAGAGGTGCTCGGAGATTAATTTACTTGTGGTGTATGCCGACCTTGTTTGTTGAATAAGCCGTGACAAATGCGCGGTAGATGTACGTGCTTTACTGGGGCGCCTACATCGTTTGGTAGCAGAGCGTGGTTTTTAATTACTAATTTGAGTAATTAGAGTATCATTCCAGTATTTTGGTAGCCTTCAGAGGCTAATTTGCAAAAATTTGATTTTTTATTTGTTGTTGTCGGTACTCGTAAAATTATATCTCTGACCACCTTCATACATTGTGTGGATTCGATAATTTTGTAAAGTAAAAAATGTGAAAACAATTGTAGGTAGATTGTTTTATTTTTTGGTTCATTTCTTTCCGTTCAGAGGAACGGAGTGGGCTAGGGCGTGATAAGCCATACAGCCAGTTATGTTTACGAGTAATGTTTGTTATTGTTCACTCGATTATCTTGTGCATTTGTACGAACCAAATAGTTCGCTTTGTTGTTAAATATTGAGCTACGGATAAATAATTACGAGTTATTTTTATGACTAATGTTTTGTTATTGTTTTAGTCAACTCGTGTATTATACGAACCAGATAGTTCGTGTTTGAATGCTTTGATTTAGCTCGTAATTCATAGTCGTAATTTTGTTGATTTAGCTCGTAATTCATAGTCGTAACTTTGTTGATTTATTACATAATTCACAGTAATAATTGCATTATGTTTGTTTGTTGACTTATTGTGTAATTGGTAGTAATAATTTTGTTTTGGTAATAAGTTTATTTAAGATATTTTGTATGTATACCTTGTATAAAACGTAACAGTGCGTCTGTAAATTGAGTTGAATTTGAATCGGAAACGTGGTTTCATTGGCGATCTGTGTCGGGCGTGTTTGACACTGTTAAATAATTTCTTACGTTGGTGAGCTTTGGTGCCTGTTAAGGGAACTTGGTGTGCAGACTGGTATGGGACAGTCAGCGAATTTGAAGACCTCGGACGTCATTGTAAGGTCGGCGCGCGCGTCGACCTCGCCGGACTTCGCTTCGTGATCGAGCACACTGAGTCCCAGGTAAGTCCCGTAGATTTACTAGAGGTGCTCGGAGATTAATTTACTTGTGGTGTATGCCGACCTTGTTTGTTGAATAAGCCGTGACAAATGCGCGGTAGATGTACGTGCTTTACTGGGGCGCCTACATCGTTTGGTAGCAGAGCGTGGTTTTTAATTACTAATTTGAGTAATTAGAGTATCATTCCAGTATTTTGGTAGCCTTCAGAGGCTAATTTGCAAAAATTTGATTTTTTATTTGTTGTTGTCGGTACTCGTAAAATTATATCTCTGACCACCTTCATACATTGTGTGGATTCGATAATTTTGTAAAGTAAAAAATGTGAAAACAATTGTAGGTAGATTGTTTTATTTTTTGGTTCATTTCTTTCCGTTCAGAGGAACGGAGTGGGCTAGGGCGTGATGAGCCATACAGCCAGTTATGTTTACGAGTAATGTTTGTTATTGTTCACTCGATTATCTTGTGCATTTGTACGAACCAAATAGTTCGCTTTGTTGTTAAATATTGAGCTACGGATAAATAATTACGAGTTATTTTTATGACTAATGTTTTGTTATTGTTTTAGTCAACTCGTGTATTATACGAACCAGATAGTTCGTGTTTGAATGCTTTGATTTAGCTCGTAATTCATAGTCGTAATTTTGTTGATTTAGCTCGTAATTCATAGTCGTAACTTTGTTGATTTATTACATAATTCACAGTAATAATTGCATTCTGTTTGTTTGTTGACTTATTGTGTAATTGGTAGTAATAATTTTGTTTTGGTAATAAGTTTATTTAAGATATTTTGTATGTATACCTTGTAATATTTTTTATTTATACATTGTTAATAATTTGTTTGTAACGGTTGCCCTTAGCTTTGGTCCCCACACGGTCTCGCGGAATTTATTGAGTTATTTACGCTTGTTTTGTTGCTTTCCGCGCGTTCTTTAATTGAATTATTTAATTTGTTAATTTGAATTAAAGGCTTTTATTTGAAATGACTCCCAGTCCGCTTGCTACGGCGAAGGCCGAGGTCCAGGCCGCATTGCGTTGGCTTGCGGGTGCGGCCGCCCTGATTGTTCGGCCGGATCGGGTGCAGGCTTTGTTGACCCGCTATGAAGGGTTGCCTGCGCGCATGGAAGGCTTGGAGCGACATGTTGTCGACTTCCATGGGTACGTTTTGGAACACCCTCCAGCGGATGAAGCTGTAGTGGAGACCTTTAAAAGGGATGTCGACCAGGCGTACGAATTGGCTGACCAAATTACGGAGTCAGCAGAAGGGCTCCTGGCTGCCCGTAGGGGAGAGCCGACTTTGAGCGGGGAGGTTAAACCGACCCCGCCGGCTTTGTTAGGGAGACTGCCCACATTGGAGATTCCCCACTTTGACGGGGACCTCACGGCTTGGATGGGCTTCATCAACCTGTTTGACAGCTTGGTGGACTCCAGGGAAGATTTGTCCCCCAGCCAGAAACTGGCTTATTTGCGCTCCGCCCTCCGCGGAGAAGCCAGTACAGTGGTCCAGCACCTGATAGTTAGCGATGCTAACTACCAGGTTGCGCGGCAGTTGTTGCTGGACCGCTACCAAAATGTCCGCTTGCTAGCGGACACCCATGTGGCCGCCATTTTGGCCTTACCGAAGGCAACGCGGGTTTCCTCCTTGCGGAAGGATTTGGTCAACCCGCTCTTGACCGCTATCCACTCGTTGCGCCGGCTGGATTTGCCGGTCGACCAGTGGTCTTTTCTGCTTCTGCACATCGTCCTAACGAAATTGCCCGCAGACGTAAAGGGGCGATTTGAGCAAAGGTACGGGGGCAATAGCGCCTCGTACCTCCCCCCCTTCTCGGATTTGCTTCGTTTTTTGGAGGACGAGTGCAGAGTACTGGACCAGCTGACCGACCCCACACCGGGAACGAGCACAGGTCGTCCGGTGGCGGCGAGGGGACAACCCCGCCGCCCGACCAAACAATACTCGGCTGTCCGAAAGGACTCCCCCCCGCACCAGGTAAACGGTGCCGGTATTGCCGGGGGGACGGACATGATGTGCGTGCTTGCGAGAAGTTCGGGGGCCTCCGGACTGCAGGTCGAAGAGCCCTCGCCAAGCAACGCGCCTAGTGTTACATGTGCCTGGGGGACCACCTCCAGTCAGTGTGTCGCCAGGCTAAGGCTTGTCCACATTGCGGCGGGAGACATCACGCTCTCCTGTGTTTGAACCGCAATGGTGGCGGGTCCGAAAGGGGCCCAAGTCGGCGGGGGCCCCACGGGCGGGGGCCCCTCGCAGGTTGTAGCGGTGGCCGTCGGGGGCTCGGGGAGGCGGGCGGTACGCTGCTCCCCTCCCTTGATTGATTACCCTCGACTGGGGCGCTATGTTCCACCGTACGCGGCCCACGGTTATTGGCCCACACCCCGGAGTCGTGTTGGAAGGAGTCTCGATGTTGCGGAGTGGGACCCTCTCGCCTACTGTCGGCGATCCCCTCCGATCTTGTCGACTCAGTTCACCCGGGGTCCAGGGGGGCAACCCCCCCACCGGAGTTTCTGCTGTTGCCAACAGCCTCCGTGCGTGTTTGGGGCCCCAAAGGTGATTTTGTCACAGTGCGTGCCCTCTTGGATTCAGGGGCCCAGGGTTGCATAATTTCTACTTGGCTCGTCCGACAGTTGGGCTTAAATATTGTACCGCATAGGGAATCGGTACGGGGCGTTGGAGACCTGCGGATTTCGGATCCGATCGGTCGGGTTTCGTTCTCCTTCTCCCCCCACTCCTCCTCAACGCCGAAAATCGGTACTTTGGCGATTGTTGTTGAAACGGTGGTCGGGCCGCTTCCGCAAGTGCGAGCCCCACACGCCGCCGTTGAATTGTCGGCTGGATTGGCTCTGGCTGACCCTCACTTCCACCGACCTGGCCCGATCCATTTGTTGATCGGTGTGAATGTGCTAGGTCGTTTGCTGCGTGGGAGCGAGCGAGTTTTACAGGCAGCCGGTTTTGTAGCCATATCCACCTCTTTGTTGTTGGGTCATGTAGTAATGGGATCGTTTAGGGACGTCCCAGACCCCCCTTCGGCAGACAGCGACATCGCTGTTGGTTCTGCTTTGTCGGACATCCTCCAACGCTTTTGGGAGGTTGATTTGGCACCACGTGCCTGGCGATTTGAACCCCGCAGACTGCGCTTCCCGCGGCTGCGAGGCGCCCGAACTTGTGAATCTCCAGCTGTGGTGGGGTCCACCATGGTTGTTACAGCTGCAGGGTTCTTGGCCCCTTACCCCCGCAGTGGTCGGGGCATCCACGCCAGGGGTGCATGTTCACGCCACCGAGACTGTAGCGGCTCCAGATCCGGAGTTTTTGCTTGTGCGCTACAGCTCTTTGGATAAATTGCTTGGCGTCACCGCCTGGATACGGCGTTTCATCCACAACTGTCGTAGCCCTCGTGGCAAATTTGAGTCTCCGGTCCTCTCACCGCAAGAGCGCAATGACGCTCGTACTGGGTCGCTGACGTATTGGGTGCGGATAGTTCAAGAGAGTGAATTTGCCTCGGAGTTGAAAACCCTCCGCCAACGCACATCCAATCTGAAGGGACCCTTAGGGCGCTTGAATCCCTTCTTGGATGATCAGGGTTTGATACGTGTCGGAGGTCGGCTTAGAAATGCTAAGCTCCCCTATGGGGCTCGTCATCCATTGTTGCTCCCCAAGAACGGCCCCTTGGTGAAGTTGTTGATCGCAGACCGCCATGTGAAAAATGCACATGCCGGATGCAACGCTCTTACTGCGATCCTCCAACGGGAATTTTGGATTTTGTCTGCGCGGAGAGTGATCCGATATGTTATATTCCGTTGTCTCCCGTGCTACCGCTTGAAAGCGGACATCGTGCAGCCCCAAATGGGGGATTTGCCTGCCGATCGAGTCACCGAATCGATGCCCTTTGCTGGAGTTGGTACGGATTTTGCGGGACCATTCATTGTAAAAGCTTCGCGTCTCCGTAACGCTAAGACCGAGAAGGCTTACTTGTGCGTTTTTGTGTGTTTAGCTACTAAATCGGTTCACCTCGAGGTGGTTAGTGCTCTCACGACAGAGGCGTTCGTCGCTGCTCTTGGCAGATTTGTTTCGCGTCGCGGACTGCCGTCCTTAATTCGATCCGACTGTAGGACCAACTTTAATAATAATAATAATAATCATTTATTTCAGACAAACGTCCATAAATTACATAAAATGAGATTAAATGAGATAAATTGAAATTAATAACAATCAAAAAATACATTAATAATCATCCAATGTCAAAAATATATGAAAGTAATCAATAAACACAAAATCAGAAGTTAAAATAAAAATCCGAAAACAAAAAATAAAAATAATCACAAATCAAAATTTAAATAATAATAGATAATCATTTAAAACTAAAACCACATTAATAAAATCACATTAAATAATAATCACAGGGGCTAGCATGCAACTGCAGCCACCTTCTTAAAAAAGGCGAGTCCCACCACTTTAAGGGTACCGATTGTTATTTGAAGGAAGTTTGTGAATTTTTAGATAAACATAATGTTGTGATCGGATCCACACTCTCCCGCAGAGGGGTACGATGGCAGTACTCACTGCCGTCCTGCCCCCACTGGGGAGGTATATTTGAAACAATTGTAAAGGCCGCGAAAACTCACCTTCGTCGCGTTATTGGAGATAGTATCCTAACTTTTGAGGAGCTCGCGACCGTATTTTGTAAGGTTGAGGCGGTCCTCAACTCGCGTCCGTTTTGCCCTTTGTCATCCGACGCGAATGATTTGGAGGCCCTCACGCCGGGCCATTTCTTGATAGGTAGACCACTTAACGCCCTGCCTGGAGTATTTGCACATTTCACAACAGCGCGTTAAGTGGTCAGACAAGACGAACCCACCAAGGGTCGGAGACCTCGTTTTGTTAAAGGACCCAAACCTGCCACCCCTCCGATGGCGTCGTGGACGCATTGTTAAATTGTATCCGGGGTCGGATGGTGTTCCCAGGTTGGCCGAGGTCCTGGTGGGGGACTCTGTTTTGAGGCGCGCGATCGCCACACTCTCTCGCCTGCCCTTAGATTGATTGTCGGACCGTTTCTTACTGTCCGGGGCGGGGGGATGTTCGCGCTAGTTTTATCGATCGGGTCCGATTGCTAGTTAGTCGAGTCGATAGATGCCCGATCGGCATGGGCCAGCGCGATTAGTGTTGTCTGTGGCGGCGCGCGGCCGCCATTGACACAACGTCTTGCGACCTCGCCGGATAAAGGTCCGTTGCTTGAACTTGAAATATAACAACGTTTTTGGAACCGCGCCGGTAGCGGTCGTTGCTTGAAAATAAGAACGTGATTAGACCCCGCAGCGTACGGGGCCGTTGCTTGAACCTCTTGACGAATAATCTTCGCGTGCGCCGCATGTTCGGTCGAATGATTTTCGGGAAATTAGATATACCACCGGCGCGTCTTGTATTTTGTCGCGATTGTTGCCCGGGTTTTGAAGTGTTTATTTGAACTATAAAACGTAACAGTGCGTCTGTAAATTGAGTTGAATTTGAATCGGAAACGTGGTTTCATTGGCGATCTGTGTCGGGCGTGTTTGACACTGTTAAATAACTTCTTACGTTGGTGAGCTTTGGTGCCTGTTAAGGGAACTTGGTGTGCAGACTGGTATGGGACAGTCAGCGAATTTGAAGACCTCGGACGTCATTGTAAGGTCGGCGCGCGCGTCGACCTCGCCGGACTTCGCTTCGTGATCGAGCACACTGAGTCCCAGGTAAGTCCCGTAGATTTACTAGAGGTGCTCGGAGATTAATTTACTTGTGGTGTATGCCGACCTTGTTTGTTGAATAAGCCGTGACAAATGCGCGGTAGATGTACGTGCTTTACTGGGGCGCCTACAAGGTAAGCACGTCTCTTTTTATATATATTTATAAACTAGTGCTTGACTGCAATCCCACCTAATGGTAAACAGTAATGTAATCGTTGATGGAAAAGCGCGCAAGTTTATTAAGAGACTATTTACTCAAAAAAGGGAGTGAATAGAAAGAAAGACGGCAGTTGAGCGAGGTGATGTAACGTTAAACATTTGCAGTTGCGTTTGCATTTTGGAGTGTGCGAAGGAATTGCATGATTTAATTCCCCCATCTCCGTTCCACCATCGGACAACCCGTCGTACGGTGAGTTTCCACCCTTACGTTTTTAAAACCACTACGATCCGGATGAAGCGTTTCGCCTCCTCCTTTATACCGCGTACATCGAGGGACTGGAACAATTTGCCAGCAGAGGTGTTTCCGTCGGAATAAAGTTTGAGTATCTTCAAGGCTAGAGTGAATAGGCTCTAAATAAACTAGCGTGCTTTGCCATCAACGATTTCATCACTGCTTACCATTTGGCGAGATTGCGGTCAAGCGCTAGTTTATAATTTATAGAAAAAAAAAAACACAACCAACGATGCTGCGCCAGAGGGAAATTGATCTGGAGACCCTCCATGACCAAACTCCCGACACAACAACATTTAGCGCATCGTACCCGGCACACATCGCAACACAACTTCTCAGACCCGTCCTCCGTATGGCTTCACCAGACCACGTTAAATTGTTAGTCCTAGTTATCATTCGTGGATCTTCGCCAGTCATTACGAGTCCTTGGAAGACCGAAACTCTGACAACCAGTATTATCAAGGCGTATAGTATTACTCAGTACCTGAGTTGTGGAGGTCAATTGGGCAGTAGCTCCATGTAAAATAATGGTCTTCAGCTACGCAAGCTGGAAGCCAACATTAAACAAATTGACGAAAGGCTAGACAGGTCACGATGTGATCTTACTAGATATTGCTCCGAAGATGATTTTCTGTATAGTTTGAGGTGAATCCCATTAATAATCATCTCTCTATACTATTCTATAAAGCTGAAGAGTTTGTTTGTTTGTTTGAACGCGCTAATCTCAGGAACTGCTGATCCGATTTGAAAAATTCTTGTTACATTGGATAGCCCATTAATTCAGGAAGGCTTTAGGGTATATAAAATTACGCTGTGACCAATAGGACCGGACCATAACATGTTCAAATTACTAACTCCACGCGAACGTAGTCGTTAGTGACCGCTAGTCTTTAATAAGCCTTTGAAGAGTTGAAATCATGATTAACCAAAATCTTAATTGCTTAACATTGTGAAGGATATTACTGCATAAATCTACAGTCAATCAATGCTTTCGAACTGTTAAAGTGATAGCCTTCGCTACTGATAGTGTTTTATGCAATAGGGATGTTTCCTGGGTAAAAAAAATTGATTCTATTTAGTCCGTCATTCAGATTATAGAAAAATATTGGATACGTATATTTTGTTTTATCAAATCAATAAAAAAATACTAAGATCAGGAGTGGTGGGTGGTGACGTCACTGCTCGCTAATAAGAGTAGCGTGCAGTGACATCACACGAGTTTTCAACGCACTGTGTCGTCTTCATTTTTTGTTTATATAAAAAAAGAAAAAGTACGTATCTAGTATTTTTTGGAAATCTGACTGACGGACTAATTAGTTTTTTTAGTCAACTACCCTAATACACCATGGTTAAATGCCGTAATAACAGAATCAGAGGCAGGTAAGTAGAGGAGGGTAAAGAATCATTCCGAGATAAAAAAATACGTGCGCATGGTTTAAAGTCTTATTTTTAACGCATGTACCCAATTAATTAAGTAACAACAATGTTTAAGCTGGTATTTTGAAATGAAAACATCAATTCAATGGTTAAATCATAAGTATTTAAATGAAACGTTTCCGTTTTTGTGAATGCTTGTTTTATTAAAACAAAACGCAATCAGCCAAACCAAAAGGCTTTGCTTTCAGTTTTCACAAGGTTTTACTTAATTATCCCTATGATGAATCCGTTTTTGTTTACATGTAATAAAATATTAGGATGTTTCATCATCGCTCACCATCATTTTGGCAGACTTATTTAAAGCATTACTGAATATAGGCCACCTGCTTATTGAAAGAAAGAAAGAAAATATTAGAAATCAGTCATATCGAGGCTAAGATTCAATATGGACCGGTTATTAAAAAAAAAACGCACAATTTAGGGGCCAGGGGGTCGGGGAAGTCCTCTGTATAATTTTATTTAATAAGGCTCCAAATCTCTGCGAGCATCCTTTAAGTTAAAAGAATTAGGTCGTTGGTATAGGTCGTCGTACCTACTCAAAGTTGTGTTTGAAAGTTGTTAAATCAAGGTCGCTAACAATGGGCCTTATAAGAAGGCTCAAAGTCACTCAAAGGGCAATGGAGAGGGCTATGCTTGGGGTTTCACTGCTCGAACGAATCAGGAATACGGAGATCCGCAGAAGAACGAGAGTAGCCGACATAGCTCGAAGAATTGCAACACTAAAGTGGCAGTGGGTTGGACACATTGCCCGTAGGACCGATGCCTGATGGGGCCGACAGGTTTTCGAGTGGCGACCACGCACCGGAAGACGTAGCGTGGGTAGACCCCCGACAAGGTGGACCGACGACCTGGTGAAGGTCGCGGGAAACCGCTAGATGCGGGAGGCGCAGGACCGGTCGTCGTAGAGAACCTTGGGGGAAGCCTATGTCCAGCCGAACGTCTTTCGGCTGAAATGATGATGATGATGAAATCAAGTTTTATTCATGTAAATCTTAATATTATATAAATTATGTGTCACGTTATTTATCCGCGATGGACGTCTAAAGTGTTTAACCGATTTTAATCAAATTTGTACACCATGTGCATTTTGATCCAACTTGAAAGATAGGAGAGCTTACATCTCGATTTATGATCGCAATATTATTTCATTGCAAATTATATGCCCAGTCGCCATGTTTTTATACAAATGGCAACTATGTACAAAGCATGATGGTGCCCATGTCTGATGTTCTTCTATTGTTAAATAGTTTATAACAATTTACAGTAAGGGTCAAAAGTGCTTGTAAGTCCCCTCTTTGAGGAGTGGCTAGAGAGGCACCACGGCGCCCTCACCTCCCGCCTGACGCAGGTCCTCACCGGACACGGTTGTTTCGGGAGGTTCCTGTTCCATATTAAGCGGGAGGAAACGCCAGGGTATCACCATTGTGTGGATCGCCCTCAGGACACGGTGGAGCATCTCGATCTCTCGGGTCCGGAGAGTGGGTGCATGGCAGGCCGTCATCTCCTTCTGCGAAGCAGTGATACTGGGAAAGGAGGAGCCGCAGCGCGTGAGGCAACGGGAATCCCAGCGCCCTCACGCCACTGTCGCGGGAGACGTCCTGGTCGGGAGACGATACCTAACTCCCAGCCACCGTAGGCGCGAGCCTGCGGGCGGTGAGCAGTGGGCAGCTCGCCGTCCGGTAAGGATCAGGCCCGAGTCCACGACGCGTCGTGGACAAGAAACCGTGGGCCTGGCCGTCGCACAAGCAAGCGAAGAAACACGGGTGGGTTTTAGTCAGTAAAAGTCTGACACGCCTTTCCGCTCCGCCCAGAGCGGGAGAAGTCATTTGATGATTTCCCATCCCAAAAAGAAAAAGTGTCAAAAGTGCTTTACCACTTCTGACCCTTACTGTATATAATATGGCAAAAATATTAGCCACAATAATGCGTGGCCAAATAAGCTAGTAAAGTATAAAACTACCGATTGGCGAAATTACTACTTTAGTAAATGTATATATGACTTTGGGTATTGCGCCCAACTTTGTATGAAACGCGATAGGTCTCCTTTTAAGCTCAGCACCCTAATTGCGTAACTCACTATTACTATCAGTTGGAATCAATTTGAAGCTTAGGTATTGCTAGTCCATTGATCCATATGTTCGAAAAATGTCTATACTTATTGTCTAGTCGGCAATATAAATAACGCAATGAATGTTGTTGAACTGTCAAAATGAAACCTTATTGCTACTGATTGTATGTTACGTAATTACCCTACTGGTTAGGCTGCAACGCTCACGGTTGCACACATAGAATGAAAAAAAAAAACAGTTGTTATAAATATGCCCAGTCCAGTATACATACCAGACATCTAGTGCTGACGTATATTTTCAACTGGACCCTGTTTTCGTATTGGCTTGTATCCTAAAAAGTAATTTAATGTCCATCAGATAGATTTCTAAAAAATATTGAACACGTATTTTTTATTTTTTCTTTTATTCAAATGCTTAGGAAGATATATTGATTTCAAATGTCACATGACGTCACACCGTTGTACAAAATATACCATGGCGTGACGTAATTAGCCCCCGCTCCGTAACTTTAATACGCTATATCTCAAACGCTCAAGCTTTTTGGTAATTTCGACAAAATAAAAAATACAGGTCTTAATTTTTTTTATTATCTATAAGACGGACCAATTATTTTTTTGATTTTCATGCCTTGGATACATCCCTATTGTGCTATACTTCCCTGGTATGAAGGATTTGTCACATCCAGGTATTCTGATATTCTGTAGAATGTTAGGAAATGTGTAAATCAAGCTTCAGATGTTTTCTAAATAACGTAGCTTCTGCAATTAGAAGAAAGGACGGATCGAGCTCGAGGTCGGATCGGATTAGTTTATATAGGATTTTAACGAAGTTCCCAAAATTGTCTACAAGCAAGGAGATTAAGTTTGCTCAGTTTTTAAGTGAAGATTTTATTTATGCACTGTTAGAAACAAAGCGAGGGTTGAAGAAACAAAAACCGGCCAAGTGCTTGTCGGACTCACGCACGAAGGGTTCCGTACCATTGATTTATGAAATTAAAGGATTTAAGTTATTTGTATGAAAGATTACGCGGTAATTAGCGATTTACGATTTATGAGGTATTAAAAAAAAACTACGTACTAGATCTTGTTCAAAACAATGTTCGTTGGTTTTTTTTTATAGTAGCCTCAATATCATTTTTGAAGACTTATCCATAGATACACGTATGTGTTTGATGAAAAACAAATTTTTGAGTTTCAGTTCTAAGTATGGGGAGCCCCCAATATTTTTTTTATTTTTTTATTTTTGCTTCAAAATCTTAACGCGGTTCATAGAATACCTGCCTACCAAGTTTCAATAGTATAGCTCTTATAGTTTCGGAAAAAAATGGCTGTGACATACGGACGGACAGACGGACAGACAGACATGACGAATCTATAAGGGTTCCGTTTTTTGCCATTTGGCTACGGAACCCAAAAAAAGCTTCACACCATTACTTAAGGCAATGGTTTACTTTGATTAAACTTTGAACTTTTTGCTGAGTCTCTAAAAGCCAACGCCAAGGAACTTTTAGACTTGGAATTGTGTTCAATTTGAAGTTAAAATTACGTTTAATATAGTCATATACAAATGGATATGTCGTACGCATATACAGTATGTTAAGAAAACCCTGTCCGACCCATAAGGATAATAAAGGTTAGGTAAACACATGACCAAATATAATATAAAATTTTACGTAATAATCATAGTACCAATACAAATGAATTTTGAAATAATCTTTTTTTCCCGCGAATTAATTCCAACTTCCCCGAAATTTGGTAATTTTAGAAAAGTGACAACACCGGTATTATTATGAGCGAATAGCGATGCGACCACGTGCTGCGTGCCCTGCCGCCCGCCGCCCGCAGAAGGGTGCAAAACGCACATTTATTAAGTTACCTCTTTTTGCGAAATAATATTTATTTTTTTAGGGGGATTTTTTTTAACTTTAGCCCGGTTTTGTATCCATTAGTAGAATCAGTTATCGATACCTAACAACACCTTCACGGGTCGGAAAGGGTTTTCTTAACATACTGTATACTGCAGTAATTTTGTGGTTTGAAAAAAGTGAGAGAGATGGCCTATGCTCTAGGTTTAACACTATCTCTTTCCTCATATATGATTGATGATTTTGAGAGAGATAAATATAGACGAAACTTCGTTTCCTCTCTTTCTTTCGGAGTGCCACAGTTCTCATCTCTAACGCATGCCCATTAGTATATTTCGATGATGTTTAATGTAATTTAGTGTGGATATATTCTAATCGTGTGGGGTAGGCATGTGATAACAAATAAAAACAATATTTTTTTCCATACATTTGATTTTTAAATCACACATGCATAAACCTTCTTCCCATTGCAGTAAGCAGAAAGCACAGGACGCCACCTGCTACGATCCTTACGTAAAAAGAAACAAAAGAAACAATTAACAAAATTACAGGGTGTTTGCGCTCGTTCATCGGTTGAGTCCGATTGTTAGTTAGTCGAGTTTGACCGACGGCGCGACCGGTAGAGGCGAGCGTAATTTAGTATAATCTGTGTCGGTGACGCGCGGTTGACACAACGTTTCGAGAACGCTTAGAAGAAAGACCGTTTCTAAAATGCCTTGACGGAATCATCGCGCGCGTGGCGCGGTTTGGACGATTGATTTTCGGGAAGTAAATACCACCGGCCGCGGTTTTGGAAAGGTTTCGCGTTTTGTTGCCCGTGTTTTTGAAGTATTTACTTGAATTATAAAACGTAACAGTGCCGTCCTTAAATTGAGTTGAATTTGAATCTGAAACGTGGTTTCATTACTGATCGTTTGTCGGGCGTGGTTTGACGCTGCTAAATAACGGTTCTTAGTGCTGGTGAGCTTTGGCGTCCTCCTGGAGGAACTTTAATGTGTCGACTGGTATTGGACAAACAGTGTTCTGAAGCCATCCGGACGGCGTTGAAGTCGGCGCGCACGCGCTGACCCTCCGGTGGTACGACGGAACACACTGTGTCCTAAGGTAAGTACCTTAGTTTTGTTGTGGAGTGGTCGGAGATTGATTTACTTGTTGAATAAGCCGTGACTAATGCGCGGTGAATGTACGCGCTATACTGGGGCGCGGACACAGGGTATAATTTAACCGTTTCTTCAGAATGGCAACCTTAGTATTTTTTCATCGAGTTGGTGATCATAGGTACAGATTTTAAATCACTAGTTATGTACAACGGTTTTACTCTCCGGATCCGGATCCGGATATACTCACACTTGTGGGAATATCCGTGGGCCGACGGTTCTCGATTGGCGACCTCGCACCGGAATACTCAGCGTTGGTAAGCTGAAATGAGGATGATGGTGATGATGATGTGGGAATATCCGGATAAAAACTACCCTATAGGTTAACCCTGGGTGTAAAGTTCATATAAATCCAGTAGAAAAACCACTGGATAGCATGAAAGAGTAACAAATATATAAAAAGTGTCACTTTGTAATATTAAATAACCATGATAAAATATTATCATCCGAATTTCATGTTCTTGGTCACAGTCCAATGATTTAAATACTACATTCACAGACTCCTCTATCACAATTAATTCACACATTTCAGCCTATAAATCATAATAAAAATAAAATATAAATTAAAATTTTATTTATTGTGACAATATTTCAGTTAGACAAGTCGACGGCCGAAGCCGTAGTACTTGCATTACTGTTAATATTTTGCGACGCTTCATGTGTTATGTCCTTAGGCGCAAGTTATAAGTGATAACAAAGCGTCCTCATAAGCGGAGCTAGGGAACGAGCTGTATATATTATTAAGATAAACTATAACGATACGATACGATGGAGCGTGCAAAATATGATATGGAAGACGATCAATTTAAAGCGCCATGATGCGAGCTATGCTCGGAGTTTCTTTAAACGATACAATTAGGAATGAAGTTATCCAGAAAAGAACCGAAATAGCTTGCAGAGTAAGCAAATTGAAGCTGTAGTGGGCTGTCAGCGTTGGTGGAAGGATTGATGGTAGGTGGATCAGACGAGTCCAAGAATGAGAATCAGTGGGCGTAGCGTGGAACGTCTCCCAGCTAAATGGAACGACCGAAAAAACGTGGGACAGATGGGATGTGGAAAACTGAGAACGGGGTATCAGAGGGTATTAAATAAACTGAACATCGACTACGATAATATTAATGGTAAGATAGCGATGGTCATAGACCTGCGTCAGTTGTAATTATAGCAGTAAATATTACGTCTCGAAGATTTGTGCATTATTAACCTTTACAGCAAGCCATAAGAGACAGCGGAGCGAGTGTATAAGCGGGTCAGACATAGCTTTGAAATGAATCAGTTATACATATTCTAGAATAGAACATTGACAGCCTCCGTGGCGCAGCGGGAGCGAACGCGGCCGTTGCGCAAGGAGGCGCGGGTTCGCTCCCCGCACAGTGCAAATATTTGTATGCATGAATATGAATATTTGCACTGGTCTGGTCGTGCCTCGGAAAGCACGTTAAGCCGTTGGTCCCGGTTGCCATACAACATCTAGTGGCAGTCGTTACGGGTTGTTGGAGCCCTCAAAAATGTAACAATTGGTCTAACTGCAATGCTTAGATATCGCCTTCGCGTTGTGGAGGTCAGACGGCAGTCGCTTCACGGAAAATATCGAAGTTTAGCCAAAATCAGCAGTTAAACTGGTAAAGCGGACCCCAGACTCCAAAGCTGAAAAGCTACGGATGCGACTGGGATTAACGCTGAGATGATGATGATGATTCTAGAATAGAAGATTGAGCATAACAGAGTCCAACATTATCGTCTATAGGCAGGGTCTGAGGGTTATTCCTGTAATTTTAAGACGTTTGTAATCTAATGTACGTCTGTCTCTATCTGTCAACAGTGCTAATTTGCTAACATTTTTGACAAGTTGAACATTGATTTCGAGAGTTATTTTTTTTTTAAGAACGACAATTAGCCTTCAGGCTTGTCAACACAACGAAACATGATTTTCAGTAGGTATCTGACAACTTGGACTGATGCACTGCCAGAAAATCTTATAGGGATTAAAATCACAGATGGGCATTTTGGTATACTATTACTAATACTGCCAAATTAGGCAGTTAGTTGATAATTTTTTTGATCTCATTAATTCTCCACTATGTCAGGCATACTGGATCTGTAATTTCTGTAATTGTTTAAAAAACCTATTAATTTATTTCAAAGCATTTTAAATAAAGAATGAGTTATTTAGATTGTATATTATATATAATCTTTTATAGGTATCCATTTATTTATCTATACTAATATATAAAGCTGAAGAGTTTGTTTGTTTGTTTGAACGCGCTAATCTCAGTAACTACTGGTCCGATTTAAAAAAATATTTTTGCATTGTGTAGCTCATCAATCCCGGAAGGCTTTAACCTATATAAATAACGTTACGCTGCGACCAATAGGAGCGGAACATAACTAACTCCACGCTATCAAAGTCGCTGGCGGCCGCTAGTTTAAAATATTAATACATTATACTATGAAATAATCAAATAGATATTTTTAAACAATTACAGAAATCACAGATCCGGTTTATGCTTTTTGTTTGTTTTTGTTTATACACAGGCATATAAAAGACACTATCAACGAGTATAAAGTTAATCTTTACTAATATATAAAGGTGAAGAATTTGTTTGTTTGCTAATCTCACGAACTACTGGTCCAATTTGAAAAATTATGTTTGCGTTCAATGGCCTATAAATCTAGGAAGGCTTGAGGCTTTATATCATCACGCTGTGATCAATAGCAGCGGAGCCCATAAAAAACAAATAATATATGTATCTTTATCCAAATAAATTAAAAGTATTTCATTTTGAACAAAATTGTCCTTGACATCATTTAATTTTGATTAACATCTTATAAGTTACTACAATTTTAAAATAACTCTTATGAGGTTAAAATAAAATGTTCAAATGACTAACTCCACGCGAACGAAGTCGCGATCGGCCGCTAGTGAATAATAAGAGCAAACAAAACAACAATTTTCAATTGATATTGTTATGGTCAATATAGTCTCAGTCTTATTTAGAAATACAAGTGTTTTCTTACGACCCAAACGATACCGCACCACGTCGGTGTTGCCTGGAGGGTTGGAGGTACATTAAGTACACCCACAGTTTTCCAGCTATGTTTCTGTCCCATGTAATTAGGAGAGAGGCTATTACCATCAAGTGGACACAAACGCTAGGGCTGCTACTGAGAAATTGCAGATGAAAAATCCAATAACATTTAACGCGAGTTGGGAATCGAACTCAGCATCATCTTGTTCAGGAGTACCAACAACGTAGAATCACACAATGCGCATAGGTGTTTTTTATTTGCCTATACTGTCCCACTGTTGGGCAAGGGCCTCTAACAAACGCTTTCAGGAATTATTTTACCGCGTTACGCAAAATTAGCCCTCATTAATTTCTTTCTGGACTGGCCTCGATGGCGCGGCGCGGAGCCGGCTTTTGTCAAGCGGTCATCGTACATACGGCTAATGTGACTCGCTCAATCCCATTTGAGCCTGCTTCTTTCTTTTGCTTATGATGATGATATGTTCCAAAACGGATATAATTATCCGTTTTAGAACATATCATCATCATCATCATTATCAACCTTTTATCGTCCCACTGCTGGGCACAGATCTCCTCTCATACTGAGTAGGATTGAGCGTAATCACCACGTTTGCTCAATGCGGGTTGGTGATTTCAAACTTAAAGTCCAGGTTTCCTCAAGATGTTTTCCTTCAACTTCAGTCATTGGTGTCCAAGTTACATTGGTACTTGCCTGACCTAGAATCGAACCCGCGCACTCATACTTGAGAGGTTGGAATATATACATTATACATAATATAGTACTTCGTAGAAATGTGTTTTTCAACCTTTGTCGTCATTTTCATGACTCTTCTAGGATACCTTAGGTTGATCACATATTATCTCGCCACGCGACGTGGCTCTAAATACGAAGAAGTTTAGTTTTTAATGAGTTTGCATGTCAATAAACAAACGTAAATGCAAATTGTTTGCGGCCCGTCGCGTGGCATACTCACTGCTCGCCACCGCTTACCAAACACACCATACAACAGTACCACGGGCATAATTCAGCTAACACGATTAACTCTGTCGGGAGCAGATGCAAACGAGGCTTCAATGTTTGAACTTAATTACGCGATTGCCATGTCAGCAGTCGGTACAACAACTACATGCGGTGTGACGGTGGTGGAAATTTTAGGTGATTAGCTTCTGGTTCGTGACTTCGGGATTGAAGGTTAATTAAGATGGCAAAACAGTCTAGAATGGTGATTTGAAATTTCATTTCAGCTTGTAAATTGTCATACCAAGTGGACCAATTATATTTTCTGTTTTGTGTTCCTATAAATTTTTGTTATGCACTCTAACACCTAATTATAATGATAGCGAGGTGTACATTATTATTAGTCCAATAAGTTTTTGAAGGATTAAAAATAGGAAGAAGTGCCCAAGCGATTCGTCGTGTTCCGGCATGATGTCTGGTTGGTGAAGCCGTACGGAGGACGGGTCTGGGCAATTGTCTTGCGATGCGTGCCGGGTACGATGCACCAAATGTTGTTGTGTCGGGTGTTTGGTCGTGGATCAATCCCAGATCAATCTCCCTCTGGCGCAGCATCGTTGGTTGTGCTGTTGGGTTTAATATTGTATCACCTTGCTCAACTGCCGTATTCCTTCCTATTCACTAGGGTTTTTTTAAAGTGAATAGGCTTAATAAACTAGCGCGCTTTATAGCAGAAATCCGAGGCCATGTGCATTCATGGTCCTCGGAATGCGCCACCGTTGGGTTCCCACATAACGGTAGGAGAGGTTCACATCGGCGTCGGATCAACGATGTAGTACCTGGGACTCGTCCTCGACAGCCGGTGGAACTTCGAGGAGCACCCAGACTGGAACCACATGGTCTCCGCTGAGGCAGCGAGCCTCCTTGCTGGATTGCCACCATGGCATCTGGAGGACAAAGCCCTCGCCTACATCTGGGAGTGGCGAGAGGAGGCTAAACTCCGCTGCCGCGAGAAATCGCGGTACTGCGGACAGAGCTCCGGCGGGATCTCATGACGACATGGTGGAGTGCGATTGACGCAACCCAGTGCTGGGCACGCCACAATAGCGGCGGTAAGTTCCCTCTTTGAGGAGTGGCTAGAATGGCGGCACGGCGCCCTCACCTTCTGCCTGACGCAGGTGCTCATCGGACACGGTTGTTTCGGGAGGTTCCTGTTCCGTATAAGACGGGAGGAAACGCCAAAGTGTCACCATTGTGTGGATCACCCTGAGGACACGGTGGAGGTCTGACCGGCTTGGGTAAAGCACTGCCGTGTCCTCGTAGCGGCGATCGGCGGCGATCTCTCGCGTCCGTTCTTGGTCCAGGCTATGGTCCGGAGCGAGAGTGCATGGCAGGCCGTCACCTCCTTCTGCGAAACAGTGTTGCTGGCAAAGGAGAAGGCGGAGCGCGTGAGGCAACGGAAATCCCAGCAAGACCGATGCCTCATGGGTCAGGGTTGCCGGTTGGTTAAACAAGAAACCGTGGCCCTGGCCGTCGCACTGGCAAGTGAAAAAACACGGGTGGGTTTTAGTCAGTAACAGTCTTACAGGCCCTTCCGCTTCGCTCAGAGCGGGAGAAGTCATTTGATGATTTCCCATATCTACAAAAAAAAAAGGAGTCAGGTGACATTTTGCAGCACCATCCCAAGTGTGGCTGCAGTACTCCACACACAAACGGATCTGTGCTTTGTATAAGATTAGAAGCTGCCTTGGTGTGAAGTACCGTCGGACCCGTGCGATAGTGCCAAGTTTCCTGGCAGCCACCTTGGCCTTGGATCCAATGAACCGCCCAAAGTTTAGGTTCGAGGAAATCTCAACTCCCAAAAGATGAAGGCGGTCGGTGCACTCCAAGGATACATTCCGAAATGTAGGAGCTCGGGTCCAATGTCGGCTACAAGTCATAGATAATTCAACCAGATGAGATAATTTTTATATTTATATGTTTAGTTAATTTTTACATAATCTGCAATATATACGTTCCAAGTCAGTTGTCAAAAATCAGGAAATCAGAACAGAGTATTATTTAAAAAAAATGAAAGATTTTCATGTTACTTAATACTCGGTGGTTTAATATTACGGTTTCGTTACCTAGACACACAAAGCTTAAAAGAAGAAGAGAAAACAAAAGAAAAGAGCCACAATAAAAGACAGTATTACACTCATTTCGAACCATCTCAGAATATTGGTTCTATTAAAACACAAAGGTTTCGTGAAGAGGTCGATTGAGGTAGTTCCGAAGGTGCGATTGAGACTAGAACTTTAGAATAAGTACTGCTGAAGTTGGTTACTGAAGATTTTCTTTATAGGTGTCTACATAGCTTCGTCTTAGGAAATTGGTTTCATTTATTCTATCTACAGTGTTTAGTAGTTTAGTAAGTTGCAAATGGTCTTACATGAATTTTCTAGAAACGCATTTTTGAAAATGAAGATGGCGGATGATTGTTGCTTCTGCGACGGCCGTTGCAAGAGTGAAAAATTTTGACAGCTGATTTTTCACGCGGCGCCTATTGACACACCGTTATGTCAATGTCACAACTGTCAAGTGACGTTCACGTTAAGCCGTCACTTATGGCGGTGACATGCAGTGATGAAAAATAGTAATTTATCAAACTGTTACACAACAGAGTAGTTAACACTCGAGTGTTTTAACTACGTCTTAAAAACAATAATAATGTCTTTCAGGGACTTGTAATTGGTGATTAGGTTATAAAACTTTTTATGATTAACCTTCTTCAGAAATTAGTATTTGTAAAGATGTTATTTTCAAACTGGTTTAAAGCTACATGCCTACTGTTGACGAAATGTACGTATGTCTAGCAAAAACTTTTTCATGGCCTCAAACCAAATTAATTCCATTTCACGACACTTTCAAATAGGGAAGGAAACCGTTAAATATTTTCATCACGATGTTTTCCTTCACCGTTTTGAGAGCAGTGCTGATGAAATAATTTCATCAGAATAATTTCATAGAACATCTGACGATCTTCTGATCGTCTGATGTTCTAGAGTCAAAAAACTTCGAAGACACGCTACATCTAAGAACCCGCACTGGGTCCGCATGGTAGATTACATGTGGGGACATTATAGGCTTAAGAGGATTTCACTAATTCCACATAGAAAAGGAAAGACCCTCTAACTAGACTGGTGCTTTGTCTGGCGGGCAACTAGATACCCCTACAATATCATAAAATAACTTAGTTTAGTTTTAAATCAAAAACTTTTCAACAGCTGAACTTCATTAAACTGTGTGCATTCGAAAGCGGAAGTACCTTTTTACATTTTATTGTCCAAACACAACTGTATCTGCTGACAGCTGGCAGTTGTGCAATTTATTTTATTTGATCCAATACTGAACATTTCAGTTTAATATAAATCTTGTTTCGTAGCCCCTCAATAGAATTTGAATGAAATATTCGAATTTTATATTGAATCCTAAAAATATCTACGAAAAGGGACAAAGGAAATGATAAATGGTGGCTAGATTGCAAAAGTGTGAAGTTTTAAGTAAATATTGTGTTTGTTTTACTTTTTATAAATTGTAGTTGTTAAAGAGATAATTTGTATATTTATTAAGAAGCACCAACATGTTCTGTGTATAAAATAGACACAGCCATACCTTTGCTGCCTTTGAGGATTTTGATAAGCTAAATTTTAACGGAACGGTACTCGAAACGACGGAAAAAGTCAAAAATAAATTTAACCCTTAGCTGGTTTCGCTAAAATTAGTAACGTTATTGGTATCGGGGGTGAAACATGACCCCACTAAAAAAATATAAAAAAATAAAATGAAAAAACATTTTTTTTATAATTTTTTGTTTTATTTATAGAAATACAACTTTGAATCTAGAGATCAATCAGTTTTTAAGGTATATTACAATCATAAATCACATTTTTTTTACTTATTTAAAATATTTTAAATTTTTTGTACTTAGTTAGGCACTTGTTACTTTAGGAACTATTTATTATATAAAAACGTAAACATAACTTAAATTTCTTTTTTCTCATAGTTTTCTTATATAATCTTAATAACAAAAATTAGGAACTTCTTTTAAAATAAAAAAAAAATAAAAAACTGACAACGCAAATCAAAAGTCTAAAAACTACTCCTAAAATTCTAACATTTGGTACAAGTGATTGCTTTGGCAGTATGCTCTTTACATATAAAGAGTAAGCACTTGCTACACTTTTTGGTACACTTTACGTCTTTTTTGCGATCACATAAGTAGCACCTACCTCTCTTTCGATATTTTCCTAAAATAACAAAAAAACCGTTACATGCGCGCGCAAAAAAAAACAGCACTTTTGGTGTCGGGGGTAATTTTTGACCCCAACAGTGTACGTACCTCCGCTTCCAGCAATGGTAGAGCGACGTGCGTCCGTCACCCGCCGCACCCCGCGACGTTGTGAGATTACACCGACGCGCAAGAGTATACGTTTTTAAACAGGAAAGATATCTTTGAAAATGTGTGCGCCTGGGGTAATTATTGACCCCCGAAACCAGCTAAGGGTTAAGCAAAACCGAACCATGAGCACGGGCAGGCGATGTAATGCAATGGTGTAGCTTGGATTAACAAAAAAAACAAGAAACAAAATCTAGGTAGCAATACTGTTGCCTGTGTCAGAAGATGTTTCCTAATCTTCCATAGGTCCAATGTGGTTTTGTTTTATATACAATAACTTGGACACCGTAGCCCAAAAATGGGACAGTATAAGTCAACAAAAACAAAAAGAAATCCTGGGCTTATATCAGCATTCTAGAAAGACGACCAGGTATTTTCCCTGCTGCTTTTAAATGAAGTTTTATAGCACCTATGTGAGCTACTAAAGGTCGTTATTGATAAAAAAACTGCGGCAAAGTCAAAATTTGTAGGAGTTTGCAAGAAATATGGCTCAGAGTAACTGTACTTTCATTATAGTTAACATAAGCCCAACTACACATGTATACGTTTTCCTTGCGGCGGTGGGATACCTATGTTTTTTCGAGTACTGAATGGTTAACTGCTTGGCAACAATAGTTCAAAATCCAAGAATGTCTTTTTTTGACGTTTAAATAGAGCTCTGTTGAATTTTCAACACTCGGCTCAACGCCGAGAATTGATAATGCAGTGTGCGATAAAATCCCGTCGCGATATTCGTCCGTGCGTAAGATACTAATGGCTGAAGAGAGGCTTTCTGCCAAAAAATAAGCAGTCAATTTACTAACATTATTCCAACTACAGTCCCCATTCCAACTTAATACAATTTGATCCATAAACATAAACACATTTACTCGGTACAGTCATGACAATTACGATTACGCGTCCCGAAGCGAGTGTACGTCATAAAACGCTTATACAAATACACTCGCGTACAGAAGTGCTCGCGCCTTGAACGCTTTATTCCTTTGTAAGAAAACTGCAATAAAGTTGAAGCGTGGAACGTTTTGACGTTTTATAACGACGACACGACGTCGTTTTCTGCAGTGTATCGTTTATGAAATATAAAGCCATTATGCATGATGGCTTCATTTTTTGGAAGAACGTTGTTTATGTTTCTTTTTAACAAAATATGAGCTACAGTATATTCTTTATAGGTTATTGTGACTTGAACATTCCTTTAACTTATAGAAGCTATATACATAGAATAGAATATCTACTCTTTATTATGTACACCATATAAATAACCATCATGTAGCTATTTGATTATAATGTTAGTAAGCATTTGGTTTTTTTTTTTAAATAACAGAAAACGCTGTTTTTTATGCTAAAACGGATGTAAAAAGGGCCTGAGCATAATATCCACTTGTTTTTATCACTGTCCTAAATGTAACTAATTATCTATAGTCTTCTTGTATGTATTTCCGTTGATGACATATTTATTTTGTACGTATAATTTCAAGTGTATTTTTGTATACATAATTAATAGTTACACCAACAAGAGTCCCATTTTATATACAGTAAAATCAATCTCCATTCCTTGCCTGCAGAAAGCGATAATCCCATTGATGTATTTTTATGTTATGTGTTTTTGTGCTATATAATAAGGTATATACAGTATGTTAAGAAAACTCTGTCCGACCCGTGAAGGTGTTGTTAGGTATCGATAACTGATTCTACTAATGGATACAAAACCGGGCTAAACTTAAAAAAAAAATCCCCCCCTATGATGATTACGTAAAATTTTATATTATATTTGGTCATCTGTTTACCTAACCTTTATTATCCTTATGGGTCGGACAGGGTTTTCTTAATATACTGTATAAATATAATATTACAATACAAAGTCACCTGAATTTTAGCTACAGCCCACGAGTTTCTTGTCACATCAGCTACTTATCTCACAATTTATCTAACTACATATTTAATGATATATTTTTAAATCTTTTAATATAAAAATACTTATAAAACATTTTTATTATTATTATGGTTATACAAGCAGACAAGTTTACTAGGATAATTTAGATAATTTTACCTACATTTTTGTTAGACATTTTATGGCGGTTAGTTGTTTGGAATAAACTGTAAGGCTTTGATCACAAAATTTGGGTTCACAAGTACACAACAATGTATTTTCCTTATTATAAATCCACCTTTGAAGTAAGTCGCTATTGATATTTTACCTATATTCTAAAAAAAATCTCCTAATTGTCTCTTTTTATTTTAAACCACGCCCACGCTGGCAATTAAATCTATATTGCCGGTACGTTTACAAAAATACAGGATGTATCTGACATCGTAACGCAAACTTCGCGAAAAGGCTAGACCACATGCCACTAATAAAATTATGATAATCATTTATGTCGTTAATGAACGGTTACAGAATTCACAGTGTTTAAAAAAGTGTCGGCTCGACTTTTGAACGTTGCAACCGTGCCGCCGTACGGATTTGTAGGTATGATGTTGATCCCTGATGTGAACTCTATTAAATCAGCTGATAAGATAGTTTTTCGAGTTTTGTTCACATTGCGCTTTTTTGTGTAATTAGCGAATTGATTAATTTTTATTTTAAAATCTTATTGGGTTATAAAAATATAGCAATTATGAACGGTCTAAAGTAAAAAAAAACTGCATGTATTTTTTTTATCATGAAAAAGCCGACGAATAATTCCACGACTGGGGGGTTCAGATTCATGTACTGGATCCATGGTACTCGTTTATGCGTCGATGTCAGATACACCCTTTATGGACTCGCAAACTGCTGACAGTTCAGTTTGATGGAGCTAGACCCGGAACAACTATCTGTGGGATACAAGTTGTATTTGTTCCATGCAACGCAACATCGATCACTCAGCGACTGTGTAAAATGTGTCGTTTTGACCTGTTCTTTAAGTATTACCTAGGTTTTTTTTTATATAAATTATAAACTAGTGCTTGACCGCAATCCCGCCTGATGGTAAGCAGTGATGCAATCGTTGATGGTAAAGCGCGCTAGTTTATTAAGAGCCTAATCACTCTAGCCTTGAAGACACTCAAATTGCAGTCCAACGGTAACACCACCGATGGCAAATTGTTCCAGTCCCTTGATGTACGCGGTATAAACGATAAGGCGAAACGCTTCGCTCGGATCGTTGTGGTGTCAAAAATGTAAAGGTGGAAAATCGCCGTACGACGGGTCGTCCGATGATGGAACGGAGAAGGGGGAATTTAATCATGCAATTCCCTCGCACACTGTCCAAAATGCATCCCATAGAACACCGACAGGCTGGCTACTCTTCGCCTATACTCCAGGCCTTGGAGACCGTTTTGAGGTAAATCTGGGTCGTCAATTAGCCTCTCCACTGAAAAATGTAATAATTATCTGACCTGAAGCGGAGAAATTTCAACAATGTGGTTTACCCAGACAGTGCGTTGAAAACTCGTGTGACGTCACTGCACGCTACACTTTTTAGCGTGTAGTGATGTCACCAGCCACCACTCCTGATCTTTGATGTCTTTTATATTTGTCAATTTTTATTGATTTGATAAAACAAAATATATGTATCCAATATTTCTCTATAATCTGAATGACGGACTAAATAGGATCAAGTTTTTTTTACCCAGGAAACATCCCTATTCCAGGCATTCCGGAAGAGATCGCAGAAAGGTATAAGGTATCGCCTATTGTATGTTTTGTTGTGATAATTGTATACATTTTTGTTATATATGTCAGAAATGGTATGCTTGTCTCTTTTTATCATAAGGCACATTTCAATTACTGTGGGCGCATTATAGGTAGTTAAAGCTCAATAGTAGCTCGGTTTGCAGTTTAAATAAGAATATAGTTTATGAACGAGTCAGTCACACTAACAAATCATACATTGTGAGTACATCGCTGTGGAAATGCCTTTACGCACCATACCCCGAGGGGCGTGTGTGGGACTCGCCCAGCCGTAGCCGGGAATACCCACTAAAACCACAGCGGCACAACGACATCGTCTGAGTGGCGGGGTCTTGGGAAATAGTAGAGCCTGCGCTACCAATCCCCCGCCGGCGATTCCCGCCAAAAGGCAGGCCCACAGTGGTCCCCCCATACGGAAGGGCCTGGCTGGGTACGTCTTCTTGTGCGAGAAGACGCAGCAGCCAAGGGTTTTATAGCGAGGTGTCCTTCCTCTTAGCCCCACTTGTTTCCACGTATGCAAACGGGGCCCCCAGCTCCTCTCAATGAGGAGACCGGGTTGCCCAACGGTGACCCGGAGTTTGGGTCACGTCAGCCACATGGAGTGGTGGCTAACCCGCCGCACGTGTGACCGCAGAAGCGGTCCCCACTTCTGGTTTTGGTCCGGTAAACCGGTAAACCGTTCCCCTATCCGCCACCTGGGGACGCGTCCGATGGCAGACCAGAAACTGCACACGGAGGTCCCACGATCACTATGAACTCTGGCTAGACTATGTCGAGCGCCACGAATTACGCTGGCATTTAGAATCGTCAAACGCATGCATAGAGAGAATAGCCTCTTAATAAATTAGCGCGCTTTACCATCAACGATCGCATCACTGCTTACCATCAGGCGGGATTGCGGTCAAGCGCTAGTTTATAAAATTTATATGGTAGACACGGTTAGCGTAGTGTCTGAGCGATCGACTGTTGCGCTAAGTGTCGCGATTGTCGCTAAGTGGTCGGGGCGGATTCCCGCACAAATAAATATTTGTATATCCTACTAGTAGTTGTTCCAGATGTGGCTGTCTGGCTATTTGTTTGTGTGAGTTTAAACGTTTGTAAGCACAGTTACGACAATGGAGTAATTCCAAGACCCCGCGCTTAGAAACACTCCATTGTCGTAACACCTTTAAAAAATATAATAGATATAATTATAATATTTTAAATATGTCAAATCATCCATAATGATTCTTTAGATATCTGACTATTGAAAAATCAGCACTTAATTTTATTGATTGCAATTTAAGTGTCTTCAAAGGCTAAATGAATAGGCTTTTAATAAACCAGCGTGATTTACCATCAACGATTACATCACTGCTTACCATCAGGCGGGATCGCGGTCAAGTTTATAACATTCTAAAACATTGAAAAAAATAAAAATAAAACAAAATCACTTCCGCACTCATCTATACAATTGGTATGTCTATACAGATGTTTTCCTATAATAAAACAGGAATGAAATAAGAATTTGACGCGTTACTGGAATCACTGGATCGAGTGAGACCTCTTTATGGACTCATAAAAGATGAGTACCTTCTTTTAGCGCCTTTCAGATTATATCAACATGTAGAAATAAAGAGATGCTGAGTCAGAATAGGATTGTGTGTATAAATGGAAAATTGGTTTCAAGGGGCTTGTGGATAAAAATGATAACATTCCCACGAATCGATCGAAGGTTAAGCTAAACTAGCCGCGGCCGGTTCGATGATGGGTGATCATCCATGAATTAGCATGCTAAGCATGTTAAGCCATTGGTCTCGGATATGGTCCGTAGCTTTTAGGCAGTTGTTGCCTGCAGTCAAAGGTTGTCTAAATCAAATAAAAAAAAATGATTTTAAAGAATATCAAAATAAAAAGTTAAAAATAATTTTTAAAAAAGCGAGAGTCGCTTAATATACAAAAATTATGGCACAAAGCGCCTCACGGCTTTTTTAAAATTATTTTCAACTTTTTAGTTCGATATTCTTTTTAAAAAAAATTAAACGCACGAATGAACGTATTGAAAACGGGGGGACATTTTACAGTAATGAGCCGCTCACTCGTAGTCCAAAGAGTTAGAGACGGACTAACAAACAAACAAGCAAGCAAACATACAAGTGAACCTAATAAAAAGCAGGTAATGAAGTCTGATAACTAGTCTATCAAATGGGTATTCAGTTATCAAGCAAATGGGTTGTGGAGATATACAATTGTAAAGAAAACCCTGTCCGATCCGTGAAGGCATTGTTAGGTATCGATAACTGATTCTACTAATGGATACAAAGCCGGGCTAAACTTAAAAAAAATCCCCCTAAAAATAAATTGTATTTCGCAAAAGAGGTAACTTAATACATGTGCGGTAGGCAACCCTTCCACGGGCGACGTAGGGCAGGGCACGCGGCTCGTGGTCACATCGCTGATAATAATACAGTCCAAATGGTGTTGTCACTTTTTTAAAATTAACACATTTCGGGGAAGTTGGAGTTAATTCGCGGAAAAAAAAAGATTATTTAAAAATTCATAAGTATTGTTACTATGATGATTACGTAATAGTCGTTTATGAAACTGTTACATAATGAGGGATATTATGCACGAGTGTGAGTTTAAAAACGAGCGAAGCGAGTTTTTTAATAGTATCACACGAGTGTGTAATACCTAATTATGTACAGTTTCATACACTACTTTATCTAATCTCATACATTGTATTGAATATATGAAGTAGCACTTTTATTATTTTTTTCTATGTTAAAAAATCTTGATAAAATTTATCGTATAATTTTCTTGACTTAATTGGTAGTAAATTAAGACTGACTGCTGTCGCAGCCTCAAAAATATCTGGCGGCGTCAAATTTTCTTCATTGTCACTTAACATTTTAAGAAATAATAATAATCAATTATGTGTCCAGCGAAACACAACAACGACTTGCAATACAAAGAAACGTATTTGGCGCCAAAATTCTGCACCCTGCATCACCGCGCACGCGCCAAAGCGCACGCAGCCACATATAAAAAATGAAATATTGCTGTCTATGGTTTGTAATCTGTACGATAAAGAAAAAAAAATTTATTATAACATTATTTTGTAGGAGAAATAATGTTATAATTTAATTTTCTTTCGATATACTATGGGTAAAGTACGTCAATATAAACTCCTTTATAGTTTTATATTTTTAATTTTTTGATATGAGAGTAGACAAAATTTTATATTATATTTGGTCAAGTGTTTACCTAACCTTTATTATCCTTATGGGTCGGACAGGGTTTTCTTTACATATTGTATAACGCTCCATTTAAAATATTTATACTCAATTGTATGCATTTGAAAACTACACATACTATTAATTAGACTATAATGTTCCCACTAATAGGACACAGTCCTCTTCTCCGTAAGAGGGAGTGGAGAAATGTCTTGGAAGTTTTGCTTCTAAGATATGTCGGTTTCCTCACGATGTTATCCTTCACCGTTTTGAGAGCAGTGGTGATTAATTTACACAATGTAAAGTGCCTGACAGGGTTCGAACTCATGATCTACAACTTGTAAATCGTAGGCGATACCACTAGGCCATCGCTGTTCCCGTTTGAAAACGATAAGCGGATTTTGTCAGTTTCACGGGATTCTGTGTGGCAAATGCCAGTACTGTGGTATTACATATTTCAGAAAGTAAATACTAGGTACAATCACAACATTATGTTGGAAGAGAGTGTAGCGGTACCTACAAACGCCACAAAATGAACGACGCGTTATACTGACGTCACACGAATTCTACACCTCGCAATCAGAGTTTACCGTGCAATTAGCATACATACAACTTGCCAATTTCAAGCATTGGGCAAGTGGCCCACCAGACATAACACCCGTCTGGTTGAAGGATCCTCCCTTTTCTACGGAGGATGAGTGAACTTTACTCCCTGTTCCTCATGCCTCCACAAGAGCCAATTCTTTGCCTTGTATAGATATACAGTTTACCGTGCCATCTGCTGAGCATGTACCTATGTACGTCAGTACTACTGTCTACAAGCTGTAATGCCGTTATCCAATCAAATCAAATCATATTTCGAATCTTGAACGAGAAGGTATCCAATAAAATCATTTTTCGAATCATGGTTTATCGAAAGTTCGAAGGCGAAAGTTTCCAGTGTTAAGATAACCAAGTCTACTTAAAATGTAAGTTATAAGTACAAAAACACCAGTTTGTGTAAAATAACACAAACCTTTCATTTTGTTTTAATAACCTTTGCATAAAGTAACGGGTAAAAAAGATAGCAAATAGGTCAGGTACAAATAAAACAAGCTTACTGATTAAAACTATTTAAAACCATAACAGATTAAATGCATCTTTTGACGTCAATCCAAAACGAACGCGCAAGTCTTTACACCAAAAAACGCAATGATTCAGCACTCAGTAAAAGCAAAAATTCAACGGAAGCTGTGGAAATGGCATGACATGTGCAAATACTACGTTTTCCAAACGCCGTTCAAATGTCGGACTAAAATCCTATTGTTACCACCGAACTGGCTTGCCCTAGAGTTTGCACAGGAGTGTCTGTCTGACACTCTTAATTAGTGTTAATGACTGCTATATTGTTATTCCATTTGCGTATATGATGATGTATATTATATGAGAGCATTATGGTAATATCAAAATCGAAAAGTAATTTATTCATAATAGGCTGAGAATCATTTTTTTTTTAATAATTATCTAAAAAAACTAGTGCTTGGCTGCAATTCCGCCTGATGGTAAGCAGTGATGCAATCGTTGATGGTAAAGCGCACTAGATTATTAAGCCTATTCACTAAAAAAAAAAAACAAACAGAATGAAGAGGAAGGAAGGTGGCAAATGAGTGAGGTGATGCAATGTTAAACCCAACGATACTGCGCCAGAGGAAGATTGATATGGAGACCCTTCACGACTAAACTCCCCACACAACAACAATTGGCGCATTGCACCCGGCGCACATCGCAACACAACTGCTCAGACCCGTCCTCCGTACGACTTCACCAGACATCATGCCGGAACACGACGAATCGCTTGGCAGGAAGCCTTTGCCTGGTGGGTGGTAACTTTTGCCGGCAGCCGATGTTATGGCCTACCACCGATCACTTTTATAGCGTCAGTCCCCTATAACGCCCACCCCTTTTATACAATAATATATATATGAGAGCAGTCGTGGCCCAGTGGCATCGGCCTCTACTTACGTCATGTATTCGAATCCAAGCAGTGGTTTTACTGTGAGTAAAAAAACATCCATCAAGTGGGTCTAAAGATGAACATGGATAAGACGAAAATCATGTCGAACTCTCATGTCGCACCCTCTCCAAATTCTAGTTAGTTGCTCTGCATTCGAAGTTGTTGACAAGTATATATACCTGGGACAAACAGTCCAACTAGGTAGGTCTAACTTCGAGAAAGAGGTGTCTCGTCATATCCAGCTCGGCTTGGCAGCGTTCGGGATACCACAGTGTCTCAAGACTAAAGTCTTTGACCAGTGTGTATTACCACTGATGACTTACGGAACTGAAACGTGGTCGCTCACAATGGGCCTCGTACGAAGACTCGGAGTCACACAAAGGGCAATAGAAAGAGCTATGCTCGGAGTTTCTCTACGTGATCGAATCAGAAATGAGGAGATCCGCAGAAGAACCAAAGTCACCGACATAGCTCTGCGAGTCGCTAAACTTAAGTGGCAGTGGGCAGGGCAGTGGCATTCCTCGTAGAACCGATGGCCGATGGGGCAGTATGGTTCTGGAGTGGCGGCCACGTACTGGAAGACGCAGCGTAGGGAGGCCCCCAACAAGGTGGACCGATGACTTAGTAAAGGTCGCGGGAAGCCGATGGATGCGGGCAGCACAAGACCGGTCAGCGTGGCAAGCCTTGGGAGAAGCCTTTGTCCAGCAGTGGACATCCATAGGCTGAAGAAGAAGAAGAAAAAACATCACAACTGGTCTCAAAAAAATTCAAAACATCTGACTGTTTTTATCAACCGGCTCTGGGTAAATTATGGGTAATAAATGGCGGTCGATGAAAGGAGATCGGTGTCCCACAAGTGGGATGATTGTAGGCCGTCATCCGGTAATGTACTACATCCAGGCAGATTTATTATTTAGCCAATGATACCCCATATCAATTATCATTATTTGCCTAGTCTTTTCACGACATTGTGGGGTCGGCATTCAGTGTAACCAGATTCAGCCGAATCCCATTATTATTATTAATAAATTATAAACTAGGTCTTGACCGCAATCCTGCCTGATAGTAAACAGTGTTGCAATCGTTGATCCTAAAGCGCGCTAGTTTATTAAGAGCCTATTCACTCTAGCTTTGAAGACACTCAAATTGTAGTCTGACGGAAACACGGCAGCTGGCAAATTGTTCCAGTCCTTCGATGTACGCGGTATAAATGAGGAAGAAAAACCCTGCGTCAATATGCCAAGATAATATAGCCATTTCTAACAATACTATATCTGAAGAAAAGTTAAGGCAAAATAAAGTCAAGAAGCATTTTATCTACAAAAAAGGATAGATAAACGCCACCGACTCGATTAAAAACGCAACAGAATCCAAGCAAGAAAACGAACCGTAAACTGGTACACACTGAAATTGAATAAGGCGTTAACTTGAAGAATTTACAAGGAAATGAAAGCTATTTCCTCGATCTAGCGTATCTAGTTAGTTCCACTCCACCCCGAAATGACTCGTTTAAAAACAGTTTAAAATTTTGCAATTTCGCCTGCCTTTTCGCTGACAGTTATTAGTCTCAGGTTTATTAAAAGGTATTTAAGAGTGTATTTCGTGAAGAGAATTGGAAACGACATTGCTATTAGTGTGTTAGGAAACATAGTTATAGAGTGAAGAGATTTTATAAAGAAGTCAGCCAAATCGTTGTGCAGTTCTTCTTTTGAAGATATTTGTGATTCCGTGTTCAATATGGATTGTTCAAAATCCATAATGTTCCAGTATCAGAATATTAGTATTTTTACATAACTACAATGAATAATATGTTATATCCACACAGGTTTTGAACCAAGATAGAGGTTGCTGAAAAAAAATTGCAATAGTGGGAGAGAAGTGAAACTGAAATCAATAAAAACATAGAATACACAAAATGTAAGTAACAAAAAACGATCAGTGTTTTGATTTCATATTCCCTCGATATATGGATTGTAAAACAAAATGTTTGCTTATAGATGTATCTAATTGTTATGTGCATTAACAATCATTGTGTCGGTTCGGTGACGCTCATGCGAATTCAATGCTTACCCCCATACAACCAACAAGTGTTCCCTTCTAAAATACACTTAGGTGCGCAGCTTCATTGACATTGGACGACTTATGTCAAGGGGCTTTGCATTATATGTTTTCAAAGGTAGTTTCTATAATGTTCTAGAAGTTTCAACTTGTTATAATTGGCCGGGTGGGAACGAGAAGCGTTTCCGACAGAAGCGCGTAGAGTGTGGCTGAAGTAGTTATAAATAGGATCACGTAATAAATATGTTTAAATATGAAATGAGAGTTTTTTGCACTGGCCACCTCATTCTCTTCTTCATTATCTGCTTCGAATTTATAGTGCGTTTCATCTAATAGTTCCTTTGCCGTCATGTTGGCACTAATGCAACTTAGTGTGAGAGAGAGAGAGACGCAGAGTGCGTCCATCTTGTATTCGATAGTGACAAAAAATTAATGCCAACATGACGGCAAAGGAACTATTAGATGAAACGCACTATAGTGGTTCATTCAATTTTAATTATCAGATTATTATAAAATACAAGTTACACTGTGGTACCAGCGTTTCAAAAATAGAATAAAATATTGTTTATTGGTGCTGTAGGTCGATAAAAAAAAAATGGTGAGAAAATGTTTATTTGTCTACAACTTTGGGCGGTTCATTGAGTCCAAGGCCAAGGGGGCTGCCAGAAAACTTGGCGTTATCGCAAAGGTCTGGCAGTACTTCACACCAGGGCAGCTTCTAATGTTGTACAAAGCACAAGTCCGTTCGTGTGTGGAGTACTGCAGCCACATTTGGGCTGGTGCTGCTAAGTGTCACCTGGCCACTTTGGATTCAGTGGAGAGGCGTGCGAAGAGGCTGATTGGTGACCTTGATTTAACTCGAGTTGGTCTGGTTGGTTGGTGGTTGGTCTGGTCGATGGGTCACAGGCGTAGAGTAGCCTTTCGGTGTTCTATAGGATACATTTTGGGGAGTGTGCGAGGGAATTGCTCGATTTAATTACCCCATCTCCGTTCCACCATCGGACGACCCGTCCTACGGCGAGTTTCCACCCTTATGTTGTTAACACCTCTACGATCCGGACAAAGCGTTTCGCCTCCTCCTTTATACCGCGTACATCGAGGGACTGGAACAATCTGCCGGCGACGGTGATTCCGTCGGACTACAATTTGAGTGTCTTCAAGGCTAGAGTGAATAGGCTCTTAAAAAACTAGTGCGCTTTACCATCAACGATTGCGTCACTGCTTACCATCAGGCGGGATTGCGGTCAAGCGCGTGTTTATAAATTAATAATAAAAAAAAACATACCTCTAGACATTACTCTAGACGGAGTCTATGAAGTAAATAAGAAAATAAGTAAAGAGATTATTGTAATATGAATAGTATAAATATAAACCCAACATATGTACAAGAATTATTATCAGAAATACAACGAAATACACAAATATAAATATTATACATACGTATACATACCTACCTGGATTAAGTGAAAAAAGATCAAGAAAAAATTTCTATGGGACTCCATAGAAATAGACTTATTTATATTCAAAATATGAAAAACAAACTGAGATGTGTGTACAACTAAAATACGCGACTGTTTTTAGGGTTCCGTAGCCAAATGGCAAAAAATGGAACTCTTATAGTTTCGTCATGTCTGTCTGTCCGTCTGTCCGTCCGAAACTATAAGAGCTAGACTGTTGATACTTGGTAGGTAGATGTATTCTGTGAACCGCATTAAGATTTTGATGCAAAAATAAAAAAATAATAATAAATATTGGGGGCTCCCCATACATCAGCCAGCCAGCCATTCCCAGCTTCCGTGAGTACCCCATATAATCCATCTTATTATCACAAAGCTAGTTGCCAGTTCTAAGCAACAACATAATTTCATCTTAACGGACCCGGCTTAACTGGGTTTTAAACATAATTTGGTCCTCCCGAGCCGGATACACATAGCTTGTTGTGTTGCTTTTTGTACCTACCACACATGTTCTGTCTTCATATCCTCTTCATCATCAGCAACTCAGCCTATAGCAGTAAACTACTTGCTTCCAGCTAACTTTGTCAGGACATTTTACAGCAGCGGGGCGTAACGCGCGAATCTTGCTGATACCCTGTTTCCGCACCGTCCACCGGCCATTGGTTTTATGAACAACTTAGCCAGCCTTTGCTACTTTACCTTCGATGATGGAGCTCAGTGGCGTCCAAATAAGGTCTAAATTCAGCAATAGACTGTAAACGGCTCAGGGTGCCTACCCTTGCTCAACTTTTATTGACACTTACGTCATGAAGATGGCTGATTTAGCAACACTGGGAATCACTATGTTTTTTATGTCGGTATTTTTTATGTATTTCGGGATCAGCCTGAAGGGCAATTCTCGTGAATTTAAGAATATATTTTACAGTTCAATATTAGTCACAGTCTGTCAAATAATCTTCAAATTTTCCCTACATTTGGACAAGTTTTTTACATCGAACCAGACAAACTCTTGCCGTCAAGCGATTAGTCGTGTTCCAGCATGATGTCTGGTGAAGCTGTATGGAGGACGGGTCTGAAAAATTGTATTGCGATGTGCGCCGGGTGCGATGCGCCATATGTTGTTGTGTCGGGAGTTTGGTCGTGGTGGGTCTTCAGGTCAATCTCCCCCTGGCGTAGCATCATTGGTCGTGTTTTTGGGTTTAAACATTGTATCACCTCGCTCACATATTTATTTAGTTTTGAGTGTGGAATCCGGTTATATCGCACTCTTTAGATTTCCCTCGAGAATATCATTTTTTCCGCGATAAAAAGTACCCTATTTTTTAATCTGGACTTCTAACTTCACGTCTGTAAAATTTCAAAGCAATCAGTTCAGTAGTTGCGGTGTGAAATCGGAACAAACAAACAAAGAAACTCACTTTCCGATTTATAATATTATATAGTAAGGAAGTAAGGATAATAATAAAAAAAACATTTCTTGTCTTCAAGATGGGTACGTGACTAGATTTTTAAAGTTTTATATTACTAGAATTGACCGAGGATCAAGGGAGGTCGAAGTTAAGCCCAGAAAAATTCAACCTCTCCTCATGGTAAACCATGAATGGGCTCTGATATGAACACAAAAGAAGCCTAGAAGTTGCCAGTTCATGGTTGCTCTAAAAGTTGACGACATTTACCTGAGTCCCTATAACATGCTTAGTGTTTTACATAAAACGACTGTCTTATATCACACCCTTTTTTTCTTTTGTTGTGTGGTTGGGAACTCATCAAATGACCTCCCCGGCACTGAGCAGAGCAGAAGGGCGTGTCAGACTTTTACTGGCTAAAACCCACCCGTGTTTCTTCACTTGCCTGTGCGTGTGATCTCCTCATTCCTGATTCGATCGCGCAGTGATACCCCAAGCATAGCCCTCTCCATTGCCCTTTGAGTGACTTTGAGCCTTCTTATAAGGCCCATTGTTAGCGACCACGTCTCAATTCCATGAGTCATCACTGGCAACACACACTGTTCAAATACTTTTGTCTTGAGACACTGCGGTATTTCGGACGAGAAGATTATACGTAGCGTCCTGAAAGCAGCCCAGCCGAGTTGGATTCGACGATTGACCTCTTTCTCGAAGTTGGACCTTCCTAACTGGATAGTTTGTCCCAAGTACACGTAACTGTCAACAACTTCGAGAACAGAGTCTCCTATCTTTAGAGGAGTCGGTACAATATGGGCAATAGACATGACTTTCGTCTTGTCCATGTTCATTTTAAGACCGACTCGCTCGGAGGCTCTACTGAGGTCTTCGAGCGTTTTGCTCAGGTCCTCCGTGGTCTCAGCCATGACTACGATAACATTAGCAAACCGAAGGTGTGTCATGTGCTCGCCATTGATGTTGATGTCCAGTCCTTTCCAATCCAGAACCTTGAAGACATCCTTCAATGCAGCGGTGAACAGTTTCGGGGAGATAACATCTCCCTGTCTGACACTACGCTGTAGAGGTATTGGTTTCGTGGACTGGTCTTGTATTGGGACTGACATGATGGCGTTTTCGTACAAACCCTTCAGCGCCAAATCCAGTTACCTACTGAATAACAAGATACCACTTGGCTAGACTGGTTCTCAAACTTTCCGGCTTTCGACTACTCATAACACCTGTTAAAAATCTTCTAAAGATGGTTAAGGCCGACACAACGAGCGGTCTCGATATGTAATGGATCCACCCATCCACGAACCGAATTCGCGAAGCATAACTTAACCTTCCCTCCTTCCCTCGACGCGTGTAGTCATAAATCACAATTCTACATCGATAAGTCAATCAATCATCACCACAAACTGTAATTACGGCAGAAGCTAGAACGGTGTTGCTAATAAAGTCTCAACCTATGTACATAGTTTAATATTTAATTACCTACCGACATTACAGTGGATGCTGGGATACCGATAAGGTAATTACATAATTAACTGTATTGTACAGCTTATCGTGTGCGATCTGTGTTTATGTGAATTCATCGGAATAGTGTGCGATCATAAATGACTAGCCACGACCCGCATATTCACTCGCATAAGCGTTTTAATCCTATAGCCATATCAAGAATTTATAATATATTTTTAGCGATCAGAAGTGGTGTTTATTAAAAGAAACAAATCAGGAGGTAGCCACTAATGTTCTTGTAATATAAATGTGAATTTCAATTACAACCAAAACTTATAAGTTTAGATAGGAATGAAATAACAATCGCTGAGTACATAATAACATGCAAAACGATAGCAATCAGCTATTAAATAATACGGAAAATATAGGTCTCACAGAGTTTCGGTGATGTTACAGCTTCAAGTGACGACTCAAAAAAGAGAGAGAGGTGCGGGTAAGCCGCGCCTTTTATAGCGAGCTTGAGGTGGGGTTGCCAACAATATATTAATTCTAGTTTTAAACCACTTGGGTGCCAAATATCATTCAATTCCGTTCATTAGTTTGTGCGAAAAAGAGCAACAAACATTCATACTTCCGTTCCTACCTACCTAGACTTACACATACATACCTACTTCCATGGATCTTCACAAACTTTCGCATTTATATTATTAGTATGATAGTAAATAGCAATAATAAATGTAATAGTAAACCGCCTTCGTAGGGAAGCGGTAGCGAACGCGGCCGCTGCGCAAGGAGGCGCGGGTTCGATCTCCGCGCTGTGCAAATATTTGTATTCAGGAATATGAATATTTGCACTGGTCTGGTCGTGCCTCGGAAAGCACGTTAAGCCGTTGGTCCCGGTGGCCATACCATCATCTAATGGCAGTCGATACGGGTTGTTGGAGCCCTCAAAAGTTCAACAATTGGTCTAATTGCAATTCTTCGATATCGCCTTCAGGTTTTGGAGGTCAGACGGCAGTCGCTTCATGGAAAATATCGAAGTTTAGCCAAAACCAGCAGTTAGACTGGTAAAGCAGACCCCAGACTCCAAAGCTTCGGATGCGACTGGGATTAACGCTGAGATAATGATGAGTTGATAGGAAATAGATGATAGCTCGATTTGAAGCATGGAGGATACGACAAGTAGGATAGGAAGTAGAATTAGTAAAATGTACAATGGGAAACTTCACAGGCAATTTGGGTATTAATACCCAATGTAATAAAAGAGCTAAAAAGTTTGCTTCTATTTTTTTTTGTTTGTGATGTTTTCTGAACTAACTATCGGCTAGGTATCTTTCTGTATTTTAATAGCCCAATTCTCGAGAAAAGAATTAAAAATAACGCTAGGGCCCTTAACAGCCGAGCAGAAAAAAAAAGGAAAATAATTAGAAAGGAATGCTAAATGAAAATAGCACGTGGATGCAATGAGATGTGACGGATTGGATCAAGGTATAAGCACGTGCCATCTAATCTCTTCATCACCCTTGGTTCACTGGTAAAGAATGCTTCAGGCATTAAATCCGCCTTTGTACCTATTTGTGTGAAAAGTTTAAATAAATTAATTTCTCGCCCACATATAGAATGGAATATAAAACTTTTATTTTAGACATGGGTCCATAAGTAACAATTTTATTTAATTTATAGTATTAGTAATTTACAGGCACAGACATACGACAATGATGTAGGTACATAATCATTACTCAGCGTGAAGCTGCATCCATATCTGCAACATTGGAGCATAAACATGTAAACAAAGAGTAATTATAACAGTAAAAGTTGTAAGGGATATAAGTACATAATTTCTTGTTAACTTTTTATTAAATTTCTTGTTCTTGCTACAAAGCAGTTTTTCTTTGTTCCGGTTTGAAATTGTGGTGGCACGGTGCCGTGAAACTTGGAACCACATGAAACTTTGAAAGTTTGCTTTTAAAGTCAGCGGCTTTAATAATTTCATTTCACTATCATCTTGAAAGTCGAAATTTACGTAGATACGAGTAGTTATGGGTATATTTAAGCTAAGTTTTGACTTAAGTTCCTGTGTCCCTTAAGTGGGGCAGGGGGCGTCCACAGTTTGCCGCCATCTCGTTAGGTCTTGGGCTTCGCGTTTTATTTAGCCGAAGACCAGAAGTCTTCCAGCAGAAGCAACGAACATAGCGAAGACCTGGAGAATGGATTGATGAAAACCGTTTGTCGCCAGGTCTGCTTAGGGCGGCCAAATATACGCTTACGATTTCAAATAAACCGGCTACAGGCACTTTTGAATTGTCAGAAGGTCGGTCAGTCAGTAAGGTGAAGCTAGTCGCCCATTCCAAAGAGTAGGGACCTATGGAGAAGAACGGGCAAGAAACTCCATGGACTTTTTTTAAATTATCAAGCTATTGATACAAATATTTTATTACATCATTCATTTTGAAATCAATCGTGTGAGAACGATGCAGAAATATATTGTACGCTAAGAGCGTCCATTATGGAAAAACACACAAAAAAACAACAACAAAAAACACTAACCCAACAAATAGATGCTTTACAGTAAGTTCATTGTGCTCACACGTGTGCCATGCAATTATACCATACTAAGAAATGGAATCTACACAATGCAAAGACAGTTTTATCCAAGATTCAGCAGCTCCAACAGTGTTCCCGAATGCTAAGTTTAGCTCCTGTGTAGCGGCACCAGTGCCGAATACCCCTGTCAGCGATGCAATTCCGTAACGTACAATATGCCTGGCTACATAGTGTGTACTGGCTGAGTAAAAATAATAAAAAAAAACTAACAATTACAAATTAAAACTACAAGAGGAAAAATCAAAGAACAATCAGTGTAAGTAACGTATACGTTCAGAATATAGAAAAATACCGGGAATATGGCGAAGACAGTGGTTGCCAACGACCTGGAGTTCATGCGACAGGTTTTTTTGTGACCTTCCACTTCACGTCTCACATCCATATAGCAATACAGTTTTTGAGCTTTACTCTTCCGGTAAGTAAAGCTACGTTTTGAATGAATTGAATTGAATTTTGTCACCCTATAACATAATAAAGACCAGTAAGGGCTGATTCAACCCAACTTATAATAGATATTATAAGTACGCTGGGAGGTCGCGTTAAGAGGAAATGTAGTGTACCTTAATGGTGATGTACTTAAGAAAGGTCAAGTGCGTAGTACTTGGTGACGTACGTCCGCATGACTCGCAGGGTAATTACGTAACACAATAAGATAAGATAAGATTTTAAATTACTTAAACATGTATGTGTACAGTTTACATACATAAAAATGCATAGAAGGTGATAAATAATATTAATTTAAAACTTGTAACACTATCTTTAGCAATGGGTTTCATGACGTTACGTTACGTTCATATTATATTGCGTCATTTATGGCGTTGAGCAGACCACATTCTTCGAATGCAAGCAATGAATTGAATGGCTTGTCTCTAATCATTTGAAGAATCGTTTTCATTTGATCAATAATTTTTATTTGAATTTGAATCATTTTAAAGCTTACTGCATTAAATAGCAATGTAATAATAGTGTGTTGTACAATTAGGGTGCTGAGTGGCAATTCTAGCCATTTCAAAAGCGTCCTAGATTTAATATCAGCCTTTGGAATCGCGGGCACACAGAGCGGGGACTCTGTCTGCCCACTAAGTAACTCCAGGGAAGACGGTGGTGTAGTGGGTCACGTGCTACCTTGCATAGGACGTTTAGGAGAGGCCCTAGTAGGGTCTCCCCTGGGATGTGCCTTACAGGCGTTGCGCGGGGGGGGGGGGGGTGCTTTGGTTCCGGAATTGGTCTTTTAAGAGGAACCGGGGCAACCCCTATGTGCACATGGTGATCACCGGGGTGATTTTAGTGAGGTAAAAATCTCACACTACCCGACCTCATTCCTCAGGGGCTGGGTGCCTTTTGAAGGTTTCCCCCCCGAAAACAAAAAAAAAAAGATCTAATATCAGTCACTCAAAAATACCTCTAAGTTTACATTTTAGACATTTGTTTGTCTCCGAATTGTGACTGTCACAAGATTTGGAATGTTCTTAATTATTCGAATTGGCCTTCTGATCAGTTGCCACTCGAGAAAACATAACAAATGGCAATTTAGCTCGGCTCACTGCTTCCGTAGCTATTTTCTGTTTAAATCTCTGGGAATTAAAAGAAGTTAGGTTTCCAAAGGTATTTTTCACAGTAATGGACGTGGAATTTTAAAGCGCTTTTTACGCTAACGACCCTTCAAGCATTGTTCAGCTATTAGCACTGTTATAAGCGGAAAATCTGGTACTTTAAAACTGAATGACGCCCAGGCTCAAGCTTAATTTTCAGCAGTATTTCTGTTCTTGGGATATTATACATAGACTTTTGATAAATTAGTTGCAGATTTTAATCGTGTTTTTATAATGTTGAAATTATGTCAAGTTGGTATCATTATCCGCCTAGCGAATTTTTTTTTTTTTTGTAATTACAATCTAGTGCTTGATCGCTATTACGCCTGATGGTAAACAGTGAAGCAGTCGTTGGTGGTAAAAGACTATTGTTTATTAAAAACCTCTTTACTTAACAAAACTGAGTGAATTGACAGTGACATCCATGAGGATTTTCCACCCCGGAACAAAAAAAAATGAGTTGGTGCAATGTTAAACCCAACAACACGACAAACGATGCTGCGCCAGAGGGAGACTGATCTGGAGAACTTCCACGACCAAACTCCCGACCAACAACATTTGGTGCATCCTATCCGGTACACATCGCAACACAACTGCTCAGACCCGTCCTTTGTAAGGCTTCACCAGACATCATGCCGGAATACGACGAATCGCTTGGCGGCAAGGCTTTGGTGATTGGTAACTTCTGCCGGCAGCCGACTTTTATTTCAAACATGAGTCAAAAATGTTAGTAACAATTTTACTTAACTTATAGTATTAGCAGGTTACTTACACAAATATAACTCACTGGTATAAATACATCAAGTTAATACTTAGCGTGGAGCTTCATCCACCTCCGCAACATTGGGGAAGTCCACCAATCCGTGAACCCACTGAGATACTGTTGTTGCTACCGTGAACACGTGTCATCAGGGAGGTGCATCTATTATTAACAATAATGCATCTATTCCTAAGTAATATACATACTCACACTTATTTGCTTTCATTCCTTCAAGTCAGAATAAGCATTACATTACAATTCTTAATAGAAAGTGTATCTCTCTATCGTTATACTATAGAGATTCAACTCAAAAACATGTAGGTATCGCCTTTAACCAGAAGAAAGTAACATCATTTTTCTGAAATGGAACATTGAATAAAGTCTTAGTACACTTGGCCATTCAAATAGGCTATTTCCTTTAGGAATACTCTTAACAGTAGGTGCATCGGGGAATACGTTCTGGAAATATGCATGCAGTCTTCAGTTAAAGGGAATTGTACACTTTTAAAGTTGTACCAGTTCAATTCAAAGTTTTTGTTTTAATAATAATATAATTTATTATTAATAATATTTATCATACAATAATCACACATATGCCGCGTGGTGACGGCCTTAGAATACATTTTGTCATCACTCCAATACTTGCCCGGGATGTCGTAGGAGGCGACTAAGAGGCACTTATGCATCTAATATTTGTGCGAGAGTAGGAAAACTCGAAACAAAACCCTCTACCATCCCGTCTGGCCAGCGTGGTAGTAGTAGGCCATTACATTTCATGACAGGCACAACGAATCGATGGCCCCCAGTTCCCGGCGGCCTTGCGAGTTGCAGACGATATCATGGCGGAAACGCAGCAAGGGCTGGAATAAATGCTGGCCAACTTAGCTGGCTCCTCCCAACGCATCGGTCTCCGGATGAACTTAGACAAGACCAAAATTATGTTCAATGAACGGGTCACTCCGGGACCGGTTGCCGTAAACGGAATGCCGCTCGAAGTTGTTTCAGAATATGTAAGTATACCTCGGGAAAACGTTGAAATTAGGGAAAAACAACTTCGAGAAGGAGGCAAATCAAAGGATTCAGCTGGGATGCGCAGTATTTGGTAAACTTCGTCGGGTATTTTCGTCGCCCATACCCCAATGTTTGAAAACTAAAATCTTCAACCAGCGCGTCCCACCTATCATGACTTACGGAGCCGAGACGTGGACACTAACGGTCAGACTAGTAAACAAGTTTAAAGCCGCTCAGCGAGCTATGGAGCGATCTATGTTGGGCGTCTCTCTGAAGGACCGCATCAAAAATGAGGTGATCCGACAGAGGACCAGAGTCACCGACATAGCTGAGAGGATTAGCAAGCTGAAGTGACAATGGGCTGGCCATATATGCCGCAGGACCCACAACCATTGGGGTAAACATGTCCTCGAGTGGAGACCGCATCTCGGCAAACGTAGCGTAGGACGCCCTTGGGCGAGATGGAGCGACGACATCAAAAAGGTGGCTGGTAGTGGCGGAAAAGTGTTCAGGATCGAGCTTATTGGCGTGCCATTAAGGAGGCGTATGTCCAGCAGTGGACGAGTAGAGGCTGATGATGATGATTATGATGAATCACACATACATATGTATACACACACACAACGCGTCTTGAATTATTTTTATTGTGGATAAAGTATTATAACTTTTTCATTTTGACAGTGCTCATTATGGTAATTGCGTGACCACTATTAGTATCTGGCAATGGGTCTAATTTTGATTAAACGTGATGAATATGATACTTCAACAGCAGGTTATTTACTTTGTTAAGCAGACATATTTTTCGAACATATGGAGCCGTGGACTAGCAATATGATTGAAATTGATCAATTTGGGTGATGACCTCTCGGCGTGTCAGAATTTTACTGACTAAAACCCACCCGTGTTTCTTCATTTGCCTGTGCGCCAGGGGCTACGGCATGTCTTATGAACAACCCGCAGCCCTGGCAGGTTTCTTTCTTGGTGGACCCTGTCACGATGTGCTGACAGCGGTAAGCTATTCAATGGATATTATCTCCAGATATTCAGGGCGCCTTCTAGGGGCGTGAGAGCACAAAAATTGCCCATCCCTCCCACTTCGCCTCCTCCTTTGCGAACATCACTGCTTCGCCGAAGGAGGTGACGGCCTGCCATGCACTCTCGCTTTCGGCTATGCGCTGGACCAGAGCCGGAAGCGAGAGATCTTGAGTACCCCAAAAACTGACTCACTGTAAGTACTTTTAAAGTAAATTTATTTCCCTTTCAGATTTCACTTAAGACTGTTATTTCAAAACAACAGTGATGCTTTAAATCGCCCTCTGTGTATTTATTTACTTCATGGTAATTGCTAATCTTTTAATGCAAAAAGTCCTTGCGAGCAACAACTGCGGGGGAGGTTGCGCAAGACGCTAACAGTAGCACTGACTTTCATTATGTGTGCATTTGGGTTCATTGCATTTTAAATGTAAGAAACTGGTGCTTGGAAAGCAGTGATGCCATCGTTGATGGTGCTCACTAGTTTCATCATCAACCTTTAATCGTCCGACTGCTGGGTGCCGGTCTCCTCTTATACAAAGAAGGATTGAGCGTAATTACCACGCTTGCTCAATGCGGATTGGCGATTTCAGACTTGTTCAGTGCAGGTTTCCTCAAGATGTTTTCCTTCACCTTGTAATCAGTCATTGGTGCCCAAGATATACTTAGAAAGCAAATATAAGTTAGACAAGTTGCAAAAGCACACTCATAATTGAGAGGCTGGTGTTTTAACAACTAGGCCACCACGACTTTAGGCACTTGTTTATTGTGAGTTATTCACTCTAGCCTTGAAATCACTTAATTTTTTATCTGACGGGAAGACTGCTGCTGAACTTCAGGACCAGGCAAGAAACTCCAGAGTTACTCATAAAAAATATGTGACAATCACAAAGTTCCAGATGACTAAGGGAGAGAGAGTTAATGCCTATCAACCGGCTTGTCCTAGAACCAGAAATTTAAAGGCATGTGACATCTGCCAACCCTCACTGATTACGGCCCACTTCCTATTTCTGGATGGAGCCCTGTGTACCAGCAATAGGAACATCGTGGCTGTTTTGAGTGTGAACAGGTTTTCAAACAAAATGGATGCTGAATTCCCAAAACGCTCTTCTCTTATGTCCAAAACTGAAATCGATATTTCTTCGCCAGAACTATTAAAAGCAATTCATTGAATTCCTTTCGACCAGCGTGCAGTGTAAAAGAGTCTTCATATTCCACGTCCCAGTTTCTGCGCTCCCTTTGATTCCTCCGTGGAAATGGAAGCGATTTCGCCCCATTCAGCCAACATGTGTGGGCTATTCAGCAGCGTCGGTTCTGAAATACTCCTTTAAAGTAATGTTATAATATTTTAGAAATGCCCTGCATTTGTGTTGTGGTTTATTGACGATAGTAGGGAATAGTTACTTGTGTTGGACTGAATTTTTAATAATTATTTATAGGTAAAGCCACAAGGAGTTAATGAGCGATGGTAATTTTTGTAACAACAAAATAATGTTTATTGAAAGACAAGGAAAAAAAACTTTTATATACTATGCTATATAAATGTGTTTTTTTTATTCATATACACAATATGCCAGGGCAAACTTCGTAACTCATAAATGTGTTTTTTTTTATTCAAATACACAATATGCCAGGGCAAACATCGTAACTCATTGGACGGCTGAAGGAAGATATCCCACTGAGGAAGAGTACGGATATAGTAGTGTGAAGATCTTTCTCGGTGGTAGGCCATAACATCAACTGGCGGCAGAAATTACCATCCACTAGACAAAGTCTTGCCGCCAAGCGATACGTCGTGTTTAGGATGTCTGGTGAAGCCCTACGGAGGACGGGTCTGTGCAGATGTGTTGCGATGTGTGCCGGGTACGATGTGCCAAATGTTGTTGTGTCGGTCCTGGAGGGTCGCCAGATCAATCTCCCTTAGGCGCAGCACCGGTGATCGTGTTGTTGGGTTTAACATTGCATCACCCCGCTCAACTGCCGTCTGCCTTCCTATTTTCACAGTTTTTTTTGAGTGAACAAGCACTTAATAAAGTAGGGCGCTTTACCATCAACCTTTGCATCACTGCTTACCATCAGGCGAATTTGCGGTCAAGCGCTAGTTTATGTTTATTAAAAAATATGACTAATTTTGCAAGGACAACATTGGGAAAATCGCTTAAGATGTGGATCGTTTTAACCCATTACTTCCCAAGCATTGAAAATATTGGATTTTTTTGATGAAATCTTGTATTAGGGCTCTTAATATGTTAAGAAAAAATAATATGGCAAAAAAATAAATCAAAAAAAACGGTTTCGCTGACTCAGCATGTTCTATAAATAGGACAGTGGGAACATATGGTCAGGAAAAAGTAAAGATAAGAATTATATGGAAATCAGCTTTATTTAAAAATAGGACCAGTAACAGTATCAGAAATAATGTAATAAAAGCTTATTTTGTATGATAAGGTATGAAACAATCACTGCAGAGTGTTTTTTCACATTTAGAACAAAATGTTAAAGGCTTTTTTTTACAGCCTTGTCCTTGGCAACGTCTTTGTTTGTCCCTCTTGGTCATATAGTGACCATAGTTGTCAAATCTTATAGGTTGTAAAAGAACTTCTGAAGTACCTGATGTAAGCTTATTTACTTTGCCTTCCGATTTTTTCATCCAAGAAAAACATACCCTTCTTCTGAAATCAAGCAGAGGTATGGTCTCATCTTTATTTACCTGGTTATAAATAATCCATGCATTGACTAGAGTCATGTCCAAAACACGGATTACTAGAGGCCAATACCATTTTTTACCTCTAAAGCGGATTGGATACTTAGAAATAAGCCAATCATGTTTATCCACTCCTCCCATGTTTTTATTATAATTATGAATAAGCTTTGGCTGATTCACAGCAACTTTGGCCTTTTCTACCTTTGAGTACCTATTAGTTTTTACAAAAGGTTCAACAGTATCAAAATTAGTTAAGAGACATACTACATTGTTATCATGCCATTTCACGCATAATATTTCATTATTTTTATCGAAACGATGATCGGAATAACCACGTTCTTGCTTCTTCATTTCTTGTTTGGTCATGATTGGACATTTCTTAGTCCTATTGTCTCTGACTGTCCCTGTAGCTCTGAACCCTTCAGATTTCAAGTCAATCAACAATTGCATACTGCTGAAGAAGTTATCGAAGTAGACTACATGTGCACTAGGATCAGTACATACTGTAAGCAACTTTTTTACCACTCTTGAACCCAAGCCATCACCAGTATTACAAGATATTTGAGGATCCTTTCCTGTATAAAGCGAAAAGTTATAACAATATCCGCTTACTCCACACAGTGCCCAAAGCTTGTATCCAAATCTTACTGGTTTACCTTTTATAAACTGTTTGATACCATGGTGACCAAAGTATTTGACGATCATTTCATCAACAGCTAAGTTGGATTCAAAAACACCAAACTTTTGGAATGATTTATTAGCTTTATCGATAAATGGGCGAATTTTGAAAGCTTTGTCACTATTATCAATTCTTGAATTGTCATTGAAATGTAAATATGATTTAATTTTATCAAAACGATTCCGAGACATCGCTCGTTCAACAAATGGAATGTGTACATCATCATCTCTGCACCAATATAGTTTGCTTTGAGGCAAGTGGAGATACGAAGAGAAAAACAAAATTCCTATGAATACTTTTAGCTCATTCACGGTAAGATTGAAGTTCAAATCATTTTTATAATTTTTGGCATAGGTTACTGTTTCATGCACTATATATTCTAGAATCTGGTCACATAACAAGTGTTCGAATATTTCTACCGCAGATTTTCCTTCCAATTCCGTAATCATATTTTCTAAACATTGTTTAGCAGTATTAGATTCCGGCTGAATTTCAGAATATACAGGTTCACACTTACGCCAAATGACTGTCTTGTTGGTCCGAGATGTGGTTTGAGTAGGAAGATCTTCCTCGACGTTATCAATTGTACATGAAAATTCCACTTGACCAGCCACATCTGACACTGGCAGAACTCCCATATCGTCGTCATTACCTTCTTCTATATCAGTCATTTCATCCACTTCATCCAGGGGCAATATCGCAACTTCCAAGTCATTGAACTCCTCGTCACTACAATCTTCAATATCTTGAAGATACTCGGTGATTTCAGACACCATCAATGCTTTTTTATATTTTCTTCTCACTGCATCCATGATCTATAAACAATAATTATACATATATAGTAAGTATAAAAATTATATTATATATATATATAAATATATATATACATATACCATCCCAAACTAAACAAATATATCGTTAACCACTTGATAAGAAACAAAATCTAATATTTTTGCTTACCTCCTTTGCTTTCCTCAATCTTATAAAAAAATCACAATTTTTTATATTACGAGATGTGTTGTGCTTGACGAAGACTTATCGACTAAAGTAAAGTTTACGAAACACTTGCAAGAAACAAAACAATAGACACGTTTGAACTTATAGCGAGCGTAACAGGATCGAACACGCTTTCACGGCTACTTGTAAAGACATGTTCCCAGTGTCATATTTATAGTACGCCTTTTTTTGAATTAGTATCACAAGCTTCCAAATAATATTTTGTTTTAGTTTTTAATTATAATAGATTCAGTAGAGATCTAAAAATCTATTTGATGGACTTTGAAGCTGATAACTTTTTATTTTCGGTTTTTTATAATCAAATCATAATACTCTTTTTAAGCTGACGAATTTCCTCAATTTAAAAATATGTATATTATAAATACGATAACTTTTTTAAGAGCGAAAAAAATATATTTTATTGGGAAAATAGTGTGAAAATACGAATTCCATCAAAACCAATAAAAATAATAACCCTAACATAGAAAAAAAAAATGTTGAATATAGTGTCCTAAAAATAGGACAGTGGGGAGGAATGGGTTAAAAGAAATACGAAGACTTATGAAAAATTCATAGTTTTCTATATTGGGTGGCTATTTTATTTAAACGATAGATAGTAAAAAGCAAAAGTCAAATAGCTGGAAAATACAACTGAATAAATCCGAATGGGTGAGGTAATAACTAAAATGTGTAACGACCTATGCCATCGAACTTCAGCCAAAAGCTAAAAAGAAATGAAGATAAAGAAATAAAAATGTTATGAAAATAAATCACAGTAGAGTTCTGATAAATTGAACATAATAATTTCAATTATCACAATGTACATCATCTCTAGATTATTCATATATCATTGAGTGAGGACATTCTAATAAAACTAAGCAGTTGTTTCTCCGTAAATCTTTTCAAGACAAAAGTCTTCGACCAGTGTGTGTTGCCAGTGATGACATATGGAATTGAGACGTGGTCGCTAACAATGGGCCTTATAAGAAGGCTCAAAGTCACTCAAAGGGCAATGGAGAGGGCTATGCTTGGGGTTTCACTGCGCGATCGAATCAGGAATGAGGAGATCCGCAGAAGAACGAGAGTAACCGACATAGCCCGAAGAATTGCAACACTAAAGTGGCAGTGGGCTGGACACATTGCCCGTAGGACCGATGCCCGATGGGGCCGACGGGTTCTCGAGTGGCGACCACGCACCGGAAGACGTAGCGTGGGTAGGCCCCCGACAAGGTGGACCGACGACCTGGTGAAGGTCGCGGGAAACCGCTGGATGCGGGAGGCGCAGGACCGGTCGTCGTGGAGAACCTTGGGGGAGGCCTATGTCCAGCAGTGGACGTCTTTCGGCTGAAATGATGATGATGATGATGATGAAATCTTTTACCACTTGAATAGCAATACTGGCGCATATTTAAATGATTTTGTGTATTTTAATCTGTTTTCAATACATTTTTGTTTTATTTCCTTGTCTTTCAATAAACTTTAAGTTTTAGTAACAAAAATTACTATCGCATAAATTTCTTTGCGGCTGTATCTAAAAATATATATATTAAGAATTCAGTTCAAGACAAACTTATTACTAATTATCAACTCTTGCACTAATTTTGACTAATCGCAAATTACCAAGATTATGTCTGGACTTTAATAAAGACGTTGATCCCTGTAGTCAGATATGAAAGGGTGACTTAATTTTTTTTTTAAATATAATTTGTAAAATTTATTCTTATATTCTATTCACAGAATAAACTCATAGCGGCAACGTGCCTACCATGAAAGATGGTAAAACAAAATTCAAATGGACTGTATTTAGGATAGCAATATATTAGAAACTATAAGCAAATCCGTAATAGAATGATGCCTTCAGAGTACATCGATAAGTAGAGTAACTATATCACATAAGGTGCTAAAAGCGGCAAACCACTTACCTCCAACCTTCAGATGCGAAGTTCGTAGACCACTAGTCCAAATCACGAGGAGGCGCACGTCGACACAATTCACTGGCAGACTGCCTAACTTTATTAATTTTGAATTTTGAGGCCTAATACATCAAAGTAATCCATTAAGTATGTAGTAAAAGGGGGGGCCCTTTTACTACATACTTAATGGATTACTTTAAATACTTAAAAATAATTAAATTTAGTGACTGTTAAAAGATCGTGGCCATGACTCGCTAGCTTGCCAGTTCGCCACGCCGCGCCATTCACTGTGGTCACGTTCCGTTTACTCTAAGTTTTCGGCAGCGTTCACCGCCGATAAACACAAAAATCTGAGGAAATATGCAACAAAACTATTTAATTAATGCTAAGAAGACTTGTGGATCTACAAGGTACGAGTATCCACCTTGAGAGAATGTCAGCCTTCTGACTGCACGTAACGTCTGACAAAGATTTACGGATGACAGCCAGGACCAACACTAGATGTAGTTTAACCTATTAGATCGACCTGAGTGGCCATGGGCCCTAAAACGTGAAATAACAATCTGTAATAAAATATGTTTAGATGCTTTATCTTTCGGTAAACAAAAGATGTATTCGACGTTAACTGCCAAACGGCATAATACCTATGTTATACCTAGCTAAGGCAGCTGCCTGAGGTGTTCATAACTAATATTTATGGGAGAGCGTATGTCCAGGAGGAGACGGCTGATGCTGATAAAATCAGGACAGCAATGATGAATATCTTCCGCGTCTGATAGGTGAATAGAGAATGGGAAGTAAGATGCTTTAAGAACTACTCGAGATAAGGAATGCGATACGACACCGTGGAATTAATTGTCTTACGATGAGGGTCCACTTCATCTATCCAAAGGCTACCAAAAATTAGTAAAAAAAATATATAAATAAAAACATTTTGTATTTTTTTTTTTAAATATTACTATCATTTGGACTACAATGAATGAACTCTGCAACGATGTCGCCACTCCAATCCGCGTGCCACTGGAATGTAAAATTCGAACTGCGTTCGCATATAGGGTGTTTCAAAATTCAAACTACGTCATGCGCCATGATAACGCGTGATATTTTAATTTTTAAATTATTTTAGAATCAATGCGTGAATCTGCTTTATTTATACACTAGCTTCTACTCCCGTTGTGCGCGCATTTTTGCGTGACAGAATAACAAATATCCATTCTTACGCATTAGCAGGATAGTATCCCACTGCTGGGACACATGTACCCTCTCTGTGAAAGGGAAGGTAAGACATAAGTAGGCTAAAGCATCTATTTGTTGGGTTAGTCTTTTTTTGTTGTAGTTTTTTTTTTTTTTGTGTGTGTTTTCCATAATCGACAATATCCACTGCTAAACATGTGGTGGAACGACCTCAAGCTAGGTGGAGCGACGATCTTCGCAGGATGACTGGTAGTAACTGGATGAGAGTTGCCGAGAATCGAGTTGAATGGGTGGCCACGTACTGAAAGACGCAGCGCAGGGAGGCCCCCAATAAGGTGGACCGATGACCCGGTGAAGGTCATCAAGGAAAACCTTGGGGGAGGCCTTTGTCCAGCAGTGGACATGTATAGGCTGAAGAAGAAGAAGACATATACTGTTCCTCAAGAACCGGTACCCTAATTCTGTAACACACTGTTACGCACAATTTGTATTATTTTGACGAATATTGCTATTCCGTTTCTCAATAGTCCCAAAAATTTGTTTACTCAACAACATAAATCATTGTTTTTGAACTGTCAAAATGAAAGCAAATTCTATTGATAGTGTATAATTTCGCAATTATCCTGTAGGATATTAAATGCAAAAAGATCTGATTAATAGATCCAAAGAAACAAAACAATTTTTCCTCCTTAGAAAATCAGCCCAGAAGTAGAAGTATGTTAGTTGGTAGTGAGATTTGTGTACACATACACAGATCTCACCTACACAACACCCAGACCCGGAACAAGCTATTTGTAGGCTACACAAATATTTGAGCTGAGCGCCAAACCGCGACATGTAGTGTAGGAGTTAATAGCTTTACCACTTCGCCAATCAGTTTGATATAGATTCGATAGTTTGAAGGATCACTATGCCTAGTATGAGTTTTCATTATGGGATTCGATCGTCGATATCGAGTGCGTTTGGCGCTCTCATTGGTGAGAGTCCTTACAACTTTCGAATTTCGTAATGAAAACATATAAATAACTAGGCCTACTTCTCTCGGTGGTAGGCCACAACATCGGCCGCCGGCGTAGTTACCACCCACCAGACAAAGTCATGCCGCCAAGCGATTCGTCGTGTTCCGGCATGGTGTCTGGTGAAGCCGTATGGAGGACGGGTCTGAGCAGTTGTGTTGCGATGTGTGCCGGGCTCGATGCGACAAATGTTGTTGTGTCGGGAGCTTGGTCCTGGAGGGTAGCGGGATCCGAAGCACGGTGCTCCGCTGGCCGACCGCAGGTAGTTGGGGGCCCAAGTAGTGTGCCAGCCACACACGAAAGGCTGCCCCGCCAACTGCGAAAAATCCCAGGGTGGCCCCATCGTGCCGGTTGGCGACCGGACGAGAGGACCCGATGGCGATCCCTGGGGGGGTTTGGGCGTCCCCGCAGTCTCCGGATCAATCTCCCACTGGCGCAGCATCGTTGGTCGTGTTGTTGGGTTTATCATTGCATCACCTCGCTCAACTGCCGTCTTCCTTCCTATTCACTCAGTATATTAAAATGAAAAGTTTTAAAAAGAAAAGTAGGTGTGCACAGCGGGCGCACGTCCTCTCATTTAAAGTGCACCTCTCAAACATTCGAGGTCTGCACTCCAATATCGATGCAGTCCATCACCACCTTGAGACTGAAAAGCCCCACCTACTTTTCTTGACGGAGACCCAGATCAGATGTCCGTCTGATGCGGCATACCTCAACTACCCGGGATACTCTTTGGAGCATCATTTCCTGCAGCGTGCCGGGGTCTGTGTGTATGTCCGCAATGACATCTGTTGCCGGCGTCTCCGTCACCTCGAAGACTCTCATCTATCGTCCTTATGGCTGTTGGTTGACACTGGTGTGGACAAAATTGTCTACACCTGTGTCTACCGATCGCACAGCGGTGACCAGGAGACAACTCGACTATTTGACCACCTCAGTGTGGCTGCTGACAATGTGCTGCATCAGCACCCTGACGCACAGTTCGTCGCTCTGGGGGACTTTAATGCCTGCCACCAAGACTGGCTTTTCCCATACCAGAGGACCGACCACGCTGGGAGAGAAGCGCGAAACTTTGCGCTATCAATGGGCCTTTCCCAGCTGGTGGAAGAAGCGACTAGGGTGCCTGATGTGGCTGGTCATACCGCCAATTGTCTGGACCTTCTGCTGACCACTGATCCGGACAGATGTGTTGTTACAGTTTCCTCACCGTTAGGAACTTCAGACCACTGTCTGGTGAAGTCTGTGACGTCCTTCTCCCCACCTGATTGCGACTCGCGTGGTGAGCGGCGAATATGGCGTTACAAGTCAGCAGATTGGGATGAGATGCGCCACTTCTTTGCATCTTATCCTTGGCAGCAGGTCTGCTTCTCTTCTAGCAATCCATTGAGCTGTGCGGACGCTATAACCGACGTGGTGCGTCAAGCTATGGAGTATTTTATCCCCTTCAGTGACGTGCCCGTCGGTGGCTCGGCTCGCCCATGGTTTAACGCCGACTGTGTTCAAGCTGAACAGCGTAAGCACGCGGCATTCCTCGCCTGGGTTGACGCTCGTGACCGCAGAGCTCTGGATCTAAGCTCAAAGAAGAGAGCCTTTAACCGTGCTGCCAAGTCCTACAAAAAGGCGCTTAAGAAGGCTCGCTTCGACCGCATTACTAACATTGGTAACAAGCTCTCTGCGCACCCTTCCGGTAGCAGATCTTTCTGGTCCCTAGCCAAATCGGTCGAGGCGAACTTCTGTCGGCCCACACTGCCTCCGCTGGTTAGGCCTGATGGAGCACTGGCCCATACGGCGAGAGAGAAAGCAGGTCTCTTTGCATCTCTCTTTGCCCATAGTTCGCGTCTTGACACTGGCAATGCTACTCCACCTAATTTACCTCATTGCGGAACTTCAATGCCGGAGGTTCGCATTAGAAACAAGGAGGTTCTGAGAGTATTGTGTCGTCTGGACGTGAATAAGGCTAGTGGTCCAGATGGTATACCAGCGATTGTTCTTAAGGCTTGTGCGCCTGAGTTGTCTCCTGTATTGACGCGCCTGTATCGCCTCTCATTTAGGACTGGTATAGTGCCCAAGTCCTGGAAGCTTGCCAACGTGCAGCCCGTGCCCAAAAAGGGTAGTCGTGCCGATCCTACCAACTATCGGCCGATTTCAATAACCTCTATACTCTGCAAGATTATGGAGCGTGTGTTGAACTCGCGCCTCTTGGCATACCTGGAAGGTAACGATCTCCTCAGTGACCGACAGTACGGTTTTCGACGCAATCGGTCAACTGGGGACCTACTAGTGTATGCCACTCACTTGTGGGGCGAGGCCCTCGAGAAAAATGGGGAAGCGATTGCCGTCTCCCTTGATGTCTCGAAGGCCTTCGACCGGGTATGGCACGCTAGCCTTTTGAGTAAGCTTCCAGCGTACGGCATTTCCGCTGGCCTGACTGGCTGGGTAAAAGACTTCCTGACTGAACGGTCCCTCCGAGTTGTTGTCGACGGATGTTCATCTGAGCCCATGTCGACCAATGCCGGTGTTCCTCAGGGGTCTGTTCTCTCTGCAACTCTGTTCCTGCTGCATATTAACGATCTGCTGATGCCCGGTATCTATGGGTATGCAGATGACAGCACAGTTGTGGAGAGATACCTCCTGGAAGCTCGGGCTAGTAAGGAAACTATCCGGTCCGAAAGAGAGGCCATGGTAGAGCGTGTGAGTGCTGCACTGCAGGCAGTCTCCGAATGGGGCAATGCCAATCTTGTAGCATTCAATGCCGCCAAAACACAGGCGTGTCTTTTCACCGCCAAAAGGAGCCCGTTTACCTTGGCTCCTACTTTTCAGAATGTATCCTTGGAGTGTACCGACCGCCTTCAGCTTTTGGGAGTTGAGATTTCCTCGAGCCTTAACTTTGGGCGGTTCATTGAGTCCAAGGCCGGGGTGGCTGCCAGAAAACTAGGCGTCATCGCGAAAGTCCGGCGGTACTTCACACCAGGGCAGCTTCTAATTTTATACAAAGCACAGGTCCGCTCGTGTGTGGAGTACTGCAGCCACATTTGGGCTGGTGCTGCGAAATGTCACCTTGCCGCTTTGGATTCGGTGGAGAGGCGTGCGAAGAGGCTGATTGGCGACCCAGACTTAACTCGAAACGGTCTCCAAAGCCTGGAGCACAGGCGTAGAGTAGCCAGCCTTTCGGTCTTCTATAGGATGCATTCTGGTGAGTGTGCAAGGGAATTGCATGATTTAATTCCCCCATCTCCGTTCCATCATCGGACGACCCGTCGTACGGCGAGTTTCCACCCTTACGTTGTTGACACCACTGCGATCCGGACGAAGCGTTTTGCTTCCTCCTTTATACCGCGTACATCGAGGGATTGGAACAATTTGCCGGCGTCGGTGTTTCCGTCACATTACGATTTGAGTGTCTTCAAGGCTAGAGTGAATAGGCTCTTAATAAACTAGCGCGCTTTACCATCAACGATCGCGTCACTGCTTACCATCAGGCGGGATTGCGGTCAAGCGCTGGTTTATAATTTATAAAAAAAAAAAAAAAAAAAAACTTATGTCTTACCTTCCCTTTCACAGAGAGGATACATGTGTCCCAGCAGTGGGGGGAAAATTAAATAGAAAGAATTATACATTGAACTTAAATTTTGTTTAGTTTATGAACAAGGGGATGCAGCCTATAACAAAGTTGTCTTATACAGAATCAATCGACTAATTGATTCTGTTAAAATCTCACCGCAAATAGTTAGCTAAATTGAGGTCATAGTGAGAGCATCACCCTAATTGCGTAAGACAATATTACTATCAATTTGATTCATTTTAAAGCATATTGCTAAACTATTGCTCCATACTTTCGAAAAATGTGTCTGCTTAACTAAGTAAATAACGCAATGAATATTGTTGAACTGGTAAAATGAAACCTGCTACTGATAGAATGTTATTATTAATTAAGATCATAGCCCCCTTACATGACTAATGACATTACCCACCCGGCAAAAAGAACATAATTTAAATTATGGGCTTTAAATATTTATCTTTAGATATACATATTATACATTATCATCATAAATTAGCAGAAAACTTGCAGTCAGCGAGCTTACGGCCCTCAGATTACTCAGCAGTTGACGCCTCGCTGGCCGCACGTTGTACACGAGCGGTCGGTGCGATGTCCGCGCGTCGCCTTTCATTCGGTTGCTTTTGGCCTTTATATACCCAAAATCTTCGTCTGTTATTTCTAGCGCTTCTCTCTTTATTCTCAAGTGCAATAGAAATAATAGGGATGAATCCAAGGTATGAAAATCAAAAAAATAATTAGTCCGTCTTATAGATAATATAAAAAAAACGAGTGTGCTTATGACCACACGACTGAAGTGAAACTTCTTTCGCTCCATCTGTATGTATATATATGTGTGTACAATATATACATGTATACACATATACATATATTAATTTTCTATAAATATTTAAATTTATTTCATGGTTTCATTGGTAAATTAATATTTTTGCATAGATCTTCTATTGTTATTGAAAAAAAAAAAAATTGCATAGATCTTCTATTTTTATTGAAAAAAAAAAAACTCGTTGTAGACCTTGTAGTACCAAGCTCGCGCCACGGGCGCCTCTGTGCTTATATCCCCCTCTTAACTTCCGTTCGCCTTGCCCGATCACTTTTCGTAACGCTTACGTCACTCGTTCGCCAGCTTACTCCCCAAGTCAAGCGTGCGTAAAGAAGTTTCACTTCAAAAAATAAGACCCGTATTTTTTATTTTGTTGTAATTACCAAAAACTACTGAGATATAGCGTATTAAAGTTACGGAGTGGGGGCTAATTACGTTACCCCGTGATATATTTTGTACCACGGCGTGACATTTCAAATCAATATATCTTCATAAGTATTTGAATGAAAGAAAAAATAAAAAATACGTATTCAATATTTTTTATAAATCTATCTGATGGACATTAAATTATTTTTTAGGATACAAGCCAATTGCTAGTTCGTGCGTTGTGAATCGGGACGTAGGTAGTAAAAAATAAGAGTTGCTTTAAAGGAAATCGATCGCGGGTTTTCTATCGCGAAAAGCGAAAAACGGTCGACAAGTAGATAGCTGGATGTCTGCTAGTTGTCGCCGCGTGGACTGCTGGGTGCCTGCTAGCTGTCACCGCGTGGACTGCATGCAGCAGTCTTAGTTTAGGGCGGTCGTGGGTGGGAGCGGTGTTGGAGCAGAGTTGTTTAAGTGTCCTATGACCTATACTATATATGTCCCGCTACTGGCAGTGTCAATCCCTAGCATTAGTTGGAATGACATCTGACTCCACGCTTACTTCACCTAAGTTTTTGCCATGAGATGGTCATCGAATCGCAACATAGCACTTTTTTTAGGCTTCTACGAAATCAAAATTAAAAGTCTTTTCCTCAAATTAGACTGAGAATCAGCACTTTTTTAACGTCTATATTACGTAAGACAGTTCCCTCAAAACGCCCGCCCTTCGCCACTTCCAAGTGCTGTCGCTGGGAAGAAGAAGTGTCGGAACAAACTCCTTAAAGCACAGGTGTCTCTTCATTTAAAAAATAAAGCATATGACTTTATACAACACTATGTATAGTAATGAACACAACATAAAATTAAATTATTTACCATATGCCAGCTAGCCGCGGCAAAATACCAGCATAGGAAAAAAAAGAAGAAAAATGTCATTAAAATGGAAATAAGTATGTAAATAAGTAAAAACTTATTACCTAATAAAAGCCTCAGGTATAAAGGACATGACAGCTCATATATGATACGTAATGTATGTCATCCTATTTCAATTTCCCACTTCGATTTAAGAACGTATTATACCTACGGCATATAATATATACATAATAATACTCTCCAATGACCATGTAAACTGTAAACATGAGAAATCATTTAGAGAGAAACTAAAAACAGTTTATTTCATCGGATTTATAGAAATCATAGTTCATTTGACGTATTTAATCATTCCGTGCGTTTGGCTCGTGGCCACAGAGGTAAATACCTCGCCACGTCGGTGATACGTATTTAATGGACGTTAAGGTTTATAATGGCCGGTGGTTTTGTAAGAAGTCAACACAAAAAAGATTTATGGAAAATTAACGTTTGGGTGTGGATTTGCGTATGCTGATATGGATAATTGGTGTCGTGAATTATGTGTTGTATGTTGTATGTTGAAAAAGCGGTGCGGTTTAAGACGTACAACACTTAATGTAATATATCAGCGGTTTTTAGAGCTTCCAAATTCGTGACGTCTCACACAGCGATTCAACGCGGACTGCAGCGGGCTCAGCGGGCGCGCGCGCTTGGTCGCCCGAGACTGTGTCAAATCGCCGGCGAATAATACTATCTTATACTTATTGAGTTTAATTGTAATATATATGTTTTGTTCAATAGAATTGTTAATAATTAAGATTTCTTATTGTGAATCTTGTGTGTGCCTATAAGTGATGCTATATATATTTACACAAAACTGAAGACCTGTGACTGCTTTTTATACTATAATTATTGTAAATATGTCGTTGGTGTGCCATAATAAATAAATAAATAAATCTCTCTCTCACTCAAGGGACAGTAAAGGGAGATAAGGAGACACATGGTGTTCGCGACGAAAACATCCCACTTCACATTACACATTCACATGAAAATTAATAGAAACATTTTTAAGAAAATTAACTCCACAAAATACGTAAACAAATAATAGTAAGACTGACAGATGACATTTCGACGCAATAACCATAGATAAGGAACAAAACGGAAACATTTATGAAACGATGTAAAGATCTAGCGACATCTAGAATTCGGAGGAATAATTTACATTAACATATTGACAGTTATTGATCTGACAATCTGTCAACTCACACACACGCATTGACCAATGACAGCGCGGCAAGCATCAGCGACGTCTGGTGTCGAGTAGCGGAACCTCCCAAACGGCCAATGTTAGAACGAGACAGATAGATAAAAAAGAGTACAGACATATGAACTTCCTGTCCGCGTAGCCGCGAGAAGATTCGGGACTATTCTGGGAAGCAATTCGAGAGAGTTCTCCGCTCCTGGTTTGACCGTATAAATACGCGTAAATGCCGGCGAGTGTCATTCAGTTTTACAGTTGTGTTTCCGAGTACTCCGAGCAGATCTGCGAGTAAATAGTGATAGTGACAGTACAGTATAGTGAGTACAGTATAGTGAATACAGCAAATAGTTATTCAGTTTATAGTTGAGTTTCCGAGTACTTCAAGCTGATCTCCGAGTAAATAGTGACAGTGAACAGTACAGTATAGTAACAGCAAATAGTTATTCAGTTCATTCAGTCTACAGTTGAGTTTCCGAGTACTTCGAGCTGATCTGCGAGTAAATAGTGACAGTGAACAGTACAGTATAGTGAATAGTGATTAGTGAACAGTAACAGTGCAGTAATAGTAACAGTGTTTCCGTCTTTTTAAATACCTTTCCCGCCATAGTGTTATAGTGTTGTCAGTGTTGCTATAATTATAAATTTCTGTACTCGTCATAGTAATAGTGTTGCCAACATAATAAAATAGTTTACCACACTGTTTTGTACCGGTCGTTTTATAGTAAAATAAATAGTATACAGTCCATAAATAGTGTTGTTTGTTCATGTACACATGGGGTAGTACGGAACGTATATGCTGACCCCTGCCCCGTACATAGTGGTCCTTCGAGAGCCGGATCGTGAACCGGATAGTGATATAGACTCTGACAGTGTTCCGTATCGCGTCGTATCACCGCACCGCGAGTGTTAAAATAGTGTTTCGTTATACATAGTTATTTTAAAGGACGATATAGTTTCGTGAGTGTCAGTGAAAAGGCACCTCGCACGCACGCGTTTGAGTGTTGTTTTTGTGAAAACAGTATAGACTGATAGTTACATAGATACATGGACATTTAGAGTATAAAGTTTCATAGACAATCGATTAATATAGACATTTATTCGTACGATTAATGTTATATAACCGAGTTATACAGTGGAAAATAGTGGACCATAGACATTTTCATGTGTGAATAGACAGTTTTTGTTCGTGTTTTAGTGGACATTTTTGTGAATATTACTGTGTACACCTTTTACAAGGATTTTAAAAATGCCAGTGACAAGGTCCGTTACTAGAGCGCAAGTGCACACCGACATGCAGCAGTCTGCTCATGAACTTGAGCAGGCGCCTCAACAATCGCCGCAAAAGGTTGCACATCTGCCATCGCATATGTCGCCACAGCTACCACCTCAGGTACTACCACAGACGTCAGCGCGTCACTCACTACAAAGAGATGATACAGTACAAAAACCTCCATCAATGAAGTCTACAGTTTCTGAAAAATCACTACGACTTAAAGAACAGATTATTCGAAGTAAAATAAAAGAAGAGAGGCTGAAAAGAGAGCAATTAGAAATCCTACTCCAGATAGAAGAAAATAGAGAACAAGAGCATGAAAACTCCTCACATGTCAGTGAAAACAGCCGAAGAACAGATCGGGTTCGAGAATGGGTGGATCAACATTCCAACGTATCATGGGAATATTTTGAAGAAAATAAACCAGATACTCCCAGAAAAATGAAAACTGAAAATTTTCAAGAACAAAAATCCTTCAAGATGAAAACCGAAGAACTGAAGAAAGAAAATTCAAGAATGAAGACTGAAGAACAAGAAATAGAAAAATACCAGAAGACAGAAGATTTGAAGACCACGATAAAGAGAAGACTGAAGCAAGAAGACGAAGATGAAGAATATAAAGACTATAAAGAAAAGAAGAAGGAAGAAAGCGATGACAGACAGAAGATAGATATCACCGACTTGGCTTTCGCTATAGCTCAAGCAGCCCGTTCGTATAAACCACGATATATCGGAGAATTGCCCTACTTCAGCGGAGCTCATACAGAATGGCTCGCCTATCGCGCAGCATATAAAGAAACAGAGAAATACTATACAGAAGTGGAGAATACTGCAAGACTGCGTCGATCACTGAAGGGAAGAGCCCAAGAAGCAGTCCGTTGCCTACTTATTGCAAATGCAAAACCAGCTGATGTTTTAGAAACATTAGAGTATCGATTCGGTAGACCAGATTCGATTGCACTCTCTGAGCTAGACAGCCTGAAAAGCCTGCGACGCATAACAGAATCGCCACAAGATATATGCCTGTTCGCAAGCAAAGTACAGAACGCCGTCGCCACTCTCCAAGCACTGAAGCGTAGCCACTACCTGTACAGCCCTGAAATTATAAAGAACCTGACACAGAAGTTGACGCCTACACTCCGCTCCAGGTGGCTGGATATTGTTGACGGAGAAAATGAAGATGAACCAGATTTAGTTACATTCAGCAAATTCATCGCTAAAGAAGCCCGCAAGATTGGAAGATTTGCATCGCCCGAAAGAATAGAAAAACGCGATTACCAACAACCAAGAAGAGATGCCAATCAACCATACCGCAGAGAACAGTATCATCCAGTGGATTATAGAAGAGAGCCACGGCAAAAGGAATATAGAAAAGAACAGCAAAATAGGGAACTCCGAAAAGAATTCGAGCAATATCATAGAGACAGAACCTATCGAACAACAGGAAATGATAAGAAGACAAAAAACGCAACTCAAACATGCTATATCTGCAAGGATTCGAAGCATGAAGCAAGAGATTGCCCGAAATTTAAAGAAGCAGACAGCAACAAGCGCTGGGAACTGGCAAAGGAGCACAACCTTTGTTTTCGATGTCTGAAGAAAAGGACTTCAGATCATAGCTGCCGATCACAGACCTGCAAAGTCGACGGGTGTGAACGCACGCACCATTCGCTATTACATTTCACAACAAGGAAAGAAGTACAAAACACCGCCAAAACAGAAGAACGTGTAACTTCAGCTGCGACCCAGAAACAGTTCGCATTTTTGAAAATCCTACCTGTTACAGTCAAGGGACCTCGTGGGGAAATGAACATCCATGCTTTATTGGACGACGGATCAACGGTAACACTCATAGACTCAAAGGTAGCAAGCCAAATTGGATGTCGAGGTCCAACCGATCCTTTGCAAATAGAAGCAGTAGCAGGAGCCAAATTAGAAGCAGATAGATCACAGCGAGTCACTTTCAAAATTAGAGGCCAAGGAAAGGAATTGAAAATCAAGGCACGCACTATTGACCAATTAAATTTAGCACCGCAAACAGTAAAACTAGAAGACATAGACCATTGCATGCACCTCGAAGACATTAAACACGTCATCCAATACGAAGAAGGAAGACCAACTCTGTTGATTGGACAGGATAACTGGCAATTCTTAATTGCCGAAACGATAAAAAGAGGTTCCGCAGATCAACCAGTGGCATCATTAACCTCTTTAGGATGGGTTCTTCACGGAGTAAATACAAGAAGCCTCGGAAGACAAGTCAACTACTGCTATAGAACCTCTTTAGAAGAATTAGATGAACAGATGAAGAAATACTTCTTGATAGACTCGTTGGAAGTAACAGCAAATAAACCAAAAACCTATACAGAAGAAAGAGCACTATCAGTTCTTACAGAGAAAACCGTAGAACGTCCCGAAGGCAGAAATGAAACAGGTCTGCTCTGGAAGAAGGATAAACGTTTCTTGTGGCAAAAATACCGGCGGGAGGGTCATCCAACAGAATATAGAAAGAAGTCTGCAAACTTCGGAGCAAGAAATTCACCGTATACTGCATTATACAAGGCAGAAAAATACAGAGAAGAATACCCAAAAGCACAGGGACATGTGGATATATTTTGGAAAAGATGGATAAAAGAATATCTTCCGAATTCGCAATACCGGCGGGAGCCTAGAGGTAATGGAAAACAGCAGGCAGGATTTTCCGTAGACCGTCAAAGAAGCTCGTGCTGCTTCCAGTCACAGATAGTATCGTCGCTTCACCGGAATAGATGCGCCGTCGATACCGACAACGCACGGCGGGAGTATGTTCGCGACGAAAACATCCCACTTCACATTACACATTCACATGAAAATTAATAGAAACATTTTTAAGAAAATTAACTCCACAAAATACGTAAACAAATAATAGTAAGACTGACAGATGACATTTCGACGCAATAACCATAGATAAGGAACAAAACGGAAACATTTATGAAACGATGTAAAGATCTAGCGACATCTAGAATTCGGAGGAATAATTTACATTAACATATTGACAGTTATTGATCTGACAATCTGTCAACTCACACACACGCATTGACCAATGACAGCGCGGCAAGCATCAGCGACGTCTGGTGTCGAGTAGCGGAACCTCCCAAACGGCCAATGTTAGAACGAGACAGATAGATAAAAAAGAGTACAGACATATGAACTTCCTGTCCACGTAGCCGCGAGAAGATTCGGGACTATTCTGGGAAGCAATTCGAGAGAGTTCTCCGCTCCTGGTTTGACCGTATAAATACGCGTAAATGCCGGCGAGTGTCATTCAGTTTTACAGTTGTGTTTCCGAGTACTCCGAGCAGATCTGCGAGTAAATAGTGATAGTGACAGTACAGTATAGTGAGTACAGTATAGTGAATACAGCAAATAGTTATTCAGTTTATAGTTGAGTTTCCGAGTACTTCAAGCTGATCTCCGAGTAAATAGTGACAGTGAACAGTACAGTATAGTGAATACAGTATAGTAACAGCAAATAGTTATTCAGTTCATTCAGTCTACAGTTGAGTTTCCGAGTACTTCGAGCTGATCTGCGAGTAAATAGTGACAGTGAACAGTACAGTATAGTGAATAGTGATTAGTGAACAGTAACAGTGCAGTAATAGTAACAGTGTTTCCGTCTTTTTAAATACCTTTCCCGCCATAGTGTTATAGTGTTGTCAGTGTTGCTATAATTATAAATTTCTGTACTCGTCATAGTAATAGTGTTGCCAACATAATAAAATAGTTTACCACACTGTTTTGTACCGGTCGTTTTATAGTAAAATAAATAGTATACAGTCCATAAATAGTGTTGTTTGTTCATGTACACATGGGGTAGTACGGAACGTATATGCTGACCCCTGCCCCGTACACATGGATTTAATAATAGATTTAAAGTGGCGACAACAACATTCTTAAATGTACGTCAAGCATATGAATACGTAAGGCACAGTTTCAGAATGTCCTCGGCAACATTGCTCGCCGATTCAGGTGCGAACTTATTGACACTAAAACTCCACGGAGGATGGCGGTTGAGCAATGAAGCCGAAGGATATATAGATGACTCGATAAGAAATAAAGAAATAATTAGCGCTCGCATTACAAGGAACTTAAATTTGAAGTCAAGTGTTGACTTTCAACCATCTACGAGCACACGCGCGTACATTCACCATCGTCACCGCAGCCGCAACCGCCTCCTCCTTCGTCATCTACTGCAGAACTCTATGGTCTCGTTTCTCCTACTTACACTCAAGAAAGTGAGAGAGAGACTGGAGAAATTGTAACTAATAATAATAACTTGACAACATAAAAAATCCCAACTGGCAACGTAACAATCACTTTTCAAAATTGTTCAAATTTCTATAACTACTTCAACAAGTAATTAAAGATATATTCGTTTAAGAAAGTCAAAGTTTTATATTTTATTTCCTTGCAAATCTATACTATTCTATAACTAATATATAAAGCTAAAGAGATTTTTTGTTTGTTTCGCGATAATCTCAGGAACTACGAGTCCGATTTGAAAAATTCTTTTTGCGTTTGATAGCCCATTAACCCAGGAAAGCTTTAGGCTATATAACATCACGCTGCGACGGATAGGAGCGATGCATAACTAACTCCACTCGAACGAAGTCGCTGGCGGCTGCTAGTACGTTATAAAATGTCGTACAGCCTCTTTTTCCATAAAGCCCTCGCCTGTGGCTGAGGCTAGCAATATCGCCTCGGCTGTAATTTTCAACTTACCACACTTATATCGTAATGAAAACCATAACCATCATACAATATGTAAAGAAAACCCTGTCCGATCCGTAAAGGTATTGTTAGGTATCGATAACTGATTCTACTAATGGATACAAAACCGGGCTAAACTTAAAAAAAAACCCCTAAAAAAATAAATATTATTTCGCAAAAAGAGGTAACTTAGTACATGTGCGGCAAACCTTCCGCGGGTGGCGGGTGGCAGGGCATTCGTCACGTGGTCGCATCGCTATTCACTCATAATAATACCGGTGTTGTCACTTTTTTAAAATTACCAAATTTCGGGGAAGTTGGAATTAATTCGTGGGAAAAAAAGATTATTTCAAAATTCATTAGTATTGTTTCTATGATGATTACGTAAAATTTTATATTATATTTGGTCAAGTGTTTACCTAACCTTTATTATCCTTATGGGTCGGACAGGGTTTTCTTTACATATTGTATATCCAACAAATACATATTTTCCCAAAGGCCGCTGATCATTATACAAATTAACTGCATTGGCCGTTATGTTTGTAATTCATAAATTTCGTCCACCTCCATTAGATTTCGAATGCTAAATTTGGCAGTTAAAAACAAAAATGCTAAAATTGGTAACAAAACGCTTCGATAGAAATCGAGCAAAAATCTACAATTCCAATGAAAATAAATAATAAGTTCTCAAACAAATAATAAGGCAAGAACATAATTGCCTACAGTATTTACACACAAGCTTTGTTCAAATACGTCGTGTTAGAAAAAGATTGCAATATTTTGACAGGTTGCCTTTTCTTAGCTCGTAACCCTTCTTTATATTTATTCAGGGCCTTTGGGTTTCTCAACATTTGATAGAAGTCCATTTACATTTGTTGTTAGATAAAAATATTACTTTGAAAACATTATTCAGGCATACGCACCTTCCCAGACACGCATTTAGAAAAAATTGAAACTGTATTAATACAAATTATTATTTTATAAACTAGCGCTTGACCGCAATCCCGCCAGATGGTAAGCAGTGATGCGATCGTTGATGGTAAAGCGCGCTAGTTTATTAAGAGCTTATTCGCTCTAGCCTTGAAGACACTCAAATTGTAGTGAAAAAAAAAAAAAAAAAAACATATGACGTGTAAAAGTGATCGGTGATCCTACTTGCTTAATAAACGATTTCATTTCATTTCATTTCATTTCAGTGTGACGAAAACACCGCCGCCGGTAAATTGTTCCAGTCTCTCGATGTACGCGGTATAAAAGAAGAAGCGAAACGCTTCGTCCGGACCGTAGTGGTGTCAACAACACGAGGGTGGAAAGTCGCCATACCACGGGTCGTCCGATGGTGGAACGGAGATAGGGGAATTAAATCATGCAATTCCCTTGCTCACTCGCCAGAATCCATCCTATAGAAGACCGAAAGGCTGGCTACTCTACGCCTGTGCTCCAGGCTTTGGAGACCGTTTCGAGTTAAATCTGGGTCGCCAATCAGCCTCTTCGCACGCCTCTCGACTAAATCCAAAGTAACCAGGTGACATTTCGCAGCACCAGCCCAAATGTGGCTGCAGTACTCCATACACTAGCGGACCTGTGCTTTGTACAACATTAGAAACTGCCGCTGTGTGAAGTACCGCCGGACCTTCGCGATGACGCCAAGCTTTCTGGCAGCCACCTTTGCCTTGGACTCAATGAACCGCCCAAAGTTTAAGTTCGAGGAAATCTCAACTCCCAAAAGCTGAAGGGGGTCGGTGAACTCTAAGGATACATTCTGAAAAGTAGGAGCCAAGGCGAATGGGCTCCTTTTGCCGGTGAAAAGACACGCCTGTGTTTTGGCGGCATTGAATGCTACAAGGTTGGCTTTGCCCCATTCTGAGACTGCCTGTAATGCCGCACTCGTACGCTCTACCATAGCCTCTCTTTCGGACCGGATTGATCCCTTACTAGCCCGAGCTCCGGAAGGTAATATAATAATACATAATCCACCTATAATGCTCTCACTCCTGGGACACAGGTCTCCTCTCGATGTGAGGGACTGGGCTACCACGCGGGCCCAGTGCGGTTTGGTAGACGTCACATGTCTTTTTTTTTTGGGCCTGCCACACTTTTTCCACCCACTGCAACTCCTGAAAGCCAGAATCAACAGTGGAGACCGCCAGAAAAACGCCGAGCAACGAAGCTCGACGAGTCCCGGAGAAACGATCAAACTGTCTTGGGTCCGCAACGAAATTAATCAGAAAATAATAGCGGAGGAGTAAGAAAAATTTTTTTTTTCCACTTCCCTCCATAACAAGCAGGAGACAGAACAGAACTAGGCCGATCGCCACAAAGGGACATCATTGCAACTGGGAGAAGCCCAGTTTGCCAAACACCACGGAATAAAATTTGATTAAGTTAATGGATCCTAAGTAGGTATTTGCTGTTACAATTGATTCCAATAATAAGTATGGCAAAAACGCCTGAACGCACGGAAATTGGTTCCAGTTTCTACAAGGTCCGTATAATAAACGACTCCGGATGTAACTTGTACACTATCCAACATAATATTACGTTCATTCTGCCAAAGATTACACTCCCACAAGATGTGATGTGCGGACTGTTCAAATTCACAGTTCGATGTAGAAAATTGACACAAAGGCGTAGGAACAAGTTTAAAAGAATACAGTTTACTTTTAAAGTTACCATGACCTGTGAGAAATTGGGCAACGCAGTGGTCAACCTCCAGCCATGTCTTCCAGCCAGCCGATCGCCAACGGATGGAAAGAATTGATGGAGGTGCCGACGTCACATGTCTTGGGAGTTTTTGACTCAGGACATTTCCTTACCATGGTTTCCTGCACTGAGTTGAGAGCAGTGGTGACGAAATAATTTACACAAAGTAAAGCGCCTGATGGGATCGAATCTACAACTTATAAGTCGTAGCCAATACCACTAGGCCACCGCTACTCTCCCCATAATATCTACAAATAAGGCACTGTTAATTAGCCTTGCAGATGACGTTGTTAAAGTCGCCGGTGAAAATTGGTATCAAATAGTCAAATCTAGAGAAGATTGGTCATCCTTGGAGGAGGTCTTCACCTGCAGAGGGGTTCTAGCAGAAGAATAATATTAAAAAAAAAAGTATAGATTATAATTACTTTTTCATTTAATGTTTTGTTGGTTTATTATGTTACTTTAACCTTTTTTTCTAATTCATTACTATTAGCTAAATTACCTTCTGTTAAGAAATAAAAGGCATTTTATTATTATTTTTTTTTTTTAATTAACCTGGCAATGACCACAGCATGTCGATCACTTGATTGACAGAGATGTAATACTTTATAAAAATGGAATAGAATAGAATACTCTTTATTATGTACACCATACAGATTACAGAATCATAAATATAAAGATGTTTAAAAGCCTGTGAATTTGTGTTTTATATACTGTATTTTTTTCTTTATACGAAACCTGAATATAGTTTGTTCAGAATAGGAAACTGAATCAATTCCAGTAATTATTAAACCATGTTAGATTGTTCCTAAATATATTTGAAAAATGATGCAGTGTGGTTACCGAGCGCGCGACGCAGTTCATAGCGGATCATGGTGTTCTAGGGCCCACGCCGCACCGCGTGATGCGTGAGCGCTGTGTTGACCATATTTTTGTTAGGACAACCAGGTAATATAGCTCTTAAGAGTGGACTCTAGTGCCGAGGAATTTAAGAAATCAGTATTTGAAAAAACTACTGTCGTCGCGCGGCTTTCAACCTTTCCCCGTAAAGCGCGAAAGGGACAGTTGCAACTCAGGCTGATTTTACCTACAAAAACGTTGACCAAAAGATGTTTCGAATTCCGCTGTTTTACTTTTTCAAAGCACGACAGATCTCAATTATTTTCATATCAAAATTTAGAGGATCAGTATAGCAGTACCTATGCCTCTATTATTATTTTCTTTTTTGTCAAAAACTTATCACATTTGTGTAATAGTCGTCTGAACATCGCGGTAAAAATGAGTTATTTTTCGCGATTTTGATACATCATATTTCTTTTATTAATTAAGTTTCAAAAAATGGAATAATAGGGGCACGTATAAAAAAATCTAAATGTAAAAATATGTTCAACGATTTACCATCTTTGTATCTAAGATTCGGTAGTATATATTTTTTTTTAATCTTATTAACTAATGCTTGACCGCGATCCTGCTTAATGGCAAGCAGTGATACAATCGCTGATGATAAAGCGAACTAATTTATTATGTGCCTATTCACTCTAGCCTTGAAGATACTTAAATGGTAATCTATGAAGATAAATTATTGTTCCAGTCCTACGATGTACACGGTGTAAAAGAAGAGACGAAATACTTCGTCCGACGTACGACTACACGTATCCAAAGACAAAGTGGATAGTTTAGGGTCAAAAAAATCATCTGCATTGCTGTCGACTGGTAATGTACCCAAGAAACTTGTGGTATTTCATAGTGCTTACATAAAATGGTGTGCAAAGAATCATAGGCCATCATCATAATATTTATAATCAGTCAGACCAAAAAGTGCCAGTGTTATTCTATGCATCCGCTTTATTTAAGCATCCACGGTGGCCAAACATGTAGGTATTTAATATTGAGAGCTCAGGAAAGGGAATGTGGCTGATACCGCAAACTGTGAAGAGAGGTATATACAGGTATACCTTTACAATATGTAAAGAAAACCGTGACGGTATTGTTTGGTATCGACAACTGACTCTAATAATGCCTACAAAGCAGGGTAAACGTAAAAAAGTCCCCCTATAAAATAAATATAATTTCGAAAAAACCAAGGTAACTTAATACATGGGCGGTAGGCAACACGGTAGGCATAAATGCGCGGGCGAAGGGGGGCAGAGCACGCGGCACGTTTTTGTCAAACATTTTTTTAAATAGTTGTCACTTTTTAGACAGTATTATTATACTGTCTAAACTCACACTTTTAAAAATCACCAAATTTTGGGGAAATTGAAATTAATTGGCGGAAAAAGATTATTTCAAAATTCATTACTATTATTACTAGTAACTAGTTAGTCTAAACTAGTGGACTCATAGTATAGGTCCTATAATATGACTCTCTCCTTCGCCATGTTATTCCATCCAAAGGTTGTCTGTAAAAGATCGCTCTTAGCGATAAGACCACCCAATGTACCCTTAATAAAAGCTTCATATTTATGTTTGTAATGTATATGGTTATTATGTACAATAAAAGTATTAACACCGAAAAGGTGTTGACAACACAATATTATTTCATTTATGTAATGATGTATGTTTTTAATTATTGGTAATATTTTCTGCACTTTCATTTTGTCATTAACGAAATACATAAAAGTTAGTGTGTTAGAAATAAGTACAGGTATTATTGGTGATATTTAAATAATCAATTAAATTACTTAATTACATTATGATATACAATTATAATATTAGAATACCTAATGTTTGTTGGTTAAAGGCAACTGTCCTATTCATGATGGCAGAAGTACCTAATTAGCTTAGATATTGTGTTTATTTGTAAAACAGCAGTCTTAACTTGTAAAAATCACGCACATAAATGTTACCTTTCCCTGCAATACATACTCATAATCATCTGGCCGAAAGGTGTTGTGTACCGCCGGTTTCGTGGCTAGCTACGTAACACCAGTCAAGGAAACACAACGCGGCACTTCGTGTGCTTTAGGTGTAGTTAGTTATGTTATATGTATTTATAGTATTTAAAGTTTTTATGTTAACATAGTATTGTAAATGCTTATATGGGCGTTGATCTCTGAAATAAATGGATATATAAAAATAAAAACATTTATACAACGTAAATATGTAACTAGTTACTATTATATGGGAGGTCCGTTTCTACACAGTAAGACAGCATTTAGAGATAGGGCTGGTGTAAACCTATCCCTGGTGTTGAAGCAATATGCAAAGGCGAAAAAAGCTATTGTGGATGAACGTAGTGCAGCCGAGTCTGTATCTCGTGTCTCGATGGTCAGTCGAGTAGTGTGACCCATTTAATATGGTGCAGGTACGCCCATTTGCGGCACGATTAACGGCATGGTGCCGTCAAGGCGATTGTCTATTGTGAAAGGGCCTAGTGACCAGTTGAAGAGTTTAAATATACTATACACAGTTATAATTACATTTATATACAAGGCTTGTTATTTAAGTAATATATAGGAACATATATTATACACCGAATCAACCTACGATTGAATAAATGTTCAGCAGTTTTAATCAACATTTCCCGTAAAAAGCGAAGAGAATTCCAAAATATACAAACAATGGATTCCTCTTAATTACGTTCATTTACATATTAGTATGTACAAACAAACCGCTGTAGGTGCGACAAACAAATACAGGGCTCTGCAAATATGTACCAGTTATGAAACTTCTCATTAGGCGAGCCTAGGGGTTCAAGGGTTTAAGTAAAATTTGTAGGTGAACAAGCTATATATGTAGTTTGAGACGCGTATTTTACTTTAAATGTTAGGTAGGGTAAGGGAGCAATGAAATATTACTGTAACTAAGCTTGACAACCCTAACCTAGAATAGAAAGTAATTAATCAATGGCCTTAGTAAAAGAGGGGAAGCAAAATTGTTTGTTGTGCACGAATCTGACGCCATTATAAAATACACACATCTAATAACAAAGTCGCCTTAAGCCGAATAAAACAGTTCACTAAAAGAACAAAAAAGTATGACATTAAAAAGTACAAAACGATTCTTGCCATGCAAAAAGAGAAGAAGACGGCAACATATAAAAAAAAAATACAAAGTAGCCAACGGTGCCGATTCAGTTGTTCACAAATTAAAGTTAATTTAAACTCAGTGCATTCTTTATTTTTTATTTGACTAAGAAAAGGACAGGAGATGAATATTACGTTCACCTTGGCTCCTACTTTTGGGAATGTATTCTTGGACCGCCTTCAGCTTTTGGGACTTGAGATTTCCTTGAATCTGAACTTTGGGCGCTTCATTGAGTCCAAAACCAAGGTGACTACCAGGAAACTTGGCGTTATTGCAAAGGTCCGGCGGTACTTCACACTAGGATAGCTTCTAACGCCATACAAAGCGCAGGTCCTTTAGTGTGTGGAGTACTTCAGCCATAATTGGGCTGGTGCTACAAAATGCCGCCTGGCAAGTTTGGATTCTTACTAACGTAGTTGAAAATAAAAAATATAGTTTAAAAAACTAAAAAAACACGCTTTTAAAGAATAGCAAACTAAAAAGTTAAAAAAAAAATTAAAATTTAATTTATGACAGTAGGTAATAGGTACTAGTATAAATGAGAAAAAAGCGTGAGGCGCTTTGTGCCATAATTTTTATATACTAAGCGCCTCATGCTTTTTTAAAATTATTTTTAACTTTTTAATTTGATGCCTATTCTTTAAAAACATTTTTTTTTTGTTTTTTAAACTATATTTATTTTCAAAATTTTAGTTCGATATTCTTTTTTAAAATAATATACGGATAACATGAACGCTTAAGTGGTGCTCATTTGTTTTTACCCAACTTTTCTTGATCTCCAGCAGACAGAATAGCAAGTGCTAAAATTCGAAATGATGTAAGTAACTAAATCTAAATTAAAAAATATTTTGCCTGCACAAATTAATGTAAGGTAAGGTTGAAAAAAATCTGAGTTAGAGACGGACAAGCAAACAAGCATACATACAAGTGAAGCTAATAAAAAGCATGTAAAAAGTTTAGGTTGATTAAACACGAGTATGGATGCCAAGTATACCCAGCGAGGTTCTTTGGGAACATGTGACAGTTTCGAACTTTCAAATATTCCCAAAGAACCTTGAACCTAATGACGACACGGTTGGTGCAGTGGTTAGGCAATTAAGTGATGCGCTGCATGTCGCGGGTTGTATTCTCGCACGGAACAAACATTAAATTACCTGACCTGGTTGTTCCGGGTCTGTTTGTTTACGAGGGGTGATCCAAAAGTAATGAGAATAGGTGTATTAAAATAACTATATACTTTAAAATTAAATTTATTTTTCTACATAATCTCCTAACAGTTCGATACATTTAGTCCATCTCTTTTCTAAACAAACAATACCTTTAAAAAAAAAATCATTATCTTGACTCTCCCAAAATGCCTCTACAGCGGCCATCACTGCGTCATTATCATCAAATTTCTTGCCCCGGAGGTGTTCCTTGAGCCGAGGAAACAAATAAAAGTCGCTGGGGGCTAGATCTGGAGAATAGGGTGGGTGCTCCACCAGCTGGAAGCCGGCTTCTTGAATGGCAGCCATTGCAACTTCAGCTTTGTGTGCAGGTGCATTGTCTTGATGAAACAGCACTTTTGCGCGCAGTTTACCCCGTCTTTTTTCCTTGATGGCCTCTCGCAATCTTTTAATTTGTTCAGCATAGTAGGAGCCTGTTATTGTAGCTCCCTTATCAAGGTATTCAACCATAATTATTCCCTCAGCATCCCAGAAAACAGATGCCATAACCTTGCCAGCAGAGCTTGAAACTTTGAATTTCTTTGGTGTCGGTGAGGATGGCCTTTTCCATGTCATTGACTGTTGTTTTGTTTCGGGATCAAAATGATGAATCCACGTTTCATCCATAGTCACAAATCGAGCCAAAAAATTTTCTTGATCAGCCTGGAACATTTCAAGATTGGTCCTTGAAATGTCAAGTCGTTTTTTCTTTTGTTCGTCGGTTAACATTCTCGGGACCCAACGCGCGGAGACCTTTCTCATGTTCATCTCGGTAGTTAAGATCCTTTGAATGCTACCAAATGAGATGCCTGTGTTCTCAGCTAAATGTCGAATGGTCACTCTTTGGTCTGCCAAAACTAGATCTTCAACTTTTTTGACGTTTTCCTCAGTGAGGGAACAGGATGGGCGGCCTTCGCGGTGTTCGACTTCCGTGGATGTTCTTCCCATCTTAAACTCCTTGCACCAGCGTGCAGTTGTAGAATATGGAGGCGCAGAGTCCCCTAATGTTTCCACCAAGTCTGTATGAATGTCTTTGGTGGACATTTTTTTCAAGCAGAAGTATTTGATGACGCTTCGTACTTCTTGTTTCTCCATTTTGATGTTATCACTCCGACTGCTCGTATTCAAATGAATGTAATTTTTTTTTTTTTTTGATATAGCATCTCGTAGTTGACCTTGAGAGGTCGTGACTACTTAACCGGGCTATCCTGTGGCTGCCTTAAGTGAATTTAAAGCCTCCAGCCAGGGCTACTAAAAGCTAAGCGACTACACGCTAAGGGCACCCCCTGTGGGGTACGAACCTCGGCTTAGGGTGTCGCTGGAGAAAACAGCAAGGGACGGCTGGATCGAATTATTTTAATTTTATTTCGGTTTGATGACCACGGCGTTTCCTAGTACTAGCTCTGAGAAGAAACGGCCGAAACAAACTCAGAGGTCATAGTCGGGAGTTTATATTTACTGGCTCAGCTGCGGCGCGGGCTGGCCTTCATCGGACAAGGATGTAACTTTTAAAAATGACGTCCTGTTTATACCATTTTTTGTCCGGGATCTTGTGCAGGACCAGGGAGTTGAACAAATATTTTTTCAGAATTTTATTATGTTTAGAAATATCCGTTTATCATTACTTTTTGATCACCCCTAGTATCTATGTGAGTTTCTATGTAAACGCACCCACGATACAGGAGAAATGCAAAGTTTTTTTAAGCTATTAAGCTTGATGAACTAGTATCTATGCACACATAGTCGAAATAATAACTTAATTATTTCTGTTTGTTTGTCATTTCAATAATACCTATCTAAAAGACAAGGCCCTTTATTCATCAGCCATCTGTGTAAAAACTAAACACCGCATCCCAATACTTACAATACAAAACATTTCTTTCCACAGCTGTTCCACTAACGGACGAAAATTAAATACATTTATACAACAACAATAATAAGTATAATTAAAAATGGCATACTTTTTCAGATAGCGACAAAACTGTGACGTCATGAGCATCATTGCGTTGTTGACACCATTACGATCCAGGCGGAGCGTTTCGCCTCATCTTTTACACCACATGCATTGAGGGACGGGAACAGCTGGTCAGCTGTGGTGTTTCCGTCTGACTACAATTTAAGTGTCTTCAAGGCTAAAGTGCTCCTAATAAACTAGCGCGCTTTTCCAGCAATGATTGCATCACTGTTTACCATCAAGCGGGATGGCAGTCAAGTAATAGTTAGGGGGGGGGGGGGGGGGGATGATCGTCGATATAAGACTGAAAGGTGATGCTATTTGTCGTCCAATTGATTTCTTTGATTTTTGTCACTGGTTGGTAAAGATTTTGGTGCACTGCTCTGAAGCCAAATCTATAAAAATATTTCAAGGAAAAATGGAAAATATCAGTATGATAAGACGAGTTGGTTTATTATGCTAAAATTGTCATTATTTTGCTACTCGTATAAGTTGAAAGAGTTAGGCCATAACATCGGCCGCCGGCAGAAGTTACCACCCACCAGACAAAGCCTTGCCGCCAAGCGATTTGTCGTGTTCCGGCATGATGTCTGGTGAAGCCGTTTGGAGGACGGGTCTGAGCAGTTGTGTTGCGATGTGTGCTGGGTACGATGCGCCTAATGTTGTTGTGTTGGGAGTTTGGTCGTGGAGGGTCTTCAGATCAATCTCCCTTTGGCGCAGCATCGTTGGTCGTGTTGTTGGGTTTAACATTGCATCACCTTGCTCAACTGCCGTCTTCCTTCCTATTCGCTCAGTTTTTCTGAGTGAATAGGCTCTTAATAAACTAGCGCGCTTTACCATCAACGATCGCATCACTGCTTACCATCAGGCGGGAATGCGGTCAAGTGCTAGTTTATAATTATAAAAAAAAAGTTAATTGCACTTTCTATAGTAGGTAGATGCAAGTTGGTAAAGCGGTGGTAGGGTTGTCACTTAATTCGTCTTCATTTTCATTGCTGTCATTAGTAAAATTTACGATCTAAGCTTTAGCGTATGTGTTTTTACAACTTCATTCTAAGCGAATAAACCGAAAGTTTTGTTATAAATTACTAACGTCACACGCAGTAGGCACGTCCATTACTATTGGTAACTCGATCAAAAATACTCATACCAATTCAGCTCTGTTCTGTTTTTATCCAATGAATATAATATTCTGTATGAAATGCATGTACCCGTTCATGTTTACGGCTGTGTTCGCACTTCATACAAAATCTAATATTTTAATATAATTGTCTTTTTTATAAACTACTAACGGCCCGATATGTGCTTAGATAAACAATATTCTTTAAACGACTGGGGGTACAGACTCTCGAACAGGCAACATAAAGTTGTTGATGGACATAGTAAATGATGAACGCACAGGATATTGCAATCGTTTGAACACAAATGGCATATCAGTTGGGATCATAGGGATACGCGGTATCAAACAAACTTCTCCTTTTGATTTGTCAGTTAAAATCGTCGCTTATATTAAATTTGGCAATAAGTTTTTCACTGCCAATCTGGTACCGTTACACAGTTTTGGTGGATTATAAAATTACAAAGAAAGTGGCATTGATTTTTATATATATACATGAGATGATGATCCACCGTTCATTGAATTCATTTCTTACAAAGAACGTGATAAATGAAGAACCGCTCGAACGATTTTGTTCAAATTTCACATAAACCATGTACTAATTAGTCACAACAAAGCCTAAATATTTGGTTTAGATAGGTGAGACCGTTCTTGAGTTATAAAACTACAAAAAAGTGGCATTGATTTTTATATATGTAGATAAATTAATGCTTGACCGCAATCCCGCCTTATGGTAAGCAGTGACGCAATCGTTGATGGTAAAGCGCACTAGTTTATTGAGAGCCTATTCACTCTAGTCTTGAAGACACTCAAATTTTAGTCCGACGGAAACACCGCCGCTGGCAAATTGTTCCCTTGCCTTGATACATGCGGTATAAAAGACGAGGCGAAACGCTTCGTCCGGATCGTAGTGGTGTCAACAATGTAAGGGTGGGTACTCACCGTACTACGGGTCGTCCGATGATGGAACGGAGATGGGGGAATTAGGTCCTGCAATTGCCGCGCATACGCTCCAAAAATTCTCATACAAACAACGCGCTTGCTAGGGAAGGTTTAATTATTTCAACTAACGTCTGCCCCCTAATCGGCGAACACATTTTTGTCAAATGATTGCGACTAGTTGGGATGGTTTGGACCGAACGGACCAATGGGCGGGCCGAACGATCCCAACTGATACCAACTAGTCGCAATCATTTGACAAAAACATGTTCCCCGATTAGGGGGCTGTACCTGTAAATGTGAGTTTCAATAGTAAATATGTCGTAAGCTAAACTTTAAATCATTAGTACATGAAAGTTTAGTGTGGCTTCAGTGTTCCAATGCGGTGATAGAAATAATTAGAAAAGTATTAATGCTTTAACAGTTCAGCTATTAAAAGTTCCTGTAGAGATATTTTATGACGTAGATAAAAGAGGAGGTAGAGAAGGGAGGTTACTCGTGGGCTTTGATCAAGAAAAATCCTCTTAGGTATAAAAATAATGAGGTATTTCACTTAGATCTTGTATTATACAGGGTAGCAAGGACTTCAACGCACAAACTGTACGATGAATTTAACACAATATTTTAGAAATGTCTATTCCAGCGTAGATACTCGGGCGACTTTTTTAGTGTGAATAATTTCTTCTATATTTGAGGTACAATGTTCTGAAAAGCAATTTTTATTTTTAATATCTGACGAAAAATTTGAACTCTAAGGGTTTCAGCATTATTCGTGGATCTTTTACAGTCATTACGGGTCGTTAAAAGCCCAAAAGTCTGATAACCGGTGTTACTAAGGGGTGTCGTATAACCCAATACGTGGGTTGTCGAAGTCAGATAGGCAGTTACCCGTTTTTATAAACTAGAAAGAAAAATTATTTATTGTGACTAGTACCTACAGGAAGATCTTAAAAATAAACCAAGATAAAACCGATCGATTTAAAATAAAAAAAAGTTATACATATACTACATTGTTTTTACTTAATGCGAAATCTGAATATAGTTTGTTCAGAATAAGCAACTGAATCGACTCCAATCATTTTTACACCATGTTATATTTTTTCCCAAATACATTTCCAAATTGTTGCAGTGTGGTTACTGAGCGCATAACACTGCTGAAGGAAGATCAAAATACTAACAGTTCCCCGTGCCGCGATGCTTTAGGCGCGGGCGAGCAAGCGGGCGTTGACGATATTTTTGTTGGGACAACCAAGTAAGATAATAAGCTCATAACTTTGTGGTTTTTCGTTATATCTTTTTGAAATTTTGAACATAGATTCTTTACTTAAAAATACTGGACACATGTTTCGGGTTTCGCATAAATAAAAAATAACGTTATCAGAAACAGACAACGAATCAGAAAGTCCCATACGAGATGAAAAGGCATCTTCTATCTCAGCATATCGCTTCGACATTTAAAGTAAATCTCGCAGCGCTGGTGTTCTAATAGAGACTAGTGTGATGATTAGTATTCTTCTGTATACGGTTAGGTTACGACCCTCAACGTAGTTGGAAGAAGTGAGACAATTAATCTTTAAAAATCTTTATTACACAAAAATTGGAACAAAAAAAAACCTGTGAAGTCTTCGAATCCTGTGCTAGGTGATACTAGGGCACTGGCTCTTGTAACACTATCTGTGTGTAGTGTGGTAGTATTACAAGAGCCAGTACCCTTTACAAATAGGAGATTTTACAGAATATTATACAAAATGATTAACAAAAATAAATGAATTTGGTAAAATTTGGTAACAAGAGAATCTGTATTGAGTATTTGGGAGTGAGTTTTTATGTGCGCGTATCTACGTATATATATCTGAGTATGCTCGCATATGTGTGTCTTTGTGTTTGTGTGTGTCATGTGTGTGTGTGTGTTATATGTGTATGTGTGTGTTTGCAGCAGTTATTTACCAGAAGGATTTATTATAATCTTATGAAATAGATATGAAAACTTTCTCTGATTCGTCATAGTTCAGTGACAGTAGCCAGGACTTGAGAGTCTGTTTGACTTTATGTAGGGTAAGTTTATAAATTGAAAGTTTTTTGTTGAGTTGATGATGAGGGCTCAGCATCACATACTGAACCCATCGTAATAGGTTGTGCGTTTATGTTAATGCCACCCAGTATTGACACAGATTTTTTTAACCTTAATGTCACGATCATCATTATTAAAGCTAATAAATCATTATTATCCTAATCACAACTCAAACAACAGTAAAAAGAGGCCCCTATAAAACCAAGGAAACGTTATAATTAATTCCCTGAAGGCAAAAGTTAATCTGAAGTTTATATCGATTCGACTTTCGGTTAGAATGCTAATTTATCATGAGACTTTACTTGTACGTTTGTTCAGCTGATGACCTTCGGTGGTTTGAACCTTTGAGTTTGTTAATGATCATAGTTCTTATTTGGAGTTTTAGATATACAGGTGTAATTTTCAAGTAATGTTTTTATCGATGTGACCAGTTCTGCCATTTACCTCATCACCCGTATGTTTTTTTCTATTTTTAATAATTACAAACTAGTGCTTGACTGCAATTCCACCTGATGGTAAGCAGTGATGCAATCGTTGATGGTAAAGCGAGCTAGTTTATTAAGCCTATTCACTTATAAAACTTGCTGAATAGAAAGGCAGACGGCAGTTGAGCGAGGTGATACAATGTTAGGACGCGGTGGTGTCCTTCTGCGAGGACGTGATGTCGCAGAAGGAAGCTGCGGAACGGGAGAGAGAGATTTCAACTCCCTTCCCGGGCCGCAGAAGACGCACCGGGTGCCGAGGAAGGGCGGATAACGCCCTCTTCCGGCCCCCATGAACGGGTCCAGGGGCGAGGGACATGGGGAAGTCCCCGCCCCCTATTAGTTGGACCCCGAGGCGGAGGCGCGCGCGAGTGTCGGCGCAGGCCTCAGAGGCGATGCACGGGGTATTTTAACACCTCACTACCCCGTGCAGGAGGCGAGGCCCGGACAGACCGGGCCGGCACGAGAGTGTGGGGCTGCGGCAGAATCAGGGACTCCCGTGGCTCCGTGCGCACGTGACCGGAGAGACACCGGGGTGGTTTTTAGTCAGTAGGAGTCTGACAGACCCCGTCGCCCACGCCAGGGCGGCGGACATCCATTGAGGATTTTCCACCCCGGAACAAAAAAAAAAAAATACACCCAACAACACTACCAACGATACTGCGCAGGAAGATTGATCTGGAGATCCACGACCAAACTCCTGACACAACAATATTTGGTGTATCGTACCCGGCATACATTGCAATAGAACTGCTCAGACTCATCATAATAAAATAAGTTATTTTGATATCATTTTGGCTTACATCGCATGTCAAGGAGTATCCATGGATTAAAGGTATTGAAATGCCTGTAGTTGAAGACTCCGCTTTTCCTTTACATTATAAATACGTAAGCAATAAAAAGCGCTAGGCGGTAAGGTTCTGGAGTGGCGGCCACGTACTGGAAGACGCAGCGTAGGGAGGCCCCAACTAGGTGGACCGATGACCTGGTGAAGGTCGCGGGAAGCCGATGGATGCAGGCAGCACAAGACCGGTCATCGTGGAAAGCCTTGGGGGAGGCCTTTGTCCAGCAGTGGACATCTATAGGCTGAAGAAGATGAAGCAATAAAAAGGGAAATAAGAGAAAATATAACAAAATGCGATTAATTGTATGACTGCGGGTGTGTGTTTGTGAATACCATTCATTTATTTAATCACTACTACTACTCGCTCAATCCTTCTCTGTATGAGAGTAGGCCTGTCCCCAGTAGTGGGACGATAAGAAGGTTGTTGTTGATGATGATGACTCACTAACAGATTAGGTCACTCAAAAGCAATAAGTGTATAGCCAGATTTTTTTTAACTATGTTGGTGTCAGCTCAACAGTCTGCCTATCTGACCTCCGCAACTAAATACTGGTTAATGCCCGCTTGGCTAGACTGGCGATAAGATTTTTGGACTTTTGACGACACATGACGACTGCCAAAGATCTGCGAATGATACGGGACCAACGGCTTTCGTGCTTTCCGAGGTATGTAGGGTGTCGATATTTAAAGATCCCATCGACAGACTAATCACGAGAAGCGAAGCTTAACCGATTCGATTGAACCGGTGCCGCTATTATTTCTTAGCCACAAACCTTCCAAGACATTAGAAACGATATTGTGATTACATTAGAAATCTACGCACGAACCTAGTCGACTCTAGGAGTTTATTTCGCATAGTACTGACAGCCTCCGTGACGTAGCGGTAGCGAACGCGGCCGCTGCGCAAAGAAGCGCGGGTTCGATCCCCGCGCAGTGCAAATATTTGTATGCATCTTCTTCATCTTCTTCAGCCTATGGATCTGACCGGTCCTGTGCTGCACGCATCCATCGGCTTCCCGCGACCTTCACTAGGTCATCGGTCCACCTTGTTGGGGGCCTCCCTACGCTGCGTCTTCCAGTATGTGGCCGCCACTCCAGAACCTTACTGCCCCATCGGCCATCGGTTCTACGAGCAATGTGCCCTGCCCACTGCCACTTAAGTTGCCACTCACAGAGCTATGTCGGTGACTTTGGTTCTTCTGCGGATCTCCTCATTTCTGATTCGATCACGCAGAGAAACTCCGAGCATAGCTCTTTTCATTGCCCTTTTGTATGCACGAATATGAATATTTGCACTGGTCTGGTCGTGCCTCGGAAAGTACGTTAAGCTGTTGGTCCCGGTTGCCATACAAACATCTAATGGCAGTCGTTACGGGTTGTTGGAGCCCTCAAAAAGTTCAACAATTGGTCTAACCGTAATGCTTCGATATCGCCTGTGGGTTGTGAAGGTCAGACGGCAGTCGCTTCACGGAAAATATCGAATTTTGGCCAAAATCAGCAGTTGGACTGGTAAAGCGGACCCCAGACTCCATAGCTGTAAAAAGCTTCGGATGCGATTGGATTAACGCTGAGATGATGATGATGATATTATTTCGCATAGTATTTTGTCCAGTTTGGTTTGGTTTGATGGTATGGCTTTAACACATTCCTTCACATTAAATTGTGATCTCAATTCAAATTTTGGCCGTTTCATATGAATTGAATATAAACTGTCGAAAATTAAGTACCTACACTTTTATATTGGAAGCATTGTTTTTTTTTTCATTCATTTATCAACCTTATTATCGCCCCACTGTTGGGCACAGGTCTCCTCTCTTACAGAGAAGGATTGAGCGTAATCACGACGCTTGCTCAATGCGACGATTGCAAATGCGATGCCTTGTAATCAGTCATTGGCTGTGTTATGTTATGATAATATTATATGTACCAAATCACATTCCTTGTTGACTTAAGTATCATCATCATCATCAACATCAACCTTTTTATCGTCCTACTGCTGGGCACAGGTCACCTCTCATACAGAGAAGGATTGAGCGTAATCACCATACTTGCTCAATGCGGGTTGGCGTTTTCAGACTTTCAAGTCCAGGTTTCCTCAAGATGTTTTCTTTAACCTTTTATTCAGTCATTGGAGTCCAAGATATACATAGAAAGTACATATAACTTCAGAAAATTTACATTGGCATTTGCCTGACCTGGAATCGAACCCGCGGACTCTTGAGAAGCAGTATGATACAGCTCATTTATCGACGGTTTACAATCTCGCGGAACTGATTATAGACTAATGGTATTCCTAATTTTGCGATGGCATAGGTACATAATTATGTACGCATGACAGCACATCAAGCTACTACAATTTGTCATATTTCTTTATTAGATTTTCAACTTCATTGCTAATTATTAAGGCTCAAAATTGAATATGAATATTTGACAGTGCCTGCAGCACATTTCCTTTTTAGAGTGATGAGATCACAACACTCGCGTTACGCAATTACAGACAGATTCATATAGTCAGTCGATCTATAACCTCTGTACAGACTGTATGTGTCTCAAATATAAATTATTATGTGTTTATGGAGTTTCATTGAAATGCCCACGGTATACAACTTCAACTAATATAAGAGGACACAACAAGAGTTGACTGTAGCTAGCCCTGCTGTCGTCCTAGGTACACTGTTAAACAATATGTAAATAAAACTCCGTCCGACCCAAAAGGATAATAAAGGTTAGGTAAACACGTTACCAAATAAAATATGAAATTTTATATAATAATTATCATAGTAACAATACTAATGAATTTTGAAATAATCTTTTTTTTCCGCGAATTAATTCAAACTTCCCCAAAATTCGGTATTTTTTTTTAAAAGTGACAACACCATTTACACCGTATTATTAAGAGTGATGAGACCACGTGCCGCGTGCCCTGCTTCCCTTCACCCGCGCATGTATGCCTACCGTGCTGCCTACCGCACATGTATTAAGTTACCTCGCGTTTTCGAATTAATATTTATTTTAGGGGGATTTTTTTTAAGTTTAGCTTTGTAGGCTTTAGTAGAATCAGTTATCGATACCTAACACCTTAACCTTCACGAATTAAAAAAAAAAAATCACGAACTTAAATATTATTAACTTCACGGATCGGAAAGGGTTTTCTTTACATATTGTATACAGCATAACAGCACTCAAATTGTGTTACACATTATTACTGCAAGTTTGAATAAATTTGAAGTAGGTATATTGCTAATTCGTTGCTTCATATGTTTGCAAAGTGTGTTTGCTCAATAAGGTAACTAACTAACCCAATGAAGGTTGATGAACTGTCAAAATTAAAACCATTGCAGTAGTACACTATCAGTAGATAGTGTTTCGCAATAGGGATGTTTCCTGGGTAAAAAAAAAATGATTCTATTTAGTCCTTCATTCAAATCATAGAAAAATATTGAATGCGTATATTTTGTTTTATCAAGTCAAAAAAAAAATTACAAATATAAAAGGCATCAAAGATCAGGAGTGGTGCCTGGTATCGACACTGCTCGCTAAAAAGTGTAGCGTGCTGCAGTGACGTCACACGAGTTTTCAACGCACGGTGTCGTCTTCATTTTTTGTTTATATGAAAAAAGAAAAAAATACGTGTCTAGTATTTTTAGGAAATCTGACTGACGGACTTATTAGTTTATTTTAGTCAACAACCCTATTATCCTGCAGGTTAAGTCATGAATATTTCACGTTCTTTTATTTCTTTGGTTCATTTGCATAATTTTAGGAATAGATTTAATTGAAGTTTTAGATACTTCTTTAGATTAACTTTCTTCGGAGTCAGGCGTATGTCACATCATCATCTCAGCTTTACTTCCAGTCTAACTGCTGATTTTGGCTAAACTTCAATATTTTTCGTGAAGCGACTGCCATCTGACCTCCACAACCCGAATGCGATATCAAATCATTGCAGTTAGACCAATTATTGGACTTTTGAGGGCTCCAACAACCCGTAACGACTGCCATTAGATGTTCTTATGGTAGCCGGGACCAACAGCTTAAAATGCTTTCCGAGGTACGACCAGACCAGTGCTAATATTCATATTCATGCATACAAATATTTGCACGGCCCCGTTCACTAACGTTACACCACGGCGGCTATCAGGCGTATGTCTAACCCATGAAAAATTCCGTACTGTTCATGTTTTACGATACCTTTAACTTCCTAGCGCCATTATAAAGACACCCTACACGGGTTGGTACGTGCAAAGGGATACACACGCATCGCTCAAACTAATAGTTGGCAATTACTTCGTAACACGACACATCCGTAACGTGACGATACGTTAGAGGCAGAACCAAAACACCCCGGGGTAGCATCGACTGACACATCAAAAACATACTTTACAAATCTATATGTCTTACTTTGATGTTTGATGGTAAGATGTTTGGGTTTTGAAGGTCACAATTTACTGTTAGAGGTTAAAGGCAATGATTCTGAGTTTTTATTCGGCGTTTGTTGTCCAAATTAATGTCACTTAACCTTAACCTAGTCTGCTATTTATATATAAATATTGGACATTGTGCTTAAAAGTTCGTAACCTGCTAAATTCATAATGATCGATCAATTATCTCAGTCGTATCGTAATAAACTGGTAATAGAATGACATTGCCGTATTGTCATTATTATGAAACCCGTTAATAGAAATGATTTTGTAAAATTTATTTCTCAATTTGAACATTGATTAATATGTAGAAGAGTGTTAGAGATTGACCACTAGAAAGTCATAATGACGCCATTTTGTTAGTAAATTACGAAACATGTAGGTAAAAATCGATCATAATGAGATCACTGATCGACTATTTTGATACTGTTGTAATAGCAGACTAGGGTAACAGGTCTGTTTTCCTCAAAAGGTTAGACAAAGGTGACTAAAAGAACGTCCCTTCCCCTTGGCGCAGCTGGTTATATATAATGAGGGGTTTCACCAGCCACACGGTTTCACCCGCCTTTTTTATGGCCCGCTCCTATTGGTCGCAGCATGATGTCATATAGCATAAAGCCTTCCTGGATTAATGGGCTATCCACCGCAAATAGATTTTTTCAAATCAAATTCGCCGTTCCTGAGATTAGCGCGTTTAAACAAACAAACAAAACTCTTCAGCTATATATATTAGTACTAGAGGCCACAAGCGACTTTATTCGCGTGCAGTTAGTTATGTTCCGCTCCTATTGGTTGCAGCGTGATGTTATATAGCCTAAAGCCTTCCTGGATTAATGTGTTATCCAACGCAAAAATATTTTTTCAAATCAGACCCGTAGATTCTGAGATTAGCATGTTCAAACAAACAAACACACAAACAAACTCTTCAGCTTTATATATGAGTATAGATAGATAAGGGATGAGCCTTTTGCCATCAATCAGGCAAATTCCGGTGGAACTGTATTCTTCAGAATCAATGCGATAAAAGTTTATGACCTCTAAATGAGTGCGTCACGTCACGATTGCCCGTTTGCCCGAATGGTCGTATGGCAGACGAACAGTTGGTCGTAAGAACTATATTAATGGCTGGAGAGCGTTTGTCTGAATGATCGATTGACCTATGAACTTTTGATCGGAAAATAGGCTTGAGAGCTGGGATCTTTTCTGAGATAAAACAATTGCAAGATCTGTCTTTTTCTATTGGGTGTAGAACTTTACTGAAATTTGAAATGCTAAATTGTAATGCCACTCAAATAAGTTGGCTAATTTAAATACTTGGGACACTTTGGTCTCCGTGGTGCAGCAGTCAACACGCCTGAACACGGGTTCGATCCACGGCCAGGTCATGATGGAAAACGGTCTTTTCCTGATTGGCCTGGGTCTTGGATGTTTATCTATATATGTATCTATTATCTCTTAGAAGTCGCGAACTTACTTTGTGCTAGCTCAATCTGTGTGATTTGTCCGTATATATTTATTTATTTACTTTATAACCATTGACCTCAAAGATGATGGCGCCAGCTGTCATCACGGTGTGCCGCCTTCTCTTTGACGCGCGCGTGAAACACAAAGCGCTATCGACCCGGGCCTGATCCTTATAGCCCGCAAGCCCGCGCCTAAGGTGGCTAGGAGTTCGATGTTGTCTCCCTACCAGGGCGTCTCCTGCAGCAGCTAAAGGCGTGAGCTCCGCCTCCTTCTTTGCCAGCATCACTGCTAGTCAGAAGGAAGTGATGGTCTGCCATGTACTCTCCCTATTTTGTCTCTTTGTTGAACATTAGTTTATCAGATCAATGTTAGAAACAAATTGGGCTCGGTTTTCTAAATAAATAAATAAATATTGAAATTGAAAATTAAATGTTTATCATACAGGACACAAATGATCTAGGACAGGATTCGAACGTAATGATTAGTAAATATAATAATTTTACTCTCTACCTACATATTTATCTGTGTCCGGGTTTAGGCTATCGCCGACATAATATTCCCTTTTTTGCTATGCTATTATTAATCTATCAAGCTATTGGACCAACTAAAAACATTTTCCAGAAACATGTTTTTTTTTTTGTTTGTATTCAATCCAAACCCTATTGTCTTTATATCACAGAGATGTGGTTGTGCTTACACTTTCAGAGATTATCTTTGAATACTTCTGACGTGTATGATTCTCAAAATAAGCATGCAAAAACAACTAATTATCATTTCTTGTCATGTAATTTTATTTTGTATTCACGCAGCATCACGATGATTGCGCAATAAATACATAAGGACGACGATTCTAAGTAGATACTTATTCTTCCTTATTACTGATTGATGAATAATGCTGAATGCTGATAGATCCAACAGGGAATGGAAGACCGGGTGGATATTGCAAAGCTCAATTTGGAAAGAGGCTGTGGTATTCTACCACATTATCGTAGCAAGGTAGATTTATTAAAAAAAAAATCATAATTGCTATACTTTTATAACCCAATAAGATTTTAATGTAAAAATTAATAAAATCTCTAATTATACAAAAAAGCGCATTGAAAACAAAACTCGAAAAGCTATCTTATCAGCTGATTTAATAGAGTTCACACCAGGGATCAACGTCATACCTACAAACCCGCACGGCGGCATGCTTGCAACGTTCAAAGTTGTTATTTCTGTAACTATTCAGTAACGACATAAATGACTATCATAATTGTATTAGTGGCATGTTGTCTAGCCTTTTCGCGAAGTTTGCGTTACGATGTCAGATACACCCTATATATGCTTTTTTTTATGTTGTTCGCAGATAACTTCGTTGTTTATGAACCGATTTTGTGAATTATTTTTGTTGGAAAGAAGACGTTCCCAAGGTGATCCCATGATAAGGAAATCAGGGTTTGATGGTAGAAGACCAGAGAAATCAAGGGGAACTTTCAAAATTTGTAGAGACGGCTAGTGCATTTGTAAGTTTTTTTCAATAGGTATTTCAAAACACTACAATTGATAAGAACTTTACACCTATATGGGTTGTGGCTGTCATTAAGGGGCTGATGAAGAAGACAAAGGTCAGTTCAGGGAACTCCTTAACGATTTACAGTAGCTACTTCGTATTTGGACTCAATTCATTTATACTGATGAGAAGTTTGCATCCATGAGCATTGTAATGAAGGTCTGTAGCAGATTTGATGATGAATCCGAGAGACAGTCGAAGGAACTCTTCAACGATTCTCAGCAGCTACCTTATGTTCGTGCTTGATTAATTTGTATTCATAAGATCCTTACACCTAGATGGGTTATGACTGTCATTAGGGAGCTGATGATGAAGACAAAGGTCAGTTTACAGTAAATAGGTACTCTGTGTTTAGACTCAGTTCATTTATATTGATTATTGATGATAAGTTTGCATCCTTGTGGGTTATAATGAAAGTCTGCAGTAGATCTGATAATAAAGACCAGAGACAGTCTAAAGAAATCCTCCACAATTTACAGCATTGAAGTTTAATGTAGGACAACCACTAGCCACTGCTACTCGCCATGCATATGCGACAATCAAAAGTCGCGTAACCGTGTCACTTCTAGCAATGCTCATACATTCAGTCCGGTCCCAGAGAAATTTTATAAAAATCGGTTCAATAGTTTGGTATTTAAACCAGAATTACGGGTAAAATTTAAGTAAACAAAATGCATCGTTTGCTTGTTAGTCCATTCCCAGGTATGTTAGCGGCAGCATCCAGTCTGACCGGATGGATGCAGCTGAACAGTACTTTTTGCAACTAAAAATTGTAAAATAAAAACTGTTTTAAAAAAAAAAAACAGACTTCCAAAAAGAAAACACTACAAAGTGAAAAATAACTAATTTCGGAAGTCGGTGGGAAGAACGAATACACCAAAACTAAAGACACCATGATTGTGAACATGTGTGTTTTTTGGAAGTCAGTTTTTTTGTAAAAAAGTTTCCAGAATCCAATTACTGAAATTGAAAATTAGATATATATCATATAGGACACAAATGATTTAAGACAGGATTGGAAAGTAATGATTATTATTATGATTATTTTTATTATATATACAATACATGTTATTGAAATCATTAGTAATACATGTCCATAGCTAGTGATCCTACCTATTAGGAAAACCCTTTTTCGACAGCTGTCTTAGACCGTATATATTCAAGATTAAGTAAAAGTTAGCTTTAATATTCTTAATAATATAATAACATGAAGTACTTTATCTAATTGACTTATCTTTTTTATGGCTTTAGCATTATAATACCATACGTGTATCAATCAACGTACATCTATACTAACATAATATAAGACTGAAGAGTTTGTTTGTTTGTTTGTTTGAACGCGCTAGTCTCAGGATTTCCTGGCCCGTTTTGAAAAAATCTTTTTGCTTTGAATAGCCCATTAATTCAGGAAGGCGTTAAGCTATACAACATCACGTTGCGTTGTGACGAATAGGAGCGCAGCATAACAAAAATTCAAAATGTATTTTTGATAAAACAAAATATACAATATTTATATATCCAATATTTTTCTGTAATCTGAATGACGGACTAAATAGAATCAATTCTTTTTTACCCAGGAAACATCCCTGTTTTCTCTAAGTGTAAGTATATAACTTTGACTCGACCTTCCGCTCCGCCAAGAACGGGTGAGATCATTTAGTGATTAAAAAAAAACGAGTGTGCTTATGACCACACGACTGAAGTGAAACTTCTTTCGCTCCATCTGTATGTATATATATATGTGTGTGTACAATATATATGTCGGAGATCGTCGATTAATTTTAATAGAAGTTGCTGATTTGATTTACGTAGTAGAGGGGCGAACGCTTGTGACGTTATTTTGTGATGGCGTCACATGGACAGAGTCGCTTTGGAAAGTGGGGTTCGTCGAATGATGACTTTGCATCGAGACGCGGACCAAGGCACATCTCCGAACCGAAACTGTCGGTTTGCCTATTCAAATTGTTATTATGAAGATTGGAGGGTATATCTACACGTCGTGCTTCAATTCAAAAACTCACCTGCGAAATGGAACCTGCACCACCAAACCAATATGCTGTTGACCCTACCGCTCTGCCGTCGCTGTCTCCGACATCAGAAGTTGGATAAAGAACTACACTGCTCACAATCTCGTTATAAATCAAGGAACAGAATTACAGTCACTTTCTGCCAATATTTTTATAGTACTGGTGTGATTACTTGTGTGGTAGTTGTTCATTGCCTTTGTATGAGCTGGATGCTGGATGTCCTGGCAGCGAGGCTGGAAGTGAACGTCACGTTACGAGGTGCGCTCAATTGCTGACACAGAAGAGATCGCTCCGCGTGATAGTGCGCTGGAGGCGTGCAAGTGCCGGCTGGACGCGGCGCTATCGCGACAGTGCTGGCTGTTGCTTGGCGCGCGACAGTGCTGGCTGTTGCTTGGCGCGCGACAGTGCTGGCTGTTGCTTGGCGCGCGACAGTGCTGGCTGTTGCTTGGCGCGCGACAGTGCTGGCTGTTGCTTGGCGCGCGACAGTGCTGGCTGTTGCTTGGCGCGCGACAGTGCTGGCTGTTGCTTGGCGAGCAAGGTGCGCCTGCGGAGCGGGCAAGGTGCGCTTGCGGAGCGCACTTCTAGCTGCTTGGTGAATCGCATCAATGGCGTGTGGCGCTGCTGGAGCTGCGCGTGCGGCGCAGCCGGAGCTGCGTGCGTTTTGCTGAACGCCCAAGGTTTCAAGACTTGAGCATCTACTCTGCAGGCGATGAGAAGGTTTCAAAATACCCAAAACGTTTGTGGTAACGTAATGGGATTTTATGAGAGCTCCGAGATGTCTGGTGTGCAACGGTTGATAACTGCCAAGTGGCAGGGGTTTGCCAGAAATTGTCATAATCCGGTGAGTCGTACTATTTTTATTTTGATTCCGTGGCCGAATATTCTCTTGTCAAGCAATCTGTAATTTCATTGGTGTACGTACACACGCGCCAGTATATATACAGTGTACAAGGTTGTGCCAGTGTATTGTGTACTGAACAATTTATTTGCGACATGCTAATAAGAGTTATTTTTGCAAATTTTATTTCTTGTACTACCCGATTATTGTTTGTAATAATGGACTGAGAAATTTTAAATGAGGGTTTTTAAAATTATGATGTCTGGTTTGTCTTTATTTCAAAACTAAAGTTTACTGTGGCCTATAGTTACGAGCTCACTTGAGCTTCTGATAGTATGTGTGGCTAGACTATTAAATCTTCTCAAGAGAACAAGCGGTAACGAACATAGAAATGAGTGCTATTTACGAAAAAATCTAAATTTGATAGAAGTGAGCTAAAGTAATGAAATTTAATATTGGTGAGTTGTTAGATGGCCATAATGGCGATCGTTACCTATTGAAATCGTTGATTGGAAACAGAACTTATAAGTACCCCACGATCGCATAAGTACGAAAGATTTTTCCAAGTAATGTCTGCTGAGTTAGATTTTCATAATGTAGAAGATGGTGAGGAGGGTGCCTCCGCCAGCAAATGGAACACGTATCATGGCTATGTGGTCGCGCTGCACGCACTAGTCTGTAGTCGTAACTGCAACCCAGTGAGGGGTTGTTCAGAGCGCGATGGGCAGCTAGTGATGTGGCGGGGACACAAGTAGGTGTGCTCGCGCTGCACGCAATAGTCTGTAGTCGTAACTGCAACCCAATGAGGGGTTGTTCAGAGCGCGATGGGCAGCTAGTGGTGTGGCGGGGACACTAGTAGGTGTGCTCGCGCTGCACGCACTAGTCTGTAGTCGTAACTGCAACCCAATGAGGGGTTGTTCAGAGCGCGATGGGCAGCTAGTGGTGTGGCGGGGACACTAGTAGGTATGGTCGCACTGCATGCACTAGGCTGTAGTCGTAACTGCAACTCAGTGAGGAGTTGTTCAGGGCGCGATGGGCAGCTAGTGATGTGGCGGGGACTTTGGTAGATATGGTCGCACTGCATGCACTAGTCTGTAGTCGTAACTGCAACTCAGTGAGGAGTTGTTCAGGGGGCGATGGGCAGCTAGTGATGTGGCGGGGACCTGGGTCTCGGAGGAGACTATTAGTTGTATGGTCATGTGTTGACCTGGGAGTCGTGGACTCTAGAGTTGATCGTATCACAAGAGGTGATGACGATATGGGTGTCAACTATGAGTTGTCACTAGCTACTGTGGTAGCGAACCATGATGTGTTTTCTTACTGAAGATTATGATTTTGATTTGATAATTAAGAGGCTTGGAGGAACCTTTTGTTTTCTTTTTGAAATTTGATAATTATGAGGCTTGAAGGAAGCTTTTGTGTTCAAATTGTTAAAATAATTAAGATTGGTTGGTTTCCTAATAGTCATTGTAATTAAACGTGACGTGTGACGGTCAGGTTGGCCGAGTTCTCAAAAATGCTTCAAAGTCGGTGTTCTGTGTTTTTTTTTTTAAATTTGTTACAGACATGCACGAGGACGTGCAACGGGAAATATCGAAGTTTGGCCGGAATCTGCGGTTGGCTTGGTGAACCGGATCCTGGACTCCGGGGCTGAGGGAGCTTCGGATGCGACTGGGATTGGCGCTGGGATGATGATGATGATGATGAAGATGATGCACGAGGACGTGCAACTCGTCAGGCTGGCCGTGTCGGAGATCGTCGATTAATTTTAATAGAAGTTGCTGATTTCATTTACGTAGTAGAGGGGCGAACGCTTGTGACGTTATTTTGTGATGGCGTCACATGGACAGAGTCGCTTTGGAAAGTGGGGTTCGTCGAATGATGACTTTGCATCGAGACGCGGACCAAGGCACATCTCCGAACCGAAACTGTCGGTTTGCCTATTCAAATTGTTATTATGAAGATTGGAGGGTATATCTACACGTCGTGCTTCAATTCAAAAACTCACCTGCGAAATGGAACCTGTACCACCAAACCAAGATGCTGTTGACCCTACCGCTCTGCCGTCGCTGTCTCCGACATATACATGTATACACATATACATATATTAATTTTCTATAAATATTTAAATTTATTTCATGGTTTCATTGGTAAATTAATATTTTTGCATAGATCTACTATTTTTATTGAAAAAAAAAAAAACTCGTTGTAGACCTTGTAGTACCAAGCTCGCGCCACAGGCGCCTCTGTGCTTATATCCCCCACTTAACTTCCGTTCGCCTTGCTCGATCACTTTTCGTAACGCTTAAGTCACGCGTTCGCCAGCTTACTCCCCAAGTCAAGCGTGCGTAAAGAAGTTTCACTTCAAAAAAAAAAAATTGTGCGGGTGAGGTTATTTGATGTACGTTACAAATATTTTATATTTGTCGGCCTCCGTTGCGCAGCGGACAATACGCCTGTCTGCGACGTGGAGGCTCCGGGTTCTATCCCCGGCCAGGTCATGATGGAAAACGATCTTTTCCTGATTGGCCTGGGTCTTGGAAGTTTATCTATTATGTACCGATTATAATTATAGTATCTATTATAATTATAGAAACTTGTAGATGTGATAGATATTGATAATTAATGATATTTTTTCTAAATTGGTAAATCTTTAATTCTCTTTGAACTGGGTTGTAAATCCTGCTCAGTAAGTGATTCAAGTTTTTCAAACTATTTCGTCAAAACAATGGTACACTGCGATCCAAACATGTTAACTAATATAAAATTTCGCAAAAATAACTTTAACTTCTATAGAATAAAGATCAGTTTACGTTACAACTTACCCTGAAATGAACTTTACAGTCAGTATAATGACCTATGTATCTATTTGTGTAACTACATTTAAAAGGTTATTTTGTAGTTGTTTCTTATTGTTCCCGTCAATTAAAGCACCTACAATCTAATCTCTTCACCACTCTTGATTGGCGAGTAGAGAATTTGTAAGGCATTTATTTAGTTCGCCTTTGTTGTACCTTTGTGCGAAAAGTTTAAGTAAATAAATTATTTTGATAGTTGTTTAACCCTAGAGTGGGCGCGTCTTTTTGCAAAACGTTAGTGGGCGTGTGGGGAGCATGTTACCGCCCGGTTTCTTTGACCATAATACAGCAATTTAAACAATTTTTTTTCTCGGGATTTAAATATCACAGTCATCATTATCAACCTTTTTATCGTCCCACTGCTGGGCACAAGTCTCCTCCCATTCAGAGAAGGATTGAGCGTAATCACCACGCTTGCTCAATGCGGGTTGGCGATTTCAGACTTAAAGTCCAGGTTTCCTCAAGATGTTTTCCTTCACCTTCAGTAATTGGTGTCCAAGATATAATTAGAAAGTACATATAACTTTAGAAAAGTTACATTGGTACTTGCCTGACCTGGAATCGAACCCGCGCACTCATACTTGAGAGGCTAATAAGTAATAATAAATCGAAATATTTATTTAACATCATCTTAAAATTATGCTGTACAAAAGATTATAGGAAACTTTAACATTTTAATTGACTTTTTTCCCTTTTCAATTATATATTTTCTAAATTAAAAGGATATGTTTTATTAAAACAGTCTTCACAAAGGTATGTGCAATGTTCGTGGCACAATAACTTTGGGTATCTGGAACACCCTTTTTCGTGCGCCTGTTTTTCTTTGAGGGGATAATCTTTGTACTAAAGCGTTTGCTGTTGAACTGCCCTTGCCTTGAATGCTAAAACAAACATGTTTTTTTTTTAGTTTTAAGCATAAATGTACCATGAAATATAGTCTACATTTCAAGTTTGCAAAAAATACATTGCATCATTTTATGTAGGTGAGTGGGCCCGCGGTGAGCAATTTGCCGCCCGGCAACACCTGCTGGTAACAACCTTCTCCTCAAGTGGTCCCCTGCACGCTTACGGCGTCCAGCTTTTCGGTGCGCATTACTATCGAGAATAGGGTCAGCTAATAAAAAGCGCAAGCCTAACGGATAGTTGTTTTAAAAATTATTAACGGTTTTTTCGCGCGGGCGGCAAAATGCTCATAGCGCTCCCACTCTAGGATTAAAAAACCGCCTTCAGCTTTTGGGTGTTGAATTTTTCTCGAACCTAAACTATGGGCGGTTTATTGAGTCCAAAGCAAAAGTAGCCGCCAGAAAACTTGGCGTTATTGCAAAGGTCCGGCGGTACTTCACACCAGGACAGCTTCTAATGTTATAGCACAAGTCCGTTCGTGTGTTCGTGTGAAGAGGCTAATTGGCCACTGACATTTAGTTCAAAACGGTTTCCAAAGCCTGGAGTACATGCGAAGAGTATAACTTGCCTACGCGCACGTATATTCATCCCCTCCCATCTCCCAAGCACAGAGAAAAAGCTTGTGTCCCGGAAGTGGAAACATTATTATTTTACGCTTATTGAAACCGTTACTATAAAAACCATCCGTCGAAAAGTAGCCAGCTTGTCGGTGTTTTATGGGTTGTTTTTTGGATAGTGTGCCAGGGAATTGCATGACTTAATTTCCCCATCTCCTATACCCATCATCGTACGGCGAGTCTTCATCATTACGTTACTATACACTACTATGCGGTCAAGCACTAGTTTAAAATTTATAAAAAAAAAAATGTGTGGGAAACCCTATATAATATATCTGCAGTGTATTGTAATTGTTGTGAATTGTAAGAAATAAGACTATAAAGTACTGGTAGTAAGAAGTAGTAGTCTATGGTGTCTTATTCTCAAAATATTATTCACGAGTCATAAATTCAACAAATCATTTTAAATAATAGAACTTTTTTGGGTTCGACGTATCGACGTGTAAGTTGACACCACCTATTCAGCATAATATTATTATATTCCTATATTAAAATCATTGATAACATACATAATGGGGATGTATCCAAGGTATGCAAATCAAAAAAATAATTAGTCTCTCTTATAGATAATAAAAAAAATGAAGATCCGTATTTGTTATTTTGTCGAAATTACCAAAAACTACTAAGATATAGCGTATTAAAGTTACGGAGTGGGGACTAATTACGTCACGCCGTGGTATATTTTGTACCACGGCGTGACGTCATGCGACATTTCAAATCAATATATCTTCCTTAGTATTTGAATGAAAGATTTTTTTTTAATAATTATAAACTAGCGCTTGACCGCAGTCCCGTCTGATGGTAAGCAGTGATGCGATCGTGATGGTAAAGCGCGCTCGTTTATTAAGAGCCTATTCACTCAGAAAAACTAAGCGAATAGGAAGGAAGACGGCAGTTGAGCGAGGTGATGCAATGTTAAACCCAACAACACGACCAACGATGCTGTGCCAAAGGGAGATTGATCTGAAGCCTCTCCACGACCAAAGTTCCAATACAACAACATTTAGCGCATCGCACCCGACACACATCGCAACACAACTGCTCAGACCCGTCCTCCGTACGGCTTGACCAGACACATGCCGGAACACGACAAATCGCTTTGGGGCAAGACTTTGTCTGGTGAGTGGCAACTTCTGCCGGCGGCCGATGTTATGGCCTACCACCGAGAAAATAAAAAATACGTGTTCAATGTTTTTTATAAATCTATCTGATGGACATTTTTACAATTATTTTTTAGGATACAACTCAATTAGCTTATAATGTTCCCACCCATGGGACATAGGCCTCCTATCGATGAGAGAGTGGAACGTAATCTACCATGCAGGCCCAGGGTGGGTCACATGTCTACGAAGTTCTGGCTCTAGAACAGCCGGATTACTTACGAAGTATTCATTCAGCGATTTGAGAGCAGTGACGATGAAATAACTTATAAAAAGAAAAGCGCCTGATGGGATTTAAACCTACGACCTAGAAGTTGTAATTATCATCATCATGTCAGCCACATCAAGTCCATTGCTAGACATAGGCCTCTCCCAAGGATTTCCAAAAAGTACGGTTGGACGCGGCCTGCATTCAGCGCTTCCCTGCGATTTTGGTCAGGTCATCCAACCACCTAGTCGATGGGTCTCCCACGCTGCGCTTGCCGGTACGTGGTCGCTATTCAGAAACCTTTTTGCTTCTTCAGCCATCGGCTCTACGTGCGATGTGCCCAGCCCACTGCCACTTCAAAAACCTAATCCGCTGGACTATGTCGGCGACTTTCATTTTTTTATAAATTTAAAAAAACGAAAGTCAACAATCAATCATTCCTGATTTGATCACACAGAGAAACACCTAACATACCTCTCTCCATAGCTCTCTGTACGCACTTCAGCTTTCTTATGAGGCCAATAGTGAGAAACGTGGTCCACTACTGATCTATTTCTCATCACTAGTTGTTACTAGAAGGCGAAGGCATAAAATTAACTATGAAACAACATTTTTGTTCAGAATCATGCACTAAATCCAAGGTAACAGACGGCACATCGAAGTTCTAGCTAGAACAGAATGCTATAAGTCAATTTATAAACCTTTGCAAACACCATTCAACTGTCATTTATATTGAATGACAAATAATAATACTTATCTACGTATACATCACATTAAATTGTGTGTTTATTTGTTCAGTTGCTACTTAAGGAAGATTAATATTCAATTTTATCGTTTGGCAAAAAATATGTCTTCATTTCGAGACACGCGACACACGTCATTATTAAAATTACGAAGTTAGTAGGTAATAAAATTATCTCTTGCAATCATTCAGTAGGAACCTAAATAATTAGGAGGGCAGCATCGAGAATAAAAGAAGATCACACATCACTTTGTAGCGATACAAGTGATGAGATGTCTTTATGATGCCGCCACAATGTCCGTCCAAGTCCAGAACCAGCAGACTAAACATATCCCTCTTAAGCGAGGAGTGAGACAAGGGGATGTTATTTCCCCCAGATTGTCCCCCAATGCCCTCGAAGATATGTTTACTCAATGGTGAGTACATCTCACACTTACGATTTGCGTATCGATATTCGTGGTATCGTGATCGTGGCGGAAACGCAGCAAGAGCTCGAATAAATGCTGACCAACTTAGTTGAATCCTCCCAACGCATCGGTCTCCGGATGAACTTAGACAAGACCAAAATTATGTTCAATATGAGTGACCCGTTGCTCCGGGACCAGTTGTCGTAAACGGAATGCCGCTCGAAGTTGTTTCAGAATATGTATACCTCGGGCAAACGTTGCAATTGGAGAAAAACAACGTCGAGAAGGAGGCAAATAGAAGGATCCAGCTGGGCAGCATTTGGTAAACTTCGTCGGGTATTTTCGTCGCCCATACCCCAATGTTTGAAGACTAAAATCTTCAACCAGTGCATCCTACTCGTCATGACTTACGGAGCCGACACGTGGACACTAACGGTCAGACTAGTCTATAAGTTGCTGTAAGCCGCTCAGCGAGCTATGTTGGGTGTCTCTCTAAAGGACCAAATCAGAAATGAGGTGATCGGACAGAGGACCAAAGTCACCGCCATAGCTGAGAGGATTAGCAAGCTGAAGTGGCAATGGGCTGGTCACATTATGCCGCAGGCCCGACAACGGTTGGGGTAAACGAGTCCTCAAGTGGAGACTGCGTCTCGGCAAACGTAGCGTAGGATCCCCTTGGGCAAGATGGAGCGACGACATCAAAAAGGCTGGTAGTGGCTGGCTTAGAACTGCTCAGGATTGAGCTTGTTGGCGTGTCCTGGAAGAGGCTTATGTCCGGCAGTGGACGAGTAAAGGCTGATGATGATGATGATGACACACTCTTTTGCGTTTCGCTTCCTCTTTTATACCGCGTACATCGAGGGACTGGAACAATTTGTCCGAGGTGGTGTTTCCGTCGGACTACAATTTGAGTGTTTTCAAGGCTAGAGTGAAAAGGCTCTTAACAGACTAGTGCGCTTTACCATCAACGATTGCATCACTGCTTAACATCAGGCGGGATTGCGGTCAAGCGCTGGTTTATAATTTATATTTAAAAAAACCGTCCTGTAAAACCTTATTGTGAAAATATAGGTGAAATGAGTTCATTGCACCTATGTTCTCAGGATAAGTTTTCACTTTTGAGAGTTCCCAAAAGTGCCGATTCCAGGCAAGGGGTGAAAAGTCAACAAGCTTTTAGCTCACTTCACTTCGTTCCTATATATTATTCTATCCATAATAATTCCCGAAATTTCAAAATTAAAATAAATAATAAAAGGTTGTCTGTAAAAGATCGCTCTTAGCGATAAGACCGCCCATTGTGTCACCCTATGTAAAATCTTTATATTTATGTTTTTGTTATCTATATGGCGTACATAATAAAGAGTATTCTATTCTATTCTAACATCACCTACAAGGGTGAGCTGCATAGATTAGCGGTACAATTAGTCGATTCTAGAAGAGGTGGCAAGAAACTCCAAAATTACTAATACAATTATTGTGCTTACAATATGTGTTAACAGCACCCTAATTGAGTAACACACCATTTCTATCAATTGGAATCATTCTGAAGCCAATTGCTAAATCATTGCTTCATATGTTCGGAATGTGTGTCTGCTCAACAACGTAAATAAGGCCATGGATGTTGTTGAACTATCAAAATGAAACCCATTGCGAATGATAGTATGATACGCAATTACCCTGCAGGTATGGGAACAGGCGTGGAACAGTGTTAGGCCTATCAACAAGTGCTAGTATAATATTTTTATTTTATTTTGAGTATTTATTTGTATATTTTAAATGTTGTCTCGCATTAAAAATAACTTCTGTATCGTGAGTAGGTACGTTTAAAGTCACATACACAATTAACCAGACCCGGAACAACAACTACTTGAAGGCTATTCAAATATTTATCCGAGCCGTGATCGAACCCGGTACTATACAGCAAATTAACTGCTTTTACAAACGCAACTCTAATTAATCAGAATATTAATAATACATTGCAATAACATGGATTTCAGTCCAGTTGCGTTTATTAAAGCAGTTATGTAGTTCTGAAAAAGTGGGAAATAAATGCGTAATAAGTAGTTTTCTACCGAGGGTTTATATTGGGTACGCGGTTATTATTTTGGATTGCTGCGTCAGAAAAATATTTAGCGTTATTTTCTCTTTATAATTAAGTTTTAGAGTAGCGGTTGTCACGTGGTAACGGCTTCTTGGATCAAACCTACGATTGAAAAAATAATTTACCCAAAGTAAAGCACCTGTAAGATAATTACGTTGGGCACGCCACAATAGCGGCGGTAAGTCCCCTCTTTAAGGAGTGGCTAGAGAGGCGCCACGGCGCCCTCACCTTCCGCCTGACGCAGGTCCTCACCGGACACGGTTGTTTCGGGAGGTTCCTCTGCCGTATTAGGCGGGAGGAAACGCCAGGGTGTTACCATTGTGTGGATCGACCTGAGGTCACGGTGGAGGTCTGCCCGGCTTCGGTAGAGCACCGCCGTGTCCTCGTAGCGGCGATCGGCGGCGATTTCTCGCGTCTGATCCTGGTCCAGGCCATGGTCTGGAGCGAGAGTGCATGGCAGGTCGTCACCTCCTTCTGCGAAGCAGTTATGCTGGCAAAGGAGGCAACGGGGATCCCAGCGCCCTTACGCCACTAGCCGCCGCAGTAGAGGCCCTGGTCGGGAGACGACACCTAACTCCCAGCCACCGTAGGCGCGGGCCTGCGGGCGGTGAGCAGTGGGCAGCTCGCCGCCCGGTAATGACCAGGCCCGAGTCAACGGCGCGTCGTATTTCACGCGCGCCTCAAAGAGATGTCAGCATATCGTGACGGGGTCCACGAAGACCGATGCCTCCTGGGTCAGGGTTGCGGGTTGGTTAAACAAGAAACCGTGGCCCTGGCCGTCGCACAGGCAAGTGAAGAAACACGGGTGGGTTTTAGTCAGTAAAAGTCTGACACACCCTTCCGCTCCGCCCAGAGCGGGAGAAGTCATTTGATGATTTCCCATCCCAAAAAAGGGGTTGGATTTCATTTTGACAGTTCCCCAACATTCATTGCATTATCTACATTGTCGAGTAGACGGATAAAATAAGAATATATCGCGAGGAACCCGACATGTCCCTGTACCAAAAATTCAAACACACTTGACACTTACAAATCTGCAATGAGCCCTCGTGGTAGGTTAAGGCTCATTCCCTCAAGTTTTACAATACCTAATAATGAAATTAAAAATTACTCAATGATAACATTTAAAAAGAAACTTACAGCTCTTTTATTAGACAAATGTTATTATTCTGTAAATGTTTTTTTAAATGACTCCTCTCTTCCCAAATAAATATAAAATGTTAATAATAATAATAATAATAGACAAAGTAATAATATAATGATTCATTTTAATGTAACTATTCAATATTTGCATGCCTAATTTAAGGTAGATAGTATAAGGGTCTGACATTATGTAAACATCATTATTTTGAATACCTACTTTCTGTGCAAATGAAATATAATTGAATACCATCTTGGAGATACGTAATAAGCTCATAATTTTAGTAGCTACAATTATTAAAAACAAAAAAAAAATACTTTTGTCCCGAAATTCCCACGGAATCGAAAGTTATAAGTGAAAAAATCCGAGGCGCAGATAGTCATAAATAAAATAATCACTTACTAAATCAAACTGCGTGTTCAACCAACTAATTATAGACAACATTAAAAATACACAGAAAATGTTATGACACATACTCTTTTAGAAATCGCGCATGTTTTGACATCTCAGAAATAACTGGCTGAAATAACAAGCAATGTGTTTTTAAAATATTGGTTCTGCATCATATCCGCACAGTTTTTGTCGGGATCATAACTTCACACCTGTTTTTGAATGTAATAATATCGACACTTGAGCAGATTCCATCTGGATTTTTTTGCAACAACACAAAATTATGATATAATGGTTGGTCGACTCTTCAAGTAACCAGAGGGGTTGCCATTTTTAGACAATAAATTAGAAAAGCCATACAACGTGGCAATACCGCCTTCCCTTTGGGCTCATTTCCTTTTGATGACGATGGAGGCATATTATTGATGCCCTTTGATTATTTCCCCGCCTTTTATGCAATATATACTCTTAGGTACATAGTATTCTTTTAAGGCTGTTATTGTTTTCAATGTTGTGATTAAATAAAATAATTCTATTAATATAATATATAATAATAATTTACACAAATTAAAGCGTCTGATTTGATTCTAAACTATGACGGATGTAAGTCGCGGCCGAAGCCATTAGGTAGATAAATAAAAAAAAAAATGACGGGATGACTCCGTGAGTGCCAACACAAGTGAGGATTTGAAATTTGTGTGCCGCAGGAGCAGGTAAACAAATTCGCCGCGCGGTTGTATATGAAAGTGATATTACTTCCTTCGTTTAATGAATTCTTAATAAAATCATTTGTCTTGTTAACGTTTCTTAATCAAACCCAAAAAGTGCACAATGCCGCAAAAGAAGTTTTTACTTTAAAAAATATAATGGATATGAACTATTAGAAGCTAATTATTGGTCCACGGCAAGTCAAAGGACGTTTTTCTTATACAGAGAAGGCAGGAGCATTAACTCCCACGATTTCTTAAAATGGGTTGGCGATTACAGGCTTATACAGAATGTTAAGAATACCCTGTCCGACCCGTGAAGGTGTTGTTAGGTATCGATAACTGATTCTACTAATGGATACAAAACCGGGCTAAACTTTAAAAAAAATCTCCCTAAAAAAATTAATATTATTTCGCAAAAAGAGGTAACTTAATAAATGTACGTTAAGCACCCTTCCGCGGGCGGCGGGCGGCAGGGCACGCGGCATGTGGTCGAATCGCTATTCGCTCATAATAATACCGGTGTTGTCACTTTTTAAAAAATTACCAAATTTCGGGGAAGTTGGTATTAATGCGCGGGAAAAAAATATTATTTCAAAATTCTTTTGTATTGGTACTATGATGATTACGTAAAATTTTATATTATATTTGGTCATGTGTTTACCTAACCTTTATTATCCTTATGGGTCGGACAGGGTTTTCTTAACATATTGTATATCTAACGATTATGGCTTTCGTATATCTATTGTATTTACATTTACACAAATAAATCAAATCTGATTTTTTGATTATAGCTAATGTCTATATACAGGATTGAAAACAAACACAATGTTAAATACTAAACTTCTGCCCCTCTTGGTGAGGTGCTCAGTACTTGAATGTTCGTCTTATATTAATACTAATAGGGTTGAAGGTCTGAATAAAACAACTATATTGTATTTTGTTCTATAGCTAAAATTCAAACGAACCCAACCAAATCGTTGTAGTACAATGCTTGCGACTTCGACAATCTAAAATTTAACCAGAAACATTACAAAACCTCAACAGTTCTGTCCGAAAATAGGTATGTATAATTCCTTTTACGCTGCAAAATTTGAAGCCAAGTCATTTTCCACCTCGAGAGATCGATTTGTAAGCGTGTGCAAATCACGGTAACGTTTTTAGCATGACCATTACTGCTGACTCATGGAGGTGATGGATTTTCTATGAAATTACAGCTCACAGGCGACCATCCCAACCTATTACATAGGTAAATACATAGCTCCATTGTAAGTTATAACAGATACTGTGAGGTATGTTGTCGTTTTGACTGGTAACGGATTAGAATTATTATACAGCAATTGTTTCTTATTATTAATTAGCTGCGCCACGTATTTTCGCCCGCTTGGGTTTCGATATGCTCCGCTCCTATTAATCGTAGCATGACGTTCTACAGGCTAAAGCCTTCTTGGATTAAGGAACTATCCAACGCAAAAAGAATATACACACAAACTCATCAGGTTTATATATTAGTATAGATTTATTTCTTTAGCTAAAATTATTTCAAACCAATTGCAGGAATTAAAGCTATCTGTATGCACATATATGCATACGAAAACCAATCAAAGAGGAAGATAAGAAAAGAAAAGGGAATAAGTAAGCAATAATGGCCAAAAACCTAAACATAAAATAAATGTGTAATCAATAAAATGAAATGCTTTTGTCGTTTTCATTTTTGACAGCCTCCGTGGCGTAGCGGTAGCGAACGCGGCCACTGCGCAAGGAGGCGCGGGTTCGGTCCTCGCACAGTGCAAATATTTGTATGCATGAATATGAATATTTGCACTGGTCTGGTCGTGCCTCGGAAAGCACGTTAAGCCGTTGGTCTCGGTTGCCATACGAACATCTAATGGCAGTCGTTACGGGTTGTTGGAGCCCTCAAAAGTCTACCAATTGGTCTAACTGCAATGCTTAGATATCGCCTTCGGGTTGTGGAGGTCAGACGGCAGTCGCTTCACAGAAAATATCGAAGTTTAGCCAAAATCAGCAATTAGACTGGTAAAGGGGACCCTAGACTCCAAAGCTGAAAAAGCTTCGGATGCGACTGGGATTAACGCTGAGATGATGATGATGATGCTTTTATCGTTTTCATACCAATGAATATATGTATTGAGAGAGTTATGCAATAGAATTTAGATAAACTACAGTTAAAGGGAGTGTCTAAACCCTTCTTTATACAAAGGTCGCCTCGCAAAGGGGGCCCCGCTCAACTGCCGTCTTCCTTCCTATTCACTAAGTTTTTTAAATGAATGGGTTTAATAAACTAGCGCGCTTTACCATCAACGATTTCATCACTGCTTACCATCAGGCGGGATTGCTGTCAAGCGCTTGTTTATAATTAATAAAAAAAAGGTAAAATTCTCGTAATTTTAAGAATCTTAATTCTACTCGCCTTTCATTGAACTTAATCCACAACATGATCTTAGGATTGGACTGTGAACGCTGAATCTGTCAAAAATACAAAATAATACAGACGACAGCACATCAACCTACTACAACCTTTTTCTCGGTGGTAGGCCATAACATAGGCCGCCGACAGAAGTTACCACCCACCAGACAAAGCCTTGCCGCCAAGCGATTTGTCGTGTTCCGGCATGATGTCTGATGAAGCCGTACGGAGGACGGGTCTGAGCAGTTGTGTTGCGATGTGTGCCGGGTACGATGCGCCTAATGTTGTTGTGTTGAGAGTTTGGTCGTAGAGGGTCTTCAGATCAATCTCCCTTTGGCGCAGCATCGTTGGTCGTGTTGTTGGTTTTAACATTGCATCACCTCGCTCAACTGCCGTCTTCCTTCCTATTCGCTCAGTTTTTCTGTGTGAATAGGCTCTTAATAAACTAGCACGCTTTACCATCAACGATCGCATTACTGCTTACCATCACCCGTCCTCCGTACAGCTTGACCAGACATCATGCCGGAACACGACAAATCGCTTGGCGGCAAGACTGTCTGGTGGGTGGTAACTTCTACCGGCAGCCGATGTGATGGCCTACCACCATGTTAACGGGAAAGGCGACTAATAAAATAAATGAAGGTACTCGTCAGATTTCAATGATCTACACAGAATGTTCCGATCGTAAACCAGTCACGACCGTCAAGTAACAGTTTGCTGATAAGTTTTATTTGGTTGTTTGAAAATTCAGTAATATTTAGTATGATTGAAACTTAAAACCTGAAATAAAAAAAACCTTTTAAATGCTGGACGAGTCTTCGCTTGATCTCGATCACGCCTAATGGAAAGCGCTGAATAAGATCTTTGGTGGAACGCGCATCTACAGAAGATCCTTATTCACTGATGCTTCGGAGGCAGACTGATTGAAGGAAGGGACACAGACACTGGTCGATAGATCAACACTTCGCCTTTGCATCATTTTTTATTGTTTCTACGTTGGTCAAGCAATCGCATTTTTATAGATAAAAATTTAATGCTGGATTTTAGTATTTAGCAATAAGTGGTTATTAAATATGTCAGAGGAAGCCAGAGAGTTGTGTCAATGGTCCAAAAATGAAGTGGAAAGCAATATTGAACATGTTTAAATGCGGAGGGATGGGAGGCATTTGAGATTTGTATTTGCATGTGAATAAAAACACAGAATATATAAAATGACTCCGTCTGTATAGTAAACTACCGTAAAAGTTAAGCTAATGCAGACTAATCTATAGTAATATATAAAGCTGAAGAGTTTGTTTATTTGAACGCGCTAATCTTAGGAACTGCTGGTCCGATTTGAAAAATTCTTTTTCCGTTGGATAGCCCATTAATCCCGAAAGGCTTTAGGCTACATAACATCACGCTGCGACTAATAGGAGCAGAGCATAACTAAACCACGTGAACGAAGAGGCTGGCGGCCGCTAGTTCATAATATAATAATTCAAAGTTACGTTCTAAAACTAATGTTGGGATCACCCAAACTAGGTTCATATAAACCTGTCTTTCAGGCTATGTTGTGTCTAATGTGAATGTTGGATAATTTTGCTTTATTGGTTGTCTTAGGTCAAAAAAAACTTTCTGATTCTCAGAGATAGTCTGGGACCCATACGTCACTAAACTTATTCGTAGTCAATACTCACAAAAATATATATTACTGACGTTGCTCGAAAAGAGCTGATATCTCTTCAGCTTAATGGCTTTTCGAGCAACGTTAGCAATGTACATACATCTTTGATATAGCATATGCTGCACCAACTTTAAAAAAAGCATAAAGATAGAATAATGATGATGCTAGTTTTCATACTGCTCTGAACTAAAAAAAATATCGCTGTTGTATGCTTTTACGGAATATAATAAAAAAAAATGAATATTAATGACTCAAAGTTTTCGACACATCAATCTATATTATTCACCGGCACTTCGACGACGCCTTTAAAAATATTATTGCGATCCGTTTTTTTTTACATCACTCCAAGGCTATTAACGGGTGTCGAGTTTGGAGACCGTTTAGAGGTTCAAGTTATTTTTAATTAACTCGAAAGTCGTAGCTGAAATTTATGTTACATTTTATCTGCAAGGCCAATGGTATTTTTTAATATTGGGACAAGTCTTTAATACTGATTATTATATATAATGTTATTTTTTCTTTATACAATATCTGAATATAGTGTGTTCAAAATAAGCAACTGAATCGATTCCAATAATTTTACACGGTGTTATATTTTTTCCCCAATACAGAGTAGTGCTGACAATACGACAATGAATTAAACATCGTGTACCTCAACAACACGTTCTCAATCTACCCATAAAAAATCTTATAAATATTTCCATTAGTTTAGTCACAGGAAAACATTTTTCATTTTTCACATTTTCTACATGATGTACACGTTGATAAGGAAGCGCTTACAGGTTAATGGCCGCCGCATCCAACGGTACTAAACTAATAATAATGGCGCCAAAAAGCAAGTCGATACAGGACCGCGCTGTCGCCCGCTGATCGGAGGTCATTGAACCAATATTTTAAAGGATGTTCTATTCCGTTTGCAATTTTATGCGACTTAGTTTGTTTGAAATTTTCATTTTTTATTTTTGATGCTAGGTTTTTGAAGTGAAACTTCTTTACGCACGCTTGACTTGGGGAGTAAGCTGGCGAATGCGTGACGTAACCGTTACGAAAAGTGATCGGGCAAGGCGAACGGAAGTTAAGTGGGGGATATAAGCACAGAGGCGCCCGTGGCGCGAGCTTGGTACTACAAGGTCTACAACGAGTTTTTTTTTTTTCAATAAAAATAGAATATCTATGCAAAAATATTAATTTACCAATGAAACCATGAAATAAATTTAAATATTTATAGAAAATTAATATATGTATATGTGTATACATGTATATATTGTACACACATATATATATATATACATATAGATGGAGCAAAAGAAGTTTCACTTCAGTCGTGTGATCATAAGCACACTCGTATTTTTATTCTATGGTTTAGGATTTTTCCTATGAACCAGTATGGTCTGTGTTTGTAGTTATTGTCGTTTTATCAGCACCACTCTGTATATTAAAAAAATGTTGCAGTGTGGTTACCGACAACACACTTCATAGGCTCACAGCGGATCATAATGTCAAAGCCCCCCCGTGCTCCTGTGCAACTACATTTTTAATAATAAAGCGTCCGTGCGTTTCCGGCTAGCTGTGGTTTTGCTTGTTCCCGTGTCCCGTATCCAACAGAAACAGAGTAAAGTGTCCTTTGCCCTGCAGTGGGAGAACACATGCTTTCAATAATACTTATTTTATAATAGTACTAGCTTTCCGCCCGCGGCTTCGCTCGCGTGGAGATCGGTTATATCGCGCTTTTCCCTTGTGAATATAATTTTTTTCCGGGATAAAAAAGGACCCTATTATTTAATTCGGACTTCTAACTCTACGTCTACAAAATTTTAAAACAATCGGCTTAGTAGTTACGGCGTGAAAGCAGAACAAACAAACAAACAAACTCACTTTCCGATTTATATTATTAGGATATTTGGTGTACACATACAAATATTCCAGTAATCTCCCTTGGCAACTTGATGTTTTTATAGGACCAAAAGTAGCCTATGTTACTCTCCATCTTTTCAACTAACATTATTCCAAAAATCAGGCCGTGAAGGAAGGACAAACAAACAAACAAACACACTTTCACATATAATATTAGTATGGATACTATATAACGCAGAGGAAGCACGTTAAGCTGTTGGTACCGGCCGATCGTTTCTGAACAAATTTCACCTTGAAAATTTGGTGAAGCGAGCTTAGAGTGAAGTGTCAGTAGTGTCCACACTCACTTCACCTAAGTTGTCACGAAGATATATGGTTACAGAATCGCACTGAGGCTATCATTATTTGTATATCCTTGACAGTTGATACGAGCAGTCTCACAAGCAAAAGTGCAAAACGTGTCCAAAACCGACGCAATCATACAAAAGACAGTCTAACTAACATAAATATTCTATATTACTATTTATATCTGAGTCACCAGTTGACCGATTGCGAAGAAACCCGTACTATCGGTCGCTGAAGAGATAACACAAGAAGCGTGAGTTCAAGACAGGCTTCATAATCTTTGCAAAGTATAGAGGTTATTGATATCGACTGATAGTTGGTAGGATCGGCACGACTACCCTTTCCAGTTCCTTTTGACTAGGTCAAATAAAAGTCAAGCCATTCATATTCAGGATTTTTTAAATGCTTAAAACTAGCGCTAGCCAACGATCCTGCCAGATGGTAAGCAGTGATGCAATCGTAAGTGGTCTTGGATCTTTACAAAACTCGTGCGCTTAGTTTTATAAAGAGTCTATTCAATCTAGCCTTGAAGATACTTAAATTGTAATCAAACGGGAAAACCGCCTCAGGCATATTGTTCCAATCCTTCGACGTATAAAATAAGAGGCAAAACGCTTCGTCCAGATCGGAGCTGTGTCAATAACGTAAGGGTACTCGGCGTACGACGGGCCGTTCGATGATGGAACGGATGCCGTTAAAAGGCGCTATTGAACGTAACTATTGAGGTAGAAGGAAATAAAACTGATTCTAGTTGCCTCTTCCCAAAAATACTTAGATAACCTTGGTCTTAAGTGACATTTAGGTTGACTTGGCAGGTCCACTCAAGTCTCAAAGCGATCATTATGATTTCTTCAAAGCTTTGAAAATGTAGCATGTATAGTTACGGGTTACTTTTATATATATAAAAAAAAAATCAGCAAATTGGTACCCAAAAGTGTCACGTTTCCTATTATTTATGATTGCCAGTTATGGTATAGAAGTAGGTATTTTGTATTTTGACAAATAAAACGGCAGCATTTCTGTGTAATGTGTTTATTTAGTTTTTCGTAAAAAAATATCTCTATTATAATCCATTTTATAAATAGTAAAATTTACCTTAGAACCAATATTTGAATACAATACAATGCGTATACAGAAGTGATTACTAAACAGATGTTTAGTAGGTACGTACTTATAGATATATCAATGTTTACAAACCAATAAATGATTTGATTTAATTTCGTTATTTTATAGGGTATATCTTGGACACCAATGAAGGTGAAGGAAAACATCTTGAGGAAACCTGGACTTTAAGACTGGTATCGCCAACCCGCATTGAGCAAGCGTGGTGATTACGCTCAATCCTTCTCTGTATGAGAGGAGACCTGTGCCCAGCAGTGGGACGATGAAAGGTTGATGATTTTTTTTTTTTTTTTTTATTAAAATATAAACCAGCGCTTGACCGCAATCCCGCCTGATGGTAAGCAGTGACGCAATCGTTGATGGTAAAGCGCACTAGTTTATTAAGAGCCTATTCACTCTAGCCTTGAAGACACTCAAATTATAGTCCGACGGAAACACCGCCGCCGGCAGATTGTTCCAGTCCCTCGATGTACGCGGTATAAAGGACGAGGCGAAACGCTTCGTCCGGATCGTTGAGGTGTTAACAACATAAGGGTGGAAACTCGCCGTACGACGGGTCGTCCGATGGTGGAACGGAGATGGGGGAATTAAATCGTGCAATTCCCTCGCACACTCCCCAGAATGTATCCTATAGAACACCGAAAGGCTGGCTACTCTACGCCTGTGCTCTAGGCTTTGGAGACCAACTCGAGTCAAATCAGGGTCACCAATCAGCCTCTTCGCACGCCTCTCCACTGAATCCAAAGTGGCCAGGTGACACTTAGCAGCACCAGCCCAAATGTGGCTGCAGTACTCCACACACGAACGGACCTGTGCTTTGTACAACATTAGAAGCTGCCCTGGTGTGAAGTACTGCCGGACCTTTGCGGTAACACCAAGTTTTCTGGCAGCCACCTTGGCCTTGGACTCAATGAACCGCCCAAAGTTTAGGTTCGAGGAAATCTCAACACCCAAAAGCTGAAGGCGGTCGGTACACTCCAAGGATACATTCCGAAAAGTAGGAGCCAAGGTGAACGGGCTCCTTTTGGCGGTGAAGAGACACGCCTGCGTTTTGGCGGCATTGAATGCTACAAGATTGGCATTGCCCCATTCGGAGACTGCCTGAAGTGCAACACTCGTTCGCTCTACCATGGCCTCTCTTTCGGACCGGATTGATTCCCTACTAGCCCGAGCATCCGGCAGGTATCTCTCCACAACTGTGCTGTCATCTGCATACCCATAGATACCGGGCATCAGCAGATCGTTAATATGCAGCAGAAACAGAGTTGCAGAGAGAACAGACCCCTGAGGAACACCGGCATTAGTCGACATGGGCTCAGATGAGCATCCGTCGACAACAACTCGGAGGGACCGTTCAGTCAGGAAGTCTTTTACCCAGCCAGTCAGGCTAGGGGAAATGCCGAACGCTGGAAGCTTACTCAAAAGGCCAGCGTGCCATACCCGGTCGAAGGCCTTCGAGACATCAAGGGAGACAGCAATCGCTTCCCCATTTCTCTCGAGGGCCTCGCCCCACAAGTGAGTGGCATACACTAGTAGGTCCCCAGTTGACCGATTGCGGCGAAACCCGTACTGTCGGTCACTGAGGAGATCGTTACCTTCCAGGTATGCCAAGAGGCGCGAGTTCAATACACGCTCCATAATTTTGCAAAGTATGGAGGTGATCGAAATCGGCCGATAGTTGTTAGGATCGGCACGACTACCCTTTTTGGGCACGGGCTGCACGTTGGCAAGCTTCCAGGACTTGGGCACTATACCAGTCCCAAATGAGAGGCGGTACAAGCGTGTCAATACAGGAGACAACTCGGGCGCACATGCTTTTAGAACAATCGCTGGTATACCATCCGGACCACTAGCCTTATTCACGTCCAGACGACACAGTGCTCTCAGAACCTCCTTGTTCCGAATGCGAACCTCAGGCATTGAAATACCGCAATGGGGTAAAATAGGTGGAGTAGCACTGCCAGTATCAAGACGCGAATTATGGGCAAAGAGAGATGCAAAGAGACCTGCTTTCTCTCTCGCCGTATGAGCCAGTGTTCCATCAGGCCTAACCAGCGGAGGCAGTGAGGGCCGACAGAAGTTCGCCTCGACCGATTTGGCAAGGGACCAAAAAGATCTGCTATCGGAAGGCTGCGCAGATAACTTGTTGCCAATATGGGTAATACGGTCGAAGCGAGCCTTCTTTAGTACCTTTTTGTAGGACTTGGCAGCACGGTTAAAGGCTCTCTTCTTTGAGCTTAGATCCGGAGCTCCGCGGTCACGAGCGTCAACCCAGGTGAGAAATGCCGTGTGTTTACGCTGTTCGGCTTGGGCACAATCGGCATTGAACCATGGGCGAGCCGAGCCACCGACGGGCACGTCATTATAGGGAATAAAATATTCCATAGCTTGACGCACCACATCGGTTATAGCATCCGCACAGCTCGACGGATTGCTAGAAGAGAAGCAGACCTGCTGCCAAGGATAAGACGCAAAGAAATGGCGCATCTCATCCCAGTCTGCTGACCTGTATCGCCACATTCGCCGTTCACCACGAGAGTCGTGATCTGGTGGGGAGAAGGTCGACGCAGACTTCACCAGACAGTGGTCTGAAGTTCCCAACGGTGAGGAAACTGTTACAACACACCTGTCCGGATCAGTGGTCAGCAGAAGGTCCAGACAATTTGCAGTATGACCAACTACATCAGGCACCCTAGTCGCTTGCTTTACCAGCTGGGAAAGGCCCATTGAAAGCGCGAAGTTTCGCGCTTCTCTCCCAGCGTGGTCGGTCCTCTGGTACGGGAAAAGCCAGTCCTGATGGCAGGCATTGAAGTCCCCCAGAGCGACGAAGTGTGCGTCAGGGTGCCGCTGCAGTGCATTGTCAGCAGCCTCACTGAGGTGGTCAAATAAACGAGTTGTCTCCTGATCACCGCTGTGCGATCGGTAGACACAAGTGTAAACAATTTTGTCCACACCAGTGTCAACCAACAGCCATAGGGACGAGAAATGAGGGTCTTCGAGGTGACGGAGGCGCCGGCAACAAATGTCATTGCGGACATACACACAGACCCCGGCACGCTGCAGGAAATGGTGCTCCAATGCGTATCCCGGGTAGTTGAGGTATGCCGCATCAGACGGACATCTGATCTGGGTCTCCGTCAAGAAAAGTAGATGGGGCTTCTCAGTCTCAAGGTGGTGATGTACTGCAATGAGATTGGAGTGCAGACCTCGAATATTAGAGAGGTGCACTTTGAAAGAGAGGACGTGCGCCCGCTGTACACACCTACTTTTCTTATTTGACTTTTTCATTTGAAAAAAAAAAAAATGAGTGAATAGGAAGGAAGACGGCAGTTGAGTGAGGTGATGCAATGTTAATCCCAACAATGCGACCAACGATGCCGGGCCAGAGGGAGATTGATCTGGAGACTGCGGGGACGCCCGAACCCCCCCAGGGATCGCCATCGGGTCCTCTCGTCCGGTCGCCAACCGGCACGATGGGGCCACCCTGGGATTTTTCGCAGTTGGCGGGGCAGCCTTTCATATGTGGCTGGCACACTACTTGGGCCCCCAACTACCTGCGGTCGGCCAGCGGAAAACCGTGCTTCGGATCCCGCTACCCTCCACGACCAAACTCCCGACACGACAACAATTGGCGCATCGTACCCGGCATACATCGCAACACAACTGCTCAGACCCGCCCTCCAAACGGCTTCACCAGACATCATGCCGGAACACGACGAATCGCTTGGCGGCATGACTTTGTCTGGTGGGTGGTAACTACGCCGGCGGCCGATGGTGAGGCCTACCACCGAGAAAATGATGATGGGGAATTCAATGGTGCTGTAGTTTGTGCAAATATTATGGATACAATACACTGAAATTATTTTGATATAAACAAGCATTTCCTAAATTATACATACCTACGTATTAACTATATAGGTAACCAAAGATAACAAAACAAAAAAACTATAGGTGATTGCAGATAGTACAACCAGTAGGCCTAGTATGAGTTTTCAATACGAAACTCGATCGTTCGATATCGAGCGCGTTTGGCGCTCTCATTGGTTGAGAGTTCTTACGACCTTGAAGCGGGCCAATCGCTGAGTCAAATGCGCTCGATATAGACGATCGAGTTTCGTATTGAAAACTCATACTAGGCCCAAAGAACACAAGGACAAGTAGTGTTTGTCACGAGACTTGGTAAAATAAAAAGATTATATTTGGACTTTAAGAAACACTGACCCCTGAGTTTTTTCGACTTTTCTTCTTATCTTTCTTTCTTCTTGCAACAAGCTTATTCCTTTATATAAAATGTAACAGTGATTTCGATATCCCATTTTTTTTAATGTTATAAATGGGGGGATGGGTGGGATCGCGGTCAAGCCTTGTGCTTGATCCTGCTTGATGGTTAGCAGTGATGCAATCGTTGACGGTCAAGTACATAGTTTCTTATGAACCTATTGTCGACTTTCGTGGCGCAGCGGATGTCTGCCTGCGACGTGGAGGCCCCGGGTTCGATCCCCGGCCAGGTCATGATGGAAAACGATCTTTTCCTGATTGGTCTTTATCTATATTATATATATTGTAAAAATAGTATCATTGAGTTAGTATCCCATAACACTAGTCTCGAACTTACTTTGGGGCTAGCTCAATGTTTGTGATTTGGCCGTATATATTTATTTATTTATAAAAAAAACCTATTCACTCTCGTCTTCGTTCACAGAGTAAACAAATTCTTCTCATTATTATTTGTGCCTTTTGTGTCTATTTAATTGTTTATAATTAGTATTACGCGACCTTAGTAAATCTTTTTGCCTGTAATAGAAATTTTTAAAATGTTGCCTGAAAGGAAGTTCTATATTGATATAAAAACAACAATACATTTTCTATTTCTGTCTCAAAATCTATCTAAATCTACTGGCTGTGTATTAAAAAAGCTGCGTACGTTGATAGTTATACGACTCTTCAAGAGTTACTGCATACACGTACCGCGCTAGAAGATTTTAATCGTTTACATTTCGCGTATTTTCGACGTGAGCAAATTAAACAGTACCCATTGATTGTTATTTTCAACGTTTATGTGGTGAAAATATTTATAATCAGACCATGTGGGATGGTCGTACGTACTGAAATGTATTAACTACTTGACTCATACACACTTCGGTACATGTAGGAAGACGTTGTATTTTGAAATTCGTTTTTTTTTTAATAATTATAAACAAGTGCTTGACCGCAATCCTGCCTGATGGTAAGCAGTGATGCAATCGTTGATGGTAAAGCGCTGGTTTATTTAGCCTATTCACTAAAAAAAAATAGTGAATAGGAAGGGAGACGGCAGTTGAGCGAGGTGAAGCAATGATAAACTCAACAACACGATCAACGATGCTGCGCCATAGGGAGATTGATCTGGAGATCCTCCATGACCAAACTCCCGACACAACAACATTTGGCGCATCGTAACCGGCACACATCGCAACACAACTTCTCAGACCCGTCCTCCATACAGCTTCACTAGACATCATGCCGGAACACGACGAATCGCTTGGCGGCAAGACTTTATCTGGTGGGTGGTAACTTCTGCCGGCAGCCGATGTTATGGCCTACCACCTCGTTTTTACACATAAATAATTTAATTCACGACTTCTTCTCATTGGGTTCAGCAGAAAGTATTCGGTGCTGCCTGATACGATCCTTACGCAACTTTTTATCTTCTTTTCAATAATGAAACAAGAGTTTTCAATTTATAATGTACTAGCAATCTACTCCAGCTACGCACAGATTTTACGACTTGATATAACATCGAGATTTCTTTATTTCATCACTACATGTTATAAAACAAAGTCACTTTTACTTTCCCTATGTCGCTTTGTATGATTCAATCTTTGAAACTACGCAACGGATTTTGATATTTTTTTTAAAATAGAGTGATTCAAGAGGAAAGTTTTTGTATACACTATGTAACAAAAACCCTGTTGTTCCTTTCAGGGACATATAATTTTACCTACAAGCACATTATTAATGAAGTTATAATTAGAAAACAGTAATCATTGTCTAATCGAGGGGTCACAATCAAATACTTATTAAAACCGACAAATTCGATTTTTTTTAGAATATCTGATTTTATAAGTTAAATAAATTGGTGGGAACGTTCTACTCATGTCTAGTTTCTTCATGCAGAATTGCAGAGCTAAGAAATCACTTACAGATTATAAATATTAATAATTAAACATTTATTTTAATTATTTTTGTTGAACAATTTTTATAAATTACTTGCTTTATTACGTCCGTATGCCGTTTCTTAAAACGTAGGTTGAAGGAACAACAGGGTTTTGTTACATATTGTATATAACATGCATAATATATAAGAGGAACACTGATATAATTATTGAGGTTTCTAACACATGTCGCAAAATAAACCCATTTTTTGAGCTTACATTCCAAATGCTGGCTGAACTCTATAAGATAGATCAAAATAATGTACTACAGTATTGTAGACCTTAAAAATACCTATAAAAAAGTCTGCGACACCATATATCTATCTTCTATGGTTTCCTCGTTATGACTACTTTTTATGTTTGAAAAGTTAATTAAAGTGTCAGTTGAAATCAGAGCCCACTATTTGTTCCTTATTATATATATTATTAATCCTTATCCAAATAAACTACGCCACATCAAAGGTAATTTTAGTATCAGCAGATCTCTTTTTGAATTTTTGGAATAGGGTATTTGACTAAAAAAAACAATTAGTCCGTCAGACAGATTTCAAAAAAAATACTGGACACGTATTTTTTCTTTTTTCATAAAAACAAAAAATGAAGACGACACAGTACGTTGAAAACTCGTGTGAAGTTACTGCACGCTACACTTTTTAGCCAGTAGTGAAGTCACTAGCCACCACTCCTAATCTTTGATGCCTTTTATATTTGTAATTTTTTATTGATTTGATAAAACAAAATATACGTATCCAATGTTTTTCTATAATCTGTATGACGGACTAAATAGAATATTTTTTTTTTTTACCCAGGAAACATTCCTATTGGTTGTTTCATTCAGGAGATATCACGATTTATTCAAAACTAAACACCAGAAAAAATTCGCATGCCGCTCGCGCCCCTGCCTTGACTTGAGTGTTTCTCTGCCTAAATCACTTAGTGAGTGGGCCGGAGCGGGGGACCATTATTTCGAACAAACTTGCTACCCCGGTAGGCTTTCATTCTGTTTGAAGGTGTTGAAACTGTCTATCCATGGACAATAAGGTCGATGTATCTTGCAGAGTCAGATATTGCCTGATAGGCGGCACAGTTATTTTTATTGAAGGGCCACCGTTTTTGAGGAAGGCTTAAGTACCTATATGATTTGTCCACGTGCGAAGCCGTTTACTATAAAAATCTATTGTAGCCCCACTGGGCCACAATGGCTCTCTAAAGTGCGAGTTGTAGATCAAAAGAAACCGGCATGTCCTAGAAGTAAACATTGGAAGACATGTGATATTTACCAACCCATAGTGGACAAGTAAGGTGATTATAGCACACCGCTTCTCACATAGAGAAGAAATGTTTCCCAGTAGTGGAAACAATGAAGGCTGATTGTGCGTGTAACTTTAGGTAATATGAATGTATAACACTGATAAAATTTTGTGAAATGTTGTATCCATTTACAATTTTTTTATAAACACCGTTATTTTTTGTTCATGCAAAACCCGAAACGCGTTTCCAGTAAAGAATCTATGTACAAAATTTCAAAAAGAAGAAAGAAAGTAGTTACCACCCACCAGACAAAGCCTTGCCGCCAAGCGATTTGTCATGTACCTACCGCCATGATGTTGTTGGAAAGATTATTACTGGTTAATAAACACAACCTAAACCTTAAAGGAATAATATGTCACTGTTCAAAATTAGAAACGTCAACGCCTCTTTTCGTTTGTTCATGGCTCGTACGCTTTAGTATGTGATCGCTGTTGGACTATAATAAATCTGCTGAAATATCCGTTATATTTTTCATTTACCACGATAATTTCCAACATGGCAGCAGTCCGTGGTTGGTAAAAGTGAAAAAAATACTCATATTTTGGCGAAATTCATCGTACTTGGAATAATTACCGGCACGAGGCGGCGTGACCCGGCATTCAAGAAAGATGGCTTCACCGGCGATCGGGCAAATCGGTGTTGAGAAACTGAAAGGTGCAGAGAACTACTCAACGTGGAAATTCACAATGCGCATGTTGCTTATCTACGAGGAATTATGGAATTGCGTGGAAGCAGAACCCAAAAATGATTGTGACAGGAAAAAGGTTGACAAAGCGTTGGCTCGCATTGCGCTTTCCGTGACACCGCCGGTAATCCCGTACATTCGTGCAGCGAAGAGTGCACATGAAGCGTGGAAAATACTGCAAAAAGCCTATGAGGGACGTGGCCTGAGCAGAAGACTAGGTTTGTTGCGTAGTCTCTTCAGTACTAAGCTGTCGGAGAATAGCTCAATGGAAGTCTATTTAAACAAAATAAAAGAGATTTCACATCAACTCAATGAGATTGAATCGCCACTAGACGACGAATTCATTGCAGTTATCATGCTGAGTGGGCTCACAGATGATTACGACCCACTAATCATGGCGATTGAGCATTCAACTACCAAACTGTCTACGGATATCATCTCCGAAAAATTACTACAGGAAACCCAAAGACGGGAAGAAAAAACTGAAGAAACAGCACTCATCGCACAGAAGCAACCTAAGTGTTTTGGTTGTGGTACCAGGGGACATATGATAAGGTACTGTCCGAAGAAAAAAGGAACAGCCAAAGTACAAAACCAAGGGAATGACCCACCGACCCAGAAAAAACCAGCGAAGAAGTCAGCGAGGAACAAAGGCCTTCTGACAGCTCTCTCGGTGAAAATTAATAGTGACGTGTGGTACATAGACTCTGGAGCGACGAATCATATGTGCAATAATGAAAAAGTGATGGTGAAGTGCAACCGTGGTAAATCCGTAGATGTGAGCTTAGCAAACTGTGAAAAGTTATCAACCGCGGGCTTAGGGGAAGTGCAGATTAATTTGAAAGACTGCGTAAGGACAATAAGTGATACTTATTATGTGCCTAATTTAAGTACTAACCTATTGTCTGTCAGTGCTATGACTAAAAAGGGATATGTTGTCACTTTTAATAGTAATTCATGTACTATTTATGACAACGATGAAATTTTAGCTACAGGTACTCAAGTTAATGGTATCTATCAGCTTGATACTGTGTCAGACAACGGCTGTGCTGTGGAACAGGAGTGTACTGTGGTGGCATCAGCAGCAGTCGACTCATCATCCCAGGAGTTGTGGCACAGACGTCTAGGCCACCTAAATTCCAGAAGTATGCAACTACTACATAAAGGTATGGCAAATGGCATTTCTTTTAACACTTCTAATTTTCAGCAGTGTGTTTCATGTGTAGAAGGGAAGCAGAGTAGACTTCCTTTTCCCAAAAGGTCGTATAGTAGAGCTACAGAGGTACTTGGTCTGGTTCATACAGACCTTTGTGGTCCCATGCAACAGCCGTCTCTAGGTGGTGCTAAATATTTTCTAAGTTTTATTGACGATTACACAAGGAAGCAGTTTATATATTTTTTGAAATCGAAAGATGAGACTTTTCAATATTTCAAACAATTTAAAGCCCTTGTTGAAAATGAAACAGGAAAGAAATTAAAAGTACTTCGAAGTGATAGAGGCGGAGAATATATGAGTTCTAAGTTTCAGCAACATCTCAAGACATGTGGAATCAAGCATCAGAAAACGATACCAGACTGTCCACAACAAAATGGTGTTGCAGAACGCGCCAACAGGACCGTTATGGAGAAGGTCAGATGTCTGCTGCGAGATGCTGGACTTGGAATGAAGTTCTGGGCCGAGGCGGTCAACACAGCAGTTTACCTAAAGAACAGAAGTCCTACGAAAGCTGTTACTGGAGTAACCCCTGAAGAAAAATGGACTAGTAAAAAGGTAAATCTAAACCATTTAAGAATTTTTGCTTGTGTTGCATATTCTATTGTGAAGAATAGAAGAAAACTTGATTCTAAAAGCAAACCATACATATTTGTAGGTTACAATGAAGAGTCCAAGGGATACCGACTAATTGATCCTGATAACCCCACAAAATGTGTCAATTCTCGTAATGTTACATTTTTTGAAAATAAATTCTGTAACAAAAACATGTCACATGATTAAATGTGTGTGACCTAAGTGTTGAAACAGAGAATTGTTCGGATGAAACATATATTCCAGGTGAAGACTCAATAGCAGAGGCAGAGCAGTCAGATACCTCCTATGAAGAAGCTCCTGAGTCTCCCCTGCAGGCCAATTTTGTGGGACCGGTCGACAGTAACCCTGATGATCCTCAGACTGCAACCGAGGCGCTGAATGGACCAGATTCAGACAGCTGGAGAATGGCAATGGCTGATGAGTATAATTCATTTATTAAAAATAAATGTTGGACTCTGACACAACGTGACCCAAGCCATAAGCCCGTTCAATGTAAATGGATTTTTAAAAGGAAGTATGGTGCTGATGGTGAGCTATTGAAGTTTAAAGCTCGTTTGGTTGCAAAAGGGTATACACAAAAATATGGAATAGATTATCAAGATACCTTTTCACCGGTAGTGCGGTACTCAACAATCAGGATGCTGCTTGTAATGGCAGCTGAGTATAACTTAGACATTGAACACCTGGATGTGAAAACAGCGTTCCTAAATGGAGACCTGGAAGAAACAGTATACATGGAGCAGCCAGAATGTTTCAAGGTCAAAGGGAGTGAAAAAATGGTATATAAGCTCAATAAGGCTGTTTATGGACTAAAACAGGCATCCAAATCTTGGTATGACAAGATTACCAAGGTTCTATGTAACAAGTTGAAGTTTAACCGCTTGATTTCCGAGCCCTGTGTTTACTTTAAGAGTGAAAATGGATTGATGATGATCATAGCATTATATGTAGACGATCTGATTGTATTTTCTTCTCCAAATTTCCCAGGGAAAGATAATATGAAGAAAAAATTACAGGATGAGTTTGACATCACTGATCTTGGGCCAGCTCGACATATAATTGGAATGAAGTTGATGAGAAAAGATGATAAAATTTACCTCAATCAATCGAACTACATACAGAAGATATTGAAGAAGTTTCGAATGGAGGATTGTAATGCTATTGCAACACCCATGGAGACAGGACTGAAACTTGCCAAAGAACCTAAGCAAGAAGGAACATACGACTACAGAGGTTTGATAGGTTCGCTAATGTATGTAGCAGTTTGTACAAGGCCAGATATAAGTCATGCAGTCAGCTATCTCAGTCAATTCAACGATTGCTTTGGCGAAAGCCACTGGAAGGCTGCCAAAAGAGTCCTACGTTATTTGAAAGGTACAATTAACTTAAATCTTGTTTTTTCTAAAACAGGTATGAATATTTCAGCTTATGCTGATGCGGATTGGGCGTCAGACAACATAGACCGTAAGTCATACACAGGCTTTGTTTTTACTGTTGGTGAGTCTGTCGTTGCTTGGGAGAGTCGTAAGCAACGCACTGTTGCTTTGTCTAGTACTGAGGCGGAGTATATGGCGTTGTCTGACACATGTAAGCAGGCTCTTTTCATTAGGCAGTTCATTTTTGAAATATTTGGTACCAAGCCTAAAATTACGATTTATAATGATAATCAGTCGGCTATAAAACTGTGTAAAAACTTTATGTTAGCGGATGTACTAACCAAAGCACTTTGTAAAGAAAAACATAGTCAGTTTGTAAGCCAGATGTTTACTGTGATTTAATTTTTGTTTTGTTGGTTTTATAACTGAACATATTTTTTTTGAGTTTGTTTTGGTTAATAAAACTAACATGTGATTTTAGTTCGAGTCTTATGTTTTATGCGAGTTTGTTTTGATAGACTTAACTGTGTAATTTATATGTAATACTGATGTATGTTAATTAGTGAGATATGAGCCATAGGTAGGAAATATACCTTTGTTGTTTTTCTTTTATATTGTGAAATATAGTTCAGCTTGTGTTTAAGGGCTAGTGTTAGAAAGATTATTACTGGTTAGTAAACACAACCTAAACCTTAAAGGAATAATATGTCACTGTTCAAAATTAGAAACGTCAACGCCTCTTTTCGTTTGTTCATGGCTCGTACGCTTTAGTATGTGATCGCTGTTGGACTATAATAAATCTGCTGAAATATCCGTTATATTTTTCATTTACCACGATAATTTCCAACAGATGTCTGGTGAAGCCGTATGGAAGACGGGACTGAGCAGTTGTGGTGCGATGTCTGCCGGGTATGATGCGCCTAATGTTGTTGTGTTGGGAGTTTGGTCGTGGGGGGTCTTCAGATCAATCTCCCTTTGGCGCAGCATCATTGGTCGTGTTGTTGGATTTAACATTGCATCACCTCGCTCAACTGCCATCTTCCTTCCTATTCGCTCAGTTTTTCTGAGTGAATAGGCTCTTAATAAACTAGCGCGCTTTACCATCAACGATGGCATCACTACTACCACCAGGCGGGATTGCGGTCGAGCGCTAGTTTATAATTATTAAAAAAAAAAAACGAGCTTGCTATCTTACTTGGTTTTGTTGCCTCAGTGTGCTCCTAGTACTATGATCTATCGTAATCACACTGTTGTTTCTAAATGTATTCGGGAAAAAACATAACATGGTGTAAAAATGATTGGAATTATTTCATTTGCTTGTTCTGGACAAACTATATTCAGGTTTCGTATAAAAATAACTTTGTATAATGTGATAATGAACTAGATATACAGTATGTTAAGAAAACCCTGTCCGACCCGTGAAGGTGTTGTTAGGTATCGATAACTGATTCTACTGATGCATACTAAACCGGGCTAAACTTAAAAAAAAAATCCCCATAAAAAAATAAATATTATTTCGCAAAAAGAGGTAACTTAATAAATGTGCGATAACCATCCTTCCGCGGCACGCGGCGGGGCGGCGGGCGGCAGGGCACGAGGCGCGTAGTCGCATCGCTATTCCATCATAATAATACCGGTGTTGTCACTTTTTTAAAAATTACTAAGTTTCGGGGATGTTGGAATTAATTCGCGGGAAAAAAAGATTATTTCAAAATTCATTTGTACTATGTTGGTACTATGATGATTACGTAAAATTTTATATTGTGTGGTCATGTGTTTACCTAACCTTTATTATCCTTATGGGTCGGACAGGGTTTTCTTAACATACTGTATAAACCCGTTTCGTAGATTAGTCATGAAAACTAGTCACTAGCCTCGAATCGTTTACACACTAAACTAAATTTAAGTTTAGTGCATATTTTTATTTCTATTTCACTAAAAAAACGGCAAAAGGTAAATGTTAGTTTAATCCCGTCATATTAATCTGCGTCTGATGTAAATTGAAGTATTTTTAGACGCCATCTTCTTAATCACGTTTAAAACTATCTATGGAGTATGTTGACAGGGCTAAACTGAAAATTATTCCACCTGACAAAGTCTTGCCGCCAAGCGATTCGTGGTGTTCCGGCATGATGTCTGGTGAAGCTGTACGGAGGACGGGTCTGAGCAGTTGTGTTGTGATGTGTGCCGGGTACGATGCGCCAAATCTTGTTGTGTCGGTCTTGAAAGGTCTCTAGATCAATCTCCTTCTGGCGCATCATCGTTGGTCGTGTTGTTGGGTTTAATATTGCATCGCCTCGCTCAACTGCCGTCATCCTTCCTATTCACTCAGTTTTTTTGAGTGAATATGCTCTTAATATACTAGCACGCTATACCATCAACGATTGCATCACTGCTTACCTTTGGGCGGGATTGCGGTCAAGCGCTAGTTTATAGTTTAAAAAAAATCTTCTGGCCTTTTCTTAATAAAATAGAAACAAAAGGTGTACTAAAGTTAAATTTGTGAATCAGGGAATCAGTGCGACTATCAAGATTGATTTGAGAACATGCCGAAACATCATCATTTGACGGAAGAGGTTTACGTAAAGAGATAAATTAATAACAACTACGTAAAGTGTCAACAAAGAATCAAATGTGTGTGTGTTTTTTTTAATAAAGAAGACTTAAGAAAAATGTTATGTGCAGATCTATCAATTAATCGATCAATTCAGTATTAATCAGTCCTCTGCTAGAATTAGGACTTTCCAAGTCTGCGCCACCACTTCAGCATCCAGTCCGTGCCAGCCATCTTCTTTAGGGCATCCCACACTACACTTGCCGATACGCGGTCTCAACTTTAGGACTCGTGTGCTCCGCCGACCATTGTCTGTCCTTCGACAAACATAGCCAGCCCAGTGCCACTTGTTTTCTTACTTTGCTAGCTCAATTCCTGATTGTATCTTTCACAAAGACTATATTTTAGGGTAGGAGGACACTACAATTTCTGTAGTTTCCCTAGGTAGAGTAGCGCAGTACTTTCCTGGCTATTCCTTGTGTTATGAAGAGCCCAGCGGGTGAGGTATGCTGTGTTTACTGACGTCAGAGCAGGTGCTGGTCGGCAGGTAGTGTCACCAAACCCGGAGTTAACACACCGTGGCCACGCGCATAAAATAATATACCTGGCTGGGGATCTGCGTTCATCTCCGCTCATTGTGACATCAAGCATATGCAAAGCGAAGTGTACAGTGCGCTAAAGGAGAAAGTATGTATGATTGTCACAATCAGTTCCAACTTTACATGGAGATAATGTGAAAAGCACTTGACTTGCACATTTTGAGGGAATAAAATATACATATCAAAATGCACAGACACATCTACGGGGCATTGACACATTCCACGGGTAAAAAAGTGTTCTAACTTCATTTCTCGTCTCATCGCTGCACGAGACTGTTTCAAGCTATTTTATAAAAGATAAGCCAGTATTGTCGCCCCGACGGTTTTAAATGTACATAATTAAAGCTGACATGATACAAAAACGAGTACCTACTTTTAGTGCACACTGCATTGTTTAAGTGTATACTAGAATACGTTTAATTTATTCAAATCAAAGTAACACAATGTCAGCACAATCCAGCTTTACGAACTTACTGAAACAGCCATGACAGAGTGCAACTATTTCGTTACTTTATTGTTTCGTTGAGCGTAAACTTCCAAGTGGTTTTTCACTGAAACAATGTTCGAATTTAATTGGTTCAGGGGGTTTTGGGGCCATACGAGTTAATGGGGCAAATAAAGGACTCGTTAAATTGTTGCTATTCTTAGTTTGCCTTGTGAGTCTACACTCTCAATTTTTACCATTATCAATACCTTACTCAACGTATTCCACGTCGAGTAAGGTTGCTAAATAGATATTATTCGATGTTTTGAAGGTGAAAAGATAGATAGGGAGATTTTAATTATGAATACTAAAAGTAGAAAATAACGAAATGAAATGTGAAATACGAGCTAAAGTTAGGAAAGGGTTTCGTAGGTTCAAGCTTTCAAAGGCATTATTTATTTTATGTGGCCGTTTAGTGGCACACATTTTTGGTACACCTCACCACCACATACGAGTCTTCTGAGATCTCCGGTCATGTTGATCCTACATATAACATTATATCGAAACGCACTTTCATTTGTGTATATTAAATCGTCACCACCTGCTCTCAAATCGGTGAAGAAAACATTGTGACCAAACTGACATGTCCCGGATTAGAAATTTCTAAGACATGTGACATCTACGTTTGGTACCGGGCTTAGACGAGTACCAACCCATATCCTCCCATGGGTGTTGTAAGAGGCGATTAAGGGAACTCTCACCAGGAAAACGGGCAGCAGCGTTTCTGCTGTGGAATATCAAATTACTGCGTTCCCCACCCCGTATGCCACTAATGTAATGGAAAACCTTGGGGAGGGTCTTTTTCCAGCAGTGGATCTCTTTAAACTGAAGAAGAAGAAGTGACACCTACCACATCATTCTATTCCCAGTGGATGACAACCCAATCTCTCTCATAGAGGATGCTCATGCATAAATATTATAGGTTGATTATGCAATATGCAAGCCGCATTTTTTTTTTTATTATACGGACAAATCACACAGATTGAGCTAGCCCCAAAGTAAGTTCGAGACTTGTGTTATGGGATACTAACTCAACGACACTATATTTTATAATAGATATATATATATATATATATATATATATATATATATATATATATATATATATATATATATATATATATATATATATATAGATAAACATCCAAGACCCAGGCCAATCAGAAAAAGATCATTTTCCATCATGACCTGGCCGGGGATCGAACCCGGGGCCTCCACGTCGCAGGCAGGTATGTTGACCGCAGCGCCACGGAGGACGACACGACGACTCATGTGTACACACACGACATTCGTTAACGGCAGCAGTTAACATCGTACCTTGTTCTGTCAGCACTTAGTAGATATGCGCCCCGTCCAAATTCAGTCCAAAGATTGCCACAGGTTAGGTTAAATTTAAACCTGTAATACATTTTGAAGTGAAACTGCAATAAATCGCTCAAAAACCAATCGCCGATCGCTTCCAAGCTTGACTAGTTTTATCCCACTAAGTATTTGTTGATCTTGGAGCGAGCTACATCTGATTGAAGAAGATTGATGTACATACATCACACACACACACGATCCTATAATATCCCTAGACACGTCAATGAATCAGTCTGTTACATTTTAAACAATATTTGTAAATGTTTCTAATAAATTAAATTTTGAATAATATACAGATGCTTACCGTAAGTTATTGTGGTGTATTAAAACTTCGAGGTTTTCTGAATGTTGAAATAATAGTCGTTAATTGTCAGACTGTAGAGGGAAGGGCAGAGTAATTGAGTAACACATTATCAGTAGCAATGGGTTTTATTTTGACAGTTTAGCAACATTCATTGTGTTGTATACTTTGTTGAGCAAAAACATTTTTCAAACATATGGAGCAATGGATTAGGAATATGCTTCACAATGATTCAAATTGGAGGTATACAGTATGTTAAGAAAACCCTGTCCGACCCATAAGGATAATAAAGGTTAGGTAAACACATGACCAAATATAATATAAAATTTTACGTAATCATCATAGTACCAATACAAATTAATTTTGAAATAATCTTTTTTTCCCGGGAATTAATTCCAACTTCCCCGAAATTTGGTAATTTAAAAAAAAGTGACAACACCGGTATTGTTATGAGCGAATTGCGATGCGACCACGTGCCGCGTCCCCTGCCGCCTGCCGCCCGCGGAAGGGTGGTTAACGCACATTTATTAAGTTACCTCTTTTTGCAAAATAATATTTATTTTTTTTTGGGACTTTTTTTTAACTTTGGCCCGGTTTTGTTTGCATTAGTAGAATCAATTATCAATACCTAACACACCTTCACGGGTCGGACAGGGTTTTCTTAACATACTGTATGTGTGTTACGCAATTAGGGTGCTGAGGTCTCGATAAAGAAAATGAATCAGAGCATTGATCATCAGCTTTGAGCTCGTGATAAAAGAACTATTTTATTTCCGTTTTTCGTCATTAATGTAGGCTATTTATTCATTTTACAGATAATTTTTAAATATGGAAGTAAATTGACGACAGAAAATTATATGGAAATGTCGAAAATTCAAAACTATTCAATTATCTGGTGCAGAAACGCGCGACCTCCCTTATGCCAGGACCAGCGCAATCCCTTGCCATACCGTGCCACCAATGGGGGTTGGCACAAATCATGCCCAGGTAATTATTCAGAACACCTATTTTTTCTACAGTGTCTAAATGTAGAATAATACTCAACGCAGACAGTAGTGAATTGATAATGTTTTGTTGATATAGATAACACTGAAAACGGCTCGCTTGATTAGGGTATTCCAAGCGTTTTTCCAGTCTATATACTCGTATCCATTGTGCAGCTGTCACTATAGCAATCCGCAATGATGATAATTATGCGAATAGAGAACATTAATAAATCGAATATTGAAAAATTTTATCGCAAATATATAATATCGCAATAGAACTGAGTAGGTAGGTATACGATTAAGAATCACGTTAATTTAAAATGTCGTTGAAGGCACACTAACCTGCAAGTTGAAATAAATACCTGTATCGTAGGCATATGGTATTATTTAAACTATGTGAATAAACGCCATTTTAAAATTTCAACCAAAATATTGATTATTTTTTGTGTTCTGAATGAAAGGATTATTCAAAAACACAAAAAAGAATCAATTTCACTAAGTAGGTACAGCAATTCCTCGAAATCCAGACAAATCATTCGAAATTAATGTTAAAGCAAATTGGAGACCGAAATACACGATCCCAAGTCACGCGTGCTCATTGATGAAAGGTGCTCCTTTCATCAATGCGGCCAATGAACGCACGGGGCACGTGTCGATTTGTCACGTCGTTGGCCGCGTAAGGTGTTACAAATCTGTTACCAGCTGAAAGCGGCTTCTGAACGTGAACCTCTCAAAATCAATGCAATTAACGATGTAAAGATATTATTTGTGGTATAATATAATGATTTTGGAGGGTGTTATATCTACTTAAACAACGTTGTATAATAATAAAACGTTGTTTTTTGTTCATGCGAAACCCGAAACATGTGTCCAGTATATTTAAGTAAAGAATCTCCCCCTTATTCATAAACGCTGCTTAAAGTTAACTAGTGATTAGCGATTTTTTAAACATACATTTTAGACCCTTGCAGGTCACTTAACTTTAAAAATCGATTATGAATAAACCCCTTAAACACTGTGGTGTTTATTCATAAAGGATGATTTAAGTTATGTGACGTTAAAAGGTCAAAAATGTATAGTTAAAGAATCGCTAATCACTCGTTAACTTTAAGCAGTTTTTATGAATAAGGCGGTCTATGTACAAAATTTCAGAAAGATATTACGAAAAACCATAAAGTTATGGCCTTGTTACCTGGTTGTCCCAACAAAAATATGGTATGCAGCGGCGCGGCGCGACGGGGCGGTGCATTGACCTGTCTCACGCCTTGTACTACTCGTATGATACTGCTGAATGTAATCCGCCAGCTGTGTTGCGCGCTCGCTAACCACACTGCAACAATTTCCAATTGTATTTGGGAAAAAATATAACATGGTGTAAAAATTATTGGAATCGATTCATTCATTGCTTATTCTGAACAAACTATATTCAGATTTTGTATAAAGAAAAATAACGTTTTATATGTGTAGGTATAATTTTGATATGCCAATGAGGATGATGTGTATATCAATGAGGTATTAAATGTAATGATGACGAGTCGCGAACATTAGAAAGAAAAAGCATGTTAATAAAATGTAGGGTTTTTAATGAATGAATAAAAAATATAGGAAAATAACATAAGTATACACGTGCAGCAAACATCAATACCAGAGGTAACTAGGTAGTTACCTCTGGTAAGAGTAGGTACTCTTGATATAAAAATCTCATGGTGTGGTGAAGTGAGTTTGCAATGAGCTGTCTCAAGTGACAATCCCTACTTCCAAGCTCACTTCACGCCCACTTAATTCTCACTAAGTTGTCACGCGTGTATAAGTTGTGAGAGCGGTGATGGTTTATTGATTTGCAGTGCTGAACACCATTCTCAATAACATAAGCAGATAGCAGCTGTGAACGTGTTGGCTGCAGTTTTCTCTGCTGAAGCGTACGGTTCGTGTATATAGGGTATGAATTGCCTTTGAATTCACCTTTTTTATACATAATTATAAAATAGTGCTTGACTGCAATCCCGGCTGATGGTAAGCAGTGATGCAACCTAAAGCGTACTAGTTTAAAAAGAGCCTATTCACTCAAAAAAAAAAAAAGAACTGAGTGAATAGGAAGGAAGAGAAGAAGTTTAGCAAGGTGATGCAATGTTAAACCCAACCGGTGCTACTGCTACGCCAGAGGGAGATTGATCTGGAGACCCACTCTATCTATGATAAAGTCTACGATATATATTACTCTGTATATTTTAAACTCTTTCCTATGGCTTCACCAGACATCATGCCGGAAACATGACGAATCGCTTGGCGGCAAGACTTTGTCTGGTGGGTGGTAACTTCTGCCGGCAGCCGATGTTATGGTCTACCACCGAGAAATAATCGAAGCAGAAATAAATACTTTCCAAAACACAGAGTTTTTACGGCAAATAAATGTATTAATGTCAGTAATACAAAAAGGGGTTATGAAAAAGTCTACCTTGTTTCCCAAAAGTTAGAACTTCGGCAAAGATCAGCACCTATTAGTTTTACAAAAAATACTGCTTTTGAGGTACTATACACTTTGTTAACGTAGTCAAACACCTACTATTGAAATCTTATTCACTAAAAACTCGCAAACTAATTTGCCCTAAGAGCCAATTTTCCTGCAAGAATAGGGCTCGTTAGGCGAAAATTGTCGCAGGATTTCATAATATATATTAGTAGTAGGAGCTATGTCGTTTTTCAGGACGGGCATAAATTTTTATGGCACAAGGTAAGCGGCGGAATGTCGGAAGAAATAACCATTTATCAGTATGTTCGAGATCCGATTTCGGCTGGTAAAAACGGTGAACTTGAACTTTAAATATGAATAGACCATCTCGTAAATAAGAATAGAGAAAGGCGTCACCTGTGGCCTTGGAAACAGGTTTTGTCGTGCCCAAATGTAGGATACATTAACCTAGACACAGCAAAAACTGTGTGATTTAATACATAATATTCACATAGATTTTACTGGAATGGTCTCAGCAAAAATATGGTCACCTTAATGGCTATTTTTGGGTGGGTTCTTATTAGACAGCACAATCTGCACTACCGACTACATTATGCAACATATGTAATATAAATTATAATGTCGCAATGACATTATTTGGTCGCCTTTTTTACATGACAGAACAAATTTAAAACACTGACAGACTCTAGCAATGATTTCATTGATTTTATTAATGAAATGGTTAGACCTCTCGTCTATTATGCAGACTAATAGAAAATTTGTGTCTCATTTAAGTTCTAAGGTTGTTATTAAAAATCGTTTTCTATAAATTCTCAGTGTCGCAACTCAAAATAATAATACTTCCACGTAATTCGTGGAGGAAATAGTTGAGAACTGATGAAAATATGATAAACTTAACTTTATAGTTCCGTACTTGTATTCATCATCATCAACCCTTTTTCTTTATCGGCCCACTGCTGGGCACAGGTCTCCTCTCATACAGAAAAGGATTGAGCGTAATCACCACGCTTGCTCAATGCGGGTTGGCGATTTCAGACTTATAAAGTCCAGGTTTCCTCAAGATGTTTTCCTTCACCTTCAGTCACTGGTGTCCAAGATATACTTAGAAAGTACATATAAATTTAGAAAAGTTACATTGGTACTTGCCTGACCTGGAATCGAACCCGCGCACTCATACTTGAGAGGCTGGTGTTTTAACCACTAGGCCAACACGACATTATGTGAACGATACTTGTATTAGAATGTGTGTTTTCTGCTTAGTACATAGCTTTTGCTTCTTTAAATCTGTTCGTATTAATTATCTTGGTAACTGTTCTGAGTTCTTTGCAAAACATTCAGTTCATCTGAAAAATAAGTAAAACAATCTCTCTTCATAGATGTATTTTTATTAAAATTAATTATGACTTGCATGATTAGATATTTAATAGATTTTAAAAACTTTCAACTACCAAAAATAATGAGTTAAATGATCTTAAAGAGGCAAGACGAAGTGATAACGCGGACAGCAATGCGTCGATTTTAATCAGGGTAACAAGAAATTCCATGCGGACGTAGTCGCGTGCAGAAAATAGTTTGTTAGAAATGTCATAAAGCTTGGCTTTTGGGTTGCTAAACAAACTCATCCTCATCCATCCATTCTCATTCGACCACGTTATCCAAAGTTACAGCGATTATTGCTATGATAGTAGTCAAAACAGTTTTAAAGTCGACAGTTTCAAAATATACTACAAAACTTGTTTTGACATTAGACTAAATTGTTCTGTCTTGTAAAGAGAATATTATTGTAATAGTTTTCATGTTCGTATTTAATTTCCCAGTTTTTTTTTAATAATTATAAGCTAGCGGTTGACCGCAATCCCGCCTGATGGTAAGCAGTGGTGCGATCGTTGATGGTAAAGCGCGCTAGTTTATTAAGAGTCTATTCACTCAGAAAAACTGAGCGAGGAGGAAGGACGACGGCAGTTGAGCGAGGTGATGCAATGTTAAATCCAACAACACGACCAACGATGCTGCGCCAAAGGGAGATTGATCTGAAGACCCTCCACGACCAAACTCCCAACACAACAACATTAGGCGCATCGTACCCGGCACACATCGCAACACAACTGCTCAGACCCGTCCTCCGTACGGCTTCACCAGACATCATGCCGGAGCACGACAAATCGATTGGCGGCAAGGCTTTGTCTGGTGGGTGGTGACTTCCGCCGAGCCCGATGTTATGGCCTATCACCGAGGAAATTTCGGGATTGTGTTTAGGATTCACATTATTTACTTTTAGAACATTGCCAATCATGAATTACGGTCAACCCTGTGCTAGCGAGATTAGAAGCAATAAAAACATTCAATAAACCGAGACAACAATAAGTTCTTTGAAGAATACTCGTATATATTATATGTATCATAACAATAAGAATATCGTATTGTATGCGAAGACACGACCTGCTACACTACACACTTCTAGTGCAAACTGACCTCGGACTAGATAGACTATAATAAAATACTCTTTTTATCCGTACACTTTACTATTATACAATGTATTTACTTCTACACACTATGAATTCTAGGCTCTTAATAAACTAGTGCGCTCTACCATCATCGATTGCGTCACTTACCATCAGGCGGGATTGCAGTCAAGCGCTAGTTTATAATTTATAAAAAAAAAACAAAATAAAGGGTTGTGTTGTTTTATGAAACCACGGTAGAAGTGAAACTTTAGAACTCGAAAGGCGTTCTAACGAGCGCCTTGCACTTTATCCCTACTCCGCGGCCGACCGTCACACGACATGCAACACACAGACGGAAAAGTTAGAAACGATGTAATAAAAATTTCATTCTAATAAATTAAGAAAAAATTACGACTGTCTTTTTTTTTAATAATTATAAACTAGCGTTTGACTGCGATCCCACCTGATGGTAAGCAGTGATGCAATCGTTGATGGTAAAGCGCGTTAGTTTGTTAAACCCATTCACTTAAAAAACTTAGTGAATAGGAAGGAAGACGGCAGTTGAGCGAGGTGGTGCAATGTTAAATCCAACAACACGACCAACGATGTAGCGCCAGAAGGAGATTGATGTGGAGGCCCTCCACGACCAAACCTAATAAATTTATAATAAATCATGAAGATAAATAGGTATGACTATGAAGAAAAATTACTACTTACTGTACGCCATATTATTAATACTATACAGAAAGCCGTGAAGTAAGAAGTTAGCCTACATTGGAAAGACTGAGGCTGACATATCGCCGTATATCGGCAGAACGGAAATCAACATAAGCTCCCGTAGATAGATAAAATTTCAATTCCAAATCTCTGTAGCAACAAACACTATCTATATAAATTTCTAATAAATCGCTCTACTTATCTTGAGTTGAAGATAAAAACGATAAATTACTGTAAATATACGAGTGTTCCCAACACGAGTTTTCATTTGGTCTATAAAAAAATGCCGCGTAATTTTAATGGCAAATTTTTTCGTAGGGCGAATATCTTTTTTACAGACTGAGCATAATGACTAGAGATAGTACAATTTTATAGGAGAAATTATGACTTGGTGTACAATTTTCATTTCAACTTTTTAACATAGCTACGCGTCGAGGGTCTTTGTTCTGAAAACCACCGAAATGCAGCATTTAAATTCAAGGACAGTCAAATCAATCACCAAAGTCTGGAGCACAGGCGTAGAGTAGCCTATACTATACTTGTCAGCCAGCAAAGAACCACAATATATAGAATGCTATAGGACGCATTATGCAGATTGTGCGCGGGTATTGCATGACTCAATTCCGCCATCTCCTTTCCATCACTGAACGACCCGTCGTAAGGCGAGTATTGACCCTTACGTCGTTACCATCATGGGATCGCGGTCAGGCTCTAGTTTATAAAGTAGAAAAAATAATGTATCTCCTGTGCTGCGCTAGGATCACCTGTACTCCGCGTTTCACATCCAATCTATCCCAGCCACCTCCTTAAGGTCATCCATCCATCTAGCTGGAGGGCTGGAGGGCTTATCACACTTTATCACGCTTCCCGATACGCGACCGTCACTATTGTACTCGTCTCATCTTTCTCTGATGACAACTCAACCTAGCAGTATTGAACGGTCTTTTTTTTATTAATTATAAACTAGCGCTTGACCGCAACCCCGCCTCATGGTAAGCAGTAATGCGAACGTCGATAGTAAAGCGCGCTAGTTCATTAAGAGCGTATTCACTCAGAAAAACTGAGCGAATAGGAAGGAACACGGCAGTTGGGCGAGGTGATGCAATTTTAAACCCAACAATACGACCAACGATGCTGCGCCAAAAGGAGATTGATCTGAAGACCCTCCACGACCAAACTCCCAACACAACAACATTAAGCGCATCGTAACTGCTTAGACCCGTCCTCCGTACGACTTCACCAAACATCATGCTGGAACACGACAAATCGTTTGGCGCAGCAGTGCTTGACCGCCATTCTGCCTGATGGTATTATTTGTTCATCACATAAAAAGTTACCACCGCCGCCGCCTTGTTGCGATGTGTGCCGGGTACGATGCGCCTAATGTTTTCGTCTTGGGAGTTTGGTCGTGGAAGATCTTCAGATCAATCTCCCTCTGGCGCAGCATCGTTGGTCGTGTTGTTGGGTTTAACATTGCATCACCTCGCTCAACTGACGTATTCCTTCCTATTCGCTCAGTTTTTCTTAGTGAATAGGCTCTTAATAAACTAGCGCGCTTTACCATCAACGATCGCATCACTTCTTTCCATCAGGCGGGATTGCGGTCAAGCGCTAGTTTATAATTATTAAAAAAAAAAAGAGTTTACGACCACTTCTTCTAACGACACGTCAAAGAAAACAAAGTCTCAATCAAATGAGTGTCCAAAAACAATGAAAATCACGTTTTTCTCAAGAAAGTAAAAATAATGTACTTACTAACTATGACTATTATAGGCTTTAGAGACTCCATCATCATCATATCAGCGTCAATCCAAGTTGCATCAGAAGCTTTTCAGCTTTTGAGTCTAGAGTCCGCTTTACCAGTCTATCTGCTGATTTTGGCTAAACTTCGATATTTTCTTGAAGCGACTGTCGTCTGACCTCCGCAACCCGAAGGCGATATCGAAGCATTACAGTTAGACCAATTGTTGGACTTTTGAGGGCTCCAACAAACCGTAACGACTACCACTAGATATTAGTATAGCAATGGCTTCGCGTGCTTTCCGAGGCACGACTAGACCAGTGCAAATATTCATATTCATGCATACAGATATTTGCACTGCGCGGGGATCGAACCAGCGTCTCATTCCGCAGCGGTCGTGTTCGATACCGCTACGCCACAGAGGCTACCAAGACTGACTTGTCTAAGTCATTCAATCAATATTGTATGTTGACAGATTAATTCAATACCCATTGGTTTGGTACATTTATTTTTCATTGTAACAGAATTCCGGGCTGAATTTAGTAAATCTATACTTGATTATATTGAGCTGCCTTTGTTGGTGAATAATCAATTACATTTTGAAGGTATTCAATTTAATGTATATATGTATATTAATTTACCGGTACTAAACAGAGAATAGTTGGTACAGAAGCCCATTTTGAAGCTGCAATCAAAATCAAAAGTCATTAATTCAAATTAGGCTGAGAATCAGCACATATTGTACGTCAAAATTAAATAAGATTGTCTCCCAAAACAACATTTTCTAATGATTTAGCTAGAAAGAAGAAGAGAAGCAATAAATTCCAAATTATATCCTCATTGTATGTTTTATTTTTTTAATAATTATAAACTAGCGCTTGACCGCAATCCCGCCTGGTGGTAACAGGGATGCGATCGTTGGTGGTAAAGCGCGCTAGTTTATTAAGAGCCTATTCACTCAGAAAAGCTAAGCGAATAGGAAGGAAGACGACAGTTGAGCGAGGTGATGCAATGTTAAACCCAACAACACGACCAACGATGCTGCGTCAAAGGGAGATAGATCTGAAGACCCTCCACGACCAAACTCCCAACACAACAACATTTGGCGCATCGTACCCAGCACACATCGCGACACAACTGCTCAGATCTGTCCTCCGTACGGCTTCACCAGACATCATGCCGGAACACGACAAACCGCTTGGCGGCAAGGCTTTGTCTGGTGGGTGGTAACTTCTGCCGGCGGCCGATGTTATGGCCTACCTCCTAACAAAACCTAACATAATTAAAACAACAAATAAATTTGAAAAAAAAAAGTTTAAAGAGCTAAATAGACAGTTGTAATTATACAGCTGTCTATTTAGCTCTTTAGACAACCAGTGGGATCATGGAAACTGGATAATGGAGGTCAGATAGGCAGAAGCACTATGTAAAATACGTGTATTCAATTAAATCTGGTTAGACTGAAGGTGACTCCAACATAGTTGGAAAAAGACTAGACAAATGTGGAGCTAGGAATATTATGTTTTCCTTCCATCACGATAGTCACTGTCTTTCCAACCATATTATTATTGTTCACACGTATCTTCCATCGTTTTTTTGGTCCTTCCCTACTCCTACGTTCATACGTGTGTGAAATTTTTATGACATTGTTTCTAACTTTTCCGTCTGTGTGTTGCATGTCGTGTGACGGTCGGCCGCGGAGTAGGGATAAAGTGCAAGGCGCTCGTCAGAACGCCTATCGAGGTCTAAAGTTTCACTTTTACCGTGGTTTCATAAAACAACACAACCCATTTTTTTGTTTTTTTTTTTTTATAATGACAAACTAGTGCTTGACCGCATTCCCGTCTGATGGTAAGCAGTGATTGGGCATGCCACAATTGCGGCCGTAAGTCTCCTCTTTGAGGAGTGCTTCGAAAGGCGCCACGGCGCCCTCACCTTTGCCCTGGTGCAGATCCTTACCGGACATGGCTGTTTCGGGAGGTCCCTGATCCGTACAAGGCGGGAAGAAATGCCAGTTTGTCACCACTGTGGGGATCGCCCTGAATACGCGGTGGAGTCAACGGTGGTGTCTTCGTGGCGGCGATTGGCGGCCATCTCTCGCGTCCAGCCTTGATCCAGGCCATGGTCCGAGCGTGAGTGCATGGCAGGCAGTCACCTGCTTCTGCGAAGCAGTGATGCTGGCAAAGGAGAAGGCGTAGCGCTTGAGACAGTGTGAATTCCAGCGCCCTCACGCTTCTAGCCGCCGCAGGAGATGCCCTGGTCGGGAGATAACATCGAACTCGCGGCCACCATAGGCGCGGGGCTCAAAGAGATGTCAATACATGGTGACAGAGTCCACAAAGACCGATACCTCCTAAACCAGGGTTGCGGGTTGCTTACAAAGTAAACAGTGGACCAAGCGTGAGGACAAACGTGGAGTAAAGTGAAGAAACACGCGTGGGTTTTAGTCAGTAAAAGTCTAACACGCCCTTCCGCTCTGCCCAGAGCGGGAGAAGTCATTCGATGATTTCCTATCCAGGACAAAAAAGGTAACCAGTGATGCAATCGTCAATGGTAAAGCCCGCTAGTTTATTAAGAGCCTATCCATTCAAAAAAACTGAGTAAATAGGAAGGAAGACAAAAAGTTCTTATGACATTAAAATACGGTTTTAAATATGAACTTAATCGATATATCAGCTTAATAAATTACTTTTTCATTATTAAACTGCGTAAACTTATTTGTACACCTCACACATTCATCACCACACACCCCACACCATTTCTTTTAATAATTATAAACTAGTGCTCGATCGCAATCCCGCCTGATGCTAACCAGCGATGCATTCGTTGCTGATAAAGCGCGCTAGTTTATTAAGAGCGTATTCACTCAAAAAAACTGAGCGAATAGTAAGGAAGACGACAGTTGAGCGTGGTAATGCAATGTTAAACCCAGCAACATGGTCAACGATGCTGCGCCAGAGGGAGATTAATCTGGAGACCCTCCACAATCAAATTTCGAACACAACAACAATTAGCACATGGCAACACAACTGACCCGTCAGACTCGTCCTCCGTACGGCTTGGCCAGACAACATGAACACGACGGATCGATTGGTGGTAGCCCGTAAGGCATTGTTTGGTGGGTAGTAACTTCTTCCGGCAGCCGATCTTTTGGCCTACTACCGAGAAAATATGTTATCATGATTAATTATAGTTTCGTAGGTTATTAGAGTAATGCTTTTTTGTGTTTGGGGGAGTGTCTCTCTCATATTATTAATTTCATTCATAAACAGCTGTTCGACAGCTCTCACTTGAATTCAATCAACGATAAAGCATAATTAGTTTTTCCTTTGGAGTATGATTTGAATAGTTTCAATCAAACGTTATTGAAAAGCATTTGACTAGTTAGGTTGATATCGGACTCTTTAATCAAATTTTGTGTTTAATTAAATGAAAATTTACGATTACTTAATTTCTCGATCGTTCAGAGCGCCAGTTGAAAATGCCAAATGTCTTGAAAAAAATTATTTTATTTGAATGAATAGAACAGTAATATTGATTGTGAATAAGAAATTTTATTAGCTTAAACAATTGCGCATGCATGTAAGATTTAAAATAAGACTGGTTTTGGACATATCTGCCTTTTCTCATGGCATGCAAATAATTATTACACTTATACATTTATCCTCAGTCACAATTTAACAAGTGTGATTGATATGTAATTTTGTGCCCAATTCCACACAATAAATCAGCAATTCGAAGATCAGTACCTGAGGATTATTTGTTAAGAAGGATACTAAGCTGGATTAACTAAGCTGGTTACATACATAACTAGTGGAGAGAGCTCCGGCGGGATCTCATGGCGACATAGAGAGCGTGATGATCGCAAACCAGGACTATCCCCGCTGAAAATAGCCTTCACACTGAATGAATTAAGATATAAACTTACAAAATATCTTCTCTACACACAATTTAGTTTTACTTAAAAAAAAAACATTTCATTGACGTTAAAAAAGTTGCTGACATGTAATAATCATATATGTAGTTGAATTGTTCGCTCTTTTTACATGCTTTTTATTAGCTTCACTTGTATGTTTGCTTGTCCGTCTCTAACTCAAAATTTTTTTCAACCTTACCTTACATTCATTTGTGCAGGCAAAGTATTTTTTAGTTTAGATTTAGATATAGTTTTAGGTTTTGATTTAGTTACTTGGGTAACGCATCAATACGAATTTTAGCACTTGCTATTTTGTACGAGTATGTTGGAGATCAAAAAAAGTTTGGTAAAAACAAATAAGCACCACTTAAGTGTCCGTGTTATCCGTATATCATTTAAAAAAAAGAATATCAAACTAAAAAGTTGAAAATAAATATAGTTTGAGAAAAAAACGTGAGGCGCTTTGTGCCATAATTTTTGTATATTAAGCGCCTCACGCTTTTTTCTCATTTATACTAGTACTATATACTATTGTCATAAATTAAATTATAAAATTATTTTTAACTTTTTTATGATATTCTTTAAAAGCATGTTTTTTTAGTTTTTAATCTATATTTTTATGATGATTACAAATATTTGAATAAGTTCTAAGTACAATTTGTACTATTTTATGAAATACACAACCTTAATAGGTCGGTCGGTGGTAGGCCATAACATCGGCCGCCGGCAGAAGTTACCACCCACCAGACAAAGCCTTGCCGCCAAGCGATTTGTCGTGTTCTGGCATGATGTCTGGTGAAGCCGTGCGGAGGACGGGTCTGAGCAGTTGTGCTGCGATGTCTGCCGGGTACGATGCTCCAAATGTTGTTGTGTTGGGAGTTTGGTCATAGAGGGTCTTCAGATCAATCTCCCTTTGGCGCAGCATCGTTGTTCGTGTTGTTGGGTTTAACATTGCATCACCTCGCTCAACTGCCGTCTTCCTTCCTATTCGCTCAGTTTTTCTCAGTTTTTCTGAGTTTCTTAATAAACTAGCGCGCTTTACCATCAACGATTGCATCACTGCTTACCATCAGGCGGGATTGCGGTCAAGCGCTAGTTTATAATTATTAAAAAAAAAATGCTCGCTCAGTAGCCAAATGTTCCAAACATTAACGCTTAATGTAATTTATAATGAAAATGACTGATTTTGTTTTGATAATATAAGCTAACTGCGTCTTAATATCGCTATTGCATGTCCATTGTTGTCGTCTGGTGGACGCACAATTTATGTAGTATTTTCATAAAAACCTTCCCATTATAACCAATGCTCTGGTCGGTCGATTTACAGTATAAAAATGGCGAAGATAAGGCTTAAATTCAGGGTCTGTAGAAATGGTATAATGATACAGTCTACAGTCTTATTTAAACACAATGTCCACATGTTCAGCTATACAAAATAAGTAACAATTGCATGCATAAATAATTATTATGACGTCAAAATAACAGTAAGTATAGGTAAATAGTAATAAAAAAGTTGATATATTCACGTCATAGAAATTTTGGCCATTGTCATTTATACAAATTGTTTATATGTTAATACATTTTTGTTATGTGAAACTTCTTTACTGACATAACTAATTTATTTACATTGGAAATAAACAAAACATCTATAGACTAATTTAATTTATGTTTGATCTGAACATAAATTAATGCGAGCTGAGCGAACTCTTAAGCGAAGATAACGATAAGTAGATATATCCTCATATGGATGCAGCTTGCACGGTCTCCGCTTCGGTAGCGAGCCTCTGTACCGAACTACTGCCATGGTATCTGGACGTCAAAGCACACGCCCACATGCGGGAGTGGTGAGATGTATCAAAACGGCGAGGCATACTCCGCTGCCGCAAGAAACCGTGGTGCAGTGGACAGAGCTCCGGTGTGATCTCATGGCGACATGGAGAGTACGATTGTCACAAACCAGTTCTGGGCACGCCACAATAGCGGCGACAAATTCCCTCTTTGAGAAGTGGTTTGGGAGACACTACGGCACCCTCCCTTCCGTCGAACATACATAGGTTCTAACCGGACATGTCTATTTCGGGACATTCCTGTTCCGTTTAATGTGGGAGTAAACACCAGGGTTTCACCATTATGGGCGCCCTGAGGACATGGTTTAGCATACGGCGGAGATCTGTCCGGCTTGGACGGAGGATCGCCATGTCTTTCTAACGGCGATCTCGCGTCCCCTCCGTGGCCCCTAGCGCACAGGCAAGTAAAGGAAGCCGCATGGGTTTTAGGCAGTAAAAGTCTGACACGCAAAGGGTGATCGCGTAACGCAATTACAGCAGGCATGATGTTCTTCGCGTTACTTTTCCTGCTAAGCAGAATTTTTTGTGAACATATAAAGTAACTAGCGACCCACCCTGGCTTCGCACGGGTGCATGTATTATACATATAAACCTTCCAGGGTCTCCGCCATGACCACGACCACACCGATATTATCTGCAAAACGGAGATTAGTGATGTACTTGCCGTTGATATTAATGCCAAGTCCTTTCCAGTCCAGGAGCTTGAAGACATCTTCCAACGCAGCAGTGAACATTTTGGGTGATTTGAGATCTCCTTGTCTCACTCCACGCTGGAGTTCTCCAAACCCATCAATCATCACAGATCTCTTCCGGAGATTCTTCACGTCCCTTGCTCCGCCGTAACCGAGTGCCCTAGCGTGGACTGGAATAGCGGAGTTGCCGGGGACTGGGGACCTGGGCTGTGTCGTGTGCATCATTGGGGGGTTTGCCATTAACCCCGCGCTTTGCAAGCGGGTTGGGGATCACAGTGATTTGATATTCCCCAGGAGAAGCGCTGCTGCCCGCGTCCCTGGTGAGAGTTCCCTTAGTCGGCCCAGTTGACTGATTGTGGGAAAACTCGTACTGTATATCACTGAGGAGATCGTTACCTTCCTGGTATGCCAAGAGGCTCCATAATCTTGCAGAGTATGGAAGTTATGGATATCGGCCAATAGTTGATAGGATTGGCCCGATTACCCTTTTTGGGCACGGGCTGCATGTTCAACGTTGGTAAGCTTCCAGGACTGGGGCACCATAGCAGTTTTAAATGAGAGGCGATACAAGCGTGTCGCCAATATAGAAGACAACTCGGACGCAGAAGCCTTGAGAACAATCGCTAGTACACCATCTGATCCACTAGCTTTATTCATGTCCAGACGACATAGTAATATTTTATTCTATAATATCAGCTTTACGCCATATAAGAAGGTAGTTTAGCAAGAAATATAAGGATGGATTTTGTAATTTATGGCCCCAAGGTGTACTTATTGAAAATTTATGATTAATTTGGTTAGACATTTGGGCCAAGTAACAGTTTTCATAAGTCGTGGTGGCCCAGTGGTTAAAAGACCAGCCTCGAGAGCGCGGGTTCGATTCCAGGTCAGGCAAGTACCAATGTAACTTTTCTGAAGTTATATGTACTTTCTAAGTATATCTTGGACACCAATGACTGAAGGTGAAGGAAAACATCTTGAGGAAACCTGGACTTTAAGTCTGAAATCGCCAGCCCGCATTGAGCAAGCGTGGTGAGCAGCAGTGGGACGATTAAAAAAGGTCGATGAAAAACAGTTTTCACCTCTAAAAGTGATAATTTTTTTCACTTGTAAGTCGCGGGCAATACCACTAGGCTACCGCTGCTCTCCTGTGGAAAGTGCAAAGATAGTGTCTTTTACACTTCTTTTGAAAACTAGACTAATTTAGACTTATGCTTCTATCTTTGGTGAATTGGCGTTTATTATCATTGTTTTCCATTATTTACGAATTCTTTAATAGATCAATAAAAATCTATCATTTTTTGATATGATTTTCTTACCTTAGAGTTTTTAACTCTTAATCTTCATTTGGGCAGTTCTGTGCCGGATACTATGCACCAAATATTGTCAAATGTATTGGTCGTGGAGGGGTTCCAGATCAATCTCCCTCTGGCGCAGCATCGTTGGTTCTGTTGTTGTGTTTAACATTGCATCACCTCGCTCAACTGTCGTCTTCCTTCCTATTCACTCAGATTTTTTGAGTGAATAGGCTCTTAATAATCTAGACCATTTTACCATCAACGATTGCTTCATCATCACTGCTTACCATCAGGCGGGATTGCGGTCAAGCACTAATTTATAATAAATAAATATATATATATATTACATCAAATAGACAATAATTATAAAAATATTATACATAATTATAATCTTTAAGTAAAAACTAACTGGTTTATTCTACTATCATCTTTAAAATTCTACCTATCTGAAGTATTGTACTTCATATTGCTAAAAATACGTAACATGGTTACATTTTAAATGAAACTCAAAAATAATAAACTGTACACACGGTACCTAAATGTTTTCCGACAACTGTTACATTTTTGTTTTAATTAGACGTCGTCCGTGCCCTGGCGGGCAGAGGTCACTGGAACGTAATATAATATGTACATAAATGTTTCAGGTTTCAGGTGATTTTGGAAGTTGGAGTGGCTCATGTAGCTATAGTAAGTATAAGTTACAAGAAGTTAGTAATAGCTTAACAATAGAGAGAGAGAGAGAGCTTAGTAATACAAGGAGTTTTGGAAGATACAAGGGGATACCGTTGCTAGCAAAAGAAAATCTAACCAAATTCAACATAAGTAGGAGTTTTAGTACGTCAGAAATAAAAAAAATACGCACTAGGAACTAAATATTCTAACTATTATTTTTTCCTAAAGAAGGAGAGCTGATTTTTTTTTTTTGCAGAAGAAACGTAATTCGCTATGGGTTTTCAAATTTAATTATTTGCCACGAATAGTATAAATGAGGCACCAGTGGTGCTATGATATCTAATAAGATAACATACTTTAATAAGCTAAGAAAATCTCGGGTACCTAAATACGCACTGTACATACAGGTCACGTGCTGACTTGCATTACAATTTTGGATTTGGGGTGAGACTACCAAGGTGATTTTAGTGTTGATAAAAAACTCACACTTCTCGGTATTCATTCTTCCCAAAGCTTTAAAAAGGATTCCTTCAAAAACAAAATAAAAAAAAAACAATTGCCCTTATCAAGGAATGGATTGAGTACTTACAAAATAATCTCGTATCTCGTATAATTATCTCACATATTGGCAGAGCAAAATTTGCACAGTCTCCATGTTTATCACTAAAGCCGACTTGAAAAAATATTACACACTTGTTTTAAAGTATAAATTAGTATATTTAAGGCCTTTAAATTCTATACGTGTCTGCGTGATTACAAAACATGTTCACAATCAATTAATAAAGTTCATACATTCTGTAGGTGTCAACGGCAAAATTTAAGTGAAATTATTTCCACAGGCTTAAACTTACGGTTATATAAATTAATTCAATTAGAGCAATTTATTCAATTATAGAGATTCATATTTAATTCGTAATTGATAATTTAATTTTGAATATTATTTTTTAAGCTTAAGCTTATTGCTTAAGAATTTCAGTGATTTGTTTAAATTCAACAATTAGTAAAACAAAACTGAAATATTTGATTAATATATATACCATTAAAAATAACTAAAAATATTTTATTATTAGAATGTCACTGATGAAAAATCAATGGGAAATTATCTCTAAAAGTAATTAGATGATAAAAACAGAGAAAATGTCGTGGAAATTGAGTCGAGAGCTACAGGTGAAGAACGGTCGGCGCGCTTAATCTACGATAACTTCAGTTGGCCCGCGAACACTGTTCTGAACGGACGTCTCGCGGCCCGTCGCACGAATACTCCGACATGTTCACGTATACGAAGAATAAAAGTGATTATAAATAATAAAAAAAACAACGTGAAGTGCTGTGGTCAAAACAGTGTTAGAAAAATTAAAAAAAAATTGTAGAACAATTTTTTTTTTTAATTGTGTTACTACAGTTATTTGTAAAGTGCATCAGACGAACACATTCGGCAGAATTGACACTGATAGGATTTAAGTAATTAATAATAGTAAATAAAAATAGTGTTTAATTAATAATACGTTTAGTGTGACCAGTTTTAGTATTAGTGAGTTGTAGAACGAATTTGTGAACAACTTTGTGGACAAAGAGATGCAGTTCGATAAAAAAATGTAAGTATTAATAAAAGTTTTCACATCAGATATTAAAAGGAATAGACGGAGAATTTTAAACAAAACCGTAGCAGCAAAAGTACGAAGCGGAATAGATAAAATAAAAGCCTAATTCAAACACCAAGCAGCAACTGCGCATCTTATAAAATATTGTTTCAAAGCATTCGCTATCAATTTCCTTTTCATAAATTAAGTTATTTAAGCAGTTTCAAATATCTTTTTGTATCGTAAATGATTTTTTGTAATAAATGAAATAATATTAAATTAAACTTAGGGAGGCTCAACTTTATTTAGCATCATCTATACTATTAGTAGTGTTATTACTATCAGGCTTCCAAATACATACGAAAGGCATGACGTATAGTCTTCATGATGTAATACAACTGCAAATACGATTGCTTTCACACATATTTGTTAAAGATTTGAGCAAAGTTTGCCCTTTTTGACGCATTCGTGACATCTAATCGCAAGAATTTTGAGAACAGTTATCATTGGAGGCGTATCTAGTAAAATTCCGTTCTTGAAGTTCAATGATATGTAAGGCCATGGTAGTTTTTTATGATGTAATGTTCTTACCTCAAGAAATATTGTAATAGTTGAACAAAAAGAGCTGAGATAGCGCTCATACGGCGGCAAGAATTGTGTTCGAATCGATAATTATATGAACAGACATTTTGAGTACTGGTGTCTCTCAAGGGTAAGACTTTGGTTCTGCTTTGTATAATCATATAGTTAGATTCTTTGTTACTGATTACTATTCTCCCCTATTCTATTTTAAGATGAGTTCCTCAGTCACATCTTTTTTATGAAACTAGATTTATTAGAGACGCTTTAAAGACAATGGTTATATGAGGCAAATTATTTATAGTTTTAAGTTAAACTAACAGTGTCGATGTACATGTTGTAGTGGGTGTATGTATATTTTATGATTGGTAAGTCTAAAAGATTTTTTATCTAATGACGCATTATACTTGCCAATCTTATTCAAATATGAGAGAAAATCTAAGACGTTGTCAAACAAACTAGAATTTATATTTAGTTAAAGAAACTCAAATACATACTAATATTATGTTCTTCGCGACTTATGATGTGGTTTTGTTTTTATCGTTATCATTGTTTTTATCTTTAATGTCTTCGTGTTTCTTGATTAAAGGATCATTCTATTGTGTTATTGTTGCTGAAATCACTATTCAATATTTTTTAAGAGCACCAAGATTTTGGATAAATATAAGTAACGACCTAGGAATTTTTGAATTTTAAATCCAAAAGGTCCTTCAAGGTCTTTAATCCAATTAATTAACAAACCACTTTCTAAACTCTAAACATCAGTTGTTCATTAACGTTCGAAAACTTCAGGCGTGACTGTCATTTTCTTTTCAGTAAGTTAATGGAATTATGGAACATTTCAGAGCTTATAATGTAGGAGTTAATTTTGTGAGATTTGGAAAAATCGAATAGCCTGAAAGTCTTACCAAAAGTAAAGCGTATTATCGTAGTACTTGTGGCAAGTGGAGCGGTTAGTGGCCAGGTAGACAGCTGCACTATGAAAAATACTGGTATAAGGATGCAACCGGAGAAACTTTAAGATGACATCAACGTAGTTTTGAAAAGGTAGATGACGACTATAAATAGATTTATTTAGATTAAAACACTGCTTGAAAATGTTTAAAAGGTAGATAATGGATTTTTAGGGTCGAACTCGGCTTTGAATTCAATACTCATTGACTTTTCTTCCATTACCTACTTCAAAAACGGCGAAGGAAAACATCATGTGGAAACCAGCATATCGTAGAAGTAAAAAATTGGAGACATGTAACATCTCTCAACCCATACTGGGACTCTGTGGTGGATTTCTACCCACTCTCGAAGAAGAAATTGCGGGCTGATTATGCTAATGTTTGTTTGGCTTGGATTATGAAATATAATAATGAGACTTAAGTAAGTATAATTTCTAACCACCAAGATCAACTTCGTACACACAACTACAAGTTATGATGGCCTAGTGCTTAAAACACCAGCCTCCCAAGTATGAGTGCGCGGGTTCGATTCCAGGTCAGGCAAGTACCAATGTAACTTTTCTAAAGTTGTATGTACTTTCTAAGTATATCTTGGACACTAATGACTGAATGTGAAGGAAAACATTTTGAGGAAACCTAGACTTTAAGTCTGAAATCGCCAACCCGCATTGAGCAAGCGTTGTGATTACGATCAATCCTTCTCTGTAAGAGAGGAGACCTGTGCTCAGCAGTGGGACGATAAAAAAGTTGACGATCATGACACAAAACACCTCGTTGAGACTGACTTAGAAGCGTGGGGACTGGCAAAAGTAGAAGAAGCTGAAGAACCAAAGTCACCGACATAGCTCTTCGAGTCGCTAAAGTTAAGTGGCAGTGGGCAGGGCACATTGCTATAATACAGGATATATATTGATATTATCCTATACAATATAGTTCAAAAAATATTTATTTAACTTAACCTATCAGCACTTTTCAAACGGGAAGAAAAATCCGCAATAAGCCTCCAATTAGTAGACCTCTACTACTTGGGGGCACTTGCGGAGGGACTTAAGAACTTGTCGCAGCATTTCTTCAGGATGGATAAATAGAAAAACTTAATTTTATCCAATAATAGTAGGTCGAAATACTTTTCGGCTTAACTTCTGTCTCTAATGTTAATTGCTATTAACATTAGAGACAGAAGTTAAGTTAGTCGTATTTATCAATAACTAGCTTTCCGCCCGCATTGCGCTTTTTAGATTTCCCTCGGGAATATCAAATTTCTCCAGGATAAAAAGTACCATATTATTTAATCTTTTTTTTAAACTTATATTTTTAAATAAATTAGATTTTTTAATTTATTTTTTAGATTTATAACTTTACGTCTGCAAAATTTCAAAGCAATTGGTTCAGTACTTACGGCGTGAAAGCGGAACAAAAAACAAACAAACTCACTATCCGATTTATAATACGAGTAAGGATAAACATAGAAGCTAGGTACTGATAATGATAAAATATCTCGTATAAAATTGGAATGGTAGGGCTAATCCCATATCGATTTTGAATAGAGAGCTTTCATCGGATCATAAACTCATTCACCTGCACCAGATATAAGTTTCAATCAAGAGAAAATAAATGAACTAGGTCAGATTTACCGATTCATATTCATTCATTACAATACTTACATCATATCAAGTTATATTATTTGTTATTTTATCAATTATATGTTAATACTATAAAATATGCAGAAAATAGCCTTAAAGGAAATTTACACATTTTGCCAGGTAAGTTTAAGTCCCATGCAGGGGAGGGCGAGCATTTTGGGTACAAATCCAGACTTCAGAAATCTCATATGACAAAATCCAATAACGCCAAATCGAGTCCGAACACAGTACATACTCAAATGTAGCGACAACTAGACCATTGCTACTTTAATACTGTGAAATAATAAAGGAAATGCCACATCCATCTAAACAATTTGGTGCAAACATACTTATAGACACAAAGTTCTTGGCCTCCAAGTAATAACATTATACTGTTAGGCATAACCATGAAAATCCATTAAACACATTACGAAGTTTAGTCAACAAAAGAATAAAGTTCATTCAATTGTTTGTCAAACAAATGACGATAATAATGGCTAAGTGAACATGTGTAGTCAACACATTATAAGTATTACAATTCATATTATTTTTTCCTTTTTAGGTTGCGACCTTAAAAGGAAAACGTAACCTTCCGAGGAAGGCCCATACCCGTGATTAAAAACGTTCGAAATTGTCAAAAATATATTTATTTATGTACATACAAAATATATAAACAGACAAGAAAAAACAGAACCGAAAAAGGTACAGAGGTTATGATTATTTTATAAGAAATCTCTTCCAGCATACCTGTAAATAGGAAAATAAATACAGAGATGTACCTAGACAGCGTGTGCAAAGGACAAAATACAAAAACAAAACGATTCTCAAATTTAATTTAATTACAGGTATTTTTGACTAAGCGACACTGAGATCCAGCTGCTAACTTTCTATAAATTACGAGAATGTTGCATTAAGGATTACTTTTTGTCCGTCTGTTGCAGAGGATATTCTGGAAATGTAAGCAGGAAATTCAAGCATGATGCTAAGTCTCGATAGAAAACACACATCGTCAGTAAAACACTAACTTAATTTTAGGAGCTAGTGCACGTTTATTTAATGATGTGCAATATAGTTATTATGGCAGAACAGCAATAGTTGTATAGAGTGCTAAGTTTAGTTTGGTAAAAATCCCTAATTCAGCAAACCCGACTTCCTCCCGGACGTTTTTTACTGTGTTAATAGCAAGCAAGATGTGATATGTGGCAGATTACGTTTGAGAAGATTATTCCTTGTTCTATGTCCCTTTGGTCGACGATACTCTGAGAAAATTCAATGCTATTTGCGTCATCGTCTTGTTAGGTACTACATCATTGTGCTATATGAGGAGCAATTTATTTTAAAGTAAATACTATACACATAAATCTAAACGAAGCTGAAGGTTTTCTTAGGAAGCGATTTTATTGTAACACTTTGCTAAGATTGCTTTCATAATCTATGTTAGAATTTTAGATATTATTATCTGAAATACTATATTCTTTTAAACGCGTTGTTATGGACGGCTATCATCGCTTAACTTCGAATAACAGGCAGAGCGCTCCTTCTTCCTTTTTAAAAAAAAGTATGAATTGCTGTGTCGTTTTGCTTGGTGATTGAGAATAAATTAATTGCTGTAGAAAAATAGCTATTTTTATATTTATGATTTAATTAATTGGTAGTTTAAAAGGTTTCAAAAACATTTAGATAGTATTCTTTCAAATGTCAAACTTATGACTTGTACTAACCAGAAAAATATGAGCTGAAAATGTAAACCCAAAACGGAAAATGGATATGGCCAAATAAAGGTTACTTTAAGAAACATCAGTGTCTGGTGACGTAATTGAGTGTTAACTTTATGCCTCAGACAGAGCTGTCAGGTCAAAACAGAAACCATTAATAATTGATTTAAATTGTTCAATGTGTTTCTATTTTGTCTCTTTATGCTTCTTTTTTCCGTTACTTGCGTTCCAAAGATTTCAATATTTTCCATACGTATGTGGTTGAAATGTACAAGTGCGTATGAACATTTTATTTGACGGCAAATATATAGCTAACTTATAATTGAAGACGAATTTCTAAAGATACCAGTAATCATTACCTTTACAGAAAACAAGGATTTAATTAAAGACAACATTTTGTTAATATAGACATTGCCAGAAAATTGTGAAATCATCTGATTATTGTTTTCTAGTCGTTCAATTGAAGATAATTTAATTGATAAATAATTTGTAAATAAAACCGCCTTAATTTCGTTTAAATCTTGAGTCTAGAGCTCTTTTTCCCAAATCCACGCATTCCCATTGTCAAATGCAATCTTATAATCAGTCATTGGTGTCTAAGATATATTTAGAAAGTACATAGGTATATCTTAAAAAAGTTACAATGATACTTGCCTGACCTAGAATCAAACCCACTCATATCTATTTGAGAGGCTGGAAAAATTAATGATAATCATGAATGTAGACTACGCGAGGCAGAATATCCGAAAAATTCTGTGTATTTTGATGTCTAGTTTGTCAACTAGCGTATAAGGGGAGAAGAAAATACCTATACACAAGATAAATAATATATAATATGTATGATGATATGCACTTTCTAAGTATATCTTGGACATCAGTGACTGATTACAAAGTGAAGGAAAACATCTTGAGGAAACCTGGACTTTTAAGTCTGAAATCGCCAACCCGCATTGAGCAAGCGTTGTGATTAAGCTTAATCCTTCTCTGTATGAGAGGAGGCATGTGCCCAGCAGTGGGATGGTAAAAAAGAATGATGAAACATTTTTTCTCGAAAAACGAGAGAAAACGCGTTGTATTTTAGTAAATCTAACTGACATAAATAGCCTAACTTATTTATATCTTTACCATTTACTAACGTATTTGACATTTGTAGGTCGAACAAAGAAATTGTAGAGGTCTTTTCCCTCGTAATTAATTATAAACCATATCTTTACTATATTTAATCCACATCTTACGATATGCATATATATATATATATATATAAATTGTTTCGCTGAAAATTGTATATAAAATAAAAAAATCTTAAAAATTTTACATCGATTTTTTTTCCCAAACGTTACTTTATTAAAATTAATCTAAACTTTGGAAATCGAAGATTAGGTCATAGATCTTGTGTTAATATATTAAATCTACATTTAATATAATAAAGCTGAAAATCTTGTTTGAACGCGTTAGTCTCTACACCCAGTTGGAATCGAATAATTATTTTTGAATTATGATTAGATGTTGTAGTTGTTTTAAATCTCTTTAAGGAGCCAAAAAACAGAAAACGAGAGCTATATATTAGAACACTGAGAAAGTTAGAAAGAATGCAAAAACGAAGGATAAGCGCAGGCTGGCGATGCGATGCGACTAGGGTCTATAGCCGCAGTTTTATCTAGACCATGACACAAGCTGGTAATATTTTTTAAAGCGTCTCTTTAAATTTAAATCAACTACAATCGAGGTAAAAATGATAGTGGATTAGGATATAAAAGGTACATTTTATTTTAGATTCAAATAATCATAATTTACTACTAAAGAGATATAAAAATTTCTTCATGCTGGGTCATAATAAGAGTAATGCATTTAGAGTAATCTTGACCATTTTAGCAAAATTTATAGCTATGTAATTATATATATTTATTTATGCTTTATAATACAATAAAATGGGAGTGTAGAAAACTTGAGCAAATTGACATTTATACAAAATATTGTAATGATAATTTAAAATGCATTGATTTTCCAAGAGAATTGAGTAAATGTTCTGACTATGTTTGTAATAAATTGGACCACAGAGTTATTATTGATAATATGATTTTTTTTTTTTTTTTTTATAAATTATAAACCAGCGCTTGACCGCAATCCCGCCTGATGGTAAGCAGTGACGCAATCGTTGATGGTAAAGCGCGCTAGTTTATTAAGAGCCTATTCACTCTAGCCTTGAAGACACTCAATTCGTAATGTGACGGAAACACCGACGCCGGCAAATTGTTCCAATCCCTCGATGTACGCGGTATAAAGGAGGAAGCAAAACGCTTCGTCCGGATCGCAGTGGTGTCGACAACGTAAGGGTGGAAACTCGCCGTACGACGGGTCGTCCGATGATGGAACGGAGATGGGGGAATTAAATCATGCAATTCCCTTGCACACTCACCAGAATGCATCCTATAGAAGACCGAAAGGCTGGCTACTCTACGCCTGTGCTCCAGGCTTTGGAGACCGTTTCGAGTTAAGTCTGGGTCGCCAATCAGCCTCTTCGCACGCCTCTCCACCGAATCCAAAGCGGCAAGGTGACACTTCGCAGCACCAGCCCAAATGTGGCTGCAGTACTCCACACACGAGCGGACCTGTGCTTTGTATAAAATTAGAAGCTGCACTGGTGTGAAGTACCGCCGGACTTTCGCGATGACGCCTAGTTTTCTGGCAGCCACCCCGGCCTTGGACTCAATGAACCGCCCAAAGTTAAGGCTCGAGGAAATCTCAACTCCCAAAAGCTGAAGGCGGTCGGTACACTCCAAGGATACATTCTGAAAAGTAGGAGCCAAGGTAAACGGGCTCCTTTTGGCGGTGAAAAGACACGCCTGTGTTTTGGCGGCATTGAATGCTACAAGATTGGCATTGCCCCATTCGGAGACTGCCTGCAGTGCAGCACTCACACGCTCTACCATGGCCTCTCTTTCGGACCGGATAGTTTCCCTACTAGCCCGAGCTTCCGGCAGGTATCTCTCCACAACTGTGCTGTCATCTGCATACCCATAGATACCGGGCATCAGCAGATCGTTAATATGCAGCAGGAACAGAGTTGCAGAGAGAACAGACCCCTGAGGAACACCGGCATTGGTCGACATGGGCTCAGATGAACATCCGTCGACAACAACTCGGAGGGACCGTTCAGTCAGGAAGTCTTTTACCCAGCCAGTCAGGCCAGCGGAAATGCCGTACGCTGGAAGCTTACTCAAAAGGCTAGCGTGCCATACCCGGTCGAAGGCCTTCGAGACATCAAGGGAGACGGCAATCGCTTCCCCATTTTTCTCGAGGGCCTCGCCCCACAAGTGAGTGGCATACACTAGTAGGTCCCCAGTTGACCGATTGCGTCGAAAACCGTACTGTCGGTCACTGAGGAGATCGTTACCTTCCAGGTATGCCAAGAGGCGCGAGTTCAATACACGCTCCATAATCTTGCAGAGTATGGAGGTTATTGAAATCGGCCGATAGTTGGAAGGATCGGCACGACTACCCTTTTTGGGCACGGGCTGCACGTTGGCAAGCTTCCAGGACTTGGGCACTATACCAGTCCTAAATGAGAGGCGATACAGGCGCGTCAATACAGGAGACAACTCAGGCGCACAAGCCTTAAGAACAATCGCTGGTATACCATCTGGACCACTAGCCTTATTCACGTCCAGACGACACAATACTCTCAGAACCTCCTTGTTTCTAATGCGAACCTCCGGCATTGAAGTTCCGCAATGAGGTAAATTAGGTGGAGTAGCATTGCCAGTGTCAAGACGCGAACTATGGGCAAAGAGAGATGCAAAGAGACCTGCTTTCTCTCTCGCCGTATGGGCCAGTGCTCCATCAGGCCTAACCAGCGGAGGCAGTGTGGGCCGACAGAAGTTCGCCTCGACCGATTTGGCTAGGGACCAGAAAGATCTGCTACCGGAAGGGTGCGCAGAGAGCTTGTTACCAATGTTAGTAATGCGGTCGAAGCGAGCCTTCTTAAGCGCCTTTTTGTAGGACTTGGCAGCACGGTTAAAGGCTCTCTTCTTTGAACTTAGATCCAGAGCTCTGCGGTCACGAGCGTCAACCCAGGCGAGGAATGCCGCGTGCTTACGCTGTTCAGCTTGAACACAGTCGGCGTTAAACCATGGGCGAGCCGAGCCACCGACGGGCACGTCACTGAAGGGAATAAAATACTCCATAGCTTGACGCACCACGTCGGTTATAGCGTCCGCACAACTCGATGGATTGCTAGAAGAGAAGCAGACCTGCTGCCAAGGATAAGATGCAAAGAAGTGGCGCATCTCATCCCAATCTGCTGACTTGTAACGCCATATTCGCCGCTCACCACGCGAGTCGCAATCAGGTGGGGAGAAGGACGTCACAGACTTCACCAGACAGTGGTCTGAAGTTCCTAATGGAGAGGAAACTGTAACAACACATCTGTCCGGATCAGTGGTCAGCAGAAGGTCCAGACAATTGGCGGTATGACCAGCCACATCAGGCACCCTAGTCGCTTCTTCCACCAGCTGGGAAAGGCCCATTGATAGCGCAAAGTTTCGCGCTTCTCTCCCAGCGTGGTCGGTCCTCTGGTATGGGAAAAGCCAGTCTTGGTGGCAGGCATTAAAGTCCCCCAGAGCGACGAACTGTGCGTCAGGGTGCTGATGCAGCACATTGTCAGCAGCCACACTGAGGTGGTCAAATAGTCGAGTTGTCTCCTGGTCACCGCTGTGCGATCGGTAGACACAGGTGTAGACAATTTTGTCCACACCAGTGTCAACCAACAGCCATAAGGACGATAGATGAGAGTCTTCGAGGTGACGGAGACGCCGGCAACAGATGTCATTGCGGACATACACACAGACCCCGGCACGCTGCAGGAAATGATGCTCCAAAGAGTATCCCGGGTAGTTGAGGTATGCCGCATCAGACGGACATCTGATCTGGGTCTCCGTCAAGAATGATAACATTGTTAATATTTTGTGCCGGGCAGCATCTGAAAGTTATGTACCAGATCGTGTGCGAAATAGGAAGCCAGTTGTCGGGTGGAATAGGCACGTGAGTGATGCTCACAGGCAGGCCAGGCTAAAGTTTGAGCAGTGGGTGTCTTATGGAAGACCGCGCGAGGGTCGTGTCTGGATTGAGATGCAAGCCAGTAGAAGGTTTTTTAAGTCGCGCTTACGATGGTGCCAGGACAATAGTGATCAAATTAAAATGGATATACTGGCGTCGCATCATTCTAGGGGCGACTTCCGAAATTTTTGGAAGTCCACCAATAGACTCAATAGTAGACCGGGCCTGCCGGTGAGTGTCAGTGGCGCTGCTGATGGCTCACAGATTGCTGAGTTATTTAGGGAGCATTTCACTGTTTCGTCGCCGTTGGGACCGCCACAGTCTACAAGTAGTGCCGGGTGTAGTGGTCAGGAGTCCAGTACCCGGTTTACGGCAAAGGAGGTTAGACAAGTTATTATGTCTATGTCGAGGGGTAAGTCTCCAGGCCACGACCACTTAAGTGTTGAGCATCTTAAGCACGCTGGTCATCATTTGCCCAGAGTTTTGGCGATGTTCTACTCCTTGTGTATAGGGCATTCGTATCTGCCTGAGCGGATGATGAAGACTGTGGTGGTGCCAGTTATTAAGAACAAGACTGGTGATGTTAGTGACAAAAATAACTATAGACCCATTTCTTTGGCCACTGTTATTTCAAAGGTGCTTGACGGTTTGCTTAATACTCAGTTGGAGAAATGTTTGAGGTTACATGATAATCAGTTTGGTTTTAAGGCTGGTCTTTCTACAGAAACAGCTATATTGAGTTTAAAGCAAACTGTCAAGTACTACACGGATAGAAATACACCTGTTTTTGCTTGTTTCCTCGACCTATCGAGGGCGTTTGACCTCGTTTGCTATGATTTGCTATGGCAAAAACTGAAGCAAGCATCAGTGCCAGATGAACTGACCCGTATCTTTAAATACTGGTACAACAATCAGGTCAACGTTGTTCGTTGGGCGGGGGCTTACTCAAACCCGTACAGGTTACAGTGTGGCGTGAGACAGGGAGGGCTAACTTCTCCTAAGCTCTTCAACCTATATATTAATGCGCTAATAGAGGGGCTCAGCAGCACGCATGTTGGTTGCCATATTGGGGGTGTGTGCCTTAACAATATCAGTTATGCTGATGACATGGTGCTGCTCAGCGCCTCTGTCTGTGGGGTGACGAAATTAATTGGTATGTGCGAAAGATATGCTGAGGAACATGGTTTGTTGTATAACACGAAGAAGAGCGAATGCATGGTCTTTCAGGCAAGGAGGTGTCCAGATTACTTGCCCATAATTAAGCTCAACGGATGCCCCCTTAAGAATGTTGATACATTTAAATATCTCGGACATTTATTAACCTCAGACTTGAAAGACGATGCCGACATTGAAAGGGAACGTAGGGCGCTGTCTGTTCGTGCGAATATGATAGCACGCAGATTTGCTCGGTGTTCAAGTGGCGTCAAAATAGCCCTATTCAGGGCATTCTGTACGTCCTTCTACACTGGCAGTCTGTGGGTAGATTATACGCAGAAACAGTACAGTGCTCTACATGTCCAGTACAACAACGCGTTCAGAGTGCTCTTGGGGCTGCCTCGCTTCTGTAGCGCCTCGGGGATGTTTGCGGAGGCGCGTGTGGATTGTTTCCACACAATCATGCGCAAGCGGTGCACATCCCTGGAGCATAGGGTGCGGGGCAGCCGCAACAGTATCCTGAGCGCTTTTGCTGAACGGCTCGACTGCCACTACCTCAACCACTGTCGCATGATTCACGTGCAGAAAGACGTTAAGTTTTTATTTTAATATTAGAATTCGGTTTTTGACATAATGTATTATTTTAATTCTAGTTGACATAATTTATTATTGTTTGATTATTACTATTGGTTACTAACATTAGCTATAAGTAATAAATTGTTACTAACAAAACTATGGACTTTTTGGTCTGAAATAAATGACATTATTATTATAGCTGACAGAGATACAAGGTTTACAAAATTACGATATTTCAGTTTTAAACCTTGCTACTTTCGATTATTTCTTCCTCATTGACATGAAAAAACATACGTTTCGTCTAAACATAGTTTTATTTTCCTAATTCTTTATCAAATCCTTTTGTTTTGTGGAAAAATTTCCTCGTGGGATTAAAATAGGTGTTTATATTTACCTGCCCTCACTCATCCCTTTCACTTCTTTTGTTGTTAATTCTTATATTTAGTTTAAACTGCTTAATAGACGTAGAATCCTTACTAATATTATAAATCGGAAAGTGAGTTTGTTTGTTTGTTCCGCTTTCACCCCGTAACTACTGAACCGATTGCTTTGAAATTTTGCAGACGTAAAGTTAGAAGTCCGGATTAAATAATAGGGTAGGTTTTTATCGCGGAAAAATTTGACATGCCCGAGGGAAATGTAAAAAACGCGATATAACCGAATTTCACGCGGGCGAAAGCTAGTAGTAAATATATTTCACTTGCCTGTTCATTTGTAGGTAGGAGTCCACTAAGTGGAAAGTACCTAGTGACCTGTAACACAGGTATTTCCTAAATCTACATCAGGCAACTGTATAAATACAGACTAGGCAATCAATCAAGAAACTTGTTATTATTATACTCATACAGTTCAAAGTTTTAATAGAAAAATAATATTGACAAAACCTTTCCTGAAGATTATCGTTTCGTTAAACAATTTGAAATATTTCAGTGAATTTTACATTGTAAAATTTTTGTTTCGGAATTCAGGACGCGACGGCGCTTCTTAAATTTCTCCCACACTCATATGACAGAGACAGAAGAATATAAAAATGCATACTGTGTTCACTTTATAGCTTTTTCGTTTGAAATGTTCATAAAATTGGACTTATTATCCCAGTTTTATGTGTGACCCTGTGACGTCAGCTGTACACTTCTAGTGACTTATAATATTATAGAATTAGATTTAGAACTTCCATCATATTTGAAATTCTTCCGAAACTGTATAGTTTCCGAACTGGTACATTTAACTGCAAACAAAAAGACATTGATAGCGTTCTTTTAACATAACAATAATGGTGATTTTCATAGAGCTAAAATGATCAATGGACGACTAAAATTGCAAAGATATGCAAATAACTGTGTAATGATTTGCTCATAAACTAATGTTATTAGGAATATCTCAATCTACTCTATAAAATTCTAGTAATGCTCTTAGAAACAACATGATGTAGTACTACTAACTTGCTCATTCGCCAGACGCCGAATTTCGTCTGGGGTCGCTGAAGCAAATAATATAGATACACGTATTTGTTTGACAAAACATATCAAAAGTTGAACACTAAGCGATCGATCACTGCTTTCTAGTCATCTGTTATCTATATTCGTGTTATCTTCATGTTCAATCTATATTATAATTTAATATTTTGTTAAAAACATTAAGCCTAGTAAGTGATTACAAGTAGTGTTATCGTTGACGATGTACGGGGACATTTGAATTCTTTTACGAATGATTGTTCATATACAAATAAAGATAAATAACTATCCATCAAGTGTAATGGATACTGGAGTAGTCAGCACCACGGTCGTCGTAAATAGAGGAAGAGTCAATTGATCTGTTAAGATCCTACAAATTGAAACGACTACTTAACTGCGTTTGAGTTGCGCGTTTCCATCAGTTCTGTGTACCGCGTTTGGTGCAGTCATGCTATGGACACGATAATAATGAACAGATGGTAATCGCTAAATTAGAATTTTAATTTGCGTTTTATGGGTGTCGTAATAACCGTATGACATTGCATGAAACAGATTTTGACGTCTAATATAGTGCGTCAACAGTTAATTATCAATTTAGCAATGAATCGTAGCGACAAGGTGACTAAATCAGTTTTTGTTATAAACCTGTACCTATTCTCCCAATGAAGGGCGAAGGCATCCTTTCTCTATTTCCACTTTTCTTTGTCTATTGCTATTGTGGGTCAATCCTTTACGAAGTACTAGATCATCCCTTCTTTTCTTTCTGAGTTAACTACGTAGCTGTTTTTGTTCTTGCTAATATGCTGTTGAATACTGATAAGTGGTTCGCGTGCATACTGTTGGTCGGAGATATGACGTATTTTGCCCGTTCAGTTCACTTAAGTCTAGCAGCGGGGGTTTTTGACGGGAAAGCTTAGATGAATGTCACGCTCATTTTTCATTGGACTTTTAAATTATTTATAGTGTCGTTTACTAAATAAAAGCGCGTGATTTATGTAATAAGCATTGCATTTAGTGAATAATTCATAAAGAACATTGAAATATCGCAGCATAGTTGGCACATCATAGCTTTGCAACAAATCTCCTCGTAGGTGGCTCACACGGCCGTTTTTCAACTGTCATTGGCAATATCCGCCATTATTGTGAATTATTTTTTTTTAAAGAATTTCTATAACTTGTTACACATGTTATTGGCAAATTTGTGGTATCTAACCACAGGGGCCATTGAAGAGTTAAAGTAGTATTCACTCTATAGAAAAGAACGGCATTTCCCCTAGCCTGACTGGCTGGGTAAAAAACTTCCTGACTGAACGGTCCCTCCGAGTTGTTGTCGACGGATGCTCATCTGAGCCCATGTCGACTAATGCCAGTGTTCCTCAGGGGTCTGTTCTCTCTGCAACTCTGTTTCTGCTGCATATTAACGATCTGCTGATGCCCGGTATCTATGGGTATGCAGATGACAGCACAGTTGTGGAGAGATACCTGCCGGATGCTCGGGCTAGTAGGGAATCAATCCGGTCCGAAAGAGAGGCCATGGTAGAGCGAACGAGTGTTGCACTTCAGGCAGTCTCCGAATGGGGCAATGCCAATCTTGTAGCATTCAATGCCGCCAAAACGCAGGCGTGTCTTTTCACCGCCAAAAGGAGCCCGTTCACCATGGCTCCTACTTTTCGGAATGTATCCTTGGAGTGTACCGACCGCCTTCAGCTTTTGGGTATTGAGATTTCCTCGAACCTAAACTTTGGGCGGTTCATTGGGTCCAAGGCCAAGGTGGCTGCCAGAAAACTTGGTGTAATCGCAAAGGTCCGGCAGTACTTCACACCAGGGCAGCTTCTAATGTTGTACAAAGCACAGGTCCGTTCGTGTGTGGAGTACTGCAGCCACATTTGGGCTGGTGCTGCTAAGTGTCACCTGGCCACTTTGGATTCAGTGGAGAGGCGTGCGAAGAGGCTGATTGGTGACCCTGATTTAACTCGAGTTGGTCTCCAAAGCCTAGAGCACAGGCGTAGAGTAGCCAGCCTTTCGGTGTTCTATAGGATACATTCTGGGGAGTGTGCGAGGGAATTGCACGATTTAATTCCCCCATCTCCGTTCCACCATCGGACGACCCGTCGTACGGCGAGTTTCCAGCCTTATGTTGTTAACACCTCTACGATCCGGAAGAAGCGTTTCGCCTCCTCCTTTATACCGCGTACATCGAGGGACTGGAACAATCTGCCGGCGGCGGTGTTTCCGTCGGACTACAATTTGAGTGTCTTCAAGGCTAGAGTGAATAGGCTCTTAATAAACTAGTGCGCTTTACCATCAACGATTGCGTCACTGCTTACCATCAGGCAGGATTGCGGTCAAGCGCTGGTTTATACTTTAATAAAAAAAAAAAAAAAAAAAGAAAGAAGTTTAGCAGCTCTACGCGGCCAGTCTGCTGTTAGAAACGAAATATAGACCAGGTAATAATATTTTTATTTATTTATCGATTTGTTTCAGGCATCAAGAATATTTAAAAAGGTAATTAATCAAATAATACATAAAATAATTAACTAATAATGTTAGTATAGAGCTTCTAATGCGGTTTGACAATCAGTTAAATCGTTATAATTTGTAGAAATATCATAGATACAACTCTATACAACTCTTCAAAGAAATAAGGAGTGATGTTATGTTGTGAAATGTTTATATAATTTACTAGTTCTTGCCGCAGTTTCGTACGTGTGCAGTTTCGGTACATCAGATGTCATTTGGGTTAAAAAAAAGACTTAATCTATCTTAAATATTTGTTTTAATAATTACTAATACTGGCAAAAGTCGTGGTGGCCTAGTGGTTAAAACACCATCTGCTCAAGTATGAATGTGCGGGTTCGATTCCAGGGCAGGCAAGTACCAATGTAACTTTTCCAAATTATATGTACTTTCTAAGTGTATCTTGGATACCAATGACTAATTAAAATGTGTAGGAAAACACCTTGAGGAAACCTGGACTTTAAGGCTGAAATTGCTTACCCGCATTGCGCAAGGGTGGTGATTACGCTCAATCCTTCTCTGTATGAGAGGAGACCTGTGCCCAGCAGTGGGACGATAAAAAAATAATACTGGCAAGTTTAATTATAACTTGGTATAAATTTGAGTTTCGTTTTCCTGAGGTTTTCAAATTATTGTAACAGTTGATAAAACCACAAAGGTAACGTAAAATTTGTGTCGAAATCGGTTGTCATATAAGTAACACATTATTTTTTGTTTATGCAAAACCCGAAACACGAAACACACAACACTTGGTTGTCCCAACAAAAATATGGTCAAAGGTCCGCTCGGACGGCCGAGTGCGGTGCGTTGACTTCCGGCGTCAGTTTTGGCGTAAGTACTATGATCTATCGTAACCGCTCGGTCACCACTCTGTAACAATTTCTAAATTTATTTGGAAAAAAAAAATAGAAAATGGTGTAAAAATGATTGGAATCGATTCAGTTGCTTATTTTGAACAAACTATATTCAGAGAATTTTGGGTATGAAGATGGTGGTGGCTAAAGTGTAGGTGAAGACCAAAGAAACCATGGACGTTTGAAAAATGATAATGTCATTAGAAAAGGGGTGACAACCGATGTGACGATTAATACAGAGGAATGAAAGAAAACGACACGTTGCATTTCAAATAAATTTGAGTAACGGCAGGAAAATTATGAGCAGATATACGAGTAGCTACAAAGATAATGTAAACGAGAGTCCAGTGTGGCTACCATGCTTTTCATTACGAAGACTCGAGCATCCATATCGACCGCGTTTCACTCATCGATTGCCCCGCTTCAAGGTTGTAAGACCTCCTTCTGCGAAGCAGTGATGCTGGCAAAGGAGGAGGCGGAGCGCGTGAGGCAGCTGGAATCCCAGCGCCCTCACGCCACTAGCCGCCGCAGTAGACGCCCTGGTCGGGTGACGACACCTAACTCCTAGCCACCGTAGGCGCGGGCCTGCGGGTGAGCAGTGGGCAGCTCGCCGCCCGGTAAGGACCAGGCCCGAGTCGACGGCGCGTCGTGTTTCTCGTGCGCCTCAAAGAGATGTCAGCACATCGTGACGGGGCCCACGAAGACCGATGCCTCCTGGGTCAGGGTTGCGGGTTGGTTAAACAAGAAACCGCGGCCCTGGCCGTCGCACAGGCAAGTGAAGAATCACGGGTGGGTTTTAGTCAGTAAAAGTCTGACACACCCTTCCGCTCCGCCTAGAGCGGGAGAAGTCATTTGATGATTTCCCATACCAACAAAAAGAAAAAAAAGGTTGTAAGAACTCTCAACCAATGGAAGCGCCAAACGCGGTCGATGCGTATGATCGCCTGTCGTAATGAATGAATGAATTTAAAACTTGTGGTAAGCCTACTCGCAGTTTATTCAAACTATTGCGATTAGTCACACTTGCTACACGCCATGGTTTATTTACAGTCAAAGTTTTGGGGAAATTATTAATTGAAAGTTAAACAACACGATGAGTAACTCTTTGATTAAGAGATTATGGTAATAAAAGCAATTAGAACTAATTCCTGCGCGAAGGCAATCCTTTGTCTTCATCACGGTGAGACTGATACACAATTCATAATAATACTACAACAAATACGGTTATTTCCTTAAGGAAATATTTCTACAGAGTATAATGACTTTGTATCATAAAAAAATTATCTGCGACGTCGCTATCTCGCGATAAGCATGTTGATTTAATCGTGTCCAATGGTAAGTGCTGTTTTTTTTTGTATCTATGTGTATATCTTCTAATTATGCCTATTGTATGAGTATGTTTTTTTTTAAGTAATGGTCGAGACTAAAGGAGCTCGAGACTAAATAATAACAGGCGTACAGCAGGGTAATTGCGTAACGTATTATCAGTAGCAATGAGTTTCATTTTGACAGTTCAACAACTTTCATTGCGTTATTTACGTTGTTGAGCAGACACGCTTTCCGAACATATGGAGCAATGGTTTAGCAATTGACTTCAGGATGATTCCAATGGATAGTAATAGAGTGTTAGGCAATTAGAGTGCGGGTCGATCGATCAAGTTAAGGTACGCTTGCCGCGATTAGTGACCTTCTTTGCATACCGAGACCTCTCCTTGAGAAGCACGTTGGAAGCTGTTGGCCGCGGCTGTAATTTCTTTGAATTTTGACAATTATTACAGGTATTCAGAAGCCCGAAAGTCTGACAATCAATTTTACCAAGCGGTATCGTATTATCCAGCTATCATCATCATCATCAACCTGTTTATCGTCCTACTGCTGGGCACAGGTCTCCTCTCATACAGCGAAGGATTGAGCGTAATCACCACGCTTGCTCAATGCGGATTGGCGATTTCAGACTTAAAGTCCACCTGGTGAAGGAAAACATCTTGAGAAAACCTTTTCTCAAGATGTTTTCCTACACCTTCAGTCATTGGTGTCCAAGATATAGTTAGAAAGTACATATAACTTTAGAAAAGTTACATTGGTATTTGCCTGACCTGAAATCGAACCCGCGCACTCATACTTGAGAGGTTGATGTTTTAACCACTAGGCCACCACGACTTTATTTATCCAGCTATATAAAGGCCTAAAAACTATATAAAGGCCAAGCTTTACAAAAACGGGGTATTATAAAATCACAGATTATTTAGAAGACAAAAAAGCTTGGGACTGAGCTGCTCGCTCTGCTAAGCATTATTACTAAGCAATATGCATAATTATAACGTAAATTATTGTAAACATTTTCATTTTTAATGTATGGACTTTGAAAAAAGACGATGATCCCTGAGTTTGTTTCGGCTATTTCTTCTCAGAGGTAGTCAGTTACTAAATGCCGGCTTCATCTATTTAAAAAAAAAACATGACGTATAAAGTGGTCAGTTGTCCTGCTTGCTTAATAAACGATTTCATTTCCAGTATGTGGATACTGAAGATCAGATACGCAGTCATAATCATCATCAACCTTTTTATCGTCCACTGCTGGACACAGGTCTCCTCTCATACAGAGACTGATTGAGCGTAAACACCACGCTTGTTAAATGCGGTTTTGCGATTTCAGACTTAAAACCCAGTCCAAGATGTACTTAGAAAGTACATATAACTTATAAAAGTTACGTTGGTACTTGCCTGACCTGGAATCGGACCCGCAAACTCATACTTGAGAGGCTGGTGTTTTATCCACTAGGGCACCACGACTTACGCAGTCGAGATATTTAGTCGCTCCATATAAACTACTGATATTCAGCACCCCAATTTTTTTTTTTTGTGAAATTTATACAATTTCACGGCACGGTTAGTGCAATGGTTAAGTGGTTAACTATTGCAGTGCGTGTTGCGGATTCAGAACAAATATTTGTCTGACCTGCAAGTACTTGTTCAGGGTCAAGCTGTTTGTGTATGTGTATTTATATGTTAGTAAACGCACCTACGATACAAGAGAAGTTGCTAGTGTGGGGCAACGTTTGAAAAAAATAAATTATATATTATTAATTTTTGAGCTTGGGTGAATGAACTCTGGTAAAGATGTCGCTCGCGTCGCCGCGTGCCCTTGGAACACAGAAATCTGACTGCGCTTGTGTAAAGGATGTTTCAAAATACGCTATGCGTCATTAATGCTTGATAATTAATATAATTTTTTATAAGTTTTCAACCAATAAAAAAGCCATTGGTTAGATGCGGTGGTCTGTATTAGGATAACGACTAAAATTCCACAGTGTACAGACGACAGACATTTGTCAGATTTCTTTATCCGATTTTCAACTTTATCTCTAAAGCATTAAGGCTCAAGGTTGATTGGGAATATTTGACAGTTTCGAGTAGCATGACCTGCTGTCGTCCGTACATACAGAAAATAAGTACCTACGCTTTTGCCTCACCTTTAGAAGATTACAAGCGTGATGTTATGTTTCTATTATAATAATTTCTAATTGTGTCTAACCTTTAAATGTGGCCTTTATTTCTAATTACAGGTATTTTTGGTTTGCCAAGAAACTAAATGTTGAGCTTCTCAAAGCACCACAGTTGCCTTGAGAGATTAATTTGAGTGACACTTCCTTCTGAGTTATCTTTGAGAAAATCTGTTATGAAATTGTTTAGTTTTTGTTGTGTGTCATTAGTATTGCTGTGGTATGTATGGTTTTATTCGTAAATACATATATGTATTTATACTTGTTCTTGTTAACTAGCTTATCTTTGCATGGCATTTAATAGTTTATCATTAGGCTTTGGTTCGATTAGGATTATTTGTGGATCAATCCTTTAAGAAGAACTGGTCCCTTTCTTCTTTTCTTTCAGAATCAGCTGCATGGCTTTTTTGCTAATTGATATATGTATACTAATTGATAATCAACATACTTATTATATTCATACAAGCAGTTGTGTTGCGATGTGTGTGGTAGTTTGGTCGTGAAGAGTCTTCAGATCAATCTCCCTTTGGCGCAGCATCATTGTTCGTGTTGTTAGGCTTAACATTGCATCACCTCGCTCAACTGCCGTCTTCCTTCCTATTCGCTCAGTTCTTCTGAGTGGATAGGCTCTTAATAAACTAGCGCGCTTTACCATCAACGATCGCATCACTGCTTACCATCAGGCGGGATTGCGGTCAAGCGCTAGTTTATAAACATTAAAAATATATATATATATATATAAAAAGTTATTCGCGATATAAACCTATAACCGATATTATACCTCGGTGATAGGCCATAACACCGGCTACCGGCAGAAGTTACCATCTACTAGTCAAAGTTGTACCGCCAAGCGATTCGTCGTGTTCCGGCATGATGTCTGTTGAAGCCGTACGGAGGGCTGGTCTGAGTAGTTGTGTTGCGATGTGTGCCGCGTACGATTCGCTAAATGCTGTTGTGTCGGGAGTTTGATCGTGGAGGGTCTCCAGATCAATCTCCCTCTGGTGCAGCATCTTTGATCGTGTTGTTAGGTTTAACATCGGATCACTGAGTTTTTTTAAGTGAATAGGCTCTTAATAAACTAGCGCGCTTTACCATTAACGAATGCATCACTGGTTACCATCAGGCGGGACTGCGGTCAAGGGCTAGTTTATAACTATAAAAAATAATAATTAGTGTGCAAATCTACAGCGATTCCAATAATTGTGTCTCTGTGTTGACTCTCAGACATATTGAGTATAGATCTGATGCATATATTGTGTATACCTATATCCGCGTAAATGATCCCATACTAAAAGTCGTTCGTATTCAAGAGTTCTTTCATCCTTCGAAAGGTTGACAGTGATTTCAGTCTATCAAAAAATCAACCCCATATCTTACCAAAATTGTAAGATAAGATATCTTACCAACATTGTAATGTTTGAATTAAAAAAAAAATATAAAAAATCAAAAAGTGCCGATTCTCAGCCTAATTTGAATAAATAACTTTTGATTTTGATAAGTAAAGTACTCCTGCCAAATATTTGAGGGGCAATTTAATTCTCATATTTTTCACGGCGTTCGCACAGCGAGTTTCCAACCTAACGTTGTTGACACTACAACGACGAAGCATTTCGCCTCTTATTTTATACCGCGTACATCGAGAGACTGGAACAATTTTCCAGCCGCGATGTTTCCGTCGGGCTAAAATTTAAATGTCTTCAAGATTAAAGTGAATAGGCTCATAATAAACTAGCGCGCCTTACCATCAACGATTGCATCACTGCTTACCATTAGGCGGGATTGTGGTCAAGCACTAGTTTATAATTTATATAAAAAGATGTCAAAATAAAGGTAATTTGACATATTGATGATTCCCCCACAGATAAAGAAGATTTTGAGTTTTCTTTGTCGCCAAAATAAGAGTGAAACTAGTTTTGAATGTTGGCCTTGATCTTACCCATTATAACGGGCAACAAAAAGATATTATATCATATAAATAATGATTTATGTGACATATTTTATTTATGTCTATCTTTTGTTGCGATAGTAAATAAATAACGGTTCTTCTAGACTTTTCCTTATGTTATCACCCACAGTATAAAGATTTTCATTGTTTTTGTTATATAAATGTACAGTAAACAAATATTCATAGTTCAATCGGCACTGTAGTGTAAATTACGTCTTGAACTGCTTACCTTATGACATATAAATACACAATGAAATAAACGTTTTTTTTTTTACTTTTTAACTAGCTCTTGACCGCAATCCCGCCTGATGGGAAGCAGTGATGCGATCGTTGATGGTAAAGCGCGCTAGTTTATTACGAGCCTAATCACTCAGAAAAACTGAGCGAATAGGAAGGAAGACGGCAGTTGAGCGAGGTGATGCAATGTGAAACCCAACAACACGACCAACGATGCTGCGCCAAAGGGAGATTGATCTGAAGACCCTCCACGACCAAACTCCCAACACAACAACATTAGGCGCACCGTACCCGGCACACATCGCAACACAACTGCTCAGACCCGTCCTCCGTACGGCTTCACCAGACATCATGCCGGAACATGACAAATCGCTTGGCGGCAAGGCTTTGTCTGATGGGTGGTAACTTCTGCCGGCGGCCGATGTTATGGCCTACCACCGAGAAAACGTGATAATTAATCTAATATATCTCTAATAATAATCTTAAAGAAAGTTTCAAGTTCCTTTATGAGTCATGACACACATAATAGATATCTGAGGTCATCGGAAAATCTGATATTAGTGATGCTGATGCATTCCACTATTTTCTATGATAAATCCTTTACCGTACAAGCACTCCGGCTATGGAATGACTTGCTCGTGCCGTAAGGCGTGCTCAAACTGACAACTTTCCATCCAAAAGTTGTCTGTAAATGATCGCTCTTAGCGATAAGACCGCCCATTGTATCACCCTTTATAACATCTTTATATTTATGTTCTGTAATCTGTATGGTGTACATAATAAAGAGTATTCTATTCCATAATTAAATATTTTCTAGAATCCAGCTCCATTTTAACATTGTTTTCTGGAACTTTGAAATCATCAATTAAATGAGTATTCCTGCGCGATGCTGGATAAATTCTTTGTAGTTAATTAAACCTCAAGACATTAATGATTTAATAATTAGGCCATAAGTGGAACAATATACTTACATATCTAATTTTGAGTGGAGCAGAAATACGGGTATCCTGGGACATACTAAGTGGTTCTAGAACAACATCCTTTACAGGTCTCCCAAAGTGATAATGCGCATAGAAATCTTCGTCACTGTTCGGCAACGGTCGTATTCCCAGAGCGTTCGGAAGAAGATATGTATATAGAGTGGTTAAGTGCATAAAAAGTGTTTAACTGCACCACTCTATATACATATCTTCTTCCGAACGCTCGGGGAATATGACCGTTGCCGAACAGTGACGAAGATTTCTATGCGCATTATCACTTTGGGAGACCTTTATATAAATTTAGAACTCATTTGTTACCCTCTTAAGGCCACACACAAGCCAAAGCTGAATATAAATATAAGGATATCTGAGAATACATTCTTAAATATTCACAGCTTCGTTATCGTGATCATTTCAAGCGTAATGAAAGATATAAACTTGGATTTAACGAGGAATCTGACTGAAGGAATGTTGAAGACGTTTCTGTTAATAATGTTGAAAACTAAAAAAAATTAAACGTGTTTGGGGTGAAATGGAAGAACACCTTATGTCATAAGATTAGTAGATTGGGACTAAGTAGGTATACTACTAATAAGAACAGTAGTAGTAATGAGTACTTATCTATTGAGAAAAAGACCGTTCGCAAATCACACGGTTTAAGTCGTACTAAAATTCAAAGTCATTTGTTCAAATTAGGCTGTAAATCAGCACTTTTTGAATGCCAATGCTACATGGGACAGTTCCCGAAAACGCCCGGCCTTTGCCACTTCCTAGTGCTTTTGCTTGGAAGAAGAGTGGCGGAACAAACTCCCCAGCAGCACAGTTGTATGTATATAAAAAAGAAAATAATGTATGTATCTCCCGGATTTTGTATTGAACATTATTGACATCAGCGAAAGACTTAAATCATAAAGAAACTAGAGTCAATATACTGAAATCACCAACCCATTTTAAGTAAATGTGGTGACATTTTTTTTTTTTTTTTTTAATTAAAGTATAAACCAGCGCTGGACCGCAATCACGCCTGATGGTAAGCAGTGATGCAATCGTTGATGGTAAAGCGCGCTAGTTTATTAATAGCCTATTCACTCTGGCCTTGAATTGTACTAAGACGGAAACACCGCCGCTGGCAAATTGTTTCAGTCCCTCGATTTACGCAGTATAAAAGACGAGGCGAAACGCTTCGTCCGGATCGTAGTAGTGTTATCAACGTAAGGGTGGATACTTGCCGAAACTGTGGCCCTGACCGTCGCACAGGTAAGTAAAGAAACACGGATAAGTTTTAGTTAAAGACTGACTCGCCCTTCCGCTCTGCCTAGAGCGAAAGATCATTTGATGATTTTCCATCCCAACAAAAAAAAAGTGGTTGGATACTCGCCGTACGACGGGTCGTCCGATGATGGAACGGAGATGGGGGAATTAAGTCATGCAATAGATAAAATTGATTCTATTTAGTGCGTCATTCAGACTATAGAAAAATATTGGTTACGTATATTTTATTTTATCAAATCAATATAAATTGACAAATATAAAAGGCATCAAAGATCAGGAAGGGTGGCTGGTGACGTCACTCCTCGCTAAAAAGTGTAGCGTGCAGTGACGTCACACGAGTTTTCAACGCACTGTGTCGTCTTTATTTTTTGTTTATATGAAAAAAGAAAAAATACGTGTCTAGTATTTTTTGGAAATCTGACTGACGGACTAATTAGTTTTTTTTTAGTCAACTATTCCCTCACATACTCCAAAATGCATCCTATAGAACACCGACAGGCTGTCTATGCCATTGGCCTTCTCTGTATGAGATATATGCCTTTGCCCTGAAGCGGGACATTACTTGGTAACAACGGTAATAGCTTGGTATTATTCTAAAATATTAAAAAAAAGATTCTGATCGTCTAAAAGACATTATCTACAAAACAACCTAGATCGTATCTGATCTTTATGGAAGCTACTACAGAAACATAAATACATTTTGATTTGCCGTAAATCATCGTTCGTTCACAGTAATCAAAATGATAAGCGATTTATTTTCTAAGTATAAGTTTTTATACGAAGATTTTCGAGATAAACGTTGCTTAAAGTTAACTAGTGATTGGCGATTCTTTAACCATACATTTTTGGCCTCTTAACGTCACTTGACTTTATTCATAGATTATGAAAAAACACCACAGTGTTTAACGGGTTTATTCATAGACGACGATTAAAGTTAAGTGACGTGCAAACGTCTAAAATTTATGTTTAAACAATGGCTAATCACTAACTAACTTTAAGCAACATTTATGAATAATAGGGTTTATTTACAGACTTCTATTCATAATCTATTAATTATTAAAAACGGCAGTCTCAGCGACAGAAGTGAAAAATGAAATAATTTTTTTGTTCAGAAAAAAAAAAAAGAAACGTGGACCGGTCGAATTGGCGGCCCTTGGGTAAGATCTACATACATTTTATGTCTAGTAGCGGACATCTTTCGGCTAAAATAGTAATTACGTTGATAAATATAGTTGAATAAGTATTCAACAACACAATAAGTATACCACTAAATCTTGTATAGTATTTACACGATTTGGTTGTATCATTTCATCATCACCATCATTTCAGATGAAATACGTCCACTGCTGGACATAGGTCTCCCCCAAAGTTCTCCACGATGACCAGTTCTGCGCCTCCCGCATCCAGCGGTTTCCCGTGGCCTTCACCATGGATGGACCTTGGAGGATGTCTTCAAGGTTCTGGACTGGAAAGGATTTGACATAAACATCAATGGCGAGTATATTACACACCTTCGGTTTGCTGATGATATCATAGTCATGACTGAGTTCGCGAAGGAACTGAGTACAATGCTCGAAGACCTCGGTAGAGCCTCCGAGCGAGACGGTCTTAAAATGAACATTGACAAGACGAAACTTATGTCTAAAGCCCATGTTGTACCGACTCCTATAAAGATTGGAGGCCTGTTCTCGAAGTTGTTGACAGCTACGTTTATCAGGGACAAACTATCCAGTTAGGAAGGTTCAACTTCGAGAAAGAGGCTAACCGTCGAATCCTACTCGGCTGGGCTGCTTTCGGGAAGCTACATAGAATCTTCCCGGTCGAAATATCGCAGTGTCTCAAAACAAAAGTCTTCGACCAGTGTGTATTGCCAGTGATGACGTGTGGAATTGTTTAATAATAAATTATCTATATTGGGCCGTGTGTGAAACAATACTCTTTTAACTTCTATCCTAATTATCAAACACATAAGCACAGACACACACTGAACAACTTTCGCCTTTATAACATTAGTGCGACTTTTAGTTTTTAAATAAATAAATAATCTAAATTTCATCATAAAGTTGCTATTTAAAATGAATGAATTCTTTGAATAAATCATTATTTTTACGTTTACTTATGTTATGTACCCTTAGCCTTCTACCTTCATGTATACTTACATATTATAATTAGGTATTCATTATGCATGGTTGTCTGATTTAAATTTACGTTAGTACTAGAGTTGTGCCGAATATCACTGACCGACTAGCCGACTAGTCAGCTGTAAAGAGATTTCGCTATTTTTTATCATAAAAATATGACATTTTGTTTTGGGTTGTGTCCGGTTAATCATATAAGTTTCAATGTTTCTTTTTTATTTTTCTTGAAACAGTTCGTGTTTAAAATATTGAATGTTTATTTTTTAATGTGTTGGTAATTAAAAAGTATCTACTTTTTTATTTGATGAATAATTAATATTTTTTTATTTAAGTTAAGAAGATATTCTTTTGTTTGTTAATTAAAACTAATTTTAAGAAGGTACTAATTTTGTTTTGTTGGTGTTATTGATATGTATGTCTTCTTTTTAAGCCCGTATTTTTAGGAAATTATTACTGAAGAAAAGACTGGTTTGATTTACTTGTCGAAATGTGTAAGATTGACTATAATTTTTTATTTATTAAATTATAAACTAGTGCTTGACCGCAATCCCGCCTGATGGTAAGCAGTGACGCAATCGTTGATGATAAAGCATCATCAACGATTGCGCTAGTTTATTAAGAGCCTATTCACTCTAGCCTTGAAGACACTTAAATTGTAGTCCGACGGAAACACCGCCGCTAGCAAATTGTTCCAGTCCCTCGATGTACGCGGTATAAAGTACGAAGCGAAACGCTTCGTCCGGGTCGTAGTGGTGTTAACAACATAAGGGTGGAAACTCGCCGGGTCGTCCGATGGTGGAACGGAGATGGGGGAATTAAGGTTTTATTTCATTTGAGTTCCCCCGATATAGTACATATTAATGAGAAAACATACAAAGTAAAAAGCTGACCAGTTGGCGTTTTTTGCCGACTAGCCACCGATTACTCGCCGACTACAAAAGCGGCCGAATAGTCGGCTTAACCGACTAGTCGGCACATCTCTACTTAGTATTATTTGTAGGTATTTTGAAGAAACGATTCAATATAAATAATAAGTGTATATGGAGTGGATATAGGTATATGTGAAATAGGTTTGTTAACTTGGGTATTCTAATGGTACAATTATAATAGAAGGCGAAAAGGAGAATGCAAATCCTGATCCCACCTTCTAATAGCTATATGTGGTAAATCGGGTATTTATAGATATTTTTGAGCTGAATAAAAGTTACTATGGCGTCAACTTCCAAATCTTATGTCCTTATTACAGAACGTCACTCAGAACTCAAGCTCTACTTTCAAGCCATTTGATTGGTTGAAACTAGTTTTAAGTAATGTTTGAACAAAGATCAATGCTTGAGTTTCCTTCTGGAATATGGACCTTAGTCTGTTCATAGTTATTTTTAATAAAAATGTTAGTTTTATCAGTAGCCAAGTAATGCTATTTTTACGTAATTATTGCATTTCTGCTTTATAAAACTGTTTTATCGGTCTGTCTTTCTGGCAGTTAGTATGTGGTTTTGCATCTACAATAAGCTAGTAACTACACTACATGTATAAAGCATAGAAATGCAATTATTAGTTAGATAGCATTACTTGGCTACTGATAAAACTACCGTGTTTAATAAAGAATAACTCTGAATGGACTAAGATTGGAACTTGGCGCCATAGTAACAGACATAGCTACTGGAAGGTGGGACCAGATTTCATAGAAATTCTGGCATCATCCTTTATATAAGGAACAAGCTTTCCGCACGTGGCTCCGCCCGCGTGGAGTTCGGTTATATCGCGTTTCCATGAGAACTCTTTAAAAGTCCAGAGTCAAAACTATCCTATGTTATTTCTCAAGGTCAACTATATCTTTGTACCAAATTTCAATAAAATCAGTTCAGTGGTTTAGACGTGAAAGCGTAACAGACAGACAAACAGACAGAGTTACTTTCGCTTTTATAATATTAGTAGAGATTGAGCGATACACTTAGCGCGCGATTACTGTTTTTATATAAAACATTTTTTTTTGTATACTCATGTCACGTTGCTTTAGAAAACTGTTTTACATCCGTCCCCTCACATCAGGTTCAGTTGAAAACCAGTTCAGCAAAAATGTCAGACAACTAGTGCCTGACATTTTTGCTGAACTGGGCCTTTTTGGCACAGCCGGGACACACATTCCTGCTAGTTTTCTACATTTGTTTTTTCACATTTTACTTTATTTTATTATTACTTATTTTTTTTAATGATTGTTTTTATCTGATGTATTGTGTCTTTTAACCTGTGCTAAATAAATGTATTTTCTTTCTTTCTTTCTTTCGATACAATTAATTGAGGTTTTTTTTTTAATAGAGAAAATAGAAAAACCAAATGTTTTTTTATATGTCACTTAAGTCGCCAAAATATACGCTAGATGTGTAATATTGTTATTTCAGGTTTCCAAATTTTACTTTGAACAACAACATAAAAGGGTAAATATACTGATAAATTATATAGTTATCATAATATGACAGTACACCTTTACTATACATCATTAAAGCATGTTTATAGTAGGAATTATAACACAGGCCTGAAACTATCGTAAAGGAGAAGATAATTCCGCAAGGACATCACGACCCTCAGTAATGAAGAGAACGACTTGAGGAGGAGGAGGATAGTGGCAATTCAATTTGTTATATGATTTCTTAAAATCAAATCAAATCATTTTATTTGTTAACACAGGTAAAGAGTTTACCGCTTAGATTTGGCAAATTATATAGTCTGCATTATGTGTTATTAAAAAAACATAGAGTCACTGCAAACACATTTATTAATTTTAAAAATTTATTTATTTATTTATTTATTTAATCTTTCGCACATGAAATGTACAGAGGCGGACTTAATGCCTTAGGCATTCTCTACCAGTCAACCATAGGTGGTGAAGAGATAAGATGGTAGGTGCTTTCGTTTGCAAAAAAAAAAAATGTAAAGAAAGATACAAAAAACCTCTTAATACTATTAAAAAAAATACTTAAATAAGCTAAATATATATACATACTATTACCAAAATATATACTTATAATATATACATACATAACAAAAATTTGGGAGAGAGGTGTAGCAATAACTCTAACCTAATTGTTGCGAAAATAACTCTGCAATAAAAATTAATTCCTCTATTTTTATTTTTGCTCACAAAGGCACACAGTGGTACTGTGTGCCTTTGTGACCATAACTCAGATGTTGAGACTGTCAGAAAATACCCATAGCATTAAGCCCGCCTCTAAAAATTTGCGTGCTTATAGTATCCCATAGGTACTTAAATAAACAAAACACAGAGCCCAAATATGGTAATATCTATTAGAATTCCAAAACATTTTATCTTCCAATAACATATGCCTAATCTAAAATTCTGAAACCTTGACAGGGCTGTGACGACTCGTAATATCCAAATTTTTATCAACATTTGTATCAATTTACATCTACTAGATGTAAACGTGTTTTCCCGTGTTTCATTTGCCTTTCAAAGATAAGATTTAGCCACCTGTCACTGGTTGTATTTTGATAAAACACTGATTTTGCCCTTGATGATTGATAATTGTCATATTATTAATGTCGTCAATGGATTATAATATAAGATAAAATGTATTTCAGTGTGTAGATTGTGCGTATTTAACCTTCCTATACTCGCGCGTTGGTCTGTGAGACCGACGAAACACATTTTCGTAATTATTTTTATGCAGGTAAATCCTAAGAAGTTGAGTTCCTTGCTAGCTGCCGGATTTGTGGCTAACTTCGTTTTAGTGCACGCCGCGCGTTCGGGCGAAACACACGTGTTGTAGCACTCGTCACCAATCGGTCCACGAGACCGACGCGAGTATAGGTGTAACTTTTTGTGTAAGTATTAATATAATTTATTTCGTGCATTTGTATATTTTTTACGGACTTTGATTACTTTATAAAGTATATATAGTAAAATATATGTATGTATGTTGCTCTATATTATATTTTGACCAATTTTATCATTCTTTTTTAGGTTTTAATTCATATCAAAATGTACGATGATCACACCAGATTGTTGCTGGAAGAATTAAGTTCTAGCTCAAGCTATGAAGACGAAAATGACAGTGAGGTGGAAGATAACGTGGAGGTACAAGAAGAGACATACGATACCGAGCAAGACGATGACAATGACGAGATATCTGAGGAAGAACATAATGAACGATCCCATGATTTTTACTTAGGAAAAGATGGACAGACAAGGTGGAATAAATCTCCTGCCTCAAACCCAACTAGGCGACGTGCTAGAAATATAGTTACTCAACTTCCAGGCGCTAGAGGAGAAGCTAGAAATTTGAAGGAACCAGGTGAGCTGTGGCGGCTTTTTTTTTCGGAGGGCACTATCAGCCTGATAGTAAAGTACACTAATGAACAAATTAATCCCATGAAGCATAATTTCACAATAGAGAGAGACTGCGCCGATACAGACAATATTGAAATTGAAGCTTTTTTAGGCCTTTTACTATTTGCTGGAGTCAGAAGGAACGCTCGTCTAAATGCCAAAGATTTTTTCAGAACTGACGGGTCATCCCCGGAGATATTTCGTTTGACTATGGGATTATCCAGGTTCTTTCTATTGATGCGTTGTCTCAGATTTGACAGTAAAGATACACGAGAAGAGAGAATACAACTGGATAAACTGGCACCTATTAGAGAGTTGTTTGATATAGTTGTGGGAACGTTCAAAAAATATTACAGCGTGTCTCAGTATGTTACAATTGACGAGAAGTTAGAGGCTTTTAGAGGACGTTGTAACTTTCGCCAGTACATTCCATCAAAACCCAACAAATATGGAATCAAAATTTATGCGTTGACAGATGCCAAAATGTTTTATACCCATACCATGGAAGTTTATGTTGGGAAGCAACCAGACGGTCCAAACCAAGTTGATAACTCCGCTTTGGCTTTGGTTTTGCGATTGAGTGAAAATATTCACAATACTGGGCGTAATATCACATGTGATAACTTCTTCACTAGTATTCCATTGATAGATAAGCTTGAGACTCAACACAAATTGACAGTTATTGGGACAATTCATAAAAACAAACGAGAATTGCCTAAAAATTTCACGGAAATACGAGGAAGAGCCGAAAAATCTAGTTTATTCGGGCACCGAGGCAATTGCAGTCTTATATCCTATGTACCAAAAAAAGGCAAAAATATCCTTCTCGTATCCAGCATGCACGATGATGCCCAGATCAATGAAGATACAGGTAAACCGGAAATTATAATGGACTACAATAGAACCAAAGGTGGAGTAGATAGCGTAGACAAAATGTGTGAGACTTACAACGTCGCACGTGGGACAAATAGATGGCCAATGGTGATATTTTACAGCCTAATGAATGTAGCGGGTATAAATACGTTTATAATATACCTGCAGAATAACCCTAACAAGAAAATTAGCCGTCGAGTCTTCCTTGAAGCCTTAGCATACGATTTGATCAATCCGCAACTTAGACGACGGGCTCTCATTTCATCCTTGCCGAGAAGCATAAGACTCAGGCTCACCGAAATATGCAAATTAGATGGACCCGAGTCTGCAGCAACATCTAACAATAATAAAGTAGGTCGTTGTGGATACTGCTCTTCAAAAAAAAAACCGCAAGACACGTTACAACTGTGCCACCTGCAAAAAATACTTTTGTTTGGAGCATGCTGTAACCGTATGCCCTGATTGCTATGGCGAGGCTCAAAATTAAGTCCAACAGAGATAAATATGTTTATTGATATGTTTGTTGTTATTAATAAGAAGTTTAATTTGTTTTTAAAAAGAAGTTCAGATTTTATTTTAATTTTTTAGTACTTAAGAAAATAATCTCAAATTTTAAGACTGATTTGTGATAAAACTATAAGTCGGTAAAATAATTAATAAAATAACTTTTAGTTATACTGTTTTGTTTCATTACATCCTAAACTCTAAAATAATAGTAATAGTTTATGTGTTTCTTGTTAAAAAAAATATGTTGTAGGGGTACAAACTATCGGTCTGTGACACCGTGCGCGAGTATAGGTGTTACGAAAATTGGCGCGAGTATAGGAAGGTTAAAACAAGTGTTAACTTAAGTGTTGTTCCCAGGGTCAGGGGCCGAAGTTGGTTTGAGCAGTGACTCCCGCTTAAATAAAATAACACCACATACATACTTTGTTAGGCAGAGTTGTAATTAATATAATATGTTTAGTACCTACAACCAGCCTTTTCGCTAATTCTTTTTATATCCATAATAGTGGGCAAGCCTATTCTGTCATTAACCGAGTATATCTGGACTGCGGGTTGCTACTGAGACATTCTAATTAGAATACCTCAATAACTCTTTACGGGACTTGGGAATGGAATGCGGGACTTAGCAGTGACGTTAACGATCATGAAACTAACAAGATTGTAGAGGCAGTTTGCTAGCATTTTGCTGATAAATTCCTTGCCGTAGAAATATTCAATCAATCGACCGATTTTTTACCGTACCATGTAACCACATAGTATGGTTTTATATATTGTTACCAGGATACAGGATTACCCAGTTCAAGAGACAGGCTGACATGATGTTTATAGGTTCATGTAGATATTTCATATTATTATGTACATCTGCTCTTATGTATGAATCATGTGTGTTTGTCATAATAATGATTATTATTATTTATTTTTTAAACATTTACCTACATAAATAGTAGGTGTCAAGCAAAATCCTTCAAGCGGATTGGTTGACATTATTAAAAACAGCCACATTTATTATATCGTTATCTTTAATCAGTTTTACAGCTAAGCTTATCATCATTCTAAACAATAACAAAAATATTATTTGAAAGACTCACCTTAAAACAATTTTTTACTGTTATCAGTACATACTTAATCAATATGTGTACCAGACCATAGTCCAAGAGACATTCTGTTCTAAAATAGATAAGGTAAACAAATAAAATATAATTAGTATAACACGATTACTACAAATAGAGCTCTCGTGAGAATCTCAAGTTTGCCAAGGTCAAGCACAGAAGCAAATCAATTAATGATTCACGGTCCACAGATTATTGTGGCGCTGGTTGCTTAGCAAAATGTTAACGCAACTGTCAAATTCAATATATTATAATTTATTTCTATACTAGCTTTCCCCACGCGGCTTCGCCCGCGTGGATTTCGGTTATATCGCGCTTTTTAGATTTCCCTCGGGAATATTAAATTTTAAATATATATACTATTACGGGATAAACTAAATACGTCTGCAAAATTTCAAAGCAATTGGTTCAGTAGTTACGGCGTGAAAGCGGAACAAACAAGCAAACAAACTCTCTTTCCCATTTATAATATTAGTAAGAATTCTGCCGTATGTCAAAGTAACAGGTAATTATTTATGTCTTATGTCAATCTTATGTGTTGTAGTTTTAGTAGTTACGTGGTTATGGTCACAAAAGGTCATTGTTGAATCTGTTAGAAATAGAGTACAGTAAAATAGGTGGAATAAACTAGTATTATTTAGTCGATTTTGAATAGTTGCTTTAGTTAAGTTAAAAAAAAGACTGTCAAAATTACAACGCAATATTATTTTGTGAGAATTATCAGTTTATTTATTTTTGCATTTAGTTTTACGTATCACTGCAAAAGCACACGAAAGTAGGTCCAAAGGATTTAGGTATTACTTATGTTAATATTTTTCTGAATGTCATTAGTTAAAAAAGACAAAATGTTTTATTTCAATTCAGCATTTCTTGACCATCTGAATGAGAAAGTATTTCAATTAATTAGCTAAATGGACTATGGTCGAAGGTATCACTAGAGATATCTATAATAGTAAAGATAAATTATCTACATGTTAGGTAATTGATCAACCAAGAATAGATAGGGCAGCCTATTATTTTTGTACCCAAATAATATCATTTTATACGTATGAGGGCTTATCTGGTTATGGCTACGTAGACCCAAAATATGTTTACGTGGACAGATGAGTTACATGTGACTTTGTTCAGCACTGTTTGTAACATGGACGTAAAGTATTGAGCGGTGGGCGTTTGACAGGATGTCTATAGGGAATAATGTCACTATAAGTTTTGTCAAAGGGCAATGGAGAGGGCTATGCTTGGGATTTCACTGCGCGATCGAATCAGGAATGAGGAGATCCGCAGAAGAACGAGAGTAACCGACATAGCCCGAAGAATTGCAATACTGAAGTGGCAATGGGCTGGACACATTGCCCGTAGGACCGATGCCCGATGGGGCCGACGGGTTCTCGAGTGGCGACAACGCACCGGAAGACGTAGCGTGGGTAGGCCTCCGACAAGGTGGACCGACGACCTGGTGAAGGTCGCGGGAAACCGCTGGAAGCGGGAGGCGCAGGACTGGTCGTCGTGGAGAACTTTGGGAGAGGCCTATGTCCAGCAGTGGACGTCTTTCGGCTGAAATGATGATGATGATGAAGTTTTGTAAATAACAGACATTAAATTTTTAGTTTTTGAACATGAAATCCATACTAATTTTCTTCATCTCAGCTTTAATCCCATTCGTATCCGAAGCTTGTCAGCTTTGGAGTCTAAGGTCGGCTTTTACCAGTCTAACTGCTGATTATTAGTGTCTTATTGCTTACATAGTATTATTAGTTATTGTAATGATTATTTCTAAATTTATTTACATACTGTAAGTAGGTCTTCAGTCTGCTCATATGACAAACCTTGTAGATAATTAGAAACCACATTCTTACAGCTAAAATAATTCAAATCATAAATAGTTAATTATTTTAAAAACCTATTGTATAAAAAGAAGTAATTTAAAATAGCGATGACCGCCATATATCATCTGCGATTTATCTAGGAATAAAGTCACAAAAACGTTATTTATGAGTTCGTGGATTTTTCTACAGATAACGTTTTTTGACACCGTAAAGTCAAACCCGCTGACCTTGTGAATGCAGCTGCAGGAATCCTCTACATGCAGTAAGCATAGAACCGGTCGTATAATCCGAAATGCATCTTAGCGGTTGATTTGAATTCTGAAATAGACAACGTTGTCTGGGCCTGAATATGGTATTTTTTTTAAAACTTCGTCCCTATGACCCATCACACTATTAAGGAGAAAGGAGAGGGGGGGGGGGGAACACGGGTGGGTTTCAGTCAGTAAAAGTCTGACACACCTGCTCCGCCTAGAGCAGGAGAGGTCATTAAATGATATAACGAGAACACTATCAGTAACAATGGGTTTGATTTTCACGGTTTAACACCATTTATTGCGTTATTCACGTTGATTATCAGAAACATTTTTCGAACATACGGAGCAATGGATTAGGAATACGCTTCAAAATGATTTTAACGGGTAGTAATACTAGTAATAGTGCTGTTCCTTTGGTGCGTAGAATTTTTAATAGGTTTTCTTTATGCTGGAAATAAAAAGCAAGGGGCAACTGCATTATACACGATGATATTGTAGAGACGCCAGCATATTAAGCTACTACAATCTGCCAGATGGGTTTATTAGATTTTCAATTTTATATATAAAGTATTGAGGCTTAATGTTGATTGCGAATACATATCTGACAGTTTCGGGTAGCTTGACCTGCTGTTGTCCGTACGACGGATTTTCAACGAACACTTTAAAATACATATAATAATTCTTTTTACTTTAGAATCGGAAACCGGCTCGTGATTAAATAATAATAACTACATAGGTCAATGTAAGGTCAAGCTGCGCTTGCAGACGTCATTTCGTAGATGGTGACCATCCATTTCACAATGAGACCACTCGTCGTGCCATGGAAAGCATCAAGGCATTGGACCACACTGTTATTTACTGTAGATCTATGACAGGTGACGAAATCCCGTAAGTCTAGTCCAATCGTCTGAAGTCCAACAGCTAGTCTTATCGTGTAACCTAGTAATCAATCTCAACAAGTTCCTGCAAGAAGAGCTATGGCCGAAGGGTGTCGTGTACCACCGACGCCAATGATCCTTGTACAGTAGTTTTAGTTGTTATGTTATAGTAATAATAATACTTTATTTGCCAGAATGTAGGTGTACAGAGTAGTATGATCTTAGTATAAATATGGCCCAATTACATTCTACCCTTACATGTGGTGTGCAAATATTTAATTTCATAATACATTATAATTCATTGAAATTTTTGATGTCATATTACATCAGTTACCAATACGATTGCAAATATTACAAAAAAAAATTATCAAAATATTTTGAAAATGTCAGATTGTAATATATGTATTTATAAGTTTTAAGAGTGTAGTATTGTATTTGTTTTGATATTTTTTATATATTAGTTTACAAGTATGTTATAGTTTGTATTGTATTTTCTATGGGCCCTAGTTTCTTGAATTAAAGGAAATAAATATAAATTAATTGCCATCTGTCCTCCAAAATAAGTTTTTAATGTCAGATAAGCCATTGCCATATTTAAAATTCTGGTATATTTTTAAAAGGTAAGACTGGGAGCCGTCGTTCTTGTCGCTTTATGCCGGGGCTACATTAGCAGGCGAAGATTCGAGTCGCGTTGGCGCGCTAAATATCCGTTGTCGGACATACACGATGTTCTTATCTACATTGGCGGGCGAAGATTAAAAATCGGCCTACGGCAAATATTTGTTGTTTAGTTGTGCGGCCGAGACGATGGAGGAAGCAGTGGCTTTGCTTTATATGTCAATAAATTATTATTTATTACATGTTTACAAAACAAACAAAACAAACACAATGAAAAATATGCAAAAAGAACGTCAGTCGCTTCAAAGTCTGGACGACACTGAAGTGACGAAGGTGTGGCCACTCCCGGGAATATTATCGCGACAAGTCCTTTGAAGCGCGCCACTTTACCGACAGTGCCCAGATGCTACATCGTCTGCGCACGAATACATAGCTTTGCAACGATGTACCTGGCCACATACATCGCCGTAGCCCGAATATTCGCCGTAGCCCGCTAATGTAGCCCCGGCATTAGTAATAACATCACCTCTGTACCTTTTTTCTGTTTTATTTATTTCTTGTCTGTTTATATAAATAGTATCTAACAAAGAATCAAGTCTACCCTTGAACAATCGATGTGTCGTTGTCTAGTTAAATAATAAAATAAAAATAATACTGTACTCGGGTGATTAAGGTGTCTATCAAAGCTTGTTTTGCCTTTACCTGCATCCTATTTCGAATATAGCTCTTCGAAATAAAAATAAATGATTTTTTGTAACAAAAACATACTTCAAATCAGATGACCAATTCTCGTAAATTGAAACGTTCAAAATCAAGTCCCAGTCTCATATCGGTGACAAACAAATGTCAAAAACTTGTCAAAATGTGTTGAATTTAGAAGTCTATATTTTGACAGATTGTCACTAATCAGACTTTGAATGTACCTAAAATTGGGTTGTATCCAAAAAAATAATTTAATGTCCATCAGATAGATTTATAAAAAATATTGAACACGTATTTTTTATTTTTTCTTTCATTCAAATAGTTTGGAAGATATATTGATTTGAAATATCGCATGACGTCATGCCGTGGTACAAAATATACCACAGCGTGACGTAATTAGCCCCCACTCCGTAACTTTAATACGCTATATCTCAGCAGTTTTTGGTGATTTCGATAAAATAAAAAATACGGGTCTTAATTTTTTCTATTATCTATAAGACGGACTAATTATTTTTTTTTTTTTTGATTTTCATACCTTGGATACATCCCTATTAGCATTACCTATTCATTATTGCAATCAATACTTAAATCTCTTATTTAGCCTTCAACTGTTGTTCATAAGGGGGAAATCTATTGAATGCCAAAAAGACACCGATTCAAATAAATATTTGGCTGCAATTTACTACTCGTCAATTTTAAAATTAGCGTGTTTAATCTAACATCCTACTGGCAGTAGGATGTTAGATTAAACGCGCTAATTAGATACCAATTGACACATTTTATGGATGCAAATTATTAATTTAATAATACTGTGGTTTTATAAGAGTTAAATAAATTAAATAACATTTATTTTCTTGCAGAATTTATCTTGACATATATTTTTATTTATTCAATAAAATGAAACATCAAATAATACAAAAAAATTCATTAAAGTTATTATTTTATTCCTAAGCAAAGAGTGCCTATTATTTCTAGAATACACAATACAACACTTAGCAATTAGTTGTATTAGGCATATTATGTTATTGAATAAACACAGGTGTATTTATTCAATAACAGAATAAAAGATATATTAATGCCACTAAATATTCATGTAGAATTACAATAATTGCAAAAATATCGAGTTTTTTTGGCAACCTTTCGTGGGGCCCCAGATACTTTAGAGTCTCTAGGGAATTCTTCAATGTGCTTCTGTCATGAATCTACATTTTTATGAGATAATTAGTAGATGGACACATGAATAGCTAAGTACCCACAGTTGTGCGTCACGGTAAATATTGTACTAGAGGAAATCGAAGATGTTCATGAGCCGAACAAACACGAAATATTTTACCAAGCTCTCCAATGGATACCCTGAGAATTTTTACAACTAAACATTATCATCAACCTTTTAGCGTCCTACTGCTGGGCACAGGTCGCCTCTCATACAGAGAAGGATTGAGCGTAATTACCATGCTTTCTCAATGCGGGTTGGCGATTTCAGACTTAAAGTACAGGTTTCCTCAATATGTTTTCCTTCATCTTGTACTCAGTCATTAGTGTCCAAGATATACTTAAAAATTACATATAACTTAGAAAAATTACATTGATACTTGCCTGACTTTAAATCGAACCCGCAAACTCATACTTGAGAGGCTGCTGTTTCACCCACTAGGCCATCGCGATTTCTTCACAACTAAACGCACATACTTGATTCTCTCGTCATAAATCGTATAAATCCGTTGCTAAGTGGTACGATAAGGTTATCCAAAGGTTATTGAACTCGAAACCTAGTAAATAAGCGCATAATATTACGCTTTGTTTCTCTGATGGATGGGCGTACTTATACCTGGGGGGTAAACGCGCTAAAATAATTCAACCAAAACAGAATTGGATTGCAACCAAACCATAACTTTTCCTATGTTTCGTATCGCGCTAACGGTTTAACTATATCTGAATTGCATTTGGAACGTAACCGCTGTCAAATGAAAAAGTTGAAACAAAGCTAACTTTTTCTATGCCATGTCAAACTTACGTCTAAACGATTAGATTTACTTTGAAATACAAATAAAACCTTATAAATCTATTGTTAGTACACAAAACAGAAATACAACACAATCAAATGGAACCGCACAGAAGCTCCAAGTTATGCCAAGCCCAGGACGCGACTACCCGTAGTGTGTAGTCGCATCCAGTGCCGCCACATCGGCGAGTCCCAGCGGTCCACGAAAACATTCAGAAGACTGTTCGGGCTGGCCCGCATTCGCTTCAAGAGAGATGCACAGCGCTTTCGCATGATGGCATGGAAACCATCCACTCTTTTTTCAGCAAACATTGCTGAAGCGCTGCAGCAGCGCCGTAGTCCGAACAGTATTCTGAACGCATTATTATATTGGACTCGCAGAGCAGTGCATGTACGCTGCGTGTACTTAGTCCACAGGCTGCAAGTGTAAAAGGACTGGCAGAAGGCCTTAAATAACGTCACCTTGACTTGCTCGGTACACCGTGCAAACCTGCGGGCCAGCATGTTACAGCGCACAGACAGCGCCCTGCGTTCCCTCTCCAAATCACAGATCAACACAACAAATCAATATCTTATAATTGTTTTAGTTTTAATTATTATATCTGATGAAATGTATCACTCATACCTACATTGATTTTACTTCAACCGAAGTTAAAACTTTAGGGCGATACGAAATGTAATCGAAACTAAACCGTAACTTTAACTGGATTAGATACGAACCAGAGTTGAACTTCTACTCTTTTATTTAGCGCGATTACCCCCCTGTATCTAGTAACTATACCTATATTTCGCTCGTTCTGTATACCTGTTCTGTATAAGTTCCATATGACAACAGGAGGAAAGCCTATATTTATCAACCTAGCGCAAATCCAGACTCCGGGTTGGTACTGAGATATTCCAGATAAAAATCCCATAAATACTAGATCGAATCCTTAACCGCATGTTCAACTGTATTGCAAGCATTAAAACACAAAAAAAAAACGAAAGCTACGAGGTGGTTGTTTATTTATTTGTGCACAGTTTATTACTTTAAGTATACGTACTATTGACATAACTATTAAATAGTTAACAAATAAAGCCTCATTTCAACAGTAAAAGTCTTTGAACTTCCCTAAATCTTCAGATCAACTGCAGAAATCATTTATTAAATAGATTTGAATGAAAAAATACTTTAAAACCGACGATAACTTGAACGCTGTTCTAAAGCTTAACGCATTTCAAACTTTTAAAAGTCTTATTCCACTCCATTGCCCGGGTCTGGGGATTCAATGATTTTCACTATTTAGGTCAAATTTTTCGAATGTTTCTGGAGTGGCGATCGCGTACCGGAAGACGTATTGTTGTGAGTCCCACAAAACTGACCAATGACTTTATAAATGTCTCGGGAATCCGCTGGATGCAAGAAGCACAGGACCTTGCTTGCTTGATAGAATGCTCGGGGGAGATCTAGCCGACTCTAGGACGACTTTCAGCTCAAATAATGTTGAAGATGAGAACGAATATTTGAATATGATATTAAAAGCAATTATAAACGATAAACAAAAGTATTCGACGTGATATGAAGTTTTATTTGAAACTGCAAAACGCATAATGTAATTACTTTCATAGAGTTACATGAAATAATAAATATCAAGGGAACACCAAAGAAACGTTAGATAGAATGTGAACGATGATAATGCTAATAAAGGGCTGACTACCGTAATGCTTCGATATCGCCTTAGGGTTGCGGAGGTCAGACGGCAGTCGCTTCACGGAACATATCGAAGTTTAACCAAAATCAGCAGTTAGACTGCTAAAGCGGACCCCAGACTCAGAAGCTGAAAATAAAAAAGCTTTGGATGCGACTGGGATTAACGCTGAGATGATGAGGACTACCGAGAAGGAATATTTTTTTAAAAATAATTATAAACTAGTCCTTGATCGCAATCCCGCTTGATGGTAAGCATTTGCAATCATTGCTGGTAAAGCGCGCTAGTTTAAAAAGGCACATTCACTCAAAAACTGAGTGAATAGGAAAGAAGGTGGCAGTTGAGCGAGGTGATACAATGTTTAACCTATGTAGAGGGAGATTGATCTAGAGACCGAAACTCATCGCAACACAACTGCTCAGACCCGTCCTCCGTACGGCTTCACCAAACGTCATGCTGGAACACGATGAATCGCTTGGCGGCAAGACTTTGTCTGGTGGGTGGTAACTTTTGCCGGCTGCAGATGTTATTGCCTACCACCGAGCGTGGAAGGAGGAATGGAGAAATATGAAAGAAAAGACATATTGCGGTGACCGCAAATACATATTTTATGGCAAGAGAATGATGAATGATGATATTAATCACCATAAGTTCAAAATTAGCTATTAAATAACCTATTTTTTCTTTAAACGAATCCTGAATATATGTAGTTTGTTCAGAATAAGCAACTGAATCGTTTCCAATCAATTTTACACCATGTTATATGCTTTCCCAAATACATTTGGAAATTTTTGACGGTACAGTTGACGGTAGATAATAATACTAGGCGCCCGCGCCGCCCCTCTGCAGACGCGGGCGGGCGAGAAGTGTGTTAACCATATTTTTGTTAATACAACCAGGTAAGATAACTTTGTGGTTTTTCATGATATATTTTTGAAATTTTGTGCATGGCTTCTCCTTTACTTAAAAATACTGGATACGTATTTCGTGTCTAGCATAAATGAACAAAATTTCGTTGTATAAAAGCAACTTCCATTTTAAATAGCTACATACGTGTGTCACCTACTGCTTATTTTACGGTAAATCTATCCTCAGAGCATTTAGTGTTATTGGATACTAATTAACTAAATTACTTAACAAACGCTTATCATAATCAATTAACCCATGCCTAAAGTACTATAATATAGGATAGTCCACAGGAAAAGCGGATTGAATAATAAATCTTTTGTTCAAGCACAATTATGAAGCATGAAATTATAATTTACAGTCGAAAGTTCAGTAAGCTCCGTAGATTTTATAATGTCTACGTCAGACGCTATATAGAATAAACACGGCTGGTTGTAGCCCATCCTGTGAATGCCGTGTTTTTAGACTATGGAAGTATCGTAAATTTTAACCAACATTAGCCTGGTACGGTTTTTTAATTAGCACAGATTTCTTCTGTATTCGGCAATGTTGTAAAAACAAATAGTATTTTTGGAAACATTTGGGTCGTATTTTGACAGTAAAATGAGTCTTGAAAAACATTTTACGTGTTCCCCGGAATCAAATGCGATTAAGAGCTTGGTTGCTATAGCAAAAGTGCTTAAAGAGAAGGCCGCAAGGAAGCAGAGTACATTCTAAATATAAAATATCCCAGCTATTTCTTTTTTCTTTTGTACAGTAAGTATTCGGTGTATTTATTGTCATTAAGGAACGGTTACAGAATTCACAGTGTTTAAAAAAAAGTGTCGCCTCGACCTTTGAACGTTGCAAGCGTGCCGCCGTGCGGGTTTGTAGGTATGACGTTGATCCCTGATGTGAACTCTGTTAAATCAGCTGATAAGATAGTTTTTCGAGTTTTGTTTTCTTTGCGCTTTTTAGAGTAATTAGCGAATTAATTAATTTTTTCTTTAAAATCATATTGGGTTATAAAAGTATAGCCATCGCCGTGCGGGTTTGTAGGTATGACGTTGATCCCTGATGTGAACTCTGTTAAATCAGCTGATAAGATAGTTTTTCGAGTTTTGTTTTCTTTGCGCTTTTTAGAGTAATTAGCGAATTAATTAATTTTTTCTTTAAAATCATATTGGGTTATAAAAGTATAGCAATTATGAACGGTTTAAAGTGAAAAAAAACTACACATATTCTTTTTGAAATCATGAAAAAGCCGACGAAAAATTCTACGACTGGGGGTTCAGAATCCAGTACTGGATCCATGGTACTCGTTTGTGCGTCGATGTCAGATACACCCTTTATAGTATATCTTCGACACCAATGACTGAAGGTGAAGGAAAACATCTTAAGGAAACCTGGACTTAAAGTCTGAAACCGCCAACCCCATTGAGCAAGCGTGGTGATTACGTTTTCCATCATGACCTGGCCGGGGATCGACCCCGGGGCCTCCACGTCGCAGGCAGGCGTGATGACCGCCGCGCCACGGAGGATGATGAACGATGGAGTTTCTTGTCCCATTTTTTCTATACGATAATACTGTTACGGGCTAGGGGTACTAAAATACCGGTTAAGGGTTACGAAGTTTATTGGCAACGAAGGTACAGTCGATTGTAGGCAATGACAAGTAGAATGTTGCTGACGTTGCACCGAAGTTTTCACTTACGTCTACGAAGTCCGTATTGTAAACACACAATAACACTACAGATGTTACTTCTCGTAGTACTCACAGTTCTCGTTACAGTTGTCGCAGTAGGTATTCTCAAAGATCGCTTCTTAAGTATCGCTGTTTTCGCCTCGGTAGTCAAGTGCAGACTGACTCGGCGCCGGCGTCACGGCGCTATATATAGGCCAGCTGATCGAACATTCCAGAATCGTCTAGACGTAATAATAATAGCGCATAACTTCGAGTACATTCACTAGGTACCTACGGTAATTCCCGGAAATGGGCTTCTAGAAATTTCGATGTCGTCACTTAGTTGACAAAATTGATGAAACCTGTACCATTCGATAGGCCACCTTAAGTCTAGGAATGCGTTTTTATATTACACCTAGACAATGTCTAGGTCTCGAGTTACAGGCCTTAAAAGTTGCACACTGCATGTCACGTGATATTGAACCTTATGCCCTCGACATAAGGTGCATTCGTAACATTGCCCCCTTCTTAGTCGTGCTCGTCCCGAGCATGATTTGAACCATAATAGCGAGCTAGGCGGTCTACGTGTACGATCTTCAGCTTCCCTCTAGGTCCTTTCTTTATGCGGTAGGTGACATCGTTTATCCTGGTTACTATCGTGTACGGACCCTCCCATTTGGCTTGGAACTTCGGACTCTTTCCTTTTCTCCTAATGGGATTATGTAACCATACCAAAGTTCCCTCTTCAAATCCGGGCACGTTAGCTTTGCGGTCGTATCGGATCTTCATTTTCTCGCTGGTTTTCAGACCATTCTCTCTCACTAGCTCATGTATTCCATCTAGTTTACGTCGTAGGTCGGCTACATAGTCGACGGCTAGGATAGGGGTATCGGGGGGTGTTCCGGTTAGTGCATCTATGGGTAGTCTAATCTCTCGGCCGAAGTTGACTTTCGCCGGTGTACAATTTGTGCTGTCATGTGTTGCAGAGCGGTATGACATTAAGAAGAGTGGAATATATTGGTCCCAATCCCTCTGGTGTTCTTCCACTACTTTGGCCAAATGATTCTCTAGCGTCTGGTTGAATCTTTCGACCATTCCATCTGACTGAGGGTGATATGGTGTTGTACGAGTCTTATGTTTCCCGAGTAGTTGGCAAACCTCTTGAAATAGTGAAGACTCGAAGTTTCTACCCTGATCAGAGTGTAACTCCAAGGGAACGCCAAATCGACAGAACACCTCGTGAACTAGCTTTTTGGCGACGGTATGAGCTTCTTGGTTGGGTACTGCAAAAGCTTCTGGCCATTTGCTGAAATAGTCTTGCATGACGATGATATACCTATTCCCTTCTTCAGTGATAGGGAATGGCCCAGCTATATCGACAGCAACTCTCTCCCATGGTGCACCAACATTATACACTTTCAGTCGACCTCTGGCTCTCGTTTGCGGTCCTTTTACTGAGGAGCAGGCTACACATTTCCTACACCAGTCCTCTACGTCTTCGCGGCAATGCACCCAATAGAATCTTTTTCTCACCTTCTCCAGAGTTTTCTTTACTCCTAGATGTCCTCCGGATACTCCGTCGTGCACCTGTCTTAGCACCGACGCGACCTTATCATAGGGGACAACTATCTGTAAGGCGACCTCCTGTCCACTAGGTGATTCCCATTTCCTCTTCAGAACTCCATTATCAATTATCAGGCTGTCCCATTGAGCCCAGTAACTTTTTGCTGTTGGGCTAAGCGCTGATATTTCACTCCAAGCGAGCCTCTGGCCACGTTTCTTCCATTCGATTACTGTCTTCAAGTCACTATCTTCCTTTTGTGCCTGGGTTTCCGCCTGGGATTTATCTATTTTTGCCTGGGTTTCTGCCTGGGATTTATCTATTTTTGCCTGGATTGCTGTCTGGGATTCTGCTATACCTTTTATTTGCGCCTGGGTTTCTGCCTGGGATTCTGCTATGCTCAGCCTTATTTGCGCCGTCAAGTGAGCCAGTAATGCCGATAAGTCGCATCCGCTGGTTCCGGGAATAGTGGTGGTACTAGGCGCACTCACATTCGTCGGTGTTACGACGGCCGCATCTTCTATGGGTGCAGGGACACTAAGCGATTCTTCCTCTTGACGCGCCAAATCCATCGCTGCTTGTCGTCGCGTGCGAACTCTTTCGTCTTCCCTTGGCGTGACCGGCATCCCACTTCTGACACCAATTGTTACGGGCTAGGGGTACTAAAATACCGGTTAAGGGTTACGAAGTTTATTGGCAACGAAGGTACAGTCGATTGTAGGCAATGACAAGTAGAATGTTGCTGACGTTGCACCGAAGTTTTCACTTACGTCTACGAAGTCCGTATTGTAAACACACAATAACACTACAGATGTTACTTCTCGTAGTACTCACAGTTCTCGTTACAGTTGTCGCAGTAGGTATTCTCAAAGATCGCTTCTTAAGTATCGCTGTTTTCGCCTCGGTAGTCAAGTGCAGACTGACTCGGCGCCGGCGTCACGGCGCTATATATAGGCCAGCTGATCGAACATTCCAGAATCGTCTAGACGTAATAATAATAGCGCATAACTTCGAGTACATTCACTAGGTACCTACGGTAATTCCCGGAAATGGGCTTCTAGAAATTTCGATGTCGTCACTTAGTTGACAAAATTGATGAAACCTGTACCATTCGATAGGCCACCTTAAGTCTAGGAATGCGTTTTTATATTACACCTAGACAATGTCTAGGTCTCGAGTTACAGGCCTTAAAAGTTGCACACTACATGTCACGTGATATTGAACCTTATGCCCTCGACATAAGGTGCATTCGTAACAATACCTTTTGGTAGAGGTGAATAGGTCAATTCAATTCTATTTTGACGTTCATAGCTTGTTTTTATGTGGCACCCACCAGACAAAGCCTTGCCGCCAAGCGATTTGTCGTGTTCCGGCATGATGTCTGGCACGGAGGACAGGTTTGAGCAGTTGTGTTGCGATGAGTGCCGGGTACGATGCGCCTAATGTTGTTGTGTTGGGAGTTTGGTCGTGGAGGGTCTTTAGATCAATCTCCCTTTGGCGCAGCATCGTTGATCGTGTTGTTGGGTTTAACATTCCATCACCTCGCTCAACTGCCGTCTGCCTTCCTATTCGCTCAGTTTTTCTGAGAGAATAGGCTCTTAATAAACTAGCGTGCTTTACCATCAACGATCGCATCACTGCTTACCATCAGGCGGGATTGCGGTCAAGCGCTAGTTTATAAATATTAGAAAAAAGGGCAAAAAATTGCTGTTCGCTACTTTTCGAAATTTTTTTAAACCATTTTTTTTTTACTTTTATTTATTTACTAGTAGTTTTAAGTTTATTTTAGCACTACCAATAATATCAATATTAACATCATCTCACCCTAACCTTGAGCGAGTATCTACTTAATAATAGATACGGACGGCAGCCCCTAGCTCATTGGAAGTTCAATATTGGCACTAAACTTCATAGATTAATGTATAGTCACGTATATAATAATGCAAGTTATTATTATCTAGTTATTTATAAAATCGCAGTTCCTTTTATAGGCGTTTTTAGATGCTGTGCTTTTGAGATTAAAATTATCAAGTACCTATGAATGTCTTAATGGAAAAAGAAAGAGTGAAAATAAGTATATTTAGCATAGAGAAAAAACACACACACACACACATCAGACACATATAATATGTAAAGAGAACCTTGTCCGATCCGTCAAGGTATTGTTAGGTATCGATAACTGATTCTACAAATGCCTAAAAAGCCGGGCTGAACTTCAAAAAAAACCCCGTAAAAATAAATATTATTTCGCATAAGGACGTAACTTACATGGCAATACATGAGCGGTCGACGGGGGGCAGGGCACGCGGCACGCGTTCGCATCTCTCATAATAATACCGTCGAAAATAGTGTTGTCACTTTTTAAAAAATTACCAAATTTTCTGGAAGTTAGAATATTAAGTCCCGGAAAAAAGATTATTTCAAAATTAATTTGTATTGTTACTATGATGATTATGTAAAATTTCATATTTTATTTGGTCATGTGTTTACCTAACCTTTATTACCCTTATGGGTCGGACGGGGTTTCCTTTACATATTGTATATCAGAAAATAATAGTCATTACCTATATTTATGTAGAATGTCTATTGTATATATTTTGTTGGAGATCTGAATATGAATATATATACAACATAATATAGTTAAATTTATTATATTAAAGTGAAGTGAAGTGATATTGGACGTCGTCTCAGACAGCATCAAGAATTCACATGAGCAACCTCCCTGGCCGCTCATGTATGCTGATGATATAGCGCTGGCAGACGCGAACAGGGAACGGTTGGTGCGGCGGGTGAATGTGTGGAAGAACTCGCTTCAGAACGGCGGTTTTAAACTCAATGTGGCGAAGACGGTGTACATGGCCAGCAACACGACAGACCCTATATCTGTGTGCATAGGCGGAGACATGGTTGAGTGCACTGACCAGTTTAAGTACTTGGAGTCTAAGCTCCACGCGTACGGCGACATTTATTGCGACGTTAAGGCACGCATTTTCGCAGCTTGGGCAAAATGGCGTGAGGTGACAGGTGTCATTTGTAACCCCAAAATGCCGGTTAAGCTTAAGGGACAGGTCTATAAGACCATCATTAGACCTGTTCTTCTGTATGGCAGTGAGGCGTGACCTGTGCTTGACCGACGCAAGCAGAAGCTGCGTGTCACGGGAATGAATATGCTGCGGTGGATGCGTGGAGTTACGCGGAAAGACCGCATTAGGAACTCCCGCATCCGTGGCAGTCTTCATGTCCGTGACATAGCAGACAAACTGCAAGAGGGACGCCTACGCTGGTACGGTCACGTCTTACGAAAACCGGCATGTTACGTGGGTAACAAATGTATTGCCATGGCGCCTCCGCCGGGCCAGGACAAGCGAGGTAGACCAAAGAAGTGCTAGCTTGACGTTGTAAGAGATGACATGCCAACTATTTCATACCACAGGATGCCAAAGATCGTGCGAAATGGAGGAGTAATTGTAGGAAAGCGGGCCCTGGGCTCCAACACGAAAGCCGCGGATGCAACCGGGATCATACACTGAGACGATGATGATGATGAAAGTGAAACTTTATTACATCGTCTCTAACTTTTCCGTCTGTGTGTTGCATGTCGCGTGACGGTCGGCCGCGGAGTAAGGATAAAATGCAAGGCGTTCATCAGAACGCCTATCGCGGTCTAAATTTTCACTTTTACCGTGGTTTCATAAAACCACACAATCCTTTTTATTTTCACCAGTCTTTCTTAACTATACGAAAAAAGACAATCTGTAAATATACAAAGAAATTTATTTTCTTAATTTTTAAACCGTAGGTACCGTATAAATCTTCCTACAATCTGTTATTTTGTAGGCCGTTCCTATAGTGATCAATTGATCATACTAACGTGCTGGTTCCAACAAATTTCAACAGACTGTGTTATCTTTATGTAGATATATATCTAAATAACAGTTGACCCGTTTCATTGCTGACTTCTCGTTACTAATGAAACGGGTTAACTGTTATGTCAAGCAATAGTCAAAGGACATAAAATATCAAGGCTAAACACCAAATGTGGCTATCACAAAGTTTAAATACAATATATCTGACACATTAGAGAACGATTGCGTATACAAATTGTCAACGGATTACATTATTCGACTTTTATGGCTAGACTATCGAATGACAGTGGGACCGAAGCATTTAAATATCTTCAAAGTACGGAAAAACGGATGCAGCTAACAAAAATATTACGCAACGTTGGTTAGTAAAAAGTTGATTTCAATGACGCAATCAGTTGTAGGTATTATTGTGTTCACCCGACGTTGTGGGTGTCAGACAAGATGACGCTTCACGTAAAACAGTTACTAGTAAGCTATCTCAAACCGCACTAGTGCTAACAGGACGGAAAGGCAATCCCAATGTAATTGGGAACAAGGCTCTAGCTCAAAACAATACTGAATCCCCTGAGTTAAAAATATCTGACATTCAAAGAAAATATCATCATCATCATCATCATTTCAGCCGAAAGACGTCCACTGCTGGACATAGGCCTCCCCCAAGGCTCTCCACGACGACCATGACTTTCGTCTTGTCCATGTTCATTTTATGACCGACTCGCTCGGAGGCTCTACTGAGGTCTTCGAGCATTGTACTCAGGTCCTCCACGGTCTCAGCCATGACTACGATATCATCAGCAAACCGAAGGTGTGTCATGTACTCGCCATTGATGTTGATGCCCAGTCCTTCCCAGTCCAGAACCTTGAAGACATCCTCCAATGCAGCGGTGAACAGTTTCGGGGAGATAACATCTCCCTGTCTGACACCACGCTGCAGAGGTATTGGTTTCGAGGTCTGGTCCTGTATTCGAACTGACATGGTGGCAAATAAAATATCTTACAAAGAAAAACAAAGAACATAAGCATTGTGTGCTCCCGGTTTAATATCCGTAGCCGTAGGAGTCTATCAAGGAAAGCAGAATATCTAATACGGATCTGGGTTCAAAAGCTGAGCAGTTACTACATACTTAAAATTACTTATACATTGACCTTCTAAAGTTCTCACCATTCAAGGTTGAAACGTTGAATCTTATTATTCTCTCTTCTTTTTGCGAGCGGATTTACATTTTCTTTTATTTCAAACTTTTTTAGTCGTTCTAATATCGATAGTAGCCATTACAGGTAAAATTAGCTTACCCCTTTATTCATAAAAGCTGCTTAAAGTTAACTAGTGATTAGCGATTCTTTAAACATACATTTTTAACCTTTTAACGTTATTTAATTTAAATCTTCGCTTATGGATAAATCCCTTAAATGCTATGGTGTTTATTCATAAAGGATGATTTAAGTGACGTTAAAAGCTCAAAACTGTATGGCGAAAGAATCGCTAATCACTAGTTAACTTTAAGCAGCGTTTATGAATAAGGCGGAATAAGTAAAGAAAACCCTGTCCGATCCGTGAAGGTATTATTATAATGCCTACAAAGACGGGCTAAACTTAAAAAAAAAATCCCCCAAAAAATAAATATTATTTCGCAAAATGAGGTAACTTAATACATGTGCGGTAGGAAATACATGCTCGGGCGAAGGGGGTAGGGCACGCGGTACGTGGACGTATCGCTCATTCATGATATATACTACAGTCAAAAATGATGTTGTCACTTTTTAAAATTACCAAATTTTGGGGAAGTAGGAATTAATTCGCGTAAAAAAAAGATTATTTCAAAATTCATTAGTATTTGTTACTATGATGATTATGTAACATTTCATATTTTATTTGGTCATGTGTTTACCTAACCTTTATTATCCTTATGGGTCGAACGGGGTTTTCTTTATATATTGTATGTCCGCGCTGGCAATAAAAAATACCACCGTTGGTAAACAAAACGATTCGTTTTTGTTTATAAAACTGATGAAACAATAATGCAGCCTTATCATAAGATTAAGAAAAGAAGTTTTATCTACAGATTCAAAAAAGGAACGTGACTCATGATGCATTGAATTGTTTATAACCAATGTCATATCTGAATCATTTTCTATACCATTTTTTATTTCTTTATGTTATTTGGTAGAACATTTTATGCAGTTTCGTTCAATAACTAAAACCGCACCTTGTTAAAGCAAACATACCTAATACAGAAGGACCTTCTAAAGCAATATCAGTTCAAATAGTAATCGTAATTGTCGACTAGGTAGACATTGTGGGGGCTCTTTAAAACTTAAGTACATTAGACTTCTGATACAAACCAATATATAAATACATTTACGCATAGCTGTCATCAACAAACTTTTTATCGTCCCACTGCTGGGCACAGGTCTCCTCTCATACAGAGAACGATTGAGCGTAATCACCACGCTTGCTCGATGCGGGTTGGCGATTTCAGACTTATAAAGTCCAGGTTTCCTCAAGATGTTTTCCTTCACCTTCAGTCATCTGTGTCCAAGATTTACTTAGAAAGTACATATAACTTTAGAAAACTTATATTGGTAGTTGCCTGACCTAGAATCGAACCCGCGCACTCATACTTGAGAGGTTGGTGTTTTAACCACTAGGCCACCACGACTTTTGTCGCATAGGTGTAGTTTACAGCATTGGACTCTATTACCATAATGATCATATCGTAAGGAAAATAACTTGTGCATACAGGCATGTCTGCCATGGCTGCGGGTTGATCTAAAGAGATACTGTGGCCTCTGGCGCATGGGTAAGTAAAACACAGTGTGGTTTTAGTCAGTAAACGTTCGGATGCTCTTTCTTTTCGCCCAGAAAGAGAGTGGTCATGCAAAGATTCAAATAAAAAAGGATATCTAGCATTAAACATTTTAAGACTGGTGACATTTGCCATCTCGCGTTGTGGATTACGGTCACTTCCACTTTTGGGACAGGACTAATCTATGTAGGAGGTCCCACAGAGAGTACTCCTGCGTCCCAAAAGTGGGAACATCATACGCTGATAATGCAATCCTAATATTACAATGTCACCGTCCTTAGTATACCTTTGGTGTCATGTCTTAACCCGGCATAAAATTAAATTATGTAGATAATAAATAATAATTATCGGATTCAAAACACAACCACTTTATTATTTTGACTTGAATTGGTTCAACTTTTTGATTTTGAACATGTGTTGCTTAATATCTAATCATAGATAAAGGTACACGACTCATGACTGATAATACTTATAATCTCATTTCATGTTATAAGAATATTCACACTGACAAATAGGCTATCACCGGACAGCGACCGAGATCGTTAACATAGACATAGATGTTCCAATTTCCCATCTTATATTTGAATAATAGAATTATTATTACATACTAATTGTCGCCTAATTGATCGCCTAGCCTTTGCTTGTTCGGTTTGAAGCTGCATTTGCATACACGCATGTATAATTATGAATGCGCTCGTACGTACAACATTATGTACCTATAATGTATGTTTGAATCTTATATTTAACATAACTACACGCATCTCAACCCTGAATGGATAGCCTCAAGTGCATATTGCAGCTATATTTCGCCAGTTTCTAATAGTATAAAGTTCCGTGTAATCGGAAAACAACTTGTTACCATGGGCATTCATTATGGTTTAATTCAGAAATTTCTTACGGAAAAATCTATACGAATACTTTATTCGGCCCAGGATCTAATTTAAGACTACAAGAGAAGCAAAGTAGTCTTTACTTAACGATCTCGCGAATCTTTCAGTAAAAAGTCAGAGCCTTTCAAATTAGTCTTACAAATTGGGGACCCTTTAAGGAATCTTGGTATTATACATAGATGTATATGTATAAAGTCACGAATAACACTTGATGTATCCGTGACAAAATTGGCGCTACTCATGTCATATCTCGACGTCTTATATTGTTAGATAACACGTCTTCGGACAATGAATGTCTTCTTAAATTTATTCAGAAGACATAAATCTGTATTATTTGTGTGCCCTAGATTATTTTTGATAAATACTTACGTGGACTATACTATACTTCTATGGACTTAGAGAAAATTGGCTTTTGTTGTTATAGTGTGAGTTTGGTTGTTTCTTTATTTATGTTGAAGCTTGGCTTAGACCACCTCATTTCTAAAACTTTTTGACCCTTAAGTCAAAATTCCTATACACCCTACACTGGCGCTGCTTTGTTAAGATTACAAACAATCTCAACGAAACAGCGCCGGCGGTAAAGTGTGACTGTCGCAAACCATGCTTCGGCTCCTTTTCTGCCCTGTGTATGCTAAAACATGCAATGAAAGTGACTCCGATATCACCCCTAATATTGCTTAGATTTAGCCAGAAAAAGCAACACAAAGAAATGGAAAAAAGTCCATGTAATCACACAAAAAACACACGCTTATCTTTACAATATTAAAATGAAAAGTCTGCCTTCCGAAGTAGGATGAAGTAGGTAATCCGTGTTTAAAAAAGTTATGACCCATCGTTACAAAACATTGCAAACATATTCAATTTGTCGCCTCCGTAAGCATTTCAAACTTTCCAAGATCATCTCCAAAATTAACTTCCTTAATTGAACCCCCTTCAAAACCATTAAAGTCCAAGAGCTCTTAACCGCAGTATCGATTTACATTCAAGTAACATTTTCCGTTATTCAAACCTCAATCGATACTCTCCCGTTTTATTTATGGTGTACCGACCGATTAGTTCATTTATCTATGCTCTGGAGTGTTTCTCAAAGTGGTGCCCGCGTACCCCCAAAGGTCTGTGTTCATTATATTATGCAGTATATGACTAGATTTACTTTGAGGTGGAATATATTATCCTGGAGACCTTGGTACATTGTATACAGGATTCTGTTAGCTTGTCTCGTGTATGACACCCACAGATCGCTCATTCGTGTATGACCTCACAGTAAAAGACTGGCAACCAACCGACCGTCGATCTTTAAAGCGACATTCGTAAGTATGTAAAAATATCGCGGTGGGATATTTATGCGCTCTGAATTTTCGACGTACTGCTAAGTGTTAAGAGTTCAAATTCCAACAGTGATTTTTTGCAGTTAAAAAGTGTGTGAACGTATGTAAACGTTGTGATGAATTCTTAAAGCTTGGCTCAATACTGAGCGTTCTAAAACTAGTGCGATATAAAATAGGTTTGCCATCCGTGCAACATCGGTTAAGTTTAAGCATCACTGTGCTATTGTTTACCGTAGTGTCTGGTTCCATTATCATATTTTACGTCATCATGCAGTATACTGACCGTGGTTTGGTTTAGGTGCTGGTGGAATTTGTGGGTTTGGTTCTCTTTGTTTGGATTTCAGGAATGCAGTGCTTTCATCTGGAGTAAGATTTTGATGTGTGCTATTAGGTCCTCGGATAGAGTTTAACTGATAATTGATTTTTATGTTGGCTCGGGTTACATGATCTGCTTAATTTGCCATGGCATTTCACCACAATTTTATACATACTTAAATATTTTTCAAAACACAAATTTTCATCACAGGTTCTATATTATTCGAAATTGTCCATTGCTGGACATAAGCCTCCCCCAAGGGTCTCCAGGATGACTGATCCTGCGCCTCGCGTATCCAGCAGTTTCCCGCGACCTTCACCAGTTCGTTGTTGGCTGTTGTCATACAAATATGCAATACCGATTCGATCAAATTATAATATGGAACAGCTATTATATATTTTACTAGCTGCGCTCCTCAGTTTCATTAGCGTATTGGGATAAAATAGTGTCCAATGTGTTATTCTTGCTCATAAACTTTAGTATGGCAAATTTTAGTAGTATTTTGTGATTAACTATATGTGGTCAGTTTAGCAGCAAACGCGATTCTGTTTCGTTATCCTCTATGCAGTCTCTGCACAGTGGACTGTCTTTAACTCCTTTCCCATTTTATTATATTCATAATACAATATATGTTATCTTTATTCTACCTACGAACAGCATTATGAATATGATCTGCAAGCCAACATTGAAAGTCAAACAGCAATAAACTTACAAAGTTACTTAAAATAATATCTGATATTTCATAGTCGTCCATAACTCTATACAGAATAAAATTTCGAATCGAATGCAATTTTTATTTCAGTTTTCTCTTCTCAATGTTGACGTCATTGATTTTCACTGCTGTTTTATTTGAATTTCAATAAAACTGCTCTTCTGTGTCGTTTGTTTTAATAAAAAATATCGAATAGTTCTTCATTTTGATTAGAAACTACACGTTCTTAAATCAGGAGTTTTTACTCTATTTAGGCGCAGAGGTTAGTTGTCTATAAGAAATAAAAGTCTTTAGAGTTTTCAAGTAGTATATTCTTCGCCAATAATCCAACTATGAATAAAACAAACAGAAAAGTAACATCATGATGAAAAACTCAGCATAATTTCAAAAGTCACCATATATGCGGAAATGGAAGCCATGGTTAGGTTAGGTACATAATAAGACCCCAATCTAGGGAGAGGATCCTTCTCTGTAAGAGAGGAGACCTGTGCCCAGCAGTGGGATGATAAAAAGATTGATAATGATGATGATAATGAATCTAGGGAGAAAAGGCGGAGCACGCGAGGGATTAGGAATTTCAAGGCCCTTGCGCTTCTAGCCGCCGCATGAGACGCCGTGGTCGGGAGATAACATCGAACTCCAGGCCACCGCAGACTTGCGGGCGGCGAGTAGTGGATATTCGCCATCGACTGAGGAACAGGCCCGAGTCAATGGCGCGTTGTGTGTCACGCACACCTCATAGAGATGTCACCAAATCGTGACGTGGTCCACGAAGAACGATGCCTCCCAGGACTGCGGGATGTTCGATAGAGATACCGTAGCTCTGGTGCACAGGCAAGTGAAGAAACACGGGTGCGTTTTAGTCAGTAAAAGTCTGGCACGCCTTTCCGCTGTGCCCTGAATGGAAGAGGTAATTTCGATGGTCCCACAGAATAAACGCGCTTTAAAAAAAAGTAATAAGTCCCGATTTTAGCCTTTAAGTACGGAATTCAAATAAACAATATTCCAATTACAAATTTGAATACTCTTACTCAAAGGAGGCTATTTAACCTAAGGCGTGTTAACCAACCTTCGAATATAACCATCCTTAATATTAATGAAAATTAAACACATGGTAAAGATTTTCAATCATTGATTGATTTATATTCATTCCAGGATATTAAAAATATTTGCTTCGAATCCCGATTCAATTTCCGACAGAGTTTTTAGGATTGAATTTTCATAACGCATGAACATCGCGCCTCTTTTGCCTGAAAGTAGGCAGTGTTCATACGCACATTTCACCTTTTATGTATACTTATAAATACCATTAGCTGTGTGGTACCCGGCAGAGTAGAATAGGCCATCCTCACTCTTACTGAAATGTCGTAGAAAGTGACTAAGGTAAAATCCGTGCAAAGTCACCAGTACACAGAGAAGGAAAACTCTGCAACTTATATCAAAACTCTCGCCAACCCATCTGTCGAGTGTGGTGAGTATGGTATTTAACCCTTATTTTATTGATGGAGGTCTATGCCCTTGCAATGGGGACGTAAATGGGCTGATGAAGAAGAAGAAGATAAGTACCATGTGATAGAGAGTGGGCCAATAATTATTACCTAAATCGGGTATAATTTCAGACCTAAGAAATTACTACTGGAAAAAATCTTATCATTGTTCGGTCTGTTTAATAAAACAATAATTAAACAGGATGGGCTAATAATTATGATCTAAATCGGTTACAATTTTAGACCTAAGAAATTACTGATGGAAAATAACCCTAGCATTGTACGGTCTGTTTAATAAAACAACAATTAATCAGGGTGGGCTAATAATTATTACCTAAATCGGGTACAATTTTAAACTTAATAAATTACTAATGGAAAAAATCATATCATTGTTCGGTCTGTTTAATAAAACAACAATTAAACAACCCAACGGTTTAAGTAATTATTAAGGTTGCGTACAGATGTACGGAACCTTAATATCTAATTAAACCGTTGTCCATCCGTACCCTTCTTCACAGGAACGCGTGGAGGTATCAATTTGAAATTTATATCAAAAAATCTACTGTCCCTTGGAGCTGTGAAAACATTAACCTTCTAAGCCAATGCAATCAAAGGATACAGCCATTTATGCCACAAATTTCCGCAAATTTTCGACACTCTCAAGGGAATCAAAACCTATTCTGAAGTATACCAAAAGTATACCTGAAGTATACCAAATATCAAAATTTTGAGACTATTCTGTACCTACAGATTAATTACAAATTGCAAAAACCGTATTTTTTTTTTTTTGTTATAAATTGTTTTAATACAGGTTTGTACTGAATTTTCGATGCATAAGTCCGACTCGCATTTAGCCGGGTTGATAGCTTTTATATAGAAAGTATGTTTTCATGTCATGACTCGTGCCATGTCTCCTATGTCTTCTAGTTTTTTAAAGTTTTTGAAACTTAAAAAAATCCCAATAATTAACCGAAAAAGAATTGTTTTTATGTCGAAAATACTCAAAAATACGGAAAAATCTATAACACCAAAACTATGAAAAATCGCGGAATCACATTGGGTACCCAAGGGTACTCTATCTCTGGATTTCTGTTTGACACTAGTTTTGGGGACAACCTTTAAATGTATAACATAGCAATAAATAGGCCCCCAGAGAACTCCCTTTCTCAGCCATTTTGATTGCGATCACTAGACCAACGCCGTAGACAAAATCTGCATATTTTTTACATTCGCATGTCGTATCAATGGGTGTAACTTTGACACACAGTACCAACATAATCGTTAAATATAATGGTACCAACGTGAGGGGAATAAGTAGGTACTGAAGTCAATTAACGTCCTATCCTATCGGTGGCTGCTGAGAATTAAATACCTCATAAAATATTACTTATATGGTTTCCCTTCCAAAAGTATTTTCGTCTCAATTTCTTTTTCGTCTTTGTTTGTGATTTGGTGAGGTTTTAATGCCTCCTTTATGCGTATGGGATTATTTATTTGAAAGAAATTATGGCAGAATAGAAAGTATTTTTTTAGAATAATATCTATGGAATATTTATAATCTTGTTTTTTCATACCTATTTTTGTTATACTGCCCTTTTCTCAATATATCCTTTTTTTATAAATTATAAACTAGTGCTTGACGACAATTATGCCAGATGGTAAGCAGTGATGAAATCGTTGATGAAAAAGCATGCTAATTTATTAAGAGCCTATTCACTCTGGCCTTGAAGACACTTAAGTTGTAGTCCGACGGAAACACTGCCTCTGGCAAAATGGTTCCAGTCCCTCCATGTATGCAGTATTAAAGAGGAAGCGAAATGCTTCGTCCGGATCGTAGTGGTGTTAACAACGTAAAGGTGAAAAATCGTAGTACGACAGGTAGTCCGATGGTGGGACGGAGATGTGTGAATTAAATCATGCAATTCCCTTGCACACTCACCAAAATGCATCCTATAGAACACCGAAAGCCTGTGCTCCAGGCTTCACATTTATTCTTCCTCGATCATACCAGCCGTGTTCTCAGTATTGTTAAGCCATAAGAATTACAAACGAATGAATAATTAAGATTCTAGTAAGACTGAAACCAACCTCTTGCAGAATATTCTCCAAAAATATCACAATATTTATTGACTACTTACCTACAAAAGCGAAAATCTATGACTTTCACTCCAGTTGAACGTTACCTTACTGAATATTAGATAAGCGAAATTCGTGATTTTTCGCCGACTTTGTACCCCTTGACGTTAGCCTGTAAATTTTTATTAAGCCCAATTACTGTTGGAGGTTACCACCGAGGATTGCCGACAGGATATCAAGTTAAGTGCGCAATTGGACAGATTTTAACACATTTGAATAAACTTTGGAATTTCAAGCTTCCTCAAGTTTCAAAGTTTAATATTAAATAGTAACGCCATGTTATGACGTTTGGTACACTTTTGTTTTCCAATATCTTAACGCCTGCTTTTATGTATCAGAATCTGCTTATAACGCTCCATCCAAGTAGCTACTGCAGACCCAGTTACCCTAGTCTGCTATTTCTTTTATATTTGTCATTCCAATACGATTCCTTTGTCATTGTGATAAAAGTCCGTAATCTGATAAATTCATAATAACCGGTCACTAATAGGTCAGTTGTTTCATAATGATTCCTGTTTCCGTTAGTAGAAATGATTTTCTAAAAACTACTACTCAATTTAAACATTTATTTATATGGAATTGTGTATCTCTGATTGACCGCTAGTAAGCCATAATAACGCCATTTTGTTAGTAGATTACGAAACTTGTCTAAATCGTTCATTACAAGATTATTGATTGACTAATCTGATACTATTGTAGTAGCAGATTAGGGCCGAAGGGCGGTTTATAAATGACACATTTCTTAGAATTTTGGGTTACAGGAAATGCTGGTTTAATGACAATTTTTTCCTTCGTCGTTTTGAGAGCAATGTCAATAATGATGTGTATTTGGCTACAAAAATACCACCTGCACCTGCTTGAGTTAAAACCAAAATAGAAGTATTATAAGTAGTGAAAATACGACCACCAAAATAGAAGTATTGCGTGTGATTTTGAATCTCATAAAACATCTAATAATGCTACTAGAGACTCGTAGTTTGGAATGTAATTCCGTTCCATCCAATAATTCCTTGAACCGCAAATTATAGACTTCAGAAATATTTATCTACTCTAAAAGTCAAGTCGGGATTACATTAACTCAACCAAGAATTTACCACCAAAAACTGGAGTAGAAAGGGAGCCGAAAAACAAGAAATTTGCCTTTATACCCAACTAGCATGAATATGCTAATAGACTGCTGAATATTAATTGATGATTGGTATAATTTATTACTTAAGATACTTATATAAGTGATCAAAGTCTTAAGGAATTAAGCGATAAGAAGAAAATAGAAATAACTTTCATAGGTTCTGTTCATTTTCTTCTTCGTTTCGCCATTGATACAACGGTCGTGGTCACTATGACTGGATTCGAGACGTTGCTGTAGCTTGCCGCACGATCTCTCTCCATATATCCCTGTTGGACGACAGCCTGGAGTATTTGTTAACAGTTCCCCTCACTCTTCCTTCCACGCAGTCTGTTCCCTTCTACTCTGCCTTGGACGACCAAACGTTATTTGAGGTTTTTATTGCGCCTTGAAACGTGACCGAAAAATCCGAGTATACGTGACTGTACTAATTTTGAAAGACGCTGATTGATGCCGAGTACTTAGAGTATAGAAACGTTCGTTCTAAACTCGGCCCATGATAGAATGCTTGGGGAGCATTCTTCTCCAATACTGGATCTGTTAGGTAGAGCTTTATTCGTTTGGTATAACTACGGTAAACACTAGTACAAATCAATCATATTTTAAAACGAAATACGGTCAATGTCAGGTGTCTTGTGGTTAAATAATAACAACTGCACAAGTTGATCGATCTTGTTAAGCTACGCTTGCCGCGGTTAGTTTGTGGATGGGTGACAATTTTGAGATAACAAGACTCCAGCAGCCATTCATAGACCTTTGTAAGACGTTGTGGGTCATTAGAACTCCGAAAATTAGACCACCAGTGTTTAAATTGTAGTCTCACGGAAACACCGCCGCTGGCAAATTGTTCCAGTCCCTCGATGTACGCGGTATAAAGGAGGAGGCGAAACGATTCGTCCGGATCGTAGTGGTGTTAACAACGTAAGGGTGGAAACTCACCGTACGACGGGTCGTCCGATGGTGTAACGGAGATGGGGAATTAAATCATGCAATTCCCTCACACACTTCCCAAAATGGATCCTATAGAACACCGAAAGGCTGGCTACTCTACGCCTGTAATCTAGGCTTTGGAGACCGTCTTGAGTTAAATCAATGTTACCAATCAGCCTCTTCGCCCGCTTCTCCACCGAATCCAAAGTGGCCAGGTGACACTTAGCAGCACCAGCCCAAATGTGGCTGCAGTACTCCACATAAAAACGGACCTGTGCTTTATACATCATTGTGAAGTACCGTCGGACCTTTGCAATAATGCCAAGTTTCCTGGCAGCCACCTTAGCCTTGGACTCAATGAACCGCCCAAAGTTTAGGTTCGAGGAAATCTCAACTCCCAAAAGCTCAAGGCGGTCGGTACACTCCAAGGATATATTTCGAAAAGTAGGAGCCAAGGTGAACGGGCTCCTTTTGGTGGTGAAAAGAAACGCCTATGTTTTGTTCGTTCTCCATCCCTTAATGCTGATTGGATGCTTTATGTTTATTGTTACACGATTGATTCGTTATTTTCGAATTTGTCCGCTCAACAAATAAAATAACACGAAGACTGACAAAATTCAAGTTATTGAACTGTCAAATTTTAAGTTTTTGAACTGTCAAAATTCAAGTTGTTGGAACTGACAAAATCAAGTCTACTGGTCGCGAATAATATTTTAATCGACACACAACCTTACTGTGACCTACAAATTGCAAAAAAGAAATGAAGTTTTGGATTTCGTGGGCGACATTAGTCAATTCCTTAATGGCTTTACTTTTGCGCAGTAAGCGTCGTCGTCGTGACTATTCGGCTTAAGAGATAAAATGAGAATCAGTTAATCGTAAAAAGTTACTATTAGGTTGTCTGACTTACGTATTTAGGTCGATTTTGGCTGGATGGAAAAAACATTTATGCAACTGGTATTATAACTTTGGGGTGGAAGTTGGAAAAGTTAGGTCTTGGCCAAGTACGTTAATATCGCTGAATCTTCATGAATCCGTAATCTCATGATATTATCCCGAAGTTCTCTGATAAATAAATATTTATTCAAGAGCACAATCATTCTTATAGAAGCGCGATAAGAATAGTCGATGTTTTTTGTGTAAGAAAGAGAATTGTTGCTATATCTTAAGATTCTTGAGTAACTGAACGAGAATTCATGGGTTCTAACAGCAAAAAATATTAAGGTCCGGGCGATCAATAGGCCAAACTAACAATACGACCTAGCGAGTCCCACTTGTACAGTATGTTAAGAAAACCCTGTCCGACCCATAAGGATAATAAAGGTTAGGTAAACACATGACCATATATAATATAAAATTTTACGTAATCATCATAGTACCAATACAAATGAATTTTGAAATAATCTTTTTTTCCCGCGAATTAATTCCAATTTCCCCGAAATTTGGTAATTTTTAAAAAAGTGACAACACCGGTGTTATTATGAGCGAATAGCGATGCGACCACGTGCCGCGTGCCCTGCCGCCCGCCCCCCGCGGAAGGGTGCTTAGCACACATTTATTAAGTTACCTCTTTTTCCGAAATAATATTTATTTTTTTAGGGGGTCGGACTGGATTTTCTTAACATACTGTATAGCGGGATGCGGCTCTTTTGGTAAAGCTTTGTCCTCGGCAGCTCACTGCTGGACAGAGACGTAGAAAGAGAGTCATAAAAAATGAATTTATAAAACACCGTTTTTAGTGTTCGGTAGCCAAATGGCAAAAAACGGAACCTTTATAGATTCGTCATGTCTGTCTGTCCGTCTGTCCGTCCGTATGTCACAGCCATTTTTTTCCGAAACTATAAGAGCTATACTGTTAAAATTTGGTCGGTAGATGTATTCTATGAACCGCAAAATTTTGATGCAAAAATAAAAAAAATATAATAAATATTGGGGGCTCCACCCAACTTAGAACTGAAACTCAAAAATTTTTTTTTCATCAAATACATACGTGTGGGGTATCTATGGATAGGTCTTCAAAAATGATATTGAGGTTTTTAAAATATGTTTTTTCTAAACCGAATAGTTTGCGTGACAAACGTTTCCAAAGTGGACAAAAGTTGCCCCACCCCCTTCTAACTTCTAAAATAAGAAAATGAAAAATCAAAAAAAAAAACATATGATGTACATTACTAAAAAACTGTTTTGAATGAGATCTAGTAAGTAGTTTTATTATAATACCTCGTAAATCGTAAACCGCTTATTACCGCGTAATCTTTCATACAAATAACTTAAATCCTTTAATTTCATAAATCAATGGTACGGAACCCTTTGTGCGTGAACCCGACACGCAATTGGCCGGTTTTTTTTAACAAATCAGATTTGCAATTCAAATAATTTCTATATTATAACTAGAAGAAGCTAGCTTATAGATAAAAGCTTGCAATTTTTTCCGCATGAAATTTTGGCCCCCGCCCCACGCCCGCCCGAGGTATTTGCCTCGTTTTCTCTTAACATTCTTTCCGTTATTTTTCTTTTTTCTCAATTCCTACGAGTCATACTAAAATGTTAAAAATCTTATCGCCTTTTTAAAGAGTGGGCTAATATTAATTGCAAAAATATTTTTTCAAATCCGACCGGTAGGGTAATTACGTTCATTCATTGCGTTCTTTGCGTTGTTGAACAGACACACTTTTCGAACACATGGAGCAATGGATTAGCAATATTCTTCGAAATTCTTCCAACTGATGATACTATTATGTTACGTAATTAGGGAGCTGGACTTCCTGTTATTACCGCGTTTAAACAAATGAACCCTTTAGCTTTATTACCATTATTAGTATGGATAAAGATGGACAGAATATCCATTATAGAGAAATGTGGGATGTTTATTTATAGAACAGTGCTCAGTTTTTTCATCACCATTATCATCTCAGCCACATGAAGTCCACTGCTGGACATAGGCCTCCCCCAAGGATTTCCAAAAATAACGGTTGGACGCGGCCTGCATCCAGCGCTTCCCTGCGATTTTGTTCAGATCATCCGACTACCTACTCGGTTTGTTAGAATAATTGATTTTATAGAGGTATGAGGGATAGGGTGGAAGGGTCACTCATCCTACATACATAGGAAAGGGAGGAACCTCCGACCAGATGGGTGTTGTGTCTGGCGGGCCATTTTATTGCCAGATGGATGATGTCGGAAAGTGTAATGTGTGCTAGTTGCGCGGCAACAGAAACTCTTCGAGTTTGCACTGTGAGATGCACGATTTGCGTGACGTCAGTATGACGCATTGTTCGCACGTGGTGTTGTAGATACCGCAACAATTTGATAGCAGTTCCAATTTATAGACCATCAATTTATTTCGGTTGGCCATTGGGAATAAATATAGCTTGAAAGTTAGCAGTATGTGAATGGAACATTTTATTTTTTATATTTATTGAATTTTGGTATTTTTAGTTATGTCCAATTAGTATTGCCTATAACAGGCATGTTATATGTGTAACAAATATCTTGCCATGGCGCCTCCACCGGGCCGAAACAAGCGAGGTAAACCAAAGAAGCGCTGGCTTGACGTTGTAAAGAGATGACATGAACGCCAACAATCTCACATCATGGGATGCCTGAGATCGTGCGAAATGGAGGCTTATACGTAGGAAAGCGGACCCCGGGCTCCAATGCGAAAGCCGCGGATGCAACCGGGATTATACGCTGAAATGATTTTGAGTACGGCCTATAACAAAACATAGCTCTATAGATCCATACGTATATGTAACTATCTTAGGCACCAACTCAGCACTGCTTTGATCCAGTTTGAATAGTAAGCATTTTAACCTTTTTCTTTCTTTTTCTTTCTTTCTAAAACTACAACACGGATTTGAATGAAATTTGGCACAGATACAAATAGCGTACTCAGGGCGCTCACACCAGGGTAGCTTCTATTGATGTACAAAGCACAGGTCCGTTCGTGTGGGGAGTACTGCAGCCACATTTGGGTTGGTGCTACTAAGTGTCACCTGGCCACTTTGGATTCAGTGGAGAGGCGGGCGAAGAGGCTCATTGGTGACCCTGACTTAACTCGAGACGGTTTCCAAAGTCTAGAGTACAGGCGTAGAGTAGACAGCCTTTCGGTGTTCTATAGGATGCAATTTGGGGAGTGTGCGAGGGAATTGCATGATTTAATTCCGCCATCTCCGTTTCACCACCGGACGACCCGTCGTACGGCGAGTTTCCAGCCTTACGTTGTTGACACCACTACGATCCGGACGAAGCATTTAGCTTCTTCTTTTATACCGCGTACATCGAGGGACTGGAACAATTTGCCAGCGGCGGTGTTTCCGACGGACTACAAATTGAGTGTCTTCAAGGCTAGAGTGAATAGGCTCTTAATATACTATTGCGCTTTACCATCAACGACTGCGTCACTGCTTACTATCAGGCGGGGTTGCGGTCAAGCGCTAGTTTATAATTTTATTGAAAAGAAAAAGATCTCGAAATCCCTAAACATATTCAGGCAGCCTCGACAGGACGTCTATTTGGGCGCAGATCTTGACAGGTCACGGCGGCTTCGCCGCGTACCTACATAGATTTAAATTGAAAGGTAGCCCGGCCTTTATTTTTGACACACAGGCAACTGAGACTATCCAGCACCTTTTGTTCGAGTGTCCGAGGCATAACCGCGACAGATACGACCTGGAAGTAAGTACAGGCAGAATACTGACTGAAATAACTATTGCCGACCTTATGGCGGACAAACACTCCAGGCCGTGTCTGGACCGGTTTTGCCTCAAGGTTGCTAAAATAGCTATTAAAAGGAACAGAACAAGGGGCAGTGCAACCGGCACCCCGTCGGCAAGATGAACTGGAGTTAGTAATATTGTATTGTAAATAAATAAATGTATAATTAGTTATAATGTAAGAAATGTTTCAAAATGTAACAAAAAAAAAAAATAAAGAAAGACAATAACAAGACAAAACATATTCAGGCAAAACACAATGGCGTTGTTAGTTTATCTACAGCCCCTTGGTATAAAGGTTTGGGTAGAGAGATAGATAATCAGCTTTTTATGTTCCCAATATTAGGACGCAGGAATCTATTACGCTGGCCTAGAGCAATTTGGTAGATGTAACATGTCTTCGAAGTTTTGGCTCTAGGATATGCCGGTTTCCTCAGGATGTTTTCCTTCACCGTTTATGAGAGCAGTGGTGATGAAATAATATACACAAAGTAAAGCGCTTGATGGGGTCCGAACGTACGACCTACAAATTGTAAGACGCGGCTGATAGCACTGGGACACCACTGCTCCAGGCTTCGGTAACTATCAACTAATTCCGAACACATAAAACATTCGTAGTTACTAGCCCATAAAATATTATACAGGGTGTATCTGACACCGTAACGCTAATTTCGCGAGAAGGCTACGCCGCATGCCACTAATAAAATTATGATAGTCATTTATATCGTTAATGAGCGGTTACAGAAATAACAGTGTTTAAAAATATGTGTCGGCTCGGCCTTTGAACGTTGCAAGCGTGCCGCCGCGCATGTTTGTGGGTATGACGTTGATCCCTGATGTGAACTCTATTAAATCAACTGATAGGATAGTTTTTCGAGTGTTGTTCACATTGCGCTTTTTTGGGTAATTAGCGAATTAATTATTTTTTACTTTAGAATCTTATTGGGTTATAAAAGTATAGCAATTATGGACGGTTTAAAGTGAAAAAAAAACTGCGTATTATTTTTTTTTAATCGGGAAAAATCCGACGAAAAATTCCACCTGTGGGGGGTTCAGAATCATGTACTGGATCCATGGTACTCGTTTGTGCGTCGATGTCAGAGACACCCTTTATATCTATGTACATTATTGATGACAGCATTTACGGACTGTTCTCCACTATGTTCTCCTCTCATACAGACTTAAAGTCCAGGTTTCCTCAAGGTGTTTTCCTTCACCTTGTAATCAGTCATTGGTGTCTTAAGATATACTTAGAAATGTTACATTGGTACTTGCCTAACCTGGAATCAAACCCGCACACTCATACTTGAGAGGCTGGTGTTTTAACCACTAGGCTACCATGACTACAATATACATTATGATTTGCTAATACAGTTAATATAATAATGTACATATAGTACAGTTTTTACATTATGGAACACTTACTACGCTTTGACCCCGGATGTGTTTTTGTATGAACGTTGCGTTTACCTAGAGTGAACTACCTAAGCTATACATACATACATAACCAGTATAAAACGACTTTTGGTTTTACGGAAATCTTACACAATACAAGTTCAGCTTAAATTGGAAATTATAGTCGTTTGTACAATACTTTTTATTAGTATTAATAAAATGGATATTTTAATTAATAAATGACAAACTGGTTTAATTATTATTTCAGATGTGCTGTGTTATGTTTAGCGGTCGATCTAGCAGAGAGACTGCACATTGCATAACTACTATAAAATCCTTATAACTTCGAAATAGGCAAATGGTACCCAAGGTTTTCCGAAATCGGAAAAAATGTTCAATAATTACACAAAATTTATTATATTTAAAGTCCAGTATGAATCTGTGTTTGAAAACACACACAGGTCCTCAATAATATAAAAAGTTTTGAGTTTGACATGTGTTATACATCCATCAATAATATTAGTACCTAATTGTCACTATCACTAGTATGTAGGTCAGTCAATCGTTATGTAAAGGTCAAATTGATTTTCCTTTTAAAAGAGGAAACGGTTCTTCAAGACGTTTTCAATAATGGTATCATTAAGCGAGCAGTCCACTGTCAACAACACAATAATTCATAACCATAACGGTCACCATCTTATGATAATTTAGATGCTCATTCTTCTTCTTCGTAATTTGTACAGTGCCTTCTACATTATATAGCTAGAATAGGCTATTTGACAGATTTATGATTTCTATCTTGAATTACTTGGTTGCGGTTAAGAAGTTCACCGAAAGTATTTTTTTTTTAATTTTAAATACGTATTTCATAAGAAACATGCAAATAAAAATTCGAAATTCAAATAAGTCGCCTAAACGGCTTATTCAGCAATATGGCGTCGCGCCTTGTAAGTGACCTCACAAGTATATAAGCAATTTTCGGTTCCGCAGTGGTGTTTGTATTTATATGTTATTTGTTGTTGTTTATCTAATAAAATGGTTTACCCGATACAGCACACCAGTGCTGTATCGGGTTGTACAAATAAATCGATAAAACACCTGAGAATTTGTGCCGTTTGTGCTGTGCAATTTGTGCCGAACATTAGCAGCAGATAAAATCTTAATATCATTCCACCAGAGCCTAAATATACCACAAACTACGTAATCGCTTAAAAATAACTTGAACTCAGCCATTTTAAAACGAACGAGCTATCTTATTTGAGTTCACTGATTCTGTTTGATCGTTGTGTATGTAATAAAAAACCAGAAACTACCCACAGTATTGTATGTTATCGTCACGAAAAGATCGCTTTTAGCTATAAGACCGCCCATATTGTGACATCCTGTGTAAAATTTCTATGTTTATATGTGTAATTTATATGGTATATATAATAAACAGTATTCTATTCTGATTAGAACACAATCATAGTAATTCCAAATACAAAATCTTTATTAAAAAAACAAGAAGTCAACATTTTCTTAAATAAATCTTATCAATATAAAAAGTCAGACATTATTTCGGTTGACTTCATTCACAAAATTTTCTTCTTCTGTATGTTTTAAACTTACCTGGCTATTGCTCTGCCAAGGCTCATTTCGATAATTCTGTTCAATTGCACATAGATTATGTATCGTCACCCGCAGTAAACAGCTACCTACCTCTTTCCAATCTAAATATAAATCTATAATTTTCGTCGGTGACCGTACTTACGTCGAATTAACCTAAGTATAATTAAGTATGTATTGCAATCAGTATTCAATTTGCCAAATGATCAGTGTTGTTAAGCATTTGCTACCTTTTTTATTTCTGAGTATACCATAATTCCCTATGGGCCCGCGTGGAGAATAACGGCCCACTCTCCCTTACAGAGGAAAGGCCTGTGTGGCCCTGCAATGGTGAACATTGTAGGCTAATTATGCTAAATGTTGGGGAAAAATTATCTTAATTGTCCCATACAAAACTTCATTATCTAGTAGAGCCAAATGCCAATTCTCTCGGTGGTAGGCCATAACATCGGCCGCCGGCAGATGTTACCACTCACCAGACAAAGCCTAGCCGCCAAGCGATTTATAATGTCAGGTGAAGCCGTTCGGAGGACGGGTCTGAGCAGTTGTGTTGCGATGTGTACTGGGTACGATGCGCCAAATGTTGTTGTGTTGGGAGGTTTGGTTGTGGAGGGTCTTCAGATCAAGCTCCCTTTGGTGCAGCATCGTTGGTCGTGTTGTTGGGTTTAACATTGCATCACCTCGCTCAACTGCCGTCTTCCTTCCTATTCGCTTAGTTTTTCTGAGTGAATAGGCTTTTAATAAACTAGCGCGCTTTACCATCAACGATCGCATCACTGCTTACCACCAGGCGGGATTGCGGTCAAGCGCTAGTTTATTATTATTAAAAAAAATGTATGGGACGGCTGACTATTTAGCCATTCGACTATAAAACAAAAAAAAAAAATGTTTTTTTTTACACAAAGCACAGTATTACTTTTCTTACCTATTATGTTACTTTAGGGGTTGATTGAAGATTTTCTAAAATAGCGTGTTAAATGGTTTAACTGAAACGCTACAGCAGAGTTACGAAAAGTTACAGAAATTCGTCCGATTTTTAATTGCAAATGGCAATCTGGCCGAAAAACTATGTCAATAATATTTCATGTATGTGTGTACATATGTATATTCAATTTTGAATTAGTCCCTTCTGATTCACCGACAAGAAAAAGTAGACTGCAAAATTCAGCCAGAATGCCCCAATTAAACTAAAAATATTTTATCGATAAAAATGACTGAAATGCAGTCGTTCCATATAGTTAATATACCTACTGGTATTCAGTTCTATCCGGCTAGACTGCTTATAATTACAATGTATCACTATATTTTTGTAACCGTTTATAATGTTATACGAAAAACTTAAATGTGGAATTGTATTTATTTTTTATTATAATATTGATTACATTTGGGTCTGACATTTTAAATAGAAATAATAATTATGCATGATTTTAAAACATATTTTTAGAGGTTAAAATTTTGTTCTCATGAGCCAGATGAACACCATATTTTGTACGCTTCCTGGCATAACACAGCGCCCTGTTCTATATGTATACGATTTGTACCTATATACGTGTCTTAAGAAATAAAATTATTTGATTTCTTTTGATTTAATTTGAGTGAAATTTGATTCAGAACCATTAGTCTCACCCAACTAATGGTTGTAAACCAACTTCGTACGTTCGGAACATATTTGCAAGTGTACAGATTATTGTTTTATTTTACAGTTTGTTTCTCTGTATTTTTGTAAATGTTTTAATACTGTTCATTGAAGCAATGTTAGAACAAACCTGTCTTGTTATTAGAGCAATTGAATAACCTATTTCTTCAACAATTTCAGATCAGCATGGATACATTCTTCTCAAGCCCATCTGTAACCAACGTTTTACTTCAGTCAAGAACATAACTGTACGTATTCCTTTATTATTCATATTTTGCAAAGAAATAGTTGTTTAAAATATATTTTTTGACTCCTATTTTATACACAATATAACGTTCATTGCCAGTGCGAATGCTATTTAATATTGTTTCTCAGTATCTTCACTTTTCCAAAACTAATGTAAGACTTTTTATATACTTAAAACTCCGTGATAAAGATACCTAGTTCTTCATTCACACAAAGAATAATACGTCAGAAAGTTTTTAATACAATAATAATATTCATTATGTGCTAGCTTGGTACTAACTAATCTGACAGACGCTGTCCTGTCATTTTGAGTTCATTCTAAACTCTCATAGAAAAATGACATTCAGTTCTGAATCCCTAATTGGAACATTTTCGGAGGAAATTTTCATTTTCTCCTGTCCATAAAACTAAATTTGGAATTTTATGAACATTTCAAATAAAAAAAAAACAAATCGTTCTAGCAATTATCAAGTGATGTGTTTGCCAACGAATAGAATTTCATTTTTATTTCTTTATAAAGACTAGAAAGGACATACAGCGGATTCGAGAACGCTTCATCTGTTATCTCGTTGGGGTCAAGTTTTATTAATAATGTACATTTTTTTTTTTGCTTTTAAACATGTACCTTTATTATAAACTATGCTAAAAGAGTAAACCAGTATAGATCACCGCAAGTTTAATAAGTGTATTTTATTTGACGGTTTATAAGTCAATTCGAACGATATTATTCGCCCGAAACGGGCGAATCACAATCTATTTTCCTAAAGCGACATGCACAGATGTGCTTAATAATAGTATGTGAGTCACCTTAAAAGAAATTCATATGTAACGACTTCCCTGTTTTGAATTGCATTCAATAAAGTATAGAAAAGGTATACCTACTTGCACACAGACCAGATAAGAGATAAATATTATAAAACGTGTGTTTTTTTTTTCTTATCTTCATTGCATTGAATAAAAATTCAGGCGAGTCGAATAAAAATAACATTTTTAGTGAAAGTTTGCCCATTTATGGCGGGGCAAATTGTACGAATGGATTATATTACAGGTGAAATTACGAGTTCATTTTATGATAAAATAATATAAGCTGCAAGTAATAAAATTATGAACAGACTATTAAAAATGTACTGCATTGACCATGCAGTGCATTTTGCATTATAAAGTACTTTAGTAACAGAAAATATGTATTTATATAAATCGTATACCTACCATAATATCTACGAGGACAAAATATTAACACAAAAAATAGTAGTCCTTCTGGATATGAGCCGAGAAATTTGTTTATTTATACAATCTCTGAAATACAGTTATGAAAAAAATATTTCTGTGTATTATAGCCCAGTTCTTTAGGGAGATTTATAGAAACGTCCTATAAACCTCCCTAAAGACACCCTGCGGGGTACAAAGTCACAATATCTTCGAGAAAGCTACTATTGTAGTTTTGTCAACATTTCTAGCGTGTATTTCTGTGTTCTGTTCCATTATTGCTCGACATAAAGTTTGAATCGAATAGAAATGTAAATAACATCCCAATATTAACGTTGCATGTCAAGGTCTGTATATTAAGTCTACAAGGCAAATATAATTTAGACAGTAATTATACCTGCCTACAGACTAATATTTACTTCCTACCTGTCCACTAAGCAAACTTCTTATTTTGGTACACGCAACCGCAAAAAGATGTACCTGTAGGCGACCACAGCTCATAAAATTACTACAATTGGACAGATTTCTTTATTAGATTTTCAATTTTATCTCTAGAGCATTAAAGCTCAAGGTTAGTTGGGAATATTTGACAATTTTGGGTAGCTTGACCTGCTGTAGTTCGTACATCGTCAAGAATTCAATGGATTATTTATTTTAATCTCCATTTTATGACATCATAGATACCAAGTGTTGTATCATACATCACTACTCTGTAGTCGAGTAACTAATACCATCTCTATGTATTAGTGTCTATGAATATAGTCTATAGTCTTGTCATTGTAACTTAGGATCTGACCTGGAAGATGTCGATTATAATGTAATAATTATACAAGTGTAATAAACCAGTCTAATTATCTAAAGTCTTTAATATTTACCAACGCAAGAATCATACATGGTGTCAGAAGTGGAAAAACACATACATGGTGTCAGAAGAGTGAAAAAACCCAATACGAAGAAAGAAAATTCAAAAAATGCAAAAGTCGGATGGCGTCGGTGGCAGCCATGACACCGGTACTACAATGAACAATGGCTTGAAGGCGCTTAGAATATCGTCAGATGCAACAAACAACAATTGCGAAACCTGGAAGCGCTGGTGGCAACAGTTCGAGTTATACTTGTTGGCAACGGGTTTAGACAAGTCCGGTGAGAAACGCAAGATCGCCATTTTATTACATCACATTGGTGAAAAATGCTTAAATATTTTCAACACATTCAACATAAATATTGGAGAAAGCACATTACATGACGTCAAAGCCAAATTCGACGAATTTTTTCAACCCAGAAAAAATATTACCATGTATCGTTACATATTTTTTACCACACGTCAGCAGAAATCGGAAAGCATCGAGGATTTCTTAACCGATCTCGAAAATAAGAGCCAAGATTGCGAATTTGGAACGCTCAGAGAATCTCTTATCAGAGATATTTTTATCGCAAACTTGAGTTTGGACTTAGCACATGTACGTCAGAGACTGCTGCAGGAACCTGATCTGACATATCAGAGGATGCGAGAGCTAGCTAGGACACTCATCGTCGCACAGCAGGATGCAGACCAAATTGTCAAGAGGTCCACTAGTGAAGAGTCTGAGAAAGTCATGCATCTGCGTCGGAGGAGCCGTGGTCGAGTGGAGCGTCAGCGACGGCGAGCTTCACCAGTCAGTCAGCAGGGATCCAGCGCAGGGAGGTCAAAGTCAAGTCCCAGTCCTGAGAAGCGCTCGAGGACGTGTAGCCGCTGTGGACAACACCACCGCTACAAATGTCCAGCGCAGGGAGCTAAATGCAGGTTATGTAACTCTTATGGTCATTTTGCAAAATTTTGTTACTCAAATAATAAAAAAGTCAGTCATTTAGAGTCTTTTAGTTCAACTGGTAGTCAAGATAATTTTGTTGGAATTTTAAATTGTCATAACTTCAGTCATAGTCATAAGTCTAGTCAATATAATTGTCATTTAAAGTCACAAAGTCATCACAATCAAAATCATTACAGACATAGCAGGTTGTCATACACACAGTCACAGTCACATCCCAAGTTACAATCAACGGTCAGGTCGCACATAGGCCAGTCGCAGTCAAAGTCTAAGAGATCTCATGAAGACTCATCTTGTCATAAAAAATATCCTGTGTCATATTTCTGTGATGAAAGTGATGATAATGTCATATCTGAGAGGTCTAATAAAAAATGCCTCAGTGATGAAAAAAGTCTGGTGACTGATAAGTCCGAGAGATCTTATGAAGACTCATCTTGTCATATGTCGTATCTCAATGATGAAAACACTAAACAGTCTGAGAGATTCACAGTCAAGTCAAAAAAGTCAAAAAGTCTTAGTCGAGATTCATATCTTAATGATGAGTACAGACACAAGTCTGAGGAATCTCACACAACAAACACTTGTAGAATTATTACAGCAAAGTCAGCACATAGTAAACGGGTCAATACAGTCGAGTCAAAAGAAAACAAACACTATTCTAAACAGTCATGGAACATAAACATTTTAGTTGGTCATACACAAATTAATTGCATTATTGACTCGGGAGCTGATATCAATATTATGTCAAAGAGAACTTTTCAATTTTTGAAATGTCAAAGTCAAATGTCACTTGAGAAATGTCAAATAAACGTTAGTGGGTTTGGTGGTATATCAATACCCATTATGGGCAAAGTCAATATAAAATGTAGTTTATCTTTAAATAATAGCACTATTAGTGTAAATATAGTGTTTATAGTCGCAGATTTAGTTTGTCCGAATGTTTTAGGTCTACCAACTTGTGAAAAATTAGGTATAATTCAAAGAGTTTTCTCTGTGTCTCAACAAAATTTTAGTGAACAAATTCTTACACAATACAATGATGTATTTCAGGGTCTTGGATGTCTACCTCAAGTCTGTCGCCTGAAACTCAAACCTGAAGCAGTGCCATGCGTGGATGCTCCGAGAAGGGTACCCTTCACTTTACTGAACAAACTGCGCGATGAATTGGATCGCATGGAGAAAATGCAGGTCATTGAAAAGGTTATTAAACCTACAGAATGGGTGAACAGTATAGTGATAACAGTCAAAAGCACGGGTCAGTTACGAATTTGTTTAGATCCTAGAAATTTGAATAAGAATATTGTAAGGGAAACTTATCCACTTAAGTCAATAGATGAGATCAGATCTCAACTAGCAGGAGCTGTTTGTTTTTCTCATTTAGATGCATTTTCAGGATTTTGGATGCTAAAACTAGATGAATATAGTTCTGATTTATGTACATTTCAAACACCTTTCGGTAGATATAAATATTTAGGGTTACCTTTTGGTATTAATGCATCGTCTGAAATTTTTCAAAGAGTCATGATGAATTTGTTCGGTGATTTAGAAGGAGTTCTAATATTCATCGATGATATTTTGGTATATGGACCAAACGAGTCAGTACATAATGAGAGAGTACATAAAGTCATGCAACGAGCACGTGAAGTCAATTTAAAGTTCAATAAGTCTAAATGTAAATTTCTAGTTTCAGAAGTCTGTTTTTTAGGGTATGTTTTTAGTAAAGATGGTGCCAGGGTTGATGAAGAGAAAGTAAAAGCAATTGTCAATATGCCCACACCAAAAAATGTCAAAGAATTGCAAAGAATATTAGGTATGATCAATTATTTAGGTCCCTTTATTAGCAATTTGTCTCAAAAAACTCAAATTTTAAGAAATCTTTTGAAGAAAGATTCAGTCTGGACTTGGGATGAAAATCATAGTCAATGTCTTAAGAGTTTAATCGATGAAATTACAAATTCACCAGTTTTAGCTCATTATAATCCCAATGTACCATTAGTCTTGTCAGTCGATTCGTCAAAGTCAGCATTAGGAGCAGTCATTATGCAGAATAATAAACCTATTGCTTATAGTTCAAAAACATTAACTCAAACTCAGTCAAGGTATGCTCAAATTGAGAAGGAGTTGTTAGTCATTCAGTTTGGTTGTGAAAAATTTCACCAGTATGTGTACGGTCATAAAGTAACTGTTCATACTGATCATAAACCTTTAGTCTATCTTTTTAAAAAGCCATTACATGATGTACCAGCAAGATTGCAACGTATGATGTTAACTTTACAAAAATATGATTTGGAAGTTATACATGTTCCAGGTAAAGAAATGTTTATATCTGACACTCTGTCTAGAGCAGCATTAAAAGAACATTATATACCTGAGAATGAGTCAGAAATATCTTGTCATGTCAATTTAATGCATTCAAGTCTAGCAGTCACAAAGGAGTACTGTACAAAATTGTTACAGCACACTAAGAAAGATGATACTTTGCAATTGTTAAAAAAGTATTATTATGAAGGTTGGCCAAAAAATAAAAATAATGTCAGTCTGTCAATAAAACCATTTTGGAATATACAAGCTGAAATTCATGTAGTCAAAGATTTGTTGTTCAAAGGGTCAAAATTAATAGTACCACAGTCAATGTATAAGGAAATGTTAGGTAAAATTCATGAAGGTCACCAAGGTATAAATAAATGCTTAAAACTGGCTAGAGAGTCTTTGTACTGGCCAAGCATGTCAGCTGATATTAAAAACTTGGTAGAACAATGTTATGTATGTGCACAATTTAAACCTAATAATCCAAAGGAACCACTAAAAAATTTTGAAATAAATAAATATCCATGGCAACAAGTAGGTGTTGATTTGATGTATTTTGATAACCTTACTTATTTAATTGTCACAGATTATTATTCTAAATTTATAGAAATAGCTTTGTTAAATAAAAACAGTACAGCAAAGAATGTAATAACACATTTAAAGTCCATTTTTGCTCGTCATGGAATACCTTTATCTTTAGTGTCTGATGGTGGTCCTCCTTTTCAGTCATTAGAATTTAAGAATTTTATGCATGAATGGGACATAGAACACATTGTAACTAGCCCATATCATCCACAGTCAAGTGGTCAAGCAGAGAGTTCAGTCAAAATTATCAAAAATATGTTAAAAAAATGTAAAAGAAACTCATCTGATCCATACATAGCTTTATTACAGTATAGAAACACACCTAAGAATAATTTACCATCTCCAGCTCAATTGTTAATGTCCAGGAATTTAAGAAATAACATTCCTATGTCTTATAAGAAATTAAAACCTAAAGTGGTTACATTCAAGAATTATAAAGAATGTGTCAAGCAAAATAATAAAAATAAGTCTAAATATTATAATAGAAATACAAAGTCATTGTCATTATTGTATCCCAATGATCATGTATACTTTAAAAGAAAGCCTGATAGCAATTGGAAACAAGCCATTGTCAAGCTAAGGTTGGCTAATAATAGGTCATATGTCGTTGAGGATGTCAATGGAGTTAGGTATAGGAGGAATAGGGTTCATTTAAGACACAAATATTCTCCTATGCTATCCAATTCGTCGCAGGGGAGAGAGGAAGGTAACAGGCAGGAGTCTAGACCTCAAGAGCTCTCATCTCAATCCTCAGTCAGTCAACATGTAACTCGTTTTGGAAGAGTTGTAAAGCCAACCAGAAGGCTAATTGATGAAATAGATTAAGTAGAACATTGTATCCTAGATTAAGACCTAACCATAGTCTTAAGTCATTGTCTAAATTGTAACTAAGTCAGGTTTCTATAACATTGTTTGTCAAGGGTTAATTTAAACTTAAACAGGGGGGATGTTGTATCATACATCACTACTCTGTAGTCGAGTAACTAATACCATCTCTATGTATTAGTGTCTATGAATATAGTCTATAGTCTTGTCATTGTAACTTAGGATCTGACCTGGAAGATGTCGATTATAATGTAATAATTATACAAGTGTAATAAACCAGTCTAATTATCTAAAGTCTTTAATATTTACCAACGCAAGAATCATACACCAAGGTATTATTACGTTGTAGCTACAGTTATGTATGTAATGGAAATATGTGTTGTGGTGTGTGGTGGCAGATAGTTAATTGAAATTGTAAATACTTTCATCACCATTTTCCCAGTTATGTTGGGGTCGCAGCTGAAAGCAGGGTTCCTATTGGTCACTTTCTATGGGGAAAAGGCGATAAAACTCCATTGTTACTCTTTTAAACAAGTGAATTCTTATAAAAAATAAAAATCAATTCTCCTTCTTGGCGTGTCGCAAATGGATCAAATATCTTTGACCCAAAATTCAATTGTGTGAACTTAGGCCTCTGACGCAGTTAGATCATCGAGTACGCAGGTGAAAGATGGAAGTGTGTATACGGCACCTCCCCAAATATAATGACCCTTATCTTTTGGGGCGCTGCCTTATTCTATACGTACTTGATATCTGAGCCGTCCGTGAACCCACATCTGTGGGAAATGTTTACCAAGTACTAAAATTTTTTTTTGTTCAAACATGGCAACCAGCCTTTTGGGCATTTTTCCTGTTGACAACTATAAAGCCATATGATTCTTTATTTTTCTTTTTTTAAATGTAAATTTATCTCTCATTCTTTTTTTTTTTTGCATTCATTGCAATGTATGGCTTAATCGGGCTGCACCATGAGAACCAACATCTGGGTGCAAGGTTGGTCGGGAACTACCAATCATCGAGACTTGAATGAAAAATTGATGAGTGTTTAGAATGCTAATATTTAGATATACTATAGTTTGTAAAAGGTGTGAATCTTTAAAAAAAGATTGAGCTATTTGGGCATTGAGATACAAAGAGTATGTATGTATGTGTGAATGTGTTGGATATGTGCATATTTTTATTTTGTTTGTATTACAAGTTGGTCAAAGTTAAAGTCATGAACATAAATTCAATTCAATTATATTTATTTGCACAGAAAGTAGGTATACAAAATAGTGATGTTTACATAATGTCAGACCCTTATACTATCTACCTTAAATTAGGCATGCAAATTTTGAATAGTTACATTATAAATGAATCATTAAATTATTATATTGTCTATTATTATTATTATTAACATTTTATATTTATTTGGGAAGAGAGGAGTCATTTAAAAAATCATTTACAGAGTAATAACATTTGTCTAATAAAAGAGCTGTAAGTTGCTTTTTAAATGTTATCATTGGGTAATTTTTTATTTCATTGGGAATCTTATTAAAAACAATTGGAGCCATGCCAAAAATACTTTTTTTAAACAATGCTGTATTGCATCCGTCAATTCTTAACAAATTCTTATATTGGCTTCTTATAGGTCTTTTACTAGTTTCTGATACTGTTACAAATTCATGCTTATTCAGTTTTACAAAAACAGCTAATTCCAAAATGTATAGTGATGGAAAAGTTAAAATTTTCAGAGACTTAAACCCAGGCACACAACTGTCTGTCATTTTAAGACTACACATAGCTCTTATGCAGCGTTTCTGAGCCTTAAAGACCTGTTCTCTCATACAACAATTACCCCAGAATACAATTCCAAATCGTAAGACTGATGCTACTATACCATGATATGCCATAATTGTTGTTTTCATAGCCACTTTTTTGGATATGTTGAATAAAATATATGCAGATGTACTTAATTTTTTACACACCTCTTCTGCATGAGGTTTCCATGTCAACTGGCTATCTATTAATATTCCTAAAAATTTTGCAACTGTTACTTGTTCCAGTTTTTGTCTATTATATTCTATGGTCAAATTTTGTACAGATAGTCTTTGGTAGAAGTGCATTATATTTGTCTTTGATAAATTTATTATTAAATTGTTCATGTCAAGCCATCGTATTATGTCTTTAAGGGTATCATTTATATTGTCCTCATAATTTGCTACGTCATCACTTTTTATTAAAGCTGTGCTGTCATCAGCAAATAAAACCATTGGATGCTGAATATGACGGGGCAGGTCATTTATATATAGCAGAAATAAGAGTGGGCCCAGCACACTGCCTTGCGGTACACCATATCTAATAACCCTGGCTTGAGATAAATACTTCCTTTCGCATTTAGTTTTAATACAAATTCTACTGATTTCCGTATATTGTATTCGATTACAGAGGTACGATTTTATGAGATTTAGGGCATTTCCTCTAATACCGTATGCGTCAAGCTTATAGATAAGTGTTTCATAATGGACACAATCAAATGCTTTAGTCATGTCGGTGTAGATTGCGCATATTGGATTTCTTATATCGACGTTCTCTATTACAGTTTTAAGTAACTTAAAAATAGCTGTATTTATGCCCTTGTTTTTTCTGAACCCTTTCTGCTCATCACATAAAATGTTGTATTTCGTTAGAAACTTGTCAAATAGTTCATAGATTATCTTTTCTATAACTTTGGAAAAGATTGGGATTAGGGCGATTGGCCTATAATTGTTTAATTCCTCCTTGGTACCTTTTTTGTAAAGTGGTTTAACAATAGTTGTCTTGAGAGCTGTTGGAAAGACACCAGAACAGATACATAAGTTGATTATGTGACTTAGGTGATCTGCAATATTGTTTGAAGCGAACTTTACCACTTTGGTAGCTATTTCATCATACCCGCAGCTATTTTTATTTTTTAATGATTTTATTGATTTTAAAACGTCTTGCGATACTACTGGAGGTATAAAAATTGAATTAAAATTATTGGTTAGATTAAAAGCGTTATTAGTTCCTGTAGTATTATCTTTGATCTGGTCTACAAAAAAATTATTGAAAGTATTCGCTATTTGGTTTGGGTCATTAATAATGCTGTCTCTGACTTTAATCTGTGATATGGGTTCGGAATAACGTGTTTTGTTGTTAATAATCTGCCAAGAAGCTTTTGATTTGTTACTAGAGGAACTGATAAAATAACTATTTTGAGCCCTTTGTGTCAACGTTACCACTTTTCGAAAACGTTGAGAGTAATCTTTAAAAATTGCTTTATTTTGTTTTGTTCGGCTTTGTCTATATTGCCACAATAATTGTCTTTGCCTTTTGCTACATACTCGTATACCGCGTGAAACCCATTTAATATTTTTATTTGCTTTTAAAGTAATCATCTTATAGGGAAAACAAAGATCATATAGTAATCGGAATTGCTCGAGAAAATAATCATACGCTTTGTTGGCATCGTCTGTATCATATATGTCCGAAAACGAAATACATCGAAGGTACTTGTTAAATTTTTCTAAATTGTCCTTTGATAAGTCGCGCTTCCTAATACGCCATGAACCTATCCTACAATGTTTGTTTACCTTTACTTCCAAAATTTGAGCAGTATGATCAGACAACGCCAAGTCAATTATTTCACATTTACATTTTAACTGAAAACTACATCCAAAATTATCCAGGAAACTATTACTGCACAGTCTTGTTGGCTGTTGTAGTTGTAGTTTGAGATTATAGGCCAAAAGGAAGTGTTCAAAGTCAAGGGAAATGTTATTATGTTTTAATATGTCTATGTTGAAGTCTCCGCATATAACAATTTTCTTATTTGACTTTAGGCATAATGTTTTTAAGATGTTATCTAGGTTTTCATAAAATAAACTTAAATTACTTGAGTAAGGTGGTCTATAAATACATAAAATAATCAATTGATGGTTGAGTAATTCTATTGCGCAACATTCGATAGTGTTCGTTACTGAATAGCGAGAAATGTCCAGTTCTTTATATTCTAAGTATTTTTTTACAATTATGCAGGCGCCTCCACGTTTTTTTGCTTTTCTTGAATAACAGGCGGCCAGTTTGTAGTTGGATATATTAACAAGTTTTTCTTGCCCAAATATTATAAAATGTTCGGTTATGCAGATTATGTCTATATGTATTTGTTTCTTACATAGTTCTTGCAGATGAACTGTTAATAGATCCGACTTGTTCAAAAGGCCAGCAATGTTTTGATGCAAGATAAATATACTATTATAAACGAAAAAGGTCATTCGAGTTATTAAGACGGCCAGTATGCTTATTGAACATAGTACAATCATAAGTCAAATGCAGATTGGAGTCCAAGATCTCAGGGTAAGCGTTCAGATTCGTGTTACAATACAATTTTAGATCAACCAGAATATTATCCATAATATTATCATATATGTTCCTCATTCCATATTTATTGACTCTGCCCGTAGTGTAGGAGAACATCTCAAGTGTTAGATCACGATTGCTGTCGAAGATGTATGCGTACTTATGACTCTGATTATCCAAATGAAGCAGGCTATTGAACAATTCAGCTTTGAAGTTGTATATTGGTGAGCCTGTCTTATAAGTTGGGAGACAGATCACTATATTGGTGTGAGTTATTCTTCTGAACATTTCATTTAATATCTTTATTATATCCATATAGTTGTTATAATATGCATTAATATCATTTTCTCCTATGAAGAGTAAGCAGTAGTCATTTAAGGTAAATTCCTTTAATTTTTGTTCAATACCATTCACGAGCTGCATTACGCTGGAGTTTGGCATAATGTAATGACAGTAGTGAAAGTACTTCGAGAAGACGTCATCAACTAAAGAAGTAGTATCTTTCGTTTTGCTGCCGCTCAAAATGCATAATTTATTCTTTTGCACAGACTTCAATTCTACATTTACAGTTGGTTCTTTAGGTGTAGGGCTAGGGACGTTTCGTTGCGTTTTGTTTGGCATCTGACTGCGGCAAGGCGTACTAGTTTGTGTTGCTTTATTTTGCTTACTTATAGCACACTCATGACGACGATGGTGTTGTTCGTGTTTCTGGATCGGGGTTTTTGGAGAACTTATAGGATGCAAAGTTTTGTTATTGCGTGTCGGAGTGGATATTTTTTTATCAGGCGTCAAGCATATTTTCTTACATGTATTAACAGTTTTAATCATTTTTTGTAAGTCACTTTTGAGACGAGAATTTTCAGAGTTTAAATCTTCGATTTCTTTATGTGCGCTTAATAATTGATTTTTAAGCATTTTTATTTCCTCAGTTAATTCGCGAACTTCGTCAATTGTATTGTGGAAGCTGTCAGGAATACTTAACATTGTTGTGTCGAATATAGTTTTGTCGCTGTTGATGGTCATATTTTTGTCAAGGTCTGTTAGTGAACTCGATCTACATGGTTTACGGTAGGTAATGTTATTGTTGCTGGAATCCATCTTTACTATATTATATCGTGGCACCCTCGGTTGTAAATTTATCGAAGGAATGTCTTCAATTTGATCGTAAAACAAATTAGAAATTCACAAAAAGTCAAACTTCCTAACAGTGGTTTGAACTTGCGGCCACTTGTGTATAAGCTAAGTGTCCTTTCTTGCGCCACCGGGCTAACTTCAATTTAACTGACCTAGATGAAATACTCGTACACATTAATTACTTCCAATTATTTAAATGTACGAGACGGTTACTGTGACTCATGCGATAAGATTTTTTTATTTATTTATTTTTTTTCCACCGTCAAATACTGGTCACTGTTTTTGTTATATAATTTATAGTATTTTACTCTATTTTGTTCACTTTTGATGATTGTTTGTATTAGAAACAGCTTGTACATTCACGAGGAGCTAGTTTTTTAGTCAGCTTTTAGAGTAGTTTGTTCTAATTCGTTTTTTGAAAATGACTTTGTTTATATTATTATTGAAAGTTCTCTTTAAAATCTCTTTTTTTTAGGGGTCACTTCACTTGTCTTCACTTATTATTTGTTGGTTTTTATTGTTACTTGTTCTTATTGATGTTAATTATGTTTTGTTTTTAGTAAATAATTTCTGCACAGTTTGTGTGTTATACTCGTAGATAACACTGTCACTTATTCAATAAACATTGCTTTATGATTCCACGTATTTTTAGTCACTTTCGTACATTAATAATATTTTTTAAAATCTTTTTCACACAGAGCGTTTTTGTTCGCGTTGAGCTAGATACAGCGCCATCTAGCGAATTAATATACTTGCTTTTCTTATGCTTTGTGTATAAAAAATGTGCTAAGTATTTAAAAATATATAAAAACTTTGCGCCCATTTTTTGTGTCTTAGCATTCGCTCGATGGTTTTTTTATTACGTATTATTTTCGTGTACATTAAAGTATAATTATGTATAAAGTAAATATTATAAATTAAGGTATACCAATTATGATATTGAACTAATATTATATGGCAATTGTCGTCAATACTCAAGATTTTGTGAGAGATGATTTTTTTCTTCGTCGTGTAACTGGCACTGAATGACGACATGTTACATCTTGTTGGCCCAAAACTTTTACGGAGTGATACTGGAGATAAGATGAGAGGAAATTAAGCATAGTTTGCGAAAATAACACCCTACTTCCGATGAAAGATAAAAGATGAATAAAATATAATAACGATAAATTTATTTAGACACATTTTGATGTCATGTTTAACACAACAAACATAAGATAGAATAGCAAAAAATAAACACTATTTTATTGAAATAATAATAACTACTAACCCCAGGCTGTATTGCCAGGCTGTTTTTCTCTCATGTATCAAGTCTGAAAAATATTGCAGAAAAAATACCTACACTCTCAATGGTACTGAGGTTGTCAACCCTCAATATAAAAATAGGAAACAAAAACCTTTGACGTAAACAAAGAGTCAACTGCCAATGAACGGACTGTTATTAATATTACAGCACCGGTTTTTTTTTTCTTTTTTATTTTTATACGGTCACTTGAAACCATTGTTGCCAGTTTTTCTCTATTAACAATATAGTATTCGATTTTGAATTTCGATTTATGTAAAATAAAGTTTTCATTTGAAATGTTCGTTGTTCGTTGTTTCATTATATTTTTTTTCTGTACGAGTTTTTGAAGTGGGTTTTATTAATATTTCTTTCTCCTCAAGCAAGAGAAATTATTTTTTTCTATATTTTTATTTTTTAGTTCAATATCGAGTTGAAAGTTTATATATATATATATATGATTTGGGCCGCACAATATCATATTAAAGATCATTATTAAGTACCTATTTGTTTTTAAAAAAAATATTAATCTGTGTTTAATTGCACAAAAGTTATTTAATTAATATAGAAATGGAACTAATGTTATCAAAATATTTTGTTAATGAAGACGTTAATACATAAATCCATACAATAACTAGCGTCGTATATGTTTCTCATTGGTGTAACTGTAGACAGTAACTACAGAATAGCATCTGGGATTAAAGCTGAAATGATGATCAGCATCTGCTACGATCCAATAAAATATATTTTCCATTGCAGCGTTTACGTGATTTTTTATTTGATAATTAAACAATTCTCACTTATTAAACGTTACATCAAAAATCCGTCGTACATCAAAAATTACACACAATCTTGGAATGAAAAATTATTGTCTAAACATATATATGTACAAATTTCGTGGTAAAATTATTGTCTAAACATATGTGTGTACAAATGGCGTTGTAAAATTATTGTCTAAACATATGTATGTACAAATGTCGTTGTAAAATTATTGTCTACATTTGACATTTGTACATACATATTATGTATGTACAAATGTCGTTGTAAAATTATTGTCTATACATATGTACGAGTATGTACAAATGTCGTTGTTAAATTATTGTCATTTTTTTATTCTAGAACATACCTGTTTTCTCACGACGTTTTTCTTCACAGTTTTGAGCAAGTAATGTTCTTTAACGAGCCTCTCAACTACTAAAAACAAAAAGCATACAAAAAACGAATACAACCAATTTCTGCCTACTTAATTATTAATAAATCGTTATTCGGAAGTAAGTTTCGAGCCTCTATATCGTAGATCCGGGAAAAACAGCCGTAAAATTAAAATCACTTAATAATAGAAGTAAACGGCATTTCAAACTTCTTCTAAAGTTCAGAAGTTTCGTAGGTACCAGATTAATAAACTATTTGGTACAAAAAGCGAAGTTGGCTGGACGATGAAATGGAGCGATTTATGCCAAGTCACTTCACTTCCACTCTCCGGGATATTTTACAAGTATACTTCAGGTACTTATGGATCCTTGCTACGTTTTTGAGGGTACTTTGTAAAAGGAAACTAGAATAAAATACATTGTCATGTAGAGCAAGGATTTTTCTGGATAAATTAGCACAGGTAACGTTTGCAACAATATACCTAAACTAACTTAATGGAAATTCAGTTAAAGGAAAACACAAAGCTTATCTTTAAAAGTCGTTGTAATGAAGCATTATCAAACAAGATTAAAATACAAACTTATACATAAATACAAAATGAGATAAACACTTTCTAATTTATTACAGTTCATTCTTTCATGTCACGTTTAATATTCGAGCTCCTTATTGGTTTACCACTTTTGACAACCTCGAAGTGATAATTTCAACGCTGTAGTGTAGCTATATCAAACCCAAATTTCGTCAGTTTTGATTATAGTCCTATGTAATAGAGTGCGATCATATTGCCATCAAAATCATTTGAGGAAGACGCCATTTCTCAGATAATTGAAACTTGAACAAATGTGGTCGCGAAGTCGCTTTGAAGAGCAAGTGATATTCAATCTTAAGATGATAAGACAGTTACGTGGTCCATTATACATACATCATATGAAGGGCAAATGCGGCAGTAAAGTTCTGGAGTGGCGGCAACGTACCGAAAGACGCAGCATAGGGAGGCCCCCACCAAGGTGGACTGAAGATTTGGTGAGTTTCGGGAGTTGCAGGAAGCTGACGGATGCGGCAGTATAAGACCGGTCATTGTGGAAAGCTTTGAGGGAGGCCTTTGCCCAGCAGTGGACCTCTATAGGTTGAATAAGATACGAAATATTGTAAATAGATATTATACTACAGATTACGTGTTTCGTGAGAAAATTGACATGTTCCAAAATCAAAAATCAAAAAAAAAAGTGTCATCTATATACATATGGCCGCATATTACGCCCACTCTCTCTTACTGAGAGGAGAACCGTGTCACAGAGGGAAAGATTTATTTATTTATTTTTTGGCTTCGCACGGTTTGTGCATTTAGCCAATGTCACGTAATTATGAATTATTCATGTCGAAAAAGACGGCCGCGTGACCTGTCTTACGAGTGAGGTTTGGGGCAAAGTCATGATGTGGCCACTATGCTACAACTATTTACTAAATGCACTTTTTACTACATAAATCACGCACTTTTATTTAGTAAACAACACTATAAATAATTTTAAAAGTCCATTGAAAAACGAGCGTGACACTCAGCTTGACTTTCCCGCCTAAACCCCGGGGAAAGATTATAAGTAGTTTTATAATAATATAATAGATAGATAAACAAAAGAAATGTAACCAATCTATTTATTATTAACATCTTTCAATATCCTTAAAACATTAGAACCGTCGCTTCCAAAGCCTTCGTCGAAAGCTCTCATTTGTCTAAAAATCAAGCAAATACTTTCAGCCATTGATTCGTTTCTTTAAATTTTCCAGTGAGACGTTCAAGGTCAGTCAATTTCTTCGGTCATTACCTCTAAATGGGGACGACAGAGCAATAACATTTTTACATCCCCCAAATTCTAACGGAGCGCCATCCGCATAACTTACATAGTTGCAAAGTTTTTACGATCTCTTGGGCGGTAGGTAACAAATAATAATTGAAAAATTTCATCGCTCGAGTTCACGCTTTGTACCTATATTGTGTTACTTTTACGATTTCGAAACTCTCCTAGGAAGAGCTTGCTCGTTAAAAAGATATGGCTATTCAGTGGTTTACTTTGTTTGAATATTTAACTCAACTGTCAGTTTTTTTTTTTTTTTTTTTTTTTAATAATATTTATACTCTAGTGCTGGACTGCAATACTGCCTGATGGTAAGTAGTGATGTAGTTTAACGTTAATGGTAAAGTTTAGCATTAATGGTGAAGCGCGCTTGTTTATTAAGCCTATTCACAAAAAAAAACTTATTGAATAGGAAGGAAGACGGCAGTTGAGCGAGGTGGTGCAATTTTAAACCCAACAACACGACCAACGATGCCGCGCTAGAGGGGGATTCATCTGGAGACCCTCCACGACCAAACTTCCGACACAACAATATTTGAGGCATCATACCCGGCACACGTCGCAACACAACTGCTCAGACCCTTCCTCCGTACGGCTTCACCAGACATCATGCCGGAACACGACGAATCGCTTGGCGGCAAGACTTTGTTTGGTGGATGGTAACTTCTGCCGGCAGCCGATATTATGGTCTTTTTTGTGGATTGGAAATCATCAAATCACTACTCTCGCTCTGAGTAGGGCAGAGGGGGCGTATCAGACTTTTACTGACCGACCCATCCGTGTTCCTTCATTTGCCTGTGCACCAGGGGCCATGGAATCTCTTTCGAACACCCTGCGGTCCAAGTTTGTAAGCCCTTCAAAAGGAGACTCGTAATATTAAAATGGATAGAATGAAAAATTGAAAAAGAACCTAAAATTATAAAAATGAAATACATGAAAAAAGTATGCAATGCCAAATGGGCAGCATAATGTCAGATGGCGCCATGATGATGCTGAATTTTAGCTGCAGACCTTGAGGGAAATATCTATTATTAGTTTTAATAAGTGAATAAAATAAACATTTATAACATACTCGTACAATATGTAGATCATACAAAAAAAATGTTTATCTACTCAATTTTCTTTACAAAAAATATCAACTTCTCCCCTTGATTTACTTGACTCATTTTCATAACGATACCTAAAGGATAATATAAATGAAAATATATTTTCCCCAAATCGGCATTTTTATAGCAACACAATGCGTCAAAATGCAAAAGCCCCCAACGAATTTGATGGGGCCTTTCCATAAATGACGAAACTCGGCAACATCCGTATTTGGGGGCTAATGGCAAGCTTTATATTTCTCATTTTGTATAAGTAAAAGGTTTCTCTTCCTTATAAGTTGTATCTCTTTGATTAATATTATTTTATGCCTTTTGCTATGCAATATTGTGAGACCTTCATCTGTAACTAACGTCTGTCCAAACCATTCAATTTCATGGTTAATCTGTGAGACAGTTGGAAGTAAATTAAGTGCATTACCTTTCAAGTATTATTTTTCAAATATGATTAGATGCTTGAACCTCGTGCATATACAGTACGAAACTCCCTTTGCGATCAATTTGTGAGCAATTTACCAGCTCGGTGTCAGATTTTCTCTGAGAAATTTCTTTAAAGATATTGGTATTCTCACGGTTGCTTCACAATTTATCTTAGGCAAAATATTCACATAGTACACAAAAAACTGTGATATTCATAATATTAAAACCAGAAATAAGGAAAAACTGCGAGCCCCTTTTCACCGACTTCAAAAGGTTCATAACTCTTTTGTTGGGCTTGGTATAACATTTTATAAAAATATGCCCTCTGCTTTCCTAGACTGCTGGTCGCTCTGAATAACTCAGGACAATGTTTGTGTTCTATCTCTAGAATAAGCTTACTGATACGTTATATGAGTTCATATAATTTACTTTTTTACAATACATAAATATGTAAGCTGTCACGCCCTTCATACCTGGGGCTTTTATTTAAATAATAAGTTTTTAGTTATTTACATTTTTATGTAAATATATATATATAAATATATATAATTATATACATATGTATATATTGTTTTGCTTTGCTGGTATTTTGGCGTGGTAGCTGGCATATGGTAATTAATTTCATTGTTTTTGTATTTTCTTGTTTTCATCACTATATATATGTAGAATTGTATAAAGTCAAGTGTTTTTTTAAAAGAACAGACAGCTTTGCTGCTGGGGAGTATCTTTCGCCACTTCTTCTTCCCAGCGAAAGCACTAGGAAGTGTCGATGGGTGGGCGTTTTGGAGGACTGTCTTATGTAATATTGACGTTCAAAAAGTGCTGATTCTCAGCCTAGTTTGAATAAATGACTTTTGATTTTGATCTAAAAAATATATGCTCTGGAGTATATGTTTTTTAGATCCATGAATGGGTTGTTGTTTTACCTCCAACATCATACATATAGAATTTCAGTCTTCTCACAAAATCTAATGTTACTAAACAATTTATGAAATATTTAAATGATTTTCTTACTACACCATTGATAAATTTAAAACCGATAAATTGTGAATTAATCAAACTTGTAAAGCAAAATCAAATTTTAAAAGCTCGCAATAAAAATATTTATGTCGCCATATTCTGAAATAATTTCAAGTATATATTATTTCAGAATGCTGCTCCATGTTTTATTAAATTTAATTTGTTGTCTGAAATTTGATACATTTCTGTATAATATATTCACAGAAATGAATATTGTTACGGCTCGAATATCCGCACATAAAATTTCAAATTTCAAATGTTTGTGCACAGCTACATGTCACATATAGCTGTGCAAAAAAATCGAAATTTGATATTGTTCAAAATTCAGACTTTTTTTAAGCCATAGCTTGTTTAAATGAAACCTTATTTGAAACAATCGCCATTTATCTGCCTATAACATATTATTTGTATATGTAGTTATGGATCTATGTATGTACATAACTTTGAGAGATATCGCGATTTTTCTAAGTGATGCGTTATTTTTGTGGTTGAGTGTATAAATGTTAAAGTATTCAAATATTGTACGGTGGCATCTACCCTTTCTTTGGCAGTCTTTTAATTTCAACATGTTTTTTTATTCGTCTCGATACTCTTCTTACTTTTTTCCTCCTAATAGACGTGACTGTACTTTTAAATTCATTCCAGAAGAACGGAACGGAGCGTTCTTTTCGTTTGTTACTAAGGCAAATATTTTGTTAGAAATGTGTAAGTATACAGATAGTCTCTGATTTGTTATAAAAGATGGCTCTATTGCCTAAACAACTTTTTACTTTTTATTTACGTTTCTCTTGTAATTTCAAGATTGTTCACAGTCTGATCTCATTCGCAATCTTTCGAAAATACCTCGAATTTCCCACATTTTTGACACTGATTGCCTTTAAGATAAGATTGTGACAAGATGTTTTTAATTACGAAAGTTGGCTTTAAGGACTGGTCTAAACTAAATTGGGTTAATTACAAAGTAAGGTTTTCATTTTGAAATAGTTTTCAGCCCGAAGAACGTAACTAAGTATAATTAAAATACAGTTATTTTTAATTTAACAATATCGACTCATCCGTAGAACAAAGTCCGATCTGCAGGATTGATAGTTTTCAGTAGAGGCCAGAGAAGTTGTTGACTAGTGTAACTTTTAAACGGTGAGACTTGACATTTAGATTTTTTGGTATGTTACAGTAACACCCCAGCCTAGTTTAATGCTATATAGTGTATATTTGTTATCGTTTTATTTCACGAGATAGTGAGTCCTATATCAACATAGAACATTTTATTGCGAAAGAGCGGGGGTCGGTAGTGAACATTATACGTTGTTTTACGGAGACTTTTGAATTTAGTGACGTTCTATATTGCCATAGGTCATTTTTTGTTGTCAATTACAACCTATCCATTAAGAGTCCTTTGTGAATAACCACATTAAAACATACAAACATTATGTTAGCCATATCATGACTACTATCCCATATAAATAAATAAAAGAGGATATTACTTTTTAAATCATTTATTGATTTATAAAATCCCAAAATAGTCACAAAAAGGCAATTTGTGCCTTCATATTGGACAGCAATCACATGTCAATTAGGTACGGACTTAAATTAGTACAATCTAAAACTTAAATATTTCTTTTCGTTTTAGAACGAAACTATGTATGAATTAATAAGCATCGCAATAGTTATAAAATCACAATATTTTTTTTGCAAATTTACATTCGGTCAGTCTTTATAATTTTATTAGTTAAAAGCAACGCGGGCGGAACGTATACCAAAAACTCCTTTGTTGGTTGTAGTTGAAATTTAAAATAGTAATGCTAGCTAAAATAGTAATGAAATGGCACATCATATCACACTATGGTAAATAAATGACCACGACTACCGCATGAACTTAAACTAGCAGTCTTAACTTTTAAACGTAAGTACGTTAATATCTACGAGTATCATATCAGCAGACAATCGGAACTCTATCTTATTTCAAACTGCCTGCATTAATATTATAAATCAGTCTTACATAGTGACCTAGACGTGGTAAATACACAATAGTAACGAAATTGTACATAGTATAACATTAAATTACTTAGTTGTAATATTTAAAATATTTCTTATTCCAATAGGTCATCATCCAATTCATCAGAAGCAGCAATAGCGGTGTGATGTTGCAAAGAGTTTAAGTATGGGTGTGGTATGGGTGATACTCTAAGGGAATTACATCTGAGCGGCACATGTCCACTAAGGCTTTATGTTTAGCAGCAGGGACTAAAATAGGCTCAGAATATACAGGTTTCAGTTCAATTTGTAGGGTACTGAGTTACTCGTGTTACCACGATTCACTAAAATATTATAAACACGTTGAGCCAGGTCATATTTAAAACACGATTTTTTGGGATCTCTACTGTCTACTGTCTCCATGAACTTCGCGAATACTATACTATAATACTCCAGTAAATCTTCTTGCCTTTGATATCTTTCATCCAAATCATATTATTAACCAGGCATTTAAAGTAAAACACGTCATTTTGGGTTATGTTACGGACAATATAGGGTTCTCCTTCATTCTTGGCCCATCTTACTAATAAACGTCACTCATGAGGGGTATAGTTAGTTTTGGTTTGAAAAGCTCTCTCGATAACCGAATAGATACTGTCCCCTCATTTTGTGTGTGCGCCTTCTGTAAAAACCGGTGTGTTATGCATATGTTGAACTTTTTTTGACGGACTATAGATTGTAGTAGCTTGATGTGCTGTTGTTTGTATTATGATAACACAAAGTGGTTACGATTTTGGCATAATTGTCTGACGAAAAGTAAAACTCTTTGACCCCTTGGTCAATATTAGCCTGGATAAAATCTAAGAGGCAACTGCTTACCGCATATGCGCCACGTTTTGCCACTAATACATCCCACATATAAGCAAAAAGCCTTTCTATTTTCCAAGTCAAAAAGAGTGAAGTTAAAAGAACATAGCTTTCCCTTATAATAACATATTATACATATTTATATTGACATGAGGACACTGTAATACTTTTTCAAAATCAGTAACTATCACTTGATTCCTTTGCGTATTTTTATCTTGGCTTTTTAAATCCCTTGCATCCTTATTGTTAATCTGGTTTTGTTGTAAAGTTTATTTCTCTTGGTCTGTTGGGTTTTAGTTTCAATCGGAAAACGTGACATTAATTTTATCGTATTATTTGATGATGAAAATCCACTGCATAGCTCGATCTCCCAGTTGCCACAATTTTGTGAAGCAATACAACGATGTTAGTGAGATATTTTATCAGAGCATTTGTGTGCAATATGATTAGGGCAGAATGTGCTGTCGCGGATTAAATGTTTGTTAGTAGGAGTTGACATATAAGTTGACACAGACAGTTTCTTATTAACCGGGGATAATCTATGGTTAGAAACTGCCAACAGCTCTTCAAGCTTTATTAAACTGAATTGATTTTTTAAAATTAAATTCAGTAAATTTTCAAAACTAGATGGCACTTCCAAAGACAGTATACTAGTTTGTTCGCTGTAAATGTCCTCGGCAGACGGATCAGACATGACATTTGGTATTTAGCTGTTACAAGAAATTTCTTTGGTCCCACCATCTTCCTACAATCTCCCCATATATCAGCTAGCTGCTGACTGATTTTTGCTGTATCAGGAGGCAAAGGTGACGTTTGTTGTTTCATATAATAAAAACTGTATATTATTATAGGTATTCATAACAATATTATGTAAAAAACCATGTATTTCCCGGTATTTTTATATGAACAATGTCCTAACTGATTTCATTATCCCCGTAAAAACGTCTGATCTCAATATCCAACAAACAAGTCATCTGAGAATAACGTCATATATTCCCATGAAACGCTTAGAAGTTCAATAATGTTCGTATAATATCGTTATAATATTTCATAAGACATCTCGTTTTTGCTGTTTATTATTTCAGGATATATGATTACCTTATGACTAAACACGAGGCAAATAGTATTTTCGCGTTAAACTTTCATTTTTATACCTCTCCGTCAAAAAACGTCCTACATTAAAATAGATCGCCCAAAACTGTTTACTGAGGCAAAAAAGCAATTTAGACCTATTATTTATTAATTTAAGAACTTATTAGTGTATATCATGAAGTAATACAACTAAAATCGTTAAATTACCAGTATTTACAATTTCCTTCATATTATAAACAAGGAATATTTGAATATGTCAAAATAAGCTCAGGCATTTCTACCTCTTCTTTAAGCATAACCAACATTTCCCGTGAAAACAACATCGCTAAAAATATGATTATTCATGCAAAAAAACTTAAAAGTATATATTTTTTCATCAAACCGCAAAAAAGCTAAGCGCATGACATAAAAACGTCCTCTCTCCAACAAACAGTGGCCGGTCTGAAGAACGGACGGGACGCCCGCGCAGCCCTCGCTCACCGCGCGGCGTCGGTTGATCACTCCGTACGTTTTTTTGCGGAGGTAAAGTCAGATTGATCGTTATTCGATTCTATATTTCCTAAATTAAATAAGATTCGAAAATTCTAAAAACGTAGGTCTGTGGAGTTCGTATTCCTTATCTCGTCTAGCTATTTAACTCGTTTTTGATCTATGATCACATCGGACTCTGTTCTACGGATAGGTCGATATATACCGACACTAAGGTACCGGTATATGTTATTAGTTTTGTATTAAAAAACTTTACCGTTTTTTTAAGCGTTGCCCTACACTAGAATCTTTTTCCCGTATCGTGTAATACAGTTATTATAACACTTTTTGGGGAGTGTGCGAAGGAATTGCATGATTTAATTCCCCCATCTCCGTTCCACCATCGGACGACCCCTCGTACGGCGAGTTTCCACCCTTACGTTGTTAACACCATTACGATCCGGACGAAGCGTTTCGCCTCCTCCTTTGTACCGCGTACATCGAGGGACTGGAACAGTTTGCCAGCGGCGGTGTTTCCGTCGGACTACAATTTGAGTGTTTTCAAGGCTAGAGTGAATAGGCTCTTAATAAACTAGTGCGCTTTACCATCAACGACTGCGTCACTGCTTACCATCAGGCGGCATTGCGGTCAAGCGCTAGTTTATAATAATAATAAAAAAAAAAACATGGTTTATTAGTTTATTTGGTGGAATACTACATACACTACCATGGTTTAAACCTGCTGGATTTGACGAGAAACCTTGTTTTGTAATTAGACGGAATTATACCTTCTCATAATCACTGCAGTAGCTGGTCCTAAATTGAATTTTTCTGACAGGTTTTAAGTCCGTTTGAGAAAAATAATCCCTCTTAGTAGAAGTACTAAGACCGTTAATTAAAATTCTCTTGGATGCTATTTTTTAATCTATGTTACTTTGCTTTATTCCGTTTTTAATCATAAACATTTTATGTATCCAAAAGTCTTATCCGAATTGTTACGTTAGTGTACTGGAATTGAAAACCCGAGAAATCAAAATATACTGGAAAAAATCAATAGAAATCATAGACAAAATGTTTTCACGATCACTGTTTTTATTGGAATAGTTTGTGTAGTATAATAACTTTTCATGATATTATTTATTACTTTGGTGACCTACTTATTTTTGCCTTTCAAACTAAAATACAACAACAGATTAAGTATCTCCACTATTAGCTACTCCCGATTAACAACTAAGTTAATTCGCACGAATTTACTCGCATTATTTTGTTTCTTTAGCCGACTCGCACGAAATGAATTTATTTGTGCACGATTTGGCAACTCGAGAAAGGCATGTGGCATATTTTGAATTTTATGCATTAAGGTTTCAATATGTAATTCTTGTAACTACTATGTTTGTATAAAATTCAATATTCGACGATAGGGATGTTTCCTGGGTAAAAAAATGATTCTATTTAGTCCGTCATTCAGATTATAGAAAAATATTGGATACGTATATTTTGTTTTATCAAATCAATAAAAATTTACAAATATAAAAGGCATCAAAGATCAGGAGTGGTGGCTGGTGACGTCACTGGTTGCTAAATAGTGTAGCAAGCAGTGACATCACGCGAGTTTTCATCTCACTGTATCTTCATAATTTTTTGTTTATATGAAAAAAGAATGTCGAGTTTTTTTATTTTTTGGAAATCTGACTGACGGACTAATTTGTATTTTACTACCCTATTGCCTAATACATATTTCTTGAACTTTTGACACAGCTACCAATGAATCATTTTCGTGGGAGTCGCATCAAGAAATACCTAATTATTTAAACGTGGTTATTTATTCGTTTTAGGCGAATGTAATTTTGCGAATCGTTAATGAGTCCGATTAATTCTCAAGGTTAGAAAGATTTCTCCAAAGAAAATCACAAACTAAGTGTTCTGCTATAAAATTTTAATTTTCTACTTAAATCAATATTACATAATCTAAGTGAGTATACCACAATGGAGTGAATCAAATTTACCGACAGCCCTCGCCATCCGTTGAGCGTCTTCAAGATTTAATATTAGAAGCTTCTCTGAAATTGGACTGAAGCGATTTGCCTTTATATTGAACGGATCGCTCGCAAACTAAATACATTGACCTGTCTTAGGAATAAATTAAATCAAGAACTTATTGGTTCGGGCTTTAAGAAAGTTATTGCAAAGACGCTCATGGTATTTCGTAGATACACGGATTTTGGTCTTGCTTAGCAAGTGGGTCAGTCAATTTAAACTCTCAAAATTTTAAATAAAAATTTCAAATCCAGTAAATATCACCTATTTTGTTAGGACATCACCTTGAAATGCAAGAATCTACCTTTATACTGCCTTATCATTTTATGTATTTCGGAAATGTACGCTAAATTCCACAGGTGTCGCTTTTAATCTTAGTTTGTGCGTGGTATAGTGAGGGCTCCATGTCGTGCAATATACAGACGAACTGCGACGAAAACATAACATTTCTTCGGACATAATTAAGCGTTCCAAGATTTTTGGTACAAATTTCAACTGGCTATCGAGTAAAACTCCCAAGTCTTTTATCTATTCCACTTCCTGAATTAAGTCCCGTCTACACGCTCCGTCTTGCCTGCGCAGTCCAGGCCTGTGCAGTCATGATTGTACAAAAAGACGGAACATTCGGGACTGCCCGCGCTACCGTCTAGCCGTCCACACACACACGCTTACCTGCGCAAACTAGTTTGCACAGGCATGCTCGTAAGTAAGACGGAGCGTGTAGACGGGGCATTAAGTTGCCACCAATTCAATAATGATTGATAGGCTGGTGTTTCTAGTGAACGCGATTTAAGCAATTTTCTTTTGTTTTTTATGAGATTTATTATTTTCAAGTCTAAGTTCTCAATGCTGGGACAAAGCCCTCTTCTATTTGAGATAAGTAATCTACACCACGCGGGCCCATTGCGGGTTGGTAGAAGTAACACGTCTTCGAAATTTAGTTCAAGAGCATGCCGGTCGTACTCTGTATGTGTAAATGCGAATTTTAGTAATAAATATTATAAATACCAAAGCAATTTTGTCTGTTTGTTACATTTTCACACGTGACATTAAATTTACACTACTTGTTTACGCATGCAGTAAAACCGTAAGCCAAATTTCATCGTATCAAACACGATGCCATTGTCATCAACGTTATATTTTTTATCTCTTGCTTGTATGGAATAATTTTCGACCTCCATGCGAGCAAAGTTGTGGAAAAACAGCTAATGAGTTTATTCATATACATAAAAAGCAATAAGTATTGACTTATTGTACGATCTAACTTGTCGTACGCTTACCGCCAAGCTAAGTCAAGACATTTGAACGCAGCCAAGTTTAAATAGGCGTTAAATGATCCATGTTCAAGTTTAACCTTTGGCAGACTTTTAGAGTCGTCAACCTTCTATATTTTTTTTGCTTATAAATCCTTTTTTGTGGGTATGAGTTGTGAGTATGATCGACCGCAAATAGGAACGAAGTGTTGATTGTCATTTAATGACATTAAGTTGCTGTTCTCTTGTTTGTTACAGATATTCACCTTCTACTTGTTTTTTTTTTAAAGTTAAGTTAAGTTTTTTAAGTTTTTTTTAAGTTTATCGCTTCTTTGCCATCGTAAAGTATAAACTATTTCAGGCATGAAATGTAGGTCAGTGACTGGTTACAGCAGGGGCGTGCACAGAGATTTTGTTGAGGGTATGCATAGATCATCATCCTCATTATCAACCTTTTTATCGTCCCACTGCTGGGCACAGGTCTCCTCACATACAGAGAAGGATTGAGCGTTATTACCAGTTTAGTGTTTTAACAGAATGTATTGTAGTACAAAAATTATATTATAATACGATTCGGGTGTTCCGAATTAGAAAATTATTAGGGTATGCAGTGCTTATATGCCTCTATGGAGCGCACGCGCCTGAGTTACAGGAATTAACACTTTTACAAACAAAATTTTGCATCTCCTATGTGGTAACTTTCAAAACATTTTATGTCAGTCCCAAATACACTGTGTTACATTTAGATTTATCCGAATTTAATTTTCTTCCTCTAGAATTATTTCTTTTTCAGTCATTTTTCTTTGTATTCCCTTGGGGCATCAAAACGTAAATTATGTCAAAAACTGTCTTTCTATATCTGTGTTTTCTTAGCGTAATATTAGAAACACTATAGCCTTTTACCTTTAGACTTACTGTTTACAATTTTCTTTCATAATTTACGTATATTTTAATAATACACGGATAGAAAACCTTGCTTTCAGAAGTTCGTTTCTTATTGATATACAATTTACGACCTAATTTTTATTTGACTGTACGCTTAGCGCAGTGTTTAAGCCACTGACAGCTGCGCTGCGTGTCGCGGGTTCGATTCCCGCACGGAACAAATATTTTTACGACCTACAAGTAGTTGTTCCAGGTCTGGCTGTTTGTGTATGTGAATTTATATGTTTTAAACGCACCCACGATACAGGAGAAATTCCTAGTGTGGGCAAATTTTTTTTTTTATATATTTATATAATGACTTTACGGGTAGTGACATTTTGGTAGGCCCAGAGTCTGTCACTATACCCTAAACACAGGGACAGGCTAAAAGCCTGTATTGTATCTCATCTTCTGCTTTTCCCATATACAGTGAGGTCGGCTTCCTGCCACCGCAGTCAACGATGTTCGCCAACAAGTTACTTGGCTATTGCGCCTGTTGTATGACCGTCATCGTGTTAATAATTTTAAATCGTTAAATGAACCTCTTTTGCAGTTCTCAATAATATTATTCAAACCAACTCCCTTACCTATTAGCAACCCGCACCTGACCGCTTGTAAAGCTGATTTATTTTATTACGTGCCCATTAGTTATGCGCACACGCTACAGCGGAAAGATCACTCGAACTTTATTAGAGACGCGCACGATACAGCGTAGAATTGCAGAAACTTTATAAATACATGCGCTGGTTACAATGTTGCACTTTAACTATGGCAGTGTAACATTATAATAATAAACATTCCTTTCAAGCTGCACCCATAATTTTATTACTAAAAATGTACTAAATAAGGTGCTTTTACCATTAGGTAATGTGTTTTTACAGCAAATAATTCAACCAGCAGCCTAATCGGCGAACAAATTTATTTCAAATGTTTGCGACTAGTTGGGATCGTTTGGACCGCAGTTGATATTATTTTACACTAAAATAATACCAACTGCAGTCCAAACGATCCCAACAAGTCGCAACCATTTGACAAAAATGTGTTTGCCGATTAGGCTGCAGGTGCAAGTTTCGATTAATAGTGTTAAAAAAAAACGTTAATACCTACCTATGCCAAAAATAGTACATTTCTATTTATTACTTTAAGGGCGGCCACGCCGGTCGGCGGCATCGTCAAATAAAATGCCGCCAATATTATACATTCCTTCAAAGGTACCAATGGTATCGTCGAAAACGGTGTTGTCACTTTTTTAAAAAATACCAAATGGGGAAGTTGGAGTTATGTAAATCGCAGAAAAAAAAGGTTATTTCAAAATAGGGTAGTTGATTAAAAAAAAAATAATAATCCGTCAGTCAGTTTTCCAAAAAAATACTAGACATGATTTTTTCTTTTTTCATATAAACAAAAACTGACGACGACACAGTGCGTAGAAAACTCGTGTGACGTCACTGCACGCTACACTTTTTAGCGAGCAGTAACCTCACCAGCCACCACTCCTGATCTTTGATGTCTTTTATATTTGTCAATTTTTATTGATTTGATAAAACAAAATATAAGTATCCAATATTTTTCTATAATTTGAATGACGGACTAAATAGAATCAATTTTGTTTTACCCAGTAAACATCCCTATTCATTAGTATTGTTATTATGATGATTATGTAAAGTTTCAAATATTATTTGGTAATATAATTACTAAACCTTTATTTGCCTTATCGATAACAGCCAGTATAGTATTCGTACTGCCATGAACGTGTGCAAGTAAGGACGCGCATCATTTAATGATACCGGCAAAGCCAACATCCCTGTCGCACTGCAACGCCATGACAGCCCTAACAGTATCCTGAGTACATTATTATATTAAAGATGTAGATCGCTTTATGTCCACTGCGAATAACTGACACACAAACTGTAGGTATGAAAACAATTGCCAAAGTTCTTCACAAAGCTTGATTTTCACTGAATTTGTACGCCTTGCAAACTTGCGGGCTAGCATTTTAAAACGCACAACCAGCGAGCTGCGTTCTTTTCCTATTATCGGTGAAGTCATTAGTGACCCAGTGACCCAAATATTTAAATTCAGGCATCCTACACAGAATGAAACGGTCTATTTATTATGCGCTTTTATAATTTCTTATGTTACGGCATTATCGCGGGCATCTATTTCCATAAAATGTATTGAAGATGTAGAGACACGTGTTGAGTCTGGTTGGGACTTGCCTAACCGTTAATCTTGGGAAGTTATATATATATTGTCTACTAATTTTAAGGTTAATGTAATTTACTCGGTGGTAGGCCATAAGATCGGCTGCCGGCAGAAGTTACCACCCACCAGAAAAAGTCTTGCCGACAAGCGATTCGTCGTGTTCCAGTGTGATGTCTGGTGAAGCCGTCCGGAGGACGGGTCTGAGAAGTTGTGTTGTGAAGCTTGCCGGGTACGATGCGCCAAATGAAGTTGTGTCGGGAGTTTGATCATGGTTCATCCAAATCAATTTCCCTCTGGCGTAGCATCATTGGCCGTGTTGTTGGGTTTATAAATTTGCATCACCTCGCTCAACTGCCGTCTTTCTTCCTATTCACTAAGTTTTTTAAGTGAATGGGTTTAATAAACTAGCGCACTTTACCATCAGCGATTGCATCACTGCTTACCATCAGGCGGGATTGCAGTCAAGCGCTAGTTTATAATTATTTAAAAAAAAAAAGTAAACTCTGCTTGCTAGCTGTAGAGTCCATGTAACGTCAGTATGACGCCTTGTACTACAATTACTCCGTTTTCATGTTTCCCTGGAATATCGCCACGTTAGAAATCTTAAAAACATAAAATCAATGCAAATAATTCAACTTTGAACAATTTGCTAGGTTTCATTAATTTTATACGATTTTAAGATTGTAATCTGATCCTTAAGTATGCTATTAGGATATTTTTAAAAGGTGACATTGTGCCAAATCCGGCATTCCTTTGAACTTTAAAATTATTTTATTTTGTTTTGGATATTAAAACAGCTCAATTATAGATCATAACCAGCAAACGCTGAACCAGTACCAAAAGCATCGACTAAGGTTATTTTCGAAATAAAAAAGAAAAACTTTTATTCATGAATAACATATTTGATGTCACTTTACCAGCGCCAAATTTGTCAGATGATATCTAAACCGCAAATCCACGATATTATTCCTTTCACGTTTCAGCCTAAATTCTTTATTCGTTTAAATCCCTGAAATGTGTAGTCTATGGGTGAATGGAAATAAAGAAAAGTTTTTCTATAATCAAATTATTATATAATATGGAGTATAATCAATATTGAACAAAAGCTTATCAGGAATAAGAAAATTTTATCGAATCTATAAAGATTAAGGCACTTAGTAGGTAGGCGTGTTCGTCTTACAGTGACATTTTAATGGCCCAGTCGTAAAGTTTTGCAGGCGCTACTCAACTTTCAATGGTTGGCTTTAATTAAAAAATTCTATTACCAAAAAATAATAATCAGATTTTTTTTTTGTATCAAATTGAATGTGTGTGATTGTAGAAGTGGTTTGTAAGTAGTATCAAGCCAACTAGTCAAGCACCCTAATTGCGTAACACAGTATTACTATCAATTGGAATTATTCTGAAACCAATTGCTAACCCATTGCTCAATTTGTTAGAAAAATGTGTCTGCTCAACAACGTAAATAATGCAATGAAAGTCGTTGAACTGTCAAAATGAAACCGATTGCTACTGATAGTGTGTTACACAATTACCCTGCTGATCTAACAATAGACGCATTTATTATTTTTTATTAATATAAAATTAAAATAATACTAATATTTGAAATAGGCGATCATAACAATAAGATCAAAGGTCTACTCCATTTATTATTCTGACTTTCATCTAGCGATTATGACGTGATCAAACATTTAACACATTATTGACTCACGCAACTACTATGTGCTTCAGTGAATGCTTTTACCGTTACGGTTTAGTTGCTTTCAACACAACTTTGTTGACAACATGTTGGACATAGGCGGAATTTTAGGGCTCATGTCGTTAAACTTCATGCTGTATATTTCAAATCGCTTCACATATTTCATTTTCCGTTTAGGTTTTATTTTATTTCATGTGTTGTAACTACTTTTGTTTAATCAAAATTTGTTGAACAATTATAATCAAAGCATCTGTGTCAAGCAAAACAATTACAGGCAATTTTGTATTGTCAAAAGGTCTGTCAATCACGAAGGTGAATCTTGTTTGCCATTATAAAGCGCAGGTGCCATAGAAAAGAAGGGGCAAGAAACTCTACGAACACTCTTGTAAATCGTAAAATTGTTACAAAACCTTTGCTTATATTATTTATTTTGAAATTAACCATATGAGAATGATGCAGAAAGATGTGCACGTCATAATCGTCCATTTTGTATAGAAGTCATTGATTATCTTGTTCTAGTTCGCCTTTGTTGTTTATGTTGGTATATCCTACTTCTTCTTCTTCAGCCTATGGAGGTCCACTGCTGGACCAAGGCATCCCCCAAGGCTTTCCACGATGACCGGTCTTGTGCTGCCCGTATCCATCGGCTTCCCCCGACGGCTTCTCAGAACCTTACTGCCCCATCGGCCACTGGTTTTACGAGAAATGTGCTCCGCCCACTGCCACTTAATTTTAGCGACCCGAAGAGATCAGTGACTTTGGTTCTACTGCAGATCTCGTCATTTCTGATTCGATCGCGCAGAGATTCTCCGAGCATATAGCTCTTTCCATCGCCATTTGTATGACTGTGAGCTTTCGTATGAGGCCCATTGTGAGCAACCACGTTTCAGTTCCGTAAGTCATCACTGGCAACACATACCTTATAGGTCCAACATATTATAAGACAATTACGCTATAATATTCATTTCTTTTCAGTAAATTTAATACCAACCATAATCGAACGACCTCGATGCGATCCAGACGAAGCGTTTCGCCTCATCTTTTGTCCCAGCAATGCAGTGGGAATATTATAAGCCAATTATGCTATAATATCTTATAGTCTTTTCAGTGAATTCTATATCAACCATCATTGGACGACCTGGCTACGATCTGGATGCACCGTTTGCCTATCTTTTATACTGAACTGGTACAATTTGCCTGCGTCAGTTTTCTCATCAGATTACAATTTAAGTGTCTTCAAGGCTGGAGTGAATAGGCTCATAATAAACTAGGGCACTTTACCATCAGTGATTACATCAATAGGGCTACCTTTTGAGCTCCGGTGATTCCCCGATTGGTTCATGTAAGAGCTATTTTACATGAATCAATCTGATATCTACAACCCAATTACTGGTTAATACCATACTTCTTGGTAAGACTGGTTGTCAGATTTAAGGCTTTTGGCGACTCAAAACGGCAATTATAAATCCATTAATGTAAGCCGGGAGCTATGACTTAACGTGCTTGCCGAGGCACGGAGAAGTAGAGACCACTTTAACATACAGAGGTATGTTAAAGTGGTCATTCAAACAAAGACCAACCACGGCAGAAATAACCTGATGATCGATCGACCCGACAGTGGTTATTACTCGACCGCGACTTCTATTTTGCCTCGGGATTTTCAGTGGATTCAATGAATTTATACAACAATAATATTAGGTAATTATAGTGGTGGTAGCCTGGTGGTTAAAACACCAGCCTCTCAAGTATATGTGTGCGGGTCCGATTCCAAGTCAGGCCAATGTAACTTTACTAAAGTTATATGTACTTTCTAAGTATGTCTTGGACGCCAATGCCTGATTATAAGGTGAAGGAAAACATCTTGAGGAAACCAGGACTTTAAGTCTGAAATCACCAACCCGCATTGAGCAAGCGTGGTGATTACGCTCAATCCTTCTCTGTATGAGAGGAGGCCTGCGCCCAGCAGTGGGACGATAAAAAGGTTAATGATTATAATAAATTCTTAGGCCGTTAGGTCCGAGTGCTCGTGGTTTGTTCAATGAAATCTTCCGGTTGATATATCCCGTGGTTTAAATAGCTTTTACTTCAAAAGTGGAAATGTCAACAGTCTCTCAAGTGTAACCAAACTTCATCGTAATTCTTTTTTAAATGATTTAAACTTGTGCTTGACCGCTGAAAGCAGTGGTGCAATAGTAGATGATAAAACGCACTAGTTTATTTTGAGAAATTATTCCAGTTTTTCGATCCAGTGTAGAAGACGGGGTAAAATGCTTCGTCTGGATCGTTGCGATGTCAACACCGTAAGGATAGATACTCGCCGTACGATGGGTCATCCGATGAACGAACTTTGATACCGGAATTAAGTGATATAGGATATCGCAAGGGTGGCTACCCTATGCTCCAAGCTTTGGAGATTGGTCTTAAAGAGATCTGGATGTTGAAGAATAATAATGAAAATACTTCATGGTTTTAGTTTAAGTTATTATATTATTTTGTTAATCAACTATGCGTAAGTTGCGTAAGAAATATTTTAATAAAAGGTTGTGATAAAAGGTTGAATTTTAGAACTACTAATGCTCTTTCAAGTTATTTTCAACATAGGTTCTCTGAATTTAGAATCCAATGTCACATAGAGACATAGTTTCAAGTCAATACCAATTTAAACTTCTGTGCTGCACAGTTCTCTGCTCCCATTGTGGATCTTGTTACCAACTACTATATAATTGTTATTTTAGTCTGAATTATGTTCAATTAAGGTATTCGTTAGTAGTTAGTTATTTCGCAGTATTGGTGAACCAAAGTTTGTCCAAAGGTTTTTGGACAAAAGTTAAGCAATAATACAGGGTTCAACCAAATCAAATTGATTCCTTTTTGTTGAAAGGTACAGAAATTATATTAGAAGCATGAAGGTATTGAAAGATCCAGTTTAGTTGTTTCACTTAAATTGAAGGATTAGTGATATGAGTAGAACAATGAATCATCATCATCATCATCATTATCAACCTTTTATCGTCCCACTGCTGGGCACAGGTCTCCTCTCATACAGAGAAGGATTGAGCGTAATCACCACGCTTGCTCAATGCGGGTTGGCGGGTTGCCCAGCAGTGGGACGATAAAAACGTTGATAATGATGATAATGATGAAGTAAGTAAGTATTTTGTCAGTGTGTTCTGTAAGTGATTTGCCAGTGGGAACTTTTTTAGCTATAATATCTGTGAATAGTCGGCAATGTCTTAAAAATAATGACTCACAGTTAAGCAAAAAACTCATTAATATTATATGTTTTGATTTAATCATAATAAATGATCGTGCAGTACTTAGAAGGCGGCGAATTCAAAGGAGTTAATTACAATTACATTTTGTAGTCGACTTTTATTGCTTAAATAAATCGTTTAGATCATAACTCTGTAGCGCTATCATTAAAAGTACGTTTCCCAAACTTTAACGTAGGGTCCCAGTTAAGAGTTACATGAAATGTTTTGATTTCAATTGTGTTTCTATTTAAACTTTGATTTTGATTACATGTGAATTTAGTAACGAGTTAGTTTAAAAACATGATAAATTTTGTTCGGTGAGTATAAAAATGCATCTAATTTTCAGTAGATATTCATTTTTTTTTTTTTTTATTATAAACTTGTACTTGATCGCAATCCCGCCTGATTGTAAGCAGTGATGCAATCATTGATGGTAAAAACTAAGTGATTAGTAAGGAAGACGGCAGTTGAGCGAAGTGATACAATGTTAAACCCAACAAGACGACCAACGATGCTACGCCAGAGGGATTGAGAGATTGATCTGGAGGCGCTTTACAACTAAACCTGGGGGAACCTACTCGAGAGCCTTCCTGCCCAAGAGGCCCTGCAATGCTTTTATGATATCCTCAATAGTATTACTGAACGCAATGTACCACGCGTTAAATCCCGGACGCTTGATTTTCCGGTGTGGTTCTCAGCACAACTAATTAAAATATACAAGAGAAAACAACGTCTCTGGATTAAATGGAAGAAGTTTGGGAACATCAAACACTACAATGAGTTTTCGGAATACAGAGTTGCGTTTAAAGTTGCTTGTAATACCTGTTACTTAAACTATATTAAGTCAGTTGAAGAAAAACTTAACACAAATATCAAATACTTCTGGACATATTTATCAAATCGCAAACATAAATCAAGTATTCCATCCACTATGCACTATCAAAATCTTAAGTCAAGTGCCCCAGAAGAGATCTGTGATATGTTTTCAAACTTTTTCCAGTCTGTGTTTGAGCGGGCTTCACCCTTATTATCTGCATGGACCCCGCCTACAGACTGTAATGCTAATGTGAGCCTAATCGTTGACTTGCATATTGAAGAGGACAAAATACATAAAGAGTTGCAATTACTAGATCCATCTAAAGGAGCTGGTCCCGATGGATACCCTGCTCTATTTTTTAAGGCCACTGCTAGCAGTGTCTGCAAGCCACTATTTATAATTTATAATAAATGTTTAGTTGAGGGTGATTTCCCGGATGTATGGAAACGGGCTAACATTACACCTGTATACAAAAATGGCTCGAAACATGACGTAGAGCAGTACCGGCCTATCTCAATACTGTCGGCCTTGTCTAAACTTTTTGAGAGACTCGTACACAACGAGATCTATCCACTCTTGCACAACATCATCATCCCAGAACAGCACGGATTTGTTAAGCGACGTTCAACTGTTACAAATTTATTAATATTTTCTAATTATCTTTTTGAAAACATGGACAAGCGAGTACAAGTTGATGCAGTTTATACTGATTTCAAAAAAGCTTTTGATAAGGTCGACCATGTACTCCTATTGAATAAGATTGCGTTTAATGGTATACGCGGAAACTTGCTTCGTTGGTTCTCATCCTATATTACAAATAGAACTCAAAGGATTGTCGTAAATGGTCATCAGTCTAACGCAGTGCCTGTAACCTCGGGTGTTCCGCAGGGTTCAATCCTGGGGCCATTATTGTTTATTCTATATATAAATGACATAGACAAATGTTTTAAGAACACTAAATTTCTTGTATACGCTGATGACCTAAAAGCTTATAGATCTATACGGACTGTAGAGGATTGTCGACTCTTCCAACAAGATCTGGACAGACTTGCTGACTACTGTCTTAAAAATAAGTTACGCCTTAATCTTACCAAGTGCAATTGCATCAATTTCACAAAGAATAAAAGCATTATCAATTTTGAATACTCATTGCACGATACAGCGCTCAGTAATGTACACATGGTAAGGGATCTTGGTGTGTTGTTTGATGATAAGTTGTCCCTAAACCAACATGTTGAGAGTATTGTACATAAAGCATTTAAGATGTATGGTTTTGTTATGAGATCTTCTACTGAGTTCAAGCGGGTTTCTACATACCTTCACCTTTATAAAACTATTGTACGATCACAACTAGAATATGCCGTACCTGTCTGGAACCCGTTTTACCGCAAGTACATAGATTTAATTGAAAGGGTTCAGCGTAAGTTCCTACGAGCCATGCACTATAGGTGCCATAAAACGTATTTGTCGTACCCACAATTACTGCATAAATATGGACAGATTAGCCTAGAATCTAGGCGAATATATCTTGAAGCCTCTATATTGCATGGTATTGTTCGTGGAGATTTTGATTGTATCGATCTCACAAGCAAATTATATTATGTAGTCCCACGCACTGTTAACATTCGTAGTACCCGAGTAGATGCCTTATTTGCTGTCAAAGGCTGTCGAAGTAATTCTGGGTTGCGCTGCCCCATCCGTCGTATGGTTGAATCTTTTAATTGTAATCTTGTAGCAATTGATATCTTTGTATGCTCAAAATCAAAATTTAAATGTAATGTTATGAAGATTATTACTGATAGTAATAAGAATGTTATTAGGAATGTAAACTAGGCTAGACTTTACTTATTATTTTATTTGTTATTAATGTTTAATTATTTTTATTATTTTCTAATTGCCAAGTAATAGAGTTGGATTTTCTATTTTGCATGATATTGCTAATATTTTTGATTATTTATTTATTTAATGATTGTTATTTGTTTTTTTATATACATTTTTTTATCATTAATGTGATATAATTAATAAGATACTTATTGCCTAACTAGTGGCACTCATTATCATATTTTTTTGTTAATATGTGGATAATGTAGTGGGCTACAATATTGCTAATATTTTTAATTATCCTTTCTGTGTGTGTATTTATATTGTTGCTGTTTATTGTCCCTAATTAAATAAAATAAAATAAACTCCTGACACAACAACATCATTAACATTTGGCGTATCGTACTCAGACCCGTCCTCTGTACCAATCGAAAAATAAATAATGATGTGCTTCTCTGTACAAAATTGGTTGGTATAATAGTCTATAACTCTATTGGAATTATCTCATATAACCAGTATATGTAATAGGGTATTTGACTAAAAAAAACTAATTAGTCCGTCAGTCAGATTTCCAAAAAATACTAGATACGTATTTTTTGTTTTATCAAAACAATAAAAATTGACAAATATAAAAGGCATCAAAGATCAGGAGTGGTGGCTGGCGACGTCACTGGTCGCTAAAAAGTGTAGCGTGCAGTGACGTCACACGAGTTTTCAACGCACTGTGCCGTCTTCATTTTTTGTTTATATGAAAAAAGAAAAAATACGTGTCTAGTATTTTTTGGAAATCTGACTGACGGACTAATTAGTTTTTTTTAGTCAAATACCCTATTGCTGATGAGCCAAATAAATAAAATATTTTGTCAAAAACCAGTAATAATAATTATTTTTAGCCGTAAACAGTAAGGAAAACGATAGTGTATCAAGTATTTAGACATCTACATATTTCCTAAGCCTAGAATCTAAATCGTTGCGGGAAAAACTCGAAAGTGCCTACCTACCTAGTACGCACGTTCTCGTTTTTCCCTCAACGATTTGTTTCGTGAAATGTGTTTTCGACATACTCTGGCGCTGAGAGTTGAAAATCCAACGTGTTTTTCCTACGCGCTGGAATGCGCTCTGTTGGATTCTCAAAGCTTACTCAGCATTGAGAGTTCATAATACAATAAAAAATAAAAACCCAGTCGTGATATTTTTGTGTCTTCAGTAACACTGGGTTTGTGAAAATGCTCTAAAACCGATATTGGCGCCAAATTTATTATTCACAAACAAAACTAATTTTAAGTAAAGTTCATCTTTTTCTTTCTATTTTTAGACAGTTTAAAGGAGATTATAAACGTGACGACCAAAAATACGGCAGTTTTTGTCAGGTCTGACTGATTTGACAGGTCTAAACTAACATTTTATCTTCTGTCCTTTCCATTGAGCCATTATCCATTATCATTATAGAGCCATTATCTCTAGAGTTTAAAATCCCTTTTTTCACGGTAGAAATCCTCATGAACTTCCCCTATCGTGGAGGGTGACCGCCCCTCTGTCATCCCCACGATCTATCTGACTCTTACCGTCTTGAACCACCGCAGTGTTTCACTCCACCTATGGCCGAGGGTGCGGGCTTCACGTAAGCGTTCACTGCACCCTAGCATTGACCCCGCTTAAACCCCTTACATTTTTCTACGTTAAAAATTTGACCTAACTCAGTTATCTATGCGACCAGCTTAAGAAAACGCACAAAGTTTCATGCATTTCGAATTGCAGTTAAAATAACATTTTAAGTATGTTACTTGTAATACTGAAAAATGTGGTGAATTCAAACCCTAAAAACATAGTGACAGATGACACTTTAAAAAATCGTAATCGTAAGTCGCTAGACTTGCGGTGTGACGTCACACCTCGTACAGACACTAACGAAAAGGAAGAAATTAAATTACTTTAGTTTTTTTCTTCATCTTTTGCCTATACACGTCCACTGCTGGACAAACGCCTCCCCATCGCCATCATAATCCCCACACTTGGCAGGCGGGTTGGGGATCGCAGTAACTTCATATTCCACAGGAGAAGCATTGCTGCCCGCTTCCCTGGTGAAAGTTCCCTTAGTCGCCTCTTAAGACACCCACGGGTGGTATGTGTTGGTACTATTCCGAGCCCGGTACCACACGGTTTAGCCTGTTAGATTTAAAACACAATTTCAGCACAGCCTACAATAGGTAATGAGTATGAGCCAATTGATGTAAAATCGACAAAAATAAACCCCAGTTTTACTATTAATATTTTAAGGGGATAGTTTGAATGTCAAAGAAAGTATTTAATTAATTAGATGGTTTGATTTGATGTTGCATCTTAGTGGAACTAATAACTGTAAAGTAATTTTTTGTGCCTTGCCTTACTTCCGCTACTTATCCAGGGAAAATAGGCATATTTATAATTTAAATTTATCAGGACTTGTCATCACAGTGACACAGTATTGTATTTTGATTGCAATCAATTTATTTCGGATTGCAAATTGACGAGTTGTGTTATATATTTGCCACCAACTAGTAGGAAACGGATTGCTGGTCTTTTGGCTTATAATATGCAGAGTGACACTGGTACTTCTATTATACCATCGATCACTATTAGTAGTGATACTAATGCTTCTTTTAATACACCTTGTAGTTTAAACTATTAGGTGCGACAACGGGTGAGCTGCTTATGTTGAATGTTGTACATTAAAATATGCAGGGTCTGTCCGGTAAAGAGCTAGAGTTAAGTTTATTTATGGAATATTGTGATATTCAGGTATTATGTTTGATCGAACATTGGTTGAAGGAACACGAAGTAGTGTTTATCAGTAGTGATAATTTAACAGTGCAAAGTGAATTTGTGAGAAAAAGTGCTATACGCGGTGGCTCATTAATTCTGGTTTCGAACATGTTGAAGTGTAAACAATGTTTAGATTTAGTTAATCTTTCCATTGAGCGCACTATTGAATTGTCTTATGTTGAGTTTGAACGATACATTATAATTAGTGTTTATAGGCACCCCTCTGGGGATTTTGTTAGTTTTGAATTGGTAATGGAGAATTCATTCAATAGATTGTAATCAAGTAGGTAACAAAATAATTATTATGTGGAGATTTCAACATTAATATTTTAGATGTTACTACTTCAAGTATTAGACTTTTCAACCTATTTAGGTCTTATAATTTAATTAACTTGTTTTTTGAACCAAATCGGATCACGGCATTTTCGTCAACCTGTCTTGATAACATATTTAGTGATTGTAATGCCGATACTAAATTTGTGTTAACTGACTTAACATCCGTCCACTGTGGTTAATTAGCTAGCTTCCCCATGCAATTACATAAAAAGCCATATAAGCTCCAATGCAGGCCTTATACAGCTAGTCGATGCATCACACATAAAGGCAATGCTTGTTCAATGGTGATGTGTGTTATTACGACCTGAATGCAGATCTACTCAATAAACTTGATCGACTTCTAAATAACTGCATTCGATTCGTATTTAATCTTCATAAGTACGATCATGTATTTTCTCACCGATCTTGAAATAGCTACCCATCAGGCAGCGCAGAGCTTTAAGAGCCTTGACAACCCTGTTTTCACTCCTACACAAACCCTGTTCCCCTTCTTATCTTACTTCTCGTTTTCAATATTTATTCTCTGCGCATAATAAGAATCTTCGTTCTTCCAATAATTGTCTTTTACGATGTCCTTCTCACCGCACTGGTTTTCTTAAGTCTTCATTTCTGGTTCAGGCGGTTTTCCTTTGGAATGATCTTCCTCAGAATATCAGGACGTTGACAAGTCGGTACACATTTAAAGTTAAAGCTCGGGAATACCGACGCAAGAAATTGGCAGATTCATCCCACATATAATTTATTCTTTTTCTCTATCTATAATTTTTTATCTCTCTCTTCTGTTTATATTTTGTATGTATGTATTTAGTATAATATTATTTTTTCTCTTTTAACTTTAATTTATTTGCGCCTACCATATTTTGTCTCTGCATCACCTCAAAGTAGACTGGTAGAAAATGCCTAAGGCATTAAGTCCGCCATTGTGCAATGTTTGTGCATAAAGTTTAAATAAATAAATAAAATTTATAAACGACACAATGAAAATTTCAAATAATAAAGTAAAAACCACATGGAAAATTATTAATAATGAAACTGGCAAATCTGTTAAACAGGATAAACAACTTGAGATTATGATCGACAGCAAATTAGTTCATAAAGCCGCTGACGTAGCTGAGGCATTTTTGCTAACATACCATTAATTACAAATCGCTCCTTATATCCATCCCCATCTAAAGCTGAAAATCTTTTGCATAGTAGTGTATCTAAGTGTAGTCGTCTATTTCAATTTGATCATGTATGTGTGATGTTGTTAATCACTTTAACAGATTTAGTCTAAAAACACCGGTGATTACTGGGACATATCCATTAAAGTATTAAGTTATATAATAGACACCGTGGCTCCCTATCTAGCTGTTAATTTTAATAAATGTGTTTACTTGTGGATTTTTCCTGATCTAATGATGAGTAGCAAAGTAATATCATTATTTAAATCAGGTAATAAAACTGACGTTGGCAACTTCAGGCCCACTTCTATCTTACCTGCATTCAGCAAAATATTTGAAAAATTAATAGGTACTAAAAATGAATACTTAAGCAGTTGCTAAAATATTTTCATTCGAATAATCTCCTACATAGTTAACAATATGGTTTTACAAAAGGTCGTTCGACTACAGATGCGGGCATTGCTCTACTGAAACACATATTTAACGCATGGGAGAGGTCGCAAAATGCTATTGAATTTTTTGTGATCTCTCCAAAGCCTTTGACAGCGTGCACCATGGTACACTTTTGCGTAAACTACGCCATTACGGTGTCCAAAATCAAGCTCTTAACGTAATTAGTTCTTATTTACATAATAGTTTCCAGTGTGTAGATATTAATGGTATGAAATCTTCCGGGCTATCAGTTCAGTTAGGTGTACCGTTTTCATTCTTGTTTTTAATATATATTAATGATTTACCATTTTATTTAAAGGGCATCTGTGACGTTGTGCTGTTTGCAGATGATACTTCTCTTATTTTAAAAGTAGACAAGAATAGACAAGATTTTGACTAAGTAAACAGTGTACTCTCAATAGTTACGGATTGGTTTACGTCAAATAACCTAGTTCTAAATACAAAGAATAAGAAAGAAAATGAAATGTATTGGACTACAGGCCCATGTCCAAAATGGATGGGTCATATGAACCACCAGGTGACGTATATAGGACAATATAAGAGCATAAAGTAATAAGATTCAGCTCTATGCCGTCACTTGTAAGCTGTCCAACTGAGTGCTGGGGAGAATTCAAAAGCGCAGGTAGACTGAGTACCTTTTGGGTCATATATTTTTGTACGGCATTGCGGAATAATGGATTAGAAGCTAAATTGAAATAGACTGAAACTGATGCCGTACAAAATAAAATGACCAAATTTACCCTGGAAATTGTCAGAAAATCAAAGAAATTTACCAACTTTGTGGCGCATCATTTTTTACGGCACTGCGCGCTTTCTTATTATTTTTCATGGATTTACCGATGGTGAAAATGCCGTACAAAAATATATGACCCACAAGGTACTCACTCTACATGCGCTTTTGAATTCTCACCAGCACTCAGTTGGACTGCTTATAAGTGACGGCATAGAGCTGAATCTTATTATTTTATGCTCTTATATCGTCCTATATACGTCACCTGGTGGTTCATATGACCCATCCATTTTGGACATGGGCCTGTAGTCTATATAAAGTTCGCCTTGCCAAACGTTTGAAATTTGGGACCCAATATAGTTTTAGACAAAGAAGTGCTTGAAACTGTGGGCTCGGCAGTTTTTCTGGGAATAACAGTAGATGCCAAACTTCAGTGGAGACCACACATATCAACCCTAGCAGGAAGGCTCAGTTTGGCCGCCTATGCTGTCAGGAAAGTAAGACAATACACTGACGTTGATATAGCTCGTTTAGTCTATTTTAGTTATTTCCACAACGTTACGTCCTACGGTATTCTACTGTGGCGCAATGCTGCTGACATATAAAATATATTTTTTCTCCAAAAACGTGCCGTCCGAACAATTTACCAGCTCGGTGTAAGAGTTTCTTTAAGAGATTTCTTTAAAGATATTGGCATTTTCACGGTTGCTTCGCAATTTATCTTGCCAACATCTTATATGTTAAGCAAAATATTCACATGTACACCAAAAACAGTGAGATTCATAATGTTAACACCCGAAATAAGGACAAACTACGAGCCCCTTTGCACCGACTTCAAAAGGTTCATAATTCTTTTATTGGGCTTGGTATAACTTTTTATAACAAGATACCCTCTGCTTTGCTAGACTTGCCTTACAATGCATTTAAAGCACAAATCAAATCCAAGCTTTGTTCAAAGGCATATTATTCTGTAAATGACTATTTAAATGATAAGAATAGCTGGTCGCTCTGATTAACTCAAGACAATGTTTGTGTTCCTCCTCCAGAATTAGCTTACTGTCACATTATATGAGTTCATATAGTTTGCTTTTTATAATACATAAATATGTGAGCTGTCACGCCCTTTATACCATGGGCTTTTATTTAGGTAAGTAACAAATTTTTACTTATTTACATTCCCATTTTAATGATATTTTATTTTTACTTTTCTGGCATTTTGGCGTGGCTAGCTGGCAAATGATAAATAAATTAATTGTTGTTGTTTTTTTCTTGTATTACTGTACCTACATAGTATTGTATAAAGTAATATGTTTTTTTCTAAATGAATAGATAGGTGTGCTGCTGGGGAGTTTGTTCCGCCACTTCTTCCCAGCGAAAGCACTAAGAAGTGTCGATGGTTGGGCGTTTTGGAGGACTGTCTTATATAATATTGACGTTCAAAAGTGCTGATTATCAGCCTAATTTGAATAAATAACTTTTGAATTTGAATGGTGGATAGGTATTACGCGGTACAACAAAATTGATTGATTCCAATTAATAAATCGATTGAACAACATTTAAATAATTCACTTTTATGTTCACACCAGTAAGTCTGGTCGATTCGTCCAAATTAGTGACAGTTTCTGAGCACAATATTTTGATCGTAAAATGGCCGATGATCAAAAGAGAACTTTACCACATTTCTACTCTCGTCGAAATGCTTGAATGTCGGGCTAAACTCTTCCGCCACTTGGTAGCGCTAGAGTACCTGATACGACTTATCATCAACCTTTTCATTGTCCCACTGTTGGGCACAGGACTCCTCTCATACAGAGAAGGATTGAGCGTAATCACCACGCTTGCTCAATGCGGATTGGCGATTTCAGACTTAAAGTCTAGGTTTTCTCAAGATGTTTTCCTTCACGTTGTAATTAGTCATTGGTGTCCAAGATATACTTCGAAAGTACATATAACTTAGAAAAATTACTTTGGTACTTGCCTGGCCTGGAATCGAACCTGCACACTTAAACTTAAAAGACTAGTATTTTAACCACTAGGCCACCACGACATAATTGAGACGTTCTAATACGACTTGATTTTGGCAAATTATTATGATTATTAAAAGCGCGTGATGTCCCACTGCAAGACGAAGGCCTCTCTACTCTCCTTCCACTTCTCTGGATAAAGCCTATGAACACCAGTTCTTGTTGAAGGAGTCCAGTTAATCCAGCCATTTCCGCTGGGACCTGCCGCGATTGTGACAAAAATAATGTCAAAAAAAATTGTTAACTACTAAGCTTAACGACTGACCGACTAATATCTATTCTATTCCATTTTTATTTATGGAAAGTGAAGCCGATGTCGACTATTCTGCTAATGTCAAAAGTGGATTGGAGAAGCAAGAAAGTAAATAAACAATAATAATAATAAAAACAAAAAAATACGATGTTACATTGGATCTTTTTATATCTTGTGAGGTTATTAGAGGAATAAAACAAACAAAAAGATGAAAATACTGTTACGGATGCACCTTATGTTAATGTCATAAGGTTCAATATTGCGTGACATGCAGTACCTAACTTTTAAGCCCTGTATCTCCATACCTAGGCATTTTAAAGGTATAATATTAAAACGCATTGCTATATCTAGGATGGCCTATCGAATGGTACAGGTCTCAAAAATTTTGTCTGCAAAGTGTCGACATCGAAATTTCCAGAAACCTTTAACCTTTCTCCGTACCTACTGAATGTACTCGAGGTTATGCGCTATTCCGTCTAGACGAATCTGGAATGTTCGATCAGCTGACCTATATATAGCTCCGTGACGCCAGCGCAGAGTCAGTCTGCATTTGACTAGCGATACGAAACAAGCGGCAGTTAAGGAGCGATCGTTGAGAATACCTATTGCGACAACTATAACGAGAACATTAAAGTCTACATGAAGTTACATCTGTAGTGTTATTGTGTGCGTACGACACGGACTTCGTGGACGTAAGGGAAGACTTTGGTGCGACATCAGCTACGTTCTACTTGTCATTGCCTACTACCGACTGTACCCTCGTTGCCAATAAACTACGAAACCCCTAACCGGCATTTTAATACCCCAAGCCTGTAACAACACTTATCATATTATAATTGTTAGAATAGCAAATACACATACATATAGGCACTATATCCAAACGTAAAATATTAGAGAAAGCAAATTATAATTTTATATTATTGTGGCGGATAAATATCATTAGTGCCACAAGTACGTTCTGTAGTATCTGTTCTCTCTGCAACTCTGTTCCTGCTGCATATTAACGAACTGCTGATGCCCGGTATCTATGGGTATGCAGATGACAGCACAGTTGTGGAGAGATACTTGCCGGATGCTCGGGCTAGTAGGGATTCAATCAGGTCCAAAAGAGAGGCCATTGTAGAGCGAACGAATGTTGCACTACAGGCAGTCTTCGAATGGGGAAATGCCAATCTTGTAGCATTCAATGCCGTCAAAACACAGGCCTGTCTTTTCACCGCCAAAGGGAGCTCGTTTACCTTGGCTCCTACTTTTCGAAATGTATCCTTGGAGTGTACTGACTGCCTTCAGATTTTGGGAGTTGAGATTTCCTCGAACCTAAGCTTTGGGCGGTTCATTAAGTACAAGGCCAAGGTGGCTGCCAGGAAACTTAGCGTTATCGCAAAGGTCCGACGGTACTTCACACCAGGGCAGCTTCAAATGATGTACAAAGCACAGGTCCGTTCGTATGTGGAGTACACCACAGCCACATTTGGGCTGGTGCTGCTAAGTGTCAACTAGCCACTTTGGATTCAGTGGAGAGGCGGGCGAAGAGGCTGATTGGTGACCCTGATTTAACTCTAGACGGTCTCCAAAGCCTAGAGCACAGGCGTAGAGTAGCCAGCCTTTCGGTCTTCTATAGGATGCATTTTGGGGAGAGTGGGATTGCGGTCAAGCGCTAGTTTATAATTTTACAAAATAAAGTAGACCGACTGATATCCATAGGTCAATTTTCAGTAAATAAAATAGATTTTGATAAAAAACAACCCAAAGGAGAATGAGCGATTTGTCCCCAGTGGCGTATCGAGTTGTGTTATACGTCAGTTTAAAGGTCATTATTGACTAAATTGTTGCCATGCGAGATTTATTAGCACTTTCAGGAATTCGGATTCTAATATTATACAAAGTTATTTTTTGTATACGCGAAACCCGAAACAAGTGTCCAGTATACATAGATAAATTTTCAAAAAGATAGCAAAAAAACCACAAAGTTACAAGCTTGTTATATTTCCTGGTTGTCTCAACAAAAATATGGCCAAGGCATCGCTCGCCCGTACGCTGCTACAGCGACGTGGCACGGGGGGCCCTGTCTCATGCGCCTACTATTATGATCTAAAGTCAACTGAGTTGTGCGAGTGTGCAACAATTTCTAACTGTATTTGGGAAAAATATAAAATGGTCTAAAAATGATTGGAATCAATTCAGTTGATTATTTATAATTAATATATTTAAAATATATATATTCAGGTTTCGTATAATGAACAAATAATGTTGCATAAAATACCTGGTCTAGAAACCTTTATGTAAGTAATAAATAAAATTATTCATAGAACGTTTCTATGAATAATTTTTATATTTTCTATGAATAGTTGACTAAAAAAACTAATTAGTCCGTCAGTGAGCTTTCCAAAAAATACTAGACACATATTTTTTTCTTTTTTCATATAAACAAAAAATGAAGACGACACAGTGCGATGAAAACTCGTGTGACGTCACTGTACGCTACACTTTTTAGCTAGCAGTAACGCCACCAGCCACCACTCCTGATCTTTGATGGCGTTTATATTTGTCATTTTTTTATTTGATAATACAAAATATTCGTATCCAATATTTTTCTATAATTTGAATGACGTACTGAATAGAATCATTTTTTTTTAACCCAGGAAACATCCATATTAAATAAAGCTATTACATATTAAGATATTTAAAATTACACGTGTCATAATTAGATTTCTCTGGGGACTGAGCTAATACAAAGCTGTCCATTCGCCTCATCATTCATCGGATGTTAAACCTGCAATGTCCCAAATCTTGTATGGAAATGAATTTATTTGGTTTAAATATTTTTCCTTAACTTGAAGTCGTATTTTGGTAAAGTTGATATATGCTTTAGATACACTAGTGAAAAGATCAACTCGATTTGTTGTTCTTTTAGTTTGTTCCACGTGCAAACGGTACGAAAAAGTAAAATATGTAAATATATTATCCATTAAGTGCACACAAAAGAGAAAAGTATATAAAATATTAACAAATTAGAGCAGGAAGGTGTCAACATATAAAAAGAAAAATATATTGTAAGGCGTTTGATGGGTTCGATTCTTACACGGAACAAATATTTGTATGACCTACAAGTCGTTCTTTCGGTTCTGGCTGTTTATACAAACATATTAAAGCACCCACGATATAGGGGAAATTCCTAGTGTAGGGCAACGATTATAAAAAACATCGTGGAACATAATTAACGTTTGACAGATTTTTATGGAAGAACTAATAAGGGGTATCTCAATAAAATTGGAATATTTATTTTTTCATGCAAGTGTCAACTCTGAAATTTCACAGCTGTCATCTCTGTAGGTATATTCCGATTATTAAAAATGGACCGCTTTTTGAAAGAACAACGAAAAATGGGAAAAATTGCGCTGAAATCGCTTATACGCGGACTTCTTGTGGCCTCAACTGGACAGGATGAATCTGGACAATATGTAGTTTCAGCAGGACGGTGCAACCTTCCACACTGCAATTGACTTATTGCAGAAACGATTTCCAGAACACATTATCTTACGAAATTTTGATGTCGACTGGCCAACAGGATCGTGCGATTTAACACCGTGTGATTTTATTCTTTGGGGTTTTATGGAATCTTGGGTTTATGCGAATAAACCCGAAACAATTCGTGAGCTCAAATCGGAAATCCAACGCGTCACCGGATTCAGCCACATCTCTGTGCAAAAGTCACGGAAAATTTCATAAATTGAGTGATGGCCTGTATTCGGAGCCGTGGGGGTCATTTGCCGGATATTTTATTCCGTAATAAATCTGAACTAGTCTTCTTTACAATACAATAAAAATATCACAACTCTGTCATAAAATACTTATTTCTATTTCGAAATGAAGAAGTGTACTCTTTCTAAGACACCTTTTATAATTATATTGTATTACAAATATTGGCCCTGAAATAAACAAAGTGACTCTGAAATAGTGTTTATAGCTATATTACAAATTAAATAAAACTATCTGCTTATTTCAATTCATTTTTTATCATTCCTTAGACGTGTGCACGATTCGTTAGCCAACGAATTCATTTTGAACTTTCCATTCATTATGTGTTCAGACGTTTTGTTTCTAGTAAAAGATAAATAATATAACACAAATATTAATAAATGCTTATTATAATTAAAGTGAACTTAGTTTCATTTTATAATGTTGCTGTGCTATTCACACTTTTAATTCTATTACTTGACATGGTGCTTTAGGTTGTAATCAACACACATCTGGGAAACCTAAATGTTCTTCATACACAAAATACAACAAAAACATTTTAATTTAAAATTTTCCAATCAGCGTTCAGTAATCTCTTTATAATTACAAACTATCGATTGGCAAACTTTATCGTCTCGTGATGAGCCTTTGAAGTTTTGTTCTTTAACAAAAACAAACTTTTCTCGTCGCTATATACCTATGTTTTTGCCCCATATTTTTTTAGTATCAATTAATAACATTTTTTGATCATTTAGTACATATTTTAAATTTACTAAAATTTCCTGTTAATATTTCAAAATATAAAAAAGCAGTATATTTTATTTAGTCTAAGCTTTTTTTGTTGATGGGACATCATCAAACGAGTTCTCCCGATCTGGGCGGAGCGGAAGGGCGTGTCAGACTTTTACTGACGGAGTCCACCCGTGTACCTTCACGTGCTTGTGCGCCAGTTCCCGGTTTCTCGTTTGACCAACCCACAACCCTGACCCAGGCATCGGTTTCGTGGACCCTCTCACGATATACTGACATCTTGAGACGTGCGTGAAACACAACACTTCGTCAATCCGGCCCTGGTCCTTACCGATCAACGAGCTATATAATCTAAGCCTTCATGCAGATTCATGTAATTGGAGAAATCTGGGGCCCTAGTCTGCTATTTCCATAAAATTGTCATTCCAATACGATTTGTTTTTTAATAATTATAGACTAGTGCTTGACTGCAATCCCGCCTGATGGTAAGCAGTGATGCAATCGTTGATGGTAAAGCACACTAGTTTATTAAGCCTATTCATTTAAAAAACTTAGGAATAGGAAAAATGACGGCAGTTGACCCGACATGATGCAATGTTAAACCCAAGACCAACACGACCAACGATGCTGCGCCAGAGGGAGATTGATCTGGAGACTCTCCACGACTGAACTCCCGATACAATAACATTAAGCGCATCGTACCTGGCACACATCGCAACACTACTGCTCAGACCCGTACTCCGTGCAGCTTCACCAGACATCATGCTGGAACACGACGAATCGCTTGTCGGCAAGACCTTGTCTGGTGGGTGGTAACTTCTTCTGGCAGCCGATGTTATGGCCTACCACCGAGAAATACGATTCCATTGTTATTGTGCTTAATTTTTGGTAATCTACTAAATTCATTTTTTTAAAATAAATTATAAACCAGCGCTTGACCGCATTCCCGCCTGATGGTAAGCAATGATGCGATCGTTGATGGTAAAGCGCGCTAGTTTATTAAGAGCCTATTCACTGTAGCCTTGAAGACACTCAAATTGTAGTGTGACGGAAACACAGCCGCCGGCAAATTGTTCCAGTCCCTCGATGTACGCGGTATAAAGGAGGAGGCGAAACGCTTCGTCCGGATCGTAGTGGTGTTAACAACGTAAGGGTGGAAAGTCGCCGTACGACGGGTCGTCCGATGGTGGAACGGAGATGGGGGAATTAAATCATGCACTTTCCTTGCACTCACCAGAATGCATGCTATAGAAGACCGAAAGGCTAGCTACTCTACGCCGGTGCTCCAGGCTCTGGAGACCGTTTCGAGTTAAATCTGGGTCGCCAATCAGCCTCTTTGCACGCCTCTCCACTGAATCCAAAGTAGCCAGTTGACATTTCGCAGCACCAGCCCAAATGGGGCTCCACTCCATGTGTACTCCACACACGACCGGACCTGTGCTTTGTACAACATTAGAAGCTGCCCTGGTGTGAAGTACCGCCGGACCTGTGCAATGACGCCAAGTTTTCTGGCAGCCACCTTGGCGTTAGACACAGTGAACCGCCCAAAGTTCAGGTTCGAGGAAATCTCAACTCCCAAAAGCTGAAGGTGGTCGGTCCACTCCAAGGATACATTCTGAAAAGTAGGAGCCAAGGTGAACGGGCTTCTTTTGGCGGCGAAGAGACACGCCTGTGTTTTGGCGGCATTCAATGCTACAAGATTGGCTTTGCCCCATTTGGAGACTGCCTGTAGTCTCCCATACCCTCTACCATAGCCTCTCTTTCGGAGCGAATTGATTCCTTACTAGCCCGAGCTTCCGGCAGGTATCTCTTCACAACTTCACAACTGTGCTGTCATCAATCATCGGTCAGTCGTCTCGTAATGGAATGGTGATAGAATGATATTGCCGTGATGTCATTATTATAAAAACCATTAGTGGAAATGATTTAAACAAAAATACTACTCAATTTGAACATTTTTAATATAGAATGGAGTATCAGTGATTGACCACTGGAAAGTCATAATAACGTCATTTTGTTAGTAGATTACGAAATTTGTCAAAATCGATCATTGTGAGATCTGACACTTTTGTAATAGACTAGGGCTCCTGGACCTCTGTCGTAAAGGATGTTCTAGTTCAAAGATCGCTATGATATTTATGCCTAACGTACACTGAAGTTTTGAAATTAAATCAAACCATATGCTTCACTATATTAGAAGGCAGAATAGACGATGGATTATTAATAAATAGCTCCGCACCGTACACAAGTCTTGACTTGTAGTTTGAAATTGACGTTTTTGGGTATAGCAAATTGAAAAGAGGTAAGTATTAACCTACAAAACCTATATACCTATTGCCAGAAATAGGAATATCCTTTTACCTCTGAACGAACATCTCAATTTCTCCTGCTTTGTTTAGGTTGCTTAGGATAAGACATAATATTGCCGTTGACCGAATATAAATATTTGACCAACCCGGGCAGGAGCCCAAAGCTCACCAATTACTTAAAACGAACATGGCAGTGTTTTCATCAAAAATACAATTTCATTTAGTGAAACATACAAAACTTGCACTTATTACTCAGCTTAAATTACTAAAATAAATACAGACGTGTACTTATCCTAAAGGGAAAGTGATTAGAATTTTCTTTTCTCGCTTTGAAGATTTTTAAAAGAAAAGAATTCTGTGAAAGGATCGGTATATCTCTTCATTTATGTAACAGAACAGAGCCAGCTACTTATTAATATGTCCTAATCAGCACTTACCTTCCCATAACAATTCAAGGAACACATTTTATTTCCGATTTTATCGAAAACAAGAAAATATTGCGCCATTATTTCCTTATTCACAAAGAAATAATTTAATCGATCTTTCCTTGAACCAATAATAAAACGCCGTCAAATAGAAGACACGTTGACAGCTGTCAAAAGTATTATATACGAATTCGAATAGATAAATAAAAATACTAGCCGAAAACTCTCGATAGTAAATACATAGAACAACGTTCAAACGATTGTCATTATGTCCTTCACTATCGGCTTTCAATCGGCGCTACGTGGACATGATCGGACAGATAGATAACAGAACATAAGTCATATTCTGACAGTTAAATGGTATCGAAGAAATGTTTAATTTTATTTCCCTAATGTTACTATTTTTATTTATTCTACGACATATTGTTGACTTATTCACGTAGATATCAGCATTTTCCAAATACTTATATTGGGCTTGATTATTTTCTATTTTATTATTGATTATTGAGCCAGCTAGGTTAAGCTCATTCTCACTCTGGTTACTTAAATCAAAACCTGAGACAGTTAAGCCAAATAATAATTAATAAACTGTTCATAACAGATTTTCACAAGTTTATTTCAACGAATATTATAATCTATTAAAGTGTTCGACACTAAAATATTGCAGTAGATATTTTATTTAATAATTATAAACTAGCACTTGACCACATTCCCGCCTGATGGTAAGCAGTGATGCGATCGTTGATGGTAAAGCGCGCTAGTTTATTAAGAGGCTATTCACTCAGAAAAACTGAGCGAATAGGAAGGAAGACGGCAGTTGAGCGAGGTGATGCAATGTTAAACCCAACAACACGACCAACGATGCTGCGCCAAAGGGAGATTGATCTGAAGACCCTCCACGACCAAACTCCTAACAGAACAACATTAGGCTGCAATTCAAAATTTAATAATATTTATATTTTTGGAAGACGGTGATATTGGGTTCGCATTTTCCTTGTTTGCAATCCCAATTCAGCAAAAATGCCAAATAACTAATGCGTAATACTAGTTTTCAACAGAAAATCTTCGCGATGCTGAGGGCAATGTTGACCCGTCTACTATTCGACAACGTTTGTTAAGGCTGCGTTGAAATGCACCGGCAACGTAGTCTAGCGGACTAGCGAGCTGTCAGGATTTTTTAGCACTGATGATGAGGCTCTGTATTTTGCTGAAACACTCACAACTCTAAGTTTTCTTTCTTCCTGGCGGCCTCGACGGCTTGAGTCCTCAGCACTGTATATACCTTATTTGTTCAGGCACCGGGATAGCTGGTAAGTTGATTTTGAAGGAGCTTACTGCTCTGATTAATTTTATGCTCTTCATAAAGTGAACAAGACCGTCAACGACTTATGATTTAAGAAAAAAACACGTGATATAAAAAAAATACTCGTCACACAGAGTAGCAATGCATCAGATGACTAAAAGGTGAAAGATAAAGACTCTTAAATATCAAACGTAGGTAATATACCGCATGTACTACCTTATCACGAAACGTTATCTCTTCGATATGCCACTTACATGATCACGACTACTGAAGCTTATTAATCCGATAACATTACAAGCGTCACTTGTTAATTAATAAATTCTAATGCTCCACTAAGTAATACGCAGATTAAATTTGGATTTCATAAAGGAAATGGAATCATTTCCGCAGTACCACAACGCAGCCTATCCAACACGTACAAAATTCAACGTTTTAGAATAAACTGCCAAAGACTAATTATAGCAGTTGGAACTGGACCTAAATTTGAATGCATGATAGTTTTTAAATCACTGTTTAATTTTATGCAGTTATTTGAGTAGGTTTGGCACGAATTTTGCAGATTACCTCATATGATAGTTAAATGAATCAATGAAATTCAACTCTTTAATAAATGGTAGAATGGATTTCAACAAAACTTAATATGTAATTGTACAAAATATTAAATTCTTATTATTTTTACCAACTATTTTTTGTCCATTGACTAAGCTTGCATTAATTAAAACCCGATTCTAGGTAGGTGAAAGTAAAAGGAAGCAACAGAATATTCAGAAATAATTGTATGGATACCGAAGAAGGAAAATATAATTTCTGTTCAAGTCTCACGAAAGAAATAGGTTATGTTGTATCTAGAAGTATTATAGATCAAATAAAGCATGTGATAACAAACATTGATACAATGTATGATGCCCTCAAAATATGCAGATAATGATTGTATGGATCCCAATGAAGGAAGATATACTTTCAGTACAATTCATGCGAATGAAATAGGTTGTGTTGTATCAAGAGGTATCATAGATCAAATTAATTATGTGGTAACAAAGATTAATACATTATAATATGATCCCTCTCTGTATGAGAGGAGACCTGTGCCCGGTAGTGGGACGATAGAAGGTTGATGATGATGAAAATAAGGAGAAATAATAGTTTGAATCCCGATGAAGGAAAATATAATTTCAGTTCAATTCTCATTAATGATATAGGTTGTGTTGTATCTAGAAGTATTGCTGTTAACATTACAGATTAAATAACGAATGTGGTAACAGACATTAATACATAATACGATGGCTCTAATAAGGTGTGACGATACAACGTATAAAATACAATGCTAACGGAAGTCATACAAAGAGGAAGGTCTATAATTTATGTGATTAGTTTCACCTTTCTGAAGGACAATGTCAATGCTATGCGAACTATTTGTTGATAATTTTATGTATTATATTGATTTCCTATCAGTGTTTTAGACAATTTTATAATATTCAAATAGATTTTAGCTTTTGCCTGCGGCGTCGCAACCGCGGATGCCGGAATGAATTTTTTTTTTTTTTCTAAATTATTGCAGTCACTTAGGAAGTTATAAATAATAAAAAAGTTATTTTATTATGTGTAGAGTATAATATACTTTCATATTCATTTCGTATTTTGTTAAACTTTCATTTTGACATGAGAAACCGAATCTTCAATTTTACTTATTTGTATAGATTTACATATATATACGTTTTTAATTTTAAAATAATAAGGACTATTTTCATTTAAAACTGTTTAGACTCTTGATAAGGATTCTGAACATTCTATAATTTTATGCGTAATCTTTCAAGTCAAAATTATTGAAAGACTTTAATTATTCTCTTTCATTTTTATTTTCGAATCTGATTCTCTGATCCAATACAACAACGCGCGGGTTGTCTGTGGTATTACTCATTAAATTTATACAGATTAAAATCTACCCAATACGATATGATAATTAATCACTACAATTGACATTTTGTAGGCTCATTTGCAGCTGAATTTGGTTTTGATTAAAGTTTGATACCAATTATCTACAATTTCAATTATCGAAATCACCTAGTCAACAAATTATTTCAGTATCAACTTCGACCATCACTTACATGATTAGTGTCATAATGGGGCTAGTGGTAAAGCAATTACAGCTGCACGGGTTGATCGATCAGGGTAAGTTGCGCTTGCCGAGGTTTGTCCATGGATGGGTGACGTTAAGCTGTCGGCTGTCATTCATAGATGGAAAGTTTTACAATGATTACGGGTCGTCATAAGCTCGATGTTCTGGCCTCCTATCTTACCAAGGGGTGTCGTACTTCCCAGAAACTGGGTTTAAAAGGTTAAACAGGGAGTCGCTTTTTGTGTTAAACTAGTGTTCAGCTGCATTCGGTCCGACTAGAAGTTGAACCCAATGTGTGGTGAAAAGGCAGATGAAGAGGTTCATGAAGTGTCGCATAAATAAGAGTGTGGTAAAGTTTTTTTTATACCAATTTACTAAAATAGTTACAAACTTCCTGTCAGAGTATATTCAAGAATATAACATTCTATTTATGCATAATCTTTCGCGATCTGTGACGTAACACAGTAATTTGTTTTCTTTGATCTTCCATTACTACAGCTCCTTTAATCATTATAACTGTAATCCCTCGTTAGAAATGTTTCTATTAACTCCCTAATCTGTTGAACATTATTTATTATTCAACCCATCTCTCTGAGTTTGGCTACGGTCCTTTGGTCGTATTAGATAAGTTTGTCGTATGAGCGACACTATTTTATTCAACAAGTGGGCACTTCTTGTGCCCAATTCTAGCGAAAGCTGAACTGAATATTAAAGGAGGAGCCTTTAAGTTTGCACGGATAAAACACGTACCATGCTTGAACATATAAACATTTTTCGTATGCATGTGAGTTTCAATGAGTATGAAACAAACACGTGTAGGTTTTTTGTTATAGATGGGAGATATGTACATAATTATGTCATACTTGCCTCACAAATTTTCCTCAACCAATACAGACGTGAATAAAAAAGTATCGAAGGTCAAGGACAAATGTCATGTCATTAATGAAAAAGAAATAGCTAGTCTACATCTACTTAATGGACTTAATGATGACAATAATGTTCACGGACGTAATAAAATAATTGATAAACTGTCTTTTAATATCTTCAATACACATTCAACGCACATTTTAACAAAATTCAAAGCAAAATAATTCGCTACAATATTATTTATGATATGCCCAACGATACAGCTGCTTCCGCAAACCGATAAGGAATGTTACAATTCTCGATTGTCATTTGATCAATTAGGAATGTCTATTTAATTATTATTCGAACGTGAACTATTTACGAATCAGCTGATTAGCTGTCATCTTCCAATGTTTTGAAACTTCAAATGTTTAGATCATTAATGCTTTACGATTAAAATCAGCTTCTCACATATAAAAGTATGAATGTCTTTTATGCGACTTTTCTGATTGATTAAAACATTATATCAATATTTTTCTTTTTACTAGTAACACAAGAAGAATCGTAAAAACTTCTAGCAGTGCTCTATATCTAATAATAAATTGCACTGGGAATTCAATGTCGTAAACAAGCTTTCGGCAATAAATACAGTCAAGTGGACAAACAAACATAAAACTCTGCAGTTTCTACCAAAACGTTGTGAAAACATCATAAAATAGTGCGACCATGCGTTATCAAACAGACAAGGTTAAAGTTAAGGAGGAAGTGGTCATAAGCTAGTAAGGGAAATGATTATGCAATCCGATACGGTATGACATGACAATGTCTAGGTCTCGGGTCATTAACATATTGTTTTGAAGATGAACGATACGGGAATAGATAATGCGCAGTACAAATATGGAATAGTTAGAGAAAGATTCATGAACGTGAAAGAAGTTAAAGCAATACATTGAACTCCTCTTGCAGTGTAGGTTTGTACAGTGGACTGTTAATGCACTAGCAACGTTTTACATACATTTTTGACTCTTTTTTTTATAAATTATAAACTAGCGCTTGACCGCAATCCCGCCTGATGGTAAGCAGTGACGCAATCGTTGATGGTAAAGCGCACTAGTTAATTAAGAGCCTATTCACTCTAGCCTTGAAGACACTCAAATTGTAGTCCGACGATGTCGAGTCCCGCGATGTACGCGGTGTAAAGGAGGAGGTTTCAGGCTTCGTCCGGATCGTAGTGGTGTTAACAACGTAATGGTGGAAACTCGCCGTACGACGGGTCATCCGATGGTGGAACGGAGATGGGGGGATTAAATCGTGCAACTCCCTCGCACACCCCCCAAAATGCATCCTATAGAACACCGAAAGGCTGGCTACTCTACGCCTGTGCTCTAGGCTTTGGAGACCGTCTCGAATTAAATCAGGGTCATCAATCAGCCTCTTCGCACACCTCTCCACTGAATTCAAAGTGACCAGGTGACACTTAGCAGCACCAGCCCAAATGTAGCTGCAGTACTCCATACACGAACGGACCTGTGCTTTGTACAACATTAGAAGTTGCCCTGGTGTGAAGTACCGCCGGACCTTGTGATAACGCCAAGTTTCCTGGCAGCCACCTTGGCATTGGACTCAATGAACCGTCCAAAGTTTAGGTTCGAGAAAATCTCAATTTTTGACTATATGATTTTATTCTTTACTAATGTGTCACCCTGAGTACGCGAACAATGACTATAACTTTTTATTTTTGGCAATTATTGTTTGATTATTGGATTTGTAGATTTTAAGAAATTTGTATTTAGCCATATTTTACACATAGTTTGCATACTGTACTGTATTCAAATGAAAACATACAACTAGTATGTACATTTTAATATGTAGTCAACTTTGCTTATATACTCGTACCTATACAACATGTAACATAAAGGGTATATACATACCAAGAGCATGGCATCTTTACATGATATCAAATGATATCGGAAGGTTTTCAACTCAAAATAAAATACTCAAAAAATTTATACTAAATTTTCGGTTCCGTGTGTTTCTCAAATTCAAATCATAAAAAACGTGCACCAAACTACATACGTTAATAACTACTCGTTACACGTCACATTACTTGGCAAAATCACGATAAATGTCTTCAAAAATTCTGTGCGTTTAGTATGGTGGTAGCCTATCACAGGCGGTGTTTTCCTTCCAATGTCGATTGATATCATGTAAAGATGCCATGCCCTTGGTATGTAGATACCCTTTATGTTACACGTTGTATATGGGCATTTAAGAATTTTTGCGTTTGTCCGTTTGCATGTTTGTAAGAGATTTCATGTTTTTATGTGTTTGTCACCTTATTTCTTTTGTTATTTGACCCTGAACAGCTAGTTTTTTCTTCTCATGCGTTATACATTACTATAATATTGTGCCGTGTGACTTGAAATCTGTCTTCCTGTGTTTCTAAAATTCTAATGTAACGTACAATTTTTTTTACTTAAACATGCTTTAAAAATCTACAAATTTTGGAAATTTTTGACGTGATAACGTCTATTAAATCGGTATGCTGGGAGTCATTCGCGAAAACTGCGTAACGGCCGAATCTGACGCTACGCGGAGTCCACGCCTACTAAAACTAACCTTAGCCTTGTAGCTTTAGAGTGCAATATTATTTACCTAAAAGCACGGTTGTAAACAATTAGTAGCAGTTTTTCGCATACATGATTAAAGCATTGATAGCCGAGTGGTGAAACGCTCGGATTAATATCGACTCACTCAAGAGGTGCCGCGGATCGATTCCTGACGGCAACGGACGTTATTTATCCTTTTTAAATTTTTCCTTTTTAATTTTTCTTTTTCTTTTTTCTTTTTCTTTTTGCTTTTTTTTTATTTTTTAGAAAATTTAAACAAACTATTAAATAAAAATATAAATGTTATACATTACTTTATTTTAAATAATTTCATTGCACCCAGAAAAAATTACCATGTAATAGACGTTATCACGTTCAAATATCGGCAGTAGACGGAGTTCTACAGACAGCCATTTTTTTGTCACATTTTAAGCCGAGCAACAATTATGTTAATAGAAAAATAAAGGATTAACTTTGACTGCAAGGTTCAAAAAACATCAGATTACATTTTGACCAAACAAAAGTTGAGATGAACGATAAATTAGGCGTCGAAAAAGAAAGGTTTTTTTACCAGGATTCTTGTGAAACTAATATGAATAATTTAGATCCCGTTTCAAAAGTTGGCAACAAAGGCTGACCGAGAATGTAGCTAGCCATTTTAGGGGCACAACTTTCTGTTACGATTAATTTGATACAAAAAGTTGCTGAAAGTTTTTGGTTTGTTTGATGTGGAGTAAGAGTCGTTTGTTTTTATTAAAAAAATTTGTACTTTTAGAAAGCGTACCCAGGTATGTTATGACAATATAGTGAGACGCACATCGTATTTACTACACACACGTTTTTTGAGTTTAAGTACGTCAAAGCGTCATTTTATTTATATTTAGATATATATATATATATATTATTTTATATGTTGGCAACTTTACGTGAATGTATGAAAATATATATCATAATATATTTTACTTCAAATTTATAGCTTGCATTGTTGTATAGCTGCTTGCATTCTAATCCGCGAAACAGCAGCCAATTGCTTATCCACTGCTCCAACCGTGCCATCACCCAAGTATTCATAGGCCCAGCGCGTTTTCTTTATAGTTTTATGGCTACTAGGTATATCCATTGTATCGTATTACTATAATTATGAAAATAGCACCTGCTTAGAAAGAATCAGACAGTACCTATTAGGTGGGACATACCAGCTTTTCTTCTAGGAAACCCCTGCCTTTACCTATTAATATATACTAATGTCAGTTTGATTATCTAATAAACCTCAATTATACTTAAGCGTTGGCTTATATTCGGGTATTGAAGCTATTTACATTATTTTTACTAATAATAGTAATGGAATATGATGCTGGAGCAGATTATTCGAAGACGGGAATTTTCGGCTCCGTTCGTTTATTCTTGGGCGCCTGCCCAAATTCGGAGAACGATCAAGCGTAATTGCGCCATATCATACAAAGTTGCAATATTATTGGTTCTGTAATGTGTCTTTTAGATGTCATGATAATAATTGATTAGTAAAACGGTTGTCTTATTTCGGCCTGTCATCGCGTCTCTCTGAAAGCGCTTTCCTACATTTCTTTACCTATCAACTAACCAACGAGCCTTAAATAATAGATAAGTTTGGACATAAATGTGTTGCTATTTATCTTTTTATTGTAATAGTAATAACTGTTGTTCAGTACTGTAATGGTATTCAGCAGCTTTCCGTTACACTGGAGTCTGTTACTGTCGCTACAGCGAAGCGGAGTCCAACATTTTCTGATCAGTCATTTCTGAAAAGTCGTTTTTTTCTTTTAATTTCATCAGAATCATACTGGATAATATTGGCTTAAAATTGCCAGAATCTAAATAAAAGTAAAAATTAAGTATATAAGTTAAAAGTTTACTAAACTGCTGCGCTGTGTATCGCTGGTACGTTTCCCGCACTGAACAAATAGGTATTTATATGGCTTAAAAGTCGTGGTGGCCTAGTGGTTAAAACACCAATGGCTGAAGGTGAAGGAAAACATCTTGAGCAAATCTAGACTTTAAGTCTGAAATCGCCAACCCGCATTGAGCAAGCGTGGTGATTACGCTCAATCCTTCTCTGTGTGAGAGGAGACCTGTGCCCAGCAGTGGGACAGTAAAAAGGTTGATAATGATGATGATGATGATGATGATGGCTTACATTAATATGTTTCGGATTTAGGTGTTTGTGTCTTTGATTATAAATGTTTGTAAACGCACCTACGATGCAGATGCGATACAACGTTTTTAAACGTAATCAAGATTAATGATTTTGTAATGTTTACTTACCTTTTTTTATACTGTAATAGTCCTTTTTTGTCACGAGCCTCTCGTGACAACAAAAAAAGACTATTACTGTACACCACACTATTTCACGAATAACTTTTTCCAGGAAGAGATTCCAATATTGTAATAATATGGGGATCCTGTACCTGGAAAACCTGGAGTTTTAAAACAGAACATGATACAAGGGATACTTGGTTTGTGGCTCGTCGAATCCGTCACATTGCATTTTTGCTTGTGATGAATTAACTTTATTATTGTTTATCAAAAACCGGATAGATTTAGCAATAAAACCATAAAACTCTATGATGTCATCCTTCACGCTATTGACAATGGAGGTGGCAGTGGCTACGGTAATAATTGTTCATTGTTATCCGCAGTAACTAGTTCGATCTTAGTACAAATGTTTGCGCAATTTAATCTCACACCTACCTACTTTTTATGACTTGATCTTATAATTATCTACATCCTTGTAGGTACCGCAAGGTCTAGGTGCTCTTCTAAGAAATCATACAACATAACGAAACTTGCGTAACTATGTACTTCCAATGTCAATGTGAGTCATTTTGATCGATTTAAACAATGTAAGTTTAAAAAAAAACTGGGTGAATAGGAAGTAAGACGGCAGTTGGGCGAGGTGATGCAATGTTAAACCCAACAACACGACCAACGATGCTGCGCCAGAGGGAGATTGATCTGAAGACCCTCCACGATCAAACTCCTGACACAACAACATTTGGCGCATCGCACCCAGCATATACCGCAATATAACTGCTCAGACCAGTTTTCCGTACGTCTTCACCAGACATCAAGCCGGAACACGACGAATCGCTTGACGGGAAGACTTTGCCTGGTGGGTGGTTACTTCTGCCGGCAGCTAATGTTATGGCTTACCTTCTTCTTCTTCAGCTTATAGAGGTCCACTGTTGGAGAAACCGAGAGTTAATTATATACTCCCTTCCCATATTCTCCCTCGGGTATCGTAAGAGGCGACTAAGTAACCTCTCACTAGGGAAGCGGGCAGCAGCGCTTCTCCTGTGGAATATCAAATTACTGCAATCGCCAACCCGTCTGCCAAGCGTGGGGATTATGGCAAACCCCCCTAATGTAATATAAAACTTTGGGGGAGGCCTTTGTCCAGCCTTAAACCTTTATAGGCTGAAAAAGGAGAATGTAATTGTAAAAGAAATCTAATAATAGAGAATAATAGAGCATTACCTTTCCTCTATATTGTGAGAATTTGTTTATTAAATATATAAAATTCTCGTGTCACGGTGTTCGGATTTAAACTCCTCCGAAACGGCTTGACCGATTTTGATGAAATTTTTTGTGCTTATCCGGTATCTATGAGAATCGGCCAACATCTATTTTTCATCCCCCTAAATGTTAGGGGTAGTCCACCCCTAAATTTTTTTATTTTTTTATTTTTTAGACAAAATTTTTAATTTCTATTTTTTTATGATACAACATACAAAAATACATACAATCCCCAATTTTCACCCTTCTACGATCAACCCTTATTTTTTAATAGCCATTTTAGTAATTTAATCTATTATTTATATGGCAAAACAACGTTTGCCGGTCAGCTAGTTATTTATATATTTTAGTATTATGTATTTATTTAAGTAGTATACTTATTTTTGGTTTTATTGGTTTGGCTTATATAATTATTTTAGGTTTTTATGTTTAGGTATATTTAATATTATTACTTTAATAGTTATCATATTCATATTTTATTTCCTCCTTGTTCTTACACACTATTGTCTACATTTCTGTTTTACTTCTCCTTTCTCAGGTCTGCTGGAAGAAATTTCTTAAGAAATAAGCAGCACCTTTCTACTCAGATCTTCATTTTGTTGTATCTATATGTATTTTATTGTGTGTACATAAATAATAAAATAAATAAATAAATAATAATTTAATTCACCCCGTAGGCTTAAATTTCTACAGTAGAAACCTACTATTAGGTCATCATTAGTCTTTCTATCGTCCAACTGTTGGGCACAGGTCTCCTCTCATACAGAGAAGGATTGAACGTAATCACCACGCTTGCTCGATACGGGTTGGAGATTTCAGACTTTAAGTCCAGGTTTCCTCAAGATGTATTCCTTCACCTTGTATTCAGTCATTGGTGTGCAAGATATACTTAGAAAATGGCTTATGTTTTAACCACTAGGTCACCACAATAGATACCTACCTACTACTAGGAATCGTGACACGTGCCACCTATTCTAAGCATATTCTCAATTAAAAGGAACTCACAAGTCATTCATCAATCATAATTTTTAAATTAATCAGCATATTATCGCTCTTAAAAATACGGTCAAACAAAATCTACCTACTCTTGACAAAAAAAATAACGTCCATCATTGTTTGTTTTTATAATCACCTAAGAATAGACTTAGTTAAATGACTAATTCGTATTTATAAGTGGCTTAGTAAAAAACAGTGAATAAATTAGCATTAATGAATTTTATTATTAGGGTTCCATACCTCAATAGCAAAAACGGGACGTTACTAAGAACACTTCGTTGACCGTCTGTCAAAACCTCTCAAGAACAGGTAGGGTTACCTACTAACTTGAAATTTTCTCAAATAAACAGGGCTAAAATCCCTTGAAGCAATGAATAAATCAAACTTCTAAATCAACGCAACCGAAATGTTCTTGCGTTTATATTACACTTGCGGCCGCCCGCGACTTATTTGAATATATTATTTTAACCCTAAAATAGTTATTTTAAAATTGTAGTATCTTATAAGATGTTAATCGAAATTGAATGATGTTTACCGACAATTTTGCTCAAAATTAAATACAATTCAAAATAAATTTATTCGGGCAAGGATTAATATTTGTCTTTTTTTTTATATGCTCACTCCTATTGGTCGCAGCGTGAAAAATTTCGTGGATTAATGGGCTAATCAATGTAAAAATATTTTTTCAAATCAGACTAGTAGTCGTGAGATTAGAGCGTTAAAACAAACAAATAAACTCTTTAGCTTTATATATTAGTATAGATTTTGACACTTGCCGGGAATCAAAACCTAATATGTATCTACATATATAGGGTACTTTTCGTAGATCCAGAATCATGGAATTTGACACAAAACACTGGCATGTAGCACAAGTAAAGGAAAATTTTCGAAAACTGTATGTTCGCAGCGCACCCACAAATGTATGTTTATTGAAAACTCGGCGCGCGCGTTCAAATCACCCTTCACTTTTTTTTGTTTCTTTTTTCTTCTTGTAATCTGTCAAACAGCTGATTATGATACTGATTATTTTGATATCACGAGGATTTTATTTATCCGTTTTGGTTAAAAAAAGTACCGTTTTTAACATACATATTTTCTTATCGGTTTATCATCTGATCTTAGTCTGCAGGCTTAACCTGATTGTGATGTGAATCACGGCCTAAAAAATATAGCAATGATTTACATAACACACCTACAAATCAATCGTTGATTTAAAAGAATTGAATGGCAGCAGTTGCAAGTCATGATTGTATTTAGTGAAAAGCGCACACACAGCTTCAAAGAAAGCTATTTAAAAGCATCGTTAGTTAGCTCAGAATTTCATTAGTTAAGGAATATTTTGGCTGTGATCCGAAAACGCCTTGACAGGTGACCTGAAATAATGGTTGTGTTAATTGAGTTGTATGTAAAAAATAGTATTCGGGTCATGCCAGTTAGGAATCCAGTTTATTTTTAATTTATTTTCAACACAGTATTCACATTATAAATATTTTTATGCATAGCAACGGCAGTGTAATTGCGTAATACACATCCTATCAATAGAATTAGCTTTAGTACATTTTGACAGTTCATTAACATTCATTGCGTCATTTTTTGATTAAATTTTAATTCATTAATACTTTTTAAACATAAATAATTTATAAATAATAATTATTATTTATTAAAACTAAGTAATTTACGTGAGCACACAAATGTTTCGAACATACATATTATGTATACCTAAATCAGTGGATTAGCATATGCCAGCAATACCCTTCAAAATGACTTGGATTATAATTGATACGAGTACAATAGTTTGTTATGCAATTGAGTTACAGAATACCGTACCTTTTTCTTGGCTTAGCTGTACTCTGCGTTTATATTTATTTAGGCCTTTCAGACTAGTTCAGGTAAGTGCGAAGACAGAAGTGAAAGGATGACCTTGTTGTTTTGTTAAAAAAATTCTTACTTTTACTGAAAAATTATACATGTTTTGCAGGCCCTGTCAGAATACCAATGCTGTGACTTTTTTTTAAAAAATATCGTAGCCCCGAGCCTTTTGTCTCGTATCGGATATTTTTTTCATTTGTGATACTTTTTTCGTAATTTGTTTTATTTTTTAATCTTTGATTGTGTATTTCTTTCTTGTACTATTGAAAGCTTCCATACATTAAACTAACTCCTCCTAAATCATCACAGATAATCATCATCTTCTTTTCAGCCGAAAGGCATCCGCTGTTGGATATAGGCTTCCCCAAGCACCGTCACTCCGACCAGTTCCGTGCTTTCCTCATCCAGAGAATCACTACATATAACTATAGTTTATTTTCAGAAAAAACTCGATCAATTAAGGTTCACAAAAACAATTATCCAACTAAAAATGAACAATACAGAAGAAAGTGTATCGTTAGTTTTGTTATGTGTATTACTCCGGCCTTTACAAGATCATCCGTCCTCTTTGTGAGAAGCCTGCTAACGCTACGTCTTTCTTTTCAAGGTCGCTACTCAAGAACCTTTCGGCCTTATCGGCCATTTATTCTGAGAGCACAGTGTCACTTAAATTTGTATGTAGTATAACGGCGGCTGTATGTCGGGTAGACGCTTATGACAATGCTTACAAAAAAAAAAAAACTCCGAAGCGGTAATAAATAAAGGATATTAATTTTTTTTTTCTTGTCTATATTTACCAAAGAAAACATGGTCCTTAATCTCTATGCAAATCAGGGCGTATTTCCATATATTGCGTGACGAACAATAGGAGACCGTACCGATAAATAAGTTATATAATGTATATAAAAATAATGTTATAACCTAGTCGAGGTAATGAATAAAGAATTAATCTTTCGAGGTCACAAAGCGGTAGCTTTTGAAAACTAAAATGCTAAAAAATATCCTATTGTCTGAATATGTGCCCTGTTGATGCAAACCTAATCATCATCTTCATCATTTCGGTCAAAAACCGCCCACTTCTGAACATAGGCCTCCCCACCCACATTCACTTTGATCGGTTCTGTGCTGCCCGCATCCAGTGGCGTAATAAGGCTTAGAAAACGCAAGAAGGTTTCTGTTAAAGGGGACTTAAACCTAACTGGTGCTGATATACAGACGCATAGTTACCCGTAGGTACTTATAAGGCTATATATATTATACCTCTGCCCAACCCTTTTACGAACATAGACATGATGTTACAACAATATAACTCGCTTTCTTTACTCGGTGGTAGGCCATAATATCGGCTGTCGGCAGAAGATACCACCCACTAGACAAAGTTTTGCCGCCAAGCGATTCGTCGTGTTCTGGCATGATGTCTGGTAAAGCCGTACGGAGGACGGGTCTGCGCAGTTGTTTTACTATTATCCGAGTACGATACGCTAAATGTTGTTGTATCTGGAGTCTGGTCGTGGAGGGTCTCCATATCAATCTCCCTCTGGCGCAGCATTACTATTCATATTGTTGGGTTTAATATGCATCACCTCGCTCAACTGCCGTCTTCCTTCATATTCACTAAGTTTTTTAAGTGAATAGATTGATTGAAGTGAATAGAGTGATTTAATTAACTGGCGCTTTACCATCATCGCTTACATAACTGTTTACCATCAGGCGGGATTGCAGTCAAACACTAGTTCATAATTATTTAAAAAAAAAAAACGAATAAATAGCACGCAATGCATACATCGTGTGCTATTTATTCGTTTTTTTTTTATAAACTTCCAATTTGATAAACTTCATAAAGTTTATCAAAATTATGAGTTAATAGAACATACAGTCAAAGTATGATGAAAATTGAACAACAAATAATATTCTTTGAATTTCCGATATTTTGTATCTGAGAGAGAATAATTATGTTTCTGCTAACAGTCGCTAACAAGCGCAATGTACGTATTTGGTTAACATAATCTTATCTCAAATCAAACAGAATATTCTGTAATAATAGGTAGGTGCTTATTTTCTAATCTACACACTAATACTATGAAGAGATAAAATTTATTAGTTTTGTATGTAATCTTTCAAATTATTGTAAGTATGGAAAGCCATAGTATTGCTGAATATCTTAGCATATATATATTTTATGTTACATAAACGTACAAAGGCGGATTTATGCACAGACTAAAAGGCACGCCAAACACCAGCTACATGCATCAGATGGCAAAAAATAAAATCAAATAGTATAGAAAATGTAAAGCCAATGTAAAGAAATAGCAAGAAAGTGTGCCTCGTATCTGCTGAAAAAGGCCAAGTTCAGTAAAAATGCTAGATAACCTGAAACAGGCTTTTTTTGAGTAATTGATTTTGAAACACAGAAATTGCTCGTAAAAGATGGCATAATTCACCAATTTCAATAGGTATCGTATTTTATCTTATTACGCTCTTCGTGGTAGCCTAGTGGTAAAAACACCAGCCTCTCAAGTATGAGTGCGCGGGTTCGATTCCAGGTCAGGCAAGTACCAATGTAACTTTTCTAAAGTTATATGAACTTTCAAAGTATATCTTGGACACCAATGACTGAAGGTGAAGGAAAACATCTTGAGGAAACCTGGACTTTATAAGTCTGAAATCGCCAACCCGCATTGAGCAAGCGTGGTGATTACGCTCAATCCTTATCTGCATGAGAGGAGACCTGTGCCTAGCAGTGGGACGATATAAAGGTTGTTGGTGACGCTCTTGTCCATTATTAAAAATTGAAACGCACGGTTTATCAAAATGCGCCATCTAAAATCTCAGCATAGAGTTATCATGTTATAAAAGTGGTCAACATTTATGAATAAAATTAATTTAGTGATATAAAATACTATAAATAAACATTTAATTCTGACAATTAAGTTTTATATATCGAGTTAATTATTTATTTACTTTATTAGCTGGGTGTATTTTTATTTTTGCCTTTGCTTAAAACAAGCGCGTTGTTTTCTTGTAGCTGTATTGCTCTTATTTGTTTAAGATTTATTCGTTCAAGAAAGAGAGTATGTTATAAAACTTCGTACGACGTATATAACGTCCACTTTGGTAATTAAAACTCTGCTTTCTTCGCCTCCACTGTAATTTTCAACACACGGCACATACAATGTACTATTATCGACACTCTGCTGAAAATGGTAAAGGAAAAACCCACGACGAACCTGGAAAGTCCTTAAACCAAACTACCGAAGATAGTAATATCAACCAACCCGTGTTGAGCCCGTGTGATGACCAGTGATCGGAATAGGTAGAGTGAATTGGGGTCATTGATCGGAAACGTATATATTGATATGGGCATTCTCCGGATTTACGGAATTGGTCTATTGTTAAAAAAAATGTATAAATTATATTAAGTCGTAAAACCGTTTGATTTGGCCATTCATTGAAAGGCTAAAAATAAAGTTTATTTATTTATTTATTTTATTTATCACTCTTACAACTGTCCTTACAGGCGTTAAGGCCTGTAAGGACAGTTACTAATACGACAGTGCAGTTATCCACTAATACTTAAATATACACTAATTTTTAAATATAACTATGTCCACCAGTGGACGTCTTTTGGCTGAAATGATGAATCGCACTATTTATTAAATGCCTATTCGCTCTTGCCTTGAAGACATTCATCATCATCATCATCAACCTTTTTTATCGTCCCACTGCTGGGCACAGGTCTCCTCTCATACAGAGAAGGATTGAGCGTAATCACAACGCTTGCTGAATGCGGGTTGGCGATTTCAGACTTATAAAGTCCAGGTTTCCTCAAGATGTTTTCCTTCACGTTCAGTCAATGGTGTCCAAGATATATTTAGAAAATACATATAACTTTAGAAAAGTTACATTGGTACTTGCCTGACCTGGAATCGAACCCGCGCACTCATACTTGAGAGGCTGGTGTTTTAACCACTAGGCCACCACGACTGAAGACATTATCGACATTTTAATAACATGGGAAGATCGTCCCAGGAAAATTGTTCCAGTCCTTCGATGTACGTAGTGTAAAAGACGAGGCGAAACGCTTCTTTCGGATCATAGCGGTGTCAACAATGTAAGGAGGGATTCTCGCCATACAAGGAATTATTCAAATAACTAAATTGTGTATCAGTGTACTCGTATGTCTCATCAAAACAAATACAAGGCATTATCTTCACAGTTATCAATAGGGGACTCCTATTGATAACTGTGAAGATAATGCGTAATAAAACGTTCAGTAACTTGTTTAATAATAGTCAAAATAGTAGCTACAATAAAAACGTAAAAGATTATCTATTTAGAGGGATTCCCACAAAGCTTAGTGATAACCATCGGCCAGTATCTAAAGACTAAAATATATAAGGCGCTAGTATATTTACCGCAAAAATCCAGCGTGTCTTGAGCTCTCTTTTTTCCAGCAAAACAGCACCTATAAATTGTTTTAAGGGCCTTGCGTAATTTGATTTTAATTAAAATAGCCGTTATCTCTGTCACCATTTATTTTGTCAACGGTTAAGGTACAGTAGGCCATACTTCAGGGGTTACAAAGATGGTACCACCTGACCTTTTATTGTATTGAAACTCCTTACTATGCTAGGCCAGTTTGAGGTCAAAATGTTTCCTGATGTGCGGCGTACTGTTCTTGTATTAATAGATGGGTAATTATTGTTAACAGTTTTGTCCAGCTCAGCCACGTCTGCCTCGTCGCCTTTTTAGCTGTGTCAGGGTTCCTTGCGATGGTTATTACCGATACCCACAGCTCATTAGGCAGAAGTGGCCAGATCAATAATACTTCACCTTAGCGAGTTTTGGGGCAACGTCATTAATCTGTGTTTAGAACGCCGTGTGGTGTGGCAAATATGGCCTGTTAATTTGACGCCTAGAATATTATTTATTTATAAATACTTTATTGTACATTAAAAATATGCATTGCATAAAAAGTAAGTACATTTAACACTACTAAATATGTATGTTAACGGAAATGTATGTATTGTATACAATGACGCATGTCATTGTATACAATTCCTAGGAAATTTATATAATTCCTAAATTTGCTCGGAAATGTGTGAAATAAATTTTATAACACACATTTCCTAGTAAATCTATACATTTCCTAAATAGCTAACGGAAATGTATGTATTACTTTAAAGATGTCCATTAGTATGCGGGGATTATAATAAAACTAACATAACCTAACCTAACCTAATTGTTTCAACCGGAGTCTTAATAATAAATCTGTTTCTAAGTTTAACAACGTGTTTTATTAATTTTATTCATAGAAAGCTTGGTTTTATACATTTCCTAATACGATATAGGAATTTTATACAATTTCTAGGAAATGTATACATTTCCCAGGATATATGTGTATTAAATAATATTTGGAACAATATTTTACACATTTCCTATATAGCTTCGGAATTGTATACATTTCCTAGTAATTGTATATAATTCCTAGGTTTCATACATTTCCGGTAACATGTATACAATGGGCGGCCTTATCGCAATTGCAATCTGTTCCAGGCAACCTTAGAATGGACAGAGATATTCCTGGGACCCTAGTCTGCTATTTTTATAAATTTGTCATTCCAACACGATTCCATTGTCATTGTGCTAAAAGTCCGTAATCTGCTAAATTCATAATGATCGATAAATTATATCCCTTGTGTCGTAATGGAATAGAAATTTAATGACATTGCCGTATTGTCGTTATTATAAAACCTGTTAATGAAAATGATTTTCCAAAAAACTAATACTCAATTACTTACGGAACTGAAACGTGGTCGCTCACAATGGGCCTCATACGAAGGCTCAGAGTTACGCAAAGGGCAATGGAAAGAGCTATGCTCGGAGTTTCTCTGCCTGATCGAATCAGAAATGAGGAGATCCGCAGAAGAACCTAAGTCACCGACATAACTCTGCAAGTCGCTAAACTTAAGTAGCAGTGGGCAGGGCACATTGCTCGTAGAACCGATGGCCGATGGGGCAGTAAGGTTCTGGAGTGGCGACCACGTACTGGAAGGCGCAGCGTAGGGAGGCCCCCAACAAGGTGGACCGATGACCTGGTGAAGGTCGCGGGAAGCCGATGGATGCGGGCAGCACAGGACCGGTCAGCGTGGAAAGCCTTGGGGGAGGCCTTTGTCCAGCAGTGGACATCCATAGGCTGAAGAAGAAGAAGAAGAAGAATACTCAATTTGAACATTTATTAATATGAAGTAAAGTGTCAGTCATTGACCACTTAGTCATAATGACGCCATTTTGTTAGTAGATTACGAAACTTGTCAAAATTGATACTTATGATACCACTGATCGACCATTCACACACTATTTTAATAGCACACTTAGGCTACTGGACATTAAATGGGACTGTCGTTGGTGAGAAATTGGCCATACAGAAATAATAATGTTTTAAAAGTAAGATTTTGTATTTAACACAATGATGCTATTCTGGCATATAGTATGTTTATTTATGTATTATGCACGGTCTAAGTCACGGTCAAGCTGTCGTAAGAATTGGTTAGAGATTTGAATAGTTTGTATGCCAATTTACTGTGTATGAAATTAATGTTCTTTTGGTGTAGATGGCAAAAAAGATATCAAATGACCTCTCCTCTCAAATGACTTGCTTCAATCGGGTGGAATGTGCATGTAGCTTTAGTTTTAACCTTTCTAATTTTGTTGGGCACCTAAGTGTTTAAATGTTTTAGTGTAAGTGGCACATTAGTTACAATATCTTTGAGGATCGTGGTCAGCTTCGAAGTTGCTTCTGTTGCGGATGATTCGCCTCCACCGATTACTGTCCAGCGCTTCGCTTACTACCGTTTAGAATTTAGAGGATGATGATTCCTTCACCTCATTGTTCCGTCGTGTTGGTGAATGACCCCGTGCCTTAGGTTTTGTCTATCACAACCAGTTTTTCCAAACTTTCAACGCCTCTGCGCACCATGTGACCGAATTAGGAGATAATGCAATATTATATATAGTCGTTAAGCAGATTTTTATTCCAATCTGAGTTAAAATCGATGCATACCAATGCATCACCCATTTGCGCTTTTTCCAAATGCCCAAAGTAGCATTGTTTACTTTTCCGGTAAAATATTTATTTACATAAAATACAATAGTTAAAATACTTAACCTGAAAACCTTGTAAAGGTTATTGCTTTAATTAGAACTAATTACTAGCTGTTGTGATTGAAATTAACAAACAACCTTACTTTTAGATTTATAAACAAGTAGTACCCTGGATAAGTCTCGATCCTATGGAAATAGCCAAATATTCCCTAAACTATCCTATTGTCTATTGCAATGCCAACTATAACACTGTTGGAGCTGCTGAACCTTGCATAAAACTATCTTTGCATTGCGTAGATTCATTTTCTTAGTATTGTATAATTGCATGGCACTCGTGTGAGTACAATGTGTTGTGATTGTGGTCTGGCTGGTGTGAGTATGTCATGCTCACTCAAATGTCTCGCTGGTGGTGGCGTGTGTGTTGGGTCATTAGGTTCCCTTCAATTTGGTTGAACTGAATAATGCTGATCCATACGTCAAGTTCGTGAACGGACGCCGTCAGAGGGGACTGGTTATCTCTTAGCTGCCACGGCGTATTTTAATTTATGAATTATTGTTTTTTTTTTGTGTTTTCCATAATGGACGCTCTCAGCGTGCAATATATTTTTGCATCGTTCTCATACGGTCGATTTCAACATGAATGATGTAATCAAATGTATCAATAGCTTGATAATTTAAAAGAGTATCCATGGAGTTTCTTGCCCGTTCTTCTCCATAGGTACCTACTCTTTGGTTTTCAAAAGTTGTTTTTTTATATGCAGTATATAAAAAGTTACATCAAAATTCATTTAGTAATTGTTGCGTGAAAGAGTAATCAACGGATTGGTAATCATTAAATCACCTCTCCCGCTTTGGGAAGGAGCAAAAAGGTCGGATTTCGATCGGACTCACAAAACCTACCCATGTTCCTTTATTTGTCATCTTCACTTATTTTCGTGTTAATTAACATAGGACTAGTTAGGAATTTCGGATTACTATTCTTATCTAAATAACCTGTATTGTCCCATTACAGGGCAAATTTTTCAATCTCCATTTTCTACACAATTCTTTATTTTGCGAATGCGGGCCAGTAAGGTAAGAGTCAAACTAACCATCTACGTCGTGGCCTGCCACGATAGCATCGGGCATTATGTGGGACCCAATCAGTGTTTTTAGTCCAATTGCCATGTGACATGCAGCAAGTTTAGCGGTTTTGGCGTGCAGTTTTGTGTTTTTTGCGCAGTGACTGTATTCATTAAGTATTAATTTTTAATCAATAACACCGCAAGGATTAGTTTAAGGTGGCTCAAGCAAAGAGTTCCTGGAACATAACATTACGCCTGTACTCCCCGAAGAATTAGGCAGAATTGCACTTATGGTATGTACATCTAAATTATTTGTGTTTTCTTAAATAATTATCCTGGCAAGACTTAAATCCTTATTTAACAAAAAGCAATTAAATTATACGGATTAGTAACTTTTAATATTAATTGAAATTTCTAAAACAAAACAGTAAATAGGCAAAGAAATGTATTAAACTGAAAAGAATACAATTTCCTCTAACAATAGGATTTAGATCAAAAACAAAAATTAAAGAAACGAAAAAAGGTAATGCTACTCAGTGTTAATAAAATTACCTTCACATTGAGCTTAGAAAATAAACAGATTTATTTCAAAGAATGTCTTTTAAAAATCTTGGCTAACAGAAAAAAAAACTGGATATATGGGACATAGGTGTTGAATGTTCTCGGTCCGGCACATCCAACCTTTGTAGTGATTTGTTATTGAAATTCTACCGTATCCTCCATTTCTTTTGACCCTTAACGTTAACCATGTGAAAAGGCACTAAAATTGCTGATGTAAACCGAACAAAGACCAAATTCTTGGAATTTGGTTAGAGTTATGGTAAAAGAATGTTGATAGAGTGATTTAATCTTGATTTAAATCTGACATCGTAACGCAAACTTCGCGAAAAGGCTAGACCGCATGCCACTATTAAAATTATGATAGTAATTCATGTCATTAATGAACGGTTACAGAATTCACAGTGTTTAAAAAAAGTGTCAGCTCGGCCTTTGAACGTTGCAAGCGTGCCGCCGTGCGGGTTTGTAGGTATGACGTTGATCTCTGATATGAACTCTATTAAATCAGCTGATAAAATAGTTTTTCGAGTTTTGTTTTATTGTGCTTTTTTGTGTAATTAGCGAATTAATTAATTTTTACTTTAAAATCTTATTGGGTTATAAAAATATAGCAATTATGAACGGTTTAAAGTGAAAAAACTACATATATTTTTTTATGAATCATGAAAAAGTCGACGAAAAATTCCACCACTGGGGGGTTCGGAATCATGTACTGGATCCATGGTACTCGTTTGAGCGTCGATGTCAGATACACTCTTTATACAACATTATTTTTTGTTTATGCGAAACCCGATTTTTATGATTTTTATGTAAAGAATCTATGCACAAAATTTCAAAAAGATGTAATGAAAATCCAAAAAGTTAAGAGCTTACTATTCGACTTGGTTGTCCCAACAAAAATATGGTCAAAGCTTCGATTGGGCGGGCGAGCGCTGTGCGTTAACCTTTGGCGTCAGCTGTGGCGCGCGCGCATGTACAGAAGACAGTACATCAAGCTACTACAATCTGCCAGATTTCCTTATTCGATTTTCAACTCTAAAGCATTAAGGCTCAAGGTTGATTGGGAATATCTGACAGGTGTAGCTTGACCTGCTGTCGTCCGTACTATGTACTATGTATCTATCGCAACCGCTCTGTAACCACTCTGCAACAATTTCTAAATGTTTTTGGGGAAAATATAACATGATTGGAATCAATTCAGTTGCTTCTGAACAAACTATATTCAGGTTTCGCATAAACAAAAAATAATCACCTCGCCTTCATTCTATTGGGTTACAATCCTACATAGTCTTTGGTTAAGTTCATACATCCTGTCATTCACACACGCCGCTTACATATACAACGCACCTGACCCTTCTGAAGGACATCGAAAATAAGGTCACTGTAATTATGCCCTACTAGGATGGAAGTGGATACGCCGGGAGGGGCCCGTGGTTCCGATCGGATCCCACGTTTTGATTGCTTGCTGATTATTGTCATAATTTAATGCTATAAATTCAAGGTAACTCAGCGTTCTATGGAAAGGGCTATGCTTGGAATTTCTCTGAATCGAATTCGCAATGAGGTGATTCGTCAGAGAACCAAAGTTTGTCGATATAGCTTACAGAATAAGCAATGGGCCGGCCATTTTAGCCGAGGAACCGATGACCGTTGGAGCAGACGTGTTCTTGAGAGGAGACCGTGAATCAGTAAACGTAAGGTGGGACGCCCTCAGGTAAGGTGGAGTGGCGATCTTTGCAGGATGACTGGTAGTAACTGGATGACAGTTGTCGAAAATCGAGTTGGATGGCGTGAAATAGGAGAGGCTTATGTCCAGCAGTGGGCTGCTATAAGCTGATGATGATGAACGGCAAACTCATCTCCATAGTTAAAAAAAATATATTGACGTGTTTGTAGAAACCTACTTACAGAAAAAATCATTTAATGTCTCTCTGATCCACTATAAACTGGTCGTTCCGGTCGCTTCCTTCCTCTTTTTGTTGTATACCGGTTGGTTCCCCTAGTAACAATGGCTAATTTAAAAGTAAAGTCCTTTGTTGATTCCTCGCAATAGTATTATCGTTTCAGTAAAGTATTATTCATGATTTTGTTATTTTAATTACTAATTTGTTCAACGGTTTTAATTTCTTTTTTCAGTGGAATAATTATAATTTTTTAATCGATTTCAAAATGAGGTTCTCAGCTTGACCTGTTAGTATGTAGGTAATGTATGTTTGTCCGCGATTGTCTTGCGTTATCCGAAGCAATTTCGATGCGATTTCCAGAAAAGTATTTGTTACATTCAGGAGAAGGTTTTAGTGCTTTAACCGACTCAAAAAGGAGATTCTCAGATTGACCTGTTAGTATGTATGTACATGTTGTATGTTTGTCCGCAATTAATGACAGCTCTTCCCTAAAAACTCTGCCAGAAGTGAATTTTATTCTACAAATAAACAATATCTGTTGGCTGAAATATGAGCTCTTAAACTAACAAAAAATTGTTTTTATCCTTATGCCAATATTTTCATTTCTTCCTTTGTCTTTTACTGACAAGCAAAGGGAAAAAGAGATGGATAAAGTTTGAAAATGTCAAACTAACCGTCACATTAAATTCATTAAAAAATTACATATAATACCTACACATATGTTTCACCTTACTCGATAGCTCTAGCATTCCTCCGTCTGTTTTTGTATTGATTTGTTTATGTAGGTACCCCTGACCTTATTTGTAAGTTTAATAGAAGTAGCGTCGTGATGGTAAAGTGTTAGTAGAAATATACATATTCATTTATATTTAAATTCGAATCCAACTGATTCAAGACTTCCAATAGACAGGCTATTAAAACTCTTGAAAGAATGCTAGCTATTCGTATTAATCTTGATGTGTGGAATTATGAGCAACAACTGATAGACAGCTTCAATTCGAAAATATTCTATGTAATTATATTTTTCCATGTTAATAAATATCAATATTATGTTATTAGTTTTTGGGTTCGATACACGGGTCTGGAAAAGTTCTATTGGGCTCTCCATTTGACCCCATGTGGCTCTTCGCAAAATGCAGATGTTAATGAGGGTGGACTGTATGAGGTGATGTAGCTAGCAAAGGGTGCAATGAAACCAACGGGGTCACACGAAAACGGTAACTATATTGTACAATAAATCTAAATGCAAATGCACAATGCCACGTAAAAGAAAGAACTGATCAAAAAACCATTGAAAAACGTCAAACATTCTCACGGTCTACACGACGGCGTTGTACTTCGGCCTGTTTGGCTAATTTTTTGGCTAGAACTGTATAATTTGAAGTCACTGTAAGCGAACGTCTGCTGCCATTGGTGCCGCGCGAGTGAAGCACGATGCCAGTTGCCAACAGCAGACGTTTAGTTACAATATGATAATTAAATGACGTCACACTCATCAAGTTCCTTCCGGTTAACCCCTATTTTTGCTAAAAGCTTCCGAATTATATTCATAAAAGAGTTCAACGACCTTGTGACCTTTCTGGCTCACTATGATTTATGTACGCTCATAAAATTTGCCTTGAAATGCGCCACGTCATAGGAAAATGGTTATGTATGTGTCTCGTTAAAGTTTGATTTATTTTCAAGAGGTAATTGAGCAAATATTGGGATTAATTTGAGTACCGAAAACCATATTTCTCTACGTTGGTATTTACGAGTATTCTAATCAATATATGAACATAATGTAACTACACAGTTATTATAACACTCATTACCACGATGGTGTTCGCACACTTATAAAGGAAAAACATTAGAGGTTAGTAAAAATAGGTGTTGGTAATTTGTTAGGCAAGAAAACAAATTCCATACTAGTAACACTAAGTCGTCTCGTAGTCATGATGGCCTAGTTGTTAAAGCATAAGCGGGTTCGAAACCAAGTCAGGCAAGTACCAATATAACTTTTCTAAGTTATATGAACTTTCTAGTATATCTTGGACATCAATGACTGATTAAAAGGAGAAGGAAAACATCTTGAGGAAACCTACCTCAGACCTGTGCCCAGCAGTGGGATGATAAAAGGTTGATGATGAACGCTAAGTTGACAAAGAGGCGTCTCATGGAATCCAGTTGGGCTGGGCAGCGTTCGGGAAGCTACGCTTTTATCGTTGTCCAAGATACCACAGTGTCTCAAGACTAAAGTCTTTGGCCAGCGTGTGTTGCCAGTGATGACTTACGGAACTGAAACGTGGTCGCTTACAATGGGTCTCATACGAAGGCGTCATCAGCGCGTCATTGTAGTGAACACGCATTCACGCATTAACCTCTTGTGGGTATGATTTCTACTCTGGATATGTGTTTGGCACTTGTGATTAATCTGTTTGCAAATGCGCATATTTTCTCACTACTTGTAACTTTTTGCAATCTTTCTCTGAGAATTACCTACCACAAATATATATAGTTTGTTTCTTCTCTTCTGATCACTATTTTAACTATAAATTATTTGTTAATGAAACTCACTTTGATATAAAAACAAAGTGACTTTTATAAACAAATAATTTTACTACTGATTCATTACTTTTTTCAGAATATACATTTATATGGGCAAATAGGACAGCCCTCTGGTCATGTAAACATTGAAAGAAAGAATGAAATAATTAAATAGAATATACTTTATTATATACATAGAAATCAAAATTGGAATTAAGAAATTATTTATAAACACAGGGTGACATAATAGGCGGTCTTATCACTGAAACTATATGGCAAGTTGATTCCTAGGAATATTATAAAATTCTTACTAGAGGTGACATGTTTTATAACAGTTCCAGTTGTATATTCTTTTAGTTATATATCATTTTTATATTATTGTGATCGTTCTAAATATTTAATTCAATTTAAACCAAGTTTAAACTTCATTGCAAGATCTGAATATTACAAAATAATAAAGAAATTAAAAATGCGTTTAATTATTTCTACATGAAATGTCTACTTTGATGTCATACCAGCTTAATTTCATAACACAGTAAGTATTTCCATAAATTAGAATTATTGTGCTCCATATTGCTAAACCATTACCTATCTCTCTTATTTCTAACAAGGTAAATCATGCAATGAATGCTGTTGAACTGTCAAAGTGAAACCCATTTCTATTTATCACAGGTATAAATGTTACGCAATAGGGATGTATCCAAGGTATGAAAATCAAAATAATAATTAGTCCGTCTTATAGATAATTAAAAACATTAAGACCCGTATTTTTATTTTGTCGTAATTACCAAAAACTACTGAGATATAGCGTATTAAAGTTACGGAGTGGGGGCTAATTACGTTACGCCGTGCTATATTTTGTAACACGGCGTGACATCGTCGACGACGTTTCAAATCAATATATCTTCCTAAGTATTTGAATGAAAGAAAAAATAAAAAATACGTGTTCAATATTTTTTATAAATCTATCTGATGGACATTAAATTATTTTTTAGGATACAAGCCAATTACCCTACAGTTCTAATTCCAATCTATGGGCCAAGTGTTTGACCAACTAGATTGGGGTTGGCTTACAGTTTGACCGGCACCCTAACTATTACATTCAGTTGGAATCATTTTGAAGCTTATTGCTATTCTATTGTTCCATATGTTCGAAAAATGTGTGAACTGGCAAAATGAAACCCATTGCTAATGATAGTGTGTGTCCGGCTTAATACCAGTATTTTATTTAAAGCGACTGCCTTTCTACACAGGTATCGGGTACCCGTATCGCGATACTCCTTGGAAATTCTAGCAATTCTTCTTCACAAAATCTCGTGACCACAGGATCACCTCTGTCATCATAGATCATAACAACACAAAGGCTGGTCTGAGGTTGACAGCCATTAAACTCTCATTTTTATTCATCATATACCTACGCAGTCGTCCCGCTAGCGTGCCAAAATAACAATTGTCCCAAATTGGATCTAATGATGTTATAATAATTATTATGTATGTCATATATTATAGTTATATAATACTAGTGTCTGATAAGTGATATATTAAAACTGTTTTTGTGTGAAGAAATGAGTAAAGTATAGAAAGATTAAAAATCGTATATTTGCCAACGTTGACTTGGTGACGTCAACAAATGCAGCATAATATGGGTACAATGGTTTTTTTTTTAATAATTATAAACTAGCGCCTAACCGCAATCTCGCCTGATGGTAAGCAGTGATACAATCGTTGATGGTAAAGCGCGCTAGTTTATTAAACCCATTCACTTAAAAAACTTAGTGAAATGGAAGGAAGACGGCAGTTGAGCGAGGTGGTGCAATGTTAAACCCAACAACACGACCAACGATGCTACGCCAAAGGCAGATTGATGTGGAGACCCTCCACGACCAGACTCCCGACACAACAACACGTGGCGCATCGTACCCGGCACACGTCGCAACACAACTGCTCAAAAATCTTAAAAGGATACTACCTTTATTTATGTAACAACATTATTGTAGCCAAATTTGCAAAATAAATTGTCTTTGTCTTTGATGAGAAGGCAAGGAAAATTTTATAAATACCAATTATTAAAAATTAACAGTGGTAGTTCTTGTGGCGCTTCTTCATAAAAAACGACCAATTTTAACCTTGTACGGACGACAGCAGGTCAAGCTATCTGAAACTGTCAAATATTCCCAATCAACCTTGAGCCTTAATGCTTTAGAGATAACGTTGAAAATCTATCATACTGTAGTATCTTGATGTGCTGTCTCCTGTACCTAGCTTCTGACGTTTCATAAATACCAATGTTGGTTTGTGACAAAAAAAAAAAAATTATTTAGTTTTATTGATTCTTCTTTATATTGCGGAGACAGAAAACAATATTTATTAATAAAACTCTCCAAATAGTTCACGATATACATATATAGCTCTAATTTTATAGTTTTTACAAAATACTTAAAATGTTTAATTCAGTTATTTCCTACCACAACTCTTCATTTAGACACCCATTTGTATAGAAATATTTTTGTTTGAAAGAGCATAGACCTGTCCTATATAAATATATTCAAGTTTTGATGAGTGGCTCTAGAGTGAGCTTCAATATTATGATTTTTTTTCACTTAGTGTATGTTGGCAACGTTATAATAACTTCCTATTCCTCTTGCTAGCAAGGGAAGGTATAAGAATTTCTACAAAGTAAAGAACAATACCGTACCGGAAGACGCAGCGTAGGGAGGCCCCCAACAAGGTGGACCGATGGCTTGGTGAAGGTCACGGAAAGCCGATGGATGCGGGCAGCACAGGGCTGGTCATTGTGGACAGCTTTGGGGCAGGCTTCTGTCCAGCAGTGGACCTCTATAGAAAGAAGAAGATGAAGAAATACCACAGCTAAAAAGTGAAAAACTACAGGCAATATTACAAAAAATACATGTTAAAAATACTATATATTGATTAAAAAAAGAGTACTTAAAAAAACTTATTTTTTACTTTATAGCAGTAGGTACATACTTTTTATGTTTTAAAAGATGAAAACATTTTAAAAATAAGCTCACTCATCAGATTAATGACGTCAACCAACAATCCAGATAATTGATCAAAATCGTTCCATTCATCCTCACTTTCATACCATAATAATCGCTGCACCTTTATTCATAAAAAAAAATACGTCGAAAAATCCGGCTGAATCATGGAACATTATCAATCAAAATCTTGTGACATGGTAGCTGGTTCGAGCTGATGGATCTGACCTAAATATTACTAGTAGCTATTATGACTACACGACATTTAGGTAAAGTTAATGGGGTATAAGGTCGGCAGCGATTGGTGGAATAAGCTGTTCGTATGTTTGGTTATTTGATTAAATTGTGAGGAGGTGTGAATTTGGGGAGCTCTCTGGAAAGGAGTGTATTTGAAACCATGTTGGCTACCAATTAAGCAACATTGGCTACCAAATAGTAACCAATTTCGTTTAAAAAACACTTTCTTTGAATCATATTTGCAACCGGCTAGCCTATCTTGTTTTAAAAACATTTTCTTTGGATCACTTTTGTAGCTAACACTATTTTGGTATGCCTTTTTTGGCTGGGAAATCATCAAATGACCTTTTTCGTTCTGGGCGGAGCAGAAGGGCGTACCTGACCAATACTGACTAAAATCCTCCCGTGTTCTTTCATTTGCCTGTGCATCAGGAGTACGGTATCACTTTCGACCAACCCGCAGCCCTGACAGCTGTTAGTCCGTGTGGACCAGATGCCTAGCAATAGTATCCTGGCTTGTTAAGAATATCTCTATCAGATCGTGGTGCCCCGTGGGTTCCATTTCTAATCTGTGATAGCCTGTACACTTCAAGAGCACAGGCGCAACGGTCTGATTAGCCTCAATGCAAGTTCTGCACAGAGTTCCGCCCGTTAGCCTAGCTTCATACGAGTATATTATTTTGGAATGCCATTTGAATCCATTTTATTTGGAAACAATGGTTAGGTATACTGCATTTTAGTAATAGTAAACCATCACCAAAAATAAGTTGTCTTACATAGGGTTATTTTTGGTTGTGATTTATTCATTTTCTCTTTATTATAAGTCAATAGAGCACATCACTGTTTTAGGGTTCCGTAGCCAAATGGCAAAAAACGGAACCCTTATAGTTTCTTCATGTCTGTCCGTCATCATCACAGCCATTTTTTTCCGAAACTATGAGAGCTATACTGTTGAAACTTGGTAGGTAGATGTATTCTATGAACCGCATTAAGATTTCGATGCAAAAATAAAAAAAAAAAAATATAATAAATACTGGGGGCTCCCCATACTTAGAACTGAAACTCAATTTTTTTTTTTCATCAAACACATACGTGAATAGGTCTTCAAAAATGATATGGAGGTTTCACAAATATTTTTTTTCTAAACCGAATAGTTTGCGTGACAGCCGCTTCCAAAGTGTAAAAAAGTTGATCCCCCCCCCTAACTAATTTAACTTCTAAATTAAGAAACTCAAAAATCTAAAAAAAAAAACATTACCATAAAAACTACCCACGAAAATTGGTAGTACGCTAGTACGTAGTACCGCTTATTACCGCGTAATCTTTCATAAAAATAACTTAAATCCTTTAATTATTTCATAAATCAATAGTACGGAACCCTTTATGCGTGAGTCTGACACGCACTTGGTCGGTTTTTATTGAAACACTGAGACTAATATTTGTAAGTTAAACTCTCCAAAAAGTTTATGATATAAAATTGAAACCTCTCTCCGAAATCATTTGCTCAAAGACACAATAAATTTTCTATTTTATCAAATAACCCTTTGTGTAGATTAGAGTCAAAACTCAACAGACCCAAATGAAATAGGCTACGCAAAAAAACCTTTTCTGAATGGTCTTTCCATTTATCTAGTCAGAGTTATTAATGTTACTACGTCACGCTCCAGAAGATCCACAATAATGTTAATATACTCCTTCGCTTTTATTTTATCAAAAACAAATGGCTTATCTTCAAAGGCTTGCACTTTTATGAATATATATTTTTTAGCCCTCTTTACATAAAGTAGCTTTAAGGCGCTATCCAAACGTATAATACAGTAAGCCGCTCAGTTTTTACAAGCCAGAATAAACTTATAAGGTTTTCAAATTTTGAAATGAAAAACTTATTCATAAACATTTTATAAAAATAATAAATAATAATTTTAATAATTTCTCAGTGGTAGGCCATAACATCGGCCCCCGGCAGAAGTTACCACCCACCAGACAAAGCCTTGCCGCCAAGCGATTTGTCGTGTTCCGGCATGATTTCCGACTGGTCTGAGCAGCTGTGTTGCGATGTGTGCCGGGTACGATGTGCCTAATGTTGTTGTGTTGGGAGTTTGGTCGTGGAGGGTCTTCAGATTAATCTCCCTTTGGCGCAGCATCGTTAGTCATGTTGTTGGGTTTAACATTGCATCACCTCGCTCAACTGCCGTCTTCCTTCCTATTCGCTCAGTTTTTCTGAGTGAATAATAGGCTCTTAATAAACTAGCGCGCTTTACCATCAACGATCGCATCACTGCTTACCTTCAGGCGGGATTGCGGTCAAGCGCTAGTTTATAATTTGTAAGAAAAAAAAAATATCTAGTCTTCATCATTTTCTGCCCGTCTCCCAAGTTCTTTTTCTTACATAACTACTTTTCTATTAGTCGCCATCACGATCTTTTTCTTCAGCCTATAGAGGTAAATTGCTGGACAAAGACCCCCAAAGGCTTCCATTGCTTTCGGGTTTCCACAGGAAAAGCGCTGCTGTTCGCTTCCCTAGTGAGAGCTCTCTTAGTTGCTTCTTACGACACCCACGGGAGGATATGGATATGGCTATCACGATATTCACTGACTTTCTAGCCATATTATCATTATTCACACGTTCCTCCCATCGTTTCTTCGGTATTTCCTTTATTAAAATAAAATAGTATCAAGAGAAAACAATCTCAAAACTGCAAAATTACTTTTGTTTTGGTGGTCTATCGATTCAGCTAACATCAAACACGTCTGTTAGTTGTTGCTGCGATGCACTATTGTCAATCACCCAACCATTTGCTTCTACTCATATCTTAAGTCCTTTTACAATTTAAACACTGGCATTTAGTATACAAGTTTTAGTGATATACACGTTACTTTTAAAGTGTAATTTGAGTGGTAATAGCAAATTATCAAATGGGATGATAATATACTATTATTACTTATATCAGTATCATGTCGTTTGCGATTGGTGCTAAAAGCGGAGTGTTGTGTTCGTTATTATACCTGAAATTGATTATGCTAATAACTATACAGATATCACTACAACTATCGTTTGTTGTTTCAGTCACTCGTATAATGACCTCATTATTTTAGACACACATCTGCCTTATTAGTATGCATAACATAACATCAAGCTTATGTTACTCGAAAGGCGAGGTAAAGATGTATAAATCGCCCATTTTTCGGCAATATTTTTAAGACCTAGGGGGCGAGCCTATTAGTATTAACTGAGAAAATATTTGGACTCCTGGTGTTGCGATGTGAGCCGGGTATGATGCGCCTAATGTTGTTGTGTTGGGAGTTTGGTCGTGGAGGGTCTTCAGATCAATCTCCCTTTGGCGCAGCATCGTTGGTCTTGTTGTTGGGTTTAACATTGCATCACCTCGCTCAACTGCCGTCTTCTTTTCCATTCGCTCAATCTGAGTGAATAGGCTCTTAATAAACTAGCGCGCTTTACCATCAACGATCGCATCACTGGTTACCATCAGGCGGGATTGCGGTCAAGCGCTAGTTTATAATTATTAAAAATAAAAACAAAATATTTGCTTTAAATATTTGGATGTAACTGAGAAATTTCAGGTAGAAAAACTTAATGAGACTTCACCCGATGATCGATTGGTGTCCTTAAGTTCATTGATCATTAAACCAGCGGATTTTAGTCACTTCTTACGAGGCATTTTCTCGTACTTGTTCAGATCATAATTATCTAGATAAATGACAATGAGGGTGACATGAACAAATTCCCTTTTCCCAGTTATGAAGGGCTCGGCTTCCCATCGAACTGGCATCCATCTAGATATAGCAGGATTCATTTCAAGAAAACAGTGTCAGTATGGACTAATACATGAATAATACTAAAAGAAATTCATCCACCAAGTTTATCTGGTTATTAGTACATAATAGTGTGATCGTGTGACAGAATTGTGCTTTGTTTTTGTAAAATATGGCGTGGGCAACATTTAGAAGATATATTTTAGAAGATAGATTTTTAGTAAAAGGCAAAATTAGTAAACTATAGGCTTGTCCCTTTTTACTTAGGACTTTAAATATAACAAAATTTCAGTGTACTATATTTACATCTTAGCGTAACCCTATATATATAAAATGTATATATAGCTAAAAGTATTGTAGCCATTTCTACCCTCAAGAGCAGGTCTTCAAAGAGGTCGTTAATGACATCTATAAAGAGTGGTCTTAATGGAGAAAAGATTTCAGTACAATAGACTGCAGTGGAGCAACATAGGAAGAAGACAATAGCCCAGGTAGCTTTTCCGCACCCTGCAATATACGGCGATCCGTACATGACAAAAGTGACCGTGGAGGTGCTAGGAATGTGAGTGACAAAGAAAGATTTCTGTATGTCTTTGTCAATACGTCAAAAGGAGATTGTAATGTATATACTCACACTTATTTCCGTTAACCCCTTAGTCAGAATAGGAATTCCATCACTATTAGGCGCTGTCCTGATTTTCCACTATATACACCCACAATAGCTCACATACACAGCCCTTAACTTAAACGCTAAGTTTTGACAACTTAGTGACATTTTAGCTTTGGTAAGTGTACCCACGCTGGATGTTATTACTTTTTAATACAATATAACTTATGATTACATTTTATCAACAACATTTACAATATTATGACAGCTTTTGACACCGCTATTTATTACGGCACCATGACAACTTTCATTTGTAATTATTGATGCTTTGTTAATACACACATCAAAAGTGTCTAGGGATCAACATATATTTTTGCAATAACTTTTCTCCTGATTGATATTAATTAAAATTTTCTTTAAGGATTCATCAAATAAAGTGTTTTCGTTTGTCACAGTAACGATAAACCAAGTCACCTTTGCATTAATAAAGAAATTTGCCATTTTCCTAATAAAGGGATATTTGACATTTGAACCACTAACACAAAAGTTCGAAAAAAAGACTGAAATAACAGTTTTCTCTAAAAATGTATTGGGTAACTTAAACAATTAATAATCCGTGTTTCTACCGCGATCACTAACAACACAAGAACATCGGTTTGGCATACTCAAAATGAGTTCATCCAAATCACGCTGTGGAATGGCCGCCCATGTTCGTTGCAACAACAAAAAAAGGTCTTCTTGCGACTGGATACCCTCCATATTCGGCAGAGCTCTTCTCTGTAGCATATCCCATGCATGCTCAATCGGGTTCAAGTCTGGCGACTGAGCAGGCCAGGGCAGGACATTGATGTTAGCTGCGGCGAGAGTCTGTCTTACAACTCTTGCGGTGTGCGGTCATGCATTATCATGCATTAACTGAAATAAGGGACCGATTTGCACTTGTAGAGGAACGATGACGTCTGATACAATCGTCTCAGCATAAATTTGAGCGTTGAGGTTGCCTCTGATCCAAATCAACTCAGTTCTTCCGCCGATCCAAATACCCGCCCATACCATGATGGTTCCACCACTATAAGGATGGACTTCCTGGCAGGATTTTAATCGCTGTTGGCGTCCAGGGGTTCTCCAGTGTCGTATACGTCTTGTATCCGGTCTCATACCAAAACGAGACTCATCAGAAAAGCACACGAAACGCCATTGTTCTTCTGCCCAATTTCTGTGTTCAAGAGCCCATTGATATCGAATCCTACGATTGTGCATTGCTATAGGTGGTACCCGTAGCGGTCTTCGGGAATGAAGGTTCACTTCATGCAAGCGGTTTCTGACTGTTTGGTCGCTAATTAAGTTCCCTGAAGAGTGATGAAGCCTCACGGCTAACATTATGGCGGTTATTGTTGGAGCTCTTCGAGTTAAGATTTGAATGTATCGGTCTTGTCTCCGTGTGGTGCAGCGATACCGTCCTCCATGGCGCTCAGCCACGGTACCAGTGCTTCGGTAACGTGTCCAAAGTCGACTGATAACACTCTGACTTGTATTCAGAGCTAAAGCCACAGTACGTTGCCGAGAACCAGCTTCTATCATTCCCACGGCTCTGAGCATTTCTTCCCTGCTTAAATGACGTCGCCGCTCCATAATAACGTTGGTTTTAATCAGTAGTAGGGAAACAGTAGCACTAATAATGTCTTCAATGCGTTGTATGTTTTTATAGGGAAAATATTGACAGCTGATTTTCATCTTTTACTCGAATTTGATTCACAGTTCCTGATTCAAATTATGAAATGCACCAAAAAGGATCCATATAAATTTATAAAATCATAAATTTATTACAAAGCCACATCTCAATCTCAAGAAATCCGCATAAAAATGCTTGATCCCTAGACACTTTTGATGTGTGTAGATTTCCTACTTAAGAACAAGTTACAATTCATAATCAGCCTACATTTTTCCCACTATTAGGACACAGGGCGGTGAGAGGGAGTAGGCCGTAATCTACTACCAGTTCGGGTTACAATTTGAGTTGATCTAACTATGCAATGGGAATTCAGAATGGTATTTTGAACAGACAAAGAGGGAAATTCCTGTAAGGAAATGAAATTAAACAAATATTTCCTAAAATCGGAAGCAATTTTCCAAAAAATACAAACAAGCAAGACGGAGTTTACATTCCCTATCTTCCCCCTTAGAAGAAACAGCAAAACAAACTCAGGAGTCAAAATATATTTTATAGAATCCAAATATAATCTTGTTAAGATTTAGGGACCATAACGATCAATGTCTGAAATGGTCTTTTGAGGATAGAATCACGCAGACTTAGATAAAGTGATTATGGCGTCAGCTGCGATTCCAACTAATGCTAGTTAAACTGCTTACAGGTCAGTATAACTCACTTTGAACTCACTTCAGCCAATTTTTCACGGTAAGATTTTTAATCTAGCAAAGCACTGCAATTGTATATGTCTTATTGACTGATTGATAATACTATATATTACTCACAAACCCGCAAATCTCTTATTACTGTAGCGTGATCGAATACTCATTCATGCGTATATTTGTTAAGCGCCAATATTGCGTCGATGTGACGTACAAAGCTAATTTAAGCAATGACGGCAAACTACTTGCTATAGTAATTACTGAATATTGAATCCATAACTTTGGCCATATCACTACTGATATTTCATCAATAAATTTGCATTAATTATTATAGAGTTTAGTTTGTTCAAGCAATATTGCTGAGCAGATAAATAGATTCCTAGGTGTAGCAAAGTGATTTTAGGGTATTAATTCTGGAACTTCTCAGTATCAGCTTGGATTCTGGTTGTGTGCCCCATTGGTGGCATCAGGCTCTTCCTTATATGTCGGGAGTTACACATGTAGGCGAATAATGGATGTACACTTCTGCCTCAACCTCAGTGAATTACAAGCGTGATGTTACGTTATGTAGTTATAGTTGATACAATATAATTTTGTAGTTGCTACAATCGATCGTGTATATACCTTTCTGTGGTTAAGGTACGCTTACAGCGGTCAGATTAAGGATGGGCGCATTTTAAACAAAAGCAAAAATCTTGTGTCGATACAATTCTACTTTCACATTATCATATAAATTGATGCAATTTCGTGTATAAACTAATAGTTTTTTAAATTTTATATCAGCTCAGATTTTTCACGTTTCTTGGGTATAGAATTAAATTAAAAAATTATGCAGCTTTTGTTGTCGTACCTGCGTTATTAATATTTTACCATATCCAGTCAAAAAAATAACAATCGAAATCTTATAGCGTAAAGAATGACAAAGACGATGGCGGAAAGCCAAACGAGAAGATATAAAAAGAAACGAAAATTGTACCAAGTTCAGGTAAAGTTATAATCAACCTACAATAGAAACAGATAAATAAGTAGAGTGATGACTTACAACCAATACCTTTTCACGATGAGATTTTACCGAATCGATAGGCAGAAAAGGTTAGTCGCAGAAAGTATTTTGAAAAAGGCTAAGATGATTTTGGGAAAAAGGTTAGGGGATGACGGAGTAAAGGTAAGTAAGATGAGTGAATTGAGTCTTGAAAATGGCTTCGTACTTTTTACCGTAATGTTGTTTTCTAAAGAACATACGTCGCTTTTTAGGATTCTTTCTAGTAATCTTACTCGCAACCGACGTGCTTGTATGAATGAACATGATGTGAGGAGCATGCGTACGTACGAAGTCACTACAGAAAGCCACTTGCGTTCTGTAGTTTCTGCTTAACAAGCGTGACATGTTATCAGGTACACGTGTAAAGTTTTGATCCCATGATGTCAGCTGAATAAACACGGATGTTCACTATATAAACACTTTTTCTTGCGAGTTGGTACTAAAGAATTGACGTTTAAAGTGCCAGGTAAAGTACCTCAACAACCTACAACATATTTCCATACTCATACGAAGTTATTGGATTTTAGAACGGGCAAATATTATGGATGTTAAAAGCTAAAATATGTATTTGTCCTGTTGGAACTTCGTCGTCATTTTCTTGCGCTCATCAAAGTTTAATTTATAAACATATTATTTTCATTTCAAATATAATTTTTTTATTTGTTACATATCTAATGCTAGTTTATTTAAAATCAAAATCAATTTATTTTATTTCACATAATAAATTTATGTGAAATAAAATAAATGGATCTTGGGCACTTAAAAATCTGCAGAAACTAACCCAGCTTCTGCCGGTTTCATATGCAGATGAACCAGGATGAAACATCACGGTTACACTTTTAACAGACGTATAGGCCTGTCAATACATACTAAAAATTACTATTAGTAGTACATAGCAAGACACGACAAATTTTGCCAATATACTCGGTAAGGCTTGACAACGTAACTGATTTTTTTTTTTTAATATTTATAAACTAGCGCTTGACCGCAATCCCGCCTGATGGTAAGCAGTGATGCGATCGTTGATGGTAAAGCGCACTAGGAAGGAAGACGGCAGTTGAGCGAGGTGATGCAATGTTAAACCCAACAACACGACCAACGATGGTGCACCAAAGGGAGATTGATCTGAAGACCCTTCACGACCAAACTCCCAACACAACAACATTGGGCGCATCGTACCCGGCACACATAGCAACACAACTGCTCAGACCCGTCCTCCGTACGGCTTCACCAGACATCATGCCGGAACACGACAAATCGCTTGGCGGCAAGGCTTTGTCTGGTGAGTGGTAACTTCTGCCGGCGGTCGATGTTATGGCCTACCACCCTGACTTTGATTTTAAATAGCTTGGATTTCTAATGAAAAAAATTGATTCACCAAATTGTGAGGTGTGTGGCACTCTGGAAGATATCGTACATTTACTGACAGAGTGTATCAGATTTCAGTCCGCCAGAGAGAACCTAGTTAGAGCTAAATTTAAATGTAAACAATGTTTGTATGCACCATCATATTTTGTCGACACCAAACTCTGGAGATGCTTATAAATTAATTAAGTTTGTGTTATTACGTTTTGCGGTATAAAGCAGGTTTTTTATTGTTGTTTTTTGCTAATATTATTAACTATAAGGTCTGATGGGACTGACATGTACAATAATTGTATAAAAGTCTCCAAGAATAAATAAAGAAAAAAAAAATAGCTTGATATTTCATGTCAAAATAACGGTTCTGAACTTCACAATATCAGTTTAAGGCTACTCATGTCTGTCATGACTAACATGAGTAGTATGACATTCAAATAAGAAATAATTTACGTTCATTTGTGTTGGAACATGATGCAAAGAACACAATGAGAAATCACATCCATGCAAAATGTCAAGAGCAACCAAATGCTCTTATCTATTAAACCGCTTTAACCTATATCTACCCTTGTAGGAGCCCACATTTCTTGATAAGGTTCAACTTCCTAACACGCCAAGGGTCGTTCCCAAAAATAGAAAATGAATAATAAATATTTCGATTATTCCAGGCGTCCACCCATTAAGGGGACGCTTCTATATTTCAAACCATAAATGTCATGTCCACACAATGTAACGAGTGTCGTCCAACGTTATTATATATTTATATCGTATCCAATAAAGTAATGTAAATTGATGTGTTTTTTCATAGTAGTTTCAGTGAAGTACTTTCTGGGTTAATCTTGGACATCAACGAAAGCAAACAACGCAAGAAAACTTGGATATATATATTGGGGACCAATATTTGTGGTACTAATATTGCTAATATTGCAATGTTATGTCCATAAATACATATACTTACACTTATTATTTGAATTCGTTCTTATATGTCATGGTACACATTTTAGTACTGCGAGGCGCTGTTCTGATCATTTTCCAGTACCTACACCAGGTGCAGTATGCTATTTTTATAAATTTGTCATAGCAGCACACTTCCGTTGTCATTTCATTGTTATTGTGCTTAAAAGTTCATTAGCTGCTAAATTCATATTGATCGATCAGTTATCTCAGTCGTCTTGTAATGGAATGGTGATAGAATGACAATAAAGTACTGTCTGTACTGTGTTTTGAACATTTATTAGTGTAATCCAATAACAATGTACTCCACATTGTCAATGATTGACCACTGGAAAGTCATAATGACGCCATTTTGTTAGTAGATTACAAAACTTGTGATTATTATGAAATCTACTGAGACTATTATAATAGCAGACTAGGGTCACAGGACTCATCACTCGGCTCACCGACACAGCCTTCAACTTTTACCCTAAGTTTCGACGACTTAGTGACATCTTATCGTAGGAACTTGTACCTGCGCTGGATTGCATTACTTTTTCATACTAAACACAGTAATATTTTAAACGCCAGCCTTTCGGTGTTCTATAGGATGCATTTTGGTGAGTGTACGGGGGAATTGCATGATTTAATTCCCCCATCTCCGTTCCACCATCAGACGACCCGTCGTACGGCGAGTTTCCACACTTGCGTTGTTAACATTAACACCACTACAATCCGGACGAAGCGTTTCGCCTCCCCTTTTATACCGAGGGATCGAGAGATGATCGAGGGACTGGAACAATTTGCCAGTGGCGGTGTTTTCGTCGGGCTACAATTTGAGTGTCTTCAAGGCTAGAGTGAATAGGCTCTTAGTAAACTAGCGCGCTTTACCATCAACGATTGCATCACTGCTTACCATCAGGCGAGATTGCGGTTAAGCAGTAGTTTATAATTAATATTAAAAAAAATAAAATGGAACGACTGCCTTTCATACCTTAACAAACCAGTTTATAATTAACACAATAACTCTTCTAAGACTGTAGATCAGACATTCGGCAGCCGGAAAACTACTGAAATTTCCAACCTGTCTTAAACAAGCGTTGTCGTCACTTTACCACCTTCTCTGTATGAGAAAAGGTGTTTGCCCTTCATGGGGACAATAATGGGCCACTAAAAATAAAAGTTGTATTTCTTCATATTTATGAATGAACAATTTGAATAAAAAATACTTATAAGCCAATAGTGAGTATTTTGCGTTCACTTCCTCAACGTATTTCCTCTTTTATGTAAGTGGGAGTTCAATACGCAAGCCCAGTGCCGGATGGTAGAATCACGTCTTCAAATTTTTGGCTCCAGGTTTCCTCGATCGCGCTAATGGTGATGAAATTATTAACACAAAACAACGTTACTGTTATTTTGGTTCGAAGCCACTATCTACACACAACTGGTAAGTCTACGTTATTACCTCAGGGACACCTTTGCTCTCATAAAAATGATTTACGCGACACGGACAAATAGAAATGTAAATACCAAGGAATATGTACATATGTATATATTTAAGACGGCGACACACCAACAAAAGAAAAGTTCTTGGCCTAAACGATTCTCATTTTCTGCAGGCCAATACGTTTTGTGTCAGAACATGGCCATTACGAAGCTCTTTTTGTCACATTTTAGCCAGATGTAACCTAAAATTGGTGAGCCGGCTTGATAAAAACTTGCCGGAGTCTAATTAGAAGTTTGCCATTTAAATTCTATTTAGGTAGCTAAAAAGGCTGTATTTATTGTTTTCGGGAAAACAATAAATACATTATTTTAAAAGGATGGAGACTTTGTGAAGACTGGTCATAAATTAGATGTAACGCACGTTCTTTAGCTTACTTACATCATCGACCTAGCCAGTTGAATATCACTGTTTTACCTTCACAACTCAATTACTGGTTAATGTGATCGGTCAGTCAAAAGGTCTTAATATGTAAATATGTTCAACCCATCCAAGGAACAGCGACGGCGAGCATAACTTTTCCTAATCGATCGACTTATACGGCTGTTAATACTTCTAAATTTTAACCTTTTTTATGAGAAAGTCAGTATCCATTTTAAATCAATACCGGACTATTCAAATATTATACCGGGCTTAAAATAGTACCAACCTATATCCTGACGTGGATGTCATAAGAGGTGACTAAGGGAACTCTGACCAGGGAAACGGGCAGCAGCGCTTCTCCTGTGGAATATCAAATTACTGCGATCCCCAACCCAAGCCTGGAGATTATGGCAACCCCCCCCCCCCCCCCCCCCAAGTAATGAAGCCTTGGGGGAGGCCTTTGTCCAGCAGTGGACCTATATGGGTTATAGACGACGACGACTACGAATATAAAATCATCTTGTTAATTATGTATTATACACAAGCACCGTCGCCAACAGAACTACCGACATTCCTTATATCCTGACCTCAACATATGTAATAAAATATTTTTTGAAGACTCTTTTAATACTCATTTTAATCAAGTACTCATGAATTTAACTCTCATACGTAAGCGTAAGAGCTTAATTGGATTTAATTAAAATGTAGAAATTAATTCTAGAATCTTATTTAAATATAAAGGTTTGAATCAATTAAGATTTGAAATGGAAAGAAAACACAGAATACTGAGTACAATTCTTACGATTCGATAAAGTCAATTGAAGGGAAAGATTTATCGTAACTTAATTCAGGGATTCCAAGCAATTCCGTAGGAAAATGTCGTGGTAAGAAAACATATTGATTTACCGGGTGCTCTTGTTGGCAGGCAGTTTTTTTAGTCCATTGTGTAAATGGCTTTTTTTATGAAGAAGATTTAGTAAAAAATGTCCTGCCTATTGGGAACAATTTGACATTCGTACGTCGCGACACACGCGTGGGTTAATATTTATTTAGTAACGTGCAGAATAAATAATATATTTTATGAAGAAGTAGGACGTTTGAATATAACATTGTAGTCTGGAAGGAAAAGGTTGGAAAATGTTATTTACTTTTAAGGGTGGACACCCACATTTTGCACGTTAATCGCCTTAATGTATATCGTTTATATTAATAACTAGCGGCCGCCAGCGAGTTCGTTCGCGTGGAGTTAGTTATGCTTCGCTCCTGTTAGTCGCAGCGTGATACTATAGAGCCTAAAGCCTTCCTGGATTAACCCTTAATTAGGCGCATGGGGTCAGGGCCACTTTAAAGTTAAAAAATAATGTGTTACAGTGCTTAGAGCGCGCTCACGCTCTTCCTAGCTTCCTCACTCCCCGCGGCGCATGCAAATTAGTCGCGTCCAGAACATCAACGTGTGCGCACGTATCGCTGCTCTCTACATCACTGACCACATGCGACCAGTTACGTTACATTTTTTGGCGAAGGTAAGTTTTTACTTTTGTGTTTTCTTTTAGTTTATATTAGTATATTGTTTATTATTTTTCTTTGTATGTGTGTATTTCTATATTGCGTAATTGCTGTATGTATTTTTCGAGTTTATTTTGATCTTTTCCCCATTTTTTCAGTTTTTTGCTGATGCAAACAAAAATTGACCAACATATAGTTCAGTTTTCGGATTTCATAATCAAATGACTATAGTCTCATATGTTCCTAAGCCAAAGAAAGCTGTCGTTTTACTTTCCACCATGCACAATGATAACGCCATTGACGAAACAACAGGTAGAGCTCAGAAACCAGAAAGAATTACTTATTACAATCAACCAGAAAGAAGTACCAAAGGCGGTGTGGATTATAATGACCAACTTTGCAGCGATTATAATGTTGGAAGAAGAACAAAAAGATGGCCACTGGTTGTATTTTTTCATGTTATAAATGTATCTGGAATCAACGCATTAGTCATACACAAAGCGAATACTAGTAAGAGTATCACACATACAAGACGGTTTTTTTTTTGAAAAAATTAGCAGCAGCACTTGTGGAAGATCACCAAAAACGTCGCATACAACTACGTGCTGTACCAACGACAACAAAGAAACAGCTCCGTGAAGTTCATGATGTGGACGAAACGGTCCAACAATCGAAGCGCGGGCGCTGTTCATCATGTCCTAGAAAGGATGACAAAAAAGTGCCAACAAAATGCTTCAAGTGTCATAAATTTATTTCTCAGCAACACTCGAGGATTTACTGCGTCGGATGCAGAACAGAAGAATCCGCTGATGAGACTGATTAATAATTTTTCTTTAAGTTGATCTCGGCTATGCCAAAAAAATTAGTCTAAAGAGACGTTCCTTTTTTTTTATTATATATTATATATAATGTTCCACTTATATTTTCGTTTCTTAAAGTTAATTATAATAAAGAACTTTATTAATTGCTATAAAATACATTAAGTTTTATTTGTTTTTGACACTCCTTTCCCAATGTTTTTTTTGGGGTCACTCAAGACCCCACGCGCCTAATTGGGTGATTTTTTTAATGCGCCTAGTTAAGGGTTAATGGGCTATCCAACACAAAAGGATTTTTCAAATCGGACCCGAAATTAGCGCGTTCAAACAAAAAAACAAACACTTCAGCTTTATATCATCATCATCATCATCATTTCAAACGAAAGACGTCCACTGCTGGGCATAGGCCTCCCCCAAGGTTCTCCACGACGACCGGTCCTGCGCCTCTCGCATCCAGCGGTTTCCTGTGACCTTCACCAGGTCGTCGGTCCACCTTGTCGGGGGCCTACCCACGCTACGTCTTCCGGTGCGTGGTCGCCACTCGAGAACCCGTCGGCCCCATCGGGCATCGGTCCTACGGGCAATGTGTCCAGCCCACTGCCACTTTAGTGTTGAAATTCTTCGGGCTATGTCGGTTACTCTCGTTCTTCTGCGGATCTCCTCGTTCCTGATTCGATCGCGCAGTGAAATCCCAAGCATAGCCCTCTCCATTGCCCTTTGAGTGACTTTGAGCCTTCTTATAAGGCCCATTGTTAGCGACCACGTCTCAATTCCATAAGTCATCACTGGCAACATACACTGGTCGAAGACTTTTGTCTTGAGACACTGCGGTATTTCGGACGAGAAGCTTTATATATTAGTATAGATATATGTATAATTTATTGAAGATTAAACATAAAAATAGACACATCCTTATAGTTCTAGTAACAGTGACCTAAAACTTATGACAGTATCTTAAAACTAATATAGCGGCAACTATGATGGTGAACATAAATTTTGGCACTTGCCTATGCAGCTAAGGCTGTCCACATTAGCAAACACTGGCGCTGATTCATTGGTTCACACAATAAACTAACTTTAAATTCGGTGCATTTCTTTCTATTTCATTAAGAAATGGACAACCTATTACCTATTTAAGTCATGTGAAATTAAGATAATCCATAGATACTCGTAAATTAGTCGTGATTAAAAAGATGGCTACTAAAAATATGTCAATTTACGTTAGGTGGTGATTAATTTTATTAATGCCTTTAAAATCATTAAAAATAAAAAATAAAACTTTCGAGACTTTTTTGACAGCTTATCCTAATCGATAGAACTTGATAAATCAGGAGTTGATTGATGGTAACATTATTTCAGTACACATTTCAACAAGAACATTGAAGGACAAGGCCAGTTCTGTTGGTATTATATCTCATTAATGACGTAAGCTTCAATGTTCACGCTCGTCTTATCTGAAATAGCTTTAAATTATGACTCAATTATGGATCTGTTGATGTCTTGTTTGTTTATTAATGTCGAGTCAGATTTTACAAGGGATGTATTATCCGGATAAACGACTACTTCTATTTGCCAACCCACCTTGACTTATCGTGGGGATCGATGTTTAAATGCCTTCTTTATAAATGGAGCCCTGCTGTAGGCATATGAAAACTGATAGATATCATCTTTTTTGTTCTATGTCGTGGGAGATTTTATAAGAGATATCTTGTCCGGTTATAAGACCAATCACTTCTTTTTGCCAACCCACTGTATGTAATCATAGGGATCGATAGTTCCTTCCTTTCCTTCTTTATAAACGGAGCCCTGCAGTGATCATATGGAAACTAATAAATATCATATTCGTTATGGTAACCTACCTTCACCACCCTTGATTGACTGGTAACGAATGTCTAAAGTTTTAAATCCGACTTTGTATGTACAGCTACCCGAAACTGTCAGATTTTCCCAATCAACCTTGAGCCTTAATGCTTTAGAGATTATGTTAAAAATCGGATAAAGAAATCTGACAGATTGGAGTAGCTTGATGTACTGTCGTCTGTACAATTTGCGCAAAAAGTTTACATAAACAGTTACGTAAGTGAATTAATAGGTTTACGTTATCACGTGACTAAAATTCACTATGTTACACTTGGTGCACTTAACCACTTTTTATGCACTTAACCACTTTTTATGCACTTAACCACTCTATATACATATCTTCTTCCGAATGCTCGGGGAATACGACCGTTGCCGAACAGTGACGAAGATTTCTATGCGCATTATCACTTTAGGAGACCTGTACATTAATACTGACTTACATTACGAGGTATACAAAGGTTGACGTCATATAGATAGGTCAACTTAAAAAATAAATGTCATTAATGATTATGCCATGATGAAAAATTAAGGTATCTGGAACTGACCAAGTGCGAAAAAAGTAGTCCATGTTAAATACTACGGTATTCAGGTACTTGCGGTTAGACTGGAAGCGGATTCTAACATAGTTTTTCCCAACTATGTTACAACCGGCTTAGCCTTTTGGCTAGATAAATGATGTTTACTATAACTGTAATCTATTTTCATTTCACTTCAGATCAGTGTTTGCTCGATTGGTATTTAGTTGATATTTATTTATTCGTTATTAATTTTTACGATTTTATATGTACACACGTAAACATTATAAGTAACATGTATAAATTCAATTTCTCAGTAAGTGAATTATTTTAAATTTTTGATAAGAAATAATAAATTCCTTAAACCACAATTATCAAAATAGTTCCTACAATGTACTTCGCCAATTTCAGATCAAATATATTCAATTTGCAGGTAGGAGTCAATAAATTACTTTTCATTAATTGCTTAAGGAAAGTGTTTTGATGAATACTTACCAGAATATTTCCCTTGGTATAATATTCCAATATAATTTAATCACCTGGCCGGAATTACGCTGGATTACAAGGTTGATAGAAGTTCAGACTCGTTTAGAGTGCAATTTCGAAATGCCTAAGTGTCTATTTATTATGAGATTTAGCATAACGTTTGAGGAAAATATATATCTCAGCGAATCGCAAAAGAAAAGTAAGCAAAAAAGAAAGAAAGAAAAAATAGCTTAAAAAGGATTATTTCTTTGAAGGTCGTCAAAGAGCTGTGGAACCTGGTGATATAATGAACAAAGGATATTTCCCATAATTTGAAGAATGTTCACAGTCTTATTTAGTCTAAATGTGACAAAAAATTCAAGTTTCTGACATTTGTTTGACATTCTGCGTCATTTGCGTATTCTGTTACGGGAATTCGCTTTCAGCTTTCGATCATAAAATTGCACTCCAAAACTGTGATAGTAAACATAAGCAAGAAAGCTGCTGAATGAGTACTCCTCAAGCGCTTCGCATTTGACTGTTATTTTATAGGAAAACAAAATAAGTTGCAAATAAGATCGAGCGGGTCAAGACAGCATGCCTACCGCTTAGCAAAATTCTTAACGCAAAAATTTATGGAAAATTGGCTGTTTAACTTAAGGAAAATCGATAAAATTTTCATTACAGTTTGACATTAAATTGACTTTTTGTCAAGACATTCGATATAGTGTCACAGCTTCAAAAGAAAACCAAATTGTAAGGATGAATGCATAGAGATTGGTGGACTTCATTTAAAATATATGTAATTATTTTGAAACTAAGATAAAATATAATTAACTTTATTAATTGAACAAACTTTAAAACTTCAAAAATACTTGCGGTTTAGACAGTGAATTTTACCTTAGAAACTAGCCAAACATTAAGTAGCATTTTTCAAAATAAATTGTGGACTGGAAATGTGCCCAAGAAACTGCCAACATTAACCCATTATATGGCAGTGTTAAGACTCTCAATCTTTCAACTCAGCCTATTGTAATCCACTGCTCCACATAGGCCTCCCTGCCACCTTCTCTGGTGCATCTGTCCATTATAGCTGGGAACCCCCCACACTACTCTTACCCTTACGCAGTCATCACTTTAGGACTTGTCTGTTCCTCCTGCCATCGATATTTCGATAAACATGGCCATCCCATGCTACAGCTTACTACAAGTTTGCTTACTCTGCAAGCTATATCGTTCGTCGTTCTTTTCAGAAACATTTCAATGCTTAGTATCTATAAAGGTTGTTGTTTTGTCTTGCGTGTTTTGTTTTTATTACGCCGCGGGAGTCGCGAGATGTCATCCAGCGGCAATGTCATGGCTACTCCACGAATACTTGAAACGTGTTTTGGTCATAGACCATGGACACTCGAACTTCAAAGCCAGAGGATTTCAACGGCTTGAAAGTATAATTATTGATAAGGCATTCTTACGCCCTTTGATAAATATTGCTTAATTATCATACATCACTTTCAAGGTGAAACAAAACATAGAAACAGATAAAAAACTTACTATTGTCTAAATAATCTATCCGTTATCAGTGCGCAACCTAAATACGATAGGAAGGGTGAGTGTTAGAAGTCATGGTGGTATCAACTAGATAAAAAGGCTAGGGGCACGGGGGATTCACTGTATAAAACATTTTATCTATTCTTAAATAGTGGGACATGTTTCGTTTTATATCAACCCATAGTTGATCCGTTTTAGCACGGTAATAACGGTCATTTTCATTTACTTAATATGGGCTAGCGTGGTGGATCACTGCCCGTTCCTTCTCACAGAGATGCGACTTATGTGTGAATTAAGACTTTATTTCAGTATTTTTTATAATAGGTAAATTGTCAGAAAATGTAGGTGAGTCATGACCACTACTGGAATTCAAAAACGCAGAAACTCTATCTGAAAAATTGGTATATTTGTCAGATACTAGTGTATGCCACTCATTTGTGGGGCGAGGCCCTCGAGAGAAATGGGGAAGCGATTGCTGTCTCCCTTGATGTCTCGAAGGACTTCGACCGGGTATGGCACGCTGGCCTTTTGAGTAAGCTTCCAGCGTACGGCATTTCCCCTAGCCTGACTGGCTGGGTAAAAGACTTCCTGACTGAACGGTCCCTCCGAGTTGTTGTCGACGGATGCTCATCTGAGCCCATGTCGACTAATGCCGGTGTTCCTCAGGGGTCTGTTCTCTCTGCAACTCTGTTTCTGCTGCATATTAACGATCTGCTGATGTCCGGTATTTATGGGTATGCAGATGACAGCACAGTTGTGGAGAGATACCTGCCGGATGCTCGGGCTAGTAGGGAATCAATCCGGTTCGAAAGAGAGGCCATGGTAGAGCGAACGAGTGTTGCACTTCAGGCAGTCTCCGAATGGGGCAATGCCAATCTTGTAGCATTCAATGCCGCCAAAACGCAGGCGTGTCTTTTCACCGCCAAAAGGAGCCCGTTCACCTTGGCTCCTACTTTTCGGAATGTATCCTTGGAGTGTACCGACCGCCTTCAGCTTTTGGGTGTTGAGATTTCCTCGAACCTAAACTTTGGGCCGTTCATTGAGTCCAAGGCCAAGGTGGCTGCTAGAAAACTTGGCGTTATCGCAAAGGTCCGGCAGTACTTCACACCAGGGCAGCTTCTAATGTTGTACAAAGCACAGGTCCGTTCGTGTGTGGAGTACTGCAGCCACATTTGGGCTGGTGCTGCTAAGTGTCACCTGGCCACTTTGGATTCAGTGGAGAGGCGTGCGAAGAGGCTGATTGGTGACTCTGATTTAACTCGAGTTGGTCTCCAAAGCCTAGAGCACCGGCGTAGAGTAGCCAGCCTTTCGGTGTTCTATAGGATACATTTTGGGGAGTGTGCGAGGGAATTGCACGACCACACCATCGGACGACCCGTCGTACGGCGAGTTTCCACCCTTATGTTGTTAACACCTCTACGATCCGGACGAAGCGTTTCGCCTCCTCCTTTATACCGTGTACGTCGAGGGACTGGAACAATCTGCCGGCGGCGGTGTTTCCGTCGGACTACAATTTGAGTGTCTTCAAGGCTAGAGTGAATAGGCTCTTAATAAACTAGTGCGCTTTACCATCAACGATTGCGTCACTGCTAACCATCAGGCGGGATTGCGGTTAAGCGCTGGTTTATAAATTAATAAAAAAATTAAAAAAAATACCAATAACATTTTTAGTTAGTAGTTGTGATCGTATTGAAAGTCAGTTTCTAATAAAATAAAAGAAAGAAAATTAGATTTATTTGTCACAGATACACGTGAACATAAACAGATATGATAACTTGACTAAATAAAAAAACTGACAGAGAAACACAGAACTATTTCTATGACCATGTTTCTTGGAAACATTAGAAAAATATAATTCAATAGGGTAGTTGATTACAAAAAACTAATTAGTCCGTCAGTCAGATTTCCAAAAAATACTAGACACGTATTTTTTCTTATTTCATATAAACAAAAAATGAAGACGACACAGTGCGTTGAAAACTCGTGTGACGTCACTGCACGCTACACTTTTTAGAGAGCAGTGACGTCACCAGCCACCACTCCTGATCTTTGATGCCTTTTATATTTGTCAATTTTTATTGATTTGATAAAACAAAATATACGTATCCAATATTTTTCTATAATCTGAATGACGGACTAAATAGATTTTTTTTTTTACCCAGGAAACATTTTTATCCCATTATTAAAAAATAAATATCCTGATTAACTCTATTTATTACTATTTATCAATAACTAGCCGCCGCCTGCGACTTTTATTAGCGTGTAGTTAGTTATTATGCTCCGCTCCTATTGGTCGCAGCGTGATGTTATAAAGCCTGAAGCCTTCCTGGGTTAATGGGCTATCAAATGCAAAAATTTTTCAAATCGGACCAGTGGTTCCTGAGATCAGCGCGTTCAAACAAAAAAAAAAAAAAAAAAAAAACTAACTCTTCAGCTTTATATACGAGTATATTAGTATAGATAACTCGACTCCACTCAGCGATTTTTTTCCAATAGACCTCATTTAATAGTTCAATAGTTTTTATCAATAGGTCACGAAGGCCAAAGAACCAATTTAATATATGTATTTCAATGTTGTTATTATTACTTGTGGAACTTCGAAATATTTGAACATCAAAAGTTTTATTTTTATTGTAGGTACCTAGAATTTTAACCAGGGCGTAAACTATATAACTATATGTGTGTATATCTATGAATTCGGGATTTGGTTCTAGACTGTCTGGCGGTGAAAAGAGACGGGAAAATTTACATAAAGTTGAATCTGCACCCGAATTGCGTAGCACACTACTTGAAGCATTTTGAAGTACATATTATATTGCTACTCCATTGCTCCATATATTGTAAAGTTTTGTCTGCTAAACAACCTAAATAACCCAATGAATGTCACTGACATGTCAAAATTAAACTAATTGTCACCGATAGTGCGTTGCGCAATTACCCTTCCGACATACACAGTAATAATTACTATTTTATTTTAATAGTTATAACATTAAAAAAGAATGAAATACATTAAAAAATATATGTAGGTATAGCAACGACTAGATATAGGCTGTTATGTTATGAGGTACAATCCATTGCTGTGTACCAGAAAGAAGCTTTGGTCATCAATTTAATGTATTTAATCTTATAGAAAAACTAGCTACGTCACGGTTTCGACCCCGTAAGAAGTAGTAATATAAAAATAGATAAAAACCTATTCTCATGCCTAACGAATGTATATACGAAATTTCATTAAAGTCGTTCAGCCGTTTTGGAGGAGTTCCATGACAAAGACTGTGACAAGAGAATTTTATAATATAATAGATTACGTCGCCATGTAGGTAGTTATGCCGCAGTTGTTACAATGCAAATCTCGCACATCGCCGTGTCGCAGTGAGGTATATTCGGTGGAACACTGCTAGTATCAAGACGTGAAATATGGGCAAAGAAAGATGAAAACAGACCTGCTTTCTTTCCCGCCGTATGAGACAAGTAAATAAAAATATAAAAGAATTTTTGGTGTCGAAGTACTCGTGCTTATGAAAGAAATTGATATTACACTAACAATGAGAGTAGATTTGTATAAATATGAAAGAAACAAAAAAAAAAAAATTAAACCCAAAGTTTCTTAAAAAGGCCGATCACTAGTTTTTTTATATTACCTTTTGAAATATCCTGAAAATAAGTTATTTCCATTATTTAGCTTTAACAAGCCTGATACATTCCAGATCAACTTTTAAAAGAATAATATTTTTTTATGACAATTAAATACATGGCGATTTTTCTTCTGTTACAGGTAAATCAACACCACAATTACAGGATATTATAAGGTAAGGAAAGGAGTTCCCAAGAATGATATACATTCATAATTTTTATGTAACTACGAATCTTCACAAATATTTTAAGATAAGTTACGATCCAACCAACGCAAGCGACACCTTGACCGATAATTTTTAGACTATGAAATGATGCAATCGCACCTAATAGCTTTGTTTGTATTTATTGCTTTCTACATTTAAAATGATGGTTTTACGATGAACCCTTACATATGAAATGGACGTATCCCTAAGACATTCCAAATACATAAATTCGTTCCAGGTAGAACATGTCCCACCAATATAGTTGAGATGTCATCAAGAAGACGTGTTCAATCAAACCCTACGACCCGTGACAACTCAATCTTATGTATGCGAGTGGTTAAGTCCACAAACTTCATCGGATTTAAACTTATAGTTGACTTGCTGAAGTTAGGATTCTAATTTAAATTTAGGCGATAATGTAATCAAATCTTTATACACACATCAAAAGTGTCTAGGGATCAACATATATTTTTGCAATAACTTTTCTCCTGATTGATATTAATTAAAATTTTCTTTAAGGATTCATCAAATAAAGTGTTTTCGTTTGTCACAGTAACGATAAACCAAGTCACCTTTGCATTAATAAAGAAATTTGCCATTTTCCTAATAAAGGGATATTTGACATTTGAACCACTAACACAAAAGTTCGAAAAAAAGACTGAAATAATAGTTTTCTCTAAAATTTTATTGGGTAACTTAAACAATTAATAATCGGTGTTTCTACCGCGAACACTAACAACACAAGAACATCGGTTTGGCATACTCAAAATGAGTTCATCCAAATCACGCTGTGGAATGGCCGCCCATGTTCGTTGCAACAACAAAAAAAGGTCTTCTTGCGACTGGATACCCTCCATATTCGGCAGAGCTCTTCTCTGTAGCATATCCCATGCATGCTCAATCGGGTTCAAGTCTGGCGACTGAGCAGGCCAGGGCAGGACATTGATGTTAGCTGCGGCGAGAGTCTGTCTTACAACTCTTGCGGTGTGCGGTCGTGCATTATCATGCATTAACTGAAATAAGGGACCGATTTGCACTTGTAGAGGAACGATGACGTCTGATACAATCGTCTCAGCATAAATTTGAGCGTTGAGGTTGCCTCTGATCCAAATCAACTCAGTTCTTCCGCCGATCCAAATACCCGCCCATACCGTGATGGTTCCACCACTATAAGGATGGACTTCCTGGCAGGATTTTAATCGCTGTTGGCGTCCAGGGGTTCTCCAGTGTCGTATACGTCTTGTATCCGGTCTCATACCAAAACGAGACTCATCAGAAAAGCACACGAAACGCCATTGTTCTTCTGCCCAATTTCTGTGTTCAAGAGCCCATTGATATCGAATCCTACGATTGTGCATTGCTATAGGTGGTACCCGTAGCGGTCTTCGGGAATGAAGGTTCACTTCATGCAAGCGGTTTCTGACTGTTTGGTCGCTAATTAAGTTCCCTGAAGAGTGATGAAGCCTCACGGCTAACATCATGGCGGTTATTGTTGGAGCTCTTCGAGTTAAGATTTGAATGTATCGGTCTTGTCTCCGTGTGGTACAGCGATACCGTCCTCCATGGCGCTCAGCCACGGTACCAGTGCTTCGGTAACGTGTCCAAAGTCGACTGATAACACTCTGACTTGTATTCAGAGCTAAAGCCACAGTACGTTGCCGGGAACCAGCTTCTATCATTCCCACGGCTCTGAGCATTTCTTCCCTGCTTAAATGACGTCGCCGCTCCATAATAACGTTGGTTTTAATCAGTAGTAGGGAAACAGTAGCACTAATAATGTCTTCAATGCGTTGTATGTTTTTATAGGGAAAATATTGACAGCTGATTTTCATCTTTTACTCGAATTTGATTCACAGTTCCTGATTCAAATTATGAAATGCACCAAAAAGGATCCATATAAATTTATAAAATCATAAATTTATTACAAAGCCACATCTCAATCTCAAGAAATCCGCATAAAAATGCTTGATCCCTAGACACTTTTGATGTGTGTATTTCAAATTTGGTTAAAAAACGTTAGATTTTTATAAGTATTCATAACATGTATTTAAATTATATTTGTATTATTTTTATAAATTAAAGCGAATTTCAACAATGAAACTGAACACGATCCTCCACCAAGGTTTTCATTGCTTTGGGATGGTTTGCCATAATTCCCACCCTTGGCAGTCGGGTTGGGGATCGCAGTAATTTGATATTCCATAGAAGAAGCGCTGCTGCCCGCTTCCCTGGTGAGACCCTTCGTCGCCTTTTACGGCACCCACGGGAGGATATAGGTTGGTACTATTCTAAGCCCGGTACCACACCGGCAAGCCCTATATTTTATTATAATTTAGTAATTTTCATTTCTATTATCTTTTAGACCCAAACGAGATTGATAGACGCCGTGATAAATTATAAGAAACACAAATTACTTACATACAAAATCAAAAACCTTTTAGATTAATTAAAGAATTAATGTAAACCTAAGTGTCGTATGGTAATAAGGTCAAGACGTCACAATATCGATTACATCGTTTTAAACGCACCGATGTATCGATTTGTCCTTGATAGACATTAGAGGCCTTCTTAAAATTGCTAATCGTTTCATTTCTTCCGATGTCGAGTTTTGATATTTAGTACTCTATAAAGATTTCATGAACAGGGTGTAAAGTTCACTCATCGTCCATAGAAATGGGAAGATCCTTCGACCAGACGGGTATTGTGTCTGGTAGGCACTTGCCCGACGGTTGATTATGGGAAATTATATTGTTTTTTTTTTAAAAAAAAGGTTGCCCCACACTAGGAATTTCTCCTGTGTCGTGGCTGCGTTTATAAACATATAAATTCACATACACAAACAGCCAGACCCGGAAAAACTACTATGCGATCGTTGATGGTAAAGCGTGCTAGTTTATTAAGAGCCTATTCACTCAGAAAAACTGAGCGAATAGGAAGGAAGACGGCAGTTCAACGAGGTGATGCAATGTTAAACCCAACAACAGGACCAACCAAACCAAAGGGAGATTGATCTGAAGACCCTCCACGACCAAACTCCCAACACAACAACATTAGGCGCATCATACCGGACACATATCGCAACACAACTGCTCAGACCCGTCCTCACAAATCACGACAAATCGCTTGGCGGCAAGGCTTTGTCTGGTGAGTGGTAACTTCTGCCGGCGGCCGATGTTATGGCCTACCACCGAGAGCACATGCGTTTGCATTTTATTATTGAATAATTTGATAATAATGCGATATTGAAGTTTTTATCACTTTCCATTACAGGACGTGTATATGTATGTACGGTAGTGAAAAATATTGCAAAGCATACTGCCTCTTTTATATAAATTTTGCTGAACACACTGCTTGAGAAGGTATGATGTTAAAGTGTCCCGACCGCACTCCTTCACGACCGCACGACCTTCCGAGCGTCCACTAAATTGCTTTTCCTCTCACGAGATTGGTGATAAATAAAATTTAATTAACGCCATACGTTATTCGTCGCAGAATTCTGTCACGTATAAATTCTATCGTAGAATCGATCTCAAGCTATGCTCTACGCTTTGCTATTCGATACTCGTAAATCTCTCCGTATCGGCAAGTTGACACTGCACGGAGCTAGGTTTTGGTCTGGCTTTGAGAGTATTGGGTATACGAGGTGAAGCGAAAATAACTAGGATATCGGAAACTATAACATCGTAGAATACATGTATTTTCTGGCGCTATGCTTTTCAATTTAGATTATGCTTCTTTAACTAAGGTATCGTTATAATGTTATATGAATATGTATAGTGTGTTGTAGTAGGATATTCTGAATTAAAAAATATATTAACATCATACTGTGTTAATCTAATTGAAGCAATAAATTAGTTTTGAATCTAAGATTAATTTATATTTTCATAAATTGAGTAGTAAATTTAGTTTGAGAAATGTCATAAGCAAACGTTAACGAATGACATTAGGTAGGTATTGCGTCTATTACCTATAAAAGAAACCGGATAAGTGCGAGTCAGACTCACGCACTAAGGGGAACCCTTAGTGCGTGAGTCTGACACGTCAATGATTTATGAAATTAAAGGATTTAAGTTATTTGCATGAAAGATTACGCGGTAATAAGCGGTTCACGATTTACGAGGTTTAAAAAAAAAACTACGTACTCGTTCAAAACAATTTTCGTTAGTAGTTTTTATAGTAATGTACATCATATGTTTTTTTTTTAGATTTTTCATTTTCTTATTTTAGAAGTTAGAGGGGGACCAACTTTTTTCCACTTTGGAAGCGTCTGTCACGCAAACTATTCGGTTTAGAAAAAAAATATTTTAAAAACCTCAATATCATTTTTGAAGACCTATCCATAGATCCCACACGTATGTGTTCGATGAAAAAAAAAATTATGAGTTTCAGTTTCCAAGTATGGGGAGCCCCCAATATTTATTATTACTTTTTTTATTTTTGCATCAAAATCTAAATGCGGTTCATAGAATACCTTCCAAGTTTCAACAGTATAGCTCTTACAGTTTCGGAAAAAAATGGCTGTGACATACGGAAGGACAGACAGACGGACATGACGAATCTATAAGGGTTCCGTTTTTTGTCATTTGGCTACGGAACCCTAAAAAGACACTTTGCTGGCAACGTGTATAAAAGTTATCTGGCGATGGAAAACTCACCCCTGCCAGAAATAATAATTTATATTATCATATAAAACTGTCTTCAGTATATATTTAAATGAGGTTTTTGTATATAAATACCAATTTTATATATTTTTGTATGACTTTGATCCGAGGCATAAAATTGATGTTTTACAATAATCTATACAAAATAACTGTCAACATTTCAAAATTATTGCTCAAATAAATGGTGATTGAAAAGTCAATAGTCGCATCAAGTGTTAGTACAAACATATTTTAAAAACTGTTGTAATAGTGCAACTCAAATCAGAACTTAAGGAACTCGTGTTGGCAAATTGTAAACCTTGTCTGAATCCGATATGCACATCTCGGTGGTAGGCCATAACATCGGCCGCCGGCATAAGTTACCACCCACCAGACAAAGCCTTGCCGCCAAGCGATTTGTCGTGTTCCGGCATGATGTCTGGTGAAGCCGTACGGAGGACGGGTCTGAGCAGTTGTATTGCGATGTGTGCCGGGTACGATACGCCTAATGTTGTTGTGTTGGGAGTTTGGTCGTGGAGGGTCTTCAGATCAGTCTCCCTGTGGCGCAGCATCGTTGGTCGTGTTGTTCGTTTTAACATTGCATCACCTCGCTCAACTGCCATCTTTCTTCGTATTTGCTCAGATTTTCTGAGTGAATAAGCTCTTAATAAACTAGCGCGCTTTACCATCAACGATCGCATCATTGCTTACCATCAGGCGAGACTGCGGTCAAGCGCCATTTTATAATAATAAAAAAAAAAAAACTAAATCTTCCATATTTTAATCAAAATATGTCTTTGAATAGTGAATTCCTTTTCACGTACTTTTGACAAGCTTAGTCGAATTCTAGACTAAATTTAAAAGAACAAGGAGAACAGATAATATTTAGACGCCATGTTTTTAATCACGTCTAACTTTAAATAAATTGATAGGACTAAACTAATACTTTATTTTAGAAAGGAAAATATGTGAATAAGGGAGTCGGGGCAATATCATTTGTGAAAAATGTGGGTAAGTTAGAGATATTTTTGACATTTGGAAATCTCTCTGCAAACGAAAAGAATTCTTTTCAAATAAACGTTTGGTCTGTTTTTTTGATGCCGTACGGAGGACGGGTGTGAGCAGAAGTGTTGCGGTGTTTGCCGGGTACGATACGCTAAATGTTGTTATGTCAGGAGTTTGGTCACTAACTGAGGGTCTCTAGATCAATCTCCCTCTGGCACAGCATCGTTGGTCATATTGTTGGGTTTAACATTGCATCACCTCGCTCTACTGCCGTCTTCCTTCGTATTCACTCAGTTCCTTTGAGTGAATAGGCTCTTAATAAACTAGCGCGCTCTAGCATCAACGATTGCATTTCTGCTTACCATCAAGCGGGATTGCAGTCCAGCAGTAGTTTATAATTATATATAAAAAAAGGTGGAATGGGGAGTGTCCACGAGTTTATGATTTTTATATGAAGGCACAACAAAATGGCGTTGTCTCATATTGCTATTAATTACTGGAACCACAAAAGAGGTCGGATAAGACCAACATTGGCTGATTACCTACATACATTCACTTTAGACTAGCGTCTAAAGCGCGGGATGTGGTTCCGTGACTGAATTCATTTGGGTCGAGTGGGTATTCAAGTTTTCATGGAAGCTGATCATTTATTCGTGATTACATGACCCTGTATCTGGAGAAGACACCTTAATGACCGCGGTAACGATAACAGACGTTTTCTCCATATTTACGTGTTTCTACTTCCTTCCTAAATGACTTTGGAGTTCTTTAATGAGCAAAAGCCTTTATATTTGATGTTATTTTATATGAAAGCGAGGAACTCGGAAGTTGGAATATGATACATCTTTTTATTCGTGAGGTTTTCTTTGATTCTTTTGTAGATATTACGTAATTTGGTATGGATTGGATGGTTTTGTTTTGCAAGTACTTTATAATAAGCTTTTCAGAAACGCTCTCAGCTCTCGGTGCCATCTGAGATAATAGTGAATTCTCTTTCTGTGCTTACATAACTACGCATTCACAATGTAATGGTACGGGCCACAGCGGGTCAACTTATCCTAAACTGTCAAAAATTTCCAATTAACCTTGAGCCTTAATGCTTAACGGATGTAGTATAAATCTAATAAAGGAATTTGATATATTGTATAGCTTGATGTGCTGTCGTCTGTACATTTAGTAATCGCAAGTAAAACACGCATTGCTTTGTGAGATTAAAATATGGAATGCCAATGGTACCTACACGTAAACAGTGTCATGTCGGAACAAATATGTGTATGGTAATAGTTATATAATATAATAATTTCGGGTCCTGTGCCTCTGCCATGAGTTTAAAGCTATAGTATTTCTCGATACTCGCTAGCGACAACGGTAAATATTTTGTATGACAAATTGGACAGCGCCTCTAGCGGTCACTTACGGAACTAAATCGTTAGCATGAGTTCTGGTCTGTTTGTGTATGTGAGTTTCAATGTTTATAAACGCACCCATGATACAGGAGTAAATGTAAAAATACAAAATTATAAATAGAAGCTTTCCCTGAGCTATCAGATTGCTTACTCGTGTTGTATTGTACCCACCGCGGAGCTCCTAATTGTTTCAACCTCCATTCGTAAAGCATAACAATGGAAAATAGATCATAGGCAACACATTGAAAGTTCACTATACCATAATTAAGATCTATTATATAAAATTCTCCTGTCACAGTGTTTGTCCTCGAACTCTTCCAAAACGGCTGAACAGATTTTAATGAAATTTTGTATACATATTTTTTTTTATAATTACAAACGAGTGCTTGACCACAATCTTGCCTGATGGTAAGCAGTGATGCAATCGTTGATGGTAAAGCGCGCTAGATTATTAAGAGCTTATTCACTAAAAAAAAATCTGAGTGAATAGGAAGAAAGACGGCAGTTGAGCGAGGTGATGCAATTTTAAACCCAACATCACGACCAACGATGCTGCGCCAAAGGGAGATTGATCTGAAGACCCTCCACGACCAAACTCCCAACACAACAAAATTAGGCGCATCGTACCCGGCACTCATCGCAACACAACAGGGCCCCGAGTCTGCTATTGCAATAGTGTCAAAATTGTCGACTTTTAATGTCATAATGACCGATTTTGACAAAATCCGTAATCTACTAACACAATGGCGTGCCAAGTGGTCAATCACTGAACAAAATGGCATAAAACGGTAATCTTGTCTAAAATGACAAATCAATGACTGACATATGCGGTAATCTGCTAAAATTTTGACAGTTCATTTGATCATTGAATTGTTATGATGCCGTCTTTGTACAAACATTGCTTTTCGAAGCAAGGCAGCTCGATGGTGGTGGTGGTTTTGTACAAAAAGTGTGATATCTATTGTGTTTGTGGAATATTTGAGAATGTTTTCATTACTAGCCAACTCAGTGGATGCTAGAGAAGGAAGATAATATGCAGGAGACGTCGAACACATCGCTTGACGAGTTTGAATATAGATCCCTTTATTAATGTTCCCAAAGCGGAATTTCTGAAAACGTTTTGCCTTGAATATGTCTCAGTAAGAGGGTTAATTGAAGAACTCATTCTCCTTATGACCAGACTGCGTCGAATTGATAGCGTTTGGGCAGGTTAAGGTGAGGAAACGTAATTTGACAATTGATGTATTAATCTATTGTAATCTATAGCTACAAACACGAAATAAGTTGGTTGTTGTTGAAATGTTATATTTTTATTGCAGATTCTAATAGCACTTGCATTTTATGCATTAGAGTCCTAAGAGAATTTTATTGGACAAGGACATTGCCCTCCTTAAAGTTTCGCAAATTACAGTGTCTAGTGCAATCAATGAAGGAACAAAGACTTTGAAACTAAAAAATAAACCACAAATATTGCAAACATGCCAATAGCATTATTGCCACCTGATGAGGATTATGCAGAAGTACTGCGACAGGTATGAATTTCTTTTAACTATGTTGGTAAAGGTACATAATAGTTGGACTTCTATCAGTTATTTATTTATTGTTAACTAAAACAGTACACTAATTACATTAATTAACTTAAAAACAACTACTAAAACTAACATGGGACAGCGGACTCTCTCGCATACTTTCTTTCACAGAAGACCAAACATACACCCATAAGCTTATTCAGCACCTTTATAGTGTGACAGACCGGAGATCTGATTTCTGTTTTTGCTGTTAGCAACATAAATGAAACTACTATACCTATTAAAAATCAACGTTTATTTATAACTCTAATATATTCGTAGGTTAAAATTTGTAAAATTTTTTTCAATAAAACATTTTTATTATTTTATTATTTATAACTATATATCTATTTCCTCATAAACTAAATATCTACTTTACATTAAGTCAAAAAAAATTATTATACAAAACAAAAAGACATTTTGTCATTTAAATAATAAAACAAATCCTAGGTACAACACCTAATGTAATAATATTAACACATCAATAATCAGTCTTTTAATTTCCAGTGCAGTATGAATCGAGATCTTCTTGAAGGTTGAGCACTGCACCAGGCTTTTGTTGACTATCTGTGGAAAAATGCATACAATAAATTAGCAGGTATGTAGTGTAAACCCTTCTCAATATTCTAGGAAATTATGAAAACGCTCTAATTTTTATTAAAATGATTTAACTCTTTGTTACAGATCCACCGCAGTCATGCACAAAACAAAGATTTAAAATAAATTATTAATCTTTTTATAAACACTGTTTCATTTACTTATTACATCCATTTGTAACCCATACCGCTGGACATATTCCCCCTTATTCATAAACGCTGCTTAAAGTTAACTAGTGATTAGCGATTTTTTAAATATACATTTTAGAAGCTTGCACGTCACTTAACTTTAATAATCCATTATGAATAAACCCCTTAAACACTGTGGTGTTTATTCATAAAGGACGATTTAACTTAAGTGACGTTAAAAGGTCAAAAATGTATGGTTAAAGAATCGCTAATCACTAGTTAACTTTAAGCAGTTTTTATGAATAAGGGGGTTTATCTTCTATGGACTATTATTATATGAACAAACTATAACCTACTAAGTATATGGACATACTTAGTAGGTTATAGTTTGTTTAATATTTTAGGAGATCTCTCCTAAAATATATTTCATTAAACTAGCTTTTAATAAATTGTCAAATTTACCTCTTGCATTCTCCAGAAATCTGACTCAGAATCTGATGACATTATAGGTAATTCTGCAGAGTTCCTGTAAAACAAAATTGACTTTAATAAATAGTTCTTATACCTATCTAATATGGTTTGGTACCTAGTGCTTAGTATGTAGTTGCAATAAATAATTTAAATTCTGGCCAATGTACTACTACTGATGTAAACTTACATCTAACACAAGCTTAGCTGGGGGGTTATATTTAATTTTATGTTATTGTTTTCAAAGCTACTTAATTCTTATTGTGGGTATGTTTGTAGAACACCCAATGAGTGGAAGTTCTGATTTAGGATAATTAGGTTTATTCTACTAAACTTTCATAAAGATGAATTACGTATAATTATGTATATAAACAGTGCGTAATTACCTTTTTTGACACGGATATCTCGATGATCTTGAACCATTTTTGCTGTGATGGAGCTCTGTTGTTGATCGTCGCCATATCTTGACCGAAATTTGCTGATTGTTTTTCTTTACGTAGTAATTATAATTTTAATAATATAAACAAATATAAATACATAACAAAACACCAGCTGTTAAAAGAAACATAAACGTCAGTCAGTCTGTATTAATATCACATTGACTTTAACAGATAACAAAATATCTAGTTTTATAGTTTTACAATAATGTTTTTTTGCTATTTAAGAACTATTTACTATTCCAGACTGCTTATAAAAAATTAATTAATATATAAAAATATATATTAATAAAATCTTGCATTACGAAATGTTCAAATTGATTAGTAGTTTTTGGAAACTCATTTCTACTAACGAGTTTCATAATAATGGCAATACAGCAATGATCATTCCGTTACGAGATCAATGACCGATCTTTATGTTCTTAGCAGATTACGGGATAAAACCAAAATGACAATGGTAACGTGCTGGAATGACAAAATGATATAAAATAGCAGACTCGGCCCCCTGCTCAGACCCGTTCTCCGTACGGCTTCACCAGACATCATGCCCGAACACGAGAAATCTCTTGGCGGCAAGGCTTGGGTAGGTGGTAACTTCTGCCGACTGCCGATGTTATGGCCTACCACCGAGAGCACTTCACATGCGTTTGCATTTTATTATTGAATGATTTGATAATAATGCGATATTGAAGTTTTTATCACTTTCCATTACAGGGCGTGTATAAGTACGGTAGTGAAAAATATTGCAAACTATACTGCCTCGTTTATATATGTCGGAGACAGCGGCGGCAGAGCGGTAGGGTCGACAGCATCTTGGTGTGGTGGTACAGGTTCCATTTCGTAGGTGAGTTTTGAATTGAAGCACGACGTGTAAATATACCCTCCAATCTTCATAATAACAATTTGAATAGGCAAACCGACAGTTTCGGTTCGGAGATGTGCCTTGGTCCGCGTCTCGATGCAAAGTCCCCGTTCGACGAACCCCACTTCCCAAAGCGACTCTGTCCATGTGACGCCATCACAAAAATAACGTCACAAGCGTTCGCCCCTCTACTACGTAAATCAAATCAGCAACTTCTATTAAAATTAATCGACGATCTCCGACACGGCCAGCCTGACTAGTTGCACGTCCTCGTGCATCATCTTCATCATCATCATCATCATCATCATCCCAGCGCCAATCCCAGTCGCATCCGAAGCTCCCTCAGCCCCGGAGTCCAGGATCCGGTTCACCAGGCCAACAGCAGATTCCGGCCAAACTTCGATATTTCCCGTTGCACGTCCTCGTGCATGTCTGTAACAAATTAAAAAAAAAAAGGCACAGAAAACCGACTCGGCCAACCTGACAGTCACACGTCACGTTTAATTACAATGACTATTAGAAAACCAAACTTAATTATTTTAACAACTTAAACACAAAAGCTTCCTTCAAGCCTCATAATTATCAAATTTCAAAAAAAAAACACAAAAGGTTCCTCCAAGCCTCATAATTATCAAATCAAAATCATAATCTTCAATAAGAAAACACACCATGGTTCGCTACCACAGTAGCTAGTGACAACTCCTAGTTGACACCCATATCGTCATCACCTCTTGTGATACGACCAACTCTAGAGTCCACGACTCCCAGGTCAACACATGACCGTACAACTAACAGTCTCCTCCGAGACCCAGGTCCCCGCCACATCACTAGCTGCCCATCGCCCCCTGAACAACTCCTCACTGAGTTGCAGTTACGACTACAGACTAGTGCATGCAGTGCGACCATATCTACCAGAGTCCCCGCCACATCACTAGCTGCCCATCGCCCCCTGAACAACTCCTCAGTGAGTTGCAGTTACGACTACAGACTAGTGCATGCAGTGCGACCATACCTACTAGTGTCCCCGCCACACCACTAGCTGCCCATCGCGCTCTGAACAACCCCTCATTGGGTTGCAGTTACGACTACAGACTAGTGCGTGCAGCGCGACCACACCCACTAGTGTCCCCGCCACACCACTAGCTGCCCATCGCGCTCTGAACAACCTCTCACTGGGTTGCAGTTACGACTACAGACTAGTGCGTGCAGCGCGACCACTCAGCCATGATACGTGTTCTATTTGCTGGCGGAGGCACCCTCCTCACCATCTTCTACATTTTGAAAATCTAACTCAGCAGACATTACTTGGAGAAGTCTTTCATATACGATCGTGGGGGTACTTATAAGTTCTGTTTCCAATCAACGATTTGAATAGGTAACGATCGCCATTATCGCCATCAAACAACTCACCAATATTAAATTTCATTACTTTAGCTCACTTCTATCAAATTTAGATTTTTCGTAAATAGCACTCATTTCTATGTTCGTTACCGCTTGTTCTCTTGAGAAGATTTAATAGTCTGGCCGCACATACTATCAGAAACTCAAGTAAGCTCGTAACTATAGGCCACAGTGAACTTTAGTTTTGAAATAAAGACAAACCAGACATCATAATTTTAAAACCCTGATTTAAAATTTCTCAGCCCATTATAACAAAGAATATGGGTAGTACAAGAAATAAAATTTGCAAATAACTCTTATTATCATGTCGCAAAGAAATTGTTCAGTACACAATACACTGACACAACCTTGTACACTGTATATATACTGGCGCGTGTGTACATACACCAATGAAATTACAGATTGCTTGACAAGAGAACATTCGGCCACGGAATCAAAATAAAAATAGTACGACTCACCGGATTATGGCAATTTTCCATAAACACCTGCCACTTGGCAGTTATCAACCGTTGCAAACCAGACATCTCGGAGCTCTCATAAAATCCCATTACGTTACCCCAAACGTTTTGGGTATTTTGAATCCTTCTCATCGCCTGCAGAGTAGATGCTGTCCTGAATTCTTCTCATCGCCTGCAGAGTAGAGGCTCAAGTCTTGAAACCTTGGGCGTTCCGCAAAGTGCACGCAGCTCCGGCTGCGCCGCAAGCAGCTCCAGCTGCGCCAAACGCCATTGATGCGATTCACCTGCACCTTGCGCGCTCCGCAAGCGCACCTTGCGCGCGTGCTCCGCAAGCGCACCTACCGCGCTTCGCAAGCACACCTTGCATGTTCCGCAAGCGCACCTCGCTCGCCAAGCAACAGCCAGCACTGTCGCGCGCCAAGCAACAGCCAGCACTGTCGCGCGCCAAGCAACAGCCAGCACTGTCGCGCGCCAAGCAACAGCCAGCACTGTCGCGCGCCAAGCAACAACCAGCACTGTCGCGCGCCAGCAACAGCCAGCACTGTCGCGCGCCAAGCAACAGCCAGCACTGTCGCGCGAAGCAACAGCCAGCACTGTCGCGCGAAGCAACAGCCAACACTGTCGCGCGCCAAGCAACAGCCAGCACTGTCGCGTGCCAAGCAACAGCCAGCACTGTCGCGCGCCAAGAAACAGCCAGCACTGTCGCGCATCAAGCAACAGCCAGCACTCCTGCAGTGCATTCCTGCAGCGCACTCCTGCAGCGCACTCCTGCAGCGCACTATCACGCGGAGCGATCACCTCGCAACGTGACGTTCACTTCCAGCCTCACTACCCGTACATCCAGCATTTACAGAAGCTCATACAAAGGCAATGAACAACTACCACACAAGAAATCACACAAGTACTATAAAAATATTGGCAGAAAGTGACTTATTCTGTTCCTTGATTTATAACGAGATTGTGAGCAGTGTAGTTCTTTATCCAACTTCTGATGTCGGAGACAGCGGCGGCAGAGCGGTAGGGTCGACAGCATCTTGGTGTGGTGGTACAGGTTCCATTTCGTAGGTGAGTTTTGAATTGAAGCACGACGTGTAAATATACCCTCCAATCTTCATAATAACAATTTGAATAGGCAAACCGACAGTTTCGGTTCGGAGATGTGCCTTGGTCCGCGTCTCGATGCAAAGTCCCCGTTCGACGAACCCCACTTCCCAAAGCGACTCTGTCCATGTGACGCCATCACAAAAATAACGTCACAAGCGTTCGCCCCTCTACTACGTAAATCAAATCAGCAACTTCTATTAAAATTAATCGACGATCTCCGACATATAAATTTTGCTGAACACACTGCTTGAGAAGGTATGATGTTAAAGTGTCCCGACCGCACTCCTTCACGACCGCACGACCTTCCGAGCGTCCACTAAATTGCTTTTCCTCTCACGAGATTGGTGATAAATAAAATTTCTTCAGCTAGTAATTGTACCTATAAGTTAATTCAACATTCTAAGACAGCTGTCAAAAAAAGGTAAACTTGATATGCAGGGTAGGTATACCCGCCACACTTTTCCCACCCACTGCAACTCCTGAAAGCCAGAATCAACAGTGGAGACCGCCAGAAAAACGCCGAGCAATGAAGCTCGACGAGTCCCGGAGAAACGATTCAACTGTCTTGGGTCCCGCAACGAAATTAATCAGAAGAGAATAGCGGAGGAGTAAGAAAAAAGATATTTTTTCCACTTCCCTCCATAACAAGCAGGAGACAGAACAGAACTAGGTCAATTGGCACAAAGGGACATTATTGCAACTGGAGAAGCCCAGATTGCCAAACACCACGGAATAAAATTTGATTAAGCTAATGGATCCTAAGTAGGTATTAGCTGTTACAATTGATTCTAATAATAGGTATGGCAAAAGCGCCTGAACGCACGGAAATTGGTTCTAGTTTCTACAAGATCCGTATAATAAACGACTCCGGATGTAACTTGTACACTATCCAACATGATATTGCGTTCATTATGCCAAAGAACACACTTCCACAAGATGTGATGTGCGGACTGTTCAAATTCACAGTTCAGTGTAGAACACTGACACAAAGGGGAAGGAACAAGTTTAAAAGAATACTAAAAGTTTACTTTTAAAGTTGCCATGACCTGTGAGAAATTGGGCAACGCAGTGGTCAACCTCCAGCCACGTCTTAGCCAGCCGATCGCCAACGGATGGAAAGAATAGATGGAGGTATGCCCTTGATGGAATTATGCCACCTACTTTGCTATTCGGATAAGAGGTCCTCCCAGACTTCAGTCTGAGGTTTAAATAATCTAGAGATTTTATTAAAATCGCGTTGTGTAACAAAATTAGTGTCCATGGCCTCCCCCCTCGCGGAGTAGTACATTGAAGCACGTCGCTGTACCTCAAGGTCGACTGGAAGTACACCTGCCAGTACCGATAAGGCTTCAGTACTGACCGTTCTATACGCCTTGCATAAAAATATCAATGCCAAACGTTGGCTTTGAAGCAGTTTACGTCGTGCCGCCCCTATGCTGGCCCTATCGGCCCAAACAGGTGCACCGTAGCACATACATCCTATGTAGGTAAGTAGGTAGATATAGTAAAATTAAACGGCAGTGAGCGGGGCACATTGCTCGTAGAACCCATGGTCGATGGGGCAGTAAGGTTCTGGAGTAGCAGCCACGTACCGAGAGACGCAGCGTAGGGAGGCCTTTGTCCAGCAGTGGACCTCTATAGGATGTTGAAGAAGAAATGAATTGTGCACGATGCTGGACATATGGAACTAATGTGGATCTAACATCAAGTTTTATACATAGTGCAATAAGTATCTATTGGTACACAGGGTTAACAACTGGGTCGCGCGCCGCGAATTGTATTTTCACTTTCGAGTTAACGCTCCACACACATCTTTATAACCTTACACGATTGATATTGATCAATAATCGACATCTGCACTTTACCTCTGGATTTCGCATCAGTGTTGACACTGGTGTGAACATTGCGTGTAGTCAGCGTAACAAACTACGCTGACGCCGATTGGGAGGTGGGAGTCGTATCCGATGTTCCACAGATGCGGTGCCAGGACCGATCCCTGTGGAACACCACACGACATCTCTCGCTGGTTCCACACTCCTGCCCTGTCCCTGTGATTTTGAAATCACAGTGATTTTTATTTTCGTCACAATAAGATTGTTGTTGACACTGGCAGAATAATCGAAATCGACTCAAGAGTCTAAAAAAAATCCGTTGTTGGGTTGCTACCACTGACAAGTCTGCCAAAGCCACGTTGATCTTTATTGTTATGACGATAAGCTTACTGTTAGTTGGCTACTGTTAAAACATTGCAGGTATGCTTTGGGCTCAAAATTGTTCTTATATGACCTGTTGGTCGATGTAAACTGATAGGCTGATTAACCGATACTCAAGAACAATATTGGTCATTCTGATTAACAAACAACGCATTTAACATCTTTCGTGTGACTGTGAAAGAACTCTTACTCTATATCAACCCCAGCCGTATTTTACCATAGGTAGAGATTATCATCTTTATAAAATAAGCACAGCTTAACTTACCATCTTCGTCTAGTTCGGGGCGCTAGTCTGCTATTACAAAAGTGTCAGAATGGTCGATCAGTGATCTCATAATGATCGCTTATCACAAGTTTCGTAAAGATCTACTAACAAAATGGCGTCATTATGACTTACCAGTAGTCTATCATTAACACTCCACTCCATATTAATGAATGTTCAAATTGAGTAGTAATTTGTTGAAAATAATTTCTACTAACGAGTTTTATAATGATGACAATACGGCAATGTCATTCTATCACAATTCCTTATGAAATCATTGACCGATAAATGAAAGGATGTGAAATGAAATGAAATTAAATTGTTTATCGTTATCATCATTAATTTAATCATTATTAATTTAGCAGATTATGAACTTTTAGCATAATGAAAATGGAATCGTGTTAGAGTGACAAATCTATAAAAATGGCAGTCAAGCGTACCTGCCGTGATGTCGCTTGCCATTAAGCGGACCTATAGAAAACTATATTAATTATTTAACCACTTGTTTACAGAGATCTAAATAGCACACACTTTTGACTAATATTTATTTATTTATTCTTTCGCACATGAATTGTACAGAGGCGGACTTAATAATGCCTTAGGCATTCTCTACCAGTCAACCACAGGTGGCGAAGAGCTTAGATGGCAGGTGCTTTAGTTGAAAAAATTATAAAGAAAAAAAAGCTATTTATACTAAAATACTAACATGATCATTTTAAAGACTACTTTTGTAGCTAGATTTGTCAATGCCTGTCAGTGTCACATTTATAAATCGTTCTGAATGTAAAGAGGATATCTGAATGTAATTCTTCTACATTCACATTACTGTGTGTGGTGGCCTGTGTTAGCAGTGGATACATTACAGGCTGATTGTGACATTACGACGCACTATTTAGTGCTGAGTCAGTAAAGCCGATTTTATCGTGCAATGAGCAGGCAAAAACTAATGTAAGTATGTCAGCTGTGAGTGTACCAACCTGTCACATCTAGATCGAATGAAGCTTGGTCTCTGTTGGACATCTATCTAGTACCACATCGTCGCCAGCGGATCGAATAAATTTTTAAACTATCTATAGAAGCTGAAATATTTGTTTGTATTGGCCACACATTTGTTTAGACATCTGTCGTCATATTATTAGTAACGCTTTGTTTTCATTGGCTTTTTGAATGAAAGCAGAATTAATGGGTATAGTAGTAGTGAGGTAATAACAGTTTTTTTAGCTGAGTTGCTATTGTACTTGTTATTAGTAAAAGCTGTTGATGTAGAAAACAAATCGGACAGGATTTAGTATTATATATTAGGAAATGCTATGCGATAGAAAATTCTTTCAATAATGAAAGAATTTTTAGGGAGTGTACAAAGATAACCTCTTATCGAAGTACAAGATCGTGCTTTTCTCTTCGAAAAATGTTCAATGTTAAGACAACCCCGATTTTCGAACTAAAAGATAAAATCTGACAAATCTCGGCTCTATTCCGACCATTTGAAACTAATGTTAAAGCAGTAAACGTAAGGGCTTTATACGGAGTTTTAGGCAAATTTATTGAAAGTGTGCAAGTTACAACTATTAATTTGTTACAAGCCTATTTATTCTATCTTGACTACGTAACATACGATGACTTGGAAATACCTAAGCTATATCAATTCCCTACCTCTAACCAAAAATCTGTATCCACCATTATTCATAAATTAGTAGCGACACTAAATAATAATAAACAGCTTCAAGATTTCCCGCTCAATAATAAAAGCCAGGCGTAAATCTTGTACCCTTTTACTCCAGTTTATTCATGTTCTCGACAAGCTTCGAGCGGCCATTACTGCGGAACCACTTATCGGCAGGTAACCCATTTGTGAGGCTAGGCGCGGAATATTTTAACGCTTCATTTGCAACAAGCGTTGTTAGTGTACTCGGAGCTTTATTTAATAGTATCAGATCTTTTAATGGGGAATTAAATAGGTTTGAGAATATTTTGTTCATTGATTATTATTGTTAAAGCATGCAACCAGTCTTATATCAAGCACATTCAAATTTCCCGGTTTCTCTTCCCATTCATTCACATTCAGCGCTCACGAATAACTTCACTCACTCTCTCTTCAACAACATCGAAAAAAGTTCACCATGCGCGCCGGCTGGCTTATCATAAAAACCCGAGAGTCCACCGAGTTTCCCAGAAGACGCGCCTAAGAAACGCAGTCCAGCTATCGAAGAAATACCATCACCAAACAAGTATAGTTTGGGAAAATCTATAGTTGAACTGATTTTATTGAGTGGCGATGAAGAAAAAAGCATTGTGTGGCTGGCTAATTGCTAAACAAACTATCAGTAGCAATGGGTTTATTTTTGTTCAACAACATCATTGCGTTACTTGCTCTGTTTAGCAGATAAATTTTTCGAACATATCCATAGCTATGGATAAGTGATATCCTTCAAAATGATTCAGATTGTGATTATTGGTAGGTAAACACAATTAGGGCAATCGCTTAATCGGTTTCAGAATAACCATATTTCTTCAACGACTTTCAGGACTACAGGAAGTATATATATTAATTATAATAGCGGCGCATTTTACCCTCTTTAGTTATAATACAATGGGAATAACGGGATAAAACGTATCTTATATAATAATTCTGGCTATGTACTATCTGCGTGCCAAATTTCATTCACATTCATTTAATAATTTTTGCGTAAAATAGCAACAAACATCCATATATAATATGGTCCTCACGAACTTACGCATTTATAATAATAATAATAATTTATTATTAATAATAATAATATTTTATTAATAATTTATTTCAGGTAAGAACAAAAGAAAAAAAAATACTAGAAACTTTCATTAAATCATTCTAATTACACAATAAATTATAGTTGACATCGCATTAAATACATAAATCATAAAAAAATAATTTAAATCTATGGTATAAAATGTCAAATAAAATTAAATTCAATATCAAATAGATTAATAATGCAATAAACAATTAACTAATAGACTAGGTACTATATTATTATTAACCAGAATAAATTTGAAAATTAATTTATAATATTTGTAGGATCTTTAAAAAATATCAATTGGGTCTTTGCGAAATCAAATACAATATTATCACATATTATTACACATATTATTTTACAATCGTCACTGGAGCCGGGCGAAACTAGCACTGAATGAGTTTCGTTCAACAAATGACGATCGATTACGGACTGTATCTGACCGCAGTCGTTCTTTATTTGTATTGTGTATAAGGGTATAGTACCGGGCGACCGAGCTTTGCTCGGCATCTTTTTTTTTTTGTTAGGTACATCGCGTGTCTCTATATTTTCAAAACAAGAAATACATAACGAGCGAATTTTTTAAATAACATTTTTTGACTAATGTTTTTCGATCATACCGACATAATAATAAAAAATATTATTAACTGTTATTTAAATATAAAATTACGAGTGCAATTTAGTTTAACATTTCATTAGAAATAAGTACTTATAGTTTAACAATCAGTTACATCAGTTATATATTTATCATCAATACATAGTTCCTTCCATACTATATTGCGGGTATGTCGAGGGTTTTCATTAATAATAATCATTTCACGTTCTGATGCACGCTGCCGCATATCTTGCAGACGTCGCTCCCGTGAAACATCTAAATCATAAGACCTTTCTGTTCTTAAAATGTTAGTCAAGTTTTGCAAGCATCTTACTTTAGCAGCACGTGTGGGATGAGCGGAAACCTGATCATTTTCATCAAGTTCTTCAAATGGGTTCTCACTGTGCGAAGTCTGACAAACACGTGTGGGACGAGCGAAAATCAGATTGTTTTCATGGAGGTTCTGCTTCTTGAGATGAGTCACGGTTTCGCAGAGTTAGATTGTTCGTAAGGGTATTTTTTAATGTTCTTTTTGGCATTTTCGTGTAAAAAAGACACAAGATATTTTAAGAGCAATTTTCAGGGTCTAACCTCAAACCAAACATTGGCTTCGTGTACCATGAATGTAAATGTCATCTATATCAAATCAAAGTACTATATAATTTATAAGTTTAATTTAATTTTATTTTGGAATGTTATATGTATAGGACTATGGGTATTGTTAAACCCTCGGGCTTCGTGAGGATTTAGGGGTGACGGTGCTCGCTCACGTTGCGAGCTGGTAGAAAGAACTGCTGCTGATGATGTATGTCATGCGAATCCTCGGGCTTAGTGAGGGTCACATGACACTACGGGTCCCTACGTCTCAAGTGCTGATATGAAAAATGAAACATAGGTTTACTAAATCCAATGTACTAAATTGAACCTTATTTCCTTAAACTATATATTATTGTTAGAGAATCTTGACACCGACTTCTAATTTTACTACTCAAATAAAAAGTGCCATCTATCTGTCCCTAATATAACTAAAATTAGATTCATGTTCAAAATAACATTGACTTGACTGATAGATGGCTGAACAGGTATTTATAATAGTTCATAAATAATTTAAATTTATTTTGTGTATGTGTTTTTATGAAAACTATGGACAATTGTCTGATGTAAATAAATTAATAATAATAATTATAACAAAAAAAAGATGCCGAGCAAAGCTCGGTCGCCCAGGTACTTCATCATTATTAAATCCTATTATATGGATGAATTTTATTTTGCCTACTTTGAGGAGGTGCAAGGTATCATAAGGTTAGCAATAATAATAATATTTCAGTTCGTGTTGTGGAAAGTCTGAAATGTTGAAACTGTTGAGAAATTCTGTTGTAAATTCGACTGCTCCTTCAGGCTGATCTTTAAAATGAATGAGCTTCATTGTTTCAACTTCTCCTACACTTTTGTGCTACCCTGGTACTTTGCACCTCCATAAAGTAGGCAAAATAAAAGTTCTTCCATGTATTATATTTACAACAAAAAATATTGTTGTTTATATACAATATCATTTCTTTCACAATTGTTTCGACTTCTACACTTTTGTGCGACCCTGGTACTTACCTTGCATCTCCACAAATTAGGCAAAACAAAATTTCTTCCATTGATTTAATAAACGAAAAAAAAATTCGTTGACGCCGTTTCCAATTATATAAAATGTAATAAATAAAAAAAAGCATTAGACAACGCCATCATTCTCTTTTTAAAACTCAAAAAAAAAGGAAAAACACTATTAAATAAAAAAAAGCATTAGACAACGCCATCATTCTTTTTTAAAACTCAAAAAAAAAAGGAAAAACACTATATCGTCAGGGATTTGAACCCGAAGTCTACGAACTCCGAATCGGAGGCCGAAGCCCCTCAGCTATTCGTATCATTAAGGACAGCGGCGAAATTTAGCTTCTTATGAGAAGTTTAGCAATTGTTCAGTACCTCAAAACATGGAAAAACAACATTTTTTGAAAATGAAACCTAGCTAGATCGACTTATCGTCTCCGAAGCCCCCTGCACACAAAATTTCATGAAAATCGTAGGAGCCGTTTCCGAGATTCCAATTATATATAAATATATATACAAGAATTGCTCGTTTAAAGGTATAAGATTGAGCCGACAAACAGTACAAAATATATTCGGTATAGAAAATAAAACGAAAATGTTCGTGGATTGTTGGGAATCTTGCCGCTTGAATCAGACACATATTTGAATCTGTTGTTTCTTTCAGGGGTGATCTAGAATATCCAAGTGAACTCTAATTTAATTTTAAGGGTTCCGTACCTAAAGGAACCCAATTACTCATCCGCTGTCCGCAATCCTCCGTCTCCCATCTGCCCCTCCGCCTGCCTATATGTCAGCAGGCTCTGTCTTATAAACCGTAATATTTATGTAAACGACAGTCACATACAAGAAATATTTACGTATGAAGCTGGAAAAGATAACAAAATGCCTGGACGGTATCATCTAGGTGTTTTGTTGTTTGTAGGTATTTTATTTGGTGTGTGCAAATGTACAAACCATGATTTTGATAAAGTTTCGATGGGGCATTGGTGACTCGTGAGCGTTTGACAAAATTTGATAAAATTGTAATTATTATGTATTAAAATTTAGCTGACTAGTGAAGTCTCGGCTAGTCAGCCGCTTTTTATCTCCGATTCACTAAGCATTTAGCACGATCACCTGGTTCAAGACCTGCCAGTGTCAAAATTCTTGTTTTTATTTTTGTGAAATCATATGGTGAAATCCGACACGCAAAAATGGCTACAATCTAAAAAAAATATATAACGACGTCAGCGATGGCTAAGCGATAGAGTCGTCACCATCTTGGTGTGGTGGTAAAGGTGGTCCATTTCTTAGATAAAGTTTTGACTGAAAGCATAAAATATAAATACCCCGTCCAATTATGACAATAAAAATTTAAATAGGCAAACCGATAATTTATCTGGTCCGCGTCTCAATGCGAAGTGACCGTCCGACAATCCCCAGTTTCTAAAACGACTCTGTTCACATGCCGCCATTACAAAATAAGGTCACAGCGTTTGACCCACTACTACATAAATCAAATGAGCAACTTACATCAAAACGATACCGCCATCCACGACATAATATACATACAAATAGTTTTTAATTTTGTAAATTCGTCCTGTGGGGGGATCGTGAGCGTGAATAGGAGCGTGTTTATGCAAATCCCGCACCCCCGATCACAGGTAGAGATGAAACACTGAGGTGGGTTTAGTCGGTAAAAGTCCAGCGTACCCGTGTCACCCCCACGATGGAGGGAGGATTCCACAGAAAAACCAAAGAAAAAATAGCAGTAAATTCCTGTTCTAAAAGGAAATTGTGTCAACAGCCAGAGGATGATTGAACCATTTCAAGAAAATAACGTTTTTCCACGAAACGAATACAAGGATCAAACCATTGTTTGTAATTGAAATAAAATCCAGGGGGGAATACCATGCTCCCGTTCTGTAGTGGCAACTAGGATTGTTAAGCAAACCATAATACAGACTATTTTATTGTATTTCTTGTCAGCGTACTTTCTATTCCACGCCGGCTCCTGCCCGCAAACTTTGTCATCATGATATGGCTTATTTGTCTAACCCACTCCAACACACATCGCATCGTATCGCTTCCTGAAGAATCGGGCTATAAAAAATTCTTGGAATTCATGAGATTAGCGTGTTCAAAAACATAACTGGTATAGCTGTCTGGATCAAGCCCCTCGTTCCCTCCAGCTTCTTTATTCTTTTAACAATATTATGATAGTGCTGTAATATAATTATTTTGTAATCAGGCGCCCTTGTCTTATTTATTACAATAGTGTCAGGATGGTCGATCATAATGATGACTTTGACAAGTTTTGCGATCTATTAACAAAATGACCTCCTAATGACTTTCCAGTGACAGACATGTCACTTCATATTAATAAATGGTAAAAAGGAGTAGTTCTTATAAAATCATTTCTACTAAGGGGTTATATAAAGGCAATACAGCAATGTCATTCTATTAACATTCCATTACGAGACGACTGACCGATCATTGATGGATAATTGGAAATATATCAGATTACGAACTTATGCAAAATGACATCCATTGTCATTGTGCTAAAAGTTCGTAAGTTGCTATCATATGCTATCATCATCATCAACCTTTTTAGGGTTCCGTAGCCAACTGGTAAAAAACGGAACCCTTATAGATTCGTCATGTCTGTCTGTCCGTCTGTCCGTCCGTATTAGTATATATCCGATACTAGTATAGTCGTCAACGTTATCTCTTATAAATAAGGAATATAATAGTCGGTCTCCGTGGCGCAGCGGTCAACACGCCTGCCCGCGACGTGGAGGCCCCGGATTCGATCCCCGGCCAGGTCGTGATGGAAAACGATCTTTTCCTGATTGGCCTGGGTCTTGGATGTTTATCTATATATGTATCTATTATAAAATATAGTATCGTTGAGTTAGTATCCCATAACACAAGTCTCGAGCTTACTTTGGGGCTAGCTCAATCTGTGTGATTTGTCCGTATATATTTATTATTATTATTATTTATAATATATAACTACCATGATTTTGTATATAGAATAAGAGAAATTTGTAATTCTTGGAGTGTTCAATAAACTGTTATTATTATTATTTCACAGCCATTATTTTTCTGAAACTATAAGAGCTATACTGTTGAAACTTAGTAGGTAGATGTATTCTGTGAACCGCTTAAGATTTAGATGCAAAAATAAAAAAATAAGAATATATAATAGGGGCTCCCTATACTTAGAACTGAAGTTCAATTTTTTTTTCATCAATCACATACGTGTGGTATCTATGGATAGGTCTTGAAAAATGATATCGAGGTTTCTAAAATTTTTTTTTTTCCTAAACCGAATAATTTGCGTGACAGACGCTTGCAAAGTGGAAAAAGGTGGTTCCCTCCCCTCTAACTTCTAAAATAAGAAAATGAAAAATCTAAAAAAAAAACGTATGATGTACATTACTATAAAAACTAACCACGAAGTAAACCTTCGTGGTTAGTTTTAAAGTAAGTAGTTTTTTTTTAATACCTCGTAACCGCGTAATCTTTCATAAAAATAACTTAAATTCATTAATTTCATAAATCAATGGTACGGAACCCTTTGTGCGTGAGTCCGACACGCACTTGACCGGTTTTTTTATCGTCTCTCTACTGGGCACAGATCTCCTCCCATACAGAGAAGGATTGAGCAAACGTGGTGCGCTTGCTCAATGCGGGTTGGCGATTTCAAACTTAGAGTCCAGGTTTCCTAAAGATGTTTTCCTGCACCTTTTAATTAGTTATTGGTGTCCAAGATATACTTAGAAAGTACATATAGCTTAGAAAAGTTACATTGGTACTTGCCTGACCTGGAATTGAACCCGCACACTCATACTTGAGAGGCTGGTGTTTTAACTACTAGGCCACCACAACTAATCATATGCTATAGGTAATCGTGTTGAAATCACAAATTTATAAAAATAGCAGATTAGGGACCCAAATTTTGAACACCAGTGTCTTAACTAAATTAAATCTTCTCTTGTTGTAGGCGACTCAAAGAAAATAATTTTATTTTGCTTTTTACACATTCGATCAAAGAAATACAATAATCAGCTTATAAAATTCTCACTGTTGGTACGCAGGCCTACTGTCTTTGAGATGTGAGGTGTAATCTACCACGTGGGCTCAGCACAATTTGATAAACGGTTAGAACTTTCAATTCTATGGCTTAGGATTTCTCACGATGTTTTTCTTCGCATTTTGAGAGCAGTGGTAGTCAAAATTATTCACACAAAGCCTCTGGAGTAGTACCTACAGTCAAAGCTTATAAATTGGATCCGATTCCACTTTGACTACCACTGTTCTTAGATATAATATTAAAATAAAATTATGCAAATTAGAATCAGTTTAAATGAGTTGTGTAGCGATGGCCACCAGTGAGTAGAGAGTAAATGAATCTGTAGTGGAAACACATCTTAATTATACAATAGTTTAATGGAAACTAATTTAAAACCATATAATGCTTTATTCTGTATCAGAAACAGCTTTTTGTCTAGATTTACACCCAGCAACCAATTAATTTACTACGCTTGAGAGAAATTGTGGAGTAACACCATTTAATCTGTGTTTTCATTCGTAAATAGATCAAAATCATTTCGCATTAATTTCAATATTTAATTGAAAATGCTGAATTTCTGAGTAATTCATTTGTTGGAGGATTTATTAAATTGTGTTTCAAATTAAAATAAATTATTAATTTCATTCTATTTGACATGAAATGGTGCAGTATTACCGTTTTCAATTAATTCAGCAAATAATTTTACAAGGGTTTATTATATTGTTTCACATCTCGGAACCATTATAGTTTTGTCCTGTCCATCGATCCGTCCCGTCCTCCGTCGGTTCGTCCGTCTACCCTCGGCTTATCTTCCAAACGGTTAGTCATACAAAGATGAAACTTTACGTGGACATGTATAATTATTACGACAATATAAAGCTTAAATAAAAATACGTTTTTTTCGAGTTACCTCCTCTAGCAGTAGGATACTTTTTTTCTCCCGTCTGTAATCCACCGTGAGTAGTTTAAAAAATGTGAGGTTGCTAGAAGGATTTCTTATCTGTTGTCCATTTGCAAGATATTTAACTTTCAGAGTATTTTTTTGTGAAAATGGAACGTCTCCCGCCCTCTTTCTAAAAGCTAAACGGCTGGTATTCTATTTCTATTTTAGTAAAAAATCGGTTTCTCTACCAATATTAAGCTAAATGATACGATAGCTCCATACTCAGTAACGGCATGTTACATGTGTATCCCTCGTGCTCTTACCTTGGTACATCATTCATCAGGAAGGTGTGGTACAGGTCTGACGTATTTTATCCATGCGATCGATATTGTAATCAGGGGAAAATTATCAGCCGTTCTCGTACATTTGAGTCGAGTAGACATTGGAATTTCGTATGGGACAGTTGAATGTTAAATGATTTAATCTTTATAAATAGGTTTATACAAACACCTAAACGTCAATCATATTTTTTTTTACTAGAAGAGTTTGACGTTTGCTTTCTGGCTACTCGTGGTAGGTCATAACATCGGCTGCTGGCAGAAGTTACCACCCTCCAGACAGTCTTGTCGCCAAGCGAGACGTCGTGTTCCTTCATGATGTCTGATGAAACCATACGGAGGACGGGTCTGAGCAGTTGTGGTTTGATGTGTGCCGGGTACGATGCGCCTAATTTTGTTGTGCTCTTAATAAAATAGCGCGCTTTACCATCAACGATTGCATCACTCTTTACTATCAGGCGAGATTGCGCTCAAGCACTAGTTTATAATTATAAAAAAAGGCCAAAACAGTCTGAGAGTTTACTCATTCACGCACTCTCGTTCAATTGACAAAATCCTGCCCCATAATTACGTAACATATTATTACTATCAATTGGAATCATTTTAAAGCATATTGCTGCCATATCTTCGAAACTGTGTCTAGTCAACAACGTAAATACCGCCATGAATGTTGTTGAGCCGTCAAAATGACACCCATTACTTTTGATAGGCTGTTACGCAATTATCCTAATGGTTAGATCACATGAAGCCAATAAAGATTGGTATCTGAAATAGACTTTGGAGAAATTACCCACAAACATTGAGTGGTTCTTTCTAGTTACTGAATGCATTTTTGAGTAAGTAATCGTACAATATAGCTATTGAACTCACCGTAAGTCGATTTTTTATTTCTCGAATATGTTGCTCCTATAATGAAAGTAGCCATAACATCGGCTGCCGGCAGAAGTTGTCACCCTCCAGACAAAGTCGGGAGTTTAGTCGTGGATGGCTTTCAGATTAAACTCCCTCTGGTGCAGCATCGTTGGTCGTGTTGTTGGGTTTAATATTGCATCGCCTCGCAGAACTGCCATCTTCAGATTTCAGTCCTATTTACTCAGTTTTTTTCAGTGAATAGGTTCTTAATAAACTAGTACGTTTGCGGGATTATGGTCAAGCACTAGTTTATTATAAAATTATTTAAAAAAATATTGTCCCGTTTGATGGTCTGTTCAGACTATCAAAGGTGAAAAGAAAGAATGTGTGGTATACCTATGACCACACCTTTTTGATACACGCTGTACAAAACGTTTTCATTGAACAATTTTTCGATTTTTAAAACAGCATTACTGTACCTACCTAATACAAATCCGATAGTACACACTGTTACACTAGATTCAATTACTTAAACACACACAAGTCAATGATGTGTACGTATTTTAAACACGCACGCACACCTACATGAATGAGTTATGTTTATTTTTGCACTTTATTTCAACACCGGCTTTCCAGCTGTAAAGCCAGAATGTCTGATATTATTAGTATCGCTTGATTGAAAACGTTACGTTGTAAGTGATTTTCAAAAAGCAGAATTACCTCGGCCAAAGTATTTGACTGTATTTAGACATTGAAAAAAATTGTTGTGATAATCTCTTGATAGGAATTTTGGTAGATAGATACAGATAGATACATATGCATAATGCTCTTTAATTATCATCATTTCAGCGTTAATCCCAGTCGCATCCAAAGCTTTTTCAGCTTTGGAATCTGGGATCCGCTTTACCAGTCTAACTGGTGATTTTGGCTAAACTTCGATATTTTCCGTGTAGCGTCTGCCGTCTGACATCCACAACCCGAATGCGATATCGAAGCATTGCAGTTAGACCAATTGTTGGACTTTTGAGGATTCCAACAACCCATAACGACTGCCACTAGATGTTCGTATGGTAACCGGGCAATAAAACTCGTCAATATGTACACCAAACAAATTTCAGAAGGCCAAAGTTATCGCTGGAAGCGATCATTTAAAGACACGTTCACCCTTAAAAATGCACTTAAAAATGCACTCGACAAATCCCTACGTGATGTCTATTAAACTATATAATAACCTACCTGCACAAATAAAAAAAGAAGATAAAATAAAGATATTTCTAAAAAAAATTACACATTTTTTAAAAAAAAAAAGGTTCTACTCTGTCAACGAATACCTCAATGATAGAAATATAAAGACACAAACTTAAATAGACATACACACATTCGCACACACACACATACACACACTCACGCACACGCACCCTCACACACACACACCCCCACACACGCACTCGTTAGCAAGCATCGTAGTAAAGTGTAAAAAAGTGCTTCCTCTCTTCTAACTTCACTTATTTTGTTGTGCCCGACAGGGTTCCACGTGAACTAATTTTAAGTATTACCATCTAAGAATACATATGGAAAACAATAAAAGTATTGAGTATTGACAACGTTTGGATGTAAGTTATTTTACATGAATATTAACTAATTTTACGAAAGAAAATAATTGCTAAATGGTTCCAAACACGCGCACTGGGCTCACTTGTATATTACGGCCCACTTCCTCTCACCGAGAGAAGGGCTGTTTCCCAGAAGTGGGAACATTATAGACTGATTACGTGTCAAAACAGGTTGCATGAAAAAAGAAACGAAAAAGGTTTAGTTTACATTTATCCGCTGATATTTTAGTTAGAGATTACCTAATGAATGAATGAATTCAAGGCCTGGCTGTGCTTTGTTTCTTTAGAAGTTCAAAATAGTAAATAGAACCCCTCATTGACAAAAACTGACATTTATCCGGTCTATAAATAGCCCGTCCTTGTCATTTTCATGACAATGAAATAGGAAAGCTATATGCAAAGTATCATGATTAGTTATCTGACATTTAATTAAGAGGGGACTCTAGTACCGAAGAATTTGAAAAATAAACTCTCCCCGTAAAGTACGAAAGGGACACTTGCAGCTCAGGCTGATTTCACCTACAAAAACGTTGACCAAAAGACGTTTCGTATTCAAAACACGACAGATCCGATCAGACTTAATATCAAAATTTAGAGGAAACGTAGAACTATACTTCTATTATTTTCTTTTTTGTCAAAAACTTATCATCATCATCATCAACCTTTTTTATCGTCTCAGTGCTGGGCACAGGTCTCCTCTCATACACAGAAGGTTTAACCGTAATCACCTCGCTTATTCAATGCGGGTTAGCGATTTCAGACTTAAAGCCCAAGTGTCCTCAAGATGTTTTTCTTCACCTTTAAAATACTTAGCGCATTTGTCTAATCGTCGTATGAACTACGCGGTAAAAATGGGTCATTTTTCGGGATTTTGATATAACATTTTTTTTATTTATTAAGTTTTGGAAAAAATCAAATGATACGGGCACATATCATCACGGTGTAAAATTGTAGAAAAAAATTGCTTTAAACGCTATATCCACAAAAAGAACAGCGGAATACATTAGTATAGAGAGAGCGCCAATAGAGTCTCCCCTTAAGAGTGAGACGTTGTAAGAAGATATTTTATATCTATCACGATAATTTTCATATTAATTATCATATTTATTTTGTCTTGACACATGACCGAAAAAACCGAAACTAAATGCATTTAGCAATAAGGAACAAATCAGCTGAGTAATAGTTAATGGATATAGAAATATTTTGGTAGCTATTGAATGGATGCTTAAATTAAAATAGGTAACTAAATAAAAAATGACATTCTAATAAATGTGATGAGTTTTCTTTGATTCGCTGCACATTAATTTCCAGAATGTGATTACGACTAGGGACACAAACGATTGTTGTGATAATACAGTTGGTGTAATAATGTAGCATGATTTATTTCTCCAAATCAACGGGTACACTTCCTGGCTAGAAATATTACTTTTTCAAAAATCCAATAATGTAGTTTTAGTTTTCTTCAAAATCGAGCCCGAACTCCTTTGAGTACTTTTCGCTATTCCTCATAAATGCGAATTTACCATCCAAGCCTACTTGAAAAATTCACTCTATAGTTAAAATTATATACATATAAGTATATAAATTGTCACAAAACTTTTGTAAAGAAACAAACTCTCGAAACTTACGAAACAAGCGTCCACATTAATCAAAGTTAAAAATAGCTATGTATCAATTAAAAGTTTTAAATTGGACCGAACTGCTAACTTTAACAGATTGGGACTTACTGTTTTAATTTTGAATCTACTACTTACTTTATCTGTAGTTTGACCATTGTAGTTAATATCAAAATTTCCTATTGATATTCGTTGGTGAAAACTAAGGCAACTAAATTTTAAGGTTGTTAAATCTCAGTGTCTCACCGGTGAGATCGGTATAGTTGTTGTTCAGTCTTAGTGTCTCACTGGTGAGATTGGTATAGTTGTAGTTAAGTGTCATTGTCTCACATATGAGATTGGTATAGTCGTTGTTAAGTCTCAGTGTCTCACCCGTTAGATCGGTATAGTTGTTGTTCAGTCTTAGTGTCTCACTGGTGAGATCGGTATAGTTGTTATTAAGTCGCAATGTCACACCGGTGAGATCCGTATCCGTATCCAGTAACAATTAACAACTTCTAAAAAAAATGGGTAGGTTTGTTTGCAGTTATAAATTCATTTAAGAAATTCCAATAAATGTATATAGTTGAACACATTCAGAGCTGTGGCTGCCCGATAGTAATGCACCCGACTTACGATTTACAGGTATTCGGATTCATATTGCCCTTTACTTTTGGAATTAATTATTTTGTCACCATGGCTCTAACACTGTAAATTAAAACATCGTGAGAAAATCGACATGTCCTAGGACCTAAAAATTAAAATTGAAAATTGTCATTTGCCTTTAGCAATATAAACTCATAGCATTTTTAAAAATTGGAATGTATTGTTTTTACCAGATAGTAATTAGTCCATCGTTCATAAGCTAACTGAACTGATCTTAAATAATCTGGTAGGTACTCAGGAATCTAAGGCCCGTATTCCAGAAGCTTACTCAAAACTCGAGCAGTACTTTTAAACACGTTCCATGCCATTTGATTGGTTGAAACTAGTTTTAAGTAATGTGTTAACAGAGATCAGTACTTGAGTTTCCTTCTGGAAAACGAATTTAATAGTCTAACGTTTTTGTATGACCTTTGCAGTTACAGTTCTATAAAGCATTTGAGCGACTAAGAATCCAAAAAACGCTACTTAACTTCTTGATCGAAACATAATTTAATCTACATAATATATCATCAGACCTTACTATTTTATACGAGGAAACATTAAACTTTTATGCATATCCAAATCTATTACCTAACCCGAAGTGAATCCGTCGCAGTATTATTTCTCATCGACCTGCCGTGCTAAGAATAACATGGTTTCTGGAAGAATGCCTGTAATGATCTACGGCCGTTTATTTACGTCCGCAATATGAACAGACCGCTCTAACGAAAGATGAGAGGTTTGGTCTGGACTACGAGCAGTAGCGGTTAGAAAGATGCTGTTTCTACTAAATATTTTCTTTACAAACTTATGAGGGTAGCAGTTTGTTGAATATTATCCTACTAATATTGTTATTACGGATATTTGTTACTATTACACGCAAAAACTATCAACAATATAACATTATCATTAGCAATAGATTTCAATTTGATAGTTTAACAACATTCATTGCGTGCTTTACGTTGTTGAGCAGATACATTTTCGAACATAGGGAGCAATTGAATAGCAATATGCTTCAAAATGATTCCAACTTATAATAGGTACCTAATCGAGTGTTACGCAGTTAGGGTGTGGATTGGAATGATATTTCGTACACAAATAGTTTATCACCAGAAATAATGCATTTCCACGTCGCAGAGTTTACCTTACAATTAGAGTATACAGAGTGGTGCTGACAATATGACAATAAGTGAAAACACGAACAATGCTGGTTCACAGGAATAATCCTAAACCATAGAAAAAAACCTAGCAACAAAAATAAAAAAAAGAAAATTTCAAACAAACTTAATCGTATAAAATTGCAAACGGAATAGAACATCTTTAAAAATATTGGTTCACTGACCTCCGATCCGACTTTCTTTTTTCGCGCCATCATTATTAAAGTTTTGTACCGCAGGATGCGCCGGTCATTAACCTGTAAGCGCTTCCATATCAACATGTACTTCATGTAGAAAGTGTGAAAAATTAAAAATAATTTCCTGTGACTAAATTAACCCACATATTTATATGATTTTTTATGGGTAGACTGAGAATGTGTTGAGGAACACGATGTTTAATTTATGTATACAACTTTCCAACATCAACTGTTGGGCAAGTGCCTGCCAGACACAACACCCTTGTGGTTAGAGGTGCCTCCCTTTTTTGTAGAAGACGAGCGAACTTCACACCCAGTTCCTCGCATCTCAAAATAGCATTAAGGTTTCTTAAAAGCATGTCGACAACAGACCTTTACAGACCTATGTTATGTCTTGTTTCTTACCTAATAAATTATAAAAATAAATAAACAGTTAATATACTCATAAGAAATCACCTTGTCTCCTCAAATCCTAACATGTATATAGAGCGTGAGCGAATCGCGCGACGATGTTCTAACACCGTGTTATTTTTTTTTTTTATTATACGAAAGCACGTGTTTACCTCGAGATGTCTTTGAGCAGTGCTTGTTGATTCACTTGGAAAAATGTAGGTACCATGTTTGATCTTAACATTAGGACAAGTTACCTCACTTGAGCGGCTGATATTGTCTTACCCAGTATCTAACTCAGTTGTGGAGGTCAGTTAGACAATTGCTGCGTGTAAAACACTGATATTCAGCTGCACCTGTTAGACTGAAAGCCGACCCTAACGTAGACAGTATACGGCTAGGCAGATGATGATAATAGGGTATTTGACTAAAAAAACTAATTAGTCCGTCATTCAGATTATAGAAAAATATTGGATACGTATATTTTGTTTTATTAAATCAATAAAGATTGACAAATATGAAAGACATCAAAGATCAGGAGCGGTGGCTGGTGACGTCACTAGTCGCTAAAAAGTGTAGCGTGCAGTGAAGTCACACGAGTTTTCAACGCACTGTGTCATCTTAATTTTTTGTTTATATGAAAAAAGAAAAAATACGTGTCTAGTATTTTTTGGAAATCTGACTGACGGACTAATTAGTTTTTTTTAGTCAACTACCCTATCATGTTGGAGCTGTGATGACTTACTGCTGTGGTTACTCAGGAATGTTAATGTTTTCATTTAGTCGCCTTCGCTCATAACTTGCAACAATCTGTTCGTTTCACTGCTTTTTTACAGCGGGAAGTTTGTATTGGCTCCTGATTTATTATCATAAAAAGTGCAATGACGTGCACCGTCACCGGTCTTGGTATTATTTTTTTTGTAAAATATTAGCAGCTGATATCTTGGACACCATTGACTGAAGGTGAAGGAAAACATCTGGAGGAAACCTGAACTTTATAAGTCTGAAATCGCCAACCCGCATTGGGCAAGAGTGGTGATTACGCTCAATCCTTCTCTGTATGAGAGGAGACCTGTGCCCAGCAGTGGGACGATAAAAAGGTTGATGACGATAGCAATGTCCCAAAAACTTAAAAAAATATGCATACGAAATAAAAGCCATACATCAATGCTAACAATTCACCTTCAGCTAGTGTAGAGAAATACGTAGTTTCTGTAGAATAAGAGATCAAGTTATACTAGTTTTCTTTCCACTTACGTAAAGCATACTGTACCAACAGTATAAAAAAGTATAAAAGCCTTCTAGATGCACTATGATTTTTTAACAGGATTGAAAAATCATCTGTTCTAAAATCACACAGCTTTTTCATTTACCGAAAATACGTTTAAGATTAAAATAATACGTAAATAACTCAAATCTTAGAAATATAACATAGCTTAGACTGAAATACATGTATATTTCGAAATCTTTTTAAAAACGTTGCCAGCCTCTTGAATATGTCTGACAATGTGACGGCAACAGAGCCAGACTTTAACAGCAGTAATTAATAAAAATGTCGAAACCCCAGAAAGTTATTTATCAGTTTTATTTACATTGAGTTTTCGCTTAAAATAGTGATGTGATGTAAGGGATTAGATCCTTGATGTGATGGCTAGGTAAACATCTAGAACTGGTGCCAGCAATTGCAGAAATACTCAAAAAAAAAAAATCACATGTTGTCAGTATTTATATCAGATGGTTTTGCCAACAGTTTCTCAAAGAAGTGTCCATAACCTATAATGTTACTTTCGCATTAATCAGACTTAATAATACTTTATTTTTGAGTAAAGCTAGCAGCTTCATTGCCATAATTGTCTCGATGAAATCACATCAGGAGGGCAAATCTCATAATTCCCCATCTCCGTTCCATCATCGGACGACCCGTCGTACGGCGAGTTTCCACCCTTGCTTTGTTGACGAACTACGAACCAGGCGAAGCGTTTCACATATTATATATGGGACGTTCTTCTTTTTTATCGACAATCTGACCGGCAAATTTTTATATTTGATAAAAAAATAAACTTGTGATTTATTTTGTGAAATGTGATTTCAATTATTGCCTTATTATTGTAGGTTACAAAAACATTTAGTGCAGCGAATTATTACATGTAATTTTCGTTTTATTTCAAATTTCGTAGGAATGGTATGAAAAAAGTGACACCTCAGTCACAAAAGTATTTATTTTTTTTATGTTTCATTTTAAATGAGAACTTCAGTTACTTATTACTTTCTTATCAAGAAAATAAACATTTACTATTATCTAGCTCCATTGGACGGAATATTTTAAATAATCATTTTTTTTAACTATCCAATACCACTCTGTCACATTTTTGCTTCATAGGACATAATTTTTTTGATTATTATGAAAGTAGCCCAATAAAGTCGTTTAAAAACTAGTGAACACCTTTATTATTTAGCATATAATACTAGAAAACGTTATTTTTATAAATACTAACAATAAAGTGGTTCATATCTTACTTTGAACTAAAATTTTAAGGGGGACAAAATTGTGACAGAGTGGTTAACGAAGTGACGGAGTGGTAATGAATTTATATCGCATACAGTTTGTAAGATTATCTGGTTCATCTCATTTGTCTTGATAACTTTATTTTTATACAAAATAACTCTCATGAATGCAATGTTTGCGTGTACCTTGCACATACAGTCAACTGAAGGTGGTACGACATAAAACGGCTTAAATTTTTCAAAATAACTGTAATGACATTAATAACGTTGGGGTCCTCTTTTAGAAATGACTTATAGAGATCTTCCTTTTTTCCAGCAGTGGCCCATGACACATCATCCCTGAGATGAAAATCATGTTTTTTTTGTTTAAATATAGTATGTTTTGGCAAGATAAATAAATAAATATATACGGACAAATCACACAGACTGAGCTAGCCCCAAAGTAAGTTCGAGACTTGTGTTATGGGATACTAACTCGACGATACTATACTTCTTCACTCTTCTGATTCTAATGGTTTCTATTGCCAGATGAAGTTTTTGTCCAAAACGATGAATTGCTGGGTTTTCAAGTATACTTGTAATATAGCGTTTTATTCTGTAGTCTTTTGTGTGCTTATAATGTTTATTAATGGTATTTGATAAGATATTATATATTTTCTGCATTCATCTTTGCAAAGTTCATTTTATTTTTTAATATGAGTTGTTGTTGTAAGCACTTTATTTTGTTTCTTTTTCTGTGGCTGAAGTCTTTTCTTGTGTTTCTGTACAAGTAATTCTTATATTTTATTTTTTTGAAGTTGAATATTTTGTATCTATAGGCGTGATCTATCACGTCGCACTTGTTTTCTTCCCCTGCTACTGGCAACAGATGAGGCTGGAGTCAGTGAACGAGATCTGGGACTTAATGGAAGTAGTCGGGAACTTGAAGGAGGCGGTGTAGAAGCCGGAGTGTTAATCAAAACGTTTTGCAAAGTTTTCTGTCTTTCTCTTCTTTTTTTGTTTCTAATCTGCTATTGTCTTTTTATTTTTTATGACCTTTTGGTGTCATATGCTTAACTAACGTTTTGCGAGTATGATACCTTTCTAAATCTTTATATTTTACTGCTGCAACAAGTTCAGGGTTAACCTTTTTATTTTCACGACACCGTCGCTGTCTTTCAGCCGCAGATAATGCCATTTTTTCATTTACATGATGGTAATACCTTAAATTAACAAAATGGTTGACAATAGAATAACAAACATAAAAAAAATAGCAATCATCTATTGTGGATATTAACTAAGGCTCTAAGTTCCATACAAAAATGACCACTCCGTCACGAGTTATACCACTCCGTCACACATTTTCGTGACAGAGGTGCTACATGACAGAGGTGTAAAATAGTAGTGTTCGAGATATTCAGCATTGTCCTAATTATAATTTACGCATAAAACTGGGTGTATATGAAATACTTATCATAAATTAATCAAATAATATTAAAACCCTGAAATTAGAATAACATTTGTTAGTCGTAACTTACGTGACAGAGCGGTCGCTAAATAAACACACGCACCTCCTTTTATTGTTTGCGAACGACTGACTGATATTACCGGGGCATGAGAACGTATAGCGTGAGTGCGGGATGGAGGGGAACTCTTCTCGAACCTTGTGACCAAGGTCAAAGTTTCTAAAGCACACTATTTTGTACCATAAAATGAGTGACAGAAGGTAGCAACTAAAATCATATACATCGGGGGACAGCCAATAAAATATTTTTTTTATTTAATAATATAAACATTAAAAATTATTTGTTCTTATTAATGTAATAAAAAAGGTTAAGTAGTTTAGTAAATGTTCTTGGATAGAAATTTTCAATATGATTTTTTTTTACGAGAGCAGTTTGTTTAGATTACTTGTCACAGAGGGACACACTTTATTTGTATGTATAACACCTCTGTCACGCTTTTTGTATACTATGTCACACTGTTTTTGTAAAAAATAATTATGAATAAAATCTAGTTTTGAGGATATTAAAATTATTGCATTGTCAAGTGTATTTTTATAAAAAAAAATTAAGTAATTTAATATTTATGATCAAAATATTATTTTTTTTGCGGGGAAGACAAGTCATTGTCGATAAAAAAGAAGAACGACCCATATACATAAGTACATATGTCAAACTAATTCTTAAATAATAAAACGGTGTCAAGATAAATTCACAATACTAAAATAGAAACAATATAAAATTAACCGGTCACTAGAACTTATTAAATAAATAAAAATAGATTTTAAGTATATTAAAATTATTTATCATAGACTCAAACGGAAATAAAAGTATAAATAACAAGGAAGTTAATCTAAATACATAACCAAAACACGCTTAAAATTAAAGGCGCCCGTTTATACTTGTATACCATTATTATCATGAAGTTTTACATGACCATGCGTGCATTCAGTTGATCAAGTTTTTGTTATTTAGTTTGTAGGAAAATTTGGATCCTTGTTTTATTTTTGGCATTGCCGTACATTGCCGTACGGAGGACGGGTCTAAGCAGTTGTGTTGCAATATGTGCCGGGTCCGATGCGCCTAATGTTGTTGTGTTGGGAGTTTGGTCGTGGAGGGTCTTCAGATCAATCTCCCTTTGGTGCAGCATCGTTGGTCGTGTTGTTGGGTTTAAGATTGCATCACCTCGCTGAACTGACGTCTTCCTTCCTATTCGCTCAGTTTTTTCTGAGTGTGTAAATTAGTGCGCTTTACCATCAACGACTGTGTCACTGCTTACCATCTGGCGGGATTGCAGTCAAGCGCTAGTTTATAATTTTATTAAAAAAAACCTGCATATTCGTGTAGAAAAATGTCATTGGCGTACATACGGAGTTAACTAATATAGGACTTTATGTAATAATAAAAATCATTCACGTGGGCTCCAAGGACTGGAGCCTCTTCACGCTATGAGAGCCGTATCACTGCCTTCTGAATCAATCTCTTAATATAACCGCTTAACGAGGGCCTCGACAGATGTTGATCGAGGCTTTCAGCTGTCATACCATTGACTGATACGACAATCGGCAGAATGATAGCCCAGCTCATATTCCATATAACATCAACCTTGTGAGTTATGTCGAGATATTTAATTTGTTTCTCATTGTAAGCTTTCACAAGGTTATTGTTCATGGAATGGTAACAATTTGTATTTATTATTACATCTTTACTACATACTCAGTTAATTCATAATATGGTGGAGTATGTAATTATCTCATGATAAGTAGGTACGCTTCGTGCGAGCTGATGTGTAATATTTCAAACCGTTGCTCTCTTTGAAGTTGTCTCGTCAATCAAATGCTCTGCTTTCTGTATTTATTAATATATATTAATTTTCTGAAGTTAGTAGGTAATGAAGCTGTAAGTTTAGATATTTATTATGTGTTGAAAATTATGATTTAACGCTTCATTTTAAAACTCTTTTTATTTTAAAAGATTTGCTAATCTATGAAAAGGAGATTTGACTTAATTAAGGAATGAATAACTGCCGTTTTATCCATCAATTAGTATTAGATTTTTTTGTAAATACATAACTATAGTTTTTTATTTCTTAAACGATCTAAAGTAATTTTACTTATTGGAAGTAGAATAACTTTATATCACTTGAGAAATAAACAGTTCAAAGTAAGTAAGTCACTCAGTAACCTATAACTGTATGCCGTTGCTAATTATATTCTCCTGCAATACATTAATCACGCGGAGAAACTGGTTCAAAAGAACCAGTAAAATATTAATAAACCTTATTCAATATTAAGAGACAACCATACAAAGAATAAAAACTAAACTAGGCGTCATCGCGAAAGTCCGGCGGTACTTCACACCAGGGCAGCTTCTAATTTTATACAAACCACAGGTCCGCTCGTGTGTGGAGTACTGCAGCCACATTTGTGCTGGTGCTGCGAAGTGTCACCTTGCCGCTTTGGATTCGGTGGAGAGGCGTGCGAAGAGGCTGATTGGCGACCCAGACTTAACTCGAAACGGTCTCCAAAGCCTGGAGCACAGGCGTAGAGTAGCCAGCCTTTCGGTCTTCTATAGGATGCATTCTGGTGAGTGTGCAAGGGAATTGCATGACTTAATTCCCCCATCTCCGTTCCATCATCGGACGACCCGTCGTACGGCGAGTTTCCACCCTTACGTTGTTGACACCACTGCGATCCGGACGAAGCGTTTTGCTTCCTCCTTTATACCGCGTACATCGAGGGACTGGAACAATTTGCCGGCGTCGGTGTTTCCGTCAAATTACAATTTGAGTGTCTTCAAGGCTAGAGTGAATAGGCTCTTAATAAACTAGCGCGCTTTACCATCAACGATCGCATCACTGCTTACCATCAGGCGGGATTGCGGTCAAGCGCTGGTTTATAATTTATAAAAAAAAAAAAAAAAAAACATATTAGAAGTTACATAATGCAAAGTCATACATTGTAAAATTGTTATACATTGTGAAATTGTTCTGGTTGGCTTCCAACTGAGTCGCCCTATCCCCTCGTACTAGTATACAGTGTGTTAAGAAAACCCTGTCCGACCCGTGAAGGTGTTGTTAGGTATCGATAACTGATTCTACACACATCAAAAGTGTCTAGGGATCAAGCATTTTTATGCGGATTTCTTGAGATTGAGATGTGGCTTTGTAATAAATTTATGATTTTATAAATTTATATGGATCCTTTTTGGTGCATTTCATAATTTGAATCAGGAACTGTGAATCAAATTCGAGTAAAAGATGAAAATCAGCTGTCAATATTTTCCCTATAAAAACATACAACGCATTGAAGACATTATTAGTGCTACTGTTTCCCTACTACTGATTAAAACCAACGTTATTATGGAGCGGCGACGTCATTTAAGCAGGGAAGAAATGCTCAGAGCCGTGGGAATGATAGAAGCTGGTTCCCGGCAACGTACTGTGGCTTTAGCTCTGAATACAAGTCAGAGTGTTATCAGTCGACTTTGGACACGTTACCGAAGCACTGGTACCGTGGCTGAGCGCCATGGAGGACGGTATCGCTGCACCACACGGATACAAGACCGATACATTCAAATCTTAACTCGAAGAGCTCCAACAATAACCACCATGATGTTAGCCGTGAGGCTTCATCACTCTTCAGGGAACTTAATTAGCGACCAAACAGTCAGAAACCGCTTGCATGAAGTGAACCTTCATTCCCGAAGACCGCTACGGGTACCACCTATAGCAATGCACAATCGTAGGATTCGATATCAATGGGCTCTTGAACACAGACATTGGGCAGAAGAACAATGGCGATTCGTGTGCTTTTCTGATGAGTCTCGTTTTGGTATGAGACCAGATACAAGACGTATACGACACTGGAGAACCCCTGGACGCCAACAGCGACTAAAATCCTGCCAGGAAGTCCATCCTTATAGTGGTGGAACCATCATGGTATGGGCGGGTATTTGGATCGGCGGAAGAACTGAGTTGATTTGGATCAGAGGCAACCTCAACGCTCAAATTTATGCTGAGACGATTGTATCAGACGTCATCGTTCCTCTACAAGTGCAAATCGGTCCCTTATTTCAGTTAATGCATGATAATGCACGACCGCACACCGCAAGAGTTGTAAGACAGACTCTCGCCGCAGCTAACATCAATGTCCTGCCCTGGCCTGCTCAGTCGCCAGACTTGAACGCGATTGAGCATGCATGGGATATGCTACAGAGAAGAGCTCTGCCGAATATGGAGGGTATCCAGTCGCAAGAAGACCTTTTTTTGTTGTTGCAACGAACATGGGCGGCCATTCCACAGCGTGATTTGGATGAACTCATTTTGAGTATGCCAAACCGATGTTCTTGTGTTGTTAGTGTTCGCGGTAGAAACACGGATTATTAATTGTTTAAGTTACCCAATAAAATTTTAGAGAAAACTGTTATTTCAGTCTTTTTTTCGAACTTTTGTGTTAGTGGTTCAAATGTCAAATATCCCTTTATTAGGAAAATGGCAAATTTCTTTATTAATGCAAAGGTGACTTGGTTTATCGTTACTGTGACAAACGAAAACACTTTATTTGATGAATCCTTAAAGAAAATTTTAATTAATATCAATCAGGAGAAAAGTTATTGCAAAAATATATGTTGATCCCTAGACACTTTTGATGTGTGTACTAATGGATACAAAACCGGGCTCAACTTAAAAAAAATCCCCCTAAAACATAAATATTACTTCGCAAAAAGAGGTAACTTAATAAATGTGCTATAAGAACCCTTCCGCCGGCGGCGGCCGGCAGGGCACGCGGCACGTGGTCGCATCGCTATTCGCTCATAATAAAACCGGTGTTGTCACTTTTTTAAAAAGTACCAAATTTCGGGGAAGTTGGAATTAATTCGCGGGAAAAAAAGATTATTTCAAAATTCATTTGCATTGGTACTATGATGATTACGTAAAATTTTGTATTATATTTGGTCATGTGTTTACCTAACCTTTATTATCCTCATGGGTCGGACAGGGTTTTCTTAACATACTGTATAAAAACTTGCTCACTTCAGACTTCTCAATCGACCAAAAACAGACAAAACTTTTAAAAACTGGCCAAGTGGGAGTCGGACTCGTGCACGAAGGATCTTTGAAAACGGCAAAAAATTCACGTTTGTTGTATGGGAGCCCCCGTTCAATATTTATTTTATTTTAATTTAATTATAATATACAGTTAGACCGCATGCCATTAATAAAATTATGACAGTCATTTATGTCGTTAATGAACGGTTATAGAATTCAGTGTTTAAAAAAAGAGGGTTCGGCCTTTGAACGTTGCAAGCGTGCCGCTGTGCCGGTTTGTAGGTATTACGTTTATCCCTGATGTGTACTCTATTAAATCAGCCGATAAGATAGTTTTTCGAGGTTTGTTTTCATTGGGCTTTTTTTGTATACTTAGCGAATTAATTAAGTTATAAAAGTATAGCAATTATGAACAGTTTAAAGTGAAAAAAACTATATATATTTTTTTTAGAATCATGAAAAAGCCGACGTAAAATTCCACCACTGGGGGGTTCAGAATCATGTACTGGATCCATGGTACTCGTTTGTGGGTCGATGTCAGAGACACCCTTTATAACCAAATATACTGTGAACATTTTAAGCGTCTATTTCCGTTATTGATATGGAACAAAAAACGGCAAAAAGTTGTTGTATGGAGGCCCCCCTATAATATTATATTTAGTATATAATGTTTGTTGTTGTAGCGGCAACAAAAATACATAATTACGTTTCATGAGATACAGCCTGGCGACAGACGGACGGACAGACAGACAGCGAAGTGTCAAGAATAGGGTTCCGTTTTACCTTTTATGTACGGAACCCTAAACATGATCCTTACATTCATAAAACTAAAACGAAAAATAAAACATTCACGGGCTGAAACGTTCAAATAAACTTGCAATTGTTATTACCCTACGATACTCTACACTAAAACAAAGACATAAAGCTTAAATTCAAAGGGCAGTAAAGTAACAGGTAATTTTATGTCGTAGTAAAATTTACGATGCATCTCTATAACAATTTACACGCGAATGTAATGCAGAAGTAAGCTGTAAAGTAAATGGGTGTAAAGAGGCCGAATCATACTGAAATTTACGAACGATGTTGCCTCCAGTTAGAAATACGAAGTTAATTTGTTCAAATAGCGCGTGAAATTACAAAATTTGAAAGCGTGGTATTATAAATGCTGTCACGTCGAAATTCATCATCATCATCAACCTTTTTTTTATCGCCCCACTGCTGGGCACAGGTCTCCTCTCACACAGAGAAGGATTGAGCGTAATCACCACGCTTGCTCAATGCGGGTTGGCGATTTCAGGCTTAAAGTCCAGGTTTCCTCAAGATGTTTTCCTTCACCTTCAGTCATCGGTGTCCAAGATATATTTAGAAAGTACATATAACTTTAGAAAAGTTACATTGGTACCTACTTGCCTGACCTGGAATCGAACCCGGGCACTCATACTTGAGAGGCTGGTGTTTTAACCACTAGGCCACCACGACTTATTACGTCAAATTGGAAATGATTAAATCAGACATTTTAATATTGATTGAATTCTCTGATAAAAAGCGGTTTTTTTTTCGTCTTTTTGGTTCTAAAGGTATGTTACCGCAAATGAACGTATTTTGTTCTTTATTTCTCAAAATATACTAAAGACAGATATGTCAATTTTATTCAAATTATGTCTTACTAGCTTTCCGCCTGCGGCTTCGCCCGGGTGGAGTTCAACTATCAATTGAAATGAAGATCGTGAATATAAAATTTTTCCGGGATAAAAAGTACTATACCCTATTATTTAATCTTTACGTCTACAAAATTTCAAAGCAATCGGTTAAGTAGTTACGGCATGAAAGCGGAACAAACAAACAAATTCACTTTCCCACTTATAATATTAGTAAGGATGTACACAGCGTTACGTCGTCTTTTAATTCACTTACATCGAAGGACTGGAACAATTTGCTTGCGGCGATCTTTTTTCTGCCTATAATTTAAGTTTCTTCAAGGCTAGGGTGAATAGGTACTTAATAAATTAGCGCTCTTTACCATCAATAATTGCATCACTGCTTACCATCAGACAGTTTCGCGGTCAAGCACCAGTACGTATATAATGTTAAAAAAAATAGAAGTCGTGGGACTGACCGCCAAGCGATTCGTCGTATTCCGGCATGATGTCTGGTGAAGCCGTACGGAGGACGGGTCGGAGCAGTTGTGTTGCGATGTGTGCCGGGTACGTTGGGCCAAATGTTCTTGTGTCGGGAGTTTGGTCGTGGAGGGTCTCCAGATCAATCTCCCTCTGGGTTAAACATTGTATCACCTCGCTCAACTACAGTCTTACTTCCTATTCACTCAGTTTTTTGAGTGAATGGGCTTATTAAACTAGCGTACTTTACCATCAACGATCGCATCACAGCTTACCATCAGGCGGTATTGCGGTCAAGCGCTAGTTTATAATATATATATAAAAAAAAATTGTAGTGTGACGAAAACACCGTCGCTGGCAAATTGTCCCAGTCCCTCGATGTACACGGTATAAAAGAGGAAGCAAAACGCGCGCAAAACCGGATCGCAGTGGTGTCAACAACGTTTGGGTGGAAACTCGCCGTACGACGGGTCGTCCGATAATGGAACGGAGATGGACGGAATTTCATTTAAACTTCCAACTTAAACCGTCTTTCAATGGCCCGGGAGTGCAGGGTTCCGATAAATTTCAAGAGTCATATAAAATAACAATAATAACTAGTATAATTATAGCTTTTTGCAGTAATCACTAATCCAAGTTCTGTTTGTTGTACGTAATGGCCACATGTAATCGTTAGTTGGGATAAATATTAAGAAAAAAAGAAAAAAATATTTTTATTCCTGCACAAACAAAACGCATATTACAAGTAAATACCATAAAATAATAAAAAAGCTCGCCATCCCTGCTATAGAACAATGAAATGAGGACACATTAAAAGGATTGCATAAACACAAACGGTGTGTACAAAAACAAAACAAGGAAATCTTCAAACGCACTTCAAAACGCTAACTCAACCGCTTTAGAAAATCTGCTAAAAGTAATTGTGTACGTTTGCTTATGAAATGCTCTGAAACGAGCAAACATTATTTATTTGCGTGGACGTTCTGTTGGATCTTTCAGAATTCCTGAAACACACGATTGTGCATTTTTAATGAGGGTAGGTTTTATCTACATAAAGAGGGTATTTATAAGGGACACGATAAATTATGTAATCTTTTTGACGACATATCTCGCGTTTGGATTTAAAAGGAACGGTTATAATTGGGGGCATGTCTTTAAAAATGTAACGAAATTCTCAATACTCGGTATTATATGACTTCGGCCTTCGTTGTCATAATTTTTCTTTGATAACATGTCGGTATATTAAACTGTATCGACCGTAGCAATTAACATTGTCGTATCTACTTTTTTGCGATTTTCTTTTTATTGCATTAAAGGTTTTAAAATACGTGTATAAACGTCCCCTTAAATTATTACATTTCTGAAATAAGCCGTCTCTGTTTTTCCAAGTTAAAAAAGTAGTATGTGTTCAATGCACACGATTAATATTGTCGTATAGTACAATGAGACGTTATTTGCGGGGCATGGAAGGGGAAAAGTTCGAGCGCGCAGGGCGGATCTGCCACTTCAGCCAATGTTAACGGGAGGAGCGTAAGCATTAATTTTGTAACTCAACGCGGAAATAGTTTCGCTAATAATATTATTAAACTTAGTGATTCCGTTATGTGGAGGTCAAGACGAATATTGGATATATTAAATCCAACAGTTCGGCAACCAAACGATCAAAATTATGGATTATCGGACACTTTAGAAACTCGTTTAAGAAGAAAGAAGAGAAAAAGTAAGTAAAAAATATGTCTTGGCATTTCACAATTTCTTGTCGAAACCTAATTAACAATTGTTTATTATGAACGCCTTATGCAGTTGTTTTATTTTTTAAATAAAGTTGAAAGCTGCTCTGAACGGACAATAATGTCGTATATGCCAGATACATCAATGTTTATGGTTTTCTATTTCGTTAACTTCGTCGGATGTGTCACATACTACATTATTGCTTGATCAGAAACTGTTTTATTTTATCGGATATGGTACTACAGACTTTGTTGCATGCTCACGTGTGAAATAATATTGTAGGATATACCACTTCTTACATTATTAACTGCTGTATGTATGAATGCATTTTGTCGGATAAGGCATTATCGACTTTGTTTATTGTTTAATTCTGGGATCTTGGTGGCGGATGTACTATATTCGACTTTATTATTCACTTTATGATAACAAACTAACTTTAAAAATGGCACTAATAACATCTTTGTTTCCTAAGGGCACTTGGTTTAATTTGCTGGGACCAACCCAAAACCGAACCTACTTCAAAAAGAGAGAGGTTAACACTCTTTGGCTAGCATTAACATTTTATTTTATTTAATTTTTAATAATTATAAACTAGCGCTTGACCGCAATCGCGCCTGATGGTAAGCAGTGATGCGATCGTTGATGGTAAAGCGCGCTAGTTTATTAAGAACCTATTCACTCAGATTAAGCGAATAGGAAGGAAGACGGCAGTTGAGCGAGGTGATGCAATGTTAAACCCAACAACACGACCAACGATGCTGCGCCAAAGGGAGATTGATCTGAAGACCCTCCACGACCAAACTCCCAACACAACAACATTTGGCGCATCGTACCTGGCACACATCGCAACACAATCCTCAGACCCGTCCTCCGTACGGCTTCACCAGACATCATGCCGGACCATCGCCTTTTCCTGCTGACTTTGAAGAGGAGCTCGTGCAACTGGAAGATCTGATTGGAGACGTTAGTGATGACAGTGCAAATAGCCTCATGGGGGCCTTTTTGATGAGAATACAAAGAGCCTCGTGAACAATAAATAGCTGTCTAATCTTTTTCGGAGCCACTTGAATGCTCCTGACGTTATAGCAACATGAAGTGAATAGCACAATGAAGATTAAAGTTACACATAACTTAATTACATAGCAACAACACCGATGCCGTTCTCGAGTCCTACTTTTGGCTTCCTAACGATGGTGACAGTGTACATACAGAAATACTTAAATGTTCTGTGATTCCTTCCTACCCACGAGGTTTATGAAAACATGAGTACACCATTTCAGATCTCTTCTGTAAGTTATTTTCATACTCCAATTTCTAGAACGAGTTACAAAAAAGCGTTTAAGACTGATAAGGGAAAGAAGTGCCTTGCGCATAAAGAGAGGCTTGTAGTTCCAAGAAAACTAAAAAATAAACTGCGTGAAAGAAATCGTGAACAAAAAAGGGAAGGTGGTCGAAAGTAAATAAGGATCCATGTAACGATAAGTGCAATTTAAAGTGTACCCATAATATTACTCATGAATATCGATACCAAGTCTTTAAAGATGTTTGGCTCTTAGGTAAGAAGAAAAGTCAGTGGGAATTTGTTATTAAAAACACAAAGAAGCACGATAGACAGAACACTTATCAGAACTTTTTGTCGGATTCAGAAGAGAAACCCGGCAACGCGTGCTGAGCACAGCCTGGAAGAAATTTGATGGGGACACAGTGATGGACGAGGTCACAACAAAAGAGGTCTTTATGAACATGATAGACGCGTCTATAATGCTGACTTGGTCAAAAGTGGTTGTGATCACGTAGGATGTTTATCAATAGTTGAGGTTCGTTAAGTTAGTAAAAATTCAAGCAAGCTCTACCTAGAAGGTGTTCAGAGTTTATCTCGGATGTATAAACTGTACTGCGAATGGTTCAATGCTTCCAAATATTCCTGAAAAGCAAATACGAAAAGGCGGTATAGGGAAGTAGTTAAAGCAAATTTCAACCTGGCACTATACAGACCTAAAGAAGATAAATGTGATGTCTGCCACGTGTTTGAGACGTGTTTGAGAACAAGCCAATGACTTTTATTTAATTTTACCCCATACCATCGCTTCTAATCTGACTCATGGAGAACTTGATTCAGAAAACGATTAGGTTAAAATCGATCAGCACCTTATTTGCGTAACATTCTAGAACTACCAATTTGAATAATTTTAAAGCATATTGCTAATGCATTGCTCCAATTCTTAGAAAAATGTGTGGGTCAAAATGAAAGCCACTGATAGTGTGTTACACAATCTGTGCATGTGCAAGGTGTTTCTAGATTTGTGTTTTTCATAATATGTATAAAGGTAAAACTTACCATGTGCCATAAAAGTTTATGAATTTATATGAAGCTGTGGACATGGTTAATACTAATATAAACGTGGTAGCCTAACCGTATGAAAGTTCTTATTGAACAAAAATAAGTTCATGTCAAATGAGGCTGATCTCATAATATAACTTATAAGACCGTATTTTCTTTAGTTGCTTAGTGTAGGTTCAGAAATCTTAATTCGTGTTTTATTGATTCATAAGTTAACTTAATTAGTAATTGCGTTATAAAACTCTGGATTATTACTTAGTTTTTCAATAAAGAATCTTAATTTGATTACATTACACAGTGACTTCTTCCTTCTTCATCTTCCTTCCTCCTTTCTTCTTCCTCCTTCCCGAAAATATGTAAGTTGTTTGACATGTATACCTTACATAAAATCCTGGCCATGTATAATTTAAAAGTACGACTATTCATATCTTGTGAGACAGCGTAGATAGAACCCGCGTATAGAAGTACATACATAGATATTCTGTCTGGACCAATACCTGTATCTATAAAAGAACACATACTAATTAACTGGTTCCTTATTGCCATCTTGCCTAAATCATTGAAGTTAGAGACTTGAAATTAGAAATATAAATGTCTTATAATAAATAATGCCCTTCTCTGTATAAGAGGAGACCTATGCCCAGCAGTGGGGCGATACAAAAGGTTGATGATGATGATAATGAATAGACTCCTCCTAACAGGGAAATTCAAGTATTTTTCACGGGAAAGGTTTACGGTAGGCATTTACTTAATGGTGGACGGATTTGTAATCGCAGTGAAATATTACAAGTGAAAGTATTAATTGTTTTTTCTTTACAATATAGACCTTGAGAGCTAGTAGGTCTTTCGTATGATAAGGAAATTAATATTTTTCAATTTACCATTTAAGTTAGTCGGTACTAGGTCATTATATTATGTGCTACTCACAAGTTATTACCCAAATCTACAGTAGTGTAAGTGGTATCTACATCATACATATTTATATCTTACGGGTAATAACATATTAAGTGGGACATCCGACTTAAATGAGCTTTTAAAGTCCAGAGAATACTGTAGGATGTGCTACTTCCGACAAAATTCATAAATCGTCGTCCAGTCAATAATATCGGATCTGCCATTTCCGACAAAACAGTTGCCTAATTAGGCGGTTAATAATGTTGCATGTGCAGTTTTTCTTATTCCCGTTACATTTTTGATAAACTTTCATTACTACCATGTCAGACAATAAATATTTATATATCATACCAAATTTGGTTCAGGTACAACGAGTATTGTTCACTTTATACAAATTTGAAACTTTGAACGACTGTACCCAAAAGTAGTGATTTTTCACATACGACTATATTAATTGCTACGGTCGGTATTCTTTTAAACTTGTTCCTTCGCCTTTGTGTCCATGTTCTACATCGAACTGTGAATTTGAATAGTCCGCACATCACATCTTGTGGGAGTGTGTTCTTTGGCAGAATGAACGCAATATTATGTTGGATAGTCTACAAGTTACATCCGGAGCCGTTTATTATACGGACCTTGTAGAAACTAGAACCAATTTCCGTGCGTCAGGTGCTTATGCCATACCTATTATTGGAATCAATTGTAACAGCACATACCTACTTAGGACCCATTAACTTAATCAAATTTTATTCCGTGGTGCTTGGCAATCTGGGTTTCTCCCAGTTGCAATAATGTCCCTTTGTGCCGATTGGCCTAGTTCTGTTCTGTCTCCTGCTTGTTATGGAGGGAAGTGGAAAAAATATCTTTTTTCTTACTCCTCCGCTATAATTTTCTGATTAATTTCGTTGCGGGACCCAAGACAGTTGAATCGTTTCTCCGGGACTCGTCGAGCTTCATCGCTCGGCGTTTTTCTGGCGGTCTCCACTGTTGATTCTGGCTTTCAGGAGTTGCAGTAGGTGGGAAAAAGTGAGGCGGGTTTTGTCCAAAAAAAAAAAAATGTCGGTATCAATATACCGACATTTTTTTTTTTTTGGACAAAACCATGACCATGTACCACAATTGGTACATGGTCATCGTAATAATGATTAAAACATAGTCAGTTCAAAATTTCAATTCTTTTCAAAAAATTTTAATTGAATTCAAAAATTTGAAGACATGTCATTTATTGATCCACACTAGACTCACCGCGTGGTAGATTATATTTCAGCGGTAGAAATATTATAGCCTGATTATGGTATATTCATAAATATTTGTTTAACCCAGTCGTTATTTTCCCTGTTAAAATAATCAATAGGATTTAAATTTCCAAAGTGCCATGAAAGTGGCGAAATCACGGACCAACAAAATAAAATATATTTTCATATTAATAACGACAGGAAGAAGAAACATATATAATACATACATAGATTTTGGGGAGTGTGCGAGGGTATTGCATGATTTAATTCCCCCATCTCCGTTCCACCATCGGACGACCCGTCGTACGGCGAGTTTTCACCCTTATGTTGTTAACACCACTACGATCTGGACGAAGCGTTTCGCCTCCTCCTTTATACCGCGTACACCGAGGGACTGGAACAATTTGCCAGCGGCGGTGTTTCCGTCTGACTACAATTCGAGTGTCTTCAAGGCTAAAGTGAATAGGCTCTTAATAAACTAGAGCGCTTTACCATCAACGATTGCGTCACAGCTTACCATCAGGCGGGATTGCACCATCATACCCTTTCAACCTCATAAATGTCGATCCAGTGAAAGTATCTGAATAAAACTATCCTATGTGTTACATTAAACAAATAGGCTATATTACTGTAGAGTTTCATCAAAATCCATCCATCCATCCCTCACTAACTCTTTGAGTTTATAATATGTAGTACCAATTTAAATTCAAACAGATTCATATCTTTATTACATTCCATATGCATTTCATAATAGTAATTGAAATCTTACCAACAGTATGGATTCATAGAGAATAATAATGAAGACTCTGTATGATGTTTTTTATCAAAAAATCCTTTTACATTATACAGTCGAAATACTTGAGCACTTAGTATTTGAGCAAGTCATGCAGATTTCAGCAAGCAGGCTGTTATTAATTTAGGCCGTGGCTGACGGCTGACGGAAAATTCATTTCACCGAGGCTTGAATGCGAGACGCATTACGGACGGTTTACGTGTCCTTTCACGGCAAAATGCTTGCGACATAGCTGGGTTTTGAGAAATATCTATACTTTTTGTGTTTTATCGTTAACATCGTGTTTTATCGAAGTTATCTTTGTCTGTGTGATTAGCTGATTGATCGCGCAGCCTACTTAATTCTCTTCCTGTTTTTTTTCTTTAGTAGCATCAATTTATAGCAATGATTCTTACGCCCAGACCTGCATACTGTTTACGGATCTACATCTAATTGCCTGAAATACTCTTGATTTTATCACCCGTACGAAGTAACAAAACTTCCAACAGCAATAAAATCAGGGCAGCAAGTGTTATAATGTCGTTATTATAAGATCGACGACAGTCTAATCCTGAGGCCAGACTGTGATCGATCAGAAGTATTTTTGACAGACTAATACTGATATTAACCTGTCAAAAATATTTGTAATTTCTCTACAGTTTTGACATATTTTAATATCAATCATCAGTATGATAAGATTAAAACTAAATTTTAAACATTTTTAATGACGAGACGTTTTGGATATGTTTTTATTTAGATCAAGGTTTATTCCCATACTATGAAAAGCATAAATGCTGCAAAATATAAATAACATCATCTGTTGCGTCAATCTTTTTACGGTTTACAAGTAATATCTGTATGTTACAGAAGCTTGTAGATGGTAGAGAAGTATGTAGCCAAATTTGCCCTAGCAAAGAATTTGGCTACGAGCCAAATACCGCATAGATTTGCAGAAACCTTTGCAGAAAACCATTTTACAAAGGTACAATACCTACACGGTGTGGCAAAATGTATGCAACACCAATTTTTTTTTTATAACTCTTTAATAATTTTATCACCGGGAGATCCAGAGTCATATACTGGATCCAGGCTGTGCGTCAATGGCGCCGATTCTGTTAATCCTAAACTAAACTAATTTTAAATTATGTGCATCTTTTTCTTTCCATTTCGTTAAGAAAAGGATAGAAGATAACATTTTAATTTAAACCTGTCAAATTCAGATATTCCATAGACAGTTTAGACGCGATTATAAACATGGCGACTAAAAATACGCCAGTTTACGTCAGGAGCGCACTGATTTGACAGGTCTAAACTGACATTTTATCTTCTGTCCTTTTCTTAACGAAATGGAAAGAAAAAGAAGCACATTACTTAAAATTAGTTTAATTTGTGAACAACAGAATCAGTGCCAATCCATTCTCAGCCACACCAAAACAGCCAACAATACACTAAAAGAAAATATTTCAATTGCTGGTTAAATTTTACGTCTATAATATGCATATATATCATTGCCTTTACTACTAGGTCTTGTACAAAGTTCACCTCCGTTTCCGACTTTAAAACTCCTCTTTCCCAATATATCACATTTAGACCCACGACCGTAAAACTCTCAATAAGTGTTCTATAGCAAAAACTCGCACTGTAAACAACATAAATCCTTCAGACAATAATCACGTGGCACTTTCAGCGTAGTGTTGAATTTCTATGTGCGTTGCAAGCCATTTATTAGCGGTACTTGTAAACAATTACTTTGGAAACGTTGAAAAGTACCTTCGTGGCTATGAACTTATGAATGAAATGGTGATGAATGATGTGTATTACGATGGTGATTTAAATGGGCGTTGCGACATAGTATGCTTTTAAAGTTGAAATTGCATTAGGGATTTGAATGAAAGATTTGGTGGTCCTTATGTTTTGAGTGATTTTGGTTGCGTAATCATTCTAAACCTACTGTTACAATGATTGTGCAATGCGTAGTACGGCGATTTTTTATTCTACTAGAAATAGACAGAGTTCTTTAATGTAACTCGACATCTCTGCCCAATCGAGGTGCGACCCATAAACTCGCATTTTTACGAAGACAAAGACATTATAGAAGGAAACTCAATCAACTAACCCTGTTGAAAACTATTTTATTTCAAGTTTTAATTTTAGAGTATCCACAAGAATAGTTTCGTTTCTAAGAAGACTTCTTGTATATTGTAAGTTAGTTTGGAGAGCAGCGGTGACTTAGTGGTTATGGCCACGACTTACTAGTTGTAGCTCGTAGGTTTGAACCCCATCAGGTGCTTTTTCATTAATTATCAACTTTTACTTTTTTTTTTTTTAATAGTTATAAACTAGCGCTTGACCGCAATCCCGCCTGATGGTAAGCAGTGATGCGATCGTTGATGGTAAAGCGCGCTAGTTTATTAAGAGCCTATTCACTCAGAACAACTGAGCGAATAGGAAAGAAGACGGCAGTTGAGGGAGGTGATGCAATATTATACCCAACAACACGACCAACGATGCTGCGCCAAAAGGAGATTGATTTGAAGACCCTCCACGACCAAACTCCCAACTGTCCCACTGCTGGGTACAGGTCTCCTCTCACACAGAGAAGGATTGAGCGTAATCACCACGCTTGCTCAATACGGGTTGGCGATTGCAGACTAAAAGTCCAAGTTTCCTTAAGATGTTTTCCTTCACCTCCAGTCATTGGTGTCCAAGATATACTTCGAAAATCCATATAACTTTAGAAAAGTTACATTGATACTTGTCTGACCTGGAATCGAACTCGCGCACTCATACTTGAGAGGCTGGTGCTTTACTTTGTCTAAATTATTTCACCACCACTGCTCTCGAAACGGTGAAGTAAATGGGGAAACCGGCATGTTCTGGGCCCACGTGGTAGATTACGGCCCATTTCCTCTCACTGAGTGGAGGCCAGTGTCCCAGGAGTGGAAACATCACAGCATTATACGCAGTTCGAAAATAGAACTCAAGCAGTGATTGGATCTAAATAACCCAAGTGTGGTTTCAGACGTAGTTAACAATAACAATTTGTAAATGTATACCCCAACCACACTTGGGTTATTATCCCATATAAACAGGTGGAGAACCGCATCCGGCGCCTGGGCCTGGAGGTGGCCCTTGACAAGTCGGAGGCCATGGTTTTCCATGGCCCCCGGCGTGCGCCGGCGCCGGGATCACATATCGTGGTCAGTGGGGCCCGGATAGCTGTCGAGTTCACCATGAAGTACCTGGGATTGGTGCTCGACAGCCGGTGGGATTTCGGACCCCACTTCCGGCGGCTGGCGCCCAAGCTGATGGGTGCAGCGGGCGCACTATCAACGTTGCTTCCCAACATGGGGGGCCCGAGTAGGCGGTTGTACGTGGGAATCGTGCGGTCCATGGCCCTGTATGGGGCCCCTGTGTGGGCGATGGACCTGACGGCCGGAACACTCGCCATTCTGCGCAAGCCGCAGAGGGCGATGGCCGTCAGGGTCGTCCGCGGGTATCGCACGATATCCTACGAGGCGGCTTGCGTCCTGGCCGGATCCCCGCCCTGGGACCTAGAGGCGAAAGTACTCGCGTCGTTGTACCGATGGCGCGAGGAAGAGCGGACACGGGGCTCCAGTCCGGTGCAGCGGCAGATCGAGCTGCGCCGAGAGGAGCTCCGTCAGGTCCTGGTGGCGGACTGGCGGCAGGGGCTTATGTGCCCTACCGCCGGCCTCGCTACCGTCGAGGCGATCCGGCCAGTACTCGACGACTGGCTCGGGAGGAGGCACGGCTCCCTGTCGTTCAGGGTGACGCAGGTACTGTCGGGGCATGGCTGCTTCGGCAAGTACCTGCGTCGCTTAGGCAGGGAGCCGGACGCTCGGTGCCACCACTGCGTCCAATGCGGGGAGGACACGGCGCAACACACGCTCTCCGAGTGTGTAGCTTGGGAGGAGCAGCGCCGTGTCCTCACAAATGAAGTAGGAGGCGACCTGACGCTGCCGGAAGTAGTGCGGAGGATGGTCGGCAGCTCAGAGTCGTGGGACGCGGTGGTGTCCTTCTGCGAGGACGTGATGTCGCAGAAGGAAGCTGCGGAACGGGAGAGGGAGATATCAACTCCCTTCCCGGGCCGCGGAAGACGCACCAGGCGCCGAAGAAGGGCGGATAACGCCCTCTTCCGCCCCCCATGAATGGGTCCAGGTGCGAGGGACATGGGGAAGTCCCCGCCCCCCATTGATGGACCCCAAGGCGGAGGCGCGCGCGAGTGTCGGCGCGCGCCTTTGAGGCGATGCACGGGGTAGTTTAACACCCCACTACCCCGTGCAGGAGACGAGGCCCGGACAGACCGGGCCAGCACGAGGGTATGGGGCCGTGGAAGAATTTAGACTCCCGCGGCCCCACGCGCGCTCGTGATAGAAGACACACCGGGGTGGTTTTAGTCAGTAAAAGTCTGACATACCCCGTCGCCCACCCCAGGGCGGCGGGCATCCTATGAGGATTTCCACCCCGGCAAAAAAAAAAAAAAATTATCCCATATAATAACCCAAGTGTGGTTGGGGTATACATTTACAAATTGTTATATCTAGCGCAGCTATATGCCTTTCTCAACCTAAGCGGTTCAAACGAATATCAGGTGTGAAATTACAATTGAAATTACCTACAAAAATTAGGGATGTACAATAATTGTCTTCTTTTAGTCCAAATAGTATAACAATATAAAGGGTGTCTCTGACATCGACGCACAAACGAGTACCATGGATCCAGTATATGATTCTGAACCCCCCACAAGTGGAATTTTTCGTCGGTTTTTTCCTGATTAAAAAAAACTAATATGCAGTTTTTTTCACTTTAAACCGTTCATAATTGCTATACTTTTATAACTCAATAATATTTTGAAGTAAAAAATATTTAATTCGCTAATTACACAAAAAAATGCAATGTGAACAAAACAGCTGATTTAAGCAACGAGCAACGTCATACCTACAAACCCGCACAGCGGCACGCTTGCAACGTTCAAAGTCCGAGCCGACACATTTTTTTAAACACTGTAATTTCTGTAACCGCTGATTAACGATATAAATGACTATCATAATTTTATTAGTGGCATGCGGTGTACTTCTTGCGAAGTTTGCGTTACGATGTCAGATACACCCTGTATAAGGTTACTTCAGTCCTTGACCCTGATATTAAGTAATGGACAAAATTGTCAAGCATTTTTTGTTTAAGTACTAAGTTTTAGGCTACTTTGTATGTGTATATTTAAGGTCAATATTTCTTGTGTAATGCACGTTTTCTTTGTGCAGAATAAAACAAATTCTCTTTCTTTCGTTACCCAAATGAAGCATACTAGGTCTCCATATGAAAGGGATGGATCATGGACCTATACCACAAAGGAGTCCTAATTCACTAGGACTGTAAAACATACGTTCAAATAGGTATTTCTAAAGATATTCTCTAACAATTGAAATTGAAAGTATGCAAAGAGCCCTTTAATCTCAGCCAGACAGTGAGTGATTGACAATTTATATCCTGTGAAGCCGCCATGTAGGTGACACTTTTCTAGATGAAGTCAAAACAATTGACATCCTATATTTTATATAGTTAGCAAGCTATATACATACATGGTTACATGGTTGGTTAACTTGGTAGTTACAGCAGTATTATTTTATTTACATTCAGTGTGTGAAGATGTATAGCTTCATCTCCTTCGCGTACTGGTTAGCCTCCTAACCAAAGATCGGGATTATTTTTTTTTAATAATTATAAACTGACGCTTGACCGCTATCCGGCTTTATGGTAAGCAGTGATGCGATCGTTTAAGCTAAAGCGCGCTAGTTTATTAAGAGCCTATTCACTCAGAAAAACTGAGCGAATTGGAACGAAGACGGCACTTGAGCGAGGTGATGCAATGTTAGACCCAACAACACGACCAACGATGCTGCGCCAAAGGGAATCTCCCTTTGGCGCAGCATCGTTGGTCGTGTATTGTGTGTGATATGAAGACCCTCCACAATCAAACTCCAACACAACAACATTTGGCGCATCGTACCCGGCAAACGTCACAACACAACTGCTCAGACCCGTCCTCCGTACGGCTTCACCAGATATCATGCCGGAACACGACAAATCGCTTGACGGCAAGGCTTTGTCTGGTGTGTGGTAACTTCTGCCGGCGGCCGATGTTATGGCCTAACACCTAGAAATTTCAGTATTGTTATGTAAATTCAAAAGTATATTTTGGCCAAGTTTTATGCCTACGTTTTCAGGTGAGAGTGATGTGGACGAGTACTACTTTATCCTATTGATTTTATATTTATCTATACTTATAATACAGACTTGAAGTGGGCACATTCTCTCAACATGTCTCTCGTGGGCTTAACCAAATGACAATGATACGAAAAGTCTCTTTAAGTTCATGTTCCAAATATGAGAAATGTGTATTTAGGGTACGATGGGACTGACATTCGTATTATACGAGTAAAAGTCGCCAAATAAATAAAGAAAAAAAAGTTAAAGCATTTTACGTTTGAACACGATTTTCTTTGTAACTTTGAGTCGAATTAGAAGAAATCTTATTGCATCTGTTAGCTTAGCTCTTGAGGAAGGTTATGTGCTATTTAATATCACGCTAAGATCCTAAGTAGCCAAATAAAAGAAAAAAATCGGAAAGAACGCCAAGAAACAAATGAAAAGAAAGAAGTCTCTTAATCCCAGTCAGACAGTGAGTGATTGAATACTTTGCGTTCACTCGTGAAGCAGTCACATAGGTGACACTATCCTAGATGGAGTGAAAGTAATTTAAAATGTACACCTATACTCTGGGAAATGGGACGAATAATTTATTGATACCTTGTGAAGCAAGGCAAAGCATCGAGATTCCTTTTATTAAGTCAACTAGTTTTTCGCCCGCGTAGAATTCGGTTTTATCGCGCTTTTTAGATTCCTCATTTTCGGGGATTAATTATCGTATCGTTTAGCCTCTAAGTTTACATGTGAATTCGTTTATTACCTTGTTTTAAACTGAACTGGTATGAAGCTAAAAATATTTTTGTTTTGCCTCGGGAATATCCAATTTTTTCGGGATAAAAGGACTATTATTTTATCCAGACTTCTAATTTTACGTCTGCAAAATTTTTAAGCAATCGGTTCAGTAGTTACGGCGTGAAAGCGGAACAAACAAACAAACTTACTTTCCGATTTATTTGTAAGTAAGGATTTAATGAATTCTCTCAGTTATTCAGAAGACTGTGTCAATAGCCGTTGTACATAGTCTGGAAAAATAACTTGGCCATAGAAAAAAAAAACACGATAATCAACTTTAATGTATGTCACGTAAAGATGCTTTTAAACATAAACAAAAATATAATATTACGCCTTTTTTAACATAGGAGTTAGATATAAGATTGTGCTCATCTAATTATGTGTAAAATATTTGTCATTGCACTACTTTAAACTATATTTGGATGTGATTCGAACTATGTCAAGTTAAGAATAAAGTTTACTTTGTTAATTTCTAAGTTTGTTATATTGCAATGACAAGATTGATAAAACATTCTGTCAGCGGATGTCTTTTTGCGTAATTGTGGCGCACATTTACCATCCATTCGTTTTATTTTTGCGTTTGTCTTTATGCATTATACAGTATGTTAAGAAAACCCTGTCCGACCCATAAGGATAATAAAGGTTAGGTAAACACATGACCAAATATAATATAAAATTTTACGTAATCATCATAGTACCAATACAAATCAATTTTGAAATAATCTTTTTTTCCCGCGTTGGAATTTTTGTAAAAGTGACAACACCGGTATTATTATGAGCGAATAGCGATGCGATCACGTGCCGCGTGCCCTGCCGCCCGCGGATGGGTGGTAACGCACATTTATTAAGTTACCTCTTTTTGCGAAATAATATTTATTTTTTTAGGGGGATTTTTTTTTTAAGTTTAGCCCGGTTTTGTATGCATTAGTAGAATCAGTTATCGATATCTAACAACAACTTCACGGGTCGGACAGGGTTTTCTTAACATATTGTATTTAGTGTTAATAAAGATCTATATATGACGGGGGAAAACCGTCAGGAAGGCGGGACCGAAGTTCCGGATAGTTGAGGTGTCTTCTTATTCGCATGAGCATCCATCGTGGGCGGTATTTCGAGAAAACGTTGAACAATAACCATAACATAGGCCATAACATCGGCTGCCGGCAGAAGTTACCACCCACCAGACAAAGTCTTGCCGCCAAGCGATTCGTCGTGTTCCGGCATGATGTCTGGTGAAGCCGTACGGAGGACGGGTCTGAGCAGTTGTGTTGCGATGTGTGCCGGTACGATTCGCCAAATATTGTTGTGTTGGGAGTTTGGTCGTGGAGAGTCTTCAGATCAATCTCCCTTTGGCGCAGCATCGTTGGGTCGTATTGTTGGGTTTAACATTGCATCACCTCGCTCAACTGCCGTCTTCCTACCTATTCGCTCAGTTTTTCCGAGTGAATAGGCTTTTAATAAACTAGCGCACTTTACAGTGGGATTGCAGTCAAGCACTAGTTTATAATAATTTAATAATAATAAAAAAATCTTATTATTTTAACTGTACAGACACTTTGATCACTTTAATAGTAAGGGGTGTTAACCGTTCTTAATAAAAATCATAATTTATCCGGATACCGACCGATTAATCGACTTCAAAAAAATAGTAGAGGTAATAGGACCAGGAAAAGGATCCTCCGATACCAAACTTCTCCTTTTGTTATAAAGTCGGTTAAAAATACAATAACTCAACGATCACATTAACTTCAGACGTGTCTTCATCATCATCATCTTAGCGTTAATCCCAGTCGTATCCGAAGCTTTTTCAGCTTTGGAATCTGGGGCCCGCTTTACCAGTCTAAATGCTGATTTTGACAAAACTTCAATATTTTCCACGAAGCGACTGGCGTCTGACCTAAGGCGATATCGAAGCACTGCAGTTAAACCAATTGTTGGACTTTTAAGGGCTCCAACAACCTGTAACGACTGCCTTTAGATAACTTCAGACGTGTCTTCCGTTTCTTTGTGTTGCACCCGTGTCACATAGTAACAAAGTTGCCATATATTGCTGCAATTACTCCGGCTTACCTACTTACTTAGATAGGTACCTACCGTAGGCGAAACACGGCAATACTTTGTGTTGTAAATAGTTAATCCATTCTCGGAAAAACTATTTCTACTTAAACGAACATAGGACGTTCGACTACACGACTTGAACATGGTAATATAGATCTTATTTTAAAACCGCTGTTCTTTAACTTTCAGGAAGTAAAGAGACATCAGAGTCCATTAATCTTTTAAAAGTTACAAACATAATAATATATTGTTTTGGGTCACCACAAATGTGTTTTTTAACGCGATTTATCACGCTCTCGATTTCCAACCCTCTGTGTTGAGCAAAACATTGAGAATCCAACAGAGTGCATCCCATCACGTCATAGAGCCATAAAATACACGTAGAGGATTTTGAACTATTGTTGCTAAGCATTGCGTTGAAAATCCAGTGTGAGATAAAAAAATCACTAGCAGTTACGGGGACTAAGGGAAAAGCTTTCCAAAAAGTAGTTTGTTAGCACGTGCGCAGGTTTCATCTGAGATTTTTGGCCAACCATATTTTGACATGAAAATAGCCCGGCACATAACCCATGTGTCAGTAATATTGATGGACAGCCAAAGTGTACAGTGAGCCGGACTACACCATCTGTCACAGATGACGTATCCTGTTCATGCAAAAGTGTAGAATTTATTATCGAAGCTATCTTTTGGAAACATTTTTCTTCGAATTTCTATTTGTAATGTTATGTTCGGTACGGTGTGAATTTCTGCTGTGTCAATTGGATTTATGGTGGGTAGTTTGGGATCGATTTTAATTAGAAAACTAGCTGACCGGCAAACGTTGTTTTGCCATATAAATAATAGATTAAATTACTAAAATGGCTATTAAAAAATAAGGGTTGATCGTAGAAGGGTGAAAATTGGGGTTGTATGTATTTTTGTATGTTGTATCATAAAAAAATAGAAAATAAAAATTTTGTCTAAAAAATAAAATAAAAAAATTAGGGGTGGACTACCCCTAACATTTAGGGGGATGAAAAATAGATGTTGGCCGATTCTCATAGATACCGGATAAGCACAAAAAATTTCATCAAAATCGGTCGAGCCGTTTCGGAGGAGTTTAAAGCCGAACACCGTGACACGAGAATTTTATATATTAGATTTATGTTCTGATTGAATCTCTTTTCATACTTTTTTATATTTCCAACGATAATAGATGATCTGTACCATACTTTAAAATTTGGGTTTATTCTTTTTCAGTCTACAGAGGTCCACTGCTGGACAAAGACCTACCGTGCCCTTCACTAAGTCATCGGGAACAAGGAGGACCGTGACCTTCCGATACGTGACCGCCACTCCAGAACCTTACTGCCCCATGAGCTATCGGTTCTATGAGCAATGTGCCCCGCCCACTGCTACTGACACTGACTTTGGTTCTTCTGCGGATCTCCTCATTTCTGATTCGATCGCGCAGAGAAACTTCGAGTATAGCTCTTTCCAAAATTCAGCTCGTCTATGAAAACTAACTCTGTATGCCATATAAATATCCAAATTAAACAGAAATTTCCAATACAAAACGTTCAAAATCTAGCCGCAATCTCATCTAACCGACGAGCAGTAAGAAAAACATGTCATAAATGTAGGGAAATTTGAGGTATTTTTGACAAATTGAGATCAGACTGTGAACGTTCTTAAAATTAGGAAAATTGCTCATCTGGTCGTAATTGATGTCGTCTACGTTTTCCTTATACCATATATCACAATCTTAATAAGGACTTACGGCTGACACATACATATCTACTTGCTTAGGAGCGTTATTTATTCAATAACTCAAGCACCAAAATGCTCAAGTACTCATACATACGAGCAACACACGTCAACCGCACAGGACGATTATCTCCGCCGTTTCCAGTGACGCCTTCTTGCTGTCGCGGCAGCCTAAGACGCATTGGCGACGGGTTACGGCGGCGAGCTTCAGCGTATCTTGCAGCAAAATTACATTTATTACATTGAATGGCATTCCATATATCATACAACTTATAGCAGTGATACGAATAACCGCAGAATATTTCCAACTCTAAGCATTTTACCCTCAGAATTTTAAAATTCCTTAAACAAAAAGGTGTGTACCCCAGCAGTGTAGCCGCGGGTTATTTACGTACGTCTGGTCACGGAAGCGGCCAGAAGCAATACTATGATAACCGCTAGGGTTGCCTACTATGAGGAGATGATTTATGCCAAAATCTTATGATGGACAAAATTTGTGTTTAAGATTAAAGGTAGTAAAAGTAACATTTGAAACTACATGGTAACTTTTGAGTCAATTATTAAGTAGATTCTAATGTGTATAAATCATGTTCTCTAACCCTTTATAATGTATTAGCAAAATATTACATTAAAATAACATAAATTCATTCAAAGGGACGCCAGGTGCGGCACCCTTTTTTGATGGGACGGAGGGCATTTCGTTCTTGACTAATAAATAAAAATAGTATATTGTTCACACAAATTAACAATTTTATTGTGATTATTTAACTCTTGTAGCTGCAAACTTAATGGTTTACCTAATTAAATTTGTGAATCAATTGACGTAAAGCAAAAGAAAAATCAAATATCATCTATGCAAAAAGGGCTGACGTTAGCACATTTGGATCTTCAAAGAATGTGAGAAACGAATTAAATTGTGTTACTAAATAATCCTATTCAATGTTACGAGTATTAATTTAACGTTAAATTTAGGCAGGTTTTCTTTCATAAAAGTTCTATGATTGAGATTATGAACAAACATAAACATGTATCAAAAAAACTTGATATAATGATAATTTTTTTCATAATTATAAACGAAAACGAAATAAACGAAATAATAATAATATTTATTGTGACAAAAAATACATTTTCCACTTATCGTATACAATAAAACTGCATTACAAAAGGTAGTTACAAATAGGTTTATCCCTGTCCCCTAAACTAGGCTAGGCCTGTATCTTAGGGGGCAGTGTCCAGTTACAGGGTATGCTATAATTATAATGCAATGAATTTTGAGCTAGTGACTTTAAAACTATAAACTTTAAAGTGTGAGAATGAGATGGTGAAGAGTGAGATTGTATGGAGTAAGAGTGAGTGTTTGGTGATTGATTATGTTTAGGAAGTGTTTGTGGTGTAGTGAATAATGATGAAGTGAATGTATATGTATGTACAAAGGTGGATAACACTTAAAGACTGGATATTATTGTATTGTGGAGGATTGAAAGTGATTCCGTTCCGTGATATTCCTGATTAAGCAGCCAAACAAGGTAAGACATATGTGAGACTTATATGTGTTCTGGTGTGTACGTTGTATGAGTGTAGATATGAGAGAGAGTGCATGTATTGTATGATGTGTAAGAGTGGTGAGTATTTCAGAGTGAATGTACTTTTAAGGCTGCGTGTGAGCGAGACAGTGTGAGTATGCAGGGAAAGGGCTTATTGGTAGATAAATAAGTGTACTTGTATGGAGCATGGACCAGGAAGTCTATAGGTTATTGGGATTATTCCACAAATGTAAGTAAGGACTCCGTGAATGAGTAGTCTTTTTGTATTAGCCATTCAGTCAGTTTGTTTTTTAGGTTGTGAGAGTTGAGATCCATTATTTTTAGTTGATTATTAATTTTTCTATACAAATAGTAACCAAGAATATAGAACTGGTGTCGAGCGAAAGTGGTTCTGTGCTGGGTGTTGGGTAAGACTTGAATGCGTTTGGTCCGGTCCGGGGGTGGAATGGACTTATGTATCCTCATTATTGTCTTGAATACGAACAGCTGCCGTACTGTTAGGACTTTACAGTTGGCAAAGAGGTCAGATGTTGGATACCTAAAAGGTTTCTTGGTCATTACTTTTAGTATGGCTCTCTGTGCTCTTTCTATTCTAAGAAACAAGGTTTTAGCTGCTCCACCCCAGGCAGTTATACAGTACCCCAATATAGATTGACAGAGAGAGCAATAAATCATTTTCAGCGTTGTACTGTCGGCAGAATCTCTGAGGGACTTAAAAATGTGGATTAGACGCATGGTCCTTGAAGTAAGGGTGTCAATTTGCACGTCCCATCTCAGGCCACAATCGATCTGTACACCCAGGTACCTAACAACGTCTGAGCGGGTTATCGTGGGACAGACACAGTGGACTCTGGGGACTGTGCAGGAGTGAGCTCTAAGGGTGAAGTCAGATCCAGGAGTATTAGCACGTCTTAACCCGAAAGGAATGTAAGTGGTTTTAGTAAGGTTTAACGTTAATAGGTTAGAGTTTAGCCATAACATTACTTTAGACAGTGCATCTTCCGCGTGTGCCTTAACCATATCCCATGTTGAACCACGGACTAGAATCGCAGTATCGTCAGCGTAGGCGAAAATATTGCTATTAGGGAGGTTTATATTACACAGATCGTTAACATAGATTTGGAATAGGGTTGGGCCCAGGATGCTTCCCTGAGGAACACCGTAGGATATGATTTTTTCATCACTCAGGTAAGTGTCTATCTTGACGCACTGTTTACGGTTGGTAAGATAGCTCTTGAAAATATCTAGGGTGACACCCCGCACGCCTATTAATTCCAGTTTAGCAATGAGGTTGGGTACAGAAACTGTATCAAAGGCCTTTGAAAGGTCTAGAAAGATTCCAAGGCATTTAGTTTTACTGTCCAAGTTTTTCGAGACTGATTTCGTAAGTTCCAGTACAGCATCTTCTGTTGACAGCTTTTGCCTAAAGCCATATTGGTTGTCGGAGATAATATGGTATTTATTAAGAAAGCGCATTAGGTGGTTGTTTAGAATTCTTTCCAAAACCTTAGAAAGAGCTGGTAGTACCGAGATAGGCCTGTAGTTGGTGACGCAGTTTCTGTCCCCGGATTTATGTATCGGGTGAATAATAGCTTTTTTAAAAGCATCCGGGAATACACCTGTTCTGAGACATAGGTTACAAAGGAAGGTTAAGGGTGGGACCAAAACATGTCGGGAACGTTTCAAAAGCAGAGGCGACAGACCATCCCAACCCACGGCACTCTTGTCGCGTAACTGGAGGATGAGGGACTCAACTTCAGATTCACTAACATCTAGAATAACTAGGGAGTTAACCTGAGAGGATTGGGGACTATTGTATGGGAGGGAATGTCGCGTAATTGACGTGTTTACAGCATGAAGCTGTGAAGTGATTTTCTCTGCTAGTTCACTACCTATGGAATTAAAGAAGTGACACACCTCGTTAGTTGAAGAAATGGGATCACCTTTCAATTCTAACAACTCGGTGGGACTTGTCTGCGGTTTACGTCTGTTTGTGATAGCGTTAATTGTTTTCCATAGTTTACGGGGACAGTTTTTGGCTTCTTTTAACTCATCTGCTTCATATGCAATTTTTAGTTTCCTAAGTAAATCGTTGCAAAAGTTGCGATATCGAGTATAGGTAGTTTTGAGGATTATGTTATCGGGACTATTTTTGGCAGTAACATGCATTCTATCTCGATTTTGTATGCATTTTAACAACCCTGGGGTGACCCACGGTTTTATAACACGTTTTTTCCTGGGGACATTTACTTGAGTTGAATGCTTAGCGACGACCGAAGTAACAGTGTCAATGAATATGGAAGTGGATGTGTTGACGTCGTCAGTGTTATAAATTTCGGAAAAGTCAGCATTTTCGAGATCAGCAATTATGCCAGCGTAATTTAGACGAGTGACAATGCGGGATGATTTAAGAGGTGTGTTGAAGTTAGTAATATTCAAAAGAGTAGGCTTGTGATCTGTGATGTGCGATTCCAGGATGAGAGAGGTAGATGGTAAGCGGGACTTCAAGAGGATGTGGTCCAAACATCGATCTAATCTAGTAGGGATAAGGTGAGTAGGCATAAGTCCATGAGAGGCATTTAGTGATAGGTATTCGAGCGTTCTGTCATTTCTGTTGGTCGGATTTAAATCCAAATTCATATCACCCATAAGAGCAATGTTGGAGTAACGAGAGATACTATTATAAAGACCGTCCAGACTAGATAGAAAGGAGTTAAAGTTAGAATTAGAATTAAGTGATGGTGAACGATACAGAGCGACTACTGCTAATTCATTTTTACCTATCTCACAGACCAGGCAATTACCTCCTTCAAACCTTGGTTCACGCACAGAACATTGTAAACCCAATCTAGTGTACATGATAATTCCGTCATTTTGATTGCAGTTAGAAACGGTAGAGCAAGATTTAAACCCATCCAGGACAGGCAAACAGGAAGCCTTACTTAGCCAGCATTCAGTGAGAATCACAACATCATACGTGATTTTTGTCTGCTTTATTAAGAGCTGGACTTGGTCAAAATTTTTGTTAATACTACGGATATTTACATGTAGTAGATTAAAATTACCAAGGTTTGATGGGACTACAAATCGAGAACAGTCCTCTGGTAGGCAGTTAAGTGAAGTACCAATACACGGAGATGCATCAATTTCTTGTATGATGTCATTTATGTTCGCCATTTATTATAATTTATACAACACAAGACAGGCAAATAAATCAAGAGACTTTTTGATGAGAACAAAGGAAACGGATTTGGAGCTTTATAAAACCTGCATAGAATTTGAAGTATGTGTATTATGTTGTGTATTGAGAGAAGTATATGTTTGTTGCTAAGTAGTGGAGTGTGGATGTGTTCAGCATAGAATCTAATATTTAAGTATAGTGTTGAATGAATAGTGTATAGAAGAAGGACCAGTATGTTACGCATAACAAGGTAAAAGGAATGAAATAAATCTAGTCATTTAGTTTCAAGATCTTGAAGAGACTGCTCAGAAGTTATCAGGATATGCTTATCACCTTCCAGCTTCCTCAGGAAAATGTTTCCATTGGAAACCCAGCAGAACTTGTAGGCGTGCTTTGATGCAAATTCCCGAGCTTGATGGTAGAGTTTTCTGGCACTCAAAGGCAGCTGCTCGGCGATATAAATTGGTTTTGGATTGCCAAGCATACCTACGTGAGAGGTGTTAAGTTTCTGGTCTTTGGACCTGCCCTTATTGAAGGATCGCACAGCCGATATGACAGATTGTTTGGCACTTACCGCCATAAATTCGGCAATTATTGGGCGCGGGGAGTTGGAATTTGTAGGTTTTCCGGGTAAACGGTACACGTCTCTAATACTGAGGTTACTCACAGCTGTTCCCAACGTTTCGCAGATTTTGGTCACTGTCCTTGTGAGACTGGCACATGTTTCGGATTCAGCAATAGGCACATTACGGATTTCGATGCCAGATAAACGTGATTTAAGCTGTTGGTCGATAATCCTTTTTTCTAGCTGGTGTATTTGCCTTTGCTGTGCATCTCGTGTTTTTTTTAGGACTTCTATCTCTGTCTTCATATCTTCAAATTTAAGGTTGAGGAAACTCATGGATTGAATAATCTCTTCATTAGATTTTTGAATTGCGGTGTTAGCTGCCTGAATGGACAAGTTTTGAGATTTTATTTCTGCAACGTCGGCTATAAGTTTAGTCATTAGAGCAGTCTGTTCAGCTAATGATTTAGATATGCAAGAGTCTTGACCACAATCTTGGGGGGAATGATGACTGGAACCGCCTTGCGGAGAGCTAGCTTTGCGCGGGCGTTTATTACGAGAGGTGTTTACAAATCCGCTCATGGATATGGCGGAGTTTATGTCAGGCTCTGATTGTGTGTGAGCTTCACTCAGACTTCCTGTTGCGGATTTGGGTGGAGTACGCGCAATACTCGCCATAATGGCCAATTCAGTAGAACGGTACAATCAATATGCTTAGGTTTGTAGGGCTAGCAGTAGCGACTAACCGATTGGAGACTCGCAGCAGTACGCGCATTGGCGCGTAGTCCGGAGCACTGGTAGGCGTCACCTTAGCAGCAACTTGAAAGGGTGCAAGTTATTGCTATGAATAAATGTATAGGCGCTGTTCACTGTTGCACGCTATTAGTGACAGGTTACAAAACTCGGGGTGAGGGTAGATAAATATTGCACTCACTTAATATTCCACTTTCTTTGCAGTTTATCGTTAATATTTACACTAAACATACACACAGATACGTAGATCAGAGTTGTGGCTTTAAATTGATATATCAACCACCTCAATGCGCAACTATTTAAACTGGTAAACTATTATTTTAGCGGGACAAAATAATTATACGTCTGTTCGCAAATACACTTTTTGACTACCTACTACTACTTATAAACTATTACTTATTACTAATTATAAACTAGTACTTGACTGCGATCCCGCCTAATGGTAAGCAGTGATGCAATCGTTGATGGTAAAGCGCACTAGTTTATCAAGTCTATTCACTTAAAAAATCTTTGTGAATAGAAAGGCTGTTGAGCGACGTGATGCAATGTTAAACCCAACAACAGGACTACAGATGCTGCGCCAGAGGGACCCTCCACGACCAAACTCCCGACATAACTACATTTGGCGCATCGTATCCGGCACACATCGCAACACAAATGCTCAGACCCGTCCTCCTACAGGTATTAAATTTAATACGAATATTGAATGTAATACTATTGGCTAGCGTTTTGCTCTAATTGCCAACACCAAGTAATATTGGTAGATGGAGCAGACCCTTGACGGAATGGAAACCGACAAACAAAAAAAGCATTGTTAACACAGGTGTCCACGTTGGCAACCAACCGCAAAAGATCACGAGAAAGTTGAGAGTCGCACGGACCAGGGAAAGATGGCAAAAAAGAGATGGATGTGAGTACTTATACTCAACAGTGGATGGAATAAGACTTTCAATGATGATGAGGATCGAATACTATCTGACCTCCAAAACCTAACTTTTGTAATTAAAAAACGTGGCCCTTCGCAAGACTGGTTGTCACAATTTAAAACTTCTGATTGCCTATAACGACTCTCAGGGATCTACGAATGATGCCCAGGATTAAAGGCTTAATAACATGCTTTACGAGACACTAAGGGTTCTCGATGTTTAATTTATGGTCGTCCATTCACAAGCCGACCGAGGCAGGCCTAGTTTATTTAACCAAGAGCCGCAGTGATGGTGCAAAAGCAGAACAATATATCATAAAGAATTTACATACAATCACGTCCACGTCACATGCTGCTGGAGAATGCCTGGTCGGGAGAAAACATCGAACATCTCGGCTATCGTACTCGCATGCTGCATTGGTCGCCGCCCTTTAAGAACCGGCGCGTTGTATTTGATGCACGCCTCAAAAAAATGTCAGCACATCGTAACGGGGTCCACAAAGACCGATGACTGTCCGGGCTGCGCGCACAGACAAGTTAAGGAACACGGGTAGGGTTTGTTCAGTAAATGTGACACGCCCTTCTGCCCGACTCAGAAAGATAATTTGATGATTTCGAGTGTTGAAAAAAAATGTATCCCGTGATAGCCCTTACCTTGACATTGCATCTATAATAATGTTTAACGAAAACAAATGACACTTTAATCGCAGTGGCGTCGTACACTGTACACTGTCCGACATCCGGTGACGTCCAAATTATTTACGGTACAGCAGATACAAAATGTTGGATAGGTTTACCTATGATTAATTTCAGTACTAAAATTAATTTAAGATCTTACGGAACTAAATGTCTCATGCCATCACTCTTATAAGTATTCCTACAGCAGAAGAGATGTCATAAGACAGAGTTGGCTTAGTGTTTACAGTTATTGTTTCTTTTAAAGAAACAAAGTAAATCCGTATAGTTAGTTTATTTTCTTAGTAAATCACTAAAACATTTTCAGTCTTAACTAAATACTCTCCGAGTGGGTAAGTACTTGATTTTACTTTCCTGTCCTGTTACCTGTTACTGCCTCTTGTACTGACTGTGGTGGAAACTTTTAATTAGCCTTCTTTAACTAATTATCTTCTACCTATATATAAGCTAGCTGTAAGTTTCTTTAAATTGTAAAAATAAAATAGAAAATGTTTCTAGTTTTGCTATCTGTATCTTGAACAAGCTGTGGTGACAAAAGCCAATCATTGGTTAAATTTTCATATGCAATCTGGGGGCATCATTATAAAAGGTGTATCTGACATCGACGCACAAACGAGTACCATGGATCCAGTACATGAATCTGAACCCCCCAGTGGTAGAAATTTTCGTCGGCTATCTCATGATTTAAAATAAATATATGTAGTTTTTTTTCACTTTAAACCGTTTATAATTACTATACTTTTATAATCCAATAAGATTTTAAAGTAAAAATTAATTAATTCGCTAATTACACTAAAAAGCGCAAAGAAAACACCACTCAAAAAACTATATTATCAGCTGATTTAATAGAGTTCACACCAGGGATCAACATCATACTTACAAACCCGCGCGGCGGCACGCTTGCAACGTTCAAAGGTCGAGCCGACACATTTTTTTAAACAATGTGAATTCTGTAATCGTTCATTAACGACATAAATGACTATCATAATTTTATTAGTGGCATGCGGTCTAGCCTTTTCGCGAAGTTTGCGTTACGATGTCATATTCAGCCTGTATATACGCAGTTTTAATTTATTGTCGTCTTCACCTTGTATTTTCTATATAGTAGAGAAGGTCAAAACGTATCGTTAAAAAGAATGAGGAAAAAAAGGTAATTAAATAAACGCACGAAATACTTATGGTGTATCCTAAAGCACAGGCGTAGAGTAGCCAGCCTTTCGGTGTTCTATAGGATACATTTTGGGGAGTGTGCGAGGGAACTGCACGATTTAATTCCCCCATCTCCGTTCCACCATCGGACAACCCGTCGTACGGCGAGTTTCCACCCTTATGTTGTTAACACCTCTACGATCCGGACGAAGCGTTTCGCCTCCTCCTTTATACCGCGTACATCGAGGGACTGGAACAATCTGCCGGCGGCGGTGTTCGGCATCGGACTACAATTTGAGTGTCTTCAAGACTAGAGTGAATAGGCTCTTAATAAACTAGTGCGCTTTACCATCAACGATTGCGTCACTGCTTACCATCAGGCGGGATTGCAGTCAAGCGCTGGTTTATAAATTAATAGTAAAAAAAAAGACGTGTGGCACTCGGGGACTGCCACGGTAAAGCTATTGCATAGCATTTTGTATCAATTTATGCAATTATAATTATTTATTTATTTTATTTATGCAGTATTTCTTTTTCTTTGATATTAATTCAAGTTACACTTTTTGAGCGTGGTGACCGATAAGAAAACAAATTTTTCTTTTATTAAATAAATAAAAAGTTAATATTATTTAAAATATTTTTATTATTTTACAATACATGTGGGTTTTATTACCTTACAGTAGCTGTTGGTTATTCAGGAATATTTATCATTGAAACTATAGGTTTATGATAACTGAAATAAGAAACATAAGTTTGCGACTTAATATCCTCTAAATACCTAGAAAATATCGCGTCAATGGTGGTCCCATATTTTGTTGTGGACTCTTGTGGATCATTATTCATTTAATGATCCATAATTATTCAATGTTTTTGATAGAAAAGTTGTCAACCGCTCTGATTTTTATCAGCGAAGTTAATGTTGAAATCGCCAGCCAAGATATGTAAATGGAAATTTATTACCATTTGTACCAAGTATTTTCGAGCCTTCTTCAGTGTACTCCAGTAAAGTGCGATGAATAAAATGCTCTACCTCGTCCAATTTTGGATTCGGAGAAATGTAAATTGCTACCATAACTATTTGTAGGCCATTTCTAAGTTTGCATAAGCACGCACAAATATCTCCAACAACTGAGCGCCTAACATTAACATCGCTAACGTGTGCAATATTTATTTCAATATTCGGAGTCATAATATTAGTAATATCATTTTTATTTTGGTAAATAGCTACCCCACCTTTTGAAACAGTATCTCGTTTGAACTGAACAAGACAATTAAAATTAGGTATTTCAATTGGATTATCATGCGTCATGCAAGTTTCGGTAAGAAGTAACACATTTGTTTGTCTCGTAACTGAATCTTGTAAATCGTATTTATGACTATTTAGACTTTGGCAGTTGAAAGTCATTATTGAAATGCCATTTCTATTAATAATGAAATCTAATACACTTTGAGCAATCGTCTGAACACTATTTAAAGACAGTCTTTTGAATTCTTGCAACAATTGAAAAAACGGCCGCGTGAGCACTTTTTACTCTATAAAATCACGCTCTTTTATTTAGTAAACAACACTATAAATAATTTAAAAGTCCAATGAAAAATTAGCGTGACATTCATCTTAGCTTTTCCATTAAAAAAAAGCTATTTTATAAAAACACTACTAAATTAATTTGAATAAAAGTACTTAATAATTAATTATATGAAATGTTTTTAAGGTAGCCATGACAACGTCGATGACGTCTATGACATATCTCTATAGAAGACCTATTTCAGAGAGAAAATTAATCGCAAGTTTAGCACATCGTGACTATCAGTAACATGGCAAGTGTGTAGAACTGAGTTCGCGCCCTGCAATATGCATGCTCTTTTTGAAAATCTATAAATTGTTTTGAAAAGATGTAGTCGCACGCACACAAACATACCGTGCCGAAGACTGCCGAACTGAAACGACGTTAGACGATGGGGAGCGTGAGGTTTTTTCGTTACGGAATTTCTGGATTCGGTCCCCGCGCTCAAGGCCCGCGATAGAAGCTATGCAATAGCTTAAAAAAAAAATCCTACAAATCTTCATTTAGTTATTATTCTAAAATATGTGACATCTTCCAACTCGCACTGGGCGTCACGTGGTAGATAACGGCCCACATCTTCTAACTGAGAGAAGAAATGTTTCTAAGTAGTGGAAACAGTATAGACCAATTACATACTTAGTTTAAGAAGAGCCTTTGGAAAATGAAGTCAAAGTTCCATATTTCTTTTGAATTAATTTTGGATGAAGCGGCATAGGCATTACCTTGAATATTTTACCATTAATAATTAGACCAGTCAAAGGATACCTGAACAAACTTCGCTTAAAAGATATCAGAATATTAATTGGTTTTTAATATCCCGAAGTAAGAAATATTTCTGGTGGTATCCACTACGCCTCATGCGAACTATTTGTCACACTGATGTCATGGCAAATCCGGCAATCCATGGCAATCTCGCAAATAATTTCTAGCATAAGTACAAAGGCCTGACATTAATCATAGGGCAGTTGCCCACCATATACAACACCCGTCACTGTTTCTATGGTATATGAGTGAACTTTACATACTACAAACAAAACTTAAATCAATAATCTAAAACAGGGACCGATCGCAATGGTTCTCGTTGTAAATTATATGCTCACAAATAAATCAGTGTTCGCGAAATAAATGAACGTAAACGTACACCCACAGAATCTTCACTATTATTCCGATAGTCAGCCATTAAAATAAATCGAAGCGGATGCCTCTAGTTTAATGGGAAATGGTACAGTAAAACTTCTAATATTTCGTTATAGCCCTCGGTGGAGTGCCAAGTCATAAAGTCGTGATAATTATTTAATTCCATTAATTCCGTCCGTGTGAGCAGATTACCCGTGGTTCCGCAAAATGTATTTATTTAAACTAGAAATTTCATTAAATAACATATAATTTCATTTTACAACATTTTACATAACGTTTTTTTATCAATTCAAACAAAAATTTTATTATCATATTAATTTAATTTCTACAGTCGTTTTCAATTCCTAAAAACAAAAAAACTTAATAGGTATAAATATTACGTTTACCTTAGGAAAACTCTGCAGTTTGGTAAGACCAAATTTGAGAGGAAGGCCAGGAGAATTTAGCTGGGCAGCGTTTAGGAAGCTTCGTTACGTGTCGTCGCATATTCCTCAGAGCTTAAACATCAAGGCTTTCAACCAATGTGACTTACGGGGCTGCAACATGGATACTCATGGTATTGCACAACTGGTCCATAAATTCAAGGCCGTTTAGTGAACCATGGAACGGGCTATGGTTGGAATCTGTCTGAGTTATTGCCGTCTATCTGAAGTTATAGACTTAGCTCATAAAACTGGGTCACCCATATTAGCAGTAGAACTAATAACCCTTGGGGATCTTGATCTACTTGATCTTGAGTGGAGATCGCGAATTGGTAAACGTAAGTTGAGGCGCCCTCGGGCTAGGTAGTAGCGGATGAGATTTACCGAACATAATAGGCTTATATCCAGTAGTGCACTGTACCCTGATGATGAAGGGACCGAAGGAAAAAATACACTATATACCATTTTAATTGCTATGTATTGCTGTCCTTTTTTTTGTTTGGGATGGGAAATCATCTAATGACTTCTACCGCTCCGGGCGGAGCGGAAGGGCGTGTGAGACTTTTACTAACGAAAACCCACCCGTGTTTCTTCACTTGCGTATGCGCCAGGGCCACGGTTTCTTTTTTAACCAACCCGCAACCATGACCCAGGAGGCATCGGCCTTTGTGGACCCCGTCACGATGTGCTGACTCTTTGAGGCGCGCGTGAAACACAACGCGCCGTCAACTCGGGCCTGATAGCTGATCGAAGTGCCAAGCTATTTAATATCGGAATAACCGGTACTTGAAATGTGACAACATAAATAAATGTTGAACTATACCATCGTATTGTCTTTAGCAAACGATTTATGGGTAAGAAATTCGGCTAAGTATTTCAACGATGCTTCAGCCATTTCTTGAGATATAAATGTAGTCATGGTAGCTCAGTGGTTAACACACCAACCTCTTAAGTATTATTGTGCGGGTTTGATGAGAAAAGTTACATTGGTACTTGCCTGACCTTTTTTTTTTTTTTTTTTTTTTTTAACGAGTGGAAATGCCTTTACGCACCATACCCGTCGCTAGCTAGGCGACGAGCGTGTGTGGGACTCGCCCGGCCGAAGCCGGGAATACCCACTAAAACCACCCGGTTACCGTCGGGCCCTGTGTTGAGAGTGTCACGGGGCCGACCCGAAGGCCAAGTACTCCGTGCCACTCTCAGGGCTTGCCGGCCCTCCCCTGTGGGGCCGGTTTCCGCGCCAAAGGGGGATTACCCGGTAACGGAATAATCCCCAGACGTGGTGACCGTTGTGTAATGCACGTGCGGGAGCTACCCGCACGCGCTGGTCACACCCTGGGGCTAAAGGAGACGGGGGTTCGTCCCCCGCCTTCTTCGCCCCACCCGTCTACGCCGGAGGGGAGCGGCAAGTACGTCCTCTTCCCGCTCCCTCTCCGCAGCCTCCTTCTGCAAGAGGACGGTCTCGCAGAAGGAGGCGGCAGCCTCCCATGCACTCTCGCTTTCAACCATGGCTCGCACCATGGTTGCCAGGGAGAGGCGTCCGCCTCCGAGCGCCGCAACGAGGACGCGGCGCTCGTTTCGCCAGGCCGGGCACTCCACGAGGGTGGTACTTGCCTGACCTGGGGCAAGTACCAATGTAACTTTTCTAAGTTATATTGTACTTTCTAAGTATGTCTTGGACACCAATGACTGATTAAAAGGTGAAGGAAAACATCTTGAGGAAACCTGGCCTTTAAGTCTGAAATCGTGAACCCGCCTTGAGCAAGCGTGGTGATTACGCTCAATCATTCTCTGTATGATAGGATATCTGTGCCCAGCAGTGGGACGATAAAAGGTTGATGATAATGATGATGATAAAATGTAGTTCCTGAAGCAAAGAAAAGGCAAATTGTTGTATAGACGAAGAGGGGAGGAATTTTGCTGAATGTGACCAGAGGGTTGAAGATCGTGGGAAGCTGATGGATGCTTGTGCATGGATCTCATGCTGGCCTGGTCTGTCCGGCCCTCGTCTCCTGCACGGGGTAGTGAGGTGTTAAACTACCCCGTGCATCGCCTCAGGGACGCACGCTGACAATCACACGTGCTGACACTCTTGCGCGCCTCGGCCTCTGGTCCCATATAATAGGGGCGGGGACTATAACCTAACCTCATTTCTTTGGGGCAAATTTACTTTATTTGGCCAGAAAACATTTTTGTGGGCATTCACGAGTAAATTTAAGGCTTTAAATCCTTTGTTTAGGTCTAAAATTATTTATCTTTTGGTATGCTTTATCTCTCAGTTACATCAGTACAACATTTTCTCATGTTTCACCGTAAAACGAAATACCCTATTCCTATCTTGTTTTTAATTACTTTACCTCAAGAGTTAATTAAACACAACCCAAATTCGAAGTATCATACCTTCCCTTCATAAACCAAGCGCGCCATCTTGGATTTCGAGACCCTTTTGTAATAACAAACTCTAAACAATCATTTAATAGACACCGATAAGGACAGAACGTCAAAACTTACAGGCAGCGGTGAACAGGATGCTTGTCTGGCCATAACGATGTGGGCACAAAATAAACACAGCTACGATGGAGGAATAGCTTTAAAACTTTGTGGGCTACGTTTTTGTATTATAAAGATCATGTTTCTGTGCATTTAGCTAGAAAATCACTCCATATAATTACATACTTTGTTCTTATGGCGAGTTTGATGCTTTAAGGCGAGTTTGACCCATTTTCGTGTGGAATTGGGTTGACAGAAAAATAGAAAGAGAGACCGTTACTTTGCAGTGAAATCAGGCACTTTTGAAAAATGTCAAGGAAATCGATCAAACTCAATGCTGATCATGTCCTATTAAAGGCTTATTACACTGAACTTTTAAGATGTACCTACCACAGTACTACAACATGTCTACAAACTACTTCATTTGTTCAGAACAATGTTTTAAACGGCTATCTACAGTGTGCTTTGTGAAAGAAAGTGTTATGTCAAGTTGCCATTGCGCATTTAGGATTGCTTGCAAGATTAGAGATAGAAAAGAAAGGGATTCGTTGAAAGTTACAGTTTACACTTGACCAAATATTTAGACAACTCGGTACCCGGTACTTGGTACCCGGTACTCGGTACCCGGTTCTCGGTACCAGTAGGAAGAAAAGTAGATGTAATATTTTATTCGCTCGTATAAAATAGTAGTTTATGAAACTGTTACATAATGAGGGATATTATGCACGAGTGTGAGTTTAAAAAGCGAGCGAAGCGAGTTTTTTAATAGTATCACACGAGTGAGTAATACCTAATTATGTACAGTTTCATACACTACTTTATCTAATTTCATACAGTTTAAGAAACAATAATAATCAATTATGTATCCAACGAAACACAACAACGACTCGCAATGCAAAGAATCGTATTTGGCGCTAAAATTCTGCACCCTGCATCAACGCGCACGCGCCAAAGCGCGCGCAGCCACAGATAAAAAAATGAAATAGTGCTATCTATGGTTTGTAATCTGTACGGTAATGAAAAAAAAATTTATTATAACATTATTTTGTTAGAGAAATAATGTTATAATTAAATTTTTTAATTTCCTTTGGATATACTATGGGTAAAGTACGTCAATATAAACTCCGTTTTAGTTTTATATTTTTAATTTTTTGATATGAGAGTAGATAAAGTTTATTTTCACTAAACAAAAAGAAAGCTTTTTAAGACGTAGAAGTAGCTTGTTGTTCTCGAGAATTTTGCACACACATGTTTTTTTGATGCTTATAAGGCAAGGTCATCAGTGTTGTATGGATCACTAGGGAAACTTGCCCTTAGGCACGTTAATTCTATGGTGCTGTTTATAGGCGGTACCGTAAGAAACCATTGTGATGTGTTGTACCTATATACTCGCATTTATTTGTATTCATTCCTGCGGGCCAGAACAAGCATTTCATTGCTGTTAGGCGTTGTTCTATTTTATACCACGATACCAGGCTAGGCTATATCACTCATCCACAATGAGTACCTACACAGATCCAGCCTTTATCTTTAACGCAAGGTTATGACGACATAGTGACATCACAAGGCTAAGAATATTACCCACGTTGGATGGTATACTTTTTCTTCTTAACACAAAACATTTTAACACAATATAGGTACTTAACTTTTGGTTTCATTCTATCAACAATGTTTATTATATTATAACAGTTTTGCCAATGCAACGCAAGACTTTACTTTTAAATTATTGTAGGCCTCTTATTGTTTAGCTTATTGGATGTTTATACTTCTCAAAATCACACAACATAAAATGGCAATAATATTATAAATCTACGCCGTACTAGTGTCAATTTCCAATTCGATCTGACTCTCTTCAGTATCCACTCTTTAACTACTGCTGATCTCTTTTCTCCTTGAATCCACCTTCCATCGTCCCATCTCTAACTGTCCCACCTTATTCTATATGGATACAGTCGCTAAATTCCGTCCCCGAGCATAATTTCGTCCCCATAGATATATCTTTTTCTAACTGACTCCGTCTAGTTTTGGTGGTCAAATCTAAAGTTAGTTATATTAGTCTACCATTGCAAAACTTCAACGAACGGTAAGATATTACAAAAAAAAAAAACTGTCCAATGTGAATTTTGAATTAAAATATTATGAGTACTTTTTAAATATGAGTGCATTTGAGATACTGTAATGAAATATTTGACAAAATGTACAAAGATAGATGTTCATAGATTTAAATAGATTTTTTTTTAGTTTAATGGATGACATCTAGACATTTAACAAAATCTTTATATAGTCCCCTGACACGAGACTAATACGTGCCCCATTTTTAGGTCACTCTGTCTGTCGTTAGGTGCACTGTTTTTAAATCTTATTTTTAGATGCCGTAGAGAAAGCTATGAGATCCGGTAAAGCCATTATAGTCACGGCTTCAACGCATAAAAAGAAAATAATAAATACATACATGAAAAAGAAGAAAAAAATGAAAGAAAAGCAGGAATAATGGGTTAAAAAAGTAAAGGATAATACGACAGGAAAAAACAAAAAGAAAACCAATAAGCGACGTAACATCAAACTTCTGACGAGGACACTTCAGGTGAAGGCCCTCCAATTTTAATTTCTACTGATGAAGAAGATGGTGAAAACGATGATGCTGAATACCCAGTATGTCAGAAAAGGTTTCCTCATGATATTAATGGAGAGAAATGAATAACATGCGCAAATGTTTCAAATAGGTGCATGAGGATTGTGTTGAAAATCCAGGAGTAAATTTTATTTGTGACTAGCAGCGTCTCGCAGTTTCGCAGTTTCATAGTTTTTTTTTTATATGCTTCGCTCCTATTGGTCGCAGCGTGATGTTATATAGTCTAAAGCATTCCTGGATTGATGATACATCTAACGCAAAAAGAATTTTTCAAATCAGACCAATAGTTCCTGAGATTACCGCGTTCAAACATACAAAGTCTTCAGCTTTATATATTAGTATAGATGTATGAAAGTTTGATTTCATATTATAATTATGACTAATAATAATTACTTTTATAGGAAAAAAAAAAAATAGTTTACGTACTGGTATATTTTAATCTCAATATCGTCCCCGGGACGAATTTACACTTCGAAAAAAATAATCTCAAACTTTGTAGTTTTTGTTAAAGCTATTTTTATAGGAAAAGTAACAGAGTTAAAAAGTTTCTGACTGTTCAAAATAATAAAGAAATGTTTCAATTATAATCTGATGTGTTATTTATAACTTCACTTAGTATATTAAAATATTTTTTTTCTACAAAAAGGGGACTTTACTTTGCGACTTTACCCTACATTATATTCAACGTTTTTTTTTTTTTATGCGAAATCCGAAACATGTGTCCAGTATTTTTAAGTAAAAAATCCATGTTTAAAGTTTCAAAACCATATTATGAAAAACCACAAAGTTATGAGCTTGTTATCTGACTATGTTTAATGCAGCGCCCGCCCACACGCGCCTGGAGCAGCGCTGCGCGTGGGGCCCTGTCTCACTGTCCTCCTAGCACTATGATCTACCGTCAGCTGTGTGCACTCGATAACCACACTGTAACAATTTTGGGAGAAATACATTTAGAAATTGTTGCAGTGGCAAGTGCATGTCGTGGTGTAATGATTGGAATCGATTCAGTTGCTTATTCTGAACAAATATTATTCAGGTTTCGTTTAAAGTAAAACTAATTTTGTATATCATCTTTTATTTTACACTTCTTACACCACCACTAGCCATCACTATCTTTACATATCTCCAATAGTAAATATAGACTAAATTGATTTCATATTAGTGTTTTTAAACATCTGTTACGAATGCACCTTATGTCGAGGGCATAAGGTTCAATATCGCGTGACATGCAGTGCATAACTTTTAAGCTCTATAACTCGAGATCTAGACTTTGTCTAGGTGTAATATAAAAACTCATTCCTAGACTTAGGGTGCCCTATCGAATGGTACAGGTTTCATCAATATTGTCAACTAAGTGACGACATCGAAATTTCTAGAAACCCGTTTCCGGGAATTACCGTAGCTACCTAGTGAATGTACTCGAAGTTATGCGCTATTATTATTACGTCTAGACGATTCTGGAATGTTCGATCAGCTGGCCTATATATAGCGCCGCGGCGCCAGCGCCGAGTCAGTCTGCATTCGACTACCGAGACGAAAACAGCGACAATTAAGAAGCGATCTTTGAGAATACCTACTGCGACAACTGTAACGAGAACTGTGAGTACTACGTGAAGTAACGTCTGTAGTGTTATTGCGTGTTTACAATACGGACTTCGTGGACGTAAGTGAAGACTTCGGTGTAACGTCAGCAACATTCTACTTGTCATTGCCTACAATCGACTGTACCTTCGTTGCCAATAAACTTCGTAACCCTTAACCGGTATTTTAGTACCCCTAGCCCGTAACACATCTTTAGCGACGTTAAGCACGTTTGTTATAAGGGGAAAAAGCATTGAATTCACGTGAGCGTGGTCAACCCGTCAGTGATCTTTTTTTTTACTTTTTGTGTATTTCTTAATGATTTCAGTATTTACTTCTGTCGGTCAGTTCCACGTCTACTTAATTATTTTTTAAAGTTTTTACGTTTTTTTTTTGTCTCTACAAGAAACCGTTCCGTGTGCCGGACCGTAGTCTCTTAGTTCAAATACCTGTTCATAAGCTTAGCCATTTATCTGGGTATCTGTCTAAGGTAAATAAGCTGAATAACGACCCTGACATCCGAAAAGGTTCGGTGGATCTAGTTTAGGAAAAGAAAAGAATACTCTTTTTTATTTACTCCTTATAAATTACCGTTACGTCACCTTATCCTTGACATTTAATAAGGAACCGATGGAATGACGTATGGCTGGTTTTCAAATGTTTTTTTTTTTTTATTGTTTAAACTAGTGCTTGACCGCAATCCCGGCTCATGGTAAGCTGTGATGCAATCGTTGATGGTTAAGCGCACTAGTTTATTAAGAACCTAACTAAAAACAGTTTAATATTTGGTTAATTTTATTTTAATTTATTCGAATCCACTTTTTTGCTGCTTATTACCTACTTCAATTATATCCGATGACACCGGTGACTTATTTTAACCTCATTGTGAGTGGTAACAATATAGCACCCCAACTTACCAGGTCATGGTTCTAAATGGGCGCACTTAATTTTTTCACCACTGCCCACAAAATGGTTAAGGATGCCATCGTAAGAAAACTGCAAGTAATAGAACTAAATCACGAAGACATCCACAAACCAGCATTGCCAGCGTAGTAGGAACCGGAACAAGTCTTGCTGCCAAGCGATTCTTTTTTTTATATAAATTATAAACTAGCGCTTGACCGTAATCCCGCCTGATGGTGAACAGTGACGCAATCGATGATGGTAAAGCGCACTAGTTTATTAACCCGTATCATCCCAGTGATCCATTATTGGATCGGTTAGTTTCATATTTTTTTACTAAAATTTCGTGAACGCAGCCATTTTTTTTTCTCTATGGTGGCAGCACTGACAGTTTTTGCCGCCATTTCACTTGTCAGATCCTCGGTCGGTCGCGAAATTTGTGTTTTATTACCCACTGCATTTTTTGGAAATTATGAAAAAATGTCTCATCGGCGAATGTAAGTATTTCTTGTTTTTTTTATAAATAATTAGTAATTATTGTACCGTATTTATATCGGCTAGGAGTTGAGTTATCATATTGCAAGACAGTGAAATGCATATTTAGCTTATTTACATTTATTTTTTACTTTTATACGTACCGATCCAGTAATGGATCAGTAGGATAATATGGAATTGGAACATTTTATGTAGTGACATAATTGTTATTTTTTATTTTGCGTTTCTTTTGTTTTAGATTGTCGGTAAATGAAATAATATCGCATCTTGAAGACAGCGATGACGTATTGTCAGCAGATATATACATAACACCCCCAGATAACTACGACAAAAGTGATGAAGACAGTGGAGATGAGGAGTCTTCGAACATAAATCACCTGTCCAGGCAGCAGCTCTTAGCACAGGCTGAGTTTAGGGCTACTGTATCTTCAGAGTCTAATTTAGATATTATAGAAACCATATCAAATGAAGTTTCTATAGATAATAATACACACCGCGATTTATCAGTACAACCACCGGCAAAGAAAAAAAAATGCCCAGCTACCCGAAAGTGGAGGAAAGTAGATATTCCAGTGAAGACAGAGAAAATATCAGAGCCACCACATTTTTTAGAACACCTAGATACTCCTGTTCACTTTTTTGAACTTTTTTTTGACGAAGACGTTTTTGAATTGATTCGCTCTGAAACCGAAAAAAATGCTATTCAAAAAGGTTACCATAATTTCAAAGTTACAACTGAGGAAATAAAACGATTTATAGGTATTCTTTTGCTGTCTGGTTACAACAGTGTTGCTAGATATCGTATGTACTGGGAGCAAAGTGTTGATTGTAATTTTCAAGGTGTGGCAGCTGCTATGCCTAGGAACAGATTTGAAGAACTGTTACGATTCTTTCACGTCGCCGATAATACTAACTTAGCTCCACAGGACAAGTTCGCGAAGGTTCGTCCTCTCTGGAATCTTCTCAATAATAGATGGGTAAAATATTATCCCGGTGACAGGAATCTAAGCATTGATGAATCCATGATTCCATATTTCGGGAAACATGGGACGAAGCAACATATTCATGGTAAACCCATTCGGTTTGGTTATAAGAACTGGTCTATATGTACTCGTCTTGGATATTTGATATATGGAGAGCTTTATCAAGGAGCAAGCACAGGAAATACCCACCCAGAACTTGGAGTAGGTGCTTCTGTTGTTTTAGACCTCATATCCAAATTGCCGCCCGGTACTTACAGCTTTTATATGGACAATTATTTTACATCTTTACCCTTGTTGGATGAAATAAAAACATTAGGACACGATGCGACTGGAACGGTTAGAGCAAATAGAGTAGAAAAGGCACCCTTGAAAGAAGCGAAAGATATGAAGAAAATGAGCAGAGGGTCTTTTGACCAATGTACAGATACTTTGACGAACATCACCCTCGTACGTTACAATGACAACAATATTGTTACCGTTGCCTCGACCGAATGTGGTGTGGCGCCTTTAGCTAAGGTAAAACGTTACTGTGACAAGCAGAAGAAAGACGTCGACCAACCTCGCTGTATCGTCAACTATAACAAATATATGGGCGGTGTCGATCGTTTGGATCAAAATGTGGGATGCTATCGTATTTCTATACGCCTGAAGAGGTGGTACTGGCAGCTACTTATGTTTTCTATAAATGTCTGTATGAATAATGCTTTTCAGTTATATAAATTATCACCAGCTTCACAAAACAATCAGCATGACTATTTGTCATTTACAAGACATGTTGTAACAACATATCTTCAGACTTTTCCTGAAAATTCTTCTTCAGTAAAGAAGCCTATTCCAAGATCACCTCTAGCAGTCATAAAACGAGTTCCAGTTGATATTAGGTTAGATGGAAAGGCACACCACATTATCAAAAGTGATAAACAAAATCGTTGTGGTTTGTGTCATAAAAACACGACGATGAAATGTGGCAAATGTAACGTCGCCCTACACCAAAAATGTTCTCCTGCTTTTCATACGAAATAAAATTTTTAACACTAAATGCTTAATTTATAATAAAAACATGTTTTATTATACACAATAAATAAGATTATTCATAAATATCTTTCATTATTTACAACAATCTTCCTAAAAAGCACACAATACCAACAGACAAATACAGTGGCATATTGTCCTACTGTTCCATTTTTGGATCGGTACTGTAACTGAAATACAGGAAATCGAAAAATTTTTTTTGTTGCATATTATCGATAATTAAGCTACTAACAAATGATTCTGAAAGTTTCGCTTCTATCAGATAAGTTTTGAGGACTTGGGAAGATACGGGTTAAGAGCCTATTCACTCTAGCCTTGAAGACACTAATTTATTTTAAAACACATAACAATAAAAAGAGTGTGACATAAAAATACTGTTAACTTAAAATTGAATGAGCTAATGAGTGCACTACATAAGATTCCACAATAACTACACAATAAAGTTATAAATATTTAAGTAGTTTATTATAATATTAATAGTGTAATATAAAAATTATAAAATACTGTTCGTTAATGATACCATTTTAATTATTACTTTTTTTCCCTCAACAAGAGCGTCTTCATCCTCTCTCCTATATCAAAAATTAAACAAAAGACTTTGCTGTGCCTGACAGGGTCCATAATTGATGCTATACTTTAAAATACGAACTATTATGTAACATTATGGAATGCAATAAAGTGAGTACACTCTCACTACAATTTGAGTACACTCAAATTGTAGTCCGACGGAAACACCGTCACTGGCAAATTGTTTCAGTCCTTCGATGTACGCGGTATGAAAGAGGAGGCGAAATGCTTCGTCCGAATCGTAGTAGTGTTAACGACGTTAGGGTGGAAACTCGCCGTGGGGGAACTAAATCATGCAATTCCTTCGCACACCCATCAATATCTACTCTTCGCCTGTGCTCTAGGCTTTGGAGACGGTTTTGAATTAAATCTGGGTCGCCAATCGGTCTCTTCGCATGCTTCTTCACCGAATCCAAAGTGGCCAGGTGACATTTCGCAGCACCAGCCCAAATTTTGGCTGCAGTACTCCACAAACGAATGGACCTGTGCTTTGTACAACATTAGAAGCTGCCCTGGTGTGAAATACCGCCAAACCTTTGCGTTGACGCCATACTTCCTGGCAGCCACCTTGGCCTTAGACCCAATGTACCGCCCAAAGTTAAGGTTCGAGGAAATCTCAACTCCCAAAAGCTGAAGGCGGTCGCTACACTCCAAGGATTCATTCCGAAAAGTAGGAGCCAAGGTGAACGGGCTCCTTTTGGCGGTGATAAGACACGACTGTGTTTTAGACGCATTGAATGCTTTTGTCATGTTCCTGCATGATGTCTGGTGAAACCGTATGCAGGAGGGCTCTGAGCTATTCGTTGCGATGTGTGCCGGGTACGATGCGCCAAATGTTGTTGTGTCGTGAGTTTGGTCGTAGAGGGTCTCTAGATCAATCTCTCTCTGGCGTAGCATTGTTGGTCGTGTTATTGGGTTTAACATTGCATCACCTCGCTCAACTGCCGTCTTAATTTTCACTCAGTTTTTTTTTTTTTGAGTGAATAGGCTAGCGCGCTTTAGCATCAACGATTGCATATATGCTTGCCATCAGGCGGGATTGCATTCAAACACTAGTTTATGGTTATAAAAACAATCTCCCTGTCATAGAAATGAGGCATACATACAGCATTGGTAACATTAGAAGGCCACTCTAATAAACCCACGCATTATACATAAATTCAATTTAATTTGTGAAGAAAAGAAACAGCGGTATGGTTTATAAAGCTATACATACATTAATTCCACCTATCTGTAAATATCTTCATTCTACCAGTTCTGAGAACAACCCTCTCAAGGATCCCAACCCCAGATTATTAGCTAATTCACCCTCTGTAACAAGCCCTTTCTAATCAATTAGATATCTCTTCGTTGAAAAATACGAAAAATAGGGATTAATTATGCAAAATAATACCGGAATTTCCCAATGATTGCTTGTTTAGTATAATTTTATTTTATTTATTTGGGACGAAAAACAATTATGCGTTACATAAATAGTCAGCTAAGGTATAATAGTAACAAACACAGTCCACGGAATCATATTTTTTTACAAGAAAAAATAAGGAATCGGACGTACAGTCTGTGTGTGATATTGTTCCTGCTACAGTTGAACTGCGTTTCTTAGGCGCGATTTTGGGAAATTACATGTTGCACAGTCAAACGGAAAAAGGGAAAAGGGCTCACTGAAATATACAGTGCCGCATTCTCCGTCTAACGATGGATGCCTCCACAAGATGTCCACTATTCGGTTTTGCTGTTGAATTCATGGGGTAATTATTGATTTTAAGGATGGTTAGATCCGCCGGTCAGCGTCCGCTGCTAGTCTTGTTGCTAGTCCTTTTGATGGTGATGTGCTTTAAACCAGAGAGAAATTGGCTGTTGTTTTTTTGTAAGTTTTCTAGCTTAGTCTCTAGGCCTTTAAGCCAGATATATGGAATTAGGAAATGCAAGGGAAGGAATCGGGAAATTTGAATGTGCTTGATGTAAGAAAGGTTGCATACTTTAACAGTCTGCCTACATATAAAGTCGTGAAAAAAAATGAGGGCGCTGCTGTCGTGCATATAGAAACCCTGTTAGTGTGACTGAATTCATTTTGATGCTAGCACATTATTTTGTATTAGAAGCAAACCTGGTTTTAATGAAAATCTAAATCTATGGTCCCTGGCGTTCAAATAAAACAAGTAAAACAAAAAAAAAACCTTACGTATTTACGTATGTTTATTTATATTAAAATATATAGATAAACATACATAAATATGTATGTTTTTTTTCTTTTACTTATTTTAATTTACACGTTTTTTTTTATCAATGAAAAGTATTCCAAAACAATAATTGCTTTCAACATCTGATTGAATATATTCTTCGTTAGAAAGTATTTTCATTGTCAGCTGCGTCACTAACAACGTCTTCGCTACTGCTGTCATCAACCTGCTATCTTTAAAGAAAGAATTAAAAAGAGAAAGATTAAAAAGTCGGTGGTAGGACATTACATCGACTGCCGGCAGAAGTTACTACCTATCAGACAAAGTCTTGCATGATGTCTGGTGAAGCCTTACGGAGGAAGGGTCTGAGCAGTTGTGTTGCGATGTGTGCCGGGTACGATACGCCAAATGTTGTTGTGTCGGGAGTTTGGCCGTAGAGGGTCTCCAGATCAATCCCCTTCTGGCGCAGCATCGTTGGTCTTGTAGATAGGTTCAGCATCGCATCACCTCGCTCAACTGCCGTCTTCCTTCCTATTCACTCAGTTTTTTTGAGTGAGTAGAATCTTAATAAACTACCGCGCATTGCTATCAATGATTACATCACTGCTTACCAGTGGCGAAGAGTCCATACAAGCCGATTCCCACCAGGTTACCTTTCAAAAATCAGTTCCATATTCATACAAAAGTATTTACATTTAATTTCATTAACAAAGTATTATTAATCAAATAGTAATTCTTAGCAATACCCTAAGTATAACATTTCATTTTATAGTCGTAAATTAATCAGCGCTTCAATTTTTCGTACATTACATTGAAGGCAACTCGACGAATTACAGCTTACCTCGGTCAACGTTTTACTATGAGGTGAAAAGAGACAGAGCGTGTCAGACCATCTCTTTCTAATGCTCGCTAACCGTCGGTAAAACTTGATAAATATAGGCTAATGCCAAGCAGCTTGCAATTCTCTCCTCTCCTCTATTAGAAAGAGACAAAGAAACCACGCCACTACTTTTGCTTAATATTTTTGTTGGTTTTGGATCGGTGTTTGTGTGGTTCGGTTTTTAACACTTTATTATTTTTGTAATTTTTTATTTTATTTTTTCTTGACTCTTATTCCCTAACAATAGGTACTTAACTTAGTACTTACTAACAAGCATGCATGTGTGGTATGGAGATGCACGTCGAAAAAGGCTTTTCTCAAAGCCGCTTTTATCATACTTGAAAGACACTGTTATCAAATCATCAGTCCTTTTTTGTATGGTGAAGGTGGGGCTTTTGATATTATTCTTATCTGAAGACCTCCTCCAAGATATCCTGCAGTAGGTAAGTGTTTAAGTGTTTATTTATTTGGACCGGCTTCCCTTTGTCAAAATTTCACCCTTCGCCACTGCTGCTTACCATCATGCGGGATTGCGGTCAAGCACTAGTTTATACTTAACTGTTACAAAAAAAAAATCTCAAGATAAATTTTAGTACTAAAATTGTGACCAAATGGTCGTACGTTCAACTGGTGAGCCTAGAATGAGTTGTATGGACGTCCTAAATCGAGGTGCTGGACTACTAATGACAAAAATTACGTCATTCTAGTCATCAATCAATCAACACCATCTGCGTGAAATTCCTTAAAAATAAAAGAAAACACACTTTTTTATTTCAAAACATAACGTCGTAACATGAATTATGAACACTCTTAAACCTCGATATATTATGTAAATGCTTATTTCGGGAACACTTACATCTTCAAGTTATACGTATAAATACTTTGATAAATGGGCTCGATACTTCAGCAAGCGGATTGAATAGGTTTCATAACAGACCTTTAATATCTGTCTGAAAGCGGTCCTGTAAGTGTTGACTTATAAACATTGGTATGTTTATAAGTCTCTTTTCAGAGATGGATGCTTTTTACAGATGGTACATTTATAAATAAATAAATAATTTATAAATATTCTTATAGTTAAATAAATTATTTACCAATTAGTTGGTGGACGTTTTCATTACGCTGGACGGACGTTGCCAATATAGCTTGCAGAGTAAGCAAACTAAAGTGGCAGTGGGCTGACCATGTTTTCGAAGGAACGATGGTCGGATAGATGGACGGTCGATGAAAACCATGTATCGGGAAGCTTAATGTATAGAGGCATTGAATCGTAGATCTGTAATGGAGAATTGTAAATGAGATTTATAATATTAATAACGAATTTCGACTTTGAGGTCACCTGTGTTATAGATAATATAAAGAACTCTTGTGCAAAATGATATGCTTCTGGCCTCAGCGGTATAGGCAGTGTGCTGCCTGCGAAAGAATTAATGAATTTGAGACTTTTTTTAGAAAGAAAGAAAGAAAGAAACCATTTATTTGGCGCACACCCTTATAAATACATACAGTTTGAAACAAAGGAAACAGAAAAAAAAAAGAGAGAGAAACATATAAAAAAATAAATAATCATCAAATGTGAGTCCAACGGTTGCGCCAAATAGGTCCAGTTCAGCATAAATATCAGACAACTACGTAGCAGTTGCCTGACGCTGGTTTTCAACTGAACCTGAGTGAAATGAGTGCATAATTATTAATAACTGTGTTTGTGTGATAAATCATAAATAAATATATATATATATAAACAATTTCAACTTTGGATACAATAATCGATGCAAGTAGGCCAGACACAGAGGGTAAGTTATCATGAAAATATTAAATTACCGTCATGTTATTATATTTAAAACTACTAAGTAACATATCCCTCGTTCTTCACAGGTCTCCAATAACACGCAAAAACTCAGACCAGGCATCGCGGAAGAAGTGCACACATACACAATACACATACTATACTACAATCATATTCTCGAATCTTCGTGTCTTCGTAGCTCCGACCAACCCATTCAATACATGTCCCACGAACGAAACACTAACAGTTTACCTATATAAATGAAATGTTAAGATTGACCATATCCAGTTTCCTTTGCGCATCAATCAGATACTGCCGCAAACGTGTTCTGAACGTATGGATGGTGCCCAGTACCCTTAAGGGGGGTGGAATATTATTCCACACTTTAGATGCAGCATAACGAAAACTGCCTCTGAACGCTGCCGTTCTATGAGGCTGAGTTGAAAGCTGCTGAGCACAAAACCTGGGCGCGCACTCGCGTCTACCAGCCATCCAGTTGAGCCTGTCGTACAAGTACTTAGGTTTCTTAGTCTTGATGATGCCAAAAAGAAGACAGGCTAAATGAAGCTTTCGCCTAGACTTCATTCTTAGAATAAACTGTTTGTTAAGGAAGGGGGTGACATGACTTCTAGGGGGAACTGAATAGCAGAAACGAGCGCATGCATTTTGGACTCTCTGTATAAGCCTGTTGGTACGTGATAGCAAGCGTGGGCCGTAAACCGTATCAGCGTAGTTTAGTTTGGAAAGAACAAGGGTTTCGACTAACTGCTCGCGAAGCTTCTCCGATAAGAAAGGTCTCATTTTGTAAAGCAGTTTCAGACGATAAAAACAATTTCTAACGGAGTCAGCAACGTGCTTCTCAAACCTAAGATTACTGTCCATACGCAACCCCAGGTTCCGCGCTTCATCAACCCGCTCAATAGGCTCACCCATAAGAGTCAGACTTAGACTTCCAGGCAGCTTCTTCAACTGTTGCCTCGTACCAAACAACATATACTTGGTTTTCACTGGGTTTAACATTAGACAGTTCTCATTCGCCCAGGTGGAGATACTCTCAAGGTCATCAGTTAGATCTTTAATGGCTAAATCGTAGTCCTCTGGTTTGAAAGACAAATACAATTGCACATCATCCGCATAGATATGATATCTGCATTTCTGAAGGCACTTTATTATGTCTGCACAGTAAATTATAAAAATAATCGGACCCAAAATTGATCCCTGGGGAACCCCTCTTTCAATTGTAGAAAGAGCTGAAGTCAAAGTGGTACCATCCGCCAAACGCAATTCCACGAGTTGCTTTCTGTCACCGAGGTAGCTTTGGAACCACTGTATGGCGTTATCGTCAAACCCGTAATATTTTAACTTCGAAATTAGTAACGATACATTGATACAGTCAAAAGCACGTGAGAAATCAAGTAGAACCAACAGTGAACACATGCCTTTATCTTGAGCTGACAGAATGTTGTCGGTAACGTCTAGCAAGGCTGTAGACGTACTCCGGTGTTTCCTAAAACCCGATTGTAGGTCAGGCAGCAACTCGTTTTCTTCCAAAAACCGAGTCAATTGACGGCACACCACCTTCTCCATTACCTTCGAAAGACATGGTAAGATGCTTATTGGCCTCAAATCTTTGACTTCTATAGGGTTAGTACATTTGGGTATGGGTCTGACTATAGCAATTTTCCATGGATTAGGAAACTCGGATGTCAAAATGGAGCAATTAATGATATCCGTTATGGTAGGTAAAGTATGAGGTAGGGTTAGGGAAAGCATGCTCAGGGTAATCTGGTCGTGACCTTTAGCGTTTGACTTAATTTCGGTGATAATACGTGAAACGTCGCTTTGTTCTACCGGGGCAAGCGCGAATTTTGCTTCGCCGTGTCTGTTGGACTCATAAAATGATATAAGGGACGGACTGGCAACTGGGTTGCCTGGAACTTTTAAAAATGAGTTATTTATTAGGTCAGGGTCTCTAAAATGAGGCTGGAGTTCTTGACTCTGCTTTGAAAGCACAAACGTTGACTTGATATTCTTCCATAACAAATCAGGATTTTTTATCTTATTATTAATATTATGCTTAAAATATGCTACTTTTTCGTTATAGATTGAGCTCTCTACCAGGGACTTTAATTGCTTATAGTATACTTTTTTTTGCTCCGTTTTAGTTTTCCTATACACAGCTAATGCTTTATCTCGTAGGGTCATCATGAGCTTCAATGTGTCTGTGATCCAAGGATAAGATCGCTCCCTAACAGTAAAAGTTTTAAGTGGGGCATGAATATCAAATAAAGTAATTATTCGGTTATTAAAAAAGTCGACCATTTCATTATCATTGTTTAATTCTGAAACCGATTCTATGTTACTTTGCAACAAATCCCTACAAAAACTATCCCTACAAATATCTATTAAAGGCCTAAATTTTATTACATACGGAATGAATTTTTCTCGCTGTAAGTTAAATTCGCTAACTATAATAGAATGGCCAGTAATTGGACCGAAGGCTTCCACTGCCGTGTACCTTGCTTTAAGGTCCGTGCATAGAATATCGATCAAGGTCTCGCTCGTATCTGTGAAATGGGTTGGCTCCGTGATTAGCTGAGCGAGACTCGTGTAATTTAAAAATTCTAGTAGTTTTTTGGTTTTAGCATCGTTCAAATTCAGCATATTAACGTTGAAATCGCCCAGTAAAATAAAGTGATCACAATTACCTAATGAGGCTAACGTGTTTGTGATGCCATCAAGGAATAAATCTATGTCATACCATGGCGGTCGATATGCCGTACCAATGGCAATTCTCTTACCGCTAAGTGTAATTGTCAGCCACATTTGTTCGACGGAATCGAACCTGGGATCACCCGTGCTAGCGAAGATACGCGCGCACAAACCGCGGCGCAAATAATATGCAACACCCCCACCTCTCCCGCCGCGAACAGCTGTTGGCCGCGGGGTGTGACGTAGTCGGTAGCCGGGCACGACCGGCGCGCGCGCCTCCTCGCCAACTCGAATCCACGTTTCGTTAATAGCAAAGATATCGAAACCGTACTTATCAATTGCACAGATCAAATCATCATGACCTGTACCCAGGGAACCAACGTTAAGGAAGCCAACTTTGAGATATTTCCCACTCTTAGGCAGCATGAGGATAATGTAAATGTACTCCTACAGAAGAACGAGTTTTTGTGTATATGAGTAGTCTTAGTGTGTTAACTTTGTAATCTGTAAAAAATAAACGGTAGTGTATGTAAGAGAAATATGTAAATAAATTATAATGGACGAATAAACATGGGTGAAAGAAGTAAGCGTAAATAAATAATATATTATAGTAATGATTAAACTTATTTTCGAGTTCTACGAGTCGCGCAACCGCAAGACAAACATTCGCAAAAAGAAAACACAACACAAACCTAAATAACAATAGTTTTTTGACCAAAAATGATAAAATAGACCCAGTGGGTATGTTAAAAAAAAATAGTAGTACATAATTTATCAAGAAAACGACAAGATAAACAGAAATTAAAAACAACACTAGTTCAGGATGACCTTTGCCCGTCAGCAATCGGAACAGATGCAGGTTCAAATATACGCTGTACATCAGCCTCGCAGCGTATTTGGCGAGCGGGCTCCCCGGGTTTGCATCTGGCAAGAATACGGCCTCGCTTGCACCAGACAAACTGCCAACCCAGCCTACCCCCAGCCTTCGCGCCATCCGAAATAACTCACGGTTTTGTTTCGTGAGTCGCTCGTTGACATAGAATCGCGCCGGCGCTCCCGGCATGCCAAGATCTGCAGAAGTCATGTCACGACGTACTCGCGCAGCCTCCAGAATCCCATCACGAAGGTCGCGGCGTGCAAATCGCACGACGAGAAAGCGAGGGCGAGTCACTACCGACGCTGGCTGCGTAGCGTTTATGCGCCTACCGCCAGTACGCTCGGCGCTTACAATGTCGTGGGCCTCGATTTTGACGCCTAACTTTGACGCTACCAGTATGGCCGTGTGTATAGGGTTTTCACCGCTAGTCTCCGGTAGATTCGAGATCTGTATGTCAGTAGCCAATAGTTCCTGATCACGCTCGTTGATGTCGCTGCGCAATTGGTCAATTAATTTATGGACACCTGTCGAAACCACCGGCTGAGCCTCTGTACGGTTCTCCAAAGTGGCAACTCTCTCCTCGAGACCAGTCATCCCCTCATTAGTCTGCTGTAACGATAACTTTACCTCAGCCAGTTCACTGCGTAGTAACTGGAACTCACTACGCACTGCTTTAATAAGATCATCTTTAAATTTCTTGAGCTCAGCCCTAATATCTAGGCCGAGCTCTTGCGTGACTCCCGTGGTGGTAGTGTTGGCGGTGTTTGTAGGGCTCGTGTCCATAAAATCCTCTGTCAAAGCATCAACACGCTCTCTAACAGGCGTCCCAAACTGGTTATCCCGCACAACGTTTTCTTCGCATTCCGGACACCGCCAAGCAGATGGTACAGAGCTAGTCCTCCTAATACCAACGCACTGCTTATGGTACCCGGATCGGCAGTTGTCACACTTAGCCACTTCCGTTGACTTCACAGACTCGCCGCAGGCCCCACACTTAGTCATAGTGGAATTACCGCAATCGATCTCGCTTCAGTAGTTAATCGACAGATAGTTCCTCCTTACATCAACAGATGGCGCTGTTTTTAATAACGCGTTTGCGGCATGTAATATGGTGTTATGGTTAGATGGAACACCATAAGCTTATGATACGTGTTCTAATTAAAGTTATGTGCACACAGGAACTGGGTCACAAAACATTTGCAGGAACTATTTTAACAACAGCAGTTATTATTTACACATATCGGGTATTAGAATATTGGTAAACAGATCGCGCAAACAGTTTTTAGTGTTTCTTTTTATGTACACAGAATATAATCACTAGATAACAGAGTCACTTGTTATTTTCACTAATGTATGTGTTTTTATAAGAAAATTTTATTGAACGATGGAACTTGTTTATTTTTAAAAACGTAAGATTATTTGACACTGTTTCTCACACAAAGCAAGTACCGCCCGTTTATTTTTTTAAAAAGCTAGATGTTCTACCCAGACTTGCAAAAATAACAAGAGCTGTATGGGCATGCTCAATTAAGTACGAGTATGTGTCCGAGTATACATAAAAATACCAGATGAATTTAAAATAATAAATAAAATATTATGTTAAACTAAATTATAGAAATTATTACCTGCTAAAAGTTTTTACAGTGTCAGAGAGTTCCTAGAGAATAAAATCGGATGATGAAAGAAAAAAGATTTAGTTTACATGTAAAGTTTAGAAGCAAATCATGTATGTATCTTCCACCATTCATCATCATCAACAACCTTTTTATCGTCCCACTGCTAGGCACAGGTCTCCTCTCATACAGAGAAGTATTGAGCGTAATCACCACGCTTGCTCAATGTGGGTTGGCGATTTCAGACATAAAGTCCAGGTTTCCTCAAGATGTTTTCCTTCACCTTCAGTCAATGGTGTCCAAGATATACTTAGAAAGTACTAGTACTTGCCTGACTTGGAATCGAAACCGCGGACTCTTACTTGAGAGGCTGGTGTTTTAATCACTAGGCCACCACGACATCATTGTGTACCATTGTGTTCACATAACCATCAACTTGTTATACCAAGCTTTATACAAATAAATGATATTATATTACATTATATTAAACTTTATTTCTATTTTAGGTACACATCGTTCATGAGCGTGTATGCTGATCATAGTAAGTTGAAATTTTCCGACCTGCATCTGAAGGTCTGCTTTCTAAGTCTATCTACGAAGATACCAGATGGTCCGAATGTAGTTATTGCCTCAAAACAAGTGTAAAATTCAATATTTTGCACGGTGATATAAATAAATGTTAAGAGCGGGGTCATCTGTCAAGTCGTGTCGTCTCAATCTTAATTCGTGCCCTTAAATTATTATAAGTATTTCCGTAATTATTACGGAATAAAAACCAGTCATCAATTCAGCTGAAACTTTAGATTCCATGCTTAAGAGTAGACCCTTGGGATAAAACCATACGTGTCAAATTTCACGGCATTTTATTCTGGTCAAATGTTGGGGAAATTTAAAAATATTGCCCCATTAGCTGGAAATTCTTTTCGTACGTTTTTATCCCAGTACCACATATTCACACTGTCTTGACTTTGCTTTCTCTATAATGATTTTAAAATTACATGCGTTGTTCTAATATTAAATTGTACTTATAAAACTGCCTTAGTAAGTAGGTAGATAGATAATTTATTATGCCTCATACATTTCAAACAATCTAAACATATTTTACAAAGGGAAAAGATATATATATATACAATATGTTAAGAAAACCCAGTCCGACCCATAAGTATAATAAAGGTTAGGTAAACACATGACCAAATATAATATAAAATTTTACGTAATCATCATAGTACCAATACAAATGAATTTTGAAATAATATTTTTCCCGCGAATTAATTCCAACTTCCCCGAAATTTGGTAATTTTAAAAAAAGTGACAACACCGGTATTATTATGAGCTAATAGCGATGCGACCGCGTGCCGCATGCCCTGCCGCCCGCCGCCCGCGGAAGGGTGTTTACGCACGTTTATTAAGTTACCTCTTTTTGCGAAATAATATTTATTTTTTTAAGTTTGGCCCGGTTTTGTATCCATTAGTAGAATCAGTTATCGATACCTAACAACACCTTCACGGGTCGGACAGGGTTTTCTTAACATACTGTATATTGTATGTTTGTTAGTTACGCTTTCATGATAAAACGGTTGAGCAAATTTGCATGTTTGAGACTGTACCTATTTGAAAAAATCTCAATAAAATCCAAAGTCATTTATTCAAATAAGACTGAAAATCAGAAAATTTTAAGCGACAAAATTACATAACCCTTCACCAGTTCGTCATGCATAATCTGTGTTAGGATAGTGGTAGCCTAGTGGTATCGGCTGCGTTTTACAAGTTGTAGGTCGCAGGTTCGAACCCCGACAGGCGCTAAACTTTGTGTAAATTATTTCACTACTACTGCCTAAAAACGGTGAAGGAAAGCATCATGAGGAAACCGGCATCCTAGAGTCGAAAACTTCGAAGAGATGTGACATTTACTAACACGCACTGGGCCCGCGTCATAAATTACGCCCCTCTCCCTCTCATCGAAAAGAGGCCCGTTTCTCAACAGAGGGAGTAATATAAGCTGATTATGTATGTATGTATAGTTTTTATTCGAATATGTCTATCCATCGGTGGTAGGCCATAACATCGGCTGCCGGCAGAAGTTACCACGCACCAGACAAAGTCTTGCCGCCAAGCGATTCGTCGTGTTCCGGTACGATGTCTGGTGAAGCCGTACGGACGACGGGTCTGAGCAGTTGTGTTGCGATGTGTGCCGGGTACGATGCGTCAAATGTTGTTGTGTTGGTCGTGGAGGGTCTCCACATGAATCTCCCTCTGACGCAGTATCGTTGGTCGTGTTGGCCTTGGGTTTAACATTGCATCACCTCGCTCAATTGCCGTCATGCTTCCTATTCCTAAGTTTTTAAGTGAATAGGTTTAATAAACTAGTGCGCTTTACCACCAACGATTGCATCACTGCTTACCATCAGGCGGGATTGCAGTCAAGCACTAGTTTATAACTATTAAAAAAATAAAAAATAAAATAACATTCACAAACATTGATGACGAAATAGATACCCGATCCACTTACACTTATCTAATTATCCACAAACAACAACAGAACACGCAATTACCGCAATGAGCAGTGAAGTAATTTCTCAGAAAATAATATAGATAAAACTTTTTACTTGCACACAGTTTGTCCATCCATCGGCGGAATATCAACAACCTTCCCTCATTAGGCTCGCCTAGCTGTCACTCGTCCGTCGTCCAGTTTTATTGGATTGTCAGGCTTATTGGAAGGTAGCGAAGGATAGGCCATTAATTTGTTACGGAATTACATGTACCAACGTGTGGGACGTAAATTGAAAGACCCGGTTTGACGTTGATTGTTTGGTCCGTGAGTGCTGCGGTGTGTGAGGTGGTCGATTGGTTTTTGTGGAAGTAGTTGATAATGTGTTGCTATTAATAGTTTCTAAATGTTTTAGAAGTTCGTCATTTTAAAAAAGGAATTTATATGAATTTTTCTTTTTTTTTTTCTTTTTCGATTATAGTTACGACTTACTCCTATAAAAGTTCCTTTTAATTAAACTTAAAAAGTTCAGAAATACGAGCGAAATGATAACTGCAGCCCTCGACACGTGACGGCCACTTCTGTTAACAAGTTTTTTGTTTATTAATTAGGTATAAACTAGTGCGTGACTGCAATCCCGCCTGATGATAAGCAATGGTACAATCGTTGATGGTAAAGCGCAATAGTTTACTACACCTATTCACTTAAAAAAATAAGTAAATAGGAAGGAAGACGGCAATTCAGCGCGGCGATGCAATGCTAAACCCAACAACACGACCAACGATGCTGCGCTAGAGGGAGATTGATCTGGAAACCCTCCACCACCAAACTCCCGACACTACAACTTTTGGCGCATCGTACCCGGCACACACCGCAACAGAGCTGCTCAGACCCGTCCTCCGTACGGCTTCACCAGACATCATGCCGGAACACGACGAATCGCTTAGCGACAAATTCAAATTCAAATTCATTTATTAATCTTGTGAACACAGGTTACAGTTATACAGATGTTATGTACAAAGAATTTTTGTCCATGCTATGTCCCGTCAAAAGGCATACAAAATATCATAGGAAACGAATGTAGATGTCACAGTTTCATGCAAAATAATATGTCAATAAATTAAGCTGTCACGTTAACTCAATAGGCAGCAACACACAATAAAGTCTTAGAAACAATAAAATAAAATGTCAACAAATTAAATTTTTAAATATTAAACAAAAAATAAAATATAGTCAACAGAGTCAAGAATCGTCAAATTTAGATAATATCATACAAATTTATCTTAATTAATAAAGTTTGTCATTAAGATATTCATTGACAGAGTAATATGTCTTTTCAATAAGTAATTTAAAAAGCTGACGCTTAAAAATATTCACGTTTTTAGCTGATACAATTTCATTTGGTAATTTATTGTATATCTTGGGAGCTATTGCATATATGCTTTTATGTAGAAATTTAGTTTTTGTGAAAAGCAAGTGTAACTTATTCGAGCGACGTTGGCTTTCGACAGAACTATAGAGATCCTTATTATTTTTAATAAAATACAGGCCTCATAGATGTAGAGGGAAGGTAGTCAATATTTTAAAGTTTTTAAAATGTGGCTTGCATGAATCGGTCCGTTTTATTTTGCATATAGCTCGAATGCATTTCTTTTGTGCAATCAGTACTTGCTCAATTTTAGTACCACTGCCCCAAAATATCAAACCATATCGCAGGGTAGAGGCAACATAACCATGATAAGCTGCTAACAGTGCGGTCATGTTTGCACTTTTACCCAGCATCCGAAGAGCATAGGAGAACTTGCTAAGTTTCCCACACACAATGTCAATTTGCGTCCTCCAAGACATGTCGTTGTCAATGTATAGGCCAAGAAATTTTGTTACATTCGATTGTAGTATTGAAGTTCCTTTGTAAGTGACTTTAATTTGTGATTGTGCTTTTTGTCCAATTTTGAAGCTCATAATTTAATTTTATTTTAGTTTTTGTCAGATTAATTTTAAGATTATTTGCATTTAGCCAGTCAATAATCGTAACCAAACTAGCGTTAATGTCATTCTCTATTTCTTTGTCACTATCACTATTATAGATAACTGTACTGTCGTCCGCAAATAAAGACATCTACTGTGTAATTGCTTGGGGAAAGTCATTTATATAACAAATGAACAGCAAAGGTCCTAATATGGAACCCTGTGGAACACCGTAAAGAAGAAATCTAGGATTAGACGAATATACTACTTCACTTTTTGTCTTAATATTCACTTGGCTAACCTGAGTAATTTGTTTCCTATCCTCCAAGTAGGATACAAGACTTTGTCTGGTGGGTGGTAACTTCTGCCGGCAGCATTGACATGTATTGCTCGTGTATTTAAGTTTAAGTACATAAGTTAAGGTATAGTACGGCGCTGTTGACAGCGTGTCGTCGACGCGTACGCTTTGCATATATGCACACTAATAATCAACGAATGCTTTATCATAAATTTTTCGCCAACCAAAGCGGTAATACCAACTGGAACATCCTTTGACAGCCTCCGTGGCATAGCGGTAGCGAACGCGACCGCGGCGCAAGGATCCGCGCGCAGTGCCAAAATATGTATGCACTTTGAAATATATTTCCACTGGTCTGGTGCCTCGGAAAGTGCGTTAATCCGTTGATACCGATTGCCATACGAACATCTAATGGCAGACGTTACGGGTTGTTGGAGCCCACAAAAGACTAACAATTGATCTAACCGCAATGCTTCCACATCGCCTTTGGGTTGTGGAAGTCAGATGGCAGTCGCTTCACGGAAAATATTGAAGTTTAGCCAAAATCAGCAGTTGGACTGGTAAAGTGGACCCCAGACTCCAAAGCTGAAAAAGTTTCGGTTGCGACTGGGATTAACGCTGAGATGATGATGACGATGATCAACTGAAGCATCCTTTTTTTATAATATCGCGTGGCAATATAAAAAATATGGACGATTCATTCGTCATTCATATTTGTTTTATGCTTCAAAGATTGATGTAATTTCTAATCGTTCTTGAGAATAACAAAAGAACAAAAAATGATCTTGTTAAAATAAAATATAATGCATGCATAAACATATTAAAGTGTCTGTTGTACCTTCAAAATTATATTACAATGGGTATGAAGGAGCACTTATTCTAAATTAAAACCCACTAAAGTTCACCAGAGCTCAACTAACGACTACAAGGGCGATAATAATAAAAATAGTAGACAAGAATACTCCATGTGACCCGCTTATAGGATTAACTAAAACGTCTTGTTAGAACCAAATCCACGAACTAATCAGATTTAATAAAGAAATTTTCAGAATGCTTTTTCATCAACGAAAGTAGTCTTCCTATATTCTTCTTGAAATGTGCTAATTGGTTTTCTGTCGGTGTGATACTCCAAATTTACAATACATACACTAATGGAAATTTGGCGTACAGTAAAGCATAAATAATTACCCGACTGCCAGGAAGGGTTCTTAATTAATAGCCCAAGTGTTTTAGATAGCTGATAGGTGATAATTAAAAAAATCGAAAATGGTGGATGATTTGGATGAATGAAATGCAGCCCAAAAAAACTTTAAAGTGCTGCCTCATTTATGCATATTGATAAAGTATGAAGTAAGTTATGTTGTACTGACAAAAAAGCCCTTGAGAAACTATATATATGATGTATGTATAAGAACTAGCTCAACAATTTGGGGGTAGTAACAACTTTGCTATAATTACCTTTTATAGATTTGTCCGAATATAAAGAAAAGTAGTATCGAACTAGGGCAAACATATTACTTAGTTCTGAACTCATCAGTTGGTAAAAACACACATAAATGTGTTTTGATTAATTCAGCTCTTTTTATTCACAGTCAAGAATTAACATTACAATTATAAATAAAATTTTAGACACATATTTTTTTTTTATTTCTGCAACTGACGCAAAGTTAAAATGAGCACAACCATACATATTTCAAAATACCGAGAAACATAGCCCAAAAATCTCCAAATATGAAATATCTATATGTCAGAAAGTCTGAGAAAATTGCCTAGATTGACAGCCCGACAGCGTAGGCGGGTGTAGGGCCGTATAAAATTGTAGTCCAACGTATGAAACATTAGACTGAATCAAATTACAGTCTCTTCATGCCTCATTTGCAAAAATGTGTATCATGTATATTCATTTTCTGTTCCTTCATTTTTAAAAAGTAATAAAAAATCTACTTCGCTAGTCAAATACTTTGAACTTCAGTCTTTAAAAACAATAAACGGTATCATGGCGGGTCAAGACGGAAACGGCGGGATGAGCTTGGATTAGTTTTATGAAGAAAGGTCCCTGCCAGCTTTGGACCTAGTTAGGTGGAAGGAGTGTAGGGAGCCATTGCCCAACAGTCTAAATCTTCCATAGCAACAAAAAAAATGGGGTTTTGCTAAATTCAATTATGTGACACATAATTCAATTTATCAAAATCCCATTTTAAACACAGCCCAAAAATATTCGAAAATATAATGTTTCCAGAAAGTTTTGTTCGGGATCGCTAAAGTTGACAGCGATCCAACAGCTCCCCCACTCGCCGAATAAAAACACGGTATAAACTTTTTCGTACAACGCTTGGAGCATCTGGTTAAATCGAATAAATATTCTATTCAGTTATCTGTCGTACCAAGTAAAATCAATTTATTTATATTGATAGGTTTTGTGTACCTATGCAGTCTTTTGTTTTTCAGACGAATACCAATACATTTACTGTGTACTGGCTCCGTACCCTAGTCAAAAGGGTGCCAAATAAGCCTCCATCATCCATTTCACTGTCAGCTGGATATATTCAGCGAACGGTTAATACTTGTGAGTATTGCCGTAAATTGTCACAGAATTTATAGCACTATTGCTACTGCAATGTTACAATAGTAAAAATTATAAGGGGTGTCAACACGTAGAAGGTACGTGTTTATTCCGACATCTTTTGCCTTTTGGTACAGAACCGTTCGTGTGCAAGTCTAACTTTCCGATCCTCACCTTTTAAGAGGTCAGTGAATCTTCACAGAGGATCAATACACGGAATGAAAAAGTCGAGAGGTGTCGTGGTCATCCTATCAGAAAGAAGTAACTTTTGCTGTATAAGATACTTAGACATAGTATTTAGACGTTTATAAAAAAATCAACCAGCTGATTAATAACAACTTGCTATACCTACACGGTCAAAATGTGTTAATTAGTAAACGTTAAAAAAGTGAAGTTGCACCAAAATATGCTAAAACCATAGTTTTAAAATAAATCATAGAGAACAACTCATAAAATTTTAAATCAAAAACAAGAAACACAAACCCAAAATGCGTATTATTTTTGTTTTTATTAAGACATCAATTTCTGTCACAGTCCTGTATTCTACAAGAACTTGTTGTTAACAACCAAAATATCGAATATTCACCCATAACAATTCACTGTTTTGCTAACGAACTGCAACGTCTTCAAATCATCTCCAATAAAAATTTTGAGTAATTTAAAAACTACTTACTACGAAGCGAGCCTCGCCTAATCAGGCTTTACATATAAAATCCTTGTATTTTCTATTTGCCCATGTCTTTATATTATGTGCATTGAATAACCCGTGTATACAAATGTTCCGAGAATTTCAATGTCTGTAAAAAAATTGAATTCTTTAGTCATTTGAAGCTCGGGTCCAGTAATGCAGCAAATTTTTACACTTGGATTTTCTAAGTAGTAGACCGGAGTCTGAACTAGCGCCCGGTTGATTGTAATTTTAGGCTCGCCGCCTATTGGAATAATAATTATAAGGTCTCTTATTTTCATTCTACGAACAGACGGGTATTGTATCTGGCAGGCATTTGCCCAATGGTTGATGTTGGAAAGTTAAAAAAAAAGATAAAAATATTCTCCGACCAGACTGGTATTGTGTCTGGCGGGCAGTTACCCAACGGTTGATGTTGGGAAGTTGTATAAATATATGCTGGTTGCATGGTAAACTTTGCTTGCAAGATATAGAATCTGTGTGAGGCGTTGTTCGTATGTGGCGTTTGTAGTTATCCCTACATTTCATACATTCGAAATAATTAGATATGTCAAGAATTTTGCCCACCAGACAAAGTCTTGCCGCCAAGCGATTTGTCGTGTTCCGGCATGATGTCTGGTGAAGCCGTACGGAGGACGGGTCTGAGCAGTTGTGTTGCGATGTGTGCCGAGTACGATGCGCCTAATGTTGTTGTGTTGGGAGTTTGGTCGTGGAGGGTCTTCACATCAATCTCCCTTTGGCGCAGCATCGTTGGTCGTGTTGTTGGGTTTAACATTGCATCACCTCGCTCAGCTGCCGTCTTCCTTCGTATTCGCTCGGTTTTTCTGAGTGAATAGGCTCTTAATAAACTAGCACGCTTTACCATCAACGATCGCATCACTGCTTACCATCAGGCGGGATTGCGGTCAAGCGCTAGTTTATAATTATTGAAAAAAAAAAAAAAAAAAAAAGTGTGTCAAAGGCAAGGCTTTAGTGCTCTTCCTCGGATATAGGCCGCTTCCAACTATTTCTGCTTAAGTCGATTTATCGCTTTCGTTATCCAGTCTCTGCCGGCTTATTTTTAATATCATTGACTTAGCGGTCTTTAGTTCCATATTATACACGATCCATATTATACATGTTATACAAGGTGGCCTATAGATTTTGGCGATAGCACGTAATGTAATTGTGCGGGACGAATAGTTTTTAATAGTACATAGGAACTAATTAGGAATAGTGTTACGAACAGTGTATACAGTATAGTAGATGTTATTGTAATTACTTAGAATAGAACATTTGTGCATAAGAATTTAGAAAGCGTAAGATGGGCGATCATTCATTGTGATAGGAATGGTTGTACACATCTGGCAAGGCAGCATTTATGATAGGAATGACTGTGAACATTTGGTACAATAGAAGACAGTCAGGAAGTCCTAGCGAAGCAATACGTTGAGATGAATGCCCTCTGCATCGACCCCAAGAGACCAACCGATACCTCTTCACCGATAACAGAACCGTCTGGGGAAGATAGGAAATGCCACGTGTCGAACAAGGAGGGAATCAGTTTAGCAGAAGCATTACCCGATCCTATAAGATTCTCCAATTCGCTACATTCCACCGGGCGCTCCGTTCATGGGAGGAGCCTGGGAACGTATGATCTGCTCAGTGAAGACAGCACTAGCCGCGACGCTACACGAGCGTCACCATACAGAGGAAGTACTCACCACCTTACTCGCAGAGGTGGAGTACACCATCAACAGCCGCCCTCTGACACACGCGTCAGTCAGTGCAGAGGACCCAGAAGCCCGGACCCCGAACCACTTCTTGTTGGGAAGCTCAGGACGAGTGCCTCAACCGGGCACATTCAACGAAAAAGACGCCGCATCGAGATCCAGTTGGCGAGAAGCACAGAGGCTTGCCGACCTTTTCTGGAAGCATTGGATCCAGGAGTACCTCCCGAAGTTGCAACACCGGCGGGAGCCGCATGGAAGAGGTCCGAAAATACAAGTCGACGACCTTGTACAAGTCGTCGACCCCAACCTGCCGCGTAATATATGGCCGCGTGGCAGAGTCATAGCGACGTATCCGGGCCCCGACGACATCGTGCGAACAGTGGACGTCCGAACTAAGGGAGGTGTGATACGAGGGCCGGTGAGGAAGTTAGTAGTCCTGCCTCTCCAAACGGAAGACGAACCCGCACCGGAGATAACTGCGACGCGGTCGCACGGCGGGAGTGATGTGCGGGACGAATAGTTTTTAATAGTATATAGGAACTAATTAGGAATAGTGTTACGAACAGTGTATACAGTATAGTAGATGTTATTGTAATTACTTAGAATAGAACATTTGTGCATAAGAATTTAGAAAGCGTAAGATGGGCGATCATTCATTGTGATAGGAATGGTTGTACACATCTGGCAAGGCAGCATTTATGATAGGAATGACTGTGAACATTTGGTAAAATATCAGTGACAAAAGTTAACCGTCATAAAGTGTTCCCTTGTTATAAAATGCAGCAGACATAAAATTATAATAGAAATAGTTGTCCCACATCTGGCTGAACGTAACAACACCAAAAAGGTGAGCGCCATAAAATCCCTTGTCCTTGGTTCCTTGGGATAGGCGCAATAAAATGACCCCATGTAATGGACGTTATAAAGTGCAGACCCTCAGGTTTAGGATGCAGCCCAGAAACGTGCGTAAGACAATGGCTGGTGAAACCCGACGATCTCGTCCCCTTCCACGGTTTGCGCCCTTGTCACAGTATAAATAGGCCCCACGTTTGAGCATCAAGTCAGCCTTCGATGACGATGAAAGCCTTCGATGACGATGAAAAGGCTGAATGCCTTGCCTCCTGCCTCGAAGCCCAGTGCTCCCCCAGCCTCCTACCAGTAGACCAAGCCCACCTCCTAGAGGTCGACGCTGAAGTTGAACGTAGGACCTCCCTCCCGCCTGTTGACGACCCGGATGATCCCCTGCCTCCCATCACTCCAGATGAAGTGCAGGACATCATCAAAGGCCTTCAACCCAAGAAAGCACCCGGATCAGACGGCATCACCAACAGAGTGGTCCATCTCTTCCCAGCCCACCTAGTCCTCCTCTTGACCACCATCTTCAATGGTGCAATGGGGAACAACATTTTCCCACAAACGTGGAAAGAAGCCACAGTGATTGGCATTCCCAAGCCCGGCAAGCCCAAAGCCGAACCAACCAGTTACCGTCCCATCAGCTTGCTGAAAGTTCTCGGCAAAATCTATGAGAGGCTTATTTATAAGCGTCTCAGAGCCTACGCCGAGAACAAGGGCCTCATTCCCAATGAGCAGTTCGGGTTCCGATCCCAACACTCTTGTCCACAACAAGTCCTACGCATCACTGAACATATACACGCAGGGTTCATGCGTGGTATGTACACAGGCGTAGTCTACTTCGATATAGCGAAAGCGTTTGACAAAGTCTGGCACAACGGCCTAATCTATAAGCTGTACAAACTCGGAGTGCCCGACCGTCTCGTTCTCATCTTACGGGACTTCCTGTCAAACCGCACCTTCCGCTACAAAATCGAAGGAGCACACTCCTCCCCCCGCCCCATCCGTGCAGGTGTTCCCCAGGGCTCCGTGCTAGCCCCCCTTATTTTCACGCTGTACACAAGCGATATCCCGAAAGGTGGTAAGGCCCAAGTCGCTCTGTTCGCAGACGACACCGCCATCTACTGCTCGGGACTCAGCCCTGACCGAATTCGACACCATCTCCAAACCGCAGTCAACAAACTGGCTGACTGGTTCAAGAAATGGAGGATCGAAGTTAACCCCCAAAAAAGTCAAGCGGTACTCCACACAAAGCCGCGACTAAACGTCCCCACCCCACGACCCATCACCATGTCTGGCGAGCTGATCCCCTGGGGGAAGCAAGCCAAATACCTCGGTGTGATCCTCGACCGCAACCTCAACTTCTCAGAGCACATTAAGGCGGTCCGCTCACGTGCCGCCTACGCTCTGGGTCGACTCCACCCCGTCCTCAACCCGCGTAGCAAACTGTCGCTCAAGTGCAAAATGCGCTTGTACACAGCGTGCATACGCCCGATTATGACATACGCTTGTCCTGTCTTCGCACACGCCAAGCCGCGTCATATCCATAGGATGCAAGTAGTCCAAAACCGTTTCTTGCGTAAAGCCACAAACGCCCCTTGGTTCGTCCGTAATGAGATCCTCCACCTCGATCTCAAAATCCCCACCATTCAGCAGTTCATGAAGCGTCTATCCAAACGCTTCTTTGACACTGCCTCCAAGCACCGCAATCCCCTAATAGTAGCGGCTGCTAATTACACCCCCTCCACCATCTCCAAGCTTCGCCGCCCAAGGCATGCTCTCACAGACCCAGATGACCCAATAACGCTCCTCCAAGAGGCAAATAGGGCCACCAGCACAACACACAGAGCTAGACCGACCCACCGACCTCGCCGCCGAGGTCCATCGCGACGCGTTCAACGTAACAGCCCCCTCCCCCGTCCCTCGTCCGATGAAGGCCAGCCCGCGCCGCAGCTGAGCCAGTAAATATAAACTCCCGACTACGACCTCTGAGTTTGTTTCGGCCGTTTCTTCTCAGAGCTAGTCTAGGAAACGCCGCGGTCATCAAACCGAAATAAAAATAAAAATTCGATCCAGCCGTCCCTTGCTGTTCACTCCAGCGACGCCCTAAGCCGAGGTCCGTACCCCGCAGGGGGTGCCCTTAGTGCGTAGTCGCTTAGTTTTTAGTAGCCCTGGCTGGAGGCTTTAAATTCACTTAAGGCATCCACAGGAAAGTCCGGTTAAGTAGTCACGGCCTCTCAAGGTCAACTACGAGATGCCATATCAAAAAAAAAAAAAAAAAAAAAAAAAGCATCAAGTCACATTCATTTTGTCTTCGAGGAGTCAACAGCTACAGTCAAGATCAACAGCAAGATCCCTACAGGATCAAGAACAGCAGTCAAGAAGTAATAGTTAAGAATCAATAGTAGTATAAGTTAAATAGTGACTCCGCTAATATTTTGGAAGAATATAAATCAAGTAAGTCTACACACCGAAGTCTCACTTATTTCCACCAACAAGACACACACAGAGTGCAATCGCATACGTCCACTAAATGGTCCTGCATGTCTGTCACGCACAGTAATCTGATATTGCAAACTTCTAGACAGACCATCATTCGGGTTTCAGCGAAGTGGACTTAAATTACATTTTCTGTTAGAGCTTATACTTTTATAAGAATTGGATTATATATATTTTTAATAGAAGCTTTATCAATGAATAATTAGAACTCTGATTTGAAATTACTGGTCTAAATTCTAGACCAGTAATTTAATATGTGCGCCTCACAAATAATCAATTATAAGCGAGTTTGTTGCCAGGTTTCCTCGAATTCGCTGAGATAAAGTTGACGGAAAATCCGATCTACAGAGGTAAAGAAGAGTAATACTAAATTAGTAAACTCTTAGTTAACCCGAAGGTTAATTATTTTATTTATTAAGGTACAAAAAATTGCTACAATATAAAATATTTAAAAATCAAAATAGCATAACATTACAATATAATCATATTGCAGCCCCCTTCACAATCTGCGTGTTAACAATATAAGAATAGGATAAAAAGATGAAAAGAGTGTAATAACATTTAAATAAAAACAATTGCTTAAAATAAAACACTACAAAAACGGTATAAATTTTATTGAGCATATGCGCGGTAATAGAAAATCTGGTTTGCTTCAGATGCAATGTTATAGTAAAGATCTGCTGATATTTGCCATTCAAATGATCCTTTGAACTAGCAAGATATTTTTATAGACAGTAAAAAAGGCAACACAATACCTGCAGTTTTAATGTAAGTAATTGTTAAATCTCATTTTAAACGCAATTAACGAAGCATAAGCTTGAGTTCTTCATACGAAGTAAATATACCCGCAATTTTCATTCGTAACAAAGTTATCACATCATAATAATTTATATCAAGAAAGAAAGAAAGAAAGAAATTGTTGTTATTCCGCACAAACAAAACGCACTTGACAACTAAATACAATAAAATTATATAACAAAGATAATACAGGAAAAATAAAAAAAAAATAATATCATTCTAACATGCAAAACTGGCAAACTATATACAATACAAAGTTGATTTGTTGTCAAAGCCAGGGTCATAGACCATAGACGATGGAAGTAATAAGTACTACGTACAACATAGTACTTACTACCTCCATGCCATAGGCATATCAAACTAGCGACCCGCCGGTTTCGCACGGGTGCTATGCTGATACTAAATACACTAAAGAAAAACTGTGAACGTATAAAAAACATAGCGGCCCGCCGTCGCCGCTCCTGCCGCCCCAGCTAGCTGCTCCTGCCCGCAATTTTTAAATCTGTAATATCTTGGAAAATATTCATTTAAATCATATACTGTAAAGGGCAATATAGATCTATATTAAATCATGAATTTATTTAAGGTATTAAATTGGATGAGGATTAATACCATCGTAGACTTTTTTGTAGACATTCTTGATGTGTACAATATTAAGTACATTATTTTGATAAATCTTAGCGGGTTCAGCCTGCGTTTCAATACAAACGCGGAAAAAAATTATTTACGATATCTCATTAGAAATATCAAAATTAATAGTATTTCTCCACAATTTAATGCATGTTATTATACATATAAACCTTCCTCTTTAATCACTCTATCTATTTATAAAAAACGCATCAAAATCCGTTGCGTAGTTAATCATACAAAGGGACATAGGGAAATATAAAGTGACTTTGTTTTATTATATGTAATGAAAATAAATAGAACTGAAACCTTTCATTCCAGACAGGAGTCCATATAAGGTAAGTACCTAACAATTTTACTTAACTTCTACTGTTAGTAGGTTACAGACACAAATATAAGACCAGGTGTAGATATATAAAATTAATACTTATTGTGGAGCTTGTATCCGCTTTCGCGACATCGGGCAATCCAACCGATCCGTGAACACACAGAAATACATAATATACAGCTCACATACACAGCAGAATATAAATTTTAAAATAGGTACAACTGCATGCGTTTAAAAATTTCCGTCAGCTCGAAAACATAAATAACGCAATGAAGTTTTGAGGCATTGTCAAAACGAATGGCTTTACGATCATAAGAAAGTTGCGGAATCACCCACAAATTCGAAGCAAAGAAACCTATACTGCTGAAGTGGAACCAAAATAAAAAAAAAGAAAAGAAAACTTTTAATAAAGAAGAAATCCTCCCTTTAATACAAGAAGTGCGACTCACAAGAAAGATCAAAAGCTTACCCTGAATGCATTGCGTCGGCACCTAATTGAATGAGTCTCCTTCATTTCGAACAAATTGTTTCTCGTTACTGTCTTAAAGGCGTGTGCAGACTTCACGACTGACTGTGACGCTGATTGATTGAGGGCGATACGCGGGGAAGTGGGCAGGCCTTTTCCTTACAGTAATTGCAATTCGGGCAACGATTGATAAATAATGTGTGTTGGTTGGATTTATGTTTTTAAATGTTTTTTATCTTTTTGATGTGAAAACAAAAAAGTTTGTTGGACGGGGAAAAGGATTGATTTCGCGTGAGCGTGACCGACCCGAAAATAAGTTCTTTTTTTTGTGTATTCTGTGTCCTACGAATGCTATTTTTTTAGTTTTGTTTTGTTCTAGAGAATAAACTAACCTCTATTATATGAGGACGTTAGGCTACATATATTGTATGCAACAACAGTTGTTATTTGGGTCATTTCAAAAAACTCCTCGAGCGTCTTAGGAACTATAAATTATTCTATGATAGCATAAGCTCATATCGTGGAATAAGACATGTTTATTTTACATGATGTATTCATATTTTGGACATTTTAATATTGAGAGCATGAGTAATTTATAAAACTCACTAACAAAAATATTAGTTCCACAGACATTGCTGTCAGCGCGAGTATGGTGTAAATCAAATGTATTATTTTTGTCATCGGTAATATGAAGTCCATCGTAATATTATATAATAATAATAACTGCCTGAATAATGCATTGCTATTTATAAAGCAATTATGGTTTCTTTCTTAATCGAATCAGGGCAAATATGTTTTTTATAATTCACTTTTTATTTGTACCCCAATAAAAAGCAAATGATAAAAAAGTATTTTACCAAAACCAAAACGACTTAATATTGACTAACTAAAACTTATAAAAATATTGCTAAAATTGAGTTTATTTAATGTTTCTAAGGCTTATTAACTTTAAAAATCAATATCGTATATTCAAAGTAAAAAGGTTTTTCAAACCATTTTCATTGTGTCCGCCATTACCTATAAATCATTTTTCAATGTTTTATGAAAATAATAAATAATGTTCCATTTCTAAATTAGCTTCGACAAGACATTTTATGGTGGCGTATAATATATTACGATGTACAATACCGTGGGGTTAGATCACCCCTTTGTGTTATCGGGTATCGTAAAAGACATAAGTGATACACTTTGAAGAAATGGAGTCTTTATCACATAACATCACGCCTGTACTTCCCGCTGGGTTAGACTGAGGTACACAAGCTATAGTAAACCTACGAAATAAGCAACAGTTATCATCATCATCAACTTTTTTTATCGTCCCACTGCTGGACACAGGTCTCCTCTCATACAGAGAAGGATTGAGCGTAATCACCACGCTTGCTGAAGAACATTTGGAGAGCCTGAAAGCCTGATCAAATTCCTGGCCATTTTCCGAAAATGCCTGGTTTCACTGCAACGTAACAGTCTCTCATTCCATTTTCCTGTCAACCCAATTCCGCGCCAAAATGGGCCAAAATCACCCAAAGGCGTCAAACTCGCCATAAAAATGAAGTATGTAATTATCTAGAGCGATTTTCTAGCTAATTACCTAAATAAAAATATGATCTTTGTAATACAAAAACATAGCCGAAGTTTGTTTCAGGCTATTCGCTGTTATCTCTGGTCAAAATGTATACCGAAAAGGAAACAGAAAACTTTACTACAGTCATTTGTTTTAAAATCACCCACAATGCTTTCAAGTCTAAACGATGCCTAAAGATTTGCAATCTTCGGAGAGGTATTTATTTACTCAGGATAAATTACACCGTCTGTAATCAACTATTTTAAAGACACAGCTTTGGCAGTAATTAACTTGAACGTAGGCTAGGTTTTTGAATTTCCTTTTCTTCGGTTTTTGCTACTAATTAGATGGTAACGATGTCTTCAATCAAATCCCGTAAAAAGACATCTTTAGGTAAATTGGGCTTAAGTAGGTAAATTTAGAATCATCAATCCGCCTTGAGCAGGCGTGGTGCGTGCTTGTCTATTTTCTGTCTGTTGGGCTTTTGTTTGCCCAACAGTGAGACACAACAAGTTTGGTACTAGCTGCACTTCTCGTTTTCAACCACATAAGTTTTGATCCCGTAGGTATATCCAGATAAAAGTATTCTAGTTGTTGATAGGGTATTTGACTAAAAAAAACTAATTAGTCCGTCAGTCAGATTTCCAAAAAATACACAGACACGTATTTTTTCTTTTTTCATATAAACAAAAAATGAAGACGACGCAGTGCGTTGAAAACTCGTGTGACGTCACTGCACGCTACACTTTTTAGCGAGCAGTGACGTCACCAGCCACCACTCCTAATCTTTGATGCCTTCTATATTTGTCAATTTTTTATTGATTTGATAAAACAAAATATAAGTATCCAATATTTTTCTATAATCTGAATGACGGACTAAATATAATATTTTTTTTTACCCAGAAAACATCCCTCTTCTGCTTATAAACCATTTGTATGCCAAATTTTATTCAACTCCTTTTTGCAGTTTTTGCGTGAAAGGCTTAAAGAAAATTCATCTATTCCTACGTACAAACTTTCACGTTTAAATCATTGCAGTTTCACCCATAAGAATTGATCCGGTGGGAATATCAGGATAAAAATGTATTCTCTGTTATTCATAAATCATCTTTGTTTCACATTTCATCCTAATCCGTTCAGTAGTTTAGGCGTGAAAGCGGAGCAAACAAGCAAACTCAAACCACAAACGAACAAACAAAAAATATATATACAATATGTAAAGAAAACCCTGTCCGACCCGTAAGGATAATAAAGGTTAGGTAAACACTTGACCAAATATAATATAAATCTTTACGTAATCGTCATAGAAACAATACTAATGAATTTTGACATAATCTTTTTTTTCCCGCGACTTAATTCCAACTTCCGAAATTTGGTAATTTTTAAAAAAGTGACAACACCGGTATTATTATGAGCGAATAGCGAAGCGACCACGTGACGCGTGCCCTGTCCCCCGCCGCCCGCGGAAGAGTTGTTTACCGGAAATGTATTAAGTTACCTCTTTTTGCGAAATAATATTTATTTTTTTAGTGGGATTTTTTTAAAGTTTAGCCGGGCTTTGTATCCATTAGTAGAATCAGTTATCGATACCTAACAATACCTTGACGGATCGGACAGGGTTTTCTTTATATGTTGTATGTTAAAGAAGGAAGCTTTGATAAGCTTTCTTATTGAACCTTTTTGTGTAAATTGTAGAATTTGTTTTTGGTTTGCTTTCATTCTTAGGCCATATGTAGTTTAAAAAATAAAACACACGCGGCTCATAGACAATATACGACAAGGAATCCTTGATACCTACCAAGCGAAGACAACAATAGAACCATAACCTAAAATAACATTTTTCCCATAAATCAACTAAATAGGTGCTCAATTTCATCAGGTCAGTGCTTTTCAATGGCGATTTTTGTCCTAATTTCTGACGGCTTCTGAATAAAATGTGAATTATCGCCTGGCTGTGAAGGTTCAAATAGACCAAATTTTTTGCAAGTTATTTTTGTTAAGCTAGCCAATATTTTAGGCTCGAAATACTATTAATATTCTCTTAATATTATAAATGGGAAAGTTTGTGAGGATATATGAATGGAGGGATGGATGTTTGTAAGTCTTTTACGCAAGAAGACACCACCCACCAGGCAAAATCTTGCCGTCAAGTGTTTCGTCGTGTTCCAGCATGATGTCTGGTGAAGCTGTTCGGAGAATAGGTCTGAGCAGTTGTGTTGCGAAGTGTACCGGGTACGATGCGCTAAATGTTGTTGTGTCGGGAGTTTGGTCGTGGAGGGTCTGCAGATCAATTTCCCTCTGGCGCAGCATCGTTGGTCGTGTTGTTGGGTTTAACATTGAATCACCTCGCTCAACTGCCATCTTCCTTCCTATTCACTCAGTTTTTTTTGAGTGATTAGGCTCTTAATAAACTAGCGCGCTTTACCATTAACGATTGCATCTTTTGTGAAATGTATCCTTTCTGTCGCATTAGATTAAGCAACCTGTTATAATAGTAAGTGAGTGAATAAAGAAATAAATAAATCAGTGCTTACGGCGGGATCCGGTCAAGCACTAGTTTAACGAGAGAAATAAATAAATAAAAATTAAAAGTTAAATTATTTATCTACATCTATACTAATATATAAAGCTGAAGAGCTTTGTTTGTTTGTTTGCTTGTCTGTTTGTTTGAACGCGCCAATCTCAGGAACTACTGGTCCGATTTGAAAAATTGTTTTTGCGATGGATAGCCCATTAAACGAGGAAGGCTTTAGGCTATATAACATCACGCTGCGACCAATAGGAGCGGAGCATAACAAAAAATTTAAATGTATGCTGTATATTTTGGGGTTAAAATATAATGTTCAAGTAACTAGCTCCAAGTGAAAGAAGACGCGGGCGGCCGCTAGTAATAATTTAAAACCAGGAATTACACATAGGATACTTTATATCGTGAGTACATAAGTGGAAGTCTGAAAGGGACACCAGTTACTAAAAAGTTGTGTGGATATCGATTGTATTGGTCCGGGCATGTTATCCCGAAGAAAGAGGAAAATGTCTTAAGGAAAGTATTGAGTAAAATAAGGATGGTTATAAGAGTTGGGAAAGATCAAATAAACGGACAGCCAGCGTGAAAAAGTATATGACTGGAAATGGGGTAATTACCAACGGGTTAGTTAATAGAGATGTATAGAAATATGTTATAGATGTTGTACCAACCCTAAATAAACACGGTAAGGTTAGGTTAACATTAAGATGTAATAGTAACATAAACTAACCTTGGATTGTCTTAAGCGTAAACGTTACACTTCTATTTATACAACATGTAAAGAAAACCCCGTCCGACCACCGAAATTTTACACAATCATTATAGTTACAATGCTAATGATTTTTTTTTCCGCAAATTAATTCCAACATACCAAAATTTTGGTCATTTTTAAAAAGTGAGAATACCCTTTTTGGTGGTATTATTATGAGCGAATAGCGATACATGTGCGTGTCGCGTGCTCTGTCCCCTCTCGCCCGCGCATGTATTGCCTACCGCACATATATTAAGTTATCTCGTTTTGAGAAGTAATATTTATTTTATTAAGAGGATTTTTTTTTGCCTGCCTTTGTAGCCATTAGTAGAATCAGTTATCGATACCTAACCATACCTTTACGGATCGGACAGAGTTTTCTTTACATATTGTAAAGGATGTATCTGACATCGACACACAAACGAGTACCATGGATCCAGTACATGATTCTAAACCCCCCAGTGGTGTAATTTTTCGTCGGCTTTTTCATGATTTAAAAAAGATATATGTAGATTTTTCACTTTAGACCTTTCATAATTGCTATATCTTTATAACCCAATAAGATTTTAAAGTAAAAATTTCGTGTGAAGCTCAAGTGGTTACCAATTCGCCTTCGTCGGAATGCTCATATTCTTTCCCTTCTATACATATAATGTGCTTTTTTCTCCTTTCACCCCTGTTTATCTCAAGAATCGCTTTCAATTTCTGTGCAACTCACATACTAAATCGTTAAGGTCATCAGATGACTTAAAGCTCAAAATGCCTATGCATTCCACAACGTTCCTTGATAAATCTTTCACTGTTCAGGCCCCTCGTTTGTGGAATGCATTGCCAATTGAAGTTAAACGCGCACAATCGTTACAGCAATTCAAGAGACTGGTGAGGGAACACTACTTGTCGTTATAATCTTCTTAAATAAACACTTTATGGCTATTTATACTATTAAAGTATCTATGTATTTATGTATGTATTTGTGTATCTAATTTAGTAAATTGTAACAATGATATTTGCACCAACGACAGTCCCATTTGTGGTTCAGGAGAATCTGTCCATTCTTTGGTTGCCTGGAAGAAATCGCATTAGCGATAAGGCTGCCCATTGTATGTTTTATGTTCCATGTATTTTGTTCGATGTTTGTTTGGTGTACAATAAAGAATAAATAAATAAATAAATAATTCGCTAATTACACAAAAAAGCGCAATGAAAACAAAACTCGAAAAACTATCTTATTAGCTGATTTAATGGAGTTCACATCAGGGATTAACGTCATACCTACAAACCCACACGGCGGCACGCTTGCAACGTTCAAAGGCCGAGCCGACACTTTTTTTAAACATTGTTATTTCTGTAACCGTTCATTAACGACATAAATGACTATCATAATTTTATTAATGACATGCGGTGTAGCCTTTTCGCGAAGTTTGCGTTACGATGTCAGTAAAATTGTAAGACCTTTTCGCTCCGCTTATAGCGGGAGAGGTCATTTGATGATTTTCCATCCGGAAAAAAAGAGGCACTGAAAATGACAAACTCTAAACTTCTTAGAACAGATGAAATAAATAAAGCAAAAAAAAAAAGAAATAATATTGCATAATCTACGGATAATAATATAGCCCATCTGTTTAATTAAATCGGTCTCAGGTCAGTGATTCCAGCAACATTAAAAGTAACATTTTTATCTAGATCCAAGGTGAGAGTGCAAATGCCGTTCCTTACGAGAAAATAATACGGGTAAGGTCGACATAAACACGAAGTATTATGACCTGAGAGAATTGCTATTACCCCTGCTGTCCCTAAGGTCTGACCTGACCGAGGGTGTCTCTGAACAGAAATTAAACCTCTTAAATCTTCGGTGGAGAGTTTCCTTACTAAAATGTGATATGGATTTTGAGATTACAAGGGTGTTAATAAAATAGATCGTTTTGTTTGCAAAATTTCTATACAGTATTGATATTAAATTATTTATTTATTAAAGAAAGCACAGCCATATCACACACATTAAACTTATGCTATAATAATTTTACTATCCAAAGAACATGAAATTTACGACGTACAGCTTATATATATTATTATACATATAACTTGCTGCCTTAAAAAGTATATTAAACCAAACTGAAATGAATATAAACTAGACGGACTAAAGTAAGTAAGGTGGTGATAAACAGGAACAAAAATTTAAAACAAAAACTTAAACATATAATTAATATTAAAATAAAAAAAAAAAAACTAAAAGCACATCTATTTGTATTAAATTAATAAAAATCCAATATATTGTAAATAAGAGTATTTAAGGACGTTCTACCTAATCCAGGAGGAGAAAGTGGAGTTGATATACAGAGTGGTTCTGACAATACGACAAAAAATGAAAACACGAACAATGCTGGTTCATAGGAATAATCCTAAACCATGGAAAAAAACCTAGCATCTAATATAAAAAAAAAAAAATGTGTGCGTGTACTAGTGTACACACGTAAGAAGTGAAACTTCTTAGAAAAAGATGGCGCGTAACGCGCGTGGCGCGTAAAATAACATTAATAAAGATTAAAACTTAGCGTCCCCAATAGGGGGACGGTCCACGACTAAATACAACACCAAATTTAAAACTAAACTAACCTAAAGATACAGCCTGTATGTCCCAACAATAGGGTATTTGACTAAAAAAAACTAATTAGTCCGTCAGTCAGATTTCCAAACAATACTAGGCACGTATTTTTTCTTTTTTCATATAAACAAAAAATGCAGACGACACAGTGCGTTGAAAACTCGAGTGACGTCACAACACTGTACACTTTTTACTGGCCAGTGACGTCACCAGCCACCACTCCTGATCTTTGATGCCTTTTATGTTTGTAAATGTTTATTGTTTTGATAAAACAAAAAATACGTGTCTAGTATTTTTTGGAAATCTGACTGACGGACTAATTAGTTTTTTTTAGTCAAATACCCTACTGCACGCGCCAGCACCAGGTGAGTCAGTGTGGAATGCGAAATGCGGGATGCGGGATGCAGAATCCCCCGGGGCCAGAATGTTGGGCTCTTCCTCCCGATTCCGAAGAGCCCAAACTTAGCTAGTCTAGGACCTCCGGATCCCGAGATAGGCCGCGGGGAGGTGAGGTGGCCTGAGGAGCAAGGGGGGGGTAAGGGAGTGTAGAGGAGAGGGGGGAGGGGTAAGTGAGGGGGGGGTTGTCTAAGTGTTCGGAGGATCCTGTCCACCTGGGGTCACAACATGAGGGGAGAGTGGGAGGGGACGGGACACTGGAATCTCGGAATGTATGTGCTATATGGGTATTGGGGGTCAGGTACTATGGGGTCAAAAGGGGGGTTAGTAAGGGGGGGGGGGAATTTTGTCAGAATTTTGAAATTTCCAGCCGTTTCCGAGATATCCGGGATTTTAGGTAGGCATATGGGGAAGGACTTCGAGGTGGGTAAATATAGTAAAAAATTTAATAAAAAGATGGCGCGTAACGGAAAAATGTGAAGGTAAATTTTTTTCCAACGCCGATAAAGAAGTTTCACTTCAATAATATTTTAAACAAACTAAATCGCATAAAATTGCAAACGGAATAAGATCGTCCTTTAAAAATATTGGTTCACTGACCTCCCATCGGCGACAGCGCGATCCTGTATCGACTTGCTTTTTTCGCGCCATTATTATTAAACTTTGGTACCGCAGAATCCGGCGGTCATTAACCTGTAAGCGCTTCCTTATCAACAAGTACATCATGTAGAAAATGTAAAAAATGAAAAATAAATTCCTGTGACTAAACTTATGGATATATATACGGTTTTCTTAACATGCTGTATATGATTTTCATGGGTATACTGAGAATTTGTTGAGGTACACGATGTTTAATTTATTTTCGTATTGCCAGCACCACCCTGTATACATACCTACATAAATTAAGTACGATATAACATGGAATGTTCATTCTTGTATACAGAAGAACTTGAAGACTTATGAATATGCAAACAGATCCAAAAAACGACACAGGCTTTTGTGAACAAAACAGAATAATAGAGATAAACAGAACAACATGTCAAAAAGAATAATGTTTCCATAATATAATTAGGAAAATATTTTAATAACAAAATCCATCTGTAACTTCCTTGTTTCCGCGAATTACATAATTCGCCTCGGGAAGTGAAACCTGAACATTGTCTGACGGAACGCCAAACACGAGTTTGTAACTTTGTTAGTCTAAAAACGGTACTACATAACCACAATAGAAGCTTTACGAGTATACGACAACAAGTTCGGTTGAGGGTTACAAAAGGTGTAAGTATTTCTGAACACCAAACTAGCTTATGTCTTTGACCTACTGTGTGGTTTCGCTTTTCATCTCTTTATGCGTAGTTACCGACTGTTTTTGCACACATTTGCTGTTAAGGCCATAACAAATTTGAGTAAATACAGCATAAGTCAACTTCGGATGACTTATTTTTTTTTTCCGTAAAATTATCATTTGACAAAAAATAAAACAAACGATTTATAAACTTATCGACTACTACAGATATGTGCGAAACAAACTAGGCACCAGAAAACAGCACTAAGCGCTAAGGTGACATTAGCTTCTGAGCCAATAAGCAAAATCAGGCCAATAAGAGATACAATCATAGTGAAATTTGTGTTTTTTTAGAACAAGCAGAATCGGTTGTCGTACAGCGGACAATCTATAGCGAAACTACTGTGGTTTCGCTGCTATAGTTTCGCGGCGCCGATATAATTCTCGCCTAAGTTTCAAATGTCTTACAAAAGCTTTTTGTTTCGTACGTCTGCGTAGTCTGTAACTTTCTGAGTTATTTACCTCAATAAACTCAGAATCTCATTTCCGAGCCAAATTACCTATTTTCTTAAGTTACGGTCTGTTTGTAGGTACCTAAAACTAATAAGTCTTTCATCTTATTGACAATGAATGAATTCTATCATTTCAAAATGTTTGTATTTGAATTATAAAGGGTTAAACGGAGCATCAAAATTGTTATTGTTGCAGAAATGTGATTAGTTGATGTAGCATATTTTAAAACTTTATTCTGCATTATTTTTAAACCTTTATAAAACGAAGGTTCACGTAAAACAGGTTGGAATTTAAAGGACTTTAGCGAAACTTTTATAGTTTCGTTTTAAAAAGAAATATCGAAGGAATATAATAGATAGGAATTTGGTGGGAAATTGGAATTGGAAATATAAAAAGAGAAATGTTGCTACCAGCAGACCCGTTTCACTATTATTTGCTCATGGATTCAATTAGGAATCATTCACAATTTGTAGCGCACGCTGAATTCTACACGGTATCAAAGCAAATTCTATCAGAGAATACAAAATTGTTTTAGTTCATGCATCTTTATGGCAAATAAAAGAATCCCGCTATTCTTCACTAGATAAAAATGCTTGATCATTTTCTCATACTTGTGTTATGTTTTATTTTGATAGTCAATATACCACAGATAAATAAAGATTATTTGCTTTTTCCTTTCTTTTCTGTTCCTTTGAAGAGTCTTTAGTAGTAGTTTGGTAGTAGGAGTAGTCGTAGATCGGATACAAAAAACGCTAACTCCTTTGAAGACGCTCTTCCGTAGAAGTAGTTCACATGGAATAATGAACATTACCTGCCTAGCCTCTTCCTAACTATCATGGAGTGTCGACCCCGAACAGTGTACCCGGATGTAACGGAATTACAATATTTTACCTGAGAGAGACTGCTTATAAGACCTCTTGATGATACCTTTGATCAAGACTGGTTGTCAAAATTTTGGACTACTGACTAATTTGGATTGCTACTTAAAAAATTATACGACTAAATTCTACATCATCTTGAACTACCCACAGCCCCAACGACATATACTCATGGACATGCCATTTTTTTTTTTGTTGGGATGGGAAATCATCAAATGACTTCTCGCGCTCTGGGCGGAGCGGAAGGGTGTGTCAGACTTTTACTGACTAAAACCCACCCGTGTTTCTTCACTTGCCTGTGCGACGGCCAAGGCCGCGGTTTCTTGTTTAACCAACCCGCAACCCTGACCCAGGAGGCATCGGTCTTCGTGGACCCCGTCACGATGTGCTGACATCTCTTTGAGGCGCGCGTGAAACACGACGTGCCGTCGACTCGGGCCTGGTCCTTACCGGGCGGCGAGCTTCATGGACATGCCTTAGAGCTGAGAATTGTGGCACTCCGGAATAAAGAGAGGAAACAATATTTCGTCTATCTTTATCTCTCTCAAAATCATCATAGGCTATCTTTCTCACACTTTCAAACCAAAAAAATACTGCAGATTGTACGAGTACGGCATATCCATTAGTGTATGTCTATGCACGGCCCTAAAGTAATACAGAATATGTAAAATTTTAATAAAATGTCGTATGTACATAAATTTACGATTGCATACTAAAATGTTAATATGAAGAGAAATCGAGTCGGTAGACTTTATATTAGCAATTGAAATGGGCTGTGAGCCTTTTAAGATTCAGCCTGAAAACTGAAACCTATTTCGAACGCGCGACGAAATAAACAATACGTAAATTCCGATTATTAAATAAACAATACGTAAATTCCAATTATTATTTAAGTACATAATGCTCACAAGTGTATTATGAAATTATATAATAGTAAGAAATTTAAATCTATATAATGCAAATATCATCATCATCAACCTTTTTTATCATCCCACTGCTGGGCACAGGTCTCCTCTCATACAGAGAAGGATTGAGCGTAATCACCACGCTTGCTCAATGCGGATTGGCGATTTCAGACTTAAAGTCCAGGGTTCCTCAAGATGTTTTTCTTCACCTTCAAATGCAAATATAATAACTAAAAAATAAAATATGTTATATTTGTTTATCTAAGAATAATAGCATACAATTACTGGGCTTGGTTCTCTTAATAGCACACGACGGCTGGAGATAGTTCTCTGATTACTTAAACATAAACAAAACGTAAATTCAAATTATTACTTAAGTATATAAAGCTCACAAGTGTGCTATGACAGGCCTCAACCCACAATTACTCAGCGGGTCGAGCCCCATCTCTTCGTGCGATACTCTGATGACTCTTTTCTGCCGAATAAAAATGGACTCGATATCTGCAGCCTGTCTCCATAGAAAAATACCACTAAGCATGATACGATTACTTGCCGATAACAAGACACGAAATTGACATGACATGATTTGGTTACATTTATTAAGGCCCAGAGTATTTGTCTTAGGCTTACTGAAGAGTCTTCTGTGTTTCGTGTGTTCTGACGTTTTTTTTTTGGATGGGAATTCATCGAATGACCTTTTCCGCTGTAGTCGGAGCGGAAGGGCTTGTCAAACTTTCATTGACTAAAACAGGGCCAAGATATCTCTTTCGAAGAACACGCGGCCCTAGCAGGCATCAGTCTTAGTGGACATCTCTTTGAGGCGCGCGTGAAACACAACGCGCCGTCGTCGACCCGGGCCTGATCCTTACCAAGCAACGAGCTGCCCACTGCTTGCCTCTGTGTACCTAACCTTTCTTTTATTTTACCTACGCTTTAAGTTATTTTTTTAGTAAGTTGATATGGGTAGGCATCATAAATGTTGATAGTCAAATTATAGGCAGTGGCGTTGGCATTACATTATTTTATTTTTAACTTTGTTGTCAGAATAATATTTTAGAAATAAAATTGGGCCTGACTCTATTTCTTACCTTAGTAAATGTAAATTATATTTTTATTAAATTTGTATAGTAAAAGAAATTTATTAAAAATATATTACATTTTTGAATGATCTGACCTGGCCTACATTTTTTATTCTTTTTGACTGTAAGTAAGTGCCTTTCGCTAAAAAATGACAAAAACGGAAATTTCAAAAACTGAATAATTGTTATTGCGTTTATATTGTACACGATTTTTGTGACGAAAATTACATTACAGTATCGAATTATAGAGGGAAAATGAATTAGGAAATAACTAAAATTCGATTTCATCAAATTCCTTTCTAAATAAATCAAATAAAACAAAATTTCGACGGTTATAGTAGAATAGGTAATATTTTAAATTTAAAGTCACTTTTCAAATGGATTTCGATGCCAGGTCCCCGTGGTATAATTTCCGACATCCACGCGGATAAAGCCGCAGACAAAAGCTAGTTATCATTTAAAACAGACAGCTCAAGCCTGAATGCAGTCTGGAGAAGTAAGGTGTTACAGCATCCTTGCTAAATTCTGATTTATATACGAATTGGAGATTCCATTCGTCAATATCACAAAAACAAATAATATTTTTATTATGCAACACTTTTGGCTGATGACTTCAGACGGACTTACTGACTGTTGGGAACTCTCAAAAGATAAGGAAAACGTTATTGTATCTAAAAAGTTTTCCGTCTTATATAATACATAGGAGTTTTAAGAAATTCACAAGAGGGATACGTCTACTCAAAATATACTTGGGTGATTTGGTGGTTTTATTTATATCTATTATTTATCACAGGGTTGATTTTTAAACGGTTTTATTTAGCTCAGCCCGGTTCATTCATTCTTGGGTCAAATTTAGTAAATCAAATTTCACCCTCTTCCTGTCAACCGATTAATCTGAAATTTTGTATACACTTTGGATTTTGGTGACAATACAATTATATTTATTCATTATCATTATAAATTCAACATGGCCGCCGCTACAAAATGGCGGACAATTTAGGTTTTATTAATCCCATCAATATGGGTATCAAATGAAAGGGCTCAACAAGCAGAATACAATATACTATAAAAAAATTAAATCCAAGATGGCGGCCGCTACAAAATGGCGGAAAACTTAGGTTTAATCAATCCTATCAATATGGGTATCAAATGAAAGTGCTCAACTAGTAGAATATAATGTACTATATAAAATTAAAATCCAAAATGGCGGTCTCTACAAAATGGCGGATAACTTAGGTTTTATTAATCCCATCAACATGGGTATCAAATGAAAGGTCTCAACAAGTAGAATACAGTGCACTATACAAACTCAATATTTAAGAAAGGCGCAGCCACTAAATGGCGTATAATAATAAGTTTTAAATTTAGAAATTGAATCTGTAATTTAGGTATCTGATTAATCCAGCCTGAATCTACCACCCAAGTGAAGATTTTGTATCGTGTTGAGGACTGTGTGGCGTTAGGGTGGCTAAAAATGATACGTCGTTAGCGGTACACCACCCAAGTTAAGGTGAAAGGTTAAAACGCGCCGAGAACTGTATGGCATTAGGGTGGATAAAAATGATATGTCGTTAGCGTTTTCCCCTCAAGACTCAGGCGCATCTTGTTGTACATAGCCTTGCCCCTTTATTTAAAATATTCATACTCCTTGCATTGAGGTGACCAAGGCGTCTATGCCACAACATAGCAGTCTCTTTGGTGGTAGAGCAAAGAGCTTGAGAACTCTTTACATCAAGTTTAAACATGCCTCTGTAGTGTGAACCTGAAGCAATGACATTACCTGTCACTTGACAACTGCCACTCAAAGATATGGTAGCCGCTTGTGATGTAAATAAAACATCATACCCCTTATTTACTAATTTACTGACTGATAGTAAATTAGTTGCAAGGTTGGGAACGTATAAAACATCAGAAACTCTATTTACATTGTCAGATATATTAATATTTACAGTACCTCTGCCTTGACTCAGGAGTTGCTCTTTATTAGCAACAGTGATTGGAGTAATATGGGTGGACAAAGTCTCACGTTTTCCCCTCAAGACTCAGGCGCATCTTGTTGTACATAGCCTTGCCCCTTTATTGGACCTCTGGGGGGGTCGACCGTTTAAATGTCCATTACTCGTGGGAACAAAATGTTAAAAAAACATATAAAAAATATAAACATAAATAAAACAGAAACTGCAACACAACGTAAACGAAGGCTTCAAAAAGCGAAAGAAAAGTATAAAGCAAAACGAGCTAAAGAAAGTGAAGGTGATAGAAATAGTCGATTACAGAAACGACGGGAAAAATTAGGATCAAAAACACCTGAGCAATATGAGGCCAGGTTAAAAAAGCAACGTCAGCGATATACACAAATGACGGCGTCAGAAACGCCTGAAGATCATGAAGCCAGCTTAACAAAGCAACGTGAGCGATACACACAGATGATAGCATCAGAAACGCCTGAAGAACATGAAGCCAGGTCAACAAAACAACGGGAGCGATATAGAAAGATGGTAGCGTCAGAAACGCCTGAACATCACGATACGAGGTTAAATAAACGACGAGAGCGTACCCAGCAATGCAGAGCTAATAATCTGCAGGCATTCGAGAATGCTATTAACACAATTTGTATACATGTTTGTGATATTTGTACCAAACGTTGTTATCCTAATCAAGTTCGTACAGTTCAGTACAACGCTGCTGCATTAACATACTTACCTATGGAGTTAATTTCGAAAATATCATTGTTATTATGTTCCCGCTGTCAAACACATGTTACTAGTAATAAAACAACAGCACCACCAAAAGCTTACTGGAATAATCTGGATCCAGGTTCTATACCAGACGTTATTCAAACATTGACACAGGCGGAACAACGTTTGCTGTGCAGAATTATTCCCTTTGTTAAAATCGTGAAATTTAATGGCCTCTATGGGCAGTACGGTTTTCATGGACAGGCAGTTTTATTTGCCCAAGATATCTTTGAAGTCAGTGAAAGACTGCCTAGTATGCTACCAAGATCTGCAAGCCAGGTAGGCATTATTGTAGTAACCGAACGATTAGAAAATTTGAACATCACCAGGGAATTCACAATATGTCGCGAAAAAGTCTATAGTGCTTTAAGATGGTTAATCAGAAATAACCCGCTTTACAAAGATGTACGTATTGACGACAATGCCCAAATTAGTGACCAGGAGTTAATACGACTTAGTGTACCCGAATTGTCTGAAGATGAAACGTCTGAAAGGAATGGACATGAAATTCGAAATGCATTCATTCCAATTAATAATGTTGCAAGAATTATTCGAGCTTCATGGCATCAAGGTGACTACGACGTCTTTACTTCGGGATATGCTGGTGTACAATGTAGTGCTATGTCTATGTATGTGTATGTTGGCGAACATTGTCCGAGCTGCAATCCTAAGCCCTAATCAATGGGACGTCAATATTCTGAATGCTAATATGTTAGCGGGTGACTCCTTATATTGCTGGATTCGTACTCAGCTTGATCCTACTGAACTGGATGAAACAGGATATTTAGAGATACGAAACTTTCATATCGTCAGGCAAAGTTTACAAATGTATGAATGCCCATTTTCTATAGAATATGATGAAGACACTCTTTTATTCGGGAGTCTCCAAGATTCTGTAAATACCAATAATATCGGCATTACATTACATACAGCTTTAAATAGATTATTTGATAGTCATTCTTCAGGAATATTGACAGCGTCAAATAAATCTGTTAGCGTATTTCGCGGTGAAGACAAATACTATTTTGCTGACTCCCATTCTTGTGGCCCAAAAGGAAAACCAACACCAGAAAATGGCAAAGCCTGTATTATAGAATGCGATAACTTACAAGAATTGTGCCGCATCTGTAAAAGATGCCTCGGATCCCGTAATATCGCGTACACCCTTACACGCGTAGACGTACACTTGAGGGAAAATATTATCACTCGTCAGGGTGTTCAAGTACAGCAACAGGAAGATGCCATCACTCATCAGGATGTACAAGTACAACAACCGCTTTCGAATCTGAGATCTGAAACTATACCTATACAAACATCTGTAATGTTGCCTATTGATAGCGTCCAACCTGATGTTGAAGATGAGCTAGAGGTATCTGAAAATGTAAACGAAATCAGAAGAAAGACGAATAATAATATTGTGAATGAAGCTTATGAGTTAAAAGCAGAAGAGTTCGCATGGTATCAGCTTTTCCCGTATGGTAAAAATGGTTTGAAAGAACAACGACCCGTAAATATAAGTTCTTTGGATTACTATCAATTTCGTTTATTAGGTGCTGATGCTAGATTTCAGCGCAACGATTACCTATTCTATGCTCTATCAATGTTTGAGTACTATCGAGTTAAATCAACCATTGCAGCTTGTGCTAGAAAAGTTGAAGGTGAAAATGGCAATCGAGTGGAAGACCTGCACTTATATTTAAAAAACCTAAGAGGTTCCGCTGCTTATTGGCGTAGTGCTCTTAGTGATCTTATAGCACAAATCAGATGTTTAGGACCTCCCACTTATTTTGTTACATTGAGCTGCAATGATCTTCACTGGAAGGATATGAAAAGAGGTCTCCTTGTAAGTGATGGTAAACAGCACATTGATCCAGATGACATGGATATTCAGGAAATTCAGAGACTCATCGAGATGTATCCAGTTGTTGTGAGTAGACATTTTATGGTACGTGTTAATGCGCTAATGCAGTTTCTTAAAACTGATACTGAAATATTTGGCGGTAAAGTTAAAGATCATTGGTGGCGAATCGAGTTTCAGAACAGAGGAAGTCCTCATTTGCATATGGTTGTTTGGATCGAAGATCACCCGTCTGTTGCGACACCTGAAGGAATAGCTCGCATTGATTCAGTCTGTAGTACTGCCATTCCTCCAGAAACTTCAGAACTATATAAATTAGTTAAAAATTGTCAAATACATCGACACACTAGTACCTGCACGAAAAATAATTCTGTTTGTCGTTTCAACTTTCCACGCTCGGAATGCTTAGAGACACATGTTATTGATCCTTCATCTAACGAATTCATCTACAACGGTGGTCGCATTTGCGTTCTGAAAAGAAAAAGTGAAGATGGTTGGGTAAATACTTACAGTCCTGCTTTGCTAAAAATGTGGAAAGCCAATATGGATATACAACCGTGTGGTACAAATGAGTCGATTGCGTATTACATCGCTAAATACGTGTCAAAATCAGAACCTACAAACCTAGATAGTGAAGTATCTCGAGCTATTCAACAAATTAGAAGAGAAGAAACTGACGTCTCGCGTAAGATGTTTAAAATATGCATGCGCATATTAAGAGAACGTCAAGTTTCAGCCTGCGAATGCGTATTCAGGCTATGCCATTTGAGTATGCGTGACAGCTCGAGAAAAACAATTTTTGTCAATACTCGTAAAGCGGAACAAAGGTATAAAGTGTTGAAGTTTAATGAAGCTGGTCAAGCAGCAGGATATTGTGCCAATATTTTTGAACGATATGAAAAGCGACCAGCAGAGCACCCCGACTATGATTTTAACAATATGTGTCTGATAGAATTTGCGATGTCATTTGAGCCACACTACACAAAACCGCCAGTTATAAATGAAGAGAGCATCGATACCGATGCTTATGCACCGCACGAGCAAACAACAAGAAGGCGTCTTATAACTTTAACAGACAACACCAAAATGACTATTAGAAACACGCCAGCTGTAGTACGGGTACCTAACTTCGTAGCAGCTTCTGATCCAGAGTCATATTATTACAGTTTACTAATCCAGTATATGCCGTATCGCAATGAGGCAGAACTTTTAGGAGAATTTAATAGTGCCAGAGATGCGTTTCTCGCCAACGAAGAAAGTTTAAGACAAACAAACGCCTACTTGGAAATATATCGTGAACGTGACAGGCAGCTTGAAAATGCATTCGTGCAAGTACACGCATTTCAGATACTGGAACACGCAGAGCCGATGGAACTAGACCATGAAGAAGAAGTTCCTTATTTGCCAATGAATGAAGACCAGTTCTTACAGGCTAAGCAGTCTATGAATGCGGGACAAAAGGAAATTTTTACATTAGTTACCCAGTCCATACAAAATCAAATGTCAGGTGCTGAAGAACGTTTAAAAATATTCTTTACAGGAGGAGCTGGTGTGGGCAAGACTTTTCTATTAAAGTTATTACGAGACCAAATTAATAGGTGCTACGCAAAGGATGCTGTTAAAGTCTGCTCACTAACAGGAGTTGCAGCTAGATTAATAAATGGAGCTACGATACACAGTACTTTAAAATTACCTGTACAGAAAGACGGTCGCATAACAGGTATGTCACCACTGTCTGGAAACTATTTGCGAATAATGAGGCAACAATGGCATCAGACAGAATTTTTGATTGTCGACGAGATTTCCATGGTGTCTTATCAAATGTTATGCATGATGGACGCTCGATTAAGGCAAATTAAGAACTGTGAAAATGAGTTTTTTGGAGGAGTAAACGTATTACTTTTCGGTGATCTTTTACAACTGCCTCCTATAAAACGATCAGGAACACCTGTTTTCAAACAGCCAGAACATCTCCAACCAGCTACACATCTCTGGCGTTTATTCACGCTGTGTGAATTAACTGAAAATATGCGTCAGCAAGGTGACCAGACTTTTATTGATATTTTGAATGCTTTGAGAGTCGGTGAGCTAACAAACCAACATTTTAGTATTTTAATGGGAAGACTTCTTCAAGACACGAGTGATGAGTTTGCAATAGACAAAGCGTTAAGGGTATACCCCACAAATCAACAAGTTAACGACCACAACGCTGCTGTATTGAATTTGTACAGAAATAATGGTGCTCGCATTTACAAAATAAAAGCGCAGGATCAGCTAGTACACGCCACACGAAATGCAGACAATGTGGATATAGCTACTATAATACCAGCTGATATCAACAAAACTGGGGGTTTACCAGCAGAACTAGAAATATTTGTGGGGGCAAAAGTCATGCTACGGTCCAATATTGACGTTTCAAAGGGATTAGTAAACGGCGCAATAGGCTACATCAACGAAATCGTTTGGCCTCAATTTCGTCGAACTCAAATGTATGCAACAGATGTACCTTCCGTCCGAATTGATTTCGCAAGAGACGGAGTACATCCTATACACCCGAAAGCCATACAGTTTCCAGCTAAGTACAATTACGGGACGGCTGAAAGAAGAATGTTGCCTTTAATACTATCATGGGCTTCTACAATACATAAAATGCAGGGCAGCACTGTGGATCACGCAGTCGTATACTTAGGTGCGAAACTGTTTGAAGAAGGCCAAGCCTACGTGGCTCTTAGTAGAGTCAGATCTTTGCAGGGTCTACGTATAGAGGAGTTGGACTGCAATAAACTAACGGGCAAGAAACCTTGCAATAATGAAGCACTAAATGAATTAAACAGAATGCGAAATAAAAACTAAAAACTAGAAAATAAAAATAGGTAAAAAACTTTTTAATTTAAACGGTTTTATGTTAAACATACATTGCAATGTTTAAGATAAATGTACTAAAAATGTACTAAAAACCAAAAAAAATGATAAAATAGATACAGTCGTGGGAATTATAAACATATGCATAGACTAGACTAAAATAAAACCGTGGGGCACATCAATTGTCTACAAATTATCAACTTAATGTGCGATAGAAGAATCGTTTAATTCGTCGTTAGGCAGTTGGCCCGCAGACGGTGAGGAAATTACTTACTATTTTCTTGCTCATGGAAATTCCAATAGTCATACACTCCCATGTAAATAAAAGAGATGTTTCAACTAGTTTATCGTTGGACATTCACACTGCTGGCTGGCGAGGAATCGTTTCACTGCTCGTAGTTTGTCTTTAATCGACAAAACATATGATAAAAGTACTACTCGCTCAACACTATGAAACTCTAAAACTTGCTTATAATCGAGCTTGCTAGCTTGTTTCCACTAGCCCTACTTATCACACGTCCATCGTTGTCGGTTGAACAACTGCCTAATTATAGTGTAACATTACAAAACAAACATTTTAATCAACGATTGTAGACAATTGATGTGCCCCACGGTTTTATTTTAGTCTAGTCTATGCATATGTTTATAATTCCCACGACTGTATCTATTTTATTATTTTTTTTGGTTTTTAGTACATTTTTAGTACATTTATCTTAAACATTGCAATGTATGTTTAACATAAAACCGTTTAAATTAAAAAGTTTTTTACCTATTTTTATTCAACATTCAAATAATTCTTCTTCCTAGATTAAGATAGACGTCTGACAGATTTCGTGTGAAAGAACTGTCAAAAATTCAATAAGATTTCTCGGATTAAATTATCTGCCGTTGGAAAAGTCTGTCTTTATTCATCTTCAGATAAGCTATGTGTCTGATGGAATTTTCATCGGAAAAAATGACGCTTATAAGGGATATAAACTAACCTTAGGGTCACAGTATACATCATCGATTTAGAGGCAGATCGTCACCACTTTGCCCTTTCCTCTTGGCGTCAAACAGGCGTGCTCGTAATATAAATAGACCAAAATCTCCAACACGTCGACTCGGCCACAGCTAGGCGACGTGGCGCTTACGGCTTACCGACCGCCGTAAGTCTTGCCGCCAAGCGATTCGTCGTGTTCCGGCGTGATGTCTGGTGAAGCCGTACGGAGGACGGGTCTGAGCAGTTGTGTTGTGAAGCTTGCCAAATGATGTTGTGTCGGGAGTTTGATCATGGTCCATCCAGATCAATTTCCCTCTGGCGTACCTAGCATCATTGGCTGTGTTGTTGGGTTTATAAATTTGCATCACCTCGCTCAACTGCCGTCTTTCTTCCTATTCACTAAGTTTTTTAAGTGAATGGATTTAATAAACTAGCGCGCTTTACCATCAACGATTGCATCACTGCTTACCATCAGGCGGGATTGCAGTCAAGCGCTAGTTTATAACTATTAAAAAAAAAATAGTTGCGATTGAGTTTCGTACGAATAATACTTGATATGGCGTCGTCACCGTATCAAGTATTATTTGTACGAAGTGAGCACGAAAGGAATTAGAACACTTATCAACTAGGCAAGGGATCTTTCCGTTTCCAAGTTGGTAATGATAAGTGAACTGCTACCTTTAGTGATCACTTTCGCTATAAGTATATAGGAAGAACTATTGTATAAAATTTCCTTCTTCTGTACCTAATGATTTAGACTAGTCTAGTGCGTCGTCTGTGGGTAAATAAATGGTTAAGTCGTTATTAGGAATGTCGGTTGATGACTCCGCGGATTCATGTTAGTGGCAAAAAGTTCAAACATCTACGAAACGAAATTCAGCATTGCGAACTCCTCCGAAACTTGATGATCTTTATGGGTTAACTAGGAATCCTTTGGGTCATATGATCATCAAGTCAGTAGAGGTGATCGGGCGTATAATGCACGATGAAAGTTTTGCCATTGTCTGTTAGGAGCTACTGCATACGCAATTTATTTGTTTGTGTGGATGAGAAAGCATTAAATGACCTCTCCCGCTCTTGGCAGAGCGGAAAGGCGTGTTATACTTTTACTGACTAAAACCCACCCGTCTTACTTCACATACCTGTGCGCCAGAGACTGCTTAAGTCCCTGAGTACTGTACCATCCTTGAACTCTATCTGCGAAGATTATTGTGTTTATTGTTATTGATCAATTAATTCATTAGTCTCAGTGTGCAGGTTGGAGTCTAGGTCAGGCAAGAACCAATATAACTTTTCTAAGTTATATGTATTTTCTTGTTTTTATCGTTTATATCTTGGGCACAAATGAGTGATTACAAGGTGAAGAAAAACATCTTAAGGAAACCTGGGCTTTAAGTCTGAAATCACCAACCCGCATTGAGCAAGAGTGGTGATTACTCTCAATCCTTCGCTGTATGATAGGAGACCTGTGCCCAGTACTGGGACGACAAAACGATTGATGATGATGAAGTCATTAATCCATGGGAAATTAGACGTATTGTTAAGATTTCAAAACGTTGTAAATATCAAAATTCTATCATACACAGATTCAGATAGATATTACAAAATTTTCAAGCTCCTACTTTTTGAAGTATTTCATAGATGTTCTCAACCAGTTATGATATAAACTAATGAAGTACTTCCCTATTTAATAAAAAACTATAAGAAGACTTTCTCAACTTTGTTATTCCAGAACTAATTTCATAATTAAAATGATAAAAAAAGAACATTCATCATCCTAGACAACAAAACAGTAGACTTATGACTAGCCAGTAATCAGTTATATCCAGAGACAATAATGTTATCGAATTTAAGCAGTTCAATCCTCTCTCAGCTTGTCTATGAATTATGCAAAGCTTTATATTGAGACTTCGGATATCGATACCTATTGAATATAATAAGTATTGTTTGAACTTTGGTATCGAGTTGATTATTTTATTGAGACTTTTGTATTAGGAATTGGTTGGCAATAATTGGGTTAGTTTTGTGTTGAATAATCAATACATTTGACCGTTTTTCACTTCTGAGTGCATTCGCATGCTTTAACAAATTATAATTTCTCTTTTAAAGAACAGATTATTAATATTTTAGTCCTCTCAAATCATTCAGGGATGATCTAAATTTACGAAGTGTTAGTACCCATGTTTTTGCACGTCTAAGCTTGCTATTGAGTATCTTAAAAATATGATATGACTAAACAAATTCCTATCATCTGTCCTTTTCCTAGTTAAATTCCTAATTAATTTAATTTTAGTTTGTGAGTAAAGGACTCGGTGGCAGTATCATAATTATTTAGGGTGAAAACAGCATAAAACGGAATGATTGATTTAATGCAGACCATAATTAGAGGTGGTTAATATAGCGCCTAGCGCCATTCAATAGCACGCTATTTCCTCGTAGCGCATAGCGCACGCTAGGTAGGTGGACATTACGACGCTATCACGCTATGACTCTATGAATGAAATTGATTGAATGTCATCGCGTTTGAGCGCTGTGGACTACTAACGCCTATGTTCAATCAATTTCATTCATAGCGTTATAGCGTGATAGCGTCGTAACGTCCACCTACCTAGCGTGCGCTATGCGCTACGAGGAAATAGCGTGCTATTGAATAGAGCTATGCGCTATATTAACCATCTCTAATCCGAATACAACTGCTGATTTCCTTTTTCCAACTGATTCTATTCTTAACTCCTGTACTTGATCGCACGGTACGACCGGTAGTCTTTTCGGGTTTGGAGAAATAAAAGACTGTTTCGCGCTCCCGAATAAATGTAATTTATCACTCCAGAGTCCACAATATACACTATACAGATTATCGTGCAGACAATATCATTCTAAAAAGAAAAAATTAACATAAAAAAGTACTTATACTTTCCGAGGTAATGAAACCATAGCGCGATCTATTTCGACGCCAACGCCATCTAGGGAAGTAAAACTCAAACTTTATGTCATCGACTTGTTGGATCGCGCTACGGCTCCGTTCAACACCGTAAACAACTCCATTGAACCAACTCTTGGCACCTGTTGCCTTACAATTTTCTTAGCAAACACTGGCTTTGTAAATAATGCATGACACACTTTGAACTGTATGTACTTTCTAAGTTTATCTTAGACATTTTTGTCATCTGTGAACTTATTCACATTATATAATAAGTCATGCGTATTTTATGTGTAAGATTGTCGTGGTCGCCTAGTGGTTAAAACACGAGCCTGTCAAGTATGAGTGTGCGGGTTCGATTCCAGGTCAGGCAAGTACCAATGTAACTTTTCTAAGTTATGTGTACTTGTGGTGTACTTTCTAAGTTTATCTTGGATACCAATGGCTGATTTATAAGGTGAAGGAAAACATCTTGAAGAAACCTGGACTTGTAAATCTGAAATCGCCAACCCTCATTGAGCAAGCGTGGTGATTACGCTCAATACTTCTCTGTATGAGAGGATACCTGTGCCCAGCAGTGGGACGATAAAAAAGGTAAAAAAAGGTTGATGATTATGTAATAATAAAGCAACAGAATTTGTTACTCCTTTTTTATTTAGACGCGCCTATCTCTAGAACTACAATAGGATTTTAATAATTTTTCTTTGCATTAATGTGCCAAATTTTTAAGAAAGGCTAAACATTAAAATCCTATGCAGCAGAGTAAAAAGAAAAAAATATGAAAGAACGCTAAAAAATAAGGAAGTAAGAGGGCGGGCAGGCGATGTGACGTGAAGAAGACTTTGTTCTACAATGGGCTGGTATTGTTATTAAAAGATATTTTGTTGATAATGGTCCTGATTCCCTTGTTTATAAACTAACCAAAATATGAGTTCACTGCATCTTTGTCTTTATTTTTCAGTAAGAAAAGTACAAAAGATAATATGTTAGTTTAGACCTGTCAAATCAGTCCGCGTCTGATGTATATTGATGTATTTTTGGTCGCCATGTTTATGATCGCGTCTAAACTGTCTATGGAATATCTTAATTTGACAGGATTCAACTGGCGCTGAACTTAAAATTTGTTTAGCTTGTGAACAAGAGAATTAACGCCAATACCACTAAAGCAAACCATTGTCATTTTAGTTGAAATTAAATTTTGGCTTCAAATAAGCCCACAGAATGTGTGTAGCGTCAATTTGTGGTGTGTCAAAAACGATTTTGTAACACATTTCATATAATATGTAATTTCGTTAAAAGCCGTGTGCTGTCTGTTTGCAGCTTAAATTTTAATTGTATATTAAAGCGTTTAAAAATTTAACAGATATGTTTTTCTCTGTTCCAGGTACGGAAAAATATGGATTCTTAATATTTTGAGGTAATTAATATTTTTTTTATTGAACCCATCACTTTATATAACGTTACTTTTTCTTTATGCGAAACCTGAATATAGTTTGTTCACAATAAGCAACTGAATCGATTCCAATATTTTTTAGACCATATTATATTTTTGCCCAAATATATTTAAAAAACGTTGCAGTGTGGTTACCGAGCGCACATTACAGTTCACAGCGGATCATAGTGTACTAGGGCCCCCAAAGCGCCGCGTTGCTGCAGGCGCGAGCGGCGCGTTGACCATATTTTGGTTGGGACAACCAGATAACATAACAAGCTCTTAACTTTGCGATTTTTCATGACATCTTTTTGAAATTTTGTACATAAATTCTTTACATAAAAATGCTGGACACGCGTTTTGGGTCTCGCATATGGAAAAAATGATGTTGTGTAAATAATGATATCCCCATTGCTCTCCAAACGGTGAAGAAAGATACATGAAGAAGACAGCATGCCCTAGCATCAAAAATCTGAAGACATGTGGCATCTACTAACTCGCACTAGGCCGAGTGGTAGTTTATAGCAAGCTCAACAAAGTACATAGAAAAAATATTATACTACTTTAAAGATAAAGTCACACTGGTCATCCTAACTTGACTAGCTTTTACGATACAGCTAACAACAGTCTCTTAATTTTTTAAGTAGTAATGTAAACGAAAGTTTAAATTTACTTAAACTTAAGTTAATAAACCCTAGTTCAGTAGATTCAAAGAAGGTCTGTGTCCCAAACGAAACATCCCTTCATTAGGTAAGCTTGAACTAACATGTCTATCCTAATGATTACAACTTCAAGATTAAGGGTTAATAGCTAATGATTTGGAAATTAATTGTATTAGGAAGTTACATTAAAAGGGTCAATTTCCACGTCACACTCAGAATAAGGTGTCAAACACACAAATATTTAGGGTGACGTATACACTTGTCGCGGTTAGAGGCTGTAGATAAGAAGGGTGCCAGAACTATCGACGCGCAATCTTTAATCATGAATTAACTTCATACGATTCTAGAGGAGAGGTAGAAATGTTTCGTCGATAAACGTTTTCTCGGTGGTAGGCCATAACACCGATCGCCGGCAGAAGTTACCACCCACCAGACAAAGCCTTGCCGCCAAGCGATTTGTCGTGTTCCGGCATGATGTCTGGTGAAGCCGGACGGAGGACAGGTCTGAGCAGTTGTGTTGCGATGTGTGCCGGGTACGATGCGCCAAATGTTGTTGTATTGGGAGTTTGGTCGTGGAGGGTCTTCAGATCAATCTCCCTTTGGCGCAGCATCGTTGGTCGTGTTGTTGGGTTTAACATTGCATCACCTCGCTCAACTGCAGTGTTCCTTCCTATTCTCTCAATCTGAGTGAATAGGTTCTTAATAAACTAGCGCGCTTTACCATCAACGATCGCATCACTGCTTACCATCAGGCGGGATTGCGGTCAAGCGCTAGTTTATAATTAGAAAAAAAAAGAAAAGATAAGCAAGACAAAAAATCTGCTAATTCATAGAACAGTGCCATACCAACGTAGTCAAAATAAGAATGTATTAAAAGTTTGAGCTGAATGGATGAATCATTTAAGTCTTTTTTTTTTTGTAATGCGCTTATCAACGAATTTCCTTACCAACAAATTAAAACATCTAAAAGCTGTCATAAAAATTGAAGTTCGTATAGGCAGTCACATAGGGATTGACCATTATAGGGGCTATAATGGAAATGTCCCTATGTGAACGAACCGAATATCATTCTCAAAGCGATTTGCTAGCTGAAAAGACTGAAAATAACACACTTTTTTGAAGTTATCCAACTGAACTTTATCTGAAATGAAATTTTAGACTCTTTTGATACTCTCCAACGGAAAATCATTCCAGATCTTGCTAACATTTACGGACTTATGGCGTCTACAGATGCATGTTATGTAAATGAAATGTGTCGTGCACTTCAATGTGAATGGATCAGAGCAAGCGCTACATGTATTGCTCCCAGCATCGCATGTAACACTCGCGCCGCCGCCATTCAATTCCCGACTACGAGGTGCATAACAAATTATAATAAAATATTGCAAAATTTAAAATAAATAAATCATTACAAATTGTAATAAATTATTTCTCGTCCACAAAGAAATTATAAAAAATAGGCGTATCTACATCATTTTCTGGAATTAACACACATTACGACTCATTCCAATTAGCATACATATGTCAAAACATTCACAAAATTTTTGCGTTCATGTATGTATACATCGTTCAATTATTAAATTACTTATACAGATTGTGGGAGAAAATTACATAATTACGATGGTTCTCGGTGGTAGGCCATAACATCGGCCGCCGGCACAAGTTACCACCCACCAGACAAGCGATTTGTCGTGTTCCGGCATGATGTCTGGTGAAGCCGTACGGAGGACGGGTCTGAGCAGTTGTGTAGCGATGTGTGCCGGGTACGATGCGCCAAATGTTGTTGTGTTGGGAGTTTGGTCGTGGAGGGTCTTCAGATCAATCTCCCTTTGGCGCAGCATCGTTGGTCGTGTTGTTGGGTTTAACATTGCATCACCTCGCTCAACTGCCGTCTTCCTTCCTATTCGCTCAGTTTTTCTGAGGCTCTTAATAAATTAGCGCGCTTTACCATCATTGATTGCATCACTGTTTACCATCAGGGGGATTGCAGTCGAGCGCTAGATACTTACGTATAAGGGCCTGCGCAGATAGCGGAGTTTTCTCCGCGGCGGATAGAAAAAGTACGCTCCGCGAATAAAAAGTCCAACGCGGATTTACCGCGAGCTCAACGCATACGATGTGCGATCATTTGTTGCTCAGAAATGTAGAAAAGTGAAAGCATACAACGCGGCCATCATGTGCGTTGCTTCGCCGAGTCACACGAGTTTTATTTTTTTATTCGGACACTCCCCCGTACTTTTGTCCGGTCCGCTCTCTGCATGTCCTCGGTTATTCGAGGGACTTTTTGTACGCAGTACTTTTAATTCCTCGTTTGCGTTACTCGATACAGTTGTAAGCGATCTATTATACCGGACAAAAAAGTCCGCGGATAAAAATCCCTCGTCTGCGCAGGCTCTTAGGGTCTAGCCTAATAGGTAGGTATTTCGTTTCTTTGTTGTTTTAACTGTGCAGCGGAAGTTTGACAGGAATTTACGTAGCTTTAATTATTTTATTCATAGAAAATTACATAATTTGATTCAGTTGTACATTTATAATTTAGATACATATTCTATACACGCATTTAGGTATTATATTTCAATATGCATAAAAACCTTTTCATAAGTCCTTCACCCTTCCGTTATCAAACCAAACCAAACCAAATAAATACAAGATTTGGGTATGGAAAGGAACATGTTCCCAATATAAAATCAATACGTTTCGGCTTTTGTTAGAAAAAAAAGGAAAATATTTTCTCGAAATTTATTTTATCAAACGGTCAGTATTTTCATTGCTTATTCTCTGTTCAATAGACGCGGTATTCGAAACAAAAAAGTGGTATAATAAACATTATGAATATTCATAATCTTTTATTCAGATTCAGAGCGGATTCAATGAATATAGACTGAATTAAAAACTTTGATCTAGTATAGGTAGCTAAATAAATATCAATGTTGGTAATTATTTTTTGCTTATTCGCAGTCAGCTCGTTTGAAATTTATGGTAACAAAGAGTGATGTTCTGATTTTATTGTTCTGAATTATGGTTTTTAAACTCGAGCCTTTGTACTATGTTTTGTACCTACTATTTTAAAATAAAGTAACGCGATAGACATAGCCCGAAGAATTGCAACACTTAAATGGTAGTGGGCCGGGCACATTGCCCATAGGACGGATGCAGGATGGAGTCAATGGGTTCTCGATTGGCGACCACGCACCGGAAGACGTAACGTGGGTAGGCCCCCAACAAGGTGGACCGACGATCTGGTGAAGGTCACGGGAAACCGCTGGATCCAGGAAGCACTGGACCGGTTGTCGTGGAGAGCCTTGTTGGAGGCCTATGTCCAGCAGTGGACGTCTTTCGGCTGAAATGATGATGATGAACTGTACAAAAATCCCGTAGAAATAGAATATTCAGTTTTTGCTAAATTGGAAACTTCCCGACATTTTTTAATTCTATGTAACCTCATTCGAACTATTTCTAAAAACATGGCCAAATCAGACGGCTTGTCGATCGGCTATCAAGTGGTGTGCTTTCCAATAAAGGTAAAGATAAAACTAAATTTATTTGCTCAAACACATGATTAAATTTTTGTTAATATGTATAATTGATTATATTCGCTTCTACCAGAGGGTTGTTTTAGTATGGAGCATAAAGGGCAAGAAACTCCACACATATACTTATACAAAATAATAATTCAGTGAAATTCCTTAATGAAAGGACAAGCAAAGAATCAACAGAGTTACATCAAAGACTTCAATAATACAAATTGTAATTGAACAGTATACAGTTCAAAATCAGCTTCATGTTGTCCAAATTACATGCTTAAATCCTAAAAGAAGTATTCAAGATTGTACGGGAGAGCTAAGGATATACGCTGATGAGAAGGAAGATTTAAATAATTGTCGCTTGTTGACGTAAGTAGGGTTAATTCTCCTCTGGCGAAGGTATTTGTTAAGGCACTAATGATACTTTTATTTCTGGGAATTGAAAAGGGAAAACAGTTTTAGTTCTGGGAAAGCACTAAGCAATGGTGAAAGGCACTCGTTTTGAGACTCATCTTTTGTAATTTTTAATTTCGAATAGTGCTCATTTTTAACGTAGTTTAAATAAATGACTCTTGATTTTGATTTTTTTTTTTTTTTGTAGGATCGGAAATCTTCAAAATATGACTTCTCCCGCTCTGGGCGCGAAAAAGGGCGTGTCCGACTTTTACTGACTAAAACCCACCCGTGTTTCTTCTCTTGCCTTTGCGACGGCCAGGGCCACGGTTTCTTGTTTAACCAACCCGCAACCCTGACCCAGAAGGCATCGTTCTTCATTTACCCCGTCACGATGTGCTGACATCTCTTTAAGGCACGCGTGAAACACGACGCGCCGTCGACTCGGGCCTGGTCCTTACCGGACGGCGAGTTGCCCACTGCTCACCGCCCGTAGGCCTGCGGCTACGGTGGCTGGGAGTTAGGTGTCGTCTCCCGACCAGAGCGTCTCCTGCGGCGACTAGTGGCGTGAGGGCACTGGGATTCCCGTTGCCTCACGTGCTCCGCCTCCTCCTTTGCCAGCATCACTGCTTCGCAGAAGGAGGTGACAGCCTGCCATGCACTCTCGCTCCGGACCATGGCCTGAACCAGGGATGGACGCGAGAGATCGCCGCTGATCGCCGCTGATCGCCGCTGATCGCCGCTACGAGGACACGGTGGTGCCCTACCCAAGCCGGGCAGACCTCCACCGTATGCTCAACCGTGTCCTCAGGGCGATCCACACAATGGTGGAACCCTGGCGTTTCCTCCTGCCTTATACGGAACAGGAACCTCCCGAAACAACTCTGTTAGGTGTGAACCTGCGTCAGACGGAAGGTGAGGGCGCCGTGGCGCCTCTCTAGCCACTCCTCAGAGAGGGGACATACCGCCGCTTTTATGGCGTGCCCAGCACTAGGTTGCGACAATCGCACTCTCCATGTCAATGCGATCCCGCCGGAGCGCTGTCCGCCGTACCGTGATTTCTCGCGGCAGCGGAGTTATGCCCCGGCGTTTTGCCTTCTCTCGCCACTCCCTCATGTGGGCGAGGACTTTGGACTCCAGATGCCATGGCGGCAATCCGGCAAGGAGGCTTACCGCCTCAGCGGAGACCGTGCGGTTACCCCGGATCGGCGGAACGACCATGACCCTCCGGGAATCGGTCAGGCATCGGGCTGGTCGCTTCCTTAACGACCACGCCCACACCCGTGCCTCTTAAAGGGCCATGGACCACACGGCCCCCGCGTAGAGCCTCTAGCAGGAGGCGTTTGGTCCCCCTAGATTGGGGAGGAGCCGTCTCAGGGCAGCCTCGGCCCGTTCCAGTCTATGGGTAGGGGTAGTCCAGGAGTAGGACACTAAAAAGGTTGATAATGATGATGAGACAAAGTCTTCCTGCCAAGCGATTCGTCGTATTCCAACATGATGGCTGGTGAAGCCATATAGTGAAGCCGTGCGGAGGACGGGTCTGAGGAGTGGTGTTGCGATGAGTGCCAGATACGCTGCGCCAAATGTTGTTGTGTCGGGAGTTTGGTCGAGGAGGGTCTCTTGATAAATCTTCCTCTGGTGCAGCACCATTGGTGGTGTTGTTGGATTTAAAAATGCATCACCTCTCTCAACTACCGTCTTCCTTCCTATTCACTCAGTTTTTTTTGAGTGAATAGGCTCTTAATAAACTAGCGCGCTTTACCATCTAAGATTGTACCACTGCTTACCATCAGGCGGAATTGCGGTCAAGCACTAGTTAATAATTAATAAAAAAACATTCACTGGCGTTTAACGGGCTTCTCCAACGTCTGCGCAGATTTTCATTCGCGATTTTCTACTGGAGAGTGTTACATCCGCTGAACGCAATATTACCTTCGCACATATCCCTACTGCGTTTTGATATGTATAATCAAATGGATTCTGATGAGAAAATCTCTCGTCGGAATCCATTTTATCCCTCGCCGGAATCACTTTTAGCTTTAATAAAATCGACGAAAATTACTAACAGAAAATGAAAATCTCATTGTCAATTTTGAGAAAATCCTTTATGATCCAATGGACTTTATGAAAATGAATCGGTGTGGTTGTACGGTCAGCAACAAAAGTTGTAATAATTGCGGTTCATCTATTTTCTCACATAAAAAACAAGTTAATAGAAACATGCAAATGTCACAAACCATCACACAGTGCCGTCATTGTAGTTATTGTGAAATAACCGAAAATTTACTGTAACCAAATAGGATTTTCAGCAACTTTATTTGGCACAAGTTATAAGTCGCATTTATCTAATTCCACTATCAAACCGGGGTCATTAAGTGTCGTCAGCTCCCTAATTCCAAGTGCTGTAAGAGCAGCCGTAAAAGTTACAAAAGTTGGCGTAATTTCCTTTAGATTAATTGTCAAAAGAATTTGACTTTTGTGTGATTACGCCTATTACCATTACATTACTGGCCCTCAGAGAAAAGAAACTGGTCCTTTGGAAATGTTATAAATTGGAATATTACGACGTTGTACTACAAGTAAAGCAACAATATTGAATGGTTTGTTGGTTTTGATAATTGCAGCCTCATCATCATCATCAACCTTTTTATCGTCCCACTGCTGGGCATAGGTCTTCTCTCATACAGAGAAGGATTGAGCGTAATCACCACGCTTGCTCAATGCGGGTTGGCGATTTCAGACCTAAAGTCCAGGTTTCCTCAAGATGGTTTCCTTTACCGTGTAATCAGTCATTGGTGTCCAAGATATACTTAGAAAATACATATAACGTTCTGGGACTAATTTTAACAAATGTTTTTTTTTATTGTTTTATTATTTTGTGGGTATTCTGTGTACCCATTAAGTGAACCCAGGAAAGACGGTGGCATAGTGGTTACGTGCTACTGTACACAGTGAGTCCTAGGGGAGACCCTTTTACAGTCTCCCCAGGGATGTGGCGTACAAGCGCAGAGACGGTTCCAGAACGGGTATTTTTATAGGAATCGGGACATAGAGATGTATGTGCAGATGTTGATCACCAGAGTGGTTTTAGTAAGGTAAGGTCGGATACCTTCTGAATGAAGGTTTCCCTTCAAAAACTATAAATGAAATATGTATAGTCTCAGCTGCTATGGTTGAGATTTGGTCTGGAGTATAAATAATAATATTTTTTATATTGCGACCAGACCTGACAAAATCAAAAGTCATTTATAAGGCTGAGATTCAGCACTTTTCCAATTTCAAAAGTACAAAAGACAGACCCCCAAACAATACACCCGCCATTCGCCACTAGTCAGCGCTTTTGCAACAAATTCTCTAGCAGGCTCAGCTGTCTATAATTGTATGATATTCTCAATTTATAACTTTTACACTTTTCAGCAGAGAACAATTGAAAACATTATTTCGTCCTCGTCATCGTGTAGGCACTCGATGTAGTGACTTTTCACGCGCCCCCTTATATTACATCCAGTAGGCGTAGATAACTCGAATAATGATAACGATATCCGTTATCATTTCACTTGGAACATCGTTATCAAATGATTTAATTAATTTAATATTGGATAAGCAAGCTTAGTTATCTTGCTTTGAAGTGCTTCATTAGAACGTTTTGTTGGCAAAATATTTGTACGTGGAAAGTGTGGGTACTGGCTTTAGTATTTTATTATTGTTTTCTATTTATTTAGGCTCTGAAGTATGTTATCTATTATAATACACGTACCTATCTAAAAGTCACACAAATACTTTTTATTAAGGTTTTGTTTGTCTAGACATAACAATTAAATAGTGGGATTTTAGTTTTCAAAAGGTCAAATTGATTTTATGGTAACATGGAATTCTTAATAAATCCAGAGTTTTTTTATTAGTCCAATGTATTTAAAGAAGCCGTTATCCTTGAATGATATATGTATTACAAAACATGGATTTTATTTAAATCAGGTTTAAGCCATCCAATTGGTTATAATACACTTAACCATTATAGAAATGCAGTTCTATATACAAAAAATTACAGGTTAGTTCGGTACAAGGTTGTCACTTTTATATTAAGAACATTAACCTCAATAAAGTTCGAAATACAAATAGTGATTCAAAGGTTATGTCTGGAACTAAAGTTGGATTTCGTTTTGGAATAAAAGGGATACAGTCTAAGGTCCGTGTTTCAGAACGTCACTCCAAAATCAAGCATTACTTAAATCTCGTTTGTAGCCTTTTGATTAGTTGAAACTAGTCTCAAGTAACGTTCTGTAAAAAGGTCCTAAGTCACCTGTAACCGCTATATTAACCACTGTTAACGCTATCCTGAACTTAAACACAGATCTAGATATGTTTGCGAATGAATGGAAGATGATGCTGTCGGAATGTTTGAATTTTTTTAAGAAGAAGGCCTAACAGTGTTAAAAAAATTAAATATACATATATTATGTTTGTGGAGGCATGAGGAACAGGGAGTAAAGTTCACTCGTCCTCCATTGAAAAGGAGGATCGGAGGATCCTCCGACCAGACGGGTGTTATGTCTGGCGGGCACTTGCCCAACGGTTGATGTTGAAAAGTTGTGTGTATGCTAATTGCAGGATAAGCTCTGATTGCGAGATTTAGAATTCGTGTGACGTCAGTATGACGCGTTTTTCGCATGTGGCGGTTGCAGATACCGCTACAATGTTTAATGGTTTGCCTAGTCTAATGCCGTTTGTTAAGTTGCCGTTTAACTAGTGACCTTATTGGTGATGGCACCTGTACAAAGTACCCGGAACTGGTGAGTATATGGTCTCTTAGCGATAAGACCGCCCATTGTGTCACTGTGTTTTGTAAAATCTTTATATTTATGTTATATGATCTGTATGGTGTACATAATAAAAAGTATTCTATTCTACACTATGAAAGTTGTTGTATACAAAAACATAGTGGCCGGCCGCTACGTCCCGCAATTTTTAAATCTGTAATATCTTTGAAAATGTCCATTTAAATCATGTGCCGAAAAGATCTATATTAAATGAACAATGTATTTCACGTATGTAATTCGATAAGGATGGATGTTTTGTTGGTTAAAATCGCTTAGAAAAGTAGTCAATGTTTGTCGTAAAAATTAAATGGCAAAAAATGTTATTGTTTGGTATCCATAACAGATAGACACACGGACTTTTCTGTATGCCTTTTCAATGTGTACAATATTTAGTATATTATTTGGATAAATCTTGTAGGGTTCAGCCTGCGTTTCACTGCAAACACTGAAAAAATTTACGACTTTTCAAGACAGATGAGCGAATGAGCGAAGACAAATGTGCGAACATATTTACGACATCGCATTAGAAACCTCAAAAATAATAGCATTTCTCCACAATATAATGGATGTTTTTATACATATAAAACTTCCTCTTTAATCACTCTATCTGTTAAAAAAAACCGGCCAAATGCGTGTACCATTGATTTATGAAATTAAAGGATTTAAAGTAATAAGCGGTTTACGATTTACGAGGTATTAAAAAAACTACTTACTAGATCTCGTTCAAAATAATTTTCATTGGTAGTTTTTATAGTAATTTTATTTATTTATTTATTTTATTAAAGTATAAACCAGCGCTTGACCGCAATCCTGCCTGATGGTAAGCAGTGACGCAATCGTTGATGGTAAAGCGCACTAGTTTATTAAGAGCCTATTCACTCTAGCCTTGAAGACACTCAAATTGTAGTCCGACGGAAACACCGCCGCCGGCAGATTGTTCCAGTCCCTCGATGTACGCGGTATAAAGGAGGAGGCGAAACGCTTCGTCCGGATCGTAGAGGTGTTAACAACATAAGGGTGGAAACTCGCCGTACGACGGGTCGTCCGATGGTGGAACGGAGATGGGGGAATTAAATCGTGCAATTCCCTCGCACACTCCCCAGAATGTATCCTATAGAACACCGAAAGGCTGGCTACTCTACGCCTGTGCTCTAGGCTTTGGAGACCAACTCGAGTTAAATCAGGGTCACCAATCAGCCTCTTCGTACGCCTCTCCACTGAATCCAAAGTGGCCAGGTGACACTTAGCAGCACCAGCCCAAATGTGGCTGCAGTACTCCACACACGAACGGACCTGTGCTTTGTACAACATTAGAAGATGCCCTGGTGTGAAGTACTGCCGGACCTTTGCGATTACACCAAGTTTTCTGGCAGCCACCTTGGCCTTGGACTCAATGAACCGCCCAAAGTTTAGGTTCGAGGAAATCTCAATACCCAAAAGCTGAAGGCGGTCGGTACACTCCAAGGATACATTCCGAAAAGTAGGAGCCAAGGTGAACGGGCTCCTTTTGGCGGTGAAAAGACACGCCTGCGTTTTGGCGGCATTGAATGCTACAAGATTGGCATTGCCCCATTCGGAGACTGCCTGAAGTGCAACACTCGTTCGCTCTACCATGGCCTCTCTTTCGGACCGGATTGATTCCCTACTAGCCCGAGCATCCGGCAGGTATCTCTCCACAACTGTGCTGTCATCTGCATACCCATAGATACCGGGCATCAGCAGATCGTTAATATGCAGCAGAAACAGAGTTGCAGAGAGAACAGACCCCTGAGGAACACCGGCATTAGTCGACATGGGCTCAGATGAGCATCCGTCGACAACAACTCGGAGGGACCGTTCAGTCAGGAAGTCTTTTACCCAGCCAGTCAGGCTAGGGGAAATACCGTACGCTGGAAGCTTACTCAAAAGGCCAGCGTGCCATACCCGGTCGAAGGCCTTCGAGACATCAAGGGAGACAGCAATTGCTTCCCCATTCCTCTCGAGTGCCTCGCCCCACAAGTGAGTGGCATACACTAGTAGGTCCCCAGTTGACCGATTGCGGCGAAACCCGTACTGTCGGTCACTGAGGAGATCGTTACCTTCCAGGTATGCCAAAAGGCGCGAGTTCAATACACGCTCCATAATTTTGCAAAGTATGGAGGTGATCGAAATCGGCCGATAGTTGTTAGGATCGGCACGACTACCCTTTTTGGGCACGGGCTGCACGTTGGCAAGCTTCCAGGACTTGGGCACTATACCAGTCCCAAATGAGAGGCGATACAAGCGTGTCAATACAGGAGACAACTCGGGCGCACATGCTTTAAGAACAATCGCTGGTATACCATCCGGACCACTAGCCTTATTCACGTCCAGACGACACAGTGCTCTCAGAACCTCCTTGTTCCGAATGCGAACCTCAGGCATTGAAGTACCGCAGTGGGGTAAAATAGGTGGAGTAGCACTGCCAGTATCAAGACGCGAATTATGGGCAAAGAGAGATGCAAAGAGACCTGCTTTCTCTCTCGCCGTATGAGCCAGTGTTCCATCAGACCTAACCAGCGGAGGCAGTGAGGGCCGACAGAAGTTCGCCTCGACCGATTTGGCAAGGGACCAAAAAGATCTGCTACCGGAAGGCTGCGCAGATAACTTGTTGCCAATATGGGTAATACGGTCAAAGCGAGCCTTCTTTAGCGCCTTTTTGTAGGACTTGGCAGCACGGTTAAAGGCTCTCTTCTTTGAGCTTAGATCCGGAGCTCCGCGGTCACGAGCGTCAACCCAGGTGAGAAATGCCGTGTGCTTACGCTGTTCAGCTTGGGCACAATCGGCATTGAACCATGGGCGAGCCGAGCCACCGACGGACACGTCATTATAGGGAATAAAATATTCCATAGCTTGACGCACCACATCGGTTATAGCATCCGCACAGCTCGACGGATTACTAGAAGAGAAGCAGACCTGCTGCCAAGGATAAGACGCAAAGAAATGGCGCATCTCATCCCAGTCTGCTGACCTGTATCGCCACATTCGCCGTTCACCACGAGAGTCGTGATCTGGTGGAGAGAAGGTCGACACAGACTTCACCAGACAGTGGTCTGAAGTTCCCAACGGTGAGGAAACTGTTACAACACACCTGTCCGGATCAGTGGTCAGCAGAAGGTCCAGACAATTGGCAGTATGACCAACTACATCAGGCACCCTAGTCGCTTGCTTTACCAGCTGGGAAAGGCCCATTGAAAGCGCGAAGTTTCGCGCTTCTCTCCCAGCGTGGTCGGCCTTCTGGTCCCCCAGATCGACGAAGTGTGCGTCAGGGTGCCGCTGCAGTGCATTGTCAGCAGCCTCACTGAGGTGGTCAAATAAACGAGTTGTCTCCTGATCACCGCTGTGCGATCGGTAGACACAAGTGTAAACAATTTTGTCCACACCAGTGTCAACCAACAGCCATAGGGACGAGAAATGAGGGTCTTCGAGGTGACGGAGGCGCCGGCAACAAATGTCATTGCGGACATACACACAGACCCCAGCACGCTGCAGGAAATGGTGCTCCAATGCGTATCCCGGGTAGCTGAGGTATGCCGCATCAGACGGACATCTGATGTACATCATATGTTATTTTTAGATTTTTTATTTTCTTATTTTAGAAGTTAGAGGGGAAGGACCAACTTTTTTCCATTTTAGAAGCGTCTTTCACGCAAACTATTCGGTTTAGAAAAATAATATTTTAGAAACCTCGATATCATTTTTGAAGACTTATCACACACCATACGTATATGTTTGATGAAAAAAAAAATGGACATAAGGAAAGAGAAAGCGACTTCGTTTTATATTATGTATAGTGATGAGTGACAAAAGCATAGTAACCTCTTTGAGTTTTTCGAGGATTGAAAGAACAAAGCTGTCGTTTTAGTGAACAAAACGCGTATATCTATCTATTCAAACTATATTGATACACATAAAGCAAACACTTCTAAGGTAAAAAAGTATGTTCAAACAACATTGGAATGTTACAAACTGATGTTTTTTTGAAGTTAAGAAAATATCAACTTTATTGCATTTAGTGTTACTAGTACCATCTCTTGAAAAAGTTATAAAATATTTGAAGTTGTAATGTAAACTCAATTTTAATATCTAGGACTTAAAGCAATTTTTCCATAAACTTTATTTGTTTACATTTTTTGAAAATAAGTCGAGATTGTACTTAGTATTCACAAAACATTTTTTGCATCAAAGTTAAAATCTAATATCACGCAAGAAAAATCATACACAAAATGATCTTAAAGAGCATCAGATGTAAAAAAAACGTTGGATTTACAATGTAAACGACTTGAGAAAACAATACAATCGTCTTTATCTCTATCGACGATACAGACAGCATAAAAAAGTACAAACCAATTTGACGGCTAAAAGAAAACAAACAAGTTACGAAAAAGCTCTTATAAAAGAGTTTTCAGTAAAAAATTCTTACACGAGTTGAGTCGCTTTTAAAATCGTTTCTAAGAAATCTGATTTGAACGTAAATTTTGTTTCTACCTTCTATGCCACCCTATTAAAGTGGTAGTTTTTTTTTTTTAATAATTATAATCCCGCCCCCCGCAATCCCGCAATCCCGCCTGATGGTAAGCAGTGATGTGATCGTTGGTGGTAAAGCGCGCTAGTTTATTAAGAGCCTATTCACTCAGAAAAACTGAGCGAATAGGAAGGAAGACGGCAGTTGAGCGAGGTGATGCAATGTTAAACCCAACAACACGATCAACGATGCTGCGCCAAAGGGAGATTGATCTGAAGACCCTCCACGACCGAACTACCAACACAACAACATTAGGCGCATCGTACCCGGCACACATCGCAACACAACTGCTCAGACCTGTGCTCCGTACGGCTTCACCAGACATCATGCCGGAACACGACAAATCGCTTGGCGGCAAGGCTTTGTCTGGTGGGTGGTAACTTCTGCCGGCGGCCGATGTTATGGCCTACCACCGAGAAAAACACCGTTCTTTATAAATACAAGCCACAGCTGCCCATTGCTTACAGTCGTCGTTATACTTACCCCATTTTACTTCCGTCCACTCCCTCAGCGTGAGCTTAGCTCTAGTCTTATTACAAAGAATGAGAAACTCGTATAAATTATAACTCGTACAGAAAGATCATAAAATTTAAACTAAACACATTAAAGATACTATAAATGCGGCAGAACTGATAGTTCCCTGTATGATGTCACAGGGATAACATTATGAAATAAAAAAACGTAATCCATTTTTAATCTGCGCAAAAAGTAATCTTATTGCTAGCCTATCTTCCGCCTATCCTATCCTATATCTTCTGTCGATCCAGGGATAAAATATTACCTACAAATAATTTCAAAAGCAAAACAACGTTTACGGTGTCAGCTAGTTATAGTATATTATCATAGCTATAAATCGATTTCAATTTCAAACTACAATGAAGTACACAATGCACCCTCCGTGGCCTAGCGTAGCGAACGCGGCCGCTGCACAAGGAGGAATATGAATTTTTGCACTAGTTTGGTCGTGCCTGGGAAATCACGTTAAGCCATTGGTCCCGGTTGCCATACGAACATCTAATGGCAGTGGTTACCGGTTGTCTGAGCCCTCAAAAGTCCAACAATTGGTCTAACTGCCATACTTCGATATCACCTTCGGGTTGTGGAGGTCAGACGGTAGTCGATTCACGGTAATATCGAAGTTTAGCCAAAATCATCAGTTAGACCGGTAAAGCGGACCCCAGACTCCAAGGCTGAAAAAGGAGATGCGACTGGAAAACTGGATAAATGAAGAAAACAAAATATTTTGTTTGACATCCAACCTAAGTTCCCGGGTTGTGCTTACCAAACGCTGTATTTACTAATTAAACGCCTTCGTCAACACTTTTTCATGACAATAAAAAGAGATAAGGAGCTCGTTATTTGTTAAGCGGGGCCGCTACCAAACCGTTGGTTTCGTATTATGAAGTTAGAAAAAGCCCGAGTGCGGAATATTTTATTACGCTGTCTGAACAAAGCCTGTTTAATTCTGGCATACGGCGACCAGTGTTTCCGTCTGCATATGAGAATAGAGGCTGTTTCTATTTTTATTCTGCTATAATATTTAAAAGTGTTTAATATTAATTATAAGTGTCGAACAGGCTTAATGCTTTATTTTATTATTTCGTTTATTTTTTTTTTTTGTATAGAATATGTTAAGAAAACCTTGTCCGATCCGTGAAGGTATTGTTAGGTTAGTAGTAACTGATTCTACGAATGCCTATAAAACCGCAGAAAAAATCTAAACTTAATAAAAAATGTTTTAAGTTTAGTTTCTTTCGCAAAAAGACGTAAGTGCGGTAGGCAATAAATGCGCGGGCGAAGGGGGCCAGGTCGTCGCATCACTCTTAGTAATACCATCGAAAATGGTGTTGTCACTTTTTAAAAAATCACGAAATTTTGGGGAAGTTGCAATTAATTCGCGAAAAAACAAAATTATTTCAAACTTCATTGGTATTGTTACTTTGATGATTATGTTAAATTTTCCTATTTTATTTGGTCATGTGTTTACCTAACCTTTGTTATCCTTATGGTTCGGACTGGGTTTTCTTTACATATTGTATACATATTCATTTTAATTTTTAAATATTTATATAAAAAAATATAATAGTGTTCCACAAATGGCGTGAGCAGGGTTCAAGCCACCGGTGGTTAGGGCTCCAGAGACAGGAATCTCCTCACGATGCAGGCCGTATCGAGGAGTACTGTCTTTTTTATCAGGCCCTTGATTCAACTGCCTAACGAAAGCCTCTATAGATGTTGGTCGAACCTCTTAGCTATCAGACCATTGGCCGATACGACCGCCGAGTTCACATTCCACATGTCAACAACCTCGTGTGCCAAGTCGAGATATTTAATTAGTTTTGCTTTCACGAGATTCTCGTCATGTGGAATGGTAACATCGACAATCATTATTTTCTTATTATAAATATGATATCTGATTGATATGTTTTAGCATTATTAATAAATCTAAAAATCAATTAATTAATTACGTGTTAAGAAAAATCAAATTCAATTAAATGAAACTGAAAATAATCTGATTTATTTTCAGTTTCATAACACGTAATTAATTAATTGATTTTTAGATTTATTAATAATGCTAAAACATATCAATCAGATATCATAGTTATAATAAGAAAATAATGATTGTCGATGTTACCATTCCACATTCAAATTCAATTAAATGAAACTGAAAATAAATCAGATTATTTTCAGTTTCATTTAATTGAATTTGATTTTTCTTAATTTGAATTTGATTTTTTTTAATTTTTATGCGTGTCCTAACTAACAGCCAATGCTGCTTGCGTCTATTGGATTCCTGCGGCCTTCACTAGATTATCGGTCCATCTTGTGGAAGGCCTTTGAACACGACTTCCAGTGCACGAACAGGTTGATGAGGACAAAACGTGATGAAGTGCAAAAGCTATGTTGCTTAAACTGTATTCTAGCGATTTTCCTTCCAATTTCTTCTAAGCGTTTATTTAAGAACAAAAGCATAACACATTCAATGGCCTCCAACAGTTAGTTATTGTCTTTCCACTTCAACTGTTATCTTATATTGTGATTAAAAATATGAGGGATTATTTTGTATTTATCATACAATATAATCCTTATATTTTTAATAAAAGGTTTAATTTCAGTCAAAAGTTTTTGGAGAAGTCAATAAAAAGTTATACTAGTTGTACAGTGTAAGCACGCACAAATTTGAAGTCATTGTGTCGGCACTTTACACGCTACGCGCGGCCTAACTTTAATACACAATTGTCAATCAAATCGCGTGCACTCATTATCATTCAATTAAATTCTATTTTTACGTACTCTTGCGTATTAATCGAACTATCAACATTAAAAGATGTAAAGACCCTACACGAACTATCAACATTAAAAGATGTAAATACCCTACACTAGTTTTAGTTTAATTCTAGTTTTCAAATGTGGAACAAACAATTTGGATCATTAGAATTTAAAATTTTGATATTGTATCTCAAAGCTGAAGTGAAAAAATGTCAACTAACTTTTGAAAATCCCTGTACCTTTTTTTTTTTTTATTAAAATATAAACCAGCGATTGACCGCAATCCCGCCTGATGGTAAGCAGTGACGCAATCGTTGACGCGATCGCAATTTTTGACCTTTACAAAAATCGAAAAGAAAGTAACATAAAAAGCGATTTCATCATCATCATTATCAACCTTTTTATCGTCCCACTGCTGGGCACAAGGCTCCTCTCATTCAGAGAAGGATTGAGCGTAATCACCACGCTTGCTCAATGCGGGTTGGCGATTTCAGACTTAAAGTCCAGGTTTCCTCAAGATGTTTTCCTTCACCTTCAGTCATTGGTGTCCAAGATATACTTAGAAAGTACATACAACTTTAGAAAAGTTACATTGGTACTTGCCTGACCTGGAATTGAAACCGCGTACTCATACTTGAGAGGCTGGTGTTTTAACCACTAGGCCACCACGAATTCAGTACCACCATAATCCCAAAATAAACAAAATGGGTGCAAATCATTCTATACGAGTTGTAAAACAAGAGAGAGGGCTTAGAAAAACAATGAAAAAACAAAAAGTTAAGGGAGCAGAATATTGATCCGTCGTCCGATTGTCTCAAGGCACAACACGTTTTCACTTTGATCAATTTCAATAGGTTTTTCTATGAATCTCTTTGGTCCTTTTTCCCAGTGCTATATTTAATAGTTATTTAAAAAAGGAATAATATCTTTACATTTGAGACATTTTTACTATTAAAACAAGGGGCCGTAGTCTGCTATTATAATAGTGACAGAATGGTCCAGCACTGAACTAATAAGGATCGATTTTGACACTCCACTCCACTCCATATTAATATATTCAAATTGAGCAGTAGTTTTTAGAAAATCATTTCTACTAACGGGTATTATAATAATGGCAATACGGAAATTTCATTCTATCACCATTCCGTTACACTAATAACAAATACTAAAAATGATAACAACTGTTAAAGTAGAAGCAAAATTTGCTAGCTATATCAAAAGTATTATAAACAATATCTTCCCAAATTCAGACACAAATTACATCGCTATTCGTGTTATACATTCTCGTGATAAATCCTTTGAGAGCGTAACTGGGACGCCAACAATGAGCTCGATACATTATCCTTTGCTTCCTTTAAGCCAAAACTTGTCTGAAGCTTGCAGACTAGCTCAAAGGATTAACAATGGCCTATTAACGAAGATACGCATAAAATACAGTGATAAGATACCTATACAATATTGAAGTTTCTGGCAGGAGAAGTGTTTGAATACTCCTTCATGTGGGTTTATTGGTCCTTAGAGTTCAAAGAATGAGGGATTTCGTGGGAAGGGTAGATTGAAGGTTACATTTGATGACGTCAGTCCGTCAATAGGTCACCATTACAAATGCCTTGGAAAACATTATAAACCTATGGTTCTAGCTGTCAAAAGAAGATTTTGAGAGTCGTTATAATCCCTACCCGATAAATGTGTTACACAGTCATTGAGTTATAGACAGTAAGTGGAATTTTTTTTTTTTTTTTTTTTTAATAATTATAAACTAACGCTTGACAGTAAGCAGTGCTGCAATGTTAAACCTGACAACACGACCAACGATGCTGCGCCAAAGGGAGATTGATCTGAAGATTCTCCACGACCAAACTCCCAACACGACAACACTAGGCGCATCGCAACACAACTGCTCAGACACGTCCTACCACCGAGAAAAAAGATTTTCTCGGTGGTAGGCCATAACATCGACCGCCGGCAGAAGTTACCACCCACCAGACAAAGCCTTGCCGCCAAGCGATTTGTCGTGTTCCGGCATGATGTCTGGTGAAGCCGTACGGAGGACGGGTCTGAGCAGTTGTGTTGCGATGTGAACCGGGTACGATGCGCCAAATGTTGTTGTGTTGGAGTTTGGTCGTGGAGGGTCTTCAGATCAATCTCCCTTTGGCGCAGCATCGTTGGTCGTGTTGTTGGGTTTAACATTGGGTCACTTTTTTTTTTTTTTTTTTTTTTTGCCGGGGTGGAAATCCTCATAGGATGCCCGCCGCCCTGGGGTGGGCGACGGGGTATGTCAGACTTTTACTGACTAAAACCACCCCGGTGTGTCTTCTATCACGAGCGCGCGTGGGGCCGCGGGAGTCTAAATTCTTCCACGGCCCCACCCTCGTGCTGGCCCGGTCTGTCCGGGCCTCCTCTCCTGCACGGGGTAGTGGGGTGTTAAACTACCCCGTGCATCACCTCAAAGGCGCGCGCCGACACTCGCGCGCGCCTCCGCCTCGGGGTCCATCAATAGGGGGGCGGGGACTTTCCCATGTCCCTCGCCCCTGGACCCATTCATGGGGGGCGGAAGAGGGCGTTATCCGCCCTTCTTCGGCGCCCGGTGCGTCTTCTGCGGCCCGGGAAGGGAGTTGATATCTCCCTCTCCCGTTCCGCAGCTTCCTTCTGCGACATCACGTCCTCGCAGAAGGACACCACCGCGTCCCACGACTCTGAGCTGCCGACCATCCTCCGCACTACTGCCGGCAGCGTCAGGTCGCCTCCTACTTCATTTGTGAGGACACGGCGCTGCTCCTCCCAAGCTACACACTCGGAGAGCGTGTGCTGCGCCGTGTCCTCCCCGCATTGGACGCAGTGGTGGCATCGAGCGTCCGGCTCCCTGCCTAAGCGACGCAGGTACTTGCCGAAGCAACCGTGCCCCGACAGTACCTGCGCCACCCTGAACGACAGGGAGCCGTGCCTCCTCCCGAGCCAGTCGTCGAGTACTGGCCGGATCGCCTCGACGGTAGCAAGGCCGGCGGTAGGGCGCATAAACCTCTGCCGCCAGTCCGCCACCAGGACCTGGCGGAGCTCCTCTCGGCGCAGCTCTATCTGCCGCTGCACCGGACTGGAGCCCCGTGTCCGCTCTTCCTCGCGCCATCGGTACAATGACGCGAGTACTTTCGCCTCTAGGTCCCAGGGCGGGGATCCGGCCAGGACGCAAGCCGCCTCGTAGGATATCGTGCGATACCCGCGGACGACCCTGACGGCCATCGCCCTCTGCGGCTTGCGCAGAATGGCGAGTGTTCCGGCCGCCAGATCCATCGCCCACACAGGGGCCCCATATAGGGCCATGGACCGCACGATTCCTACGTATAACCGCCTACAGGCGGCGCTCGGGCCCCCCATGTTGGGAAGCAGCGTTGATAGCGCGCCTGCTGCACCCATCAGCTTGGGCGCCAGCCGCCGGAAGTGGGGCCCGAATTCCCACCGGCTGTCGAACACCAATCCCAGGTACTTCATGGTGAACTCGACAGCTATCCGGGCCCCACTGACCACGATATGTGATCCCGGCGCCGGAAACATTGGGTCACCTCGCTCAACTGCCGTCTTCCTTCCTATTCGCTCAGTTTTTCTGAGTGAATAGGCTCTTAATAAACTAGGGCGCTTTACCATCAACGATCGCATCACTGCTTAACATCTGGCGGGATTGCGGTCAAGCGCTAGTTTAAAATTATTAAAAAAAAAACTGGCATATTCCAGGGCCAACAACTTTGAAGATATGTGACATCTTCCAAGCCATATTAGGACTGCGTGGTAGATTATGGCCCACTCCATATTACAGAGAAGAGGCTTATCTTGGGAGACGAGCCTATTCTCACTCCTGAGACTCCTGGGGGAGTGCGAACATTATAGGCTAATTATGTACTGGTGTTTTGCAACTGTTTTGACTGAAAGCTAATCTAATTTAATTTAATTTAATTTTAATAATTATAAACTAGCGCTTGATCGCAATTCCGCCTGATGGTAAGCAGTGATGCGATCGTTGATTGTAAAGCGCGCTAGTTTATTAAGAACCTATTCACTCAGATTGAGCGAATAGGAAGGAAGACGGCAGTTGAGCGAGGTGATGCAATGTTAAACCCAACAACACGACCAACGATGCTGCGCCAAAGGGAGATTGATCTGAAGACCCTCCACGACCAAACTCCCAACACAACAACATTTGGGGCATCGTACCCGGCACACATCGCAACACAACTGCTCGACCCGTCCTCCGTACGGCTTCACCAGACATCATGCCGGAACACGACAAATCGCTTGGCGGCAAGGCTTTGTCTGGTGGGTGGTAACTTCTGCCGGCGGCGGATGTTATGGCCTACCACCGAGAATCTCGACATTTAGTACAAAAATGTTAGGCAGGTGAAATAAAAGAATAAATTTCAGGTCTAAACTCTTTCAACGTTGTAACACCTAGAACAATACGAAGTGAAAAGTTCTATGATACAACAATAATTTCAGCTTACATTTGAAAAACATCTTGGTTCAATACTGATTCAATATGGACAGCCCAAAATATATCTTCCCCCATAGCAATAAAAGCAATTATTTGGGCATAAAATAAGAAATTATGCGTTGAACATAAATCTTTGATTAAGATTTACATCCAATTCCGGCCGACGCCCTTCTTGGCAGAAGCATAACTTATGTTTATAAGAAACTAGCTGCACCACGCGGTTTCACCTGCATTTTTTATATACCCTGCTCCTATTGGTCGCCTAACGCCTTCCTGGATTAATGGACTATCCAACGCAAAAATAATTTTTCAAATCAGACCAGTAGTTCCTGAGATTAGCGCGTTTAAACAAACATACAAACTCTTCAACTTTATATATTAGTATAGATCATTATCATCATCATCTCAGCATTAATCCCGGTTGCATCCGAAGCTTTTTCAGCTTTGGAGTCTGGGGTCCGCTTTACCAGTCTAACTGCTGGTTTTGGCCACACTTCGATATTTTCCGTAAAGCGACTGCCGCTAGACCAATAAATATAATATGTAGATATAATTTATTGTCTATACAAGTTTCTAAAACAGTACAGTAACCATTAATTTTGGCATCAATATGGTCTTGTTCCATCACTTTGATTTAGGATTTATTTATCTCTTCCTCTGTTTTCCTGTGCCTCATAATAGATAGCAGTTATTCTATATTTTAATACGTCCGGGTAATATTTTGTATACTCTGTTTCCGCACGAGCTCCATGCATGATATTCTGAAGATTGCCAAAATAATCAAAAGGGTTAAACAGAATAGTCAATCTGCTAACTTTGACCTGATTGGATGCATAACAAAATGATTTCGTCTAAAGTATTTGACGTGACTACGTCTTATAATTCGATGAAGCCAGCTACACGCACGAAAGGCCATGATTCATGCGGCGTTACCCCGTTCTATTTAACGCTTGAGTGCAAGCGAGAGCGCGGTACGAGTGACAAAGAGACCTCCTCTCCTACTTGAGTGAGCTGTGCGTCTGCGCAGATAGCTGCTATACAATACTACATTTACATGTTTTCGTCAAGTATAAAATGCAGTGAAAAGTGAATCTGGTGTCAATTGCGACGATAATTGTGGCGATAAAGGCTTGAAAAATGCAACCATTCCATCCGTATTATCTTATGAAGTTGTCACATTTAACTATCGTCAGTGTACCGAATTTACAGACAACCGATTTTTTATAAGTGAAATTGTTTTGTCTACAAACAAGATGCTCATTACAAAAAAATAGCCGAAAGCCTTGTATCCAAAACCTAAAAGTTAAAAGTTTGAGAATATTATCTATTATATGCTGTCAGGGTTAGTTACAATTTAAATAGTTAATATTGTAGTTGTGTAGTGGTGGTCATTTAGTGGTTTATAATATGGCTCGACCTTGTAAGCATTAGGTCGTATACCTAATCTAAACATACGACCTAATGCTTCTAGGGCCGAGATGGTCGCTTTAACCAGCGAGCATGACGCAAGAACTGAAGATAAAATTAAACTGTCTATGCTTAGATAACAAAAATAGTAGCAGTTGATTTAAACCTCAATACCAGACCCAGATTAGATCAGACGTCAGACTTTAAAACGAAAGCCTTGTGATTATATCCTCGACCATTGAATATACCACAAATTACATCTGCCATAATGTAGTACTTAATGTCTTCGACCAGTGTGTGTTGCCAGTGATGACTTGTGGAATTGAGACGTGGTCGCTAACAATCGGCCTTATAAGAAGGCTCAAAGTCACTCAAAGGGCAGTGGAGAGGGCTATGCTTGGGGTTTAACTGCGCGATCGGATCAGGAATGAGGAGATCCGCAGAAGAACGGGAGTAACCGACATAGCCTTCGGGCCAGCCCACTGCCACTTTAGTGTTGCAATTCAATTGCAACACTAAAGTGGCAGTGGGCTGGACACATTGCCCGTAGGACCGATGCCCGATGCGGCCGACGGGTTCTCGAGTAGCGACCACGCACCGGAAGACGTAGCGTGGGTAGGCCCCGACAAGGTAAACCGACGACCTGGCGAAGGTCGCGGGAAACCGCTGGATGCGGGAGGTGCAGGACCGGTCGTCGTGGAGAACCTTGGGGGAGGCCTATGTCCAGCAGTGGAACTCTTTCGGCTGAAATGATGACGATGATGATGAATGTACTGAACCCTACAACGTGTCTAAATAATTAGGCACGGAAGACGGCAGGATAAGCAATTGTCGAAAATTCCCATTGAACTTTGAGCCTTATGCTTTAGTTATAAAGTTGAAAAGCTAATAATTTAATTTGGAAGATTCTAGTAGCTTGAATGTTCTGTCGTTTGTATAAGAGCGATTTAACCCTTCTCTAGCCCATGTCATCTTCGTAAAACGCGGAGATTTGAATTTCGGATCTAATGTCGAAAGGAGACATCCTTTCATTAGCTAAATTATTCTGTGAAAAGCTCATCAAAGCTTCAAATTCAGACATAACAAATTACAGGGCGTCCAATATAAACAAGAACCTGTGAACATACTACATAGGTGCAATATTTTCGTGGATTTGTAATAACTTGGGACCTTAGTTATTATCCCCTATCCGACCCGACATCTCTGCGACGTGTGAGGCTTTAATCTGGGTTTCTAAATGGATGAACGTAACTGTATATTTATTATATAGTTGGTTAAACTGCGTTACCAGTTAAAGTGGACACCTACTGACCCAGAAAAGAATATGAAACAAATAACTAATATTTACGGTAGGTATTGTTAGAGTGTTGGTTGTGTGTGACAGCCTCCGTGGCGTAGCGGTAGCGAACACGGCCGCTGCGCAAGGAGGCGCGGGTTCGATCCCCGCGCAGTGCGAATATTTGTATGCATGAATATGAATATTTGCACTGGTCTGGTCGTGCCTCGGAAAGCACGTTAAGCCAGTGGTCCCGATTGCCATACGAACATCTAATGGCAGTCGTTACGGGTTGTTGGAGCCCTCAAAAGTCCTACAATTGGTCTAACTGCAATACTTCGATATCGCCTTCGGGTTGTGAAGTTCAGACGGCAGTCGCTACATGGAAAGTATCGAAGTTTAGCCAAAATGATCAGTTAGACTGGTAAAGTGGACCCTAGACTCCAAAGCTGAAAAGCTTCGGATACGACTGGGATTAACGCTGAGATGAAGAAGATTGTTAGACCGTTGGTTCTCAAGTTAGTAATTATGTTTTGTAATACATGACATAGTCAGACATTTGAGGGAACCGCTACACAGCTCAATCGATCAGGTTAAGGCCGCGTTTCCAGTGACACCGAGCTGGGCGAAGAGGAGCTAGCGGTGCACGAATTGACCAATCACTATGCTTGAAATCTCCGCTCAGCCTCAATGGAAAAGCACGAGCGGGGTGAAACGGAGTTGAGCAAATATTCATAGTTTGTAAAAAAAACACAGCGATGCGTTGCGGTGCGGAGGACAACGAGCATTGGGGTGCAGAGCGGAGGATAGCGGGGTGGTGCGGAGCGAGGCGGTGCGTGACTTGCGCGCAGTGACTTATTTATCATCGTTACGTCATTAGGTGCATTACGCATACGTATTAAAACGAATAAAAATAAAATACTGACCTCTTTTCATCGCTCTTCATCACTCCTCTCCGCCCAGCTCCACTTCAGTGAAAACACTAACCACTTTTCATCAGTCTTCACCACTCTTCTCCGTCCAACTCCGCTTCAGTGAAAATACTGACCACTTTTCGACGCTCTTCATCACTCCTCTCCGCCCAGCTCCGCTTCAATGAAAACACTGACCACTTTTCATCACTCTTCACCGCTTCTTTCCGCCCAGCTCCGCTTGAGTGGAAGTACTGACCACTTTTCATCACTGTTCACCATTCTTCTCCGCCCAGCTCCGCTTCAGTGAAAATACTGACCACTTTTCATCGCTCTTCACCGCTCCTCTCCGCCCAGCCCCGCTTCAGTGAAAACACAGACCACTTTTCATCGCTCTTCACCACTCCTCTCCGCTCAGCTCCGCTTTAGTAGAAATACTGACCACTTTTCATCACTATTCACCACTCCTCTCCGCCCAGCTCCGCTTCAGTGAAAACACTGACCACTTTTCATCGCTCTTCACCGCTCCTCTCCGCCCAGCTCCGCTTCAGTGAAAAAACTGACCACTTTTCATCCCTCTTCACCGCTCTACTCCGCCCAGCTCCACTTCAGTGAAAACACTGACCACTTTTCATCGCTCTTCACCGCTCTTCTCCGGCCAGCTCCGCCACAGTGAAAACACCGACCACTTTTCATCGCTCTTCACCGGTCCTCTCCGCCCAGCTCCGTTTCGGTGGAAACGCCGCCGTTTGTAGATCTTTGACAGTCGTTACTGGTATTCAGGAGCCCAAAGTTTGACAACCAGTCCGAACAAAAGGTATCGTATTACTTACCAGTAACTGCTAAATGTAAAGCTCTGATAAGTAGTGACTCCAATTCAAAGTATCTAGGTTCTATCTATTCAGGTGAATCCGGTTAGACTGGAAGGTGAACAAAAAAATCGGGACAAGGCTAGGTAGAGAAGAAGGGTTAGACATTTCACATGAAAAAATTCAAAATATGTTCTAGAGTATAATATTTATTTTATTTATTTAACATAAAACTTAACATATTATTAATATAACAAAATCAACTACACCTAATGTACACGAAGTGTCGGCGTCGTGTTTCGCTGACTGGTGTCACGTAGCTGGCCACATAACCGGCGGTACCGAACACCTTTCGGCCAGAACTCTTCTTTGAGGAACTTCTCGAGATGATGTGTCGGAACGCGCACCACGAACGACTTAGAACCAATAACATGCTTTAAATGTTGCTACTGTTTATTGATTAGTTTCTACTACTGAAATGCATATAATTTCATAACATATTCGTAAATTAATAAGTTCCTTTAGCTAGATTTCGATTGTTTAGTTAACACAAACTACTCGTAACAGTAACGAAACGGTCAGTAGCTTATGGAGCCGAGGATTAATCCTTCATTCCAACGTTATGGCCTACCCAACCGTAATCCGGGCTAACTCCGCATTATTCATTTAAAGCATGCCCTTAATTCTTTACTCACTTTCTATTTTTGCGTGTAAAACAAAGAAAATTTATAACGTAGGGAGATATATACTGAATTTATCGGAAGGTGTTCTGTACTAGCTTAAAATGTAACTTTTGAATGAAAATTTTAGGGAAAGTTTTTATCTTGTGATGGTAAATTTAATTTTTTTTTTAATAATTATAAACTAGTACCTGACCGCAAGCCCGCCTGATGGTAAGCAGTAATGCAATCGTTGATGGTAAAGCGCGTCACATAAAAACTGATTGAATAGGAAGGAAGACGGCAGTTGAGTGAGGTGATGCAATGTTAAACTTAACAACACGACCAACCATGCTGCGCCAGAGGGAGATTGGTCTGGAGACCCTCCATGACCAAACTCCCGACACAACAACATTTGGTGTATCGTACCCGGCACACGTCACAACACAACTGCTCAGACCCGTCCTCCGTACGGCTTCAGCAGACATCATGCCAGAACGCGACGAATCGCTTGGCGGCAAGATATTGTCTGGTGGGCGGTAATTTCTGCCGGCAGCCGATATTATGGCCACCTACTACTCTACTACTACCACCTACCACTTTTCATTTTGTCTCCAAAAAGTCGTATTCAATCGGAATAGCTGCTGTCTTTGTTGAAATAAATACAGTTTTGTTTCCATTTATTTCAATGTTTACAATAATTCCAAATCTCAGCGGCGTGTCTTACCGGTATTTCTTTATTTTTTCCGTCCAATTTATTAATGAGAAATATTCAATCGGAATTGCTGTTGTTTTTATTGAAATAAATACAACTTTATTTCCATTTATTTCAATGTTTACAATAATTCCAAATCTCAGCGGCGTGTCTTACCGGTATTTCTTTTTTTTTTTCCGTTCTATTTATTAATGAGAAAATTATGTGACTGTATCTTTGAGGGTCATCATGTAAAATGGAAGTTGTGTATATATTGCGTTAAATGAATTAGGTCCAGACGGTTCTTAATTCTACGTTCTTCTATCCTTTTGATTCCTGTTAATAGCATCCAGCGAATAGTAACAAAAACAACATCCAAAAATAAATTAATTAAAAATAAAACGAGGCTAAATTATGACCAGTCCTAACTAACGACGTCCGTTCACGAACATGACGCATGCACCATTCATGTCAACCATTCCTAAGAGAGCTAAATAATCCAACACACGCGTCACACAACCATAACATACTACCAGCCGCCAAGGCAGATTCATTCATAAAACATGAAATGCCAAGAAGCTTTTAAAATTTCCTTGCGCTACCTAAAATAAGACCTTCTTCGCCACAAACACGGTGTAGGTAACTTATAAGTAATCTCTTGTTCGTTACAAAATGCCAATATTTATGTTACGACCGTTTTCCGTGCCTCCCTGTGAGAGCGTTTTGGTGTAGTCTCGTTAAGTGGGCGGGCTCTTCCACGCTTCATATCTTTTACCTAAAGCTCGCTTGTATAACCAAAGAATTTTTTATTTTAGCTGAAATTAATATTCTCTACTTGTGCACTTCTAATGCATATTATATTATGTAGTACATAGAGGGTGTATCTGACATCGACGCACAAACGAGTCCCCCAGTGGTGGAATTTTCATCGGTTTTTTCAAGATTAAAAAAAAATATATACGTAGTTTTTTTTTCACTTTAAACCGTTCATAATTGCTATACTTTTATAACCCAATACGATTTTAAAGTAAAAATTAATTAATTTCGCTAATTACCCAAAATAGCGCAATGAAAACAAAACTGGAAAAACTATCATATCAGTTGATTTAATTATTTAATAGAGTTCACATCAGGGATCAACGTCATACCTACAAACCCGCACGGCAGCACGCTTGCAACGTTCAAAGGCCGAGCCGACACTTTTTTTTAAACATTGTTATTTCTGTAACCGTTCATTAACGACATAAATGACTATCATAATTTTATGAGTGGCATGTAGTTTAGCCTTTTCGCGAAGTTTGCGTTACGATGTCAGATACACCCTGTATATTTGTCTTTTTGATTTACAATATATAAATATGTAAGCTTTCACGCACTTTATGTTTGGAGGCTTTTATTTAGGTAATAAGTTTTTACTTACATGTTGTACTATTTTTAATGAGTTTTTTTTTTTTGTTATTGGTATATTGGCGTGGCTAGCTGGCATATTATTACATAACATAATAAGCCTGTTCCTACTCCTAGGACACAGGCCTCCCCTAGGTGAGAGAGAGAGAGAGTGGGCTGTAATCTACCACATGGGCCCAGTGTGGGTTGATAAATGTCACATGTCTTCGAAGTGTTGTGCTCTAGGTCATGCCGGTTTCCTCACGATGTTTTCCTTCACCGTTTTGAGATCAGTGGTGATGAAATAATGTATACAAAGTAAAGCGCCTGATGGGGTCCAAATGTACGACGTACAACTTGTAAGTCGTGGCTGATACCACTAGACCACTTCTGCTATGGTAAATGTTGCAAAAGGTAATTAATTTAATTTAATCTTCAGCGTTTAATCGTGGTGGCCTAGTGGTTAAAACACCGGCCTCTCAAGTATGAGTGCGCGGGTCAGGCAAGTACCAATGTAACTTTTCTAAACTTATATGTACTTTCTAAGTACGAGTATATCTTGGACACCAATGACTGAAGGTGAAGGAAAACATCTTGAGGAAACCTGGACTTTAAGTCTGAAACCGCCAACCCGCATTGAGCAAGCGTGGTGATTACGCTCAATCCTTCTCTGTATGAGAGGAGACCTGTGCCCAGCAGTGGGACGATAAAAAGTACTAGATTCTCTCACCATGATTATATTGACTGATCGCCAACCAGAAGGAAAACTAAGAATGTAATGGTTTTATTTTTAGATCTATTCAATTCTAGTCGTCTTATGAAGACATCCTACTTTATCTATCCAATCATCACTAAACGTTAACAAAAAAGAAAAAAAATTTGGACAATTAAAAATATTCAATTTTATTAATATTTAAGCTTTTTTTTTTAATAATTATAAACTAGCGCTTGACCGCAATCCTGCCTGATGGTAAGCAGTGATGCGATCGTTGATGGTAAAGCGCGCTAGTTTATTAAGAGCCTATCCACTCAGAAAAACTGAGCGAATAGGAAGGAAGACGGCAGTTGAGCGAGGAGATGCAATGTTAAACCCAATAACACGACCAACGATGCTGCGCCAAAGGGAGATTGATCTGAAGACCTTCCACGAACAAACTCCCAACACAACAACATTAGGCGCATCATACCCAGCACACATCGTAACACAACTGCTAAGACCCGTCCTATGTACGGCTTCACCAGACATCATGCCAGAACACGACAAATCGCTTGGCGGCAAGGCTTTGTTTGGTACCTGGCTGCTCGTGGAATGAAATACTCTGACTGCGCATATAGTTTGTCTTAAAGTATTTTTAAAAATATTTTTTTAGTATTATTTTGTAGTGATTATTTTGTATGTATGTATATCGTGGATCGTTGATATTATTTCAATAAAAGTTACTCATTTGACTTCTGTAGTAGTGGGGCACACGCTGTGACGTTATTTTGTGATGGCGGAACGTGACAGTGTCGTTTTGGAAAGTGGGGGTTGTCGAACGGTCACTTCGCTTTGAGGTGCGGACTAGTGCACTTCTCGGCGGCGAAACTGTCAGTTTGTTGAAATTTAAATTATGATTGGCAAGATTGAAGGGTACATTTACACTTCGTGATTCAAAACTCCACCTACAAAATAGACTCTTACACACCACCACACCAAGATGCTGAGGACCCTATCGCTCCACCATCCCTGACGTCTTCATGTATATAAAATTAAAAATCACTTTTATAACCCTTTTCTATTCCACGGTTTCCCTAAATAAGCATACTTCTACGTATCATTAAATAGATCTCTTATACTACAACACAAACGAAACCTAATTAGTACCTACAAACTAATGCCCGTTTTAATTATTCATGAAAAGGCACAAAGCGTGAGTTATACAGCTATATAATGTGTACAGCTGATACGGGTTGGACGCGGAGTAGTGTGGTGGACTCGCCGGGAGTGTGTTGGACACGAAAACGATAAATCATAAAGAATGCTCTTTGAGTGGACCCCTTTTTGAAAGGACAACTTACAGGCCTTCCACCTAAATTTGGATGTGGACTTTTGATGTCCGAGATTGCAAAGAAACTGGGTTAAAATTGTTAGGCGTGGGTTTATTCTGTGGTTGAGGTTTTGTTTATAAGTAATGATGTGTTCTGTTCCTTAGGGCTACGTATTTTTAGGCAGATGAATGAGAAGACAATATATTATATGTTTTATGCAAAGAAATCCCTGTCCGACCCATAAGGATAATCATGACCAAATATAATATAAAATTTTACGTAATCATCATAGTAACAATACTAATAAATTTTGAAATAATCTTTTTTCCCCCGAATTAATTCCACTTCCCCGAAATTTGGTAATTTAAAAAAAAGTGACAACACCTTTTTGACGGTATTATTATAAGCGATGCGACCACGTGCCGCATGCCCTGCCCCGTCACCCGCACATGGTTGCCTACCGCACATGTATTATATTGCCTCTTTTTGCGAAATAATATTTATTTTTTTGGGAGGTTTTTTTTTTAAGTTCAGTTCGGCTTTGTGTTCAATACCTAACAATACCTTCACGGATCGTACAGGGTTTTCTTCACATAATGTTTAAAAAATAAAATCTCTATTGACGTAGAGATAGTTATCTCAGGGAAAGCTCATGACTATAATTTCTTATGTACTTAGAAGATCAGAAGCTCATTTAAAATAATAAAATAATTATAATTTAATTACAGCAGTCTCTTTATTTATAAGATTCTTGTAACATCGGCAAACCAGCAAAGTATCCATAAAATGAACTACATTTAAGGTCAATGAATCTTCTTTGTTCTATTTAATAAAAAAAAAAAGTTAAGTAATAATCTAGAAACAAAAAGATACACTGAACTTAAATTTACCTTAGTTTGTGAATAAAAGAATCAGCCCCATTGTATCGTAAAATTTACTTTATTTTGTGAATAAGAGAATCAGCCCCATCGTATCGTAAAATTTACTTTAGTTTGTGAATAAGAGAATCAGCCCCATCGTATCGTAAAATTTACTTTAGTTTGTGAATAAGAGAATCAGCCCCATCGTATCGTAAAATTTACTTTAGTTTGTGAATATCAGCCCCATCGTATCGTAAAATTTACTTTAGTTTGTGAATAAGAGAATCAGCCCCATCGTATCGTAAAACTTACTTTAGTTTGCGAATATCAGCCCCATCGTATCGTAAAATTAACTTTAGTGTTTGAATAAGAGAATCAGCCCCATCGTATCGTAAAATTTACTTTAGTTTGTGAATAAGAGAATCAGCCCCATCGTATCGTAAAATTTACTTTAGTTTGTGAATATCAGCCCCATCGTATCGTAAAATTTACTTTAGTTTGTGAATAAGAGAATCAGCCCCATCGTATCGTAAAACTTACTTTAGTTTGCGAATATCAGCCCCATCGTATCGTAAAATTTACTTTAGTTTGTGAATAAGAGAATCAGCCCCATCGTATCGTAAAATTTGGCCAATATAACTATATGTATTACCTTATTAAGCTTCCTCTTAATCTATTTTTCAAGGGAATAGACTTAGTTTTTCCTATAATTATAAACTAGTGCTTGATCGCAATCCCGCCTGATGGCAAGCAGCGATGCAATCAGTGACGGTAAAGCGCGCTAGTTTACTAAGAATCTATTCAATCTAGTCTTGAAAATGTAGTCAGACAGAAACACCGTCGCTGGCATTTTTTTCCGGTCCCTCGATATACGCTATATATTATACTATTGTATTGGGTTCACCTGTGAAAATAGTTGTACATTGTTAAATAAATAATAAAAGTAAAAGACGAGACGCAACGCTTCGACCGGACTAGACTTAGTGATCTCGTAGACTGAACTTCTCCTTCTTCTTCAGCCTTTAGATGTCCACTGCTGCACAAAGGCTTCCCCCAGGTTTTCCACGCTGACCGGTCTAGTGCTGCTCGCATCCATCGGCGACCTTCACCAGGTCATCGGTCCACCTTGTTGGGGGCCTCCCTACGCTGCGTCTTCAAGTACGTGGCCTCCACTCCAGAACCTTACTGCCCCATCGGCCATCGGTTCTACGAGCATTGCCCAGCCCACTGCCACTTAAGTTAAGCGACTCGAAGAGCTATATCGGTGACTTTGGTTCTTCTGCGGATCTCCTCATTTCTGATTCGATCACGCAGAGAAATTCCGAGCATATCTTTTTCCATTGCCCTTTGTGTGACTATTAACCTACGGAGCTAATCTTCCTTTTACATAATCTATGACATTTCACTGGTCCTCTGAGAAAGGCTTAAGGATTCCGCCACTTAGGAACATTTATTATTTAGAACATGAAGTGACATGGGAAGTTTTAGAAGGAAAATCTATTAGGAGTAATGATTAGATTTTTTATGGAGAGTGTAGTGGTGGCTTAGTGGTATCGGCCGCGACTTTCAAGTCGTAGGTCGTACGTTCGAACCCCATCAAGAGCGCTTTACTTTGTTTAAATTATTTCATCATCAGTGCTCTCAAAACGGTGACAAAAACTTCGTGAGGAAATCGGCGTGGCCTAGAGACAAAACTTTGAATACATGTGATTTCTACCGTACTACCCGTACTGGAACCACGTGCTAGATTATCGCCCACTCCCTCTCACCCAGAGGAGGTCCAGGAGTGGGGACATTTGGGCTGATTATATACATATATGTATATTTGTTATGTATAGTAAATGGTACAAAAAATTGTCCCTTACTCAAAGAACTATCTTACCTTTTATCCTTTGTCATTTCGATGATTCCCTTTTAATCAACCCTTCAATTCTAGATCAACGATTTTAATAACTCATATATCGACATTTCAAGACCTTCCAAGCTTGTACTGAACCTATACACACTTGAGAGGAACGGAGATATATCATTGAAAAGTCTCCTAAGCCCCTGCATTAATGTGGGGTGATTTAAAAAAATATGAGTGATGAACTACATTCCGCTGGGAATGAAAATGTGTAATTGTTTATGTTGCATAGCCTTGAAAATCCCAGCAATATTATAATCGTGAAAGTTTATATGGATGTAGGTATATTTATTTAACGATAGCGTAAAATCTACTGAACGGATTTAATTGAAATTTGGTACACAGATAGTTTGAAACCATATTTAATTTATTTATTTTTTTATTAATAATTATAAACTAGCGCTTGACCGCAATCCCGCCTGATGGTAAGCAGTGATGCGATCGTTGATGGTAAAGCGCGCTAGTTTATTAAGAGCCTATTCAGTCAGAAAAACTGAGCGAATAGGAAGGAAGACGGCAGTTGAGCGAGGTGATGCAATGTTAAACCCAACAACACGACCAACGATGCTGCGCCAAAGGGAGATTGATCGGAAGACCCTCCACGACCAAACTCCCAACACAACAACATTTGGCGCATCGTACCTGGCACACATAGCAACACAACTGCTCAGACCCGTCCTCCTTACGGCTTCACCAGACATCATGCCGGAACACGACAAATCGCTTGGCGGCAAAGCTTTGTCTGGTGGGTGGTAACTTCTGCCGGCGGCCGATGTTATGATGTTAGTTTTTATCTAGATACTTCACGGAATCTTATGCTACTGCTTATCTTATGTTGGAAACTTCTACGGGTAAAACTGAAGTAGTTAGAAAAATACAAGAAATATATACCTAAATAATGATTTCGGAGTCAGAAAACCGTTCTGACTACAAAGAATGTGAAGCTGTATTAATATGCAGCTTTATTTCTATGTGTGTTACTTATTGTCTATATTTTGCTCATATTTATGTGAGTGAACCAGAAGTTGTCACAGTTTTTGTTGTGTCTGGAATCCAACAATAATTATTTATAGTTAAACCAAATAATATCAGTGTGTGCTTATTATTATTGTGTCATTTATTTATATATGTACATACCTATAAACAATTAAATTGATATTTAAATACACACATCAAAAGTGTCTAGGGATCAACATATATTTTTGCAATAACTTTTCTCCTGATTGATATTAATTAAAATTTTCTTTAAGGATTCATCAAATAAAGTGTTTTCGTTTGTCACAGTAACGATAAACCAAGTCACCTTTGCATTAATAAAGAAATTTGCCATTTTCCTAATAAAGGGATATTTGACATTTGAACCACTAACACAAAAGTTCGAAAAAAAGACTGAAATAACAGTTTTCTCTAAAATTTTATTGGGTAACTTAAACAATTAATAATCCGTGTTTCTACCGCGAACACTAACAACACAAGAACATCGGTTTGGCATACTCAAAATGAGTTCATCCAAATCACGCTGTGGAATGGCCGCCCATGTTCGTTGCAACAACAAAAAAAGGTCTTCTTGCGACTGGATACCCTCCATATTCGGCAGAGCTCTTCCCTGTAGCATATCCCATGCATGCTCAATCGGGTTCAAGTCTGGCGACTGAGCAGGCCAGGGCAGGACATTGATGTTAGCTGCGGCGAGAGTCTGTCTTACAACTCTCGCGGTGTGCGGTCGTGCATTATCATGCATTAACTGAAATAAGGGATCGATTTGCACTTGTAGAGGAACGATGACGTCTGATACAATCGTCTCCGCATAAATTTGAGCGTTGAGGTTGCCTCTGATCCAAATCAACTCAGTTCTTCCGCCGATCCAAATACCCGCCCGTACCATGATGGTTCCACCACTATAAGGATGGACTTCCTGGCAGGATTTTAATCGCTGTTGGCGTCCAGGGGTTCTCCAGTGTCGTATACGTCTTGTATCCGGTCTCATACCAAAACGAGACTCATCAGAAAAGCACACGAAACGCCATTGTTCTTCTGCCCAATTTCTGTGTTCAAGAGCCCATTGATATCGAATCCTACGATTGTGCATTGCTATAGGTGGTACCCGTAGCGGTCTTCGGGAATGAAGGTTCACTTCATGCAAGCGGTTTCTGATTGTTTGGTCGCTAATTAAGTTCCCTGAAGAGTGATGAAGCCTCACGGCTTACATCATGGCGGTTATTGTTGGAGCTCTTCGAGTTAAGATTTGAATGTATCGGTCTTGTCTCCGTGTGGTGCAGCGATACCATCCTCCATGGCGCTCAGCCACGGTACCAGTGCTTCGGTAACGTGTCCAAAGTCGACTGATAACACTCTGACTTGTATTCAGAGCTAAAGCCACAGTACGTTGCCGGGAACCAGCTTCCATCATTCCCACGGCTCTGAGCATTTCTTCCCTGCTTAAATGACGTCGCCGCTCCATAATAACGTTGGTTTTAATCAGTAGTAGGGAAACAGTAGCACTAATAATGTCTTCAATGCGTTGAATGTTTTTATAGGGAAAATATTGACAGCTGATTTTCATCTTTTACTCGAATTTGATTCACAGTTCCTGATTCAAATTATGAAATGCACCAAAAAGGATCCATATAAATTTATAAAATCATAAATTTATTACAAAGCCACATCTCAATCTCAAGAAATCCACATAAAAATGCTTGATCCCTAGACACTTTTGATGTGTATATTTTCTAAAATACCATACCAAACAAGTTTGAAAAAATATTCTAATTCATTAAAATTATTTATATATATTACACCAAAAACATACATTACATAAAAATACATCTTGTGTTATTGATATTTTGTACAATGATCTATTCATCTTCTCGAATAAATGACACAAAATTTGTATAGTTAGATAGGTACCCAACTAGGTTACTTTAGGTCGATAAGTTTGTGGCCAAATATCGACCTATTTTATTAAAATATAAGGTCGAAGCTCCCTTAACGTAAACATAAAAGATATAAACAAGACAATCAACACTTCATTAACTAAGTTCGTCCATTTATTCTCAACAGTCAAACTGTTTTAAAAATAATTTCAGTCGTTGATTGAGTAACATTTTGCGTTGGTACGCGTCGTTCTCAGCAATCTTTAAAATAATGTACAGTTAGTATAAATTACTGCAATATATTTTTAATGGGACTGAGTGAAATGAAGTTTCACAGTCTTGCAACTGTGAAATTTTATTTTACCTTTTCTGACAAGAGTTGAAAAACAATGATTCAAAATTAGTTTATAGGCAAATTAACGATGTAAAGATAGCAGTCCACTCATTCACATCACTGTTCAAATCACATTGATCTTTATTTAATTGTGATAAGGAAGCAGTTTGGTTGTTGCCATCGAACATAAAATAACTGTGGAAGGACTGTATGTAATATGTAAATCATCGTCTAACCTAAGACTTTCAATCTTTGGACCAAAAGAAAAATTAAACGATTTTAAAATTAAAATTAATTGTTTGGCGCATAATATTTACACGGCTTTTTTGCTTGATTCTTATACATTTAAACAGTTTAATGTTAAATATAAAAAAGGGAAAAGCACACAAGTCACGTTGGGTAGCAACACTGATTTTTAACCTAAAAAATAGCTAGCCCTCTGGTTAGGTACGCGAAAAGTCGACCAACCATTTCGAACAATACGAGTATACTCTATTATTTAAAAAATCATTGGAATTTACGTTACACTCACTTCGCTTATTCGGCAGTCTCCATCAAATAGTTTGACGATATAAACCCGTATAAAACATTTACCTTCTATTTACTACCTGTGTCTCTCTTTGACTCCTTGAGACCGTCGCAAACGTGACATGACGCATTTGCCTCGTTTCACATGCCTTCACTCATAAAAATGTACCAGACATATCATGTCAACTGTCATTTCAATTCCTTCAACGTTTAGCGCACCTGATATGTGGTTCCTGTTACACGGGAAAATGTTTTTTGTAATGTTTCACTCAAACAAACGTCACGACAGTGAGATAAAAATAATGGAATTTTTTCGTCTTTATTACGGTGAAATTATAGTATGAACAATGGGAGTGATGGGTGTGTAATATTGATATAATGTGTAGGAATGTTTTTGATGTTGCAAGCTCTACTTTGAGTAGTCCTTGTTACCAGAGAATCATTTGGTGTTGTGATGTGCGTGAAAAGTAAATAAATAAAATAAAAATGTCTTGAGCATAAACGTATGTGAATAATTAACTTTTCTACTAAAATATTTTTTGTTTAAGGAAGAAGAAGGAGCATAAGAAATAGAGTTGCAAAAAAACCGTTTCTTTTTCTAATGTGAAAAAAACCTCGAAAAAAACCTGAAAAAAATCTGTTTTTTTTCTGGACATTATTTTTTTCAAGAGCATGAAATCTGAAACTATTATGGCATTTACCGTTATATAATTAATACTTAAGAGTACATAATAGAGTCTTAGGCTTATTCTTGAACCTGCGGTACTTTTCTGATAAAATAGTCCCAAAATTTCATAAAAAAAATATTGGCAACGTTCATTTATATACAAAAAAAATTAAAAAAAAAAATTAAAATTGAGTTGTGATTTGTGATTTATTTTTGGAAGTAGTGAATTATTAATAAATAATATGTTGATTTATTATATAAATTACAAATTTTATTTATAATTGGACTAAAACGTAGGCTAGAAAAAAAACTGAATTTAGAAAAAAAAAAGAACGACGCTAAGTTTTTTCATGTTTTTTTCAATAAAGTGAAAAAAACCAATTGTTTTTTTTTCCATTTTACATCACTAATAAGAAATCATATTAGCTTAATTCGCCTACCTTTTCTCTTTGTAGAGATAATGCCGCAACCCCTCTAGGACATATCGGTTTCCTTCACCGTTTTCAGTGAGAGCAGTGGTCATGAAATAATTTACAGAAAGTAATACACCTATTCTCGGTGGTAGGCCATAACATCGGCCGCCGGCAGAAGTTACCACCCACCAGACAAAGCCTTGCCGACAAGCGATTTGTCGTGTTCCGGCATGATGTCTGGTGAAGCCGTACGGACGACGGGTCTGAGCAGTTGTGTTGCGATGTGTGCCGGGTACGATGCGCCTAATGTTGTTGTGTTGGGAGTTTGGTCGTGGAGGGTCTTCAGATCAATCTCCCTTTGGTGCAACATCGTTGGTCGTGTCGTTGGGTTTAACATTGCATCACCTCGCTCAACTGCCGTCTTCCTTCCTATTCGCTCAGTTTTTCTGAGTGAATAGGCTCTTAATAAACTAGCGCGCTTTACCATCAACGATCGCATCACTGCTTACCATCAGGCGGGATTGCGGTCAAGCGCTAGTTTAAAATTATTAAAAAAAAAAACCTGACGGCAACTTAAAAAACTAAAAAAGGCGCTTTGTGCCATAATTTTTGTATATTAAGCACTTCACTCTTTTTTCCCATTTATACTAGTGTTGTTTATATACTATTGTCATAAATTAAATTTTAAAATTATTTTTAACTTTTTAGTTTGATATTCTTTAAAAGCATGTTTTTTTTAGTTTTTTAGGGTTGCGTATCCAAATGGCAAAAAACGGAACCCTTATAGATTCGTCATGTCTGTCTGTCCGTCTGTCCGTCCGTATGTCACAGCCCAAAATCTTAATGCGTTTCCTACTTGTGAAACGCATTAAGAAGGAAACGCATTAAGATTTTAATGCAAAAAAAAAATATACTTACAACTGAAACTCAAAAAATTTTTTTTCATCAAACACATACGTTTGGGGTATCTATGAGTAGGTCTTCAAAAATGATATGGAGGTTTCTAAAATATTTTTTTCTAAACCGAATAGTTTGCCTGACAGACGCTTCCAAAGTGGAAAAAAGTTGGTCCTACCCTCTAACTTCTAAAATAAGAAAATGAAAAATCTAAAAAACAAAACATATGACTATAAAAACTATCAACGAAAATTGTTTTGAACGAGGTCTAGTAAGTAATTTTTTTTTATACCTCGTAAATCGTAAACCGCTTATTACCGCGTAATCTTTCATACACATAAATCAATGGTAAGGAATTCTTTGTGCGTGAGGCCGACACGCACTAGGCTGGTTTTTTAAACCATATTTATTTTCAACATTTTTGTTCGATATTCTTTTTTTAAATAATATACGGATAACAAGAACGCTTAAGTGGTGCTCATTTGTTTTTACCAAACTTTTCTTGATGTCCAAGAAACAGAATAGCAAGTGCTAAAATTCGTAATGATGCCTTACCCAAGTAACTAAATCTAAATCTTAAACTAAATCTAAACTAAGAAATACTTTGCCTGCACAAATTAATGTAAGGTGAGGTTGAAAAAAAATTTGAGTTAGAGACGGACAAATAAACAAGCAAGCAAACATACAAGTGAAGCTAGTAAAAAGCATTTAAAAAATAGGCCACCGCTACTCTAAGACGTGACATTTACCTACCCGCACTGTGCCAGCGTGGTAGGTTAAGGCCCACTACACAACCTGTATTCCAGCAGTGACGTTGTAGGCTAATTCGGTGCTACAAAGCGAGAACATCTACAATTTATACCTCTAATTAATTAGGATAGCTAGGTAAGTTATATTCATCATAGCTGCCGCCAGCGACTTCGTTCGCGTGGAGTTAGTTATGCTCCGCTCCTATTGGTCGCAGCGTGATGTTATGTAGCCTAAAGCCCTGGATAAAAGGGCTATCCCATGCAGAAAGAATTTTTCAAATCGTGCCTGTAGTTCCTGAGATTATCGCGTTCAAACAAACAAACTCTTCAGCTTTATATATTAGTATAGATAAGAGGTTGCAACAACATGAACCATATTCCATTTCAACAAATAACAAACCTTTTTTTTATTATTAAATAATTATAAATTAGTACTTGACTGCAATCCCGCCTGATGGTAAGCAGTGATGCAATCGTTGATGGTAAAGCGCACTAGTTTATTAAGCCGAGTCACTTAAAAAACTTAGGAATAGGAAGGATGACGGCAGTTGAGCGAGGTGATGCCATGTTAAACCCAAGACCAAAAAGACCAACGATGCTGCACCAGCGGGAGATTGATCTGGAGACTCTCCACGACCAAACTCCAGATACAATACCATTTGGCGCATCATACCTGGCACATATCGCAACACAACTGCTCAGACCCGTCCTCCGTACGGCTTCACCAGACATCATGCCGGAACACAACGAATCCTTGTCCGAAAGACCTTGTCTGGTGGGTGGTAACTTCTGCCGGCGGCCGATGTTATATTTAAAATACCTATCATCATCATCTCAGCGCTTAGTCCAGGTGCAACCGCGGCTTCGATGTTGGAACCCAGGGTTCACTTTCCTGCTCATTCGCCTCCATTTCGCGCGATCTTTAGCATATTATAGAGGTGTGAGATTGTTGGCACGCGTGTCAACTTTTACAACGTGAAGCCAGCATTTCTTTTGTGTACCCCGCTTGTTCCGGTCTGGCTGAGTAAAAAAGCACCTATCATATTACAGCTATATATTTTCGACTAGATATAAATATGTCCGAGCTAATATATCGCCAGTCATCTTAGCAGTATTATCATAGAAAATATAGTTTTTTCACCTTAACAATTTTTAGACTGATAATTTTATCTCAACACATAAATATGTTTTATACTATGATTTAGACATAAATCATCAGAATCGTACAGGCGACAGCCCACCAAGCTACTACAATCTGTCAAATATCTTTATTAGATTTTCAACTTTATTTCTAAAACATTAAGGCTCAACGTTGATAAATTGTATTTTTTTTTTATTATTTATGTACACACAGTAAAATACCTAGGTATAACATAAAATTAAAATCTTAAAACAAAGGTGCTGCCTGCTAAAGGAGAAGTAAAACAGAAATGTAGACATTAGTGTGTAAAAACAAGAACAGAAAATCACAATGAGTCAGTTTTAGTTGAGTATTAGTTCCTGAGCCGCAAAAAACTTTTTTATTGTTTATTTAATCGATTTTAAATTCTATTTCGTAGGCATAAGGAAGTCATTAACAGCAACAAAGTCGTTAGCAAACTAAGTATTTACTGTAGCCAGCATTTGCCATTCCACCGACGTAATAAGACTCAAAATCGATCAGTCGATTCAATATATAATGTAGCACTGTCCAGTAAACTGAAAAAATGTTAAAAGACATTTTGTCAATTTGCGGGTTACCCTTTACCAAAGAGGTAAAAATATATTTCATAAAAATCAATTCAGAAGAAAGCTTTTCGACAACAAGCTAAGTGAAAAAATCAATCAGGAATTCAATTAATTAACCTTTTCGAACGCCCTTTGTTTAAAAATACAATGGGTTTTATTTCTAGACAAAAAACTGAGGAAACCGGAGGGTGAAGGGTCAGCTCCCCCAAATAATGAAACCAATCGACAATGACCTACACAAGATACTCAGAAAACCACTACACCAGAAAAGTTACGAGTTTGCTCCTGTACAGGATTGCAAGGAAATCCACGTGCCAACTGTTACCATGAATTCAGAACAAACGATTGTATAGGCTTTTTGAAGTGAAACTTCTTTACGCACGCTTGACTTGGGGAGTAAGCTGGCGAACGCGTGACGTAAGCGTTACGAAAAGTGATCGGGCAGGGCGAACGGAGCTTAAGTGGGGGATATAAGCACAGAGGCGCCCGTGGCGCGAGCTTGGTACTACAAGGTCTACAACAGTTTTTTTTTTTCAATAAAAATAGAAGATCTATGCAAAAATATTAATTTACCAATGAAACCATGAAATAAATTTAAATATTTATAGAAAATTAATATAATATGTATATGTGTATACATGTATATATTGTACACACATATATATACGTGTGGTCATAGGCACACTCGTATTTTTTTTTTTGGCGTGGACGGGAAATCATCAAATGACCTCTCCCGCTTTGGGTGGGGCGGAAGGGAATATCAGACTTTTACTGGTTAAAACCAACCCTGTTTCTTCACTTGCCTGTACACCAGGGCCACAGTTTCTCTATCAACCAACCCGCAACCCAAACCAAAAGTTTGTATTGCCTCAAGTATTGAAATGTTTCCATTAATCACCCAATAGTAGGTTAGCCGTTTTTAAAAGTTTCTCTTCATTTTCAAAATTCTTTTTCTAATATTAATCTCTTCTATCAATTATTTAGATATTTCTGCAACGCGATTCTGTAATCATCTCACCGTTGAAAATTTAGGTGAAATGAATTGTAATAAATTCCTACTAATGTTAAAGGATTGATATTAGATAAGACTGAATATGGTTTGAAGAATCATCATCATCATCATCTCAGTGTTAATCCCAGTCGCATCCGAAGCTTTATAGCTTTGAAGTCTGGGGTTCGCTTTACACATCTAACTGCTGATTTTGACTAAACTTCGATATTTTCCGTTTAACGACCGTCTGGCCGCCACAATCCGAAGACTATATCGGAGCAGTGCAATTAGACCAATTGTTAAACTTTTGAAGGCTCCAACATTCCGCAACGGCTGCAACTAGATGTTCATGCATACATGATTCATATTCATGCATACAAATATTTGCACTGCGTGGGTTCGCTACGCCACGTAGCATTTGAACAATAATTACGGTTAATTTTTGTATAATACCTTCTTTCTTCATATACAAGATTATTTTTTGTTTATACAAAACTCGAGATACAGACGTGTCCAGTATTTTTATGTAAAGAATCTATGTACAAAATTTCAAAAAGATATCATGAAAAGCCACAAAGTTATGAGTTTGTATTGTTACTTGGTTGTTCCAACAAAAATATGGTCAACGCATACCTCACCGCCCGTGAAGCGGTGCGGTGCGGTGGTTAGTAAGTACATATTATGATCTATCGTCAGCTGTGCTGTGCGCTCAGAAACTATACTGCAACAATTTCTAAATGTATCTGGGAAAAAATGTAACGCGGTGTAAAAATGATTGGAATCGATTCAGTTGATTATTCTGAACAAACTATATTCAGGTTTCGTATAAAGTAAAAATAACTTTGTGTATCCTTTGTAATATATCCATACATTACTTAAAAAATACTACAGTTGATAATTAATCTGTTCAGTATTGAAGCGGTGATTCAGAATCAAACTGGATTCTAAGCTCTCGGATTAATATCGAGAGTTAAAAATCCAGTGTACAATCCCGCCGCAATATTTTTACGTTCTTGTGAACGTAGTCATACGGCAGCCGATTCTACACATCGCTGTGCAGGTACAAACAAATACGTGAAGTATGAACAGATGTTTCAATGATATATGTGGCACATATAATATCTCTCCAAGCGAAACGTTTTAATTTAAGTAATTTATAGCCAATTTGTATCCGATTGGCGTTATTTATTAGTGTAAATTGTGTGTGTTGATTTGAGAGTTATTTATGATTATTGTTGACATTATGTTTCACATTTGAAAGGAAGAAAGAAAAACATTTATTTAATATATTTAATATTCATTGAATTGATGTATCTAGTTTTTTTTTTTAATAATTATAAACTAGCGCTTGACCGCAATCCCGCCTGATGGTAAGCAGTGATGCGATCGATGATGGTAAAGCGCGCTAGTTTATTAAGAGCCTTTTCACTCAGAAAAACTGAGCGAATAGGAAGGAAGACGGCAGTTGAGCGAGGTGATGCAATGTTAAACTCAATAACACGACCAACGATGCTGCGCCAAAGGGAGATTGATCTGAAACCCTCCACGACCAAACTCCCAACACAACAACATTAGGCGCATCCTACTCGGCACACATAGCAACACAACTGCTCAGACTCGTCCTCCGTACGGCTTCACCACACATCATGCCGGAACACGACAAATCGCTTGGCGGCAAAGCTTTGTCTGGTGGGTGGTAACTTCTGCCGGCGACCGATGTTATGGCCTACCACCGAGAGAATTTATTTACTTTTTATTTTATTAAACGTTTCCCTAAACTAGGATTTACTCCTGTATCGTGTGTGGTTAAAAACTTTTAAAAGTCCCAGACACAAACAGCCAGGCCCAGAACGACTACCTGTAGCCCAAACAAATATTTGTTCCATGCGGAAATCGAACCCGCGACACGCAGCGCGGCAGTCGATCGCTCAGCCACTCGACCAATCATGTCGTCAAATTTGCAGCTAAACTTTTAAGCGTCATTTAAAAAGAACACAAACAAAACGTGACAGCACAATCGTCATAGATTCACAATCAACGCAAAAAGATGGTTGAACTGAACAAGCGCACAACACAGCACTTGGGTGCTTCTTTCATTTAGCATGCGTGTAAGGTTGAATTTCGTTTGACGTTTGATGTACCAGATTCGGTCGTAAAAATTAATGGCTTTTTGTACACTGCTTTGTGATAAGAACTTTATACACTGCACTTAAGACTGATTTTAAATTAATAAATATTTATTTTGACTATTTTACGACTGCTTAGTACTTGTCACCATTTTTGATAAGTTTTGTTCGAGACTTTGTATTTAGTGTATAAGTGATCGTTGCTTTTCTCTTTGGTTTTACTTATTTGCTTGGTTTTAACAATTTAACTTTTTTTCTTCTTTATTATGTTAATATAATCAGCTAATAATTTTCTCTCTACTGGGACAAAGACTTTGTCTTTTTGAGAGAGAGAGTTGGCTATGATTTATCACGCGGCTCAGTAGGTAGACGTCATATGAATTTCAATGTGTAGTTTTGAGTCATGTCAGTTTCCTCACAATGTTGTCCTTTGCCGTTTTTATCTCTGTGATGATATAATTATTTTTATTTATTTATATTTATACTATATACAAACTCGTACCTAAGTCTTTCCGTCCCCACTGGACCACCATGACTTTGATTTCCTAATGGTAATTAAAACCAAAGCCTCAAAAAAAAAAACCAACATCCACCAAAACAAGAGACTACATTTTTATTTCACATTAAAAACCATTGTTGGTCGTAAAAACAATAATTAAAATGGCGTATTAAGCCGTAATTACGTCACTCTAGCCATTAAAGGAACAAGCACATACCTACCTTTATTACTGCTTACTGCTTATGATGCCTATCATTCGGGTTAATTGTTTACGGGCCTTATGGGTCGTAATACCCCATTTGTATGGGAACGACATGCCGTTTGTCATTTGTTTTCAGATAGGATTAGCTGATGGTAATCCTAGTGTTCACTCCTGATAAAATTTATTACTTATATGGTATAATAAATCTCCGGAGTCTAGTTTGCGATAGGACAATTATTGAAATAGATATGTAAGTACTTAACTCTGGAATTAATCTAAGTATTGGATTGTTGAACTGAATGCATAGAATTGCACATGAGGTTATAAGCTGCTTTAAGTTATCATCATCATCAAACTTTTCTTTTTTTATCGTCCCACTGCTGGGCACAGGCCTCCTCTGATACAGAGAAGGATAAGTTACGTTAAGAAATAAAATAAAACTAAATGAGTAATTCATTCTGTTATTGAGAAACTGGAATCACAACTCTTTCCAGTATGTTATTCCATTTCTCAATCAAAAGTGTGATGACTGATATAGATAAATAAAATGATGATACTGTATATTCTTGGAATTAAACTTAAGTTAATTCACATCCAAACACTATAAAGCCGAACCAATATTGATAGCATCACTGCTAGCAGAATAGGCAGGTATATATACCTATACCTACTTAACCATTGGTCCTACACTTTAACAATACTCAAAGGTAAGGTAGGTACTCAATCTGTGTAGCTCAAACCTCAAAGACCACTTCAACGTCGAAGTATTACACATAATTTTACTAAGTTTATGTCTACATTTTGAAGAGACCTGTGAGTGTATTTCGGCCTTTCTACTCAGAAATTTTACATGGAAAAGACCAAACTCATTTAATTTTTAAAATACAATTAACGTATAAAATTATTTGTGTAAACCTACATACAGATATCAAATAATTTTATTTAATAGAATATCAAATAGGAATCAAAGCAAAATCACACAAGTGAAACACCGTTGTCTACAAACACAAAGCGGCATAAAATGATCATATTCGTAATTCTACATAAAAGCAGAATGTGGGTTATAATTTCCCCTGTAAAATAGGTATAACCGATCCGACATTGTTTGAGCAATATTCGCTTCACATCACTTGAGTAAATACGGAACAGAGATCTACCTTTTAACGCTCATGTTCCAATCGTATTTTAATTTTCTCTTCTATCTTTTTCTATCTAAAATGATTTTACTAAATTTAAGTGTATACGTTTTACAATAAATTAAAACTGATTACAAAAGTCTGCTGTTATAATTTTGTCATGCTTAGAAAAGCATAATATAAAGAAAGAAAAGAAGAAAGAAAGAAAAAATGAAATTTTTTTTATTCCGCACAAACAAAACGCACTTTACAACTAAATACCATAAAATTATATTACAAAGAAAATACAGAAAAAAAATATCACCAAAAGTCTCGTACTCTGACATGCAAAACTGCCAAACTATATACAAAGTTGATTTGATGTCAAAGCCGGGGCCATAGACCATAGACGATGGAAGTAATAAGTACCACGTACAACGAAACCTGATTTGTTTTGCCCCTGACAGCAAACATTTGTCGGAAAAATCAGCGAGACACATAATATTTGAAACGTAATTTTTTATATGTCATTTTCAAACCATTTACGGAACGATGTTTTTAATTCGTTTAGCATTTAACGTGATATTTGTTTTAATATCAGCAACGTTCATAGAATTGGATAAACCCCTTGGCCCTGGTACGTCCATCGAGTCATCACGCACACATAACCGCCCCAAACCAGGAAGGTTTTGATGTAAGGTATCATTGATTAAGCATAGTGAATTAGGGCCTAGAGTCCTAGACTAATAGTCAATCGCAGCACTCCCGTAAGTATAGTCTCTGTAGTCTATATACTCCTGAACTCAATATGAAGCCATGACGGGGCGCTTCAGTTAATGGGTTTCTGTTTAAATGTGCTGTATCACGTCGGAACGACAATTAAGCTTGAGGCATGGCTATTGTATTGATATCTGTACATTCTCGGAAAGGTTCACAGAAATGTAGTATGATTCATTTATGAATTTCTAGTTCGCATTGTAAGGACTCTCAAAGTAATGATTGACTCCCTACTCGCATGAAGGAAATCTTGTGAATGCTCGTAAGAGATCTATAGATATTCCAATTTGTAAAGACGAGATGACAATCGTTCATTAGTTCGATGAAGTAATTAATAACTTCTTTAGAAAGTGCTATAATTAAATTATAAAATAAAACAATCATCTTGAACTTTACAATTACTTTCTATAAAAAAACAGAAGCTTTCAATATGAAGCACGTTTTTGGAACAACTCTATACTACTCGTGATACATACAGCTGAAGAGTTTGTTTGTTTGTTTGAACGTGCTAATCTCAGGAACTACTGGTCCGATTTGAAAAATTCTTTTTGCGTTGGATAGCCCATTAATCCAGGAAGGTTTTAGGCTGTTGTTATAACATCATGCTGCGAGCAATAGGAGCGGGGTATATAAAAAACGCGCGTGAAACCGCGTGGCACAGCTAGTTTAAAATATTATTATTCATTACTCGTATGTGCTATGTGATTTTACATCTTCACAGACTTGAAGGTATATATTATACAATATGTAAAGAAAACCCCGTCCGATCCGTGAAGGCATTGTTAGGTATCGATAACTGATCCTACTAATGGATACAAAGCCGGGCTAAACTTACAAAAAAAAAAACTCTTAAAAAAATAAATTGTATTTCACAAAAAGAGGTAACTTAATACATGTGCGGTAGGCAACCCATCCGCGGGCGACGGGGGGCAGGGCACGCGGCATGAGGTCACATAGCTTATAATACAGTCCAAATGGTGTTGACTTCCCGAAATTTGTTAATTTTTAAAAATTAACACATTTCGGGGAAGTTGGAGTTAATTCGCGGGAAATAAAGATTTTATCAAAATTCATTAGTATCGTTACTATGATAATTACGTAAAATTTTATATTATATTTGGTCATGTATTTTCTTAACCTTTATTATCCTTATGGGTTGGACAGGGTTTTCTCTACATATTGTATATATATATGTATATATTTTTTATATTTTCCTGTTATGTTTATTACTCGGTTTTGTTTCTATTTATATCCGAAGTTTAATTCTTGACAAATTAATTAACTTTATCATCGTGAGAGATGATGATGAGCGGCCTCGAGATCACGCAGACAGTATGTTGTACATAGTGCCCGCGGGCGGTACAGCAGACGCACCAGCGGGCTGGGAGCCCTCGAGAAAGTCGTCAGATCAATCTCCGTTTGGCGCAGCATCAGCAGCAGCGTTGGTCGTGTTGTTGGGTTTAACATTGCATCACCTCGCTCAACTGCTGTCTTCCTTTCTATTCGCTCAATTTGAGTGAATAGGTTCTTAATAAACTAGCGCGCTTTACCATCAACGATCGCATCACTGCTTACCATCAGGCGGGATTGTGGTCAAGCGCTAGTTTATAATTATTAAAAATAAAATAAAAATAAATACAACTAGCACATTTTTTATCTCCTCTTGATGTTTAGATTCCTAATAGCACGCATCATTGCGTTGTTCTAAGTATGTCACGGACTAACTTGAAACTCGTACGAAATTCACCAAATTTTTCAATCTATATGCATGTTTTAAAACATCTTGTTGCCGAAGTACGTGGCAGGCCTACAGGAGTCGTAAATTACCTACCTATACCTATTTCATTTTTTTCAGGCGTCGTTTTCTTCATGGGTGACACTTTCATTTTTTATTTAAATTAAGACGTAAAGTTACCTCCGAGGCAACTTTAACATGTAACAAAAAGAAAAACTTAATTTCCTACCAACTAAATTCTGCTTACTAAAACGGTTGTACAAACGATCATATATACTACAGGCAGCAGGATATAGATTCAATACATTGTTAAGAAGCTAAATTTAGGTCGTATAATAGTTATGTGGGCAGTAATACTTATAATACGATACCTAATGGCCTAAGATACAATTTTGTACGTTATAACTATGGATAGCAAGTATGTGCGCACGTAGAAGACCGTGTTTGGTGGTGAAGTGGCCCAATTGCGCTAAAATAATTCAACCAAAACAAAATTTGATCGCAACCAAACCATAACTTTTGTTATGTTTCGTATCGCGCTAACCTTTTGACAGTTGGTTCCATAACTGGATCGAAATAGGGATGTTTCCTAGGTAAAAAAACATAATTCTAATTCGTCCGTCATTCAGATTACCTATAGAAAAATATTGGATACGTATATTTTGTTTTATCAAATCAATAAAAATTGACAAATATAAAATCCATCAAAGATCAGGAGTGGTGGCTGGTGACGTCACTGCTCGCTAAAAAGTGTAGCGTGCAGTGACGTCACACGTAATGGCTTGCATATCGACATTCTAGCCGTCTTGTACAGCTAAGTTAGCTATTATATATGCCCTAAAAATAAATAAATAACAATATATTCAGCACTCGAAATCATACCACAGAATATACGGCAATCTTATAGCGAAATCAAACGGGTTATATTTATTTATTACGTATATTGCCACTTTCATCTTTTGATTCACAAAGTCCCGGATTCTTGTAATAAATATTTAAATGAGAAATAGTTAAATAAAGATAGTCCGGGTATCATTGCTTTCAATTTGGGTTATTCCCAACAGTAATAATATAATGCTCAAACATTTCGTATTATTTATACGTTTGTTTGTCAAAAATCTTGCCATTATTATTCATAGGTTACGATATCGTGACCTCTAGGCTCTAAGTCGGTTTTGATACGAAATAAGTGCATAAAAAGATGTAAGCGAAAGCGATGTCGAGTTTTATGAAAATAAAAAAACCTTTAAATATGTTTCTTTTCTTTTCAGATCGGAAATTTTCTTCACCAATCAACGGCACTAATGAAGCAATCCGCAGACGGGATATTGGAGTAGCAACCGTTCGCGCCACCTTCCGCGAGCAATAAAACAACATACCTCAGCTAACACCGCCAGAGACTCAACTCAAAGAAAAACAAACCCTCTTACAACGGCACAGAAATCACAGCCCACCAACATCCCGTAGTCAAATGGCTCTGCTCCGAATTGAAAACACAATCCAAGCAATATGTCAATTAAAGCCTATTCTCAATTGTAATCAAGCGCGCCATTCTAAGACCAAAAAGCTTCGCGACGAGGTCGTTTTTCAGACTTGATTCGTTAACGCAATTTAGACATCGTAACTAAATAAAGAGAGAAACAAAACTAATGTATGGTTACGTCAGGAAAACGAACAAATTAATCGTGACCCAAACCAGGGTTTCGTATGGCGACTCAAAGTCATAACTCCTACCGTTCACTGCCTAGCTTTGTTGCTTTACCTTCGTGTCTTCTAGTACTGGCGTCTATTCTGTTGCAACCGGGTCTTGCCTCGGTTGAACTAGAATCAATCCTAAGTCCAGAGTTCAACATAAGCAATCCCAACTCAACGACCAACTGGACATTTCTAGACGACAATTCCACATTTTCGAAGCAAGGTCACATAAAGCATTCAAAATTTTCCATACCAACCACTATTTTCTTGGTCACAGTATTTTTGATAGTCATAGTCGGAACTATAATAGGAAATGTACTAGTTTGTGTTGCAGTGCGCTTAGTTAGAAAATTGAGAAGACCTAGTAATTACTTGATAGTATCCCTGGCAGTGAGTGATTTGTGTGTGGCGTGTATAGTGATGCCAGTAGCCACAGTGTACGATATTATGGGAAGCTGGCCTTTTGGACCAGTCATATGCGACTTCTGGGTGTCAAGCGACGTCTTATCCTGTACTGCTAGCATCCTCAACTTATGTATGATCTCTGTGGATCGATACTATGCCATAACGAAACCTCTAGAGTATGGCGTAAAAAGAACGCCGCGAAGAATGCTTTTCTGCGTCTTCATTGTTTGGGTTAGCGCAGCCTTCATATCCCTCCCGCCGGTTCTTATCCTAGGTAATGAGAAGACTGAAACCTCCTGTTCTGTGTCACAGAATAAGGCGTACCAAATCTATGCGACCTTTGGTTCGTTTTACATCCCGTTGACTGTAATGGTCGTGGTCTATTATAAGATATTTAGAGCTGCTAGAAAGATTGTAAAAGACGAGAAACGTGCGCAATCACATTTGGAGACGCATTGTTACTTGGAGATAAATGTGAAGAATGGTGGAGCGGCGGAAGCGAAGCTCTTGGGCAACCAGCCGGTGCAGCCTCCCCCGAGAGGATCTACGGCTAGTACCAATACAACGGTGAGCTTTATTTTGTTTTAACTAGCCCCACACTGTCTCATTATTTAGCAAAAGCATCCCCCAAATCCTTCCAAAAATCCTTTTCTGAAATAGAATCGTACATGTCACGTTGGCTGCATGCACAGTGACTGTTAGGGAACACACGGTAGATGTCTAAGGAAAGATGGCGCCGATCTTATACTTTTTCTTCAGGTTCCTTTATCACTGACTTTGCTCTGTGTACTCTACAAGGTGAAACACCTAAAATAATTTACCCAATTTAATCTTCAAAAACATCCACCTATATTCACGCTCATGTATAATAGTAAATAAATATTTAAATACACGTAAAACGTTTTCTGTATAATTTAAATACCCATTGCGGATTAAAGGCTTTTGGCAGATAGCTACGGACGCAATCTTGATTTCTACATCTATTTCTCTTCTAGTGGTTGTTTTAGGTGATATTAGTACATATTTATTAGAATTTTCTATCTTCACAAAATTAGGTACATGACGAAAGTCAACGATATTTTTCCAAATTTACGATTTTTTCCAAGAAGTAAACATGACAATTCAAAATAGACGTCTTGAACGTAAAAACGTGTATTTACATAACATATTTATTTTTGTTACAGTGTAGCGTAGACAAAACAGAAAGCACGATCGGAAGGTGCTTCAGCGGCCAAAGAAAATCTAACGAGTCCCAATGCCCTATGTTGCAACAACCAAAGACTCCTACGAAGCCTATTCACACAATAAACAGGTCGCCAACACAGCTGGTGCCCGGGAAACTAACAGTGAAGGAAAGGCAGAGACAACCCTCAGAGAGCAGTCAGAAGACTACGACGAACAGAATCCGCTCGTCGATCTCAAATTTTGCTCATAAAAGCCATATCGCCAAAGACTTATTGCACCCACAAAACGCAGTGCATCAGAAGAAGCTTCGGTTCCAATTAGCCAAAGAGCGCAAAGCGTCCACAACTCTTGGTATAATCATGTCAGCATTCGTTATTTGTTGGCTACCATTCTTCGTGTTAGCCTTACTCCGACCATTTGTCAAAGAAGATGCGATCCCTGACGCAGTAAGCGCACTCTTCCTCTGGCTGGGTTACCTAAACAGTTTGCTCAACCCTGTCATATATGCTACTCTGAACCGAGACTTCAGGAAGCCGTTCCAAGAGATTCTCTTCTTTAGATGTGGCAATCTGAACCACATGATGCGAGAGGAATTCTATCACAGTCAGTACGGTGATCCTGATCAACACTATTGTGTGAATAATACTACCAAAATGCATAACTATGAGGAGGGTGTTGAAATAGTTTCTGCTGTCGATAGAGAGGAGACACGAGCATCGGAGAGTTTTCTATGATCGTCAATGCCAGAGGTCGATACCAGAGACCTAGATACTGTGATCTAATTAAGACTTTTTTATATAGAACCGCGGTCTAACAGTGTTGATTTTGTCGATTTCATTTGTTTTAATAACTTGTGTATTATGAAAGGCTGTTCTACCCAACTAGTCGTTACTTACGTAAATGTATTCGAGGTTTCGTTTGATGATGTAAACTACATAATAGTTACCTAAGCCATTTTATATCTGCAATCAGAGAGTGTGACACGTGTTTAGATGAAATGGTAGCTGTTGTACATATTTATAATTATTTAATAATGCGATGACAGTGGCGTTGCGTTGTGTCATTATTGTTATCGGTCAAGTGTAAGTTAATTTCACGGTGTTCTAGATACACTTTCTCATTGCAAATACAAATGGACCTCAAGTAAATTGTACGATTTAATTATTAAGTAGGTATCGTAATTCACATGGTACATTACGTAACTTAATCAATAAATAGAATAATAATGGGATGTGAATGTATTATCATTATTATTTAGTAAATTTGGAATGACCAAAGAGGTATAATATTAACATGAAACGCGAGGTTTTATAAATATAAGTTGTTGTGAATTTGATAAACATTAATAATAGAAGTGTATTATATTGTTAAAATAATAAATTATGTATATGACATTAAGTTAGTCAAAAGTATTAATCCATGTGATAGTAGCTATAGCAGTATATTCTTGGTTAAGTTTCATAAACTTTCTATTTGTTTTGCATAAATGTTTATATTTTATTTGTGTATTTACTTATAAGTACTTACATATATATAATTTAATATAATGTAAAGAAGCAAAGCATCTTTCAGAAATATACGTGGATGAAATTTAAAAAAAAAAATGCACTGACAGATTAATAATTATTAAACAATTATAAAGTGTAAAAGCCATATTATTCTAGAAAATACAACTGCTTTATATGTTCAAGTCCCTGAGTTAAAATAGCTGTCAGTTTACCTTGTCATTATTTACTTTATCCTATTATAAATAGAGCTCATATTGCCTTGCTTTGACAGAAATTGTGGTTTAAAGATGCCTTTTTGATATTCATTTCTTCTTCATAATTTAAGAAAACTATTATACTATTGTATGTGTTATCAAGTATATATTCGTTAATACGTAATTTAAATTTATTCGCTTATGTTTCAAATTAGAATAACTTAGAACAAAAGTCAGTGTTGTAAATATTGTTGATAATACTAATGACATTATGATTATAATTAATAATAAAACGGTTAATAAGTATAAATAATAAGTGAATATATTGCAGAAACCGTGTGGGGAAACTACGCTTGGAAAAAATAATTTGACAGTTCAATTGATGTTTTTATTAATAAAGTACGTACATACTAAAATTTCTTTGGTGTAGTTTCTTTCCATTTGTGAATATTGTGGTTGTTAATAAAATAGATGTACCTATTATCAATAAATGATTGACCACAACTTTCTCAATATTTATAGGTCTTAAATTCATTTTGTTAATCTAATAGTTAGGATTAATGCCATATTCTGCCATCAAAATATACTTTTCAATATCTATGTTCTTGGAACGTTACATTTAGTTCGTTATCTAGCAATGAAGTATCATAAAGTTTCGGTAAATTTGTAATAAATTAGCAATTAGATATTTTGCATCCGTGATTGATCCATACTTAATAACTTCAACGTTTTAGAAGCTTCAATTGTTAAGTCACTCATGAGATATTTTCCTTTATTTTTTGTATATTTCAGAAAGTTCTAAATTTCTTCGTCACTTACAGAATTCTGTAGAACGGTAACGAAAGAGATCAATATATCTGTTTGAGTTAGCATTCTATTGTTATAACTAGAAAAGCTTCAGTGTGGCGTTGCAAAATCGATATCGCTTGTATACATCCCACTAAACCAAAACTTGGTCAGGTTAAGTCTCTAATCAATAAAAGGGTTGGTTGATGAAAAAGCGTTTAATCCTGAAGTTTACGTAATGCTTTTTTATCTTTCTTCATCTTCATCTAAAATCCGCTATCTCAGTCATAATCAAATTAATCAGACAATTCGGTAAAACTTAATAATTTTGTGAAATATATATGTATCTCTGATGTATATAATACTTTCTCATATACAAAAATTTACAAAAGGCTTTCATAAATCTGTAAAAAGTGGGTCAAGAGGTCTGGTACCTACAAAGATAATTATAAGAAACCCTGTAGGCGGGGTTGTCTCCTGATTGTATACTTCCTCTTGCGGCTATAATTTCATTTTGAACCAAATCGTTGAACAATTTCTGAGCTCAAAGTTGGTAGAGATAAAATGCATATCGTCGCCAGGCTTGTACGAATACTCACAGCTTAAAGTGCGCTGGACGCACTCAAACATTGTCGCCCATCGGGAGGTCTTAAATGCATAGATACATTTTTATTCGCTTTCACGACATGCGTCTATATACTTCAAGTATTCTTCTCCATTATATCATTTGACTTAACTTTTTCTACAACAGTTCTACGGTATATCATTAATGACTTAACATCCAGGTTTCAATAACAGTTGTTCACCATATTCCAAAGTTTGCGTTTACTTCTATAAATTTGTAAATAATTAAAAGTATAATTTAAATAGAACTGGTTAAGTATAAATCACCTTTGCGTTTGTTAATTCAAAATATATATGTGTTCGTTATTATTTATTTACCTAATATATTTATTCCGATAATATAATGTAGGATAGGGCTTACAACATTGAATTTATAAAAAATAAAGTGTAAATATAGGTAAAATGAGTATATTCCTTGTTGTGGCACTATCAATATAGTCAATGTACACATTTGTGATTTTTTAGCCTAGTTTTTCTTATATTTGAAAGTCGAATGCGATAGTAGCAACCTCAGCAAACCATTTGATAAACGTACTATCTAAAATTATTGTAATGTCTGTTAAACATCTTATGGCAAAAGTGCTAAACTGCTGCTTTGCATGTTCAAGATAGCAAGGAAATCTATATACAATGTAGTTTTTATTACATCAAAACAAAGAAGGTTTAATTCGCGATGGTATGTCATAGGGCTTCATGTTCGGTCCGTCTTTTTCAAGTTTTCCTTGTTTTATCTGTACATAATTCTTCCAAAAGTATTCCGAATTTCATAAAATATGTGGTCCTCAATATTTACATAAATTGACTTAATTCACAAATGTGTACATTTTTAGTACCTATTGACGTCGTGTTACGTATGTAACAATGTACATTATTAATGTATGGAAAACTTTCATAGTAGCGAAACGAATGGAATTCTTATCTTTTGGCATTGTTGTATTTTTCTTATGTAGGGGTCCTAAAAGCGACGAAATAAAAATTAGATTCGATGTTGTTTGGTTTTATTTTTTCCTTGAAAAATACCCATAACATGACAACTACAAGAAGATGCATATTCATCATCCTTTTTATGCATAATACAAACCTTCGAGAAATCTATGAAAGATCATCATCATTATCATCATGTCCACTGCTGAGCTTAGACCTCCCCCAAAGGATTTCTTAAAAGACCGGTTGGACGCGGCCTACATCCAGCGCTTGAGGTCATCCGATCACCTAATCGTTGGGTGTCCGATGCTGCGCTTGCCGGTACGTGGTCACCATTCAATAGCCTTTCTGCTCCATCGGCCATCGGCTCTACATGCTAAGTGTCCCGCCCACTTCCACTTCGAAGAGCTAATCTGCTGGGCTATGTCGGCGACTTTTGTTCTTCTACGATACGAAGAAAGATATATCAAGGTATTGAATCAACTGTGGAAAACGATCGATAAAATCATTGCTTTGTTTTTATTGCATACATATTATATTTACTGCATAATTACAGGTCGTTTCAATTACGGTCATATAACAACTTCTTCACATATAAATCAGCAAGCGATTAGCAACAACAACAACAACATTTGAAATAATAAATGCTTGCGTCAATAAATCTTTAATTATTATAAACAACAGACCTTTGGCAATGACTTTCCGACCTTTAAATACGTTGATTTTTCGATATAATACATACGACAGCGAGTTCAATAACCCAAGTCAGCTGCTTATTTCACTAATTAATTAGTACCACAAATATCCGAAGTCAGGTTGAGCAGTACGTGTCTGTGGTTGACGCCGAAACCGAACTATTAATAGATGAACATTTTATTTTTTGTAAATCAGTGTAATATGTACCTGGTATTCGCTTTTGACGGCCATTTTGAAGACGTGAATGTTGAAACATTCTACGACAACAAAAATGTGTATATAAATCGAAAACAAATCATTTGTTGGAAAATAATTGTATACTAATAAATGAATTCAAGTCTATGTATAAGTAAATCTTTATGGAAAAGGCTGTATGGTCAGCAACAAAAGTCGAATAACATGACATAATTTTAAGATAAATGCTTTTTGAGATTTTTATAATAGAGACAGTTATAAACTAGAAAGAAAAAAAACTTTTGTTGTTGACTATACCGATAAAAAAATCCCTGCGAAGAAGTCATGGTCTTCCTGTGTACGGAGTACCCAACAGTACGGTCTAATCTATAGACCAACACAATTGCATATCGACCGCACCACACCAGCACATGTCTGTTCGTGTGTGGAGTACTGCAGCCACATTTGGGCTGGTGCTGCAAAATGTCACCTGGCTACTTTGGATTCAGTGGAGAGGCATGCGAAGTGGCTGATTGGCGACCCAGATTTAACTAAAAATGGTCTCCAAAACTTGGAGCACAGGTAAAGAGTAGCCAGCCTTTCGGTGTTGTATAGGATGTATATTGGCAAGTGTACGAGGGAATTGCATGGTTTAATTCCCTCATCTTCCACCATCGGACGACCCGTCGTACGGCGAGTTTCCATCCCTACGTTATTAACACCACTAAATCCGGAGGAAGCGTTCCGCCTGGAACAATTTGCCAGCGGCGGTGTTTCCGTCGGACTACAATTTAAGTGTCATCAAGGTTAAAGTGGTTAACAATAGGCTCTAAATAAACTATGACGCTTTACCATCAACAATTGCGTCACTGATATTATCAGGCGGGATTGATCAAGCACTAGTTTATCTATCTTCTATCTATATATATAAAAGAAAGTCGTGTTAGTTACATCATTTATAACTCAAGAACGGCCGAACCAATTTGGCTTAAAATTGGTAAGGAGGTAGCTAAGAACTGGGAGAAGGACATAGGATACTTTCTATGCCGCTCCCCGACGTTCCTGTGGGAATAAATGAGCTTCTTTGTTTCGACTTCTCCCACACTTTTATGCTACCCTGGTAACTTGAACGTCAAAAAATATGCACAATAAACCTTCTTTCATGTATTATGATTATTTGATAATGATGAATGAATGAGGTGTTTATTGTTTCGACTTCTCCTACACTTTTGTGCTACCCTGGTACCTTCCACGTCAAAAAAATATGCACAATAAACCTTCTTTCGTGTATTATGATTATTTGATAATGATTAATGAATGAGGTTTATTGTTTCGACTTCTCCTACAGTTTTGTGATACCCTAGTACTTTGAACGTCCACAAACTATGCACAATAAAACCTCTTTCATGTATTATGGTGATTTGATAATGATGAATGAGCTTTTTATTGTTTCGATTTCTCCTACACTTTTATGCTACCCTGGTACCTTGCACGTCAAAAAATATGCACAATAAACCTTCTTTCATCTATTACGATTATTTTTGATAATGATGAATGAATGAGGTTTATTGTTTCGACTTCTCCTAAACTTTTGTGCTACCCTGGTACCCTGCACCTCCACAAAGCAGGAAACACGTGTCCAGTATTTTTAAGTTAATAATATTATGTACAAAATTTCAAAAAGATATAATGAAAAACCACAAAGTTATAATAAGCTTGCTACGAGTATTCTACTTGGTTGTCCCAACATAAATATGGTCAAAGATCCGCGCGCGAGCGAGCGCGGTGCGTTGACCTCTAGCGTCAGCTGTTGCGCGCGCACAATACTATGATGATGTATCGTAAGCTGCGTGACGCACTCGGTAACTAGACTGTAACAATTTCTAAATGTATTTGAGACAAAATATAACATGGTGTCAAAATTATTGGAATCGATTCAGTTGCTTATTCACTATCTATATATATAAAAGAAAGTCGTGTTAGTTACTCCACTTATAACTCAAGAACGGCTCCATCGATTTGGCTGAAAATTGGTAGGGGGGTAGCTAAAAACTAGGAAAAGGACATAGGATACCTTTTATCCCGTTCCCGTCGATCCCATGAGAATGAATTAGCTTCATTGTTTCAACTTCTCCTACACTTTTCTGCTACCCTGGTACCTTGCACCTCCACAAAGTAGGAAACACGTGTCCAGTATTTTTAAGTTAATAATATTATGTACAAAATTTCGATATAATGAAAAACCACAAAGTTATATATAATAAGCTTGCTACGTGTATTCTACTTCGTTGTCCCAACATAAATATGGTCAAAGATCCGCGAGCGAGCAAGCGCGGTGCATTGACCTCTAGCGTCAGCTGTTGCGAAGGCACAATACTATGATGATGTATCGTAAGCTGCGTGACGCACTCGGTAACTACACTGTAACAATTTCTAAATGTATTTGGGACAAAATATAACATGGTGTAAAAATTATTGGAATCGATTCAGTTGCTTATTCACTATTTATATATAACTCAAGAACGGCTGAACCGATTTAGCTGAATATTGGTGGGAGGTAGTTAAGAACCCGTCCCCGTCGTTCCCGTGTGACGTGACATAAGACATGGTCCAACTCATTCAAAATGTAAGTCAGCAATTCATATACCAAAAATGGTATAACAAAAAGCAAATGACAGCTGAGCATATTTAAAAAAAAGTCTAACCGGTTGAAGCAATCGTTTAAAGCAAAGAATATAAATACTCTCTGCTGGTTTAAAGTTTCTAATAAAAAAATGGTTGCCTGTAAAGTCGGTTTTACGGGCGAAGATTTTACGTGACAACGTCTTTTTCTCGGTAGAATATTTATTGATATGAATATAATTAAATTGCACAATAGGAACAAGGAATTGAATGAAAATAAGAATTGCACAAATTTTAACTATAGAAATATATTTTTTAGTTCGGTGACTCATCGTAACGTTACCGAGCGTTACACTTTTTCATAAGTGACTCCCAGCCGCAACCTAATTTAAGACGTTGTCACGTCAAAAACCACAAAGCCAACTTAAACTTCAAAATTTATAATATTGTATTGCTGTGCCATTTATCATCAATAAAAATATCATGCCGTGACCAAGACCATCAAATCTTTCTCGACAAAGCGGTAATGCAAGAGTAAATCGAAACATTCTGAATGAAAGCACTGAAGAAGAGCAAGAAATTGCACGTGCAGAGCGCCGCCTTACTATGACTCGACTTCGTGCTTCTCACTCACAAGAGCAAAGGGAGGCGGCAGTCCGTGAAACTGTTCCGTTGACAATGCGAAATCGGCAAACAAACCTCAGAGATCATCATCATCATCATCATCATCAATCTTTTTATCGTCCCACTGCTGGAGACAGGTCTCCTCTCATGCAGAGAAGGATTGAGTGTAATCACCACGCTTGCTCAATGCGGGGTGGCGATTTCAGACTTATAAAGTCCAGGTTTCCTCAAGATTTTTTCCTTCACGTTCAGTCATTGGTGTCCTAGATATTATACTTAGAGAGTACATATCACTTTAGAAAAGTTACATCGATACTTGCCTGACCTGGAATCGAACCCGCGCAATCATACAAGAGAGGCTGGTGTTTTAACCACTAGGCCACCACGACATCTCAGAGATCAATAGCTAGATAATTTACGAAGCACAAGTAGAAATTCATTTCTTTCACAGGGTGCTACACTAAATAAATGACAAATAAAAAAATCATGGAATACTTTTTTTAAGCTATTGCATAGCTTCTATCGCGGGCCTTGAGCGCGGGGACCGAATCCAGAAATTCCGTAACGAAAAAACCTCACGCTCCCCATCGTCTAACGTCGTTTCAGTTCGGCAGTCTTCGGCACGGTATGTTTGTGTGCGTGCGACTACATCTTTTGAAAACAATTTATAGATTTTCAAAAAGAGCATGCATATTGCAGGGCGCGAACTCAGTTCTACACACTTGCCATGTTCCTAATAGTCGCGATGTGCTAAACTTGCGATTAATTGTCTCTCTGAAATAGGTCTTCTATAGAGATATGTCATAGACATCATCGACGTTGTCATGGCTACCTTAAAAACTTTTCATATAATTAATTATTAAGTACTTTTATTCAAATTAATTTAGTAGTGTTTTTATAAAATAGCTTTTTTTTTAACGGAAAAGCTAAGATGAATGTCACGCTAATTTTTCATTGGACTTTTAAATTATTTATAGTGTTGTTTACTAAATAAAAGCGCGTGATTTTATAGAGTAAAAAGTGCTCACGCGGCCGTTTTTTCAATTGTTTCAAGAATTCAAAAGACTGTCTTTAAATAGTGTTCAGACGATTGCTCAAAGTGTATTAGATTTCATTAGTAATAGAAATGGCATTTCAATAATGACTTTCAACTGCCAAAGTCTAAATAGTCATAAATACGATTTACAAGATTCAGTTACGAGACAAACACATGTGTTACTTCTTACCGAAACTTGCATGACGCATGATAATCCAATTGAAATACCTAATTTTAATTGTATTGTTCAATTCAAACGAGATACTGTTTCAAAAGGTGGGGTAGCTATTTACCAAAATAAAAATGATATTACTAATATTATGACTCCGAATATTGAAATAAATATTGCACACGTTAGCGATGTTAATGTTAGGCGCTCAGTTGTCGGAGATATTTGTGCGTGCTTATGCAAACTTAGAAATGGCCTACAAATAGTTATGGCAGCAATTTACATTTCTCCGAATCCAAAATTGGACGAGGTAGAGCATTTTATTCATCGCACTTTACTGGAGTACACTGAAGAAGGCTCGAAAATACTTGGTACAAATGGTAATAAATTTCCACTTATCTTGGCTGGCGATTTCAACATTAACTTCGCTGATAAAAAATCAGAGCGGTTGACAACTTTTCTATCAAAAACATTGAATTTGAAAATGAATGATGATCCACAAGAGTCCACAACAAAATATGGGACAACCATTGACGCGGTATTTTCTAGGTATTTAGAGGATATTAAGTCGCAAACTTGTGTTTCTTATTTCGGTTATCATAAACCTATAGTTTCAATGATAAATATTCCTGAATAACCAACAGCTACTGTAAGGTTTACAAGGTTTTACCCACATGCATTGTAAAATAATAAAAATATTTTAAATAATATTAACTTTTTATTTATTTAATAAAAGAAAAATTTGTTTTCTTATCGGTCACCACGCTCAAAAAGTGTAACTTGAATTAATATCAAAGAAAAAGAAATACTGCATAAATAAAATAAATAAATAATTATAGTTGCATAAATTGATACAAAATGCTATCTATGCAATAGCTTTACCGCGGCAGTCCCCGAGTGCCACACGTCTTTTTTTTTTAATTTATTTACAGTGTTCCTAATTTAAAAAGTAAAAAATGTGATCATGTGATATTTATTGGCTTTAAGGCGGAACAAAGTTCGCCGGGTCAGCTAGTAATTTATAAAAAAAAAAGACGACAGCTTATTTTACCTTCACAACTCATTTACTAGGCGGCACGTGACCCCCTGGTAAGACTAGTTGTCAGAATTTTGACCTTCTGACGACTCGTAATGGCGGCCATTTCTCTTAGACAATGGGTACTAAATCGGGGCATCGCGCGTTGGTACACGCACGAAATTGTCGTTATGTAAATTTTCCTCAATAAATACAAGTATATTGCTTTCATTATTCCATAATAATTAATGAGAATGGCCACGCATCGTCATTACTTGTAATGTCTAAAAATAAATTAGCGAACCAATGTCACTGATGAGCTTTAACCTTGATTTTTTCTATCGCATGATGTCAAAAGTAAAGGGAAGTTAGAAGAAGACCAAGTTATAAGCGAATATTTTTTCTTTATTATGTTATTTTTACTTTATACGAAACCAGCACAATTGGAATCATTTCGAAGCATATTGCCAATCCATTGCTCCAAATATTCAAAAACGTGTCTGCTTAACAACGTAAATAACACAATGAATGTTGTTGAACTGACAAAATGAAACCCATTGCTTCTGATAGCGTGTTACGCAATTACCCAGCTGAATATAGGTATGTAGCTTATTCAGAATAAGCAACTGAATCGATTCCAACAATTTTTTCACCATGTTATATTTTTTCCCAAATACATTTAGAAGTTGTGGTATTGTGGTTACCGAGGACACAACGTACTAGTAGCCCTCCCGCGCCACGCCACTTCAGGCGTGGGTGGGCGAACGGTGTGTTGAACATATTTTTGTTGGGACAACCAAGTAAGATAATAAACTCATAACTTTGTGATTTATCAAGATAACTTTTGAAATTTTGTACATAGATTATTTACTTAAAAATACTGGACACTTGTTTCGGATTTCACATAAACAAAATATAACGTTACGTTATGTGTATATTACATACTAAAATGGTGGTGGTGGAACAAAACCAACGATGATGACAGATAGGGGTTTATTCACTTTACTTCTAACACTTGACAGATTTTAGCAAACAAAGTTACACTGAGGCGAAACCTATTTGACTTTCTAGGGATGGACTGCGGGGCGATCCTATCCCTTTACCTCTTAACCAGGTAATTCCTGAGGGCGACGGAACCTCCGCTTGGGTCAAGCTTAAGACTTATGGCAACAGTATTTTTAAAACTAGCTTCTCCCCACGTTTTCACCCGCATAAGTTTCGATCCCACAGAATATCCGGATAAGAAATATCTTGATATAATAATCATGATTATATGCCATCTGTGAGCCAAATCTTATCCAAATGCGTTCAGTAGTTTTTGCGTAAAAGAATAGATAACAAACATACATTCATATATACTTTAACGTTTATAATTACATATGTATATAGGATAGGATAATGCTCACATTATCCATAATACTCATCACAAATATATATACCAATCTACAAAACTTCACAAACCCGAATTACTTCCGTATTTTTTTTTTTCGAGCTAATAGCTTATATATTATGCTCGAATATCCACTCGTAAACACTCATGCTCATTCGAGCATGCTCATACGGATCGGTTTTCAGTATTTTGTTTCATATGGCGCAAGAATTTTATTTTATTTTCCGCCCTACGTAAAAGAAATTAAGTAACGTTAGCAAAGAAAATCAGTGTGTTGTCGATGATCTTATTCCGTTCGAAACCCTGTCTCACAAATCCATTACATTAGATTAGATTATATTAACATTACCGCTTCAACCAGTCTCTCAGGATTTTTCTACAGCCTAATCCAGTTCTTTTTAGGGTTCTGTACTGAAGGGTGCCAACTGAACCCTAATATTAAAGCTTAAGTCTCCATCCGCCAATCGGGGGGGGGCTGTTTCTTTTAAAACGTATTAAGTAGACTCCTGAAACTTTCTCAGTGTGTACACATTCAGTGAACAAAGCATCATCTCAGCGTTAATCCCAGTCGTACCCGAAGCTTTTTCAGCTTTGGGGTCTGGGGTTCGCTTTACCAGTCCAACTGCTGATTTTGGCTATACTTCGATAATTTTCCGTGAAGCGACTGCCGTCTCACCTCCACAACCCGAAGGCGATATCGAAGCATTGCAGTTAGACCGATTGTTGAACTTTTGAGGGCTCCAACACTCAGTGAACAAAGCACACGCTATAATATCGAGAATAACAGTGATTGATAAAAAAAAACTGGAAGAGGAATGACAAGCCAAGAGATAAGGACAAAAATATTCACTTAATATTGAAAGCTCGTAAAACTCCTGTAGTACAAAACTGCCTTACAAAAATAAGAAACTATTATAGAAATTTAATCCCTCTTATAACAAATTTTAATCCATAATAAGCAATAGAGAAATGTGTTATTTTTGCTCGATCCGATACGGAACCGTTCATGTGTGAATCACATTCGGAATCTTTTTTGCCATGTTTTTGAATACACACAGTAATTCAACATGAAAAGATTCGATTTAAGCATTAAAACATTCGGTTTACGGATTACAAAATACATTAAATATAGTCACAGACACAGTAGTCCATTTGAAGGAAAACGTGTGGACACCAAACCCGTAACACAAACATTAATTAAATAATATAATGTAATACGCTTCTGGAAAGAACGTTGTTTTTATTAAGGATATGTTTCAGAAGGCTTGTCTGATCCGCTGTTTTACATATGTAAATGCTAGCTGTTTTACAAAACAGCCCCGTTATTTAAAATAACTGGGCGACGTCGAAGTTTAGCGGTTTTTCATAATTACTGAATTTCAACACGCAGAATTACATTGCATTTATCAATGCAGCAGATTAACGATTAGAGATTATGTAAAACATTGTAAAATGAAACGTAACATTTTAGTACAGACAACTTTATAGTGTTTTTTTTTTTGTCGCATGTACTTTGAGTGTCATTACAACAATAACGGCTTCCGAAACAGATACAACATAAATGTATTAATATTGTTTTTGTTCTGGATGGGAAATCTTCAAATGACCGTCGACCCGGGCCTGGTCTGGGTGGGCTGGAGTGTGTCAAACAAGACTCAAGTGATAACTGATAATTTGAGGAAATACAGCTAAGGACTGTTATTCAACAACATAATTTAAAAAAAACCCAAAAACTTCACTCACTAATCTCTATTACAATATTTATACAAAACTCTTTTTAACCGACGAAAATAGACGGAGTAGGTTCTTAATTCGTTGCGTATGCCTATTATTTTGTTTTTTTTTTTTTTATTTATTATCACGCATAACTTTTTATAGAGTCGTTTATTCATTCTTTTTTTTTAATAAACACGCTAATTAATATAAATTCAGGAGTAATTGCTGCAGAGAGGGTTACTCCAGTTAACCGCAGATTCTATCCTTTGACCAAAAGTCAAAGGTTGGCTGCTAACAGGCGGACTGTCAAAGGAAACTCCAATGTAAACATAAGTAGAATTAATTAGAGAATTCTACTTCCCTAATTAATAATATTAATTGAAATATTAACAATGTTTAATTCATGTATAATATTATACCTAAACTCGAATGTTTGTGTAGATAAATGGATGTTTGTAACTCTGACGTTAAAACGAAAAACATAGATTTGGATAGAATTTCGTACATACATCCATACTAATATAGATGCGAAAGTAACTCTGCCTGTCTGTCTGTCTGTTACGCTTAGACCTCTTGACCGATTTTGATGAAATTTGGATCAGACAATCTTTAGACCCTGAGAAAGAACATAATCTACCTTTTATTGAAAAAAAAAATGATATTCCCGAGGGAAATCTAAAAAGCGCGATATAAACGAATTCCACGTGGGCGAAGCCGCGGGCGGAAAGCTAGTAGTTTATAATTAGGATTAACACAGAGAATACTTATTACCACGAAATCGATACTTATAAGAATCGTCGGGCTCTGCTATTCAATTATACATTACCAGCGACTTATCTGATAGGACATACTGTCTAATGCCGTAAACAAGTATCAAAGTGCCCTCTGCACTCCGTATCCTAAGTTGTAGTCAAATAGATCTCTGCACTGTCACCTATGACGCCGTGGTAGTGTGAGTTAGCGAGATCTGGGAAAAGTCTTGATAGGAACAAAATGTAGAACAATAGAAGTCTCGTGACTTTGCGGGACAGTTTAAAAACCTCTTATCAAGACAGTTTTGTCAAGATACACATAACCTTAACATAACCTAGTCTTCGCTAAAACTAATAATATATTTTGTTTTCCATTATTTTCTCAGCGACAATCGCCGCCGCCTACGTCTTTGTCCGCATTGTACCGCTGCCAGATTGCGCGTTACCTAATGATTTTTAAACTCGCTCTCATCACCTTGCCATTGGCAAATTAGCTTCAAATGGCAATGACCTCAACACGCTGCCCTATAAAGACTACGTAGGTATATCACGTGATTTGAAAAATGGCATGACGTCATATAAAAACTGTAATGCTACGGATTAGCGGTATCTGAAGAAGATAAATGAACTCATACGGCGAAGATATGTCTATGCGACGTTCGCCATAAATCATACACTATCTTATGTTTTTTTCTCATTTAGATAAGGAGCCTCCGTGGCGTAGCGGTAGCGAACGCGGCCGCTGCGCAAGGTGGCGTGGGTTCGATCCCCACGCAGTGCAAATATTTGTATGCATTAATATGAATATTTGCATTGGTCTAGTCGTGCCTCAGAAAGCACGTTAAGCCGTTGGTCCATTGGTTGGCCATACGAATATCTAATGGCAGTCGTTAAGGGTTGTTGGAGCCCTCAAAAGTCCAACAATGGGTCTAACTGCAATGCTTCGATATCGCCTACGGGTTGTGGATGTCAGACGGCAGTCGCTTCACGGAAAATATCGAAGTTTAGACAAAAATGAGCAGTTAGACTGGTAAAAGCGGACCCTAGACTTCTAAGATGAAAAGTTTCGGATGCGGTTGGAATTAACGCTGAGATGATGATGATGAGATAAGGAGATAATGAAACACAGGATCCTGAGTTAGAGTCTTAAGATTTATTTAGTTTTTCTATTTGATATTTCTCAGTGGCGACTTTGAATTTTTGGAGGAGGAGGAGGTCAGACGGCAGTCGCTTCACGAAAAATATCGAAGTTTAGCCAAAATCAGCAGTTAGACTGGTAAAGCGGACCCCAGACTCCAAAGCTGAAAAAGCATGCGATGGATGCGACGGGGATTAACGCTAAGATTATGATGATGGGTGGGTTCTCCTCCTATTACACAGTACGTACTTAAGTATTGTGGGTTAAATATAGCAAAACCACATTCTAGAGAAACAAGGCGCGAATGCAAAGTGTGATATACACAGGTTCATATTTGGACGTAGTTTTGCAAAATGGATCCAACCCACAAATACCGTTTTTTGAGTGACTGTCATTAAATGTCTAAAATCTGCACATTAGCTTTAGTATATGCATAAAATACCAAAGCCGCTAAAAAGTACATGAAAATACCCATTATTTAAGAGTAAATTTACATCTACTGTCATGTTATTTTAATATATAAATTTTACTTTAAACTCTATTTTCTGAAAATCAAATTTGCTGGATGGATCCTTTTTGCATAACTACGTCCATTTGTATCATCAGAAGGGGTAAACAAAAATACACTTTATAAGCGTCATGTAATGGAAAAGGCAAAAGTGAAAATTTTGTAATTTTGTAAACGTGTGCTGATCTAGATTTTATTGTTTCAGTTTGCGCGGCGATGCCAACCGTAACAGTATAAAATGTTACAAAATTGAAATGCCTGTCTTAATAATGTTTTTCTTACTCTTTCTAGTATCACGTACAACACACGCTCAACCAATCGCCATGACTAAACTTGTATGTCATGCGATGACGTACATATGCGCCTGTAAACATTCTCTGCGATAATTTTCATAACGATGCTGTTATGCTAAACTTTGCTATTATAAATAAACAAGGCGTACTATGACGTGCGTGATAACCATCGCGCTCTTTTGTTTAGATTAAGAAATTAATTTAGCGGAACATATTATAATATGGATGTGACAGTTCTCAGCTATTATCGTGAAAGGCGAGTGAATGTTTGTAAGTCCGATCTCCAGTCTTAGTACTAGGTAAAGTCTTTTAATATTGACGCCTTCACTGTGCGGCCATCCGACTATTTGTCAGCAGAATGTAACTCATTAACCGTAATAAGTAGATTATTGAAATTTTGTTCACAGAGTATGTGATTCTATTGATTTATTTTGCAGTTATACGAAATTGAACTGTATTGTAAAGGAATTAAAGGTATTTTACAATATCTCATATTTGTTGTATACTTTTGAGAATTTGGTAGGACCTCCATACAAGAAATGTGTTTTTTTGGGCGCTTTTTGTAGTTAGCACAGATAATACGAGAATACAAAATAATAAATACCTACTTAAAAAGAAGCAGTAAAAATAAATAACGTTACTAAAAATTAAATTGAAACTTTGTACAAGTAACTTTTTTCATTTTCGTTTTTTTTGCCTGTTGATAAGCAAACCTTCATGTCTCAGTTCGGTTCGCAACTGGCCAGTCCTTTTTTCTATACACCTTCTAAGTTACGAACAATAAATCAATTAAACAATATAGGTACTTCGACCATTACGGACCCTCCTCAAAGTTGAAGACAGATGGTCCTTGAAAGTTACAAGTGACTCAAGTTTCAAGCGCCATCACAGCACCTCTGGGACTGACAGAATGTACGTGTAAGTGTGACGTATTGAAAAACTGACCCTCATACGTTTTGTGAACTCCAATCGTGTTGCGATGTGTGCCCGGTACGATGCGCCAAATGTTGTTGTGTCTGGAGTTTGGTCGTGGAGGGTCTCCAGACCAATCTCCCTCTGGCGCAGCATCGTTGGTCGTGTTGTTGGGTTTAACGTTGCATCACCTCGCTCAACTGCCGTCTTCCTTCCTATTCACTAAGTTTTTTAAGTGAATAGACTTAATAAACTAGTGCGACAGCCTCCGTGGCGTAGCGGTAGCGAACGCAGCCGCTGTGCATGGAGGCGCGGGTTCGATCCCCGCGCCGTGCAAATATTTGTATGCATGAATATGAATATTTGCACTGATCTGGTCGTGCCTCGGAAAGCACGTTAAGCCGTTGGTCCCGGTTGCCATACGAACAACTAATGGCAGTCGATACAGGTTGTTGGAGCCCTCGAAAGTCCATCAATTGGTCTAACTGCAATGCTTCGATATCGCGTTCGGGTTGTGGAGGTCAGACGGCAGTCAAGAGACTGCTGATTTTGGGCGTTTTCCGTGTCTTCACGGAAAACACCCAAAATCAGCAGTTAGACTGGTAAAGCGGACCCCAGACTCCAAAGCTGAAAAAGCATCGGATGCGACTGGGATTAACGCTGAGATGATAATGATGAGGCTTAATAAACTAGCGCCCTTTACCATCAACGATTGCATCACTGCTTACCATCAGGCGGGATTGCAGTCATGCACTAATTTATTAAAAAAAGAGCAGAAACACGTGCCCAGTATTTTTAAGTAAAGAATCTACGTACAAAATTTCAAAAAGATATTATGAAAAACCACAAAGTTATGAGCTTGTTATCCTACTTGGCTTTCTCAACAAAAATATGGTCCACGCTCCTCTCGGGCGGGCGTTTACCTGTGACGTCAGGTGTTGCGCGGGCGTCTGCATTACTATGGTATATCGTAAGCTACGTAACCACACTGGAACAATTTCTAAATGTATCTGGGGAAAAAATATAACATGGTGTAAAAATGATTGGAATCGATTCAGTTGCTTATTCTGAACAAACTATATTCAGGTTTCGTACACATCGACATTCACCAGGTCGTCGGTCCACCTTATCGGCTTATCCACGCTGCGTCTTCCCGTGCGTGGTCGCCACTCGAGAACCCGTCGCCCCCATCGGTCTCCGGCCACTGCCACTATAGTGTTGAAATTCTTCGAGCTATGTCGGTTACTCTCGTTCTTCTGCGGAACTTCTCATTCCTGATTTGATGTCGCAGTGAAACCCCAAGCATAGCCTCTCCAATGCCCTTTGACTGCCCCTGAGCTTTTTCATAAGGCCCATGGTTAGCGGCCACGTCTCAGTTCCAAAAGTCATCGTCATTGAAACTTATGCGAGTTAAACCGCGGAATGCAGCTGGTATTTAATAAACATGTACGGTGTATTACCTTACGCCTTGCTTGTTAATATTTAATGTATAAGTACCCTTCAGCGACCCAGTTTAGGGATTTTGATTAAGTTAAACGATGTTTATTGTTACACGGATTTATTGGTACTACAGTGCAAGCGGCAGCATTATAACAACGAAACATTACAAAATATATACGTTTGCTCGTATAACACATAAGTACTAGAACATAAAATTTAATGAAGTTTTTATTCGATATGTTTCTAACATCGGCCATAACATCGGCTGCCGGCAGAAGTTACCACACACCAGACAAAGTCTTGCCGCCAACCGATTCATCGTGTTCTGGTATATTGTCTACTGAAGCAGTACGGAGGACGGGTCTGAGCAGTTGTCTTACGATGTTGTTACGGGTACGATGCGCCAAAAGTCTCCAGAATAATCTCCCTCTGGCGCAGCATCGTTGGTCGTGTTGTTGGGTTTAACATTGCATCACCTCGCTCAACTGCCGTCTTCCTTCCTGTTCACTCAGTTTTTTGAGTGAATAGGCTCTTAATAAACTAGCGCGCTTTACCATCAATGATTGCAGTCAAGCACTAGTTTATGATTAATAGAAGAATTTTTAATAAAAATTGAGTATTAGCGACCTCGAGCTTTGAAAGAACTTTCGTTTTTCTTCAATTAAGTCAGTTGTTCCCTCTGGGACACAGGACTCCTTTCGGAGAAAGAAAATTTACCGTATTCTACCACACGGGTCTAGTTCGAATTAGTAGATTTCAAAGATGTTTAGATCGTAGTAGATGCCAGTTTCCTTGCGATAGTTTCTGTCGCTATTGGCTCTTAAATAGCACATAAATGGTGGACGTATGTAGGTCTCTTAATAAGCACAAGTGCTGGACATACATAGTTAAAGAACTATAACCAGAGTTTATGTGTTTACTAGTTGCACCCCGCTGTTTAAATGCTATCCTATGCGTTATTGCTAGTTATAAACCATCTACCAGAAAAAAATCTATTCAGAAAGTATTGCGACAAAAAATTTTTATGCATGAGAAACTGGTCAGTTATAATTTATTTAAAAAACTAGCGACCCGCCAAGGCTTCGCACGGGTGGATGTCGATTACAGCTGCAAAACGCCTTCTCAGGAAAGACACGGTCAGTTAAATGATTCCCAAGTCCCAGTCCCAATTGACAGACACCGACACTAACATTGACGACGCAGTCAATATCTGCAGGCTGCATAGATTGTCTTTATGAGGATGTTCATTATGAAAAAATTTAAATGAATAATAATAAATATTTAAATATAACTAAACCTATTCTTTAGGTTGGTGCGATGCTTGGTCGTAACGAGGCAGTCAATATCTGCAGGTTGCATAGATTGTCTTTATGAGGATGTTCATGATGAAAAAATTTAAATGAATAATAATAAATATTTAAATATAACTAAACCTATTCTTTAGGTTGGTGCGATGCTTGATCGTGACGATAACTGGTCTGCATCTGAAATCTATACTAATATATAAAGCTGAAGAGTTTGTTTGTTTGTTTGTTTGTTTGAACGCGCTTATCTCAGTAACCACTGGTCCGATTTGAAAAATTATTTTTGCTTCGATAGCCCATTAACTCAGAAAGGCTTTAGACTACATATAACATCACGTTGCAATCAATAGGAGCTGAGCATAACTAACTACGCGAACGAAATCGCGGACGCCCGCTAGTAAAATATAATTGTAAGAATTGTGAGTTTTGGCCTGGTGGTGGTAAAAGGCTATCAATGAGATGATACACCTGTCCTTCAATTTTAAAAGTGGCCATAAAATTACCTGCACTGATTTCTTTTGCGCCAAAAGAAGTCATTTGAAAAAGACTATTGTATTTACGTATATTTGTTAAAAATTGACCAGATAATGAATGGTTATTAGTTAGAAGATTTTTCATTGGTTGTGGCGGCTCTTGAAGATTAGGAAGATAAACTTTACCTGAAGTACAGCACATAGGTGGACATGCACCAACACACATACACACAATAATTACAACATACTCACTACACAACATAGTTTAAGTTTTATAAATATTGTCTTCACTTTAATGTAGTTAGTTAACAATTATACTTAACTCGTGATATGCACGTACCATACGCTAGCTCACTACGAGGCGGCGGGAGCCTGGTGATCTGTACAGGTTTTCCTGAAACCTACTTCAGACACCAGCTCTCACAAAGGACTTGTAAATATTTAAACTGTTAGCTTTAAGTAGAATTGTAACTACCTTTGTGGAGAAATAAATAAATTTATTATTATTTATTATTTATAGGTCCCATTAGGTTCATCAACACCTTTTTTGGCAGAGCAGTTAGAGCAGATCTTATTCATGACTCCGATTTGAACTGACGCTTGTTGTGCATAATCAACCTGCGGATCACATCTGAAATCCAGTCTGTTGCTGTTTGCTAAAATTGGATTGCGAACTGTATTTGTGGACAACTGCCGTCTCTCCGCCTGAGCTCTAAGTCGCTGCAAACGCTCGACACTCGACTCTCAACTGCCTCTCAGTTGCGCGGAAGAGAGTCGAGTGTCGAGCAGATAGCAGTTGTCCACAAATAGAGTCCTTATATTCTGTTCAGTTGAAGACGTTGGGACGTTGGTGACACGGTAAGGCTTGAGCGCGTAACTCAGAGGTTCTCAGACTTTGTTCGGCAAGGCGTTGCAAACGCTCGACTCTCGTTCGCGTAAGTCAGGGGTCCTAACATTTTGTTCATGAAGACGTTTTAAACACTCCAGCCTCGACTCTCGTGCACGTAACTCAGAGGTTCTCAGATTTTATTGTTCAAGGCATTGCGAACGTTCGACACTCGACTCGTGTGTACCCTCTTATAGTGCGGTGTGTAGGTATGAACACGCTGCCCCCCCCCCCCCCCCCAAATAGTATTGTGTCGAACGTAAAGACGGAGCGAGCGAGCGCACGCGCCGCCGAGCTGGCCGATGCTAGAGTTGAACATGCCACAAAGCAGCGAAACTGCAGTAGGTAAGATATCTCGGAAAAGAAAATAAAATTGCTTTTTGATTTGTAATCAAATTAACATTATTATTTTACATTTCGTTTCAAAATACGAAAAGAATTTAACCACCTTAAAATACAATTTTCTCCAATTAATTGTGAAATGATTATTATTCTAATCAATTGTATGTAATATGTTTGTTCAATTTGACAGTCATATAATTTTTTCCCTGAAAATAATTATTTATTTACTCTGTGTTTATTTTTATCCTTTTTAAACTGTTGGGTGGGTTTGGGTGTTTCAAAACGAATCAACGCCTATCAAGTAAGTGAAATGATGTGATCTAGAAACGGAGGTAAGATTTTGATGGCGAGCTTTTTCAGTTTGAGTGGCTCCTTGGCGTGGATTTCTATACGAAACAAAAGAAGCATTAACGCTGAATGGTATACTACCAAATGCTTGACAGAAGTTTTCTCTGTTGTGAGCAACAAGCGATCAAACACAGGGCTCGACGGGTTACTGCTTCACCATGACAATGTGCCCGCCCACATCGCAATCAAAACGAGGGACTTTCAGGACAGTACACCGGCCAAACTTCTGGGTCACCCTTCTAACAGCCCTGACCTAGCACCGTGTGACTTCTTCTTATTCCCAAAAGATCAGTTCAAAGCGATACAATTTTCATCGCCGGATGATGCGCTGTCAGCGTTCGAGCAGGCTGTAAACCAGATGTCTGCGGCGGACTAGAAAAAGTCCTTCAAAAGCTGGTTCAGACGCATAAAACTTTGTATAGCGGCTGGTGGAGAGTACTTTGAAAAGATGATATAAAAATATATGTACCTATAGAATAATTATTTTTATTGTCGCAACATTTTTTGATTGTACCACGTACATATGTGCAACTGTCATGCAAATCCATTTAGTAGTTTTTGCGTGAAGGAGGAACAAACAAACAAACACATTTTCATATTTATAATATTATTAAGGATTAGGAGTAATAGCATATATCCAATTTTTGGGTATAGTTCTCAAGATAGCACAAAATTGCTGGACATAGTTCTCTTAATAGGATACACCTGCAAGATATATTTCTCTTTTAGCACACAACTGCTGAACTTAGTCCTCTTAATAGCACACAACTGCTAGACTTAGTCCTCTTAATAGCACACAACTGCTGGATATAGTTTTCTTAATAGCACACAATTGCTGAACATACTTAGTTCTTTCATTAGCACACAACTGCTGGACATAGTTCTCTTAATAACACACAACTGCTGGATATACTTCTCTTAATTGTGTGACTTTTAAGTTAATTCTTATCCATTCTAATCAACGCATACAATATTTAATTAGTGTTAAGTTTATAAAAAACTTAAATATATTAATTTGGTAACCCAGGTAACCTTTTCATCGGGTCCTTTTAGGTCACCATTGCAAAGTTTATTACAAGCCAACCTATTACTGTCAATAATAAATTGATTAACCTTTACTATAATTATATCCTTCTTCAAACAATTTTGTTAAATAATATTACCTACTTTGATCTTGTCTCAATTGTTCATTGATTCATTGACGCAACGAAGTTTTGTATCAGCCAATTTGACATCAATATTGTCTGTTAATTAAATATTAATTAACAGTTTGAAAAGGTTATATTTAAGACCAACAATAACTGTTACACAGTCTTTTTGCGAAACGCTAGTGGGCGCGTGGGAAGCATTTTGCCGCCCCCTTTCTGTGACCATTTTAACTAGTAATACAACAATGTAATCAATTGTTTATCTCAGGATTTAAAAAAAACACACTAATAAGTAATAATAAATCAACGTATTTATTAAACTTCGTTTTAAAAACATTGGTGTACAAAAAAAAAGACTATAAGAAACTTGACATTTTAACTCACTTTTTTCCCTTATGCTACATAATACTCTATAAAACTTTCAAAAATGGATAAAAAATAACAAAATTATATATTTTCTGAATCTAAAGGATATGTCTTATTAAAGCAGTCTTCAAAAAGGTATGTTTGGGTATCTAGAACACCCTTTTACGTGCGGCTGTTTTTCTTTGAACATATACTCAGATCTTGCAGATCAGTTTTGAACTCATCAGCAAGAGGTATCGAAATAAAAAGTTACCCATACTGATGTTGCGACCAGTGTTGGGGATATTTTAGGATAATCTTTGTACTAAAGTATTTGCTGAATTCTCAATGTTGGACTGCCCTTGATCAGATGTTTCCTCTAGCCAAGAAACTATTTGAGCTTCCATTTTGTCCATACTTGTTTTTCATTATCAATTAATATTTTTAATGCCAAAACAAACATTTTCTTTTAGTTATAAGCATAAATGCACCATAAAATATAGGCTACATTTAAAGTTTGCATAAAATACATTGCACAACATTATTTACGTGAGTGGGCGCGCGGTGAGCAATTTTCCGCCCAGCAATACCTGGTGGTAGTAATCTTCTCCTTAAGCGGTCCCCTGTGAACTGATGGCATCCAGCTGCTCGGTGCACGTTGCTAACAAGAGTAGAGTCAGCTACTAAAACGCGCAAGCCTAACGGACAGTTTTAAAAAATATTAACGTTTTTTTCGCTTGGGCGGCAAAATGCTAATAGCGCGCTTACTCTCGCTTTGTTTTTCATTACAACCTAGCCTTGCAACTAGAACAACGAGGCAAACAGAAAATTACAACTGATAGACAAACGAGACAGAAAAAAAATCTCAACCACTAAACAAATAAGACAGAAAAAAGAATCTCAACCACTAGACAAACGAGGTAGAAAAAAATTACAACCACTAGATAAACTAGACAGAAAAAAAATACAAATATTGAGCCAATGAGACCAAAACAATTAGAACCACTAGCCAAATAAGACAGGAAAAAGAATCTCAACCACCAGACCAACGAGGTAGAAAAAATTATAACCACTAGACAAACTAGACAGAAAAAAATGTCAACTACTAAGCCAATGAGAGAAAAAAATTAAAATCACTGGACAAACAAGACAGGAAAAAGAATCTCAACCACTAGACCAACGAGGTAGAAAAAAATTGCAACCACTAGACAAACTAGATAGAAAAAAATGTCAACCACTAGACCAATGAGATCGAAAAAAATTACAACCACTAGACGGACTAGGCAGATATAAGTAAAAATTGTACCTAACCACTAGTCCAACGGGACAGAAAAAAAAATATAACCACTAGACCAATTAGGCAGAAAAAAAATTACAACCAGGCAGAACAAAATCTATTTTTTTAAATACATTTCTAAGCATAAGTATCGTTTGCAATGCTCGCTTTGTTTTATTTGTTCTACAGAGATACCTCTATCTATATAGTTGCCTTTCCTCGTTTATGTATGAGAAGGCTGTTATGCTAATAAGCGTGTCTCACTGAAACAATGGTCGCGTGAACTGTCCTAAGTTTAGTGTTGGCTCATATTTTTAGTCTAGTCTCCTATGCCAATAGCGTTTTGACATGCACTAAACCTTCGTGGTTACTCCACATTAAGTACGACAAAAATATTTGGTGAATTTATTAGTGTTTTTGACTGTTGAAGGCTTTATATTGTTACCTACTTAGAACGGAGCGGTAAATAGAGAGTCGGGCTGTGTCAAGTACATATTCTTATTAAGCTGCTGCGTATAGTTAGACTGGGAGCTGACTAACATAGTTGGGTACGACACCATTGACTGCACGATCGTCTGCATATCTGGCTGGTTATGTACAGACGACAGCACATAAAACTACTACAATCTGTCAGATTTCCTTATTATATTTTCAACTTTATCTCTAAATCATTAAGGCTCAAGGTTGATTGGGAATATCTGACAGTTTGGGGTAGCTTGACCTGCTGTCGTCCGTACATGAATTTAAATCTTAGTAAACACACCCACAATACAGGAGTAATTTCTAGTGTGTGACAATGATTTAAAAAAAGAGGAATTGATCATCAACCTTTTTATCGTCCCACTGCTGGGCACAGGTCTCCTCTCATACAGAGAAGGATTGAGCGTAATCACCACGCTTGCTTAATGCGGGTTGGCGATTTCAGACTAAAAGTCCAGGTTTCCTCAAGATGTTTTCCTTCACCTTCAGTCATTGGGGTCCAATAAATAAGCTTCCAAATACTTAGAAAGTACATATAACTAAGAAAAAAGAGGAATTGCCGAATTATAAATATGAAATGTGAAAATCTAAATATAATGCATGGTTATTCTTCTTTTTCTCAGCCTTATAGACGTCCACTGCTGGAAAAAGGCCTCCCCGAAGGCTTTCATTCCATTGAGGGGCTTGTCATAATCCCCACGCTTGGCAGGCGGGTTGGGGATCCTTCCTAATGGGAGTACCCTTAGTGGCCTCTTACGACACCCACGGGAGGATATGGGTTGGTACTATTCAAGTCCAGTAACACACGGATGGCCACACAGCATGGTAATTAGTTACAACATAAACATTTCTGCTGTAAAAATATTAGAGAAACGAAAAATCAGACGAGTTTATCAAATACAAAACACTTCGTAATTTTTGGTTGCAAGTGTTTTAGGCACATGAGAACTAATTTGCAGAAATTTATAAGTAAGGTATTAAAGTTAGTATACACTAGTTTAGTTGACTTGTAACAAAAAACAATGTCAGAAAGTTTTAGTAGCTTGCTAGGAACCGGCGAAACACCACAGTTATTAATAATTTACTATCTTATATCGCTTATTATGTTTTCGCTTTCAGTGGTTTTAAATTAAACCTATCACTTTAACATCAATTGGAACCATTCACTATCAAAGGCTTTATGCCTTCTAGTTAAGAATAAAACCATTGAAGGTGTAACGCAACCAATTATTATATAAATAAATTAAACAAATCATCATCATCATCATTTCAGCCAAAAGACGTCCACTGCTGGACATAGGCCTCCCCCAAGGTTCTCCACGACGACCGGTTCTGCGCCTCCCGCATCCAGCGGTTTCCCGCGACCTTCACCAGGTCGTCGGTCCACCTTGTCGGGGGCCTACCCACGCTACGTCTTCCGGTGCGTGGTCGCCACTCGAGAACCCGTCAGCCCCATCGGGCATCGGTCCTACGGGCAATGTGTCCAGCCCACTGCCACTTTAGTGTTGCAATTCTTCGGGCTATGTCGGTTAACCGACATAAACAAATCACTTTAACATAAATTGGAACCATTCACTACCAAAGGCTTTATTCTAGTTGAGAAAAAAACCATTGAAGGTGTAACGCAACCAATTTACAAAACATTTCTTTTTTCTTGTACCTATCTGTGACCGATTTTCTTTTTTCTTCACTTTTTTCTTGTATCGTCACAGATACAAGAAAAATAAATGTTTTGTAAATTATCTACCCCTATTTGAGAATAAAGTACTTATTAAAACTCAAAGAAAGAAATCTCCTCTCGCCGCGACGTATCAATACTAGAATGATTAATTATCACTTTATTATTATTATTTTTTTAATATTATGCATTCATTTCAGTCACAGTGTTTGTCCTCGAACTCCTCCAAAACGACTGAATCGATTATGATGAAACTTCGAACACATTCTTTAGCCATGAGAATACTTTTTTATCTTTATATTACTACTACTTTCGCGGGTAAAACTGCGGGGCGCAGCTAGTTAATTTATGTACGGTTTAAATATTGCATAGGGACGCGAGTGGAATGCTACAGACGAAAATAATTATTCTTACTCGGCGTTCGGAGAGCGTAAAGTGTGCTTACAAACGTATTCGGATCCACACAAGAGCTATCAGGCATCAACAGCAATCTACTACCAGTGCCAGAGGGCTGTTGCTCTTGTTTACGTAATACATTGTAATAAAGTCTGTTTCTGCATCAATTGGGAACTGATACTCGTCGAGTAATCCGTATTGGAGGTCGGTGAACTAAAAAGACTGAAAATCTGTAAAAGGATTTTTAACATTATAAACCTTGACCGCGATCCCGTTTATGATAAGCGGTGATGCAGTGATCATTGTAGGTAAAGCGCACTAGTTTATTAAAAGCCTTTTCACTCTAGCCTCGAAGACATTTAATCTGCAGTCAGACGGAAAGACCACCGCAAATTGTTCCAGTTCTTCGCGATATAAAAGCCGAAAGGATTCACCAGAGTCATACTGTTGCCGACAACGTAAGGATCGCCGTACGACGGGTCGTCCGGCGATGGCGGAATTAAGTTATCTAATTCCCGTGCACACTCTCCAAAATGCATGCTATATAATACGGTGAAGAAATAGGAATATATTTTTCCTATTTTTCCTCGGTGGTAGGCCATAACATCGGCCGCCGGCAGAAGTTACCACCCACCAGACAAAGCCTTGCCGCCAAGCGTTTTGTCGTGGAGGACGGGTCTGAGCAGTTGTGTTGCGATGTGTGCCGGGTACGATGCGCCTAATGTTGTTGTCTTGGGAGTTTGGTCGTGGAGGGTCTTCAGATCAATCTCCCGTTGGCGCAGCATCGTTGGTCGTGTTGTTGGGTTTAATATTGCATCACCTCGCTCAACTGCCGTCTTATTTCCTATTCGATCAGTTTTTCTGAGTGAATAGGCTCTTAATAAACTAGCGCGCTTTACCATCAACGCACGTGTAGAAGAAATGACTGTAAGCTTTAAAAAGCGTAACTTTAACCGGCTTCGTACATCGCGCGAACCTGCGGGCCAACATGTTACAAACTTACTTACTGTACTTTGCTCTTGGTAAGACTGGTTGGCATCCCTTCATCATCGACCATCAAAGATCCAAGAATGATTGACAGTTGGAATTAACGGCTAAGCTTGCTTTCCTATACACAGAGGATCTCAATATATATAGTATAGTCACCCACAGACTACCGCAGTACCTAAGCGTACCGGTTAACTGAAGGGTAGTCGCGTAACTCACTTAATCTGTCAATATGAAAGTTCAACAACGTTCATTGCGTTATCTGTTTTGACGAGCAGACACATTTCTCGAACATATGGAGCAATGAATTGGCAATATACTTGCAATATGTTATACTTACTGCTATACAAAATGAATCCAATTGATAGTATTAATGTGTTACTCAATTTGGGTGCTGATTGTTTCACTCATGTGCCTATTGGTACTTAGGCGCGACCGTCTCCGAAAATTTTAGATTTCAATGTAGGTATACTACTGTAAAATTTTCTCAATATCGGGACACGTTAATCGTTCTCTTCGTCATAATAAACTCAATAACATTTAAATGTATAACTCAGTTAGCTATATCACTTCGCCTAACTTAGTCTTACATAAAGGAAATTACTTTAAGGCGTAATGTTAAGTGAGCAAGTACGTAATTCGTGTTAGGGAACTCGTAAATTATATTAACTTCTACCCTACTGGAAATTGATTTTATGGGCATGAAGTCTTGCGTAATGTTTTGAGCCTGGTTGCGCTGTAATTGAAAGGGAAAGGAATTGAAAGTCTATGTGTAGTTTTTGCGCTTAGTTTATGTAAGGACCCTTGTCCATACAGTAACACCTGTAATTCACTGGCTCACCACTACACTCGTATCGCAGGCAACACACGTCTAACCTTGACCAGTGTCAGTGACAAACTGATAGATTGACAGCTAAACTTCGACTACTTGTGTACATGAGACAATGTTAGTATGTACCTTTTAGGAGATACAAACACTACATTCCTTCCTTTTTAACAATTTTTATTATCCTTTACTAAAAATCAATTGTCAAACAGAAAAAATATAAAAATTAAATCATAAAACTTTTGTCTTTCAGTAAATAACTCATTAACTACGAGACCTTCTGCCAAGATAAGATCTTTTGGAACAGCTTGCCATTAACCTTCCTTTTTTTTTAAGTGGATATTATTTCTAAGTTATCTACTAAGTTTCTGTCCTATATCTTCGTTTCGTACCGTAAAGTTTCTTCTAACCGATTTTTCAACCACATGAGATTCGGGATTAAAACTAGCTGAAGTCTTATTTGTCATTTCCATTTTTGTCAAATAAACCTTATCCCCTTGACATATTCCTGGCTTCTCTGTTGGTTTTTTCCGATCATTATACTCCTTCCCCTTCTCTTTTTGCAATCTGTCTTTATCTCTAACTTCAGAATCATCTCCTGAATTACTTATATCTTTTAACATGGGAATTTTACCGCGGTTCTTTCTTTTAAAAACAGATCTGATGGCGTCTTTCCAGTCACTGAGTAAGGGGTAGAGTTATACATCACTAGCTTTCCGCCCGTGGCTTTACCCGCGGGGAATTCCGTTATATCGCGCTTTTTAGATTTCCCTTAGAAATGTCATTTTTTCCGGGATAAAAAGTACCCTATTATTTAATCCGGGCTTTTAACTTTACGTCTGCAAAATTTCAAAGCAATCGGTTCAATAGTTACGCGTGAAAGCGAAACAAACAAACTCACTTTCCGATTTATAATATTAGTAAGGATTAAATACTCATATTTCAGTCATAGTAATTGTCTGAGGTCTTGCAAGCTCGGCTATTTGATGAACATTGTCTTTTACCAATGGTTGTTTGGGCGCACTCTCACACAATCGTAATAAAGGATCCACAATAATTGTTTACCCCGGTTTATATTTTATATTATAACGATACGCCAAAAGGTGCAACACCCATCTCTCAACTCTAGCGCATGGTCTAGATTTAGGGCCAAGTATAAATTCAAGAGGCTTATGATCGGTAATCACTTTACTAAAGAGAAATATATTACAATGCAAGTGCAAGCGCTTTTTTCCGTTTGACTATATTTTCTATCACAGTAATTTTTTGTACGATTACCAAACGCAATAATTATTCTAGGTCCTTTATAATCGGGCTGCACCAAAACCCCACCTAACCCTACAGGGCTAGCGTCCTTAATATCCAGTTTCGAGACATATTTTGCTTTGCTTATTTTTGGCGACAATGTTCCATGCACGGTAAAAACATTTTTTTACAAAAAAACAATCGACTTCCATAAACCACTACAAAGTGAAAAATAATTAATTTCGGAAGTGAAATGAAATCGAATCAGTGTCAAAAACGAATATACAAAAACCAACACTTTTTAGTTGTGAAAAGTATTATGTATTCAGTTGCATCCGCTCAGACTGCAAGCTGACGCAAGTACTTACACTTTTTAGTTGGGAATCGACGTAATTTTGTTTACTTTAATTTTCAAGAATTCCCTCAACTGCATATGGTCTTCATCATCATCCGCAGACCATTATTTTAACCCAATGGGTGCGAAGTTCTCATCAATATAAATGGATTAAGTTCAAACACAAAGTAGCTACTGTAAACCGTTGAGGAGTACAGTCGCAACCCATCTAGGTGTAAAGTTCTTATCAATACAAATTAATCGAGCCCAAACATAAGGTAGCTGCTGGGAATTGTTGAAGAGTTCCTTCGATTGTCTCGCGGCTCCATCATTAGATCTACTCCAGACCTTTATTAAATTGTAGTGCTTTAAAATACTTAATGAAAATACTAAGAAATGCACTAGTCACCCCTACGATTTCTGAGAGTTTCCCTTGATTTCTCTAGTCTTCCATAATCAAATCCTTATCATGCGACCACCTTGGAAATATCGGAATATCTGAACCTTTTTTTTTGTTTGTCTTTCTGGGGAAAATGTCAATTACGCATCCCCGCCCGTCGGAGGACGGGAGGGGTATGTGGGGCTCCCCGGGAGATATCCTCCCGGTATACCCACTAAAAACCCCAGCGGCACTCCGGCATCGCCTTAGTGGCGGGGGAATGGGAAACTAGCGGAGCCTGAGCTACCAGTCCCCCGCCGGCGACACCCAGCTAGTTCGGCGGGCCCTCATTTGCCCTCCTAGAGAGGGGCTGTGGCTTACCCACCCACGTAGTGAGCTGTGCAAGGCGGGCGTGGGCACCCGACACATCACGTCTTCGCAGAAGGAGGCCACCGCCGCCCAGGCCCCACCATCGTTCTGACGACGGCGGGCAGCGAGAGGCACGGCCCACGACGGGCATACCGCGAGGGCGTGTTCCGCCGTGTCCTCTGCCGCGCCGCAACCGTGGCACGACGGTGTCTCCTCCCGTCCTATGCGGTGCAGGTACCTGTCGAAGCAGCCGCAGACTCGGGGAGGTTTTCTGCCACGCACCCCATGGTCCTGATCCCTGTGTCATGTTCGTGAACATGCGCCAGTGGGGACTGGTCATCTGCTGCCACGGTTTAATTTCCGAATTATTTTTGTGTTTTATCTAACGGACGCTTTTAATGTGCACTTCTTTCTGCATTTCTCATTCTGATATGGATAAATTCAACATGATTGATGTACCTACTCAAACAATTTTTAAAGAGATTTTAAAAGTGTCCGTAGAGATTTTTTTTTACCATTTTATGACTTTAAAATAGTGACTGTTCGCGCTCGTTTTATCGGTCTAGTCCGATTGTTAGTTAGTCGAGTTGATAGATGCCCGACCGGTACGGGCTAGCGTAATTAGTATTGTATATGGTGACGCGCGGCCATTCACACAACGTTTTGAGACCCCGTCTAGAACGGTCCGTTGCTAGAATCCTTGACGAAATACTCGCGCGCGTGGCGCGTTCGGACGAGTGAATTTCGGGAAATAAATACCACCGGCCGCGGTTTTGGATAGTTTGTCGCGTTTGTTGCCCGTGTTTTTTGAAGTATTTACTTGAACTATAAAACGTAACAGTGCCGTCCTTGAATTGAGTTGAATTTGAATCGAAAACGTGGTTTCATATTGTCGATTGTTTGTCGTGGTTTCCTACGTTGGTGAGCTTTGGTGCCCTTTTGGAGGAACTTTGGTGTGTCGACTGGTATGGGACAGTCGGGTATTTGAAGACATAGGACGTCATTGTAAGTCGACGCGCGCGCGTCGACTCGCCGGGACTTCATTCCACGACGGAACACACCGGGTCCTAAGGTGCCTTAGATTTGTTGTGGAGTGGTAAGAGATTAATTTACCTGTGGTATAAGCCGACCTATTTGTTGAATAAGCCGTGACAACTGCGCGGTAGATGTACGTGCTGTACTGGGGCGCGTATACAGTGACCATGGAGTTTCTTACCTGATCATCTTCATAGAGCTACATGCTCCATCTTACTGACTGACCACCACTTTGACAGTTCAAAATTAGGAACTTGTTGTGTACAAAATTAAATACTCTGATTTGATTTTGACTTTATAAGTTGCAAAATTGCAATTAAATCCCCGAAGAATTGCAACACTTAAGTGGCCGTGGACCGAGCACATTGCCCGTAGGACCGATGCCCGATGGGGCTGATGGTTCTGGGGGTTCTCGAGTGGAAACCCGCTGGATGTGGAAGGCGCAGACCGGTCGTCATGGAGATTCTTAGAGGAGAACGTGTTTCAACTGAAATGTTGATGAAATTACAAAACACAAGGCGCAAAGCAGGCGTGAGGGGGTTTTGTTTTATTTATGCGAAAGTGCCTCTTTGTTTTACTTCTAAATACTAAGAAATTAGAGCCCCTAAAATTAGGAGATTGTGACTGAAAGCTATTCTTAGCATTTAATTAATCAAACAGAATTCAAGAATTTCTTGGAATCGTTTCGAAGAAACGAAGTAATCATTTCCCATAATTAGCCACCCGTCTATGTCGGGCATGCACCCTTGTGTTGTTGACACCTTTTGTTCGGACGAATACCAATACATTTATTATTTTGATATTATTAAAAATAGTAGCTAAATGAAACTGAAAACAAAATTGAATGAATAGACGAAATGTTATAGGAGAATTTGTTGTAGGCCAGTCTCCGGTCAGGCCATCTAAAATTAACTTTGACCGACTTTCCGGATCACGTTGAGAAATATTGGCTTAAGTAAAGTAAGTAGTAGTAATAATTTTAAGCAATAAAACGTATTTGTAGAAAATTAATATATATACTAGTATGAGTATATAATTATTTTTTTTATTTTAATATAATAATTTTTTTTATAAAAATAATATATATGCTCGTATGAATATATAAATTATTTTTCTACACAACACACACCTATATAGATATATGTTACTTTCATGCCATACATACATTATATAATATTATACTAGAGGCCCGATACGTGCTACGCTACGTATAAAGTGGAATAATAAAAACAAATTTATTGGATCATCAAAATTATTTATTCAAACATAAAATATTTTTTTCAATTGCTAGCCGCTTTAAAACTTAATCCAAAACATTTAGATAAACAATATTCTTTGTTTTTCCGTTTCTAGCATGTATAAACAAATGACTGTGGGTACCGACTCTCGAACAGGCAACATAAAGTTGGCCATGTGAAAAACATGATTCCTCCAAATTCACACCACAAACGTGAAATGTTTGCCCTTGGGCTTTGTTGATGGACATAGCAAATGATAAACGGACAGGATATTGTAATCGTTCGAAATCAAATAGCATATCAGTTGGGAGCATAGAGGTACGCGGAATCAAACAAACTTCTACTTATGATTTACCTTATTTAGCTTCAATTAAATTTGGCTATGAGTTTTTCACTGCCAATTTGGTGATTTATAATTTTGGTGGATTATAAAATTACAAAGAAAGTGGCATTGATTTCTATATATATAGAAGTTATATATAGTTATATTTATATAGATGAGATGATGATCCAACGTCCATTGAATTCATTTGTTACAAAAAATTTGATAAATGAAGAACTGCTCAACCGATTTTGTTCAAACTTCACATAAACCATCTACTAATTAATCAAAACAAAGCCTAACTATTTGGTTTGGATATGTCAGTCCGTTTTTGAGTTATAAAATTAGAGAGAAAGTGGCATTGATTTTTATATATATAGATTATACAGTGTCCGCTACGCGCCTACATCAAATATTATTATAGTGAGCTATCACGCCAATAAGCATGTCGTGTTCAGTCCTAATATATACAGCGTGTCACGTCACAGCCATTACCGGTGAGCGAGTGACATGTCGTGGAGTCGGTGACCTGACTTCTAAGAACTGATCGGTATTAGCTTCGCACCTATAACAGCCACTTTTGTTTTTATATTATTTGAGGGTAGGACAGTGCATTGCAAGGTTGAGAAACTCATTGGTCAAGGCTAAAAATAGTTCTAAATACATAAACTAACATCTATGGCCTAGTGGTAACAACTACGACTTACAAGTTGTAGGTCGTAGGTTTGAACCCCATTAGGCGCTTCACTTTGCGAAATGTCACCTTGCTACTTTGGATTCAGTGGAGAGGCGTGGGAAGAGGCTGATTGGCGACCCAGACTTAACTCGAAACGGTCTCCAAAGCCTGGAGCACAGGCGTAGAGTAGCCAGCCTTTCGGTCTTCTCTAGGATGCATTCTAGTGAGTGTGCAAGGGAATTGCATGATTTAATTCCCCCATCTCCGTTCCATCGTCGGATGACCCGTCGTACGGCGAGTTTCCACCCTTACGTTGTTGACACCACTGCGATCCGGACGAGGCGTTTTGCTTCCTCTTTTATACCGCGTACATCGAAGGACTGGAACAATTTGCCAGCGACGGTGTTTCCGTCACATTACAATTTGAGTGTCTTCAAGGTCAGAGTAAATAGGCTCTTAATAAAATAGCGAGCTTTACCATCAACGATCGCTTCACTGCTTACCATCAGGCGGGATAGCGGCCAAGCGCTGGTTTATAATTTATATAAAAAAATATATATTTCATCACCACTGTTCTCAAAACGGTGAAGGAAAACATCGTGAGGACATCAGAATGTCCTAGAGGCAAAAACTTTGAGAACATGTGACATCTACCAACCCGCACTGGGCCCGCGTCGTAGATTACAGCCCACTCCCTCTCAATCGAGGTTGCCTGTGTCCCAGGAGTGGGAAAATTATAAATAAAAAAAAAAATAAGAAAAAATTGTGTCTTTTTAAGGAAAACATTAGAAATTGCTCTCCTATCCACAAAAACACAGTGTTTTTTGTTACAATTACTCTTTCACAATATAATATTTATTAAACGTTTAATTTATTTACTTTACATAATGTCAAAATGTAGGTTTTTTTTTTAATAGTTATAAACTAGTGCTTGACTGCAATCCCACCTGATGGTAAGCAGTGATGCAATAGTTGATGGTAAAGCGCGCTAGTTTATTAAAAGCCTATTCACTCGGAAAAACTGAGCGAATAGGAAGGAAGACGGCAGTTGAGCGAGGTGATTCACCAGACATCATGCCGGAACACGACCAAGCGCTTGGCGACAAGACTTTGTCTGGGGGGTGGTAACTTCTGCCGGCAGCCGATGTTATGGCCTACCACCGAGAACAGGTTAACAGGTTGCTTAATTTGTTCAAAAACCTTTAAACGGACAAGTTGATACAAGCACCTATTGTTACGAATTCAAGGGTGTCATTACAAAGTTAACGTCTCTCTTTTGATGACCCTTTTGCTCAAATTTTCAAAAGTTAATATTGAATATAAAAAACCCCAGCATCAATTTTATTTTTAATTCGACGATTATTTTGCGGTCATCCAAAATTTCAAATTCCCATGTACGGACGACAGCAGGAGAAGCTACCCGAAACTGTCAAATATTCCCAATAAACCTTGAGCTTTATTTTTTTAAAGCTGAAAATGTAATAAGGAAACCCGACAGCTTATAATATCTTGATGGGCTGTCGTCTGTACATAATACAAATGCTAAAAAAAATAAAATTAATTTTAACCTTTGGTGTTAACTGTCTTTTAATTTTTTGACTAAAACAAGATTTTAATGTACAAAGATGTAGGTTATACACTTAGAGGTTTGGGCGAAGATAGAGTAGAGAGAAGTAAAATTTAAACCTTTTTCGGCTTGCAACCCCATTGACGTTTCTAGAATGTTCTAGAAGCTTCAACTGGCAACGAGAGATTTTTTCGCCAGTAGCGTTGCGTTGTAATGTATAGTATGTAGCAATTTTACTAGGATTCAATTACCAGTTGCCGATGCCTTCATCATCATCATTTCAGCCGAAAGACGACCACTGCTGGACATAGGCCTCCCCCAATGCTCTCCACGATGACCGGTCCTGCGCCTCCCGCGTCCAGCGGTTTCCTGCGACCTTCACCAGGTCGTCGGTCCACCTGGTCGGGGGCCTACCCACGCTACGTCTTCCGGTGCATGGTCGCCACTCGAGAACCCGTCGGCCCCATCGGGCATCGGTCCTACGGGCAATGTGTCCAGCCCACTGCCACTTTAGTGTTGCAATTCTTCGGGCTATATCGGTTACTTTCGTTCTTCTGCGGATCTCCTTATTCCGATTCGATCGCGCAGTGAAACCCCAAGCATAGCCCTCTGCATTGCCCTTTGAGTGACTTTGAACCTTCGTATAAGGCCTATTGTTAGCGACCACGTCTCAATTCCATAAGTCATCACTGGCAACACACACTGGTCGAAGACATTTTGTCTTGAGACACTGCGATATTTCGGACGAGAAGATTCTACGTAGTCTAGCAATACTTTACTTTATTAAATACTAAATCGAAAGGTAACCTGTTATCAGCAGCGTGATGTTATACTGCCTTCTCACAGAAAGGATACCTGTATCCCAACGGTGGGAACATCATAGGCTGATTGTGTAAACCGATTTTTTTTTTTTGACAAAATTAGGTATATTTTCGTCCTATCAATTTCAATACACTTCTTGCTATTTAGATTGTCACATTTCATATGATCACCAGCTGTGCCACGCGGTTTCACCCGCGTAGATTTCGATATGCTTCGCTCCTATTGGTCGCAGGGTGATGTTGTATAACTTAAAGCCTTTCTGGATCAAGGGACTATCCAACGCAAAAAGAATTTTTCAAATCGGACCAGTAGTTCCTAAGTTTAGCGCCTTCAAACAAACAAACTCTTCAGCTTTATATATTAGTATAGAGTATAGAAGTATAGATTATTGAAATCATAACATTTTTAGCGCTTTACTTATAAAGTGACATTCAATCAAGAATGTATATTAACTATACATTATTTTAAATGTCACACTATTAATATAATAATATATAAATACCATTACTAAACATTATTTAACTTTATGCAACGTGTTCAATTTAATACCCACAATAACTCAATATAGAATCCGTGTAAAATAAAATGTAGAATCCTTTTAACTTAAAAAAGTGCCGACAGTTTCCTTACTGTTCGCCCAGGAAAAAAATTAAGTCTATAAATAGACTTAAACTGTCCATTACGGCCATTGTAGGCCATTTCCACGCACCTCCCGCCTGAGTGATTCCATTCTATGTTACACACATTGATTAATGGCGAATCCCGTGCGCGCCATTAGGCACGATCAATCATCGGTGATAAGTTTTGAAGTTTTGTCACATGTGGGTGTCGTGTTCTTTATTTGAGACTTTATTTTAATTGTGCAATTAGTGTTGTTACTAACAGACAAAATCACGGTGTAAATGGATAAATATGTCAGCAAAGCAAGGGGCACGTACTGGTAGGTGACTTACGTATTATGTTCTAGAAATTCTAGGCTATTAACGAAGTCATCAAGCGCGCAGTATAATAATTTCCGAAAATCCTAGAACATTAGTTTCAAATTTCTACTCGCATGGTGGTTTACTAGACCTCGCTGAACAAGTAACCTATCGGTGTATGCGTAGCCGAGCAGAGCGTCTTGTCGACTGTTGCGAGGCTTGTTTCTGATGATATAGAAGGTGTCAGGAGAACCGCTGTCATACCACGTCCACGAAGAAGAAGAAGTTACCACCCAACTAGATAAAGTCTAGCCGCCAAGTGATTCGTCGTGTTCCGGTATTATGTCTGGCGAAGCCGTACGGAGGATGGGAATGAGCAGTTGTGTTGCGATGAGTGCGGGGTACGATGCGCCAAAAGTTGTTGTGCCGCCTTCCTTCCTATTCACTTAGTCTTTTTGAGTGAATAGGCTCTTAATAAACTAGCGCTCTTTACCATCAACGATTGTATCTCTACTTACCATCAGGCGGGATTCCGGTCAAGCACTAACTTGTGATTATAAAAAATAATAATTTTGTTGCTACTTGCACTTTGCGCATAATAGAAGTAGCTAAAGTCATTGTTGACAGGCGCCTGTACACTAACTTAAAAAAACAAGAAACATGGTCTCGCACTAGGAATTCCTCCTCCTGGTGCGTTTGTAAACATTTAAATTTACATACACAAGTAGGCAGACCCAGAACAACTACTTGAAGACCATACAAATGTTTATGCCGTATAGTTAATGCATTAATTATCAATTTAACGTGCATGTTCAATAGGACCATAATTCGCTATGACCTCTATTCCTCACTGAGGAACGACATCCGCTATACCTATCACCACATCTGCTATGAACGTATTCTCTGATATAATGACTTGGTTCAAACTGTAAGAACACATGTTCTCTGTGAGGTGTCATTTGGATTCCTGGACATACACAAAACACAACATTACTATGGTTTGCACGAGGTAATATATCTTTTAAAGAAAGTAAGGAATACGCTAATTTAGAGCACAAGCTAAACTTTTTATGTTTTTTTTTATGCTATAAAGTAGAACTTGACCACGATCCCGCCTGCCTTACTAACCAGTGATGTGGTCGATGATGATAAAGCGCACTGTTTATTAAGAGCCTGTCACTCTAGCCTTGTAAAATTGTTTTCTTGCTAAACCTTTCATTTAACTCTAATTTTATTTTGATAGCACCATATATAAAAAATCACTTTTTCAAGTTACGTAACTGGAAACTTGGTACCTAAACTTTTAAAGAATACTCCTAATCCTTACGAAACTACATAATGAGAACACAATCAATCTTTTTCTGTACATTTTATCGATATAAATATCGACCTTTTGGTCGCCATAGCGTGTATGAGAAATTTATAAATGTGAGAGTATACGTCAAATGCACTGCTTACGTTAGTGTGATCACCAATTTCAAACTTATAATCTAAGTGTGAGTATTTATTCGTGTGCGTAATGCGCTTCCGTATTGGTCTCTTGCTTACAGTAGAGCTTAAGAGAACAAGACAAACGGCGACACGCGTTCTAATACAAATCCCATAGTAATTCCATTCTAATATTTTTCATCTGTTCTGTGGCTGAGGTGGTATCTCCGCAGTCTGCGACTGGTGAGCGATGACACGGCTACTGTGTATTTCATTTCGCAAGCGATCAAGCACAGTATTATCCAACATATGATTACGCTGCATAACCCATACCTGATCCAATAGGCGTTGTGCCGAAACGTCGACAGCTAGTTCAAGCACCTGAAACAGAGAGAGCATTCCAACGTGATATGCGGTCAAGTTGTTTCCTCCTTCTGTAGACCCATAGTATGAGCGCATGACATTTTCATTGATGGTTTGTGTCCATCTCATGCGCTGAACACTTCCGCCGGGAGCTGGGACCCTGTCAGAAGCCGATGGGCCTCGAGGTCCTAAGCAGTCCGGCGGCCGGCATCCTCCCCGTCGGTGAGCTGGTAGTGGCGTCGTCGGCAGAGAAAAATACTCCTCGCTCGAGCTCGACGCAACTGCCGCGGCCGGGGTCGTCACAGCGCTTACAGTGGCCCTGGAGACCGGCGGTGGCGAGTCGGAGCTGAGCAACGAATCCGGAGATGGTGGGCGTGCAGTTCGAGCGGCAGATCTTGTCAACATATTTTCACGATTTTATATTTCCAAATTTCTAGTTCTTGTTGTTAGGTGACACATTCTGTCATTCTGTCTTGTCTGTTTTGTGGCTTGTCCATTTTATTTGTTACTAATTTGATATTCACAGTGTATATATAATAATTAATTTATTAAATATTATAGTGGTAAATTATTTGAATGTGATCCGTTGACGTTGACGGTCTTTATTTTATTATTTATGATTGCACAATAAAAAATAAATGCGTAAAGACATTACAAAATTAAGATCCAAAGGTGCTGCTTATTTCTTAAGGAAATTCCTCCAACAGACCTACGAAAGGAGAAATATAGACACTAGTGAGTTATGTAATATGAGAAGATAATTTTTTTCACACCCTTCACCTACACACACACACACTTCATCATATTTACTTAAACATTTTTCATTCCCAACACGAACTGAATCCGTATGGTAAAATCAGAGGTGTAAATAAGTCACATGTAATGCAGAGTGTACCTATTTCCATGAACCAGGCGTAAATTTATGCTCCAGGTTGATATTGGCCCAGGAATGCGGGTTATTCGAAATAGAAACCCCGGTGAGGCACAGAGCTGGAGAGGTTAATTGATGATTTCTCATCCTAATAAAAAGGGCTGATGCTGGCAAAATACCAGAAATTATAATGAAAAACTCTTGAAACTCTTGAAAAACTCACTTATATTAGAATCCAGTATCTCACGTTCAGTTATGCGTTAACATTCAAAAGAAAAAAGCTTTATTGCCTAAACTTTTTCAGTAAATCTTACATATGTAGCTACCTTCTTTTAAGTAAAAGATATGTCTGTGTTAGGAGGTCCCACTCCTCCATGATAAATCATAAAATGGTAAAAGTGGTATAGCAAAAGAAAATTGAATTCAAACGAAAAATAAAAAAGAAATATACTTAAATCGTGTGTGAGGTTTTGTCTAAGTAAGCGCATGTGAGTATGTGTGGGTGAGTGTGTGGATTGTGGGTGTACCTATATACGTGTCTGTATATTTCGACTCAGCTTGAGACCAGAACAGGACAAAAACAACGAAGCATTGAGCATTAAATAAATATTAAGATACAGAAGGACTGTTTTCGTAGTCGTAATAAATGTAGAAATGATAGGATGTTAACACAGAAATGACAAGGTAATGGGAAAATGTCACTTGAGGTTTTCTTTTTTTTTCTCGGTGGTAGGCTATATATAACACCGGTTGCCGGCAGAAGTTACCACCCACCAGACAAAGCCTTGCCGCCAAGCGATTTGTCGTGTTCCGGCATGATGTCTGGTGAAGCCGTACGGAGGACGGGTCTGAGCAGTTATGTTGCGATGTGTGCCGGGTACGATGCGCCAAATGTTGTTGTGTTGGGAGTTTGGTCGTGGAGGGTCTTCAGATCAATCTCCCTTTGGCGCAGCATCGTTGGTCGTGTTGTTGGGTTTAACATTGCATCACCTCGCTCAACTGCCCTCTTCATCACTCAATCCGAATGAATAGGTTCTTAATAAACTAGCGCGCTTTACCATCAACGATCGCATCACTGCTTACCATCAGGCGGGATTGTAGTCAAGCGCTAGTTTATAATTGTTTATAATTATTAAAAATAAATAAAAAATAAATCTTTTATTTGCAAATGATATATTTTTATTTTGTTCGTTTCACTTAAACTTGCTCTAAAAGCCAATAGAATGTGAGTTTGAACTAATCTATCACTTACATATGAAAACTTAAAAGAATTGTTGTTGCTTTATCCGGAAAGTTATATAGACTATATTGGCTACGACGTAGCAAGCTACGAGTTGCTACGAGATTCTGACGACGGCGGATGGTGAATTTTACATTAAAGTACGAGGCTTTTCGCTATTTGTATGAGTATATTTTACGTTTTTTAGTTTGTAATATTCGTTTTGTTCTAAGCAAAATATACGATTTTTATTTACTTCTATATGGTGCAACATTCATAGTGTAATTATATGCAATACACAAGATTAGAGATAAGGTCGTTCCTTACATCACCATCGATCAATTCATAACATCGGCTGCCGGCAGAAGTAACCACCCACCAGACAAAGTCTTGGCGCCAAGCGATTCGTCGTATTCCGGCATGATGTCTGGTGAAGCCGTACGGAAGACGGGTCTGAGCAGTTGTGTTGCGATGTATGCCGGGTACGATGCGCCAAATGTTGTTGTGTCGGGAGTTTGGTCGTGGGGGCTCTCCAGATCAATCTCCCTCTGGCGCGGCATCATTGGTCGTGTTGTTGGGTTTGCATTTACATTGCCTTGCTCAAGTGCCGTTTTCTTTCCTATTCACTAAGTTTTTAAAGTGAATAGGCTTAATAAACTAGCGCGCTTTACCATCAACGATTGCATTTCCGCTTACCATCAGGTGGGATTACAGTCACGCACTAGTTTGTAATTATCAAAAAAGGGTAATGGTTTTCAGTTTATTTTAGAATCATGAAATTTTACTTGCATTCAATGATTTTTTATTGTTAGTTTGGAATCAGTTTGTCGAATCGGTTTGTCGAATCAGGAATGAGGAGATTCGTAGAAGAACCAAAGCCGACATAGCCCAGTGGGTTAGCTTTTTGAAGTGGCAGTGGGCGCATAGCACGCGGAGTCGATCGTCGAAGGCTCTTGAATGGCGACCACGTATCGGCAAGCCCATCGTCAGACAGCCACCGACTAGGCGGTCGTCAAAATAGTAGGGAAGCGCTGGGTGTAGGCGGCGTCCAACCATTCTTTTTGGAAATCCTTGGGGGAGGCATATTGTCAGCAGTGGACTTCGGGGAGTTTGGGAAATTAAATGTTATTTATAGCACTCAGGTGTACCTAAAAAGCTTATGGACATAACGTGGTGCATCGTAAATCGAGTAATTCCTAAGAGACAATAAAAGATTTTCGAGCCTAATATTAACATACGAGTCAGAGGTTCAATATGACTCTTCATAAACGTAAGTAGTTGCAAGAATTTTCCATGCTTGAAGGGGTCCTTCAAGCATGGACGATTCTTGCAACTTTTTAACGATGGAAAATCATCTAATGACTTCTCCCGCTCTGGGCGGGGCGGTAGGTCGTGTCAGACTTTTTTTTTTTCATAAACTATAAACTAGTGCTCGACCACAATCCCACCTGATGGTAAGCAGTGACGTAGTCGTAGTTGTTTATAATCTTTTTTTCCCACGAATTAATTCCAACAGGGACAACACCGGTATTATTATGAGCGAATAGCGATGAGACCACGTGCCGCGTGCCCTGCCGCCCGCCGTCCGTAGAAGGGTTGCTTACCGCACATGTATTAAGTTACCTCTTTTGCGAACTAATATTATTTTTTTTAGGGGTTTTTTTAAGTTTAGCCCGGTTTTGTACAGGGTTTTCTTTATATATTGTATAATACTAGCTTTCCGCCCGCGGCTTCGTCCATGTGCAATTCGGTTATATCGCGCTTTGGGAATATAATTTTTTTTTACAATAAAAGGTAGCCTATGTCCTTTCTCAGGGTCTAAAGATTGTCTGTGATTGAGATTGAGAGATTGAGAGGTTTAAGCGGGAAAGCGTAACAGACAGACAGACAGAGTTACTTTCACATTTATAATATTAGCATGGATAAGCTAGTGCTTCAATCCGCAATCCCGCTTGACGACAAGCAGTGATGCAAGCGTTAATGATAAAGCACGCTAGTTTATTAAGAGACTATTCACTCTAGCCTTGAAGACGCTTAAATTGTAGTGAGACGTTAATACCGCCGCAGGCAAGTCCCTCGATGTATGCATGCGGTTTTAAAGACAAGGCGAAACGCTTTGTCAGGATCGTAGTGGTTTCAACAATGTAAAGGTGGTCCAATGATGAAACACACTCACCAAAATGAGGATACATTTTGATAGAACACCGACAGAATATCGTGATAAAGACTATCCTATTATGTTATTCCTGGTGTAACTATCTGTGTCCGAAATTTCATCCAAATCTTCTCAATAGTTATTGGGTGAAAGATTAACAATCCATCCATTAATCCATATATAATTATGCAATCTCATTTTCTCGTTTATAATATTATAAGTATTTGGATAGTCATTATTGTGTAACTGTCCACCACTTCCTTAGAAAACCATAGTTTAAGTTTGGTTTAAGTTTCCTTACGTCAAACGTACAGGTAATCTCTGAACGTACTAAGCATACTAACACATTTAAGAGCGTTGAAATGTTAAATTAGAGTAAGTAAAGTTTTACGGAACTATATCTTGCAACTTCGTACGGAGTTCATATTTTCCGAGAAAGATCGTTTATGATGAAGATAGCGAGATTTCCATTACAAGTTTCACTCTCAGCGTTAAAAAAATAAAACAACGTCTATGGAGAGTCTCGCTGTTATGTTATAAATGATGACATTATGTCAATGAAATAGGGTCAGACTTAACATTTACTTTATTTTGTAAAAGAAAGAATTTGAAATGTTATAGTTGAACTATGGTGGTGCTAAACCTGTGGTAGCCTTTGGATAAAGATTGCTTGCTATATATGGGAAGCAGGTGCACGGACGAAGCGAAATAACTTCATCGTTATATACATGTTATCATTTGCCTCCTTGTTGATAAGAGAATCATGAATTTTGGAGCGATTTAACCGCGCAACACAAACCAATTGAAACCACTTCCATATTCAAATTCTTGGTACCAATTGACTTAACAAATTTCTTCTTAAATTAATGTTAATTAAATTATTTTCAGAATGATAAAAGTCATTAAATTTTAATGTGTATATTAATTAACTTGGCCGTCTACACTCTTTGAAACTTGTTGCTAACGTCTCAAGGTTGGAGATTAACGCTTTCCTGTAGAAAATATAAGGGCTTGATTTAAAATGCAAATGGTGTTGTGGCAATTCATTATGTTTTTGCGTCTTTTTTCAACACAAGACAAGTGAACAACCTAAAAAAAAATGAAGGAAAACAATCAAATAAACAATATATGAGTCATAAGATTAGTTCAGTAACTACGGTTGATACAATATGGACAGGATTACACTCATGGCAGATGGGAAAACCTTATGGGATATAAGATTCCTATTTATTAGAGAACTTAGGGCGGATTTCGCCAATGAAAATGAACGCGATCAGCAAATCTATGCCGCAGGTTGTACGGCAGAGATACCACGCCCCTTGTCGGTCAGGCAAAGGAAGGAACACGGGTGGATTTTACAATCTAATACCTTCCCCTCCGCGTAGAGCTGGGAAGATCTTTAAATGCATTCCCATCCACAATAAAAGCGGTGTACCTTACCTAAGATTCATATTCACCAGTTCCAACGACAACACGGTTGGCACTGTGGCTGAGCTATAATAGGGTATTTGACTAAAAAAACTAATTAGTCCGTCAGTCAGTTTTCCAAAAAATACTAGACACCTATTTTTTCTTTTTCATATAAACAAATAATGAAGACGAAACAGTGCGATGAAAACTCATGGGACGTCACTGGACGCTACACTTTTTAGCGACCAGTGACGTCACCAGCCACCACTCCTGATCTTTGGTGCCTTTTATATTTGTCAATTTTTATTGTTTTGGTAAAATAGTCAAATACCCTATTGTTACTTAAAAGTAAAAAATAAGATTTTTGGTGAATCTTATATGCCATGAAGTTTTATATATTTGGTGATATTTGAACCCCATATTTGCCAAACCAACTAAAACTTAGATTCACGTATAGCTATAGACTGAACAGAAGAAAAATGCATCGCTATACCTAAGTTGACCTATCGAACGGTACAGATTTCATCAATATTGACAACTAGCGACCCGCCCCGGCTTCGAACGGGCGCAATGCTGATCCTAATTACACCACAGAAATGCTGTGAACGTTGTATAAAAAACCGCCGCGAACGCCACACCTGTACCGCCGCAAACGCGATACCCGCAATTTTTAATATCTATATTAAATCAATAATGTATTTAAGGTATTAAATTGGATAAGGATTAATGTTTTATTGGTTAAAATCATTTCGAAAATTAGCCGGTACTTGTCGTTAAAAGTATATGAAAAAAAATTATATTGTGAGATATCCATTAGAGATAGACATAATTATACAATCGCGAACTTTTTTGTAGACCTTTTCAATGTGTACAATATTTAGTACATTATTTTGATAAATCTCGTAGGGTTCAGCCTGCGATTCACTGCAAACGCGGAAAAAAATTTATTATTTTTCAAGGATTTCCAAAAAGAACGGTTGGACGCTGCATACATCCACCGTTTCCCCTACGATCGCACCTTTAGAACAATAGACACCTAATTCGAAATTTGAAGATTTCAATGTTGACTCATACAATTACCTTGCAAGACCATCTTCATCGACTGTTAATAAAACAGAGACGGTTGACTCGGTTGAAAAGGACTCGTCCTTTTCCTGAACAACGGTCTCTGTTTTATTGATCAACACTGTTGCAACAAGTTGCAACAAGTTCGACATATCAACATTGAAAACTTCAAATTTCGAAATAGGTCTCTATTGTTCAAAAGGTGCGCAATGTTGGTCAGGTCATCCGACCATCTAGTCGTTACGTGTCCCACGCTGCTCTTGCCGGTATGTGGTCACCATACTAGAGCCTTTCTGGTCCGTAATTAGTAAACAATGGCTTGTAGGCATGCAGGCGGCGAGCAGTGGGGAGCTCGCCGCCCGGTAAGGACCACGCCCAGGTCGACGACGCGTTGTTTTTCACGCACGGCTCAAAGAGATGTCGATATGTGAGCGACACCTGGGTCAGAGTTGCGGGTTGATCAAAAGAGAATCCGTGAACCTGGCGCCCAGACAAGTGCAGGGGGGGGGGGGGTTAGTTAGTAAAAACCTGACATGCCCTTCCGCTCCGCCCAGAGTGGGAGAGCTCATTTGATGATTTCCCATTAATACAAAAAAAAAAAAACTGTATTTATCTATGGGCATTTTTTTTTTTTTTTTTTTGGTCATTTTCAACACCCTCTAAAGACAACCAAACATACCTTGGACATACACATAGCTACTTTTAATACAAGATCATTACGAACTACCGAGAAGCTTCTTGAACTGGAATTAGCCATAGCCGAAATGAAATGGGATATAATAGGAATCAGCGAAATGAGAAGATATGGGGAAGGGATAGAAGATTACGGAAACTACATTCTACAATACAAAGGTGAGACACCAGGATCGTATGGAGTGGGATTTTTAATCAAAAAGAAACTTGCAAACAGTATAGAAGAAATCAAAGGAATTTCCGAAAGAATAACTGTTCTTAACATTACGCTACCCCTAAAAAATGCCGAAAAGTGGTCTATCATTCAAGCATATTCACCAACAGAGTCGGAGAAACGTGAAGACATAACGAAAATTGAAAAATTCTACGACGATCTACAAATGAATATTCAGAACTGTTACAAAAACATTATTGTGATGGGCGATTTTAATGGACAAATAGGATCGAGGAAAAATAATGGAGAAGAATACACTGTGGGAGAATATGGACATGGTAAAAGAAGCAAAAATGGAGCCAGGTTAGTAACCTTTGCTCTAGAAAATAAACTAAGGATCCTCAACAGTTTCTACAAGAAAAAGAAAACGAAGAAGTGGACATGGATTTCCCCAAACGGACTCTATAAAAATGAAATTGATTTTATCATGTCTAATAACTATAAAGTAATCCAGGATGTATCAGTTATCCAGAATCTAAACTTTCATTCAGACCACAGAATGGTCCGTGCCAAATTAACAGGCGCACCCATAAAGAAAAAGAGAAGATTTCAAACTGATAGCTCAGCCATTATATGCACCGGGGATAGCAAACAACTTACGACCAACCTACAAGTTTCAATAGAAACAGAACATTTAAAATCTTTATCAATTCAAACAAAATATGCAAAATTTATAAATTTATTAAAAACAGAAACAAAGAAAGTAAATACAGATAGCAAAATGATAATTTCAAGCGAAACACAACAGCTGCTGCAAGAAAGGAAAGAACTATCACAGAGCAAAGAAAAGAAAATTAACCGTCAAAAAATATCAGATATTAGTAAAAAAAAATAAACGAAAACATTAGAAAAGATAGGAAACTAAAAAGACAAAACACATTGAAAAAACATATCGAGAGAACTGGCGGAATAAAAAAGGCGATCAAGGAACTAACCATTAAAAAAGATTGGATGCTAAACACGAAGACTAAAGATGGAAACTATACAAATAAAAGACCGGAAATACTTAAAATAGCTACCGATTACTATCGAAACCTGTACCAAAGTAAAAACCCAAAGGAAGTGCCGAGATATAGAAATATAGCAGACTCTGAACCAGTACCAAAAATATTAATTGAGGAAACCATAAGAGCAATAAAAACACAAAAGCCGGATAAGAGTCCTGGAACTGACCAAATTACAAATGAATTATTAAAGTCTACTATAACCGCGATTGCTCCAATTTTAACAGAAATATTTAACGAAATTATAGAAACCGAAAATATACCTGCAGACTGGACAAAATCAACAATAGTATTGTTACATAAGAAAGGAGATCGAGGAGAAATAGAAAACTATCGACCAATTAGTTTAATGTCCAACTTGTATAAAGTTTTTTCCAAAATAATCTTATTCCGATTGACATCTATACTTGAAGAAAACCAACCAAAAGAACAGGCAGGCTTCCGTAGCAAATTTTCAACAATAGATCACATACATGTACTAAGACAAGTACTACAGAAATACAATGAATACAACAAGACTTACTATCTGGGATTTGTTGACTATAATAAAGCCTTTGACTCATTGGAACACAACTATATCTGGGAAGCTCTACACACTCAGGGAATACATGGAAAGTACATTAGAATACTAAAGAACATCTACTCAAAAAGCACAGCCCAAGTCAGGCTAGAAGCCACGGGAGAAGAGTTTTCTATAGAGAGAGGTGTCCGCCAAGGTGACCCCATTTCACCCAAGCTGTTTTCAGCGGCTCTGGAGATGATATTCAGGAATCTAGATTGGGATAAAAATGGACTTAACATAAACGGTGAAAACTTAAACCATCTACGTTTTGCAGACGATCTGATTCTATTTTCCGAGTGCCCAAAAATGTTAGAACAAATGCTGCAACAACTGTCAGACCAAAGTAGAATAGCAGGGCTCTCAATGAACACGAGTAAGACTAAAATTCTAACTAATGCCTCACAAACATATGAAATAAAAGTAAACAAAGAAAAAATCGAATACGTGGAAGAATACATATACTTGGGGCAGCTAATAGCTGTAAATGATACCATGCCAAAGGAAATTGACAGAAGAATAGCCAACACTTGGAAGAGATTTTGGTCTCTTAGCGAAGTAATGAAAAGCAAGGACATGCCAATGAAAGAAAAGCGGAAAGTGTATAATATATGTATTTTGCCATGCTTGACATATGGTTGCCAAACATGGGCATTAACAGAACAATTAATAAATAAAATAAACGTATGTCAAAACGGAATAGAAAGAAGTGTTATAGGAGTGAAAAGAAAAGATAAAATAAGATTAGAAGAAATAAAAAATAAGACAAAATTTAAGGAAGCGAAAAAAGTGTATAAAACATTGAAATGGAAATGGGCAGGGCATATGCTAAGAGAGGAAAACGAGAAATGGACCAAGATAATATCAGAATGGTACCCTAGGGATGGTAAAAGAAGCAAAGGGCGACAAACGAAGCGCTGGGAAGATGAATTTAAGAGAGTGGCTGGTCCAGTATGGAGGAGGATGGCTAAAGACAGAGAGACATGGAAGTCCTTAGAGGAGGCCTTTGTCGAAGGACAAGCTGTTGCCGATCAATAAAAAATATATATAAAAAAAAATAAAAAAAAAAAAAAACATTATAATTTAGATATTAAGAAAGATAATAAATAGTTATAAGATTAAGTTGTAAATTTAAACAGCAATAAAGGCTTATTTTATTTTATTTATTTATTTTATCTATGGGCACCTCGACCAATAGAATAGCCACTCCACTCTAACAGTGATTGACCTAGCCTATTTGTTGGCAAACGTTTCTAATCTGAATCAATTAAGACTGGTGCCAGAGGTTCCAATTACCTTCCAGCTATTAGGTAGGTTTATAGTCCCAAGTATTTAGTGGTATTGATGGCTGAGAGTGTAGAAACGATCAGAAATGTATTGTTAAACACACGGTGTTGGTTGTATTATTGAAGTTTGATTCAAATAATGGTAGAGATTTGAATACACGAACAATGAAAAAAGATAGACAATTTTCAAGACCATACACGGGACTTTTGTAACGTTTGGAAAAATTGATTTTAAAAATCAAATCAGTCCACTGGCTACCCATAATTATCGGACGATCATAGATTATAAGTGATCCGAATAGGTAGAGAGAATTGGGGTCATTGATCGGAAACGCATATATTAATATGGACATTTCTCCGGATTTACGGAATTGATTGATTATTAAAAAAATACATGTTTTGATTATATTAAGTCGTAAAACCGTTTGATTTGGCCCTACCCTTTATGATAGGCTAAAAATAACATATTGAAATGTAGGTATTAATGCTTCGATCGGAATTTGATTGATTTTATTTTTCACTAAGTAAATTAGTTTAGTTTTATATACCCTCCTTTAAATGAATTGAGTAGTAATAATGTCACTACCAAAATTAACAATATTTACTTGTATCCAGAATCAGGTAAATTCCGGGAAAATGGCTTATCCACGTTATTCTTTCTGTGAACATTTATGATACAAGTGTCAAAAATCACTGATTATTATACAAAACGAAATCATATTACAATCTATAAAACTGCACTATCCATATTATTTCGCCTGGTCACGAACAACCAGCCTAGCACTTCCTATTCAAAACATTCCGACAAACTTAAAACCAACAAATTCTATTTCGAACGAGTTACAAATTAAAGCTTAATTCTTCGGGTCGACGCGGTAAAACTTAACAAAGGACCCACGGTAAAGAGGGTCAAAGAATTGTGTCAGTTTTGTCAACAGGAGGTACCTGTACGTAATTTAAATTTTAACGGATTACAAGAATTGGTTTTGTGTTAATTTAATTATTTTATTACGTTTATATTTTAGTTGCAATGTGGGGTAACACTAGCGATATCACGAACAATACTATGCAACGCTGGCTACGTTGTGTAAAAAAGACTAGCAATATAAATATTTTATGTGTCTTGCAATGTGCTTTTTGTTCATACTGAATAAAAAAATATTTATTGTTTCGCACATGAATTGTACAGAGGCGGACTTAATGCCTTAGGTATTCTTTACCAGTCAACCACAGGTGGTGATGAGATTTAAAAAATTGTAAAGAAAAAAAAGCTCTTAACACTTTTAAACAATAAAAGACAAGAGAGATTTCTTCTCTAGTTTCATATCTAATACTTAGCTAAAATGCGACAAATCCACTGTACATATTGCACAGTCTATAAGAATAATCAAAAATCAAAATCATTTGTTCATTTTATCAAAATTCATAATATATTTAAATTACGATGAAAATCAGCACTTTTGAACGTCACTATTACATAAGACAGTCCCCCAAAACGCCCACCCATCTACACTTCCTAGTGCTTTCGCTGAGAAGAAGAAGTGGCGGAACAAACTTCTAGCAACACAACAGTCTGTTTATTTAAAAACACATGACTATAATAAAGGATGTACCCGACATCGACGCACAAACGAGTACCAGGATCCAGTACATGATTCTGAACCCCCCCATGGTGGAAGTTTTCGTCGGTTTTTTCTTGATAAAAACAATATATCCAGTTTTTTTCACTTTATACCATTCAGAATTGCTATACTATTATAACCCAATTAGATTTTAAAGTAAAAAATAAATAATTCGCTAATTACACAAAAAAAGCAATGTGAACAAAACTCGAAAAACGATCCTGGCAGCTGATTTAATAGAGTTCACATCAGGGGTCAACGTCATACCTGCAAACACTCGCGGCGGCACACTTGCAACGTTCAAAGACCGAGCCCACACATTTAAACAATGTAATAATTTTATTAGTGGCATGCGGTGTAGCCTTTTCGCGAAGTTTGCGATATCAGATACACCCTGTATAGTGAATGACTACGACTATCACAATATTTTAAGTCATGTTATACGCACTCCTATATTAAATGTCTGTTCATTGTTTTAGAGAAATTCTTCAACAGTACAAAAAATCAATCAAACATCAATCATTTGAATTTCTTTATAAATCACGAATACAATTTTGATTGCTGAGGATTTCGAGACACGTCTTAACATGTTTTTTTTTGTGGGATCATTCGCAGTCGCTCGTGTCGCAGACAGTCTTGAATATGAAATAGGATACCAAAAATTATCTGAAATTGTAATGAAAACAAGAGGAAAGCCTCGCATTTTTAAATATAAAGAGGTGTTTGTGCTTGGTTATAATAATTATGGAAAAATATACAGTAATCGTATCTTCATAAAAAAAAAACTTAAATCTTTTAAGCGGCTATAATAGGTACGGTTCCAAACGCAACTACACCATCCAGCTATTTTAACGACAAATAAAAACAATTGTTTTCTAGAAAACAAGGCATGATTACACCAATTTTCCATCATCGCGTGCTCAAAAACTATAAAACAAATATATTTAGTACACAACAGAACAATAAGCTATATTTTTCTGTATAAATCAGTGTTTACAATATGTATTTTCATAACGTTACTACAGCTTTCCTAAGAAAAATATGTGCTTCGGGAATCAACGTCTATCGTTAAAAATACGAACAAGCGATAATTTACAAACCGTAAGGCTTAAGAAACTCTGCCAGAAAGAGATGCCGTGGCCCTTAGCGCACAAGCAAGTGAAGGAACACGGGGGGTTTTAGTAAAAGTCTGACATCCCCTCCAGCTCCACCCAGAGCGGGAGAGGTCAATTGATAATTTAGTAAAACTGACAAACTCATATATTATTCACTTACAAACTCGCCTGTTTAATATTAGTGTAATTAGTAGACGAATGTTTGCCAAGTCTGACACCCCCTCCCGCTCCACCCAGAGCGGGAGAGGTCAATTGATAATTTAGTAAAAGTCTGACACCCCCTCCCGCTCCACCCAGAGCGGGAGAGGTCAATTGATAATTTAGTAAAAGTCTGACACTCCCTCCCGCTCCACCCAGAGCGGGAGAGGTCAATTGATAATTTAGTAAAAGTCTGACACCCCCTCCCGCTCCACCCAGAGCGGGAGAGGTCAATTGATAATTTAGTAAAAGTCTGACACCCCCTCCCGCTCCACCCAGAGCGGGAGAGGTCAATTGATAATTTAGTAAAAGTCTGACACCCCCTCCCGCTCCACCCAGAGCGGGAGAGGTCAATTGATAATTTCCCATCAACAAAAATAACGGTTAAAAAAACCTTACCCTTATTTCTGTGATGCAGAGTTCATGCTAATAAGGAAACACGAAATTTACCGGAGCGCATACCATTTCTGGTTCACCTGTATTTTAGTTTGCATAAGTAATGATACATATCTACGACCAATCAGTCAAGCGTTTGACCCAAAACGTAGTACAAACTAATATTAGTAAGATTTAATTAACATTTCTATGAGCCTCTGTGATAACATCTAAATAGGGAACACGCCACCTCCTGTATTTGTCGTAGTTTTTTAACCGGCTACGCATAAAACGCCTCCTTTTTTACATACAAATTACTAACCTAAAAATCTTTTATACGAACAGTGATGTGGGGATATATTTGGCCTCGTAATGGCTTTAACGCCCACACCCAAAGTTGTACGTCATTTATACACCAGAAAAACATCAAGGTCTAGTTTGCCTTTAAAACTAATGCAGTAGGTAATTAATTTCTACCTTAGTTTTTTTTTTTGTAAATCATAAACTATTGCTTGACCGCAATCCCGCCTGAAGGTAAGCACTGACGCAGTTGTTGGTGCCAAAGTGCGCTAGTTTATTAGGAGCCTATTCACTCTAGCCTTGAAGACACTTAAATTGTAGCCCGACGGAAATACCGCGCCGGCAAATTGTTCCAGTCCCTCGATGTACGCGGTATAAAAAAAGAAGCGAAGCGCGTCGATCGCATTTACTGTCGTTAGTTTTTGTCAAAAGTAACTATTATTTACTTACATCAGTTTTGTGGGGCAATATTAACATTCATTTTATATTTCGCAGACAAACATAGTTGGAAGTGAATTAAGTTACTTTACTTTGTAGTGTTTTTAGAACGTCGTTCGTTTTTTTATTGAAGTTTATACAACATGTAAAGAAAACCCTGTCCGACCCATAAGGATAATAAAGGTTAGGTAAACACATGACCAAATAAAATATTAAATTTAACATAGTCATCATAGTAACAATAGCAATGAATTTAGAAATAATCTTTTTTGCCGCGAATTAATTCCAACTTCCCCAAAATATGGTATTTTTAAAAAAATGACAACATCGCTTTCGACTGAGTTATTAAGATACGACAGCGTGCCGCGTGCGGGCAGGGCAGGAGTATGTTGCCTACCGCAGATGTAATAAGTTACCGCCTTTTGCGAAATAATATTTATTTTTTAGGGTTTTTTTTTAAGTTTGGCCCGGCTTTGTAAGTAATGCCTACAAAACCGGGCCAAGCATAGTAGAATCAGTTATCGATACTTAACCATACCTTCACGGATCGGACAGGGTTTTCTTTACGTATTGTATAATGCAAACAGGCAGATTTTTTGTAGCTTTATGTGCTGTCGTTTGTACCAAACTAAAATCGGCAATTCTATTTTCTATATAAATATCACTGACAGGGCGTTAATATAACACATTCATATTCAATGATTCGTAATCACTATTGAAGGGAATTCAGCAACTATCCAAATAAAGGTAATACAATTTGTATGGGACCACCCCTAAGACATGCCTTAGCCGAATGGTTAATATCAGTATAATTGTCTTCAGTGCCTTTATGATTTGATTTTCCTTTTCAATTAGCAATTGGATGAAGTTATTAAACTCGTTTTTTTTAAGATTTTTTTTTTTGTTTCCGGTGTGAAAATCCTCATGGATGTTCGCCGCCCTGGGGCGGGCGATGGAGTCTGTCAGATTCTTCTGACTAAAAACCACGCCGGTGTTCTATCTCACACCTACACCGGGGGTTGCGAGAACGAACACTGCTTCCGCAACCCCCGATTGGAGCTGACCCGCCACTGTGGGCCTCCTCGGGTCAGGGGGAGTGAGGTGTATGACTCCCCCCGTGACGTCTAAGAGTGGCACGTATGGAATACTTCGTGCCACCACCTCGAGTCCTGATGTTTAGGGGGCCACAGATGTCCCCGAGTCTGTCGCCCCTGGACCCATTTAGGGGGGACTGGAAGAGGGCGTTATCCGCCCTTGGCCGACGCCCGGTGCGCCTGCTGCGGACCGGGTGAGAGAACGACATCCCCCTCTCCCTTTCCGCAGCCTCTGCGAGACGACTGTTTCGCAAAAGGAAACCACCGCATCTCAGGAGTCTTTGCTGCCGGCCATCGACTCGATTACGGCCGGCAGCGACAAGCCTACTTCAGCGATGAGGGCAGCGTATGCCGCGCCGTGTCCTCCCGGCAGTGTTTTTTTTTTTTCTAACCTATTTTTTTTTTCTCGATTGGAAATGCATTTAGGCACCATACCCGCCGCTAGCTAGGCGGCGGACGTGTGCGGGACTCGCCCGTCCGAAGCCGGGAATACCCACTAAAACCACCCGGTTACCCTCGGGCCCTGTGTTGAGATTGTCACGGGGTCGGCCCGAAGGCCTAGACGCCGTGCCACTCTCAGGGCTTACCGGCCTTGTTAAGGCCGGTTTCCGCGCCAAAGGGGGATTACCCGGGTAACAGAGTAATCTCCAGACGTGGTGACGCACGTGCGGGGGCTACCCGCACGCGCTGGTCACACTCTGGGGCTAAAGGAGACGGGGGTTCGTCCCTCGCCTTCTTCGCCCCGCCCGTCTACGCCGGAGGGGAGCGGCAAGAGCATCCTCTTCCCGCTCCCTCTCCGCAGCCTGCGAGACCGTCCTCTCGCAGGAGGCGGCAGCCTCCCATGCACTCTCGCTTTCAACTATGGTCTAACTTAACCTAACATATTAATTCTAAATAGAATTATATTTGGAACAAGGGGTGCGGATGACGGATTTACCCATCCATCCTCTTGAAAAAATCAACATGCATATATAACACTGAAAATAGAATAGAAACTCTTTTAATTTCCATAGAATGTGGATAACAAGTGAGTAATTTTATAAAGCCTCAATAATAATCTTGTCAGAGACGATAACAAAACTAGTGACACGATGCCTATGGGACTGTTTTTCAACACAAAAGCTATGCACTGTTTGTTTACTACGACGATGGCTATTTGTCTCTGTCAACAAAACGATCGTGCCAAGCGAAAATACATTTTTGAAACAGTATTGTATTTCATTATCTTTTCGGAAAATACTGCCAGACTTTGACGCTCTTTTCTCAACTTAGCAGACTTGTCTATTCTTGATGTTAGAAGGCCGCTTGTATTTTCGCTACCTAGGGATATGCTATATGAGCATATAAAAATACACATCACATATTTAACCGCCAATTTCGCATTCTGTATGTCAAAGTAACTAACATTACACATAAAAGTGATGTTTCCTGGGTTAAAAAATATTTGATTCTATTTAAGCCGTCATTCAGATTATAGAAAAATATTGGATACGTATATTTTGTTTTATCAAATCAATAAAAATTGACAAATATAAAAGGCATCAAAGATCAGGAGTGGTGGCTGGTGACGTTACTGCGCGCTAAAAGTGTAGCGTGCAGTGACGTCACACAGTTTTCAACTGTGCCGTCTTCATTTTTTGTGTATATGAAAAAAGAAAAAAATAAGTGTCTAGTATTTATTAGAAATCTGACTGACGGAGTAATTAGTTTTTTTTAATCAAATACCCTATTGCAAACACAATAGGGTGGTAGGCCATAATATCAGCTGCCGGCAGAAGTTGCCGCATGCTGTCTGATGAAGCCGTACGGAGGACGGATCTGAGCAGTTATGTTGCTATGTATTGTTGGTAGTTGATTGTGTTGTTGTGTTTAACATTGCATCACCTCGCTCAACTGCATAACTGCATTAATTATCAGGCAGGATTTCGGTCAAGCACTAGTTTATAATTTTAAAAGAACGCATTACTCAAAAAGTGTAAATTTGCTGTTCTATAAAAGCTGAAATTTTGACCTTCGATGCATATCTCAGTCACCAATAGGCTCCCTTGCATGGTATTGACAATATACTGCTTAATGTAGAATAATGTTCCCAAATTACGTTAAAAGAAAATTGTAACATCATGGATTTTAATTACAGTTTGCATGGCTTATACCTCAATCAAGTCGATGTGATCAGAGATTTGGGAGTCCTTCTTGATCTTAATCCTTAATTAGGCGCATGGGGTCAGGGCCACTTTAAAGTTAAAAAATAATGTGTTACAGTGCTTAGAGCGCGCTCACGCTCTTCCTAGCTTCCTCACTCCCCGCGGCGCATGCAAATTAGTCGCGTCCAGAACATCAACGAGTGCGCACGTATCGCTGCTCTCTAGATCACTGACCCCATGCGACCAGTTACGTTACATTTTTTGGTAAGGTAAGTTTTTACTTTTGTGTTTTCTTTTAGTTTATATTAGTATATTGTTTATTATTTTTCTCTGTATGTGTGTATTTCTATACTGCGTAATTGCTGTATGTATTTTTCGAGTTTATTTTGATCTTTTCCCCATTTTTTCAGTTTTGTGCTGATGCAAACAAAAATAGACCAACATATAGTTCAGTTTTCGGATTTCATAATCAAATGACTATAGTCTCATATGTTCCTAAGCCAAAGAAAGCTGTCGTTTTACTTTCCACCACGCACAATGATTACGCCATTGACGAAACAACAGGTAGAGCTCAGAAACCAGAAAGAATTACTTATTACAATAGTACCAAAGGCGGTGTGGATTGTAATGACCAACTTTGCAGCAATTATAATGTTAGAAGAAGAACAAAAAGATGGCCACTGGTTGTATTTTTTCATGTTATAAATGTACATGGAATCAACGCATTAGTCATACACAAAGCGAATACTAGTAAGAGTATCACACATACAAGACGGGTTTTTTTGAAAAAATTAGCAGCAGCACTTGTGGAAGATCACCAAAAACGGTGCATACAACTACGTGCTGTACCAACGACAACAAAGAAACGGCTCCGTGAAGTTCATGATGTGGACGAAACGGTCCAACAATCGAAGCGCGGGCGCTGTTCATCATGTCCTAGAAAGGATGACAAAAAAGTGCCAACAAAATGCTTCAAGTGTCATAAATTTATTTCTCAGCAACACTCGAGGATTTACTGCGTCGGATGCAGAACAGAAGAATCCGCTGATGAGACTGATTAATAATTTTTCTTTGAGTTGATCTAGGCTATGCCAAAAAAATTAGTCTAAAGAGACGTTCCTTTTTTTTTATTTTTTTATTATATATAATGTTCCACTTATCTTTTAGTTTCTTAAAGTTAATTATAATAAAGAACTTTATTAATTGCTATAAAATACATTAAGTTTTATTTGTTTTTGACACTCCTTTCCCAATGTTTTTTTTGGGGTCACTCAAGACCCCACGCGCCTAATTGGGTGATTTTTTTAATGCGCCTAGTTAAGGGTAATAGTTTATGAAACTGTTACATAATGAGGGATATTATGCACGAGTGTGAGTTTAAAAAACGAGCGAAGCGAGTTTTCTAATAGTATCACACGAGTGTGTAATACCTAATTATGTACAGTTTCATACACTACTTTATCTAATCTCATACATTTTAAGAAACAATAATAATCAATGATGTGTCCAGCGAAACACAACAACGACTCGCAATGCAAAGAAACGTATTTGGCGCCAAAATTCTGCACCCTGCATCAAAGCGCACGCGCCAAAGCGCGCGCAGCCACAGATAAAAAAATGAAATAGTGCTATCTATGGTTTGTAATCTGTACGGTAATGGAAAAAAAAATTCATTATAATATTATTTTGTTAGAGAAATAATGTTATAATTTAATTTTTTATTTTCCTTTAATTTTTTGATATGAAAGTAGATAAAATAACATTATCTCCTACACGGATAACATTGTTTAAAAAGCATCAAAAATACTTGTTTTTATTTTGCGTAATTCTAAACGATTTTGCAAGCCGAAAATCAAGATAAATCTTGTAACTGTCATTTTCGTTGTAAATTAGAATACTGCGCGGTTATGTAAGCGGATTAAATTAAAATACTGCGCGGTTATGTAGTCGTGGTGGCCTAGTGGTTAAAACACCAGCCTCTCAAGTATGAGTGCGCGGGTTCGATTCCAGGTCAGGCAAGTACCAATGTAACTTTTCTAAAGTTATATGTACTTTCTAAGTATATCTTGGACACCATTGACTGAAGGTGAAGGAAAACATCTTGCGGAAACCTGGACTTTATAAGTCTGAAATCGCCAACCCGCATTGAGCAAGCGTGGTGATTATGCTCAATCCTTCTCTGTATGAGAGGAGACCTGTGCCCAGCAGTGGGACGATAAAAAGGTTGATGATGATGATGTAAGCGGATTTAGAAAAGATTTTCATACCACCTTGCCTCCTACGAGACTGGATAAAACATTTCCGAGCTAAAGTCATAACTAGTATTTCGTTTGGTATGAATTCACTAGAAAAACGAAAATAAAACATAGATTTCATTTTACTACTAAATACTACAGAGTAATATAGACTGCACCTAGTTGTTAAGTAAGTTTAAATTTAATATTTTCCACAATTATCAGCGTTATCCTATCAAAACTATTCCGTCCTCTTTCCGCAAACCTGTTTCATCGTCCAATTTACCTCCCTAGAATTTGCAGGCTCTTTAATATTTGGGATTATTAATATTTATTGATTTATTTTATTATTCAGTATGTTAAGAAAACCCTGTCCGACCCATAAGGATAATAAAGGTTAGGTAAACACATGACCAAATATAATACAAAATTTTACGTAGGTAATCATTATAGTACCAATACAAATGAATTTTGAAATAATCTTTTTTTCCCGCGAATTAATTTTAACTTCCCCGAAATTTGGTGATTTTTAAAAAGTGACAACACCGGTATTATTATGGGCGAATAGCGATGGGACCACGTGCCGCGTGCCCTGCCGCCCGCCGCCCGCGGAATGGGGCATAGGTGTGCATAGCGCACATTTATTAAGTGACCTCTTTTTGCGAAATAATATTTATTTTTTTAAGGGGATTTTTTTTTAAGTTTAGCCCGGTTTTGTATGCATTAGTAGAATCAGTTATCGATACCTAACAACACCTTCACGGGTCGGACAGGGTTTTCTTAACATACTGTAGAGTGACCGTCCCAGTTCCATATTAGCCTCATAGACTTATTGTCAACATCGGCGATATCTGTTATGGACATTGGACATACATACGTTCATAATACAAAATAAAAATAATATTAAACCAACAGCCGTAATGAGGTTTGAAATATTTCCACCAAAATAATGCCATTTACGCTAAACGCTTTTCGCATGTCGGGAACTTAACGCGCTTTACGTCAGCATAACTTAATATTACCGTTTTAACACCCCAGTCACAAACTTCAAAGTAGCGAAAGAAAGAAACATTTTTATGTCAAATAAACAGAATCGTTCGCCATTTATTATTACAAATGGAATTCAGGTTTATAAGACCGAGTGGTCTGAAGCCATGGAATAAGGAAAATGGAGTGTCTTTTCCGTTCATAGTGGCATAAAAAACGTTAACCATAATTTTTGTTCACTTCTCATCATTTTGCCAGCCTTTACCTCATTTGAGGTACCGACCTCAAATGAGGTAAAGGCAAAATCATTTGTATATCCGGATGGAATTACACCGGTAATTCCATCCGGATATACAAATGACGCTCCTATCTAATTGTGACTCGTAAAAAATCTAAAATAAATTATCTTTCTTTTATTTAAACACTTCGAGGATAACTTAATGGCACGGACAGGGAATAGACCACCGGATATGATCAGCCTACGTCACGCCACTGTGACATGGTCCCATTTACATATGTCTAAAGCAAGGTGAGGGATTAGGGGACTTTCTATCGTTTCGATAGTGCCGATTATCAGTCTGGTTTCTATAACTTTCTGTTTTGCTAGGTAGCCTTATACTGGAGCAGCCATCTGTTTCACCCACGTCACTGCCTGTCTGACATATTATACACTAATGTATTTAGAAATTTATCTGTTAAAAATATTGTGTAGACATCTGCTGTATGGGCTAACCTAAATGACGAATTACACTGGCTATGCCATTGTCGCCCGGTCGGAGGAAATCTGAAAGAAAGAAGAAGAAAGAAAGAAAGAAAATACATTTATTCAGCACAGACATAAAGACACACAATACATCTGCTCGATTCTATGACACATCAGACCTCCGTTTATTACTTCTCCATTTCTCAAACGGACAGGCATCTCCTGCCGTCCTACCGAAATTCCCAAGACATTGTCGATCTATTAAGGTGGCTGGTAGATTCCTCAATTGACTCCATATAATTAATAACCGTTCCCCGAACAATATTAAACGTTTGAAATTGGAATAAGTAAACCCATCAACAAAATACAATCAAATTATTCCATTTAATTTATAAAGTTTAAGACGCAGCCGTGTCAAATTAATCTTTAACATACTACAAGTATCTGTCTAGACTGAAATAGACACCTACAAATGACTAAAGTTAGTTGAAAGTAGCTTCAAGTTGTTGTTTGTAGCTAATTGTTCGGTTTATGAAAACACTTAGGTAATTTCTTTAAAGCAACCGGCGTGCACACTTAGGGGAAGTGATCCAAGCATTTGGTATGGTGAGATGACACTCACAATTCACTCCACGTTCACTTGACCAAGTATTGATGATGAGGTGGTTAGAGAATAGCACTGTTAATATGTTTATAATCGCGAATAAGTAGAATTTGCCGCGCGATAAGCATAATACACCTTCCAGACACCAATCATCGGGTTCCACCAGTCAGTTACCCACAAGACACGATACCCAAATAGTTCGAGGAGAATCAACTTCTACTATTATGGATGAGTGAACTTTACACTCTGCTTCATTCCATAATTATGGTAAAAATTGGTGGTTGTAGTTATAAAAAAATCAAGACATGTCGTGGGATACATGGTAAAAACGAAGTTCGTTTCACTGTATAATAAATATCGGCGCAATGCAATAAATTGAAACGTTTGAGTAAATAATTGAAAACACAACAGAGTCGTGATGATCAAAATCCACTCAAAGCACTTTTGTTGGTATGAGGCCACATTATGCCAAGTGACCTTAACATAAAATAACGAACTGTGTTCCCATAGATTAGAACAAAATTAGATCTTTTTTCTGTCAAAATTTATTCTCAAGATAAAAATTATCCTAGATATAAAAGTTTCGTGAAATTCAACCATAATAATATGGTGACAATATTTTATAATTATGGTGATATGGTGATAATATGATGACAATATAAGTTATAAGTTGGGGTGCCCACTGCTGAGATGTCAACTGGTCTTGTGGGGACGCTATTAACGAGAAACTAATACTCTACTTTCTTTTGCATCTCTGAATAATATCTAAGTTATATTTGGCAGATGATTTCAATCTCTGTTTAACAGCCGTTCTGTTTAATCCGCCACATTGTTTCATCATCGGAGGAGTTGTCATACCGGGGAGTATCCACGCTTATATTGTGGACACCACTAAGATCCGGACGAAGCGTTACGTCGCGTCTTTTATACCGCGTACATCGAAGGACTGGAAAAATTCGCCTGCGGCAGTCTTTCGCTCCGACCACAATGTAAGTGTCTTGAAGGGCAGAATGAATAAATAGGTTCTTAATAGATAGGTAAAGTGAACTAGTTTAGTTCACTTTACCATTAACAATTACATAACTACTTACCATCAGGCGGGATTACATTCAAGCACCCGTTTATAATGTTAAAAAAAATAGCAGTCGTGAAACTGGCCGACAGAACTGAAAACTGAAATCATCAAAAAACATAGAATACACATATTTACTATGTTCTTACGCATTTTTTTTTATTTGGGACAAAACCTGGCACACTTTTTCCCATCCACTTCAACTCCTGAAAGCCAGAATCAACAGTGGAGACCGCCAGAAAAAAACGCCGAGCAATGAAGCTTGACGAGTCCCGGAGAAACAATTCAACTGTCTTGGGTCCCGCAACGAAATTAATCAGAAAAAAATAGCGGAGGAGTAAGAAAAAAGATATTTAAATTCTTACGCATTTATGAGGACCTGGTAGGTCAGCATATATAATATGTAGTTATTATGGTGTTAGGTTATTACGGTAGTACGGAATATCTGGATTCGGTCTCCACGCTCAAGGCCCGCGATAGAAGCTATGCAATAGCTTAAAAGTAAAAACAAAATACGGTCATGGTGTCGGGTCGGTCAAGTTCAAGCCATGTTAATGCTTTTTCCTCTTTCAACAAAATGCTCGACGTTGCTTAAGAAGACTTAAAAAACGAGTTTCTTTTATTATTAAAGTTAATCTAAATCAACTCAAAATACTCATCAAAATAAACTCCTAATAAAGCTGTTTCCATTTTCAACAAACCGAGGACGTGGCGTCTATTTTAAAACTGCTATCTGCATGTCATGAACGTCTAATATGTCAACAACCTTGAACCCTTGCCTTTGTGGTTCGTTCAAGGCTTCCTTGTCGTTGACAAATGATTCATGAGAAACAAAAGGCAGAGGAAATGCTTTCAGCTTTCGTCATAAGCGTGTATATCTACTATGACGTCTGTTTGTGATCATGTTGATAATCTTCTTTTGTGTGTCTGTCACTGTGTCTTACTCTAAGCTCAAAAGTATGGATATAACAAGAGATTAATAATTACGCATGACGAAATTATTTTTATGGTGGCAGGGATATTGTTGGGCAGTCATGGGGTCGCATGATCCTCTGTATTGAAATGTTACGTCGTTTATGTGGAGACTCGTATTACATTTGCTGTTCCAAATTCGGATATTAACTTTTAAATTACATATACAAATACTCCTAGGAATCTTGACATGTTCTTAGAATACCGAAACCGGCTGGAATGGTTTCTCGATGGTAGGACATATCATGCCGATGTCCTGCAGGCAGAAGTTACCACCCACCAGATAAAGTCTTGCCGCCAAGCGACTCGTCGTGTTCCGGCATGATGTCTGGTGAAGCCGTACGGAGTACGGGTCTGTGCAGTTGTGTAGCGACGTGTGCTGGGTACGATGCACCAAATGTTGTTGTGTCAGGAGTTTGATCGTGGAGGATCTCCAAATCAATCTCCCTCTGGGTTTAACATTGAATCACCTCGCTCAACTGCCGTCTTTCTTCCTATTCACTCAGTTTTGAGGGAATAGGCTTATTAAATTAGCGTATTTTACCATCAATGATTGCATCTCTGCTTACCACCAGGCGGGATTGTGGTCAAGCATCGCAATCCCGCCTGATGGTATATATGCAAATACCGCACCCATGTGGTGCGGTATTCAACTGTGCAACGACATATCTTATTATGTATGTTTGCCAAACAGAGTACCATAGTCAACGCGCCCCTATCACATTAGAAATGGCGACCTCCGCTGGGACCTGAAGACGGATGTCTCATAAACAGAAAAAAAAGTACCGTCAGGGGAATCCGACCGAAAAGGGATTCCTTATGCGATACTCACATGCACACACCCTTTTAATATAAAATAAGGAGACAGAGAGCAAAAAGTTGCTTAAAGGGGTTTAACGCTTTTTCCTAAATGACAATTTATACGGGTCGCGCCAGGCCAAGTAAAAAGTGGGACAAATTGGGTAGGTCAGAACCTACCCAGTTCGTCAGTTCGGACCAAACCAATCTACAAAAAAATAAAGTAGTGGAAGGTGACCAGAAGTGGGAATGTGTAGAATAGAAAATATTTGCTATCTTCTTACGTATTTATGAGGACCTGGTAGGTCAGCATATATAATAATTGTTATGGTGTTAGGTTATTTTCGTTACGGAATTTCTGGATTCGGTCTCCACGCTCAAAGCCCGCGATAGAATCTATGCAATAGCTTAAAAACATCAACAGAACCTTGTCACATTTATACTCAAAGATTATGACCGTCTTTCCCGTAAACGTTCTTGCTGAGTAATCGATGAGTGACGAGTGTAATTTAACGTGGCTGTCTTAGACGTCTGTACGTAGGTAGTAAGTAGATATTTCTAACTATGGAGAGGGGTAACTGCTCACACGATAATCGATTTGTTTCCATGTTCACAAAACAGGCTATATTGACTAACATCGATGCGAATAGTATAATCATTTCGGTTAGTTTAGATATAGAACGCATTGAGCTAAAGATTTTTACGAAATAAATATGTTAAACCACATTGTAATGAAAGAATTATTACAGGAATGTCCTGATTGAGTAATAGTTTACAGAGATGGTTTTAAGAGCAAAAAAATAGAAGAGAATTATTTATGTTCGCTCCCAAAAACACGCTATAGATCTTTTAAAGTACCTAATTGGAAATGTGTGTACCATGTCGTTGTAGATTATTGCGGTCTCAGAAGTACTATTATAGATCAAAATAATTGATGTTATATGTTCAGACATTGCATGGACAGAGCATGATAACAATAGATTTAGAAATAGAAAAGAAGAAATATTTTTTGTTCTGCACATTTCAAGTAAATATATTAAAAAAAAGACGACAGAAGAAATATCAAAACTTATAAAGAGTGTTGAATTGATTTCAAACTCAGAATCTTAGACAACACACATTATTTTATAACTAACATAAGATCCAATAAAATTGTCATCAGTGGTGTGCCCGCGGGTCTGGCAAATGACAACAATCCAAACCAAACAACAACAATCAAACAAATACAAAAATATACATATTTTTTTAGATTTTAATAAACTTTTTCGACCCATTTTGTACAACAGTAATAACTACTTTCATCCTCATTTTAAGTATCAAGTTAAGTAATGTGGTCCTTTCCGAGAATGTATTATAAACATATTTACTTCCAGATATTTTTAGTCAGACTGGCAGCCGAGTTTAACATAGTTGGAAAAAAACTGAGCAAAAAGTGATACGTTTTTGAAAGAGTCCTGTAGTATAATATCATTATAATGTAAATATTGACAGGATCAGAAACGTGGTCCCTCATTATGCGCCTCATAAGAAAGCTCAAGGTCGTATAGAGAGCTATGGAGAGGGCTATGCTGGGTGTTTCTCTACGTGATCGAATCAGGAATGAGAAGATTTGTAGAAGAACGAAAGTCACCGACAGAGCCCAGTGGGTTAGCTCTTTGAAGTGGCAGTGGGCGAGGCACATAGCACGTAAAGCCGATGGCCGCTGGGGCAGAAAGTCCTTTGAATGGCGACCACGTACCGGTAAGCACAGCGTCGTAAATCAACCGACTAGGTGGTGGGATAACCTGATCAAAATCGCACGGAAGCGCTGGATACAGGTCGCGTAGAACTGGTCTTTTTGGAAATCCTTGAGGGAGGCCTATGCCTAACAGTGGACTTCCTGTAGCTGACATGATGATGATAATGAATGTAAACATTATCTGCCCTTCTTCATTGGTAGACGGGCTAGTATACCTATAAAGAAGGACAGATAATGTTTTAAAAAAGAAAATGTTAGCCATTAGTATTACATAATAAAAAATACCACGTGCAAAATTTCACATTACAGTTCTCAGTAATTTCGCTGTGCGTTGGTTTGTTAGTCAATCAATTACGAATTCTTCTATGTTCTATGCTACAAGTTTGGTTTCCGCACTTCGGTTTTCGTCCTCCACGACGGACCATTGCGCATTGGGAACATATACAATATGTAAAGAAAACCCTATCCGATCTGTGAAGGTAGTGTTAGGTATCGATAACTGATTCTACTAATGCCCACAAAGCCCGACTAAACTTAAAAAAAATCCCCCAAAAAAATAAATATTATTTTGCAAAAAGAGGCAACTAAATGCATGTGCGGTAGACAATCAGTCCGCGGGCGACGGGGGCAGGGCACGCGTCACGTAGTCAAATCGCTTATAATAATACCGTCAGAATGGTGTTGTAACTTTTTTTAAAATTACCTATTTTCGGGGAAGTTGGAATTAATTCGCGGGAAAAAAAAATATTATTTCAAAATTCATTAGTATTGTTATTGTGATGATTACGTAAAATTTTATATTATATTTGGTTATGTGTTTACCTAACCTTTATTACCCTTATGGGTCGGACATGGTTTTCTTTACATATTGTATATACAGATATATTTTAACTAAAATGTCAACAGTTACTCAATAATACCATAGACAAACAGCCAAAAATAAAGTTTTGATGGGAAAGCTAAGATGCAGGTCACGCGCATTTTTGATTGAACTTTTAAAATTATTTATAGTGTCGTTTATGTAGTAAAAAGGGCATTCAGTAAATAATTCATAAATAACATTGAAACATCGCAGCATAGGGGCCACATCATGACTTTGCCTCAAATCTCCCTCATAGACGGTTTACGCGGCCGTCTTTTTCAACTGTCATTGGCGATATCCGCCATTATTGTGGAATCAAATTTTCAAAGAATTTCTATAATTTATAACACGTGTTCTTGGTAAAATTGTGGTATCTATTCCACAGAGGCCATTGCTCAAGAGTTGAGGTTGAATCTCACCTTGAAAAAAAATAAAAGAAAGACAAACAGCCCGACTCTATTTATCTTTATGACCAGATATAAACTAAGATGTTAATAGATACTCGATACTATCATAGACAAACAGTCCGACTCTTAAAACGTGACAGGCTGAATGGCTTTGACAGAACAATCCCGATTTAAGCAAAGTGTCGCCATTATCAGCAGGTTAAAGGTCCCTGGGACTGTCACTGACAAACGATGTCGGAAAACAATAGGACTTGTCAGTGACACGTTGGCTCTCAGACGACTGACCGCTGAAGAGAGGTCGTTAATTTTAAAGCTGACTTATTCTGGGTTCCTGTAATTTACGAACCCTATAATTTACGTGTTTATTGGGAGACACTGTAGTACAGGATGTTGTTGTAATGCGAGTCGTGTGAAATTGAAAAAAAAAATACATCGTAATCAAGTTGTGTCTTGTCCAAATAGGTGTAAATAAAATTACAACCATAGTATAGGATATTTTATTTTATTAAATAAATAATATACGGACAAATCACACAGATTGAGCTAGCCTCAAAGTAAGTTCGAGACTTGTGTTAAATGGGATACTAACTCAACAATACTATACTTATGATAGATACATATATATATTATATTAACATCCAAGACCCAAGCCAATCAGGAAACGATCGTTTCCCATCATGACCTGGCCGGGGAAAGAACCCGGGGCCTCCACGTCGCAGGCAGGCGTTTTAATCCTTGCTCCATGGAGGTCGTTATTATTTTATTTTTAAATATAAATCCACCTGGCTAGTGAAAATATTATTTAACTTCTAGTGTTAGTAGGTCAGACACAGATTAATATAATAATCATATAGCCTAGCCTTTTTCACAGTATGTTGGGGTCAGTTTTCAGTCTCACCAGAGGCACATGAATTTACAATATTTTACATAAATCGATTATTAATTTCTTGCTCAGTTATTGGGTATATACTAATATAATACCCCTTAGCAAGACTGGTTATCAGATTTCCGTGCTTCTGACGAAACGTAACGGCAAAGATCCTGGTACGATAGTCGAGACCAACGGTTTAACGTGCTATTCGAGGCACGGAGGGGCTTTGGTATGTAAATACATCGATAACACAGACACAGATTAACATAAATAGTTAAAATTCAACATGAAGCTGCATCCATGTCCGCAAAATCGATCACACTGAAATTAGTGTTTATGCCGCCACGAATACGCGTCAGCGGATGCTCATCCTAGTCATGTGGTTCATAGCTATTTTAAATATACGAAATAAAACTAAGTATTCATTATCAAAAGCTGCGTAGTTTAATCAGCAAGACTCCGGAAAAATAATACTTTTGATCAAAGAAAAAATATGTATACAGTAAAAAATTAAGCTTTTCTTTTCCAGATTTTTGTGCTGTAAACCTGATAACCTTGTCTATATCCTAGGCTAGATTGTCTCAAAGACAAGAAACAAGATATGGCAAGCCAATGACATCGATCACAGCGAAAGACAGAGTTGTTTGTCAACGTAATTCGGTAAAAGGATTTCTCCGTAAAATACTTTATCTGCTAATGGACAAGTATCTCATATTACTCTCTGCTATACCAATTTATCAAGCGGCTTCAATGTCCCTCAAGTATCACTTTCCTTAACGAATGAGATACCAACTTATACATATAATACTTCTCTAGGGCTACCACATTGCCATTTAGGTCGACAAACTTGAGTCGCAAGTTTCTTGCAGAGTTGATGACCCTAAGTGAAGGACGGTTTCTCGTTAGCAAAGTTAGGCATAGGGGTCGGTGGGCATTAATTTGTATGTGGCGGCCCTCACATAGGAGGTATGTTTAAAGCGGTTCCTGTTTGTATGCAAAATTATTTGTTAGCAAATCGACATTTTATAAAGAGTTAGAACTTTAGAAGTTTCGGTTAGACATGCCAACGTGTAATTATCAAGTTTTGGGAATATAAACATAGTAACATACATAATGAAAAAGGGGAGTGGAGTGCTCTGGGGTCCCACCACCATCTTTGGGGCCTAAGTCAACCCCAACTGCCAGACGGTGCACCTGCTGACTAACGAACTGTTATACATACCCAATGTACCCTTTCTGGCTTACCTGGTAGCTTATGCTGCATTCCCGTCAGACTGCTGACACACCATTCCTCAACACCTCATACATCCATCCCACACTCATAGCCAGTCGACTTCCATCCTTCATCCCGTGCACTTGTGTACTGCACTCGCGATAATTATTGTAAAGTAAAATTAAATAAAGTGTATAATTATTTTAGCTAAAAGTGTTTGCTTTTTTAAAAAGAGTGTCCTAGACCGGATTCTAACATTGGTGGCAGCGTAAAAGGGATAAAAAGTCCTTGGTTTCCTCTGAATTCCCTAAATGTACCAGTGAAGTGCAGTGAGTGTACAAGTCCACGAAGCGACTCGCATCATCCAGGTGTTTCCCGTACACCTCTCCGGTGAACCTCATAGCCGATCCACTGTGCAGTAAGCGGCAAGGAGCAGCGACGCATGTAGCGTCACCCGTCTCCAGATCCAGCACCGATTTGGCTCAAGGTCAACACCAGTTCCAGATCCAGTATCCAGAACTCCAGCTCCAGCTCCAGTTCCAGTTCCAGCACAAGCATGAAAAACGCATGTTTGGTGTTTCTGTGAGTTTTGTGATCATTTCCTATAAATCATCAAGTGCTTAAAACAAAAGTTCCATCAAATTTACCTTCGACGGCTTATCGCCCATAGCCGCAACATTGTAACGTCATTGCAAATTGTACCGTCTAGACCCGACGCAGTTCCGGTGGGCAGCGATAAGAACAGTTCGACGAAATTTGCCGTGTAGACTTACATATTATAAGCTATACTAATTTTATTTCCAGGGTTTGCTCGTTTCTTTTGTATTATTTTAATATATAAAAATGTCTCAAGGTTCCAAGAACGTCAAGGAAGAGTCTAGAGAAGGCTTAACCTTAAATGTAATCTTAAAATTTATTAAACCTTTTGATGGTAACCGCGAAAAACTTAACGCCTTTATAAATAATTGCGACAATGCAATCTCCCTAGCTTCCTCGTCTCAACAGGATATAGTATTCAAATATATCATCAGCCAGTTAGACGGCAAAGCCGAAATAGCGTGTTCAATAAAAGAATTTGAAACGTGGCCCTCACTCAGGGATTTCCTACAAAATCAATTCGGAGAACGAAAACATTATGCTCATCTTTTAATAGAACTACAAGATTGTAGGCAAGGTGTCCAGGAAAATGTCAGCCAATTCTCACTTAGAGTTGAGACCTGCCTATCACAGCTTCTCACAGAGATCGCTGTTAGCAACCACAAAAAGAGTGAAATTGCTGGTAGGGTAGCCGCTATGGAAGACCTAGCTCTACACACCTTTACTATGGGCCTCAATCCTCGTATCGCTAACATAGTCCGATGTAGGGACCCTAAGAACCTCAATGACGCAATTAATTTTGCTATATCAGAAGAAAAGTTACAACAGTACTCCTACAAACAGAATTTAGTCTCGAAAACGTTGCGTGGTAACGACACAAACGTTAGACCGAATAGATCCGGTAAATTCAATAATTACCAAAATCAGAGACCTCCAATGAGTCAACAAGCCCCAAAAGACATGTTCTGTCGATATTGCAAAAACACAGGACATCTCTTAGAAAATTGTAAACTCCGCGATTACAACAATAAAAACTTCAACAATAAAAAATCCTCTAATTCTGATATCCAACCAAGCAAGTCCTTTAAACCCCAAATAAATACCGTAACCGAAATCGAAGGTTATGACACTGTCGATGAACCTAATTTAAACTAAATGAAGTCCCGAATAGGTGTCGCACGGGACAAGCAGTAACCTTAATAGACGACACCAATACCCACACAATGACCCATGGACATGGTAAAAATAAGCCCAAAACTCGAGGTCATTCAACTAGAATCAAGCAACAGGGTAACCAGCCCCAAACCGTAGATTCTAATATTTCCCTAAAACCGCATGTTGTCAAGCAACAGGGTAACCAGCCCCAAATCGTAGACAACACAATTAGGATCAAGCAACAGGGTAACCAGCCCCAAATCGTAGATTCTAATATTTCCCTAAAACCGCATGTTGTCAAGCAACAGGGTATCCAGCCCCAAATCGTAGACAACAAAACTAGGATCAAGCAACAGGGTAACCAGCCCCAAATCGTAGATTCTAATATCTCCTTAAAATCGAATGTTGTCAAGCAACAGGGTAGCCAGCCCCAAACCGTAGACTGCATCGTAAATCCTGTAAATGAAGAAAACATTAATAAAACCATATATGAATTCACACAAAATATATCCAACAAATACTTACCTTACATACAAGTGAAATCTCCTGTGTCTTCTAAAGATCTTTTACTCCTCGTTGATACTGGTGCATCCTTAAGCATTATAAAAACATCAGTTATCGACCATATGCCTACAATTAATAAATTGATAAAATATAAAATTAAAGGTATAGACTCATCTACCGATAGTCCCTTAAGCACGTCGGGACAAATTCCTGTAACTCTAAGTACCCACGATGATACCCACAGTGATTGTAAACAGTTAACCCATATATTCAACTTAATAGATGGCATAACCATACCCTATGATGGTATTGTCGGCAACGATTTATTTAATTCCATGAACGGCAAAATCAATTACGAAGAAAGTACATTATATTTAAATAACATTAACTTTCCTATGTACTTTAATGAACCCGTCTACACAATAGCAGCGCGTACCGAAACCATAATAGAATGTACAGTTGCAAATCCAGAGATCGGAGAAGGATTAATAATCGATCAACACATAAACAGAAATTTACTAATAGCCAACTGTATGGTTAAAGTAAAGAAAAATAACCGTATTAATATTTCCATCTTAAATACTTTACAAGCACCTGTAAAGATTAATTCTGACCTTCAATTACGTTTAGAACCTTTCCAATTACAAACTTCAATATTTATAGGTACCACGTCCGAATCGCATACCTTTGATCGCACAGAAGAAGTTCTAAAACAACTTCGCGTGTCCCACCTTAACCCGGAAGAAACTGAAGCATTATACTCAGTCTGTTCCCAATTCTCTGACGTCTTCCATTTACCTGACGATCAGCTGACTTCTACCGATGCGATAGAGCACAAAATCAAAACAACCTCGGATGAACCAATCCATGTTAAAACATACCGATTTCCCGAATGTCATAAAAAAGAGGTTGACTCCCAAATAACTAAAATGTTAGAACAAGGTATCATAAAGCCTTCTATGTCCCCATGGTCTTCACCAATTTGGGTAGTTCCAAAAAAACTTGACGCATCAGGTCAAAGAAAATGGCGTGTGGTAATCGATTACCGCAAGCTGAATGATGTAACCATTGGTGATTCCTATCCAATTCCAAATATAGCGGAAATACTAGACCAACTAGGCAAGAGTAAATACTTCAGCACGTTAGACTTAGCATCAGGCTTTCACCAGATTAATATGTCTGCTGAAGACTCTCCAAAAACAGCATTTTCAGTCCCAACAGGACATTACGAGTTCACTCGCATGCCATTTGGACTCAAAAATGCTCCGTCTACCTTTCAGAGGTTAATGAACTCTGCCTTATCTGGGCTCCAAGGCATACAATGCTTCGTTTATCTTGACGACATTGTTATATATTCCTATGACCTTAACTCTCACGTTAATAACCTAACAAATGTGTTTGGCAGACTCCGTCAATTTAAACTTAAATTACAACCTGATAAATGTGAATTCTTAAGAAAGGAAGTTTCATACCTAGGTCATGTCATTACTGACAAAGGCGTAAAGCCAAATCCTGCAAAAGTAAGTGCAATACTAGATTTCCCTGTCCCTAAAACTCCCAAGGACGTCAAGTCTTTCCTTGGATTCGTTTCCTATTATCGTAGATTTATTCCCGACTTATCCAGTATCGCAAAACCATTAACAAACCTACTAAAAAAGAATGTAGACTTTGTATGGTCAAACGAACATCAATTAGCCTTTGAAATCTTAAAAAACAAACTTATGACGGCACCACTATTAATATATCCTGACTTTTCTAAACCATTTATTTTAACTTGTGATGCATCAAACTATGCAATCAGCTCCATTCTCTCCCAAGGCGAAATAGGAAAAGACAAACCAATCGCCTACGCATCTCGTACACTTAATAAAAGTGAGTGTAACTATAGCACAACGGAAAAAGAACTACTTGCGATTCTTTTTGGTTGTAAAACCTTCCGCCCATATCTTTATGGTAGAAAATTCCTGATCGTGACTGATCATCGCCCCTTACGTTGGCTCTTTAACCACACTGATCCCAGTAGTAAACTCCAAAGGTGGAGATTAAAACTAGAGGAATATGAATATGAAATAGTATACCAAAAAGGAAAATTGAATAATGCTGCTGATGCATTATCGCGTTATCCTCCAAATAAACCTGTTAATGCCATAGATCCTCTACCTAGCACTTCAAGGCAAAATCTAAACTCGCCTGACTTCGACGAAACGATAGATTCAGACGATTTAGTCCAACTTGAAGACCTCATAGATCCACTTGCCTCACCCACTAGCTTACCAGAGTTAGGTAACCTTGACGACCTAGATAATATATCTAACCGAAATATAACATCACCTACTGATCACCTAAATCCAATCGATAATCAAACCCCGAGTAGTCCTGCTACCCTAGATGGCAACTACTCAGACTTCCTTAAGACTATCTCTAAAGATTTCCACTCCAATGTAACCATTATAGAACATAATGAAAGTTTATCTAAAACAGATAAAAAATACATTATCATTCCTACATCTATAGATATGGATGAATCCGTCCCTTATGTTCAAGAAGTCACATCTAACATTCCCAATTTGAGTGAATTTTCCTTATTAGAAAGAACCTTATACACTTTCCTCAAATACGAAACTGAAAACAAAACGTATTACTTCCTCTTTACTAAAGTCAATCATTTTGACACCTGTTCTTATGAAGATATCTATAAAAGCCTGAAATCTGTAAGAAATCAACTAATAGTTAGCCTTGCGGATCAAAATAATCCCGAAATAGCAATCTCAGACTTTAGTAATCCTTTTGATAGTCATCAATACCTAAAGGTTTACAATATTATATTATATTTGTTCCACAACTCAGATATAAATGTGCATATTTATAAAAATGCTATTATCTATCCGTCATTAAGCGAAATCCCTAAAATCATGAAAGAAAATCATGATATTCCCATTGCCGGTCATTTAGGTTCCGCTAGAATGATAAAACGTATCCAGGAAAAGTATTACTGGAAAAATATGCGATCAGACATAGAAAACTATGTGAAAAAATGTTCACAATGTCAAACCAATAAAGCCCTTAGAAAAGTTAATCGTGCTCCCATGCAGATTACATCTCTTTCCACTCGTCCTTTTGAACGTGTAGCATTAGACATCGTAGGACCATTACCGGAAGCCGGTAACGATAAGTTTAGGTACATCTTAACACTTCAAGATGACCTCACCAAATTTTCAACTGCATATCCAATCACCAACACTACAGCAGAAGAGTCATGTGAATGTTTAGTTCATTTTATCACCTTATTTGGAATACCTAAAACAATTTTAACAGATCAAGGAACTAATTTCACAGCTGAACTCTTTAAACAAACTTGCAAGCTGTTAAAAATCAAACAGTTGTGGAGTACCCCTTATCATCCTCAGACTCAAGGCGCTCTTGAAAGGAGTCATTCTACTTTAAAAGAATACCTAAAATCCTATGTTAATGAAGAACAAAATAATTGGCATCGTTTTGTATATACAGCTATGCTTTCCTACAACTCCGCCATTCATACAACTACTCATTACTCTCCTTACGAACTCGTATTTGGAAATAAACCATACATACCAGATTCTATCTACGAAGAAACTGCAGGCGTAACTTATCCTGATTATATTCGCGTACTCCAGAACAGACTTAAATACTGCAGAGCTAAAGCTATAGAACACATACGAAAGTCTAAAGAAAATTCAAAAACCTACTACGACACTCGTACAAAACCAATTAAATACAAGGTCGGCGACCTTGTCTATCTTAAAAATCATCTACGGCTTCGGAAAGCTCTTTCACCAATATGGAAAGGTCCATACAAAATAGTCAAAATACACGGAAATAACACCGCATCACTCCTAATAAATAGACGTCATGTCAAACATCATTTTGACGAAATGAAACTACATACCAGCAATAGCACTTAATATACTATGTACAGTCCAGTAATTTACAATCACTTTCCATTCCAGAATTGGTTACATTTATCCGTCCCTGGCATCAAACAGTCAAGGATATATCCAACCAGCATCCGACAACGCAGGCATATATTTCGACCCAATTGGCTCTCTAAAAACTACTGATGATACATTAGATATTATTATTCCTATAGACATATCTTTTATCCAACCGCATCTAGATAACATAAGAGACATTCTAGGAACTTCGAAATACTTATGTAGACAGAGTAACGCATATTACGAAAATGAATGTAATTATATGTTTCAACCATTGTCATCCCGTTACTATGATATAGCAAGAGATTTCGATTCTATATCTCATCTTATGTCTAAATCTAATAAAAGAGCAGCTTGGTTTGCTGGAATCGGTTCCGTTATTAAACATTTGTTTGGTAATATGGATGAAAGTGACGCTATAAAATATAGCGATGCCATCCAAACCTTAGAAAGTGATCAATCTAAATTAGCAACTTTAATGAAAGATAACATGTTAGTTACAAAATCTACGTTATCGTCCCTAAAAGAAATAATTGACAAAATTAGTGCAAATGAAGCTAGTTTAAACCATGCTATTGATACTCTGAACCAACATGTAATTAACACTACGTTAGAAGTAGATAAGCTACTTATGAGATCTAAGATATCAGGATTGTCAAATATTTTAGAAAGTACTATGTTAACGTTATCATTTAAGTTAGAAGATATTATTAATGCTATTATGTTTAGTAAATCTAATATATTATGTCCTTCTATTATTACTCCTAAGCAACTATTTGCAGACTTAGTTGATAGTTATAGATTTCTACCTAGTTCTAAGCAATTACCTGTACCTCTAACTTTAGATAATATCCATATTTTAGAAAACATATCCGATGTATCCAGCTATTATGCAAACAACAAAATAATATTTGTGTTCCAAATACCCTTAGTAAATACAAAGGAATTTGATTTATATAATACTATACCTTATCCTATTGAACTTAACAATATGAATAGTACACTATATTCAACAATCATACCATCCACTAAATATATAGGTATAACTAAAGATAAGTCATCCTATTGTAAATTAGATTCACTTAGCTCTTGTAAAGTTATAAATATACAATATTATATTTGTGAAACACCTAGTGTGTATTCCACATCTGCCATTCCCATATGTGAAAGTGAGATTATTTCTAAAGCTCTGACTTCTGTTCCAAGCATTTGTAATACTAAATTTATAAACGGTAATTTTGAAACTTTTCATAAATTACATGCAAACCAATGGATATATATAATAAGCCAAAATTCTAAACTCACAGTAGAATGTAATAATCAAGATCTATCTGAGTTTTCCATCCATGGCACTGGAATACTAACTTTACCAGAATATTGTATTGCTTATTGTGGAGACAATAAATTGATACCAAGACATAATATTGTAATTAAAATAAAACCAATAATATTACACTTTGAAATAATTAATGATACTTGTTGTAGTCCTACTACTTACCTAAAAGACAATATTAAAGTTCCATATGTAAACTTAAAAAACATTGATAATCTAGATTCACTTTTGATAAATTATAATAAAATAACTGACCAAATTAAAACGAATCTCAACAATGTTATTGAGAAACCCTATATTGTCCTTTACGGTAATTTCTACTCTTATATTACTATTATAATAAGTCTAGTTTTAGTTATTGCTGTATCCCATAAATTGTATCGTTTCCTTAAGAAATTTTATAATTCTAGATGTAAATCCAAACCAGATAATTCCATAGAAATGTCATCTCCTGATCCCGAAGACATACCTGTTCCTCGACTCCGAATGTCCTGAAAATCCTTTTCAAACCTGGTTCCTTCTTTCCATCGTCAACTTACCCTTTCACCCGTAAGTTTCCTCTTAATCGGGGGGCTGTTATACATACCCAATGTACCCTTTCTGGCTTACCTGGTAGCTTATGCTGCATTCCCGTCAGACTGCTGACACACCATTCCTCAACACCTCATACATCCATCCCACACTCATAGCCAGTCGACTTCCATCCTTCATCCCGTGCACTTGTGTACTGCACTCGCGATAATTATTGTAAAGTAAAATTAAATAAAGTGTATAATTATTTTAGCTAAAAGTGTTTGCTTTTTTAAAAAGAGTGTCCTAGACCGGATTCTAACAGAACGGTGTGCTGACACCGGCTTTCACCGGACAGTCGCACTTGTAATTAGTCAAACAAGCCAATCAACAACAATGGACTGGAATATAAGGGATGCACATGTCACAGCTAGGGCACCGCCGCAAAACGGCGCACAGTAGCCTCGCCCGACTCCTGTGACCTGTGGGCTAGGGCTATCGTGTCAGAGGCGGGCACGGCTGAAGAAGCGAGCCCAAACCAAGAAAATCCGTTTCGCGTCGTGGAACGTTGGCACGATAACTGGACGCGCGAGAGAACTGGCCGAGACTCTCCACAGGCGGAGAGGCAGGCAGGAGGCTCGGTGGAAAGGCAGCAGATCCTGGCTTATTCGGAATGGCTACAAGCTGATCTACACGGGTGCACCTAGTGGGAGAAATGGGGTCGTCGTAGTGTTATCTGGCGAGCTCTAGGATGACGTCTTGGAGGTGAATCGCATCAGTGATCGGCTGATGTCGTTGCGGATGCTTGTCAATGGGGTTATAACCCACTTGTTAAGTGCCTATGCTCCGCAGGCCGGGTGCGGTGACGCCGAAAGGACGTTGTTCTGGACCCAGCTCGAAGGATTGTTTCGCGGGATCCCGTTATCCCAGGGAATCGTTCTGGGTGGTGATTTGAACGGTCATGTGGGTGAGAGGTGTGACGGATTTGAGCGTGTTCACGGTGGCTTTGGGTACGGTAGCCGCAACCCGGAAGGGAACAACATTCTCCGAACGTGAGCGGGCGCTGACCTTGCAATCGTGAACACCTACTTCAAAAAGAAGCCGGAGCACCTTGTCACCTACCGGAGCAGACGAAGTGCCACCCAGATCAACTTCCTACTAACTAGGAGGCACCACATCGGCAAAGTAGTCAACTGCAAAGTCATACCCGGTGAGAATCTCACTACACAACACCGTCTCCTTGTCATGGATCTTTGCGTAAAGGCCCAACGCAGACGTGTAGAGCGCTGCCCGCGCCAGATCCGGTGGTGGTTGCTGGATAAAACAGATCCCAGGATTTTGCGTCGGTTATTGGTGACAAGTGCGCCGGTACCGATGGGGAACCTGTTCAAGAACATTGAGACAGGATCCAGGCAGCTATAACTTAGGCGGCGCGCGTGATGCTCGGAAAGCCCGCTTCAAAACCTGGCAAGTGACCGGATCCCCTGAAGATCACGACGCATATAAGGTTGCCAAACGTGCCACTAGAGCTGTAGCAAGAGCCAGATGACCCCACTTGCAACCGCTCTACGAGAAGTTGGAATCGTCTGAGGGGCAAAAGCTCATTTACAAGTTGGCACGTTCCAAGGTCAAAGCGGCACAGGATATATCCAAATGCCGCTGTGGAAAAGACCCTGTTGGCAACCTATTATGCGAAGACCTCGCGGTGAAGCAGAGATGGCGCTCGTACTTCCACGAGCTGCTGAATAAGCAGTACCAAGAGATGCAGACACCGGAACTTCTTCCAAATCTTGGATTAGTGCCCCTGATAATGCCTGACGAAGTCCATATGGCTCTTCGCCGCATGGAAAATCGGAAAGCTGTCAGAGCTGACGGAGTCCCCGTTGAGGCCTGGAAGGCGATGGGTCCTCGCGGTGTGGGCATGTTAACTAGCTTTATGAACCGCGTGCTCCTGACCGGGAAAATCCCGAGCTAATGGAGACTGAGTATTATTACTCCAGTCTTCAAAGGCAAGGGCTCGGTAAAAGAATGTGGTAACTATCGCGGTATAAACGTCGTGTCCCACACCATGAAGATCTTTGAGAGGATTATAGACTCCCAGATCCAGCAGGAGTGTGCTGTCTCAGAGTGTCAATATGGATTTCGTCCAGGGTAGAGAACCATGGATCCTATCTTCGCACTAAAGATCGCCATAGAGAGATACAGATCGAAGAACACGCCTCTGCATATGCTTTTTTTTATATTCAGAAGGACTTCGACTGTGTCCCTCGAGGGGTGATCTGGTAGGCACCGAGGTCCAAAGGAATATCAGCAGCATACTAAACCCTTCCCCATCACCGTCGGAGTCCACCAAGGTTCCGTCCTTAGTCCGTTTCTGTTCAGCGTGATATTAGACGTCTTGTCGGATAGCATCAGAGATTCTCATGAGTAACCTCCTTGGTTGCGTATCTATGCTGACGATATGGCGGTGGCGGTCGCGGACAGGGATCGGTTGGTGCGGCGTGTGAATGTGTGGAAGGACTCGCTCGAAAACGAAGGTCTGAAACTCATTGTGGCGAATACCGTGTATATGGCTAGCAACACGACAGATCCCCCTAGGATCGCATAGGTGGTGATATGGTCGAGTGCACAGACCAGTTTAAATACTTGGGCTCTATACTCCACGCGTCCGGCGACATTGAAAATGCCGGTTAAGCGCAGGCCTATAAGACCATCAGTAGACCTGTCCTCCTGTATGGCAGTGAGGCGTGGCCTGTGATTGAGCGACACAAGCAGGAGCTGCGTGTCACAGAGATAAATATGCTGCGGTGAACGTGTGGAGCTACGCGGAAGAATCACATCAGGAACTCCCGCATCCGTAGCAGTCTTCATGTCCGTGACATAGCGGATCAACTGCAGGAGGGTCGCCTACGTTGGTACGGTCACGTCTTACGAAAACCGGCATGTTACGTGGGTCACAAATGTCTTGCCATGGCGCCTCCGCCGGGCCGGTACAAGCGGGGTAGACCAAAGATGTGCTGACTTGACGTTGTAAGAGATGACATGCGTGCCAGCAATCTTACACCACAGGATGCCAAAGATCGCGAAATGAAAGAAATTGAGCAAGAAAGCGGATCCCGGGCTCCAACGCGAAAGCCGCGGCTGTCTTACTTCTCCTTTCGCAGGTCTGCTGGAAAAAAATTCTTAAGAAATAAGCAGTACCTTTGTACTCAGATCTTCATTTTGTTGTATCTATATGTATTTTATTGTGTGTACATAAATAATATAATAAAATAAATAAATAATGAGCAAACATACATAATGAAAAAGTTCTAATTCAAATGTAACCAATTTTTACGACCTTTTTGTTATAAGCGGGTAATAATCACATTTAGAGTAAATGTGATTATTACCCGCTGCGTAATTCTTAAGCAGATAATTAAGCAACAATTACCATAATCGTTATCTTATAATCAAATAATACAATTAGCATAACCTAACAATCATAACCATGTGGGTCCAGTGCGGGTTGGTTAAAGTCATTTGCAATCACTAGTTTATACTAATATTATAAATCGAAAAGTGACCTACTGCATCGATTACTTTGAAATTTTGCACACGTAAAGTTAGAAGTCCGGATTAAATAACAGGGTACTTTTTATCGCGGAAAAATATGATCTTCACGCGGGCGAAGCCGCCGGCGGAAAGCTAGTATTTAGAAAAGAAGAAAAAATCGAATGTTAGGCCCTAGGATATTTTCTAGAACAGTTCTTTACGCCGTTTTCCTTCACCATTTTGAGAGCAGTGTTGATGGAAGTATTTATCAGTTATAACTGTAAAAATATCATAAACATTACGTAAGTGGGTACTTACCCAACACTAAGGGGTTCATTAGTTGTACTCATGTAGTATACGCTCATATAGTTTGTTCTGTTCAAGGCATAGCCGCGTGAACCCTTAACATCGAAATCATTATATTTAAGTGTAAGCAGTTAAGTTACCAGACCCTCACCATGGCTCTAACTACCCACTTAACTAAAACAGATATGTCATAGATGATTTACGAGGAAGTTACTTTTTTTTATACGTAGCCGCAACGGAATGCTCGCATTCTACTGAAAAGATCGCCACTATTAATTCCATTTTCAAAAATTTAATTTCTTCTTTTTAAGAACAAGTAATAAATCGAGAATTTATTCATGGTTATTTTACTCATAAGTAAAGAATTTTTCGTTATTGTAGTTTGTCCTTTTAGGTACAGTTCAAACAAAAAAAAAAATATTTTTTCCTCTAGGGAAAAAATTCTATTTTTTCCTCGCTTTGCTACGCTGCAGTGACGGTCTTTGAGATGGGAGCAAGAGGAATGAAAATTCCTTAATATTTGTACAAAATTATTTAACTTACAAAGTGTAAAGTTATCAACAAAAATTCTTGCTCTGCACCGTCTAGCAAACCAAATTGTTCTTCATGACATTTAACATTATTATCTACGTCGAGCATATTTTTGTGGACTTATATTTCTTTGCCTACGACCGTCGGTTTTTTAAAACGAAAACTCTTTAACACAAGCAAACTAGGTTGACTTTGTTGTAGTGTGTCCTACATTCCTGTAGGCAAAGAAGCATTTATCATGCAAATTCATTAACGCCTGCGCAGACTTTTTGAGAAAAGATTTCTTTTACATGTTTTTTTTCGTATTCATTTAATTAAAAATAAATAAGATTAAAATAAGAAAAGTATACCTACCGTATTGTAGCCCTTACATAAGTATTTGTATCTTAAACAATGTGAAGATGACAATGCGTTGATAATTGAAAAACTGCAGTTGCTTAAATCAAAAATGATGTTAAAAAAACTTACTTATCTCTGGTTTTAAAGTTCTAATAATCTTTACAAGTAGTGATATATGTGATTATATGTATAATATAATATTTTTAACATTGTGCTTGAACTTCATCCCGCCTGATGGTAAGCAGTGGAGGAGCACCGCTGTGTCCTCGTGGCGGCGATTGGCGGCAATCTCTTGCGTCAGGCCCTGGTCCAGGCCATGGTCCGGAGCCAGAGTGCATGGCAAGGCGTCACCTCCTTCTTCTAAGAAAGAATGCTAGCAATGGAGGCGGCGGAGCGCGTGAGGGAGCGGAAATCTCAGCGCCTTCACACCTTTAGCTGCCGCAGGAGACGCCCTGGTCGGGGGACAACATCGGGCTCCCAGAGAACGTAGGCGTGGGCTTGCGGGCGGCGAGCAGTGGACAGCTCGCCGCCTGGTAAGAGCCAGGCCCGGATCAATGACGCTTTGTGTTTCACGCGCGCCTCAAAGAGATATCAGCACATCATGACGGGGTCCACGAAGACCGATGGCTGGGTCAGTGTTGCGGATTAGTCAAAATAGCGTGGCCTGGCGCACAGGCAAGAGAAGGAATACAGGTGAGTTTTAGAGCGGGAGAGGTCATAGGGTGAATACCCATCCACACCAAAAAAAATAATGGTAACGCACTAATTTATTAAGAGCCTATTCACTTTAACCTTGAAGACACTTAAGTTGTAATCGTACTGATAGACTGCCGCAGGTAAATAGGGATGTTTCTTGGGTAAAAAAAATGATTCTATTTAGTCCGTCATTCATATTATAGAAAAATATTGGATGCGTATATTTTGTTTAATCAAATCAATAAAAATTGACAAATATAAAAGGCATCAAAGATCTGGAGTGGTGGCTGGTGACGTCACTGCCCGCTAATAAGTTTTCAACGCACTGTGTCGTCTTAATTTTTTGTTTATATGGAAAAAGAAAAAATACGTGTCTAGTATTTTTTGGAAATCTGACTGACGGACTAATTAGTTTTTTTTTTTTTAGTCAACTACCCTATTGTTCCAGTCCTTCCATGTCATCATCCTCATAATCAGCCTCCCACCAGCCAATTCCACTATTGGGACACAGGCCTTCTCTCGGTGAAAGGGAGTGAGCCGTAATCTACCACACTAGCTCAGTGCGGGTTGAGAAATGTCACATGTCTTAGATGTATTTTTTTTGGTTACTATATAATACTAGCTTTTCGATTTTTTTCTCACAATGTTTTCCTTTACTGTTTTGAGAGCAGCGGTGATGAAATAATTAACACAAAGTAAAGCGCCTGATGGGGTACGAACCTACGACCTACAACTTCGTCAGATGATGGAACGGTGATGACGGAATTAGTCTTGAAATACCCGCGCACACTCTCCAAAATGCCTCCAATAGAATACCGAAAGGCTGGCTACTCTACGTCTGTGCTCCAGGCGTTGGAGTTTGTTTTTAACCTGATCTGGTCGATAATTAGCCTTATCCCTCTTCATCGAAGCCAAAGTTACCAGGTGGAATTTTGCACCACCACACCAAATGTGGCTGCAGTACTCCACACACGAACGGTCCTGCGCTCTGTAGAACATTATTAATAAACTCACTAGCTGTTATCTATGTTACATGAATAAAATTGATTTTGATTCTACTCTCTATCATCGCTAGCAAACTGTCTTTAGCTTCTTCTTCTTCTTCCAGTGCCTCTTCAATCCTGAAGGTTGGCCGTCAGCTTCTTGTACTCGGTCTTGTCAACCGCGAGTCGGAACAGTTTTTCGACGGAAGTAATGCCGGTCCACTCCCTGACATTTCACATGCACGATTTTCTCTTTCATCCAGAGCATCTCTTCGTGCCCATCATAATCAGTTGGAGTACTCTTTTTTAAAGTAGGTTATTCGATTTGACAGTTTACAAACAAGCAGTTGATTTTTCTTTAAGAAAACCCTTAAACTTTATCCCAAACCATTTACTCCTTCGTAATTTAATCTATACTAATCAGGACTTCTGCAATCTGGTTCACCCTACAGCATTAGCAGTCACGTAGGTACGCCATAGTACCCATCCATATTGTAATTGAAACCGTATTGTCCCCTTCTAACCCACAGTTGGAAAGAGACAGAATGTAGCTTAAAGTAAATTAAAATTGGATTAGTGAAGTAACGAGTTTTGATTACTTTGGGTAAGTTACTAAGTAACAGTTTGTGTTGGGATACTGTTTTGTAAATTTGTGGAAACTGATCCTTAAGTCGATTGACAACCGAAAATCTTCAAACTTTGACGAAATTTCAAACCTCTGTAGTTCAATTTTGTCCGTAATTTAATAAGATTACACGGAAGTCAAGATAACTTTTGCTCTACTAGCTTTGCTAAACCTTGTGGTGATCGGAAATCATTCCACGGAAAATTACCACTGGAATATGATGAAAATAATATATCATTTGCTGATATGAAGGAATCGTTGAAGGAGCGGTTCTTTGGTCGCCTGAAGAAGGTATTACATAGTCTTATTTCATGCGGAAATAAGGTGCGCGCCAACGGGTGGGTCATGCCGGTTTTGATGTACTCTTTTGGCATACTTAAATGGACTCAGACCTAACTCGATGCCCTAGACAGAAGGGTCCGTACACTGCTGACAGCAAACAGGGTGCATTACCCACGATCTTCGGTGATGAAACTGTATGTCGAGCCTTTTTAATGCGAAGACCCTACACAATCGAGAGGTACGCAGTCTCAGAGAATATTTTTTACAAACCGTATTAGGTATGCGGTCACAGAAGACAAAGGGCTCACCCAGCTATCCATGGCGAAACAGAACTGGCACAAGCCTATAATGCTAACCACTGATGACCGCAAGAAGGTATGGCAAAGCAAGAAACTTCATGAGCGATTTAATCGGGTTCCTCGTGAGCCCGATGTAGACTTCTTAGCTTCCGTATCCTGGCTACGATTCAGTGACCTTTTCGAGGAAACTGAAGGTTTCGTCTGTGCAATTATGGACGAAGGTATCTTGATGAATAACTACCGGGGATATATTATGAAGGACGGGATGATTAACGTGTGTCGGGCATGTCACCATCCGTGTGAGTCCATCAGACATATTATCTCTGGTTGCTCTCGTCTAGGTAACAGCGAGTATTTGCACAGGCATAACCAAGTAGCTAGGATTATCTACCAGCAACTTGCTTTGAAATATAAACTTATGGATTCTGAGGAATCAAGTATGTGCCCGACCCAGTTCTTGAAAATGACCCATGTCACGTTGTACTGGGATCGGTCTATCATTACTGACGGGACTATTGTTGCAAATAAGCCTGATATAAAAGACTACTACACACTCTACACTACTGTGTTAGATCAATTAGCGCGCCTAGCAATTTTCGTCGATGTTATCATTCCACGTGACGGGAGTCTCGTGAAAGCTGAGAAAGAGAGAGCTGAGAAATTAAGTATCTCGACTTGACGCACGAGATTGTTAACATGTGGAATGTGAACTCGGCTGTCATTGTACCGATTGTCGTATCGGTCAATTGTTTGATAGCCAAGAGCCTCGACCAACATCTACTGAGGATCTCGTTAGGCAGTTGGATCAAGGGCCTGATTCAAAAGGCAGTACTCCTCGAGGTTCCTGTCTCTGGAGCCCTAACCACCGGTAGCTTGGACCCTACTTCCGTCATCGGTGGAACACAATTTTTATATTTTTAAATGTTTTTGTATGTTTTTTATATAAATATTTAAAAATGTAAAGCGATATGTAGATATGGAACAATAAAGGGAATACTATATCATTTATTGTAGACACACATCCATAGGTTAACATGAGCCAAATTTTAAATAAATTAAGAACGAATCAAAAATATAAAATAACCGATGTCAGGTCCCAAAATACTGAAGGAGTTCACCCATATTATTCGTCAACTTGGGATAAGGCCAGGAATTAATTCCTTTTTATTTAAATGGTTTCAGTAGTAGCAACATTTATTTCTATGGTAACAATGCTGTATTCAATTTGAGAATCTGTAATGACCTAAACTTCCTATCCGCCTCAAAATAAAATTGAGGTGAGAACATCGTAGCTCGCCGCCCGGTAAGTACCAGGCCCGGGTCGACGGCGCCTTATGTTTCACGCGTGCCTGAAAGAGATGTCAGAACATCTTGACGGGGTGAACAAAGACCGATGCCTCCTGGGTTAGGATTGCATGATTGTTTAAAAAAGAAACCACGGCCCTGGCGCACAGGCAAGTGAAGGAATACAGGTACACAGGTGGGTGAGTTTTAGTCAGTAAAAGTCTGACAAGCCCTTCCGCTCCGCCCAGAGCGGGAGAGACATTTGATGATTTCCCATCCTGACCAAAAAAGGCGAGAACAATGCGCATTCGGAGATATAGCATATATATTATAATTACAATACATATAATATGTAATGAAAACCCTGTCCGATCCGTGAAGGTATTCATAGGTATCTTTAACTGATTCTAATAATGCCTACAAAGCCGGGCTAAACTTAAAAAAAAAATCACCCTAAAAAAATTAATATTACTTCGAAAAATCGAGGTAACTTAAAGCATGTGCGGTAGGCAACCCGTTAGGCATACATGCGCGGGTGAAGGGGGGCAGGGCAGGCGGCACGTGGCCGCATCGCTATTCGCTCCGTCACAAATGGTGTTGTCACTTTTTTTTAAATTACCAAATTTTGGGGAAGTCGGAATTAATTCGCGAAAAAAAAAAGATTATTTCAAAGTTCATTAGTATTGTCATTATGATGATTACGTAAAATTTAATATTTTATGTGGTCATGTGTATACCTAACATTTATTATTCTTTTGGGTCGGACGGGGTTTTCTTTACATATTGTATATCTACAGGATAATTCTGCAACACACTGTCAGTAGCTATGGGTTTCATTTTGACATTACAACAACATTCATGGCGTCATGTACGTTGTTGAGCAGACATATTTGTCTAACAAATCGAGCAATGGTTCAGCAATACGCTTCAAAATGTTTCAAATTGATAGTAATAGTCAGTTTAAGCAATTAAGGTGCTGATCCCATATACTCCGAAACCAAATTGTTCTCAACTTTGACCACTTAGTAAAACATGCGTTCTAAATTCAAAAATAACTAATTATAATTATTGTTGGCCGTCAAAAAATACACACATCAAAAGTGTCTAGGGATCAAGCATTTTTATGCGGATTTCTTGAGATTGAGATGTGGCTTTGTAATAAATTTATGATTTTATAAATTTATATGGATCCTTTTTGGTGCATTTCATAATTTGAATCAGGAACTGTGAATCAAATTCGAGTAAAAGATGAAAATCAGCTGTCAATATTTTCCCTATAAAAACATACAACGCATTGAAGACATTATTAGTGCTACTGTTTCCCTACTACTGATTAAAACCAACGTTATTATGGAGCGGCGACGTCATTTAAGCAGGGAAGAAATGCTCAGAGCCGTGGGAATGATAGAAGCTGGTTCCCGGCAACGTACTGTGGCTTTAGCTCTGAATACAAGTCAGAGTGTTATCAGTCGACTTTGGACACGTTACCGAAGCACTGGTACAGTGGCTGAGCGCCATGGAGGACGGTATCGCTGCACCACACGGAGACAAGACCGATACATTCAAATCTTAACTCGAAGAGCTCCAACAATAACCGCCATGATGTTAGCCGTGAGGCTTCATCACTCTTCAGGGAACTTAATTAGCGACCAAACAGTCAGAAACCGCTTGCATGAAGTGAACCTCCATTCCCGAAGACCGCTACGGGTACCACCTATAGCAATGCACAATCGTAGGATTCGATATCAATGGGCTCTTGAACACAGAAATTGGGCAGAAGAACAATGGCGTTTCGTGTGCTTTTCTGATGAGTCTCGTTTTGGTATGAGACCGCATACAAGACGTATACGACACTGGAGAACCCCTGGACGCCAACAGCGATTAAAATCCTGCCAGGAAGTCCATCCTTATAGTGGTGGAACCATCATGGTATGGGCGGGTATTTGGATCGGCGGAAGAACTGAGTTGATTTGGATCAGAGGCAACCTCAACGCTCAAATTTATGCTGAGACGATTGTATCAGACGTCATCGTTCCTCTACAAGTGCAAATCGGTCCCTTATTTCAGTTAATGCATGATAATGCACGACCGCACACCGCAAGAGTTGTAAGACAGACTCTCGCCGCAGCTAACATCAATGTCCTGCCCTGGCCTGCTCAGTCGCCAGACTTGAACCCGATTGAGCATGCATGGCTACAGAGAAGAGCTCTGCCGAATATGGAGGGTATCCAGTCGCAAGAAGACCTTTTTTTGTTGTTGCAACGAACATGGGCGGCCATTCCACAGCGTGATTTGGATGAACTCATTTTGAGTATGCCAAACCGATGTTCTTGTTTTGTTAGTGTTCGCGGTAGAAACACGGATTACTAATTGTTTAAGTTACCCAATAAAATTTTAGAGAAAACTGTTATTTCAGTCTTTTTTTCGAACTTTTGTGTTAGTGGTTCAAATGTCAAATATCCCTTTATTAGGAAAATGGCAAATTTCTTTATTAATGCAAAGGTGACTTGGTTTATCGTTACTGTGACAAACGAAAACACTTTATTTGATGAATCCTTAAAGAAAATTTTAATTAATATCAATCAGGAGAAAAGTTATTGCAAAAATATATGTTGATCCCTAGACACTTTTGATGTGTGTATATAAACCAGCCTTTTTTTAATTTATAAACCAGCGCTTGACCGCAATCCCGCCTGATGATAAGCAGTGACGCAATCGTTGATGGTAAAGTGCGCTAGTTTATTAAGAGCCTATTCACTCAGAAAAACTGAGCGAATAGGAAGGAAGACCCTCCACGACCAAACTCCCAACACAACAACATTAGGTGCATCGTACCCGGCACACATCGCAACACAAGTGCTCAGTCACGTCCTCCGTACGGTTTCACCAGACATCATGCCGGAACACGACAAATCGCTTGGCGGCAAGGCTTTGTCTGGTGGGTGGTAACTTCTGCCAGCGGCCGATGTTATGGCCTACCACCGAGAAAAATTTAAATTAAATTTAAATTTATTTTCATATACACACAAAAAACATGTAAATAGATATAAATATATCCAAAATTTACAAAAAGTGACGCAGTGGTCTTGATCTTGAGCAATCTTTGAATAAATTAAAAACGGGAATGACATTCAATACTGTAGGTATTTTGTGTCACACCTCTTATATAATACAATAAATACATAGGTGCATAAAGTATAATACACTATTCTAAATACATACACATAATAATAAAAAACATGCAAAGAATTACTCAGTTTTGTACGCTATTTACGAGTGAATAAACTTTCATGATTGAATCTCTATTCTCACTTGCTTTTAGGTCCCTTAAGAGGGCCTCTAGTGCCGAGTAATTTGAAAAAAATATATTTAAAGAAACTACTGTCGTCGCGCCGTTTCCAACCATTCCCCGTAAAGTGCAAAAGGGACAGTTGCAGCTCAGGCTGACTTTACCTACAAAAAAGTTGACCAAAAGAAGTTTCATATTCCGCTATTTTCTTTTTTAAAATAAGAGAGATCTCAATAATATTTATATTAAAATTTAGAGGAAAAGCATACCTACGCTTATATATATGTCGGAGATCGTCGATATAATTTTAATAGAAGTTGCTGATTTGATTTACGTAGTAGAGGGGCGAACGCTTGTGACGTTATTTTGTGATGGCGGCACATGGACAGAGTCGCTTTGGATAGTGGGGTTCGTCGAACGGGCACTTTGCATCGAGACGCGGACCAAGGTACATCTCCGAACCGAAACTGTCGGTTTGCCTATTCAAATTGTTATTATGAAGATTGGAGGGTATATCTACACGTCGTGCTTCAATTCAGAACTCACCGACTAAATGAAACCTGTACCACCACACCAAGATGCTGTCGACCCTACCGCTCTGCCGTCGCTGTCTCCGACATCAGAAGTTGGATAAAGAACTACACTGCTCACAATCTCGTTATAAATCCAGGAACAGAATAATGTGAGGCTGGAAGTGAACGTCACGTTACGAGGTGCGCTTGCTGGTGCAGAGATCGGCCCGCGCAAAGTGCGCAGCATGCGTGTACGTGCGGCTGGACGCGGCGCTGTCACGACATTGCTGACCGATTCTTGGAGCGCGACAGTGCTGGCTGTTGCTTGGCGAGCGAAGTGCGCTTGCGGAGCGCATAAGATGTGCTAGCGGAGCGCGCAGGGTGCGCTTGCGGAGCGCGCTTCTAGCTGCTTGGTGAATCACATCAATGGCGTGTGGTGCGCAGTCGGAACTGCGTATGCTTTGCGGAACGCCCAAGGTTTCAAGACTTAAGCCTCTACTCTGCAGGCGATGAGAAGATTTCCGGACAGCATCTACTGTGCAGGCGATGAGAAGATGTCAAAATACCCAAAACGTTTGTGGTAACGTAATGGGATTTTATGAGAGCTCAAGAGATTTCTGGTGTGCAACGGTTGACAACTGCTAAGTGGCAGGTGTTTGTGGGAAGTTGCCATAATCCGGTGAGTCGTACTATTTTTATTCTGATTTCGGTGCTGAATGTTCTCTTGTCAAGCTATCTGTAATTTCATTAGTATACGTACACACACAGTAGTACGTATACAGGGTATGGGTAGTACCAGCGTTGTGTACTGAACCATTTCTTTGCGACATGATAATAAGAGTTATTTTTGCAAATTTTATTTCTTGTACTACCCGATTATTGTTTGTTATAATGGGCTGAGAAATTTTAAATCAGGGTTTTAAAATTATGATGTCTGGTTTGTCTTTATTTCAAAACTAAAGTTCACTGTGGCCTATAGTTACAAGCTCACTTGAGTTTCTGATAGTATGTGTGGCTAGACTATTAAATCTTCTCAAGAGAACAAGCGGTAACGAACATAGAAATGAGTGTTATTTGCGAAAAATACAAATTTAATTCAAGTGAGCTAAAGTAATGAAATTGAATATTGGTGAGTTGTTTGATGGCGATAATGGCGATCGTTACCTATTGAAATCGTTGATTAGAAACAGAACTTGTAAGTACCCCACGATCGCATAGGTACGAAAGATTTTTCCAAGTAATGTCTGCCGAGTTAGATTTTCAAAATGTAGAAGATGGTGAGGAGGGTGCCTCCGCCAGCAAATAGAACACGTATCATGGCTGTGTGGTCGCGCTGCACGCACTAGTCTGTAGTCGTAACTGCAACCCAGTGAGAGGTTGTTCAGAGCGCCATGGGCAACTAGTGGTGTGGCGGGGACACTAGTAGGTATAGTCGCACTGCATGCACTAGTCTGTAGTCGTAACTGCAACTCAGTGAGGAGTTGTTCAGGGGGCGATGGGCAGCTAGTGATGTGGCGGGGACTTTGGTAGATATGGTCGCACTGCATGCACTAGTCTGTAGTCGTAACTGCAACTCAGTGAGGAGTTGTTCAGGGGGCGATGGGCAGCTAGTGATGTGGCGGGGACCTGGGTCTCGGAGGAGATTATTAGTTGTACGGTCATGTGTTGACCTGGGAGTCGTGGACTCTAGAGTTGGTCGTATCACAAGAGGTGGTAGCGGGCGATGATGTGTTTTCTTTTTGATGATTATGATTTTGATTTGATAATTATGAGGCTTGGAGGAACCTTTCCTTTTGTGTTTTATTTTTGAAATTTGATAATTATGAGGTTTGGAGGAACCTTTTGTTTTTTTTTAATTTTGATAATTATGAGGCTTGAAGGAAGCTCTTGTGTTTAAGTTGTTAAAATGATTAAACTTGTTTGGTTTTATAATAGTCATTGTAACTAAACGTGACGTGTGACGGTCAGGTTGGCCGAGTTCTCAAAAATGCTTCAAAGTTGGTTTTCTGTGCTTTTTTTTTAAATTTGTTACAGACATGCACGAGGACGTGCAAAGGGAAATATCGAAGTTTGGCCGGAATCGGCGGTTGGCCTGGTGAAGCGGATCCCGGACTCCAGGGCTGAGGGAGCTTCGGATGCGGCTTGGATTGGCGCTGGGATGATGATGATAATGATGCACGAGGACGTGCAAATCGTCAGGCTGGCCGTGTCGGAGATCGTCGATATAATTTTAATAGAAGTTGCTGATTTGATTTACGTAGTAGAGGGGCGAACGCTTGTGACGTTATTTTGTGATGGCGGCACATGGACAGAGTCGCTTTGGATAGTGGGGTTCGTCGAACGGGCACTTTGCATCGAGACGCGGACCAAGGTACATCTCCGAACCGAAACTGTCGGTTTGCCTATTCAAATTGTTATTATGAAGATTGGAGGGTATATCTACACGTCGTGCTTCAATTCAAAACTCACCGACTAAATGAAACCTGTACCACCACACCAAGATGCTGTCGACCCTACCGCTCTGCCGTCACTGTCTCCGACATATATATATATACATGACAGGGTTAAACCGTCAGGAAGGCGGAGCCGAAGTTTCCGGATAGTTGAGTTGTCTTCTCATCCGCATGAGCATCCATCGTGAGCAGTATTTCGATAAAACGTTGAACAATAACTATAGTGTGATATTCGATTCTTATTATTTTAATTGTACAGACACTTATATCGCTTTAATATTAAGGGATTACAATGATAATCTCAGATTAAAGCAGATAAGAGCCACTAGGGTTGAGTATGACCAACCCACTCGATCGAAGCTTGAGCAAAGAATGCCCAGCGCCAACGGTCGATCGCTATGTCAAACGCAACTCCAGTCGGTGTTACCCGCTCTTAATAAAAATCATAATTTATGACCGAGCGATTAATCGACTTCATAAAAATAGTACAGTAATTTACGGTCAATTACGATAAAACAGATCACAATATTCATTATCACTTTTTTTTTAAAAACTTATCACATTATTTTGTCTAATAGTCTTAATCTCGCGTTTAAACATCTCTGTAAAAATCGGTTATTTTTTGGGATTTTGAAATATCATATTTCTTTTATTTTTTTTTATTTTTTTATAAATTATAAACCAGCGCTTGACCGCAATCCCGCCTGATGGTAAGCAGTGATGCGATCGTTGATGGTAAAGCGCGCTAGTTTATTAAGAGCCTATTCACTCTAGCCTTGAAGACACTCAAATTGTAATGTGATGGAAACACCGACGCCGGCAAATTGTTCCAGTCCCTCGATGTACGCGGTATAAAGGAGGAAGCAAAACGCTTCGTCCGGATCGCAGTGGTGTCAACAACGTAAGGGTGGAAACTCGCCGTACGACGGGTCGTCCGATGATGGAACGGAGATGGGGGAATTAAATCATGCAATTCCCTTGCACACTCACCAGAATGCATCCTATAGAAGACCGAAAGGCTGACTACTCTACGCCTGTGCTCCAGGCTTTGGAGACCGTTTCGAGTTAAGTCTGGGTCGCCAATCACGCCTCTCCACCGAATCCAAAGAGGCAAGGATATATCCACGAATAAAACATGGGAATAAGTTTGTATATAGAAAGCGCCACTAGAGTCCCCTCTTAAATGGAAAGAATATTGTGTGTCTCCCCTTCTTCTTCTTCAGCCTATAGATGTCCACTGCTGGACAAAAGCCTCCCCAAGGCTCTCCACGATGACCGGTCTTGTGCTGCTCGCATCCATCGGCTTCCCGCAACCTTCACCAGATCATCGGCCCACCTTGTTGGGGGCCTCCCTACGCTGCGTATTCCGGTACGTGCCGGCCGCCCTCCAGAACCTTACTGCCCCATCGGCCATCGGTTCTACGAGCAACGAGTAATGTACCCTGACCACTGCTACTTAAGTTTAGCGACTCGAAGGGCTATCTCCCCTAACATATTTCTAAAATCTATACTAATATATATAGCTGAAGAGTTTGTTTGTTTATTTGTTTGAACGCGCTAATCTCAGGAACTACTGGTCCGATTTGATTTTTTTTTTTTTTTAGCTTTGGATAGCCCAATAATCCAGAAAGGCTTTAGGCTATATATTATATGAAAACCGACACGGGCGAAACCGCGAGGCGCAGTTAGTAGAAAATAATCTCTAACAAAAATAATATGTAAGTATCTATCCTGGCTATGACGCAGACACTACATTATCATAATGATACTTTGTGATATTTGGCGCTTATGTCAAATTGCGCGGAAAATATGATATCTTGCTACATTGAAGTCTAAAAGCGTCTTAAGACTTTGTATCTTCTTGATACGATGCTTGAAAGATAGTTTTATTTTTAACTTACAACCCTCCCCGTTTTCTCACTCGTGCATTGCCGACATCTTATATATGGAGATTTATGAGCAATGTTTATGTAAAATCTCATAAACATAAACCTTCTGAACTGAATTCTGTATAAAATGGTGATAACCTGTTTTAAATTCTGTATAAGCAGTCGTGGTGACCTAGTGGTTAAAACACCTCTCAAATATGAGTGTGCGAGTTCGATTCCAGGTCAGGTAAGTATCAATGTATCTTTTGTAAGTTACATGTACTGTCTAGTATATCTTGGACACCAATGACTGATTGAAAGGTGAAGGAAAACATCTTGAAGAAACCTGGACTTTAAGTCTGAAATCGCCAACCCTCATTGAGCAAGCATGGTGATAACGCTCAATCCTTCTTTGTTTGAGAGGAGGCCTGTGCCCTGCATGAGAGGAGTCTCATGCAGGGAAGGATTGAGAATACTCATCACGCTTGCTCAGTACGGGTTGGGGATTTCAAATTTGGTTTTCTCGAGATGTTTTCCTTCACCTTGTAATGAGTCATTGGTGTCCAAGATATTCTTAGAAAGTACATATAACTTAGAAAAGTTACATTGATACTTGCCTAACCTGGAATCGATCCAGCATACTCATAATTGAGAGACTGTTGTTTTATCCCTAGACCACCACTTAATCCATACTAATATTATAAATGTGAAAGTAACTCTGTCTGTCTGTTACGCTTTCCCGCTTAAACCAGCTCTCAACCGAGTTTCATGAAATTTGGCACAGAAAATCTTTAGATCCTGAGAAAGGACATAGGCCACCTTTCATTGAAAAAATAAATGATATTCCCGATGGAAATCTATAAAACGCGACAGAAACGAATTCCACGCGGGGGAAGCCACGGGCGGAAAGCTAGTCTATAATAAAAAAAAGAAATTGCAATGATTTAAATTGTATTCTATTTTATCATGTGGTCTGCAATAAAAAGAAATAAGTAACATAAATTATAACGATCAACATTCAGTCTTATCGCGACCACTGTATAAAATTTGTCAGAATTGTAGAGAAATTACAAATATTCTGTGTCAGATTGAGACTGAGATCAGGGCCCTAATTCTCGCAATTTAATACTCTCAATCTCATTTCGACGACAAATTATTGTCAAAAACTTGTCAAAATGTAGGGAAATTAGAAGTATTTTATAACAACCTTTTTAGACTGTGAACCTTCTGAAAATTAGTAGAATACCCCTTCTTTTCTTTTTCTTTTGTTTTGGATGGGAAATCAGCAAATAATCTCTCCCGATCTGGGTGGAGCGGAAGGTTGTGTCAGACTTTTACTGACCCCCCCGTGATCCACCCGTGTCGCTTTACTTCCCTGTGCGCCGAGGCCACAGTTTCTTTGTTAAACAACCCGCAACCCTGGCCCAGGAGGCATCGGTCCTCGTGGATCCCGTCACTATGTGCTGACATCTCTTTGAGGAGCGCGTAAAACACAACGCGCCGCCGACCCAGGCCTGGTCCTTACCGGCCGGCGAGCTGCCCATCGCTCGCCTCCCACAAGCCCGCGCCTGCCGTAACCGGGCGTCTCCTGCGGCGGCAAAAGGCGTGAGGGCGCTGGGATTCCAGCTCCCACTCTGCCTCTTCCTTTGCCTGCATCACTGCTTCGCAGGAGGTGACGGCCTGAAATGCACTCGGACGCGAGAGATGGAGAGGACACCGCGATATACCCCTCAGACTGTGAACATTCATAAAATTACGAGTATTGCCCCTCTCAACCAAGAAACATATAGAAAGCACAACACGCAGGCGCGTCCTTTTTCCATCTGCATACTATAGCTACGTTGGAGTCCCGCCCTTGTACCACGTCTCTTCTGTATGTTCCGCGCATAACAAAGTTAAAATGTTCATTAAAAGAGTTTTAAAAGTTAGCCCACGAGTAGCTCCCGCATTGAATATTCTCGTGAATATATTTTAAAAATTATTTAACAATTTTAATTTCCCTTGAGGTGCTGTGGATGTAAGAAACAATTTTGAAATATAAACCCAAGTTTTTGCTTAAGAGATTTGAAATTTAAAGCATTAAAAATAAGGCACAAATTTCTCCGTGCATGAGGGAATTTGTACTTAATTTTTAATACTTTGTTATAAGAACTGGAAAATAAGTATAATTATGGTGCCTAAAGCGTTGATTCTGCGGTCACAGAATTGATCAGTTAGGGTCAGAATTTTTGAATAAGAGGTAAATTATTTCATCACAACTTATCTAAGAACAGTAAAAGAAAACTCCTTTACTTAACTGAAAAAAATCGTTGACTGTTGGAATACGATCCACTCTCTCTTAGAAAAAGGACATGTTCCCACTACTGGGTTTGCGTTCCAGCAGTTTGAACAGTCAGTCAGCTTCAGTCTTCTTGTGATCAGTGAGTTTTCCACGCCGAAACTGGATTGTTCCAGGAATATATTTGTAGCAGCCAATATTTAGACCGGTTTTGTGTCCGGTAGTGGCAATAGGTTGCCCATTAGGTACATAGACATTAAATATACCTCTATATACCTAATAGATATGCTTATACAGTATAGCAAAAAAAAAACTATTGTGACTCGAATGCGCCGCTATACACAAGAACTGACTTCTGATTGTACTAAAACCCTGTACAATTTGAGGTCGCTAAGACTGGTAATTTACAGTTGGATATATAGGTCATAAGTCAAACTAAACACAGTCAAAATTAACACTAAATTATTTTACTAATCAGTTTATGAGGATGGAACGCGCGCACCTATTTTGTCAACAATATGAATGTTTCCTGGGAATAAAAATGATTCTATTGAGTCCGTCATTCAGATTACAGAAAAATATTGGATTGAAAAGGCATCAAAGATCAGGAGTGATGGCTGGTGACGTCACTGCTCGCTAAAAAGTGTAGAGTGCAGTGATGTCGCACTGTGTAGTCTTCATTTTTTGTTTATATGAAAAAAGAATAAATACGTGTCTAGTATTTTTTGGAGATCTGACTGACGAACTAATTGGTTTTTTTTAGTCAACTACCCTATAGTGCATACCGTCAAGAGTTATCTTGAGACTGCTCGGATGACGTAAAGCGTGCGATCCGAATCGAAGATTCTTCTGTTACTTATCGACACCTCCTACGTACAACTAAGTAACTGAAAAATGCAAATTTTATAGGAGAGCGAATTGAAGATTTCAATTTTTTTGAATCGCCATAGCTAAGCCCCTTTATGGAATTGAAATATAATATTTGGTGAGCGGGTTTAAACTTAAGTGAAATTTATAATTAAGAATATATTTTGTGTCTAAATCTTCAAGTTTTTGTTTTATCACACATGCATACTTTTACTGCGTTATAAAAAACAATCAAAATATGCTAACTGGCACATACACATTTCTTCATTGGAATATTCAGGCACCCTATTGCTTTAACTGTCAGATACGTACTTATAATCGGTAAAGTCAATTTTAATATCCTGTGTATCTGTTACTTACATAATTTATCACCGTAATTATATTATTGTGCATATAAGTGTAACTGAATTCCAAACATGTAAAAATAATCACGTGTGTTGGTATTTTGAAATAAAAGCAGTGGATATATTTGTATTATCTAATGTTTATTTTCAAAACACAAAAATACAAATTTCCACCGTTTCAAGTGTCAAAAAGTAACATTATGTGTTGTATGTTTATCATACCGAAGATCTTATGTAACATTAATTAAAAATAGCATCTGCCTACTTGCTGGTAATCAGACTTTTCTCTTTTGTTTAATTAGGTATAAGTTCTTATTGAACTGGAAATCACTTATATAAAACTAAACTAAAAAAAGAAATATGAAAAAATAAAAATATTCTTTAACTTTATAAAAAAAAACTGCCTTAAAGGCAGTTTTTATTCATTTCGTAAAAAGGGGTTTGTCTCAAAATAAATTCTTAAAATATCGTAATGTTAATTCTAAATATGTTGAACATGTAACATTAATACTTATCAATTAATATAAATCAGTCCTTTCAAAAAGTTATTTGGACATTCTTGCACTGAGGTCTAATTTAATATGATACTTATTACTGAACTATCATTGTGTACTTATAATGATTATAACAAGGTTTCATTCTATATTATTTTACTTATTGAGTAATAAAATTGCACGTTTTATCATTAACTAGCTGCGCCACGCGGCTTCACAGGCGTTTTTTTTAATAAGCCCTGCTCCTATTGGTCCCAACATGATGTTATATAGCCTAAAGCCTTTCAGAATTAATGGGCTATCCAACACAAAAATAATTTTTCAAATCGGATTAGTAGTTCCTGAGATTAGCGCGTTCAAACAAACAAACTCTTCAGCTTTATATATTAGTAGTATAGATGACTAATGACCGCAACAGTAATTAACTAATAAGTACAGCGATCACAAGATGTTTTCTCTATTCATCTTCTTCGTCTTCTTTATCTTCATTGTCATGTTGGTTCTCATTGCTGCCCTCTATCAAACTCGTGTAAAAGTCATGATAAACAGATGGTATATTATTATTTCGGCATAAGTACTTCAAATCCTGAAGTTTAGCCTCGGGTATTGGTAATTTCCCCTCGTAAGTTTGGGTTGATTTTGAGGATCATTCCAATCTTTATAGGTACAGCAGAAACATTCGAGCAAATGTAAGAGATCCATTTAAGTATACTTTATTCGTTTTCGAACATAATGAGATTCCACAGGAGCATAACTGTTAACATTATCACAAACACTTGCAATCATCTCTTCAGTAATTTTCTTAGTATGTCTGTGGATGCCTCTTTTGTCGTGGATAACAGTGCCTTGCAATGAAAGTTTTTTCAAAGCAGAATATACCAGGCCTTCTTTGATCCCAAAAGTGTTCAAAAACATGGTTTTACATATCTGTATCTCCATTATCTGTGTCTTTGGAGACACTGAATCAGTATTTTGTACTTCATTTTCATCTGGTATTTTATCTATTTTTGTTGGTAAAAAATACCGCAAAGTAAATTCTCTTCTAGAAGCAGTTTCAGTAGTAACCCTACGGTTTGGAATTTTATCACAGTACTTATTGATAAAATGCCAGTGACGAACTATATCTCCTATTGTCCAAAATGCCCCAAAAAGCAAATCTCTGTCAACATTAGTATTTTTTTGTGAACATTTAAACATTTCTCTCCACAACATCACCCCGTCTCTTTCTTGTTCCTCGTTTTACCATCCCTACTTTTGTACGCATTTTCTAAATTTTTATTTTTCTTACGCATAACATCCAACCATTGGTCTTGATGCACCATTCGTAATCTAGCTTTATATTTTTTTCGTGTAGATAGCCTGTGCCGTGGTTCAATGTCAGAAAGAGTGTTTTCTGTTATCGGGGTTTATATTGGCATAGGTGAGCAAACAGGCATGACAATTTTTGGAGTAGGAGCTGGCGATATGTCACAATCTAACTGAGCAATTGCTCAAGCTATGACTGACGAGAAATTTGGTGACTCAATAGAAATATCATTTCGAATGCTTACACTAACATTGATCATCATGGGTGATTGTGGCGATATTGTTACTAATGTGGGGTCATGAGAGTTACTCGTCAAAATCACTGGAGCTGTATGACTTGTGACTGTTGGGGAATGTGTTCTGGAACATTCTGTTGGTTTAAGATGGTTTTGTGCAGTACATGTTTCTTCGTCACTGTCTTCTATGAAAACGTCATTTGTTGCAAGTCTTCATCAGTGAAATATTTTGAGAAGTGTACTGGAGTATCTGAAACATTCAAACCAAAATAAAACACTCAATTTTCTACGATAATCAATATCATTTCATAAAAGTAAAGCTATGTAACTATGCAGATATATATTAATAATCAAGTTAAAATCCAATGTAAAACAATGTATGTGTTAGTTAACTGAATTTATTTTAAAATCATTCCGTAGAATAAGCATGTAAATGCCTAGATACATTTTTCGCTCAAACTAAATTCCGACGTAAAAATATGTAACTTCGTAGTTACATACTTATGCATCGAGAATGATTAAATTGCAGTAATGTCGTCAAGATGATAGATTTTCATTCTATGACGTGTTCAAATATTTACAGTATAGGAAGACATCTCAATTTATGGATGCACTTAAAATATATACTTTAATAATTATAAAATATTTAGTTAATATTACTTGCCTTGCCTTAATGACGAGACTATCTGGTCTGATATTACGCTTATTATTTGCTCCACAGCATTTTTTGGTCTTTTAATTGCATCTTCCCTTAATGTAGTTAAAAAAATTATAACGTTTACCCGACATGGTAAAAAACAATGCAACACTCGCGCGCACAATTGTCTGCCCGCCGAAGAACTGACTGTTCGGCAGTTACCCGCACCGCGCGCCCTTTCCTCCCGCGTCAAAGTATGTAACTGGTACTTAAATTGATGTACGCTGTGTTTATTTGTCAGCTAATGTAGATAAACAATTATACGTTTGAGAAAAAAGTATGTTGGAATAATTGAAAAAATAAAATAAAAATTTATGTGGTAAAGATCCATACATAGATGCCAAAAATGCAATAAAAACCGTTTCGTGTATCTGGCAGATACATACGTATACGTAGTGGGTGTCGTTATGTCAACTCTTTCTGGTTTCAATTTCACTAAGCGAAACGCGCTTACGCTTATTTTATAATTAATGTACAAACACGTTAATAAATCTATACTAGGATAATAAAGAAGAAAGATTTGTATTTTTGTATGTAACGAATAAACTGAAAAAGTACGGGACTGATTTTAATAATTCTTTTTTCATAAGAAAGCTACATTATCCACGATTAACATAGGCTAAATTTCATTTTGGAAAAATAGGGTTCGGTAAGATATTTGGGTTTTTTGAACATAAGGTGCAAAAAATCTACCAGAAAAGTTAGTTATTTTGCGTACGTTGCCTAAACTATAAAAGACATAAACATAAAATGTTTTAATTAATTGTAGATCTTATAAATACTTATCTACAAAAAGTCTACAGCACACTAAACCTATGTCGAGTCAGGCACAACAACCATTTTTTTATTTAAAAATCTTGATTTTTTGGACTACATTTAAACGCATTTATTTTACTCAAACCATTAATCCTTATCAAAATAAATGGTTTCATCGCTAACTAGAGTTTATGTGAATAGTATTTGATCTTTCAATGATTAAAATAGGACGTTTCATTTTGAAGTTATGGCGAAATTAAAGTATTAAGCGGGTGGGGAGTTTAGTTCTATGACTAAGGTGGGCGCTGCTTGGGCATGCCATAATAGCGGCGGTAAGTCCCCTCTTTGAGGAGTGGCTAGAGAGGCGCCACGGCACCCTCACCTTCCGCCTGATGCAGGTCCTCACCGGACACTGTTGTTTCGGGAGGTTCCTGTTCCGTATTAGGCGGGAGGAAACGCCAGGGTGTCACCATTGTGTGGATAGCCCTGAGGACACGGTGGAGCATACGGTGGAGGTCTGCCCGGCTTGGGTAGAGCACCGCCGTGTCCTCGTAGCGGCGATCGGCGGCAATCTCTCTCGTCCGACCCTGGTCCAGGCCATGGTCCGGAGCGAGAGTGCATGGCAGGCTGTCACCTCCTTCTGCGAAGCAGTGATGCTGGCAAAGGAGGAGGTGGAGCGCGTGAGGCAACAGGAATCCCAGCGCCCTCACGCCACTAGCCGCTGCAGAAGACGCCCTGGTCGGGAGACGACACCTAACTCCCAGCCAACGTAGGCGCGGGCCTGCGGGCGGTGAGCGGTGGGCAGATCGCCGGCCGATAAAGATTTTTGCCGAGTCGATTTTTTGTTTGGAAACGATCGTTGCCAGAAGCAACCCAGCGGTTAAACAAGAAACCTGTCCGTCGGACAGGCAAGAGAAGAAACACGGGTGGGTTTTAGTCAGTAAAAGTCTGACACGCCCTTCCGCTCCGCCCAGAGCGGGAGAAGACATTTGATGATTTCCCATCCCAAAAAAAAAAGGTGGGCGCTGCTTAAACGCGAGGTTGGCTCCCTAAGCAGCGGTCGTGCATGAAGTCTAATAATTTAATTTGCGTGCGATTTTTTTTAAATTTCGTTCTTAAGACTACAACTACGTAAAAGTTAATTTTCAGACCTAATCAACAGTTCTTCTCAGAGCTAATCAATAGTTCTTTTCAGGGCTAACCAACAGTTCTTTTCAGGGCTAAACAAAAGTTCTTTTCGCGGCTAAACAACAGATCTTTTCAGGGCTAAACAACAATCTTTTTCAGGGCTAGAATATTACACGATATTAACGTCATTTTCTTAAACATTTGAAAATGCCTAAGAGAGCCAGGTCTCAACTTTCTAAACATAGTTCTCAAGCACGGGCAGCAAGAATACGTCATATGGGAGAATCTTCACCTGAACCTTCACAACGCTTGCTGAACAAAATCAGAGAAATTCTCAGGTACGCACACGAGAGCCGAGTGTCGAACATTCGCAACACCTTGCACAACAAAATCTGAGAACCTCTGAATAAAGCGTACGAGAGTCGAGGCTGGAGTGTTTCCAACGTCTTCATGAACAAAATGTAAGGACCTCTGACTTACGCGAACTAGAGTTAAGTGTCGAACGTTCGCAACGCCTTGCCGAACAAAGTCTGAGAACCTCTGAGTTACGTACTCTCTTTCTGTCGCGAAAACGTAGTATTAATTACATTTAAATATTTTCATCATTAACAACTTTAACATCCTCATAAAGACAATCTATGCAGCCTGCGGATAATGACTGCGTCGTCGATGTTAGTGTCGGTGTCTGTGAATTGACTAGGGAATCATTTTGCTGACCGTGTCTTTCCTGGGTAGGCGTTTTGTAGCGGTAACCGACATCTGCGGGCGAACGCTATGTGGTATAAAACAAAGTCGATTTCTCTGTCTCTATATCCCCATGTATGCGTAAATCATTAAAACTACGCAACGGATTTAGATGCGATTTTTTTTAAATAGATATAGTGATTTAAGTGGAAGTTTTATATGTATAATACATGCACCCGTGCGAAGCCGGGGCGGGTTGCTAGTGTATATATAAAAGCAGGAGCTATCGGTACCGTCAGCAACAATGGCGAAATCGTAAGTGTCTGTGCATGTTATGTACTAACGCTACTCTTCTTCCCACCCTTATTTACCGCAAGCAAAGCGCGTATCGTTTCAGCGAGAAAAAATTATGTAACATGTATGAGGAGGTGTTTAAAATAGCTCCAATAGCCGCGTGGCTTCTTGGTGGTCAAAACAATCGACGCGTGCCGTCGTGTTCCGCATCCCGAAGAGATTACCCTCGGTTTGAACATTCCTTAAAAAAGAAGAATACGGATACCCAATATCGGCACAATGTTTATTTCTTTTCGTTATCGGATTATCTGCGGGTGAACACTGATTGGCCGATAATACCCGCCGACGTTACATTGGCCCTATATTTCGATTGTATCGTATCATTTGTATTATTGTATTGTAGTCCAAGCTAAAACGATGATATTGGAGGAATTAAATTACGCAGATATTTTTATTCTTTTGTGAACAGCGTGGTGACAATAGCAATGGTTTTCAATTTTAACAATTCTATAACATCCTTTGTTTTATTTACGTTGTTGGGATAAGACATTTTTAAACATAATAAAGCAATGGATTAGCAATACGTCTCAAAATTATTCACATTGTGGCAACTATGAATGTTTTTTGAATCCATAACCTTGGTATTATTCCTGCGTTCTTCTGGGCGTGGTAGGGATTATGCGCAGTTATGTATTATCATTATATTCGTCTCATAAAAATGCCTTGCCGTACCGTTGCCTCCTTCCAGTGAGTGTAGGCTTTTTTTTAAATTTATTTTGTGTTGAATGAATTAATGAAATTTAGATGATTATAGTAATTGTATTGTGTGTAAAATTGCATGCCGTCAGGCGCGGATTATGGAGATGCCAAACTATTTTATGTATCGATGTTTCTAATACCCATTTTCGCAATAAATGAGTTTGAGTTTGACATTCCTACGTTGACCCGGGGCAGAGGAAAGAAAATATTCTGGATTTCAACATGTAATATAAATGGTAGGTAATTTACTATAAGGGTGTATCTGACATCGTAACGCAAACTTCGCGAAAAGGCTAGACCGCCTGCCAATAATAAAATTATGATAGTCATATAAGTCGTTAATGAACGGTTACAGAATTCACAGTGCTTTAAAAAAAGTGTCAGCTCGGCCTTTGAACGTTGCAAGCATGCCGCCGTGCGGGTTTGTAGGTATGACGTTGATCCCTGATGTGAACTCTATTAAATCAGCTGATAAGATAGTTTTTCGAGTTTTGTTTTCATTGCGCTATTTTGTGTAATTAGCGAATTAATTAATTTTTACTTTAAAATCTTATTAGGTTATAAAAGTATAGCAATTATGAACAGTCTAAAGTGAAAAAACTACATATATGTTTTTTTGAAAAAGCCAACGAAAAATTCCACCACTGGGGGGTTCAGATTCATGTACTGGATATACCCTTTATATAAATAGAATCATCCATAAGTTACACATACATACGAGGGTTAAACTGAAAGTTCTTAGAAAATCAAAAACTGATAACATTAGCCAGTTATTAGTTTTATTATATCTTTTCAAAATATTGTCCATTCATGTCAATACACCGTTGCATGCGATGGAACCACTGGGAAAAGCACTTTGCCCACTCGTCCTTAGGGGTCTCTTCAATGGCATCGCGATACGCAGCCACCGCTTCTTCAGCATTCATAAACCGCTTTCCTTTAAGTTTTTCTTTAATTTTTGGAAATAAATAAAAATCACAAGGCGCGAGGTCGTCGAGGTCTATACGGCGGGTGACCCAGTAATTCAACGTTTGATGTCACCAAATAGTCGATCGTTCGCTTGGCGGTGTGCGACGAGGCGTTGTCGTGGTGAAGGAGGATCCTACTGCGAGGTCGTTTCTCTCGAACTTTTTCCAAGACAAGTGGCAAACAATTGGTAGTATACCATTCTGCAGAAACTGTTTTTTGATCCTCTAACACAATTGTTGCGAAATGACCTATCCTTCCAAAGAACGAGGCCATCATTTTTTTTCCCGCACTTCGATCTCTCTTCACTTTAGTTGGCAACTCCTCGAAAGGAAACACCCACTGAGCAGATTGTCTTTTGGTTTCAGGATCATAACAGTAAATCCAGCTTTCGTCACCTGTTAGTATGTCGAACACAGCATTTGAGTCACCTCCGTTAAATCTTTCAATCATTTTACGGCACCAATCCACACGATGGAGTTTTTGAGCCTCAGTCAAATTATGAGGTATCCACCGGGCGCAAAGCTTCCTGACCGCTAAATGTTCGTGTAGGATTTTGTGTACTTGACTCATACCGATGCCTAGCTTGTCCAAATCTGCTGATAGGACACTCTTTTGTCAGTCTCTATCATACGCCGCACAACACAGATGTTATCTTCAGTCGTCGCCGTAGAAGGCCGTCCCTCACGTAAATCATCAGTGAGATTAGTGCGACCACGTTTAAACTCATTAAACCAGTTGTAAACAGTCGCACGAGATGGGGCTTCATCGTGAAATGCCAATCGTAGTCTATCATAACTTTCTTGTTGACTTAAATGACATCGAAAGTCATAAAAAATCATTGCACGAAAATTTTCTCGTGTTAAATTCATGTTGACGTGACACAGACAATTTTCAATTTGCCGCCAAATCATATAACTAATGACAAATGAATGAAATATATACTCAGTAATATTGCCAAAGAGTTCTATTTTCAAATTTTAGAATTTTTTTTTATTTATTTCGTACGGAGGACGGGTCTGAGCAGTTGTGTTGCGATGTGTGCCGGGTACGATGCGCCTAATGATGTTGTGTTGGGAGTTTGGTCGTGGAGGGTCTTCAGATCAATCTCCCTTTGGCGCAGCATCGTTGGTCGTGTTGTTGGGTTTAACATTGCATCACCTCGCTCAACAGCCGTCTTCCTTCCTATTCGCTCAGTTTTTCTGAGTGAATAGGCTCTTAATAAACTAGAGCGCTTTACCATCAACGATCGCATCACTGCTTACCATCAGGCGAGATTGCGGTCAAGCGCTAGTTTATAATTATTAAAAAAAAAAAATTGTTTATAAGTGGCCAGTTCTAAGAACTTTCAGTTTGACCCTAGTACAACATTATTTTTTGTTTATGCGAAACCCGAAACACGCGTCCAGTATTTTTAATTAAACATTCTATGTATAAAATTTCAAAAAGATATCATAAAAAAACCCAAAGCTGCAGCAAAAGCATGAGCTTCTTATCCTACTTGGCTGTTCCAACAAAAACATGGTCCACGCTCTGCCCGGGTAGGCGACCGGTGCATTGACCTCTGGCGTCAGCTGTGCTATGATATTTCGCAAGCTGCGTGGGGCGCTCGGTAGTCACACTACAAGAATTAATAAATGTATTTGGGTAAAAATATAACATGGTGTAAAAATGATTGGAATCGATTCAGTTGCTTATTCTGAACAAACTATATTCAGGTTTCGCATAAACAAAAAATAACATTGTGTAATATGTAAATTTTGTCATGTCGAGCGTTGTGGTAATAAACATCCCCATCTAACGCACTGTACTGTACTGTTTTTCTGTACTTACTAGCTAAACATACATGTAAATATTGCCTCTTTTAACTTGTACCAGCCTCAAAGATACGAGGAGACAGTAGTAACAGATAAACAGATGAGATATTCCGGCGGCACGTGTCGATCTGTCGATGCCTCCACCAAGACCCTCTCCTTGCTCCAGAGATACGGAAGATATTCCCCTCGAAGGGTATCACATTTATACGTGTATAGCTTGAGGAATCCCGGAATTACGGCGGATAATTATTAACATTGGCTATTGGGTCGATGTACAGCAGAATTTGTCTATTCCTTTGTTATTGACGGACTTCTAAAAGGAGGAGGTTATATGTTCATCTGAATGTATTGTTGTGTATGGGACGTGACGTGTCGGACTTCACGGGAGAATAGACGAGAAAAAATAATATCCTCCTCTCTTTTTACCGCGCGGAGAACATATAATACCTATGCCTGTTCCTGTGGCAAATTATTATATTATTGTATGTAGGTACGACATAAATAACAGTACTTTTATATACATAAACAAAGCAATTCTTTCGAAATGATTCCCTCACCATTCCAAAATATTCATAAATATACAACATTAAATAATATAATATTTTAATATAATATAATTTAATATAATAGATAATATTTTTGTCTTAGTTTATATTTTTAAATTTATTTCCAACAATAAGACTTGTAGTCCTAATAACAATATACCGACAAATTGAGTTAGTAATACATTGACAGAAGCAAACAGAAAGAAACAGAGACATCGTTTCTGCAACGTGACACGCTAAGCCGAAAATTTGCTGCAGTTATTCACTAATTCTCAGTCCATCCTGCCAGCTATCATATCTATGTAGAATACTGTTAACGCCGCCGTCGCCCCGTATCCTACCAACCAAAGATGCGCATTGTCCACGTTACCTTGTAGAAACAGTCCACGTGAGTTTCAGCGAAGCAGTATCGAGGCGGCCCCATCAGCATTCTAAATGCGTTATTGTATTGGGCGCATAGGGTGCTGTGGTGTAATTGTCTTTTTTTCTTTAATGAACCCACAGACTCTAAGTGTAAAAAAAACGTGAAGCATGCACTAAGTAGTCATGATAGCTCTCACACACAGTGCCATCTGTTACCTGTCTTTATTGTAACTGAGGTCAGATTTAATATATGTTTATCGACCATCGTCATCATCATCTCAGCGTTGATCCTTATCGCATCTAAAGCTTTTTTCAGCTTTAAAATCTGGGGTTCGCTTTACCAGTCTAATTGCTGGTTTTGGCCAAACATCGATATTTTCCGTGAAGCGACTGCCGTCTGATCTTCACAACCCGAAGGCGATATCGAAGCTTTGCAAATAGACCAATTGTTGAACTTTTGAAAGCTCTAAAAACCCGTAACGACTGCCATTAGATGATCGTATGGCAAGCGGGACCAAAGGCTTAACGTGCTTCCGAGGCACGACCAGAGCAGTGCATGAATATTCATATTCATGCATACAAATATTTGCACAGCTCGGGGATTGAACCTGCACGCTCGCCTCCTTGCGCAGCGGCTGTGTTCGCTACCGCTACGCCACGGAGGCTGTCGAATTAATATAATATTTTTATCGATACTTTTGTTAATTGTGAACTGATTTATAATTACTTTTTTTTATTTATAGGAAGCTTGTGCGTCCCATGTAGAAAATAAATTTTCTTTGCAGTTTTTTTTTACTTATTTCGATAAAAACTAATTTATTCTTCGTTGTGCCTTAATACTTCATGCACTGCAGTTTACTTAGCCGTAACTTTTTATAAGATCGAAACATCAATCTGATCACCATAACGCAGTTACAGACTGGCTGTCGAGATTCGGCTTCTAACGACCCGTTACTAACTGTGAAAGATCCACGAATGACCGCCGGAACCATCAGCTTAACATTTTTTCCGAGTTCTTTTCGACTCTCTCACGGGAGTTTTGACGGGAAAGCTAAGATCAGTGTCACGCTCATTTTTCATTGGACTTTTATATTATTTATAATGTCGTTTACTAAATAAAAGCGCGCTATTTATGTAGTTAAAAGTGCATTCAGTGAATAATTCATAAAGAACATTGAAATATCGCAGCATACCTCATGACTTTGCATCAAATCTCCCTCGTAGACAGCTCATGCTTCCGTTTTTTCAACTGTCATTGGTGATATCCGCCATTATTGTGAAATATTTTTTTAAAGAATTTCTGTAATTTGTTACACGTGTTATTGGCAAAATAGTGGTATCTATCCACAGGGGCCATTGATCAAGAGTTGAAGTAGTACCTATTCACTCTAAAGAAAAGAAATAAAACATTCTTTCCGACAGTGACATCTCGGTGTATGAAGATGGTCACCTATCCACGGACCAACCGCGGCAATCATAGCTTGACTTGACCGATAGACTTTTGCGACTGGGCAAAATAAATATCTCATTATGGTCCATATTGATATACATTATACATATCTATTCAAACTTTGCATTTCTACTATCAAATCAAATCAACTAAGTGTACCATTTCATTAGTAAATAGTTGTTGGTACCTACTCAATTTAATTAATGTTCAATATTGATAATTATTTTCCATAGTACTGTAGTAAGAGAAAATTATGCCTATAGTTTATTGAACGCAATTACACAAATAATTAATTATACAAATTGGCAGACATTTGCATTAATTATTAATACTGAAAATTCATAATAAAAATTATTGCTTTATTTTAAATCTTATACTCTACACAATTGGCGGTCTTATCGCTAAATGCGATATTTTACAGACACCCTTTTACAGCCTTAATGTATGAATATAAAGTCTCGTTAGCTCTCTTTAGATACATCAACCTAATTAAGGCTTATCCTACTTTGAAAGCTCTCAACTTAATAAGTCCACCTTTAACCTAGAAAAAATCCATATGACATCATCGAAGCTACATTAAAAGCTTACAAATCGTTTCGTTTATCCTATACAGCGTAATGCGGCGGACAGCCGACCGCGGCTAATCCGGTCGCTGACGTCATTAGCCTGCCCGCCAAATTGTCCAGAAAACCGTCTGACCACAGACACACATGGCCAATGTTTTCGCTTATAGACATTGTATTGTGAATTTGTTTTGTTTTTTTTTTGTGTCCTTTGTATAGTATCAACTGCGGTGAAATTATTGTTCTCGTATGAGGGTCGTTTGATAATATAAATAAGTAATTTGCAACTAACTTTTCGACTAGCTATGATGCAGATCGGAAACCAGAAATTATTTATTTTGCAATGCTAATGCTTTGTGAGAAAATAAATTGTATTTCTTGGATTGTAATTATCGATCGGAATCCTAATTTCTTTCTTAATAAAAATTTTGTTAGTTCTTATAACATCGGCTTATAAATCTCGCCGAAATCTGTATAACCGTTTCGAAGATTATTAATAGGTGTACAAATATGTTTCCGCCGTTTATTGAATATTTTGACGAGCTTTATCATGTAGGAGAATAATTTTGTCATGTCTGGAGTAGTAATGGACGCGTTTTTCCTCTTTCTTCTATTTTCTTCTAATAATGCTTCCTGCTGCTGCATGCGACCCAGTCGCATGGTTCAGCCGCTTTTAGAGGTAGCTTCCGTTACGCAGCTTCTAAAATTTGGAATAACCTACCACCACCAATTAGAGCAATTAACACCATAGTCGTCTTTAGACAATGCTTACGGCACTATCTCGCGGAAGCTCAAAGGAAGTTAGACATGGTCGCACTGAATGTCTCGATTATATAATTTAAGTATCCTATCAGTATGTGTCAGTGTGTGTGTGTGCATTGGATTTTATTTTATTTTATTTGTTTTTTTCATTAAATATGCTATTATTATTATTATTTTCATTTCTTTTTTTTTTTCTCAATTTGATTATTTGAATGGATTTGATATATTTTTAATCTATGATTGTAATTATATGTATACATATCTTGTTTTAAACAGGTTTAGGTTGTTCAATGAATTTATGTATCTACATAAGCGAAAGTCTATCATTGCCTATATTATCAGTATTTCTTTTCTTAGTTTATTTATTATTAGATTTTAGCAATTTCATTTTATTTAACACGTATTTATTTTTATTTAAGTATGCATACACGCGTTATGCTGTTGTTTAGAACTGATTGACATCCGTCACCTCACATCAGGTTCAGTTGAAAACCAGCGTCAGGCACTAGTTGTTTGGCATTTTTGCTGAACTGGACCTTTTTGGTGCAGCCATGAGGCACACTTTGCTGCTATTTTTTACATACGAATTTTTTGTTTTTGTGTTTAGCTTTTTATTTTACTTTTATTATTTGGTTTTTTATTTTATTTTGTTGCTACCTGATGTATGTTTATGCTAGATGTATTGTGTGTCTTTAAGTCTGTGCTGAATAAATATATTTTCTTTCTTTCTATTCCATGTCTTCGTACGATTTCGATTTTATACTATGCTCTTTGTCTTCACAGTTTCTAAACTTTTGAAAACACTGACGACAACTACTCTCGCTTGAAGCAACTTCACAATAAGCTCCTACAATCAATCGATGGGCCTCAGCAGCAGATTTCTTCAAATTAAAGAAGCAACAAAAGTTCCCGCACAGGACGTTTATTCGGAAGAAAACTTGTAATTTTTTTACAAAAATAAATGTGTGATACTGATACAGAGTCACTAATACTCTAAGTGTAAGTTTTTACCAGATGTCCGAACTTACGATATCACATTTTACATTTTGTCATATAAGCAGACTGAAGATCTAATTACAGTATGTAAATAAATTTAGCAATAAGCATTACTTCGACAGACTAATAATACTATGTAAGCAATAGGATACTAATAATAACACTGTATACTTCTGTTTTTTGATTTTTACGTACTACTTTTATTGTTTTACGCCTGAAGCACAGGTTCTACCCGGTTCAGGCAAATTATATATCAGTGCTAAAATCATTATACAAATTATGTACAAAGCTGAGAAACAAACGATTTATTTATTTTATTAATTTATTTATCATTTACGGAAACTTATTTGTACACCTAATACTTTGGAACGAGCATGGAACATAAAATTATTCATCCGCGCGTTACTAAAAAGTTTTGCCAATTAATTTGGAGTGTGTGTTGCAATGTAGATAGTATTTGTTAGGAATACAACAAAACGCATGGGATTAGCAGATAATAGTGCATTAGGCAATATGGAGTTGTCGGCTCCGCAGTAAATGGGGATATTACAAGCCATTTCCATTAAGTTTACATATAGATAGGATTCGCATAGCTTATTGCCATAAGCCTATAGCCATACATCGGCTTTATTAGAATGAACAAATCCGATCTATGGATGTTCCTTTTCACGCGAATGCGTAAGGTCTAAATAAAGGTGGCACCGTCGATTTTTACATGCTTTTTATTAGCTTCACTTGTATGTTTGCTTGCTTGTTTGTCCGTCTCTAACTCAAAATTTTTTTTCAACCTTACCTTACATTGATTTGTGCAGGTAAAGTATTGTTTAATTTAGATTTAGTTACTTGGGTAACGCATCATTACGAATTTTAGCACTTGCTATTCTGTCTGTTGGAGATCAAGAAAAGTTTGGTAAAAACAAATGACCACCACTTAAGCGTTTGTGTTATTAAAAAAAAGAATGTTGAACTAAAAAGTTGAAAATAAAGAAGAAGAATACTCTTTATTATATACACCATATAGATTACAGAACATAAATAAAAATATTTTACAAAGGGTGACACAATGGGCGGTCTTATCGCTAAGAGCGATCTTTTACAGACAACCTTTGGATGGAATTCTAAGAGGTAGGATAAAGAAATAGTGTAGGTAGTCTACAGTGTACTATTTACATAGATTATACAATAAATATATACGTTAAGTGTATCATACTAGTTTAAATAAATTTATACATCTAATTAATAAATATCATACAAGAGCACATTAAATATAATAATATGTTTAAAGGGAGAGGAAGTGCTTTTTTATCATAGTTTTAAAAGTAAACAGTGTTTGAGCACGCCTTACGGACACGGGCAAGTCATTCCATAGCCGAACTGCTTGTACAGTAAAGGATTTATCATAGAAACTAGTGGAATGCATCGGCATGTCTAATATCAGGTTTTCCGATGATATCAAAGAATATCAAACTAAAAAGTTAAAAATAATTTTAAAATTTAATTTATGACAATAGTATATAAACAGTACTAGTAAAATGAGAAAAAAGCGCGAGGCGCTTAATATACAAAAATTATGGCAAAAAAAAAAAAATATTTTTCACTTTTTGGTTTGATATTCTTTATAAGCATGTTTTTTTTATTTATTTTTTTTTTATTGTAACGAAGTTTCTTAAACTACCATACAGGTTGAATAAGATTGACACTGGCTGGTAACAGCCGCTCTAGTGGAGCGTCGCGGTGGATCAGAGGTTATGTGGCAACTGTCTTCTGATGGCAAATATTGTAAGGAAGCTGCTGTCATACCATGTCCAAGACGAACTAATATTGCGACGCTATCCTAAAGACATTAAGACTGCTAATCACTATCACGATGAATACTTCTGATAAAAAAACAGCATGGTAATTGCGTAACATATTATCAGTAGCAATGGGGAACCCCATTCATTGCGTTATTCATTGCGTTATTTACCTTCTCGAGCAGAAATGTTTTCGAACATATGGGGCAATGGATTAGCAATATGCTTCGAATTGATTCCAACTTATAGTAATACATATGTACCTACAAACGCCACAAAATGAACGACGCGTCATACTGACGTCACACGAATTCTACATCTCGCAATCAGAGTTTACCTTGCAATTAGCATACATACAACTTGCCAATTTCAACCATTGGGCAAGTGGCCCACCAGACATAACACCCGTCTGGTTGGAGGATCCTCCCTTTTCTATGGAGGATGAGTGAGCTTTACTCCCTGTTCCTCATGCCTCCACACTGGTGACCCCGAGCATGAACGTCAGCGCAGCCTTCGTGCAACAACTTCAGCGTGACGTCATCATCATCACTCCCGAATGCTTCATCAACGAATCACCCAGCCAGCCAGCACCCACGGCTACAATGGGTATCCTGACCACAAGCATGCAGCGACCGCGCATCCCTGGTCATCACCCTCAGCCTCATCAGCAACCTCGGCACAGCACACTGCACTTTCGGCCGGTCAACAAGCAGAGCCCTCTCTCCTGGTCGACGCAACAGCCAGCCTCAACCCGGCGCTGTACGACATCCGACGCACTGGAGTATAACGCAGCGCCACCACCCCGACTCACTGGGGAATCTTCAAAGACAGTTTCGACTCACCGTGAACTACGCAGCAACCGGTTCCGACTCACTGGAACCTCAGCTGGCCTAGCAAGAATCACAAGATACAAGACTCAGCCCACTATCGACCTCCGGTCTCCGGAGGGGAGTGATGTAGCGGTACCTACAAACGCCACAAAATGAACGACGCGTCATACTGACGTCACACGAATTCTACATCTTGGAATCAGAGTTTACCTTGCAATTAGCATACATACAACTTGCCAATTTCAACCATTGGGCAAGTGGCCCACCAGACATAACACCCGTCTCTTTGGAGGATCCTCCCTTTTCTATGGAGGATGAGTGAGCTTTACTCCCTGTTCCTCATGCCTCCACACATAGTGTGTTACGAAATTAGGGTGCTGGTATAAACTAGGTTAGATTTAACCACCTCCAAAATATTTTTATTTTTTAATACTGTTAGCTTCTTGTTTAACTATTATTATCTCACTTGAAAACGATATTGTGATCAAAGATAGAGCACGCTTCTGGTATTCAGTCTCGTCTTAAAATCTCCTAAGTTACAGACTTACGGCTTCCAGAAACTCACTCCGGCAGAGAATCCCACTGGTTAATAACTGTTGCCAAAAAATTTTATGCATGGTTTGGTTATATGTAAATAAATAATTATATATGGACAAGTCGTGGTGGCCTAGTGGTTAAAACACCAGCCTCTCAAGTATGAGTGCGCGGGTTCGATTCCAGGTCAGGCAAGTATCAATGTAACTTTTCTAAAGTTATATGTACTTTCTAAGTATATCTTGGACACCAATGACTGAAGGTGAAGGAAAACATCTTGAGGAAACCTGGACTTTAAGTCTGAAATCGCCAACCCGCATCGAGCAAGCGTGGTGATTACGCTCAATCCTTCTCTGTATGAGAGGAGGGCTGTGCCCAGCAGTGGGACGATGAAAGGTTGATAATGATGATATGGACAAATCACACAGATTGAGCTAGCCCCAAAGTAAGTTCGAAACTTGTGTTATGGGATACTAACTCAACGATACTATATTTATAATAGATACATACTCGTATATAGATAAACATCCAAGACCCAGGCCAATCAGGAAAAGATCGTTTTCCATCCTAGCCGGGGATCGAACCCGGGGCCTTCACGTCGCAGGCAGGCGCGTTGACCGCTGCGCCACGGAGGACGACAAGTATGTGCAGCGGTATCTACAACGCTATATCCGAACACGTTACATTAACGTCACTCAAATCCTGTACCTTACAAGCAGAGTATACTGATCAGTTAGCACATATACAATTTACCGACAGAAACCATTGTGCAAGTGTCTTCCACAAACCCCGTCTAGTCGGAGGAACCTCCCTTTTCTATGGAGGATGAGCGTACTTTATATCCCGTTCCTCATGCCTGTAAACATGGTTTCTCCCAGTGTAATTAAAAACGATTTACAGTGATCAATAACATACTAGCACAATTACTTAAGTTAAAAAAAAACCTCAAATCAGCAATAAAAAAGGCACTCTATTCCGAATCCTCCAAAACAAAATAAAGTTTTATATTTGTTGAACATAATTAATATAACTTACATATAATTTTAAGTATATAAAATTTGTGTTTTATCACTATGTTTTGCCTAACTACTGGTTCGATTTGAATAATTATTTTTGCGTTGGATAGCCATTAATCCAGGAAGGATTTAGGCTATATAACATCACGCTGCGATCAATAGGAGCGGAGCATAATTAAACCACGCGGATGAATTCGCTGGCGGCCGCTAATTAATTATAAAGAGCAAGTTAAAGAATACCGTTTCATAAGCCTGATAGAATAATATTTAGATTTGCAGAATTGATGATTTATTTCACTATATTGAATCTCTCAATAAAATTTTCATATGTTTTCCATGTCATTTTTCGTCTAGCGAGATTCCTAGAAATTTAGTTCGTTCCATGAAATTTTTTCGTCATAATTAAGACTGCTGTACACCGTGCAATTATTTGCCCATGGCATGCAATAAAGTTGATGCAACAAATGACTTGCATCGTCTAAATGGTGTTTAGATAATGCAACTTTCATTGTTCATCGTCATTATCATCAACCTTTTTATCGTCTCACTCCTGGGCACAGGTCTCCTCACATACAGAGAAGGATTTTGTTGGATTGAAATTGTTGCTTCGACTTTACTTAAAGCCATATCCAATTAAATTGCATCGTATAAATCAGTCTTATGTCTCAAAAATTGTGTGATTAGTATGTTTTTAAATGTCATGATTTGAGTATTATCTACGAGTATTACATTTCAAGGCAATTATTTAAATGATAAGAATAGCTGGTCGCTCTGACTAACTCAAGACAATGTTTATGTTCTTTCTCTGGAATTAGCTTACTGACAAGTTATATGAGTTCATATAATATACATTTTTACAATGCATAAATATGTGAGCTGTCACGCCATTTATGCCTGGGGATTTTATTTAAGTAATAAGTTTTTAGTTATTTACATTTTGATTTAAATATATATTTATATATTAATTTTGTTTTGCTTTGCTGGTATTTTGACGTGGTAGCTGGCATATGGTAAATAATTTAATTGTTGTTGTATTTTCTTGTGTTCATCACTATACATAGTATTGTATAAAATCATGTGTTTTTTAAAAGAACAGACAGCTGTGCTTCTGGGGAGTTTCTTCCATCACTTCTTCCTCCCAGCGAAAGCACTAGGAAGTGTCGATGGGTGGGCGTTTTGGAGGACTGTCTTATGTAATATTGACGTTCAAAAAGTGCTGATTCTCAGCCTAATTTGAATAAATGACTTTAGATTTTCATTTTGATTTTGAAACAGCAAATTGTTATTATTTAACTACAACATTATTAGTCTGAACCTACTCTTTATGTCATTTACAAATTACTAATGTGTAAATGACATAAAGTGTACTATTTTTAGCAGAAAATAAAAAATACTTAAGCTTATCTTTGTGCCTTTTCCATGCAGAACATTTTATACATGTCCAGTAACAACCTCGGGGCTTATAAACCCACAAAGGGTCGCAAGCGGCCTGCATGTCAGATGTCATTTTTGTTCGTAATTCAGGCATAAAGTAAATGGCCTGTCCTGATTATGTCACGTTATGAAATATTCCAGTTTAAAAAATATATTATTCCGAGAAATATTTTATCATGTTTTACCTGGTACCTAAGTACTTATGGATGTTATATTTTTCTTTAAGTATTCGAACTTTTTACAATGACAAAAAAAGATTAGCTAACACATTTGATGGTAAGGTTGGCGCACTGGTTAAGCGATTGACTGCTGCGTTGCGTGTCTCGAATTCAACTCCCGCACGAAACAAATATTTTTAAGACCTATAAGTAGTTATTCCGCATTAAATATTATTTGTGTGTGTGAATCTAAATGTTTGTAAACAACAAGACTCACTATACAAGAGAAATTTATAATGTCCCCACTGCTGGGTTTGTCTTCATGATATTTTTTCGCCGTTTTGAAAAACGAATTAACATTGCGTAACTATAAATTAACCGCACATCGGTGGCAATAATTAAAGCTAGAAAGAAGTTTAGCCAAAATCAGCAGTTGAAGCTTCAGATGCGACTGGGATTAACTTTTTTTTTTTTAATAATTATAAACTAGCGCTTGAACGCAATCCCGCCTGATGGTAAGCAGTGATGCGATCGTTGATGATAAAGCGCGCTAGTTTATTAAGAGCCTATTCATTCAGAAAAACTGAGCGAATAGGAAGGAAGACGGCAGTTTTTTTTTTTTTATTAAAGTATAAACCAGCGCTTGACCGCAATCCTGCCTGATGGTAAGCAGTGACGCAATCGTTGATGGTAAAGCGCACTAGTTTATTAAGAGCCTATTCACTCTAGCCTTGAAGACACTCAAATTGTAGTCCGACGGAAATACCGCCGCCGGCAGATTGTTCCAGTCCCTCGATGTACGCGGTATAAAGGAGGAGGCGAAACGCTTCGTCCGGATCGTAGAGGTGTTAACAACATAAGGGTGGAAACTCGCCGTACGACGGGTCGTTCGATGGTGGAACGGAGATGGGGGAATTAAATCGTGCAATTCCCTCGCACACTCCCCAGAATGTATCCTATAGAACACCGAAAGGCTGGCTACTCTACGCCTGTGCTCTAGGCTTTGGAGACCAACTCGAGTTAAATCAGGGTCACCAATCAGCCTCTTCGCACGCCTCTCCACTGAATCCAAAGTGGCCAGGTGACACTTAGCAGCACCAGCCCAAATGTGGCTGCAGTACTCCACACACGAACGGACCTGTGCTTTGTACAACATTAGAAGCTGCCCTGGTGTGATGTACTGCCGGACCTTTGCGATTACACCAAGTTTTCTGGCAGCCACCTTGGCCTTGGACTCAATGAACCGCCCAAAGTTTAGGTTCGAGGAAATCTCAATACCCAAAAGCTGAAGGCGGTCGGCACACTCCAAGGATACATTCCGAAAAGTAGGAGCCAAGGTGAACGGGCTCCTTTTGGCGGTGAAAAGACACGCCTGCGTTTTGGCGGCATTGAATGCTACAAGATTGGCATTGCCCCATTCGGAGACTGCCTGAAGTGCAACACTCGTTCGCTCTACCATGGCCTCTCTTTCGGACCGGATTGATTCCCTACTAGCCCGAGCATCCGGCAGGTATCTCTCCACAACTGTGCTGTCATCTGCATACCCATAGATACCGGGCATCAACAGATCGTTAATATGCAGCAGAAACAGAGTTGCAGAGAGAACAGACCCCTGAGGAACACCGGCATTAGTCGACATGGGCTCAGATGAGCATCCGTCGACAACAACTCGGAGGGACCGTTCTGTCAGGAAGTCTTTTACCCAGCCAGTCAGGCTAGGGGAAATGCCGTACGCTGGAAGCTTACTCAAAAGGCCAGCGTGCCATACCCGGTCGAAGGCCTTCGAGACATCAAGGGAGACAGCAATTGCTTCCCCATTCCTCTCGAGTGCCTCGCCCCACAAGGTGATGCAATGTTAAACCCAACAACACGACCAACGATACTGCGCCAAAGGGAGATTGATCTGAAGACCTTCCACGACCAAACTCCCAACACAACAACATTAGGCGCATCGTACCCGGCACACATCGCAACACAACTGCTCAGACCCGTCCTCCGTACGGCTTCACCAGACATCATGCCGGAACACGACAAATCGCTTGGCGGCAAGGCTATGTCTGGTGGGTGGTAACTTCTGCCGGCGGCCGATGTTATGGCCTACCACCGAGAACGCTGAGATGATGATGGTGATGATGAGTGGCAATAATTAAAGCCTTGGGGGAGGCCTTTGTTCAGCAGTAGGCCTCTATAGGCTCAGAAAAAGAAGAAGTGGGAATAAATATAAATTGACAGCGCCTCTATATCCAGGAATTTATCAGTATCAAAAATGAAGGTCAATATAATATTTTATAAATACTGAAGCAAAAAAATAACAGAACAAAGTTAAAAAAAGAACTAAAATAACCCATTCCAGATTTAAAATTCCTTAAACAAGAACGAAATGGTCACATTAATAGGGTGCGTTCATTATATGTAGCTTACAAGTTTTTGTGATGAAATTTTCCATAAAAACTGGCGTTCCGTCCGCCTACTGTTGGGTCTACTCCAATTTTCTATTAGTGTCCCGAATGGGTAAAAACGTGTCAATTTTCCTCGTACCCTTGAGAAAGAGAAAAAATGTTATACCGTTCGTTTAGGAACAAATGTATTGGAAGTTGGGACGCCAGTAAAATGAAATAAAAAACATTGAAGACTGTTTTGGGTTTCAATAAATGAAAGGATAACTTTATGAGTTACAAGAATATGTTCAGCATAATTTTACGTTAAATAAAAGGGTTTTTTTGGTGTTTTGTTAGGAGCCAAGTTATTTTCAACGAACATGTGCCTTCAAGTTCTTGTATCCTGAGCAATATGGGGATATTATATAAGGAGATTTTGTATCAAATGTAGTCCCTCCTTGAAAGCCATGTATCCAATTCACTTGTTACAATTCATAGATAACCCAGCGACTTTCAAAAAATACTAACAAGAAATAGCTAACGATTTTTGATTGTGGATCGTCACACTTGTAATACCTACACTAAGCCCCTAGGCCTGTTAATGGTTACATTGTTAATAGCTTAAATCTCTTCTGATATCACGGCAATCCGTAGGTTTATTTTGAACAAGACTATTAGATCTGGACCCTCAGAGTACAGAGTTCGTTTTGCATCTGTATGGTCAGAACTTTCGATACCAACCAAACGTGTTGATTTTTACTTGATTTTTTATTACTACTTGCCCATTAACTCCGCTCCATCAAAATAAAAGTCTAATTACATTTTTCGAACGAGCAAAATAAATAGAGTAGGGGCACTGGAAATGGTGTTGTAATACATTATTAATTTGGGGCCTGAACTAATCTTATATCAATCTTCTTTGAACGAAACTAAGGATTTCTTGCTGAGCGAGTAGATCCCTGTACTTAGTTGTGAACTCAAAGCACTTTCAGCTCCACAAATTTTATTACTAGTAGCAGTCTGTAGATGCTATCCGTGGTGATTTCGTGTTCACTGGTCATGCTTAAGGAATTAGGAACGCCAGTCAGGCGGATATTGTTGTCTGTCTACCTAACTTACAGTCTTATTCATAAAACTTTAACCATTTGCTAAGCAACTGATTAGCAAAATTCTTATTCATAAAAGCTGTTTAACGCTAAGAGGATGCTAAGCAATTGATTAGTAGCTGTCAAAATTAAACATCACCGGACCGCTGTTAAGAGGATGGTTAGAGGCAACAATATGGCGGATTTTATTTGAATCAGCTGATTGATTTAATATGATCATTATGCTTCGAAGTTATTTTGTTTATAATATCGAATAGTGCGGAAATATGGATGTTGAAAACCTTTTTGAATTTCCAAAGCGACGTAGTAAAGTTATAGGTATTAGCTTTGAAACTTTTTTGACTTACAAGCTTTACTCGATACTAGGCTATAACATCGGCTGCCGGCAGAAGTTACCACCCACCAGACAAAGTCTTGCCGCCAAGCGATTCCTCGTGTTCCGGCATGATGTCCGGTGAAGCCGTACGGAGGACGGGTCTGAGCAGTTGTGTTGCAAAATGTGCCGGGTACGATGCGCCAAATGTTGTTGTGTCGGGAGTTTGGTCCTGGAGGGTCTCCAGATCAATCTCCCTCTTGCCCAGCATCGTTGGTCGTGTTTTTGGGTTTAACATTGCATCACCTCGCTCAATTGCCGTCTTTCTTTTTATTCACTCAGTTTTTTTTAAGTGAATAGGCTCTTAATAAACTAGCGCGCTTTACCATCAACGATTGCATCACTGCTTGCCATGAGGCGGGATTGCGGTCAGGCACTGGTTTATAAAAGCAGTACTTAATAAAAAAGACAGTGATTTTAGATGCTGCCCTATGTTTCCTTGTGTTATCTTATATCATATCTGAGGCACAGGACTAAAAAAAGTCATTTTGGGGCAGCAAGACACAAATAATAAAACATTTTTTTAGAAATATTTTATTTTGATAAGCAATAAAACTGTTTACATTTTTGTTATAAAAATAATTCATTGTTTTCTTCCATAAGCATGAGAGCCATTCTTGACTCACGCGACCCTCATTCCTCATCTTTTTCACTCAGCATGGTCTTCTCCTTCGCCGTCATTGCGAGGTATATTGCCGCTAGGTGCTAATAGTGGCTTCGTATACAGCAATAAAACGTGTGCCTGCAAACAAGTATAATAATACTGTAAAAAGCAGTACAAAAGCAGTAGGAAGTAATGTAATATATACACAAGAACCCACTTAAATTTCTTAAATATCAAATGGATATTTACAAGCATAAAGAGCAGGAAAATACACAGTTACTATCGGCTACTGCTTTAACATTAATTTCGTCAGTTTAAGATTAGTAATTACATATAAATACAGAGATAAATACCTTTTTCTGTTTACTATAATATTATTGGAGTTTATTACTTTCACTACTATCATCACAAATACAATTATTTAATTGTTATAAATCATTTTATTTATATTCAAATTATCCGATCAAATTTCTGACATTTTTCTGCCAAACACGACAGATAAAAAATCGCAGTTTTGACAAGTTTTTTCTAAAAATTCCAATTTTTAGTCAACTATTTTGATTATAATCTGTGCCGAACGCATAGTTTCACCTCTACTTCGTATCGCTACTAATCATCTGCTAACTAGCTTTTATGAATAAAGAAAAGTTAAGCATTGATTTAGAGCTAACTAAATGGTTAGCTAAATAGTTGCTAATGAGTGATTAACGAGTTTTTTATGAATAACACAGTTAATCCCTTAGTGGCATTCTACGACGCTTGAAAGAAATGAGCTGACGTATTTATATTTAAATACAGTTCTGTCGATATAGGGAAACGCTAATTATTTAGACCGTAGTCAACTAGTTATATTATATACGTAGTTAAGGATATCGATGTGCTTAAACTGACTGTGTAAGTATGGCATCAGTATTTAATATAAATTTACGGAACAGCAAATTTTGATTTTTTATAAAGGTGTGCTGAAATCGTGGTAGCAGTGGGGCAATTCTCATTCTCTTTGAACGTTCACAATCTGATCTGGTGATTGTGTGTTTTGTTTTCGTCGTATGTAAAACTCGACCTTAGAAGCAGTAAGTCGTCAGTTCTATACATACGACCTAATACTTTTAGGTCGGGCTATACATACGACGTAATTCTTCTAAGATCGAGATTTATTTGTCACCAAGGTTACACTGCAAACAGATTTTGAACGTTTTGAATTACGAAAATTGGCCTTCAGGTAAATTGAGAGTTTAGTGAGACTAAGTCCAAAAGTCTTTAACGATTAACTTATACTAACCTAACTACATTACAACCGGTCTATTCTGTAAAAAAAAAAATACCAATATTAGGTGACGTGAACTGTCATTGATACAATTATTAGGTATGACGGTGAAATATTGCCGAATCAAGTGTAAATCGGGCACCTTTTCGTTAAGGATGAACTTATTTTCAACACTATTACACAACACGATACAGACGAAAAAGTAGATACGACAGAGACGAAACCAATGAGCGGCCATTAGGTGTTTCTCTCAAAAATTCAGATTAATACACTAACAAATTCAAATTGATTTTGACAATTTATAAAATTGAGCCCTCCCTTGTCGCCTTTCGTGGTAAGTGTCCCGCGCCTGATTTTTTCCATCATGACCTCATTTATCCATCTTATGTCCTAAGGCCACCTAAGCCCATCCCGAAATTTCTGCACATGCGGTGTTTGGCGCGCAAGGACTTTGAGAGACTTCGTCAGGTTGATGATATCAACCATTATTTCACAACCACTAGTCATTTGGATTCCAAATTTTGGCTCAGACGATTGATTTCATTGCTGGTCTATTGAGTGCCCCATTTGATTTTCCTCCGGTGACCGTGGACGAAATTTAAAAGATCATCCTGTCAATAAAATCCAAGGTTGTAGGCTGTATCTTTGATAGCCTTCTCTCTCCGATCACCCACGTCAATAACTATTCTCTCGATTCCAGGCAATTCCCATCCCTGTGGCGCATGGCCTATGCCCGACCACTCCCTGAAATTTCAAATCCATCCCAACCCAGTCACTTTCGTCCCATTTCTATTCTCCCATTCCTGTCTAAAGTGCTTGAGTAGTTTTCTGGATTTATTTATCAGAACAGCCTTACCAGTCCCTTACAGTCTGGTTTCAAACCTAGTGACAGTACGGCTGATATCTCTCTGAGATGTGTACTAAACATAAGGACCCCAGAGAAGAAATTAGTACGCTTTTCTCCCTTCTTAACTCACCCATTCGCCTTTCTTATCTTGTGACTCACTTTCAATATTTATGTTCTTCACACACTAAGAATCTGCATTCTTCTCTAACAATCTTCTCTTACTCTGTCCTTCACATACGTCTGATTTTGTTCATTCTTCATTTCATATTCAATCCATTATTCTGTGGAATGTGCGGTATTGTCTGACAAACACTTGCCCATCGGTTGATATCGTGAGTCCCGTATTTTTCCTACAAATAAACTGTAGATATGTAGGCGTCCATAGGCAGATAACACCGTCTGCTAAGTGTTTACAATCAATATTGATGTGTGACCATTGAAGCGAGCAGTCGATTCAACGTACGTTTACGTTTCTATGTGTTTTTACGTTTAGCTGTTAATTCGAACATAGAATTATCATTCAGTTTTTTGCGACATACAAAGTCAACAACAAATAATTTATTTGGGATAGTTTTTAAATCGTCTTATACTGAATTTCATAACGGAATATTTTTTGAAATTTGGCCAGTTGATTATTGTATAAAATATGTCAAACGTAAATTTATTCCTTGAATAAAAATTATCTGATAAAATCTAAATTTATATAAATAAGGTAGGTATATACGATCAGGTCACTCAGAAAGTATTGCGACAAAAAGTTTTTATGTATGAGAAATGGGCCAATTATAATGTATAAAAGAATATGACTATTTATAACTAATAATAGGTACGTTCCAAATTCAAAACTTCCCTCCACATTTTTTGCGAACTAATTAAAATTATCGTGTTTTTTTGAAAAAATCGTCGAGATCATTTTCGCGTTATGATTTTTTACGATTTCAAATGTCGCCTGAAACCAGACGAATCGTATAATAGAATTGAAATGCCATTCATGGATGTAGGCCTTTCTAAAGCAATCGTGTATCGGTGGTATAATGAACTTAGGCGCTACTGACTAACTTTGGGGGATGAAAACAGAAGTGGTCGCCCTTTGACGGCTGTTACAGAAGAAAACGTGCTAACAGTAAAAAGTTTGATGCAAAACAATAGACGAATTACATACCAACGAATTCAGCATAAACTGCATATTGCAACAGGATGCCTTGACGAGATTCTACACTTGCATCTTCGGTTGCGGAGGATAGTTACATGCTGGGTGCCGTACAATTTCACTGATGCTCAGAAGCAGGCACGGGTGGAATGGTGCCATGATATGATAGACAAATTTGAAGCAGGCTTGTCTTGGCGTGTTTACGACATCGTTTCAGGTGATGAATCCTAGATTTTTCAATAAGATCCAGATTCGAAGCGCCAGTCGAAGGTTTGGGTGTTTCGAAACAAATTAACGCCTACCAAAGTGAAGCGATCTAGAAGTGGGGGAGGATTTTGATCGCGAGCTTTTCAGTTTGACTGGCTACTTGGTATCAATTCCTTTATGATACTAAAGCATTAACGCTAAATCGTATACTACCAAATACTTGACAGAAGTTTTCTCTGTTGTAAGCAACAAGCGACCAAACACAGGGCTCCGCGGGTTACTGCTTTACCACGACAATGCGCCCGTCCACACCGCGATTAAAACGACATACTTCCTGGACAGTACACCGATCAAACTCCTGGGCTTCTTACAGCCCTAACCTTACTCCATGTGACTTCTTATTCCCAAAAATAAAGGATCAGCTCAAAGATACATTTTTCGTCGCTGGATGATACGCTGTCAGCGTTCGAGCAGGCTGCAGTCTTCGAGGTGTCTGCGGTGGACTGGAAAAAGCGTTTCGAAAACTGGTTCAGATGCATGTAAACTTTATAAAGAGGCTGGTGGAGAGTACTTTGAAAAGATGTAATAAAAATATATGTACCTATAGAATATTTTTTTTACTATCGCAAAACTTTCTAAGTGTCCCACGTATTATCTGAAGAATGAGTATTGGTGCAGTGGTGGCCTAGTAGCAAAACCCTCGCCTTAAGCACCCTAGCCGAAAGCCGAAAAGTCGAAAACCAAAAGCCGAATACCGAAAACTGAATACCGGATGCCGAATACCAGAAACCGAATACCGAATACCAAAAACCGAAAATCAAAAACCGAAAACCGAAAGCCGAATGCCGAAAACAGAACCCCGAATACTGAAACCTAAATACTGAATAACGAAAACCGAATACCAGAGCCCATCATCATCATCATCATCATCATCTCAGCGTATAATCCCGGTTGCATCCGCGAACCAGGATCCGCTTTCCTACACTTACTCCTCCATTTCGCACGATCTCTGACATCCCGTAGCGTGAGATTGTTGAAACGCATGTCATCTCTTACGACGTCAAGCCAGCACTTCTTTGTTGCTGTGTCTACCTTGCTTGTTCTGGCCCGGCGGAGGCACAATGGCAAGACATTTGTTACCTACGTAGCATGCCGGTTTTCGTTAGACGTGACCGTACCAGCGTAGGCGACCCTCTTGAAGTTTGTCTGCTATGTCACGGACACGAAGACGGATGCGGGAGTTCCTTATGCGGTCTTACCGCGTAACTCCACACATCCACCGCAGCATATTCATCTCCGTGACACGCAGCTCCTGTTTGCGTCGCTCAAGCACAGGCCACGCCTCACTGCCACATACCGAAACCCGAAAACTGAAAATCGAAAACTGAAAACCGATAACCAAAGACCGAAAATCAAAAACCGAAATCCGAAACCCGAAAGCCAAAAAGTCGAATACCGAAAGCCGAAACTGTAAAAGAAAATCCGATATATGGTATATCGGATATCCTTTTATCGGGTACGATGTTGTTATGTCGGGAGGGGAGTGGAGGGTCTCCAGATCCTCCAGATCAATCTCCCTCTGGCTCAGCATCTTAAGTCGTGTTTTGGGTTTAACATTGCATCACCTCCCTCAACTGCCACCTTCCTTCCTATTTACTTAGTTTTTTTGAGTGAATATGCTTAATGAACGCGCGCTTTACCATCAACGATTACACCTCTGCTTAACATCAGGCGGGATTGCGGTCAAGCACTAGTTTATAATTATTAAAATAAATGGCTTGTTAGAGATATAGCTTAGCAATAAGGTGCTACTAAAGCTCTCTTAATGTGCACCACTCAGTTTCAGTATTCATGAATGCACCTCTTTTTTATTACTGTGTATGGTAAATCATCAAGTGCTCCTGCCTAAAGTCTTACACGTCCTCCCGCTGTAGGCGGAGTGGAAGAGCGTGTCAGACTTTTACCGACTAAAACCCACTAGGGGCCAGGGATATCTATGTGTGAATGCACCTTTTTTGTTTGGGATGGGAAATCATCAAATGAGCTCTCCCGCTCTGGACGGAAGATAAAGATAAAGATCATTTATTTGTAAAAACATGCGTTTACATTAACTGATTTACATTAACTGATTAACTGATTTTCTTACTCCTCCGCTATTCTTTTCTGATTAATTTCGTTGCGGGACCCAAGACAGTTGAATCGTTTCTCCGGGACTCGTTGAGCTTCATTGCTCGGCGTTTTTCTGGCGGTCGCCACTGTTGATTCTGGCTTTCAGGAGTTGCAGTGGTTGGGAAAAGTGTGGCGGGTTTTGTCCCTTAAAAAAAAATAACTGATTTAACAGACATGCAAGATACTGAAAACATATGCTGTGAGCGTCCATGTTTTGCCAATAACGGCGTACAAATGTTCTAGGTATAAGGATTACATTTTACATAATTGGTATACATATAGTCGTTTTAAATCTCATAGCAAAATACAAAGCAAACAAATAATAATATTGATGTCAAGATATCTTATAGTACAAATATATTACAGTCAAGAAAAAATTATGTCAAATTACCAATTTACAAATTATGTCAAATTGTCAATTACCTAAAGCCAAAAAGTCGGAACGGAAGGGTGTGTCAGACTTTTACTGACTAAAACCCACCCGTGTTTCTTCACTTGCCTGTGCGCCAGGGCCACGGTTTAATGCACCTTAAGTTATAAATGTGGTAAAATAACTGTATTTAACTAAAAGTGTAAAAATTATGATCAATATTTATTCCTGATGTCTGAAATTTTAATCAAATAATTTTCGCGTGTCATCTCCATTTTTCTGCATAAAAAATATCAAAGTAAATTCGAAAAACCGTATAACCGATAAAGATGTTGGGTATTATCCTGTAATCCGATTATTCCGGCAAACCCCAATACATTATTTATGTATGTATGTATGAATACTTCGCTACGATTTAAATTGCTGAACCGATTTGAAGATTATTAGGTATTATGTAAAAAACTTTTTTTGGGGTCGGTATGTGTCCCTCGCGGCTCTGGCTTTTTGAGGGTAAATATTGAAAATATATATAAAGTTAAATGGAAAGCGGTATCCATTTTATTGATTCCTGCTTCTATATTTTATTGCTTCATTCATACATTATGGAACTAGGTTTTCATGTATGTTGATTTCTACTTATGATAGCCATAGGTTCCTACCTATCTTCTACCTGCCTCAGAAGGCAGGGACGACAACAGGTCGGGCTACCCAAACTTTCAAATATTCCTAATCAATCTAAAATGCGTTAATGCTTTAGCAGTAAAGTTGAAAGCTAATAAAGATATTTGACAATAGGTAGGTTTCATGGGTAAAAACAAAAAAAATTCTATTTAGTCCGTCATCCAGATTATAGAAAAATATTGGATACGTGTATTTTCTTTTATCCAATTAATAAAAATTGACAAATATAAAAGGCATCAAAGATCAGGAGTGCTGGCTGGTAACGTCACTGCTCGCTAAAAAGTGTAGCGTGCCGTGACGTCACACGAGTTTTCAACGCACTGTGTCGTCTTCATTTTTTGTTTATTTGAAAAAAGAAAAAATACGTGTCTAGTATTTTTTGGAAATCTGACTGACGGACTAATTAGTTTTTTTTAGTCAACTATTCTATTTGTGGTAGGTTGATTGTCATGTAACGACAAGAATCTAATAAAAATAGTGGGACCGACAAAAATATATTTGTATAAATATGAAAATGAAATGTGGGTGAGGTGATAGAGGACAACAAAAAACAGCATAAGTCAGCGGCAGCAGTCACTCGGTGATCCCAGAAGGTGAAGGACAGCAAAAAAAAACAGCCTCTCGAAAGCTGCCGACGAGTGCGCTCCGTAGCGGCACCGGCCTCTTGAATGCAAAGGGTCTCTCGAAGACAGCGGCCTCTTAACGACACGGACATGTGAGGGCAGGGGCATTACATGATTTGCTGCCGTCTGTACGTTGAGCTGTTGATCTCGGTTGTCTTTCGTGGATCTTTGACAGTCCCAACGGTTAGTCAGAACCAGTCTTACCAAAGGGTATCCTTGTTATCAGAAAGGTCAGATAGGCATTCGCTTCATGTAATATACTAGTACCTAATCAGCTGCATCTATCTAAACTGGAAACTAAGTTCATCATAGTTGGGTTAACCTTCGGTTAACTCGTGAAGCTGTTAGTAATTAGCCACGAGCCCATTTTATAGCGCATACCACATTGATACCTATGTACCAGATGGACCCTTGGCGCAGTATAAATGATTCTTGCTGAAGCCTAAGATATGCGCTGTATTATTATCCCTAAAAGGGTTTTAATTGTATGTTAGCAGCTATTGTTCAAGATTTGATTATCATGGGGTACACATTGTTTGAAACGGTCTGTTGTTAAGGAATAAAGGGTAATCTGTGTTAATTTTCCAATTAGAAATTCCTGTGGTTAATAGATCGCCATTGTTATTTTCGGTAGCAATTAATTGATTGATGAATAGTTAATTTGTATGAGGAAGAGGTATTTTTTATATAAAAAATGCCCTACAGAAACAACACCCGCCTCCATTTTTGATGGCAGATGAGTGAACTTTATATCCTGTTTCTCATGTCTCTAAATCGCATCAGCTAAATCAGGCTTTGTTCCAGCAATCAAAAAATGTTAGAAGTTTAACAATTATTAGAGACACGCCCAAAATCTTACCATCTACACACAAACCTCAACACAAAATGATATTAGTTGACAGGAATATTGTTCTCATAATCTGGTGTAACCCCTTCCTCGCCTTTTGACATTTATGAGAAACCCAGCCGGAAACCAGATTGTTACGCCTGCAATATTGTCTCCCAAAATTGTAAATGAACAGTCACTTATCAAAGTGCCTTAAAAGGTGTTGATTTTTTTTTTATATATATAATGCCGTGACCAGAATTGCGTATCGCGATATTCTGTTTTTCTTTTTCATATTTGGGGCTACGCATATGTAACCTATATAATCCTACAGCTGATATATTGACTATGTATAATATGATCAAATCAATTTGTTGAAAATAATGATTATAAGTTTTAAAAAAATCACATATCTATGCAAACTTATCCAAATAATATAGATGTCACGTTACCAACTTCGTTTTACGGAGTACGGTCCAAATACTCGTACGTTTTAAGACTACTCTTTGCGCCTAAACGCCAACTAACTAGCCTTTATAACTAAAACTGATTGGTAAATAAAACAGTGGCTCATCAGTAATCAGTTGGGAATCGAACGAAACACAATACCTGGTGCGCAGCCTGTACGCGTTGGCCGTCATCAGCGTATCGTTGGCAAACTCAGGTACGGTGCGACGGCGATATAGCTCGGCCCGATGGCAACTTATTTCAGCATGCAGCTGTTATCCTAACTTAAACGATAAATTATCTTTCTGAAAAAATTTGTAGTTCAAACGACTTTAAACCATTGCCGAGAGGCACAAAAGAGCGAGCTGTATAAGTTCGCTCTTTTCGTGCCCCTCGGCTACTTAATAAGTAGTATGTGTAGTAGTAAATGGTAGGTATTGGTTACTTTATAATAACTTCTTAACATATTATGTTAAGAAGTTATTATGAAGCATTTCTTTCATCCAAATTATTAACAAATATTGATGTTTGAATCTGAAAATAATGATGTAATTAATTAATATACATTTCATTTAAAAATTAAAACAAAATGATCATTAAAACCACTTTTTCGTTACACATATAAAGGGTGTCTCTGACATCGACGCACAAACGAGTACCATGGATCCAGTACATGATTCTGAAGCCCCCACAGGTGGAATTTTTCATCGGTTTTTTCCTGGTTTAAAAAAATGCAGTTTTTTTCACTTTAAACCGTCCATAGTTGCTATAATTTTATAACCCAATAAGACTTTAAAGTAAAAAATAATTAATTCGCTAATTACACAAAAAAGGGCAATGTGAACAATACTTGAAAAATTATCTATTATCTACATTTAAGGACCACTACTACTGATTTAGATAGTTCACAAAATAAATATGGATTGAATGTTATTTTGTTAGAAGATATTCTATGCTGATGTGAGAAGAGAAGAGAGACGTGACAAATAGAGAAGATGAATTATTCAATGTGTGTGTCATTGGAAGTAGCTGGTAGCAAGTGAGAGCTTGACCAGTGATGCTTGCGGTACGATATATAGCATATTTATAGAGTATGTTGTTACTCATTATAAATCGCATAGTGGCTGGTGGCAAGTAAGTGAGCTTGACCAGTGAAGCTTGCGGTGCAATGGGTAGCATATGTAGAGTGTGTTGTTACTAGGGATGTTAGGGAGCTCCGTAACCGTAACCGAAACTATCGGATATCGGCTGGTGCTGCTAAGTGTCACCTGGCCTCTTTGGATTCAGTGGAGAGGCGTGCGAAGAGGCTGATTGGTGACCCTGATTTAACTCAAGATGGTCTTCAAAGCCTAGAGCACAGGCGTAGAGTAGTCAGCCTTTCGGTGTTCTATAGGATACATTTTGGGGAGTGTGCCAGGGAATTGCATGATTTAATTCCCCCATCTCCGTTCCACCATCGGACGACACGTCGTACGACGAGTTTTATGTTGTTTACACCACTACGATCCGGATGAAGTATTTCGCCTCCTCCTTTATACCGCGTATATCGAGGAAATGGAACAATTTTACCAGCGGCGGTGTTTCCGTTGGACTACAATTTGAGTGTAATCAAGGCAAGACTAGTTTATTAAGAGTCTATTTACTCTAATAGACTCTTAATAAACTAGTGCGCTTTACCATCAACGATTGCGCCACTCCTTACCATCAGGCGGAATTGCGGTCAAGGTCTAGTTTATAAATTATTTAAAAAAAATACCTAAAAACTTAAACCTTTTCATTGGGCACACAGATTATCCAAAAATAATGTGCCACCACTTACACAATAACAAGTACTTACATAATACATTTCACTGAATTGTAAAGGAACGAATGGATTATATCAGGTACAAAAGCAGTCGGATATTATTGCTGGTAATACATACCTACTTGACCGGAAATTACCTACCGTTCCGCACAATGGGACACAAATTGACAGTACACAGGTTTTAGGCGGAATTACCCGATTGTGAACGAATAATAAAGTCGTTTATGCGGTTTGATATTGACTGTATTTTAAGTACCTTTTTTAAGGGATAAAGATATTACTTTTGTAATAACAAAAAATTGGTCAAAAACACAAATTGTAATGAATACATTACAATTTGTAATGAATACATTACAATTTGTGTTTTTTGGCCAATTTTTTTTTTTAATCAGTTATAAACTAGCTTGTCCTCGATCCCGCCTGATGGTAACATAATCGGCCTATATTGTTCCCACTGTTGGGACACACGCCTCCTCTTGGGAGTGAGCTGTAATATACACTATGTAACAAAAACCCTGTTGTTCCTTTCAGGGACATATAATTTTACCTATAAGCACATCATTAATGAAGTCATAATTAAAAAACAGTAATCATTGTCTAGTCGAGAGGTCCCAATCAAATTCCTATTAAAACCGACAAATTCGAATTTTTTTTTTTAGAATATCTGATTTTTTAAGTTAAATAAATTGGCGGGAACGTTCTACTTATGTCTAGTTTCTTCATGCAGAATTGCAGAGCTAAGAAATCAGTTACAGATTATAAATATTAATAATTAAACATTTATTTTAATTATTTTTGTTGAATAATTTTAATAAATTACTTGCTTTATTACGGCCGATTCTTAAAACGTAGGTTGAATGAACAACAGGGTTTTTGTTACATATTGTATATACCACGCTGGCCCAATGCGGGTTGATGGATGTCACATGTCATCGTATGTTTTGACTCTAGAACATAACGGTTTCTCACAATATTTTCCTTCACAGGTTTCGAGAGCAGTAGTGATGAAATAATTTACACAAAGTAAAGAGCCTGACTGAGTTCGAACCTATGACCTCCAACTTGTAAGTCGGGGGCGGTAACACTAGGCCATCATTGCTCTCCTGTTGGTAAGCAGCGATGTAATCGTTCTAATTAAGCCGTACGGAGGGCGGGTCTGAGCAGTTGTGTTGCGATGTGTGCCGGGTACGATGCGTCTAATGTTGTTGTGTTGGGAGTTTGGTCGTGGAGGGTCTTCAGATCAATCTCCCTTTGGCGCAGCATCGTTGGTCGTGTTGTTGGGTTTGACATTGCGTCACCTCGCTCAACTGCCGTCTTCCTTCCTATTCGCACAGTCTTTCTGAGTGAATAGGCTCTTAATAAACTAGGGATTGCGGTCAAGCGCTAGTTTATAATTATTAAAAAAAAAAAATTAAGACAAGTTAACCTGTGAGCTAAGATCATTTACCGTGTGGCTAAATATTGTCATCAGCGTGACAGCATAATTCTCAGGGTCATAAGCAATCTATAGTGACTATTATGGAAATTGACGACGTCATTTTAGCTTGTGACGACTTGCCTAGGACGCCTTTGGAATCTATTACATATTGTTATGGTATAGGCTTCAAATTCGAGTAGCATGACTACTTTGTTTTCTACTCTACGAAGATAAAGTATGTAGTTCTCTGTATGAGAGGAAGCCTGTGCCCAGCAGTGGGACGATAAAATAAGGTTGGTGATGATGAAGGAAACAAAGTAACATTTCCTTTATTAATTTTTGATATCACGCTGTAGAAATCTTTATCATATAATTATCTTTATATGTTTATAATTTCGATCATTCATTCCATTCCATTTCTATGGTGACTACCTGCGGGCCAATTACACACTAACAATACCAATTATTTTTTAGAGAGAGAGAGTTCAGCAACAATCGTTGCACTTATATTAAGTACTTTTTCAATAGTGAATTTTTCAAATATCATCATCATCATTTCAGTCGAAAGACGTCCTAACTGGTCATAGGCCTCCTCCAAGGACCTCCACGATGACCGGTCCTGCACCTCCCGCATCCAGTGGTTTCCCGCGACCTTCAAATCAAATCAATTCAAATCAAAATCGTTTATTGCAATCCATAATGTACAGTTACAGGTGGTATCATATTATAATATTGGAAACAATTATGGACCCTGTTGGGCACAGCAAGTTTTAAATAAGTAGAGAGAGGAAGAGCGCTTCATGTTTCCATTTATCTATTTATTGTTTATTTAGTTTTATTTAATGCCTATTCATTTATTTTTATTAATTGTATTGCTATTGAGTATTTATTCTCTTGCTATCTCTATATATTATACATATTATATTAATTATAAAGTATTCATTTATTAACAATTTCTTTAATTATATTGAAGTTATTTTTATTTGGTACTTGATTAAAATTTGTTCATTATTATAAATGTATTATATATAATTAAGTTTATTAGTATATTATTTCTTTTTTTTTTGTTTCCCTTTAACCTTTCTTTACAACTAATAATTGAATTTATGTGTTAAATATTCTTGTAATGCATAGTAGCTTTTCCTAATTAAGTATTCCTTTAATTTAGTTACAAATATACTCGTTTTATTCTGTTGTTTAATGTCTTCTTGTAATTTATTGTATATTTTTATTGACATAGAATATGGACTAGATGAGTGCAATTTTAGGTTGGATAATAGATAATAAATGAAATGGCAGATAGTCGGTCCACCTTGTCGGGGGCCTACCTACGCTGCGTCTTCTGGTGCGTGGTCGCCATTCAAGAACCCGTCCGCCCCATCGGGCATCGGTCCTAAGGGCAATGTGCCCGACCCACTGCATTTTAGTGTTGCAATTCTTCGGGCTATGTCCGATACTCTCGTTCTTTCTCGTTCTCATTCCTGATTTGATCACGCAGTAAAATCCCAAGCATAGCTTTCTCCGTTGCCATTTGAGTGTCCTTGAGCTTTCTTATTTATTTATTTATTTATTAGGTTAGCCAACAGTTATGTACACTAATACATTTATGAAATAAAATTTTACTTAAAAATACATTTGTAAGTGTAATAACTACTTACTGGCTAACACAACATGCACAAAAAACGGTTAACATTCAATATTAAACTATTCTACATTAAACAGTACAATAAGAAGTATGAATTAATAAAATAGTAAATATAAGGCCCATTGTTAGCGACCATGTCTCAGTTCCATAAGTTATCACTGACAACACACACTGGTCGAAGACTTTTGTCTTGACCTTTGTTTTTCAAACAAGCCATGGATTTTGTCACATCCTTCAAAATGGTGCACCCTAATTACATACAATTGGGGTGCCGGTTATACTACACGTGCAAGTGTGCCACCTGCGTGTTTCAAAATTCAATGAAATAAAAAAACGGCCAAGTGCGAGTTGAACTCGCGCACCAAGAGTTCTGTACCATTATCTTTAAAAACGGGAAAAAATGTTTCTATTTCCGTTATTAATATGGAGGCACATTTTTTATATGGATTTCCCCCTTCAACATTTACTTTATTTAATTAATTTTAATACCTATATAACCTAATATTCTTTGAACATTTCAAGCGTCTTATCTCTTTCCATTATTAATATCGAACAAGAAACTGCAAAAAAATCACGTTTGTTGTATGGAACCCCCCCTTAAATATTTTATTTTTAGTTTTTATTGTTATAGCTGCAACAGAAATACATAGTGTCTAAAAAATTCAACAATCTAGCTATTATGGTTCATGAGATACAGCCTGGTAACAGACGGACAGTGAAGTCTCATGAATAGGGTTCCGTTTTACCTTTCAGGTACGGAACCCTAAAACGAAACATTTTCAGCTCATAAAATGAAATCACACAGAAAATATAATTGTGCGTGTCGGCAATATTGTATCAACAATTTAAACCAAAATAATTTAGGGAAGTTAGAGATCAGTGGTGGTAAAGGCATCTATACAACGTGTAACATAAAGGGTATATACATACCAAGGGCATGGCATCTTTACATGCTATCAATCGATATTGGAAGGGTTTTTTAATACTATCTCTTTATGTTAGGAAGTTACGAGAAAAAGCACCGCCTGTGATGGGCTACTACCATACTAGGCGCACAGAATTTTTGAAGACATTTATCGTGATTTTGCCAAGTAATGTGACGTGTAACGAGTAGTTATTAACGTATGTAGTGTGGTGCACGTTTGTTATGATTTGAATTTAAGAAACACACGGAACCGAAAATTTAGTATAAATTTTTTGAGTATTTTATTTTTAGTTGAAAACCTTCCGATATCATTTGATATCATGTAAAGATGCCATGCCCTTGGTATGTATATACCCTTTATGTTACACGTTGTATATATAAAAATCAATGCCACATTCTTTGTAATTTTATAACTCCAGAACGGACTAGCCTATCCAAACCAAATATTCAGGCTTTATTTTGACTAATTAGTAGATGGTTTATGTGAAGTTTGAACAGAATCGGTCTAGCAGTTCTTCATTTATCACATTTTTTGTAACAAATGAATTCAATGAACGGTGGATCATAATCTCATCTATATATATAAAAATCAATGCCACTTTATTTGTAATTTTATAATCCGCCAAAACTGTGTAATTCCACTAGATTGGCAATGTAAAACTAATTGCCAAATTTAATTGAAGCTACGATCTTAACTGGTAAATCAAAAGAAGAAGTTTGTTTGATACCGCGTATCCCTATGATCCCAGCTGATATGCCGTTTGGGGTCAACCGATTACAATATCCTGTGCGTTTATCATTTACTATGTCCATAAACAAAGCCCAAGGGCAATTATTTCACGTTTGTGGTCTGAAATTAGAGGAATCATGTTTTTCAAATGACCCACTTTATGTTGCCTGTTCAAGAGTCAGTACCCTAGTCGTTTGTTTAATAATCTAAATTTTTTAGGTTAAGTTATAAAATTGCTAGCAATTAAAAAAATATTTTATGTTTGAATAAATAATTTTGATGATCCAAAAAATTTGTTTTTATTATTTCACTTTATACGTAGCGAAGCACGTATCGGGCCGCTAGTAAACTTATAATTTGTAGATAGTCTAGAACCTTTTCTGCTTGTCCTCGCCTGCCAGTTGCAAACTGAACCTTTGAATGAATAATGAGGAAACTGCGCCAACTTCCAATTACCCTACCGGCAAAGTATTCTCCAGTCAAATACTAAAAAGGCAATTCTAATTTTTCAGCAGCATAGTCCCCGATATTACGTAAAAAGTGAGAATCTTTGTCATTATCCTAATAATATTATAGATGTGAAAAATTTTATGGCTAGATTAACATAATATAGGATACTTTTTATCCCGATATTCCCACGGTATCATAACTTATGAGGGTCAAATAACGGGGCACAGCTATTAAGGTCATAAAAACGTCCATTTCAGATTATTACATACCATAACATATAACATAACAATAACATTGTGCTTGTAATCTCCAAAGGCCTGTTAGTTACCCTTTAGGTAAATACCAGTCAGTGAAGAAGATGAGGCTTGGAGTATCTCTACGCAATCAAATCAGAAATAAAGAGATTCGGAGAAGTAACAAGGTAACCGACATAACCCGAGGAATTGCCAAGCGTATGTGGCAGTGGGCACACTGCATCGCTCGCTGAAAACAAGGCCGAATAACAAAGGTGTCAGATGTAGGGTCGAAAGGACTCACAAAAAGGTCCGAGGACCTGGTGAACGCCGCTGTAGACCCCTGGGTGCAGTAAGAAAAGAAACGGGCGAAATGGCAGTGCAGCTTGCGGTGGGTAAAGTAAAATAATTGCTATTAATTATTTATTGTATTAACTTCCAGTCTGATAAAATATAAGAATCTTTAAGGTTAGAGTGAATAGGCTCTTAATAAACTAATTCGCTTTTCCATCAACGATTGCATCTTTATATAAATCGACAAACTGTTACATAAACTGTAGTTTATTTTCTTTATTTGGTATGCAATATAGTGCTTTTTCTCTATCTATCTATCAAATACAGATAGCCGTTATGGCTTCTACTGCCTGTAGACAATCATTGTTCGGCTTTGGCAAACATTCAAGCCATTTCTAACCGTTGAGTATGTTCGAAATGGAATTTATACGCCTGAGATATTGAAGTGGAAATCGTAGACGTATTTCTAGCATACTTCAATGTATGCTATCGTATTACTATCTACATTTGCGACGGCATTAGACACATGTTAAAAGGTTGTTTTTAGGATACACTTTGTCATAAATTTACTATACAGTATGTTAAGAAAACCCTGTCCGACCCGTGAAGGTGTTGTTAGGTATCGATAACTGATTCTACTAATGGATACAAAACCGGGCTAAACTTAAAAATCCCCCTAATAAAATAAATATTATTTCGCAAAAAGAGGTAACTTAACAAATGTGCGTTACGCACCGCAGCATCGCTATTCGCTCATAATAATACCGGTGTTGTCACTTTTTTAAAAATTACCAAATTTCGGGGAAGTTAGAATTAATTCGCGGGAAAAAAAAATATTTCAAAATTCATTAGTATTGTCACTATGATGATTATGAAACTCTTTAGTCTAAAGCTAACGCAGAGTTCGGAATACTTCAATGTCATAATATGCTTTCGTATTCAAGTACTATTTTACCTCTGTGCATATACTTTTGGTGGCCTAGTAAGTCGTGGTGGCCTAGTGGTTAAAACACCAGCCTCTCTCACGTATGAGTGCGCGGGTTCGATTCCACGTCAGGCAAGTACCAATGTAACTTTTCTAAAAGTTATATGTACTTTCTAAGTATATCTTGGACACCAATGACTGAAGGTGAAGGAAAACATCTTAAGGAAACCTGGACTTTAAGTCTGAAATCGCCAACCCGCGTGGAGCAAGCGTGGTGATTACGCTCAATCCTTCTCTGTATGAGTGGAGACCTGTGCCCAGCAGTGGAACGATGAAAAGGGTGATGATGATGATGTATACTTTTATTGTACAGTATTACAGTTGGCCTATTTTATAAAAGTTCACAAATGCATCACTGCTTACTATCAGACGGGATTGCGCTCAAGCACTTCCCGATTAGATAGATATGCTATTCGCTGGATGATTCAGTGTTCTTAGTATTTTGCGAGACGTCAATGTAATGCGCAATTCGCATATGAGGGTGTAGATAAATACACCAGCTTGTTAAATACAATTAAATTAACGCCAGGTTAATTAAAAAAATCATCTAGCTTCGTGTGTAGTTAAGGAGGAATTACTTGACGATCCGAATACCTATTTAGAAGAATCTGAGAGTTTTGTTGTTGTACATTATATTAAAGTCACTTCCAAAGCTATTGCATGTGCATACTGTGGGTGAAATATACGCAGTGAATATAAAATTGTAGGCAATGTCCTGCACGTACAAATTAACAATATATTAAGGATATTGAAGGGCGTAACTTTCCGCTTCTGCAGCGCTTCACAGGTGTCAGATTCATTCAAAATGGAACTAGTTATTAAATTAAACATCTGTGGCTCCATCGTGGAATTGATAATGTTACTAGTGGCAACAAAGCGTGTTGAGATTTTCCAAGAAAGAGAACGGCGTTAATAAGCGTTGAAGCTATCACTTCACTAACTTCAAAAGCATCCTGAAAACATTATTGCATAAAATGAACAGTCCCTTTATAAGGCCCTAGATACGGTGACACGTGCCAACGTGTGTTGAGCCACAACAGTTTGAATCCTTCACTAACATAGTTTCTATGTCATCCTAACTAATACTAAATAGATTGTGAGTATTTGTAGTCCGATAAATGTCTACACAGCTAGAGTGATTAGGCTCATAATAAACTAGTGCGCTTTACCGTCAATAATATTGTATCGCTGCTTACCATTAGCCAGGATCTCATTCAAACACTAGTTTAAAATATAAAAAAGTATATATTTTATTACATAACCTTTTAACTTAAACAAATCCTTGCGTGTTTGCAGCAACACCAACAATATTCTCAATGTGTTCGCGGATCAGTGGGATTCCCCGATTTTGCAGAGGTGGATGCAGCTCCACGCCTAAATATTGATTCTTCTTCTTCTTCAGTCCTTACTGCCACTGCTGGACGAAGGGATCCCAGTAATTTGATATTCCAGGAGAAGCGCTGCTGCCCGCTTCTCAGGTGAGAGTTCCCGAGTTCCCTTAGTCGCCTCTTAAGACACCCACGGCAGGATATGGGTTGGTACTATTCTAAGCCCGGTACCGCACACAGGAAATAAAATTGATTAAATATTGATCATGTATTGTAAATTTCCTGACTGAAATAAAAGTATTCTACTATATTCTTAACTGTGAGGTGTGCGCAAAGCCGGATGATGTCTCACATTGATTGACGGAATGTGTTAGATTTCAGCCTGAAAGAGACGAGTTGATTAACAAGTTGAAAGTAAATTGGTACGATGTTGATATCTTCCATCATATTTTCAGTTCAGTGGTCACCTGCAAAGTTTTTATTATTGTTAAGATTTACTTAAGTCAGTTATGGGCTATGTACGACGGGATTGGTCTGCACAGTCGTATAAATGTCCCTAAATAAAATAAAAGAGGACAAAAAAAAATCTTAAAGCGCACAAATTAATTGTGGTTGATGGAACCGACACTGAAGTTATTTAACACTTTTTTACACTTAACCGTAGATTAACGCGTCAGCACCAATCCAATGCATTTAAATGTTCGCATTTCTACGCGTATGGGACGTCGTAATCGTAAGTTATCCACGAGTTAAGCCGCTTTACTGAAATTGGGTTATCTGTTCACTGTGGTACGTCGTGACTATGGGCTTGTCCTCGGATGATTAGTGTTGAGTAGGTGTAATTAGGAGATTAAACGAAGAGATTGTTTTACACAGGAGCATAAAATGTTGATTACGGAAATTATCCAAGTAAAGTTTAGCTTGAGTTTTAGTTTCAGGAACAAGAAAACAAAACAAACAATAGATTTTCTTCTGCTTTCCTTCCTTTGTTTTTATTTACTGTACATTTTTTCTGACGTTACTGTACATTTTCTAAGCTCACTTACTCATAAGCAGGCAACACAGAACGGATTTTGATGAAATTTAGCACACAGATCTCTTATAACTAGAATAAATATATAGTGTATTTTTTATCCTGAAATTTCCAAGTAATCTAAACTAACGCGCCTCCAAAAAATTATACATTTTCATAAAAAATACTACTGAATTAATTTTAATAAAAGTACAAGTATACATAAGTAATTAGTCTTTTCGTCGTCCAAGTTACCACGGTGTCTCAAGACTAAAGTCTTTGACCAGTGTGTGTTGCCAGTGATGACTTACGGAACTGAAACGTGGTCGCTCACAGTGGGCCTCATACGAAGGCTAAGAGTCACACAAAGGGCAATGGAAATAGCTATGCTCGGAGTTTCTCTGCGTGATCGAATCAGAAATGAGGAAATCCGCAGAAGAACCAAAGTCACCGACATAGCTCTACGAGTCGCTAAACTGAAGTGGCAGTGGGCAGGGCACATTGCTCGTAGAACCGATGGCCGATGGGGCAGTAAGGTTCTGGAGTGGCGGCCACGCACTGGAAGACGCAGCGTAGGGAGGCCCCCAACAATGTGGACCGATGACCTGGTGAAGGTCGCGGGAAGCCGATGGATGCGGGCAGCACAGGACCGGTCAGCGTGGAAAGCCTTGGGGGAGTCTTTTGTCCAGCAGTGGACGTCCATAGGCTGAAGAAGAAAAAGATACATAAGTAATTATTTGAAAAGTTCTTTACTGAGATAACTCTTTTTTAAGGTAGCCATGACAGTGGTTATGGCGTTTGATTCACGACTTTGACAGTTTACGAATTAATACTCACCACGAACATAAGAGGAAAATAGTCCTCTTATGTTCGTGGTGAGTATTAATTTGAGTAGGTTGTGTTTCGGAGATTTTAGTGATTGTTTTTTTATTTGCGACCCTGTTTACTAAAATAACGGCCAAACCATCATTATTTACACCTCTTAACACCAATGATACTAATCTAGCTGCACTGACAGGTATCAAACGATATGTTGCCACATGTTCGAAATTCATGTTTTGTTTTTTTTTTTTGGCAGTCATATGGTAGATAATAAAGGTAATGTAAGGCCTTAGATACGTGACACGTTAATAAAATGTCCCTGTCAAAAGCACCACCATATTTATTAGTTGTGTTGCACTCCTTGACCAAGTTAAATTGAATGTACCAAAAAACTAACCCAAAATATAAGTAAATACCATAAAAAACAGTTAATTATTAGATATATTTACATTAAGTGTATGTACATAGTGCTGGTCCAGGCTCCATACATTTCTGAAACTTCTCCTTTGTCGTTTGAGCCGTCTCATCCGCTGGATTAAACCATTAAACTCACTCAATTTCATGTGCCCATCGTGTAAGTTCATACATATCTGACGACTAGTAGCCGACTAACTTTCTAGTTTTATCTCCACATCATTTGCTTTATTCTAAAAAAAAAAAACATTACATTAAAAAAAAAACAAAACTACAAAATATACAATGGGCGGCCTTATCGCTAATGCAATCTCTAATATTGCGGCTGTGGCACCATTCCAATCTCAACAGAGACAATCCTTCGGCGCTAGAGAAATTATAGTGCAGAAGTGAGTGAGCACAGAGATACTCCCTGTCTCACTCGGCATCGGTTTTGTATACCTATCTATTAAACTCTATCGGGAGAGTGAACTGCTTTCCATTAGAAAATTATACAATATAAACACCGTTCTAAAAAAAACATAACAATCTGCCATATGATCCTGATAAATTAATGAAAAAAAACTATAACATGTGTAAAAAATAAAAAATTACATGTGTGTAATTTTTTTTTAACAATAGTAAATAAAGGGACTAAATTAAACAGACACTGAGGAACTATTGAACTACACAAAGTGATACTCACAAGCACACACGCATACACAAACATACACGCACAGATGATCGCACGCTGATTATACCTAAGGTTTTGAAAAAATTGTATAGTGCTGTGATAGAGTGGAGTCTTCAGGCATTATTTGCTTAACTCCAATCACTAACTAATGTATACCATACAATATAATATTATAAATGCGAAAGTATCTCTGTCTGTCTGCCTGTCCGTCTTTCGCGCCAAAACTGCGGAACAAATTGTAATGAAATTTGGTACATAGATAGTCTAGAGCCTGAGAAAGGACATAGACTATATAAGATCCCGCTATGACCAGTAGGAGCAGAGCAGTAACAATAAATATTGCGAAAACGGAAGCTAACGTGGACGTATATATTGCTCCCATTGTTTTAACAGGCGCTTATTTTATTTATACTGGCCTCTTTTTAATTTACGGGAACCACCGCACGCTGTAAACTGAAGTCCACGCGGACGGAGTCGGGGGCTACAGCTAATTTGAATATAAAACATAAAATTTGGGACAAATCGAAATAGAAACATAATCTGTAGTGGCGACATAATCTGTAGTGGTACCTACAAACGCCATAAAAAAATTACGTCTCATACTAACGTCACACGAATTCTAAATCTCGCAATCAGAGTTTACCATGCAACTATCATATATACAACTTCCCAATTTCAAGTGTTGGGCAAGTGCCCGCCAGACATAACACCCGCCTTTTCGGAGGGGATTCCCTTTTCTATGGAGGATGAGTGAACTTTACTCCCTGTCCCTCATGCCTCCTCCTATAAGCTGTCGTCTAAAACTATATTACAAAAAAAAAAAAAAAAAAACTAAAATGACCGCCTTAGATACACTTAGTATAAATTAACCCTTTGCCTATCGCTTATCTATAATGTGAATCTATATTCTATGGCTCCGCGCTCTGCGGCGTTTTTGCCTATAGTAGACACGTTACAAGTTTTAGTTATTTCCAAAATTATGAAAACTATTAAGAAAATTATAGTGTCAATTTTACCTTGCGCCCGATAAGTAATCCATTTAACGCTGAGTTCATAACATAAAGGTAGTTTGCAACGCATTGAGTGGAAGTTTTCTTAATTTTGACCATTCCTACGAAAAATAGGGGCACGCGACGCTACGACGTCGCCAAATCACTCGACTAAGGGCGCGTTGTACTGTGTTTGGGTAGCTTACAGCTATCAAATACAAAAATACTAGTGAGGTAATTGGCCACAAGCTACTAACAAGCCTCCACAGTTAGTATTTAATGACATGTTCTGTATAGAACGTTATTTTTTCTTTATTCCAAACCTGAGTATATTTTGTTCAGAATAAACAACTGAATCGATTCCAATCATTTTTACAACATTTTATATTTTTTCAAAATATATTTAGAATTTGTTGCATTGTGGTTACCGACCGCATAACACAGCTGGCGGTTGATCATAGTATAATGTGTCTATAAAGTCGTGAAAATAAATGAGAGCGCTGCGGTCGCGTATATAGCAACCCCGTTGACTTATCTGAAATCATTTTGATAATAGCACATTATTTTGTACTAGAAGCAAAACTGGTTTTAATGAAAAAAAAATCATACATAATATTTTTATTTTTATATTTTTAACGAGTTTTTACCAATGAAAAGTATTCCAAAACATAATAGTTGCTTTCATCATCTGATTCCAAATATTCATCGTTAAAAAGTATTTTTATTGTCAGTTGCAATATAACATATTTGCAATATAACCTATAAATGAGCAATGTAAACAATACTCATTTTACTCTTAAAATCGTTTATTTAGTAAATTTGAAACTTCTAGTAGATAAAAACAAACAGTAACATGATTACATATACTTACATAACAACATACCAACTTGCATGTACTTATACAGCAATACTTACCCAAATTACATATTCGACCTTCCTTTACAAATCTGCTAAAAATGTCTTGTACTGGCATAAAGCGAAAACAAGCGACGTTTAATGTAAAAGAGACCACCAGCTTAGAAAATTCTCTTGTCCCGAAAATGTTTACTTTTAATTAAGAAGACAAGCACAAACAAATCGGGACCTTATTATTATAAGCGGAGGTTTAGTATTAGATTGCTGGGGATTGTTTTCTTAACCGGCCTTTAGGGTCTGGTATAAAGTGATCGCGGTAGATTATTCCCATCTCAGCGGTTTGTGGCCAAGTTGTACACAAATGGAGGAAACGACTAGAGGTGGCCCTGACTATTGTATAACACTGGTGGGTTGCAATTCATCCCTTAAAATTAACATTGGTATAACAGCAAACCGCACGTCTGTCGTGATATTTTGAACTCGAGGAAGCCTAGCGTAGTTCGGAGTTCAACAGACAGATAAGAAGGATAATTACGGAGCACAATAACAGTAGCTATGGTTTTCATTGTGACTGTTCAAAAATATTCATCACTGTCACCTTCCATGCACCTTCTGCGAAGCAGTAATGTTTACAAAGCAGAAGGTGGAGCGCGTGAGGAAGAGGCAATCTCTCTGTAGTGAACTCCCGGCCATTGTAGGCGTGGGCTTTAGCTCGTCGACCGGTAAGGACCATTTTCAACGGCGCTTGCCTCAAAGTTATATCTCGACCTTGGAAGCATTAGGTCGAATGTATAGCTCGACCTTAGAAGTAGTAGGTTGTATGCACGGAATAGATAAGTAAGGTTATATGTTCTGTGGTTGTATGTGTAGTCCTGACGATCTATACATACGACCTACTGCTTCTAAGGTTCTAAACAAACGATCTAAAGCGCAACACACACAGGGAACGGGTGCGGGTCGGTCGCGGGTCGGGCGCGGGTCTATTCTGTATAATTATATGGACATCACCCGACCCGCGCCCGACTCGCGCACGCGTTCCGTGTGTTGTTGTCCATATAATTATACAGAATAGACCCGCGCCCGTCCCGCACCCGACCCGCATTCGTCCCCTGTGTGTGTTGCGCTTAATGCTTCTAAGGTCGAGATTCTCTAGTACCCGCCAGGACCGCGGGAGTAATACCTTGACCTCTAGCACAGACAAATGATGTAATTCGGTTGGATTTTAGTCAGTAAAAGTCTGATACGCCCTTCCACTCCGCGAAAGAAGTCTGTTAATGATTACACGTCCAACGAGAAAAAGGTGTAAGTAATTGAAGTAATTGAAAACTTCATAGGAGCATTGCACTCATCAATTCATCATTATGAAAAAATCACTGAAAATGATTACTTTTCCCTACATTTTGGCAAGTCATTACAGTTAGTCTGAATCCTAAAGCTCGCACATCAGTCAGCTAATTTCACTAAGGCGTATCATGTTACCAAGTAAATGGATTGTGGAGGTCGATAGGCAGTCTCTTCATGAAAAATACTCAAATCTAGCTTCAGCCAGATTGGAGACAAGAAGCCGACTGCAATGTAGTTAGGAAATCTAAGCAGGGAAGTCTAGGAAATATAGTAAAAGATTAGCAATTTTCTATATTACTAGCGGCCGCCAGCGACTTCGTTCGCGTGGAGTTAGTTATGCTCCGCTCCTATTTTTCGCAGCGTGATGTTATATAGCCTAAAGCCTTCCTGGAATAATGTGCTATCTAACGCAAAAAGAATTTTTTAAATCAGACTAGTAGTTCCTGAGATTAATGCGTTCAAACAAACAAACAAACTCTTCAGCTTTATATATTAGTATAGATTAAAAATCTGTTACGAGTCCTGACTCGTAACAGATTTTATAGCTGATACCCTGGTATCAGCTATAAAATATAGCTAATAGATACATACAATTAAAGGTATTTTTGAATTGTCAAGTGGTCCATCAGTTAGAAAGATAACAAAAATTAGCAGGTACCTACCTATGGAGAAGAACAGCCAAGAATAATAATATGGCTATAAAATATTGACTACATAATTCATGTACAAAATCATTGCAACGGGAATGATGTTGCCAATATTTGGTAACCATATTATTTGGTAATCATATGCTCCAGCATGTAAAGCGTCCGTAATAAAAAACTATAGAAACTTTAATGCTACAAGAGCATTTATATTGCAGAAGTGAAACAAATCTGCTATCAAATCTCATATAGAACACAGTTCACAACTGTTGGTATTACAAGATTAATATCGGCCAGCTTAGGCCAAAAGGTTAAAGGGCCAAAACCAGGTCGCCGAATGTTCCGGCTCACGGCTTCCGTCAACAGTAAACAAATTACTGGATTGTAGTTCGGTGCAGCACTGACCTGGTATCGGGTGAAAAACATTACGCTTCGTATTTTTATAGACTGTCTATGTACACAGTATTGCTTAAGAGTTATAGACTCTATTTTTTAACGCTTAAATCCATACTCCATACAAATATTATAAATGTGAAAGTAATTCTGTCTGTCTGTCTGTTACGCTTTCGCGCTTAAACCTCTCAACCGAGTTTGATGAAATTTGACACAGACAATCTTTAGACCTACTTACCTTTTCTTGAAAAAAAAAATGATATTCCCAAAGGAAATCTAAAAAGCGCGATATAATCGCATTCCACGCGGGCGGAAAGCTAGTATCTTTTATAAGAGCAATAATTGACGTTCTATGTAAAAGCCGTCAAATCGCAATACTTATTCCTGAGAAAAAGGTGGTCTGGGAATTGAGAAATCAGCCCTTAATAATAAATTAATTACTGAAACTGAAGATTTCCTAATGGGTAACGGCCGCGACTTACCTACGAATTGTTGGCCATAGGTTTGAACCAAGGCAGGTTTTTTTTTTTAATAATTATAAACTAGCGCTTGACCGCAATCACGCCTGATGGTAAGCAGTGATGCGATCGTTGTTGAGTTTCTTAAGAGCCTATTCACTCAGAAAAACTGAGCGAATAGGAAGGAAGACGGCAGTTGAGCGAGGTGATGCAATGTTAAACCCAACAACACGACCAACGATGCTGCGCCAAAGGGAGATTGATCTGAAGACCCTCCACGACCAAACTCCCAACACAACAACATTAGGCGCATCGTACCCGGCACACATCGCAAAACAACTGCTCAGACCCGTCTTCCTTACGGCTTCACGCTTTAATCCGAATTTTTTGGCCGTCTTTTTTATATATAAATATTTACTTGCATATTTCTTATTATATTATGTTAGCTTTTATTATGTCAATGAAACAGTTTTATTAAAACAGAAATATATTACAATTCTTAAAAAAAAAATGGTCGTCATTATTTTAAACATACTTTAATATTCAACTCTGGTGTTTACATTTCATTACCCAGCCATAAGCCGTCACTGTCAGGAGGAAATATTCACGGAAAATGAAGTAACTTCATTTACAATAGCATGCTGGTTTTCCACAATATTGTTCTCTCAAATATTTATACATTGATATCTTAATTCGCAAACCCGCTAACACCATATAAGCAAATTTCTCAGGAGAATGTTTATAAAAAATGTACAGTTTTAAGTTGTCACTTAAAACTGTACACCTTATACCTTTAAACGAGCAATTCTTGTCTCGGAATCTCGGAAACGGCGCCTACGATTTTCATGAAATTTTGTATGCAGGGGGCTTCGGGGACGATAAGTCGATCTAGCTAGGTTTAATTTTCAGAAAATGTCTTTTTTCCATGTTTTGAAGCACTGGACAATTGCTAAACTTTTCATAAGAAGCAAAATTTCGCCGCTGTCCTTGATGATACGATTAGCTGAGGGGCTTCGGCCTCTGATTCGAAGACGTAAGCTCGTAGACTTCGGGTTCAAATCCCTGACGATATAGTGTTTTTTCCTTTTTTTTTTGAAGTTTAAAAAAAAGAACGATGGCGTTGTCTAATGCTTTATATAACATTTCATATAATTGGAAACGGCGTCAACGAATTTTCTTTTTCGTTTATTAAATCAATGGAAGAAATTTTGTTTTGCCTAATTTGTGGAGATGCAAGGTACCAGGGTCGCACAAAAGTGTAGAAGAGAAACAGTTGTGAAAGAAATGATGTTGTATATAAACAACAATATTTTTTGTTGTAAATATATAATACATGGAAGAACTTTTATTTTGCCTACTTTGTGGAGGTGCAAAGTACCAGGGTAGCACAAAAGTGTAGGAGAAGTCGAAACAATGAAGATCATTCATTTTTAAGATCAGCCTGAAGGAGCAGTCGAATTTACAACAGAATTTCTTAACTGTGCCAACATTTCAGACTTGCTACAACACGAACGGAAATATTATTATTATTGCTAACCTTATGATACCTTGCACCTCCTCAAAGTAAGCAAAATAAAATTCATCCATATAATATGATTTAATAATGATGAAGTACCTGGGTGACCGAGCTTTGCTCGGCATCTTTTTTTTTTGTTACATCGCGTGTCTCTATAAAATTTTCAAAACAAAAAATACATAAGAGCGAATTTTTTAAATAATATTTTTTGGCTAATGTTTTTCGATCATACCGACATAATAATAAAAAATATTATTAACTGTTATTTAAATATAAAATTACGAGTGCAATTTAGCTTAACATTTTATTAGAAATAAGTACTTATAGTTTAACAATCAGTTACATCAGTTATATATTATCATCAATACATAGTTTAAGGTCTTAACCTAATACTTTCTTCCTTACTATATTGCGGGTATGTCGAGGGTTTTCATTAATATTAAATAATCATTTCACGTTCTGACGCACACTGCCGCATATCTTGCAGGCATCGCTCCCGTTGCTCATCATTTTCGGCGGCCACACGTTGTGCTGCACGCTCTCGTGAAACATCTAAACCATAAGACCTTTCTGTTCTTAAAATGTTAGTCAAGTATTGCAAGCAGCTTACTTTAGCAGCACGTGTGGGATGAGCGGAAACCTGATGATTTTCATCAAGTTCTTCTTCAAATGGGTCCTTACTGTGCGAAGTCTGACAAACACGTGTGGGACTAGCGAAAATCAGATTGTTTTCATGGAGGTTTTCTTCTGCTTCTTGAGATAAGTCACGGCTTTGTGGAGTTAAATTGTTGGTAAGCGTTTTTTTTTAATGTTCTTTTTGGCATTTTTGTGTAAAAAGACACATGATATTTTAAGAGCAATTTTCTGGGTCTAATCTCAAACCAAACATTGGCTTCGTGTACCATGAATGTAAACGTCATCTACATCAAATCAAAGTACTATATTAATTATCAGTTTAATTTAATTTTATTTTATTTTGGAATGTTATACGTATATTTATATAAATGTATTTTGTGTATGTGTTTTTATGAAAACTATGGACAATTGTCTGTTGTAAATAAATAAATAATAATAATTATAACAAAAAAAAGCAAAATGATTATCTAATATTAATGAAAACCCTCGACATACCCGCAATATAGTATGGAAGGAAGTATTAGGTTAAGACCTTAAACTATGTATTGATGATAATATATAACTGATGTAACTGATTGTTAAACTATAAGTACTTATTTCTAATAAACTGTTAAACTAAATTGCACTCGTAATTTTATATTTAAATAACAGTTAATAATATTTTTTATTATTATGTCGGTATGATCGAAAAACATTAGTCAAAAAATATTATTTAAAAAATTCGCTCGTTATGTATTTTTTGTTTTGAAAATATAGAGACACGTGATGTACCTAACAAAAAAAAAAGATGCCGAGCAAAGCTCGGTCGCCCGGTACTTTTTTATAATTCACTGAAGGAACAATCTACAAAACCGTTATTAGATAATATCTTAAGCTATAATTTGATAATGTAGACTCCATTATACCGTATTATAGTGTATTAGGAGTTGAACAAAAATATCGGATAAGTATAATAATATAATAAATGTGGAGTTAGCCGATTTACGACTGTAACAATTTGCCGGCGGCGGTGTTTCCGTCACACGTTTGAGCGTCTTCAAGGCTAGAGTGAATAGGCTCTTAATAAACTAGCACGCTTTACCATCAACGATCGCATCACTGCTTACCATCAGATGGGATTGCGGTCAAGCGCTGGTTTATAATTTATTAAAAAAAAAGGTATCAACGTGTGTTAACAAAAAAGAAATAAAATAGAAATATGCTGGTATAAAGATACCATATCAGCATATTTAAGTAATTTTTAAAAGGAAGAGTTAACATCCAAACATATGTACATGTATGTGTTGTGGCATTCAAAATCAAAGTGTGTGCCTATTATGATGATTTTTACGTTTATTTACTGTTTATTATGTATACTTACTTATGGTATGGTAGGAAAAGAACCTTTATGGATGCTAAAATAGAATACTCTTTATTATGTACACATAACATAAATATGAAGATTTTACAAAGGATACGTTTTACTTTAGGAGACTTTTGCTGGATCCCCGTTTTGAGCTGACGCGTGAATATAGCTGCGTTAAGCACCCCTACATACATTATTGCAGCGATTGCGTGCTTCAACAAGTATCTCCCAGAGCACGGCGAGAGCCGACACTTATACTTAGGTTTGATTACAGCCTTTCTGTACAAAAAATCATCAAATAACTTCTCCCGCTCTGGATGGAGCGAGATTACCGCCTCCATCTGAAGGTCTTTTATTGATCCACTCATATTCCTTCAGGGACCTCTTGGGCCTGGGGCCACAATTACTCTTTAGCACAGGCCATGACCCTAGCAGGTATCCGCCCTAGCGGGCCCCTTTTTTTTGGTTTCGGATGGGAAATCATCAAATCACTTCTCCCGCTCTGGGCGGAGCGGATGGGCGTGACCAACTTTTACTGACTAAAACCCACCCGTGTTTCCTCAATTGCCTGTGCGCCAGGGCCACGGTTTATTTTTAACCAACATGGAACCCTGACACAGGAGGCATCGGTCTTCTTTGACCCCGTCAAACCACCAAACAACAAACAAAGATGTGGACGATATTTGGGATTATCTCAGTTTTGGTATCAGTATAAGAAACGCGGTCAAAACGTATAAACTAATAAGTTATTTTTAAATAACTGGAGAAATCGTGGTCGCCTAGTGGTTAAAACACTAGCCTCTCAAGTATGAGTGTGCGGGTTCGATTCCAGGTTTAGGCAAGTGCCAATGTAACTTATCTAAGTTATATGTACTTTCTCAGTATATCTTGTACACCAATGACTGATTACAAGGTGAAGGAAAACATCTTGAGGAAACCTGGACTTTAAATCTGAAATCGCCAACCCGCATTGAGCAAGCGTGGCGTTTACGCTCAATCCTTCTCTGTATGAGAGGAGACCTGTGCCCAGCAGTGGGACGATAAAAAGTTGTTGATGATGATGAACTGGCAAAATATTTTAAAGTAGGGAGGCATTTAGAACCATGTGCTCGTTTCGAATCGATGTTCCTGCAATGGTGTGTATTCTGCATAAATAAATGGATTAGGTCCCTACCTTTATGTATTGCAAATACCCATACTTAAAGGTAGAGAGGGAACCGCGGCTATATAATAACATCCGTACAGGTCGATCGATCAGGTTAAGCTACGGTTGGTATGTGGATGGATGACCATCTCTATATACGAGAGCGATGCACGCCTTGGAAAACATCTTTAGCCTTTGGTCCCGGTTATCGTACCTGGATTTTTGACAATCATTACGGTTATCTGGAAGCCCGAAATTCTATCTACCAGTCTTACCAAAGAGATACTTATCTATACTAATATATAAAGCTGAAGAGTTTGTTTGTTTGAACGCGCTAATCTCAGGAACTACTGGTCCGATTTGAAAAACTCTTTTTGCGTTAAATAGCCCATTAATCCAGGGAGGCTTGATATGAAATCATGGTGCGACCATAAGGAGCGGAGCATATAAAAAAAAAAAACATAGCGAAACCTACGCGGGTGAAACCGCGCGGCGCAGCTAATTACTAATATATCGGTTTCTAATTGGATTCTGGAGGTCAGTTAGGCCAGTCATTCCACGTCAAATACTGGTATGTACTTAAAACCGGTTAGGAAGCAGACCCCAAAAAGGCAAGCAGATGACGACACATAAAGGTAAATAAAACCTATTCTCTCTGTGAAGCTAGAAATTCAAAAGAGATTTATTTATTGAAGAAGCCAATATTTTTACATAAAAGCTAGGGTATAAAGATTGAGCTTGGCTTTCATGTCAAATTCTTTTGACGTATTGATTGATAATCCCATTCTTCATGTTAGGATTCTTTCTATTGGCTTAGGTGAGTTTTCTAATTTTTTATTTCCTTAATGTGTAGGCACACAACAAACATGGCTATTTATTTAGTACATATATACAAAGTGGTGCTGACAATATGTCAATAAATGAAAACACGAACAATGCTGGTTCATAGGAATAATCCTAAACCATAGAAAAAAACCTAGCATCAAAAATAAAAAAGTGATAATTTCAAACAACCTAAATCGCATAAACTTGCAAACGGAATAGAACATCCTTAAAAATGTTGGTTCACTGGCCTCCGATCGACGACAGCGCGATCCTGTATCGACTTGCTTTTTCCGCGCCATTATTATTAAAGTTTGGTACTGCAGGATGCGACGGTCATTAACCTGTAAGCGCTTCCTTATCAACATGTACGTCATGTAGAAAATGTGAAAAAGGAAAAATAATTTCCTGTGACTAAACTAATGGACATATTTATAAGATTATTTATGGGTAGACTGAGAATGCGTTGAGGTACACGATGTTTAATTTATTGTCGTATTGTCAGCACCACTCTGTATATGTTTTGTCATTAGTATCCTCCATGTACTACCGTCACATCGGGATCTAAATCAAATCTCATCATCATCGTTATCATTATCTGCCTAGCCTTTTCCCATGTTAGGGTCAGCTTCCAGACTAACCTAACAGGATTCAATTGAATACCAGTATTTTACACGACGACTGCCTATCTGACCTCTACAACCCAGTTACTGGGTTTTACAATACCCACGACAGGTCTGAACAGTTGTGTTGCTATGTGTGGCGGGTATGATGCGCCAAATGTTATTGTGTCGGGAGTTTGGTCTAAAGGATCAATCTCCCTCTGGCGCGGCCTCGTTGATCGTGTTATTGGGTTTAACATTGGATCACCCCGCTCAACTGCTGTCTTCCTTCCTATTCACTAATTTAGTGAATAGGCTTAATTAACTAGGGCGCTTTACCTTCAACGATTGTATTCACTGCTTACCATAAGGCGGGATTGCAGTCAAGCACTAGTTTATAATTATTAAAAAAAACACCCTTTGATAAAACTGATGGTCAGAATTTCTGTTTTCTGAGCACCTGCAACGACTGTGATCTACAAATAATAGCCAAGGCCAACGGCCTAACGTGTTTTTCGAGGCACGACGGGGTATCGATATCTGAAGACGTATAGCTGTTTTTATTTAGCCACGAGCCCCAGTAAAAATGTCAAAACAATAGAACAAAATACAATAGATTAAAATAAGTTTTTGTTAGTACAAAAAACGTATTTTAAACTATTGTATTATTGGATTTTAAGAATTCGTTTATTTACGTATTAACGAACTTTGAGGGTTTATAATGAGGAAATCCCATTTATTTATGTGATTATTATTTTAGAAATGTTACCGAAAATCACAGTATGAATACATAATTTTAAGTTTTTATTTGATTTAACTCACACTCTAGTTGTTTGGCATCTTTGGTGAACTGGCTTTAAAAGAAACTCGCACTCTAGTTGTTTGGCATCTTTGGTGAACTGGGCCTTTTAAGGAACTAACACCCTAGTTGTTTGGAATCGTTGGTGAACTCGGCCTTTTAATAATAATAATAATAATATATTTATTTGCATAAAAACACGGTATACAGAGATGGTAAAAATACAATTTAGACCAAGACATGTTTTGCCAATTTAATATAAGCATGCAAATTTTCCAAGATATACTAGACATTAACATTTTTTGTCAAGGAAATCCTTAACACTATAAAAACCATTCACAGATAACCATTCCTACAATTTCCTTTTAAATAATTTGGTATTCACATTTTTGAGATCGTTTGGTAACTTATTATATAAATGTACACACATTGCAAGGCAGCTTTTATTATATTTAGCTAGCCTAGGAATCTCACTTAGTACGAGCCTGTTGGGTTCTCGTCGGTTTCGGACACAAATGTCATTTGCTTTGAAAAATAAATTTTGATGCTGCCTGACAAACATACATGTCTCATAAATATAAAGAGACGGCAGCGGTAGCAAACCAAGTCTCTTAAATACTGGTCGACATGAGTCATCCGGTTGAAGGCCACATATTGCCCTTATGCATTTTTTTTGAGCGACAAATGCTCTATTTCAAATCAAATCAAATCAAAGCATTTATTTCAAATAAACCAGTTACAGGCACTTTTGAATTGTCAGAAGTTCGGTCAGTCAGTAAGGTGAAGCTAGTCGCCCATTCCAAAAAGTAGGTACCTATGGAGAAGAACGGGCAAGAAACTCCATGGACACTCTTTTAAAATATCAAGCTATTGATACAAATATTTGATTACATCATTCATTTTGAAATCAATCGTGTGAGAACGATGCAGAAACATATTGTACGCTGAGAGCGTCCATTATGAAAAAAAAAACAACAATTCAGAAATTAAAATACGCCGTAGCAGCTAAGAGATGACCAGTCCCCTCTGACGGCGTCCGTTCACGAACATGACGTATGGATCAGCATCATTCAGCTCAACCATATTGAAGGGAACCTAATGACCCAACACACACGCCACCACCAGCGAGACATTTGAGTGAGCATGACATACTCTCAACAGCCATAGCACTATCAAGTCAATAAACGACTAACCCAACAAATAGATGCTTTACAGCAAATAGATCGTGCTTACACGTGTTCCATGCAATTATACAATACTAAGAAATTGAATCTACACAATGCAAAGACAGTTTTGTCCAAGGTTCAGCAGCTCCAACGGTGTTCCCGAATGCTAAGTTTAGCTCCTGTGCAGCTGCACCAGTGCCGAATACCCCTGTCAGCGATGCAATTCCGTAACGTACAATATGCCTGGCTACATAGTGTGTACTGGCTTTGAGTTAAGAAAAAACAAACAATTGCAAATTTAAACTACGAGAGGAAAAATCAAAGAACAATCAGTGTATGCATAGAATCGGACGCAGCTCAAGCCCAAGCCTTTTTGTCGTCAATATAATCTTTAACACTATAAAATGCTTTCTGACACAACTTACGTTTAATGAAGCATTTGAATTTATTCAGGCTCAGATCTTGAACCACCTCTGGAAGTCTATTGTAAAAATGTATACATTGGCATCTAAAAGAGCCACCTATTTTCTTGAGCCTTGTTGTAGGTACAATAAATTTGTGCTTGTTTCTAGTATTTATATTATGGATATCACTGTATTTTTTATACAATTTTATATTTTTATGAGCATACAAAAGATTTTCATAAATATATTGAGACGGCACGGTCAGTACATTAATTTCTTTAAATTTTTCTCTGAGAGAGTGTCTTGGACTTAATTTATAAATTGCACGAACAGCTCGTTTCTGCAAAACAAATATTGTCTGAATATCAGTGGCATTTCCCCACAACAGAATTCCGTACGACATTACGCTATGGAAATAGCCAAAGTACACTAAACGGGCCGTCTCAATATCAGTCAAATTACGAATTGTTCTAACTGCGTATGCAGCAGAACTTAGTTTTTTTGTCAATTTTTCTATATGGGGACCCCATTGAAGCTTAGCATCCAGAGTTATACCCAAGAACACTGTGCTGTCTTCAGATTCCAATTCTTCGCCCCTTATCAACACTTTAGTTTTCACCTGCCTAACGTGAGGTAGAGTAAACTTAATGCATTTGGTTTTTTTCTCGTTTAAAAGTAAGTTATTAACATTAAACCAGTGGACTACTTTGGAGATCGCGCTATTTACATCATCAGTGACCTGCTGCTGACGTTTAAGTTTAAATAAAAGTGAAGTGTCATCTGCAAACAACACTATATCGTGATTATCCTTTATGAGGTACGGCAGGTCATTAATGTAAACAAGAAACAAAAAGGGACCAAGAATTGACCCCTGTGGGACTCCCATTGTTACTAAAGATCCGGATGATCTTTTTCCATTAACGTCAACGCTTTGAATCCTACCACTCAAGTAGGATGTAATAAGATCCAATGCAGAGTTCCTGATCCCGTAGTGGCGGAGTTTCCTGATTAACGTCTCGTGAAGAACGCAATCGAATGCCTTGGACAAATCACAAAAAATGCCCAAGGCATCGCATTTATCCTCCCATGCATTGTAGATATGACATAGAAGTTCAACACCGGCATCAGTAGTTGAACGACCCCTTGTAAAACCGAACTGTTTGCTATGTAATAATTTATGTTTATTAAAAAAACTTAGCATTTGGTTTAAAATTAATTTCTCAAAAATTTTACTAAAGGTAGGTAGTACAGAAATAGGTCTATAATTTGTGGGGTCTGATGTACTGCCTGATTTAAACAAAGGTATTATCTTACTATTTTTCATGAGATCAGGAAACTCTCCACAGTCAATACAAGTATTAAAGATAACCGCTAGAGTGGGTGCCACAATATCAATAATAGACTTCGCAACTTCCACCGAATGACCCCATAGGTCAGCAGTCTTTTTTATATTGAGAGTGTGAAAGATTTTAATTATATCTTTACTGGTAACATATTCAAAGTGAAATTCCGAATTACAAACATTAACATTTTCTTTAAGCAAAGACTCAGCAACAGAAGGTGATGAGTTTAGGGATTTAGTAGTTAAAACAGGAATATCCGAAAAGAAATTTTCAAACACCTCAGCGACTTGCGAGTCTGATTTTATTATGTTGCCATTAACAGTCAGGCTATAGTCAGTATTTCTATCACTGGACCTTCCCGTTTCACTATTAATAATTTTCCAAGTCGTTTTAATTACATTACTACTGTTTTTTATCTTTGAACTCAAGTAACGTGACTTGGCCATATAGCAAACTTGTTTAAATAATTTTGAGTATTTTCTAACATACAAATTAAATTCAACAGTGTTAATATAAGTCCTCTCATTGTACAGTTCATAAAGCCGAGTTCTACTTTTATGAATACCTATGGTAGCCCAATCAGAGAAAGATGCATTACTATTAATAGAGATAGTCTTGGGAACAAAGTTGGAATCAAATTGCTTACAATATATATTAAAAAAATTATCATAGAGATGATTAGGATCAGCATTAACATAACTGGATAAGACTGGCACTTTATTGATGAGATTAAATCTAAAAACCTCCAAGCGGCTTTCAGTTTTGGGGTTAACAGTGATATCCTTTTTGGCCACTTTTTTACTATTGTTTGGAATAGTAATCCTTTGTCCGCAGTGATCAGAATCAAATAAATTTACAACTTCTTTGCGTCTTGGTATTATGTTAGTAAAAATATTATCTAGGCATGTGGCACAAGTAGGTGTTATTCTTGTGGGCTCCAAAAATAGGTTTACAAGATTGTAGGACTGAAATAGACTTATAATTTTATTACAATAACCTGAGTTCTCTAATAAATTAACATTAAAATCACCGCAAACGATAATGGCTTTGTTCGAAACACAAATCTTGTGTAAAACTTCATCCATTACCTTTTCAAAGCAGTCATACAATCCTGAAGGGGGTCTGTACACACTTAATACAACGAAGCCCTCCAACTCTATACAGGCAATTTCAGCTGTTCGTTCAACAGACAGGCTCACAATGTCTTTACGATTTTTAAATTTGAGCAGGTTACTAACTAATATTAATGAGCCACCATGTATAGCATTTATTCTGCTAAACGAACTACCAACCTGGTGATTCTTAAAATTGAACAAGAACTGGTGACTTTTTAGCCAATGTTCGGTTATGCAAAGAATATCAATACCATAATGGTTAATCAATAAATCTACCTCTAAATCTTTGTTCATAAATCCTTGAATATTTTGATGCACCAAATTAATATTATTTATTGACCTTAAATTTCCTCCCGAGTTGCCTTTGCAATCCTGTATATTATTATAGCTAGAGGTTGGCTCTATTGTCTTTTACTTATTTACATTTACATCGGTACTATTACCCCACATCACCAGACCATAGCACAGTAACGATTCAACATACGCGTGATATGAAATAATAGCGGTTTTTATATTCGTGACATTTTTAACTTGTTTCAACGCATAGACGAATTTATTAATTCTAGTGCTAACACTTTCCACGTGTTCTTTCCAATTAATGTCTTTATCTATTATTACTCCCAAAAATTTCGTGTGCATTACTTCGTTGATTTTAGTGATATTCATTTTTATATTATATTTATTATTATTTGATTGGTTAAATTGAATGTAAACGGATTTATTTAAATTAATTCTTAAATGGTGAAAGTCAAGCCAATTCAATAATGTGTCTATTGTATTATTGATATCTAACTCATGATCTGTAATGGTACTTTTCTTTCTATCGGATGTCACTATAATTGTTATGTCATCAGCAAATAATACGCATTTATGTTTAGTTATTCTTATTATGTCATTTATGTATAGAATAAATAATATTGGGCCTAATACGCTCCCTTGTGGAACACCATATTTATTTACTTTATATTGCGATGAGTAGGATGTCATATCTTTATTTTTAGTAATTTTATTGATTATGTATATATAACACGTTGTTGTCTGTTATTTAAGTATGACGATAACCACTGTAAAGCAGGTCCCCTAATCCCGATGTTCTCCAACTTAACCAGCAATATTTCGTGTGACACCAGATCAAACGCTTTCGACAAATCAAAGAAAAGACCAGGAGTCATATGGCTCTTGTTAATATTCGCTAATATATTTTTTATAAGAGAGAAAACGGCTAAAGACGTAGATTTATTTTTTTGAAACCCAAACTGTTCATCACTTATTAATTGGAATTTGTTACAAAAATTAAGTAGTCTTTTGTACATACATTTTTCAAGTATTTTGGAGAAGATAGGTATTAAGGTTATAGGACGATAATTATTGATATCCAATTTATCTCCTTTTTTGAATAACGGCTTTATAATATATCGATAATAATAATTGATAATTTTAATTTATCGGGAAAACTCCCAGCTATAAATGAAGTATTGATTAGGTAAGTTAAGATACCAGTCAGTTCATTACAGCAGGCTTTAACGATTTTAGTGCTAATTTCATCATAGCCTTCTGCTCTGGTGTTGTTTAAAGACATTATTTCCAGTTGAACCTCACTTTCCAGCATAGGTTTCAGAAACATAGTGTTGACACTTATATTTTTCCCAAAGCTTTGACCAGCACTTTGTTGTATTTGTGTGGTATGCGTCGAATTCACATAGTGTTCGTTAAACTGAGAAGCTATTTCTACAGGGTCAGTAATTGCAACATTGTTTAAATTTATGATTTCTATGTTGTCTTTGAGGGTAGTATTATTTATTTCATTTTTAATGACAGTCCAAGTGGCTTTACATTTGTTATCCTGCGTATTAATATATTTTATGTTTGAGTTCTTTTTTTGATCCGTAAATACATTTCTTGAGCAAATTGGAGTAATGTTTATATTTAGTTTTATTTATAGAATTTTTCGTTTTATAATACTGGTGGCGTAGTCTCCGTTTAGTTTTGCAACTTAACCGTATTCCTCTGCTTATCCACTTTTGATTATTTTTATTATTACTGTTCACTCGAACTCTTACCTTGGGGAAGCAGAGGTTGTAGAATAAGCATACCAGTTCATGGAAATCACTGAATGCGGAATTTGCGTCAGGATTTTGATAAATATCAGACCAAGAAAGGTTTTCCAAGCATTCTTTGAATTTCCGGATATTACCTAAATTGTAATCTCTTTTATAAATGTAATATATTGGTGCTTTTTGTTGTTTATATTTAGTAGGAAAACTTAACATTTGTGCCGTGTCATGATCTGAAAGGTACAGAGGTAGTACAGTTGAAGTAGCGTTGGTAATGTTGCTCAAGATATGGTCGATACAAGATAGTTTACGTGTAGGAACATTTATGTGGATTTTCAGATAATAATTATTGCACAAATCTTCTAACTCTTTTGTAATGGAACCTTTTTTCAAAGTATTTATATTTAATTCACCGGCTATAACTACGTTTACTTTAGATTTGTATTTTTGAAACAAATCGTGTAGAAGTTTATTTAATTTCATTAAAAACTGATTTGGATCTGATTGAGGCGTTCTATAAACACATATAACTACTATTTTATTACTTATTACCTCTAAGCCACAAGCTTCAAACGTATTCTGAGTTGCATAGTTTTTCACAAATAGTAACTCTTTATAATTTAAAGCTTTTTTTATTAATTGCAGCCATTTCATAATTGTATTTTTTTACGAAATTTACACAGCCTTTCTTTAAAAAAGTTTCAGATAGACATATTACGTCTGGATCAACCTTTGCTTCTTTTAATTCCTGAATTGTTACGTCCAATAGTTCTTGTTTGGATAGTAAACTAGCGATATTTTGGTGAAGTATCATAAAATTGTGTGTTTCATTGTTTTGAGATACGAAAACATGAGTTACACTTGTTTAATACAGGAAAGTAATAAGGTATAGTCCCTATTTTACCCTTTGCGTTACGTTGTAAAGAGAAGCTAACTGTGTTGGAAGTACTCTTAATACGACTAAAGTAATAGGGAATTGTGCCTTTTTTGGGTTCACTTGTGGATCCGCTTAATTTAGAACTTGGTTTGTTACTCGCTATTCTTTTCCAAATTTCGCTAGGATTTAAATACTTATCATTATAATCACAGCAATCTATGATGTAATTTATTGACTTACAAACATCGGAGAGTTTCGTGGATAATTGATCTATAAAGTGACATTTTTTATACTTATTACAAATATTTTTTGTTGTATCATACATCACTACTCTGTAGTCGAGTAACTAATACCATCTCTATGTATTAGTGTCTATGAATATTGTCTATAGTCTTGTGATTGTAACTTAGGATCTGACCTGAAGATGTCGAATATTATGTAATAATTATACAAGTGTAATAAACCAGTCTAATTATCTAAAGTCTTTAATATTGACCAACACAAGAATAATACATGGTGTCAGAAGTGGAAAAACACATACATGGTGTCAGAAGAGTGAAAAAACCCAACACGAAGAAAGAAAATTCATAAAATGCAAAAGTCGGATGGCGTCGGTGGCAGCCATGACACCGAAGCTACAATGAACAGTGGCTTGAAGGCGCTTAGAATATCGTCAGATGCGACAAACAACAACTACGAAACCTGGAAGCGCTGGTGGCAACAGTTCGAATTATACTTGTTGGCAACGGGTTTAGACAAGTCCGGTGAGAAACGCAAGATCGCCATTTTATTACATCACATTGGTGAAAAATGCTTAAATATTTTCAACACATTCAACATAAATATTGGAGAAAGCACATTACATGACGTCAAAGCCAAATTCGACGAATTTTTTCAACCCAGAAAAAACATTACCATGTATCGTCACATGTTTTTTACCACACGTCAACAGAAATCGGAAAGCATCGAGGATTTCTTAACCGATCTCGAAAATAAAAGCCAAGATTGCGAATTTGGAACGCTCAGAGAATCTCTTATCAGAGATATTTTTATCGCCAACTTGAGTTTGGACTTAGCACATGTACGTCAGAGACTGCTGCAGGAACCTGATCTGACATATCAGAGGATGCGAGAGCTAGCTAGGACACTCATCGTCGCACAGCAGGATGCAGACCAAATTGTCAAGAGGTCCACTAGTCAAGAGTCTGAAAAAGTCATGCATCTGCGTCGGAGGAGCCGTGGTCGAGCGGAGCGTCAGCGACGGCGAGCTTCACCAGTCAGTCAGCAGGGATCCAGCGCAGGGAGGTCAAAGTCAAGTCCCAGTCCTGAGAAGCGCTCGAAGACGTGTAGCCGCTGTGGACAACACCACCGCTACAAATGTCCAGCGCAGGGAGCTAAGTGCAGGTCATGTAACTCTTATGGTCATTTTGCAAAATTTTGTTACTCAAATAATAAAAAAGTCAGTCATTTAGAGTCTTTTAGTTCAACTGGTAGTCAAGATAATTTTGTTGGAATTTTAAATTGTCATAATTTCAAAGTCAGCACATAGTAAACAGGTCAATACAGTCGAGTCAAAACAAAACAAATACTATTCTAAACAGTCATGGAACATAAACATTTTAGTTGGTCATACACAAATTAATTGCATTGTTGATTCTGGAGCTGATATCAATATTATGTCAAAGAGAACTTTTCAATTTTTGAAATGTCAAAGTCAAATGTCACTTGAGAAATGTCAAATAAACGTTAGTGGGTTTGGTGGTATATCAATACCCATCATGGGCAAAGTCAATGTAAAATGTAGTTTATCTTTAAATAATAGCACTATTAGTGTAAATATAGTGTTTATAGTCGCAGATTTAGTTTGTCCGAATGTTTTAGGTCTACCAACTTGTGAAAAATTAGGTATAATTCAAAGAGTTTTCTCTGTGTCTCAACAAAATTTTAGTGAACAAATTCTTACACAATATAATGATGTATTTCAGGGTCTTGGATGTCTACCTCAAGTCTGTCGCCTGAAACTCAAACCTGAAGCAGTGCCATGCGTGGATGCTCCGAGAAGGGTACCCTTCGCTTTACTGAACAAACTGCGTGATGAATTGGATCGCATGGAGAAAATGCAGGTCATTGAAAAGGTTTTTAAACCTACAGAATGGGTGAACAGTATAGTGATAACAGTCAAAAGCACGGGTCAGTTACGAATTTGTTTAGATCCTAGAAATTTGAATAAGAATATTATAAGGGAAATTTATCCACTTAAGTCAATGGATGAGATCAGATCTCAGCTGGCAGGAGCTGTTTGTTTTTCTCATTTAGATGCATTTTCAGGATTTTGGATGATGAAACTAGATGAATATAGTTCTGATTTATGTACATTTCAAACACCTTTCGGTAGATATAAATATTTAAGGTTACCTTTTGGTATTAATGCATCGTCTGAAATTTTTCAAAGAGTCATGATGAATTTGTTCGGTGATTTAGAAGGAGTTCTAATATTCATCGATGATATTTTGGTATATGGACCAAACGAGTCAGTACATAATGAGAGAGTACATAAAGTCATGCAACGAGCACGTGAAGTCAATTTAAAGTTCAATAAGTCTAAATGTAAATTTTTAGTTTCAGAAGTCTGTTTTTTAGGGTATGTTTTTAGTAAAGATGGTGCTAGGGTTGATGAAGAGAAAGTAAAAGCAATTGTCAATATGCCCACACCAAAAAATGTCAAAGAATTGCAAAGAATATTAGGTATGATCAATTATTTAGGTCCCTTTATTAGCAATTTGTCTCAAAAAACTCAAATTTTAAGAAATCTTTTGAAGAAAGATTCAGTCTGGACTTGGGATGAAAATCATAGTCAATGTCTTAAGAGTTTAATCGATGAAATTACAAATTCACCAGTTTTAGCTCATTATAATCCCAATGTACCATTAGTCTTGTCAGTCGATTCGTCAAAGTCAGCATTAGGAGCAGTCATTATGCAGAATAATAAACCTATTGCTTATAGTTCAAAAACATTAACTCAAACTCAGTCAAGGTATGCTCAAATTGAGAAAGAATTGTTAGCCATTCAGTTTGGTTGTGAAAAATTTCACCAGTATGTGTACGGTCATAAAGTAACTGTTCATACTGATCATAAACCTTTAGTCTATCTTTTTAAAAAGCCATTACATGATGTACCAGCAAGATTGCAACGTATGATGTTAACTTTACAAAAATATGATTTGGAAGTTATACATGTTCCAGGTAAAGAAATGTTTATATCTGACACTCTGTCTAGAGCAGCATTGAAAGAACATTATATACCTGAGAATGAGTCAGAAATATCTTGTCATGTCAATTTAATGCATTCAAGTCTAGCAGTCACAAAGGAGTACTGTACAAAATTGTTACAGAACACTAAGAAAGATGATACTTTGCAATTGTTAAAAAAGTATTATTATGAAGGTTGGCCAAAAAATAAAAATAATGTCAGTCTGTCAATAAAACCATTTTGGAACATACAAGCTGAAATTCATGTAGTCAAAGATTTGTTGTTCAAAGGGTCAAAATTAATAGTACCACAGTCAATGTATAAGGAGATGTTAGGTAAAATTCATGAAGGTCACCAAGGTATAAATAAATGCTTAAAACTGGCTAGAGAGTCTTTGTACTGGCCAAGCATGTCAGCTGATATTAAAAACTTGGTAGAACAATGTTATGTATGTGCACAATTTAAACCTAATAATCCAAAGGAACCACTAAAAAATTTTGAAATAAATAAATATCCATGGCAACAAGTAGGTGTTGATTTAATGTATTTTGATAACCTTACTTATTTAATTGTCACAGATTATTATTCTAAATTTATAGAAATAGCTTTGTTAAATAAAAACAGTACAGCAAAGAATGTAATAACACATTTAAAGTCCATTTTTGCTCGTCATGGAATACCTTTATCTTTAGTGTCTGATGGTGGTCCTCCTTTTCAGTCATTAGAATTTAAGAATTTTATGCATGAATGGGACATAGAACACATTGTAACTAGCCCATATCATCCACAGTCAAATGGTCAAGCAGAGAGTTCAGTCAAAATTATCAAAAATATGTTAAAAAAATGTAAAAGAAACTCATCTGATCCTTACATAGCTTTATTACAGTATAGAAACACACCTAAGAATAATTTACCATCTCCAGCTCAATTGTTAATGTCCAGGAATTTAAGAAATAACATTCCTATGTCTTATAAGAAATTAAAACCTAAAGTGGTTACATTCAAAAATTATGAAGAATGTGTCAAGCAAAATAATAAAAATAAGTCTAAATATTATAATAGAAATACAAAGTCATTGTCATTACTGTATCCCAATGATCATGTATACTTTAAAAGAAAGCCTGATAGCAATTGGGAACAAGCCTTTGTCAAGCTAAGGTTGGCTAATAATAGGTCATATGTCGTTGAGGATGTCAATGGAGTTAGGTATAGGAGGAATAGGGTTCATTTAAGACACAAATATTCTCCTATGCTATCCAATTCGTCGCAGGGGAGAGAGGAAGGTAACAGGCAGGAGTCTAGACCTCAAGAGCTCTCATCTCAATCCTTAGTCAGTCAGCATGTAACTCGTTCTGGAAGAGTTGTAAAGCCAACCAGAAGGCTAATTGATGAAATAGATTAAGTAGAACATTGTATCCTAGATTAAGACCTAACCATAGGCTTAAGTCATTGTCTAAATTGTAACTGGGTCAGGTCTCTATAATATTGTTTGTCAAGGGTTAATTTAAACTTAAACAGGGGGGATGTTGTATCATACATCACTACTCTGTAGTCGAGTAACTAATACCATCTCTATGTATTAGTGTCTATGAATATTGTCTATAGTCTTGTGATTGTAACTTAGGATCTGACCTGAAGATGTCGAATATTATGTAATAATTATACAAGTGTAATAAACCAGTCTAATTATCTAAAGTCTTTAATATTGACCAACACAAGAATAATACATTTTTTATGGAATAGTTTAATTTACCGACATTGAGGTGCCTGTTATTGACCACATTTAACACAATAACAGTATTATTTAAGAACTTATTCAATATAATTTTCAATTGGGACAACAGTAGGTTTGGATTTCTATCATTTTCGCCTATGCATATTATAAGTTTGTCTTCACTTGTCAATTTGGTATTTCTGCAGTTTGCTATGATTTCACTGCAAGGCGCATATGGCTTTGTTATAGAGACGAGTCTGTATTTTTCATATTGTGTGTTTGTCCTTGAGTGTGAAATGGCTGCTGCAAGACCGACGCAGCGTTGAGTACCGAATATATACATCTTCCTTTCAGTCTGTTGATCTGTGGTAGCACATATCTGAGGACTGGCGGTGTTTACTGCATTCTGCTTTAGTTCAAGACGAGCGACAGGTTTACAGATATTGCAACTATTCCGCATTAGGGTCGCAATACGGTCCGTGAGGGCTGCTATTTCTAGTTGTGCAACCTTTAGTTGTTGGTGTAGGGTAACAATTTGTTGTTCAAAGGAGGACACATTTTCATAGCTGTCACTATCGGCGTTCGATTTGGATCTAAGTCTGGATGGTAAGGATGGCGTAGAAAGGATGTTGTCTTGACTTGACAGAGATTGCCTCTTTTTCTTATTAGTGCTTCTAGCCGGAGTTGCAAACATGGAAGGTGACTGGCATAAAGATTTTAGTGTCTTATTTTCAGAAACTAATTTATTTATTTGTTTATGTAGATCGGTGTTTTCTAATAATATATTTCCTAGTTCATTCTCAGCGATTTCAAGTTTTAATGTAAGCTGAGTGATTGTTTCCTTCATTTCTGACACTAATACCAAGTCAGACACAGTACCGTCAACACTCATTGATAGTTTATTGGGGATATACGATTCAGTAGAAATTTCGCACTCCGTCAGTATATGGGAATCAAGTAAATCTGTAATGTTTTGAATCGAAGATCGATGTTTTAACGCTTGATGATCATCCTGTACTACATTCACAATACACGGAGATTGTTCTGTGGATGAGGGTGTTATTAGAGAAGTTTGTTTTTGAAGTGAAACTTCTTTACGCACGCTTGACTTGGGGAGTAAGCTGGCGAACGCGTGACGTAAGCGTTACGAAAAGAGATCGGGCAAGGCGAACGGAAGTTAAGTGGGGGATATAAGCACAGAGGCGCCCGTGGCACGAGCTTGGTACTACAAGGTCTACAACGAGATTTTTTTTTTTTTTCAATAAAAATAGATCTATGCAAAAATATTAATTCACCAATGAAACCATGAAATAAATTTAAATATTTATAGAAAAATAATATATGTATATGTGTATACATGTATACATGTATATATTGTACACACATATAATATATACATACAGATGGAGCGAAAGAAGTTTCACTTCAGTCGTGTGGTCATAAGCACACTCGTATTTTTTTTCTCACGGTGACGTTGGTTGTACTGTCGGTATTAGAGTATTTTTTATTTCGGATACACACCTTACATCTCCACTTTTTTTTAGCTTCTGCGTCTTTAAGGCGATACGTTTGTTCTGGATACCCGTCGCATTCCAATTCATATCTGTTGTCACACGCGGAACACAAAGCAGTAGTTTTTATGTTTACATTTTTTTTGCACTTAAAGCATGTATCTAGTGCTGCCACCTTGCTATTATTTTTGGCATTTGTGTTTGATGACATTGTGTAAGCGTATTTCTTGAGCAATAGTAATACGAATTGGTAAATAAATCCTTTTATATTCCAAAAAATGAAATTTAGACTTAACGAAAAGTGATGTTGTCACTGGGGTTTGAACTCGCGACACTCGTGTGAGGTTAAATTGCAAAAGTTGTCACACGTTAGCAATTACGCCAACCAAACATTACTGACGCATGCCAATTTATTGACCTGTTGCCGCAAATCTTTGCTCTTTTATTATTTGATGATATAAATATCGATTGTTAGCAAGCGTCGGTTGATAAAATTGATAAACTATAAGTGAGCTTTACCATCTAGGCTTCCATAACTACTAACATTAGGCGGGATAGCGGTCTTGCACTAGTCTATAACAGTAAAAAACGATAATTAAAAAACACAAAATACACAAAAAGTTTTAAAAAAAGATCACGGTGTCTGGTCGGTCACGCTCACATGAATACAATGCTTTTTTTGCGTGCTCAAAGTCAACACAAATACTAATAAAGATCTTCAACCATCGGAAGCATCTGTAGACACCTTTATACGCCATTTCGCTTTACTTTGTCCGTGTCTGCTTCATTGAGCCTATAGATGGAGACGGATACGTTTGAATATCGCATATCAAACGCCGATGTCCAAAGTTTGACAGATTGTGAAACTTTCCGGTTTTCGACGACCCATCGTGACTATTATAGATAATACAACGAGGGTGCCTTGTTTCCGATGAAATATGGAGGGTTTTTGTTAAGACTGATTTTTCATTGTATTGTTATATCCATTCAACATTATTATTCTGTGACTATTTTCTATAGAAAAATGGCATAAATTCAAAATAATTTCTCGACAAAAGCTCGATTCTTTTTCAAAAAATTTACCTTCAATAGCAGTAAACTGGGGCAAGTGGGAGGAAGGAAGGTATGTCTTTGCTCTGCAGTGGACAACACAGGCTTTCTTTTAATAAATAAATATATACGGACAAAACACACAGATTGAGCTAGCCCCAAAGTAAGTTCGAGACTTGTGTTATGGGATACTAACTCAACGATACTATATTTTATAATAGATACATATATAGATAAACACCCAAGACCCAGGCCAATCAGGAAAAGACTGTTTTCCATCATGACCTGGCCGGGGATCGAACCCGGGGCCTCCACGTCGCAGGTAGGCGTGTTGACCGCTGCGCCACAGAGACCGACAAAAGACTGTCCTTTAATAAATTGAGTTTATTAAAGGACAGTCTGGAGGTTAAGTTTATATCATTTTGGCTTACACTGCATATTATGGAGAGTCTCTATTTAGGCACCCGCCTGTAGTTTAAGGCTGATTGTGGTAAATGGGCAGCCATTCCGCATAAAAACTGGTATTCATCTGCCTCAGGTTAGCCTGAAAGCCAACCCTAACATATTTGAGAAGGGATTACATCAATGATGATGTCGTCAATCTCCAAATACACCATTTCCCAAAATACAACCATCTATACTAATATATAAATCTAAAGAGTTTGTTTGTTTGTTTGAACACGCTAATCTCAGGAACTCGTTGGATAGCCCATTAATTCACGGAGGCTTCAGATTATAAAACATTACGGTGTGACCAATATAGCCGGAGCATGACAAAAATGAAAAATGTATGCTATATATTTTGAGGTTAAAAAATGTTCATGTTCCTTCACGCGAACAAAGTCGCGGGCGGCGGCTGGTTTTTAATAATTCCGAAAAGAAATATATAACATCGAATTTAATAATAAAACGTTGGTTGACTTCCCTTATATTGTGGTTATTGACCCGTGTAAGGCTCGAATGCAAAATTCAATCAAAACTGAATTATTCCGCCATATTTTTGCTTAAAATTTATAGGAAAACAACAAATGGATTTTAAAAATCATAAAATTTCGGAAATAATCTTTCTAGAGTTAGTTATCATTACAAGCTGTATCTCATGATCCGTGATAGATAGATATATGAAAATTGTACAAATATTATATTTCTTTTATCTATAACAAGTTATAATATGCAAAGCTATATAGCTAAAAATTTAATAAAATAAATATTTCAGCGGGGATATTTTTACAAAAATTTTAACGTACCTACTGCTTGACCGCAATCTCGCCTGATGGTAAGGAGTGATACAGTAGTTGACGGTAAATCGCGCTAGTTTATAAAGAGCCTATTCACTCTAGCCTTGAAGACACTTAAATTGTAGTCCGACGGAACACCGCCGCTGGCAAATTGTTCCAGTCCCTCAATGTACTTTATACCACGATGTACGTCGAACTAAATCTGTGTCGTCACTTAGTCTTTTCGCACACCTCTCTAATAAATCCAAAGTAGCCAGGTGACATAAAACAGATATGATTTTTATAGATTACTAGTGAATCCTTTCCGATTTCTCATCATCAGCTTGTAGTACTCCACTGCTGTAAATAGGCCTTTCCAATTTCACGCCATTCAACTCTATTCTTGGCAACTCTCGTCCAGATTCGAATCGCCGATTGCTTACTGCCCTTTATTAACCTAATCAAGTCCTAAAGGAGCTCATGCCTATATATTAACATCCGATACATATTAGGGTCGATCGAAATCATCGGTCCATGGATTGGAGACCATCTATTACATATCCGAGATCCCTCTGTATCCAGGAAAGCACGTTAAGCTGTTGGTCCCAGCTGTCATTGGTAGATAATAGTTACGGGTAGTCAGGACCCCGAAATTCTGAATATAAATCTTCCCAAATCGTGTTACCCAGTAAGAGTTATGAAGGTCAGATAGGCCGTCGCTGCGCGTAAAATACTGGTTAGTATTTAGCCGACCCCAACATAGTTGGGAAAAGCTAGCCTTTTCCCAAACAAATGTTGATGATCTGGCATTAATTGCTCGAATTCTCTTACGTCATACTGCGAAGCTTTAGCGCAAAAAAAAACATCCATTGCTCATTAATAGGTATTATCCCTTTTAAACAAGTTGGGATGAGTTTATTCGTCAATGACTACACAGCCAAAGAGTTGTTTAATTATATACCTTGTAACATTTATTTGGCCTGGGGCTTTATTGTACACAATGAAGGAAACCGCGGAAATTGAGCGCGTGATTGGAGTGTTCCGCTGAGGAATTGACGAGGTTTCGAGTAAATCGTAAAGTGGTTATAGTGAATGATAGGCCAGAAGTAACAACCTTGTTGGTAGATATTTGTTTGAGCCACCAAGCGGTTAGTTGACTCTTCACGAGGCCAGAGGCACTGGCCAATTTAAGCCCAAAGAATCAGCATTGCCATCCAACGTCGTAATGCTGCCAGCCTGTTGGTCACTTATCCCATTGACACATATGCAGACGGTTTTTTTAATATCCAATCGTCTTGCCTTTTCCTTTAATAAATTATTTTATACTTGTGTAAAATGTATTTTAGTGATAGCTTGTTTATTTGAAATTCAATATATCGACTTAATATGAAATCGTTGTATAGTGTGTACAATAAAAACAATCCAATTTTTCATCATTTTTTTTCAATATAGGAACATCGTTCGGTATGTATATATTGTTTTTAGAAGCGAAGACAGGGAAGAAGGTTTGGCTTTTAAACATATATTTTTTTATAGTTTAAGTTATTGTTGTGATAGTTTTAACACCCCACACTAGTGATTTCTCCTATAGGCATAGTATATGTTTATAGACTTGCTCGCTAGGTGCTTAAGCGATATTAATTTAATTGATTTTGAACATAATGATTATTAGCTGTCGTCCGAGACTTATATGGATGAAAAATATATTATGTCTTAATTTAAATCGAGGTGACAAAATTTTATTCAAATCTGTTCATCCGTTTTTGCATGAAATCGTAACGAACTTACTTTCGCATTTATAATATTTTGTTAGGATGTTACAGTTACCTTCTGTTTCGAGTTGGCACAAGTTTTTAATTTCATTCTGTATATTTAACTGCAATGTAATTAATTAATTTCCTAGCATAAATCAGGGATAGACGGTTATGTTTACGTGGTTTAACGCCATCATCATTATCAACCTTTTTATCGTCCCACTGCTGGGCACAAGTCTCCTCTCATTCGGAGAAGGACTGAGCGTAATCATCACGCTTGCTCAATGCAGGTTGGCGATTTCAGACTTCAAGTCCAGGTTTCCTCAAGATGTTTTCCTTCACCTTCAGTCATTGGTATCCAAGATATACTTAGAAAGTACATATAACTTTAGAAAAGTTACATTGGTACTTGCCTGACCTAGAATCGAACCCTCGCACTCATACTTGAGAGGCTGGTGTTTTACCCACTAGGCCACCACGACTTAACGCCATAGTTACCTTAAATTAAGAGCAATTGTGACCAGCAAGGTGATTGCGTTACACACTCTCGGTAGCCAAAATATAAAATGAAACCCATTTCATTTTGACAGTTTAATAACATTCATTGGGTGATATACATTGTAGAGCCAACACATTTTTCGAACATATGAAGCAATGGGTTAGCAATATGCTTCAAAATGATTCAAATCAATAGTAGTAATAGTATGTTACGCAATTAGGGTGCCGACCTATATCAACAGTTGATACATTCCGCATATTTATTGATAAATTAGTAACGGAAACTCGGTTTTTCTATGCGAATTTTGACGTGAATTCTGCACACTCCAGATGTATCCCAGCCAAAAATCGTGCCCTTTAAGCTATTCCTCTCAGTATAATAACAGCGTCATTTCTACTTTCTGCCAAGAAACCGACTCACTTGATTAAAAATCGCGCAGTATCACGTTGTGGGAGATAGAAATATTTCCAGTGAAATCAAAATGTTAATACAGGTAAATCCACAGGTTTTACCGGCGAACGGGTACGGATTACTCTTGCTACTGACACAATTGATAGAACAAACAGAAGGTTGATTTTATATGTCGAACGAAAGTGTACGTACTTATTGTAGGTGTAAGGTTGATTTTCAAGACAGGAGGGTCTGTCTGAAAATTTTAGAAAATGTTAGAGATTACCATAGTCAACATTTTGCTCGCTATTCGCTCACAATGGGGCACCATTGCAAAAAAGAGAAATCAGAAATATATTATTTGTGATACATAGGTACAGTGGTATTCAGATTTGAGGATAAAGTGCGCTGTGATCAGCCAAAGGCATACAAATACAAAAAAATAAAATAATAAAAAATAACTAAATAAATTATTACATAATAATAGGGATAATTAAGTCAAAAATTCATAATAATTTCTTAGGTTAACATCTAAATCATTCTGATTTAAATAAAATATTGTCAAATAAGCAAGTCACATATCATTATCAAAAATGAAGTCAAAATAATTAGTTAAATAAATGTCAAAATAATTTTAAATAATACAAAGTCAAAGACAAAATAGTTACACAATGATACCAAAAATTACAATTATTATTAAAAAGTCCGATACACTATAATAACATTTTTGAGACATCATACTTCTTAGTTTTAGTTTAAACGAATTAACAGGCATTTTTTTTTAGCTATTTTGGTAATTTATTATAAATAACCTGTGCCATGTGAAATGTACTTTTATACATTAAGGCATTCGTTTTTGGAATACACAGACGACTTTTATCAATGTGGGTCCGATTAAAAGCTACAGATGCTAAAGTAAATAAATGAAGATTTTGTTTAACGAAAACCGCTACTTCAAATACCTACATATAGTGACGGTAGTGGTAGAATGTTGTGCTTTTTAAAGAAAGGCACATAGCTCTCTGTTGACTTTAAACCAAACATAGCTCGAATGCAACGTTTCTGTGCTTTAAATGTAATATCTTTGTCGGTGGAATTCTCCCAAAAAATTATGCCATATCTGAGAACAGATGCCACCAGCCCATGATACGCAATTATAAGGGCACTGAAGTTTATTTTATATGCAAGTGTATGTAGAACATGAGCAGATTTACTAACTCGTTTGCATGTGGCTTCCAGGTAATTTTGTCATCAATATATAGGCCTAAAAAATTACAATTGTCTACTTCCTCTATTTTTTGCATGTCATAATTTATATTTAGGTTATTTGGTGCAGGTAAACGTTGTCTAAAGTACATTAATTTAGTTTTGCGTAAGTTGGCTTTAAGGTTATTGATGTTAAGTCAATACATGACTCAGCTCAGCGTGTTGTTTATATCATCTTCAAAGTATTTATGTCTTTACACTTAACGGTTACTGTACTGTCATCCGCAAAAAAAGTTACAGGATTATCAGTGGCATTGGTTAAGTCATTGACGTACAATATAAAAAATAGTGGCCCCAAAACGGTTCCTTGAGGAACATCGTGATTTGGTCGACGTTCACATGATCTGAAACTTTCTTCTTTTCTTGTTATAATATTCACTCATAGTCAATTCAGTGTATTGGCGACGGCCTTTGAGGTAAGATTCAAATAATTTTAAAACATTGCCTCTTATTCCATACACATAAAGTTTATGTAACAATAAATTATGTTTAACATAATCGAAAGCTTGTGTCATATCCATACAGCTAGAGCAGATAGGTATTCTTTTATCAACATTAACCATAACAAAATTTAGAAAGTCATATATAGCCATATTTATTGATTTATTTTGTCTGAAACCTTTTTATTCTTTTGCCAGAATATTGTTACTTTCTAAATAGTTATTCAGTTCTTTGTAAATGTGCTTCTCGAAAATTTTTAATATAACTGGAACCAAGGCAATAGGTCTGTAGTTTTCTAGACATTCACTATTATCTTTTTTAAAGATTGGTTATATGATAGAAGTTTTTAATTTGTCGGGGTAAATTCCAGTTTCAATAGATATATTTATCAGATAGGAAAGATGAGCAGAAATATTCGTAGCAATATAATTCAAGACTTTAGTTGATATCCCATCATAACCTACACTGTTCGTACTTTTTAAACTTCTAATAATCTAAAATACACCATGTAGTAAGCATGACTTCAAAAACATAGACTTTTACTTAGTAGACTTTATAAAATGAGTGAAGCTGTGAGAGCGATTAATGGTTACACGATAGTAGATTTGCTGAATCTATATAGTCGTGCGTTTGTATCCATGCATAAATGACACTACTGCATCCATTTAAACGCGCAAATCAATTCGAGAAACAGTCAAAAGCTGCGATACAGATATACTGTATTGACAAAACATGGAACTGAATGGCTACAAAAATTCGCCGTCAGCGATCTCTGGTGGTAATATTTCCAAAATTTGTAAGCTATGTATAACTCCTCTATGAGTTAGACTATTAAGAACATCCTTTTAAGAATATTTTCCTGTAGCTATAACAGTTAGGTACATACGTGGTTTATGTACAGGGAGCGCAAGCGCTCCTTGCTGGGAGATACCTGAACATACACTTCTGTGAGCGTGTAAATATTTCAGATTTCGAACGCTGCATGAAACCAACCTTCTGTATCTTTCTGTCTATCAAGTCTTACTGAGCTCTCATTTCTTAAAATTATACGTAAATATATAGTATAGATACTGTTCTATTCGGATGGGATCTTTCTCTTCATTCAGGTGTGATCTTGGCTTATTGAAGAGATCTGCTTGCGAGAGGAGAGATTGCTTTAATGCAGACGCTATGAATGATTGGATACGATATCATTATATTTTTTCGAATAATAAAAAGGAAGGAAACTTTTTTTTTATTCGAAGCAAATCTACTCATTTATTGTATTTTTGTTTTTCTTTAAACTGAAATCCAGTAATTAATTAATTATATAAATTAATATGTCGGAGACAGCGACGGCAGAGCGGTAGGGTCGACAGCATCTTGGTATGGTGGAGCAGGTTCCATTTCGTAGGTGAGTTTTGAATTGAAGCACGACGTGTAGATATACCCTCCAATCTTCATAATAACAATTTGAATAGGCAAACCAACAGTTTCGGTTCGGAGATGTGCCTTGGTCCGCGTCTCGATGCAAAGTCACCGTTCGACGAACCCCACTTTCCAAAGCGACTCTATCCATGTGCCGCCATCACAAAATAACGTCACAAGCGTTTGCCCCTCTACTACGTAAATCAAATCAGCAACTTCTATTAAAATTATATCGACGATCTCCGACACGGCCAGCCTGACGAGTTGCACGTCCTCATGCATCTTCATCATCATCATCCCAGCGCCAATCCCAGTCGTATCCGAAGCTCGCTCAGCCCCGGAGTCCGGGGTCCGGTTCACCAGGCCAACCGCCGGTTCCGGCCAAACTTCGATATTTCCCGTTGCACGTCCTCGTGCATGTCTGTAACAAATTAAAAAAAAAAGCACAGAAAACCGACTTTGAAGCAATTTTGAGAACTCGGCCAACCTGACCGTCACACGTCACGTTTAATTACAATGACTATTAGAAAACCAACTTAATTATTTTAACAACTTGAACACAAAAGCTTCCTTCAAGCCTCATAATTATCAAAATTCAAAAAGAAAACAAAAGGTTCCTCCAAGTCTCATAATTATCAAATCAAAATCATAATCATAATTGTCAAAAAGAAAACACATCATCGCCCAGCTACCACAGTAGCTAGTGACAACTCATTATTGACCTGACCATATCGTCATCACCTCATGTGATACGACCAACTCAAGAGTCCGCAACTCCCAGGTCAATACATGACTGTACAACTAATAGTCTCCTTTGAGATCCTGATCCCCACCACACCACCATCTGCCCATCGTACCCTGAACAACTCCTCACTGAGTTGCAGTCACGACAACAGACTAGTGCATGCAGTGCGACCATATCTACCTAGGTCCCCACCACACCACTAGCTGCCCATCGCCCCCTGAACAACCCCTTACTGGGTTGCAGTTACGACTACAGACTAGTGCGTGCAGTGCAACCACATAGCCATGATACGTGTTCCATTTGCTGGCGGAGGCACCCTCCTCACCATCTTCTACTTTATGAAATCTAACTCAGCAGACTCATTACTTGGAGAAGTCTTTCGTATACGATCGTGGGGTATTTATAAGTTCCGTTTCAATAGGTAACGATCGCCATCAAATAAATCACCAACTTTAAATCAACCAACATTACAATTACCAACACTACTTTAGCTTTATTTCTATCAAATGTAGATTTTTTGTAAATAGCACTCATTTCTATGTTCGTAGCCGCATGCTCTCTTGTCTTGTTGTTGTAGTATTTCTGGTTCAGTATCATCCAATGTTAGGAGATTTTATGATCTAACCACACGTCCTATCAGAAGCTCAAGTGAGCTTGTAACTACAGGCCACAGTTAACTTTAGTTTTGAAATAATCAAAGACAAACCAGACTTGACCATGGAGTTTCTTGCAAGTTCTTCTCCATAGAGATCTACGCTTTGGAACATGCAATTTAGCTTCACTTTTCTTGGACTGACCGACATTGACTATTCAAAAGCACCACCGGATGGTTAATTTGAATTAAACAATTTTGTTTTTGATTTTAGACATCATATTTTTAAAACCCTAATTTAAACTTTCTCAGCCCATTATTACAAACAATAATCGGGTAGTACAAGAAATAAAATTTGCAATAATAACTCTTATTATCATGTCTCAAAGAAATTGTTCAGCACACTACGCTGGTACTACCCATACCCTGTATACGTACTATCGCGTGTGTACATACACCAATGAAATTACAGATTGCTTGACAAGAGAACATTCGGCCACGGAATCAAAATAAAAATAGTACGACTCACCGGATTGTGGCAATTTCCCGCAAACACCTGCCACTTGGCAGTTGTCAACCGTTGCACACCAGACATCTCGGAGCTCTCATAAAACCCCATTACGTTACCACAACCGTTTTGGGTATTTTGAAACCTTCTCATCGCCTGCAGAGTAGAGGCTCAAGTCTTGAAACCTTGGGCGTTCCGCAAAGTGCACGCAACTCCGGCTGCGCACACGCCATTGATGCGATTCACCAAGCAGCTAGAAGCGCGTTCCGCAAGCGCACCTCGCACACTCCGTAAGCGCACCTTCCGCGCTCCGCAAGCACACCTTGCATGTTCCACAAGCGCACTTCGCTCGCCAAGCAACAGCCAGCACTGCCGCGCGCCAAGGATCAGCCAGCACTATCGCGCGCCAAGCATCAGCCAGCACTGGCACGCCTGCAGCGGACCATCACGCGGAGCGATCTCTGCGCCAGCAATTGAGCGCACCTCGTAACTTGACGTTCACTTCCAGCCTCACTGCCAGTACATCCAGCATTTACAGAAGCTCATTCAAAGGCAATGAACAACTACCACACAAGTAATCACACAATTACTATAAAAATATTGGCAGAAAGTGACTGTTATTCTGTTCCTTGATTTATAATGAGATTGTGAGCAGTGTAGTTCTTTATCCAACTTCTGATGTCGGGGACAGCGACGGCAGAGCGGTAGGGTCGACAGCATCTTGGTATGGTGGAGCAGGTTCCATTTCGTAGGTGAGTTTTGAATTGAAGCACGACGTGTAGATATACCCTCCAATCTTCATAATAACAATTTGAATAGGCAAACCAACAGTTTCGGTTCGGAGATGTGCCTTGGTCCGCGTCTCGATGCAAAGTCACCGTTCGACGAACCCCACTTTCCAAAGCGACTCTGTCCATGTGCCGCCATCACAAAATAACGTCACAAGCGTTTGCCCCTCTACTACGTAAATCAAATCAGCAACTTCTATTAAAATTATATCGACGATCTCCGACAAATATATCAAAGATTACATCACTCATCTATTACAAAACAATTTAAATTTTCATTGGTTCGTTTTTGACTACGGAAATTTAATTTGAACTTCACCATTTTCCAAAGTATAGGGTAGTTGAAAAGACTGCCCCTCTAGAGAGCAAATTATTAGCGACTTTAGGAAAGCATCAAGTGGCAGTAGGCGGGGCACATTGCTCGTAGAACCGATGGCCGATGGGGCAGTAAGGTTCTGGAGTGGCGGCTACGTACTGAAAGACGCAGCGTAGAGAGGCCCCCAACGAGGTGGGCCGATGACCTAGTGAAGGTCGCGGGAAGCCGATGGATGCGGGCAGCACAAGACCGGTCAGCGTGGAAAGCTTTGGGGGAGGCCTTTGCCTAGCAGTGGACATCCATAGGCTGAAGAAGAAGAAGAAACGAAGTCGCGGGCGGCCGCTAGTAATTCTAATAAGTACACAAACCCATCATACTTCTCTATGAAAATTAAATATTTTATAAATTTTCTTTACTCAGAAACATGTTTACAAGCGCCTTACAATAAACAATTGAAAGCTATAGTTATGAATTTCAAAGAAAAACTTACATTGCACGATCCCTCCAAACTGTTACAAGCTCATTTAAATGTACCTTGAATTCTGAAAAGTTTGACACGATTTTAAAAAACTTTGTTATTTCTATAACACGGCAAGGAGCTAAAACTTTCAGTGGGCTCTGGAACTGTAGACAATAAATATAAAGCTTCGTATATTCTTTTGAACTGTAACAGAATTTACATAAATAAGCTGCTTTGCTATTGCCGTAGCGATTCAATTGGGAGTTACTCTTTTTCCTCGACTGAGTCAGAGCCCAAGAAAAGTGTAAAGTTTAGCTTTTCCAACAATTGAATTTTGTTCTTATTAGTGTATTGCTGTAATTATATTATTGAATTTAAAGTAGCTATTTTTTTTTTCAGATTTCAATTTTTTAAAGTAGACATATATGTTATTATAGTACCCGTGCAAGTTGCAAGAGCTAGCGCATATTGCCACCATGGCATAGCATGGCATGGAAAAGGATTTAATTGCTAATCTAGTTATTTTGAATCTAATTTCAATGAGTTTAGAATTTATTTTACTTTATTTTTATACCATGATGCCACAATATCATGACGCATGACTCGACGTGTTGTGGGCTTCTGTGGCAGAAGTGTCATGCCGTTTCGTTCCAAAGTTTGCGCCGTCAGCCATTACATACCACGAGACGTATGAGTCACTTTATGTAGAGGAATTATGACTACTAAGTTAGTTGAAATAAGGTTGAAACTTGTGCAGAGGCCACTTCAGTTAGGTAATGGGAAACAAACCGGTCGTTGCGCGGCATGCCACGGGATACCGCAACACAATCTCCTATGCCACGCCATGCCTTGCCGGCAGTGGATGTTGATCCTAATAAATGTTAGTGCAGTGTTAACTACTCTTGATGGTAAAAACCGCATCTAGATTCATGCTCGTAGTTTGAGAGAAAAACACAATCATACTGTCTAACACGAAAGAGACTTTAATTTACACCTAATTTATATACTTAGTCTTAATAAATGGTGTATGCCCAGTAACTGGGCTGTGGAGATCAAATCACAACGGTCACACAACGAAAACATTAGTATTCGTCTGCATCCGGTTAAACTCAAAGCCAACCACATCACAGACTGCTCAGTCTTCATGCCGTATTCTTTACTAGCTGCACCTAGCTGTAGCTACCATGAGTTTACATTACGAGACTCGATCGTCGATATCGAGCGCGTTTGACTCGTCGGTTGGCTTGCTTCAAGATTGTAAGAACTCTCAACCAATGAGAGCGCCGAATGTGCTCGATAAAGACGATCGAGTCTCGTAATGAAAACTCATGGTAGCTACACTGGTGGTTTCACCCGCGTAAGTTTCTTTTTTTTTTTTAATAATTATAAACTAGCGCTTGACCGCAATCCCGCCAGATGGTAAGCAGTGATGCGATCGTTGATGGTAAAGCGCGCTAGTTTATTAAGAGCCCATTCACTCAGAAAAACTGAGCGAATAGGAAGGAAGACGGCAGTTGAGCGAGGTGATGCAATGTTAAACCCAAAAACACGACCAACGATGCTGCGCCAAAGGGAGATTGATCTGAAGACCCTCCACGAACAAACTCCCAGCACAATAACATTAGGCGCATCGTACCCGGCACACATTGCAACACAACTGCTCAGACCCGACTTCCGTACGGCTTCACCAGACATCGGAACACGTCAAATCGCTTGGCGGCTCCTATTGGTCGGAGCGTGATGTTATATAGCCTAAAGCCTTCCTGGATTAATGAGCCAATATCCAATGCGAAAAGAATTTTTCTAATCAGACCAGCCCCCTAATCGGCGAACACATTTTTGGCAAATGATTGCGACTAGTTGGGATCAGTTGGGATCATTTGACAAAAATGTGTTCGCCGATTAGGGGGCAGTACTTCCTGAGATTAGCGCGCAAACAAACAAACTCTTCAGTTTAGGATTACCGCTGAGATGATGGTAATGGGGTCTTTATAATTATGTTTACCTAGATTTTATTTTTTTTTAAATCCACATCCTTGAGACCAGGTCACTGAACAACTTCCCAAAAGACATCTAAATGCAAAATGTTTATAATTTTCTTTGTTAATTTAGATTGAAAAAGTTTGTTGACAACTTTTAGATTGAGAAAGGTAAACAGATATACAAAATATTTCAGGTCAGCTCCGATTATATAAAACAAGTTCAAAAGTTATTTGTCCCATAAATAATGCGTTTACTTTAAGAAATAAGGATTTTGGAATGGTTTGTGTCTTAGTTAATTTAAGGAATGTTTTTTCCAAAACGTTTACTTTTATTCTCGAGTCAGCCGCGCGAGTTGCCGCAATTTAAGCAATCAAATTATCATTTAACAGCTTAAAGTGCTGCAAATGAGACCCAATAGAAACTTAATTGTAATTACGGTTACCGTAAAGTGCATTTGAAAATGTTAAATAAGCTAAGTATAAAAATAACGTAAAATTAACTTGAATTTCCTCGAAACCCATTTAAGCCTTTTTTTTTCTTGACGCTGTGGAAATGCCTTTACGCACCGTACCCCGATGGGCGTGTGTGGGACTCGCCCAGCCGAAGCCGGGAATACCCAATAAAACCAAACAGCGGCACAACGACATCGTCTTAGTGGCGGGGTCATGGGAAATAGCATAGCCTGCACTACCAATCCCCCGCCGGCGATTCCCGCCTGAAAGGCGGGCCCACAATGGTCCCTCCATAGGGAGGAGCCGGGCTGGGTACGTCTTCTTGTGCGAGAAGACCCAGCAGCCAAAGGTTTTTTAGCGAGGTGTCCTTCCTCTTAGCCCCACTCGTTTGCCCGGAGGCAAACGGGGCCCGCAGCTCCTCTCAGTGAGGAGACCGGGTTGCCCGACGGTGACCCAGGGTTTGGGTCATGTCAGCCACCTGGAGTGGTGGCCGACCCGCCGCACGTGTGACCGTCGAAGCGGTCCCCACTTCTGGTTTTGGTCCGCGCCGGTAAACCGGTAACCCCCATATCTGGGGGCCGTTCCCCTATCCGCCACCTGAGGACGCGTCCGATGGCAGGCCAGAAACTGCACACGGAACCCCATTTAAGCCTAGGCGAACTTAGCATACATGATATGATGGTCCCACTCCTTTAATAAAAACTTCCTTTCTTTCTATAGGATGTATTTTGGAGAGTGCGCGCGAGAATTGCATGACTTAATTCCGCTATTACCGTTCCATCATCGGTCGACCCGTCGTACGACGAGTAACCACCCTTACATTGTTGATACCTCTGAGGTCTTTTCTACCGCGTTAATCGAACGACTGAAACAATTTGCCAGCGTCGGTATTTTCGTTTAACTACAATTAAAGTGTCTTCAAGGCTAGAATGAATAGGCTTTTAATAAACTAGTGAGCTTTAACTAACAATTGCATCGCTGCTGGTAAGCATTAACCAACAGGTGGCATCGCGGTCAAACACTAGTTTATAATGATAAAAAGTATTGTCTTAATCTGGCAATTTGTGTCGGTAGCTGTTGCGTGTCTTCGATTTTTTATTCCAATAAACTAGTGCGCTTTACCATCAACGATTGCATCACTGCTTACCATCAGGTGGGAATGCAGTCAAGCACTAGTTTATAATTATTTTAAAAAAATGAATGATCTATTTCCAAGTAGGTAGGTTTATACATGTCTGTCTTTGAGCAAGTGAAACTGACTTCAGCTCGACAAACGTAAGGTTTACAAACTAAAACTATGATTTATTGTCTTGTGCTCCTGACTGGATATTTTAGGGTATATGATGCGGTCTATGTAATTGGAAGAAAGATAGGAAAACCAATTTCGTTTTTGCTTAAATGTAATACACTATGTTCATATGTTCTACATATGTTCTCCAAAAACGGAGAACATATGAAACAGATTTGTGTAAACTATTACAGCTTAGATTAATGAAGAAATGTGTAGAACTATTGGAAAGTGATTTTATCCCAAAAAATTTAATCTAGAATTTGTTGATTTTGAAAGTTGATTTTGCTTCTTCCTGTGATGATTGATCTCGCATTCATATTTTGTCTTAGTAGATACATTATAGTAGTATATTAAGGTAGAAAAGATTTTGTTTAAAATATATCATTACAGAATTTATAACTGTTAGTCTAAGTTAAGTCAAAAAATTATGCCAAAATTCCTTATATTTTTGTACTGACTATTGGATTAAGTAAAATAAAAAAATATTCATATTTTATTCACTTTCTGTTTACATTTTGCACATTATTATAAATAATATCAATAACAACCACTTTCATTGAGCGATTTTAAAATATTCACGTAATTTTGTCTGGGTCCGCTAGACACAGTAGTGATTAAGTTGCAATTTCAAGCGCAGGTCCCTAAGTGTTAAGCAATATGCGTAATTATGACATTTTAAACACTGTTTTTTTTTTTTAATCACGTAAATGATTGTAAACGTTTTCATTTTTAATGTCTGGACTTGAAAAAAGAGGATGACCTCTGAGTTTGTTTCGGCTATTTCTTCTCAGAGGTAGTCAGTTAGTAGAAAGAGAGAGAGACCTCCTCTCTCTCTTTCTACTAACTGACTCAGTAGTCAGGTAGTTAGTCAGTAAAAAAATAAAAAAAATTGACGTGTAAAAATGATCACTGATCCTGCTTACTTAAGGCGAGATTATACTACGTTTTCACTTTTTTAAACATCTGTAAAATTGAAATTTCGGGTAAAAACAAAAATATTTCAGGAAAATTGAACATATTGTCTAGAGTTCTGTAAAGATAGAAACGTGAATTTAAATAATTTGTTCGATAAAAAAAAATCACAAAGATGACACTAAATCGCTATTTAAAAAGTTTACCCTGAATAAATTATACCAAAAGACCTATCTTTTGGTATAATTTATTCAGGGTAAACGTTTTAAATAGCGATTATATTAATATATTAATTATAATATTAATTTAATATATTAATAATAATTTTATTTTTAGCGATAATATTAATTTTTAGCGTTCTGTGAAAATACATTTCTTAATTTCCTTTTTATTTTTTTCTAAGGATCAATTATATTCAAAATCTAGCATTCAGGAGCTTGCAAAAGCTGGCCAGTGCCCGCCGAAGCGTCACCGAGGTCGGAAGCGCCGCCTTTTCCGAAAAAAATCCCCCCCGCGTTTGCGGTATCTAATAGGTCAACTTTATAAAAACTTGTGTTGATTTTAATACAAAAAATTGTTAATAAAACACCATATAGAAAATTGATACCTTTGCAATATCAACAATATTGGCACTCGAATTTCAAATCATTTACTGCAAATAAATAAGTATTTACCGTAAATTATTTCATTAATGACGTAAAGTTCCAAACATTATTTACTTCAATACCTGGGTGGATTGAAAAGTAAATTTTTTACCTCTCGGTGGTAGGCCATAACATCGGCCGCCGGCAGAAGTTACCACCCACCAGACAAAGTCTTGCCGCCAAGCGATTTGTCGTGTTCCGGCATGATGTCTGGTGAAGCCGTACGGAGGACGGGTCTGAGCAGTTGTGTTGCGATGTGTGCCGGGAACGATGCGCCAAATGTTGTTGTGTTGGGAGTTTGGTCGTGGAGGGTCTTCGGATCAATCTCCCTTTGGCGCAGCATCGTTGGTCGTGTTGTTGGGTTTAACATTGCATCACCTCGCTCAACTGTCGTCTTCCTTCCTATTCGATCAGTTTTTCTGAGTGAATAGGCTCTTAATAAACTAGCGCGCTTTACCATCAACGATCGCATCACTGCTTACCATCAGGCGGGATTGCGGTCAAGCGCTAGTTTATAATTATTAAAAAAAAAAAAAAAAAAAAAGTACTCGGCCTAACACAGATCCATTAAATTCTAAAAATCAAATCTACCCACATTATTTAGTTCAATTCAGACTAGTTCATTGTGTGAAGTTCGACACGTGTGCGATAATTAGTTGTGATTTTATAAATTTATTAACAAAGTAATCGGACATAATTTAAAGTTGAAAATTTAATACAGTAATCTGTGAGATTGTAGTGTGAGACTGTGATATTGTGTAATAACAATACCATTATCTGTAAGTATACATATAAAGAGGAAAAAAAATAGAGAAATAAATTATGAATGATGAAAACAGATTTAGGAAAATAAAAGATAATTAACATGTCAAAGATGATTCATAATTATTACAACTGTTTAAAAAGGATAAAAATTAACACTGAGAAAATAAATAATTATTTTCAGGGAAAAAATTACACGACTGTCAAATTGAACAAACGCATTAGATACAATTGATTAGAATAATAATAATTTCACAAATAACTGGAGAAAAGTGTATTTTAACCCATTCCTCCCCACTGTCCTATTTTTAGGACACTATATTCAACATTTTTTTTTTTCTATGTTAGGGTTATTATTTTTATTGGTTTTGATGAAATTCGTATTTTCACACTATTTTCCCAATAAAATATATTTTTTTCGCTCTTAAAAAAGTTATCGTATTTATAATATACATATTTTTAAATTGAGGAAATTCGTCAGCTTAAAAAGAGTATTATGATTTGATTATAAAAAACCGAAAATAAAAAGTTATCAGCTTCAAAGTCCATCAAATAGATTTTTAGATCTCTACTGAATCTATTATAATTAAAAACTAAAACAAAATATTATTTGGAAGCTTGTGATACTAATTCAAAAAAAGGCGTACTATAAATATGACACTGGGAACATGTCTTTACAAGTAGCCGTGAAAGCGTGTTCGATCCTGTTACGCTCGCTATAAGTTCAAACGTGTCTATTGTTTTGTTTCTTGCAAGTGTTTCGTAAACTTTACTTTAGTCGATAAGTCTTCGTCAAGCACAACACATCTCGTAATATAAAAAATTGTGATTTTTTTATAAGATTGAGGAAAGCAAAGGAGGTAAGCAAAAATATTAGATTTTGTTTCTTATCAAGTGGTTAACGATATATTTGTTTAGTTTGGGATGGTATATGTATATATATATTTATATATATATAATATATTTTTTATACTTACTATATATGTATAATTATTGTTTATAGATCATGGATGCAGTGAGAAGAAAATATAAAAAAGCATTGATGGTGTCTGAAATCACCGAGTATCTTCAAGATATTGAAGATTGTAGTGACGAGGAGTTCAATGACTTGGAAGTTGCGATATTGCCCCCGGATGAAGTGGATGAAATGACTGATATAGAAGAAGGTAATGACGACGATATGGGAGTTCTGCCAGTGTCAGATGTGGCTGGTCAAGTGGAATTTTCATGTACAATTGATAACGTCGAGGAAGATCTTCCTACTCAAACCACATCTCGGACCAACAAGACAGTCATTTGGCGTAAGTGTGAACCTGTATATTCTGAAATTCAGCCGGAATCTAATACTGCTAAACAATGTTTAGAAAATATGATTACGGAATTGGAAGGAAAATCTGCGGTAGAAATATTCGAACACTTGTTATGTGACCAGATTCTAGAATATAAAGTGCATGAAACAGTAACCTATGCCAAAAATTATAAAAATGATTTGAACTTCAATCTTACCGTGAATGAGTTAAAAGTATTCATAGGAATTTTGTTTTTCTCTTCGTATCTCCACTTGCCTCAAAGCAAACTATATTGGTGCAGAGATGATGATGTACACATTCCATTTGTTGAACGAGCGATGTCTCGGAATCGTTTTGATAAAATTAAATCATATTTACATTTCAATGACAATTCAAGAATTGATAATAGTGACAAAGCTTTCAAAATTCGCCCATTTATCGATAAAGCTAATAAATCATTCCAAAAGTTTGGTGTTTTTGAATCCAACTTAGCTGTTGATGAAATGATCGTCAAATACTTTGGTCACCATGGTATCAAACAGTTTATAAAAGGTAAACCAGTAAGATTTGGATACAAGCTTTGGGCACTGTGTGGAGTAAGCGGATATTGTTATAACTTTTCGCTTTATACAGGAAAGGATCCTCAAATATCTTGTAATACTGGTGATGGCTTGGGTTCAAGAGTGGTAAAAAAGTTGCTTACAGTATGTACTGATCCTAGTGCACATGTAGTCTACTTCGATAACTTCTTCAGCAGTATGCAATTGTTGATTGACTTGAAATCTGAAGGGTTCAGAGCTACAGGGACAGTCAGAGACAATAGGACTAAGAAATGTCCAATCATGACCAAACAAGAAATGAAGAAGCAAGAACGTGGTTATTCCGATCATCGTTTCGATAAAAATAATGAAATATTATGCGTGAAATGGCATGATAACAATGTAGTATGTCTCTTAACTAATTTTGATACTGTTGAACCTTTTGTAAAAACTAATAGGTACTCAAAGGTAGAAAAGGCCAAAGTTGCTGTGAATCAGCCAAAGCTTATTCATAATTATAATAAAAACATGGGAGGAGTGGATAAACATGATTGGCTTATTTCTAAGTATCCAATCCGCTTTAGAGGTAAAAAATGGTATTGGCCTCTAGTAATCCGTGTTTTGGACATGACTCTAGTCAATGCATGGATTATTTATAACCAGGTAAATAAAGATGAGACCATACCTCTGCTTGATTTCAGAAGAAGGGTATGTTTTTCTTGGATGAAAAAATCGGAAGGCAAAGTAAATAAGCTTACATCAGGTACTTCAGAAGTTCTTTTACAACCTATAAGATTTGACAACTATGGTCACTATATGACCAAGAGGGACAAACAAAGACGTTGCCAAGGACAAGGCTGTAAAAAAAAGCCTTTAACATTTTGTTCTAAATGTGAAAAAACACTCTGCAGTGATTGTTTCATACCTTATCATACAAAATAAGCTTTTATTACATTATTTCTGATACTGTTACTGGTCCTATTTTTAAATAAAGCTGATTTCCATATAATTCTTATCTTTACTTTTTCCTGACCATATGTTCCCACTGTCCTATTTATAGGACATGCTGTGTCAGCGAAACCGTTTTTTTTTTAATTTATTTTTTTGCCATATTATTTTTTCTTAACATATTAAGAGCCCTAATACAAGATTTCATCAAAAAAATCCAATATTTTCAATGCTTGGGAAGTAATGGGTTAAGGTGTTTAAATTAATTTCGTATTTTGAAACGAAATGTAAAATAATAATGTTAATTTGATTACAAAACAAAAAGCAAATTTATTTTCTTTTCCGACATACCTTACCTACTGCAGTTTTGCTGCTTTGTGGCATGTTCAACTCTAGCACCGGTAAGCCTGGCGGCCGGCGCGTGCGCTCGCTCGCTGCGTCTTTACGTTCGACACATTACTATTTAGCGGGGGGTAAGGCAGCGTGTTCATATCTACACACCGCACTATAAAAGGGCCTTAATAAACGATTTCATTTCAATTACTAAACAAATAACATACACACACTTTGTATCGTATTCGTCCATTTTTAGGATCGATATTATCCCCAATTCGTAATTTCTATTCACGCTACCCCATTCTAACTGGCAACACATGATTGTTTGTCATTTGTCAACCGCGGGGTTTCTGATTTCGGCTAATGGCGAAGCGCGATTGGTCGCACGGCAATTTATCGTATTTCATCCGGATCCGATTGACAAGAAGTGTCTTGAACCGTATCGTTATCTCAGACCTTTTATAAAAATTCTCAATCCAAAATCTAGAAAACGGTGTTGTTTCATGGAACTCTAATTTGTTTTCAAGTAACTGTGCGAGCCTCAGAACCAAATATCTTGAGAGTTGTGTGGACTACCTCCTTCACGCTGCCGGACCCATCCCATGACCGGTAAGTTGATAAGCTGCCGATTAGCTACCTCAACCGAAGTCATGAACCCGCGACCGTCCTATTAGACCCTTTCTTCAAGTGCTTCGACTGGAACTGACCTGAAACCCAAAATAAAGCAGATAACACAGATAGAATATTAAAGTAAATCAAAAAATGTACGTAGCGGTATCTAGAAAGCCACATGCGAACCACACATTATACTGACGTCATAGAGCAGAGTTTACCGTGTAACTAGAATATAAAGGGTGTATCTGACATCGACGCACAAACGAGTACCATGGATCCAGTACATGATTCTGAACCCCCCAGTGGCGGAATTTTTCGTCGGATATTTCATGATTTAAAAAAATATATTTGTAGTTTTTTTTTTACTTTAAACCGTTCATAATTGCTATACTTTTATAACGCAATAAGATTTTAAAATAAAAATTAACTAATTCGCTAATTACCCAAAAAACGCAATGAAAACAAAACTCGAAAGACTATCTTATCAGCTGATTTAATAGAGTTAACATCAGGGATCAACCTCATACCCACAAACCCACACGGCGGCACGCTTGCAACGTTCAAAGGCCGAGCCGACACTTTTTTTAAACACTGTGAATTCTGTAACTTTTTATTAACGACATAAATGACTATCATAATTTTATTAGTGGCATGCGGTCTAGCCTTTTCGCGAAGTTTACATTACGATATCAGATACACTCTGTATACAACGTCCTAACATCAACCGTTGAGCAAGTGCCCGCCAGACTCAACACCCTTCTGGTCGGAGGTCCTCCCTTTTCTATTTAGAATGTGAACTTTACACTTTGTTTCTCATTTCTCTAAATATTTTGAAAGTTACTAGGTAGGTGCCACAATACCTACTATCAAACCTTTAATCTATATTTCTAACTATAATGGATTAAAAGGCCTGCATTTTCCAATGCTAAGTAAAGTCCTCTCCCACTGACTTACAGCTCCTTCGGTCCAGGACTCAAATGGATCAATGTTCGTTTGTTTTTTTCACCTCATCAGGGCATTATTTACAGGGTTTGCTGCGACGACTTTTAGCTTTATTGGGGCCCCGAGATAGCTGATGCTACATAGAGCTCCACATATAGTGAGTTTTGGTCCACAGACGTCATCATCATCATCTCAGCCACAGGAAGTCCACTGTTGAACATAGGCCTCCCCCAAGGATTTCCAAATAGAACGGTTGGAGGCTGCCTGCATCCAGCGCTTCCCTGCGATTTTGGTCAGATCATCCAGACCACCTAGTCGGTGGGCGTCCGACGCTGCGCTTGCCGGTACGTGGTCACCATTCAAGAACCTTTCCGCCCCATTGGCTATCAGCTGTACGAGTTATGTGCCCCGCCCATTGCCACTTCAGAGAGCTAATCCGCTGGGCTTTGTCGGCGACTTTAGTTCTTCTACGAATCCCCTCATTCCTGATTCGATCACTTAGAGAAACACCTAGCTTAGCCCTCTCCATAGCTCTCTGTGTGACCGTGAGCTTTCTTATGAGGCCCATAGCCCAGATCAAATTCACTTCAGTTTACAAGGCATTATGAGCAATGTCACTTATCTAAGTATTGAATCGAAGAGTGGTACCTACTGAAAATATGAAATAAATCTATCACTTTAACGCCTAAAATATTTCCCTCCGTTGCACGTTGGCAAACTTTGGGAAACCCTCTGAAAGTGAATTTAATTATTGTTTCCAACAGCTGAATCACCAGTTACTAAGACTTATAATTTATCCGTAAAACTTGACTCATTCAATTAATGAGACGTCGTATTTTTGCGCTAATGACTCAATCCATTAATCGTGTATTTGTAGTAAGCAAAGTTTTTTAATTAATTCTCGAAATGTAAGCAAACACTGTTGGATGTAGCTAAGTAAATACTGTTCGTAATACATACAAAAAAAGATTTCCATTTATAATTCTGAAGGCTGATTTCAATAAAGAGTTACCTTTGATCCGTTAATTTAAATTGACTTCAAACAGTTTTTCTACAGAATATCTGTTTATATTTCAAAATTTGATTTAATTTGCTTTTTTTTTTAGTGTAACTATACTATTTTATACTCTATCGTGTTTAGGTATCTAACTAAAGATAAACAAATCTTAAAAAGGTGTTTTCTAGGTAACACTTTCTTATTTAAAAATATTTATAAACGAATTCTTTTTTGTTTCCTAATAGAATTCTTTTTATGTATGTGTTTATAGTGTTCATATCTATGAACAGAGGTTTGTGAATATTATGCTTGTAAAATAAAAACTCTGAGGATTACATCGCACAAGTTGAACGACCTACTTGATAAATTTTCAACTGTTGAACTTTCACTGTTTAGGTACTGAAACAAGAATACTCACGACTGGAGCCGAGTATATACGATTCAGCACCGAGTGTTTCAAAGTCACCGACCGATTGGAGCCGACAGCACAGCTCTGTTCGCTATTCAAAATGAAAATGATGAAAGAGTGTTAAATGCGTTTATATAAGTTTTCATTACAAATAAACTTTTTTTTTTTTTTCTTGTTCTGTCACTCCACGTTTTTGTTAGCCAATGACGAGTAAAAGGTAGGGAAAAGGAATAAAGGTAAAAACGGAACGAAAATTTGGAAAAAATGTGGAACGCTTCACGATTTTGCGTGTCATCCTTGCGCAGGGGCCATGCTAATCTTCTCTGTATCGTTCCAATTTTAGTATATGTACTGCCGAAGCAAGTACTATAAATAAGCTTACTTTGTTTTGAAAAGGATTTTTTTAAATCTTTCTTCATAATTGCATTCCAAACCTCGCTCTCACTTTAACCATGAGCTTAAGGGGGATTTTCACTAATATAACTGGTCGAAACGGCAGAAACTGGGGATTAATTCTACTAATTTTGAGAACTATAACTGTCTGATCTCAGTATCAATCTGTCAAAAAATACAATACTAATTAATTTTGAAATACTTAATCTTTTTTTCCCGTGAATTAATTCCAACTTCCCCGAAATTTGGTAATTTTTAAAACGTGACAACACCATTTTTACGGTAGTATTATAAGCAATGCAACCACGTGCCGCGTGCCCTGCCCCCGTCCCGCCCCATGGATTGCCTACCGCACATGTATTAAGTTACCTCTTTTTTGAGAAATAATATTTATTTTTAGGGGATTTTTTATTTAAGTTTAGCAAGGCTTCGTGGGCATTAGTAGAATTAGTTATTGATAACCTAACAATACCTTCACGGATCGGACAGGATTTTCTTTTCATAATATTGTATGTGAATTTAAATGTTTGTAAGCGCACCCTCGGTACAGGCGTAATTCTTAGTGTGGGATAATGCTTCGAAACGCGGTTTAAGTACTAAGAGCGAAATTCACCAAAAAATTGCACTGCTGGATAAAGGCCTCCCCAAGATTTTCATTGCTTTGGGGGGCTTGTCATAATACCCACGCTTGGCAGGCGGGTTATGGATCGCAGTAATTTGATATTCCATCGAAGAAGCGCTGCTGCCCGTTTGCCTGGTGAGTGGTGGCGTTGCCCAATTTCTCACAGGTCATGGCAACTTTAAAAGTAAACTATATTCCTTTAAACTTGTTCCTTCACCTTTGTGTCAATGTTTTACATCGAATTGTGAATTTGAACAGTCCGCACATCACATCCTGTGGGAGTGTATTCTTTGGCAGAATGAACGCAATATTATGTTGGAAAGTGTACAAGTTACATCCGGAGTCGTTTATTATACGGACCTTGTAGAAACTAGAACCGCGTTCAGGCGCTTTAGCCATATCTATTATCGGAATAAATTTTAACAGCACATATCTACTTAGGACCCATTAACTTAATCAAATTTTATTCCGTGGTGCTTAGCAATCTGGGCTTCTCCCAGTTGCAATAATGTCCCTTCGTGCTGATTGGCCTAGTTCTGTTCTGTCTCCTGCTTGTTATGGAGGGAAGTGGAAAAAATATCTTTTTTCTTACTCCTCCGCTATTCTTTTCTGATTAATTTCGTTACGGGATCCCAGACAGTTGAATCGTTTCTCCGGGACTCGTTGATCTTCATTGCTCGGCGTTTTTCTGGCGGTCTCCACTGTTGATTCTGGCTTTTAGAAGTTGCAGTGGGTGGGAAAAAGTGTGGCGGGTTTTTTTCCTGGTGAGAGTTCCCTTAGTCGGACATAGGTTGGTACTATTTTAAGCCCGGTACCATACGGGTTAAAATCAGCACTTTTTGAACGTTAACATTACAAAATACAGTGTCCCAAAATGCCCGCCTTTCGTCACCTCCTAGTGCTGGCAAGAAGTGACATAACAAACTGCCCATCAGAACAGCTATTCTGTTCAGCAACATTGGCTGCAGGTAGAAGTTACCACCCACTGAACAATGTCTTGCCGCCAAGCGACTCCTCGTGATCCGGCATGATGTGTGGTCAACCCGTACGGAGGACGGGTCTGAACAGTTGTGTTGCGATGTATGCCAAATGCTGCTGTGTCGGGATTTGGTCGTGGATAGTCTCCAGATCAATTTAACTCTTGCGCAGCATCGTTGGTTGTGTTGTTGGGTATAACATTGCATCATCTCGCTCAACTGCCGTCTTCCTTGCTATTGACTTAGTTTTTTTAGTGAATAGGCTCTTAATAAACTAGCGCGCTTTACCATCAACGATTGCATCACTGCTTACCATCAGGCGAAATTGAGATCAAGCACTAGTTTATAACTATAAAAAAGTATATAAACTAGGGATGTAATGTTACTAATATTAAAAAAAAACAGGACATTAAAGTAAATTATTTGCCATATTTCAGCTATCAATGTAATTTATCAACACGTTTATTTAACATAGGCCTAAAAACAAAGGCGAGGTAAAGTAAAATTTCATTTGAGACCACAGAAGGGCTGGTACTTTACGATCGCAAATAAACAGGACAATATTCTGTGAGAGATAATGTAATACATATTAACAGAATAACGTTGTACTAAAAGATATATTTATGTACCTAGTCCTTCTATTTCTAGTGCACACACACATCGACACTGTTGGAGAGAGAGAGAGAGGGGAAGAGCAGGAGTTAAAAAAAAAATAAAAAACAATTATTTATTATGCTTACACTAGGTTAAAACATAAATGGCATAGCATGCAGTTACAAACAGCAGAAGAGTTTTCATTTAGTTTGAATTAACAGTGGGTCCCAAAAGACATACCTTGGTGACCCCTTCATCATCATCAACCTTTTTATCGCCCCACTACTGGGCACAGCTCCCCTCTCATAAAGAGAAGGATTGAGCGCAATCACCACGCTTGCTCAATGCGGGTTGGCGATTTCAGACTTAAAGTCAAGGTTTCCTCAAGATATTTTCCTTCACCTTATAATCAATCAGGTGACCCCTTGGTTTGTCTATAAAAAGTAACTGAAAAAGGCAGTGAAACATCTCTTGCACTACACATCATTGCATGAAAAAATGCCTCCTTGCATTATAGGCCAAGAGAGGCCATTTTTACGTGCGTTTATGTTGTAATTTTGTATTTCAGAAGAAAATAAAAGAAGTGTTTCATCAGGCTTGTTCTTCAATGAATTAACTCGTAACCTAGTTACATAAAGCAAGAAGAATTTTGAATAGATTTTATGGACAATATGAAGCCAGTATTATTGCAACAGTTTAACGTTAAATGTATATTGGATGGTATAGACATCGCCGTGCAACATTTTACTATGAATTCATTAGGTATATAATTTTGAACCAATGTAGGTAGAAAATAATCGCCGGTAATTTAAAAAAAGTATTGCTGCTGGCAAATAAATACCTGCTTCTTGCATATTTTCCTATACACGTTTACGCAATACAACAAGCGCTTACAGTGCTATACCCTTAATACATTCTTAATCTATTGTTATTGCCATTTATGTTTGAGAAATGTGTCTGCTCAACAACGTAAATAACGCAATGAATGTTGTTGAACTTTCAAAATGAAATTGTTACAGATAATGTGTTATGTGGCCACATAGCACGTAGAGTCGATGGCCGATGGGCAGAAATTCTGCTGCAGAATTCCATTCAAGAAATGGACCACGTACCGGCAAGCGCAGCGGCGGACACCCACCGACTAGGTGGTCGGATGAGCTTACCAAAATCGCAGGGAAGCACTGGATGCAGGCCGCGTCCAACTGTTCTTTTTTCAAATCCTTAAGGGAGGCCTATGTTCAGTAAAGGACTTCGTGTGGCTGACATGATGATGATGATGAATGTGTGACGTCACTGCACGCTACACTTTTTAGCGAGCAGTGACGTCACTAGCTACTACTCCTGGTCTTTGGTGCATTTTATATTTGTCAATTTTTATTGATTTGATAAAACAAAACATACGTATCCAATATTTTTCTTTAATCTGAATGACGGACTAAATTGAATCATTTTTTTTTTTACCCAGGAAACATCACTATCGCTCTGCAGATTGGTGAATGGCATATGTGTGCGAATTTCAGGTCTACTGGAACATGTCATTTCCTCACGGTGTTTTCTTTTAAAATTTTGAGAGCAGTGGTAATGTAATAAATAATACAAAGCAAGGCGCCAACCTGCATACAACTCATTAATCGGTGCCACCGGCATCACTGATTTATATGTATGTATAGTGCATCCGTTATTATCTGAGTAGCTCTGAGCAGCCCGGTCTCAATGAAATATTCCACAAACTCAGACCTGTATATAAAACCATCAACACTCTTAACATGATAAATATTCATCTCGATTAAATGGGACCACTCTCTGTGCCCCGTCACTCCCTTTTAATTTATTCAGAGCATCGATCTACCTGCTTCTAACAAAGAAACACTTTTATACCAAGCTTTAAAAGCAAACCGAGTATGTATCACTAAAAAGGAATGGAACAAAAGGTCCGCTTTTCTAAGAAGTTCTTTAAAATCAAAAGTCACTTATACAAACCAAGCTGAAAATCAGCACTTTTCGAACATTAAAATTACACCCGCCATTAACAAAATAATCAAAACTTATATTGTACTAGCTTTCCGCCCGCGTGGAATTCGGTTATATCGCGTTTTTAGATTTCCTTCGGGAATATATTTTTTTTTTTTTTTCAATAAAAGGTAGCCTATGTCCTTTCTCAGGGTCTAAAGATTGTCTGTGCCAAATTTCATCAAACTCGCCTGAGAGGTTTAAGCGGGAAAGCGTAACAGACAGACAGACAGAGTTACTTTCACATTTATAATATTAGTAGGTATGGATTTCGAAAATAACATCGAATTGTATATCGAAATGTAATATTTATTTTAAAAACTTAACATAATCATAAAAGCTTTCTTCGAGATTACCGCCTTAGATTTTTTTTTAATAATTATAAACTAGTGTTTGGATGAAGGCCACGTCCAACCGCTCTTTTTGGAAATCCTTGGGGGAGGCCGATGTCCAGCAGTGGATTTCATGTGGCTAAGATGATGATGATGTTTGTAAAAATAGAGGACAGACAAACCTTTACCATATTCCACAAAGTAGTGCCTAGAAAAATCATCTCTCATTCTGTTGACGATGATAATTACGTCGACTGTTCGATTTCAGGAATTAAATAAGTGGATGAATATATAAGAAACTGAAGAACTGCAGGACTACAAGTTTTGAGAGAAGTATGTCTTCGTAATGGTTCTAATTTGAGTGACGCGGAGCTCGGAGCAGGAAGACAGCGCGAGAGCCCGTGCCGCCCGTACGTACCTCAGCCGTCGCGTCGGCGACGGCCGAAGACAATGCTGAATCCCTTCCTTTTCTTTTCCTTGCAATGTGTTTTGTTGTTGTAAAACCATGCATTAAAACCGAAATGTCTTAGAAGAATAAAATTAAACATATGTCATCATCATCATCACGGCGTTAATCCCAGTCGCATCCGTAGCTTTTTCAGCTTTGGAGTCTGGGATTCGCTTTACCAGTGTAACTGCTGATTTTGTCTAAACATCGATATTTTCCGTGAAGCGACTGCCATCTGACCTCCACAACCCGAAGGCGATATCTAAGCATTGCAGTCAGACCAATTGTTTGGACTTTTGAGGGCTCCAACAACCCGTAACGACTGCCACTAGATGTTCGTATGGCAACCGGGACCAACCGCTTAACGTGCTTTCCGAGGCACGAACAGACCAGTGCAAATATTCATATTCATGCATACAAATATTTGCACTGTGCGGGAATCGAACCCGCGCCTCCCTACGCAGCCGCTACTGCTACGCCTCGGAGGCTGTCAAATAAAATTAAAATATGTGACGTCTACCAATCCGCATTGGCGTTGTGAGAGCATCAAGTGGGGCCTGCGTCCCAGCAGTGAATATAATAGGTATATTATTTCTTAGCCCCGCGGTTTCGTTCTCGAAGGAATATCGCGATAATAATCCTATATGTTATAAACCATATGTGTGCCAAATTTCATCCAAATCCGTTCAGTAGTTTTTGCGTGGAAGAGAAACATCCATACAAACTTTTATGTTTATTATATTAGTAGGGTGTATGTATGTTATGGCGGAAAGCGGACATTCCTAAAACCGGTAGGTAATTCTGTCGTTTCCTATATTGTGTCTATGTAACAATCTTGCATAAAAAGAGGAAAAACAGTGTGTTTTATGATCCTTATTATCCCTCCCTGGTAGCTGAGAACAATCAGACGAAATGTGTCCTCTGGCAATATGGGATACTTGCACGTGCTCACTCTTAAACACTTCGCGTTCTTGACGCTGAAAACGTTACGTTTATATTTCGCTGTACTGCCCTGCACACTCTTTTAATATTTTCTCACATCTGGCTTTTTGCTATCTATTTGATTGTTATTTGTTTTTTGTCCGATGTATATTCTTTTAAATGTATTTGGTATTTTTGTCTGTGCTAAATAAATGTATGTTCTTTCTTTCACTTTATTCTTATATACTGGGTTGGAAAAGTATGCTTTTAAAACTGTAAGCTCTCTCAGAAGTACAACTAAATAACAAGTTAAATTAGGTCACATTGGCTAAAGCTTCTAAAACCGAATCCAGTGAGACCAAATAATATTCTTACTTGCATATTCTAAATATTGCCAAGAGAGGCTGCATGTTAATATAGCATCTGCTTCTAAAAGTAAATTTAAAAATATGTGGCTTATAATATAAACATTTTATGAAGACTAGCTCAACGAGATATTTAGCTTTAGGAGTTTAGAACTTTTTAATAAAAAACGGCTTTCCAGTGTTTCTCTCTGTTATGATACCCAAGAGAACGAATAAGGTTCTTATTTTACGTGTAAAAAAGCATGCCAACAATGTACTGCAGTTGTTAACATGTTTTTTTCACGTTTTAGGAATATGGAAAAATTTTATATCTTGTGAGGTTTGGGAATAGTCCAACTAATATTACAAATGAGAAAGTCTGTGAGGATGTATAGATGTTTATGGCTCTTTTGCGTAAATGTACTGAACGAATCTGGATGAAATTTGGTACACATAATTATGATCTTTATTTAATATTCCCACTGAATCGAAACCTATGTGGGTGGTACCACGGGGCGCTACTAGTTTGCTATAACACGTAGCACAGCAGCAGGTTAATTGATAACTTAACACGAACTGTTAGCTGAACATACTATCAGTTGCAATGGGTGTCACTTTGAAAGTTAAACAACATTAATTGCGTTATTGAGCAAAAACATTTTTGAAACATGTTTAATGTTTAAACTGAAAATAATAGTGTGTTACGCAATTTGGGGATGACAGAGGGGGAAGGACATCGACACACAAACTTAATAGTAAACGGACGAACGGTAGAAACGGTCCCCAAAGCCTGGAGCACAGGCGTGCGTTCGGGCGCTTTAGCCATACCTATTATTGGAATCAATTGTAACAGCACATACCTACTTAGGACCCATTAACTTAATCAAATTTTATTCCGTGGTGCTTGGCAATCTGGGCTTCTCCCAGTTGCAATAATGTCCCTTTGTGCCGATTGGCCTAGTACTGTTCTGTCTCCTGCTTGTTATGGAGGTAAGTGGAAAAAATATCTTTTTTCTTACTCCTCCGCTATTTTTTTCTGATTAATTTCGTTACGGGACCCAAGACAGTTGAATCGTTTCTCCGGGACTCGTCGAGCGTCATTGCTTGGCGTTTTTCTGGCGGTCTCCACTGTTGATTCTGGCTTTCAGGAGTTGCAGTGGGTGGGAAAAAGTGTGGCGGGTTTTGTCCCCTAAAAAAAGCGCAGAGGAGCCAGCCTTTCGGTCGTCTATAGGATGCATTCTGTTGGCCTAGTATGAGTTTTCATTACGAGACTCGATCGTCGACATCGAGCGCGTTTGGCGCTCTCATCGGTTGAGAGTTCTTCCAACCTTGAAGCGGCCCAAGCGGGTCGCTCGATATCGACGATCTAGTCTCATAATGAAAACTTATACTAGGCCTACTGGTGAGTGTGATTTAATTCCCCCATCTTCGTTCCACCATCGGACGACCCGTCGTACGGCGACTTTCCACCCTTACGTTGTTAACACTATTATGATCCCGACGAAGCGTATCACTTCCTCTTTTATACCGCGTACATCGAGGGACTGGAACTGTTTGCCAGCGGTGGTGTTTCCGTTACGCTACAATTTGAGTGTCTTCAAGGCTAGAGTAGAGCACTAAACTAACTCGCTTTACCATCAACAATCGCATCACTGCTTACCATCAAGCGAGATTGCGGTCAAGCGTTAGTTTATATTTTATATAAAAAAAAAATTCAGTATAAATGATTATGTAGAGGCACCCTGTGCTTTGCTAGACTTGCCTTACAATGCATTTATATCACAAATCAAATCCAAGCTTTGTTCAAAGGCATATTATTCCGTAAATGACTATTTAAATGATAAGAATGGCTGGTCGCTCTGACTAACTCAAGAGAATGTTTTTGTTCTTTCTCCAGACTTAGCTTACTGACACGTTATACGAGATCATATAATTTGCTATATAAATATGTGAGCAGCAGCATTTCAACACCAACCACCGTATAGTCATAAATGTATAAATAAAGACTTTAAAAAGTGCCGATTCCCAGCCTAATTTGAAGAAATGACTTTTGAATTTGATTTCGAAATCAAAGCGTTAGAAATTGTAGTGTAGTAAACAAAAATGGTAATAGCTTGCAGCTAGCTTGAAGTTTTTGTTTTATAATAAAGTGCGTCACACTGCGACATAGTCATGGGAAACACAGCGACATAACGCACGACGACATACAGCGAGTTACATAACGCAGGACAACGCCAACGTCATCGTCAACGCCATCATTAGCGACAACGTCAGCCGCAACTTGAATGTTTAGTTTTAGCTATAGATGTAGTTTTAGTTTTGATTACGATTTCAGTTTTGATTTCAGGTTCAATTTTAATTTTTTGGTTTTGCTTTTAGTTAATCAACATTGAGCCCTAATGGTTTAGCGATAAAATTGAAAATCTAATAAAGAAAATTGACAGAATGTAGTAGCTTGATGTACAGTCACCTGTACCTATGCGACATACATCTAATGAGCATTATTACCGGCTTAGCATTATCCCAACTATATGGGGATAATGCTAATAATTAATAATTATATATTAATAATTATCCAATCCTACCAGATACCTACAGCTGAATACCAAAATTTTATATGGGGTGATTGTCTATCAAACCTTCACAGCCCATTTACGGGCATAGCGATACCCCTTAATAGATACTGTCCTTCCAATACACAATAATAGTAAGCCTCTAAATAGTCTCGTTGTCGAGATTATCAATCTTGTGCAAGTGGTAGTAGGCCGAAATCCATGACGCGGGCCCAGTGCGACTTAATAGGTATAAAACGTCTTTGATGTCTGATTTTTAGATCTAGGACATGCCGTTCCCCTCAAGGTGTTCCTTCGCAGTTTTGTGAGCAGATTATGAAATAATTAACAGAAATTAAACGACCTGTCAGGGCTGGCACCTGCGACCTACAACTCGTCAGTAGTAGCTTTTTCCTCTTCACCCTCACTTCTCTTACATAGCGATCCAAATGATTGATTAGGCACAAACTATCTAAAATAACCAGACTGTAACATGAAATTTCAAACACGCTCGTTTCGGCTTAAAGAGACCAAATTCAGAGAGTTAAAACATGAAAATGGAGCGGATTATTGATAGCTGAAATTTTACGGTTTACTTACATTTTACTTTGCGGTTAATTAGCGCAAAATCACGCATGTAATCCACTATGAGTTAGGCAGAAGTGTACCTATAATAGTACGCACACATTTCGCTAATAGGAAACGTTGTTATTGTCATCATCTGAGCAGAAATACAAAATACGGACCATTATTAAAAAAAAAAAAACATTATATTTGATACAGAAATTAGCCAAGGAAGAGCAACATTTACTTACAAAACTATTTCCCTGCTGAAATTTTCAGTTCAAGTTAACAATTTTTTAGAGCAGATGCCGTTTATTGTTTTAAAGAGGAATTGTTTAATTACATCAACATTCAACATTTGAAAAACGGTTCAAAATGTAGTCGCAATCTTATCTCAACGACAGTCAATGGCAAAACTTGACACAAATGTATGTAGACCAAGGAAATTATACCTAAAATGGAATATGAACTTGCATAAGTCTCTTATTTAAAAGAAGACTCTAACACAAGAGCAATAAGGTCGATCGGAAATAAAACCTTATTTGAAGGGAACACGGTCCGAGGGAAAACGCGTCCCAGTATCCCTGTCTCTTTGTAAGTGTTACTCGTATTTATTTTTCGTAATTTTGTTTGAAACCAACAATTTCGATTAGAAAAAGATATATGATGAGTCATATCCTGGATGCGGAATATCATTCTTTAAGTAAGTTTTATGCGGTAATCATAAAAAAGTTATTTTGTTTGTAGGTAGAGCGACAATAAATTTCGGAATAGTTAATAAATGTGCACTTAGTCATTGTGTACACAATAAGTTAGGTATTTCTGATGACATTAAAATCTGCTTTCTTGTAGATATTTATTTAAAGGTACAGACGACAGCATATCAAGCTACTACAATCTGTCAGATTTCCTTATTAGATTTTTATTTTTTTTTTCTAAATTGTTAAGATTCAAGATTGTTTAGGAATATTTGACAGTTTCGGGTAGATTGACCTGTTGTCTGTCGTTCATCATCAATTTATTCATCCATTTTTAGAATAATAAAATTAAAAAGTTCGTACCTAAATATTCATAAAAACACTCAGGTAATATAAGTAAAAAAAAAAATATTTTACGTACATTCCTTATAAATTCCATTATAATAGTCACCCTACACAACAAGGACAGAGGGCTACTGTGAATCTATCTTCCTCGGACCGCGTTTTGGTCGGTAGAGCACATTCCAGTTTAGGTATAAGTTCCTTGATGTAGACAAATTAGAGGTATTTCTAACAGATTGAGAAAGATAACAGACTGCGGACATTTTGATATTTACGATAATTGCTCTTCAGGCCGATATTAAGAGTGGCGACGGTCTTATGGATTCATATTATAAGCGTCGCCCAGGACAGGATATCGATATTTGCCCAGAGAGCATTTGCCATACCCGACGATTCGCCAATACCCTGAAAATACAAAGATAATGTGAAATATTTATAAGACCATTAATCCACCGCCAAGACAAATCAATAATTTTTAAAAAATTATATATTATTATACCCGCTGTACATGATATTATCAAAATGATAGGACAAAAAATTGTGAATGCACTAGTAAAAGTCGTTAATGCGGGTATTCAACACGGCAAATAACTATCAGAATTATAAGCAAGTGTAGTTAGGCCCATTCATAAACAAGGTAAATTCAATGACCTGAACCGGTCAAATTACAAACCCATAAAATATTTGGCTGTCTTAAATAAAATAGTTGAAAATTTCTATGCGACTAAATACACACTTTTTATCGAGACCATGGCGATAATTTTCAAGTCGATATAATTACAAAATATTTTTTTCTTTATACGAAACCTGAATATAGTTTGGTCAGAATAAGTTGCCTGAATCGATTCCGATATTTTTTTCACCATGTCATATTTTTTCCCAAATACATTTAGAAATTGTTACAGTGTGGTTACCGAGCGCACAACGCAGTTGACGGTAGATCATAGTACAAGCGTACATATGAGATAGGTTGTTGACCCTATTTTTGTTGGGACAACCAGGCAAGATAACAAGCTCATAACTTTGTGGCTTTTCACATCTTTTTGAAATTTAAATAAAAATAAATGTTATTGTGCAAAAAGAGGTAACTTAATACATGTGAGGTAGACAATCCATGCGCAGGCGACGGGAGGTAGGGCACGCGGCACGTGGTCGCATCGCTTAATAATACCGTCAAAATGTTGTTGTCACTTTTAAAAAAATTACCAAATTTCGGTGAAGTTGAAATTAATCCTCGGGAAAAAAAGATTATTTCAAAATTCATTAATATTGTTATTATGATGAATGTAAGAATGATGAAATATAATATTAAATTTTAGGTTTTTTTTTAAATTTTTTATTATATTTATTATTTTATATTATATTTGGTCATGTATTTAACTAAACTTTATTAACCTTAGGCGAGGGACGTGGTTTTCTTTACATATTGTATAGATTCTTTACTTAAAAATATCGAACGTATTTCGGGTTTCGTATATACAAAAAATAACGTTGTACAGGCTTTCAAAGAAAAAAATCTACAGCACAGCTAATTTCCAATTTTATTAACAAACTGACAAAGCTAAGCGAAATGACAAGTAGTAAGTATGTGTTACTCAAATTCATTATTTCAGCAATACCTTTCACACAATCGGACACTATACACTATTAAAAATTAAATAAAAAATAATAAGGAGATATTCTTCCTTCTTGAAGAAATTATTTTTTATTAATTGAAGTCGTGATGGCCTATTGGTTAAAACACCAGCCTCTCAAGTATGACTGCGCGGGCTCGATTCCAGGTCAGGAAAGTACCAATGTAACGTGTGTGGGTGTCCAAGATATACTTAGAAAGTACATATAATATGACTGAAGGTGAAGGAAAACATCTTGAGGAAACCTGGACTTTAAGTCTGAAATCGCCAACCCGCATTGAGCAAGCGTGGTGATTACGTTCAATCCTTCCGTGTATGAGACCCAGCAGTGGGACGATAAAAAGGCTGATAATGATTCATCCTTCTTTACTAATGAAGTAATAAAATATACTTACGGTGTCCGATCCTACAATTCTCCAAATATGCATGGCAATAAGTGTGCAGCATTCTCATTTTATATGGTGTAAACATTACACAAACGGGCATAGGACTAATTCTGAAAATAGAAAAATGACATCATTTTTTTTTTATAAACAATTGAACTTCATAAATACTTTTTGGAAAAGAATAATTTCGGTTCAGTGATAATGAGCTAAATGCAAAACCTAGGACAGTAGGCGAAGAGTTACTACATTCACCTAAATATGAATATGGCATGTCTATTTCAATAATGCCTCCCATATCCTGATTAGCTTTTCAAAATCATGTAAAAATGTCGTAATACTAATGTAGTTTTACTGGAAAAATTAAGGTAACAGGCAAATTTTTTAACATTACGTTTAATTTAGATATTTACGTATATATATCCTACTCCTACTCGTTTTTTTATTTATTTATTTATTCATGCTTAACCTAATGCGGCGCAAAGGATATATTTTAGAAAATTACACATATAATAGAATGTAATAATACAATTGTAGCACAATTTAAACAATAAAATAAAAACTATAACAAATAGAGGAGGAGGAGGTAGATGAAGTGGGCCGTCTTTGAAAGGCGGCTAAAATTCCATGGTCAGTTGTGTTACGGGCTAGGGGTACTAAAATATTAAGGGTTTCGAAGTTTATTGGCAACGGTGATACAGTCGGTAGTAGGCCATGACAAGTAGAACGTAGGTGATGTCGCACCGAAGTCTTCTCTTTCGTCCAGAAGTCCGTGTCGTACACACACAACAACACTACAGATTCACGTAGTCCTCCAAATTCTCGTTGGGTTGTCGCTGTAGATCTTCTCAAAGATCGCCCGTCCTTTATCGCTTCTTAACTGTCGATTGTTTCGCGTCGATAGTCAAATGCAGACTGACTGCGCGCTTTATACAGGAAAAAAAATATCCAGTGCGCAAATTTTGTCAACTTATAGTTAAGTAAGTTTTATAGACAAAAATATTATTACTTTGATATGTTTTAGTACAAAAAAATAGTTATTGATAACGAAAGACGTTTATTATGAAATCGATGCTGTGGTCAGGGTACACGCTCTCATTCATGTTCGGCGGATTGCGGACTTCGCGAACACCACAGGACACCCACGTGTCCACGCCACCTGCATGTTCACTACGCGGCCTGTAGGTACCGGCACTCCACGCGGCCCCCGCATGTTCAGTACGCAGCCTTACCTACAATAGTCACCTTAGGCCAATGCCCTTTATTTTTCATTTAAGAGATTGCTATTTTATCAGGTTCGAATTAGCTGTTATTTGCAGAGTAATTCCAATTTTTCTTTCATACTTTTATGGGCTTAGGACCATAGAAACGCAGAAAATAAAGCTTCGGTTAACAATAAACAAACCACAAAAAACGGCTGAGCAACTCAGAGCTCAATTTACGCAATTCTAATCTAATTTTTTCCTTATTAGTGTAGCTCATAAGGCACAATCTTATGAATACAAAATTAGAGACTACTGTAACGGCAACCTTTGGATAACTGCTAAAATAGTCCTTGCATTGGGGACAGTGGGGTTTGCAATTCCTAAAGTCTCCGGGCTGCACGTAAACTTTCACCACTTTGTAAGTACACTTCCAACATTTCTCGCAGTTCGTATAGGGTGGCATAGTGACCAATGTGTTTTTAATTTTTTAAGAGATTCTCAATTCGTAATCAGAGCCCGTTAACTGCAGCGGCGTTTGCGCACGAAACACACCGTCAGGCCAAGGCGCGCGTGAGTCACTGTCGTATCCCACTGACCTACGGGCCCTAGGTAGGTGGAGGGCGCGTGGGGTAAACACCGCGCGCACGCGGCGCTAATACTACGATATTGATAATAATTTGATGTCTCGCGTGAGTCACCGTCGTATCCCACTGACCTACGGCCTACGGGCCCTAGGTAGGTGGAGGGCGCGTGGGGTAAACACCGCGCGCACGCGGCGCTAATACTACGATATTGATAATAATTTGGTGTCTCGCGTGAGTCACCGTCGTATCCCACTGACCTACGGCCTACGGGCCCTAGGTAGGTGGAGGGCGCGTGGGGTAAACACCGCGCGCACGCGGCGCTAATACTACGATATTGATAATAATTTGGTGTCTGTCATTTGCTGATTTTAGGGCGGATAAAAACATGTTTTTTTTTTAACTATTGATGTAGATATATTCTGTTATTGATTCTGAGCCACCCACCTGATAGAACATTCCAGATCTGCCTAGAAGTAATAATAATAGTGCATAAATTCGAGTATGTTCAGCAGGTACCTACAGGTACTTCACCGGAGACGAGTTTCTAGTAATTTCGATGACGGCACTTCGTTGACAATATTGATGAAACCTGTACCATTCGATAGGCCATGCTAGGTCTAGCAATGCGTTTTCATATCATACCGCTACAATGCCTAGGTCTCAAGATATAGGGCTTTAAAGTCACGTACTATATGTCACGTAATATTGAACCTTACGCCATTAACGTAAAATGCTTTCGTAACAATAGTATTTTTATACTTTGTGTTTGTGTATTTATTGTGTATTGTGTATTTATTTAAATAAAATATGGTCCATACAGTCTGTAACTATAAATTAATAAACAAACAAATTGAATCTGGCGTCCTGCTAGGTTACATGTAACTTGTATTAAGGGGTGGGTTCTTTTCATTTGCAAGCACTCATTCACACGCGCCTCTTTGTGAGATAAAAGTACTTGTACTTCGTCGATATTAGATAAGCCCTGTGAAGGTTCACTTACATGCTTGTGACGCATCTGGTAAAATCATCGTAGCATAGATCAAGGTCAGGTGTGTGCGTCCACTGGTGTCTTTCATAATGAAAACTCATGGTAGTATAACGTCCTACATCCATATTTAAAGCTTGTTCTACAACATACTGAGGCAAATCCGTGCCAAGTACAGGTGGAGGCGTCTGTTTGGTATCCTCCACCGCTAGAAAACAAAAATATAATTATAGAATTTTAAGGCAAGACAAAACACAAGCGTGTCTATTCACCGCCAAAAGGAGCCCGTTCTCCATGAATCCTACTTTTCGGAATGTATCCTTGGAATGCACCGACCGCCTTCAGCTTTTGGGAGTTGAGATTTCTTCAAATCTACATTTAGGGAGGTTCGTCGAGTCCAAACCCCTGTTTATTTTTAAATACGTCCCCAATAGTAACACGTTTGGGTATAAATGAAATAAAAAATTACCCTCCACTGGGTGGGTACCCTAAACAACATTTTTGTCCAATTTTTATTTTCGCACTTTGCCGGCTGGATACATATTGGAACCAAATTTCAGCTTTTTAGTGCTACTGCTGCTGATAAGGGTTCTTAGTTTACTATGGAACCCTAACTAGATGATGTCTCTGTTTCTTAACGTACTCTAAGAAGAAAGCAGCTCAGAGGCCACAGTTTCTTTTTAAGTCATAAAATTTTTCATCAAAACATACGAAGAACATGTAGATCGATGTCTGAAGTAGTCTTTTGAGGAAACAACAATACAGATTGAGTAAACCTACCCAGTCAGTGCACGGATTTGCTGGTGCTAGTCAACTCAAAAGAAACAACGCTTCGATGAACAATACCATAGACATTTGGGTAGGCGACATAAATTGCTGAAACCAGACGATGAAAGAACAAAGAGAAAACCAAAAAAATATAACATAACCATAATAGGGTAGTTGACTAAAAAAAGCTAATTAGTCCGTCAGTCAGATTTCCAAAAAATTCTAGACACGTATTTTTTCTTTTTTCATATAAACAAAAAATGAAGATGACACAGTACGTTGAAAACTCGTGTGACGTCACTGCACGCTACACTTTTTAACGCGTAGTGACGTCACCAGCCACTACTCCTGATCTTTGATGCCTTTTATATTTGTAAATTTTTATTGATTTGATAAAACAAAATATACGTAACCAATATTTTTCTATAATCTGAATGACGAACTAAATAGAATCAATTTTTTTTACCCAGGAAACATCCCTTCCTGGCGGTCTTACTCGCGTACGTTTCGACTTTCGATCCTATGAGAATGTGGTATAAAAAGTATCCTATGCGTTATTCCTGGTTATAAACCATTGGTGTGCCAAATTCCATCACAAAAATTTCATATGTATCTGTTGAGCAGTTAAGGCGTGACAGCGAAAAAAACAAACCAACTAACTTTCAAATTAATAATATTAAGTAAAGACAAAATAATACTGTGTCATTAAGTCGTTAAGCTAATTAAGACATTAAGAATTATCAAGCAATGTTTCGCACAGGCAAGTGAAGAAACACGGGTGGGTTTTTAGTCAGTAAAAGTCTGACACGCCATTCTGCTCGGCCCAGAGCGGAAGAGGTTATTTGATGATTTACCAGCAAAAACAAAAAAATGCACGCCAGCACTTACTGCTTGTCATTATTTCCTCCTTCCCCTCCGTTTGTCTCAGTGATAAGTGTAGACAATTAATTCGCACCGTTAATAGAATAATGCATAAAATATAAAACACAAACTTATACATTTCTAACATGACTACTTGATAATTATTCTACCCTCTCTATTACAGTTTCAACTGAGGAATCAGCTCTCAACATCAATTCTTTTGTTGCCACTTACAATTGAAAAGAGGTTAAGCGCGAGTTGGACTCACTCGTGAGGGGTTCCCTTCCAAAGTACAATAAATTACACAATGCATTTTTTAACACCTTACCTGTATGATCCTCTTTTCATTTTTTATTTTACTTTTCGTACTATTTGTTTCACACATTCATAGAGTATTATTACACGTATTATTTTAATTTTGACAAATTGAGTTGTTATTGCAGCCATAATATGTAGTAATATTATGACTGCAAGTTCAAGTCAATTTGTAAGTGACAGACACTTGCAATTTAAAAAAAATAAAGGAGTAAAAAAAACTTATTAAAAGAACAGGCTAAAAAAACGACCTTGTAGTGGACAGACCGATGGACGAATAGCAGAGCCTTAGTAATAAAGATCAGTTGACACACTTCGGTATCCTAATAAGTAACTCTGAATCTTTTTGTAGGATATTGCTAAACCAATGCTGCGTGTGTTCAAAAAATGTGCCTACCTTATCACATAAATATCGCAAGAATTGTTGTTGAAAAGCCCAAGAAAAATTATTACTATTATTTATTTCAGATAGTAGGTACGGAACCTTAATGATTTACGCATATAAAAAGTACTCATTAAGGGTAATTAACACTTCGCTATTTGCGATAACTGTAATGATTTCCCAGTTATTGTGATTTGATTTTATTAACTAATATATGTTGCGTCTCTTTTCACCTTGTCTTTTTGTCCCTTGCACTTTGAGAGGAATACACTAAGGTAGCCCGTATAATTCAAAGGACATTCGAGGCTGCCGTACGGCTTCACCAGAAATCGTGCCAGAATCGCTTGGCGGGACGACTTTGTCTGGTGGGTGGTAACTTATGCCGACGGCCGATGTTGAGGCCTACCAAAAATGTAAATAAGTAAAAATTTATTACCTAAATAAAAGCCGCAGGTATAAAGGGCGTGACAGCTCACACATTTATGCATTTTCATTAAACATTAATATTTTTTGAATATTAAGACCCCAATGCAAACCGAGAACAAGATAAGACCGTAAAATCACGTTAAGTGCCACTTATTAAAGTTCAAAGTTAAGTTGGAATAAAGCAAAGATTTTTTTTTTAATAATTATAAACTAGCGCTAGACCGCAATCCTGCCTGATGGTAAGCAGTGATGCGATCGTTGATGGTAAAGCGCGCCAGTTTATTAAGAGCCTATTCACTCAGAAAAACTGAGCGAATAGGAAGGAAGACGGCAGTTGAGCGAGGTGATGCAATATTAAACCCAACAACACTACCAACGATGCTGCGCCAACGGGAGATTGATCTGAAGACCATCCACGACCAAACTCCCAACACAACAACATTAGGCGCATCGTACCCGGCACACATCGCAACACAACTGCTCAGACCCGTCCTCCGTACGGCTTCACCAGACATCATCAGCCGGAACACGACAAATACAATCAATATGCCAGGCTCCTTCACTGGCTTCTCTTCTGTTTTATGCAATTTGCAAATCATCTTTAGATTGACATACAACCAGAGGCTGCAGATCTTCAAATCGGAAAAAAATTAACAAATTTTAAAAGTACGATAAGAGGTTCGTAAACGATAAATAAATTATAGAAGCTTTTTACGTAGAAAGGGAAGTCATGTAAGTGTAGGGGTAAAATATAATTCTTAGGAGCAATTCCTATGATTTAAGAATGTTCACAGTCTGATCTCAGTCTGAATTTGACAAAAAATACTGTTGTCGTATAAAATTTTTAAAAAAGTTTTTGCCGAAAGGAGCCTGAAACTAGATTTTGAAAGTATGACATTACAAAAATTGGCGCTCTGCAATGAAAGTTCGCAAGAAGGAAAATTTAAGAAGCAGCTAATTGCCAGTAAATATGTTATTTTAGAAAACGTTCTACAGAATTTTAAATTGTCAAAATATATTGTACGTGTGTATATTACTCCACCGACTGTGAAAAATAATTGCTAAGCCCAAATCTTCTTATTTATGTATGAAAGATTATGCAGTCCTCGTAGAATTTAAATGTCTGGAGGAATATTCGTAATCAATGAGTGAAAACCAAAAATCTGAGACTATTGACAACTTAATTCAAGTTCACTTCATTTTAGTTTTTACGTTGTGACTAACAGGAGGGCTGATTTTCTGCCCAGATTTTTTGTTCCAAGGCAGAGTGGTTACCAGCAATTTATATTCCAAAGTGTTCATACAAAGTGTGGTCATTTCGGTTAATTTCCGAGAGCCCAGAACCGCGCTCTAGTAGCCGCTGAAGGGATTAAGGCACCCGCGTGATTGATAACGGACATGGCGGATAGAAACGCAATGAGCCGAGTCGGGGCCCTTCATTCGTTTCATTTGGGTGAGGATTTAGTGACAAGCGGATCTAACGTACGCGCAAGCTAACTGTACTGTCTGTACGCGTGTTTGTGCTGCAGGACCAAATCCCAGCCAGCACTTGAAATTACATTCGGCATAATGCCAAATCATCATCATCATCATCATCATCTCAGCGTTTGTCCCGGTTGCTTCCGCGGCTTTCGCGTTGGAGCCCGGGGCCCGGTTTCCTGCACATTCTCTTCCATTTCGCGCGATCTTTAGCATCCTGTGGTGAGAGATTGTTGGCACGCGTGTCATCTCTTACAACGTCATACCAGCTTCTCTGGTCTACCCCGCTTGTTCCGGCCCGGCGGAGGCGCCATGGAAAGACATTTGTTACCCACATAACGTGCGGGTTTTCGTAAGTTGTGGCCATACCAGCGTTTTGTCGGCATAATGCCGAATATTTGCTTTATAAAACAAGGAACACAACACACGTTCTTAACACGGATAGGTATAAACATCGGGCTGGCAAAAAATATATTTTTGCTGCTTCCGATCAGGCTGGACGTTGCCGCCAACATACATAGTGGGGAATAGGCTAGCAAGCAAACGACACAATTTTGTTTACTTGAATTTTTAACCGTATATAATTTTGGTTTAAATACCAAACTACTGAAACGATTTTTATAAAATTCCTCTGGGACCTGACTGAATCTATAAGTAAAAAAAATCGGTCACTTGATTTTCATTGATTGTCGCATCAGCATGACGAGTAGGTAGTGGTTATCTTATGGTAAACTTTAATGCTGTAAATTGTTGAGGAATTCCTTTGACTTTCTATGGTTTTTATTATCAGATCTACTGCTGACGTTCATTATAACTAGGTTTGTAACGGAGCTTCGCCTCCGCGTCCCTTACTGCGGAAGTTCCGCAAGAAATCGCATCTTCGCTTCTGCCTCCGCCTCCGCACAATTTTTGCAGAGTTATAACGGAGGTTTATTTACGTATTTATAAAATAAATAACGCGCAAGCTGCGACGCTCGACAACCACCCGGCCGCGTTTGAGCGCGAAATGGTCAAGAATCAATTAGTGCGAGACGGGAATGCGGCAAATACAATTTGTTTCTCCTTAATTTTCATTAGTAGAAGGTAGTATTTTTATACTAAGTGTATTACTAACCACTGTAAATCGTTGAAAAGTTCCTACGACTGTCTCTCCGTGATCAGATCTACTGTAGACTATTATGAGTCCAAACACAAACTAACTACTGTAAACCGTTAAGGAGTTCCCTGAATTGACCTTTGTTGTTATCAACAGCCCCCTACTGATAGTCACAACCCATCTAAGTTTGAGGTTCTTATAAATATAAATTAATTAAACAAAAACACAAGGTACCTGATGTGAATCGTTAAAAAGTTACCTCGACTGTCTCTCGGCTCCATCATCAGATCCACTCCAGACCTTTATTGAATTGTAGTGCTTCAAAATACCTAATGAAAAAACTTACAAATGCACTAGTCGCCCTTACAATTTTGAAAGTGCGCCTTGATTTCTCTGGTCTTCCATCATCAAACCTTAATGTCCTTATCATAAAACTACCAGGAACATATCTTCTTTCCAACATTAAAAAAAAATATCAAAATCACTTCATGAACGGCGAAGTTATCCCCGAACAAATATAAAAAAAAACATATATACGGTCGAATTGAGTAACGTCCACCTTTTTGAAGTCGGTTAAAAAGAGATGATCCTTTGTTCTATACGCTTCATCAATATCAGATCAGCAGGGTAATTGCGTAGCACACTGTCAGTAGCAATGGGTTTTATTTTGACAGTTCAACAATATTCATTGCGCAATTTCGTCGTGGTTGAGCGATACATTTCTCGTACATATGGAACAATGCGATTCAATTGCTCGTAGAACCGATCACCGAAGGGGCAGTAAGGTTTTGAAGTGGCGGCCACGTATTGGAAGACGCCGCGTAGGAAGGCCCCCAACAAGGTGGACCGATGACCTGGTGAAGGTCGCGGGAAGCCGATGGATGCGGGCAGCACAAGACCAGTCAGCGCGGAAAGGCTTGGGAAAGGCCTTTGTCCAGCAGTGGACCTCTATATGCTGAAGAAGATGGATCAATGAAGAAGATAGAAGAAGAGGAAGAAGATGGATCAATGGATTAGCAATATGCTTCAAAACGATTCCATTTGATAGTAAAAGTGTAAACACAATTAGGTTACAGTTATGTTTTGGTGACTGAACATAATAATTATAATTGATCCTTAAAATATTTGCTCACGAATTATCACTTTTTTTTATTAAATTCCTATGTATTTGTAAAACTATATATAATATGTAAAGAAAACCCTGTCCGACCCGTAAGGATAATAAAGGTTAGGTAAACACTCGACCAAATATAATATAAAATTTTACGTAATCATCATAGAAACAATACTAAGGAATTTTGAAATAATCTTTTTTACCACGAATTAATTCCAACTTCCACGAAATTTGGTAATTTTTAAAAAAGTGACAACATCGGTATTATAATGAGCGAATAGCGATGCGACCACGTGCCGCGTGCCCTGTCCCCCGCCGCCCGCGGAAGGGTTGCTTACCGCAAATGTATTAAGTTACCTCTTTTTGTGAAATAATATTTATTTTTTTAGGGGATCTTATTTTTAAGTTTAGACCGGCTTTGTATCCATTAGTAGAATCAGTTATCGATACCTAACAATACCTTCACGGATCGGACAGGGTTTTCTTTACATATTGTATATATATACTGTTTATTTTAGTCACAGTAACTGAAGTGGGGCATCTCAACCAATTAATTCGTTTATTTAAATTCGTTTATTTTCTATTTCTATTTAATTGTATTGTATTACATTTGAACTGCGACCAAACTCACACGAGAGCCAGCGCTACATCCGAGTTGGTCCCAGTTATTAATCCAACCATTAAAAAGACGATCAGTAGATCATATTAGAATATCAATTCATACTTTTAGGATATCAAAATGGGAAATTATTTGGCTATCGAATAATCGCTCTTTTTCAAGCTCCTTAACCCTATCCTTATGTTCTAATGGATTATGTAGCGACTGCTGTTGAAACACCAATACGTATGTATGTACATATATGCACTAAACCGACCGGCTAGCTCGATATGAAAATTGAAATTCATTTCACACAATAATGCTTTTAAAATGGCTAATATTTTAAACAACGTATGTCAAAAAGGCTTGACAGATTATTTTTAGGGATATTTTCGTCCAATAATAACGGTATGAAAGACATATAGGAAAATGGAAACAGGATTTATTGGACAGGCGCGTTTAGAATGTGTCAAACATGAGCCAATTGTTTTGAATGAAATGGATAATTTTGACTCATTCATTCAATAACGATTCATATGTAAATACATAATTTTAGGCCATTGGCTTGAAATTAACAATGACTTTTAGTTACATTATAACTATAGAGTTCAGACTAGACGAGATTTCTTTCTTGTATCTTTCATGTAGCTACGATTATTAAAACTAAATATTAAAAAAATATGTTGAAAAAAAAAATCATCTCATTTTTTATAAAGACACCAAATTAAACACAAAAATGAATCGTGTTCCTACACAGGTTGCTTTTGGTCAGTAAAAGTCTAACACACCTCCCTCTCCACTCCGCGCAGTAAAAGTAAAAAATGTATCCTATAGAACACCGAAAGGCTGGCTACTGGCCTGTGCTCTAGGCTTTGGAGACCGTTTTAAGTTAAATCAGGTTCGCCAATCAGCCTTTTCGCATGTCCCTCCACGGAATCAAAATTTCAAAGTGGTCAGGTGATACTTTGCAGCACCAGCCCAAATGTGGCTGCAGTACTCCACACACGAACGGACCTATGCTTTGTACAACATCAAAAGCTACCTGAAGTACCGCCGGACCTTTGCGATAACGCCAAGTTTCCTGGCAGCCACCTTGGCCTTGGACCCTGGCTTCTCGCGCTCTGGACATTTTTCGTGGGTTTTATTTATTCCTCGAAAGTAATAAACATATATCACTATTCTTTAGCCAATATATGCGAATTTCATACTACTGCAATTGAAAACTGTCTCCTATACTGATTGCCCCTTCGAGAAATAACTGCAATAAAAATAATTTTTAGTTTACACTACTGTACGAGGAAACTCTTCAGTTCAATTCCCAGGACGGAAAAGTGTACTGGGCTTATCTATCAGGAATTTGTCAATATAAGCCTCTGTCTGGATTTGAGACCAGTTGGTGAAACTTACAGGCTTCTATTACTCCTTATTAATCCTATAAGTATCCTCATTAAAATTTACATAAAAATATTTTAAACAAGCCGAATGATGAGTATTCGACCATACAAAATGTAAAAGTTATATTTAAGTACTATACAGGATGTATCTGATATCGTAACGCAAACTTCGCGAAAAGGCTAGACCGCATGCCACTAATAAAATTATGATAGTCATTTATGTCGTTAATGAATGGTTACAGAATTCACACTGTTTAAAAAAAACTGACTGCTCGCCCTTTGAACGTTGCAAGCGTGCCGCCGTGCGGGTTTGTAGGTATGATGTTGAACCCTGATGTGAACTCTATTAAATCAGCTGATAAGATATCTTTCGAGTTTTTGTTTTCATTGCGCTTTTTTATGTAATTAGCGAATTAATTAATTTTTAATTTAAAATGTTATTGGGTTATGAAAGTATAGCAATTATGAGCGGTCTAAAGTGAAAAAAACTGCATAAAAACAATATGTTTTTTCAATCAGGAAAAAGCCGACATAAAATTCCACCAGTGGGGTTTCAGAATTATACACTAGATCCATGGTACTCGTTTGTACGTCGATATCAAATACATCCTGTACAACATGTAATGCAAAGCGTATACAGAGTGGTGCTGATAATACGACAATATATGAAAACACAGACAATGCTGGTTCATAGGAATAATCCTAAACCATAGAAGAAAACCTAGCATCAAAAATAAAAAAAAAACAATCTAACTAAATCGCATAAAATTGGAAACGGAATAAAACATGCTTTATAAAATATTGGTTCACTGGCCTCCGATCGGCAACAGCGCGATCCTGTATCGACTTGCTTTTTTCGCGCCATTATTATTAAAGATTAGTACCGCTGGATGCAGATGATTCATAATTTAACTTATCACCAATTGACTACTCTCCTCCCAACTTCTTTTGGGCCTCAAAAATTCATAATTAGGTGGCATTTCCCTTCAGGCAGATCTATGATCCTGACTGAGATATATCCATTGGCGAAGCTGGCGATATGATTCGATTTTTTAAATAGCAGCTTTACAGCGAAATTCAGCCTTCTGTTTAGTTCGCGTAGTGGGTAAGTTTAAACAGCGGGCGTGGCGATATGAAATCAATGTGTACACTGGACATGTCTAAAGTAGGCACGGATCATCAACATCTACCGAGCCTTTTCCCAATTATGTGTATTTGGGTTGATTTCCAGTCACAGGTCAGTTGATCAGGTTAAGCTACGTTGGCCGCGGTTGGATTTTGGATAGGTTCCCGGTTGTCATTGCTAGATCTTTGTCTGTTGTTACCGGTCATCAGAAGTCCGAAAGTTTGACCACCAGCCTTACCAAGAGACATTGTATTAAACCCAGTAACTGGGTTATTGAAGTCAGTTAAGCAATGGCTTTAATTTAGTTACATATATTGATAATAGGATATCACAATAATTAAAACCACATATAGAGGTTACATTAACCTAATCGCTATTCTGTATTATTCAAGCGGTTTCAACGAATCGATTGGGTAGACTTAATCCGTTGTTCTTAAAATAGATCGGCCCGGTAACCCATTTAACCCACAGTAGTGTTGTACGTCATATTGAATTTTGCTCTAATAGGACATCACCATCTGGCTAGCCACTTTTCAACTATGATGATGCTGGCTTCCAGTCTAACCAGCATTTCCAGATAACCAGCATTTCCAGATAACCAGCATTTTAGATAAACGACCGCCTATTTGACTTCCATAACCCAGTCATTGATAAGACAGTTTATCAAATTTTTTTTTCTCGGTGGTAGACCACAACATCGGCTGCCGGCAGAAGTTACCACCCACCAGACAAAGTCTTGCCGCCAAGCGATTCATCGTGTTCCGGCATGATGTCTGGTGAAGCCGTACGGAGGACGGGTCTGAGCAGTTATGTTGCGATGTGTGCCGGGTACGATGTGCCAAATATTGGTTTGTCGGGAGTTTGGTCGTGATGGGTCTCTAGATCAATCTCCCTCTGGTGCAGCATCGTTGGTCATGTTGTTGGGTTTAACATTACATCACTTCGCTCAACTGCCGTCTTCCTTTCTATTCACTCAGTTTTTTTCTCTTTGAGTGGTAGGCTCTCAATAAACTAGCGCGCTTTACCATCAACGATTGCATCACTGCTTACCATCAGGCGGGATTATGTTCAAGCACTATTTATAATTATAAAAAAAATCGGGCTAGCAGCCACCCTAATAATAGATATAAACGACGTTAATTTTTGTATATGCGTAACCTGAAACACGTGTCCAATATTTTTAAGTAAATAATCTATGTACAAAATTTCAAAAAGATATCATGAAACATCACAAAGTTATGGGCTTGTTATCTTATCTGGTTGTCCCAACAAAAATATGGTCAACGCACCTCTTGCCCGCCCGCGCCTACAGCGGCGCGGCGTGGGGCTGTCTCACGCGCATATTACTATGATCTACCGTCAGCTGTGTTGCGCGCTAGGTAAACAGACTGCAATAATTTCTAAATGTATTTGGGAAAAAATATAACATGGGTTAAAATTATTGGAATCGATTCAGCTGTTTATTCTGAACAAACTGTATTCAGTTTCCGTATAAAGCAAAAATACCTTGAATAATATTTTTGATTTACCAGTACTTAAGTCTATGCATCGTGGCGTTACCTTTTTCAATTAAAATCTAACACCTTATTTAAAGAGCGGGCTAGGATAGTGCATGCCAAGCCTTGCATGTGTGAGTCCCACATTACTCCCACTGAGTCTATTGAACCGCATAGTAAAGGCCTCCGTTACGAAGATTTGGTGTTATTTCAGAGATCGCTTTGAATATGAAGATCTATTTGATTTTTTTATGTCGTATTTATTTATATTTTTGGTATGTATTTTAATATTTTAAGTTATTTCGAATTCATTACCTGAAAACTTTGATCATAATACCCGTTTATAATATAAAGATCGTTTCCAAGGTTTTGGTAATAGCTAATAAACGAAATACATAAAGGAAAATTAACGGTTATACAAAAGTTATATCAAAAGTTATTAAATATAAAAAAATCATAAAATAAATGCCAATAATCCTCGAAGAGATTGGCAGTTGTGCATCTCTAGTAGGATATCTAAATTCAGATATGCAAATCCCATGTAATTATGGCTAGCGAGATGCTGCTACTTAGGCATGCCTGATAAAAAACCCAATAACTTTTGCCCAACTAGGAAATTGAACCCAGGACCTCAAACTCAGCAGTATTATTTGCAACCACTACACCTACTAAATGGGCCTTATAAGAAGGCTCAAAGTCACTCAAAGGGCAATGGAGAGGGCTATGCTTGGGGTTTCACTGCGCGATCGAATCAGGATTGAGGATGAAAAGAACGAGAGTAACCTACATAGCCCGAAGAATTGCAACACTAAAGTGGCAGTGGGCTGGACACATTGCCCGTAGGACAGATGCCCGATGGGGCCGACAGGTTCTCGAGTGGCGACCACGCACCGGGAGATGTAGCGTGGGTAGGACCCCGACTAGGTGGACGGACGACCTGGTGAACCGCTGGATGCGGAAGGCGCAGGACCGGTCGTCGTGGAGAACCTTGAGGGAGGCCTATATCCAGCAGTGGACGTCTTTCGGCTGAAATGACTACACCTACGTTGTAGTCTTGTGTATACATCATCATTATTGTTTGTTTCCCGGGGCCTGAACGAAGCCAATTAAGTCGAAATATATTGGACGCCACATTATGCAAACTATTTCAATCTTCTTGATAACCAATAATAATTTATCTACTGTAAACTATACCCTCGCTATTTTCGATAAAATGAACCTTAAAGCGTATTCTGGTATCGACACGATTACCGCAATCCATCAAAGGTAAAAGCTATATGTCATTCAAGGTATAAAGCCCCACCCCAGTTTTCCTGTTTTTGTAAAGAAACTCTTTACAAAAACATAGCACCTCTTAAATTGTCTACATAAATTCAGTTTAGGATTAAACAAAAACTAATCTCTCTTGACTAGGGTTGTGTCAGGAGGCACGGTATTTCCGTGCGCAGTTTCTGGACCTGCCATCGGACGCGTCCCCAGGTGGCGGATAGGGGAACGGCCCCCAGATATGGGGGTTACCGGTTTACCGGCGCGGACCAAAACCAGAAGTGGGGACCGCTTCGGCGGTCACGCGCGGCGGGTCGGCCACCACTCCAGGTGGCTGACGTGACCCGAACTCCGGGTCACCGTCGGGCAACCCGGTCTCCTCATTGAGAGGAGCTGGGGGCCCCGTTTGCCTTCGGGCAAACGAGTGGGCTAAGAGGAAGGACACCTCGCTAAAAAAACCCTTGGCTGCTGCGTCTTCTTGCACACGAAGACGTACCCAGCCGGGCTCCTCCCTATGGAGGACCCACTGTGGGCCCGCCTTCGGGCGGGAATCGCTGGCGGGGGATTGGTAGGCAGGCATGCTATTTCCCATGATCCCGCCACTAAGGCGATGTCGGTGTGCCGCTGTTGGGTTTAGTGGGTATTCCTGGCTACAGAGCTGGGCGAGTCCCACACACGCCCTTCGGGGTATGGTGCGTAAATGCATTCCCACAGCGTCAAAAAAAAAAAAAAAAAAAAAAAAAAAAAAAAAAAAAAAAAAAAAAAAAAAAAAAAAAAAGGAGGCACGGTATTAATGATACGAATAGCTGAGGGGCTACGGCCTCTGATTCGGAGCTCGTAGACTTCGGGTTCAAATCCCTGACGATATAGTGTTTTTTTCCGTGTGCAGTTTCTGGCCTGCCATCGGACGCGTCCCCAGGTGGCGGATAGGGGAACGGCCCCCAGATATGGGGGTTACCGGTTTACCGGCGCGGACCAAAACCAGAAGTGGGGACCGCTTCGGCGGTCACGTGCGGCGGGTCGGCCACCACTCCAGGTGGCTGACGTAACCCGAACTCCGGGTCAGCGTCGGGCAACCCGGTCTCCTCACTGAGAGGAGCTGGGGGCCCCGTTTGCTTCCGGGCAAACGAGTGGGGCTAAGAGGAAGGACACCTCGCTAAAAAAAACCCTTGGCTGCTGCGTCTTCTCGAACAAGAAGACGTACCCAGCCGGGCCCCTCCCTATGGAGGGCCCACTGTAGGCCTGCCTTCGGGAGGGAATCGCCGGCGGGAGATTGGTCGGCAGGCTTGCTATTTCCCATGACCCCGCCACTAAGGCGATGTCGGTGTGCCGCTGTTCGGGTTTATAGTGGGTATTCCCGGCTTCGGCTGGGCGAGTCCCACACAGCCCCTCGGGGTATGGTGCGTAAACAAAGCATTTCCACAGCGAAAAAAAAAAAAAAAGAAAAAAAAAGATGGCACGGTATTGGCATATTTTCTAGTGAGATCTATCTTAATATTCTCCTATCTGAGCTGTCAATAGTATCAAACTCTAATATCAGTTGCAATGAGAGCTCACTTCACGTCATCCATCCCTTTTTTTATCGTCCCACTGCTGGGCATAGGTCTCCTCTCATACAGAGAAGAATTGAGCGTAATCACCAGGTTTGCTCAATGCGGGTTGGCAATTTCAGACAAAGTCCAGGATTCCTCGAGATGTTTTCCTTCACCTTGTAATCAATCATTGGTGTCTAAGATATACTTAGAAAATACGTATAACTCAGATAAGTTACATTGGTACTTGCCTGGCCTGGAATCGAACCTGCACACTCATACTTGAGAGGATGGTGTTTTAACCACTAAGTCGACACGACTTATTCGCGATCAATTTATCTCAATTATCAAGGTGAGATTGTTACAAAATAGCACCGCAGCTGGAAAATAACTACTCCAATTGAACATCGTTTCAGTATCAACGTTACAAACACAAGCCGCGAAGCGATTCGTCGTGTTCCGGCATGATGGCTGGTGAAGCCGTACGGAGGACGTGTCTGAGGAGTTGTTTTGCGATGTGTGCCGGGTACGATGCGCCTAATATTGTTGTGTTGGGTCATCGGTCGCCGGCAGAATTTACCACCCACCAGATAAAGCCTTGCCGCCAAGCGATTTGTCGTGTTCCGGCATGATATCTGGTGAAGGCGTACGGAGGACGGGTCTGAGCAGTTGTGTTGCGATGTGTGCCGGGTACGATGCGCCAATTGTTTTTGTATCGGGAATTTAATCGTGGAGGGTCTCCTGATCAATCTCCCTCTGGCGCAGCATGGTTGGTCGTGTTGTTGGGTTTAACATTCCATTAAATCGCTCAACTGCCGTCTTCCTTCCTATTCACTCAGTTTTTTTTATTAAATTGGCTATTAATAAACTAGCTTTACTATCAACGATTGCATCACTACCCAAATGTCAAATAATTTGGAGCTCTATTTTATTTGATTTTGATTTGATTTGATCACTGCTTACCATCAGGCGTGATTGCGGTCAAGCACTTGTATATAATTATTTAAAAAAAACACAGATGAAAGTACGCATCTATCAAACTGGCTAGCTTTTCCCAATCATGTTAGGGTCGGGTTCCAGTCCAACCAGACACAGCTGATTATCAGCATTTTACATGGAACGCTTTCCTATATGACCCCAACAACCCTGGGTAAAACGATACCCCTTGATAAGACTGATTTGTCAGACTTCCGGGCTTCTGACGATCAGTAATGACTGTCAAAGATCCATGATTGACAGCCGGATCAATGGCATATCGTGTTTTTCGCAGCACAGAGGGTTTTTATAGTTCCATAGCCAAATGGCAAAAAACGGAACCCTTATAGATTCGTCATGTCTGTCTGTCCGTCTGTCCGTCCGTATGTCACAGTCATTTTTTTCCGAAACTATAAGAGCTATACTGTTGAAACTTGGTAGGAAGATGAATTCTGTAAACCGCATTAAGATTTTGATACAAAAATAAAAAAATAATAATCAATGTTGGGGGCTTCCATACTTAGAACCGAAACTCAATTTTTTTTTTTTCATCAAACACATACGTGTGGAGTATCTATGAATAGGTCTTCAGAAATGATATCGAGGTTTCTAAAATATTTTTTTTTTCTAAACTGAATAGTTTGCGTGACAGACGCTTCCGAAGTGGAAAAAAGTTGGTTGAAAAATCTAAAAAAAAAACATATGATGTACATTACTATAAAAACTACCAACAAAATTGTTTTGAACGAGATCTAGTAAGTACTTTTTTTAATACCTCGTAAATCTCTTATTACCGCGTAATGTCTCATAGAAATAACTTAAATCCTTTAATTTCATAAATCGATGGTACGGAACCCTTTGTGCGTGAGTCCGACAGGCACTTGGCCGGTTTTTATATGAGAAATCATCAAATGACCTCTTTCGCTCTGGGCGGAGCGGAAGGGCGTGTCAGACTTTTACTGACTAAAACCCACCCGTGTTTCTTCACTTGCCTGTGCGACGGCCAGGGCCACGGTTTCTTTTTTAACCCAGCCGTATCCCTAGGCATCGGTCTTCGTGGACCCCGTCACGATGTGCTGACATCCCTTTGAGACGCGCGTAAAACACAACGCGCCGTCGACTCGGGCCTGGACCTTACCGGGCGGCGGGCTGCCCATAAGCACAGAGGTCTTAGTTTGTAAAAATGGTCACCCATCCGTCGTACAATCGGTTCAAAAGTAGCTTAACCTGAGCAATTATCCTGTATGGCTGTTGTTACTCTGTGAAAAATTCTCTTATCTTATATCTTACGCTTCTATGCCATTTTTTATTCTATGAGCCTAATATATTTTCAACGAGGCCCGTCATTTATGCATGACATTTGAAGTGATGCTACTTTACTAACAGGAGACAATCTTGAGACACTGTTACCAGCGGCCTCTATTTACGATGCATCAATCATAGGAAATTACCACATTTTTTCTCGACATATTCTAGCGGTTGTATGCGACTTTTCATATTTGAAATTACGGGGGTTTACGTGGACATTGGAGATACTTTACTGGTATTAAAAATGGGAAATCATCAAATGACTTCTCCCGCTCTCGACGGAGCGGAAGGGTGTGTCAGACTTTTACTGACTAAAACCCACCCGTGTTTCTTCACTTGCCTGTGCGACGGCCAGGGCCGCGGTTTCTTGTTTAACCAACCCGCAACCCTGGCCCAGGAGGCATCGATCTTCGTGGACCCCGTCACGATGTGCTGACATCTCTTTGAGGCGCGCGCGAAACACGACGCGCCGTCGACTCGGGCCTGGTCCTTACCGGGCGGCGAGCTAGGTGGCGTGACCTTAAACGGTAAAATAAAACCCTACACATTAATAAGTATTCGCGAATGTTCCAGATCTATCTCGAAGTAATAATAATAATGCTTGATTCCAGTTATTCCTTTTTACTATCAGCAGATAGTAAAAAGGAATAGAGAACAGGTAGTTTACAGGAAATGGAGTTTCTAGCAATTTCGATCTCGACCCTTTTTTTTGGTGTGCATGGGAAATCATCATATTTCCTCCCCCACTCTAGGCGGGTGTGTTCCTTCACTTGCCTATACGCCAGAGCCACTGTTTCTCTTTCAACCAACCCGCAGCCCTGGCCCAGGCATCGGTCTTCATGGGGTCAATGAAGACCGATGTGCTGATATCTCTTTGAGGCACGCGTCAAACAAAATGCTAAGTCAACCAGGGCCTGATCATTACCGGGAGGCGAGCTGCCCACTAAGAACTGAGAACTGCTCAGGATCGAGCTTGTTGGCGTGCCATGAAGGAGGCCTATGTCCAGCAATGAACGAGTAGAGCCTGATGATGATGATGATGAGCTGCCCACTGATCGCCGCCCACAAGCCGGCGCCTAGGGTGGTCGGGAGTTCGATGAGATCTCCCGACCAGGGCGTCTCTTGTGGCAGTTATAGGCGTGAGGGCACTGAGATTCTCGCTCCCTCACGCGCTCTGCCTCCTTCTTTGCCAGCATCACTGCCCTAGACCAAGGTTGCACGCAAGAAATCGCCGCCACGAGGACACGGCAGTGCTCCGCCCATGCCGGGCAGACCGCCACCGTGTGCTCATCATTTGTTTTTATTGACTTGGTACAAGTATTTATACAAACCCACTTACAGAAACTAAATATTATTTTTTTATTTAAAATATTACTAAATTAACAACTTTAATAAGTTATTTGAGAAAGTGCAGAACTCGCGCAAAGCAGCATTACCTATGAAATTCACTTTTCTTTTGTATGATTCATTTTTACTTCCCAGCGGGAACGGAAGAGATAAAAAAGGTAAATGGAATCGACAGCTTATCGACTAGTACTGGTCAACAAAGGAAAATGGATTACTTCGCTCTGGCTTTGAAAAATTGACTCGAGTACTTTTACAATTATTGTTAAACTAGTACCACTCTTTTGAAGTCTTTTATTTCTTTCTTTACTTATACAAAATAAAGAGATGAGGTTATGCATTTAACGAAGACTTTTTAATTGATTCATGTGTGTCGGGTCGTTATAGTCTTTTTAGGTCGAAAAAGCGTCAAACGCTTTTTCGACCTAAAAAGGCTAATTCTTGTCTAAAAGTCACGCCCTGCTCTTTTCATAGTTGCAAGTCAAGTCCAGTCAATCTGTCATTAGTTAAAAAGTTTATCCGTCGTCCAGCCAGTCAGTCGCAGGAGACTGGACGCCACGACAATATGTATGTATAAATAAACATAAATATAATAAACGTACTCATATAATTGACGCAGTAATCACGGAGATTTCTCCGTATATGAGTATGTTTCTTATTTTTTATTTAAAGCCTTGTTTGTCATTGCCAAATCAGTTACTTATAGGTTAGCGTAAACAAAAGGTATTTAATCCACTTTCTATGTTATTTCTCTAAAAAAATACATTACAAAACCAAAAATAATTCTAATTTCCGAGGTCGGAGATAAAAAAATAAAACTACATTGTTAATATAGAACCGACGACTTCCAAAATTAAAGTAGTGTTTATATAACACTGCTTTAAAAAAATTATTTTATTGTTATTTTTGTAAAAAATTGTTTCTAATTATAAAAAGTTCTGTTGACGGAGTAATGGCGTTTTGAATATTGATTTAACTTGTTATAGCCGACTATATCATCTAACTAAAGTTTGTGTATTCTAAACTCTTAGACAGCAAGAATGCTTTGAGCAGATTAATCACTGAGTAGTTTCAACTTACAATCAGGCTTTCCTAAATTTCTAGGTACAACAATCTCAACAATGCCAGTGATATTATAGAAACAGTTATTTACGTTTTTTTTTTTTTTTTTATTAAAATATAAACCAGCGCTTGACCGCAATCCCGCCTGATGGTAAGCAGTGACGCAATCGTTGATGGTAAAGCGCACTAGTTTATTAAGAGCTTATTCACTCTAGCCTTGAAGACACTCAAATTGTAGTCCGACGGAAACACCGCCGCCGGCAGATTGTTCCAGTCCCTCGATGTACGCGGTATAAAGGACGAGGCGAAACGCTTCGTCCGGATCGTTGAGGTGTTAACAACATAAGGGTGGAAACTCGCCGAACGACGGTACGTCCGATGGTGGAACGGAGATGGGGGAATTAAATCGTGCAATTCCCTCGGACACTCCCCAGAATGTATCCTATAGAACACCGAAAGGCTGGCTACTCTACGCCTGTGCTCTAGGCTTTGGAGGCCAACTCGAGTTAAATCAGGGTCACCAATCAGCCTCTTCGCACGCCTCTCCACTGAATCCAAAGTGGCCAGGTGACACTTAGCAGCACCAGCCCAAATGTGGCTGCAGTACTCCACACACGAACGGACCTGTGCTTTGTACAACATTAGAAGCTGCCCTGGTGATTGCCTAAGGGGATGTTTTTTTTATCCGTAGGACCTCAATCAATTGTTAAAAATGGTAATGGTAAAAAAATTAAGTTGGTAACTAATTTTAATCTATTAGCAAAATATGGTATTTTTTTTTTAACTTTATTACCACAAAGATTCAAGTACATTTTACTGTATACAGAATAAATTATATGTACTTAATTTAGCATTCGGTTACGTACAATAGGTTTAACCCTGTTCCCCAAACCAGGCTAGGTCTGCATCATAGGGGATATGTAATTTATTATGAAGGAATAGGTTTATTAGACTAAAAATTGGGTATATAAACTAAAAGTTTATCAAAAATAAATCCTACTAATATTATAAATCCGAAAGTTTGTGAGTACGGATGAATGTTTGCTACTCTTTCACACAAAAACTGTCTGACAGATTTGTCGATGTCGTCCTCCGTGGCGCAGCGGTCAACACGCCTGCCTGCGACTTGGAGGCCCCGGTTTCGATCCTCGGCCAGCTCAAGATGGAAAACGATCTTTTCCTGATTGGCCTGGGTCTTGGATGTTTATCTATATATGTATCTATTATAAATATAGTATTGTTGCGTTTGTATCACATAAAACAAGTCTCAAACTTACTTTGGGGTTAGCTCAATCTGAGTGATTTGTCCGTATATATTTATTTATTTATTGTATGAAATTTAGCACACAGACAGTTTATAACAGAAAGCACGTTAAGCCGTTGGTCCCGATTGCCATACGAACATCTAATGGCAATCGATTCGGGTTGTTAAAGCCCTTAAAAGTCGAACAATTGATCTGATATGACTTGACTGCAATGCTTCGATATCGTCTTCAGATTGTGGAGGTAAGACGGCAATCGCTTCACGGAAAATATTGAAGTTTAGCCAAAATCAGCAGTTAGACTGGTAAAGTGGACCCCAGACTCCATAGCTAGAAAATCTTCGGATGCGACTGGGATTAACGCCGAGATGATGATGATGATTATTTTTAACAATTAGTTAAGTTTGGCAATTGGCACTGGTAATGGAGTGAATTTTTTTTTAAAGACAGACAACTTTTTTTTAAAGCAGTGCTTCGCTGTTGTACTTTCATATGTTCCGACCACGTGAAAATGTCGGGATAAACAGTATCCTATGTTGCTTATGTTGTTCCGAAGGCAAACGATCGCGCGGTCGTTCACCAACCAGATGGACCGATCAAGTCAAAGACTCATCGTCTTCTAAATTCTACGCGGTGGTGAGAGACGCGCTGGATCGAAACCGATGGAGGCAGATCATCCATTTGAAATGCTGGCCCAATGCTGACCACGATCCTCAGATATGAGGACCGACTGCAGAGAGAGAGAGAGAGATGTTTTAATACTTTACGTGTGCAATATTTCATCTAAATTCGAACAGTTAGTCTTGCGTAAAGGGGTTACAGAGATCCATCCATACAAACTTTCTTGTTTATTATGCTAATGGGAAGTACGTTAGATTAGTAATATCCTTCAAATTTTGGCCACAAAGTTGACGCAGTGCCTGAGCGATCAACGACTGCGGTGCGTGTCGCGAATTATACCTAGTTATAGTGGTCAAACACCAACCTCTCAAATATGAGGGTGCGGGTTCGATTCCATGTCAAGCAAGTACCAATGTAACTTTTCTAAGTTATATGCACTTTCTAAGTGTATCTTGAACACCAATGACTGATTATACGGTGAAGGAAAACATCTTAAGGAAACCTGGACTTTAAATCTGAAATCGCCAAACCGCATTGAGCAAGCGTGGTGATTACGCTCAATCCTTCTTTGTATGAGAGGAGAACTGTGCCCAGCAGTGGGACAGTAAAAAAAAGGTTGATGATGATGATGATGACGTATCTGCATTGCCTACTATATTTGCCAGATTGGTATTTGTGTATCCGGGTCTGCTATCAACGACTTGGCGAAGGAATTCTCGGAGCTCCGTAGGCAAGTGCAAAGCAGCAGTAGACCGCGTTCACGCTCGAGCCGTTCCCATAATAGCCGGACTACTTCTAGGCAGCGATCACAGTCCAATTACCGCAAATTTCCACTGTGCTGGTATCACCGCAAGTTGTATGTATGCTAATTGCACGGTAAACTCTGATTGCGAGATGTAGAATTCGTGTGACGTCAGTATGACGCGTCGTTCATTTTGTGACGTTTGTAGGTACCGCTACATCACTCATCACGTCGGGGTCACCAGTGTGGAGGCATGAGGAACAGGGAGTAAAGCTCACTCATCCTCCATAGAAAAGGGAGGATCCTCCAACCAGACGGGAGTTATGTCTGGTGGGCACTTGCCCGATGGTTGAAATTGGCAAGTTGTATGTATGCTAATTGCACGGTAAACTCTGATTGCGAGATGTAGAACTCGTGTGACGTCAGTATGACGCGTCGTTCATTTTGTGACGTTTGTAGGTACCGCTACATGTGTATGAAAAATTAAGTGTTTGTATACGCACCTACAATACAGGAATAATTCCAAGTATGGTTTCCAAATTTAGAAAAAAAAATTAGTAAGTAGGTAGGTATCCTCCCTCTAAAGATACTTACTTTTTAGTTCAATGTATAGAAAATTCCACATGGTACTTCCAGAGAGCAACGTCCTTCAGCTCCATAATTACGAGATCCCGTAATATGACGTAAACTTTCACCTTGTTAGCTGCCTTTGGTCGTGGCTAATTTGCCTAGAAAACGCCCCAACAGCCCTTGGGAGGTGACGACGTGATGTGAATCACGAAAGGGTACCGAAGGGAACTGAACAGTTTTACGTCAACGAAGCTCATTTAAAACCAAAGAGGCTTATAAAGCCTTTGATACAATTCTTCCTTTGAATTTTTAAGGTGGACTGAGCTATCGGTAAATATTTTTTTTTTATGTTTAAATACGACCTTTTTGTTCGTGGCCTGTATTCTTGATGCTGTTTTCTTTTGATAATTTATTACTGAAGTGAAAGCGTCGTCAGGAGCACTTAGCGCTTTTTTTGGACATTCAATGAAAGTAAACCATCACTCTGGTTGGTGACGCTAAATCGTATACAGAGTGGTATTAACATTACGACAATAAATGAAAACACGAACAATGCTGGTTCATAGGAATAATCCTATACCATAGAAAAAAACCAAGCATCAAAAATAAAAAAATAAAAATTTCAAACAAAATAAATCGCATAAAATTGCAAACTGAATAGGTCATCCTTTAAAAATATTGTGTCACTGACCTCCGTTCGGTGACAGCGCGATCCTATATCGACTTGCTTTTTTCGCGCCATTATTATTAAAATTTGGTACCGCAGGATGCGGCGATCGTTAATCTGTAAGCGCTTCCTTATCAACTAAAAAACTTCAAAATGTGGAAAATGAAAAATAATTTCCTGTGACTAAACTAGTCTATATATTTATATGATTTTTTATGGATAGACTGAGAATGTGTTGAGGTTCATGAAGTTCAATTGATTGTCATATTGTCAGCACCACTCTGTATACTCAGCGGCCGGTGAAGCTGAATCGCTCATAACGTTTGTGCTTAAGTGCAAATGGCAGGGCATAATCCATCAACCTGCAAAACAAGAGTGAAACAGCTATCTTCTATGCTTTCTTCTTTCATTAGACCTGCATTAGCTGACCCAATGTATAATAAAAAATAACGAGTGTGCTTATGACCACACAACTGAAGTAAAACTTCTTTCGCTCCATCTGTATGTATATATATATATATATATATATATATATATATATATATATATATATGTGTGTACAATATATACATGTATACACATATACATTTTTTTTTTTTTTTTTATTAAAATATAAACCAGCGCTTGACCGCAATCCCGCCTGATGGTAAGCAGTGACGCAATCGTTGATGGTAAAGCGCACTAGTTTATTAAGAGCCTATTCACTCTAGCCTTGAAGACACTCAAATTTTAGTCCGACGGAAACACCGCCGCCGGCAGATTGTTCCAGTCCCTCGATGTACGCGGTATAAAGGACGAGGCGAAACGCTTCGTCCGGATCGTTGAGGTGTTAACAACATAAGGGTGGAAACTCGCCGTACGACGGGTCGTCCGATGGTGGAACGGAGATGGGGGAATTAAATCGTGCAATTCCCTCGCACACTCCCCAGAATGTATCCTATAGAACACCGAAAGGCTGGCTACTCTACGCCTGTGCTCTAGGCTTTGGAGACCAACTCGAGTTAAATCAGGGTCACCAATCAGCCTCTTCGCACGCCTCTCCACTGAATCCAAAGTGGCCAGGTGACACTTAGCAGCACCAGCCCAAATGTGGCTGCAGTACTCCACACACGAACGGACCTGTGCTTTGTACAACATTAGAAGCTGCCCTGGTGTGAAGTACTGCCGGACCTTTGCGATTACACCAAGTTTTCTGGCAGCCACCTTGGCCTTGGACTCAATGAACCGCCCAAAGTTTAGGTTCGAGGAAATCTCAACACCCAAAAGCTGAAGGCGGTCGGTACACTCCAAGGATACATTCCGAAAAGTAGGAGCCAAGGTGAACGGGCTCCTTTTGGCGGTGAAGAGACATGCCTGCGTTTTGGCGGCATTGAATGCTACAAGATTGGCATTGCCCCATTCGGAGACTGCCTGAAGTGCAACACTCGTTCGCTCTACCATGGCCTCTCTTTCGGACAGGATTGATTCCCTACTAGCCCGAGCATCCGGCAGGTATCCGGCAGGTATACATATACATATATTAATTTTCTATAAATGTTTAAATTTATTTCATGGTTTCATTGGTAAATTTTAAATATTTTTGCATAGATCTTCTATTTTTATAGAAAAAAAAAAAAAAAAAAAACTCGTTGTAGACCTTGTAGTACCAAGCTCGCGCCACGGGCGCCTCTGTGCTTATATCCCTCACTTAACTTCCGTTCGCATTGCCCGATCACTTTTCGTAACGCTTACGTCACGCGTTCGCCAGCTTACTCCCCAAGTCAAGCGTGCGTAAAGAAGTTTCACTTCAAAAATTGCTCCAGAAAAACATGACAAAATAAAATGCCGAGTGCAAAAAAAAATCAACCCGTCTTAGATTTATACAAATCCGGAGTATATCAACGCTACGCATTTCCGATTTATAATAAAATTATCTTTCATGGAGTCTTAAGAAAAAAATCGCTTCCTATTAATCATGGGCCCTTATAAGCCGAAAAGGTTTTAAGGAACATTCAAAATCTTCTTGGAATCTATAAAGGCTTTGAAACGACAAATCTGGGGTAGAATATTTGTCGTGTGAAAGCTTAAGAGGGCCGGGATGAAGCACTCTGATTCAACGAGGACTATTTATAAAGATTACTGAACCAGCGTATATCGACTTAAGACTAAATAAACTCGAAATTCGTTTAAAAAGGAACCTCATACGACGTAGACACTTTACTTGATTAATTCGACTATTTAATTCTGAACATTTATATTCAATGAAAAAATGTCATGAATGTTCGGTTCTTATTAAAAAAACAATTCTTTAGCTAACTAATGATAGCAGGTTTTATTTCAAAACTAATTATTTGAATTGTATTAGAAAGAAAGATGAAAGATATGCTATATACAGTATGTTACGAAAACCCTGTCCGACCCGTGAAGGTGTTGTTAGGTATCGATAACTGATTCTACTAATGCATACAAAACCGGGCTTTACTTAAAAAAAAAATCCCCCTAAAAAAAATAAATATTATTTCGCAAAAGGAGGTAACTTATTAAATGTGCGTTGACCACCCTTCGCCTGCCGACCGCGGGGGGCGGGCGGCAGGACACGCGGCACGTGGTCGCATCGCTATTCGCTCATAATAATACCGGTGTTGTCACTTTTTAAAAATTACCAAATTTCGGGGAAATTGGAATTAATTCGTTGGAAAAAAAGATTATTTCAAAATTCATTTGTATTGGTACTATGATGAATACGTAAAATTTTATATTATATTTGGTCATGTGTTTACCTAACCTCTATTATCCTTATGGGTCGGACAGGGTTTTCGTAACATACTGTATATCATGCTTTGACTGTAGCTTATGACATCGTTTCGTGTAACATTTGAATTTAGATTTATAAACCTACTAGCTTTCCGCCCGCGGCTTCGCCCGCGTTAACTTCGGTTATATCGCGCGTTTTAGATTTCTCTCGGGAAAATCAATTTTTTCGGGATAAAAAGTACCCTATTATTTAATCCGGACTTCTAACTTTACGCCTGCAAAATTTCAAACACATGTGAAAAAAAGATTTATTGAGTAGATAAAGCGTGAAGAAAACAGTTAAAGAGGTAACAGTTAAAGAGGATCCCGCGGGAACAGTAGATACTTTCTTCCGGGATAAAATGTATCCTATATCCTTCTCCGTACCACAGACTAAGTTAAAGAGGTAACAAACATATAAATAATTACACTGTTAGTAGCCCGCCCGTGTTAATTTAGATCCCACGGGAACAGATAAAAGGTGTCCTATGTCCTTTCTCGTTCCGCAGACTATGTGTATGCAAATATTAAATATTATTAAATAATTATATTGTTATTTCTTGCCCGTGGCTCCGCCCGTCGTTGCTCCGTCCGCGTTAATTTCGATCCCACGGGAACAGTAGCTACTTTCTTCCGGGATAAAATGTATCCTATATCCTTCCCCGTACCCTAGACTATGTGTATGCAAATTTTCGTGATGATCGGTGCAGTAGTTTAAGCGTGAAGAGGTAACAAACAAACAAACAAACAAACACACTTTCGCATTTATAATATTAGTTGGGATTAACATACTTATAATTGCTAAACTTGATAGAAAAATATTGACTAATATATTATCTTATTTGTATTTAAAATTTTCAAATAATCTTTTTTTTTCTGCGAATTAATGTTCATTACTAATTTTACATGTGAAATCTACGTCCATACAGACAGGTTCCACGATGCAAAGCTATGAGATCTTTGCTTCATTATTGGTTAATAGAAAAAAGGTTTAATTGCGACTGCCTCACTAGCGAACGCAGCCGCTGCGCAAGGCGGCGCAGGTTCGATCCCCGCACAGTGCAAATATTTGTATGCATGAATATGAATATTTGTACTGGTCTGGTCGTGCCTCGGAAAGCACGTTAAGCCGTGGGTTCCGGTTGCCATACGAACATCTAATGGCAGTAGTTACGGGTTGTTGGAGGCCCAAACTTCAACAATTGGACTAACTCGTATGATTCGACATCGCCTTCGGGTTGTGGAGGTCAGACGGCAGTTGATTCACGGAAAATATCGAAGTTTAGCCAAATCAGCAGTTAGACTGGTAAAGCAGACCCCAGACTCCAAAGCCGAAAAGGCATAAAGTTTTCATTGTACTGAACGCTAGTGTGGGGATTAATCATCTCTTAATCTCCTTGGCCCTGCACGTTTTTCTGCATCGTTCTCACATATACAAATTCAACATGAATCCATACTAATATTATAAATGTGAAAGTGTGTTTGTTTGTTTGTTTGTCCTTCCTTCACGCCGTAGCTAAGCAATCAATCGACCTGACTTTTGGCATACAGTTAGTTGAAAAGATGGAGAGTAACATAGGCTACTTTTGGTCCTAAAAAAACATCAAGTTCCCAAGGGAGATTACTGGAATATTTGTATGTGTACACCAAATATATCCTTACTAATATTATACATCGGAAAGTGAGTTTGTTTGTTTGTTTGTTTCGCTTTCACGCCGTAACTACTAAGCCGATTGTTTTGAAATTTTGCAGACGTAAAGTTAGAAGTCCGGATTAAATAATAGGGTACTTTTTATCTCGGAAAAAAATTTTATTCACGAGGGAAATCTAAAAGCGCGATATAACCGATCTCCACGCGAGCGAAGCCGCGGGCGGAAAGCTAGTAATGTAATAAAATAATTTGTAATCATTTTATGATTTTAATAGACTTTCTTGCCTATTCTTCTCCAGAGAGACCTACTATTTGGAATGGGTGACTGACTAGCTTCATCTTACTGACTGGCCCTTTGACAATTCAAAATTACCGGTAATTGTTTTATTTGGGATCTTCTTCTCATCAATTACCGGTAATTGTTTTATTTGGGATCTTCTTCTCATCAATTACCGGTATTTGTTTTATTTGGGATCTTCTTCTCATCAATTACCGGTATTTGTTTTATTTGGGATCTTCTTCTCATCAATTACCGGTATTTGTTTTATTTGGGATCTTCTTCTCATCAATTACCGGTAATTGTTTTATTTGGGATCTTCTTCTCATCAATTACCGGTATTTGTTTTATTTGGGATCTTCTTCTCATCAATTACCGGTATTTGTTTTATTTGGGATCTTCTTCTCATCAATTACCGGTATTTGTTTTATTTGGGATCTTCTTCTCATCAATTACCGGTATTTGTTTTATTTGGGATCTTCTTCTCATCAATTACCGGTATTTGTTTTATTTGGGATCTTCTTCTCATCAATTACCGGTATTTGTTTTATTTGGGATCTTCTTCTCATCAATTACCGGTATTTGTTTTATTTGGGATCTTCTTCTCATCAATTACCGGTATTTGTTTTATTTGGGATCTTCTTCTCATCAATTACCGGTATTTGTTTTATTTGGGATCTTCTTCTCATCAATTACCGGTAATTGTTTTATTTGGGATCTTCTTCTCATCAATTACCGGTATTTGTTTTATTTGGGATCTTCTTCTCATCAATTACCGGTAATTGTTTTATTTGGGATCTTCTTCTCATCAATTACCGGTATTTGTTTTATTTGGGATCTTCTTCTCATCAATTACCGGTATTTGTTTTATTTGGGATCTTCTTCTCATCAATTACCGGTATTTGTTTTATTTGGGATCTTCTTCTCAGCCTACAGAGGTCCACTGCTGGACAAAGGCTTCCCTCAAGCCTTTCATTCCATTGGGGGGCATTGCTATAATTCCCACGCTTGGTAGACGAGTTGGGGATCTCAGTTATTTGTTATTCCACAGGAGAAGCGCTGCTGCCCGCTTCCCTGGTGAGAGTTCCCTTGGATGTCTCTTACTACACCCACAGTAGGATATGGGTTGGTACTATTGTAAGCCCGATATCGGCTTTGATTTTTGATTTTGCTACGTAATGATTTTTTTGTGTGATGTTATTAAATCACTTATCTCACTCTAGGCGGAGTGCAAGGTCGTGTCAGAATTTTACTGGCTAAAATCCAAGAATATTCCTTCATATGCCTGTGTCAGGGGTGGAGGAAAAATCCACGGCCCTGGCAGGCAACAGCTGTGGCGGACGCAGTATCTATGTGCTGACATCTCTTTGAAGCACTCGTGGAACACAACGCACCGTTGACTCAACCCAGCACCCCATTTGCGTTACACACTATTACCGTCAGTTGGAATAATTCCGAAGCATATTGCTAATCCATTGCTCCGTGTGTTCGAAAATGTGTGTCTGCTCAACAATGTAAATAACGTAATGAATGTTGTTGAACTGTCAAAATGAAACCCATTGCTACAGATAGTGTGTTACCTGCTGGTCCTTATATACTTATTTACTACCTTCCTAAATAAATTGAAGCAAAGTGAAAATAAAAATCGCATCAAGATTCATCACTAAGTGAAGAGGAGGAGTTTTTGGCGGGAAAGTCAAGCTGAGTGTCACGCTCCTTTTTCATCGGTCTTCTAAAATTATTTATAGTGTACTTTTTTTAGTGTACTTTTTAAAAAGTACATTCAGTAAATAGTTCATAAAGAACAGTGAAATATCGCAGCATAGTGGCCACATCATGACCTTGTCTCAAACCTCCATCGTAAGACGTATCACGCCGTCTTTTTCGACATGAACAATTAATTACGTGACATTGGCTAAATGCACAAACCGTGCGAAGCCATAAAAGAAAGAAAGAAAGTGAAGAGGATACAAAAATCAGAATCAGCCTATAATATTCCCACTATGGACACAGATCTCGGTGGGAGGGACCTGAGGGGCTGTAATCCACCTAGCAGGTCACATGTCTTCGATTTGTTTGGGTCGGTTTTCTCACAATGTTTTCACTTCACCATTTTGAGAGCAGATACGAAAACGACTTAGTTTTATTCTAGTTACTAAATTATTATAGACTAGGTGTTACTAGTCTAGAACAACAATACTGCGCCAGAGGGAGATTGATCTGAAGACCCTTCACGACCAAACTCCCGAGACAAAAACATTTGGCGTATAATACGTGGCACACATCGCAACACAACTGCTCAGACCCGTCCTCCATGCGGATTCACCAGACATCATGCCGAAACACGACGAATCGCTTGGCGGCAAGACTTTGTATGGTGGGTGGTAAGTTCTGCCGGCAACCCTTGTTAAAATAAAATAGTACTTATGTATATATTTGTAAACTGTCTATGTATTTTTAGTTTTATAAAAAAAATTTCATCATTGTTTCTCTCAACCAAAGCACTTGCCATTTATTCTCTTCATCACCCTTGGTTGACTGGTAGAGAAACCTAAAGGCATTAAGTCCGCTTTTATACCTTAATGAGCGAAAAGTTTAAACAAATAATTCAAAAATACGTATTTTATGAAACGTGCACATTTTTATTTGTTATTTTCCTAATAAATAGGTGAAGTTTAAAGAAAATTTAAAGTAGGTATCATAATAAGGTTACAACAGTAATTAGTTCATCAAAAGCTCATAGTTTTACTGACGAGCAGTCGCTGCCCAGAAAAAGCGACCCTAGTTACAATTGATAGATCGTCAATTCGAAACCAAGCAGGTAATTTTTAATTTATTTTATTGCCACTGCTTTAATAATAGAGGCTGATTATACTTGCACATGTGACGGAATTGTAAAAAAATAAAAGCGCTCGTGACCAATTCATAATTTTAATCTATCTCCACTATAATCTACACTTTAAAAAATAAATAACTTCTACCAAAATCCTCCGGGTCCAGACTCCAACATAAAGAATGTTATGGACTAGGGATGCATTCACAACAAAAACATCTACACATACACACTAACTAGTGTACCTGAATATCTACACAAGTCCCAAATAATTCTGTTCTAATCGTAAGTTACATAATAGGCTTAGGTAATTTATATAAATAAGACAAAACTTATTACGTATGTTACTTACTTTCAGAATAGAACTATTTTACATAATTTAGAATTGTAAAAATGTTTAAGAAAACTTACACCTATACAGTATGTTACGAAAACCCTGTCCGACCCACAAGGATAATAAGGGTTAGGTAAACAAATGACCAAATAAAATATAAAATTTTGCATAATCATCATAGTAACAATACTAATGAATTTTGAAATAATCTTTTTTACCAGCGAATTTACTGTAACTTCCCCAAAATTCGGGAAATTTAAAAAAGTGTAAACACCATTTTAGACCTTATAATTGTCGGCTTTCTTTTGATTATTTTTTTAGGTTCTTTAGCGGCGTCAGTGTGTCTAGCCGCCGACGGCGGCAAAGGAATAATTAGAGCTGTACTAGTTTATGCGTAATAACGTTTTGTTTTTGTCGCTATTATTCGAAACTGTACCTGGCCGAATGATTTGTTGTAAAAACACAGATTACCTAATGGTAAAAGTACTTTTTTTGATTATCGATTAATTACTCATAACAATATTGTAACACAAGTACCTATTATTAGTAAATAGGAACTAGAAAGGTCTTATGAAATACGATTTTAGGAGAATATTATAAACAATGTAAAGCATTTAAGTTCACCTGATTTAAGTTATGTGAAAGTTCTAAAATCTAAAGAATGCCATGCGATGTTGAATCGATGCGTGAAATTCTGAAATACAAAATTGATACCAAAAATCGATACGAGAAATATTTTGAATACTTTCACACCTCTAGTCAAAGGGCACCGCCGTGCAGTTAGAGTACCTATTTTTATGAAATAAAAATCATTTTTATTTTAAATTTATTAGTTTCGCGTAGACATCGCGTCCGTGTAGACGTATCGTTTATTGTGTGATCATATAGTTTTCTAACGTAATGTAACCTGCTGATGGAAGGTACCTAGTGAAACTGCAATTGTGTTGTGTTGTGATCAGGTGTTGAACGATTCGGATGTGACTACTTCTTGGTCAATGTGGTTCCAGCATGACGGTGCCCCACCATATTTTTGCCGACCTGTACGTGAGTACCTCCACTATCAGTTCGGCGAGCAGTGGATTGGTAGGAGTGGACTAACGTTGTGAAACACCGTGCTAATCTCGTGGGACGGTGCCAGGCCGGTATCGTTCTTAGTGAACGAAATATGGAACAACATCTCCGCCACAGCCATTGTGCTCATCGAATGAAATTCGAAGATACATTCGGAGGGTCAGACGACCTTCCTACTTAAAAAAAAGTTCTTTTCACGAGCTGCCTAAGTAGGTATCATTGTTTCTTTCTAGAGTCGATAAACGTGGTTAGACTACCAATACCTACATGCATGAGGTCAACTGAGGTCATGACCTGTGCCTGTGTTGCCATGAAATTACCTATTTATTTTATTTAAGTTATTTATTTTTAAGGGGGTATTTTTTTCTTAGTTTAGCCAGGTTATGTACGCATTAGTAGAATCAGCTAACGATACCTAACAACACCTTCACGGGTCGGACAGGGTTTTTGTAACATACTGTATAGATAGATACAGTAAAAATAGTTTATACAATTAATTACCAGACATTATTAAATAGCCTGAACTCTTTTCCTTACCCTACCTCGTCACATCGCATCACCTATCAGCAGTTCCACAGTCCACACTTGTGATTTATGTCAAGAATATGACTTCACTCTTACAATAAGAGTTTTCCCTTAACATTTTTATAACTTTTTTTTTTGTTATATCTTTTTCATATCTGCACTCAACGCTAGAATGGTTTAGTTAATTTAACAGGCTCATAAGAGAACGTTTTAGCGGAGAATTTAATTATCTAGATTTCTTTCTGTAGGCACCTACGCACTAATTAGATTTATTTATAGTCTGTCTGTATTTATTATACGTCTGACTTTGCTTATTAATTAAGATTTAGATTGTACGTATTAGTGATTAGCTCTGCCCGAGGCTTCACTCACGTGTTTGTGTATTCTTTTTGATTATAAGCCCGGGCTATTACGTCGTTTAGGTACGCTTTCTTTCTGTGTTTTTAGCCCGTAGGTTTTGCACGCTGTTCTAATCAAATTAAGATCAGGCTTTTGAAAGCGGTTTGTGCCTCGTTGTAAAAGTATGGCCTGTGGGTTTATACAAACTGGTGATGACAAAATGACAATAAATTAAACATCGTGTACCTCAACACATTCTCAGTTTACCCATAAAAAAATTATATACTTAAATATATCTATTAGTTTAGTCATAGGAAATTATTTTTCATTTTTCACATTTTCTACATGGTGTACATGTTGATAAGGAAGCGCTTACAGGTTGGTGACCGCCGCATCCAGCGGTACTAAACTTTTATAATAATAGCGAGAAAAAGCAAGTCGATACAGGAACGCGTTGTCGCACGCTGATCGGAGGTCATTGAACCAATATTTTAAAGGATGTTCTATTGCGTTTGCAATTTTATGCGATTTAGTTTGTTTAATTTTTTTTTATTTTTTTTTTGATGCTGGGTTTTGTCTATGGTTCAGGATTATTCCTATGAACCAGCAGGGTCTGTGTTTTCATTTATTGTCGTATTGTCACCACCACTCTTTATACACGAGTTGCTTAGTTCTCCGTGTCCAGTACAATTACGCGTTCAGAGTGGTGTTGAGGCCGCCCCGCTTCTGCAATACCTCGGGCATGTTTGCGGAAGCGTGCACCGACTGTTTTCGTCATGCGCAAGCGATGCGTGTCCTTGGCAGGATGCAGTGTAGGGCGCAGGGAGCGGGGCAGTACCAGTACAGTACTGGTGATGATTGCCGGGAGGTTTGATTCTCGTTACTACTACTCTCGTTTTTCGGACATTGCTAGCAGTTATGTTTCCAGCTGTGTCTGGTAATTTTTGTTTTATGTGTTGTATTGTGTGTGGATATGTATTCATGTTGCTATATGGGTGTTTTTGAGTTACCTGAAATAGGTTTTTTTTATTAACTTCTTCTTTTGGCTTAGATACTAAAAGACTTGAAAAACTAAGGGCTTTCTAAACAAAATAAAACCTATCTGAAGGATTGGGTTATTAAATTTTTCGGGAGTTCCGGAGACGTCAGGTATGTTTATTTGTTTGAACGCACTATTACATTAATCTATCAGTCTTCTTTAAAAAACTAATCTTGAGGAAGACCATGGGCTATTTACAAGGAATTCTAAGTAGACGATGTCATAAACGACGCTAAAAGTTAGTGCAACAGTGGAAGACGCTTATCATATACTGATAGAGTGCATCCAAAACGAGGCCGAAAGAATCATATTCTTATCCAAGTCACTGGATGTTGAAAATTGTAATAGTAATCTCGTGTTCCCATTGTCAAATGATGCCAGATTCTTACATAAGTTAGCAAAAATAGGATTGAGATCATAAGGAAAAAGTTTGTACCAATGAGGCATAATCAATCTGTGACTAAACCCTCCATATATAAAAGAGATTAAAAAAAAATTAGTGTAACATAAATCATCGAATACCAACATCTGCTATTAAATACAGATTTTAATTTCAAACACATTTGCTCTGCGCATGGTCATGTTTTGGAAAAACAGATGTCGACTGCCATGCTAAAAGTTTGTCAGTTTATTTTGTGGTCAGTCAGGTTCAGGCCAGGATAACCCTTACTTTGTGCAGTTGATCCTTTGTGTGTCTGACAGCATAAATAAGATATCAAGCGAACTCTAATGTTTTTTGTTGGCAATTTCCTCGCATATCTGCGAGCTAGATATTGGGTCTATTTTATAATACTACGCTGTCGTAGTGTATTTTCGGTTATAATCTGTTTAAAACTATTTTATAAAAGTTTTAAAGAACCCTGAGGGGTTCAATTGTACCTTAATTTTAATAACATTCTCAATCTGTCAAAAATACCTATAATTTCACTAACATTTTGAAGAATTTTTGACATTAGCTTGTCGCCGAAATGAGACTATGACTAGGTTTAGAACTTGCTAAGTTACGAGAATCAGACTTCTGTTCACAATAATACTCTAATAATAATAATTGGAAGACGGGTCTGAGCAGTTGTGTTGCGATGTGTGCCGGGGCATGATGCGCCAAATGTTGTTGGGTCGGGAGTTTGATCGTGGAAGGTCTCCAGATCAATCACCGTCTGGCGCAGCATCATGAACATTGTATCACCTTTTTTTTCAGGGTGGAAATCTCTATAGGATGTCCGCCACCCTGGGGTAGGCGACGGGGTCTGTCAGACTTTTACTGACTAAAACCACCCCGGTGTCTATTCTATCACGATCGCGCGTGGGGCCGCGGGAGTCTAAATTCATCCACGGCCCCACACCCTCGTGCTGGCCCTCTCTGTCCGGGCCTCATCTCCTGCACGGGGTAGTGGGGTGTCAAACTACCCCATGCATCGCCTCAGAGGCGCGCGCCGACACTCGCGCGCGCCTCCTCCTCGGGGGCCCACGAATAGGGAACATTGTATCACCTCGCTTAACTGCCGTCCGCCTACCTATTCACTCAGTTTTTTTAGTTAATAGGCCCCTAATAAACTAGCGGGCTATACCATCAACGCTATCTGCTTACCATCAGGATTGCGGTCAACCACTACTTTATAAATACTGTTAGCGGAAAAAAGTTTGGAAGACTTGTAGCAACTCGCACCTACTCTATGCCTGTCTATTATAAATAGCACAGCTGTCGGATTGACAGATCCTTTTTCCTCTTGAAGTCTTGGACGGTATGGTGGTATGCGACTTGCAGTAAATCATTTTGTTGGTATTTAGCTGTCAGTGGTGTTAAATTGATGGCTGTTTGTGTTAACGTAATTCTTAAGATTATAAAATAGAGGTTTTGATTATAAATCATTGTTTCTGTTTTGTGTTGTACTTTTTTTATGTAAATCTCTCCCCTGATCCTTAAAATATATAAATAAAAATATTTTCCTCACTGCGTTCTTTCATAATTGTCTTATATGTCACTGTCAAAACTGACATCTATAATATCTAGGGATTTACGCAGTAATTTAAAAAAAATAAAAAAAAAACCCTCCTCTATTGATTTTCTCAAGGTACCTATTGGAACCTTTATAGCTACTTACATCAAAGCCATTTACCCGATGAAGAAACAAAAGTGTTAACGCGATGGTACAAGATTAACGCTTGACCCACATTCAGTTTATTTGTTGAGAACAGTACAGTTAGCTAAAAGAGTTCATTTGATTTTCTAAGATCGATACAAATCTCTAAAGAGAAACACTTTTAGCTCACATTGCGAATTCTTTTATCGGTTTTATACGTGTCACGTTCCATTAGACGTTATTGACATCAATATTGATACACAAGCCTTTAAACGCATAACATTATAACGTATAGAAAATTTTATGCGTTTAATGAAATATAGGTTACTGCGGTATTTCCTTAGAGTATTATTCAACCTACCAGTTATACTATCCTTACAAGAGATTGCGTCTTGCTTTTTTCGTATTTTTTTCCCGGTAAGTGACATGACTTTTCCTATTTGATATTTTCCGACCCTTGTGCGGGCAAAGCCGCGGGCGAAAGCTGAATAAGGAAAAATAAAGAAAATCCTGTCAATAAAGGAACATTCGGCAACTAATTAAGGGGTCTATCATTTCAACTCAAACAAAGTGACAAGTCTTGGGAGGAAAATAATAAAATTGTTCACAAAATGAAAACATTGTTTTCTATTTCGCTAAATTTATTATTTACCTTTATGTTTTTGTAAATTTTAGTTTAGTATTACAAATTGATTTTCAATTGCTAAATTGGCTCATTTTTTAAGTTTCCAATATCACAGAACAATTTTGGGAATTACTGGCAGACTGGCTGTGAGCCACTGAACATTTTTTTTTTAAATTCGACAAAATTATTTTTGATAGATATATATATTTTAAATTCATTCTCAATACCATTATTTTTCGTTTAGTAACAAGAGCTGTATTTTAATCACAGATTTTAAATAGAATATTTTTCTCTATTTTTATACAATGTCTAATTCAAGTCGGCTCGGCACGTGAATGCCGCAAATAGAGATTGTTGAAATGTAACCAAACCAACCATCTCATCACACAACGAATTCTAACTTTAACAAGTCTAAGTATAACTTTATTTCAGTCAGACCTAAAGTTAGGAATTCAAAAACTGTCTGGGAATGGCAAGCTTAAATTTAAGCAACGACTAAATATTAAAGCGCTTTTCCATTTTCAACTTTCGGCGATGAACTGAGCATTGAAAATAGAACAGAGCTTTTTTATTTTAAGCGTCGTATATTTAAGCGTAGCCTAGCATCAGTAAAAACGGGTATAAATATATTCGCAAAAACATTAGAAGGGAGATCAACAGGGATCGTTAAGTCCTTCCGAGCCCTGCTCACATCTTCATCGTAAAAGATTACCTTCGGAGGAGCGATGCATTCCTCTGGGATCTTAGGATAATAATCTTGAGGGATTTGCTAACGTCAGGTACCCACTGTCTGTCCGAAACATATGAGATGACAGTGTAAACAGACTTAATTCAGGATGAATTCTAATGGAATAATTTACTAAAGAGAATTAGTAACACGTTCATTTGTATTTAAAAAAATCAATTTATCACTTTTGTGAAGAATAAATTGCTTGAATAAAATTATTGATATACATTACTCGTATAGAACAACGATGGCTCGGTGGTTAGAGTAATTGTATATCGTAGGATAGGACCGAAGCAGGCGCTTTGTATCAGCTCTGTAAATGGTGAACGAAAACATCGTAAGGAAACCATAAATAAGGGTCAATTTAAAAAAAAAAAAACTTTGATTTATAACGAGGCATCCATAAATATTTTGGTCCATTTATTTACATTTTCTTCAGACCCCTTGTGAACAGAGTATACAGGCGATATAAAGCTATACATTTCCATTATAATGTAACGTCACATTTTATAGCGTTTTCATAAAATTAGAGATCAGATTATACTGGATATATTAGTACCATAAGTACAATTTACTTAAACCTTTTCCATCCTTAATCGGCCTATATAAGATCGATTTACAACTTAAGAGAATATCCCTGACTTAGAAATAATATATATCCTTTTTATGATACATTTTATTTGTATTTATATGACCAACTGAGTACGTCATCTATAAATAACTAAAATTTGAGCAGCGATGGTATCAGGCGCGACTTACAAGTTTTGGGTCGTAGGTCCGAAACCCATCAGGCGCTTTCATCATCATCATCAACCTTTTTTATCGTCCCACTGCTGGGCACAGGCCATCTTGCCATCAAAGTCTTGCCGCCAAGCGATTTGTCGTATTCCGGCATGATGTCTGGTAAAGCCGTACGGAGGACGGGTCTGAGCAGTTGTGTTGCGATGTGTGCCGGGTACGATGCGCCAAATGTTGTTGTGTTGGGAGTTTGGTCGTGGAGGGTCTTCAGATCACCCTTTGGCGCAGCATCGTTGGTCGTGTTGTAAGGTTTAACATTGCATCACCTCGCTCAACTGCTGTCTTCCTTCCCATTCGCTAGTTTTTCTCAATAGGCTCTTAATAAACTAGCGCGCTTTACCGTCAACGATCGCATCACTGCTTACCATCAGGCGGGATTGCAGTCAAGCGCTAGTTTATAATTATTAAAAAAAAAATCTCTTATTAAAGGCGCTTTACTTTACGTAAATCATTTCATCATCACTGCTCTCAAAACGATGAAGGAAAACATCGACATCGACAAGTCCTAGACACAAAACTTCGCAGACATGTTACATCTATCAACACGCACTGGTCCCGCGTGGTAGATTACAGCCCACACTCTCTCCTTTTCTCCTCTCCACTCCCTCATATTCTACTTCCGATACGGCCCAGAATTAGGCTCCTTTATTCCGCCATCACTAACGTCCATCAGCTTCTTTAGCCTGCAGCTAACAAGACATGCAGAACACGATATTACATAAGTGTCCAAGCTGTATTGAAATGAAATGAAATGAAATCGTTTATTAAGCAAATAGGATCACTGATCACTTTTACACGTCATATGTCTTTTTCGAGAGGGTAGGCGCTACTGTGCTACTGTTGACATCGTATCTGTACAATTTTAAGAATTAAAATTATTAATATCGATAAATCTTCATCCAAAGTGTTAAAATTTCGTAAAGAAAAGCGCAAAACATCGAGAGTATTGTGTAACCAGTGTGAAACCTTCGAATTCCTAGCAAAAACTTGGGAAATAGCACGTAACGGATTACTCGAAAAAATCGGGTTGCATGCAGATTCCAGAGAAGAACGATACAACAGTATAATTAGAAGGTCAGTCCAAATTTACCATAAGTACAAAGAACTATTGGAAAACTATTATTTGCGAAATTGCAAAGTTTAACCTCAAAACTACAGGTCATCATAAATCATTTTACATTTCGAGGTACGATTAAGCGCCATCTATGAATGAGCAGTCGAACTCCATCAAAACAATCATTAGCAAAGATTACGACTGCCGCTGCTTGATCGTTACTATAACCACTAATTTTAAGACACCTGCCACTAGAGGTCGCTGATCGTAAATAATTATAGATAACAATGGAAGAAATAATGAAAGTTCTACAAGATATACAAAATGAATTAGCACAACAGAAGCAAGACATAAAGAGTATGGAGGAGAATATAAAAGAGGCTATAAATAAAAATATCGATGAGAAATTCGCCCGCTTTGAAATAAAAACAAATCAACTCGAGCAAAAAATCGAAGAGCAACAAAAAACTATAGAATTTTTAGATAGGAAATTGAGAAGGAAAAATATAATTTTCTTTGGCGTTCCAGAAACAGAAAACAGTTATGAAGATCTGATTAAGTCAATCCTAGACGTTATAAATAAAACAATGAAGATAGAATGCCCTAAATGGGAAATTGAAACAGTGGCCAGACTGGGAAAGAACAAAGGTATAGTAAGACCAGTTGTTGTTACAACCACAACAACTAGCAGAAAACTAGAACTCTTAAAACAGAAGAAAACACTTGAAAATACAGGCATTTACATAAAGGAAGACTACTCACCAGCTGTTGTACAAAAACGGAAAGAACTCCAAGAGGAACTCCAAAGAAAACGATTATCCGGAGAAAAAGTAATGCTCCGTTACGACAAAATAGTACAAATAGAACCTCGACATAAGCAGACCTATATACCCAAAGGTGGAAATTCAAACAAAAGATATTTGTCAGAGTCGCCTGAAGCTATGCACATTAATAAAATATCAAACAATGAAGAACAGTCGAAACAACTACCCAAGAAAAATAAAACTCAGACTATAACGAGTTTCATGCGACCTTCACAGCTAAACCAAGCAGCAACCAAAGCCTCTTCAAGCCGAGAATATCAAGAATCTCCAAAAAATTAAGCAACGCCCCCCCATCCTCAACTCTCCCAACACGGCCGGTCCCCGTGGGAGACGTAGACCAAAACCCTCTAGAGAGAATATTTTATACAGATAATAATTCTGAGTGCAATAAACTCTACATAGCAACATATAATGTCAGAACGCTATTATCCTACTCTCGTCTTCTGGAACTAAGTGAAGCCTTGAAGGATATCAAATACGACGTTATTGGTCTTTCTGAAACTAGACGTTTTGGTAATTCTATAGAAGAACATGAAGACTTCATTCTTTATTACATGGGACAAACACCGGGGTTGTATGGAATTGGATTTATTGTAAACAAGCGCCATAAGAAGAACATTGTGTGTTTCAAAGGAATATCTGAACGAGTAGCTCTACTTCAGCTAAATTTCAACAATATTGAAATAAGCATAATTCAATGCTATGCACCAACAGAGTCAGCAAGCGATGGAGAGATGGAGCGTTTTTATACCACAGTGAACAAAGCTATAAAAATTTCAACAAAAAATATTATAGTAATGGGAGACTTCAATGCTAAAATTGGCCAACCCAAAATTGATGAATATTTAGTAATGGGAAAGTATGGTCATGGCAGCAGAAATGATAGAGGTTCCAGACTTATAGAATTTGCATATGAGAATAATTTAGCAATAACAAACACTTTTTTCAAAAAGAAAACCACTAAAAGGTGGACTTGGAGATCACCAAATGGCTTAGTAAAAAATGAAGTAGACTACATATTAACTAATCTCCAAAGATATACCGAAGATATACAAGTCATAAATGTGAATTATCCTAGCGATCATAGAATGGTGAGAGTGATATTAAAGTTGCAACCTGCTAAGAAAAGCCGAATATCTTATGGGAAAAATACAAATAGTACTTTGGAAAATGATAAGGAAATACACGCCTATAAGGAGTCCCTTCACGTCAATTTAAAACATCTCATCGCTTGTCAACAGAGCTACACAGTTCAACAAATTCACGATGAAATCATATCTGCAATTAACAACAGCCAAAAAAAAGCCCAAGAATCTCAAAAACACAGGAATAAAGAGTCTGTGTTATCAACTAACACAAAGAAGTTAATTTCGAGACGAAAAGAGCTGCAAAACATCAAACCAAAAACAAGAAGTATGAAAAACGAATTAAAAGCTCTATACAAGCTTATAAGCAAACGCATTAAATTTGACTATAATACCCACCGTCAAAGAACTTTTGAAAAACATGTTACACAGACTCGAAGTTTAAAGAGAGCTCACAAAGAATTGACTTCCCATAAAAAGTGGATAGAGGGACTTGAAGCGTCAAATAAAACAACCTACAATAGAAATGAAATACTTCAGGTAGCTACAAGTTTTTATAAAAATTTATATAGGTCCAAAAAACAAGAGTCTGCCCTAACCTTAACAAGAGAAATACCATCAAAAATTCAAGACATAGACGTAGAAGAGGTAGCCAAGGCAATCAGTAAATTGAAGTTTGACAAAAGTCCAGGACCAGATAAAATAACAAATGAAGCTCTGAAATTGGCACATCCCACCTTAACAATCCTTTTGACACAGCTCTTTAACTTGGTATTGGGAACAGCGACCACACCAAAACAATGGTCAGACTCAGATATCATTTTATTATACAAGAAAGGTGATCCAAATAATATAGGAAACTATCGTCCAATAAGCCTGCTACCTTCAATATATAAATTATTTGCATCAATTTTAGAAAAACGAATCAGGAACACTATTGAACAGCACCAACCTATAGAACAGGCGGGATTCAGAAGAGGTTTCTCCACTGTGGATCATATCCACTCTATAGAAATGATAATAGAAAGGTATCAAGAGTTCCAAAGGCCGCTCTATCTCGTATTTATTGACTACCAGAAAGCCTTCGATTCCGTGTACCACCACTCAATATGGGAAGCTCTACAATCGCAAAATATTGAAACTGAATATCTGAAGGTTCTACAAAATATCTATCTAAATTGTAGTAGCAGAGTAAGACTAGAGACGACAGGACCTCCAATAGCTATTAAAAGAGGAGTCAGACAGGGTGACCCTCTATCACCAACAGTTTTTATAGCAGTGCTGCAATGGGTCATCGGAAATCTGGACTGGGGAAGAATCGGCTTAAATATAGATAACCAATACATTAGTCACTTGAGGTTCGCCGATGATATTGTCTTAGTGTCCGAAAATACAACAGAATTGCAATCGATGTTAAATGCTCTACACGCGGCGAGTCAACAGGTTGGCTTGGAAATAAATCGAAGCAAAACCAATATAATGACGAACAACAACAAAACTCCAGTTTACCTAGGGAATGAAATGCTAGAGTATGTTGACACTTATATATATCTGGGCAAACAAATGTCATTTAATAAGCAGAGAAACGAACAAGAAATAGAAAGGAGAGTTGCAAATGCATGGAAGAAATTTTGGAGTTTAAAAGAAATTATGAAAAGTGAAATGCCAACTAAGATTAAACAGACAGTCATGGATACCTGTATTCTCCCATCGTTAACCTACGCCAGCCAAACTTGGAAATTTACAAAAAGAGTGGAAATGAAAATCAGAACCTGTCAAAGGAGCATGGAAAGAAGCTTATTAAAAGTTAAAAAAATCCAAAAAATACCACATAAAATTATTAGAAAAAAGACTAAAGTCACAGATGCGTTATGTCACAGCAAGAAACTGAAGTGGCGCTGGGCCGGCCACATAGCTCGTCTTACTGACAATCGTTGGACTAAGCGATTGACTTCTTGGCTGGGACCTTCGGGCACAAGAAAGAGAGGAAGACCAACTACTCGATGGGCAGACGTCATAGTGCATGTGGCTGGCGAGCAATGGATGGACGTGGCAGGCGACAGGGACACTTGGCATTCTCTAGAGGAGGCCTTCACCTCCAACTAACGGGGGGTTCTTACTTTTTTTTTGCTCAAAATATAGTATACTTTTAACAGTTAGTAATTTAGTCATGTTTTTTTTAGTTTAATTGTTATTTTTTTTTGTAGGCAGTAAGAAATAAAAGGCTTTTTTATTTTTATTTTATTTTATTTATTTTATGTCTTTTTTTTTAACTAGATGAAGCCGGCATTTCCTAACTGACTATCTCTGAGAAGAAATAGCCGAAACAAACTCAGGGATCATCGTCTTTTTTCAAGTCCAGACATTAAAAATGAAAAAGTTTACAATAATTTACGTTATAATTACGCATATTGCTTAATAACAATGCTTAACAGAGCGAGCAGCTCAGTCCCAAGCTTTTTTGTCTTCTAAATAATCTGAGATTTTATAATACCCCTTTTTGCAAAGTTTGGTCTTTATATAGTTTTTATATCGTTTAATGGGTAAGTTTCGAATGTCCATGGGAAGCTTGTTGTAAAAGTGTATACATTGACCCATGAACGAACTCATGAAACTACCCATGAAACACCATCAGCCTGAGTCTGGAGTCTGTTTAAAAACTTACAGCTAGGTAGGTAAGTTATGTCAAGGTGGGCCGTTAAAGTTATTAAAGTACACAATACTGCCAAATGCGAGTTTTAGTTTCAAAACACCGTAGTATACACAATCAAATAGCGGAATATTCTAATGTTGTTGTACCAAGTTGGTCTAAGTTACATTAACAGAATTATGCTGTCTGGTAGACCGCGGCTAAACTTCAACGGTAGTAGTTCAAACAATAAAGTACTTAACTTGAATATTCATACCTACATTGTGTGATATGATAACTTAAGTGTAGGTAATTATAATATCTTCGTTAAATATTAATCTCTTACACACAATATGAACATTTCAGGATAAATTTTACGAAATATGGTATGGTACTGTATCAAAATTTGTTTCTAGTTTAGAGGAAGCAAGCGGTCACTTATACAGTGATGGCAATCCTTTTTGGTGTACAAAAGGATCTTTACTTATTTATACATAATAAACTAGTGCTTAACCGCGTTCCCGCCTGGCATTAAGAGCAAATTCGAGCCATGTCGTGGTGGCCTAGTGGTTAAAATACCAGCCTCTCAAGTATGTATATGTGTGGGTTCGATTCCAGGTCAGGCAAGTTCCAATGTTACTTTTCTAAGTTATAGTTACATATATTCTAAATAATATATCTTGGACACCAATGACTGAATAAAAGGTGAAGGAAAACATCTTGAGGAAACCAGGACTTTATCGCCAACCCGCATTGAGCAAACGTGGTGATTACGCTAAATCCTTCTCTGTATGAGAGGAGACCTGTGCCCAGCAGTGGCACGATGAAAAGGTTGTTGATGATTATGATGATGAAATTCTAGCCTAGATGTAAGGCACAAAAAAGGTGCATAAGGTCGATGTGTGGTATGAAAATTGACGATAGCTGTGCACCAATTTTTAAGTCGCTGAAAATTTTAACCTTACCATCATTGTACATTTATGAAATTAGTATTTTTGTCAAGACAAACATAAGATTGTTTGAAACGATGTCAACGTTACGAGATGTTACTATTCGTAGTCAATATGCAAATACTTTAAAAAATCAGCGTTGTAATACTTACGCCAAATGTTGTTGTGTCAAGAGTTTGGTCGTGGAGGGTCTCCACATCATTCTTCTTCTGGCGCAACATCGTTGGTCGTTGTTTGGTTTAACGGGCGTCTTCCTTTCTGTTCACAGATTTTTTTTTTTTTTGAAGTGAATAGGCTCTTAATAGACTAGCGCGCTTTACCATCAACCATTGAATGATCGTCAAGCACTAGTTTATAATGTAAAAATAAATAGCCGGTACCAACGGCATAACATGCTTTTTTGATGATTTGCCATCTAAAAAACCACTGCTCCTACTTTTCTTTCTTGAAACTAGAATAAAAAATAAAATGTAACAACCAAAGAGCTTCGATATAATTCTACTAAGTCATATTTTTATTGATCTAGTAAAAGGGCCACGGGTTTCCAAAGAAAGTTTGACGAATACAATACTTGGCCTCTCTCTCTTTGATAAATCTCTTCATGCCCTCTTGACCCACAACCGGGAGGAATCAAACCTGATTACAAAAAGTCCGAGTTCAGAGTTAAACAACATTTTTTAGGCCAGACAACAAAAGAAATAACAAAGTTTTTTGGGTGTGTGGGAAGACATAAAGGGTCCGTTTAACCTACAAAGATGAAGAATAGTTAGGGAGATCGATATGCGAACAATAACCATGAATTCAGAGACAACTACTGTCATAAAATAAATTTTAAAATTATTTTTAACTTTTTAGTTTGATATTCTTTAAAACCAAGTTTTTTTTTAGTTTTTTAAACTATAAGTATTTATTTTTACTTTATACGAAACCTGAACATAGTTTGTTCAGAATTAGCAACTGAATTCCAATAACTTATACACCATGTTATATATTTCCCAAGTACATTTACATATTGTTGCAGTGTGTTTGCCGAGCGCACAACACAGCTGACGGTAGATCATAGGACTAGAAGACCCCCGCACTGCACTACTTCAGATGCGAGCAGGCGAGCAAGCGTTGACGATAATTGTTACGCACGCACCTTATGTCGATGGCGTAAGGTTCAAGCCTTACGTAACTTTTAAACCCTATATTTTAAGACTTAGGCATTATAGAGGTAAAAATACTGGACATTTGTTTCGAGTTTCGAATAAACAAAAAATAACGTTGTATAACAAATCTACACTAATATATAAAGCTGAAGAGTTTGTTTGTTTGAACGCGCTGATCTCAGGAACTACTGGTCCGATTAGAAAAAATATTTTGGGTTTGATAGCCCATTAATCCAGGAAGGGTGGCTATATAACATCACGCTCCGACCAACAGGAGCGTAAAATTATTTATAGTGTTGTTTACTAAATAAAAGCGCGTGATTTATGTAGTAAAAAGTGCATGCAGTGAATAATTCATATAGAACATTGAAATATCGTAGCATAGTGGCTACATCATGGCTTTGCATCAAATTTCTTCGTAGTCGGCTCACGCGGCCGTTTTTCAACTGTCATTGGCGATATCCGCCATTATTTTGAAATAATCTTTTTAAAGAATTTCTATAATTTGTTACACGTGTTATTGGCAAAATTGTGGTATCTAACCACAGAGGCCATAGAAGAGTTGAAGTAGTATTCACTCTAAAGAAAAGAAAGAACTATATTATCTACTATATGATTGAGAAAAAAAAAGCCAAGGCATGAATTCCGAACATAGGTACGGCAGCATATTTTTTGTTTCCTTTTACTGCAGCTAGATTAGTTTCATTGGTATTAACAGGCGTAAACAACGTCGGCTCGGCCGCTATGTTGTTAGGCAGCTTCATTTTATAGAACCTAACAATTGATAACTGCAAGTTATTGTTTGAATAATTAACTACCGATTACATTTTATTTTCATATTATTAGAAACATTACGTGCAGCTCCAATTTCGAAAAGTGCTGATTGGTTTCATCCTATGCTTGTTGTAAGAGGCGACTAAGACATATCAGGACCAGTGTATACCACCTAGCGCACCAGGTCAACCTTAGGGGAGTAAACCTCCAACAACAGCATTCCCTAGGAGGGTTGGGGTAAAACCTAAGCCAAAACCTATGGCTAGGTATGGTAAGACTGAGTTTATGGAAGGATTGTGTGAAAGTCGATATGGTTAGAAAGAATGTTACTTACGAAATGACAGCAGAGAGTAGAGTATGGAAGAAGAAAATATGCTGCGCCGAACCCAAATATAATTGAGATAAGGAAAGGAGAATGATGATGATTAGAAACATTAAGAGGACGGGAGGTGAGTCATGAGAAGTAGCATATAAATAAAACAACTTGTTGACATTTATGATTTTATTCATTTTCTTCAATATCATCCCTTATTAATATTCCATCCAGAAACGGTGCCGGTGCTTCTATGCTGTCTTGGTACCGAGACCAACCCAAATACCATACAGGTTGTATCTGAAATCGTAACGCAAATTTCGCGGAAAGGCTAGACCACGTGCCACTAATAAAATTATGATAGTAATTTGTGTCGTTAATGAACGGTTACAGAATTCACAGTGTTTAAAAAAAAGTGTCGGCTAGGCCTTTCAACGTTGCGTACCGCCGTGCGGGTTTATAGATATGACGTTGATCCCTGATGTGAACTCTATTAAATCAGCTGATAAGATAGTTTCTCGACTTTTGTTTCTATTGCGCTTTTTTATGTAATTAATGAATTAATTAGTTTTTACTTTAAAACCTTATTGGGTTATAAAAGTAGGGTATAGCAATTATGAACGGTCTAAAGTGAAAAAAACTAAATATACTTTTCATGAAAAGCCGACGAAAAATTCCACCACTGGGGGGTTCAGAATCATGTACTGGATCCATGGTACTCGTTTGTGCGTCGATGTCAGATACAGCCTTTACAATGGCCATTACGTGTGCACAGCAACCCACTGTCCGTTTTCCTGCAATACAACTACAATAATAACTTATTATTTTATCATCCCAACTTGATCCTTCCCTTGCCAGTAATATATAAGTATAATAGGTTCGTCCTGAGCTATGGCGAGACTTTATACGGCCCCTGATTAAAACAGGATCAAGTTGGGATGGGGTTGCTTCTGCTACAACTTCCAATTGATCTGACACTTCTACCTGAAATGATCCATGCTGCCTAATGTGTTCTCCGAAGTAGCTTCTAGCTTGTTTTATTTGGTAAGTATCCAGCCCAAAAAGTATCAATTCAGACATGGTCATTTCAGGGAAAACATTTAATTGTGGAAGTTGACCATCAATTCTGCTGAATTGGGCTCTAAAACGGTTGATCCAGTTAGCAGTTATGAGTTCTGCTAACCGGTTGGGCATATTGAATCTTTGCAATGCTCGAGTGAGTATATCATAAGCAACCGGTCTATTTTCAATTACTGGATGGAAGGCATTAATTATTGCTGCACAAATACGAACATCATCCATTAGATGGGTGGCTGCCACATTAAAAAATCTTGTCTCAAGAGCTTGAAGTCTCTTTTTAATCTACCATTAACTACCTCTACCACCCATCTGCATAGTGTCACACACCTTGTTTTGTTGGCACTGGTGGTCTAAGGACTCTGGTTTAAATACTTTGAACCCAAATCCTTCCAGCATTGGAATGGAATCACGAAAGCCTCGATCTAAACTGAAAACGTCATTAGGCTGAAAGAAAACCCTATGAACCTCGTTTTCATTTTGGAATAAGGCTTTCATAATGTCCGAATCAGATTTGGTTGCTGAATAGGGTCCCAAAATATCAAAAATGTAACCATCAGTAGCCACAATAAGAAAAGGTTTGACTAAGTTTATATTTGTGCAAACTATATGTTTTCTTTTGAAAAATGTAGTTTGATGATTTTTGAAGATAAATATAGGTACCATCACATATCACAATTGGTACTCCTAGCTCTCTGTTTCCGAACAAGCCCTCGGGTATTAATAAATTCCTATTAATTAAGTCATTGCGAGTGTGATTAATTCCCAAGTGGAGAGGCACAAATAGGCTTAGTAATGCCTTTCTTGCTACTCGCAGCAATCTTGTCATAGAGGCCTTGCTTCGATGAAACAGAGAGGTAATCCTTTCATGGGAGTCTCCTGTATGTACTTTCACTAGATATATTCCTAACGCAGTTTTTGGATTTTTACAAGTCATTGCTGGGCTGCTTATATCTACACTAATCTACACTATATTAATATTAGAGGAAAGATTTGTATTTTTTTTATGTAACGAATAAACTCAAAAAGTACTGGACCGATTATATTAATTCTTTTTTCATTAGAAAGCTACATTATCACTGAGTACCATAGGGTAAATTTTATTCTGTAAAATAAATAGGGTTCCGTAAGATATTTCGGTTTTTTGAGCACAAGGTGTAAAAAATCAACCACAAAAGTTACTCATTTTGCGTACGCTGCCTAAACTATAAAAAGATATAACCATAAAATATTCCACTTAATTGTAGATCTTATAAATATCTACAAAAAAGTCTCCGACACACTATACCTATCCATGTCGAGTGAGGCACAACAACCATTTTTTTATTTAGAAATCTTGAACTTTTTTAGACTACATTTAAACGCATTTATTTTACTCATGCTATTTATCCTTATCAAAATAAATTATTTCATCACTAGGTATCTACAGTTTATGTAAATAATATTTGGTCGCAACGCCTGGCACAACCAAATCTGAGAACCTTTGAGTTACGTGCACGAGAATCGAGGCTGGAGCGTTTCCAACGTCTTCATGAACAAAATGTAGGGACCTCAACCGCTATGTAGTATAAAACAAAGTTGCTTTCTCTGTCCCTATATCCCTACACAATATGTAAAGAAAACCCTGTCCGACCCGTAAGGATAATAAAGGTTAGGTAAACACATGACCAAATATAACATGTAATTTTACGTAATCATCGTAGTAACAATACTAATAAATTTTGAAATAATCTTTTTTTCCCGCGAAACAATTCCAATTTCCCCGAAATATGGTTAATTTTAAAAAGTGACAACACTATTTTGACTGTATTATTGTAAGCTATGCGAACACGTGTCGCGTGCCCTGCCCCCCGTCGCCCGCGGATTGGTTGCCTACCGCACATGTATTATGTTACCTTTTTTGCGAATTAATATTAATTTTTTTAGGGGGATATTTTTTTTAAGTTTAGCCGGTCTTGGTATCCATTAGTAGAATCAGTTATGGATACCTAACAACACCTTCACGGATCGGACAGGGTTTTCTTTACATATTGTATATGCTGACATCTTTAAAACTACGCAACTGATTATGATGCGATTTTTTTTAAATAGAGATAGTGATTCAAAAGGTAGGTTTATATGTATAACACGTGCGCCCGTGCGAAGCCGGAGCGGGTCGCTAGTTTAAAATATTTACAAAATTGTCTTTTGACACACCCGTCCAGAACTTAAAAAGACCCTCGTCAATAGCATTTAAATGATCAAATTCTAATTGATTGATTACATCATCCGGGACACTCAGCCTCAATAATGACTATCTCATTTCTGGTGAAAGTATTGGAAAAATGACTCTGGTCCAGAAACTCCCAGTTATATAAAGACTTGTGTTCATTACAGATTCTTGCATTTTCTGTCACAAATATTTTTTGAGATTTCAATTTCCCAACAAGCATACCAAACCAGTTCTTCTGGCGGAATCTGAATAAAAACAACAGAATCTTTTTACAGAATTGTTTTATTTTAAATGTGTGTAAAGGTGTATGTTACCTCTCTTGGAGAAATTGTGACTGATATTATGGTCCGTTCAGGTCCTTCAGGTATGGAATGGCTACGTTTGCCAGAGACCGTTAGTACCATACACAGATATTAGTATGAACAGCAGATGATATGATTCCTTGCTGTTGAATAATATCCCGAGCATGTACCAAACAAGCAAAACATAATAAACCACCTTCGAGTATCTAAAACAAAAATATGTTCTATAATAATAATGAGTCAGGTAATGACTGTTGGCTTTTTGGATAATTCTACTGTACTTTTTCATCTTGCAATGCTGTTGTCTTACATAATACAAAAAATGATTGATTTTTTTTAATACCTGTCTTGTATCAATATAAAGGAAACTAAGTAGGTGCTTACCTCTCTCGGAGCAAATGTTTCAGCAATATATTATTTTTCTGCACCTATGGAAATAGAGTGAGAGCGACTTCTAAACAAAGATGTCCTGCACATGAGACAAGCATTGCTATCGTGGCTATGCCATAGTTCATGATCTTCATCTGCCAAAGCACTACCTAGTGACATTCTTTGCATTAGAACGTCAAAGCATTGTGAGCATATAACTCCATTTTCATCAACCTAAAACAGAAATGTGTACCCTTTACTTTGTAGTAGATTAGATATCACATTACACTATAGAAATAAATAAAATGTATTTACTAGTTGACCAACAGATTGCTCGATGACTGAAATTATTTCGAAACCCATATCATCAGTAACATAATATTATTTATTTTCATTTACTACCGAAATGCACTGTATGCATGCCATTATCAACAAACTGGAACCATTTAAGTTAAAAAAATATCATTATTGAACAAGTTAAGAAAACATCGCACAGAAATCAGATTTGAACAAAACAAAATGGAGACATACCTGAAACTGAAGTTGTTGTTGTTAAAAAAAACCGCTACATACGACGGAACCCAAATCACTAGCGAATCAGAAACCATATAACAAAACTGGGGTCAACAGAAAAGCAATCAATCAAGGTCAGTAATAGTAAACTGAGTCGTAAAACAAAAACAATCACTAAAAACTCCGAAACACAACCAATTCAACTCAACACTCACCACAAACACAACGGGAAAATAGAACTGTCAAAGTTGTCAATCATCGTCAAGCACTGTCATGGCTACCTCAAAAAGGATTATCTCAATAAAAACTTTTAAAATAATACAGTAATTTTATTTGTATTCAAATTAATTTAGCTGTATGTTTATGAAAATCTATTATTTTTTTCCTTTTTATCCATATACCGTACAAAGTGGTGGCCTAAAATGAAACATCTCCTTTATACGGAGAACAGACAATGAACCTTCTTAAAATTACGTGGATTGTCTCTGGGAGGGCAATTTTCTGTACACATTTGTTTATTGCCGAGATGAAGAGATTTTGAACGTACTGAATTACGAGAATTGAACTTCAGTTTGCGTACAAAATCACTGAGAAACGAAAAACGTGCCTCTGTTTTCCGTATCATTGGAAAATTCAACTAGACAGCTTCGTCGCACGATCAACTTTCGATTTATTAGAGGCGTTTATAAAAATCTCAAGTTTTCTTCAACAAAATACTGTACATAGAATGAATGAGTCTCATGAAATGAAACCGAATTATAGAATATAATAGAATTTTGTTTAATTGTAAGAATATTGTTGTTACAAGATGTTACATACAATTCACGTCCAAAATATTCTGCTGTCTTTCAGCGTACAAACATTTTCAAGTAGTAAAATTAAATTTATTAAAAATCAAATGTATTATGCATGTATTACAATGTCAAATAAATTAAGAAAACATTATCATACAATCCAATATTATATTATAAAAAAACAAGTCTTCGTCAGTCAGTTACGAACAATACACAGACTAATCTGCGGCATCTAGAAGCATAATATTTCGCCAAAGAGTTCCTTTGACGATAAATACTAAAGAAAGTAATGGTGGCCCAGTGATTTGGGCTCTGACATACAACTTTGAGATTTGGGGTTTGTAACCCAGTACAGTGCTTTACATTGGGTAAATATTTTTTTAACAATTTCTCTCAAAATGACAAAAAAAGGTATTCATTACAGTTCTCCCTCTCGATGAAAGGAGGCTTGTGTCCCGCAAGGAACAGAAATTACAGGCTGATTATAATGTAAGTGATGAGGAAAGATACAATATGGGGTAAAAGTTTGTACGGAACAAAAAAATAATTCGTTTGTTTGTGAGAATGGATGGATGGAAGCTTATTACTCTTTCCAGCATTGTTACTTTACAGATTTGAATGAAATTTGACGCACAGATAGTTTATAAATCAAAAACAAAAGTCATTTATTCAAATAAGGCTGAGAATCAGCACTTTTTGAACATCAATATTAGATATAAATCTACATTAATATATAAAGCTGAAGAGTTTGTTTGTTTGAAGGCGATAATCTCAGGACCAGCTGGTCCCGTTTGAAAAACTCTTTTGCGTTAAAAAGCCCATTAATCCAGGAAGGCTTTAGGCTATATAACATCACGCTGCGATCAATAGGAGCGGGGCATAACTAACTCCATGCGAATGAAGTCGCTGGCGGCCGCTAATATTACATAAGACAGTCCCCCAAAATGTATGAAGTGAATTATTTAGAAAATATCTATAACAAGTAATTTTACTAATTCATATTGTAAAAGTTGTTGCGTACTTATTACATACACATTCTAATTTAAGTATCAAGCAAATTATGTAGAAAGTCGGCACCAAACCATTAGGGTCCCAAAAACAACTCCAATACGCTTATAATTACAAAAGTCCCATTGTTATCTTTAATTATAGAGACCTTTATAAATTACCATTCTAATAACAAATTCTCTTGTACATATTATTCGTATAACGGGCTAGAGTTCCCAACTACACACACATCAAAGCGCATATTTTATTACAAAATAAAAACTCTTTTCAGCTAGCCTCCTTTTTTAACTGTTCCCATGGTCTAGTGATTATAAACACGAGTGCCGATTCCCGAGTCGAGCGATTATTGAGTTTTTCCATTAGGAATTTCTTAGTCACAGTCCGAAGTTTTGAAGTTTGCGGTGTGATACCCCCGTGCCTCAGAAAGTACGTTAAGACATTAGTCCTGCTCCGATCTCTCTCCGGTCGTGTCGGATTCCCATTTCACTCGGATTATGTGAGGGGAAGATGGGTGCAACTGTGTCTGAATGTACTTGTGAAATATGTTTAGGTAGTCATTTATTTAATACTTCAAGCACATTAATGTGTAAACTTAATGACATAGGAATTTTCTACCAGTCAACCTTATATCTCCCGAGCTGATGCGTATACAACATGTACTGGAATGAGTATATACGTACATACCGCGGGCATGACGTCTTTAGATGCTATGTAACCATATTGAAAGGGATTTTTGAGCCTATATCTATATGTTCGGTAGTTTATAAGAAAGAACACCGGTTGTGGTCGGCTACTACGGTACTAACCGTGCAAAATTACTGAAGAGATTTATCGTAACATTGGCAAGTAATGTGACGTGTAATGTGTAGTTCTTGACGTATGCATATGCGTATGTATTAATATCAAATCTATGTAAAATGCGTTCGGACTGCTACACCTTTGCAGCGTTTCAGCAATGTTTGCAAAGAAAAGCGTGGATGGTTTTCATGCCATCACGCGTAATCGTTGTGCGTCTATTATAAAACTCATGGGAGCCAGCACTAATAGCCTTCTGAACGTGTTCGTGGGCTGCTGGAACCCGCTGATATAGTAGCACTGCATCCGACTACAGACTGCAGGTTGTCGCGTCCAGGGCTTGGTGGTAGCAGTCTGTGCAGAGCAAACTTGTGATTATTTTCTTTTTTGGGACTACGACGTTTGAAATAAAAATGTATTATTATTATTATTTTAAATTCCCTTCCAAATCATCAGGTATCATAAAAGAAGACGTGCCCTGGGTATGTATATACCATTTCCGACACACGTTGTATAGGTCTGGAGGACTTTTCTAAGTTTCTGTCAATGTCTCCCAAGTGACAAAAGGTATGGTTACAATACATAAAATAATGTTGTTATTATTTACATTCCACGTTATTGTACGCTTAATTCCAGGTCCTCGTCATCTGCCCAGATCAGCAGGATCAGCGAAATACTTTAAAACATAAAGTACTTGGCAAACGTTTCCATCAACACTTTTCTAGCCTGTTCTACTAAAGTAGGTACTTAATTGAAAGTCAACAGGTTCTTAAATTAAAAGTAAACATCGAACTGTTAGTTTAGGCTCAACCACTACTCGTACCTACAGACTAAACCTTTGAGAGCTACATCTGAAACGAAAAATAAAATTTGTGCAATAATTTTAGGTTTAAACAATAATCAGTTGTAAGGGTTTTTCTGTGGGTCATTAGTAAAGCAGCAATTTACGAAAACAGTAGAGTTTTAAGCCGTTCACTCGGCTGTCATTCTTGGCATCACCTTTGATAGTTGTTAAGGGATTCCAGAATCCTAAAACTCCGACAATCGGTCTCTATAAGAAAGAATCCCGAAATTCTGGCAACCACTCGATACCAAAGGATAGGGTATTAACCCGTTGATAGGTTATGCAGATCAGATAGTCTGTTGCTGTATATAACATATTTGTATACAGCTCCGTCCGGTTATAATAGAAGCCAATGCTAACATAACGGTGAAGAAAACATCGTGAGATAAGCGGCATATTCCAGAAAACAAAACTCAAAAACATGTGACATCAATTAACCCGCCCGGCCCGTGTTGGCGAGTCCAGTCTAGTCCAGTTAAATCTAAATCATTATGTAATTAATTTAAACCTCAAGGTTGGATAACACAGAATAGAATCGCCTCCAACAAAAAGCCTATTAAATATTAGCAAACCATTCCAAAATTAACTTTACTCTGAAAGCCACATTCTAAAAGCCTTTGCCCACATCCGGAAGGTTTAAAATGCTTCAGTTTTTAACTTTAATATTTTGAAACGTAAAAGCATAACGTCTACTTTAAATCTGAAATGGGTAGATTGATTTCGTTGATTCATATTATTATAAACTTATTATATAATCTGCAAGCACAACTCATCACCATTTATCATTCTCTTCGCTCTTTCCTAAATTATTTGGGTTCAGAGCAATTGCAGCTCATTTGCCAAAAATGTGAACAAATAAAAATAACTGGAACAATTTCCCAGCGGCGGTGTTTCCGTCGGACTACAATTGAAGATTCTTCAAGGCTAAAGTGAATAGGCTCTTAATAAACTAGCGCGCTTAACCATCAACATTTGCATCACTGCTTACCATCAGGCAGGATTGCGGTCAAGCACTAGTTTATAATTTACTAGCGCCCCACCCCGGCTTCGCACGGGTGCATGTATTATACATACAAACCTTCCTCTTGAATCACTCTATCTATTTAAAAAAATCGCATTAAAATCGGTTGCGTAGTTAAGATTTAGGCATACATAGGGATATAGGGACAGAAAACGCGACTTCGTTTTATACTGCATAGCGGTCGCCCGCAGCTCCGCCCGCGTGTATGTCGGTTACCGCTGCAAAGCGCGAAATAAAATATATTTGTAAGAATTCGGTGTTTTGGCGTAAAGGCTACCAATGACATGATAGACGTAGTCCATCAATTTTAAAAGTGGGCATAAAATTACCTAGGCTTATTTCTTTTGTGCCAAAAGAAGTAATTTGAAAAAGACTATTGTATTTACGTATATTTATTAAAAAAAATTACCAAATAATGGATGGTTATTAATTAGATGATTTTTTATTGCTTGTGGCAGCTCCTGAAGGTTAGGAAGACAAACTTTACCTGATGTACAGCACATACCATTAGGTTCATCCGCCCATTTCCTGGCAGAGCGGTTAGAGCAGATCTTATTCAGGATTCCGATTTGGACTGAGGCTTATTGTGCATAATCAATCTGCGGATCATATCTGAAAGCCAGTCTGTTGCTGTTTGCTAAAATTCGATTGCGAACATTATTTGTGGACAACTGCTGTCTATCTGCCTGAGCTCTATGTCGCTGGAAATGCTCGGCAACTGAGAGGTCCTTACATTTTGTTCATGAAGACGTTAGAAACGCTCCAGCCTCGACTCTTGTGCACGTAACTCAAAGTTTCTCCAATTTTGTTCAGAAAGGCGTTGTGAACGTTCAGGTCAAGATTCTCCTATACGACGTATTCTTGCTGCCCGTGTTTAAGAACTATGTTTAGAAAGTTGAGACCTGGCTCTCTTAGACATTTTCAAATGTTTAAGAAAATGTTTTTAGCGTGTAATATTCTAGCTCCGAAAAGGACTGTTTTTAGCCCTGAAAAGAACTGTTGTTTATCCTTGAAAAGAACTGTTGTTTAGCCCTGAAAAGAACTGTTGGTTAGCCCTGAAAAGAACTGTTGATTAGCCTTGAAAATAATTGTTGGTTAGCCCTGAAAAGAACTGTTGTTTAGTCCTGAAAAGAACTGTTGTTTAGCCCTGAAAAGAACTGTTGGTTAGCCCTGAAAAGAACTGTTGTTTAGCCCTGAAAATAACTGTTGCTTAGCCCTGAAAAGAACTCTTGATTAGCTCTGAGAAGAACTGTTGTATAGTTCTGAGAAGAACTTTTACGTACTTAGGTGTAGTTTTAGGAACGAAATGTAAAAAAATTTGAATAAAAATTACATAACAGACTTCACGCACGACCGCTGCCTAGGGAGCCGACTTTGCGTCTGAGCCGCGCGGAAGACCTTACTCATAGAATGATATAAACTCCCGCAACGGGACGTGCAGCAGAAATCGTAATATTTTAATTTCGCCATAACTTCAAAACCAAATGTTCAATTATAATCATTGAAAGACCAAATATTATCTACACAAACCGTACTTTGTGATAAAATAATTTATTTTTATAAGGATTAATAGCATGAGTAAAATAAATGCGTTTAATTTTAGTCCAAAAAAATCAAGATTTTTAAATGCGTGTTAGTGCCTCACTCGACATAGATAGGTATAGTGTGTCGCGAACTTTTTTGTAGATATTTATAAGATATAAAATCAATTAAAACATTTTATGGTTTTATCTTTTATAGTTTAGGCAGCGTACGCAAAATAAGTAACTATTCTGCTTGATTTTTTACAACTTGTGTTCAAAAATCCCAAATATTTTACGGAGCCCTATTTTTTTTTTTTAAATAAAATTTAGCCTATTTTACTCGTGGATAATGTACCTTTCGATTCGTATGGTGGAATTCGTATGGATCTTGAAAATGGTCCAGTAGTTTTTGAGCCTATTCATTGCAACCAAACAAAGTTTTCCTCTTTATAATATTAGTCATCATCATCATCTCAGCGTTAATCCCAGTCGCATCCGTAGCTTTTCTGCTTTGGAGTCTGGGGTCCGCTTTACTGGTCTAACTGCTGATTTTGGCTAAACTTCGATATTTTCCGTGAAGCGACTGCCGTCTGACCTCCACAACCCGAAGGCGATATCTAAGCATTGCAGTTAGAACAATTGTTTGGACTTTTGAGGGGTCCAACAACCCGTACCGACTGCCACTAGATGTTCGTATGGCAACCAGGACAAACGGCTTAACGTGCTTTCCGAGGCACGACCAGACCAGCGCAAATATTCATATTCATGCATACAAATATTTGCACTGCGCGGGGATCGAACCCGCGCCTCCCAGCGCAACGGCCGCATTCGCTACCGCTACGCCACGGAGGTTGTCGTCCTCTTTATAATATTAGTGTAGATAAAAAAAGAAGAGACTAAAATGAGGTTGAGACTTGATTTTGCACGTTTTTAATTACTGAAATTTGGCCTCCTAGTCAGAGGCACATCAGTTGCTTACCTTTAACAATTACTAACAAGGTCACTACTATAAGGTCACTATAATTATTAAGAATGAGGTGACTATAATTATGTGCTCCTAGAGCGTGTACTCACAGTGTTTCCACTCACATCTGCCTTGTAAATATTATCAATATATGAGCTTTTAATATAGATGTTGAAGGACAAAATTTATCCTAAATCTGAAAAAAAATAGTCACTATAGTAACCGAGTAAGCTTCTACACAGATTTCACATTTCTGGAACAATATTTCTTTTTCCTCAAAATTTTAACCAATAAATGATCATCCATCAAAAGCAAAAAACAAAATAAATAAACCATTTTGTTTAATGATGTACTTGAACTTTAAAGAAAAATGATAAAAAGCTTTCAACAAAACAATAATTACTCTCCGAAATTGTGTTCCGAAAGAATTAGTTGTTTGTTTTTCTCATTTATATTTCAAAAACAGTTACTGGCAAATGAATTATACCTTTAAATATTTTCAGAAACATTTGTACGGAATTAAACTTTCCTCTGTCAGGTATGTTTTATTTAAAAACCTGTAATTGATTCACAAATTAATTGAACATTTCCATTATATTTCGGATAAAAAAAAGTTTCTTTATTCTTTAATTTACTGTTGGTATTACAGAATCAATCTACCTAGCTGGTTCCCAACTACTTATGTCGGGTCGAATTATACTGGTGCCGAATGCAGATATTTGACAGTTGTCACGGGCAGTGTCAGAGGCTGAAAAATCTATCAACCATTCACCGTCCCTGCCATGAAATATTTTAAACAAGATTCAAGTGGTCTGTATTTAGGATATCTTTATATTATAAATTATAAGCAAATATCTGTTAGTATGATGCCTTCGGATTATATCTCTCTGATTAAGGTGCTAAGGGCGACAACCACTTACTTCCAACCTTCAGATGCGGTGTTCGTAGACCTTCAGACCATTTCACGAGGAGGAGCGAGTCGACACAATTCACTGGCAGACACCCTAGCTTTATTAATTTTGAATTTTAAGACCTAAACCCCCTCGGGGGTTACTTTAAGTACTTAAAACTAATTAAATTTTTTGTAACCTTTCAAAGATCGTGGCCATGACTCGCTAGCTTGCCAGTTCGAAAGGGAGTGCGTTCGCTATGCCGTGCGGCGGTCAATGGAAGCACACACACTACTATGGTCACGTTCCATTTACTTTAAGTTTTCGGCAGCGTTCATAACCGATGAACACAAAAATCAGAGAGGATATTCAACACTTAGCAAGGGGGTTAGTGTTACACAGTAACTAAGTTTTTTTTTTTTTAATAACTATAAACTAGCGCTTGACCGCAATCCCGCCTCATCAGGCGGGATTGCGGTCAAGCGATGCAGCAGTGATGCGATCATTGATGGTAAAGCGCGTTAGTTTATTAAGAGCCTATTCACTCAGAAAAACTGAGCGAATAGGAAGGAAGACGGCAGTTGAGCGAGGTGATGCAATGTTAAACCCAACAACACGACCAACAATGCTGCGCCAAATGGAGATTGATCTGAAGACCCTCCACGAGAAAGGAATTAAAAAATTCCCTCCTCCTCCTCCTTATATTTTAATTTATATTTTTTAACCTTTTTATTTATTACAAAATAACGGTAAAGTGCACTAGTTTATTATGATCCTATTCACTCTGCATACAGTGAATAAAAAGCGGCAGTTGAGCGAGGTGATGCGTTGTTAAACCCAATAACATGACTAGTTCTTCTGCGCCAGAGGGAATTTGACCTAGAGACTGCGGGAACCCCCCAGGAATTGCTATCAGGCCCTGTCCTTCAGTCACCAACGGGCACTTAGGGGCTACACTAAGATTTTTCACAGTTGGCGGGGTAGCCTTTCAAGTGTGGCTGGCACACTATGTGCTGTCCTAACTACCTTTGGTTACCCAGCACCACGCTTTGCATCCCACTACCCTCTACGACCAATCACCCCACACGACTGCCTTCAACATGCATATTATAACATTACATTAGAATATTATTATAAACGCAAAAGTTTTAGCTGCTGAACCTTGGACAAAACTATCTTTGCATTGTGTAGATTAAATTTCTTAGTATTATTGCATGGCACACGTGTGAGCACAGTGTACTTGCTGTAAAGCATCTATTTGTTGGGTTATTTTAATTTCTGAATTGTTGTTTTTTTTAATATAATGGCCGCTCTCAGCGTACAATATATTTCTGCATCGTTCTCACACGGTTGATTTCAACATGAATGATGTAATCGATTATTTGTATCAATAGCTTGATAATTTAAAAGAGTGTCTATGGAGTTTCTTGCCCGTTCTTCTCCATAGCTACCTACTCTTTGGAATGGGCGACTAGCTTCATCTTACTGACTGTCCGACCTTCTGACAATTCAAAAGTGCCTGTAACTAGAACGTCTTATTAACAAAAGACTTGTAACCTACTTAGAACATCACAAACTAATATCAACACAACAATTTGAATTTCGCAAAAACAAGTCAACCTATGTCTTGGATGTTTATCTATATATGTATCTATTATAAAATATAGTATCGTTGAGTTAGTATCCCATAAGTCTCAAACTCAATTTGGGGCTAGCTCAATCTGTGCGATTTGCCCGTATATATATATTTTTTTTATTTAAGTGCCCGCCAGAAATAACACCCGTCTGGTCGGAGGATGCTTCCTTTTCTATGGAGGATGAGGGAACGTTACTCTCTGTCCCTCATGCCTTCACATAGTAATCACTGTGCTCAATCTGTGTCTATGTATGTAATTCTTTTGATAAATAAATAATATTTATTTATGATGACACAGGTATTAAGGCTTGGGACGCTTGGGGGAAACAGGTGGCCCAATCTAACTCTGTTCAATAATAACGCACCTCTGGAACAGTCATCTATTGAATGCGTAGGTTTTTTTTTTATTTATAAGCTGTCACGGGTGTAATCATAAAGGTAGTATATTTCTTTTCTACCGTTATCACAAAATAATAATCAAAGCATGTATAATATTTTTATATAAAAACATGTCTCTTTTATGTAAGTACTTAGATGTGATTGAAAAGAGTATGCTTAGATTGTTTGGTCTTGTTGAAAGGATGACTCACAAAAAGTATTTTATTTGACGCAGATCTATATGAGATGAAATGCCAGTTGGAAACGCCCTAGGGGGAAATTATAGTGACCTCATTGCTGATTTTCTTAAAAAAATTCAGATACGTAGTACGTGCAATGTCGCCCTTATGACTAGATTTATGAACCTAAAATGTGTAAAAGGAGTAAGTATACTAACTCCTTAGTTTATGAGTATGTTGTGGCCTCTTATATTAGTTGAAGTTGTGTATCATGGACTCTTCAATGAAACTCCGTAAACGTATAACTATTTATTTTTAAGACCATACAATCTGTACAGAGGTTATTGATCGACTGCTGTGCTGCTGTGCTACATGATTCTGAGTTAAAACTAATCCTTCTTGCAATATGTAAGTATCTATACATAACTGATGTTCAATAATTTAAGATTGACCAAGCTAATGATAAGGACAAGGGCAATGAGAAGTATTATATAGGCTTAAGAGTGTCAAAACACGCATCATTACCGGAATATAGTACGCTTTACCATCAACGATTGCAGAACTGCTTACCATTAGGCGTTTTCACGATCAAGCTATAGTTCACAAAGTTTAATAAAAAAAACCTTTTGGTTACGTTGTCACAGAAGTTTGATTTATTCAATGCTTCAAAGAATTGCAGTCCTGAGTATTTAATAATAATTTCAATTCGAAAACTTGACACACAAACGGACAACGCAGTGATTTTATAGGGGGTTCCGTTTGTCCTTTTGAGATACTCAACCTTAAAAATGTATTAAAATTTTACACAGCAAACTCTCTAATGAGGCCATAAGACCCGTGGTAACCCAGTGGTTACCATCCCGAATTACAAAATTTTAGGTCATTGGTTAAAATCCCGGCTGGCAGTGTAGGTACTTTATGAAGGTAAATAATTTCATAACCACTGCTTTCAAAACGACAAAGGAAAACATCATTAGGAAACCGGCATATATAAGTATTACATATTAGAACACATGTGACATCTAGCAACCCGCACTGGGTCTACGTGGTAGATTACGGCCCACTCCTTCTCAAAGATAGGAGGCCCAGCATTGGGAACAATATAAGCTGATTATGTAAATATACCCAAATAATAACAATTCAGTGCCATTTACAATCATTAACTCATAAATATTAATGAACTCGATATTTTCGTATCGGTCCGATGAAGCTTTACCAATATCGATACCATTTTATTGAGAATTGAGCACTCGATTCTCATTGAAAACGAAGTAAATATTTACTTAACAGACGTGCGAAGAACGTTCCGTAATTTTAGGTAAGTGTTACAGCGGTTATTGTTCAGATAATATTAGTGACATTTAGATTGAAACAGTTTTATGAGACAATTACATAATTTGCGATATCATAATTGATTTACAGTGAAAATGGACCTAATAAGTGTCACTTAACGTACTGCAGACAAAAGAATTACCCAAAAATTGTTTGTTGAACAAGATAATAACGACAAGTAGTGTTTTTTTACAATTTAAATCTCTTGAATTCCCGCAACGACTGTGTGCGTTTTATCTCAATTGGCAATGCATTCCACAAACGAGGGGCCTGAACAGTAAAAGATTTATCAAGGAACATTGTGGAATGGTTAACAAATTTATTCGGGGAAATAAGCCATACAACTACCGTATCGTATTAGTGCATTATTTGGATAGATATTATCCCCACTTCGTAATTTCTCTTCACGCCACCTCATTCTGACTGGTAACACATGATTGTTTGTCATCTGTCAACCACGGGGTTTCTGATTTTCAGCCAATGGCGAAGGGCAATTTGGTCATCCGGATCCGATTTCCAAAAAGTGACTTGAACCGCGTATGCGTGTACGGACGAGATATCGTTCTCTCAGAACTTTTATAAAAACTCTCAATCCAAAATCTAGAAAACGGTGTTGTTTCGTGGAACTAACTGTTTGTTTTCAAGTGATTATGCCTAGACTATGAATGCCGAGCCTCAGTACCGAACATCTTGGAAGTTGTGTGGACTACCTCCTTCACACCGCCGGACATCCCATGACAGGTACGTCGATCGGAAAGCCGTGAGAAGCTGCCGAGTAACTCGCCTCAACTGAAATCGTGAACCCGCGACCGTCCTTTTAGACCCGTCTTCAAGCGGTTCGACTGGAACCGACTTGAAACCCAAAATAAAGCAGACCATTTCAGAACGTTTTATATCTTCGTATACTTTTCTGCTACAACTACAAAACAGTGTTTATTAGTTGCTGCTGTGAAACACCTTTTGAACCCGTGACACACGTTGAACAAGTGTTTAAGTTTTTGTCGTTAGATCCTAATTGTTTATCGAATTAACACACCACCACAATATTTCGTATTTATAGCCATGGAATTCAACTGTATATACAGAATAAAACTATGAATAAAAAGGTACGTACAATTTAGTTGATAGTCAAATTGCTAAACACTAAATTTCCCTGCCTAAGAAACAGTTAAAAGATTAAGAAAGTTATTGACTGCCTTGCGTGGCGCCGCACGGAACAAATATTTGTATGACCTATAAGTAGTTGTTTCGGGTCTGGATGTTTGTGTATGTGAATTTATATGTTTATAAACAGTCTCACGACACAGGAGTAATTGCTAGTGTGGGGCAACGTTATAAAAAAAAAAGAAAAAAAAATTTTTTTGTTAAGACGACATTGAAACAGATTTTGTAATCCAAACTTACTGAAATTACTACTGTCACTTAAGTATTATTTTAAAACAGTCACACGATATTATTGGCCCTATTAGAAACGCATTAAATCACAATTTTATAGCCTGACAGCACGACCCTGAAATCAATAAAAAATATCCTTTTTTATTTCTTCAGAATAGTAAAATAATATTAAACCTCTATAAAACCCATTCTCTTTATATTTTATGGGAAACGGACAGGCAATTACCCCAGCCATCAATCAAAAGCAATATTTTGCATCCCTTAAATACATTTACATACATTTTGTACAAATTCTAAGAACCAATGGAATAATTCTCAGAATTTGAAGCACATTCACTAATCTCTAATCGTAGTCTTAATCTGTCAAAAAATACTCTTAGTTCAAGTTATTCGTAGTAAAAGTTTTTAACAATTGTTTGTAACAGAAATAAGACAGCGACTACATTTTGAACATCATCATCATCAACCTTTTTATCGTTCCACTGCTGGGCACAGGTATCCCCTTACGCAGAGAAGGATTAAGTGATTAATTTCAGGCTTAAAGTGCAGGATTCCTCAAGATGTTTTCCTTCACCTTGTAATTAGTCATTGGTGTCCAATATATACCTTGAAAGTATAATTATATGAGTTGAAAAGTTAAATTTTGAACGTTTCAAATTAATAGAATTGACCTTCTGGTTAGCATAAGATATGCCATAGAATAGAATAGGATAGGATAGGATCCCAGTGGAGTCGTCTCCAACTGGGCGCGTCCCCCGGCTGTCGAGAAAAGAACGCCGACGCCGTCCAAATGTGCACGGTACCAGTTTGCACGGTACAGGGGCAGGCGCAACTAAGCGGGGTTTGGTTGTCTCCTCAATGTTGGCTGAGCAGCGGATGGAGGTGTGCTTCAATTCCGCTGTCGGGGGGCTTGGCTTAACCGCCAGGCCCCAGTGGAAGACACATGTAAGATAAAAAACCATGTCCGAAGGACAAAGGATCTGGGAAGCCTAACGTCCGTCATATGACCAAGAGTTTTTTTATGTTGTGATACTAACTAAAACCCACCCGTGTTTCTTCGCTTGCCTGTGCGACGGCCAGGGCCACAGTTTCTTGTTTTACAAACCGGAACCCAGACCCAGGAGGCATCAGTCTTCGTGGACCCCGTCACGATGTGCTGACATCTCTTTGAGGCGCGCGTGAAACACAATGCGCCCTCGACTCGGGCCTGATCGCAGGCCCGCGCCTACGGTGGGAGTTAGGTGTCGTCTCCCGACCAGGGCGTCTCCTGCGGCGGTTAGTGGTGTGAGGGCGCTGGGATTCCCGTTGCCTCACGCGCTCCGTCTCCTCCTTTGCCAGCATCACTGCTTCGCAGAAGGAGGGAACCAGAGTTGATGTTGTGACGCGTTCACACACACCACTCATGTGAAGAGAGCGGCCGCTGGCGGCTGCTTGCGCGAGGAGAGACCAGTCGAACTCGCGACGACTAGTCAAGCCAGCCGGTGAGGGTAGTCCATTAGGATTTTTCCACCTGCAAAAAAAAAGGACATAATGAAATGGAATGGAATAGAACTGAACTGAAACGAACCGAACTAAATTAATTAACCGATTAGACTTATCTTACTAGATTAGCTTAATCTCGGCTCTAACTATTTTCCCGCGACACTTAAAAGTATTAATCACCATAGGAAAAGCCGCTTCGTTCGCGACTGGGATTAACGCTGAGATGATGATGATCAACATCATTAGCTTCTTCATCATTTCATCCTATAGAGGTCCGCTGTTGGACAAAGACCTCCCCTAAGGCGTTCAATGCATTGTGGGGGGGTTTGCCATAATCCCCGCGCTTGGCAGGCGGGTTGCGATCGCTGTAGTTTGATATTCCACAAGAGAAGCACTGCTGCCCGCTTCCCTGGTGAGAGTTCCCTTAGTCGCCTCTTACGACACCCGCGGGAGGATATTGGATGGCACTATTCTATGCCCGGTACCACACGTCATTAGCTACATTGCCGTAATCCTTTAATACATAAAAGTTAGTCCCTACATCGTGGTAGGTATATTATACGTAATTAAAAGCTCTGCATTGTACTGATCAACAAGTCGTTCCAAGTAAAGCGAGCTTTTCGAGCAATCAACACTCCTGTTTGAAACTTCCTAAATGTACAAAAAGCAATTACTTACTCCTTTAAGCTTAGAGGTGTTCATTCATTCATTTTTAATGCTGAATTGAAGAGATTTTGCCGTTGTTCAGCACAAACTCAAACCATTTACTTTTATTAAATTAATTACAAGCTCTTTTGAATTGTCAAGGAGTTCATCAGTCGGAAAGATGAAGTTATTATTTGCCCATTCCTAAGCGTGCTACAGGCTCCTATGGAGAGGAAACTCCACAAACACTCTTTTATGTGAACTTAATTAAGAGGATAATAAAATAAAACTTATTCCGTTACCTACCTAGCCTTTTCCCAATCGTGTAGAGGTCGGCTTAAACTCTTCCCTGGTGCAGCAGTATTTTTCAAAGGAACAATTACCTATCTGACCTGTACAACCCAGTAACTGTCTAATAAGATACCCCTTTGCCAATACTATAACTCGCGCGAGTTAACTGTGCACCTCCAGGTCGTACCTGCCGCGGTCGTGCCTCGGGCATTCTAATAGTATGTGCTGGATAGTTTCTGAATAGTACGACTAATGTGAACACTGTGCTGGATAGTACGACCTGGAAGTAAGTACTGGCAAAAAATTGACAGAGTCATCCATAGCCGACCTTATGGCGGACAAACACTCCAGGCCGTACCTGGAGCGGTTTTGCCTCAAGGTTGCGAAGAAATGCATAGAGCGCAATAAAACAAGATAGCAGCACAGCCAGCGCGGCGTTGGCAAGAGATGTAAGCAGTGGAAGGGAATATTGTGGATTAGTAATAGATAAGTATATAAATAGTAATATAAGATGACTATGTAAGATAAAGTATGTAAATAGAAATAAGTATAAAAGCATATAAACAAAAGATAGAACGCAAACGGGAAAAGAGCGACCCGTAAAAGATTGACAGCCGCAAAAAATTATGAGCGGAGACTAAAAAAGAAAACTGCTAAACAGAAAAGACTAAAAAGATTTCTTGACATGCAAGAAGGGAAAGAAAGGCATTCCAAAAAAAAAAAAAAAAACTGTGCACCTCGCTCAGTGACGTCATTCAGACGGTATTGTTTGTAAAAAATTACAATCATGACAAAAATATAATTTTCATTTTTTTTATGTTAATAAAAGGTCGTTTTGATGATAAAGCGTCATAATACCAGGTCATTTAACTAGTGACGTTTTGTAATTAAATTAATAGATATGGACTGCATTCCAGCGAGGTGAACAGTTAATTCGCGCGATTTATAAACGTTAGATTTTCGGGCTTCCGACTACCCGTAACGACTGTCAAGGACCTACGAATGCCAGCTGGATCATCGGCTTCACGTACGAGCCTCTGAGATCTGGATTTATAAAGATTGTTACCCTACCTATACCCAACCGCAAGAAGTATAGTTTATCCTTATAGATCACCCTGTACAGCTGTTATTATTTAGCCACGGCCAACTCAATCTTCTTCTTCTTCTTTCTTTGACAAAGGCCTCCCTTAAGGCTTTCTACAATGACTGATCTTGTGCTAACCGCATCCATCGGCATTCCCCTTCACCAAGTCGTCGGTCCACCTTTTTGGGAGCCTCCCTACGCTGCATCTTCCGGTACGTGGCCGCCACTCCAGAACCTTACTGCTACATTGGCTATCGGTTCTATGAACAATGTGCCCACTGCCACTTAATTTTAGCGACTTAAAGAGCTATGTCGGTGACTTTGGTTCCTCTGTGGATCTCCTCATTTCTGGTTCGATCGTGCAGAGAAACTCCGAGCTTAGCTCTTTCCATGGCCTTTCCTCATCGGCCACTCAATGATCATAATAGTATAATAAGTCAAAAAATGGTGGAAAGAAGAAAAAGAAAGAAAAAATATTTTTTCTCTCGTACTCTCTCGACTCGCACAGAAAAATCATAAAACTAAACTAAACCAAACACGATCAAAAATAATAAAAAACGAATCATATTAAAAAGTTACAAAGAATAAAAAAAACTACATAAATTTTGAATAGAATAACAACTCCCAAAAGAAATCTTAGCCGACAATGATAATAAGGCTATTACAAGCTAGTAAGGCAATTTTCTTTTCCAGGAACTTCAATTACGGAAAACAGAATTCAGAAAAATATATTTTACAGTTAAAAAAATTTATTCTAACGGCGTCATGATTTTTTTTCTAATGTTTAACTATTGTGGCTTTTAAGACTTAAATAGGTCATAGCATTATTTTATCTTACTTAAAACAAAGAGCAGCGTTACTAACCCCGACTTACAGTGTGAGATCAAATTCAGATATGTACTTGTGTATTTAATGTCATCACCATTTCTCTCAAAACGGTAACGAAAAACCGGCATTTCCTACAACCATCAGCACTCCAATTGCGTTACATACTATTACTATCAATTGGAATCATTTTGAAGCATATTATTATTCCATTGCTTCATAAGTTCGAAAAAATTTGTTTGCTCAACAACGTAAGCAATGCAATGAATGTTCTTGAACTGTCAAAATAAAACCCATTGCTACTGATACTTTGTTACGCAGTGACCCTGCAGATATCTAACAACATGCACTGAACTCGCATGACCCACTCCCTTTCGCCGAGACGAATCCTATATACCAGTAATGAGAACATTATATATAGGCTGGTTAAACTAGGTTATTCTACATTGAGGACGTGATGTCGCAGAAGGAAGCTGCGGAACGGGAGAGGGAGATATCAACTGCCTTCCCGGGCCGCAGAAGACGCACCGGGCGCCGAGGAAGGGCGGATAACGCCCTCTTCCGCCCCCCATGAATGGGTCCAGGGGCGAGGGACATGGGGAAGTCCCCGCCCCCCCTATTGATGGACCCCGAGGCGGAGGCGCGCGCGCCTTTTAGGCGATGCACGGGGTAGTTTAACACCCCACTACTCCGTGCAGGAGACGAGGCCCGGACAGACCGGGCCAGCACGAGGGTGTGGGGCCGTGGAAGAATTTAGACTCCCGCGGCTCCACGCGCGCTCGTGATAGAAGACACACCGGGGTGGTTTTAGTCAGTAAAAGTCTGACATACCCCGTCGCTCACCCCAGAGCGGCGGGCATCCTATGAGGATTTCCACCCCAGCAAAAAAAAAAAAAAAAGATAACAAGCCAAATATAGTCACGATTAAAAGTATGTATACACTCATCTTTACTCAAAGTCCATTTATTATATGTTATCACAAATATTTTCGATGACCTAAGCTTATGTAATGTGTCATATTGCAACGTTGCATTCGTAAGTTGATGAATGATGATGATGATTCGTTAGTTCAAATAATTGCAATTAAAAGTGCTGAATATTGGTGTTCGTGATTGTTACCAATTTTATCTCGAATCAATCATAACTTAATTATATTGGACAGTAATCCGTACAATCTACATATTCCACCAGACGCAATACATACGTCCCGAATGGCCTTTATTGGACAAGTGCACGACAAACCGATATTAATGGGATTATATTATTGAGGGTATGCGCAACGGACACAGGACGTATTAATTTATTATTGTTAGCGAATTTGACGAAGTTTGGGACCAGTTTACGGTCCGAGCCGTATATCCAAGAGTTATTAAAAGCCTTCATTTGATAGATCGATACTTGAATGTTCTTAATTGTTACACAGCTCATATTTTTTAAGGGAAGGTGAACACATGGACAACATAATGAATCTACATATAATGTTCCTACTCCTGAGACACAAGTCCCCTCTCGGAGAGGGGGACTGGGCCGTAATCTAATCGGACCCGGTGCGTTTATATATTACATGACATTAAAGTTTTGGCTCTAGGTCATGCCGGTGTCCTCGCGATGTTTTCTTCGCGGTTTTGAGAGCAGTAGTGATCACGGCGATAAGGATGATTTTAGTTTGGACGGTGTAAGCACAGTAAAACGACGTGTGGACACTTTAAAAGTTTATTTGACACTAAGAAAAATTAAATGCAAATGGAAAAAGGTATAGATATAAGTACATATATGCACAATCATTATACGTAGCTGATGTAGTGGTGCTTTACACTTAGACAAGTAGTGATGCAATAATTCACACACAATAAAGTGCCCAATGGGGTTCCAACCTACGACCTACAAATAATAAGTAGCAGCCTCTACCACTAGGCCACAGCAGCTCTCACAAACATTTTATTGTCATCAACCTTTGTTCCATAACATTGTATCCACCGTACAGGTTTATTTTAACGGCCAAAACAAAGTAAACATTTTGTCCCAAAACGTCACGGTATATAAACAATTTTCTACATTGTTGCACAGTGTTAATATTTTCACTTAACTGGTGGTATTATTGCTGAAAGTAATATGTGCCTACCAGACAACGTTTTAATTAGGTCTAACCGCTGCTTCACCTTATTAATAGGCTAGGAGACAGAGATTCATCTAAAGGGTAACTTCTCCGTTACCCTTTGAATGACTTCAGCCTCTGCTTTGAATTTCTACACTTCAAAAGTAAAGAGAGAATAGAGATTGCATGAGAACTGATATAGCTCGAAGAATTACCAAACCTCTGAAAAGAAAAATCTATTATAGATAAGGTCTAAAAGCATGACACTGTTACAAACTGTTCCATTTAAAACAAATGAAAGACCTAAGACAGAATTTTAGAAAAAATATCCTTAAGGCATCAACATAGTGAAATTTCTACGGAAGTTGATCATTTCACAATTGGGAAATCGCTCCGGGCCCACGGCTTGTCAATTATAACAACCAAATTTAAGTCTGGGACCTGCCTTCAATCAACGTAACCAATCGACTAAATCTGTTTCCAATTTCCTATACTCAATGCAATGTGTCCTGTCTACATAGTTGCTGTCAAAGGTTCTATAATACATCAGTTGACTGAATTAAAATGGCTAAGTTAAAGTTAGTGATTCCAGACAAGTGTAATTGAAATCAGTCAATTAGCCTCCTAAAAATTAATCCACGTGCGGCATATACACAAGCAACGTGTGTCAACGTAAGATTTAATGCGTGTCAACGCAAGAGTTACAGTTTAGAAAAAAATCCATAATCAATGTTACAAAGCAATAGCTTGGAGTTTAATTTGGCTTAAGTACTTCTTCAAAGAAATAATAACACGTATCATTGTTAGCAACAAGTGAGTTCATAATTTATTCAACATTAAAATATTAATTCAACATTGTGATATGAGTGAAAATGAATTAGCGGTTAAGCGCGTGCAGCTAGATACATGAGTCAGTGAGCCTTGAGTTCTGAAATCTCACGCTGTGCATAGATTTTTGTAAGTAATCAAATCTTATTCGTACATTTAGTGAAGTTACTTTATTCTTCCAATCTTTTCTATTAGAGTTCATCCCGTCAGGGATCCCATATTGTATCTATTCCCCTATTCTTAACCATATCTTCTTTCAGAGATTCAAAAATTATACCCCCTAAACTTCCGCTACAAACTCTAACCTCCAGATAATCGTTCTACGTTTTGGGCACACGACATACCCAATTTCGGCCATTCAAAATTTACGGCACCATGTTGAACTGAGGAAGTTATACAACTAGTGAACCCAGGCGCGAAACTACTAACAATTCAAGTCGTTACATGTTTCAGTGACTAAAATCTACGACTGTTGGACTAATATGCGCCTCAATTTTCTCACTGTCTGCAATTGTTGCATTATTCATGCTTTTTGTTTCAAACGTATTTACTTTTACGAGTTTCAACGTATATATTACTAGAAGTCACTCAAGTAACTTTTTACTCTATTGAAGAATAACAAGATACTTATGACTCAAATCATAACATTGAAATTCTGAACTCACTTGTTGATGACAATGATACATGTGCTCTGTGTAACTAGAAGGACGTAAGTCAAATTAAACACATTGCTTTGTGTAATTGCTTATGGACTTCTGCTCAACACTGAATCTCTTACATTAACACACATTACCGTACAGACGAACCAGGCATGTCAAAGTAAGATGTAACACACACACATTAACACGCCTTGCTCTGTGTATGCGCATGAGATATTTATAGACTAAAGAAATACTTGTGTGATTAAAATATATATACATTTGAAATTAAATGACTAAATAATACAACAATTGCAGTTTGAGCTGAAATAGTTTCAGCAGACTGAAACAGAAATGGCAATACAAATGTAATTGTATTCCAATCTCAGGTAGCTTTATTTAGATTTAAATTTATATAATTTTTAGGTTCCTATCGGAAAGTTTTCTTATTCTACTAAAACAGCAAGTCTCATGACAGTAAAATCCTTTTATAAAAACTCGAAATCTGTCATTATTATGCAGTAAAATGCACCTTTTGTGTGTACACTTCAATCATAGGAAATAGAAAACAGGTAGGCTGTTAATAGACTAGTGCACTTTACCATCAACGATTGCATCACTGCTTACCATCAGGTGGGGAAACCGGAGCAGTGTATAATTTATAAAAAAAAATATAGTGTTACAAGGTTATTTTAAAGTGTGGTCAAAATCTTTAGGTCAACTATAGACAGGACAATAAACTCAAAACCTTTGTAAGTGGGTCTTCAAAGTGTATGAAATTGTAAATAATGGTTGAAATTGGGAAACCCTCGAATGCAACTCGAAAAACAAACATATCGATCGTATTTCCATATACAAATGAGTATGACACATTTTTGCGATTTTGTTTAATGTTTCCCAAAAACTACCACAGAAGGCACAACGTTCTGTCATGTAACATTTTACAAAAAAATCTCACCAGGAACGCCCTCTTATCTACGTCTTTCGGATCATTGTAACAGCTTTGCTGCTCTTGTCGCCTTCTGAGACAACACAGGCCTATTCTGTGTTGTGTTACGCGTGTACTATTTACCATGAGGGCCCAGCGCGGGTTGTAGAATCACGTCTTTTTTTTTTTATTTTTTAGTTTTATGTGTCTAAACGGTGTTGAAATTCGTCAATCATCATTCGTACCCCTACCCCAATTTGTTTGGAGACGACTAGAGAGATTAGCTCCTTATTCAACCCCTTCTTAACCCTATCATCATTCACACATTCAATAAAATTATTTACGCGTTATCATCATCATTTCAGCGTTCATCCCAGTCGCATCCGAAGCTTTTTCAGTTCAACTGCTGATTTAGACTAAACTGCTATATTTTCCGTGAAGAAACTGCCGTCTGACCTCCACAACCCGAAGGCGATATCGAAGCATTACAGTTAGACTAATTGTTGAACTTTTGAGGGCTCCAACAGGCAACAACCCGTAACGACTGCCATTAGATGTTCGTATGGCAACCAGGACCAACGGCTAAACGTGGTTGCCGAGGCAAGCCCAGACCAGTGCAAGTATTCATATTCATACAGGTTACTAGGGTACTAGGTTATTTGGTTATAATATTAATGATAAAAAAATAGCGAATGTTAGTATCAATACAAACCATTTCTGGTTTAATGGTAAAAAATAAACAAACTTGTAACAAGTCTGTATTGTATGTGTTATATTTAATAAAAAAAAAGTTTTTTTCTAGGAAAGGTATGTCGCAGATAAACCTAGGAGGTTCTCTTCAGCATAACTGGGCTTGTCTTTGAATGCTTCAATAAAATAAGGCCTCCAGAAAGGGTTTTGGGAATTTGGTTTGGTATTTTACCTTTATATAATAAATAATGGAGCTTACGCAAGTTTGACCTTTATGAAAAATATTTAGAAAACAATTTCCCAATTAATTAAACAGTTATGAAGGCCTTTGATGACAAACAACAAATTCATAACAAAGTTTTTATCTTTCAGGATAGGTACTCAAAGGGTATATAAATGGGATCCACTAATAACCCAGAGTCTGTTACCCGGCTGTTTTCATGAAATTTTCACAAATGATGTAGATATTTTATTGCTTCTATATATAACAACAAATACTAAAAACAGAATAAAATAAATTATTAAGTGGGCTTCCATACAACAAACATGATGTTTTGCCGTTTTTCGTTCTATATCAATAACGGGAAGTAGACGCATGAAAAATTCACAGATTATTTAGTTGTATATTCGCTTTAATAAATAAGTAAGATGGGTATGCAACAGACGTGATTTTTATAGATAATGGAACTGAACCCTTTGGGTCCTGGTCTGACTTGCGTTTTTTTTTTTTTTGTAACTACTTTAGAGCTTGGATTCGAAACAGCCATGTCTTACAAACTGCATGCAATCATTCAGGTAGTCCGAAAAGATGAAAAGATGTTAAGAAGACCTGAAGAGGAACTGATGACCACCAGCTTAATTAAAAACACATCATTGTCAACTCTGTCGAATGCTTTCCGGAACTCGACATACAGAGCGTTAACCATCAAAGTCCAAGACATGGGATATATATTCTACGTAAATCAATAATTTTGAATAATTTTTAATTTTTCTGTTGAAGCCGTACGGAGGACGGGTCTGAGCAGTTGTATTGCGATGTGTGCCGAGTACGACGCACCAAATATTGTTGTGTCGGGAGTTTGGTCGTGGAGGGTCCCCAGTTCAATCTCCCTCTGGCGCAGCATCGTTGGTCGTGCTATTGGGTTTAACATTCTATCACCTCGCTTAACTGCCGTCTTCCTTCCTATTCACAAAGTTTTTTTTTATGTGAATAGGCTTAATAAACTAGCGCGCTTTACCATCAACGATTGCATCACTGCTTACCGCGTATCAGGCGGAACCAAAAAAAAAGACCCGACCGAAAACCATGTTGTGCATTGGATAAAGTTATATTTACGCTTTTGTAAATGAAGGTATGGAGTATATAAAACTCAAAGACCTTGGCAATAGTTACTAATGTTTTATCTTTTTTTTCTGAGATATTAATAACCCGCGAAGATTATAATTGCTCAGGATATAAACCAGACTGGAGGACTAAGTTAAACACAAAACATAGAGGAGCTGCTAAAATGTCATGACATCCCTTTAGGATAAAGACTGGAATGTTGTCAGGGGCAACATAGCTACAGGGTTTGAGTTTAGGCGATTGCTAAACTGCTAACTCCCTCGCTAAATATATATATATGGCCTACCGGCAGTTGTTCCGGATCTAGCTTTCTGTGTATGTAAGCTTATATATTTGTAAACACATCCATACTGGTGTAACTTAATTACTAGTGTTGAGCAATTGAGCAATGTTAAAAAAAAATAGCCGTTAATGATCCTACTGATGATACATAGGCCTCTTCACTATGCGAGTGTCGTATGGCAACTTTCCACCCTTATGTTGTTAACACCACTACGATCCGGACGAAGCGCTTCGCTTCCACTTTCATACCGCGCACATCAAAGGACTGGAACAATTGACAGCGGCGGTATTTCCGTCACACTACAATTTGAGTGTCTTCACGGATAGAGTGAATAGGCTCTTAATAAACTGGCGCGCTTTACCATCAACGATCGCTTCACTGCTTACCATCAGGCGCAATTACGGTCAAGCGCTAGTTTATAATATATATTTAAAAAAAACCCCAGTGGGGGTTGATAGTGGCTAGATGTCACGAGTTATCGATCTAAGATATGCTGGTTTCTTCACGATGTTTTCATTCACAACTTTCAGAGCAATGGCAATGAATTGAATTACACAAATTAAAGCGCCTGGTTTGGTTCGATCATACGACCTATATCTAGTCGATACCACTGTTCCACCACGGCTCTCATCAGGTCAAATGAAAAGAAAGAAAATTTATTTGTTGAGACTGATACAGGTAGATTATAAAACTAAACTAAACAATCAGGAATCAAAAATAAAACAAGCTTTTTTTTTTTAATAATTATAAACTAGCGCTTGACCGCAATCCCGCCTGATGGTAAGCAGTGGTGCGATCGTTGATGGTAAAGCGCGCTAGTTATAAGAGTTATTAAGAGCCTATTCACTCAGAAAAACTGAGCGAATAGGAAGGAAGACGGCAGTTGAGCGAGGTGATGCAATGTTAAACCCAACAACACGACCAACGATGCTGCGCCAAAGGGAGATTGATCTGAAGAGAGATCTGAAGAGCTATATAAAAAAGTAACAAAAAATGAGAAAAAATTATCCGATATACCTGTACGAGGCCAAAAGGCTTCTATCTCAGCATGAGGTTCTACTTATTACCACTATAAAACACATTTTTTATTAAAATATTCGCCAAATAAGTTTTAAAACTTATCGGGTACTAAAAGAGGCTTAGATTAGCCACTTTTCCACCCAAATTACCTTTATATTTTCGTAAACTAAAAAAAAAAAGCCGAAATCCAACTCGAAAGTAATATTCAACTTCATAGAAACCCATTGTTTTCTCTATACCACCTCTATAAGTTTCTAAACCCTCTCTAATGCCTTATTATAAGCGTTATTATTCCGCTCCCGTTCAGAAGTTTGTATCTTCACCGGGAGACGCGAACAGAAATATAATAACATTGTCTACAGAGACTTATTGTTAAGCCACACTTTACACGTATGAAATGGAGGTAATAAAAAAATGGTTAAAGTATAATACGGCTTTGTACCTTGGTTTATGTTTTTTTTTGTACTGAAAATGGAATTGTGATTGTATTACGCACTTTAGGTGTTATGAACCCTGTATGCTAAAAGTAAGCAAACTCCAAATAGCTGACAAATATTTTTTTTTATTAAAAATTTGTACTTGATCATGTTCCGCCTGATGGTAAGCAATGATGCAATCATTGATCCATTGACAAAATTATCTTTGCATTGTGTAGATTCAATTTCTTAGTATTGTATAAATGCATGGCACACGTCTGAGCACAATGTACTTGCTGTAAAGCTTCTATTTGTTGGGTTATTTTAATTTCTGAATTGCTTCTTTTTTTTGAGTTTTCCATAATGGACGCTCTCAGCGTACAATATATGGTTGATTTCAACATGAATCATAATAATCAAATATTTGTATCAATAGCTTAATAATTTAAAAGAGGGTCCATGGAATTTCTTGCCCGTTTCTTCTCCATAGGTACCTACTCTTTGGAATGGGCGACTAGCTTCATCTTTCTGACTGACTGACCTTCTGACAATTCAAAAGTGCCTGTAACTGGTTTATTTGAAATAAATGCTTTAATTTTGATTTTTTTTATTTTGATAGTAAAGTGCACTAGTTTATTAAGACCTTATTCAATCTATCCTGGAGAGACTTTAACTGTAGTCAAACTGAAATACATCCGAAAGACAAATTATTCCAGTCCTTTGATATACGAAGTATAACAAACAAAGCGAAAAGTTTCGTCCGGATCGTAGTTGTGTCAACAACGTAAAATTGGATACTCGCCATACAACAGGTCTTCCGATGATGGATCGGAGATGGCAGAATTAAGTTATGCAAATCCAGCGCATGCTATTTTCAATATGTCACTCTGTACTCTACATGTCGGCCTGTGCTATAGGCCGACCCCCTAACTGAGGCGTTGCCTGTGTTCGCAGCATGGTGCAGGAGGGGTATGTACGGAAAAGCTCAGTGATGCGTCAGTGATGTGCCAATTACATCCCTTCCGTGGCATTTTGTTCCTGTGTGGAAAATCTTCATAGACATGGGCCGCCGACCAAGAACCACCTGGGAGTTCCATATACAAACAATCCTTCCATAACTCCTAACTTCCAATTCTCTGATCTGGGGGAAGAGAAAGCCGTTTAACTCGTCTACCGATGCCTTATAGATGTGCTAAAAAGCTTATAAACTATTTCTGTACCAAAAGTCTTGTTGTTTTTTAACCTTTGTCCCTCATTAAGAATTTCCCATGAAATTTCATTCAATGTCTATGCCAGTAAAGCTCACAGTCGACATGATTTTTCCGATATCTTCCTCAATTAATCATTCATCTATCATAATGAATTATACCATTACATTTTATTAATTACACTTTAACCTTTCTCATGAATCATTTTGCTGATGTGAGAAAATGTATTTGGTTGTTTTTGAATTTAGCGTGTTCAGACAGACAGACGCAGCGGGAGGCAAATTTGTTTTATAAGATATTGTAATAATTACATATTTTAAAAGATTCCTGTTTAAATATGATTACAGCCCAGTACCTTAATTGTGTAACACATTACCAATTTGAATAATTTTGAAGCATATTACTAATTAATACATTGCATCACATGTTCGAAAAATTTGTCTGCTCTAAAACGCAACGAATGTTGTTGAACTGTCAAAATCAAAACCATTGCTATGATAGTGTGTTATACAATTACCTTGCAGGAAAGACTCGGGCTACTAAAATCCGTATTCCAAAATGTACCTCAAATATAAATATCGACTTAAAACTTTGGAATTTTATACAAAACCTTTCATGAATCTCGTTGTGAAGCGATATCTATACCAATTATAAAAAGGAAAAGTTTGTGAGATTCTAATAAGCTTTAATTTAAAGCTTTAATGAGATTTGAATAAAAAATTCGGAAATATTAAGGAGACATACATTTATCTACGCATATGTGTAATTTAATGAACAAACTCTTAAAACTTAAGGCTTTCCCAAATTATCGTCTTGCAGAAACTTGGAAAATAACAATTTCATCTTACGTACGTCGACAAGTTTGATTCTATTTCCCTCGGGTTTAATATTCAGATAACAACTTACAGAAACTCGATAAAACAGACAATCGGACACTAAATTTTGAGGAATTGTATGTGAAACACACATCGACGGGTCGAATAAAAAGAAAAAGTGTGTTTTACGAAAGATAGAAAAAGTTTTTTCAAGACACTTGTGTTATTTTTGTTCCACACATGTGCTCAAATAGATTTCTAAGGACGTATCATTTCCATATAAGTTTTTTGTCTGTATCATAATATTAGATTCGGTTTTCTCGCCATCTTTTGTTTTTATGTGCGGATTTAAAGGCTAATATAGACAATAGACTACATTTACTTGGAACAGAATATCGTAGATGACACTCAATGTTTTGTTTTTATAACCCGATTATAGCGTATCAGAATAAGCTATAATACGCTCCTTGGTTTAAATGTTACTATCTGCGCCACACGGTTTCACCCGCGTTTTTTTATATGATGTTATATATCCGAAAGCCACTCTGGATTAATGGGCTATCCAACGCAAAAAGAATTTTTCAAATCGGACCAGTTTTTTTTTTTTTTAATAATTATGTATAAACTTGCGCTTGACCGTTGATGATAAAGCGCGCTAGTTTATTAAGAGCCTATTCACTCAGAAAAACTGAGCGAATAGGAAGGAAGACAGCAGTTGAGCGAGGTGATGCAATGTTAAACCCAACAACACGACCAACGTGCGTTATGGCCTACCACAGAAGTATTTCCTGAGATTAGCGTGTTCAAACAAACTCTTCAGCTTTATATATTAGTATAGATTATTTATTTATTTATCTTCGCTCAATAATATATCTATGGAGGTATGAGGAACAAGGTGTAAAGTTCACTCATCATCCATAGAAATGGGAGGATCCTCCAAATAGACATTTGTTTTGTCTGGTGAATTGCACAACGGTTGATGCTAATTGCACAGTAAACTCTGATTGAGATGTAAAATTCAGGTGATATCAGAATGACGCGTTGTACGTATGTGGCGATTTTGTAGATACCGCTACATATCTTAATATTATGGAACAAAAGTAGAAGTAATCAAGAACACAACAATAAACGCAAGGTAGAAAGAAATGTTACAGATAAACGGTCAATCGCCGTGAGTATTATTTCGAACGCAGTGTCGAGTTATTGCAGGAACATTACAACAACACTGAGCTTTGTCTATAGTGAACCTTTTGAACATTATATTACGTGAAAATGCTCTAATTAAAACCTTCAGGCAAGCATTCCGAAATAAATTTTTCTTGTTGGGACTTTTTTCTGGTTAATGTACTGTTTCGCTTAAAATAAAAAGTGGGTGGTAATGGTACACGTATTGTCTTTAAAATATTGTTTCGTCTTAATTGTAGATGTTGGCAATTTTGATTAATTGCATGAGAATCATGATGCTGTTTAACTGCCTATGTATTCTGTAAAAATCTCACCGAGAAATGCTGGGCTGGGTTTAGTGAGCTTAGAGTATGCTGTCAATAGGTTGGAATAACGCCACATTCCACTCTCACTTCACCTAAGTTTCAATCCAACACTCAATAATTTATTGCATTCCATAATTATTACATAATAGTTGGTATATTAAAATATAGTGTGGAGGCATGAGGAACAGGGAGTAGAGCTCACTCATCCTCCATAGAAAAGGGAGGATCCTCCAACCAGACGGGTGTTATGTCTGGCGGGCACTTGCCCAATGGTTGAAATTGGCAAGTTGTATGTATGCTAGTCGCACGGTAAACTCTGATTGCGAGATGTAGAATTCGTGTGACGTCAGTATGACGCGTCGTTCATTTTTGTGGCGCTTGTAGGTACCGCTACAATAGAATCAATTTTGAACCCTGTCGGGCACAGCAAAGTGCTCTTGTTAAGGAAAAAAAAATATAAATATAATTAAAATATTATCATTAAAGAACAGCCTTTTCTGTTTTATGGTATTTATATAAGTATATTTTATATAGTGGTTTGATTAAAAAATATTTTTATATTACACGATTTACATTATGATTTTATCACTATTATTGTGTACGTATTGTATAACGATTGAAAGTCATGGTGGCCTAGTGGTTAAAACACCAGCCTCTCAAGTATGAGTGTGCGGGTTCGATTCCAAGTAAGGCAAGTACCAATGTAACTTTTCTAAGTTATATGCACTTTCTAAGTATATCTTGGACACCAATGTCAGTTAAAAGGTGAAGGAAAACATCTTGAGGAAACCTGTACTCTAAGTTTGAAATCGCCAACCCGCATTGCGTAAGCGTGGTGATTACGCTCAATCCTTCTCTGTATGAGAGGAGACTTGTGCCTAGCAGTAGGATGATAAATGGGTTGATGATGATGATGATTATAGAATGTTATATACGGTGAGATGGTGACAGAAAAGCACAAGGTGAATAAAATCGCTAAATTCTAGTGAGTAACGTTTTTTTTATAATTATAAACTAGTGCTTGACTGCAATCCCGCGTGAACCATCACCGATTGCATTACTACTTACCAAAGCAGTAATGCAATCGTTCGTGGTAAAGCGTGTTAGTTTATTAAGGACCTATTTATTCATAAAAACTGGGTGAATAGGAAGGAACACGGCAGTTGAGCGAGGCGATGCAATGTTAAACCCAACAACACGACCAACGATGCTGCTACAAAGGGAGATTGATCTGAAGACCCTCCACGACAAAAATCCCGATATAACAACATTTGGCGCATCGTACCCCGCACACGTCGCAACACAACTGCTCAGACCCGTCCTCCGCGATACTTTAGTTAAGTTTTAAATGTTAAATACTCTATTTAATTTCTATCACAGTTTTTATTACTTTTCTGACGACTCTAATTAAAATATCAATAAACATTAACACCTAGTAGACCTTAGTAGAACATTTTTTTTTTAACTATCCGACTCTCTCACTGTGACCTGTGGCGATGTGAAAATTTCCGAGCCTACCAAAAGATTTTCACTATTTTGATCTCGTGTTATCAAATTCCTGAAAATACCTATCTAATAATTTCTATGGTAATATGGGTGTCCAAGATCTTTGTGTAGTTCTGTTGTTACGGCAATATTCATTTGGTCAGTCCCATATTCAATTCTAAAATTTTATTGTTGACAATGTAAAATATTAAGATATACCTACGTTTCTTTTATTTGAAACTAGATGTATGTATAATCAAAATCATTTTCAGACTAAACTTTTTGTTCTAAACAAAACAAAAAAATTATAACAATTAATCAATCATTTAATTAAACACATAGTAATAAATTACTAGTTTTTTTTTTTCAATTATTCCAAATACTCTTTAAAACATCATTTCTCATATAAATAGGCCTGATCTATCAATGTAGCAAAATACTTACTTTATTTTATTAAATGAATTTTCTATTTCCGAATCCCCTCGGTTTATTTATGCAGCACTTGGAGAGAAGTGAAGCGCTCTTCGTAAACGCTTTCTCTGGTGTGTGTCTGGTTGCGTTTACAAAGGCAGGCGCCGGCAAAACGAACAATTGAGAATTAGAACTATTTACTAAGACTATGCGACGATATTTAGATTAACTTGCAAAGAAAGATAGTTCTTCATGAATGTAAAGGTATGAAAAAATACTAGAAAATCAGTTTTTTTTTTTTATTAATTCTCTTAAACGTACGTGCTCCATTGCCACTCGTTCGATGTCCAACGCGCATAGGATGATGGAAAGCAGTCAGATAAAGTAGGGTTTTGGTGTAATTATGGCGTAAATATATAAATGAGAGTCTAAATGAGCGTTCATAATTTTAAGAACGTTGACGGCCTAACCCCAGTCTCCATCTATCAAAAATATCTTTAATTTTACTACATTTACATGTTTTTGACATTTGTTTGTCGCCGAAATGAGCCTGCCACTAGATTGTGAACATTTTAAATTACGAGATTTGGACTCCAGGATCGTCATGAATATATATTTTCATAATCGTGATGCAGAAATCTTTGTTGTGTGGATGTTTAGTAGGGTCTGGGAAAAAAAAACTGAAGAAGGAAGACGGCAGTTGAACGAGGTGATGCAATGTTAAACCCAACAACACGATCAACGCTGCTGCGCCAGAGGGAGATTGATCTGGAAACCCTCTACAATCAAACTCTCGACACAACAACATTTGGCGCAACATACCCGGCATACATTGCAACACAACTGCCTAGACCCGTCCTCCGTACGGCTTTACCAGACATCATGCCGGAACACGACGAATCGCTTGGCGGCAAGACATTGTCTGGTGCTAAACAAATATCAACTATTATGTTAATTGTTATTAAGTAAATTTCAGAATGACTAGCAGTATTGAAGAAGTAATAAAATAGTGAACTTTATTATGAAGGAATTAAAGTAACCTAATACGTTAAACTCAACACTTCATACTAATTTCCATAAATTTGTATGACAGTGGTTCTGACATGCCTACAAAATCTTCGTCAATTTGTCTACAAACAGATCGTTTGTTGGATTGCCTTAGAGATCATTAAGGCTGAGACACGTGGTATATTCACTTAAATAGGCATTCTGCTCATATACCATATACTCAGTACAGAAGTAAGTGCCAGGACTCATCATTAGAAAGTTAGACACTTTAGAACGTAATCAGACTCCTTATCTCCGGTACAAATCTCGTTTTAACTTCCCAAAACCATATAAAGTGTTAACACCCGTATCCCATATACAAAGTGTATCTTGTACCATTACCTGGGCCAAGGTTGCGGGCTGGTTAAAAAAGAAACCGTGGCCCTAGCGCACAGGCAAATGAAGGAAAACGCGTGGGTTTTAGTCTGTAAAGTCTGACACGCCCTTCCGCTCCGCCCAGAGCGGGAGAAGTCATTTGATCCCAATCAAAACAAAAGAAAAAAGTTATCTTGTACCCTATATCTATTACATCGAGGATAACGATACGTGTATCATTTATTTCAGACACACGTTCATAAATTACAAAAATCAATAAATTAATTTAAAAAAAAAAACAATATTTTAAAATAAAAAAGTTACAGAAATACTTAAATGTATCATGTAAGCTCATGGTACTTATTTATACATACTTTATTATAGGGATTTCGTAATATCAAAGAATTGGTTCGTGGAGGTCAGATAGGCGACTGCTCCATATAAAATACTGGTACCAACCGCATCTGCTAAAATTTAAAGCTGACCCCAAGATATTTGGATTTTTTTAAACTTTATAAACAAGAGCTTGATCAGGATCTCACCTGATGGTAAGCGGTGATGCATTTGTTATGTGTAAAGCGCGCCAGTTTATTAACAGCCTATTCACTCTAGCCTTGGAGGGACTTAAATTGTAGTTAGACGGAACGACCACCGCAGGCAAATTGTTACAGTACCTCGATGTAACGCGGTATGAAAGACGAGGCAAAACGCTATGTCCGAATTGTACTTGTGTCAACAACGTAAGGGTGAATACTTGCAGTACGCCAGGTTGTCCGATGCTGGAACTGAGATGGTGGAATTAAGTCATGCAATTCAAATACACTCTCCAAAATTTATCCTATAGATCACTGACAGGCTGGTTACACTACGCCTTTGCTCCAAGCTTTGCAAACCGTGTTCAACCAAATCTGGGTCGCCAAATAGCCTCTTCGCACCCCTTTATACCGAATTCAAAGTTGCCATTTGTGCCAACAGGTGATATTTTGCAGCACCAGCCCCAAATTCTAGACAAATGGTAACTTTATTGTATATCATATTACGTTACAAAAAGAAATTGAACATTACAAAATATATAATGCTTTCCTCGTCGCTTTCTGCGATCTCATAAAACCCACATTGGAAAGGACAGTAATTTATTTGGACATAAAATGGGGCTATCATTGCTACAAAAATGAGTATTGAATTTATAAAAATATCTGTTTTGTTATACAAAGTTATTTTTTGTTTATGCGAAACCCGAAACAGGTGTCCAGTATTTTAAAGTAAAGACTCTATTTACGTAATTTCAAAAACATCTTGTAAAACCACAAAGTTATGAGCGTATTATCTTACTTGGCTGTCCCAATGAAAATATGATCAACGCACCGCTCGCCCAGTCTCTCCTACTGCGGCGTGGTGCGGCAGGGGCCCTTGGACACTATGATCCGCTTTGAACTGTAATGTGCTCTCGGTAACCACACTACAATTTTTTTTTTTTATACAATATGTAAAGAAAACCCTGTCCGACCCGTGAAGGTATTATTAGGTATCAATAATTGATTCTACTAATGGATACAAAACCGGGCTAAACTTAAAAAAATCCCCTTAAAAAAAATTAATATTATTTCGCAAAAAGAGGTAACTTAATAAATGTGCGTTAAGCACCCTACCGCGGGCGGCGGGCGGCAGGGCACGCGGCACGTGGTCGCATCGCTATTCGCTCATAATAATACCGGTGTTGTCACTTTTTTAAAACTTACCAAATTTCGGGGAAGTTGGAATTATTAATTCGCGGGAAAAAAAGATTGTTTCAAAATTCATTTGTATTGGTACTATGATGATTACGTAAAATTTTATATTATATTTGGTCATGTGTTTACCTAACCTTTATTATCCTTATGGGTCGGACAGGGTTTTCTTAACATACTGTATAACGGAGTACCATGGTCATTGGAATTCGTAGAAACCATTGTCTCCAACACTAGGCTCAGATGTAGCAAAAATAAATACAACTAATTGTTTTTACGTACATTTTTATTGCTCTCGCTTAACAGCGATCACAAACACAATAAAATAAACCCGAACATCTCAATTAATTACATAAATCGTACTAACAAGATATTCTAGTGAAAAACAACATATTCATCAAAATTCATCAAATACATTCATACATCGATGATAATCTGTCTTCACAACCGCTAGGCCATTCCATTATAAAAAATGTCATGCTACCGTTGTTGCAAGTCGTTACACTGCTTTTATAACAATTTGCAGGTAACAATAATTAGAGTTACAAACTATAATTTGCTAATTCGTGTTACTATTTCTAACACTGGATTTTAACATTGAATTAATTATTCATTGCTTAACATGTTTAAACATTTATTTAAAAACATGCGCCATGCTTTTTCGTTTTATCAAGAGTCTATTTCTATTAAACAAATATGAATCAAAGTCTATTATAAAACTGTCGCTTATTAATCATGAAATGAATTAACTATATACAGGGTGTATCTGACATCGTAACGCAAACTTCGCGAAAAGGCTAGACCGCATGCCACTAATAACATTATGATAGTCATTTATGTCGTTAATGAACGGTTACAGAAATAACAATGATTAAAAAAAGTATCGGCTCTGCATTTGAACGTTGCAAGCGTGCCGCCGTGTGGGTTTGTAGGTATGACGTTAATCCCTGATGTGAACTCTATTAAATCAGCTGATAAGATAGTTTTCGAGTTTTGTTTTCATTGCGCTTTTTTGTGTAATTAGCGAATTAAATAATTTTTACTTTAAAATATTATTGGGTTATAAAAATATAGCAATTATGAACGGTTTAAAGTGAAAAAAACTACATATATATTTTTTTTGATCATGAAAAAGTCGACGAAAAAATCTACTACTGGGTGGTTCAGAATCATGTACTGGATCTATGGTACTCATTTGTGCGGCGTCGATGTCAGATACACCCCTTATAACTATATTGTTAAACCTTAGTTTGGATAAACCCTCAATTATGGGTTGCTATCAAAGTAATCGGAAATCCTAATCCTAACTACATTGAAAAGGAGCAAACTGACAACAACAAATAAATCTCTGGGGTCTCGGGGACTCTGCATCTAACGCGAGACCTAGTAGACGTGCACTTTGTATTGATTTAATTATGTAAATTTAAAAATAAATATTTACAATAAAATTATATGCAGTGTTAGCTCTAAAAAGTGTGTCGCGTGTGAGTAACAGTTCTAGTAATACTTTTGTTTTTACAATTATGAAGCACAAGATGATCTAAATATTACAATAGTCAAATTAATTTCTGTGTAAGATATGGCTAATCAAGGAGCTAGCCCTTTCGGTCGTAGCCAACTAGTACGTCGAAGTCCACCGCCGTCTCCCGTTGTCCCAGAACCAATCCGACCTAGTGTCCCGTCACCACCTCGAGCCTCTCCCCGGGCATCCAGTGAGTTACCGGAGGAAGTCATTTCTACGCCTGAGATCCAAAAATGGATGGAGTCTATTGATTCTATCCTTAATGAAGTCTGCACCATTGTTACGGAGGGGAAAATGAACTCCGATCAAAAACTCCGTGTCTCCACCCTCTGCCGGAAAGTTTCCAGTGGGGCATCTCAAATGGCCGTCGTATACCAAGCGTTAAAGCAAAAAACCATACAAGCGCATAGTACAATACAGCACTTAATGGATCAAAATGACCTCGCGGACACCATTACTCAAATGAAAGAGGTTGTAACTAATAAATTAGCACCATCTGTTTGCACTTCTACCTCTTACGCAAACATGGTGAAAAAGGATCCGATAACTTCATCCGTCCCGTAAATCTGAGTTCTGTGACCATCTACCCTTGTGATAAGACCAAAACAAGCGAAGACACCAAGTCACTTGTGCAAAAAATTATATCCCCTGAAGAGCTCAAGCTTCACGTCCGTGGCCTGAAGAAAGTAAAAAATGGTGGCGTCCTAATTAGCACTGAGAGTAAAGGTGACATTGAGAAGCTAAGAAATTCGACGAAACTGGTTTCATCAGGCCTTACAGTGGAAGAAGCTCCAAAACGACAACCCAGAATAGCTGTAATCGGAGTTCCAGTCACACTTACTGAAAAGGAAGTGATTGACTGTATTTACGAGCAAAATCTTGCAGGTAAATTGGTCAATACTACCAAATACCACCAAGGAAACCAGTCCTACGTGCAACCACTGTGGAGAACCTGGGCACGCTCACAAGGAGTGTAGCAGCAAATCTTCTCCACCTCGATGTGCGACGTGCAAGCGTTTCAAGAGGAAATGTGACCATCAGACGGGTGATGTAGACTGTCCGGCACGTAAATATGCAGAGGCTAATTATATTAATTCCATAGACTATGATGGCGCCTAAGAGCGCCGCATAAATAATTTCTTATAGTTTCCGTTTATCTATACGTTACTTAGAGTTAGTTTATATATTTTAATTAATAGTTGTTATGGCCAGTCAGCTTAACACTGACTTGAATAGCTTTTCTGTGTCTGAAGCCGATACATGTAATGTTGAGGACTGTAAGCTTCTTGTCCCTGCTGGGGGGAAAACACTTACCCTGCTTACACAAAATATACGGAGTATAAATCGAAACATGCATGGGTTTGAAGTTCTACTACAAACTCTTGATATTAGCTGTGATGTTATCGTCCTTACAGATTGTTGGTTGTCGGCTCAGACAGCCGATCTACCTTCCCTTGACGGATACCAATCTCACAAAACAAACTCAAGCATCAATCAAAACGATGGTATAGTAGTCTTCATCAAAAAAGACTTAAATATAGTTGTGGAAGAACCTATAGTTCTAGATAGTAACTGTCTAAATTAAAATTATTCCAGATACTGTAATTATGGCTATTTATAGGCCTCCTTCTCAGAACATCGACAGGTTTTTGGACTCCCTTGATGACAACTTAAAACATTTATCAGTTGTTAAAAACATCATTCTAACGGGCGACATAAATATTAATATTGCTTCCGAAAGATACAATACACATGTTCATAAATACTTAAATATTTGTTCATTCCATGGGCTTTTACCCACTCATTATTATCCCACGCACCAGAGCGGTTCATGTTTAGACCATTTCATCATAAAAACAAAAAATCCTTCAAAAACATTAGTGACCTACTCATCACTTACCGACCATCAAGCAATTCTGCTAACGTTACAAATATCGCCACCTAGAATAAAATGCATGCGTAGATTCACAAAAATTAATATGACTAATCTAGAAAGTGATGTCCGAGGTATTAATTTTGACCCTGTTTACGAAACAAATGATGCAAATATTTCCTTGCAGTACTTCATAAATATGCTTCAAGCTGCAATAAATAAAAATACTTTTAGCAAAATAATCCCTAGAAGATATAATAACATTAAACCATGGATCACTCCTGGTCTCGTCCGTTGTATTAGGCATAGAGACAAACTGCATCAAAAGTCGAAACTTGCACCTGATAATGAAATACTTTCTGTTACATATAAAAGGTACAGAAATTTTTGTAACAAACTTTTATATAATACTAAAAATCAATTTGAGAAGAATGAATTACAGAAGGCTGGGAAAAATAGTAAGCTTGTTTGGAAATTTATTAAAACAAATACATTTCGATCAAAAAATCCTGAAACGCCTCTCGAATTACTGTCAATTACAACAAACCCCATCGAAGCAGCAAATAAAGTCAACAGTTTTTTTGCAAACGTTAGCAAAACCCTGGCCGAAAAAGCCTTATACCAGAGTAATCATTTTTCACAGCCATCAACAGTGTTCAATACTTCGAATACTTTAAATTCTTTTGTTTTATTAGACACTGATGTCAATGAAATTTTAGGAATTATTACCGGTTTAAAAGACAACTGTGCTGTTGGGTAGGATGGAATTAATAATAACATACTAAAAAGATTTAAACACTTTCTTGCTCCTCCATTAACCCATATTTTCCAGTCATGTTTGTCAAACGGAATATTCCCCAAATTGCTTAAAAAAGCTGTAGTTACACCAGTGTACAAAGCGGGAGATAAAAAATGTGTTAATAACTATAGACCCATTTCTGTACTAACAGGACTATCCAAAATATTAGAAAAAATTATAAACAGTCGATTAATTAAATATCTTGAAACTAACAAATTGCTTTCCAATAACCAATATGGATTTAGAACCAACAGATCAACTAACCAAGCAGTTCACAGGCTGACAGAGTATATAAGTACTAATTTAGATAATGGCTTGCACACTATAGGGATCTTTCTGGACCTCGCCAAGGCTTTCGACACTATTTCTTGTTCTATATTATTACACAAGCTTGAAACACTTGGTATAAGAGGAGGGCAACTTTCTTTATTCTCTGATTATCTTAGCGACCGCTATCAATGTGTTAAAATAGGTCAGTACACTAGTTCTGAGATAAAAAGTAGTACTTTTGGAATACCCCAAGGTAGTATTTTGTCCCCGACATTATTTTTAATTTATATAAACAACCTTTGCAGACTAGATCTGCATAACGGGATAATACTATCTTATGCCGATGACACTGCACTAGTGTTTTCCGCTAAATCCAAAGATGAGGCATACAAACATGCCCAGAACGGCTTTAATATTGTGTCTGATTGGCTTCATCAAAATCTTCTAAGTTTAAATGTAGAAAAAACCAAATACATTTTATTCTCAATGAGAAACATTAACATTCCGCTTAATAACATAAACATATATGCACACAACTGTATTCATGCTGACACTGCTTGCACTTGTCCTACTTTAATTAAAGCTGACCACATAAAATATCTGGGTGTTACGATTGACACAAATCTCAATTTCCGTAAACATATCGAGTTACTGTGTACGAGAGTGCGTAAATTAATATACATTTTCAAAAACCTACGCCACATAGCTGACTATCAGTTAACAAAACAAGTTTATTTAGCTTTGTGCCAATCTGTTATCACCTACTGTATTACTTCATGGGGTGGTGCGGCAAAGACCATACTGCTTCCTTTAGAACGTGCTCAAAGAGCTATTCTAAAGGTTGCAACCTTCCGTCCGTTCAGATTTCCCACCCTACAGCTTTATGTGGAATGCAAGGTTCTAACCGTACGTCAACTATTTATTTTGCATACCGTACTACATCTGCATTCTGAGCTTCCTTTTGACCCAGTACCTTTAACCAGGAGGAGAAAAGACATGGTGTGCACAAAACCACAGACGAGACATGCTTATGCCTGCAGATTTTATGTGTTTTTAGGCCCTTTCTTATATAACAAGCTCAACAGACTATTAGATATATACAGTATTATAAAAAATGTAGTCAAGTAATATCGGAGTACCTATTGAATCTATTCTAATCTATTGAATTACTCAGACACAGAAAAGCTACTGGAAATTATAGTGTGATAGTAAGTAGATAGTTCACAGATAAAGGTCAGATTAGATATAATATTAATTTCGTTTTTTAAAAAAAAAAAAAAATATCGTTTTTGATCCTGTGTACTCACATATGTTTTTAAAGTGTACTAATAAATTATTATTATTTTTTAATTATTATTATAAAGTTATTATTACTATCGAACAAAATACTTTCATCTGTATTATTAAATTATGTTATTGTGATGTATTGTGAAATAGTATAACATAAGATAGCATTAAAAATAACTAAAGTTCTTTGTTTATTGAATTCCTAGTCCATAACATTGCATGATTAAATCTTACGGACTTATTAATATATTCTGATGTAGAGTGATCGCCTGAAACACAGGTTTAATAAACCTAGCTCGGGTATGTCGCTAATTTTACATGATTATGTGTATAATAATACGTTCTGTATGACCTTATATATATTTTTAGTCACACATAATACCTAGCTTTTATTTAGGCAATAAGATATGTATGTATTTCTATAAGAATATTTTTGTCGTTTTTATTTTAAAATGTTGTGTAAGTTTTTGAATAAAGATTATTATTATTATTATTATTATTATTATCTAAACTAATTTACAGCCATATTAACTGTCAAGTCTGAACTTAAGGTTAATGTTTTAAAGGTTTAAGTTAGCCTTGCGCCGACATATATAATTAACTATGTACGTATATACGAGTATATATATACAGGGTGTATCTGACATCGACGCACAAACGAGTACCATGGATCCAGTACATGATTTGAACCCCCCAGTGGTGCAATTTTTCGTCATAAGTACTAAATATATAAAGTACGAAAATAAATGTATCAATGATCTCAAAACGGTAAAGGAAAAAACATTGTAAATGGATAAAATGTCCTAGAAACAAAAACTCGGTGGTAGGCCATAACATCGACTGCCGGCAGAAGTTACCACCCACCAGATCAAGTCTTGCCGCCAAGCGATTCATCGATGTCTAGTGAAGCCGTACGGAGGACGATTTTGAGCAGTTGTGTTGCGATCTGTGCCGGGTACGATGCGCCACATGTTGTTGTGTCGGGAGTTTGGTCGTGGAGGTCTCCAAATCAATCTCTCTCCGGCGCAACATCGTTGGTCGTGTTCTTGGGTTTAACATTGCATCACCTCGCTCAACCGCTGTCTCCCTTCCTATTGACACATTATGTTTTTGAGTGAATAGGCTTAATAAACTAGTGCGCTTTACCATCAATGACTGTATCACTGCCTACCATCAGGCGGAATTGCGGTCAAGCACTAATTTATAATTAATAAAACTAAATTTAAAAAAAACGTACACATACGATACATAGTACGTGCCGTACGTGGCGTGCATTAAGAACAGCCTACTCCCGCTCATTGGAAAGCGGCTAGTGATCTAGAAATAAGAACATAATATACTAATTATGTTACTAGAAATTGATATCCACACGTTCGTTTACTGATCCGTTTTTCATATTTTTTGTTCCTCCATATACCTAAAAAAATTCACTAAAAGAGTTTCTTTAGAACATTTCAGGATTAAACTTAATTTCAATGCTAACATAAAGGTAACGTCTGAATTCCCTCCGATAGCTCTTAATTAAATGTCCAAACTTGAACAGATAAGGCTGGAGACAACGCTTAACTCAAACAGCTGTGCAATAAAATTAATAACTCTTGGGAGTGGACGGTAACTCCCAGTCTGTCTGTATTGGAAGAAAAGTTTCTCATGATAAAGAAATATCCTTAGCCATTGACTTTGGTAGCCCTTTGGAGAATGAATAGGTCAAGGTATGCTCATGAATGCAAAAAAATTTAAATTTTCCTTTTAAATGCAACTGTTCCGGGTCTGGCTGTTGTATATAGTGAATTTAAATGTTTGTAAATACACCCACGCATGAGTAAATAAATAGAGTGAAGCAATATTTATTAAAAAAAAAACACAAAAATACTAGGTGCAGAACTAATAGTGACAATGCTACATATAACACATGAACAAAGTGTCTACAGGATTATATTACGATCTAAGAACGCGAAATAGACTAGTGTAAATTACAATCATCTCATTTTCTAAGCTTTAAAATTATTAAGTCACCTAATAAAAGTTAGATTAAAATTGCTTTTTAGTCTTATTATTAAGAACCAGCGCCTTAATTGTGTGTTGTTAGTGTGTTACTATCATTATCAGTTGAAATCATTTCGAAGCATATAGTCTACATATAGTCAAAGTCCATTGGTTCATATGTTCGAAAAATGGCTCTACTCACTGTCTACCCGACAGACTGCGTAAATAACGCAATGAATATTGTTGAACTGTCAAAATCAAACCCATTGCTACTTATAATTTGTTCCGTAATTACGCTACCAATTCATTTTAACAATATATATATATATATATATATATATATATATATATATATGATTGTGATTGTTCCGACCGATTTCGGCCACGGCGACCACTTCGACTCCTAGCCGGTGATTTGGCGCTCATGCGCCCGAAGATGGCTTATGTAGCCTATCTTGGCGGCGAGACTTCGTGCACACTGAGGGCACGTAAGCACGCCGTCGACGTAGTTGTAGGTGATGGCAGCAGGTGGGCGGGCCTTTAATTGGTCGCGTTTGGTATCGAGGTCAGCTTTGCGCTGTTCCTCAAACTCGCGTACATGTTCGTACACCATTCCGCGCCATTCTGACCGCTTTGCCGCCAAACGCTCCCATTCAGTGGGTTCTATATTGCATCTCTTCATGTGTCGTTTTAAGACATCCTTGAACCGGAGGAGTTGTCCGCCATGCTTTCGCTTGCCCTCCTCCAGCTCAGAGAAGAAGATGCGCTTCGCCACTCTTTCGTCCGCCATACGTGATACGTGTCCGCACCACCGAAGCTGTCGACGCATTAAATAAGCCTCAATGCCACCAACATTGGCTCGTCGCAGGACTTCGGTATTTCGTACTCTGTCAGACCATTTGATCTTCATAATGGATCGGAGACATTTAAGGTGAAAAAGATCTAGAGTACGTATGTGCCGGCGGTACACGCACCACGTTTCAGCGGAATATAGAAGATTTGGCAGCACAATTGCCATGTATACGGATATTTTCGTAGCTAGCTTAAGGTCATGTGAGTAGAAGACCTTGGAACACAACTTGCCAAACGCTGCAGCTGCAGCTCCGACTCTGCTGTTGATCTCAGCATCAAGGTCACACTTAGAACTTATAGTGTTCCCCAGGTAACGAAACTTGCCCACCTGCTTCAGCACATCCTGACCAAGCTTTATATTCAGTGTCTCGTGTCCATGAATGTCTAGGGACATCACCTCCGTCTTGTTGATGCTGATTTTTAGGCCGTACTTACAGCAGGCTTGATGAAAAGCGGACATCAGCTCTTGTAGGCCGTCTGGGGATTCTGCCAAGAAGCACAAGTCATCAGCATACATGATCTCAGTAATCAGTGCATGTGAGACTTTGGTGCGAGCCTTAAGTCTAGCCAGATTGAAAAGACCGCCGTCGGTGCGGAAGCGGATGCGAACTCCTTGTGAAACAATTTGTAAGACCTCTCCCACTACCACTGCAAAGTATAAGGCGAACAGAGTTGGTGCTAAGACGCATCCTTGCTTCACCCCACAGGTAACGGGGAAGAAGTCTGTCTGTGCACCGTCTACAGCAACACAGCATTGCATGCTGTCATGTAGGAGTCTAAGAAGTCTCACAAACTTTTCAGTGCATCCTAGCTTACCTAACACTAACCATAAGGCTTCACGAGGCACACTGTCGAAAGCCTTCTCCAAGTCAACAAAGCAGAGGTACAGCTTACGACCCTGTTCTCTACTCTTTTCCTGTAGTTGACGCACGGAAAATATCGCTTCACAGGTGCCTCGGTCCGGTCGGAAGCCGAACTGGGTTTCAGGCAGGATCTTTTCAGACAATATCTTTAGACGGTTTAAGAGAACTCTAGCAAAGACCTTTCCAGGAGTCGATAAAAGCGTGATACCACGGTATGAGTTGCAGTCGGATCGGTCACCTTTGCTCTTATATAGTGTTCTTATACGCGACACTTTAAACACATCAGGAACGCGCTCTTCCTCCCACATACGAACAAACAGCTCCCACATCAACTTATGCAACCCCTCTCCGCCGTATTTGATCAGCTCTCCCGGTATAAGGTCAATGCCAGCCGCCTTTTGGTTTTGCTGCTGTCTGATGGCAGTAACAACCTCATCAAGCAATAGTGGCTCGTCCAACTCAAGAACAGGAGGGAGTTGAGGCATTAAGCCTATTGCTTGAAGGTCAGTTGAACGATCCACATTCAGCAGAGTATTGAAGTGCTCCGCCCAGCGCTTTAGTACATCCTCCCTGCTAGTCAAGAGGTGTCTACCGTCTAGAGACCTTAAAGGTACCTTTGCATAGTAGGATGTACCAGTCAGCCTACGTACCTCACTGTGGAACTCCCCGAGTTGGTAAGTATCAAAAAGCCATTGCATGTGAATGGCTTTGTCATGCCACCACTTGTCTTTAGTCCGACGAGACAGCTTGCGTAATTCCTGGTCACTAGCTTTGACCACTTCAACGCTTCTTTGTCGCCTTCGATGCTGTCGCAAGAGATCCCGGTGTTTGTCGAAAGCCGCCTGTAGAGCTTCATCATTTTCATCAAACCAATCTTCATTGTGACGGCGTGTTTTGCCAAGTACAGATGAAGCGGTAATCATGATATGAGATGACAAAGATCCCCAGGCAGCCTCGGTTTCACCTACCTCATTAATCGGCACCAGCTTTTCAGACAACGCTTCAGCATATTTCTCCCTCACCTCAGGATCGTTTAGCTTCTTCACGTTCAAAAACGCAAGCTTTTTTGTAGCAGACCTACGGCGAGGAAGGAAGCGAAGTCGAAGCTTAGTGACAACAAGTCGGTGGTCAGACCAACAGTGCGCACCCCTCATGACACGAGTGATGCGCACTTGGCTGAAATCTCTTTGCCTTACAATGGCATAGTCGATCAAATGCCAGTGCTTGGATCTTGGGTGCATCCATGTTGTCTTGTACTTGGCGGCAAGCCTGAACATAGTGTTCGTAATTGCCAAACCGAATTGAGCACAAAGACTGAGCAGCAACTGACCATTACTGTTCATGTTGCCAACTCCATGTCTACCCAGAACTCCAGGCCAAGCCTCATAGTCCCGACCAACCCTGGCATTGAAATCGCCTAGCAAAATAATCTGCTCTTTGGCGCTGATGCTGTCGAGGCAAAGAGAAAGTTCCTCATAAAATTTGTCCTTGATGTCATCAGACTTGTCTAGCGTTGGAGCATAAACACTGATGACATTAAGGTGGTTATCCTTGTCTAGATGAAGGCGCAATGTGGTAACGCGGTCCGAGACATGTACAGGGTACTCCTCAAATCGCTTTACTAAGTGATTTTTGATGGCAAATCCTACACCTGATCGCCGAGCTTCAGAGGCAGCGGTACCTTTCCAAAAGAAAGTGTAGCCTCCACCTACTTCCACCAGCTCTCCTTCATCAGCAAGATGTGTTTCGCTGAGAGCAGCCACATCAACGTTGTAACGACGAAGTTCCCGAGCTACTATGGCGGTCTTGCGTTCAGGGCAGGCATTTCCATCTTGATCAAGAAGCGTTCTCACGTTCCACGCGCCGAATGTCATTACAGACGTTTTGTTACTATATTTTTTGCGACGACCACGATTTAAGTGATGCGATGGCAGCCGCGGTTACTACCACCTCTTATAGTGGGACGAGCTATTCTTAGGGCACCTTTTCTAGCCCCCTCCCCGGCTGAGCGAGGAAAGCAGTGCCTCCCTAAACAGGGCTGCTTTGTCATCCCGGGTGCTGCCGCATCCGCGCTGTCGTCCCAAATATGCAGCGCAAAAACGACCATGGCGTGTACTCACACCCCCGAGACCGCCTGAGTGCAGGTATCAGACAAAGCCCAGCTTGCATCAGGCCAGACCTCTCTACCTCTACCCATCGCCACAGGACTTTTGCGTACTCGGAGTCCAGTTTAACGGAAGCGATCACATGCGCAGGATATATTAAAGGTGCGCAAGCGTTCGCGCTAACACAGGCGCACACACTTGGCCTTCCCCTCCTTGGGCCAGTGGAACAGAGAACTGCTAAGACTGGAGGCGGGGTCGGCTGCAGTGCCTGGCCGGCGGTGACTATACGCCCTCCACCGCCGCCCTAGGCCATCCACAATGACAGAATCAATGACATGAACTTGTCAAAAATATAGGAATTCTCAATTCGGAAGCTTTTTATTACTTGACACTAAACATCATAAAAATATAAAATATGAACTGATACTAGAACACCTTAATAGATTACAAAGGATGAGTCGTTTCGAATCGAGAGGACACCATTTTGGAGAAGCTGGTGATTTTTTGTTTTAACTATAACTACATGTTTCCATCTATAGGGTTTACTACCTACGATGGGTGTTAAGATCCATACTAATATTATAAATGTGAAAGTGTGTTTGTTTGTTTGTTTGTCCTTCCTTCACACCGTAACTAAGCAATCAAACAACCTGATTTTTGGAATACAGTTAGTTGAAAAGATGGAGAGTAACATAGGCTACTTTTGGTCCTAAAAAAACATCAAGTTCCCAAGGGAGATTACTGGAATATTTTTATGTGTACACCAAATATATCCTTACTAATATTATACATCGGAAAGTGAGTTTGTTTGTACCACTTTCACGCCGTAACTCCTGAACTGATTGCTTTGAAATTTTGCAGACGTAAAGTTAGAAGTCCGGATTAAATAATAGGGTAGGGTTTTAATCCCGAAAAAAATTGATATTCCCGAGAGAAATCTAAAAAGCGCGATATAGAAATCTAAAAAGCGCGATATAACCGAAGTTAACGCGGGCGAAGCCGCGGGCGGAAAGCTAGTAAGACAATATGTTTTAACTTAAGTAACTTGCTTTTATTCTTGGTGTATTGTCAGATATTAAATTTACTTTTTCATTTGTCACTGCTGCAGAATAGGGATGTTTCCTGGGTAAAAAAAAATATATTCTATTTAGTCCGCCATTCAGATTATAGAAAAATATTGGATACATATATTTTGTTTTATCAAATCAATAAAAATTGAAAAATATAAAAGGCATCAAAAAACAGGAGTGGTGGCTGGTGTCGTCACTGCTCGCTAAAAAGTGTAGCGTGCAGTAACGTCAAACGAGTTTTCAACGCACTGTGTCGTCTTCATTTTTTGTTTATATGAACAAATAAAAAATACGTGTCTAGTATTTTTTGGAAATCTGACTGACGGACTAATTAGTTTTTTTTATTCCAATACCCTCTTCTATACATGTCTTGTACTTCATACTCTTAGGTTAACAATTACACAGAAACTTCGACACGAACGAATGCAGCAGATTTGACAAACGGTTATAGCATTTTGAACAAACTTATTGTATTAAAAACTATGTGAAAAGAACAGCTTTTAAACTCTTGATTAGATTCTAGAAACAAAAGTAACTCTGTCTGTTACCTTTACACATCTAAACCACTGAAACAGCCGTTATTGACAGATATCGAGCTTAGGATCTGGAAAAAAACATAGGTTACTTTTCATCCTGGATCTGTATACTATAATATAACTCAATACCTACTGGCAGGAACAGTCCTCACGGCTAGACCAGAAAGAGACGGCAGGGTGAGCTGGAGTCCTTATTGAGGTATTGGCCCAAAATCCAATCAAAAATATAGTCTACGGGGAAAAGTGGAAGGTGAGAATTGCTTCTCACGCTGCACTTTTCCCAGTAGCATTATACAGACTGCAGGTCTACCGGCCACTTTAATAATAGTTCACAGCTCCTGAATGCAAGTCTGGTCTACCTGACTGCGACGTGGAGGCCCCGGGTTCGATCCCCGGCCAGGTCATGATGGGAAACGATCTTTTCCTGATTGGCCTGGGTCTTGGATGTTTATCTATATATGTATCTATTATAAAATTTAGTATCGTTGAGTTAGTATCCCATAACACAAGTCTCGAACTTACTTTGGGGCTAGCTCAATTTGTGTGATTTGTCCGTATATATTTATTTATTTATTTATATAAAAAACAACGAAAGAAATATGAAGTTACCCTTCAGATTTCTTTCAATATAAATGTATATTCAAGACAACCCTAAGGGCCAATAATCTAATAATTTAAAATGAATTAAAATCTAGGCCGAGTCTTATCTCGGTGACAAACATATTATGCCTAAAGTAGTCAAAATGTAAGGAAAGTAGAGCGTTTTCTTTAAAGATTAAAATTGAGATCTGACTGTGAACTTTCTTAAAATGAGTAGAATGGAGGTCCCGTGATCGATGAGTTCAAAAGGGATGTTTCCTGGGTAAAAAAAATATTCTCTTTAGTCCGTCATTCAGATTATAGAAAAATATTGGATACGTATATTTTGTTTTAACAAGTCAATAAAAATTTACAAATATAAAAGGCATCAAAGATCAGGAGTGGTGGCTGGTGACGTGTAGCATGCAGTGTCGTTACACGAATTTTCAACGCACTGTGTCGTCTTATTTTTTTGTTTATATGGAAAAAGACAAAATACGTGTCTAGTATTTTTTGAAAATCTGACTGACGGACTAATTAGTTTTTTTTTAGTTAACTACCGTATTCGTCAAAGCGGCGCCAAAATTAGTGTTTCAAAATCTCCTTCATTGCGTAAGCCGTAACTATGTGTATTCCATTTTATTATCAAATGATTCTCTATCTTTCTATGACATAATGCATCACCTTTAAATGAAGCACTCCATTAGGAAAAATTTTAGCACATCCATATTATAACAATACTTTTACCTTCTACCTATGAACATTCCACCGCTCCCCTGTATTCACGTAATATGATGGCCAAACACATTGAAGCAGTGTTTATAACCTAAACAAATATTAAGCTTGGCGTACATACCTTGTGCAGGGCGTTGAAACTTGCGAGAGCGTCTAAAATAGGTATTCTTAATCCTTTGAAAATTGAAAAATTGAGAGATAAATTTTATAAAGAGAAGATTTTTGTTTATATTTTTGGAAGAGGTATTACTACTGACAAATCCAGTACTTGAAGTATTGAGTAGAAGTAACATTGGACTAATCCCGTAATTCCTGTTCAAAATCCAATCGCAGTTTCATTTCGGCGACAAACAAATGTCAGATACTTGTCAAAATGTACTGAAATTAGATGTTTTATTTGACAGGCTAGGACTGAAATGAGAAGATCAATTTTCGTACTTTCAACAAACAATTGTCAAAAACTTGTCAAAATGTAGTGAAATTAAAAGTGTTTTTGACAGATTGAGACCGAGTTCAGACTTGCGCACGTTCACGTTCTTAAAATTAGTAGAATTACTCCCAGACTGTGAACATTCTTAAAATTATTAGAATTACCCCCAGACTGTGGACGTCATTAAAATTAGTAGAATTACTCACCCAGACTATGTATTATTATAAAATATATTTTACTGACACTGACTTACTAAAAGTATTTTACTGTTGTATTATAATAAGTACTATTCTCATATTATCATTGACTGCTGCGTGTCAAGGGCTATATTTTATGAACGCGGACGAAGCGCCGCAACGATTGTATAATAATGTCATTTTACCTTGCGTAATCCCCAGTCATCAATAAGAAAGTAAGGTAAATCATGTTTGTGGGACACGTCCGTAGAGGATGACGCGCCTTGATCGCATTAAATTATACACAACAGGCAGCGCCACGCAATTTGGCCTCATGTGTTTCGATTAGTGAAAATATTCCATATGTTAAGCTTGGTTATAAACTATTCCACCAAAAACATTCTGTAAAAAACCGGCCAAGTGCGTGTTGGACTCACGCACAAAGGGTTCCGTACCATTGATTTATGAAATTAAAGGATTTAAGTATGAAAGATTACGCCGTAATAAGCGGTTTACGAAGTATTAAAAAAAACTACTCACTAGATCGCGTTCAAAACAATTTTCGTTGGTAGTTTTTATAGCAATGTACATCATATGTTTTTTTTTTTATATTTTTCATTTTCTTATTTTAGAAATTAGACGGGGGGACCAACTTTTTTCCACTTTGGAAGCGTCTGTCACGCAAACTATCCGGTTTAGAAAAAAATATTTTAGAAACCTCGATATCATTTTTGAAGACCTATCCATAGATATCCCACACGTATGTGTTTGATGAAAACAAAAATTTTGAGTTTCAGTTCTAAATATGGGGAGTCCCCAATATTTATTATTATTTTTTTATTTTCGCATCAAAATCTAAATGCGGTTCACAGAAAAACTTATACAACAGTATAGCTCTTATAGTTTTGGAAAAAAATGGCTGTGACATACGGACGGACAGACGGACAGACAGACATGACGAATCTATAAGGGTTCCGTTTTTTGCCATTTGGCTACGGAACCCTAAAAACTAGCCAAGTCTCGATGGAGCTGTTTGTTTATGTCTTAAAAGTAATGAAATTAGACAACTTCGTGCCAAGTCTAAGGTTCCTTACTGCGATTTTTTTATTATTATAGTTAATGTTGTATGAATTCAGCTCTCTGAGTTGATGGAAAGTATTAGTTCTATTTTGATGATCATGAGTAAGTGAGTGTTATGAACACGAAACTTTACTATCGCTTAACTTCGGAACTGAATGACCTACAGACTTAAAATTTTTGATATTAAGTATGTGATTAGAGCTTACTGGATGACGAAAATGTCTACGTTCTGGCCTTGTCCAGGGGTTCTTAAATAGGGGCCAGAAAATACGGCGCAATGGTTAAAGTAAAGGATGGTACGGCAGTGTTTGACTTGCTGGGGGCTTTATTGAAGTCAAGTCCAAGTTCTTAATACAAAATTAGCAACTTAATAACTAATCTTGCAGGTCTTTATATAACAATGACAGCTTGTAACTATGCTGTCATTTTTATACAAAACCTGCATTTCTATAATGGTTCGGTGCATAATTATATAACCATTTAAGTGGTTTAAACCTGATCTAAATGAAATCCATGTTTTGTAATAAGGGGGTATGTGTGCTGAATTTCTACTAAATTCGTTCAGTAGGTTTTGCGTAAAAGAGTTACAAAGATTCTTCCATTCATCCTCGCAAACTTCCGCATTTATAGTAATACCAGCTGTTGCCCGCGACTCCGTCCGCGTGGACTTCAAAAAGAGCTCAGTTGATATAAAATAAGCGCCTGTTAAAATAATAGGAGCAATATTTACGTCCGCGTTTTCTCCAGTTTCCGCAACATTTTTTGTTACTGCTCTGCTCCCATTGGTCATAGCGGGAAGTTATATAACCTATGTCCTTTCTTAGGCTCTAGACTATCTCTGTACCAAATTTAATTGCAATCGTTTCAGTAGTTTTGGCGTGAAAGCCGGACAGACGGACAGACAGACAGACAGACAAACAGAGATACTTTCGCATTTATAATATTAGTATGGATAATCAGTAAGACCAGCAGTGCCCCGCGGTTTCGCCCGCCTAAGTATCGATCTCCTGAGAATATCGGTATAATAAGTAGCCTCAATGTTATTCTGATTTATGCATGTAAAGTTATATTAAAATTCGTTCAGTAGTTTTTTTAGTTAGTCATGGTGGCCTAGTGGTTAAAACACCAGCCTCTCAAGTATGAGTGCGCGGGTTCAATTCCAGGTCAGGCAAGTACCAATGTAACTTTTCTAAAGTTATATGTACTTTCTAAGTATATCTTGGACACCAATGACTGAAGGTGAAGGAAAACATCTTGAAGAAACCTGGACTTTAAGTCTGAAATCGCCAACCCGCATTGAGCAAGCGTGGTGATTACGCTCAATCCTTCTCTGTATGAGAGGAGACCTGTGCCCAGCGGTGGGACGATAAAAACGTTGATGATGATGATGATGAGAAGTTTTTTTAAGTGAAAGAGTAACAAAGACCTATCCATCTATATATTAAATCACCATCATCATTATCTCAGCGTTGATCCTAGTCGCATCCGAAGCTTTTTCAGCTTTGGAGTCTGGGGTCCGGGTCGGGTCCGCTTTTACCAGTGTTACTGCTGATTTTGGCTAAACTTCGATATATCAAATAATTTCGTTAATTAAATAATCTTCGTAAAATAAAAATAAATATCTGCAACAACTGTTCGTGAATCATGATTAAATAATTAAACAAATGTGGCCCACAATTAAACGTGTGAAAAACGATATTTTTCTGATTGGCCTGGGTCTTGGATGTTTATCTATATATGTATCTATTATAAAATATAGTATCGTTGAGTTAGTATCCCATAACACAAGTCTCGAACTTACTGCTGATTTCAGCTAAACTTCAATATATTAAATAATTTCGTTAATTAAATAATCTTCGTAAAATAAAAATAAATATCTGCAACAACTGTTGGTGAACCATGATTAAATAATTAAACATATGTGGCCCATTGTAACCATGTCTAAATCATTCAAAATTATCTCGTGGCGCAACGGTCGATACGCCTGCCTGCGACGTGGAGGCCCCGGGTTCGATCCCCGGTCAGGTCATGATGGAAAACGATCTTTTTCTGATTGGCCTGGGTCTTGGATGTTTATCTATATACGTATCTATTATAAATATAGTATCGTTGAGTTAGTATCCCATAACACAAGTCTCGAGCTTACTTTGGGGCTAGTTCAATCTGTGTGATTTGTCCGTATCTATTTATTAATACTTATTTATTTGAATTACTTAATAATGTTTCCTTCTCTGTATGAGAGGAGACCTGTGCCCAGCAGTGAGATGAATGATGAATGTTTCACTACATTTTAAGATAGTATTAATTCTGGAATGTTTCAAGTCAAATAATGTAAATGGTCTGAAGCGCGGCTTGTACCAAGTATTGGTTTTGACGCGGTGTCTTGTCGAAACACCCATCTCATCTTTATGGTAATAAATTTGGATTCTGGAACTGCGGTACCACGTGCACGGAGAGTTTGGTTGGTGACTTTCATTTAGGCAGTTCCACATCATTCATTGCGTTATGTATATCATTGGGCAGACAATTTATCTGTGTTTTTTTTTTGTGATACATTTCTCAATACTCAATATCTTTATTGCTTTACCATAAGTTCATATAAGGGTGGCAACAATTTATGTGAGATCAATTATGGACCCTGTAGGGCACAGCAAAATAGGATAACAGGAGAGAGGAAGTTCTGTTTGAATATCTTAAAATAATATAATTATATTGCAATTTAATTTAATAATAAATAAAATATATACGGAGATTATTAGCATCATTTAACTTAATCTACAATTTATATATTATTTTATTTTATCTTTGGTATCTGACTAATTTTACTTAATTTATTTGTTTCCTTATTTCTATATTTGTGTTTAAATTATGAATAATTATAACGTTTCAGACGGTATTTTTGTAGTATGTCGTCTCATCATTATATGCTGCGCGTAAGCTTTTGGGATGGGAAATCATCAATGAAATGACTTCTCCCGCTCTGGGCGGCATGGAAACGGCTTGTCAGATTTTTACTGGCTAAGACCCACACTTTTTAGGGTCCCGTACCTAAAAGATAAAACGGAACCCTATTCATGTAACTTCGCTGTCCGTCTGTCCGTTTGTCACCAGGCTGTATCATCATCATCATCATCATATCAGCGTATAATCCCGGTTGCATCCGCGGCCGTCGCTTTGGAGCCCAGGATCCGCTTTCCTACACTTACTCCTCCATTTCGCACGATCTCTGGCATCCTGTGGTGTGAGATTGTTGACACACATGCCATCTCTTACGACGTCAAGCCAGCACTTCTTTGGTCTACCTCGCTTGTTCCGGCCCGGCTCGCTTGTTTCTCACCAGACTGTATCTCATGAGCCGTAATAGCTAGACAGTTGAAGTTTTCAGTGTTTATGTATTTCTATAGCCGCTATATCAACAAATACTAAAAATAAAAAATAAAATATTTTAGGGGAGCTGCCATACAACAAACGTGAACCTTTTCCGTTTTTTGCTCCATATAAATAACGGAAATAGATAGCTTGAAACGTTCACAGAATATTTAATTATATATTAAAATTAAAAATGAATAATTAAAATAAATTAAAAATTTGAAGTGAATCCTATATAACAAATATATAATAATATTTTTTTTGCCGTTGGCCTTTGCACTTGGCCAGTTTTCTCCTGCATTGGAACAGCCTAAAGCAGGAAAAAACCGGCCAAAAAGATCTCTTATCTTAAAGATCTCTTTCGAACAACCAGCGGTCCTGTACCCTTATTGCGTAACACACAATTACTATCACTTGCAATCATTTCGAAGCATATAACTAATCCATTGCTCCATGTGTTCGAAAATGGGTCTGCTCAACAACGCAAATAAGTCATCCATTCTATTGTAATAATTATGTATGTACCTAAAATATTTGCACGCCATGAGAAATGGCAGACATGTCGTGAGCCACTCTTTCTCAAGATCCTACATGCATGAGTTTTTTATTCTGTATGTATACACATGTTTGGGCAAATAAAATTTCTTATTCTTACGTATAAGGCGTGATTGAAACAGACAGAAACTTATTTCAACTAGGTGTAATATGGAACCAACACTGAAATAAGAAAAAAGGATATATCACTTGACTCGTACATTTCTATTCCTGTAACCCGACAAAGTGTATGCTTAATGGTTATTTTCATGTTTCAATTTCACCTCGTATAAGAGCACTTAGGATAATGAAATAACATAGTTAAAATATAAACTTGAATCAGAACCTAGAACTTTGCTCCACCTACCCATTATTATGTGAAACCTTCAATTCCATTAAAACTGAGCAGCAGCTTATTATCATCCTTTTTAATCTTAGTTCAAGCACGAACCAGTTAATTCTAAATTTAGACTCGCTGGAGTGTTAATACTCGACCTCTAAGTAAATATGCTCAAAGCAAATGTTAATCAAGACCCCACATTGCACTGTTATACCTACGTAGCATCTGATGTCTACGACGTAGCAACATTGCTACGAAAGTGCTACAGTGTAGCAAATTGCTGATATTTTGCAAAGTTATGGCCATTTATTTCGAGCTAAGGCTGTGGCTAGGTATAATACTATTCAGAGAATATATTAGTTACGTTCTAGTAATAGCATTGTTTTATTGTAACATAAATATTTATTATAATTAATGTACACGTAAATTGAAACACTGCTGGACATGGCATTCGACGATTAACATTGTATACCATTAGATTAAAATAGTGTTTACCTTGTACCTACTTTTAAATTTGTTTAAGCTATTTACAAGAAAGGGTAAGTGCCCAGAGTTAATTATTATTTTCAGAAATTAATAGGATATTTTAAGACTATCTCGTCGGTTAAGTACTAGCAAGCGCTATTTTTGAGTGAAGTCCTGGTTTTAACTCCCGGGTTGGGTAAATTTTATTTTATTTTGGTGGACCCGCAATATTCTTCACATTCATAATTTTATTATTTATTGTGATTGTGAAGACCATTGTGGGTCGCATTAAGCAATATTTTGTACATCAAGGGCTTAACTACTCCGCCTTCAAAAATAGTTGTTGCGGCCTTCACAAAGTCTTCGGTCCACTTTGCAGAGGGCCTTCCCCTAATACACACATCAAAAGTGTCTAGGGATCAACATATATTTTTGCAATAACTTTTCTCCTGATTGATATTAATTAAAATTTTCTTTAAGGATTCATCAAATAAACTGTTTTCGTTTGTCACAGTAACGATAAACCAAGTCACCTTTGCATTAATAAAGAAATTTGCCATTTTCCTAATAAAGGGATATTTGACATTTGAACCACTAACACAAAAGTTCGAAAAAAAGACTGAAATAACAGTTTTCTCTAAAATTTTATTGGGTAACTTAAACAATTAATAATCCGTGTTTCTACCGCGAACACTAACAACACAAGAACATCGGTTTGGCATACTCAAAATGAGTTCATCCAAATCACGCTGTGGAATGGCCGCCCATGTTCGTTGCAACAACAAAAAAAGGTCTTCTTGCGACTGGATACCGTCCATATTCGGCAGAGCTCTTCTCTGTAGCATATCCCATGCATGCTCAATCGGGTTCAAGTCTGGCGACTGAGCAGGCCAGGGCAGGACATTGATGTTAGCTGCGGCGAGAGTCTGTCTTACAACTCTTCCGGTGTGCGGTCGTGCATTATCATGCATTAACTGAAATAAGGGACCGATTTGCACTTGTAGAGGAACGATGACGTCTGATACAATCGTCTCAGCATAAATTTGAGCGTAGAGGTTGCCTCTGATCCAAATCAACTCAGTTCTTCCGCCGATCCAAATACCCGCCCATACCATGATGGTTCCACCACTATAAGGATGGACTTCCTGGCAGGATTTTAATCGCTGTTGGCGTCCAGGGGTTCTCCAGTGTCGTATACGTCTTGTATCCGGTCTCATACCAAAACGAGACTCATCAGAAAAGCACACGAAACGCCATTGTTCTTCTGCCCAATTTCTGTGTTCAAGAGCCCATTGATATCGAATCCTACGATTGTGCATTGCTATAGGTGGTACCCGTAGCGGTCTTCGGGAATGAAGGTTCACTTCATGCAAGCGGTTTCTGACTGTTTGGTCGCTAATTAAGTTCCCTGAAGAGTGATGAAGCCTCACGGCTAACATCATGGCGGTTATTGTTGGAGCTCTTCGAGTTAAGATTTGAATGTATAGGTCTTGTCTCCGTGTGGTGCAGTGATACCGTCCTCCATGGCGCTCAGCCACGGTACCAGTGCTTCGGTAACGTGTCCAAAGTCGACTGATAACACTCTGACTTGTATTCAGAGCTAAAGCCACAGTACGTTGCCGGGAACCAGCTTCTATCATTCGCACGGCTCTGAGCATTTCTTCCCTGCTTAAATGACGTCGCCGCTCCATAATAACGTTGGTTTTAATCAGTAGTAGGGAAACAGTAGCACTAATAATGTCTTCAATGCGTTGTATGTTTTTATAGGGAAAATATTGACAGCTGATTTTCATCTTTTACTCGAATTTGATTCACAGTTCCTGATTCAAATTATGAAATGCACCAAAAAGGATCCATATAAATTTATAAAATCATAAATTTATTACAAAGCCACATCTCAATCTCAAGAAATCCGCATAAAAATGCTTGATCCCTAGACACTTTTGATGTGTGTATTTTAATTCAATTAATTCATTCCATTCTAATAATTGAAGTTCAAATAGATTGTTGATTACAACTTTTTCTAAGTAAATTTTACTCTTACCTTCCTTCAGGCAACCTTGTTAAAGATAATTACAAATTCATTACAAAAACACATCAAACATAAAACAAATAAAAAAGTGTCATCCTGTTTAGTTACAGGCGGTTTCATAATTGCATAACAATTGGCTTGTATCCTAATAATAATTTAATGTCCATCAGATATATTTCTAAAAAATATTGAACACGTATTTTTTATATTTTCTTTTATTCAAATACTTAGGAAGATATATTGATTTGAAACATCGCATGACGTCACGACGTCGTACAAAATATACCATGGCGTGACGTAATTAGCCCCCACTCCGTAACTTTAATTTTTTTTTTTATTATTATTTTATAAACCAGCGCTTGACCGCAATCCCGCCTGATAGTAAGCAGTGACGCAATCGTTGATGGTAAAGCGCACTAGTTTATTAAGAGCCTATTCACTCTAGCCTTGAAGACACTCAAATTGTAGTCCGACGGAAACACCGCCGCCGGAAGATTGTTCCAGTCCCTCGACGTACGCGGTATAAAGGAGGAGGCGAAACGCTTCGTCCGGATCGCAGAGGTGTTAACAACATAAGGGTGGAAACTCGCCGTACGACGGGTCGTCCGATGGTGAAACGGAGATGGGGGAATTAAATCGTGCAATTCCCTCGCACACTCCCCAAAATGTATCCTATAGAACACCGAAAGGCTGGCTACTCTACGCCTGTGCTCTAGGCTTTGGAGACCAACTCGAGTTAAATCAAGGTCACCAATCAGCCTTTTCGCACGCCTCTCCACTGAATCCAAAGTGGCCAGGTGACACTTAGCAGCACCAGCCCAAATGTGGCTGCAGTACTCCACACACGAACGGACCTGTGCTTTGTACAACATTAGAAGCTGCCCTGGTGTGAAGTACTGCCGGACCTTTGCGATAACGCCAAGTTTTCTGGCAGCCACCTTGGCCTTGGACTCAATGAACCGCCCAAAGTTTAGGTTCGAGGAAATCTCAACACCCAAAAGCTGAAGGCGGTCGGTACACTCCAATACGCTAGATCTCCTATATCCTAGATATCCTCCGTGGCGCAGCGGTCAACACGCCTGCCTGCGACGTGGAGGCCCCGGGTTCGATCCCCGGTCAGGTCATGATGGAAAACGATCTTTTCCTGATTGGCCTGGGTCTTGGATGTTTATCTATATATTTATCTATTATAAATATAGTATCGTTGAGTTAGTATCCCATAACACAAGTTTCGAACTTACTTTGGGGCTAGCTCAATCTGTGTGATTTGTCCATATATATTTATTATTAATTTCGACAAAATAAAAAATACGCGTCTTAATTTTTGGTACTATTTTATAAGACGGACTAATTATTTTTTTTTTGATTTTCATACCTTGGATACATCCCTATTCTGCGGCATTTTGCTCAAACGACTCAAAGTTGGTACAATTAATTGTTATTTTAGTATGGAAGTTGTCAGAAATTGCTGAGGTACTGATAATATTATGATTTGGAGTTTCTCTGTCCTTATCAGTAAGAAATATGGGGACAGTAACACACGCTGCCATCCTATTTACTTTCAACATAATTATGACTACTTAAAACTAACTTTACTTGTAAAAATTAGAGGGGCCCTTGGCCATAAGAGCCACACAGGTAGAGCGATCGGGTTAAGTTAAGTTTGGTCTGTGCATACCTGACCATCATTACATACCGAGCCCCTATAGACCCCTCCGTGCCTCTAAAAGCAAGATGGGGACCGGCGGCTTAATGTGCTCCTGGAATTAACGACTGTTATTCGTAGATCTTTGACAATCATTACGGGTAGTCAGAACTCTGACAACCAGTCTTACCAAGGCGTATAGTATTACCCAAGAATTGGGTTGTGGAAGTCAGATAGACAGTCGCTCCATATCATCATCATCATCAACCTTTTTATAGTCCCACTGCTGGGTAGAGGTCTCCTCTCATACAGAGAAGAATTGAGCGTAATCACCACGCTTGCTCAATGCGGGTTGGCGATTTCAGACTTAAAGTCCAGGTTTCCTCATGATGTTCCTTCACCTTTTAATCAGTCATTGGTGTCCAAGATATACTTAGTACAACATATTTGAGAGGCTGGTGTTACAACCATTAGGTCACCATGAAATTTGTCGTTTCATATAAAATACTGTTATTCCGTTTCGTTATTAGCTGAATTCCGCTGGACTGAAAGCCGATTCCAACAAAGTTGACAAAAACCTTGGCAAAGAAAAATTTACTTGTACTTAACCGACAAGTCTGGTACTTTTACCAGACTCGAAAAGAAGAGAGAGTGTATACTATTCCCTATGTTTAAGTTATGTATAAGTACAATATTCAGCCCACCAGTGGTTGTAATGGATAGTATGAAGAGGGCAAGCAGTAATGCCACCCCCCCCCCCCTCCCGCCCCATATGACAAACAAAACAGACCCTGTATTACCTGTATTACATAATGTTGCTCATCATTTAAGCGTCTGTATCTTATGTAGCGTCTTATGCTGGAAGTTCTACACACAAGTACATACGCGTTGATAGCGTACTCTTTGTCATAGTAATATTTGAGCAAAGCGGTCAGAATAGCGCGGAATGGTGTACGGACAAGTACACGAGTTTGAGGAGCAGCGCAAAGCTGACCTCGATACCAAACGCAACCAATTAAAGGCCCGCCCACCTGCTGCCATCACGTACAACTGCGTCGACAGCGTGCTTACGTGCCCTCAGTGTGCATGAAGTTTCGCCGCCAAGATAGGCTACATAAGCCATCTTCGGGCGCATGAGCGCCAAATCACCGGCTAGGAGTCGAAGTGGTCGCCGTGGGCGAAATCGCTCGGAACACGTCATCATCATCATCATTTGAGTATAGCGTTTGTTGTAGGGTTCGATGATCAGGTATAGCTAGGCTTGCCGTGGTTGATCTAAGGATGAGTGACCTTTATATATCTGTGCTACATTCACCAACAAATGATATCCAACAAATAACAAGTACCTTCTGACTGTTATCGATAAGTGCCGTCCTATCTAAAGGCTTTTACGCCATGACCGTTGTGCGACCCCTGTCAAAGTGCCTGGTTATTAATGTTCCCCCAGTTTGTGTTGCTTTCAACGATTATCGAATTGACATTACTTAGTTGAAGTACCTTAATTGTGGTTTATGACCCCTGGGCTAATCGATTCTTAAGGATACTCAGACTTGATAAACTAGTGCTTGACCGCAATCCCACCTGATGGTAAGCAGTGACGCAATAGTTGATGGTAAAGTGCACTAGTTTATTAAGAGTCTATTCACTCTAGCCTTGAAGACACTCGAATTGTAGTCCGACGGAAACACCGCCGCTGGCGGTGTTTCGCTCTATTCTCGCTCTGTTCTCTCTCTATTCCAGTCCCTCGATGTACGCGATATAAAGGAGGAAGCAAAACGCTTCGTCCGGATCGCAGTGGTGTCAACAACGTAAGGTTGGAAACTCGCCGTACGACGGGTCGTCCGATGATGGAACGGAGATGGGGGAATTAAATCATGCAATTCCCTTGCACACTCACCAGAATGCAACCTATAGAAGACCGAAAGGCTGGCTACTCTACGCCTGTGCTCCAGGCTTTGGAGACCGTTTCGAGTTAAATCTGGGTCGCGAATCAGCCTCTTCGCACGCCTCTCCACTGAATTCAAAGTAGCTAGGTGACATTTTGCAGCACCAGCCCAAATGCGGCTGCAGTACTCCACACAAAATGTTCAAAAGGTACATTTATTTTTATTACATCTTTTTAAATTACTCCCTACAAGAGTGTATACAAAGTTTCATGCGTCTGAACCAGTTTTCGAAAAACTTTTTCCAGTCCGCCGCAGACACCTCTTTTACAGCTTGCTCGAACGCTGACAGCGCATCATCCGGCGACGGAAATTTTGAGCTGATCTTTTATTTTTAGGAATAAGAAAAAGTCATATCAATATCAATATCAAGTTTGGTAGGCTTTGATTCGTTTTGAAAAACCCAAACCGTTGAGTGGCGCTTCGTTTCTGGATCGTATTGATAAATACAAGATTCATCACCTGTAACGATGTCGTGAACAAGCCGAGACAAGCCTGCTATTCTCTGCGTCAGAAGATGCACGTGTAGAATCTTGTGAAGGCTTCCTAATCCAATCTGCAGTGTATGCTAAATTTCTTGGTATGTAATTCGTCTATTGTCTTGGACCAAACTTTTCACTGCTAGCACGTTTTTATTCTGTAGCAGCCGTCAAAGAGCGATCACTTCTTTCTTCATCCCCCAAAGTTAGTCGATCGCGCTTAAATTCATTATACCACCGATACACGGATGCCTTAGAAGGGCCTTCATCCATGAATGCCATTTGAAGTCTATCGTACAATTCGTCTGGTTACGCGCGACACTTAAAATCGTAAAAAATCATAGCGCGAAAATGGTCTTGACGCAAATCCAATTTTTAAATGAGATACGGTAATTTTAAATAGCTCCCAAAAAATGTGGAGGAAAGTTTTGAATTTGGAACATACCTATTATTATTATAAGTAGTCATATTTTTTTAAATTAATTATAACTGACCAGTTTCTCATACTAAAACCTTGTCCCAATACTTTCTGAGTGAACTTTAATATAATATCATAAATGTGATAATAACATTAATAACTCTGTATATGTCCACAATGTAATTTTACAGACATGTTGACCATGGCCTGCGCATATAGAATACTATTTAAAATCTTTTATCTCGGTTGTACGCGTGTGAGCGCCACGAGTAAAAACTAGGTTTTTAGCACCATAGCAATAAGGGCGGTTTTCGTATAGCAAGTATCAAGTGCGGTTATAGTACATGAGTTTCGTTTGAGGATTTATCGAAGCTGACCACAGTGGCCCGTGTTGGGAACCAATCAGAGGCTGGAAAAGGGCATTTCATGTAGGATGAGTTTTCAATTATTCATGTTCTTAAAGTTCTTGAATTTGAATAGAAGATAACATAGGTAGACCTTTTGGCAACGTACTACGCATATATACATATTGAAAGACGAAATTACAATAGTTTGAATATATTACAAAACGTGTAGGTAGATACTGTAAAGGTTGCCTTCAAAAAGGTACCTTACATCTTTTTGGGTACTAGTAAATAATTCGGTAAACGTAAAACATACCCATAAAACGTTTGCATTCGAACTCTTAAGCGTATTTGGACTTGCTGTTAAAAGAAATATTCCTTGAAGTGACAGGGCGACAATTCTAGTAGCTAAACAAAGATAAAGATCTAATTTCTTTTATTTGAAATAAGGGCTTGTGTGCTTGGCTCAAACTGTGTCAGACTTTTACTGACTAAAACCCACCCGTGTTCCTTCAGCTGACATTGCACTAGAGGCCACTGTATCTCTTTCACTCTTTCCCACAACCCGCTGCCCTGGTAGAAACTGACAGGTCTTTCCAATGAGTATCGTGTTGCCCGGTTACTGGAGCGAAAGGGTCGGTCGGGTAGGCGCCCCAAATTAATCGTATCCATCTCATTTCTAGTTAGACTAGAAGCCGACTCCACGATAAATAGTCACCTGTCTCGTTCTTTCTTTTGTTAGAACAAATATTGCCCCGCACTAGGAATTACAAACTTTTGAGTACATATACATACACGCAAACACAGTCATGTTGGTTGCAACTGAAAATCAGCGTCAGGTGGTGTACCACCTGACGCTGATGCATAATGACGCATTATGGCAATCAAAGGTGTACCTTTGATTGCCATTATGCTGAGCTGAGGCTCTTTTGGCACTGGGCACGCCACAATAACGGCGGTAGTCTCCTCTTTGAAAAGTGGCTAGAGAAAAGCCACGGCGCCCGCACCTTCCGCCTGACGCAGGTCCTCACCGGCTGTTTCGGGAGGTTCCTGTGCCTTATAAGGCGGGAGGAAACACCAGGGTGTAATAATGCTAATAAACGCGTTATTATTCCATTTTTTGTTGTGAAAAGTCTAGACAGATATTTATAATGAATAAGGAAAGGTAAGATATATAATAAGGACTATTTTAAGTTTTATAATAATAAGTAACACAGCTTATAATATAAGCTTGAGGCATACTTGCTATGCGTATCTGTGGTAGCAGTGTAGTTAAATATGCATTGTATAATATGTCAGTATGTATAATGTATATCCATTTCCGCGTACGGAAAACGGATATTGCACGTCGATGTTGAACGCCACAGAAATGCTGTAATATTAAGAGGAAATATATTTGAAGCGGTTACATTTTCTCATATTACATTTACGTTTACAATTGGCAGCCTCAAACTGATGGGGCCTGTATTAATATACAAATTTCGATTTTTTATATATTTACATATTCTTTATTCTACACCAATCAAGCATCGAATAAAATAAATTCAACATAACAAAACACATAATAGGCGGCCTTATCGCTAATGCGATCTCTTCCAGGCAACCAAAGAATGGACAGTTTCCCCGAAACTCTAAGGGCCGGTGCCCACTGCCGGCATGGCACGGTGTGTCATGGCAAAGGATTTTATATATCCTGCGGCAGCATGACGTGTCATGCTTTTTCATTCCACGGGATGCCGCGGCGCGCCATTGTATCCCGCGAGACGTATGGGTCACTTTGGGGTCGAGGAATTATGATTGCTAGCTAGTTGACATAAGGTTGAAACTTGTGCAGCATTTCGGTGGGGCGCAGTCTGATCGGTGCGCGGGGGCAAGGGAGGGAGAAAACACACTGACGCGTACGATTTTTTGTCTCTTACACACAACACTGACTGAGCATGGCAAATGATTAGCACGTGCGTACGCGTTATTAGATAGATAGATATACTTTCACGTAAAATACGGAAAAACGGATGAAGAAAAACTGATTAATCTGGTTCGTTCGCATGAATGTATATACAATGTCTCCTCCCGTTTCTACATCGATCAACATATGAAAAGGAACGCATGGCTGAAACGCCACGGCATGCCACGGAACGCCGCAGGATGCCGCAGCACGCCGCGGGATGTCACTGCACAACCTGCCGTGCCAAAACGTGCCGTGCCGTCAGTGAGCCGCGGCCCTAATGGGACTGTCGTTGGTGCAAAATATATTATTAATAAATAAATAATAAATATATACGGACATATAATAAATACATACATATAATAAAGAAATACATAGATACTGAATAACCTTGGCCTATGCCAAGGTTATTTAGAAAACTTTCAAGGATTAAGGATTATTAGACCAACGATGCTGCGCCAGAGGATTACTAGAACATTAAAACACTAATCCGCGCTGAGCACTTTTGGTGCCTTCTCCACAAGCTTTCGGTTTCTCAGCTTTAAACTTTCTCAGCAACCTTTCTCCAAATAAATTGGGGCCGGCTTTTGGTCTAATCAGACGAGTATCGGTACTTTACCTGGAACGAACACCTGACCTCCACAACGCAGATAGCATTGTAGAGGTCAGATAGGATGTCGTCATTAAACTTGTAGTTATTAAACTCTGAGGACTTATTAAAAGACAATATTCAAAGATTATATACAGTATGTTAAGAAAACCCTGTCCGACCCATAAGGATAGTAAAGGTTAGGTAAACACATGACCAAATATAATATAAGATTTTACGTAATCATCATTGTAGCAATACAAAAGAATTTTGAAATAATCTTTTTTTCCCGCGAATTAATTTCAACTTCCCCGAAATTTGGTATTTTTTAAAAAAAGTGACAACACCGGTATTATTATGAGCAAATAGCGATGCGACCACGTGCCGCGTGCCCTGCCGCCCGCCGCCCGCGGAAGGGTGGTTAACGCACATTTATTAAGTTACCTCTTTTTGCGAAATAATATTTATTTTTTTAGGGGGATTTTTTTTTAATTTAGCCCGGTTTTGTATCCATTAGTAGAATCAGTTATCGATACCTAACAACACCTTCACGGGTCGGACAGGGTTTTCTTTACATATTGTATAGGTAGAGTACGTGTCGTGGTAATTAGTTTTTGCATTTAAAATTCAACACAAAAAATAAGAAAAGCAACTATAATTTTTGCTAAACCTACAATATTTTAAGAGTTTACATGTTGGTATTATTTCATACATACCAAATCCTATAACTATATATATATACTAATATTATAAATGCGAAAGTAACTCTGTCTGTCTGTCTGTCTGTTACGCTTTCACGTCTAAACCACTAAATTGATTTTATTGAAATTTGGTACAATGATAGAGTTGACCATGAGAAATAACATGGGATAGTTTTGATTCCGGACTTTTGAAGTGTTCTCTTGGAAACGCGATGTAACCGAACGCCACGCGGGCGGAGCCGCGGGCGGAAAGCTAGCATACTACTAAAATCAGTATTTCAAAATTAAACTAACTAACTAGCATCAAAATTCTTCTATCTCTAAATCGCTTCAATCTATTAATTCATAACTATTTATTCGGTTTTTTTTGTTTTTGGAAGTTTTTCCTAGCTGTTTAAATTACCGTCCAGACCTCAGCCGACATTTAAACTGAAAATTAATAAACAGCACATGAAACTTCGTAAACAAATTAAGCGATTGAGGAAAATTATATAAAAAAAAAATGAAAAATGATCGCTAGCAGGCTGGATTGTTTATTATGTATATGAATCAGTCCAATGCCATCTCTCACGAGATGAAATAAATTTAAATATTAAGTAAATTGTTTAACATAGTTCTTAAGGTTTACTAACAATATGAGTCTGTGCTACTTGAATAAAGATATTATTATTATTATATCTTACAATGTTAGGTACACTGTACGATATGACTGCAAAAATATGTCTCTCACCCTAATTGAGTAACGCTCTAAGTATCTATACTAATATAAAAAGCTGAAGAGTTTGTTTATTTGTTTGCTATCTACTACTGGTCCGATTTGAAAAAATATTTTTGCGTTAATAGCCCATTAATCCAGGAAGGCTACACATAACACACCGAAACCTACGCGGGTGAAACCGCGAGACGCAGCAAAATCGACCTTCTAAAAATTTCTTCCTGTTCTTTTTCAGCCTATAGATGTCCACTGCTGGACAAAGGCCTCTCCCAAAGCTGTCCACGATAACCGGTCCTGTGCTGCCCGCATCCATCGGCTTCCCGCTCCCGTCACCAGGTCATCGGTCCATCTTTTTGGGGGACTCCCTACGCTGCGTCTTCCGGTACATGGCCGCCACTCCAGAACAGCCCCATCGGCCATCGGTTCTACGAGCAATGTGCCCCGCCCATTGCCACTTAATTTTTGCGACTCGAAGAGCTATGTCGATGACTTTGGTTCTTCTGCGGATCTCGTCACTTCTGATTCGATCGCGCAGACAAACTCCGTGCTCTTTCCATCTCCCTTTGAGTGCAAATTTAAATATATAAAAATATCATGCACTATTATGACGTATGATATCGTTTGAAATATCTGCGTCCTATATACGACCATAGTCCGACTGTCGCGTTCCAAGTTGCGTTGTCGCGCCAGTGGAGACATATTTACCAGAGTTCATTCACCCTAACTCAAAAACTTATAACTATTAACATTTTTAAAATTTCTGTTTTTTTTTTATAATTATAAATTAGCGCTTGACCGCAATCCCGCCTGATGCGATTGTTTATTAAGAGCCTATTCACTCAGAAAAACTGAGCGAATATAAATATAATAATAAATATATACGGACAAATCACACAGATTGAGCTAGCCCCAAAGTAAGTTCGAGACTTGTGTTATGGGATACTAACTCAACGATACTATATTTTATAATAGATACATATATAGATAAACATCCAAGACCCAGGCCAATCAGAAAAAGATCGTTTTTCACATGTTTAATTGTGGGCCACATTTGTTTAATTATTTAATCATGATTCACGAACAGTTGTTGCAGATATTTATTTTTATTTTACGAAGATTATTTAATTAACGAAATTATTTGATACATCGACGTTTAGCCAAAATCAGCAGTAACACTGGTAAAAGCGGACCCGACCCGGACCCCAGACTCCAAAGCTGAAAAAGCTTCGGATGCGACTGGGATAATGATGATGGTGATTTAAAAAAACTGAGCGAATAGGAAGGAAGACGGCAGTTGAGCGAGGCGATGCAATGTTAAACCCACGACCAACGATGCTGCGCCAAAGGGAGATTGATCTGAAGACTCTCCACGACCAAACTCCTAACACAACAACATTAGGTGCATCGTACCCGGCACACATCGCAACACAACTGCTCAGACCCGTCCTCCGTACGGCTTCACCAGACATGTGACATGTTTAGTTGTAAATAGATAGATGAAATAGGATGTCTTTGTAAGACGACTTCAATTCCAGGAGCTGTAGGTAAGACGGACACACAGTCGCACAGGTATGCAAAGCAACACACTAGTTGATTGTACTTTCACAGGTGGTGAAAATATCAGAGGACAACATAACATCATATCTTGTTTCTCCAACGGATTGGACAGAGGAGTACCTACCTACGTTACACATATATTTCCCTTAATGCGTTTTACCATCAACGATTGAGACACTGCCTACCATCAGGTGGGATCCCGGTCAAGCATTAGTTTATAACGTTTAAAAAAAATCCCATTTAATACAAAGCGAGATGTTATTGCCATTAACCAGACAAGAATTCATACTCCGGGCAGCAACTGAGAAATTCCAAGTAAAAAACCGAATAACACTTTGTCCAACTTGGGAATAATCAAGATCTTATGCCTGATGATGATCTTATGCACAAATGAAACAGGTCTAAATAATATAAGAAGTGCGTCTAATTGGGAGCTAAGCCCGTAAGACCATAACCACTCATTTTGCAGGTGCTTCTAAAGTACAAACAGTTCAAAGTTTTAATGAGTTCCTCTTAAACTGTTTACACTTGGACGAGATAAAAGAAAACTCGTCCGTTCTTTGCGCACTTTTCTCATTTCGGTGAAAGCTCTCGGGATTAAGGAAAGTAAAGTTGGATCCTTCGGGTTTTAGGTACTGCGTGCAACTGGTATTTTAATGCAGCTAGATATATATACGTATAGATGGAATTATAAAAGATTAGCTACCCTCCCTGCTTCCCACTGGCTTAGGGACTTTTTTTTTTTGGTATGGATGAGAAATCATCAAATGATTCTTCCAATTTGGGCGGAGCGACAGGGCTTGTCTGACTTTTACTGACTAAAACCCACACATCGGTGGGTGTTCCTTCATTTGCCGGCACGCTAGGGTACGGTTTCTCTTTTGTCCAACCCTGACCCTGGCATCGATCTTCATGGACCCCGTCACGATGTGCTGACATCTCTTCGGGGCGCGCGTGAAACAACGCGCCGTCGACCCGGGCCTGGTCCTCACCGCACCTACGGTGGCCGGGAGTTCGATGATGTCTCCAGACCAGATCGTCTCCTTGGAGGACTTGGCAAAACGTTGAGATTATATAATAAAATAATATTTAAAATTACCAATAAAAATATCCTGTTTATTGAAAAATCAAACTTAGAAATACGATATTAAAATGCAATTTCTATTAATGCCATGTGTACCGAAGTTAAACGCAATATTAGCAAACTTGAACATTGCTACGACAAAACAAGTATTTAGCAGTTGTTCAGGTAAAACAGTTTTTAAATACGACATTGTTATAAGGACTTTGATGTAACACTGACACTAAGCACGCATTAAACAAGTGTTTAAATTTTCGTGGTTACACCCAAAATGTCTAAATCTGCTTTGTGTCTCTCTAGCGGAACACCCGCATGAGCAACGCATCAATATGTGATCAGACGTAGAAAGTTCGTGGGTTGAAATAAACCCTAGCGTACACACTTCCAACCCTGCGAGGAACACATGCGTGATAACACAGCACAAACTTTCCAATAATATTTGTCCCGGACTCTTTCCATAATTTTCATTAGTTACCGTGTACACTCCCACCGTACACGTGTCTTTCACAAATTCCAAATTAAGTCCAAAATTTACTTCTTTTTAAGCTTGGGTTTATGTTTAAGTAATTTCCACAAACATGTTTAATTCTCTTTATCAACTTTATTATATTAAACAATTCTAATACCTTTGTTAGTACTTCAATATGGGATAAAAGGTTGAAGAGATGAATGAACTTTGTACGTGAGTATGGGAGTTCAACCGTTCAAATAGGAATAACGAGACGGGACTAGAGGTTGAACTCCAAACTTTTTATACTTTTTTAGTGCAAGATAGAACATTCTCGATCGATGTAAAACCATTAGTTACTCCCCAATTCATATTAATATAACTCTTATCTCGATAGGGTAAGGATCAAACTGATTGCCGAGAGTTTTCTCGAACTCACGGTTGTCGTTTTACTTTATACTTTGTAACAAGAGCTTAAACATTTTATTGCCTAAGTAATAGAATGATATCACGTAAAGCCTAGCAGACAAGTCTGACGTAACGGTCTGACACAATTCCTTAGTGCGATTCTGTAACTTCATCAAGTGAAGTAAGCGTGGAGTGAACTATCATTTGAACTGATGCTAGGTATCGGTGGTAGGCCGTAACATCGGCTGCCGGCAGAAGTTACCACCCACCAGACAAAGTCTTGCCGCCAAGCCATTCGCCGTATTCCGGAATGGTGTTTGGTGAAGCCGTCCTACGGAGGACGGGTCTGAGTAGTTGTGTTGCTATGTGTGCCGAGTACGATGAGCCAAATGTTGTTGTGTCAGGAGTATGACCGTGGAGGGACTCCACATTAATCTCCCTCTGGCGCAGCATCGGTGGTCATTTTGTTGGGTTTAACATTGCATCACCTCGCTCAGCTGCCGTCTTCGTTCCTATTGGCTTAGTTTTTTTTTTAGTAAATAGGCTCTTACAAACTAGCGCACTTTACCGACAACGATTGCGTCAGGCGGTATTGTGCTCAAGCACTAGTTAATAACTATTAAAATGGAGACTATTGACAGCTCAACCTATGCTTACTTCACCTAAATTTTCACTTTGAGAAGGTTACAGAATCGATCGGCAGGTAATACAATTTCCGTGAACTTTTCATAGAAATTGTTCTACTAGCCACGTCGCACCTATATGTAATATAGCCTTTTTAATAGTAACTCTTTTATTTCAGGCGACGCGGGCTCATTGATAAAAATACCTCAACTAAACATACATATTTTTATTACAAATTGATATTTCACTAACTTATCTCTATGGTTGCTGTTCTGTATTCGTTGTTCCTCTAAATAACAATAGACTCAATTTCTTCCTGACGATGACGTATCTTCCAGGTTTGTCCCTCTATATATTAACCATTTAGACCTGAACATTCTTCGTCTTTTTCTTTAGCCTATAGAGGTCCACTGTTGGACAAAGGCTTCTCCCAAAACTTTAATCGCATTGGGAGTGTTGGCCATAATCCCCAGGCTTGGCAGGCGAGTTGGGCATTGCAATAATTTAATATTTCAGAGGAGAAGCGCTGCTGGCCGCTTCCCAGGAGAAGTTCCCTAAGTCACCTCTTACGACACCCACGGAAAGACATGGGTTGGTACTATTCTAAGCCCGGTACCACACGGCATCTGAACATTAAGAAACGAAAAACACCCTATAACACATATTCTATCTCCCAGCAAAATTATCAAAACCAAACCCAAATTTGAAAAAAGACTTAAGAAAACAATAACGTTAGTAATTGAGGTCTCCACTTGGACCTAATTAGTAACTTAAACCATTTTCCAAGCGTCGGATATCGTTTAAGGAAATGAAGGGCACCCAATTCTTATAAGTGGTAGGCTATCGACCAAAATTACTCTTAATAGCCAATTCTTAGTAAATAGCCGACCCCATACACCAGAATGACTCTAATTCCGAGAAATTATCCCAGATATAGCAATTATGTGTTCACCAAAGGAGATGTGTAACAGGGGTCGTTGGATATAGTTGAAATTTAATAAGAAACTGGTGTATGTCGAATAAAATTTAATTGTTAGAAAACAAACAGTCCAAAACATCATGTTTTCTTATCACTTTCCGTGAGTGTACCTTACAATTTAGATTGCTTTGTTGGCAAAAAAACAAGTTCATAAACTCTGCTGATTACTAATACCATATAAGTGGGTAAAAACAATATCTAGGCAGGAATATGATTTCATAATTCTTATAAAAGTTTGTTAATTTTAAGAAAAAATATTACGAATAAACTTTTTTGCTGACAAATACGACGAATTCATTAGTGTGTGTTACCCGTGGAATGTTGAGTCATTACTCGTGCACACGTACTGACTGCGCGCTCGGACAGCTCATAGCAATGTATAAATCTCAGCATGCTACTGGAGTTGTGAACGTTTACTATACGTGGATCATCGAGATCATTTGAAGAAAAGTTGCTCATTTGAGTCACATAGTAGTGGGGCGAACGCTATGTCGTGATTTTGTGATGGCGACACATGGACAGAGTCATTTTGGAAAGTGGGGAATGTTGAACGGTCACTTCGCTTTGAAGCGCTGACCGGGGCACATCTCCGAAGCGAAACTGTCGGTTTACTAATTTAAATTGTTATTGCCAAGATTGGAGGGTATATGTACACGTCGTGTTTAATTCAAAACTTCACCTACGAAATGTACCATCTTTACCACTACACCAAGGTGCGGACGACCTTACTGCTCTGCCGTTGATGACTACGTCATATATTATAAAGACATAAAGTGTTTGTTAAACAAACACTTTATGACTAATTATACTATTAAAGTATCTATGTATCTATGTATGTATTTGTGTATCTACTTTAGTATATTGTAATAATGATATTTGCACCAACGATAGTCCCATTTGTGGTTCAGGAGAATCTGTCCATTCTTTGGTTGCCTGGAAGAAATCGCATTAGCAATAAGGCCGCCCATTGTATGTTTTGTGTTCAATGTATTTTGTGCGATGTTTGATTGGTGTACAATAAAGAATAAAATCTTAAGAATTGAAATGACAACAAAGCCAAGTCCTTTAACATTCGGATCCACCGACTGCAAACATTACCATTGTTGTATTGTACTTTCCTAGTGAATTTGATCGAACATCCATACAACCCACCTCGAACAACGTACTCTTCACTGTGACCTCTTGACTCATAACTATATTGACACGATTGTTAGCGTATGAATTAGACCAGCCAAAATCCCGCTTGTGTTCTAACGATATAGTATGTACTTCTGCGCTAGTGATACCTTTGTACGGCTTGTGCTATTCATACTCTATAGAGCACAAACAATTTTTAGTCGAATTTTTGTTCGATGTTGCAGGAAAGCCTTGTTAAGTGGTTTCAACAGTACATAATATTATACAATAATAACGAAGTCAAAACTGTACAACGAGTATGAGTGTCAAAACGGCATGTTCAGAACTTTGACATTTACTTTTGTTTCAAGCCCCGTAGTAATTATCTCGCTAGTAACTCCGTTTCTAGGCACTTCCTACCCTTTCCCTAGCGTTTCCAGTTATTTTTTATTACTTACTATTATTATAATAAACTAGTGCTTGACCGCAATCCCGCCTGATGGTAAGCAAGAGATGCAATCGTTCATGGTAAAGCGCACTAGTTTATTTAGAGCCTATTTATTCAAAAAAATAGGTAGGAAAGAAGACGGCAGTTGAGCGAGGTGTTGCAATGTTAAACCCAACAACACGACCAACGATGCTGCGCCAGAGAGAGATTGATCTGGAGTCCCTCCACGACCAACTCCCGAAACAACAACATTTGGCGCATTGTACTCGGCACACCGCAACACAACTGCTCAGACCCGTCCTCCGTACAGCTTCATCAGACATGACGAATCGCTCGGCGGCAAGACTTTGTTGTTCACGACTACCAAAGCATGAAACATAGTCCGTGCATGGGACGCGCGGAGAGCGACAGCGGGTTCAAATATTTGTTGTCAATTCCACAGTCTTCATCTTCTTCAGCCTATGGATGTCCACTGCTGGACAAAGGCCTCCCCCAAGGCTTTTCACGCTGACCGGTCTTGTGCTGCCCGCATCCATCGGCTTCCCGCAACCTTCCCCAGGTCATCGGTCCACCTTGTTGGGGGCCTTCCAATACGTGGCCGCCACTCCAGAATTGCTGTCCCATCGGCCATCGATTCTACGAGCAATTTCACAGTGATCTCCAACAATGCTACTGTCCTTTTAGAACACCCATATTAACCCTTATTCTCATCTTCATCTCCAGTTAATTCCTTTAATTCAAGCAACTAGGGCCCATAGAAAATACAATACAAACTACAACATAAAAATACTTGTAAACTAATATATAAAATATATCACAACAAATACAAAACTCCCATCCTAAAATACAATAATTTCAGTTGCATCCGAAGCTATTTCAGCTTTGGAGTCTGGGGTCCGCTTTACCAGTCTAACTGCTGATTTTGGCTGTGATTTTGAAACTTCGATATCTTCTACGAAGCGACTACCGTCTGACCTCCACAACCCGAAGCATTACAGTTAGGACCAAAAATAAATAAATAAGGCCGTCAGTCAGATTTGCAAAAAAACAAGAGACGTCACCAGCCACCACTTCTGATCTTTGATGGCTTTTTATATTTGTAATTTTTTATTGATTTGATAAAACAAAATATACCTATCCAATATTTTTCTATAATCTGAATGAATTTTTTAATAGAATATTTTTTTTTACCCAGGAAACATCTCTATTGTTGGACTTTTGAGGGTTCCAACAACTCGTAACGACTGCCATTAGATGTTCGTGTGGCAACCGGGACCAACGGCTTAACGTGCTTTCCGAGGCACGACCAGACTAGTGCAAATATTCGTATTCATGCAAATATTCGTATTATTTGTACTGCGCGGAGATCGAACCTGCGCCTCCTTGCTCAGTGGCCGTGTGCGCTACCGCTACGCCACGGAGGCTGTTATTATTCACAAACCTGTAAGATCCTTATCAGTCGTGCTATCTTTCACAAAGTCCATTCAACGTTTCATTGGTCTCTTCCCCTAAACATTAAATCATTCATATTCAAAACTTCCCTCACAACATAAGCACAAAAACAATTTTCTCACAATACCGTGTGACATACCGAATTCTATGGTCACAACAAGAATTTCATATTCACGGCGCCGCTCTACGATTGCATATCCGAATAAACATTTATAGCCCGTTCAAACATTTGACCCAATATTGGAGCAACACAACATATGTACATCTATTGTTTAATCCTGAAGGATTGTAATCCAATCTGGATGTTGGTAACAAAGAAGCACTCATCTCAATAGTCTGTTCGTATACAATACCCAGACAGACATATTTGAACCGGGGTTCCGCACGGATAATCCCTTAATTTACATAGTATTGTATTGTGATCTGATTTAAAATGATACGTATTGTGTAATGTAAGGGCAAAAAGTTGTGTGTTGATTCTAAAAAGGGAAACTCTGATTACTTTTCGTAATTTGATTTATAACCTATCTTAACAATTAATCACTTCTCAGGAACTACTGGCCCGATTTGTTTTTTTTTTTTTGCGTTGGATAGCCGATTAATCTAGGAAGGCTTATATAACATCACGCTGTGTTCAATAGGAGCGGAGCATATAAAAAAACAACATATCAAAATCTACGCGGGTGAAACCGTGCGGCGCAGCCAGTGTGTAATAAAGACGCAAAATTGTGGGTGTATGTATGTGTTTGTGTGTTTATTTCTTCTTCTTCTTCATCTCAGCGTTAATCCCAGTCGTATCCGAAACTTTTTCAGCTTTGGAGTCTAGGGTCCGCTTTACCAGCCTAACTTTTTTTTTAATAAAATAATAAACTAGCGCTTGACCACAATCCCGCCTGATGGTAAGCAGTGACGCAGTCGTTGATGGTAAAGCGCACTAGTTTATTAAGAGCCTATTCACTCTAGCCTTGAAGATACTCAAATTGTAGTCCGACGGAAACACCGCCGCTGGCAAACTGTTCCAGTCCCTTGATGTACGCGGTATAAAGGAGGAGGCGAAACGCTTCCTCCGGATCATAATGGTGTTAACAACGTAAGGGTGGAAACTCGCCGTACGACGGGTCGTCCGATAGTGGAACGGAGATGGGGGAATTAAATCATGCAATTCCTTCGCACACTCCCCAAAATGCATCCTATAGAAGACCGAAAGGCTGGCTACTCTACGCCTGTGCTCTAGACTTTGGAGACCGTCTCGAGTTAAGTCAGGGTCACCAATCAGCCTCTTCGCCCGCCTCTCCACCGAATCCAAAGTGGCCAGGTGACACTTAGCAGCACCAGCCCAAATGTGGCTGCAGTACTCCACACACGAACGGACCTGTGCTTTGTACAGCATTAGAAGCTGGCCTGGTATGAAGTACCGCCGGACCTTTGCGATAACGCCAAGTTTCTTGGCAGCCATTTTGGCCTTGGACTCAATGAACCGCCCAAAGTTTAGGTTCGAGGAAATCTCACCTCTCAAAAGCTGAAGGCGGTCGGTACACTCCAAGGATACATTTCGAAAAGTAGGAGCCAATGTGAACGGGCTCCTTTTGGCGGTGAAAAGACACGCCTGCGTTTTGGCGGCATTGCTACAAGATTGGCATTGTCCCATTTGGAGACGCAACTGCCGTCTGACCTCCACAACCGGAAGGCGATATCGAAGCATTGCAGTTAGACCAATTGATGGACTTTCGAGGGCTCCAACAACCTGTAACGACTGCCATTAGTTTTTCGTAAGGCAACCGGCACCAACGGCTTAACGTGCTTTCCGAGGCACGACCAGACCAGTGCAAATATTCATATTACATATACAAATATTTGCACTGCGCGGGGATCGAACCCACGCCTCCTTTCGCAGCGGCCGCGTTCGCTACCGCTACGGTACCGGAGGCTGTCTAACCGGCAGCTAAATAACAGTATTTTATTTTTTTATATGATCCTCTCAACACAGTTACTGTGTATTACAGTACATTTTGGTAAGACCGTCGAGTCACAATACCTGCACAAGCAAATAGGATTAACTGAAACGAAATGGAATTTCAAACTAAATCCAACAGTAAAATAAAAGTAAATAAAACAAGCAACAGTTATTGGATTCTTTTCCCCCTACATAGTGTAAACAAAAGCTAGACTGTTGAACAGCTCCCCACATTTATTATTATTTTATCTTCGCAACGAACAAACTTATACGTAATATTTTTGGACGAGATCCTTGTTATTTCACTCGGTTCTAAGATATATTTATCTAGGCGAATAAACGTTTACTCTTCACAGACACACACCATAAAGACAATATTTTGGTAATCCATCCTCCTTCCCCATAACTTCTTGATGTTGCCATACAAAAAAACTGGTCAAGTCCGTGTTGGACTCGCAATCGTAGGGTACAACCACAATCAAACATCACCCTTATTATACAGTATGTTAAGAAAACCCTGTCCGACCCGTGAAGGTGTTGTTAGGTATCGATAACTGATTCTACTAATGGATACAAAACCGGGCTATATTAAAAAAAATCCCCCTAAAAAAATAAATATTATTTCGCAAAAAGAGGTAACTTAATAAATGTGCGATAAGCACTCTTCCGCGGGCGGCGGGCGGCAGGGCACGCGGCACGTGGTCGCATCGCTATTCGCTCATAATAATACCGGTATTGTCACTTTTTTTTAAAATTACCAATTTTCGGGGAAGTTGGAATTAATTCGCGGGAAAAAAAGTTTATTTCAAAATTCATTTGTATTGGTACTATGATGATTACGAAAAATTTTATATTATATTTGGTCATGTGTTTACCTAACCTTTATTATCCTTATGGGTCGGTCAGGGTTTATTTATATTAAGTATTATTTTGGTTGCATTAGAAATACATACTCAGTTAAAATGTTAACTTTATAGGGGTGGGTCGCAATAAAAGGGGCAAATATACGATCTAAACACTATATTGATGTAGACACAGAACATATGTTCTATGTTCCATGTTACTGGTTTGGTTTCCGCGCTCAGTCCCTTCAGTAGACCATTGTACGTGGACCATGGCGGCCTTTGGCGGTTATTCCAGCCAGCCCACCTCCCTCCAGAAGCCCATCAGGTCTCCTAGCCTGTTGAGAACATCTGTGTAAGATCTTGGTACTCCTATGGTTTTGTTTCTAATTTGGGTACACTCGAAGAGTACATGCGCAGCTGTCTCGTCAGCCTCTATGCAGGCTCTGCACAGAGGGCTGTCCGTTATACCCATTGTGTGGAGATGCTTATTCAGCAAGCAGTGGCCCGTAATGATCCCCGTCATCAAACGTAGGGTTTTCCTATCCAGGCAAAACAGCCTTTTGGTTAGTTTGCCATCCAGGGATGGCATAGCCTCCTTGGACTGCCTGCAGCCCGGTGACGAGGACCACCAAATCTCCGCTTGTTCGTAGGTATACCTTTGTAGCCATCTGCGTATTTGAATGAAGGGGATAGGCACAATGGGCTCCGGTCCGCTGATCAACGCGCTGGATGCCCTTCTAACCAGCTCGCGTGCGTCATGGCACTCAAGTATTAGACTTGATGTGATACATCCCTGCTTTAGGGATTGGAGGACGGAAGCACTGTCAGTGAGTATGCGGACGAGCGTCTCCGCAACTCTCCTGGCTTTTATGGCTAAGACTGCCAGAGTTATGCCCACACATTCTGCTTGATAAAACGTGTTGAGCATCCCTAGCGATCTGGATATATGTATTTATGTTGAGGTCTTGTGAGAACACTCCGACGCCCCTTCTTTGGTCGGTTTGTGATCCGTCAGTGTATACTCTTAACTCTTCCGAACCTGAGTAGTCGCACTGCTCTTCTTCAAGTACTATCTGATAGTGCTTTTGAAAGCAGTATTGCTTTGGTACTCTGTCATTGGGTGCTTCCATCATTGGTTGCCTTTTAATTGCATCTAGCATTAGGCGCGTATGTTTGACCCTGGAGTCTTTGCTCAGGGTTCCTGGTAGGTACTACATACTCAAGAAAGTCATTTAATTTAGTTTCATTTCGTAAGTAACTGTATAGTTGGTGGACGTATGATTATGTAAACAATAACAGTAGCTGAATGAAAATAACTAGCTACAAAAATAACTCAAAACAGTCAAGACAGTGATTTAATTTAGTTTCGTTTCGTAACTGTATGGTGGACGTATAATTATGTAAACAATAACAGTAGCTGAATGAAAACAACTAGCTACAAAAATAACTCGTTTTATAACAGGTGACGCCGACCAAGTAACTGGTTATGTTACTTTTTTTGAAAAAGGCGTAACGACTCACACCTACTCTACAGAGATTCATAGGCGACTGGCGCGTGCGGCGATCCACTGCGACCGGCGACAACTCTGAAAAGTAGGTAGGGCGCGAGGGATGACGCGAGCGGGCAAGGTCGCGTTGTTATTTTGGCGCGCTATAACTGTCCGATTCATAATCAGCCCATGATGTTCCCACTGCTGGGACACAGGCCTCCGCTCAGTGAGAGGTAGTGGACAGTAATCTACCCATAGATTTAGGATTTCATTGCTACCTACCACGTGGGCCCAGTATGGGTTGGTAGATGTCATATATCTTGGAAGTTTTGGCTCTATGACATGCTGGTTTTCACCCTTTTGAGAGCAGCGGTGATGTTATAATTTACACAAAGTTTACTGTCTCAATTGTTTGTTCTTAAGATACAGCCCATTGCGAAACAAAAGCACGGGCGGTCTATGGTTTCGTTGTCATCCTGTGCGTAAAAACTGAACAAGGAGGTTTTAAAGACACCTTTTTACTTTCAGAACCACTATAAAATGCAATGCAATGCAACATGATCTCGTCATACCGCCAGTTTAGCAAAATCCTACTGTACCTACATAAATTTATATTAATAAATAAAGCAACAGGCGACCCTTTTAAACGTTTTAAAACATCCTATAGAAGAAGCTTCTAAAAATAATTGAAAATGTTCCAAATGGTTGAATCTAGATTAACGGTTTTTTATGTCTGACTTCGACAATAAATTGCTAACAAGGGACAGAGTTCTGTTTACGATGATATATTTTTAGTATCTCCAATTTGAGCTCCTTCCAATTTATTAACAATAAGGACAGGTCATCGGGGGTGAATAGCGTATGTGAACTCTAAAGGGTATAGCTATACTGAGCAAAATTCATTCTCAATATTTTTAAATCCCTGAGGGTAAACTGATCTCTGAAAGAGCTTTCTAAGGTTTCTTAGTTCACGTCTCGGAATTCTTAACTACCTATAGAGACGCCTTGTCAGTCTGTTCTCGGCTTGCCTTTCAGACGGTTAGTGCTAGAAAAATGAAGTTTTGCATGGATATAATATGTGCCTGACACGTCGACCAAATCCTATATTAAAACCAGGATAATTTTTGTTGTTTGATGTATCTCGCTACTTTTTTGTTGGAGATGATTTTTTTTATTAAATAGGTATGTTACGAACAGTGGGAAGTTGTTAAAATGTTTTTTTTATTTAGGTACAAATGCGTTTGAGAGATACTCAACAATATATATAGTACTTTAAAAAAAAACAATATGAAAAAACTGAAAAGAAATCATAGTATCACTATAACGTATTCAATAACTTTATTAGTTCAGAAGAGGCCTTTGCGGAACCCTTCGCCCGCGACTCCAACTGCACTTGACAGAAAAAACCAGCCAATTAGGCGAATTGTTATTAAACTCGATCGAGTAAATTTTTCAATTAATCTTGACAGTATTATTTGCTGATGAATGCAACCTGACAGTAATAGTAATTAATCTTGACAGGATTATTTACTGTTGAATGTGCCCTGACAGCCATATAATATGCTATAGTAAACATCACCAGCCGATAAAATTCCCACTGCTGAGACACAAGCTTCCCCTCTGTGAAAGCGCCCCCTCTCAGGCACAAACCACCACGTGAGCTCATTGCCTAGGCGTATTATTAATATCATCGAACACGCCATATTGAAGTATTTATCAGAAGTAGGGGCTAAAATCATGTTATTCAACTTATAGCATAAAACATCGCTTCAAGCGGCTTCGCTATACATTTTCAACGGCATTTCCGACCATTTATAGGCAGGAGCTGTAAAGTCGGTACACAAATAATAATATATTGCCGTGTAGCAAATAAGGGCGTTTGGTTTTATGATAGCAAGCAAATTACAACAGTCGATCGTGGTGCACGGAAAACGGTAATCAAACCAGCGCCGCTCGGTCCTAGGAAGCATGGTACAGGTCATAAGAAACTGCGGTTGTGTGCCTACTGCATTTTCAAAAAGTAGGAACAGTTTCCACAATAATCAATACAAATACCTAACCATCATTAACAGCTGATTGACTTACACTGCTGGACATAGATCTTCCCCGACACCGACACGTCGAACGACAAGTTCAACGCTTTCCAACAGATTCTTGCGATCTTCAAAAGGACATCGGTCCACCTTGTACGAAGCCTTCCGCCTTATGGCCCGTCTGATCTGAGAACAAATGCCTTACCTACTGCCATTTAATTTTGGCACTTTTTCTGGCTAGTCGGTAATCTTGATTCTTCAGCGGATCTCTTTATTTATAATCTGATCACGTAGCGAAACTCCAAATGAACTGTTGTGAGCCACCACGATCCTGGTACATGCACGCACTCTCGGTCACAGAGTTACATCTTGAGACATTACGATATAGCACGAGAAAAGAATCCGTAGCTTCCCAAACATTGCCCAACCAAGTTGCATTCGACGATGGACCTTTTTTCAAAGTTGGATCTACCTAATTGGACAATTTTCCTTTAGTAAACTTACTCGTCCACAACTTTGAGTGTAGTATCTCCGATATCCGTGAGAGAGGATGCTATACTTACGTCATTATTTTTTATTTATGCGAAACCCGAAATACGTATCCAGTATTTTTAAGTAAATAATTTATATACAAAATGTCAAAATATACCACGAAAAACCAAAAACGTTTGAGCTTGTTATCCTACTTGGCTGTCCCTAACAAAAATATGATCCACGCTCTACTCGGACCTATGCGTTGACCTCTGGCGTCAGCTGTGCGCAGTACTATGATCTATCGTAAGCTACATGGGGCGCTCGGTACACTGCAATAATTTCTAAAAGTATTTGGGAAAAAATATAAAATGGTGTAAAAATTATTGGAATCGATTCAGTTGCTTATTATGAACAAACTATATTCAGGTTTCGCATTAACCAAAAAGTGACGTTATACATGGTCCTATGACTACTCCAAGTGCCCCCAGTAAATACGGTGCAACATGTTTTAGAAAAACATCAACATTCACATGTCTGTCACCTGTGCGACAGCCTCAACTGCAGGTCGTTATTATTAAATCCAATTCCATTATTTTAACATAGCATGTGATATTTTGTTTTAATTTTTATAACTTTTATTTAGATAAATTATAAAATGATTTGCGGCTGTTATGCTGACTGTCCAATACGATCTTTCCAGAGCCTATACATAAGTAAACTTAAAAGCATCATCTGTATAGAAACACACCTTCTAATATGCATTGTTCGTATTATTATTGTTTATAATCACTTGTAAAAACCCAAAATTATAGTTAACAATCACTTTGCGAGGTATCAAAATATATGCCCCACAATCATTACGAACATCCTAAACTCTGCTCCATGACTAATCGATAATTTTAAGATTCGAGAGTAGCTAATATCACCACTATCAATATCAAGTCTGCTACCCCCGATAATTTGGTAAGTTCACGATAGAAAAAGAAAACTTACAAACAAAGTAGTTCCTAACAGCACACCTGAACTCACCTAACCTAACCACAACTGAAGTACTTCCTTATACTATAGCTCGCACAAATACGAACCAAAACCATAAAATTAAAGTTAAGTTTATTTATTTATTTAGATTTACCAACGTTTGATTATATTGATTCTTACAATGATAAACATGTTTTAATAATAGTTAAATATAACAAACTCTTACAGGTAAATTCGACATCTTACTAGACAGTTATTTTTTTATTTATTATTATAGTAGGTATCTAATTAAATGTGAAACAAAGAAGTTTACTTTTGTAGTTAACTATTAGCAATAACTTTGCGGGTACTACTGAGCGAGTCAAAATTGAAGTCAACCATGTCGCTGTATTTGTTTACAAGCCTGCAGAGTCGATGAATTGGAGAATTCGATCCGAAAACTGTTCTTCGCAATGGTGACGAGAAGGGAGTTATTCTGTGTCTAGGATATCTGCGAGGTACGCGTAAGTTTAACATAGCTAATAATGGGGGGCTATCTATGCAATGATTTAATAAATTCCATACAAAAGATGCATCGGCTAGCTCGAAACGTTTTAGTAAGGACGTCATTTTAAAACGTACTAAACATTCCTTGTAGGGTATTCTCCACTTTTTCATAGAAATTCCATTAGCAAACGCGAGATGCCAAAGAAACCTCTTCTGCACACGCTCCAGTCGAAGACCATGAACTGCGTAATGTGGTCTCCAAACTTAAGTTAAAGTTAAAAGCTTATAACTTAAATTTGGTGCTCACTACATGGTTGTTGCAGCTCTGTCTGCAATGCGGGGAATTATTGCCCTCGGTTATAGTAAGTACGGACTCATTCGATCCAATCCAGATGTAATCTGCCTTCAAATTGCCACAGTCGTGAAAAACAACACTTGGGCTGAACACAGTAACGTTAACTTGTAATTAAGGAAGTCTTTTGTAGAGCGGGAGCAGAGAGGATCGCTGTTTGAATGGTGGGAAATGATTTTCGTGTACAAGGAATAAAATACGATTAATATTTATATACGGAACCATACATTATTTTAACGACTTACGTGCCGTGAATTTTATACACACATCATTTTGTATCTATCATAGCATATAATATACAACGTCATTTTTTTCTTTATACGAAACCTGAATATATGTAGTTTGTTCAGAATAAGAAACTGAATCGATTCCAATCATTTTACACCATGTTATTTTTTTTCCCAAATACATTTAGAAATTGTTGCAGTGTGGTTCCAAGCGCACCATGTAGCTTACGGTAAATCACGCCCGTGCAACAGCAGACGCCAGAGGTCAACGCACTACTCGCCCGCCCTAACGTAGCGTTGACCATATTTTTGTTGGGACAACCAAGAAGGATAACAAACTTTGTGGTTTTTCATGATATCTTTTTGAAATTTTGTATAAACATTCTTTACTCAAAAATACTGGACACGTGTTTCCGGTTTCGTTTAAACAAAAAATATTGTTGTATATTTCAATAAATCAGGGTACACGGCGGCCGGATTCATTTCATCTACCCAATAGAATTTCCCCGTTGTCATGTCATGTTTTAAGCTTATTCGTTGCTAATTAAATTTTCCCATCACATAAATAAAATTTTATTCAACAAATTGAGTACCGCAATAAATTAATCCTGACCCAAATTTGATTTCGGTGCCCAATAAATAAGAAAATTCTCTCAAATCATAATGAAAGATGGCATTCTAATCAGAGATTCTCAAAGTAAATTGAATATAGGTGAATAATTTACGAAGGAAAATGTTACCTTTGTTTATATAAATAATAAGTATAAAATAAGAAAGAGGTCAGATTATTTTACCGTGAAAAGCTTTTTTTGTCTTTGCTTCAAAATCCTTCAGAGATTAAAATATGCACGTTCCTACGTTTTACTTTTGATTCGTTTAGAATTTCTTAGTTCAAGTAAATATAAGATTGTTCGCTCAGTTATTGCTTAGGGTATTTGCTAAAGTACTATTAATGTTTAATAGGAAATTCAAGTTAACAATTTAAAGCGAAAGCGCTAAGGGAACTTCCAAAGTTAAAAATTATGTTTTTCTAAATTTGCAGTTCACTATAAAATAGTATGTTAATTCTAATATGATTACTTAACAGAATTATTTGTAACTAGCTGCGCCTTCGTTTTCACCTGCATAAAGGAGAATGCCGATTTTTGTATGGAAGCCTGTACCAATTGCTTTTAGATTAAATAACCATATTTAGCCAGCTTATTATTTAATATTAATTTTAAAAAACCCGCCTAAAATATTGCAAGATACCATTCACTATAATATATAAGGGAAATTCGACCCAGAGGAACAAAGCTCAACTCAACGGACAAAAAGGACAAAAACAACCAGCAACGTATCAAAATAACAACACAAACACGAACTATCCATAAGCGACGGTCTGAGCAGTTGTGTTGCGATGTGTGCCGGGTACGATGTGCCTAATGTTGTTGTGTTGGGAGTTTGGTCGTGGAGGATCTTCACATCAATCTCCCTTTGACGCAGCATCGTTGGTCGTGTTGTTGGGTTTAACATTGCATCACCTCGCTCAACTGCCGTCTTCCTTCCTATTCGCTCAGTTTTTCTGAGTGAATAGGCTCTTGATAAACTAGCGCGCTTTACCATCAACGATCGCATCACTGCTTACCATCAGGCGGGATTGCGGTCAAGCGTTAGTTTATAATTATAAAAAAAAAAAAAAAAAAAAAACGAGGTGTTGTGAGGGGGTTGACATTTGACAGTTGTTTAGGAGTGTTGCTATCTCGATTGAAAATGTCTAAAATCGATATCGCATAAAAAATAATTGATTAATAAATAAATTGATAATTCAGTCTGAAATTAAGTTTAGTAGCCAAATAGATGTACGGTCAGCAGAACATCACGATATACTCGTACAGTTGCACAACGGAAACGGCCTTTATTTCGGGCAAGATAAGCGCGCTCTCAAGGTCATCATGTATAACTTGATGTTCAGCTGTCTGTACCTACATATTTCTATTCGAAAATCACAAAAAACAGATTTTTTTATTCACTATCTGTGCCTTCTAACGAATGTAAAATCATTTTCGTTTAAGCAATCGTTCGGTGATCGATTTCTCTTAACGATTTTATGTTGCTTGGAATCGATATTTTTTTTGTGCTGGCAATGGCATCAATCAAATTCTTGACTATCAGAAATGCGTTTAAAGGCAAGAACTTGGGCTATCGAACTTATTTATAACATTTCATAAATGCGGATTTAATAATGATTCATATTTTAGTAATGTTAATCAAAAAGTGTTTAAGTATTTAAGGGAAATATATTTTTAACAAGATTCCGTACCCTCAGTCGGGTCAACTAATATTGATATGCGTGTTAAATGACGGACTGCACAAGTAATAGACATAAAGTAATTAAGGAACAAATCTGAGAATTTGTAAACAAATATATTAAACTAGCTTTCCGCCCGCGGCTTCGCCCGCGTTAACTTCGGTTAAATCGCGCGTTTTAGATTTCTCTCGGGAATATCAAATTTTTTCGGGATAAAAAGCTCCCTATTATTTAATCCGGACTTCTAACATTACGTCTGCAAAATTTCAAAGTAATCGGTTCAGGAGTTACGGCGTGAAAGTGGTACAAACAAACTCACTTTCCGATGTATAATATTAGTAAGGATATATTTGGTGTACACATACAAATATTCCAGTAATCTCCCTTGGGAACTTGATGTTTTTTTAGGACCAAAAGTAGCCTATGTTACTCTCCATCTTTTCAACTAACTGTATGCCAAAAATCAGGTCGATTGATTGCTTAGCTACGGCGTGAAGGAAGGACAAACAAACAAACAAACACACTTTCACATTTATAATATTAGTATGGATAAGTGATTGGTAAATGTTTCGGCATTCTCCTTTCGAATTCGTGGGAATATACGTACAAAAACTATCCTACATAAGCATATAGGATATTTTTGGTAGAGAAATGGTTTATAAGCAGTAGGGTAATTGAATAATACACTATCAGTAGCAATGGGTTTCATTTTGACAGTTTAAAAAACTTTTTTTTACAAAAAAAAAACAACCGACTTCCAATAAACACTACAAAGTGTTGTTTTTTTTTTGTAAAAAAAGTTTTTATTTTATACTTTTTAGTTGTGAAAAGTACTGTTCAGCTGCATCCGGTTAGACTGGATGCTGACGCTAAAATACTTAATGAAGAAACTTACAAACGCACTGGTTGCCTCTACGATTTTTGAAAGTTCCCCTTGATTTCTCTGGTCTTCCACCATCAAACCCTGATGTCCTTATCATGGCACCACCTTGGGAATGTCTTCTTTCCAACAGAAAAAGAATGATCAAAATCGGTTCATAAACGACGAAGTTATCCGCGAACAAACATAAAAAAGCATATATACGGGCGAATAACACATGGAGCAATAGATTAGCAAAATGCTTCGAAATGATTCCAACTGAAAGTAATAGTGTGCTACGCAATTAGGGTGCTGGATTAACATCATGGTTACAAAACATCTCTGTACCAAAATTCAACCAAATTCGCTCGTTTTTGTGTGAAAAAAAAGAACATAAGTCAATACAAACTTTATAAAATAAACGTTAAAAATAAAACTATGATGATTATTCTCAATAATCCTTATTCAATAATCCTTCAACCTTCTCCTTCTTTCTTCCTCAATAATCCTTCTTAATAATTCTCAATAGTCCTTATGACCCTAAATGTTAAAATTTTCGTTCAATAATTAATTCAGTAGTTTCAATAGTTCTGTGTAAATTAGTTCATCACCACTGCTCTCAAAATGGTGAATGAAAGCCATCGCGAGTTGGCTAGGCCTAGAGCCAAAACTTCGAAGACATGTGACATCTACCAACCACACTGGGCCCACGTAGTAGATTATGGCCCACTCCCTCGCACCAATAGGAGGCCTGTGTCCCAAAAGCGTGACAAGGCTGATTAAATTATGTTATGTAGGTATTTATATCATTCAATAAGGTGATAATACATATTGTTTCTGTTGTGTTTTTTTTTTGTTTATTTATCTTGTAACATTATTGTCAAATTAATTTTAAGCTAATGGCCTAGTAGCCAAAGCTTCAATAAAATAATAAAAAAAGGTGGTAACCCTTGGAGAGTTTGATTGTTTTCATATAAATAAATATTAAACAATCAAAATACAACCTGAAGTTGCAAATTGCAAAAAAATATATATTGGAAAGATTTAATTTCGTTACCTACCCCGATGCTTTCGCCTTAATATTCAATCACTACATAGTTCAAAATCGCTTTCTCTGTCCCTATATTACGGATTTTGATGCGGTTATGTTTTTAATATACGGAGTGATTGAAGAAGAAGGTTTATAAGTACAATAAAATCCATTAAATAATGGAGAAATACTATTATTTTTAAGGTTTCTAACGTGCCGTCATAAATAATTACATATTTTCCGCTTACATTGCAAACGCATACTGAACCCTACGGCATTTATCAAAATAACGGACTAAATATTGTACACATTGAAAAGGTCTACAGAAAACTCCGCGATAGTATTATCGCGGAGATTTCTGAGGATACATAGATATCTATATATTTCTTATGAATGTCTCACAATATTTTTTTGTCTCATTTACTTTTTACTACAAATAATGTCAAATTTTCGAAGCGGTTTTAACTACTACAGCATTTATCCTTATCCAATTAAATACCTTAAATACATAGTTGATTTAATACAAATCTATAAGGGTACAGCATATGATTTAAATGAATAATTATTTTCAAAGATATAACAGATTTCAAAATTGCGAGATGTAGCGTTTGCGGCGGTACCGCGGAGGGAGCGGGTGGGAGGGGGCGGAGGGAGCGGCGGGCCGCTATATTTTTATATACAACGTTGACACTTTTTCTGTAGCGTATTTAGTTTCAACATTGCACCCTTGCGAATCCGGGGTGGGTCGCTAGTATACACATAAACCTTTGTTACTAAGGTGCCTACTCACCTAGACGAGTTCACCGAGTGACATTGGTCATCGGTCATCTAAGGATGGGTGATCAGATGGGGATCGAGACCCCTCCGTGACTCGAAAAATACTGTTACGAATGCACCTTATGTCGAGGGCATAAGGTTCAATGTCGCGTGACATGCAGTGCGTAACTTTTAAGCTCTGTAACTCGAGATCTAGACATTGTCTAGATGTAATATAAAAACGCATTCCTAGACTTAAGGTGGCCTATCGAATGGTACAGGTTTTATCAATTTTGTCAACTAAGTGACGACATCGAAATTTCTAGAAACCTATTTCCGGGAATTACCGTAGGTACTTACTGAATGTACTCGAAGTTATGCGCTATTATTATTACGTCTAGACGATTCTGGAATGTTCGATCAGCTGGCCTATATATAGCGCCGTGACGCCGGCGCCGAGTCAGTCTGCACTTGACTACCGAGACGAAAACAACGATACTTAAGAAGCGATCTTTGAGAATACCTACTGCGACAACTGTAACGAGAACTGTGAGTACTACGTGAAGTAACATTTGTAGTGTTATTGTGCGTTTACAATACGGACTTCGTGGACGTAAGTGAAGACTTCGGTGCAACGTCAGCAACATTCTACTTGTCATTGCCTACAATCGACTGTACCTTCGTTGCCAATAAACTTCGTAACCCTTAACCGGTATTTTAGTACCCCTAGCCCGTAACAATTGGTGTCAGAAGCGGAATGCCGGTCACGCCAAGGGAAGACGAAAGAGTTCGCACGCGACGACAAGCAGCGATGGATTTGGCGCGTCAAGAGGAAGAATCGCTTAGTGTCCCTGCACCCATAGACGATGCGGCCGTCGTAACACCGACGAATGTGAGTGCGCCTAGTACCACCACTATTGCCGGAACCAGCGGATGCGATTTATCGGCATTACTGGCTCACTTGACGGCGCAAATAAGGCTGAGCATAGCAGAATCCCAGGCAGAAACCCAGGCGCAAATAAAAGGTATGGCAGAATCCCAGGCAAAATCCCAGACAGAAATCCAGGCACAAATCAAAAATGTAGCAGAATCCCAGGCAAAATCCCAGGCAGAGATCCAGGCAAAAATAGATAAATCCCAACAACTGGTATTAGAACTAAATGAAAAGTGGAATAAAACCAAAGAAGAGGTCAACGAGCTTAAAATAAAAACAGAACAACAAGATGCGCGTATGGACCAGCAAGATACGCGCATAGACCAGCAAGATGCTCGTATAGACAATCATGATGCGCGTTTCGAGAAACTGGACAATACCATCATGGAGTTTGGGAAAGAAATAGAAAGAGTACAAAAAGGAGGTATTAAAGGAGTGATGCCTGTATCCAGTGCTTTGCCGACGTTCCTAGTACCCCATTTTGACGGAACAACATCATGGGTGGCCTTCCGCCTTCAATTCGAAAAGGTCGCAACAGCCAACAACTGGGACGACAATCAAGCGGTAACCGCTCTTACGCTTGCTCTGCGTGGTGATGCGGTACAAATCCTCGAGAACATTTCCGGCGATTGCAATACCCTAGCCTGTCTGTTAGAAGCGTTGGAGACTAGATATGGAGAGAAACACCTCGAACATGTCTACAGGGCCCAACTCCGCGACCGCACACAGAAGAGCAGTGAGGGTCTGCAACAGTGGGCAACGGAAATAGAACGTATGGTCCGGAAGGCGTATGCATCAACACCGGGATTGATTGACGCTACTACTCTGCGATACTTCACTGATGGGATTCGAGATGCAGAAGTCAGGGCTGCAGTACGCCTGGGTCACCATCAGACCCTGAAGGCAGCCTTGATGCACGCTCTGGAGGTGGAAGCAGTACGCCAAGATGGTCAACAACACGACCGTATTCGTGAAGTAACCGCACAAATAAAAGCCCGACGAGGACCAACTTGTTATGAGTGCGGCGAAAAGGGGCACATTCGAATTGATTGTCCCAGGAAGGCTAAGGGAAGAAGTACTTCTTGGGTACGTAGAGACGCGGAGGTGTTGCTGTGGCGCAAGCGCGACGCCAAGGTCGAGCCCAAGCGCCCGAGCGAGCGCGTCGATTGGCGCGAGCGGAGCGATCGGAATGGGCGCCGCGAGCGTCCCGCTGAACGAGAGCGGGAACGCGTCAAGGACCGGGAACGCGAACGTTTCGGCAAGCGAGAACAAGAGCGAGAGCGGTCGTGCGGAAGGTCGTGGAGTGAGCCAGACGCAAGGCGGGACAAGGAAGTCGAGGACGAGCTACGGAAGAAGAAGCGTCTCGAGAAAAAGGCAAGACAAAAGGTCCGCCGCCGCCAGATTACTTCAGGTAGTACGGGCCGAGGTGAAGAACGCAAACAGGAAAATACAGAGAACGTAAGGATTATCCAGGTGAACGCTTTGGATGAAGACTGGGATAATCGATCATTGGAAGACGCACAAAAGGAAGATAGTGACTTGAAGACAGTAATCGAATGGAAGAAAAGTGGCCAGCGGCCCCCTTGGAGTGAAATATCAGCGCTTAGCCCAACAGCAAAAAGTTACTGGGCTCAATGGGACAGCCTGATAATTGATAATGGAGTTCTGAAGAGGAAATGGGAATCACCTAGTGGACAGGAGGTCGCCTTACAGATAGTTGTCCCCTGTGAGAAGGTCGCGTCGGTGCTAAGACAGGTGCACGACGGAGTATCCGGAGGACATCTAGGAGTAAAGAAAACTCTGGAGAAGGTGAGAAAAAGGTTCTATTGGGTGCATTGCCGTGAAGACGTAGAGGACTGGTGTAGGAAATGTGTAGCCTGCTCCTCAGTAAAGGGACCGCAAACGAGGGCCAGAGGTCGGCTGAAAGTGTATAATGTTGGTGCACCATGGGAAAGAGTTGCTGTCGATATAGCTGGGCCGTTCCCTATTACTGAAGAAGGGAATAGGTATATCATCGTCATGCAAGACTATTTCAGCAAATGGCCAGAAGCTTTTGCAGTACCCAACCAAGAAGCTCATACCGTCGCCAAAAAGCTAGTTCACGAGGTGTTCTGTCGATTTGGCGTTCCCCTGGAGTTACACTCTGACCAGGGTAGAAACTTCGAGTCTTCACTATTTCAAGAGGTTTGCCAACTACTCGGGATACATAAGACTCGTACAACACCATATCACCCTCAGTCAGACGGAATGGTCGAAAGATTCAACCAGACGCTAGAGAATCATCTGGCCAAAGTAGTGGAAGAACACCAGAGGGATTGGGACCAATACATTCCACTCTTCTTAATGTCATACCGCTCAGCAACACATGACAGCACAAATTGCACACCGGCGAAAGTCAACTTCGGCCGAGAAATTAGACTACCCATAGATGCACTAACCGGAACACCCCCCGATACCCCTATCCTAGCTGTCGACTATGTGGCCGACCTGCGGCGTAAGCTCGATAGAATACATGAGCTAGTGAGAGAGAGCGGTCTGAAGACCAGCGAGAAAATGAAGATCCGATACGACCGCAAGGCTAACGTGCCCGGATTTGAAGAGAGAGCTTTGGTATGGTTACATAATCCCATTAGGAGAAAAGGAAAGAGTCCGAAATTTCAAGCCAAATGGGAGGGTCCATACACGATAGTAACCAGGATAAACGATGTCACCTACCGGATAAGGAAAGGACCTAGAGGGAAGCTGAAGATCGTACACGTAGACCGCCTAGCTCGCTATTATGGATCAAATCATGCTCGGGACGAGCACGACTAAGAAGGGGGCGATGTTACGAATGCACCTTATGTCGAGGGCATAAGGTTCAATGTCGCGTGACATGCAGTGCGTAACTTTTAAGCTCTGTAACTCGAGATCTAGACATTGTCTAGATGTAATATAAAAACGCATTCCTAGACTTAAGGTGGCCTATCGAATGGTACAGGTTTTATCAATTTTGTCAACTAAGTGACGACATCGAAATTTCTAGAAACCTATTTCCGGGAATTACCGTAGGTACTTACTGAATGTACTCGAAGTTATGCGCTATTATTATTACGTCTAGACGATTCTGGAATGTTCGATCAGCTGGCCTATATATAGCGCCGTGACGCCGGCGCCGAGTCAGTCTGCACTTGACTACCGAGACGAAAACAACGATACTTAAGAAGCGATCTTTGAGAATACCTACTGCGACAACTGTAACGAGAACTGTGAGTACTACGTGAAGTAACATTTGTAGTGTTATTGTGCGTTTACAATACGGACTTCGTGGACGTAAGTGAAGACTTCGGTGCAACGTCAGCAACATTCTACTTGTCATTGCCTACAATCGACTGTACCTTCGTTGCCAATAAACTTCGTAACCCTTAACCGGTATTTTAGTACCCCTAGCCCGTAACAATACGTTCTGATGTTGGTCCCGGCTATAATTCGTAGAACATTGACAGTGGTCGTCAGAACCTCGTCTTACCAACGGTTTTCGTATTGTCCAATGACTGGGTTGTGAAGGTGAGATAGGCAGTCATAATCAACCTTTTTATCGTCCCACTGCCGGGCATGGGTCTCCTCTCATACAGAGAAGGATTGAGCGTAATCACCACGCTTGCTCAATGTGGGTTGGCGATTTCAGACTTAAAGTTCAGGTTTACTCAAGATGTTTTCCTTCACCTTGTAATCAGTTATTAGTGTCCAGCATATACTTAGAAAGTACATAAAATCGACGCACAAACGAGTACCATGGATCCAGTACATGATTCTGAACCCCCCAGTGGTGGAATTTACCGTCGGCTATTTCATGATTTGAAAAAAAAAGTAGTTTTATTCACTTTAGACCGTTCATAATAGGGATGTATCCAAGGTATGAAAATCAAAAAATAATTAGTCCGTATTATAGATAATAAAAAAAATTAAGACCCGTATTTTTTATTTTGTCGAAATTACCAAAAATTACTGAGATATATAGCGTATTAAAGTTACGGAGTGGGGGCTAATTACGTCACGCCATAGTATATTTTGTACGACGGCGTGACGACATGCGATATTTCAAATCAATATATCTTCCTAAGTATTTGAATAAAAGAAAAAATAAAAAATACGTGTTCAATATTTTTTAGAAATCTATCTGATGGACATTAAATTATTTTTTAGGATACAAGCCAATTGCTATACTTTTATAACCCAATAAGATTTTAAAGTAAAAATTAATTAATTCACTAATTACACTAAAAATCCGCAATGAAAACAAAACTCGAAAAACTATTTTACCAGCTGATTTAATAGAGTTCACATCATGGATCAACGTCATACCTAGAAACTTGCACGGCGGCACGCTTGAAACGCTCAAAGGCCGAGCCGACACTTTTTTTTAAACACTTCGGATTCTGTTGCCGTTCATTAACGACATAAATGACTATCATAATTTTATTAGTGGCATGCGGTCTAGCCCTTTCGCGAAGTTTGCTTTACGATGTCAGATACAGCCTGTATAACTTAGAACAGTTACATTTGTACTTGCCTGACCAGGAATCAAACCCGCACACTCATACTTGAGAGTCTGGTGTTTTAACCACTAGGCCACCACGACTAGGCAGTCGCTTCGCGTAAAATACTGAATCTGGTTACACTGAAAGTCGACCCCAACATAATATGTAGGAAGAGTATAGGTAGATGATGGACCCCTAATTATTTATTAACAGAATAATTAATAATAATAATAATTTTATTTGACACAAAACATATGTTATTTTAGAAGAGGTATGTTATTTTAATTACTTTAGAAGAGAATATAGTACTCTTTATTATGACGATTTTACAAAGGGTGACACAATGGGCGGCCTTATCGCTAAGAGCGATCTTTTACAGACAACCTTGAAGAGAAGAGGAAGGAGAGACAAATAATGTAGGTAGTCTACAGTGTAGTACTTACACAGTATGTTAAGAAAACCCTGTCCGACCCATAAGGATAATAAAGGTTAGGTAAACACATGACCAAATATAATATAAAATTTTACGTAATCATCATAGTACCAATACAAATGAATTTTGAAATAATCTTTTTTTCCCGCTAATTAATTCCTACTTCCCCGAAATTTGGTATTTAAAAAAAAAATTACAACACCGGTATTATTTTGAGCGAATAGCGATGCGACCACGTGCCGCGTGCCCTGCCGCCCGCCGCCCGCGGAAGGGTGATTAACGCAGATTTATTAGTTTACCTCTTTTTGCGAAATAATATTTATTTTTTTAGGGGGATTTTTTTAAGTTAGCCCGGTTTTGTATCCATTAGTAGAATCAGTTATCGATACCTAACAACCTTAACATACTGTATAGTTTATATAATACAATAAATGGGTAAAGTGAGTAACAAATGTCTTGCCATGGCACCTCCGCCGGGTAGACCAAAGAAGTGCTGGCTTGACGTTGTAAGAGATGACATGCGTGCCAACAATCCGACACCACGGGACGCCAGAGATCGTGCGAAATGGAGGAGTAATTGTAGGAAAGCGGACCCTGGGCTCCAACGCTGATGATGATATAATACAATAAATATAGTACTCGGTGGTAGGCCATAACATCGGCCGCCGGCAGAAGTTACCACCCACCAGACAAAGCCTTGCCGCCAAGCGATTTGTCGTGTTCCGGCATGATGTCTGGTAAAGCCGTCCGGAGGAAGGGTCTAAGCAGTTGTGTTGCGATGTGTGCCGGGTACGATGCGCCTAATGTTGTTGTGTTGGGTTGTGGAGGGTCTTCAAATCAATCTCTCTTTGGCGCAGCATCGTTGGTCGTGTTGTTGGGTTTAACATTGCATCACCTCGCTCAACTGCCGTCTTCCTTCCTATTCGCTCAGTTTTTCTGAGTGAATAGGCTCTTAATAAATTAGCGCGCTTTACCATCAACGATCGCATCACTGCTTACCATCAGGCGGGAATGCGGTCAAGTGCTAGTTTATAATTATTTAAAAAAAAAAATATCTACATAAAGTGTATCTTACTAATTTTACATACTACTTACATTAATACTCATTTTGTTTACCTATATTCTTCCTTATACTTATTTTCGGTCAGCATTCTTTTTGGGCTTTTTAACTTAGCTTGGCTCCTGAGGGTGATGTGAATAGCGATCAAAAGCAAAAAGGGTTTTTCAAATCCTTAGGTTCCAGAGATTATCACGTTCGATAAAACAAACAAAAAAAAACATACAATTTCTTTAGCTTGGATATTTATATCTATAGATGATCATCGAAATTCCGCCTTCATTAGGATTAAAAGAATCGTGATAAAATCACAGAGTCAAAGGAGTTTTCCTTTATACAATCCTTATTTTCTCTCCATCAAACATAACGAGGAAAACTTTCTCGATTCGTCCTAATAAAAACGATGACGGAGCCAAAATATTTACAGACCAAATACTTAACATTCCAATGATGGAGTGGCTCTCATTTTAATTTTATATAAAAGAAAAAAACATTTTTAGGGTACCGTAACGAAAGAAGTAAAAAATGCCTTCAATGGGCTCAATTGTTACTATAGAAACACAATTTATTTTAATGTGATTTTTCTAATGTTACCGAATTAAAGCTTAACACTAAATCTATGCCATCTGCACATCGGTCTAGGAACTTGGAAACCAGCTGTAAATGAATATCATTACATTATGCTTGTTTACAATCAATCCTTCTCTGTATGAGAGGAGACCTGTGCCCAGCAGTGGGACGATAAAAAGGTCGATGATGATGATGAGGATGCTTGTTTTCTGTGTAAAAAAGGTTTTTTTTACATCGTTCTTGGTATACCAAATACCTCTGGGCTGCCTCTGGCCAAGTTGGCTCTGAGAAAGTAATCTGGGGCCCTAGTCTGCTATTACTATAGTGTCGGAATGGTCAATCAGTGATCTCATAATGATCACTTTTGACAAGTTTCGTAATCTACAAACTAAAGGCTTCATTATGACTTTCCAGTGGTCAATCACGGAAACTCTGCTCCATATTAATAAATGTTCAAATTGAGTGTTAGTTTTGAGAAAATTGAGTATTAATTTCTATTAATGGGTTTTACGGTACGAGACGTCTGAGATAATTGATTGATCATTATGAATTTAGCAGATTACAAATATATAAGCACAATGACAATGAAATGACAATGGAATCGTGTGAATAATTTATAAAATAGCAGGCTAGAGCCCCTGAACTTCGTATCACCTTCCCCGTGGTCTACCGCGACTACAATGACCTCCCTGAGGTATTCAGTGAGTGACGATTTTGGCCCATCTCTCAGGGTTCGTTCCGAATTCAGCCTGGTTGTTTTTTCTCCAACATTCGCTTCTTGAGTTAGAGCAGGACGTGGGGTTTCTAACATGAACTGTATGCTTAACACGTATTATGCTGTACTCCACTGCTTGTAAATATACACATATAAGAAAAATGTTCATATATTTTTGCTACCTTCAGTTACACAAAACTAAGATACAACTAAGGGAAAGAGTAATTTCGATGAACACTGGTTGGTACCTAAATTAAGACTTGACAAGTCTTTAGATTACCAGTACCCCGCCTATTATTTGAACATTATATCATCAGCAACCCAGTATTGAACAAAGCCTTCTATTGCACTCTATTTAACTCGATTTTCGGCAACTCTTATCCAGCTGACCTGACCAGCCATCCTACGAAGATGATGGTCTTTGCCGATTCGCGGCCTTCTCTTAAGAACATGTTTACCCCAAATTACGTTGCTTCTATGACTTATATGGCCGGTCCATTGCCACATTATCTTGCTTATTTTATAAATTATGTTGAAAACTTTTGTTCTCTAACGGGTCACCTCGTTGCAGATTCGATTGATCGGAAACTGCTTTTTTTTTATTTTTCTTTTTTTTTTATTAAGATATAAACCAGCGCTTGACCGCAATCCCGACTGATGGTAAGCAGTGACGCAGTCGTTGATGGTAAAGCGCACTAGTTTATTAAGAGCCTACTCACTCTAGCCTTGAAGACACTCAAATTGTAGTCCGACGGAAACACCGCCGCCGGCAGATTGTTCCAGTCCCTCGGTGTACGCGGTATAAAGGAGTAGGCGAAACGCTTCGTCCGGATCGTAGAGGTGTTAACAACATAAGGGTGGAAACTCGCCGTACGACGGGTCGTCCGATGGTGGAACGGAGATGGGGGAATTAAATCGTGCAATTCCCTCGCACACTCCCCAAAATGTATCCTATAGAACACCGAAAGGCTGGCTACTCTACGCCTGTGCTCTAGGCTTTGGAGACCAACTTGAGTTAAATCAGGGTCACCAATCAGCCTCTTCGCACGCCTCTCCACTGAATCCAAAGTGGCGGTGACTCTTAGCAGCACCAGCCCAAATGTGGCTGCAGTACTCCACACACGAAAGGACCTGTGCTTTGTACAACATTAGAAGCTGCCCTGGTGTGAAGTACTGCCGGACCTTTGCGATAACGCCAAGTTTTCTGGCAGCCACCTTGGCCTTGGACTCAATGAACCGCCCAAAGTTTAGGTTCGAGGAAATCTCAACACCCAAAAGCTGAAGGCGGTCGGTACACTCCAAGGATACATTCCGAAAAGTAGGAGCCAAGGTGAACGGGCTTCTTTATGGACCAGAAAGACTGTATTGTACCATGAAATTGTTCGCCGTATATTTTGGCTCCGTAAGTCATAACTGACAAAACGCACAAATTGACAACCTTATTCTATAGAATCTGTGGAAAACGTGACAAGTGAATGACATACCTCTACCTAATCCTTCGGGAAACAAAATTTATTATGTTATGTTTTTGTAAATTGTTTATTACAGATTTTTGGTATCGTAAGAAATAATAATAATAAGGTTAATTTTATTTAAATCTTTTTTGGGATACTGAACCTTTAGTGGATGAATCCAACTCGAGTTTGCCCGATCTTAATAAACGACTTCGAGGTACGAAAATGTTTCGGCTATTAATATTATAAAATTGTTACCCAATGGTACAACTTTTTACGTTATCAGTCAAAAAAAAAATTCTTTGTTATTAATCGGATTTCAATCCCGAATTTTATTTAAATAAGAATGGCAATATTGTATAAATAGAACACAAAGAAATGACGGAAATCGTTTAGGAGTTTGTTTTTTTGGTTATAAAATGTATTTTGGTTCTGAATGTATGTGGTTCTCTCTTCTATAATCTGGTTCTATGCGTAAATGAGTGGAGTCGATAACAATAGTTTATTTGTCTTGATGTGCAAACAAACTTCACCCTTTCGAATAACCTACTAGACCACTACTCCCAAAACAGAGAACGAAAACATCTTGAGAAAACCGGCATGACCTGAAAACAAAAAATCTAATATATGACGTGATAGCCATCAACCCATCAAACTGAGCCCGTGTGGTGAATTACATACAACTACAGAATAATAGTCGAGGTGGTCTAGTGGTTAAAACACCAGCCTCTCAAGTATGAGTGCGCGGGTTCGATTCCAGGTCAGGCAAGTACCAATGTAACTTTTCTAAAGTTATATGTACTTTCTAGAAGGTGAAAGAAAACATCTTGAGGAAACCTGGACTTTAATTAAGTCTGAAATCGCCAACCCGCATTGAGCAAGCGTGGCGATTACGCTCAATCCTTCTCTGTATGAGAGGAGACCTGTGCCAAGCAGTGGGACGATAAAAAGGTTGATGATGATGATGACAGAATAATATACATTAAAGAAGGTGTTGATTTTTATGGAAAATATGTATCTGTAATTAAATCTTCTTTGAGGTATGAGGAACAGGGTGTAAAGTTCACTCATCCTCCATGGAAAAGGGAGGATCCTCCGACCAGACGGGTGTTGAACCTGTCGTGCATATTCCTAAAGGTTGATGTTAAGAAGTTTTATATATGCTAGTTTCACAGTAAACTCTGCTTGCCAGATTCAGGATTTGTTTGACATCAGTATAACGCATTGTTCGCATGTGACGTTTGTAGACATCGCTACAATATGATTAGTCTTCTTCTTCTTTTTCCAAGGTGAGATTCAACCTCAACTCTTGATCAGTGGCCTCTGTGGAATAGATACCACAATTTTGCCAATAACACGTGTAACAAATTATAGGAATTTTTTGAAAATTATATCTCACAATAATGGCGGATATCGCCAATGACAGTTGAAAAAGACGGCCGCGTGAACCGTCTACGAGGGAGGTTTGAGGCAAAATCATGATGTGGCCACTATGCTACGATATTTTTTATGTTATTTATGAATTGTTTACTGAATGCACTTTTTACTACATAAATTACGCGATTTTATTTAGTAAACGCCACTATAAATAATTTTAAAATTCTAATAAAAAATGCACGTGACACAGCTTTCCCCTCAAAACTTTCCCATTAAAGTAAATAGATCAAATTCGAATTCCGTCCTGTCATCTGTGTCCCATTTAAATGCAGTCAAAGTGACATATGTGCTACAACCGTTACAACGCCCTGGAAATGACGAAGTTTAGGACAGTCTAGATCAGCCTGCGACTAGATGGGATCAGTTGGGATCGTTTGGACCGCCCATTGGTCCGTTCGGTCCAAACGATCCCAACTAGTCGCAATCATTTGACAAAAATGTGTTCGTCGATTAGGGGGCAGGAATATAGATGAGCCAGAGACACATAAAAATATAGATCAAATAGATTAGCCTTGCATTGTACTTTAAAATCGCCATAACATCGGCCGCCGGCAGAAGTTACCACCCACCAGATAAAGCCTTGCCGCCAAGCGATTTGTCGTGTTCCGGCATGATGTCTGGTGAAGCCGTACGGAGGACGGGTCTGAGCAGTTGTGTTGCGATGTGTGCCGGGTACGATGCGCCTAATGTTGTTGTGTTGGGAATTTGGTCGTGGAGGATCTTCAGATCAATCTCCCTTTGGCGCAGCATCGTTGGTCGTGTTGTTGGGTTTAACATTGCATCACCTCGCTCAACTGCCGTCTTCCTTCCTATTCGCTCAGTTTTTCTGAGTGAATTGGCTCTTAATAAACTAGCGCGCTTTACCATCAACGATCGCATCACTGCTTACCATCAGGCGGGATTGCGATCAAGCGCTAGTTTATAATTATATAAAAAAAAAATCTATGCTCCATCGGTTTAGGTAATAAAGGTAATCAAAAAAACCACAGTTATGCTCTTAAATTAGTTCAGACTCTTAACGAAGTGACGGGTTTTTTAGTAATCATCAGTGGAATATGGTGAAACAAAACAACACATCAAATAACCTAAAAACTGTATATTTTACAATAATTTTAATTAGCAATAAGTGAATACATAAATAATAAGAACATAAGAATTAAGTAACACGATGCTAAACAACATTATAAAGTCCCTAAAATCCATTGCGTCCAAAAGCCAGCCAGACAGCTCTGTTAGAAAAGGAAACATTTAATAAATATTTATTTATTACTTGCTGCGCCCCTCAATTTCACCCGCGTAAGCAATAGTAATATAAAAAATAGATAAAAGCCTAGTATCATGCCTAATAAATGCATATACGAAATTTCATTAAAATAATTCTGGCCGTTTTGGAGGAGTTCAAGGACAAAGACTATGACAAGGGAAATTTTATATAATAGATTTATGCAAAATTCTGAACATAATACATGTTATCTTTAGTATAGTATATACCTATATTATATTATGCGAGGAAATTGTATGACTTAATTCCCCACTCTCCGTTCCATCATCGGTCTACTCGTCGTACGGGAGTATCCCCTTAGATTGTTGACACCACTACGATCCGGACGAAGCATTTCGCCTCGTCTTTTATACCGTGTACATCGAGGGACTGGAATAATTTGCCATCGGCGGTATTTCCATCTGAATACAATTTAAGTTTCTTCAAAGCTAGAGTGCTTTATCATCAACGATTGCATCACTGCTTACCATCAAGTGGGACTAGTGCTTAACCGCATGAAGCACTAGTCTTTATATTTATATCTATCTATATATATAAAAGAAAGTCGTGTTAGTTACATCATTTATAACTCAAGAACGGCCGAACGAATTTGTCTGAAAATTGGTAAGGAGGTAGCTAAGAACTGGGAGAAGGACATAGGATACTTTCTATGCCGCTCCCCGTCGTTCCTGTGGGAATAAATGAGCTTCTTTGTTTCGACTTCTCCCACAGTTTTATGCTACCCTGGTACCTTGAACGTCAAAAAATATGCACAATAAACCTTCTTTCATATATTATGATTATTTGATAATGATGAATGAATGAGGTTTATTGTTTCGCCTTCTCCTACACTTTTGTGCTACCCTGGTACCTTCCACGTCAAAAAAATATGCACAATAAACCTTCTTTCATGTATTATGATTATTTGATAATGATGAATGAATGAGGTTTATTGTTTCGACTTCTCCTACAGTTTTGTGATACCCTGGTACCTTGCACGTCCACAAACTATGCACAATAAAACTTCTTTCATGTATTATGATGATTTGTGATAATGATGAATGAATGAGGTTTATTGTTTCGACTTCTCCTACAGTTTTGTGCTACCCTGGCACCTTGCACCTCCACAAAGTAGGAAACACGTGTCCAGTATTTTTAAGTTAATAAATATTATGTACAAAATTTTAAAAAGATATAATGAAAAACCACAAAGTTATAATAAGCTTGCTACGTGTATTCTACTTCGTTGTCCCAACATAAATATGGTCAAAATCCGCGGGCAAGCAAGCGCGGTGCATTGACCTCTAGCGTCAGCTGTTGCGCGCGCACAGTACTATGATGATGTATCGTAAGCTGCGTGACGCACTCGGTAACTACACTGTAACAATTTCTAAATGTATTTGGGACAAAATATAACATGGTGTAAAAATTATTGGAATCGATTCAGTTGCTTATTCACTATTTATATATAACTCAAGAACGGCTGAACCGATTTAGCTGAATATTGGTGGGAGGTAGTTAAGAACCCGTCCCCGTCGTTCCCGTGTGACGTGACATAAGACATGGTCCAACTCATTCAAAATGTAAGTCAGCAATTCATATACCAAAAATGGTATAACAAAAAGCAAATGACAGCTGAGCATATTTAAAAAAAAGTCTAACCGGTTGAAGCAATCGTTTAAAGCAAAGAATATAAATACTCTCTGCTGGTTTAAAGTTTCTAATAAAAAACCACAAAGCCAACTTCAACTTCAAAATTTCTAATATTGTATTGCTGTGCCATTTATCATCAATAAAAATATCATGCCGTGACCAAGACCATCAAATCTTTCTCGACAAAGCGGTAATGCAAGAGTAAATCGAAACATTCTGAATGAAAGCACTGAAGAAGAGCAAGAAATTGCACGTGCAGAGCGCCGTTTTAGTATGACTCGACTTCGTGCTTCTCACTCACAAGAGCAAAGGGAGGCGGCAGTCCGTGAAACTGTTCCGTTGACAATGCGAAATCGGCGAACAAACCTCAGAGATCATCATCATCATCATCAATCTTTTTATCGTCCCACTGCTGGAGACAGGTCTCCTCTCATGCAGAGAAGGATTGAGTGTAATCACCACGCTTGCTCAATGCGAGGTGGCGATTTCAGACTTATAAAGTCCAAGTTTCCTCAAGATTTTTTCCTTCACGTTCAGTCATTGGTGTTCTAGATATTATACTTAGAGAGTACATATCACTTTAGAAAAGTTACATCGATACTTGCCTGACCTGGAATCGAACCCGCGCAATCATACAAGAGAGGCTGGTGTTTTAACCACTAGGCCACCACGACATCTCAGAGATCAATAGCTAGATAATTTACGAAGCACAAGTAGAAATTCATTTCTTTCACAAGGTGCTACACTAAATAAATGACAAATAAAAAAATCATGGAATACTTTATTTTATTTATTTACAGTGTTCCTAATTTAAAAAGTAAAAAATGTGATCATGTGATATTTATTGCCTTTAAGGCGGAACAAAGTTCGCCGGGTCAGCTAGTATATATATAAAAGAAAGTCGTGTTAGTTACATCATTTATAACTGAAGAACGGCTATACCAATTTGGCTAAAAATTGGTAAGGAGGTAGCTAAGAACTGGGAGAAGGACATAGGATACTTTCTATGCCGCTCCCCGTCGTTCCTGTGGGAATAAATGCGCTTCTTTGTTTAGTGTAGCACCTTGTGAAAGAAATGAATTTCTACTTGTGCTTCGTAAATTATCTAGCTATTGATCTCTGAGATGTCGTGGTGGCCTAGTGGTTAAAACACCAGCCTCTCTTGTATGATTGCGCGGGTTCGATTCCAGGTCAGGCAAGTATCGATGTAACTTTTCTAAAGTGATATGTACTCTCTAAGTATAATATCTAGAACACCAATGACTGAACGTGAAGGAAAAAATCTTGAGGAAACTTGGACTTTATAAGTCTGAAATCGCCACCTCGCATTGAGCAAGCGTGGTGATTACACTCAATCCTTCTCTGCATGAGAGGAGACCTGTCTCCAGCAGTGGGACGATAAAAAGATTGATGATGATGATGATGATCTCTGAGGTTTGTTCGCCGATTTCGCATTGTCAACGGAACAGTTTCACGGACTGCCGCCTCCCTTTGCTCTTGTGAGTGAGAAGCACGAAGTCGAGTCATACTAAAACGGCGCTCTGCACGTGCAATTTCTTGCTCTTCTTCAGTGCTTTCATTCAGAATGTTTCGATTTACTCTTGCATTACCGCTTTGTCGAGAAAGATTTGATGGTCTTGGTCACGGCATGATATTTTTATTGATGATAAATGGCACAGCAATACAATATTAGAAATTTTGAAGTTGAAGTTGGCTTTGTGGTTTTTTATTAGAAACTTTAAACCAGCAGAGAGTATTTATATTCTTTGCTTTAAACGATTGCTTCAACCGGTTAGACTTTTTTTTAAATATGCTCAGCTGTCATTTGCTTTTTGTTATACCATTTTTGGTATATGAATTGCTGACTTACATTTTGAATGAGTTGGACCATGTCTTATGTCACGTCACACGGGAACGACGGGGACGGGTTCTTAACTACCTCCCACCAATATTCAGCTAAATCGGTTCAGCCGTTCTTGAGTTATATATAAATAGTGAATAAGCAACTGAATCGATTCCAATAATTTTTACACCATGTTATATTTTGTCCCAAATACATTTAGAAATTGTTACAGTGTAGTTACCGAGTGCGTCACGCAGCTTACGATACATCATCATAGTACTGTGCGCGCGCAACAGCTGACGCTAGAGGTCAATGCACCGCGCTTGCTTGCCCGCGGATTTTGACCATATTTATGTTGGGACAACGAAGTAGAATACACGTAGCAAGCTTATTATAACTTTGTGGTTTTTCATTATATCTTTTTAAAATTTTGTACATAATATTTATTAACTTAAAAATACTGGACACGTGTTTCCTACTTTGTGGAGGTGCAAGGTGCCAGGGTAGCACAAAACTGTAGGAGAAGTCGAAACAATAAACCTCATTCATTCATCATTATCACAAATCATCATAATACATGAAAGAAGTTTTATTGTGCATAGTTTGTGGACGTGCAAGGTACCAGGGTATCACAAAACTGTAGGAGAAGTCGAAACAATAAACCTCATTCATTCATCATTATCAAATAATCATAATACATGAAAGAAGGTTTATTGTGCATATTTTTTTGACGTGGAAGGTACCAGGGTAGCACAAAAGTGTAGGAGAAGGCGAAACAATAAACCTCATTCATTCATCATTATCAAATAATCATAATATATGAAAGAAGGTTTATTGTGCATATTTTTTGACGTTCAAGGTACCAGGGTAGCATAAAACTGTGGGAGAAGTCGAAACAAAGAAGCTCATTTATTCCCACAGGAACGACGGGGAGCGGCATAGAAAGTATCCTATGTCCTTCTCCCAGTTCTTAGCTACCTCCTTACCAATTTTCAGACAAATTCGTTCGGCCGTTCTTGAGTTATAAATGATGTAACTAACACGACTTTCTTTTATATATATATAGATGACAAATAAAAAAATCATGGAATACTTTATTTTATTTATTTACAGTGTTCCTAATTTAAAAAGTAAAAAATGTGATCATGTGATATTTATTGCCTTTAAGGCGGAACAAAGTTCGCCGGGTCAGCTAGTATATATATAAAAGAAAGTCGTGTTAGTTACATCATTTATAACTGAAGAACGGCTATACCAATTTGGCTAAAAATTGGTAAGGAGGTAGCTAAGAACTGGGAGAAGGACATAGGATACTTTCTATGCCGCTCCCCGTCGTTCCTGTGGGAATAAATGCGCTTCTTTGTTTCGACTTCTCCCACGCTTTTATGCTACCCTGGTACCTTGAACGTCAAAAAAATATGCACAATAAACCTTCTTTCATGTATTATGATTATTTGATAATGATGAATGAATGACGTTTATTGTTTCGACTTCTCCTACAGTTTTGTGATACCCTGGTACCTTCCACGTCAAAAAAATATGCACAATAAACCTTCTTTCATGTAATTATGAATATTTGATAATGATGAATGAATGACGTTTATTGTTTCGACTTCTCCTACAGTTTTGTGATACCCTGGTACTTTGCACTTCCACAAACTATGCACAATAAAACCTCTTTCATGTATTATGGTGATTTGATAATGATGAATGAGCTTTTTTATTGTTTCGATTTCTCCTACACTTTTATGCTATCCTGGTACCTTGCACGTCAAAAAATATGCACAATAAACCTTCTTTCATGTATTACGATTATTTGATAATGATGAATGAATGAGGTTTATTGTTTCGACTTCTCCTAAACTTTTGTGCTACCCTGGTACCCTGCACCTCCACAAAGTAGGAAACACGTGTCCAGTATTTTTAAGTTAATAATATTATGTACAAACTTTCAAAAAGATATAATGAAAAACCACAAAGTTATAATAAGCTTGCTAGGAGTATTCTACTTGGTTGTCCCAACATAAATATGGACAAAGATCCGCGCGCGAGCGAGCGCGGTGCGTTGACCTCTAGCGTCAGCTGTTGCGCGCGCACAATACTATGATGATGTATCGTAAGCTGCGTGACGCACTCGGTAATTACACTGTAACAATTTCTAAATGTATTTGGGACAAAATATAACATGGTGTAAAAATTATTGGAATCGATTCAGTTGCTTATTCACTATTTATATATAACTCAAGAACGGCTGAACCGATTTAGCTGAATATTGGTGGGAGGTAGTTAAGAACCCGTCCCCGTCGTTCCCGTGTGACGTGACATAAGACATGGTCCAACTCATTCAAAATGTAAGTCAGCAATTCATATACCAAAAATGGTATAACAAAAAGCAAATGACAGCTGAGCATATATAAAAAAAAGTCTAACCGGTTGAAGCAATCGTTTAAAGCAAAGAATATAAATACTCTCTGCTGGTTTAAAGTTTCTAATAACCACAAAGCCAACTTCAACTTCAAAATTTCTAATATTGTATTGCTGTGCCATTTATCAACAATAAAAATATCATGCCGTGACCAAGACCATGAAATCTTTCTCGACAAAGCGATAATGCAAGAGTAAATCGAAACATTCTGAATGAAAGCACTGAAGAAAAGCAAGAAATTGCACGTGCAGAGCGCCGCCTTACTATGACTCGACTTCGTGCTTCTCACTCACAAGAGCAAAGGGAGGCGGCAGTCCGTGAAACTGTTCCGTTGACAATGCGAAATCGGCGAACAAACCTCAGAGATCATCATCATCATCATCAATCTTTTTATCGTCCCACTGCTGGAGACAGGTCTCCTCTCATGCAGAGAAGGATTGAGTGTAATCACCACGCTTGCTCAATGCGGGGTGGCGATTTCAGACTTATAAAGTCCAGGTTTCCTCAAGATTTTTTCCTTCACGTTCAGTCATTGGTGTCCTAGATATTATACTTAGAGAGTACATATCACTTTAGAAAAGTTACATCGATACTTGCCTGACCTGGAATCGAACCCGCGCAATCATACAAGAGAGGCTGGTGTTTTAACCACTAGGCCACCACGACATCTCAGAGATCAATAGCTAGATAATTTACGAAGCACAAGTAGAAATCATTTCTTTCACAAGGTGCTACACTAAATAAATGACAAATAAAAAAATTATGGAATACTTTTTTTTTATTTACAGTGTTCCTAATTTAAAAAGTAAAAAATGTGATCATGTGATATTTATTGCCTTTAAGGCGGAACAAAGTTCGCCGGGTCATCGATACTTGCCTGACCTGGAATCGAACCCGCGCAATCATACAAGAGAGGCTGGCGTTTTAACCACTAGGCCACCACGACATCTCAGAGATCAATAGCTAGATAATGTACGAAGCACAAGTAGAAATTCATTTCTTTCACAAGGTGCTAAATAAATGACAAATAAAAAATCATGGAATACTTTTTTTTTAATTTACAGTGTTCCTAATTTAAAAAGTAAAAAATGTGATCATGTGATATTTATTGCCTTTAAGGCGGAACAAAGTTCGCCGGGTCAGCTAGTATTATATAAATAAAGGGTGTCTTTGTCATCGACGCACAAACGAGTACCATGGATCCAGGACATGATTCTGAATCCCCCACAGGTGGAATATTTCGTCGGTTTTTTCCTGATTAAAAAAAAATAATATGCTGTTTTTTTCACTTTCATAATTCCTATACTTTTATAACCCAATAAGATTTTAAAGTAAAAAATAATTAATTCGCTACTTAGATACACAAAAAAGCGCAATGTGAACAAAACTCGAAAAACTATCCTATCAGCTGATTTAATAGACTTCACATCAGGGGTCAACGTCATACCCATAAACACGCGCGGCGGCACGCTTGCAACGTTCAAAGGCCGAGCCGACACATTTTTTTAAACACTGTTATTTCTGTAACCGCTCATTAACGACGTAAATGACTACCATAATTTTATTAGTGGCATGCGGTGTAGCCTTCTCGCGAAGTTTGCGTTACGATGTCAGATACACCCTGTATATATTATATAATAACTGATGATAACCACAAGATTTAATAAATTACTTATCCGTTATATGTTTATAGAGCTTTCTAAGATTTAACACATAATAGAGAAATGCCTCATCCCACCTTTGACGTATCAAATCATTTTGTTACCGTCTGAGCATCTCAGGAATTTCTGGCGCTCAAAGTTATTAAGTTTGTTATCATATGTAAATATTATCACTTTGAAGGCATACCTAATAATTTAGTATTTACGTGGGTGTGTATTTTAGGGACGTTAAGGGTGGCAAAGATAGTGTCCGAACGAATGTTCGATTTCAGTTTCGTGTCGGTAAAACACGAGTTTCGGTTTAGTTTCGTTTTCGGCGGTAAACTTACCGAAACTATGACCGAAACCGAATGTGCATTTGAGAGTTGTCACGCTGTGATTGGTTATGTTCGGCGCGTTGAATGAATGAATGAAACCCATCGGAACTAATGTCATGATTCGCTGCCACTAATAAAATTATGATAGTCATTTATGTTGTTAATGAAGGATGACAGCATTCACAGTGTTTAAAAAAGTGTCGGCTCGGCCTTTTAACGTTGCAAGCGTGCCGCCGTGCGTGTTTGTAGGTATGACGTTGATCCCTGATGTGAACTCCATTAAATCAGCTGATAAGATAGTTTTTCGAGTATTGTTTTCATTGCGCTTTTTTGTGGAATTAGCGAATTAATTAATTTTTACATCTTAAATCTTATTGAGTTATAAAAGTATACCAATTATGAACCGTTTAAAGTGAAAAAAACTACATATATGTCGGAGACAGCGACGGCAGAGCGGTAGGGTCGACAGCATCTTCGTGCGGTGGTACAGGTTCCATTTCGTAGGTGAGTTTGAATTCAAGCACGACGTGTAGATATACCCTCCAATCTTCATAATAACAATTTGAATAGGCAAACCGACAGTTTCGGTTCGGAGATGTGCCTTGGTCCGCGTCTCGATGCAAAGTGCCCGTTCGACGAACCCCACTTTCCAAAGCGACTCTGTCCATGTGACGTCATCACAAAATAACGTCACAAGCGTTCGCCCCTCTACAATACCCTCTACTAAATCAAATCAGCAACTTCTATTAAAATTAATCGACGATCTCCGACACGGCCAGCCTGACGAGTTGCACGTCCTCGTGCATCTTCATCATCATCATCCCAGCGCCAATCCCAGTCGCATCCGAAGCTCCCTCAGCCTCGGAGTCCGGGATCCAGTCCACCAGGCCAACCGCCGATTCCAGCCAAACCTCGACATTTCCGGTTGCACGTCTTAGTGCACGTCTGTAACAAATTAAAAAAAACACACAGAACACATACTTTGAAGCATTTTTGAGAACTCGGCCAACCTGACCGTCACACGTCACGTTTAATTACAATGACTATTAGAAAACCAAACTTAATTATTTTAACAACTTAAACACAAAAGCTTCCTTCAAGCCTCATAATTATCAAATTTCAAAAAGAAAACACAAAAGGTTCCTCCAAGCCTCATAATTATCAAATCAAAAACATAATCTTCAATAAGAAAACACACCATGGTTCGCTACCACAGTAGCTAGTGACAACTCCTAGTTGACACCCATATCGTCATCACCTCTTGTGATACGACCAACTCTTAGAGTCCACGACTCCCAGGTCAACACATGACCGTACATCTAATAGTCTCCTCCGAGACCCTGGTCCCCACCACACCACCATCTGCCCATCGTGCCCTGACCAACTCCCCACTGAGTTTCAGTCACGACAGCAGACTAGTGCATGCAGTGCGACCATATCTACCTAGGTCCCCGCCACACCACTAGCTGCCCATCGCCCCCTGAACAACCCCTCACTGGGTTGCAGTTACGACTACAGACTAGTGCGTGCAGTGCGACCATACCTACTAGTGTCCCCGCCACACCACTAGCTGCCCATCGCGCTCTGAACAACTCCTCACTGAGTTGCAGTTACGACTACAGACTAGTGCATGCAGTGCGACCATACCTACTAGTGTCCCCGCCACACCACTAGCTGCCCATCGCGCCCTGAACAACCCCTCACTGGGTTGCAGTTACGACTACAGACTAGTGCGAGCAGCGCGACCACATAGCCATGATACGTGTTCTATTTGCTGGCGGAGGCACCCTCCTCGCCATCTTCTACATTATGAAAATCTAACTCAGCAGACATTACTTGGAAAAATCTTTCGTACCTATGCGATCGTGGGGTACTTATAAGTTCTGTTTCCAATCAACGATTTCAATAGGTAACGATCGCCATTATCGCCATCAAACAACTCACCAATATTACATTTCATTACTTTAGCTCATTTCTATCAAATTTAGATTTTTCGTAAATAGCACTCATTTCTATGTTCGTTACCACTTGTTCTCTTGAGAAGATTTAATAGTCTAGCCACACATACTATCATAAGCTCAAGTGAGCTCGTAACTATAGGCCACAGTGAACTTTAGTTTTGAAATAAAGACAAACCAAACATAATTTTAAAATTCTGATTTAAAATTTCTCAGCCCATTATAACAAAGAATACGGGTAGTACAAAAAATAAAATTTACAAATAACTCTTATGATCATGTCGCAAAGAAATGGTGCAGTACACAACACACTGGCACAACCTTGTACACTGTATATATACTGGCACGTGTGTACATACACCAATGAAATTACAGATTCCTTGACAAGAGAACATTCGGCCACGGAATCAAAATAAAACTAGTACGACTCACCGGATTGTGGCAATTTCTCGCAAACACCTGCCACTTGGTAGTTGTAAACCGTTGCACGCCAGACATCTCTGAGCTCTCATAAAACCCCATTACGTTACCACAAACGTTTTGGGTATTTTGAAACCTTCTCATGACCTGCAGAGTAGATGCTGTCCTGAAATCTTCTCATCGCCTGCAGAGTAGATGCTCAAATCTTGAAACCTTGGGCGTTCAGCAAAACGCACGCAGCTCCGGCTGCGCCGCACGCAGCTCCAGCAGCGCCATACGCCATTGATGCGATTCACCAAGCAGCTAGAAGCGCGCTCCTCAAGCGCACTTTGCACGCTCCGTTAGCGCACCCTGCGCGCTCCGCAAGCGCACCTTGCGCGCTCCGCAAGCGCACCTTTCGCGCTCCGCAAGCGCACTTGCATCAGCCAGCACTGTCGCATGCCAAGCAACAGCCAGCACTGTCGCACGCCAAGCAACAGCCAGCACTGTCGCGCGCCAAGCAACAGCCAGCACTGTCGCGCGCCAAGCAACAGCCAGCACTGTCGCACGTCAAGCAACAGCCAGCACTGTCGCGCGCCAAGCAACAGCCAGCACTGTCGCGACAGCGCCGCGTCCAGCCGCACGTGCACGCCTGCAGCGGACTCCTGCAGCGCACTTCTGCAGCGCACTATCACGCGGAGCGATCTCTTCTGCGTCAGCAATTGAGCGCACCTCGTAACTTCACGTTCACTTCCAGCCTCACGTTATTCTGTTCCTTGATTTATAACGAGATTGTGAGCAGTGTAGTTCTTTATCCAACTTCTGATGTCGGAGACAGCGACGGCAGAGCGGTAGGGTCGACAGCATCTTCGTGCGGTGGTACAGGTTCCATTTCGTAGGTGAGTTTGAATTCAAGCACGACGTGTAGATATACCCTCCAATCTTCATAATAACAATTTGAATAGGCAAACCGACAGTTTCGGTTCGGAGATGTGCCTTGGTCCGCGTCTCGATGCAAAGTGCCTGTTCGACGAACCCCACTTTCCAAAGCGACTCTGTCCATGTGACGTCATCACAAAATAACGTCACAAGCGTTCGCCCCTCTACAATACCCTCTACTAAATCAAATCAGCAACTTCTATTAAAATTAATCGACGATCTCCGACATATATATTTTTTTAAATCATGAAAAAGCTAACGAAAAATTCCACCACTGCGGGGTTCAGAATCATGTACTCGATCCATGGTACTCTTTTGTGCGTCGATGTCAGATACACTCTTTATAAATAAAATAGCTAGTTGTCCATTCCAAAGCACAAACCTCTGTGGAGAATACCGGGCAATAGACTCCACTGGCCCACTTTTAAAATTACAACGTATTTGATTACATCATTCATGTTGAATTTGTTTATGCGAAAATGACGCAGAAAGGCGAGGTTGAAAAAAAGACCCCTCTATAAAAAAAAAATAATTAAAATAAGCCGTGACACCTAAGAGATGAACAGTCCACCCTGACGGCGCCCGTTCCCAACCATGACGCAAGGATCAGTACCATTTATTCATCAACTTTAAAAGGAACTTAATGACCTAATACAAACGGCACCGAAGTACACCGGTCAAACTAAAGATAATTATTTTTTTGAATAGCCGTATTATCTTATAGCTTAGGCATCGTGTTCTGAGTCCAAGGTTTTAAGCTGATGTCGCTGCCATCTTGCTTACTTGCCACATTCAATTATATATTTTTTTTAATTGTTAATTAGGTATTCGTTATGCTCCTGGCTAAATAAAAACAGCCGCACGGGCTGATCGAAGCCCCCCAAACATCAGGACCGCGAAAGTGGTGGCGCGAAGTGTTCCAAAATCCCCACTTCAGGGGAGGCCCTCAGCGGCAGGCACCTGAGTTGCGGAGCATCGTTCGTTCCCGTGGCTCTCGTCGTTGATATAAGATGAAATACCGGGGGCCACTCCGGTGGACCAAAAAAAATATTTTCTATTTCTTCTTATCTATTTGCAAGCGGTTTCTGGATCCGTTTTATATAGAGATCTCTCCCTAGAAATCCAAAAAGTCGAACAACCAAGTACCAGCTAAATGGAAACAAAGAAAGAAGAAAATATTGATATTCTTCTACTTCTGTTTTGATAAGAAGCCGCCAATATCATAATTGGACAGATTGATTAAATTTTAAACTACCTACTCATGTTTCTATTTGCGTTTTATTTTTTCTCATTATAAAAACTTTGGCCACAATCAACCCACAAATTATAGTTTTAAATACTTTATCAAATCGCTCCTTAGCTAATTATCGAGCTTAATGAGTTAACTTCTAAAACAAAGGAGATTTTAAAACGACCTCAACAAGAAAAACCGTTCCAACACCGCAATTTGAACTTAAACCACAATTGATCGGAATCACGGCACAACTTTGCGGCCAGACTTGGGGAATAAAAAAAAGTTAGAATCAAAATGGTGGCAGTTTAATGCCCACTCAAACAATGCGCGAAGTCTAATGGAAGCTACTGAATTTTAATCCAGATCGAGCAACCTCCATCATCCGCGGCCTCTAGTTTAGAGTGCAACAAATGAATTATTATTTTTTATCTTGACTTTGAGATGAGCGAGGCTTAATCGGCTTTTGTTGATTTTGAAAAGTTTTGTATAAAATTAACTTGGCTTTCTCTTCGCGATGATTGTTTGAACATAAACTTACACCGTCTTATAGGGTTGGGCGGAAACTAGAGAATGCCATCTGATGCTATTTTTTTAAACATTACCTCACAGCAGGAATTTATCCTGAATCCTGGATGAGTTTATATACATACATTCGAAATCAGATACACAAACAATTACATCCAGAATAGCTACATTTAGGTCATACAAATATATGTTGTGAACTCGCTGCAAGCAACGCAACTGTCAATCGCTCTACAAATGCGCCAACTAATGCCCATATTATTCCTTTTGCTTCTTTTATGTTCAGTCTTGGTGGTCTAGTGGTTAAAACTCCAGCTCCTCTCAAGTATGAGTGTGCGGGTTCGATTCCAGGTCAGGCAAGTACCAATGTAACTTTTCTATGTTATATGTACTTTCCAAGTATATCTTGAACACCAATGACTGATTAAAGAATCTCACCTTGAAAAAAGAAGAAGAAAAACTTACACCACATACACTTTATCGACGCCGTCATGAAAATTAAAAGTCAAATATTTCAAATTAATGTCACGTATAGTTAAACAAATATGTACTTACTTTATATTTTATGGTAATGATGTAGATTTTAGACTGACTAAAACTATTGAAAAACTTATAAAAATGTGTACGAGTTAAATTATTTTACCATAAATTTTTATTTGCTTACAAAATAAATTGAAGCTATCAAAGAAAAAAGACAGGGTATCTCTTTAGTAATGACCAGCTAAAAACTAACTACCTGCCTAGCTTTTTACTAAGTACGTATGTTGGAGTGGGATGCCAGTCTAACTAGATGAAACTGGATATATAGATCTTAAATAGAGCGGAAACTTATCTGATATCCACCACCCAATTATTGGGTAATTCACCATCCTGTCTTTGTTATTGTGTCAACTAAGTAAATGAATAATTGAAGTCTTAAGCTTGGTTCTTAATGTCACTTCACTGAACTATTTGACCCACACTTAAAGTATGTGATGAACAAGCTTTTTTTTCTTTCTTTATTTTATGGCTTCGCACGGTTTGTGCATTTAGCCAATGTCACATAATGAATTGTTCATTTCGAAAAAGACGGCGTGATCCGTCTTACGATGGAGGTTTGAGACAAAGTCATGATGTGGCCACTATGCTGTGATATTTCACTGTTCTTTATGAATTATTCACTGAATGCACTTTTTACTACATAAATCACGCACTTTTATTTAGTAAACAACACTATAAATAATTTCTAAAAGTCCGATGAAAAATGAGCGTGACACCCAGCTTGACTTTCCCGCCAAAACCCCGATGAACAAGCTTACCTCGCTATACTTATCTACAAACTCAAATATGGAACACGGATTTTTTTTTAAATTTCTTACTGCTTTATCGCTCTTCTCATGGCCCTGTCTTATGACGAAAAGTTGGTAACCCAAGACTTATCGTACAAAGTCAGAACTCTCATAATAAATCCGGATCATAATCCTAGCCCAGGGAGTAAAACAAACATCTGTTACTAGATACACCCCAGGTTATACCCTAACAGTTTATTCAGAACTTTGTTTAAAACCTGCGCTATGTACACCTAACTTTAATACCTAGAATAAAACGATTATATCCTGAGATTAAATTTGAATGTTTGACCGTTTCGAGGGTTCCGAATCAACAATATTCGTTGTTTAAAAATTAATGGGTATGTACGCCATATTTTGATCAATGCCAATATTTTCAGAAATAATCGCTCCAAAAGTAAAAAAAAAAATGTATTAATTGTTGCTGCCCTTGCGGCAGGGTAATAGGGTATTTTACTTAAAAATTACTAATTAGTCCGTCAGTCAGATTTCCAAAAAAATATTAGACACGTATTTTTTCTTTTTTTTTTTATAAACAAAAAATTAAGACGAAGTGCGTTGAAAACTCGTGTGACGCCACTGCACGCTACACTTTTTAGCGACCAGTGACGTCACCAGCCACCACTCCTAATTTTTGATGCCTTTTATATTTGTTATCTTTTATTATTGTTTTGGTAAAACAAAAAATACATGTCTAGTATTTTTTGGAAATCTGACTGACGGACTTATTAGTTTTTTTTAGTCAACTACCCTATTGTGTAACAGTGTCAAAAGCAATGGGATTTATTCTGACACTTCAACAATATTCATTACGTTGTTGAGTGGATACATTTTTTCGAACATAATGGAGTAATGGATTAACAATATGCTTCAAATTGATAATGTATTGCGCAATTAAGGTACTAATTGCAATAAACTAACTTTTATTTATAAGTAGTTAGTTTAACACCTAGTAGTAGCGTTCTCAATGTACCCACACTGAAATATCTAGAAAATCGTCTAAATCATCGACAAACCGGATTTATTAACTGAATTCTGAAAGGCCTATAGTTATTAATTAGCAAAATCAAAATCAAAATCAAAGCATTTATTTCAAATAAACCAGTTACAGGCACCTTTGAATTGTCAGAAGGTCGGTCAGTCAGTAAGGTGAAGCCAGTCGCCCATTCCAAAGAGTAGGTACCTATGGAGAAGAACGGGCAAGAAACTCCATGGACACTCTTTTAAATTATCAAGCTATTGATACAAATATTTGATTACATCATTCATTTTGAAATCAATCGTGTGAGAACGATGCAGAAATATATTGTACGCTGAGAGCGTCCATTAAGCAAATTGGCTATGTAATCTCATGTCAGTTTGCTTTAGTACTTTACCAAAATAATAACAACCAATGGTATATTTAGGGAATTTGATTAATGCTTTCTGTACTTATTTAAGTTTAAAAACAATATTCTTAAAATAATATATAAAAAGTGGAGGAAATGTATATATTAAAAAGAAGAGGAAAGTAAATCAAAGGGCATCTAAAAGACTTCCTCATCGCGGAATATCGCCAAGACTCCCTCGCAGACGAAAATACAAAATTTAAAATAAATAAGAAGTACGAAGACTTTTTGAAGTCGGTTAAAATTAAGACGAAAAATTTGTAAAGCCAATATCTTAATAAAACCTCAAAAACTAGGCATGACTACAAATAGCGAGCTAAACAATTCCAAATAGGGCTCAAAAGAAGTTCGTATAGAATTAGCTTTGCTAATGTTAGATGCATATGAGCTGACCTGACCTGTTTATGTGAAGTACTGGTGTCTATATACAATATATATATACGTGTCTATGTGTGGAGATTCGGGCCAGGGTCAAATTTTTGCTGCATAAAATAAAGATTAGCCGGAGAACGGAAGTTTGGATTTTTTGAACAAAATAGACAGAGTAAACCTAATGCGATATGCTTTAAGCTTCATTTATTGGAATTAATCGGAATTTCACTAATAGATTGGGAAAAAAAGGAGCATATAAGAATGGCGAAGCCAAATCAAACAAACAAAGTCGTAGGAAGGCACTAATTTACTAATTTTGATTAGAATCTTGTTGACACTTCCAGTGACCCAAGGGCTGACTTTAACTTGTCCAGAGGCTACGCATTGCTATACAATGTGAAAATGCCGACTGTCTCATGCTTACATTACTAGTCGATAACGATACTGAGGAATTTCGATGCTATATTTAACATAGTGTGTTAAAAATTTTGGTTAATAAAGTATAATGTTATCCTATATTTAGAAAAAATAAGTTACATAAGGCGGTGTTTCCGTTGCAATTTAAGTGTCTTCACGGCTAGAGTGAATAGACTCTTAATAAACTGGCGCGCTTAACCATCAACAATTGCGTCACTGCTTACCATCAGGCGGGATTGCGGGATTGCGGGATTGCGGTCAAGCAAAAAACATACAAATTAATAAATTCAAATTATTCCCACAATTTGAAATGATTGTGTACTTTTTATTTACGTTGTGGACTTTAATAAATATTTTCGTCAATATTTTCTTTCGTTGGCTACATCCAAACAGCCCAATTAATATTATAACAAGGACGTAATTCAAAGTAAACTTTGTTAATAAGCAACCTTTTTCCACTTTGTCTGTTAATTATCGCCGTTACTGAGAGTCTGAAGTTTGACGAACTTTCTTAACTTCGATACAAAGTTTGAACAGCTTCATATAACTAAGAAATATTTATAGTTTGATAACAACCTTCCCATTTATAAATAAACTAGCGGCTGCCAGCGGCTTCGTTCGCGTGGAATTAGTTATGCTCCGCTCCTATTGATCACAGCGTGATGTTATATAGCCTAAAGCCTTCCTGGATTAATGGGCTATCCAACGCAACAAGAACTTATCAAAAAGGACCAGCAGTTCCTGAGATTGACGCGTTCAAACAAACAAACAAACTCTTCAGCTTTATATTATACTAGCGGCCGTCAGCGACGTCGTTCGCGTGTAGTTAGTTATGCTCCGCTCCTATTGGTCGCAGCGTGATGTTATATAGTCTAAAGCCTTCCTGGGTTAATGGACTATCCAACACAATAATTTTTCAAATCAGAACAGTAGTTCCTGAGATTAGCGCGTTCAAACAAACAAACTCTTCAGCTTCCTATATTTAGTATAGATTAGTATTAGTATAGATTAATACATAATATTTAGGTGACCTTCACATCTTTACGTACTGAGATCCCTCCGTGCCTTGGAAAGCACGTTAAGCCGTTGGTCCAGGCAGCCAGTCCTAGATCTTTGACAGTCGTTAGGGATCATTAAAAGCCCGAAAGTCTGACAGTAATCTAACCAAGGGGTATCGTAATACCCAGTGAGTGGGTTGTGGAGGTCAGATAAAAAATAATTATACCCGTTTTATTAATATAAAAATCGTAAGTCATTTATTCAAATTAGGCTGAGAATCATCACTTTTTGAACGTCAATATCACATAAGACAGTCCCCCCAACACGCCCACCTTTCACAACTTCCTAGTGCTTTCGCTGGGAAGAAGAAGTAGCGGAACAAACTCACAAGCAGCACAGCTGTCTGTTCATTTTAAGAAAAAAAAACACATGACTTATAGACGCAGTCGTTCAATCTAAGCCGTGTGGTACCGGGCATAGAATAGTACCTACCCATATCCTCCCGTGGGTGTCGTTATAGGCGACTAAGGGAACTCTCGCAAGGAAAGCAGGCAGCAGCGCTTCTCCTGTGAAATATCAAATTACTGCGATCCCCAACCCGTCTGCCAAGCGTGGAGATTATGGCAAACCCCTCAATGTAATGAAAAACCTTGGGGAGGCTTTTGTCCAGTGGACCTCTATTGGCTGAAGAAGACGAAGAACAAACGAGCTGCAACGTAGATGGGAAAAGGCCAGGAAAAATAGAATAGGATACTAATTATTAAGTACACCTAACACAGACACAGAGGTATGCATATAAAAAGTTTATTTTTAAGATATGTTAAGAGGAAATTTATTTGACGACTCATTAGTTTAGTTAGTTATTAATGTCAAATTTATAATACAGCAGTTAGTTAAATTGTGGCGACTTATAATGGAAATTCTTTACCATTGCATGACGGTTGTCAGACACTAAAAACACAAAGTGCGATCGCGGACAGAACAGACCGAATGACAAGGGCTCTGATCACGTCAGAGGAACACTAAGCAAAGGCAGGAGTGGGTTTTAGCCGGTAGGAGTCCGGCACTGCCCAGACTGGTTCATTAGTGAGGCAGTCTGGGCGTCCATGAGGATTTCCCACTCCTGCCAAATAAAAAATAAAAAAAAAAAAACACACACACAGACACTCACACCGCACAGTAAAAGATTCAGGGGAGATTAGAATAATTAGCAAAATGCTGGTGTATTTATAACTATGGGCCGAAATAGCCATTACTACTTATATGTATAGTTTTAACACCGCTAGAAGGCGTTGGAGCAGACCTCGTAGAAAAAGGCTTGACAAGCTTTATAAAATAATTAATCAAATCATTATTTGACAGAAAAACAAAAGGACACAAAAAGATTAAACAATATTAATTAAACAATATAATTGAAACACTCTATCTATTTAAAAAAATCGCAACAAAATCTTTTGCGTAGTTTTAAAGATTTAAGCATACATAGGGACATAGGGACAGAGAAAGCGACTTTGTTTTATACTACACAGCGGTCGCCCGCAGCTCCGCCCGCGAGGATGTCGGTTACCGCTGCAAAACGCCTACCCAGGGAAGACACGGTCAGAAAATAATATATATATAAATATATATATATATATATATATACAATATATATATTTATATATATATTATTTTCTGACCGTGTCTAACATATATATATATATATATGTTATATATGTAGTAGGTATTCGTGGCATATGAGCTAATTCACCATCTGCAGGGCCGGTGATAATCTTCGCTACTATTAAATTATCTTTTAGCTCCTTTATAAGAAGTCTCGTGCCATTACACATGTTGGGAGGGCTTAAATTTCTGAGAAGCATTATCGGCGTGCCATCTTTTAACGACAGTTCATGAGATGGTAGCCCAGCAGGGTTTAGAGAATTTAAAAATTCCTGGGGGAATTTATTTATTTTTCACTGCGTCCCTTGGTAACGCTCACTTCGCAACGGCCGTGCAGCACAAATCGTAATATTTTAATTTCGCCATAACTTCAAAACCGAACTCCAATTTTAATCATTCACGTACCAAATATAATCTACATAAACTGTACTTAATGATGAAAAATATTTTGATAAGGATTAATAGCATGACTAAAATAAATGCGTTTAAACATAAAAAATATTCAAGATTTTTAAATAAAAAAATGGTTGTTGTGCCTCTCTCGACATAGATAGGTATAGAGTGTCGCGGACTTTTTTGTAGGTATTTATAAGATCTACAATTAATTAAACTTTTATCTTTTATAGTTTAGGCAGCATACGCAAAATAAGTAACTTTTCTGGTTGATTTTTTACACCTTGTGTTCAAAAAATCCAAATACCTAACCCTATTTTTTTCCAAAATAAAATTTAGCCTATGTTACTCAGTGATAGCTTTCTAATGAAAGAAGAATTATTAAAATCGGTCCAATACTTTTTGAGTTTATTCGTTACATACAAAAATACAAATCTTTCCTCTTTATAATATTAGTTTAGATTAGTGTAGATGGCAGCTTAGATCGCGACTAAGTTTTCACTTTTGAATTAAGAACTTTGACTTGACCTCAATAAAGTTCAAAACAAAAATACTGATTCAAGGATTAAATCTGGAACTAAAGTTTCAGTTTTCAGATTCCTTTGTAATAGAGTACACGTTTTATTTAATCTTTATTATTATTTACTTGTTTATTTTCTCTAGTAATAGTAATAGTAGTAACTGGTGTATTGCTTGTGTTTTAAACTGTGCCTAAATAAATTTATTTTCTTTCTTTAGGTGATGTTGAACAGACGAAAATAAAAACATTATTCTTCATCTACGTAACAGGAACGTGTCGTAGAAAAGAAGCGTGCTCGAGTAACAGAGTATCTGCAAAACACATTTTCAAAATGATTCACTCAGAATTCAGTACTCAATCGATTCCTTCAATCTCCCCTCTACCTGTGTAGGCTTGAGTTACAACGGAATATAGCAGAAATTCTTGAACAATTGAATTTCCGAGGGCCGGAGAAAATCTCACTCGTTATACAATAATGGATTTCAATTTGTTTTCTCAATGTAGACTGCGATTGGTATTATGTACTTGAACAAGATAAAATATTAATGCAATCCGCTTTATATCTTACTGAATTGTATCTCAAATTGTACTGTTAGATGAAATTGCGGTATTTCCAGTTTTCATATTGGAAAATGTTTTAGTAAATATTCATCTTATTAAAATACGAGTATGCATAGTAGATGTAAATCCGTGTTTAGTAAGCTTCAATGTTGAAATAATAAAGGGTGTATCTGACATCGACGCACAAACGAGTACCATGGATCCAGTACATGATTCTGAACCGCCCAGTGATGGAATTTTTCGTCGGCTGTTTCATGATTTAAAAAAATATATATGTATTTTTTTTCACTTTAGACCGTTCATAATTGCTATACTTTTATACCCCATAAAGATTTTAAAGTAAAAATTATTTGATTCGCTAATTACATAAAAAAGCGCATTGAAAACAAAACCCGAAAAACTATCTTATAAGCTGATTTAATAGAGTTCACATCAGGGATCAACGTCATACCTACAAACCCGCACGGCGGTATGCTAGCAACGTTCAAAGGCCGAGCCGACACTTTTTTTTAAACACTGTGAATTCTGTAACCGTTCATTAACGACATAAATGACTATCATAATTTTATTAGTGGCATGCGGTCTAGCCTTTTCGCGAAGTTTGCGTTACGATGTCAGATACACCCTGTAACCATGAATTCCACACATGATTGTAGACCGTGTGGTGTAGTACAATAAAACAAATTCGCTCTTTGCAAACAGCATTTATTTTTGTATACAGGTTTTTAAAATCACATACTGCATCCATAGTAACAGATTGTGTGTCGAGGTCCCTGTCAGCCTGTATAAGAGGCCATAAGTTTGTAGCGGTACCTACAAACGCCACAAAAATGAACGACGCGTCATATTGACGTCACACGAATTCTACATCTCGCAATCAGAGTTTACCGTGCAATTAGCATACATACAACTTGCCAATTTCAACCATCGGGCAAGTGCCCGCCAGACATAACACCCGTCTGGTTGGAGGATTCTCCCCTTTTCTATGGAGGATGAGTGAGCTTTACTCCCTGTTCCTCATGCCTCCACACTGGTGACCCGGAGCATGAACGTCAGCGCGGCCTTCATGCAACAACTTCAGCGTGACGTGATCATCATCACTCCCGAATCACCCAGCCAGCCAGCACCCACGGCTACAACGGGTATCCTGACCACAAGCATGCAGCGACCGCGCATCCCTGGTCATCACCCTCAGCCTCATCAGCAACCTCGGCACAGCACACTGCACTTTCGGCCGGTCAACAAGCAGAGCCCTCTCTCCTGGTCGACGCAGCAGCCAGCCTCAACCCGGCGCTGTACGACATCCGACGCACTGGAGTATAACGCAGCGCCACCACCCCGACTCACTGGGGAATCTTCAAAGACAGTTCCGACTCACCGTGAACTACGCGGCAACCGGTTCCGACTCACTGGAACCTCAGCTGGCCTAGCAAGAATCACAAGATACAAGACTCAGCCCACTATCGACCTCCGGTCTCCGGAGGGGAGTGATGTAGCGGTACCTACAAACGCCACAAAAATGAACGACGCGTCATACTGACGTCACACGAATTCTACATCTCGCAATCAGAGTTTACCATGCAATTAGCATACATACAACTTGCCAATTTCAACCATCGGGCAAGTGCCCGCCAGACATAACACCCGTCTGGTTGGAGGATTCTCCCCTTTTCTATGGAGGATGAGTGAGCTTTACTCCCTGTTCCTCATGCCTCCACAAGTTTAATATCCGTGTGTGTAAGTGGTCTTAAGTTTGAGCTCCGTCTGTATAAGCGAGCATAAGTTTCAGCTCCGTCTGTATATGCAGACATAAGTATGAGCTCCGTCTGTACAAGAGGACATAAATTTGAGATCCGTCTGTATGCTTATTCAGACGGATCTTATGCCCACTTATACTTATAAAGACGGAGTTCATTCTTAGCCATAATCATGCCTAAGTATGAACTCCGTCAGTATGAGGTTGAGCTCCATCTGTATAACCGGGCATAAGGTTAAGCTCTGTCTGTATAAGCGGGCATAAGGTTGAGCTCCGTCTGTATAAGCAGATATAAATATTAGCTCCGTCTGTATAAGCGGACGTAAGTATGGTCTCCATCTGTATAAGTGGGGATAAGTTTGAGCTCCGTTCATTGCACTAGTATAATAAATTATTTATTTTCTGTAAGTAGGTTTTACAAACACTTTTACAAGTCAATCATATTTTTTATGCTGTCTCTCTCTCTCTCTCTCTCTCTCTCTCTCTCTCTCTCTGACACAATATCAATTTGAAAGTTTAAAAATGCTCAAAATATGCCACAATATGTTAAATCGTAATTATGTAGGAAGTATGAAAAAACGTAAAAATTAAAATATTATTACCTAAACTAAAAGGTTCAGAAATTCGTAACAACATAAAATTTCGTTCACAAGTAAATCTCTTTTAAATAAAACTGAGTGTACTAACACATACGTTTGTTCGTGACTGTAAAAAATGGAAAAAGATAGCTATGGACAGGGATACACTAAAAAGTTTTCTTTACGGAAAACATCATAGATTATTATATCTTTATTTACAACCAACATCTATACAGTTGAGCAAACTCTCGGTCTTAAATAATGAGATAATTACCTCTCAAACAAAGGAACAAAACAAAAGAGTATCTCGTACCTAACCAGCAAACTGCTCAACAAACAAGTCAATCAGATGTTCAGTGAAACAACACGCACTAACTCTTAGCACAAACGTTGCGGATTTAACGCAATTCCGCCAAATACTATAATTAAGCTGAGAACTCACCGCACGGTTATAACATGGAGTACGCACGAATGGAGTGTTTATGGCGACGAAAGGTTTATGATATACTATTCGTAAGTTATACTTAGACTTTCATCGTGAGAGATGAAGTAACGATTCAAAGTCCAAGAATGAGTAATGATAACTATCACTAATGTTTTCACATCCGAGGAATCTCTTATTTAGCGAAATTCGGTATGACACGCTCTATGTATGTATTTATTATATAAACAGTACGCTTTAGACTACCTACATTATGTGTCTCTCCTTCCGCAAGATTGCCTTCAAAGTTGTCTGTAAAAGATCGCTCTTAGCGATAAGACCACCTATTGTGTTACCCTTTGTAAAATCCTCAGTTTTATGTTCTGTAATTTATATGATGTACATAATAAAGAGTATTCTATTCAGGTTGTGCAAGACATCTTTTTGTGACTTAAACCGGCGTGTTGTCAAGAAGGATTAAAGCATTGTGGAGTAACTATTACCAGATCTTTTCTACTTGACCATTCCTTTTCAATTAACTCTAACTATTGCGATAGTTACAGTTAATTCTGACCACTCTAATAAAGACCACTGCTGGACATAGGTCTTTTCTAACAAGCGCCACAAAATTAGAAACGAAAGTACAATCATGAAATGAAACTGATACCTGCCTATTTTCATACAATGTCGTAAATTTCCAGTATTTGATCAGCACTCCATTTCCACAACTTCGCAATGGACACTCGTTGTAGACAGCAGATTATCCCTATGAAGGGAGATTTGCTGAATTCCTCCCAAGCAGAGTTATTCGAGCGCTGAAATGTGCCCACCGGCTGACGGTGGAGCTTAATTCTTGAAGGCTCTTTTTATGTCAACGGCAATATTGGCTGTCTAGAATTTTGATAAAATTGCTGTGGCTTTTAGAGGATTTGGCAATAATAATTAACTTTTTTATAAAGAATAATTGACACTGCCAAATAATAATCAATGAGTACTTTTTAGTTGTAGTATCGTTGAATTTTTTTGCTGCTCCGACCTAATGCATCACCATTAATTCAATTTCGCTTAGCATTTCTTTCTAATTTTTTGTTTTGCTTGGCATCTAAACTTTCCTATCGTGATTTGGAATTGCCTACATCCTTTTCATCTTAAGAGAATAAGAATTAACTAATTAAATTATTTATCAGAAAAGTACATTGCTATTTTTCTAATAAAATAAGACTGTATATTTTTACAATAATAAATATTTCAGACCAAATATCTGAAATTTTATTCTAATCCTGATACTGCACAAAATACAAAATGATAGTTTTAGTAAATTAATTGATTGAAGAAGTGTAAACTTTGGCGTTTTTGGTAAGCAAGAATGTACAGTAATAGTCTATGATAAAAAATCAAAGTTTAATGATCTCTTCCTGGGCAACTCCGGAGTGGTCATTATATAGTATAATGTTCACCGTTAGTTTTCCCTACTCCCTTTCATAGTATAATGTCTACTGTGCCGCCCATCAGCCAATATCTAACTCTGCAAGATACATCGACCTTATTATCCATGGATAGCCAGTTCCATCACCTCAAACAGAATGAAAGCCGACCGGGGTAGCAAGTTTGTTCGAAATAATGGTCCCCCGCTCCGGCCCACTCACTCCGCGGTTTAGGCAGAGAAACACTAAGTAGCAGGCGGCCGGCAAGGGCGCGAGCGGCACGCGGATTTTTTCTGGTGTTTAGTTTTGGATAAATCGTGACATCTCCTGAATGAAACAACCAATTCCAATAATTCGAATGAAGATCTATTGCCACTAAAATTATCTTTGATATGACGATTTGAGTTTATTTAGATAAGGATTAATAATAAGGAACAAATAGTGGATTTCTGGTTTTGACTGGCATTTTAATTAACTTTTCAAACATAAAAAAGTATTCATAATGAAGAAACTATAGTAGGTAGACATAAATGGTCTCGCAGACTTTTTTGTAGGCATTTTTAAGGTCTACAATACTGTAGTACATTATTTTGATCTGTCTCATAGGGTTCAGCCAGCGTTTGCAATGTAAGCTCAAAAAAATGTATTTATTTTTGTGACATGTGTTTGATACCTCAAAAATTATCATTGTTCTTCTTATATATATTATGCATGTTATATACATAAAAACCTTCCTCTTGAATCACTCTATCTATTAAAAAACCCTATCAAAATCCGTTGCGTAGTTTTAAATATTAAATCATACAAAGCGACATAGGTAAAGTAAAACTGACTTTGTTTTATAATACATAAGTAGTGATTACACCCAAATCAACGTTTAGTTGTGGGTGGTCACCCCATAGCACAGCATCATACTGAGTGGAAGCCTTCTTCCGTTCCGTGGTCGTGATGACAGAGGGTAATTCTCTTAATGTTAAGTACATTCACAGTTTGATCTGTTTCAATCTGTAAAAAAAAATCTAATAGTTTCCCTACACTTTCACTAGTTTTTTACATTTGTTTGTCGTCGAGATGAGAGATTGCTACTAGATTTTGAACGTTTTCAAATACAGGAATTAGATTAGTGATCTTTTTTGTTTTCATGTTTATTATGTTTATAATTTTATTTTTATTAATGTTTCAATGTAATTATATAGGTATAAAAATATTTAAAAATATAAAAAATAGTGATCCGATGTAGGGAGCAGGATCCAAGCTCAGTGGGCGGTGTGGTTAGCGCTCCAGAGACATTATTTATTTATTGGTGGTAATTGTCATATTAGACTATGTTATCAAAAACATGTACATATAGTACGTGTTTTTGTGACAGATAAACCTTATGTCACAAACGTCACCTTTTACCGTTATTCCATCAGTTTTCTATGGAATACCTCCATTTTTAGGAATCTTTGTTCTTCCTTTTCTTTCTAGATTTTATTATTATAATTTTGTAGGAGCTTCAAACTCCAATCCTCGATTTAATCTCTAATTACCAAACGATTAGAGACCTCAATAAAATTAGTCTAGCTTATCCTAAATCTAAAATGCCACCTTCTTGGTCTTTGTGTTACACGATAATTGCGCCAATCACAGTGAAATTTCTGAACAATTAAGTTACAGCTACCTGAAATTGGTGACCTACTGTTTTTAAGTAACATAAATTTGCGTGATTGGGCAATTTATTATAATTTTATATTAGATTGTCTCTAATTCTAATTTATATATTTATTTTTATATAGAGTATATTCGTACACCATAAAATACATAACATATACATTTTATTTAAACAAAACATTTGTGGAGGCATGAGGAACAGGGAGTAAAGTTGACTCATCCTCCATAGAAAAGGGAGGATCCACCGATCAGACGGGTGTTACGTCTGGTGGGCAGTTGCCCAACGGTTGAAATTGGGAAGTTGTATATATGCTAGTTGCACGCTAAACTGTGATTGCGAGATGTAGAATTCGTGTGACGTCAGTATGACGCGTTGCTCCATGTGGCGTTTGTAGGTACCACTACACATTCAATGGGTGGATTTATCGCTTTCTGCGATCTCTTCCTAGGCAACTCCGGAGTGGACATTATATCGCATCTTTAAAGTAAAACCGTTACTAAATGAAATTTTATAGGGATAAAATAAGAAAATAGTCATTGATTTTTCTAAATGAAATATGAGTTCTGGGTTCTTTTAAGATATAAGATAACGTAACTCAGATTTAATTTAGGAAAATCAGTGACCATTTTCTAAAGTAATTTTCCTCCGTTTTCTATGGAGAATATTTTAAACCACTTTCAAAACAAAAACTACTAGGTACACCATTGCCCCAGTTGTTAAAAAATTTACCTATTACTAAAACTGCCCTGTCCGTCCGTCTGTGTTTCTGTCATCAGGCATCTTATGAACTTTGATAGCCAAACTTTAAAAATGTTTTCACTGATAAAGTATTTCTGTTGCCGCTGTAACAACAATGAATAAAATAGTTTTTTTAACCTACTTCAAAAGACAAGACTTTTGATTATTTGAACGTTATTTGATGATTATCTTTTATTTTTAAAGCTAGTGGTTCGTATGTGGTGCCATTTCATTTAAGTTTGCATTAAGTATGTGCGCATCAAATGGACAAATACAATAGTATCACACTAAGTGATTTCGATCATTCCGATTCCGATTTTGTATGAAATGACATACTTTTAGTTTGATCCCATAAAATTTTTGTCAAAGTCCGTTTATTTACCGTACTTTGATTTTTAAAGCAAAATTACAGGTAAAAAATCAAATAAACCTAATTGCCTTGTTTGCTCATTAGCCTTTTCCCCACCTATGTTGGGGTCAGTGGCCAATCTGACCGGATGTAGGTCGTTACCTACCAGTACTCTACCAGTTCTCACTAAAGTGTAAATTAAAACGTTTTTCCGAAAAACAACCTAATTAAAAAAAAAAAAGACTACAAAATGATAAATAACTAATTTCGGTAGTTGGTGTATCTTCGGTTTTTGCCATCGATTGCCGAAATTAATTATTTTTCATTTCGTAGTACTTTCTTTTTTGGGAGGTTGTTTTTTTTTTTGGAAATCTTTGGATTCGGTGGCATGGCGTGCGAAGAGGCTATTTGGCGACCCAGATTTGGTTTAAAACGGTTTCCAAAGCCGGAGCAGTGGCGAAGCCAGCCTGTCGGTGTTCTATAGGATGCATTTTAGAGAATGTGCCCGGGAATTATAAGACTTAATTCCCCATCTATGTTCCATCATCATACGACCCGACGAAGAGTTGAAGTCGAACCCTTACGTTGTTGACACCACTACGATCCGGATGAAGCGCCTCATCTTTTATACCGCGTACATGGGCTGAAACAATTTGCCAGCGGCGGAGTTTAGGCTAGAATGAATAGGCTCTTAATAAACTAGCGCGCTTAACCATCAACGATTGCATCACTGCTTACCACCAGGCGAGATTGCGGTCAAGCGCTAGTTTATAATTATAAAAAAAACCCTTTGTGGGCGAATCCGACTTCTAGTCGACCGGTTTTTTTTTTTCTATTCACAAATAGCAAATTAGTTCTCTGTTGGGTCCTTTGAAACTTACGTGGCGTGCACGGTGCACAGACACTACAAAATGTGTATGGTCCATTCATTCGTTTTAAACTCTTTGCGTTACAACCGAGCTCTGCCGTCGACAGCTCAAGAGCACTCGTAGTACGATAGGATACTTTTTTAATTTACTATTTGTGATTCATGGCGTACGTTTTCTTTAATATAGCTAGTGCTAATTAGTTTTTACTTACCTTTGGTAATACAAACTCGATTTTAAATAGTTTTTGCGTTATCATTATAATAACGCACCGATGGTTCTGTTGGGGCTACCGTGGCGTTGTAGTGCGTCAGGGATGTTTGCGGATAATATTATTAATGGCTTTACTGCCATTATTAGGAAAAGATGCGCAGTATTCTCGGTGTATTCGCGGATCGGTGGGATTCTTCCATCTTGCAATGGTGGATGCAGCTCCACGCTAAGTATTAATTTTATGGATCTATGTCTTATGTGAATTCTTAATGAGAAATTAAGAATTTACATAAGACATAGTTCTTAAACCATATATATTTGTCTGTGTAACCTACTAACACTAGTAATTAAGTAAAATTGTTACTAATCTTATAGACTCCGGTCTAAATTTAAAGTTTTGTGTTTTATTATATTCTATTATTCTTTCTATTATGCATGTAAATTATATTTTTATATATTAGAATGTAAAAACATTTCCAAATATAAAAATAGTAGCCGATCGGTATCGGGAACAGGATCCAAGCTACCCGTGGTCAGGATTTTCACGAGATTCTCATCATGCGCGATGGTTATGTCAACAATTATTGCGTGGCGCTCTGACCGAACCACTAACACTATGTCAGCCAGCCTTTCGGTCTTCTATAGGATGCATTTTGGGGAGTGTGCGAAGGAATTGCATGATTTAATTCCCCCATCTCCGTTCCACCATCGAACGACCCGTCGTACGGCGAGTTTTCACCCTTACGTTGTTAACACCATTACGATCCGGACGAAGCGTTTCGCCTCCTCCATTATACCGCATACATCGAGGGACTGGAACAGTTTACCAGCGGCGGTGTTTCCGTCGGACTACAATTTGAGTGTCTTCAAGGCTAGAGTGAATAGGCTCTTAATAAACTAGCACGCTTTAACATCAACGCCGCATCACTGCTTACCATCAGGCTGGATTGCGGTCAAGCGCTAGTTTATAATAATAAAAAAAAATGTTCCCAAAGGCTGGGAAAAAAAAGGCTTATTGGCAAAAATAGTCCTGTCAGTGACGATGGATCGATCCCAGTAAAATGTGTAATATTTAAATACCCATAGTACGGCACCTTCAATTCCACAAGATTATATTTGAGAGCAAGTTGCTGATGAATTATTCGGGGTACAAGGTTGTGTTAAGTTACGGACGGCACGGTTGGCGCAGCGATTACGTGATTGGCCTTTGCCGTGCAAACCACGGGTTCATTTTCCACTCGGAACAATTATTTATATGACCTACAACTAGTTTTTCTGTTTGTAAACGCACCAGAAGAAATTCCTAGTTTGGGGCAAGATTTAAAAAAAATAAAAAGTATTCTCCATTAGCTTTACGAGAAAATCCGAAGGTGATATTCCTAACTGGTTCGTCATCATAACTTCTTCCACCATTGCACAAACAAAACCTCTCCAAAGAGATCACGGAAATGCAGCCAGTCTACGAACTCTAGTAGTAGACATTTGAACTATGTGGGACCCAGAAAAAGTGTCCGTGAAGCTCTTTACTTTGCTCTTTACTTATAAGTACATGCTATATACCTTGTTGTTACAATACCGATCAACTGTTTCAGCGTGAAAACCTCATCCCATCCTATTACCCTCTATAAACCTCATTTATATCGCTATTAAATGCAAGAAAATTTTGAATAAGTACCATACAGCAGTATAAATAAAGTTGAAATCTCCAGGAAACTTTGATAAAGCTATTCTGAGTGCCTAATTAAGCTATAAATGTCGACTCCTCTCCTCGTTGGGAATTAATGTTCTAAAAGTTCCATGTAATGGAACATAATATCAAAATTTTACATACCAAAGACTTGTTTATTAACTCTCGACTAGCGATTTGGCCTGTGACTTTGTCGGAGTGAATGACATCCCATTTCACCCTTATAAAGGGTAACGTATTTTTACGAGCATTTAGTTTAACTTTCTTTGATAATAAATTGGTAAAAAAAATAGTACAAAAGGCACTGGAGAGGGCTATGCTGGAGGTTTCACTGCGTAATCAAATCAGAAATAAGAAGATCCATAGAAAAACGAGAGTAATAGACATAGCCCGAAGAATTGCAACACTAAAGTGGCAGTGGGCCGGACACATTGCCCGTAGGTCCGACGGGTTCTCGAGTGGCGACCATACACCGGAAGACGCAACGTGGGTAGGCCCCCGACAAGGTGGACCGACGACCTGGTGAAGTTAGCGGGAAACCGACGGATGCGGGAGGCGCAGGACCGGTCGTCATGGAGATCCTTGGGGGAGACCTATGTCCAGCAGTGGACGCTTTCTTTTGAAATGAAAGCTTTCATGTTCAGCATCCATGCAGGCAAAACCACGGGCAAAAGCTTGATACGATATTTGTAAAAATGTATAGTCTGAGTCTAGAGTTGAATTTGAGTCAAGAGACATTTAATCCGGCACAGCGGTTTAGTAATAATAACAGCACAAATATACAGACACAAAGACAGATTCCCAATCTAAACAATTGTTATTGAAGGCATCCTTACAGATTTATCCATAAGTTCGAGTTTCATCCATTAAACAATTACAAAGGCTAACTTCGCTAATAATCCTTCTTGTAACTATGTGTAATATGATTCCCTTTATACGCTCCAGAGTCGTGTAACTTTGACTGTGGATCTGTTCTCTCGGGAGTAGGCGGAATTGTAGCTTCGATAACAACACATGATATGGTAAATTAATGTCTTCATATTCAGATATTTTTTTGCAGGAATATGTGATTTTTATTAATAATAATAATACTTTTATTTGTTAACATAGGTAACAGAGATACAGTTCTTGATTTTGATGAGCAGAGCGCTATGTTATGCCAGTAGGCGTAAATATATGTACATGCAAATCTTAATCTAGATTTTTTATTATTGTTATGTCATAACTAAATGAGGAATTATTTAAATGTAAAAAAAAATCTTAGTCAAAAAAAAAACTAAGTCAAAATAATTATGATGTCAAAAAAAAATAAATTACATTAATTCGTCATTCAGGTATTCATCAATTGTGTAGTAGCATTTATCAATTAAGAACAATTTCATTTTTTTTTTCTTGATATTTTTTTTATTCCCTCTGTGTAACAGTGGTGTTCTAGTTGTATCGGCCATGACTTACAAGTACAAGTTGTAGGTAGTTAGTATCGAGCCCTATCAGGCGCTTAACTTTGTACCTATAAATTATTTTCATCACCACTCCTCTCAAAACGGTGAAGGAAAACATCGTGAGTAAACCGGTGTCCTAGAGGCAAAACTTCGAAGACAATTGACATTTACCAACCCACACTAGGCCCGCCTGGTAGATTACGGCCCACTCCCACTTACCAAGAGGAGGCCTATGTTCCAGGAGTGAGTCGGTTTGCATTTAAGCGGAAATTGCAGAGTTATTTTCACAACAGTTAGGGTTGAGTCATTTCAACACCTCTTTCTTTTTTTCTTTCTTTTATGGCTTCGCACGGTTTGTGCATTTAGCCAATGTCACGTAATGAATTGGCTTGTATCCTAAAAAATAATTTAATGTCCGTCAGATAGCTTTATAAAAAATATTGAACACGTATTTTTAATTTTTTCTTTTATTCAAATACTTAGGAAGATATATTGATTTGAAATGTCGCATGACGTCTCGCCATGGTGCAAAATATAGAACGGCGTGACGTAATTAGCCCCCACTCTGTAAGTTTAATACGCTATATCTCAGTAATTTTTGGTAATTAAGACAAAATAAAAAATACGGGTCTTAATTTTTTTTATTATCTGTAAGACGGACTAATTATTTTTTTGATTTTCATACCTTGGATACATCCCTATTGTTCAATATCGGAAAAGACGGCCGCGTGATCCGTGTTACGATGGAGGTTTGAGACAAAGTCATGATGTGGCCACTATGCTGCGATATTTCACTGTTCTTTATGAATTATTTACTGAATGCACTTTTTACTACATAAATCACGCACTTCTATTTAGTAAACAACACTATAAATAATTTTAAAAGTCCAATGAAAAATGAGCGTGACACTCAGCTTGACTTTCCCGCCAAAAAAAACATTGCAATACCTCTCTCCCAAATTTTTAGTTTTGTATGTATAAAGGGTGTATCTGACATCGACGCACAAACGAGTACCATGGATCCAGTACATGATTCTGAACCCCCCAGTGGTGGAATTTTTCGTCGGCTTTTTCATGATTTAAAAAAAAATATATGTAGTTTTTTTCACTTTAGACCGTTCATAATTGCTATACATACTTTTATAACGCAATAAGATTTTAAAGTAAAAATTAAATAATTCGCTAATTAGACAAAAAAGCGCAATGAAAACAAAACTCGAAAAACTATCTTATCAGCTGATTTAATTGAGTTCACATCAGGGATCAACGTCATACCTACAAACCCGCATGGCGGCACGCTTGCAACGTTCAAAGGCTGAGCTGACACTTTTTTTTAAACATTGTTATTTCTGTAACCGCTCATAAACGACATAAATGACTATCATAATTTTATTAGCGGCATGCGGTCTAGCCTTTTCGCGAAGTTTGCGTTACAATGTCAGATACACCCTGTATATTATAAGTATATATTTTGGTACTAGTATGTATGTGTATATAGCTTATTTAAGTTTTTTTTTTATATATTATAAACCAGCGCTTGACCGCAATCGCGCCTGATGGTAAGCAGTGATGCGATCGTTGATGTTAAAGCGCGCTAGTTTATTAAGAGCCTATTCACTCTAGCCTTGAAGATACTCAAATTGTAATGAGACGGAAACACCGACGCCGGCAAGCTGTTCCAGTCCCTCGATGTACGCGGTATAAAGGAGGAAGCAAAACGCTTCGTCCGGATCGCAGTGGTGTCAACAACGTAAGGGTGGAAACTCGCCGTACGACGGGTCGTCCGATGATGGAACGGAGATGGGGGAATTAAATCATGCAATTCCCTTGCACACTCACCAGAATGCATCCTATAGAAGACCGAAAGGCTGACTACTCTACGCCTGTGCTCCAGGCTTTGGAGACCGTTTCGAGTTAAGTCTGAGTCGCCAATCTCTTCACCACCTATGGTTGACTGGTAGAAAATGCCTAAGGCATTAAGTCCGCCTCTGTACAATTTATGTGCGAAAGAATAAATAAATAAATAAAGATTATAGCATGATTATGTATTATTCCTGTATATAATAATGAAAGCGTTTGACAGTCTCCGTGGCGTAGTGGTAGCGAACGCGGCCGCTGCGCAAGGAGGTGTGAGTTCGATTCCCGCGCAGTGTAAATATTTATGTGCATAAATATGAATATTTGCACTGGTCTGGTTGTGCCTCGGAGAGCACCTTAAGCCTTTGGTCCCGGTTGTCATACGAACATCTAATGGCAGTGGTTACGGGTTGTTGGAGCCCTCAAAAGTTCAACAATTGGTCTAACTGCAATGCTTTGATATCCACTTCGGGTTGTGGAGGTCAGATGGCAGTCACTTCATGGAAAATATTGAAGTTTAGCCAAAATCAGCAGTTAGATTGTTAAAGCGGAACCCAGACTCCATAGCTGAAAAAGCTTCGGATGCGACGGGGATTAACGCTGACATGATGATGATGAATAATGAAAGCGTCCTTGAAAGTGTTCAAAACGTGGTTTGCCCGAAGAAAAACAACAGGTGCATGGTTTTGATTTATATACGAGTATATTCCCTCAATATATAGACTGTGAAATAGGCACACGTTAAATATATTGAAATTGAAATATGGAGAGAAACCGCGAGCCAGCACTCCCAAATAATGAAGAGGTTGGACTTACAAGGGGCTTCCGGCGATATACTCCTAATGTGCTGGATTGAATGGAGGCCTCCACCAAATGTTCACTTAGCGCTATAGACTTGCCGATAAGGTCACAGGCCGGTGGCGGTTTTGGACTTCGGTTGCTTGATGTTGTTCACAAATCAGGGTTGCGGAGAGAGAGCACAAGTATACTGACTGGTGAATGGAAAAACTTCTTGCATTTAGTTCTTTTTTTTAGTGCTTTTCTAATGCGGTTAATGTGGGAATATTTAAATATGCTTGCTTATTAATTTATGTATTTAATTATTATGTATATTAAATTTTTAACACATATTTAATACATCAGATACTGTGTTTTTTTATCTTTCTTAAGTAAAAATTTACAGCTCAATTTATTCAGAAGGCTGTGAATTTCTAGGATAGAATTGCTATAACTGTTCAGTATATATGTGTAAAGGTGCATCTATACAGTACGAAGCATAAGCTTTGTATGATCATCCACGCAAGTAACGCATTCCTTAGCCTGATACTTAGAACACTTTTAAACAAACTCGTGCTCATTAGAGATACCTGTTTCTTAAAAAAACGTTAATGAATGAACTGTTTGTAACTTTCATTCAATACTGCTAAGAAATTTTGGAGTGAAATAGTAACGAAAACTAATTCACTCATCCTCAGAAACTTTCCCGTTGGTAGTAGATATTAGTAGAATTATCTCTACAACTTCAGACCTATACTAACCACCTCATTTCAATACCAGCACGTAGACATATAGGTATGTACACACATAAGTAAGTCTAGCGTGTAGGTACCATTAGTAAAGTTCCTGATGCTTGTGTTACAAGTAGTTTGTTTCGAGTTAACCATTCCAGACTGGGTTAAGATTTCTGTGGGTAGTATGTACTAACGTTTGGCGGAATGTTGGTATTTGTTTAACTTAAAAGTGAACTCTAGAGTTCACGTTAATACGCTTGGTTTCTCTATTCAAACGTATTCCGCTGTTTTCTTCGTGGATAATGCTTTTAGAGATTTTTTTTTCTACTGTCATTTGTTTTTTTTTCCGTAACTTAATTAATAAAAGAAATACGATATTTCAAAAAGAAAGTAATAGAGGAATAGGTATACTTTTTCTCAAAATTTTGATATAAGAAAACAAACAGAAAACAGTTGAATACGAAACGTCTTTTGGTCAACATTTTTGTAGCTAAAATCAGCCTGAGCTGCAACTGTCCTTTTCGCACTTTACCGGGATTGGAAGCAGCGCGACGGCAATATTTTCTTCAAATACCTATTTTCCAAATTCCTCGGCACTAGAGTCCCCTCTTAACGAGATATTTGAAAACAATTGAACGTAGGTAGAAATGTAGCTTCTGAAGTGAATTCGCTTACTCGCTTTGTCAACTTTTTAAACTTTGCTAGAGGTAAAATACACAAAGCTTTTTCTAGTAGTTAAAAAAAAAGTTGGAGAGCTAAGAAGTTTTAATTATCTTGGTACTCTTGTGTTTTCCTCATTTAAAAGAAATTTTTCTGTTTTTAGGGTTCCGTTTGAAACTAGGAACCCTTATAATTTCGCCAAGTTTGTCTGTTCGGTTACCATACGAACATCTAATGGCAGTCGTTACGGGTTGGAACCCTCAAAAGTCCAACAATTGGTCTAACTGCATGCCTTCGGATTGTGGAGGTCAAACGACAGTCACTTCACGAAAAATATCGAAGTTTAGCCAAAATCAGCAATTAGACTAGAAAAGCGAACCCCAGACTCCAAAGCTGAAAAGCTTCGGACTTTTTTTTTAAATAATTATAAACTAGCGCTTGACCACAATCCCGCCTGATGCTAAGCAGTGATGCGATCGTTGATGGTAAAGCGCGCTAGATTATTAAGAGCCTATTCACTCAGAAAAACTGAGCGAATAGGAAGGAAGACGGCAATTGAGCGAGGTGATGCAATGTTAAACCCAACAACAGGACCAACGATGCTGCGCCAAAGGGAGATTGATCTGAAGACCCTCCACAACCAAACTACCAACACAACAACATTAGGCGCATCGTACCCGGCACACATCGCAACACAACTGCTCAGACCCGTCCTCCGTAAGGTTTCACCAGACATCATGCCGGAACACGACAAATAATCAGACAGTCTGATATTAATAGCGTTGTGATTTGGAGTAAAGCCAATAACTTAAATTTTAATGTTGATAAGTGTTGTGTAATGACCTACAGCCGCGCTCAGGCACCCTTACAACGTGACTATTGGATAGACGCTGAAGTAATGCCGCGCGTCACTCAGGTGCGAGACTTGGGCGTACAGATGGTCTCAGAGTTAACGTTCCGCAAGCACATTTTGGAGGTCTGTGGCAGGGGTTTTAGAAATCTGGGATTCATCTTGAGACAGTGTAAGGATTTTAGTGATACAGCTGCAATTAAAGTCCTATATAATGCACTTGTTAGGAGTCATCTAGAAACAAGTTCTATTATTTGGAATCCTCATGAGGCTAAGTATAGCCTCATGTTGGAAAAGATTCAGAATAAATTCCTAAGATTCTTATATCTCAAACAGTATGGAGTTTATCCTTTTTATCCCTTGATGTACCCGACCTTGTTTATATTAGGCATGGTCGGGTACACCAAGCTGGCTGTGAGAAGAGACGTTGCGCTGGTGAAGTATGTTGTCTCTATATTATTAGGGGTGCTCCAACATCCAGAGGTACTTGAGGAGCTACGCCTGCGCGCGCCGAGCGGGTACGTAAGTGCACGTCGTCGCCCCAGCCTTTTAGATGTCCCCACCGCTAGGACTAACCTGCTAAAGTTTGCCCCTATGTCTCGAGCCGTACGTCTGATTAATGTCATTGCGCGTACGGAAGACTTGTTTGGCCAAAAACTTCCTAAGTTCTTACAAGCAGCACAGAACCTAATGGAACAAGGTATAGACTTATAAGAAATTAGTGTATAATGATATTTTAAATATGTTTCTGTACTAATTATTCTGACCATATGTATGTTATGTTTTTTGTTTTATGTTTTTTTTTTTTTCCTTTTTGTATAATTTATCTTACTTATAGCACTGAATTGGAATGCTCTGTAATAGTGCTATAATTGTTCGTTTCTAAATAAATAAATAATAAATAAATAATAAATCGGCAAGACTTTGTCTGGTGGGTGGTTTGTTCTGCCGGCGGCCGATGTTATGGCCTACCACCGAGAATGCGACTGGGATCAACGCTTAGATGATGATGATGATAATAGTATTCGAATATTATCGTGCTCTTTGCTTAACTAAAATTATGGTAATTAAATAACATTATAGTCTATCACTCTGTCCAATATTTATTTTATTTCGTTTTTATGAACAAAATCCATCATATACATAAACATGTTATTTTAATCATTTTTCATTGCTTTTTGCAATAATATAATGCAACCCTTTAGACCATCATTTTGTATGTATTATCACGATGTTGTTACTAACAGTCATCATCAACCTTTTTATCGTCTCACTGTTGGGCACAGGTCTCTTTTCATACAGAGAAGGATTGAGCTTAATCAACACGTTTGCTCAATGCGGGTTTCAATTCAATTCCCTACAGTCAGTAAAAATATTTTTGTTTAGTTTTTGGCTCTAGTAGAAAAATTGTGGTCTCAGCATCCAGATCCATCCAGCCTCCACTTACTGTGGGCTGCTGAATTATTAATATTGATTTTGAAAATGGAACGACCGCAACACAAGTCTCAAAAGTCACAGCTTGCTGCAGCTGACTTGCTTAACGTTTAAGATATAGACTTAACATCCTTCGAGACACGCTAAGCGACAAGAAAACATTCCAAGCGCGCAGAACGGCTAATTGCAAAATCTTTAAAGAGTTCATTTTAATTGGCCTGGGTGACATGACTTACTACTACTCATCGGACGACCCATCTTAAGTCCCGTCTACACGTTCCGTCTTGCCTGCGCAGTCCAGACCTGTACAATCATGACTGTACAAAAAGACGGAACATTCGGGATTGCGCGCGCCACCGTCTTGCCGTCCACACACACGCGCTTACCTGCGCAAACTGGTTTGCACAGGCATGCTCGCAGGTAAGACGGAGCAATACGCCGAGTTTCCCCCCTTACGTAGTTGACACCACAACGATCCGAACGAAGCGTTTCGCTTCGTCTTTTATACCGCGTACATCGAGGGACTGGAACAATTTGCCAGCGGCCGTATTTCCGTCGGACTACAATTTAACCGTCTTCAAGGCGAGAGTGAATAGGCTCTTAATAAACCAGCACGCTTTACTAATCTAAAGAGACCCTTGCCTTATATTAATAATTTCTTCACCGCTGCTCTGAAAACCGTGGAGGAAAAAATCATGTGGAAGCCAGCATGGAATGGAATCAAAACTTCAAACACTGGGCCCTCTCAAAGAAGAAGGCCTGAGTCCCAGCTGTGGGAATATAGTAGGCTAATCGTTTAAGGTCACTCGCTAGGCTCTTGCCGCTAAAAAATCCTCCTATGATTGCGTACGTTCGCGTTGCGTGCAAATGATAATCGCTTTAGTTTAGATCTTAAATATTATTTTTATCATTCTATTTTCAAATAGTTCCTGTCAAATAAACCCAAATAGTAGAAAAGGCACGATACACATAGTAGGGCTGCATATTTCGTGGCCGCTACAAGCATCGTCTGCTCGTTTAAATAGTCCTAACTCATTTGTTCAACAGATGTGAATGTGGGGGCTTCACGACTGTGGGTAATAACCTTATTTTTGTTCAGTGACAGCCCTAGTTGTGTTGAGTGACGTCATTAAAATAGTAATGAAGAAATAATTGTGTGTTTGAGTATGGACTTTTGATGATTAGGAGTGAATTGTATGTTTGGGACTATCCATTACGTATTGGTATGTAATCAAAGCTAATCATTGTCTTGTGAGGAAATGGGTAGTAACCCTATAATTTAGGACGGGTAATCATGTTAATGTGCAAGAGAAACTTATACCAAATACTATCAGCTACACGAGTCGATTGATCAGCTTAAGCTCAGTTTGCCGCAGTTTGTCCGTGGATTGGTGAACATCTTTAAATACCAAGACATTTCAGAAAGTCATTTCAGTCATATCAAGGGGTCTTGTATTCTCCACGCTCCATGTAAAATATTGATATTCTGCTGCAGCCGGTAAGACTAGGAGCTGACCCCAACACAGCTGAGATAAAGCATGCAGTTGCATTGAGTTTGCAAGTGATGATAATGATTGTTTTAATGTCACTTATTGGAATGCTAGCAACTACCCCACTACAGGTCTCCCAAAGTGATAATGCGCATAGAAATCTTCTTCACTGTTCGGCAACGGTCGTATTCCCCGAGCGTTCGGAAGAAGATATGTATATAGAGTGGTGCACTTAACAACTTTTTATGCACTTAACCACTCTATACACATATCTTCTTCCGAACGCTGCATTGCACATTTGCTCTGCACTAACTTTTAACTACAGCTATGTGTAAAGTGTTCCAAGTTTCAAAACTGCAAGAAGGATACCTATGGTAGAAGCAAACTAAGTTATAATATGCTTTCAAAGTAGTAAGCAAAACCGCATGCAAGTAGTAACGACTTATGTAAGTTTAATGGTGAACTTGTGTAAGTATGGAACTTATACATCATGCATGCAATAAGAAGTGTTAGGGAGCTTTATTGCTTGTTTACGAATTTATATAACATATTTTTATGTTTAGTTTTCTCAGCAGTCGGCCAGTCGCCTTTTTTTGAGGAAGGGAAATTATCAAATGACCTCTCCCGCTCTGGGGCAGTGGAAGAGCGTGTCAGACTTTTACTGACTAAAACCCACCCATGTTCCTTCACTTGCCTATATAGGGCCAGGGCCCAGGCCATCCCCTTCGAACAACCCGCGGCACTGGCATATGGAACAATCACCTCAGTTAGCATCGTTTTTTTTTATTCTATTATATGTATATGGCTTAGTGCGCGATGATGGCAAGAGACGGGATGGCGGATGTTTATGGAATTTTATTTCTATGGAAGATAAGTAGGCCTTTAGTGTGAGACGCAATTTGCCTCGATACTCCTGCGCCATCCCTTCTTCCTGGCTCGACGTGCCGTGATGGCGTTGCTGCTGTGGCTGCAGAAAACCTCAAGCGACGAAAATATAACCTATTTTAATTTGTTAATAGTTATAATTAGAGTAGGGTATAATTTTTATTTCTTAATATGTAGTTTATTTAGTTTTATAAGTTTTTAAATCATCATCATCCTAGCGTTTATCCTGGTTGCATCCGCGACTTTCGCGTTGGAGCCCAGGGTCCGCTTTCTTGCTCAATTTCCTCCATTTCGTGCGATCTTTACCATCCACATATTCAACGCTAAAGTTAACTCTAAACCTATACAATAATGTCAAGATCAACACGAAACGTTATCATTATTTATCATAGTATTAGGTACCATTCCTATATTATAAATCAAAATGTTATTTCGTGGAGTACGTACTTTGAGAAAATGGGCATCCTCATTATCCTGTCTACATAGGTACCATATTATTTGGGTTCGGCGCAACATGTCTTTTTCTTCCAAACATCTATTAGACATCATATCGGTAATAACATCCTTTACAGATGACAGCACATGAAGCTACTACAATCTGTCAATTTTCTTTATTACATTTTCAACTTTACCGCTATAGTATTAAGGCTTAAGATTGAGAGGGATTTTTTGACAGTTTGGGCTAGCTTGACCTGCTGTCGCCAGTACATATACGTTATAACTTTCTTTAATTTTGTTTTACATTCCAAAATACGAAAATCTATCAAAAATAAAATAAAATTCCTGTAAAAAAAATCTCATTAAGACACTAACAACATTTATTAAATTCCCGAAACTAATACCAAATAAAAGGAAGTATCATGTATTAAAATTGTATAAAACTATCATAACATACAATTTAAGTAACCCATCTCAATTCAGACATCGAGTATTCATTCGATTCGATGCAATTCACAGAACCGAGAGATTCCCAACTCGATCGGCTCGTAATTCTATAGTAGCCATCACCTGTTCTCTCCCGGAGGTGCTGTCAATCGATACGGGTCTTGTATGAATAATAAGATACCTGAAACTACACAGAGCTACTTGACAGCATATATTTATACCTGTTTTTACTGTATCAATGTCGGTAGATAAAACAAGAGATAGAAATAAATCATGATGATTTTAGTTCGTTTTATAGATTAGTTGAAATGCTTTTAGGCCTGATTTTAAAATCTAGGACAGCTTTTTTTGTCTGACTACTTTGAGAAGAAAGGCCAAAATATCTGCAGAGATTCGTCTCTTTTAAAATCCAAACGCAATCTTTACCAGATAACGTGAAGGACATGTAAAGTTAGGTTGTATGTCTGAAATGGTAATTTGAGGAAATAAGAACACAGTTGATACAGTGCTAGTCAGTACACGCATTTGTCTATTATCCGCTATGTTTAGGGTCTGACTATTTGTATATGTGAGTTTATATGTTTGTAAACGCACCCACGATACAGGAGAAATTCCGAGAAAACAGATCCCTGATCCGCCCTGATCGCTACGATCAGGGCGGATCTGTTTTCTCGGAATTTGTTCGTGGAAGTGTTTCTAGTACTGCCTGTTTCTCACAAACTAATGTATTTAAAACAAACTTTCATTAACTTATAAAAACTTTAAAAAATACCAGACACTTCACGTAGTTTTTAAGTGTATTAAAAGTAACATTGTTCCTGAAGAGACTTAAACAAAACACATCGATCTTTTATGTAAGTTTTCCTGCAAATGGAACTGGATTGGACACACCCTTCGAAGAGATTCCGATCATATCCCGAAGCAGGCGCTCGATTGGAATCCCCAAGGAAAACGCAAGCGTGGTCGGCCAAAACAGACCTGGCGTCGTACAGTTGCAGACGAGGCGAAGAAAATCGGAAAGACTTGGAGCGAGATAAAACGCGAAGCTCAGGACCGAACGGGATGGAGACTCACTGTGGACGCCCTCTGCCCCATCCAGGGGACATAGGATCTTAAGTCAAAACCTATTGTGACTATTGCTTAAGTCTTGTTAATATTTTTAAATTCCTAGAATACAATATTCTTTATTATGTTATATTTGTAGGAACAGGGTGTAGAGCTCACTCATCCTCCATAGAAAAGGGAGGATTCTACGACCAGACAGGTGTTATGTCTGGTGGGCACTTGCCCTACGGTCGATGTCGAGAATTTATATACTTGTCGGAGACAGCGACGGCAGAGCGGTAGGGTCGACAGCATCTTGGTATGGTGGTACAGGTTCCATTTCGTAGGTGAGTTTTGAATTGAAGCACGACGTGTAGATATACCCTCCAATCTTCATAATAACAATTTAATAGGCAAACCGACAGTTTCGGTTCAGAGATGTGCCTTGGTCCGCGTCTCGATGCAAAGTCACCGTTCGACGAACCCCACTTTCCAAAGCGACTCTGTCCATGTGCCGCCATCACAAAATGACGTCACAAGCGTTCGCCCCTCTACTACGTAAATCAAATCAGCAACTTCTATTAAAATTAATCGACGATCTCCGACACGGCCAGCCTGACTAGTTGCACGTCCTCGTGCATCATCTTCATCATCATCCCAGCGCCAATCCCAGTCGCATCCGAAGCTCCCTCAGCCCCGGAGTCCAGGATCCGGTTCACCAGGCCAACCGCCGATTCCGGCCAAACTTGGATATTTCCCGTTGCACGTCCTCGTGCATGTCTGTAACAAATTAAAAAAAACACAGAAACCCGACTTTGAAGCATTTTTGAGAGCTCGGCTAACCTGACCGTCACACGTCACGTTTAGTTACATTGACTATTAGAAAACCAAACAAGCTTAATCATTTTAGCAACTTAAACGCAAAAGCTTCCTTCAAGCCTCATAATTATCAAATTTCAAAAAGAAAACACAAAAGGTTCCTTCAAGCCTCATAATTGTCACATTTCAAAAAGAAAACACAAAAGGTTCCTCCAAGCCTCATAATTATCAAATCAAAATCATAAATCATCAAAAAGAAAACACATCATGGTTCGCTACCACAGTAGCTAGTGACAACTCATAGTTGACACCCATATCGTCATCACCTCTTATGATACGACCAACTCTAGAGTCCACGACTCCCAGGTCAACACATGACCGTACAACTAATAGTCTCCTCCGAGACCCAGGTCCCCGCCACATCACTAGCTGCCCATCGCCCCCTGAACAACTCCTCACTGAGTTGCAGTTACGACTACAGACTAGTGCATGCAGTGCGACCATATCTACCAGAGTCCCCGCCACACCACTAGCTGCCCATCGCGCTCTGAACAACCCCTCACTGGGTTGCAGTTACGACTACAGACTAGTGCGAGCAGCGCGACCATATCTACCAGAGTCCCCGCCACATCACTAGCTGCCCATCGCGCTCTGAACAACCCCTCACTGGGTTGCAGTTACGACTACAGACTAGTGCATGCAGTGCGACCATACCTACTAGTGTCCCCGCCACACCACTAGTTGCCCATCGCGCTCTGAACAACCACTCACTGGGTTGCAGTTACGACTACAGACTAGTGCGTGCAGCGCGACCACATAGCCATGATACGTGTTCTATTTGCTGGCGGAGGCACCCTCCTCACCATCTTCTACATTTTGAAAATCTAACTCAGCAGACATTACTTGGAAAAATCTTTCGTACTTATGCGATCGTGGGGTACTTATAAGTTCTGTTTCCAATCAACGATTTCAATAGGTAACGATCGCCATTATCGCCATCAAATAACTCACCATTATTAAATTTCATTACTTTAGCACACTTCTATCAAATTTAGATTTTTCGTAAATAGCACTCATTTCTCTGTTCGTTACCGCCTGTTGTCTTGAGAAGATTTAATAGTCTAGCCACTCATACTATCAGAAGCTCAAGTGAGCTCGTAACTATAGGCCACAGTCAACTTTAGTTTTGAATTAAAGACAAACCAGACATCATAATTTTAAAACCCTGATTTAAAATTTCTCAGCCCATTATTACAAACAATAATCGGGTAGTACAAGAAATAAAATTTGCAAAAATAACTCTTATTATCATGTTGCAAAGAAATGGTTCAGTACACAACACACTGGCACAACCTTGTACACTGTATATATACTGGCGCGTGTGTACGTATACCAATGAAATTACAGATTGCTTGACAAGAGAACATTCGGCCACTGAATCAAAATAAAAATAGTACGACTCACCGGATTATGGCAATTTCTCGCAAATACCTGCCACTTGGCAGTTATCAACCGTTGCACATCAGACATCTCTGGGCTCTCATAAAACCCCACTACGTTACCACAAACGTTTTGGGTATTTTGAAACCTTCTCATCGCCTGCAGAGTAGAGACTCAAGTCTTGAAACCTTCGCACGCAGCTCCAGCTGCGCCACACGCAGCTCCAGCGGCGCCACACGCCCTTGATGCGGTTCACCAAGGAACTAGAGGCGCGCTCCGCAAGCGCACCTCGCTCGCCAAGCAACAGCCAGCACTGCCGCGCGCCAAGCATCAGCCAACACCGTCGCGTGCCAAGCAACAGCCAGCACCGTCGCGCGCCAAGCAACAGCCAGCACTGTCGCGCGCCTAGCAACAGCTAGCACTTGCACGCCTGCAGCGCAATCCCGCAGCGGACCATCACGCAGAGCGATCAATGCGCCAGCAATTGAGCGCACCTCGTGACATGACGTTCACCTCCAGCCTCACCGCCCGTACATCCAGCATTTACAGAAGCTCACACAAAGACAATGAACAACTACACACGTAATGGCAGAAAGTGACTGTTATTTTGTTCCTTGATTTATAACGAGATTGTGAGCAGTGTAGTTCTTCATCCCACTTCTGATGTCGGAGACAGCGACGGCAGAGCGGTAGGGTCGACAGCATCTTGGTATGGTGGTACAGGTTCCATTTCGTAGGTGAGTTTTGAATTGAAGCACGACGTGTAGATATACCCTCCAATCTTCATAATAACAATTTAATAGGCAAACCGACAGTTTCGGTTCAGAGATGTGCCTTGGTCCGCGTCTCGATGCAAAGTCACCGTTCGACGAACCCCACTTTCCAAAGCGACTCTGTCCATGTGCCGCCATCACAAAATGACGTCACAAGCGTTCGCCCCTCTACTACGTAAATCAAATCAGCAACTTCTATTAAAATTAATCGACGATCTCCGACATACTTATTTTATATGCTAGTAGCACGGTAAAGTCTGCTCGTGAGCTGCAGGATCTGTGTGATATATATTTTTTTTTTTTTATAAATTATAAACCAGCGCTTGACCTCAATCCCGCCTGATGGTAAGCAGTGACGCGATCGTTGATGGTAAAGCGCGCTAGTTTATTAAGAGCCTATTTACTCTAGCCTTGAAGACACTCAAATTGTAATGTGACGGAAACACCGACGCCGGCAAATTGTTCCAGTCCCTCGATGTACGCGGTATAAAGGAGGAAGTAAAACGCTTCGTCCGGATCGCAGTGGTGTCAACAACGTAAGGGTGGAAACTCGCCGTACGACGGGTCGTCCGATGATGGAACGGAGATGGGGGAATTAAATCATGCAATTCCCTTGCACACTCACCAGAATGCAACCTATAGAAGACCGAAAGGCTGGCTACTCTACGCCTGTGCTCCAGGCTTTGGAGACCGTTTCGATATCAGTATGAAGCGACGCATCTTTCGCATGTTCACATACCCCACAATGCACACACCTCTCAAAACGTTTAATTTGATTTTCTCGGTGTTAAGCCATAACATCGGCCGCCGGCAGAAGTTACCACCCACCAGACAAAGTCTTGCCGCCAAGCGGTTTGTCGTGTTCCGGCATGATGTCTGGGGAAGCCGTACGGAGGACGGGTCTGAGCAATTGTGTTGCGATGTGTGCCGGGTACGATGCGCCAAATGTTGTATTGGGAGTTTGGTCGGGGAGGGTCTTCAGACCAATCTCCCTTGGGCGCAGCGTCATTGGTCGTATTGTTGGGTTTAACATTGCATCACCTCGCTCAACTGCCGTCTTCCTTCCTATTCGCTCAGTTTTACTGAGTGAATAGACTCTTAATAAACTAGCGCGCTTTACCATCAACGATCGCATTACTGCTTACCATCAGGCGGGATTGCGGTCAAGCGCTAGTTTATAATTATTAAAAATATATATGTCGGAGATCGTCGATTAATTTTAATAGAAGTTGCTGATTTGATTTACGTAGTAGAGGGGCAAACGCTTGTGACGTCATATTGTGATGGCGGCACATGGACAGAGTCGCTTTGGAAAGTGGGGTTCGTCTAACGGACACTTTGCATCGAGACGCGGACCAAGGCACATCTCCGAACCGAAACTGTCGGTTTGCCTATTCAAATTGTTATTATGAAGATTGGAGGGTATATCTACACGTCGTGCTTCAATTCAAAACTCACCTGCGAAATGGAACCTGTACCACCACACCAAGATGATGTCGGACCTACCGCTCTGCCGTCGCTGTCTCCGACATCAGAAGTTGGATAAAGAACTACACTGCTCACAATTTCGTTATAAATCAAGGAACAGAATAACGTGAGGCTGGTTGTGAACGTCACGTTACGAGGTGCGCTCAATTGCTGACGCAGAAGAGATCGCTCAGCGTGATAGTGCGCTGCAGGAGTGCGCTGCAGGAGCCCGCTGCAGGCGTGCACATGCGGCTGGACGCGGCGCTGTCGCAACAGTGCCGACTGATGCTTGGCGCGCGACAGTTCCGGCTGATACTTGGTGCGCGACAGTGCTGGCTGTTGCTTGGTGCGCGACAGTGCTGGCTGTTGCTTGGCGCGCGACAGTGCTGGCTGTTGCTTGGCGCGCGACAGTGCTGGCTGATGCTTGGCGCGCGACAGTGCTGGCTGATGCTTGGCGCGCGACAGTGTTGGCTGTTGCTTGGCGTGCGACAGTGCTGGCTGATCCTTGGTGCGCGACAGTGTTGGCTGATGCTTGGCGCGCGACAGGGCTGTTGCTTGGCGAGCGAGGGGCGCTTGCGGAGCGTGCGGGGTGGGCTTGCGGAGCGCGCGGGGTGAGCTTGCGGAGCGCGCAGGGTGCGCTTGCGGGGCGCGCGGGGTGCGCTTGCGGGGCGCGCGGGGTGCGCTTGCGGAGCGCGCTTCTGGCTGCTTGGTGAGTCGCATCAATGGCGTGTGGCGCTGCTGGGGCTGCTTGCGGCGCGGCTGGAGCTGCGTGCACTTTGCGGAACGCCCAAGGTTTCAGGACTTGGGCCTCTACTCTGCGGGCGATGAGAAGATGTCAAAATGCCCAAAACGTTTGTGGCGGCGTAATGGAGTTTTGTGAGAGCTCAGAGATGTCTGGTGTGCAGCGGTTGACGGCTGCCGGGTGGCAGGTGTTTGCGGGAGGTTGCCATAATCCGGTGAGTCGTACTATTTTTGTTTTGATTCCGTGGCCGAATGTTCTCTTGTCAAGCAGTCTGTAGTTTCATTGGTGTATGTACACACGCGCCAGTGTATATACTGTACGGTGTACAAGGTTGTGCCAGTGTATTGTGTGCTGAACAATGTCTTTGCGACATGATAATAAGAGTTATTTTTGCAAATTTTATTTCTTGTACTACCCGATTATTGTTTGTAATAATGGGCTGAGAAATTTTAAATCAGGGTTTTAAAAATATGATTTCTAAAATCAAAAACAAAATTGTTTAATTCAAATTAACCATCCGGTGGTGCTTTTGAATAGTCAATGTCGGTCAGTCCAAGAAAAGTGAAGCTAAATTGCATGTTTCAAAGCGTAGATCTCTATTGAGAAGAACGTGCAAGAAACTCCATGGTCAAGTCTGGTTTGTCTTTGATGATTTCAAAACTAAAGTTCACTGTGGCACTGTGTTACGAGCTCACTTGAGCTTTTGATAGGACGTGTGGTTAGATCATAAAATCTTCTAACATTGAATGATACTGAACCAGAAATACTACAACAAGACAAGAGAGCATGCGGTAACGAACATATAAATGAGTGCTATTTACGAAAAATGTTAATTTGATGGAAATGAATGCTATTTACGAAAAATCTAAATTTGATAGAAGTGTGCTAAAGTAATGAAATTTAATAATGGTGAGTTGTTTGATGGCGATAATGGCGATCGTTACCTATTGAAATCATTGATTGGAAACAGAACTTATAAGTACCCCACGATCGCATAAGTACGAAAGATTTTTCCAAGTAATGTCTGCTGAGTTAGATTTTCAAAATGTAGAAGATGGTGAGGAGGGTGCCTCCGCCAGTAAATGGAACACGTATCATGGCTATGTGGTCGCGCTGCACGCACTAGTCTGTAGTCGTAACTGCAACCCAATGAGGGGTTGTTCAGAGCGCGATGGGCAACTAGTGGTGTGGCGGGGACACTAGTAGGTGTGGTCGCGCTGCACGCACTAGTCTGTAGTCGTAACTGCAACCCAATGAGGGGTTGTTCAGAGCGCGATGGGCAGCTAGTGGTGTGGCGGGGACTCTGGTAGATATGGTCGCACTGCATGCACTAGTCTGTAGTCGTAACTGCAACTCAGTGAGGAGTTGTTCAGGGGGCGATGGGCAGCTAGTGATGTGGCGGGGACCTGGGTCTCGGAGGAGACTATTAGTTGTACGGTCATGTGTTGACCTGGGAGTCGTGGACTCTAGAGTTGGTCGTATCACAAGAGGTGATGACGATATGGGTGTCAACTATGAGTTGTCACTAGCTACTGTGGTAGCGAACCATGGTGTGTTTTCTTTTTGATAATTATGATTTTGATTTGATAATTATGAGGCTTGGAGGAACCTTTTGTGTTTTCTTTTTGAAATTTGATAATTATGAGGCTTGAAGGAACCATTTGTGTTTTCTTTTTGAAATTTGATAATTATGAGGCTTGAAGGAAGCTTTTGTTTAAGTTGTTAAAATAATTAAGTTTGGTTTTCTAATAGTCAATGTAACTAAACGTGACGTGTGATGGTCAGGTTGGCCGAGTTTTCAAAAATGCTTCAAAGTCGGTGTTCTGTGTTTTTTTTTAATTTGTTACAGACATGTACTAGAACGTGCAACGGGAAATGTTGAGGTTTGGCCTGAATCGGCGGTTGGCCTGGTGAACCGGATCCTGGACTCCGGGGCTGAAGGAGCTTCGGATTCGACTGGGATTGGCGCTGAGATGATGATGATGATGATGAAGATGATGATGCACGAGGACGTGCAAATCGTCAGGCTGGCCGTGTCGGAGATCGTCGATTAATTTTAATAGAAGTTGCTGATTTGATTTACGTAGTAGAGGGGCAAACGCTTGTGACGTCATATTGTGATGGCGGCACATGGACAGAGTCGCTTTGGAAAGTGGGGTTCGTCTAACGGACACTTTGCATCGAGACGCGGACCAAGGCACATCTCCGAACCGAAACTGTCGGTTTGCCTATTCAAATTGTTATTATGAAGATTGGAGGGTATATCTACACGTCGTGCTTCAATTCAAAACTCACCTGCGAAATGGAACCTGTACCACCACACCAAGATGATGTCGGACCTACCGCTCTGCCGTCGCTGTCTCCGACATATATATATTAAGAACTAGCGACCCGCCACAGCTTCGCACGGGTGCAATGCTGATAGTTTTTCGGTAGTGTATTTACATACAAATACATTACAGAAAAACTGTGAAACGTTGTATAAACATAGCGGCCCGTCGCACCCGGCCATTCGGTACCGCGCAAACGCAACGCTCCGCAATTTTTGAATCTATGATCTTCGAAAATGTTCATTTAAGTACTGTAAGGGGCGATATATATCTATATTAAATCAACAATGCATTTAAGGTATTAAATTGGACAATATTTAATGGTGTATTGGTTAAAATCGCTTCGAAAATTAGCCAATATTTATCGTAAAAAAGTAAATTACAAAAAAAAAATATTGTGGGATATCTTTAAGAGATAGACGTATACCATCGCAGACTTTTCTGTAGACCTTTTCCATCTGTACAATATTTAGTACGTTATTTTGATAAATCTCGTAGGGTTCAGCCTGCGTTTCACTGCAAACGCGGAAAAAAATTAATTATTCACGACATAACATTAGAAACCTCAAAAATAATAGTATTTGTCCACTATTTCATGGACGTTACTATACACGGAAACCTTCCTTTTTAATCACTCTATCTATTAAAAGAAACCGAAATTTAATCATACATAGAGACATAGGGAAAGAGAAGGCGACTTAGTTTTATACTATGTATAAATATGTAGTGAAGAAATCCGCGTAGCATATCGCAACGCTACGGAACGAGGCAGCTACGGCGTAGCCATGCACTACACTACACAAAACAATTTTATTATGAACGTTCAAACAACCTGTTTTGTTTCGTTTAATTATTCTGTAGTCCATTACTCTGTCTTTCTTTCATTGTTCTTTAGGTTATAGAGATGGCGAGGTAGCCTCTTTGTTTAATAACAATTGCAAACACTGAACTATCTTTCTAGTACACGTGTACCTTGCACATATCTACATTAAGTCTATCCGGAATTCAGCTACGAGTTTGGCTCATTGAAATAAACTAATTTAATTTAAATAGAACCTGTTTGTATTTACATTATAGTTTTACTTTGAACTAATATTATAGCAGATAGCAGAGCAGTGGCCGCGACTTACAAATTGTAGGTTGCAGGTTCGAACCCCGGTAAGCGCTTTACTTTGTGTAAATTATTTCATCACCACTGCTCTCAAAACGGCGAAGGAAAACATTTTGAGGAACACGGCATGGCCTAGAGCAAAAAAAAACTTCGAAGACATGTGACATCTACCAACCCGCACTGGACCCGCGTGGTAGATTACGGCCCACTCCCTCTCACTGAAAGAAGGCCTGTGTCCCAGTATTGGGAACATTATAGGCTGATTATGTATGTATATATAATCTATTCTAATATATAAAACTGAAGAGTTTGTTTGTTTGTTTGAACGCACTAATCTCAGGAACCACTAGTCCGATTTGAATAATTCTTTTTGCGTTGGATAGCCCATTAATCCAGGCCAGGGAAGCCATTAGGCTATATAACACGCTGCGACCAATAGGAGCGGAGCATAACTGACTCCACGCGAAAGAAGTCGCTGGCGGCCGCTAGTATTATATTTACGGTCAGCAAAAAATTCGATTAAGATGATTTGAAAATGAACTTATTGGCTTTTTATAATAGAAAAGAGACATTGAAGGCATTAAAGAAAAGAGAGAAAGAATCAGAGTGCTGTTCTTAAATTAAAATGTCACATCGGGTTCGATTTCAGTAACATATTTTGCTCAGTAATTAAAATTTCCTAAACAAAAGTGTTAATCGACTTTTGTACCTGACTGTACAAGTACAAGTAGATAGAATAAAAAAAGAAGTCCACAATAGAAAAGGATCTTAGTAATGAAGGCGTTCCTATTGAGCAGACGAGATTAATTTAAAATGCTCGACGAAACAGGAATATTAAGTATGGCTGATGATTGTATTCCCCGTTTCGTGTTGGAACATTCAAATCAATTCCCTGAAAAGCTCGTCAAATAAATTAAAATTAATGTTTCATTTCGTTAAAATAAATTGTGCTGATGAAATAACTTGTCAATTGAATGAAGTGTGTATGCAAATTGAATGGATGAAACATTCGGATTCTTTTAATAAAGTTATAAAAGGTATTTTATTTTATTTGTATTATTTCAAGCAGGATTAAAGTTGTCTGTTTTAAAATAATAAAACAATTAAAGGAAACATCGAACGAATCTGTGTGTAATAACATACTTGGAATTAAAAGCATACCACAACAAATGTTAGGGATTACAAAACATTGATTTGCGTTTGTATGTGTAATATATTTATGCATAATATGCCGGCAGAAATTAGCCACCAGACAAAGATTTGCCGCCAAGCGATTCGTCGTGTTCCGGCATGATTTCTAGTGAAGCCGTACGGAGGACAGGTCTGAGCAGTTGTATTGCAATATATGCCAGGTACGATGCGCCAAACGTTGTTGTGTCGAGAGTTTGGTTGGTCGTATTGTTTGGTTTAACATTGCATCACCTCACTCAACTGCAGTCTTCCTTTCTATTCACTCAGTTTTGTTTTTAGTCAATAGGGTTTTACCATAATTTAGAGAAATTAGTCCAGATGGCAAAATCCTTAGGGCGCGTTCATACGATACACGTAAACTCAGCGCACGCCACTCGCGTTCAACTCACATTGAAATTTGTTGAATAAGAATTTGAGTCTTATATTTCAATAGCGGCCGCCAGTGACTTCATTCGCGTGGAGTTAGTTATTTAATTATGCTCCACTCCTATTGGTCGCAGCGTTATGTTATATAGCCTTCCTGGATTAATGGGCTATCCAGGGCAAAAAGGATTTTTCAAATCGGACCTGTAGTTCCTGAGATTAGTGCGTTCAAACAAACAAACTCTTCAGCTTTGTATAGCTGTATAGATTAATAGTTCGTAAATTAAGTTTACACGTGGACTCTCCGCGCTCACCTCGCGTCAACCCTGCGCTCGCCCTGCCCGGGCCCTGGAAGCCACTATGCCTATTAAACGAAGTAGTCCAGTCACTAGTACAATAAAAGGGCGCGAGGCGTATGCGAGGTAAATTCAGCGCGTGTGCGTTTGCGTGTGTGCGGGCATGTTGCGTGCTCCGGTGCTGTGCGTAATCGACGCATGCCATCTGAATATAAGGATAAATTCTCTACACTCATTTATATTTAAAATTAAAATCAAAAGTAATTTATTCAAATTAGGCTGAGTATCAGCACTTTTGGAACGTCAATATTAGATAAGACCCACCAGTGCCCACAAGTGCCCCCAAACGCCCGCCATTCGCCACTTCCTAGTACTTTCACTGGGAACAAGAAGTAAAGTATTCAACATGTAACGTATATTAGGAAAATCTCAATGTTTTCTCTGCTCGTAAAAACGAAGCAAAAGTTTACGAACCCCGAGCTATAAAACAAAAACAAAGGCCACCACAATAATATTCATTAAAAATAATATGCCTCCTACTGTAACAGTACAGCATATCATCGCCACGTCCTTCTCATGTTTACAACCGACGTCAAAAGTATGGTCGACGTGCCGTGAAACTACATCAGCCTATAGATGAACGTGAGAGGAATGGTAAGGTCCTCTGTGTATTGTAATCCGTATCACACTGACTGTGAATAGACACCTTCAGATACGAGTAACGGGAGCGTAAAATGGAACATCACCATCCGATATTCTTCAATGAACACTCCACTTTTTCAAAACCTAATTTGCTCTCATGTATCATACTGCGCATTGTGATCGGTTGTCTAAAATAGAAACAGATTTTTAAGAAAAATAACAAACACAATGTGGAAAAAGAAAAAACCATATCAAACTGATTCTACGAAAACAATCGATTGATGTTCAATTGTTTTCCACTAATGACGAAAGCAAAGTCCATTCAGTCCGTTCTATCTGTGGTTAGAGCTCCAGAGACAAGAACCTACTTACGTCGAGGCTCTTGGCTATCAAACCATTGGCCGATACGACAATCGGTACAATGACAGCCGAGTTCACATTCCACATGACAAGAATCTCGTGTACCAAGTCGAGATATTTGTGTTGCGATGTGTGCCGGGTACGATTCGCCAAATATTGTTGTGTTGGGAGTTTGGTCGTGGAGGGTCCCTCTTTCTTAGGACATACTTAGTAGCTATTTTTATTTTTACAAAAAATAGTCGAAAAGTCCGGACGTGACAAGGCCGGAGACAGTACAGATGGAGAGACAAAAGTGCCGGATATTCAATCTAACTACATCGTAATATTTGTATATACTAGAAGAAGGAAAAAAAATCGTGTTTAAATATAGTATTTATTACCTTTCTGTCTATCGTAACAAAAGTACAAAGAAACCGATAAAATTGTTCCAATAAAACGTTTCCTTTTTTCCTTTCAAGTAAACATACAAACGTAAGAGGTCAACAGCTGTTTCTTAAATCAATGTGTACACGATCGTCGTCAAAAATACGGACAACGTGTTGCGGAAATACCAAATCAACGAAACGTGTTAGGAATAGTAAGAGACACTCGATGCGATCCATAGTTATCATTTTACGCACGCACTTTGGTTTCCATATAACAATAGGCCTTTTTCCCTTGAGTGGTAAAGGTGTCATATCCTCACTAATAATACGGTAGACGGTTCGTCTGCGAAGTATAAAACATTCAGTGGTCCCTGGCGCACAGGCAAGTAAAGGAACACGGGTGGGTTTTAATCAGTAAAAGTATGACAGGCGATTTGATGATTTAATTTTAATTCCATATTATAATTTAAATTCTATAAAAAAAAGTAAATTGCTAAATCCTTTCTTTTTGTTGAGAGACTAAAATAAAATGGGAGGTTTATTTTACTTTTATTTTTAATAATTATAAACTAGCGCTTGACCGCAATCCCGCTTGATGGTAAGCAGTGATGCGATCGTTGATGGTAAAGCGCGCTAGTTAATTAAGAACCTATTCTCTCAGATTGAGCGAATAGGAAGGAAGACGGCAGTTGAGCGAGGTGATGCAATGTTAAACCCAACAACACGACCAACGATGCTGCGCCAAAAGTAGATTGATCTGAAGACCCTCCACGACCAAACTCCCAACACAACAACATTTGGCGCATCGTACCCGGCACACATCGCAACACAACTGCTCAGACCCGTCCTCCGTACGGCTTCACCAGACATCATTCCGGAACACGACAAATCGCTTGGCGGCAAGGCTTTGTCTGGTGGGTAGTAACTTCTGCCGGCGGCCGATGTTATGGCGTACCACCGAGAAAGGTGCATTAAAATATGGTCTTACATTATTTTGGCGTATCACTTCTTTAAAAGATGTGTTGGCCTAGTTAACACCTGGCGTGTTGCAGGGCCTTCGTTTGAACCCAAGCAGGAACTTTGTTTACATTATTTCAGAACGACTGCTCTCAAAACAGTGACGGAAAATACCGTGAGGAAACTGGCAAGTCAAAAATCAAAAATTTGAAGACATGTGACATCTGCTAATCCATAGTGGGTCCGCGTGGTAGATTATGGCTCAGTCCCTCTCAGGGAGAGAAAGCCTGCGTTCCAACACTGAAAACATTATAGGCTGATTACGTACCACTTCGTTTTAACTAGCTTTAGCCCGCAACTTCGTCTGCAATCCCTACTAATATTATAAATGCGAAAGTAACTCTGTCAGTCTGTCTGTTACGCTTATACGACTAAACCACTTAACTGATTTTATTGAAATTTGGTACAAACATAGAGTTGACCTTGAGAAATAATATAGGATAGTTTTGATTCCTGACTTTTGAAAAGTTCTCTTGGAAACGCGATATAACCGAACTCTAGTCCTAATAAAAAAGAGGCAAAGTCGTTTTCCAGGGCATGGTTTGCCTCCTTGCCAAATTAAATGCAAAACCGTTTAGTCGTTTTAGCGTAAAAGCTTAACAAACTTATTTTCGCATTTACAATATTATTAGCTGTGCCCTGAGGTTTGATCCGCATAAGTTTTGATCCTTGAAGGAACATCCAAGTTTAAAAGTGTGTAAAGTACTACGTGGTAATCCAGCCTTTAAACTATCTGTGTGTGTGTATTCATCCCCAGAAACTTTTTTATTTATTTATATATATATATATACAATAAGTTAAGAAAACCCTGTCCGACCCATACGGATAATAAAGGTTAGGTAAATACATGACCAAATATAATATAAAATTTTAGGTAATCATCATAGTAACAATACTAATGAATTTTGAAATAGTCTTTTTTTCCCGCGAATTAACTCCAACTTCCCCGAAATTTGTTAATTTTAAAAAAAGTGACAACACCATTTGGATTGTGTTATTATAGCGATGTGACCACGTGCCACGTGCCCTGCCCCCGTCGCCCGCGGAATGGTTGCCTACCGCAAATGTATTAAGTTACCTCTTTTTGCGAAATACAATTTATTTTTTTAGGGGGATTTTTTTTTAAGTTTAGCTCGGCTTTGTATCCATTAGTACAATCAGTTATCGATACCTAACAATGCCTTCACGGATCGGACAGGGTTTTCTTTACATATTGTATATGTTTTATTGTACACAAGAACATATATTCTAAGGAAATATTTTTCGTTTTAATGCCAAAAGCGTATAACATCTTGATTGATTATAATTTAAGATAGATGTGACATTTATGAATAGCATTTTTGTATAATGTATATGTATTTTTGATTTTTAAATTTAACAGTCTCATTCATAACAGTTTTCCCCATGCATCTCTTGAAGACAAAGCCTTTAAACAATGTTTGAAGTAACAAAAACTGTTGTGAACGTGTTAAATCTGATACTAACGAACTTTCGTCCCCAGACATGCGCCGCACTTTGAGTACTTTGTTCTTTACTATGCTTCATAATTATAGAACGCTTTTCTCACCTATGATGGTTTCTTATTGATGTTATTTCCGAGCTAGTTTTGGCCTTACTTTCTCTATATACTCCGTTTGCCGTTGATACTCTTATGAATATGAACGCGTCATACTGACGTCACATGAATTCTATATCTTGCAAGCAGATTTTACCGTGCAGTTAGCATACATATAACTTCCAAAAATCAACCGTTGGGCAAGTGCTCGCCAAACATAACATCCGTCTGGTCGGATGATTCTCCCTTTTCTATGGAGGATAAGTGAACTTTACTCCTTGTTCCTCATGTCTCCACAAACACATTAATGTATTCTTATTATTTTGTTAATTTATGCACAAACTGAATAGAATTCCGCCTGACGGTAAGCATTCAATCGTTGATGGTAAGGCGCGCTAGTTTATTAAGAGCCAAATCAATAAAAAAAACTGAGTGAATAGGAAGGAAGACGGCAGTAGAGCGAGGTGATGCAAAGTTAAACTCAACAACATGGCCAACGATGCTGCGCCAGAGGGAGATTGATCTGGAGACCCTCCACTACCAAACTCCCACTCCTAAATTATAACAAATTGAAATACGATATTTGGTCAATAAATTAAAAATAATTGTTTTATAGTTACATAAATTTGACAATATTTTAGCATAACACACTTTCAGAGAATCGGAAAATGAAAACATAATTTAAATGAATTTGAAATAGCTTTTGGAATACATCAAATATATACACTACAATATGTAAAGAAAACCCCATCCAACCCAAAAGGATAATAAAAGTTAGGTATACACATGACCAAATAAAATATGAAATATTACATAATCATCATAGTGACAATACTAATAAATTTTGAAATAATCTTTTTTTCTCGCGAATTAATTCTAAGTTCCCCAAAATTTGGTAATTTAAAAAAAAAATTACAACACCGGTATTATTTTGAGCGAATAGCGATGCGACCACGTGCCGCGTGCCCTGCCGCCCGCCGCCCACGGAAGGGTGCTTAACGCAGATTTATTAAGTTATCTCTTTTTGCGAAATAATATTTATTTTTTAGGGGGATTTTTTTTTAAGTTAGAGCGAATAGCGATGCGACCATGTGCCACCTGTCCTGCCCCCCTTCACCAGCGCATGTATGCCCAACGTGTTGCCTACCGCACATGAATTAAGTTACCCCGCTTTTTCGTAATAACATTTAATTTTTTAGGGGATTTGTTAAATTTTAGCCCGGGTTTGTAAGCATTATTAAAATTAGTTAACGATACCTAACAATACCTTCACGGATCGGACAGGGTTTTCTTTACATATTGTATAAACAAAACAAAGTTAAGTTAGTTACAGCATTTATAACTCAATAACAGCTGGACCGATTCGGCGATTTAATTTGTTGGATTCGCGTTCGCCAACAAATTGTCCAAACCAGTCGAATCCAACAAATTGACAAAATGACTATTAAAATATGGGAAAATTTCACGAAAGGAAAATAGAATGTGATTAATTATTTTTCTCATACAGTTTCTAATGAATAATTTTTTCATCGAAAAACGTAAAGGCAGCATAACAAAAAAAAACTTATAATAAAATGCTTAGTTTGTTACCAAACATACAGCCAGCAGAGCCGCCTTAAGATCTTTCAGGTCCATTAAACGCTTATAAAGAAAATGTTTACAAAAAACAATGTTACTTGTATGTACATTTCTATAAGATCTTTAACAGCCTTCTGAACGATCCTATTGCTAAAGAGTCTAGTAGATAGCTGGTTCGTTCGATGTAATGGTTATGTTTATTACGCTATTTGGACGGAGCAGTGTATTGCTTACTTAAACTTACATTTATTTTGCCAAGCAACAGTCATATGTGACTGAAAGTGGTGTTCTATTTTCAACACTGTTTTTTTTATGACCAAATGGAGATATCGAAAATACTATATCAGGTCTCTTCGGCTCATACATAGTATACACGCTGGCACTGAGACTGTGACGAGACTGAGACGTGGATATTCCAGTGGCGGTCAGATGATATTATCACTCCTGTCGGAAAGGCGTGGAAATTGGCGTAAAATAAGGAAAAATGACATGAAAAGGCCCTTATCCATAGGGCTTACTAGTGGAAGGACAAAGGCTTGGGTGATAACGAGGAAAGTATAAATAAGGAAACATAAGCCTTCTTGTCCTACTTAGTAGTCACTAATTATCATAGGGGAACATACTCCCGGGATAAAAGTATCCTACGGCCTATCCTATAGTCTGTTCCTCTTCCAAAATTCTTTCGAAACTGTGCAGCTATTAGGGCGAAAAAAGACAGCATAATTACTTAACATAACATAATAATCAGTCACCACTCGGTAAGAGGTAGTGGTCCGTTGGGCACGCCACAATAACGGCAGTAAGTCCCCTCTTTGAGGAGTGGCTACAGTGGCAAAGAGTCCATACAAGCCGATTCCCACCGGGTTACCTTTCAAAAATCAGTTCCATATTCATACAAAAGTATTTACATTCTATTTCATTTACAAAGTATTACTAATCAAATAGTAATTCTTAGCAATACCCTAAGTATCACATTTCATTTTATAGTCGTAAATTAATCAGCGCTTCAATTTTTCGTACATTACATTGAAGGCAACTCGACGAATTACAGCTTACCTCGGTCAACGTTTTACTATGAGGTGAAAAGAGACAGAGCGTGTCAGACCATCTCTTTCTAATGCTCGCTAACCGTCGGTAAAACTTGATAAATATAGGCTAATGCCAAGCGGCTTGCAGTTCTCTCCTCTCCTCTATTAGAAAGAGACAAAGAAACCACGCCACTACTTTTGCTTAATATTTTTGTTGGTTTTGGATCGGTGTTTGTGTGGTTCGATTTTTAACACTTTATTATTTTTGTAATTTTTTATTTTATTTTTTCTTGACTCTTATTCCCTAACAATAGGTACTTAACTGGGCTCGGCTGGGCTGCTTTCGGGAAGCTACGAAGAATCTTCTCGTCCGAAATACCGCAGTGTCTCAAGACAAAAGTCTTCGACCAGTGTGTGTTGCCAGTGATGACATATGGAATTGAGACGTGGTCGCTAACAATGGGCCTTATAAGAAGGCTCAAAGTCACTCAAAGGGCAATGGAGAGGGCTATGCTTGGGATTTCACTGCGCGATCGAATCAGGAATGAGGAGATCCGCAGAAGAACGAGAGTAACCGACATAGCCCGAAGAATTGCAACACTAAAGTGGCAGTGGGCTGGACACATTGCCCGTAGGACCGATGCCCGATGGGGCCGACGGGTTCTCGAGTGGCGACCACGCACCGGAAGACGTAGCGTGGGTAGGCCCCCGACAAGGTGGACCGACGACCTGGTGAAGGTCGCGGGAAACCGCTGGATGCGGGAGGCGCAGAACCGGTCGTCGTGGAGAACCTTGGGGGAGGCCTATGTCCAGCAGTGGACGTCTTTCGGCTGAAATGATGATGATGATGAGGTACTTAACTTAGTACTTACTAACAAGCATGCATGTGTGGTATGGAGATGCACGTCGAAAAAGGCTTTTCTCAAAGCCGCTTTTATCATACTTGAAAGACACTGTTACTAGTAGGAGGAACGCGTGAGGGTAGACAACAACAAACTCCTGGCCACCGTAGGCGTGGGCCTGCGGGCGGTGAGCAGTGGGCAGCTCGCGACCTGGTAAGGACCAGGCCCGAGTCGACAGTGCCTTGTGTTTCACGCGCGTCCCAAGGAGATGTCAGCACATCGTGAAGGGGTCCACGAAGACCGATGCCTCCTACGTCGGGGTTACTGGTTGTTTAAAAAAAACCGTAGCCCTGGCGCCCAGGCAAGTGATGAAACACGGGTGGGTTTTAGTCAGTAAAAGTGTGACACGGCTGTCCGCTCCACCCAGAGCGGGAGAGGTCATTTGAAGATTTCCCATCCTAAACAAAACAAAAGGTAGCGGTCCGTTTTCTACCACTCGGGCCCAGTGCGGGTTGATAGATGTCACATGTCCTCGAAGTATTGTTTCTAGGGCTTGCCAGTTACCCTAGAAATGTTTTCCTTCATCGTTTTGAAAACAGTGATGATGATATACTTTACTCAAAGTACCTACTACAACTTGTACTAGTTTACCCACAATTTGTAAGTCGCTTCCGATACTACTAGGCCCCCGTTGCACTGCTATATAGAGTAACTATAGCATTTATAGTATTACACATATATGAACGCGGTGGTTAAAACACCAGCCTCTCAAGTATGAGTGTGCGGGTTGGATTGCAGATCAGGCAAGTACCAATGTAACTTTTCTAAGTTATATGTACTTTCTAAGTATATCTTGGACACCAAGGACTGATTATAAGGTGAAGTAAAACATTTTGAGAAGACCTGGACTTTAAATCTGAAATCGCCAACCCATTGAGCAAACGTGGTGATTACGCTCAATCCTTCTTTGTATGAGAGGAGACCTGTGCCCAGCAGTGGGACGATAAAAAGGCTGATGAGAATGCAGAGAGGGAGGCCTGTGTCACAATAACGGGAACATTATAAACACATTATGCATTAGTAAGGAGAAGTATTGATTACCCATTTCATTATTAGGTAAACTTAATATACGTGCGAGCTAGCTCGCACGCGCATGCAGCTGAGATATGGGAATATCTCTCCCAAGAGCGATGTTAAGAGGTTATTAATACACAGTCTACAGCCACTGTAAGCCTCCAGTGTATTGAAGTATCTATTTTACACTTTAAGTGGTTGCTAAATAAATAATGACGCACTGTGGGTATGTGCATTACAGCAAGTTTTCGCAAAAATTGCCTTGTACAAAAAAAAATGTGTGTACTTTCTTTTCTTTTTTTTAAAAAAAAACCTGCTCCACACTGTGAAGTATTCCTGTACCGTGGATATAAACATTTAAACTCACATACATAAACAGCCAGACCCGGAACAACGATCTGTAGGCTATACAAATATTTGTTCCGTGCGGGGATCGAATCCGCGACACGTAGCGTACCTAGTAGTCGATCGCTCAGCCACTGCGCCAACCGTGCTGTGCGGTAACTGCGTGAAGTAATCATTATTAAATCCTGCAATTATCCTCTTTCTTTTTACATTAAAAGTTACCACCCACCAGACAAAGCCTTACCGCCAAGCGATTTGTCGTGTTCCGGCATGATGTCTGGTGAAGCCGTACGGAGGATGGGTCTGAGCAGTTGTGTTGCGATGTGTGCCGGGTACGATGCGCCTAATGTTGTTGTGTTGGGAGTTTGGTCGTGGAGGGTCTTCAGATCAATTTCCCTTTGGCGCAGCATCGTTGGTCGTGTTGTTGGGTTTAACATTGCATCACCTCGCTCAACTGCCGTCATCCTTCCTATTCGCTCAGTTTTTCTGAGTGAATAGGCTCTTAATAAACTAGCGCGCTTTACCAGCAACGATCGCATCATTGCTTACCATCAGGCGGGATTTTGGTCAAGCGCCAGTTTATAATTATTAAAAAAAAAACATTCATCTCTACAATAAATTGAAAAAAAAATCTGCCAATGACGTAAGTAACGCAATGAATTTTGTTTTAGTGTCAAAATTAAAATCAATGCTAATGTGTGTTACGTAATCTCCCTGCAGGATAATAAGTATTTAATACTTGGATGTATTTCATAGTCCGTCCATGTCATACATTTCATCCAAAACCATTCAGCCGTAAGATTAAGAGTGACTGATGAACAAACATCCAAACTTTCATATTTATCATTTTCTAGCAGAGTTTTAATGCGATTTCCTTGTCTCGTCGACAAATGGGCTTTTTATAATTAAGTGCGAACTCATTAAGGTAATTATAACGAGGTCGCAAATTAAAAAAGATAAGACTTTGTGTCATTTAGGCTACAAAAGTTAAACTGGCAAAAACTTGAACGAGGTGGTTAACCTCCACCCTAACAGAAAGAGTCTGCTCCTTACAGTTGAGAAAAGTGTAAATACCTTAATAATATAATATATCTAATATCATTGAAGCTCAAGTGGTCTCTAAGTTGCTGTGAAATAAGTAAATGCAAGTAATGATTCTAGACTGACAGCAGATGCCCACAAAATTATCTTGCACCAAAATATGCCAGTGCAACTCACCTATGCCCCAGCGTCTCGGCAGTCCTAGGATGCACCAACAATCAGATTCGGGAGTCCCTCCTGACGTCCTGAAGTGGGAGTTCGCGAGCGCGGACGTGTAGCCTTATCGGGGTTCGGCGCGAAGAGCTAGTGACAGACTGTCATCTTGACAGCTTTGGAGCGGGCGGGGCTTTTTTTTTTTTTGTTGGACTGGGAAATCATCATATGATATCTTCCGCTCTGGGCGGAGCGAAAGGGCGTGTTAGACTTTTACTGACTAAAGCCCACCCGTGTTTCTTCACTTGCCTGTGCGACGGCCAGGGCCACTGTACTTGTTTAACCAACCCGCAACCCTCACCCAGGAGGCATCGGTCTTCGTGGACCCCGTCACGATGTGCTGACATCTCTTAGAGGCGCGCGTGAAACACAACGCGCCGTCGACTCGGGCCTGGTCCTTACCGGGTGGCGAGCTGCCCACTACTCACCACCCGCAGGCCCGCGCCTACGGCGGCTGGGAGTTCAGTGTCGTCTCCCGACCAGGGCGTCTCCTGCGGCGGCTAGTGGCGTGAGAGCGCTGGGATTCCCGCTGCCGCGCGCGCTCCGCCTCCTCCTTTGCCAAATTCACTGCTTCGCAGAAGGAGGTGACGGCCTGCCATGCACTCTCGCTCCGGACCATGGCCTAAACCAGGGTAGAGAGAGAGATCGCTTTTATCGCGAGCGGCCGGTGTTTGCGTTCAAATTCACCAATTAAACCGAAACACAGGCAAGTGCAGCCAACATTACAATCAGTGAGAAAGCAATTCAATGGGTCCAAACAACTTACATTTGTAGTAAAGATGCGAATGCGTGTTCAGGAATGCTCTTTTATTGTATAAACTTAAGGCTATTTATATCACATCTATCTATATATATAAAAGAAAGTCGTGTTAGTTACATCATTTATAACTGAAGAACGTCTATACCAATTTGGCTGAAAATTGGTAAGGAGGTAGCTAAGAACTGGGAGAAGGACATAGGATACTTTCTATGCCGCTCCCCGTCGTTCCTGTGGGAATAAATGAGCTTCTTTGTTTCGACTTTTCCCACACTTTTATGCTACCCTGGTACCTTCCACGTCAAAAAATATGCACAATAAACCTTCTTTCATGTATTATGATTATTTGATAATGATGAATGAATGAGATTTATTGTTTCGACTTCTCCTACACTTTTGTGCTACCCTGGTACCTTCCACGTCAAAAAAATATGCACAATAAACCTTCTTTCATGTAATTATGATTATTTGATAATGATGAATGAATGAGGTTTATTGTTTCGACTTCTCCTACAGTTTTGTGCTACCCTGTTACCTTGCACGTCCACAAACTATGCACAATAAAACCTCTTTCATGTATTAATTATGGTGATTTGATAATCATGAATGAGTTTTTTTATTGTTTCGATTTCTCCTACACTTTTGTGCTACCCTGGTACCTTACACGTCAAAAAATATGCACAATAAACCTTCTTTCATGTATTACGATTATTTGATAATGATGAAAATGAGGTTTATTGTTTCGACTTCTCCTAAACTTTTGTGCTACCCTGGTACCTTGCACCTCCACAAAGTAGGAAACACGTGTCCAGTATTTTTAAGTTAATAATATTATGTACAAAATTTCAAAAAGATATAATGAAAAACCACAAAGTTATAAGCTTGCTATTCTACTTGGTTGTCCCAACAAAAATATGGTCAAAGATCCGCGGGCGAGCGAGCGCGGTGCGTTGACTTCTAGGGTCAGCTGTTGCGCGCGCGCAATACTATGATGTATCGTACGTAAGCTGCGTGACGCGCTCGGTGACTACACTGCAACAATTTCTAAATGTGTTTGGGACAAAATATAACATGGTGTAAAAATTATTGTAATCGATTCAGTTGCTTATTCACTATTTATATATAACTCAAGAACGGCTGAACCGATTTAGCTGAATATTGGTGAGAGGTAGCTAAGAACCCGTCCCCGTCGTTCCCGTGTGACGTGACATAAGACATGGTGTAACAAAACGCAACTGACATGGAATAACAATCCAACTCATTCAAAATGTAAGTCAGAAATTCATATATCAAAAATGGTATAACAAAAAGCAAATGACAGCTGAGCATATTTAAAAAAAAGTCTAACCGGTTGAAGCAATCGTTTAAAGCAAAGAATATAAATACTCTCTGCTGGTTTAAAGTTTCTAATAAAAAACCACAAAGCCAACTTCAACTTCAAAATTTCTAATATTGTATTGCTGTGCCATTTATCATCAATAAAAATATCATGCCGTGACCAAGACCATCAAATCTTTCTCGACAAAGCGGTAATGCAAGAGTAAATCGAAACATTCTGAATGAAAGCACTGAAGAAGAGCAAGAAATTGCACGTGCAGAGCGCCGTTTTAGTATGACTCGACTTCGTGCTTCTCACTCACAAGAGCAAAGGGAGGCGGCAGTCCGTGAAACTGTTCCGTTGACAATGCGTAATCGGCGAACAAACCTCAGAGATCATCATCATCATCATCAATCTTTTTATCGTCCCACTGCTGGTCTCCTCTCATGCAGAGAAGGATTAAGCGTAATCACCACGCTTGCTCAATGCGGGGTGGCGATTTCAGACTTATAAAGTCCAGGTTTCCTCAAGATGTTTGCCTTCACCTTCAGTCATTGGTGTCCTAGATATACCTAGAGAGTACATATCACTTTAGAAAAGTTACATCGATACTTGCCTGACCTGGAATCGAACCCGCGCACTCATACAAGAGAGGCTGGTGTTTTAACCACTAGGCCACCACGACATCTCGGAGATCAACAGCTAGATAATTTACGAAGCAAAGGTAGAAATTCATAATATCTTTCACAAGGTGCTACAATAAATAAATGACAAATAAAAAAATCATGGATTTTTTACTTTTTCAATTAGGAACTGATTTCAATTAGAAATAATATTTTTTTTTTTTTATTGACAATGTTCCTAATTGAAAAAGTACAAATGTGATCATGTGATATTTATTGCCTTTAAGGCGGAACAAAGTTCGCCGGGTCAGCTAGTTATTAATATAGTGTAATCATATGCATATAAAAAAAAAAAAATGAAAAAATGAAAAATATTTTATTTAAAAACTAAGTTGGTACAAACAAAATTGAGGTTGACCTCTCTTTTTAAGTATGAAAACACTTGTGCCAGGAGAGGCCGCTCTTCCTTAACATATTACATATTTCTTATCAACTTAATTAAATTGAAACCTTTAAATTAAGAAATATAAAACAAACAAACTAAAAGTAAAAGTAAGCATGTGTGTGTGCAAGCGTGAGTAAGTATTTGTGTGTATGGTGTGTCTGTATTTGTGTATTGGACTGTGTGTATGTGTGTGTGTGTGTGTGTAACAATTTATTTATTTATATATTAATATACACATCGACATACCTATATTTGAATTTACTTTTGCTTTTATTTATTTACTTTTTAATTATTATTTTTATTATATTTATATAACAAGCGTACACCTGACATATGAAATATTACTACCTATTAATAACAACAAAACTAGCTAATAATATGGACAATCATATTTTCAGTATCTTCATAGTCTAGAGTTTTTAGCCATTCAGTCACCATCCGTTTACACTCCAAAGTAGTTTTTGTATATATTTTAAGAATTTTGTTAATAGAGTTATATAAATGCGAAGATTGATTTGAAAATTGGTGCTTAGCAAAGTAAGTTCTACATACACTTGTTTTAGTTACTTCGTAATTTCGTCTTTTTGTTAAAATAGTAGGATCAACTGTAAGGGACTTATGTTTCCTTAGAGTGGTATGTAAAATATACAGTTTGCGTATACTTAAAAGGTTGGTTTCTGAATAAAGAGTGGTTGTAGGAAATCTTAGTTTTTTAAAAAACATTACTTTTAGGAGTATTCTTTGAGCACGCTCCACCTCTAGGAATTTAATTTTTGATGCGCCGCCCCATACTGGAATGCAGTAGATCATGATCGACTGAGCCAAGGCAACATAGACTTTTTTTATTAGTTCAATGCTAGCTGAGTGTCTAAGGATTTTGAAAATCCATATCAACTTCCTAATTCTACCAACGATTAGATCAATCTGAGAATGCCAAGACAGTCTTTCGTCAATCATAATTCCCAAGTATTTTGTGGTACCCATTTTGTTTATTGTAGGGCAATCACAGTTGTTGTTAATACTGACGCAATCATGTATTTTAAGACTATAACCGGGGCTAGGTTGGGTTCTACCGTTAATTGCAAAACAAATGTAGTTGGTCTTTGAGGTATTTAAGGTAAGCATATTTTTCCTTAGCCACAGGGCAGTGATAGCTAGAGCAGATTCAGCATCCCTTTTTATGGAGTCCCAAGAATTTCCTGTTATTACCATGGCAGTATCGTCAGCATATGAGAAAACTTTAGTATTGCTAGAATTTAAATTGCAGAGATCATTAATATAAATTAGGAAAAGTGTTGGCCCCAGGACCGAACCCTGAGGCACTCCGAAGGTCTGTTTAGTCTCGGCACTTACAGATTGCCCCACCTTAACCTTCTGGACCCTTCCTCTTAGATAATCCTGAAACAGATCCAAGGCGGTGCCTCTTATTCCAATATTTTCTAGTTTCTGCAGGAGAATGTGGGGAGAGACGGTGTCGAACGCCTTTTTTAAGTCCAAAAATACCGTTAAACATCTACCACCACTGTCCAATTGATCGGTGATTATGGAGGTTAGAGCCAATACAGCATCCTGGGTTGACTTACCCGGTTGGAAACCATACTGAGAGTCTGATAAAATATTGTATTTTTTCAGGTAAGTTATTAATCTATTATTGATTAGTTTTTCCAGTATTTTGGACAATGAAGGCAGGACGGAGATAGGTCTATAATTATTCACATCCTCTCTGCTCCCACTCTTATACACTGGAGTAATGATCGCTTGTTTCAAGAGAGTAGGGAATACCCCTTTTTTAAAGCATGTGTTTATCAAATGGGAGATTATTGGAACCAGTATGTGCTTCGCCAACTTGAGGAAGCGAACTGGTATACGATCCCATCCAGGAGCACTATCTGTTTTTAAACTCATCAGGACTTCGTGCACTTCTTGTGGATTTGTGTCCAGTAGGACAAAGGACGAGAGCTGAGACTGTCTTGGAAACAGAGAGGCAGTTAAATCCTGAGCGGGACTTAATGGTGTAATCTCACCAGCAAGACCCGCCCCTATGCCTGCAAAGAAATTATTAACAAAGGTGACAGATTCCTTTTCAGTGGATTTGATGTTAAGTAGTTTGTCGTTATCATTTTTAGTCTGTTTTAAGTGAGTAATGTTTTTAATGTTTTTCCACAGGCATTTTGAGTTTTTAATTGATTTTTCAAGCAATTGTTTTTCATAGTTTTGTTTGAGTTTTTTCATTAGCTTATTGCAGTAGTTACGGTAACGTCTGTAGGTAATACTAAGGATTTCATCATGGGGATTAGAACGTAACCTTTTCTGCATATTGTTTCTATTCCTAATGCACCGTAAGACTCCTTGTGTTATCCAAGGCTTAATGATCCGATGACATTTTGGTATTGGTTTCTCGCGTGTATTCTCTATCAGTGTTTCAGTGATATTAGATATTAAGCTATGACATATTATTTCAGGATCGTCGTAAAGAAGTAAGTTGGAGATGTTGTTGTGCAGAAGACTGTTCACAGCAGTTTCATAATCAATCACAGTAGCCATTTTTGCAATTTTTGAAATAGTCTTTACGTTTGATAAGTGTAAAAATGTCGTTAAATGGTCTGTTATTGAGGTCTCGAGTACTGTTACTCGAGCAGATGTCCTGCATTTATTTAATTTTAGCATAATGTGATCAAGGCAGCTTCCATCCCGGGTTGCCAATCTGTGCCCCGGCATGATACCGTGAATACTTAGCATATTAAGGTAATCCAGTCTGTTTTTTCTCATGTAACTTTGATCACTAAGGTTATCAATTATATTAATGTTTATATCGCCTACGATAACTATAAGTTTATTTAATTCAATTAATTCAAGATGGGAGTTTAGTGAGTTGATAAATCTTTGCGCATTGGTATTTGATGGTGATCTGTATATAGCCAAAATGGTATAACTGCTAAACTCAATTTGTAGACATGTTGCATCATGCAGCATAATTTCCTTTACGTTTACAGAAATCTCATTTCTGATATAGGCAATAACACCATCGTTTTGATTAAAATGTCGGGTACTAATATGAGAAACATAGTTAGATAGGTTAGGGATTGTTTTATCATCGTCAATCCAACATTCCGAAAGCACCACAAAGTCTGGATTAAAGTTTAATTGAGCGAGCAATACTTGCAAGTCATCAAAATTTTTGTACACACTCCTAATATTTTGTGACATCAAGGTGAGATCATTATCGACTTTAATATTTATTGTTTTACTAAAATTTACAAGGTCATCAAAGGATGCATTGGCTATCTCTGCAGTGTCGAGGTCACTTAGCGTGTTTAGGGCGTCATCCATTATTAAAAAAGAATAATTTCATATATGTGTTATCTACACATATCTGATAACTAAAATGTATGTATGTAAAAAATAATGATACAAGCATTATATTATTTCGGTACAGAATGCAGTTTAAGCAATTTATAGTTGTGAAATTTTTATCTAAGCAGAGCGGGTAGGTGGTGTAATGTTCTAGTATAAGATAGAGATAGGTACGCGAGGGTGTGTATGTATGCAGATTTGTATTATTAGTGTGTGTCTGAGAGAACGTGTAAGTACATGATTGACGGGTTTGTGTGTGTGTGTGTGTATGTTGTCATTAAAATTAAGAATAGTGTACATGCTAACATTTTAGTGAGAAATAATAAAAAGAAAAATAAAATACAGAACCAATGAGCCAGAAAAATAGCTCTAGTTGATCCACAAGAGTGTAAAATATATAGTCAGTCACCATTAAATAGCTGCTGCACTTGAGCCTCGGATTTGATTGCTATGGTTGGGAAGTTTTCTGCTTTTTTAATGTAAACACGTCCATAGGCAGTCCAGCAGAACTTATATTTACCAGCCTTGACGAGATCTCTTGCTAAGAAATGAAGCCGGGAACCTTTAGCTGTCAACTGCTCTGACACGAAGATGGGAGTATCGCAGGCCACACGGTGTCCTAGGTGTTTGGCCCTTAGCTTATACGCCTTGGTAGTATTAAAGGCTTTGCAAAGTTTTAAAATGTCTGTTTTAATGAGTGTGGATGCAGTCTCAACTACAATCGCAGTGTTAGAAGACTCCTTCTTTTTTCCCTGCACCCTGTAGATGTCTTTAATGTCAGCTTTGCTTAGTGTGCCGCCAATAGTAGAAGATAAACTTAGTACCATTTGGACTAAATCCTCTTTTGTTTCGCCAGGCCCGCGAGGAACATTTTTTATTTCTAAGTTTGATTTCCGGGCCGCCATCTGCAAATTTTCAATTTTTTCTTCGAGTAGAATAATGTAATCCCTTTCTTTCTTTGATTTATCTTCTAATTCCACGACCTTTTTGCTCAGTTCTTCATGTTGAGACATAAGAAGTGAGATTGAGTTCTCAATATTTAGATTACTCTGTTGAATCTCCTTTAAAGTGGCTGGAATAGATATCATTACTTGCTGTTGAGCCTTCCACAAGGTACTAATCATACTTTTTATCTCCTCTTTAAAGTTATTGAAATCATCTGGAGTAATAGTTCTACTGCGCTTAAAAACAAAGTTAGGTGGGGTTACATCAATTGTTGTTGCAAGCCTAGTGTCATCAATATCACACACTGACATGTCGGCCGATTTTGACATTCTGTTTGTTTATACGAACTTAGTAACCGTTTTGACTCGCAGTGACGTAGCGCGTTAGTTATCAGTGAGTTATTTCGCAAGATGACGTATTCGTTCTCCTGGCGCGGCGGCTACGAGCGCGGCCCCGAATCTCGATGGCCCGAGTTCGAAACCCACCGACTGTATCACTTTTTCTAAGTTATGAAATTATAGGTAGATTAATGATGACAATGTGACGACGCGGCGACACTGTCCTTCCGGTAGTCAGTCCGCCAATAAACGGGCTCGTGTGAGCGAGAATTCCGACACAGCACAATATGGCCACCGCGCCTTATGAGCTCCCCCGTAAGATAGAACAGGAGGGTCCGAGTTTAGAAAAAAGACTTCAAATGAATATTTTAAAATATATTAAAATTAAATATAGAACACTGTTGCTCACAAAAAAACACGTCCAGTCCGAACTACCGCCGAGACGGAAGAGGAAGAAAGGAAGGAATTTAGATGATTAAAATAAAATAAATATTACAAGAATACAGTATTGCAATACTATAGTGGCAGTGGGCTGGGCACATTGCCCGTAGGACCGATGCGGGAGGCGCTGGATCGGTCGTCGTGGAGATGTTTGGGGGAGGCCTATGTCCAGCAGTGGACATCTTTCTCCTGAAATGATGATGATGATGCAGCATTTGTGAATAACGACACGTGTGACATACAGATGATATATGCCTACACATTTAACTACATATACCACATTCGAGATATCACGACACGCAATTAGACCACACGGCGCTGTGGCTGAGTGAGCGACTGTTGCGTTGCGCGTGTCGTAGGTTCGATTGCCACACGGAACAAATTTTATATTGCTTACAGGTAGATGTTCCGGGTCTGGTTGTTTGTGTAGATATATGAATTTAAATATTTATAAATACACCCACGACACTGGAGTAATTTTCAGTGAAACGATGTTTAAAAAAACAAAAATTACAAAAACATGATACAGTTTACAAACATGTAAACACATAAAAATATCAATTTGCGCTACAACATTAAACATCCCTATAACGTTTTCAATATTTGATCTAGACGTTCTGAAATCCACTTAATATACACTGTGATAAAGTGAATATTGTCCTGCCCTCCTACATTTTAGTTTTCTTGTGCAGTATTTCATCTTTAATTTTTATTTGTTTTCGCTATTTTCATAGGTCGTATGATGAAAAGTAACAAAGATAAATGGGCTAAGGAAGTAACCGTATCGTGTCCAAGACAAAAATAAATAAAGACCCTTTATTTAATTTTTCTTGCCAACTTCTAAGATGGAGAAGAATTATTATTAAGAAAACAGCTGGTGTTATATGGAACACGATGACTACTGCCAACTAGCTTAATCTTTCTGACTGAACGGTCCTTTGACAAAAGTGTCTTTAATTGGAATATTTCATAGTCATCATCATCAGCCTCTACTCGTTCACTGCTGGGCTTAGGCCTCCTCCGTGACACGCCAACAAGCTCGATCCTGAGCAGTTCTCCGCCAGCTACCACCAGCCACCTTTTTTGTGTCGTCGCCGCATCTCGCCCAAGGGCGTCCTTCGTTACGTTTGGCGAGACGCGGTCTCCACTCGAGGACTCGTTTACCCCAAAGGTTGTCGGACCAGCCCATTGCCACTTCAGCTTGCTAATCCTCTCAGCTATGTCGGTGACTCTGGTCCTCTGTCGGATCATCTCATTTCTGATGCGGTCCTTCAGATAGACGCCCAACATAGCCCGCTCCATAGCTCGCTGAGCGGCTTTAAACTTATGGACTAGTTTGACTGTTAGTGTCCACGTCTCGGCTCCGTCAATCATGACGGGTAGGACGCACTGGTTGAAGATTTTAGTCTTCAAACATTGGGGTCTGGGCGAAGAAAATACCCGACGAAGTTTATCAAATTCTGCCCATCCCAGCTGGATCATTCTATTTGCCTCTTTCTCGAAGTTGTTTTTCCCTAATTGCAACGTTTGCCCGAGGTATCCATACTGGAATATTTGATATACCTAAATGCTATGACTATAAGGTTGATAACCCATATTGGGAGTGGATAGTGCGCTTTAGATTCCCCCGGGGCCCGGCAGATGTCAACTGTGCCATCTTTCACAATGAATTTCCGGTAATTGTCGTCATGATAACTTCGTCCATAAATGCACGGACAAAACCTTCGGTTCCTCTAAAGAGGTCACAGAGACGGCTAGGCTACAGACGCTTCCATGTACGAATAATTTAATTTAATAAAATATTTCCTAGATATCATGTATATGGGAAAACAACTTTTGTCGGGTCAGCTAGTTATAAAGCATCCTCTTTTTTTAATAATCGATCAACTGGGAACCTACTTGTGTATGCCACTCACTTGTGGGGCGAGGCCCTCGAGAAAAATGGGGAAGCGATTGCCGTGTCCCTTGATGTCTCGAAGGCCTTCGACCGGGTATGGCACGCTGGCCTTTTGAGTAAGCTTCCAGCGTACGGCATTTCCCCTGGCTTGACTGACTGGGTAAAAGACTTCTTGACTGAACGGTCCCTGCGAGTTGTTGTCGACGGATGCTCATCAGAGCCCATGTCGACCAATGCCGGTGTTCCTCAGGGGTCTGTTCTCGCTGCAACTCTTTTCTTGTTGCATATTAACGATCTGCTGATGCCGGGTATCTATAAGAATGCAGATGACAGCACAGTTATGGAGAGATACCTGCCGGAATTTCGGGCTAGTAAGCAATAAATCCGGTCCAAAAGAGTACGAGTGTTGTACTACAAGCAGTCTTCGAATGGGGCAAAGCCAATCTTGTAGCAATCAATGCCGCCAAAACACAGGCGTGTTTTTTCACCGCTAAGAGGAGCTCGTTCACCTTGGCTCCTAGTTTTCAGAATGTATCCTTGGAGTGCACCGACCGCCGTTAGCTTTTGGGAGTTGAGATTTCCTGGAACCTAAACTTTGGGCGGTTCATTGAGTCCAAGCCCAAGGTGGCTGCCAGAAAACTTGGCGTCATCGCAAAGGTCCGGCGATACTTCACACCAAGGCAGCTTCGAATGTTGTACAAAGCACAAGTCCGCTCGTGTGTGGTGTTCTGCAGCTAAATATGGACTGGTGCTGCGTAACGTCACTTGGCTGCTTTGGATTCAGTGGAAAAGCATGCGAAGAGGCTGATTGGCGACCCAGATTTAACTCGAAACGGTGTCCAAAGGCTGGAGCACAGACGTAGAGTAGCCATCCTTTCGATCTTCTATAGGATGCATTCTGGTGAGTGTGCAAGGGAATTGCATGATTTAATTCCCCCATCTCCGTTCCACCATCGGACGACCCGTCGTACGGCGACTTTCCGCCCTTACGTTGTTACCACCACTACGATCCGGACAAAGCGTTTCGCTTCTTCTTTTATACCGCGTACATCGAGGGACTGGAAGAATTTGTCAGCGGCGGTGTTTCCATCACACAATAATTTGAGTGTCTTCAAGGCTAGTGTGAATAGGCTCTTAATAAACTAGCGCGCTTTATCATCAACGCCGCATCACTGCTTACCATCAGGCGGGATTGCAGTCAAGCGCTAGTTTATAATTTATAAACAAAAACCCTCTTAATTACTTTTATTTCAGATTATTTTAACTTATAATGTTAGTAGGTTACAGACACAACTATTAGACACAGATATCATCATCACCATCATCATCATCTCAGCCATATGAAGTCCACTGCTGGACATAGGCCTCCCCCAAGGATTTCCAAAAAGAACGGTTGGACGCAGCCTGCATCCCATCATCATCCGACCTCCTAGTCGGTGGGCGTCCGACGCTGCACTTGCCGGTACGTGGTCACCATTCAAGAGCCTTTCTGCCCCATCCGCCATCGGATCTACGAGCTTTGTGCCCCGCCCACTGCCACTTCAAGGAGCTATTTCGCTAGGCTATGACACAGATATAGTTACATAAAATTAATACTTAAAGTGGATCTGCATCCACGTGCGCAACATCGGTAAATTCCATCGATCCGCGAACACACTGAGAATAATGATGGCGCTGCCGCGAACAACCATCATCAGGAAATCTATTCCTAATAAAGGCGGTAAAAACGTTAACATCCCTGATGCACTACAATGGACACAAAAATTTAAATTATAAATATATATCATACAACCAGCAGCAACCACTAAAACAACTGTTGTAATATTTACCATTAAAGATCCTTGGAAGGACTCTCCTCATCTCAGTAACCTGACTGTCTACGCAACCAAATTAATCAGACAAGGAAACAAGAAAATAGAAACGGAGTTTTATGACCTGTCGTTAAGTCAGCCAGTATCTTCATTTAAGTTTTTAAGTGGAAATAAGATCGTTTCCTGGTCTGCCTTAATAATATTTTTACCAGTTTTTTTTTTCGTTGCAGCAAAGGCCTCCCTGGGAGGCCGTAGGAGGGTTCAAACGACGCACCAACGGCCTATCGTGAGACCGCAGGATGGAATTGTAAATATTCATTTATATTAATTATTATATAAATAAATATTCATTTAAATTATTATATAAACGAATATTAAAAAATGTAGCGTTAAGTGTGTCGAGCTACATCAATGTCTCGAAATCAGTCATAGTGACCACGACCGTTCTGTTAAGAACGAAATGAAGATAAACAAGTGCTATGTACGAAAAAATAATACCATCCAGTGTAGGTACAGCTCCCGTGGCGTAGCGGTAGCGAACGCGGCCGTTGTGCAAGGAGGCGCGGGTTCCCGCACAGTAAAAATATTTGTATGCATGAATATGAATATTTGCACTGGTCTGGTCGTGCCTCGGAAAGCACGTTAAGCTGTTGGTCCCGGTTGCCATACGAACATCTAGTGGCAGTCGCTACGGGTTGTTGGAGCCCTCAAAAATCTAACAATTGGTCTAACTGCAATGCTTAGATATCATATCCTTCGGGTTGTGGAGGTCAGACGGCAGTCGCTTCACGGAAAATATCGAAGTTTAGCCAAAATCAGCAGTTAGACTGGTAAAGCGGACCCCAGACTCCAAAGCAGAAAAGCTACGGATGCGAATGAGATTAACGCTGAGATGATGATGATGAGTGTAGGTACAGCTCCCAACGCTGAGATGTCACCAAGTCAACGAAACTTTGGGTTAAAGTTGAAGGCTATCTATGTGAGCTGAATAATGGGTCCTGGTGTAGTGGAAATTGATCAGAACAGCGCCCTATAGTAATAATATAAGAATGAATCGAAATAAATATGAGTATAAATAATAAGCACACTTATTATTTATATTCATATTTATTTCGATTCATTCCACTCACAAGTCATCATCATCATCTCAGCGTTAATTCCAGTCACATCCGAAGCTTTTCAGGTTTGGAGTCTGGGGTCCGCTTTTACCAGTCTAAGTGCTGATTTTGGCTAATCTTCGATATTTTCCGTGAAGCCACATAATAAATGTCAGTATATGTGTGCATATATAAGTACGTTACATTACAGTATCTTCTGTTTTAGATTTTTTTATTTTTCGCGTTCCTTCCTGATGGTAAGCAGTGACGCAATCCAGCATGCCAGTTTATTAAGAGCCTCTTTATATATAATCAGATGGAAATACCGCGGCAGGCACATTGTTCCAGTCCCTCGATGTACGCGGTATAATAGATGAGGCGAAACGCTTCATCCGGATTGTAGTGGTGTCAACACGTAAGGATGGATACTCGCCGTACGACGGGTCGTCAGATGATGGAACGGAGATGTAGGAATTAAACCATCATGAAAAGTTTACTTAAGATACTAGGCTTATGCGCTTAAAAAGTTTCTCATCATTTTCATCATTATCAACCTTTTTATCGTCCCTCTGCTGGGCACAGGTCTTCTCTCATACAGAGAGGGATTGAGCGTAATCACCACGCTTGCTCAATGCGGGTTGGCGATTTCAGACTTAAAGTCCAGGTTTCCTCAAGATGTTTTCCTTCACCTTCAGTCATTGGTGTCCAAGATATACTTAGAAAGTACATATAACTTTAGAAAAGTTACATTGGTACTTGCCTGACCTGGAATCGAGCCCGCGCACTCATACTTGAGAGGCTGCTGTTTTAACCACTAGGCCACTACGACAAGTTTCTCAATCGAAAATAAATGTGTACATTACCTTACAAATGTTCAAATGTAACATTATGTACTTAACATTTTATATGAAAGGTTTATGTAAACAAAGACCTGTGGCTTTCTGAGTTCCCAATATCCTTTCTGAATAAATACTTTCAAGAAAGTTTATAGAAATATTCACTTCAATTTAGTTATTATTTGGCTGTTTGCAAGGTCTACTTTGGCATAAAAAACTCCATTTAATATTTCTTTAAATGAACATTTTCTGTTATTATAAATTTGTATTCTATATGTGTATCCTCTGTTGGAGATATCATTATAATAAATAAATAATATTATCAGTAGCTGAAAATCTGTTGATTTGCAGACCAATTAAAAAAGGAAAACACAAAATTATTGATTTGTGCTTAAAATTTTCGCCGACCTTTTACTATACGAAACTAAATTAAATAGAGGCGCCTTGAGATTTTGAAACATGTTTTTACTTTTTTCTTTAAAAGAAACGTTGCCCCACACTAAGATTTTCTTCTGTATCCTGGGTGCGTTTACTGTCATTAAAGTCACATACACAAACAGCCAGACCCGAAACAACTACATGTAGGCCATACAAATATTTGTTCCGTGCGGGAATCGAACCCGCGACACGCCGCTCAACAGCCTCTTGCACAGCCACTACACTGTCCGTGATCGATCTAACAGTATACATAGGTTTCATTAATATTGTCAACGAAGGGTTGACATTGAAATTACTAGAAACTCGTCTCCTCTGAAGTACCTGTAACCTGCTGAATGTACTAAAAACCAAGCGTTATTGTTATTACTTCTAGACAGATCTGGAATGTTCGATGAGCTTGCTGTATAAAGCGGCGTGACTCAGCGCGTCAGTCAGCCTGCATTTGACTATCGAAGCGAAACAAGCGATAACTAAGAAGTGATAATTAAGAACATCTACAGCGACAACTGCAATGAGTACTTCAAGGAGTACGTGAAGTAACTTCTGTGATGTTGTTGTGTGTGTACGACACGGACGTCGTAGACATAAGGGAAGGCTTCAGTGCGACATCAGTTACGTTCTACTTGTCATCGCCTACTATCGACTGTACCATCGTTGGCAATAAGCTTCGGAACCCTTAATCGGCATTATAATATCCCTAGCCTGTAAAACTAAATTATAGTTTGACTCTTGCATTTTTCTCGCGAGTACAATCGAGACCATTACTCGTTAAAAGAAATAATATATGTAATAAAAACGCATACGGATCAAGTTGAAATAAATCTTAGTAGGAACTCAGAAAGCCGGGTCTATAAAACGAGCGAAATCATAAACTCGTATGTAAGACTTTCCCAAAAGGCTCATTTACAGTATGTTTACAGTTATATTTATCCTCTGACAGCAGCAACCCAACAGTATTCTTAATGCAACGAGAATAAAGATCACTGTGATTTTGACAGACCTGTCCGTAGCAACAACCCAAAAAGCAAGCTTATTGTAGCCCATTCAATGTTATTTCAAATTGATCTGAGTCCAAAAGTAACAGTTTTAGCGGTTGCTAATGTACACATTAGCAACTTCTAAAACTAAGCTTTGACCACGCTTTTCTCCCTTCTTAACTCATCGACTCCTCCTTCTTATCTTGAGACCCACTTCCAATATTTGTGTTCTTCACACACTAAGAATCTGCAATCTTCTAACAATCTTCTCTTACTCTGTCCTTCACATACGTCTTCCTTTGTTCACTCTTTATTTCATATTTAATCTATTCTTTTGTGGAATGTGCTTCCTCTTGATATCAGGACGGTTGCCAGTCGGTTTGTATTTAAGCAGAAATTGCAGTTATTTTCGCAACAGTTAGAGTCATTTCAACACCTCTCTCCCAAATTTTTAGTTTTGTATGTATATAAGTATATATTTTGGTAATAATATCTATGTGTATATAGCTTATTTAAGTATTTATTTAAATAGTGATAAGAGTATTTTTTCATATAATGTTTTCAACTAAAGCACCTGCCACTTATCTCTTCACCACCTATTCTTGACTGGTAGAGAATGCCTAAGGCATTAAATCTGCCTCTTACAATTTCAGGTACAAGTTTCAGGTATCTTGGCCTGCTGTCGTCTGTACAAAAGTAGTATTGACGTGAAGCCAGAATTGGAACTCTCACCGCCATATGATTTTTTCAATACATTTCATTGGTATTTCGCAAAATAATCGCACAAATTATTACCAACAGCGCCATCTTGATAACACCTTTTAAACGCAACAACAAGGATGTTGCGTGAACTGAACTGAACAATTCATGACTCGTGAGCACTTTGGACACAACACAACGTTATTTTTTTATACGAAACCTGAATATAATTTGTACAGTATAAGCAACTGAATCTATTCCTATAAATTTTACACCATGTTTTATTTTTTCCCAAATACATTTAGAAATTGTTTGTACTGCAAACAACTGATTATCGAGCGCATAATACAGCTAGGTGCATCATAGTACTAGGGGCACAGTATGGTTAGTGGAGACTCGTTTTATGATACACATTATACCTGAAATGCCCAGTGAATGGAACAAAGGGAAGTTTTATGTACAAACAATTTTGACCTCTGATGACACGCGAGTTTTTATTACACGAATCGTAAATTCTAAGGGGCGCTGGAGTTTATTTCTTGATTTGTTGTTGATTTTAACAGCGCTTTGCTAAAGCAATTGGTTGTCGACAAGGTCGATGCAGTAACTGAGAAATCGGCGGCTGCGCTGCAAATATTTGTATTGCCTATAGGTAGTTGTTGCGGGTCTAGCTGCTTGTATATGTGAATTTAAATGTTTGTAAATGCACCCACGATAGAGGAGTAACTCCTTGGGTGAGGCAACTTTTCTGCACTTTGAAATACACCTCTATTCATAAATGTTGCTTAAAATTAACTAGTGATTAGCGATTGTTCAACCATACATTTTAGACGTTTGCACGTCACTTAACTTCAATCATCGTTTATGTATAAACCCCTTACATACTGTGGTGTTTATTCATAAACGATTATTAAAGTTAAGTGACGTTGAAAGGGCAAAAATCTATGGGTTAAGAATCACTAGTCAACTTTAAGAAATGAAGTTAAATCGTTTATTAAGCAAGTAGGATCACTGATCACTTTTACACGTCATATTTTTTCGCTAAATAACACTGCTTAGCAGAACGACCAGCTTAGTCCTAAGCTTTATTGTCTTCTAAATAATCTATGATTTTATAATACCCCTTTTTGCAAAGTTTGGCACTTTATATAGCTTTTAAATCGTTTAATGGGTAAGTTTCGAATGTCCATGGGAAGCTTGTTGCAAAAATGTATACATTGACCCATGAACGAGTTGCTTATTCTGTGGAGACTGTAATGTTTTGTATGTAGTTTGTATTACGAAAAAAATAAAGTGTCATGTTGTGTCACTCAAGCTTTCCACATATTTTTCATTGGCGACGAGGATTTTAATTATTTTAGGGAGATATATGCGTGAAAATGTCTATTGGAAAGGTCTCGGAGTTCAAAGTGAGTGATGGTAACTGGGCCACGTACATAGAAAGGCTGGAAAGTTATTTTGTGGTAAATAATGTGTCGGTAGAAATGAGACTGCCGACATTGATAGCGGCTATGGGGGACGAGGCTTATGAGTTACTGAGCAACTTGACCAGCCCGGTGAAGCCCAATCGGAAAACATACGCGGAAGTGGTACAAATCTTAAGAGATCACTTGCAACCAGAACCGTCTGAAGTTGCGGAACGGTACAGGTTCCGTCAACGTAGACAGTGTGGCGGTGAAGCCATTCATAATTATGTTTCTGAGCTTAAAAAGTTGTCGAAAAATTGCGGCTTTGGCATTTCGTTAAACGAAAATTTACGCGATCAGTTTGTTTGCGGTCTGCGGTCGGAGGTAATAAGGCAGCGGCTTTTCGCTGAAGAAAATTTGACTTTTGCGAAGGCAGTTAAGATAGCACACATGTTGGAAGCTGCGGAACGGGATGCGGCGTTCGTAGAACATCCAGGGCCCGGAGAGTATGATGAAGGCGGAAGTACGAGCGCATCTACGCCAGTATACGCGGTCAACTCGGGGCGGGGGCGGACTGCCCCTCGTAACACGCCCGCAGCGGAACTATACCTTACAGTGTGAAGCATGTGGTGGTGATCACATCAAGAATGATTGTCGCTACAAAAAGTTTATTTGCGGTCGCTGTAGACGACGTGGTCACCTGCGACGTGTTTGTCCTCAACGAGCTGGGACTTACAGGTACGGCAATAATACAGTTGCTCACGTCCAGATGGAGGGCCGTGGGCCGAACTTGTCGGAAAACAGCGCTCTATAAGAGCTTTTAGGGGAGGACGAACCTCCGTCTTCGGACGAGGACACTTCGACAGCGGAGGAACCGCTTCACCAACTGTCGTTAAATGGGTATAAACCGGTGAGTTTACACGTTTTGGTCGATGGAAAGGATTTGTCGATGGAAATCGATACTGGATCGTTAGTTTCGTGTATTAGTAAACAAACGTATCAAAGGTTATTTTCGCATCTTCCGATTGAAAAGTCATCAATGATTTTTAAATTCTATGACGGTTCACAAGTATTACCTTTAGGAACAATAAAACCTGTAGTTAAGTATAGGAATATAGAAAAGAATTTAGATTTATTTATTTTGACAGGCGGAACCACCTCGTTATTAGGCCGACAATGGTTATCTGAACTAAAAATTAAAATTCCTGTTTTTCATAATTTTGTTTCTCACAATAGAGTTCACGGTCAAGATAAATTAAAGGGATTATTTGACAGATGTAAAGAGTTGTTTACGGAGTTTGACCGTGAACTCTATTGTGAGAAACATCTCACAATAGAGTTCACGGTCAAGATAAATTAAAGGGATTATTTGACAGATGTAAAGAGTTGTTTACGGAGGGACTGGGTCGATTCAAAGGAGGCAAGGCACGGCTGCGTGTGCGGGAGGGAGCGACACCTGTGTTCTGGCGCTCTTGACCCTTGCCGTACGCGCTACGGGACCGCATCGAAGCTGAACTGGACGGAATGTTGCGTGACGGCGTCATCGAGCCCATCGACAGTGCGGACTGGGCTACTCCGCTCGTACCGGTGCGTAAGGCTGATGATGGACTCCGTATTTGCGCAGACTATAAAGTTACTTTGAACCCAGTTCTGATTGTAGATAGGTATCCGTTACCACGTATCGAAGACTTATTAGTCAAGTTAAACGGTGCGTCCATTTTCTCAAAAATCGATTTATCACAGGCTTATAACCAAATTGAGTTAGATGATCCCGATAATCTGACAGTAATTAACACTCACAAGGGGTTATTTAAATATAAAAGGTTAGTTTTTGGTCTAGCTTCGAGCCCTGGAATTTTTCAAAGAATTATGTCCAATCTTTTAAGTGATATTCCTAATGTGGAAGTTTTTCTTGACGATGTCATTATAGGAACGAAAGGAGGGAATATTACCGACCATCTTAATATTTTAGAACGGGTTTTTCATCGTTTGCATTCTAATGGAATGAAACTCAAACCAAATAAATGTTTTTTTTTAACTAACGAAGTAAAGTATTTGGGTTATGTTTCCGACGGAATTAAAGTCGACCCAGAAAAAGTGGAGGGCATAGTTAAAATACCACAGCCCACCAATATTTCAGAGTTGAGGGCTTTCTTAGGAACGATTAATTTCTATGCGAAATTTATTAACCGTTTAAGCACTATTCTCGCGCCTTTATACCGATATTATTTAAGAAAGGAGTCGTTTGGGAATGGGATACCAACTGTGAAGCTGCTTTTAAAAAAGTAAAATCATTACTCGTTAGTGCTGAAGTGCTCGCTCATTATGATCCAGATAAGACCTTAATTTTAACATGTGACGCAAGTTCTAAGGGTATAGGTGGAGTACTTAGTCAGCTGGAACCAGTGGCGGTATCGCCCGGTTGCGTACTCGAGCGCCCCGTTGTTTATGTCTCGAGAGCGCTTTCGAGCGCCGAACAACACTATTCGCAGATCGAACGGGAAGCACTAGCTATTGTTTTCAGATTAGAAAAATTACACCAATATGTGTACGGTAGGCGATTTCTTCTACGTAGATCATAAACCTCTGGTAACGATTTTTGGACCGAAACAAGGCATACCTTCTATGGTAGCGAGCCGTCTCCAAAGATGGGCCATTAAGTTATCCGTTTATACTTAAGATATTCAGTTTGTTAGGTCAGAGGCGAATGGAGCAGATGGGTTATCACGATTACCAGCACAGACAGCACTAGTCTCTCCTACTAATAATTGTTGTAAAATACCAGATCAAACATTTTTACATTTCGCACAAAATGCATTATTGTTAGATTACAATGAATTAAAAAAGCAAACTCAGCGAGACCCATTGTTAAGTAGAATTTTGAGTTATTTGCGAAACTAGTGGCCAGTGACGTCAGAGATCCCTGCACTTCAACCGTATCATAACCGAAAACGCGAATTGTATGAAGAGCTCGGTTGTGTTCTATGGGGCTATAGGTTAGTAATACCGGACGCATGTAGGTCAAAGGTACTATCGGAATTACACGAAGCGAATTGATGAAGCGATCGAATCGATGTGCAGGGCATGTACCGTTTGAGCGGCTGAAAGCGATGACCCGCCACGGCACATACCGTGCCCTTGGCCTTGGCCGGAAAAACCGTGGGCTCGAGTACATGTTGATTTCTTGGGTCCGATAGCCGGTAAAATATACCTTGTAGTAGTTGATGCTAGGACTAAGTGGATTGAAGTTAGTCAGGTGCCCAGCACAGCTGCTACCCACACAATTATCAGACTAAGTGATATTTTCGCTCGTTTCAGACTACAGAAACAGTTAGTATCTGATAATGGACCACCTTTTACCAGTGTCGAATTTTCAAAGTTCATGGAAAGTAATGGCATTAGTCATTTGTTCTCCCCTTCTTACCACCCCGCCTCCAATGGCGCTGCAGAAAATGCAGTACGTTTAGTTAAGCGACCAATTAAGAAGGCAATTAGAGGCAACTTAGACATTTTATTGTTTTTAAATAATTTTCTTCTACACTACAGAAACACAGAGCATTGCACAACAGGGGAAACGCCTGCTTCGCTTATGTTTGGCCGTAAACTCCGTACGAAACTTGATTGTTTGAGACCAAATAGAGAAACAAAGGTTAAAAACGCTCAAACACGACAGCAGGAATCGAGGGGTAGCGTTACTCGGAGCTTAGGTGAAGGGGAAGAAGTCTGGGTTCGACAATATAGAGGTAGCAATAAGTGGGAACCTGGCAGGATTGTTGAGAGAATGGGTGTTACAGATTACAGAGTTCTCGATGCGTCAGGTAGGGAAATACATAAACATGTAGATCAGCTTAGGCGCAGGCGGAGTTCATTGATCTGTCCTTCCACTAGTGCGAATCTCGCAGAAGTATCGGAAAGAGTTTCAACTCATGGTTCCTACGGAAGCATTCCGAGCCGTCCGCCACTCCTCAGCCCGGCACGTCTGAGCCCCGTAAAAGCGAGTGAGGTACTAGCCGACGATCAGTTCCAAGATTGCGTTGAATCTCCTCTTGCTTTGCCCACCGAATCGGCTCAGTCTCAGTCTCGCCCGGTGCGTAGTTGTCGCCTTAATAATCCACCTAATTATAAAATATGACCTCTTATATTGTAAACCTACCTATCTTTTAAGAACGTCTCTGGCGTTGTTAATAAGTAATAATGCCGAAATTCTGTTTTGTTTAAGTTAAATACATGTGTAATGATTAAGGGTGGAGGTATTGTAATGTTTTGTATGTAGTTTGTATTACGAAAAAAATAAAGCTGTCATGTTGTGTCACTCAAGCTTTCCACATATTTTTCAGAGACGAGTGTAATATACAGCAAGGTTGTGTTTGTTCTTGGTATTTATATTATGTAATATCGCGTATTTTCTTAAAATTCAATATATTGTTATGTACATACATAATATTTTCAAATATATATTATAAAGCTACAGTCAAAATGTTCACCTCTTTGAACTTTTCTCCAAAAGAATCTCTAGGACCAAGGTTGTAAATGGCTCGAACAGCCCTTTTCTGTAAAACAAAGATATTGATGTCCGCACAAGTTCCCCAGGGAAGAATCCTATATGTCATAAGAATATGAAAATAACTAAAATAAACAATTCAGGCTGTATCTACATCAGTCTAATTAATTCTGTCTAATTTTCTTAACAGCAAAGGCGGCAGAACTGAGTCTACCCGACAGTTTCTCAATGTGAGGACCCCATTGCAACTTGGCGTCAACAGTTAATCCAAGAAAAACTGTCGACTCGACAGGGACCAACTCTACTTCATTCAATTGAACATTGGTACTTAGCTGCCTGACATTTGGCGTAGAAAATTTAATGTCTTTAGTTTTTCTTTACATTTAAAAAAGGTTATTTACTTTAAAACAATGGACAACTTTAAAAAGTGCATTGTTAACTGCGTCAAAATTTGCTAGCTGACGCTTGACTTTAAAAATAAGAGAAGTGTCATCCGCGAACAATACTGTGTTGTGATTATCCATCACGTGGATAACAAACGTTTATGAATAAGGGGGGAAAATCCTCACTACACTGTACTACCGCTGTACCACTGTATAAATAAAAGCCCCTACCTTATATTTATTTAATTAATTAAGGATCACCAACAGTTGTTACAGATATTATTTTACATAAAATATACTGTGTTTTAAATCTATCAGCACAACCAATTACTGGCAAACACCACATGCAAAGTGGTATTTGTAATTTAATGTTAAAGATTCCATATACTTAAATTCTAACTAGACTACATTTGAAATACAAATACTAACGACGTGAAGTAGCGCTCTGCGGTTTTAATCAAATAATTTTCGATCCCGAGGTGATAAGTATCCCATATGTGTTGCTAGCGGCATAAGTTATTTGAACATTTTATTTTAACCCCAGTGAGTCGATTTCTATAGATACATTATTACACTTCTAGATCATAATATACAGCATCCATTTAAATTTATTGATATGCTCCGCTCCTATTTGTCGCAGCGTGATTTTATATGGCCTAAAGCCGGATTAATGGGCTGATCCTTCCTTCCCCTCGGACCGCGAAAGCGTTTAGACGTGCAATCCTTACAAGTTTATTTTTTAAATTTTTATTTAAAATTAATACTTATTATTAAATTGAAATAAATATGTCTTAAAAGTACCAGACGCACATAAAGTTAGAAGAGTACGCAAAACGAAACTTGTCAGCTGCCCAACCTACGAGGAATAGCGATTAGCGAGTAACTTATTTAATTGTTTAGTTTGCTTTGTTTTAATTTTTAAGCGGATTAGACAAACTAATATATCTAAAACGCCTCCAAATCAATACTAATCGCGTTCGGAGTCTGATATCCTGAAGCTGCATGCAGACCAAGACCCAGTGGGAAATATAACCCAGAGAGCCAAACGCAAATGCCTTTCAGACGAAGTCAGTGGTGACCTGAATATGTTTAAATACGACATCAAGAAGATGATCAATGAAATGATTAGTAGCCAGAACACCCGTTTGAACAAATTACAAGATCATATAAAGCAAAAAAAAATCACTATGCTGAAATTAAAGTCACAAATACTGACTTCGAAAAGGCAATGACAGTCGTCTCCGATCAACTACAATCCCTTGAAATTAAAATCACGGGACTAGAAAAGCAACGTGGCTCCATGGCCATCCAGTTAGATAAGCTAGAAAACAAGTTGGAAGTTCTTCTTCAAAACCTCTATAGAATTACGTAATGTACCAAAAAGGCAGAATGAGACCAAGGTAATGCTGTATGATACAATATCGCACCTCTCAAGACACCTAGGACTTGATGTGGAATCCCCTGACATCCGTAAGGTTACAAGACTACCCACAAAAAAGGAAAACGTAGCGTCCAGTTTATCAGTTGAGTTTTGCAATACCCTGCTGATTTTAGCTGCTGTTAAAGACTACAATAAACACAATCCCACAAACAAGAAAAAATGAACCCACCTAAACTTAAAATCAGCACCGGAAACACCTACCTACATCACAGAGCTTCTAACTGCCAATACTAAAAGATTATTTTACCTTGCTCGAAACTACGCTAAGACACACCAGTATAACTATTGCTGGACATCGAACGGAAGAGTTATGCTTAAAAAGAATCCTGATAGCCAGATTATTGTAGTGAGAAGCGAAGAACAACTGAAGCAGCTGGCGGTAATCGTCAAAGCATGACTACCTGCATTTAAGTATACCCAGCCATATTTTCTTACATATAATTTGATTAATTTTACGATTTCTTCAAATTGTTATCTTAAAAGACTAAATACAAATACTATAAACACTCACACAGATAACTTTTCTCACCAAAACAGCATACCCTCAATACACATGACTAACTCAACACCCACATTTAACTCATCCTTTACCTAGCTACTTCAATATAATTAAAAAAATATTTTTAAACTTAGTGCCCCTGACCACTACTAGCCTTCCATACGTTATTAAAATATATATCATACTATTTACTCTCAACCCACTAAATATTTTTACCTTTTCAGCAAAATGACTACTAACATAAACAATCTAATTAATTATACAAAAAATGACGTTGTATATGGTTGGCAAAGTAATTACAGCCGCACGGATCAATCGAGCAGGTCGCTACGCTTGGTACGGTTACGGTACCTGGTTACGAATAAACAGGGTCCAGATAAGGACAAGTGCGATAAGGATTGTTTCATCAAGGTAAAGAAGAAGAAGAAGAAGCCTCCTTGTCGGAACCAGTGCGGTACTGCGGTAGCAGGACCTAATATGCTGCTGCGTCCAGCTATACCGACAACGATGCTATACGTGTCCAGACTGCATCACTCCACGAAAGCTGAGGAGATAGTGGAGTATCTGCGCGTCAAGTCTAAATGAACTGTGAAGGTCGAGGTGTTGAAGCCACGCCACAGCACGTACTTCAAGTCGTTCGTGGTACATATTCCGACGCATGATCTCGACAAGTTCCTGAAAGAAGCGCTATGGCCGGAGGGTGTTGTGTACCGCCGGTTTCGTCGCCGGCTGCGTGACACCAGTCAGCGAAACACGACGCCGTTGATCCGTGTACAGTAGTTTTAGTTGTTATGTTATATGTATTTATAGTATTTTTAAGTTTTATTATTTGTTTTTATTCTATAGTATTATCATATTTTATTATAGGCCTTTGTTGCCTGAGCCAAATAAATAAATCAATTACGTACCAGTACCCTACTGTGCCTCCTATACCATATTAAGCAGTTGGTACTGGCTGTTATTCCTGAATCTTTGACAGTCGTTATTAGTCTTTAGAAGCACTAAAGTCTGACTTATGTGACCAAGGGGCTTGGTCACAGAACGGGCATGCGGGCGGCGAGCGATGGGCAGTTCGCCGCCCAGTAAGGACAACGGCGCATTGTGTTTCACGTGCGCCTCAAAGAGATGTCAGCACATTCTGACAGCACATACTAATCGATCCTCGTGGACCCCCACGAGGATCGATGCCTCCTAGGTCAGGGTTGATTAAAAAAGAAACCGTAGCCCTAGCACACAGGCAAGTGAAGGAACACGGGTGGGTTTAGTCAGTAAAAGTCTGACATGCTCTTCCGCTCCGCCCAGAGCGGGAGAGCGTGTCAGACTTTTAATGATTTCCCATTCAAAACAAAAGAGAGGGCTTGGTCTCACGAAACATTTATCAGTTCTGTGCTTGGTCATGCCTAATAACTGGATTATGGAAGTAAGACATTAATTCCATATAAAATACTGGTACTTACTTCCATCCGGTTAGTCTCGAGGCTGACCCCAACATAGGAAAAGAAAAGATAGATTGAATAAGGTACCGTCGACAAAAAGCCGCGCGGCTTAACTAGCATTGTATCGACCAGAAAATGATTTAGCGCAGGTAGATGCCGAATGAAGTTTGCCGATCGGCACGACCCAAATGAAAACCATATTTAAGTAAATTGCTTTGGCTTAGCTTAGTTGTTCAACAAATCCTACCGAATCGAATGTGACGACCCTAATGTCAATGACAAGCACTTAATAGCACGGGATAGATCTGGAACACAAAATTGAGCAAATATTGACATGAATTGACATTTATGTGAAAAAAACCGGCCAAGAAAATTTCGGGTCAAACTCAGTGTAGGGTTCCGTAGTTTCCCGCCCATCACAGTAAGTGTCCGCACTTAAGAGTTACAAAATGGGCTATTTGTTACATTGAGTTAACATACTAAGTACAGTATGGTTCAAAGTTACAGGGGTACACATTTTTTTTTAATTTTGGATTGTTTATTTCGGGAAATATTAACATTATGAAAAGTAATGTTGGAAAACCTCACACAGCACATCATATAGTAAGGTCAACAACATATCACACGTTAGGGTAGAAAAGAAAAAATACTCTTCCCCTCTTCACTTTACGTGTATGAGACACCTCCTAATAAAACATTTTTATACACTTCTCTGAATTACAGGAGACTTGTGCCCTGCAATGGGACGATAAAAGGGTTGATAATGATGTTGATGATGACGATGATACACTTTTTATTTTATCACTTTGTCGGCGCGGTTGATTTACACATTGGTACCAAATTTCAGCCTTCTAGTGTTAACGGACAGTGAGATTTTCCGCGGAAGGGTAGACAGACAGACAGTCTTGGTGAAACTATAGGTAAGTTTTCCTAGTTTACTACGGAACCCTAAAAGAATATTTGTGTTTAATATTTTCTAGGTAAATATAGTGGTAGTTGAACTGCCCCGTTGGTATCAAGTGTAAGCTCGACTACTGACTGAGAAGGTTCTTGGTACGCTTATCGTGTCAAATAAAGTGTCTCTGGCGGTTGATAGCATGTCATAGTCACTCTAATATCTCGCTGATAGTGACGTATGTGTCGGGTCATTAAGTTCCTTTCATAGTTGAGCTATATAGTGCTGACTGGTCATCTCATAGCTGCCACAACTTAATTTCTGAATGGCTTTTGTGTTTTCTCTAACGGGTGCTTTAACGTGCACATCTTTCCGCATCGTTCTCCTATAGATAAATTCAACATTTTTATAAGGTTTATTTTTGTTTATGTTCACATATGGATAGATGAAGGGAGAAACGATGATAGCTACAAAAGTTAAAACCGTGTCGCAGCTACAACGCGTTTTTTAACATTAACAAAAAATTTCCTCCAGCCATAAAGAACATTAAAAACTAAAGATTTAAAAATAAAATATAAAATAAAATAATGGCATGCAGAAGTGTATTTTGAACAGCTGCATGGTTAAGATGTGTGTATATGCGTATGGTTGTGTGTGTGTATGTAGGTGTGGAGTGTGTGTGTGAGGGTGTGGAGTGTAAGTGTGTGTGGATGTACGGGTGTATTGTTTAACTGATTATACTTCTAAAATCATCTCTGTTTCGTCTTATGAAAGAGTTTTCTACCACTCTGGCAACTTCCGTTTTAACTTAGGTTTTGTTGTGACTAATTAGTAGATGGCCTATATAAAGTTAGAATAAAATCGAATTAGCTGTTCTTCATTTATCACATTCTTTGTAACAAATGTATTCAATTAACGGTGGATCCTCACCTCATATATATATATATATATATATATATATATATATATATATATATATATATATATATATATATATATATATATATAAATCAATGCCACTTTCTTTGTAATTTTATAACCCACCATAACTGTGTAATGGCACCAGATTGGCAGTGAAAAACTTACTGCCAAATTTAATTAAAGCTATGATCTTATGTAACTGGTAAATCAAAAGGAGAAGTTTGTTTGATACCGCATATCCCATGATCCCAACTGATACTCGTATGCCGTTTAAGTTCAAACGATTATAATATCCTGTGCGTTTCTCATTTGCTATGTTTATGAACAAAGCCCAAGGGCAAATATTTCACGTTTGTGGTCTTCACTCCCAGTCGTTTGTTTAATAATCTAAATGTTTTGGATTAAGTTTTAAAATTGCTAGCAATTAAAAAAAATATTTTAGTTTGAATAAATAATTTTGATTATCCAATAAATTTCTTTCTATTATTTCACTTTATTCGTAGCGAAGCACGTATCAGGCCGCTAGTACATATATATATACAGTATGTAAAGAAAACCCTGTCCGACCCATAAGGATAATAAAGGTTAGGTAAACACATGACCAAATAATATATAAAATTTTACGTAATCATCATAGGACCAATACAAATGAATTTTGAAATAATCTTTTTTTCCCGCGAATTAATTCCAACTTCCCCGAAATTTGGTAATTTTTAAAAAGTGACAACACCGTTATTATTATGAGCGAATAGCGATGCGACCACGTACTGCATGCCCTGCCGCCCGGCCCCCGCGGTAGTGTGCATAACGCACGTTTATTAAGTTACCTCTTTTTGCGAAATAATATTTATTTTTTTAGGGGGATTTTTTTTTTAAGTTTAGCCCGGTTTTGTATGCATTAATAGAATCAGTTATCGATACCTAACAACACCTTCACGGGTCGGACAGGGTTTTCTTAACATACTGTATATATCTATATATATAAAAGAAAGTCGTGTTAGTTACATCATTTATAACTGAAGAACGTCTATACCAATTTGGCTGAAAATTGGTAAGGAGGTAGCTAAGAACTGGGAGAAGGACATAGGATACTTTCTATGCCGCTCCCCGTCGTTCCTGTGGGAATAAATGAGCTTCTTTGTTTCGACTTTTCCCACACTTTTATGCTACCCTGGTACCTTCCACGTCAAAAAATATGCACAATAAACCTTCTTTCATGTATTATGATTATTTGATAATGATGAATGAATGAGATTTATTGTTTCGACTTCTCCTACACTTTTGTGCTACCCTGGTACCTTCCACGTCAAAAAAATATGCACAATAAACCTTCTTTCATGTAATTATGATTATTTGATAATGATGAATGAATGAGGTTTATTGTTTCGACTTCTCCTACAGTTTTGTGCTACCCTGTTACCTTGCACGTCCACAAACTATGCACAATAAAACCTCTTTCATGTATTAATTATGGTGATTTGATAATCATGAATGAGTTTTTTTATTGTTTCGATTTCTCCTACACTTTTGTGCTACCCTGGTACCTTACACGTCAAAAAATATGCACAATAAACCTTCTTTCATGTATTACGATTATTTGATAATGATGAAAATGAGGTTTATTGTTTCGACTTCTCCTAAACTTTTGTGCTACCCTGGTACCTTGCACCTCCACAAAGTAGGAAACACGTGTCCAGTATTTTTAAGTTAATAATATTATGTACAAAATTTCAAAAAGATATAATGAAAAACCACAAAGTTATAAGCTTGCTATTCTACTTGGTTGTCCCAACAAAAATATGGTCAAAGATCCGCGGGCGAGCGAGCGCGGTGCGTTGACTTCTAGGGTCAGCTGTTGCGCGCGCGCAATACTATGATGTATCGTACGTAAGCTGCGTGACGCGCTCGGTGACTACACTGCAACAATTTCTAAATGTGTTTGGGACAAAATATAACATGGTGTAAAAATTATTGTAATCGATTCAGTTGCTTATTCACTATTTATATATAACTCAAGAACGGCTGAACCGATTTAGCTGAATATTGGTGAGAGGTAGCTAAGAACCCGTCCCCGTCGTTCCCGTGTGACGTGACATAAGACATGGTGTAACAAAACGCAACTGACATGGAATAACAATCCAACTCATTCAAAATGTAAGTCAGAAATTCATATATCAAAAATGGTATAACAAAAAGCAAATGACAGCTGAGCATATTTAAAAAAAAGTCTAACCGGTTGAAGCAATCGTTTAAAGCAAAGAATATAAATACTCTCTGCTGGTTTAAAGTTTCTAATAAAAAACCACAAAGCCAACTTCAACTTCAAAATTTCTAATATTGTATTGCTGTGCCATTTATCATCAATAAAAATATCATGCCGTGACCAAGACCATCAAATCTTTCTCGACAAAGCGGTAATGCAAGAGTAAATCGAAACATTCTGAATGAAAGCACTGAAGAAGAGCAAGAAATTGCACGTGCAGAGCGCCGTTTTAGTATGACTCGACTTCGTGCTTCTCACTCACAAGAGCAAAGGGAGGCGGCAGTCCGTGAAACTGTTCCGTTGACAATGCGTAATCGGCGAACAAACCTCAGAGATCATCATCATCATCATCAATCTTTTTATCGTCCCACTGCTGGTCTCCTCTCATGCAGAGAAGGATTAAGCGTAATCACCACGCTTGCTCAATGCGGGGTGGCGATTTCAGACTTATAAAGTCCAGGTTTCCTCAAGATGTTTGCCTTCACCTTCAGTCATTGGTGTCCTAGATATACCTAGAGAGTACATATCACTTTAGAAAAGTTACATCGATACTTGCCTGACCTGGAATCGAACCCGCGCACTCATACAAGAGAGGCTGGTGTTTTAACCACTAGGCCACCACGACATCTCGGAGATCAACAGCTAGATAATTTACGAAGCAAAGGTAGAAATTCATAATATCTTTCACAAGGTGCTACAATAAATAAATGACAAATAAAAAAATCATGGATTTTTTACTTTTTCAATTAGGAACTGATTTCAATTAGAAATAATATTTTTTTTTTTTATTGACAATGTTCCTAATTGAAGAAGTACAAATGTGATCATGTGATATTTATTGCCTTTAAGGCGGAACAAAGTTCGCCGGGTCAGCTAGTATATATATATATATTAAAAATAAAAGAGCTATAATATAAGCAGTACCTATAACTTTTGATTCCTTGTGTGTACATGGATATTTAGTCCCACGGATAAATAAATTTTCTTCCTTTTCTATCTACAGTGTGATCAAGGTCAATAAAGTTCTACGACTGGCAAGAGCTGAAGTAGCGAAAAAGAGTCATGGCATCGGCGGTTGTCGACAAAACGGTCTTAATAGGTAAGTGTAACTACTAAAGTTTGGTCTGAAACTATCTGACAACAGTGTAAACAAACCCTAACTGTAGTAACCACACTGCAACAATTTCTAAATGTATTTGGGAAAAAATATAAAATGGTGTAAAAATGATTGGAATCGATTCAGTTGCTTATTCTGAATAAACTATATTCAGGTTTCATATAAACAAAAAGTAACGTCGTAAAAAAATAATGGTTAAAAAATAGCGTACAGGATTTTTTTTTAGGTCCGTCGAAGGTTCGGGAGTATTAGTGATACGGGATTATTATGAACCGTAATGTGATATCGTAAGATTTACTTTCGACGCTACAAAAGTCGATTAACAGTTTCATTTACAAAATCGTAATTAATTTAATAAAATCAAAATCTATAAATGTTCACAATCTTGTTTATTTCATTGTAAATTTTAGAGCTGACGAATGTAAAGTGTCTCCTCGCTACCATCGCTTTACTGGGCATAACTTTACAGACTCTGTCAGAAAGGCGTCTTGTGTGGTTTCAAGCTGTATTTTTTCTAAGCACAGTCTGCAAAATAAAAATCTTTCTAATCGTAAGCACATTACATTCTACGTAGAGATCAGCAGTTGGAAAGCAGAATTGTTTCTTAGCGAGTACCTTTAGTATAGCTCTTTTTGCCCTTTCCAGCCGAAGCATGGAGGTTTTGTGGGCTCCACCCGATGAGGTTACGCAATATCTAAGATATGATTAGGAGAGTGCCAGATAAACCATAATGAGGCATCTAAAGACAGCGATCCCCCTAAGCTTTTTAAATATATAAATTAATCTTCAAACACGTGTTACTAGGGAGATGATTTGCATTTTCCATTTCAAGTGTTTACCGATGATTACACCGAAATATTTGATATTATCAGTACGATCTATGAATGTGCAGTCGCAATTGTGTGAGTTTTTAGGTGAGCAAACGTGCGCTTTAAGTCTTAATGAATTTGGGGCTGGCTTAGAATGCCCGGAGAAAAAGTTATATATTTTGTCTTGCTGATGTTGACATGAATTATGTATTTAAATATGTTCTACTTTATCTTTTAACAGAGTTTCCATGGAGTTACTTGCCCGTTCTTCTCTATAGAGACCTACGCTTTGGAATGTCCGTGGCTTGCTTCATCTTACTCTCTGACAGACCTATTGACAATTCAAAAGTGCCATTATTTGAAAAAAATTATTTGATGTATTTCTTCCAGGACATGATAGTGTGACCCGTTTCCCACGATTACACAACCCTGCAATCCATTTATATATTATTGAAAAATTTCTAAGGATTAGACACTAAATAACACTTTTCCTTAAAGTCTCTAATTTAATGGCCTTCGTTGCATTTTTCATATAAATCGTCTCGTTAGATAACCAATTAAATGAATAGGTGTTTGATCGTAATTTAACGTCTAATGTCGAAGCATATTGAGATAGTAGGTCTCAGTTTTCCTGTAAAGTTCGTATACTTCTGCCTATAACTTTTAGTATAATATGTATGTAATTAAATTGGAGAGTTTAAAATGATATTTAAAAAAACATTTTTATAATAATTGAATTTTATTGAATTCCATGACGTTTTGCCTTATGGGGTAGTAGGGGTATATATATATTTGTATTATTAATTTTATGTGTATAACGTAACCTCCATTTTATTTATATATACATATTATAGTGATTCCGATATCCCATTACACAATAAATAATTTTATTTTCTTTCAGTTTCCCTACGATATATTCATTCAAATAGAACCAACCACAGATTTTTTCTACTAAGTAGTATTGCAAAAATGAAAATGTCGAATTATAATATTTAAATATCTAATTTAAAACAATAATTTTATTGTCCTCATAGACCCGAAAAAAGCGAATAATAAGCCGACAATATTAAACAAAATGAACAAACAGTTAAAATCTGAACATTGCACAAAGTATAATAAACCAAAAACCCGATATTTATGGGCATTTTAGGAAAATCTTTCAGTTAATGCCGTGAGCTCAACAAAGGAAAACTTAAAAAAATGTTATCCTTTACCGTTCACCGATCGTCAAATACACAAAGGGTGTCAGAGCGAGCACAACTGGTAGGTAATGTTAGGGGTGAGGTACGAGACTGGCTTTTTACTTCTCGGTAAAATAGTAGCGTTTAATGTTTTACAAAGCATGTCGTAGCAGTAGTAACATTCACATGGGTCAATCCATCAGGTTAAGATACTCTTGCCACGGCCACTCCGTGCATGCGTGACCATTTATGCTTACAGAAACTCCACCGCTGGCCTCGGAAAACACGTAAAAAGCATATAAGTATCCAAGTATCCAGGACCTCTACCGTTGATCCCGCTTTTGATACAAAATGATTTGTATAACTACCATTTTCTTTTAAAAATTTGAAGCAGAGAGGAAATATTTTCAAAGGAAAAAATACAGTCATATTCTTTGCAAGTATAAATAAAAATGTACTCAACTGAAAAATCAACGGATACAAAACCAACAGTTTTTTTTATGATCAAAACAGCAAAAAATATCAAATACTGAAAAAATACAGACACGTTCTTTGCCAGTATAAATGAAAATGTTTTAACTGAAAAATCAACAAAAGAAAACCAATAGTTTTTTTTATGATCAAAACAGCAAACAATATCAAATACTGAAAAATTTATTTCTAAACTGAAAAGACTTCTCATGGTTAGCACGCTAAAGAAACAATATAAATAAAAAAAATTGCAGACGAGATTTGGGTCTATTCTGTCATCAACATAAAATAACAGGTGATATATCGATTTCGAAAGTATACATACACACACTAACTAAATATGTCTATATACACTTACCACACTACATTAAATATACGAATATGTATATACTATTTTATATGTAAATATTTTGAGAATATTGCTAATTCATTGCCGTTGAAAGAACACTGAAAGACGTTGACTGCTGGACTTATGTATGCCTCCCTAAACACTTCCCACTGTCATTAAAGTTTGGCAGTTCGTCGAGAATGATTCTCTTGCACCTTAATTCTAAATTTAACACACTATTACTATCAATTGGAATTATTTTGAAGCATATTGCTAATCCATTACTCCATATGTTCGAAAAATACGTCTGCTCAACAACGTAAATAACGCAATGAATATTGCCGAACCGTCAACACGTAGCGTATTGTGTTGAATGTGTGTTATGCAATCACCCTGCATATCTCTTAATTTCTGACTCGATAACATAAGAAAAAAACGAATTATAAGTCACGTAATAAGATTGCTTTTTAAAAAATTCTGTATGCTCCGCAATGTATCTAAATCACGCAATGAATGTTGTTGAACTGTTAAAATTAAAACCTATTGATATTGGGTTACGTAATTACCCTGTTGCTCTTTACTATTGACACAACCCTAAAACCAAGCCAGGCTTAACAGAAGTATCAATGTATGTAATTAACGATTGCTAGAGTCTTCGAATTTGTTCACAGATATTTAAAACATACTTCTCAACCCTTTCAGTAAACACATTGACATCTTCCTTCTTTTTCTTCTTCTTCAGCCTAGAGATCTACTATTGGACAAAGGCCTCCCCCAAGGCTTTCATTATATTGGGGGGTATACCATAGTCCCCACGCTTGGCAGGTGGGTTGAGGACCAAAGTTGTTTGATATTCCACTGGAGAAGCGCTTCACTGGTGAGAGTTCCCTTAGTCGCGTATTACGACACCCACGGGAGAATATGGGATGGTACTATTCTAAGCCCGGTACCATACGGCTATACATCACATCTCATTTGACTACTGTTTTTCTCCAAATAAATGTTATTCGCCATCAAATAGCTTCATCAAGTTTCTTCGTAATTGGTGCACACGACATAAGTTATTCGAAATGTTTTCGACTTATCGAATACTTTTAGAATAATTATCGTCCAACGCGCAGCTTTCAACGGATGTCATGCAAAGACCGCATGTGGCTATGGGAGCCGGCTTTCCCCCTCCCGGCTCACAAGTTGATACGTGTGACAGCACAGTACAATAAACTATGTCTACTTGCAGTAAATTATACTTTAGTTAGAAGAATACGGATGGATTGAAAGTGCTTTATTTATATTTATAATCAATCAATCAATTTCTCAATATCCACAGTCTCAATCATCACAAATGTAAAAACTCAGTTAAAGAATGGCTACTTGAGAAATCATATGATGAGACCGAAAAATTTCTTTTCCCGCGTGCTTAGGTTGGATCTCTTCTTATTCAAATACAAACACTCTACACACCGTCCATTATCACACATCTACCAGTACCACACTTACCAAGACACTCTACGCTATACACACTCAGCGCTTTCACATTACTTACTCATACACAACACTTCTACATAATTTACTCTCACTCAAACACCCACTTTACAGTTATTTATTATTTTATTTTTTTTACTTTTCCTGTTTAATACATATAATTAATGATTGTTTTATTATGTTAACTATGTTCACTATGTTACTGGTGAAAACAGTATTTGTATGACATTTCATCATCTACATATGTCTACCTTTATGGAATCAATGGTTCCAAAGTCACAGGCTATAAACCTAGTTTGGGAGCCAGGAGATATAAACAATGCACCTTTTGTTGTACCATACTACTGTACTTGTAACGCATGTAACACTTTTACTGGTAATAAAACATTATTATTATTATTTATATATGACGATATCAGCGACTGCAGGGTGATAGGGTCATCACCATCTTGGTATGGTGATAAGTGCTTCCTTTTCGTAGGTGTCATGTTGAATTAAATCACGAAGTGTAATATACCCTCCAACCTTAACAATAATAATTTAAATAGGCAGTTCGACCGACAGTTTCGCCCCGTAGAAGTGCCCTGGGCCGCGCCTCCAAGCGAAGTGACCGTTCGTCAATCCCCACTTTTCAAAACGACTCTGTCACGTGACGCGATTACAAAATAACGTCACAGCATTTGCCCCAATACTACATAAATCAAATGGGACAACTTTTATCAAAATGACACCGCTATCCACGACATATAGATCTAAAAACATAAGAAAATAATCCATCATAACTTCAGAGCATTTATCTTCGAAAAGCGCTCAAATAAGCTACATTTCAAATACAACCACTCATGAAACTTCTAAAATACAAAACATATTTTGAACTTTCCAACAACATGTTTTGAATCCGTACGATAAACTTTTTCGCCGAAACCCTCAAGTTTGCAACGTAAGTAATCCTACAAGTGTGATTTTCCGACCGCTCTGCAATTTTCCGCGTCACTATACCGAGATTCAAGGCTTTTATCTTGCAACAACCAAGTTGGAATATCTTTCACATTTTTTAGAGATATATCCTATATCCATAACTAATATTATAAATTCGAAAGTAAGTTACCCTTTCACGCCTAAACCACTGAGCTCATCATGAAAGCATATACATTGTCAGGAGCAAAGGGGAATAGAAAAGGTTATACATACACACATCTTTAATCTAGAAAAATAACACTGTTCCAGGTAAAATCAATAATTTTTGACGGTCGTACTAAATTTAGGACGGTAGTTAAGCTAGCTCTTTAGAATCATGATTAAAATATGACCAAACTTTCTGAACAATTTTCTAACAAAAACCATTAGGGTTGAATATATAATAGTACTTATTTTAATCATTGCTTTTAATAGAATTTGAACGAAATTCAGCACGTAGAAACCTATTTTATTATAACCTTGATTAACTCATAATACTTTACATCCCTTTTATTCAAATTCACAATTTTTATTTCAGATATAATATATAAATATCCATGTGATGTTGGTAAAAGTAAAGCTTAGTCTAATGTTAGTAACAAATTAACTAAAGTGGGTCTAGATTCTTATCCACCTACGTAATAGGGGCAAGTCCCACCGTATAATAAGTTTCCTTGGGATCATTTTCGAGTTAGTATCTTAATAAAATTAGAGATCTGTCTCTGAAGATGGTGAAGAGTAAAAAGGAAAAGTTCTGTATTTATTAAATATGTAACACATTTTATAAATTCAGACAAAGTCTTGCCGCCAAGCGATTCGTCGTGTTCTGGCATGATGTCTGGTGAAGCCGTACGGAGGACGGGTCTGAGCAGTTGTGTTGCGATGTGTGCCGGGTACGATGCGTCAAATGTTGTTGTGTTGGGAGTTAGGTCGTGGAGTGTCTCCACATCAATCTCCCCCTGGCGCAGAATCGTTGGTCGTGTTGTTGGGTTTAATAGTATATAGTGTGTTGGGTATTGCACCACCTCGTTCAACTGCCGTCTTCCTTTCTATTCACTACGGTTTTTGTTTTAAGTGAATGGGCTTAATAAACTAGTGCGTTTTACCATCAACGATTGCATCACTGCTTACCATCAGGCGGGATTGCAGTCAAGCGCTAGTTTATAATTATTAAAAAAAAATTATATAAACATAAGGGTCAACTGTTTTTGGTTTTAAGCAAGATTTATTTTCATGTTATTTTTGTCAGATCATCGTCGAGTTATTTTTACCTAATTAGTCTCATGTCATTTTTGCCATAGATATTCTTGATCCAGGCTAACAGAATTTAGTTGAAAACTAGTATGAATTAACTATAAAATAGGAAAGAATATAAATATTTAAACTGCCTTATCTAATCTAATTATTCCTGTGGGGCGGGTAGTGCTTAGGTAAGCAAGATGCAACATGAGAACTCAAACACGGCTTGCATGGCCCCGCAGTCCCTGCTAGGTCGCGGTATTTTTATGGCTATTCTGATGCTGGGCAAGTCACCACTTGGCGCTGGCATGTTTGCGCTTAGCGGGAGAAAGGTTTTTGACCTTGCTGATTCGTATTAGCCATTGCTTGCAGAGTCTACCCGTATAAAAAAATATTGCTCTTTGTCCCACTAAGTGCTGAACTCGGTAGTCAGCTCGTATTTGTGTTGAATTCGCACAATGCACTACTTCTCACGATTAAATTTGTCCGCCTAAATATCAGAAGGAGTAATCACATCGGGGTCACCAATGTAGGAGTCTTTTTGTTCGTTTTGAAATAATAAATTAAATTAATTCCACGGATGAAAGTCTATTTCTTTCACACACGATTACCCCGATCTGGCAGTTGCATCTTGCTTACCTAAACACCGGCCCAACAATTCCATTATTAGTTTTGTCTAAAAACCGGTGAAAGATGAGTCGGACTCTGCATGAAAAGTTTCCAGTGTGCATGAAAAGGCCTCCATCCACTCCAGCACACCAGGAGTATATTGCCTGATGTAAGTCATACGTTTTCATTGTTTGAGAGCTTGAAAGTATTATGATATTGAAATAGTGAGCCTATTTCATAGTCTATATATCAAGGGAATATGAACCAAAACAGCTAGTAACAGTAACAGCCCGTTTTAACCCTTTTTTGTGTGGATGGAAAATCATCAAATGACCTCTCCCGGTCTAGGCGGACCGGAAGGACGTGTCAGACTTTTACTGACTAAAACCCACCCGCATTCCTTCACTTGCCTGTGCGCCAGGACCACGGTTTCTCTTTTAATCAACCCGCAATCCTGACCCAGGCATCGGTTTCTTCGACCCCGTCACGATGTGCTGACATCTCTTTGAGGCACGCGTGGATCACAACACGTATCATCAAAGAAATGAAACTCAAACGGTAGCGTTTGGCAATAGCAATGGACTCACTGGGAGTTTAAGCCTTAACAACCTAATTAATTTTTAATTAATTATATATAACATCGAAGTAATCAGCTTCCATTTTACTTTATAAAAAGGAAAAGCCTTAAATATTTAATTAAATTAATTCCTTCATTACTCTGCGCTAAGGGACAGAAAATATTCGGTATTTCATAACCGGGAATCAGAATTACACCGTTAAAATGATACAATAAAATTAATTGCGGTTAGGGTTGCCATTTAAAAAATAATAGTAATAGTAGTGTGCGTTTTTCGGCTTCAGGCTTATCGCATTGTAATTATTAAGAGAATAATAATTTCGGGTCAAATTTATGTCCAGCTTTTTGTTTTTCCTTTTCACCACTTTATACTTTTGTCTTGGGTCACTTTCATATTACAGCAACACTATGATCAGCCAATAAGGTTCCCACTGCTCTTACTAGATCTCACAAATAAGTTCGCCCTCTGATACATGAAATATAAACATAATGTATAATACCTTCGTCCTTAGACTAGACGAGCTCGAATTGGTGTCGCAATTTTGTACTCACGCCACTCGAGTGTGGGTCCAATGGTCGTATCATGGACACAGTTAAACAGACACGGCTCAAACTACATTAAGTTACATTGCAGTTTGAGTCCTTTTTGTTTAACTGCGTCCCATTTTGAGAATGTGCGTGGGAACCGCTGAGGAACAAAGGGTCGAGGCCTGTCGGGGAGCAGTAAATGTTTATGCGAAGAATCTCCCGGCCATAGATAGAGGTGGACCACCACAGTGGCTTTAGCTAGTAAGAATCCTCTGAAAACCCTCATAGAGTCCCACAATCTATGAGGATTTTCAGAGAGCGTAACTGAAAAAAAATAAAAGGTACGCCTCTGTCTCTAGAAAAGAAAACAGGAAAATACAGGCATGATATTTTCTTATGGTAATTATTATTTGAGTCTGACAACCCTTATAGTAGCACACCTCAAACAATGGCGATAATAATCGCTCGACATTATATCGATAAATAGACACAGTTATATGATGAAGGCGATTATATTAGGTAGATAATAACTATGTTATTGTTCAAAATAGTCGTCATTAAGGGAGATTAACGTTAATTGAGTAACTTTTACTTATTTTTTCGTTTTTTATAGATAATAAAAAAAATTAAGACCCGTATTTTTTATTTTGTCGAAATTACCAAAATCAAAATGAAAAATCAAAGCATTTATTTCAAATAAACCAGTTACAGGCACTTTTGAATTGTCAGAAGGTCGGTCAGTCAGTAAGGTGAAACTAGTCGCTCATTCCAAAGAGTAGGTATCTACGGAAAAGAACGGGCAAGAAACTCCATGGACACTCTTTTTAATTATCAAGCTATATAAATTGATGATGACACGAACGATGCAGAAATATATTATACGCTAAGAGCGTTCATTATGGAAGATACACAAAAAAAAATAACAACAATTCAGAAATCAATAAAAAAAGACTAACCTAACAAATAGATGCTATACAGCAAGTACATTGTGCTCACACGTTTGTCATGCAATTATATAATAACACAATCATCATCATCAATTTATTTACATCAGACAATTGTCCATAGTTTTCATAAAAGCACATACACAAAATACATTTTAATTATTTATGAACTATTATAAATATACATATAGCATACCAAAATAAAATAAAATTAAACTGATAATTTAAAAAAAAATGTCATATTTAAAAATAAAATAAAATGCCAAAATCAAAAATAAAATAAAATAGAATGTCAAATTTAAAAATAAATTAAAATATCAAATTTATAAATAAAATGTCAAATTCAAGCTAGGTAGGTAAATTAATTACAAAAGTTAGACGGAAGAACAAAATATACGCCCTTGTCCAGTGCTCCATAAAAATACGGTCAATACAAAAACTACTGAGATATTAAAGTTACGGGGGCTAATTACGTCATGCCGTGATATATTTTGTACCGCGCCGTGACGTATGCGACATTTCATATCAATAGTTTCTTGCCCGTTCTTCTCCATAGGTACCTACTCTTTGGAATGGGCGACTAGCTTCATCTTACTGACTGGCCGACCTTCTGACAATTGAAAAGTGCCTGTAACTGGTTTATTTGAAATAAATGCTTTGATTTTGATTTTTGATTATGTCTTCCTATAGATAAACATATTTTTTTTCTTTCTTTACTTATGTTCCAAATATTTCACAATGATACTATTACTATACTTCTTTTTGGCAATCTAATCTTTATTTTTGAAGTCAGAAAATGCCTGAATATCTATTTGCACTCCACAATTTTTTTTACATATTTAATGTTCAATTTTTTTCCTGAGCTCATGTTAAATTCATTCGCGTTCAACTTGGGACATTTCGCTTTAGCTCGACCTTTTTTTTTCGAAAAGTCTTTTTTTTTCTTAAATATCATTTTGTAGTACAGGCGATAGCAAGTTACCCGAAACTGACAGAATTATAGTCCCAAAATATTGATCACAATCCTGCCTGGTGATAAGCTGTAATGCAATCGTTGATGGTAAAGCACGCTAGTTTATTAAGACCATATTCACTCCTACCTTGAAGACCCTTAAATTATTCTAGTCAGACGGAAACACCGCCGCTGGAAAATTATTCCAGTCTCTCAATGTCCGCGGTATAAAAGACGAGGCGAAACACTTTGCGCAGATCGCAGTGATGTCAACAACATAAGGGCGGATACTCGAAATACGACGGGTCGTCTGATGATGGAACGGAGATAAGGAAATTAAGTGATGCAATTTCCTCGCACACTGTACAAAACGCATCCTATGGAACACCGACAGGCTGGCTACTCTTCGCCTGTGCTTCAGGCTTTGGAGACCCTTTTAAACCAAATCTGAGTCGCCAAAAAACCTCTTCTTGTCTTCTTTTATCTCTTATTTCTTCTTGGCTGCAGTACTCCACACACGAACGGACCTGTGTTTTATATAACATTAGAAGCTGTCCTGGTATGAAGTACCGCTGGAGCTTAACGAGCTCCTTTTGGCGGTGGATAGAATGCTTATGGTTTTCCGGCTATTTTTCGGTACTCTGAAATCCTAAGGTAGCGTGCAGTCTACGCAGCCACACAGGCACACGTGCATGTAGATAGATATACGCGTACACACACGCGCCCCCACACTCACCTAGGCACACTCACGCACAGACACGCACACACATACAGAAACACACAAACACAGTCACACGCCCACACACACACACACACACATACACTTACACACACACACACACGCGCGCACACCCACACACCGTCACGCACACCCACATACACACGCACACAGAAGATTTGTACAACCTTTATTGATTTTAATGTCAGAAAGATTGTACCTTTTTCAAAATGTTTCTTTTATATACATATGTCATATTTATATTCCCCTATTGCCATTAGAAGTAAGCTCCAATATCCAACCTGCTTAGAAATTGCAACTACTCTTAACTACATAGATATTGTAAGTTTAATTAGAGGTATTTTTAACAGATTGTCAGACAAAAAAAAGCGGACAGTGTCTGTTGTTAAAATCACGAGAATTGATACAATTGATAAAATACAGATACAGAGTAACATTAATTGCTTCAATGAAATCGAAGTGCCTAAAAATTCCCACTACCCACATAGTAACCGTAAACTACATTATTGGTCTCGTAACAACTAGGGTTTGGGTGTACATGTTTATCTTTCCGTAATCATATTGTTAGATAGGTATCTTTTATTATTTTGTACCAAAATATTTCATTGCCGGGCACTTAAAAACCCACGTAATAATTGGTATTCAGACAGCGCTAACTTGGATTAAGTTGACACGGAGTCAGATAAAATGTAAATGTTTTTACAAAAATATAATTTAATATTATATTTTCACCTTTTCCGGCAGCGAAAATGAACTCAGACTAAGAAAATTGAATTGAAAATGAGCTACAGTTGATGGAAATACTTTTGTACGAATAAAATTACGATAAATTTTAGTAGGTATATTTGATTTGGGAAAGCTATCTTTTTACGGAACGCCACTAAGTACTTATATGAGTATCAGTAGCTCATACCATGGTTCAAATAATAAAACTATAAGCTTTAATTTGGTGGTTAGCAAGGCTCTTGTTGACTGAAACTGTTTATATTTATAAGGAGTAGTAATCATTATCTCTTCTACTAAACAACTGCAAACTGTGATAACCGAGCAGGAAGATGTAGACCCGTTTTAGTTAAGCCTTTATAACGGCCAGTACAAGGCATTTCTTTATTTTCCTTCAGATACTCTCATGGCTGACTTGTCAATCTTCAGATAACTTATCTAATATCTTCTAATCTTAAAAATAAAAGTCATAATTTTACAGTTACCGTATAGAAGACACGTTGAACCGTATAGAAAAAAATTGTCTGACAATAAAAAAATCTGCCTTAACTAATATACTATCCTACTAACAATAATATTATAAAAACCGAAAGTTTGTAAGAATGTATGGATATATAAATGTTTGTTAAACTTCTGAACAAAAACTACTGAATGGATTTGGATAAAATTTGGCACACAGATAGTTTAAAACCAGGAATAACACAGAGGTTACATTTTTTCACGATATATCCACGGGAGTGACACTCACGCGAGGCTTACCTAGTACTAACATATTGCCAGTAAGGCAGAAATTTATGAACAGATTCAGCCACCTACATCCAACCCAATTTACTACACAAATTACTTATTATGATTGAAAAAGCATATTGCACCATTTTTCAGTAAAGCTTAGTGTGAAACAACTCAAGTTGGGGAGTGTGCCAGAACGATAACAATATTGTACGAAGCTTGTCTACCGTCGGCCTGTGATTAATTATAAGCAGAGAGACGAGAGGATCCGACATCGTAATTAACCCGTTTGCTACGAGTTTGGGGGCCTAAGGCACCTGTACCGCCGTGTACGAGGAGGCAACTAGCTATCAACTATTTCATCAGTCAAGAAGCATAAAGTCTGACTGTAAAAGAGATTATTAACAGTGGATCGCTAACTATTCATATTGCCGGTTTGAACTTTTACTCCTCTAGTTTATCACAGTGACTGATGTTATCAAAGAAGTAATTCGCTCCGCGTCTTTACTAGGAACATACACATAACAATTCGTGTTTAGGCAGTTTTCCTACTCGGCACGCATTCACTCTAGCGATCAAACTATGCGACTTATGTACATACTCACTGCTCGTTTCTTCGTCTTAAAAGTTTCCTAGAAGAACAGCGACCACTACTTACTTAGAGAGTAAATGCCCAAATAAAAGTGTTATTTGAGACCTGTTGGTAAAAAGACAGATAGTAAATATATAGTTTATTGTAAACACGCAGATGCAATGGCGGTAATCTTCTTATTCTGATAGTTTTGTACTTTACAGTTTGAGCCTTTGGTATTGTTCGACCAGACGTTAAGCTCCTCAAGTTCTGACTTCCGCTTCACTATTACAGATAAATATTTGCACTGACTGGATGTTTCCACTCAAATCTGTGTATTTCTTTCCTCAGAAAACCATTCCTATTCTACCAACAACCTAAATGCGTAACACACTATTACTATAAATTTTAATCATTTTGAAGCATATTGCTAATTCATTGCTCATTGTGTTCGAAAATTGTGTCTGGTCAAAGACTGAAATAACGCAATTAATGTTGTTGAACTGTCAAATTCATACCCATTGCTAATTATAGTGTATTACATAATTACCCTTCTGGTCTTCACATGATCTAACCAACTCTATGTTTGTACTTTAAAATAGACTGACCTCCGTTTTTGTCTCAGCCTTTCTTCTATGTAGATGGAAACGCCGACTTCGTTTTCTTCTTTTTTTTCTTCTTCCGATAGCCTGAAGAAGCTAGTCCACTGCTGGACAAAGGCCTCCTAAAGGCTTTTGGGATGGTTTTCCATAATCTCCATGCTTGGCAGGTGGTGGAATCGCAGTAATTTGATATTCCACAGGAGAAGCGCTGCTGCCCGCTTCCCTGGTGAAACTTTCCTTAGTCGCCCGGTACCACACGACTTCGTCTAGATTATTTTATTTTTGCATAATATGACACATGAAAGTGATTCCGATATCCAATTTACACTTCAGATGACGAAAGGTCTGGGTCGCTTTTTGGCCAAAGAATTAGCATTGCCTTTTAACATGGTAATGCTGCGAGTCCTCTGGGCACGTGTCCTGATGGCGGACGAGTAATTCGACGCCTAAATATCTTTTCGTATGTATTTATATGGTAATTTAGTCTTTTATCTTAGTAGATAGTGTAAATAGTTTGTCACAATTGTAGGTTAAATAAATTTACATAATAAGTAATTTCATAATCAATGCTCACTGTATCTGTGGATGCACTAACAATAGAACTTTATCCTGCTTTAAGAGAAAAACGTAAATACATAATCTTAAGGCATATATTTCGATCTATTATTCTAGATACTTACCGAATGCCTTAAATTAAATTATTGTCTTCTAAATCACACCAACTTTCGCCAAACAAATGTCATGTCGAAAACCTTTGGTAAATTAAATGATAAATATAATTAATGTGCGCGTCATTTCGCTTCCTTACGCATGTCATTTTATATTCAGGCACATCTCGCTGTGTTTTAATTACGTGGAAGTGACCTATTTACTGTCTTATTCAGTTTTTTTTTAAATTAGGTTATGTTGTGCAAAGGGTGTCGGCATGGATGACATTTTGTTAAAGAAACATGATTATACATACAACGTAATTTTTTATCTATGCAAAACCTAAATATAATTTGTTCAGAATAAGCAACTAGATCGATTCAAATAATTTTACACCATGTTGTATTTTTTCTCAAATACATTTAGACATGGTTGCAGTGTGGATAACGAGCGCGCGCACGCAGTTATACGATAGATCATAGTACTCGCGCGTGCAACAGCTGACGCCAGAGGTCAACGCACCGTGCTCGCCCGCCCGAGCGGAGCTTTGATCATATTTTTATTGGCACAACCAAGTAAAATAGCAAGCTCATAACTTTGTGGTTTTTCATTATATCTTTGTGAAATTTTATACATAGATTTCTTACTTAAAAATAATGTAGTAGATATATATATCTGTTTTGTTATGTTGTATTGCTATTTCAATATTACAAAAAATCACACCTGTTTTGCTGCCAAGTACGTCACATCTAATAGGGGTGAACTTATTGCCATGACCCAGGCATAAATTCAGACTCCGGGCTAGTTCCGAGAAATTCCTGAGGAAAAATCTAATAACCGTTCCCGTTTTATAGAAAAGATTAAATTCGAAGTGACCTAACGGCTGAAGGTTTAAAATTCCGATTCTTAAGAGACTCTTTGAAAGCAGTGGTGGCTTGTGTATAAATATTATAAGGATATTAATAAAAATAATGTTTAATAATAAGAAGAAGAAGACCGAAGAAGGCACTTTACTATTATTGGGTATTTAATTTCATCACCAGTGCTCTCAAAAAAAGGTGATGGAATACATCGTGAGAAAACGATGTCTTAGTCAAAACCAAATATTTGAGGACATACTCGTATGATATCCACCTACCCGAACTGAGCGAGCGAGGTGGGATATAGCTCGCTTCCCCTCATAAAGAGGAAGCATGTGTGCAGTGGCAACATTATAGGAGAAATACTTAATATATAATACAAAAGCAATTTTATCAGGATACAATATCTTACACGATCCATTCTGTTTTGTTTTTATTTTTTTTCAATATGCGAACTACTTATAACTGGCACTGGTTATTAATTCTGGCGATTTTAGACCAATAAGACGATTCTCCATTTCTTACCTTATTTTCTAAAGTCAGTAGCAGGTTCATTTATAAGGCAAAATTTATCAAAGCCAGCACTTATGAGCAACGGCAAAGGTGGCCCCTTCACATCCCATACCAATAGGTATAATAAATATGATAGGATTTAGTTACGGGATTTAGGCATCTACATTGGCAGTAGACTTAGTTTTGTAGACCACATTGACAAAAAGCTTAATTCGGCCTACCGAGCTCTTGGGTTCGTCCTGCGATCCTCTAAAGACTTCAAAAAACCGTCCACGACCCGCTTATTATTTAATAGCTATATCCGAAGTACTTTGGAGTACTGTAGTACAGTCTGGAGCCCATCGTATCAAGTTCACATAAACCGGATCGATAGAGTACATTAAAATTAACCCGTCATTTAGCGTTTAAGTTCAAACTTCGGAACTGTAAATCATATAAAGATAGAAGAATCCAACTAAAGCTATTAACCCTAGAATCTCGTCGTTCCATTTGTGACTTATCATTTCTGTGCAAGATACTTAATAATGGGGTTGACTGTCCAGATTTACCGAGCAGTATTCCTACCAGAATCCCACGCCACCCACAACCCTTACTCAACATCGCACTAAACCAGATTAGTGCGATGTTTACAATACCCAGGTAAACAATCGCCAATTTAAAGAATGAGCCATCGATATAATTGTATGGCTAAATTCGACAGACATCTTCTCAAATACTCTGAGTACATACAAATCTTTAATTTTTGAAAACTTGAATGACGTAATATGTGGACATGCGCAAGAATCGTCGTAACATTTGTATGAACCATAAATATTTAATGTCATTCATTGTCAAACAATTAATTTTAATTTAATATAATTTTATATTATTGTAATTCCATTGTCTATTGTAATTTTATTTGATTGTTTTACTTTCTTCTCAATTTATCTAATATTAACCTTATTTCATTATCATTATTTGACATAATTAAGAAAATGCTTATTACTGTTTCTTTTTTTTAATAAACATTATTATTGTGGCATGATGGAATTTTTTGTTGTCATTGTCTTAAAATTTAGTTTAATATAAGATTGTTTTAAAATTTAATTAATATGACTTTGCTTTAAAATCTAATTTTATATAACATTGTTTTAAAATTTAATTGTAAACGTTGTATCAAACAACGTTAACAGTTTGTATTCATGCTGTTATATTATTACTTGCATGCTGTGACTTCTTATAAGTGGAGAAGCACAAGGTCATTTTATGTTCTTTATATTTTCTAGCATTTAAGGTATTTTCTCTGTTAGAAATCCAAATAAATAAATAAATTTGAAGGTGAAGATACTCATAGATTAAAGTAAGGTCTATAACATAATTATCTTCATAGACATATCTTAGGCAAACTATTACCAAGTTAGGACAACCTACGGTCAACCCAACTCCACTGAATTGAGTTTTGTAGTTGGTAAGCACGTACTCTGCACACAATGCACGATACTTCAGGATTCTCAGCATTTTCTCCAGGTGAATATATAATAAATTCATTGATTCAACTTACGGAGAGATAAGCTATAAAGTTTACCTAATATTATTCAGGCTTTAGAAGATTTAAATAGAGTACTGTTTTGTTTGCTTACAAAACATGAATGTACGCACAGCTAATCTGATTAACTAGAAATTCACTTAACATATTTTTCTATTAACAAAAGCCAGGTTTATCTTATTATTCATTAAAATGGCTTTCTTGAATATTTGAAGTAATCCGAATTTTAATACAATGCTTACAATGCTGTTTACACTTAAAAATGGATGACTTAATTATAATCTTTTTAATGATACGAAATATAGTTACAAAAACACTTTATCAATAGGTTTAATTTTGAAAGTTCAACAACATTCCTTGCGTTATTTACGTTGTTGGGCAAGCATATTTTTTGAACAGCAGGATACAGCAGTAGTAACAGTAGCAGTAGTCATGGCTGAGACCGCGGAGAACCTGAGTACAATGCTCGAAGACCTCAGTAGAGGCTCCAAGAGAGTCGGTCTTAAAATGAACATGGACAAGACGAAAGTCATGTCTAACGCCCATGTTGTACTGACTCCTATAAAGATTGGAGACTCTGTTCTCGAAGTTGTTGACAGCTACGTGCACCTGGAACAAACTTTCCAGTTCGTCGAATCCAACTCGACTGGGCTGCTTTCGGGAAGCTACGTAAAATCTTCTCATCCGAAATACCGCAGTGTCTCAAGACAAAAGTCTTCGACCAGTGTGTGTTGCCAGTGATGACTTATGGAATTGAGACGTGGTCGCTAACAATGGGCCTTAAAAGAAGGCTCAAAGTCACTCAAAGGGCAATGGAGAGGGCTATGCTTGGGGTTTCACTGCGCGATCGAATCAGGAATGAGGAGATCCGCAGAAGAACGAGAGTAGCCGACATAGCCCGAAGAATTGCAACACTAAAGTGGCAGTGGGCTGGACACATTGCCCGTAGGACCGATGCCCGATGGGGCCGACGGGTTCTCGAGTGGCCACCACACACCGGAAGACGTAGAGGGGGTAGGCCCCCGACAAAGTGGACCGACGACCTGGTGAAGGTCTTGGGAAACCGCTGGATGCGGGAGGCGCAGGACCGGTCGTCGTGGAGAGCCTTGGGGGAGACCTATGTCCAGCAGAGGACGTCTTTCGGCTGAAATGATAATGATGATCATGATGATACAGCAATGCATTAGCAATATGCTTCAAAATGATTCGATTTTTTATTAATAGTGTGTTATGCTATTAGGGTGATCCTATCCCTGTCCTTATACAGGGTCATGGATCGAATCCGCAGACACAAACGTGAGTGGTATTTTTTTTTTGTAGCCTTGTTAACCTTTTGGTGTCCCACTGCTGGGCAATGAATTGTTAAAATCTCAATATCATAAAATAAAAATGAAAATTATTGATGTTATTTTTGGTGAGGTCAGCGACCGCTAGTAGTATGGCTACTTGAAAGTACGAGTTGAGAAAATCTGTTTTCTTTTGTTTCATCGTATATATTGATATCAAACACGTCTACAGAATTTCTAATAGTTATTTATAGATAGATAATTTTAATTATCCTATTCAATGTAAAGTCCCGTAAACGGTCAATTTATATACCAAAATGAAACCCTGTTCGTACTCATATTTTTTTACCACCAGCGGCTACACGCACCTGTTAAGGTACCAACAAATACCGATACCAAAGAACCCACCATACAACAACAGACCTTAAAATGAAGATTTTAGGGTGGAATATAAGTTGAAGAGGCTGATAGTAGTAGCAAAGTTAATGGCTGACACGGAGAAATGTCGAAAAACAGATGTTAAGAAATTTATCAGTGTCCTATTACTCGTGTGTGGGTCGCAGTAGGATGCCAGCGATCACTCAAGTGCGTGGTACAGCTGCGATGAGGGAACAATGGTTTATTTTTTAATTGGAAAATTAATTAATAATGTACTACATTTTCTTTTTTATATAACCATTTAAAGAATGCGGGCGTGACCATGAGCGTGAGGGAGACTGGCGTGAGGTAGGATTATGTTAATTATGAAAGTTAAATATGAAGGCAAGATCATATAAATACAGGCTGTATCTGACATCGTAACGCAAACTTTTTGTGTACTTAGCGAAGTAATTAATTTTTACTTTAAAATTTTATTGGGTTATAAAAGTATAGCAATAATGAACGGTTTAAAGTGAAAAAAACTACATATATTTATTTTAGAATCATGAAAAAGCCGACGAAAAATTCCACAACTGGGGGGTTCAGAATCGTGTACTGGTTCCATGGTACTCGTTTGTGTTTCGATGTCAGATACACTCTTTATAAGATAAGGTATAATATGCATACATAAGTCAAACGTTTTTCTATTTATGGAAGTTGGAGAAATCTCTGAAATGACCCTACAAATCAGAGCATCAAAATCTTAACACAATACCGGTGTGTTTTATTGTTTTTGTTATTATATATGATGACTAGTTTTTTTTCCTTTAGAGGTATATTGAAATTGCTTGTATTCCGCATCACTTTTCACACACTGTTGTAGCTTATATGTTATATGTTCGAAAAAGTTCTCTGATAAATGACAGTAACACCACAATGTATTTTCTTGAAATGACAAAATAAAAAACATGGCTACTGTTGGTCTGTTACGCTTATTAACAACGCTGTTATATTTATATAATAAAGTATTGAGTATTGCATTGAGTATATTTATACAGCGGAATAAACTTCGTGAGTTCTGTTCTGGATTTGTTTTTTTTTTATAATTGTAAACTAGTATGTACTTGATAGCCATCCCGCCTGATGGTAAGCAGTTATGCAATCGTTGATGGTAAACCGCGCTGGAGACCCTCCACGACCAAACTCATAAAAATATATTGCTTAATTCTGAATATTTCAGCTCATTTTATTTCCTTCCATATACTCGAAACCCGATGCAAAACCAAAATATTTATTTCCCATGGCAGCCATCTTTCGCAAGATATTTCAACCCGACTTAGCGCCAGTCAGGCCCCTTCAGATCATAATCCTGTAGCTGTTGGAACAATCTCGGGGAGGGTAGCGTAGCTACCTACACTCGCGGGGGTAGATTGGCTGCTAAATAATTACAGGTCATCCGGATTCGCTCGCGGTCGTGGTTTTGATTGATTGGAATTCTGATTAAAACATAAATATGGAAGACACAATACGTTCATATTTAGTTGCTTTTTTTTGTACTTGATGGGTTGATTTTTGTCATAATGGCCAGTAGTTTAAATAGATTAGAAAAAATTCGTATAGCTTGCCTATAAAATCGTGAAAATGAATGTTTCTGGAACTAAAAATTTTAAAAGTAGGGCAACACTAAATCTTAGTACATCGAATGTTATCGGTAGTCATCGATTTGTTTTGTGATTTGTTATTTATTGAAATTTGTATTAATTTTCAATTCTATATAGACAAAACATCAAAGAAATGTGTTAAATATGAGAAAAACAAACCGGAGTGGAGCTCGGGAAATTATTTTTAAAGTTTATCATCAATGTTTGTTAGTACACCAAGCTGGACAAATTATATCAAATATGGATGATATTTATGCTTGAACAGTTCCTAAAACAGTTATGTAATCATGTTACTGATTGTTTTTATCTACTAGAAGTTTCAAATTTACTAAGTAAACGATTTTAAGACTAAAATGAGGATTGTTTACATTGCGCATTTATAGGTTAGATCGCAAATATAAGTAGATCATATTGTGGTGCTACTTGCACAGTTTTGATACTTTAGGTGATTTAATTTACCACTGATTTTACAAATGAATGGATTTGGACGACGAGAAGACGTGGCGTACCTAGCTTCCCGAACGCTGCCCAGCCGAGCTGGATTCGATGAGACACCTCATTCTCGAAGTTGGACCTACCTAGTTGGACTGTTTGTCCCAGGTATATATACTCGTCAACAACTTTGAATGCTGAGCAACCAACTAGAGTTAGAGTGGGTGCGACATGAGAGTTCGACATGATCTTCGTCTTGTCCATGTTCATCCTTAGACTTACTTGTTAGGAAGTTCTGCTGAGGTCATTGAGTATTTTGCTCAAGTCTTCCAGGATCTTCGACATGACATGATGATGACGATATCATCTGCAAAACGGAGATAAGTGATGTACGCCATTGATGTTAATGCCAAATCCTTTCCAGTCCAGGAGCTTGAAGAGATCTTCCAACGCAACAGTGAACAATTTGGGAGATATGGCATCTCTTGTTTCACTTCACACTGCAGTTGGATCGGTTTCGAGCCCTCATCCTGGAGACGGACTGACATAGTGGCGTTTTTGTACAAACACTTTATCACCTCAATGTATCGGTGGTCAATTTGGCACCGCTGGAGAGACTGTAGCACCGCCCAAGTCTCGAGCGAATGGAAGGCCTTCCCATAATCCACAAACGCCAAGCATAGTGGTTTGTTATACTCCTCGGACTTCTGAATAACTTGCCGCAGCATATGTATGTGGTCTGTGGTGCTAAAGCCTTTTCGGAAGCCTGCTTGTTCGGGGGGCTGGAAGTCGTTGAACCTGCAAGTGAGACGAATCGTGATGACCTTAGAAAACAGCTTATAGACATGGCTCAAGAGGGATATCAGTCTGTACTTTTTCAGGAGGGTAACCTTTCTTGAAAAACAACACCACCACACTCCTGTGCCACGCCTTATTCGTTTCGACTTTAAGAATGACGGAATTAAATAGCTTCTGAAGCGCTTTAAGAACCGGTTTGCCACCCGCTTTCAGAAGCTCAGCCGTAATTCCATCATATCCAGCCGGCTTATTTTTCTTGAGCTGTTTCAGGGCCATACCAATTTCGTACAGGTGTACATCGTACGGCGACGTACGTGACGTCTGGGATATCGTCGGTATAGTGTCGGGTTAGTCTGGCTCTAGGATCATTAGCCAGGCTTATAACAGGTGCGTGTGTTGATGTGTATAACTCTCTGTAGAATTTCTCATTCTCAACCAAAAGCTCGGGCTTGGAAGTGACGATCCTAATATGCCCAGTCTTCAGCTTCGCAAGTAGACTCTGTCCAACAGACAAATCTCGTGCGAACACTTTGGAGCCTTTGTTACGCTCGATAGCCTCTTTAATACAGCTTGTATTAAATTGGCGTACATTGCGAGTCAGAGACTGAGATTTGTCTGTCAAGGCATCTGATACGGGAGACATCATCATTAAGACCACCTCCCGTCTTTCTTCCGTTAGCCGACGGTTGGGACCGGAGATCTTCTTCTGTCCTTTAAACGGAGGGTTTTGTAAAACTTGGACCCTTGCGTTTGGAGAGTTTCCACGAACCTGTTGTTTTACCGAGGCATTGGAAGTGATTTTGCAGTACAACGTATACATATTATTAATTTAAAATTAGCTGTATACATATATGGATCCATTTAAAATGAACTCCCATCTTACATCATCATTTAACTGAATCTATTTTATCTATTTGTAAATAGTTAATCGTTACGAGCATGTACAGGTTAACAAACACGTTTATGAATGAATGAATAAATTATAGTTTAAAAAAGAAAACTAAAAAAACGCTTTCTAATGCAATCGAACTATTTTTTTAAAGTATTATATTGTCATCGTCCCTTGACCCCTGTGCAAATTTTCAATAGTCAAAATAAAGTTAAAAGATTCCGTTACATACATAGGGATGAAGCTAATACAAGCGTATTAAAAACCAACCCTTTTCACGCGCAAAATGATGACAAATTCCATTTAATACAAAACATATTAATCAAAATTCTATAGTTTCTAAAGCCAAATCTAAATTATTTCCGTCCTAAATTAAACAGTACTGTTTCGCAAAACAATAGCGGGATAAATATTTACGGCAAATTGAACTGCGGACTCAATACTGATCTCCACATTATCAGTCTTATTCATAAAACTTTAACCATTTGCTAAGCAACTGTTTAGCAAAATTCTTATTCATAAAAGCTGTTTAACGCTAAGAGGATGCTAAGCAATTGATTAGTAGCTGTCAAAATTAAACATCACCGGACCGCTGTTAAGAGGATGGTTAGAGGCAACAATATGGCGGATTTTATTTGAATCAGCTGATTGATATAATATGATCATTATGCTTCGAAGTTATTTTGTTTATAATATCGAATAGTGCGGAAATATGGATGTTGAAAACCTTTTTGAATTTCCAAAGCGACGTAGTAAAGTTATAGGTATTCAGTCTTATTCATAAAACTTTAATCAAATGCTAAGCAACTGATTAGCAAAATTCTTATTCATAAAAGCTGTTTAACGCTAAGAGGATGCTAAGCAATTGATTAGTAGCTGTCAAAATTAAACATCACCGGACCGCTGTTAAGAGGATGGTTAGAGGCAACAATATGGCGGATTTTATTTGAATCAGCTGATTGATTTAATATGATCATTATGCTTCGAAGTTATTTTGTTTATAATATCGAATAGTGCATAAATAAGGATGTTGAAAACCTTTTTTTGAATTGCCGAAACGACGTAGTAAAGTTATATTAGCTTTGAAACTTTTTTGACTTACAAGCATTATTCGGTAGTAGGCAATAATATCGGCTGCCGGCAGAAGTTACCACCCACCAGACAAAGTCTTGTCGGCAAGCGATTCGTCGTGTTCCGGCATGATGTCTGGTGTAGCCGTACGGAGGACGGGTCTGAGCAGTTGTGTTGCAAAGTGTGCTGGGTACGATGCACCAAATGTTGTTGTGTCGGGAGTTTGGTCTTGGAGGGTCTCTAGATCAATCTTTTTCTTGCGCAGCATCGTTGGTGGTGTTGTTGGGTTTAACATTGTATCACATCGCTCAACTGCCATCTTCCTTCTTATTTACTCAGATTTTTTGAGTGAATAGGCTTTTAATAAACTAGCGCGCTTTACCATCAACGATTGCATCACTGCCTGCTATCAGGCGGCATTGCGGTCAGGCACTGGTTTATAATAGCACTAATAAAAAAGATGGTGCTAATTTTAGATGCTATCCTATGTCATATCTAAGGCACAGGACTAGAAAAAGTCATGTTGTGGCAGTAATACACCAATAATAAGACATAAGACATTTAGAAATATTTTATTTTGATACGCAATAAAACTGTTTACATTTTTGTTCTAAAAATAATTCATGGTTTTTGTTTTCCAGTACTTTTCTTCCATAAACATGAGAGCCATTCTTGACTCACGCGACCCTCATTCCTCATCTTTTTCACTCAGCATGTTCTCCTCCTTCGGCGTCATTGCGATGTTGAATAATATTGCCGCTATGTGCTAATAGTGGCTTCGTTTATAGCAATAAAACGTGTGCCTGTAAACAAGTATAATAATATTGTAAAAAGCAGTACAAAAGCAGTAGGAAGTAATGTAATATATACACAAGAACCCACTTGAAATTCTTAAATAGCAAAGGGATGTTTACAAGCATAAAGAGCAGGGAAATACACAGTTATTATCGGCTACTGCTTTAACATTAATTTCGTTAGTTTAGATTAGTAATTATAATAAAAAAAATAAATAATATATATAATAAAAATAGATTAATAATAAAAAAAAAACACATAAATACAGAGACAAATACCTTTTTCTGTTTACTATAATATTATTGGAGTTTATTACTTTCACTACTATCATCACAAATACAGTTATTTAATTGTAATAAATCATTTTATTTATATTCAAATTATCCGATAAAATTTCTGACATTTTTCTGCCAAATACGACAGATAAAAAATCGTAGTTTTGACAAGTTTTTTCTAAAAATTTCATATTTTAGTCAACTATTTTGATTATAATCTGTGCCGAGCGCATAGTTTCACCTCTACTTCGTATCGCTACTAATCATCTGCTAACTAGCTTTTATGAATAAAGAAAAGTTAAGCATTGATTAAGAGCTAACTAAATGGTTAGCTAAATAGTCGCTAATGAGTGATTAACGAGTTTTTTATGAATAAGACAGATTAGCTTTGAAACTTTTTTGACTTACAACCTTTACTCGATACTAGGCTATAACATCGGCTGCCGGCAGAAGTTACCACCCACCAGACAAAATCTTGCCGCCAAGCGATTCCTCGTGTTCCGACATGATGTCTGGTGAAGCCGTACGGAGGACGGGTCTGAGCAGTTGTGTTGTAAAATGTGCCGGGTACGATGCGCCAAATGTTGTTGTGTCGGGAGTTTGGTCCTGGAGGGTCTCCAGATCAATCTCCCTCTTGCGCAGCATCGTTGGTCGTGTTGTTGGGTTTAACATTGCATCACCTCGCTCAATTGCCGTCTTTCTTTTTATTCACTCAGTTTTTTTAAGTGAATAGGCTCTTAATAAACTAGCGCGCTTTACCATCAACGATTGCATCACTGCTTGCCATGAGGCGGGATTGCGGTCAGGCACTGGTTTATAAAAGCAGTACTTAATAAAAAAAACAGTGATTTTAGATGCTGCCCTATGTTTCCTTGTGTTATCTTATGTCATATCTAAGGCACACGACTAAAAAAGTCATTTTGGGGCAGCAAGACACAAATAATAAAACATTTTTTTAGAAATATTTTATTTTGATACGCAATAAAACTGTTTACATTTTTGTTATAAAAATAATTCATTGTTTTCTTCCATAAGCATGAGAGCCATTTTTGACTCACGCAACCCTCATTCCTCATCTTTTTCACTCAGCATGGTCTTCTCCTTTGCCGTCATTGCGAGGTAGAATAACATTGCCGCTAGGTGCTAATAGTGGCTTCGTATACAGCAATAAAACGTGTGCCTGTAAACAAGTATAATAATACTGTAAAAAGCAGTACAAAAGCAGTAGGAAGTAATGTAATATATACACAAGAACCCACTTAAATTTCTTAAATATCAAATGGATGTTTACAAGCATAAAGAGCAGGAAAATACACAGTTACTATCGGCTACTGCTTTAACATTAATTTCGTCAGTTTAAGATTAGTAATTACATATAAATACAGAGATAAATACCTTTTTCTGTTTACTATAATATTATTGGAGTTTATTACTTTCACTACTATCATCACAAATACAATTATTTAATTGTAATAAATCATTTTATTTATATTCAAATTATCCGATCAAATTTCTGACATTTTTCTGCCAAACACGACAGATAAAAAATCGCAGTTTTGACAAGTTTTTTCTAAAAATTCCAATTTTTAGTCAACTATTTTGATTATAATCTGTGCCGAACGCATAGTTTCACCTCTACTTCGTATCGCTACTAATCATCTGCTAACTAGCTTTTATGAATAAAGAAAAGTTAAGCATTGATTTAGAGCTAACTAAATGGTTAGCTAAATAGTTGCTAATGAGTGATTAACGAGTTTTTTATGAATAACACAGTATGTTTTAGGGACAAAAGGCTTGTTGTCAAATCGGAGAAACAATATTATTTGATGAATTTAATTAGTATTCTACTTTTGCATGTTTTGCGTTTGTAATTTAAATATTTTGCTTGCGTTTCATACCAATAAATTATTTATTGAAAACAGCACTCCACAGCATATATTTATTAGATTTTATGGTAATAAAGTCTCGGAAGGAATGGTTTTATTGAATAACTAGCTAAGCCTATTATTGATTAATGAAGTAATAAAATAGCCACCGTGAATGGCAACACTTAAATGCATGTAGGTCTCATCGAGCATATGTGCTCATTGTTAGGTCTATTAATCGAGACATAAACTTAAATAAAAAAAAACGAGTGTGCTTATGACCACACGACTGAAGTGAAACTTCTTTCGCACCATCTGTATGTATATATATATATATATGTGTGTGTACAATATATACATGTACACACATATACATATATTAATTTTCTATAAATATTTAAATTTATTTCATGCTTTCATTTATAAATTAATATTTTTGCATAGACCTCCAATTAAAAAAAACAAAAAAAAGTGGATTCCCTCGGGGCCAAAAGGTCGGGCTCTTCCTCCTGAATCAGGGGACCCCAAACTCGGGTAGTCCACGACCTCTGGTTCCCGAGATAATCCACGGGGGGGTGAGGTAACTAAAGGGGGTCGGGGAGGGGGATAGGTTTCGTGGGGTTGCGGGGGGGGGAGGGGGAGAGGGGGGAGGGGGAGAGGGGGGAGTGGATTCCCTCAGGGCCAAAAGGTCGGGCTCCTCCTCCTGATTCAGGGGACCCCAAACTCGGGTAGTCCACGACCTCTGGTTCCCGAGATAATCCACGGGGGGGGTGAGGTAACTAAAGGGGGGGGGTAGATTTCGTGGGGTTGCGGGGGGTAGGGGGGAGGGGGAGAGGGGGGAGTGAATTCCCTCGGGGCCAAAAGGTCGGGCTCCTCCTCCTGATTCAGGGGACCCCAAACTCGGGTAGTCCACGACCTCTGGTTCCCGAGATAATCCACGGGGGGGTGAGGTAATCAATGAGGGGGTCGGGGGGTGTTCGCAGCGTCATGTTCTCGAAGAAATTCATAGTTCTTAATCAATCAAGGTACTTAGCTTAATAATTGAGCTTATGAGGCTCGAAAGCAATTTGTACTTTGTGTCCAATTATCGTATTGTGACGATATCTTCAAGCTTCTATACTTTCAATTATATCAGAAATGTTCAGCAAAAATATATAAAACAATATAAAGGCCAGAACAGAACGAAATTTATAAATTTATTTGTGCTCTTAGGTAATCAATTGTTAACAAATCTTAAAAAGATCCAAAAAATATATATTGCCTTCGGCGAGATGCGAACTCACAACTTCATACTCGCCATGTCACGCAATATTTACATGAGCCAACTCCTTGTTTGTATTACAGACGAAATAGGACTATACTCTGCTTCCGTTCGCCTTCATCATTTTTTTTTCCTATTATTTTTCGTAACGCTTTCGCCAGTTTACTCCCCAAGTCAAGCGTGCCTAAAGAAGTTTCACTTCAAAAAGTTGTGCTCGATTGACATTGACATTAGGCGCAATTGGTAAACATAGTTCTTTTGAGTATTTCAAAGACATTAAAATTTGGCAAAATTGTGGCGTCTCTCCCACAAAGGCCATTAATCAAGAATTGAATTGAATTGACATTAAAATTATTTCTTAAATCTCTTTGGAGTGTCTTAATTTGCCAGGACTAACCTAACATGTTTCTTCTATTCTTTTTTTATTGAAATAGTGCACTAAACTTAAAATTAGTTTAGTTTGTGAACAAGAATCAGCACCAGTGCCTCATATTTTTGACATGCCACTTTGTTGTCAAACTAATCTTTTAAAGAGAGTAAGAGCTATTAACGTTATTGATAATACTACATAAAAAGGAAGAATTTTCTTTATTAGAAAATCGTTTTTCGTATTTTTGCGTATATAAAAATGATGATGTGGTTACTTACGTCACTTTCGTCAGTTATGCGAAAAAAGCCGTGGAGTCGCGGTTAAGAATTTACTTAGCGAGTCATCTAAAAATAATAGGCTATGGAATAAAGTAAGTAATTTCTTAAGAGGAAAACATTTCCATTAAAAATAACAATAAAGCGGTGGGCGAATGTTGAGATAACTGTACAAGCAATAAAAAGAAGTCTGAATAAAAAGAGATATCTAAAAACCTTCACTTCAAAAGTTCTATTAGCTTAAATATAGCGTTTTACACGAACGAGATTATCCCGTATATAAGTGACTAGCTTCTATCCGCGTTGTAGTCAACTATATTATAAAATACTTGGAATTATTTGGGCTTACTACGAGTTTATGTCTACTTATTACAAGCTACATCCAAAGTTTCAAACTAAAAAAAAAATATAGTTTTAAAAAAGAAGTTACAATTTATCACACATTATCGCATCAATCAGGATAAGACCATCACCTGTTTACTTATTCTTTGCAATTTAAAAACACACGCTTTCCATTGAAATTGGTGTTCTTGCCAGCCTTAGTTAAAAATTATTAAATAAATCTTTAAACACTTACAAAAATATTAACAGTAGTAGTTCAGATACGATTCAGAAATGTAACAACAAAAGCTTTTAAATGTGTCAGTTAATTAATACAGTATACTAAAAGCATCTTATCTTCTTAACTCATAGCCAATTAACTAAGAAACCGCAAGCGGAAGATATATGTAAACGTTTAAGCGCAGCCGCGTTTATATTACGTAACTTAGGTATTCAAGTAAGTAAATATGCCAATAATATTAGTGGCCTATCATGATATCTTAAGATTTGGAGTAATATTTTGATGAATTTGTAGTGAATGAGGAGGCATCTTTAAAGCTCTGAAACGCTGTTCATGTCCATGCAGCTATATTTGGCCTCAAGTAACTTATAGTTACTTATATGTATATTTAAGTCTCAAAAACTATTGCTACGTACTAAAAACGTGTGATCTGTATGGTTCTTGTTATCTTGAATAAAATTCCAGATCAAAATAAAAACTTACAATTGTAGAAATATAAAAAAGTTTTTTACTGAATTACTTCTAGATAAATGTTATTACTATGCGCAGGATTTCCCAGATGATACATTTTTATTTCATTTATCATCTATAAAATTATACTTGCATGCTAATAAGGCGAAATGTACAGAAGACAGCACGTCAAGCTACTACAATCTGTCATATTTCTTTATTACATTTTCTGCTTTATTACAGAAGCTATAAGACTCAAGATTGATTGGGAATATTTAATAGTTTAGGGTAGTTTGACCTGCTGTCGTTCATACATGGTTCTTATTATATACCTTACCATTCTATTTACATTTTACCTACATTATAAGCAAATATAATATTTACTTTTATAAATACCTATCCTATTCTAGGCCTCCCCCAAGGATTTCTAAAAAGAACAGTTGGACATGGGCTGCATCTAGCGCTTCCCTGCGATTTTGGTCAGATCACCCGACCACTTAGCTTCACACACGCTGCGCTTGCCGGTACGTGGTCGCCATTCAAGAGCCTTTCTTCCCCGTCGCATCGGCCATCGGCTCTACGAGCTATGTGCTCCGCCCACTGCCACTTCAGAGAGCTAATCCGCTGGGCTATGTCGGCGACTTTAGGTCTTCTACGAATCTCCTCATTCCTGATTCAATCCACGTTTCTGATCCATATGTCATTACCGGTAACACGTATTGGTTAAAAAAATCTTTTTGGAAATCCTTAGGGGAGACCTATGTCCAGCAGTAGACTTCATGTGGCTGAGATGATGATGATGATGATAAAGATGATGATCCTATTCTATATTGAAAAAGTTCGGAAGCATAGTTTTTAAATAAGTTTGTAATAAATATGTAGTACTTTCAGTTTAGTCTTAAAAACATATTGGGCAGACTAACATATATGTCGTTTGGGAAGAGACTTTTTTTATGATTCCATAACTTATTCCAGAATATTACCTACTTGAGCATTAATATATTCCCTAAATGACTGCAATAGACTGAAAAGTTCAATTTCTTTTGCCAAGATATCCAAATTACATTTGCAATAAATATAACCTTTGCGGAAAAGTAAAACCCTTTTGAAATTCGAACTCTGAATTTGACATTAAGGTAGGTATAGCCGCATTGCGCTCAGGAACTGCGTTATAATCTGGCAACACGGTCCGAAGTATTCAAAAACTAACATTAAAGGTCTAGTAACCGAGCCAAAACTTAAATAAAAAATATCAAAACTAACAAAATATACCAAAACAGAATATCTGAGCGGAGTGATCTCAGGGGGTTTAATGCCTGACTGCTCGGCCAAGCACGTAAAGCTGCATTTAGATTGAAATACTTCTATATATCGATCTAAATGCAGCTTCACATGCCCATCCTTACTAATAGTATAAATCGGAAAGTGGGTTTGTTTCGCTTTCACGCCGTAACTACTAAACCGATCGCTTTGAAATTTTGCAGACGTAAAATTAGAAATCCGCATTAAATAATAGGGTACTTTATATCCCGGAACAATTTGATATTCCCGAGAGAAATCTAAAAAGCGTGATATAACCGAATTCCACGCGGACGAAGCCACGGGCGGAAAGCTAGTTGTTTATAACGTGTAAGTTTTCTTACACACAATATTTTGCACAGTACTTAACTTGTGTGTTATTTGCCTTGTACAACCTTTGCATTTAACTTTTACGATGTACTTGTTACGTTTCATCGTAAAACCTTAAGTAACTACCTAGTTAGGTTAGGCGGAGGAATTTGGACTCCCGCGGCCCCGTGCGGACGCAAGAGACGAAACACCGGGGTGACTAATCAGTAGGAGTCTGACAGACCCCGCCGCCCACCCCAGGGCGGCAGACATCCATTGAGGATTTTCCACTCCGGAACAAAAATTTGGCCCAGTCAGCTCACCCTTTCAGTACAGACTATCATGAAATTCATTTTTATGTTGATGCCTCATGGGATTTTTCGATCAATCGGCTCGTCATTTTGCTGTTTACCGGCCGATTGGCGTTCTTTAACCCTCATTCGATAGCGGCGACAACGCTCTGCAGTAGACAATAGGTTTGGATGATTTTTGGCCTCTTGTCTAGATTTGTTGCGCGGTTTTGTGCGAGGCATGATTCCAAAATGAGTTGCAAACGTCTCCCAAATTTCCAGTTTCTGCTCCACACGGCTGCAAATGGAATGTGCAATCTTGAAATGTGCGCCGCGATGAGATCTATAAAAAACCGTTCGAATCAGGAAGATATCACCAGTAGTTCAAAAGTTATTAGCACTTTTATGGTTTTTGCGATCAAAAAAAATCGCAAATCACGGTTCCAGTCGCAGTCTTTTTTTCGATGACTAATTTCAAATTTCCAAATTTTTATATATATTCTTGATGGCGCCGAGACACTCTACAATTAGCACTAATTCAATACCGGATACGTCCGTCCGTTGCCGAGGTACAAGCGCTACTAAGTACACGATTTCGTGTCGGTGCGACTTTTTGCGTTACCATACAGTACGAAACCCAAGACATAAAAATGAATTTCATGTCAAAAAAGGTAGATACGTTATTCAAATGATTTCAGTACCTAAACTTGATAGGAAAAAGGACATTAGCTGAGGATATTATTTACATCTAAAACAGACGAGATAAAAACCAAGAAACTAGTTTCAAAACATATTCTACTTTAAGGAATCTCCTTTATTAAATGCTATTAGAAACACTAAAAACTCGGATAGATTTGTGACTTTAAAACGTTTTTTTAATCCTTCTTATTTGAAGAAGCGGTAGTTAGTAACCAGTGCTCAACCATTCACTTTGTTTTATGAAACCTCGTTTAGGGAAATGCGTCTGAGTTTGTTCGTGCGTTGATGGAGTTATCAGTATTTGTACTTGACTATTATAATAATTATACTATAGAAACTGATTCGTAAATATTAACAGAGATGGCTAGTTTTAAAATGTAGTTCTAGACGCTTTTGTGCATATCTATCACAATTCTAATAGGTAGATACCAAAAGGTACAACTTAATTAAAGTGAGGGTTTTTTTTTTTACTTTCAGTAAGTAAAAAGAAATGGCAAACAAAATATATGTAAGCAAATATCTCAGCAAATATAATTTTCCCAAAAAAAACGTGTTACTTAAAAATTTCTTCTTCATCATATTTCTTATAAACCTCTTACGAGTCGACTGTGAAAGCGCTAAAATGTGATCAAGTCACTGTCGCCAACTCATAACCCAATTTACATCAGGTTTGCCTACAAAATATTTCAGGGAATATTAGCCATTAGGTACTCGAATAATTTCAAGCCAGAGGTTATATTAAATACAGCCGCTTTCGGCAATGATAACGTATACATTCTAATTCATAGCCGAGTTCATATCGTCCCTTAACTTCAATATTTGTCATCCAAAGGCTTAGAGAGGGTAAAACTGGACACACCACAATAGAGGTGGTAAGTCCCCTCTATGGCGGGGAGAAACGCCAGAGCGTAACTACTGTGGGGATCGCCTTGAGGATACGGTGGAACTCTGTCCGGCTTAGACGGAGTACCGCCGTGTCCTCATGGCGGCGATCGACGGCAATCTCTCGCGTCCGGCTCTGGTGCAGGCCATGGTCCGGTATCGCCGTGAGGACACGGTGGAGCATACGGTGGAGGTCCGGCTCTGGTCCAGGCCTTAGTCCGGAGCGAGAGTGCATGGCAGGCCATCACCTCCTTCTGCGACGCAGTGATGGTGGCAAAGGAGGAGGCGGAGCACGTGAGGCAACGGAAATCCCAGCGCCCTGACGGTATTAGCCGCCGCAGGATACGCCCTGATTGGGAGACAACATCGAACTCCCGGCCACCGTAGGCGCAGGCCTGTGGGCGGTGAGCAGTGGACAGCTCACCGCCCGGTAAGGACCAGGCCTGAGTCGACGGCGCGTCGTGTTTAGAGCACGCCTCAAAGAGATGTCAGCACATCGTGACGGGTTCCAAGAAGACTGATGCCTCCTAAGTCAGGGTTGCTGGTTGTTTAAAAAAAAAACCGTGGCCCTGGCGCACAGGCAAGTGAAGAAACATGGGTGGGTTTTTAGTCAGTAGAAGTCTGACACGCCCTCCGCCCAGGCGGAAGAGGTCATTTGATGATTTACCATCCCAAAAAAAAGACCGTGGTTCGGAGCGAGAGTACATGGTAGGCCGTCACCTCCTTGCGAAGCGGTGATGGTGGTAAAGAAGAAGACGCAAAAAAAAAGGGAAAAATTTTTGTCAATTTTCGAAATGCAAAATAATTAACATCTTCTTAGAAGCGTAGCCTTAAGATGATTTTTAGAAAGCTTTTTAATATTACGTGACAATCAAATTAAAATAAAGCTTAACAGATTTTTGCCTTTTAACAGGAATGTGGGTACTCAAGTTTAAAAAATATAATTAGGATTTTAAAGGCTTTTGATATCTCATAAGTAGGTAATAAGAAAAAGCAGTTGTACCTACTCGTATTAAAAAAGTATACTGAATTATTTATCATCAATGATGAAGATGCCACAAATTCACAATCTGTTTTTTCTTTGTCTTTATAATTTATAAATGTACTAGCGACCCGCCCCGGCTTCGCACGTGGACTAATTATATAAATACCTAAGCCTTCCTCAAGAAACGGTGGCCTAATTTATTTGAATCATCATCATAATCATCATCATTTCAGCCGAAAGACGTCCACTGCTGGGCATAGGCCTCCCCCAAGGTTCTCCACGACGACCGGTCCTGCGCCTCCCGCATCCTGCGGTTTCCCGCGACCTTCACCAGGTCGTCGGTCCACCTAGTCGGGGGCCTACCCACGCTACGTCTTCCGGTGCGTGGTCGCCACTCGAGAACCCGTCGGCCCCATCGGGCATCGGTCCTACGGGCAATGTGTCCAGCCCATTGCCACTTCAGTGTTGCAATTCTTCGGGCTATGTCGGTTACTCTCGTTCTTCTGCGGATCTCCTCATTCCTGATTCGATCGCGCAGTGAAACCCCAAGCATAGCCCTCTCCATTGCCCTTTGAGCGACTTTGAGCCTTCTTATAAGGCCCATTGGCCATTAAGGCCAATTTATTTGAATACGGATTAATAATAAGGAACAAATAGTGGGCTCTGATTTCGACTGGCATTTTAATTAACTTTTCAAACATAAAAAGTTGTCATAATGAAGAAACGGATAGAGCTATGCTCTGAGTTTCTCTGCGTGATCGAATCAGAAATAAGGAGATCCGCAGAAGAAGCAAAGTCGCCGACATAGCTCTTCGAGTCACTAAACTTAAGTGGCAGTAGACAGGGCACACTGCTCGTAGAACCGATGGCCAATGGGGCAGTATGATTCTGGAGTGGCGGCCACGTACTAGAAGACGCAGCGTAGGGAGGCCCCCGACAAGGTGGACCGATGCCCTGATGAAGGCCGTGGAAAGCCTTGGGTGAGGCCTTTGACCAGCAGTGGACATCTATAGGCTGAAGAAGAATGAAGAAACTATAGTAGGTAGACATATGGTGTCGCAGACTTTTTTGTAGTTATTTTTAAGGTCTACAATACTGTAGTACATTATTTTGATCTATCTCATAGGGTTCAGCCAGCGTTTGCAATGTATGTTCAAAAAAATGGGTTTATTTTGCGACATGTGTTAGAAATCTCAAAAATAATAGTATTTCTCCACTATTTATTGAATGATATTATACATAAAAATCTTCCTCTTGAATCACTCTATCTATAAAAAAAAAAAACTCTACCAAAATCCGTTGCGTAGTTTAAAGATTCATCATCATCATCATCTCAGGGTTAATCCCAGTCGCATCCGAAGCTTTTTCAGCTTTGGAGTCTGGGGTCCGCTTTACCAGTCTAGCTGCTGGTTTTGGCCAAACTTCGATATAAGCGACTGCCGTATGACCTCCACAACCGAAGGCGATATCGATGCATTGCAATTAGACCAATTGTTGAACTTTTGAGGGCTCCAACAACCCGTATCGACTGCCATTAGATGTTGGTATGGCAACCGGGACCAACGGCTTAGCGTGCTTTCCGAGGCAGGACCACACCAGTGCAAATATTCTTATTCGTAGTTTAAAGATTGAAAGTAAAAGTGACTTTGGTTTATAATATGAAGTGATTATTAACATAATTCGTAGATAATAATACTATGAATCTCGCTGCTCGAATTAAATTGATTAAATTAATTGTATTTCTGTGTTTCGAAATTGGATTCTCGATCTCGGTGGTAGGCCATAACATTGGCCGCCAGCAGAAGTTACCACCCACCAGACGAAGCCTTGCCGCCAAGCGATTTGTCGTATTCCGGCATGATGTCTGGTGAAGCCGTATGGAGGACGGGTCTGAGCAGTTGTGTTTCGATGTGTGCCGGGTACGATGCGCCTAATGTTGTTGTATTGGGAGTTTGGTCGTGGAGGCTCTTCAGATCAGTCTCCCTTTGACACAGCATCGTTAGTCGTGTTGTTGGGTTTAACATTGTATCACCTTGCTCAACTGCCATCTTCCTTCCTATTCGCTCAGTTTTTCTGAGTGAATAGGCTCTTAATAAACTAGCGCGCTTTACCATCAACGATCGCCTCACTGCTTACCATCAGGCGGGATTGCGGTCAAGCGCTAGTTTATAATTATTAAAAAAAAAATATCAGGAACTACTGGTCAGATTTGAAAAATTATTTTTGCGTTGGATAGCTTTATAAATTAATCCAGGAAGGCTTTAGGCATCAACTAAACCATGCGAACGAAGTCGCTGGCGGCCACTAGTTTTAAAATACACAAACACTAGCGGCCGCCAGCGACTTCGTTCGCGTGGAGTTAGTTATGCTCCGATTCTATTGGTCGCAGCGTGATGTTTTAATAGTATAGCCTAAAGTCTTCCTAGATTAAAGGGCTATCCAACGCAAAAAGAATTTTTCAAATCGGACCAATACTTCCTGAGATTAGCGCGTTCAAAGAAACAAACAAACAAACTCTTCAGCTTTATAAATATATTAGTATAGATATTTAATTAAAATCCAATAAACTGATTTACTTAATAAGTACATGTGGTAAAACATGTACTTATTCCAGAGAAAAACTAATATGACCATCAGGAAAACATATTTACGAAAAATGAGTCATATTTGTCAATCGCGGTACCTGTACGCTAGCGGCTGACGTAATCAGATTACCAATACGTTTTATGCTATAACATGAATCGTATTACCGAACGCCAACTTTTTAACCAGATATTCTTAGTTTGACGGTAAAAAAATTCCCGACGATTTATTCAACAGCAACTTTATTACGGCGCAGGCTTGACGTATCGCATAATTAATCAATGGTACCCCCAGTCTTACGCTACAATCTTTCGTATTCGAGACGATCGATCCCTACGTTTTACATGAATAATCGGCTGTCTGAATCAAATTTCGAATGAGTCATTATCTAATCAGATCATCTGTGGTACTGACAAAAGTCAAGTGATTGGCTTATCAAAAAGCTTTATTACTTTACATTTGTGCTTTGTTTTCTTTTCGATTGCGTAAAACCTTTGTTTTTCGGAATGAAAATTAAAATTCTAGTCCACGGGACTAGTAAAACGAGCTTTCCATTTTGTAAATTTGGTACTATTTGATACGCATCTCTGTCGGTATGTAATTCAAGATTTAACAACAGGAACTCCAACACCTCTTATCGCCCTGTTATCAGAGCTACCCTGTAATATACCACGAACATAAATTTTAATAAATCCAACACTTCACTGGCGTCACACCCCTAAACAACAGTGACGCGGCCATTGTTATACACAGGGAGGTATTTAATGGCTCATACACAAAATTTGGGTGGCTATACCGATATAATAAAGATTATCTATCTAAACGTTTATTTAAAACACAATAAAACGTTTTTATTCTAATAAATGATCAAACACATTTTCTCCAGTAGACGATAATATGATGGTTTACTTTCATATCTACACTAGCTTATGATTAAATTGTTTAGGAAAAATATTATTACCAACTGTTTACACAAAACTTTACTTCATTTCAAAGGAAAATAATATAATATCCAACTTTAAAAATAAACTTACCGAACACAGCACTGAAGATAAAAAATAATTGCAATAAGAAATCTAGAAAATACTGAATAACAAGATAGTAGTGACAATAGAACTCGATGCAGCCTACACAAGTAATAAAGTTATCAAGTGGCTGCTGCCATGAACGTGAATTTATTGATATAACTTAGTAGTTATCGCCACCTGCGCCTTAGGGATTTATTTGATAAAATGTTTTTCTTGATAACCAACACTTTTCAAATTGGTGCCTAGTCTAGGCGTAAAATGAATTAACCTTTTGGTCCCAATACTATTCCTTACTTAATTCTTATTCATTCATGTTCATTTATATGCGCCTTGTTTAAGTAAATGATGAAAATAAACCATTAAAATTATAACGACATGGAATATTTTTTGTGCCGGGTTCCAGTCCACTCTTAGGCAAAGGCTATAATATAAATAAACATGAGAACGATCTCGGTTCGTTTGTTAATTTCGCAATTTGTTGGGCGCCATATTTTCCAGTTAGGAATATTCATAAGAGCAAAAGATTCATCCCCCTTTTGGGGGATGCTGAATCTTTTGCTTGGAGCGGAGTGGTTAATTAAGAAAAAAATATTACTGTGCCAATCATTTCGCTAGCAATAACATGGGCCCGAGTTGGGTACCAAAACTAAGAAGTAAACTAACTGAGCAAGAAGATTCATGGATGTGATAAATACACTCATTTGCAAAAAAACTGGCGGTTATGATTTTCATTCATCTTTAAAAAGATACAATACAAAAAAGGTTCCAATCGTTTGTACACGTTACTGGCCGTTACGTTTATTTTAAAAATGCCATGCTATTTAAAAAAGTACTTTCTAAATTCAGATTTTCATTTGATGCCGATTTTTACAGAAAACCCCTTTTTATCCTACATTTTTGACGCGAAGTTCCAGAAGATAACATCGACTTTCATAACTTTTATTAAATTTTTCTCGATTAATTTCATATCCTTGACTGTGAATGCTTTATTTATTGCTGTTTGGCTGTATCAAAAATAGTAGATAAAGAGGTTAAAAGCTACTAAAATTATCGCGCTGCTTGAAGAGGGTTGCAGCCAATTCTTCGTGGCTAGGAGGCTAAATGTTAGTCGGTCGATGGTTCAAAGGATCTGGCAGCGATATCAGGAGACTGATTTCGTCGAGAGCAGGCCTGGTTCTTGAAGAAAACCATGTACCCAACCACGGCATGATCGTTTTCTTGTGAGTCGCGCCTTGAGAAATCGCAAATCTTCGTATGTGGATCTTAAGAACAACCTCCAAGAAGTAAGAAATGTGCATGTTAGTCTAATAGGAGGCTTCTCGTTGCCATTATGCGCAGTCTTCGCCCGGCCCGCGGCCCCAAATTTTTCCGTGAGCACTGAGTTCACAGACTTAGGTTCGCTAGAAATTGTGAATCATGGACTCAAGAAGATTGGAATAGAGTTTTGTTCTCTGATGAAGCCAGGATATCTCTGTTCGGTGAAGATCGACTTCAGCGAGTGCTGAGAAGACAAGGAGAACGCTTTGCAGAGGCATGTTTCAAAGAAATCACACATCATGGTGAGGGCTCTGTTATCTTTTGGACAGAAATAAATTCAATGGATCTTACAGAGTCTTCATTGAAAACGGCTCACTAACTGGGCATCGATACATAACGGAAGTTCTAATTCCTCATTCACAACCCGCATTGACCGCTCTAGGTGAATACTCGATTTTTATGGACGACAATGCTCGCTCACCGATCTCACGATATTGAAGCGTATGTGCAATAAGTCGCGGAGCATGTCTGGAACATTCTGAAACGGCGTCTGAGATCAATACAACCGGCTCCGCAGATCATCAGAGAGCTGAAGAATGTGATTACTGCGGAGTGGGAACGTATTCCGCTAGCAAGTATCCGGGATATACTCACTAGCATGCCTAGACGAATTCAAACTGTGATTTTAGCTAGATGGGGTCACGCTCGATACTAAACATTTATCTGCTTTTACTTTATTAAAGAAAAACAAACAAAAAACCTTTTTTAATTTTAAGTTCATGAACATATGCACTACTAGCGATCATACACTACTAGCGAGATTTAGAATTACCTATTGCCCATAAATTGTATCAAAATTTTATGAAATAGTGATGAAAATTATTATTTTCTTATTAATTTACTAAATTGTGAGGATAAAACTACCTATAATTATCAAAGCAATATTAACATTTGAAATGGTTCATTGCTTATGTGCCCGTTTTTTTTTTTTTTTTTTTTGGAAATGGGTTTATAACAAATTTTTAAATTCTAACGCAAAATGGTAAATTAAGAGAACGAAAAATCAATGTATTTGTAGTTTCTTCAAGAAAGCCCCGCGTTGGGCGCCAAAGAACAAAAGATGATTTTTTTTTATTACAAGAAAATTCACAACAAAATTAGGTAAAATTACAACTTTTACCATTTTGGATAGGTAACTTCCATATTGGGCGGCAGTACAAAATATTTCATGTTAAAAAAACTTAGTAAAAGAGACAAGGCGATCATACGAGTATGTTTATAATATACAAATGTTTGTTTTTATTTTTTATGTGAAATATTATTAGGAATATAGGTAGAAATATTGGAAGGTACATTATTTGTAAAAAAAAAATGTACTTTTCAATATTCTTATATGACTTGTATGTTTCTTGCGTTGGTAAATATTAAAGACTTTAGATAATTAGACTGGTTTATTTCACTTGTAGAATTATATTATATTATAATCGACATCTTCCAGGTCAGATCCTAAGTTACAATGACAAGACTATAGACTATATTCATAGACACTAATACATAGAGATGGTATTAGTTACTCGACTACAGAGAAGTGATGTATGATACAACATCCCCCCTGTTTAAGTTTAAATTAACCCTTGACAAACAATATTATAGAGACCTGACCCAGTTACAATTTAGACAATGACTTAAGACTATAGTTAGGTCTTAATCTATTATACAATGTTCTACTTAATCTATTTCATCAATTAGCCTTCTGGTTGGCTTTACAACTCTTCCAAAACGAGTTACATGTTGACTGACTGAGGATTGAGATGAGAGCTCTTGAGGTCTAGACTCCTGCCTGTTACCCAAAAACCCAATACGAAGAAAGAAAATTCAAAAAATGCAAAAGTCGGATGGCGTCGGTGGCAGCCATGACACCGGTACTGCAATGAACAATGGCTTGAAGGCGCTTAAAATATCGTCAGATGCAACAAACAACAATTACGAAACCTGGAAGCGCTGGTGGCAACAGTTCGAATTATACTTGTTGGCAACAGGTTTGGACAAGTCCGGTGAGAAACGCAAGATCGCCATTTTATTACATCACATTGGTGAAAAAAGCTTAAATATTTTCAACACATTCAACATAAATATTGGAGAAAGCACATTACATGACGTCAAAGCCAAATTCGACGAATTTTTTCAACCCAGAAAAAATATTACCATGTATCGTTACATGTTTTTTACCACACGTCAACAGAAATCGGAAAGCATCGAGGATTTCTTAACCGATCTCGAAAATAAGAGCCAAGATTGCGAATTTGGAACGCTCAGAGAATCTCTTATCAGAGATATTTTTATCGCCAACTTGAGTTTGGACTTAGCACATGTACGTCAGAGACTGCTGCAGGAACCTGATCTGACATATCAGAGGATGCGAGAGCTAGCTAGGACACTCATCGTCGCACAGCAGGATGCAGACCAAATTGTCAAGAGGTCCACTAGTGAAGAGTCTGAGAAAGTCATGCATCTGCGTCGGAGGAGCCGTGGTCGAGTGGAGCGTCAGCGACGGCGAGCTTCACCAGTCAGTCAGCAGGGATCCAGCGCAGGGAGGTCAAAGTCAAGTCCCAGTTCTGAGAAGCGCTCGAAGACGTGTAGCCGCTGTGGACAACACCACCGCTACAAATGTCCAGCGCAGGGAGCTAAGTGCAGGTCATGTAACTCTTATGGTCATTTTGCAAAATTTTGTTACTCAAATAATAAAAAAGTCAGTCATTTAGAGTCTTTTAGTTCAACTGGTAGTCAAGATAATTTTGTTGGAATTTTAAATTGTCATAACTTCAGTCATAGTTATAAGTCTAGTCAATATAATTGTCATTTAGAGTCACAAAGTCATCACAATCAAAATCATTACAGACATAGCAGGTTGTCATACACACAGTCACAGTCACATCCCAAGTTACAATCAACGGTCAGGTCGCACATAGGCCAGTCGCAGTCAAAGTCTAAGAGATCTCATGAAGACTCATCTTGTCATAAAAAATATCCTGTGTCATATTTCTGTGATGAAAGTGGTGATAATGTCATATCTGAGAGGTCTAATAAAAAATGCCTCAGTGATGAAAAAAGTCTGGTGACTGATAAGTCCGAGAGATCTCATGAAGACTCATCTTGTCATATGTCGTATCTCAATGATGAAAACACTAAACAGTCTGAGAGATTCACAGTCAAGTCAAAAAAGTCAAAAAGTCTTAGTCGAGATTCATATCTTAATGATGAGTACAGACACAAGTCTGAGGAATCTCACACAACAAACACTTGTAGAATTATTACAGCAAAGTCAGCACATAGTAAACAGGTCAATACAGTCGAGTCAAAACAAAACAAATACTATTCTAAACAGTCATGGAACATAAACATTTTAGTTGGTCATACACAAATTAATTGCATTATTGACTCGGGAGCTGATATCAATATTATGTCAAAGAGAACTTTTCAATTTTTGAAATGTCAAAGTCAAATGTCACTTGAGAAATGTCAAATAAACGTTAGTGGGTTTGGTGGTATATCAATACCCATTATGGGCAAAGTCAATATAAAATGTAGTTTATCTTTAAATAATAGCACTATTAGTGTAAATATAGTGTTTATAGTCGCAGATTTAGTTTGTCCGAATGTTTTAGGTCTACCAACTTGTGAAAAATTAGGTATAATTCAAAGAGTTTTCTCTGTGTCTCAACAAAATTTTAGTGAACAAATTCTTACACAATACAATGATGTATTTCAGGGTCTTGGATGTCTACCTCAAGTCTGTCGCCTGAAACTCAAACCTGAAGCAGTGCCATGCGTGGATGCTCCGAGAAGAGTACCCTTCGCTTTACTGAACAAACTGCGCGATGAATTGGATCGCATGGAGAAAATGCAGGTCATTGAAAAGGTTTTTAAACCTACAGAATGGGTGAACAGTATAGTGATAACAGTCAAAAGCACGGGTCAGTTACGAATTTGTTTAGATCCTAGAAATTTGAATAAGAATATTATAAGGGAAATTTATCCACTAAAGTCAATAGATGAGATCAGATCTCAACTAGCAGGAGCTGTTTGTTTTTCTCATTTAGATGCATTTTCAGGATTTTGGATGCTAAAACTAGATGAATATAGTTCTGATTTATGTACATTTCAAACACCTTTCGGTAGATATAAATATTTAAGGTTACCTTTTGGTATTAATGCATCGTCTGAAATTTTTCAAAGAGTCATGATGAATTTGTTCGGTGATTTAGAAGGAGTTCTAATATTCATCGATGATATTTTGGTATATGGACCAAACGAGTCAGTACATAATGAGAGAGTACATAAAGTCATGCAACGAGCACGTGAAGTCAATTTAAGGTTCAATAAGTCTAAATGTAAATTTCTAGTTTCAGAAGTCTGTTTTTTAGGGTATGTTTTTAGTAAAGATGGTGCTAGGGTTGATGAAGAGAAAGTAAAAGCAATTGTCAATATGCCCACACCAAAAAATGTCAAAGAATTGCAAAGAATATTAGGTATGATCAATTATTTAGGTCCCTTTATTAGCAATTTGTCTCAAAAAACTCAAATTTTAAGAAATCTTTTGAAGAAAGATTCAGTCTGGACTTGGGATGAAAATCATAGTCAATGTCTTAAGAGTTTAATCGATGAAATTACAAATTCACCAGTTTTAGCTCATTATAATCCCACTTCTGACACCATGTATGTTTCTTGCGTTGGTAAATATTAAAGACTTTAGATAATTAGACTGGTTTATTTCACTTGTAGAATTATATTATATTATAATCGACATCTTCCAGGTCAGATCCTAAGTTACAATGACAAGACTATAGACTATATTCATAGACACTAATACATAGAGATGGTATTAGTTACTCGACTACAGAGTAGTGATGTATGATACAACATGACTATTGTATGCCCCAAGGGCGAGACGTATCTGATCTATTTTTTATTTAAGACCTGTATTATGAACAAACATATGATTCACAATAAATGTAATAATGAATGAATATATAATAATATAATATTATAATATAGTATATATATAATATAGTAGCTAAATAATTGATAGTGATTTAAATTGTTAACCCTTCACCTTCACTAGGATAAGAAATGTTATGAAATGTTAACGATTTCGAGCTGCATTTTCATTACAGTACAAAAAAGCTTTTATTTATATTTACTTTGATGCTACTGACATTTTCCCGTTTAAAATTAGTATTCCATCTTGTTTCTTAATAAAGTTCACACTTTTGACAGCTACCAGCTCGAAAACTAACACGTACCAAAAATAAGGGACGTTAATTTTGCCGTCAATTTATCTCAATAACCTTGATCCCAGAACGTCGGAGCTCGGGTTACATGAAACAGAGGGCCTGCTGTGAACATCATACATTACTAAACAGCTAATAAAGCTCCGACGGGCCACATGTTCCAGAGAAACCCTTTTCTAACAGAATGAATACTTATATATGTACTTTCTATTAGTAGTAACATAAATAGATCTGTGTTTTAAGCACATGCCTGTGCGAGTGACCTTTATCTGCGCGGTTTGTTTATATTACTAGGAGCTTCGTCTAGACTTGTATGCTTGGGTCAATCTAGAAGGCAAGTGAATAGAGTTCCCCATTTATTGTAAGTTTTCGAGCCGTAAAGTTTTGTATGCAGAACCCAAGCAACCCGTACAATGATATATTATCTATGTTATGCGCCTTGTATACATCATTCAATATTCTTATCATCATCATTTCAGCCGAAAGACGTCCACTGCTGGACATAGGCCTTCGCCAAGGATCTCCACGTCGACCGGTCCTGCGCCTCCCGCATCAAGCGTTTTCCCGCGACCAGGTTGTCGCCCACACTGCGTCTTCCGGTGGGTGGTCGCCACTCCATAACCCGTCGGCCCCATTGGGCATCGGTCCTACGCGAAATGTGCCCGGCCCACTGCCACTTAAGTGTTGCAATTCTTTGGGCTATGTCGGTCACTCTCGTTCTTCTGCGGATCTCCTCATTGCTGATTTGATCACGCAGTGAAACCCCAAGCATAGCCATCTCCATTGCCCTTTGAGTGACCTTGAGCCTTCTTATAAGGTATTGTTGCTATTGTTAGCGACCACGTCTCAGTTCTATAGTTCTTCAGGTCAACCATGGTGTGTTGCCAGTGATGACATATGGAACTGAGACGTGTTCGCTAACAATGCTATATTCTTATATTTATCTAAAAATCTACTATGGGGCGTTTGCATATGATCTTTCACAAGCCACTCCAGGACTCCAGGTCCACTGATCTGAAGTAAAAAAATCGAGTGTAACCATGCAACGTTGACATTTGAGCTCTGGTAGTATGTGGTATCTGGTGGATTAAATGAACCGAGTAATTGATTAATGGGCCACGCTGGTAGGTACAGTTGCAAGCCGACGACGTAGGTACAACATATTTATACACTCTTATTTATATTTAACTAAAGTAGTAACTTGTTCGCCGGGAGCATTAAGAGGTGATTTTTCTTTAGGTATTTTGTAGGGGCGATGCGGCAGCTATTTTATTTTAGTAACATTTTTTTTGATATCCAGTTACTACGTGAGTTGTTTGTAGTTCTTTTGTTGGTGTGTTCTTTTAACTGTTTTGGTAACTATCAGTGTTTTGACTTATATTACACTATAATAAGCAATTTAATTGAAGAGAGGGCAAAAGCGACAACCTCTTTCTAAAGATTTTTTATTAAGTACATTATACCCCGTTCTAAGCTACAGGGAACAATGTAATAAACTGAAGAAGCCTACCCCACACAGAATAAACATAAACTCCGAACACAAACAACTTATTTCGCCGCTATACTTAATTCTTAAACATTGCTTCCATGTTGCATACTCATATAATAAAAAATAAAGCCATGTATTAGCGGGTATGACAATGACCTGTCATAAATTATGCCGTCAATCGCACAACGAGCTATTAAATGCATGATATATCGCTTTATGGGTGTTTCTCGTACAATATTCGTGCTACGGGGGGTATACATAACAGCCGGGTATGAGCAAACACATAAAATTATAAAAGGATGACAAGATCCGTCATTAACACGAACATATTAACCAACTTTGATGATAACGTGGGATGTTATACATACTGTGTCAAAAACTATTGGTGCTACGACGCCTACGAGGCTACGGCGTAGTCAGTCAGATGGATCTTTATAGGCCAGGGGTCGAAGCTCCCATCGATGGCTGCACGAGTTTGTTAGGGAACGATTACGACCTCGTACAACCACGTACCGGTGTAATAGGGGTCATCCGTCATTCAGATTATAGAAAAATATTGGATACGTATATTTTGTTTTATCAAATCAATAATAATTGACAAAAATAAAACGCATCAAAGATCAGGAGTGGGGGCTGGTGACGCCACTCCTCGCTAAAAAGTATAGAGAGAAGTAGCGTCATACGAGTTTCCAACGCACTGTATCGTCTTCATTTTTTGTTTATATGAAAAATGAAAAAATACGTCTTTTTTTTTTAAATCTGTCTGACGTATTAATTGTTTTTTTAGTCAAGTACCCCATTTTGACGGCTTAGTGACGGTAGAGGGACGTGGCAGTCCTGTCACAACAACTACTACTTTTGTAATATAGTATAGTATACATATATTACTATTATTATTATTTCATATACATATTTCATTTTGACAGTTCAACAACATTCATTGCGTTATTTACAGTTTTGAGCATACACATTTTGGAACATATGAAGCATTGAATTGAAAATTTGCTTCGAAATGATTCCAACTAACAGTAATAGTGCTTACGCAATTAGGGTGCTGGTGAATGATGAAGGCAAATGTCGGAGCTAATATTGCAAGAAAACCTTACCTATTAGGGAAGATCATACATGCAAGCTGTAATTTTGCATCCTCGATAAATTCAAGGAGTAAACTATGCTACAGATTCTCGACACGAATCAATTATAAAATATGTAGGTATTTTTTATCTATTTTTCAAAAATCAGAATGTGATACGAAAAAAAGAAAGTCGTGGTGGCCTACTGGTTAAAACACCAGCCTCTCAAGTATGAGTGCGCAGGTTCGATTCCACGTCAGGCAAGTACCAATGTAACTTTTCTAAAGTTATATGTACTTTCTAAATATATCTTGGACATCAATGACTGAAGGTAAAGGAAAACATCTTAAGGAAACCTGGATTTTAAGTCTGAAATCGCCAACCCGCTTTGAGCAAGCGTGGTGATTACGCTCAATGCTTCTCTGTGTGAGAGGAGATCGGTGCCCAGCAGTGAGACGATAAAAAGGTTGATAATAATGATTAATGATGAAGAAAATGTGATACCCGCATGTCGTCGAGACAACCGCATACAAACATAGTCGTGCGATACTGTCCAAACTTTAAAAACGAAAAAAAAGAATTTGATTATTTATGCCTTTCATAAGAGCCTCCTGTTACTTTACAATGATGCAAAATTGCATATTTTATAACTTATTAGAATTTTAGAACAGTTTCTCGGATCCATAAACAAATCATTATATATCTAAACACATTTATAGTAGAAAGCAGATAGCGATGTACACTATAACTGATTTAAATCCAATGTTCAATTTGTAATCATACCATAGTGCATAACCTTATGTTTTATCTGTACAAGTAACATAAAATAACTAATTTTGGAAGTCGTTGATGGCAAAAACGATTATACATCTTCATGGTTGACCATAACCAAAAAAACCAACCAAACCATGACCAAAAACGAATATACAAAAACCAAAGACACCACCTACCAAAATTAGATATTTTTCACTTTGTAGTGTTCATTTGAAAGTCGGTTTTTTTTTTCTAAAAATGTTCTTATTTTACAATTTGTAGTACTCTGTTTAGCTGCATCGGTCAGACCGGACGCTGCCGCTAGGCTAGCAAGCAAACGACGGAATTTTTTTTACTTGAATTTTTACCCGTTATTTTGGTTTAAATACCAAACTACTGAACCGGTTTTATAAAATTCCTCTGGGACCTGACTGAATGTATAAGCATTGCTAGAGATGACTCGATTAGGCAACTTAAATTCAGTCCCTTGATTTTAGTGGTTGTCCTACGTTAAACTTAAGTGCTGTAAATTGTTGAGGAATTCCCTCGACTGTCTATGGTCTTTATTATCAGATCTACTGCAGACTTTCAATATAACTCATATGGGTGCAAAGTTCTTATCAATATAAATAAATTAAATCCAAATACAAGATAATTACTGTAAATCGTTGAGCCCCCCTGAACTGTTTTTGTCATCATCATTAGCCCCTCAATGACAGTCACAACCCATCTGGGTATAAGGTTCTTATCAATACAAATTAATCAAGCACACACACAAGGTAGCTGCCGTGAATCGTTGAGTAGTTCTCTCGACTGCCTCTCAGCTCCATCATCAGATCTACTGCAGACCTTCATTATAACCCATATGGATGCAAAGTACTCATCAATATTGAGTCCAAATACAAGGTAACTACTGTAAAGCATTGAGGTGTTCCCTGAACTGACCTTTGTCTTCATCATCACTTCCCTAATGACAGTCACAACCTATCTAAGTCTAAGGTTCTTATCAATACAAATTAATCAAGTACAAACACGTCAAGGTAGCTTATTACTTACGATGTGTAATTCTGAGAATTTCCTAACACTCATAACTAGGATTTCCTCATAAAATTGGATAACAGGGGTTTATATTTTAATAGGCTTGTTAATTATGAGAATTACAGATTGTTAAAATGATACTTAGGGGAAAAAGGAAAGGTCAATGAATCCTTAAGAAGATTAAATATGTAAAAAACGAAAGGAAAATCCTGCATGGTTAGGTGGAAATATGCAGGACTTTCTATTATTAATCAATCAAGCTAAAACGCAGGAACCTAAGCAAAGTGTTTTTTTTTTTTAAAGGAATGCAGCAGAAGTTTTTCATAATAGTGCTTCATGATTCTGCACCCTAATTACGTCACAGACTATTAATCGGAATCTGCATCATTTTGAAGCAAATTTCTAAACCATTGCTTCATAAGTTCGAAAAATTTGTCTACAAAACACTTAAATAATACAATGAATGTTGTTAACCTGTCAAAGAAAGTAAAACCGATTCCGATTTATAATGTATTACGTAATTGCCCCGCTGAAGTAGCAATGTCAATTCTACCCTATCCGAACCTTGTTTCTTTGGCGTCTGACCTCCACAACCCGAAGGCGATATCGAAATATTGCAGTTAGACCAATTGTTGGAATTTTGTGGGCTCCAACAACCCGTAACGACTGCCACTAGAAGTTCGTATGGCAACTGGGGCCAACAGCTTAATGTGCTTTCCGAGGCACGACCAGACCAGTGCAAATATTCATATTAGTGCAGTGCAAAAATTTGTGCATACAAATATTTGCACTGAGCGAGGATCGAACCCGCGCCTCCTTGCGCAGCGGCCGCGTTCGCTACCGCTACGCCACGGAGGCTGTCAAAATACAATGAAATGTTATTACTAACTCAACTGTAAATAAGTAATAATTTATTTCTCAAAAAACTAAAAAAAAATATTTTACTATCTATAAATTAAATCAACGCGCCTATCTTTTTTTAAATAACTCTGTAAATACAAACAATATAGGTACATATTTAACCAAATACATCAATAACGAAACAACATAAGCTTACAAAATAAAAAGTTATTTGAACGAACAACAATCATGCTATATTTGTGGACTTCTTAAATTCGTCGCTATATTAGAAGCTGTGCTTATTCGGCCTTATAATTTCAATGAAATTACACGTCCGCGTACGCAAAGTTTACACACACAACCAAATAATTTTATTCACAGACGCGCATGAAAGAGGCACATTTAGTAACTGCTTACGCCGCTACGCGAAGTGGTGTGGGCATCGCGACGAAGCCGAGTTGCGCGGACTGCATTGTAATGTGTGTTAGTAGTTTGCACTAGCCCCAATAGATGGGAGTGTTGTCACTAACTGATTAACAAAGACTTTCAGTTTTAAATTTGTAGTATATAAATTATTTTACTGTAGTATTTTATAAATTATTATATTTCTTTTTAGAAAATTATTAGGGTATGCAGTGCTTATCTGTCTCTATGGAGCGCACGCGCCTGGGTTTTAGTCAGTAAAAGTCTGACAGGCCCTTCCGTTCCGCCCAGAACGGGAGAGGTCATTAATTTGATGATTTCCCATCCAAAACAAAAAAAAGGCTCAAGATTAATTAGGATTTTGTGACAGTTTCGGGTAGGTTGATCTGCTGTCGTCAGTACATATAGAAACTAGGAATTTGGGGCTGCAAATCTATACTAATATATAAAGCTGAAGAATTTGTTTGTTTGAATGCACTAATCTCAGGAAGTACTGGACCGATTTGAAAAATTCTTTTTGCGTTGGATAGCCCATTAATCCTGAAAGGCTTTAGGTTATATAACATCACACTGCGACCAATAGGAGCGCAGCATAACCAACTCCACGCGAACGAAGTCGCTGGCGGCCGCTAGTCATTTATAAAACACCAAGTTTATTTTTATATCAAGCGTGAACTACTTCTACTTATTATCTGCTTATGAAAATGAAAAAGCTTTTTATCTAAAAGAAAGAAACAAAAGAAAAAGACATAAATTTAATAGAGCGAAAAGCCTCGTACTGAAACACGAAAACTCTTAATTAATTTAATCCAAGTGCCTATTAACCTATCAGAACGCAAAAATCTGTTGATCTATGTGTATCTCAATTTGATTAACATAATCATGAAAAGCTTTCTAAAAATCGTGCTAGAATAATTACACTTCCAAGAAGGGAAACATCTTGCGTTCCGAGAAATTCGTAATCAATTTTTGCACACTTTTAGCCTTTAGAAAAAGTGGGTTAAATGTTATTAACTGTTGCAAATTAGGTGACTATTTGAACTTACATACCTATGTATTTAGAGTGGATTATCCTTTGAGTCTCTTAAAAGCGGCTGAGAGTAAAAAAGCTATGAACGCAGCATATGAAAGTAAAATCTATCAAATTTCTGTATTACTTAGATTTTCAACTTGATCGTTACAACCGGCAAAATCTTACAGTTTCGGGTGACTTAGTGTACTGCTGTCTGTATTTTAATAGCCTACAAAATAAATAGTCTTTATAATATTTTATAGGCAACTGTGACATAAATCGATTCGGTGCCGGAGATTTTATCAACATTTGATTACCTACACACAGTTTAGTAACAGCTTTATATCCTACCAAAACAAGTAGTTTTTTAAGAAATAGGATGAAAATTAAATTATTTATATTATACTGAATTTTTTAGTAGTAGTTGGGGTAAGTTTAAGTGTTTTGCGTTTTTATTTATTGCTGTTTTTACTTGCCAAAGGTGAAAACCCTTGTTTTAGTAATATGTAGGTTCAAATACCAATTAGAGATATGATAGATAGGCACAAAATAGTCCTTAACTATCCCTCAAAATTAGCCTCCACTTTCATTACTTACAAATAAGTAAGTTCCTATAATTATTATAATAGTCAAGTACGGATAATGACAACTCTATCAACGGACAACCGTACACACAAGCGAGTCCCTAAATGGGGGTTAATCAAGATAAAGCACAAATGGAAATGATTGATCACTGGGTGCTTATTAAGGCTTGTTCAAACAAAGGATTTATGAACGATTCAAGCTATAAGTCTACCCAAGTCTGTTACTAATATAATTTTATAAAGAGAATTTCTTTAAGTGAAATCTTTTATGTATCTAGATTTTTGTGTTTACGATTTATTTAAGTTTGCTCAGTTTTCAATCAGTCCGTTAAAGATGCTTTCAATATTCTTCATCCTCATCAACGTCTTTAACAAAAAAAAAGGAATTTTAATAACTTATTTCGTATCAAACCGGCACAACAAAGTCGGTAGATTATCATAAGTATTAAGTAGCTACTCATTCATTTGTACCGCATCAATGTGACATGTCCTGTAAAGATTCAGTTATGAGTAGTTCAAGCTAAATAATGCCCTAACCAAGAATAGGGATGTATCCAAGGTATGAAAATCAAAAAAATAATTAATCTGACTTATAGATAATAAAAAAAAATTAAGACCCGTATTTTTTATTTTGTCGAAATTACCAAAAACTACTGAGATATAGCGTATTAAAGTTACGGAGTGGGGGCTAATTACGTCACGCCGTGGAATATTTTGTACCACGGCGTTACGTCATGCCACTTTTCAAATCAATATATCTTCCTAAGTATTTGAATGAAAGAAAAAATAAAAAATACGTGTTCAATATTTAATATTTTATAACATTTCAATATTTTCTATAAATCTATCTGATGGACATTAAATTATTTTTAGGATACAACCCAATTAGGCAAAATATTCAATGAAAGAAAATTTCTGCATTAACAACAATGCTCAGTATTAGGATATGAATTTAGCTTTACTTACCTACTTATTCGAATATGTAGTCGTACAGCTAGCCCCCAGAGATCGCTTCGCTCAGATATTCCATTTGGTTATACTTTGTTTGTTTTTGAATGCTCCCGACCTCGCTGCGCGTTTGTAACAGTTTCCGAACGCAACGCGGTCATGCTTAATTTGCTGTTAAATTCGCTATTTTAAGGACCGTATTACAGAACCTTCCTTAGGATTTAAGCATTAATTAAAACAAGTATCAACCAATCAAATGGCTTCAAACAAGATTTAAGTAAAGCTTGAGTTTTGAGTGAGCTCCTGTAATAAGGACCTTGCACTCATTATCATTCAATTAAATTCTATTTTTACGTACTCTTGCGTATTAATGAAACTATCATCATTAAAAGGTATAAAGACCCTACATCTTTTTGGTTCTTCGAGCCGGATGACAACCGTTGAAATCTGGATCTGCTGGTCCAGCTTTTAATTTAATTGAATGATTATAATGAGTGCACGCGATTTGAATAACAATTGTGTACTAAAGTATAGGCCGCGCGTAGCGAGTACAGTGCTGACACAATGATGTCAAATTTGTGCGTGCTTGCACTGTACAGACCTAAAAGAGTTTTATTTTTCCATAGATGTCGCATTTGTAGTAAAACGTAGTGATTACTTGCTCAGTGATTTGTAGCAAATGGAATCTGGATATCTCAGCAAAGGAAATAAGTGAATATTTTCAGTTTATTGCAGTCGTGTCTGGAATAAGTTCTAGACTAGACAAGATTTTAAAATTAATTTAGAAATAGTTTTTAAAATGAAAGAGTCTCTCTTCCTGCACGCTGTACACGTATGTGGCCTACCCGACACCTTTTTAAAACTATAATGAGGCGTAAGGTACAGAGACAGACACATTTATTCCAAACCTATTTAAGGAACTTGGCTTCCACAGAACAGATAAAACAGATTTGACCTTACTTATGTATTCCGTGTTTGCTTCCATACATGTTCAGTATGCTCTAAATATACCAGATTGATCGATTGTCATATTTAAAAAGCTTTGGTTATATTATTACATTCGTGTTAGAATCCAAACAACAACTCCGATATGTTCGCAGTCAGTATTATAAATGGATAATATTTTTGTAGCTGTTTCCAGATTGATGTGACGTTTTTTAACTAAAGCTGACAGGGAATTCAACTTCAATGGAAAGCGTGTGTTTTTAAATTCTAAAACAACATTATCATCATAGGTTGTTTTAAAACCTTTGTTTTTAAAGAGTAAGTTGTGGCGAAAACGTTCCGGAACTTGCTGGAACCTTATGGAACATTCTAGACTCCGATCGAACATTCTAGACTCGCATGGAACAACATTCAACAAACACGTACGCACACTTTCAACGTTTTATTATTAGCTAAAGAGTGATTTGAGAAAGTAATTAACACTATAATGGTTGTATTATGGCAATTTTTTCTATTGGGGTTTTTTATGAGGTATAGGTATCTTGGGGTCACCAAGACACAGGCTGTTCCCAAGTTGGGACCCGCTGTTGATTCCGTCTAAATGAAAAGTTCTTCTGCTGTTTGTAATTGCATGCTACTCCTTGTATGGTTTTTAAACCAAGTGTAAGCCTAATAAATAATTGTTTTTTATGATTTGGTTCAACTTTTTAAAAAACTACGTAAATTTAAAAAGTAACAGGCAATTTAAAATTCACTCATACTGTCTAGCTTTTTTTCAACTAAGTATATGTTAGGATGGGCTCCCAGCGGAATTGGATGCAGATATATTCCAGTATTTTATGTAAATATAGCGACTGCCTATCTGACCTCCACAACCCAATTGGGTAATACGATACCCCTTCGTAAGAACAGCCTACTAAGCGTAGCGATAGCGAACGCGACCGTTGCGCAAGGCGCCGCGGGTTCGATCCCTGCGCTGTGCAAATATTCATATGCATGAATATGAATATTTGCACTGGTCTGGTCTTGCCTCGGAAAGCACGTTAAGCCGTTGGTCCCGGTTGCCATACGGTTGCCTGGTTGGCAGTCGTTACGGGTTGTTAGAGCCATCAAAAGTCCAACAATTGGACTAACTACAATGCTTCGATATCGCCTTCAGGTTATGGTGGTCAGACGGCAATATCGGACGGAAAATATCGAAGTTTAGCCAAAACCAGCAGTTAGACTGGTAAAGCGTACCCCAGACTCCAAAGCTGATAATGCTTCGGATGCAACTGGGATTAACGCTGAGATGATGATGGTAAGACTTGGTAAGACGTGATCGAATCAGGAATGAGGAGATGCGTAGAAGAACGAAAGTCGCCGACTTAGCCCAGCGGAATTAATCCGCTGGGCTTTGAAGTGGCAGTGGACGGGGCACATAGTACGTAGAGCCGATGTCTGATGAGGCACGAAGGCTCTTGAATGGCGACTATGTACCGGCAAGCACAGCGTTGGACGCGCACCAACTAGTTGGTCGGATAAACTGACCAAAATCGCAGGGAAACGCTGGATGCAGGCCGCGTCCAACCGTTCTTTTTGGAAATCCTTGGGGGAGGCCTATGTCCAATCGTGGACTTCATGTGGCTGAGTTGATGATGATGATGGTTAGACGATGTAAAACTTTTAGGCTCCTGACGACCCGTAATTTTATTGTATAATGTAATTGTACCCGTAATGTAATTGTATAATGAAAATCCACCCATGACAGCCGTGACTAAAGACTTAACTTGCTTAACCACTGGTCCAATGACTGGTCTTGGTATATAAAGATGTTCACCCATCCACGGACCAACCGCGGCAAGCATATCTTAACCTGTTCGATTAGACCATCCAGCTATTATTAGCCATAATAATAATAATAAAGCCCTTTTATTTCCAACAACCTTTAGTTACAGTTTCTCTTACAACTAAATAACTATTACTCCATTATTGGAACCCCACGATGGATTTACCCCACCTTCTCTAGCTTTTTCCACAATTTTCTATTCCTTGCTTTTCCTCACCATTTTTATCCTGCTACTAAAATATTTCATCGATCCACCTGTTTCTGGACGACCTCTTTTTCTTTTTCCCGCAGGTCCTTTCCATGTTGTAGTTTCTAATGTCCATTTATTGACTGTGTATCTCGCTATATGCAAAACCCATTGGCTTTTTGTGCGCGAGCATTATGAAGTATTTATAACTATTAAGTTGGTTTTTGCTCTTATTTCTTTGCTTCTGATCCTTTGAATTTTTCTTACTTTCAATACAGTTCTTTGCATCGCTTTCTGACATATGTTTTGTCTTTATTTTTGTGCTATACATCTATGTTTGGCAGCCGTAGGTGGTTAGCTATAAGCTCTTCAAATTGCAAAACCACACATAAACAAATAAAGGCTACGTTTTAATAGAGCGATCGTCGCATGAATACCAGATATTCGCACGAATATGCAATTGTCGCGAACATCTGTCACTTATTTGTTCGGAAAACCGTAAGGTTCAAGGACGCGTTTTTATTCACAGATCAAAATGAACGCGGTGATCGGTCATCTACACTAATATGATAAACAGACAAAGTTTGTTCATTTGGAATTTACATATTACGATATAACTAAAGAAAGTGATGGAAGTAACATAATTGTCGTTTTCACGAGCCTAATAACAATAAAATATTAAAAAGTCGCTGAACAACATCTGCTCATGTATTTGAGCACCGTACTCGTACACGAGAGTCCGAGACACTGACAACCTGTCAACGGGAGTCGAGAACGCATCATCGGCTTTTGCCAACGCTCTTTGACAATTACTGTTTCTTCCGTCATGGACGTGTGTCACTTGTGAAGGGAAGAAACAATAAAAAAAATATGTATTGTGACTCGTACATGAAAACCTTAAAACTAAACTAAGTAGATGCATTTAAGTAAGTATAAAAGCAAATTATAATATTTATAAAACAGTAACAATAATCAGAAAGTTCCTTACGAGATCAAAAGGCTCCTATCTCAGCATAATGCTTCGACATTTAAAAGTAAATTGATTGACTTGCGTGTGCTTTCACTTACATGTCAAACCCATGAATAGCTCATACAGTTTTTTAAATGCAAAATTGTGGCGTCTCTCTCACAAAGGCCATTAATCAAGAATTGAATTGAATTGAACAGTTTTTCAAAGTCTTAAGTTGGTAACATATTTGAGCTCTAACTCTACTTTTAATTTATTACTACTTAATTATTAAGGAGTGATGGTATGTATGTTTTCAAATATGCCTCCCCAATGAGGACATGCTGGAGGATCAAATCTCCAGGTAATACCCTGCCGTATATAAATACATACATTTTTACCGTGGTCGGTCGATCAGGTTAAGCTAAGCTTGCCGAGAGTGATCGGTGACCACCATCATCACCCAGTGATTGAGTTGTAAAAGTCAGATAAGCAGTCACTCCATTCAGCTGAATGCGGTTAGACTGGAAGTCTACCCCAATATAGTTGGGAAAAAGCTAGGCAGATATGATGACTCCACTGGCGGGTGGATTTAATAACTGTTCTATTGATATTAACATTTATCATTTTTATTGAGTTTACTAGCACGCTTTACCATCAACGATTGCATTACTGCTTGTGCTTACTATCAGGCGGGATTGCGGTCAAGCACTCAAAACTTGTTATCTAAAAAAAGTAATAAAAAAAGACGTGTGGCACTCGGGGACTGCCGCGGTAAAGCTATTGCATAGCATTTTGTATCAATTTATGCAATTATAATTATTTATTTATTTTATTTATGCAGTATTTCTTTTTCTTTGATATTAATTCAAGTTACACTTTTTGAGCGTGGTGACCGATAAGAAAACAAATTTTTCTTTTATTAAATAAATAAAAAGTTAATATTATTTAAAATATTTTTATTATTTTACAATACATGTGGGTTTTATTACCTTACAGTAGCTGTTGGTTATTCAGGAATATTTATCATTGAAACTATAGGTTTATGATAACTGAAATAAGAAACATAAGTTTGCGACTTAATATCCTCTAAATACCTAGAAAAAATACCGCGTCAATGGTGGTCCCATATTTTGTTGTGGACTCTTGTGGATCATTATTCATTTTCAAATTCAATGTTTTTGATAGAAAAGTTGTCAACCGCTCTGATTTTTTATCAGCGAAGTTAATGTTGAAATCGCCAGCCAAGATAAGTGGAAATTTATTACCATTTGTACCAAGTATTTTCGAGCCTTCTTCAGTGTACTCCAGTAAAGTGCGATGAATAAAATGCTCAACCTCGTCCAATTTTGGATTCGGAGAAATGTAAATTGCTACCATAACTATTTGTAGGCCATTTCTAAGTTTGCATAAGCACGCACAAATATCTCCAACAACTGAGCGCCTAACATTAACATCGCTAACGTGTACAATATTTATTGCAATATTCGGAGTCATAATATTAGTAATATCATTTTTATTTTGGTAAATAGCTACCCCACCTTTTGAAACAGTATCTCGTTTGAACTGAACAATACAATTAAAATTAGGTATTTCAATTGGATTATCATGCATCATGCAAGTTTCGGTAAGAAGTAACACATTTGTTTGTCTCGTAACTGAATCTTGTAAATCGTATTTATGACTATTTAGACTTTGGCAGTTGAAAGTCATTATTGAAATGCCATTTCTATTACTAATGAAATCTAATACACTTTGAGCATTCGTCTGAACACTATTTAAAGACAGTCTTTTGAATTCTTGCAACAATTGAAAAAACGGCCGCGTGAGCACTTTTTACTCTATAAAATCACGCGCTTTTATTTAGTAAACAACACTATAAATAATTTAAAAGTCCAATGAAAAATTAGCGTGACATTCATCTTAGCTTTTCCGTTAGAAAAAAGCTATTTTATAAAAACACTACTAAATTAATTTGAATAAAAGTACTTAATAATTAATTATATGAAAAGTTTTTAAGGTAGCCATGACAACGTCGATGACGTCTATGACATATCTCTATAGAAGACCTATTTCAGAGAGAAAATTAATCGTAAGTTTAGCACATCGCGACTATCAGTAACATGGCAAGTGTGTAGAACTGAGTTCGCACCCTGCAATATGCATGCTCTTTTTGAAAATCTATAAATTGTTTTCAAAAGATGTAGTCGCACGCACACAAACATACCGTGCCGAAGACTGCCGAACTGAAACGACGTTAGACGATGGGGAGCGTGAGGTTTTTTCGTTACGGAATTTCTGGATTCGGTCCCCGCGCTCAAGGCCCGCGATAGAAGCTATGCAATAGCTTAAAAATAAAAAAATATTTAACAGCGGTAGGCTAGTGGTATCGGCCGCGACTTGCAAGTTGTAGGTCATAGGTTCGCACCCGTCAGGCGCTTTATTTTATGTAAATTATTTCACCATTGCTCTCGAAATTGTGAAGGAAAACATCGCGTGGAAACCAGCATGTCTTAAAGACAAAATTTCGAAGGCATGTGACATCTACTAACCCGCAATGGGCCTGCGTGGTAGAATACGGCCCACTCCCTCTCACTGAGAGGCCTGTGTCCCAGCAGTGGGAACATTATAGGCTGATTTATGTACGTTTATTATTATTTTTCGTATATGTATTAGTACTTCACTACTTCATCTCAGCGTTAATCCCAGGCGTGTCCGAAGCTTTTCAGCTTTGGAGTCTAGGGTCCGCTTTACCAGTCTAACTGCTCATTTTGGCTAAATTTCCATGAAGCGACTGCCGTCTGACCTCCACAACCCGAAGGCGATATCGAAGCATTGCAGTTAGACCCATTGTAGGACTTTTGAGGGCTCCAACAACCCGTAACGACTGCCATTAGATGTTCGTATGGCAACCGGGACCAACGGCTTAACGTGCTTTCAGAGGTACGACCAGACCAGTGCAAATATTCATATGTTCATGCATACAAATATTTGTACTGCGCGGGGATCGAACCCGCGCCTCCTTGCGCAGCGGCCGCGTTCGCTACCGCTGCGCCACTTAGGCTGTCAATGTATTAGTGTTGATTACAAATAGCATTGACAACAGCAGTGCAATGCAATTTTGGTGGTATGAATACAAATGATCTCCGAAGAGATGCTGGTAGCACTGACTAGGCTCTTTCAATCGATATTGAGTTGGTGGATGATAAAGTCAGCCTGCTGATAGACTACCTTGTGCAGCTGTATGATATTCACGCTCCCATTTGTGCGGTGAATATCAAGCATCTTCCGACTCCATGGCTTGATCTATTGCATGGATATTGATCTACTAAATCAACACTTCTCGTTTTCTTCCCACTGGAACTCCGGACCGGCTGCTAGTGTTAATACCGTCTAACTCCGAGCCATTACTCATTTATTATTAGTAATTCACTGTGAATATGATATTAAGAACAGTTTGGTTTCAATCAAGTCTAACTCAGATGGTACTGATTGCGTAAGCCGGACAATGATCCTCCAAATCATATGGCTGTTTCTCCGTTTGACAACAAACCTTTTGTCCCTAAAACATAATGTGAAGATCAGTATTGTGTCAATATCCATTTCAACCCGTTGTCGCTGTCAAATTCGCTCGTCACCTCATGAATAAACCGTAAATATTCCCCTCCCGCTTTTGTCACAGAATCAGTACAGTACGGTTTCGTTACTCGTATCGGAAAATGATTTAGATTCATAATTAAACTGTACATATTTAGAAATGATAGCAATTTGATTAATTTTGTTTTGAATGGAGTTTGACATTATTTTAGGGTTGAATGGGTTGCTTTTTCATTTATAAAAGCTTTTGTAATCTTGTAAATGCTCGTAAATCGAAATGGTTGACATTTTATAAAAAGGTAATCGAGATTTGGTGAAATGAGGCTCATTTATTGGATATTGGTGATTTTCATGTAGGTACAAATGAGAAATTTACTTACCTACCTACCTATTTCCAATATTATTATACATATCTTGGATAAAGCCGCCAAGGCGGCCTCAGCAGCACCAGCGCGCGCCTCCGGTAAAACCGCAAAGGTGGCTCCGGAGGCTGCGCGGCGGACTGGCAAAGGCGGTCGCAAAAGCGGTCCCAAGGGACCGGCTGTGCGTGCCCCGGGTTCCGAGGCCGTGACGCTCACGCTTCAGCGTGGCGCTGCGGAGCGCGGCGTAACATACGGCTCGGTCCTTACCGAGGCCAAGGCCAAGATCAAGTTGTCGGATCTTGGCCTCCAGTCCGTCACCATCAGACATGCTGCCACGGGTGCGCAGCTGTTTGAGGTAGCTGGTGCTGCGAGCGGCAATGCCGAGAAGGCGGACGCTCTGGCCGCCAAGTTGAGGGAGGTCCTCAACCCCGAGGATGTCCGGATTTCCAGGCCGGTTAAAACCGCAGAGGTGCGGATTGCCGGCCTGGACGAGTCCGTGACTTCTGAGGAGGTGGTGGCGGCCGTTGCCGTTGCCGCGTATGGACGTCGTCTGCTTTGCGGACGACACCCTAGTCGCGGCCAGGGCGCGTGACTGGGAGGAGGCGGTTCACCTTGCGTCGGTCGGCACCTCATTGGTCGTCCGGCGCATCCGCCTCCTGGGGCTGGAAGTGGCTCTCGAGAAGACGAGGGCCATGACCTTCCACGCCCCACGACGCAGAACCCCACCGGGTCTCCGTATCCGAGTGGAGGGGGTCCGGGTTCCCGTCGAGGTGCATATAAAGTACCTCGGCCTGATCCTGGATCCCCGCTGGAGTTTCGAGGAGCACTTTAGGCTCCTCGCTCCGCGGCTGTGCTCATTCGCAGCCGCACTCGGACGGCTCCTCCCCAATCTTGGGGGGCCGAATTCGGCGTGCCGTCGGCTGTACCAGGGAGTGGTACGGTCGATGGCGCTCTACGGAGCCCCGGTGTGGGCGGAGCGCCTTTCCCGGGCAACAGTGGCCCTGCTGCGGAGGCCGCAGAGGGTCATCGCGACACGGACCGTGCGGGCATACCGCACGGTAAGTCATGGGGCGGCCTGCGTGCTCGCGGGCACGCCCCCGTGGGAGGTCGATGCCCTGGTTCTATCCCAGGTGCATCGACACCGTGTCGCGGCCCGGGAACGGGGGGAACGACCCGCCTTCGAGGAAGTAAGGCGGGTCAGATTAGCGGCTCAGGGGGAGGCCCTGAGCCGGTGGAGGGAGGCGCTCCGCTCCCCAGCTGCCGGCCACCGGACGATTGGAGCGATTCGTCCGGTGTTGGAGGGATGGGTTGGGCGCCGGCATGGCAGCCTTACCTTCCGCCTAGTGCAGGTACTGACCGGACATGGGTGCTTCGGTCACTACCTGCACCGAGTCGCCCGTCGGGAGGAGTCACCGCGGTGTCATCACTGCGACTCCCCCGACGACACGGCCGAGCACACCCTAGTGGAGTGCCCGGCCTGGCGGAACGAGCGCCGCGATCTCGTTGCGGCGCTCGGAGGCGGACGCCTCTCACTGGCAACCATGGTACGAGCCATGGTTGAAAGTGAGACGGCATGGGAGGCTGCCGCCTCCTTCTGCGAGACCGTCCTCTTGCAGAAGGAGGCTGCGGAGAGGGAGCGGGAAGAGGACGTACTTGCCGCTCCCCTCCGGCGTAGACGGGTGGGGCGAAGAAGGCGGGGGACGAACCCCCATCTCCTTTAGCCCCAGGGTGTGACCAGCGCGTGCGGGTAGCTCCCGCACGTGCATTGCACAACGGTCACCACGTCTGGGGATTATTCCGTTACCGGGTAATCCCCCTTTGGCGCGGAAACCGGCCCTACAGGGGAGGGCCGGCAAGCCCTGAGGGTGTCACGGAGTACTTGGCCTTCGGGTCGGCCCCGTGACACTCTCAACACAGGGCCCTACGGTAACCGGGTGGTTTTAGTGGGTATTCCCGGCTACGGCCGGGCGAGTCCCACACACGCTCGTCGCCTAGCTAGCGACGGGTATGGTGCGTAAAGGCAATTCCACTCGAGAAAAAAAAAAAAAAAAAAAAAAAGGCTGGGTTGCAGCGAGGGTTAAACTCCTGCAGCCCCGGGCTTTGCGGTGTTTCCTGTGCCTGGAGAAAGGGCACGTCCGGGCCAAGTGCACCGCTGAGGTCGACCGTAGCGACCTTTGCTATCGCTGCGGTCAGCCCGGCCACAAGGCGGCCCAGTGTTCCGCGGCGCTCAACTGCAGTCTATGTTCGGCTGCAGGGAAGCCAGCGGGACACCGAGTGGGCGGAGGGGCCTGTGGCGCGCCTGCCATCAAGAAGGCCACCAAGAAGAAGAAGAGGAGCTCTAAGCCTGCCGGGGAAATCTCGCCTCCCCCGCAGGCTAACAGCTCCGCGGCCGACTCCCGGCTCAGGACCGTTGCCGAGGGAATGGAGTGTCAATAATGGCACAACTCCGTTTCCTCCAGGGCAACATAAATCACTGCGCCAGAGCTCAGGATCTTTTGTTCCAGAGCATGGCGCAGTGGTCGATCCAAGTGGCTGTGGTCGCCGAGCCGTATTTCATCCCCGCCCGTGATGACTGGCTGGGATGCATTGACGTCTCGGTGGCCATTATTGACGGGACTCTGATCGACCCATCTCGGGGCCTGGGTTGCTGCGGTTTCGGGCGGCATCGTCATCGTGGGGGCGTATTTCTCCCCCAACAAGAGTCTCGCCGACTTCGAGGGGTTCCTTGTCGAGTTGGGCACCGTCGTAGGCCGCTATCACCCTCGTCCCGTTCTGGTGCTCGGGGATCTCAACGCCAAGTCATCGGCGTGGGGATCTCCGGTCACTGACCCTCGGGGCGAGGTGCTAGCGGAGTAGGTAGTGACGACCGGCCTGGTCGTCCTGAATCGGGGTTCGGTATACACGTGCGTGCGGCAGCGGGGCGGGTCGATAGTAGACGTTACTTTCGCTAGCCCCTCTGTCGCCAGCCGTGTCCATGACTGGCGTGTCGCCGTGGAGGTGGAGACGCTGTCGGACCATCGGTATATCCGGTTCGACGTCTCCGCCCAGACCACGAGCGGCCGCCATCCAAGAGCCCCGATTAACGACGGCCCGCGCTGGGCGCTTAAGCGCCTCGACAGGGAACTACTCGAGGAAGCTGCCATAGTCCAGTCCTGGATTTGGGAGTCGACGACGGACGGCCCCGTCGACGTCGAAGCGGAGGCGCTGCGGTTTTGCGGGGCGATGACGCAGATCTGCGACGCGTCCATGCCCCGCGTCCGCCAACAGTCCGCAAGGCGCAACGTGTACTGGTGGAACGACGACATTGCGCGGTTGCGCGTCGAGTGCGTCGCGGCTCGCCGCCAGTACACGCGCTACCGGAGACGACGTCGACGGGATCCCGTCGAGGAGGCCGCGCGGTATGGGGTGTACCGCGCGGCTCAGGAGACTCTGTGGCTGGCCATCGGCGACTCCAAGTCGCGGGCCAGGGAAGAGCTGCTGGGGTCCCTAGATCGGGACCCGTGGGGGCGCCCTTACCGTTGGGTACGGGGCAAGTTGCGTCCCTGGGCGCCCCCACTGGTGCAAAGTATGCACCCCCAGCTGCTGGAGGCGGTGGATCCACCCTCTTCCCTGAGCGGGCGGGACATGTTCCCCCGGCGATGATTTCACCCTCAGTCACAGACTCTCCAGAAGAAGAGGGCACCGATGTCCCCGTGGTGACGCAAGCAGAGACGGGAGCGGCCGTGTCGCGGCTCCGGGCCAAGAATAAAGCGCCCGGACCCGACGGAGTTCCTGGCCGAGCTCTCGTCCTTGCTCTGAAGGAGCTAGAGCCCCAGCTGAGGGGGCTCTTCACGGCATGCTTCGAACAGGGTCAGTTTCCCAGTGTGTGGAAGGAGGGGAAGCTGGTCCTGCTCAGGAAGGAGGGGCGCCCCGCGGACTCGCCGTCCGCGTATCGGCCCATAGTGCTGCTCGACGAGGCGGGCAAACTTTTTGAGCGCATAATCGCAGATCGCCTCGTCGGCCACTTGTGCGGAGAGGGGCCGAACTTGGACGACAAACAGTTCGGTTTTCGTCAGGGGCGCTCCACCATAGACGCCATCATGCGCGTGAGAGCCCTGGCGGAGGATACGGTGTCCCGGGGTGGAGTGGTGTTGGCGGTGTCTTTAGACATTTCCAACGCCTTCAACACCCTACCCTGGAGCTGTATTAGGGAGGCCCTGAAATACCATCGGGTGCCTCCCTACCTCCGCCGCATAGTAGGGGCTTATCTGGAGGACAGATGCGTCATCTATCGGGGACGTGACGGTGCCGGTCGGCACCAAATGTCGTGCGGTGTTCCACAGGGATCGGTCTTGGGACCGCTCCTGTGGAACATCGGCTACGACTGGGTGCTGAGAGGCGAGCTCCCTTCGGGCGCCGACTTGACGTGTTATGCGGACGACACGCTTGTCACTGCCCGGGGGAGCTCGTACAGGGAAGCGACGTTGATAGCCACGGCTGCGGTGTCACAGGTGGTGAACCGCATCCGGCGCCTGGGCCTGGAGGTGGCCCTTGACAAGTCGGAGGCCATGGTTTTCCATGGCCCCCGGCGTGCGCCGGCGCAGGGATCACATACCGTGGTCAGTGGGGCCCGGATAGCTGTCGAGTTCACCATGAAGTACCTGGGATTGGTGCTCGACAGCCGGTGGGATTTCGGACCCCACTTCCGGCGGCTGGCGCCCAAGCTGATGGGTGCAGCGGGCGCACTATCAACGTTGCTTCCCAACATGGGGGGCCCGAGCGCCGCCTGTAGGCGGTTGTACGTGGGAATCGTGCGGTCCATGGCCCTGTATGGGGCCCCTGTGTGGGCGATGGACCTGACGGCCGGAACACTCGCCATTCTGCGCAAGCCGCAGAGGGCGATGGCCGTCAGGGTCGTCCGCGGGTATCGCACGATATCCTACGAGGCGGCTTGCGTCCTGGCCGGATCCCCGCCCTGGGACCTAGAGGCGAAAGTACTCGCGTCGTTGTACCGATGGCGCGAGGAAGAGCGGACACGGGGCTCCAGTCCGGTGCAGCGGCAGATCGAGCTGCGCCGAGAGGAGCTCCGTCAGGTCCTGGTGGCGGACTGGCGGCAGAGGCTTATGCGCCCTACCGCCGGCCTCGCTACCGTCGAGGTAGGCTTGAGTAACTCCGGACACAGTTATATCTTCGGATATGTGTCTCACTTTGGATATGAATCGTTCATTCCCTTTCTAATAAATAACTATATCCTATATCTATCCTACCCGTCCACGTCCAATTTTCGTTCATTCGTAAGTAAGAGACTCTTTTAAAGAGAGCGAGAGCGTAATACAACACAGCGGCTAGTGAGCGAAAAAGAAAGGACGACTAGGTTTGTTCATCGTTCGGTCGTCCGTTCTATATGCAGGCAGCGAGAGCAGCGCTTGATAAAAAAATATATTACTAGACGTCGTTTCTTTTTTGTTTCCCCTTGAAACGAGATGCGCATGCGTAAATCTATATAAACAAACTTAGCGTGACAGTGGCGCGAAGCGAATACCTATTTAGTTTGTTTTGTTTGTTGCATTAGAAAGTTACTAAATAATCTCTTGTGTGTATTTAAATAATAGATAATAACTAAAATAAAGTGTGTGACAAAAAAATAATTAAAAAAAAAAACAAAAAATAGTTTAATAATTATAAGTAGGTAAAAAAAAACAACTGTAAAAATCATAATCATGTACATAGTCGATCAGAAATCATTGTAAATACTAATTGATTTTTAAATACGCCAATCAAATATTTATTTTTAATTTAAATAGGTATTTGGTTGACAGTCCTAAGCCTGTGTAAAGTTTGACGGGAAATCAAATAGTTTGTCCTCGGAGCGAGAGCGAGTAGCTCTTATCTCGCTCCGAGAAACTTTTTAAATCTCTCGCAGCCGCGGAGCAACATAGTTCCGCGATATGGTTCGCTCTCTCACGTCATCATAACCGCGGATATGATTAGCGGACATGGATATAGTTATCGGATATGTGTCTTTGGCTGGAATGATATGTCTCATATCCAATCTTCTAGTGGAGTTACTTAACACAAGCCTACGTCGAGGCGATCCGGCCAGTAATCGACGACTGGCTCGGGAGGAGGCACGGCTCCCTGTCGTTCAGGGTGACGCAGGTACTGTCGGGGCATGGCTGCTTCGGCAAGTACCTGCGTCGCTTAGGCAGGGAGCCGGACGCTCGGTGCCACCACTGCGTCCAATGCGGGGAGGACACGGCGCAGCACACGCTCTCCGAGTGTGTAGCTTGGGAGGAGCAGCGCCGTGTCCTCACAAATGAAGTAGGAGGCGACCTGACGCTGCCGGAAGTAGTGCGGAGGATGGTCGGCAGCTCAGAGTCGTGGGACGCGGTGGTGTCCTTCTGCGAGGACGTGATGTCGCAGAAGGAAGCTGCGGAACGGGAGAGGGAGATATCAACTCCCTTCCCGGGCCGCAGAAGACGCACCGGGCGCCGAGGAAGGGCGGATAACGCCCTCTTCCGCCCCCCATGAATGGGTCCAGGGGCGAGGGACATGGGGAAGTCCCCGCCCCCCATTGATGGACCCCGAGGCGGAGGCGCGCGCGAGTGTCGGCGCGCGCCTTTGAGGCGATGCACGGGGTAGATTAACACCCCACTACCACGTGCAGGAGACGAGGCCCGGACAGACCGGGCCAGCACGAGGGTGTGGGGCTGTGGAAGAATTTAGACTCCCGCGGCCCCACGCGCGCTCGTGATAGAAGACACACCGGGGTGGTTTTAGTCAGTAAAAGTCTGACATACCCCGTCGCCCACCCCAGGGCGGCGGGCATCCTATGAGGATTTCCACCCCGGCAAAAAAAAAAAAAAAAAAAAAAAAGTTGATGCAATGTTAAACCCAACAACACGACCAACGATGCTGCGCCAAAGGGAGATTGATCTGAAGACCCTCCACGACCAAACTCCCAACACAACATTTGGCGCATCGTACCCGGCACACATCGCAACACAACTGCTCAGACCCGTCCTCCGTAGAGCCTATACACTCTAACCTTGAAGACACTCACATTGTAGTCCGACGCAAACACCGCCGCTGGCAAATTTGTCAGCGGCGGTATTTCCGTCAAACGATGTACGCGGTGTAAAGGAGGAGGCGAAAAGCTTCGTCCGGATCGTAGTGGTGCTAACAACGTAAAGGTGGAAACTCGGCGTACGACGTGTCGTCCTATTGTGGAACGAAGATGGCGGAATTAAATCATGCAATTCCCTCGCACACTCAGCAAAATGCATCCTATAGAACACCGAAAGGCTGGCTACTCTACACCTGTGCTCTAGGCTTTGGAGACTGTTTTGAGTGAAATCAGGATCGCCAATCAGCCTCTTCGCACGCCTCTCTACTGAATCCAAAGTGGCCAACTGACACTTTGCAGCACCAGCCCAAATGTGGCTGCAGTACTCCACACACGAACGTACCTGTGCTTTGTACAACATTAGAAGCTGTCTTGGTGTAAAGTACCGCCGGACCTTTGTGATAACGCCAAGTTTCCTGGCAGTCACCTTGGCCTTGGACCCAATGAACCGCCCAAAGTTTAGTTTCGAGGAAATCTCAACTCCCAAAAGCTGAAGGCGGTCAGTATACTCGAAGGATACATTCCTAAAAGTAGGAGCCAAGGTGAACGGGCTCCTTTTGGCAAAAAATGACACGGAATTGGGCCAAGCATTGGCTACTCAGGGTATTAGCTGGAGATTTGATCCTCCAGCATTCCTGTCATTGGGGAGGCATCTTTGAAGCGCTAGTTAAATCAGCTAAGACGCATTTAGGACGAATCATTAAGGAACGGTCCTCACATTTGAGGAACTTGCTACGGTTTTTCGTAGAGTTGAGGCAACTTTGAATTCACGGGCCTTATGCCAGCTCTCTTCGGATCCTAATTATTTGGAAGTTCAATAAACGCTTAACAAACGCTTTTAATAAACGTTTTAACAAACGCTTTCATTCGGAGTATTTACACATCTTGCAGCAGCGACTAAAATGGACGGATAAAACAACTCCTGCACAGGTGGGGGATCTTGTCTTGGTTAAGGATGCAAACCTTTCTCCTCTGCGTTGGCGTAGAGGCCGCATTTTGTAGCTCTATCCAAGTTCGGACGGTATACCTCGATTTGCTCAGGTCTCGATCGGCAGTTCGGTAATACACCGTGCGGTAGCAACCCTGTCCCGTCTACCGGTAGACTAGCGAGATGAAGCTGGTTCATCTCGGGGTGGGAGATTGTTTAGAATATAATTGCCGGTCTCCCAATGGGACAACACGAAAACGGGGGCTGGCAACACAGAAACTACCAACAAAAAAAAATATGTCGGTCTCATCGGTGCGTATGGGTACGTAATTGCTCTCGGAACAATATAATAAGTATATAAATTATCGCGACGGCGTGTACAGTATAATATTATAGATAAAACTATTGAACTTTATAAAGCCAATGCACTCTGCATTGGCCGCTGCAGTGCTAAAGGAACATTCGGGAAGTTACACATACAGTTCAATTAATCTTATTTATATTATATATTTATGCTACACTTTAGAGCAACTGTCGCACACACCATATAACACTAAAAGTAGTACCTAACAACGGCGATCCAACAATTTGGTAAGTAAGTAAGAAAACACGGGTTTCCCAACACATTTCTTCAACTTTATTGACATCAAACCATGAATCATTAATAACCATAAGTGTATGAAAGTAAAAATGCAATAGGTAAGCACCCTTTAGCAAACAAATTGGAAACTTTAAAAAATATATGACTACAAGTCACAATAAATACTTTTTCTTTTCTTTATATGTTGGAAGAGATTTCTTATGAAATTAGGATCACCTACATGTATACATAAATGGTTAAATAAATAATCTGTCTCTAGTCTATTTGAACTACTGGCCGTTATGACTGAAATCAACCCATCAAGAAAGAAAAAAACAACTAAATACGCACTGATCTTCAACGTTTATGTTTCAATCACATCTCCAATCGATCAAAACCACGACCGCGAGGGAATCTGAATGATCTGTAATTATTTAGCAGCCATTCTTCCCCTGGGGGTGTAGGTACTTACTCTACCCTCTCCGAGATTTCTCTAACAGTTCCAGGATTATGATCTTCTTTGAAATGGGACTGACTGGGCTTTAGTTGGGTTGGGTATATTTTGCTAAAAAGGCAGTGAAGAAGAAAAGTTTTATGGATTTGGGATAAAATAAAACTGATAGAAATATTTGCACGCCGTACTAGGTGGCAAACATATCTGATCTTATTTATTTTTTATGTTATCCGGCATGCATTTTCCATTTTTGTCACCCTCCAGTTTCCAGTTCCAGGGACTCGTCTCTCACAAACTACTCACTGATGCAAAGATAAAACATCGACACATAACTGTTCGTAACATTATACATATGGAGCATTTTGTAACTCAATTGTGTGGTAATAATTAATTCTATTGCAAATTATTTATAAATGGTAATAGTAATAATTAATGGTATCAAACAATGTAAACATTGATGCATGTTGGATTGGATGCGCGTGCGACAAACCACAAACCACAGATTATGTTAGAAAATGCTGAATTTCAAACCGGAACCAGATGTATGTCATTTTTGAGGATGATATTCTCGTAGTTTTTATATATCCCGTATTTTATTTTTTATATTTCTGTTTGTTTAAACTGTACTCTCACCATTTACATTTGGATTTACTTTTTATATCTTTTTATTATTACGTTTTTATTATTATTATATTACCGGTTTGGTGCTACTTTTAATTGTTTGTTGCATCGGGTGACGTCTTTACGTCGGCGCGTCTTTTGGTAAACTCTTGCGTCATGTTTATTGCAAATAAACGTTTTTGACGTGACAACGTCTTAAATTAGGTTGCGGCTGGGAGTCACTTATGAAAAAGTGTAACGCTCGGTAACGTTACGATGAGTCACCGAACTAAAAAATATATTTCTATAGTTAAAATTTGTGCAATTCTTATTTTCATTCAATTCCTTGTTCCTATTGTGCAATTTAATTATATTCATATCAATAAATATTCTACCGAGAAAAAGACGTTGTCACGTAAAATCTTCGCCCGTAAAACCGACTTTACAGGCAACCATTTTTCTTTCTTTCTTTTTTTCATTTATATTCTTATATGTACACACATTTTTGAGCAGAAAAAATATCTTTATCTTAGCATTTCGAAATATATGTTTATAAATATTTGTATTCTACACTAATAATATACCTAAAGAGTTTCTACGTTTTTTGAACCTGCTAATCTGTTAATAGACCTTCGAAAGAGAAAAACTATTTTTCATTTGATAGCCCAAGTCTTGAAAAAGGCTATATGATATTAAATATCACGTTCTAATCAATAACAATCAAGTAAAAAGAAAAAAGTCAAAAAGAGCGTCAAGCGAAAACGTGGTAATTGCGCGGACAGACAATGTGTTGCGGGATAACAAGTCATTTCACGCGGACGAAACGGGCAAAAGCTAATGAAAGTCGAGGATATGATGACATCCACATCCTTAAGCGAGCCCGTGTGGATATTCCACAGATAACAGAGGATTACATAGAAGAAGTATAAGTCTTAGTAGTGGGGATATTGAACCTACTAATCAGCTGATTATATACGACTAGATTAGTGCTGTGGTTTATTGTTTAGATTTCAGCGCTTCGATTTTTGGAGCAATTTGAATTTACATATCTAAACTGATACAACGTTTGACTACACATAATATACCTTACCTCGCATCTACACGATCTAATCCTCCTCATATTTAACATAAAAACATTAAGACTATATTCTTTGGATGGCTATACTGAAGTGCACCCACTTAATTAACTTTCCTACTAAGAATGTAAACACCATTAGCATAATCGCAGCTGTAACCACGTAAACACTTGAGTGATCGCTCGCAACCTACAGCAACCCTCGCATGTGAACGAGGACACTGATAAATTTCTTAGAATCTGTTTTTCGACATTTCTCCGTGTCAGCCATTAAGTTTGCTACTCCTGCCAGCCTCTTCAACCCATATTCCTCCCTATAGTCTTAATTTTAAGGTGGGTTGTTGTATGGTGGGTCCTTAAGCGCTTAAGTTTCGGTATTTGTAGTACCTTGACAGGTGCGTGTAGCCGTTGATAATGAGAAAATATGAGCGCGTTACGCGTATCAGTAAAGTTTAGCAACGAGGTCGGATAAATTTTGGTAAATAATTAACATTACCTATTGATACATTTAATCTTTTCAAATGCAGTGTCGTTTTGCATATTTTGACGCAAATCTATCATCATAATAATCAGCCCATAATGTTCCCACTACTGGGACACAGGCCTTCTCTTGGTGAGAGCAAGTGGGCCGTCATCTACCACGAGGACCTCGTGCGGCTTGGTAGATGTTTCCGAAGTTTTGTCACTAGGAAATGCAGATTTTCTCACAATGTTTTCTTTCTCCATTATTTGTCATCAGGTTTTTGTAAAAGAAACCTTAAAGTTATAGGTTATTTTTTATTCTTTTTCCAACAAATCCTTTGTGATGTATGTGCGTATCTTTTGGTTTTCATATCGTACATTTCATCTAGGATGAAAACATAATATAGACATTCTGGTGTGGTGAACACCTAGAAAACTTAATATGGACTTTTGGTGGACTTCCGGAAAAATCATTTCCCATGGTCCACCTACGTGAAGCAGTCGGATGAACCAAGGGTAACAAACGAATGGACTTACCAAACTTTTTAATCAGGATTTTTTTAGTAATGGCCCATGGTCTGGATTTGTGGCCGTTTGATGACAATAAGCTAACTCCCGTTAACAAAAGACTTGAAACACAACTGGCAGAGTAAATTAACTTCTACTTTAACCTTCTAGAAAAACAGGCGTGAATGTTATATTAAAATAACGATACAACACAGCAAAACGGTCTATAATTATTTCTTAAACAAAAAATCGTCAACCTCGACACCCTTTCAAAACATAACCTAATTCGAAGAACACGTCGAATGGAAATAGGTCACTTCAATGTAATTAAAGCATACCGTATGACATGCGTAAGGAAGGGGACTGACGCGTACATTAATTATTATCATTTTAGCTTAAAGGTTTTTGACATGAGATTAATTCGCCGAAATGGTTTTAGGTTTAGTTTAAGACTTCACTAAATCTCTTGCAGTATATACAGAACTATTTTAATTTTACTGGCAATTATTTCAAGAATCGAATTGAGGAATTAATAATATAATTAATAACCAAGAGATTTCACAAAATGAATAAAAAACATCTCCCTTTATCGTACGCTTTCACCGTCGCAGGCTCGGCTCGCTATTCATTATTTGCGCGGGATAGTAAATCGAAATATATCTTATAACATTTTGTAACACTACTCTATTTTCCGTTTGCAGTTCACAGACCTTTTCTCCCTACCTCCATCGGTACAGTGAGCATTGATTTTATTTATGTTCCTAATTCAGTCGAAACACGTCTTTTTTTAATAATCCGCTATTGGTCTGATCTCTTACGGTAAAATCAAAATACTATCTAAGGGTAGTAGGAATGCAACTTTGAAATACAGGAAACCGACACGAAGAAACCATTACAATAGGTCTGCTAGTGTTTATTAGACCGTACGGACAAGCAGCACAGGTGTGCATTCACGGAACAATGTAGGCTGCTTGCTTTACTGATGACTTACCTACAACGCAACTTGCGGTAAACGACTCGGGACACGACACCTATTCTCGTCCGTCATAACACAACTCCTGTCGTGACTTGTGACAACTAAAACTACACTTGTGACTACTTCTTCTTCTTCTTCAGCCTATGGATGTCCACTGCTGGACAAAGGCCTCCCCCAAGACTTTCCACGCTGACCGGTCCTGTGCTGCCCGCATCCATTGGCTTCCCACGACCTTCACTAGGTCATCGGTCCACCTTGTTGGGGGATTCCCTACACTGCGTCTTCCAGTACGTGGTCGCCACTCCAGAACCTTACTGCCCCATCGGCCATCGGTTCTACGGCGACAACTACAGAGGTACAGCTTATTTCGTTTGTTTCCCCCGAAGTCACTGTCGCCAGACGCATGTCACTTTAGCATGGCGGCGAAGTAAAACTAAGGTGGAGCTTTTCCATCATGTTTATAACAGACATTATGAAAATTTTCACACATAAGTCACGTTTAGATTAAATAAGGCTTTATATTTGGATATTACGACCACAAGTTCCTGTCACTTTTCTTCTAAAAACTCGTAAAAACGTCTTTCGCTTTCTTTTAAATGAGTTAGCTGGTCATGACCAAGCAATATGTACTTCGAATAGGTTGAACGCTGGATAAGAGCGAATAGAATCAGTGCTTCTTTTTCTTCAGCCTATAGAGGTCCATTGCTGGACAAAGGCCTCCCCCAAGACTTTCCACAATGACTGGTCTTGCTCTCCGCATCCATCGGCTTCCCGCGACCTTCACCAGGTCATCGGTCCACCTTGTTAGGGGCCTACCTATGTTGCGTCTTCCGGTACGCGGCCGCCACTCCAAAACCTTACTGGCCCATTGGTCATCGGTCACACGAGCAATGTGCCCTGCCCACTGCCACTTAATTTTAGCGACTCAAAGAGCTATGACGGTTCATGCACATTGGTTTTTCTGCGGAACTCCTCTTGAGAACTGATCGTCATCTTGACAATTGATTTAAGGAAATTTGGCCGTCGTCTTGATGATTGACTTAAGGAAATCTGGACATCATCTTGGCGATTGATTTAATTAAAACCGTTGCTCATCTTGACGATTGATTTATGGAAAACAGATTGATGATCACAGTATACAGTTATTTTGTGTTCTATATATTTTATTAAATTTATATTAGTAGACATGGAAATCGCTGCCTACTTGACATCATGCCAAACAGTTTTATTAAGAGTCAATTGACTGCAGTCTTAAACTAATTTCGGATGTCGGTGTATTTGTTTTTGGCATCGACTTCCGAAATTACTTATTTTTTCAATTTGTAGTGTTTTATGGAAGTCGGTTGTTTTTTTTTTTTTTGTAAAAAAGTTTTTCTATTTTACACTTTTTATTTATGAGAAGTACTGTAAGCAAACGACGTCATTTTGTTTAAGTACTTTAATTTTTACCCGTAATTTTGATTAATAAACGAGTGGTTTCGTTTATGAACCAATATTACGGGTAAAAATTTTTTTGAACCGATTTCTATTAAATTCCTATGAGACCAAACTGAAAGTATGAGCATTGCTAGACATGACGCGATTACAAACGGACGGGTAAAGATCAAGCTTAGAAACTCCGGTTTAACGTGCTTTCCGAAGTACGGGTCAGCTTCCAAACTTCCTCCGAGCTGTTACCAAGAAATTCCCAAAGGAAATAGGTACGCAATAACACCATGGCCGACCCCATAAATCGGACCCAGGACAGCGGCATCAGTAGTTGCCTTTAGGACCACAAGACCAACGGGGCAGTCCACAGGGATGTAATTTAATGTCTACAAATTATATACCATGTTTATTTACTGTACTATGATTATTTACTCATAGGTTAGCATGGTCATACTGATCTTTTCTAATATTGATTAAAAATTATTATTTTATTCTGTTATATTTGTATCTCCCCTATGGCATACATTCATTGTTTGCCTCTATAGGAAAGGCAATTATTAGGTCCAATATTTACTTTATGTAAGCCACAGTTCACAGGGTTCGCAATAGAAAGTAAACACATTCTTTCATTTCTTTTGCCATAATATTCATTAAAACATAGATATCAACAAAATAATATAGAATATCTACCTGCCTAGCACAAATTTGGCACTCTGATACTGTGTGTACTGAGCGTCTGGAACAAGATGGTCGGCTGTCAGTCGTCTCACATAGAGAACATAGGTGAATGTCATTATGGACTGGATGGAATGGATTGACGGCATTATGAGTATCAGTAGATTTAAAAAGCAAGGTCAAGTTACCACAAGGCCGATTTCTGCCTAAACGTTTCAAATCTGGTTGTATTACACCTCAGCAAAAGTCAATGTTCAAGATATCAAAAGGTAGGGAAATTAGGAGTACTTTTGACAGATTGACAGACAGATCAGCAGGGTAATTGCGTAACACATTTTCAGTAGCAATGGGTTTTATTTTGACAGTTCAACAACAATCATTGCGTTATTTAAGTTGTTAAGCAGACACATTTTCGAACATAGAGAGCAATGGAATAGCAATAAGCTTCGAAATGATTCCAACTGATAGTAGTAGTGTGTTACGGAACTAGGGTGCAGATATTGAACGTTCTGCAATTTTCGAAAATTGCTCTCTGATATAAGGCATCATTTGCTTGACTGAAAGCGAAGTGCTTAAAACTTCCAACTACCCACACAGTAAACGTAAGCAATATAATTGGTCGCACAAGTTTAGCTATGTTTTTTTTTTTAATAATAAACTAACGCTTGACTGCAATCCCGCCTAATGGTAAGCAGTGATACAATCGTTGATGGTAAAGCGCGCTAGTTTATTAAACCCATTCACTTAAAAAACTTAGTGAATAGGATGGAAGACGGCAGATGAGCGAGGTGGTGCAATGTTAAACCCAACAACACGACCAACAATGCTGCGCCAGAGGGAGATTGATGTGGAGACCCTCCACGATCAAACTCCCGACACAACAACACTTGGCGCATAGTACCTGGCACACATCGCAACACAACTACTCAGACCCATCTTCCGTACGGCTTCACCAGACATCATGCCGGAACACGACGAATCGCTTAGCAGCAAGACTTTGTCTGGTGGGTTGTAACTTCTGCCGGCAGCCAATGTGGCCTACCACCGAGTAATACTTTTTCGAGTTTACTTTCTTTTGGTTTAAATTTTTACCCGTAATTTTAGTTCATAAACGAGTGGTTTCGTTTATGAACCAAAATTACGGGTAAAAATTTTTAAAGTGAAACTTCTTTACGCACGCTTGACTTGGGGAGTAAGCTGGCGAACGCGTGACGTAAGCGTTACGAAAAGTGATAGATGGCAAGGCGAACGGAAGTTAAGTGGGGGATATAAGCACAGAGGCGCCCGTGGCGCGAGCTTGGTACTACAAGGTCTACAACGATTTTTTTTTTTCAGTAAAAATAGAAGATCTATGCAAAAATATTAATTTACAAATGAAACCATGAAATAAATTTAAATATTTATAGAAAATTAATATATTTATATGTGTATACATGTATATATTGTACACACATATATATATATATATATATATATATATACATACAGATGGAGCGAAAGAAGTTTCACTACAATCGTGTGGTCATAAGCACACTCGTTTTTTTTTAGTACCGATTTCTATAAAATTCCTATGAGACCAAACTGAAAGTATGAGCATTGCTAGACATGACGCTATTACGTAAATTAAATTCAGTCTCTTGATTTTAATTGATTGTTGCATAAGCGTGACGAGTAGGTAGTGGTTGTCCTATATTAATCTTCAATGCTGTACATTTTTGGGGAATTCCCTCGACTGCCCATGGTCTTCATCATCAGATTTACTGCAGACCATCATTTTAACCCATATAGGTGAAAAGTTTTCATTAATATAAATTAATTAAGTCCAAACACAAAGTAGCTACTGCAAACCGTTGAAGAGTTCCCTGAAGAGGTCTTTGTTTTCATCATCAGAGCCCTAATGACAGGCACAAACCATCTAGGTGTAAGGTTCTTATCAATATAAATTAATCAAACACGAACACAAGACAGCTGCTGTGAATTGTTAAGGAGTTTCCTCGACCGTCTCTCGGATCCATCATCAGATCTACTGCTGACCATCTTTATAACCCACGTGGATGCAAACTTCTCATCAATATAAATGAATTGAGTCCATATACAAGTTAGCTACTGTAAATCGTTGAGGAGTTCCCTGAACTGACCTTTGTCTTCATCATCAGCCCCTTAATGACAGTCAGAACCTATCTAGGTCTAAGTTTCTTATCAATCGTTGAGGAGTTCCCTAGCCTGTCTCCTGGCTCCATCATCAAATTTACTCCAGACCCTTATTAAATTTTAGTACTATAAAATATCTAATGAAAAAACCTCCCAAATGCACTAGCCGACCGGTCCCTAGAATTTTTGAAAGTTTCAATTAATTTATCTGGTCTTCCACCATCAAACCCTGATCTCCTTATCATGAGACCACCTATGGGAACGTCTTCTTTCTAACAAAAAAAGAATTATCTAAATCGGTTCATAAACGATGAAGTTATGCCCGAACAACATAAATAAAAACATATAAATCAGCCTTGCTAGCCACCTGGGTAAAAACTATAAGTGTATCTTAACAAGAGCATGAGCTGCTGGTTCTTATTTAAAAAATTCGTAGTGGCGATACGTGAAAAGGCGGCTACAAATGAATGCCAATTATTAATATCCGCAAAAAAGTATTTCTAACAACTGAAGCTCATTTTCAATTCAATTTATCAAGTCTAAGTTCATTTTCGCTTCAGGTCGTCCAAAAAAGGTAAAATATTATAATAAATTAAAATTTTTGTTAAAACATTTACTTTTTGTCCACCTACGTGTCAATTTTATCCGAGTTAACGTCGCCTGAATACCAATTAGTACGTGAGCTTCATAATTAAATATTCCGCATTTTTGTTCCGCAAATGTGCAGAATAAAAAAGTTATGGAAAGATATCACTTTTTTACTATATGTAGTTCATTGAGAAAGTAAACCAAAGCTAAACTTAGCGCTAGTTTTTTATTTTAAAAAAAGCATAGCTAAACTTGTACGATCTTCTCTGATGAGAGGAGACCTGTGCCCAGCAGTGGGACGATAAAAGGTTGATAATGATGATGATGATGATGAATTATATTGCTTACGTTTACTGTGTGGGTAGTTGGAATTTTTAAGCAGTTCAAGTTCAGTCATACCTTATATCACAGAGCAATTTTCGAAAATTCCAGAACGTTCACTATCTGATCTGTCTGTCAATCTATCTAAAGTACTTCTAATTTCCTTATCTTGAACATTGATTTTTGCAGAGATATAATAAAAGCAGATTTGAAACGTTTAGACAGAAATCGGCCTTGTGGTAACCTTGCTTTTTAAATCGACTGATACGCATTTGCCGTCAATCCATTCCATCCAGTCCATAATGACATTCACCTATGTTCTCTATGTGAGACGACTGGCAGCCGACCATCTTGTTCCAGACTCTCAGTACACACAGTACCAGAGTGCCAAATTTGTGCTAGGCAGGTAGATGCTCTATTATTTTGTTGATATCTGTGTTTCAATGAATTTGTAATGTATGTTGTAAGTAGGTAGTGTTATAAAATGTTTTCAACATTGTACCCTCAACATTATGTGTGTATCGATCGCTGTCCTCTCAATAAACGGTTCGCCAGTCGACCATATACTGCATTCAAGGAAGTCGTATTATTTCTCCAAAACCCCTATATACAATATTTGGCGACGAGTTGGACCATAGCGTGTTATACTGCGGTTAATACAAGATGCCTTTGGGAAAATTGGAAGTTTTTGACGTCGAAACTGATAATTGGACTTTGTACATTGAGCGGTTGGAGCAGTACTTTTTAGTGAATGATGTGAAAGTGGATTTAAAAGTACCAACATTGATAACGGTCATGGGAAGTGCGTGTTACGAATTATTAGTCACATTGTGTACGCCGAAGAAGCCTTCTACATTAAAATTTGATGAGATTGTTACGATACTGCAAAGTCATCTTCAACCGAAACCAAATGTACTGGCCGAGAGATTTAAATTCAGACAAAGGAAACAGTTGAAAGGGGAGAATATCGCAACTTATGTAGCTGAACTGAAAAAGTTGACGAAGTTCTGTGATTTTGGGGAAGCTCTGGATAATAATCTCAGGGATCAATTTGTTTGCGGTATTGAAAATGACGTCAGTCGGCAACGCTTGTTCGAGGGAGAGGTACCGACGTTCAGTAAGGCGCTCCAGTTGGCAGTGGCGATGGAGGCGGCGGAGTCTGACGCGGCGATGGTAGAACCTCGGGCTCGGGACCGCGGTCAGTGCAGTGACGTCAGAGACGCGGCGCAAGGGGCAGCGACGCACTATGTTGGCGCGGCCGGGCGAGGCAGCGGGCGGTCGGGGGCTCGCGGCCGTCGGTCAGCGGAACATAACCCGCAGCAAGACACAAAGTGCGCGCCAGCGGTGAGTCAGCGTGGGGACCGCGGTGCACGAGCGGCGCCGGCCGAGTCGAGGCAAACGCAACTAGCGGCAAGTCCGTGTGCCGCTTGCGGAGCATACCACGAGAAGAGTATGTGCCGTTTTAGAAGATATACGTGCCGTGTGTGTAATCTGGAAGGTCATTTAAAGAAGATGTGTCCTAGACTGAAAAAGGACAGAGATCTTATGTGGACACAAGTGAGGGACGAAGGGGAGGAGTCAGCCAGTAATAATGATTATTTCGATAACCTAGAACAGGTAAATTTAAATGTACTTCAATTAGATAATTCGGTGAAATATAAACCTTATTATATTGGCGTCTCAATAGATGAAAAAAATGTTTGTATGGAGGTAGATACAGGTAGTAGAATTTCGTGTGTAAGTTACGAGTTTTATAAAGAAAAATTAAGTACCCTGCCTTTAATTACATGCAATTTAGTACTTAACTATTATACTGGCGAAAAGGTGTATCCACGGGGCAGAATTAAACCCTATGTACGATTTGGTAATACTTGCAAAGAGTTAGATTTATTTGTAATAGACCACGGTAAAGAGCCGTTATTGGGTCGAGAATGGTTATACGAATTGAAAATTAAGTTAGAAGTTATTGATAAACTCAATCAACAATGTATAAATAATATGACTAGTACTAAAGTTTTTAATATTAATGAATTGCGTTACAGATACTCTGAGGTGTTTTCTGACGGTCTCGGCTGTTTTACTGGTGGTGAAGTGAGTTTGCGTGTACGACCCGATGCGAGACCGATATATTTGCGAGCGCGACCACTAGCATACGCGCTGCGGGAGCGTGTGGAGCAAGCGCTGGATCAGCTGGAGAGGGACGGTATCATCACACCTGTCGAGACGTCAGACTGGGCGACCCCAGTCGTACCAGTCATTAAGAAAGACGGTTCGCTACGATTGTGCGGTGACTATAAACTTACCTTAAATAAATGTTTAGAGGTTGACCGTTTTCCCCTACCTAGAATAGATGATTTATTAAGTAAATTACATTCGGGGCATAAATTTACAAAGATTGATTTATCTCAAGCATACGCACAATTTTGTCTGGATGAACCATCGAAATTATATACTGTAATCAATACACACCGGGGGTTATATAAATACAATCGTTTGATATATGGTTTGTCATCAAGTCCAGGGATATTTCAAAGAAAAATTGAACAAATTTTTGAAGGTATGCCTAGGGTAGGAGTTTTTCTTGATGATGTCATTTTGACAGGCCGGGACGAGGCAGAACATATGGATACTTTATTTAAAGTTTTCGATAGATTACAGCGGTACGGGTTAAAGGTTAAGAAAGAGAAATGTACGTTTTTTGCGGATGAGGTATCTTATTTAGGGTTCATAATTAGTAAAGATGGAGTAAAGACATGCCCAAGTAAAGTAGAAGCTATAAAAAAGGTACCTATACCGTCCAATGTATCCGAACTTAGATCGTTCTTGGGTATGGTTATGTACTATGCCAAGTTTGTTAGGAATATTAGTATGAGGCTAACCCCCCTTTACGAGTTACTAAGGAAGGATAATAAGTTTGTTTGGACAAAAGATTGTACGGAAGTTTTCAACAGCATTAAAAATCTGTTGTCTTCTAGTGAGGTACTCGCGCATTATGATCCGCGTATGCCGGTAACACTGACGACGGATGCGAGTGCGCAGGGGGTGGGAGCAGTCATAGCTCATGTGTGGCCCGATGGAACCGAGCGTCCGATCGCTTACGCGTCGCGGGTTTTAAACGCATCGGAAGCAAACTACTCGCAGATTCAAAGGGAGGCGCTTGCTATTATTTTTGGAGTAAGGAAGTTCCATCAGTACTTATACGGGCGAGAGTTTGTTCTCAAAACGGACCACAAACCACTAGTTTCTATTTTTGGGGATAAAACGGGCATTCCAACGATGGCAGCAAGTAGGCTACAAAGGTGGGCGGTAGTCCTCTCTGGTTATCAGTATCGAATTCAATACGTACCTACCGATAAGAATGGTGCAGATGCGTTGTCTAGGTTGCCAGTGGGTACAAGGAACAAAGAACAGAACGAAATCACATATATAAATTTCGTACAGGATTTTTTACCGATAACCAGTGAAGATGTCAGTAAACTGGGGAATATGGATAGTGTTTTGAGAAAAGTCATGATATATATAAGGTCAGGTTGGCCTCCTTCATGTCCCGATGCGGAGCTACAAGCTTATTTTGTTAGAAGGAATGAGTTGTATGTCGAGTCGGGATGTGTAATGTGGGGCTATAGAGTTGTGATACCAACGGAATTGCGAAGTATTATATTAAAAGAGTTGCATATCAGTCACATGGGCATTGTTAAAATGAAATCAATGGCTCGTAGTTACGTTTGGTGGCCTGGTATCGATGCAGACATTGAACGCGTTTGCCAGGAATGCAATACATGTCGGTTGGAAGCTCCAGCTCCACCGAAAGCACCCCCTCAACCCTGGCCCTATATCTCAGAGCCGTGGAGTAGGTTACACGTTGATTTCCTAGGCCCTTTTCAGGGTAAGACGTTTTTTGTCATAGTGGATTCGTCGTCTAAATGGATCGAAGCTTTTGAAATGAAAAGAACGACCGGAAAGGAAGTTCTTAAGGTATTAAGGGATGTTTTAGCTCGGTTTGGGTTACCAAAAGAGATAGTATCGGACAACGGACCTCCTTTTACAGGTGTTGAAATAGCAGAATTTATGCGTGTTAACGGTATTAAACATATTTTTACGCCTGTTTATCACCCTGCATCGAATGGAGCTGCAGAGATTGCCGTTAAAATTTGTAAAAATGCGTTAAAAAAGGCTTTTAGGGACGGTATAGAGGTTGATACGGCATTGAAGTCGTACCTATTTATGTATAGGAATACCGTGCATAGCACGACGGGAGAGTCACCGGCGAGATTACTGCAGCATAGAACGTTAAGGTCTCGCCTAGATCTGTTGAATATGGGCAATAAGGTTCAAGGCGTTAAACAAAGAGTGGAAGAGGCTCAACAGAAACAGGTCAAAAGTGCGGGTGGTATAATGCGTGCCTTAGAGATAGGGGATGACGTGTGGGCTCGAGGTTTTGGAAGGGAGGATAAGTGGATTAGAGGTAAAATTGACGGGAACTTAGGATCTCGTTATTACTTAGTTAGTAGGGAAAATGGTCCACCTTTAAAAAGACATATAGATCAAATTTGGAGAAAGTCTCCACGGTCTATGTTAACTTGTCCACTCCCAACTGACGTTGGCGAACCTGATAGTGGAGTAAGTTCACTGACACCACCACCACCACCAGCAACAGCATCCGAGACCCGAAGTAAACGTGTAAGGAAACCGGTCACAAGGTACCAGCCATGAATAATATACTTAATTGTAAATTAGTTGTATAAGAGCAGTTTAGAATAAGTGGTAGGGTGTAATGTATGTTGTAAGTAGGTAGTGTTATAAAATGTTTTCAACATTGTACCCTCAACATTATGTGTGTATCGATCGCTGTCCTCTCAATAAACGGTTCGCCAGTCGACCATATACTGCATTCAAGGAAGTCGTATTATTTCTCCAAAACCCCTATATACAATAGAATTATTGAAAAAAAATGAAAGAATGTGTTTACTTTCTATTGCGAACCCTTTGAACTGTGGCTTACATAAAGTAAATATTGAATATAATAATTGCCTTTCCTATAGAGGCAAACAATGAATGTATGCCATAGGAGAGTACAAATATAACAGAATAAAATAATCATTTTTAATCAATATTAGAAAAGATCAGTATGACCATGCTTACCTATGAGTAAATAATCATAGTACTGTAAATAAAAATAGTAGTGTAATTTGTAGACATTAGATTACATCCCTGTGGACTGCCCCGTTGGTCTTGTGGCCCTAAAGGCGACTACTGAAGCCGCTGTCCTGGGTCCGATTTATGGGGTCGGGCATGGTGTTATTGCGTACCTATTTCCTTTGGGAATTTCTCGGTAACAGCCCGGAGGAAGTTTGGAAGTTGACCCGTACTTCGGAAAGCAAGTTAAACCGGTGTTTCTACGCTTGATCTTTACCCGGTCGTGTCGAATTGTTATCCCATCGGACTATGAGAGTAAAGAATAAGATAATATTCGCGGTTGCCCGTAGACTTAGGCTGTAGCATCAGTATACGCTTTGATCGTATGTTGTTTCGGGAAGTTCCTGTACCGGATAAGGCGGGAGGTGTCAAGGTATCACAATTGTGTGGATTGCCCTAAAACATGGTGGAGCATGCGGTGGTGCCCTGCCCGTCTGTGGCGAAACATCACCATGTGCTTGTGGCTGAGATCGGATCGAGAGTGCATGGCAGGCCGCTCACCTCTTTCTGTGAAGCAATACTTCTCGCGAAAAACTACGCATCATATGTAATACCTAACTTCATTAACATGTTCGTGTCAATGACACATCTGGCCATCCTCTTATAATTATACATGTTTGTTCACACGCGACCATTATCTATACCCCCCGTAGCACGAATATTATACAAGAATGGTCATAAAGGTCATTTCGTGCGTTTAATAGCTCGTTGTGCGACTGACGACGTAATATACGTCAGGTTATTGTCATACACCCGCTAATACGTGGCTGTATTCGTTATTATACAACGTGGAAGCAAGGCTTAAGCATTAAGTATAGCGAGGAAATGAGTTATTTATGTTAGGAATTTATGTTTACCCTGTGTGGGGTAAGCCCCTTTTGTTTATTATATTCACATAATCACAATTCATATTGTAATTTGCGAAATGAGGACATTATTTTGACAAGGTAATCCCTTTTCCCAGTTATCTATACAACACTTTATCTGTAGTATAATGTGCTAAAGTCATGGTGTAGCGAGTTAGTTACTTTAACACCAAAAAAAACGCCCAGGGAAAAACCACAAACGAATGCATTAGTAAACTACCATTTTGTTACAAAAATATAAAAACTCACCGCTTCTAAAAAACCTAGTAATGCGTCCAGAAAGCAAGTTACTAAGTATTTAAATTAGCTATAAAAATAAAGTTCAAATAGGAGTACCTGCGCCACCGGCTTGCAAGTTTACCTACCTACCTACATTATTAAATTCAATTACTCGCTATATATAATCCATACCATAGCGCCAGAGCTCAAACATCAACGTTACACGTTTACGCCGCATTTTCGAGATGAGATTTTGTCTAGCTTATAGGATGTTTTTCCATAATTGTAATGTAGCTTATGTCCAGTGTGAGACACGGGGAGTGCAGCGGTCTAAAAACGCCAGAGAATAGCTTTTTGAAAAAGGCGTATCGCATTTATATGACTACGTCAGCGACGGCGAAGCGATAGGGTCGTCAGTATTTTGATGTGGTGGAAAGGGCTCCATTTCGTAGGTGAAGTTTTGAATTAAAGCACGTGTAAATATACCCTCCGATCCTGGCAATCACAATTTAAATAGGCAAACCGATAGTTTCGACCCGCAAAAGTGCCCTGGCCCGCGCCTCACAGCGAAGTAACCGTTCACGTGCCGCCATTACAAAATAACGTAACATGTTAGCGATCAGAAGTGGTATTTATTAAATACACAAATAAGGGCGTCCCAATGTTCGTGTATTATCCATTTGAATTATAATTATAACCTGAACTTATTAAATAAGCTAGGAACACAATAATAATCACTGAGCACACAACAATATGTGAAACAATAGCCAGCAGCTCTTAATTAATATAGAAAATATAGGTCTCACAGAGTTTGCCCGATGTTATCAGTCTGAGTGTCCGTTGTCCAACGTCAAAAGGCGCGGGTAGGCAGCGCCTTTTATAGTGAACTTGGGTGAGGCGCCGGACCTTGCTAGGGTCGTCTTCAAATTTTGGCCCAAAAACGTAGCAATTTCATGAATTTAAACTTTTTAATTTTTTTTCTTATTTTTGTATTGGGGTAAGTTCCGAATAAGAAATTTATCATAATAATCAAATGAACCACACATTTGTTGCAATCATTCGCTAAAATATTTTAGTGACACAAATGAGTCAGATAATTAGTCAAATGATATTTTATGAAATACTATTGAGATACTTGGTTACACTAATCATAATATTATTTTGGAAAATAATCTTGACAGTTATTTATAATGAATGTAATAGAAATGTCAATAAAATATAAAACATTTAACATAATCATCGATCAAAAACATTTTATCTAATATAGCTTTCGGGAATCTTCTCGTCGGAAATACCTCAGTGTCTCAAGACAAAAGTCTTCGACCAGTGTGTGTTGCCAGTGATGACTTATGGAATTGAGACGTGGTCGCTAACAATGGGACTTATAAGAAGGCTCAAGGTCACTCAAAGAGTAATGGAGAGGGCTATGCTTGGAGTTTCACTGCGTGATCGAATCAGGAATGAGGAGATCCGCAGAAGAACGAGAGTAACCGACATAGCCCGTAGAATTGCAACACTAAAGTGGCAGTGGGCCGGGCACATTGCCCGTGGGACCGATGCCCGATGGGGCCGACGGGTTCTCGAGTGGCAACCACGCACCGGAAGACGCAGCGTGGGTAGGCCCCGACAAGGTGGACTGACGACCTAGTGAAGGTCGCGGGAAACCGCTGGATGCGGGAGGCGCAGGACCGGTCATCGTGGAGATCCTTGGGGAGGCCTATGTCCAGCAGTGGACGTCTTTCGATTGAAATGATGATGATGATAATGATAATGAATATAACTGCGCCTAGGGATGTTATTTAGCTATACCTAGTCAGGTACTAGAATCGCTAAACTATCAAAAGAACAAAAAGGTGAATGTTTGCACAACAGACTTGCATTATCAAGTTCTGGCTGACTTTTACATCAAAAATATTAATTTTATTTAGTGCTGATATTAATAAGTTTAATTGTAATTTATAATGTACGGACGACAGCGATGAAGCTACTCGAAACTGTCAAATATATATTTATTTATTAACATATAAACCAGCGCTTGACCGCAATCCCGCCTGATGGTAAGCAGTGACGCAATCGTTGATGGTAAAGCGCACTAGTTTATTAAGAGCCCATTCACTCTAGCCTTGAAGACACTCAAATTGTAGTCCGACGGAAACACCGCCGCCGGCAGATTATTCCAGTCTCTCGATGTACGCGGTATAAAGGAGGAGGCGAAACGCTTCGTCCGGATCGTAGAGATGTTAACAACATTATGGTTTGATAGATTGTAGTAACTTAATGTAATGTCGACTGTACATACAAGCATAATGTTTCACGATCGTCAACTGGAAGAAAAACCCAAAAAGACCGAAGTCTTGTAAAAGTGAAGTATTTATGCCATTTCCCTAGATGTCTTTAAGGGCATCGACCGGGTATGGCACGCTGGCCTTTTGAGTAAACTTCCAGTGTACGACATTTTTCCTGGGTTGACTAACTTGGTAAAAGACTTTCTGACTGAACGTTCATTCCGAGTTGTTGTCAACGGATGCTCATCGGAGCTCATGGCGACTAATGCCGGTGTTCCTCGGGGATCTGTTCTCTCTGCAACTCTGTTCCTGCTGCATATTAAAGATCTGCTGATGCTCAGTATCCATGGGTATGCAGATGACAGCATAGTTGTGGAGAGATACCTGCCGGGTGCTCGGGCTGGCTCTACAGGCAGACTCTTAATGGGGTGAAGTCTATCTTGTTGCATGTAACGCTGCGAAAACAAAAACGTATCTATTCACCGCCAAAAGGAGCCCAATCAACTTGGCTCCTACTTTTCGGAATGTATCCTTGGAGTGCTCCGACCGCCTTCACCTTTTGGGAGTTAAGATTTCCCGGAACTTAAACTTCGGGCGGTTCATGCTGGTGCTGCAAAATGCCACCTGGCAACTTTGGATTTCATGGAGAGGTGTGAGAAGAGGCTAATTGGCGACCCAGATTTGGTCCAAAACGTTCTCCAAAGTCTGGAGCACAGGAGAAGAGCTGCCAGCCTGTCGGTGTTTCTTTAGGATGCATTTTGGAGAGTGTTCGAGGGAATTGCATGGTTTTCCCTTCTAGCTACTCCTCGTCTTTCTAATTCTTCTTCGTTAAGTTGCTTAACCAACAACTAAACCAAAAAAAAAAAATGGTTGCCTGTAAAGTCGGTTTTACGGGCGAAGATTTTACGTGACAACGTCTTTTTCTCGGTAGAATATTTATTGATATGAATATAATTAAATTGCACAATAGGAACAAGGAATTGAATGAAAATAAGAATTGCACAAATTTTAACTATAGAAATATATTTTTTAGTTCGGTGACTCATCGTAACGTTACCGAGCGTTACACTTTTTCATAAGTGACTCCCAGCCGCAACCTAATTTAAGACGTTGTCACGTCAAAAAAACTAAACCAAAGGTTTAGTTATAAACCAAGGGTTTAGTTATTGTTAAAAATCAATATTTTCCCTAAAAAGTAAAAAAAAACCAAATCTTTCAAATTTATCAGTTGTGCGTCTTTTTGTATCATTCGTGTACCATATGAATCGACACGAATGAAAGGGACATGAATGAGAATTTTGGAAGTTTTTTTTAATATACCCGCCAAACAGAACTTTTTAGAACATTAACTAACATTTAAATTAAAGTATGCAATGGACACTTCCTTAACAAATACGATAAAAATAAAGCAACGAATAATTGATTCACAATATTTGGCCTGACACTAATGATGTAAATTTCGTCAACATTGCGAAATCTTACCTGATATTCGGTTTTTTTTTTTTCTTAAAATAATGACATAAACGTATGTACACTGAAGTCGTTCGTGGCCAAATGAACACCCGAGCCTTCTGCGGGTGACTGAGCGCGGTAAAATAGCGTAGTATAGCTCATGTAGGAGATTAAATGACGATAATACAAATTGAAATATCAAAAATGTCCTTTTTCTAAAAGCTTGTATAACGTACTTCATTTGTTTGTAAAAATATCTTAGTGCTTTATTAATGTTCTTTTATATTTATATCATAAAATAAAAAGTTAACATTCCAATTTCCATTACAGATTTTTAAATAAAAAAGAAAGTTAAACAGAATTTGAATTTGGAGACAGTCATAAGAATGAGATTTGAGTTTGTTTTACAGCAGTAACTTAAAATCTTGCAATACGTATGAAGATAAAATGATGGGACAACTTGCGTGACGTTAATATATCTAGTTTATAATAATTTGATTTAAGGTAATATCAAAATTGAAAAAAAATAAAGAAAATATTGTGTTACTAACAAACTTACTTAGCCTATGTACTTAACATTTCACCTTCTACACCACTATTAGTATCTTAATAACGTATTTACGTACACACATTATTATTAGTTAAACTAAAATATCTATATAAACATATATACACTAGAAAAAAAATATAAACTAAGAATAATCTAGCTCATTGGACATCAAAAAATTCGTTTACATCGCTGTCAGTGGGATAAATGCCCAAAAGGCTGGCAGCATTACCACGTTGGATGGCAACATTGATTCTTTGGGCTAAAAATAGACATTTAATAACTAAAACAGATCTTATACGATCCTAACAAACACCCACACAAACAGATTATCTGCCCGGGCGAATCTGAGCAGGCGGTGCTATCGAATGTTGTGGGTACTATCTAAGCCAATTTGCGTGTGCTAAAGCTTTTAACGCAGTATGGCCTACATACTGCGTCAAAAGCTTTAGCGCGCGCGTCGACAACTATCGCTGAAGCACCGCAGAAGCGCAGTAGTAGCAACAGCACCCTGAATGTGCAAACAATTCCAGAAACTATAAAGAACTTTGCCCCATTCAATAAAATTCATTTACAACTGAGTAAAATATGCAGCATCTGATTTGCATTACTGATTACTAAACATTTGTTTTAATGCTTGTAGAACTTACGGTTTCTGTTTAAATCTGAACACTTTACAAAAAATTATTATAATTTAGGTGAAGTTTGTAATTTTTAAAATAAATTATATTAATGTGGTATTATTGTCAGCACAAGTTTAAATCTTAGCAATATTCATATATTTTTATGTGTTAATCATAAATAAAAAAGAGGTATTCTGCTATTACAGAAACTACTTATTAAGGGACAGTCGTCGTCGGCAAGGGTTGGTTTAAATTTAATAACTAATTGGTTAAAAGACTAGTTTCATTATGGTTACCCCTAAGATGACCCTTTTACCTTTACCTGATTTTCAAATACCCACTTAGTATTTCACCTACCCTAAGGTGACCCTCGGACCCAAACATTTGTATACCACGCTACGTATGTATGCTATCAGTTTAATATTATATAATGTAAATTTAAAACAGTTGTTAGTGAAATAGCAACTATGATAGAACTATGGTAGTTAAAAAATAACTTTGAACTAAGTACCTACCTACTTAACAGATTTGTTGCAACAATATCTACGAATGGAGATGAGTTTGCTTTGAAGATCCTAATGAAGACACAGCAAATCTTAACACAATATAGACAATCGGATATCAATGTATGCACCGTCCATCGTTCACTAAATCACAAGCAATGATCACACCTAATCCGTGGTAAGTAGCACAAAGTCAGCGACTAAGCGAAAATCGAGTTACGTAAACAATAAAAAGCATATACAAAAAGTAAGGCGTGAAGGCAAACATCAAATAACAGGAACACCTGGAATACAGAGAGCAAAGATGATATAACAGAGAGCGATTGAATGACATTGACATTTTGAATTTCGCGCGTCAATACGCACGACAATTTAACGTTTCTTTACAAAAAAAACCATTTATGCGAAACTATTATTCTATTAGAACCTATTTGATTTTGATAACTATTCGCTATAAATTGCGCGATAAATTGTAGTGTGTGTTTTACATTCTTTCTTATTACGATTGCGTGAAAATAAAATAATGCAATACAATACTTAATAAGATCACCAATTAGAATAAAATAGCATTTCCAATTAACGAAACATTCTAAAAATTTTGCACCATTGTCACTTTTTAATTTCTTTTGTAGCCGCAACGCAATGCACACATTCTACCAAAGAAATCGCCGCTGTTAGTTCCATTTTCAATTGTGAAATGATCTTTTTTATGAATCAGTCGAGTTTTTATTCTTAATTATTCTAATTATGAAAAATAGAAAACAACTTCTTATTTTTTCTCACTTTATTACGCTACAACTACAGTCGTTTTGAATAAATGGAGTGAAAAAGCTCTTATCCTACAATTCTATAACATTATTGTCTTGCCTCATTATCTTAAGTTTTTCTTTAAAACATGAAAGGTTTTCTATTGCCGCCCAACAGTACTTAGCAACAGCGTTAAAACTTGTTAATTTTCCTGGTTTCCTACGTCTGCTATACCCTTATTTTCTTCATATTTTTGTTGCAACTGAAAAGAAATATCATTTTTACTTTGGCGCCCAACCCGGGACTAAGTACATGCTGAAACGAATACGTAATTTATTCTTTTATTACTTGGTAATAGCTATGAGAAATATTTTAGGTAATTTTATCTTATCCAGGAACTTTTTTTTATTTTTACTTTTTATTTTTATTTAAATGGTTTTTAAGTTATGTTTAGCAACATAAATCGCAAAATTTTATTGTTTCTGTATTAACCAATCCCTTGTTTTAGAGATACTATATCTTTGCCATTTTATTATCTTATGCCACCTAGCGTATTAATAAACGAGCACAGATTTGTACATATTGTTACGAATGCACCTAATGTAGGTGGCATAAGGTTCAATATTGCGTGACATGCAATATGTCACTTTTAAGCCCTATATCTCGAGATCTAAGCATTGTAAAGGTACAATATAAAAACCCATTGCTACACCTACAGTGGTCTATCGAATGGTACAGGTTTCATCAACATCGTAAACGAAGTGTCGACATTTCTAGAAACTCGTTTCCGGGTCTAGAATGTTCGATCAGCTGGCCTATATGAAGCGCCGTGACGCCAGTGCAGTCAGTCTGCAATCGACGATCGAAACGAAACAAGCGACAGTTAAGAAGCGATCTTTGAGAATATCTACTGCGACAACTCAAATCAAATCAAAGCATTTATTTCAAATAAACCAGTTACAGGCACTTTTGAATTGTCAGAAGGTCGGTCAGTCAGTAAGGTGAAGCTAGTTGCCCATGCTAAAAAGTAGGTACCTATGGAGAAGAACGGGCAAGAAACTCCATGGACACTCTTTTCAATTATCAAGCTATTGATACAAATATTTGATTACATCATTCATGTTGAACTCGACTGTGTGAAAACGATGCAGAAATATATTGTACGCTAAGAGCGTCCATTATGGAAAACACACAAAAAGAAATTAATAAAACAACAATTCAGAAATTAAAATACACCGTGGCAGCTAAGAGATGACCAGTCCCCTCTGACGGCATCCGTTCACTAACATGACGTATGGATCAGCATCATTCAGCTCAACCATATTGAAGGGAACCTAATGATAATGAACACACACGCCACCACCAGCGAGATATTTGAGTGAGCATGACATACTCTCAACAGCCAGAGCACGATCAAGTCAATAAAAAAGACTAACCCAACAAATAGATGCTTTATAGCAAGTACATTGTGCTCACACGTGTTCCATGCAATTATACAAAACTAAGAAATTGAATCTACACAATGCAAAGACAGTTTTCTCCAAGGTTCAGCAGCTCCAACAGTGTTCCCGAATGCTAAGTTTAGCTCCTGTGTAGCTGCACCAGTGCCGAATACCCCTGTCAGCGATGCAATTCCGTAACGTACAATATGCCTGGCTACATATTGTGTACTGGCTTTGAGTAAAAAAAAAACAAACAATTACAAATTAAAACTACAAGAGGAAAAATCAAAGAACAATCAGTGTAAGTATAGAAATCGGACGCAGCTCAAGCCCAAGCCTTTTTGTCCTCAATATAATCCTTAACACTATAAAATGCTTTCTGACACAACTTACGTTTAATGAAGGATTTGAATTTATTCAGGCTCAGATTTTGAACCACCTCTGAAAGTCTTGTAGAAATGTATACATTGGCATCTAAAAGAGCCACCTATTTTCTTGAGCCTTGTTGTAGGTACAATAAATTTGTTCCTGTTCCTAGTATTTATATTATGGATATCACTGTATTTTTTAAACAATTTTATATTTTTATGAGCATACAAAAGATATCCATAAATATATTAAGACGACACGGTCAGTACATCGGTCACGGTCATACAGTGTCTCGGACTTAAATTATAAATTGCACGAACAGCTTGATTCTGCAAAACAAATATTGTTTGAATATCAGCGGCATTTCCCTACAAGAGAATGCCGTACGACATTACGCTATGAAAATAGCCAAGTACACTAAACGGGCCGTCTCAATATCAGTCAAATTACGAATTGTTCTAACTGCGTATGCAGCAACTATAACGAGAACTTTGAGAACTGCGTGAACTAATTATTGTAGTGTTATTGTGTGTGTACGATACGGACCTCGTGGACGTAAGGGAAGACTTCGGTACAAAGTCAGCTACATTCTACTTGTCATTGCCTACAGTAGACTGTACCTTCGTTGCCAATAATTAATAAACTTCGTAACCCTTATTTTAATACCCCTAGCCCATAACAATATGCATGTTAATTTTCATTAAGAGACAGCCTAAGTGGCGTAGCGCGGCTGCTGCGTAAGGAGGCGCGGGTTCGAACCCAGCACTGTGCAAATATTTGTATGCAAGAATATGAATATTTGCACTGATCTGGTCGTGCCTCGGAAAGCACGTTAAGCCGTTGGTCCCGGTTGCCATACTAACGTCTAATGGCATCAAAAGCTTTGGCAGCTCCAAAGCTGAAAAAGCTTCGGATACGACTGGGATTAACGCTGAGATGATGATGATGTTAATTTTCATTAGGCCTTATCCAAACATGGATTGAATACCGGCACAATAAATAAACTCCTAAACCATCGACTCTTAATTTTCATTACGCCATACATCATTCAAGTAATCAATAAACACTTGGTAAAAATGAAAACTAAGGTTCAATATTTGGTACATTACGCGACAGCGAAAAATCTTGAAAAAGTATTGATTGTCATCAAAACAAATCTATCAAATAATTCCCCAAGGCACAGGTGGCGATAACCACTAAGTTATATCCACGGTTATATCAATATATTCAATTTCATGGCATTAACCAGCTGATAATTTATTACTTGACTAGACACTGGCCCTGATTCGCTTGTTCATAAACTAATATAAATTTAAGTTCAGTGCATCTTTTTCTTTCTATTTAATTAAGAAAAGGACAGAACATAATATATCAGTTTAAACCTGTCAATTAGTCTGCGCCTGACGTAAATTGATGTAATTTAGTCGCCATGTTTATAATCGCGTCTAAACTGTCTATGGAAAATTTTAATTTAATTTAAACGAAAATGTTTTTTTCTATCATTTTCTTAATGAAATAGAAAGAAAAAGATGTACTTAACTTAAAATTACTTTAGTTTGTGAACATGAGACCCGCGCCAGTATCGAGTTCTATTGACACAAATATTTTGTTGTTCAGCATTATCTCGATTTATAATTGCAATTACTTTATTCCTATACAATATATTATAATCATAAGTTAGTGTAGGAATAGACTGTCGTTTATAAGCAAATCGGAATTTTGCTAGAGAAAACATTGCATCTTGTTAATAATCTAATTATAATATCTTTGTTACATTACTAGTCAAGCCACCCAATTTTTCACCGCCTTATTTCGACCGTAAATCTCACTATTTCTCACACGACCCAATATAAAATTTGTCTCTTCCTGTGTATAACAATAGCCGCGTCACTGTTGTTTAGGAGTGTGACGTCACTGAGGCTTTGGATTTATTAAAATTTATGTTCGTGGTATATTACAGAGTAGCTCTGATTCTAGAAGGATAAGAAGCGTTGGACTTCTCGTTGTTAAATCTTTAATTACAAATCAAGATAAATTCATATCAATATATATAATTAGTGGTGTTAACTAGAATTCGGCAATTAATTTAGGAAACAAAAAGGTTTAAACACAAGCGAAAATTAAACAAACCGCTAAGGTAAAAATTAACAAAGCTTTCCATAGCCAATAACTTGACTTCAGTCGGTATCACAGATAATTCGATCAGCTAATGACTCGTTCGACACTCGATTCAAAGATACCCGATTATTCATGTAAAACGTTGGAATTGATCGTCTCGAATACGAGATTGTAGCGCAAGATTGATTAATTATGCGATACATCAAGCCTACGCCTTTATACAGTTGCTGTTATATAAACTGTCGGGAAATATATTTTTTACCGTCAGCTTTGAAAATCTAGTTAAAACGCAGGCATTTGGTAATCTGATTTATGTTGTAGCATAACTCGTATCTGTAATCTGATTACGTCAGCTGCCAACATACAGGTAGCGGGATTGACAAATTTGACACATCTTTCGCAAATAAGTTTTCCAGGTGATCCGGTATTCACGTTATTTTTCCTGTGGAAGATTTGTACAATATTTTCGTAGCACAGTAACTTTCTGTTATGGTACAAAGGGCAGAAATGAAACCAGTTTATTGGATTTGCATTGAATATCTTTTACCCTAGACCAGATATGGAAAACATTTCCTCAAAAGCTTATTACATGGGCACCTACAAAGAATTATTCATGAATTCGAAAAGGAACAAATATTATTTTTAAAGAACTCAGAATTTTGGTCTTGCAGTGAATTTATTTGACTCCAATTTGGAGGCAAATAAATTCATTGATGTTAAATAATTCAGTACTTTTTATTGATGAACTGCTTTTCCTTACTTATCTGTCTACGAAATTAAATGAAAGCCTTTTAACATTCTAAATTATTTTTAGAACTCGAGTTAATAGTTTTCAACTTTCTGTTTAGCGTGAAACGTCATCAACAGTGTATCTATTGGATTCTCAATTGTTAACTCAATACCGAGAGCTGAAAATTCAATGCGCAATACAAAATCGTCACGTTAGTAAGTCGCCCGTCCTAACTTAGGCGACAAAAGATTTCACAAGTTTCGATTTTAGTAGAACAACTTGTGTAATTTATTCACACGGAAAATTTTAATTGAAAATCTGTTTAGACGGTTGAAATCACTTTCGACTTCACTTTTATTTGTGATCAAAAGGAATGATAGTGGAGCCTTATAATAGAAATCGTAAGTGTATATACCATCGCCTAGCTCCGTAAAGAATAGAGATAAACAAACCAATTTAGGGTTATTACAACTCAAGTTTTACAAATCTCCTGTTATTTACATGATTATCCTCTTTTACATGCTAGCTAGTTAACAATTCCTATTGCAGCATATTCCAATAGAATCACTAAAATAACATGCATAACAACTTGGTATTTCGAAAAACCATTAATTTTACGTGATAGCCCTACAAAAAAGAAAGATGGATGAAATCCAGGTATTAAACACATTTTGTGAAATTTAATAAGAATGATACTGAATAAAGTTGAGGCATTTGTCAATACAATTTTGCGTATTTTAATTACTTTCAAATCAACTATATAACACATGCATTGTAATACTTTCAAGTATGGACTAATTATAATATATGTATATCAGAAGATTTAACCTATTAGGAAATCAGCTTACATGTGTGTCATATTTCATTCAAATCGGTTAAACGTTCTATGCAAATCATAAATATGAAAATCATCAATGTAGAAAAGGTTGTTGACTTCTGTCTTTTAGGCGTAAACTACTCGTTGCCTAGCAACGGTTTGTTTACCTCAATTCTTTATCTAATTTGGCTCAAATATAATAATAATAATAATAATAAATAATTTTTATTTCGGACATAAAAATCCATAAGAGTGTTAGTAACATACAAAGAAAACAAAAACTTATTGCCTAGTGTTAGTAATTATTAAAGTGTGCACAAATTTTTTAATTATTGGAGAGCCGAAGCTCTCAGCTACAGTTTTCAGGATGCTGTTCCGACTGTCTCTCACTCTTCTCAGCAACGACGCGGTCTTTTTGCGTATGATTGCTTGAAAACCGTCCGTACGGGCTTGCGCAAACATATCCGACGCACTACAGTAACGAGGCAGTCTCAACAACATCCTGAAAGCATTATTATATTGGACACGCAGGACGTCCAGCGATCTCTTAGTACAATTGACCCACAGAATGCCCGTGTACAGACTTTGACAATAAGCCTTGAACAGTGTTATTTTTACTTGGTCTGTACACTTGGCAAATCTACGGGACAACATATTACTCCGGACCGCAAGTGCCCTGCGCTCCCTTTCAATATCTTTCAATATAGACCATGTACTCACATTTTTTTACATTATAAATTAGCCCATGCGCGGCAGCGTAGGCCTCGCACGTTTTAAGCAATTCTCTGATTGCTCCCGCCGATGGACCCAGCAGCACCATGTCATCTGCATAGCTGATGTTGTTTATTGTAACCCCATCAACACTGCATCCGACACGCATTCCGCTAAGTGCAACCAGCAGGTCATCCACGTAGAGGTTGAAGAGTCTGGGAGACGTCAGACCACCCTGTCTCACCCCACACTCCAACCTGTACGGCTCAGAAACCGTATCGTCCCATTTCACATGATTAACTTGGTTACCATACCAATACTGGAGTAGCCCACATAATTCCGCTGGTATACCCCTGTCTCCCATCTTTCTCCAAAGCACATCGTACGAGACAAGATCGAACGCCTTGGAGAGATCAAGGAAACAGGCGTACACCGGCGTACCGCGATCTTTATAATATTGAACGGTGTGCTTGAGGCTCAAAATAGCACTTTCAGTTGATAGTCCGGGTCGAAACCTGAACTGTGCATCATGAAGATGAATATATTTACTTAAATAAGAATCAAGCACACCATCCAACACCTTAGCTATTACAGTCGCAAGCGAAATGGGACGATAATTACCCTTATCAGCGATGTCACCTGTTCTGTTTTTCACAATGGGAACCACGATGGTCTTCATTAGATTAGCAGGAAGGTACGCGTGACTAATGCACATTGTGAAAAACATAGACAGGACTCGCGGCAGATGGACACCTGCATGCCTCAGGTGCTCAATGCTGAGCCCATCATGTCCCGGAGACTTACCTCGTTTCATGTTGTTAATGATAGCACATATTTGCTTGGCTGGGAAACGTATCAGAGGTTTCGCGCCGGGACGGAAGAGCTCACCATCATTCACCAAAGACGAGGGACCGAGTGGGGATTGAACTTTAAAATGTTCTTTGAAAATTTTCGAAATTCCCTTCTTATCACTTACCCCCTCCACACTCGCAGAGAGGCCAGGCTTCGCATCCAAATTACCGGTGGACTTCCAAAATATACTAAAGTCTTTACTAGCTCGTTGTTCAGCTATCCTATCCATAACAATTTGTTCAGCGTTATTCTGACAAAACTTCAAACGACTTTTAAAGACCTTTCGCTTTTCATGCATTTCATCATAAACCGGGCCCGACGAGGGACGATGATTCAGTAACCAGACCTGAAAACTATACCTGGCCTCGCGGTGGGCATCTCTCACATACTCATTCCACCCACACACCCGCTTACCTCGCCTCGGTCCCCCTACAGATGATCCTCTAGATTGCCTAGCCGCCGCACATAGGATTTCTACAATCTTTTCATACAAATTGTCCAGAATAACCCTATGCTCAGCCAAACCACATGATCCAACGCTACACCTCTCAAACTCATGGGGGAAATCAATGTCTCGCAATTTACTATTACATAAATTATGGTAACTTTGCGTTTCTGACTTAGTTCTTTCACCCCAAAAGACTGAATTACGGCCTACACCCCCCGTCATCAACTTCGGTCTCACAACTTCCAAGTCACACTCCAAATGTACAGGTAAATGATCCGAAACGTAAACATCCTCCGATACATCCACATTTGTGATTGTGTGCCAAGCTGATTCAGATACCACACAGTGATCTAACCATCTCCTGCTTCCGTGCGCATCACTTATAAAGGTATAAGTACCACTATCAACCCCCCGCTTCTTTACGTCAGCACAAACCCAGGATTGATCCGAACAGAAACTCATCAACTCATTGTAAAACAATTCTTGGGGGTGAGCGTTGAAATCACCTAAGATAAAAACATTTTCTACCTCACAGCTTGCTATGGTAGCACTAACCTCACTTAATATATTTGTAAAAATTGGTAGGTTATCTGGGCAATTTGTAGGCATGTATACAGAAAATACAATAATAGTTCGATCCCCTGACGTGGCCGTGATAGCCACCAACCGAGGACTACTACAGTTAACAACAGAAACCTTGTCAAAAATGCCCCTCCTCCAGAGAATTGCAACCCCCCCATGAGGCCTACCCTTCAACAAGCCTGCAGCCGTATCCACAGCCGACTTACCAGTAAACTCGAAATTAGGGCTTATTGTTCCTAACATGGGAATGTCATGGGGAAGCAGCCACGTCTCCTGTAGGGCCACCAGATCAGACCACACACATAAATCTTTAATGTCATCTATGGACCGCTTGGCCGACTTACAATTAAAACTAGTTAACTTAAGATACTTATTAGTATTTTTTCTATCCATAAATTGTTACGCTAACTGACTATAACCTTCGGCTCCTGAGGATTCGTTCGGTACATGAAATGTACAAAACGCCTAAACACAATTCCATCGGGCCATAGCTCATTATTCAAAAACAAGTCCGCTTTGTGCTTAGAAACATATAGTTTGTACGCGTTATACTTTCTCAAGAAAATAAAAAACAAGATTATAACATGTCAAAGGAGCATGGAAAGAAGCATTTTGAAGATAAGAAAGATCGAAAAAGTCCGCCATACCGACATAAGACAAAAAACTAAAGTCATAGACGCTCTCAGCTATTCACAAAAACTAAAATGGCGATGGGCAGGCCATGTGGCCAGACTTAAGGACAATCGCTGGACCAAAGAAACAACATCATGGCGAGGACCATCAGGCAAGAGGAGACAAGGCAGACCAAATACAAGATGGACAGATGACATTATAAAAATAGCTGGCGACCAATGGATACGAGTAGCAGAAGATAGAACAAATTGGCTATCTCTGGAGGAGGCCTTTACCCTCCACTGAGAGGGGTTCTTACAATAGAAATAATATTTAGATCAAATAATTTACAACTAACATTAACTCACGAGATCCTTTCTACCAAATTTAATAAATGCACATAATGTAATAATACTTGTCTCGCATTAAGTACTTATATGTGACACTATCAAAAGTATCTATGTAACAAATCTATTTCCTTCTTTAAACAAACTAGACGTGTTCACTATTTTCCTATCTTTAACTGTAAATTTAAATAGGTAACTAAGAAATAAAAGGCTTTTTTATTTTATTTTTATTTATTTTATTTTATACTTTCTCAATGACTTCATGTTAATCTTTTTTAAAGTAACAGTTTCCCCAGTCTTGTCTTTAATATAACGGATAATGTCATCTTCACTTGTTTCTATACTAAAGTACTTACATACTGAAATCGCAAAATTTTATAGATCACTTGTTGCTCACAACAGAAAAAACTTCTGACAATCATTTTTTAGTATAGGTACTCGTACTATTCGGCGTCGATGCTTCTTAGATTCGGTACCGGAATTGACATTGACTAAGTAGTGAGTCAAACTGAAAAAGCTCGCTATCAAAATCTCCCTCCGTTTATAGATCGCTTCACAGCTTGGTAGGCATCAATTTGTTTTGAAACATCCAAATCGACTGGTACTTCTAGACTTGGTCGTTTTTAGTTGATATTAATAAATCCAGAACTCACCTGTCATAGTGTCTTAAACACGCCAAGACAAACTTGCTTCCAATTTGTTTATTATAACACGGCACTATTCCACCTGGAGCTGGTTCTGATCGGCACCCATCGTAAAACTATCCTCCTCGTGCAAATATGGGCGTGTATAATCTCGTGACCTCTTCCTGATCCAATCTGCAGGATGTGGTGAATATCGTGATATGTATCTAGCCTTTTTTTTTATTGGGACAAAACCCGCCACACTTTTCCCACCCACTGCAACTCCTGAAAGCCAGAATCAACAGTGGAGACCGCCAGAAAAACACCGAGCAATGAAGCTCGACGCGTCCCGGAGAAACGATTCAACTGTCTTGGGTCCCGCAACGACATTAATCAGAAAAGAATAGCGGAGGAGTAAGAAAAAAGATATTTTTTCCACTTCCCTCCATAACAAGCAGGGGACAGAACAGAACTAGGCCAATCGGCACAAAGGGACATTATTGCAACTGGGAGAAGCCCAGATTGCCAAACACCACGGAATAAAATTTGATTAAGTTAATGGGTCCTAAGTAGGTATTAGCTGTTACAATTGATTCCAATAATAGGTATGGCAAAAGCGCCTGAACGCACGGAAATTGGTTCTAGTTTCTACAAGGTCCGTATAATGTATCTAGCCTACTGTCTTGAATTAAATTTTTCATTGCTAGCACGTTTCCTTCTGTCACAGCCGTGAAAGACCGACCATTTATTCTTTCTTCATTTCCCAAAGATAATCGACCGCACTTGAACGCTTAGTCTCCTCTTTGAGGAGTGGCTAGAGAGGCGCCATGGCGTCCTCTACCTTCTGCCTGACGCAGGTCCTCACCAGACACGGCTGTTTCAGAAGGTTCGTATTCCGGATAAGGCGGGATGAATCGCCAGGGTGTCACCATTGTGGCGATCGTCCTGAGGGCACGGTGGAGCATACGGTGGAGGTCTGCCCGGCTTAGGTGGAGCACCGCCGTGTTCTCGTCGCAGTGATAGGCGGCGATCTCTTGCGTCAGGCGCTGGTCCAGGCCATGGTCCGGAACGAAAGTGCATGGCAAGCCATCACCTCTTTCTGCAAAGCAGTGATGCTGGCAAAGGATGAGGCGGAGTGCCCTCATGCCTCTAGCCTCCGCTGGTTGGGAGACAACATCGCACTCCCGGCTGCCGTAGGCGAGGGCTTGCGGGCGGTGAGCCGTGGGCAGCTCGCCGTCCGATAAGGACCAGGCCCAGGTCGTAGGCGTGTTGTGTTTCACACGCAACTGAAAGAGGTGCAGCTTCTAATGTTGTACAAAGCACAGGTCCGTTCGTGTGTGGAGTACTGCAGCCACATTTGGGCTGGTGCTGCTAAGTGTCACCTGGCCACTTTGGATTCAGTGGAGAGGCGTGCGAAGAGGCTGATTGGTAACTCTGATTTAACTCGAGTTGGTCTCCAAAGCCTAGAGCACAGGCGTAGAGTAGCCAGCCTTTCGGTGTTCTATAGGATACATTTTGGGGAGTGTGCGAGGGAATTGCACGATTTAATTCCCCCATCTCCGTTCCACCATCGGACGACCCGTCGTACGGCGAGTTTCCACCCTTATGTTGTTAACACCTCTACGATCCGGACGAAGCGTTTCGCCTTCTCCATTATACCGCGTACATCGAGGAACTGGAACAATCTGCCGGCGGCGGTGTTTCCGTCGGACTACAATTTGACTGTCTTCAAGGCTAGAATGAATAGGCTCTTAATAAACTAGTGCGATTTACCATCAACGATTGCGTCACTGCTTACCATCAGGCGGGATTGCGGTCAAGCGCTGGTTTATAAATTAATTTAAAAAAAAACCAATGCTTGAGTCAGGGTTGCAGGTTGGTCAAAAGAGAAGCCGTGGCCCTGGCGCGCAGGCAAGTGAAGGAAAATAGGTAGGTTTAGTCAGTAAACATCTGACACGCCCTTCCGCTCCGTCCAAAGCAGTTCCGCTCCACCCAAAGCGGGAGAGGTCATTTAATGATTTCCCATCCAAACCAAAAAAAAGACTACTTTTAAAGGCTTCAGATCCTTAAATGTCATTTGAAGTCTATTGTACGATTTAGCTGCTTTTAGGCGACACTTGAAGTCGTAAAAAATTGTCTCTAATATCTTGTTGCTACTCCGGCCTTCCTTCTGTTTAAATAAATAAATAATCTATAATAAATAAATTGGGCGAAAACTTTCCCGGCGCAGATCCATTTTTAAATAAGACAAGATAATTAGCCTCTAAAATATATGGAGGAAAATTTTGAAATTGGAATTATAGTACCTATTTTTGCTTATAATAATTATGTTCTCAAAATAGAATATGGACAGTCTCACATATATAATAACTGCTTTTAACAATACTTTTTGAATAGCCTGGTATAATTACTTATTACTAACTTACCGTCATCATCGAAAAAGGTTTCCAATTTACATAATATTCAAACGAAATATATGTACCTTCACCAAAGTATTTAAAAGCGCTACGTTGAAAACAGTACCTAGTAAAAAAGATTTAAAAAAAAATTGTACCGAAATAAAATAGGTATAAAGAAATCTCTGAAAACGCTACAGGTACTTTGCATTAAAATATGCTAAAAGATAAATAACACTATCTCGTGATATTAATGAGAGTGGATGGACAGAAAGCTACCTATAATTTTATGAAATGGAGCGAAATTGCAAATGAATGGCGACGAGAAAAAGAGAAAACAGGCTGTGGAAGCAGTGGTATTATGACTCTTTTTTAATTCGCTTTGAGGAACAGAGTGTAATGAATTTTTTTTTTTTTATTTTTATATAAATTATAAACCAGCGCTTGACCGCAATCCTGCCTGATGGTAAGCAGTGATGCGATCGTTGATGGTAAAGCGCGCTAGTTTATTAAGAGCCTATTCACTCTAGCCTTGAAGACACTCAAATTGTAATTTGACGGAAACACCGACGCCGGCAAATTGTTCCAGTCCCTCGACGTACGCGGTATAAAGGAGGAAGCAAAACGCTTCGTCCGGATCGCAGTGGTGTCAACAACGTAAGGGTGGAAACTCGCCGTACGACGGGTCGTCCGATGATGGAACGGAGATGGGGGAATTAAGTCATGCAATTCCCTTGCACACTCACCAGAATGCATCCTATAGAAGACCGAAAGGCTGGCTACTCTACGCCTGTGCTCCAGGCTTTGGAGACCGTTTCGAGTTAAGTCTGGGTCGCCAATCAGCCTCTTCGCACGCCTCTCCACCGAATCCAAAGCGGCAAGGTGACACTTCGCAGCACCAGCCCAAATGTGGCTGCAGTACTCCACACACGAGCGGACCTGTGCTTTGTATAAAATTAGAAGCTGCCCTGGTGTGAAGTACCGCCGGACTTTCGCGATGACGCCTAGTTTTCTGGCAGCCACCCCGGCCTTGGACTCAATGAACCGCCCAAAGTTAAGGCTCGAGGAAATCTCAACTCCCAAAAGCTGAAGGCGGTCGGTACACTCCAAGGATACATTCTGAAAAGTAGGAGCCAAGGTAAACTGGCACCTTTTGGCGGTGAAAAGACACGCCTGTGTTTTGGCGGCATTGAATGCTACAAGATTGGCATTGCCCCATTCGGAGACTGCCTGCAGTGCAGCACTCACACGCTCTACCATGGCCTCTCTTTCGGACCGGATAGTTTCCTTACTAGCCCGAGCTTCCGGCAGGTATCTCTCCACAACTGTGCTGTCATCTGCATACCCATAGATACCGGGCATCAGCAGATCGTTAATATGCAGCAGGAACAGAGTTGCAGAGAGAACAAACCCCTGAGGAACACCGGCATTGGTCGACATGGGCTCAGATGAACATCCGTCGACAACAACTCGGAGGGACCGTTCAGTCAGGAAGTCTTTTACCCAGCCAGTCAGGCCAGCGAAAATGCCGTACGCTGGAAGCTTACTCAAAAGGCCAGCGTGCCATACCCGGTCAAAGGCCTTCGAGACATCAAGGGAGACGGCAATCGCTTCCCCATTTTTCTCGAGGGCCTCGCCCCACAAGTGAGTGGCATACACTAGTAGGTCCCCAGTTGACCGATTGCGTCGAAAACCGTACTGTTGGTCACTGAGGAGATCGTTACCTTCCAGGTATGCCAAGAGGCGCGAGTTCAACACACGCTCCATAATCTTGCAGAGTATGGAGGTTATTGAAATCGGCCGATAGTTGGTAGGATCGGCACGACTACCCTTTTTGGGCACGGGCTGCACGTTGGCAAGCTTCCAGGACTTGGGCACTATACCAGTCCTAAATGAGAGGCGATACAGGCGCGTCAATACAGGAGACAACTCAGGCGCACAAGCCTTAAGAACAATCGCTGGTATACCATCGGACCACTAGCCTTATTCACGTCCAGACGACACAATACTCTCAGAACCTCCTTGTTTCTAATGCGAACCTCCGGCATTGAAGTTCCGCAATGAGGTAAATTAGGTGGAGTAGCATTGCCAGTGTCAAGACGCGAACTATGGGCAAAGAGAGATGCAAAGAGACCTGCTTTCTCTCTCGCCGTATGGGCCAGTGCTCCATCAGGCCTAACCAGCGGAGGCAGTGTGGGCCGACAGAAGTTCGCCTCGACCGATTTGGCTAGGGACCAGAAAGATCTGCTACCGGAAGGGTGCGCAGAGAGCTTGTTACCAATGTTAGTAATGCGGTCGAAGCGAGCCTTCTTAAGCGCCTTTTTGTAGGACTTGGCAGCATGGTTAAAGGCTTTTTAATTAAGGGTTTTCTCGGTGGTAGGCCACAACATCGGCCGCCGGCGTAGTTACCACCCACCAGACAAAGTCATGCCGCCAAGCGATTCGTCGTGTTCCGGCATGATGTCTGGTGAAGCCGTATGGAGGACGGGTCTGAGCAGTTGTGTTGCAATGTGTGCCGGGCTCGATGCGACAAATGTTGTTGTGTCGGGAGCTTGGTCCTGGAGGGTAGCGGGATCCGAAGCACGGTGCTCCGCTGGCCGACCGCAGGTAGTTGGGGGCCCAAGTAGTGTGCCCGCCACACACGAAAGGCTGCCCCGCCAACTGCGAAAAATCCCAGGGTGGCCCCATCGTGCCGGTTGGCGACCGGACGAGAGGACCCGATGGCGATCCCTGGGGGGGTTCGGGCGTCCCCGCAGTCTCCAGATCAATCTCCCACTGGCGCAGCATCGTTGGTAGTGTTGTTGGGTTTATCATTGCATCACCTCGCTCAACTGCCGTCTTCCTTCCTATTCACTCAGTATATTAAAATGAAAAGTTTTAAAAAGAAAAGTAGGTGTGCACAGCGGGCGCACGTCCTCTCATTTAAAGTGCACCTCTCAAACATTCGAGGTCTGCACTCCAATATCGATGCAGTCCATCACCACCTTGAGACTGAAAAGCCCCACCTACTTTTCTTGACGGAGACCCAGATCAGATGTCCGTCTGATGCGGCATACCTCAACTACCCGGGATACTCTTTGGAGCATCATTTCCTGCAGCGTGCCGGGGTCTGTGTGTATGTCCGCAATGACATCTGTTGCCGGCGTCTCCGTCACCTCGAAGACTCTCATCTATCGTCCTTATGGCTGTTGGTTGACACTGGTGTGGACAAAATTGTCTACACCTGTGTCTATCGATCGCACAGCGGTGACCAGGAGACGACTCGACTATTTGACCACCTCAGTGTGTCTGCTGACAATGTACTGCATCAGCACCCTGACGCACAGTTCGTCGCTCTGGGGGACTTTAATGCCTGCCACCAAGACTGGCTTTTCCCATACCAGAGGACCGACCACGCTGGGAGAGAAGCGCGAAACTTTGCGCTATCAATGGGCCTTTCCCAGCTGGTGGAAGAAGCGACTAGGGTGCCTGATGTGGCTGGTCATACCGCCAATTGTCTGGACCTTCTGCTGACCACTGATCCGGACAGATGTGTTGTTACAGTTTCCTCACGGTTAGGAACTTCAGACCACTGTCTGGTGAAGTCTGTGACGTCCTTCTCCCCACCTGATTGTGACTCGCGTGGTGAGCGGCGAATATGGCGTTACAAGTCAGCAGATTGGGATGAGATGCGCCACTTCTTTGCATCTTATCCTTGGCAGCAGGTCTGCTTCTCTTCTAGCAATCCATCGAGCTGTGCGGACGCTATAACCGACATGGTGCGTCAAGCTATGGAGTATTTTATCCCCTTCAGTGACGTGCCCGTCGGTGGCTCGGCTCGCCCATGGTTTAACGCCGACTGTGTTCAAGCTGAACAGCGTAAGCACACGGCATTCCTCGCCTGGGTTGACGCTCGTGACCGCGGAGCTCTGGATCTAAGCTCAAAGAAGAAAGCCTTTAAGTGAATGATCACTGTGACTTTTTTTATTTGAAAAGGGAAAAGAAAAGAATTATCGGATTGAGAGAGTATTTGAAAGATCTCGACGACCGCATTAAACCGGAGTTCTGTAGATATTGAATGCAAAGCATTCGAAACAGGTGCTGAAGAAAATTAATAAAAATATACTTAAATAATGAGACTTAAACAATATGATAGGATAGAACAAAAAAGAAGTTACTTAATCTCACAGACATTTAGGTACATCCTTTAATAAGTTGATACGTTCATTCATATTTAATCATTAATTAATTTTATGTTTCGTAATGTTAATTGCTAACTTATATATAGAATCACTTCAGCTAACTAAAAACAGGTGTGCTGCTGGAGAATTTATTGTGTCACTTCTTTCCAGGTAAGCACTAGGTGTAGGAAGTGGTGAAGAGCGGGTGTTTTGGGGGACTGTATTGACTTGAGGTTCTAAAAATGCAAATTCTCAACCTAGTTTAAAAGTAGTAATCTTTTTATTTGAATCATATGTGTTTATGGTAGTCCATATTAGCTTCGAGTAGATGGTAGTCATGTATGGACAACAGCAGGTTAACCTACTCGAAACTGTCAAATATTCCTAATCAACCCTGAGCCTTAATGCTTGGCGGTAAGTCCTCTCTTTTAGGAGTGGCTAGAGAGGCGCCACGGCGCCCTCACCACGGTTGTTTCGGGAGATTCCTGTTCTGTATAAGGCGGGAGGAAACACCAGGGTGTCACTATTGTGTGGATCGCCCTGAGGACACGGTGGGGGTCTGCCCGGCTTGGGTAGTGCACCGCCGTGTCCTCGTAGCGGCGATCAGCGGAGATCTCTCGCGTCCGACCCTGGTCCAGGCCATGGTCCGGAGCGAAAGTGCATGGCAAGCCTTCACCTCCTTCTGCGAAGCAGTGATGCTGGCAAAGGAGAAGGCGGAGCGCGTGAGGCAGCGGGAATCCCAGCGCCCTCACGGCACTAGCCGCCGCAGGAGACGCCCTGGTCCATGGTCCCAGCTACCGTAGGCGCGGGCCTGCGGGCAGTGAGTGAGCAGTGGATAGCTCGCCGCCTGGTTACCATACCACCAGGCTCAATTCGACGGCACGTTGAATTTCACGCGCACCTCAAAGAGATGTCAGCACATCGTGACGGGGTCCACGAAGACCCCGAAGGGTTGCGGGTTGATTAAAAAAGAAACCGTGGCCCTGGCCGTCGCATAGGCAAGTGAAGAAACATGGGTGGGTTCTAGTCAGTAAAAGTCTGACACGCCCTTTCGATCCGCCCAGAGCGGGAGAAGTCATTTGATGAATTCCCATCCCAACAAAAATAAATTTTAAAAAGCCTTAATGCTTTAGAGATAAAGTTAAAAATTTAATAAAGAATACTGATAGATTGTAGTAGCTTAAAGTAATGTGGTCTGTATGTACATATGTATAGTATTTATAACCTTAGCGAAAAAGTTGAAAATCTAATAAAGGAATTTGACATAATATTGTTTTTGACATTTGATATGTTATCGTCTGTACCAGCTCTACTTTCCAAACTTTAATTTAGAAATAATTTAAATATGTTCAATTTATGAAGTATTAAGTAGGTATTTATCTACTAGAAGACATTAACCGGTTAATGCCCGGTTAGTAATAGGTTCTAACATAGATTCCTATACTAAAGCTGTAAAAATTACAAAAATAAATTAGTTCTTGTGTTGTTATATTATGATGCTGTTTTATTATGTTATAATTATTATACCATATTATACAGGACATGTTTAGCGCACACCAACCAAAGTAGCTAGCGCCAGATATCAGGCCCATTGCGACGCTTATGTACATAAGTACATTAATTAATATACAAAGAGATCTGTCCCTATATGGGCATATAAGGACAGAAAAATCGACTTTGTTTTATACTATAAGTATATATACATAGGCATGTATGCTTAAATCTTTAAAACTATGCAACCGATTTTAATGCTATTTTTTACCTGTCACGTGAAATGCCCCTTTAGCCAAATACATGTAAATGAGGCGGTTTTGTGGAATTTATAAAAAGCCCACACTCCCCGGTCTTATACCCATAATCCGGGTGCCTTTTGGAGGTTTCCGCCGAAAACAACCATCAGAATTGAAATTCCTTCTGCGAAAAATAATAAACAGATCAAACAATGCGTTAACAGACACCCAGGTGCATGCTTGCCTACAAAATATTATCCGCGAACACATTCCAAGTAGGCATCCATTGTTCATTGAACAAACAGTCTTGGCACACAATGCGGGTAGATGTTATATGGCGAAAATGCTTCGTGTATGTACAGGTGATCTTTATTGTGGCGCAATATATAGCCAGAAACTACGTTGGAATAAGTTCTAATGATTGCTTTCCTTTTTTAAGGTCTTGGGCGTAAAATAACTGTAATTTACTTACCTACTTACTTACTTATACTTACTATTAGCGATTAGTATTCTTAACTTCTTACGCTGACCTCTGCGACATTAATTTTTTTATCGAAATAGAGATCTTTCTATCTAGTATTATAACATTTTTTTTACGTGAATGTGACGTAGGTTGCCTCAATTGAGTGGACTGCACGCTTAGCGCAGTCGTTCAGGTATTGACTGATGCACTGCGTGTCACTGGTTCGATTCCCGCACGGAACAAATATTTGTATGACCTGCAAGTAATTGTTCCGGGTCTGGCTGTTTGTGTATGTGAGTTTAGGTATATGTTTGTAAACGCATCCACGATACAGGAGAAATTTCTAGAGTGGGAAAAAGTTTTAAAAAAAGTCTTGTTTTCCTAAACTGTTGCGTCATGTTTTTTTTTTTATATTTTTTGACGATGAATCGGTTAGATGCGCTTACCGCGGTCGATCCGTGGATAGGCCACCATTTTAACATAACGAGACCCTGAGCATCGGAAAACACGCAAAGCCGTTAGTCTCGCGTGTCCTTCAAAACCAAAATCAAAAGTCATTTATTCAAATAGGGCTGAGAATCAGCACTTTTTGAACGTCAATATTACCTAAGACAGTCCCCCAAAACGCTCGCCCTTCGTCTTGAATCTCTCACAATCATTCACAGAGGAAAAAAATCCCGAAAGTCTTGACTACAGTCTTACGAAGAGGTTACGTCACCAGAACCCAGCTAAATGCTTAATGCCAGTATTTACCATATAACATTTAGCTGCATCTGTTTATGCTGTAAACCCATCGCAAAATAGTTGGGCAGAAACCAGGCTGATGATGGTTTTGTTTTTTCAAAGTTGCCTCAATTTATGAATAGCTCCCGTATCGTAGGTGCAATTACAATAAAGAACAACAACAAACCAGCGACACGTAGCGCAGCAGTCGATACTACGGCCACTGCGCCAAGCGTGGCGTCGCCTCTGTGGGTAAAGATCGTGTTATTTAAAGCTGCATCCATGTTTTTCCGTCTACTGCTGCATACAAATTTCTAATGTTCAGATCCTCTAATTTCCCTACATTTTGGCAACTTTTTGAAATTTTTATCGCCGAGATGAAACTGCGACTTCATTTTGTACATTTTATTTACGAAAATTTGAAATTACGTAATTCAAATAACGTATGCGTCATGCACAGTTTAGTTATTGTTTTTCACTCCTTTATCATAATGATTACTTGCTTAGTGCCTTTACTTATTTCATTTTCTCCACTCTGATTTAGCATTAGCATCATTTTTTATTTGATATGTTGCCATCTGTAGGTACATTGCATATTTTGTCTTTATTATTCTTTTTTAATTGTAATATGAGATTTGTTTGTATGAAATTAAATATTCTTTTTTCGTTATAAGCAGAACTAAAACCCGTCTCGTTAAACGTATCAAAAAATTCAAAATGATTAATCATTGTTTTGATGGAATTAAGCCGAAAATCGAAGTTTAAGTTCAGTAGGTACTAAGTTTCGGTTTCGTAGGAACTTAAACAATTTTTTTCAGCTAAATGGCTTCTACTATCACTAACTCATATCGTGGTGCCCTTTAATCGAAAAGTTTAGACAAAGAATTCCAATAACAACATGTTCAATTTATCGCGCGCAAAAACTCTTCACAAGAATGTAGAACACGGAAATAATGTTAGCGGGCGCTTGATGAATACCAATGATTAATGACATCGAATAATGGTGCCTTGGTGCTCAACTGAAGTGCTTTCTATGAGGCTGACAAACATTTTAACCAGGTTATATTAACGTCTAACCTGGTTAAATGATTTCATATACTTACCTATCTAATTATCTACAACAATGCCTTATGCTGATTAACTTAATTTAACTTTAGACTTAATCAGCCTATAATGTTCCCACTGTTGGGACACAGGCCTCCTCTCGGTGAGAGGGAGTGGGCCGTAATCTACCACGCGGGCCCAGTGCGGGTTGGTAGATGTCACATGCCTTCGAAGTTTTTGCTTATAAGACATCCTCACGAAGTTTTCCTTCACCGTTTTGAGAGCGAGAGAAATTAATTTACACAAAGTAAAGCGCCTGGCGGAGTTCTAAGGCCGCTGCCTCGAAACTTGCAGGCAGCGGGGCGGCGGCGGCAGCCACGCGGAAGCCGGGCGGGCATCGAAGACCCGTTCTCCAAACCAGCAGGCAGATCGTGTGTTACTATAGCCGCGTAATGTTGTGTTCACAATTGTGCTAACGAGATATTTGTTTTTATTCGCGAAAGAAATGTCTGAACAATGGCGGCAACATCTTTTTGATTCAAATTTATTTCTAACGCTCAATCACCGCTCGCTGTCCGCAAGATACACCGCTCGCTGCCTGCCACCGCCCCGCTGCCGCGCCTCTGTTTTCGAGAACCGGTCCGTTTGATTTTACTCATAAGATCCTGCCGCTCACTCGCCGTCGCCGCCGCCGCCCCGCTGCCCGCAAGATTCGAGGCAGAGGCCTAACCTGCGAGCTACAACTTGTAAATCACGGCCGATACCACTTAGCCATCGCTGCTCTCGATGACTCATGCTTAACGTCGTATAATTGCAAAACCCGAGATCTAGATCTAAATTAACATGATTAAAAACTTACAAAAACAGGCTCTACCCTTTACAAATTTGTTCCAAATCAAGTTTCGTGGAACAAGGTTACCACACGTAGGCATATGAACTGGTAGCAGCGTCGGTAGGCCCCCGTCAATGTGTACCGTCGACCTAGTAAAGATCACGAGAAACCGCTGAATGCGAGAGGCACAGGACCGGTCGTCGTGGAGATCCTTAGGGGAGGCCTGTGTCCAGCAGTGGACGTCTTTCGGCTGAAATGATGATGAACTCTGTGGTAACGATACGCGTACAAGTTTTTGAAAACGATGATACGAATTTGGACTTTGGCAATTAGTCAAATTCAAATTATACCTACTAATAAAAAACCCAACAACACTTTCTGTCCGACTGACCTGGACATCGAACCTACCACACAATACGCTTAGTAGTGAAAGGTAAACCCACAGAACAGGTAAAAGACTTCACTTAGACCTTACTTATCTATTCCGTGAGTACACCAATCTATAATGCTCCCACTGCATGGACACTTCGAAAGTGAGCTAAAACAAACCACGCGGTTTACCCTAATTGCGTAACAATTGCTAATCCATAGCTCCATATCTTCGGAAAATATGTCTGCTCAATAATGTAAATAAGGAAATGAATGTTGTTGAACTGTCAAAATGAAACCCATTGCTACTGATAGTATGTTACGTAAATACCCTGCAGGTGAGGGTTGGTTGAAGTCACATCTTCAAATTTTTCATTTGATGGTTAGGAGGACACACATGTCCGAGAACCACCCTTAGCCTATAAACTTCGTTTATCCAACTAGACTTGGGGTGGATGAACAGAATAAACAGTATATCTACTTGGCGTGTGTGGCAGTCACCAGTTGCATGAGAACCACGCCTACAGCCGCCCTGCAGGCGATGTTGGGACTCCCCCCCCCCCCCCCCCCCCTTCACCTTGTTGTGAGGCAGGAAGCGACACTGGCTGCCTTCAGACTCCACCTATCAGGAACCCTGAGCAAAGACTCCAGGGTCAAACATACGCGCCTAATGCTAGATGCAATTAAAAGGCAACCAATTATGCAAGCACCCAATGACAGAGTACCATAGCAGTACTGCTTTCAAAAGCACTATCAGATAGTACTTGAAGAAGAGCAGTGCGACTACTCAGGTCCGGAGGAGTTGAGAGTATACACCGACGGATCAAAAACCGACCAAGGAAAGGCGTCGGAGTGTTCTCACAAGACCTCAACATAAATATATCCAGATCGCTAGGGATGCTCAACACGGTCTATCAAGCAGAATGTGTGGGCATAACTCTGGCAGCCCTAGCCATAAAAGCCAGGAGAGTTGAGGACATGCGCATCCGCATACTGATAGTGCTTCCGTCCTCCAATCCCTAAAGCAGGGATGTATCACATCAAGTCTAATACTTGAGTGCCACGACGCACTGTAACGGATAACCGCACCAGACCGCAACACCGAGACACTACAATGGATAAAGGGTCACAGCGGTTCACTGGGTAATGACGCAGCTGACGAGCTGGCTAGAAGGGCATCCAGCGCGTTGGTCAGCGGACCGGAGCCCATTGTGCCTATCCCCTTCATTCAAATACGAAGATGGCTACAAATGTATACCTACGAACAAGCGGAGATTTGGTGGTCCTCGTCACCGGGCTGCAGGCAGTCCAAGGAGGCTATGCCATCCCTGGATGGCAAGCTAACCAAAAGGCTGTTGCGCCTGGATAGGAAAACCGTACGATTGATGACGGGGATCATTACGGGCCACTACTTGCTGAATAAGCATCTCCACACAATAGGCATAAAGCCCTCTGTGCAGAGCCTGCATAGAGGCTGACGAGACAGTTGCGCATGTACTCTTCGACTGTACAGGCGTTACCCAAATTAGAAACAAAACCATAGGAACACCAAGATCTTATACAGATGTTCTCAAGAGGCTAGGAGACCTGATGGGCTTCTGGAGGGAGGTGGGCTGGCTGGAATAACCGCCAAAGGCCGCCATGGTCCACGCACAATGGACCACTGAAGAGACTAGTTGCGGAAACCAAACCAGTAACAGTATATCTACTTTTTGACTAAAGGAGGTCAAACTAATAAAATTATTTTTGTTTGGAATATTCTTAAGAACTAATAATAAAACTATATTTGATATTAAGAACATCGTCATTATTTCCTTATAGAGAAAAATATGGAAACTAAAAAAGTAACATAGAAAATGAGTTATAGGTACGGACTGTAACTCCTGCCTCAAAAAAATTAATATTTAACTATTTTAAATACATATCAATTTGGTTCCACACTTTGGCTAGTATTAAATACATGCCTATGACAAATATATATATATATATATATATAAAGCAGAACCAAATAAAAACAATTATTTCCAACATTAAATAAATTCTACTGGTTTTGACATCAGAATATATTTTGAAATATTATTGCAATGGTATCTAAATTGTCCCTATTATAGCATATAATAGTGACAGATTTAACAGTATTTTACTCTTCAATCTCATAGATTCCTAACAATTATTTTAAGTCATTCATCAAATTCGTACAATCTTCCAAAGTGTGGCAGTACATTTAAGTATAATGCATAATTATAACTTCTCAGTCAATAAGAAGTACCCTATTCTTGTCAACTCTCACATTGGGAGCACTCCTCAATTTCTTAATAAACTTATCAGCTATGCGGTCATCTACTTCCCTGCCAGTAGCTTCACTATATTCTCCTAAAACCTTCTTCTGCAAACGTTTGAATGGTACTTCATTGCCTTTCTTCTGCAAAACAGACATGATTACCGCATGCCAGTTGAATTTGTCTTCACTGACAGCTAATTCTTCAATTTTGGCAACATTTTGGTCATGGAGACAAATACTTTCTTCAGTTTCTTCTTCCTCAGTCTTGCTTTTCTTCTTTTGAGTTTTTCCTGTAGCAGATACAACACTGTCACCGGGCTCTGCACCATTTTCAATAACTTCATGATTTCCATTTACACTATTAACAGTATCCTGTCTCTTGCGTTTTTTGTTTTTGCCATTTTTACCTTCAGTAATATTTTCATCACCATTAATTGATTCAGTTCTATTCTTCTTCTTTTTACCTTTCTTACTTTCGGCTTCTTCTTCTACTTCTTCAGGGAGTGGTGCTGCAGCACTCTGAAGCTCAGCTTCATATTTTTTGTGTTTCTTCTCTTCTTTCCTTTGTTTTTTAGATAGTTTCTTTTTGCCCGCTACCTCTACTTCATCTTTCTGTACAGACTCACCATTTTGTTCCTTATCTCCATTCTGTACTTCTCTTTCATTTTCTGTACCATTCTCTTCAGATTTCTCTTTTGTTTCCTCAATAGTACCATTTTGTGGTTTTTCATCTTCAGCAACAGATTCATCCTTCTTTTGATTTTGATTCCTATTATTAGCATTGGATAAGGCTGTCAGTTTTACAGAAATCAAATCCCATGCCTGGTCAATGTCTTTTGGATTTGTCTTTTGTCCACAAACATTCTTAACAAAGTTAATGAATTTGGGCTTCTTGCGTGGAGTGTTGTTGTGTTTGGTGATAGTTTCAATAATCCTGAGTACATTTCTTGGTGCACTTTGTTGTTCATCTAGGACTGAGGTTAACATTTCCACCCATGTATTCTGTTTCTTCTCACCTTTTTTCTCTTTAGAAACAAATCCTTTTCCAGAGTAGCGTTCTTCTTCTGTTATACATTTTATGTGTGATTCATAGTCCTTACCACTGGAAATAATATTCATGACTTAATTTAATCTGATATACTCAACAATTAAAATAGATTAGATAAGAATTAAAGAGCACAGTGAAATACAGAATATTAAAATACAATCTGAACAGCTTTCAACATAGTATAATAGTATATTGTCACATTGCCAAAGAAGGCATACTTTAAAAGATATTAGCTTGTTTATGCCAATATTACATGAATAAAGTCAATGACATAATTAAACATATTGGTACGATCAAATAGTTTGACTTTTTATTATTTTGGTTGTGCTATAAATGGAACTTTGAAAAAATCTTTGTTGAAATTTCAGTGTAACAGACACTGAAATTTCAACAAAGATTTTTATTTTAAAAAAGTTGACACGAAATATAACAATTATAGTGAATACTTGGTAATAATCACTCTTGTGTATTTTATTTCCTGATTCTAATTGGCAATAACATTATTGGCAAAGTTCCATTTATAGCACAACCAAAATAATAAAAAGTCAAACTATTTGATCGTACCAATATGTTTACATATAAAACGCGGTCACGTAAACAGATAGCAATTAGCATGCAGCAAATTGTTCCATACTCACTGAAAGTCTTTAAAACAGTCCATACAAGACAAGTTGGGATTCCTATTTCTGCATACCATCAAATAATGTTTCTCGACCTTAGGTTTTGTCACAGACTCGCCGCAATAACCACACGTGAATACAACCATTGTAACAATTAAATAAAACACGTGTTTTAGAACGGGAGTTGTTTTGAATACAAATATTATAACCTGCAAAGAAAATGGGCGTGTTAACTAGAGTAAATATAAATTACTCAATATCAATGAAACGTTATTACGGTACCGATAATATTATTAGATTATACCTACGTACTTTGTATCAATGTATTTAAAGAAAATTGAAAAATTGCTACGATTTTGTGAAACTTTTCTCAAAATTGTCAGTCTATCAAATGTCAAAATTTTGTTCTTTTTTTTTATTTGACATAAATTCTGTGCGTTCCATCGTGCACGAATTTTGTAGAATGGTAGCATTAGTATGTCTACATAATATTAATTTATTATACTCTTTGATATAGTCATATTATTAGTTTAATACAATATAGATAGACTAAACAAGATACAAAATTAGAAATTATATACAGTATTACACTATTTAACGATTTACTTCCGTAATGTTTAACGCTCTTAAATTGTTCAGAAATAGTAGTTGAAATTATTCAATTTATTTTTATTTATTTATTTATTTTATTATTTATGTACACACAATAAAATACATATAGATACAACAAAATGAAGATCTGAGTACAAAGGTACTGCTTATTTCTTAAGAAATTTCTTCCAGCAGACCTGCGAAAGGAGAAGATTTTATTTCTTGTAATAGCTAAAAGCTTAAATTCCAAGACCATAAAATTGAAAACAAACTTCAAAAAATAATCTCTTTTATCGATGTTGTTTTAAAGACATATGGGCAGCTCTATTAACGGCCATTTTATCCTCTCTGTAAAGTGTAGGTATGCACGTTTTTTTTAGTAGGTATGAGGTCTATGTTATACTATTACGTCTATGGTTTTTTCTTATAGGTATTGAGATATTGGTAACACTGATGAGCGTCAATCAAATTGTCAAATTGGGTTTTGACTGTTTGGTTCGCAGTTGGGGTGTGTCCAAAAATTAATCATTTGAACGAAAATTCAAAATGAAATAATACTTTACTGACAAAAAATCCATTAATATAAACAGATATGGATATTAACTTCATCTTAGCAGTTCTATCCATTGTAATTGGTATGTTAATTCATATTTAAAAAAAACTTAAACAAAACTTCTACAACTATTTATTTACAAGCGGAATTCCTGTTAGTAGATTTTTTATCAGAATATCATTCAATTTCATGAAAGTTGGTTAAGTGCTTATAATTTACATTGAAAATAGAATAGCAAACACCGGAGCTTCAAGACAGTACCCATCTTAATTTGTTCCTATAGCTAAGCCCAGAATGGTCAGTTAGAATTAAAATAACTGTTTTGTGCTACTTCTGACGTAGGATATTTCTTGTGTTCGTTAAATGATAAATGCACATCAAACAAATTTAAAAAAGGAAAATTAGATGTGGACAGTGTTTCCTATAACTGTTTGACTAGGTACTGAAGAAAAACCGAACAAACTCAGAGGTCATTCTCTTTTCCATGCAGACATGATCTTGGTCAGATCATGTCAAATGTGTCCTTTATTTTATTCCTGATTATAAACTATTTGTGTGCCTAATTTCATCCAAATCCGTTTAGTAGTTTTTGCATGAAAGAATAACAAAAATCCACATGCTCACAAATTTTGTATTTATAATATTAGTAGGATATTGCATGTTTGGATAGAGCGAGAGTAGTCGTACGGTGACTTTCTACCCTTACATTGTTAACAACACTACAATCCGGACGAATCGTTTTGCTTCTTCTTTTATACCGCATACATCCAGAGACTGTTTGTTTGTGTGTTTCTGTCACACTACAATTTGAGTGTCTTCAAGGCTAGAGTGAATAGGCTCTTAATAAACTAGCGTGCTTTACCATCAACATTCACATCACTGCTTACCATCAGGTGGGATTGCGGCCAAGCACTAGTTTCTAATTTATAAAAAAAAAAATTTAATAAGATTTTTCTCACCACCAAAAGGTTGTGGAACTTCTTTAGGAAAACCTTTTCCATTCGTTTTTTTTAATGCATCTCTTTTTAAATATTTTTTTCCAGGTTCAGCAACAGCCAGTATCTATGGCAGTGAAAATGTAATCAATGGCATAGGTAAGATTGCTAAAGTGGAAGGACAGGATGTTTTAACTTGGTGCACCACTTCACTACTAGAGACTGAGAAATGTGAGAAATTGTCCAAAGCTGTTATACAGGACAAGGGACTGTTTGGAAAAGATTTTATAGAGCTGCAGTGCAAGAGGGTGAGCTTGAGTTATTTTTGTTTTGCGAGATACTGTGTAGCAAGTGGTATACTTCAGATCTGCCATCAAAGTTGAATTTGGCTGTAATATTAATTGACAACGGTGTGCAAATATTTGTATGTATTAATATGAATATTTGCACTAGTCTGGTCGTGCCTTGGAAAGCCCGTTAAGCCGTTGGTCCCGGTTGTCATACGAACATCTAATGGCAGTCGTTATGGGTTGTTGGAGCCCTCAAAATTCCAATAATTGGTCTAACTGCAATGCTTCAATAGCGCCTTCGGGTTGTGGAGGTCAGACGGCAGTCGCTTCACAGAAAATATTGAAGTTTAGCCAAAATCAGCAGTTAGACTGGTAAAGCGGATCCCAGGCTCCAAAAAACACAACTTTTCCAAAACTCATTATTAGGGTTCTGTAACACATATAGAACAAGAAATTCCTAGTTTCAGTTGTGGAGTTTGGGGTCCACTTTATCATGTCTATTTTTCGGTCAGGCTGATTTTGACTAAACTTGGATATTTTCTGTGAAGGGACTACCGTCTGACTTCCACAACTCTAAGGCGATACTGAAGCATTGCAGTTAGACCAATTGTTGGACTTTTGAGGGCTCCAACAACCCATAACGGCTGCCTTTAGATGTTTGTATGGCAACGAGGACCAACAGCTTAACATGCTTTCTGTGGCACAACCAGTTCTGATATAAATTAGTAACAATGAAAACCCTTTGTTCAGTCCAGGACCCAAAATTGACATTAAAAATGCCTGAGAACAGTATAATTATTTATTTGATTTCTGAACCAGTATACCATAAGAATCTGTACTTAATCCCCCTTATTCATAAACGCTGCTTAAAGTTAACTAGTGATTAGCGATTGTTTAAACATACATTTTAGACGTTTGCACGTCACTTAACTATAATCATCGGTTATGAATAAACCCTTTAAACACTCTGGTGTTTATTTATAAACGATGATTAAATTTAAGTAACGGTAAAAGGTAAAAAATGTGTGGTTAAAGAATCGCTAATCACTAGTTAACTTTAAGCAGCGTTTATGAATAAGGGCAAATATCATTTAGATAATATATTTAATAATTTTGCAGGCTTTTGACACAGAGGAATGTATGACATGGGTGGACCGAGGAGAAGCATCATTGCTGGGTCTTGATGCTGGAGAAGTATATGTTGCAGGCAGATACCACTCTCTAGTTCCTATCCTACAGGAGGTGATTATATATGTTTTTATGGCATTTTAGGTCCAATGTAAATTTTAGCAAGCTTGTAAATTTTAGTTTACTTATAGCACTGTAAAACTTTTTAAAGTTGCACTACATTTTAAATGTTTATTCTATCATCTACACAAATAAATAAAATTGTAGTATCCGTCTGAAATGACAGCTTTTGACTAACTGCATAAGAAAGTATATATTATGATAGTTAAAACAAGTTTACTGTTTTGTCTGTCACTTATGGCTAATCACCAAAATGTTGGGACCAATTTTTGTATAAAGACATTACTCGTTTGGAGCGGGAAGACAGATACTAGCCCTCACTAAAGTAGGAGAGGGGGACACTGATTTCCACATATTATATAGAAATCAGTGTTGTCTAGATTCAATCTAGTTTAGAAATCATTCATGAAAGTTGGTTATAATCAATCAAGGCCCAAATGTTTCCATTGCCTTGTTTTGTTAGAAAATTTAAACCTCTGTTTCTATCAACAGTTATATGGACGTGGGGAGCCCTACCAATACTCAATTGCAGTAGTCCGTAAAGGCACCCTTTCCAATGTACAACCTGGTTATGGACTCAGTGCATTGCGAGGTACAAAAGCCTGCTTTCCAGGAGTTGGAGCGCTGGCAGGTTGGGTGATGCCAATACATGTTGTAAGTTTTTAGACTCGTATTTAATGATAAATGACTATGGTACTATTTATAAAAGTAAGTCTACAAGAATATAGAATTGATATTAGTTACCCCTCCAAAAGGCAATCTCTTACGTGGAGGTCTGCCCGGCTTAACTAGAGCACAGCCGTGATCTCGTGGCAGCGATCTCTCGCGTCCGGCCCTGGTCCAAGCCTTGGTCCGGAGCGGAAGAGGTCATGTGATGATTTCCATTCAGAACAAAAATATAATTAAAGTGCAGTCCCTTAGGGAGAAGAATGGACAAGAAATTCCACATACGATCTTTTAAATCAAAATAATGTTCAGAGAATGTTTTATGCACATAGATAAGTAACTGAAAGATAGGAAGTCAATAATTTTTCTCCACATTGTTTTTCGCACACTGTATTTTCAATTATAAATGTTTCCAACGAATGTTGAAACTCTCAAGTATGGATTCTGTAAATTCTTTTGGATTCTCAACGCTCGGCTCAACATCGAGTATTGGCAATGTAGTGCGCGATAAAATTCCACCGTGATATTTTTACGTCTATGGAAATGGGGTCTAATTACAATAAGAAAGAAAATTGCCCATATACGTCCATTACATAATCAAAATCAAAGCATATAACTACTTAAACCAATTGCAGGCACTTTTGGATCGTCAAAATATTAGTCAGTCAAAGTCAAAGTGTATATGAAGTTAGTTTAGTTGCCCATTCCAAGGAGTAGCTACCTATGGAGAAGAATGAGCAACTGCACAGATTCTCTTTTTTAAATATTAAAATACTTAAAAATATTCGATTACATCATTCATGTTGAATTAAACCGTGTGAGCCTTGAGAACAATACCTACACAAAGATGTGCACTTTAAAAGTCGTCACGTTAGCACGTTGAAAGTCTGTTATAGAAAATATAAAAACAATTCAGAAATTAAAATAAGCCGTGGCAACTAAAATATTATGACTAGTCCCCACTGACGGCTCCTGATCTTACTATAACCAAATAATAAACTTATTTACAGTTAATGCAAGAAGGCGGGCTCAAAATAACGGATTGCAATAATCACGTCAAATCAGCGATCGAGTTCTTTGGTGACTCGTGCGCACCTAACTCACTGAAAGACATGTATAATCCTATTGGTGATAATTCTGACAAGTAAGTTTTTTTCTTCTCCTATAATCATAAATTAGTGCTTGACTGCAACCCCACCTGATGGTAAGCAGTGATGCAATCGTTGAAGGGCAAGGGCGCTAGTTTAGTAAGAACCTATTCACTCAAAAAAAAACTGAGTGTATAGAAAGGAAGACCGCAGTTTAGCGAGATGATGCAATGTTAAACCCAACACCACAACCAACGATGCTGCACCAGTGGAAGATTAATTTGGACACTCTCCACACCAAATTCCCGACAATATTTGGCGCATCGTACCCAGCACACATCGCAACACAACTGCTCAGTCCCGTCCTCCGTACGGTTTCACCAGACATCATTCATGGCAACGTCTGCCGGCAGCCGATGTTATGGTTTACCACCGAGATAACATTCCCTGTATTATTTCAAGTTAACAAATATCAACTTTATTTCAATGACTATTACATTGATTTCAGAATAATATATAAAGTTATATAAGTGTTTAAAATTATAGCATAAACTAAACTTTATTGTGTAGGAATTAAAGTTGTTTTTCCATAAACTCATGTTTGTTTACTTTTTGATCCTCCAGATCAATCTCCGTTGATCGTGTTGTTGGGTTTAACATCGCATCCCTTTTTTTTTTTTTTTGTTCCGGGGTGGAAAAATCCTCAATGGATGTCCGCCGCCCTGGGGTGGGCGACGGGGTCTGTCAGACTCATACTGAGTAAAAACCACCCAGGTGTCTCTCCGGCGCGGCAACATTGCATCCCTCGCTCAACTGCCGTCTTCCTTCCTATTCCCTCAGTTTTTTTTAGTGAATAAGCTCTTAATATCCTAACGCGCTCTACCATCAAGGAATGCATCACTGCTTACCATCAGATGGGATTACGGTCAAGCACGAGTTTATAATTTAATCCTTCTTCCACAGATTATGCAAACTATGCACCGGTGGTGCAGGCATCCGCTGCACTCTCGCAGACCCATTCGCAGGTTACGAAGGAGCCCTACGTTGTCTGATCGCGAACAACACGGGGGACATCGCCTTTGTTCGCGACACAACTATCCAACATGCTCTGCTGTCGCATCAGATACTTGGTAATAATAATAACTACAGATATCTATACTTGCAAGACTACATTGCAAGGAAAGAAAGAAACATTTCATTGACATGACAGTCAGTCCAGATTGACTATTTTCTCTTAAAGTAGACATTGACATGAAATGATATAGTTGTGTATTCAGTATGTTAAGAAAACCCTGTCCGACCCATAAGGATAATAAAGGTTAGGTAAACACATGACCAAATATAATATAAAATTTTACGTAATCATCATAGTACCAATACAAATGAATTTTGAAATAATCTTTTTTTCCCGCGAATTAATTCCAACTTCCCCGAAATTTGGTAATTTTTAAAAAAGTGACAATACCGGTATAATTATAAGCGAATAGCGATGCGACCACGTGCCGCGTGCCCTGCCGCCCGCCCCCCGCGGAAGGGCGCAATGCACATTTATTAAGTTACCTCTTTTTGCGAAATAATATTTATTATTAGTAGAATCAGTTATCGATACCTAACAACACCTTCACGGGTCGGACAAGGTTTTCTTAACATACTGTATAAGTAGCTCTTACTAATCCCTGCACCTTAATCGTACACTATTACTATTAGTTGGAATCATTTCGAAGCATATTGTTAGTCCAATGCTTGATAAGTTCATGCCTCTGCTTACTCGCCCGACCGCGACAATGTTAATAACGCAATGAGTTTGTTGAACTGTCAAAATGAAACCCATTGCAATTGATAATGTGTTACCTAATTACCCTAATGAGAACATGTATGGTTTTATGCAAGACTAAAATTGCAAGTCTCTGTTATCTGATCCACTTTTACATGGATTCTTGATTCTGTACTTTCTCTTGAACCTCATATTTGATTAATATTCTCTACAAGTAAAGAGAGTCCATTCTCAACTCTTGACCTCTGGATCCTGGTCACTTTGTGCCATAAAAAATAAAATATATTTACTACTTCGATCGAAAATAAATGTATTCCTATAAGACCAAACATTTTTATGTAAAAATAAAACTTATTCCTTAGCACTAAGGTTGAAAAACTGTTCCAAAATAAAACCTTAACCTAGTTTTAACGATTAAAGTTCGCGATGTGTTTGCTGGCTGGTCTTAAAATTGACGTTTCGCAATAACCACTATTAGTAGACCCTTCTTAATAAATTAATCGCTGAACAACTAGTATTCCTTTCTCTGTAGGTGGAGTAACAGAGGACCAGTTCGAGCTGATCTGTCGCGACGGCTCTCGTCGTCCGGTCACAGATTCTGAGAACTGCAACTGGGGCCGCGTACCCGCTGACGCCATAGTCACCAGCAGTGCAGTGTCAAGGGAGCAGAGGAAGAAGTAAGTCACTGATGATTTGAGATCTTAATATTGGATGAATTTCGACATGAGAGCCAAGTAATGTCTATGCAGTCTTCGGAGTTCAATCACTTTTTAGTTTCGTTGATATAGTTCAACCTCTTAACTGAGTTAACCCGGTACTTGCGGACTGGCTCGGGAGAAGGCACTGCTCCCTGACGTTTCGGGTGATACAGGTACTCTCGGGGCATGGTTGCTTCGGAAAGTACCTGTGTCGCATAAACAGGGAGCCGGACGCCCGGTGTCACAATTGCGTCGAGTGTCGGTAGGAGACGGCGCAGCATACGCTGGCAGAGTGTGCCGCTTGGGAGGAACTGAAGTAGGCAGTGACCTGTCGCTGCCGGCCGTAATCGAGTCGATGGCCGGCGGTGAAGTCCTGGGATGCGGTGGTTTCCTTCTGAAAACGAAACAGTCGTCTCGCAGAAGGTGACTGCGGAAAGGGAGAGGGAGATCTCGTTCTCTCATCTGGTCCGCAGCAGGTGCACCGGGCGGCGGCGGAGGGCGAATAACGCCCTCTTCCAGCCCCCCATGGACCCATTTAGGTCAAGGGGCGACATCCTCGGGGACATCTGTCGCCCCCCAAACATCAGGACCCGAGGTCATACACCTCACTCTCCCCCCTCTTATTATTGTGTCCACATTGTAAAATTAAAAAAAAAAATATTTTCATCATTGTTCTTTTACGAACTAATCTTTGTGTTACAGATACCAAAACCTCTTCCAAGTGTTGTTCCAACTATACGGCGAACCGAATCCTCTTAACCGGAACTATAATAATATTACAAATGCATTTCAAAATGGTGCCCCATTCAATCCATACTCGTCTACTGAATCTTCTCGCTATCCTTATGATTCGTTTAATAGAGATAGATTTGGGAATAACAACTTGAATAGTAGGCAGAATGAGTATGAGGAAGATATGAATAATAAGTAAGTATATTCACTTTCTAAGTATATCTTTGACACCAATGACTGAAGGTGAAGGAAAACATCTTGAGGAAACCTGGACTTTATAAGTCTGAAATCGCCAACCCGCATTGAGCAAGCGTGGTGATTACGCTCAATCCTTCTCTGTAAGAGAGGAGACCTGTGCCCAGCAGTGGGATGATAAAAGGTTGATGATGATGATATTATAATACCTATATTTATAATAATAACATATTATATAAGTGTCAATATTTTGCATCGAGCGTATATCCAATAGAGTAGTAATATGGGCCGTGACATTCCGAAACTTATCTGTGATTTGTCACTTATAAATAACAATTCACGATTGCACTAAAACAGTACTGCACCAACTAGTGACCTGTGCGTACTTCTCCCGATATTGTTGAAAATATTCAAAGTTTGGTATTGTACCCCATAATATAGTGTTGTTCTATTCAGTGGTGTGGAAAAAAACAGCAAGACATCGAATTATAAAACAGGTGGAATCTAGTTTATCTTTAAGTATTAATAAACTATTATTTAATTCACTTCGCATCCATTTATCATGGCTCAAGTTAAACTGGTCAAGAAAAACCAAACAATAAACACTTGTCTATGCGTCTTGCTCTTACTAAATGTAACCTATATTATGCCATCCTTTTTTATCGATTACGCGTTTTACTAGTGTTGCACTGTGCTACTCACATTGTGTATCGATATTAACTGAAAAGGGTTAACAAAGAAATTAGTAGATGAAATAAATTGAATACATTTCAAGGCAAAGTTTAAATATGTCAATTCAAAGTGAGTAATAGGTAGTGAGTTTTTTTTTTAGAGACAAACCATATAAGTAAAATAAAATAATTATTATTTACGAATCCTTGCCTTTCCCAGTTCAGTATCGCTCCATATATTCTTACCTGATAGCACCTGACTAGACAAAATATAATTATAAAAAAATATATCTAAATCTGTCATGTAACTACTTACCTTGAGGCCTGATATCTGTTATTAGGTCTTCTAGTATAGAAACTAGTACTTATCTGTTCTTAACTCATTTATTTTAATAGTCTCTGTAATACTATGCAAAATAAAATAATAATAATTATAGTTTATTCATCACTCAAAGAATTACAAATTTCTCTAATTCTATGTACAAAACCATGGTAATAAATACATTTCTTATTTATAAGAGATGATGTTGACAGGCGCGTGCGCCCCGTAGAGGCAAATAAGCTGTGCATACCCTAATAATTTTCTAATTCGGAAACCCGAATCGTATTATAATATAATTTTTGTACTACAATACATTCTGTTAAAACACTACACTAAAACAGTAATACTGCCATTTCTTGGGGCTAGCGGAAACTAGCTAACACGCATTGCAAATGCGCGCATACGCGTCACCAGCGCTACGGAGCGGAGAGCGACGTAGGCACGAACTATATTTGCTTATTTTTTAGCGAGAACGATCGTATATCTATATAAAATTATTTGATGGTGTGCGTTAATTTCTCTAGTGTGCCCGCAGAATTTCATTCAGTTTTAAGGCCGGAAAGGCAGTGCCTATTTGATCTAAACTTGGTTACCGACCAAGTTTAGAGGCTATGACAAATAGCATAATTGTTTTTCGATAAAATACCTATTTATTTTAGCAGCTTTGCAATGTTAAATTACTCCATTTTTTTTGTTGTTGTGATTTGTGATGTTTGTTTTCGTTTTAAGTGCAAATGAATTGAATTAAGTTTATTTACTTTAATACGTATTTCTTTCTAAAATATGCAAAATTATACCTGTGAGATTTGTTGGTTTTGTTGTTTTTCAACGTAAAGTTTTGAGGAAAAATATAAATTAAAGGGCATTGTGTTTGCGATTTGGATGTAACTCAAAACAAAGGTAATAATAACACACGTTGTTTTAATAAAAGTATTATGATAATTATAACTGGTTAGCAGGCTGTGTACACACAATAAATTATTTTGTTTCCCGTGTATATTATTTTCAAAAGATGATAGTAAAAATGTTTGGGGTTATGGATATTCAGATTTAAATAATTTTCACAAAGCCCCCTCTAAATATTTTATTCGATTCGTCGGAAAAACATTTAGATTCTTATTTAAAGTACCAAATTTTTGTAAAAGGTAGAATAGATGACGTGGTTACGACGAATCGCTTAATAAACGAAAAATATGGTCCACACTCAGCCGACGGGCACGCGGCGCGTTGACCTCCGTCAGCTGTTGCCACGCAACAATGCAACAATGGCTAAATGTATTTGTGAAAAAATATAACATACATAGTGTAAAAAGGTTAGAATCGATTCAGTTGCTTATTCTGAACTAACTATATTTAGGTTTCGTATAAAGTATGTATGTATACAAGTTTATGTATGTATACACTTTTCTAAAGTTATATGTACTTTCTAAGTATATCTTGAACACCAATGACTGAAGGTGAAGGAAAACATCTTGAGGAAACCTGGACTTTAGGTCTGAGACCGCCAACCCGCATTGAGCAAGCGTGGTGATTACGCTCAATCATTCTCTGTATGAGAGGAGACCTGTGCCCAGCAGTGGGACGATAAAAAGGTTGATAATGATGATGATGATGATCTATGCATACCCTCAACAAAATCTCTGTGCACGCCCCTGAACGTTGACGACTATACTAGTATAAACTGTGTCACAGTCGTCAGCACCTTCCACACTTAATTATTTGAACCATAATTTATTGTTTCAAGCAAAAGATCTGTAATCTTAATGAATTGGAATGATTGAAATGAAGTATTGTATATCACTAAACAAACATTGTGACATTTTTATTGATATCGATATGAATAATTATATTACTGTTGCGTCTAGCGCAATACTTGACCTTGAGTCGACCAATCAGAGTGCAGCGGCCGGCGCAGCATTTTGGTGTCATTTGTTTTCGAACAAAACTAATAACATTACCACTCTATTGGATATGTGCTCGATGATATTTTTATTATATTGTCACAATTGCATACTTTGCATATAAATTACTAGCGATTCGCCCCGGCTTCGCACGGGTGCAATGCTGATATGTACTAAATACACTACAGGAAAACTGCGAACGTTGTATAAAAAACATAGCGGCTCGCTGCTCCTGCCGGTCGGTACCGCTGCAAACGCGACGCCCGCATTTTTTAAATGTGTAAGATCTTCGAAAATATTCATTTAAATCATATGCTGTAAAGGGCGATATAAATCTATATTAAATCAACAATGTTTTTAAGGTAGTAAATTGGATGAGGATTAATGCTGTATTGGTTAAAATCGCTCGAAAATTGGCCGGTTTATGTCGTAAAAAGTAAACGACAAAAAAAATATTGTGGGATGTCCATAAGAGATAGACATATACCATCACGGAATTTTTTGTAGACCCTTTCAATGTATACAATATTTAGTACATTATTTCAATAAATCTCGTAGGGTTCACGGGCACGACATCACATTAGAAACCTCAAAAATAATAGTATTTCTCCACTATTTAATGGATCGTATTATACATATAAACCTTCCTCTTTAATCATTCTATCTATTAAAATCTCCGCATCAAAATCCGTTGCGCAATTTTAAATATTTAATCATACAAAGGGACATAAGGTAAGAGGAAGCGACTTTGTTTTATACTATGTAGTGATAATGATAAATTAGTTCACAAAAGCATCTCTACACATAAAAAATTAAATCTATTGTATTCAGTATTTCCTATGCGACTACTCTGAGATGAAAGACCGAACGAAATTTTGAACTTGATACATATTTAAACGACGAAGACATGATTTAAAATAGAGCTGTATTGATGTGTTAGACCGTGACCTGGTAAGATCCGTACTTAATTCACTACGTAGGAAAAGGCATAATTAAATAATTCTACAATATGTAAAGAAAACCCTGTCCGACCCATAAGGATAATAGAGGTTAGGTAAACACATGACCAAATATAATATAAAATTTTACGTAATCATCATAGTAACAATACTAATGAATTTTGAAATAATCTTTTTTCCCCGCGAATTAACTCTAACTTCTCCGAAATTTGTTAATTTTTAAAAAAGTGACAACACCATTTGGACTGTATTATTATAGCGATGTGACCAATGCCGCGTACCCTGCCCCCCGTCGCCCGCGGAAAGTTTGCCTACCGCACATGTATTAAGTTACCTCTTTTTGCGAAATACAATTTATTTTTTTAGAGGGATTTTTTTTTAAGTTTAGTCCGGCTTTTTATCCGTTAGTAGAATCAGTTATCGATACCTAACAATGCCTTCACGGATCGGACAGAGTTTTCTTTACATATTGTATAATGGCGCGGCCATAAACTTAAATTTAGTGAACAAGGGAATAGTAGCCGTTGTCTAAATTTAATATAATATAATTATTTTCTACAGAGCGAGTACTATGCCGCCTTTCAAGATGCGGGTCGACTCATCAGGACAACCTATTGAAGCACTGTTCCGACTGTTCAGATCAAACGAAACTACGGATTTATTGTTGCAAGTAAGTTGGGAGGCAACATTAACATAATCATGTTTAGAAATATCTAATCTAACTAGCCTGTATTGTTCTACTGTTGGGCAAAGGCCTCAGTCTCTTTTCCACACAATTCTGATCTTTTGCGACCGGTTCCTACGGTTCCTTTTACTTTATCGCGATACCATAATGCCGAGACGTGCCATTTAAATTTAATGGCTTTCTGGGTAACATGCGTTATCTTAAAATTGAAATTTTTCGTAAAATCGTTATCTTAAACTTTTCAATCTTAAAATTGAAACTTTCTGCAATGGAATTGCAGAAAGTTTCTAGCCAAACCAAAAATAACTTCCAAATCTTCTCCTCAGGACGCAACAGTAAACTTCCGCATACTAAAAGAAGAGGAACAGGCAGCCAAACACATCCTTAACAACAAGTACGTAGGAGAGCAGGCAGAGAAGGCGGTGCTCGCTATCAGGGACTGTCCCATCAAGAGAGCCACTTTATGTGTCACCAGTGATCCGGAAATGGACAAGTGTCTCAAGATGAGGGTGAGTCAGTAACCCACATGTGATGAGTATAGTGTAGGCCCTACTACAGTGTACTCATTATACAAAGTGGTGCTGATAATACGACAATAAATGAAAACACGGACAATGCTGGTTCATTGAAATAATTCTAAACCAGCTAGCTGTCTGGCGGGTCAAAGAAATACAACATTATTTTTTCTTTATACAAAACCTGACTATAGTTTGTTCAGAACAAGCAACTGGATCGATTCCAATCATTTTTACACCATGTTATATTTTTTCCCAAATATATTTAAAAAATAGTGCAGTGCGGTTACCGAGCGCAACAATAAAGTTCACGACGGATTATACTGTTCTAGGGCCCCGCCGCGCTGCGCCGCTGTAGGCGCGAGCTGCTCGTTGACTATACAACGTGGAATTTTAATGGTTGTTTTCCCGCAGCGAAACGGTTTTGTCTTAGTAATACAATCGTTTCATCAATAAATAAAATATTAGAAACATAAAATAGCAGATTTAACATAGTGATAAAAAAAAACTCGAAAGTAAGCAGAAACCAATAGTAAACTTCTGATAATCTACAGCTGAATGGCGCAGGGCCATTGACCCGCGTGCTTCAGCTATTATTCTTTCATATTTTTACGGGCTTAGGATTTTCATAAATACTTTTTAGAAAATAAAATTATTATCTAAGATAATTATTGTTTGTAATTTTTGCGCGCAGACTACTTTATGTCGTATCACTAGAGTCGAGAGCTTATTTTACTTTGAACATTTATAAAGGGGCAACGCCTTTGAACGGTAGTTTTTTTGAATGCTAGTTTGAGCGGTAATTTTTTGTATTGGTACATTTAAGTTATTTTATACCTTATTAACGCACATGACAGATTTTTTGGTTTGAACATTTTTTTCTTTTCTATATAGCGTTGAATTTTCGGATTGTTGCCTACAAGCTGTTTTATGCCCTATCACTGCGCGCGGGAGCTTATTATGTTTTGAACATTAGTACCTACAACTTGTAGGTAGCGGAACTAACTTTTCTCACTTTTTCAAATTGAGGATTTTTTTTTAATTATTTTTTATTATTTTGTAACAGAAATATTTTTAATTTTGTCTTTTATTCTATTCATCGAAAGTACTCCTTAAAGCAAATCGTTCTGCCGCGGGAAAACAGCCATTAAAATTCCAGCGTGTATTTTTGTAGGGATACCCAGGCAACATAATAAGCTCATGACTTTGTGATTTTGTACATAAATTCTTTACATAAAAATACTCGACACGTGATTCGGGTTTTGCATATACGAAAAATAATGTAGTATATCTGACGTTGACTTTCTGCCGATTTAACGTTATCTAACAAGTTGTTTGCTTTCCAGGTGGCGTTAAAAGCAGCATTCCTCTCCCCCACTTTAGTCTGCTGGCGCGGCCACAGCACGCGGCACTGCGAGCGCGCCATCGCGGAGGGCGCGGCCGACTTCGCGCTGTTCGACGCCGCCGACATGTTGCACGCCGCCAACACACATCGACTTGTGCCCTTCATGCAGGAGGTAGGTGACAAACAACAACAACAACACCCTTTTTTTTTCTAGATGGGAAATCATCAAATGACCTCTCCCGGCCTGGGCAGAGCGGAAGGGCGTTTCTTCACTTGCCTATGCAACGGCCACGTTTTCTTTTTTAACCAACCCGCAACCCTGACCCAGGAGGCATCGGTCTTCGTGGACCCCGTCACGATGTGCTGACATCTCTTTGAGACGCGCGTCAAACACAACGCGCCGTCGACTCGGGCCTGGTCTTTACCGAGCGGCGAGCTGCCCACTGCTCACCGCTCGCAGGCGCGGGCCTGCGGTGGCTGGGAGTTTGATGTTGTCTCCCGACCAGGGCGTCTCCTACGGCGGCAAGTGGCGTGAGGGCGCAAAGATTCCCGCTGCCTCATGCTCTCCGCCTCCTCGCAACACCCTTACATTTCCCTAAGAAAAGTATACGCTTCGGGAATCACCGTCTTTCTTCGGAAACAAAGGGAATTGCATAATTTAATTCCCCCATCTCCATTCCACTATCAGATGACCCGTCCTACGGCGAGTTTCCACCCTCACGTCGTTGACCCCACAACGATCCGAACCAAGCATTTCGTCTCGTCTCTTATAGCGCGTACATCGAGGGACTGTAACAATTTGCTAGCGGCGGTGTTTGGACGTTTGACTACAATTTAAGTGTCTTCAAGGCTAGAGTGAATAGGCTCTTAATAAAGTACGCGCTTTACCATCAATTGCATTGCATCACTGCTTACCATCAGGCGGGATTGCGGTCAAACACTAGTTTAATTATTTAAAAAAAACTCGTGCTCGCGATGATAACACTCATATAGAGCTGTACCAACCATGGAAGTACTTTTACTTACTATGATTATTTTAGTTACGGATTTAAACTCTATGTAATTCCAAAACCATTTCAAAACGATGTTAGGCCATAACATCGGCTGCCGGCGAAAGTTACCACCCAACAGACAACCGAACGATTCGTCGTGTTCCGGTATGATGTCTGGTGAAGCCGTACGGAGGACGGGTCTGAGCAGTTGTTTTGCGATGTGTGCCGGGTACGAGGCGCCAAATGTTGTTGTATCGGGTGTTTGGTCGTGGAGAGTCTCCAGATCAATCTCCCTCTGGCGCAGCATCGTTGGTCGTGTTGGTCTTGGGTTTAACATAGTATCACCTCGCTCAACTGCCGTCATCCTTCCTATTCCTAAGTTTTTTAAGTGAATAGGCTTAATAAACTAGTGCGATTTACCATTAACATTTGCATCACTGTTTATCATCAGGCGGGATTGCAGTCAAACGCTAGTTTATTAATTATTTAAGAAAAAAAACTTTGGAGTGAAGATTACGACTGGAGTAGATAACCCGACGGAATAAAAACGTCATACGAATACAAATGCGCCGAAGTGTGTGGTTCCTGCAATATAATAATAATAAATGAACTTTATTCAATATTAAGAGACAACCATACAACTAATTACAAAAAGCAAAAATTAAACATATTTGAACTTAAAAAAGAAAAGAAAATAAAATGTGAAGTTATACACCATGAAATTGCTATACATTGTGAAATTGTTCTGGTTGTCTTCCAACTGAGTCGCCCTATCCCCTCGTACTAGTATATAACTGTATCACGAGCGGATAGTATTTCTCAACCAAAAAAAACAACAGATACCCACAAGTTACACAGTTACATATTCATATATTACAGAGTATAACATAATATTACGATATTAGATATATTAATTCTAGTAAACCACAATGCATAACATTCACAATCCCTACATGATAAATTTAAATTGAGTTGAATTAAATTAATTGAAATAGTTTGTGGAAATTTTTGGATATGGGTATAGGTACACTTATATAGACCATAAATATCATCTACTGCATATGTTAATGTGTGTTGTATATTTTATGTATATTTCTGTATGTGTATATATGTATGATGTATTATTTATGTGCCCTGTTTATATCAGTTTTTGTAATAAATTTTCAGTACTATTGTAGTCTAGTGTTTTCAAATATTTATCTATAGTCGTTTTGCATGTTTGCCTATCAAGATTCTTTAGTTTTAGTTCTTTGCTTACTCCGTTATAAAGGCTCGGACCAAGATAATTATGGAATTTGTGTGAAAAAGATGTACTATATTTGGGTATTTTATAAACAATATCCAAACGCCGTCTCTCTGTAAAGTGCGGTTTTACTTTGTGTTGTGCCATGATCTCAAGTTTAATGAATAATTTTCTTACCGTGAGGACTCCCAGTTCTTTGTAAAGCAGGTGTGTCGGATAAGTGTACTTTTTACGAGAAATAACTTTCAGTATCATGCGTTGGGCTCTTTCTACTAACAACATGGTCGCTTTTGAAGTTCCTCCCCATACATTCAAGCCATACACCAATACAGATTGACAAAGAGCCAAGTAGATTTTTATTAGTAGGTTTATGTCACATGCATTTCTAATAGTTTTAAAAATATAGATCAACTTCCTTACTCGATTACATACTTTTATGACGTGTTCTTTCCAGTTTAAGTTTTGGTCAACCATCACTCCGAGATATTTAATGGAATTAGTTTTGGTGATTGGGTTACAATGACAAGTAAATATGTTAGCTATATTTTATTTAAAAATAAATAATATCCTTTAATTCCTAAGGTATACTCCAGCGGTGATAACTGGTACTACGCAGTGGCTGTAGCAAAGGAACAAGACCCGGACACTGATCTGACGTACTTACGTGGCAAGAACACCTGTCACACTGGGTTAGGAAGAGCTGCCGGATGGGTGTTCCCGCTTGCTTACCTTATATCTAATGGATGGATCAGGTAAATATACTGTAATGCTGTTTCAGAATTATATGGCAGGGACATTGATGCCGGAAACTGTAACCATGAATATTCAACACATGATTTTAAAGAACATAAAAATGGCGAGCAACTACCCGATTCATGTCGGACCGTTGTATATGCTAGTTGCGCGATAAACTCTACTTCGAAGATGCAAGATTCTGCGTGACGTCAATATGACGCATAGTTCGCATTTGGCCTTGCTACAACAGCTTTTTTTTTATAAAAACCTTTATTTATATCAAAGCAATTGTCTAAACAGGTCATACGGTTGCGACGGCGCACACGCTGCAGCCGAATACTTCACGAAATCCTGCGCACCCGGAGCTCTCAGCTCTGAATACGTCGACTCCGGAACAGTACCTCATGACAACCTCTGCCATCTGTGTCATGGTGCTTCATACAGGTAATGATTTGTATTGAGCTGCAGTAACCGCGTAACCGTGTATTCATTTTGTAGATAGGATACCAAAAAGATTAAAATTGTTTGTCTAGTAAAATTTACAGTCAGTTCTTTCATAATAGTTGTTGCTTTATTCTGAGGGGCTTGTAAAAGGGCTAAGTAATAACAGCCGCATGGCTAGATCGATCAGGGTAAGCTACTTTTGCCGCGGTTGGTCCGTGGATGGAAGGCAATCTTTATGTACGTCCCCTCCATGCCTTAGAATGCATATTATGACGTTTGTCCCGGCCGTCATTCTTGGATCTTCAGTCCTCGTAACGAGACCTCAGAAGCCTAAAAGTCTGACAACCAGTCTTACCAGAGATACCCAGTAACTGGGTTGTGGAGGCAAGACCGGCAGTTGCTTCATATAAAGTACTGGTATTCAACTGCATCGGGTTAGACTGGATACCGACCCCAACACACAACATAGTTGGGAAAAGGCGGATGAGTTATTACTTTATTTTCAGCATTGTAGAACAAAATTGTCAGTCACCTATTCTCTCATCTGATGATCAATACCGTTTAATGAAAAGCTGACACTCCTAGATGTATTCTAGACGAGTATCTATAATGAAAATTTTTGATGGACGACATCAGACCGGTAATTCTACTAATGAACCTTCACAGTCTGGTCTCAGTCTCAATCTGTCAAAAACACTCCTAATTTACCGACATTTGACATGTTTTTGACATTTGTTTGTCGCCGAGATGAGATTGACTAGATTTTGAACGTTTTAAATTACAAAAATTGACCTTTCGGTTGTTTTAATTACGGTGTACTATTTTGCAGAAACAATTGTTCATTTGAATATGACGTATTATATACTTGATACTGTCATAAGGTTTTTTTATATGTATTTTTATTATCTATATTCAAAGCGTCTTTTTACAAAACAGACGGTGCCGTCGCGACGCAAGTGAAGACTACTTCGGTCACGTGGGCGCAGTACGATGCATGGTAGAAGGGGGCGGTGACGTCGCCTTCGTGCGTCACACGGCTCCTGCCGAAGTTTCGGCGGGAAGACGACGCGAGTGGTGGGCGAGGGATCTACTGCCTGATGACTTGCAGCTACTTTGTCCTGATGGTAAGTAATCATCATCGACCTTTTTATCGTCCCACTGCTGGGCACAGATCTCCTCTTACACAGAGAAGGATTGAGCGTAATCACCACGCTTGCGCAATGCGGGTTGGCAATTGGTAAGTCATAGATAGATGAAAAGAATACGCTTTATTTCGCATAGAACATAAACCGTTTCTGATGTTGCTGCTGGGATTCAGGGGCCTTATAGTCTGCTATTTTTATAAATTTGTCATTCCAATAAGATTCCCTTGTCATTGCTCAAGGTTCGTAATCTGCTGAATTCATTATGATTGATCAATAATTAGTCAGTCATCTCGTAATGGAGTGGCGATAAAATTACATTGTCGTATTGTCATTTGCAATACCCGTTTGCAGAAATTATTTTCTAAAAAGTATTACTCAATTTAAACATTTATTAATGTGCCACTCAATACCACATTAAAATAAATAAAGTCATAATGACGCCATTTTGTTAGTAAATTACGAATCTTTTCAAAATCGATCATTATTACATCACTGTTCGACCATTCTGACATTATTGTAGTAGCTGACTAGGGCCCCAGACCTTAAGTCTATGAAGGTATGCTGTTATCCTTCACTCACTTAAAGTTGTTTCACCACTCCTTATTAAAGAATGAAAGAAAATACATAAATATTCAGCACAGACTAAAAGACACAATACACCTAAAATAAACATGCATAAATTATAGCCTTTAATATATTATGTGTAACAATGTAAACAATTTATGAATAAACGTTATTATTATTATTATTTCGTTTATTTTATATATATACATATTCATTTACATTTTTAAATATTCATAAAAAACATAAAAACATTTAAAAATATAAAAAATAGTGTTCCACCGATGGCGGGAGCGGGGTCCAAGCTACCGGTGGTTAGAGCTCCAGAGACAGAAACCTCCTCACGATGCGGGCCGTATCGAGGAGCCTGCCTTTTGAATCTCGCCTTTGATCCAACTGCCTAACGAGAGCCTCAATAGATGTTGGTCGAGGCTCTTGGCTATCAAAACATTGGCCGATACGACAATCGGTACAATGACTGCCGAGTTGACATTCCACATGTCAACAATCTCGTGCGCCAAGTCGAGTAAGTAGCATTGCCCATTGTGTCAACCTTTGTAAAATATTTTTATTTATGTTCTGTAATCTATATGGTGTACATAATAAAGTGTATTCTATCCTAAGTTGAAATTTTTATAAATCTTACATCGAATTGATGTAACTACTAATATTTCACATAGTTTAAAAAAATATCAGTCTAGGGTAATTTAGGAACAGTCACAAGCACCACATGTGCGCATGTTTGGTGGTGGCCCTGGTGACAAATTGAAATTAGGTAATACGGGCTGGTGTATGCAACTCCACGACAATGCACGTAATTTGAGTGCAAAATACGCGCATTGTGTAATAAAAACGCTATAGTCACAAATACTATTTCGTAATAGTCGTGCTACACGTCCGGCCGGCTTGGTTACCCGTTTTTTAATACCCCAACCTATAACAACGACAACATAGTTATACATTAATCATCACATGCATGGGCGTACCGGGGTGGGGGCAGGTGGGTGTCGCAGAACATGTATGAACTCCCTTAATTACTAAACAAAATATAAACGAGGACTTATCTCTAACATTTAAATAAACCACGCAAGTAGACACTAACAAAATATACGGTGAAATTGCTAAAAAAAAACTGCGTGCGACTATAGCGCACAAAGATTGGAATTGCCAAAGGCCAGAAGCTGGGTCGCCCATGATCACACGCATTATAAAGAAAGAAAGAAAGAATTTTTTTTATTCCGCACAAACAAAACTCACTTTACAACTAAATATGTTTGAAGATGAAAGTTTTGTAATACCACAATCTTATTTTCAGGCACCCGCGCGAAGATGCATGAATACAAGCACTGCAATCTAGGCAAGGTTCCCGGATCAGTCCTAATGGGCAGAGCGAATCATACTGAGTTGGATACCTTCTCTAATCTTATGGTCTACGCTCAGCAGCTATATGGAGCTGCAACTACTGATGAGTTCAGGTAAACAGCTTAAAGAAATAATCCCCACATAGCTAGTCAACATCTCAAGATGGTTTTTTTTAAATACGTTATAAACTAGTACTTGACCGCGGTCCTGCTTGGTGGTAAGCAGTGCTGCAATCATTGATGGTAAGGCACGCTAGTTTAAGAGCCTATTCAATCTAGCCTAGTTATGTTATAAATGTTATCAAAAGACCCTTCTAACCGTTAACCATACAAATTATTGTCAGTTTAAACCAAATAGGCAACCACTATTCTTCCGATGATTATAATTATATTTATGCTATCATTTTCGACTCGTGATTTTAGACCCTTGTTATTAGGCTGATTCACTCTCGGTCTCCCAAATTGAGCCACCATACAATCCCAATAAGCGTAGCTTTACCTAATTACTAGACCAAAACGCCTGTTAGCCAGATGCTTAAGTATATTAAACACATTAAATTAAACCGTTTTTTCACAGTTTCTCCATGTTCTACTCACTACCACCATACTCGGACCTAATCTTCAGCGACGTTGCAGTACGCCTGAAGCCTTTACCACACAGCAAGCGATCAGCAGAAATAGTCGCCGGCCCCGCGCTTATTCGAGCGGCGAGAATTGTGTCATGCGATGCCCCACAGGCGTCGTACTATGTTGCATCAGACCCCGACTTTTTATCGCACGCTTATAGCAATGGTGTAGTCGGGCACTTATTAGCGATAGCATTATTTGTAGTTGCGATCTTGAGATAATTAATTTTTATACATATAGAGTAGTGAGAGAATGAAATTTTATTAATTGCGAATAACAAATTATCACACCCAAACCTTAAGAGGTTTGGGTGTGATAATTTGTTATTCGCAATTAAAAAGGGTAAACAAAAGTAAATTAATATTAAAACATGTAGCAGTATGTATTATTATGATAGAGTACTATATAGATGTATCTCGGAAGACTTATATTAAGGTGCAGCTATGGGTCAATGCCATCAGAAATAAAGTTATTATTATATTTTTTTTAGTGTTGGCACTGCATTTTCTCACTAGCCCTAGTACTAGTTTTTTTAGCATATATTATATGATTTTATAAGAATGAATTCCTGAGGGTCCTAATTTAGATTTGATGCAATACGAATATTGATGATATTATATATATATTTTTATAATATTATAAACTAGCGTCCAATCCAAAGCAATCCCGCCTGATGGTAAGCAGTGACGCAATCGTTGATGGTAAAGCGCACTAGTTTATTAAGAGCCTATTCAATCTAGCCTTGAAGACACTCAAATTGTAGTCCGACGGAGGCGAAACGCTTCGTCCGGATCGTAGTGGTGTTAACTGGAACGTCAATTAAACACCGGGATGGATAGCTGACTGATTTATTCATTTTTAGAGCATACCCACATATACAATAATAAAACCAGGTGCAAATACCTTACACTTTTCCCTCTTAAAAACTACGGGTAAACACAGGAACAGGTAATAGATGAACCTTGACAAGATTTTTAACAATCAAAATCGATACTAATAACTAAGTACCCAATACGTCAAAGGTAAATATTATACTACTTAGTTATGGCCTTATCTTTGTTTATGGCGCGCGTGTGCGCTCGTATTGTTCTGGCCGAAGCCCCCGGCGGCGGCGGCGGCGGCGGGGAGCGAGTCGCCGGGGCGGCCGGACTCACTAAGTCTGCGCTACCCGTCTCCGCCTCCAACTCACCGGATGCTTCCGACGCATCCTCGAAATCATCATCATCTTTGTCATTACCATCATTTTCCCCCTTTTTAGAACCGATGCTCGTTCGCGATAGTGAAAATCGCGACTTATTCCCGACTGGAATTACTTGATCACGGTGTCTGCGCCACTCGACCCCGTTTCCCATATCTACTCGATATGAAACTGGTCCCGTACATTTGGATACTGTTCCCGCAGACCATTTCTGTGAATTAGAAGTGTAATCGCGTGCGAGCACTGGTTCTCCTTCCTGGATTGGGGCCCGGAGCGTGCCTCCCGCATGTGCCACCTGGCGTTGCTGCGCTGCTCGTGCTACTTGCGCGACGTCGGGCCGTAATGCATCTAGTCTTGACCGCATCCGACGCCCGGTTAGCAATACTGCCGGTGGCACGCCCGTAGTTGCATGCTCACAATTACGATAATTGAATAAAAATATATTTAATGCATTTAATACATTCTCACCACTATGAACAGCTCTTTTAATAGCCTTTTTAACGGTCTTCACCGCATTTTCAGCGGCACCATTGCCCTGTGGCCTGTATGGTGCCGTTGTTACATGGGAGATACAATTGTTCAAGCAATAGTTTTTAAATTCATGTGATAGGAATGGTGGTCCGTTATCCGTTACGAGTTGCGAAGGTAATCCGAACCTACTGAAAACAGTCATTAAAGCTGTGATAGTTGACTGTGCGTCCGTGCGACCCATGGGGAGCGCCTCAATCCATTTTGAATGCGCGTCGATAAGTATAAGATATTTTTTTTCTGCGTATTCCGCAAAATCTGCATGCAAACGTTGCCATGGAAACGTTGGAAATTCCCACGGATGCAGATCTGCGCGCGGCGCTGCATCGCGCACCATGCGGCACGGCTCGCACGAACGTACCATCGCTTCAAGGTCGGCATCTAAATTAGGCCAATACACGTAATTACGAGATAAGTTTTTCATTTTTTTAACACCTAAATGACCTTGATGTATTTCTTCCAGAATTTTACTTTGTAGTGTCTGTGGTATTATAATTCTATATTTATAAATTAAACAACCAAAATCCATTGTTATATCACCTTTACGAGCAAAATATGGTTTTTCTTCTTCGCAACTAGGTACGGATGGCCATCCAAACTTTACATACCGCAATATACGAGATAAGATTACATCTTTATTGGTTTTCTTACCGACGTCATGAAAATTAACAGGCATACATTGATGAACAAGCTTAACATAACTCATAGTTTCAGTGGGACGGCGCTCCCGTGCTAACGGCAAACGCGACAGCGCGTCCGCGGGGCCATTTTGTTTTGAAGTTATATATTTAATAGTGAACTCATATGCGGCTAATCGTGCAGCCCAGCGTTGTAAGCGACTGGCCGCCGTTTGCGGTATACCCACTTTCGCTCCGAAAATGTAGCTTAAAGGCTGATGATCCGTTCGTAGTTCAAACTGTCTACCATAGAGATACTGGTGGTGTCTAGTGACTCCATAAAATATGGCTAATGCCTCTTTATCAATTTGACTATAATTGCGTTCCGCATCATTGAGTGTGCGCGACACACAGCTAACCGGTCGCTCACTGCCGTCAGGTAAACGATGCGCCAACACTGCGCCCAACCCGTACGCGCTGCTGTCCACCGATAGCACCAAGGGGCGCCTCTCCTCATAATGCGCGAGCACTTTCTCGCCTGACAGGACTCGTTTAGCCTCTTTAAAGGTCTCATCGCACTCCTTACTCCAATTCCAACTGACATTCTTTCTTAAGAGATTATGTAACGGGTGTAACAATATACTTAAATTTGGTATAAATTTCCCATAATAATTCAGTAAACCCAGAAAACTCCTTAATTGTGTGGTATCTGTGGGTGTCGGAGCATCAACAATAGCTTCCACTTTCTTGGGATCCGGGCGCAGACCACTTCGATCAATTATGAACCCGAGATATTTAACGCTAGATTGTAAAAAGCAACATTTGTTAAGTTTGACTGTCAAACCCATATCTCTTAATCTGACGAGTACTTGCCTCAAATTAATCAAGTGTTCTGCTCTCGAAGCCCCAGTCACACAGATATCATCCAGAAACACGACCGTGGCTGGCACCCCGCGCAACGTCTCCTCCATTAGTTTTTGGAATTTTTCCGGAATGCAAGATAACCCAAATGGCGTACGGCGATAGACGAATGTACCAATGTGTGTCGTGATAGCTGTACACGGTTGCGAATCCTCGGTCAACATAGTTTGTTGATATGCATGCGTTAAATCGATTTTAGAAAATTCACTTCCCCCGCTTAGAGTAGCAAACAACTCTTCAATGTGTGGGAGTGGGTAATATTCACGTTTTAGTTTACGATTAATAGTCACTTTGTAATCGCCGCAAATCCGTATATCGCCGTTCGTCTTGATCACCGGCACAATCGGTGTACCGTAGTCAGAGTGCTCGACTCGGGCAATCGTCCCCTCGGCCTCGAGCCGCTCGAGCTCGCGCTCCACGCGCACGCGGAGCGCCAGCGGCACGGGCCGCGCTCGCACATATACCGGCTCGTTGTCTGTCAGATGCAATTGGAGCAACTTTTTACACTTTCCTAATTTGTCAGTAAAAACTTCAGGAAATTCTATAGCTAATTTACTTATACACGGATCTGTTATAATATCATATAAATTGATTTGTTTCACATTAAGGGACTTCAACCAATCCCTTCCCAATAGAGGGCGTCCCCCATTTTTAATTACATAACAACACAAATTGTTTGCTGTAACATCACCAAGTCGAACATTCACATGTATATAACCCAATGAATCAATACGCGTACCGGAATAGCAACGTAACATAAGGTTATCTAATTTTATTATTTTATTTGAAAACATCTGCTTATAAAAGTCTTCACTAATCGCCGAGATACGACTCCCCGTATCGACTTCACATTTAATTAGATAATCGTCTATGTTTACGTCAATAAAATAAGGTTTGTTACCTTTAGATGCCAGTTCGATACTCAACAAATCCTCGTCCTCCGATTCCTCACTGACGTAGTTTTGTCTGCCAGACCGACCACTACGTCCCACTTCTTTGCACATTACTTTCAAATGTCCGCGTTGGTTGCACTCATCACAATTGTAATTAATATAACGACACCTTTCTGATCGATGCGCCTTACCGCACCGCCAGCACTGTTGAGTAGACATGGAAGGCCCCGGCGCCGCAGTGGTGCTGCGTCCTCCTGACGTCGCCCCGTCGGCCCTCAGGGCCGGGTTCCGCCTTGGTCGGCGCGCGCCTCCCCCACTCGTTTGTGTCCGCCCTGCGCCTGTCCTGTGCAAGCCTTCGCCTGCGTCGCCGCCTGCACCTGAGGTCGTGGCTGCGGCGGTCGCCGCGCTCACCTCCGCGTGCCTCTCTGCGGCCTCTAGCGCCAGAGCCAGCTCCACCGCCTCTTTGTATTTAATATTTCGCTCCGCAAAAATTCGCGATCGCATCGCGCTATTGGATAAACCTGATACAAATTGGTCACGTAAATTTTCTTCCAGCATCGTGCCAAAGTTACATGTGGTCGCAAGATGTTTCAAATCTTGGAGGTACTCCGTCATGGATTCACCCACACGCTGTCTACGTAAACGAAACATGTGACGCTCGGCGATCTCCGATCTTTGTGGTTCTAGATGATCAGTCACCAAACATACCAATTCGTCAAATGTTTTTGTCTCCGGATCTGCCGGGGCACATAGGTCGCACATTAACGAATAAGTAATTTCACCCACCACCGTAATTAACAACGGTACACGCAACTCGACTTTTATCTCATTTAGGAGAATGTACTGGTTAACGCGACGAATATACGACGGCCACTGCTTGGAATTGATGTCGAATGGTTCTAATCGTCCGATCGGCATTGTTAATAAAATAGTAACACTTCGACTTGACACGTTTCACGCGGATTCAATTAATAAAATACCTCGTCGCCAAATGGAACGTCAATTAAACACCGGGATGGATAGCTGACTGATTTATTCATTTTTAGAGCATACCCACATATACAATAATAAAACCAGGTGCAAATACCTTACATTAACAACGTAAGGGTGGAAACTCGCCGTACAACGGGTCGTCCGATGGGGGAATTAAATCATGCAAATCCCTCGCACACTCCCCAAAATGCATCCTATAGAACACCGAATGAGTGGCTACTCTACACCTGTGCTCTAGGCTTTGGAGACCATCTCGAATTAAATCAGGGTCACCAATCAGCCTCTACGACGCCTCCACCGAATCCAAAGTGACCAGGTGACACTTAGCAGCACCAGCCCAAATGTGGCTACAGTACTCCACACACAAACAGACCTATCCTTTATACAGTAAGGGTCAAAAGGGGAGTACCACTTTGGACACTTATTGTTATTGCAATAAAGTTCAAAGGTGGTAATGCACTTTTGACCCTTACTGTACATTACTAGAAGCTGCCCTGCTGTGAAGTACCGCCGGACCTTCGCGATAACGCCAAGTTTCCTGGCAGCCACCTTGGCCTTGGACTCAATGAACTGACCAAAGTTTAGGTTCGAGGAAATCTCAACTCCCAAAAGCTGAAGGCGGTCGGTACACTCCAAGGATGCATTTCGAAAAGCCAAGGTGAACGGGCTCCTTTTGGCGGCGAAAAGACACGCCTGTGTTTTGGCGGCATTGAATGCTACAAGATTGGCAAATGGCTCAAATAAGCCTCCTTCGACAACGACTCTGAGGGACAGTTCAGTCAGGAAGTCTTTTACCCAGCCAGTCAGACTAAGGGAAATGCCGTACGCTGGAAGCTTACTGAAATTTATATTTTGACCTACTATAGAATAAGTAATTTTTGCACAATGTTGCAGTTTTATATCCGTCCAAGTGTGTGCCTAGATTACTAAGATATAAGTTTAAGCTTTTTTCCGTCCAAGTGATTCTATATTTTTTATTAAATAAAATATTTTAACGCTTTTCTTTACTTAAGTAAGTGGGTGTCAATTTGAATACCTGATTCCTCAACCCGCTCTCAATAAACTTGTGTACTGTGAGATAGTCAAATATTATCTTGACAGCCGAGAGCTTTATGACGCGTATTATTAAACTAACTTTTAGAAACTTATATCCGTCCAAATATTTGCCTAGATTATCTAGCAGTTTTAAGCATTTATTTTCTACTGTCTATGTATATTTTTATTAAATCAAATATTTTTAAAACACCTTTTTTTATTTACACTTTTACAATAATCTTTTATGGTGATAACATTCGAAACCTTTAGGTAACACATCAAAATTTATAAAAATCATTCTCAAAGTAGTTCTTCGACAGACTTCCCTGATCGATTTTCGAACACATTCGCCATTTGTATCGATTCTTCTTGCATGTTCCCGCCATTTTCCAAATATACAATTAGATTTCGCCAATTCAACGTTTATTAAGGGTACCAGGCCAGTGCATTTTGGTGTGAATTTTGCACATAAGTATAGAGCTTTCCATGATAAGTATCTAAAATGATTGATACAATATACAAACAAAAAATCACTAGGCTTGTTCTTCATTAACATTTCTATCATAGAATTACTTAATTTTACTACTACCCTCTTTTTGTAGAGTGACAGAAAAGTCTTCATTTCTTCCTCGTTGCATATTACAGCCAATATTGTGCACAATTTGTTCGCTGACAAACAAAAAGTGGTAAATACATGCCTCCATATTAGATCTTCATCATTATAGTTCAAATTAAAAATGTGACTGTTAATTTGAATACCTGATTGCCCTATCCGGCTATCAATAAACTTATGTATTTCAGAAAATCCACTTGTAAACGCAATTTTGTAGCACATTTGTCCAGCAAATATGTTACTGGCTCTACTAACTTGCATTGTAGACGAGTTGTAACAATATCCAAGGAATAAAATATCTTCACTTTGCTTTATACTCTCATGTGGAAAATTCACCACAGTTTTTTCATAATTTACATTTCTATAATTTGATAATGCTTCTAAAAATGATGAAGCATCGTTTAAAGAATCAGTGATGTATAAATAATCATCAACAACTCTGATAAATAATTTAACTTGATTTTCAGTTGTTTTTAAATGCTCTGAAAAATATATTTCATCCAAATATGTGTAATAGAGTTCAGACAGGGCTGGAGAGTATTTGTATCCTTGAACCAATCCTTCTTTCCATTCATAGACTGTTGATCCAGCACGGATTAATATAGGCTTTTGCAACTGTATCACTAAGTCTCGGTATTGCTGGGCAATATTCTTCTTCCTGTTTATACATTTTTCGGTCTTCTGGAAGTTCATATATTTCTCAGATAATATTTTTAATAATTTCTCTCTATTTATGGATCCAAAAGCATTGCTGAGATCAGTTTTAATGAAGTAAAGCTTTGGTTTATTTGCGGTGACCCATTTTGCATGCAATATTTTGTACTGATTTTCTAGTTTTACAAGTGGTTTACCAGTCAGTACTCTCAAAAATTTCAATCTATCTTTAATTTTATATCTTTCTGAAACACTTAGCGATCCATTTTTATAGCATACTATTGGTCTGTATTCATTATTTGGTTTCAATGTTAGATATAACTTAGGAATATCTTTTTTTAAAATTTTCAATTTCCTTCTATCAGCAAGGCTGTGATTTTTCTTGGACTTCTTACCCATTGAATAAGGTTCACATTTCTGCATCACTTTAGCGAATACCATTTTGGAAATTTGCTTATCATAAAAACTTTGCCACTGATTTTTCCAAAAATAATAAAGTTTGTTTTCATTTGCATCCAGTTTGGTTGTAGTAACGTAAAAGTTTAAACAAATCATTGATGACAATACATATTTCAATATCCATAGCAAAATTTTCAACAGTATCCTCCTTGTATTATTTAAAAGACTATTCCAGGGTGATATTTCAAAATCCCACCTTGCAATCATTTTTTCAAGTACAAAATGTTGGCGTTTCATGCTGTAAACAACAGTCCAAACTAAATTCTTGAAAATTTTACTATTTTGATTACTACCAAAGAAGTTTCTTGGAATTATTTCACTTAACCCTTTCCAACTTTTATTAAAAATAAATTCTTTGCTTACTGGGTGTAAGTGTGGAATATCATCATCCATAGTATAGAAGTCCTTGAAATCTTGTTTGGATTTACTATTCAGGTTTGTTTTGAGAATGTATAAAATATTTTTAAATTCAGGAGGCAAATCACTCACCACGGTACTATCTTCAATGACAAGTTTATAGAAAGCTCCTTCATTTCCGTTTTTGAACATGTTCCATAGATTTCCAAATGACCTCACATTTTGTTTATTTGCGAAATATTGAGATAAGCAAACTGGGTTATCCATAGCGTCATCTAATTGAAAAGATCTAAAATTCTAAATTGTTTACATCGTAGTTCGAAATTTCCGGCAACTTGTTACGACATGTCTATTGTCTGCGAATACCGGAATGAATTACGTTCGGTTTTATTTGCAGTTATGTATTTATTGCATTCAATAGAGAATATAAATGAATAAAAAAGCATGTTAACTCCATTGTAGAAGTAACACTCACTTCTTGTATTCAATTATGGTTTCATAAAACGAACAAAATTAAACTACTTAATAAAAATAGATGACTACTATACAGACAAAGTTGATGCTGTAAATGAAACGGACCGTAACACCATTTTTGGCGGCAAAATATTGACTGTGGCTTGTTTTGATTGGCCAAGGCCAACATCCAATAAACCAAACTCATTAGTTTTTCTTATCAGTAATGTTACAAGGGGGACCGATGACCTGGTGAAGGCCGCGGGAATCCGATCTATGCGAGCATTACAAGACCGGTCATTGTGGAAAGCCTTGGGGGAAGCCTTTCTCCAGAGTGTACCTTTCCTTAGTATTATTATACTCTTTGGTGTACCTTTATAGACTGAAGAAGAAGAAGAAGAATGTTACTTATACTTATATGCATTTTTGTAATCTCAATCTCTCTCTCGTATCGAGTATTTTGAAGTATCGAACTCAAATACACATGCAAACTTACAGATCCGCTAGGACGTGTTCCTATACAAAACAAAATAGTATCTATTTTGTAGCTAGTACGACTCAGGGATCTGCACGACGCTTTACGTGTTTCCTACGCGAGCTGCGCTCTATCAATGTGTGAGTCAAATGAATACCGCGGATCTAATATCAACCATATGACTGAGTTTTTAAAGTTTCGGTTTAATTGTATCGATACAAATTTTCACGCAAAAGCATTATGTGTTCCTATATCACTCGTTTTAAAGCCCGGTTAAGTAGTCACGACCTTTCAAGGTCAACTACGAGATGCCACATAAAAAAAAAAAAAAACCGTTTTAATTCTTATTTGAATTTTGAATAAACGGTTAAAAGAAAGAATTTATTCTGTTAGTTACGTACTGCAGCGACGGAGTCTTAGTTCTTACAAATAATTAATATCTGTGCCTAGTTTGTGATAGTGAGAATGAATGCCGACTTTGGTGTGTGGTTTTTCTATTATAATTAACTTTTTGCTTTAATAACTATAATTAGCTAGGTTCGATATATTATACTGAATTGGATTGGGATGAGAGGTAGAAGGTCTGGTGTTGCATGGGTGTTTTCAATACAAAACTTATGTTTTTATATCGTTTTTAGAGATTGGATTGACGGAAGCACCAACCGACGTATAACATAATACAGGACGCGTACTTCAAAATACTCGAGGAACAGGTTTTTCCACGTACTCGTACTTGCAAGACTCAGAGTACGCGTTTTGTCTAGTACGACTCACCTCTAATCTCAACGTGTAATAAAAGCACTGGCGGACTAATAGGGGGGCGGGGCGGTTCGCCTCGGGCCCCACTACTAAGGGGGGCCTCAGTTTGGCATTTCAAAAAATATTCACTTGTCAACTCAGATTGTGTTATTTTAAACCATTCTTCCGATCATTTAATAATAAACGGTGTAGGTATCTAATTCTTCTAAAAAATCAAAATCAAAATCAAAGCATTTATTTCAAATAAACCAGTTACAGGCACTTTTGAATTGTCAGAAGTTCGGTCAGTCAGTAAGGTGAAGCTAGTCGCCCATTCCAAAAAGTAGGTACCTATGGAGAAGAACGGGCAAGAAACTCCATGGACACTCTTTTAAAATATCAAGCTATTGATACAAATATTTGATTACATCATTCATTTTGAAATAAATCGTGTGAGAACGATGCAGAAATATATTGTACGCTGAGAGCGTCCATTATGGAAAAAAAAAAAACAACAATTCAGAAATTAAAATACGCCGTAGCAGCTAAGAGATGACCAGTCCCCTCTGACGGCGTCCGTTCACGAACATGACGTATGGATCAGCATCATTCAGCTCAACCATATTGAAGGGAACCTAATGACCCAACACACACGCCACCACCAGCGAGACATTTGAGTGAGCATGACATACTCTCAACAGCCATAGCACTATCAAGTCAATAAACGACTAACCCAACAAATAGATGCTTTACAGCAAATAGATCGTGCTCACACGTGTTCCATGCAATTATACAATACTAAGAAATTGAATCTACACAATGCAAAGACAGTTTTGTCCAAGGTTCAGCAGCTCCAACGGTGTTCCCGAATGCTAAGTTTAGCTCCTGTGCAGCTGCACCAGTGCCGAATACCCCTGTCAGCGATGCAATTCCGTAACGTACAATATGCCTGGCTACATAGTGTGTACTGGCTTTGAGTTAAGAAAAAACAAACAATTGCAAATTTAAACTACGAGAGGAAAAATCAAAGAACAATCAGTGTAAGCATAGAAATCGGACGCAGCTCAAGCCCAAGCCTTTTTGTCGTCAATATAATCTTTAACACTATAAAATGCTTTCTGACACAACTTACGTTTAATGAAGCATTTGAATTTATTCAGGCTCAGATCTTGAACCACCTCTGGAAGTCTATTGTAAAAATGTATACATTGGCATCTAAAAGAGCCACCTATTTTCTTGAGCCTTGTTGTAGGTACAATAAATTTGTGCTTGTTTCTAGTATTTATACTATGGACATCACTGTATTTTTTATACAATTTTATATTTTTATGAGCATACAAAAGATTTTCATAAATATATTGAGACGGCACGGTCAGTACATTAATTTCTTTAAATTTTTCTCTGAGAGAGTGTCTTGGACTTAATTTATAAATTGCACGAACAGCTCGTTTCTGCAAAACAAATATTGTCTGAATATCAGTGGCATTTCCCCACAACAGAATGCCGTACGACATTACGCTATGGAAATAGCCAAAGTACACTAAACGGGCCGTCTCAATATCAGTCAAATTACGAATTGTTCTAACTGCGTATGCAGCAGAACTTAGTTTTTTTGACAATTTTTCTATATGGGGACCCCATTGAAGCTTAGCATCCAGAGTTATACCCAAGAACACTGTGCTGTCTTCAGATTCCAATTCTTCGCCCTTTATCAACACTTTAGTTTTCACCTGCCTAACGTGAGGTAGAGTAAACTTAATGCATTTGGTTTTTTTCTCGTTTAAAAGTAAGTTATTAACATTAAACCAGTGGACTACTTTGGAGATCGCGCTATTTACATCATCAGTGACCTGCTGCTGACGTTTAAGTTTAAATAAAAGTGAAGTGTCATCTGCAAACAACACTATATCGTGATTATCCTTTATGAGGTACGGCAGGTCATTAATGTAAACAAGAAACAAAAAGGGACCAAGAATTGACCCCTGTGGGACTCCCATTGTTACTAAAGATCCGGATGATCTTTTTCCATTAACGTCAACGCTTTGAATCCTACCACTCAAGTAGGATGTAATAAGATCCAATGCAGAGTTCCTGATCCCGTAGTGGCGGAGTTTCCTGATTAACGTCTCGTGAAGAACGCAATCGAATGCCTTGGACAAATCACAAAAAATGCCCAAGGCATCGCATTTATCCTCCCATGCATTGTAGATATGACATAGAAGTTCAACACCGGCATCAGTAGTTGAACGACCCCTTGTAAAACCGAACTGTTTGCTATGTAATAATTTATGTTTATTAAAAAAACTTAGCATTTGGTTTAAAATTAATTTCTCAAAAATTTTACTAAAGGTAGGTAGTACAGAAATAGGTCTATAATTTGTGGGGTCTGATGTACTGCCTGATTTAAACAAAGGTATTATCTTACTATTTTTCATGAGATCAGGAAACTCTCCACAGTCAATACAAGTATTAAAGATAACCGCTAGAGTGGGTGCCACAACATCAATAATAGACTTCGCAACCTCCACCGAATGACCCCATAGGTCAGCAGTCTTTTTTATATTGAGAGTGTGAAAGATTTTAATTATATCTTTACTGGTAACATATTCAAAGTGAAATTCCGAATTACAAACATTAACATTTTCTTTAAGCAAAGACTCAGCAACAGAAGGTGATGAGTTTAGGGATTTAGTAGTTAAAACAGGAATATCCGAAAAGAAATTTTCAAACACCTCAGCGACTTGCGAGTCTGATTTTATTATGTTGCCATTAACAGTCAGGCTATAGTCAGTATTTCTATCACTGGACCTTCCCGTTTCACTATTAATAATTTTCCAAGTCGTTTTAATTACATTACTACTGTTTTTTATCTTTGAACTCAGGTAACGTGACTTGGCCATATAGCAAACTTGTTTAAATAATTTTGAGTATTTTCTAACATACAAATTAAATTCAACAGTGTTAATATAAGTCCTCTCATTGTACAGTTCATAAAGCCGAGTTCTACTTTTATGAATACCTATGGTAGCCCAATCAGAGAAAGATGCATTACTATTAATAGAGATAGTCTTGGGAACAAAGGTGGAATCAAATTGCTTACAATATATATTAAAAAAATTATCATAGAGATGATTAGGATCAGCATTAACATAACTGGATAAGACTGGTACTTTATTGATGAGATTAAATCTAAAAACCTCCAAGCGGCTTTCAGTTTTGGGGTTAACAGTGATATCCTTTTTGGCCACTTTTTTACTATTGTTTGGAATAGTAATCCTTTGTCCGCAGTGATCAGAATCAAATAAATTTACAACTTCTTTGCGGCTTGGTATTATGTTAGTAAAAATATTATCTAGGCATGTGGCACAAGTAGGTGTTATTCTTGTGGGCTCCAAAAATAGGTTTACAAGATTGTAGGACTGAAATAGACTTATAATTTTATTACAATAACCTGAGTTCTCTAATAAATTAACATTAAAATCACCGCAAACGATAATGGCTTTGTTCGAAACACAAATCTTGTGTAAAACTTCATCCATTACCTTTTCAAAGCAGTCATACAATCCTGAAGGGGGTCTGTACACACTTAATACAACGAAGCTCTCCAACTCTATACAGGCAATTTCAGCTGTTCGTTCAACAGACAGGCTCACAATGTCTTTACGATTTTTAAATTTGAGCAGGTTACTAACTAATATTAATGAGCCACCATGTATAGCATTTATTCTGCTAAACGAACTACCAACCTGGTGATTCTTAAAATTGAACAAGAACTGGTGACTTTTTAGCCAATGTTCGGTTATGCAAAGAATATCAATACCATAATGGTTCATCAATAAATCTACCTCTAAATCTTTGTTCATAAATCCTTGAATATTTTGATGCACCAAATTAATATTATTTATTGACCTTAAATTTCCTCCCGAGTTGCCTTTGCAATCCTGTATATTATTATAGCTAGAGGTTGGCTCTATTGTCTTAATTTCTAATTTAAATTATTAATAATGTCAACTGGGACCAAATTATTGGCAGAATTAATTAAAATGTCATTGCATTGCTCAAAAGAAGCAATTTGTTTAGCCAAATTCTTGGCTGTAATAGAAAAAAAATATGATAGCGACAAAGCTATCTGTCTTTTATAATAATTAGAAAGATAATACATAACATTGTTATGTCTATCTCTTGTCAAATACAAATTATTCTTAAAATAATTATTTATGTCAATTAAATGTAATATTTTATTATTAAATGTCAAGTTGGACATAGTCATGTTTAGTTCATATCTAATCCTATTTTCTTCCTGTGGCAACTGTTCACTGTATGGGAATGTAAATAAGACAACCTTTCCAACATTCAGATTGCTTAACGTTTCACAACATTTAAGCATTTCTCTTTTGCTCACATTTCCCCTACTACCCACAAAAATTAACAATGTTGTATACTGGGAGAAGTTACATTTAATAATTTTTTGCATAATTCCATATAAAGAACAACCAGGCATACAGTAGTTCAATATTGAGTGACCTGGACATTCATCAGTCAACAAGCGCCCCAAGCCCTTACCTATCTCATCACAGAACAACACAACATCATTAGTCAAGTTTTGTTTAATTTTATTGAGATCATTAGGATCAAGATTATTGGGACTATTAGCAGAAGGAACTACGACATCAACACAAGGCTGCGGCAAGGTGGTATCACATGATGTCAACGAATGATCCAGTGTAAGCACATTCGATGTTAAACCGCACTCACAGTTGGTTTTTTGTGAGTTAACCAGCTCATTCATCGCCAACACATATTCTCTCATTAGGTCTTCTGAGGTATTATACTTATTAGTCATAGAAATAAGTTTATTTTGCAGATGGTCAAGTTCAGATTGCAATGACTCCGTGTCAATGTCGTACCTCCTATTACTTTGCTCTAAGTTATATGAATACATGTCCAATTGTTTCAACAAATTCAATCTTTCTCTGTTTAACTTAACACTTTTTATAAAGTACCTTTGTCTTTTTACCATTTTTTGAGTTTTGACAATGTACTTATTAATTTTGATGTATTTTTTTAATTTATTTTTGCTGGTTACTATCCTCACTGAATTTAATGACTTTGTATCATTGTCATCAGTCAAATCTATAGTGTAAGAGGGGTTTATTGCAGAAACCATTGTGGGGGCAATAGGCATCAACTCGCTAAATAGACTCTGATTCAGCAAGGCAGTGGTGTTATTATTGGAAGTCTCGAGTTGTATAATTTGACTTTGAGCCTCTTGTAGCTGCTGTTGTAAGAGGTCTTTCTGACAAAGAACTTGTTCATACTCTAAGCTACACTGGCTGAAACCGTCCACAACAAGCTGGAGCCTATCCCGGGCTTCTATGGCATCAGTGTATTGAGTATGTAACTGAGCCATTTCCTTTCTCAACTTCTTATTTGCTTCGTGGGCATTGAAGAGGACTCTCTCATTGTCATCGATTTCCTTAAGTAGTTGGTCACAGGACTCCCTCGAAGCCTTTAATAGGCTCAAAGCCTCTTTGAGTTTGGACTCTTGGAGGCGAGCATGGGCACTACGAGTCATGATCATTATTGAAACTAGGTAGGTAAGGAAGTGACAAGAAATTAGAAGTGAGGCGGTAGTTGTGGTAGAAAATTAAGATAATTAGTAAAAATGAAAAATGAGATTTAGATTTAAGTAAATAAAAGATGATTTGAAAGTAAAAGTTGACCAATAATCGAGTTTGGTGTAAATAAAAGGGAGTTCTGTCACCAAACCAAAATAAGGTTATGTTTACGTTCAGAGGTCATTGGCATCAATAAGTAGCCTTTCTAAAAGTGAACTACGCAAATTGCTGATTTAAATAAAGCTCGAAAACAAACGAATAGCAAGTAAAATACAAAATATTACACCTGATATCAAGATGACAATGCAAGATTCACTTGTACTGGTAACTGTCAACGATTTATAAAGAAAAAAATTACACTCAATACGCACCATGTATGTGAACTTAACACAAAATATACATTACTGTTCCATTAACTTCATGAATAATTGGAAATAGGTCTACAAATCCAGCTAATTTAATATTTAAAATTAAAAAAATTATAAGAACAAATTTAAACAGCTGTCAGCTGTAGTGTTGCCACAGGAAAAAAAAAGTTCATAACGCTTAGAGTTGTGAAAACTGAAGTTCGGAAACGTATTTTGCGACTGTAGCGCCTCGTCTGCGAAACTTCATGGCGCGAATTCTAGATGCGCGCCGGCGGGTGGTACGGCGCCCTGTGACACTCGGGATATGAACCCATACATATGTGATCCTTCAAAAGAGAATTTGGATACTAGGTCTGGAGCAAGCGTGCTACTTCCTGCAATATGTGACTTCATATTTTTATGCTACTTGGAGTTCTGGAATATGATTTTGGAAAAAGTATATCTCACCGAAAAATATTTACAAACACCTGAAATCACACTTGACATGGGTTTAATAAAAATGAAAGCACTGCAAGTGTTTCTTGCCGAGAAAAGAAATACGCTCGTCACTAAGGCTATACAATTTGGCACGCACAAATGTAGATAAATGGGTATAGATATTAAAAGACGGGGCCGACGATAAGACCGCCCATTGTGTCACCCTTTGTAAAATATTTTTATTTGTGTTCTGTAGTCTATATGGTGTACATAATAAAGAGTATTCTATTCTATTCTTCCCGGAGAAAAAAATTTATCAGATGCCAGATTGACTTTGCAAGAAAAAGTTCGCAGATCTATGTTCCAGTGCTTGGATAGATTTAGTCAAAAATTGGCTACAAGATTCACTGCTATGGAAAACATTTCTAGCAACTTCCATATTATACAGACGACAGCACATCAAGGTACTACAATCTGTCAGATTTCCTTATTAGATTTTCAACTTTATACCTAAAGTATTAAGGCTCAAGATTGATTGGGAATATCTGACAGTTTGGGGTAGCTTGACCAGTGACCTGCTGTCATCCATACAACCAAATTTTCTGATAAAAAAGGCTCTGTAGAAAATGAACTTGAGCAACAGTAGAAAAGCTCAACCTAGTCTATGGTGATTTTGCTCCTCCAAGAGGCCAATAGGGCCACCAGCACAACACACAGAGCTAGACCGACCTACCGACCTCGCCGCCGAGGTCCGTCGCGACGCGTTCAACGTAGCAGCCCCCTCCCCCGTCCCTCGTCCGATGAAGGCCAGCCCGCGCCGCAGCTGAGCCAATAAATAAAAAATTAGATCCAGCCATCCCTTGCTGTTCACTCCAGCGACGCCCTAAGCCGAGGTCCGTACCCCACAGGGGGTGCCCTTAGTGCGCAGTCGCTTAGTTTTTAGTAGCCCTGGCTGGAGGCTTTAAATTCATTTAAGGCATCCACAGGAAAGTCCGGTTAAGTAGTCACGGCCTCTCAAGGTCAACTACGAGATGCCATATCAAAAAAAAAAAAAAAATGGTGATTTTGACAAGGAAAATTTTTACAAAGATGTTTAGGTACAGATTGCGAAGACATGTAAGCGCCACTAATAAATCAAAATCAAAAGTCATTTATTCAAATTAGGCTGACAATCAGCACTTTTTGAACGTCAATATTACATAAGACAGTCCCCCAAAACGCCCACCCATCACACTCGTTTTTGTGGTAAAAGCATTACTTACTTTTACTACAAAAACGAACTGTCCGAGCAATTTACCTGCTCGGTGTCAGGGTTTCTTTGAGAGATTTCTTTAAAAATATTGGTATTTTCACGATTGCTTCATAATTTATCCAACATCTTATACAAGGCGGATTTTTAGTCACCGAACTCAAATTTATATAACTTTATACAGAGTGGTGCTGATTTTACGACAATAAATGAAAACACGGACAATGCTGGTACATAGGAATAATTCTAAACCATATAAAACAACCTAGCAACAAAAATAATAAAATAAAATTTTAAACAAACTTAATCACATGAAATTGGAAACTAAATAGAACACCTTTAAAATATTGGTTCACTAACCTTCGATCGGCCGGCGACCCTGTCCGTAGTATTATTATAGTCTTGCTTTTTTTCGCGTCATTATTATTAATGTTTAGTACCGCTGGATTTTTTTTTATAGGAGTTTTTAACTAACTTAACTTAACCTATATTCTTTCGTATCCCGCTTGAGCCGAGTAGGAGGGATTTGGGGTAAAGTCGCTATGCTACAATATTTCAATGTTCTTTATACTTAAATTATTCACTGAATGCACTTTTTACTACATAAATCACGCGCTTTATTTAGTAAACAACACTATAAATAATTTTAAAAGTCCAATGAAAAATGAGCGTGACACTCAGCTTGACTTTCCCGCCAAAAACTCCGTGTACCGCTGGATGCGGCGGTGATCTACCTAGTGATGGGACTCAAGTGATTTTATTTCACTCGAGTCATTCGGTACTAGTAACTTTCTCACTCGAATGCCACTCGAGTGAAGATAAAACTCGAATAATTTTTCACTCAGAATATAAAACTCGAGTGACTAAAATTTTAAAACGAATGATACAATTTTGGAGGGGGAATCTTCTTAGGTAGAATAAAACTGCGTGTCCGATATGATCTGTGTATTCGACTTCAAAACCCCTGCTTATATCTACATTTTTTATGGTACAAGTTGCGGTATGACTAATTATTTACAATTATAAAATACAATATTATTACTGCGATCTTTAACACGCGTCGCGTCTCGGAGAGGGGCGCGGGGCGCCGCTGGCCCGCGCTGTGAATCTATAAATATAGGTAGACGCGCTGAGTCGTTCCTTTTCGTCGAGGGCCGCCCGCCGTGTCAAGATCTCCGCTGCGCTGCGCCAGCTTCGTGTGTCGTCTTCGCGCCAAGATTCCACTGCGATGTATCCTTCGTGTGTAGTCTTCGTGGACATATCTCCGCTGCGATGTAATCTTCGTGTGCAGTCTTCGCGTACAGATCTCCGCTGCGATATATCAACTCCGTGTGTCAAAAACGTACTTACGAGTGATGTCGTTGAACCCACGCAACGCATCACGTATCATATTCCTTTGACAGTAAACGCCTTTTTCAAGGCGGCCTCTTGTTCCTTTCAACAGATGAGTCAAACGTATAGCGTCTCTCTCGAGACGGCGTTGTTCGATTATTCCTGAATGGATGTTGTCAAAACGTATTGGTAATAAGGTGTTGTTGGTATTCCTTGGTAACTGGTAACTGTTTGGAGGTAACTGGTAACTGTTTGGAGGTAACTGGTAACTGTTTGGAGGTAACTGTTTGGAGGTACGGTAATTCTATGTGTGCTGTATGTGTGTTCCTACAGCATCCCCCTCTTAAGCGAATCGTACGTTTTTTTTTAACGGTGCGTCCTGTGCGAGTGACGTAGGATTTGCGGGTTGTACTCGAGGTCGGCGGGGTCAGCGGCCGCGGCTCGTTATTCGCGCTCGATGTATGTGTGCGACGAGTGTCACGTGCGTTTGTTGTTCCTCTAGTAGTAGGTTCTTCTTGCTTGAGTAAGTGTGCTGGTTTGAGTCTGTCGATTGTGATGACAGATGTTGTAGGGGCATCTGAATGGTAAATTGTTTGTTGCCGCGATGTAGAACTTTGAATGGGCCTTCGTAAGGTGGAGTCAGTGGGCTTCGTACGGTATCATTACGCACGAAGACATGAGAACACGTAGCCAAGTCTTTGTACACGAAAATCTTTCTGTTGTTGCTATGTGACTTGCTGTTTGGAGATAGTGTCGACATTGTTTCGGTCAGCTGACGGGCGAATTCTGCGTCGTCGTTTTTTGGCTGTGTAGGCGTGAAAAAATCTGACGGTATTCTTAATGTTGACCCGTATGTCATGAGAGCTGGGCTGACTTGCGTATCTTCACGTAAAACTGTTCTTAAACCAAGGAGTACGGTCGCTAGTTCCTCGCTCCAGTGTACGCCGGCGTTTCGCGCCATAAGTGCGGATTTCAAGGTTCGATGCCATCGTTCGACTTGACCGTTTGCTTGAGGGTGAAATGCGGTGGTTCGAATCCGTGTTATGCCAAATTTCTTCATCAGTGCGTTGAATAATGACGACTCGAACTGTCTGCCTTGATCCGTTGTCACACGTAAGGGGCAGCCAAATCGCGCTATCCATCCCTCGTAAATTGCCTTGGCAACAGTGTCGGCGGTGATGTCACGAGTAGGTATTGCTTCGGGCCATTTAGTGCAACGGTCGACCATCGTGACTAGGTATCTATAGTCATTAGACGGCGGAAGTGGTCCGACAATGTCTACGTGAATATGTTCGAAACGCGCTGATTTTTGAAACTCGCCGAGCGGGCTGATAACATGTCGCTGGATTTTCCCGCGCTGGCATCCGATGCATGACCTTGTCCACATACCGACTTCTTTATTCATATTCGGCCAAAAGAATTTAGTGACCATTATCTTTCTTGTCGTACGCACACCTGGGTGGCTAAGTTCGTGTTGTGCTTTGAATGCTACAAAACGATAAGACGCTGGTAGGTACGGGCGTAAGTTGCCTGTTGATGTTTCGCATATGATAGGTCGTTGACCTCCGGGCAATGTGATTTCTGCAAACTTCAGATTCGGGTTGGTCATGCTGATCTTGAGTTCGTCGTCGTTCTCTTGGTCTTTAGCGAGTTGATTGTAGTCGATCGTAGATTGCGACAAGTCGATTTCTTCTATACGAGATAGGGCGTCGGCCGCTTCGTTATTATTACCGTGAACGTATTGAATTTTCGAGCAAAACTGACTTATATAATGTAGTTGACGCTCTCTTCTCGGTGTATCGCTGGTACTGGGCGGTCTTGATAATGCATACGTTAATGGCTTATGGTCGGTGAATATTGTTACGTCGTTGCCTTCTATCAGCCGACGTAGGTGCTTAATTGAGATGAACATTGCCAATAACTCGCGATCATATACGCTATATTTTCTTTGCGTATCACTCAATGTTTTTGAATAGAATGCCAGTGGTTTCCATACGCCATCGACCTTTTGTTCTAATACAGCGCCAATGCTAGTGTTTGACGCGTCTGTGTATAGACGTAATATTGCGTTGGGAATCGGGTGCGTAAGTGTTGTGGCCTTGAGAATGCTTTGTCGGCATTTCTCAAAAGCTTGCTCGCTTTCTGGTGTCCATTGTATCGGAGTTTTATCATTTTTCTTGCTGTTGTGTAGGTACTTGTTTAATTCATGCTGATGTTCGGCTTGATGTGGTAAACAGCTGCGATAAAAGTTAATCATGCCTAAAAATCTTCTTAGTTCTTGTACTGTCTGTGGTTTCGGGTAATTGACTATTGCTTGTATACGTTCTTGCGTGGGATTGATACCATTTGCTGATACTTGATAACCGAGGAACTCTATGTTTTCTTTATCAAACTCGCACTTGTCGATGTTAAGACTGACGCCGTAGGTATTTAGGCGTTCGAGTACTATTTGTAAGTGCTGGCGATGTTCTTCCTGGTTATTTGAATAGACAAGTAGATCGTCGACGAAACAGAAAACGATGTTGTCCAGTCCTCGTAAAACTTCATGCATGAAACGTTGAAATGTTTGGCCTGAGTTGCGTAATCCAAACGTCATGCAGTTGAATTCGAATAGGCCGAAAGGTGTTATAATTGCGGTCTTCTGTGCGTCTTGTGCAGCTATAGGAATCCAAAAGTATGCCATTTTCAGGTCCAACTTTGAAAATATTTTCTTGCCGTGTAACTGGTACGTAAAATCCTGAATACGTGGAATGGGATATCTGTCAGGTACGGTGACTGCATTTAGTCTCCGGTAGTCTCCACATACACGAAGTGACCCATCCTTTTTCTTGACGACGTGGAGAGGACTTGCCCACGGACTTTTTGACGGCTTGCATATACCCATCTCTATCATGCGCTCGAATTCCAGTTTTGCCGCTTTGTATTTGTCCGGCGGTAGAGGGCGCGGCCGTGCGTATATCGGCGGTCCTGTAGTCTCAATATGATGTGTGACGTCATGCTTCACTGGAGTCTTGAGTGACATCGGCCGCAGAACATCAGGGTATTTCTTCAATATGTCGTGATATACGTGGTCTCGGTTGACCATGTGTATAGTTTCTTCGTTGTTATTTATTTTGATGGCGTTCACGCTGAGATCGGTAACGCGGTCGATAAGTTTCCTCTGGTGCAGGTCGACTAGCAGTTTGTGGTAAACTAGGAAGTCTGCACCCAGTATTGAGGTTTTTACATCGGCGACTACGAATGTCCATTTGAAGCTTCTTCGTAAACCTAAGTTGAGTTCAAGCGTGCGCTCTCCGTAGGTACGAATCTCTGTTCCGTTTGCCGCGAACAATTTGTAGGTATTCTTGGTCGGTTTATTTTTCTTATTTCGGACGGCTAATACCGATATGTCGGCTCCTGTGTCGACGAGAAATCTCTCTCTGTTGTTGATGTCGATCACGCATAGGCGGCGAGATGTGTGGTTTACATCGACACCCGCCACAGTCGATGTACTTTTTAGTTTTCCTGCTTGCTCTTGGAACACGGGGATTCACAATTACGAGCATCGTCGCCGTATCGATAGTGATAACGGCATAGCCAGTCGGCGTCCCTCGGTGTACGTGCGTTACTAGCGCGCGGCCTTGACCTTGAGTGTGAGCGAGAGCGGCTATGTTGACGGCTAGCAAAGTGCGAGCGGGAACGGCGATGTGATGCATATTGCTGATTACTTCGTAATTCGGCGACTTCGAGAGATAGCTTTTCAATTTGTTTGCAAAGCATGCTGATTTGCAGATTTGTGACGGAGTTCTGTTGAACTTCGTTGACCGATGCTGGCGGGGGAATTACGGAGACTGCGGCGACTGTTGGTTCGAAGTGTTCCATCATTTTGTCGGCCATCGCAGCTAGAACTTCGAGTGTAGATTCTGTGTTCACGGATAATACTGCGCGAACATGGGCGGGCAAGTGATTGAGCCACATGACCTTGAGCGCTTCGTTGGACAGAAGTTTGCCACTTAGGTCGCGCATTTTACGTAGCAGCTGGCTCGGTTTCTGATCACCGAGTTCGAGACCGCTGAGGAGTTTCTGAAGCTGGCGATGGTCTGATTCTTGATAAGTGGAAATCAGTCTTTCTTTCAGCGCGCTGTATTTACCGGTGGCTGGCGGTTCTAGTATGATGTCGGCGATTTGTTCCAGGTCGCTGCAGCCGAGTAGTGGGACGACAAGGTTAAATTTTTGCTCGTCACCTATCTTGCTGGCGGCGACGGCGGCTTCAAACTGCGCGAACCAAAGTCGAGGGTTTTGGCGCCAAAATGGTGGTAGTCGTGCAGGCAGCGATATTGTAGCGACGTCGTTCTTCATTGTTGTGACGCCTAGTGCATCGCTGAATTCTTCGCTCCTCGACATTTTTTTTTTTTTTTTTTTTTTTTTTTTATAATTTCTGCAGGGATTCAGTCTTGATATTTCTTCTTTTCTTCAGGGTCACCAATTTGGAGGGGGAATCTTCTTAGGTAGAATAAAACTGCGTGTCCGATATGATCTGTGTATTCGACTTCAAAACCCCTGCTTATATCTACATTTTTTATGGTACAAGTTGCGGTATGACTAATTATTTACAATTATAAAATACAATATTATTACTGCGATCTTTAACACGCGTCGCGTCTCGGAGAGGGGCGCGGGGCGCCGCTGGCCCGCGCTGTGAATCTATAAATATAGGTAGACGCGCTGAGTCGTTCCATTCAGCGGATAGCCCTCGCCCCGACCACACGTGTCGCCGTAAGTGCTCCCCGCGCCCCGCTCCCCTCGCTGCTCGATCGTCCGAGACGCCGCCCGCACGTCGCCACAGGTGCCCCCTGCGCCCCGCTGCCCCCGTGCTCGCCGGTATTGATGAAATAAACAAGCCGGTCGTACGTAGACAAATTGTTTACCCGACCGCTCGTTTATTAACTATCCTATTCCTTTAACATACGTCCGCGTTTTGTCTAGAGTCTCTAGGCCCCTTCAGGGTTAAATCCACAGTTTCGTGGTCCTCGGCCGATACCAAACGGTGATAACTAAACCGAGTGGGGTGTTGACCCAATACACCCGCCGAACCCCTTCAGGGCTAGGCAGCCAATTGGACGGGTCCCAGACCTCCGGCCTTGGGGGATCTCCTAGTCGGAACTGGTGTACAGTTTTCCCTTCCAGCTACACACCTAGTGTCTTTAGGGTGTGTCTACACCCTTCGCGCTAGACCGGTTAGGGCCCGTTGCACATTGAGACTGGCAACGGAATACAAGCTTAGGGCTCACCCTTAGGCACTCACCTCCCTGTCTATACCCGACAGGGAGGGTACACACCCCCGGGCCAATCCACCCGGGTGGGATAGGTAAATAAAATGACCTCTCCCCACTATGAGGCGCTTCTCGCCATTCTAAAGGAGGTTCTGCTTGAAGAACCTTCGATCCGCGCCAAATATGGCGACAGGGTGGCTGTCCTCCAACAGCTGGCCCCCTCCCCCCAGCCCGATGCCGTCCCCGCCGAGACCGAGGTGTCCATGGACACCGAAGTCTTCTCGGCCAAACGCCCCAACCCCATCTCCTCGGACTCCTCCGAGGAATCAACCCCGCCCACCCAGGCGTCAGACGACGACGACGAACCTGACTTTAAGGTCGTCGCCCTCAAGAGGAGGAGGAAGAAATCCTCCTCCTCCATCCAAGCTCCCAAACTGGTGGCTGCCGAGTCGGCCAGCGGCCGTCCCAGCCCCTCTCCCGCCCTCCCTAAAGGGACTGACGCCCCTCGTGCCGCGTCACCCAAATCCACCCCCTCGGCCCCACGTGCGGCCTCCAAAATCCCCCCTCCCCCGCCTGTCTTCATCCAAGACAAGGCGAAGTGGCCCTCTGTGTCCGGCTGGTGCACGGAACACAAAATAGCATTCACGAATGCTAAGTCCACTCAGACGGGGATTAAAGTCTCAGTCCCGTCAGCCAGGGACTTCCGCGAGCTAACAAAGCTCCTCCGCCAAAGAGGTGTGGCCTTCCACACCTACTCCCTCCCTGAGGATCGTCTCACACGCGTGGTGATCCGAAGGGTCCCTAAGGAGATCCCCACTGAAGAGATCAAAGCTGATCTCATTGCACAGGGGATCCCAATCAAGGAAGTCCACCGCATGCACAAGGCACGCGGAAAAGGGACACCGTACGACATGATCCTAGTGATCAGTCCCCCCGTCGAGGGAGTCACCCACCACCCCTTATTCCTGCTTAAGAGCATCTGCTCTCTAACAGGCATAATAATCGAGAAGCCGCACAAAAGCGGCACCGTTGGCCAATGCCATAGGTGCCAACTGTACGGCCACTCACAGGCACACTGCCATGCTAAGCCCAGGTGCGTCAAGTGCCTAGGCGACCACGGCACAGCAGAGTGCCCACGGCCCAAAGACCGCGCGCTCTGCACCGAGCCACCAAGTTGTGTCCTATGCGGCACGACCGGCCACACGGCCAACTACCGTGGGTGCCCCAAGGCCCCCAAGTCTTCATCCCCTAAACTGGCGAAGCGCGCGAGCGCTCGCCAGCAAAGGGAGGCCCCAGCAGGCCAGACCCAGCCCCCGGTGGCTTTGAGCCCCCAGAGACCTAGTCCCTGGAACGCTCTAAACCACCAGAAGGCCTTCCCGGCCTTAGTGGCGGCCGCCCCCACGACTCCTCAACCCACCCCCACATGGAAGGACAAGGATCCTCGCATCCGACCTTCCACGGCCCAAAAGGTGGCAACAACTGCTGCTGCGGCGACAACAACCCCCGCACGCACAACCCCCGCAACAACCACCGGAAGCAACCCCCTTGACGCATTCAACGTCATCTCGGGGACCTTCCTCATTTTCATGTCCCCCCGTGCCAGGCAAATGGCAAAAGAACTCTTGGCTGCCAGATCTGCTGGCAACCTTGAGGCCGTGATAGGCATTTACAATGCCTACCCTGAAATCACCCAGGCCCTGTCCTCCATCGCATCCAATTAATGGATTGCAGGAGCAGCAAACGAACCAAGCCCCGATCCCTGAAACTGGTGCACTTCAATGCCGATGGCATTAGAGATCAGAAATTAGACATCTCAACATTCCTTCGTGAGCACCAGATAGATATCTTCCTCGCCCAAGAGACCTTCCTCAAGCCTAGCCACCGCACACCTCTGATCGCGAACTACCGCGTAGTTCGCAACGACAGGTTGCGTTGTCACAAAGGCGGTACCCTTATTTATTTCAAAAGGGCTCTACATTGCATCCCAATGGACCCCCCACCCCTCTCACGACTCGAAGTGTCAATGTGCCGCCTCGGCATGACAGGCCACCAACCTATCACATTAGTGTCGGCCTACCTCCCTCCCAGTTCCTCTGCAGAGAATCACCAACTCTTAGCAGACGACATCGCCCTACTTCTGGGGTTGAGCGACTCCGTGATAATAGCGGGCGACCTCAACGCCAAACACACCGCCTGGAATAGCACCAGGACCAACTCCAGAGGCAGACTCTTGTTTGACCTCTCTACCCGAATGAACTTCGACGTCGTGGGACCTATGACCCCCACCCATTTCCCCTACGACCCCGATCACACCCCGGACGTCCTTGACGTGGCGCTCCTAAAGAACGTCAACCTACGGTTAGACTCTATAGAAGCGCTACCAGAGCTATCGTCCGATCATCGACCAGTCGTTATCAGACTGGCTCCCCGCACTGGCCTCTCTGACCCAGGTCAAGAACCCCTCACGAAGGTGGTAACGGACTGGAGGAAAGTAAGCGATCGGCTGAAATCCTCCACATCCCCCCACCTGGACTCCATACCTGCACGCCTGGACTCTATCGCGGACACTACAGCCGCGATCGACTCGTTCACGGATCACGTACAGTCAGTCCTGAACGACTGTTCAAGGGAGGTAACAGCGACAGAAGACTGTCGCTGGAAACTTCCCACTGACTTGCGTGAACTCCTGACCGAGAAGAACGCGGCTGTCCGTGCCTACAGCAGCTTCCCCTGCGCGGCCAACAAAGCCCATATGCGCTATTTACAGAGAACTGTAAAAAGACGCATATCGGAGTGGCGTGAAGCCGGCTGGGATAAGATGCTGGACGAGTTAGAGCCCACCCACCTAGCCTTCTGGGAACTTCAGAGGAAGTTAAAATCCAAAGAAGTTGTCACCATGCCTCCTCTGGTTCGCCCCGACAATACCATCGCCTTCGATGACGATGAAAAGGCTGAATGCCTTGCCTCCTGCCTCGAAGCCCAGTGCTCCCCCAGCCTCCTACCAGTAGACCAAGCCCACCTCCTAGAGGTCGACGCTGAAGTTGAACGTAGGACCTCCCTCCCGCCCGTTGACGACCCGGATGATCCCCTGCCTCCCATCACTCCAGATGAAGTGCAGGACATCATCAAAGGCCTTCAACCCAAGAAAGCACCCGGATCAGACGGCATCACCAACAGAGTGGTCCGTCTCTTCCCAGCCCACCTAGTCCTCCTCTTGACCACCATCTTCAATGGTGCAATGGGGAACAACATTTTCCCACAAACGTGGAAAGAAGCCACAGTGATTGGCATTCCCAAGCCCGGCAAGCCCAAAGCCGAACCAACTAGTTACCGTCCCATCAGCTTGCTGAAAGTTCTCGGCAAAATCTATGAGAGGCTTATTTATAAGCGTCTCAGAGCTTTCGCCGAGAACAAGGGCCTCATTCCCAATGAGCAGTTCGGGTTCCGATCCCAACACTCTTGTCCACAACAAGTCCTACGCATCACTGAACATATACACGCAGGGTTCATGCGTGGTATGTACACAGGCGTAGTCTACTTCGATATAGCGAAAGCGTTTGACAAAGTCTGGCACAACGGCTTAATCTATAAGCTGTACAAACTCGGAGTGCCCGACCGTCTCGTTCTCATCTTACGGGACTTCCTGTCAAACCGTACCTTCCGCTACAAAATCGAAGGAGCACACTCCTCCCCTCGCCCCATCCATGCAGGTGTTCCCCAGGGCTCCGTGCTAGCCCCCCTTATTTTCACGCTGTACACAAGCGATATCCCGAAAGGTGGTAAGGCTCAAGTCGCTCTGTTCGCAGACGACACCGCCATCTACTGCTCGGGACTCAGCCCCGACCGAATTCGACACCATCTCCAAACCGCAGTCAACAAACTGGCTGACTGGTTTAGGAAATGGAGGATCGAAGTTAACCCCCAAAAAAGTCAAGCGGTACTCCACACAAAGCCGCGACTAAACGTCCCCACCCCACGACCCATCACCATGTCTGGCGAGCTGATCCCCTGGGGGAAGCAAGCCAAATATCTCGGTGTGATCCTCGACCGCAACCTCAACTTCTCAGAGCACATTAAGGCGGTCCGCTCACGTGCCGCCTACGCTCTGGGTCGACTCCACCCCGTCCTCAACCCGCGTAGCAAACTGTCGCTCAAGTGCAAAATGCGCTTGTACACAGCGTGCATACGCCCGATTATGACATACGCTTGTCCTGTCTTCGCACACGCCAAGCCGCGTCATATCCATAGGATGCAAGTAGTCCAAAACCGTTTCTTGCGTAAAGCCACAAACGCCCCTTGGTTCGTCCGTAATGAGATCCTCCACCTAGATCTCAAAATCCCCACCATTCAGCAGTTCATGAAGCGTCTTTCCAAACGCTTCTTCGACACTGCCTCCAAGCACCGCAATCCCCTGATAGTAGCGGCTGCTAATTACACCCCCTCCACCATCTCCAAGCTTCGCCGCCCAAGGCATGCTCTCACCGACCCAGATGACCCCATTACCCTCCTCCAAGAGGCCAATAGGGCCACCAGCACACTCACAAAACACAGACCGACCTACCGACCTCGCCGCCGAGGTCCATCGCGACGCGTTCAACGTAGCAGCCCCCTCCCCCGTCCCTCGTCCGATGAAGGCCAGCCCGCGCCGCAGCTGAGCCAGTAAATATAAACTCCCGACTATGACCTCTGAGTTTGTTTCGGCCGTTTCTTCTCAGAGCTAGTACTAGGAAACGCCGTGGTCATCAAACCGAAATAAAAATAAAATAATTCGATCCAGCCGTCCCTTGCTGTTCACTCCAGCGACGCCCTAAGCCGAGGTCCGTACCCCACAGGGGGTGCCCTTAGTGCGCAGTCGCTTAGTTTTTAGTAGCCCTGGCTGGAGGCTTTAAATTCATTTAAGGCATCCACAGGAAAGTCCGGTTAAGTAGTCACGGCCTCTCAAGGTCAACTACGAGATGCCATATCAAAAAAAAAAAAAAAAAAAAAAAAAAAAAATGAGTCGTTCCTTTTCGTCGAGGGCCGCCCGCCGTGTCAAGATCTCCGCTGCGCTGCGCCAGCTTCGTGTGTCGTCTTCGCGCCAAGATTCCACTGCGATGTATCCTTCGTGTGTAGTCTTCGTGGACATATCTCCGCTGCGATGTAATCTTCGTGTGCAGTCTTCGCGTACAGATCTCCGCTGCGATATATCAACTCCGTGTGTCAAAAACGTACTTACGAGTGATGTCGTTGAACCCACGCAACGCATCACGTATCATATTCCTTTGACAGTAAACGCCTTTTTCAAGGCGGCCTCTTGTTCCTTTCAACAGATGAGTCAAACGTATAGCGTCTCTCTCGAGACGGCGTTGTTCGATTATTCCTGAATGGATGTTGTCAAAACGTATTGGTAATAAGGTGTTGTTGGTATTCCTTGGTAACTGGTAACTGTTTGGAGGTAACTGGTAACTGTTTGGAGGTAACTGGTAACTGTTTGGAGGTAACTGTTTGGAGGTACGGTAATTCTATGTGTGCTGTATGTGTGTTCCTACACAATATTATTAATCTAAAAGCCATCAACTCAAAAAAGGCCAACGTAGTGTTTCCTCTTACTTAATTATTCAGAAATGGCTTTCTTTACCTTCGGAGAATTATTTGATACTATTGTCACAATACTAATAGTTTGCGAAAAAGTTTTGAATTATAAATGATATATTGCAACAGTTATGTATGCTTTGTTACTGTCAGAAATCCATAAATCTGTTGTAGCAGCCATATATTCAACTAAATGTAGAATATCTACAATTACAGTGCGTGCGGCATGATAAGCATCAAGAAGAACTTTCTCTCTTAAAGTATAAATAATACCAAAATCTTTGTAACTTTTCCCAAACTTACAAGTAACGGTTTTTTCACTCGGCTCGGTATAAACCACTCGAGAACGAGGCAACTCGAGTTAGCAAAAATTTAACTCGAATGCGAGTAACATAAAAACTACTCGAGTCACTGGAGTGAAAAGCAACTCGAATCCCATCACTAGATCAACCTGTAAGCGCTTCCTTATCAACATGTATATCATGTAGAAAATGTGAAAAATGAAAAATAATTTCCTGTGACTAAACTAATGGATATATTTATATGATTTTTTATGGGTAGAATGAGAAAGTGTTGATATACACGATGTTTAATTTATTATCGTATTGTTATCACCACTTTGTATATATGTACTACTTCTCTGGTACTTATCTACAAATGTACAGACTACAAAGAATCAAGCTAATAGAGTCTGTCAAATTACTTTATTGGATTTTCAACTTTAGCGGTAAAGCATTAAGGGTTTTTTTGTGGGTGGGAAATCGTCAAATGACCTCTCTCGCCCTGGGCGGAGCGGAAGGGCGTGTCAGAGTTTTACTGACCAAAACCCACCCGTGTTCCTTCACTTGCCTGTGCCCCAAGGACATTATTTCTTTTGGAACCAACACGCAGCCCTGACCCAGGAAGCATCGGTCTACTAGGACCCCGTCATGATGTGCTGACATCTCTTTGAGGCGCGCGTGAAACACCACGCGCCGTCGACCTGGGCCTGATCCTTACTGGGCGGTGAGCAGCCCATTGCTCACCGCCCGCAAGCCCGCGCCCAAAAAGTATAATAATACTAGGGCCGGCGCCTACGATGGCCGAGAGTTCGATGTTGACTCTCGACCAGGAGTAAGGACAAGGTTGATTGTTACATTTGACAGTTTCGGGTAGCTTGACCTGCTGGACTATAGCAGGTCAAACAACAAATTATCAAGGCCTATAGTACTCTAATATTGAATCATTAACAAAGGAGCATTCGTTTGATTACAACGAGGTGACTTGCAATAAATCGCTATTGACGCAAAATTATAATATTGTTATACTCTTTTTACAATGTACCTAATTGCACCCAGTATGAAGATAAAAAGATCAAGAAGAAGAAACATGATACCTACGTATAAGATAAGACGTATTTTTATTTTTCAGTCGCTATTTTTTTTTAATTTGCGTCGCGTATTACGACGCTTATAAATAAGCCTCTCATAGACTTTGCCGAGAACTTTTATCAAGCTAATAGGACGATAGCTGGAAGGCTCAGATTTTGGCTTGCCGGGCGTAAGAATGCCTACAACGGTCCTTTCTTCCACGTTTGTGGGAAGATATTGTTGTCCATGGCTCCATTGAAGATGGTAGCCAGTTAAGTAGGATAATCAGGTGGGCAGGGAGAAGTCGGATCACTTTATTGGTGATACCGTCAGAACCGGGAGCTTTTTTATGCTTGAGACCTCCGATAATATCCTGCACTTCATCTAGAGTGACGGGAAGCAGAGGATCTTCAGGGTCTTCGACGGGTGGTAGGGAAGCTCTGCGTTCGAACTCCGCGTCGACCTCCAGGAGGTGAGCTGGATCTACTGGTTGAGCGCTGGGGGAGCATTGGGCTTCAAGGCTGATGGCTAGACATTCAGCCTTGTCATCATCGTCAAAGGTGATGGTTTTATCCGGTCAGACTAGGGGGGGGTATGGTGACTTCTTCTCTGGATTTGAGTTTCCTTTGAAGGTCCCAGAAGGCTTGGTGGTTTGGCTCTAGTTCGCTCAGCAACTTGTTCCAGCTAGCTCCACGCCACTCCGATGTGCGGTTCTTTGCAGTTCACTGCAAGTAGCGCATATGGGCTTTGTTTGCGTCGTAGAGGAATTTTCTGTAAGCCCGGATGGCTGCATTCTTCTCGTTCAGTAGTTCACCTATGTCGTCAAGGAGCTTCCCGCGGCGTTCACCCGTCGCTGAAATCTCCCTTGAACGGTCGTTCAAGACTGACTGTACGTGTTCTGTGAACGAGTCGACTGCAGCCGCCGTGCTCGCGATTGAGTCCAAAACAGTGAGAATAGAGTCTAAGTGGGGGATCTGGTGGATTTCAGACATTCGCCTACTTTCCTCCAGTCCGTTACCATTTTGGTCATGGGACGTTGGTCTGGGTCCTTAAGGCCAACGCGGGGAGCCAGTTGGATGATGCCTGGTCGGTGATCCGAGTTAAGCTCGTGGGACACTTCTATAGAGTTCAACCGTAGGTTGACATTCTTCAGAAGTGCCACATCGAGGACGTCGGGGGTTTGACCAGGGACATGGGAAAAGTGAGTTGGGGTCAGAGGGCCCACGACATCGAAGTTGTACTGGGAGGAGAGGTCAAACAGGTGTCTGCTTCTAGTATTGATCCTGGTGCTGTTCCAGGCACTGTGCTTAGCATTGATAACGGAGTCGCTCATTCCAAGGAGAAGGGAGATGTCATCTGACAGAAGCACATAGATTTTTGCAGAGTTAAAACTTTTTGGATCGTTATATCTCAGAAACGCTATAAAATATATTAAAACATTTTTAATATTTTTTGCCTGGACTATTTTTAATGACGAAACTTATCGTTTAGGTCAATATAAAGAGAAACTATTTTATTTTTTATCTTAAATAAAAACGGTTCGATAAACTGTCTCTTTTCGTGGAATAACACATGCATGGAGAATCCCGTTTTATCCTGGATATGTCATTATCAAATTGTCAATTTGACACCTTGTCCTTGACAGTTGTATAATGTAAACAATGTTTCTGCGATTCTGCCGAATGTATATTTGTTTCGGTATGTGGAAAAGTACCATAATAATAATCGTAAGATATATTATCGGACAGTGTACTTGACTGTGTGTACCAATTATACAAATTGGCTTTACAAGTTGGAAAAACAATTAGAATCAGTGTATAAAAATGTCTAAAGCGGTGGTCAGCGATATGGTGAAAACTTTCGTAAGTAGCGTACACGCGGTGCTTCCGGAAAATCTCATTAGAAAGTTTGTGAAATACAATCCTACGAGCCAGCAGCTAAGTATAGGTGGAGAAAATTTCAACTTACGTAATAGAAATGTACATTTGATCGGTAGCGGAAAAGCTGTGCAAAACATGGCTAAAGAAGTTGAAATTATTTTGGGTTCGAAAATTAAACATGGAATTATAAGTATTCCTGCGGGAAGCTTAAGTCATAGACCATCGAATCCGTATATATTTTATCACGAAGGGGCATTGAACAATCTACCAGATGCAAAGGCTCTGAACACAGCTGAAAAAATTCGAGAACATATTTTAAAACTTGGAAATGATGATTTACTCTTGGTTTTATTATCTGGTGGTGGTTCTGCCCTAATGCCTTTACCTAAACCTCCTATTACTCTATATGAAAAATCTGCACTAATTAAGAAATTGGCAAATGCAGGTGCAGACATAAAGGAGCTAAATACTGTAAGAAAAAGGATTTCAGACTTGAAAGGAGGTCAGCTGGGAATAAAGGCACAACCAGCTGAAGTAATTTCTTTAGTACTTTCTGACATTGTCGGAGACCCATTGGATTTAATAGCTAGTGGACCTACTACTAAAAATGAAGATGACCCTGCTCAAGCCATCAATATAATTAAGAAATTCAAACTAATGGACCAACTTCCGGAATCAATAAAAACAGTTCTGAATGATGATACTAATAAAATAGAGGAATTTCCAAGAAAGAATGTTAAAAATTTTGTAATAGGATCAAACAAAATAAGTATAAGTGCTGCCACAGAGAAAGCAAGAAAATTTGGTTATTTACCCATCCCTTTGTCTGATGTGGTCACTGGAGAAGTGAAAGAAATTGCTTCTGAATATACCAAACTGACAAAACATTTCTGTGATTACATAAAAGGAAATTTGAGGTTACATGATTTTAAACAGAAACTTCAGTCTTGCAATATTCCAGGGATTGATTCAAAAGAAATATTCAAATTTATTACCTCTTTAGATAAAGATATTTGTTTAATACTGGGTGGAGAAACCACAGTTAATGTAAAGGGTTCGGGAAAAGGTGGCAGAAATCAACAACTTGCATTAGAATTTTCAAATTCTCTTCATAATGCAAAAAACAATTTTAAAGAATTTGATATTCACTTTCTAAGTGCTGGGACTGATGGAATTGATGGCCCAACAGATGCCGCTGGTGCTATAGGGTATTTAGATCTAATTTCTGATGCTAGAAAACTAAACTTGGATCCCCTGAAGTACCTAGCTGAGAATGATACATACAATTTTTATAAGAAGTTCCAAAATGGTGAATTCCATGTTATTACAGGCCACACATATACCAATGTGATGGACATTCATTTGATAATTATGACACACAAAAGTTTCCCGAATAGGTAAAATGAAAAAAAAAGAAAATAAAATTCTTTTCAAAATTATTATTTTGTATTATTATCATGTAGATGGCTTCAGAAATAGGCTAAGTTTGTCTTTCTTTACTTCTTTTTGCTTAAGCTTAGCTGAAGCTAGAACAGCCTTCTCACATAGACCAGCAAACTTGTCCTTTTTCTTTTTACTGTTTTTTACTACTTTAGGTTTCTCCTTGGTGGCCAGAGCATTATTTTTGTTATGCAATGAGAAAACATCCAGTGCATTGGCATAAACATTGATTTCTTTCTTTTTAACTGAGTGAGTCTTCTTTGCCTCTGGTTTTTGTAAGGTTTTAGGGACTTCAGTTTTAATTACTTTTTTATTGTTATTTTGTTCAGTGTTTTCTAGTATTATTTCTTGTTTCTGTGGCTTTATTGAAGGGGTAATTGTACTGTGTTTACAGAATGTACAAATTTGCTCCTAAAACAAGAAAAAATATGATAAAAAAAAAAACAACATTGCAGTATGTTTTCCTGTAGGAAAATAGGAAATGGTGGGTAATGTGGGTTTCAGGCAGGTGGGTGTGGGTGCACATAGATTTTGCCAAATTAAGTTATAGGCCCATGTAATAACAGGTGAGCCTATTGACATTAATAGGACACAAATTCAGAATCGAGGCTGTGACGGAGAAATTCCTGGTAGAAAAACTGTATAGTTAATTATAAAAACTACATTATGCAAATAATAAAATACTGAATGTTTTTCATCTACAGAATGAATTACATTCTGTTCTAAAATAAAATCGACAAGTCTGTAAGGATACTCACTATGTTGTTACTGTGTAATAAGTCTTGTTTACGTCTCACATATTCTTTCTTGCTTTCTTTTGTTTTACGAGATTTTAATCTCTTCTTTTGCCTCTTAGTTAACTTGATTGACTTTACCTGTAAGAAAATACACATTATAATCAAAGGTTCTCTTGTGTGTAACAGAAATAAAATAATAACGTATCTACTATATTTCTTACATTTATCTCTCTGTTCTTTTTCCATTCAATACAACAGCTCGGACATCTTATCTTCAGAGAAAAGTATTTGTCAGGAAGACCATATCCTCTTGTGATATCTTTACAGCGCATTCTGGAAAGTATGTACGTATATTTTAAATGCCATCTCAAGTTACCCAAAAAGCCTAGCATATTATTTTCTGACTTACAAGTAATAACTTTTCAGTAAAGTTTTGGTTTTATCACTTTCTGAAGATACCGCTGCAGCAATGTTAAATAAAAAACCAACTTGGGCTTCCGCCATAATAATGGTTCATATCACGGTTTCGTATTATTTATGATAGATAAATAACTTGTGTTAGTGGTACAATAACAAGGAATGATACAGAATGGTAATGAAAAGACCACGTTTTGTTAATATTTTGTTATCAACTGACAGTTTAGTATTCGTTCAGAGAAATATGACTATGTAGAATTTTTTTGCAAAGAATGAAGGAAAATATTTACAACATGAATTATCATACTAAACATTCTATCTCCTTTCTTTAGTCGGAAAAACTTCTTATATATTCCTATTTCAGCTTGGTTACTTTAGATTTGTTATAATTTATTCCAGTGTTTACTATCTACAGAATTTCCGGACGAGCAAAGAAAACTCCCGCCAAAATACCAAATGACGTCTGTCATAATTGAAAAATGCTACTGATCGCGCTATTCACGCGCTTCGCGCAATTTTGATAAAAGTTATGTCTTTATGTGTTTTTTTGTACATTTAAATCACTAAAATACAAATTAATTATTACCAATATCCTTGTTACTACATAATATTTTTAGTAAGAAACCTTTGTGGTAGCAAGCATACCTGTGTAGTAGTGTATCAGTGTATGGCGGACTGACTAAACCGACACGCTCGAGAACAAGTGAAGTGTTAAACTGTGTAATTAAGGTGTTTCTTTGTTATGTATTGATTATCTATTAAGTGTTTTCTACGTGGAGTGGATTAATTTAAGAAATCTGTGATTATTGAGTACCTTTTACTTTAAAAAAATGGATGTCGCTGACACATACGCCACACAAAGCCAGGTCAAAGACGAGGTTGGAGTTCGTTGCCAAAAGCTTTTTCAAGATTTCTTAGAAGAGTAAGTACAAATTTGTATTTACCACGATAAAAATATTAATTTCATTTATAGTTCTTTGGTTCCAACACTATAGAGGTTATAATGCCGCTTCGTCTTTTTCCATACAGATTCAAAGAAGATAATGAACTCAAATACGAAAAAAACGCCAAAGAGCTCCTCAAACCCGAACTAAGCACCCTAGAAGTCAGTTTCGATGATGTTGAGAAGTACAATCAAAATCTTGCAACCACAATAATTGAAGAATATTACCGAATATACCCATTTTTGAACCATGCTATATTGAATTATGTCTTGAGTCTTGCTGACAGTGGTATGAAGAAGGACTTGCAAGATAAGGAGTGTTATGTGTCGTTTGTTGATGTGCCCACAAGGCATAAAGTTAGGGAGCTGACTACGTCAAAGATTGGCACATTAATAAGAATCTCAGGACAGATTGTGAGAACTCACCCTGTACACCCTGAGCTGGTTTTGGGCAATTTTGTCTGTTTGGATTGTCAGACTGTTATTAAAAATGTTGAGCAACAATTTAAGGTGTGTTTATAATTTGTTAATATAGCTGCTACAGAATATTTAAAATCCATTATTAAAACTTGATAAAAACAATTCATGGGAATTTTAAAATTTAACTGATTTCTTATAATTATGTGTAAATTATACAAGATGAATTTTTAACCAGTGCGCAACTGTAATCATGAAGTCTTACATTATTCTGAGGACTGTATTACAGAACCTTACTCAGGATTTAAGGAATACTTAAAACTAGTTTCAACCAATCAAATAGCTTCAAATGAGATTTAAGTAAAGCTTGAGTTTCGAATGAGATTCTGTAATATGGACCTGAGTGAAGTATGACACTTGTTTATTAAATTGCTATCAAATTTGAGTCGATTCAACAAGGCATTCACGGTGATGGGTTTTCTTTGGCTAAGTTAGTTACTATTTTTGCTATTATCTCTTGGTCTACATCAGCCCCAAATAGACAGGACACAACAACCACTTCATCTATGAAATACAATAAATGCAGCCAAAACTTTTTTTGATATGCTATTATCAATTGCCTCATAAAAGTTCTGGTCTTCAAAAAACACAAACCCTGATAGGGTGCTTTTACTGCTCAAATGTGTTGCAGCCGAGGCTTAACGTATAATGTCACAAAAAACAGGCAATCATCCAACAGAGCCACTTTATTCTTGTTAGGAAATCTAAATAGAAGGTTAAGTAATGACATAAGGTACCACGCACAATGGTCCACTGAAGGGACTGAGTGTGGAAATCAAACCAGTAACAGTAATGACATGTTTCATGACTAAATTGATCTCACCATCCATCTCGCTTGGTGCATTGCACCTGGAGGCTGAATCTTAAATTACTTTTCTGTATCCCTTTCAAGAAATATTATTGGAATCTCTATTAATTCGGGATACAATAATTACCTTGCTGCTTTTGTTCTTCAATGTTTCTAAGGACCACTTTTTCCTCCATTTTGTCCACTCCACCTAAATGACCTCATCAGCCTGGCTCTCTTTGGCACTCTGAGAAGATTCTATCTTTATCAATTGAAGAGCATTGGCATGTGTAATGTCAAACTCATTGTTCAGGTTTATAATGAACTCTTGTTGACATTGCTTGAATATGTCTTTATACACATGTTTATTTTAATCTCTCCAAACATTGTATAAGGTAATTAGTTTCTTAACACAGCTAGGGAAAGGTCTTGTCAGTATATGAGCCTTTTCCCAATACATAAACTGTAACGAATAGTGAGATTCACACTTTCATTGAAGCTTAAATTCACTTCGCAAATGTTATAGCAAAGCATTGCCAATATTTGTCCATTGGAGGAAAGTTTTGAAACTGTAATGTTATGTTTTACATGCCCCATTGAAATTATCTGTTTTTTTAGAACTGCGTAATTGCCTTATGCCATAAGCAAGTAGTGACATGTATTGATGTTACTTGGGACATGTTGCTTTACATAAAAAATTTTTGACACTATTCAAACGTATTTAGATGGTATACATTGAAAATAGTCTTTAATTATTATTAAAACCTATTTTAAGAAGATATATTTATCTTCCTAAATATATCAAATCAAATAGTTCATTTGTGACATATCATAGGTCATATCAGGTACATATCATAGGTCTTACAAATACATAGGTAGTGAGTTTCTGCTGTGCACTGCCTCACAGGCACAAATTCATTAAATAATTAAAATATACAGAAAAAAAAATACTAAACAAAAAGAAGAAAGAAAGAAATAAAGTAAATACTTATTCACACATTTATATGCACTCAATCAAACATCAACAATACAGTCAAGTCATTTCAAGTCTAAGAATTCCTTTACTGAATAAAATGCATGTTCATTAAGAAATTTTAATAATCTATTTTTGAATTTAAGATATTATTACAGTCTCTAATGTGACAGCCTCTGTGGCGTAGCCGTAGCGAACGCGGCTGCTGCGCAATGAGGCGCGGGTTCGATCCCCGCGCAGTGCAAATATTTGTATGCACGAATACGAATATTTGCACAGGTCTGGTCGTGCCTCGGAAAGCACGTTAAGCCGTTGGTCCCGGTTGCCATACGAACATCTAATGGCAGTTGTTACGGGTTGTTGGAGCCCTCAAAAGTCCAACAATTGGTCTCGCTGCAATGCTTCGATATCGCCTTCGGTTTGTGGAGGTCAGACGGCAGTCGCTTCACGGAAAATATCGATGTTTAACCAAAATTAGCAGTTAAGACTGTTAAAGCGGACCCCAGACTCCAAAGCCTAAGTTTCGGATGCGACTGGGATAAATGCTGAGATGATGATTAGTGTCTAATGTCCTTGGGGGTTTTTACTGAATATTTTAGGCGCCATAACGAATGTACTCTTTTCATAAAGTATGGTATGGTTTTACATTGCGTATTTAATTTTGTATATAGCCTCGTCCTATTGCGTGACCTCGACACTATTTCGAATGTAATTATATTTATTTTAATTTTTTAGTACACAATCCCGGCAATCTGTCGTAATCCAGTGTGCGCTAACAGACGTCGCTTCATGCTGGACACAGACAAATCTGTGTTTGTTGACTTCCAAAAGGTCCGCATTCAGGAGACGCAAGCTGAATTACCGAGGGGATGCATCCCTCGCTCCCTTGAAGTTATATTGAGGGCTGAAGCTGTGGAGTCTGTGCAGGTAAAGATGATGACAAGCATTTGTAAACAGATGAAGTAAATGAAAGTACTTAACTAATTAGATAATTTAATAAAAGTTACAACTGGCAATCCTATATCTAATATTTTTTATCTCATAGGCTGGAGACCGCTACGATTTCACTGGTACCCTCATAGTAGTCCCAGATGTTGGCTCCTTATCATTACCAGGAGCTAAGGCTGAGCTGACCACCAGAACAAGACAAGGCAATGAAGGACAGATGGAGGGCATCAAGGGACTTAAAGCTTTGGGAGTCAGAGAACTACATTATAAGTAAGTTCTATTATACAATAGTTTTCTCTTTGAATTAGTACTACTACTGGAAGTGGAATGATGACTTGGGATTCGCAGCTTCCCAATAATTTTTACCCTACCCTTGATTTATGACTCTTATCCATATGTAATTATATGTGTGTGAATGTGAAGATGAGTAGTGTCAGCATGTAACACACACGCACTTCAGGCTTCTCCATATTATCTTGGACGGTAACAAGAGCTTCTGCACTAACACATCACATTCACAGCGTATTTGTACACTTGGTTAACACAAGTAAATCGCGTGGTATTTTAAGAGATAAAAATGCTGTAACTGAATTTTTGTTTTTTTTTTTTTTATCTTGCCTGGCACTACTTGTGTATCGCGAATTACTTCTGTATCGTGGGTTCATTTACAAAAAATTAAGCTCATATAAAGAAACAGTCAGACCCGAAACATTTACTTGTAGGTCTAAGCAAAAGTCACTAGCTCACCCACACGCCAATAGTAGTGAAATGTACTGTTCATCTATGTTTTATTTACAGTTAATTAAAAAATAACAATGCATTTGGCTCTGAGTTTGCTGTACTTCAATACCGTCATTAAGTAAGCTTAATCAAAACTTCTTTCACTCATAGTATGACCCAGTTACTTATCAGTTTTATTGGTGTAAAATTGATCTATTGTAGTAGTTACGGCTCATGTTCAAGCAATGAACATTTATGGGCTTATATTAAGAGCATGCTGCTTATTAAGCCAAGAAATTATGTCTTGTGGTACTAGAAAAATAAAAATAAGTTGTGAAATTAATGAATTTCACATGTTTGTGAAAAGCTGGTATAGTAGCAGGCATAGGCGATGGAAAGTCCTCTGCTGCTTCTGTCTGTCGTCTATCTGAATGTGGTAAACTAAAAACTGCCGGATGTTCATATGGTTTTCACGATTCTTGAGTAGGTAATGTTAAATTTCGCTGGTATACAAAGTTATGTTTATGCGAAACCTGAATATAGTTTGTTCAGAATAAGCAACTAAATCTATTCCAATCATTTTTACACCATGTTATATTTTTTCCCAAATACATTCAGAAATTGTTGTAGGGTGGATCCGAGCGCGCGAACGCAGCGATCATGCAACGCACCGCGCTCGCCCGCCCGAGGGGAGCTTTGACCATATTTTTTTATTATTGCTCATAACTTAGTGGTTTTTCCTGATATCTTTTTAAAATTTGGTACATAGATTCTTTACTTAAAAATATTGGACGCGTGTTTCGGGTTTCGCATTAAAAAAAAATGTATAATTCGTCAAAGTTTTATATAAATTATCTAAAATATATGTATATTCTCGAAGATGTTTCATAAAATCTTTTCGATCGGGAGAGATAGATAGGTGTGAAAACAATGTATAAATGAAACAATCAAATGCTGTTACAATGGAGCTTTTTTGTACATAATTATCACTTATCAGTAATTATCTTTTCAATAGGACAGCGTTCTTAGCATGCAGTGTGCAAGCAATATCGCGAAGGTTTGGAGCTGCCGATATGGCGACTGACGACCTGACCACCGAGGATATGAGGAAGCAGATGACTGACAAAGAGTGGGATAAGGTAAGTCAGTTGCAATACAGCTCCTGTGGATCAATATTTCCTATAGAGTGTAGCGTAGGCTAAATTTAAATGTAAATTCTCCTCTGTAGCTTTCCATTGTTTCTTGTGCATTCTATTAAACTCCCGTATCCAACTGTTACCCGCGCTGGATGCAGGAGGCGCAGGACTGGTCGTCGTGGAGATGCTCGAGGTAGGCCTATGTCCAATGGTGGACGTCTTTCGGCTGAAACGACGATGATGAAATCATCATAAAAACTGATTTATATATCTTTAGAGCAGCGGTCGGCAACATGCGGCTCGCGTGCAGCACGCGGCTCGCAGACGTGTCTTACTTGCGGCCCATGAATGTTGTGTAAATAAGTTGCAGAACCATATTCTTGTGATGTTGAGGATGTACCGAGTCATTTATAAATCAACGGGATTGATCTCCAGTCTAAAGATGCTCTCCAAAGCCCTTTTTAATTTTTATGGCAGGTTGCCTTCTTATTTTGACGGGTTGAAATAGTTTGCTAAGCAGTTAAATACATGTACTACACCCAAACATTGAACTGATGTGTATTGACATTCTAGGGTTATCATGACTACGGCCCGCCTTTAGTTTATTTTGCTACCGTGTGGCCCTTGCCTGCCTAGAGCTTGCCGACCGCTGCTTTAGATTATATTAGTCACAAACTACTCTACTGTAGGTACACGAAATTCTAGCAAACTTGACCTGCAATACAAACTTTTTTCTTAATAAATCTTTCAATCACCAGGTGTACGAGATGTCTCGCGACCGTAATCTCTACAATAATCTGATCACAAGTCTGTTCCCGAGCATCCACGGCAACAATGAGGTGAAGAGAGGAATACTACTCATGTTGTTTGGTGGAGTTGCTAAGACTACTGTTGAAGGTAAGGGTCTAATAGTAATTTAAGTGGGGCTTGTTTGCGGGTGAGTAATGATTAACTTAGTAATAAGATCTGGTGAGTGTGCAAGGGAATTGCATGATTTAATACCCCCATCTCCGTTCCATCATCGGACGACCCGTCGTACGGCGAGCTCCTTACGTTGTTGACACCACTGCGATCCGGACGAAGCGTTTTGCTTCCTCTTTTATACCGCGTACATCGAGGGACTGGAACAATTTGCCAGCGACGGTGTTTCCGTCACACTACAATTTGAGTGTCTTCAAGGCTAGAGTGAATAGGCTCTTAATAAACTAACGCGCTTTACCATCTAACATCCATCCATAATACCATCTTACATCTACCAAAAACTGATAACATTAGCCAGTTATTAGTTTTATTATATCTTTCTTTCTTTCTTCTTTTTATTATATCTTATTTTATTTTCTATTTATTTTATTTTTGTTCTCAAATTTTTATCAATTTGTAAGTTTTTTTTTTTAATAGCACCTAAGTAGTTTATTTTACCTGTGCATGCTAGATTCACATCTAGTAGGTGTCAATCAGATGTGTTATGTTATGATAATTTTTTTTGTATGCATGATTGTACACCAGTTTTGTGAATTATAATAATAAAAAAAAAAAAAAAAAATATATTGTCCATTCACGCCAATACACCATTGCATGCGATGGAACCACTGGGAAAAGCACTTTGCCCACTCGTCCTTAGGGGTCTCTTTAATGGCATCGCGATACGCAGCCACCGCTTCTTCAGCATTCATAAACCGCTTTCCTTTAAGATTTTCTTTAATTTTTGGAAATAAATAAAAATCACAAGGCGCGAGTTCGGGACTATACGGCGGGTGACCCAGTAATTCAACGTTTGATGTCGCCAAATAGTCGATCGTTCGCTTGGCGGTGTGCGACGAGGCGTTGTCGTGGTGAAGGAGGATCCTACTGCGAGGTCGTTTCTCTCAAACTTTTTCCAAGACAAGTGGCAAACAATTGGTAGTGTACCATTCTGCAGAAACTGTTTTTTGATCCTCTAACACAATTGTTGCGAAATGACCTATCCTTCTAAAGAACGAGGCTACCATTTTTTTCCCGCACTTCGATATCTCTTCACTTTAGTTGGCAACTCCTCGAAAGGAAACACCCACTAAGCAGATTGTCTTTTGGTTTCAGGATCATAACAGTAAATCCAGCTTTCGTCACCTGTTAGTATGTCGAACACAGCATTTAAGTCACCTCCGTTAAATCTTTCAATCATTTTACGGCACCAATCCACACGATGGAGTTTTTAAGCCTCAGTCAAATTATGAGGTATCCAACGGGCGCAAAGCTTCCTGACCGCTAAATGTTCGTGGAGGATTTTGTGCACTTGACTCATACCGATGCCTAAGCTTGTCCGAATCTGCTGATAGGTCACTCTTTTGTCAGTCTCTATCATACGCCGCACAACACAGGTGTTATCTTCAGTCGTCGCCGTAGAAGGCCGTCCCTCACGTAAATCATCAGTGAGATTAGTGCAACCACGTTTAAACTCATTAAACCAGTTGTAAATAGTCGCACGAGATGGGGCTTCATTGTGAAAGGCCAATCGTAGTCTATCATAACTTTCTTGTTGACTTAAATGACATCGAAAGTCATAAAAAATCATTGCACGAAAATTTTCTCGTGTTAAATTCATGTTGACGTGACACATACAATTTTCAATTTGCCGCCAAATCGTATAACTAATGACAAATGAATGAAATATATACTCAGTAATATTGCCAGAGTTCTATTTTCAAATTTTAGAATTATTTTTTTATTATATTGTTTATAAGTGGCCAGTTTTAAGAACTTTCAGTTTGACCCTCGTATTACCGTCGGTTTGTGAAGAACTTCTCCGAGTTAGCGAAACCGTTGCATCGTTTAACAGAGGAAAAGTGTCAATTTGAATGGAATCCTGACTGCGAAAAGGCATTTGCGCTACTCAAAACTCACTTGTGTGAGGCCGATTTTTGGTGGACACTGATGCCAGCAATGTTGGCATTGGAGGAGTTCTCTCTCAAACACAAGGAGATCGGCAGGTCGTTATTGCATATTTCAGCAAATGTCTTTCCAAGCCAGAAAGAAATTACTGTGTTACCCGCCGAGAACTTTTAGCCGTTGTTAAGACCTTACAACACTTCAAGAAATATTTGATTGGGAGACAGTTTACACTTCGCACCGATCACGCTGCCTTACAGTGGTTGCTTCAATTCAAAGACCCAGAAGGACAAGTAGCAAGGTGGATAGAGCAGCTGCAAGAATTTGACTTTGTCACTGAACATCGAAAAGGCAAGTCACACAATAATGCTGATGCTTTATCTAGACGGCCTTGCGAAGAATCTTGCCGACATTGTGCCAAGCAGGAAAAGAAAGAAAACGTAAGAATTATCTAGGTGAACGCTTTGGATAAAGACTGGGATAATCGATCATTGGAAGACGCACAAAAGGAAGATAGTGACTTGAAGACAGTAATCGAATGGAAGAAACGTGGCCAGAGGCCCGCTTGGAGTGAAATATCAGCGCTTAGCCCAACAGCAAAAAGTTACTGGGCTCAATGGGACTGCCTGATAATTGATAATGGAGTTATGAAGAGGAAATGGGAATCACCCAGTGGACAGGAGGTCACCTTACAGATAGTTGTCCCCTGCGATAAAGTCGCATCAGTACTAAAGCAGGTGCACGACGGAGTATCCGGAGGACATCTAGGAGTGATGAAAACCCTGGAGAAGGTGAGAAAAAGATTTTATTGGGTGCATTGTCGCGAAGACGTAGAGGACTGGTGTAGGAAATGTGTAGCCTGCTCCTCAGTAAAGGGACCGCAAACGAGAGCCAGAGGTCGGCTGAAAGTGTACAATGTTGGTGCACCATGGGAAAGAGTTGCTGTCGATATAGCTGGGCCATTCCCTATTACTCAAGAAGGGAATAGGTATATCATCGTCATGCAAGACTATTTCAGCAAATGGCCAGAAGCTTTTGCAGTACCCAACCAAGAAGCTCATACCGTCGGCAAAAAGCTTGTTCACGAGGTGTTCTGTCGATTTGGCGTTCCCTTGGAGTTACACTCTGACCAGGGTAGAAACTTCGAGTCTTCACTATTTCAAGAGGTTTGCCAACTACTCGGGATCCATAAGACTCGTACAACACCATATCACCCTCAGTCAAATGGAATGGACTCTAGAGAATCATTTGGCCAAAGTAGTGGAAGAACACCAGAGGGATTGGGACCAATACATTCCACTCTTCTTAATATCATATCGCTCTGCAACACATGATAGCACAAATTGCACACCGGCGAAAGTCAACTTCGGCCGAGAAATTAGACTACCCATAGATGCACTAACCGGAACACCCCCCGATACCTCTATCCTAGCCGACTATGTGGCCGACCTACGACGTAAACTAGATGGAATACATGAGCTACTGAGAGAGAATGGTCTGAAAACCAGCGAAAAAATGAAGATCCGATAAGACCGCAAAGCTAACGTGCCCGGATTTGAAGAGGGAACTTTGGTATGGTTACATAATCCCATAAGGAGAAAAAGAAAGAGTCCAAAGTTCCAAGCCAAATGGGAGGGTCCGTACACGATAGTAACCAGAATAAACGATGTCACCTACCGGATTAAGAAAGGACCTAGAGGGAAGCTGAAGATCGTACATGTAGACCGCCTAGCTCGCTATTATGGAACAAATCATGCTCGGGACGAGCACGACTAAGAAGGGGGCAATGTTACGAATGCACCTTATGTCGAGGGCATAAGGGTCATTCGTAACAATATTGATGAAACCTGTACTGTTCGATAGGTTGTCCTAAGTCTAGCCATGCATTTTAGATCGTACCTCTACAATGCCTGGGTCTCCAGATATAGGGCTTAAAAGTTACGTAGACATGTCACGCAATATTGAACTTTGTGCCGTTTATATAAGGTGCATTCGTTTATGGTAACTACCGAGATGGCCCCATAGCTAAATAATAACAGCCGCACAGGTCGATCGATCGGATTAAACTTCAACAACTGTGGGTGTGTGGTGTGCCATTGTTGCAGGGGCGTGCACAAAGATTTTATTGGGGGTATGCATAAATATACCTACTATCCAAATCTCTGTGCTTATATATGGTAAAACTTAAAAAACGTAACTTAGACGTAGTTTCAATTTAACATAGTCGCGTACTTTTTCGCATGTCAACATTGAATTGATGTTTGTGCGTGGCTACAATGAACATCTAAGTATGTGATTGATGATAAGAACAAGTCAAATAAATGATATACGTGGGGTATTAGGTATTTTTTATTTGCCCAAATGAATACAATGAAATCATCATCATCTCAGGGTTAATACCAGTCGCATCCAAAGCTTTGGAATCTGGGGTCCGCTTTTCCAGTCTAATTGCTGATTTTGGCGAAATTTCGACAATTTCCGTGAAGCGACTGCCGTCTGACCTCCACAACGCGAAGGCAATATCGAAGCATTGAAGTTAGACCAATTGTTGGACTTTTGTGGGCTCCAACAACCCGTAACGACTGCCACTAGATGTTCGCATGGCAACCGAAACCAACGGCTTAACGTGCTTTCCGAGATACGACCAGACCAGTGCAAATATTCATATTCATGCATACAAATACTTACACTGCGCGAGGATCGAACCCGCGCCTCCTTACGCAGCGGCCGCGTTCGCTACCGCTACGCCATGTAGGCTGTCAAAATACAATGAAATGGTATTACTAACTCAACTGTAAATAAGTAATAATTTATTTCTCAAAAAACTAAAAAAAAATATTTCACTATCTATAAATTAAATCAACGCGCCTATCTATTTTTAAATAACTCTGTAAAAATCAAATATTTATAAGATCGTTTTGAAATCGCTAAAAGTTCTTTTAAAATGGACAGATAGACAAATCTATGAGTCTGCTTTGGCTTTTCATAAATATGCGTAATGCACTACTCATTGGAATCATAACTATTAAATTTTGCTAATTTGTAAACTTCAGGAAAATTATTACAACATAAAGTATAGTATTGAAATTCAAAAGCAAGTAGGTTGAAAAACTTAAGGTCTTTTAAGTTTTTATAACGTCGAACTGTCAAAGCCGTGTTTTAAAATAATATACCTATACGAGAAACAAAACAATTTATTTGTACACACTACACAACCTGCTAACCATATAAGTATAATTATCATAATACTTTTTATAAAGACAACCTTTCTTTTGTGTTAAACCAAAAACTCTAAAATAAATGAATATTCAATTCCGCTTAAAACAATCAATACATATTTAACCCAAAAACACCAATAATGAAACAACATAAGCTGCTAAAATAAAAAGGTATTTGAACGAACAACAATCATGCTATATTTCTGAACTTCTTAAATTCGTCGCATTATTAGAAGCTGTGCTTATCATGGGCTTTAAACCCAAAGAAATTTCACGCACACGTACACAACAGTTTAGGCACACAAGCAAATAATTTTATACACAGACAGATACGGAAGAGGCACATTTTGTTTATGCTTACGCCGTAAGAGGCGCGGGTGTCGCGCCTAAGGCAACTAATGTGTCTCTGTCTCGTTAGCACTAGGCCCAATAGATGGCAGTGTTATCAATAACTGATTAACAAAGTCTTTTAGTTTTAACTTTGTAGTATATAAATTATTTTACAGTATATTATAATTTTAGAAGACTATTAGGGTATGCAGAGCTTTTCTGCTTGTAAGGAGCGCACGCGCCTGCATTGTTGTACATCAAGACCTCTCCGTGCTTCGGAAAGCACGTTAAGCCTTTCGTCGCGGCTGTTATTTGTGGTGGTAGGATTGAGAATCATTTTCACAGTTCAACACTATAGGGTTTATCTGACATCGACGCACAAACGAGTACCATGGATCCAGTACATGATTCTGAACCCCCCAGAGGTGGAATTTATAGTCGGCTTTTTCATGATTTAAAAAAAATATTTATAGTTTTTTTTCACTTTACACCGTTCATAATTGCTATACTTTTACAACCCAATAAGATTTTAAAGTAAAAATTAATTAATTCGCAAATTACATAAAAAAAGCGTACATAATGAAAACAAAACTCGACTAACTTATCAGCTGATTTAATAGACTTCACATCAGGGATCAACGTCATACCTACAAACCCGCACGGCGGCACGCTTGCAACGTTCAAAGCCCGAGCCGACACTTTTTTTTAAACACTGTGAATTCTGTAACCCAACATTAACGACATAAATGACTATCATAATTTTATTAGTGGCATGCGGTCTAGCCATTTCGCGAAGTTTGCGTTACGATGTCAGATACAACCTGTATGTATAGGAAATAATGGATTGACAATATCCTTAAAAAATCAGATTGTATTTTAAAGTGTGTTACGCAATTTTCGTATGGAGTTTCAAAAGAATAAGAGTAAAGCTGGATTTGGTAAACTTCTTTTACCAGTATAAGCTTTAATATCAGAGTATCGAAACATGTACACATTGCATTGTGAAACCTGTAACAAAGGACACCCTCTCCATTTTCTACACAATAGGGTATTTGGCTAAAAAAAAACTAATTAGTCCGTCAGTCAGATTTCCAAAAAATACTAGACACGTATTTTTTCTTTTTTCATATAAACAAAAAATGAAGACGACACAATGCGTTGAAAACTTGTGTGACGGCACTAGACGCTACACTTTTTAGCGACCAGTGACGTCACCAGCCACCACTCCTGATCTTTGATGCCTTTTATATTTGTCAATTTTTATTGTTTTGATAAAACAGTTTTTTTTAGTCAAATACCCTATTCTGTAATTTGTTTATTATACTAAAGCATTTTCTTTCGTACTTATTCATTCCTAAATCTTCCATCAGGCACAACCCTCCGAGGGGACATAAACGTGTGCATAGTCGGCGACCCGAGTACCGCCAAGTCTCAACTACTGAAGCAAGTGAGCGAGATGAGTCCTCGCGCCGTTTACACTAGCGGCAAAGCCTCTTCTGCAGCCGGTCTCACTGCTGCCGTCGTCAAGGTAAATACCACGCCTACACATCACGCCTGTTATCTTTCAAAGGGATATCCTGTATTTATGGTTACAATTTGCTAATCGATGTTTCTACAACACACATAACACCTGCATTGATCACAACCAACCATACGATTACATATAGAGATTATCGTATCGAAATTACATAGTTCGATAACTACGTAAACGTACCCACCGACAGCAAACGGCTGTTGAAAGAATAGAGGTCGGTCATAAAGGAGACGGGCGAAAGTTCATAGAAAGTTGGGCCTGAATGTACAGCAACGATTATTGCATTAAATCATTTCAATATTACTACTATTTAAAAAATAAAACTTTATTTATAATGGCAGTATGGGAGAAAACCGAAATAGGGTATTATTAGCTTGCAAAAAACTAACCTCATTTGCTTTTTTATAAGTTTTCTTAGAAGCTGTCAGCGCTCATATGGCATATTTAAGTAATTATTCAGACTTTTTTGTAGACTAGATTTTATCAGAATGTATTTTTATTACATTAACACATCGTGAGTGTGGTTTCCAAAGGGCCGGCGACGCGTAACAGCATATTAAATGTTACAAAGATGGAGGTTAAAAAAGAATTAGGAAAACCATTTACAATCTAATTAAAGAAAAGAGTAAACGGAAATAAAAATCGCATTTCTCTTATATTGATTTATTAATCGTATTAATATACAATTAATGCTGGAAAAGGAGGCGAAGCTCGTGAGGGAGCGGGTCTCTCAGCGTCCTCACGCCTCCAGCCGAAGCAGAAAACGCCCTGGTCGGGAGACAATATCGAACTCCCGGCCACCATAGGCGCGGGTATGCGGAGTGAACAAAAAAAAAAAAAATCAAAATCAAAAATCAATTATTCAAAATAGGCTGAGAATCAGCACTTTTTGAACATCGTTATTACATAAGACAGTCCTCCAAAACGCCCACCCATCAACACTTCCTAGTGCTTTCGCTGGGAAGAAGAAGTGGTGGAACAAACTCTCCAGCGGCACAGCTGTCTGTTCATTTTAAAAAAACAAGACTTTATACAATACTATGTAGGTACAGTAATGAAGACCAGAAAACAACAACAATGAAATTATTTATCATATGCCAGCTAGCCACGCCAAAATACCAGCAAAGCAAAAATAAAAAATCATTAAAATGGAAATGTAAATAAGTAAAAACTAATTACTTAAATATAAGCCCCAGGTATAAAGGGTGTGACAGCTCACATATTTATGCATTGTGAAAAAGAAAATTATATGAACTCGTATGTATCTTATATTTCTCCAGAATTAGCTTACTGAAATTCTGGAGAAAGATGTCATTTACAGATTAATATGCCTTTAAACAAAGCTTGGATTTGATTTGCGCTTTAAATGCATTGTAAGGCAAGTCTAGCAAAGCAGAGGGTATTTTATACAAACATAACAACCAACTTCCAAAAAAAAAGCACTACAAAGTGAGATAAACGAATTTTGAAAGTCGGTGGCAAAAAGGAATGCATATGTTCACGATCATGATGTCTTTGGTTTTTATATATTCGTTTGTTAGCTACATCAATATTAGACTGTGAAGTTGATTCATCATGTTCACTTGATACATCTACTGATGCTGAAGATCCAGATGGTCCAGTCATTAAATGATGAGCATTTCTATCAGCTCTCACCCAGCAACGATGACATATGAGAGCTCGAGCTCTTAAAATCTAAAAAAAAAAATATATCATGAGTCTTTTTCTAAAAAAAGAAGTAATACATACATGACTCAGTAGTCTGTAAGCAATTCTGTAAGACCTAATATTTGTAAATAATGTAACTTCTTTGCTAGATACTAACTTAGATACACTGTTTGTTACGGTCCCACAGACAAACCGTGAAAACGGTTTTGCGGTTTTGTGCTTTTATCTCAATGTATTGTACACTAGATTAAGAAAATAAATAATAATAATAAAGTAAATCTCTTCTAATCTACACCTTCTGGAAATACAGGCTGTAATATAATTAGTTGTTTTTTTTACACTAACTTTTGGCCTAACTATGATAGTTTCCTTTTCCATTTAATTTTTTCTCATGAATGTGACACTAATATACAAAAATGATGCTCTAAAGCTGACTGCTATTTCAGAGATTAGTGTGAAAAAAATATAAAAAATGGTAGTATAGATAGTGTGTGTGTGTGGTAGTACAAAATACAAAACAACTAAACCTAATAAAAACTTACCATCCATTCAGAAATGACTGCATGAATTCTTCTTTCACGTTCGGTGTTAGTGTGCAATGAATGAGATCTTGCCCGCAACACTGAATGTCCACAGTTCACACACACTTGGCGATGTCCAGTCATAAGAGATGGAAGTTGCTCATCTGTGCCCAAGGCAGTCACAGCTAAATCTCTGCATCCTTGGCAAATGTGATGAGATCTATTGACCTACAACAATATTAGATTGTTATTTACAGCTTCAACAAATAAAAATTACAGAATTAGGTATGATGCAGAAACAGCGAGAAAACTGTATCTTTCAGAATTGCGTGTATATTACTTCTTAATGACATCGTGGTCAAACTTGGATTATATTATATTAATGCTTTCATATAAGGTTATTCAATTTAACTATTGTTTCATTGAATTGTTGAATTCTTAAAGTTATAAAAAAAGAACTATCTTCCGTAATTGATAATCAAACTGTAAATCTTACTTGGAATTTAAATAACTCAAGTGCATTATAATGAGATATATATATATATATATATATATATATATATAGGAATATTATTATTGAAACTGGCTTCAATAATATACCTATATATAGTTATCCTTGTTATACTGTACTCGAAAACTGCTTATCACAAAATGAAGTTTTAATTAAATACATACGTTTTAAATAAATACCTACCAATTGAGGGGCTATCCAATGCTGTATAACTGAAAGAATGCTTTCCGCTTCTCTTTGTCGTAATCCGATAGAAGGATTACTCTGTTGTATGCCGCAGTTGATGCAATGAAGACGTTGGTCACTCATTTTATGTTGAATCGAAATAAATGCGTGGGTCGTCGGTCAAAACAATAACCGTCAGAATCCTAAATGCGTAGCCAAAGCTGCAAAAAAATATAATAGCACACGAAAATACAACATAATATGGCAAATTCAAAGCCGGAAGGGAATGATATGTGACGTTTGTCGTCACGTTGCCCACCAGAGTTTTAGTTGCCTGTATAATAAAAAAGTATAATTAATCGATTATCAAATCGATCCGTTGATCAATTTGTTTTAAGATGTTTTTGTTAATAACGAAATAATAGATAATATAATTAAGTCCTTTTATTAAAAGATTTTCTAAACCGAATCGGTAGAAATATACTGATTCATTTTTAATTTTATTTTTGTAATAATTTGATTTATCGATTATAACTTATTAACGATTGGTATTTCATCTGGTAACATTGTTGAAAAGTGAAAGTAAAGAAAGTCAGTATTATTTACGTTAAATAATATCTTTTATATTCCGGCGATATCAGAATTAGTAATAAATGATTGAAAACAAAAAAAGAAATGAAAATTATTGACAAATAATTCATTTGTGTACAGGTCAGGCCCAATTTCGCCCGTCTCCTTTTATTTATATGTGTTGAGAGAATTACTATGATGATATCGGCTGCCGGCAGAAGTTACCACCCACCAGACAAAGCCTTGCCGCCAAGCGATTTTTCGTGTTCCGGCATGATGTCTGGTGAAGCCGTACGGAGGACGGGTCTGAGCAGTTGTGTTGCGATGTGTGCCGGGTACGATGCGCCTAATGTTGTTGTGTTGGGAGTTTGGTCGTGGAGGGTCTTCAGATCAAGCTCCCTTTGGCGCAGCATCGTTGGTCGTGATGTTGGGTTTAACATTGCATCACCTCGCTCAACTGCCGTCTTCTTTCCTATTCGCTCAGTTTTTCTGAGTGAATAGGCTCTTAATAAACTAGCGCGCTTTACCATCAACGATCGCATCACTGCTTACCATCAGGCGGGATTGCGGTCAAGCGCTAGTTTATAATTATTAAAAAAAAAAAAAACCATCAATGATTGATGTTTGATATGGTATGGAAATGTATTCTGGAAAATGGAAATGGTACTGTTTGTGAATATGCTGGTGGGTCATTGACCACTGAAGAACCACTGTTTCTGTAATAAATTATTAATTAATGAAATAATTTATAATATTATATTAGAATTATTATTAATAATTCTGATTACACACAGGACGAAGAATCATTCGATTTCGTAATAGAAGCTGGCGCTCTGATGTTAGCTGATAATGGAGTGTGCTGCATCGACGAGTTTGATAAGATGGACCTCGTCGATCAGGTGGCCATCCACGAGGCTATGGAACAGCAGACCATATCTATTGCCAAGGTTAGTAACCACCCAAAATGTGATGGAAAAATAGCTTTGATTTCTACACAATAAAGTTTAGTTTCACTTCAAACACACAACTTCGTTTTTTATAACTGCTAGTCATTCTAAAATCATCTTAATTGTCATTGGAATAAAATTGATGTTTGTTTAACTTGTTAGGGTGAGGTGAGCAGAACTGCACCTGGTTTGAATGTAACATCAATAAGATATAGTGGGAGTTTTTTTTTTTTTTTTGACTATTTAAATCACCTCTTTACTAAATGATTTAGGCTTAAATAGCCTAACATTACATATGTCAGTGTTTGTGTATGTGTGTTTATGTTTGTAAACGCACCCACGATACAAGAGAAATTCACAGTATAGGGTAATGTTTAAAAAAAAAAGTGTTTGTGTGTTGCTGTAGACTTAAACTAATCCAAGGGTATGTGGAATGTGAATGGGACCTAACTAAAGATTTATAAATGATAGTAAAGTGGACTGTAATTACTTACCTATAATAGTTACAAAAAGACAGTATAATGTTGGAACTATGTATATTTTTGGGCAATAAGTATTTAGGTAAAACCAAGAATTACACATAGGATACGCGTAAAACTGCAGGGCACAGTATTATATAAATTTTAAAGACAAAAAAGCTTGGGACTGAGCTGCTCGCTCTGCTAAGCATAGTTACTAAGCAATATGCGTAATTATAACGTAAATTATTGTAAACATTTTCATTTTTAATGTCTGGACTTGAAAAAGATGATGATACCTGAGTTTGTTTCGGCTATTTCTTCTCAGAGGTAGTCAGTTAGAAAATGCGGGTTCATCAAGATAAAAAAAAATCATGATGTGTAAAAGTGATCAGTGATCCTGCTTACTTAATGAACGATTTCATAAAGAAAGTTTATCCAAATTTGTTTTAGTGAAAGAGCCACAAACATCCATCCAACCATCGATAAATGTTTCCGACTTTCACGAAAAAAAAAAAATACTGAACGGATTGGGATGAAAACTGGTCCACAGTTAATTTATAACCAGGATACCGATATGGGTATCCAGGGTAAGGTTTCCAGGGGACTTATCTCTAACGTTTAAATAAACCACGTAGTAGACACTGACAAAACGTATAGTGTAATTGCCAAAAAACCGCGTGTGAATAAACACACAGATTATTCACTCAAAAAAATTGAATTGCCCCCGCCTAGGCCAGAAGCTGGGTATGCCCATGCCAGGGGATCTAAACTAATGCTTATAATTCTTCTTCTTTCTAGGCTGGAGTCCGAGCAACTCTAAACGCACGCACATCAATCCTTGCTGCTGCCAACCCAATAGGTGGCCGCTACGACAGAGCAAAGTCACTACAACAGAACGTGGCGCTTAGTGCACCCATCATGTCCAGATTCGACCTGTTCTTCATATTAATAGGTACAGTATTATTTAAAAAAAGACAGCCTGACCATATATCGTCACCGTAGAGTGAAAACATCGGGAATGCATTTTTGTTCAAATTTATTTTCTTGAATTTCTGGGAAGAAAACCTCACTACGCACATCCTGATACGACTCATTTGTTCATTCGATACTCGTAGCGACATCGATGACACTAAATGAGAACCTCGTAAACACGCGCAGCTGTCAGTTTCGTGTGAATACCTAGCAACGAACATGTAGTTTCATTTTATTTTCATATTCATTTGGGCAATCTTATAGTACTGAACCGATTTGGGTATGAAAGCAGGTTAAATCTCCATATTAATTAATAAAAAAATGTAAAAGTCGCCGTACAAAAATTTTATAGCACGCAGTTTTTTCTTCCTCCTGAAAAGTTACTATTTTTGCACTTATGAGGTTTTCACTCTACGGCGACGATATCTATGTCTGGTATTATTGTTGAAATGATATATCTGTCACAATCATAAGGTGCACCTTTAACTTTATACTACAGTTCGCAAATTCAAATATCTATCAACATGTGTATAGAAAACCAACTTTTCGTCAGTAGTTTTTTAATTATTAAGTATGAAGCAAACTCTTCTTTTGAAGTACTATTACAAATAACCAATCAGCAAGCTGAGTGGGGGTTTCTAATAGGAAACCCCAATGACAATTGGCAGGAATCATACTCAAGAGACTCTGCATTCACTTGAAACTACCAGAAGCTCAATGAGGCAACCTTAATTCACTAATACTTCTAATTGAATTCGCAAATGAAATCCTGCAGACTTCTTCTTTAGTCATTTAAAAAAAAAGCTCGCTTCACCAACTACACATATCAAGACTCCTCTGTGCCTCGATGGATGTTTGATATTGGATTCAAATGGTCAGTATCCCGAAAGTCTAATAACCAATCTCTTATCAAGGGGTAATGTGTTACCTCTTAACTGGATTGTGGAGGTCAGATAAACATTCCTATAAAATTAGTCGGGTTAGACTGAACGCCAACTCCAACTTAGGAAAATAATTTTACACTGACAGAGCCTAATGACTGTTCTCTTTCTAACAGACGAGAGCAGTGAGATGGTAGACTACGCTATAGCCAGAAAGATCGTCGATCTGCATTGTAATAAGGAGGAGGCTTACGACTGTGTTTACTCGAGGGAAGATCTGCTGAGATACATCGCGTTCGCGAGGTCTTTCAAGCCTATTATTACTGAGGTAAGTTTATGGTTATATCTGCACTTTCTTTTAGTAGATATTACCTTATTCTCTTAGAAATTTCTTGTGATTCAGACCAGAGATTTTGAGTGTGCATTATGCGAATGTGTATCCATATCCAGTATTATTAATTATCAATGCTGAATTATACAGAAAAGCATGCTGGTAGGTAATTTCTGCATTCCTAGGTTCTCTAGGTTTTTGATAATATTGAATTAATATTCAGTGGGTAAGTGAATTATTTCCAGTTAATTTCTTAATGTCTTGGTACTCTTTTTACATGGGGTCTTTTCTAGCCATACAGACACCCTAAGCCAAATCAACTAAGTAGGTATCTGTTATTCTATTAACCTTTTGAACGCCAATCACTTCTATACAAGTTCGAGATTTTCGTGCCCTCAGCGCCACTACTTGATTAGAAGTAATCACAGTATAAAATAAATTTACGACTTTTACAAGAGCTTTTATTTTGTTTTTATGGAAAATGGCCCTGTTATCAACCATATTTTTAACTTTTTCACACATAAAAAGTTCTTATTTGTTTTATTTTCAATAGAAACAAAAACGCCAGAAAATATTTTAATGCCCCCAGCACCAATTACTTGATATCAAGTAAGCCAGTGATGGGACACGATGAAGACCTCGCTATATTTCATCTCGTCGAAATGATCATAAATACTATTATTGCAAAAAAAAGACGTGAATAAATAATATTTTATAAATATTGTAAACTATAAACTAGGTTTTATTCACCGTAATCAAGAATAAATAGGTTTTCTAATCATTGTCGATAGTGAAACACCGTTTGAAAAACCCATCCCTACAAAGTTAGTTATTTGTCACCCCGCACGCGCCATCGACGTGTATAGAAGTAACACTGTGACGTCATAAGCGGGCCGGTTTCAAGGTCAACTTGACTTGGTGACTTTGTGCATTTTAGTGTAGTGCAATGTTTACATCTTAAGTTGACGCACATGTTTTTACAAAAAAAAAATTGTGATCACCGTCACAATTTTTTTTTATGATGATATGACGAATTATTGCGAGTTTTTCAAGTCTGAATCTGAATTTTGATATAATAGTTGGTCGTCTTGACATTCCGTTAAGTCGTCAACTTCCGTTTCAGGAATTTTCTTCCGTTTTCTATTAGTTTGTACAAACCAGAAAAATAATTGTGAGTATTTTGCGAAACCATTAAAAATAGGTCTGTAACATCTGTGTAAAGCAGTAATTTTAATAAAAAGATATCGGCCAAGTGCGTGTCAGACTCACGTAAAAAGGGTTCCGTACCATTGATTTATGAAATATTTATGAAATTAAAGGATTAAAGTTATTTGTATGAAAGATTACGCGGTAATAAGCGATACGAGGTATTAAAAAAAACTACTTACGAGATCTCGTTCAAAACAATTTTCGTTAGTAGTTTGTATAGTAATGTATGTACTTGTACATCATATTTTTTTTTTAGATTTTTCATTTTCTTGTTGTAGAAGTTAGAGGTAGGGGGGGGGGGGGGGGGGGCAACTTTTTTCCACTTTGGAAGCGTTTGTCGCGCAAACTATTCGGTTTAGAAAAAAATATTTTAGAAACCTCGATATCATTTTTGAAGACCTATCCATGCATACCCCAAACGTAAGTTTGAAGAAAAAAAAATTTTTTTTGAGTTTCAGTTCTAAGTATGGGGAGCCCCCTCATCATCACATCTACCTACCAAGTTTTAACAGTACCTATAGATCATATAGTTTCGGAAAAAAATGGCTGTGATATACGGACGGACAGACAGACATGACGAATCTGTAAGAATCCATTTGGCTACGGAACTTTATAAAATGTAGAAAACCACGTATTTAGCTTCTATTAATTGTATTTGTTGTAACTAAACGAAATAAATTATGCAGGAATCGGTTGAGTTTATGCACGTGTAAATCGACCACAGTAAATATAAAAATAGATACCATAGAAATACATCGACAAGAAATACGTCGACAAGACATCCTTATATCAGAAAGGATTTTGACGTGCCTCGAACGCCAACTACTTGATATGAAGTAAAAGGATTACATTCGGAGACAAATAGGGATGTGAACTTCTAGAACACACGTCTAATAAATTTATAATTCTTTTCTTTATTATAGGAAATATATCCAAGTTTTCATATTGATTTTTTATGAAATAAAATAAAATATGAAAATACGGTTACAGTTTTTATTTAGCTTCGTAAATTGGTGAATAAACATTAATTTAAACGTATAATATTATTTGTCGATAGGACATTAATCCCATCCCTACGTTTTACTATAGATACGTTATACATTTGTAGCGTGGCGCTGGAGGACACATCGCGTATTATGTAGATTGGCGTTCAAAAGGATAATGTCCCTCGCCATCCATTGTGAAAAGCCAATCCATTCCACTTTTATTTTATTAGCCTATTTTGTTTCATTGCTGGGCAAAGGCCTTTGTATGCAGTGGGACAGCATACTCCTGTTGAGGTATGAGGAACAGCATGCACACCACATACATTCACTCATCCTCCATAGAAAAGGGTGGATCCTCCGACTAGACTGTTTAGCAAGCACTTTGCCCACCGGTTGATGTTGTGAACTAGTAAGCATGCTAGTTGCAAAGTAAACACTGCTTGTGAGATGCTGGGTTTGCTACTTGCACTTTATTCTGTCCAGACCTGCATGGAGCAATCTGTATAAAAGCAGTCCAGCTCATTCTGCTACCTTCGTCTGGACCTGCCTTGATGTAGTTTGCCTGTGTTCAGGACGCCGGCAAGCTCCTGGTGGAGTACTACACGGTGCTGCGACAGCGCGACGGCGGCGCGGGCGGCGGCGGCGCGTGGCGCATCACGGTACGTCAGCTGGAGTCCATGGTGCGCCTCGCCGAGGGGATGGCCAAGATGCACTGCAGCGGACACGTCACGCCGCAGCACGTGCACGAGGCTTACAGGTACGAATGGCTCTAGACTGGATTTTACGATGAAATGAGTGTATAGTAGCAAGATATGTTTAAAGCCTCTGCCTCGAATTTTGCGGGCAGCGGGGCGGCGGCGGCGGCGGCGAGTGAGCGGCAGGATCTTATGCGTTAAATCAATCGGATCGGTTCTCGAAAACAACGGCGCGGCAGCGGGGCGGTGGCGGGCAGCGAGCGGTGTACTTTTCGCACTCGAATCTTGCGGGCAGCGTGTGGTCTGCGAGCGGTGATCGAGCGTTAGGAATAAATTTGAACCAAAAAGCTGTTGCCGCCATTGTTCAGACATTTCTTTCGCGAAAAAAATACAAATATCTCGTCGACACAATCATGAACACAACACTACGCGGCTATAGTGGCGCGCGATCTGCCCGCTAGTTACGAGAACGGGTCTTCGATGCTCGCCCGGTTCCCGCGCCGCTGCCGCCGCCACCCCGCTGCCCGCAAGATTCGCCCCGCTACCGCGCCGCTGTTGTCGAGAACTGGTCAGTTTCATTTTATGCATAAGATCCTGCTGCTCACTCGCCTCCGCCGCCGCCTCGCTGCCCGCAAGATTCGAGGCAGAGGCCTAATAGACAGTTTAGACGTGATTAAAAACATGACGACTAAACACGTCAATTTACGTCAGATGCCGACTAATTTAACATGACTTTATTTAACTTCTCTCTTTTTCTTTATAAAATAGAAAGAAAAAGATGCACTGATGTTAAATTTCTTTTCCACTAATAACTGTTTATTATTTAGTTAAGTTTCCCGGATAAAAATAAATAAACCGTAAAGCTAAAGGGTTCACTTGTTTGAAATATCTGGAACTACCAGTTGGAATCGATTATTTTTTGCATTTGATAGCTTAGTTATTGAAGGAAGATGAAGAGAACTGAAGGGAAGAAGAGGCTAAACAATACCATTTTAAAGACTCTGTAAGAACGCCAAATAATCATAATCGACGCGGCATGGTGGTTCAGGGGAACATGTAATTACATGAGGGTGAAGTTGTGGGCAGAAGTTGGACTTGTATATTTACACTTGATTGTTATCACATTCCAGATTGCTGAACAAGTCCATCATCAGAGTGGAACAGCCTGACATCCACTTGGATGAAGACGATCCTCAGTATGAACCCAGCATGGATGTAGACCAGGAAATTCCTAATGGTGGCACAAACGGTGGTAAGTTTAATGTATTTACTTTTTTTATTTTATTATTTATATACACACAATAAAATGCATAAAGATACGACAAAATTAAGATCTGAGTACAAAGGTGCTGCTTATTTCTTAAGAAATTTCTTCCAGCAGACCTGCGAAAGGAGAAGTAAAACAGAAATGTAGACAGCATTATTGTGTAAATGTTTTATAGCATTATTATTTCTCTTCTTGCCTGAAAAATAAGTAAAGGACAGAGAGGGAAGAAAAGTTTAGTAGTGATGAACGTAGTTGACCCCTCTAATTAAATAATCAAGTAGTAGTCATCTCTAAATGACATTTCACCATCTCACCCTAAGGGTGTGTTCTAAGGTACCTGTTAATTTATCTGGTACATACTTTTCTAGATTAATCTTTTTACGGTGGTAGGCCATAACATCGGCCGCCGGCAGAAGTTACCACCCACCAGACAAAGTCTTGCCGCCAAGCGATTTGTCGTGTTCCGGCATGATGTCTGGAGAAGCCGTACGGAGGACGGGTCTGAGCAGTTGTGTTGCGATGTGTGCCGGGCACGATGCGCCTAATGTTGTTGTGTTGGGAGTTTGGTCGTGGAGGGTCTTCTGATCAATCTCCCTTTGGCGCAGCATCGTTGGTCGTGTTGTTGGGTTTAACATTGCATCATCTCGCTCAACTGCCGTCTTCCTTCCTATTCGCTCAGTTTTTCTGAGTGAATAGGCTCTTAATAAACTAGCGCGCTTTACCATCAACGATCGCATCACTGCTTACCATCAGGCGGGATTGCGGTCAAGCGCTAGTTTATAATTATTAAAAAAAAAAAAATTAATATAAATGTATGTTAACCTTATACAGTTTAATTTTTAGTTAGCATATTACATACACAATTTAATTTCTACTGTGAAATATAAAGTTCCAGACATTAAAATACTAATTTTAAATAAATCTTTTCAGAAGCCCCTGTAAACGGCGACTCAGCTCCCAAAAAGAAATTGACGCTGTCATTTGAAGAGTACAAATCATTGAGTGATATGTTGGTCGTGTTCATGAGGAAAGAAGAAGTGGAAGCTGAAACTAGAGGTAGATTACATTTGCTATATGTGACATTGAATTTGTGCTTTTATTTCCTAGTAGCAAAAGCCATTTTCCTATTTCCGTCGGGCGTAATTTATCCATAGTTTGCAAATTATTCTTGATGTATTTATGGGTTAACTCGATCATGCACAGACGACAGTACATCAAGCTACTTACAATCTGTCAGATTTCCTTATTAGATTTTCAACTTTATCTCTAAGGCGTTAAGGCTCAAGATTGGTTGGGAATATTTCACAGTTTCGGGTAGCTTGACGTGCTGTCATCCATACATACTAATAAAGGAAAACTCGTACATCAAAAAGTACTTAGTCATGTGGTGTAATGATGAACCTTGCTTGATTTGGAAAGTAAACGTTATCTATTTGAATTCCCATAATCAAATGAACTTGTCTTCCAAATATAAAACTATACCAATTATGATTATTTTTCAGGAGAAGAAAGTGCGGGCATGCGCAAGAGTGCGGTCGTCAGCTGGTACCTAGAACAGCTGGTTGGACAGGGTCAGATCGAGAATGAAGATGAACTACTCGAGAGAAAAACCTTGGTGGAGAAGGTCATTGACAGGCTCATGTACCATGTGAGTTAAAAATTTAAGAATGTTGAATACACGATATATCACGCCTGTAATCTCCAGGGTTAGAAAATCAAAAGTCATTTATTCAAATTAGGCTGAGAATAGCACTTTTTGAACGTCAATATTACAGAAGACAGTCCCCAAAACACCCATCACCCACCCATCGACACTTCCTAGTGCTTTCGCTGGGAAGAAGAAGTGGCGAAACAAACTCCCCAGCAGCACAGCTGCCTGTTCATAAAAAAAAAAACATGCCTTTATACAATACTATGTAGGTGCAGTAATGAACACAAGAAAAAACAACAATGAATTTATTTATCACATATGCCAGTTAGCCACGCCAAAGATGTAACTATGTACACCACAGCCTAAATTTTGATTCAGTTAGTCATCCACATTTATTGCTACCAAACAAGCACAAATCCGGACTCCAAGCTTAAACTGAGAAATTCCTGATGTATAAATTCGATAGCATTTCTTCAAACTGATAATCCACGTACTTTTCTTTAGAGGAAGTTAACTCCTCAAATTTTGAGATATTTCATGAATAAAAAATTATATGTACTGACGACAGCAGGTCAAGCTACCCCAAACTGTCAGATATTCCCAATCAACATTGAGCCTTAATGTGTTACCGATAAAGTTTAAAATCAAATAAGGGAATCTGACAGATTGTAGTAGCTTGATGTTCCGTCGTCTGTACATTGAAAGATCAGCCTTAAATTTTATTATTTATCCACATAGAGTACAACTAACGGAATGTATGATACCCCTCTGGATATTGTTTATCTATTCCTTTGACATCTGAATTGGCTCCAATATGTGTTTCTGCTTCCAGGATCAAGTTATAATCCCTCTTTCAACCACGGGCCTCAAAGCATCGCAGAAATCATCAGATCAAGAAGTAGAAGACGATCCCCTACTAGTAGTTCATCCAAATTATGTGGTTGATACATAGACATTCCGAGATTAGGCTCACCTTTTTTAATAAAGTTTTTTACTTAATCAAATATGTTCGTTTTTTTATATGTTTTGTTCAAATCAAACCATTAAACAATTTTGATAAAATTAGACAAGGAGATATATGTGGCATTTTGGGGATGACATAAGCTAGTTTTTGCACCAACAGAACATTTCTGTGGGATTTCATAAGGGCGACACTAGTATCACTGTAGAACAGAATACGCTTTATTATATACACCATATAGATTACAGAACATAAATAAAAAGATTTTACAATGGGATATACCTATAGCAAGAATGTGAGAGCATCCTTCAAGTTTGTGGTCAGTTTAGAACAACAAACATAGGATTTGAAATCTTGTATTAATTATTTTCTTGAAATTTTTGTATAAGCTAGAGATAAATCAATGAAAGGATTCTGTGTGTGGATTCCCGATTCCAAAAAAAGAATTTGGTACCGCAGCAATATATTCGAGTCGCAATTTCAAAACGGACTGTACCGATATGCTTGTTTAAATTGACCGCTCCAGTCGAATTGTTAAATCGAATGTTCGTGCCCTCGCCGCTTAGGTAGTACTTATGTCGCAACCAACTAGTTTCATTAGACGTTAATCCTTTAACCGCCGACAACGTAATATTACGGGCTCCTAAGGGCCTAGACTTTTACCTAAACGGCGGCTGTTCAACTGACGACCTGAATGATATTTATACGACAGATCATTTTTGTTCACTTTTAGTTTTTTATTTCATTGTAAGACCCCATTCGTTGTACAATACAATATGTTAAGAAAACCCTGTCCGACCCATAAGGATAATAAAGGTTAGGTAAACACATGACCAAATATAATATAAAATTTTACGTAATCATCATAGTACCAATACAAATGAATTTAGAAATAATCTTTTTTCCCGCGAATTAATTCAAACTTCCCCGAAATTTGGTAATTTTTAAAAGTGATAACACTGGTATTTTTATGAGCGAATAGCGATGCGACCACGTGCCGCGTACCCTGCCGCCCGCGGAAGTGTGCTTATCGCACATTTATTAAGTTACCTCTTTTTGCGAAAAAATATTTATTTTTTTAGGGGGATTTTTTTTAAGTTTAGCCCGGTTTTGTATCCATTAGTAGAATCAGTTATCGATATCTAACAACACCTTCACGGGTCGGACAGGGTTTTCTTAACCTTTTGAACGCCCATCTATATAATACGCGATGTGTCCTCCAGCGCCACGCTACAAATGTATAACGTATCTATAGTTAAACGTAGGGATGGGATTAATGTCCTATTGACAAATAATATTATACATTGAAATTAATGTTTATTCACCAATTTACGAAGCTAAATAAAAACTGTAACCGTATTTTCATATTTTATTTTATTTCATAAAAAAATCACCATGAAAACTTGGATATATTTCCGATAATAAAGAAAAGAATTATAAATTTATTAGACGTGTGTTCTAGAAATTCACATCCCTATTTGTCTCCAAATATAATCCTTTTACTTCATATCAAGTAGTTGGCGCTCGAGGCACGTCAAAATCCTTTCTGATATAAGGATGTCTATATTTCTATGGTATTTTTTTATATTCACTGTGGTCGAGTTACACGTGCATAAACTCATAATTTATTTCGTTTAGTTACAACAAATACAATTAATAGAAGCTAAATACGTGGTTTTCTAAATTTTTTAGTGTTCCGTAGCCAAATGGCAAAAAACGGAACCCTTATAGATTCGTCATGTCTCTGTCCGTCTGTCCGTCCGTATGTCACAGCCATTTTTTTCCGAAACTATAAGAGGTATAACTGTTGAAACTTGGTAGGTAGATGTATTCTGTGTACCGTATTAAGGTATTGATGCAAAAATAGAAATATAATAATAAATATTGGGGGCTCCCCATACTCTCAAAACTCAAAATAACGAAAATTGTTATGAACGAGATCTAGTAAGTAGTTTTTTTTAATACCCCGAAAATCGCTTATTACCGCGTACAAATAACTTTAATCCTTTTATTTCATAAATCAATGGTACCTACCTACGTAACCCTTTGTACGTGAGTCCGACACGCACTTGGCCGATTTCTTTTTATTAAAATTACTGTTTTACACAGATGTTACAGACATATTTTTAATGTTGTCGCAAAATACTCGCAATTATTTTTCTGGTTTGTACAAACTAATAGAAAATGGAAGAAAATTCCTGAAACGAAAGTTGACGACTTAACGGAATGTCAAGACGACGAACTATATCAAAATTCTGATTCAGACTTGAACAACTCGCAATAATTCGTCATATTCACCGTCACAATTTTTTTTGTAAAAACACGTGCGTCAACTTAAGATGTAAACATTGCACTACACTAAAATGCACAAAGTCACTATGACCTTGAAACCTGTCCGCTTATAACGTCACAAAGTTACTTCTATACACGTCGGTGGCGTATGGGGGGTGACAAATAACTAACTTTGTAGGGATGGGTTTTTCAAATGGTGTTTCACTATCGACAACAGGCGCGTGCGCTCCATACAAGCAGAAAAGCTCTGCATACCCTAATAGTTTTCTAAAAAAATATATAATAATTTATATACTACAAACTTAAAACTGAAAGACTTTGTTAATCAGTTAGTGAGAACACTGCCATCTATTGGGCCTAGTGCTAACTACGAAATATCACTGGCCTTCGTCGCGACGGCCGCGCCACTTCTCTTAGCGGCGTAGGCACAAACAAAATGTGCCTCTTCCATATCTGTCTGTGTATAAAATTATTTTGTGTACGTGTGCGTGAAATTTCATTGGCTTTTAAGGGCACGATAAGCACAGCTTCTAATAATGCGACGAATTTAAGAAGTTCAGAAATATAGCATGATTGTTGTTCGTTCAAATACCTTTTTATTTTAGCAGCTTATGTTGTTTCAATATTGGTTGTTTTAAGCGGAATTAAATATTCATTTATTTTAGAGTTTTTGGTTTAACACAAAAGAAAGGTTGTCTTTATAAAAAGTATTATGATAATTATATGTGGTTAGCAGGCTGTGTAGTGTGTACACACAAATAAATTGTTTTGTTTCTCGTGTAGGTATATTATTTTAAAACACGGCATTGACAGTTCATCGTTATAAAAACTTAAAAGAGCTTAAATTTTTCAACCTACTTGCTTTTGAATTTCAATACTATACTTTATATTGTAATAATTTTCCTGAAGTTTACAAATTAGCAAAATTTAATAGTTATGATTCCAATGAGTAGTGCATTACGCATATTTATGAAAGATTTTTCTATATTTCCATTTTAAAAGAACTTTTATCGATTTCACAACGATCTTATATATATTTAATTTTTACAGAGTTATTTAAAAATAGATAGGAGCGTTATAAATATATTTTTTTAGTTTTTTGAGAAATAAATTATTACTTATTTACAGTTCAGTTAGTAATAACATTTCATTGTATTTTGACAGCCTCCATGGCGTAGCGGTAGCGAACGCGGCCGCTGCGTAAGGAGGCGCGGGTTCAATCCTCGCGCAGTGTAAATATTTGTATGCATGAATATGAATATTTGCACTGGTCTGGTCGTGCCTCGGAAAGCCCGTTAAGCCGTTGGTTTCGGTTGCCATACGAACATCTAGTGGCAGTCGTTACGGGTTGTTGGAGCCCACAAGTCAGACGGCAGTCGCTTCACGGAAAATGTCGAAATTTTGCCAAAATCAGCAATTAGACTGGGAAAGCGGACCCCAGATTCCAAAGCTTTGGATGCGACTGGTATTAACCCTGAGATGATGATTTCATTGTATTCATTTGGACAAAAAAAAATACCTAACACCCCACGTATATCATTTATTTGACTTGTTCTTATCATCAATCACATACTTAGATGTTCATTGTAGCCACGCATAAACATCTATTCAATGTTGACATCCGAAAAAGTACGCGACTATGTTAAATTGAAATTACGTCTACGTTAGGTTTTTTAAGTTTTACCATATATAAGCACAGAGATTTGGGTAGTAGGTATATCTATGCATACCTTCAAGAAAATCTCTGTGCACGCCCCTGATCGACAATGATTTGAAAACCTATTTATACTTGATTAAGGTGAATAAAACCTAGTTTATAGTTTACAATATTTATAAAATATTATTTATTCACGTCATTTTCTTGCAATAATAGTATTTATGATCATTTCGACGAGATGAAATATAGCGAGGTCTTCATCGTGTCCCATCACTGGTATACTTGATATCAAGTAATTGGCGCTGGGGGCATTAAAATATTTTCTGGTGTTTTTGTTTCTATTGAAAATAAAACAAATAAGAACTTATTATGTGTGAAAAAGTTCAAAATATGGTTGATAACAGGGCAATTTTCCTTAAAAACAAAATAAAAGGTCTTGTAAAAGTCGTAAATTTATTTTATACTGTGATTACTTCTAATCAAGTAGTGGCGCTGAGGGCACGAAAATCTCGAACTTGTATAGAAGTGATTGGCGTTCAAAAGGTTAACATACTGTATAGCTTGTATACAAATCAAAACCATATAATTATGCTCTTGAAAAGAGTGCAAGTGGATTTGCTGTGGAGTATTCTAAAATAATTAATAGTGGCAGATGTTTACTTAAAACCACGTAAAGCCATCACAATCGGAATCGCGACAGGCATTAGTTGTGCACATTCATGGATTTGTAGTTGGTAGGTAAGATTATTCTTATTAGATTAATTCTTATAGATTATTCTTTAAGATTATTATTATTATAAGTTGTAATTTTTTTAAACTGAAACGCAAGGATTTATTGTATGATAGTTATTTATTAGCATCATACACTACCAGAGACCAAAGCTATAGATATAATATGTATAACTATTATTACACAAAATTCAAGACTATTCAACAAAGAAGTTTTCCAATCTTGTCATCAGTATCTGTATCAATTTTCTCCTTGACAGCAATCTCAACATCTTTAGCTGCATCTTTATCCAGATCAATAACTTCTGTGACATCTACATTTTTAAATTTTTTCATACATTTAACATTAATCGTAACTTCAGGTGCTGTTGGCAATACTGGTGGACGAATGAAAACAGAATCTGTTGGTGACAGTTTTGTTACAGTTGTCTCATTAGGCAGTTCATTGGATAAGATCAATGGCCATGTGAACAAAACATAGAAGCGTTCAAGAACCTGATCTAAGAGATCCTTCAATAAAACATTACGCCTACATAGAACATGTAGGTTTATAGATTCACTGTATGGACCATTTGACATCACACATGCCATTATGGCTCTAGCACCGGTTATGGTTGCTAGTTGTGGTGGTAACACATACTTTCGCTGGTCATGCATTTGCATACCTGGAAAAAGGGTAGGCATTCCCCAAACATTAGGAGGTTCTGTAACCTTTGTAGTTGGGTTGTAGGGCTTCCGAGAGTAAGATTTCACTTTTACTAGTGAAACATCTTGATTACTATCTCCTAAGGATGGATAATCTTCTTCATAGATGCTGTCTATATAAACAGACTCATCTAGGCGTGCATTTAAAAATATTATATTTTTCCGCAGGTTTGTAATGTTTAAATCTGCCTTTGAGACGACATGGTCAGGGCCTAAAATTAAATTAGCATCTGGATTCTTTTTAGATTCTGTTTCTCTTTCTTTTAATATACAATTCACAAGGTATACAACAATAGCATCATTTAAATCTCTGTGCTCAGACTGTTCAGAGAGCTTCTTTTTCTTAGCCCTCTTTTGGCATGTTGTAATTAAAGAATTTTTTAAATTCTCTACTGCTTCTATCAGGTTTCCACTGGCTTCCCCATGATTCAAACGACGCGCTCCTCGTCGAGGTGCATGTTCCAAATCTAAATTAGGATGTTTTTTCATCCATTTAAGTAAAGTAATATATCTAGATCTAACTTTTGTTCTTGTTATGTTTGGAAATGATTGGGCAGCTGTTGAAAAGTTCATGTTAGACTCTTGGTTTGCCATCAATTGAATAAGTTTCTTGTCATCTTCAACAGTCCATACAGTTGACACTCTCATTCTGTTTAAGACTTGATATCTGGCACGTATCTGGACCAGAGATCGACCAGGTAAATATGAAGTCATCCTCCTAAAATTCTCTCCAAATCTTTGCACACAGTTTAGAATGACCGAATCTTCCTCGGGGAGGAACCTGCCTTTCCTTTGTTCAATGAGTCTCATATACTTATTATAGATTTGGATTTTAGTTCGATTTTCCATTGCCGCAGCAATCTTCCCCCAGGGAATGTAAAAGTCTTCTTTGTAATATTCTATCAATCTTTTAAGGTATGTTATCTCCTCAGTTGTCCATTTCTTTCCAGTAAAAGAGTTGGTCATGTTTGTCCGATAGTATACAAAACACTGGTACCCAGTCCTGCCAGTATTTAGTTGTTGAGCAATTTTATCCCAATCCTGTTTACCATTTTGGCAAGCAACTTTCTGTAATGCTGCATGTTCAGTTTTGCTCCAACTGCTTTTGCTAATTGAAGGATGAAAGAATAACTTCCAAAAGGATCGGTACTCTTGCGCTGTGTGCCTCCTATTTAATTTGTTTGCTAACATATCCCAGTCATATTCCTGATCTATCGGAAGAGCTACTTGATACAAAGGCAATTTACTTACTCTATCAATTTCCTTTCTAAGTGCCATTATTTCTCTTTCCACTTTTGTAGAATTACTTTTGCGTTGCAAGATAGCAATTTTCTTGAATAGCTCATTTTTCTTTATATCTATTGACATTTTGTGCATCATGTTAACAAATTGAGACTTGTCTCTGACTGTCCAGCCAGGTGATGAAATAACTAAGGAAAAATCATACATCTGAGATTTTGCCAATTTAGCATCATCATTATCTGGAGCGGGAAAGTTCTGGCTGTCCTTAAAGTAAGGTCTACCACAATTGATGTAGCGAAAAGTTTCATTTTTATCATTATGTGTAGCACTATTTTGAACCACTCTCAGTTTCTCCCGGCACTCATTCAGACGTGAGGCGAGATCTCTCTCCAGTCTCTTCATCTTTTCGTCTAATAATTTGTTTGCCGACAAAGCTATGTCTATTTGAGCCAGTGCTGCTAAGGATTCACTGCTTCTGTTATTGGCACAATGTGTTCCTTGGGTCATCGTCTGGCTACGCCTCCCTAAACCGAGTAAGGCGTTGTCATTGTCTGTCACCGCATTACACTGGCTCATGTTATCTTCGAATATCGAATCCTCATCGCAGTCATCACTGTAGACTTCCGAGTCGGTCTCAGAGTCCAACTCAATGTCGTCAATTTCCATGGTGCTTTTATGTTCAGTAGTGGTGAAAAAATAAATAACTCACTCAGGCGATAGGAAATGTTTCGATTATTTTGTTATTGCTTCTAAAAGTTGTTTTAGAGAGTACAGTGAATGTAAAGAGTTAACCTTATCAAATAAGCCCGATGATGATCTAAAAAGTGATTTCGATGCAATTTACTTCAATATCATCGCCATATAAGCATATATAAATCAATCAATCTAATTAAATTGAAAACTTTGATTTTTATCACAGATTTTTTCCATCCACAGTTTTAGTAGTTTTACGGAGATTTCAGTAGATTTTGACTTTGACGTTGACCACAGATTGACATTAACGTAATTTTTTTTTGGAGTTTTTGGCTTGGTTGCTAAGACCTTTAAGCCATTTCTTCGTTGTAATCTTGTTTTCTTTCGTAACCTTATTTTTTATGTTGTCGCTGGGGAAAATGACAATTACTCATCTCCGCCCGTCGGGGGACGGGAGGGGTATGTGGGACTCCCCGGGAGGTAGCCTCCCGGTATACCCACTAAAAACCCCAGCGGCACTCCGGCACCGCCTTAGTGGCGGGGGAATGGGAAACTGAGCTACCACTTTCCTGCCGGTGATACCCGCCTGTTACGGCGGGCCCTCATTTGTCCCTCCTAGAGAGGGCTCCGTGGCTGAGCCTCCCACGTGGTGAGCAGTGCAAGGCGGGCGCCCCCGCCTTCTCCTGCCCCTACGCCGCCTACGGAGCGCCGGAGCGAGGGGATCCTCCTTTCGCTCGCGCTCTGCGGCCTCCTTCTGCGACATGACGACTTCGCAGAAGGAGGCCACCGCCGCCCAGACCACCTCGCTCCCCACCATCGCTCTGACGATAACGGGCAGCGAGAGGTCCCGCCCATCCGTCGTGACAAGGTCACGACGCGGCTCGGCCCACGACGGGCACACCTTGAGGGTGTGTTCCGCCGTGTACTCTGCTGCGCCGCAACCATGGCACGACGGTGTCTCCTCTCGTCCTATCCTGTGCAGGTACCTGCCGAAACAGCCGTGACCGGAGAGTACCTGCACCAAACGGAAGGAGAGGAACCTGAAACGCCTGTCGAGCCAGTCCTTTAGGACCGGCTCGATGGCGTCGAGGGTACGGCGGCCGAAGACCGCCGCCACCGCGAAGAAGGCCGCCGACGCCAAACTGGCCGCCTCCCGGAAGGTGCTCCCGCGGGAAGTGAGGAGAGTGTCTCGTAGAAGGGTTCCCCGCATGAGTCAGGACTTGTATCCATGATCATGAAATATTAAAAAAAAAAAAACATCAGTTGTCAAACTTGTCAATATTTGTTGTTTTGTGTCTCTTTGGTAGGGAGTTTGGCGGGAAAGCCAAGATGAGTGCCACGCTCATTTTTCATTGGACTTTTAAATTATTTATAGTGTAATTTACTAAATAAAAACGCGTGATTTATGTAGTAAAAAGTGCATTCAGTGAACATTCATAAAGAACAGTGAAATATTGTAGCATAGTGGCCACATCATGTCTTTACGCTAAACCCCTCCTAATCGGCCTCACGCGGGAATGGAAAGGAGTTAAGTTAGATTAAGTTAAGTTAGGATAAGTTTAGGTTAAATTAGGATAAGATAGGATCGCCGTGCCCTCATCTCTGAAGTAGGCAGTGACTTATCGCTGCTGGTCGTAATCAGGTCGATGGTCGGCAGCGAAGAGTCCTGGGATGCGGTGGTTTCTTTCTGCGAAACAGTTGTCTCGCAGAAGGAGGCTGCGGAAAGGGATAGGGAGATCTTGTCCTCTCACCCAGCCCGCAGCAGGCGTACCGGGTGTCGCCGGAGGGCGGATAATGCCGTCTTCCAGCCCCCCTAAATGGGTCCAGGGGCGATAGACTCGGGGAAATCTGTCGCTCCCCAAACATCAGGACCCGAGGTGGCGGCGCGAAGTGTTCCACGCGCGCTACTCTTAGACGTCACGGGGGGAGCTCTAAACCTCACTACCCCCCCGACCCGAGGAGGCCCCACGGCTGCGGGCCAGCACCAATCGGGGGTTGCGGAAACAGTATTAGTTCTCGCAGCCCCCGGTGTAGGTATGAGACGGAACACCCGGGTGGTTTTTAGTCAGTAGGAGTCTGACAGACCCCGTCGCCCACCCCAGGGCGGCGGACATCCATGAGGATTTTACACCCGGAAAAAAAAAAAAGGATAAGATAGGATGTAAACGTACTCAAGAAAAAAGTTACTGAAGTCTAGGCTGTATGGCGTACTATGTCTTTGCCTTTTCCGTACAAAAGTACGAAAAGAAATGAACCAAAAAAAGTTGTCTGTTGTTGTTTTGTAAACAAATACACCGGGTCCCGCCCGGGATCTCTATTAATTTATTTGTTTCAAACAAATATACTAAAAAGTAAACTTTAAGTTTTGCTACAAATAGAAAAGATTATGGGTGAACCGGGTATTATAAAAAAGCTAAGTGAAGAAGTAGTTAACCGAATAGCCGCCGGAGAAATTGTTCAGAGGCCCTCTAATGCTTTAAAAGAGTTGATCGAAAACAGGTTATATTTGCATACATTGCCTAATCTTACTGTTAACTAACATGCTAATCATATTATTATATACCTAATTCTTTATCTTATCTACTATATTACAGTTTGGATGCTAAAGCCACCAATATTGTGATAACTGTTAAAGCCGGTGGATTAAAATATTTGCAGGTATGCCTTTGTATTTTACTCTAATCTAATCAGCGCGCAAACTGTAACTACGAATTTAACATTTTATTGAAGGTGTTAAAAGGTGAAATATTTTATTATTTAAAAAACTGCTGGTTCATATATTCTGACTATTTACAGCAAGGGTCAAAAATGCATTACCACATTTGAATTTTATTGCACTAAAAATAAGAGCCAAAAGTGGTACTCCACTTTTGACCCTTACTGTAAACTGCACTTTTCTATGAAACAGCAGTTTTTTTTAATCCATGGTTCAGATTTGTGTTCTCAGTCCATGACTATTACAGTTTGAGTGTCAATGTCTCTGCCTGTTGTAAAATAAGTAGTTTTGGTATGAAAGCACACTATAAGTATTTAATAACATTCAGATTCAAGATAATGGCACGGGTATTAGAAGTGAAGACATAGAGATAGTCTGTGAGAGGTTCACAACATCAAAACTGCGCGAGTACGAAGATCTGAAAGAGATGACCACATATGGTTTCAGAGGTGAAGCCCTGGCTAGTATCAGTCACATTGCCCACCTCACTATACTTACTAAGACTGCTGCTGGTAAATGTGCTTACAAGTATGTATGAGATTAAGAACCTCATATTCTTAATACTTGATATTTATGACATAATAACTGCTATTGTAATTTTCATGACATTAATTATATAAGTTTTTTTTTTAACTTATTAAATGTTTTTTACTAGTATTTCTAATGTTTCATATCACAAAGGATAATAATATACATATATATTTGCATAAAAATATCGTATGGCAAGATAGTATAAATGACATTTAGCACAAAACATGTATTCCCAATTTAATGAAGAGATAATACAGAATAGACCAGTTCGAAGACGACACGATTCGTGCAGTGGCTGAGCGATCAACTACAGCGCCGCGTGCCGCGGGTTCGATTCCCGCACGGAACAAATATTTGTATGGCCTACAATTAGTTGTTCTGGGTCTGGCTTGTGTATGTGAGTTTATAAGTTTGTAAACACACCCTCATTGAAGTCGTGGTGACCTAGTGGTTAAAAGACAAGCCTCTCAAGTATGAGTATGCCATTGGGTCCATTTACAGGTCCACCAATGTAACTTTTCTAAAGTTATATGTACTTTCTAAGCATATCTTGGACACCAATAACCAATTACAAGGTGAAGGAAAACATCTTGAGGAAACCTGGATTTTAAGTCTGAAATCGCTGACCCACATTGAACAAGAGTGGTGATTACGCTCAATCCTTCTCTGTATGAGAGGAGACTTGTGCCCATCAGTGGGACGATAAAAAGGTTGATGATGAAACACACTCACGATACAGGAGAAATTCCAAGTCTGTGGCAAATTTAAAAAAATGAACATGTATTGAAAAATTAAAAAAAATAAAGATATCATATTTATTTTTATTTTTAAAAATATATGAAAGTGCCTAGCATATTTTTCACTACAAAGAGCATTGAACGTGCCTGCTGTCCTCCAAGCTTTTCCCGCCTTTTTTCTGTTTCCATTGATATATAAAATAATCATAAGTACGCCAAAGAAAAATAAAATACGGACAGTAAGTAGGTATGTCGGGCTCCATAAAAAACTTCAACACCCTTTCCAGAGCATCCTACGAAAATGGAAAACTTAAGGCTCCAATGAAACCATGTGCTGGCAATAATGGTACCCAGATAACAGTTGAAGATCTCTTCTACAATGTGATAGCCCGCAAAAAGTCGCTTCGAAGCCCTACAGAGGAATACACACATATAATGGAAGTGGTTGGAGGCTATGCAATACATAATAGCCATGTCGGATTCACGTTGAAAAAGTTTGGAGAGAACACTGATTTAAAAACACCTATGAATTCTTCTGTTATTGAGAATGTTCGGATTGTGAGTATCATTTGCAAACACATGATTGTGTAGGTGTAGACAGTGCGCCATATAAGTAGACAAGAGAATTTGTTGTGGGGGAAGTTTGCGCACGCACAATTTCATACATTTTTACATGCGCGAACTACAAATCTCATGCCAACTTACGTGCCGCACCGTTTACACGTGGCCACGTGCTTAGGTATTGCGGTCCATTGCGGTTCAGACGAAATGATCTAAAGTGTTACAGGATGCTTGTCGAAAAGCCCGACAAAATGTGCGCGAGCCTTTAGTGTGTAATTTTAAAGGCGGCATCAATGTAATTTCAGTCAATTACAAGCATATATACCTATATATATTTTTTAATAATTATAAACTAGCGCTTGACCGCAATCCCGCCTGATGGTAAGCAGTGATGCGATCTTTGATTAAGCGCATTAGTTTATTAAGAACCTATTCACTCAGATTGAGCGAATAGGAAGGAAGACGGCAGTTGAGCGAGGTGACGCAATGTTAAACCCAACAACACGACCAACGATGCTGCGCCAAAGGGAGATTGATCTGAAGACCCTCCACGACCAAACTCCCAACACAACATTTGGCGCACATCGCAACACAACTGCTCAGACCCGTCCTCCGTACGGCTTCACCAGACATCATGCCGGAACACGACAAATCGCTTGGCGGGAAGTCGTCAAATTACCACTCTCGCTCTGGGCAGAGCGGCGGACGGGCGTGTCAGACTTTTACTGACTAAAACTTATCCGTGTTCCGCCCATGCGCCAGGCGGGTGTCTCTTTCAAACAACCCTCGTTTTTGACAGTTATCATTTACCCTTCCAGTTGGATTCTATGCTATATTCCTACAAATGATTAAAGGTTATCATCACATTATTCCCAGATCCATGGCAACGCAATAGCTCGCGAATTGATGGAGATAGAGCTACTGGAGCCGACACTAAAGATGTCTCTACGTGGATGTATCACTAATGTCAACTACTCACACAAGAAGGGCACCATACTGCTGTTTATCAATCACAGGCTCGTGGACTCACTGTGTAAGACCTCTCATTACCTACTGAAGTTTTGAAGGGAAGTTACATCTACTTTCTACAAAGAGGTATAAGGGTCCCTATTTGGCACTTCGAGGAATGACACGACATAGCATTAATATGTGTTGTTCAACCAGTCTTGACTGGATACGAAGGCCTGTGGGAAGCCGTATGTTTTTCTGCAAATTGAGAGAAAAACTTATTTCCAGCTGAGGACTGCAAATTTATGTATATGTCTGTTGTGTATATTATTTATTTGTGTTTTATTTCAGCAATCAAAAAAGCTGTGGATTCTATTTACTCAACATATTTACCGAAAAATTCACATGCGTTTGTCTACCTCAGTCTTGAATTAGGTAAGTTTAATTTTTATCGTATTCTTACGAAACAGAACCTCTGAAGTGGGTCCTCACATACCGTGACCCATCTGTTCCTTTAAATACGTTAAGCCGGCACACGACTACACTGAACGGTTTTACGGCGTTTATTAGCCGTTCCGTAAAAAAAAAAACGCCATATGCATCGCGGAAACAACGCGTATGGCAAAAAGCTACTACAGTTATCCATACGCACTGACGAGCGTGCCTACATACGGGGTAATTTTCACGACAATTTCAACGAAAAACGTGTTCTGATTCGACTGGCAGCCGACCCCGACTGTGCCTAGAGCACAGGCGTAGAGTAGCCAGCCTTTCGGTGTTCTATAGGATGCATTTTGGTGAGTGTGCGAGGGAATTGCATGATTTAATTCCCCCATCTCCGTTCCACCATTGGACGACCCGTCGTACGGCAAGTTTCCACCCTTACGTTGTTAACACTACTACGATCCGGACGAAGCGTTCCACCTCCTCCTTTATACCGCGTACATCAAGGGACTGGAACAATTTGGTTTTTCCGTCGGACTACAATTTGAGTGTCTTCAAGGCCAGAGTGAATAGGATATTAATAAACTAGTCCGCTTTACCATCAACGATTGTGCTTACCATCAGGTGGGATTGCAGTCGAGCGCTACTTTATAATAAAAAAAAAAAATAGATATCCCCTTTTCCCTTGACACATGGCATTTTTTTTTTTTCCTTTTTATAGATCCAAGAAACGTAGACGTAAACGTGCACCCAACAAAACATGAGGTGCACTTTCTGTACGAAGAGCAAATCATAGAGAAGATTAAATCTTGCATAGAGAGCAAGCTGTTGAGCTGTAACTCTACTAGAGTTATGTATACGCAGGTATGTTCGTATATTCTTTCCACACAATAGGGATGTATCCAAGGTATGAAAATCAAAAAATAATTAGTCTGTCTTATAGATAATAAAAAAAATTAAGACCCGTATTTTTTAATTTTGTCGTAATTACCAAAAACTACTGAGATATAGCGTATTAAAATTACGGAGTGGGGGCTAATTACATTACGGCGTGCTATATTTTGTACCACGGCGTGACGTCATGCGACATTTCAAATCAATATAACTTCCTAAGTATTTGAATGAAAGAAAAAATAAAAAATACGTGTTCAATATATTTTATAAATCTATCTGGTGGACATTAAATTATTTTTTAGGATACAAGCCAATTATTAGCCCTTTTAAAAATTACTATTCTTTTATTCATCTTTAGTTTTTACTAAAAGAACAGTAATTATTTTGAGTTTGCAAACATTTTCTTTTTGGTTAATGCTTCACTAAAATTGGAAAACGGATATGAGTAATAATTTCTACATTTTAGGAGACTAGTGTTTAAATAGACTGGGATAGTGAAAGAAAGAAAAAACGTTTATTTAGCACAGACTAAGACACAATACTCCTGATACATCAGATGAAAAATTATCTTTCTCTTCTATGGATTATTTAAAACCTCTGTACCTGGAGGCTCTAATTTACCAACCAATGAATCCACCAAATACTTCAATTCTTTCATCCTGAGTATATTTTCAATTCCAGGCACGTTTGCCAGGCGCTACGATGGTTGAAGAAATTGTCAAAAAAACAACTGATGCAGCCAAAACAAACCCTAGCTACATGGTCAGAGTCAACTCGGACGCACAGAAAATAGACAAATTCTTTCCCACAGTTACTAAACCTAACGAAACTGTAGCTAACGATACTGAAATGAATTTAGAAGCAGAGAAAAATGATGTAAATACGACTACGGTACCTAAAATAGTAATTGATCCTGCACAAGATGACGAGGTTCTAGAAAATTCGATCGTAGAAGAACCCAAAAACGAAAATAAAGAAATGTATAAAACCCACACAGCTGTAGACCAAGCGAACTTAAGTTATATAGACCCAAAAGAATCGTTTAAAACAAGAACATTTAAGTATGAGAGAGTTGAAACAAAGTTGACTAGTGTAAAACAACTAAGATTGGATGTAGAAAATCACTGTAATACTAATTTGAGGGAAATATTGGCGAATTTGATCTTTATCGCTTGTATAGATTGTCATAAATCCCTGATACAACATTCTACGAAATTGTATTTGTGTGATACTACCCGTTTTGCGTAAGTATTAAACTGTTATTATAACAATGAAAGTGTTTGTCTGTTTTACATTACCATGATTATAAAATTATAGAATTATAACTACATAAATTATACAGGGCGTTTCTGGCATCGTAAAGCTTCGTGAAAAGGCTACACCGCATGCCACTAATAAAATTATGTTTACTAATTTAGTAGGCCATAACATCGGCCGCCGGCAGAAGTTACCACCCACCAGACAAAGCCTTGCCGCCAAGCGATTTGTCGTGTTCCGGCATGATGTCTGGTGAAGCCGTACGGAGGACGGGTCTGAGCAGTTGTGTTGCGATGTGTGCCGGGTACGATGCGCCTAAAGTTGTTGTGTCTGGAGTTTGGTCGTGGAGGGTCTTCAGATCAATCTCCCTTTGGCGCAGCATCGTTGGTCGTGTTGTTGGGTTTAACATTGCATCACCTCGCTCAACTGCCGTCTTCCTTCCTATTCACTCAGTTTTTCTGAGTGAATAGGCTCTTAATAAACTAGCGCGCTTTACCATCAACGATCGCATCACTGCTTACCATCAGGCGGGAATGCGGTCAAGTGCTAGTTTATAATTATTAAAAAAAAAAGTCATTTATGTCGTTAATGAGCGGTTACAGAAATCAGTGTTTAAAAAAAGTGTCGGCTCGGCCTTTGAACGTTACAAGCGTGTCGCCGCGCGTGTTTCCGAAAGCCGACGAAAAATTCGACTACTGGGGGATTCAGAATCATGTACTGGAACCATGGTACTCGTTTGTGCGTCGATGTCAGATACACCCTTTATGTAATTCTCATCATTTGAAAACACCACATGAGAAATGACAAACTACCACCAGAGTGGGGTGTTTGGTTGTGGTGGGTAGCGGAATCCGAAGCACGGTGTTACCGCAGGTAGTTGGGGGCCTAAGTTGTGTGCTAGCCGCATACGACAGGTTGCCTCGCTAACTACGAAAAATCCCAGGGTGGCCACATCGTGTGGGTTGGCGACCGGACGAGAGGACCCAATGGCAATCCCTTGGTCCGGACGTACCCGCAGTCTCCAGATCAATCTCCCTCTGGCGCGGTATCGTTGGTCGTTTGGTTGGGTTTAACATTGCATCACCTCGCCCTATTTAATCTGTTAGAGTGAATAGGCTTTTAATATGTGCGCTTTACCATCAACGATTGCAATACTGCTCGTGATTGCATGGGCAGGAGTGCGGGATTGTGGTCAAGCACTATTTTATAATTAAAAAAAAAAAAGAGTGGAGAACCCGACAGAGCGACGTCTTTAGACAAGCTCTCAAAACGCATCAGTACAATTACAAATCAAAGAAGCATTGCCTCTTTGGTTATTTTGTGGCGCGCGTTTTGTGCTACTTTGGAAGCAAGAAGATTACCGAAGCTCGGGTTACATTTATATTACATGTAGTTGTAGACACTCATATCATAATATGGTCACTCACATGAGGGATACTTATATGTAGTTATGTGAGCTATACAGTATGTTAAGAAAACCCTGTCCGACCCATAAGGATAATAAAGGTTAGGTAAACACATGACCAAACATAATATAAAATTTTACGTAATCATCATAGTACCAATACAAATGAATTTTGAAATAATCTTTTTTTCCCGCTAATTAATTCCAACTTCCCCGAAATTTGGTAATTTTTAAAAAAGTGACAACACCGGTATTATTATGAGCGAATACCGATGCGACCACGTGCCGCGTGCCCTGCCACCCGCGCCCCGCGGAAGGGTGGTTAACGCAGATTTATTAAGTTACCACTTTTTGCGAAATAATATTTATTTTTTTAGAGGGATTTTTTTTTTAAGTTTAGCCCGGTTTGGTATCCATTAGTAGAATCAGTTATCGATACCTAACAACACCTTCACGGGTCGGACAGGGTTTTCTTAACATACTGTATAATCACATATTTTAAAAATTACGTGACCAGATCAGCCCCCTAATCGGCGAACACATTTTTGTCAAATGATTGCGAGTCATCATCATCTCAGCATTAATCCCAGTCGCATCCGTAGCTTTTCAGCTTTGGACTCTGGGGTCCGCTTTACCAGTCTAACTGCTAATTTTGGCTAAACTTCGATATATTCCGTGAAGCGACTGCCGTCTGACCTCCACAACCCGAAGGCGATATCTAAGCATTGCAGTTAGAACAATTGTTTGGATTTTTGAGGGCTCCAAAAACCCGTAACGACTGCCACTAGATGTTCGTATGGCAACCGGGACCAACGGCTTAACGTGCTTTCCGAGGCACGACCAGACTAGTGCAAATATTCATATTCATGTATACAAATATTTGCACTGTGCGGGCTGTGCGGGGATCGAACCCCCGCCTCCCTGCGCAACGGCCGCGTTCGCTACCGCTACGCCACGGAGGCTGTCAAATGATTGCGAGTATTGCAACTAATTGGGATCGTTTGGACCGCTCATTGGTCCGTTAGGTCCAAACGATCCCAACTAGTCGCAATCATTTGACAAAAATGTGTTCGCCGATTAGGGCGCAGGTTCCCAAATCGTAATGTGTTGTTTGTCAATTATCTGATAATGTATCAAGAAGTTATTCAAAACTTCAAAAAAAATATATGTTTTAAGGCATTGCATATTTTATTTCTCCTTTATATTTGATTTCATAAAATGAGGTTTTATTCCTTTTCAGAGAAGAACTATTTTACGAGACAATGCTGTATGACTTCCAGAACTTTGGTCTGATTAAGTTGTCCAGTCCATTGCCATTGGAAGAGTTGTTTGTGCTCGGACTTAACGCACAGGAGAATGAGTGGGATCCGGAGTTAGGTGGGGTTGACCATTTTCTATCTGGCATCTTTGCCTATAGAGGTCCAATGCTCGACAAAGGCCTCCCATAAGGCTTTCAGTATATTGGGGGGAGTTTGCTATAATCCCTCCGCTTGGCATGCGGGTCGGGTTGGGGTCGCATTAGTTTGATATTTCACAAGAGAATCGCTGCTGCCCGCTTCGCTGGTGAGCCGTGAGAGTTCCCTTAGTCGCCTCTTACAAACAGTGTAACTCACAGACACAAACAGCCAGACCCGGGACAATTACCTGTAGGCTATACAAATATTTGTTCCGTCCTGGAATCGAACCCGCAACATGCAATAGTCGTCCGTTCAGGCCAACCGAGTCGTCGAATAAAATAAAGTCAAGTCAGTTTTTAAAAGAGTCAATCAATTAACTTACCCTATAGAAGAGTCAATCAATTAACTTACCCTATAGAAGAGTCAATCAATTAACTTACCCTATACAAGAGTCAATCAATTAACTTACCCTATAGAAGAGTCAATCAATTAACTTACCCTATAGCTGTTCACTGCTGGACATGGTACTGTCCCATGCTGTGCCACAATACCTTGTCCTTATAATATTCGTAGAATTTCTTGGCGGTTCTTCTCAATAGGAATCGACAAATCGAAACCATGCACCTAGTCTAGACCAGGTAAAATCTTTGTCAGTCTGTTTATTCTGACTAATCTTCGAAATGGCTGAACCAATTTTGATGTGACTTTGACTGCCAGATATTTGATTATAATTAATAAGTAGGCTAGAACCTGAAACGAATCAGGGATCGGCTCAAAATAAAAATTGCCATTGAAATAAAAAAAAAAAAAAATAGAAAATGATAAAGAAGCAAAATTTACTCCCCGTAACTATTGGTACCTAACCTTGTTTTGTTTCAGGTGAAATTAGGGACATGGCCCAACAGATGGCAGAGCTATTGATGAGCAAGCGCAATATGTTATACGAGTACTTCTCGCTGGAAATCAGTGGCAACGGGGAACTGTTATCATTGCCGTTACTGCTAGGTATGTATTCAACTACAAAAAGGACGATGACCTACTGGCGTGCACAAAATTATAACTTAGTCAACAGACCTGCACATGTGAAGCAGAAAAAGAAATCGTATTATTTTTCTACATATAAATTTTGATTTACATACAAAATATAAAAAAAGAATTGTTACCGATGACGGGAGCAGCGTCCAAGTGGTGCTTAGGGCTCTAGAGACAGGAACCTCCTCACGATGGGATCCGTACCGAGAAGTACTGCTTTTTGAAGCAGGCCCTTGTTCCAACTGCCTAACGAGAGCCTCAATAGATGTTAGTCGAGGCTCTTAGCTATCAAACCATTGGCCGATACGACAATCGGTACAATGACAGCCGAGTTCACATTCTACATATCAACAATCTCGTGCGCCAGGTCGAGATATTTAAGTTGTTTCTCTCTTTCATTATTATTTAAAGTGTCTTTGATATATCTCGGGACCTGTGGTCTCAGATTTTGGAAGACTTACAACTTGACGTCGTCGTTGTCAACGTGGTACATATTCCTAAATATTCAGAAAAATATGTAAAACATAAAAAAATATTTACTACTCCCAAATTATATTCTTTTAATTTTTTAATTGTAATTAAGGAGTTACTTATTTAAGGAATTACACACTGAGCTTCTAGAATACAAAGCTAATCGACTCTGTTATACCGTTAAAACTAAAGATTATTTTTGTTACAGACGGTCACACACCTTTCATGGGCGCTCTCCCTACTTACCTCGTACGCTTAGTCACGGAGGTGAATTGGGAGAGCGAGAAGGAATGCTTTGATACCTTCAGCCGACAGACAGCCATATTCTACTCTCAGCCAAACCCAGACACCAATCCAGATAGCGTGAAATCTGAGCAGTGGAGGCAGGAACATATCCTGTTCCCTGCTATCAGACGAAACTTCCTCCCGCCTACCAGTTTTGTTCATAACGGCGCAGTGTTGCAGATTGCTAGTCTCAATGATCTGTATAAAGTATTTGAAAGATGTTAATGTTAATATAAATAAAATTGTCATGATGTCAAATGTGTGTTTTTTTTCTAAATCATCACAGGACCGTACATATTATTTAACGTTATAAACTAATGTTTTACCGCGATCCCGCCTGATGGTAAACAGTGATGCAATCGTTGTCGCACACTCTTTAAAATGCATCCTGTGCTAGGTATAATAAGATTAGAAGTGTCTGTTTAACCAAAGGCTAGTCACCCAAAGTGTCAGACTAAAATTTTAATTTAGAACAAATATTTTTTTTATATCAAGGGGGCAGTGCCATAATGGTCTCCGAGCAGAGCTTCTGCGGGCTAGGAAACTGGCCAGCGAGGAGTCGCTGGGTTCTCTATTCAGAGACCCGTAGGGAATCCCATATACTTAATATGGTGCAGGATAAACTCCGCCCTTGTGGTCACCCACTGACGCAGTTTCCGACCCCAGCTCGAGGAGAGCTTGGCGACCTCTACCCATGGCTCCACCCCCTGCGGTGTCAGATGCGGACCACATCGACGACGACGACGATACTACAGAGGTGATCGAGGTAGAGCTGAGAGCGGCGATATGTAAGGTAATGTTAAAAATACCGCCCCAGGACCAGATGTCTTTCCTGGAAAAGCTTGAGTTTCAGCTTTAGGGACTCTTGGGCTACTAAACGCATGCTCGGAGTCAGTTCCCACTTCGTTAGATGACGGGGAAACTGGTCCTTACCAAGAAGCGGGGCCGGTCTATATACTTTCCGTGCACTTGCCGCCTACCGGCCCAAGCAAGCAAGTGTGGCTACCGCTGGGGGTCCGGTTTCTTGTCCACGTCGCGTGCCAAGTTATAAGGTTCTCATACAGCTGGAACGCCGACGGTGACATAAATTGAATACAAAAAAGAATAAAAATAAAAGAAATATTACGAATTAATGTTATGTATTAAAAATATTCGCATTAGTTAAATTACAAGGCAAATGATACATTGCGCATTATAAACCGATTGATTACATTCTTAAATATATTTCACTATCATAAATAAACACACTATATCTTCATAGTTCATACACACAACATTAATAACTACTTATTTGTAATAATTGTCTATACATCCACTCTTACTAAAACAATAATAGATTTTTGAATTACAGAATTCTTCTGTTCGCATGGTATGTCAATAAAAATAGCCTCTGTCCTTCCCCAGGGTTCAAAGTATCCCCATACTGAATTTTATCAAAATCATTTCAGCTGTTTCGGAGCTTAACCGGAACAGACACGACAGAAAAAAATGCTGTTTGCTAGAAGTACTATGTAAATGACTGTTGTTATGACATTGCAAAAAGATACTTTAATTTTATTTATATGTATGGAAAAGTTTGAAATGATCTCAAGGCGGTTAGATCATTATGTTTTTTCAAGGCGTGGCAAACCGCCTCAAAATTTCTCTGTGCGGGAAGAGTCCTTTGATCTTTTTTTACAGTGTGGCAATGAAATTATTGTTCTAGAATGATGCTGTCATATTTCATAGATATCTCAAACTCAAACAAACTTGCACAAGTATGTTGTTACGTGTGTTAAAAGTATTTAGAGTTGTGTGTTATTCAAGTTTCGATAACGAACTTGGGTTTTTGCAAGTTTAATTGACCGCGTTTATGGCATTATATTAGGTGAACACATGACCAAATAAAATAGGAAATTTTACATAACCATCACAGTAACAATACTAATGAATTTTGAAATAAACTTTTTTCCGCGAATTTATTCCAACGTCCCCAAAATTTGATAATTTTTAAAAAATCAGTGACAACACCGTTTTTGACTGTATTATTATGAGCGAATAGTATACGAGTGCGTGCCCTTACCCTTCGCCCGCGCATGTATTGCCTACCGCACATGTATTAATTTACCTCCTTTCGCGAAATAATACATATTTTTTTTAAGTTTAGCCCGGCTTTGTAGGCATTAGTAGAATCAGTTACCGATACCTAACAATACCTTCACGGATCGGACAGGGTTTTCTTTACATATTGTATAAATCCAGATTTTCTTTAGGTTTTATGGCAGTGACCACCAACAGTAAGGTGTCTATTGTATCTATTATCTCGCAGTTCACGTATTATCATAGACCTGTTTACGCAAATGTAACAAAAACATGATTTTTATATCTTCTTCGAGTGCCTAACGCTTGAATTTGTATTTGTTAATAATAAATATAAATAGATTCACTCATTTAACTTGTTAATCACATAATATCAAGAAGGCAAACAACAAATGCGTTTTTAAATGCATTATATTAACGACTACTTACATTTTTGTGAACACAAAATACAAAACAAGTATGTATACATATAAATGTAAGATCTTAATTCTTTATTTTGCAATTTTGATAAAATTAAAAAAATCTCGATCTAGCGTCAGTTATTAAACAATCTCATGTGCTGACATTATTGACAAAAAAAGGATTCGAATTTGCATGAAATGATCCGTCAGATGAGATAATAACTTAGTATTTTAATAAGCGACTTGATCTTTCCACTAATCGGCGAACTACTTTTGGATTTGGTCCAAACGATCCCAACTAGTCGCAAGCATTTGACAAAAATGTTTTCACCGATTATGGGGCTGGTATGAAACAGGCTATACAAACTTTCCTCATCCTTTTGTAGGGTACATCATTAGTTACTGGCATAAAACGTCAGCATATCTATTCACAGTAGTTTGATACGCTTTCGTGCCAAATCGGACACTAAACCATGTCATTAAAAGATGCCTAATGCCCCGTCTACACGCTCCGTGTTACCTGCTCACATGCCCGTGCAAACATGCCAGTTCCAGGAACTCCTCAACGGTTTACAGTAGCTACTTCGTGTTTGGACTTAATTATGATTGATAAGAATTTTGCACCCATTGGGTTAAAATAATGGTCTGCAGTATATCTGGTGATGAAGACCATGGGCAGTCAAGAGGTAATTCTTCAAAATTACGGCTAAAAATTAAAGTAAACAAAAATTATGTCGTTTCCCAACTATATTTGCTTCCGGCAGCTTCCGGTCAGCTTCCGGTCTGAGCGGATGCAACTGAATACAGAGTACTTTTCAAAACTAAAAAGTGTAAAATAAAAACTTTTTTACAAAAAAAAAACAGACTTCCAAAAATCACTACAAAGTGAAAAATAACTAATTTCGGAAGTTGATGTCAAAAACGAATATAGAAAAACCAAAGACACCGACTTCTACGGACTACCGACTATTATGGAGGCCTTAGTCCACAGATTATGTCTACTAATCATTTTTAAAAAAATGGGGTATGAATCGTTGACCTCAAAAAACCGTAAAAACTTTTTAATTTTATGGTTTATACATATTGGACTCATCACGTTTTCGCTTTTTTTTATTTGACCCAGTATAACAAATTACTCGCACTGATTATTTCAAGTTATTCTATGTGTTAACGGCATTTTATATTGGACAGGAAGCATCAACTTTAAAGCTATTCTTAGGTATCAAAATAAATACACATAAAAAAGAAAAGTTAATACTGAACTGAACACCTGAAACTACTTCTTACAATCGACAATGAATAGTAAACTTCTAAAATATTACTTCAATTATTGCTATAATAGGGTAGTTGACTAAAAAAAACTAATTAGTCCGTCAGTCAGATTTCCAAAAAATACTAGACACGTATTTTTTCTTTTTTCATATAAACAAAAAATTAAGACGACACAGTGCGTTGAAAATTCGTGTGACGTCACTGCACGCTACACTTTTTAGCGAGGAGTGACGTCACCAGCCACCTCTCTGATCTTTGATGCCTTTTATATTTGTCAATTTTTAGTGATTTGATAAAACAAAATATATGTATCCAATATTTTTCTATAATCTGAATGACGGATTAAATAGAATCATTTTTTTTTTACCCAGGAATCATCCCTATTGTCGAACTTGGAAGATATAGTCCAGTCATTTTAGCTATTTAAAAACCTCGATCTGCAGAAAAATTCCTAGTGAACTGAAGTTTTGTATACACCTTTATTATGGCATTGTAATGAAGACGTGGAAAATCGCCATTAATATTGTGCCGGTTAAAAAAGTTATAAAGGTCAAAAAGTCACGAAAATCAGTTTTTCGTAAATATCTTGCGATCTTATTGTTAAAATTGTTTGTCGTGAAATTGTCTACACAAAATGTCTGTTGTATTTTTGTGTAGGATTAATCGTTTTTGAAGTAGGGACTCGAATGCACTCACATAATATATGGTATTGTATATCTTACGGCGTATAGCAAGACGTAAACCCCATTGCTTTTTATTCATGTTTGTGTGTTGTTAGTAAAATCTACTACATACAGACATATAGCACTAGTAATACTAGTATAGGCAGGACAATTCGTGCCGGTAAATGCCTCAAACGACCTCCACTGGTAGGCAGATGTCCCGTATTATTGTACCTTAATAAACATTCTTTTAAAATCTCAATAAATACTGCCTGATATGGCTTCAATTCGAAGTAATGTTCGATGAAAGCGGCTTGTATAGAAAGACCAAAGTCTATTTAAATGTATCTTCCAAATTGTTGTTATTTGAAGTTATAGGAATATCGTCTTTATTTTAGTAGTAATTAGGTTGATTTCAGAGTGCCTATCATCTTCATCATCTCAGCGTTAATCCCAGTCGCATCCGAAGCTTTTTCAGCTTTGAAGTCTGAGGTCTTTACCAGTGTAACTGCTGATTTTGGCTAAACTTCGATATTTTCCGTGAAGCGACTGCCGTCTGACCTCCACAACCCTAAGGTAATATCAAAGCATTGCAGTTAGACCAATTGTTGGACTCTGAGTGCCTTACATCACTATTTAAAAAGTTACACACATGATTGAAGATGATTGAACTGAACTTTACTGAGTGGAAATTGAAATTATTTTTCTAAATACTCATATTTGTTTATACGTTTCGCAAATAAACCACAAACTGTATATAGGCCTAAGAAATATATGAGAATAGTAAAAAAAATCTGTTAATGTACGGACGACAGTACATCAAGCTACTACAATCTGTCGAATTTCTTTATTGGATTTTCGACCTTATCGCTAAAGCATTAAGATTCAAGGTTGATTGGGAAAATTTGACAGTTTTGGGTAGCTTGACCTGCTGTTGTCCGTGAATCTATACAGTAAAATTCAATCAGTCAATCAAATATTCATTGTGAACAAAACAGTAGTCGAAAGAGCAGTGACCTTAACGTTTTCTCCATCAAAAACACTTGTGCTCACTTTGAAGATACACTTTATAAAAATTCTCTGCAGAGCCCGGTGAAAGAATTCACATAAAATCACACCAGTTTTGCCCGAAGGGATGGGGCAATGGTGTAAAAATAATGAACGGACGAATAGTGGAGGACGTATTCGTATGCGATAATTGGTACATCACCAGCCCATACTGGGCTCACGTGGTGGATTATGGCCTACACACACGCCCAACAGGAAAGTGGCTCGTGTCTAGTTTAAAAAAAAAAAAAAACATGACGTGTAAAAGTGATCGGATGATACTTGCTTAATAAACGATTTCATTTCATTTCCCAGCAGAAACTTGATGATGAAATGTGACTATTTAATACCATCGTATGATCATAAATAGTCACAATGCATAATATTGGACTTACCAAGGGGTAGATCAAATAATGAGTAGATTTTTATCTATTGCATTACATTGAAATGATAGTCAATAGAGAATATATGGAAAACATCACCCCAAATAAATTGAGCCTTATTAAAGGAAAATTCGCCATATCTAGTATCTGGGTTGCATGTAAACCTAAGTTCGAAGGGGTGCGTTTTTGTCGTATTAGATTTTCTCTGATTTTGAGCTGAGAGTTGGAATTCTAAGTATTTTTTACACGCGCTAGGATACGTTCTGTAACTTTCTCAACATATAGCTAGATGGTACAACAGCCCTTTGTGAATTTTTATAAATTGAGGTAACCGTGAAGTTTGAATAAAAGCACTATTAAATTGTCCCTAGTAAAGTAATCACTATATAAAAATAAGTTTTAGTCGTCATTATAAGTGATGTACGCGTTCAGATAGTCTCCTGGCGCGTCGTACGCTGTTATCTTGTTCGGCGGCGGCAAAATAAGAGGGGTCGACATTCCTGCTGTTTCTAATTCCTGTAAAAAGAACGATATTTTGTTAGTTATATGAAACTAGCTGCGCTAGTGTTGAGGCTTATGTGGGTAACAGTTAGTTACCCACATAAGCCTCAACATCATCATTAAAGCGAAAGACGTCAACTGCTGGACATAGGCCTCCCTCAAGGATCGGGTGGTTTCCCGCGACCTTCTTCGGTTCACCTTGTCGGGGGCCTTTAGCAATATTTTTTCAGCTTTCGCCCGAGGCTTGAACAACGTGGCGTTCGGATAATGAATTGATTTCGAAAAATTATCTTACGGGATCTTGTGAGGATACCCTTGAGCCCATCCAAATCGGTTTATTTAACGGCTGAAACATCCAAACTTACAAATCTACAGGCCTACTAATAATGTTAATAGTAAGCGAGGTTGTAACCACAAGGCCATCAAGACGCCTACGTTTTTATTTTTTTGTAATTATAAACTAATGTTTGACCGCAATCAATTACTCAAAAAAACTGAGTGAAAAGGAAGGAAGACGGCAGTTAACGAGGTGATGCAATGTTAAACCCAACAACACGACCAACGACGCTGCGCCAGAGGAAAATTGATCTGGAGACCCTCCACAACAACATTTGGCGCATCGTACCCAGCAAACATCGCAACACAACAGTAGGCCTAGTATGAGTTTTCATTACGAAACTCGTTCGATCGTATCGAGCGCGTTTGACTCCGTGATTGGCCCGCTTCAAGGTCGTAAGAACTCTCAACCAATGAGATCGCCAAACGCGCTCGATACGATCGAACGAGTTTCGTATTGAAAACTCATACTAGGCCTACTGCTCAGACCCGTTCTCCTTACGGCTTCACCAGGCATCATGCCGAAACACGACGAATCGCTTGGCGGCCAGACTTTGTCTGGTGGGTAGTAACTTCTACCGGCAGCCGATGTTATGGCCTACCACCGAAATAAAACTATCGAGTCAATTACCTTGCGTCGCTTCCGATTCTTCTTATTCCAGGGAGCGTAGGGTATCTTGAGGTGGACAGTCTGTATGTGAAGCTTGACGGCACTGCTTTGAGTGAAACGACGATTGCAATGTTGACATTGATACCGCTTCTCACCAGTGTGGACCTGTAACGGGAAATGAAGCCTCGAATTGATCCTCTTTTTCTGACTAGCCTTTTCCGAACTAGGTTGGGATACAGCCTTTTTTTTATTTCTCCCAGGTTGTAAATCCTCATAGATGTCCATGGCGAGGTCTGTCAGACTCTTACTGACTAAAAACCACCCCGGTGTTCCATGTCACACCTACGGGGGTTGTTAGAACGAACATTGCTTCCGCAGCCCCCGGGTCATCACTATGGGCCTCCTCGGGTCAGGGGGAGTGAGGTGTTTGGCTCCCCGCGTGACGATTATGAGCGGCGCGCGTTGAATACTTTGCACCTTGGTTCTTGATGTTTGGGGGGCGACAGACGTCAGAGTCTGTCACCCCTGGACATTTTGAAGAGTACGTTTTTCAAAATTCCTAATTTGAGACAATGTAAACAAAAAAAAAAAAAACTTACTTAACTGCAGTTAAAAATGTACTATGACTGTCAAAGGTGCATGGAGAATTACAAACCAAAATCGTTTGTACAGGGTTTTATCACTTTAGTAATATGTCTTGGGTGACATAGATGGCGCGTCTTCCATAATATGTTAAAAGTACACTTACGACAAGATGTCTGTCTCTGTTGCTGGGCATGTTGAACCGACGGTCGCAGTGCGGACACCCGTAGGGCTTCTCATTCGTGTGTGTCCTCATGTGGACTATGAGGTTCGCGTATTGCTGGAAACAATATATAAAGGAATTTCATAACGTGAGCGAAATAAACTGTACTTTCGAAAAAATAAAATTATTATTATTATATTATTATTAAATAGGTAGGTGTAACCATCGATCACTTATATACTAGAATCACAATCAACGTAAAAAAAATTGTTGAACTGAACAAGCGCGCACCGCAGAACTTGGGTGCTTCTTTCATTTAGTACTTACTTTATAATTCTGACTTTAATGCATGCGTGTAAGGTTGAATTTGGTTTGATGTCGGACTCGGTCGTAAAAAATAATGGCTGTTTACTGCTTTGTGATAAGAACTTTATACACAGCACTTAAGGCTGATTTTTAATATAAGTAAGTATATTTATTTTGACTACTTTAGACATATCTAGTGTATAAGTGATCGATGAGTGTAACGGTATTTACAAACGTCAAATGCGAACAACGCATCATACTGACGTCAAACGGATTCTACATCTCGCAAGCGGAATTTACAGTATATTTAGCATATAATATTCAACTTCCCGACATAAACCGTCGGGCAAGTGCCCGCCAGACGCTAAACCTGTCTGGTTGGAGGATCCTCCCTTTTATAGAGGATGAGTGAGTCGCTCTGAAGAACTCAAGACAATGTTTGTGTTGTTTCTCCAGAATTAGCTTACTGACACGTTACATGAGTTCATATAATTTGCTTTTTTTTACAATGCATAAATATTTGAGCTGTCAAAATGAAATGAAATGAAGTCACGCTCTTTATACGGCTTTTATTTAGGTAATAATTTTTACTTATTTACATTTCCTCTTCCATGAGCAGCTGTGCTGCTGGGGAGTTTGTTCCGCCACTTCTTACTTCTTTCCAGCGAAAGCACTAGGAAGTGGCGTAGGGCGGGCGTTTTGGGGGGACAGTCTTATGTAATATTGACGTTCAAAAAGTGCTGATTCTCAGCCTAATTTGAATAAATGTCTTTTGATTTTTGATTTTGATACCTCTATAAGGGTAAGTAGATGATTATATCCTAAAACATCACATAGACTGCTCTCGTCAGGTAACAGTGAACGAAACCCAATAGTTTTATTGTAAGCCGTCTGAAGGCTTTTAGTGTCACAGAGTGTTAGTTTTGACAAGTCAATGATTGTCTTTCGAAAAACTAAGTATAAGTGTAATATGTAATCGAGTCACTTTTAGCGTCACGTCTTACTTGACTTTATCTATGTGAAAACGATGCTGGACTTAAATCTGTATGATGTAATCAAATATTTTGTAATAACTGAAAAGAGTTTCGGTGGAATTTCTTGCCCATTCTTCTCCATAAAGACCTACGCTTTGGAATGGGCGACTATCTTCATCTTTCTGTCTGATCAAGCCTTTGACAATTCAAAATTGCCTGTAATTAGTTTATTTGAAATAAATGCTTTGATTTTGATTTAGAACAGAATCATTATGATTTGACTGAATGGAATTTGGATATCGGATTAATTGATATTGCTGATTGTGAACGTAACTCACTAATCTCACCATGTTATGGCAGGATGCTGAAACAAATTTACTGTAACACATTCTCCCTTATTACAATCTTCTTTTTCTTCTAAGCCTATAGAGGTCCACTGCTGGGCAGAGGCCTCTCCCAAGGCTTTTATTCCATTGGGCATTGCCATAATCCCCACACTTGTCCGCCGGGCTGGGGATCGTAGTAATTTGATTTTCCACAGGCGAAGCGCTGCTGCCCGCTTCCCTGATGAGATTTCCCTTAGTCGTCTCTTACGACACCCACGGGAGGATATGGGTTGCTACTATTCTATGCCCGGTATCACACTTATTACAATACACGGATGTTATTTAGATCAGGTTTAAACTACCTAAACGGTCATTAAATTATGCACCTAACCATTATAAAAATGCAGTTCTTTATACAAAACGACAACTACAGCTCCGCGAGTTAACTCTGCACCTCGTTGGAATGCGACTCCTCTCCCGCTCCCCGACGCGGCGCTCCGCATTCGACGTAAGCGATGAGTAGCGATAGCATGTTTGCTACAATTGTCTAAATATAGTTTAAATCCCCTGTTGTTATTACTTTTTCTGTGGAGTTTATGCTTTGTTGAGTTTTTTTAAATAAGTTGTTTTGTTTTTTACAGTTTCGACGCGTAAGTGAAGCCTGTTGGTTGCACCAACATTACATTTCAGTCCATAAGTAACATATCATGAGTAAAATGACTTAGTATTATGACGCTTTATCATCAAAACGACGTTTTATTATAATTATTTTTTTTTTTACATTTTACAAACGGCACCGTCCGAATGACGTCACAGAGCGAGGTGCACAGTTAAGTCGCGCGAGTTATGAGTTCGGTACTAAGTTGTCACTTTTGTATTAAGAACTTTGACTTAACCCCAATGAATGATTTAAACTAAAGCTAGATTTCGTTTTGTAATAAGGGGGTTTTATGTATCATATTAGAGCAAATATATATTTTGATTGATTTTTGATATATGTACCCTGGTGGTGTGTCCGCACACGTCGCACATGTAACGCTTGAGGTACTCGGTGTCGGGGTGTTCTGACTCGTAGTGCTTGCGGGCTTGTACGTCGTTTGACAGGAACTTGCCGCACTGAAACAAGTTATTAACTCATTATTCATCGTTCGCCTGCCCTTAATCCAATTTATTTGTCAGTGCAAACATTTTTGATCGCTAATCATTTATCTATACTAATATACAGTATGTTAAGAAAACCCTGTCTGAACCATAAGGATAATAAAGGTTAGGTAAACACATGACCAAACATAATATAAAATTTTACGTAATCACCATAGTATCAATACAAATGAATTTTGAAATAATCTTTTATTCCCCAGAATTAATTCCAATTTCCCCGAAATTTGGTAATTTTTTAAAAAGTGACAACACCGGTATTATTATGAGCGAATAGCGATGCGACCACGTGCCGCGTGCCCTGCCGCCCGCGGAAGGGTGCTTAAAGCACATTTATTAAGTTACCTCTTTTTGCGAAATAATATTTCTTTTTTAGGGGGATTTTTTTTAAGTTTAGCCCGGTTTTGTATCCATTAGTAGAATCAGTTATCGATACCTAACAACACCTTCACGGGTCAGAGAGGGTTTTCTTAACATACTGTATAAAGCTGAAGAGTGTGTTTGTTTGAATGCGCAAATCTCAGGAGCCGACAGGTCCGATTTGAAAAATCTTTTTGCATTGGATAGCTCACTAATCCAAGAAAGCTTTAGGTTATATAACATCACGCTGCGACCAATAGGAGCGGAGCATATAAAAAACATATTGAAACCTACGCGGGAGAAACCGCGAGGCGCTTAATTTGACAGGATTAAACTAAAACGTTATCTTCTATCCTTTTCATAACGAAATAGAGAGAAAAAGATGCACCTAAATTAAAATTAGTTTAGTTTATGAACAAGAGAATCTTGTTCATCACAGTGATCGGTGAAGGAAAACGCCGTGAGGGAAGCTGGACTTAATTGTTTTTTTTTTGCCTATGTTATCCCACCCATGCTTTGGCTTGGTTTAGCTCTTTATAAGCTTTTTTAGCTGATCTAGTATTATAGAGGTGTCTTTGTATAGTTGTTGTTCTGTAAGCGTCGTAGCACCTTTTTATTTCCTTGTTGGTACATTTATACAAAGATTTTAGTTTTTCTTTGTCAGTTTTGCTTAAATTGGGCTTATTTTGTAGCTCGCTCCTTTCCTTCATGAGTTCCAGCGCCCTCGCAGATAGAATTTTGTTCTTCTGTGTTTTTTTATGGTTTTTTAGACTTTCCTTGATGTGATGCACGATTTGTTGGTAATATATTTATTTATTTATTTCTAAAACACTTACATTTAGGTTCACAATTTGTTTTAGCCGCACAACGAAAACCTCTCAGGGTTTATCTGCATGTCGGCGAGCCGCTCATAACAATACTATAAATAATTGTTATTGTATCCAATGCAACGCTAACAATTCATAGGTATGTTAATACCTAGGTACAGTCGCCCGCACATCAAGCCACCAAAAGCCGCCAAATTTCCTCAATAGATTCTCAACTTTATCGCCAAAGCATTACGGTTCAAGCTTGATTGAGAAAGCTTGACAGATCCAGGCAGCCCGACCCGCCGGCGTCCGCACCCACATATATACATTATTTAAAATTTTGTGTAAAGAAACGCTTAGATTTATACTTATAACTTTTCGAACTCATTTTGTATACTCTTCTGCATTATACTTGTTTTGATTCTCTGTTAGATGTGGTAAAAATCCGTTCAGTTTTTCAAGATACATTTGCTGCTCTGCTGGAGTTTTTAGCTTAGTGGATATATTAGAAAATTTTCGTCTACTATTCTTTGTTGTATTTAGATGTGTTGTTGCTCTTATTATTCTGTGATCCGATCCAAAGGAGAAAGATGATAGTACTTCATATTTAGAGATCATGTTGTGTTTTGTAGCCATGATGTAATCAATTTCATGTCTTGTGTTTTTGTCTGGGGACATCCATGTCCATCGGTTTTTTGGTTTTATTTTGAACATGGAATTTATAATTTTTAGGTTATGCTCTTGTGCGTATTCAATTAGCCTCGTACCTCGAGCACTTCTAGTGCCGTAGCCATAATTTCCTGTAGTGGAACGTTCGGACTTTTTTGGGATTCCGATTTGAGCATTAAAATCGCCTATCGTAAAAACGCACTCAGTGGACGTAGAATCATGAGCTTTCGCCAAGTCCTCGTAAAAATTATCTATGTCTTCCTGTGATGACTTCTCAGTGGGGGCGTATGCTTGAATTACCGCAACACACAGGTTTTCCATTCGGATTTCCAGTACGCACACTCTCTCGGATATTCCAGTAACTTTTGTTATTTTATCTTTGTGTTTCTTCTTAACTAGAAAACCTACGCCATACAGTCCCTTTGTTTTGCCTATGTAGTAGAAAATGTATTCGTCGTCTTCTATTATCATTTCTCCTAGGCGGCGAACTTCGCTCAATCCTATTATATCATGTTTAATATCTTCTAGCGCAGCTTTGAGCTCAATATATTTTTGATCAGTAGATAATGATCTTACATTGAGAGTGCAAATGTAGATTGTATTTTTTGTTTCAATAAGTGTTCTTGGGGGGTTTTGGTCGAACTCTCCCGCGGTGACCGGCCGTACTGGGAGATTAGGGGTTGGAAGAGGGTCCGATTTTAATTGCTATGCCGTGTTGTGGTCTGATGTAATCGATTGGCTGTCAGTTGGTTTCTGGTCGAGACATAATTTTGGCTTTTGTAATAAATAGTTCTTTATATCACCTTTATTTTTCTTAGGCGGTGTTTGACTAGTATGTTGAGCATATCGATTTTTAGGGTTGGCCGTCTGCGGGGATTCTGACAGATTTCTTTTACTTGATTGTTTCTGTTGGGGTATTTTCTTGTTTAGTATCACAATTTTATCATAATTTATAAAAGCGGTGTTACCTGCATCTTTTTCTTTTTGCAGTTGTACTTGAAGCTCTTTGCGTTTCATTAAAACTTCGATTGGGTAATCTTCTTTTAAGTAATAAGAAGTATTTTGTAGATTATATTTATTTTTTTGTATTTTTATTTTGAAACCTAAGGTATTAAATGTTATTGCTATCGGTCGCACTTTGGCCCCCTTTTTTCCCAACCTTCTGACAGCTGCTATGTTGTTATTGTCGCACGAAATTTTTATGTATTTATTTATGATATTTATTACAGTTTTTTCCAGTTCATCGTATGACTTTTCTTTCTCTTCTACACCAAATAAGATCAAATTTCTGCGTCGACACTGTCTTTCTAGATTGTTAATTTTATTTGTTTGTTCTTCTAATTTTTTCTCTAAACACTCATTTTTCATTTCTAAGTTTTTGAACTTCTCGTTTAGGCTGTTGATAATCGTATTCTTAATATCTTCTTTCATCTCTAACATATCTTGTTTTTGCTGCTTTATATATTGTTGCATGCTAATTAACATATTTTTTAGTTCTTCCATGTTTGTTTACAATACGCTTAGCGCCCTCTATGGTAACAGGTAAGTAGTTCTCGGTATATTGGCGTTTGACTTGCCTTGTCGCGTCGGTCGAAATAGGATTTTGCTAGGAAGTTCTAATTTGTATATAGAATTGTAATAGATGGCGCTGAAAGGCTTTGATCGGTGACTCAGAACCGTAGGTAGTTTTGATGATTATTTGGCACTTTCGAGGTTATGGTTTCTGATGTTTTAGATTTACGCACTGTATTAATGTAGTTCGAGTTCCAGTTTTGTAGTACACTTGTTCCACTATTAGTTCGCACTTGAATAATGGTTATATTTCCAGGTAATTTGACGAATTTCCAATGACAAGATAGAACGATTTTTTTGCACTTTTTAGCAAAGTTTGTTGTATATACACTATGTTTTATATATTGTTCGAAGTGTTTAATGCACAGTTTTTATGTCTTGATAATATCACTTTGTTTTAAAGGACTTAAATAATTTTAACACTGTTTTTATACTGAGTACGATGTTGACAGTGCCGCAGTGGCGCCCTCTCCCCTGGGTGAGATGGGTTCCTTTCCTCAAGTCAGGAAACAATAAATGCAATTCTCGCACAGAAATTATTAACACTGCTACGGACTTCTACGCTAATCTGTACAGACAACCATACACACAAAATCAAAACATGGTTTCCTACAGCTACACAGCTACCTCCACACCACCTGTAGACCAGTTTACAGAGCATGAAATATGGAAACAATTAACGAAACTCAAAACAGACAAAAGCCCAGGACCAGACGGAATCACCAACGAGTACATCAAGACGGCGAAGGCTTTATTACTGACACCAATAACTATCCTGTGGAACAAAATACTCGATGAAGAAGCCGTGCCACAAGAATGGATGGAATCGGAGATTATACTAATATACAAGAAAGGCGACCCAGCTGATATAGGCAACTACCGCCCTATAAGCCTAATGTCTTGTTTCTATAAAGTTTTTACATCCTGTCTACTTGAAAGGCTGGCCCCTGTCATCGATACCCACCAACCGATCGAGCAAGCCGGGTTTAGAAGCGGTTTCAGCACGATGGATCATATCCAAGTGGTAGACCAGGTAGTGGAGAAATATTCAGAATTTAATAAACCCCTATACCTAGCTTTCATCGACTTCAAAAAAGCTTTTGACACAATTTCACACGAGTGCATCTGGGAGGCGCTAAAAGCTCTAAATATAAATGAAAAGTACATCAATATCCTAGACAATATTTACTCTAACAGCACAAGCAGAGTCAAATTGGATAGAGTAGGTGAAATAATCAACATAAAAAGAGGTGTTCGGCAAGGAGACCCGATTTCACCAAAATTATTCATAGTCGTCTTGCAACACATAATAGGAAAGCTGCCATGGCACAATAAAGGCATAAATATAAAGGGTAAATTTTTAAGTCATCTGAGATTTGCCGATGACATTATTTTATTTTCGGAATCCCCGCAGCAACTAAACAAAATGGTAAATGAGTTGAACCAGGCTAGTATAAAAACTGGTTTGGAAATGAATCTGGATAAAACTAAAATTATGTCTAACCGCAATGCAACGTCCATCTTTATAAATAACACTCCTCTCGAGTTTGTCAACCGCTACATATACTTAGGAAAACAACTCTCCTTTAGTAAGGAAAGAAACATTGAAGAGCTAAACCGTAGAGTGGCGATTACCTGGAACAAGTTCTGGCATCATAAGGAAATACTAAAATCTAAACTTCCGCTTCCACTCAAAAAAATTGTCATGGACACAGGTTTGCTACCTTGCCTTACCTACGGATGCCAAACTTGGACTTTTGATCTCAAAACCAGGAACAAGATTCAGACTACTCAGAGAAGAATGGAGAGAAGTTGCCTAGGTATTAAACTGAAAGATAAGGTAAAGAACGTAGACATTCGAAAAAAGACTAAAGTATGTGATGCCTTAACTTTTGCAATGAAAGCTAAATGGAAGTGGGCAGGTCACGTGGCACGGTACGAGGACGACAGATGGACTTTACGGTCGGTAAAGTGGCCCGGGCCAAAAGGCACCAGATCAAGAGGCCGCCCGAGAACCAGATGGGCAGACGAAATCGTAGCATGCGCAGGTGAAGAGTGGCTGGAAAGAGCTAAGGATAGAGAAGAATGGCATTCCTTGGGGGAGGCTTTTACCCGAACGGGGTCCATGCATTAATCTTTGTTACAAGTTTTTATTTAATTAATATGTACTTGCATGGAATAAACAAGCTTTATTATTATTATTATTTCCTTTATTTCTTTATACATACATATTATTCTATATTTTTAAATATTTATATAAAAACATACAAAAACATTTAAAAATATAAAAAATAGTGTTCCACCGATGGCGGGAGCGGGGTCCAAGCTACCGGTGGTTAGGGCTCCAGAGAGAGGAACCTCCTCACGATGCGGGCCGTATCGAGGAGTACTGCTTTTTGAATCAGGCCTTTGATCCAACTGCCTAACGAGAGCCTCAATAGATGTTGGTCGAGGCTCTTGGCTATCAAACCATTGGCCGATACGACAATCGGTACAATGACAGCCGAGTTCACATTCCACATGTCAACAACCTCGTGCGCCAAGTCGAGATATTTTTATTATTATTATTATTATTATGTTATCCCACTCCTGTGCAAAAGTCTCCCTCCATTTCTTCCATCTTTCGCGACCATACGGGTCTTCCGTTCAGTTTTTTTATAAGTTCGAAAACACTAACTCTCTTGAGCTAGCACGGTGATCAATGCTCATGCCTTCTCCGTATAAGAAGAGCCTTCTGCCCTGCAGTATGATGATCATGATCATCATCAACCTTTTTATCGTCCCACAGCTGGGCACAGATCTTCTCTTATACAGAGAAGGATTGAGCGTAATCACAATGCTTGCTCAATGCGGGTTGGCGATTTCAGACTTGAAGTCCAGGTTTCCTCAAGTTGTTATCCTACACCTTTAAACCAGTCATTGGTATTCAAGATATATTTATAAATTACTAGCTGACCCGGCAAACGTTGTTTTGCCATATAAATAATTTCCTAAAAAAAAAAAAAAAAAAATAGATGTTGGCCGATTCTCATAGATACCGGATAAGCACAAAAAATTTCATCAAAATCGGTCGAGCCGTTTCGGAGGAGTTTAAGTTCGAACACCGTGACACGAGAATTTTATATATTAGATATATAGTATTATATATTGTGTGCAACATAGTATTGTATAAAGTCACGTGTTTTTTTTGTGTTAAATGAACAGACAGCTGTGCTGTGCTGTTTTTGGGGAGTTTGTTCCGCCACTTCTTCCCAGCGAAAGCACTAGGAAGTGTCGATGGGTGGGCGTTTTGGGGGACTGTCTTATGTAATATTGACGTTCAAAAAGTGCGGATTCTCAGCCTAATTTGAATAAATGACTTTTGATTTTGATTTTTGACATATAACTTAGAAAAGTAACAGGTATTATTTATAGTTACCACTTCGCAGGTGCTGGAGGTGGTAAGTCCGTTGTTGACGATCTCGGAGCACGCGCCACGCCGAGGTCGTCCACGCGCCCGTGGTTCGTCTGTCTTACTGCGGCGAGACGGCTTGATAGAACTGTATAGACACGCAATAACACACGTTACCAAAGGGAAAAAAAAAAACGAGTGTGCTTATGACCACACGACTGAAGTGAAACTTCTTTCGCACCATCTGTATGTATATATATACAGGGGCGTGCACAGAGATTTTGTTGAGGGTAGGCATACATACACTACCCTAATATCTGTGCTTATACAATATGTAAAGAAAACCCTGTCCGATCCGTGAACGTATTGTTAGGTATCGATAACTGATTCTACTAATGGATACAAATCCGGGCTAAACTTAAAAAAAAAACGAGTGTGCTTATGACCACACGACTGAAGTGAAACTTCTTTCGCACCATCTGTATGTATATATATACAGGGGCGTGCACAGAGATTTTGTTGAGGGTAGGCATACATACACTACCCTAATATCTGTGCTTATACAATATGTAAAGAAAACCCTGTCCGATCCGTGAACGTATTGTTAGGTATCGATAACTGATTCTACTAATGGATACAAATCCGGGCTAAACTTAAAAAAAATACCCCTAAAAAAATTAATATTATTTCGCATAAAGAGTTAACGTAATACATGTGCGGTATGCAACCCTGACGCGGGCGGCGGGAGGCAGGGCACGCGGCATGTTGGCGCATCGCTTATAATAATACCGTCAAAATAGTGTTGTCACTTTTTACAAATTACCGAATTTCGGGAAAGTTGGAATTAATTCGCGGGAAAAAAAGATTATTTCAAAATACATTAATATTGTTACTATGATGATTACGTAAAATTTTATATTATATTTGGTCAAGTGTTTACCTAACCTAACCTTTATTATCCTTATGGGTCGGACAGGCTTTTCTTTACATATTGTATATGGTAAAACTTAAAAAAAACGTAACGTAGACTTAGTTTAGCATAGTCGCGTACTTTTTCGCATGTCAACATTGAATTGATGTTTTCCGTGAAGCGACTGCCGTCTGACCTCCACGACCCGAAGGCGATATCGAAGCATTGCAGTTAAACCACTTGCTGCCACTACATGTTCGTATAGCAACCGGGACCAACGGCTTAACGTGCTTTCCGAGGCAAGACTAGACCAGTGCAAATATTCATATTCATGCATACAAATATTTGCACTGCGCGAGGATCGAACCCGCGCCTCCTCGCGCAGCGGCCGCGTTAGCTACCGCTACGCCACGGAGGCTGTCAAAATACAATGAAATGTTATTACTAACTCAACTGTAAATAAGTAATAATTTATTTCTCAAAAAAACTAAAAAAAATATTTTACTATCTATAAATTAAAACAAACGCGCCTATTCTTTAAATAACTCTGTAAAAATTAAATATACCTATATAAGATAGTTTTAAAATCGCTAAAAATTCTTTTTCAATGGAAATATAGACAAATCTATGAGTCTACTTTCGCCCTGTGTGTTTCATAAATATGCGTGATGGAATCATAACTATTAAATGTTGCCAATTTGTAAACATCAGGAAAATTATTACAATATAAAGTATAGTATTGAAATTCAAAAGCAAGTAGGTTAAAAAACTTATGGTCTTTTAAGTTTTTATAACTACGAACTGTCAATGTCGCGTTTTAAAATAATATACCTACACGAGAAACAAAACAATTTATTTGTACACACTACACAGCCTGCTACTACATATAATTAACATAATACTTTTTATTAAGACAACCTTTCTTTTGAGTTCAAACCAAAAACTCTAAAATAAATGAATAATCAATTCCGCTTAAAACAATCAATATAGGTACATATTATTAACCAAATACACCAATAACGAAACAACATAAGCTGATAAAATAAAAAGGTATTTGAACGAACAACAATCATGCTATATTTGTGAACTTCTTAAATTCGCCGCATTATTAGAAGCTGTGCTTGTTCGGCCTAAAAATTTGAATGAAATTACACGCCCACGTACGCAAAGATTATGCACACAAGCAAATAATTTTATTCACAGACGCGTATGGAAGAGGCACATTAGTAACTGCTTATGTCGCTACGCGAACTGGCGCGAGCGTCGTGACGAAGTTGAGTTGCGCGGACAGCATTGTAATGTGTGTTAGTAGTTTGCATTAGCCCCAATAGATGGCAGTGTTATCAACAGTCTTTCAGTTTTAAGTTTGTAGTATATAAATTATTTTAATGTAATTATTATATATTTTTTTAGAAAATTATTAGGGTATGCAATGCTTATCTGCTTCTAAGGAGCGCACGCGCCTGCTCGAAAGCAATTTGTACTTTGTGTCCAATTATCGTATTGTGACGATATCTTCAAACTTCTATACTTTCAATTATATCAGAAATGTTCAGCAAAAATATATAAAACAATATAAAGGCCAGAACAGAACGAAATTTATAAATTATTTGTGCTCTTAGGTAATCAATTGTTAACAAATCTTAAAAAGATCCAAAAAATATATATTGCCTTCGGCGAGATGCGAACTCACAACTTCATACTCGACTCAATTGTTAACAAATCTTAAAAAGATCCAAAAAATATACATTATCTTCGGCGAGATGCGAACCCACAACTTTATACACGGCATGTCATGCAATATTTACATGTGCCAACTGCTTCGTTGTATTACAGACGAAATAGGACTATACTTTGCTTTCCGTTCGCCTTGCCCGATCATTTTTGTAATATTTTTCGTAACGCTTTCGCGAGTTTACTCCCCAAGTCAAGCGTGCCTAAAGAAGTTTCACTTCAAAAATACCCCTAAAAAAATTAATATTATTTCGCATAAAGAGTTAACGTAATACATGTGCGGTATGCAACCCTGACGCGGGCGGCGGGAGGCAGGGCACGCGGCATGTTGGCGCATCGCTTATAATAATACCGTCAAAATAGTGTTGTCACTTTTTACAAATTACCGAATTTCGGGAAAGTTGGAATTAATTCGCGGGAAAAAAAGATTATTTCAAAATACATTAATATTGTTACTATGATGATTACGTAAAATTTTATATTATATTTGGTCAAGTGTTTACCTAACCTAACCTTTATTATCCTTATGGGTCGGACAGGCTTTTCTTTACATATTGTATATGGTAAAACTTAAAAAAAACGTAACGTAGACTTAGTTTAGCATAGTCGCGTACTTTTTCGCATGTCAACATTGAATTGATGTTTTCCGTGAAGCGACTGCCGTCTGACCTCCACGACCCGAAGGCGATATCGAAGCATTGCAGTTAAACCACTTGCTGCCACTACATGTTCGTATAGCAACCGGGACCAACGGCTTAACGTGCTTTCCGAGGCAAGACTAGACCAGTGCAAATATTCATATTCATGCATACAAATATTTGCACTGCGCGAGGATCGAACCCGCGCCTCCTCGCGCAGCGGCCGCGTTAGCTACCGCTACGCCACGGAGGCTGTCAAAATACAATGAAATGTTATTACTAACTCAACTGTAAATAAGTAATAATTTATTTCTCAAAAAAACTAAAAAAAATATTTTACTATCTATAAATTAAAACAAACGCGCCTATTCTTTAAATAACTCTGTAAAAATTAAATATACCTATATAAGATAGTTTTAAAATCGCTAAAAATTCTTTTTCAATGGAAATATAGACAAATCTATGAGTCTACTTTCGCCCTGTGTGTTTCATAAATATGCGTGATGGAATCATAACTATTAAATGTTGCCAATTTGTAAACATCAGGAAAATTATTACAATATAAAGTATAGTATTGAAATTCAAAAGCAAGTAGGTTAAAAAACTTATGGTCTTTTAAGTTTTTATAACTACGAACTGTCAATGTCGCGTTTTAAAATAATATACCTACACGAGAAACAAAACAATTTATTTGTACACACTACACAGCCTGCTACTACATATAATTAACATAATACTTTTTATTAAGACAACCTTTCTTTTGAGTTCAAACCAAAAACTCTAAAATAAATGAATAATCAATTCCGCTTAAAACAATCAATATAGGTACATATTATTAACCAAATACACCAATAACGAAACAACATAAGCTGATAAAATAAAAAGGTATTTGAACGAACAACAATCATGCTATATTTGTGAACTTCTTAAATTCGCCGCATTATTAGAAGCTGTGCTTGTTCGGCCTAAAAATTTGAATGAAATTACACGCCCACGTACGCAAAGATTATGCACACAAGCAAATAATTTTATTCACAGACGCGTATGGAAGAGGCACATTAGTAACTGCTTATGTCGCTACGCGAACTGGCGCGAGCGTCGTGACGAAGTTGAGTTGCGCGGACAGCATTGTAATGTGTGTTAGTAGTTTGCATTAGCCCCAATAGATGGCAGTGTTATCAACAGTCTTTCAGTTTTAAGTTTGTAGTATATAAATTATTTTAATGTAATTATTATATATTTTTTTAGAAAATTATTAGGGTATGCAATGCTTATCTGCTTCTAAGGAGCGCACGCGCCTGCTCGAAAGCAATTTGTACTTTGTGTCCAATTATCGTATTGTGACGATATCTTCAAACTTCTATACTTTCAATTATATCAGAAATGTTCAGCAAAAATATATAAAACAATATAAAGGCCAGAACAGAACGAAATTTATAAATTATTTGTGCTCTTAGGTAATCAATTGTTAACAAATCTTAAAAAGATCCAAAAAATATATATTGCCTTCGGCGAGATGCGAACTCACAACTTCATACTCGACTCAATTGTTAACAAATCTTAAAAAGATCCAAAAAATATACATTATCTTCGGCGAGATGCGAACCCACAACTTTATACACGGCATGTCATGCAATATTTACATGTGCCAACTGCTTCGTTGTATTACAGACGAAATAGGACTATACTTTGCTTTCCGTTCGCCTTGCCCGATCATTTTTGTAATATTTTTCGTAACGCTTTCGCGAGTTTACTCCCCAAGTCAAGCGTGCCTAAAGAAGTTTCACTTCAAAAATGGATTGACTGATGGACACAGCACAGTAATGTTTTTTTCGTAGTTTAATCTATGAAGGACTAATCGTTGAGGGTCAGAGATTACTGCTTACAAGACACACAATGCATCAGATAAAGGCATTAAAAATGTAAAAAAATAGTAATAATAAAATAAAAGTTAAATATGAAAAAACAAATGTAGAAAATTAGCAGGTATGTGTGTCCCGGCTGCGCCAAAAAGGTTAAGTTCAGCAAAAATGCTAGACAACTAGTGCTGACGCTGGTTTTCAACTGTATGTATCCAATGTAGTAACTAGGTTACGTTATATTTAATGAGTGTAAGCAAACATTAATTATTATTTTAAAGTTTTTTTAAAACCCACATATTACTCATTGGACTTGTGATATTGAAGAGTTTTATACTGCGCCTGGCATACTTGCAGTGTCCGCCATTTTACTATTATGTATCCTAATGGCAGACAATAGGTATGCCACGGACTGTCAAATTCCTTTCCTCTAGTCTATGTGTCATACTTACATATTAGTAGTAGCGTGTTTGTAGGAACTGCCGAGATGCGTGGTGAAGGCTGCGAAGGACATGAACTGTATCTCGCAATCCGCGCAGTAGTGAGGGTCGGCTGTGTTCAATACCATCTTATTGCTTTGCTCTATCTCCTGCAAAAAACATACAGCGTGGAATTTTAATGGTTGTTTTACCGCAGCGAAACGGTTTTGTCTTAGTAATACAATCATTTCATCAATAAATAAAATATTAGAAACATAAAATGGCAGATTTAACATAGTGATAAAAAAACTCGAAAGTGAGCACAAACCAATAGTAAACTTCTGATAATCTACAGCTGAATGGCGCGGGGCCATTGACCCGCGTGCTTCAACTATCATACTTTTACGGGCTTACGATTTTCATAAATACTTTTTAGCTGCAATTTACTGAACACGAAAATAATTTTTTTATCTAAGATAATTGTTTGTAATTTTTGCGCGCAGACTACTTTAATTATGTCGTATCACTAGAGTCGAGAGCTTATTTAACTTTGAACATTTGTAAAGCGGCAACGCCTTTGAACGGTAGTTTTTTTGAATGCTAGTTTGAGCGGTAATTTTTTGTATTGGTACATTTAAGTTATTTTATACCTTATTAACGCACATGACAGATTTTTTTGGTTTGAACATTTTTTCTTTTGTCGGAATGGCGTTGAATTTTCGGATGTTGCCTACAAGCTGTTTTATGCCCTATCACTGCGCGGGGGAGCTTATTATGGTTTGAACATTAAATGCATTGCTTTCCATTGAGGCGGTTTCATGCCCATTCCGAGTAGTACCTACAACATGTAGGTAGCGTAACTAACATTTCTCACTTTTTCGAGTTGATGATTTTTTTTTTAAATTATTTTTTATTATTTTATAACACAAATATTTTTAATTTTGTCTTTTACTTTATTCATCGAAAGTACTCCTTAAAGCAAATCGTTCTGCCGCGGGAAAACAACCATTCCAGCGGTATAAATGTTTTACTCTTAGCCAAGATTTCAGAAAACAAACAAGGCACGTGTTAAATATCACCTCTGATTTGGTATATATCGGCGGTGGACGCTGCCAAAACTTAAGGTTAAACGGAGCCCAACGATACCACCGTACTTCCGCGTATTCGAACGACGGAGCAGGGGGTACTCGCGGTCGAATTGGCAAACTAGTAAGTCATGGCCACGTTCTTTTAACGGTCGCCAAATTTAAGTATTTAAAGTAACCCCCGGGGGGAATTTAGGCCTCAAATTCTAAATGAATAAAGTCAGTGAGTCTGCCAGTGAACTAGGTCGACGTGCGTCTTCTCCTGATCTGGTCTGGTGGTCTACGAACTCCGCGTCTGAAGGTTGGAGGTAAGTGGTGCCGACTTTAGTACGAGGGTGGGTTGAAAAGTACTCGGCCTAACACAGATCCATTCAATTCTAAAAATCAAATCTACCCACATTATTTAGTTCAATTCAGACTAGTTCATTGTGTGAAGTTCGAAACGTGTGCGATAATTAGTTGTGATTTTATAAATTTATTAACAAAGTAATCGGACATAATTTTCGCGAATGGAGCAAATCGAGCAGCGTGCCGTCATTAAGTACCTCCATAAGAAGGGGCTATCATCAAAAGCCATCCATGATGACATGGTCAGTACATTAGGCGATTGTGCTCTGTCATATTCATCCGTCAAAAAATGGATAGCAGAAATTAAGCGTGGTAGAGAGAGTGTGAAAGATGAACCCCGCTCTGGAAGGCCTTCGACGTCAACTACTGACGAAAATATTAAAAAAGTACTTGATTTAATAATGGGAGACCGCAGATTAAAAATTAGAGAGATAGCCGAGATTATAGGCATCTCTTATGAACGAACTCAGAACATCATTGTCAACGAGGTGGGTTCCGCGACTGCTTTCAGTCGAACAAAAAAGGACACGATTGACTATTTCACGCGACTGTTTGGAGTTATTTGAAGTCGATGCAGATGATTTTTTTAATCGTTTTGTTACTATGGACGAAACATGGGTTCATTACTGTACACCGGAAACAAAACAACAATCGAAACAGTGGAGAAGACCTGGTTCACCACCCCCTAAAAAGGCTAAGTCGATTTTGTCGACAAATAAGGTGATGGCTTCAGTATACTGGGACTCGAAAGGTGTGATTATGATTGATTATCTTGAAAGGGGTCAGACTATAAACTCTGATTACTACTGCACCTTACTACGTCGTTTAAGAGAGGAAATAAAAGAAAAACGTCGAGGAATGCTCAGAAGAAAAGTCCCGTTTCATCAAGATAACGCCCGTGTTCACACGCCAGTACAGTTAATGGCTGAAATTCACAACTGTGGCTTTGAACTGTTACCGCATCCGCCGTATTCACCTGATCTGACACCATCAGACTTCTTTCTGTTCCCTAACCTAAAAAAGCACTTGGGAGGTCAAAGATTTTCGACAAACGACGAGGTCAAAGCAGCTGTGACGCATATTTTGACTCTAAGGAAGAATAATTTTTTTTCAACGGTCTAAATGCTTGGAAGGGGAGGTGGCAAAAGTGTATTGAACTTGATGGTGATTATGTAGAAAAATAAAAATATAACTGATTTAGTATGTGTTTATTTTCTTGGTTAGGCTGAGTACTTTTCAATCCACCCTCGTACCTTAATCAGAGAGATTTTCGAAGGTATCATTCTATCAGATATTCGCTTATGATATTCTAATATGTCTGTATTCTAAATACAGTCCACTTGAATCTTATTCGAAATCTTTCGCGACAGGCACGTTGCCGCCACAGCACGTTTTGTAAGCTTTTTTCTTGTTTGTTGAGAACATCTGTGTAAGATCTGGGTGTCCCGAGGGTTCAAAATGCACCATACAGGTCACACTAAACGCACGACAACATGGTGGCCTTTCGAGACGAAGATGGCGAGATAAGCTTGAAGCCTAAGAAAGAAGAGCTAAAAGAAGGATAGAACGGAAAAAAGTAAAATAAAGTCTCGTACTACCACACCAAAGGAAAAGCAAAGAAACAAAAAAAAAAAAAAAAAAGTAAGATGCTTGAAGCCACGCAAATGAAACTGAAAATTTTCTTTCAATTCATAATTGAAGACAATTATGTAGAAATGAAGAGGGAGGAATTTGCCCTGCAATGGAACAATACAAGATAGATAAATATACAAGCAAAATTAAACCTTCTGTTCCTAATCGTTGCTTAAAGTTAGTTAGTGATTAGTGACGTTTAAGCATATATTTTTAACGTTTTAACGTCACATAACGCTAATCATCGTTTATTCAAATATGTACGGTTAAACAGTCGCAAATCACTAGTTAACTTTAAGACATTGACATTACTTTAAGTACAGCCTTACCTCTTCAGTGTGTGCAATTTGTTTGTGGCAATAAAGTCCAGAATCGCTCACAAAACTGTGTCCGCAAATAGTGCACAGACACATGGACGGATGCTTTATTCTTATGTGAGTTAAACGCGTTGAAGCTTTCCTGCAAATAAACATTTTACTAATAAATATTTTAAAGGCTTATATTTCTTTATTTATTGCAAAAAGAGTTAAAGTTATGAATTCTTCAAAATAAAATCAAATACAGTTAGTTTACTATCTTAATGTTGAAATTTTTGGCGTTTTGTCGATATTTTTTAAATAAATTATTGACTTTGAGTTGTTTTTTTTTCTTGTTGTTTTACGAACTATGAAAAATCCTCTATTAAATAGTAAAAAGAGCTATTGATCAGTCAACATAGTGGTATCAGTCAAAATGGAATTGATATTAAGAAACATAATATCAAATCCATTTTCCAGAAGTTGTGTACCATGTATAGCATGAGTAGACACACGTCTGCTTATAGTATTTTCAACTCTATTTCAGTTGTGATAGAGTTCATTATAAATTTAACTAAGGAAATAAGAAAATGTGTAGTGTAACTTACATGAATTCTTTCTTACAATGAGGACACTCATATGTTACATTTTTATGCCATCTGTAATGCATGTGAGCTTGACCTCTGGAAAAACAGAAATAAATACCTTAATTTTTTTCTAAAGCAGTGTTGCCAACTGTTGACAGTAAGCAATCGTATTAGTGTATTAGGCGTGAATGGTAACAGATAGAATTACTGTTATATTTTAATATCAAACCAGCCCCCTAACCTGCGAACACATTTTTTCAAATGATTGCGACTAGTTGGGATAAGTTGGCATCTTTTGGACCGCCCATTGGTCCGTTCGGTCCAAACGATCCCAACTAGTCGCAATCATTTGACGAAAATGTGTTCGCCGATTAGGGGGCTGACTCTATTAAATCCGTGCGAAGCCCAGGGTAGTACTAAAATATACTACTAATAAAATATAAAATAAATACCTATTACAGCAGACATAACTACACAACTGACAGGAGTATTTGAATAAGTGCGTGATGTTCATATGTTTATAGAGTTTCCTCTGGTCTTTAAAATGGATTTTGCAGATGTCGCACTGTAAAGGACCGGATTGTGCCTGAAAATAATATAATAATAAATATGTAAGTACGGATAAATCATAAAAGATTGAGCTAGCCCCAAAAGTAAGTTCGAAACTTGTGTTACGGGATACTAACTCAACGATACTATATTTATAATATATACATATATAATATAAGGTAAAATATAAGGTAGACTGGTAGAAAATGTCTAAGGCATTAAGTCCGCCATTGTGCATAAAGTTTAAATAAATAATAAATAAATAAATATATAGATAAATATCCAAGACCCAGGCCAATCAGGAAAAGATTGTTTTCCATCATGACCTGGCCGGGTGTCGTACTCGTACTCGTACCAGGGCCTCCATATCGCAGGCAGGCGTGTTGACCGCTGCACACACTAAAAACACTAACACTAGCTGCGTCCCGTAGTTTCACCCGCGTAAGATTCGATCCCGTAAAAATATCAGGATAAAAATATATCTTATGGTTTGTGTACTTAATGAAATTATATTATATGATATATGATATTGACGTTCAAAATGTGCTGATTCTCAGCCTAATTTGAATAAATGACTTTTGATTTTGATTTTTGAAACTTGAAAGAGCACAAAGGAGCATCCTAAAGGTCGCTCATGGAAGGCCCTGTCGGTATCCCACTGATAAGTTGTACCAAGAATGTGACGTTCTCAGGATAAGACAGCTTTATATTTTATCAGTTTTGTTACGCTTCCATCGACAAACACTTCAACCAATCCATATCTAGCAAGACGTGCAGACAGGAGAGATGGAAAGCACCCGCTACTCGCACTAAATTTGTGTAATTTTTTGTGCAAAAGCTACTAAACAAATTTGAATGAAATGTGTTCATTCAAATTTGTTTAGTAGTTTTTGTGTGAAAGAGTAACCAAGATACATACTTTCATATATCCTCACAAACTTTCGCATTTATAATATTAGTAAGCAGTAAGATAGGGAGGTAAGAGAAGTAAAAAGATAATATTAGTAATTAGTAAGATAAGATTATTTTGTTAACATAAAAACATTGACTAACACTGTAAATGTACGGACGACAGCAGGCCAACCTACTCGAAACTGTCACGAATTCCCAATCTAATATTCTCGGTGGAAGGCCATAACATCGGGTGCCGGCAAAAGTTATCACCCAAGTCCCAACAGACAAAGTAAGCTAGTAAAAGTATGTGCTTCTGTAATGTTTGTTTTTAGCACAAATGTCCTGCCACAGAGGCAAGGCCAAATCTCCTATGTTTCGTAATACCGCGCTCAGTATTATCACAGTCTAAAAATCATACAGTCGTCCAACGAAAACGTCTAGACAGAGCAATCGTGCGGGGTGTGAGGGGCGAGACGCGGGTAAGCGGATCCCAAACTGCGAACAAAACTATGTTAGTAGTTCGGGATCTATCATCAAGGGCTTACGCGTGTTTGTTTTTTATTTATGGCATTATCATGGCATCGATTTATTGACATCACTTACCGTTATAATTCCAGAAATATTTCTTTTTCATTGATTACACTTATCTAAGCTAATTAAAACGTCGATAATTTAAGAGATTTAAAAACAACTGTCACGGGCAGAATTCAAGCCATGAACTTTTTCAAACTGTAATTTTGCACTGACATCTAAATTATTTATTCATTTTAACTTCACTTAAACAATATTACAGTACAGTAAGTGTGACAGTAACTAGTTATCAAGTCTGTATCAGTACAATTATTAAAGCTCTTTGTATACGCTTCATCTGCATTTTTTATTGTCATACAAAACTCCATAATAATACATGCAGTAAAGAGCGGGTTAAAAATTTGTTTCATTATTAAATTAATATTATTTTATTTATAATACAGATATCGATGTTCATCTGCAATAAATAAATAATTTCGGCATTTTAAACGAGATCAAAGGCGTCGTCCTACTGTATGATTTTTATACTGTGGTATTATGAAGATGTCTCTCTATGGGGCTACCTACTCCAGCCGTATAACTAGAAGCTACTCAGTAAAGTATTTTGAAATTGCATTGAGTTGTTAATTTTGTAATCATTGTAATACAGAATAGGCAAGAAGTTCCATGGTTGTGACAGCTACACAATATTAGATCTATGAGCAAAAGGCTACGCTATCCGGAAGCTCGTATTTTACGCTGAGATGAGCTCTGATCAACTCTGATGCATTCTCAATGGTCATCTCAACACCAAGAGTTATAAATCTAGCGCGCGATAAAATCCTACCATGATTTTTTTGTAGAATATACTTACAGGATCATGTTTCTTCATATGTTTATTATACGTCAGTACACCTCTAAACCCTCGATAGCACTTATCACATTGATACCTCGCCTCCTGATAGTTCCTCGACTGCTGTCTCTCTTGGACCAACCGGTATTGTTCTTCATGTCCAATAGGAGAATAAATAAGAAAGTCATCGGGTAACTTCCTATTCTTTTTGACAGGTTTTATGGTGACAACTCCTTTGACACGTTTGCCTCCCCGTGTTTGCAACCATTTCGGTCGCGACTCGTACCAGTTTGCGTTCTTTTTGCTACCGTTTTGTAAGTGAGTCCATATGTAGTGCTGTTTAGCTGATGATCTGAAAGTAGATACTTATTTTTGTGGATTTTGAACTTTATTTCCTATACAGTAGGGTAGTATCGTTTATACATTTACAGTAGCATTCCTACTGTTTCATTTTGACAGTTCAACATATATTATTTATCCTGGCAGAAAAAAAATGCTTTAATATCGTTGTTCAGTAATGCCAATGGATTAGCAGTATCCTTCAAAATGATACAGGTTGTGTTTGACAGCGTTTTACGTTATTTAGATGCACAATATCTTTATCTGAGTGCAACTGAGCACAATAAGTGCTAATGTTTGGCATTAAAGGTAACAATCAAAGTATTGCTGGAGTCATATTCGCTACATTAATGATGGTGGCTATATAAATTTGGAATAAATCACGGTGTTATTAAACAGGCTGAAAGTTGTCGACATAGCCTATTGCTATTGCTTCAGTCTGACAATAGATAAGTTTGTAGTCATGTTTGTCTTATCAGTCACTTTTTTTTTAATAATTATAAACTAGCGCTTGACCGCAATCCCGCCTGATGGTAAGCAGTGATGCGATCGTTGATGGTAAAGCGCGCTAGTTTATTAAGAGCCTATTCACTCAGAAAAACTGAGCGAATAGGAAGGAAGACGGCAGTTGAGCGAGGTGATGCAATGTTAAACCCAACAACACGACCAACGATGCTGCGCCAAAGGGAGATTGATCTGAAGACCCTCCACGACCAAACTCCCAACACAACAACATTAGGCGCATCGTACCCGACACACATCGCAACACAACTGCTCAGACCCGTTCTGTACCTGTACGGCTTCACCAGACAGCCGGAACACGACAAATCGCTTGGCTCACTTCTTGTTTATCTAGATAAAAGTGTACTTTTACATTTATAATGGTCGGATCAGTACTGATAGTACAAAATAAATTTATGTAAGCATTCCTTAAGGCTCCATAATGTGTAAGATAAAACATCTATTAGTATAGAAGTATAGTTATAGTAAGAATTTGAATTAAACTATTTACTTACCGATCAAAACTAACTTCATTACATTTCCTACACAAGTACTTGAATAGATGTTTATCAGTCATGTGTGTCTTCAGTAAAAACTCTGTTTTATAGTAGTATTGGCAGAGGCTACAGTGGTAGTTGCCACTCACATGCTGAAACAATTGGAAAATTTGTTTTTTTTTTTTATTTATTATTTGGTACTAGCTGCATCCTGCAGTTTCACCCATATAAGTTTAATTCATATCAAATCAAAAGTCATTTATTTAAATTAGGCTGAGAATCAGCACTTTTTGAATGTCAATATTACACAAGACAGTCTCCCAAAACGCCCACCCATCGACACTTCCTAGTGCTTTCGCTGGGAAGAAGTAGCGGAAGAAACTCCCCAACAGCACAGCTGTCTGTTCATTTAAAAAAAAAACACATGACTTTATTCAATACTATGTATAGTGATGAATACAAGAAAATACAACAACAGAATCTATATATATATAAAAATCAATGCCACTTTCTTTGTAATTTTATAACCCAAGAACGGACTTACCTATCCAAACCAAATATTCAGGGTTTGTTTTGACTATTTAGGTTTATGTGAAGTTTGAACAGAATCAGTCCAGCGTTTCTTCATTTATCACATTTTTTGTAACAAATGAATTCAATTACAAATTTAATTGAAGCTACGATCTTAACTGGTAAATCAAAACGAGAAGTTTGTTTGATACCGCGTATCCCTATAATCCCAACTGATATGCTGTTTGAGTTCAAACGATTACAATATCCTGTGCGTTTAACATTCGCTATGTCCATCAACAAAGCCCAAAGGCAATTATTTCACGTTTGTGGTCTGAATTTGGAGGAATCATGTTTTACAAATGGCCAACTTTATGTTGCCTGTTCGAGAGTCGGTACTCCCAGTCGTTTATTTAATAACCTTAATGTTTTGGATTAAGTTATAAAATTTATAGCAGTTAGAAAAATATATTTTATGTTTGAATAAATAATTTTGATGATCCAATAAATTTTTATTAAGTATTTCACTTTATACGTAGCGAAGCACGTATCGGGCCGCTAGTATATACAGTATGTTAAGAAAACCCTGTCCGACCCGTGAAGGTATCGATAACTGATTCTACTAATGCATACAAAACCGGGCTAAACTTTAAAAAAAAATCCCCCTAAAAAATAAATATGCACGCGGCACGTGGTCGCATCGCTATTCGCTCATAATAATACCGGTGTTGTCACTTTTTTAAAAATTACCAAATTTCGGGGAAGTTGGAATTAATTCGCGGAAAAAAAGATATTATTTCAATATTCATTTGTCAATACAAATGAATATTGAAATAATCTTTTTTTCCCGCGAATTAATTCCAACTCAACATCATCATCATTCCAACATCATCATAGTACCAATGTACTATGATGATTACGTACAATTTTTTATTATATTTTGTCATGTGTTTACCTAACCTTTATTATCCTTATGGGTCGGACAGGGTTTTCTTAACATACTGTATATATATATTTAAATGAAAATAACTAAAAACTTATTATTTCAATAAGAGCCCCCGGCATAAAGGGTGTGACAGCTTACATATTTATGTATTGTAAAAGAAGAAGTCAGTGAAAGAGGGCTCGCAGTTTGTTCTTCTTTCTGGTATTAATTGCCATGGAAATATCTGTATAAAAAGATCCTATGGTAATCTTGGTTATGAACCATACTAGGAAATTAAATCCAAATCCATTCAGTTCTCTTATGTTTATGATATTATTATAAGTAGTAGTAGTGTTGTCCTCCGTGGTGCAGCACAACACGCCAGCCTGCAACATGGAGGGCCCTATTTCCATCCCCGGCCAAAAAAAAAGTAGCACAAACATAAAAAAAAATATGGCAGGTCCCATGGCTTTAAAAAATCAAAGTAATATCTAATTTTCCACTTAGAATTTTTTGTAGTAATAATTAAATAGGTGGTACCTTATCATGCATACGTAAATGTATCTTCATTCGTTCTGCATTATTATAAGCCTTATTGCATATCTCACAATGGTATTTACCCTGAGTGAACATTTTGTACACTTCAATTGCTGCTTTAGCCTCTTTTACTGAAATTGGCACCAATGTTGCATATTCTTCATCCATATCCGTTCCATCTACAGTTGTATTTTCAACATTAAGTGACAATGACAACTCAGGGTATTTATCAATATCTTGATCACTATCAAAGTTCTCATTATCTAAATATGAATCTGGTATTTCAACATTTTCTGCTGTACTGCACACAAAGCTATTAGATTCATCTTTGGAAGCTTCATACTCAACCGGTAAATTTGTTGTAGAACATTGGTACAACATGTTCTGTTGTTCAGTTTCATCAATGTCAGTTTTGATTTTTTCTTCATTGAATTCCAATTCACTATGATTGGTTATTTCATCAAAAGTGAAATCAGGAGAGAGGGTACTGCAGTGGAATACTGTTATGTTACATTTGTTGGTGTTACACTGATCAATTCGGTTCTGTCTCTTCCACTGGAATGTTACTTTCTCATAATGAGTTTTATCTAAGCTCATGAATGATAAGGGTGGCATAATATCAAGAATATTGCGGTTTATGTTTTCAAGGTTTGATTGGCTAATCTGTAAATTGAAAATTATAATTATAAATAGCATTATTGACACATATTTTAGAATACTTAAGTTAAAGGACTGTGTAACCTAACCCCACAGTTAAGTCACAGACAAGCATGCCCAAACTACAGTTTTAGGTCACATGAGTTTTAAAATAATATGCGATAAACGAAATGCATAATAGACTTAAGACTTTCTTGTCTATTAATGCACCCTAGCCTACTTAAGTCACTCATAACGTAAAGTATTTTTATTGCTTTAACTATCAATTACGCTTTAGTTATCAATCAATTTACCTCTTTGTTTTTGGTTAAAATTTCTTTCAAAGTGTAATGGGCTCGATGGCATCTATCGCGAAATCTTTTGAAATTTCGCACGACAGCTGCACACTGAAAACATAAATAATCCGGCATGCCATCCTCGTGGGAGGTCTGCAAATAATAAAACGATTATGTATTAGAACCAGCGGTATCTTAAACGTTTATATTTAAAAAACAAAATCATGTTAAATCGAATATAAACAATGCATACCTTAATACCAGAAACCAATTGGAATTCATGTCGCAATTTACCACTGCTCATACTAAATAATTTAACATCCGTGCTGAAACACACCATACACGCTTTGAGATTATACATTTTGCTAATATTTAACTCATTGTCTCGTAAAAAAAGTATTTTTTTAAATAATGACGGTCCCAAGCATTTTGTTTGATTTAGTTGTGAGTTGACAGTTGACAAAGAAGCTAGAGTTTGACAGGCAAAATTGACGTTTCTATCAGGGCTGCCAACTTTTTTTCCTTTGTACTTCATTTTTAACCCATTCATTGCCACTAAAATTTTAAAAACTTCGCCTGGGTGCCACTTAATATTTTTAATGATTACAATAGAAATTAATTAAATGTGTTTTTGAATGTTAAGAAATCCTAAATAAGAAAAATCCATTAAAAAATGGTAAACGCAACATATGCGTTGGTGGCAGTGGTAAAAGAATTTAAATCGTAAGATTCGTAAGTGCCATTCCACGCACCATTTGCGTTGACGTTTGGACTGTATTATGTAACATGTTCTTCAACAGTTTATTAAAAATCCTGTGGATTTAGTTTCACATTTATCAAATATCGGCCAGGTTGCATAATATTATAAGTATGTAAGTAATTTACTAATTACCAACTAAAATGCATAATCCATTTTTAGTACGTAAATAGTAAATTACTTACATACTAGTAAATTCAACTCTAAATATTAAGAAATACGTGCATACATTTTGCCGTGATTTGGTTATGCATAAACTTACCCAAAAAATATTTTTACTGCTATGCCAGTGAACGCACGGTTTGCGTGCAAGTGATTTTATTTAAAAAATATACGATGATACTGTGTAAAAAAATGATAAAATAAAGAATATTGCTTATTTTTATCTCTCAATTCAAAAATGTGCTATAAACGATGCGTCAATTGTTGTTGTGTCGGCAGTTTGGTCGTGGAGGATCTCCAGATCAATCTCCCTCTGGCGCAGCATCGTTGGTCGTGTTGGTCTTGGGTTTAACATTGCATCACTTCGCTCAACTGCCATCATCCTTTCTATTCCTTAGTTTTTTAAGTGAATAGGCTTAATAAACTAGTGCGCTTTACCATCAACGATTGCATTTCTGCTTACCATCAGGCGGGACTGCAGTCAAGCACTAGTTTATAATTGTAAAAAAGAAACTGACAATTTGTCTATATTAGCACGTTAGTAAAAGTAAAAGTTAGCTATTAAATTCTAAACGCAAATAATTAAGTATTCTTGGAAGTCTGGCATTTCGTCAATCAATTAACTTTCATTAATCCTGTCTCGTACAAATTAAATATCAAAGTGTCTTCTAGAGTGATTCTGGTGCTTAATAAACTAGTGCGCTTTATCATCAACGATTGCATCACTGCTTGCCATCAGGCGAGAATGCGGTCAAGCACTAGTTTATACTTAGGTCCTCCCCTTATATTACTGTGACGTACGTGAAATTACGGAACCCTACACTGAGCGTGTCCTGACACGCTCTAGGCCAGTTTTTTTTTTAAGTTTTTATTCTACACTTATTAGTTTTGAAAAGTACTGTTCAGTTGCATCCAGTCAGACAACTACTGGACCGATTTTTATAAAATTCTTCTGGGACCTGACTGGATGTATGAGCATTGCTAGAGATGACATGATTACGCAACTTCAATTCAGTCTCTTGATTCTCGTTGATTGTTGCATCAGCATGACGAATAGGTAGTGGTTGTCCTATGTTAAATTTTGTTGTAAATCGTTGAGATATTCCCTCGCCTGTCTGTGGTCTTCACCATAAGATTTAGGTACTGCAGAATTTCACTATAACACATATGGGTGCAAAGTTCTCATCAGTATTAATGAATTCAGTCCAAACACAAGGTAGCTGCTGTAATTCGTTGAAGAGTTCCCTCGACTGTCTCTCGGCTCCATCATCAGATCTACTGCAGACCTTATTATATTTATTAAATTGTAGTGTTTTAAAATACCTAATGAAAAACTTACAAATGCACTAGTAGCAAACACAGACGGCCAAAGTAACTGTGCACTGTGATTCTCAACAAGGATTCTCTCCTGACGTCATCACAGTGGGCGTGACTTTGGCCAGTGTACTGTACTGTCGTCGTTCGTACTGTGCACACCTTTGTAAACGCATTTTGGCATTTTCGTGTTATTTTCATGTTATTAAGCAAAAACCGGCCAAGTGCGTGTCGGACTCACGCACGAAGGGTTCCGTACCATTGATTTATGAAATTAAAGGATTTATTTGTATGAAAGATAAAAAGAGAAAAATCGGAAAGAAAAAGAAAAAAATCTAGAAATCGGAAACCGCTTATTATCGCGTAAATAAGCGGTTTCCGATTTACGAGGTATTATTTTCGTTGGTAGTTTATAAAGTGATGTACATCATATGTTTTTTTTTATCTCATTATCATTTTTGAAGATCCATAAATACCCCACACGTGTGTTTCATGAGAAAAAAAAAATGAGTTTCAGTTCTAAGTATGGGGAGGCCCCATTATTTATTATTTTTTTTGCATTAAAATCTTAATGAGGTTCATAGAATACATCTACTTACTAATTTTCAACAGCATAGCTCTTATAATTTCGGAAAAAAATGGTTCTGACATACGGACGGACAGACGGACAGACGGACAGACGGACGGACAGACGGACGGACAGACGGACTGACAGACAGACGGACAGACAGACAGACATGACGAATCTATAAGGGTTCCGTTTTTTGCCATTTGGCTACGGAACCCTAAAAAGGATGAAGTGTTGAGTTTTATCTTGTACTCTGACAGACGTTCTAATGCTATGAATGCCATCACATTTTACGTCTTAGTAACTTATAATTTACTAGAATAGTTCCAGAAAAATAACTTATCGTGTCGGCGTATATACTTATTCTACTTGACGATAGATGGGACACTTTATGTCATGTGAACTAAAAATAAATAGATAAGTAGAGCAATATCAATATATTTTAATAATCATACGTACAGAAATTTGTTCTAACGACATCCCCTAAAGACTTTTCATTTTTGCAGCTTTTATAACATTTTTTTTTAATATCTAGCATCATCTGTGAACAACATCCTTGACTTCAACAAAAAGACACGATCGTAATTAGAATCCAATTATTTCACCGAGTACCCCATACCTATACTTACTTCACCGATAGAAAATACATACTTTTAATTAAATATTTAATACGCAGAAAATAAAAATAAACCTCTTTTAAAATAATTATTTTATCTACATTATAGAAAGTACTTTTCTTCGTGGGACAACTATCATTTCAGTTTTTGTTTATACATTCATTTGCAAAAAAAAAACGTGCGGTTTTGATTTATTCATCTTTAAAAAGATTCAATACAAAAAAGGTTTTAATCGTTTCTATACGTTACTAGCCGGTTTTAAAAATGCAATGGTATTTAAAAAAGTATGTTCTAAATTAAAATTTTCATTCGATGCTCATTTTTACAGAAAACCCCTTCATTCCTACATTTTTGGCGCGAAGTTCCAGAACATCGACTTTCATAACTTTTATAAAATTTTTAACGATTAATTTCATATCCTTGACTGTCAAAACTTTATTTATTGCTGTTTGGCTGTATCAACAATGGTAGATAAAGTGGTAAAAGATTATCGCGATTATAAGACCAAAATTATCGCGCTGCTTGAAGAGGGTTGCAGCCAATGCTTCGTGGCTTGGCTAAATGTTAGTCGGTCGACGGTCCAAAGGACCTGGCAGCGATATCAGGAGACTGGACAGAAGATTGGAATAGGGTTTTGTCCTCTGATGCAGCCAGGATATCCCTGTTCGGTGAAGATCGACGTTGGCGAGTGCTAAGAAGATATCCTTATCTTGCACTCGAACTCTTTGCAGAGGCATGTTTCGAAGAAATCACTCATTATGGTGGGGGCTCTGTTATGTTTTGGGCAGTAATAAATTCAATGGATCGTACAGAGGTCTTCATTGGAAACGGCTCACTGACTGGGCATCGATACATAACGGAAGTTCTAATTCCTCATGCACTACCGTCACTGGCCGCTCTAGGTGAAGATCAATTTTTATGGACGACAATGCTGGCGCCCATCTATCTCGCGATGTTGAAGCGTATGTGCAAGAGGTTGGCATTCATCGTTTGGATTAGCCAGCTCGAAGTCTCGACCTCAACCCCATTGCGCATGTCTGGGACGTTCTGAAACGGCGTGTGAGATCAGTAAAACCGGCTCCGCAGACCATCAGAGGTAGAATTTGATTACTGCGCAGTGGGAAAGTATTCCGCAAGCAAGTATCTGGGATATACTCGCTAGCATGCCCAGCCGAATTCAAGCTGTGATTTTAGCTAGAGGGGGGTCACACTCGATTTTATCTGTTTTTACTTTATTAAAGAAAAACAAACAAAAACCCTTTTTTAATTTTAATTTGATGGACATTTGCACCACTAGCGAATATGCACTACTAGCGAATATACACTACTATTATAGCGAGATTTAGTATTATTTCTCATAAATTGTATCAAAAATTTATGAAATACTGATGAACACGATTATTTTCTTATAAATTTACCAAATTGTGAGGATAAAACTAGGTACCTATAATTATCAAACAAAGCAATAAGTATTACTTAACATTTGAAATGGTTCATTGCTTAGGTGCCAGTTTTTTTTTTGCAAATTAGTTTATTTTGTATGTTTTAGATTTCCATCCGAAGAGAATCTTAAACAGCAAGGGAACTCTAAAATTAATAGAAGAGACAGGACTCCCGACATCTACAAAGATTTGTCCTTGCCATTTTAATGATGAAGGCTTCTAAAGCGATAGGTATATATGTAATTTGTTTATTATTTGTTCAGCCTCTGAAATTAATACTTGGCTATATCAAAAGACAGCTTCATTCGCGTCATGCTACTTTTGATTTAGGCAAGTATTACTTGTTTACATAATAGGTAATGGTACAAAAATTCTGAGTACATCCCTGTTACATCCTACATTTAGTGACATCTAGTGTGAGGTAGTTAAACTACGTAGTACATTGATACGGAATGAAGCAAGCAGTTAGTACGCTATTGACAGTTAGATGAAAGACAAATAAATGGACTTTTTGTCCCCCTCATCCCACATATTGTCACGCGTTGTTTCTCAGGGAAATCTAATCACAACATCTCTGTGAGTCGCCCCTATGATGATTTTTGAAAGATCCCTTTGATTTTTCTGGTCTTCCATCATCAAACGGTGTTTTATTTATCATAGGATTACCTTGAAAATATTTTCTTTCTAACAGAAAAGGAATTTTCAAAATCGGTCCATAAACGACGAAGTTATCGTTTCATGTATCAATAAAGAATCATATGTAAATGACATAAAATAATCAATCAGTCGTTTAATAAAGTGGCTTAACAATAGTAACTTATGCATTTTCACCAACGAATATCAGTAGGACTTATGGATATCAACTACTTTAGAGGTGAGAGAAACAGGGCGTAAAGATTACTCAATCTCTAAAGAAAAGGAAGGATCCTCCGACCAGACTGGTATTATCTGGCGGACACTGCTCTCCGGTTGATGTCATGAACTTGTATGCGTGTTATATTAGCACCATAAACTCTGCTTGCGAGATGCAGAATTTGCGTTACGTCATTATAAAGCGTTTTTAGTATATAGCGTTGTAGGTACCGCCATTACGCATTATTTAACTATAGGAATTTTAATTGATCGTCTTTGAAGCCACAAGCGGAATATACAATGTTTAGGCAAAACCTGAATATAGTTTGTTCAGAATAAGCAACTGAATCGATTCCAATCATTTTTACACCATGTTATATTTTTTCCCAAATATATTTAGAGTGAGATCGCAGAGTGGCTACCGAGCGGTTACGATAGATCATAAGTACTTGCGCCCCGTGCCATAGCTGACGCCAGAGGTCAACGCCCGCGCTCGCCCGTCCATACGGACCCATGACCATATTTTTGTTGGGACAACCAAGTAGAATAGCAAGCTCATAACTTGGCGGTTTTTCTTTATATCTTTTTGAAATTTTGTACATAGATCCTTCACTTAAAAATATTGAACACGTGTTTCGGATTTGGCATAAACAAAAAATAATGTTGTATATGAATGAGTGAACGTTTAAGCACAGCCGAATTTATGTTCTCATTATCGTCCTCCGGGCTCCGCCGGGTAGTGATTTAGTGGTATCTGTCTATGGCAAATGCCACGTGCTAACAACTCGTGATTCTCACGTCACACAGATATGCATTTCGCAAACAGAGTTTACCGTGAAACTAGCATACATTTATTTATTTACACTTCCGCACAAAGTAGCACAGAGGCGGACTTAATGCCTTAGGCATTCTCTACCAGTCAACCACAGGTAGTGAAGAGATTAGATGGCAGGTGCTTTAGTAACATCTATCGACGGGCAAGTGCCCGCCAAACACAACACCCACCCTGGTCGGAGGAACCTCTCTTTTCTATGGAGAATGAGTGAACTTTAGAACCTGTTTGTCCTCTAAATATAAAGTTTTTTTTTTCTTAATCGACTTTAAGAAAGAGGTTGTCAATTCGGTCTAAACTTATTTTGGAAATGCGTTAAAGAGACTACGCGATCGTAGCATAATGCGAGCTACGGCGTAGTCATAGGCCGTAGCGATGTGCGATGCCATGCCGCAGTAATGAGTACTACGCCGTAGCAGTGCTATCTACGCCTACTATGCCAGTCGTAGAGGAATGTAACAGAACTCGCAATTCCCGTACTGCCTTGACTGGTGATTTTGAAGATAGCATTTATTACTCTGATACGAGGAATTTCATTAAAACAAAGAGCTGTTGAACCCAATAGTGTTGTGATTTATTTGTCACGATTAGCAAATTATTTTGTTCATAAATACATCGATGAATTATTTAAATCTTGAACAAATATCGAAATATTCGGACACATTAAACAAAACAGCGGTTGGATTAGTTCAAAACATTGAGCTTAAATTCAAAATTACATTGACATAATATCAAAAAAGAAAAAAAAAACAATTCAAAATTCGAAGACATTTGGGAGCAATTCTCCTGCAGTACATTTCATCTCATTGTGAAAATTTAGGTGAAGTGAGCATAGGGAACTCTCATTCCAACTAATGCTAGAGATTGACACTAATGACAGCTCAATACTTATATTGAGCTGTCATTAGTGTCAATGAGCTTACTCATTACATCTAATTTTCACAGTAACATTTAGAGAATCAACCAGGGGGCCTACAATGGCTTGTTAAAACGAGAATTTTACAGTTTTATAAAAAGAATAGCGCCATTTTTCCTGTATAACTCCACCTTTATCTAACACTGGAATAATGATGGTTTCAACATGTCATAGTAACCCCCAGCTGGTTTACTTAACAAATGTAGAACATGTTACAGAATATCGGTTTTACAACTTTAGTAGGAAAAACTAATGTAAAAGATTTTAAAATCTTACCATTACGACTTAGTATCTCACTTGAAAGGTAGGCACAATTCTAGTCTAGAGGGAGATGAAAATAAGCATCCTCCGCTTGATTCCCGTAACAATAACGAAGTGAGTACTTGTCTTTTGGCCTACAGAGAAGTAAATATTTACCTTCACTTTGCAAAGAGAGTACCTATGACCCGGCAGTGCTTAGGTCGATACGTTTGTTACTAAATCGGTAAAGTTCGATTTACTTGCTTCTTCACATACAGTCAGTCCAGTCTAGAGTCCCTTGTTGTAATACAGTGTGTTCGATTTGGGAGATAACTTCAATGCTTCCTCCTGAACAGTTAATTGAAACAAGTTAAACATTGTATAGATTGATGATTGAACTGCAATGCTTAGATATCGCCTTCGGGTTGTGGAGGTCAGACGGCAGTCACTTAACGGAAAATATCATAGTTTAGCCAAAATCAGCAGTTAGACTGGTAAAGCGGTCCCCAGACTCCAAAGCAGAAAAGCCATGGATGCGACTGGGAATAACGCTGAGATGATGATGATTACCGACGAGCTACTGAATCCGCATTGTGCACACGATCAATCTTAATCCGAAACACTTTGAAGAATATTGCTAATCCATTGCATTATACAAATTGGTGCTGACAATACAACAATAAATATATCCATTAGTTTAATCACAGGTAATAATTTTTCATTTTTCACATTTTCTACATGAAGTATATATTGATAAGGAAGCGCCTACTGGTTGATGACTGTCGCATTCAGCGCTACTAAATTTTAATAAAAATGGCACCAAAAAAGCAAGTCGACATAAAACCTCGCTGTCGCCGATCGGAGGTCAGTGAGCCAATATTTTAAAGGATGTTCTATTCCGTTTCCAATTTTATGCGATTATGTTTGTTTGAAATTTTATGTTTTTTGTTTTTGGTGCTAGGTTTTTTTCTATGGTGTAGGATTATTCCTATGAACTAGCATTGTTGTCCGTATTTTCATTTATCGTCGTATTATCAGCACCACTCTATATGTTCGAAAATTAAATGTAAATAACGCAATGAATTTAATTAAAATGTTAAAATTAAAGCAATTGCAACTGTAAGTGCTTTATGTAATTACAGTATGGATATTTTTTTTTGTAAATTTTATAGGGTGTCTTATCGCTAAACTATATTTAAGGCTAATGTACTAGGAGGTGACTTACTATGACTTTACATACTTACATATGTAGGTATGTACGTTTGGTGACTTGTGAAGGCATCAAGCGCGCAATGCGGCCAGTCACGAAAACTACAACTAAAGCACTAGAAAATGGTGAAGGGTGGGCTTGTTGGGGGACTGTTTACTATAATGTTGACGTACAAAACAGTGTAGATTCTCAGCTTGATTTAAGAAAAGGCTTTTGATTTTGACTATAACGTTCATTTCACTACGCTATTCGCAAATTGACTCTATGGGATCTAGGTGGTAAGCAATCCACCTGTCTGTGCGTACGTAGTTTTTGGCTAGGTATATTTGGGTGGATTTAAGGGGAGAGAAACAATACTACAGACTGTCATAGTACCATAAATATCTGGCGTCATCATTATTAATGTGCTTTAGTGCAACAATCGAGATTTACTTAAATAACTTTTACTCTTCTTGACGCGAATTAATCTCCCGCCTACAACCACGAACACTATCGACAGGTTGACCGCCATCAACAACACAACCTCCTATCTGTAAGAACCACCACACAGGTCCTACAGTGTGGGTTGGTAAAAGTCACAAGTCTTTGAATTATTCGTTCAAGAACATGCCGGTTTTCTGACAATGCTTAGAGTGACTGTCTTAAGTTGGAGTTGAAAAGTAATAAATGAACAGAATATTTCACCTTTAGATGAGACTCAAGAGAATCGACGTTTATAGCCGCCTTCTGCTCAAAGAAGGCACAGCATAATGGTGTCGCGAAGACCACACAAAGACACACCAGTGATATTTGGAAAGGAATTACAGCCATCGGATAGTGGCAGAACAGCTTTCGTTGAACCGCCAAGTTTGTTATAACTGGCACCACGGCTAAAAAAAAGTATTTCTTGCGTTAAAAAATGTTCCGTAGGTTCAGAGCTACCTGGATTCACCATTCTTCTTCTTTTTCTTCAGCCTATAGAAGTCCACTGCTGGATAAAGGCCTCCCACAAGGCTATCCACGATGACCGGTCCTGTGCTACCCGCATCCCTTCATCATGCCTTCACCAGATAATCGGTTCACCTTGTTGGGGAGCTCCCTACACTGCGTCTTCCGTTACATGGCCGCCACTCCAGAATCTTACTAGCCTAACAGTCATCGGTTCTACGAGCAATGTGTCCACAGAAGAACTAAAGTCTGGAATAATCTGCCGGCGGCGATGTTTCCGTCGGACTACAATTTGAGTGTCTTCAAGGCTAGAGTGAATAGGCTCTTAATAAACTAGTGCGCTTTACCATCAACGATTGCGTCACTGCTTACCATCAGGCGGGATTGCGGTCAAGCGCTGGTTTATAAATTAATAATAATAAAAAAAAAGTCACCGATATAGAGCTTTCCGAGTCGCTAAAATTAAGTGGCACCATGACACTAAATAATTTCTTACTTCAAAACCAAGACATTGTCGCGATGTTCATAGCGCGAGGTTTTGTTCATGGTGTCAAAGCCTATAAGGCCACTGGTCATTCAGTACGTATATTCACTATCCCTTGCTGATTACAAGTGATTTAAATAAATAAATAAATAATAAATAAATATATACGGACAAATCACACAGATTGAGCTAGCCTCAAAGTAAGTTCGAGACTTGTGTTATGGGATACTAACTCAACGATACTATATTTTATAATAGATACATATATAGATAAACACCCAAGACCCAGGCCAATCAGGAAAAGATCGTTTTCTATCATGACCTGGCCGGGGATCGAACCCAGGGCCTCCACGTCGCAGGCAGGCGTGTTGACCGCTGCGCCACGGGGACCGACTTTAAAACTATAATGGAGATGCTCTAAAGTAGCTCGAATAACTTTGGTCTTCTTGGCCGGATAAAAATACAACCGAATGAATTTAGTGTCCCACACTACGCTAGGCTATACGTGGAAAACACTCAACGTCTCGCCTGATTGTGGCCTTTTTGTGTATTCGTTGTGTTGCTGTTTGTTGTTTGGATGCACAAAATAATTATTTTAAACTTACTCATGGAGGGCACAGCCATGGCGACTCGGGATACGCACACGAGAAAGATTCCTGTGCGCGCTGCTTTCTTGGAGTTGCCAACTCTCTTGCCCTCCGATGTAAAAACAGGCGTTCCATTTATTAACTCACTGTAAAAAACACAGCTTCAATCGGAAAATGCATACTTAATACTTGGAAGACAAACTACCTATGCATAGTTTCAATACGCTTCTGTACCGACTCGAACATCAATCCCTGTCCTCTTCTGACTCTTCTAAACGCTGTTTACACAAATCCAAAACCCGAAAATGTTGTCGGATACGACAAATACGACAGCTATTCTGACGGGGGAATTAATTGCGTAACTATTACTATAAATTTAAATACGCTCTCGACCCTAGTGATACGACATAAAGTAGTCTGCGCAAAAAATTACAAACAATTATCTTAAATAATAATTTTATTTTCGTGTTCAGTAAATTGCAGCTAAAAAGTATTTATGAAAATCGTAAGCCCGTAAAAGTATGAATGGATAATAGTTGAAGCACGCGGGTCAATGGCCCCGCGCCATTTAGCTGTAGATTATCAGAAGTTTACTATTGGTTCGTGCTCACTTTCGAATTTTTTTTATGTTTCTAAATTTTATTTATTGATGAAACGATTGTATTACTAAGACAAAACCGTTTCGCTGCGGGAAAACAGCCATTAGGGCATTCGGCATGCGGTCGCATCGCTATTCGCTCATAATTTAAAAATGACGAAATTTTGGGAAAGTTGGAATTAATTCGCGAAAAAAAAAGAATAATTCAAGATTTATTAGTATTGTTACTATGATAATTTTAATTACCTATGTAAAATTTCATATTTTATTTGGGCATGTGTTTACCTAAACTTTATTATCCTTATGAGTCGGACGGGGTTTTTTTACATATTGTATGGACCTTATGTTTACGGGCGGCTACTTTTCTCATATAATTTTTTACAGAAACAAGGATCAAAGATTGTATAAATATTTATTTGAGATTAATTTATGAGTTTATTTTACGTTTGTTTACTACAGCATGCCTATACTAGTACATAATATTAAACGGTAAGTATTGTTCAATGGGTTTGAGGTAAGTACTAGTATAGATATTAATAAATACTAAGGATATGTAATAAACTCATCATACCTACATGAATGCTAAATTATGTCTAGTCAATTGAGTATGTAGCTTACCTGCTTCTCATCATAGGGATATTGATGAAGTTAGCGCAGCCAACAGCCGCGAAGGGTACCAGCCGGGCGAAAAGTGGTTTCATACCCTAGAAATCAGAATACAAAGTCAGAATAAAAATGAAAAAACCCTGACAGATACAGTATTTTCATGTTTACCTTAACTTTAGCATTGAGGTACAAAGCGGTAGTTAGTGCACCTCCGCAAGCCGCACAATAAGACGCAAGTATTTGCCTGTCAACGATAAAAAGCAATATTATGTACCTACACCATATAAGACTGTACACTTTATGGCTATTTATACTATTAAAGTATCTATGTATTTATGTATGTATTTGTGTATCTATTTTAGTATATTGTAATAATGATATTTGCACCAACGAAAGTCCCATTTGTGGTTCAGGAGAATCTGTCCATTCTTTGGTTGCCTGGAAGAAATCGCATTAGCGATAAGGCCGCTCATTGTATGTTTTGTGTTCAATGTATTTTGTTCGATGTTTGATTGGTGCAAAATAAAGAATAAATAAATAAATACAGCAGGCTAATTGCGTAACACATCATCAATAGCAATGAATTTCATTTTGACACACACATTTTCCGATCATTGGGGACAGCAATAAGCTTCCAAATGATTCCAACTGATAGTGCAGGGGTGGCCAACTTGAGTAGACCTAAGGTCTAGTGATTACTAAGGAAACCCTGTGCGATCTACCAAACACATAAATATTCACAATATACACAATCATATAGTTTTTATTGACTAGTCTTAGTAGGTTCTGTTTATATTACATTTGAGACCGTTTCTTTAAATTTATTTAACATAACGTTGAAAAAACGGTCCTGTATATTAGTGTGAGAGATAATCAATTTAAAGGCTCACTTAAAGCAAAAACATATTACAGCGTACAATATTTTTTAAAATTGTTCTAATTTAGAAAACGATTCTCCCTTAAGATCTGAAAATGTAAATATGCTGTTATAGCACGCGGTTTGTGTAACGAAGAACGATATGTAATGTAACGTGCTACGAAATCTAGCGTATTGCAATAATTATCGCGCCAGCTGGACGCCCAGGTGCTTTCTTATATTGAAAGCACGCATAACATAGCGCATTCAATAGCGCGCTAGAAATTAATAGTTTATAGTCTGTAGCGTGCTATTATTTTATAGCCGGTTTGAACAAATCTAAATCAAATGTATGATGCGTCTGTCAAGCGAGAACGGTGTTTATTTTGACGCTTCCCGCTTATTGGACATTGCATGCCGAAAACGAAACACTACTAGTATACTGTGTAAAATAGAGGATAATATAGCGATTTAAAAGTGATATAAGATGATGCTGCAGTAGTTGACAATATTTATATTTTTTGCCTGGCTATGATCGACCGGTTAGCCACCCCTGGAATAGTGTGGTACGCAATTAGGGTACTGAGAGATTAGGTTATAAATCAAACGTTCAATTCGATGATATGGGTGGCGCAGTGGCCTACAGGTAGTTGTTTTGGGTCTGGCTGTTTCTGTAAGTGAGTTAAATGTTTGTAAATGTACTACAACAGATGAATTATTTCTAATGTGAGGCAACGTTTAAAAAAAGAAGATTCATGTCCGATGGTCCACGTTCCTAACAGTTAATAAGACCATCATATATGGCCAGCCTGTTTTTCTAACTACATATGTTGGGATCAGCTGCCAGTCTAACCAAACGCAGGTGGACTAGTGTTTTATATAAAGTGACTGTTTATCTGACTACGATCAACAAATAACAGCCAAGACCAATCTTAACGTGGTTTACAAGGCTCCGTTTTGGTACGCTAAGATGATAACTCATCTACTGAACAAACGCGGCATGTGTAGTTTACCCTGATAGATTGACCCATGCGTTCTAAAACGCTCTGCACACCAAAGCCGGCCCGGCGGCATATGTCAGCAACATTTTGCCGGCGGGCTAGGTTGGCGACCTCAGTCATTGCAAGTCGTAAAATTTTGCCGGCGGCATGTCGGCGGCTCGACATCAGAAATTTATTTGGCAGTTAAAATACTAACACGTCACTGTAGCTGAAATATCGCCGGGCAACTGAGCGTTTGCCGCCGACAAGCCGGTGGGCAACACGCGCGAGCGAAGGTTGCCGACATGCTTCTTTCAAAATAAGCCGTGTGTTGTGTCGGCTGGCTGTGCTGCCGGGCCGACTTTGGTGTGTAGAGCGCTTAACACATACATGTATTTTCTTTCCCCCATAATAGTTACTCAGACCCTGTAACTAAAAATAATAATTATTTTAGAAATAAGGAAAAAGGCACAGAGCACTTACTTTGTGGTGATAACAGCGTCACCTGAACGATTTGTGTAATTAACTATTGCGTTAAACGATTGATTGAACCACTGCCAGAACACAATGGCTGGCCTTGTCTTGTAGAACGTTATCATGCCTGAGAAACACAATTTTCATTAAAAATATAATTTTGGAAAGCAACACATCTGTGTCACGGGCATGTCATGTTTAATTTCAAATTCCGTTTCAGCCCACTTATGGATGATGCACTAAGGTAGCCTGTGAATTCATACAAAGCTGTAAAATACTAAATTATGTAAAGCAAAATTATCTAATCCATTACAGTAGATAAGCCTTCAAAGTTCATCACATAGACACCTGACTAGAATATTAAAGTGTGTTCGCATGGACTGGAATAATCATTTTTTTTTCAAACTTTTCGCGAAAACCGTCTAGCTTTTAGAGGAGGCACGAATTTTAACGAAAACATATGCTTTTAGGTCGAAAAAAGAGTTAGTTTTTTTTTTGCCAGCTCTAGCCAATACATGGATGTGGTGGGTGGAATATTTATGGGAAGTTTATTAGAGTAAAAAACCCCATATGGATTAGGTAACATTTACAAAAATTGTGCATATTATCTTGTTAAATCACTTTACAGGTTGACGTATTTTTTTAAAAGTAGGTTAATAAAAATAAAATACCATAATATTGTGTAATGTAAAATGTTACAATACCTATAATTCTTAGGTAAACGCAGGAGTACTTACCTAAACATTTATTTTGAGGCAAATAGTAATCAGTTAATGTCAGGAACACGTCCTTGTTCAAGTAAGCAATACTTACTGATTTAAAAACATAATAAATAAAATGGACATAAATTCTAAATCAATCTAAGTATCAAGACTAAGTCAGTATGCTATTCGGTTTCAACGTGTTGTCTTATGAATAGCACAGTGACGCCTCTATTTTATTTCTACTCTTTTTTGCCAAGGTGTAAATAAAAAAAAACCGTGACTCAGCAACCTCTCAATACTTCTCAGTATGGGGTAGACGTGAGAAAAAAATCATCCACACTGTACGTGTCTAAGAAATACCCCAAAAATATGTGATTTTATTTTGGCAATTTGTCGACGTGGTAAATTCACTTAAGTATCCATGCAAAGTTTCGTCTTTCTAGCGCTAACTGTTTGGAAAGTTAGCCAAGGACAGACGAGCGGACGGATGGACATGACGAGACAAGTAAGAGTTCCGAGATGTGAACTACGAATTCTTCAAACCTGGCAAAAATATACGAGTTTTAATCTAAACTCATATCTTTTTTCTCATCAATAAAATTAAATGTACTCACATCCAGTGATTAAAGTGTTCATAGGCGCTTGAGCAGACATACGTCCGATCCTGATCATCTTTTCTCCAGTGTCGGGATGAAATGCACTATCAACAAGATATTTGGTCTCCCAAAGTTTCTCCTCGTCAAAGCCGTGGGGCATTTTTTTTGTTTTACTGTTAACATTACAAAAAAAAAAAACGTTGTATGTGATGTCTGATTATTTCGATTAGGTAAGACTAAGGTCCGCATTCCAGAAGGTCACTCAAAACTCAAGCTCTATTTAAGTCTCGTTTGAAGCCTTTTGTTTGGTTGAAACTAGTTTTAATTAATGTTTAAGCAGAGATAAATGCTTGCGTTTCCTTCTAGAATAAGGAACTAAGTTTTGGTTACAGTATTAGGTCTTCCGGAGCTTTCACCTTTCATACCTTCCAGAAGGTATGAAAGGTGAAAGCTTTTTAGCGATTTGCAAGTCAGATGTTTAAAATATGCAAATATAATATGCATATTTTTACAGTTTTAAGGTCTATTTATTTTGCATATGCAATAAACAACCATCAAGTTCATATAATCCTCTTCAATTACAATTTCTATGAAAAACCTATCAACCAATAGGATTGAACGTTTTAATTTCGCAATCTAGCTGGCACCTTTCTCTTAGTGTAGGTATTATTAAATAAACGAACTTGTACTCATCCACAATCATCTTGGCTTTATCCAACTCTTTGTCGGAAGCGAAGAAATTTAAAGGATTTGTGAGCAATATAAAATGCTTGGCCCGGCCCCAGTATGTGCTCTGGTCCCAGCGAGGTTGGGTCAAGTCCACCGGGCTTCCTGCAGGAGCAGCAGCAGCTTTCGCAGCTGGTTTCGACATAGTTTTTTACGCTCCGGCAAAATTCAGTTTGATCGAATACACATCTGTAAAATCAAAGATCACCTGACGAAAATTTCATAAACTGATAATGATAAACTTGTGCTAAAATAAAGTTTTAATGTGATGATATTATCGGCGACATTCATAATACTTTAATGAACTTTACGCCAAAGATCGGTTTCAAATATTCTTTGTTCATGCACGACAACATTATATCGTGCACCTATTTCCATGCATTTTATGGATGTAGATGAATATAGAATAAGCCTCAATATAGATTTCCACGGTTTCCACTGGTCGTTCTAAGTGATGAACACTATGAATTAACCTGTACGAATATAATACGGGAAAGTATCGTGTGGAAGAACGATGTCCTAGTACGCATTGCTATGGTGTATTGCCTGTATTCCTCCAGTGGTAACATCATAGAGTGAAAAGAAGTCATGTGGGGGTAGCTTACCAGATTTCTACACCTATAACTTGTAAAACACGGGGCACCTATAGCGTGTTTTATTTTATTTAGATTTATAGAAAGAAATAGGCCTATTACACATAATTATTTTGAAAATACACCGAAATTTTATTTCGAATTTCAAAAGAGACATTCGACTTTTTTTCAGGAATTGATAAAATGTTACAAAGAGTATAACATTATAGAATATTTCTTGCGTTTTTACAAACTATAGACAACAATCTTCTATGATAGAGAACTAAGAATCGAATGTTTTAAAATCATTTAAAAAGTTTGTAACTTATATACTTATACGTATGTAATATGCACCTATTATAAGGACTTTTGCACACACGTTGTTGCCGTGAAAAATGACTAACCATTATGAAGAATCGAAGCCGAAGCCGAAGAAGTGTACGATATTTATACGTACGGTAGGTAGATAAGGTTCAAAAACGTGACATGCGCTTCTAACAATCTTTTGTTTACTCTCATACTAAGGGATAGAGAAACCAAAAGTTACCCAGTGATTGACTATATTCTTAATCTTGCATTCTGGCCACGGTACGAATTTCACATGGAAGTACTTCTGCAGTTATAACCACAATGCTTTCTTTTTTTTTTATTATAATAAACTAGCGCTTGACTAGAATAATGAAACTTTTCGCGAAAACCGTCTAGCTTTTAGAGGGGGCATGAATTTTAACGAAAACATATGCTTTTAGGTCGAATATCTCTTAACGGATCAAAAGCTTGGCAAAAAAGTTTAGAAACGGAACTAATTTTTTGTCTATAATTAAAATAATGAAGTTTCATAGCAAATATAGTTTTTTTTTTATATTATTATAGATAGACTAGCGCTTGACCGGAATCCCGCCTGATGGTAAGCAGTGATGCGATCGTTTATGGTAAAGCGCGCTAGTTTATTAAGAGTGGTCACTCAGAAAAACTGAGCGAATAGGAAGGAAGACGGCAGTTGAGAGAGGTGATGCAATGTTTAACCCAACAACACGACCAACGATGCTGCGCCAAAGGGAGATTGATTTGAAGACCTTCCACGACCAAACTCCCAACACAACAACATTAGGCGCATCATACCCGGCTCACATCGCAACATAACTGCTCAGACCCTTCCTCCATACGGCTTCACCAGACATCATGCCGGAACACGACAAATCGCTTGGCGGCAAGGCTTTTCTTATAAAAAAAAAGAACATTTGCCCACACTGGAATATCTCCTGTATAGTGGGTGCGTTAACAAACATTTAAATTCATATACACAAACAGCCAGACCCGGAACCACTACCTGCCAGCCATAAAAATATTTTTTCCGTGCGGGAATCGAACCCGCGACACGCAATGCACTAGCCAATCGCTCAGCCACTGCGTCAACCACGCAGTCAAGCAACAGCAGCTTTGGAGCAGTTTTTTTTTGTGAATTAGACAATTAAAAGACCTGCGTAAGCGCATGCAGGAAGCTAATGTGTTGGCAGACCTGGTCAGGTACAATGCGGAGAGGTATAAGTCTCTGACAAATACCCTTTCCTTTAGTTGTACCTGCTCCCAGCCACCCCAGCCTCAACTTACTACACCTACTCCCTTAGCAGCTCAGCCAGTGCCAGATGCTTGTATTAATTTATGATAATAATAGTACAAAAAAATTAATTAGCACTACTTATGTTTTCTCTGAGAAATTTGGTCAAGGTTTTGGTAATTAATACATTACATTACCAAAACCTAGTCAGTGTTCTCAACAGTGTGTAATTAATAATTGTTTTCCAGGTGCCAGTATGAGCCAATTGATAAGCAATATGAAATCGACAAAAATAAACCCCGGCTCAAGTATTATAGTATTATATGGGGATAGTTTGAATGTCAGAAAAAGGGAAATTATTAAATGTGTGGATTTAAAGTTGCATCTTGGTGAAACCAATGATTGTAAATTTATTTTTTGTGCCCTGCCTTATTCCAGTTATTTATCCAGGGACCATAATAGGCATTTTTGTAATTTATAGGAAACTCAAGCATTGATCTCTGTTAAAACATTACTTAAAACTAGTTTCGTTGCTGTAACGTAATGTTCAGCCGTATCATTGTCAACATTGCCTGCTGTAACAAAACCTCTGGGGTTGACACTTCTTATTTTATTTTTATCGACTATCAAAAAATGGGTGTAATGTTTTTAGGGTTCACATCTTTGATTTTATAATTTATAGATCATCATCATTAACCTTTTATCATCCCACTGCTGGGCACAGGTCTCCTCTCATACAGAGAAGGATTGAGCGTAATCACCACGCTTGGCGATTTCAGACCCAAAGTCCAGGTTTCCTCAAGATGTTTTCCTTCACCTTCAGTTAATGGTGTCCAAGATATACTTAGAAAGTACATATAACTTTACAAAAGTTACATTGGTACTTGCCTGACCTGGAATCGAACCCGCGCACTCATACTTGAGAGGCTGGTGTTTTAACCACTGGGCCATCTTAAACCGAAACGATAACGAAAACGAGGCAAGCATTTTAGCCCGTGTTTAAGCTGTTTATTTGTCCAATGAACCTCGAGTGCTTAAGGCTATTGTTTATTCGAACAGTTTGACTAAATAGAAAGCTATTGATCGAGTAACAGTTGCCCGATAGTTGGTTCCGAGTCTGAGCATTAGACGCTGATTTATGTATGGATGCTTTTTGTTTGTCCATAACACTTCACTCTGTCTCTCTCTGTAATGTCTCAGGCAGAACATGTTATCAGTTTTTTTTCATATACGTCAAAGTTAAAATGATTGTTAATGTTAAAATAAATCTTTTCTTCTCCTTTATATTCTCTTCTGCCTCTCTTCTCTCTTCCTCTTCCCTTTCCTCTTCTCTCACTCTCATTCTTCTTGTTGAACTTTTCGAATGTAACCTATCCGTACCTACGTACGTACATAAGTAGGAACGCTCAGTGGAAAGCTAGTAGTCATTGGTATTTTTGTATTTCAGAAAAACATACACAAATTTCGCATTAGACAAAGAAATTCAAGATGAGAACTGGGATCACGAATCTATAAAAAGTACGAAATCCCAAGATCCGTCTTGGGATTTCTTTTAGAAATATAGACTTTTTTAAATCTAGTAATTGTGTAACTATAGTCCGCTATAGTTACACAATTACTAGATATTATTGATTTAACCCATTAAACGACTTTGCACCGAAAATAATTTTATTTTTTTCCTGTCTTGTACAAAATATCTAATGAGACAACCCAGCCACTTTTAAATTGCTACATAGCGTTTGTATGGAGAAGAGAAAAAATATCAGGGTAAGATTGCCCATCCATTTTAATACGAAAATATTTATGATGTGGCATAACTCTCTTTAGCTGTCGCTTACATTGGCAGAAAGCTTTAACTAGTTTTATGGCATTCAAACAAGGCTTATAATTCCATTAAAATTATGGTGGGTAAAGTTGGCTGAAAGTCCAGATAACTTTTCCCGCCTTAAAAATTATTTATTTGATGAAGAAAACGATGTAAAATTTAAAATTTTGGTAAGCTAATGCATGCATTTGATCTTAGTGTTGGCCCAGATAAAAGATATGTCCCAACTCCCAGGTTACATACATAAACCCTGAAATATCTTGTTTTATTCAAAAAACGTGGGCAATGTTGGCGTATTTCGCCGTATATTTGGAAATAAAAAGCTTTATTATTATATGAGGCTCTAACATTGATTCTATGGAATAACAACTACTTTCCCAGCGATCTGCCGTATATCACAATCTCGTCGGTATTCTAAAAAATAATCTTATCCTTCATTACGTCATAAAGGGAACTTTCTTCATAAATTCTATCCTCTGCTTTTTAGGTACAAGGGTTTGAGCTGGGTGTTAATGAGACAGTTACGTAGGAACCTACAGGTTTTCATGCTGTACATATAACACTTAATTGTGTATTTAAATTTATTATTTATATAATTAAATGAACCTGCCAAGTTCAAATTAAGTAATAATATAGTATTTATACATTTTTATGTATTAATATATTTATATATTAAGTATCAATCAAGTATTATTATTTTATTTCATCTAAACTTGGCATTGGAATGGATTTCAACCCTTTTTAGGCGAACAATTAGCCGACAGGAACTTGGCCCCCTTTTTAACAGGTATGTTTTTGTTGGGATTTCAATACCTTTTTTCAATAAATCGTATCTAACTTTTCCTTTTTGAACTACATCCACGTCCATTGTTACTTCGGAATTCATTTTGCAGTTAAGAGCAACTTTTTTGTAGGCAAATCGTTATGTGGACACGAAAATATTTTATACTCCCTCCCCCCTACTCATCGTATCCTCTTTGTATCACTGGCTGATAAATATTTTTTTAAAAATTCGATACTCAATTAAGCTAACTCACGCCTGATTACCTGATTTCTTCATTTTTTAAATTTTTTGTTAGTCTACATAAAACACACGACCTGTGTGCCAAATTTTATAACGCTAGGATAATTGGAAGTAATCACCGGTAACCAAAGCCTAAAGGTTTTGATTACCGGTCAGTGAGTGAGTCAGTGCCAAAATTAGCTATTTTCACAGGGTCATATTACAGGATAATACTGACGTTATATCTATGAATTTTGGCATACCACTTTAGTAGTTGGTATATAATTATATAGGTACAATTTTATCTCTGTACTTGCAATAGGCACTGAGCTACAGAGGGGTCAAAACTTGGTCGAAACGGTTCGTGTAAATAGTGCACGGCATGCACGAGGCCTGTTACTGAAACTTGGCCTGCGCACTACCGTGCTCTTAGATAAATGTATTTCATTTTTATTATTTAATGTTTCAAATTCTCTCACCGAGGACTAGTCACTGCGTGCGACGTGACTTCTTATTACATGAAAGACCTATACAATGCAAGGTCAGCTAAAACTGAAAACGTATGGACGACAGCAGGTCAAGCTATTTATTTATTTTAAAGAAGGCTTACTGACTAACAATCTAATGATATAAAGAATATAATATAAAAAAAGCTAATAACAAGCCTCATATATAGGACAAGCCTCCACTTATAGGACGAGCCTTCACAGCTACCCGAAACTGTAAAATATTCCTAATCAACTTTGAGCCTTAATACTTCTGCTATAAAGTTGAAAATCTAATAAAGAAATTTGGCAGATTGTAGTAGTCTGATGTCTGTACCTATAGCTTGATATGTAGCCGTGTGTACTTAGCAGTAGATGACAAGACGTGCCCTATAGAAAAGACAAAAGACGAAACAGTAACACAATATTTATTATATTATATAAAAGACTAACCGTATTCGTATATTAAAATTACTTAATCTGTAGTGAAAACAACACACGAGTCAAATCGACCATTTACTATGTAATGAATAAAAACTAAAATAAATATATTGAAAATAAGCATAATTAAACTGTTGTAAATACAATCGTCATAAAACAACACCTTAATTAAAAAAACAAAATTACAACAAGCGCCTTCTTCCACACAGTGAACTTCCAAATTTTTGTTTACGAATTGGGGGCTGGGGCCAGTCTTCATGTTTTATTACTAAGTATAATTAGACTTTGGTGTTGATTCTCATGTTAACTACTTAAACTAAATTTAAGTTCAGCATCTTTTTCTTTCTATTTAACTATGACAAGTACAGACGATGATGAAATAGCTTATTCCTGTCAAATTAAGATATTCCAAAGACGGTATAGACGAGTTGACTGTCCTTTTCATAATAATAGAGAAAGATAAAAATCACCGAACAAGGGAATCTACGTCATTGAACCTCTGCAATATCTTAGGCCAAGACAAATTGACATCCAAAGAAAGACATGGCCTGTTACAGTTCCCGACACGTAACTTGGCAAGAGTCGTATGCGCAGAAATAGATCTGTTTGGTGGTGCGCGCGGGACGCGGGGTATGAGGTAGCGCCGATCCGAGCGCGCGATTGGTGCGTCAGTCGACCTTTGCCTCCCGCACCGCGTCTACGTCCCGTTCGCTCCCGATTACACTTGCGTTCATTCGTTCTCAAGTGCACCATGTAGGCCTAGTATGAGTTTTCAATACGAAACTCGTTCGATCGTATCGAGCGCGTTTGGCGCTCTCATTGGTTGAGAGTTCTTACGAACTTGAAGCGGGCCAATCGCTAAGTCCAACGCGCTCGATACGATCGAACGAGTTTCGTATTGAAAACTCTTACTAGGCCTACTGCACGAATTTACCCCCACCACGTCAAAATCTTGCCAACATACGTGCCGGGTACTGTACCGACTAGACAATATAATATCATAATACAATACAATATCAAATTATAGATTATGGTAGGTCCTTTTTGGTATTGCACATGTTAATATCTTCTTTACAATATTATAACAAAACTGGTCGTCTTAACTAGACATACACAAGTTAGTATCTCCGTGAGTTTGGGACCACAATCTCTCAGTTTGGGAAATTAGTTGCCTAAGCAGCTGAGTGGGATATTTTTTCTTGTTGAAACTGTAATGATGATCTCTATAATCACCACAGACTTGGAGTGGTCGCTTGATTCAGTACACTTTGCAGCTATGCATTGATTCACCTGCTGCTTACAGACCCTTGTTGTAGTACACCGTAGTAGCTTTGGGAGATAGCTTTATCGCCTTTTCCTGTCAAAATGGAAAACTGTTAGGTATATGGTATAAATTTATATCCATCTGATGCGCTTGTGACCCCAACAGGGAGACAAATTCTTAGTTGTAATTTTATTTCATACTAACAGTAGCAATGGTATTTCGACAGCTTCATAACTGCATTTATTGCCTTATTTATCGCTTCCTTTTTTGTCCGTCTGCGTGGCGTAGCGGTCACCACGCCTGCCTGCGACGTGGAGGCCCCGGGTTCGATCCCCGGCCAGGTCATGATAGAGAACGATTTTTTCCTGATTGCCCTGGGTCTTTGGGTGTTTATCTATATATGTATCTAATATAAAATATAGTATCGTTGAGTTAGTATCCCATAACACAAGTCTCGAACTTACTTTGGGGCTAGCTCAATCTGTGTGATTTGTCCGCATATATATATTTATTTATTTATTTACGTTACAGAGTATATAAATTTTTCGAACATATCCATCAATGAATGAATAAATATCCTTCAAAACTAAACTATGTCAGTATGGCATATTGACATAATATTTTAGAGAAGTTAGAAAATAAATTGTGTATCACATTTGATACATACTTTTATTTTCTCTTACCTTTAAAGGTGGCTCTAAACTTGAGATGTTCAAGTCGGCTTTCTGGCTAAACAAAGCACAGCACAACGGCGTAGCGAATGTCGCACAGAGGCACACCAAACTTAGTTGGAACGGTACGATGGCTTTCGAGGTGGGGCAGAAGATACACCGTTGAATCGCTGCGTTCGTTATCACTGGCACAATTGCTGGGGAAGAAAGAAGGAAAGAAAAGAAAATAGGTAATACCACTCATAATTAGGTTACGCGGAAAATAGAAACTTTAAAATGTTGAAGTGAATTAACAAACGACACGTCTAATTTAGATATATCGCGCATTTGACGGAAAATAAAAGAAAATACGTTAAACGTGTTAAACATGACGTAGAGGAGAAATCACAAGGAAAAACAAAAATAGGTAGTGGATCAATCTATACCTATACTAATCTGTAGTAGCTGAAGAGTTTGTTTGTTTGAACGCGCTAATATCAGGAACTACTGGTCTGATTTGAAAAATTCTTTTTACGTTGGTTAGCCCATTAATTCAGAAAGGCTGTGACCAATAGGAGCGGAGCATAACATGTTCAAATTACTAACTCCACGCGAACGAAGTCGCTGGCGACCGCTAGTATACAATATGTAAATTAACTAACGCACTTTCTGAAAATAGTTTTATTTTTGTTTTTTTTTTCATTTTTAATATAGGTAATTTTTTATCCCAGAAATAATTAAAACTACGGAAATTATTGTCATTAACCCTCTTCTTTGTACAAATGTAATGTAATGTACTTTGTGAAATTGTCAATGCTAAAAGTGATATTGTTAATGTTCATGATGATGTAGTTAATGTTTATGGTGAAATTGTTAATGTTTATGATGAAATTGTTCAATGTATATGATGAAATTGTTAATGATTATGGTGAAATTATCAATACATATACTGAAGTTGATATGTTTATGGTAAAATATTTGCAAAATTTATACCTAATCCTGGCAATTTTTAGTTTACCAAAAATTCGTCGGTTTGTGAAGCGATTGTCACAAACCCGTAAGTATAAGATACGTACTCATGGCTGGTATTGCCATGGCCACTCTGGATATGCACACGAGAAAAATGCCCGTGTACGCCGCTCTCTTGGAGTTGCCCACTCGCTGTCCATCCGGGACAAACACGGGAGTTCCGTTCATGAGTTCACTGAAATAAATCATGAAACTGAAATCAAGTCGGAAGAACTACCTCTGAAAATGTATATATTTTTTAATTTTTTTTATAAATTATAAACTAGCGCTTGACCGCAATCTCGCCTGATGGTAAGCAGTGATGCGATCGTTGATGGTAAGCGTAATACACTATCAGTAGCAATGGGTCTAATTTTGACAGTTCAGCAACATTCAAAGCGTTGTTTACGTTGTTAAGTAAACATATTTATCGAACATATGAAGCAATGCACTACTGTGGGTATCGCCTTGAGGACACGGTGGAGCATACGGTGGAGGTCTGCCCGGCTTGAGCGGACCACCGCCGTGTCCTCGTGGCGGTGATCGGCGGCGATCTCTCGCGTCCTGCCCTGTTTCAGGCCATTGGTTCAGAGCGATCGAGTGCATGGCAGGCCGTCACCTCCTTCTGCGAAATGGTGATGCTGGTAAAGGAAAAGGCGGAGCGCATGAGGGAATCTCAGCGCCCTCATGCCTCTAACCGCCGCTTGTGTTTCACGCGCGCCTCAAACAAATGTCAGCACATCGTGACGGGATCCACGAAGACCGTTGCCTGGATCAGGGTTACGGGTTAGTCAAAAGACAAACCGTGGGCTTTAGTAAGTAAAAGTCTAGCAAGCCCTTCCGCTCCGCCTAGAGGTAGAGGTCATTTGATGATTTCCCATCCACACGAAAAAAAAAGGGCATAGATAGTAAAAGGGGCATCAGGGTAACCCGCGAAACTGAAATTTTCTTGCTTTTAGCAATTTTCATGTCAGTGTCATGTTGTCTCTTAAACAAAATATGATTCTCGACAGTACTTGGTATTTACAAAATATAAAATTTGAAAATACCTTATCAAAATTAATGTTACTAAGGCTTAAGCGTCAGGATACCTACTCGAAAAATTCAAATTTTCAAGCTAACGTTAATATGTTTTACCCTGCTGGTTCAAATCAACGTAAAGGCTATAATTTTGGAAGTATTCTTCCAAAATCATCGGCTTTACGTTGATTTGAACCAGAAGAGTAAAACACTGTAAACATTATCACACACTAAAACACTCTCAGGTAGGTTAATGGGTTTCATTTTGACAATTCAAAAACATTTATTGTGTTATTTGCATTGTTGGGCTAGATACATTTATCAAACACGCGGAGTGGATGGAGTTAATCAATGGATTAACAATGTATTTCAAAATAGTTCAAATTGCTAGTAATAGAGTATAGGTAACACAGGGTGCGGACTATACCTAGTTGATGAAGCTGTGTCTACTTCCTACTTAATTATGGAGACAGAAACAAACAATCTGCTACCACTAATAAGTAGGTACTCCCATTGAAATTATCAGTTGGAAACTACATGTGTGATATGTCAGAACTTACTTGCTCCTCATCATAGGGATATTAATGAAATTAGCGCTGGCTACAGCCGCGAAGGGGACCAGCCGCGCGTACAGTGGATTCATGCCCTTGAAATAAGTTTTAATAATGTAATGACAATGGCCCCGATCCCTTGTTCATAAACTAAGTAAAATTTAAGTTAAGTGCTTCTTTTTCTTTCTGTTCCATTAGGAAAATGACAGAAGACAAAATCGACGGGTCCCAAGAATAAAATCCTATCTTCAATATTGTCTTGTTGCAGTGCGAAGCAATAAAGTTACGCGAATCTATTAAAATGCAAAAAAAAAAGCAAGAAAATTAATAGAAAATTATGGTAAAGGGTATTTTCTTTCACAATAATTTTATTTTTTGCACCTTAATGGATTCGTGTAACTTTATTGCTTCGCTTCGTCTGTCACTTTTTCCAAATTTTGAGTTTGGAACCGTTTGGAAAATCAGAGCTCTCATTGGATATCGCTCGTCGCCCGTCGTTCGTCGCGCGCAATGTGCAGAGGCCATTACGAGGGAAAAGAGAAATTGCTTTTTTGACTTTTATTATTTGTGAAATAAAAAAAAAGTTGGGAAGTTTTTATAAATTTTTGCTTACGCGAGTTGGGGGCCCCCGTGGCCCCGTATAATTGATACGGCAGATACGGCGGTAGCTACGCCCTTATATGAAAGGGTCGCGGTAGACACAAATGTCCGCGCCCCGTCTGCGTCTAACTATTCATCATCGACCTATCCTTTTCCCGAATAAGATGCACTTACCTTAAAATTAGTTTGTGAACAAGAGAATTAGCGCCAAAGTCGTTATAAGTAAGAATATGTAGATAATATTTGTGGGGGTTGAGGTTCCCAAAGGCTGGTATCGTAACTGCGAGTCTCGCACTGGTAGTAATTTTGGTATAAGTATTTTTTTTTTTTACTAAAGCAATAATTTTTCATTACAGTTTATGAAATATTTTGTTTGAGATTCTGCCATATTTAAACCATCTTTCCTATTTAGAAAGTTTTTGTTACTTGGTCACGCAAAATACTGAACCGATTTGAATGAAGTTTATCATACAGATGGTATAAACCAGGATTAACATAGAAAATAATTTTTAACACGATATTCCCACGGGATTAAAACGTATGTGCGAAACCGCGGGGCGCAGCTTGCTACCTAATAATAATAATAATGGTAAAGGTAGATTATCGACATTTGGATAAATAGGTAGGTATATAGGATAAATAGGTATAGTGCGTTTCATCTAATAGTTCCTTTACCGTCATGTTGGCATTATTTTTTTGTCATTATCGTAAAACTCTGCGTCTCTCTCTCTCTCACACTAAGTTGCATTAGTGTTTCTAGATGAAACGCACTATATTTAAGGAAATTAATTAGGGTGGTGACTCTAAACGATTCATACTACACAACTACAAATTTTTAGAAGACCAATTTTCATAATTTAAAACGTTCAAAATCCAGTAACAGTCTCATTTCGGCAACAAATAAAATGTATCAAACTCTTCGTCTTTTTTTTTTTAATTAGAATTATTTTTAACCGACTTCAATCAAAGGAAGAGGTTTGCAATTTTTCGGAATCTTTCTGTTTTTTTGATTGATTACTCCAAGACGCCTGGACCGATTTGAAAAATTCTTTTTTTTTTAACAAAGGAAGGTTGAGAATAGCCTGTATTTTTTTAATAAAGCGAATTGTTCTCTGAATTACTTATAAACGGAATCGAGGAAATAACAAAAGACAACGAGTTACAGTAACAGTTTATTTTTTATAATTCAAACTATGGCTGCTTAAGATACCACTTGTGCACGGCGCGTAGTGTTAAAAGAAGTCAGCACAGTGACGAGGGGTCCTAGTCGGCTATTATAATAGAGTTAGAATGATCGATCAGTGATCTCATAATGATCGATTTGACAAGTTTAGTAATCTACTAACAAAATGGCGTCATTATGACGTTCCAGTGGTCATTCGATGACACTCCACTCCATATCTATTATCTAATAATGTGCAGTAGTAGTTTTTGGAAAATCATTTCTATTAACGGGTTTATAATAATGGCAATGTCATTCTATTTACCGTTCCATTACCAAACGACTGACCGATAATTGATTGATCATTATGAATTTAACAGATTACGAACTTTTAGCACAATGATAATGGAACCGCGTTGGAACGAAAATAAAAAATATATAAAAATAGCAGACTAGGGCCCCAAGACCAATGCCTGCCAGGGTAGCAGGCAACAGGCCCAGGCACAGGAAAGTGAAGAACACGGGTGGGTTTTATTAGTCAGTAAAAGTCTGAGATGCTCTTCCTCTGCGCTCCCAGAGCGAAAGAAGTCATTTGATGATATTATACATAAAAATCACTCGCGGCGCTGTCTGAATGCAATTTTAATCGCAAAGTAGAACAATTGCGTAACCTTGTTCGTAACTTCGTTTTAAGGTATACAGAGTCACAGCTGTGTCGTAGTGTCATCATGTCGTTTACCGAGCTTCCATTTCATAAACCATTGATGACCGCGATCAACACACGGCTAAAAAAAAACGAAGTTTTTCACAACAAATAAAACGCGTGTTTTAATCTGTCACTTAAAATAAAATAATTATTAAATAATTTCTATTGATATGCGTACTTGCTTAACTACAAAAGTAAAAAGAAATAAAAATGCAAAAAAAAAATTGGTCTAAATATTTTCAAAAATGGTCATAATTATACTTGATCCACAAACATACTGGAACTACTGATACCAAAAAAGTCTCATTAGTACGGTTACGACGTCAAATCGTTTACTATTAGTAGTTCGGGGCCGGACAAAACAACCGTACTACTGAGACTAGAGGAAACATACCATTTATATTCATTAACTAGAGCATTAAAATAACTATAATTGTCCTACAAGTCACAATTTTATTGTCAGCTTATACACAGCAGTGCGATTCTGTAACCATTACACCTTGAAAACTGAGATGAACAGCTGAGCGTAGAGGGAGCTGTCGTTTCAACTAATGACATTTTTGATACTATTGACGGCTGACAGACAGGCACTTCACCTAAATAATCAAGGTGAAACTTTTACAGAATCGACTGACAGCTCATTAATTGACATCACAATATATAAATATAATTTTATTAATTTATTACTTAAAACAAAAGGAATATCTTTGGAATGTAGGTATTGCACATTATTGATAAAATATTTATTAATAAAAAATCTCCTTATTGGTTCGATCGAAGAGATACAGTTAGAACTTCGAGAGAATGCCCTCTATTCATAAACGTTGCTTAAAGTTAACTAGTGATTAGTGACTGTTTAACCATACACGTTAAACAGTCATTAATCACTAGTTAACTTTAAGTAACGTCTATCAATAAAGAGGATTATGTTCTGACACTTGTCAGTGTGACAACTACTTGACACAAACATAAAATTCGCATAACACGGATTTATTTACAACCCACAGTCTGTCTGTGACCAGCTTCTTCCTCGCCAATTACAAAAGGCTTAATAATAAAATAAAAAAACTCTACTTAAAGAATAATCTAACTTGGTTGGACCATAAAATATTGTAAAATCTTTAACAAAGTAAATATACAAATAATAAATCGATAATTAATATCAACATCAAGGGTTAATATCTGAGCGTCATGAATCAAATCATGAAGCTATTTTTCGCAACGATCGAAACCGTTCGTGATACTTTAGACCTCTTGTATACAACAAGTTTAACACGTCAAAATACAGATATCCTTTTTTTTATAACAAAACGAGTGTAATCTTAAAAACTAGTAGCAACAAGTTATATAACATCTCTCGAAAATATTATTATAAGCACAAACCTTGGCTCCCAGTTAGCGAAATTGGGATAACCCCGTCCAAAGATAAGAAATGACGGAGTGCATTTCTCATGATTTGTCCATGGATTTCGAGTCGTTCGGACAAAAATTTTACATACACATAATAATAACACATAGCAAACAAAGTTCTTTCACGTCCTCATTCACCATAGATAGATTCAGAAGATGGCAAACCGTCTTAAAATTAATTATAAGAGCTATATCAGAGAAGTTTCATCGTCAGTTACTGCTTACAATCCCTTGTTGTAGAACACTGTAGTAGTTTCCGGAGATATCTCTTTTACCTTTTCCTGTAAAACATAAAATATTTATTATTCAAACATACACAATGTTGAATTCGATGTAAACTTATTTTTAATTTACTGGACCAAAATGACAACTAAGTATACCCTATCCTATCATCCTTCCTACTATTCCACAGTTTGTTACTCTTGTACTCAAAAACTACTGAATGCGGTTGGATAAAATTTGGCCTACAGGTGGTTTATGACCAAAGTTAACATATAAAGCACTATAATATCTATACCCGTCCTATTCGGGTAAAACTATGGAGCGCAGATAAAAAAAATCATGTTGACAAATGCCATTTAGAAAGGCTTGTAAGTACAGCCACACGTATCAATCGATCAAGTTGTTATGCTTGACGTGGTAGGTAAGTGGATGGGTGACCATGTTTACACACTAAGGCCACGCCTCTGAAAGCACGTTAAATCCTAGCTGTCATTTGACAGCATCTTTGACAGTCGTTACGAGTCATCAGAAGCCCGATTTGACAACTAGTTTTACCAAGGGGTCGTATTACCCAGTAATTAGTTTGTGGAGGTCAGATAAGCAGTCGCTATATGTAAAACATTAGTGTTCAGTTGTATCCAATCATACTGGAAACCAATCCTAACGTATATAGCAAGCTGTTAATTATTTAAGCAAACTCAAAATCTGATTGTTGTACAGATTATTGAGATAATGTCTCGGTGGTAGGCCATAACATCGGCTGCCAGAAGAAGTTACCACCCATCAGACAAAAGCTTGCCGCTAAGCGAAGCCGTACGGAGGACGGGTCTGAGCAATTGTGTTGCGATGTGTGCCGGGTACGATGCACCAGATGTTGTTGTATCGGGAGTTTGGTCGTGGAGGTCCAGATCAATCTCCCTCTGGCATCGTTGGTCGTGTTATTGGGTTTAACATTGCATCACCTCGCTCAACTGCCGTCTTCCTTCCTATTCACTAGGTTTTTTAAGTTAATAGGCTTAATAAACTATCACTCTTTACCATTATCGATTGCATCACTGCTTACCATCAGGCGGGATTGCAGTCAAGCACTAGTTTATAATAATAAAAAAAAATGTTCCCCAAGGCTGGGATACCCTTTCTCTGTGGGAGGGAGAGTAAATTATCATAAGGGCCAAGTTCGGGATGGTCGTTATCACATGATACCTTATTTTTTTTGTTTTGGGACATTGTAAGACACATTGGTTAAAGACTTTTGTCTTTAGGCACTGAGGTATTTCGGACGAGAAGACACTACAGAGCTTCCCGAACGCTGCCCAGCCGAGTCGAGAAACGAACCCTTGGTATGATATTGGTCTTTCCGTTAAGACTCTGTATAAGGTGACCGACACCCATTATAGTGTTGATTTATAACGCAAGTAAATATGTATAGCCTTATTATTGTTAGTCAAAATCGAATGCGCCCTCTGTAGTCGCGATGACGCATTTGGGTTTACTAAACAAAATTATATGACGATCGCTTGTATTCGGAAATGGCCATGAACAGATAGAAGTGAACTGAGACCGGAAAGGAAAGGTAACTGTGTGAACATACTATCAGGGGCTCTAGTCTGCTACTTTAATCAATTTGTCATTCCAACACGATTCCATTGTCATTATGCTAAAAGTTCGCAATCTGCTTAATTCATAATGATCTATCAATAGAATGACATTGCTGTATTGCCATTAATATATAACTCGTTAGTAGAAATGATTTTCCAAAAACTACTACTCAATTAGAACATTTTATTCATATGCCGTTCACTGTCAGTGCTTGACCACTGGAAAGTCATAATGACGCTATTTTGTTAGTAGATAGCGAAACTTGTCAAAATAGATCATTAAGAGATCATTGACTGACCATTCTGCCACTATTATAAGCTTTGCCAGTAGCAATGAGTTTCATTTTGACAGTTCAACAATATTCATTGCGTGATTTACGTTATTGAGCAGACATATTTTTCGTACATATGGAGCAATGGATTAGGAATAAACTTCAAAATGATTCCAATTGATAGTAAAAGTGTGTTACGCAATCAGGGTGCTAGCTTAGAATTAACTCAGTACTTAAATACTTCTATTACCTTTAAGTTACTCTCAAGGATGTCAATGCTAATGCTGGCATTCTGTTCAAAGAAGGCACAGCACATTGGCGTCGCAAACGTCACGCTTAGACATACCAAGGCTAGTTGGAATGGAATGATGGCCAACGAGCTAGGCTTGAACCAACGCTTCTGAATTGCCGTGTTCGTTATTATTGGCACCAAAGCTGAAAACAATAAACAAAATATACAATATGTAAAGAAAACCCTGTCCGATCCGTGAAGGTATTGTTAGGTATCGATAACTGATTCTACTAATGCCTACAAAGTCTGGCTAAATTAAAAAAAAATGTCCCTAAAACACTAAAACAATAAATATTATTTCGCAAAAGTAAAAAAATGCGCAGGCGAAGGGTGCAGGGTACACGGTACGTGTCGCATCGCTCATAATAATACAGTCGAAAATGGTGTTGTCACTTTAAAAAAAAAAAACAAATTTTGGGGAAGTTGGAATTAATTCACGGAAAAAAAAGATTATTTCAAAATTTATTACTATTGTTACTATGATGATTATGTAAAATTTCATATTTTAACCTTACTATCCTTATGGGTAGGACGGGGTTTTCTTTACATATTGCACAGGCACGGAAACTAGAAGATTCAATAGGAAATTACGATATCAACAAGTAGATATGAATCTATCACAACATAATCAGCCTATAATGCTCCCACTGTTGGGACACAAGCCTCCTCTCGGTGAGAGGGAGTGGGCCGTAATGTACCACGCTGGCCCAGTGCGGGTTGGTAGAGTCACATGTCTTTGAAGTTTTTGGATATAAGACAACCTGATTTCCTCACGATCTTTTCCTTCACTGAGAGCAGTGGTGATGAAATGATTTACAAAATTATTAATTATTATTATTATTTAATAATAAGTAATGCGCCTGACGGCGTTCGAACCTACGACCTACAACTTTTAAGTCACGGCAAACACCGGGCCACCGCCGCTCTAACTAAATTTATATTCAATGCAACTTTATCTTCCCATTTCATTAAGAGAAGGACATAAGATAAAATATTACTTTTGACTTTTGACCTGTCTAATTAAGATATTGTACATATAGTTTAGAAGTGATTAAATAAAAACATGGCGACTAAAAATACGACAAGTTACATCAGAGGCAGACTATTTTGACAGTTCAACAACATTCATTGTGTTGTTTACGATGGTGAGCAGACATATTTTTTGAACACAAAGAGCAATGGATTAGCAAATTTACTTCAAAGTTATTCAAACTGATAGTAATTGTATGTACGCAATTAGGGTGCAGATCGGAGATTAACGCGTATAAACATAGAAACAAACAATTTACTTGTTTATAACATTAGTTTAGAAGATAATATGATACATACTCATGCCGGGCAAAGCCATGCCCACTCTGGAAACGCAAACGAGGAATATGCCTGTAGCCGCTGCAATCTTGGAATTGCCCACTCTGTCCCCTTCCGGGGTAAAAACAGGGGTTCCGTTCATGATTTCACTGAAATACAAGTTTGTATATAGGATTTAAAAGTAGAAGCCGACCCCAACAGTTGGTAAAAGGCTCAGTACAGACGACAGCACATCAAGCTGTCAGATTTCTTTATTAGATTTTCAGCTTTATCTCTAAAGTGTTAAGGCTCAAGCTCGATTGGGAATATTTGACAGTTACGAGTAGCTTGACCTGCTGTCGTGCATACATGATAAGACTCGACTAAAATTTTTAACGTGGCTTCAAAATCATGTAATATACTGAATTCATGGTAGGTCGTACGTCGATATCACTACCATCCTGTATTATAGTCAACTCATAAGTAAAACAAAATACATATCGCTCATCTAGTTAAATATATTGGCACATCTGCAAAAAATGTTAAACTGAGTTTATTACACATCCTTAATTCGCAGCAGGTATCCAACTTTCTTGTCAAAGTTGAATAACAAAAACAATTGAAAGTCAATATTCAAATATTTCACATTTTTTAAAAGAAGAACTTTATAGAAACTACCTATGTGAAAAAAGTTTCATTCGAAAACCTCAATCCATGAAGATTCTATGTCAATTCAAAGAACCTATTGCAGCAAAACGGCAATTTCATTCTGTAACCCCCAGTATTTAAGAGCATCTAGACATCTAGACTAGTACTTCCAACCCGATGAACACTGCGTTTGGTTAAGACACGAATCTATAACAACACGTAAAACGTAACTCATAACTTAATTTCAAACAATTTTGCTTTTTTTAACATTGTTTCTGTAAGATATGAAAAACTTAGATGTGCCGATATACAACATTATTTTTTGTTTTAGCGAAATCCGATACAAGTTTCCAGTATTTTTAAGTACAAAATTTCAAAAAAAAAGGCAAAAAAAAAAACACAAAGTTATGAGCTTGCTATTCTACTTGGTTGCCCCAACAAAAATATGGTCAAGGCTACGATCAGGCGGGCGATCACAATGCGTTAACCTCTGGCGTCAGCCGTTGCGCGCGCGCAAGTACTATGATCTATCGTAACCGCTCGGTAGTCTCACTGCAACAATTTCTAAATGTATTTGGGAACAATATAACATGGTGTAAAAATGATTGCAATCGATCCAGTTGTTTATTCTTAACAAACTATATTCAGGTTTCGCATAAATAAAAAATAAGGTTTTAGAAGCTGAACACACCTGAACGTCTCGACAACAACGCAAACAAAAAATAGCGTTGGTGAGCGATATAATATGTTTTCACCGAGTCGTATCGCTACTATTTCAATAAAATTAACGCAAAATGTAATACGTACTTGCTCCTCATCATGGGTATATTAATGAAATTAGCGCCACACACGGCCGCGAAGGGGACCAGTCTCGCGAACAGTGGGTTCATGCCCTAGGAATAAAAGTCATCGTCAGAAATTAATAAAATTAGGTATATATTGACAGCACATCAAGCTACTACAATCTGTCTTATTTCTTTATTAAATTTCCAACTTCATCTCTAAAGTATTAAGGCTCAAGTTTGATTGGCAATATTAATTGACAGTTTAGGGTAGCTTGACCTTCTGTCGTCCGTAAAATAATAATAAATACTAATTATATAAATAATACTAATTAATACAATGTCGCAGTTTGTAAAATTGTAACTAAAAATACATAGTGAGGTTGCGCTCACACGGGCAATTATTTACTGTAACAGTTGCCGGAGGTTGTGCATAAAGTTGCTCCCTATTATTTTATAAATAGGTCGTCTGTTACCATCCATGGTAAAACATAACTCACAATGGAATTGACTTTCGTTTTGATAATTCAACAACATTCATTGTGTCATTGTTGAACAGAATTTTTTTTTCAAACAAATGAGACAATGCATGTCCTCAGACGTGTTTGAAAATTCAAACAAAATTGGGGCCATTTATTCAAATTAGACCGAGAATCCACACTTTTTGAACGTCAATATTACATAAGACAGTCCCCCCAAAACGTTATATGAGCTGGGCTGGCAAGCTTGAAGATTGGTAATCGACTACCAAAGAAAGGCTTGGGCCTAGCAGTGGATGAAGACAGGATATGGGTGTGGATAAGATTATAAAATATTAATAGATTACGAAACTTGTCAAAATCAATCACTATGAGATCACTGATTGACCATTTTGACACTATTGTAATAGCAGACTAGGGAATACCCTAGTCTGCTATTACAATAGTGTCAAAATGGTCAATCGTCAATCTTGGGCAATTAGGATGTCTGAGAATACTCAGACATCCTAATTGCCCAAGATTGACGAAATAAAAGTTGCCCGTGTAAGCGCACCGGGCGTACGCCAATTCTAATTATTCTAAATAAACAGCCGTTATAATGACCTATACAGAGAAAGTGACGGTTACAAATTTATGTAAAATCTAATTGAATCTAAATACTACGGGCCATGATACCTACATGTATATCGGAATATATAGTACTTACGTACTATTGAAATAGGTAGGATTCTGACGTCAGTAATAACGTAGCATGCGTATTGTATTTACTATCACAATTGTAATGTAAGCGATAAGTGAACTTTCATGACACTATTATGTATCACAAATCTGCCAAACACGACGAATGAAATCAGTCACGTGTGTTTTGGTGCACTGCCATAACAGTAAAACGTATTAAAGATATGACCTGAGATCTGCATATTATGTAGTAGGTAATCAGATTAGCAGAATTAACTCATATTTTTATCAGATTTTTTAAAATTTATTTTAAATGATTATTTATATTACTTTTGTTGTTTGTTTGTTACCTCAGAACTTCTTCATTAATAAAGTTATTTTTTTTTTATTGTTTGAGAGGGTAGGTATTTATTAGTCTTAAGATATTATCATATCTTCGAAATATAATATTCAATAACATCACTCATACACAATCGTTCAGAACTCGACCAAGTATGATCGACAAACTATTCAATGTGTTTCCAGTTTCAAAAACTTGAAACTGGAAATGCCTGCCTTAGTGTGTACCCGTGTGGACACTTTAATTACCTAGTCGTAATTTAATTAACATGATTAGGTACAGTGGCGGGGTAATACCTAAATTTGGTGTGGGCAAGACAAATTTGGCGAGGCCCCATGGGCGTACCCAGGTGGGGGCAGGGGAGGCAGCCGACCCCAAAGAAATCTTGCAGAACATGTATTATCTCACCTAATTACTAAACAAAGTATAAACGAGGACTTATCTCTAACTTTTAAATAAACTACGCAGTAAACACTACAAATCTTCGGATTTACTCGCGAGTCGCGGTAGTTACGCAACGTAAGTAATGTTGCCAGACTATAAAAATAATTTTCACAACAAAATTAATTTATATCTTTTTTAATTTTTTTTTTCTTGCTTTGAAGCAATGCATAAAAATATTTGAAGGCGCGAGGCCCTAGCCCGTTACGCCACCTCTGATTAGGTACCGTTCACTTTAATAGCTATTATCTATAATAACTCCGACGCGCAACGTTGTCGTCCTCCGTGGCGCAACGGTCAACGCGCCTGCCTGCGACGTGGAGGCCCTGGTTCGAGCCTCGGCCAGGTCATGATGGTAAAAGATCTTTTCCTGATTGGCCTGGGCCTTGGATGTTTATGTGTATCTATTATAAATATAGTATCGTTGAGTTAGTATCAGATAACACAAGTCTCGAGCTTACTTTGGGGCTAGCTCAATCTGTGTGATTTGTCGGTTGTCCGTATATATTTATTTATTTATTTATGATAATTTTATTTAAAGCAGTGTCCAGTTTCCGTAAGTCGACTAGAGGCTTTCCACCACTAGCCTTCTTTCAATTTCTATAAGTTAAGTTTTCCATTGCTTCCAAATATACCTTAACTATCTCATCAGATTTTCACCTGAGGGACAATTATTCTCGAAATTTTAAGAAAGTTCACAGTCAAAATATCGTTAAATTTCCCTAAAGTACATATATTTCGACGTAAGAAACAGCTATAATTATTATAGATCCATCGTTGAGACATGGAAATCGCTATATAAGGCGTGTTTTTCAACGTATGTAAACAATTCGTTATCACGAGGTTTTTCCGACACGACACGAAACGACACACCTCTGTGACGTTTAAAATACCTGATATTACAATTAGTGATGTGTTGACACTATCGAAATAGAAAATAACGTTGGAAAAAACACGCTAGGCTATCGTTTTGATAATGAAATACCTACGTAACAGTTATCAGTAGACGGCTTTTATTTTTGACAGTTTAACAACATGCATTTCGTTATTTACGTTATTGAGCAGACAAGTTTTTCATAAAGATAAAGCAAGGGATTAAGAATTTCATTAAAATTTATTGATATAGATTTATTGAGTAAAAACAATCCTTAAATATTAAAATCCGTATGCAAATCACAGCATATGTACGTACAGAAGACAGCACAACAAGCTACTACAAAATCTGTCTTTATTGGATTGTTATCTATATCTTGGGAATATTTGAAAGTTTCGGATAGCTTGACCTACTGTCGTCCGTACCTACATAAAATGGCCGCGAATTTAAGAAAAAGACAAGTACCATAGACCATAGAGGAATCTCCCAATGTATTTTTTTTTTTTTTGCAAAATTGCTAATTATACAAATGTTTTAATACTCGGAGTCAAATTATAATGCACTAAAAACACTTATTTTATTGCCTAGCTTTAAGGGTTGTTGCTGTGGAAGAGGAATTCTCACCTTAACTTTGCTGTTGAGGTAAAGGGCTGTGGTCAAGGCACCTCCGCACGCCGCCACATACGACGCAAATAATTGTCTGTAGAATAACACAAAAATATGTTTTGTTAACGGTGTAGGAAAACAACTGGCATGTCCTATAATCTGAAAGTTGAAGACTCTTAATAAAGATTACCAATCCGCATTGGGCTCGTGTGGTAGATTTCGGCACACTCCCCCTCAAAGTGAGAAGACCCTGTATCCCAGCTGTACGAATATTATTGTATGTATTTTATATAGGAGCTTTTGTTACTAAATATACCTAATATTTTATTGCCTTACCTATACGCGGTTTTTAATCAAGTTTCGTAAATCTTTAGACTGATTTTCGCGATGTAATTCAATTGCCTATGGCTTTAATTAAGTTGAAACAACAATAAAAGTACGTTGTCTCAACACCATTTATACGATGCAAGTCATTTGTTGCATAAATTTTATTGTATGCCATAGGCTATTAAATTGCACCGTGTCTTTAAGGTGCATTTTGATCATTTCTATGTAATATAACTTTTTTTTTTTGATGTTGATAACATATTTTTTTCAAAAGGTAGGAAATATACAAAATGCCCAATTTAAAAAAGCACTTCATATATACATATTGTAGTCGTGGTGGCCTAGTGGTTAAAACACCAGCCTCTCAAGTATGAGTGTACGGGTTCGATTCCAGGTCAGGCAAGTACCAATGTAACTTTTCTATAGTTATATGTACTTTCTAAGTATATCTTGGACACCAATGACTGGAGGTGAAGGAAAACAACTTGAGGAAACCTGGGCCTGTAGACAATGTAACATCGCTTCGTAGCCAAGCGAAATCGAATACCAAACCAACCAATGGCGGGAACGACTGACTACGTGATTTATCGCGTCACGTGGTCAATCGTTTTCGTTATTGGTTGGTTTGGTATTCGATTTCGCTTCGCTACGAAGCGATGTTACATTGGCTACAGGCCCTGGACTTTATAAGTCTGAAATCGCCAACCCGCATTGAGCAAGCGTGGTGATTACGCTCAATCCTTCTAAGTATGAGAGAGGACCTGTACCAACAGTGGGGCGATAAAAAAAAAAGTTGATAATAATGATGATGATGATAAACATATTTTCTTCTTTCCAATAACTTCCAAATTATAGAGAATTCGTGCGTAAGCACAGGAACTCTCGCTACCATCAGAGACTATGGCCCTGATTCCCTAGTTCACAAACTAAACTAAAATTAAGTTTAGTACATCTTTTTATTTCCATTTCATCATGAAAAGAACAGGAGTTAACATATTAGTTTAGCCCTGACAAATTATGATATTCCATAGCGATTAAGACGTGATTAAAATATGGCCACCAAATCAATTTAAGTACCTACGTCAAAATTCGTCAAATTCAATTTATGTCAGGCACTGACGAATCCTACATAGTAATCCAAGTTATACCACCTGTGTGCCAAATTTCAAAAAATATAAAAGAGTGAACATCTAACCATCCATTCACCTGTATAGTAAGATCTGTAGGATATACTTACTTTGGGGTGATAACTGCGTCACCGGATCGATTAGAATAATTGACAATAGCGTTAAACGTTTGATTAATCCACTGCCAGAAAACAATGGCTTTGTTTGATTTGTAAAACGATATCATACCTGAAAAATAAATTAATGATCATGTTAAAATACTTCAGATAGACGGGGCCCAGGTCAGGATGTAATAAGAAGAGATCATAGTTTCTCGCTAAAAACAGTCCTGAATATTCCTACTAAATGTTTGGGAAGAGGAAGACACGCGCTACATGGGTGGTCCATAGTATCGAGAGGAAGAAGAAAGCGAAGTATCTAATTCCATGGCAAATCAGGAAAGATTGTCCTGGCAATGCTTTCTAAGAAGACTAAACCACAGAAAATGGGACAAACCACACTTATTTAGCTCCTTTCAGCGTTTGTTAGAAAATGATTTTGTATGGAATGGGCATTCATCCATAAAACTGAACAGAACTGAAAAAGTGTACTTTATCCTTTAATTGCTCTACACAGGTTGGCAGTGTGGTTTGTGTAAACTGAAACCTTGAATACAACAAGACATGATTCTAGATCCCCTACGCAGCGTTCTAATGTTCAAGAGTCATAAAAAAATCGTACAGGTTTGTAATTCTGTATGCCCATGATCCGTGCGAAAATTTAATCTAAGGCATACACTCGTGACGGGGTCCACGAAGACCAAAGTCATGGTTGCGGGTTGATCAAAAGAGACACCTTGGCCCTGGCGCACAGGGCAAGTGAAGGAATACGGGTGGGTTTTAGTCAGTAAAAGTCTGACACACGCTTCTCTCCGCCTAGAACGGGAGAGGTCATTTGATGATTTCCCATCCACGCCAAAGAAAAATGCATCGAATTCACTACAAATGGAGCAACATTGCGCTCGACAACTACGTAAATATCCTGAGAGAATGTCGTAGAACAATTTGCAGGACTACAAATGGCGTGACACTGACTCGTGACGTGTGCACTCGCTCTTGGAGCGGGAGCAAGCATCATGTCTAGCGTTCGTTAATTGTTGCGAGAAATGCCGAAAGGTAAATGTGTAAGGTGCGAAAGGTAAAATGTGTAGTGACAAACAAAAAAAAAACACCTTATGTTTATAACTATATCCATCATTATCATCATCTTGCGTATAATCCCGGTTGCATCCGCGGCTTTCGCATTGGAGCCCGAGGTCCGCTTTCTTACACATTTGCCTCCATTTCGCACGATCTCTGGCATCCCGTGGTGTGAGATTTTTGGCACGCATATCATCTCTTACAACATCAAGCCAACACTTCTTTGGTCTACCTTGCTTGTTCCGACCAGGCGGAGGCGCCAAAGCAAAACATTTGTTACCCACGTAACATAAGACGTAAGACGTGACAATACCAGCATAAGCGACCTTCTTGCTGTTTGTCTGCTGTGTGTATATCTGCAGTATTGAGAAATAAACGCTTGTGATCATGACACTTGCAACGTTGCGGCGTCACGTAGATTGCGGTTCATGTTGCGGGACAAAATGCCCGAGTGTAACTAAGGCTTTCATGTGTTCAGACGATAATATGACAAAATGATTAGACAAACTAAGAGTTACTTTCGTATTTATAATATTCATATGGATAGTCAGTTACTCACATCCCGTAATGATAGTGTTCATAGGCGCCTGCGCAGACATACGTCCGATCCTGATCATCTTCTCGCCCGTATCGGGGTGGAATGCACTGTCGTACAGATATTTGGCCGCCCATAATTTCTCCTCGTCATAACCGGGAGGCATTGTTTTTGTTTTCCTGTTAACACAATAAAATAATAATGTGAATCACCGAGAGTTTTGTAATATCGAACATTATTTCGATAAAGTTAAAAACCGAGGGTTCCGTACTTGGAAGTTTATGGAAAGTTCTGTTAGAGTAAAATGACAGAAATGGTCACGTGAGAGAATGTTTGAATACACAATATACAGTATTGCTACACCGGTATCTTAATCTATTTTTTTTTATAAATTATAAACTAGCGCTTGACCGCAATCCCGCCTGATGGTAAGCAGTGATGCGATCGTTGATGGTAAAGCGCGCTAGTTTATTAAGAGCCTATTCACTCTAGCCTTGAAGACACTCAAATTATAGTGTGACGGAAACACCGCCGCTGGCAAATTGCTCGTCCGATAGTGGAACGGAGATAGGGTAATTAAATCATCCAATTCCCTTGCACATTCACCAGAATGCATGCTATAGAAGATCGAAAGGCTGGCTACTCTACGCCTGTGCTCCAGGCTTTGGAGACCGTTTCGAGTTAAATCTGGGTCGCCAATCAGCCTCTACGCACGCCTCTCCACTGAATCCAAAGTGGCCAGGTGACACTTAGCAGCACCAGCCCAAATGTGGCTGCAGTACTCCACACACGAACGGACCTGGGCTTTGTACAACATTAGAAGCTGCCCTGGTGTGAAGTACTGCCGGACCTTTGTGATAACGCCAACTTTTCTGGCAGCCACCTTGGCTTTGGAATCAATGAACCCGCCCAAAGTTTAGGTTCGAGGAAATCTCAACTCCCAAAAGCTGAAGGCGGTCGGTGCACTTCAAGGATACATTCTGAAAAGTAGGAGCCAAGGTGAACGGGCTCGCTTTGGCGGTGAAAAGACACGGCTGTGTTTTGGCGGCCTTGAATGCTACAAAATTGGCTTTGCCCCATTCGGAGGCTGCCTGTAGTGTAGCACTCGTGCGCTCTACCATAGCCTCTCTTTCGGACCGGATTGATTCTTTACTAGCCCGAGCTTCCGGCAGGTAATTCTCCACAACTGTGCTGTCATCTGCATACCCATTGATACCGGGCATCAGCAGATCGTTAATATGCAGCAGGAACAGAATTGCAAAGAGAACAGACCCCTGAGGAACACGGCATTGGTCGACATGGGCTCCGATGAGCTTCCATCGACAACAACTCCGAGGGACCGTTCAGTCAGGAAGTCTTTTACCCAGCCAGCCGAAATGCCGTACGCTGGAAGCTTACTCAAAAGGCCTGCGTGCCATACCCGATCGAAGGTCTTCGAGACATCAAGGGAAACGGCAATCGCTTCCCCATTTTTCTCGAGGGCCTCGCCAAACAATTTTTGTTTTCCTCGGCGTCATCGTTACAAACAAAAACAAAAAGGAACAAGTTGGGGTTGGGTTTTTGGTACGACCACGCAAAACGATCACCGCCGAGCATATTGCTAATAACCCATGCGAGACAGAGCTCCAGCATCACCGCAGGGTAATTGAACTAGCAATGGGTTTCATTTTGACAGTTCAACAATATTCATTTGCTTTATTCACGTTGCTATTGCTAAGATACATTATTCGCACATAATTATGCAGCAATAGATTAGCAATATGCTTAAAAATTGTTAAAATTGATAGTAACAGTGTTTAGCGCAATTAGGGTTGTTGGCCATAGTGATGGCATAAATAAATGAATATATTCAATAATAACAATGAAATCAATTCAACTATATGTATACAGCATGTTAAGAAAACCCTGTCCGACCCGTGAAGGTGTTGTTAGGTATCGATAACTGATTCTACTAATAGATACAAAACCGGGCTAAACTTGAAAAAAAAAATCCCCTAAATAAATAAATATTATTTCGCAAAAAGTGGTAACTTAATAACTCTGCGTTAACCACCCTTCCGCGGGGCGCGGGCGGCAGGGCACGCGGCACGTGGTCGCATCGCTATTCGCTCATAATAATACCGGTGTTGTCACTTTTTTAAAAATTACCAAATTTCGGGAAAATGGAATTAATTCGCGGGAAAAAAAGATTATTTCAAAATTCATTTGTAGGTATTGGTACTATGATGATTACGTAAAATTTTATATTTGGTCATGTGTTTACCTAACCTTTATTATCCTTATGGGTCGGACAGGGTTTTCTTAACATACTGTATATTAGTTGATCACCATCTTGTCATTGTGGCCAGTCAATACTTTATAAACAATTTTATTTAAAAGCGGGCTGTTATCGCAATTGTTTTGCTAAACTCAATTACATCGTTTACAAATTTATCATTGAATTCAATGGAATATTTTATTAACATAATAATGTGGTTGCTTTTATAACATAACATCATGTCTGTAACCACCTAAGGGTTAAACAGAGGCGTACTTAGGTATTTATAGTGCATCCAAATTTTGCCTGTAATGTTTTAAGTCCTATGTAACAGAGGCGAGTCAAAAGCCATCGATCGGCACAAATCCACACTTCAAAGGCCCTAGTCTGCTTTACAATAGTGTAAGAATACTCGATCAGTGGTCTCATAATGATCGATTTTGAAAAGTTTCGTAATTTACTAACACTGTGGTCAATCACTGGCACTCCACTGGAATGTTGGAATGACAAATTTATAAAAATAATAGACTAGGGCCCCAGGCTGTTACAGAATAATTCCTAGTGGAAAAACCAATTAATTCGACACACAAGTACGGCTAAGACCCAGTAATTATACAAATTATAATAACACAAAATATCTCGTAATACGAAATCCAACGCCTGTGTCACTCGCATAAGGCATAACCCTTCCTATTTTTTCCCTTCAATTCGCCTACTCTATGCTCGCTATTACCTAAATTAGAGGTGTTTTGATTCCTGACCCCGGAAATGACATAGGCGTTTTTCTTCAAATTAATTACTTTTTTAAGTACAGGTTACTCCAAAAAGGAATAAGCGCTAAGAAGTAGGTAGTGGTAAGCGATGAAAGAAAAATGCAAATAAATAAATTTAAAATGTGTTCATAAAATTATAAGAACCGTAAAAGTACGTGTGTAAAATTAATGCCGCCAAGCTGTCAGCATCTAGTAATATATTGGGACATCTGCAAAAAGTGTGAAACTGAGTAGATAATATTTATTAGCGTCTATACTTAGGTACATGGCTCTGTAAAAAAACGTAAAATGAATTCATAGATTAATTTGAAACATAAATTATTTGGTCCTTGTTTCTGTGTAATATGGAAAACGTATATGTGCCGATAAATTAATAGGTGAGCGATATTTATCTAGATATACAACATTAGTTTTTGTTCATTTGAAACCCGAAACACGTATTTTTAAGTAGAGAATCTATGTACAAAATTATTGTATCAAAAAGTCATAATGAAAATATATATAAGATTGCTATTCTACTTGGTTGTCCTAACAAAAATATCGTCAAAGCTCGGGAAGGCGAGCGCGGTACGTTGACCTCTGGCGTCAGCTGTGGCGCGCGCGCAAATAAATAAAAATAAAATAAATAAATATATATGGACAAATCACACAGATTGAGCTAGCCCCAAAGTAAGTTCGAGACTTGTAAAAAATACTATGATATGATATGATGATGATATGTATTGAAATACTATGATCTATCGTAACCGCTCGGTAACCACACTGCAACAATTTCTAAGTGTATTTGGGAAAAAATATAACATGATGTAAAAATGACTGCAATCGATCCAGTTGTTTATTCTTAACAAACTATACTTATTCAGGTTTCGCACAAATAAAAAATAACGTTGTCGAAGCTGAACACACCTGAACGTCTCGACGATTTGCTTTGCCTCATTCAACTGTCTGTCTGTAGCAAACACATTCAGTGGGTTGGTAAGCCTAATAAAATGGTTTGCTCGACCCATATACGTTGCCTGGTCATACCTCGGCTTGTCTATGTCTATTACCTTGGATGCCATTTTCACTTAGAAACACTGCAACAAAAAAACAGATATTATGATGACCATTTTAATATAAAAAAAATTACGTGGTTAGGAATCCAACTCGGCTGGGCTGCTTTCAGGAAGCTACGTAGAATCTTCTCGTCTGAAATACTGCAGTGTCTCAAGACAAAAGTCTCCGACCAGTGTGTGTTGCCAGTCATGACTTATGGAATTGAGACGTGGTCGCTAACAATGGGCCTTATAAGAAGGCTCAAAGTCACTCAAAGGGAAATGGAGAGGGCTATGCTTGGGGTTTCACTGCGCGATCGAATCAGGAATGAGGAGATCCGCAGAAGAACGAGAATAACCGACATAGCCCGAAGAATGGCAACACTAAAGTGGCAGTGGGCTGGACACATTGCCTGTAGGACCGATGCCCGATGGGGCCGATGGGTTCTCGAGTGGCGACCACCCACCGGAAGACGTAGCGTGGGTAGGCCCCCGACAAGGTGGACCGACGACCTGGTGAAGGTCGCGGGAAGCCGCTGGATGCGGGAGGCGCAGGACTGGTCGTCGTGGAGAACCTTGCGGGAGGCCTATGTCCAGCAGTGGACGGCTTTCGGCTGAAATGATGAATGGCTGAAATGATATTGCATGCCAAAACCCTCTTGAGTTTGATGCCTTCCAATATTTCATTAAAATTTATTAATTTCTTTATTAAGGAGTTGTATAAAAACCTTAGCAGTGGTTTTGTGTAGTTTCTATCCCCTTCTATTCCCTTATATTGTTTCTGCATACTGTTTTGAACACTGAAGGCCTCTCCTTCTTAGCTAAACAACTCTGTCAGCTGCAGTCAGCGGAAATACTTTTTTTTGGACCGTTCAACAACATTCATTTCGCTATTTACGTTGTTGAGTAGGCAATGTTACTAACATATGAATCAATGGATTGGCAATATCCTTTAAATGATTCAGATTCGAAATAAATACTAGTTATTAGGATGCGGTTTATATGTAGTTCAGTATCATTTAATTCATGTAGGAACTGGTGAAAAATGTGTTTGGAATCCCTGCGGTTTCGATTGTATATTCATTGTTTTTGAGTGAATTGATGAATTTAAGATTATCTCAATAATGAATACCAATTAAAACGGCGTCACGCTATTACCTCGGAGACAATTACAATTATTTTCATTCGTTTCGGTTACAATTTACGAGTTGGTATTCGGTTCGCACTTTATCATCATCAGACGGTTGCTTAACTATTAAAAATATGTACATATTTGTGTGACTTGAGATAACGCTGGTAATTAGATTATTTAACGTCCTCGCTGAAGGCGAAGACATTATTATTGTTATCGTTGACAGAATTTCAAGGTTCTCTGGTTATGACAAATCATTATCTATCTCAGGTATAATGGAATGGAACTGAACAGAATAACTTATAACTAGTTGAACCAGAATTAGTACCTAAAATTAGTATTCTTTAGCAAATACATATAGGATGGCTTTGAAGTGCGCTGGTCATTGCGTAATGGGGTACTGAGGGGTCGCACGTGAATTTGTTAGTGCGTATGATTTGTTTCATATTTCGAGCCGATTTAGATTTTGAATAGGGTTGTGCGTTCGTAACTTATTACGGCTCTCAATAAAGCAAAGCCCCCCTTAAATATTTATTCCGTAGGTATCTCATTCGTGTCGTTTCAGATGAAAACTTAAAGAATAAATAAATAATTCCTGTGCGGTGGATGCTATACAGCTTTCATTTTGACAGTTCAACAACATTCATTGCGTTGTTATGTCATTGAACAAACAAATTTTGCGAACATGTGAAGCAACGGATTAGATAAAGGTATCATTGTTGTTCAAACAAAATTATTTAGATTGTGATTGTGCGTGGTTTATAGATGTCACATGTCTTCAAATATTTGGTTCTAAAGCATATCTACACCGGCATGTCCACACAATGTTTTCCCAACACCGTTTTGTGCAACACATTTGCAACGTGAGAACAAGCAGTGCCGCTTCTGTATCGTTTTTTTTTAAAATACAAGTTATGGCGGAACTATTGCAGTATCGCAACGGAGATGTGATACCCATCTGAAGACTTGGCGGGTTATTCAGAATAGGGAGATTCTAAGTGTCAAAAACCATCTCACAGAAAATTACTCACATTTTATTATTGCTCTTGCTTTTTTAAACTAAGGTAAACAATATGCATCCACCAAATCTTGAGAAAAAGTATAAAGAGTTATTTTGTATTAAGTGAAGTTTGACTACAATAAGAAGCTGAGAAATTTGAAAAGTGTCAAAATGACAAATTCTTTTTTCCACAGGTTCAAGGAGATTTTATTTAATAACAGAAAGAAATTGTAGGTCAAAAACGTAGTTTTGGTCACCTCTTTGGAAGACTGTTGGTCGCTCAATACGGTTGTGGTATCTGATAACACAAATTCGTGGTTGTAAGCGCTGCAGTTCTATTCAGAGATCGACTATTATTTACCGTTGTCAATTGTCTTCGGGTACTGCTTTAGAAAGGGAACACATATATAGGGCATTGAGTCACACGATAAAATTGTCATGAAGAGAGAACGTAGGGGGAGCAATATGTTGATACGTAGGTTTACAATATGTTCAAGTAATGGGTTCCAACTCTGTTTAGGGCATTACTGCCAATTTTTTATACTTACTTAAGGTCTATCGAGGCAATATAATACAAGGCACTGTTCAACTGCCGCGACATCGCAGAGATTCGGTCATGTTCACTGAAGCATGTATAGATGACTTCTATGCTATTGTCCGAAAAACTTATCACATCCCTTATGTGGCGGGTGTGTGGTAGCGGCAACAGTTTCTTGATGACTGTATTGGATATTATAACTAATGGCCTTTTACGAAAGCACTGGACGAGGACGATAGTGTTGCCTTCAATCCGTACCCATAGCAGTGTGTTATGTTTTTATTGTATTAATAAATTAACATGCGGAATTATTATAGTCTCTGACATGTTTAAGAATGTATTGAATGGCAGAGGTATAGTAGAGTAAAGTAAGTTTTGAAAGTTGTTTATGTCCTTACTAACACAATATTGGATTATTGTAATCGGACAAATATTTTTTAATTATTATTACTATCATGACAGAAATATGAGAAATGTATGGTACGTATTAGGGTAGTAAAAGAAGGCAATGAAGAAACATACTGCGATTCCCAACCCGCCTGCCAAGCGTGGGGATTATGGCAATGCCTCCCAATGGAATGAAAGCCTTGGGGAGGCCTTTCTCCAGCAGTAGACCTCTATAGACTGGGAAGAAGAATAATAATAAGTTAAATAGGTGAAATTGTTTAAAAACAAAATATTGCACCGAAAACATCCAAACTATATGCAACATAGTCTCGATGGGATTCTTGGATTACGTAATCGTTTACACCCCTAATTAATATAATCACTAAGGAAGGCTGCAGACTGTGGGATCTTGTGACAACGGTCTTTTCTGGGTTTCGTAGTAACCATTCATAGTAGAGTCGTAAAAAGTGCTGGATTAAATATCAACATGATAATACAAACCAAAGAAGATAAACTGCTATCAAAGATTGATGAAGATATTGTAATCTATTTTTAAAACATTAACGGTGGTATCTAAATAACTTCCATTCTGCCATAGGTAGGTAGATAGGTACGTCGTGAAAGTACCTATCTATTATTATGAATATTTTAACAAATTATCAAGTGTCGCAATTAAAAGCTCAATACGACACAAAGACGCGGTCGGTCTTCTAAGAAATTGGCAAATGTTAATTGAAATTTAACTCATTATTACCGTTTCAATTGGGTACTAATGAGCCGATTCGGGGTGAACGTATTTTACTCTTTTGCATGCAAATATATAAGCGAACTGAATGGAAATTGAAATTAAAACGTAATCATCAACATGACTGACCTACGTCTCCCTATCACCATTTAATTTACAAGTATCTTAATATTTTAATTAAGCGGAGAATATTATCATTGTTACAGAGAAGTTTTCATCACTAAATTTTATCACATCATTTTATCTTAGGTCTCAGTTCACGACTACAATAGTTTTGTGAAATAAAATAACTATGTATCTTAAAATTGGCTTCAAACTTTGCAAAAGACGATACTGAACACTGCTACTGAATAGAGACTGAACTTCACATTGCCTTAATTTTTAGACTGTCTCACGATTATAATAAAAAAGATTTAAAAAAACACTCACCAATTTCACACTTTGCGATCTTTTAGTTTTAATGTAGCAGGTTACAAATAACACCGATATAAAATTCACGATATCCTAGGGCTTACAAAATAATTAACTATACGACGATAACGTCGCATATATGCTTTATCAGCTTTTTTGTGGAAAACACGTAATTTTCAAGACGACGAGTTCAAATGTTGCGCCGTGACAGACACTTGAATGGTGACGTAAAAATCAATTTGCTCGTACTTGGCATTGGTTCGATAATTTCAACGCAGGGTTACTAGTATTCAGTTTCATTTAGCAATAATCTTTAATTTATTTTCGCGTGCTCTTTGATTACCTAAAACTGTTAATAAATGGGTGTTTTATACTTTGGAGAGCGGTGGTAACCAGTGAAGTGAGCCAAAGGGATTGCTGTTACACATAATAAAACAACATTTTAAAAACTACTATTATTATGGCAACTAATTCATACGACGTTTCGTTCTACATTAGTATATTTAACTTTTAAGATGTAGTATTTATCATTTTATGTTATGTAATTAAGTATACCTAAATAACAAAAAAAAAACATTATAAAAAGCATTATCTATTTGGTACTTCAAATATGAAAATGTGAGTTTTAAAGTATGTATATGAGTATTTTCTGCCTTTTAATCATATAAATTAAGGAGTTGTCATTTTCCCTGGAACGGGACGAGTGATAGGTTGGTTGGTTAGGTTACGTCTTTGTAGGGGTGTCCACTTAAAAAATATATCGATATTTATATTCGATGTAAAACATCGGATTCCAGCATCGATGTCTATCGATATATCGCTAGAAAACATCGATATTTTTCTACTATCGAATACTTTGCACAAAAGTTTAATATTACCTTTTTCCAGTGAAATGCGCAAAATTTGTGGTCTTTGATTTTGCAGGTGTGAATGTAGAATCAGATACCAGAGTAACATAGCTAAACTAATAGTGTAATGATAGTGATTTTCTATGAGAATCACTATCATTACATAGTTACTTAAATAGAATTGTAATACTGAGATAATGGTGAGATGACTGAGATGAGTTATACCTACATTTGCAAGTGAAATATAAACGACAAATAAGACAAATTAATAGAAATATTTTATTACATATCACATAACTTTAAAACAGTAAAAGAAAACAAAAGACATATTTAGTACTAGCCTTAATCTAGGTATGTACCTGCAAAAATTTACTTTCGCTTTACCTATTTAATTAAAACCAATGCTCTTTAGACAAACTTTGCAAAAATAAAAGTTTACTTAATCTTTTACCTTTCATTCTATTTCTTTGTTGATTAACTATTTGAGCAGCCTTAGAAAATAATAATTCGGATGGAATAGAAGTCCCGACAATAGTTAAATATTTGAAGGCAATCTTATAAAGCTTAGGAAATTGAATTTTTAGATCTTGCCAAATCTCTAAAGGATTCTCATTGAGCCTTCCTACTACTGGACTACGCAAGTACATTGATAATTCATCAGAAATTGCATCATCTGATTGTGATGATTTCCAACTCTCGCTTACTAGTTTGTGATGATTATCCCACAAAGAAAAGCTCTCTTCTAGTTTTTCAGATTGATCAGAATCTGATTCGGACATTTCAATATTTTGTGTAGTATTTTTCATAAAGTCTTTAATTTTTGCGACTGCTGTGGAGCAAGCAAGTGCGTCTTGGAAGTGAATTTTTTTATACCTGGGATCCAATACAGTTGCTATGGCGAGTGGAGTTACCCTCTCGATAGCGCCCATTCTTTTTTCAATTTTATTAAGCACAAACGATTTCAATTCATTGGCAAGCGAATCTTCCAATTGGAGAGGTTGGATTTTTAAAACTAAGCAATGAACTAACGGAATCACCTTGCTGCTTGTGCAGTATCTGTCCCCAGAAACTTCTTTAGTAGCAGCTTCCAGCGGTCTTAAAACTAATAACACAGAAGAAAGAACTGACAGTTCTGATGCATTGAGCATAGGTGGCGCTGTCTTATGGCGAAATATTATTTCATTGATTACAATACGTAACTCTAAAAATCTCTCAATCATATAGTAGGTGCTGTTCCATCTTGTTGAAACTTCTTGAATTAACTTTGTTTCTTTTTCTGTGGCATCAAGTAGTGTTAAAATTATTTCGTTTTTTAGTAAATTATACAAAAAGAAAATAAAAAAACAAATATTCGATGTTTCTATAAATATATCGATATATCGAATACAATAAATATTTGACAAAACATCGAATCAATCCGATATATCGTAAAGAAAACATCGAATAAATTCGATATATCGATGTTAAGTGAATATCCCTACGTCTTTGTAGAAATTTGATCCAAATATAATTTTAATATAAGCCTTTTTTTAAAGATCATATATAAAATCGAGGATGTCGCTCCTTACTAGAAATGTGTGCCGTGCCCTGATGCAGGTACAGTACGAATTTGATTGTATAATTATAAATTGTTGCCAATGTCGTGCCCTGGCTGTTTCGTAACTTCTCTGTTATGTTTAGTCGTTTCGTATATTGTTTATTAATACTACCTAAACTGCCAAACATGATAACATTATGATATTACTTAGTACCAGGTCACTTGTTATGGAAATCTGTATATTAGTGTTCAAATTTTCCTGAGCGGCTCACGTGATCTCAGCTAATAATATCTGCTTGAAACCGCAATTTAATATGCGTTTAATTTTCCTGATTAAAATGGCCCTTGAGAACTCTTAATAAAGAAAATTGTGAATCCCCATTGCCTGGCTGTGCATTTTTGTCGACTGTTTTTTTTTTTTATCATCATCTTTATTAGAATGAGCTGGTACAAATCACACGTGTGCACAACGAGCGGTACAAAACTGTATCAGCTCGTCCCTGACAGCACCATAAACATTTGCTGGAAGTTAGATATATATTTCCTATTAATAGAAAATATATTTCCTATTTTGTCAATTCTATTAAATCCTCCTTAATACATGCTCAGCTAAGGTATTAAGTACTATGCTTAATTAATTATTAACCTTTAAGTAATGGTAAGTAGCTTTTATGCTGATCCATTTTATTAGCCTTGTCCAATTATAATCTTGATACTTTTTCAGGGATCCTATATGTGTCATGCAAACAAAGGAGTCCATACTACAACAGTAAATGCGGACAAAAATGTATGTTACGCTCCACACACTATCAGCACGCTGGTGAGCATACTAACTGTGTACTAATATCCCACACTATATGTGTTAATGAAGCAAATATATAACATAGTAGTAAAAAGAAATATGAAATTGTCACTAGTTTTACAAAATTAATTAATTTGGTACTCCATAAAAAAAAACTTGCTTCATTACTTTCAATGACATCAACTATTTTTGTTTTTTAAAATTTAAACAGAACATTCCTTTTATTTTAAAAAGAAAAGTTTTGGTTCATAAATTTGTATCTTTTTTTTTTTTTCATGTAAAATTTAGATTATAGTTTTTTGCAAAAATTATACACATTTTCTTAAGTTTTAGTATCAAGGTTCCGTGTAGGACTTCAGATAATCAGTAAGCTATAAATTATTGCAGTAATGCATGCACCCGCTCCCATTTTAATGTTTTTAATTACATATATTTTAAAAAGATACCATTCTATTCTTTTCAAAAATTTACAAAAATCTTGCCTGTATTTTCAAGAATTCCAAATCAAAAGTGATTTTGTTTTATTTTAGTTTTGTTTCTGATCCTTATAATCCTTGATGTTTCAATTGTAGAAGATTTTTATTCATGGAGTAAAAGGAGTGGAGGAAGTTTTTGTATGAAAGAACTGTTCAAAATTATTCCTTGAATAAAATAATCTGGCATTGAAATAAGCCCTGAAACTTCTTACATCCCGCAAGAGTTGAAATGAAAATTTCTTGGATGATTTATACCTAAGGCTATCAACCAAGATATATCATAAAATAAAATAAATATAAAATAATATCTCAGTATTATGTTTTATTTATTTTATTTTATAAGAAAAACCTATCTTGGTTCCAAGGTTGAGAATAGAAATTATGAAAAGAAAGTAAATGCTCAAAATTAACTGTTTTAATAATAGAATAATCTTGGTAATGGACACCATATAGATTACAGAACATAAATATAAAAATTTTACAAAGGGTGACACATCAGGCGGTTTTATCCCTAAGAGCCGTCTTTTACATCCAAAGGTAGACTACCTTTGGATGGAATACTAATTACTCTTAAAACATAAAAAACAAAACAATTTTTCGGGATTTTCGCCCTCCAAAGAATGTCGCCTCTCGTCATACAATTATCCAGCTTTGCTAAACTACAACACGCACTCACGCTGACCTTCTGAGTAAGCTTCCAGCGTACGGCATTTCCCCTGGCTTGTAGCCTTTTTTATCCAGCCAGGTAAAAAGGTCTTCCTGACTTAACGGTCCCTCTGAGTTGTCGACGGATGCTCATCTGAGCCCATGTCGACTAATGCCGGTGTTCCACAGGGGGTCTGTTCTCTCTGCAACTCTGTTCCTGCTGCACATTAACGATCTGCTGATGCCCGGTGTCTATGGGTAAGCAGATGACAGCACAGTTGTAGAGAGATACCTGCCGGATGCTAGGGCTAGTAGGGAATCATTCCGTTCCGAAAGAGAGTCTATAGTAGAGCGTACAAATGTTGCACTATAGGCAGTCTCCGAATGGGGTAATGCCAATCTTGTAGCATTCAATGCCGCCATAACACAGGCATGTCTTTTCACCGCCACAAGGAGACCGTTTACCTTGGCTCCTACTTTTCGAAATGAGTCCTTGGAATGTACCGACCGCCTTCAGCTTTTGGGAGTAGAGATCTCCTCGAACCTTAACTTTGGGCGGTTCATTGGGTCCAAGGCCAAGGTGGCTGCCAGGAAGCTTGCCGTTATCGCAAAGGTCCGGCGGTAATTCACACCAGGACAGCTTCTAATGCTATACAAAGCACAGGTCCGTTTGTGTGAGGAGAACTGCAGCCACATTTGGGCTGGTGCTGCAAAATGTCACCTGACCACTTTGGATTCGGTGGAGAGGCGTGCGAAGAGGCTGATTGGCGACCCAGATTTAACTCAAAACGGTCTCCAATGCCTAGAGCACAGGCGTAGAGTAGCCAGCCTTTCGATATTCTATAGGATTCATTTTGGTGAGTGTGCGAGGGAATTGCATGATTTAGTTCCCCATCTCCGTTCCACCATCGGGAGACCCGTCGCACGGCGAGTTTCCACCCTTCCGTTGTTAACACCACTACGATTCGGACGAAGCGTTTCGCGTCGTCTTTCATACCCCGTACATCGAGTAACTGGAATAATTTACCAGCGGCGGTGTTTCCGTCGGACTACAATTTGAGTGTCTTCAAGGCTAGAGTGAATAGGCTCTTAATAAACTAGTGCGCTTTACTATCATCGATTGCGTCACTGCTTACCATCAGGCGGGATTGCGGTCAAGCGCTAGTTTATAATTTATAAAAAAAAAACACGTCGGTCACTTGCTGCGCTAGAAGGCGGCGCTAGAAAGCAATACTCAAAAATATTAGCATTTTTTTGTAGTTTTGGCTCTCTAAGAAAGCTACTTACTGTCTCGGTCATGACCGAGAATCTCGGCTATAGTTAGCCGAGAACCGAGACAAATTTCTCGGTTGGATTTGTAGCCAAGAATGCCGAGACCGAGACCCGAGATCGCGGTAGAGCCTTACTTATACCGCATTACGCATTGAAAGAAAGAACGCTAAAAGCACAGGGGCCGGTAGCGAACACTCTTGTTTCAAGTCAACTCTTGCGGGTTGTAACCTTATACAAAATTAAAAAAATTGTTATACCAAATTGCTACACAAACCCTCTTATTCATAAACGCTGCTTAAAGTTAACTAGTGATTAGCGATTTTCTAAACATACATTTTAGACGCTTGCAGGTCACTTAACTTTAAAAATCGATTATGAATAAACCCCTTAAACACTGTGGTGTTTATTCATAAAGGATGATTTAAGTTAAGTGACGTTAAAAGGTCAAAAATGTATGGTTAAAGAATCGCTAATCACTCGTTAACTTTAAGCAGTTTTTATGAATAAGGGGGATAATATCTACTGAAACAAATCATCTTCACACACTTTGACACCAACAAACTCACACACAAATATTAGAGAATAGGATGGTCATTGTAGCATGGTTTTATACTAAAGTATGTTAAATATTATTATGTGATTTAGTTTAAGACTCTTTAACTACAGAAAAGCAGTCAAAAATTTATCAAAAAAAAAAATGTATATTCAACCCAAACATTTGGTTTATTTCAGTTTTAATGATGGATTTATTGTCAACTGTGGTATTTATTTGTAACATATTAATTAATACAAAGGTAAGGAAAAATATCAGACTTTTTTTGTTAGTTAAAAGAGATCTGAATATAAGCATTTATGTGTAGCATGCAATATTGCAGTCTGTGTGTGTTGTCCAACGCATTGTTAACTATAACCCTCGTTTATTAACATAATTGTTACTGTATATGTTCACTGCTGTGTAATATAAAACACACTGATGTTCAGTTGAATCTATGTAGACTAGTAGAAGTAAGTTCTAATTTTAGTTTGTAAAGATGTACTTATATATTTGCAGTGATCATATGTACTTCACTGCAAATATATACTTCCTCTTGGATCACTCTATCTATTAAAAAAAAAAAAAACTCTATCAAAATCCGTTGCGTAGTTTTATAGATTGAATCACACAAAACGACATAGGGAAAGTAAAAGTGCTTTGTTTTATAATATGTAGTGATAAATTGTATGTCCTCAAAATTATAAAAAAAAAATTAACTAATATTTTATGAAATGATTACAGCGAACTATAATGTCGTATATCACACTAAAAAGATATAGTTATTGATAGTTAAATGAAATAACAGACCTATCTTGTCAGTTTTCATAAGTTCAAACGACACCTAAAACCCCAAAATAAAAGCGTGATATTGGATTTATAACTTTTGGCGTCGGGATGAAAGTTGAAAATTCAATAATTCGATTTTACGTTTGTCCATATGTTACAGAAAACTGCTATTTACTTATTTATCAAAGGGCAATAAGTTCTCAACATTTCTACTCATACACACCACATCCGATAAGTGTCAAGTCTACGACCATTTGACCTAGCCCCACAACGTTATCTCTAGTTGTATCGGACGCTGTAAGTCCTAGCGATGGTTTCATAGTATAAATAGTCTCATTGATTATTACAACATGTACTAATTGCGTCTCGCGACAGTGACATGCGAATGAGATACATTTATACATATAATGATGTTAAAGGGATGTAGGGTATGCTTAAGCATACGGCATGGTAGCAACATCGACGAAAAACGTTATACTGAATTCAATACATGATTCTGAAATTTTTGGTGTAACAACATCAGCCTTTAATTTACCAATTAGACACAGTAACAGGTTATATCTTAATGCGTAGTGCCCCGTGTGGTACCGGGCTTAGAATAGTACCAACCTATCTCCGCCCGTGGGTGCGCTTCCACTGTAGAATATCAAATTACTGCGATCAGCAACCCGCCTGCCAAGCGTAGGATTATGACAACCAAATTTTAGGAAACCTTGGGGGAGGCCTTTCTATTTCCAAACAATTGTGACTTCCAATTAAAGATATATCAAATTTTTACCTGAAGGGCTTTCCTGTCATTTTGCGAATGTTTCTTAGTGAAACTGTCAAAAATATGATCTCTACAATTTTGATAAGTTTTGATATTGATTGTCGCTGAAATGCAATTGCGACTTAAATTTGAAAGTTTATTGAACTAGAATTGGTCTTAATTAAGTTGATTTCAGACTAACGTACTATTAAAAAAGTCATTAAAGTAAATTTTCCCATGTATTTTCGCATGTTTGGGAACTCAGTTCAAAACGCAGGATAATATATCATACTGTTATGGGCTAGGGGTATTAAAATTCCGGTTAAGGGTTACGAAGTTTATTGTCAACGAAGGTACAGTCGAAAGTAGGCAATGACAAGTATAAGTGGATATCGCACCAAAATCTTCCCGTAGGTCCACGAAGTCCGTGTTGTATACAAACAGAAACACCATAGAAGTTACTTCACGAAGTCCTTGAAGTGCTCTTCGCAGTGGTCGCTTCATACTTATCGCTGATTTCGCTTCAATAGTGAAATTCAGACTGACTCATCAGCTGAGTCACACCACTTTTTATATGCAAGCTCATCGCACATTCCAGATTTCAGAGACGAGTTTCCAATAATTTCGATGCCGACCCATCGTTGTCAATATTGATGAAACCTTTACTGTTCGATAGTACACCATAGGCCCAACAATGCAATTTTAGATCGTACCTCTACAATGCATGGCACGCAATATTGAACCTTATGCCATTGACATAAGGTACATTCGTAACAATACAAACAAAAAGTATTTCATTTTATTCTGGCCATGGTCGAACCCATCTCGACGCCCTTGTCTTAGTTTTCACAAAACTTTCCAATTACAAAATGAAATCAACATAACCATCCGAAACGAGAAACTGGCGAACGATACTACCACTGTGTTCTAATTTGTGAGTTTCGTGTTAATAATTATGACCTCTAAAACAATATAAATAAGTGCTATAATATGTATATTGAATGTCTAGCAATCAAGCTCGACGGAGGGACGCATCAAGTGCACATTGATCCCCGGAGATGGAGTGGGTCCCGAGCTCGTCTACTCAGTACAGGAGGTTTTCAAGGTGAGAAACTTCGAAATTATAAACTAGTCCTTGACCCGCCTGATGGTAAGCAGTGATGCAATTGTTGATGGTAAAGCGCGCTTGTTTATTAAGAGCCTATTCACTGTAGCCTTGAAGCCACTTAAATTGTAATTGTTCTCATAGTTTCTTTTAAAAAAAAATTGCGGATGCCGTATCCTGGCGATCCCCACACTGGTGACACCCTAACGTTTCCTGCCGCCTTATCCGGGAACTTCCCCAAAAAACCTTGTCCGGTGAGGACTTGCGTTAGGCAGAAGGAGGAGGCGCACGGACGCCTCTCTAGCCACTTCTCAAAGAGGGAACTTACTGCCGCTATTGTGGCGTACTCAGTTCTTATAACTTTATCAATTCTGCATTCAACTTGTAAAATGTACTAAGTATATGCTTTTCATTCGTTTGCTAGGCGGCAGACATCCCAGTTGACTTCGAGTCGTTCTTCTTCTCCGAAGTGAACCCTACATTGAGCGCGCCGTTGGAAGATGTCGTCAACTCTATCGCTAGAAACAAGTGCTGTATTAAGGTAAATATTCTATTCATAAGTTATCTTTATTAAGAAAAAAAATATCGGATCCTAGATAACGGTGATCGGCAATCAAAATACGTATAGCAGCATGTATTAATTAACTAGGAAATCTGTTATCATGTGCCAATTAATAGTAACAGTAATTTGTAACTAGCTACGCCATGCGGTTTCAACCGCGTAAATTACTCCTATCGGAATATCGTGATAAAAAGCATCCTAGGTATGTGTAATGTGGCGGTGAGCAGTGGGCAGCTCGCTGCCCGGTAAGGACCAGGCCCAAGTCGACGGCGCGTCATGTTTCACGCGCGCCTCAAAGATATGTCAGCACATCTTGACGGGGTCCACGAAGACCGATGCCTCCTGGGTCAGGGTCGCGGGTTGGTTTAACAAGAAACCGCGGCCCTGGCCATCGCACAGGCCAGTGAAGAAACACGGGTGGGTTTTAGTCAGTAAAAGTCTGACACACCCTTCCGCTCCGCCCAGAGCGAGAGAAGTCATTTGATGATTTCCCATCCCAAAAAAAAACAAAAAAAAATTGACAGTTCAACAACATTCATTCCATTATTTATGTTGTTGAGCAGACACATGGAGCAATGGATTAGCAATAAACTTCAAATTGATTCCAACTGGCAGCAATAGTGTATAACATCAGCCATATTAGTAGGATACACGCAAAATAAGAATGCCTGCATACTTTCTAGAACTAATACGACATATTTTCAGGGCATTCTCGCAACCCCTGACTTCTCACACACCGGTGAGCTCCAAACCTTGAATATGAAGCTCCGTAACGCACTCGACCTATACGCCAACGTTGTCCACGTCAAGTCACTGCCCAATGTGAAGAGTCGCCATCGCGACGTTGACTGCATTATCATCAGAGAACAGACTGAGGGAGAGTATTCGGCGCTTGAGCACGAGAGTGTTCCAGGTAAGAATTTGCACTGGCCTTTTTTTTTTTTGGTCGGTAATCATCAGAAGATTTCTCCCGCTCTAGGCTAAGAGGAGGGCGTGGCAGATTTTTACTCACTAAAACCCATTGTTCCTTCATGTGTTTATGCTTGGGACCACAGTATCTCTTTCTAACAAGCCCTGGCAAGTATTAATCCTAATTGACACCGTCACGAAGTGCTGACATCTCCTTGAGCCCCTCAAAACAACGGACCGTCGACCTTGGCCTGGGAGCCTGGGCCTGAAAGATGCGGAGAAAAACTTTAACTTGATGGCACTTCACTCTTTGACCTAACATTGACATAATTAGGTTGGAAATGTTCTTGAAAATATTGGAATTTTCTTTACGCATATTTCAAGTCATAGTTCTACTACAGGGCAGACTGCAGGTAGTGTACGAGTAGTTACTTGAATTGTGTATTAGGAAATTTAATATTTTTTTTTTTCATTTTTATATTTGTGTGAAGTTTCTTTTATATATCATGTTTGTGAAAAGCCTACCAGTAGCTAACAGCCAAACGAGTCGATATATCAGGTTAAGCTATTCTTGCCGCGGTTGGTCCGTGGATGGGTAACCATCATCACATACCAAGACCCTCCGTGCCTCTGAAAACACGTACACAAGTTCAAATGTCTGACAACTAGTCTTAACAAGGGGTATCGTATTATTCAGTTGTGGAGGGCAGATAGGCAGTCCAGCTCCATGTAAAATACTGGTGTTTAGCTGCATTCTGTTAGGCTGGAAGCTGATCCTTACATAACAGAGAAAAGGCTAGGCAGATTTTATTTATTGTCTACGAAGTTTTGACACATATATTAATTTGAAAGTGTGTGTTGTGGTGGCCTAGTGGTTAAAACATCAGCCTCTCAAGTTTGAGTGTTCGGGTTCGATTCCAGGTCAGTCAAGTACCAATGGAACTTTTCTAAGTTATATGTACTTTTTAAGTGTATCTTGGACACCAATGATGAAAAATGAAATTATAAGGTGAATGAAAACATCATGAGGAAACCTAGACTTTAAGTCTGAAATCGCCAACCCGCATTGAGCAAGCGTGGTGATTACGCTCAATCCTTCTCTGTATGAAAGGAGACCTGTGCCTAGCAGTGAGACGATAAGAAGGTTGATGATGATGTGTAGCTATTAAAATCAAGAAGACGTGTCATAATTTCCCACTCCGTCCTTTCAGGCGTCGTGGAATGCCTGAAGATCATCACAGCTGCCAAGTCTGAACGTATTGCCAAGTTCGCGTTCGACTACGCGGTCAAGATGGGCCGTAAGAAGGTCACCGCAGTGCACAAGGCTAACATCATGAAGCTGGGCGATGGACTGTTCTTGCGTAGCTGTGAAGAGGTAAGTTATTGGTGCTCATCTCGGAGGTAGATCGTAGAGCGATTAACATTTTGAATTGGTTGGCTGAAGAAGGAGGCCAATTGTCGTGAATCTCTGCGTCAAACAAAATGTCAAAAACTTTCGTAATGATGGGAACATCAACATATACAATGGACATTCCTTAGAGATGAGAATTGTGGCACTCCGTTAGAGAGGAAACGTAGTTTCTCTATCTCGTCTATCTCTCTCCAAAATCATCAATCATTTGTGAGGAAAGAGATAGTGCTAGACCGAAAGCATAGGCCATCTCTCTCGCTCTTTTCAAACCAAAAAAAAAAAAAATACTGCAGATTATACGCGTACGGCTTGTCCATTAATATATGTCTGTGGTTGGGAAAGAATTTTTGACAGATAGTCAGATCAGACTGAACTTTATGAAAATTTTGAGAATTCCTCTTCTGAATTTAGTCTCGAAATAATTAAATAGGTTCCATGTGGATAGATGTTATACAAAACCTGCTTTTAGCCGTGACGTCGTCCGCGTATAGTCGTAAAGGACTTTTCGTGGTGGTTGGATTACCTCACAAGGGAAAATGGCTACTGTCCAGTGATGTGGGCACGGATCAGCTAGTTATTATTATTATAGAGTAAATAAACTAGTGACTCCAGAGCGGGGACGACGCCAACGGACAAAATGACACAATATTCTGGTCTATTTCTCAGCACCAGACCGCCTTGCTACCATCCCAAATAAACAAATTCTAACTGAAGACTTTGTTTCCAGATGGCAAAGCTGTACCCTCGTCTCCAGTTCGAGAAGATGATCGTAGACAACGCGTCCATGCAGATGGTGTCCAACCCGAACCAGTTTGATGTGATGGTGACGCCGAACTTGTACGGTAACATCGTGGACAACCTTGCCAGCGGTCTGGTGGGCGGTGCTGGCGTCGTAGCCGGCGCGTCTTACAGCGCCGAGTGCGCAGTATTCGAGCAGGTGAGATATACCTAGTAATGTGCTGTCATGGTATTCCTGTAGACCTAGTAGGAGTTTTCATTACGAAACTCGATCGTCGATATCGAGTGGTTTGGCTCATCGATTGGCCCGCTTCAAGGTTGTAAGAATTCTCAACCAATGAGAACGCCAGACGTGCTCGATATCGACGATCGAATCTCGTAAGGAAAACATCATACTAGGCATACTGTTCAATTTGGCTAATGATTCAATCGACTGTTCTGAATTGTTGAGTTAAATTGGGCTGCGCGTCGAATCATCAGCCTCTGTATGTTCCCTCTGTGCGATGCGTATACAACAAAACTCTTATATGATAAGAGCTAGCAGAGCATATAAGTTGTTGTTTCCAGAGGGTTGATGATCTCGATTTAAATTCTTTGGGATAACTTCTTTGTAAATCACTAAAACATTTTCAGTCTTTACTAAATACTCTCCGAGTGCCTACTTGTTCTTGATTTCACTTCCCTGTCCTTTGCTGTACCTGTTACTGTCTCTTATGCTAACTTAATATTGTCCGTGGAAACTTTTAATTTGCCTTCTTTCACTAATCTTCTACCTGTACTTATGCTAGCTGTAAGTTTCCCTAAAATCTAAAAATATAATAATAAAGCAATAAAGTTATCCACAAATGAAATCATTTTCGAGTTGTTCATTGTCCTTTTGGGGTACTCGGCCAACGCAGTTCATGTCTGAACCTATCTCAGATTGTGCCACAAGACCCTTTCCTCCACCTTCCGCATCCAGTCTACTCCAGCTACCTTCCCTTCCCACAATATTTGGGGGGTGGGTTGTAATAATCGACATTTAAAAAGTAAATGTCGCAGCTCTGGTATTCTGATAGGGCAGAGTGATGTCACGGGCAAACAAACCGAAAATACATATAGCGGTTTAATATTACGGAAGATGTTAGGTCAAACTGTTAGAAAAGCACAGCCGCTCGAATTGACGGCGAGCTTTTTTCTGCTCTAATGAAATGCATGATGATGAATGCAAATGTTGATGTCATACTAAAAAAAATCTTGTTTCATTCGCAGGGCGCTCGTCACATATTCTCAGGCGCGGTGGGAAAGAACATTGCCAACCCGATCGCCATGTTGCTGTGTTCAGCCAACCTTCTCGCACACGTGAACCTGCATCCCTACTCAAAGAGTATCAAGAATGCCATCAACAAGTATGTATAGCCAAGGCTTTTCAAGTCAAGACATATAGGACCTTTTGAGGCTACGGTACAGAGCAGACTATTGCAGGAAAACCATATTAATAAATGTTCAAATTGAGTAGTAGTTCTACTTAATTTGAACATTTATTAATATGGAGTGGATTGTCAGTGATTGACCACTGGAAAGCCATAATGACGCCGTTTTGTTAGTAGATTACGAAACTTGTCAAAATTGATCATTATATATAGCAGACTAGAGCCCCTGTAGGCCTAGTATGAGTTTTCATTACGAAACTCGTTCGACGTTATCGAGCGCGTTTGACTCAGCGATTGGCCCGCTTCAAGGTCGTAAGAACTCTCAACCAATGAGAGCGCCAAACGCGCTCGATACCAACGATCGAGTTTCGTATTGAAAACTCATACTAGGCCTACTGGTAACTGGTTACTGGAGGTCAAATAGCCAATCACTCCACCTAAATTATTGCATTACTGAAATATTTCTGCGACTCAGCTGCATCTGGTTAGACCCCAACTTAGTTCGTAGAGGACTTTTAATATGTCATATTCGAGTGGTATGCTCTTTTGTTTTTTTTTTAAACCAATTTTAGCAGGGTTGGTTTACACTTATATCAGCTACTTTTGAAACTGGCCCCGATTAACTTGTTTTCAAACAAAATTAAATTTAAGTTCAGTGTAACTTTTTCTTTCTATTTCATTAAGAAAAGAACAAATGATGAAATGTCAGGTTAGACCTGTCAAATTAGTGCGCTCCTAACGTAAACCGGCGTAATTTTAGTCGCAATGTTTTTTAAATTGCCAACCCACATTGAGCAAGCGTGGTGATTACGCTCAATCCTTCTCTGTATGAGTGGAGACCTGTGTCCAGCAGTGGGACGATAAAAAGGTTGATGATGATTGTGTTTATAATCACGTCTAAACTGTCTATGGAGTATCTTAATTTGACAGGATTAAACTAAAATGTTATCTTCTATCCTTTTCTTAACGAAATGGAAAGAAAAAGATGCGCTTAAATTTAGTTTAGTGTATGAACAAGAAAATTGGTGCCATTACACCATAATCTTTTAAATTTCAGGGTATTGGAAGACGGCAAAGTGAGGACAAAGGACCTAGGAGGACAGTCCACAACCAAAGACTTCACCAACGCTATCATCCACTGTCTCACATAAACATCCAACCAGAGACAATATAGAATTAATCATAGAGTACAATGTGTTCTCACTTATTTATTTCTACTTATTTAATTTTGTAGACAAACGATCTGTAAATGATAATGACATTAAGTTTTATAACAACCTTCAGTATTGATTTATTATGAAGTATTTATGTAGATAAAATTGGCTGGATAATGTAAATAAAACCATTATACAATAATTATTTTCTTTTATTTGTGTGTTTAGACGGCCGGCTTCATCACTCAATATTACAGGACTATGGACTGGAATCTGGCCGTATTGAATGGGGACAGTTTCTCCTCTATATATTTATAGAAGATATTCTTCACATTTCACATGATTTGACAACCCGAAATTCGTTGTTTTGTAACTTATGCCATCGGTTTTGGAATGCAAGGTTTTTACCTTTGTCATGACGAAGTATACTGTTTATACGAGTAATTTTTAATCTTCCTTTGAGGCGAGTGAACTGATCTGGTGTACCCGACCCATTTAATGGAGATTTCAACGTTTTGCAGTTACATAGGTTATTGGGACTACACACGGTTTCTAAAAGACTAAATTTTTAACTCTTGTGAATTATTTTGTTTGGCTGTTGATGTCTCTCAGCAGTTCATCTGGTGCCCATCCCTACATACCGATATACCTCCATCCCAGTTGTTATTCGGGGATCTTTGACAGTTGTAAGGTGATCAGATCAGAGGTCGTGATAGACAGTTGCGTCATATATAAGAATGGTATCCAACTGCGTCTGGTTAACTGGAAATCGAGTCAAACAGGTTTGGGCAAAGATTTTAATGATAATATTTTATGTCGATATCAGACGCTTGACTCAAATGAATAGTGTTTTTTTTTTTCATTCCTCTTGCACACGACTCCGACAGGATTATATCCGAATAAACGGTTCGTACCGGAAGCAGGGATCCTCTAGATGCGATAACCGGCCGAAGTGGCGGTACCCTAAATACCGCCTCTTCGGTCGGTTGGCTGATGTCTATGTCCAGATTAGTCGCCTTTCGGTTGAAATAAACATTATGAATCGTTCATTCGCTCCTTTCATTTCATTTTACGATTAGTCTTTAGGAGAGTGACAGACACCGCGATCCGAAATTCGAAGTTTTGATTCATTTCACTTGAAATTAATGGCTAAAATGAACGAAGACAGATGCATCTGATATTGGCTTTAGCAAATTTTTAGTTTGATTAAATAGCCTTTCAGAAACCAACTGCTAATCTTCCCTTGGGATAGTTCTCGGCGTGGCTAGCTTCTTAGTTCTCTCCGTTATTTCGTATTTCAGGGCTTTTGACGACACCTGGCAAAAACAAAATATAAGTAGTTTGTAATGACTACGTTTGAGTCTTAAGATTGATTTACATGGTGCAATATAATAGGGATGTTTCCTGGGTTAAATAAAAGCATCGAGCACATATCCAATAGAGTGGTAATGCCACTAGTTTTGTTCGAAAACAAATTACGCTAAAACGCTGCCCCGGCCCGCTGCACTCTGATTGGCCGACTCAAGGTCACGTATTGCACTAGAGTAGGGCAACAGAAATAAAATTGTTTATATCGATATCGATAAAGTTACAATGTTTGTTTAGCGTATTAAAATACTTTGTTTTATTTCTCATAGTACTACATGGTCCATTAGACAAAATTTAAATAAATAGCTAGTTTCTGTACTAGAATACCTAATAACAGATATTTATATCATATCATATCATAACAGATTTAGATATATTTTTTTATTAGATATTATATGTGGTCTAGTCAGGTCTGTCACGTAAGAACATATGGAGCGATGCTCTACTTGGAAAGGCAAGGATTCGTAAATAAAAATATTTTCTTTTAATTATTAAAATTAAACCATAAATGTTCTTATTAAAATTTAATAAGAACATTTATGGTTTTGAAATCAAATAACACTTTTGTATTAAGTAAATAAAACTTGTTTATCATGATTTCTATTAAAAATAAAGGAAAAATTATAATCTTAGTGTACTTTACTGTTACTGATTTTTAATGTGAATTAATTTAGTATAAATTCTTCTCAAAACTTGTTTCTCATCATATTTTTTTCTTTTCATGAGGATTGTTAGTCTCATATCTATATATTTTTTAGCGATTCTTAAAAAATAAATAATAATAATAATAATATAATTAACATATTTAAAATTTGCCTTGAAATGTATTCTATTTATACATTTACTGGGTAATTTGTTTGTTTACCCTTTTTGGTTAGTATCGATACACAATGTGAGTAGCACAGTGCAACACTAGTAAAACCCGTAATAGATAGAAAAGGATGGCATAATATCGGTTATACTTAGTAAGAGCAAGACGCATAGACAAGTACCTATTGTTTGGTTTTTCTTGACCAGTTCAACTTGAGCCATGATAGATGGATGCAAAGTGAATTAAATCATAGTTTATTAATACTTGGCGATGAAACGAGATTCCGTCTGTTTTATAATTCGATGTTCTGCTGTTTTTACCACACCATCGAATAAAACAACACGACATTATGGGGTACTATACCAAACTTTGAATATTTTCAATAGTATCGGGAGACGTACGCACAGGTCACTACTTGGTGCCGTACTGTTTTAGTGCAATCGTGAGTTGTTATGTATAATGGAGAAATCATAGATGTGTTTCGGAATTTGATGGCTCATATTACTACTCTATTGGATATGTGCTCGATGAATAAAAGTTATTGTATTTAGTCCGTCATTCAGATTATAGAAAAATATTGGGTACGTAAATTTTGTTTTATCAAATCAATAAAAAAATACAAATATAAAAGGCATCAAAGATCAGGAGTGATGGCTAGTGACGTCACTCCTCGCTAAAAAGTGTAGCGTACAGTGACGTCACATGAGTTTTCAACGCACTGTGTAGTCTTCATTTTTTGTTTTTAGTATTTATTGGAAATCTGACTGACGGACTAATTAGTTTTTTTTAGTCAACTACCCTATTTCCCGTGGCATCAATTAAGTTAAAGCAACAATAAAAGTTGCGTTGTTTAAACACCATTTAGACGATGCAAGTCATTAGTTTCATAAATTTTATTGTATGCCATAGGCAATTAAATTGCACCGTGTAAATAAGTCGTAACTCTTTGCAAGGCCTTGGTTTAACAGAAGTCTCATGCAATTATTTATTGAATGGCAACATTTGCAGTCAACGATTGTATGTCAATATTATGGAAATCGCACTTGCATGCATTCTTGAATAAAAATAATAAATTGATCGTGCTTTATGGCATGACATTTTGGCCCATGAACGTTCCAGTAACTTGCATCTTGTAAATGATGTTTAACCCATTGAAGGTGATGGAATAGGACACAAATATTTTTTTTTTTGTTATTAGGTTGGGTCGTTTAAGAGTCCCGAGAATGTTAATGCTATCTTGTAACCTAACCTTTTCAGGATTCCTGTACCACTCCTCTTGAGACATTCTTCTGTAGCACTTGAAGTCAGGTCGTGTACTTAATCTGTCGAGCCTCGGCAGAAGCTCCACCAACGGCATCGTTTTACCTCGCTGCAAGTGTTACATTATTATATTATAGTAGGTATAGAATTCTAATTAACGTAATAACTTAGTGGCTAGTATTTTTCTTTGTGGCGATGGCAGGGCAGTTATGTTAGGGAAAAACTTCCTACATCCACGGCGTTATCTGCCTTAGCGCAGAGGTCACTTTGGCTGCATGTGTTGAAGCAAAAAGAGCAGGAAGAAGTTCACATCCATATCCTGCTGCAGTCTGTCGACTAGTTCTATTTTAGAAGGTGCGCCTTACACCTTCTTTCCATCTTAGGAGACGGTTCAGTGACTGCAAAGTGGACCACAGACAGTTACACCTGCAGTCCTAATTTTCATTCTATTAACTACTGCCGTACTACTATAGATATGTTTTTATTTCTACTAGCCTGGTAACTACCAGGCTAGTAGAAAGAAAAATATATCTACATAATCAGATTATAATGTTGCCACTGTTTTAATTGGAATACATGCTTCTTTCGGTGAGAGGGAGTGGGCCGAATATACCACGCTGGATCAGTGCGGATTGATTTCCAAGATAAATATAACTTCCCGCAATTTTATGGGTGCTTCTACAGATGGAAATAATATTCAGATATTAACTTTACGTAGTAAATACTACGTGAATAGATTTCCGTAGTCATTGATATTTTTCCAAACGATCTAGTTATGCGGAAAAATCTCACCGTGAATACAATAGCAGAGTGAACCGTTAAAAGGTGGAATGGCGACTCACTTCACCAGAGTTTTCAGGTGGAGAATTTTAGAGAATAAGTCGGCTAATTACTCTAGACTAGATAGACGAGTAAGAAACGTACTTTGACCTGCGGCGGCTCAAAAACTTTTTTAGCTGCGGCTATTTGCGATAAGTACTCCGTATGCTTCTTCCACTCAGTACTAGACCAGCTCTTTTTTTTCCTCGCATCTTTCGCCGTTTCAGCCTTTTTGAGGTCTATTGCACAGTTGGCCAATTTAGAGTACAAAGTAGCGTTGGACGCTTCAATTATTCGATCGATGGCTTGCAATCGTTCCTGACTGAATTTATTTCTGTACATTCTTTTCAAGGCTATTAAACGTCTGTAATAATATTAAATTTCGATGACTTTTCATAAGTTCGTAATTCGTATATTAAGTACCTATCGTCATCATCATCATCATCAACAACAACCTTCTTTTCGTCACACCCAGCAGTTTGTGATAGGTCTCCCACCGCGCAAGACACCTGGCTGCGCGCTCACACAGGTCATAACAATGTAGACACAGAAATCTTAATGAAAAATCTTCCGAAATAACGGAAGGTAACGTCAGCCATTATTGGTTAACTTGTGATGAAAATTTAAACAAATTAAAACCCATGTAATATGTTGTCGCCTCATGTAATAGCAATAACAACGATTTACAATGTAGGTAGGTACCTACTATTAAAAAGGATGATGCTGTATGATCTATGACAAAGTAATATGACCATTAAAGATTCCTTTATATCCATTGCCTTCCATTATATTAGTTTACGTTTTTAGCAACGGATTAGCGATTAATTAACGAAGTTAATTATTTGATTGACGGTGCCGAGCTACATCCGTTGCTAAAAAAGTAGTAGATATTCAGACTAATCAATCTTATATACAGGAAAAAATCCAGTACGCAAACTTTGTCAACTTATAGTTAAATAAGTTTTATAGATACAAATATTATTACTTTGATATGTTTTAGTACAAAAAAAAAATAGTTATTGATAACGAAAGATGTTTATTTTGAAATCGATGTTATGGTCACCGCATGCGCTGCCATTCATGTTCGGCGTAGTGGAGACAGCGGGAACATCACAGGACCTAGTACCCTAGGCACCCCACGCGGCCCCCGCATGTTCATTACGCAGCCTATTACCTTAGGTCAACGCCCTTTATTTTTCATTTAAGAGATTGCTATTTTATCAGGTTCGAATTAGCTGTTATTTGCAGAGTAATTCCAATTTTTCCTTCATACTTTTATGGGCATAGGACCATCGAAATGTAGAAAATAAAGCTTCGATTAACAATAAACAAAACAGATAAAAAACGGCTGAGCAACTAAGATCTCAATTTACGCAATTCTAATCTAATTTTTTTCCTTATAGTGTAGCTCATAAGGCACAATTTTATGAATACAAAATTAGAAACTACAATGTATTTTAAAAACTATGTCTTATGAACAACGCGTCAAGGATTGGCGTTTATCGAAAAAAAAAATGAGTTAGTGCACTTTTAATAAAAACGTAATGAATTCAAATTATTGGCATCACTTCAACGCATAGGTAGGTACAGTCGCCACACATCAAGCTACTACAATCTGCAAGAGGGTCGCCTACGCTGGTACGATCACGTCTTACGAAAACCGTTGTGTGTTATACAAATGTTACGTGGGTAACAAATGTCTTGCCATGGCGCCTCCGCCGTGCCGGAACAAGCGAGGTAGACCAAAGAAGTGCTGGCTTGATGTTGTAAGAGATGACATGCGTGCCAACAATCTCACACCACGGGATGCCAGAGATCGTGCGAAATTGAGGCGTATATGTAGGAAAGCTGACCCCGGGCTCCAACGCGAAAGCCGCGGATGCAACCGGGATTATACGCTGAGATGATGATGATGGCATTATTAATAGGAATCAATTGGAATCATTTTAAGCATATGGTAATCTATTGTTCCATAATTATTATGTTCAAAAAATATGTTTGCTCCACAACTTAACGCAATGAATGTTTTTGAATTGTCAAAATGATATCTATTAATACTGATAGTGTGTTACACAATTATCCTGCAGAATCATTTTGAATGATTTTATTAAGTTATCCACCGGTTCATAAATATCTCAAAAATTGTTTGTTCAACAGCTTAAAAATAGCATTAAATGCTTTTTTTTTGTCGAATCAAGATTTAATTAGTTATGAAATTACCCTCTGGACTACACTCACCTGAGCCATGGCAAAGCAATGTCGGCATTATTTAGACGACCTCTTAGAGCGGATTCTCTAATTCCTGCTTTGGTATACCTCGGCATACCTTCTCCGCTGTCTACATAATACCTTCTAGGAACACTGAGCATCTGAATTCTCTTAGGTACTTTGTGTGGAAAGACATCCTGGTTTAGTTTAAGTTTTTGCAGACCCATTTTAGAACTGAATGTTAGCCAGTGGGAGAGTTAGGTAAATTATGGTTGGTGGTAGGTGGTCAGGTGGTCGGTGGATGGATTTGGGTGTTACATGTTTATTTAATTTTAGGAATCCATTATTGTGTGTACTTGTTATACATTTTGATAACTTGAATGAACTGTGCCAATGACAAGTGTGACGTAACGTGTTTATAGATTTCATAGACATTTCTTATTTGGAACGAAATTTATAATAAGGTTTGAACTGTAATGTAAACTCAACTTCAACTCTCGATCAATGGCCCTTGTGGAAGAGACACCACAATTTCTCTCGGTGGTAGGCCACATCGGTTGCCGGCAGAAGTTACCACCCAACAGACAAAGTCTTGCCGCCAAGCGATTCGTCGTGTTCCGGTATGATGTCTGGTGAAGCCGTACGGGTCTGAGCAGTTGTGTTGCGATGTGTTCCGGGTACGATACGCCAAGTGTTGTTGTGTCTGGAGTTTGGTCGTGGAGTGTCTCTAGATCAATCTCCCTCTGGCGCAGCATCGTTGGTCGTGTTGTTGGGTTCAACATTGCACCACCTCGCTCAACTGTCTTCCTTCCTATTTACTAAGTTTTTTAAGTGAATGGGTTTAATAAACTAGCGCGCTTTACCATCAACGTTTGCATCACTGCTTACCATCAGGCGGGATTGCAGTCAAGCGCTAGTTTTTAATTACTAAAAAAAAAATTGCCAATAACACGTGCGAACTGTTAATAGACCATCAAACGTTGGAGGGTATTAACGTAAACTCATCAAGAATTTAAAAGCCCGTTTTGACCTTTACTTTCACGACGTATCTAACTAGTGATGTAACTATACGACTCAGTACCTACTCGATCCTCACGATCAATCGATTCAATATAAAGACTTTTCACACAGATAAGTCGATGTGCTGGATCTCTTGCATTCTTGCTAGCCCGCGCGATAAAAAATCAAGTTGCTGCTAGTCACGACTTACCGTAGGTACCCATGCATTAAGGCGATCTGCCTACTTAGGCGGCCTGGCTACTGGCTAGGTCCCCGCCCTGGAAGCGAAGGTCCTCTCGTAACTGGTAGCAATGGGAAACCCATTGCTACTGATAGTGTATTTTGACAGGTCAACAACATTCATCACGTTATTTACGTTTTTGAGAGACACTTTTATCGAAGATATGGAGCAAAGGATTAGCAATATACAGAATGTTAAGAAAACCCTGTCCGACTCGTGAAGGTGTTGTTAGGTATCGATAACTGATTCTACTAATGGATACAAAACCGGGCTAAACTTAAAAAAAAATCCCCCTAAAAAAATATTATTTCGCAAAAAGAGGTAACTTAATAAATGTGCGTTAACCACCCTTCCACGGGCGGCGGGCGGAAGGGCACGCGGCACGTGGTCGCATCGCTATTCGCTCATAATAATACCGGTGTTGTCACTTTTTTAAATTACCAAATTTCGGGGAAGTTGGAATTAATTCGCGGGAAAATAAGATTATTTCAAAATTCATTTATATTGGTACTATGATGATTACGTAAAATTTTATATTATATTTGGTCATGTGTTTACCTAACCTTTATTATCCTTATGGGTCGGACAGGGTTTTCTTAACATACTGTACTTACTTTAAAATGATTCCAATAGATTGATAGTAATACTATCTCTACTATCTCGCGTACTATACAGGGTCCCATACATTTACAGTCCGCCTGCAGTCCCTGGTCACAACGGGCGGGTTGCCGTCCCAGGTCTGCATAGCTCACTCACTATAGCGATTAATGCCCGCCGGTAATGATTGAACAACGGCTCTGAGTCTACACACTGTGTGCTTGCTAGTGTGTAGTACACACTAGCAGGCGGCAGTCAACGGTTTTATAAGTTTCGTCACGGACTGTCCGGCCGATACCTGTCGTCGCAGGCCTGAGACGGCAACCGGCCATATACTTTGGGTTCGCAATAACCGTCGAGTCAGGGGAACTGCGTGTCTGTGATCTTTTCCGGTTAAGTGACAGGCTGATATCCGACGGCGAACTCTTAATGTGTGGGGCCCTTTAAGGGCGTCGCAGGGGAAGGGCATGCTGGATCGGATTACCTACTAACGGCCGGCGAAATGCAGGTTTTTAATTTCACCACAGTTTTATTATTTTATGATAAAACGTTGCCTCACTCTAGGAATTTCTCCTGTATAGTGCGTGCGTTTTACTAACAAACTCACATACACAAACAGCCAAACGCGGAACACATACTTGTAGGTCATACAAATTTTTGTTCCGTACGGGAATCGAACCCGCGACACGCAGCGCAATAGTCAGGGAGCCTTGAAGTATTACGTAACGCAATTTGGCGGGAGGGTCTTGTAAAACGTTAAGATGCGTTACAGGGGCGGGAGGGTGTCTTTCTTACTACACGTTACGTAACATTGTTTCTAAAAAATTAGGTATTTCAAACTCAGAAACTGGCAACCCTGTGTAAAAAACTATTACATAACTTTTTACGACTTTAGGATAAAATTGATCACTCGAGTGTTACGTAACGTTTAGAGAAGGGGGGGGGGGTGTACAGAAAATCGTTACGGTGCATTACAAGGGGGCGAAACGAGCTCAAAAATTGCGTTAAGTTATACTTGAACGCTCCCTCATTCGCTGTGCTATTCGCATAACAACTATACCGACCGTGCTGTCAAAGTTATAAAAGTTTGTTTTTCTACGCTGCACATGGCCAGTAGGCCTAGTATGAGTTTTAGACTCAGCGATTGGCCCGCTTCAAGGTCGTAAGACCTTTCAACCAATGAGAGCGCCAAACGCGCTCGATATCGACGATCGAGTTTCGTATTGAAAACTCATACTAGGCCTACAGGTCTACAATACATATAAACTTTCGTCGCTCCTAAAAAATAAAATACCCGCTGATGCTTAGCAGGAGGTTTATCTTTGAATAAATATCACTATATCTTTTACATAAAGTTAGTCTATGAATTAATATTATAAACAATGCGTAGGTGCGTTAACTATTTCAAATTTCGTTTTACTGGACGACACTTCTTGGTTGCACTGAGTACGCTGATATTCACGGCAGGTTGTGTTGATTGCCAGTTAGTAACTTTCTGGTATTGCTCTCGGAGTGGCTAGCTTTTTAATCCTGTCTGTTATTTCATATTCGAGAGCCTTCGGAGGCACCTGGTAGATAGAGAGATAAAATCATTTAAAAAAGACATTATACTGCTACATAGCATAATCGAGACAGCAAATTATAATTTAAAGCTGATTTCATAATAAGCATGTCAATAAGATCACGAGATTGTAATACACTGTGAAAACGAAAACTGCGAAAACTTAATGACATATAGGTATACGTTATTGGAACTCAATATCATCATTTCAGCGTTAATCCCGTAGCTTTTTCCAGCTTTGGAGTCTGGGGTCCTGCTATACCAGTCTAACTGCTGGTTTTGGCTATACTTCGATATTTTCCGTGAAACAGTGACATGAATCATGACATGATTTCGTGACCTCCACAACGCGAAGGAGATATTGCATTGCAGTAAGACCAATTGTTGGACTTTTGAGGGCTCCAACATCCTGTAACGACTGCCATTAGATGTTCGTTTGGCAACCGGGACCAACGGCTTAACGTGCTTTCCGAGGCACGAGCAGACATTCACATTCATGCATATAAATTTAATATTTGCACTGCGCGGGGATCGAACCCGCGCCTCCTTGCGCAGCGGCCGCATTCGCTATCACTACGCCACGGAGGCTGTCACGTTGTATACGTTAGCCTGAATCACCCCATTGCTGGGCAAAGGCCTCTCCCGAAGACTCAGTCCTTTTGATTCAGGGCTAAAGTGGACCATAGGTTGTTTGTTAATTAGGCGTGTACCAAACAAAATATTTTTCTTTGAAGCGGTTATCATATTTACCTTTATCGGATCCCTGAACCAAGCTTCTTTGGACTGCCTGATGTAACACTTGAATTTGGGTCTGGTAGATATCTCATTGATCCGCGGCAGCAGTGCTTCCAATGGCATGGACTTACCTCGCTATAACAATCACGACATTATCGATATTATCACTATATTATCTTGAGACTTGCTTGTGACGCGTTGCAATGCGTACGTGTTTACATATTCAGTGTATTGACTATATGAACCTATATCTTTGACTGCACTGCGCAGTTGAAATAAAAAACGAGCCGAGCGAAAGAACAAAAAGTAGATAGGTATGTCTCTTTGTACAAAAATAAAATAAAATAATCACATTGTAGCCATGCTTATTTTGTTGTGTGTCTTAGTAAACTTAGTTTATTGATTTATATTACTCTTCATCATCATCATTATTTCAGCCGAAAGACATCCACTGCTGGACATAGGCCTCTGTGCCTCTCCTAAGGATCTCCACGACGAGTATGAAGTTTATGCTAGAAAAGGCGGCGAATACAGGACGGTGCACAGGAGAAAGCATTGATCGCGAACTTATAAGAACCGCTGCGGCAAAGCTCCTACGGAGCTCCCTTGCGGGAAAGTCAAACACACACACAGTAGGTGTACATCTCCCTCAAAACTACACCACTAAGACCGAGGACATCGTGAAGTACAAGGTCGACGCAGAGGGTGCAGTTGTTGGAATCGCGCCGCGACGCCAATATCTAGGCGTTCATGATGCGTGTACTGAATTGTTATCTTTGTCATGGAAGAAGATTTCCGGTAACGTGGTGTTACATGGCTTCCGCGAACCAGTACCCCAGAACAGCGCAAGAACATGCTGGCGAAGTACTATTATACAATATGTAAAGAAAACCCTGTCCGACCCATAAGGATAATAAAGGTTAGGTAAACACTTGACCAAATATAAAAACACTTGATCAAATTTTACGCAATCATCATAGAAACAATACTAATGAATTTTGAAATAATCTTTTTTTCCTACGAATTAATTCCAACTTCCCCGAAATTTGGTAATTTTTAAAAAAGTGACAACACCGGTATTATTATGAGCGAACAGCGATGCGGCCACGTGCCGCGTGCCCTGCCGCCCGACGCCCGCGGAAGGGTTGCTTATCGCACATGTATTAAGTTACCGTAAAATGCTACAACATTGCCGTCACTTTACAACATTGCCTAAAATCTTAAAATGTTAAATAATTCTCGTACAGAAACAATTTTATAATATGTCGTACTACTAAGAGCAAGTCGGTAATATATATGGCATGCATTCCTAAACCCAAAGGAGTCGGCTGTCTTGCTAGCGGAGTCATTCTACCCACAAGACCTGGAGGAAACTGACAATGAAGACCATCACCGCGCTAGAGAAGCGGCAAAGCGGGTAAACGAGTGGCGTCATGGTGAAAATCATGACCCACCGTTTACACTGTTGGAGCTCAAGACAGCGGCGGGTAGTTTCAATCCCAAGAAGGCCCCGGGAGCTGATGGCTTCACAGCGGATATCTGTAGCAGAGCTATCTGCCAGGACCTGGACGCATCCCTTGCCCTTTTCAACAAGTGCCTAGAGATAGGTCACTTTCCGGACATCTGGAAGCAGGCTACCGTGGTGGTCCTGAGAAAACCGGGCAAGGACGATTACACGAACCCCAAAGCTTACAGGCCAATTGGCCTGTTGCCGGTTTTGGGGAAGGTCCTGGAGAAGATGTCAGTAGCTAGGATCAAATGGCATATTATACCGAGGATTAGTACTCGCCAGTTCGGTTTCATGCCCCAGAGGGGTACCGAGGACGCCCTCTATACTCTGATACACCGAATCCAGGGTCTTATTAAGCTGAAAAAGCTGGTTACCCTCGTGTCATTGGATATAGAGGGGGCCTTCGATAGCGCATGGTGGCCGGCTATCCGAAATCGTCTGGCTGAGGAAAAGTGCCCGGTGAACATTAGGAGGCTACTGGATAGTTATCTGGACTGCAGAAAAGTCAGTGTAAGATACGCCGGGGAGGAATGCACGAGGAGCACCAACAAGGGTTGTGTGCAGGGGTCAATCGGTGGTCCCGTCCTATGGGACCTTCTTTTGGATCCATTGCTGCGTGGACTGGAGGCGATGGGGGTATACGCACAGGCCTTTGCAGATGACGTCATCATGTTGTTCGACGGGGACACTGGCCTTGACGTCTCGAGGCATGCAGACGCAGCGCTTGCCTATGTTCAGCAGTGGGGTGTCAGAAACAAGTTGAAGTTTGCGCCACAAAAAACTTGCGCAATGGTACTTACCAGGAAACTTAAATATGACACCCCGCAGCTGAGCATGGGTGGGGTCAGCGTTGGTATGTCGCGGGAGGTCAAGATTTTGGGTCTGACCGTCGACAACCGGCTAACCTTCAACACGCACGTTGCGTTACAGTGCCGAAAAGCCTTGGACATTTACAGACAGCTGTCCAAGGCCGCTAAGGTTGGCTGGGGGCTGCACACGGACGTCATTCGCCTCATTTACTACGCCACTATAGAGCCAATCGTCCTCTATGCATCAGCTGTGTGGGCGCCCGCTGCCAAAAAGATTGGGGTGCGTAAGTCACTCAACACAGTCCAGAGAGGCTTCGCTCAGAAGCTCTGCAAATCCTACCGGACGGTCTCCCTGCACTCGGCTTTAGCTTTGGCGGGGATACTTCCTCTTGACCTCAGGGTACAAGAAGCAGCCGCATTGTACGAGGCTAAGAGAGGGTCGCCCCCGCCGGAGCTGGCAGATAGAGGGGTGGAGTGTCCGGTGAGGTTTGCAGAAACTCCTCACCCGGCAGAACATATGGCTTTGGAAATCATCCAGCTGGCAGACCAAAACCTTGTGGACAGGCACAATGTGCAGCAGGTGCGAATCTTCACCGACGGCAGCAAGATTGATGGGAAGGTCGGATCCGCGCTATCCTTGTGGGATGGCGAGGCCGAATTCCGGAACATCAAGCTCTGTCTGTCCGAGTACTGCACAGTCTTCCAAGCGGAGCTCCTAGCCATATGTAAAGCCGCGAGCGTCGTACTCAAAGGTAAGGAGTTGACCTATGGTCTATACAGCGACTCGAGAGCCGCTTTGGAGACGGTCGCTAACCATTGGTCACTCCACCCTCTGGCTGTGGAGACAAGGGACTCCCTACGGAAGGCCTTGGCTCAGGGCAAGACTGTGTCCTTGTTTTGGGTCAAGGCTCATGTAGGCCTACCCGGAAACGAGCGCGCTGACAATCTGGCCAAACAGGCTGCCTTGGCATCGAGAAGGAGACCTGACTATGACAAGTGTCCAATTTCATTCGTGAAGCGGATTCTGCGTCAATCCTCTTTGAATGAATGGAACAGTAGGTACGTATCCGGGAACACTGCATCAGTCACGAAGGTCTTCCTTCCCGATGCCAAAATGGCTTACCGCTTTGCCCTTAAGGCAAAGCCTGAGGGTAAGCTTACACAGATTTTGACGGGGCATGGTGGATTCTCCCAGTACTTACATCGCTTTAAGTTAAGGGAGAGTCCATCATGCGTTTGTCAGCCGGATGCAGTAGAGGACGTCTTCCACATCCTCCTGGCCTGTCCGATCCATGCTGTGCACAGGTACAACCTCGAACAAAAACTAGGCGTGACTTTAAACAGGCAAAACATAAGTGGGTTACTTACCGGTAAAACTAGCCGTAAAATATTTGTAGATTACTGCACAGAAATATGCACGATAGTCAATAATAGAAATAAGAGTTAGATAAATAAGTTTGTTGAGTTATATATTTTAGTATATATTAACATTAACAATACGGTAATCGTAGTTAAATAACTAAATAATTTAGAGGATAAGAGTGTAGAAAAGATAATAGTTATTAAGAATAATGTAGTAGAAAATTTAAATTGTTAGATTAAGAAACAGTAACGTAGTAAATTTTGCAACAAATCAAATAGAGGTTATTAGTGGTAAGAATGTGACCTACTTAGGTTATAAGCTAGAAAATGTAAGCAAATAGAAATAGGAATAATAAAAAAAAAGTTAAATTTATTAGAAATAAGAAGTAAACTGTCACCTAAAGACCAGTAGAATAAGTAGATTATATGAATTTGTTAGTATATAAGATGTAAGAAATATGAAATAAATAAATAAAGATAAATAAGAAGACGGGCTAACCGCAAAGCCAAAAAAAAAAAAAAAAAAAAAAAACACAGCTTAGAAAATCCACCCCAATCCTGCACTAAAATCCTGGAAATTACATCTGGGGAGATCATGTAGGATAGCTCATAATGCCCTGTGATGGCGGGTATATTTAAAAAGAAAAAAAAAAAAAAAATATATATGGCAACATTTAGGCATCATTCATTCAAATAACCCGTCAGTAAATTGTCAATTTCAATTGTTATGTCAGTGGTCGTAGTCTTGTTTTACCGGTTAGGTAGAATAATTTCATTTGATCAATTTTTATCCTTTATTTACAATTGGAGTAAGTTGAATAGCAAAGAAAATATGCTGTTTTTTGTTTTTTACCTCGTTTTTCTGCTACAAATGTTATTTTGAAAGGTCAAATCATGGCCGGCAAAGTTGTAGCAGGTTTTGGAAAAAAAATTCTCAACTTTGCCTAGGGTTAGGGCTGCCACTCAAACTTTTTTAAAGTAGCTCGTAACGTCACTCGCATAGTTTGTTATTTTTGAGTCTGATTTATTTATTTATTATTTATGAGTCTCGTGTAACAGTTGCTATTGCTACACAAAAAGCACAATTCTAGACTCCGTTCTTTTTCTGAGAATTTGTTTTTTTACCTTGTCACGCCCAAACAGTTGGACGGATTTAGATGAAATTTGGCTCACACATAGAGGGGTGACTTGGATTGAAACATAGGCTACTTTTTATCCGGGTGCGGCAAGTAGTTCGTCGGGGATGCGGGTGAAACCGCGGGAAACAGCTTTTATTAGTAGGATTGTTAGTTAGGTAATAATATAATGTTTTGAAAGATTTTACGTCGATTTTTGATTTAATTTTATTATTTCAGAAATATATATTAATATTATATTTTTAGTTTTTTATTAATCTACCTTGAGTAGCAACCCTACAGACCTTTTTACTGTTGTATGGGAGTTTTACAATTAAGTGTTCAACTTTGCCTACCACAGTTAAAAATATGTATATTGCAATTACAGACTAACTAAAGTCTAAAATAGAAAACAAATTATAAGCAACATAGGCGCCTAATCGTCCCGTTTGCATCCATAATAGTCTATGATATTTCTAGCTAGGCAATGTTGCAGTTTGTAACGTAACTTTGCCTACGTTTTTAAATGCATTTTATGGTGATTAATAGGTTTTTTGGCTAATATGAACTCTATCCCGATAGCTTAATGGACAATTTCGAACAGTGATTGAAAACACATACCTATGACTTTCTCTAAACTGAAGAATTTATGGAATAAAAACGTCAAAATACAGGCAATGTTGTAGCATTTTACGGTACCTCTTTTTGCGAAATAGTATTTATTTTATTAGGGGGATTTTTTTTAAGTTTTGCCCGGCTTTGTGTCCATTAATAGAATCAGTTATTGATACCTAACAATACCTTTACGGATCGGACAGGGTTTTCTTTACATATTGTATAGTCAAAATATGTATTCTTATGTTAAGGTATTTATGCCTGCGTCCTGCTCCATAAAGAATATGTAACTTCTTTAGAACGTTTGTTTTGAATTCTACATATGTAGGTTGCCTGCGGCCTAGCCCGCTGTCGGAATTATTCCCAAGACCGTACGTGGAGATTGAACTAATGACAACTCACTCCAAGCTCACTTCTAACTTTTCACGGTGAGATTTTTACAGCATCTAAAACTATTATCTGGCTTCTGTTTGCTTCTTAGCACGCTTTTATTAGCTTCAGCTGTATACCTATATGTAACGGAATCTTTTAACTTTATTTTCACATACTTCTACCAGTCTGATTAACTTGAAAATTTGCTCAGGGTTCAAGGGACGATGACAATATAATACTATTAAAAAAAACACAAAAAGACACGCATTTAAATTTGTGTTTCTTTTTGTTTTTTTTTAAACTAACTATCACTTATTGCGACTGTAACTTGTTAAAAGATATACTTTGATGGGCGGTGGATGGAATGTCTTCTTAGGACCAGCGAAAGTAGTAATATAATCCATGTGTTTCTTCCATTCGCTCTCAGACCAGCCTTTCTTCTTCTTGAGGTCTTTGCTGGTATTTTGATTCTTAAGATCAATGAAACAGTTCGCCAGTTTGGAGTACATCGTTGTGTTAGCTAACTCGATCATTCGGTCAATGCGTTCTATGCGCTCCGGAGGGAATCGGTGTTTATATTTTTTCTTAGTCTGCATTAAGCGTCTGGAAAGTGATGTAAAGATAAGATGGATCGTAATATGTAATACATATATGAATTAATCAGCTTTTTCAAATGTCGTCCCCGATCAACCCCGTCGTATCCCATCGCCCGCCGGTGTTAGTATTCAGTTTTCGTTTACCGTTCTTTCTTATTTTTTTCTTTATACTAAAACGTTGGCCTATAAGCGTCTTAAAGAAGTGGCCTATAACATACTAGCGGCCCGATACGTGCTTAGCTACGTATAAAGGAAACAATAAAAACAAATTTATTGTATCATATAAATTATTTCTTCAAACATAAAACATTTTTTTTTAATTGCTAGCAATTTTAAAACATAATCCAAAACAATAAGATAACCAATATTCTTTCTTTTCCATTTCTAGCATATATAAACAAACGACTGGGGGACAGACTTTCGAACAGGCAACATAAAGTTGGCCATGTGAAAAACATGATTCCTCCAAATCTCTCTCTCTCTCAACTCGATTCCAATCATTTTTACACCATGTTATATTTTTTCCCAGATACATTTAGAAATTGTTGCAGTGTGGTTAGCGAGCAACACAGCTGTTCGCCGGCGGGCGAACGGAACGGTGCGCTGAGCATATTTTTGTTGGGACAAGCAGGTAAGATAATAAGCCCATAAGTTTGTGGTTTGTCATTATATTTTAAATTTTGTAAAAAGATTCTTTACTTGCTTAAAAATATTGGACACGCGTTTCGGGTTTCGCAACTACAAAAAAATAACGTTGTAGGTATATATCTATATATCTCTTTAGCCTAACTATTAGTTTAGATAGAAGTTTTGTGTCCCTCAGTTAACATTTAATATTGTTATTATATTGTGATCTTCTGCTCTGTGATTGTTATAGAATATTATAAGAAGGATACTTACCTGACCCAAGGCCACGAGATATCGGTCACTCTATCTGTAGGTACACCTCTCAAGGCAGACTTTCGGATGCCCAAGTTGGTGTAAGCAGGCATGCCTTCCATAGACTCGTAATAGATTTTACGAGGCACACTAAGCATGTTCAGCCTCTTCGGTATCTTGTAGGGGAAGGTGTTAGTAGGTTGATCATACTTTGAAAGTTTTTGCATGTTCCTAGCTAGCCCTCCGGAGAGTTACACCTACGTTGGTTGGTTGGTTTTGGGTTTACATTTTTACTGTGCTATTTTTCATTTAAAAAGCTGGCCATTTTTGCAGGTTTTGTAATTCGTGCGGGTTTTGTAAGTTGTGGTTGTCACTAGTGGCATGTCGCGAATTTTGATAGACGTTTCAAATTCAGATTATTTTATTTTTGACAGCATGTGTGTATACTTCTTGTATCCTAACTTTTTTCTTGAGCTCATACAAAAGGTTATTTAAGGAGGTCATTCAAGTTATTATTGCAGACAGCCTTCGTAGCGTAGGGGTGGCGAAGCAAGAGCGGTAGCAAGGAGGAGCGGGTTCAATTCCCGCGCATTGCTAATATTTGTATGCATGAATATGAATATTGGTCTGGTCGTGCCTCGGAAAGCACGTTAACCTTTTGATCACCCATGTATATAATACGCGATGTGTCCTCCAGCGCCACAAATGTATAACGGTATCTATAGTATTTTATACTATTATTACTTCGAATCAAGCAGTGCCGCTGAGGGCATGAAAATCTCGAACTCGTATACAAGTGATTGGCGTTCCAAAGGTTAAGCCGTTGGTCCCGATTGCTATACGAACATCTAATGGCAGTCATTACGGGTTGTTGGAGCCCTCAAAAGTCCAACAATTGGTCTAACTGCAATGTTTCGTTGTGGAGGTCAGACGGCAGTCGCTTCACGGAAAATATCGAAGTTTAGCCAAAATCAACCATTAGACTAGTAAAGCGGACCCCATACTCCAAAGCTGGAAAAGTTTCGGATGCGACCGGTATTAACGCTGGGATGATGATGATTCAAGTTATTATTGTCAACTTACGCCCCTGTTTCGCACGGTTTTTTCTAGACAAAACGTGACATACCTCAATACCGTTAACTCAAACGATTTCTGGGTTTACTTTAAATAGAGGTTTGGATCAACCAAATCAAATAAAACCAACGAACTGTTCATGAAAAACGTTTGTATTACATTCTTAACAAAATAATGATCTCACATAACTTATACAATACTGATCTCATAACAAACATTTTAAACCAATGACAACCTTATTTCACATCTGTTCCACCTATAAACGAGTTGCGAAAGTCACCGATAGTACCTATATCGATCGGAATCGAGATCGTATTAATAGCAATAAAAACATACAAAAAGCGAAAATAAATTGAGAAAGAAAAAGCTAATTTGATACCGAACAAGCAAACAAAAACTATTTCTACCACATAGGGTTGCCAGATATTTTATGATTTTATATATTTCTACTAACTGTGGCGGCCGGCATCTACACCGGAACATGCGAACTTAAAATCACACTGACGTAATACAACAAATAAAATGCGTAATGAGAGTAACAAATACAATTTTAACTGAATTTTGGTTCAGTTTTTATACTTAAAATCAAAGCAGACAAAAAATATCATTTTAGTTATATGTATCCTCTGGCAACACCAAAAACGCATGTGAAATATTTAAGCACATTGTACCCCAAACCTATATTTTAATACTCTTTGAACAAACCATTTAGGTGCCATTATTGCAAAGACAAAAAAAGAAAGAAATAATTATAAACTTTGTTCGAGTGACATACAATTTTATAGGTGAAATCCATTCAATTAGGTGACAAAAGTCAGTAAGATTCTCACACAATATCGACTTACGAAAAACGCATCGATAAATAAAAATTTAAATTCTACCTTCGATTTTCGTAAGCAATATGCTTTAAATCTTTGTAAAGAAATGTACGGCGCCAAAACATATGAAGGCCCGTACAACAATAAATAAAATGACAAGTTTCCAAAAATGCATAATAATGCGTTCAGAAAATTTTATAGTGGATGTAATAGCACCCATAAAAAAAAACAAATTAACATTCAATATACAAAAATTTCAGAAAAAAAAAATATATAGCAAAAACACGTATAACAAGATGTTTTGTAAATATTTATGTAAATTTTTTGTATATGGCAAGATAATAAATAAAATATTTTGAGGCATTTTTTAAAACTACCTACATGTTTTTCTTTAATTTTTCCAATGAATAACATAATTTTCGTTCTTCAAAGACCTACTAATTAGAATATTGCCTTTTTTATATAGTTGGCCCCAATATCATTCATAAATCTATGGTAGGATGCCTATAAGTAACGGAATATTGCAGAATAATAATTGCTTTTTTAACAATTTAAGTTTTTTTTTTAATTATACCTATTTTCACTTGGTCACGCAAAGGTATTTATTTAATGCTGCCATCCAACTTGGAGTTTGCACCAATTACAATGTTGCAATATATAATTCATTTCTATGAGAATATGTTATATTAACACGCTGACTGCCAAACAACTGACACAATTGAAAATCTATTCTTGACGGTCATTAGAGACTGCGGTGGAAGTCAAAATCTTATAACATTTTTGTATTCGATTTTTTTAGGAAAGTGCGATTTTCATAGTAAACGTTATAACGTTTAAGAAGTTTATAAGTCTCTGTATTACCCAACTATTGTTAATATTTTGAAAAATACTTTCATGGAAGATTCCAGCATAAAAACAGATAAATAAATCTTGTTATACATATTAGTTGACTACAGAAACACCTACAGGATTGACGTTGCTGTTGTTCTCAACGTCAGTAACGTCTTTTTTGACGTCAGATTGGGCGTCATCTAGACCTTTATTGGATCTTCCGTATAGATCAACGGTTGAGATGATTGCGGGCTGTGGCGAATCTCCTCGTGGGGTGACGTCTTCTTCCAGCATTTTCTTGTGTTTTCGTCGGTTGATAAAGCTGTAATATACATTTTCATTTGAGGATAGGTAGGGTTTTCGCTTACTGTATTCTGAATTATAAGTAAACTGAGTCTTTAAATGAACTGACTACATTGTAACGATCCCTTAAGCCCGATGTACATGACACCAGTTTCTTGTCTGTGGCCTACAATGAAATTGTAGCAACAAAAGATTAGCTTTAGCGCCGATTCTCTCGTTCAGAAACTAAACTAATTTTAAGTTAAGTGCATCTCTTTCTTTCTATTTCATTAAGAAAAGGATAGAAGATAACATTTTAGTTTAATCCTGTCAAATTAAGTTACTCCATAGACAGTTTAGACGCGATTATAAACATGGCGACCAAAAATACTTCAATTTACGTCAGGAGCGGACTAATATGACAGGTCTAAACTAACATTTTATCTTCCGTCCTTTTCTTAATGAAATAGAAAGAAAGAGATGCGCTGAACTTAAAATTAGTTTCAATGTCTAAGCACTGCTAAGACCGTGCAACTTCTAGTGTTGCTTCATCTTGTGGTGTCACAGGCAAATAAATTGCACCGTGTAAACCAGGCTTGAGGGATGTAATTTACGTGCATGTAATTTGCACATTATTATACGAGTAGTTTGTATGCCATGCAATTTTACCTCTAGTTATACATCACTGTCAAAAATAATCTTTATTTTCAACACAATAAGGTTGTTGTTTGTTTGCTAGCACTGAGGAGTCTGTCAAAATTCTAGTAATCTTTATTGTCTTTAACATAAGGTTGCAATTATATTGAACTCTAGTTGCATATTCTTGTGCTAGTAACTATGCACTTTCTACGCCATTATCGTGTTCTACGACTAACAATAAGTCAATCAGCCATAGGAATATTAGTGTATTTGTATTTCTTTATTAAAAGCTTTAAGTATTTTAAACTATGTAGGTAGTTTATGTAGGTCAAAAATGTGCAAGTAGGATAGTGAATGGTTATTATTTACAGGATTATTTTAAAGTTCTATCATCATCAACCTTTTTATCGTCCCACTGCTGGGCAAAGGTCTCCTTTCATACAGAGAAGGATTGAGCGTAATCACCACGCTTGCTCAATGCGGGTTGGAGATTTCGGACGGTTTTCTCAAGATGTTTTCCTTCACCTTGTAATCAGTCATTGGCGCCCAAGATATACTTAGAAAGTTCTATACTGAGCCTAAATTTATAATTCAGAATACTTTATTAAGCTGTTGTTTAGTTTAGAAGTGAGAAGTATTAGATACAAAGTTAGGAAATAATAATAGATTTTTCTTATTCAAATGTAAATGTTGTTGGAGATAAAACCCTCAAAGGAGGAAATCAAGCAGAAAATTTACATTGAATTAGTTGACAAAGATCACATCCAGATCCAGGATTACTAGCCGTAACGTCAATGGGATTTCCCTTCTGCAAAAAACATGAAGTTCCATATAGCTTTAAACTCATCTGTTATGGGTTTTTTTCTTCAGTTAAGCCTATAAAGTGGCCAGTGTTCGGCGGTAGTTATTTCAACCAGCCCACCCTCCAGAAGTTGATTTTAGGTTCGGTCCCCAGCCAGGTCATGATGGAAAACCCCCTTTTCCTGATTGGCCTGGGTCTTGGATGTTTATATATATATATATGTATCTATTATAAATATAGTATCGTTGAGTTAGTATCCCATAACAAAAGTCTCGAACTTACTTTAGGGCTAGCTCAATCTGTGAGATTTGTCCGTATATATATATTCATTTATTTATTTATTATTCTAGTTCTAGTGTTCTACGGTTGATCTTTCAACAGATGACGGACTGACACTATTAGCGCAGTGGTCAAGCTATTTATTGCTGCGCTGCGTGTTGAGGGTTCGATTCCCCACGGAACAAATATTTGTATGACCTACAAGTACTTCTTCCAGGTCTGGATGTTTGTGTATGTGAGTTTATATGTTTGTAAACGCATCCACGATACAGGAGAAATTCGTAGTGTGGGGCAACGCTTAAAAAAAATTGTTTGAAAGAACTGTAGAAAAATTAAATTTTAATTTCAAAATTATGTCACGGATAAAATTATCTAGCGCGGGAAATAAACAGCTCTGAGTAAATATTTAAAACATTAGGTCATAATATTCTTCTCTTGATCTAATTTCATATACCTGTGATGTTTCTGTCAACTAATTCAAAATAAAGTTGTACAACATTAAAATATTTGTCTCGAATAACGTTTACAAATAAAATAGACGTGAAGTATTTACAACTTGCATTTCTAAGCTGGAAAGCAAACCATCTGTCATATCGATGATTTCAGTAAAATTTTAGTAGTTACGAGCTTATTTTTAGTTTTCTATTCACATGCTTTTTTATGTGAGTTTAGGCAGGTAACCATGCAACCTGCATACACGCAGAACCATGCTTTGGTTGTTCACTGAAATGTTAATTTACACCTAATTTTTTTTTTTAATGATTATAAACTAGCGCTTGACCGCAATCCCGCCTGATGGTAAGCAGTGATGCGATCGTTGATGGTAAAGCGCGCTAGTTTATTAAGAGCCTATTCACTTTGAAAAACTGAGCGAATAGGAAGGAAGACGGCAGTTGAGCGAGGCGATGCAATGTTAAACCCAACAACACGACCAACGATGCTGCGCCAAAGGGAGATTGATCTGAAGATCCTCCACGACCAAACCCCCAACACAACAACATTAGGCGCATCGCACCCGGCACACATCGCAACACAACTGTTCAGACCCGTCCTCCGTACATTAGCCCAATGTGCGCTTTTATAATTACTAACGTATAGTTATTATTGAGGACGTATACGATACCAAAATAAACTAAAATGTATGTACAATATGTAAAGAAAACCCTGTCCGACCCATAAGGATAATAAAGGTTAGGTAAACACATGACCAAATAAAATATGAAATTTTACATAATCATCATAGTAATTTATTAGCGAACTAATTCCAACTACCCCAAAATTTTATAGTTTTTAAAAAAGTGACGACATTTTTTCGACGGTATTATTATGAGCGATGCGACCGCGTGCCTCATGCCCAGCCCACCTTTGCCCGCGCATGTATTGCCTAACGCACGTGTATTAAGTTACCTTCTTTTCCGAAATAATACTTATTTTTTTAGGGGGATTTTTTTTAAATTTAGCTTTGCTTTTTGGGCATTAGTTGAATCAGTTATAGATTTCATGGACAGGGTTTTCTTTACATGTTGTATACACATAATGCAGTTTTTAAGTTACCGGCCACGATATCGTTCTAAAGTAGACGTCCACGATATTACCGTGACGTTAGAAATTATAATGCTCATTTGAACCACAAATCACAATATTCATTTAACGTTAAACGAATTTAAAACTTTGTTCTTATTGGGCGCCTTCATATTAGCTGCAATCAACTTAAATTTGAAATAGACAAGGTATCAAATTAGTTCAGCCTTAAAGGAATTTACTGATTTGTGGGTCTTTGGTGGCAAGGTTTAATTTTCGTTTAAGTAAGAATCCAATATTTTATGTATTTGACTGATTGGTGACAGAAAATCCCGTGATAATGAATGTTTATTTACCAAGTAATTCGTTATGTACCCTGATATCAAGCTTAAAAAAAAAACTACTACAAAACCATAAATGCAAGATTTTGTTTTTAAAGCATTCTAACGTCAACCAGCCTTCTAAAACTACCAAGCGAAGCAATGCACGTGTTCACAATGAACGTAACTCGGAACCCAACACCTCAACCCGGTACAAGTACATGTTGACATACCTCCCATACTGTCACGTCAAACCGTGAATGATGTTGATGTTTATATTTATATGAAAAACAAAAAAAAAATATTTTGTTTAATTTTGATAATATTTTTATTAACAATAACTCAAGCCTTATTGCTATTTTTTTTACTTTAGTCAATATTATTGCCAATTGAAAAAACCTTTAGGTCTTGCCATAATGAAAAAAAAAAAAATGAAAAACCAATTTGATCACGACAATATTGGCTAACAATAAGCACCCAAAAATATTTTAGCGTATTCCCAAAAAAAAAAAAAACGCGTCTATTTTAATTTTATAATGATGCAATAATATCCCAATTTATAATTTATAAAACATGGCCGTCGCACAATATGACATCCCAATATGTGTTTTCATTGTAAACTCGTATTTTCTTATCAGGATGGACTAAGAAATAGTAATGTTATAAAAAATCTTATATAATTCAGCATAAAAAAAATATTAAAAGTACCCATAAACTTTCATATTCATACTGTTCAGTACACAAATTTATTTTGTGTTTATGTGAAACTTGAATATAGTTTATTCAGAATAAGCAACTGAATCTATTCCAATAACTTTTACACCATGTTATATTTTTTCACAAATGCATTTAGAAATTATTACAGTATGGTTACTGAGCGCGCTACGAAGCTTACGCGTGTGCCGGGGCTCAGCTGACGCCACAGGTCAATGCACCCGGCTCGCCCGTCCAAACGAAGCGTGGACCATATTTTTGTTGAGACAACCAAGTAGGTTATCAAGCTGTTCACAATGACTATCTAAACTATAATTACCGTACATTGCTACATCTTAGTCATCTAGGTTTGCATATATTGAAAAAAAAAATATTTAAAAGTGAAAGGCAAAATATTATAGCAACCAATCTAATGATTAGGGAACTACTATAACCCATAGACAATCAAATAATACTGTCGTTGTATAATCCCATTTATAAGACGTACGATAACGTCTCGAAAGCTCAGTGTTGCTTTTTTTTATTGCACAAACAATAAAAAATGCGAAGAAGTTACACCCATCTTTTTCCGTTGCGAAAAAAGGATGGCGCTATTCGTCTTGTATAGATCCATCTCATTCTCGCACTGAAACAATACAATGCAACACATAGTTCTAAACCCTTGTATGGGCAGTTTATTAGCGCGCACTGAATTTTCAACTGACTGCACAGCGCAGAGGGTTGAAAACCCAGTGCAAGATAAAAAAAATCGTCATAAAAAATCACACTTCGTGCTATATCTGCCTGGCTATAAGTTTATGGTAAGTTCCCTTGATGTATTGAGTGAAAACAGAACAGATGAACAAATGCAATGATTACTCACCAAGCCTTAACTTTCTGGTAGATGTAGATGCAAGTCATCGGGAGTGGAGTCATGATAGCGCATGATACTGGTACCACTGGAAAAAAAGTAATGACACAAGATGTAATAGGTTTTATTGCTAACGAGATTGAGACCAATTTGATAGTTGCGATTCTTCAATGGTAAAAATGGACGAGTTATGACAAAAATAAGTTTTATCGCTCAGGAGATAGAGACCAAAATACGGTAGGCAATGATTGCAAATTGGGACGTGTGTAAGCAGGTTTACAGGTTAGCAGCAAGCTGACATGAGTACACATCTCGATCTTAACCGGTTTTTTTTTCTTTAATTTAGCCTCTTTGCTGTTACTTTTTTATTTTAAGTGAACGGGTGCCTGCCTCTTGTTTTGAGCAGAAGAGCTATACGACTAGGGGAAGACCAAATAAACGTTGAATGGACTTTGTGAAATATGATATGGGTAAAAAAGGGTGAAGTGAAGTCGAGGTAGCCTAGTGGTTAAAACACCAGCCCCTCAAGTATGAGTGTGCTGGTTCGATTCCAGGTCAGGCAAGTACCAATCAAGAAGTGACTTTTCTAAGTTATATGTACTTTCTAAGTATATCTTGGACACCAATGACTGATTAAAAGGTGAAGGAAAACATCTTGAGGAAACCCGGACTTTAAGTCTGAAATCGCCAACGTGCATTGATTGAGCAAGCGTGGTAATTACGCTCAATTCTTCTCTGTATGAGAGGAGACCTGTGCCCGGCAGTGGGACGTTAAAAAGGTTGATGATGTTGATGATGATGATAAGAGGGTAATCTAAAAAAAGTAGAGGAGAAAATGACATGTTGCACGGACCTTAAATAAGTACTTTGGGATAGCGGAATGATGATAGTAAATACCTGTAGTGAGATCAGCCTCAGGCTGTCCGAGCGCGTATCTCAGCAAGAAGATGGAGATGCCAGTGTTTTGGATACCGGTCTCTATAGAGATGGCGAGCGAATCAGGGTGTGGCTGGCGACACGCCCAACCCAGGAAGTAGCCGAAGCAGTACCCCAGCCAGGGGATACCCATGCCTGCCACAACGATCTGGGAAAATTACATGTGATAATTTATATTTTTGTTATACTGTAATTTGAGAGTATTGTAGGTATGCTGCGTTCGTTATTTTTTGTTTATGCAAAACCTGAATATAGTTTGTTCAGAATAAGCAGCTAAATCTGTTGCAATAATTTTTACCAAAAACATTTAGAAATTGTTGCAGTGTGGTTACCGTGTAGATCCTAGTATTGCGCACGCCAGCACAACAGCTGACGCCAGAGGTCAACTGAGGGGAGTTGACCTCTGGCTCGCTCGCTTGAGCGAGAGGGACAAGATCATATCTTTGTGGTTTTTCATGATATCTTTTTAAAATTTTGTACATTCTTTACTTAAAAATACTGAACACATGTTTGGGTCGAAAATAATGTTGTATAAAAGAATATAAAATTTTCCAATAGTAAAAGAAAAACATATTTTTCGTTAAAATACTATTCCCTATTCAAGTAAATTACAGGACTTTTTTGTTTATCAAATTTGAATCATATCACATTTGCCAGCAAACTTGAAAATTACATAAATAAACAATTACACTTACCTGCCAAGTGAACAACTCGAAGATATACAAGTTGGTAACAATAGCGAAAACAATAATAAAAAGAAGCAAGGTCGTAGAGAACCCTTTGAGGATTCGGACCATGAATTTGGCTATCTTAGGCGTCCATTTTTGCATGCCCAGACCTATGGCCAAGGGAACGATCAGCCCGATGACGAAGGTCGCTATGCGGGTGTAAGGAACCACTATTTCCGCGTTGCGGAACACCACTTGACCGAGGGAGAATAACCACATAGGCATGAAACCTGGAAGATAAAAAACATGAGAGTTAATATTGTTGAATAAATAAATATATAAAGTAGATTATATTATAAAAGTAAAGTTTAATCTTTATGCCACAATGGCGCTAGTAGTCTAGATATGTAGACTTTTCATGATCTTTGATTTTTTTGTCGTCTCTGATTGATGGCATCGACTTGGTAACTTGTGTGCGGTGCGAAGAATAAAAGTTTTATTTTTATTAAATAAATCTAACACGTTTTTTATATTGAAATACTGCCTAATTCCAATTTTTTTTTTTTTTTTTTTATTAATTATAAACTGGTGTTTGACCGCAATCCCGCCTGATGTAAAGCAGTGATGCAATCGTTGATGGTAAAGCGCGCTAGTTTATTTAGCCTATTCACTAATAAAACTTAGTGAATTGGAAGGGAGACGGCAGTTGAGCGAGGTGATGCAATGTTAAACTCAACAACCAGACCAACGATGCTGCGCCACAGGGAGATTGATCTAGAGATCCTCCACGACCAAACCCCCGACACAACAACATTTGGCGCACATACCCGGCACACATCGCAACACAACTGCTCAGACTAGGTGTGACTTTTTTTTAAATAACGGTTGTGGCTAAACTATAACAGACTTTTTTTCTCTTTCTCTGTTTTTTAAAAACTTTGCATATTATTTGCCTCACATTAGAAATTATTCCTGTATCGTAGGTGCGTTTACAAACATTTAAACTCACATACACAAACGCCCAGACCCGGGACAACTACTTGAAGACCATGCAAATATTTGTTTCGTGCGGGGATCGAACCCGCGACTCGCAGCACAGCAGTCAATATATGAGCTATTGCATCAACCATGTCGTCGAACGAACAGCTGTACGGTTATCTACATATTGTAAGATTGCTACATGTTCGCCAAAAATGTAAAAAAAAAACATGAATAAATGGAAAAATAACTTTAATTCCTACACAATAAAGTTCAGTATTTTATTTTATTTTTTATGTATTTTATTATAAACATGCGGCTACCCGCGACTTCGTTCGCGGGGAGTTAGTTATTTGAACAATTTATTTTGATCCTAAAATATACAGCATACATTTTAAATTTTTGTTATGCTCTGCTCCTATTGGTCGCAGGGTGACGAAATATCCAACGCAAAAAAAAATTCAAATCGGGCCAGTAGTTCCTGAGATGAGCGCGTTCAAACAAATAAACAAACTTTTCAGCTTTACATATTAGTATAGTTACAGATATAAAATAAAACCTCGTAAAATTGGTGTTTGTTTAACTTGAATGAGCACTTTGACTTTGGACGATTAAGCGACTGATGAATTTGGTCCGAATCGGCATAATATAACAATATACTCTGCGTACTTCGTAGCTCGGAAAGTATTCTATGCTGTTTCTCTCTCTCTCGGCAGTTATTCGTAGGTCTTTGACATTTTTCGTTACGGGTAATCAGAGAAGCCCGATGCTAAAGGGTATCGTATTGCCTAGCAATTAGTTTGTAAAGGTTAAATAGGCTGAATCTGCTTAGTTCATTTAACCCAACATTGTAGTGCCTTTACCATTTTTTTACGTGAAGCGACTGACTATTTAACCTCCACAACCTAGTCTTGAATCAAACATAACCTTTGCATTTACATGCTTTAGTCGCTTGGAATTAGACTTTTATGCCTATTAAATAGTATACAGTCGTGATTATCTAGTGGTTAAAACACCAGCCTCTCAAGTATGAGTGTGCGGGTTCGATTCCAGGTCAGGCAAGTACCAATATAACTTTTCTAAGTTATATGTACTTTCAAGTATATCTTAGACACTAATGACTGATTAAAAGGTGAAGGAAAGCATCTTGAGGAAACCTGGACTTTAAGTCTGAAATCGCGAACCTTCTCTGTATGAGAGGAGACCTGTGCTCAGCAGTGGGACGACAAAAAGGTTGACGATGATGATGAAATAGTAGGCTATCCTTCAACACTTATTTTTCTCATTTTGCACTCACCAGAATGGAAATGGTATCACTATTTACCGTAATTCATCCAACACGTACATTATTCTAAGAAATCTTGGACCAACTTACCAAAAGACGCGAGCGTAGAAATTGTAGTCATTGCCAACGATAAATTAAGGTTTCCTCCAAGGATAAATGTCCAAATGTTGGACGCACCACCGCCGGGCGCCACCCCCGTGAAGAACATGCCCAGCCGCATGGCTGGGTCATCAGGGAAGATCAGGAAACCTAGGCCAAACGACATCTGGAAAGAAACAGTTTTTTAAAAATATATACGGACAAATCACACACATTGAGCTAGCCCCAAAGTAAGTTCGAAACTTGTGTTATGGGATACTAACTCAACGATACTATATTTATAATAGATAAATATATAGATAAACATCCAAGACCCAGGCCAATCAGGAAAAGATCGTTTTCCATCATGACCTGGCCGGGGATCGAACCCGGGGCCTCCACGTCGCAGGCAGGCGTGTTGACCGCTGCGCCACGGAGGACGATAGTTTTGGGGTTACATATGTAATCAGTTTATAATATTCCGCTGAAACACATGCCTTTTCTTTTCAAGAATACAGGTTGGTAGAAGTCTTATGTGATTGAATTTTATGTTTTCTTTATATCGTTTTGAGAGCAGTGGTAATGAAATTGTTTTGAGAGCAGTGGTGGAGTAAAGCACATGTCTGGATTAGAATATACAAACTACTATTTTGCTTTGCTGGTATTTTGGTGTGGCTAGCTGGCATATGGTAAATAATTTCATCGTTGTTGTGTTTTCTTGTGTTCTTTACTGTAAAGAACAAAAGAAAAGACAACAAAAAAGACGTGACTTTATACAAATAAAGTCCCGTCTTTTGTTTGTTTTAAATGAACAGACAACTGTGCTGCTGGGGAGTTTGTTCCGCCACTTCTTCTTCCCAGCGAAAGCACTAGGAAGTGTCGATGGGTGGGCGTTTTGGGGGACTGTCTTATGTAATATTGACGTTCAAAAAGTGCTGATTCTCAGCCTCAATTTTTATTTACAATTCGTAAATCTGGGACGCTACGACTCGGCCATTATTGATCATACGTCTTTAGGTTACATGGGCAGAAAGATTACCTACATGATCATGGCAGGTATCCTTAACGGAGATTAGCGTACTATGCAAATGATATTATAAAAACAAGTGTATGGGCAAAAAATACACTCATAGTTCAACAGATGCGATTCGATACAACCGGATGAAGATCAGTGATGACGACTCAAAATCCTATAATAAATTGTTGTAAATTGCATGACCTTATATTTTTTTGTATAGTATACAGTCACCGCAAATACATTGCAGGTGGGTCGCCCTTCTACAAGTATGGTTGCTTCAAACGGAAACATAGCCACCAAACATGGCGATACATTGAATAGTCAAAGTTACTTACAAGTGGCATGAAGAGGAACTGTCCACACATTCCTATAAGCGGTCCTATAGGCCTTTTGAGCACGTCCCTGACAGTCGGCCAATGCATCGCACAGCCGAAGTTTATGAATATCAGTGACACCTGAAAAACAACGTTATTGTTTTTATGATATTTGTTTACTAGCAAAATGTCGATGTCTTGTAGGGCACAAGACATCGACATTTGACACACACCCTACCGGGAATATTGAAGCGATGCGTAGAATAGAATACTCTTTATTATGTATAGCTATGAATATAAATTACAGATTATAAATACGAAGATTTTTAGTTATATCTATACAGACGCCAGTCAAGCTACTACAATCTGCCAAACTTCTATAATAGATTTTCAACTTTATGGCTTTGGGTTCAAGGTAGATTGTGAAAATTTATCAGTTTCGGGTAGTTTGATGTGCTAGCGTTTGTAACAACAAGCAATCCATATGCAAACTGATTGCAAGTAGTAGGTCTGAGGGAGTTTCTAGTTGATACATTCATTTACCGGTCTGACCGGTTTTTTAATTTTTTTACACACATGTTTAAGCAAATAAATTTATCTTTACCTTAAACAGGTTTTCGCATAAAATCTAGAAGTTTTTTATAGAGTTAAAACTTCTTTAGCCGCAATGGCGCCGATTCTGTTTTTCACAAACTAAATAATTTTAAGATATGTGAATTCCAGTTTCGTCCAATTTCGTTAAGAAAAGGACAGAAGATAAAATGTCAGTTTAGACCTCTCAAATTAGTGCGCTCCTGACGTATTTTTAGTCGCCATGTTTATAATCGCGTCTAAAATGTCTATGGAGTATCTTAATTTGACAGAATTAACTTTAAATTTTTTCTTCTATCCTTTTCTTAACGAAATTAAAAGAAAAAGATGCACATAACTTAAAAATTATTTAGTTTGTGAACAAGAGCACTTTTTTTAGGCTGGATAAAAAAAAATAAACTCGGCTCAGCACACGTGACCTTATCGAAAAGTCGTAAGACGGAGGTAGGACAACGCTGGCGCGGCGTAGGAGACGTAGTAGGTAATATCCGCTTTTTCTATTATCCTTAGCGTGCCCGCGGTTGCGCTTCTTCGTACGGACTCCCAATCTACCTTCAGCCTTAATGCTTTATTTATTTATTTATTTATTTATTAAAACTTTATGCACAAAGAAAAACATTGTACAATGGCGGACTTAATGCCTTAGGCATTTTCTACCAGTCTACCTTAAGGTGATGCAGACAAAACAAGGTAGGTGCAACGATATGAAAGAGAAGTTAAAAGAGAAACACAAAAGAATATTATAATAAATACATAAATACATACATACAAAATACAAACAGTAGAGAGAGATAAAAAAAAATAGATAGAGAAAAAGAATAAATTATATATTTGATGAATCAGCCAACTTCTTGCGTAAGTACTCCCGAGCTTTAATTTTAAAGGTGTACCGACTGGTCAACGTCCTGATATCCTGAGGAAGATCATTCCAAAGGAAAACCGCCTGGACAAGAAATGAAGACTTAAGAAAACTAGAGCGATGAGAAGGACATCGTAGAAGACAATTATTAGAAGAACGAAGATTCCTATTATGCGCAGAGCATAAATACTGAAAATGAGAAGTAAGATAAGAAGGAGAACAGGTTTTGTGTAGGAGTGAAAACAAGGTCATCAAAGCTCTTAGAGCTCTGCGTTGCCTGATGGGTAACCATTTCAAGATGGATGCTTTACAGATAAAGTTGAAAATCTAATGAGGAATTCTGACAGATTGTAGTAGCTTGATGTGCTGTCGTTTGTACTACAGACTACACGCATCATTTCAAAATTGTAATGTTTGGGTATGATAACGCAATAAATGAATTACCTACCATAAAAATACAATCATATTTTACCACATAAATGATAGTGTTCTACAGCCTATAGAGGTCCACTGCTGGACATAGGCCTCCCCTAAGGCTTTCATTATGAATAAAAGGGTTAATATCAAAAGATTTCTAATCAGATTTTTAATTTAGCTAACAGTACATTTTGAACATAGTCAAATTACCAGTACCTAAATACAGTGTCGCGAATGCAATTATCAGATAAAAAAAGCTTAATATGGTTAATTTGCTAATTATGTACTTTCAAACATTATTAATGTTAGCAATATTTATGTTTTACCTACGCAGGTAAAAAGATAGAAGATAATATTAAAGATAATATACTAGGTACTCAAATCTATGATAAAGTCTGACTCAGCGCATTCTATCACGTCAGGCACTAATCAGACGTATTTTCCAAACCGAATGAATTATAAGACTTTTAAAAAAATTGCTGAATACTCACAAAAGTAGCTACAGAGCTGACAAATATAGTGTCTATGACCCTCTCTGGTCTTATTACTACAACAGGGAGTGTGCCGGCCACTGGTAGGTCCTCTGAACCGCGATGTGCTGTCATAACGACGTTGGTTCTGCCTGTGAACAAATGTTAAGATTATAGAAGAAGAGCGTACGGCCAGAAGAAGAATCAAGATCTACAATATGTTAAAAAAACCCTGTCCGATCTGTGAAGGTATTGTTAGGTATCGATTACTGATTCTATAATGACTACGAAGCCGAGCTAAACTTAAAAAAAAAACCCTCTAAAAAATAAATATTAATTCGCAAAAGCGAGATAATACATGTGCGTGGGCGAAGGGGGGCTGGGCGGGGCTGGGCGGCACGTGGTCGTATCACTCATAATAATACTGTCTAAAATGGTGTTGTCACTTTTAAAAAATTACTAAATTTTGGGGAAGTTAGATTAATTCGCGGAAAAAAAGATTATTTCAAAATTCATTAGTATTGTTACTATGATGGTTATGTAAAATTTCATATTTTAGTTGGTCATGTGTATACCAACTCTTATTATCCTTATGGGTCGGACAGGGTTTTCTTTACATATTAATGAAATAAAGCTAATGAATTCGGTTTTACCGCAATCCCGCCTGATGGTAAGCAGTGACGCAGTCGTTGATGGTAAAGCGCACTAGTTTATTAAGCGCCTATTCACTCTAGCCCTGAAGACACTCAAATTGTAGTCCGACGGAAACACAAGCAAACTGTTCCAGCTTCGTCCGGATCGTAATGGTGTTATCAACGTAAGGGTGGAAACCTGCCGTACGACGGGTTGTCCGATGGTGGAACGGAGATGGGGGGAACTTACAGTTGCAAGTCGTAAAACATATTATGCCAATAGATTATTAATTTCGTTCGGTTCGATCGATTAGGTTTAGCTACGCATAAAACAGATAGCCTTGCCGGCAAGCGTTTCGTCGTGTTCCGGCATGATGTCAGTAGGCCTAGTATGAGTTTTAATTACGAGACTCGATCGTCGATATCGAGTGCGTTTGGCGCTCTAATTGGTTGAGAGTTCTTACAACCTTGAAGCGGGCCAATTGACGAGTCACTAGTACTAGGCCTACTGGTGAAGCCGTACGGAAGACAGCTATGAGCATTTGCGTTGCGATGTGTGCCGGGTACGATGCGCCAAATTACGTCCTGTCGGGAGTTTGGTCGTGGAGGGTCTCCAGATCAATCTCCCTCTGGCACAGCATCGTTGATAGTGTTATTTGGTTCATAATTGCATCACCTTGCTCACCTGCAGTCTTCCTTTTTTATTATATGTATAGTTTAGAGCAGATAATGAAATCAGTAATTTCCTTCAAAATGTTTCGAATTGTGATCGAAAGTGTGTGACGTATTTTTTTTATTATTATTATAAACTCGTGCTTGACTGCAATCCCACCTGATGGTAAGCAGTGATGCAATCGTTGATGGTAAAGCGCGCTAATTTATTAAGAGCACATTCACTCAAAAACCTGAGACCAGCCATTAGCATAACTCGTCAATTTGTGAAAACTTTAGGTAATTTCCCAAACCGACTAGTTACGGCTACAATTCGGCAAATAATGTATTAATAAAATTACTATAAAACCGTGCCTTACCAAGAAACTTTCCGGTGACTCGAATTTTGCCCTCGAACTTATTGTTCTGGGCATGAGTGTCAGTTAACTGATATGTTGAATTCCAATCTGCTGCGGCTAAGTGTTTGTCTGTTGTCTTCAACGTAAACTGGTCGCCCGCTTGCAGTCCAGCGCTTGTGTTGCCTGAAATTGAAGGCAAAGGTTTATACACTCCATAAAAATGTCTTAGCTATTGTACACATCAAGCTACTACAATCTGTCAGATTTCTTTATTAGATTTTCAACGTTATCTCCAAAGCATTAAAGCTCAAGGTTGATTAGACAGTTTGGGGTAGATTGATCTGCTGTCGTCCGTACACATTAGTAATATTTTATTGCTTATTTTTTAACGCCCACGTGACTATGCGTATACGTCAAAAATGGACGCTAACTATAGTCAAACCAAAAGCAGCGTTGTTTCTAATTACAATTATTACACTACAATATCTTTGCCGTACGTCAAATAACAATGTAATAGATACTAATAATATTCGTAACCGAATTACCGAACATACTTATACGTACTCATTTACATTTGATGTAGGTACGGATGACAGCAGGTCAAGCTACCTGAAAATGTCAAATATACCCAAACAACATTGAACGGTTGAACCTTAATGCTATAGCGATAAAAATGACAATTTAATAAAGAAATTTGACAGATTGAAGCAGTTTGATGTGCTTTCGTCTGTACTGAAACTGGCCCAAGTTCTTTATAATAAGAGTCGCTTTAGAGATCTTTGACGGGAAAGCTAAGATGAGTGTCACGCACATTTTTCATAGGACTTTTAAAATTATTTAGTGTCGTTTACTAAATAAAAGCGCTTGATTTATGTAGTAAAAAGTGCATTCAGTAAATAATTGATAGTGGCCACATAGACGGTTCACGCTGCCGTGTTTTTCAACTGTCATTGGCGATATCCGCCATTATTGTGAAATAAAATTATCAAAGAATTTCTATAATTTATTACACGTGTTATTGGCAAAATTGTGGTATCTGTTCCACAGAGGCCATAGTCGGTTGTTACTGCCATCTACCGGGCAAAAATCCAGGCTTCTATTGAGACTTTCTTGATGGAAACTGGTGAGGCTGGGGATTGAACAGGGGCCATGTAGGCCAAATGACTACAAGGTAAATGAGCCTTTGAGATTATTAGTACTTTTTTTTGAGAATCTATTTTTACAGTTATTCCTATGTCTTCTTTTTCACCTACGTTTCTTGTGTGAATAGATACTTACACGTTATAAACAATGTCCAATTAATTAGCTACCATTATTAAAAGTGCTGCACATCCCGACCCTATTTCAAGTTAAACAAATATCAACTTTATTCCAATAACAATTAAGTTGAAAAAGTTATTAAAATTATTAAAGTTGTAGCGTAAACTGAAATTTATTGTGCAGGAAATAAAGTAAATTTTCCATTAATTCGTATTTGTTTACATTTTTGGCGAATAAATGGCGAATGTAGAATAAACTATCGTGTTTAGATATCGATAAAATTACGTCTGCAGAATTACATTAGATAATTTGATTTTTACTACTAGGTGCCTTCTTTAATTTTGGCTTAACAAAGTCGCCCTTGGCTCGTTCGTTAAGTAGAGTGGTAGCCACTAACCAGTTTTAAAATGTGCGAAGGGCAATCGATACATGCGAGCTGCATTGCACCACTAGTTATTTCTCAATGATATGCTAGTATGATGAAATTATCTAATTTGATTTCATCTCGAAGTAGTACGTAGTTACGATCACCATAGATGATAAATAACCACGGTCGTCAGATATAATATGTAGTTGAATTTTTGTAAGGTAAAACCCTTTTTTTTTATGGGAAATCATTAAATCCTCTCCCGCTCTGGGCGAAGCGGCCTCCTCGACGGGATCCCGTCGAGGAGGCCGCGCGGTATGGGGTGTACCGCGCGGCCCAGGAGACTCTGTGGCTGGCCATCGGCGACTCCAAGTCGCGGGCCAGGGAAGAGCTGCTGGGGTCCCTAGATCGGGACCCGTGGGGGCGCCCCTACCGTTGGGTACGGGGCAAGTTGCGTCCCTGGGCGCCCCCACTGGTGCAAAGTATGCAACCCCAGCTGCTAGAGGCGGTGGTATCCACCCTCTTCCCTGAGCGGGCGGGACATGTTCCCCCGGCGATGGTTTCACCCTCAGCCACAGACTCTCCAGAAGAAGAGGGCACCGATGTCCCCGTGGTGACGCAAGCAGAGACGGGAGCGGCCGTGTCGCGGCTCCGGGCCAAGAATAAAGCGCCCGGACCCGACGGAGTTCCTGGCCGAGCTCTCGTCCTTGCTCTGAAGGAGCTAGAGCCCCAGCTGAGGGGGCTCTTCACGGCATGCTTCGAGCGGGGTCAGTTTCCCAGTGTGTGGAAGGAGGGGAAGCTGGTCCTGCTCAGGAAGGAGGGGCGCCCCGCGGAGTCGCCGTCCGCGTATCGGCCCATAGTGCTGCTCGACGAGGCGGGCAAACTTTTTGAGCGCATAATCGCAGATCGCCTCGTCAGCCACTTGTGCGGAGAGGGGCCGAACCTGGACGACAAACAGTTCGGTTTTCGTCGGGGGCGCTCCACCATAGACGCCATCATGCGCGTGAGGGCCCTGGCGGAGGATACGGTGTCCCGGGGTGGGGTGGTGTTGGCGGTGTCTCTAGACATTTCCAACGCCTTCAACACCCTACCCTGGAGCTGTATTAGGGAGGCCCTGAAATACCATCAGGTGCCTCCCTACCTCCGCCGCATAGTAGGGGCTTATCTGGAGGACAGATGCGTCATCTATCGGGGACGTGACGGTGCCGGTCGGCACCAAATGTCGTGCGGTGTTCCACAGGGATCGGTCTTGGGACCGCTCCTGTGGAACATCGGCTACGACTGGGTGCTGAGAGGCGAGCTCCCGTCGGGCGCCGACTTGACGTGTTATGCGGACGACACGCTTGTCACTGCCCGGGGGAGCTCGTACAGGGAAGCGACGTTGATAGCCACGGCTGCGGTGTCACAGGTGGTGAACCGCATCTAGCGCCTGGGCCTGGAGGTGGCCCTTGACAAGTCGGAGGCCATGGTTTTCCATGGCCCCCGGCGTGCGCCGGCGCCGGGATCACATATCGTGGTCAGTGGGGCCCGGATAGCTGTCGAGTTCACCATGAAGTACCTGGGATTGGTGCTCGACAGCCGGTGGGATTTCGGACCCCACTTCCGGCGGCTGGCGCCCAAGCTGATGGGTGCAGCGGGCGCACTATCAACGTTGCTTCCCAACATGGGGGGCCCGAGCGCCGCCTGTAGGCGGTTGTACGTGGGAATCGTGCGGTCCATGGCCCTGTATGGGGCCCCTGTGTGGGCGATGGACCTGACGGCCGGAACACTCGCCATTCTGCGCAAGCCGCAGAGGGCGATGGCCGTCAGGGTCGTCCGCGGGTATCGCACGATATCCTACGAGGCGGCTTGCGTCCTGGCCGGATCCCCGCCCTGGGACCTAGAGGCGAAAGTACTCGCGTCATTGTACCGATGGCGCGAGGAAGAGCGGACACGGGGCTCCAGTCCGGTGCAGCGGCAGATCGAGCTGCGCCGAGAGGAGCTCCGTCAGGTCCTGGTGGCGGACTGGCGGCAGAGGCTTATGCGCCTACCGCCGGCCTCGCTACCGTCGAGGCGATCCGGCCAGTACTCGACGACTGGCTCGGGAGGAGGCACGGCTCCCTGTCGTTCAGGGTGACGCAGGTACTGTCGGGGCATGGCTGCTTCGGCAAGTACCTGCGTCGCTTAGGCAGGGAGCCAGACGCTCGGTGCCACCACTGCGTCCAATGCGGGGAGGACACGGCGCAGCACACGCTCTCCGAGTGTGTAGCTTGGGAGGAGCAGCGCCGTGTCCTCACAAATGAAGTAGGAGGCGACCTGACGCTGCCGGCAGTAGTGCGGAGGATGGTCGGCAGCTCAGAGTCGTGGGACGCGGTGGTGTCCTTCTGCGAAGACGTGATGTCGCAGAAGGAAGCTGCGGAACGGGAGAGGGAGATATCAACTCCCTTCCCGGGCCGCAGAAGACGCACCGGGCGCCGAGGAAGGGCGGATAACGCCCTCTTCCGCCCCCCATGATTGGGTCCAGGGGCGAGGGACATGGGGAAGTCCCCGCCCCCCATTGATGGACCCCGAGGCAGAGGCGCGCGCGAGTGTCGGCGCGCGCCTTTGAGGCGATGCACGGGGTAGTTTAACACCCCACTACCCCGTGCAGGAGACGAGGCCCGGACAGACCGGGCCAGCACGAGGATGTGGGGCCGTGGAAGAATTTAGACTCCCGCGGCCCCACGCGCGCTCGTGATAGAAGACACACCGGGGTGGTTTTAGTCAGTAAAAGTCTGACATACCCCGTCGCCCACCCCAGGGCGGCGGGCATCCTATGAGGATTTCCACCCCGGCAAAAAAAAAAAAAAAAGGCAGAGGATCTTACTGAGGCACAACTAGATAAACTTGAGCGACTTCAAAACTTTTGCATAAAAAAAATTGTATTTGGCAAGCGCAAATATTTTTTTTTGATGTGAAACATCTATAGGCGCACGTGAGACCGATTTCTGGCGTGGCGACGCGTCGCCACGCGCAATCGACTGTGCGTTTCTCTCTCACTCGATCCGGCGTTAAGCCATCTCTTTCGCTCCACTGAGCTCGGAATCGACTGTGCGTTTCTCTCTCACTCGATCCGGCGTTAAGCCATCTCTTTCGCTCCACTGAGCTCGGATACCTATAGTGTATACTCTGTTTATTACAGTACTCATAACCTGTGTGTTTTCTGGTAAATAAATCATTTTTCTGTTCTGATAATAAAATGTCTGACCGTGATAATTTAGAGAGTTATCAAGTCATCAGTAAGTTAATTTTATTTTTATAATTAAAGTATGCATTATATGTGTATTGAGCGCCAGTAAATGTAAAATCTACTCTCTAGGTAGATTAAAATTCACATAAATTTCATTGCATATCATGTTTTTAAATTAATTATTAATTTTAATTTCATTCTTATTGAAATTAATGCATTAAAACAATTGCTTAGAGAATAAATTTATTAAGACTGACAGAACTTTATTTTAAAATCAGCTGATGGCGTGCAGCGCACGAATCTTTTTCTTATTTGTTATTAATTTAAACTTTAAAAAATTAATTAATTTTTCTAATCATAATGGAGTTTATAGTGAAACATTCATTATTTATATTTATAATTTACGATCTTTAGTAGTATATTGAAATAACTAGCTAAGATTCTTGAGTTCACTAATATATTGAAGCCATTTCATCAACGCCATTAATTACGTTTCTTCAAGAAGAATTTCAATTGGAAATTAATAACAATCCAAGAGAACCTACCACCAGATACGGAACAACAATAGATGCTGTATTTATTAGATATCTTAATAATGTTATGTCCAATACTTTCGTATCGTACTTCAGTTACCATCGACCAATTGTCACAGTAATACCGTTCTCAGAGGCAACATCGAATGTAACTATTACCGAAGTCACTGATTAAACTAATTGAGTAGTTTCGATTTAAAATAAATATGTAAATTTTTGTATTTAATGAAAATGAATGTTTATTTAATAAAAAATCATCGTTATCTAGAAAAAAAATCGTTATATATTTTTTTATTTTTTTTTATTGACATTTTTAGTTCCTACCACAATCTGTTCTTTTCTGCATACTACTTTTACGAAATAACGTCGATGTTTCACATCTACCAGGCGTCCCGTGACGGCTCCATTTTTTTTGTAATAACTATAAACTAGTGCTTGACTGCAATCCCGCCTGTTGGTAAGCAGTGATGCAATCGTTGATGGTAAAGCGCGCTAGTTTATTAAGCCTATTCACTCAAAAAAAACTGAGTGAATAGGAAGGAAGACGGCAGTTGAGTGATTTGATGCAATATGAAACCCAATAACACGACTAACGATGTTGCGCCAGATGGAGATTGATCTGGAGACCTTCACGAACAACCTCCCGACACAACGTTTGGCGCATCGTACCCAGCACACATCGCAACACAACTGTTAAGACCCGTCCTCCGTACGGCTTCACCAGAACACGACGAATCGCTTGGCGGCAAGACCATATCTGAATTTCAACTCTACGCATTTTTTAAATCCTAAAACAGGGGGTTTTAGGATTTAAAAAATGCGTAGAGTATGCTTATCTTAAAGAACGTTTCAAGTTCCTTCATGACACACAATAGATATCTGAGGTCATCGGAAAACCTGATATTAGAGATGTCAATGCATTCCACTAGTTTCTATGATAAGTCCTTTACTGTACAAGTATTTCGCCTATGGAATGGCTTGCCCGTGCCCATAAGGCGTGCTCAAACTGTCCACTGTTAAAACTAAGATAAAACTTCATTAAAATATCATTATATTTTATTTGTTCTTGTAAGATGTTTATTAATTAGATGTATGTATTTATTTAAACTAGTATGAAAAAATTAATCTACATATTTATTGTATAATCTATATAAATAGTACACTGTAGACTACCAATATTATTTCTCTGTCCTTCCCTTACTATTCCATCCAAAGGTTGTCTGTAAAATATCGCTTTTAGCGATAAGATAAGCGCCCATTGTATCACATTTTGTAAAATCTTCTGTAATCTATATGGTGTACATAATAAAGAGTATCCTATTCTGAGATGAGGGAGCCGTGGTACCTCTCTGGTCACTCCACGTGTGCCCAGCACTGGGTTGCGACAATCGCACTCTCCATGTCACCATGAGAACGCCTTAAACCTATTAAAAGGCTTATTACACCAAAAAATAAAAGTTGTATATCTACCATATACAAAGTTATTTTTATGTTATACGAAGTTTGAATATAGTTTGTTCAGAATAAGCGACTGAATCGATTCAAATCATTTTTACAACATGTTATATTTTTCCCAAATTTATTTAAAAATTGTTGCAGTGTGGTTATCGAGCGCACAACAGAGCTTTCGGTAGATCATAATGGTCCTAGGAGCGTTTGTGCAGCGGGACGCGGCCCCGGTCTCGTTGTGACGCCGGGGTACGACGATACGTTCTAAGTAATCTTAACATGCTTTATGTGGACTATACTAAATTTTATTTTATTACGTACTGCTACTATCTCTTCTATACCTATGTTTATCATATTACCCTACCTAGGGGATAGGAACCCTACTGATGTGTGGGTAGTGTTTTTAATAATTATTTATTTCAAAAAAAAAGCACTCTGTTACTAAAATATAACTTTACATATTATGGGAAAATCATAATAAAGATTTACAAACAAATTGAATTTAGCGTCCTAGACTAGATGTGTTTTATGTTGAGGTATGGTGTGTGTGTGTATAAACGGAAGAGAGAGGTGTGATTAGATATGGACCGGAGAACCCATCATGATTGTGAATTAGAATAAACCAAATCCAACCTACCTACAACAGTGACATCGACGAATTCATACTCATCCATGTTGACGGTCAAGTTATGGCTGAAAGTCGCGATCATCGTCGGTGCCGCCTGGCAGAGCACCCATAGTGGACATAATGCCAGGATGTACAGGATGATCAGGTGCAGCGGCCAGATGGGACACATTTTGGCCGATTTTTCTGTTTAGTTGGTATCTGGAAAGAAGGAAAACGTTATTTTACTCCTAATTTCTACAACAATGCATCACTTACAAATATGTACCTACTATGCATCATACAATTGACTGTAACAAGTGACTGTTAGTAATGTAAAAGTTACAAACAGCTTCTTAGAGAAATTGATAAAAGAAACAACATTTTTTTTTTATGTTTGTTACGTATAATTTCCGTAATGGGTGGACCAATTTAGCCATGACTTTCACTGGCATATAGCTGATCTTATAAAAATAGCCCATTGGTCACCGGTCACAAACCAGACCCTAAGCATCTATTGAGGTTCCTCATCGAATAAAATCTCAATATATCTTTGCCCAATCCGTGGATGAAACCCAGAAATACAAGTACAGCAGTTGCACTAGCGATATACTAGGCTAGAGCAACGAAGAAGTTCAGGAATTATACATCATCTTAATTTTTGACATAGCCAGCAGAGTAAACAAGCTGCAATTGTAGTGGCCATGTTCGTCGAAGGACCGATAGCCGTTAGAGCAGACGAGTCCTGGAGTGGGGTACCGGCAAGCGAACTGTAGAACGGCCAACTAGCTCGTTATATGGTGTTTTGAAGGTGGCTGGTACAGGTCTATGTTTAGGCAGTGGCGATAGGATGAGTTTTAATTGTCTAACTATAGCGGTTCATGAGATACCGTCTGGTGATAAAGGTGTCTTATTAATAGGGACCCGTTTTTACCCTTTGGGTACGCAACCTTAAATAGTTGTTTCTTATTAAAAAAAAAAGAAACGCTAAATAAACCACATCTGTTTAAAAGTCGATTTCCATCAAAAGCATTACAAAGTCTTTTTGTGACTTTAGTACCTAAGAATGTCTGTGGATTTGAACACTAGCCGGTTGATTCTGTAAAAATCTCACCAGTGAAGTGAACTAGTGTCAATCTCTAACATTACTGGATATGACTTTTTTTATAAATATACCTACCTAAACCAGTGCTTGACCGTAATCCCACCCGATGGTAAGCAGTGGTGCAATCGTTGATGGTAAAGCGCGCTAGTTTATTAAGAGCCTATTTACTCAAAAAAACTAGGAAGGAAGACGATAGTTGAGCAATGTTAAACCCAACAACACGACCAACGATGCTACGCCAGAGGGAGATTGATCTGGAAACCCGCCACGACCAAACTCTCGAAAAAAAAACATTTTTCGCATCGTGTCCGGCACACATCGCAACACAACTGCTCAGACCCGTCCTCCATACGGCTTCACCAGACATCATGCCGGAACACGACGAATCGCTTGGCGGCAAGACTTTGTCTGGTGGGTGGCAATTTCTACCGGCAGCCGATGTTATGGCCTACCACCGAGATAGACTCACTTCACATAAGTTTTCACTGTGAAATGGTAGCAGAATCGCACTGCAGTTATTATAAAGCCAATTTGATTGTAATTCTGTACGTAGGTTTGTGCGTCGATGTCAGATACACCCTTTATGTAGATAAAGGGTGTATCTGACATCGCGCACAAACGAGTACCATGGATCCAGTACATGATTCTGAAGCCCCCAGTGGTGGAATTTTGCGTCGGTTTTTTCCCGATTTAAAAAAATAATATGCAGTTTTTTTCACTTTAGACCGTTAACGTAAAAATTAATTAATTCGTTAATTACACAAAAAAGCGCAATGTAAACAATACTACAAAAACTATCCTATCAGCTGATTTAATAGAGTTCGCATCAGGGGTCAACTTCATACAAACACGCACGGCGGCACGCTTGCAACGTTCAAAGGCCGAGCCGACACTTTTTTAAACACTGTTATCTCTGTAACCGCTCATTAACGACATAAATGACTATCATAATTTTGTTAGTGGCATGCGGTGTAGCCTTTTCGCGAAGTTTGCGTTACGATGTCAGATACAGCCTGTATAATAATTATTAGGATTATATGAAGAACAGATGCTCTGCAGGACACCTGATAAATTACATTTCTGTAATTAATCCCTTTACCCATTCTCTTGTAGATATTTATTACAACACCTAGACTAATTGTTACATTGATTTTATCTTTACTACATCTAGACTTAAACGATAAAACCCAGTCTAATGATTGGGTTTTATCGTTCCTATTGTTAGTTGCCTTTGATAACAATCGGTGTAAATTAGATATTCCCAATGCCGACACACGGGCCTCTTAATGTTTTCCTATACCGTTTTTAGAAATGTGGTGATGAAATTATTTTGCCTGGAACTAAACATGTTCATGATATTTAAAACTGGGTTCGAACCTACGATTCAAGTAAACTTGTAAGACAATGCTATTATTACATTATTTTTAATTTAAATTATAAACTAGTTCTTGACCGCAATACCGCCTGATGGTAAGCAGTGATGCTATCGTTGATGGTAAAGCGTGATAGTTTATTAAGAGCTTATTCACTCTAGCCTTGAAGATACTCAAATAGTAGTCCGACGGAAACATCGCCGCTGGCAAATTGTTCCAGAACAATTACTGTTCTAGCTGGATTTGATCGAAATCTGGCCAAACTTAAAATATTGTTATATTTAAGTGCACTAGGAACAATCATTTAACACTTTTGAAATTCGTTCACAATTTTATTAAAAACAACTCACCACACGAGGTCAATCACGACTTCACAACCGTATAACTTAATGAATTACTTAATAAATATACATCTTACGCGTGCACCATCTGGCACCACACGGACAAAACTGACGGCCTGACGCAAAAGCTCTCAAACCGATCAACTTCTCTATGTTAATAATCTCATTACGACCAATTAATTATGCCTTATCACCGAAGCCTAGGTCCGATATTTCGATTTTTTTTTATCTCGATATAAGTATACAATGGAGCGATTATAGCATTTTCCATATCTCGTGGGCTATGTCACGTAGCGATAATTTCGATAAGCCTGTATTTAGCATAAAGATTAATTACTTTGGACTATATAACGTGGATATGATTATATACTTTTTATTATAAAACACGTGAATTAAGTAACACATTTTACGTCACCATTCATGCATACACAAACTCACGTTTTCTTTTCATTCTGGTAGGCAGGAACTACAGAATTTCACCTGCTACGTTAAGAAACGTACGAAAGCGCCTTCAGAGTAGAGTTTTTACTCTAATATCCTTGCTCTTAAGGCGCTGTACTCAGTCAAAATAGGCTCCTTCGCCTAAATGTATACATACATATCCTTTTGCTTCATTTTCGTCGATACATTAGCATAGTAACACATTATAGTCATTTGAAGGATAGGTATTACTTATCCAATGTTGTTGAACTGTCTGTTGGGGTATAGCAAAACAAATTGACTCTACTCCAATAATGTCGCCTTTCTCATTTTAATAATTAAATATTTTTTTTTATGACATAATAATCATTTTATTGAAATTTTTAGAAAGGAAACTTCTCTTTGATGTTCTCCTGCTGTTAGTTTGTTACGGTACAATAACCTTGCTTAACATCACCAGATGCATAAATGGAATGTCTGGGGTCTCTTCGTGAAAATTCGGGGAAATTCGTGATATGAAATGATACGGAATTCAAAATTACTTGGTGCTTGTGTCCACGCCTGTTGCACTTAAACCTTTGATAAAGCAATATTATCATATTGTAATAAATTACAGTTCTATATAACAGACGAAGATATTATGTAGAGCTTTGAATGTGTCAAGGTAATTCATATTTTCATTATTGAATAGTGTCAATACTGTCTCCGCGTTCATATGCACAACGCACTAAAATAAATAAGTAAGTAGACATACCTACTTATTTATTTTAGTGCGCCGTTTTATGTCGTGTGTTAAAGAATAAATCAAGGAGCATTCGATGGGTCCATCAATCAGTTAAGCATAATTGCCGCGGTTAGTCCAGTGATGGGCGACCATTTTATACATCAAGACCTATCCGTACCTAAGAAAGCAAGTTAAGGCGTTGATCGCGTTTGTCATTTCTGGATTAATTAGCCTAGTTACGGGTTGGCAGAAGCCAGGGAGTCTACCAATGAGTCTGGTAATGTATTACTCAGTAAATGGATTGTGGAGGTTCAGATAAAATGTCCGTAAATATCATTATTTAAATGATAAGAACATTGCTGGTCGCTCTGATTAACTCAAGACAATGTTTGTGCTCTTTCTTCGGAATTAGCTTACTGACACGTTATATGACTTCATATAAGTTTTTACTTATTTACAGTTCCATTCTAATGATATTTTATTTTTTCTTTTTGCTTTGCTGGTATTTTGGCGTGGCTAGCTGGTATATGGTAAATAATTTCATCGTTGTTGTGTTTTTTTGTGTTTATTACTGTACCTAGATAGTATTGTATACGTAAGTCACGTGTTTTTTTTTTTTTTATGTGCAGACAGCTGTGCTGCTGGGGAGTTTGTTCCGCCACTTCTTCTTCTTCCCAGCGAAAGCACTAGGAAGTGTCGATGGGTGGGCGTTTTGGGGAACTTTCTTATGTAATGTCGAGGTTCAAAAAGTGCTGTTTCTCAGCCTAATTTGAATAAATTACTTTTGATTTTGTCCAAGTTTAGCGAAATCCAGTTACACTGAATGTCGACCGCAAAATAGTTGGGAACACGTCAACAAAGCTGTCTCTTGAAACTACCCTAATAGTCTCGCATAGGGCCATAGCATTATGCTGAGTGATGGCCGTTTTGTAAGACATCCTTACCTATTTTCTATTTTATTTTATATTTGTTATTTGTGTTATTTTTCGTGTTTTATTTGCGTCATGCTTGTCACAAACAAACGTATTGTCTTTCTTCTAAGTAAACGCAAAAATCAATGTTAAATGGAGGATGGACCTATATTATTTGTGAAGTTTTAATTACGTGATTTGTTTCTTATATGATAAAATTATGATTCTGATCCCGATCAAAACAAAACCGTCTATGCGTGTCGAAACGTGGCTTGACATGGCTTAAATCGTCCTTGAGTTGGTACGTGACCTCCACAATAATCGATGGCGAACTGTAATCACTATTATTACCTATTGTTATGGATTCGATAAGACCACTAGCATATGCTCGCGATTTTTTCGGCGTGAAATTTCTCGGTAACCCGCCGCGTCGCATCGCATCGCCTGCCCTTAGCATCTCGTTGTTACTTAGCGTTCTCAAGTATGCCGAAAGAAGTTAGTAGATAGTTAATATTTATCAGACATGAGATTTGAAGTATTTGTAGGAAGTGGGTAGATTTTGATATATTACATATAAATTATTTTCATTTGCATAACGGTTTGTTATTGTTTGAATGCTCTGATGGCTATTATAATGCTTCAAATTGACAATCTTTCAAGGTAAACAAATGTCAAACTTATAACAATGATAATTATTAAGTTGATTTTAGAGTGGCTATTACTCTTGAAAATGTTATAAAAAAAATTAGATTTTTGGCAAATAAGTCGCGATAGCAAAGGAGTTTCGAATATTCTCCTTAAAAGTAAATTCTAATTCAAAAATAAACCATAAAATATTTTGAAGAATGAGCGCAGTTAGTGGTTCTATTTCTTACCCAGGCGGGCGTGATGTATTTATTTGAATATATTGAGTTTTTTTACTTCCAGAACTACCCGAGCTTAGCATTCATGAATTTATTAAGCCTAGTGAAAAACAACGGAGGCCATTTGTATTTTTGAACATGCATATAATGCACATAAGAAACCTCATATTTATTTTACGAAGATCCAATGGAAGATTTTTGATTTTAGACGGGGCAACATTTTACTCGTATCCAAATAAATATATTTGTATTCCATAATGTTATAGAGAAGCGGGCAGCAGCACATCTCCTGTGGAATATCAAATTACTGCGATCCCCAAATCGCCTGCCAAGCGTGGAGATTATGGCAAACCCCCAATGCCTTGGGGGAGGCCTTTGTCCAGCAGTGGACCTCTATAAGCTGAAAAGAAGAAGAATCTTATAGAGGTTCAATTCTCTCTCGAACTTAGGTAAGAACTCTACTCTCTTTCTTAACTTAATTCTTATTATTTCTATTCTTAAAATAAAAATGCATTTAGGACAACACTAAATTAACAATATTTTTACTATACCTAACTAATATTTTACTTTATCAATTTTACGCAAAAAGTATTAAAAAATATCAAATTACTGTTATCTGTGCGCGTGATTTCTTTGTTACTAGGACAAAAGTAAACTGGGTCTAGCTATTTTTAGCGTTTTCAATGTCAATGAGATTTTAAGAACAACACTGCATTGGCTTGGTGACTGGCAGTCTGTTTGCTGGGGTTTGAGATAAATACTTTCTTAAAAAATACAATATAACATCTCGACCATTTCCCGCGACCAGTTATTCAGACATTTAACATATTATATTTAAATACCATCTAACAGGGGGCGACCCCCTATTGCCATCAGTCATTATAATTTCTTAAGAAAATACCTTGATGTTAAAATTATTACAACTTCAGTCGCCTCTAATAGTAGATTTAACAGTATTAGCGCCCTAATGACATAATACACTAAAAATCACAACCTAAAACTTTTTAGAGGACATTGCTTAGTATATTCCAAAAATTAGTCTGTTCAACAACATAAATAACGCAATGAATGTTGTCGAAATGAAAGCCATTCCAAAAGAATACCTATACCTATGTAGATAGATGCTATAGTTGTGCTTGTAGCGAAGGAACAAAAACCACAGTAGCCGCAGTATTATTTCGATTTCTATTATAGTACCTAACCTGAGAAGTTTATATAGGTGTGTATATTATTTACATGATTGCATTATAACACATGCCGCATTAGTTTATCCTTAGCAGCGTGTCTCTCTCTATTGACTTAAACATAAGGAAATCATTTTTTTAACTCATATGTTCGATATTGTCACCTATATTTTTTATTCCATAACTTATCGTAGGCCACATTTATATTAATGTAGCGCCAAAATACTTCAGTTAGCCGTCAACCTAATAGCTACTGTAAAGATTGTTTTCGAACGGGAACTTTTAGGTACAGCATTCGGGCTCCGAATAAGAAATTACTTTCTGTATTATGGACATTCAGTCTGGTACAAAAATAACACAAAATAAATTACGTAACACACTATTACTACCAATTGGAATAATTTTTAAGCATATTGCTAATTAACTGATCCGTAGTTTAGAAAAAAGTGGCTACTAAACAACATAAATAACGCGATGAATTTTGTTGAACTGAACCCTTCAGGTTGCATTCGAACACTCAAGCAAATTTAGAATTCGTATTCGAAACTGTTTTTACGGCGGTTGTTTTCTGAAACTTCAGTCATGTGATAGGGCAGAGCAAAACTGAGGACGTAATAGTAAATTACTACCGCACGTATTGATGGACGAACGTGAAAATGTTGGCCAACTCCGCCTCGGCTGTGTGTGGTTGCCATGTTACAAAAAGATTTTTGTTCCAATTTTAAATTACACGACAACCGACTAGCGACAAAGAAATACGCGAAAAATGTTAGGGCGAGAATACGATATATCGACCGTCAGTGGTGCGATAGCACATCAGCTCGATGTACGGACGACATCAGTAGGCCTAGTATGAGTTTTCATTACGAAACTCGTTCGATCGTATCGAGCGCGTTTGACTCAGCGATTGGCCCGCTTCAAGGTCGTAAGAACTCTCAACCAATGAGAGCGCCAAACGCGCTCGATACGATCGAACGAGTTTCGTATTGAAAACTCATACTAGACCTACTGGTCAAGCTACTGTCAAATATTTTCAATTAATCTTGAGCCTTAATGCTTTAGAGATAAAGTTGAAAATCTAATAGAGAAATCTGACAGATTGTAGTAGCTGATATGCGGTCGTCTCTACAAAACATAACTTCTTTAATTTTTATGTACGCACGATAGTGCGACACAATTTTCGCTCGAAAAACTAAAGTAAAAAATTAAAGCGTAAAGTTCCTCTAAACGCGGAACAATTTACAAATCCTCACATCGAGAATTAATAAGAGCATAGAGGCCCACTAGACGCTATTTTATGTCAGGAGCAAAGCAAATCAAGTTATCGCATTGTATAATTTTCGATACGATAACCTATGGAATGGTTTTGAATTGCAGCAAAGGTTTCACAAAAATACACGAATTTCAAGCATGTTTGAGAATAGGATATTAGTGCGTTATAACCAATACGCACGTATATCGTACGACGTTTTTTAACACACTTGCGAGGTAACAGAAAAAAAATTGTTTATTTCAAATAGGACATCCGTTATTTTAAATAAACTCAATCTGTGAATGCACACTGTTGCTTTCCCGCCATTAGTATTATTATTTGCCATTTCAAATATGGAACAGCGCGCTGCTCACTGGCTGGAGCCGTGCGGCTGCGATCAGTTCCATAATTATTTGAAATGGCAAATAATGCTGTTATGGAATTTGTATGGACTATAACTTAACTATTTGCTTTGATAACACACGCGTTTGTTATGGCCCGCTTTACATATTTAAAACCGGTAGAATTACATCAGCTTTACGAGCAAGGGTGTTAAAAAATTCTTTACCTACGTAGGTTCCGGTACACATAGTACACAGCATAAACACGATCTATGTACTTGTTTGTGCAATACATCTTTTAACTTATACTAGCTTTCCGCCCGCGTGGAATTCGGTTATGTCGCGCTTTTTAGATTTCCCTCGAGAATATAAATTTTTTCAATAAAAGGTAGCCTATGTCCTTTTTCAGAGTCTAAAGATTGTCTATGCCAAGTTTCATCAAAATCGGTTGAGAGGTTTAAGCGGGAAAGCGTAATAGACAGACTGACAGAGTTACTTTCGCATTTATAATATTAGTATGAATTCACAAGTATGAAGGACAGGGTGTCAAGTTCCTCCATAGAAAAAGGAGGGTCCTCCGATCAGACGGGTGTTGTGTCTGGCGGGTGTTTGCCCGGTGGTTGATGTCGAGAAGATGTATATACATATGCTAGTTGCACAGTAAACTCTGCTTGCGAGCTATGCAGTATCTGCGTGACATCAGTATGACGCGTTGTTCGCATGTGGCGTTATAGATACCGCCAGTCCGCCACATATGTGTTAGAAATGTCAACTGTACACGTTCCCACAAGATCACAAAGGTCAAATATTTTATGGTTTTAGGTCTGGCCAAACGCACATTCTGTTCAACGCGACTGATAGGTCTTAAAACTACCTATATTTTTCCCGAGGCTTTGGTGGCGCGAGATTATCCCACAGGTTTGTATCTACTACGGGAATAAAAAGTATATACAGTATGTTAAGAAAACCGACCGACCCGTGAAGGTGTTGTTAGGTATCGATAACTGATTCTACTAATGGATACAAAACCGGGCTAAACTTAAAAAAAAATCCCCCTAAAAAAAAAAATTTTATTTCCCAAAAAGAGTTAACAAATATGCGATAAGCACCCTTCCGCGGGCGGCAGGCGGCAGGGCACGCGGCATATGGTCGCATCGCTATTCGCTCATAATAATACCGGTGTTGTCACTTTTTTTAAAATTACCAAATTTCGGGGAAGTTGGAATTAATTCGCGGGAAAAAAAGATTATTTCAAAATTCATTTGTATTGGTACTATGATGATTACGTAAAATTTTATGTTATATTTGGTCATGTGTTTACCTAACCTTTATTATCCTTATGGGTCGGACTGGGTTTTCTTAACATATTGTATATCCTGACCTGGTGGCAACAGGACTACCCTTAATTGCTTTATATGTTTTTTTTTTTAATATACCCGCCATCACAGGGTATTATGAGCTATCCTACATGATCTCCCCAGATATAATTTCCAGGATGTTAGTGCAGGAGGGGGGCGGGTTTTTTTACTGCTGCGGCTAGCCCGTCTTAATATTTATCTTTATTTATTTATTTCATATTTCTTACATCTTATATGTATACTAACAAATTCATATATCTACTTAGCTTTATATGTTCGAAAGATTTGTCAACTCAATAACGTTAAAAACACAATGTATATTGTTGAACAAATCAGAGAACAACAAAATAAAAGTCATTGCTACTGAACGTGTCTTACTCAATTACCTGGCTCAGGCTATACAGTATGTTACGAAAACCCTGTCCGACCCATAAGGATAATAGAGGTTAGGTAAACACATGACCAAATATAATATAAAATTTTACGTATTCATCATAGTACCAATACAAATGAATTTTGAAATAATCTTTTTTTCCAACGAATTAATTCCAATTTCCCCGAAATTTGGTAATTTTTAAAAAGTGACAACACCGGTATTATTATGAGCGAATAGCGATGCGACCACGTGCCGCGTGTCCTGCCGCCCGCCCCCCGCGGTCGGCAGGCGAAGGGTGGTCAACGCACATTTAATAAGTTACCTCCTTTTGCGAAATAATATTTATTTTTTTTAGGGGGATTTTTTTTTTAAGTAAAGCCCGGTTTTGTATGCATTAGTAGAATCAGTTATCGATACCTAACAACACCTTCACGGGTCGGACAGGGTTTTCGTAACATACTGTATAAGGCGTAAAAAAAGGTTACAGGCAGATAGATCGACCTTCGTATAAATAAAACATTAGTATGAATTGTCCTTCACAATCCAGTAATTCATCAACGTTAGTTTGCAATTCTCAAGGCGAATAGTCGCCTCTATAAATTATAATTGGCTATTCGTGAATAAACGCCTGAAATAAACGGTATTAGTTTCATATCCGGTGGGTATTTACCTTCTTCACAAATTGATATGGCCTTTGAGCCGCAGAGTTGGCTCAGGAAACAGCCATTTATTCTGTTTGATGGGTGTTTTCCTTCAGTCTACTGACATTATAAACTAGCGGCCGACAGTGACTTGGTTCGCGTGGAGTTAGTTGCGCTCCGCTCCTATTGGTTGCAGCGTGATGTTATATAGCCTAAAGCCTTCCTGGATTAATGGGCTAGCCAACACAAAAAGAATTATTCAAATCGGACAAGGAGTTCCTGAGATTAGCGCATTCAAACAAACTCTTCAGCTTTATATATTAGTATAGATAAATTTTATGGATGGATAGATGTTACAGGCCAAAACTATTAAATAGGTTTGGTCTAAGTAAGTATTAAATTTGTCATACAAATGGTTTATATCTAGGATTAGCATATGCCATATAGGATAATTTTTATCCCGATATTCCCACAAGCGGCAAGTCGTGGTGGCCTAGTGGTTAACACCAGCCTCTCAAGTATGAGTGTGCTGGTTCGATTCCAGGTCAGGCAAGTACCTACCAATGTACCTACGACTGCACGGTTAGCGCAGTGGTTGAGCTATTGACCGCCGCGCTGAGTGTCGCGGGTTCGATTCCCGCACGGAACAAATATTTGTATGACCTGTAAGTAGCTGTTCCGGGTCTGGCTGTTTGTGTATGTGAGTCTATATATGTTTGTAAACGCACCCACGATACAAGAGAAATTCCTAGTGTGGAGCAACGTTTTTTTTTTTAACAAAAAAAAAATGTAACTTTTTTAAGTTACATGTACAGACGATAGCACATCAAGCTCCTACAATCTGTCAGATTTCTTTATTAGATTTTCAACTTTATCTCTATTAAGGCTCAAGGTTGATTGCGAATATTTGTGTGTGCAGTGTGGTGTAGTTTTACTTGCTGGCGTTCCTTACTTTCTGAGTATATCTTGGACACCAATGACGGATTATAAGGTGAAGGAAAACATCTTGAAGAAACCTGGACTTTACGTCTGAAATCGCCAAACCGCATTGAGCAAGCGTGGTGATTACGCTCAATCCATCCCTATATGAGAGGCCTGTGCCCAGCAATGGGACGATAAAAAAGGTTGATGATGATTCCCAAGGGATCGAAAGTTATGCGGGTGAAACGGGGAGCTGCAGCTATATAATAATCTTTTCTTTTTTCTTTTTTTTTAATGATTATAAACTAGCGCTTGACCGCAATCCCGCCTGATGGTAAGCAGTGATGCGATCGTTGATGGTAAAGCGCGCTAGTTTATTAAGAGCCTATTCACATTGAAAAACTGAGCGAATAGGAAGGAAGACGGCAGTTGAGCGAGGTGATGCAATATTAAACCCAACAACACGACCAACGATGCTGCGCCAAAGGGAGATTGATCTGAAGATCCTCCACGACCAAACCCCCAACATAACAACATTAGGCGCATCGCACCTGGCACACATCGCAACACAACTGCTCAGACCCGTCCTCCGTACGGCTTCACCAGACATCATGCCGGAACACGACAAATCGCTTGGCGGTAAGGCTTTGTCTGGTGGGTGGTAACTTCTGCCGACGGCCGATGTTATGGCCTACCAACGAGAAGAAAAAAAATTCCATACAAACGTATGGAAGGATAGATGTTTGTTACTCTTTAACGCCAAAATTCCTAAACGGATTTGGACCACATATAGTTTATAACCACGATTAAGACAGAGGATACATTTAATTCCGATATTGAACAAACCGCGGGGCGCAGCTGTATAGGATACCTTTTCTCCCGATTATTCATCAAACCGCGCGGCGCCTTAATGACATAGAAAACAAATAGTCGTTATGTTTTTGTCTACGAGCTACGGAAACTAGGTAATTTGGCTATGTAAGTAGTGTTCCACCGTTATTTAATGGTTACCTTGTCGGTCAATTTCTATTTACCTTTGGTAATCTAACGTGGATCCACGCGAAACACAATGGATATTTAATTGTTTTCTTAATTACGGCATTAAATTAGTTTAATAAATTATTGCGGTAGGTCTCTTACATAATACGGTTATCGTTTTACTTGGGTAGAGCAACACAAAACCGATAACCGTTAAAAGCTAGACAGAATAATAATATAATTATTTTGCCAATAAAATATGTATATTATTATTCTGCTTAGCCTGACTTAACTCGAGACGGTCTCCAAAGCCTGGAGCACAGGCGTAGAGTAGCCAGCCTTTCGGTTTTCTATAGGATGCATTTTGGGGAGTGTGCGAAGGAATTGCATGATTTAATTCCCCCATCTCCGTTCCACCATCGGACGACCCGTCGTACGGCAAGTTTCCACACTTACGTTGTTAACACCATTACGATCCGGATGAAGCGTTTCGCCTCCTCCTTTATACCGCGTACATCGAGGGGCTGGAACAGTTTGCCAGCGGCGGTGTTTCCGTCGAACTACAATTTGAGTGTCTTCAAGGCTAGAGTGAATAGGCTCTTAATAAACTAGTGCGCTTTTCCATCAACGATTACGTCACTGCTCACCATCAGGCGGGATTGCGTTCAAGGGCTAGTTTTATAATTTTAATAATAAAATGACAGTACATTACGGGCATTACGGCCCATCTGATATCTACAAGCCAATTATTAAGTGTGTATGAGCTATTGTTATGCACTTAATAATTAGGGTATAAGATCGGTTGTCAAACTTTGTCTTCATCAGAGCGTCTGAGAAAAATGTACTGTACCTAAATCAATATTTTTTCTCTCTGTTTAAAGAGAGACCAGAACCCTAATTATGTATCACACTATCAATCACAATCTGGATTATTTTAACCAAATCCATTACTATACAGGGTGCCAGGGAAACGCTTCCGAAAACGAAGACAGGTGATAAGGCTAGTGATTCTCGATACGATACCATCAAAAAATGAGGATTTTTTTTTACAATTTTACTTAAGCATTTTTCGTACACTATGCTGTGGGAACAGTTAAATGAGTCAAATGAAACCATTATTTGCGATTAAACATTTTTTTTTTCTTTACAACTCTAACAAGTAATGTATTCGTAAATAAATAATCAGCTGACAGCTGACGCTCGCGCATACACTCGAGTTCAACGACCGCGTGCGGTCACCGACATCGCGACGCGCGACGGGCGATGCGCCGGCTAACTTAGTGCGGCGGGGCCATGTGATCGGACTATCTTCCTAAACTACTAACCTTCACTCGATCGCTTGAAGCAAATGTCTTTTCAGTTCACTTCTACCTAGTTGTGGGATATCTGCTTACGGGTTCCATTCGTGCAAGGATCGTAATGATTTTCCCCTTGAACAGGGTTACAATTTTATTTTGATCTGAACGTTCAAATTTACAAATCAGAAAAATCCAGTTTACTTTGCTTAACCTTGAGGCCCATATCGAAGGTACTTAGATACCTACAGCCGGCAGTGTGGCTGTAAGGCCATAAAAATCCTTTGTAAAGCGCCGCTAAAATAAAGAAAAATAAACATTACAGAGGCGTCAACAGTTTTAATTGATTGATCGTGAATTTAATAACAGTTTTGTATTATGTCGATAATCGCTAGTAAATGAAATAAAGCAAAAGATCGCTGACATCAGCTGTAATTGACTAAAATTTTTTCATCGCATGTGAATCAATTGAATTTGAACTTTATAATAATGTAATTAAAGTCACACGATGCGTGCTCGTTTATTGCAAGAACTGGATCCTTCATTTAGTAAGTAAACCTAATCAATTTAAAGTGAATAATTAAATTAATTGAATCTAAGAAACCAGTTAAATCTTATTTAAAAGTTAGAAAATGAAAACAGTTTGTAATAAAGCATAAGTACAATTTCCTAACAATTAAAATCAATTGATTTCTGATCTCGTAATTATTCTTTCGTTCACGCGGGGATGTCCCCAATGCGTTTGTCGACGTCCGCGCGGGCTTGTTTGACCTTCATAGTACTTCTTTAGTAAATAATTAATCAGTTCATTCCCGACTCGGTTCGTGAGCGGTTACGTTTTTAATCGATTATTTAATTATTGTTTTGTTAGTTTTAAATTTGTGTTTAGTTATTAGGTATTGTTACGTTTTTAGTGCTGTTTTATTCTTTTTAGTTATAACTTTTTGTTGTTTTAGACAATGCCTGAGGCATACGTGTACAGTGCTCGTGAATACGGCAACATGTTGATGTGTTTAGGAGAAGAATTCTAGGACCAGTGTTTCTACCGCAGCGTCTCAATGGATCAGCATATCTTAATTTTATAAATGGACATTTAAATGATATGCTAGAATGTGTCTGTGGCTGAATTTCGTCGAGCATGGTTCCAGCACGATGGAAGCATGCTCGTTACGCGTCCCGTCCGCGAGCGTCTCACTGAGCTTTTTAATGACTGCTGGATCGGAAGGCTGGGGCCGCACGCCTGGCCGTTCACCCGACTTAACGCCGTTGGACTTCTTATTATGGGGGTATGTGAAAGAAAGAGTGTTTGATCGGGAATGTGACAGTGCTGATGAAATGCGGGGCAGAATAGTGAGTGTTTTTAATAAACTACGTGAAGAATGTGTTGAGGAATACTGATGCCTCGTGTTCACGGATCGACACAGCGACGGGCCCGGCTTTGTATTGAAATGAATGGAACTCAGTTCGAGCCAAACCTCATAAGGTCGCAAAGGATTTAGACAGGTACGTAAAATGCCTCTGTCAGCTTTTTACAATGGACTACAATTGCGATTTTGAAAGTGATGTTTGTAAATTGCGTATAAATCGGCTCTTTTCGGCGGCGGCTCTTTTAAGCGCGGGCGCGGTAGTGCGACGTCGCCTTGCGTGTCAGTGACCTCATGTTTCGTACGCTATCCAATGCTTGTTTACGAAATATGAAGTCTTGAAAATAATCAATTTAAAGCGAAAGGTTATTGGTATCCGTTTGCATTTAGGTTGTATATAATCTACGTTCTGGCTTCGGAAGCGTTCTCCTTACACCCTGTATATTTTCGAAAAAAAATATTGCTCAACTACGTAAATAACGCAATGAATGCTGTTGAATAGGGTATTTGACAAAAAAAAAACTAATTAGTCCGTCAATCAGATTTCCAAAAAATACTAGACACGCATTTTTTCTTTTTTCATATAAACAAAAAATGAAGACGACGCAGTGCGTTGAAAACTCGTGTGACGTCACTGGACGCTACATTCCTGATCTTTGATACCTTTTATATTTGTCAATCTTTATTGATTTGATAAAACAAAATATACGCACCTATCCAATATTTTTCTATATTTAATCTGAATGTTGGACTAATTAGTTTTTTTAGTCCAATACCCTATTGTCAAAATGAAATCCATTCCCATACTGTTGACCGTGGGTTACGAAATTACATACATATGTATATACGAGTACAACTATATACAATATCCGATATCTATGATGAATGCAGTTTTCCTTAAAAACTTAACTAGTAGATAGTAGTACGGTCACATTATAAAAATAGTAAAAAGCCAAGTGCTGGAACAATGGCCATTCGAATTCGAACCGATTGTGAAGCACAATAAAAACTGTAAAAGTCCCCGCAGACAGGCGCGCCGCGACTCACGAGCAACGTTTTTATGAAAACCTTATGGATTTTTCTATCGGAGTTGCATTTTAACCCGTCTATAGGAGACTTACAATGGATGTAGCCAACGAATGGGAACGGTGGCTTCATAGTTACCTGCTCGATTACTCGTAGATACTTCTGACTTATAACAGTAGGTAGGTTAACAAAGTGAAAGTAATTACACCTTTACGTAATTGTGTTCATAATCTTGTAATCGGCGTGTCAGATTATGAAGAGCGCCTTTTGTTCAGTTTTAGAAAGATTCAGCCAATTAATCTTAGTTGATACATTAATTAACAAATCAATTAAGTTAATGTGGCATGGAAGTCTTGGGAAGCAAGTCATCATTAGATATCCAGTTGCCTTTTTTATAATTATAAACTAGTGCTTGACTGCAATCCTGCCTGATGGTAAGCAGTGATGCAATCGTTGATGGTAAAGCGCGCTAGTTTATTAAAAAGAATACTCACTCAAAAAAAAATACTGAGTAAATAGGAAGGATGTCGGCAGTTGAGCGAGGTGATGCATTGTTAAACCCAACAACACGATCAACGATGCTGCGCCAGAGGGAGATTGATCTGAAGACCCTCCACGCCCAAACTCTCGACACAACAACATTTGGCGCATCGTACCCGGCACACATCGCAACACAACTGCTCAGACTCGTCCTCCGTATGGCTTCGCCAGATATCATGCCAGAACACAACGAATCGCTTGGCACCAATACTTCGTCTGGTGGGTGGTAACTTCTACCGGCTGCCGATGTTATGGCCTACCACCTATCACCGCCGTGCTTCGTTCGTACCTTCCGAATAATTAGTAGTTTATTACAAAAACATTTTAACCTACACAGTATCAAATTAAATTAGCAAGCTGGACTCCGCAGACGAATTGTTATTGATATCTAAACACGACAAAATAAAAGATTTAATGGTTTTTTTTTTTTTGGGTTTAGCACTAGTGGTGTTGTTACCAGAAAGGATACGAGGGTTAAACTGAAAGTTCTTAGAAAATCAAAAACTGATAACATTAGCCAGTTATTAGTTTTATTATATCTTTTCAAAATATTGTCCATTCACGTCAATGCACCGTTGCATGCGATGGAACCACTGGGAAAAGCACTTTGCCCACTCGTCCTTAGGGGTCTCTTCAATGGCATCGCGATACGCAGCCACCGCTTCTTCAGCATTCATAAACCGCTTTCCTTTAAGTTTTTCTTTGATTTTTGGAAATAAATAAAAATCACAAGGCGCGAGGTCGGGACTATACGGCGGGTGACCCAGTAATTCAACGTTTGATGTCGCCAAATAGTCGATCGTTCGCTTGGCGGTGTGCGACGAGGCGTTGTCGTGGTGAAGGAGGATCCTTTTTTTTTTTTTTTTTTTTTTGCCGGGGTGGAAATCCTCATAGGATGCCCGCCGCCCTGGGGTGGGCAACGGGGTATGTCAGACTTTTACTGACTAAAACCACCCCGGTGTGTCTTCTATCACGAGCGCGCATGGGGCCGCGGGAGTCTAAATTCTTCCACGGCCCCACCCTCGTGCTGGCCCGGTCTGTCCGGGCCTCCTCTCCTGCACGGGGTAGTGGGGTGTTAAACTAACCCGTGCATCACCTCAAAGGCGCGCGCCGACACTCGCGCGCGCCTTCGCCTCGGGGTCCATCAATAGGGGGGGCGGGGACTTCCCCATGTCCCTCGCCCCTGGACCCATTCATGGGGGGCGGAAGAGGGCGTTATCCGCCCTTCCTCGGCGCCCGGTGCGTCTTCTGCGGCCCGGGAAGGGAGTTGATATCTCCCTCTCCCGTTCCGCAGCTTCCTTCTGCGACATCACGTCCTCGCAGAAGGACACCACCGCGTCCCACGACTCTGAGCTGCCGACCATCCTCCGCACTACTGCCGGCAGCGTCAGGTCGCCTCCTACTTCATTTGTGAGGACACGGCGCTGCTCCTCCCATGCTACACACTCGGAGAGCGTGTGCTGCGCCGTGTCCTCCCCGCATTGGACGCAGTGGTGGCACCGAGCGTCGGGCTCTCTGCCTAAGCGACGCAGGTACTTGCCGAAGCAGCCGTGCCCCGACAGTACCTGCGTCACCCTGAACGACAGGGAGCCGTGCCTCCTCCCGAGCCAGTCGTCGAGTACTGGCCGGATCGCCTCGACGGTAGCGAGGCCGGCGGTAGGGCGCATAAGCCTCTGCCGCCAGTCCGCCACCAGGACCTGACGGAGCTCCTCTCGGCGCAGCTCGATCTGTCGCTGCACCGGACTGGAGCCCCGCATCCGCTCTTCCTCGCGCCATTGGTACAATGACGCGAGTACTTTCGCCTCTAGGTCCCAGGGCGGGGATCCGGCCAGGACGCAAGCCGCCTCGTAGGATATCGTGCGATACCCGCGGACGACCCTGACGGCCATCGCCCTCTGCGGCTTGCGCAGAATGGCGAGTGTTCCGGCCGTCAGGTCCATCGCCCACACAGGGGCCCCATACAGGGCCATGGACCGCACGATTCCCACGTACAACCGCCTACAGGCGGCGCTCGGGCCCCCCATGTTGGGAAGCAACGTTGATAGCGCGCCTGCTGCACCCATCAGCTTGGGCGCCAGCCGCCGGAAGTGGGGTCCGAAATCCCACCGGCTGTCGAGCACCAATCCCAGGTACTTCATGGTGAACTCGACAGCTATCCGGGCCCCACTGACCACGATATGTGATCCCGGCGCCGGCGCACGCCGGGGGCCATGGAAAACCATGGCCTCCGACTTGTCAAGGGCCACCTCCAGACCCAGGCGCCGGATGCGGTTCACCACCTGTGACACCGCAGCCGTGGCTATCAACGTCGCTTCCCTGTACGAGCTCCCCCGGGCAGTGACAAGCGTGTCGTCCGCATAACACGTCAAGTCGGCGCCCGACGGAAGCTCGCCTCTCAGCACCCAGTCGTAGCCGATGTTCCACAGGAGCGGTCCCAAGACCGATCCCTGTGGAACACCGCACGACATTTGGTGCCGACCGGCACCGTCACGTCCCCGATAGATGACGCATCTGTCCTCCAGGTAAGCCCCTACTATGCGGCGGAGGTAGGGAGGCACCCGATGGTATTTCAGGGCCTCCCTAATACAGTTCCAGGGTAGAGTGTTGAAGGCGTTGGAAATGTCTAAAGACACCGCCAACACCACCCCACCCCGGGACACCGTATCCTCCGCCAGGGCTCTCACGCGCATGATGGCGTCTATGGTGGAGCGCCCCCGACGAAAACCGAACTGGCTGTCGTCCAGGTTCGGCCCCTCTCCGCACAAGTGGCCGACGAGGCGATCTGCGATTATACGCTCAAAAAGTTTGCCCGCCTCGTCGAGCAGCACTATGGGCCGATACGCGGACGGCGAGTCCGCGGGGCGCCCCTCCTTCCTGAGCAGGACCAGCTTCCCCTCCTTCCACACACTGGGAAACTGACCCTGCTCAAGGCATGCCGTAAAGAGCCCCCTCAGCTGGGGCTCTAGCTCCTTCAGAGCAAGGACGAGAGCTCGGCCAGGAACTCCGTCGGGTCCGGGCGCTTTATTCTTGGCCCGGAGCCGCGACACGGCCGCTCCCGTCTCTGCTTGCGTCACCACGGGGACATCGGTGCCCTCTTCTTCTGGAGAGTCTGTGGCTGAGGGTGAAACCATCGCCGGGGGAACATGTCCCGCCCGCTCAGGGAAGAGGGTGGATACCACCGCCTCCAGCAGCTGGGGTTGCATACTTTGCACCAGTGGGGGCGCCCAGGGACGCAACTTGCCCCGTACCCAACGGTAAGGGCGCCCCCACGGGTCCCGATCTAGGGACCCCAGCAGCTCTTCCCTGGCCCGCGACTTGGAGTCGCCGATGGCCAGCCACAGAGTCTCCTGGGCCGCGCGGTACACCCCATACCGCGCGGCCTCCTCGACGGGATCCCGTCGACGTCGTCTCCGGTAGCGCGTGTACTGGCGGCGAGCCGCGACGCACTCGACGCGCAACCGCGCAATGTCGTCGTTCCACCAGTACACGTTGCGCCTTGCGGACTGTTGGCGGACGCGGGGGTGAAGGAGGATCCTACTGCGAGGTCGTTTCTCTCGAACTTTTTCCAAGACAAGTGGCAAACAATTGGTAGTGTACCTTTCTGCAGAAACTGTTTCTTGATCCTCTAACACAATTGTTGCGAAATGACCTATCCTTCCAAAGAACGAGGCCACCATTTTTTTTCCCGCACTTCGATCTCTCTTCACTTTAGTTGGCAACTCCTCGAAAGGAAACACCCACTGAGCAGATTGTCTGTTGGTTTCAGGATCATAACAGTAAATCAAGCTTTCGTCACCTGTTAGTATGTCGAACACAGAATTTGAGTCACCTCCGTTAAATCTTTCAATCATTTTACGGCACCAATCGACACGATGGAGTTTTTGAGCCTCAGTCAAATTATGAGGTATCCACCGGGCGCAAAGATTCCTGACCGCTAAATGTTCGTGGAGGATTTTGTGCACTTGACTCATACCGATGCCTAAGCTTGTCCGAATCTGCTGATAGGTCACTCTTTTGTCAGTCTCTATCATACGCCGCACAACACAGATGTTATCTTCAGTCGTCGCCGTAGAAGGCCGTCCCTCACGTAAATCATCAGTGAGATTAGTGCGACCATGTTTAAACTCATTAAACCAGTTGTAAACAGTCGCACGAGATGGGGCTTCATCGTGAAAGGCCAATCGTAGTCTATCATAACTTTCTTGTTGACTTAAATGACATCGAAAGTCATAAAAAATCATTGCACGAAACTTTTCTCGTGTTAAATTCATGTTGCCGTGACACAGACAATTTTCAATTTGCCGCCAAATCGTATAACTAATGACAAATGAATGAAATATATACTCAGTAATATTGCCAAAGAGTTCTATTTTCAAATTTTATAATTATTTTTTTATTATATTGTTTATAAGTGGCCAGTTCTAAGAACTTTGAGTTTGACCCTCGTATGTTTCATTTTGGGCCACCACTATATACGCTATATTAGATAAAAAGGAAAAATATAAAAGATTTTCATAAAAATACAAGTATATGTAATTAATTATTTGAAACGTTTTCTAGTGGGATAACCCTTTAATAAGGTAGCCATGACAATGGTTATGACGTTTGATTGGCGACTTTGACAGTTCTATTTTCCCGTTGTGATGATTTGAGCGATTGTGTTTATTTAATAGGCCGTATGTTCGGAATTCAAGTTTTGTTTTTTTTCGCAGTCATATGGTAGATAATATAGATACGATAGCCTTAGATACACGATACGTAAATCAAATGTCACTGTCAAAATCTTATTTCGTTAATTGCTGCCCACCATATTTATTAGTAGTCGTCTTGCACTCCTTGGCCGAGTTAAATTGAATCTGTATAAAAACTAAGTCAAAATATAGAAAATCAACATTAAAAATAGTTAACTATAGCGTAACTATACCTAGCATTAAGTGTACAATGAGCTGGCCCAGGCTCCATACATTTCTGAAACATCTCCTTTGAGTTGATAATTTCTCTTTTATACTGTTGAGATATTGATACCTTATAGATATTGATACATCCCGACCGTGAAAGTTACACAAAAAGGCTGATTTTAAAACGAATATTTTAGAAGACAAGCTATTGGCGGTAGACGGCCATAAAAAACATCATTTAATCAATTTTGTTTTTGACTGACTCTTTTAAGTTGATCTTGGTTTTGATTTTATTGTTGCTTGCTAGTTTATCAACCTTTTTATCGTCCCACTACTGAGCACAGGTCTCCTATATACAGAGAAGGATTGAGCGTAATCGCTTGCTCAATGCGGGTTGGCGATTTCCAGGTTTCCTCAAGATGTTTTCCTTCACCTTCAGTCATTGATGTCCAAGATATACTTAGAAAGTACATATACCTTTAGAAAAGTTACATTGGTACTTGTCTGACCTAGAATCGAACCCGCGTACTCATACTTGATGATTGCTAAACTAGCATTGATGATGATTGCTAGTTTAGCAAAGATTTATATAACATCGAACGACGAAACAAAATCAAACAACTTCTTTTTAAATACCGTGTTTATGTGGTCCATATCTATATATTTAGAAAAAATGTTCCAATAACGCAGTAACAGTAAATGAGAATAATAAATAAAATACTTATTAGGATTGCATAAATGTTTCGACAAGCTAGTAGAATACGTTACTGTATTCATACATAATGTATTTATTTATACTTTGAAGGCATTTATTTATTTGACAAAGTTGTCCGTAACTGTTATTCAAAATTCAAAAGCTAGTATTTAAAATTTAAATGCATACATTAAAGAGAATTGTTTGCCGAAAAACAATGTGTAGAATTGTCTATTGCTTATACATACAACGCCACATCAAGCTTAGTTTTTAGTGTTAGCTGACCTCACATTCACATGGTAGGTTTTTGTACGACGAAAAGTCTATTACCTCATACGAACAACGTTACACACTATAAATTTTGATATTGTATCTTTTAGTACCGTACTGACCAGTGTTTTTTTCAATAAAATATAATTTATGGGTACAAAAATCAATATGCCTAGTGACAAAACAACTTATCTCTCAGCGCTTATCGGTTACTTAATTTTGGATCATTATTCGCTGTTGAAATCATAATTACGTATCGGCATTGACCTCATGGCTGATCGCAAATCACTGTGACTTTGTGACGTTTTGCTACTGTCCTATTTATTGTTATTCAACTTCGATTACTGCAGCGCGATTCTGTAACCATCTAACCGTGAAAACTAACCTAAAGTGAGCTGTCATTCTAACTAATGCTACGGAGTTTGGATTGAGCTGCCAATAGTGTCATCTTTTGACAACTCAATCCAAGCTCACTTATTTTTTTGGAAAATCCTTATGGATGTCCGCCTCACTGGGGCGGAGACTTCCTCAGGTCCCTCGCCCCTGGACCCATTCATGGAGGCCGGGAAAGGGCGTGCCCGCCCTTCCCCTGCGACCGGTGCAACTTCTGACGCATGGGAAGGGAGTCGAGATCTCCCTCTCCCGTTTCGCAGCTTTCATCTGAGACATCACGTCTCTTCGCCACCAACCATCCTCCGCACTACGGCCGGCAGCGTCAGATCGCCTCCTACTTCATTAGTGAAGACACGGCCCTGCTCCTCCCAAGCTACACACTCGGCGAGGGTGTGTAGCGCTGTGTGCTCCCCGCATTGGACACAGTGGTGGCATCGAGCACCCGGCTTCCTGTCTATGCGGCACAGGTACTTGCCGAAGCAGCCGTGCCCTAACAGCACCTGCGTCACCCTGAACGACAGGGAGCCGTGCCTTCTCCCGAGCCAGTCGTCGAGTAGCGGCGTAGTAGGCGATCCGGCGGCGGTATGGTGTAGAAGCCTTTGCCGCCAATCCGCCACCAAGACCTAACGGAGCTCCTTTAGGCGCATCTCGATCTGCCGCTGCAACGGATATCCAAGCTCACTTCTACTAACTTTTCACGGTAAGATTTTTACAGAATCGATCGGCAAGCATTGGGAAACTGACACGGTAGACTACGGGTGATTTGCGAAATATAAACACCGAAGTAAATCATAGGAGTTCCGATTTCTCAATTATTTGCAATAAGTTGTTCGTCATGGTTTGTTACAACATGGTGCCAAAACTGATCAGGGACAGTAAGTAAATATTTCAAGATAGGCCCCGGCAAAATTCGGGACACAAAAGAACAAAAAGTTATATGTAAAACTAACGCTACATCTACTGGTGTTGTGTACTGTCTTCTCGTATTTCCTTAAAGGGATTATGGGTAAATAAGCGGAAACTTTCACTGTTACGACTTTACCAGTAACTATGTATAATGAATAGTATCTGAGTATAATGTTGTAGCTTGAGGTTGTGTACGTACCTACTTAGGTAAATTATAATTTATTATCCTCGATTTATTTTAACAATGAATCTTGTTCTGTCATCATGCTGTAATCAGTCTTTAAAGTTTCTATTGTTGGGACAAGGTAGAATAGGCTATAATCTACTACGCAGGCCCAGTGCGTGTTTGTAGTTGTCATTGTCACATGATGCGACGGTTTGAACACGATATTTTCCTTCACAGTTTTGAGAAGTGGTTATTTACTCAAAGCGTCTCTTTGGGTTCGACCTTCAAACTTACTCGGTAGTGTAAAGTGTTTGTCATCATGATAAAATATTAATTTCTGCATACCTACTCTGATTACCACTAACATAATAAATCATATTATCAATAATTTACATGATATAAATATATAATTTTATCTCCATCACCCCATTAGCAAAGTTCAGGTCTGGGGGAAATGCTAAGGGATTAAACAAATCCAATTTTCCTCATATAGGTCTTGAACTTGGCTTATTATAGATCGATCGGGGAAAAGTAATAAACAAGCATTCACTAATGATGTGATAAGCAAACCGAATACCGATAGACTCACACACGAAGAATACTTGAAAATTATAATTGATCTTAATGATTTTTTACGTTAGTGTGATGACAATTTCAAAAATAATGGACTCAGCATTAGCAATCATTTAGACCAACTAGGCGTTGACAAAAATTCTTCATGATTTAAGATCAGTGGATCACGCCGGACCAAAACCCTTCCAAATATCCAGTATAAATATACAGTTAAGAGTGGTGGTGTTGCCATACCACCAAGTAACAAAGAACCATCAGCGAACCTTTGTAATTGGACAACAGAAGATTGGTAAATAGCAGAAAGCCTAGGCTGATTGCGATAAGTTGAACAACACAGCAGTAGGGCTAATCCAATGATAAATCAGTAATCAGCGCTTTATCACCACTTGCAGAGATTGTAGAAGTCAATGGAAGGAAATCTCAGCTTAATTTTATCAACGAACTGGTATTTATGTAACTAGGTGTTATGTTTGTCTTGCACTAGATGAGAGAAAGCGGCTTTGTGAGCTCATCTTTTCATCATTTTCTGACAGAAGCAAATTAATGGAGAGTCCTTGCGTTTCGCTTGCATCCGGCTACCATGTCTTTCCATGATAAGATTAAATCGCTTTGTGAATTTCAATATCGGGGCAATAGACAAGCACCCTACACCTTTAATAACAATCAGAGTTTTAAGGAAATATATGATACGTAACTTCATATGTTTGAAAATTTGTCAGCTCAACAATACCACTTAGCAATAACACATTGACCGTGATTGTACTATCAAAATGCATCGGGTACTATTGTATGCGTATAATCATCAGTTCATCATAAATGATCATCATCCCCTTTAATAACTCATAGTGTTTAAGAATAACTTTGAAGGTCTCTTACAGATTTTTCGCCTATTTTTACAACATAGTCTGTAATCTGTAATTGACAATTTATTGTCAATAATATAAAAATATACTCGGCGCTTTGATAGTTCATTAAAATGTAGTATAATCAATATTATCTCAAAACATTGGCAATTATTTTAACGGGTCAATGTTGACATGTCTTTCTGACATCTGGAGGTCGAAGTCAGTATATTACTGACCGTCTCATATCTGTTTGTCAGTACTGTAATGGTTAACAAAAAAACCTGTGAGGATTGATTTAAAAACGAAAGAACAACAAATGAACGAACATTCGTTTCAGGATTAATTTCCCGACATCAACGTGGTCAATTTGCTGGAGTATCCTAAATGCCTCATCATGTACTTTAGAAAAATTAAAAAGCGCCCTCCACGATTAATATCGTAGCTATTGCATCCCAATTTCTAAATACATTATCAATCTCAATAATTTTGACGGATATTGTTTATCCTTTGCTTCACATGTTAAAAAAAATTGTCTGCTCAACAAAATAATAACGAGTCATTGCCATTGCGTATTCCGCAGTTACTCCTCAACAACATAAAATAAGGATTCATTGCTGGAATGTGCATCTTAAACAGTTTGTAGTTGTATCAAATTAGGTTTGAAAAAGTCGATGCTGACACATGCGTGGCACAATTCGTCATTGATCAAAGGAAAGACCTAGGATATTATGTATTGTATAGGTGACAGACTAGCGTCGCTAATCGCAACGTGCAGTGCTTTAGATCCGCTATTTTTGCACGTCCGATTGATTACGTGATAAACAAAGAAGGTTTGGATTGCGGATATTTGCATCTGGATTTTCCAGCAACAAGGAATTTTAAAGTGAAGAAATCAGATAAAAATATCACCATTTTTTTATACGAATATGCGTACGATTTTATTATCAATATATTATCAAGTTCTTCAGTCCTTATCTGATCTACGGAACGGTTTCAAGTATCGCAGCAAGATGCTTATGGATAAAAGGAGATAAAAGCGGAAAGCCGTTCAAAACAAATAACTGTTAAAGTATCTATACAGCTGTTCCAACATTATAAGAAAGTAGCTAATTAATTCTTTTACAAACAATAAGACAAAAGCGACCAGACAGCTAAATGTCGATCGAAGGTCGGCCAAGTTCAATTGAATTTCGTTCGTTATTAAGCGGTAAATTATACTAATATATAACACCTTAAGGGTAGGTTGATTTTCCATCGCTAGATAACTTTATAATTTTGAACTTTTGACAAAATACACATTAACAGACGCCAATTCTTTTCTCGGTAGTAGCCCATAACATCGGCTGCCGGCAGAAATTACCACCCACCAGACAAAGTCTTGCCGCCAAGCGAATGGTCATGTTCCGGCATGATGTCTGGTGTTGCTATGTGTGCCGGGTATGATGCGCCAAATTTTGTTATGTCGGGTGTTTAGGAGGGTCTCCAGATCAATCTCCCTTTGGCGCAGAATCGTTCATCGTGTTGTTGAGTTTAACATTGCATCATCTCGCTCAACTGCCGTCTTCCTGCCTATTCACTTAGTTTTTTTTAAGTGAATAGGCCCTTAATAAACTAGCGCGCTTTACCATCAACGATTACATCACTGCTTACCATCAGGCATCTGATCATAGTTTAGGGTCTTCTTAGTGATCATTTCTTTCACATGATGGCATGGAAACTATCTACATATGTGGGCCTCTCCAAATGTGGAGTTCTACGCCGACATGGCAGTCCCAGAAATATGACTGGTTTTCCTTGAGGTGAAAATACTGCTCTAAGGAGAAAATATACTATTAAATAAATGAATACTGAATATTATTATTTATTCATTTTTCAATAATATTACTGTCATAAAAGGAGGGAGGAAACAGGCAAGCATGGCACAAAAGGTAGGACCATACTCAGCAGTGGGTGGAACAATGTTGCCAATGATAGTGATGATGATGGCTCAAGAAAGAACACAGAAAGTCAGAAAACTAAACTCTGTTATAACGACAACCAAGTAATAAATATCTCTAAGGCCATTTTTGTAGTCACTATGTCGTTATTCACATTTTAGCACGCGTTTAGTATACAAAATGCGCAAATAATCAATTTAACTAGTAGAACAGTATTTGCTTATTCATGCATATTACGTATTTCGTGTGTGTTAAATTGATTCTTGGACTGTAGCATTTAGTTGAATCAAAAGAAAAATAATTTAACCTTATTAAAAACAAAAATAATTGACTTCTAAGCAAATCTATAATATTATATTTTAATAACTGCATCATGCTTTGGCTATTAGCAGATTGAAGTTTATGTTGATTAAGAACTAAATTACGTAACAACGAATACATATATTGTTCCGACAGAGACCATATGGTTTAGCCATTTTAATAAAGACAAGCTTTCTCTATCAGTAATTTGGATGTTAGTAAAGCTATAAGAATACATGCGTTTTGTTTGCGAAAATAGGGTGTCAAATAGACGAAAGCCGTCTCGCTTTTTGCTGTCGTAAAATAACACATTGCAAAGACCTTGACGACATGACCTTAATCTACATTAGACAGTAGGTAAGAAAGGTGGAGGCTCGAAGTGGACATAAATGTTAAAAGTCACTACTCGCTGGAATAACTTTATTGATAAGAATATTACAATCGTACTCAAAGAAATTATTGATAAGTGAAGTAATATAAATATAAACACAATTATTATGACCAAACTACTGTTTGACGAATTTACTGATAAACGAACACATAATACAAATAAAGTAAATTCTAAACCAATCGTCTACAAATACACACAAGTTTATGTAACAAAATTTCACCGTTATGATTAAATTCGAACCCGAATCGGGTGTTCTACATCGGCCATGACATATCAACACGAACACAAATTCTTAAGTATCAAGACCTTTTGGTTTTATAACACATTTGTCAGATATTGCGTTTCTATGCAGTGTGTTTAACTTAGCTAGAGGCAGCATTGCAATAGAGTAAGTCTTAGCGATGTTATTAGAACTTCATCAAGGATAACTAGCACATTAGTTTGATGGCCGTGGTTGTTTCAACATTTTGATTGATGTTATGAATTATGATACCCTGTGCTTATAGTATGGGCGATATCACATAAATCAGCAGTAATAGTAATTCGAAAAGAAAAACAAGTAGTTTTATATACAATATGTAAAAAAAAGCCTGTCCGATCCGTCAAGGTATTGTTAGGTATCGATAACTGATCCTACTAATGGATACAAAGCCGGGCTAAACTTAAAAAAAGATCACCCTAAAAAAATAAATATTATTTCGCAAAAAGAGGTAACTTAATACATTTGCGGTAAACAACACTTCCGCGGGCGGCGGGGGGCAGGGCACGCGGCACGTGGTCGCATCGCTATTCGCTCATAATAATACCGGTGTTGTCACTTTTTTAAAATTACCAAATTTCGGGGAAGTTGGAATTAATTCGCGGGAAAAAAAAATCAAAAATGATTAGTATTGTTACTATGATGATTATGTGAAATTTCATATTATATTTGGTCTTGTGTTTACTTAACCCCTATTATCTTTACGAGTCGGACAGGGTTTTCTTTACATATTGTATATTCCAAAAAGAAAAATTACGGAAAAGCTTCTTTCGGCTAAACCTTGAATTGCGAAGACTAAAATACCCGTTATTATGTAGGCACACCATACAAAATATTGTTTTAAGTGCATAAACTGTTGGTAGCCATGATTCAAATAATTCCATGATCAAAAAAGAAATCAGCAACGAGTATTTAATGTATAATGTAGACCTGCAGCGTAATCGGCGAACACATTTTTGTCAAATCATAGATGAATCTTATTTTAGTGTAAAATAATATCAACTGCGGTCCACATGATCCCAACTAGTCGCAATCATTTGACAAGAATGTGTTCGCCGATTACGCTGCAGGTCTGGCAGTTTGTGCATGTGAGTAAATCTTTGTAAACGCACACAATATACAGGAATAATTGCAATACAGTTGCAACGTTTTTTAATAAAAAAAAAAGATAATTAAATAAAAGTGTCGGAAGTCAACGGCAGAACAATATTTGTTTAACCTACAATTAATTAGAAATGCATAGATAATTTAACATAACAACGATTTTATGTCTTAAATAACAGCCAATGAACTTAAAATAGTTTTTATTATACTAGGATTGAAAGTCACAAGAATTTCCATATCTTCAAGGTTATAAAACGTAGAGACGTAGTATTTAGTAAACTGTTTGTGTAGGTAATAGTGTAACAATATAGTACGTTTTTACATTACCTAACCGATTATATACCAGTTGAATCAAAATTAAATGTCTCATAGATACCTACTAAGAGTTAATGCAATATCATAATAACATCAAGAAAAATAATAAACGTAATAACAGAGTTCTTTTAGTTTTAATATTTATTACGACAACTAAAAATCACCACCAAAAAAAAAAAAAGCATGCTTGACCAAATGTCTCTTTTTTTAAACGTTTTAATTGTCCATCTTTGGATTTTCATTAGCATTATCATCACATCAATTACTGATTACAGGTGAAGGAAAACATCTTGAGGAAACCTAGACGCATTTACAAGCGTAGTGATTACGCTCAATCCCTCTTTGTATGAGAGGAGACCTGTGCCCAGCAACGGGATGATAAAAAAAAGGTTGATGATGATGACGGTACAACCGTTTAGGTCATTAACCCTTCAGACTAACTCACTGATAGCCTCTGTCGACTTTGAAAAACTATGTGGGATGATAAATAATTATGTAGGTACCCACAGACAAAAAAAAAACTAATACCAATAAAAATCACGTCTGTTATATATGGACTTTAAATATTCTATTTTATTCTGTTTTTAATTATTGTTTTCTCAAAGAAAAGTAACTGTAATTATGGTATAGTGGACCCCTACATAGGTACATTTTGTACAGTAAACCACCCATTCACAGATAATTTGAATTTTATGGCTTAAACGTTGCAGATAACGGTGAAAACTTGGTCAAACGAAATACACAGCAAGATGTGATGACAAACGGGTTCCTATGAAATAAGCTTATAACTGGTTCTCCAGAATATTTTTACATGCACAAAAAAGGTAGCAGGTAGGTATGATTCAAATGTTAAAACAACAGAATTAATTACGACTGGGTATAAATAACTTTGTTTTCCGTCAGCCGGCCCGACCTGGTAAAAACGTGGTGATGAGGATTTGCAATGTTATCCGCCTGCATCCTACTAATATTTTATCTTCTGTTCTTCTCTTAATGAAAAAGAAAGAAGATCCATTGTGTGATTTCTGAAGTAAGCTTATAATTTTCTATTTGTACGAGAGGAAAATAATAAGTAAAAACAATATAATAATTAGTCAACCCTTTGAAAAAAAAAAATATTAAAATTACTAATAGTGTCCCAATTTTGTTTAGGCATAGACAACAGAAAATAAAATTGAGACCTTTGAATTCTCAATTTGATTTTCTGTTGTCTATGCTTGAACAAAATTGGGACACTATTAGTAATTTTATTTTCTTAACGACCATAATGTATTGGAGTACGTGACTTGAAACATGGATCGCATAACGCATGTGACCAGTATCAGATGTGATCACTTAGCACGGCCAATATTCTTGGTCATGGTTGCCAAAAACTTTTTATTTTTCGATACTTAACCTTCCACAAAATGTATAAAAAAAAAACACTCAACAGGGTATTTTTTTGAATAAAAGGTCAAATTCAGAATGTTTCTCGTTATCCTCAAAATGCTGCTCTGGAGGTTGTTTACATAATTTCTTTGAAATGAACTGGTTTCATGTTTGGTGTATTATTACCTAAAGCGAACTGCGATAGGCATTTAAGTTAAAAAATAACTTTCAACCTCGATTTTGTACTAATATACATTGGAGATCCAGTTGTTCTGACAACTTTTGAACTCTTGAACTTCTGCGTATAGTTACTACTATAATAAGAAACAGTCCGAGACATTTTCAAACCACTTTATTCGTATGCGTAGACGAAAACTTGTTTCACGATGAACGTAAATAACATGTTTGTTGCGTGTCAACTGTCACACCATCCGCCTCAGTTCAGTCATTCTTTACGATTTTTAATCCGAATCGTTTTGAAGAGCATCCATTCATTAGAATGGTTTTAAACTAAACGACTGTTTCATATTTTCGAATTGATGTTTGTGAACTGTCAAACTGAAAGCGATTAGTGGACCATGATTATTCAATGGTGCTACACATACACGGAGTCATCATGTTTCTGATTATTCATCAGAATCGCGTCGGTGCAACGCGATTCTGGAAGAAAAATAAAAAGTTTTAAAAGAAACCGTTCTACTAGCTAAAGTAACGTCACACTGTCGCATCGAGCATCGAGCCTAACTGGTGTAGTCGTGTTCTGTTCTGATTCTGATTATAAATGCAGTAGGTATATTCTGTGGTGAGGTATAATACAACTGAGTTCAATTGGTGTCACAGGCAATCTTATCTTGTTAAGATCAGATTACATAACATCAAAGACTACATACAACAGAGTGCGCAAACTGTTCTAGATATTATTTTTAACTTACTACATACTGGGTACCAGTTTGTGTATTCTGCGAAATCTCAACGTGATAACGTAGGTGAATGGAGCTGTCAAATGTCCTAGTATCAATCAGGTGTAATGACAGCTTTCATCACCATCCAGCTGCTATTGAGCCTGTAGAGAAACTACCACCGGACACCTAGCTGCAACGGCCCACCTGGAAATCTCTTAACCAAGCCAGGTACTCCTACGACCTGCAGTGCGACTGTGGAGCCACGTCAGAAAAGATGCCTCACCTTTTGTCATGCCCTCTGTGCAAGAACGCCTCCAATATGGAAGATCTTTACGAGGTCATCGCTAACGTTGCTTGTCCAAATGGCGGAATTATAGTCGGAGCTTAAATAAGGGAATCATCTATAAAGACGAAGAATCTCAATCAAATTTACGGAAAAGACCGGCTGGATACATCCTTGAAACATAATAGGAACATGACAGGGTGATTATACATGATAATAGCAGTTTAACGTTCCTAAGGAAAATAGTTGTTAGAAATTAATTAAAAATATCTAAATGTTTATTCATTAACCGACATAAAAACTGTAAATTCCTTCATTTTATCCTGCACTAAGGTCAGAAAAATAAGTATATTATTATGGAGATTTTGATTTTTGGAGCAACCACAATAACGAAAGTGAGCATGGTGATACTTATGTAAGTCAGTCAGCGATGAGGCAATGTCGGAAATATTTTTTTATAGTTCCGAGATTGGATCTGGTCTTGACCACGATCTCGCCTTGTGGAAAGCGATAGATATAAGGTCTACATGATGATGGGATTACCTATACCTACATAGGTTACGTTAAAATGAACTCAGTCGCCGCAGAGATTTCCAGTTTATCCGTACGTTCTATACCTAAAGGATCAATTTACGGTACCGTATTGGTTCTTATAAGCTGAGTCTGGAATACAGCTTGCTGTAGGGTCTTGGAACATGTCGCAATTTCACTTGTCAACGGGGGTGAGGGATGAAGTACTGCACAGAGAGTAGCATGCTTCTGATTTCAAAGCCGTCATAAAGAATGACGTCAGAATTTTTTATACCATTATTTAGCCAGAAATGATCAACGCCAAGCAAAACTTTATAGTCGAAATTCAATCATGGAATTTTTAGGCATTCGAGAACTTGTGGAAAGGTTAATGATCAACCAGTCAAACCCAAAGAATACCGCGCAGTAATTGACAAAATTAATAAATATTCTAATTGTCTAAACTAGTCACTTATATGTATGTGCCTGCTGTGGACTTCTGTTTTCTAACCTTTTCTATTATTGTAAATTTGTTTTCTGTATGCTTTATTGGAGATCCCCAATAAAAAAACTACATGAAGTCCACATGTATGATGTTTGAATGACGTTTTATAACAATAAATGTAAAGAACACGAATGCAAACGTGCAATAGGTCCATAAGTCAGTCTTCTAGCAATTCTGATTAGAGTGACAATAATAGCAGTAGGCACATGGTCATTCGGATCATTAGTACAATGGGTACTACTGACCACTAATGATTATTATTTTAATACTTACTAGTCGTACCCGCAACTTACTTCGCGTGCATGACGGAAAACATTAATAATACCTATGTAATTTGGATTGTACGGCGTTCTTGCGCGGAAACCTAACTCCTTTAAAACTCTGTCATAAAACAAAAGAAGCCTCTGTTACATCTTATAACATCAACTATCTGCCAGTGAGTGTCCCGTCATAATCGGTCCAGCCGTTACGAAGATTGCCCGGAACAGACAGACAAAAAAAAAATTGTTATAAATACCCTAGGCATGAAAGTATTGGGCACGCCACAATAGCAGCGGTAAGTCCCCTCTTTGAGGAGCGGCTAGAGAGGCGCCCTCACCGGACACGGCTGTTTCCGAGAGGTACCTGTTCCGGATAAGGAGGGAGGAAACGCCAGGGTGTCACCACTGTGGCATTCGCCTTGAGGACACGGTGGAGGTCTCTCCGGCTTGGGTAGAGTACCGCCGTGTCTCGTGGCGATCGGCGGCGATCTATCGCATTTGGTCCCGGTCCAGGGCATGATCCGGAGCGAGAGTGCATGACAGGCCGTCACTTCCTTCTGCGAAGCAGTGATGCTGGTAAAGGAGGAGGCGGAGCGCGTGAGAGAGCGGGAATCCCAGCGCCCTCACGCCACTAGCCACGGCGCGGTATGTTTTACGCGCGCCTCAAAGAGACGTCAGCGCATCATGACTGTGTCCACGAAGACCGATGCCTCCTGGATCAGGGTTGCAGGTTGGTTAAACAATAAACCGTGGCCCAGGCGCACAGGCAAGTGAAGAAACACGGGTAAGTTTTAGTTAGTAAAAGCCTGACACGCCCTTCCGCTCCGCCCAGAGCGGGAAAAGTCATTTGATGATTTCCCATTACAACAAAAAAAGGCTTGAAAGTATATGTATAACTTTCATGGTCATTTATTACAAAGTAATTTTCATATTACAAACAGTCGTGCTATTTAATTTTTTTGTGATAGATAGGTATCTATCATCACGATCACGGATCTGCTCGTACGGATTTTCAAAAGGTATTTCCAAAGTAACCGGCAAACACACGACTACTGTGTTATTTAAAAAATTAAAGTCACATGATTTTTTTATTTGCGGAATCTTGTCAAAGAGCTATATTTGAATATTTATGTGACTGTAAAGTATTATAATGTTTGCACGGGTCACGGGGACTTGTAATTCGAAATAACATAACACCGAGCATGTAAGGTAATGCACACAAATACAGAATCCAGGCTGCTACTGAGAAATTTCGGATAGAAAACCCAATAACGAATGAATGAATGGATTTCAGTGAATTCAATAACGTCACTAGTGCCACAGCCCTAACTAAATAAGACAGATGTGATTCATACGTGCTGTGTGCATTATCCGATCCAGACTTCCAGACTGTCTTTTTTCAGGGACGCTCTAAGCAGAGGTCCGTGCCCACAAGGAGCGCCCTTAGCGTGTAGTGTAGTCACATCGTTTTTAAGTTTTTAAACCGATTGGAAGCTTTAATTTATTGAAGCATGCACAGCAAGCCAGGTTTAAAGCAACCAAACACGAACGAACTACCGAACTTGGATACTCCTTGAATGCAACAGCACTATCATCAATATGATGCATTTAAAAATATTTGTTTAAATTAAATGAAGATTGTTGCTCGTTGTTTGTTATACATTCCATTACAGGTGTTTACCGTCTACAGAATGTAGATATTTAGGTAACACTTTACCTACATACATACATAATCAGCCTCTACCGTTCCCACTGCTGGGACACAGGCCCTCTCTGTGAGAAGTGACCCATCATAAGCCACCAAGTACGCCCAGTGCGTGTGGCGGATGACTAATCCACATTAAATAGGCCGAGTCCACGAGGAAATTAGCCAATTCAACGAACTTTGAAATTGGCCAATCTCGGAAAAAAAACTACGTAAGTAAAGGCTATTTTAAGGCCAAAAAACACTGTATCAAACACGTTGAGACAATTTCATAATCCACAAGATAAACAAAACAAGATTACACATTACGAAATATCTGTGTACGACACAACCACACGTGTATGTAAGTAGGTTTTCATACTCGCTTAAATGATGCAACACAAACAAAATTTTAGTGAAAGTGACAATAAAAAGTTAATGTACCTTGTTCGATATTTGAAAAAGGCGCGGGAAGACGCGACTGTAGACACGCGCGCATTTGACGCGCAACTCACGAGTACTGGCTAGTGACGTATCAAGCGCGAATTCGCGTCTTCGCGAGTTGATTCGAACGTCATTTCATTCCCCTCTCGAAGTTTGTTCAAGGGTAACCGGTCTCCGGCACGATTTATCGTAATGACGACGTACAATCACAGTGTTGGTATGAACCTAATTATTGCCTTACTTAGCTTTGAAACTGATTTATTGTCTAGAATCAGTAGAATCTAGTAGTTGCTACAACATCCTTGAGCAGCTTACAACACAGCTGAGAGAGTACAAATCAAAATCAAAATTGCCACTATACTAAGCTGAAATTTTAAAGGAGAGCATCCTTCTCCTTTACAGCAATTTAATAGTATTTATGTTTATTGGTTTTCTTATGTTCATTGTCTCCGAAACTACAATTGTTGTGAATGAATGAATCTATGAACAAATGTGTAATAAAATTTATTCATAGTTTTAAAACAAAATGATTTTAGTAGAGTTATTTCACTAAGGCATGCAAGTAAGACATATTACTAGAAGTAGTTACATTATTTTATATGTATGGGCAATAAATTTATGGGTATCATTGTAAATCTTAGTTTTATAAGTTCCACCAAATAAATATAATTGTATACATTGATTAATATACAGTATGTGTACTAAGGAATTCAACTAAAAATCTTTTGAAACAAAATCTCCACTTCTTAATCGTGGAAATTACATAAGCCTACTCCCAAAAGTCCACTTCCTAGTGCTATAGCTGGGTAGAAGTGGCATAATTAGGACCAGCGCAGCGCTCCCCAGCTTAATAGTGCAAATACATTTTACTTTAGGGCATGCTAAAATACATATAAAGTAAGGGAAAATAATGAATGGATTGTGTGACAGGTGATGCAGCTGGAAAGGGGATAACTATCAAGATTCTGATAAAAAAGTATGAAAGAAAAGATAAGTTGAACTGAGGGCAAATATATTGGCATAGGGGCAGCAGAATAATGATGACTATGGCATATTCAAATAATAGAATTTATATTAATGTATAGAACTAGAAATTATTTTAATCCATTAAGTTTATATTTAATTTAAAAAAATAAAGTACCTACCCAATCATAACAATCTTGTATTGGTTGAGTAGGTACTTATATTTTTAGTAGAGTTTGGCTAAATGATGTTGTTTTCTTTTTAATATACATACTTACCTATGTTTTTTTTTTTAATTATTCAATTAACAAGTAAACAAAATACATTAAATAAAAACAGGATCAAAATATTCATTTTCTTAAGTAGGTCTAAGCAGTATTTATTCTAAAAAGAAACAACTATATTATCATTATTTTCTTTTTAATTTCTCCTTTTATAAGTCTGTTGGAAAAATTAAGCCCTTCCTATCTTTGTACTCAAATGTTATATCTATATATATATATATTTATGTATTACACAAAGTAATATATATATATAGATATTACTTTGTGTAATACATAAATAATAAAAAAAATAAATTAACCTTTTTGTAAACTAAAACTTGTTGATTATATTAACAAGCTGTTTGTAACTTGATTGTCTGAATTGCAGATACCTTCCAAATCATCATGACAGTATGTTTTCATGCATGAGGCTTTATAGATATGTAGCATATGCCACACGTGTTCGCTATTGTGGCGATGTACAAAGGCTACACATGTCCTCTTACAAATTACACCAAAAAGGTCGACTATTAATCATACGAGGATCGCGGAAGTCATGGCGCGCGTCCCACGGACGTTGACCGTTGGACCAGCAGATGTGTTCCGGGGTGAAGAATGAGAATCCTCCCGGAGTGAGGGTCGGAACCCTCGCTGCGGGGGTCTGCGTCGCTGACTGTAGCATATGCCACACGTGTTCGCTATTGTGGCGATGTACAAAGGCTACAGATACATTTTTATCAAGCAGTAGCTAACAGTAACACACTAAAACGAAATGTTCCAATTCGAATTTGAAACAAACATAATTATATTGTATAAACATCTTTATTTTTTGCAGTCAGAAACTTTTACAAACTGCGGGTGCTTGTTCCAATTTTTTCCATACGTGTTTAGTTTCAAAAGTATCTGTATAACGCTATTATTTAAATGTTAAGTAAAACTGTTACTTATTTTATCTCAAATCAACATAGTCACCTTCGATGTTATGTAAATGGAATGCATGGTTAGGATTTCGTTGAAATTTAATAAAACAGAAACCAATACGGACGAAAGTTGATCTAAAATCATTTAAATTACAGTGTGAAACTATAATTTATTCGTACAAGTCAACTTACAGTAAAATAACGGCAGAACTTAAAAATAATTAGTTGTGAAAGTTAGACTTGTAAAAACTTACGGTTTAGTGAATTAAATCCAATTCTTCTTAGACCATGAATATAACTTCAGTCATAAATTAAAATAAATAAACTATAACCATTCAACAACTCATTTTCATAACAAAAACCACAGCACACAGAAAACGCGGAAGCACCAAACCAGCTGAGTAGAACACCTTTTAACCTTTTTTGTTCCAGCTCCACTGCCAAATAACAGTAATTTAAGCATTTAAAATTGACGTTTATTTATAAAGTTAGTGTAAACGAGACAGAAAAACTAGAAAATAATAAAAATGCTTCAAATCTTTAATTTCTACTGAACTTTGGAACGCGACGTATTAGGGATTGATCAAAAATATGTTACTATGTAGAAATCGACTCAATAAATTCAGTAAGATTTTTTTCAAATGAAATGATTTTCATTCCAGTGATTCCAGAATAAGATAAAATGGTGAATGTGCGCAAATTTAACTACCTACACTTTGTTTGTTTTTCAATTTTAGATCAGTGTCAGGTTCTAACTTGATCAATATGTTGATTTGCGACTATGACAGGTAGAAATCTAATTTAGAATGATTTTAATGGTTATAATTCTGTTAATGCGTGATACAAAAGAAAGACAAAACCAAAAGGAAACTTGGTTTTATTGAACTTTAAAACATAAGCATTAAAACAAGACATTACGTATTATATTATACGACGTCTTGTCAAAACATAAACAACTAAATAACATAGACAGACAAGGAGTTCATATATAGAATAAACTGTTTATTTTATATAAAGTGTCTTTTCCCCTTTCCCTATGTTCTTATGTGTATGTACACAGGTTACGGTATGTATGATTAAGTCTTTAAAACTACGCAAAGGATTTTGATGCAGTTTTTTTAAACAGATAGTGATTAATGAGGAAGGTTTATGTGTATAATAACATCCATTAAATTATGGCGAAATACTACTATTTTAGAGGTTTCTAATGTGATGTCGTAAATAATTACATTTGTTCCGTGTTTGCAGTGAAACGCAGGCTGAACCCTACGAGATTTATCAAAATAATATACTAAATATTGTACACATTGAAAAGGTCTACATAAAAATCCGCGATGGTATATGTCTATCTCTTATGGATATCCCTCAATAACATTTATTGTCATTTACATTTTATGACAAATACCGGCTAATTTTCGAACCAATTTTAACCAATACAGCTTATCCAATTTATTACTTTAAATATATTGGTGATTTAATATAAATATGTATTGCACTTTACAGTATGTGATTTAAATGAATATTTTCGAAGATATTATAGATTTAAAATTGCGTGGTGTCGCGTTTGCGGTGGCACACGGCGCAGGGTTCGCGGCGGTTTTTCTGTAGCGTATTTAGTACCAGCATTATACCCGTGCGAAGCCGGAGCGGGCACCCGAAACACGTGGTGTAAAAATGTTTGGAATAGATTCTGTTGCTTATTCTGAACAAACTATTCAGGTTTTATTTTAAGTTTAGCCTGGCTTTGTGTTTGTAGGCATCAGTAGAATTGTTGAACCTTACAGGTCTCTTGCAGGGCTCACAAATGAAAGATGAAAATTAGGACTCAAACCCCTTTATTACATGCCATCCTTTGTTCATATATATAACTAGAAATAATTATTACAATTTAGACATCTTTACGACAATATGGTTTATAGTGAACTACGTCAATTTGACGCAGTACAAACCTTCTAGTTATTTTGACATTCACTATTTAAAAACACGCAATCCATGATTCGGCCAGTATTCTCACAAAGGAGTTGAGATTACTTCCAACACACCCCCTTAATCTCAACCCTTTGGAGAGAAAAACATCCAGAACCACTTTAAACATCTTAACTACATTCTCGAAAGCCTTACTGTAAAATTTTTTTTTAACACTTTGGACAACACACCATTTTCTCAAAAACTTTCTAAACAACCAAACCCAAACACAAAACTAACCCTAAACCTCACAACAATAAGACAAAAACTAAACACTCTACCAACCTTAACAAAGAAAAATTACAAATCATACACAACCACATAAATCTAAAAAACATATACATAATCCCATAAATCGTACCTATAAACCAAAAATTATTATAAAGAGAGGAGTCAAAAAACGCATAAAAAAGAGTTCACAAACCTTTTCCAATGTTTCACAAACCTATTCCAATATTATTATGCTCACGCTTCCACTGTGCTAACGCAGTGTTTCTCCTCCCCTAATAAAAATCTTTGATTATCACAAAACTTAAGTGCACCCCCTTAAACTAACCTAACTTACAAGTCACTAATTTTCTTCCGTAAGCTTCTTTTTCGTCTACTAATTCCCATGTCCCATTCTTCTCTAACGAACACTTTTCCTCCTCTATTGCTTCTAACCATTCCCTATCTATAACTTCCACAAATTCCCTATCTATAACTTCAACAAACTCCCTATCTATAACTTCAACAAACTCCCTATCTATAACTTCAACAAACTCCCTATCTATAACTTCAACAAACTCCCTATCTATAACTTCAACAAACTCCCTATCTATAACTTCAACAAACTCCCTATCTATAACTTCAACAAACTCCCTATCTATAACTTCCAACAAACTCCCTATCTATAACTTCAACAAACTCCCTATCTATAAGTTCCACTGCGCCACTCTGCTAAGAAATCCATCTCAAACTCATTAAATCTACTAGGAACCTTCCTCTCTCTAAGGATTCCTCCTGGGTACACTAATTCTTCTTCACACTCATTAACTCTCTCTTCAATAATCTCTTGACTCGCATCTAAAAATAGATCATCATCTACTATTTCCGCATTTACATCTTCTAAATTCTCAATATCTTCACTAGCTTCATCTATATTTGCCACATTTTCAGTTATCACCTCCTCTGTATCAGCTTCATTATCAATCTCATGATTTATTTCAACTTCTACTTCAACTCTATCTCCAAAATTTCTCCCAATACTGGTTTCCCTTTGGTTGTCCAACTGTATCCTTGTGTTTTGTTCCCTACACTCATTTATTTGTTCACTTATTTCTTCATTCTCTGAATCACTTTTATTTGTTCGCCCTTCATTTGTGCGCCTTCATTTATTCCATCTTCAATTGTTCCATCTTCAAACCGTATTACTTTCTTCGCGTTCCTGCGTTCTGGGCCCATAACCTGTTGAACCTTACAGGTCTCTTGCAGGGCTCACAAATGAAAGATGAAAATTAGGACTCAAACCCCTTTATTACATGCCATCCTTTGTTCATATATATAACTAGAAATAATTATTACAATTTAGACATCTTTACGACAATATGGTTTATAGTGAACTACGCCAATTTGACGCAGTACAAACCTTCTAGTTATTTTGACATTCACTATTTAAAAACACGCAATCCATGATTCGGCCAGTATTCTCACAATGGAGTTAAGATTACTTCCAACAAGAATTAGTTATCGATACCTAACAATACCTTCAAAGATCAGACAGGGTTTTCTTTACATAATGTATACAAAACTAATTTGTCATGTCAGTCGAATAAAAAAAAGTTCTCGATGCAAAGCGATTGTAGTCACATCACTATTTCTTTCACGTTTTGACCATTCCTTTATTTCCTTTTGAAGACAAGCAAGTCAGACAGTCAGAATTACCGTTGTATATTCTAACTAGTCTGTGGAATTACCATTACCAATACAACTTCCAGTCTTGTCAAAGCGAATGAAATTTCTAAAAAACCTTGCGACGGAAACAGCTGTTGATTAATATTACAAAAGTATTTTTATCGCTTGCGGAGAAAAATATGGTTTTGTTACAATAACGTCAAGGCTTGGCAAATAGTCAGTTTTGTTGAGAACTATTGTGATACGGACGTTTGCTTTGAGTGTGTTTTTTTGTATCGATAATATAAACGCAGTACCGATTATGTCGAGTGAAAAGCCAGAGTCTGGGGCCCCAGAGCACCATTCTGGGGCGCAGCCTTCCAGTGTAGGTAGTTCACAGGCTTTGCAGAGCGCTGAGGATGACAATACGAAGTCGTGTTGGGTGTGTTTTGCTACTGAGGCTGATGACAGGCTGGCGGCTTGGGTACAGCCTTGTAAGTGCATCGGGACCACGAAATGGGTAAGTGCATAGTTAAAACTTGTTTTAGACTTCCGCAGTAATAATCGATACTTCCGATTTCTGATATAAACAAGTCAGGAAGTGAAAGTATGTGTTGATTGCTCCAATTGTCTTGAGTAAACACTAATTTAGGCAATTATATTGTATTGTAGAATGATTTATAGTTGTGAAATGAAAATGTTTTGTACAAGTCAAATAGGTCTTATTTAGTCGCAGGTGTTTGCAATATCATCAGTTTAATTTGTTGGTTAGCTTATCAGATGAAATTTTGCAAATAACATGATATTGATTAATATACTTGTTTCTCTGTCAAAAATAATTCTTATTGGATTATGATTACTTACACTAAATAAGACTTCAGTGTTGAACTGAAGTCTTATTTAGTGTTTGTTAATTTAAAATACTTATTGTGTTTGTAAAATTATTAAACACCTTTATCTAAAATCTTTCCTTTATCCTTTATCTTGTATTCCTAAGATTTTGTATCATTATTGCTTGGTTCATTTAAGTCTTGGTTATAAGAGGAGAAACTGTGAAGAAAGATTAATTTTCTTATTGCAACAATGTTTCTTTAGACAATGATGATTGAAGAGCCTTTAGTCACTTATCCCTTGTCACAGTCAATGTACTATCAAGGTTATCAGTTCATCTCGGGATGTAAATAAACAAACCTTTATGCAAGATTACTCTTGTTCGCTCTATGAAAAATGTCACTGTGGCTTGAGAGACAATCTATTGAATTGGTCTAGTGACAACTAAAAAAATGAAACTGGCAACTTTGAAATAAGAAATGATAGAGAACCCTCATTTTTTGTTTTTATTATTATTAGTATTATTTATGTACACACTTGCTTCTCCAATCCATTTTTGTTATTGACAGAATAGTTGATATAGGCTTCACTTACCATAAATAAAAATATATAGAGACCCTCACTTTTTCATAAGTTTTTTACTACCCTCACTTTTAGTTGGTGGTAGGCCATAACATCGACCGCCAGCATAACCACCAGTCCAGACCCACCAGACAAAGCCTTGCCACCAAGCGATTTGTCATGTTCCGGCATGATGTCTGGTGAAGCCGTATGGAGGACGGGTCTCAGCAGTTGTGTTGCGATGTGTGCCGGGTACGATGCGCCTAATGTTGTTGTGTTGGGAGTTTGGTCGTGGAGGGTCTTCAGATCAATCTCCCTTTAGCGCAGCATCATTGGTTTTGTGTTGTTGGGTTTAACATTGCATCACCTCGCTCATCTGCCGTCTTCCTTTACAGTTTTTCTGACTGATTAGGCTCTTAATAAACTAGCACGCTTTACCATCAACGATCACATCACTGCTTACCATCAGGTGGGATTTGGGGTCAAGCGCTTGTACACGTTACCTCACCTTTTGCAATAATTTCTCTAAATGGTGGTGAAAGCTGAGTCAAAATTTATTACAAAGTTTAGAAGAACAATAAGTCACACAGAAGACATGCAAAGTGGCCTTAAATTATTTAAATATAAAAAATACTAATACAATAATTTGCCCTCTGCAACTCAGGTAAAAATGAAGTCACACCAATTAATGGTAATCAGTAGGCCTAGTATGAGTTTTCATTACGAAATTCGTTCGCCGATATCGAGCGCGTTTGACTCAGCGATTGGCCCGCTTCAAGGTCGTAAGAACTCTCAACCAATGAGAGCGCCAAACGCGCTCGATACGATCGAACGAGTTTAGTATTGAAAACTCATACTAGGCCTACAGAACACTTAATAACAGGATCATTTTCATTAAATAATTGACAGTCATTTTGTATTTTTTAATCATTTAGAATAGCAGAATAAAATAAATCAAATAAAAATAAATTCAAATAAAAAAAAAAAGAATCTTTTAAGAATAACCAAGAATTTTAATATTTTTTTACAACTGGCTTAGTTAATGCAAAGCAGTAGCCAGTTTATTAACACAAATATTTTTAAAACAACAGTAGCATTATTATCTTCACTGAATGTATTATCATCAAGATAATTAGGAAAACATTTTTGCTTTTAGTACCTTATCAGCTTGTTTAGCACTTTTATTTATTATTATGTGTGGATGGAAGTGTATATAGGACAGTTTTTATCATAAGAAGAATTGGGGGCACTGAGGTAGTAATAATCTGTGCCATGCTGTACATATTTAGGATTATCTGAAGTTTAGCCAATTGACATAAGGATATTTATAAGAGTTATAATTTTGTTCTAATTGTCATTTTTTCTATTAAGTTGTAAGTATTATTTGAATAGGTTACATCAGACGAGCCCATCTCTCAAATCTTCTGTTATTTACATGATTATCGACATTTTACATGCTAACTATTTATTAACAATTTCTATTGCAGCATATTTCAATAGAATCACTAAAATAACATGCATAATAACTTGGTATTTCGAAAAACAATTAAAAAGTAGACATTAATTTTACGTGATAGCCTTACAAAAAAAGATAGATGGATGAAATCCAGGTATTAAACACATTTTGTGGAATTCAACCAATGAATAAAGTTGAGTCATTTTTCAATACAATTTTGCGTATTTTAAATACTTCCAAATCAACTTCATAACACATGCATTGTAATACTTTCAAGTATGGACTAATTATAATATAAGTATAAGTATCAAAAAATTTAACCTATTAGGAAATTAGGTTACATGTGTGTCATATTTCATTCAAATCGGTTAAGCGTTCTACGCAAATCATAAATATCTTAACATAAATAAAATGTTTACATTATTAGGAAGTAAGATTATTACTTTTTGAAAATCATTAATGTCAATTCAATTCGATTCTTGATTAATGGCCTTTGTGGGAGAGACGCCACAATTTTGCCAATATCACGTGCGAACGATTAATAAACCATCAAACGCTGGAGAGTATTTAGCGCGAATTAAAATAATAATAATAATATATTTCTAGTTATGTTAAAAAATATTTCTTCGCAGATTGACAGATAGGTAGTAACATCACAGATTATGGATACGAAAATGACTATATCACGACGGACAGTGAAGGAAAAGGGAGAGAAAAAAAGAAAATGTTGCAGCTTAGAGTTACAGCTTAATTTTATTAATTTCAATAAATTTGCATAGTTTGAATATAAAACATGTAAACACAAAAGGAAGTAGACATTTGACCGAGGTAGAACGAGGAATATGAGGGGGAATGATTTCATGAAAGGAGAAGCGCAATTTAGGACAGGAGAAAAATAAATGGTCCACGTTTCCTTCATCCAAACCGCATTCACAAAGAGAGTTATCCTTAATCCTAAGTTTGGCCAAGAAATGGGGAGAGCAACAATGATTTAACCGGATACGACAAATAGTTGAGGTTGTGGATTTTTTGCCCAATTGTTACTTAAAAAACCAAGATTTGTGGGGTATTTCAGGTTGAAATCATCTGTCTCTTAGGTGTAAACGACTCGTTGCCTAGCAACGGATTGTTTACCTCTATTGTTTATCGAATTTGGCTATAGTATAGGTTAGGACGTAATTTTGAAACCAGACAGGTTCAGGCCAGACCATAACCAGACCGAACACGGTTACTATACACCACTGCTCTTAAAACAGTGAAGGAAAATTGTAACTATCGAGAGGAAACCCGCATGTCTTAGAACCAGCAATTCGAAGACATATGACTTTTACCAACACGCATTGGGACTCCTTAGTTACGGCCCACTGTTGAATGGCCTGAGCCTCCCCCCCCCCCCCTCTCCCTGAGAGAGGAGGCATTATAATATACTGATTATTTTTCACATTTCTATTCATGTGAAATGTCAGCTAGTTTATATTATTGTTAGCGATACTATGCTAGACCTTCATTCTTCCTATAATCATGGTAATTTTTTAATATCCTTGTGAAGCTTATTTCCTTAAGGTAATGTTAAAAATATGCAGTAATTTCCTTGTAAAAACCCTTGGAATGTATGTTTGTAGTTTGCATCTCTTGGTTAAATAATCTATGGGTTGAAATACTTTTACCCTGAAGTAGGTATATAGGATGTCAGGGATGCGCAATCCGTAGTTGACAAAGAATTCAGTACATAACAACAGAACACAGCACACAAAAAATAGAAATGGATGATTCATAGTAAGTGACTTCTAACTTTACTTCTGCAAAATTTCAAAGCAATTTTTTCAGTAGTTACGGCGTGAAAGCGGAACAAACAAACAAACTCACTTTCCGATTTATAATATTAGTAAGGATAAATGAAAACTGGTCAGAAGATAGAAATAGAACATCAATAAATTTAATTAAACGACCTTTTTATTTATTTACACTAGCTGACCCGGCGAACTTTGTTCCGCCTTAAAGGCAATAAATATCACATGATCACATTTTTTACTTTTTAAATTAGGAACACTGTAAATAAAAAAAAAAAATATTCCATGATTTTTTTATTTGTCATTTATTTAGTGTAGCACCTTGTGAAAGAAATGAATTTCTACTTGTGCTTCGTAAATTATCTAGCTATTGATCTCTGAGATGTCGTGGTGGCCTAGTGGTTAAAACACCAGCCTCTCTTGTATGATTGCGCGGGTTTCGATTCCAGGTCAGGCAAGTATCGATGTAACTTTTCTAAAGTGATATGTACTCTCTAAGTATAATATCTAGGACACCAATGACTGAACGTGAAGGAAAAAATCTTGAGGAAACCTGGACTTTATAAGTCTGAAATCGCCACCCCGCATTGAGCGAGCGTGGTGATTACACTCAATCCTTCTCTGCATGAGAGGAGACCTGTCTCCAGCAGTGGGACGATAAAAAGATTCATGATGATGATGATGATCTCTGAGGTTTGTTCGCCGATTTCGCATTGTCAACGGAACAGTTTCACGGACTGCCGCCTCCCTTTGCTCTTGTGAGTGAGAAGCACGAAGTCGAGTCATAGTAAGGCGGCGCTCTGCACGTGCAATTTCTTGCTCTTCTTCAGTGCTTTCATTCAGAATGTTTCGATTTACTCTTGCATTACCGCTTTGTCGAGAAAGATTTGATGGTCTTGGTCACGGCATGATATTTTTATTGATGATAAATGGCACAGCAATACAATATTAGGAATTTTGAAGTTGAAGTTGGCTTTGTTGTTTTTTATTAGAAACTTTAAACCAGCAGAGAGTATTTATATTCTTTGCTTTGAACGATTGCTTCAACCGGTTAGACTTTTTTTTAAATATGCTCAGCTGTCATTTGCTTTTTGTTATACCATTTTTGGTATATGAATTGCTGACTTATATTTTGAATGAGTTGGACCATGTCTTATGTCACGTCACACGGGAACGACGGGGACGGGTTCTTAACTATCTCCCACCAATATTCAGCTAAATCGATTCAGCCGTTCTTGAGTTATATATAAATAGTGAATAAGCAACAGTCAATAAGCAATCGATTCCAATAATTTTTACACCATGTTATATTTTGTCCCAAATACATTTAGAAATTGTTAGTGTAGTTACCGAGTGCGTCACGCAGCTTACGATACATCATCATAGTATTGTGCGCGCGCAACAGCTGACGCTAGAGGTCAACGCACCGCGCTCGCTCGCGCGCGGATCTTTGACCATATTTATGTTGGGACAACCAAGTAGAATACTCGTAGCAAGCTTATTATAACTTTGTGGTTTTTCATTATATCTTTTTGAAATTTTGTACATAATATTATTAACTTAAAAATACTGGACACGTGTTTCCTACTTTGTGGAGGTGCAGGGTACCAGGGTAGTACAAAAGTTTAGGAGAAGTCGAAACAATAAACCTCATTCATTCATCATTATCAAATAATCGTAATACATGAAAGAAGGTTTATTGTGCATATTTTTTGACGTGCAAGGTACCAGGGTAGCATAAAAGTGTAGGAGAAATCGAAACAATAAAAAAGCTCATTCATCATTATCAAATCACCATAATACATGAAAGAGGTTTTATTGTGCATAGTTTGTGGACGTGCAAAGTACCAGGGTATCACAAAACTGTAGGAGAAGGCGAAACAATAAACCTCATTCATTCATCATTATCAAATAATCATAATACATGAAAGAAGGTTTATTTTGCATATTGTTTTGACGTGGAAGGTACCAGGGTAGCACAAAAGTGTAGGAGAGAAGTCGAAACAATAAACCACATTCATTCATCATTATCAAATAATCATAATACATGAAAGAAGGTTTATTGTGCATATTTTTTGACGTTCAAGGTACCAGGGTAGCATAAAAGTGTGGGAGAAGTCGAAACAAAGAAGCTCATTTATTCCCACAGGAACAACGGGGAGCGGCATAGAAAGTATCCTATGTCCTTCTCCCAGTTCTTAGCTACCTCCTTACCAATTTTCAGCCAAATTGGTATAGCCGTTCTTCAGTTATAAATGATGTAACTAACACGACTTTCTTTTATATATATAGATTTTGATTGTCAAACAACATTTAAGATAGCAAAAGATTGTAAAAAAAACTGAGAAATACTTTTTCCTATACCTTTTTGTCACTAAAAGGTTGAAGGAGTTGAATTTCTAAAAACCGTTCAATTCGGTTGCGTTCAGCATCATGTAAGTACCTAGTGATCCCATGATAATAGGTTGCACGTAAATGTTCCTGCTATCCTGTATCACTACGTATTATAAAACGAAGTCACTTTTACTTTCCCTATGTCGCTTTGTATGATTCAATCCTTAAAACTACGCAACGGATTTTGATACGGTTTTTTTTTAATAGATAAAGTGAGATTCAAGAGGAAGGTGTTTATGTATATAACATACATAATATATAAGAGGAACACTGATAATTTTTGAGGTTTCTAACATATGTCGCAAAATATACCCATTTTTCTGAGCTTATATTGCAAACGCTGGCTGAACCCTATGAGATAGATCAAAATAATGTGCTACACTATTGTAGACCTTAAAAATGCCTACAAAGAACCATATGTCTACCTACTATAGTTTCTTCATTATGACTACTTTTTTATATTTGAAAAGTTAATTAAAATGCCAGTCGAAATCAGAGCCCACTATTTGTTCCTTATTATTAACCCTTATCCAAATAAACTCATATCAAAGGTGATTTTAGTAGCAGCAGATCTCTTTTGAATTATTGGAATTGGTTGTTTCATTCAGGAGATATTTTGATTTATTCAAAACTAAACACTAGAAAAAAACCGCGTGCCGCTCGCGCCCCTGCCAGCCGGCTGCTACTTGAGTGTTTCTCTGCCTAAACCACGAAGTTAGTGGGCCGGAGCGAAGGACCATTATTTCGAACAAACTTGCTACCCCGGTAGACTTTCATTCTGTTTGAAGGTGGTGGAACTGGTTATCCATGGACAATAAGGTCGATGTATCTTGCAGTCAGATATTGGCTGATGGGCGGCACAGTAGACATTATTTTTATTGAAGTTCCACCGTTTCTTGAGGAAGGCTTACGGTCCACGTGCGAAGCCGGGGCGAGTCGCTAGTAATTTATATTTTGTACTGTTGAAATACCTTACTTTTGTTGCTATCCTACAAAGAGATTACGTGTTCTATTGCATGTTGCAATCGCATTAGGTATATTGTAAGTAATTGTATCAAAATAGAATTTGAATTACGATCTGGATTTACCCCTGTGGCATATCTAATAATTTGGTGCAATGCGGTATAAGCCTAACAACAAAGAACTTCCACAATACCCGAATTATTTTAATGGTTATTTTTCTATAAAAAGTAGAATAATTATGCTATATTGATACTGGCAAAGTACCTAATTGTGTTTGGGCTCACCATAATCGCGGGGATAAATCCTCTCTTAGAGGAGTGGCAAGATGGGCGCTACGGCGTATTCATCTTCCACCGGTGCGCCACTGTGTGGACCGCCCTTGGAACATAGTGAAGCATACGGTGGAGGTCTGCCTGGCTTGGGCGAAGCACCGCCGTTCGAAAATTGTGCCTATTCAACGACATTAACAACGCTATGAATGTAGTTGAACTGTCAAATGACACCCGTTGCATTACAAATCTTGTTGCATTACACGATACATCAGATTATACATACATGTCTGGGTTGGGCTTAAAAAGAACGGCGAATTAACTACAAAGGTCATTTTTGGCAAGGGCATAAAGATCTGTATTCCATAGCCGTTTGCTTACAGGTGCTTGAACCTAAATACTGGGTCTTTTTATCCTTAGTGCCATTTAGCAACCTTAATTGAACACCGTTACAACTTACAAGTATAGAACAAACATTAGCGCACTGGATTTTACTAAACCTCAAAAGCATAGATATACATACAAGAACTATGCTCAGAATTGTGGATCACCTTGCTATTGGTCGCGTTAAGAGGAACTATAGGAAGTACGTTTCGTTTTCGACTATTCGTTTCTATATAATTAATGTTTACCTGTATGATTTTCAAGGATATCTTGACTAACATATTCTAATAAATGTTTTAAATTACCTTCAATGTTGTTTGGACCTTGCTAGGTGATATAAGATATTTTCTCATAATTGTTGATACGTTGTTTTGTTGTGTACTTCAATATAGCTGCGTTTCTTGTAGGTGAGTGTCAGAGAAAATATTACCTATTAGATTATAATCCTGTTAAACTTGATGTTTCCATTCAATACGAAACTACTTTTGCTTCAATCTGCTGTAAGGTTAAGGTCACTTTAGACAAATTAGGTAAAGATCAAATGTTTCTAAAGACTTTTTGCTAAATTTAAGACATTTTCCATTTATCGGCTGCCGGCAGAAATTACCACCCACCAGACAAAGCCTTGCCGCCAAGCGATTTTTCGTGTTCCGGCATGATGTCTGGTGAAGCCGTTCGGAGGACGGGTCTGAGCAGTTGTGTTGCGATGTGTGCCGGGTACGATGCGCCTAATGTTGTTGTGTTGGGAATTTGGTCGTGGAGGGTCTTCAGATCAATCTCCCTTTGGCGCAGCATCGTTGGTCGTGTTGTTGGGTTTAACATTGCATCACCTCGCTCAACTGCAGTCTTCCTTCCTATTCGCTCAGTTTTTCTGAGTGAATAGGCTCTTAATAAACTAGCGCGCTTTACCATCGCATCACTGCTTACCATCAGGCGGGAATGCTAGTTTATAACTATTAAAAAAAAAAACTGGCGCTGATTCTCTTGTTCACAAAATAAACTTCAGTGCATCTTTTTCTTTTCATTTCATTAAGAAAAGGACAGAAGAAAAATATTAGTTTAGTCCTGTCAAATTAGTCAGCGTCTGTCGCAAATTGACGGAATTTAAGTCGTCAAGTTTTTAACCACATATAAGCTGCCTATGGAATATGTATCTTAATTTCATTATCAACCTTTTTATCGTCCCACTGCTGGGCACAAGTCTCCTCTCATTCAGAGGATTGAGCGTAATCACCACGCTTGCTCAATGCGGGTTGGCGATTTCAGACTTAAAGTCCAGGTTTCCTCAAGATGTTTTCCTTCAACTTCAGTCATTGGTGTCCAAGATATACTTAGAAAGTACATATAACTTTAGAAAAGTTACATTGGTACTTGCCTGACCTGAAATCGAACCCGCGCACTCATACTTGAGAGGCTGGTGTTTTAACCACTAGGCCACCACGACTACTAATCTTAATTTAATAAAATTTAACTAATATTATGTTTTCTATATAATATATAATTACTATCCTTCTCTGTATGAGAACAATAATATAACTAATATTTATCTTCTATCCTTTTCTTAATAAAATGGAGGGGAAAAGATGCACTAAACTTCTAAGTTTAGTTTGTAAATTAGGAAATAGTGACCATTATAATTTATTCTTTTAACAACCATCAAAATTGTAATCAAAAGTAGATACTAAACTAAAGCAAAATATCCTTTTTGTTACGTCAATATGAAAATACTGTTACGGGAAGGATAACCGCTCCCGAATCCTAAACTAGTTTTATTTCCGAATTATTGATTCTCCTATTTGTGATCAACTCAATCGAACGCCTTGGACAGGTCGAAAATAAAATCAAAAACATGTCAATGACTTTTATATTATTCGAAAAATCGAAACTAGCGAGGACTGACCTGGATAGTGCAGAAAAATATTTTGCACCTAGCGTTTTATATTAAGCTAGTGTGAAAAATAACTCTGTTGAGGTCTACAACCTATAACTAACATTCGTTAAACTACAATTAGCATGTCGACACTATTTAAAATTCTACAAGATTTGTATCAACTCTGTATTTGCTTTATTGATCAGTAGTACTGTCGACTCATTATTAATTGCGACATATTACGTCAATGACAATCGATCCAGCGGTTACAGAGCATCATTGTCAACTGCATCCCTGACCTTTGTACTTAATCCATTGACTCTATGCTTGTAGGGTTCAATAGACAGAGAACTATAAAATTTTGCTTTAATTGGAAAGGAACTGAAAACAATTGTTAGCACCGTCAAAAATTTTTGAACCTTTTGCTAGATTTGCCTATAACAAGTCGTACATCGTGTGGATAATAATTATCGTAATTCTCGATGCTGGCGACACCCTATTCACGATTTACTGAGCCTTTGCGTTATAACTGCTTTCAACGTAATACTTAATTTTCAATTATAATTTTCAACCAAGCGAATATCATAGATTTTCTCGGTATTGGTAATTTATAGAGATGGCTCGACAATCACGTTGTCCGATTAGCGGACCAGTTGGTTCATCACTAGTAACTTCTATGAAAGAGTTTTAGATTGATAATTACGTTTTTAATTTGTGTGGAACTCCTGGATGGTTCTGCCTTAGGGCGCGTATCAGGGACTGACGGGAGTACAGTTTTCAGTTTATTCTTAAAATAATCAGAATAACCTCTCTGTGTACAAAGCTTTGTCGTAATCAAGATGCGTTAAAGTCGTTTATATGTTGATACGAGCCATCGGACTTTTATCTCCCACTTCAATTATGTTTGAAAGATCTTTACTACTACTTACTCAGGTGGTAGCAATTTTATTAAGACCGGGAAACTTCATGACATAGATAATATAAGTCAGTGTGTTGTTACTCATCATTTTGATAGGCGAACAGTTGCTTCGCCCACGGCGTTGTCGGAAATCACGCCATTGTTTAGAGTAGGGTCTACCTTTAAGCCGACTTTCATCCAACTCCATTAAGATTTAAGAGATGAAAGAAAAATAGATAGACAAAGTTACTTTTGCGTTTATAATAGTATAGATAGTTTGGATATAACTTTTGAAATGGGGGAAGGTCAAGAGTTACAGCGTTCACATTAATTACTCAGACCACATATTGTAAACATGCGTACCCAAAGAAGGTCACGTGTGCCCTTGAGTACAGTGCCTTTCATTTTGAATACTTTTTGTCCGATTGTAAAGCACCAACTGCCAGAATTTAATACCATTGTTACCGAGTTCACACGGATATCAAATGCTTCGTAGTGTTATCACTTACATTAATACTAATACTTAATGTGTAAACTGCTGAAATAGTTCTCTTGAGCGAGTAAAAAGGAGCTTTAGCTTAGGATTTAATGGCAAGCCTCATTAGTTACATTAGTTAATATTATCTCTTCTTGCTTCAGGTGCATCAAAGTTGCCTTCAACGGTGGGTGGACGAGAAGCAGAGAGGCAACATAACCCGTAAAGTGCTGTGTCCACAGTGTAAAGCAGAATATATAGTAGTGTTTCCTTCTATGGGAGCATTCGTGGCCCTTTTGGATGCTATGGAAGAAATCACCCACAAGATTTGCCCCTTCATCGCTGGTGGAGTTCTACTGGGATCTATATACTGGATCGCGATCACGTATGGAGCTGTCACTGTTATGCAGGTAAGATTTGATTATTTGGTTGTTCTTGTATTGATATTATGCCTAGTAAACAAAATGTGTATTAATTGTGTAGCTTACCTAAAGAGTCCATTCCAAATTTCGCACTTAAGTCAGACTTTTGTGTTCAGGTCCGTATTACAGAACGTTACTCAAGATTCAAGCATTACTTAATACTAGTTTCAACCAATCAAAAGGTTTCAACCGAGACTTGAGTAGAGCTTGAGTTTTGAGTTTTTTATCTACGTCATAAATAATAAAGAGGGCTTTCTGCACATGAGTGTTATCTTTGTTATCTTTTTCTATGACCGTTTTAGTGTTCTCCTAGTTAAATGATAAATGAATCTATGCTGTTTTTCATCGTAAATACGAGGTCAAATACCGGTTTTCAAGTTTTGTTTTTGGACTTCCTTTTATTTGTTCAGTTAAAACTGAAACTCGTTGCATGTAAAAAACATAATGCCCAATGTGTGGGCACTTCGGGAGGTCTATTTCCAGTAGTGAACGTCTTTTGTTTTCGGTCTGACTTTAATTTTATGCAGAGTATTTCGCGGTACCTGACACCGTCAAATTTTCCCAATCAACCTTGAACCTTCACAAATAAAGTTGAAAATCGATTAAAGACAGATTATAGTAGCTTAATGTGCTGGCGTCTATTCCATAGCATCCTAATCCATTAACCAGTTTGCAGCATTTTGTATTATTACAATTTAGTTTTACCTTGTGACCTTAAACTCGGTACAGAACGGTTGTTGTTGCGCAAAAACGTTTTGAAGTATGTATTTTGACTTTATAATTAATTCTGATTATTTGACTTTCGACTTCATGGACACCCTTTTCAAAGAAGTTTATAGATTATATTTAAAATTAGAACAAATTAGGTTTAATTATCTATTCACAGAGCATTTTAGTCAAATATTCGAGGGCTTTCAATACAGTTCGACTGTTCCTCTCGATTGTTTGTAGGTTCTACAGCCAAAGTCAAAAATTGCAACACCGCACACCGGAGCGGCCGCCAGTGCCGTGTGGTATTCTTCTAATGACACCAACATGACACGGATAGGGACATGAACTTGACTGTTGTTAGACGAAAAAAATTCTTTGTTCATCATAATATAAGCATTATATTTCATTAACAGCTGTTCTTTTTTCAAAATTTTCTGGGAATACATGTGGTTAGTTCAATTTATTTAACAACTGCCGGTAGAGGTGTACGAAGAAGGTCATATGTGGTGAAATACATAGTTCCTGATACACTAACCTTAACCTTTCAATTAAACGCATTTTAATCATCCTAGAATAAATATTTCCATGAATATAATGTGAAAGTAGTTTCGCCAACTCATAGAGTTAAAAAATATCATCAGGCTATAATGTTACTTCTGTTCTTGCAGGTCCACTATAATAAAATTAATAAATTGACTCCCAATATACAGTATGTTAAGAAAACCCTGTCCGACCCATAAGGATAATAAAGGTTAGGTAAACACATGACCAAATATAATATAAAATTTTACGTAATCATCATAGTACCAATACAAATGAATTTTGAAATAATCTTTTTTTCCCGCGAATGAATTCCAACTTCCCCGAAATTTGGTAATTTTTAAAAAAGTGACAACACCGGTATTATGCGTCCACGTGCCGCGTGCCCTGCCGCCCGCCGCCCGCGGAATGGTGGTTAACGCACATTTATTAAGTTACCTCTTTTTGCGAAATAATATTTTTTTTTTAGGGGGATTTTCTTTTTAAGTTTAGCCCGGTTTTGTTTGCATTAGTAGAATCAGTTATCGATACCTAACAACACCTTCACGGGTCGGACAGGGTTTTCTTAACATACTGTACATGCCTTTTGTCTCTTTCTTAGTGAAATAGATATGATGATGCACTGGACTTTAGTAAGTTCGGACATCTGGTAAGGACATCTATATCAGTATCACATATTTATTTTTGTGCATAAATGTCAAGTTTTGTGGCGAATAAGCGTCATTTGCGGGAACTTATGTTACTTTTTTAATTTGAACAAATCTGCAGCAGGCCTCAGCTGCAGATTTCTTCAAATAAAAAATAAAATAAAAAATCGATTGCTTTTTTTTTAGCATTATTGGAGGAAGATAGAAGAAAGAGGAAAAACGCGCCCATTACTACTACAGATATGACAAAATTATTCTCCTACATAATAATGCTCGTCCACATGTTGAAAAAACGGCGGATACGTATTTGTGCACCTATTAGGATAAACAGTGTTTGTAATCGATTCCATATTGGCGCCAATTCCCGGCGCCATTATGAAATCGATTATAAGAAAAATATTCAAATCTCGATGGTATAATGAATATAAAATGTTGCAAGGTTAAGGTTAAGTTGTTATTAGCTGTACGGCTACGGCAGTTGGTACATAATTTTATATTAATTGTATTTCCAATCATGCAAAGATGCCTATCAACTTATTATGTAAACGATGTTAACTTATATAACGGAAACTAAACAAATATATATTTCATAAAATATTTGAATATGAGTCCTTATCGGAATTATTTGTTTTGGCCTTATGTATATAAAATCGAATTATTTGTGTGTTGGCCTATGGACCTCGTGTCTTGTCTTGCCATAGTGATTGAGATTATAGGAAATAGGATTATATTTACCAAGGTGGCAACAACGTCGTCTTGTTTGATAACTACCCCAAGCGGACATAACAACAGAGCTTCCTCTCTCCTGTTACCCTATTTTGCTGTGCTCTACAGGGTCCATAATTGATCTCACATAAATTGTTACCACCCTTATATGAACTTATGGTAAAGCAATAAAGATACTTATTGATTATTGAGTATTGACAAGGCCCATTACCGTTCCTCCGATCGTACTTGTTCCTTCCCCTTTGTGTCAGTGTTCTACATTGAACTGTGAATTTGAACAGTCCGCACATCACATCTTGTGGGAGTGTGTTCTTTGGTAGAATGAACGCAATATTATGTTTGATAGTGTACAAGTTACATCCGGACCTTGTAGAAACTAGAACCAATTTCCGTGCGTTCAGGCGCTTTTGCCATACCTATTATTGGAATCAATTGTAACAGCTAATACCTACTTAGGACCCATTAACTTAATCAAATTTTATTCCGTGGTGTTTGGCAATCTGGGCTTCTCCCAGTTGCAATAATGTCCCTTTGTGCCGATTGGCCTAGTTCTGTTCTGTCTCCTGCTTGTTATGGAGGGAAGTGGAAAAAATATCTTTTTTCTTACTCCTCCGCTATTCTCTTCTGATTAATTTCGTTGCGGGACCCAAGACAGTTGAATCGACTCTCCGGGACTCGTCGAGCTTCATTGCTCGGCGTTTTTCTGACGGTCTCCACTGTTGATTCTGGCTTTCAGGAGTTGCAGTGGGTGGCTTTGTTTTCTACATCCGACTAGTCCCAGTTGTCTCTGAGCTGTCAAGCTTAGGAGGGACCTTGATGCTATGCTTGCCGATTCGCTGTTTTTAATCAAGGACTCGTTTATGCAGCCGTTGGCATAACCTCTTACAGATACCGCCAAACCCCTGTGATTTTATCTTATTAACTCTGCATCTCAACCTTGGTAAATGGCAGAACCAGAATCACAACGAACCATCCCTTCATTCCGAACCTTCCTTCTTTCTACTATGAATAAAAATGAATTTATGAAAGAAGTTAGTCAACTATCAATGACATCATCAATCATCATCATCATCATCATCATCATCTCAGCGTTAATCCAAGTCGCATCCGAAGCCTTTTTCTAGCTTTGGAGTCTGCGGTCCGCTTTACCAGTCAAACTACTGATTTTGGCGAAACTTCGACATTTTCCGTGGAGCGACTGCCGTCTGACCTCCACAACCCGGAGGCGATATCGAAGCATTGCAGCTAGACCAATTGTTGGAGTTTTGAGGGCTCCAACAACCCGTAACGACTGCCACTAGATGTTCGTATGGCAACCGGGACTAACGGCTTAACGTGCTTTCCGAGGCACGGCTAGACCAGTGCAAATATTCATATTCATGCATACAAATATTTGCACTGCGCGGGGATAACTATCAATGTATCTAACCCACTAATAATATTTGGCTTTTAATACCTATAAAACTCAAGTAACGTTTCCGTTCAATATCAGCTTGACCTGCATTAACCTAACCGTAGACCTGACGAGTCACTAGTGCAAAGTGTACTAAACTTCTTTCTCACGTTTGTCACGATCTGCTTTTTTGTGAGCAATTAGCGTGTCCAACACAGTTATGTATTGCGATTCTTTGTTGTAGATGACACCGATAGCTAACTAATTTACTGTACGTACCTAATTGATAATACGGTCATCATGCATACATTTAGTTTCATTGTTTATATAGGGTTTGAAATAAACTACCATACTTGGTGTTTAGTCGTTTTTGAGCACCCTTTTCGGTCATGCAAAAACTTGTTATCATCAGTTAAGTATATTTCATGTTTTCGGCGTCATTTGAATTGGAAGCAGGTTTTGCCTCAAAAATGTTATTTTCCTCATTTAATATGCAAACAGGTATGTTACAGTCAGTCATTATGGCTGTGTTGTTGTCTGTCTAACGCAGAAATATTCCATCTTAATCTGGGCCTCAATTCTGTGTGGGAGCTTCTGTTCCCCACGTAATCTTACCACGTGCAAATCACGCATGGTTGTCAATCATAGTCAGTCTTATTCATAAAACTTTAATCAATTGCTAAGCAACTGATTAGCAAAATTCTTATTCATAAAAGCTGTTTAACGCTAAGAGGATGCTAAGCAATTGATTAGTAGCTGTCAAAATTAAACATCACCGGACCGCTGTTAAGAGGATGGTTAGAGGCAACAATATGGTGGATTTTATTTCAATCAGCTGATTGATTTAATACGATCATTATGCTTCGAAGTTATTTTGTTTATAATATCGAATAGTGCGTAAATATGGATGTTGAAAACCTTTTTTTGAATTTACAAAACGACGTAGTATAGTTATATTAGCTTTGAAACTTTTTTGACTTACAAGCTTTACTCGGTAGTAGGATATAACATAGGCTGCAGAAGTTACTACCCACCAGACAAAGTCTTGCCGCCAAGCGATTCGTCGTGTTCCGGCATGATGTCTGGTGAAGCCGTACGGAGGACGGGTCTGAGCAGTTGAGTCGCATAGTGTGCCGGGTACGATGCGCCAAATGTTGTTGTGTCGGGATTTTGGTCCTGGAGGGTCTCCAGATCAATCTCCCTCTTGCGCAGCATCGTTGGTCGTGTTGTTGGGTTTAACATTGCATCACCTTTTTTTTTTTTTTTTTTTTTGCCGGGGTGGAAATCCTCGTAGGATGCCCGCCGCCCTGGGGTGGGCGACGGGGTATGTCAGACTTTTACTGACTAAAACCACCCCGGTGTGTCTTCTATCACGAGCGCGCGTGGGGCCGCGGGAGTCTAAATTCTTCCACGGCCCCACCCTCGTGCTGGCCCGGTCTGTCCGGGCCTCCTCTCCTGCACGGGGTAGTGGGGTGTTAAACTACCCCGTGCATCACCTCAAAGGCGCGCGCCGACACTCGCGCGCGCCTCCGCCTCGGGGTCCATTAATAGGGGGACGGGGACTTCCCCATGTCCCTCGCCCCTGGACCCATTCATGGGGGGCGGAAGAGGGCGTTATCCGCCCTTCTTCGGCGCCCGGTGCGTCTTCTGCGGCCCGGGAAGGGAGTTGATATCTCCCTCTCCCGTTCCGCAGCTTCCTTCTGCGACATCACGTCCTCGCAGAAGGACACCACCGCGTCCCACGACTCTGAGCTGCCGACCATCCTCCGCACTACTGCCGGCAGCGTCAGGTCGCCTCCTACTTCATTTGTGAGGACACGGCGCTGCTCCTCCCAAGCTATACACTCGGAGAGCGTGTGCTGCGCCGTGTCCTCCCCGCATTGGACGCAGTGGTGGCACCGAGCGTCCGGCTCCCTGCCTAAGCGACGCAGGTACTTGCCGAAGCAACCGTGCCCCGACAGTACCTGCGTCACCCTGAACGACAGGGAGCCGTGCCTCCTCCCGAGCCAGTCGTCGAGTACTGGCCGGATCGCCTCGACGGTAGCAAGGCCGGCGGTAGGGCGCATAAGCCTCTGCCGCCAGTCCGCCACCAGGACCTGGCGGAGCTCCTCTCGGCGCAGCTCTATCTGCCGCTGCACCGGACTGGAGCCCCGTGTCCGCTCTTCCTCGCGCCATCGGTACAATGACGCGAGTACTTTCGCCTCTAGGTCCCAGGGCGGGGATCCGGCCAGGACGCAAGCCGCCTCGTAGGATATCGTGCGATACCCGCGGTCGACCCTGACGGCCATCGCCCTCTGCGGCTTGCGCAGAATGGCGAGTGTTCCGGCCGTCAGGTCCATCGCCCACACAGGGGCCCCATATAGGGCCATGGACCGCACGATTCCTACGTATAACCGCCTACAGGCGGCGCTCGGGCCCCCCATGTTGGGAAGCAGCGTTGATAGCGCGCCTGCTGCACCCATCAGCTTGGGCGCCAGCCGCCGGAAGTGGGGCCCGAATTCCCACCGGCTGTCGAGCACCAATCCCAGGTACTTCATGGTGAACTCGACAGCTATCCGGGCCCCACTGACCACGATATGTGATCCCGGCGCCGGCGCACGCCGGGGGCCATGGAAGACCATGGCCTCCGACTTGTCAAGGGCCACCTCTAGGCCCAGGCGCCGGATGCGGTTCACCACCTGTGACACCGCAGCCGTGGCTATCAACGTCGCTTCCCTGTACGAGCTCCCCCGGGCAGTGACAAGTGTGTCGTCCGCATAACACGTCAAGTCTGCGCCCGACGGGAGCTCGTCTCTCAGCACCCAGTCGTAGCCGATGTTCCACAGGAGCGGTCCCAAGACCGATCCCTGTGGAACACCGCACGACATTTGGTGCCGACCGGCACCGTCACGTCCCCGATAGATGACGCATCTGTCCTCTAGATAAGCCCCTACTATGCGGCGGAGGTAGGGAGGCACCCGATGGTATTTCAGGGCCTCCCTAATACAGCTCCAGGGTAGGGTGTTGAAGGCGTTGGAAATGTCTAAAGACACCGCCAACACCACCCCACCCCGGGACACCGTATCCTCCGTCAGGGCTCTCACGCGCATGATGGCGTCTATGGTGGAGCGCCCCCGACGAAAACCGAACTGTTTCTCGTCCAGGTTCGGCCCCTCTCCGCACAAGTGGCCGACGAGGCGATCTGCGATTATGCGCTCAAAAAGTTTGCCCGCCTCGTCGAGAACATTGCATCACCTCGCTCAACTGCCGTCTTCCTTTTTATTCACTCAGTTTTTTTAAGTGAATAGGCTCTTAATAAACTAGCGCGCTTTACCATCAACGATTGCATCACTGCTTGCCATGAGGCGGAATTGCGGTTAGGCGCTGGTTTATAAAAGCTGTAATAAAAAAGATAGTGCTAATTTTAGAAGCTGCCCTATGTTTCCTTGTGTTATCTTATGTCATATCTAAGGCACAAGACTAAAAAAGGTCATGTTGTGGCAGCAATACACAAATAATAAGACATTTTTTTAGAATATTTTATTTTGATACGCAATAAAACTGTTTACATTTTTGTTCTAAAAATAATTCATTGTTTTTGTTTTCCAATACTTTTCTTCCATAAACATGAGAGCCATTCTTGACTCACGCGACCCTCATTCCTCATCTTTTTCACTCAGCATAGTCTTCTCCTTCGCCGTCATTGCGAGGTTGAATAATATTGCTGCTAGGTGCTAATAGTGGCTTCGTTTATAGCAATAAAATGTATGTCTGTAAACAAGTATAACAATTCTGTAAAAAGCAGTAAAAAGCAGTAGGAAGTAATGTAATATATACCCAAGAACCCACTTAAATTTCTTAAATAGCAAATGGATGTTTACAAGCATAAAGAGTAGGAAAATACACAGTTACTATGGGCTACTGCTTTAACATTAATTTCGTCAGTTTAGATTAGTAATTTCATATTACAAATCTGAAGCCTCGGCCCTTACCAATGGCCACACTGCTCGTAAAACGGGGTTACACTTTCTTCGTAGTCATAGAAGTTGGCAATAACAGATATGTTAGTTTTTCTCGGTGGTAGGCCATAACACCGGCCGCCGGCAGAAGTTACCACCCACCAGACAAAGCCTTGCCGCCAAGCGATTTGTCGTGTTCCGGCATGATGTCTGGTGAAGCCGTACGGAGGACGGGTCTGAGCAGTTGTGTTGCGATGTGTGCCGGGTATGATGCGCCAAATTTTGTTGTGTTGGAAGTTTGGTCGCGGAGGGTCTTCAGATCAATCTCCCTTTGGCGAAGCATAGTTGGTCGTGTTGTTGGGTTTAACATTTGCATCACCTCGCTCAACTGCCGTCTTCCTTCCTACTCGCTCAATCTGAGTGAATAGGTTCTTAATAAACTAGCGCGCTTTACCATCAACGATCGCATCACTGCTTACCATCAGGCGGGATTGCGGTCAAGCGCTAGTTTATGATTATTAAAAAAAAAAAAAAGACGTGTGGCACTCGGGGACTGCCGCGGTAAAGCTATTGCATAGCATTTTGTATCAATTTATGCAATTATAATTATTTATTTTATTTATGCAGTATTTCTTTTTCTTTGATATTAATTCAAGTTACACTTTTTGAGCGTGGTGACCGATAAGAAAAAAAATTTTTCTTTTATTAAATAAATAAATAATAAATGCACTTTGTTCATTCATATTCAAAACACTTTATACACAAATTTTACAAGTACAGTTATCACTCGAGTCAGTAAGCATGTAAAATGAGAAAACTAACATAGAACGATCCGTGTGAGAACTAAACGATCACTACACTACAATAGGGCAATTCCTCCGTAAGGTCTGTCTATGCTATTACTTATAATCTCTGTCATTGTGTGCTGTTTCGGTGCAATCGCAAGACCGGCCGGGCACTGAGGGGCAGGCAAGACAGCTATAGTATCCTTATGACTCCACCAACTGGTATTTCGTTGACTCGGAAACGGCGCACAGGGAGCACCACGAAATATACTCAAATACTCCGAGGTTCTTTTTCAATATACCCCACTGTTTTGTCGTGGTGGCCTAGTGGTTAAAACACCAGCCTCTCAAGTATGAGTGCGCGGGTTCGATTCCAGGTCAGGCAAGTACCAATGTAACTTTTCTAAAGTTATATGTACTTTCTAAGCATATCTTGGACACCAATGACTGAAGGCGAAGGAAAACATCTTGAGGAAACCTGGGCTTTATAAGTCTGAAATCGCCAACCCGCATTGAGCAAGCGTGGTGATTACGCTCAATCCTTCTCTGTATGAGAGGAGATCTGTGCCCAGCAGTGGGACGATAAAAAGGTTGTTGATGATGAACGGCGTCGGTGTCGAATTATTTGTTATCAATTTAATATTTTCGAGCTGATCTTTAGTAACATAATCACTTCTGATTGCGTTAACATCTGACCGTAGAATTAATAAATCCTTCATCAACTTCTTTACGTACGTTCTACGTAGTCAAAGCAAACTGGTGGTAATTTGTGAAGGTCATATGCCACAAAAACTGGGATTGTTCGGGATCCGTGATTTTAAACACCGTAATCGTATATTTTAGGTCTTTCTGCTTTTTGTTCTTACGCCTCGATATATGTTTTTGTCTTGTCTTCGTAGAATCAAACAATAACTTTTTTGCCTCATCAATGTCTTCCTCAGAAAAAGCCGACGAGCATATTTTTATTAAACTTTCGTTGTTTCGTTTCCGAGATAACAATATTACAACTCGTACACTTAAATGTACTCGTATTAACATTGTTCACCGACATCTTTCTGTAATATTTTATTTAATAAAAACTTCAACTTCAACTCTTGATCTGGTCCCTGTGGATAGATAATTAGATACCACAATTTTGCCAATAACACGTGTAACAAATTATAGAAATTCTTTAAAAAAATATTTCACAATAATGGCGGATATCGCCAATAACAGTTGAAAAACGGCCGCGTGAGCACTTTTTACTCTATAAAATCACGCGCTTTTATTTAGTAAACAACACTATAAATAATTTAAAAGTCCAATGAAAAATTAGCGTGACATTCATCTTAGCTTTTCCGTTAAAAAAAAGCTATTTTATAAAAACACTACTAAATTAATTTGAATAAAAGTACTTAATAATTAATTATATGAAAAGTTTTTAAGGTAGCCATGACAACGTCGATGACGTCTATGACATATCTCTATAGAAGACCTATTTCAGAGAGAAAATTAATCGCAAGTTTAGCACATCGCGACTATCAGTAACATGGCAAGTGTGTAGAACTGAGTTCGCGCCCTGCAATATGCATGCTCTTTTTGAAAATCTATAAATTGTTTTCAAAAGATGTAGTCGCACGCACACAAACATACCGTGCCGAAGACTGCCGAACTGAAACGACGTTAGACGATGTACGGCCTTCAAGCCACACCTCCGTGCCCGTCGGAGTGGGGAGCGTGAGGTTTTTTCGTTACGGAATTTCTGGATTTGGTCCCCGCGCTCAAGGCCCGCGATAGAAGCTATGCAATAGCTTAAAAACCAAATTAGACACGATAGGTTGCTTGTCTGATCCAATTTAAAGGTAAGGCCATTTATAAATGCACATATAAAAGTAATAGATATTGATTCATTCAGAAGTTGTTGATAGTGACCTAGTTGATATGATATCAATCAACCATAAGTTGTAATATTTTTGAATGTATTAATATTTTTTATTTGAGTGTTGTATATGTAATGTGACTAGGTGTGTATTAATTGTATATGAGTCAGTGTTACTTGAAATAAATGATGATTTGTATTGATTTGATAAGTACATCCTTGTGGTTGATTGATAATGAATATGGACATTCATATCCATAGTCAATAACTATGTTATGCTTATCATAAACTATTAGAAAAATGCCATATAACAATTGCAATTCTCCTGAATTGCAATTGTTATATGGCATTTTGGACCTTATTTATATCCTTTATACTACAAAAATAAATACTTTGGATCACAGCTTACCATCAGACGGGATTGCAGTCGAGCACTAGTATAAAATTATATAAAAAAAAACTTATGACTGATTTTCTCAGTGAAGTGACGGCCTACGAGGGTCAAACTGAAAGTTCTTAGAACTGGCCACTTATAAACAATATAATAAAAAAATAATTCTAAAATTTGAAAATAGAACTCTTTGGCAATATTACTGAGTATATATTTCACTCATTTGTCATTAGTTATACGATTTGGCGGCAAATTGAAAATTGTCTGTGTCACGTCAACATGAATTTAACACGAGAAAATTTTCGTGCAATGATTTTTTATGATTTTCGATGTCATTTAAGTGAACAAGAAAGTTATGGTAGACTACGATTGGCCTTTCACGATGAAGCCCCATCTCGTGCGACTGTTTACAACTGGTTTAATGAGTTTAAACGTGGTCGCACTAATCTCACTGATGATTTACGTGAGGGACGGCCTTCTACGGCGACGACTGAAGATAACATCTGTGTTGTGCGGCGTATGATAGAGACTGACAAAAGAGTGACCTATCAGCAGATTCGGACAAGCTTAGGCATCGGTATGAGTCAAGTGCACAAAATCCTCCACGAACATTTAGCGGTCAGGAAGCTTTGCACCTGGTGGATACCTCATAATTTGACTGAGGCTCAAAAACTCCATCGTGTGGATTGGTGCCGTAAAATGATTGAAAGATTTAACGGAGGTGACTCAAATGCTGTGTTCGATATACTAACAGGTGACGAAAGCTGGATTTACTGTTATGATCCTGAAACCAAAAGACAATCTGCTCAGTGGGTGTTTCCTTTCGAGGAGTTGCCAACTAAAGTGAAGAGAGATCGAAGTGCGGGAAAAAAAAATGGTGGCCTCGTTCTTTGGAAGGATAGGTCCTTTCGCAATAATTGTGTTAGAGGATCAAAAAACAGTTTCTGCAGAATGTTACACTACCAATTGTTTGCCACTTGTCTTGGAAAAAGTTCGAGAGAAACGACCTCGCAGTAGGATCCTCCTTCACCACGACAACGCCTCGTCGCACACCGCCAAGCGAACGATCGACTATTTGGCGACATCAAACGTTGAATTACTGGGTCACTCGCCGTATAGTCCCGACCTCGCGCCTTGTGATTTTTATTTATTTCCATAAATTAAAGAAAAACTTAAAGGAAAGCGGTTTATGAATGCTGAAGAAGCGGTGGCTGCGTATCGCGATGCCATTGAAGAGACCCCTAAGGACGAGTGGGCAAAGTGCTTTTCCCAGTGGTTCCATCGCATGCTACGGTGTATTGACGTGAATGGACAATATTTTGAAAAGATATAATAAATTTTAATTTATTTATTAGTATGTATTACGCATTTATAATATTAGTATGGATTTGAACTTCGTACTTTAGAAGGTACACACCGCCTACTGGTACCTACAAACCTACAAATAAAACGACACGTCATACTGACGTCATACATATGACGAATCCTACATCTCGCAAGCAGAGTTTACTGTGCAATTAGCATACATAAAACTTCCCAACTTCAACCGTTGGGCAAGTGCTCGCCAGACATAACACCCGTCTGGTCGGAGGATCCTCCCTTTTCTATGGAGGATGAGGGAAATTTACACTCTGTTCCTCATGCCTCCACATCGCCATGTTATGAGATGATAGTGCATAATAAAAGTGATAACTTAATAATCAATCGTTTTGCTTTTGACCTTATAATAAAGTACAGATAAGCTATAAACCAGTTTTATTTGATCTCGCATTGCAAGTTTTTCATAAAATCACAAGTCGGTCTGCTTAGATTGGTTATGTATAGCTTGATGTGTGGCCGTTCGTTCTAGTATGCGTAGTAAGAAAAACTCATGCTTTCTTTTCCTCTATGATATCGTAACCAAGCGCTTGAGAGCACTATCTAGAGCGATGAGGCAATCTTAACGCTGGCTTTGAATAAAATAGAAGTGCTATATCAACATTTTATTGCGGATCAGTGCAGTGCGTTAAAGTCAAACATATGGTTACGTAAAGTCTGAGATTTCTGTTCTCTAAGTGTGACCCAACGCATAACGCGTTATATCACCACTTTCTCTGATCTAGCAAGCTTGTGCTCGATGGGACACTCCTTTGTCCAAGACCTAACCTTTTCATCGATGGACGTAATCCATATATAAACTAGTGCTTGACTGCAATCCCGCCTGATGGTAAGCAGTGATACAATCGTTGATGGTAAAGCGCACTAGTTTATTAAGCCTATGCACTTAAAAAACTTAGGAATAGGAAGGATGACGGTAGTTGAGCGAGGTGATGCAATGTTAAACCCAAGACCAACACGACCAACGATGCTGCGCCAGAGGGAGATTGATCTGGAGATCCACCACGACGAAACTCCCAACACAACAACATTTGGCGCATCGTACCCGGCACACATCGCAACACAACTGCGCAGACCCGTCCTCCGTACGGCTTCACCAGACATAATGCCGGAACACGACGAATCGCTTGGCGGCAAGACCTTGTCTGGTGGTATAAGTCCACAAAAGGACCGTATAAAAGACCTCTTTGAAAACTCTTTCGGTTTCAGTTTGCAGAAATTCTATACATGCTGATCTGCCTTCGCAATTTCGTTTCCAGATGTGCAAACAAATATAAGTTTTGGAAAAATTACTGTGAATAAAGTTTAGTTTGCCCCCTGGGTACGTCAATGTCCAGGACTAGTTATTCTAAAATCAACCAGCCTGTCGGTGTTCTATCGAATGCATTTAGGAGAGTGTGCGCAGGAATTGCATGATTTAATTCCGCCAGATCCGTTCCATAATCGGATGACCCGTCGTACGGCGAGTATCCATCCACCTTTACGTTATTGACACCACTTTGATCCGGACGAAGCGTTTCATCTAGCTTTTTATACCGCGTACATTGAAAATAAATGAATTTATTATTATTTATTTATTATTGAGGGAGTGGAACAATTTGCCAGCGGCGGTCTTTCCCTGTGACTACTATTTAAGTGCCTTCAAGGCTAGAATGAATAGGCTCTTAATAAATTAGCGCGCTTCACCATCAACGATTGCATCACTGCTTACCATGGGCGGGCTTGCGGGCAAGCAGTAGTTTATAATATAATAAAAAAAAAACAGCTGAATTCATATTGTTTTATTAATCATATTATCTACATGAATTTGGTATTTATTTAAATTGTTGTAACAGTTTGAAACAGGATTTTGGATAGAGCTTAGTTAAGGTATGCAGCATATTTTAAAGTAATCACCGAATTATTTGCATACAAATTGTTTTAATTGACATACTACATCGAAGTAAAGAAGCCCAAGATCACGCAGATGCTTGACACGTGACTTTACAATGCCGTATGTCTCATACTGGAGCGAGATGCGGGCAGGACTGTTCACCATACATTTTATTCTTTGTTACACTGTACCACTTCAGCATCTTTTGATAATCGAGATCCCGATGAACTCATAGTCCGAACTAGGGATGTAACGGAGGTATGTAGTTATATCGGAACCGGAACCAGAGTCGGAGTTTTTAAATTTGATTTATCGTAGTCTGAACCGGAGGCAGGGTCAGAAGTGGTGGTAGGAGAGTGATTTTTTTATCTAATTTTTATATTGTAAAATTAAAAACACAGTGAAAAGAAAATTTGCATGTTTCCAAATGAACAAGAAATTATATGAAGTTAATTAAAACCCAAAGTAGCATATTATATTACATTAATTGAAGAAAAGCTTTAAAACAAATTATATCAAATGAGTTGACTTCAAAACTAGCCAAAAATCACAACAAATGTCTATAACCTATGAACGTGTCGTGTGGTAACAAACTAATAACAAGTGAAAAAATTATTGACGATAGAGTGCACGTAGCAGGAGTCAGGGAATTACCCGCGTGATATATAAACCTGCCCCCTAATAGGCGAACACATTTTTGTCAAATGATTGCGACTAGTTGGGCGATCCAAACGATCCCAACTAGTCGCAAACATTTGACAAAAATGTGTTCGCTTATTAGGGGACTGTTCATAACAGCCGACAGGCCGCCGCCGCTATGTTATGCTTTAATAACCTCCGATTTAAAAGTATCGGAACCGAAGCTACAATAATAATCGAAAGTTTCTACTTAACGGAGTCGGAGTCTAAGCTCCGTAACATCCCTGGTCCGAACCGCTTGCTGTCGAGATAAATATTGTTTTCTATTGTTAATTTTGTATTTCTTACTTGACAATATTTTTATAGTTTGTAGTTTGGTAGCCTTGAAAGTCTTACAATAGGAGAACACACGTGAAGTTCAATACAATATGCTAAAGCGTGTCAATCACTGGTTTGTCATGTGTGACTAACTTACTTGTGGGTTTCGCAACGGCTGAATACCCGTTAAAAACAAAATATTCAAAATTTTAGGTAGTTTTGGAACTCCGACCACGACAGATTACAGAATACCAAACATAGGCACCACATCACAGGGTTTTGAAGGTCTCTGACAAAGCTTCGGAATGGTGACCATGCATGAAATCATGAAAGTTACCAAATAGTTTTTTTTTTTTTTTTTGTGACAAATAAATGTCAATTCAAAAAATCAACTTAGAATATTAGGTCCTTACATATGAAATTGGCGTTTTGTATGGGAGGAATAAAAGTCGTTTATTTTTTAATATAATACATTTATTTAATCAAAGTATGATCCATTGCTATCTATGCAGGTCTGTCATCTCATAGGTATTTCGTGTATACCTTTTCTAAAAAAAAACTTTAGGACGGGAATCTTTGAAGGCGGCTTGGAGTGCCTCATCGTAGTTAATTTTTTTCCCCTGCAAAAAGTTATGCGAATTTCTAAAAAAAATTTAGTCTGTTGGAGTAAGGACCGGGAAGTACGGTGGATGTCTTAAACATTCCAATTGAAGCTCCTCTAGTTTGGTAGTAGTGTGTGGTACCCACCTTTCGAGCTTTCTTGTCTTCCTAATTTGTTTCAAGTGGATTAAAACCGTTTTATCAGTAACACCGCAGGTTGCAGCTAACTCTGACGTAGTTTACGATGGATCCGCTTCCACAATAGCCTTCAATGCTTCATTGTCGACTGGTGTCCGGCCGTCCTCGGGGATTGTTCTGTAGTTTGAAATTTCTAGAACGAAAACGTTAGAACCAAAAACGCACTGTGCTTTCTCTAGCGACACCACTGCCATACACATCATTATTTTTTCGAGCCGTTTCTGCAGCACTGGTGCCACGGCGGAACTCATATTCGTAAATAACGCGAAATTTTATAATTTTTCATTTTGTACACTCTAAAACTAAAAACAAAAGAAATACGGTTTTCGAGACACAAATTGTTGAGTAAATAGTTGTATAAATTTGAATTTGGAATTCTAAACCAAAGAGGAGATATTTGAGGTCAAAGTGGCCAGTACGACAAAACGCTAATTTCATACGTCGGAGGACCTAATAAATTTTACTAAAATGGAATAGAATACTCTTTAGTATGTACACCATATAGATTACATAAGATTTTACAAAGGGTGAAACAATGGGTCTTCGGAATCGGTCTTATCGCTAAGAGCGATCTTACAGACTTGACTTGAGAATGTAATTATCTGAGATTATGAACACTGTTATAGTTCCAATATTGGACACAACGCTGCAGCAGACAGTGGAGTGTATAATAAAGTGTAGGTATAATCAATCCCACAAAACTAATTTTAAAAATGTTTTAGTTTTTGCTAGTGACACCATCATTATTATTATAAACTAACAACTCTTGGCTTGAAGGTTACCACTAATATGCCTAGAGGCGACCTTCGGATTCGACTAGAAAAAAAATTGATGCGCTATTGCAATTACGGCTTTAACCATTGCGTTAGTTTATAATATTTTGTAGACAATATGGAATGACGTAACCATCGAGCAGTGCAGTTGTGACCCACTGTAACGGTCGACTCACAAGTTGTAGGAAGATTCGAACACAGAATTTCGCTTTGTGTAAATTACAGTAGAACCTCGATAAGTTAAAATCCTATAGTGCCGACAATCTCTACAAATTTTATAAATGCGAAAGTAACTCTGTCTATCTGTTACGCTTTTACGTCTAAACCACTGAACTGATTTTATTGAAATTTGGTACAAAGATAGAGTTGACCATGAGAAATAACATAGGATAGTTTTGATTCCGGACTTTGAAGAGTTTTCTTGGAAACGCGATATAACCGAACTTCTTTTTTAGTGATGTAGCAAACTTCTTTCCTTTTCATTTTTTACAGCTTCTATAGCTTTTAATTTATCAGCGCGTGAGTGTTGTTGGTTTTCTTTTTGAACTCATTTTAAGCCAGTTTTATCACACAGTAGCTGAAGCGATGTTTCCAGGACAATGATCAAAAACTTATGATCCAAGTAAACTGCTGTCTTAAGGCTAACCGCCGCAGTTTTAAAGAATTTCAAAGAAGCACACAATAGGTGACATATATTATGTGTGTATTATTTACGTTAACAATTTAACTAGTGAACACGTGCAAGCAATGAATACCGAAACCTTTTGTTTTGCACTCTTTCAAAAAGGACTCATTGACAAACATTTTTATATTTTTTTATATCATAGAGGTTGTGGAAACATTTCTTAAGTTACTGACGGCCAATACAGAGATTACTTATTTAAGTTATAGAGGTTGCGTATTGTACAATGCTCAAAAAAAAAAAAAATTGCGGTCTTGCGACTGACCGGCAAAAGTGAAAACTGAAATCTGATCAGTGTCGGGTCGGTGACGCACTCTCAATCTAAAGCGCTCAACGTCACACAAGAAGTTTTCACTTCAAAAAGATAAAGGAAAACATCGTGACATACACAACTACACATACTATTACTATCAATTGGAGCATATTCATAATCCATTTCTCAATATGTTCCAAAAATGTTCTGTTTCTCAATATGTCGAACTGCTGTTACAATGAAAACCATTGCTACAGTACCCGGCACGTATGTTGGCAAGATTTTGACGTAATGGGGGTAAATTCGCGCATTGTGCACTTGAGAGCGAATACACTAGTGTAATCGGGATCGAACGGGACGTAGACGCGGTGCGGGAGGCAAAGGTCGACTGACGCACCAATCGCGCGCTCGGAACGGCGCTACCTCATACCCCGCGTCCCGCGCGCACCACCAAGCAGATTTAAAAAACGATTTCTGCGCAATTAACCACTCTTGCCAATTTACGTGCCGGGAACTGTATCTACTAATGGTGTGTTACGCAATTACCCTACGGAATGATCTAGAACCAAAAATTCGAAGATACGTACACTAGCTTGTATCTTCACTAGGCCCACGTGGTAGATTGTAGCTTAGTCCCTCTCACCGAGAGAAGATCTGTTTGTGTTTATACAAAACTAATAATCCCATCTCTTTTTTTCCAGGTGGTAGGCCACAGGGAAGGCCTAGAGATGATGGAGTCAGCAGATCCACTAGTTCTTCTAGTACTCTTACCAACGATCCCGGTGACGCTCATCAGTGCGAAGATGTACAATTGGGAGGACTCAGTCTTGCTGTTCCTTAGGAAGTACTGCGCAAAGATCCCGGCCCTGTCCTATGTATTACCGTTTGGCAGGTGATTATAGTTTTAACGTTATGAGTTTAGTCTTCATCGGTCAGGGTTCTGTGTAATAGTCAAATCATTATTGAGAGGCATATTTGAACGTCAAAAGTAAAAAAAAAAAAAAATAGAATTGATTTTAGTCTCCTCTGCCATCAAAGTAAGTAATAACAAACTGTCGTAAATAATATACAATTATTTATCTCGAAAATAAACGTGTTCAGCTTGTATTTTGCAACTATAACTACATCATCATCATTATCAACCTTTTTATCGTCCCACTGCTGGATACAGGTCTTCTCTCATAAGAGAAGGATTGAGCGTAATTACCCCACTTGCTCAATGCTGGTTTTCGATTTCAGACTTGAAAGTCCAGAGGGCCTAGACAAAGTACACACGCTTAGTAGCGTTTCTAAATCTACGATCGATAACGAAGTAGCGTTATTGTCGATAGAATGCTAGACAAAGTCACAAGTTAACGCCAATCGCTGATTCTATTCGTATCGGAGAAATCTTGCTCTGTGGTTAGCGATCATTCACATAATCCTTCGCTCTTCGACGACAAAAAACACTTGACATTGAAAAAGCGCGCGCGGAGTTTATTTTGATAATTGTGATTTGTTTATATTTTAAGTGTTTGCGGTGTTTAATTGTAAAGGATATTAAAATTAAGCACTGTGCAAGTTTCTAAATGTTACAAAACTAAAAGTTATTTAAAAATCATAATGATATTCATTATTTGAGTGACCAAATTTGTTTTAAGTTTGTTTATTAGTTTGTAAAAGCAATTTTTAAATCCTTCTTTTAAAGGATGAAGTTCTACTCACCCCATTTTACGGTAATATGTAAAAATAGAAGTGCCACTTACTTTTGTCTCAAAGGGCAGTTCTCGAGACCCCTCAAGTTGGTCCAGCGGCGAAGATCACGACAAAGCTTACGAAAAGAACGTTTGTCAAACCGATATCGGTTTCGGAAACCAGTGTCCGTGATATCCTCAATTCTTTCAAAGCCTCGCCCGTTATAATCTATCTTGTCACCGGAGCCATACTTCTTCCTAATATGTGCAGCCCATAATAATCGTAATGTATGCATATTTCACATTAAACAGAATGTAATCACAAATAAAATAATTCAAATCTAACAAAATAACTCGCACACAACACACCTCAAACAAACAGCTGACCGACCAACCGCCATTTGCTAGCGTTATCTACAAGGTCCACCCGATAGAAAGAAAGCGTTCGAAACGAAACGCTCCCTAGCGTCAACGATTATCAAAATAAGCATGTTGTCTAGCACATTTCTATTCGTTTTCGATGGTCACGTGGTTTTTCTCCAATCTCATTCATTTTTTTCGTTTTCTACTTTCGTTGACGCCGATAGAATGTTACTTTGTCTAAGCCCTCAGGTTTCTTCAAGATGTTTCCTTCACCTTGTAAATCAGACTATAACTACAGAATTTCGTTATTATTTTCAGCGTGGAAGGTGACAGAGGTGCCATAGTAACCGGCCACAACAGCAACCATAATCAAAACAGCACCTCGCACCTTTCACCGACCCGGATCTTCTGCTCAGCACTCCTACTACCCACTATATCTACCATCATAGGCAAAATCTTCTTCCGTTCCATTCAAAACAACCTACACAGAACCATCCTAGGCGGGATCACATACATAACCATCAAAGGAGCTCTAAAAATCTACCACAGACAAATGCTATACATCAGACATTCCAGCCGGAAGATTCTAGATTACACAGAGTCAAATTTAAAAATGTATAGAAGCACCGCCACTTCGACCACAACAGATGCCATATCCAGTACACGAGATGACTCGGAGCATGTGGTTTTAATTTAGTCTGTAAATGTACATATGTATAGTCGGCTAGTTTGCGCTCGCGGGGTGAAGAAGCCGGAATGTATTCCTACTTGATTGTACATGTAACACGAATTTTGCCGATGAGAAACGCTAGGAGGACAGCCTTATAGAGACCAAAGACTTCTATCGTTTCGAATAGTCTTCAGTCAGCAATATGGGAGTAACTGTCTAGGATACCTACATACCGATCGTATTAGTCATTGACTTCAAAAACTAGCCCTTATTTCGATGTGACGTAGTCGGTAAGTAGGGCGTGTATGACAAGATGTATTAAAGATAGTACATGGCGTTCGTTTCTGTTTCCCTATGAACGTTTAGGAAAAGGGCGTATATACGTTATTTTTTCTCTATACGAAACCTGAATATAGTTTGTTCAGAATAGACAACTGAATCGATTCCAATAGTTTTTAAACCATGTTATATTTTTTTCCAAATATATTTAAAAAATGGTGCAGTGTGGTTCCGAGCGAACGACACAGTTCACAGCGGACCATAGTGGCCCCGCCACGCCCCGCCCTTGCTGGCGCAAGCGAGCAATCGGCGCGTTGACCATATTTTTGTTGGGACAACCAGATAATATAACAACAAATAACTTTGTGATTTTTCATGATAGCTTTTTGAAATTCTGTACATAGATTCTTTACTTAAAAACACTGGACTCGTGTTTCGGGTTTCGCATTATATACAAAAAATAACGTATATGTACTTGATAGCTTGGAAAAGGTAGGTGCTAGTCGCAGAGACAGACTAAAGATTTTTTTGACAACACTTGCTGTGTGAATGTTAATTTAATAAATATAAATCCTTTTATTCATAAACGCTAATCTATACTTCATATTAATATACATTTATATTAATATTGTAAAAAGATAAAGTTTGTGAGGTTGTAGGGGTAATCTCTAGATACTCTAAGCTGATTTTGACAATTATTTTACCAATAAAATGCCATGTTATTTGTGTGTGAGTGTCATAGGTTAGGCATACTAACCCGAAAAATTAAAATATTTGACACAAGTACCTATAATATTTACCCCACAGTGAAGTGGGCACGGCTCAGCTATTTCTTAATAAAATGCTAAAGGTAGATTTCATTATGAAATGTATATTTCAAATTTATATATAAAGAGTTGTAACAGTCGTGTTTTCATATATCTATACTGTCTTTCTAAGTGAGTCCTTCCTAAATGTTACTACATTAGTCCTATTTGTAAGGTTTTTAACTTAAAAGTATGAGGTCTTGTTAAACAATTGAATATATTTTAACAATATATATCATATTTTAAAATAGTATTTCTATCAACGTAGAAAGTACTCCATTCTGGCAGTTATATTACAAGTATCTTATATAAAAAGTAAAATAAAAGCGGATTAAAACAGGGCTCTTCACCCACGCTAACGATAAAATAACTTCAATATTTACGAAGAAATGTTCTTTAGAAATACTATTGATAAATTATTGTAAACAATCGGGACATATCCGTGTATCATAACTATAATATTCATAACATCTTTATTCTAACGCCTCCACGACACTTAACTACTTATTTTCATTTCATACTAACATTTTCCATATCTAAAGGGTGTATCCGACTTCGACGCACAAACGAGTACCATGGATCCAGTACATGATTCTGAACCCCCAGTGGTGGAATTTTTCGTCGGCTTTTTCATGATTTAAAAAAAATAATATGCAGTTTTTTTCACTTTAGACCGTTAACGTAAAAATAATTAATTCGTTAATTACACAAAAAAGCGCAATGTAAACAAATACTACAAAAACTCAGCTGATTTAATAGAGTTCGCATCAGGGGTCAACTTCATACCTACAAACACGCACGGCGGCACGCTTGCAACGTTCAAAGGCCGAGCAGACACTTTTTTTAAACACTGTTATCTCTGTAACCTCTCATTAACGACATAAATGACTATCATAAGTTTATTAGTGGCATGCGATCTAGCATTTTCGCGAAGTTTTCGTTACGATGTCAGATACACCCTGTATACTAACGTTCGCATAGAAGAAAAAATATAGCGGCTTTTCAACTCTAGGATCCGCGTTCCGTACCATACGAATTGTTAAAAGACAATTTATTGTTGGTGTATTATGATTTGAACAAAATGGTGACGTTAGTTCCGATTTTCGCCGCGCGCTGCTGGTGCCAGCTGGTACATGTTTTATGAAATAATTTACATCTTTACAATTTTTATTTCGTGAAATCTTCAGTTTACATCGACTCTGCGTTTAATAACCTTATATTTTTTAATTTTAAGCTTTCAATGTCTAGAGCTGCGCCTACGATTAATAATGTTAACAAAGTGATAATCCGCATTACAATAGTAATATGACAAGACGGTTCACATTGGCGAAACTTAGTTTTATTTTTAATTTTTTTAGTTTATTTTTATAATGACTTGTAATATACGTTCTCTATGAGTTTTGTTTAAAAGAAGGATTTAAATAAATATCATTTTTAAAGAGAAAACTTATGCATAGTCGGTATGTTCTTTAAATAACCGTTTTCTACAAAAAAAAAAAAAACAAACATGTTACTTAGTCGGCAATAGACGATAGACAGAACAATAATTTTTATCAAGCTGTACTTGTAGCCAGGTAAATCTTTAATCTTTTGGCATTGTCCATCAACTATCCTAAAGCGTGCCAAATTCTCCTTTATGTCGACTTCTGTAAGGGCTATATTTTAATGGCATGTTTGATAAATATTTTAGCTTAAATTTCAGTACTTTATATGTAAATAATATAAATATGGTATGTTAATTTATAGACTACACGATGTGATAGGCCGAGGAATTTAAAGTTTAAAGAATTTAATATAAAATCTTAAAATACTTCAATACTAATTATAAAATGTTCCAATTATTATTAAAGAAAGGGTTTAATAATGGAGTGCCTTTATGGAATTAAACGGATGGTATGTCAGCATATGGTTTATTTAAACTTACTCGCAGAACTTCAGAAAGAAGATTACCCATCTTGTTTGTGATGATTTCTAGGTAATTTAAAAAAATCTGTATAATAATTGTTGAATTTTTCCTACGCATGATGCTTTCTGGCCCTGAGTAATGCTTGCTTAATCGATTAAACTAATATCATTTATTAGTCGATTATTTCTTGACTCTCAATCAATCGATTATCGATTCGATCGGTACCATATCGAAATGTTTCAATAACAGCATTATTATGAAGAACGCTTGATTTATTTATATGATCTTTACAGTAATCCAAAAAATACATATCTTGCCATCAATTAAATTATATACTTTGGTTACATACTGTCAACATAATTATGTTTGATTACTTCCATAGGATTTCAACTCCTATCATTTGTTTTATAAATATCGGTTTGTTTTAATAACTATGTTTCTACTTGTGTTTACTTGAGTATAAAACATGGTTTACATAATATGAGGAAGTTGCAAATGACAAAGGCTTACGAATAATTGCCTTTACTTCGAATGTTTTAATATCTTTTGGCTCGGAGTGCTTGTTAAGGCGCTTGCATTCATAGATCAATTGTGGAGGTAGAAGATTAAAAGTCTGACAACGAGGTTTTCAAGGGGTATCGTATTATCCAGTAATTGGATTGTGGAATGTAGGGAAATTAGGTATTTTTGACAGATTGAAACAGAACACTGGACATTCGGATTCGTTTATAAAATTTCGAGAACTTTCCTTCATGTATAAAATAGTAGTATTGAACTATTCAAAGCGTGGTGATATCGCTTAATCCTTCTCTGTATGAGAGGAGACCTGTGCCCAGCAGTGGGACGATAAAAAGGTTGATGATGATTCAACTTCTTCCAATGGGCAGTTTTCCAAGAGCTTTCCTATGATTTGCTAGATGGTGCAGCCGGCACTGAATAGAAGAGTGCTGTTTGCACATTTTTTATTTGTTTAGATCAGTCAAAATATGACTTATGACATCTGTCACTCTCATTTCTTTCTTGCCACAGACTAAATTAACAGCAAAAAATAAAAACAAACAAAAGTTACAGTAACGCCACCTCTTGATGACTTTTGAAACTAACATAGCGCAATATGCTCATTAGATTTTCAGTGTAATTCGGTGCAGTTGAATACCTACCAGTATTTTTTTAGTTTTCAGACCTCGAATTAGTTGACATGAGGCAGTAAACGATGATTCTGATATTTTTCCAGTCGCATCACATACTAACAAATGCAGGCGAGTGAATGCTCACAGTGGACTCACCAGGGACTCGCGTACAGACCAACATAGTATGCCATCTTGGTCTATAAAAGCATTTAAAATCCAATTACTTAACTACAGTACAGTTTTTTTACTTGCATTTACCTAGTAGGTACGGATGACAGCAGGTCAAGCTACCCGAAACTGTCAAATATTTCCAATCAACTATGAGCCTTAATGCTTTAAGGATAAAGTTGATAATCTAATAAGTAAATGTGACAGATTTTAGTAACTTGATGTGCTGTCTTTTGTACCTTTTACCTCTTAGTTCGCTCAACTTGTGTGTAGATACCCCTTGTACACAATGAAAGATGATGGCACTGCATGGATTCTAATCTAATCAACGTTAATGTTAATCTTGGGTAATATGTCTTACATCAATAATGAAAGACATTTCTGCCCACTAATTGCGTAAAACGCTATCAATCAAGGATATTGCTGTTTCATTGCTCCGAATGTTCGAAAAAATGTCTGCTCAACAACGTACGACTTCAGCACAGGGACGTACACTTCCACGTTCGAACAGTTCAACGACTTTCATTGCCTTATCAATGAAAGTCGTTGAATTGTCAAAATGAAACCCATTGATACTAATAATGTGTTTGAGGCTGTTTTTTTTTTATACAGTATGTAAAGAAATCCCTGTCCGACTCGTAAGGATAATAAAGGTTAGGTAAACACTTGACCAAATATAATATAAAATTTTACGTAATCATCATAGAAACAATACTAATGAATTTTGAAATAATCTTTTTATCCCGCGAATTAATTCAAACTTCCCCGAAATTTGGTAATTTTTAAAAAAAGTGACAACACCGTGCCGTGTGCCCTGTCCCCCGCCGCCCGCGGAAGGGTTGTTTACCGTAAATGTATTAAGTTACCTCTTTTTGCGAAATAATATTTATTTTTTTGGGGGACTTTTTTTTAAGTTTAGTCCGGCTTTGTATCCATTAGTAGAATTAGTTATCGATACTTAACAATACCTTGACGGATCGGACAGGGTTTTCTTTACATATTATATATGTCTGGCCATTCCACCTTACAATGCCGCAACAAGTACTTAAGTTATCATGAGCAATAAAACTAGCCAGTAAGAAATTGTTCATTACAGGAAATACATGTAATTTTTTTAAAGCGATAACTTTCTCGCCTCTGTTGTCTCTTATTTCATTGTAATAAGGTGTAAAATGGTATGTGGTGACGTGTCCTCGTGGATTTAACACCATTATTTCCTTCTGTATGTTAGTAAACCATTTGGTTATCGCTCAAGTGTTTACAAGAGTTAGTTTTGCTAGTCCTTTGTGTAAGCCTAGCGCTCCTCGTGCAGTTTTGTACAACCAACGTTTATTTTAACTTATACCTAGCTATTATTTTGTGTACTGTACATTTTAAACAGATTATAAATATAATTTTTTATTGAGTCTCAATTTGTTGTTTTAATTTAATACGTTATAACCACAGTTGGTCTAGGTACAGGCGACAACACATCAAGCTTCTACAATTTGTCAAATTTGTTTATTCGATTTTCAACTTTATTGTTAAAGAATTAAGGCTTAAGTTTGGAATACTTATTAAATATTTCCGGATAGGTTGACCTGCTGTCGTCTGTACAAAGTCAAAATTAAATAAGTTATTTCTAGTAACTACGCTATTAAATTTCATTCGAAACTTACCCATTAAACGATTTAAAAACTATATTAAGGCCAAACTTTGCAAAAAGGGGTATTATACAATCACAGATTATTTAGAAGACAAAAAAGCTTGGAACTGAGCTGCTCGCTCTGTTAAGCATTGTTGTTAAGCAATATGCGTAATTATAACGTAAATTATAGTAAAAATTTTCATTTTTAATGTCTGGACTTGAAAAAAGACGATGATCCCCGAATTTGTTTCGGCTATTTCTTCTCAGAGGTAGTCAGGAAATGCCGGCTTCATTTAGTTAAAAAAAAAAACTTATGACGTGTTAAAGTGATCGGTGATCCAACTTGCTTATTAAACGATTTCATATCATTTTAAAAGGAAAGTTTCAATATCAAACTTCACAAAATAGAATAGATTCTAGATGCCACTGCTTAAAGTTGAGCTCCAATGTACAGACGACAGCACACCAAGCCAAGCACAATCTGTCTAATTTCTTTATTAGTTTTTCAACTTTATTGGTAAAGCATTAAGCCGCCCAGCACCCTTATTGCGTAACTATTACTATTAATTGGTATTTTGAAGCATATTGCGTATCCATTGCACCAAATATTAAAAAAATTATCTGCTCAATTACGTAAGTAATGAAATGAATGTTGTTGAAATGTCAAAATGAAAAATGAAATTTCGGGTAGCTTAACTTATTGTCGTCCTTTATCCGTACCTGTCACTCTTGTTATTTTTTCAAGGTGAGATTCAGCTTAACTCTTGATCCATGGCCTCTGTGGAATAGATAACACAATTTTGCCAATAACACGTGTAACAAATTATAGGAATTCTTTGAAAATTTTATTTCACAATAATGGCGGATATCGCCAATGACACACAACTATTGTTGTATGTGGACATAAAGGAATACTTCTGTGCGACATCCGCTACGTTCTACTTGTCATTGCCTACTATCGACTCTACCTTCGTTGACAATAAAATTTGTAACCCTTGTTACGAATACACCTTATGTCGAGGGCATAAGGTTCAATATCGCGTGACATGGAGTGCGCAACTTTTAAGCCCTATAACTCGAGACCTAGACATTGTATAGGTGTAATATAAGAACGCATTCCTAGACTTAGGGTGGCCTATCGAATATTACAGGTTTCATCAAATTGTCAACGAAGTGACGACATCGAAATTTCTAGAAACTCGTTTCCGGGAAATACCTGTAGGTACCTACTTGCTGAACGTACTCGAAACTATGCGCTATTATTATTACGTCTAGACGAATCTGGAATGTTCGATCAGCTGATCTTTAAAAAGCGCCGTGACGCCAGGCCGCAGTCAGTCTGCATTCGACTAGTGATACGAAAACAAGCGATAATTGAGAATACCTACTGCGACAACTGTAACGAGAACTTTGAGTACTACGTGAAGTAACATCAGTACTGTTATTGTGTCTTTACGACACGGACTTCGTGGACGTAAGGGAAGACTTTGGTGCGACATCAGCTACGTTCTACTTGTCATTGCCTACGATCGACTATACCTTCGTTGCCAATAAACTTCGCAACCCTTAACCGGCGTTTTAGTACCCCTAGCCCGTAACAATATGGTACTAGCGATTGTTCTGCTAATTAAACTATAGCATATTTATCTCACGAAATGCCACGCCATTTATTTGTGGTAACCAAGTGAACAAACTGCGAGGAGACGGATAGCGTCGGCATTTGGCAGGTACACACATACACACATTTCCGATATTGCCATTGTTTCGGTCGATACTGGGTGCCGGTACACATATTCATAGCGTGTTTATACACTTGGCAGACCCTTACTTAAACTATGGATACTCTGAAGTGCGTTACTTACTGCGCGGTATCAGCAGCTGTTGTCTCCCGACCAGGGCGTCTCCTGGACGCTCCACCTCTGCCTTTGCCAGCATCACTGCTTCTCAGAAGGAGGTGATAGCCTGCCATGCACTCTCACTCCAGAGAATGGCCTGGACCAGGGTCAGACGCGAGAGATCGCCGCAACGAGGACACGGCGGTGCTTTAGCCAAGCCGGGCAGACCTCCACCGTATGCTCCTGTGTTCAGGGCTATCCACCCAATGGTGACACCCTGGCGTTTCCTCCCGCCTTATCTGGAATTGGAACCTCCCGAAAAAACCGTGTCAGGTGAGGACCTACGTCAGGCGGAAGGTGAGGGCGCCGTGGCGCCTCTCTAGCCACTCCTTAGGAAGGGGACTTACCGCCACTGACGTGCCCAGCACTGGGTTGCGACAATCGCACTCTCCGTGTCGCCATGAAATCCCGCCAGAGTTCTGTCTGCTGCCGCGCCGTATCGCTATTTCCTGGTGTTTTGCCTCCTCTCGCCACTCTCACATGTGGCCGAGGGCTTTTGCCTCCAATCTGTTATCACGCGCACGCTTTCTATTCCAAGCAGCCTTAAAGGTTCAATCTGGCTGTGACAATAAGTACCTACCTAAAGCGCCCATCGCTTCGTAAGATAAAATTACTATACCTTTCTAGTTGAATTGGAAATAACATTCTTCGTGAGACGAAAAATTATATTCATGTCTTTGCTGTCTATATGCCATATAGCCACCTGGATGTGATAACCATACATAGTTGCTATGTGGTTTACTTTTTTTTTTAATTTTTGGCAAATGTGCTTTACTTACCTACAATTTATTTACAATAATCTTATTTGATAAAGCGCTAAGTAAATCTATGACTCTGCATTATAATTGTAGGTATCATAACTTTGTAATAATGCCTATGTATTTACTAACTTTGTGTTTACGAGAGTTTGGCCTTTCAAGATATAGCAAGCTAAGCTAGGCTCAATTGCTAACAGTTTCACCGATTCACTTGTTCAATGCAGTGCATCCACTTCGTCTATATAAAATATTAGGCTAACATGGGCTGATTAATAAGTAAAAAGTTAAATTATCAACTCTGATCGTTCGATACTAGTATGCTACTAAACAATCAATCAATTGAAGATCCAAAACTGATAAACAGTGTAATAATAGACTTCATTAAAGTAATATTTCAATAAAAAATTAACAAAAAATTGCAATAGCAAATATATGTATAAGAAATCCCGTTAACAATATCCATTAGCAAGATAATGATAACAGCGTTATCATATAAAAAGCAGTATCGATGATAATATATCACTCCTATCTTATCAAAGATGAAATTATGGTAAATAGTAAGCGCTTGTTTCAAAGTGTTGCAGTGTTTAACAGTCTTCGTTTTCTTTCACGCGTGTCGTTACAAAAAGAGTGTATATCAAACAAACTAATCTAGGAAACGGTGATTTCTGAACTAGGTAAGTGATTAGGCAGTCGCCTTTTGTGATTATCTTTTATAAGTGAGATTAAATGAAACAAATCAGAACAACAGGCAGCAAGAGCACTGTGTTGGTCATAGAAATAATCCCTAATGTGTTTTCCTGTTGTCAATAATACATGTTTTTTTTTTTAAATACATTTTATAAACTAGTGCTTGACTGCGATCCTGTCGGATGGTAAGCAGTTATACAATCGTTGATGGTAAAGTGCTCTAGTTTATTAAAAGCCTATTCACTCTACCCTTGAAGACACTTAAATTGTAGTCCGACGGAAAGAGCGCATGTTTTTATTTTTAGCCTATGTTGTTTCACTGCAAAGCAAAGGACCTTATAGGTCATAGCACACTTAAACGACTCTGCTCCCACCCGGCAAAAAGAATATTCTTAAATATGGGTTTTAAATGTTACACTTTAGATATATTTTACATTGGAATAATAAATTAGCAGACTGCTCGCGCCGCTGCCTGCTCGCCGCTCGGCACTCAGTACAAGTACTCTGTGGCCCAGTCAGTCAGGATCTACTAAGTAATCCGCTCCCTCGATCTTTCGCGGGTTGTGAATGGGGACATTGTAAAAAAGACGTGTTGCTTCAATAGAAACCGATTTCGAACTGTATCAATCGCGAAAAGCTAGAGCGGGCGACGGGTCGACAGCTGGGTGCCTGTTAGCTGTCGCCGCGCGGACTGCGAGCAGTCACCTTATATTAGAGCGGTGTTGGGTGGAAGCGGTGTTGGAACAGAGTCTTTAAGTGTGCTATGACCTTATTTCCTCTTCGTTCCTCCGTCTTGAGCTAGTATGGACTAATCCTACCTTAGTAGGTGTCAAACTAATCACACAAAAACAAATAAATATTTTTTTGCAGTGTTTTTCCAAATGATCGACAATTCTTGGTACACACAGCTGATAAGGGTCGTAATTGTAATATGTACTTTCTTAATCGACAATGAATTGATAATTTTATTTAGTCTAAAGATAGGATTTTTGTTCAACGTTAAGTACCTACTTGTGTCGCATTTATAGAGTGTAGCACTGGTTAATTGTTTGTGTCGTGTTAAGCCATGTATCGAGTTCAACTGAACGGTTTCTGACAAATGCGTGCACTGACTGGATAAGTCCTCTCATTCTGTATGTGTCTGCCTTTCCTCAAACGACTCACGCATCGATTCTAGATGGTCTTAATAAGATCTGACCAAGATTACCTGTTGATAAGATTGTCTGGACTTTAAAAGAGATTGTGACCACTGAGTTTGTTTCGGTCTTTCTTTTGATAGGAAACGCCGGATACAAAAAGTTTAAAAAATATACTTATCATCATCATCAACTTTTTATTGTCCCACTGCTGGGCACAGGTCTCCTCTCATCACAAATCTACTAACAGATAATATAATAAGTACATATAACATTTATCATATAGGTCTACCTAGCAATTGTGAGTTCTTCAAGTATCCGCTAAATGAGTGTTTATTCAAACTTATATGTAGTCATCAAGTACATTTTCCGTGTTTTTTTTTGGGGTTTCGTACCTCAAAACGACAAATATAAGGTTACTTCGTTGTCCGTCTAGCAAGACATTTCTTTCTCGCGTAGAGTCATTAATTTGAAATTAGAACAATGAAAAATTAAACTTCTAAGTAAACATAATCAAAAGATACGGGCGTATATGTTCCGTTTATGCAGTATATTTTGACACGCCGAAGGGAATTAAAACCTATGTAGGTAAGGGTTTTTAAAACAATAAAAAAGAGTTGCAGAACCCTGCACAGCGAGATATGGAAAGCGAGTAGGGAATCCTTTGCGTAGAAGTGGTACATTAACGGCTAGTAATAAATCTAGTCGACGCAGAATGTCTTCTTTCCTATAATCTCTACTGGCCTTCAACTCAGTAGTATCACTGATGGACGTTACTGTAGGTATAGAAGACAGCACATCAAGTTACTACAATCTGTCAGATTCTTTTATTAGATTTTCAACTTTATCTTTAAAGCATTAAGGCTCAAGGTTGACTGGGAAAATCTGGCAATTTTAGACTACAGGCCCATATCCAAAATCGATGGGTCATATGAACCACCAGGTGACGTATATAGGACGATGTAAGAGCATAAAATAATAAGATTCAGCTCTATGCCGTCACTTATAAGCTGTCCAACTGAGTGCTGGTGAGAATTCAAAAGCTCAGGTAGAGTGAGTACCTTTTGGGTCATATATTTTTGTACGGCATTTTTACCATCGGTAAATCTATGAAAAATAATAAGAAAGCGTGCAGTGCCGTAAAAAATGATGCGCCACAAAGCCGGTAATTTTTTTTTATTTTCTGACAATCTTCAGGGTAAATTTGGTTATTTTATTTTGTACGGCCTCAGTTTCATTCTGTCTTAATTTAGCTTCTAATCCATTATTCCGCAATGCCGTACAAAAATATATGACCCAAAAGGTACTCGCTCTACCTGCGCTTTTGAATTCTCTCCAGCACTCAGTTGGACAGCTTACAAGTGACGGCATAGAGCTGAATCTTATTATTTTATGCTCTTATATCGTCCTATATACGTCACCTGGTGGTTCATATGACCCATCCATTTTGGACATGGACCTGTAGTCTATTTGGGGTAGCTGGGCCTGCTGTCATCCATACCAAACTCTGGGCCGTTGGTTTAGATTGCCATGGACACGCTAAAAAGAAGTGTCACCCCGTTTCATCCTCAGTTTGATATTCGAAAATCAAATTTTCAGACGCACGACATTCGAAAATGGCGAAGTTCTTGAAGTCTATCTTCCACACGGCGGACAGGCGAAAGGCGCCTCATTATAACGAGCATGCTGATCCAGATGACGATAGGGCTGAAAGCCCTCAGACGGCTAAGCGACAGCTGTCCATCTCTCGTTCAGGGAGGATGAGGCAAGCTAACAAGAAGAGGCATTCTCTCACTCTGGAGCTTTATGGAGATGTAAGTGTCACTTTTCTTTACATGTCTCTGATTTAGATTGGAAAAAGTCTTAGTTCAACATCTGTAATCTCATTCGTTGTGGTTCTTTAAGAGGAGTTCCTTTTAGCCTTGATTATAAAAATGTGCAAAATTAACTGATAGCTAACTCTGGTGAGGATACAACCAAAATAGAGTCAACGCCAATAAGTCAGGCGCCGATATTTTTGACACAGCTGAACTAAAATTTATCTTCATCAAATAGAGAGAATAAGATTCAGTCACTTTAAATTTTGTTTAGTTTGTGAGCAAGTAAATTTGGCCCATTGTTTGATTTATTAAACTAATGGAAGGATAGGCTGTTACTTAGCTACCGTACTTAGATATCAGTTACATTTAACTAAACTGGCTAAATGAGGTTAAGATACACAATGTACCTACAGACGACAGCACATTAAGCTACCCCAAATTGTCAAATATTCCCAATCAATATTAAGCCTTAAGGCTTTAGATATAAAGTTGAAAATCTAATAAAGGAGTCTGATAGATGTAGAAGCTTGTTGTGCTGCACAAATACTTTTGCCCAACACATGATTATGTATCTCGTCAGCGTCAACTAATGGTAGGCCTAACTCCAACATAACTTATTGCTACAATACTCCTTCATCTCTTTCATTCATTGTCATATGCGATGCACACATCTAACACTATTTTGTATAAAAATCGTCCCTTAGCTAACAACACCGCTCAAGTCGAAAATTGGGGATTTTTACATTTTAATGCCATTGGATGAAGCTGCGCATTGTGAGTCGAACCATTGGCCTCGTGTTTTAGATTTCAGCCAATCAGAAGCCGAAATTAAAAAAACGTAGTAGTAGCGATAGAAAAAAACAGTTTTTTTTTTAATATACTGTTTTTTACGTCTCCTGTAAAGTTGGTAAAAATGACTTAAGCGGTGTTGTAAGCTAAAGGACGAAATGTGTTTGTATTGTAGCGGCTGTAACGTGCGCTTTAACTTTAGCTATAACCAACGATTAATGACGAAACAAGATAAAACTGTGATCTGGAAAGGTTCAAGCTCTTAAATTTGTTGTATTTTTAAGTGATTGAATGACATATATGTAGGTATATGTTATGCAATCACGGAAAGATAATTTCTTCATCTTATCCTAACGCCTGGTCTGCATTAGATGTTTAAGAACTTTCAACTTGAGTGTTTTGACAACACATTAATATCTACACGATTACTTGTGTAGACTGCGTTATCGGACCACTTCATTCAGAATAAGTGGGGTTTAGCTAATTGATATTAATCAATGCTTGCTTCGATTACGCAGAGAAATGAGGAGATCCACAGAAGAATCAAAGTCATCGACAGCTCTGCGAGTCGCTAAACTAAAGTGGCAGTGGGCAGGGCACATTGCTCGTAGAACCTATGGCCGATGGGGCAGTAAGGTTCTGGAGTGGCGGCCACGTACTGGAAGACGTAGCGTAGGGAGGCCCCCAACAAGGTGGACCGAAGACCTGGTGAAGGTCGCGGGAAGCCGATGGATGCGGGCAGCACAGAACCGGTCAGCGTCGAAAGCATTGGGTGGGCATCCATAGGCTGAAGAAGAAGAATGCTTGCTTTAGCTGCCTTTCATTAATTAGGAACGTAGTTAAGCGGTTTCTCCAATGTGGAATAGTTTGTTTTTGGCTTTCCATGATGACCGGTCTTGTGCTGCTCGTATCCATCGGCTTCCCGCGACCTTCACCAGCCACCAGGCCATCGGTCCACCTTGTTGGGGGCCTCCTTACGCTGCGTCTTCCGTGTAGTAATCAGCCATAGGATAATTTTCCAAAACACATTGTCGTCCACATATGCAACACGTCTTTGGGAAAATTCACTGCCCTTGGTGCGCAGTGTATGCATTCACACAGGGAGTGCGCCAAGTCCCGAATGTATGTGAAGTCTTAGAGATTGATAGAAGCAAAAAGATCATCATGTCAATTGGGACTTAGCTGTTCTTTGTTGAAATTGCCGACTATTAGGTACTAGCGAGATTGAACATGCTATGAAACTCCATGTAAACGAGAATGGTTAATTTTTTCTTGCTCAATGGGGCAGGAATCCGACAAGACTGGAGAGAAATCTTCAGGACAAACGGCTTTATTTTTTGTTTCTGATGGGAAATCATCCCGCCCTGGGCCGAACGGAAGGGCATGTCAGACTTTTACAGACTAAAACCTACCAGTGTTCCTTCACTTGCCTGTGCGCCAGGGCCACGCTACTTTTTAAACCAACCTGCAACCCTGGCCCAGGGTACTTCGTAACCAGTGGCTTCGACTGAGAATTAAACGTTTTTCGTCGTACTTCGTCATCGTCTCTGTATCAGTGGTATTTTAGGTCCCAAGTTTTTAACCCAATAAAACAAAAATCCGAAAATAACATTGCTTAAATAAATACAGTGTCTTTTCTTTTTCAAAATAAAATAAAATATATCACTGCATTAATGATTCTAATCTCTGTTTGATTTAAGCGATACCTAACTTTTGTATAAAAATCTACATTGATTACAATCATTGATAACGATCGGTTAACAGTGGCTTTAAACAAATACCTACCAATATGAAGATTTGTAACGCAATAACTAACATTTCTAGTTAGTATTGGCCTTAACATTTTCTGTAGCTTCATAAATTTATGTTTATATAATAAAGACCCATTTTTTTTGTTTATATAATTAGCGAAACCATGGTTTAAAACAGCCCATTATTATACCACTCTTCTGCTCTTATGTTTTAGCAAGAGACTGGGCTCAATTTTTCGCCATACATTTGCCATCTTTAACTATAACAGGTCTAGGCATTGCTCCTTGCGGAACTCTCACTCTGAGTCCATTTTACAGTACACGCAAACGAGGTTTGTGCTACATATGAATACAGAAATAAAATAGTTTGAATACTTTAAAACTGATCCTAGCAAACAATAAGACACTCTTTTACCACCCGAATGTGTCCTGCTGGTCAATAATATCAAACAACTGTCACAAATCTGTGTGCTAAGCATGATTACCGATGCTTGAGAGTTACCCAACCCAGTTCTTTTATAATTTAATAATATTGTTATCTTAATCAATTTAGTAAATGTTCCGACTTCCGTCAATAACCTACATATTAATCAGGTTGGTGAAGGTCGTATAACAATGGTGAAGGATTTATAAAAATTTTATAAACTATCGTTTTACCGCGACTCTGCCAGATGGTTCACTGATTGACAATTGATTGACCGTTGTGCAGAATCGTGTTCAAACAGCAAATGTCAAAAAACCGTGCAATCGCTGGCGGTAAAGCGCACTAGCTAATTCTAGCCTTGAAGAGACTTAAATTGTAATCAGACGATAAAACTATTCTAGCATTGTCACTAATATTGTATCCATCCAAAATTGTTGCTTATACAGATGGTTGGATTTTGAATATGTGTTAGGTCATTAATATACCAGTAGTGTCTGGGCTATGATCTATACTTAGGTTTTATCATCATTCTCGTGCCGTTATACCAATTTATTCGAGGTCGACGCAATATAGCTTTTCCATCATATTTTTCTATTAGTTGTCATCTCGATAGGAAATTATGATATGGTCTGAAAGAGCCATCCCTTTCTGACCATAACATCATTCACACAATTCATTCGTCGTTTCTTGGGTCTTCCCTTAAGTATTTGACATTGATTCTCAAAACATACTACACGATATGATATTTTCCCATGTATCACATACCCATGCCATACCAACCAAACTATTCTAGCATTGTCACTAATATTGTATCCATCCAAAATTGTTGCTTATACAGATGGTTGGATTTTGAATATGTGTTAGGTCATTAATATACCAGTAGTGTCTGGGCTATGATCTATACTTAGGTTTTATCATCATTCTCGTGCCGTTATACCAATTTATTCGAGGTCGACGCAATATAGCTTTTCCATCATATTTTTCTATTAGTTGTCATCTCGATAGGAAATTATGATATGGTCTGAAAGAGCCATCCCTTTCTGACCATAACATCATTCACACAATTCATTCGTCGTTTCTTGGGTCTTCCCTTAAGTATTTGACATTGATTCTCAAAACATACTACACGATATGATATTTTCCCATGTATCACATACCCATGCCATACCAACCGAATGCTAAATAATAACTTTTCAACAATCGGTGTCACTTTCCAACAATTGCTTATTTTATCAATTCCTATAACATCACACGTCGCTTTTAGTGTTTTCATCACATGTATCGAAATAGTATAATATTCTGTTTATCTGATTTTCTTAACATTGTTTTGATTAACTTTATACACTAGGCAATCATTCAAATCAAAATCTCTTCCAGTGATTGTGGTGTAAATAAAACGCTAACGATTCCTTCCTTCAGTCATTACTTTGTATAAACTGGTGAGAAAAAGTTTTTTTTTTCGATTTTCAGGCGATCCAGATAGATGCCGTAGAAAAGACAAACCCTATGCAGTACCACGTCAACACTCCAAGCCACACTGCACCAGCTGCGCTAAGCCCCATAAAATCCAGATTTGGATCAACCGAATCGGAAGAAGTGCAATCTAAAGATTTCGATGCTTCCAAGGAATTTTCCGACATAGATGTGATACCTCTACAACAAAAGCTGAGTACAGTAGCTATAGATTTAGACACTGATAAATGTCCCGAAGAAGAAATTGACCGCGCATTCGATATTTTAGACAAATCATAGCAAATTTAGCGAAATTGATGACGAGTGTCACTAGAGTTAAGTTTATGAGTAGGTATTTGTAAGCTAGTTTCTTTTAGAGTTATTATGGCTGACTATGTGTAGCTCAATTTATGGCTATTAGGCATGATTTACACTGGTGTCAATTCCCTTGTTAAATTTAGGTTCAGTGCTTCATTAAGAAAAGGACAGAAGATAATCAATATTAATTTAGTCCTGTAGTGTAATTAGTGACTTACCTGAAGTGAATTTACGTACTTTTAGACAATCACGTCTAAACTGTCTATGGAATATCTTAATTTGACAGGAATAAATTGATGGTCGATGGGGCAGTAAGGTTCTGGAGTGGCGGCCAAGTATCGGAAGACGCAGCGTAGGGAGGTCCCCAACAAGGTGGACCGAAGACCTGGTGAAGGTCGCGGGAAGCCGATGGATGCGGGCAGCACAAGACCGGTCATCGTGGAGAGCCTTGGGGGAGGCCTTTGTCCATCTTTGGGACCTCTAAAGGCTGAAGAAGAAGAAGAAATTGATATTTTATCTTCTGTCCTTTTCTTGATGAACTAGAAAAAGATGCACTGTGGTTTAATTGCCAGTGCCATACCGTTACCTAAAGAACCAATGAAAGCTACACCCAAAGAAAGTAAAGATGGGTACAATTAATATATTGCAGCTTTAATTTTTATATATGCCACAGGCAAGAAACGCAGGCGTATGACATCAGCGTACGCTGGTTTGAACGGTCGGATAGTAATGGGATGATTGATTCTGTGAATGGGGCTTCAAATATCAAAATAAAGTAAAAAAAGCCTATCATTAAATTGTTTAGACTTTGCGCCAAGATTTATGTTCTAGTGTTAAGTCACTCTATGTAAAGGTTTTCTCTCTAGTGAGCGATTTATTTACCTATTATTTTATAAGCATTTTGTGATGACTCATATTATTTCATGTTGTTGTTAATATTTTTAAAATGAGATTATATGCATACAAACTAAGGATAAGTATTTAACCGGATATAATGTTGAAAATTTGACAAAATTGATGGATTGGATTTGCGTGCATTGAACGAAGTATCGTTTATTTCTTCAAATAATTTAGCTAGGCTATACCTATATACCGCTTATGCCTATTTAGTTATCACTTGTGTAATTGTCTCAGTCCCAGATATCGCGTTATTTTTCTAATTAAAATACATTTATCTTGTTGATCGCAATCATAAAAGCAAAATAATTGATGGATTTCGCGATATGGCATAAAAAAGTGTAATTTTAAAACGTTTTATATGTTAATTTTTGCCAGTGAAAGATATACCTACCTACGCATTATCAAAGCTGATATAGTATTTATTTCTACCTATGTGGAAAATGTAGTAGGTACTGATATAGAATGTTATACCCACATGTATAAGCGTGTAACACGGCAGAAAAGTACAGAAGACAGTACGGCAAGCTACTACAATCTGTCAATTTCTTTATTAGATATTCAACTTTATCTCTAGGGCATTAAGGCTCAAGGTTGATATTTGACAGTTTCGCGTAGTTTGGCCTGCTATCGTCTGTACTTACAAGTGAGTGGTCTTATAGTGAAGTGCCTACTCAAAAGATTGTGTTGTTTTTGTAATCGAGACGTATTTGCATGAAATTAAAGACTGATTGTTGAAAACAGTTGTTCGCTTTCATTTTATTGTTATTGATGATTAGCTTTATTACTTAATGACACGTAGAATTGTTTTATCAGTCACGTTAATGCCTTAATAATGTCCTTAATAGAGGACACGCAGATATGCAATGGCCTGATGACTTACTTATTTAGAGTTCTAGAAATTGCGAAAATGACGATGGTTAATTTAGGTTTCTTTTTCGGCCTTTCTTATTTTGTTTCTTTCCTTATGGATGATAGGTACTCTTTTAAAAGCATTGTACAAATTACAGCCCCAAGGAAGGAGTGATCGCATTTTCATATAGAACATTGCGACGGGAGCATCCTGCCTTTATACATGGTCTGTTTTAAACTTACTGCAGCTCGGAATATGACGCGAATCGCTGCGCAGTTATAAATTCACTTGACAACGGAGTGGGGTGAGGTACTCCGCAGCAAGAAGCGCACTTCCAAGCCGTCAGTTTACATCGGATCATGGTGTGCGTCGGATAGTAGAAAACTGACGAAAGGAGTTCTGTCTATCTGGAGAACCTTGATACTCCGAAATGTATTTTGGCATAACTTACTTACTTAATATTTATACCTAAGACAAAAAAATATTAAATATCTATATATAAGTAAAAATGTATACCTAAGTAATTTTTTAAGACAATGTTTTCATTTTTATCAAGGTACAGAGGAGAGCCTAAGCAGTTGTGTTGCGAGGTGTGCCGGGTTCGATGCGCCAAGTTTTCTCGTGTCGGGAGTTTGGTCGTGGAGGGTAGCGGAATCCGAAACACGGTGTTCCGCTTGCCGACCGCAGATAGTTAGGGGCCCAAGTGGTGTGCAAGCCACATAAGAAAGGCTGTCCCGCCTACTGCAAAAAATCTCAGGGCATCTTACCGCATAGAGTGGGGACTCTGTGTACCCATCAAGTGACCCCAGGGAAGACTGTGGTACAGTGGTCACGTGCCGCCGTACACAGCGAGGCCTAGGGGAGGCCCCTTTACAGTCTTCCCAGGGATGTGCCTTTACAGACATGGCGCAGGGCTGACGGCGGCATGCCATCACTGGGATGGCTGCCCTGAGGACATACGCTTGAAGAGTGTCTGGTGTGGGATGAGCCGCGCTGTGCGATAGTAGCGGCGCTAGGCAGGAGCGAAATCTAACTTCGCGAGCGAGAGCGCATGGGGGTTGTCTCCTTTTGCGAAGCAGTAATGCAAGCAAAGGAGACGGCCGAGAGGGAGAGTGCGGCACAGAGTTCTCTCCCTTCCCGACGAGGGCGCGGGTTTCGCCATCGCAGGGCGACCTAGTACCTCCATGATAATGGCCGACGGGGAACGACCCGGGGAGTCCGTCGTCCGTCACATGGCCGAGTTGACGTTGTGACGCGTTCGCATGTTCGCACACGCCACTCAGAAGAGAAGAGCAGCCGCCAAGGGCTGCTCGCCCGAGAAGAGACCTGTCGAACTCGCGACGACGGGTCAAGGCCTGCCGGGGTTAGGTACCGTAAAATTGGGAGGACCCGGAAAGGCAGGTGAACGAAAGCATAGGTGGTTTTTTAGCTGGTAAGAGTCCGGCACACCCCTCCGCGTCCTCGAGCGTAGGATAGTCCATGAGGGTTTTTCCACCTTTGGAAAAAAGGGCGGTCACGGAATTGGTCTTTTAAGTGCGGATTGTGATCACCGTGGGAAAAACCCCACTCTCCTGAACCTCGGTTCCCTGCGGTCGGGCGCCTTTCGAAAGTTTCCCCCGAAAACAAAAAGAGGTCTACCAAATCTATAAAGTTTTCTAATCTGGTTACCTATATGTTGAGGCAGCAGGGTCTTTTTTTAAACTTTGCCTGGTTATAGGTAATGGCTTCCGCCAGAAATAGCAGTGTTTGATTGTCATTCACTTGTCGATGCTGGTAAATTGCTATGTGACCCGTTTTTTGAGAATTCCGTAATTTAGTTGTTGTATGTGTTATTTTTTATTATCATTCTCAATAACATCTTTCGAGTTGTTAAAATTTTATATTGAAACCATTATTTTTTTTTTAAAAAAAGTTGTTCAACTCGAAAACTAAATGTTGTGCTTTGTGCATCTCTGCTTCTATGAACGTCTTTTATCTAAAACTAGTTTATTAACGCGACTGGAATCATGGGTTAACCTTGGGGGCAGCTGCCCCCCCTGGAAATCTCGCAGAACATGGATGAGCTCCCCCAATTACTAATGAATGAATAAACGGAGACTTATACACACACACGCTAGAAATAGCAAATGTTTCATGTACGACTGTAAAAATCTGATTTGTCACCAGAAGGCCAGAAGCTGAGTACCTACATATACCCATGAATGGTGTATAGGTACCAAAAAAGTCTCATGTATTGCTCTCTCTTGCTCTAAAAATATTACTTTTCTTTCTTATCCTATATCAATCAGATTTCTATTTCTAGAGTTAATCTAAGTTAATCAAGTTAATTGCTTATAGCCCTATAAATAGATTCGGTAGCCACGTGTGAACGTCAGGCACAGATAAACATATTATTCAAATAAACACATTGATAACCAATTCTTGTAATTTGCATATAAATATTGCAATAATAACACAAAGAAATTATGCTGTACACCGTCTTATCGCATTCGGATATGAAAATAATACCTTAATTGTCGATAACAAGACGTTATCTATTATCTTCAAATGTCGGTAACCGCCTTCTGGTAACTGTTATGATATTGATCCAAATCTTGATAATAGTGTTTTGAGTGTTATCAATATTTTATTAAGGGGTATTTTTCAAGGGCAACTGTGAATATGTGTGTACCGGGCATAGAATAGTAAGCACCAACCCATATACTCCCGTGGGCGTCGTAAGAGGCGGCTAAGGTAATTCGCACCAGGGAAGCGGGCAGCAGTGCTTCTGAGGAATAACAAACCACTGCGATCTCCAATCTGCCTGCGAAGCGTGTGGAATGGCAAATCACCCTCAAAGCATTGAAAGCTTTTGTCCAGCAGTGGACTGTCTATAGGCTGAGAAGAAGAAGAAGAACTTTGACAGGTGTCAAAGTTCTTCTTGAGTCCGACTCGCAGTTGTTTTTAGGTAAAAAACAAGCGCGAGTCGGACTCACGCACCTACGGGGAAGAATTGGTTACTAGCAAACCTACAAATTGTAAATACCTAGTTTATCTGCGTTTTTTTTATAATGTAACTATTTTATGGGGGTTTTTGGCGGGAAAGTCAAGCTGAGTGTCACGCTCGTTTTTCATTGGACTTTTAAGATTATTTATAGTGTTGTTTACTAAATAAAAGTGCGTGATTTATGTAGTAAAAAGTGGATTTAATAAATAGTTCATAAAAAACAGTGAAATATCGCAGCATAGTGGCCACATCATTTTTTTTTTTTTTTTTTTTTTTTTATTAATGTATAAACCAGCGCTTGACCGCAATCCTGCCTGATGGTAAGCAGTGACGCAATCGTTGATGGTAAAGCGCACTAGTTTATTAAGAGCCTATTCACTCTAGCCTTGAAGACACTTAAATTGTAGTCCGACGGAAACACCGCCGCCGGCAGATTGTTCCAGTCCCTCGATGTACGCGGTATAAAGGAGGAGGCGAAACGCTTCGTCCGGATCGTAGAGGTGTTAACAACATAAGGGTGGAAACTTGCCGTACGACGGGTCGTCCGATGGTGGAACGGGGATGGGGGAATTAAATCGTGCAATTCCCTCACACACTCCCCAGAATGTATCCTATAGAACACCGAAAGGCTGGCTACTCTACGCCTGTGCTCTAGGCTTTGGAGACCAACTCGAGTTAAATCAGGGTCACCAATCAGCCTCTTCGCGCGCCTCTCCACTGAATCCAAAGTGGCCAGGTGACACTTAGCAGCACCAGCCCAAATGTGGCTGCAGTACTCCACACACGAACGGACCTGTGCTTTGTACAACATTAGAAGCTGCCCTGGTGTGAAGTACCGCCGGACCTTTGCGATTACACCAAGTTTTCTGGCAGCCACCTTGGCCTTGGACTTTGATGACTTTCCCCTAACCTCACTCGTAAGACGGGTCACGCGGCCGTCTTTTTCGACATGAATATTTCATAATTACGTGACATTGGCTAAATGCACAAACCGTGCGAAGCCAAAAAAAAATAAAGAAAGAAAGAAATAAAGAAAGAACTATTTTATGGTTTTCTGGATTTTTCCTTTACTTATGACTCCATGATATTGCTTCTTGCTAGATTTCAGGAGTCTCAACGCAAGTCAATTTTCAGGTGAATGTAACCCCAACCCAGCCGTTGTTTGAAAAGATACCGTGGTCCCTGGCGCACAGGCAAGTGAAGAAAGATAATAATAATATGGCTCTTATTTTGAACTGCTTTCTTCTTTCATTGTATTGTGGTTGTCTCTAGAGTTATAAAAATCTTTTTACAAAAAAAAAAAAAAAGTTATTATTAACTTTATAATAAAGTTGTAAAGTTTTTATTTCATGCTTCTCAGTAGGTATCTTAGTTAAAATTCTAAAATTGCTTTTCCACCTCATAACAACTGTGGCAGCCATAACCCATGTTAGACTAAGTTGTCATCAATGTGAATAAATTACCTATCTCAAAAACTGTTGAACCGATTAGATTTTTAATTTGAACAATACCTAATACAAGAAAGAATTACTTAAATCGGACTTGTAGTTCCGGAAATATGCGCGCACAAACATAAACACATATATACACTTTTGAAATTTGGCACAATTGTTGAGACACCGCCGGTATATACTAATATATACGAAAACTGGGCAGTTTTGGAAATATTACATACATACGGGTCGAATTGATTACCACCTTTTTGTTGAAGTCGGTTAAAATATCTCTGAGTTCAGTGTGCCTCTTGGTAAAGGCCTGTAACAATTTCCATTGTATCTGCTCTGTCTCTTCCATCTCCATTTTGAAAAAAAAAAAACGGGAGAAAGGTAAAGAACTTACATCTAAACTGGAATGTGCACTATCGATCAAAACACGGTCCGAGGGAGATAGCTTCACAGTAGCCCTCTGTCGTTCTTGTGTAGTGTAACTATTATAAAGGAATTACTTTTTAACTTTATTATTGAATTTTAAAAATAAATGAATAAATTGATGATGTACGGACGACAGCAGGTCAATCTACCCGAAACTGCACCTTTAAATAAATATCTACAAGAAAGCAGAATTTAATGACATTGTAAATACCTAATAAAAGTCACTTAGTTATTCTGCACACAATGAATAAGTGCACATTTATTTATTATTCCGAAATTTATGGGCACCCTACATATAAACAAAATAACTTGTATATGATTACAGCAAAAAACTTAGCTAAAGAAAGATATTCCGCATCCAGAGTATGACTCATTAATGCAGCCATTAATGGCACCCCTTTTCACCATCTTTTTTCTAATCAAAATTGTTGGTTTCAAACAAAATTTAAAAAATAAATACGGGTAATACTTAGAAAGAGACAGAAGGCTACTGGGACGCTTTCTCCCTCGGACCGTGTTCTCTTCAAATAAAGTTTTATTTCCGATCGACCTTATTGCTCTTGCGATAGAGTGTTCTTTTAAATAAGAGACTTATGCAAGTTCCAGATATCATTTCCTTGGAGAAAGGGCAATAAAGGACTGGTAAGCCCTTCCGCTCCGCCCAAAGCGAGAGAGGTTATTTTATCATTTCCCTTCTAAAAAACCCCTACCCCCTATTTGTTTCCCTTCAGTGTCAAAATATGCTGTAAAAGGTACATAAATGCTCATATCTTTTGATTGCGTTGATTTTGAAGTTAGATTTTTTCACTCTTCACGGGATAGAAGGCTCCACGCGTTCTTAGAAAAAAGTAACAGATGGACAACGAAGTCATCGGACGATGACGAAGGATGGTTGTTTGAATTTGTACTTTCTGAGAGTACTGATGATCTCTGCGTGATGGAATTAAAAATGAGGATATCCACAGAAGAACCATATTCACCGACATAGCTTTTTGAGTCTTCAAAATTAACTGGCAGTGGGCAGGGCACATTGCTTGTAGAACCAATGGCCGATGGGGTACAAAGGTTTTGGAGTGGCGGCTACGTATCGGAAGACGCAGCGTAGGGAGGCCCCTAACAAGGTGGATCGATGACCTGGTGAAGGTCGCGGGAAGCCGATGGATGCGGGCAGCACAAGACCGGCTTTTGTCCGGCAGTGGACGTCTATAGGCCGAAGGAGAAGAAGAGAGCACTGACAGTCATACTGCTTTCCTGGAGTAGGGTCTTGGCAGAACGTTACTTGCTACGATCCTTATTGTTAATAATCCTTTAAATACGGCCGCTTTGGGGCAGCTCATTGAAGCACCAGTAAAGCTACTAAAGCAAATTCAATTTCAACTACTACAGCATACGGTTTAAATTGAATTAACAACAAGACGTTTTTTTGTAAGCTTGTTTTGTCATAAATCAAAGACGAAACTGAGTGAAAAAATTCTTATCTATATTTACAGTTACAAGGTACAATCAATAACAGATTCTTATCTAAAGCTTCATTTTCTTCTTTTTAGGCTTGATGGGCAGAGGACCGCCGATCTTGAATACAGTACTGAAAATAACGGTTGTTTATTATTTTTTGTTCATCATCAACTTTTTATCGCCCCACTGCTGGGCACAGGCCTTCTCTCATATAGAGAAGGACTGAGCGTAATCACCACGCTTGCTCAATGCGGGTTGGCGATTTTAGACTTAATAGTAGGGAGCCCATAGAGACTTATTGGGTGCGAGACTTACATGATAAGAAAAAAAAAAAGGTCATATGATATATACCTTTTTATCATACTTGAGCGCGTCAGATATGGATAGAATCCATGTTTAACGTTATTAAAAAAAAATTATATATGTTAATCTGATTGTTTCCATGATGGGGGTGGCCGTACGTAAGGGTTGAAAATTAATCGAGCGCGTTAGATTTTCGAAGGGGATGTTAAGCGAACTTGAAAAAACTTATTATATAATAATCTGATTTAGATTTGACGCAAACTCGCGGCCTTTATTAGAATGTGCAAAAAAACGCCATCTTGAATTATTTAAGCGCGGCAGATTAAGATATATATGGTTCATCTTTGTGCCCTGTACGTGTTGTCTCATAATCTGACGAATATTAGGGATGCGCCTAATATGATAATATTTTTTTTAATTTTTCTATATCATGAAACTTAATTAATTAAAAAGCTCAAGAAATAGCATGTCAATCAAAAAGTGTGAATTTTTCAAGGAGAATAATTGTATTTGAAACAAACTAAATATAAAAAAATAAGTTTTAGTGAGTTTTTTAATCGTCATCTTCGTCGGTAGAATCATATTCCTCCTCTGGCTCTGTTTTATCCTCAGATTGCGTATCTGTACCTGCTCGATGTGAACTAGTCTCTGTGATCAGCATGGTCATGACAACAGAAACCAGAGTGAGGTGACAAGCCGCAAAAAAGGCAAATCGGTAAAAGAATAAAAGAGAGACTTAAAAAAGAAAGGACAAAAAAGAATTCTTGCCAAGGAGAGAAGGACGGCATTTATATATATAAAAAAAACCAGAGTGAGGACGGAATGAGAGAGCAATAAAGAGAAAAGCGAGAGAGGAATGAGAGAGCAATAGACAGAGAAAAAGTGAGAGAGGAATAGAAACGCGGAGAGGGGAATACAAGCATCGCGTAGCTGCAAAAATTAAACTTTATTGATTAATTATTACTTCGGCTTGTGGAAATCGTCAGATAAAAATAAAAATAAACCACGCGCGAGAATGTCGAGATGACGTCTTTTTTTCAACTTTGTAGCCCCCACCCTTTCTTTGCGTCACCCTTAAATTGTCATATTAGAGGAATATACACGTTTTAGCATGTAACTAATTCATTCTACCTTAATCTGACGCGCCCGAGAATTTCAAATGAACAATTTTTTTTACTAATCTGATCCTTTATTCTTGACGGGCGTCCTTATAAATAAGGCTCATATCTGGTGGAAGTAACTAGCCGAGTACAAGGTATCTTACTGTATATTAATCTGCAGCGCTTTAGTAAATCCCGATCCCCTCTATGGCTCCCCTACTATGAAGTTCAGGTTTCCTCAACATGTTTTCCTTCACCTTATAATTAGTCATTGGTGTCCAAGATACACTTAGAAAGTACCTGGAATCGAAGCAGCACTCGTACTTGAGAGGCTGGCGTTTTAACCACTAGGCCACCACGACTTAACGCTACATTAATTTAGTTCAAAATATGGCTCATAACTGCTGTACTATTAACCAACTGCCACCTGGGGTTCTCATAGCCTAATAAGAAGGCAAGCGGACTAGAGGTAACAATTAATCCAAGTAAGTGCTGCCTACTTGGCTCACAACTATAGCGACTGTGGAATCACATCCCTTGTGCTCTCTGTACAGATGACAGCAAATCAAGCTACTAATATCTGTCAGATTTCTGTATTAGATTTTCAACTTTATCTCTAAAGCATTAAGGCTCAAGGTTGATTGGAAATATTCAACAGTTGGGGTAGCTTGACCTGCTGTCTTCCGTACAATAAAGCCACGGATACATTAGGGGACAAATGTGGCACGACAAGTATGGGCGACATGTCAAGCGAAGCCTTCGCCTGACAAATATGGCCACAACGCGCCACTTATGTCCGCAGCGACGTCAGATGAAGTCGTGCGACTTTGCGAGATGTCGCCTGACATATCTGGTGACATCGCGCAACTTATGCAAAGTAAAAGTAAATGTAAGTAGTTGGCGACACGTGTGGCGCGATTTAAATCCGTTACAAGGAAGAAAAAGATGCTAAAGCAAAATACATACATTAAAAAAATAATAGAAAACTATAATACATAGAAGTACTAATAAATACTCACTGGCAAGTTGTGCAGATAGGACTGAATTTGCAGAACACTGAAACAAAAATAAAATTGTTAGCTCCAAAACTCACATTTTTTTAAACACACTACTACCTACTACTACCGACTACCTACTACTTTAACTAGTGCTTGACCGCGATCCCCCCTGAAGGTAAGCAGTGATGCAATCGTAGATGGTAAAACGCGCTAGTTTATTAAGAGCCTATTCACTCTAGTCTTGAAGACACTTAAATTGTAGTCAGGCGGAAACACCGCCGCTGGCAAATTGTTCCACTCCCTCGATGTATGCGTTATGTAAAGAAAACCCTGTCCGATGCATGAAGGTAATGTTAGGTATCATTAACTGATTCTAATAATGTCAACAAAGCCGGGCTAAACTTAAAAAAAAAAATCCCCCAAAAAAAAATTAATATTATTTCGAAAAATCGAGTAACTTAATGCATGTGCGGAAGGCAACACGTTAAGGGTACATGCGCGGGTGTAGGGGGGCAGGGCACGCGGCACGTGGTCGCATCGCTATTCGCTCCGTCACAAATGGAGTTGTCACTTTTTAAAAAATACCAAATTTTGGGGAAGTTGTAATTAATTCGCGGAAAAAAAAGATTATTTCAAAATTCATTACTATTGTCACTATGATGATGACGTAAAATTTCATATTTTATTTGGTCATGTGTATACCTAACAATTATTATCCTTTTGGGTCGGACGGGGTTTTCTTTACATATTGTATAAGACGGGGCGAAACGCTTCGTCCGGATCGTAATGGTGTCAACAACATAAGGGTGGATACCCGACTATGGAAAGGAGAAGGCGGAATTAAGTCAAGTAAAATTAAATTTATTTATTTTTTTTTTTTATTAAATTTGACTAAAAAAACTAATTAGTCCGTCAGTCAGATTTCCAAAAAATATTAGACACGTATTTTTTCTTTTATCAAATCAACAAAAATTTACAAATATAAAAGGCATCAAAGAAAAGGAGTGGTGGCTGGTGACGTCACTGGTCGCTAAAAAGTGTAGCGTGCAGTGACGTCACATGAGTTTTCAACGCACTGTGTGGGCTTCATTTTTTGTTTATATGAAAAAAGAAAAAAAGTACGTGTCTAGTATTTTTTGGAAATCTGACTGACGGACTAATTAGTTTTTTTTTTGTCAAGTACCCTATTCCTGCACAGATTTGCCTAAAATATAGGATGCACCTATAGAAAACACCGACAGCTTGGCTACTCAACTACTCTTTGACGGATAATCGTTATAGTATATATTTTTTTAATTCTTATACGTTCCGCCAAGCGATTCGTCGTGTTCCGGCATGATGTCTGGAGAAGCCGTACTGAGGACGGGTCTGAGCAGTTGTGTTGCGATGTGCGCCGTGTACGATGCGGCTAATCTTGTTGTGTTGGGAGTTTGTTCGTGGAGGGTCTTCAGATCAATCTCCCTTTGGCGCAGCATCGTTGGTCGTGTTGTTGGGTTTAACATTGCATCACCTCGCTCAACTGCCGGCTTCCTTCCTATTCGCTCAGTTTTTGAGTGAATAGGTTTAATATACTAGCGAGCTTTACCATCAACGATTGCATCACTGCTTACCATCAGGCGGGATTGCAGTCAAGTGCTAGTTTATAATTCTCAAAAAAAAAAAAAGCCTTATAAGGTACGCCTATCAGACTATTAGTAAGTGCTAACGACTCACCACTGAGACACACGGAACATACATATCCGATGGTGAGCAGTTCTCTGTGGCAGAAGCAGGCAGCGCGATAGTCCACGCGACCTCGGCCAGGAAGAACAAGTTTCGTGCGTTCAGAAATCTCGGGGAGAAATACCCACTGGAAATTGAGATGACAAAGTAATTATATTTCAGCAATTGACTATGGAAATAATAGTTCCAAAGTTCTTGTCGGCTCTTTATTGTAACAATAAGTACATCCGATGTGCAATTTCGAATGAACAGCAACATTTTTTTTAATTGGAAATATGGGCGTTTCAGACTTTTACTGACCAAAAACGACTTTTGTATTTTTATATATGCGACACTTCGGAAGTCTTTTTCATAAGAAATGAAGTATATAATTATTCATAAAAAGTTTAAAGTCTTATATCATACTAGCTTTCCGCCCGTGGCTTCGCCCGCGTGGAGTTTGGCTATATCGCGCTTTTTAGTGTTCCCTCGGGAATATAAATTTTTTCCGGGATAAAAAGTACTCTATAATTTAATCCGGACTACTAACTTTAGGTCTGCAAAATTTCAAAGCAATTGGTTCAGTAGTTACGCCGAGAAATCGGAACAAACTCACTTTCTCATTTATAATATTTGTAAGGATAAGGATTTTTTGGGTAAACAACCTTTTATGGAGCGAAGAATCAGCAAAAAATGTGTGAAAAAATTATTCATCATTCAGGGGAAGCCCTGAAAGATGAATAATTTTTTCACACAGTTTTTACTGATTCTTCGCTCCTATTGGTCGCAGCATGACTGAGAAAGGCTTGCGAAGTCGACGAAATCTAAGCTTTCGTCGACTTCGAAAGTCTTCCTCGATAAATGGACTATACAACATAAATATATTTTTTCAATTCTAACCAGTAGTTCCTGAGGTTAACGTGTTCAAACAAACAAACTCTTCAGCTTTATAACGTTAGTATAGAGATATAGATGGCCCACTTCTTCTCACGGTGAGGGGGCCTGTGTCCCACTAGTGGGAAGATTATAGGCTGAATATGTATAGAAACAGCTGCATTACCAGTAAGTACTGCAGCAATCCTTCTAGCGAAGGCACCTTGAGGTACAGTCCGCCAGTGATATCACATCCCTGCTGGAGTAGACTCAGGTGCTTGTCCAGAGAACACACGTCGATAAGTACTTGCTGTTTCTGTAAGAATTAAAAAAAATAGTTGATGGTATTAAGCTTCAACGCCTAAGCGTGTCACTGTTTTAGTAACAAACTTCACCTCGTTCAACTGCCGTCTTCCTTCCTATTCACTCAGTTTTGTTATAAGCTCTTTACCATCGTAGCGCAGCGGTCTTGATGGAAAACGATCTTTTCCTGATTGACCTGGGTCTTGGGTGTTTATCTATGTAATACAGGATGTATCTGACATCGTAACGCAAACTTCACGAAAACACTACACCACATGCCACTTATAAAATCATGATAGCGGTTACAGAAATCACAGTGTTTAAAAAAAGTGTTCGCTCGGTCTTTGAACGTTGCAAGCGTCCCGCCGTGCGTGTTTGTAGGTATGGTGTTGACCCCTGTAGGCCTAGTACGAGTTTTCAATACGTAACTCGTTCGATCGTATCGAGCGCGTTTGACTCAGCGATTGGCCCGCGTCAAGGTCGTAGGAACTCTCAACCAATGAGAGCGCCAAACGCGCTCGTTACGATCGAACGAGTTTCGTATTGAAAACTCATACTAGGCCTACAGATGTGAACTCTATTAAATGAGCTGATAGGATAGTTTTTTCCACTTTTGTTCACATTGCGCTTTTTTGTGTAATAAGCGAATTAATTAATTTTTACTTTAAAATCTTTTGGGTTATAAAAGTATAGCAATTATGAACGGTCTAAGGTGACAAAACACGTATTTTTTTAAGAATAAGCCGACAAAAAATTCCACCACTGGGGGGTTCAGAATCATGTTCTAGATCCATGGTACTTGTTTGTGTGTCGATGTCAGATACACCCTTTATGTACCCATTATAATTATAGAATCGTTGATTTAGTATCCCCATAAGACAAGTCTCGAACTTACTTTGGGGCTAACTCAATCTGTTTGATTTGTCTGTATATAATTATTTATTATTAACGATTGCATTACTTTTTACCATCAGGCGGGATTGCAGTCAAGTACTATACCAATTCCAAGCTCGATAAAGAATAGAGGTAAACAACCCAATTTAGGGTTATCACAAGTCACGTTTTACAAATCTCCTATTATTTACATGATTATTGCCTTTAACATGCTAAATACTTATTAACAATTCCTATCGCAGCATATTTCAATAGAATCACTAAAATAACATGCATATTAACTTGGTATTTCGAAAAACCATTGAAAAGTCGACATTTATTTTACGTGATAACCCTATAAAAAAGAAACATGGATGAAATCCATTGTTAACAATGATACCACCGCCGCCAGTGAAAACCAGTAGTACCGCAGCGGGGCAGGGTGCGGAGCGCGCGGGGCGCGCGTTCGTCCACCAAGAGAGTTGCTGGATTCGACCTCTAACGAACACTAGCGTCACACAGTTGTTCTATTCATAAAACTATATTGTTTTACCGTTAACTTGTATTTATAAACTATTAAACTACAAAACTCAAAGGAACACGCATTTTATTATTTAGGAGTCAGAACAATATCGCAAACATCCATGTATTAAACACATTTTGTGGAATTCAGCCAATGAATAAAGTTGAGGCATTTGTCAATACAGTTTTGCGTATTTTAATTACTATTTTCAAATGAACTGCATAACACATGCATTGTAATACTTCAAGTTGGTATGGATAATATACATATATGTATCAAAAAATTAACCTATTAGGAAATTAGCTTACATGTGTGTCATATTTCATTCAAATCGGTTAAGTTAAGCGTTCTGTGCAAATCATAAAAATCTAAACTTGAATAAACTGTTTACATTCGTAGGAAGTAGAATTATTACTTTTATGAAAATCATCTATCTAGAAAAGGTTGTTAACATCTGTCTTTTAGGCGTAAACAACTCGTTGCCTAGCATCGGTTTGTTTACCTCTATTCTTTACCCAATTTGGCTTTTGTATTGTTTATATTAAAAAGTTACCTGTGCAGTAAAAAAGACATTCATGTAGTTGATATACTGCGCGGCTGTGTCACTGCTGCCCGTTACTATCAGGATACGACTGCTCATGCGTAGACCGGGAGAAGCTTCCCGACGGATCTATAATATATGTGGGCAGTAGGTTAGTGATTCGCTTGAACAATGATGGTCGTCGACGTCCAGCGCCATCTGGTGGCGTTGCTACAGATAGTGTGTTGTGCAATTACCCTATCGAATAGTGTTGTTTTAAATTTTATAAGAATTTTTTTTATTAAATTTTATTATATGTGTAAGCTTCTAAAATGTAATCATCATCTCAGCGATAATACCAGTCGTATCCGACTGCCGGCCGATTAAAACGCTAGAAATTAGTAAGGCGAGTTCACAGTGCTCAGTTGAAGTCAGACCTTCGAACTGATCGGTTGTGTATTTTGCGTACTACTTGTTTAAAATAAAATTTGGAAACTGGATGTCTCATCTATTAAAAAAAAATAAAAGTGTATCAATTATACATTGCGGAAAAAGACGCGTAATTTACAATGTTTATAAGTATTTCAAACAGATTGATTTAAATGAGACTGTGGAGAGCATAGTAATTAAAACTGCAAGTGCATGCGGTGTGTCCGAAAACACTGTTTATAAAATTATAAAAGAACAAAAAGAAACGAATACGTTGAAATCATCTGTGAAAAAAGAGCTCGACTATCCACGGTCGATAAATTAGATGAACTAGACAAATGTGCAATAAGGAGAAAAGTACACTCTATATATTTAAATAACGAGTATCCAACATTGGACAAAATAATAACACTTTGCGAAGCTGATGAAGATATTCCTGTTTTCAACCGTACAACACTTCACAAAATACTGCACACGCTTGGTTTTGATTTCAATAAACAAGATAGTAGAACATTGTTAGTGGAAAGAGAAGATATTGTTTTATGGAGGCGAAAATACGTAAGACAAATAAAAGAATATAGAAACGCTAATAAAACCATTTACTATCTCGACGAAACGTGGGTAAACGCCGGACACGTAAAAACAAAAGTGTGGTTGGATACAACAATCAAGAATAAAAGACAAGCTTTCCAAGATGGCTTATCAACCGGCCCAAAAGCTCCGACAGGGAAAGGGAAAAAGTTAATTATATTGCACATTGGCAGCGAAAAAGGATTCCTGGAAGATGGTTTACTAGTCTTTGAATCTAAATCTACAAAAGATTGTCATGAAGAAATGGATGGTGAAAGATTTCTTAATTGGTTCAATGGTATAATACCGAAGCTTGAACCTTTTATTCCTCGATTTAAGTACTTAGTTTTAAGACAATTTTGTATTTTTTTTTATTTTATTACTTATTTTATTACCATTAATTCAAATATGTGTTACTCTACTAATTTAGCGTTTAAGGTGACATTAATAGGAATATTTTAACACGTTTAAAATCAATTTATTTATAAAATACTTTATTATTTTTATATTAAACTTATTTAATGTTTTGAAAAAAAAAAAAAATGTTTAATTTGTTCTCCATTATGAATACACCCTTACCCTGCAGTTGCACTGATGAGTCACTATTTTCTTAACGCGAATGAACTATAGTTTGTTCAGCATAAGCAACTGAATCGAGTCCAATATTTTTTACACCATGATATATTTTTTTCTAAGTACATTTAGAAATTGTTGCAGTGTGGTTACCGAGCGCACAACACAATTGACGGTAGATCATAGTACTAGGAGCCACCCCACGCCGCACCGCTTCAGGCGCGGGCGGGCGAGCGGTACGTTGATCATATTTTTGTTGGGACAACCAAGTAAGATAACAAGCTCATAACTTTGTAGTTTTTCATGATATCTTTTTGGAATTTTGTACATAGATTCTTTACTTAAAATACTGGACAAGTGTTTCGCTTTTCGCATAAACAAAAAAATATCGTTGTATAGATACTATTCAATGTTAACATTGTAAATTGAAGTTTTTTTTATAGTGTAATTGTATTTCATACCTTGGCTATAAAGCAGAGTGCCATAGCAACTGCACCAGCTAGCAACGACTCGCCTGGTTTATCATCTTGTGGTTGACTCTTCACTAGGTTTACTAATCTGGAAATTTAAAGATATATTTCTGTTATATAGATTCCTGTTTCATACCTTATACTTCTGTGCATTTTGATACTTAAAAAACCAAGTATCAAAATGCACAGAATTTATCGAAGATTCTGCTTCGCCTAGTTAACAGTACGAATATTTTTTTCCAAAGTTACCTTACGCGGATAGGGGACACCCGCTTTTAAACAATTTGGTAATTTTAAGTATATACTAGAGATGTGCCGACTAGTCGGTTAAGCCGACTATTCGGCCGCTTTTGTATTCAGCGAGTAGTCGCCAAAAAACGCCGACTAGTCTGCTTTTTACTTTGTATGTATTTCACATTAATAAGTACTATATCAAGGGAACTAAAATGAAATAAAACCTTAAATATTCATTATTATTTGGATATTATAATCAATCTAACAAATTTCGATAAGTAAAGCAAATCAGTATTTTCTAAAAAATACTGGCTTAAAGAAGACATACATATCAACAAAACAAAATTGGTACCTTCATAAAATTGGTATTATTAATAAACAAAATAATATCTTCTTAACTTAAATAAACGTTTATTAATTCTTATACTTATTCGCGACATTTCAGGATACGCGCGGATAGCGCGCGAACAAGTTGAGAACAAAGTGGTACGGAAGTCTCTGAAACCGAGATCGGCCTAGCCGACTAGTCGGTCAAAGTGGTAGTCGGCAAATCTGTAGTATATACATATCTATATAAAGTTTGTGTGTGTGTTTAAAACTTACACTACATACCTAAACTACTAGCTACGTATAGACGTAGCTAGTAGTTTAGGTATGTAGTGTAAGTTTTAAACACACACACAAACTTTGTTACATTAGGAAAAAAACACTGTAAAAATATTATTAGATGTTATAAAATAAATAACACAAACTTAACTAAAAGGTTCAGTGCAGACGTTAAAAGCATTCGGTCGTATCTATAGCTCCGACGATCTACACTTACGACATCGGAAACCTGATATTAGACATGCCGATGCATTCCACTAGTTACTACGATAAATCCTTTACTGTACAAGCAGTTCGGCTATGGAATGACTTGCCCGTGTCTGTAAGGCGTGCTCAAACTCTGTCCACTTTTAAAACCATGGTAAAAAAAAAACATTTCCTTTCTCTTTAAACATGTCATTAATTTTTTGTTTGCTCTTGTATGATGTTTATTAATTAGATGTTTATATTCATTAGACTAGTATGATACACTCAATGTGCATATTTATTATATAAACTATGTAAATAGTACACTGTAGACTACCTACATTTATTCTCTCTCCTTCCCCTTACTATTACATCCAAAGGTTGTCTGTAAAAGATCGCTCTTAGCGATAAGACCGCCCATTGTGTCAGCCTTTGTAAAATCTTTATATTTATGTTTTTGTTTTCTATATGGTGTACATAATAAAGAGTATTCTATTCTATACGACCTACTGTTTCTAACGTCGAGCTATCATAATCATTATCAACCTTTTTATCGTCCCACTGCTGGGCACAGGTCTCCTCTCATACAGAGAAGGATTGAGCGTCATCACCATCGCGATTTCAGACTTAAAGTACAGGTTTCCTCAAGATGTTTTCCTTCATCTTTAGTCATTGGTGTCCAAGATATACTTAGAAAGTACATATAACTTTAGAAAAGTTACATTGGTACTTGCCTGTACTGGAATCGAACCCGCGCACTCATACTTGAGGCTGGTGTTTTAACCACTAGGCCACCACGATAACGACGTCGAGCTATAGATATGACCTAATGCTTCTAAGGTCGAGATATGTTGCTTTCTACATAAAATATATTGCTATGAATTCTTGCCTCATTTTGATTGTTTTCTCAACTAGTGTAAACAGTTCATACTGGCCATCAATCTGTCTTACATCCAGTGGTTTTCCAGGTGAGGGATACAGGTATTCACTGAAAACAGATATAAAAGAAAATATTTAGTTATAGAATTATCATAAGAGGACTAATCATCAGGAATAATATTATTTTAGATATTAACGGGTTTCCAGACTCAGATACTAAACTATAATAATAATGGTGCGAACAGTGTACAGTGTACAGTTCTGAACAGTGGACCGTGCTGCTGGTCCACTGTTCAGAACCAATATTTTAATTAAAGGGGGTTCTATTTTTGATGCTAGGTTCTTTTTTATGGTTTAGGATTATTCCTATGAATCAGCATTGTCTGTGTTTTCATTTATTGTCATATTATCATCACCACTCTGTATATCCAGAAATATAGGTAAATCAAGTATTTGGTGCACACAGAAGACACCACAATATACAAAACACAATGAAATATAAACAAAAACAAAACCAAACCATCTAACAAAACCTCACCTCTTATGAAAATGGCATCCTATAACGGCCAGTTCATTCCTAGATTTCTGCATCAAGTGGGAGTTGGCAAATGCAATGACAGCATCTAGACAGTTGGTCAACACCTTTGGATCTTCAATTATGTAGCGCTGATTCGGATTCGTGTCCACTATTATTACTAGGAGGTTGCTGTCTGATGGAGCTGAAAATGGCAATGCAATTGTCATTATTACACTACTATTTAATTTCGAAAAACAACACAGTTACACAAACATTTTAATAAACAGGTAGTGAGAAGAGGAAGTGTGAAAGGTTTGTTCATCTCTGGACACCGGCCTGCATGATGCTATACTTGCGACCAGGTATTGTAACAGATGGCGAACTATTGTTAAAGAGAAGATAATTCCACTGGGACATCACAACCCTCACTAATGAGGAGAATGCCTTGAGAAGGAGGAGGAGAAGAAAAGATACTACATAACTGGAGCTCACTACATTATCACATATCTTGAAATTTTACTAATATTAAAACACAAAAGTTTGTATGTTCATTTACTCTTTTACACAAAAACTTCTAACCAGATGAAACTTTACAGTATCATAGTGATACTATGAAGTTTCATAACATACGGGAAACTTTTTTTTCCAATATGTCTCTGGAATTGCCACTTATACACATGGATAATGTTGAACTGCAGGTGTACGCACAAATAAAACATAAAAGGTTAGATTAAGGGTTGTGAGAAACTTAAAGGTAAAATTTATTTAATTACCAGGCTTTCTTTAATAAAGGAAAAGGAACATTATCAAATATGTACCTATTAGGAATGCTACTTATGATTACATGATGGTTATTTCAGACGACTTTCAATAGTGAAGCTGATGTGACAACAACTAATTGTCAAATAATAACAATTACATCCGCAGTTATATTAAAGATATTCATAGAAAACTCAATTGTTCTATTGCAAAGATTGAAATCACGAGTTTTTGATTGTCGAAAAAAAATTTAATATTGTTATGTACTATATTTTGACTGCTAGATTAGTAGCCTCGGTGTTGAATAGAACTGTTATTTCAGTCATACTAAGGTAATTTGATGGTTTATTTTTAATAGCTGGGTTTTGGAGGTTACTTTTTACAATCATCAACTTACCGTCGTCGTCTGCCATCTTTTGAGGTAGGAATTAATAGAAAAACTTCTTTGTTGATATTAGTTTACTTTGACCAGCTTACTAGCTCTAAGAACAACTAAATTTCCTTTAAAACAATAAGTTATGACAGCGATTTCTTTTCCTCTTGTTTCTTCTTTTTCCAAAGTGAGATTCAACCTCAACTCTTGATCAATGACCTCTATGGAATAGATCCCACAATTTTGTCAATAACATGTGTAATAAATTATAGAAATTCTTTGAAAATTTTATTTCACAAAATCCTCTCGTTTCTTGTTTGAAAACAACAACTGACGCATGAAACTGACACTGACGAGTGACGTTTAGGGATAAAACGATACGAGTAAATACAAGTACATACTCGATACTTTTCCCCGATACCAAGTACTTTTAGTATCGATACTTTGAAATTAAGTATCGAGTAGGTATCGGTGAAAAGTACTCATATCAGTATATGCCAAAAGACAATATTTCATTTCAGCATTGATTATGAAAATGAAAGTTTTGAATCCATTTTTTCCAGATTTTTCCCTTATTTTTTGTCTTAGTTTTGTGTAGTTGGCGCCACACCTGTTTGTCTATGCTCGAAAAAAAAAAAAAGTCAGCCAGCGCCGCCGCCGCAATATTCTGTCGTCATTTGTTATTGTTTTTTGAGTGTTCGTTCCGTCCGTGTTGTAACCTAACTTTTCACAGCAGATGTTGATTGTTTTCTGTTTGAAGCATTTGAATTTTTTAAGTGATTGACAAGCGACAATGGGGCCCCCGAAGTCTAGTGTGTGGCAATATTTCATAAAAAACGACGAGAAAACCACAAATTGCAAAAAATGCTTTAAAACCGTGCGTTATTGTGGCAATACTTCTAATTTGCATAAGCATTTGAAAAGCCACCCTGATTATATTGTTGCTGTTAATGATAAAGACAAGATTTCAATGTAAGTAAACAAACGACATAAAACATTCATATTTATTTACAAACAATCATCAGGTACCTGTGTTGTTGACGATTATGAATAGTGTTGTGTGATACGTCACTTTATCGATATCGAACTTTTGATATCCCTAATCATTTAAAAGTAGGCACTTATTTGCTGATAAAGTATAAATCAAGCATTCATTTAATTATTTAAAGATAGTTAATATTTTATCTGCCTTGTGATAACGGTAAATAGTAGCACGGATGTTATGAATATTAAATTTATTTCAATTATTTTTAGGAGAAAGAAAAAGGAAACTGATATCTCAGAAGTTAAAACTGAAAATAAAAAAAATATTCCGGATTCCCCTCAAGCCTCGACATCGACATCTACAAAGCCTCATATTAATATACAGTCTGATGATTCTAATAGTACATTAAAATGTATGTTTGATAACATTGCTTCACAAAAAAGTAAGTAGCCCCAAAAATTCTTATTTAATCTGGATAGGTAATTTTAATTAGGTACATTTACGAAATTTTCTTTGTTTCAGAGGGTGGTATAAAATATAATAATATAAATATGTGCATTCTATATTTTATATGCAAGGATATGCGACCGTTCAATGTTGTAGAAGGAGAAGGTTTTTTGAAATTAATGAAGGAATTGGCCCCATATTACAAAGTACCTTCGTCAACACATTTTAAAAAGTTACTTTGTAACAAATACGACGTCGTGAAGATGGAATATACTTCAAGAATATCTAATGCAAGTGAGCTATGTGTGACTCTTGATATATGGACGGAAACCATGAATGAAAAAAGTTTTTTAGGAGTTACAGTACATTTTTTAGAGAAAACACTTCTTACCAGTTCGAATATTGCTACTAGGGAACTTCAATCAAATCATACATCAGAGTACATATCTAAAGTATTTGTCGATATTCTGGAAGATTGGAATATACCGCAGTCTAAAGTAACTTGCGCAGTTACAGACAATGGTGCTAATATGGTTTCCGCGATCAAAAAATCTCTTGGGGACGCGAAACATTTACCGTGTTTTGCACATACCATAAATTTGATTGTGGATTCATCATTAAAAAATACTTCAACTACAATTACTAGTATCATCGATAAAGTAAGAAATATTGTGAAATGGGTTAAAAACAGTGTTATACAATCAGACAAACTAAGAAAAATTCAGATTGATAGTGGAGTATCTGAGGGATGCACAAAAAAATTTATTCTTGACGTTAAGACCCGCTGGAATTCACTATATTATATGGTTGATAGATTTTTAGATATGTCCAAAATTGCTGCACAACTATTACTGGATGCTACAGACGGTCCTGAGTTAGTGAATGGACAGGAAATTGAAATATTAAAACAGTTGGTACCATTGTTACAACCGTTCGAATTTGTTACAAGAGAATCATCAGGCCAGAATTACGTTACCTTATCCAAAATCATTCCCATGATAAATTGTCTCACATCGCAGCTAACGAACTTTTCATCATCAATAGAATGCGTTACACAGTTGCAAATGAAACTACTAGCTGAATGTAAGAAAAGATTTGGTCTCATTGAATTTAATACACTTGCAGCGTTGGCTACAATGTTAGATCCACGGTTCAAAAACCTCCACTTTCAAGACGCAAGTGCGTGTGGTAAAGCTATACAAAAATTGAAAAACATGATTGCGGAAAATGTGACAATGTCAACCAGTGGGTCTGAAGATGAAACAGGGAACGAAGATTTTGACTTTTGGTCACATCACAAACAACTCGCAGTTGGCCAGAAGCGAAAGCGTTCCTCGAAAGCCGATGAAGTTTCTATATATTTAGCGAATCCAGTCTGCGCATTAAAATCTAACCCATTGGAGGAATGGGAAGATTTAAAGCCCGTGTTTCCAACATTATATAAACAAGCACGCATTTATTTAAATATAGTAGGTACCTCTGTACCTTGCGAAAGGCTCTTTTCCAAAGCTGGCGCAACACTAACTACCTCAAGAATTCGCCTAACAGGCAAACATTTAGAAAAATTGATATTTTTAGGGAGTACTACAAAAGCAGACTTTTTTTCGTAAATAATAAAGAAATTTAACACTTTTTTTGGTTTTTACTTAAAATTTTCCTCAAACTATTCGATACGAGTAAGTATCGATACTTTTCAATTGATACCAAGTAAGTATCGATACTTTACGACCGATTCAGTATCGAGTAAAAGTATCGATACCTCGATGGTATCGTTTCATCCCTAGTGACGTTAAATATTTTTTTTAATATCTATATAGTTTTGTGGTGTGGCACCGTGGCCTTTGTGAATATTTTTTAAATTTTATATAAAATTACATTTTTTCTCATATATTGATTGCTGACCTGGATTGAAAGCCCTTTAGCTGTATACATCAATAAAAATAAAATTACATTCTCTATCGTTTTGTCCGTTTAATATGCCATTTGCATCGTTTTCAAGGTAATCTAATAATGCAGGTAATGGTGAATCCCTCTGTAAGAAATAAAAAAAAAACTGCGTCGCGTCTTTTTTTTTCTTTTTTAATAATTATAAACGAGCGCTTGACTGCAATCCCACCGGATGGTAAGCAGTGATGCAATCGTTGATGGTAAAGCGGGCTAGTTTATTAAACCCATTCACTTAAAAAACATAATGAATAGGAAGAAAGACGGCAGTTGAGCGGGGTGATGCAAATTTATAAACGCAACAACACGGCCAATAATGCCACGCCAGAGGGAAATTGATCTGGATGGACCATGATCAAACTCCCGACACAACATCATTTGGCGCATCGTACCCGGCAAGCTTTACAACACAACTGCTCAGACACGTCCTCCGTACGGCTTCACCAGACATCACGCCGGAACACGACGAATCGCTTGGGGGCAAGACTTTGTCTGGTGGGTGGTAACTTCTGCCGGCAGCCGATCTTATGGCCTACCACCGAGTAGCTTATAGTCTTCAGGAAGTAACAATTAACTTCCCCAATTCTTTCCCTGTGGAAGGCAAATTAATGTAAAATATCCTATATACCTAATATGTTTTTAAACAATGACGGCAATTTGTTTTTTGGGTATTTTTTTACTAAATAACATACGAAACTACCATTAGCTGTTGATCCTCTTATCAACCTGCTAATACAATTTTTGTTTTAGTCAGTAGATGCAGCACGCGATAGTGATAGCCCATGGAATTTTATAATTCAAAATTACTTAACTACTTAAGTCAAAAATCTGTCAAATTCTTTCTATAGTTATCCAGACGGCAGCACGTCAAAATACTGCAATTTGTCAGATTTCTTTATTGGATTTTCAACTTTATCTCTTAAATCCGAAGACTTAAGGTTGATTGGGAATATTTGCTTTTATTTTACTGCTGTCGTCCATACAAGGCTCATTTAGTGTGTGGCCAAAATTAGAACTAATTCCGTCATCTTATTATCAATACATTTTCATGAATTTAACGAATGAATACCAACATCGATCCCCTTATAGATATCATTCAAGTGCTAAAAGATACTATATGTAGTTCACGATAGGTACCTAATTGTTTATTTTGCTACGATCATTTAGATCCATATCACCATGAGAAGACTTCTGTAATCTGTGGTAGAACAATGCGAACTATATCCAATATCCATTACATATTGTTAGAATAAGCAGCTGAGACAATAGGCATGTACAAAAAGTATTAAGTACCAACAAACACTACAAAGTTGCTTATACCTACAATTCAACATTCAACCTACCGAAACAAAAAATATCAATAATTAGCCTCATACCTACAACCATTAAAACGTCCACAGTGTAGCTCTTATTAATTTAAATAATTGTTTGGAAAGCACCTGTGGACAGATGTCAGTGGTCCTAAGATACATATTTGTCAAAGGTGCATTCTTGGCATACCTAGTTAGAGAGCAGGGCACATACATCATAGTTTGGTAACCAATCAGTTTGACTCGTGCGCGTATGATAAGAATCGAGGGACTAAAGAATTGGGTGGATTTTGAGTTGGTGTTACGGGTGTTATTTATATTTTTAAATTTTGGAAGTTTTGGGCTACGTACTTTTTTATATATTAGGTATACTTTGACCCACATCAGAAATTACTTCGTGTCGAGCTCGTGAGTGCGTTTACAAACATTTAAATTGACATACACAAATACGAATATTTTTAGAGACGCAAGATACGACCAATACGAATATTTTTTTCCGTGTGGGAAATAAACCTGCAACTTGTAATGCAGCTGTAAATCGCAGTGCAGTGGCTGACACTGCACCAACCCCGTTGTCAACTGGACTTCCTAAGTTCCTACAGTATGAACGCAATATTATGTTGGAAAGTGTACTTACAAGTTACATCCGATTATTATACGGACCTTGTAGAAACTAGAACCAATTTCCGTGCGTTCAGGCGCTTTTGCCATATCTATTATTGGAATCAATTGTAACAGCATATACCTACTTAGGACCCATTAACTTAATCTAATTTTATCCCGTGGTGCTTGGCAATCTGGGCTTCTCCCAGTTGCAATAATGTCCCTTTGGGCCGATTGGCCTAGTTATGTTCTGTCTCCTGCTTGTTATGGAGGGAAGTGGAAAAAAAAATCTTTTTTTTTACTCCTCCGCTATTCTTTTCTGATTTATTTCGTTCCGGGACCAAAGACAGTTGAATCGTTTCTCCGGGACTCGTCGAATTTCATTGCTCCGCATTTTTCTGGCGGTCTCCACTGTTGATTCTGGCTTTCAGGAGTTGCAGTGGGTGGGAAAATGTGTGGCGGGTTTTGTCCCCAAAAAAATAAAAATGTTCCTACAGTCCGGCCGTTGAATATGTTCCTGAGTCCTGACTCCTAGGTAGTTAAGACCCGATTCATATTATTGTGTTGTGCCGTGGCGCAGTTCTAGACAATCAAACTTTTCTGTATTTGACATAGTCCTGAACATATTCTTTTGATTGGTTAGACCCAAGTCACGGCAAAAAATATGCAAAATACAGATATCAAGAACGCATATTCTCGTCAGCCGCACTATAGTAAGTACCTACCTACAAAATTAACATTACTCGTATGCCTATGATAAAAAAGAGCCGTTTGCATAGGTGCTTCGAAGGTTCGTTGAAAAACCGCAAAGTATTAATTATTTTGTGCTTTTCTGAAACCTTTCATGATGGCAACGACAATGACGTAAAAACAAAATAGAAGTTATGATGACGTCTTTGAGAAACATTTTTAGGTTTTTGTTCGTTTTAAGATATTTAAGGAATCTTCATATGCTTGGAATAATTATTCCATGGACAGGTTACTAATTGGTACTTAGATGTAGGTATTTGAAAATTACCATATCTGCCCTTAGTTAACTATCACATTCTGCTTTTTGTACACAAGCAGATAAATACGGAAAGTTGTCGCAGAAAATTGCCACATTTTTCATTGAAGTGGTTAATTTGCATTCAGCTAAGTAGTTTATTTAAAAGATCAATGATATTATTTCTCGTGGGAAGAGCGCATGTTTCAAAGAAATTATTTCATTCAGAGAAATAATTTAATTTATATCAAAATTATAACTTATGTAGTTGCTGTATTGCACTAGCGAAAAAAATTATGGACTTTGTCCAAATTTTCTAGACATGGTCAGTATGTGGACTTATAGCTGTAATAAATACACACCTACAAGTAATGGCATGGGCGTACCCTGCTTCTGGCCTAGAAGGGGCAAGTCAGGCCTAGGCGAAGGCAAGTCAGGCCTAGGAAAAGGCAAGTCAGGCCTAGGGAAAGGCAAGTCAGGTCTAGGGGGGCAAGTCAAATTTTTAGAGTGGGTAATCTGTGTGAGCTATAGTCGCACACGGTTTTTTGGCAAAAACACCGTACATTTTTTTTGTGTCTACTGCGTGGTTTATTTAAAAGTTAGAGATAAGTCTTCGTTTATACTTTATTTAGTAATTAGGGGAGTTCATACATGTTCTGCGAGATTTCCCGTGGGTAGCTGCCTCCCCTGCCCCCCTCCCCCCTCGGTACGCCCATGGGTAATCGACTAAACCACATAATTTGCCCCAATACACATAAACTAGCGCTAAATGTGCGACAGTTTATTACTCACTCGTTTATTACAAAACACGAAATGATAGCAAAACAAAAGGTTTCCAGTGAATAACAACCGAAACTGAAGTCACAACAACACCATTACATTGATTTACACGAGTCGGTTTATCAACGAACGTAAGACGGGAGCTTATTATTACATCCGAATTGTATTTCATCGTAGGGAGATGACAAACCGGCGATACGGCGCCAAACTTATGTCATCTGTCAAAATACATGTTAACAGTACGAAGAACAGTAGATGACTCAAGACGATAACACCACATGAATAATATTATAGCAACGATGTGACAAGCTCTGCTACCTGTCATTTTACGACATTGTTTATATACGGTTAATGATATGCCTCATTTGAATGCCTTGGTGGTCTGGATAGAAAAAACTACCAGCTCTTTCTTACTACTACCTACCTTTACAGACTTTATATAGGATCAAGTTTTGAACTGGAAATTCAGCAATAAAAATATAACCAAGTATTTATTAATTTCCGCGGTCTATTGCACTCGAATATAATTAACAGTTCGAAAACTAATCAGTGTATTAAGAAGGCAGGCGGTAATTGAATAAGATTTTACGAGAACATTGTTTACAAGACTTCGTGCCAGAGGGCAGCGACGGTACATTAGTGCGGGCTTTCGAAAATCGAAATGAGAATAAGAAAAAAAGGCGGGAACGAAATAATTATGCACGTTCCGTTTCGTAATGGGCGTCGCGCTACCGTTTCGCTTTAATAGCTCGCTTGTTCTGAGAATTTAATTACGCTCAGAGCGCGCCCAGATTAGCCGGGCGCGCGTTCCGTTTTGTTAATAACTCTAATAATGGATGACGCCCGCGCTCTTTGCTGCATTAATGTTATTTATTCCGATTATAGCGCTTTTATTAAACCGATTCATCACACACGACGATTTCTATGACGCCAGTCAAACAACAATGACATGAGATTTATTTCAGATGTAACATCAATTGAGAATATACAAAATATCAATATTAATAATTCAATAACGAGCTCCCAAAAACAAATTGTCTAACCGATAAGACATTGGGTTTGACACAAACAAAATATAAAACGATTCAGCATTAATAAGAACCGGAGTCCAGAGATGAACACAAAAGAAAAAGATAACCGCCTATTGTTTTTTATCATGTTGTCAATATCGCGCGGCCAAATTTTCAATATTGGAATGCCACGATTCGCCAATAAGAAGCGGGAAAGAATTGATTTATTGTCCAATTAGCGTCGGTCAGGTGTGCCAACTGCCAAGATAGCATCAGGCTGGCCAACCTAACTCGGCTGCAACTACTATTTCTTTTGGCGCGTTCAGTTTAAATGGCATATTGGAATCAAAAAAGAACCTTTACACCATGCTGGCCGCGTTTTCTGAAAGTCGAATTTGAAATTCTGATCGTTCATGGCGATCGTTTGCTTAAGTGGAAATCGATTTGAATTAATTGTAGGTCGGCTTTTTACGTTAAAGAACTTTAATTTGATAGAAAACATTTTTGCGGTATTAAATACATTATCATTTTGTCAATAATATAATTTACGGACCATGTATCAATTTTAATGTCTCTTTATTTTGGGAGTAAATCTAAATTATCGTCAAAGTTAATCACTTATGCCATTTGCAATACAGCAAACAATATATAAAATAAACACATCATGGTATAAGTTTAATAGAAATCAAACAAGGGTTGACGGGATTTCACAACGTGTTAATAGCTCCTCGATAACTTCGTATCGCATTACACGGGGTTCAGAAGCGATAAAGATACACCCACAGTAGTTTAAGAATAACTGTTTATAATTTAGGCTGTTAAGTACTGAAATAACTGTTTAATTTTATGAAAATCCTAATAATAGTTTGGTGAACACGCAAATAAATATTCAAAACGCCATAAATTATTTAAACCAGCTTAAACCCAGTGCATATCCGTCACTTTTCTTTAAACTGAAAACAATGGCAACGCTGTCGACACTCTCAGATGATCCATCAGTGAGGTCCTAAAATCCCTCTCGCTGTACAATTGCACTGTAAACGTCTAAAATATTGTATTTTCAAACACCTAGGCACACCATGGGTCCATTAATGTTCATTTCCTTCGTATTTACGGCTTACAGGAAACCCATAGTGATAAATTATTGTAGCGTTAACTAATCTGTGCTACTTCTAACAATATCTATTTAAACTCATACGAGTATCCGCTTTTCGCTATGTAATAAATCCTCTGTGCAATAATTTCGTTACCAAAGTTGCCTCAATAGAATATAGCCGGCGGAGAGGCGAATTGTTTGCGGGTAGTCGATAAATTCCGGTAGCGTTTGACGCAACGCGGTCGGTGGCGTCATTTGCTATTGAGGACTCGGCCGGAGCGGACCGCTAGAGATATTGACGCTCAATCATATTATTGCAATGTTGAATAGAGTTATCGGGAAACTGTGCTGCTGTAGCGTGACTGTAAAGTGAATTTAATATTATTGAGAGACATTATTTGCTAAACATGCATGATCTTTTAGAATTGAAATGCTTTTACACATTGTGCGGTTCTACCCCTTCAACTTTATAATAATAAAATACAAGTACAAGGTACTTATCGAATTGACACCATTTAATTTCGAAACATGTTTACTCCTAAACTGCGAGAAAAACGTAGACGATGTACAATTTTCCAAAGCCCCATTACATTACACCATGCGCTCTATTAAATAGTAAAGTCCCTACACGCTAGAAAAAGACAGTATAAGCGACCCCCAAACACGTTCCCCGCAATAAATGTGCGGGAAAGAAAGAGACGTAGTAATAGCCGGAAATTAGCACTCGTCTATCTTTCATTTTACACCCCAAATTTTCTTATTCCAATTTCCTCTCGCTACGAGAGTCCCCATTTTACGAGCCTTAACTGAGTGATGTAACAACACACCGAAGTGCACTGAAGGCGCTTTGGCACAGAGTTTAAATTTGGAATGTAACTTCAACGACGGTTGCGGCTTTCTATATTTGAAAATGCTTTAGAACACTCTGTCATTTGAAATGAGTCATTTTCTGATAAGAATGCCCTATTGGCTGAGACGTGTGCGCCTCGGGCCGCGCGGCCGATAATGCCATTTCCGAACATAGATAGCGAATAACTTGGGTGTCGGTTTTTGCACTGGAGTTTTAATAATAAAGCATAGGGGGAGAGAGGCCGAGATATGGAAATGAGCGTGTGGAGAAGAGGAAATTTGAATTTATACACCAGCTAGTTTTATTCATGAGGGTGCCTCTGTTTGGTGAGATTATACCGACCGAAATTTTGTATGAATATGATGTTGGCTGTGTTCTAGTTTAATTTTTTTACTGAGGCAATTTAACTGTTTAGTTTGCCCGTTTTCTTTTCATTTTTTATATCCGAGATCGCTGTATACATCCGAATGCGTTTAATAAGTTACGAAGTGGTTACAAAAAAGGACCAAAAATAAGAATCACACACCAAACGACACATTTAACTAGACGCTTAGATCTCCGTAAAAAAAAATCATGCAAGTCTAAAAAAATAATAATCGATTAACTGTGTCCGCGTATCATCGACCAGGGTCAGGTACCTATCACATGTCTATTCCGATTTTTTTTGTTACTCGTGGGAAGAATCTCGAATTTTTCTCGTCACACAACTCGATTGGCGAGTGTTAGCGATTTCTTTCACGTCATTTAACTTCAAAGTAAAGGCTGTGTCGCTAAAATTACTGCGGTCAACTTGATCGGTCATTATTTAGAGTATTGTTGTTCGTGGGAATGGAATGCTTCAGACAGCATTGCGATAGTGTCAGATAAGTTGAGTAGTACCTAGTTATGAGTTAGTCATGCCATTGTTTAATAACTAATAAAGGTTTTAGTTGAGTTATGGCTCTCTAAGTCGTGATTAGTTTGGTATCTGTAAGGGTATTAGGTCTAATTTGTTTGTAAGGAAATCTTTTAGGATCAAAATGCTTTCAAAACTCCAAACTCCATCTTTGTATGCATGCGAAGTTCACCTATAAGTGTTTGTTAAAATACTCTGTCACGTTCTTAAGTCACACGTTACCTTAAGTACAATTCGCACTGTGAACAATTGTTGGTAGAACAAAATAAATAAATAAAACTGTAAAAAAATAAAAAAGCCTATTTGAAGGCGAAAAGAAAAACTTCTTGCCTACCTAAAAACCATAAAGCCAAAGACCAAGCGCTATATTTTTTCCTCAGTAAATAATAAGCTTAATATTAAAGGACAATCAGCCTATACCTAATGTAGGTACTCACCGAAGAAACATATGCCTTCTCTATAAGGGAAGTACCACACCATGTGAGCCTAGTGTGGTTTGGTTAACCAAAATTTGCTCCTGGGACATGTCAGATTTATCACATAATTAAATGATTTCCACAAATAAATATAGAAACTAAGTACTTATGTGTAAAAAAAATAGATAAATAAGATATGAAACTGAGATTTAGGTAGTAGTTAGTTATATTAAATTAACAGTCTTATAATCCATACTAATATTATAAATGCGAAAGTAACTGTCTGCCTATCTGGCTGTTACGCTTTCCCGCTTAAACCTCTCGACCGATTTTGATGAAAATTGGCACAGACAATCTTTAGACCCTGAGAAAGAACATAGAATATCATTTTATTGAAAAAAAAAAAAATGATATTCCCGAGGGAAATCTAAAAAGCGCGATTTATCCGAATTCCACGCGGGCGAAGCCACGGGCGGAAAGCGAGTTTTAAATAATTTAAAATTAAAAAACATAATGTATTCAATTTGTTCTATTTAACATTTATAACCGCCCACGGCCACGTACTGGAAGACCCAGCGTAGGGAGGCCCCCAACAAGGTGGACCGATGATCTAGTGAAGGTCGCGGGAAGCCGATGGATGCGGGCAGCACAAGACCGGTCAGCGTGGAAAGCCTTGGGGGAGGCCTTTGTCCAGCAGTGGACATCCATAGGCTGAAGAAGAAGAAGAGAACACTTATAAATATTTGTATGCCAGTTCATGTTGAAACATTTAAGTTCTTAGTTTTATTTGTAAGAACTTAATCCACCATGTTTGTTGACAAAAAATATACTTACTCTTATTTAAAGTAAAGCCTAGTTTCGAACTCTTTAAGTAGAGGTTGAATCCACTTTATCACCTTTTTCTACAACTGCTCAATAAATAACGTTAATTCACAAAAATAACAAAAAGATTGATTGTATTTTTAACAGATAAAGCAATAAAATTAAACTTATCTAATCCGCCTATGTACAATCGGTCCCATTCATTCACAATATTTTTCACCGTTAATAGTCGTAAAATTATTTATTGAACATTCTCGGAATTCTACGTTGCCCACAAAAAGTTTGGAGATCATAAATAATATCACTTGTAACAATACAAATTTTTATAGTTCGAGAACTCTATTGCACAGGTGAAAAAAAAACATCACAAAATAGGTTCATTCATAAAAGGTTCATTCATTCATGTAACGCAAAAAAACTGCCCATTAAGTGGACTGCCTCCTTTCTATATTGTACGAAGTTAATCTATAACGTCTTCATTTTATCATCCCGTGGGATTTCTGAATGTAATGATGAATTATTATCATTATAATAGAGTTTTTGTTTAGAACTTTTTTAGTTCACTCATTCCTTTTTAGGTGGTGCCAACCGGACAGCGCTGTTTAGCGTAGCAAGCGAGTGTCAAAATCAACGTTTTAATGCTCCTATAGAACTAGTCTATTAGTTTTGACGTGACAACGTCTATTAAATTGGTACGGCGTGGAGTCATTCTCGAAAACACCATAACGGCCGAATCTGACGCCACACGGAGTCCACGCCTACTTTACCCCCACCCCTAGAGCGCCCGAAGGCATACTCGGAAACATAGGCATAGACGTTGTCACGTTCAAATATCGGCTGTAGACGGAGTTCTACAGACAACCAATTTTTTTTTTTTATCACGTATGTTGTGTAATAATGACGACACGATTGACGTAGTGGCTCAGCGATCGTCTGCTGCGCTGCGTGTTGCGGGTTCGATTCCCGCACGGAACAAATGTTTGTATAGCCTACAATTAGTTGTGAGTCTGGATGTTTGTGTATGTGACTTTAAATGTTTGTAAACGTACCCACGACACAGGAGAACTTCCTAGTGTGGGACAAAGTACCTATTAAATAATAATAATAATAAAAATAAATCTCAGAAACTGAATTTTCTCCAAGTTAAAAGTTTTAACTTACATAGACAAAAGCTGCATAATGAGCATAGAGCCTAGGCCTCACGGTTGAGAGAGATTTGGCTTTAATACACCACTCTGGCCTATTGCGCGTTGGTCGAGATTTCATTCATGCTGGTTTCCTCACGATGATTTCCCTCACTGTTTCGAGGAGTGGTGATGAAATCCCACCCCATCAGGGGCCCTAGTCTCCTATTACAATAATATCAGAATGGTCGATCAGTGATCTCATAATGATCGATTTTGACAAGTTTCGTAATCTATTAACAAAATGGCATTGCCTATGTCTTTGTGGTCAATCACTGACACCCCACTCCATATTAATAAATGTTCAAATTGAGTAGTAGTTTTTGGCAAATCATTTCTACTAAGAGTTGTTAAAATAATGATAATATAGCAATGTCATTCTATCATCATTCCATTACGAGATGATTGACCGAAATGATCAATCGTTATGAATTTAGCAGACTAACAAACATCAGCTAAACAAAAAGTTCGTGGTGACCTAGTGGATAAAACACCAGCCCCTCAAGTATGAGTGTGCGGGTTCGATTCCAGGTCAGGCAAGTACCAATGTAACTTCTCTAAGTTATACATATGTACTTTCTAAGTATATCTTGAACACTAATGACTGATTAAAAGGTGAAGGAAAACATCTTGAGGAAACCTGAACTTTTAGGTCTGAAGTCGCCAGGATGGAGCGTAATCACCACGCTTGCTCAATGCGGGTCATTGAGCAAGCGTGGTGATTACGCTCCATCCTCCTCTTATGAGAGGAGGCCTGTGCCCGGCCGGTGTGTGTGTGGGACGATAAAAAGGTTGATGATGAAATTTAAGAACAAAAACTAATAAATATCCGTTATTTTCAGTACTGTATTCAAGATCGGCGGTCCTCCAAGCCTAAAAAGGAGAGACCTGTGCCCAGTAGTTGGACGATAAAAAGGACGATGATCATGATGATGATGGCAAACTTGTTAGCACAATGACAATGGAATCATGTTGGAATGATAAAATTGTATAAATTGTAGACTTAGGCCCCTGGGTTCACTCACGACCTAGGAAAGTTGGGACGGTGTCAATTTTAGCACGTACTGTAGATACCAACCTCTTTGGTGCTACCATGAAACCTCTGTGAGTGAGATAAACATAGCGTAAAGTACAGACGACAGCACATCAAACTTCTACAATCTGTCAGATGGGTTTTTGGCGGGAAAGTCAAGCTGATGTCACGCTCATTTTTCATTGGACTTTTAAAATTATTTATAGTGTTGTTTACTAAATAAAAGTGCGTGATTTATGTAGTAAAAAGTGCATTCAGTAAAAAATTCATAAAGAACAGTGAAATATCGCAGCATAGTGGCCACATCATGACTTTGTCTCAAACCTCCATCGTAAGATGGGTCACGCGGCCGTTTTTTTCGACATTGAACAATTCATTATGTGACATTGACTAAATGCACATACCGTGCGAAGCCATAAAAGATAGGACGAAAGATCTGTCAGATTTCTGTAATAAATTTTTGACTTCAACTTCAACTCTTGATCAATGGCCCTTATGGAAGAGACACCACAATTTTGCCAATAACACATGCAAACTGTTAATAGACCATCAAACGCTGGAGAGTAGGTATTTAGCGAGAATTAATAGTAAACATATATCATTGTATTTAAATTAAAACTAAAACAATAAAAAATTTCTTCGTAGACGCAGACTGACATAAGGACTTGGACAGTAGGATAAAAGGGAATTCTGTGATATGACAGAGACAGAGAGATCTCGATGGTAGGCCATTACACCGGCCGCACCGGCAGAAGTTACCACCCACCAGACAAAGCCTTGCCGCCAAGCGATTTGTCGTGTTCCGGCATGATGTCTGTTGAAGCCGTACGGAGGACGGGTCTGAGCAGTTGTGTTGCGATGTGTGCCGGGTACGATGCGCCAAATGTTGTTGTGTTGGGAGTTTGGTCGTGGAGGATCTTCAGATCAATCTCCCTTTGGCGCAGCATCGTTGGTCGTGTTGTTGGGTTTAACATTGCATCACCTCGCTCAACTGCCGTCTTCCTTCCTATTCGCTCAATCTGAGTGAATAGGTTCTTAATAAACTAGTGCGCTTTACCATCAACGATCGCATCACTGCTTACCATCATGCGGGATTGCGGTCAAGCGCTAGTTTATAATTATTAAAAAATAGATAGTTAAAAGAAAAACAGTTACAATTACAACTTAAGTAATAAATTTTTGGCTTTATCGCTAAAGCATTAAGGTTCAATCTTGACTGGAATATTTGACAGTTTCGGGAAACTTGACCTGCTGTCGTTCGTACCTTGAAGGACTTGTCTAGTCCTTTGTAATTACCTATTCAATAGAATCTTACCCTTTTATGAATGAAAGCTTAGAGATCCTCGTATTATTTCGATAGGTTTTAGTAATCTTACCATCTAACCCAACTCGACAATGAGGTATAAGTTTTCGGAAATCCAATTACCAATTTAATGAACGAATTGAACCGTGCTATTGACGTACCTATCATTAAAGCCTTCTCAAATATAATGCGCCTTATTCATAAACGTCGCTTAAAGTTAACTAGGTGATTAGCGATTGTTTAAACATACATTTTAAACGTTTGCACGTCATTCTTAAAACACTGGTGGAATTTATTCATAAAGTATGATTAAGTAACGTTAAAAGGTCAAAAATATATTTTTTTAAATAATTATTAAAAGCAGTGATCCCATTCACTTAAAAAACTGAGTGAATAGGAAGGAAGACGGCAGTTGAGAGAGGTGATGCAATGTTAAACGATCGACGATGCTGCGCCAGAGGGAGATTGATCGGGAGAAAGAAGGGCTGGAAGTTTACAGGACTGGCCCAACACTGAGGACATGATAGAAGTACAACAACTTCTATCATGCACACTAGCAGAACAAGCTACCAGAAACTCTCAAATTTCCCCTATCAACTTTGAATCATAAAGTTTCAGCGACAAACTTGAAAAGAAAATCGCCGTCGTACGGTGAGTTTCCACCCTTACGTTGTTGACACCACTGCGATCTGGACGAAGCGTTTTGCTTCCTCTTTTATACCGCGTACATCGAGGGACTGGAACAATTTGACAGCGACGGTGTTTCCATCACACTACAATTTGAGTGTCTTCAAGGCTAGAGTGAATAGGCTCTTAATAAACTAGCGCGCTTTACCATCAGGCGGGATTACGGTCAAGCGCTGGTTTATAATTTATATATAAAAAAAAATAACAGATTGTAGTAACTCAAACAAAAATATAGCAAAAAGCAGCTAGAAATTTAATGCTTTCAACTTGTTTGTAATTTAATTTAGTAGATATAATAACTTCTACAAGTTTACTAAGATTACCAAGTGTTTACAACAAGATTTGTTCTTTATTAGAAACGCCGCTACTTACTGATTAACATACCTCTTAATCCTCCATAAACGGTTAATCATAAGTTTAATATGACAACTAGTTAATGAACGATGATAGTATCTAAAACTCTTTTGAAGTAACAATTCTAGAAACAGCATCGTTATAATAAGATACGAAGTAATTGCCGACACTGTAATACTTAGCTATCTCATATTCCGGTTCTAACATCTAAACCCCGGTAGCGTCCTAATTAATCTGTGCTCGTAATGATCTTTATAAGCACCCACCATGTGTCGACCTCGGAATATTTTTACCCAATTAACTTGTTACATTCTCGCTTCCGAAAATTTCTACTATAGTTGAGGAAAAAATCAAAGGAGCGTCAAAGGAGAGTTCCCCGAAATTCGACCATTATCGACCGTTACCTCCCAAATAGAGCGAGATCAAAACTCATGATAAACCCCTTCACGTGGACTCTACTAATTGGTGCAATAAATTTGAGACAGCGCGACAACGCTGGAAACACATTACTCCTCCATCTCGGACCTTATTAGGACCTATGGCTTCCGACCTGTCATAGACAAAACTTACGGACACACTTCAGATATCTGTCAAATTCGATCATATCACTCAAACGAATTTCATCTCTATTGACGCCAATTAAAGGGCAAGCGCGTCCAGAATCGCTTCGACGGAATCGAACGCAATAAAGAAACGTCAACTCGTTTAAATTCCATTTTCAAGTTTAAAAAACTCTCAGCAGGATCCACAGGATACTCGACCCTACTGCGACTATTTAAAAATAAAAATCTCTAATGAGGACCGTTCGGAAACGTGACGTGCTGGTGACAAAATGTTGAAGGGATATCGATTTTCAGCATTGTAAATCGAATCGTAATGTTATTTGATAAAGCAGAATTTCGTTCAAGGAATTTGGGTTAAATTCGTATCGTTAATATAGAGTCGTCGAGAGCGCGCACCCGTTTGTACCCGCGTCATGCGAACGGACGCTTTTTGTCGTTTTTAATTATATTTATTGTTCTCGTTATTTATTTATTGTTTTGTGTTTTGAACCGTTCTCGCTACCGTGCGTGCATTTTAACGATTTCGGCGGAGATAGCGGACGCATCCAAATTAGGCCGAATGTGGTTTCGGAGGATGCAAATGTGCTCCTTTGCATATGCTCGCAGAAAAAACGTCCCCATCGATATTTCGAATGAACTCGAATGAAAACATCATTAATGCTATGCAAATGATCACAAGAAGGAAATTTACTTTCAAAATAATTCAATCCTTAATAAGAGTCGCTACCTATATGTTAATATTTATTGAAACAAAAAGCAGGACAGCTTTATAATTTTTCCATTTTCTTTTTTGCCTTGTTGTTGTGGAAATGGGAACATATCGTTAAAAGAGATAAAGCTGGGCCATTATTTATCGATAATTGTTTATAAAAGCCAAAGAAAAGTAACACTAAAGTGCATATTTGCAAACAAAGGCCCGTCAATTGTATCCAATAAAATCGATGAGATGCCGCGTCACTCGCCGGTCGCCATTCGCTGCTGGGACAATGTGGAGAAATGTCAAGAAATTCCGATAGTGAAAGAAAACTGTGACATTCTTTTTTTTATCGTTCCATTCTGATTGGTGCGTTTAAAGGTCCTTTTCTTTCGACACTCGTAATAATACAAAATGTAGCACAATTATTTGAAATGTCACCGGTTAAAAGATCAAATTCGTCATTACAGGCAATAATTCACAAATGGAATAGTTTTATAAGTAACTCTGTGGGCAGCCGTCGTCAAAACATGGGGTTTATTGCCCTTATCTTCTTAGAAAAAAAATGCTGGTCCATTTTTTGCAAATATTAATATAGCGAACTGTGATATCGCAAGTTGGTTCAAGCAGTCTTGGTCTTTTGGCGGTCCTACTTAAAATTTTTAATAAATCTCAATGGATTTTTATTTCGAAATTGGAATCTGATTGACGTTTTAACCAGCCAGTACGGTCAATTACTACAGTTTGATTTTTTTTATTATAATTATCAGATCGCTATTAAAAGCGATCTGGCAGCATTATATGACGCATCCAAGTTTTTAGTACACTGGCTTCTGCCCGTGACTTCATTTGCGTGATAGTTATTTTTGTGCTGCTATTACTTCTTTTTTACTTAGTGATTTCTGATTTTCTATGGCTCCTAATGGTCCCCCTAATAGCCTTCTTTAAAAATTCGGCTATTAAATGTAAAGATACGTAGGGTGTTCAATAAGTCTTGATGTGTCTGCAAACGCTAAGAGAACATCGTCATTTTTTGTGTTCTTTATTAAGTATCGTCAATTACAAGAGTTAATACGTTTGTTTTAGCTTCGTACAATTAATATTTTAGTTACAAGGGAAACATTGACATAACGTCATTAAACAAACGAGACTGCGATAGAAGTTATAACTTCAATCGGAGTTGATCTAAACAACAATGTTTTGACGAGATGTGTTCTGTTCTTGGTCAGGTAGTCCCTTCTGTGAGGACTGTGGAACGACGGTATTTACAGTTCAAACGTGAGGATTTTGTGCTTGACGACGACCCGCGACCGGGAAGACTCGCAGAAATTCAAGTGCCGGAAGACATAACTCGTGTGGAAAAAGCTATGAGAGAAAATCGCCCAATCACATATCTTCAGTTAGAAGAACTTTTTTTTGGGACAAAACCCGCCACTTTTCCCAATCACTGCAACTCCTGAAAGCCAGAATCAACAGTGGAGACCGCCAGAAAAACGCCGAGCAATGAAGCTCGACGAGTCCCGGAGAAACGATTCAACTGTCTTGGGTCCCGCAACGAAATTAATCAGAAAAGAATAGCGGAGGAGTAAGAAAAAAGATATTTTTTCCACTTCCCTCCATATCAAGCAGGAGACAGAACAGAACTAGGCCAATCGGCACAAAGGGACATTATTGCAACTGGGAGAAGCCCAGATTGCCAAACACCACGGAATAAAATTTGATTAAGTTAATGGGGCCTAAGTAGGTATAGGCTGTTACAATTGATTCCAATAATAGGTATGGCAAAAGCGCCTGAACGCACGGAAATTGGTTCTAGTGTCTACAAGGTCCGTATAATAAACGACTCCGGATGTAACTTGTACATACACTATTCAACATAATATTGCGTTCATTCTGCCAAAGCACACACTCCCATAAGATGTGATGTACGGACTGTTCAAATTCACAGTTCGATGTAGAAGACTGCCACAAAGGCGAAGGAACAAGTTTAAAAGAATACAGTTAGAAGAACTCTTAAACATTCCTGTATCTTCTTTACTCAAAATTGTGTCGAAGCATTTAAATGGTAGAAAATTTTGTACATTGTGGATACCCCACACCTTAAGTGAGCACCAAAAAATGTATTGCGTAATAATTCGACGTTGGCCAATTTAAGAGTATCAGTTCAATTATCACGGGTGACGAAACCTGAATATTACGACGTGCCAACTAAATTACAAAGCGAAATATGGGTCTTCGAAGACGAAGAGCAACCAATACAGGTGTGAAAATCGAAATCGGTGAAAAAAAAAATTTTTTTTTTATATTTATAAACCAGCGCTTGACCGCAATCCCGCCTGATGGTAAGCAGTGATGCAATCGTTGATGGTAAAGCGCGCTAGTTTATTAAGAGCCTATCCACTCAGAAAAACTAGCGAATAGGAAGGAAGACGGCAGTTGAGCGAGGTGATGCAATGTTAAACCCAACAACACGACTAACGATGTTGCGCCAGAGGAGATTGATCTCGAGATTCTCTACGACCAAACTGCAGACACAACAACATTTGCCGTCCTCCGATGTCTGGTGATCCTGTCCTCCGTACGGCTTCACCAGACATCATGCCGGAACACGACGAATCGCTTGGCGGCAAGACTTTGTCTGATGAGTGGTAACTTCTGCCGGCAGCCGATGTTATGGCCTACCACCGCGTGACGTGACGTAAAATCACGGTACAGATTTATCGTGGTATTAGCAACGTGAAAGTGTAGTACTTAGGTAGTTCTACGTAGTGTGGTGACTCGAATAAGATTTGAATGAAAAAAAAAAAAAAGTAATCAATTCTTAGAGTATATTGTTTGTGCGAACCACTTTTATTTATTTATTTCTCTCTTTTCTTTACGGCAATGTTCCGCGAAGTGGTACTTAGACAAAGATTTGTTCTATCGCGCATTTCTTAAGATGTATCCCACGTGATATAGGTAAATAAGCCTATCGACGGGTCCCAAGAACAAAGTCAAAATTAATAGAAAATTATTGTGAAAGAAAATACCCTTTACCATAATTTTCTATTAATTTTCTTGTTTTGTTGCATTTTAATAGATTCGCGTAACTTTATTGCTTCGCACTGCAAAAAGACAGTATTGAAGATAGGACTTTGTACTTGGGACCCGTCGCTATAACAGTTACTAATTAAACATCGTATCATTGTATCATCTGATACAATAACTATCTTTAATTATTTTCCACTATAAATGCATTTATTTACACAAAGTAAAAAATAATCTAATCAAACAATTTTACCTTCATATGTGTAACTAGCGGCCGCCACACGGTTTCACCCGCGTTTTTTTTTTATATGCCCCGCTCCTATTAGTCGTAGCGTGATGTTATATAGCCTAAAGCCTCCCTGGATTAATGGGCTGTCGCAAAAATATTTTTTAAATCGGACCAGTAGTTCCTGAGATTAGCGATTGATTAGCTTTATAGATTAGTATAGATTTCTTTGTTTATAGACATTTTTTTATGAACATTGCCCCACACTAGAAATTACTCCTGTGTTATGGATGCGTTTACAAATATTTAAACTCACATATACAAACAGACCCGGAACAACTACCTGTAGGCCATATAGATATTTGTTCCGAGCAGGAATCGAATTCGCTACATGCAGCGCAGCAGTCCAATGCCTTTGCCCCAAACGTGCCTAAAACACGTAAACACGTAATTGTAAAAAACTCCTAAAAAAATACAAGAAAAAATAATTATCATTCATCATTTTAAAGTAGTTTCTTTCACATAGGTACGTAATAATTGTCAGATCTATTTATCAGATTGTCGATGCCTAGTTTCCTGACTCATAAATATCACAACAATTTTCCTCTTCAGTGCATAATTTAAGCACGTTGTCTCTATTATTCTACGCATTATATGTTTTTTCTTACACAGCACGTTTTTTTTTTCACTTTTCCATCCGTGCGTTGTTTGTGGAAGGAGAACAAAAAAAAAAATAACATCGAAATGAAATCGGCTGGATTATCCCAGTACCAGCATCGGTCATAGGTTATCACAATTATCTTGTCATAGGCTATCAATTCCTCGGTGCCGGCAGAAGTTACCACCCACCAGACAAAGCCTTGCCGCCAAGCGATTTGTCGTGTTCCGGCATGATGTCTGGTGAAGCCGTACGGAGGACGGGTCTGAACAGTTGTGTTGCGATGTGTGCCGGGTACGATGCGCCAAATGTTGTTGGGAGTTTGGTCGTGGAGGGTCTCCAGATCAATCTCCCTCTGTGTTAAATATTGCATCACCTTGCTAAACTGCCGTCTTCCTTCCTATTCGCTCAGTTTTTCTGAGTGAATAGGCTCTTAATAAACTAGCGCGCTTTATCATCAACGATCGCATCACTGCTTACCATCAGGCGGGATTGCGGTCATGCGCTAGTTTATAATTATTAAAAAAAAAAAAACAATTGACTATCTATGATTGGAATAGCACCCTAATTCCATAACACACTACTTATTACTATCGGTTGAAATTATTTCGAAGCATATTCCTAATCCATTGCTGTATGTGTTCGAAAATCTGTTTACTCAACAACGTAAATGACGCAATGAATGTTATTCAACTGTCAAAATGAAACCAATTGCTACTGATAGTGTATTACGCAATTATCCTACTGGTAATATTATCTTATTTCCAGGGTTTTCTAAGTATATCTTGGACACCAATGACTGAAGGTGAAGGAAAACATCTTGAGGAAACCTGGACTTTTAAGTCTTAAATCGCCAACCCGCATTGGTGATTACGCTCAATCCTTCTCTGTATGTGCCCAGCAGTGGGACGGTAAAACAGTTGATAATAATGAATATTATCTTTATTTTTTTCCTCTAGAATTAAGCATGTAAATAAAATAATGTACATAATAATAAACGATCAGCTGATGTCGAAACGCCAAGGTGAAACAAATCATAAGGAAACTATTTGGTTTGATGGGTAACCCTACAATGCTAACTCGTATCTATTCTTCTCTAGAAATATTATTTCTTCATCCCTCTAAGCTTTTTCATCTCAGCCGCATGCAATTGCTTTTCGTTAATCACTGCCTGTTTACTGTGTCACTGCTCTACCTAAGTATAGGTATTGATTATTATTTCTCAAAGGCCCAATGTAACTTTGATAGTAAGATTAATGACAATTACTTGACAAATTAAAAGACAATACTGCATACTGCTTAAACAGGGTTTAGTAAGTCATAATAATTAAGAAATGGTTGTGAAAATACACTTGATAAATAAATTATTTTCTCGGTGGTAGGCCATAACATCGGCCGGCGGCATAAGTTACCACCCATCAGACAAAGCCTTGCCGCCAAGCGATTTGTCGTGTTCCGGCATGATGTCTGCTGAAGCCGTACAGAGGACGGGTCTGAGCAGTTGTGTTACGATGTCTGCCGGGTACGATGCGCCTAATGTTGTTGTGTTGGGAGTTTGGTCGTGGAGGGTCTTCAGATCATCTCACTTTGGCGCAGCATCGTTGGTGGTGTTGTTGGATTTAACATTGCATCACCTCGCTCAACTGCTGTCTTCCTTCCTAATCGCTCAGTTTTTCCGAGTGAATAGGCTCTTAATAAACTAGCGTGCTTTACCGTCAACGATCGCATCACTGCTCACCATCAGGCGGGATTGCGGTCAAGCACTTGTTTATAATTATTAAATAATAATAATAATTACGTATTAGAATTAATATTCCAATCGACTGAAGAAAACTTCCACCGCAGAAAAACAAGCAAGCTGACAACGGTTAACAAGAAAATTATCCTGTTCACAGCACAAACCGGTATGAACCGATGTAATGCCTATGTAGATACAACACACGAATTATTTACTCATTACATTTATCGTATAAATATGATGCGAAAAATCTCAAGCTTCATAACAAATCTTCACGTCTCTAGAAACGCACCTCGATATTTCAACCGACCTACTACAAAACAAGATGATTGCCATCAAGTCAACTTTGGTTCTTCTGCTCATCGCCTTCGCCATGATGTTCTGTACCTTCGGCATCGATGCTGTCCGTGTGGGGCCTTGTGACCAGGTCTGCTCCCGTATCGACCCTGAAAAGGATGAGTGCTGCAGGGCGCATGGGCACTCCGGCTATCAGAACTGCGATGATGGAGAAATGGAATGTTATTAACGACTATAATCAAACAATGTGCCTGTGAGTGGAGTCTAGCCATTGAATGGCTTGGACACCAATTCGAAGAATATTAGGAGGTAATCAACGATAATTTTTATTGTTCCTGTAAAAGAAGATTTGTAACTTACCTAAAAAGCCAGTCTAAGCTCAATCACCCCCTTTTTGTCAAGTTATATCTTGACAAAAAGGGGGTGATTGTGCTTAGACTGAGAGATGAAGAAATATATTGTGTTGTTCTAAATGTTTGCCCCTATTTATAATTATAAATAAAAAGTAAAACTTAAATTTAAGTAACCCTATGTATGAATAAAGATTTTTCGGGAATAATTTTGTTGTATTATATTGTGTGCAATTGAATTTTTTTTTATTCTATCTCGTGGTTCAAGCTGGGAGGTTGTCATCTTTTTTTTATTTTATTCCGGCGTGGAAAATCCTCAATGGATGTCCGCCGCCCTGGGGTGGGCGACGGGGTCTGTCAGACTCCTACTGACTAAAACGACCCTGGTGTCTTATCTCTCACGTTCGCGCAGGGTCGCGAGAGTCCAGATTCCTCCGCAGCCCACACTCTCGTGCTGGCCCGGTTGGTCGGGCCTCGGCTCGTGCACGGGGCAGTGAGATGTTTAAGTACCCCGTGCATCACCTTTGAGGCGCGCGCCGACATTCGCGCGCCTCCGCCTCGGGTCCATCTAGTAGGGCGTGGAGACTCCTCAAGTCCCTCACCCCTGGACTCTAGACCGCGGACTGTAAAGACGGCCCGCGGTCTAACCACCTCGCTCGCTATCCATGCCCTCTGCTACTGCAGAGCGCAGACAGAGAGCCCTCGGGAGCGACTCCTCCGCTCCGGCAGAAATTTGCCGGGGACAACAATCCCCCTCGCCTGGGGTTGATGCCTGCGCCCATGGTGCACCATCCCGGTGATGCACCCTGGGCGCAGGCAACAGCATCTGCTCGTCCTCGGGGTTCAAAACCGAGGACCAGCAACCACCGGGCACTCGGATGGTTTTCTGACACGCAGCCCGGGAGGTTGTCATCTGTGTTAACCGGACTTGCCTGCGATTGCTCCAATAAATTAAGGGCTACAGCTAGGTCTTATGTAAAAAAACTTGAAAATAAACGAATATACGCTGATGGTGGAGCATGGACCTCAACTTATACCGTAGCTAGGAGAGGGTAGAAAAAGACAGACTGTTTCGGATGTATATGTGTTCGTGGATTGTGCGTAGGTTTCTTCCAAGCTGCACGACAAGACGCCATTTAGTTTATTATTAATAATTAATGGCGGCAGTTATCGTATACACACATACACACACATACGTTCTCACTCTCTTTTACATACACACTACACATAAGCTCACGTTTTCTTACCACGATGGCAGGCAGAAATAACAGAACGCCACCTCCTACGAAGGAGGCAAAATGATAGTTGTATTACTGGTCATTTTGCCTCCTTTACGTTCAGACATCTGATCATACGTTCTAGGGCTCTCATACCAGATTCCACTTACATTCGTCTTGTAAATACTTAATTTTTGTTAGTCGCCTTTATTAATCCTTTAAATATGATCAGACGTTCTAAGCTTTTTAAATTACGTCATAATTATTCTATCATTTAACCTGACACAGCGCTTGCTTTCTGAAGTGGCATGGACTAACCATGTTTGTCAAAGGCCTGATGGCCGGTAAAGCAGACATCAAGTCCTGGAGTGGAGATCATATATCGGCAAGCGTAATGTGAGACGCCCTAAAGAAGGTGGCTGGAATAGACTGGATGCGGAAGGCTGAGGAGGGTGCATCATGTAACGACAAGAAACGTAACTACGGATGAAAAATCAATTTAGAATAATATATATTTACACAAAATAAAAAATAAAACAATGATAGATTTGGTATAGTAGTGTAAATGAAATGTATGTTACAGCAGAACAATGGAGGGACAAGGCAGTGGGTCCTGGAGTGAGGACGGCAGGCAAGCCAGCAGCAGAGACTCAGTATGAAGGCAAAGGCCCGAAACGGGACAGCAGCCAAAAGTTCGTTACGTCAGGGTGACGTAATACGTAGCGTTGTCAAAAACTGTCATAATGTTTTTGTCATAATAATTATTATATTTATTTGCTCCCACGACTCACAACGTAACATCGCATTACCTGCTCGCAGTTTCAGTTCGTTATAGCATAGCGTTCTTTCATGTTTTTGTTTTGTTTTTGCTTAGCTCCGAAGGGTCATTTCAGGAGGTTTTATAATGTATTATGTACCTCCTCGATAATTGGGCTGTTAAATGCAAAAATAATTTTTCAGAGCCGACTGGTGGTTTCGGAATCCCCGCTACACGCAAATTTTAACGCTTTTTAATATTGTAAAGAGTTTAGGTATTTTATATTTCTACTGGAATATTTCAAACTAAAGCAACAAGTTTCCATAACGAATTCACGATCAAAACTCATCGATCGCCGTACACATGAATGAGTTTAGTTTCGATCGTGAATGAATGACAATGACTCTGCGGGTTTCGTCGGGAGGCGTTCATAGAAGAACACTATTATTTTTTCTCAATACATGCTCCTGTGCCTCCACACTGTCTGGTGGATATTGGCATAATATTTTGAAGATAAAATGAGCCTATGACGTAAGTGAATTGACTATTTGTAGTAAGTAAGTATATATTTGCTGATGCGTTGAGGACCTATGATCTATCAAATAGGTATAACTGAAGTAGGTAATGTTTTTATTAAATCCTTCTTATTTATTATAGAACATTACGATATTAAAAAAAATAAAAGCCATAACTCACTAGTCAGTTATAGTTTTTTTGTCACAGTTTGATTATGGGTGTCATTATGTAGGCGCATAATGACACCCATAATCAAACTGCAAATTAGGCATTTGCTGTGACCATAGAGCCACTTTATGAGCAAGTGTGTTGAAAAAAATCTTTTCTATTCACTCTGTAGCGGAAAATACAAAGTATAATATAAATAAAAGCCGCCCCTTATTAATTTATGTGCGATCACATAAATTAATAAGAGACATTTTACCATTAACCATTCTAACCACGTCGCATTTCCTTATTTATTATAAAATTTATTATGGGCCCGCAATTAAAAAAAAAAAAAAAGAAAATGCGCGGTTCTATTGTTTCATTAAAATGCCGCGCCAATTGTTTTTAATTAGGCTTGCCAGAGGACAGACATTTTTATTAATCGTTTGGCGGCCATGTTTGAGTCTGTCATTATAAAATTAATTTTCGTAATTATATTCACTGAATTATATGTCATTTATAACGGACGTGTTAAATTTATAATTTCAATACATTTTTTAAATAAAAAAAGGAAAATGCATGTTTTCTTTACTCCTCTTGGTGAGATAACACTAGGCATTCGTGATTGTCGATTACAGGCAACCTGTATTCCACCACCACGTGTGCTCAGTGTGGTTTGAAATATGCCTCTTCTTCGATTTTTTTGGTTATAAGACATGCTGATTTCCTCATGTATTAATTGACCGTTGTTTGCAATGGTCAATTATGCAATGAGCTAGTCAAAAGACAGACTACAACTCATAGAACAATGCGTGTGCAGTTAAATTGTTTGTCAAATCGATTGAGACTAAATGATACACAATTTTTGCCGCTACTTCTAATTTATATAATTTATTTGACAGGTGTTCTATTTAGTTTAATGACTTGCAGTGTAATTGCATAACATACCAACAATAAGCAATGTCTTCCATTTTGACAGTTCAACAACATTAATTGCGGTTATTTACGTTGTTTATCTGGGAAATGTATCGAACTTAAGTAGCAATAGATTAGCTATACCCTTCAAAATCTTTCAGATTACGACTGTATATATTTATGTCATAAAATAAATTACATATACTTACACCATAATTATTAGAAGCGCCATCGCCACTTGTCGCCACACTCACGTCCAATAAATCTCGATAATAAGTAAAACAATCTAACATCTCACAGAGACAGGAACACATTGACTTTTTCCTATAAAGAATGATAATATAAATACTTCAGAGACAATCTGCTAATGATTCTCGTTATATCTTTGAGCAAATACTTTTTGCGCTGACTTTGGTTGCCAGACGCCACTGAGGAACTTCAAGCCTCCTTATACAATTAAAAACAATCTAGAGGAAGTTGTTAATGATCTATTGTGGGATTCATTGATATATATAGTTAGGAAATTAATTGTGTGAATCATATTTCTTGTTTTGATTTTTATATTTGAGTTGTTTGATTGATTTTTACCGACGCTCGTTCGTACCTATATAAACGGAATAAGAAATGGTATGCTTTTCTCTTGTTCTGGTTAATTAGACAAGTATTACGATTTTCTCAGTAAGGAGATAATTGCAAGTAGCGCCTACGAAAAAGGCGAATGTTGACATTGCTTGTATGTTTTTGTTGGCCACCACGCACAGAGAAAATTATACCGATGTGAATGAATCATGGTAAAATCAACATGAGAAATTATTTGAAAAGTATAACCGTTGCTTTGATGGGTGCTAATTATTACAACAAAAAAAGGTTTACTTCGACTTGGACTAATTTTGGCAAGGCTTTCATGCTCTGGTTACTTATATTAAGAAAAAATAATTACGATTGTATTTAAAAATAAAATAACCCATAATATTCATATGTTTTGACTTGACCTTCTTGAGCTTCTGAAACAGATATTCGAGTCATCATCAGCAACTTTTTTTTTGTCCCATTTCTGGGCACAGGACTCCTCTCGTACAGAGAAGGATTGAGCGTAATCGCCACGCTTGCTCAATGCGGATTAGCGATTTCGGACTTTAAGTTAAGTTAAGGTTTTTTTTTTAGAAATTATACACCAGCGCTTGACCGCAATCCCGCCTGATGGTAAGCAGTGATGCGATCGTTGATGTTAAAGCGCGCTAGTTTATTAAGAGCCTATTCACTCTAGCCTTGACACTCAAATTGTAGTGTAACGAAAACACCGTCGCTGGCAAATTGTTCCAGTCCCTCGATTTACGCGGTATTAAACAGGAAGCAAAACGCTTCGTCCGGATCGCAGTGGGGTCAACAACGTAAGGGTGGAAACTCGCCGTACAACGGGTCGTCCGATGATGGAACGGAGATGGCGGAATTAAATCATGCAATTACCTTGCACACTCACCAGAATGCATGCTATAGAAGACCGAAAGGCTGGTTTCTTCAAGATGTTTTCCTTCACCTCGTAATCAGTCATTGGTGTCCAAGATATACTTAGAAAGTACATATAACAAAGGAAAGTTACATTGGTCCTTGCCTGACGTGGAATGGAACCCGCACACTCATAATTGAGATGCTGATGTTTTAACCACTAGACCACCACGACTTATTATATATACGAGTAAATAAACAGACTGCAGTTTATTATGTATAATAGACACCATGTTAATTGCAGAACAGGGTAGCAAATGCAGCATAGCGCTAAAGTTTAAACAAAAAGTTAAAAAAAAGTCTATTGTCTCTTTCTATGCTTATATTTTCTCCTTTTTTTTAAATTTGGCTGTAGGTACTTGTACTGTTTGTATAGGTCTTGATCCTTTTATTTTTTTGTTGGGGAAATCATCAAATGACTTCTCCCGCTCTGGGCGGAGAGGAAGGGCGTGTCAGACTTTTACTGACTAAAACCCAGCCGTGTTTCTTCACATGCGTGTGCGCTAAGACGACGGTTTCTTTTTTAATCAACCCGCAACCCTGACCCAGGAGGCATCGGTCTTCGTGGACCCCGTCACGATGTGCTGACATCTCTTTGAGGCGCGCGTGAAACACGACGTCTCGCCCGTCGACTTGGGCCTGGTCCTTACTGGGCGGCGAGCTGCCCACTGCTCGCCGTTAGAGTTGTTCAAAACGGCTATAAAACAATAGCACACTACAGACTATAAACTATTAATTTCTAGCGCGCTATAAATGCGCTATGTTGTAGCGCGCTATAAATAAGAAAGCACGTGGGCGTCCAGCAGGCGCGATAATTATTGCAACACGCTAGATTTCGTAGCACGTTACATTACATATCCTTCCATACATCGTTACACAAATCGCGTGCTATAAAAGCATATTTACATTTTCAGATCTTAAAGGAGAATTGTTTTCTAAATTAGAACAATTTAAAAAAATATTATACGCTGTAATATGTTTTTGCTTTAAGTGAGCCTTTAAATTGGTTATAGTAGTTTTAATGGACAACTGTCGGCGACAATAATTACAAATAGCAGTCGTCTTGCTGCCGTTCCAAATTACTAAACCACCACCTTTGCGATTAGACATTTTTACATAGAGTTACCTTTGCACACACTAATCGTCACTACTTCGTTTTGCAACATAATTTTATACTAATATTTACAGACACTAACAAGCAAGTTCGCGCGCGATGAAAATAGCGTGCTGCGACAAGAAACATACATAGGCGTCAGTAGTCAACAGCGCTCAAACGCGATGACATTCAATCAATTTCATTCATAGCGTCATAGCGTGATAGCGTCGTAACGTCCACCTACGTAGCGTGAGCTATGCGCTACGAGGAAATAGCGTGCTATTGAATGGCGCTAGGCGCTATATAAACCACCTCTACTCGCCACCCGTAGGTCTTGATCCTTACAGGAGTATCAACCACAGATTCTAATACAACTAAAAAAAAAGTTAACCTCTTAACAAACTACTAATAAAACTTTAAATGTTTAATAAATAGCTTTAACATTATTATTATCCATGTTCCCGACAAGCAAGTTCGTTCTAAAAAGGTTCTAACGACATGGCTGCCATAGTAGCATATTTTTCAATAAATGATATTGTTAACCTGATAATTTCAAATAGCTTGATAAAAAAAAATCAGCCAGCCCGTTCATAAAGTTTTTAAACTTTATTAAAGTCTATTAAAGACAAGTATTTATACTAAAGTACTAATGAAAATGTTGGTAACAGTTGTTAATTATGTGCAAAAGCCTTAAAACTACTAAATTATACTTAAGCTTTTTCTGAAAGGTCACCTACAGACTATAAAACAATTGACTTATTTACCAAAGCGTGTTGCCAGACGAAAATAAATTTCCCCGCGATAGCATAGTTAATACAAATTATATTTAATTACGAAGATATTTATTCGATTCAGAATTCACGACAGAATTCACGAATTTTAATTTGGACTCACAGTGTTTATACGATACTTTTTGGCGATAAAGGGGAAGTTACGGGTAAAAATACTTTTGTAGACATTTTGTAAAATTCCTACAAAAATATTTATTTCTTCATGGTAATTTTTATGTCTTATTTTTTTTATGATATTGATTATAAAATAAAGCTCTGGTAATTAAACATAGCTAGTTAAATTTGGGTGTAGGTACTATTGCACGTCTACTATTCACTTCTAAGTTCTACGTTATAATTTAGTAAAAGTATAGAAAACAGGTGGTAGGCAGAAGTTACCATCTAGCAGACAAAGTCTTACCGCCAAGCGGTTTGTCGTGTTCCGGCATGATGTCTGGTGAAGCCGTACGGAGGACGGGTCTGAGCAGTTGTGTTGCGATGTGTGCCGGGTACGATGCGCCAAATGTTGCTATGTCGGGAGTTTGGTCGTGGAGGGTCTCCAGATCAATCAGCTTCTGGGTTAAACAATGCATCACCTCGCACAACTGCTGTCTTCCTTCCTATTCACTCAGTTTTTTTAATTGAATGGGCTTATTAAACTAGCACGCTTTACCATCAACGATTGCATCAATGATTACCATCAGGCGGGAATGCGATCAAGCATTAGTTTATAATTATTAAAAAAAAAAAAACAATGACAACAAATATGTACATTATACTTATCAAACAAAGTGAAAAAATTGTTTAATTTTCTCTCAGGAACAGCATTTGTATTTAAGTAGTTGGTAAAAATTTGTTTAACATTTTGGTTTAAAATTAAGGTGTATTAAACTGAATCTAGATTATTACTTGCACTATCTATCCCACCAATTCTCAATATAGTTGGCCCTACCGAATGCAGCTAAATACTAGTACTTTAGATGTAGTCAGCTTAATATCTTACCTCTACAACCTGTTCACTAGGTAAGACTAAGACCCTTGGTAAGACTCAATGAAACGAATATATACAATACCTACTAGATTTTGTCGAAAGAGACAAAACTATTTTTTGTCTATGTCACTCTTCATCCCTTCAACCAAATCACGTGAAATCGTGGCTCCGTTGTGCCGTGAAAGACGGACAAGCAAACAGATACCCAAACTTTCCCATTTATGGTCTTAGTACCTATGGATTATCTATGCACCTGACAGGCAGGAGCATAGCGCCTTAAACATTTTCGTTTTTTAAGTTTTAAGTAGGTATGCATTTACTTTGAAAAATCATTGAGTGTCAAACAACCCTAATGAATGTGTGCAATAAAGAAGGAGTGACGCCATGACATAGACCCCTATGTGGAAATAATGGTCTTGCAGGTTTGCAAGTTGAATATGCGTAATCCATTTCCACTCGTTCGATGCTCACTGTGCAAAGGATAGATGAAAAGCAGCACATAAAGTAATTTTTTGCTCCATCGGTGTAATTGGTAACTACCTATATGGCGTAAAAAAACAATAACAGAGACTTTTTCTTCCACTGCACTTACCTAATAGCATATAATGGTCTCACTGCTGGGACACAAAGGTCTCCAGAGAAGACAGAATGGGCTGTAATCCACTACGCAGACCAGCGGAGCTTACTGGTCCACGTTTGTTACACAATTCTCGAATATATAATTGCTTGAATTTTGAAGGATAGTGCTAATCCATTGCTACATACTACCTAACTATATTCGATAAATTTATCGGTTCAACAAGGAACGCAATGAATGTTGTTGAACTGTCAAATTGGAAGCCGTTCCTACTGTTATTGTGGTACAATAATAATATACCTATCTAGGTACAAAACACAGAAGAGATAAAAGATATTATCTATTTCTTGGTACAAAATCATGTAAAATTTTCTTTTAAACGACTGGTTTATGATTCTGAACCCTATTAGAAATAAAGCAGTAATGTTAAGTTTAATACGATAGTTTTATTATTTTATGAGCTTTTTAAGAGATATTAGAGTGGGTTTAGAAGTATGCTTCTTATGAACATTAATGGACCTCTTATCTGCTTAAAAATCTAAACAAATTATATTACTTAAATTGCGGTATAAATTATAAAGCGGAAGCTTTTAGAAATTTACCAGAATTGAAAATGTGGCTGTGTGTTTATTTGGTACTTTTTTAAAAATAAATTATAAACTAGTGCTTGACCGCAATCCCGCCTGACGGTAAACAGTGATTCAATCGTTGATGGTAAAGCGCGCTAGTTTATTAAGAGCCTATTTACTCTAGCACACACTTGAAGACACTTAAATTGTGGTCAATATATCAATACTTAGTCATAGGTATAATTTGAATGCTTCTGTAGTCCGAAAAAAAAGTAAAATAGAATAGATTACAGAAACATTAATACAAAGGGTGACACAATGGGCGGTCTTATCGCTAAGAGTGATCTTTTACTGACAACCTTTTGATTGAATACCAAGGGGAAGGGGAGAGAAATAATCTAGTTAGTCTACAGTATACTTATTTGTCTATTACACCGAATCGATTTAATAAATAATGATTGTTATCAAATCGAGGGTTTTATTTGTGGTAAAACAAACATAAAAGTACAAGTTGGGGTTAAGTAAGCATCATATCCATGCTAAACAGCCATCGCTCTGCATAATGCTGTAATCCTATGCAATACAGATCCACAGCGAGTCTTGTAATCATCAAGAAGAAATTTTTATTATACTATTTTGGTATTAACTTCCGTCCCACTAATAGTAAATTTTATTTATATTCTGTGTATTTTCTAATAGGTCGTTCTTCTGAAGTAATATGTATTAGGCAAGTGTGTTAAATTACCATGTACGTGATTATATTAATTAATAATCATAATTAGCTTATTTTATTCGTAACAGAATGCCTATAACATATATTTAATTGCTACATAAAATGAAAATTTAAAACACATTCTAACGTTACAAAATAACATTGGCAGATGTGATTGAACATGAGCTTTAAAAATTTAACAAGAAATGTTTTAATAGTCTCGACTATAGCCATCAAAATTCATTAAGCGTACCCATTATAATTTATAGAGTACTTAACAATCTAACGACAACTTTAATAAAGTGAACATGTTCCAAATAGTATAAAATTTCACCCGCCCACAACATGAGACCGGAGCTACCTATATTGTTTTTTTTGGCCCGACCGGTCCTCCAAGAACTTTGTCACATTCAACTTCACGCAAAGATAACTCCGATGTCTGAAACAATTGAAGGTGGTAGCTTTCGTGTCTTTATTTAGACAAGGTTGCAACTCCTGTCGAGTGTCGATCTTAAAATCCGGTAGCTAAAAGTAATTTGTGAAATTACTTTCTTAGAATTGGAGTCAACTAAAGAGTGTATGTCGCCCGTCCTGGCGATTTCAGACAAACTGGATCGGCGATTTGTTTTTTTAAAAGAATGTTTGTTTAAAAGGTGTAGGTATGGGCCAGGCGGCCAGGATTCGGAAGATAAGGAAGGACGGAGGTAGAAAGGGTATAGTTTGAATAAGAACCTGTTGTTGATTACGTGGAAAGGGACAGGATTTAAATTAAGTTTGGTATTAGCAATGCTAGACTTGGCTGGTAACTTTTTGTGAATTTATTGTTCACTGTTGGAGCAGGGAAACTTCTAACTGAGGGACGCAAAGCAGTAGGGACTAGTAGTGGGTGCTATCTGGCTGAAATTATCTGGCTAATATTATTACAGTCTGTAATGGAACAGTGTTGTTTATTCCAATTAGGTCGAGCAAAATGTTTTTTTGACATTGGCAACATAATTTTGTTTTTTTTTTTTCAGTTTTAAGGTATATTTCTTTTGTTGTAACGGCAATAAACCCTTTTTTCTTTTTTTAAATCTTATTTTAAAGGTCGTACATACAAACTACTCTAAACTGCCAAATATTCTCATTCAACCTGGAACTGGTTAAGTAGCTTGATCCTGCAAAGCATTAGCTTTAGAGATAAAGTTGAAAACATAATAAAGAAATCGCACAGATTATAGCAGCTTGATGTGTCGTCTATACTAAAAGCAAATGAAAGCTTGTGAGAAGCCTTGGGAGAGCCTTATGTCCAAAATGGACGTCGTCTTCTGAAATGATGATGAAGCAAAGCTAGTAACATAAAATTAGCTATTGTGATGAATACCTTTATACCTGCGACTTTTATTTAGGTAATAAGTAGTTAGAGTAACCGACATAGCCCGAATTGCAACACTAAAGTGGCAGTGGGCTGGACACATTGCCCGTAGGACCGATGCCCGATGGGGCCGGCGGGTTCTCGAGTGGCGACCACGCACCGGAAGACGTAGCGTGGGTAGCCCCCCGACAAGGTGGACCGACGACCTGGTGAAGGTCGCGGGAAACCGCTGGATGCGGAAGGCGCGGGACTGGTCGTCGTGGACAACCTTGGGGGAGGCCTATGTCCAGCAGTGGACGTCTTTCGGCTGAAATGATGATGATGATGAATAAGTAGTTACCTATACCATTTTAAAGACTTTTTTTGCTTTGCTGGTATTTTGGCGTGGCTAGCTGGCATATGGTAAATAATTTCATTGTTGTTGTGTTTTCTTGTGTTCATTACTATACCTACATAGTAGTATTGTACAAATTCAAGTTTTTTTTTAAATGATCAGACAGCTGTGCTGCTGGGAAGTTTGTTCCGCAACTTCTTCTTCCCAGCGAAAGCACTAGGAAGTGTCGATGGGTGGGCATTTTGGGGGACTGTCTTATGTAATATTGACGTTCAAAAGCGCTGTTTCTATTCCTAATTTGAATAAATAGCTGTTGATTTTTAGTCGCAAGAAATAGTCAGCTTTGAAGACCCTACAATAAAGCACAATAAAATGGTTCTTCTACTAACCTATGTAATTGTTTTATAATTCTTTCCCGACACGTTTTTAATTGACAGGCTTAGTTTTTATGAAGCGTTAACAAGCAGAAAGAATAAAACATAAAACTAATTCATAAAATGATGTCATCAGTGTTGTGTCATAATAAGTATCAATTAAAGACTAAAAATTAATAATCTATATCAAACTTACGCACGTATTGTCCTACCTATTTCTGGCCCCATCCTTGTCTTCCATTCAGTGCTAGAAAAGGATGGAGGACAAAAAGGTATGCGTAATTATGGAATTAAGTTTAATTGTTGCATGATAAAGATCTCTATTGGTTAAAAATGATATAGAGTAAAAAGTGGCCGGTGCGACTGCTACCGGGAATCGAACCCGACTAATTAGCGAGTGGACGGGGCACAGTTACTTCACGACACTTGTATGTCTAATAGGAGGGTCGGCATAAAAGTTTGGTCGGATTAAAAAAAAACTGAGGACATTCTATTAAAATTTGTTTGGGCATTTTTGTGTGACTAGGTTTTGGACAAAAAAAAAAATAGCAATGTTGCAGTGAAGTAAAAATTGAATATAACTTACGAATGAAGGGCAATTACCGATTAACATTGCCATTAATCATCACCATACTTACGGCAGACTGATTCTTCACGAGCGCCTCAAAGAGATGTCAATACATCGTGACGGGGTCCACGAAGACCGATGCCTCCTGGGTCAGGGTTGCGAGTTGTTTAAAAAAGAAACCGTGGTCCTGGTCTACAGGCAAGTGAAGAACCACGGGTGGGTTTTAGTCAGTAAAAGTCTGACACGTCCTTCCGCCCAGAGCGGGAAAGGTCATTTAATGATGTCCCATCCAAAGAAAAAAAGGTTAATATTTAATCATTAAACAATTCTTATTTTATCAAATTATAATTTAAGAAAAAAAAAAAAACAACAATGTCAAGTAATTATAAGTCAAACAAAAAAGAAATGATGATGACCGACATTTGCAACCAGATTCCATACCTTCAGTCAAATTAAATGAAAATATAAAATCCCAAAACAAATGTCAGTCAAGTCCTGCCAAATTATACAAACCGCCCCTATCGGTTCCCGGTGCAAAAGTGCCCGCAACGCTTGCCGCATTGCCACGTTGGATGGCGATGGCTAACCTTTGCACCAAGAACGAGCCGGAGCGGGAGTCACCCGATTTGTCACGGAGTCTATGCCCTAACTCACTAATGAGCTTCTTGGCCTCAGTACCCCAACATCCCAAGGTCTCCACGGCAAAAGGTACAAAGTGGTACCGGTCCGCCAACGGCGCATACTTCACCCTCTTCCTTTCAGCGGCGTCATCAGCTGCCGCCGACGGTGAAACGACCGTGCGACCAAGATGGCTAGTTGCCACAGTGTTGACGCAAGTTGCATCCCATATTAGGCACTTGCCACTTTTCCAAGGCACCAGGGTCAGGCCGTCCGGCCTCTTGCCGTCCGTCCTGCACAGCCCCGTGGGCTCCAGCACACAAGGAACATCTGCCGACGCAAACGCCCTCCGCACAATATCGTTGAGTGCATGGTGACGCGGGAACCTCCCTGAGCAACGACGACAACTCAAAGCGTGATGGCCATCGGCCTCCACCATGGAACCGCATATGCATCTATGGGGTTCACACACCTTGCAACCCAGGCGGAGAGCCACTGCCACACGCAAAGAATCATCATCAAGGAACGTGCCCAGGTGAGGCGAAGGAAGCGCGTGCAACCATGCCCCTGCTTCGGGCTGTGACACAGCCTTGAGTCTGGCCAAATCAGCCCCCGACAAACCCATCAACATCCGCTCCTGGATCAAATTAGACGAGATGTCATCCCAGGCGCGCTGAACATGCGCCGCGTCAGGACCCGAGGCACCCATGCTGAGCACAGACCAACCCTTCCCGGCATCTAGCATAAATGGGATGTTTGCCTCGACACCATTTGAATTAAGAATTACAGTGACGAGATCAGCCACCCCATGCGCTGACGCCAGGAAAGCCGGCAGGCCCACATCACGCACGCAGCGCAGCCCAAGACCTCCGTACCGGATAGGAAGAGACGCCTGCCTCCACTGGGCATCATTCATGCACACATTCAGGATCGACTCGACCGTTGACTTTAAAACACAGTCAAAAGAGCATACCTCCCCCGGACAAAGCCAGGTAGGAGCGGTCCGTAAGAGATACATAATTTTAGGCAAGGCAAAACAATTGCGCAATAACGTAATCGCTACGTGCGCGGAGAGATCCCTGAGACGCTCCTGAGCATTGAGGAGAAGTTGTCTACGCGAGGAAATGGCCTCTGGCACTCCGTCAAGAAAAATGGGAGAACCCAAAAGGGAGAAAGAGAGGAGAGAAAGTTCCCTGAGGCCAGGTAGTTGTGAGTCAAAGCGTGAGAAATGTCCACGAGCTCCATCGCCACAAGAGAAGAATTCGCACTTAGAGGGATTCACCTCCAAACCCAGTTCCCTCAGTTGAGGAACAAGAACCTCCAAGTCCTGGAAAACTTCCTCAGGCAACCCACCAATAATGCCGTCATCAAGGTACCACAGGTTCAAAGACGACTTCAATCCAGAGATGACTTTGTGGATTGCTAAACTAAAAATGAGTGGCCCTAAAGGATCTCCCTGCTGCGCACCCACCTGAGACAAAATGAGACTATCACCGAAGAACAGATTAGAAGGAGAGTAATACACCTGATAAAGGAAGGGGTATAGAGAAGGAATCCTCTCCTTGACCTCATCTAAAAGGACGTCTCTCTCCAGGGTGTTAAATGCATTGCGAATGTCGAGCTTCAGGACCACGCAATCCGAATGTCTGGGGTCCATGACGAACGCACGCGTCGCATGTATAGCGGCCTCGCACCCTAAACGCGTCCCGAAACCTAATTGATGCGGCTGCAAGTATCCAGCCATAGCTACTCTCATGGAACGGCATGCCAACTTAGCCGTCAACCTTCTAAACACGCTGCCGATGGCTATTGGCCTCAAACCTCCATCCTTCTTCCTGAGTGCGCATAGAGAAGCACCATATAAATACGGACAAACAAAGGGATTAAGCTGACCACTCAAAAAAAGTTTACGAGCTTTGTCAAGCACTCCAACAAACGTCGCCCACTTTCTCCTGCAGAGCTTGAAGTTAGCTCCTTCAAGTGTCCTGGACGAATTCCATCCAAGCCTGCCGCAGAGCCACTATAAAAAGAACCCAAAGCCCAGGCAACGTCCTCCACTGACACAAACAGCTCAGGAGATGACGAGTCCGGCGCCGATGGAAAATTAAGCGGACGTGAAGGGCCCGGGTGTTTGGCCATAAGGCCGCTCAGCGTGTCAGGGTCGTGTCGCGCGAATGAGTCGTCAGAAACCAATAACCTAACCGCCCCTCGGAGGTCTCCCTCGAACACCTTAGACTCAATAGCCTTCCGAATACCACACGACTTAGGCAATGATGCCACGCAGCGCGGCTCATCCCAAAACCACGCACACGCACGTGAAGACCCAGTGCAGTGAGGACAAGGCAACATTGTGGATAGGGCACTCATTCGGGCATTTACAGACATACAATATTGAATACAATAACAATCTAGTACAACCAATGTCACAATATTTCAAATTTCAAAATCAAATAAATAATTAAAAAAAAAAAAAAAAAAAAGTATTAGGCAATATTATGAAACAAATAAAATGAATGATCACGCGCACACAGCACCAGGGGTGTGTTGTGTGGATTTGATCGGGGCCAAAGGGTTGGGCTCTTTCTCCCGATTTCAAAGAGCCCAAACTCGACTAGTGTATGTGTGCTATGTACTATGCCTTTAGTTCCCAAGATGGGCCCCGGGGATTGGGTTAGAAAGAAGTGTACGGTATGGGGGGCGGGAGGTCTAATAAATATAAGTAAATAAGTTATAGTTAATATAATATAACGGTGAAATAAATATAAATAAAAAAATAGTAAATGTAGATTAATGCTGGTGCTGCGCGATCCTAAAAACTAAGTAGGTACACTCACAATAATAATTGTTACAATTGCAATATTGTAAACACAACTGTCAGACTGCAGCACTGTGGGTAGAATAACAAGCTAGAACTTTTTAATCCGTCCACCGATTTCACCAACCACCAATTACCAACAACCAACAATTACCAACAATTTTAGCTATTATTTGATGACTTTGATTCTACAGCGTACCTACTCTACGAGGATGAGATAAAAAAATCATGATTTATACTCCTACTAATAATAAAGCTCAAGAAGTTGTTTTATTGAATGCGTCAATACCTGGAAATCAATCTGCATAGCTTTTTTCTAATTAGGTAGGTTGGAGCCGGCTTCCAATGTAATTCAGGTGCAGTTGAATATCAGTATTTTCACAGACAGGCAGCTGCCTGACCTCCACAATCCAGACTGACAAAGATCCAAGAAACACAGCCTGGTGCAAAGACGAGATGTGGAGAGGTCTCGCTTTGTGGAGATACACAGAGTCCGATCGTAGTGAGCGTAGCTTAACCGTAGCGTAATAGTATAATATACTACTACCAGTAGCAATGGGTTTAATTTTGATAGTTCTATAGCATTCATTGCGTTATTTACCTTGCTGAGCAGATAAGTGCCTACATTTTTCGAACATATGGAGCAATGGACTACGAATATGCTTCAAAATGATACCAATTCATAGTAATATTGTGTTAGGGTGTTGATCGATCTCTAGCGAATATCTTTAAATATCAATCGGATTGGAAACTTTTTGTTTTTGCATCATTTGATAGCTGAATTTTTGAGAAAGTACATAAGGCACATGAAGATTATATTTATCATTTATCATCACACTAGATGCAGAACAAAAAAAAAAAATGAGTACTTAACAGCGTTGGCGGGCAAAAGGATGTGACACAGTAGGTCGGGGTGACAAAATTGCACGGGGATAAAGACGGGGGCAGAAGCTAGTTACATTAGATTAGGTTAAGTCAATCTATATAAAATTGGACTAACTTCCCTAGTGTTGTCTGATTCTTAATTATGTGACAGATCCTTATTGTACTTATGTCAAATCTTTCCAGATAACCAATCTATTTAAGTATATTGGATTGACCTATCTTCACCCCTTTTAAAGTTTGTGTTATGCTGTATTATGTATTATGCCGAGGCTACATAATTTAGTCGATATTAAATTCTTTCTTTCTTTCTTTTTTGGCTTTGCACGGTTTGTTCATTTAGCCAATGTCACGTAATCAATTATTCATGTCGAAAAAAACGGACACGTGAACCGTCTACAAGGGAGGTTTGAGGCAAAGTCATGATGAGGCCACTATGCTGCTATATCTCAATGTTCTTTATGAATTATTTACTGTATACACTTTTTACTACATAAAGCAAGTTCAATGAAAAATAAGCGTGACACTCAGCTTCACTCCCAAAACTCCTGATATTAAATTAGGAATGACATCGGTCATTGAGAAATCCCGTTCTTTGAACGAATGATTGAACGATTTCAAGTCAGCGACCAGACTACAGATAATTAAGAATAATGTTAAATCTAAGTACTAAAAAATACAGTAAACTCATTTTTCTTTACAATTTATTTGCAGCCAGTACCTCACCACTCGTAATAGGTGTTCGACATACGAACAGCGGGATGCTACGTGGAAAGCTGTGCGCCCATTTAACAACTATAACTACCTATAGTAAAAGTCGGCGCAAGATCAGTCTTTTTGTCATCACCTCTCCATATCTGCAGCATTACTCATTTCGAAAGTTTAATATGGCTTTTAAGCTGTAAAAGGCTATCGGACAAGCGTGAGACGGGTTCCAGCGACTTATTTTTAAACGAATGTAATTTGTTTAATTGGTTACAAGTTGTCGATTTGAATGTGAATTTGGAATTGGTATTATCTGTGCGATGTGGCTGGTTGCTGTCATTGATTAGATGTATATCGTTTTTTTATATAAAAAAAGAATACCCTGTTTTAGTGTTTTAGAATGAAATGCTGGTTTTTCCATCCAGCCATCAAAGTAACAAGCACGATGTCTTTTTTCAAACGTTGTCCCACGTTGTCGATTATATCTGGTCGTCACTGAGCATTATAATATTGTTTAGGTTTTTTATGTAAAGACCAGAGTTAGCTAATAGGTATAGGTTCTTCGTGTGGTTAAGGTCTTTGGCGGAGGTTACAGTCGTCAATAGTACGAAGATTTGAGATTTATCTTAGCAAAAGTTATCATATTTTCCAGTAACTCGGTTGAAAGTGGGAGGTCAGTTAAGCCACTCCTTGGTTAATATTGATATTCAGTTGCATGGAAAAGGCTTGATAGTTGATGACATTCCTAAGAAATTTTGAAGATATATTTTATTAGTAAAATAATAAGGAACATCACGCCTGTGTTTACAGAGAAGTTCAGCTGAGGTGTACCTAATAGGAAACCAATTAAGACTCATAGAGACGTAATATGGGGCGAGCCTATGGTATTCAATCGGATACAAATCCAGATTATTGAGCATGAGAATACCAGATGACACCTGAAACACTATATGACCCCAGCATCCCTTCATCCATCGAACCCAGGACCTCTTGTCTATCAGCCCTTGCGACCAATAGACCACCTAGGCAGCTGACTATCTTTTTGTTGTAAGAAAAACATTGTAAATTACTCGAAATAAGCATTAAATCTTGTAAGTTAGTATGTACATCAGTGGAAAATCTACTGGACTGCAATGACTGAAGAAATTTGTCAAATTTCTTCATTAGATTTACAACTTTATTTCTAAAGTATTAAGGCTCAAGATTGATTGGGAATATTTGACAGTTTCGGGTAGCTTGACCTGCTGTTATCCGTACATGTACATATTTATGTAAACAGCATTTTGAACTTAGACCCGGACCAACCAAATGGTTTGCTGCATTCAATAACATATAATAGTAAATCATCAAGAAATACGCTTCGAGTTTCTATTTGAAATGCAGAACCCAACACGTATTTAGGTAGTAGGTACCTACAACTAAATGAAGGAGTGTGAGAGTCGTGGTGTCATAGTGATTAAAACACCAGCTTCTCAAGTGTCTTTGAGAGTGCGGGTTTAATTCCAGGTCAGGCAAGTACCAATGTATCTTTTCTAAGTTATATGTACTTTCTAAGTATATCTTGGACACCAATGACTGATTTAAAGGTGAAGGAAAACATCTTGAGGAAACCTGGACTTGTAAGTTTGAAATCGCCAACCCGCATTCAGCAAGCGTGGTGATTACGCTCAATCCTTCTCTGTATAAGAGGAGACCTGTTCCCAGCAGTGGGACGGTAAAAAGGTTGATGATGAAGTGAAGGAGATCTGACGCTGCACACCCTCATCATATTTCAAGTTAAAGAAATATCAACTTTATTTCAATGACAATTAGGTTGATTTCAGAGTGACTTGCACTATTGAAAATGTTTTAAAAATGTAATTAATATTGATGATATACGTATATCCATATATATATATATATATATATATATATATATATATATATATATATATATGGATATACGTATATCATCAATATTAATTACATTTTTTACATTTTTCATATATATATATATATATATATATATATATATATATACAGTATGTTAAGAAAACCCTGTCCGACCCGTGAAGGTGTTGTTAGGTATCGATAACTGATTCTACTGATGCATACAGAACCGGGCTAAACTTAAAAAAAAATCCCCCTAAAAAAATAAATATTATTTCGCAAAAAGTGGTAACTTAATATATGTGCGATAACCACCCTTCCGCGGCACGCGGCGGGGTGGCGGGCGGCAGGGCACGCGGCATGTGGTCGCATCGTTATTCGCTCATAATAATACCGGTGTTGTCACTTTTTTAAAAATTACCAAATTTCGGGGAAGTTGGAATTAATTCGCGGGTAAAAAAGATTATTTCAAAATTCATTTGTATTGGTACTACTACTATGATGATTACGTAAAATTTTATATTATATTTGGTCATGTGTTTACTTAACCTTTATTATCCTTATGGGTCGGACAGGGTTTTCTTAACATACTGTATATGACTTAGATTTTTTTTTTTGACATTTATGTAATAAGAAATAGTTCCTCATTTGGGTCTGACATTTTAAGTTAAACAGTAATTATGCATTATTGATTTTGATTATTTTGACTTAGATTTTTTGACATAAATTAAGAAGAAATTGTAATTGGAAATGGTAATTGTGCATGATTTCTGAAAGTATATTCTTAGTGCTTAGAATTTTGTTATAATGAGCCACGTGAACACTATATTTTTGTACGCCTACTGGCATAACACAGCGCGTTATTTCTAAGTAAGATCTGTAAATATTTACCTGTGTTAACAAATAAAATGATTTGATTTGATTTGAATAAAGTTGTTTTTCCATTAATTCGTTAATTATTTACTCTCTTTCGCCTCGTTGGTATAGTGATCGCAAGCATTACTACTGAGCCTGAGATATATTAGGTGAACCATGGTTGATCCATTGCTGGGACACAAGTTTGAGGGAGGCGGCCATATTTTACCACGCAGACCCTGTGCGGGTTGGTGAATACTCTTCTTCTTCAACCTATAGAGGCCCACTGCTGGACAGAGGCCTCCCCCAAGGCTTTCCTCGATGACCGGTGTTACGCTGCCCGCATCCATCGGCTTCGGTCCACCGTATTGGGGGCCTCCCTACGCTGCGTCTTCCGCTACGTGGCCGCCAATCCAGTACCTTACATCTCTTACTGGATACTCTTACCTCTACCTAACCCGTTTTGGATTACAAGCATGATGTTACGATATGAAAATACTGTTAAGATGTATTGTTAAGGCGATTAGTTACGACGATGACCTTGCGCATCTGGGCGGGGCTAGGCAGAAACCCCCGCGCACCCCGCAACATATTTACGTGCACATTTCCTACTCCCTTGCTTCGAGCGCGGACGTCTCGCAACAAATGTATAATGCCATAACATGTCTAAAAAGTATACTATTCATAGTATTCTGTCTAAAAAGTACCTAATATAAAATTACGTGGTATCTAACCTCATGCTCTAAAGTGAAACATATTATGTAATTACTTTTATTATGTTGTTTTCGATACCGCGTTGCAGGGATTTTTTATTTAAAAAAGGGAAAACAAATATTTATTTATAAAAATGATTAATGTAAAACGGGAACCGGTTTATTCTTTTATTTAAAGTTATTATTTAGCATTTAGCGTTTTTGGTATAATTCCCATTGAAACATTGGAAACTTATATATATTATTATTGTTTAAAAATTTAGCTGACCAAATTTTAGATAATGAACACCTGAGACTAATGAACTTATAGAATGAAAAAAAAAGAATTTGTTTTGGTTTACTAGAAAAAAAAATGGGGAATGTTAATAAAATTTCATGGATTAAATTACAAGTATCATTTATATATAAAAAAAAAAATTGGCAAATTTTTGCTAAGTCCAAAACATTTTTTTTTGGACTTAGCAAAAATTTGCCGATTTTTTTTTTTTTTGAGATGTCCTTTATCTTCATTTTGTATAGTATATCATACATACAACTTTATAAAAATATACGATCACTATAAAATAATTTTTCACTTTTATTAAACACATGACATTTCTCGTCAAAAATAAAAATAGTGGGTTATCTGTCATAGTTTTAAATTAGCTGTGAAAAGTAACTGTCTAGATGCGACTCTCAGTTTTATCTAAGGTAAGTTTTATTTTATTTTTGTTTATACCCCTAAATGTGTATCATCATCAACCTTTTTATCGTCCCACTGCTGGGCATAGTACATATGACTGTAGAAAAGTTGTATTGGTACTTGCCTGACCTGGAATAGAACCCGCGCACTCATACTTGAGAGACTGGTGTTTTAACCACTAGGCCACCACGACTTTTATATGTGTATGTGTATGTTTATTAACTAATACGTATGCCTAAATGTTTGTTCCTACACATTTTGATATATTTGCTGTTGTTGCTGTGAGAATTATACTAGACATCACCAGAGTTGCAGTAATTTACCTTCCGTTATATTTATAGTATAAAATTTTAATTACATGTGTGTTGTCTTATACATTATGTTAAGAAAACTCTGTCCGACCCATAAGGATAATAAAGGTTAGGTAAACACATGACCAAATATAATATAAAATTTTACGTAATCATCATAGTACCAATGCAAATGAATTTTGAAATAATCTTTTTTTCCCGCGAATTAATTCCAACTTCCCCGAAATTTTGTAATTTTTAAAAAAGTGACAACACTGGTATTATTATGAGCGAATAGCGATGCAACCACGTGCTGCGTGCCCTGCCGCCCGCCGCCCGCGGAAGGGTGCTTATCTCTTTTTGCGAAATAATATTTATTTTTTTTAGGGGATTTTTTTTATGTTTAGCCCGATTTTGTATCCATTAGTAGAATCAGTTATCGATACCTAACAACACCTTCACGGGTCGGACAGGGTTTTTATAACATACCGTATACTAAACTATGTAAATTAAACAAAATAAATTGTAATAAAATTTATTACAATTGAATAGACAGGTGTATTAATGTTTGACTGCCTCGTTGATATAGTGGTTGTAGAAAGTGACACAAAGTTGTGGGTTTGATTCTCCACAATAAATACTAAATAATATTATTATTACTGCATGACTACCTAATAAAAGTAATGGACAAATAACGTTACACACATTATCTACCTAGCTATATTACAATATGGTTTGGTTTTGCTATGATGATGGTTTTTTGCATGTTTCTTTTGCCTTGACTTTAGACTGCTATGAGCTAGGCGCATTTAAGCCTTGGTGCCTGATGAAGGATGCAGACTCTGACACAAAACGGAGCTAGTAGCAGTGATGAAGTAGAATCTTTGGATTTGCAGAAAGTTTTCCAGCACCATCGATAAATTCCAGTCTCAAGTGTTAAACCTCCCACAAACGGATCATGAAATAGGAACGCGTGCAGACGATATTTATGCTGATACAACCGAAGTGCCTCTTACACCTATTCTTACTTAGGTATTTTTTTTTTTTTTTTTTTTTTATAAATTATAAACCAGCGCTTGACCGCAATCCCGCCTGATGGTAAGCAGTGACGCGATCGTTGATGGTAAAGCGCGCTAGTTTATTAAGAGCCTATTCACTCTAGCCTTGAAGACACTCAAATCGTAATGTGACGGAAACACCGACGCCGGCAAATCGTTCCAATCCCTCGATGTACGCGGTATAAAGGAGGAAGCAAAACGCTTCGTCCGGATCGCAGTGGTGTCAACAACGTAAGGGTGGAAACTCGCCGTACGACGGGTCGTCCGATGATGGAACGGAGATGGGGGAATTAAATCATGCAATTCCCTTGCACACTCACCAGAATGCATCCTATAGAAGACCGAAAGGCTTGCTACTCTACGCCTGTGCTCGAGGCTTTGGAGACCGTTTCGAGTTAAGTCTGGGTCGCCAATCAGCCTCTTCGCACGCCTCTCCACCGAATCCAAAGCCGCAAGGTGACACTTCGCAGCACCAGCCCAAATGTGGCTGCAGTACTCCACACACGAGCGGACCTGTGCTTTGTATAAAATTAGAAGCTGCCCTGGTGTGAAGTACCGCCGGACTTTCGCGATGACGCCTAGTTTTCTGGCAGCCACCCCGGCCTTGGACTCAATGAACCGCCCAAAGTTAAGGCTCGAGGAAATCTCAACTCCCAAAAGCTGATGGCGGTCGGTACACTCCAAGGATACATTCTGAAAAGTAGGAGCCAAGGTAAACGGGCTCCTTTTGGCGGTGAAAAGACACGCCTGTGTTTTGGCAGCATTGAATGCTACAAGATTGGCATTGCCCCATTCGGAGACTGCCTGCAGTGCAGCACTCACACGCTCTACCATGGCCTCTCTTTCGGACCGGATAGTTTCCTTACTAGCCCGAGCTTCCGGCAGGTATCTCTCCACAACTGTGCTGTCATCTGCATACCCATAGATACCGGGCATCAGCAGATCGTTAATATGCAGCAGGAACAGAGTTGCAGAGAGAACAGACCCCTGAGGAACACCGGCATTGGTCGACATGGGCTCAGATGAACATCCGTCGACAACAACTCGGAGGGACCGTTCAGTCAGGAAGTCTTTTACCCAGCCAGTCAGGCCAGCGGAAATGCCGTACGCTGGAAGCTTACTCAAAAGGCCAGCGTGCCATACCCGGTCGAAGGCCTTCGAGACATCAAGGGAGACGGCAATCGCTTCCCCATTTTTCTCGAGGGCCTCGCCCCACAAGTGAGTGGCATACACTAGTAGGTCCCCAGTTGACCGATTGCGTCGAAAACCGTACTGTCGGTCACTGAGGAGATCGTTACCTTCCAGGTATGCCAAGAGGCGCGAGTTCAATACACGCTCCATAATCTTGCAGAGTATGGAGGTTATTGAAATCGGCCGATAGTTGGTAGGATCGGCACGACTACCCTTTTTGGGCACGGGCTGCACGTTGGCAAGCTTCCAGGACTTGGGCACTATACCAGTCCTAAATGAGAGGCGATACAGGCGCGTCAATACAGGAGACAACTCAGGCGCACAAGCCTTAAGAACAATCGCTGGTATACCATCTGGACCACTAGCCTTATTCACGTCCAGACGACACAATACTCTCAGAACCTCCTTGTTTCTAATGCGAACCTCCGGCATTGAAGTTCCGCAATGAGGTAAATTAGGTGGAGTAGCATTGCCAGTGTCAAGACGCGAACTATGGGCAAAGAGAGATGCAAAGAGACCTGCTTTCTCTCTCGCCGTATGGGCCAGTGCTCCATCAGGCCCAACCAGCGGAGGCAGTGTGGGCCGACAGAAGTTCGCCTCGACCGATTTGGCTAGGGACCAGAAAGATCTGCTACCGGAAGGGTGCGCAGAGAGCTTGTTACCAATGTTAGTAATGCGGTCGAAGCGAGCCTTCTTAAGCGCCTTTTTGTAGGACTTGGCAGCACGGTTAAAGGCTCTCTTCTTTGAGCTTAGATCCAGAGCTCTGCGGTCACGAGCGTCAACCCAGGCGAGGAATGCCGTGTGCTTACGCTGTTCAGCTTGAACACAGTCGGCGTTAAACCATGGGCGAGCCGAGCCACCGACGGGCACGTCACTGAAGGGGATAAAATACTCCATAGCTTGACGCACCACGTCGGTTATAGCGTCCGCACAGCTCGATGGATTGCTAGAAGAGAAGCAGACCTGCTGCCAAGGATAAGATGCAAAGAAGTGGCGCATCTCATCCCAATCTGCTGACTTGTAACGCCATATTCGCCGCTCACCACGCGAGTCGCAATCAGGTGGGGAGAAGGACGTCACAGACTTCACCAGACAGTGGTCTGAAGTTCCTAACGGTGAGGAAACTGTAACAACACATCTGCCCGGATCAGTGGTCAGCAGAAGGTCCAGACAATTGGCGGTATGACCAGCCACATCAGGCACCCTAGTCGCTTCTTCCACCAGCTGGGAAAGGCCCATTGATAGCGCAAAGTTTCGCGCTTCTCTCCCAGCGTGGTCGGTCCTCTGGTATGGGAAAAGCCAGTCTTGGTGGCAGGCATTAAAGTCCCCCAGAGCGACGAACTGTGCGTCAGGGTGCTGATGCAGTACATTGTCAGCTGCCACACTGAGGTGGTCAAATAGACGAGTTGTCTCCTGGTCACCGCTGTGCGATCGGTAGACACAGGTGTAGACAATTTTGTCCACACCAGTGTCAACCAACAGCCATAAGGACGATAGACGAGAGTCTTCGAGGTGACGGAGACGCCGGCAACAGATGTCATTGCGGACATACACACAGACCCCGGCACGCTGCAGGAAATGATGCTCCAAAGAGTATCCCGGGTAGTTGAGGTATGCCGCATCAGACGGACATCTGATCTGGGTCTCCGTCAAGAAAAGTAGGTGGGGCTTTTCAGTCTCAAGGTGGTGATGGACTGCATCGATATTGGAGTGCAGACCTCGAATGTTTGAGAGGTGCACTTTAAATGAGAGGACGTGCGCCCGCTGTGCACACCTACTTTTCTTTTTAAAACTTTTCATTTTAATATACTGAGTGAATAGGAAGGAAGACGGCAGTTGAGCGAGGTGATGCAATGATAAACCCAACAACACTACCAACGATGCTGCGCCAGTGGGAGATTGATCTGGAGACTGCGGGGACGCCCGAACCCCCCCAGGGATCGCCATCGGGTCCTCTCGTCCGGTCGCCAACCGGCACGATGGAGCCACCCTGGGATTTTTCGCAGTTGGCGGGGCAGCCTTTCGTGTGTGGCTGGCACACTACTTGGGCCCCCAACTACCTGCGGTCGGCCAGCGGAGCACCGTGCTTCGGATCCCGCTACCCTCCAGGACCAAGCTCCCGACACAACAACATTTGTCGCATCGAGCCCGGCACACATCGCAACACAACTGCTCAGACCCGTCCTCCATACGGCTTCACCAGACATCATGCCGGAACACGACGAATCGCTTGGCGGCATGACTTTGTCTGGTGGGTGGTAACTACGCCGGCGGCCGATGTTATGGCCTACCACCGAGAAAAACAATGTATTTCCTAATATATCAGAAAGTAATTATGGCGCTCTACCTTAAATTTCATCTTTGCCTTCTAATCAACCACTTCCATCCACGCCTGTCGGCACAACTTTGTCGCGCGCTCAAAAAATGAAACCCAAAGCTTCTGCCATCGTTGCACGAAAAATAAAAAGACAATGTAACAGAAGACTATACGTATCTTTTCGTTAGCAAAAAGCACAATTTCAACACAAGGCTGAAATAGCAATAACTACATTTTTGGAAAATGTGCCTTCCGATTGGTCATTATTAGATTATTTTTATAGATGTTTCACTGAAGGCTTAGTAAATATTATCACCAGTCACACAAATTTATACAGCGTACATAGAACAGGAAGATCCAGAATAGTTTCAAGGGAAGAAATAGTAGATTTTTTGGCAATAAATGTCATCATGGGTAATGTAGTTTTGCCATCCTACAAAGATTACTTGTAAAAGTATTTTCGTTATGCAAAGCATTAGCATACATAATGCTCCTAAAGAGATTTGATAAAATCAGGCGATTTTTACATTTTACCAACAATTCTGAAGCCGATACATCAGATAGGTATTAGAAACTACGTCCTGTAATTGATCGTATTCCAACACAGTGTTTATCCGTAGCAGAAGAGAATGCTTTTAGAATCGACGAAATTGTTGTACCGTACAAAGGGAAGAAAAATATGATCATTGGCCACAAATAACTGGATATCAGAGGTGCAAGTACTGCAAAGCTGGCCAGGCAAGTACGATGTGCACAAATGGAAGGTTCATCTTTGTTATGTGAAGAATAGAAACCGTTTTTGGAGTACCACCGCAAGCAATAGGATATCTGAATTATTATGTTATATATATTTGTAAAAAAAAAATTGTTTAAGAGAGATTTATTTTATTAAACCAATTTTCTTCCACTAAGACAGTTATTTTTGTTTAAAATCATGTTATTTACAATGATATTTCAGTAAATGTTCAAAACTACCAGTAACATTCAAACTTTCCATGGAGTCCATGGAGTTTCTTGCACGTTCTTCTCCATAGAGATCTACGTTTTGGAACGTACAATTTAGCTTCACTTTTCTTGGACTGACCGACATTGACTATTGAAAAGCACCAACGGGTGGTTAATTTGAAATAAACAATTTTGATTTAGATTTTTCCCTAAACAGCAATGTATAGCATAATATACATCACTAAAATTGCCATATTCACTGTACGTGTAGCAATGTATAGATTAATATACCTACGTCTTGTTTTATTTTTAAATTTTCATATTAGGATTTTTCCCTTATTTTTTATACGTTCCTTAATCTTGCCACGATAAGGGTAGATTTTTATTGGCGGAATGAATAGGGTGTGGGGGGTCCGACCCCCCATGTCGTGGGCCGTTTTATCTCGAAAACGGACGTACCGTTTTCGAGATAAAACGGCACTTTTTCGCAGCGAAAAAGTGCTAGGGTACAAAGTTCTTTCTTAGACCTTCCCCTATTCATTCCGCCAAAAAAAAATTGGAGAAATTTCACGTCTGAAATATAACCACCCGATAAAAATGACCCGAAATTATAAAATAACCCGAATAAAAAGTTACCCTCTTGACGCCCTCTACATGATGCAATTATTTTTTATCGAAAATTTAAAGACTCAAAAAAAATTTGTTCCCAAAAATTGTTTTATTCTTTTTCTTTACATTTCATAAAAGGAGCGTATACCCCAACTCCAACAACCCGCCCTGAAATCGACCCTCTGACCGGTTACGCGCGCGGTTGATTTTTTTGACAGCATCATGCGCCTAGTTAGAATAATCGTGTTATAAGTAAACGAAACGAAACGGGAAAATTAAGCGAATGAGACTACAGGCAAAAATATAGGTACAGTCAACGGCACATCTAGTTATACACCCGCAGTAACAAAACTATTTACACTGATCAGAATATCGAAATAAAACGTCATATAAAATCACGTAAAGCGTCCAAGCGCAGCAATAAATGCAAAAATTCAATAATCATACACAAAATCACTAAAAATACTTCGTTGCACTCGAAGTCGGCATCCAAGGGTGCGAGGAGCAAAAAGTGACACAGTCTCCTCTCACGAGCGCTGGCGCGCGACTGCCGGCCACCCGCGCCCGCGTCCCGCATAGAGCCCCTCTGAACTTCCTAAGGCGAAAACTCATGCGGAACCTCATTTTTATTACTTTTCTTATTAAATGTTTCATTAATTATAAAATAAAACTATGATTCTATAGTTCTTACAGGTACACGTTACTGGGAGTAAGAATATTTACAAAAGTCTAAGCGCTTTAAGAGAAATATCGATTTTAAGGTTAAAAACGTCGTGTAGAAATGTTTTTTTTTTTGACGGAAATATAGGCCGTATAGAAAATAATAAACAATAAATATGTTGTGCTTGAATCTATGATCATAACATATTTTTTTCAAAATTTTTGAACAAGGCATTCTTGAGGAATAAACTTCCAAAGTTGAGCGATTTTGGACGCTCACGGGTATCTATCACCTTAATCATGCGAATTTAATTCCCATGTACACATTGTCAATACACGAGTATTAATAACATCAATTTAAAAGAACAATAACCCACGCCTCACAATTAATCGAATTGTGTACCAAAATCGAGACTCATAAGGAAACGTATCGATCATCGAAAAAATCGATTACTTGCGCGAATACGAAAAACAAATAAGCATAACTCATCGGACACTGATCGGTATCGATTATTAAAATGGCGAGTGGAATCGATTAATCGGAGAGAAATAATAAAGTGAGCGGCGAACGGTTAATTGCTTTGCACGGACGTAAAACATTGGCCCTGATAACTTACTCGGTACTGAGAATGTTTGAATCGATTTAGAACGATTACTCGGATGTTGTAATCATCGTTCTGTAGATTGGTGTCCTATCCGTGATTGTATGTGGCGGCGCAAGTTTCTCGATTGGAGACGGCTGTGTTTAATTCGATTTAGATCACTTTACACAGCGGTGACTTATTGACTATTTTAAATCGTTTTAGACCAACTGAGAGGAGGAAATGGACGCAGTTTTCCATTTTATTTTTAAGGATTGAACAACCACAAAATGAAGTAAAATTTCTAAAACAGGAGACATCATCATCATCAACCTTTTTATCGTCCCACTGCTGGGCACAAGTGCTCCTCTCATACAGAGAAGGATTGAGCGTAATCATCACGCTTGCTCAATGCGGGTTCAAGACTAAAAGTCTAGGTTTCCTCAAAATGTTTTCCTTCACCTTCAGTCATAGTGTCCAAGATATATTTAGTAAGTACACATAACTTTAGAAAAGTTACATTGGTACTTCTCTGACCTGGAATCGAACCCGCGCACTCATACTTGAGAGGCTGGTGTTTTAACCACTAGGCCACCACGACATACCACAACATAACAGGAGACATAATTCAGAGCAAAAAGGCTTGTAAGCGCCGAGATGTTGGTGGCTAGGTAGGTATATCCTGGCTCATCTGCCTAATGTTGTTTGCCTCAGTCTTCTGCACAGAGAGGCTTCTTTGAAGAGCGTGCATAAAGTCTCCACGATCCGATCTCACCATCAATGTTTTACCATGATTAATATATACATACATATATTATGCACACTGCCAAAGCGTGGACCTCTCTGCCAGAGTCTATGTCCCCTTTCACATTTAACCCATGTGTCTTCAATATTAATGTCTTCTGGGCACGTTCGTTTCATCCTAGAACTCACACGTGGCTTTCCATCAGGCGAGGTCAAGAGCTTGCCCAGTCCATCAAGTAAAAAAAAAAAGATAAAGAAAACTTGTTATGAAACTGTTTAAATATTACAGTTTTCCAGGAATAACGGCTAACACAATAATATTGCCTCATGTCTTTCGTAAGGCATTAGAAGCTAATAAGTACATAACCAGTATAAGGTGACTTGTGATTGTACGAAAAACCTATACAAAGCGAAGTCAGCTAAAACTGATGGAAATCCATAACTTGACGTGTAGCCCTGGTGTAGGTACCTATATAACTGATGATCCAAAAAGTTATCATATCGGATGGAGATCAAAGACATTGCTTACCTACACAAAAAAGAAAACAGGTCACGTTCGCAAAAGGTTTAATGTTATTACAGTTTTTATTTATTTCCCCCATCTCCGTTCCACCATCGGACGACTCGTCGTACGGCGACTTTCCACCCTTACGTTGTTGACACCACTACGATCCGGACGAAGCGTTTCGCTTCTTCTTTTATACCGCGTACATCGAGGGACTGGAACAATTTACCAGCGGCGGTGTTTCAGTCACACTACAATTTGGGTGTCTTTAAGGCGTCGTCGTTTGTCGGTCTCCGTGGCGCAGCGGTCAACACGCCTGCCTGCGACGTGGAGGCCCCGGGTTCGATCCCCGGCCAGGTCGTGATGGAAAACGATCTTTTCCTGATTGGCCTGGGTCTTGGATGTTTATTTATATATGTATCTATTATAAAATATAGTATCGTTGAGTTAGTATCCCATAACACAAGTCTCGAACTTACTTTGGGGCTAGCTCAATCTGTGTGATTTGTCCGTATATATTATTATTAAAATATTATATATTAAAGGCTAGAGTGAATAGGCTCTTAATAAAATGATCGCATCACTGCTTACTCTCAGGCGGGATTGCGGTCAAGCGCTAGTTTATGATTTATAACAAAAAAAAAAAAAAATTAACTCGCTTATTATGCCTTATAAAATACATCAGGCAATATAACTATGTTCATCAATTTTCTTTGAGAGCTGAGCTGAGCAAGAGTGTTATAATTTAAACAGTTAGGCTCTTTTCAGACTTGGCTGAGAATCTGCAATATTCGAATATCACAATTGCGGTAGTCCATCAAAACACCCGCCTACATATTTTCTTAAAATTTTGCCATTTTAGAATGTGGCAAGATTTAGGTAATTTTAATGTCTTTGGTAAACCTTCATAATAATATTCATACCATTAATGCTCCGTAATGAGTATGTATGTTCGAGTATACACTTTTAACACTACTTTTTTGGAAAAAACAGAAAATTCTTGGTACAAGTGATAGTTTAAGCTTTGGTGACCACAGGATACAGATCGCCTCCTAATCAGTTTCGTATCTGAACACAATTTTGCCGTGGGAATACAACGGTGGCGGTAGAATAAAACCAACCATGGATAGAGGATATATTCACTTTACTTGAAACATTTGATATATTTTAGCAAACAAAGTGATGGACTCTGGGGCTATCCTATCCCTTTACGTTCTAGCTAGGCAATTCCTGAGGACGACGGTTCCTCCGCTAAGGTCAAGATTAAGATTTATGACAACAGTGGTGACTGGCTATCGTCCTCAGTGCCCTCTAAGTAGCGAGTGCTACAAATCCGAATAATGAAACAAGATGTCACGTTTACAAAACAGACAGTTCACGCCTAGGAATGGCTAACCAATTAAAATATTATGAACTAAACGCTAAGAAACAATACAAAAAACAAAAGAATATTACTTAGAAGAATAAAATGGTTGATGTTAGCATGCGAGGCTTGCGCACTTAGGTTTCAATTTATCAAGCAGGATGAAGAGATCGCCCGACACTGGAAAGGCGTAAAACAATTTTCATGGGCCCTTAGCAGTAACTAACCGAGCTTCGGTTAGGGTTGCTACTGTCCTCTTATTTCGTGTTACATAGGGTTACATTATATTAATTCTGTAAGACTGGTGTCTTGGTTTGAACTCCCGCATCCGGTAAAGTGTGATTTCAGCCCGGAGTTTGGAAGCTGGTGGTGTGTCATAACTCTGTACCTCTGAAAGTACGTTAAGCCGTTGGTTTTGCGCTTGATCTCTTTCTGGTCACATGAGAGTAAGGGATTAGAGAAAGCCATGTCTCCGGACACACTGGCGCACTGTAATAACTCCCTCGCCAAAGACTAGTCTCCACTGAGATTAAACGCCGTTCCCAAAATTGGGCCTATTATTCGATCTATTTGTTTATTTATTAGACTTTGGTTTCACCCGCGTAAATTTCGCCCACGAAATAAAAAGTATCCTGTTTTATTCTTGGTATCTAAACTATCTTTGTGACAGGAGTATAGGAGTTAAGGCGTGAAAGGGGAACAAACAAACAAACTCACTTTCACATTTATAATATTAGTAAGGATACTGGGTGCTGAAGTAAGCAGTACTTAACAGTTACGTTTGGTAGAAACTATGCCCAAACCTCTACCAATACCTATCTACCTACTCTGTCTTTTCATTCAGATTTCAGAGTACCTAATTTGATGATAACACACTACAATTCAATTTCTAAAGCAAGATGCCAGCCCTACATAAGGTTCCAATTGGCTGTCTGGCTAAGTGCCGTTGCCTGTGGGCTAATTAAAACATCAGCGAACTGCGGCCATGTTGCTCCCGACAGATAATCTTTCATATTTTGTCTTAGCTGTCAAACGATGCCTCAGGCATTCGACCTGTCGTTTCTGCTTAATTTTGGCCTGGGGATAAGCAGCCTCATATGAATTAGTCTGTATAAGCTAATGATCGGGAAATATAGGTTCGTTATTTTTTTTTAATTTCTGAGATTGGGCTTTTGGCCAAGTAATAATAGCCGCATGGTTCGATCTATCAAGTTAAGCTATGCTTACCGCGGTTGGTCTGCGGATGGGTGACCATTTACATACAGCTTCTTCAGAAATTATGGTGTTGGCCTTGGCTGATATATTTGAATTTTTGACAAGCGTGTTCACTGTTTGTTAGAAGCCCAAAAGTCTGGGACCCAGTGTTATCAAGAGGTATCGTATTACCCAGTAAATGGGTTGGAAGTCGAATGAATGTCGGATAGGAAGTAGCTCCATATAAAATACTGGATAGGTACGGCTGTACTGGAAACCGGAAAATAGGTTTTAAAAATCAACAGAACAAAAATAACCAGTGTATGAAAACACTTCTTGATCTCTTGATGACCATGGTTGGTCCATTGGCTTTTCTACAGGCACAAATGTTTGATCCATTTTGCGCAAGAAGTACCGTAGACATGGCGCCACTGTCGTGCGTCGTAATCATAAATAATGATTTATTTATTCTATAACTCGAGATAATGTTACAGGCACAGGTTAATAACATGCACAATCATAAATGTATATTTATAACATATGAAAGTCATATCAAGTAAGAGGGTTGCTGCAGGAATGTGGAGACTTCTTTCATGAGACAGACTCTTTCTACATAATCTTCTCTGTTAACATTCTATATAGACTCCAGCAAATCAAATACCCTGCAATTGTCAATCTCTCTTAATCAATTTTGAGCCTACTATTTTAATGCTAAAGTTCACTTCCATTATCATAGCTAACCTTCGTTGAAAATGAAAGCCACCATCACCACATCATCGCCATCAATCGTGATTGTCAATGCAACCATTATAAGGTCATAGCACACTTAAAAGCCCCTGGTCCAACACCACTCCCACACAACACCGCTCTAAAATAAACGCAGCGACAGCTCGCAGTCCACGCGGCGACAGCTAGCATGCACCCAGCAGTCCACGCGGAGACCGCTAGCAGACGCCCGGCTGGCCCACCCGTCGCCCACTCTAGCTTTTCGCGATTGACATAAGTCGCGATCGATTGCAATTCGTCTTTTATACAATGTCCCGATACACAGAGCGCGAACGATCGAGGGAGCGGATTACTTGGTAGATGCTGACTGACTGAGCCACAGAGTACTTGGACTGAGAGCCGAGTGGCGACCAGAGGCGACGCCGCGGGCGCCGGTGCGGTGACTGCTAGCAGTCTGCTCGCGGACGACGCGGCGACCGCTCAGATACAACGAGCTGCTAGCGAGGCAGCGCTAATTTATAATGCCAATGTAAAATATATCTAAAGTGCAATTTAAAGCCCATACCTATTTGAATAATATTCATTTTGCCGGGTGGGAGCAGAGTCGATTAAGTGTGCTATGACCCTTACTGCCCTGTCACACTTATTTTGCCTGTAACACTTCGACAGCACCGATTTAATAATAACCTAACCTAATAGTAGTAAAAATTAATATAACAGTGATTTTTACAGTAATGTAAAATCAGACGTAAATCTATGGTGTCAGGACTGTAGTTTGATTTATATCAATAGTAAACATGGGTTGCACCTTAAATCACTGAATTTAAACATTAAATCTGCCTTAAGACATATTCAAAACAATTAACGGAACTCGTTCAGCACTAAATGAGTATAGCGATGTGTGGTGCAAACAGACCTAAACCTCGAACATATTCCATTATTGGATTACTGAACCTTGCAAAAGCAATAATCCCATTCAGCCTCAAGAAATTCCTTTTTCGAAAGATTGCAATTCTCGCAAAGGCAACATCATATACAGCCTAGATGATATGATATCTCGATTTCGTACTAGTTACAGCGTTATACCTTTCGGAATGACAAATGAATCGATATCGCGGCGAGGGCGTGCGCTGATTAGTTATAGGTGGCACTTGGTCATTACGCAGCCGCGCCCACTCACAACTGAATTTAAATTAACTTCAGGTCTTACTTAAAGTTCTAGATAGTATGTCGTTAATAGGAATTTGCAAAAAATATTTATTCATAACAGAATTACCAAAACAAAATACCGCCATATTATCTATAGGTATCTACTAAAAATACAACTGAAGAGTTTAACTTGTATTATACAACGATTTTTTTTATTTATGCGAAACCCGAAACTCGTGTCTAGTATTTTTAAATAAAGAATATATGTACAAAATTTCAAAAAGATATCATGAGAAACCACAAAGTTATGAGCCTGCTATTCTACCTTGTTGTCCCAACAAAAATATGGTCAACGCACGGACGTGGCGCCGTGTCCTATCTCACTGTGATCTGTCGGTTGTATTGTGCGCTCGGCAATCAGACTGCAACAATTTCTAAATGTACTTGGGGAAAAAATTTAACATGTTGCAAAAATGATTGGAATCGAATCAGTTGCTTTTCATCATCATCAACCTTTTTATAGTTCAACTGCTGGGCACAGGTCTCCTCTCGTACAGAGAAGGATTGAGCGTAATCACCACGCTTGCTCAAAGCGGTTGCAATTCAGTTGCTTATTCTGAACAAACTATATTAAGCAGCCTAATCGGCGAACACATTTTTGTCAAATGATTGCGACTAGTTGGGATCGTTTGGACCGCTGTTGATATAATTTTGCTTTTTAACAGCGGTACAAGCAATCCCAACTAGTCGCAATCATTTCGCCGATTAGCTGCAGGATTCGTATGAAGTAAAAATAACGTTGTCAGTAAAATGTTAGTTTTGTCCTGTCAAATTAACATATTCCATACACAGTCTAGACGTGATTAAAAAATCATCATCATCATTACAGTGTTAATCCCAGTCGCATCCGAAGCTTTTTCAGCTTTGAAGTCTTTGGTCCGCATTACCAGACTAACTGCTGACTTAAACATGTCAAACGTCAATTTACGTCAGGCGCTAAGTAATTTTAGAGCATAAACTAATATCTATTTGTCTTCTGTCCTTTTCCTAACGAATCAACGAAATACACTGAACTCTAGTTTAATTTGAGAACAAAAAAAATGGGTGTTATTTTCTTACAAAAATATTCTTCTTCTTCAGCTTATGGACATAGAGGTCCACTGCTGGAAAAGGCCTCCCCAAGGCTTTCCACGATGACCGGTCTTGTGCTGCCCGCATCACCACGTCAGCGGTCAACCTTGTTACATCCAAAAACATTATTCATTCAGAAATCTCGAAGAAAACTCATGGTAGGGGTCACAATTTATGAAATTAATCGAGTATTGCGATGAATAAAAATGATTTAGGTTTTAATCTTACGATTGTGCTTCGGATTTGTTATTGGTTTATAAAAATAAATAATTGGTAGTCCGTGTTTATTATTGAGCAGAGAGAAATATTGTATTTTTAACTGTGCGAATATTAATACGCATTTGATATGTGATCGGATCGAAATTGCTTGATTGAGAAGATACTTGAAGTTAAAAGAGGCTGACCTGCATGCATACCTAACAATATGCATGCAGGTCGGTCTAGCGAGGCATCTAATTGCGTAACACACAATCAGTAGCAAAAGCTTTAATTTTGACATTAATTGCGTCATTTACGTTAAAAGATAAATTTTTTGAACTTATGGTGCAATGGTGTTTGTGGTGGTTCAGTGTCATTATATCAGTTGTATCGATTGTCCTACGCAAAAGAAAATAGGTTTTGCTTTAGTTTGTGTACAGGACTTAGGTATAGCCATATTTTTACAAAGTGTACCTACCTACACTAAAAAAAACCTTTTTTACACTTCTGTGGAAAGCAATTGCAAATAAATTATAGAGGCTATGGTTATTGTTTTAGGTAAGCATCGGCCGTCTATAAGTAGATATCTACTAAGTCCTCCTTACGGCCATTAATAATAAATCTTTACTGTATCCGCTAATACAGGGTGGCGCAATAGAACGTGCATATTGCATCATCTTTTTTTGCGGGGTAGAAGGGGCGTGGGCGAGGGGAGACCGATATCGTTGGGTAGTGCGGTTCATGAAGTTTTAGTCACTATGAGTCACTTCGACGGGAAGCGTCGCGCATTTTGCGTGCGCGCATTTTACGAAAACTCTCGTTCGTACGTAGTTGTCAGGCGACTATTTTGTTCTGAGTATGGTGTACGGCAAATTAGGGAGGCTCCGAGTGCTAATTTAATTAAAATCTGGATAAAGCGGTTTGAAGAGACTGGATCGACGTTTAAACCACACGCAAAAGGTCGTCCACGCACATCTAGGACCGAAGACAATATTGAGAGTGTTAAGCAGTCGGTACGAGAAGATCCACAAATGTCTACTCGCAAGAGATCGTCTGTCCTAAACATATCGCGACGAAGTTTGCAACGAATTTTAAACTTGGATCTTAAATTGCATCCATACAAGCTGCAATTAACTCAAGAATTGAAAGACTCTGACTTCATAGCACGGCTCACATTTGCTAATGAAATGCTCAATCGGTTTTCAAATTTTGAAAACATCCTTTTCTCTGATGAGGCACATTTTCATATGAATGGGTTCGTAAACCGCCAAAATTGTCGTTATTGGAATAGTGAGAATCCCAGACTCAAACATCAAGAACCGTTACATAGCCCTAAAGTGACAGTTTGGGCCGCAATCTCTGCCAAAGGAATAATTGGTCCTTATTTTTTTGAAAACGCACGGGGGCAAAACATCACTGTTAATACCGAACGCTATGTTGCGATGTTGGAAGGTTTTTTGGCCCTAGAACTTGAAAATTCAAGAATAAAGAACTCTAGGACTTGGTTCCAACAAGACTTGGTTCAAATGACTCCATGGCGGTTGTGAAGCAGATGTTCCCTGGCAAACTGATTTCGAAAAGAGGTGATATCCCATGGCCTCCGCGCAGTCCAGACTTGACGCCTCCTGACTTTTTTTTGTGGGGATACCTCAAACACAAAGTCTACACCAATAATCCGAGAAACATCAGTTAGCTCAAGGAGAATATTCGTGGTGAAATGGCAGCAATCACACTAGCACTACTTAAGAAAGTTTTCGGTAATTTCCGTTTGCGGTTAGAGGAGTGCCAACGTAGAGAGGGTCATCATTTAGATGATGTTATTTTTAAAAAATAAACTTCAGTTATCACTTAATAATTGCTTAGTTTTATTTTAACTATACCTTTTGTATTTATTTTTTAATAATTATTTTAAAAATGCACGTTCTATTGCGCCACCCTGTATTACATTCTTGTGGTCAAATATTTCAGTATTATTACCCTATTATAACATAATTATTTATGTTACTTAAAAACAAGCAAAGTAAACTTAAGATAAATACCAAAAAAGGACATTTACGACTAAAATTAAAAATATAAATCTAAATAAGATCATGCTGGAAAGTGTAACTTTTAAAAATAAATTATAAAATTTTGTTCCCTTTTTATATTGCTTCTCATTTAAAAGTATTGTTCCTTAAAATATAGTAGCACCAAAAATTAACGACTACTGGCCCGAAAAATACACTGTTAACGATATTTTTTAACCCTTTCGCCTAGATAAAATCTACAGCTTTGGTGGCCAAACGAACTGGCCAGTGAGACGGAGCACGGAAATATGCAAAGAATCTAAATTGGACCAAAAGGGTTACCCTGGAATGTCATCGATAAGATAATTAAAAGTAAATTATGTTTAATTCATGTTTTGGGCCAATTACTCGTGTTTGTAAGTTACCCATTGGCTGTATACGCAGTTTCCGTTGCGTATTAATTATGACAAATTGACTTTGCTTTAGAGCCGTGATTGGCTGACGTAATATAATTAGGATCATTTGATTTCGTGTTGGTTTTAAGGAGATAAGTTTGATAAATGTGAGATTGGAGTTTGTTGATTAAGGTCGTTTATTATTTTGTGAGAAATTGTGGTGTTAGTGCATTGACGAATCAATTTGTAGCGTTTCAAATGTACCTACTTAAATTTCGTAGCGAATAATTAGATGGAAATCCTATTACGATTATATCTATAGTAGGCCTAGTATGAGTTTTCAATACGAAGCTCGATCGTCGATATCGAGCGCGTCTGGCGCTCTCATTGGTTAAGAGTTCTTATGACCTTAAAGCGGGCCTTGAGGTCAAACGCGCTCGATATTGACGATTGAGGTTCGTAATGAAAACTCATACTAGGCCTACAGAAGGCAGCACATAAAGCTACCACAATCTGTCGGATTTATTTATTAGATTTTCAACTTTATCTCTAAAACATTAAGGCTCTATGTTGATTGGGAATATTTACCAGTTTTGGGTAGCTTGTCCTGCTGTATATCGTAGTTTCTAGGCCAACGGCCTAGTAGAGTAGAGATTTTAGTATCATTTTAAAACTGCTTCTTAGTCTTAATTTTCTCTCAAAATGCTTCTTATACAGGAGTGGCAGAGAACAATAGCAGCTGTTAACTCGGCAAGTGATGCGGCAACTTGAGTACCTACTGTAAGTAATGTAAACTTAGGCTCAATTAATGTGTTATAATTTAATTTAATTATGTATTTTTAAATGTATGCGTGTAAAAATAATATCAAGCTACTACAAGCTGTCAGCTTTTTTGTTAGATTTTCATGTCACTAAAACATTAAGGCTGAATGTTGATTGGGAGTATTTGACAGTTTTAGGTAATTTGACTTGTCGTTCGTACGTCGTCGTATAGATATTATTACAGTACTACTACTTATGTATCCAGATAGATACCTACTTTATTAAGCCCTGTCTGGTTAAATTATCTTTGAAAACTAAGTCTTTTTTAAAAAAAAAAACAGCCTTTTTCTATGTAGCATTCATCCCAAGGCATCCATACCATTAACAAAAGGTCGCGTAAGTCGATATTTATGTTGGAAATTACCTACTACACTTTGATAATGATAACACACATAAATATTGTCCCGTTAATTACGTCCTCTTAAATAACCAAATAATTGTATAATTGCATACAAAAACGCAATACTGGGCAATAAATATTCACTTAAATAACCACGTATTTTGTATTAATGTAAAAACAATTGACGACCGCTTAAAAAGTGCTACAGACCCGTTATACGCTAAGGCTGCGTGTAGACTGAGCCATGTTTGTCTTTAGAGATACTTTATTGTATGAATGAGAGATGTCTATGGTATTTATGAAACCACTGGTGGTCTAGTGGTAATTAACAACCGTGATTTGAGTTTGGCGGGAAAGTTAAGCTTAGTGTCACGGTCATTTTTCATTGGATTTTTTAAATTATTTAGTGCTGTTTACTAAATAAAACTGCGTGATTTATGTACTTAACAAAAAGTGCATTCAGTAAATAATTCATAAAGAGCATTGAGATATTGCAGCACAGTGGCCTCATCATGACTGCCTCAAACCTCCATCGTAGACGGTTCACGTGGCCGTCTTTTTCAACATAAATAATTCATTACGTGACATTGGCTAAATGCACACCGTGCGAAGCCAAAAAAGAAAGATAGAAACTCTTGATTATTTCAGAAAAAAATCTTTACCTTTTACTTGAAATTGGCACAAAGTCATAACTAGTGCCACACTAAAAAAAAAAAACAACCGTGACTTTCTTGTTGTGGATCGAGCACCACTGCTCTCCACACTGTGAAGGAAAATATCGTCAGGAAATCAGCATGTCCTAAAACCTAAAATTCAAAGATATGTGACTAATCCACACTGGACTTCCATAGAAAAGAGATTAAAATGTGAGCACCAGCCTCTTGATACTCAGCCTGTCATCTGTCGGTAAGCTCCTAGGTTGACCTGTGCAAAGCCATTAATAAAAAAATTACACATCTCATTACAGGTTTGTTATCACAGATTCGACGCCAGAAAAATTGACCCATTACCAGTTTTCTTCCCAAAAAACAACATTTTTAAAATGAGTTTTAACAACTTTGACATTTGACTTGAGTTGTATTGCAAAGCAAGTTTTCATTGGTGTCTGAAACCGACACCGGTAACTGAAAAGTTTTGTGGAAATCGGTTGTCATTGTAAATGTTGAGGGGAGAGTTTTAAGTATGAATGTCAATGGCTATAAGAGTAGGAGAAGAACAAAGAAACGATGGAAGGGATGTGTTAATCATGATATGGTCATGGGCGTACCCAGGTTGGGAAGGGGAGAGCGCCCCCCCCCCCCCCCCCCCCCCTCAAAATCTCAACATGTATGAACTCCTCTAATTATTAAACAAAGTATAAACAAGGACTTATCTCTGTCTTTTGTATAAACCACTGACAAAATGTAAGGTTTAATTGCCAAAAAATCGCCTACAACTATAGCGCACAAACACTACTCAAAATTCACATCTAAAATTTTGACTTGCACTACGACCTAATCTCCCCCCTATGCACGGCCAGTAGCTGGAAACGCCCATGGATATGGTTAAGAAGGTAGTGATTGATAGCGATGACGTATAACAGAGAAGTATGGAAGAAAAAGTCATATACATAACATAACAGCGCCGATCCCAAGTATATGCATGAGCATGCAGCCGTACGGAGGACGGGTCTGAGCAGTTGAGTTGAGATGTGTGCCGGGTACGATGCGCTAAATGTTGTACTTAGTGTCGGGAGTTTGGTTATGGAGGGTCTCTGGATCAATCTCTCTCTGGCGCAACATCGTTGGTAGTGTTGTTTGGTTTAACATTGCATCACCTTGCTCAACTACCGTCTTCCTTCTTATTCACTCAGATTTTCGAGTGAATATGCTCTTAAGATTTTAGCGCGCTTTGTCATCACTGTTTACCATCAGGCTTTTTTTTTTGTTGTGATGAGAAATCATCAAATGACTTCTCCCGCTCTGGGCGGAGCGGAAGGGCGTGTCAGACTTTTACTGACTAAAACCCGATTCCCGTTGCCTCACGCGCTCCGCCTCCTCCTTTGCCAGCATCACTGCTTCGCAGAAGGAGGTGACGGCCTGCCATGCACTCTCGCTTCGGACCATGGCCTGGACCAGGGTCGGACGCGAGAGATCGTCGACGATCGCCGCTACGAGGACACGGCGGTGCTCTACCCAAGCCGGGCAGACCTCCACCGTATACTCCCCCGTATCCTCAGGGCGATCCACACAATGGTGACACCCTGGCGTTTCCTCCCGCCTAATACGGAACAGGAACCTCCCGAAACAACCGTGTCCGGTGAGGACCTGCGTCAGGCGGAAGGTGAGGGCGCCGTGGTGCCTCTCTAGCCACTCCTCAAAGAGGGGACTTACCGCCGCTATTGTAGCGTGCCCAGTTTACCATCAGGCTGGATTGTGGTCAAGCACAAGTTTATAAAAAAAAAAAATAGTATAAGGACAGGAGAAATGATTTCATTGGTATCTGTGACAGGCTTCACTCAGGCCTGAACACATCCTAAGACAGGGAGTAGGTAATTGCCCCTATAAAACGAAAAAAACACAGTAAGTGTCCATAAATAGGCAAGTGCTGATGTATTTACCAATTCATATCACAACATCCAATTTAAAAGATCTTCGTAGAACTTACGGAATCCTTAGTTGTCCGGAAAAAATTGTCCGCGCCTGACATAAATCGCGTCTAAACTGTTTATGGAGTATCCTAATTTGGCAGGACTAAATTAATACGTTATCTTCTATTCTTTTCCTTATGAAATAGAAAGAAAAAGATACGCTGGACTAAAATTTTGTTTAGTTTGTGAACAAGAAAATGGGAAATTAGGACCCAAAGGGTTTTATGTACGGATGACAGCAGGTCAAGCTACCCGTAACTGTCAAATATTTCCAATCAACTTTGAGTCTTAAACCTTTAGAGATAAAGTTGAAAATCTAATAAAGAAATCTGACAGATTGTAGTACTACTATAATCTACTACTATTACTTTGGATTCAGCAGAGAGGTGTGCGAAGAGGCTGATTGGCGACCCAGATTTAACCCGAAACAGTCTCCAAAGCCTGGAGCACAGGCGGAGAGTAGCCAGCCTTTCGGTGTCCTATAGGATGCGTTCTGGTAAGTCTGCAAGGAAATTGCATGATTTAATTCCCCCATCTCCGTTCCATCATCGTACGGCGACTTTCCACCCTTACGGTTACGTTGTTAACACCACTACGATCTGGACGAAGCGTTTCGCCTCCTCTTACCGCGTACATCGAGGGACTGGAACAAATTGCCAGCGGCGGTGTTTCCGTCACACTACAATTTGAGTGTCCTCAAGACTAGAGTAAATAGGCTCTTAATAGATTAGCGCGCTTAACCATCAACGATCGCATCACTGTTTACCATCAGGCGGGATTGCGGTCAAGCGGTGCTTTTGCCTGTACCACGACTCAACTTACACTGGCCATGTTTTCTCATAAGTTAGTAAGACTGGCGTCATTACGAATAAACTGGCCAATTACAATAAATTACCAGCCAGCAGTAACGGCCATTTTGGTAAATATATTATGTACTTGTAATAAAATTGTTGTGTGTTAGGCCGAGGTAACTTTTTTACAGTATCTACATACTACGGTAGTTCTGCTACTAAGTAGCGTCTAAATAGATGTTTTTTTGTATTTTTTTAACTATCTTTACGTAGCGTAAGTTAGTTTGTACATTTATTATTTTATTATGTATAATGTTTTAAACACAAAAAAATACAGTGACTTAATGCCACTGCAGTTTTGTACTAAGTCAAGATATAGATGATGCTGAGACCATAGAAATATACCTACTAAGGGATATGCCGTACGTGTATAATCTGCTGTATTTTATTTGGTTTGAAAAGAGTGAGAGAGATGGCCTATCTTTTCGGTCTAGCATTATCTCTTTCCTCATAGATGACTGATGATTTTGAGAGAGATATATAGATAGTCGAAACTTCGTTTCCTCTCTTTCTTTCGGAGTGTCACAATTCTCATCTCTACGCCATGTCAATATATACATATGTCGATGTCAGAGACAAACAGTGGTGACCATAGACAGAAAAAACAAAACTTCTTTCCTATATCTATGGTGGTGATAGTATGCTCCAGATCTTCTTGAAAATATTAGTTTAGGACAAAAGTGTTCAATAATAAATCCTACCAACAAAGAGTAGGCGTGGTAGAAAACAAAAGAAAAGAAATGGGAATAATTATTAGAAATGCGAAACTATTATGTAAATATCTCAGTGTGGCCTCTTAGGTAAAGTAGTGTCGATTAGCATTAGGTGGACTGACACTCATATAGCCACTCAAGACGACATCACACTCACATACACACACAGGCTCACACGCTCACTTCAAACTAAGAAGAAAGTTTATCATAATTACCTTACCTTGCAAGAGAAAATTTTATGGATGTAGAATAAACAAATAAAATACTTATGGTTTAAAAAAAAAATAAAGAAAATTGCGTCAGTTTCGGCAAAAATATAAACATAACTTTAAAATCTACACAATAAAGTTCAGTTTAGGTTACAGCTTCAAAAATTTTAACACATTTTCTAGTACTAGTCACTCTGAAATCAGCTTAATCATCATTAAAATAAAGTTAATATTTGTGTGACTTCAAATAGGATGGGAGTGTGCATCACAGAAAAAAAAACAGTTTCATTCTGAAAAAAAAAATTTTGTTTATTAAAATTTAATTAAGTCTCATGTCAGACACTAGAACCACACCCAAACCCACGGGCATCAACTAGTTCACAAATGAGCAATTAATTAATGTCTCCGGGCGCGTTCAGACGCCGACACAGCATACAAATCTGTGCATTTAAAACTATTATCATTCATTATGGCGCAGCGAGTTTTTCGCCAAAGATACCAATTAGTGAGTGGAACAGGAAGTTATGGCGTCCCTACTCCATAACACGACATATAAGGACTTCTTGATAAACTTTATCGACGATGTCTTCATAGACTTTCAATCGAGTAGAAACGCAAGTTGTTTATGGTAAATTGTGATAAATTTGAAGAGTATTTTTTCTGTGTTGTTTGTGGTTAATTTATTTTTTGTGTATGTTGGCTAATTATGGTACCTATTGCCATATTATTCGTAGCGGTTTCTATGAATTTTGGCGGTTGAGATGCTGGTAATTTCAACGTTATTTTTATTTATTACGCAGTTATAAGTTAATAATACAACGCATAACATTAACTATTCAAATAAAATATATGAATAAAAATGATAAAATCATTTTTTTTGTTATAATTATAAACTAGTGCCTGACCACAATCCTGCCTGATGGTAAGCAGTGATCCAATCTTTGATGGTAAAGCGCGCTACTTTATTAAGAGTCTGTTCACTCTAGGCTCGTATATAAGATAATTCAGTAAATGTCAGTCTGATGGACACTGAACCCATGAATAAGTAGACTACATTTTTTTCTTTAAGATGCTCCCAAAAGCAATGTTGCATAACATTTGTTGTCTAACATTGTTAAACCAATTATAATAAAATTCATAAATTGTTAATGATGTTGTTTATACATGAAGTTTGATGTACCTACACTACATTTTTACAACAACAAAAACCTTAACAAGATGTTGTAGCAATATTTTGCCCATTATTACAAAATGCAAAACTTCTGTGAGCACCTTTAAAACGCAACGTTTGGTGGACACTTAGGAAAGTTTTTAAAAAGGTTTTCATGACAGGATTTGCATGATTATATTTCAAATAAAACCTCATATTTGTACTAATAACGAATTTATAATTTAATCAATAATTTACATATGTTCCATAGTCCACTTCTATGTTTAGGTGTATATTAAAGGCGATTATAACATAGATTCAAATTATTCCAGGTTAACTATTACTTTTACTATTTTTGTACAGAATCAAGTGATATTTTCATTGTTATAAGCAAAGATTTTCTTCCGATTTATATTAGAAACTTCATTTTAGTGTTTTTTTTTTTTTAAATAGTGGGAGTTTCTTTCCCGGACATCTGTCAATTTCCATATTGCATCGCTGCTTGTAACAAACCCCCTTATTCATAATCGTTGCTTAACGTTAACTAGTGATTAGCGGTTGCTGAACCATAGGTACATTTTAGATGTTTGCATATCAATTAAGTTTAATTATAGTTTATGAATAAAGTGTGTGTGTGTTAAGTGACGTTAAAAGGTCAAAAAGGTATGTTTAAAGAATCGCTAATCACTACTTAACTTTAAACAACGTTTATCAATAAGGGGGAAAATCACTCGTCAAATAAAAAAGTAATAAATAAGCTTGATTTTAATTAATATGACACAAAAGCGATTAAACTTAACTTTTTCAATTATTTATTGTGATAACTATGGCTTAACAATAGATACATAGAGCATTTATATTGCAAATGACATTGTTATTGCTTTTCGTTTTTGCGCCTTATAGCCACCATTTTGAATTTAATTCGCCATCATTATTATTTTTGCTTGTCAGTTTTATTATTTTTCTTAATAAAAGACGCTTGTCCCACCGAGAAACGAGTGCTTCTATCAACTATTAATATGGTGGGTTTAACTTCATGGGGCCTAGAATTTTTTAGTTTTTTTTTTATACGGGAAAATCTATATTTTGTATAAGTTCTGATTTTAAAAGTGGACATAGGATCGAAAGAGCATTATTCGCTTGACAAAAAAATGTTCTGTACAGTAAAATTACCGCGGATTAATATTTATTACTACACTGTTTAAAAAAAAAAAAGCTGTTTCGCCTCAAGAAAGAAAAGAAAATAGGTACATTGAAAAATAATGTATTATGGGAGAAAACATATTTTTTCTTCTCCCTTCAGTATTAAAATGTAGCAGGGTAAATCTTATATTCGGGTAAGTGCAAATGTAAATGTAAAAAATCTATGGAAGACCCATACATTATTGTTTAAATTTAGTTTCTTTAAAGTGGTTGTAATAGATATTAAGAAGCATTATGTTCCTGTAAATAACGTTTTTCTGAAAACAAAATATGCACATTTGATCCTATGTCCACCTTTTTGAAAATCTGCAGCACTGTGCGGCGGGACTGGTATTTAAATAAAACTTTTTTAACTACTTTTATTTTAAATGAAAGCATTTTTAAGATTATATAGTTTCCAATATAAACACTCTAAAAATTAATTATGTATGTACACAAAATGTATGATCATGCAGTGATTCGTTTTTATAAAATCTAATGCTTTAGAAATATACTTAAATAATACATTATGTACGGATGACAGCAGGTCAAGCTACCCCGATCTGTCAGATACACCAATCAACCTTGAGCCTTAATGTTTTAAAAAGTGGAAAATCTAATAAAGAAATCTGATAGATTTTAGTAGCTCCATGTGCTGTCGCTTGTACCTACTTGATCTTACGTATACAATAATTTATTTAAATATTATTTACATTATTATTTGCACATCAGTAAACTTACTAAAACATATTAAGTACAGAAACCTTACAGTTTAAGTTCGTTTAAGTTATAGGAAAATGTTTTGTAAAATATTTTAGGTAAGTATTAAATGGCGCTAAATAAAAAAAAAGTTATAGAGAAAAGGAGGTAAGATTTGGAGGAAGATTTGTAAGAAAATCAAACAGAAATGCTGATAAAGAATTGGTGCCGAAATAATAATCTACCCACTCTAGCGCATAAGTGCGTTATAACTGTCTATAACGGTGTATTTTCTATATGCAAAACCTGAATATAGTTTGCTCAGAATAAGCAACTGAATCAATTCCAATCATTTGTACACCATGTTATATTTTTTCCCAAATACATTTAGAAATTGTTGCAGTGTGGTTACCGAGCGCGCAACAAGCTGGCGGTAGATCATAGTACATATTAGGGGCAGTGAGACGGTGCATTGACCATAATTTTGTTAGGACAATGAGATAAGATAACAAGCTCATAACTTTGTGATTTTTAGTAGGTATTAGGCCGCATATCGGATAGTTACCGGATATCCGTTGCATCTCTAATACTAATGGTCAAAATACCTACTTTTTTTTAACCAAATCAGGAACTTAGCTTTATAGACTCCCACGATCCCTGTACTTACTGTTACTTAGTTTGATATAGCAGAACATGTAAATGACGGCTTCGTAAAGGATCTTGTTGTAACAAGATCCTTTACGAAGCCGTATTGAAACAAATCATGTTATTAATTTGTTACAGTATATGTTACAGAATCAGTTATGATCCATATTAAATTACATTGCGGGTTATTTTGATTTATTTTTCACATCATAATTTGTCGACAATGGCAAATAATAATTACTAGTAAATTAGGCAGTGGTTTGGAGCTGATTGGAAGAAATCTTTAGGTTAATTAAGACATAGGTAATTACTATTGCCCGTGACTTGAAAAGTAGCCTAAATAGACATTCATTAAGGCCGAGTGCTAAGTTTCATCCAAGTCTGTTCAGCTGTTTTGGCATAAGAGTGTAACAAACAAACAAACTTTCGTATTTATAATATTGGTTAGGATATTTTATTAAAAATAATAGTTGAATGTACTGAAATTACTTCAGAACAGATTTAAAACATTCCGTAACTTATAAGTAAACGTTATTTATTCTTAAAGTATAAAACGTAAGCTTATGTACAATTTTCTATTCAGTAGGTATTATTAGGTATAAATTATCATTATTTTGAGAAATTGCACTTATAGAGAGTTTATCATTCTGTGTAAGTATATTATTATAAGTAACAAAAAGGTTTGCTACAAGGAGTTTATACACACAAATGTATATTTAACAGTTTTATTTAAGAACTTTGTTACAACAATATTGTGGCTTAATATCTAAAACTTCAGATAATTAGATATTCTCGTCAATGTGTCCTCAACCCAAATTCTGGCATCGCACGAAACGAATAGAGTTTATTTTGAAATTGGAACACTTTTTTTTTATAAATTGTCCTTGATTCACCTTTTAAACTTTTGGTTCTTGAACTCCGGGTGTTGGTCCCTATTCTCAATATCTACAACGTGCGACTCCGCGACGCACGACGCTTAGAAATCTAGAAATGTTTGGGCGTTACTGTTGCTGTCTTTACATGGCACGATGCATTAGTTAGGTACGCGATAAAATTCTCTATTTCGGGTAGAAAAAAAACCAATGAAATTTTTCATAGTTTCATTTTCTTTTAAACCAATTAGATAATTACAGCCAAGGAAATATTACCTACATTGAATAAAAAGCACCTGAGATGAGAAGAAAGCGTTTCCATTACAATGGGCCATTCACAATTCAAAACAACAAGCAAAACATTGCACTTATACGAGAATAGGGACCCTTTCAATTTAAATTTTCGAACACACCGTTTCAAGATGGCGGCTGATCGTTCGCTTCACGCGTTGCCGCGTGATCCATTCGTCAATGTGGCTGGTGTAGAGAATTTAGTATATTCATGTTTATCGCGTGTTGGTGGCTTGGTGGACCTCCTAAGAAGCTCAGCTGAGGTCTGGAGGCAGCTGCCATTGCTGCGAACAGCGGCGGGGCCCCTCCCCCGCCGAACAGCGCGAAAGATGGCGGCAGGAGGGGCCGGGCAGATAGCCTCAGTTTTTCTATCTCCGCTTCTTGCAACCGTTTCGCTTTCGCACGACGATTTTGGAACCATATTTTTACCTGGAATAAAAGAGTTTTGTTAAAAGCTGGTTTTATTTTTTAGTTAACAGTTGGTTAGGTTTACATTATTTTGTGTTGACATTGCCGTAATCCCCATGCTTGGCACGCGGGTTGGGGATCGCAGTAATTTGTTATTTCACAGGAGAAGCGCTGCTACTCGCTTCCCTGGTAACAGTTCCCTTAGTCAGGCGCTTTACATTGTGTAAATTATTTAAAGAAAACATCGCGAGGAAACTGGCACGTCATGAAGGTAAAGCTTTGAAGACCGCGTGGTTTATTACTTACTGCTCACTCTCTCTCAGGGACAGGAGGCCTGTGTCCCAGTACATACTAAGCTGATTATGTATGTGTAGATATGTTTTTCGAGACAAATTACGTTACGCTACTAAGTTTTTGGAAGGTGTTACTTCATATCAAACTTTCCTCCATACCTACGCTAGTTAATGACAGGTTTTTTTTCTTTTATGTCTTCGCTCGATTTGTGTTTTTAGCCAATGTCACGTAATGAATTGTTCATGTCGAAAAAGATGGCCGCGTGACCCGTCTTACGATGGAGGTTTGAGACAAAGTCATGATGTGGCCACTATGCTGCGATATTTCACTGTTCTTTATGAATTATTTACTACATGCATTTTTACTACATAAATCAAGCACTTTTATTTAGTAAACAACACTATAAATAATTTTAAAAGTCCAATGAAAAATGAGCGTGACACTCAGCTTGACTTTCCCGCCAAAACTCCTCCAGTCTTTGACAATAAGGGTATTGTTGAAGATGTAGGCTGTGCGACTACCATGAGTTTTTAATACGAAGACTCGATCGATTCGACATCGATTGGCTCGCTTCAAGGTTGTAAGAACTCTCAACCAATGAAAGCGCAAAACGGGGTCGATGTGTATTATGATCGAGTCTCGTAATGGTAAAAAACTCATGGTAGCCACGCAGGTTTACAGTGGATAAATAAGAAGTTCTCACAACATAAGAAATTAATGAACAGTTATAAACCAGCGTCTCTCGTCTTCAGGTATGGTGAGCTTCAGGGTGATTGCGTAAGACACTATTAGTCACAATGGGTTTCATTTGGACTGAACATCAACATTCATTGCGTTATTTATGCTGTTGAGAAGATACATTTTTCGAATAAATGTAGTAATGGATTAGCAATAAGCTTCAAAATGATTAAAATGTTCCTAGGTGATACGCGATTTGATGGATGATTGTGCTGGACTAATTTAATGCAACCGTGAGGCACGCAATAAAAAGAAAGAATGAAAAATCGTTTATTTGCGTTAAACATGACGCAAAAAATTAAATAAGAAATGGTTGTGGGATAATGCGCCACATCCACGAAAAACGGAAAACGCAAACTCTTTACGATACTATTAAATCTAAATTTTATTGTTTTTCTTCGTGTTCCTAAAATATGAGCCCTTAATCTGTGCATATATGTGTATATGTTCCCGAATTAATAATTACTTCAATTATCGAAAGAAGTGAACCCTTACCTGTGTCTCAGTGAGTCTAAGCGAGGAAGAGAACTCGGCCCTCTCCGCGATGCTCAGGTATTGTTTGTCTCTGAACTTCTTCTCCAAAGCCAGAAGTTGCTGCGTGGTGAAGGGCGTCCGAGGCTTGCGATTAGGTTTATGTTTGCGCAGCTGGCAGCGAACAACTGGAGGACCACTGGGGGCGCCTGCTGGAGAAAAAAAAAAAAAAACTATGACAGTGCTAGTCTAATCTTTCAAAATAATTGTGATGAAGGAGAATATCGTGAAATTTAATCAGAATATATCGGCAAATTGGTATAGGTGAGAAGTCACGTAGATACCTACACTAATTAAGAACGAAGCTGCCTCACACATAACTTACAACCGCTAATTAAGAAACTGTAAGAAACCTATTAACAATATAATAACACTGCCTTTTCAGGAAGCTAATATATAGTTATGGAAACTTCGTATATGTTTCTTATTAGTGGCAACCCACGGGTTCTCTTAAATCTGACTTAATATGTAACTACTCATCTCAATGTAAGAGTTGCTAATGACAAGAAATAACTGGCTTAATTCACATCTTCAATCACATAGATCCTGAATTACAGCGATATTAAGAAAAAAGAACAAAAAATCAATAATGTGAGCCCAAACTCGATGATGTACAGTAGGCCTAGTATGAGTTTTCACTACGAAACTCGACCGTCGATGTCGAGTGCGTTTGACTCATCGATTGGCTCATACATCTACATGTACAGACGGCAGCATATCAAGCCACTACAATCTGTCAGATTTCCTTATTAGATTTTCAGCTTTATCTATAAAGCATTAAGGCTCAAGGTTGATTGGGAATGTTGGACAGTTTCGCATAGCTTGAGCTGCTGTCGTTGATAACTACATAGGTACTCACAAACTTTCCCATTTATACTATTAGGAGCCTCCCTATTAACAGTAGGGCGTAGGAATGAGTAGGATAATTAGACGACAATATCCTCAGTGTAGAGAGTCTGAGAACAGCGGTGGCCTAGTGGTATCAGCCGCGATTTACAAGTTGTAGGTCGTAAGTTCAAACCCCATCAGACACTTTACCTTGTGTTAATTATTTCATCATCCCTGCTCTCAAACCGGTGAAGGGAAACATGGTGAGGAATGTTCTGGAGCCAAAAACTTCGATGACATGTGACATCTATGAATCTGCACTGGGCCAGCGTGGTAGATTACGGCCCATTTCCTCTCACAGAGAGAAGGCCTGGAGTGGAAGCGTGGCTCATTATGTATCCTCAGTCTCGCTGGTCATGTTCAAAATCTAGTCGCATTCTCATTTGTCAAAAACTTGTCAAAATGTGGGGAAATTAGAAGTACCTATTTTGACAGATTTTGACAGAGATCAGACATTGAAGGTTCTTAAAAGTGGGAGAAAATTATCCCTCTGGGTCTTGGATTCCCAGAGCGGAAAAAACGTTATTGAGTTTTTCCATCAGGAATTTCTCAATGGCAGTCTGTAAAACTTCTGTCCAGTCGATTGTATTAGACTTGCTCCCCTGTTACATGGTATTTATAGATAACTGAAATGGGGATGTACAGATGAGCACATCAAGCTTCTACTATCTGTCAGATTTCATTTAGCAAAGCATTCAAAGGATTAAGGCTCTAGGTTTATTGGGAATATTTACCAGTTTCGGGTAGCTTGTCTTGCTATGGTCCGTACTACGGGTAGAATACACCCCAGTTTAACCCTTTGAGGATTACGGGTGTGATGTTATGTTGTTAAAGAATCATGTATTCTCACGACACGGTTGGCGTAGTGGCTGAGCGATTGTCTGCTACGTTGCGTGTCACAGGTTCGATTTCCGCACGGAACAATTGTTCTTATAAACTACAGGTAATTTTTCTGGATCTGTTTGTTTGTGTATATGTTTCGATGTTTGTAAACGCACCCACGATACAGGCCTAAGTCCTAGTGTGGGGCCAATTGCAACAAAACATAAAAAGAAATCATTATCACATTCACAAAATCACCCAAAAATCCAATATTCATTATGAAAACGTAATTAAAATTTGAATTAATCGATTGATTTGACCGTTAATAGGCTCTTTAGCGGCCGGAAGTGAGACAATAGGCCGGCTATAGTGTGATTATACAGTCCAATGAATCGATGTTTTAATATTCAAATCGACTGAGCTGATTCAGCGCTCGATGTTATCAGCCTAATGATACCGCTGGGGTTTAATGAATGGTGATAACAGGACGATAATATATGCAAAGTTATACTAATGTGTTATTGTGTTTTTTTGTCGGATGTATTTATGTCATTTGACTGCTTTGATGGCGATTTAGTCTAATTAGAGGAATAGTGGAGTGGATATCACAGTCAACGTGAGAGCCTCCGTGGTGTAGCGTTAGTGAATGCGGCCACTGCGCAAGGAGGCGCCGGTTCGATTCCCGTGCAGTGCAAATACAGGGTGTATCTGACATCGTAACGCAAACTTCGCGAAAAGGCTAGACCGCATGCCACTAATAAAAATAAGATAGTCATTTATGTCGTGAACGTTGCAAGCGCGCCGCTGTGCGGGTTTGTAGGTATGACGTTGATCCCTGATGTGAACTCTATTAAATCAGCTGATAAGATAGTTTTTCGTGTTTGGTTTTCATTGCGCTTTTTTGTGTAATTAGCGAATTAATTAATTTTTACTTTAAAATCTTATTGGGTTATAAAAATATAGCAACTATGGACAGTCTAAAGTGAAAAAAACTAAATATATTTTTTTAAATCATGAAAAAGCCGACGAAAAATTCCACCACTGGGGGGTTCAGAATCATGTACTGGATCCATGGTACTCGTTTGTGCGTCGATGTCAGATACACCCTTTATATGCATAAATATGAATATGTGCACTGGTCTGGTCGTGCCTCGCCTCGGATAGCACGTTAAGCCGTTGGTCCCGGTTGCCATACGAACATCAAGTGGCAGTCGTTACGGGTAGTTGGAGCCCTCAAAAGTCCAACAAATGGTCTAACTGCAATGCTTCGATAGCTCCTTCGGGTTGTGGAGGTCAGGCGGCAGTCGTTTCACGGAAAATATTGAAGTTAAGCCACACCAGCAGTTAGACTGGTAAAGCGGACATTAGACTCCAAAGCTGAAAAAGCTTCGGATGTGACTGGGATAAATGCTGAGATGATGATGAGAGGAATAGTCCCCGAAACTGTCAAATATTCCCAATCAACCAAGAGCCTTAATGCTTTAGAGATAGAGTTGAAAATATAATAAGGAAATCTGACAGATTGTAGCAGTTTCATGTGCTGTCGTCTGCAGTAATGCTTCGTTGATCGCTTAATACCGTAGAATCCCTATTATCCCAACAGCAAATTACCTGCAGCCTAATCGGCGAACACATTTTTGTCAATAACAAATTATACATAAAATATACGGGATAGTGTACCTAAGCAATAACAAATTGTATAATTCACTATCCTTGGAATGAGGAGATTCGTAGAAAAACTAAAGTCGCTGACATAGCCCAGCGGATTACCTCTCTGAAGTGGTAGTGGGCGGGGTACATAGCTTGTAGAGCTGATAGCCGATGGGGCAGAAAAGTTCTTGAATGGCGACCAAGTACCAGCAAGCGCAACGTCGGATGCCCACCGACTATGTGATCGGAAGACCTGACCGAAATCGTAGGGAAGCGCTGGATGCAGGCCGCGTCCAGCAGTGGACTTCATGTGGCTGAGATGATGATGACGATGATTAATAACACACAAGAAGTCAAATCCGGGCGCATTATTTAAAGCAACGAAATTGGTGCCATAAGGCGCCTTAAATGGCACACTTCGCGGGTCAGCTCCGTAGTGTTCAATGGTAGGTATTATTAATGTAAGTCATTATTGTTATACCTGACAGCCTCCGTGGCGTAGCGATAGCGAACGCGGCCGCTGCGCAAGGAGGCGCGGGTTCGATCCCCGCGCAGTGCAAATATTTGAATGTATGAATATGAATATTTGCACTGGTCTGGTCGTGCCTTGGAAAGTACGTTAAGCCGTTGGTGTCGGTTGCCATACGAACACCTAATGGCAGTCGTTACGGGTTGTTGGAGCCCTCAAAAGTTCAACAATTGGTCTAACTACAATGCTTTGATATCGCCTTCGGGTTGTGGAGGTCAGACGGCAATCGCTTCACGGAAAATATCGAAGCTTAACCAAATCAGCAGTTAGACTGGTAAAGCGGGCCTCAGACTCCAAAGCTGAAAGAGCTTCGGATGCGACTGGGATTAACTCTGAGATGAAGAAGACAAAGGGACATGTTGCTATACCTAACCCTGGCGCAAAATGGCTCAAACGAACAAAAAACAAATAAAATATCTTAAAAAATTTGATGATGATTATTGTTATACCTCGTGTTTCATGTGCGGTCGAAGCAGGTCAAACTACTCTAAACTGTCAAATATTCCCAGTCAATTTTGAATCTTAATAATTTAGCAATAAAGTTGAAAATCTAATAAAGAAATATGACAGATTGTAGTAGCTTGATGCGTTATCGTCTGTCTAAACAACGCATGTAAAACCCATTACAGTATCTGTAATCTGTGCCATTACATAATAAAAAAATATTAAAATTTAAATATTGTTAGATTAGATTTGAAATCGATTATCGGAATTATGGATTATGAGATTATCCGAAATACGCCTGTTTTTATTTTATCCGGATAATCGGAATTCTACAGACCCTACATACATTTAGTAATTAGTAAAACTAGTGCCCATTTATTCTTATATTCATAACCGTTCCTTATCGTTCAGTAGTGATTAGCTACGATTATTTTTGACGTTTAAATTTTATTTATCGCTTATAAATAAACCTCTTAGTGCTAACAAGTAGGTATTTATCGTACACAAGACACGGTACCCACTAAACACACCTACATATTTCGCCACTTCCAGAACAATGAACCACCAAGGTGGTCTACGAAGATATCCGTACACGTCACCAGCCGTTTACCACCGAAACCGCGACATTACTGAATAACGAGCATTTTGACTAATAACCGATACAAATGCACTAAAATTTTCAAACGCTCTTCCTGTGTATGTTCGGTCGTAGTAATTTTAACCGACGGAATAACTGTGTCAGCCATTACTGACGGTTGTACGGTTGACGTGAAGTTTAACTATAGTTAAGCTAACGGTCGAATTTCACGCCGAATGATGACCAGGAAACGGAAGTTGATGCGGAGCTCTGTGTGTAAAGATTGGACCCGATTCTCGTGATCGCAAACTTAACAAAATTTAAGTTCAGTCCATCTGGAGCTTTATATTTCATTAAGAAAAGTACAGAAGATAATATGTTAGTTTAGACCTGTCAAATTAGTCCGCTCCTGACGTAAACTGTCTATGGAGTATCTTTTTTTTTTTTTTAATAATGATAAACTAGCGTTTGCCCGCATCCCGCCTGATGGTAAGCAGTGATGCGATCGTTGATGGTAAAGCGCGCTAATTTATTAAGAGCCTATCCACTCAGAAAAACTGAGCGAATAGGAAGGAAGATGGCAGTTGAGCGAGGTGAAACCCAACAACACGACCAACGATGCTGCGCCAAAGGGAGATTGATCTGAAGACCCTCTACGACCAAACTCCCAACACAACAACATTAGGCGCATCGTACCCGGCACACATCGCAACACAACTGCTCAGACCCGTCCTCCGTATGGCTTCACCAGACATCATGCCGGAACACGACAAATCGCTTGGCGGCAAGACTTTGTCTGGTGGGTGGTAACTTCTGCCGGCGGCCGATGTTATGGCTTACCACCGAGAAAATTTGACAGGTTTAAACCAAAATGTAATCTTCTATCCTTTTCTTAACGAAATAGTAAGAAAAAGTTGCACTTGACTTAAAATTAGTTTAGTTTGTTGACAAGATAATCGGCGCCATTGCTGTGTTATTTTGTACGTCTTGTAAGGACGACAGCAGGTCAGTTACCCGAAACTGTCAGATATTCCCAATCAACCTTGAGCCTTAATACCGTAGCTATAAAGTTGAAGATCTTCGATTTGTCGTGTTCCGGCATGATGTCTGGTGAAGCCTCGAGTTGGTCTCCAAAGCCTAGAGCACAGGCGTAGAGTAGCCAGCCTTTCGGTGTTCTATAGGATACATTTTGGGGAGTGTGCGAGGGAATTGCACGATTTAATTCCCCCATCTCCGTTCCACCATCGGACGACCCGTCGTACGGCGAGTTTCCACCCTTATGTTGTTAACACCTCTACGATCCGGACGAAGCGTTTCGCCTCCTCTTTTATACCGCGTACATCGAGGGACTGGAACAATCTGCCGGCGGCGGTGTTTCCGTCGGACTACAATTTGAGTGTCTTCAAGGCTAGAGTGAATAGGCTCTTAATAAACTAGTGCGCTTTACCATCAACGATTGCGTCACTGCTTACCATCAGGCGGGATTGCGGTCAAGCGCTGGTTTATAAATTTATAAAAAAATTAAAAAAAAGCCGTACGGAGGACGGGTCTGAGCAGTTGTGTTGCGATGTGTGCCGGGTACGATGCGCCTAATGTTGTTGTGTTGGGAGTTTGGTCGTGGAGGGTCTTCAGATCAATCTCCCTTTGGCGCAGCATCGTTGGTCGTGTTGTTGGGTTTAACATTGCATCACCTCGCTCAACTGCCGTCTGCCTTCCTATTCGCTCAATCTGAGTGAATAGGTTCTTAATAAACTAGCGCGCTTTACTATCAACGATCACGTCACTGCTTACCATCAGGCCAGATTACGGTCAATGCTAGTTTATAATAATGAAAAAAAAAAAAAAAAAAGTCCGTCAAATTGTAGTAGCTTGATGTCAGAGTGTTATAATGCGGCTTATAGCTTGCGCAGATGAGGGCTTTTTGTTCGCGGACTTTTTTGTCCGCTAAAATAGATCGCTTACAACTGTATCGAGTAACGCAAATGAGGGATTAAAAGTACCGCGTTTAAAAAGTCCCCCGAATAAGCGAGGACATGCAAGCATCTCCACAAAACAGCCCTCTGTGCAGAGCCTGCATAGAGGCTGACGAGACAGTTGCGCATGTACTCTTCGAGTGTACAGGCGTTACCCAAATTAGAAACAAAACCATAGGAGCACCAAGATCTTACACGGATGTTCTCAACAGGCTAGGAGACCTGATGGGCTTCTGGAGGGAGGTGGGCTGGCTGGAATAACCGCCAAAGGCCGATATGGTCCACGCAAAATGGTCCACTGAAGGGACTGAGTGCGGAAACCAAACCAATAACGGTAACAGTAACCGAGGACATGCAGAGAGCGGACCGGACAAAAGTACGGGGGAGTCCCCGAATAAAATAGAACTCACGTGACTCGGCGAAGCAACGCACATGGCGGACTTTAGTCCGCGTTGTGTGCTCTCACTTCTCTACATTTCTGGGCAACAAATGACCGTACACCGCGTGCATTGAGCTCGCGGGAAATCCGCGGTGGACTTATTATTCCGCCGCGGAGAAAACTCCGTCGTCTGTGCAGGCCCTTAGTTGTGCAAGACACTATTAGTAGTACCTACTGGTTTTCAGATTGACACTTTAATAACATTTCATCGTCCGTGGCGCGTCAACACGCTTGCCTGCGACGTGGAGGCCCTGGGTTCGATCCCCGGCCAGGTCATGATGGAAAACGATCTTTTCCTGATTGGCCTGGGTCTTGGATGTTTATCTATATATGTATCTATTATAAATATAGTATCGTTGAGTTAGTATCCCATAACACAAGTCTCGAACTTACTTTGGGGCTAGCTCAATCTGTGTGATTTGTCCATATATTTTTATTTATTTTATTGCGTTATTTACGTTGTTGAGTCAGCTCAACAATACCTAATGTCGTGTGTCAAACCTGAAATAGAAAAATGACAACTAATTTTAGGAAACCCTCATTTGATTATCTAATCATTAATTTATAATGAATATTAATTACAGTTAGCAGACTTCATTGTTTAGTTTAAAACATAATAAAAGCAATTCGCATGTTAATTTTTCAATTTCCTTTTTAGACCATTTGAATGGAATTGGTTGAACTTATTATTAACATTGGACCTCAATTTACATACAGACCATTGTAGAATTTAAATATATAATTTTGTAATTAATACTTAATATGGTTGCAATGCCTTATTAGTCTAGTGGTTGGATGTGATATTTTGATCATGAGTTCCTAGGTTCGATTCTCGGGTTGGGGAAAGTGTATTGGAAATTCACTATACAACGTTATTTTTTGCGAAACCCGACAGTATTTTTAAGTAAAGCATCTATGTACGTACAAAATTTAAAAAAGATATAATGGAAAATCACAAAGTTATGAGCTTGTTATCTTACATGGTTGTCCCAACAAAAATATGGTTGACACACCGCTAGCCCGCTCGCGTCAGCAGCGGCGGGGCGAGGGGGGCGGTGTCTCACTGTGCGAGCGTTAGCTTAGTATATACTAAGCTAACGCTCGCACAGTGAGACACCGCCACCGCCACCGCCGACGGTAGATCATATGATCTACCAAATATAATAAGGTGTAAAAATTATTGAAATCAATTCAGTTGCTTATTCTGAGCAAACTATATTCAGGTTTGGCAGAAAGAAAAAATAATGTTGTGTAAGCCTGGAGCCTGTATTTATGCCCATTTGATGGCAATAGGCCTAATTATTACATGAGACTTGTGAAATATGGGTGTATTATAAGTAGGTACATCTCTGCCAAAGGTTTTGAGAACTAGCAACGATTTTATGGAATGTCTGAAAGATTCAGTTAAGACAAAAAAATTATAACAGACAAGAAAGATTTAAGAGGATATGGCGGAACACGGTGAACACAGATATGTCGGATGCAGAATACAGAAAAAGGTCTTATGAACCACATAGTTGGCCACAAAATACATGAGCGACTAACTTGATGAGGAAAGTCCTTTAGCTAGATAGATTTACGGCCTTAAAAATGTGGCTGGTTTAGAGGCATGAGGAACAGGGAATAACTCTCTTCACACTCATCCTCCATAGAAAAGGGAGGATTATCCGACCAGACGGGTGTTGTCTGGTGGGCACTTGACAATGCTTGAAATTGGCAAGTTGTATGTATGCTAATTGCACGGTAAACTCAGATTGCGAGATGTAGAATTCGTGTGACGTCAGTATGACGCGATGTTCCATGTGGTCAACTGGACGGTGAGGAAAGCCTAAACATTAAAGAAGATATCCTGCACCGTAATTTCGAAACACACCATTACTATCAGTTAGAATAATTTTGAAGCTTATTGCCATTCCATTGTTCCCTATGTTCGAAAATGTGTCTGCTCAACAACATAAATAACGCAATGAATGTTGTTGACATGTCAAAATGAAACCCATTGCTACTGATGATGTGTTAGATACGCAATTACCCTGCTTGATGAACGAATGATAATATCGAAGTTAGGAAGACGGATAAATGATACTAATCCTTAAGTACCTACATATATAGACTTAAATTAAATATGTATACTTTCTGGACCAAAGCTATAGATTTTAAAGGAGTCAAGGAGCATCCGCGATAATCGCTAATAGTGTAGGTATTGAATGTTCGACTGATATCAATTAGCGAAATGAGGTAAAAATACACGAATAAGCATTAGTGCATTATTAGGGCATGGCATTTCACCTTACAGAAAATGTGAAACATAATCTTATCCTAGACAAAAGTTGCCAGTATTTCGCTTCATAAACATCAACTACAAAATAGTAAAAAAAAAAACTTTCTCCGAGTCGACCTTCAACGACTCAATACGTACAGAAGGCAATAAGGCAAAGACTATCCCCTGAATGCCTATCGGCGGCGCTCCGGTGATAAAATACAACAATTTCAATAGCCCCCACCTGCGGACATATCAATGCTCGCTACTGAACGTTAATGAAGATATAATATCCATCTCTAAACGTATTTATTTTCCCGCGCGCCATTTTGTGCAACGATGACAGACCATAGAGCATTTTGTGTAATGGCCGCCAATTAAGCGCGCCGTTTGGGCTACTTAATAGGATTTAGTTGTCAATGTCGCGATTTAATTGGATTGTTGTAATCTCTGTTTGTTATTGAATAAATTACTTTGTATTCGCTCGTTTTTCTGTTGAATGAATGCTCTGTAAGCTAGTAAGCGCATTTCGTTTAATTTTTTTGTAGTCATTTGTGTTTTCTTTGTTGTTTGTGTAGGTAAAAAGACCTAACGACTAGCAACAAGGTTGCTTGTAGATTTTCACTTATCTATTCCCCACCTGTGTATAAATTAAATAGCAATTTATTAAATGTTCCGTGGTGCAGGCAAGCAGGCTTCTAATTAGAATGTGAGTTGAATAGTAGTATTAATGTTACTAATTATTTCAAATACAAACTGGGAGGTGTTTTTATTAAACAACATATTTCCTTCGAGCAGAACAATAAGACAGTTTAAATAGACAGAACAATTAAATTATTTTCGCATCGAGTGTCAGACTTATCAAAGTTACAATGTAGGTTTGAGGCCATAACATCGGCTGCCGGTAGAAGTTACCACCCACCACACAAAGACTTGCCACCAAGCGATTCGTCATGTTCCGACGTGATGTCTGGTGAAGCTGTACGGAGGACGGGTCTGAGCAGTTGTGTTGCGATGTGTGCCGGGTAAGATGCGTCAAATGTTGTTTTGGAGTTTGGTCGTGGAGGGTCTCCAGATGTATCTCACTCTGGCTCAGCATCTTTGGTCGTGTTGTTGGGTTAAAACTATTGCATAGCATTTTTTATCAACGGAAAATAACCGAACACTCATTAAAAACAAAGGAAAAAAACTGTATAAATAAAATATCTAAATAAATAAGTAATTATAATTGCATAGGTTGATAAAAAATGCTATGCAATAAATAGCTCTATCGCGGCAGTCCCCGAGTGCCACACATCTTTTTTGGATATTTGCTATGTTCTTACGCTTTTATGAAGACCTGGTAAGTCAGCATACTACACATATGTATACAGTATGTTACGAAAACCCTGTCCGACCCATAAGGATAATAGAGGTTAGGTAAACACATGACCAAATATAATATAAAATTTTACGTATTCATCATAGTACCAATACAAATGAATTTTGAAATAATCTTTTTTTCCAACGAATTAATTCCAATTTCCCCGAAATTTGGTAATTTTTAAAAAGTGACAACACCGGTATTATTATGAGCGAATAGCGATGCGGCCACGTGCCGCGTGTCCTGCCGCCCGCCCCCCGCGGTCGGCAGGCGAAGGGTGGTCAACGCACATTTAATAAGTTACCTCCTTTTGCGAAATAATATTTATTTTTTTTAGGGGGATTTATTTTTTAAGTAAAGCCCGGTTTTGTATGCATTAGTAGAATCAGTTATCGATACCTAACAACACCTTCACGGGTCGGACAGGGTTTTCGTAACATACTGTATATATTAATTGTGGTGGTGTTATTGGAAATTTGCTATGTTCTTACGCATTTATGATGACCTGGTAGGTTAACACATATAATAATTGTTGTGGTGTTAGGTTATTTTCGTTACGGAATTTGTGGATTCGATCTCCACCTCAAGGCCCGCGATAGAAGCTATGCAATAGCTTAAAAATCCTAAGTATTATCCGTGAACCCGACTCACGCACCCTGCCACGCAGAATTCATGGCACATCAGCGTGTTAGCCAACTATCAATCACTTACGAATTACCGACACGGCCGACTAATTAGCAAGAAAATGCGATCTCTAGCCATTTTCCGGTAAATAAGCATTATTGATGCACTACTCGCCCGTTCAACTAGAATGTTTTTCTAACAGTTCTTGGAAAATCGATCAATTATGGGATTAAATACAACATTGTGTGGAGTGTTTTCCAAATAGAGTATTTATTTTTAAAGGCTACAGGCATCTTTAACGAGTTGTTCACTTAAATGGGACGTTTGATGGGTAAAAACTGGAAAATTGACATTAATAAGGCATTCGATCGAATCGAATTTAAACTAGAGGGTATTCGGTAAAAAGTCAGTTTATTCATTAGAGCCCATCTAGGTTTATGGCCATTATAATCCTTGTTTTATATCTTTATAAGTAGTAGTTTTAAGGAGTATTAATTTCGCGGTAATGGTAAAAAACATATTTTCCTTTCTTCCTTTTTTTGACATGGAAGAAAATAAAATAATATGTAATTAAATCCAATATTACACGCTGGGTGAGGAACACACTAACAACTTTCCTTTTTTCTTTTATGGCTGGCTTCGCACGATTTGTGCATTTAGCCAATGTCACTTAATGAATTGTTCAATGTCGAAAAAAATGACCGCGTGACCCGTCTTACGATGGAGGTTTGAGACAAAGTCATGATGTGGCCACTATGCTGCGATATTTCACTGTTCTTTATGAATTATTTACTGAATGCACTTTTTACTACATAAATCACACACTTTTAGTTAGTAAACAACACTATAAATAATTTTCAATGAAAAATGAGCGTGACACTCAGCTTGACTTTCCTGCCAAAACCCATCACTAACAACTTCAATGTTTTTCATTTAGACAAATCTACAAAGTTCATTGCGTTATTTACGCTGTCGGGCAGACACATTTTTGGACACAATGAAGCATTGGATTTGGAGTTGGTAAGTAGGTATATTCCAAAATGCTTCGAAATATGAAAGAGAGCGTGTTACGAAATTCTGGTGATAGTTTTGAGGCAAAATTGCCTTATTATAATTTCGCTTTATATTTCTGAGCAGAGGCGGCCCAATAGTGTCGGGCCCGATCAACGAGTATTAGGTCGAAGGTCAAATTCAATCAAACACTTTACTTAGTGTATCAAGCTTCTTCACCACTGTTCAAAACGGTGAACATTGTGAGGAAACCGGTAAGTCCTAGAATAAATAATTTGAATATTTGAATCTACCTATCGACACTGGACCCATTTATCTCACCAAAAGGCTTGTGGGTCAGCAGTGGGACACTTACCTATAGGCTGATTATGTTGTTTTGCTAACAGCTTATTAATAATAACTAATCGATTGTTATAAGGCACTAATTAATCAGTATTATAACATTCTCCGCACTATAAAATGTCAGTAATGATTAGATGCACACAAAACAAGAACCAGTGCCAAAAAATTCACACTTGATGGAAGACGTGCCACAGCCTACTGGTCAAATGTATTTTATTGTCCTTCGTATATACAGTACACCAATTAAGTGTAGGTAACGAACATTAAATGGCTGTTATGGCTTGTCTATAAAGTCGTGAAAATGGATGTTTCATGAACTAACAATTTTAAAAGTAGGACAACACTAAATCTTAGTAAGTAGGTACGTTTTGTTTCGTGACTTGTTATTTATTGAAATTTGTATTAATTTTCAATTCTATTAAGACAAAATATCGAAGAAATGTAGGTATATCCGTGATATTTAATTTACCGCTGATTTGAAAAAGGCATTATATCATGTTGGGAATTAAAATTAGTGCTATCCATCTTCCGATAGAAATTACATATTATAATTTTTAATCTTTCAGGAAAATGTGTGAGGAAACCCTTTATCAAGATATATATGATATAGTTATTCGCTTAAGTGAAGATAGCAGTAGGCCTAGTATGAGTTTTCATTGCGAAATTCGTACGTCGATATCGAGCGCGTTTGACTCAGTGATTGGCCCGCTTCAAGGTCGTAAGAACTCTCAACCAATGAGAGCGCCAAACGCGCTCGATATCGACGAACGAGTTTCGTAATGAAAACGCATACTAGGCCCACTGGCTGATGACAGCAGTACCGGAGACGTTGTTAGTGACGCAGCTGACAATGAAAATACTTTTTAACGAAGAATATTTGGAATCAGATGATGAAAGCAATTATTATGTTTTGGAATACTTTTCATTGGTAAAATCACGTCAAAACATATAATAATAAATATGTATGATTTTATTTTTTGTTTTACTCATTTTATTTAAACGCCAGAGACCATAGATTTGTGTTTTCATTAAAACCAGTTTTGCTTCTAGTACAAAATAATGTGCTAATATCAAAATGATTTCAATCACATTAACGGGGTTGCAATACGCACGACCGCAGCGCCCTTATTTATTTTCAGGACTTTATAGACAGACTATACCAGCTGTCATAGCCCCCGATCGTCATTAAAAAGGTTGGTTATATAAAAAGATAATGGATGTAAGTTCCATAATTTTGAATTGAATGAGTTCGGCTCGAGTCAAGAAGCGTCGTTCACTAATTACCGTGCTCAAGATGTGAGCACAGGGCCGGATTGGAAGTGAATGAATGGCGCACAATTACTTCGCTGGTCCTTAGAGTCGGTCTATGGGACAATTAATATGCTAGCACTTAGACCTATAAGGCTCGGTGTAACAATGAGGTGACTATTAGTATGAACGATGGAGTTACATTTAAGATACAATAAATTGGGATGAGCGATTTATAAAGTAGATAATAATGTTAGAGAAAATGAAATAATGGCTGAAAGTCGTGTGACTTTTTAGAATAAGTTTACAGGGTTGACCGACATTGGAAAACCTGATAACTAAATTAATTCAAGGTATAATTTAAGTTGCTTTTAGATTATGATTGGTAATGTGAAAGAAAAAGTGAAAAATAACAGTCCTCCTGTCCGTATTTTATGGATATTTTAGTGGACATCTATGTGCACAGACGCAGGTGTACTTTCTTATCCGTGACTCTCATATCTAAAGAGATGGTCTTCCGATATGATCGAAAAGAGATCACATGCGCAGTGCCAACGGCTTTACGTGCTTTTTGAGAGATATGGATATCACATCGGCAACTTCCAAACTCAGGGCTGTTATTAAGAAATTCCACTGCCCGACCCGGGAAAACGCTCAGTACCTACGTAGTTGCGTTTGCAACGACGAAACGTGTACAACGAGGCAGTTAAAGGTAGATGATGGAAGAATTTTAGAGATTTCTCATTAAAAAATCATCAAATTGAAACTTCATTAAAGTACGAAGTGGTAATGAAAACAGAAAAGCACATTGAATATCTCAATCCATTTAAATACAACTCCTAATTCCACCCTGTCAGGCCATAAAACCATCGGCCGCCATTATAAAATGACGGAGTATGAAATTGTTTATTCAGAAAATATTAATTATAATTTATTATACGGTTATTGTTTGTTAATCACAGACTGCTGCTACAGAAGGGGGTGGCGCTTTTTTACGATCCTTTCACGTTGAAGATAATTAAGACATAAAAAATATTCGCAGAATTGCAGTCAATATAGTCGTTGGTTGACTGGTGTGGGAGAAAATGGCGCCGTTCCATTTAGTTTGTCATTTAAGTGTGCAATGCTAGTGCAGATGATGGTGTACCGGGTAGGTGAGTGAGTGAATGATTGCGTTTTAATGTTTGAGGATCATAGGAGTTACGTGCTATCTTAAAAGACGGTGGGAATAATTTGCTTGTTTAATACCTAATCGAATGCGATACGAAATGTAGGTATTAAGGTGGTTTTAGGTAGTCAAGTGAGTGACGATAATATCTAATAGTATAAGGCAAAATGTAACCTACCTATTATTGTATGTCCATCTAGGTAGAAAAAAAAAAAAACAACGACGCAGAGAAACAATGATGAAATATTAAACGATATCAGATATATCACGATTGGCAACCAGAGTGACGCAAACAGTAAGTACCTACCTACACAGTGTAGGTACATATGTACATGAATTTTATTCTCTTGATTGTTCCAGCAGCTAATTACCACGATTAAAGTTAATTGTGTTTTTTGTTATGTTAACAAGTAGTATGTTTCGAACATTAAAAACAATTAAATACCTCACATAAAGATACTTAATTATTTGTAAAGGAAATGTCTAGATTTTTTTTTGCTTTCGGCCTTGTTTCGGTAAAGTTAATGTTTATTAAAGAGTGTGACTTGACATACTGTTGCGTAAAGTAATCGGGGAATAATAATTGTACGAAATATTGGTAAAACACGGAGTGTCGAAAAAAGGTGTACAGATGATGGACTTACTGTTGTTCATATCTTTTTTACATAACACCAATAGGAAGGAAAGAAAAAAAAAGAAAATATTTGTTGTGACTCGTAAGGGAAAATCTTGAAACTAAACTAAGTAAACACAATTTCATCAGGCGGGATTGCAGTCAGGCACTAGGTAGTTTATAATGATAAAAAAAAAAATATATAAAAAAAGTCCCTTACGAGGCCAAAAGGCTCCTATCTCAGCATAATGCTTCGAAATTTAAGAGTAAATGTTGCAGCGCTGATACGAGTATTATGATAGGGCCTAGTGTGGTGTCACGGGCAATCAGAGTAACATAACATAAGTACATACACGTAAAACGTACGTATGTGACTATAGTATATAAGTACTAGCTGACCGGCAAACGTTGTTTTGCCATATAAATAATAGATTAAATTACTAAAATGGCTATTAAAAAATAAGGATTGATCGTAGAAGGGTGAAAATTGGGGATTGTATGTATTTTTGTATGTTGTATCATAAAAAAATAGAAATTAAAAATTTTGTCTAAAAAATAAAAAAAAAAAATTAGGGGTGGACTACCCCTAACATTTAGGGGGATGAAAAATAGATGTTGGCCGATTCTCATAGATACCGGATAAGCACAAAAAATTTCATCAAAATCGGTCGAGCCGTTTTGGAGGAGTTTAAATCCGAACACCGTGACACGAGAATTTTATATATTAGAAGTAATTAGTAATGCATATGAGTATACACCTCACGCCATCAGCCTATACTGTCTCTGCTGTTGAGACAAGAGCGTCTTTGGAAGGCTATATTTTAACGTACGCCCAGTGCGGGATTTCGCAAAGCGCGCGAACATATGCCACATATCTTAGAATTATTTGTTCTAGAACCAAACCATTTCCTTCTGTTTTGAAATCAGTGGTGATGGATTAATTTAAACAAAGTAAAGCGCTTATCTTGGGTCGAACCTATGATCTACAAGCTCTAAGTTAGGGCCTCTGGGCCAAAACTGCTTAAAAACTTAAATTAGATGCGGACGACAGCAGGTCAAGCTGCCCGAAACTGTCAAATTCATCTTGAGCCTTGACGCTTTAGAGATAAAGTTGTAAATCTGATTTTTTTTTTTTTTTTTTAATAATTATAAACTAGCGCTTGACCGCAATCCCGCCTTATGGTAAGCAGTGATGCGATCGTTGATGGTAAAGCGCGCTAGTTTATTAAGAGTCTATTCACTCAGAAAAACTGAGCGAATAGGAAGGAAGACGGCAGTTGAGCGAGGCGATGCAATGTTAAACCCAACAACACGGCCAACGATGCTGCGCCAAAGGGAGATTGATCTGAAAACCCTCCACGACCAAACTCCCAACACAACAACATTACACACAACTGCTCAGACCCGTCCTCCGTACGGGTTCACCAGACATCATGCCGGAACACGACAAATCGCTTGGTGGCAAGGCTTTGTCTGGTGGGTGGTAACTTCTTCTGATAAAGAGGTTAGTATTTTTTTTTCTGCATATTTTAAGTAATTGTTTAATGAATTTGCGTGCCTGTGAGGCAGATCACAGCAGGAACTCACTTTGTATTTGTAAGACCTATGATTTATGTACCTGTGTATCACAAATAAACTATTTGATTTGATTTGAAGAAATTTGACAAATTGTAGTAGCTCGATTTGCTATCGTCTGTAAATAAACACAATTTTGGAATGAATTTGACCTTTGTTGAGTAGGTATATCATTCAGTTTTTTGTTCCATAATGTGAAAATTATCTCAAATTCTCAAAAGCATATTTTTAAACGAAAACCCATAAGGTAACAGTTAAAAACGCAACATTATTTCTGACTGACAAAGGCCAACACTCAAGCACTAAATTCTTGTCAACAAAGCGGCATCCATCTTGCGTTAATAGGTCAGCGTTTCAAAGAGGTTGGTGGTTGGCTCAGCTCAGAAGCGCACACGTTTACAATTTCACAATTTGTCCGCGCGCGCTTTTTGCGCTCCCCAGTAATTGGCGCTCACCTGCACATGCGCACTGGCCGCCACAGCGCACCAAATATGGCGACCAGCTCGACGCGGACATTTCGCTTTTTAGGAGTATCTGACAAATGTGTAATTATTTATTTAATATTGTCGGCGTGTGGACACATTTGGGCACAATTCACATACCGCATTAAACGTTTTTCGGTTGCCATTACAGTTGAGTGTTAAGGACGGGTTAATGCTGCAACTAATAAATACGGTAATGATGCTCTCGATACGGAAACATGGCGGACGTTCTTTTTGTTGAAATTTATTAAGCTTTACTGTTCACTTTAATTGGTGAATTTCAATATCTCGCTATGGGGGGCGGGACGGTGTTTTTATTTATCATATAAATTGCCTGCGGTCTATTATAAAGCTACATTATAAAGAACCACTCAAATTATAATAATCGTAGAGTATCTTTAAAAATAGACTAATACAGTTTTCCTAGTCCTTTGGAAGAAGTAACTCTGGGTGAGGTGTTAAATCTGTTGGACAGTAGCATTTATCTACACACTGATAGCATCAGACTGCGGCACATTGGTTGTAACAAGGTATGCGGATCGGAGAACCAATTTCTTGTTAAGTGAATGGATTCATGTGGATACATGTTAAATGTGTGTGACGATTGTGGTTTAAATAAAACTTTGTTTATACTGATAAATCGAACAAGTGAAGGCTACTGGGGCCACTACAGCAACATCCAAGATTACAGATTAATTGTATTAATTTTCATCGTTTTAGACACGACACCACGATCCACCCTTTTCTATGAAAGTTTCTTCCCCATATCTGTATACTACTTGCGAGTCCGATGCATAATTCAAAAATGAATTTAAGCTTTTATAAATTTATATATGTCCACCAAAGCTATCAACAGTTTGCTGTCATTTAACGATTTTCGCCTTTTTGCCTATCATTTAAACCTTACCCATTGAAACTAGCCTAAGTATCAACACTTTTTGTATGTCATAATTATACATATAAGACAGTCCCCCAAAACGTGCCTCAGCTGGGAAGAAGTGGTGTAACAAATTCCTCAGCAGCACATTATTGCTAAGAGGTTTCCTACTAACATTTAAGTTCTACTGATAATAAAAGACCCGTAGTCTTTAGTTTTAAAGTTCCTAAGGTTATCAGCCACATTTAATTGGATGTCAGTCATTACAACGGACGTATGCACGTAACGGGGTTCACACTAACTGACCTATTGCCATTTTCAGACGACTCACATTTCTTCATGGTATTTTCACTTAGGGAGTGATAAGTTCAAATTATATACTAGCATACTTAAACTTGTAGCTTCCAAGACTAGAACTCTTAATACCGCAAGCGTTGTGCCTAATACCTTCTATAGGCATCGTATGTCGACATGTTTTTGTCGTAAAAATATATATTTATACTTTGTAATCACCACGTTTGGATATTATTTACTCTCTCGCAATTAGCACATTTTCATCTACATAATTTCCTCTAGCACAATGTAATTTACTCCTTATAGCAACAGCTATTTGCCAGTGAACGTCATAATTTGACTATGGTAAGATATGGATTTATGGTATGATATGGATACCATATCATCATTGCCGGAAGAAACGACTATTCGACTATAGACAGACACAATTTCTTTCTTTAAGTGTGTAGTTTCATGTGCATTTGGCAAACTAATTCAAATTCAGTCTTACATTAATAGAAGGCTGAATCTGAAACTTTGCTAACTACAAGTTCATTCATGATCTTCAAGCAAATCACAATCTCAACAGGTAAGACCTGGTTGAGGTTCGCAAATACCAAGAAAACATACAGAAAGTATGTGTTCAATATTTGGCTTGACGGGCCAATGATAATCACGATGGAATGTAACAACTACAAACAACAATTGAATTGAAATAGTAAAATTATATTTATACAGCTAAAGATCGTCCACAATTTATTCAACTAACTTAAGACAAGTTTAGTGTTATGCCCTGAAATGGCAATCGGTTGCATCTTTTACCTTAATAGCAGTCATACGGTTTCCGATGGTTAGGAGTAGTTCAAGATCAACTTAACTTCACACCTTTTATAGAAAATATGGTGCACCAATAGATTTAAAGCATTTATTGAATTCAAAAGGTGTCTAGTGTCACTGGATTTTACTCCTTGAAATTCCTTTGTTGATCAGATGAAATCTTTAAAATAAGTCTATGAAGTAAGTTAAAGTGTGTACTTATTTTATGTCTATTTTTTGTAAAGTTAACACGTGACTAGCATATATGTAACATCCCGACATCATTCGTTGGGCAGTTGCTTACCAGACACGAGAACCGCCTGGTTAGGTGATCCTCTCTTTACTTCTTTATAGAGGTTGATTGAACATTAAACTCACTTCCACTGTTCCTTATACCTCCTTCCATACCACTAATAACTTAGGATGATGAACTAGAATGATGACGGATGATTGTCAGGGTCAGTTGTCAATAACAGAGATGAGACTATGAGACAGTATCACCTGACACCTTTCGTGATAGACCAACCCCAACTCGACCAGATGGCATATTTAACAAATTCGTAATTTACTTCTATACAGATTTCCCATGAGATATTAAAACGACACTAGACACAGTTCACACGAACCGAGCGTATTTTTCAACATTACCGCCAGATTCCAACAACTCGACTGGCATCTATAATTGCATAGCGTTGGCTACATACCGATTTCTATCCACCACACCTAATAGGCAACTTGACAGCAGGCTACACCTCATGATTTGGACTTAATAGGCCCATGTTTAGCAAATATTGATTACGAACAAGAAATTGATATAGTTTACTTAATAGTGATACTTGGTAAACCACGTGCGTATGATACAGGAAGCGAACAGATTAAGTTAAAATGACCAGTTTCTACATTTCATTGGAAATCTATATGGGATTATAATTTGTTGCCTATTAAATGATATTTTTCTAAGTAATTACGATTACATGTTCTAGTTTCGCTTGAAAAGTTCCGACTATTATGCTCTTTAATAAATAGAATATATAATGACAATTTGCCATGTACATATATAAATATGTAATGTATGTAATGGTTTATAGGTATATCAACTTCATTTATTTGCACTAGCAGTGTACGAAAGGTAAGTTGCAGTGTAAGTAAATCTTGCTGACTTCTTGATAAATAAACTTATCGTAACAAAGATGCTTCAATAAATCGGTCAAAAATATTAATTGCTGTGCTAAATAATATGCTATATTCCCTGACGTGAGAAGGAAAGCAGAGTAACTTGACAAAATAAAATAAAATGTGAATATTTATAGGTAGGTAATAAAAGGAGTAAAAATTAAATACAAAAGTGAGCTTGTATATCACCTTAATGACTTTTAAACAAACAGTTTGAACCCACTATATGCGATTCATTTAGCATAAGGACATTACAAAAGTGAAACAGAACAATGGTAGAACAGTTGCTGGAATATTTTGATACTGTACAAAGTTAAATATCATTCTACTAAAGATGAATTTTCAATGATGTCTGACGCTGTAGGCTGATAGATGAGATTCCCGGCAAAAAGGACCACTTGGTCCTTGGCTACGTATCTTTTACAAAACTTCCTCTTTTCATGAATGGACGGCAACAAAAACTCGGTACGAGTTCCTTCCACTAACGAGTGTGGGACAAAACACTAAAGTATGTGTACTGTGTTGTGAGGTAGGATCTAATATATCATGTTATTACATGGCTACTTGGTTGCCGTATATGCGGTTGAGTTGAAAATCGTATGTGGTTTTCATTTTTATGTTATACTGGTACTTGACTCCGATGGTTAGCAGTTGGCCGCATGTTTTTCGAAAGAGATAAGTGCCGTGGGCCCTGGCGTACAGGTAACTGAAGGAACGCGGGTGGGCTTTAGTCAGTAAAATTCTGTACGAGAGGTAATTTGATGATCCAAAGAAATGGCAAGCAGTTGTACTTTTTCTTCTGCGTGTCGATGGAAAATACAATACGGAAAATATACCTACCTATAGATTTTTACATAGGATTGGTCCAAAATTCATCAAATAATTTATTTATTAACTCTCACTGGTAGAAATTGTCCTTTGAGGCGTACGTGTACGAAGATGATTTAAAGTTTAAATATTTAAGTAGTTCTGCTATAACAGGGATGTTTGCTGGGTAAAAAAAAAACTTGATTCTATTTAGTCCGTCATTCAGATTATAGAAAAATATTGGATACTTATATTTTGTTTTATCTGACGTCACTGCGCGCTAAAAAGTGTAGCATGCTGTGTCGACTTAATTTTTTGTTTATATGAAAAAAGAAAAAATACGTGTCTAGTATTTTTTGTAAATCTGACTGACGGACTAATTAGTTTTTTTTAGTCAAATACCCTATTTTAAAAGTTTCAAAAAGTTTTTGATTTTTTCAGAAGATGGTACTTAATTAATGAACTAAATCGTCATTTGTAGGATACCATAGCGATTTCCGAACTTCCGTTTTCAAGTCAGTTTGTTTGGGATGGGAAATCATCAAATGACCTCTCCCGGTGAGCCAGGTACACGGTTTCTTTTTTAACCAACCCGCAACCCTGACCCAGGAGGCATCGGTCTTCTTGAACCCGGTACGATAATCTGACATCTCTTTGAGGCGCGCGTGAAACACACCGCGCCGTCGACTCGGGCCTGGTCCTTACCGGGCGGCGAGCTGCCCGCTGCTCGCCGTCCGTAAGTAAGCCCGCGCCTACGGTGGCCAAGAGTTCTATGTTGTTTCCCGACTACGTCTCCATTCAAGTCACTCTTTGAAGGGCTTTATAAAAATGTTTGCTTTGAATTTATGACTTGAGGTACACCCATTCCTCAAGTCATAATTTCAAAGAAAACATTTTTTGTACGCAAGCTTGTGTATTTTTTTTTAAATTAATTATAAACTAGCGCTTGACCGCAATCCCGCCTGATGGTAAGCAGTGATGCGATCGTTGATGGTAAAGCGCGCTAGTTTATTATATAACCTATTCACTCTGATTGAGCAAATAGGAAGGAAGACTGCAGTTGAGCGAGGTGATGCAATGTTAAACCCAACCACACGACCAACGATGCTGCGCCAAAGGGAGATTGATCTGAAGACCCTCCACGACCAAATTCCCAATACAACAACATTTGAGGCATCGTAACCGGCACACATCGCAGTACCCAGTTGTGTATTCTATAATCAATCATTACTTTAAGCTTCCGTCTATTACTAACTTATAATTATAACAAACGAGTTTGACACTCCCGATCCATAGCTAAACAAGACGCCAGAAGGCAAAAGATATATCGTTGACCAATTGAACAGATACCTCATACAGTCATACCTTTGCTGTCTATGTCATAAAAAATCTCGAATCAAAGCTTGCTCGTTACGTTGACGTTTTTGATATAATTTACAGTGATAGAATCTAGCTATGATGAACGTACCTATAGTACCTAGTAGTAGGTAATACTTGTATGGAGTTTTGTGATGAAACTAGTAGGGGTAAAATAGCGATGGATAAACATTTTGACTGGTGGAGAGGTCGAGGAAGGCCAAAGAAGAAAGGCATGGGGCCAAGATGACCATGATGGAAAGTGCCTAGCAGAGTCCACACGCAGTGCCTAATGTAGATATCTAAATTACTATTTTGCACCACAGAAACACAGCTGCTCGCCATCAGACATAATTATTTTTGAACTTGATCATATAATAATTATGACAATTAAGTCAAGTGAGAGATTACAAACCTAACGGCCAGTATCGACCAACATGAAGTATCTACCTCTAAAAGACCAAACACCTAATTGGTAGAGGAAATTGAAGCAATCAGATCAGGAAGGAATTATTGCCTGACCTGCCCGATACTTTATCATAGGAAGAGCTTAGCTTAGAATATGTCACCTGGATCTGCAAGATCGTGAATAATGTAGAAGAATTTAGGGATAATTAGCAGATTGTTGTGTAGTTGCTAACTGCAATGCTTCGAAATCGCCTTCGTTTTTCGGAGGTCAGACGGCAGTCGCTTCACAGAAAATGATTGACACTGCTGATTTGTATAAACTTCGATAAGTTTAGCCAAATCAGCAGTTAGACTGGTAAAAGCGGACTGGTAATGTCGGAAGCGACTGGGATTAACGCTGAGATGATGATGAGTAGGTAGATTCTGCTTTCCACTAAAGGAAAAAGGCACTCGTGATATCATCATCTAGGTACCTAGCGTTTATTCCAACTATGTTCGGGTCAAAACACGTTGTTCACAAAACGATCCTACTCTACGCAAAAAGTAGTTTTCAAATCGGACCAGTAGTTCTTGAGATTAGCGCAACACAATTAGTGAAACAAACAAACTCTTCAGCTTTATATATTAGTATAAATATAAATCTATACTAACATATAAAGCTGAAAAGTTTGTTTGTTTGAACGCGCTAATCTCAGGAACTACGGATCCAATTTGAAAAATTATTTTTGCGTTGGATAGCCCAATAATCCAGGAAGGCTTTAGGCTACATAACATCACGCTGCTAGCAATAGGAGCGGAGCATAGCTAACTCGCGAACACACGCGAACTAAGTCGCTGGCGGCCGCTCGTATTAGTATAGATATGCACGGCTACAAGATTCAGTATAAAAAGACCTCTGATTCCACGAATAACCTGTACAATGCTAGGTCAGCTCAAACTAGAAGCTTTGTGTATTCGCTATAACTTAGCGTAACTGTATCCAATTGTATGCATACGATAGCAGTCTACTGTTTGATTGGCTACCCGCCAATCGAATAGTCATTATCAGCAATGAGTAGTTTGTCAATAGGTACCTTGAGGTATTCTCCTTGAACGATATCATGAACGGTGGTAGGCCATAAGATCGGCTGCCGGCAGAAGTTACCACCCACCAGACAAAGTCTTGCCGCCAAGCGATTCGTCGTGTTACGGCGTGACGTCTGGTAAAGCCGTACGGAAAACGGGTCTGAGCAGTTGTGTTGTGAAGCTTGCCGGGTACGATGCGCCAAATGATGTTGTGTCGGGAGTTTGATCATGGTCCATCCAGATCAATTTCCCTCTGGCGTAGCTTCATTGGCCGTGTTGTTGGGTTTATAAATTTGCATCACCTCGCTCAACTGCCGTCTTTCTTCCTATTCACTAAGTTTTTTTATGTGAATGGGTTTAATAAACTAGTGCGCTTTACCATCAACGATTGCATCACTGCTTACCATCAGGCGGGATTGCAGTCAGGTGCTAGTTTATAATGATTAAAAAAAAATACGTTGATGTTTTAATCCTCAGTTCAAGCATAGCGAGCCTTTGGGGTCATGGTTGCGGGTTGGTGAACGTTTTACGGTTTTTTTTTTCAAGTGAAGAAAGACGGGTGGGTTTTTGTCAGTAAAAGTCTGACACATAATACCGCTCCGCTCAGAGCGGGAGAAGTCATTTGATGAGTTCTCATCCCAAACAAAAAAAATAAAAATAAAGGCATAGTTAGCCTTTAGCGCCTTATTACGAAACGAAATCTAGCCATAGTTCTAGCATTAATCTTTGAGTCAGTATTTGTATTTCGAACTTTAAATGCAAAGTTCTTAATACAAAAGTGACAATTTACTATCGAACTAAGCTGTCAATTTTTTTATACAATATGTAAAGAAAACCCTGTCCGACCCAAAAGGATAATAAAGGTTAGGTAAACACTTGACCAAATATAATATAAAATTTTACGTAATCATCATAGAAACAATACTAATGAATTTTGAAATAATCTTTTTTTCCCACGAATTAATTCCAACTTCCCCGAAATTTGGTCATTTTAAAAAAGGTGACAACACCGGTATTATTATGAGCAAATAGCGATGCGACCACGTGCCGCGTGCCCTGCCGCCCGCCGAAGGGTTGCTTACCGCACATGTATTAAGGTACCTCTTTTTGCGAAATAATATTAATTTTTTTAGGGGGATTTTTTTTTTAAGTTTAGCCCGGTTTTGTATCCATTAGTAGAATCAGTTATTGATATCTAACAATGTCTTCAGGGATCGGACAGGGGTTTCTTTACATATTGTATAAAGAACTGCATTTCTATAATGGTTAGGTTCATAATTCAATGACTGTTTAGGTTAAATGCTTGTTTTGTAATAAGGGGATTAATGTTTCCATAGCTAGGACATAGATCTCCTTGTGAGTATTTATTTGTAGATACTTTTCTGTGAGTATTTTTTTGGTGTATTGAAAGATTATTATAGCTACAAACAGAACCTTAGAGAAGGGACCGCAATTATGAGCGTTTTATCTCACTTATGGTTTATTTCGGCTTCTGAACTTCATGACTTAATTCCCCCATCTCCGTTTCTGCATCGGACTACCCGTCGTACAGCGAGTATTCCCCTTGCGTTGTTGACACCACTACAATCCGGACGAAGCATTTCGCCTCGTGTTTTATGCCGCGTACATAGAGGGCCTGGAACAATTTACCAGCGGCGGTGTTTCCGTCTGACTACAATTGCTTGACCGCAAAGCTTATTCACTCTAGCCTTGAAGACACTTAGTCTTAATAAACTAGCGCGCTTAAGCATCAACGATTGATCTTACCATTAGGTGGGATTGCTGTTAAGCACTAGTTTATAATTATAAAATACAAAAAAAAAAGTGATTAGTAACAATAGATACAATTTGGCGGTTAGACTTATGCCCGATGTGTTTGATCCCATTGTTATTGTGCGTTTAATAAATTGAATTTTAATTTTTTTTGACGGATCAGCTACTTTCCGACGATCCAGTATATTAGTATCCGGACTCGAGCACGAAAATCAAAATAATTCAAAAATAAATATGTAGGTGGATGTACACCACAATTACTTTTCCAAGTTGGTATGCACAAACCGCGTCATACGTCAAATGTAGCATAACTACATCGAAAGGAATATATACGATAACAGACTTCTGTTTCATTGGGCGACCAATCAAATAATTGCCGCTAATCTGCTCGCCACGCTTGGCACTGCTTTTATTTATCGATATTGTAATATGAGTTGGTTAAAGGTTACATATACGGACACATTTCCAACACCATTTTCGCTTCAAAACTGACGTCACTTTTACAGTAACGTAGCGAACGCAGCCATTGCGCATGGAGGCGCGGTTTCGATCCTCGCATTGGTCTGGTCGTGCCTCGGAAAGCACGTTAAGCCCTTGGTCACGGTTGCCATACGAAGATCTAGTGGCAGTCGTTACGGGTTGTTGGAGCCCCTAAAATTCCAACAATTGGTCTAACTGTAATGCTTTGATATCACCTTCGGGTTAGGTTCGGGTAGAAGTCGGAGGGCATTCGCTTAACGCTTCATATCAGCAGTCAAACCAAATCAGCAGTTAGACTGGTAAAGCGGACCCCAGACTCCAAAGCTGGAAAAGCTTCGGATGCGACTGGGATTATCCCTGTGATGATGATGACTAAAACGCTAACTGAAGAGTAACTAGACAGCTTGGCCTCATCTTCCTTATACCTAATACTAATAATAAGTTGTGGGCCAAAATACAGGTAGAACGTGTCGTGGCAGAATCCGTAGAGGATGGCAGTATTAGCTGGATAAATCAAACCTCCAGTAGCCCACTATGTCCTTGGATCGAAGGAGCTAAAAGTCACGGGAAGAGACCTTTGCCCAGGAGTGGGATGACGCAGGCATTACAGCAAAAAAAAAGTAACTAAAAAGGTAAACTCCTGAAGTACCTACAAATGTACCTATTACATAAAAAAAAATTCATGGATTGAAACGTGTTGTGCGCTGAGTTGTCACCAGGAGCCACAGTTTATTTATGGTGTTGCCGTTAGCAAGTGCCTGCCAAGCATGACACACGTCATCAGTTAAATTAGTGGATAATAATGATCATTTAATTGGATCAGATCAAACATGGGGAAGAAAACTTCAGTGTAACACATTTAATGGACCAAGAACCATGAATGAATGCTGTTCATTCAAGAAAATAGGAAATTGGATAGCTACGTACGACGAGGCAAGCCCAGAAAAGGATCGCAAGCTGGATTATGGATCTTACGTCTAGTTTGAGGTGGCAACAATCTCTCAGGAAAAAATTAGAGCATCATAAAAATAATGAGATCTTGTGAACTGTGACTCCATGATGAATACAATAATAATAATAACGCTAAACCAAGTAAAAGTCACGCATGCGTTACTTTGCTAAAATTGCAGAATTTAATGGTTCTCGAAGCAATTCGCGACGCTAAAAATTGTATTCTTATCAAGCATTAACGGTATAATTTCAAATACCGAACGGCAATGAGGACCGCTGATTGGTTCAAATCATTTAATTGGCGTGCGGTCGTCACGGGTAGATGGCAGCACTATCGGTTGTCGTGTTCGAATCGAAGCCGTTTGAAGTAGTTTAATCTGATTATTGAGTCGGTACATCACTAATACGGGTTATATAAATGTTTAATTTGGTTATTTTGAATATTGATCAATTTTCCATCTATAACAAACAAACCAACCAAAGATTTTTCCAATTATTTTGGGGTTGGCTTCCAGTCTAACCTTGTGCGGCTGAACACCTATTTGACATGGAGGGACTAGGGCCCTAGCCTACATACATTACGTTTCGTTATGAAGCGACTTTCACTCAAAAAGAACTGAGTGAATAGGAAGGAAGACGGCATTCTGTTTTGTTTGTTTAATGACTATTAAAATACAAGGATGTATTATGTTATGTACACTAGCTGCGCCTCGCGGTTTCACTCGCTAAAGTTTCGATCGAAAGTGGTTTAATAAAGAGTAACTCAGGCTTAGTTACTCCTTATTAAATCAGCTACCTGCCAATAAAAGTCTCGTCAACTTAGAAAAAATAAATAAATGAGTGAATAGGCTTAATAAAGTAGACGGTGACAAATTTCGGTTTCGTGTCGTTATGAAGTGATGTTACATTGGCTAGGGCCCCTGTTACTGGTTAGGTACACTGGTAAGACTGGTTGTCAAACTTTCAGGTTTCCGACTACCCGTAATGACTGTCAAAGATGATTGACAGCCGGGATCAACAGTTTAAGGGGGTCTCGGTATGTAAAGATGGTCACCCCAGCTACAGACTAATCGCGGCAAGCGTGTCTTAACCTGATCAATCGGCCTGTGCAGCTGCTGTTATTTATTGTACTTACTTACATATGTAAGTCTAGGGGTAGATTGGGACAAATTCGTTCATAGTGCAACTACATCCAATATTGGGCATATTTAGTTAATTACTTGTACATTTGCATAACTTTCAAAATGTGCCAGGTATACAAAGTTAATTTTTCTTTATGCTAAACCTGAATATAGTTTGTTCCGAATAAGCAATTGAATCAATTCCAAACATTTTTACACCATGTTATATTGTTTCCCAAATACATTTAGAAATTGTTGCAGCGTGGTTACCGAACACACAACTCAGCTGACGTTAGATCGTAGCACTAGGCGGGTGAGACAGGCCCTCTAGCGCCGCGCCACTGCAGGCGCGGCCGAGCGAGCAATGGTTGACCATATTTTTGTTGGGACAACCAAGTAAGATAACAAGCTAATGTCTTTGTTGTTTTTGGTTTTCCATGATATTTTTTTGAAATTTTATATATAGATTCTTTACTTAGTAATACTGGATACGTACACCTATAAAAAATTACGTTGTAAGCATACTAAATATTTCTACAGCTGTTGAATCAATCACACACAAAACAAAAAATAACTTGGTAGGAGCAGTCTACCTAAAGAAAAAATGATATTTATTAAAAGTCTCACTCGTTTCGGGCGAACTCAAAACTCAACTCGTGGTCCGCCAGCCTCGCCTCAAAACTGTTTTCAATATAAAGATTTTATGATAAATCACACGTAGGCATACAAAAATTGTAAAAAGAAAAATTATAAAAAGCAAAAACAATATTGCTTTTGTTTAATAGAATCCAATTTTTATGTCTTCATGCTTAATATTTTATGGTTTACATAATATAACAATTTATTCATTTAATAAAATATTTGAAATTTGTCATGACTTCATCTGAGAAAATTAAATGGTATATCTGGACACTGACTGAAAATTATTTAAAAGAAAATATTATTTATTTTATTTCACCATTTTTGTATAGGTTCACATAAATATGAACAGGCAAGAAAAAACAGAACAGAAAAAGGTACAGAGGTGATGCTCGAAGAAATCTCTTCCAGCATACCTGCAATAGGAATTGTCCTATTGCAGGTACGCTGGATTTCGTATCATATATGGGTAACTGCTGTATGCAACATATCTATAGAGATGTGACGGCGGGTGTGAAAATTCTAAAAACCTGTATAAGTTTATTCAATGGAAGTACAGCTTTAGACTCGTTTTAGAGATTGATATTGTACACTTTGTTCGGGAAGCTCCGAGGTGTCTTCTCGTCCAAAATACCTAGCGCCTAGAGACAAAAGTCAAGTGTGAAGTCACCAAGGTGTGTTACCGGTGATGACATATGAATCGGAAACATGGTCCCTCCAAAGCTATGGAGAGGGCTATGCTAGGCGTTTCTCTACGTGATCGAGTCAGGAATGAAGAGATTCGTCGAAGAACGAGAGTCACCGACATAGCCCAGCGGATTAGCTTTGTGAAGTACACATAGCACGTAGAGCCGATGACCGATAGGCTAGAAAGGCTCTTCAATGGCGACCACGTACCGGCAAGCGCAGCGTCGGAAACCCACCGACTAGGTGGTCGAATTACCTGACCAAAATCGCACGGAAGCGCTGGATGCAGGCCGTGTCCAACCGGTCTTCTTGAGAATTCTTGTGTGGACTTCATGTGGCTGGGATGATGGCCCTTTGGTTACGGAACCTTAAGAAGGACAGGCAAGCTTGCTTATTCACTACATATCAACTCCACTTTGTTACTAAGATAAGTACATATGCACATTTAGATGCGGGTATAATTAGCTTTGAGTCAAAATGATTGAAATTACTAATTGTTGCTCATCGTAATGGACTTATATATTTTTGTTTCAAATTAATTAATGCGATATTTTCCAAGTTCTATACTCAATCATGTTTAAGTGTTTCGGGGCTTTATTTATTCGAATTTATAAATGACCAGCTTTTCTTCCGCAAAAGTCTCGGTCCCGTGGGATATCTGGATAAAAATTATCCTGTGTTATTCCTGGTTATAAACTGTGTGCCGAATTTCATCCGAATCCGTTCAGTAGTTTTTACTTGAAAGAATGACAAATATCTATAAAAAAAAAAATACTTTATACAAATTAATTTAATTACTTTACTTTTTACAAATAAAATACTTTAACTTTGATTTTGACTTTATACATTACATACATAGGTACAGGAGTCGTGGTCGCCTAGTGGTTAAAACACTAGCTTCTCAAGTATGAGAGTGCGGGATCGATTCCAGGTCTGACAAATACCAATGTAACTTTTCTAAGCTATATGTACTTTCTAAGTATATCTTGGACACCAACGACTGATTAAAAGGTGAAGGAAAACATCAGGAAACCTGGACTTTAAGTCTGAAACCGTCAACCCGCATTGAGCAAGCGTGGTGATTACGCTCAATCCTTCTCTGTATGAGAGGAGACCTGTGCCCAGCAGTGGGACGATAAAAAGGTTGATGATAATGGTGACATAGGTACCTATATCCTCACAAACGTTCGCATTTATAATATTAGTAGAATATTAGTTTAAACGAGTCAACTTGATACCTTTTTATTCTTAGCGTTTGTGTTAATTAAAAACATATTCTATGTTGATTAAAATACAATTAATTTTTCAGTGGTCACCCTGGTGAAGCGCACCATAAAGCAAACAAAAACATCGTCTTATGACACTTGTCTAAGTCAGGATAACAAACGGTGTCGTCAACTAGTAATGATCTTGAGGTATTTTCCATCAGTTTGAAGACCGAAATTCTTGGAATTTCTGTCCATCCATAACTTTTATGTTAACGAAAAACTAAATAAGGTGTTGCTGTTATGTTAATTATTGTTTTGATTAACGATTAGTTGTCAACGCCATCTACCGGGCGTTTGTATTAATGATAGAGATGGCTTCCGTAGGTTAACCAAGCAATTGGTTGTTTTTCGGATGTGTGGAATTTTTTCATAATCTTGTCTTAGGGGTGATCTTTAAAAAGGCTTGGTATGTGTAGAGGTCAAAAACTTATATTTTCAATGGGTTCTGAGCAAGTCGTACGTCGTCGTTTAAAGTGTTGAATGTATTTCTATTTTCTATGTCATGTTTGTTTTTGGTCAATAAAGTAAACAAATAGAGTAAGGCAAAATTAAATATAGTAAGTACAATTTAATGACTTTAAATTGTATGGCAAACCAAGTACCTATCTCAAGTTGACTTCTGTATAAGACCAGGCCTATTGTGATCTATAGGTATTACTTAAGATTTTTATATACATGAAAGCTATTGGTATAACTTAATAATAAATTATTTTGTTTATTCCAACCAAAGGGGGTGACTGCAGAGATGACGATTAAAAGTGAAGTGGAAGAAAAGTTAATTTTAATGCCGACCTTAAAAGGGGCATAGACTTCATGGATTTGGAATATGGGTAGGAGAATGTTTATTCCAAATGAGCGTGTTTCTTGAAGGCGCTTATTCCATGACTCTATTCGAATTGAAATAAAAAAAACTAATAGGAATATAATTTATAATAGCTTGCCTAATACTGAGCAAAAGGCACTCACAACGCGTTTTTCTGAGTGTGTCTAAGTCAACTAAGCTGGCCGTGTATGTAAGACTGGAACCTTAATAAACCTATTTTTTTTTAACACAGGAGTTTTGAGTTAAAAAAATGAAATGAATTTGCATACCTATATATGGTCATAGAACTGGCAATAAAAATATAAATATGGATATGTGTGATTATCTGCTACTATCAACGTCCAAGCTGTTTTAATTTTATTTCAGAACTAGCTTTGCGCCCGCGGCTTCGCCCGCGTGGAATTCGGTTATATCGCGCTTTTTAGATTTGCCTCGGGAATATTATTTTTTTTTTTCAATAAAAGGTAGCCTATGTCCTTTTTCAGGGTCTAAACATTGTCTGTGCCAAATTTCATCAAACTCGGTTGAGAGGTTTAAGCGGGAAAGCGTAACAGACAGACAGAGTTACTTTCACATTTATAATATTAAGTAGTATGGATTGTGATATTTATGTATTTTTTGTTGTATTTTTTTTAAAATTGAACCTATACCTATGGCATTATTATGTTCAGTATGTTTTACAAATAAATATCCCAGTTACACAGGGAAACATGTAATAAAAACAAAAATGTAATACGCATATTTTGTCAAATATTTTTTGTACCTATTGCTGTGGGTTAGGTAGGTACCTAAATAATAAAATTAAAAATAACATGCGAGTCACAATTTTCATCACTAAGGAGAAACACAAAAGTTCTATGTTTATTATTGAAATCATGGTGCGCCTACTCTTTTGACAAACGGCTCCGATGTGCAAGCGCATACGTGCGCTAACGATGACTTGTGACGTGTAGGTACAAAAAAAAAGTATAATTGATAGTGTATTTTGAAGTTATGAAGTTCGAAAACTTGTCAACGTCAAGGTATCAAGCGGAGTTGTGGCATTTTTTGTATAATAGTAGGTAATTGTTATTCTTTTAATGTCCATTTAAATATTGAATCATAATTTCTACTGAGTATGTAGACCGCAGCGAAGGTGGTGACGTTCGTAGGGCCAATATGGCCAGGACTCGCACAAGACGGCTTTGCCCAGCAGTTGGACTTAATCTGGACTAACGAACAAATGTACAGTACAGTTGAACATGAATTATTTATTTCATAATCATCATCATCAACCTTTTTATCGTCCCACTGCTGGGCACAGGTCTCCTCTCATCATCATCATCATCATCATTTCAGCCGAAAGACGTCCACTGCTGGACATAGGCCTCCCCCAAGGTTCTCCACGACGACCGGTTCTGCGCCTCCCGCATCCAGCGGTTTCCCGCGACCTTCACCAGGTCGTCGGTCCACCTTGTCGGGGGCCTACCCACGCTACGTCTTCCGGTGCGTGGACGCCACTCGAGAACCCGTCGGCCCCATCGGGCATCGGTCCTACGGGCAATGTGTCCAGCCCACTGCCACTTTAGTGTTGCAATTCTTCGGGGTATGTCGGTTACTCTCGTTCTTCTGCGGATCTCCTCATTCCTGATTCGATCGCGCAGTGAAACCCCAAGCATAGCCCTCTCCATTGCCCTTTGAGTGACTTTGAGCCTTCTCATAAGGCCCATTGTTAGCTCCTCTCATACAGAGAAGGATTGAGCGTAATCACCACGCTTGCTCAATGCGGGTTGGCGATTTCAGACTTGAAAGTCCAGGTTTCCTCAAGATGTTTTCCTTCACCTTCAGCCATTGGTGTCCAAGATATACTTAGAAAGTACATACAACTTTAGAAAAGTTGTATTAATACTTGCCTGACCTGGAATCGAACCCGCGCACTCATACTTGAGATTATGGTGTTTTAACCACTAGGCCACCACGACTTTTCCATAATATTTTACATAAATCTACTTAATTATGTGTACACATCGCTATGTATCGCTCTGATTACCCGTGATATCACGCCAGGCCCAATCAGAACACCCGCTCTGCGACATTTAGTTTAGGAGCCTTTCGGCCTCGTACTCGACTTTAGACTTTTTAGAATAGAATAGAATAGAATACTCTATATTATGTAGACCATGGGTATACGTAGATTCCAGAACATAAATAAGTAGGTACTCGTATAAAGATTTTACAAAGGGTGACACAATTGGCTTGTAGGGGAGCGAGGGGCTTGTAGTAACAGTTTTCATGAAAACTAATATATCTTCAGATCTATTGATTTAATTGCAATTAAATAAAGATGAATGGATGCTTTAACTCTTCCTCTACCAAATCAAGTAAAAATAATACCATAACTATTGGTCATTATTTTACAATCAATTATTTTCTAGAAGAAATGCGGTGTTACAACTTACCTCGTGCTTGGGGCAAGTTGTAACGTCTACTGGGGCAAGTAGTAACGACAAAAAAACGACAATAATACTTTAATAATTTATTCTTTGTTCATTTTTTAACAAAATTGAAATTTTTCTAAAGTAGGTATTATGTAATTCTTATTAAAAATCAACTCAGATACACTTTTTAAGTAATCAACACCTAAAAATTAAGTAATTACCAATAATCTTTACATAAACACTTCTTATAATCATAATGGCACTTTTAAATCATAGTAAGTAATCTTCATCTGAGTTACAATTAATGCAAATAAAAGATACAGTGTCTCCTGTAACACACCTTACATGTGCCCACACCTTACAAATGATACACTCTACTCAATCTTCTTTATTCGAATCTGTGTAAGTCTCACTACATATATTCTACATACCCTCTCTTCTGATTCAGATTCAGAATCTGAACATAAAATCGTTTTTTAACTCTGTCCACTCCAGTTTTATTTTTGTTGATTCACCTTTGCCTTTTCCCTTCCCTTTACCTTTTCCTTTTGTCATCTTTTTTCTGTTTTTTCTTCATTTTTTCCTCATATTCCTTTTGTAAAGCTTCTTTTTCAGGAGTGTGTCCGTCAATACTGTAGATTTTCTGTTGCGTTTGCTATTTGTATTAGTTTTTCTTGGTGGTGCCTTTGGTAGAGATCTAATCTTCGATGGCGAGAAAGTTTTTTGTAGACCGGAGCAACTCGGATTTGGTTCGTTCGCAGTTTCGATTTGGCTTATAATTTCTGTGGTGCTGATATCTAATTCAGGGGCAGAATCCAATAGTTCTGGATTTTCAAGATTCAATGATAAATTGACATTTTCGACATCTGGCTCTTGGGTAGGATTTGGACGATCAGTAACATAAAATAGCTTCAGCTGCTATTCAGCTGCCGCTAACTCGTACACTTCTTGACTGTGTGTTCCCCGCTCTGACATTCTTTTATACACCCTCATTCTAGAAGATAAAAAAGTAGGTATCTAGATCACAACTTGGGGCATGTTGTAACATGTTACAACAAGCCCCGGGATTTCGTTACAACTAACCTCATGGTATGATTTTTAACATTTATCAAGATAACTATTTAAACATTTTAGCAATCTTAAAAACTGTTACACATTATTAGAGATCGATAAATTTGAATGTAAGTAAGATATAAAAAAATTGAAATTAGTCGATAATAATAACGCAAACTAAAATTTTACGACAGTACAATTTTATATTACCTGGAAAAAATTAAGCGCGTGCACACTCCCACTTACTGCGCCGGCCGGTGGGACAATGGCTATGACAACATGATGCGTCGCGGTTTATAGGATTATAGAGTCAAAGAAATACTTTAATAAAGTTTAAGATCGTAGTGAAAAGAGCCTGTTACTACTTACCCCTGTTACAACAAGCCCCTCGCTCCCCTACCCTAAAAAATAATTTAATGTCCATCAGATAGATTTATAAAAAATATTGAACACGTATTTTTTATTTTTTCTTTCATTCAAATACTTACGAAGATATATTGATTTGAAATGTCGCATGACGTCACGCCGTGGTACAAAATATAGCACAGCGTAACGTAATTAGCCCCCACTCCGTAACTTTAATACGCTATATCTCAGTAGTTTTTGGTAATTACGACAAAATAAAAAATACGGGTCTTAGTTTTTTTTATTATCTATAAGACGGACTAATTTTTTTTTTGATTTTCATACCTTGGATACATCCCTATTGGTGACTTTTTTAAAAATTTGTTTTTACATTAATAGGCAAGGGTATTAAATTTAGTTTACTTTTATGATCTTCCTGTACAAGTCACAATAAATAAATAATTACGTTTTCTATCTTTCTTATACCTACTTATACAGTATGTTAAGAAAACCCTGTCCGACCCGTGAAGGTGTTGTTAGGTATCGATAACTGATTCTACTAATGGATACAAAAACGGGGTAAACTTAAAAAAAAATCCCCCTAAAAAAATAAATATTATTTCGCAAAAAGAGGTAACTTAATAAATGTGAGTTAATCAACCTTCCGCGGGCGGCGGGCGGCAGGGCACGCGGCACGTGGTCGCATCGCTATTCGCTCATAACAATACCGGTGTTGTCACTTTTTTAAAAATTACCAAATTTCGGGGAAGTTGGAATTCATTCGCGGGAAAAAAAGATTATTTCAAAATTCATTTGTATTGGTACTATGATGATTACGTAAAATTTTATATTATATTTGGTCATGTGTTTATGTAACCTTTATTATACTTATGGGTCGGACAGGGTTTTCTTAACATAACATAAATGGACTAAAACTGTATATGGCTTATTAGCAGCCGCTAGCGACTTCGTTCAGGTGTAGTTAGTTATTATGCTCCGCTCCTATTAGTCGCAGCGTGATGTTATATAGCCTAAAGCATTTCTGGGTTAATGGACTATCAAAAAAAAAAAAAACTCTTCAGCTTTATATACTTAGGTATTAGTATAGATTGACAACAACTGGATATAGGTAGACTATATCCAGCCTCCGGGTTGCCACCAAGAAATTTCTGATGGTAAAGCGCAATAAAATTTTGTAAGTATTGTTTCATATGTTTGAAAAATGTGTCTACTCAACAACGTAAATAACGCAATGAATGTTGTTCAACTGTCAAAATGAAACCCAATGCTACTGATAGTGTGTTATGTAAGTATCTAATTAATTCTTTAGTTTTAGTTTATATGTACCTAGTTACTTAGTAAAATTAAAGTGAATTTGGAAATACCCAATATTGTCAGTTCATTAGGTTTTATATTTAAATACCAGATTTACGAACAATAAAAGGGAAGTTAGAATTTTCATTTGGCAAAGACCTGACCTTGCCCTTTGTAGGTACTGATACACCTATGTACTAATTTGAATACAAAGCCTTATTTATTGTATTAGTTTGAATCGAATTATAGCAAAATAGATTTTGTTGCAAATTAATTGTGAATTTCAAATTCCAAATAAATTTGGCACGTTTACGTAAATTTTCGCTAATTTATTCATAGCCTCAAGGTTGTATCTATACTTACCTAAGTTCCAATTTTAAATGATTTAGAAGGAAAGATTTTTTTTTGTAAAAAAACGTGACGCATAAAAAGAACACACATCCAAAAAAACAAACTTAGAACACCGTAAAATTCTCAGTTTTTTGTCGCATAAGTAAGACGTATTATACTAAGTACCTACTTAATCCTACAAAGACTTTTTTGAGATTTCGTTTGTGAAGGTCTGATTTGTAAAAAAAAATGATGCAATTCTCTAGGAAGGTTATATGCTACTATACCTATAACATCACGCTATGAAAAATAGAAAAAATAAATGTAGGTATAGATAGGTATCTACTTATTTAAGGTATTCAAGTTTAAAAGAAAATACTTAGTTTTTAATGAATTATTATTATATTTTTGAATACATGTTGATTTTCCAAAGCTTTTATCAAAACTGTTTTCCAAAACTTTTATAATTCATTAATAGTATTTTGTAAAATATATTTATTTTATACATCATTGTTTACCATCAGGCGAATTCACGGTAAGCATTAAGTTGTTTAGGTAACTATAGGTAGAGTTAAAAGAAATTACGAGTACAATACGGTACCTACTTACCTACTTAGATATTGTATCATGTCAGTTGAGTGATTTACAATTTAAATATAGGTATACTTATTAAGATTAAATTTAAATCACGTTAAAGATATCTTAACCAAGAAGGTTATGTTATGTTTTAAGCAAAGCTGTGGTGCTTTTTCTTATAACATACCTGTAATATTATTTATTTTAACTTATAAATAAGTATAAAAGACTGTATTTTCCAATTTTCATCCAAATCCACTCAGTCGTTTTAGGACGAAAGCGTAAAAAACAAACATACAACAATAAAAAAGTTTTACCTACCCACATTATTAGTTCATATCAAAAATTTAAATGGCTGCTTCTTTTGTTTTATATCTAATAAACACCAATAAAAATATATTGGATTGAATTTTTAATATACTTAATTGAATGTTATTCACTTCTGAACATGTTCGTTATCCTTTATTTTACCTAAGTATGTTTATCAAATAAACATCAATAACAATATATTGGATTGAATTTTTAATATGTTTACTTAATTGAATGTTATTCACTTCTAAACATTTTCGTCAATCAATCATTCATTCTAATAACAACATGCATCATTCATCCATTCGTTATTTAAATTATTTAAGTAGCATAAATAATTAATTATTAGTGTTGTCAATTGCCTTCGTAATTCTTCTTTGCATAGTTTATTAAATCAGTTCGTTAGATAATAATATTTGATTTATCTAAAAGGATATTATTTGTTTGTTTAATTTATTCCTCAACTAAGCTAATATTAAGTGAAATGATTTGATGTAGTTTTGTAGTTATTTTCGTTACGCTGTCACGCCTGTCACGCCAAAACGATTGAGTGGATTTGGAGGAAATTAGGGACATAGGTACCTAGACCAAAATATGGATTCAGGTGAATTCAAGTATTTTATCTGGAGAGACTATCTGACTTCCACAACCCACTTACTGGATAATACGACACCTCTTGGTAGGATTGATTGTCAGAGATTCAGTCTTTTGACTACCAGTAACCACTGTCAAAGATCCATGAATGACAACCTGGAACAATGACGTTACGTGCTTTCAGAGGCATGTAGTTCGATAAATTGTAGATTTTCACTTATCCATAGACCAACCGCGGCAAGTGTAGCATAACCTGAACGATCGACCTGTGCCTTTTTTTTTTGTTTGGGATGGGAAGTTATCAGGTCTCCTCTCATACAGAAAAGTCTGTATGAGAGGAGACCTGTGCCCAGCAGTGGGACGATAAAAAAGTTGGTAATGATAATGATGATAAAATAAATAAATCTGTAACTTTAATCGATTACAAAAAAATGAAATCAGTATCTCGTATAAATTGGATATTGTAGTACCTACCTAATCGATTTTTTTAAGCCAATCCCTATTCTTCAGTAAAATCAAAATCAAAGCATTTACTTCAAATAAACCAGTTACAGGCACTTTTGAATTGTCAGAAGGTCGGTCAGTCAGTAAGGTGAAGCTAGTCGCCCATTCCAAAGAGTAGGTACCTATGGAGAAGAACGGGCAAGAAACTCCATGGACACTCTTTTAAAATATCAAGCTATTGATACAAATATTTGATTACATCATTCATTTTGAAATCAATCGTGTAAGAACGATGCAGAAATATATTGTACGCTGAGAGCGTCCATTATGGAAAAAAAAACAACAATTCAGAAATTAAAATACGCCGTAGCAGCTAAGAGATGACCAGTCCCCTCTGACGGCGTCCGTTCACGAACATGACGTATGGATCAGCATCATTCAGCTCAACCATATTGAAGGGAACCTAATGACCCAACACACACGCCACCACCAGCGAGACATTTGAGTGAGCATGACATACTCTCAACAGCCATAGCACTATCAAGTCAATAAACGACTAACCCAACAAATAGATGCTTTACAGCAAATAGATCGTGCTCACACGTGTTCCATGCAATTATACAATACTAAGAAATTGAATCTACACAATGCAAAGACAGTTTTGTCCAAGGTTCAGCAGCTCCAACGGTGTTCCCGAATGCTAAGTTTAGTTCCTGTGCAGCTGCACCAGTGCCGAATACCCCTGTCAGCGATGCAATTCCGTAACGTATAATATGCCTGGCTACATAGTGTGTACTGGCTTTGAGTTAAAAAAAAAACAAACAATTGCAAATTAAAACTACGAGAGGAAAAATCAAAGAACAATCAGTGTAAGCATAGAAATCGGACGCAGCTCAAGCCCAAGCCTTTTTGTCGTCAATATAATCTTTAACACTATAAAATGCTTTCTGACACAACTTACGTTTAATGAAGCATTTGAATTTATTCAGGCTCAGATCTTGAAGAGTAGGTAGAGTAGGTAGTAGGTAAATTAGAAGTGTCAAATTGCACTTCTGAGATTTGAAGAACTATAATATATACTTTTTTTTTGTCACAGTAGGTAAGTGCCTATAGCTGTTAATGATTTGACCAGAATCTCCCGATTATTGGCTACTCTAGTTTCTCAAAAATATGCTGATATCAACATAAGGTGGGTGGACCATGGATGACCACTCTAACGAGTAAATACTTTTAATTCGTTTATTTATTGGATAAATGAAGGAAACAAATTATTAAGTAATACTTTGTTTTATTGTCCACCGTATAAAATCTTTTTTTTTTACCTAACTTTAAACAACATTTATTAAATTTAAGTTTTGTAAAGCTCTTCCAAATGGCTTTGCATGGAACACGGCTCCAAACAAGGCCAACATTATACATCTGTTGTTAAACTTAAAAATAGAGTTGTAACATTAAATATATCCGCTTTTACTAAAACTACATAATAAGCTCTATTATTTAAGCGAAGCATTAAATGCTCAATTTATTTTTATCATCTATAAAAATCTCTACGAACATTACTTGAACACCATTCTATAACTAAGAATGTATTGATATAAATTATTTAAAAATATTAGTAATGAGTATTATATTGGCCTTAAATAACTTGCCATCAGGTTTTATTATGAAATTGCAATCTTTTTTTTTATCGAAAATGGCCTTCTTATGGGTCCGTTCTTTGTAAGGCCAAAATTGATAATTATGACTATAACTTTGTCCTAATAATTATAATAAATAATAGATGCTACAAACTATTATAATTATAACAATTTCTCATTACTTATAACCAAAAAGTAAGTGTTCATTTGTTCAGGATTTGAATGTTCCTTGTGGTTCCATGCACCATAGCGAGGCCAACCGTCAAATTTTTGATTGGCCTTATAAGGAACCACCGGCGTTCCTAGGAACACTACCAATATTTTAATGTAAATTGAGGCAAAGCTATGTTCTTTTTTCTTTAGTACCATAAACATATACTAATACGACAATTCACAATAAAAAAACATAAAATAGTAATAGGCTATTGACTAAAAATGTACGGTTTGTTGTGCGCGCGAATAACAATTGTAACGTCGACGACCGAAGCCTACGAAACGTTGGATAAAACTGCCACAATAGCGACACGATCGACACGCCGCCACGTTTGTGGCCTTTAGTTTGTAGGATCTTAGTGTGTAGTAGCAGGAATATGTATTTAAATGTCAATAACTACGATTTTTTAATAGTTGGCCTTCAAAGGAGCATGGCCTTCCATGGTGCACCCACCTTATGTCATATGCTGATATGACATCAGAATAGACATCGGAGAAATTGGCGCCAATTCTTGTTGACAAGGTAATTTTAAGTTAATTGTATCTTTTTCTTTCAATTTCATTAAGAAAAGGATAGAAGATGACATTTTATTTTAATGCTGTCAAATTAAGATAGACAGTTTAGACGCGATTATAAACATGGCAACCAAAATACTTCAATCAGGAGAGGAATTATTTGACAGGTCTAAACAAACATTTTATCTTCTCTCCTTTTCTTAATGCAATAGAAAGAAAAAGATACACTTAACTTAAATTTTATTTTGTTTGTGAACAACAGAATCGGGGCCGTCCTCAAAAAAGGAATAGGTATCTATACAATAAAACGAACTCTACATTCCAATTGAAATCTTATTTGAATACCTATATAAATTTAATAGGGTAGTTAAATAAAAAAAAACTAATTAGTCCGTCAGTCAGATTTCCAAAAAAATACCAGACACGTATTTTTTCTTTTTTCATTTAGGTACCTAAACAAAAAATTAAGACGATACAGTGCTTTGAAAACTCGTATGACGTCACTGCACGCTATACTTTTTAGCGAGCAGTGACGTCACCAGCCACCACTCCTGATCTTTGATGCCTTTTATATTTGTCATTTTTTATTGATTTGATAAAACAAAATATACGTATCCAATATTTTTCTAAAATCTGAATGACGGACTAAATAGAATCATTTTTTTTTACCCAGGAAACATCCATATTAGCGTGTAGTAGGAGCAGTGGATAAAGTGTTAACAGAGGCAGTTATGTTAAACGCGCTCATCAAAGAGATGTCAGCACATCGTGACGGGGTCCACGAAGACCTTTGCCTCCTGAGTCAGGGTTGCGGGTTGTTTAAAAAAGAAACCGTAGCCCTGGCGTAGGTACAGGCAAGTGAAGAAATACTGACTACTGTATAATTATATATAATTATATAGATATATAATTGAGCAAGCGATTACGCTCAATCCTTCAATTGAGCGTAATCACCACGCTTGCTCAACGCGGGTTGGCGATTTCAGACTTGCATAGTGCTCAGAGTTTGGTCTTCTTTTGAAAGGAAAAAGAAAGTCTATAAAATCAAATACGTATTATTATGACTTGCATATTTTTGAAAAAATGTTATGCAATGGTCAGACGATTCGAAACAGATTATCACAATTTCATAAGCCGTGCAAAAAGGGAAATGGTGGATAACCTGGCCATGCTGGTCCAATATAGCAATGTGACACAAATTGCACAGGTCCCTGGGCTTGGTGATCAGAGTTTGTTCACCGTATGAAAGTTAAAATTGCTTTTATCCTAAAAATTACAACTGCTGCAGGTGAATTCTTATTGTATATAATTATATATATATTAGGTATGGTAATATTTTATAAAATTATAAACTAGCGCTTGATTGCAATCCCGCCTGATGGTAAGCAGTGATGCAATCGTTGATGGTAAAGCGCACTAGTTCACTCTAGCCTTGAAGACACTCAAATTGTAGTCCGACGGAAACACCGCCGCTGGCAAATTTTTCCAATCCCTCGATGTACGGGGTATAAAGGAGGAGGCGAAACGCTTCGTCCGGACCGTAGTGGTGTTAACAACATAAGGGTCGAAACTCACTGTACGAAGGTCGTCCGATGGTGGAACGGAGATGGGGGAATTAAATCATGCAATTCCTTCGCACACTCCCCAAAATGCATCCTATAGAACACCGAAAGGCTGGCTACTCTACGCCTGTGCTCTAGGCTTTGGAGACCGTCTCGAGTTAAATCAGGGTCACCAATCAGCCTCTTCGCCCGCCTCTCCACCGAATCCAAAGTGGCCAAGTGACGCTTAACAGCACCAGCCCAAATGTGGCTGCAGTACTTTCTCCACACACGAAAGGACCTGTGCTTTCTACATACATCATTAGAAGCTACCCTGGTGTGAAGTACCGAGGACCTTTGCTATAACGCCAAGTTTCCTGGATATTATTATTTAATAATATATATTTTGTATATATTTTGGTAATAGTATGTATGTATATTTAGCTTATTTAAGTATTTTTTTAATAGTATTAAGAGGTTTTTTTTTATCTTTCTTTACAATTTTTTTTTCAAACGAAAGCACCTACCATCTTATCTCTTCACCACCTATGAAATTGACTGGTAGAGAATGCCTAAGGCATTAAGTCAGCCTCTGTACATTTCATGTGCGAAAGATTAAATAAATACATAAATAATAATATCCAATATTATTTCTATAATTATTATTAATAATTTAATAATAACTCGCATCATTAATAATGATCTTAAACGTGAACAAAATGCTCTACACACGAGTAACCGCGAGATGTTTAGAGGTGCGAAGAGTGCGTTTTTTTTAAAGCTCCACAATGTCTAATTTTGATATGTTTTATAGGAAATAAAGCGGGGATCATGCGATAGCATGCGCCTTAACTAGGTAACTATTTAGCGCGTTAATACAGTTATTAGTGCATGTTTGAACATTTATCTATAAGGAAAGCCGACATTAATAGCAACCCGGAAAATACGTACCTACCTAACCGCACTGCAACCCACGATTTTTATTGTACCTAAATACAGTTGATATTCTTGTAAATACAATTGATATTCTTGTAAATATAATTGATATTCTGGTAAATAAAGTTGATATTCTTGTAAATACAGTTATTATTCTTGTAAATACAGTTGATACTTATTTTTGCTAACTTAATAAGATTTTGTATCAAGCTTTATTTGCAAACGTCCAGATTCAGGAATCTTTATCATAGAACTAAGTAGGTAGACTTACTGTTAGGCGATCCACCTCTAAACATAGGGTTGGGTGCCATCCAGGGGAACGCTCCAAACGGCCAGGAGTGCGGCGGCGGGCCCTGGTACAGCCGCGGCAGCAGCGGCTGGGGTACCACCACCCCGCCCCTGGTCTCCAACTCATCGTCATGTCCGTTATCCCTCTCCTCTCGATCATCGACGTTCGAGTCGACATCCTCAATGTCCACGTCGCTCTCGTCGCTCTCTGGCGCCGCGTCAGTGCTTTCGGCGTCATTGCTGTTGGTGTCAACTGCCGTGTTCTTCACCGGCACGTCCTGTTTCCCCCCCAGTAATGAGTCCACGCTAAAAGATATCCGGCCTTTCCCGCCGCTTTCGGCGGTCTCGGCACGCTCGCATTCGAGCGAAGTCTTCATTTCATCTGCTCGATGACATTTCAATTAAATTCGCGCGCAAACTTCCGACGGCTTATCTCGCCATTTTCTTTTTTTATTTATTTATCCTCCAATCACTAGGTACTGTTTGTTTTTAAATCCGTTTATTTAAATGCGCACTAGAGTGTCATTGGGTTCACCATGTGTCCCATTGTAATTAACAATTACTAATGAACGTAATTTGTAGGTGGGTATTTGTTCATTTGTCCCATTGTTAACGACTGAAGTTTACAAAGTTGCTAATTGATTTCGCGCCGGTATAATTATTAAGTTCATATGCACATGTTTTTATTAATTGCACTGTCCACGTGAACGAGCGTTACAATAGTCGAGTCAGTACATCACTATAGTGACAGCAGTCGAATAAGCACAATTGGCATCACTATCAAAATAAAATTAAAATCAGATTATGTGATTACTTCAGCTTGTACGTGGATTTGAAATCGGAACGTTCGGTAGCGGAGCGCGGCGCGGAAACTTGCGAATGTGTTCGGAAACGAACGATATCTCCGCGTAATGATTCGCGTGGAAGCGCGGTGAAAATCGCGCCAGCATTGGGGCGCAAGCCGCGGCCGCGGACCGCCTCTCCCGGCCGACAGAGATGCAGCTACCGACCGAGGAATTTTAATAAGCGGCGCGGAGCGAACGAGACGACGATACAATCCGACATGTGTGTAAACGCGATATTGAGTAGGCGGGGTCCGTCGCGCTCAAATTAATAGTCTCTACGGAATACGCCTTATAGAATCATCTGCGTGTAGTCAAATTAGATTGTTATATTATACACATAAGGTTGAGTTTAGCTTGTGCAGCACAACAATAAAGTGACGTAACGGAGCCAAGCGTGTTGGATTGCAGCAGCTATTGTGTTGAATGAAAAAGGAGTAAATAGACGGGTGCTGTAGGCGGCGTAGAGGGGACTTTACGATTTAATTATTCGCGAATGCGGAGGTATTTTGTAGCGAGCTAATGTCTCATTGTCTCATTAATATCTCGGGCGGGCCGGCCATGTTTGATTTGTTTATGACGAAGGAGGTGTGCAGACGTTCAACTCAATGTTTTGTTCAGCGACAGTTGGGAGTTCCGAATCGGAGATTCAAGCGTCGCCGCTCGACAGCACTAAATTAGTTCGTAGTAACATGTCTTGTTTAATTTGAGGTGTTCATTCGAGTTCGGTGTAGTTTATGATATTTTTGTGTTCGAGATAGGTGATATTTATAGGGATTGTAGATGAATTGATGATTTTAGGGTTTGAAGATTCAAGATATTAGTAGAGATTTTAAAATTCAACCTGCATAAGTAGATAATGATCAACCCCAATATCTTTTTCATTTTTAAAAGCCTCATTAAAAAGAAAGTAAAAGAGGAGACTACCAAACGAGATATTTAAAAAATCAATTTAAACACCATTACAAAGAGAAATCTCGAATCAAATCATTAGCGCCATGTCACTTAACAGTTAATCGTATTACACAGATATCTACAATCTCATTGTGCATCGTCGAAAAAGATTTCCTTTCCCCCTCGTCCCCAATGTAAACTCTATCACCAGGAAATAAGATTGAAAAAACCTTGTCAACCCAAATTGACGTTGTCAATTCGCAAATATTAACAAAAGACGATGTGTCTCCTAATTTTGCTGTACAAAATTAAGCTCTATTGGACTGTAATAGAGTCGTTTTGTGTGTGTGATTAATGACGCACGTTCCCCTACCCAATTAATGTAATTTAATAGCACAGAGAGATTAACGTTCACTTTAATTGAAAGAGTATAAAGGCGAAAACATTTTTAGATTACGCTCTGCCACGTTTTAGATAGACATTAATAGATTTAGCTTGAATTTGGAGAATATAAAAATAATGATTTGGCATTCGCACAGGACATAGACAGGAGCTTTGAAAACTAAGTAAAGTCAGTACCTATTACTAGATTATTGCCCAGTGGCCCAGTGTGGATAGCTGCGATTTACGAGGTCGTAGGTTCAAGCCTAGACACGCGCCGTACTGTGTGTAAATTATACTTAGGTAATCTCTATACTCTTAAAACAAAATAAGAACAACTTCAGTACCTAAGGAAACCGAAATGTCTTACAACCAAAAATTCCAAGATATGTGACATCTCCTCCTCCTCCTCAAGTCGTTCTCCTCATTACTGAGGGTCGTGATGTCCCTATGGAATCTTCTTCTGCTTTACGATAGTTTGCCATCTGTTACGATCATTGGCCGCGAGTATAGCATTATGCATGCCGGTGTCCAGAGATGAACGAATTTGGTCGTAGAACGTCGTCTTTCCACCTTTCCAGTAACCATCAGATGTTCGAGGTTGGCTCTATCTTTTCTGGCAATATAGCCAAAAAAATCCAAAAGTCTTCGAAGGCATATAGATGAGAGTGTTATTGTGATACCTAGCTTTCGAAGGATTTACTGATTTGTGAGGAATGCTATCCAAGGAATTTGAAGCATCTTTCTCCAGCACCAAATATCGAAAGAGTCAATGCGGTCTCGATCGGCTTTCATGATTATCCACGTCTCATAACCATAGCTGCATATTGAGGAGATGAGAGTTCTGATGAGTTTCCTCGTAGTCTTCCGTGAGATGATGCGGTCAGGCCATAATTTGTGTAGCTGAGACATAGCATTTTTGGCCATTCCTATTCCGCTCCTTATTTCGAATTCACATGAACCATTGTTGCTTATACTAGACCCTAGATAGGTGAAATTGTCGACTATTTCTAGATTCAGCGCCCCAGTGATCTCTAGCATGTTGGCGCGATCGACACCCATTACTATCGTTTTTGAATGATGACATGTATCAATTTTTATAAGGCCCACACAAGGGATACATTCCTAAAGAAACCGTGGCCCTAGCCGTCGCACAGGCAAGTGAAGAAACACGGGTGGGTTTTAGTCAGTAAAAGTCTGACACGCAATTCTGTTCCGCCCAGAGCGGAAAAAGTCATTTGATGATTTCCCATCCCAACAAGAAAAAGGGACACATTCCTAGCAGTGGAAACGTTAAGATCTGAACTGGACAGGCCCAGTCATTTTGTATGTTTCTTTTTGCCTTGTCTAAGTAAGTAATAACAGCAGTAAGTTTCGATCGATCTGGTTAAACTACGCCTGCTGCGGTCTGCTTGTAGATGGGTGATCAAAAAACAACAACTTACATGTTGTTAATTTGTCTAAATAATAATAAAAACCATTAATGCCACGGCTACACTGTCGCGCCACGTGAAATTGGTGCGCTCTCTCTTACACAACACTCGACGTGTCGCTGTACAACCAAGTGCTCGCAAAGCTCGTGTTATCGCGAAAATGGAGCCTTAGCATAACGCAATAGTAGCCTAGTGGCAGGCTCGAACTCCGTAAGGAGTTTTTCTTTTTGTAAATTAAGTATTTCATCACCAGTGCTCTCAAAACGGTGAAAGAAGACATCGTGAGGAAACCGGCATGTCCTAGAGGCAAAACTCATGGAAGATTATGGCCTACCTTTCACCCAGAGGAGGCCTGTGTCCCGATTACGAGCATAACGTAACCTAAAGATACGCTCCCATCACAGACGCATTTAATCCTAAGCTTAGCGCTATAGATGTCCGAAACATGATTATTTTTAAGCTATTTATTTATAATAATGAGCTGTAAGACGATTGTGATGCTCACTTGTTACAGAGTTAGGCTCATCATCCACGACCCAACTTCACCATTTCAGTGGAGAGGCCTGCGTGTGATTGGCGACCCAGATTTAACTCAAAACGGTCTCCAAAGCCTGAAGCACAGGCGCAGTAGCTAGCCTTTCCGTGTTCTATAGGATGCATTTTGGTGAGTGTACGAGGGAATTAAATGATTTAATTTCCCCATCTCCGTTCTACCATCGGACGACACGTCGTACGGCGAGTTTCCAAGCTTACGTTGTTAACACCTCTACAATCCGGACGAAGCGTTTCGCCTCCCCTTTTATACCGCGTGCATCAAGGGTCTGGAACAATTTGCCGAGCAGCGGTATTTCCGTGGACTGCAATTTAACTGTCCTCAGGGCTATTGTGAATAGGCTCTTGATAAACTAGCGCGCTTTACAATCAACACTGCTTTGCTGCTTTTGAAAGACGTCAACTGCTGAACGCAAGACTCGCTATCGAGCAGATACTTTTCGAACAGATGAAGCAATATCCTTAAAAAATATAGTGATTGTTGTTGCATCGGACAAAGGACATAATGAAACGAATGTTATTCAATTGTCAAAATGAATGTCATTGCCACTGTTATTGTGTTAGGTAATTATCCAGTTGTTATATGGCATGATGTCTGGTGAAGCCGTACGGTGGACGGGTCTGAGCAGTTGTGTTGCGATGTGTGCCGGGTACGGTGCGCCAAATGTTGTTGTGTCGGAAGTTTGGTCGTGGAGGGTCTTCAGATCAATCTCCCTCTGGCGCAGCATCGTTGGTCGTGTTCGGTCGCTCGCTCAACTGCCGTCTTCCTTCCTATTCACTCAGTTTTTTGAGTGAATAGGTTCTTAATAAATTTGCGCGCTTTACCATCAACGATTGCATCACTGCTTACCATCAGGCGGGAATGCAGTGAAGCACTAGTTTATACCTAATTATATAATAAAAAAAAAATAGTTGTAGAGGGTTTTGAGTTCCCTATATTCGGTGTTTTTACTCCCACTCTAGATCGTACCTATTAGTGCTGTGACATTCTAGGTACTATATCTTAATACTAATATGTAACAACAAAAGTTTGTGAGTATGGATGGATGTTTGTAACTCTTTCACGCTAAAACTATTGAACGGATTTGGCTGAAATTTGGCACACAGATAGTTTATAATCAGAAATAATACATAGGCTATTTTTATCTCGATATTCCAACGGGATCCAAAAATACGCGGGTGAAACCGTGGGCTGCAACGTTATTTTTGTGTAGATTCGTGGATGATGGGCTTTACCCAGTAGACCCGCTGAGATCAAACGACCAGCCTGTCGGGGACTGTTACATAAGATGTAAAGGATTAGATGTTAGAAAGATAACTTTGAAAAGGTAACAGGGTACATGCATAATTGGTTACCTACACAGGAGTTTTTGTTTTTTAATGAGAACCGGTACTCGGTGATCAATCGATTTGTTTTCCTAGATAAGTAGATTGTCTCTTATATTATGTGCAGCTGTACTTAAACGTGCAGAGAAGGTAGGTCGATGGATCAGCGCTGGTCCTGTCTGTCACCTTACTGTACCTAATAGATTTTAGAAGTCCTTTTCGCAGGTCCAGTCTAAAAGAAGTACGTATACAATATGTAAAGAAAACCCCGTCCGACCCAAAAGGATAATAAATGTTAGGTATACACATGACCAAATAAAATATAAAATTTTACGTAATCATCATAGTGACAATAGTAATGAATTTTGAAATAATCTTTTTTTTCCGCGAATTCTTCTTCGACTTCCCCAAAATTTGGTAATTTTTTAAAAAGTGTCAATACCATTTGTGACGGAGCGAATAGCGATGCGACCACGTGCCCCGTGCTCTGCCCCCCTACACCCGCGCATGTACCCGTAACGTGTTGCCTACCGCATATGCATTAAGTTACCTCGATTTTTCGAAATAATACCTATTTAGTTTTTTAGGGAGAATTTTTTTTAAGTTTAGCCCGGCTTTGTTGACATTATTAGAATCAGTTAAAGATACCTAACAATACCTTCACGGATCGGACAGGGTTTTCTTTACATATTGTATAAGGGGGCCCTTTACCACAGAGATAAGTACTTCTTTTCTAGCCTGCTATTTTTATAATTTTGTCAGTCCAACACGATTCCATTGTCATTGTGCTTAAAAGTTCGTAATCTGCCAAATTCATAATGATCGATCAATTAGGTATCTCTGTCGTCTCATAATGAAATAGCGATAGAATGAGATTGTCGTATTGCCATTATTATAAGACCCGTTAGTAGACATGATTTTCTACAAAGTACTACTCAATTTGAACATTTATTAGTATGTAACGGAGTGTGAGTGATTGTCCACTGAAAAGTTATAATGACGCCATTTTGTTAGTAGAATACGAAACATGTGGAAACCGATCATTATGCCATCAGTCATCGAAGATTCTGACACTATTGTAATAACAGACTAGGGCCTGAGGTCAGATCAGTCTTAGCACCAAAAACTTGCAGTAAATTAGAATTTTTTGGAATGAAATTGCATACCTACTTACTTACGTATATTTTCGTTAGGTAAAATAACCAAATCAAATTGCAAAGATACTTACCTACAATGGCAGCTCAAGAATATTACTATTACACATGTTCGCATAGAAACTTCGTAAATAGTAGAAATTTTTAACAAACAGATAACATCTTCTGGACAACGTTTCGGTTCCACGGCTCGATGAGATCTGTCTAGGAACTACCGACGACACTCCAAAACCTCATGTGTCCATGCCATACCGTAAGAAAAAAAATGGCGGGAACTGTCAACTTTTAAAGTCCATGACTAATTACACTGATACAACAATCATTTAAGTCAAAACAAATACTTTTTAATATTAAGGTTTTCAAAATCAATATGTCTATTTATTTAGAAATCGCGACAAAACATAGGTACTTCTTTAGTGAAATATCCTTGCATAACACGAGTCGAGTATAGTTATAAATAAACACAGGAGTTTTGTCGATCCCCTCAGTCGACAGTCGGCTGCCATTAGGAGTCAATGGGATAGGGCGCCTCCTATCTCTATTTATCAGGCAATTTGGGGCTATAACTGAGATTCTTTGTAACAGTCAAATTCAATTATAAGTTCGTGTTGGTCCGTATATTGATCAGACGCGCTTAGAATTAGGTATATTCTATTCCTCTTGCTCCGATCCGTTAATGTAGGTAGCTATTGTTAGGTATCGATAACTGATTCTACTAACTACTTACAAAGCCGGACTAAACTAAAAAAAAAAATCCCCCTAAAAATAAATATTATTTCGCAAAAAGGGGTAACTTAATAAATGTGCAGTAGGCAATACATGCGCGGGTGAAGGGCGGCACGGCACGCGGCACGCGGTCGCATCGCTATTCGTTCAATTTTTGGAGAAGTTGGAATTGATTCGCGGAAACAAAATATTATTTCTAAATTCATTAGTACCTAGGTAGGTACTAATGAATTTAGAAATAATATTTTGTTTAATAAATAAATAAATAAATATGAAATTTTACATAATCATCATAGTAACAATAGATAGGTACCTATTGTTACTATGATGATTATGTAAAATTTCATATTTTATTTGGTCATGTGTTTACCTAACCTTTAATAATAAAGCTTAACCATAAAACCCCGTCCGAGTTCCGACCCATAAGGATAACCTTATGGGTTTTCTTAGAATATTAGGAAAATATTAAAATGCAGGAGTTATTTCAATTACGAGGTGTAGGTAACTGTAATAACCCAAGTAGTACCTACTTAGATAACTCAAAAACCACGGACAGCCTAAGTACCTATTATGTAATTTTTTTCATAGCAAAATGGATTTTATTGTTTTAATTTAAGTAGGTAAGTAGCTGGATAATTTTGTTAGTTACAAATGCTATGCGTTTTGATTTTAGGTAATACGTTTGTATTTAATCTCTTAAATAAAATATTTTTCTTTATTAGGTATGTTTTTTTATAGATAGGTATACTTACTTGGTAGTGTAAAATATGTTCGAACAAATTGGTTGATGCATAACTAGTTTCAAAGTTTTTACTTTTGTTACTTCAATATAGTAAATACTTAGGTATTGACTCCTTTAAGACCAAACAATTTTGTTTAGCAGATAAGTAATGAAAAATTAATGATGAATAAAATATCCTTCACAAACAAAAACAGAAAAAGAACGACACCTTTACAATATAATTTAAGACGTTTTTAATTAACGTTTCTATTATCATAAATAAGTCGAAAAGCAAACCTACGGGGTGCGAAATAAAATTTAAATGTTCCGTCAGTTTCCTGCGCCTACGTAGGTAGGTACCTACCTACTTGAGAGGCCGGCTTAAGTAAAATTTACACTGAAATAATATGCGAAAAGAAGCAATCTTTTTAAATAATGACTTTCATATTCCCAAGAGGAGCGGACAATTTAAAGATGAGGGATTCGCGCCCTTTTTTTATTAAAAAGTCGGCGGTGACAACGATGATAGTAAGTGGGGACCGGCCATTACTCTGCGAAATGAGTTTTCAGTTTGCCGCTTTTTTATGTGGATACAGGAGGCTGTTTTTCCGAAGGAGGTTTTATTTCAGTGTGATTTTTCACTATTGATTCATTTTCTGTTCAATAAGATTCATTGCGTTATGATGTTGGGCTGATACATTTTACTAAGTACCTAACATATGAAGCAATGGATAAGCAATATGCAGAGAGAGAAAGAGAGAGAGAGATTATTGTGCAAGTTATTCCAAGAAGTTGTAACAGGTTTTACAAAAATGATTCTTTAATATTCGCAATTTAGTATTTGCTTTGCTAAATATAACTTTGTTTGCTGTGTTAATTAAGCGGCGCAGTTGTTTCAGATTGTTTTGTTATTAGCGAGTGGTTTAATGTTCCAATGTGTTCAGTGTGCAAACTCACAAAGTCACAGAGCGTTGTCAGTTGCACTGTGTTACACTGTCTTGCACTTTTTGTATCTTTGTTATCTAAATAAATGAAAGCACTATGCATGGCGGAAAGAACACCACTTGAGAACGAGAATTGTTCACAAAAATATCCGTTTTACCCAAATTAAAGTACCGCACAAGAGTTACGTACGTATATTTAACAAATTACCGATTGCACTAAAAGAACTAAATGGCAGACTATTTAAAATTAAATTGTATAACTGGCTATATGAAAACGTTTTTTAAACCTACTGTTAAGGAATTTTTGGACTACAAACTGTAACATTTTATCATAATTTTGCATGCTTAATTTTTAAGCAAAACATGAGCTCATTTTATATTTAAACAGCTTTGTATACCATGTTTTTCGCAAATAAATATTATTATTATTATTATGGATTTCCTTTTGACAGTTCGACGCTATTCATTGCGTTATTTACGTTGTTGGGCACATATATTATCGAACAAATAGAGCAATGGATTGGCAATATGCTTCAAAATGATTCCAACTGATTATAGTACTTAATAGTTTCGCAATTAGGGTGCTGCACTGAACAAATATTTTTGTGTTAAGTATCTTCGTGTAGTTTCCCGGGTCTGGTTGTGTGTGTACGTGAATTTACAAGTTTGTAAACGCACCTACGATACAGAGGTAATTTCTAATGTTTCTTCTTCTTCAGCCTATAGATGTCCACTGCTGGACAACGGCCTCCACCAAGGCTTTCCATGCTGACCGGTCCTGTGCTGCCCGCATCCATTGGCTTCCCGCGACCTTCAGTACGTCATCGGTTCACCTTGCTGGGGGCCTCCCTACGCTGCGTCTTCCAGTACGTGGTCGCCACTGCAAAACCTTACTGCCCCATCGACCATCGGTTCTATGAGCAATGTGCCCTGCCTACTGCCACTTAAGTTTAGCGACTCGCAGAGCTATGTCGGTGACTTTGGTTCTTCTGCGGATCTCCTCATTTCTGATTCGATCACGCAGAGAAACTCCGAACATAGCTCTTTCCATTGCCCTTTGTGTGACTCTGAGCCTTCGTATGAGGCCCATTGTGAGCGGCCACGTTTAACAACGTTAACGTTTAATGTTTAGTTAGCAACGTTTAAAAAATATCTTCACCATCACCATCAAAATGGCGAAGGAAAACATCATGAGGAAAAGAGCATGTCCTAAAAGCAATAAAACAGAAATATGTGTGATCTACCAACCCGCCCTGTGCCGTTTGGTGGATTGCGGCCCACTAAGACATTTACAGACGATATCACATCAAGCTAGTACAATCTGTCAGAATTCTTTATTAGATCTTCAACTTTATGACTAAAGCATTAAGGCTTAAGGTTGGTTAGGTATATTTGACAGTTTCGGATAGCTTGACCTGCTGTTGTCCGTACAATAATACACCTACTTACTTACGCTTGTTATGCCAAGTATCGGATAAGATGGAAAATTGGTCATGATTTTACCATAATGATTTGATTGTAAGTACCAAATCAAAATCTATATTTTATTTGCAAATACCATAAGTAATTATCATTTGCAATTGATTAATGACGAATAAGTATTTCCCAATATTATTGTTTTTGCCTTCAAAGATGACGAATAAAAAAACCGTAAAGCCACATACACACATACATTTCTTTTTACCGTGAATAACTACGGTTTGTTTGCCGTGAGATTACCTAAATGATTTAAGTATACGTCATAATAAAAAAAAAGCTGAATAAAGTCGGCGCTTCCTACGCTGCTTCACTATCTACTCTGAGAAGGAAGGCCAAAACAAACTCAGAGATCAGAACCTTTTTAAGTCTAAACATAATCTCTGTTAGACCATGTGGAGATCTGCAAAGTACTGTATAAAGTCAGGCATTTTTTTAACTGAACTGACAGCTATGCTGCTGGGAAGTTTCTTCCGCCCCTTCTTCCCAGTGAATACACTAAAGCGCAGGCCACACCACCAGCTGAAGCGAACGAAGGAAACTACGCGAAATATTGGCAAGCCATAGCTTAGCTCGTTAGTTGGTAGTGTGAATCCAAGCAAGAAAAGAGGTGAAATGATGTTGTCCGCTTCGCCCGCTCCGTCCGTCAGCTGGCGGTGTGGCCTGCGCTTCAGGCCTCTGCCTTGAATCTTGTGGGCAGCGGGGCGGGCAGCGAGCGTTAGGAATAAATTTGAATCAAAAGATGTTGCCGCCATTGTTCAGACATTTCTTTCGCGAATTGAAACAAATATGTCGTCGACACAATGGTGAACACAACATTACGCGGCAATAGTGACGTGCGATCTGGCCGCTAGTTTCGAGAACAGGTCTTCGATGCCCGCCCGGCTCCCGCGCCGCTGCCCTCAAGATTCGAGGCAGAGGCCTTAGAGGTGGCGAAGGGCAGGCGTTTTGGAGGTTTGTCTGTAATATTGACGTACAAATAGTATTGATTCTCAGCCTAATTTGAATAAATGATTTTTGATTTTGATTATGTCAATTGGTGGTAGTAGGTCTCCATGGCTATCAGTGTTGTATGAAGTTTATTGATGACACTACGGCACTACGGTACGCCGTATAGGTACCATACCTATAACCAAGTCATATACAAGCTCACACGAATATTCTGCGGTGCGAATAGCTCACCTTGCCGTAAAGAAACCGTGCCGTATGTAACTCGGTAGGCCATAACATCGGCCGCCGGCAGAAGTTACCACCCACCACACAAAGTCTTGCCGCCAAGCGATTTGTCGTGTTCCGGCATGATGTCTGGTGAAGCCGTACGGAGGACGGGTCTGAGCAGTTGTGTTAGGAGTTTGGTCGTGGAGGATCTTCAGTTCAATTTCCCTTTCGTCCAGCATCGTTGGTCGTGTTGTTGGGTTTAACATTGCATCACCTCGCTCAACTGCCGTCTTCCTTCCTAATCCCTCAGTTTTTCTGAATGAATAGGCTCTTAATAAACTAACGCGCTTTACCATCAACGATCGCATCATTGCCTACCATTAGGCGGGATTGCGGTCAAGCGCTAGTTTATAATTGTAAAAAAAAAAAAAAAACGGAAGTCGCACGTTTTTCTTGCCGTGAAAAGCTATGGTTTATTCGCCGTGTGTACTGTAGACACGGTTGCATGGATCACTACAGAACCTTCTAGTCCGATACGTTATTTCTACGGTAAGCTTTATACGCCGTATCATAAAAAAAACCGAGTCGTGTACAACGAGCCTTAAGGTAGCATTCTATGAAAAATAAAGGGGTTATCAAGAGGAAATATAGTTTGCTTTTTTTGGGGAATCACGTATAATTAATATATTTATCGATTTATGAAACGGAACTCCCACACACGATAGTGTAGTTATGTATATTTACATAATGTATATTTACATATATAGGTTTATGTATATTCGGGAAATAATAATTACATCCCTACTAATATTATAAATGCTAAAGTGACTCTTTCTGTCTGTTACGCTTTCACGTCTAAACCATTGAACTGATTTTATTGAAATTTGGTACGAAGATAGAGTTGACCCTGAGAAATAACATAGTATAGTTTTGAATCCGGACTTTTGAAGAGTTCTCTTGGAAACGCGATATAAGCGAACTCAACTGAAAGCTAGTATAAGTATATTTTGCACAATAATGAGCCGTCATGTCTTAATCGTTTTAAGTTTTAAAAATAAGAGACTTCCGAAGTCGAGCAAAGAATAATACCTACTTTCTCAGTAGAAGCTCTGGTGAGTTTTCCATCGGTAATTTCTTAATAGCCCGAATCTGGATTTGTTGCCGATTAATAATAAAAGGCTCGCTTCGCTTAGCTTCACTTTTAAATAGTCTTCTTCCAACTTTACTTCTTTCTTAAGACTAAATAGTAGCACCCGTATGGGTAGACCAATCAGGTTAAGCTACGCTTGCCGCAGTAGATCCGAGGATGGGTGAACGTCTTTACATAATTATAAAGAAGCCTTTTTCCAAGGCACAGAGGAGCCCGTGCCTCTGAAAATAGTAAAGGCTGTCTTTCGGGACCTTTAGCAGAAACTCGAATGTTTAACAACTAGCACCCTAATTGAATAACACACTATTACTATCAATTGGAATAATTTTGTAACATATTGCTAATCCATTGCTGTTTACATTCGAAAAAAGTATCGACTCAACAACGTAAATAACGCAATGAATGTTGTTGAACCGTCAAAATTAAACCCATTGCTACCTACTGGTGGTCTGTTACACAATTAAGTATACTTCAGAATTAGGTACCCAGGGGTACCTATCATATTATTTAAACTGTCAAGATGGAAACTCAACATCATCTCAGCGTTAATCCCAATTGCATCCGAAGCTTTTTCAGCTTTGGAGTCTGGGGTCCGCTTTACAAGTCCAACTTTTGATTTTGGCTAAACTTCGATATTTTCTGTGAAGCGACTGCTGTCTGACCTCCACAACCCGAAGGCGATATCGAAGTATTGCAATTAGAACAATTGTTTAAGTTTTTGAAGACTCGCAACAACCCGTAACGACTGCCATTAGATGTTCGTATGACAACCGGTCTGTTAAAATGGAAACTATTTCTAGTTTTATTGTGTCATGTAACTACACCGTTGACTATAGGTAGGTACATTCCAATTTAAATATGTATCCAGTCAAGTATACATTCTGCCAATGAGAAGGCGTTTAATAAACCCGACATCAGTATCTATAATCTGTGGTAATTTCCTGACGTCACAACAGCCTGTAGCTTCAGTCCCATAGAAAAGCGGTAACGTAATAAAACGTGCGACGCGTTCTACCGGTCACAGTGGGTCAGTTGTAACACTACGTGGACATAATAACTTAATTTCCTTCGAGATCTTTTTTTAAATGTATGTAATGTTAAATAAATTTTGCATCCACAACAAATCTCGAAAGCATAATAATGCTATGTTAAAATTTGGAACAGCATATATTTAAAAAATCATATTGTTCATGTGTACCATACCATGTGAACAATATCATTTTTAAAACGTTCATGACGAGAGGAGAAAATGAGATAACAGATTTATTTTTACATCTGTAGTAGGTATTACTGAAGTGCACTCGAAAACTCGAATTTCCAAATCTGAAAACTAAAATTTTTGAATTACATGCTTGTCTTCTTTAGAATTTACGAGGAAATAAAATGCGTTGCAGACTTCTAAAAAACAATTTTTTAAACTGAACGATTTTGCAACTACTAAGTGAAAACGGTGACGGCGTTTCGAGATTGTCTTATGTAATTTTAATGTACGAAAAGAGCCTCGTTTAAATGATATTTTTTTTAATTAGAAATTAAAAAAAAAAACCGTCAGACACGAAATCTTCTAAAGAGTGTTTCATTATCAACCTTTTATCGTCCCACTGCTGGGCACAGGTCTCCTCTCATACAGAGAAGGATTGAGCGTAATCACCACGCTTGCTCAATGCGGGTTGGCGATTTCAGACTTAAAGTCCAGGTTTCCTCAAGATGTTTTCCTTCACCTTCAGTCATTGGTGTCCAAGATATACTTAGAAAGTACATATAACTTTAGAAAAGTTACATTGGTACTTGCCTGACCTGGAATCGAACCCGCGCACTCATACTCGAGAGGCTGGTGTTTTAACCACTAGGACTAGGCCACTACGACAGAGTGGAAAGAGTGTTTAGCGGGATTATATTTAGGACACGTACGGGAAATATTAATAGTAAAGAAGAGCATTTATACTAATAAACGCATTAAAACAATTTAAAAATTGGTCCACGTTATAGTAAGAAATCCCACAGTGCGCTGTCATCGTAAAAACATTCCCTGGCTTAATATTCCACAATTGCCACATCTGTAAGTGCACGGAAGCTGCGGTACGGTTTTACTTAACGATGCGAAAATAATGCTACATTAAATATATTTAAACAGATATTCTTGGATTTAAAATGGACAAATGTAGGTACTAACTATCTGTTATTTGGGTAAATAATTCATTCGTCTGTTTAGCCTTTACCTTATTATGCTGTGGTTGCCTTGCAGTATTGCACTATAATTAGCAGTGGGTTTAATTTTGACAGTTCAATAACATTCATTGCTTTAATTAAGTTGTTGAGCCGACATATTGTTCGTACATATGGAGCAATGGATCAGCAATCTGCTTCAAAATGATCCCAATTGATAGAAATGGTGTGTTAGGTACGGACGACAGCAGTTCAAGCTACCCGAATCTGTCAAATATTCCCAATCAACCTTGACCCTTAATGATTTAGTGATAAAGCTGAAAATCTAATAAAGAAGTCTGACAGATTGTAGTAGCTTGACGTGCTGTCATCTGTACATAATACCAGTACTTTTTTTTTCTATTTTATGGAGCACAGTCTAAGAGTATTCAGCCTGTAGGTGTTCTGTGGGATGCATTTTGGAGAGTTCCATCATCCGGACGACCTGTTGTAAGGCGAGTATCCAATCTTACGTTGTTGAAAACCAACCTCGTTTTGCCTCGTCTTTTATACCGCATACATCGAGAGACTGGAATAATTTGCAAGCGGCGGTGTTTCCATCTGAATTTAAGTGTCTTCAAGGCCAGAGTGAATAGGCTCTTAATAAACTAGCGCGCTTTACCACCACGCGAGATTGCGGTCAAGCACTAATTTATAATTATAAAACAAAAATTTTCTTTAAGATATCTTAGAAGCACAAATCGTTTCGTAGACCATTGTTTCAATATATCTCTTCAACTCCCTCAAAGCTCTTGTCAATTTCAGATAACGCCACGTTTTGCGTTTTCCTCTCTTCGTTTTTCAGGTAATGTATGCTGAATTAAGACCAATCTAATCTCTAATCGGTATTATGAAGGATCTGGCATATCCATTGTTTCCTTAGTCAGTTCACTACTGTGAAAGCTGAATACCCTAAGAAATGACGTTAGTATCCGGTAATACCTAGTTACTTACAAAAACTACGCAAGGTACCTATGTTTTTTGATCTGTGAAGATAATTGCTCTACCTATCATTTGAGGAAATCGTTCAATATTGCAATATTGTGTAGTGTTTTTATGTGGAAAATGCCTAGAAGATGTCGGTTTTGAATTTTTTGAGCATGGAACGTTCAACTATTTATTTATGTTTAACTATTTATCTGTGTTGTCTATTTATTTGTGTTTGTGGTGTGTTTGTGCATTTACAGTCTTATTCATAAAACTTTAACCATTTGCTAAGCAACTGATTAGCAAAATTCTTATTCATAAAAGCTGTTTAATGCTAAGAGGATGCTAAGCAATTGATTAGTAGCTGTCAAAATTAAACATCACCGGACCGCTGTTAAGAGGATGGTTAGAGGCAACAATATGGCGGATTTTATTTGAATCAGCTGATTGATTTAATATGATCATTATGCTTCGAAGATATTTTGTTTATAATATCGAATAGTGCGGAAATATGGATGTTGAAAACCTTTTTGAATTTCCAAAGCGACGTAGTAAAGTTATAGGTATTAGCTTTGAAACTTTTTTGACTTACAAGCTTTACTCGATACTAGGCTATAACATCGGCTGCCGGCAGAAGTTACCACCCACCAGACAAAGTCTTGCCGCCAAGCGGTTCCTCCTGTTCCGGCATGATGTCTGGTGAAGCCGTGCGGAGGACGGGTCTGAGCAGTTGTGTTGCAAAATGTGCCGGGTACGATGCGCCAAATGTTGTTGTGTCGGGAGTTTGGTCCTGGAGGGTCTCCAGATCAATCTCCCTCTTGCGCAGCATCGTTGGTCGTGTTGTTGGGTTTAACATTGCATCACCTCGCTCAATTGCCGTCTTTCTTTTTATTCACTCAGTTTTTTTAAGTGAATAGGCTCTTAATAAACTAGCGCGCTTTACCATCAACGATTGCATCACTGCTTGCCATGAGGCGGGATTGCGGTCAGGCACTGGTTTATAAAAGCAGTACTTAATAAAAAAGACAGTGATTTTAGATGCTGCCCTATGTTTCCTTGTGTTATCTTATGTCATATCTAAGGCACAGGACTAAAAAAAGTCATTTTGGGGCAGCAAGACACAAATAATAAAACATTTTTTTAGAAATATTTTATTTTGATACGCAATAAAACTGTTTACATTTTTGTTATAAAAATAATTCATTGTTTTCTTCCATAAGCATGAGAGCCATTCTTGACTCACGCGACCCTCATTCCTCATCTTTTTCACTCAGCATGGTCTTCTCCTTCGCCGTCATTGCGAGGTAGAATAATATTGCCGCTAGGTGCTAATAGTGGCTTCGTATACAGCAATAAAACGTGTGCCTGTAAACAAGTATAATAATACTGTAAAAAGCAGTACAAAAGCAGTAGGAAGTAATGTATAATATCAAATGGATGTTTACAAGCATAAAGAGCAGGAAAATACACAGTTACTATCGGCTACTGCTTTTGTATGATTATTGTGTTGGTATATATTAAAGACTTTAGATAATTAGACTGGTTTATTACACTTGTAGAATTAACACATAGGGATCGACGTCTTCCAGGTCAGATCCAAAGTTACAATGACAAGACTATAGACAATATTCATAGACACTAATACATAGAGATGGTATTAGTTACTCGACTACAGAGTAGTGATGTATGATACAACATCCCCCTTGTTTAAGTTTAAATTAACCCTTGACAAACAATATTATAGAGACCTGACTTAGTTACAATTTAGACAATGACTTAAGACTATGGTTAGGTCTTAATCTAGGATACAATGTTCTACTTAATCTATTTCATCAATTAGCCTTCTGGTTGGCTTTACAACTCTTCCAGAACGAGTTACATATTGACTGACTGAGGATTGAGATGAGAGCTCTTGAGGTCTAGACTCCTGCCTGTTACCTTCCTCTCTCCCCTGCGACGAATTGGATAGCATAGGAGAATATTTGTGTCTTAAATGAACCCTATTCCTCCTATACCTAACTCCATTGACATCCTCAACGACATATGACCTATTATTAGCCAACCTTAGCTTGACAATGGCTTGTTCCCAATTGCTATCAGGCTTTCTTTTAAAGTATACATGATCATTGGGATACAGTAATGACAATGACTTTGTATTTCTATTATAATATTTAGCAGTGGCGAAGAGTCCATACAAGCCGATTCCCACCGGGTTACCTTTCAAAAATCAGTTCCATATTCATACAAAAGTATTTACATTCTATTTCATTAACAAAGTATTATTAATCAAATAGTAATTCTTAGCAATACCCTAAGTATCACATTTCATTTTATAGCCGTAAATTAATCAGCGCTTCAATTTTTCGTACATTACATTGAAGGCAACTCGACGAATTACAGCTTACCTCGGTCAACGTTTTACTATGAGGTGAAAAGAGACAGAGCGTGTCAGACCATCTCTTTCTAATGCTCGCTAATCGTCGGTAAAACTTGATAAATATAGGCTAATGCCAAGCGGCTTGCAGTTCTCTCCTCTCCTCTATTAGAAAGAGACAAAGAAACCACGCCACTACTTTTGCTTAATATTTTTGTTGGTTTTGGATCGGTGTTTGTGTGGTTCGGTTTTTAACACTTTATTATTTTTGTAATTTTTTATTTTATTTTTTCTTGACTCTTATTCCCTAACAATAGGTACTTAACTTAGTACTTACTAACAAGCATGCATGTGTGGTATGGAGATGCACGTCGAAAAAGGCTTTTCTCAAAGCCGCTTTTATCATACTTGAAAGACACTGTTATCAAATCATCAGTCCTTTTTTGTATGGTGAAGGTGGGGTTTTTGATATCATTCTTATCTGAAGACCTCCTCCAAGATATCCTGCAGTAGGTAAGTGTTTAAGTGTTTATTTTTTTGGACCAGCTTCCCTTTGTCAAAATTTCACCCTTCGCCACTGATATTTAGACTTATTTTTATTATTTTGCTTGACACATTCTTCATAATTTTTGAATGTAACCACTTTAGGTTTTAATTTCTTATAAGACATAGGAATGTTATTTCTTAAATTCCTGGACATTAACAATTGAGCTGGAGATGGTAAATTATTCTTAGGTGTGTTTCTATACTGTAATAAAGCTAAGTATGGATCAGATGAGTTTCTTTTACATTTTTTTAACATATTTTTGATAATTTTGACTGAACTCTCTGCTTGACCATTTGACTGTGGATGATATGGGCTAGTTACAATGTGTTCTATGTCCCATTCATGCATAAAATTCTTAAATTCTAATGACTGAAAAGGAGGACCACCATCAGACACTAAAGATAAAGGTATTCCATGACGAGCAAAAATGGACTTTAAATGTGTTATTACATTCTTTGCTGTACTGTTTTTATTTAACAAAGCTATTTCTATAAATTTAGAATAATAATCTGTGACAATTAAATAAGTAAGGTTATCAAAATACATTAAATCAACACCTACTTGTTACCATGGATATTTATTAATTTCAAAATTTTTTAGTGGTTCCTTTGGATTATTAGGTTTAAATTGTGCACATACATAACATTGTTCTACCAAGTTTTTAATATCAGCTGACATGCTTGGCCAGTACAAAGACTCTCTAGCCAGTTTTAAGCATTTATTTATACCTTGGTGACCTTCATGAATTTTACCTAACATTTCCTTATACATTGACTGTGGTACTATTAATTTTGACCCTTTGAACAACAAATCTTTGACTACATGAATTTCAGCTTGTATGTTCCAAAATGGTTTTATTGACAGACTGACATTATTTTTATTTTTTGGCCAACCTTCATAATAATACTTTTTTAACAATTGCAAAGTATCATCTTTCATAGTGTTCTGTAACAATTTTGTACAGTACTCCTTTGTGACTGCTAGACTTGAATGCATTAAATTGACATGACAAGATATTTCTGACTCATTCTCAGGTATATAATGTTCTTTTAATGCTGCTCTAGACAGAGTGTCAGATATAAACATTTCTTTACCTGGAACATGTATAACTTCCAAATCATATTTTTGTAAAGTTAACATCATGCGTTGCAATCTTGCTGGTACATCATGTAATGGCTTTTTAAAAAGATAGACTAAAGGTTTATGATCAGTATGAACAGTTACTTTATGACCGTACACATACTGGTGAAATTTTTCACAACCAAACTGAATGGCTAACAATTCTTTCTCAATTTGAGCATACCTTGACTGAGTTTGAGTTAATGTTTTTGAACTATAAGCAATAGGTTTATTATTCTGCATAATGACTGCTCCTAATGCTGACTTTGACGAATCGACTGACAAGACTAATGGTACATTGGGATTATAATGAGCTAAAACTGGTGAATTTGTAATTTCATCGATTAAACTCTTAAGACATTGACTATGATTTTCATCCCAAGTCCAGACTGAATCTTTCTTCAAAAGATTTCTTAAAATTTGAGTTTTTTGAGACAAATTGCTAATAAAGGGACCTAAATAATTGATCATACCTAATATTCTTTGCAATTCTTTGACATTTTTTGGTGTGGGCATATTGACAATTGCTTTTACTTTCTCTTCATCAACCCTAGCACCATCTTTACTAAAAACATACCCTAAAAAACAGACTTCTGAAACTAGAAATTTACATTTAGACTTATTGAACTTTAAATTGACTTCACGTGCTCGTTGCATGACTTTATGTACTCTCTCATTATGTACTGACTCGTTTGGTCCATATACCAAAATATCATCGATGAATATTAGAACTCCTTCTAAATCACCGAACAAATTCATCATGACTCTTTGAAAAATTTCAGACGATGCATTAATACCAAAAGGTAACCTTAAATATTTATATCTACCGAAAGGTGTTTGAAATGTACATAAATCAGAACTATATTCATCTAGTTTAAGCATCCAAAATCCTGAAAATGCATCTAAATGAGAAAAACAAACAGCTCCTGCTAGTTGAGATCTGATCTCATCCATTGACTTAAGTGGATAAATTTCCCTTATAATATTCTTATTCAAATTTCTAGGATCTAAACAAATTCGTAACTGACCCGTGCTTTTGACTGTTATTACTATACTGTTCACCCATTCTGTAGGTTTAAAAACCTTTTCAATGACCTGCATTTTCTCCATGCGATCCAATTCATCACGCAGTTTGTTCACTAAAATTTTGTTGAGACACAGAGAAAACTCTTTGAATTATACCTATTTTTTCACAAGTTGGTAGACCTAAAACATTCGGACAAACTAAATCTGCGACTATGAACACTATATTTACACTAATAGTGCTATTATTTAAAGATAAACTACATTTTATATTGACTTTGCCCATTATGGGTATTGATATACCACCAAACCCACTAACGTTTATTTGACATTTCTCAAGTGACATTTGACTTTGACATTTCAAAAATTGAAAAGTTCTCTTTGACATAATATTGATATCAGCTCCCGAGTCAATAATGCAATTAATTTGTGTATGACCAACTAAAATGTTTATGTTCCATGACTGTTTAGAATAGTATTTATTTTGTTTTGACTCGACTGTATTGACCTGTTTACTATGTGCTGACTTTGCTGTAATAATTCTACAAGTGTTTGTTGTGTGAGATTCCTCAGACTTGTGTCTGTACTCATCATTAAGATATGAATCTCGACTAAGACTTTTTGACTTTTTTGACTTTTTTGACTTGACTGTGAATCTCTCAGACTGTTTAGTGTTTTCATCATTGAGATACGACATATGACAAGATGAGTCTTCATGAGATCTCTCTGACTTATCAGTCACCAGACTTTTTTCATCACTGAGGCATTTTTTATTAGACCTCTCAGATATGACATTATCACCACTTTCATCACAGAAATATGACACAGGATATTTTTTATGACAAGATGAGTCTTCATGAGATCTCTTAGACTTTGACTGCGACTGGCCTATGTGCGACCTGACCGTTGATTGTAACTTGGGATGTGACTGTGACTGTGTGTATGACAACCTGCTATGTCTGTAATGATTTTGATTGTGATGACTTTGTGACTCTAAATGACAATTATATAGACTAGACTTATGACTATGACTGAAATTATGACAATTTAAAATTCCAACAAAATTATCTTGACTACCAGTTGAACTAAAAGACTCTAAATGACTGACTTTTTTATTATTTGAGTAACAAAATTTTGCAAAATGACCATAAGAGTTACATGACCTGCATTTAGCTCCCTGCGCTGGACATTTGTAGCGGTGGTGTTGTCCACAGCGGCTACACGTCTTCGAGCGCTTCTCAGGACTGGGACTTGACTTTGACCTCCCTGCGCTGGATCCCTGCTGACTGACTGGTGAAGCTCGCCGTCGCTGACGCTCCACTCGACCACGGCTCCTCCGACGCAGATGCATGACTTTTTCAGACTCTTCACTAGTGGACCTCTTGACAATTTGGTCTGCATCCTGCTGTGCGACGATGAGTGTCCTAGCTAGCTCTCGCATCCTCTGATATGTCAGATCAGGTTCCTGCAGCAGTCTCTGACGTACATGTGCTAAGTCCAAACTCAAGTTGGCGATAAAAATATCTCTGATAAGAGATTCTCTGAGCGTTCCAAATTCGCAATCTTGGCTTTTATTTTCGAGATCGGTTAAGAAATCCTCGATGCTTTCCGATTTCTGTTGACGTGTGGTAAAAAACATGTGACGATACATGGTAATGTTTTTTCTGGGTTGAAAAAATTCGTCGAATTTGGCTTTGACGTCATGTAATGTGCTTTCTCCAATATTTATGTTGAATGTGTTGAAAATATTTAAGCATTTTTCACCAATGTGATGTAATAAAATGGCGATCTTGCGTTTCTCACCGGACTTGTCTAAACCCGTTGCCAACAAGTATAATTCGAACTGTTGCCACCAGCGCTTCCAGGTTTCGTAATTGTTGTTTGTTGCATCTGACGATATTTTAAGCGCCTTCAAGCCACTGTTCATTGTAGCTTCGGTGTCATGGCTGCCACCGACGCCATCCGACTTTTGCATTTTTTGAATTCTCTTTCTTCGTATTGGGTTTTTTCCACTCTTCTGACACCATGTATGATTCACCTGAACGTATGATGTTAACTTTACAAAAATATGATTTGGAAGTTATACATGTTCCAGGTAAAGAAATGTTTATATCTGACACTTTGTCTAGAGCAGCATTGAAAGAACATTATATACCTGAGAATGAGTCAGAAATATCTTGTCATGTCAATTTAATGCATTCTAGTCTAGCAGTCACAAAGGAGTACTGTACAAAATTGTTACAGAACACTAAGAAAGATGATACTTTGCAATTGTTAAAAAAGTATTATTATGAAGGTTGGCCAAAAAATAAAAATAATGTCAGTCTGTCAATAAAACCATTTTGGAACATACAAGCTGAAATTCATGTAGTCAAAGATTTGTTGTTCAAAGGGTCAAAATTAATAGTACCACAGTCAATGTATAAGGAAATGTTAGGTAAAATTCATGAAGGTCACCAAGGTAGAAATAAATGCTTAAAACTGGCTAGAGAGTCTTTGTACTGGCCAAGCATGTCAGCTGATATTAAAAACTTGGTAGAACAATGTTATGTATGTGCACAATTTAAACCTAATAATCCAAAGGAACCACTAAAAAATTTTGAAATAAATAAATATCCATGGCAACAAGTAGGTGTTGATTTGATGTATTTTGATAACCTTACTTATTTAATTGTCACAGATTATTATTCTAAATTTATAGAAATAGCTTTGTTAAATAAAAACAGTACAGCAAAGAATGTAATAACACATTTAAAGTCCATTTTTGCTCGTCATGGAATACCTGTATCTTTAGTGTCAGATGGTGGTCCTCCTTTTCAGTCATTAGAATTTAAGAATTTTATGCATGAATGGGACATAGAACACATTGTAACTAGCCCATATCATCCACAGTCAAATGGTCAAGCAGAGAGTTCAGTCAAAATCATCAAAAATATGTTAAAAAAATGTAAAAGAAACTCATCTGATCCATACATAGCTTTATTACAGTATAGAAACACACCTAAGAATAATTTACCATCTCCAGCTCAATTGTTAATGTCCAGGAATTTAAGAAATAACATTCCTATGTCTTATAAGAAATTAAAACCTAAAGTGGTTACATTCAAAAATTATGAAGAATGTGTCAAGCAAAATAATAAAAATAAGTCTAAATATTATAATAGAAATACAAAGTCATTGTCATTACTGTATCCCAATGATCATGTATACTTTAAAAGAAAGCCTGATAGCAATTGGGAACAAGCCATTGTCAAGCTAAGGTTGGCTAATAATAGGTCATATGTCGTTGAGGATGTCAATGGAGTTAGGTATAGGAGGAATAGGGTTCATTTAAGACACAAATATTCTCCTATGCTATCCAATTCGTCGCAGGGGAGAGAGGAAGGTAACAGGCAGGAGTCTAGACCTCAAGAGCTCTCATCTCAATCCTCAGTCAGTCAATATGTAACTCGTTCTGGAAGAGTTGTAAAGCCAACCAGAAGGCTAATTGATGAAATAGATTAAGTAGAACATTGTATCCTAGATTAAGACCTAACCATAGTCTTAAGTCATTGTCTAAATTGTAACTAAGTCAGGTCTCTATAATATTGTTTGTCAAGGGTTAATTTAAACTTAAACAAGGGGGATGTTGTATCATACATCACTACTCTGTAGTCGAGTAACTAATACCATCTCTATGTATTAGTGTCTATGAATATTGTCTATAGTCTTGTCATTGTAACTTTGGATCTGACCTGGAAGACGTCGATCCCTATGTGTTAATTCTACAAGTGTAATAAACCAGTCTAATTATCTAAAGTCTTTAATATTTACCAACACAAGAATCATACATGGTATGTATATAGATGTATGATACAACAGCTTTAACATTAATTTCGTCAGTTTAAGATTAGTAATTACATATAAATACAGAGATAAATACCTTTTTCTGTTTACTATAATATTATTGGAGTTTATTACTTTCACTACTATCATCACAAATACAATTATTTAATTGTAATAAATCATTTTATTTATATTCAAATTGTCCGATCAAATTTCTGACATTTTTCTGCCAAACACGACAGATAAAAAATCGCAGTTTTGACAAGTTTTTTCTAAAAATTCAATTTTTTAGTCAACTATTTTGATTATAATCTGTGCCGCAGGCATAGTTTCACCTCTACTTCGTATCGCTACTAATCATCTGCTAACTAGCTTTTATGAATAAAGAAAAGTTAAGCATTGATTTAGAGCTAACTAAATGGTTAGCTAAATAGTTGCTAATGAGTGATTAACGAGTTTTTTATGAATAACACAGTTAGCCAATGTCATGTAATGAATTGTTCATGTCGAAAAAGACGGCCGCGTGACCCGTCTTACGATGGAGGTTTGAGACAAAGTCATGATGTGGCCACTATGCTGCGATATTTCACTGTTCTTTATGAATTATTTACTGTATGCACTTTTTACTACATAAATCACGCACTTTTATTTAGTAAGCAACACTATAAATAATTTTAAAAGTCCAATGAAAAATGAGCGTGACACTCAGCTTGACTTTCCCGCCAAAACCTTCAATTCGGAAATTAAACTAAGTTTAATTAATTGCATAATTTTCTTTCTTTTTCTTTAAGAAAAGTACAGAAAGTAATAATTACTTTAGTTCTGTCAAATTATCGCGCCTAACGTATAATGACGTATTTTTTTGAAATAGAATGAGAAATTCTTGGGAAGGAAAATAGATTATAAACAAATTATCTGAGATTAAGTTCAGTCCCAACTTTAATTGTGCGATGGTGACAGCATTCGTGTTTTGTTTTTTTTTTCTAACTAATATTAAATATTCTTATAAAGAACACGTGAAACAAGTGTCTTCTATATAACGTTTAATACCTATAGTAAATGAGAAAACGTTTTCTTATTTATATAAGTAGTAACTTAAATTAAGTACTTACCTATTAGCTAGCATTGTAAAAGGAAAACAAAAACACCACATTCATTGCCATTGCCAAAAAAAAAAAAAAAATGTTACGCCATACCTACTATTACAAATATGAAGTGTATTATTAAATAATCATTATTGCTATTGCCAAATTTATTATGATTAATGCGCGCAATAAATCCGTAGGGCAGCGTTCTCACTGAATTATTGTGGCATTTTTATACCGTGGGGAATATTCGTACCCCACAGTCGCAATATTCGTTTCTCTTTTAATTTATTGTGTTCTTTCGTTTTCTATTAAGATTTTATGAACTTTTGTACGGATTTAGTATATATTTCAGGTAATTCTGCGGCAATAGGGGTCAAATTATCTAAATTTTGAAATTTGTGGGTTGTAAAAATTGTGAAACCTGAAGTATTTGCCACTAAAAGTCACTCTTTACCTTCTGTAAATTCTTATTAGACATTATTGACATGAGAATAAAACTAAGAGTATTTTCTCAAAGTCTGAATTATGGCAACACTAAGAATAAGGTAATACGTATGTACCTTTAGCATTAAGGAGGTAGACAGTGCCCAAAGATAAAAAAAAAACTGCTACCACAGTCTCTTTGTTGTGGAACAGATAAAAATAAACCTCCACCTTGTTAAGACGACTCGTGTTTAAAGCCCGAAAACAAACAGCGCCCTAAAACAACGAAACATCAAGTCTCCACTTAACCACATCACTTAACCGAACCAGTTTTAGAAGACACTTTCATTTACTTAATTTTAAACTGCCCTTTTAAAACAAGGGAGGGCCAATAGAATTTGATCGCATTATACGCCCAACAAATATTGTCCGAACAAAGAACGTGTAACAATTTTTGAATAGGGAAGTGTAACTAGTTCGATTTTCAAATAGTCGGGGCGCCGTCGGTTAAAGGAGATTATGGCGTTTTAAGCGCCATGTTTGTTTTTACGAAAATGGAACGTGTTTTGTTTTCGCATTAGCACCTTTTACTGTATGTTTCGTTTGTCGACGTGTGTGGTCTGGGACTTATGATTACAGAGTGAGAGAAGCGCTTTAGGATTGCCTTCTCGTTCGATTGAGTAATTTTTGTGTGATGATTACTATAATCTAAGTATGTATATAAATTTTGGCCGGTACCCAAAATATTCGTAAGTTAGGATGCCCTCAAACTAGGAGGAGCGACGATCTTCACAGGGTCGCCGGATCAGTATTGCCGAGAATACCGCTAAATGGTGTCCAATTGGACAGGTCTATATCCAGCAGAGACTCGTGGTGGCCTAGTTGTTAAAACACCAGCCTCTCAAGTATGAGTGTGCCGGCTCACTTCCAGGTCAGACAAGTACCAATGTAACTTTTCTAAAGTTATATGTACTTTCTAAGTATTTATCTTTTATACCAATGACTGATTATAAGGTGAAGGAAAACATCTTGAGGAAACCTGAACTTTAAGTCTGAAATCGCTAACCCGCATTGAGCAAGCGTGGTGATTACGCTCAATTCTTCTCATCATGAAAGGAATCCTGTGCCCAGCAGTGGGACGATAAAAAGGTTGATGATGATATCCAGCAGTGGAATGCTAAAGACGACGATGATGACTCAAAACGATCTTAAACTAAAAACTCCTTGTACCTACTTATTATTAATTTCGCACTTATTTATTAACATGCAACATCAATCTAAATTATAAGATTTTACTTTTAATATCATGAATCGGCTTTTTTCTTAAGAAGCTGGTATAATAAAATTAAAACACCGACAAAGTTATATATTTTTTAAAAAAAAGCTATTCCTTAAATATTTATACAAAAGAGAACAAGATAATCCGGACAGTATTTTTAAAAACGCATTGATCGAGTCAATTTTCAACGCGTGCTCCAGAGATTCCTGCAAAAAATATATTTTTGTCAACAAAAGACGTCTTTACACCTTTTGATAAACGTACATTCTTTTGAAAACGCCAAAAAAATGTCACTGATCCCACAAACTTACGCTGTCTCCTTCCTTTTCTACTTCGCTCTTATTTTTAGAGCGTTAAATGCGAAGTTTCTGTTAATTTTAGCTTGTTAAGTGCAAAAAGTTTTTAGTAAAATAGTTTATATGACATCTTCTTTCCCGTGAAGATGTCTAGATAACATTAGTGGCTTATAAACGGTTGATCATTTCAATGGGCTCCCGTAGACCCCATATAAAAGTCTTTAGAGCAAGGGAGGTCATGAATGGTTGACGTTTAACCATGAGGATGGTCCTTAGTTGATAAATACGCGACTAATCAAATTATTTATGGCATTAAATCGTAATAAAATGTTGTGAACATCTGCACGGCGACGTTTCAACGCTTTTGTTGAAGATTTGTTTGAAAAATAATAAATGAAGGGTTGGTGTTTTTTTGTGTGACGGTTTAATACCTATTATAATGGTTTACTTAGTTAAATTCAATGTTATCTGGTGTTATACGGGTACTTAAGCACGAGGTTTACAATCCCGTTGAGTCCATTTTAGACGAATTTTAAATAATAATCAATGCTCCAACTGCTGTGATATCGATACTGTAAAAATCTAAAATTTACTATCTGGACGAAGCGTTTCGCCTCGTCTTTTATACATCGAGGAACTGGAACAATTTCCCTGAGCTGGTTTTTCAGTCTGACTCAAATTTAAGTGTCTTCAAGGCTAGAGTGAATAGGCTCTTAATAAACTAGTGCGCTTTACCATGAACCATTGCATGACTGCTTACCGTCACGCGGTATTGCGATCAAGCATTAGTTTATAATTTTTTTTAAAATCTCACTGTGAAAAGTTAGGTGAAGTGAGCTTAAAATGAGATGACAATAGTATCAATGAAATGAAATGAAACCGTTTATTAAGCAAGTAGGATCACCGATCATTTTTACACGTCATATGTTTTTTTTTTTTAAACTAGATGGAGCCGGCATTTCCTAACTGACTACCTCTGAGAAGAAATGGCCGAAACAAACTCAGGGATCATCGTCTTTTTTCAAGTCCAGACATTAAAAATGAAAATGTTTACAATAATTTACGTTATAATGGCGGATATCGCCAATGACAGTTGAAAAAACGGCCGCGTGAGCCGACTGCGAGGAGATTTTATGCAAAGCCATGATGTGGCCACTATGCTGCGATATTTCAATGTTCTTTATGAATTATTCACTGAATGCACTTTTTACTATATAGATCACGCGCTTTTATTTAGTAAACGACACTATAAATAATTTAAAAGTCCAATGAAAAATGAGCGTGACATTCATCTTAGCTCTCCTGTAAAAAAACTCAACACTATAGGATGATTATGTTTGTATGTTATGTAGTTGAAATGACAGCTAATTTCACGATCACTTCACGTCAGCAACCTAATTGCGTAGCATATTATTACTCTCGGAGTTTCTCTGCGTGATCGAATCAGAAATGAGGAGATCCGCAGAAGAACCAAATTCACCGACATAGCTCTGCAAGTCGCTAAACTTAAGGCACATGGCTCGTAGAACCGATGGCCGATGGGGCAGTAAGGTTCTGGAGTGGCGGCCACGTACTGGAAGACGCAGCGTAGTGAGGCCCCCAACAAGGTGGACCGATGACCTGGTGAAGGTCGCGGGAAGCCGATGGATGCGGGCAGCACAAGACCGGTCAGCGTGGAAAGCCTTGGGGGAGGCCTTTGTCCAGCAGTGGACATCCATAGGCTGAAGAAGAAGAAGAAGATTATTACTATCAGTTGGTAATGTCATTCTTGTTTTTTTTTTTTTTTAATTATAAACTAGTGCTTGATCTCAATCCCGCCTGATAGTATGCAGTGATGTAATCATTAATGGCAAAGCGCCCTATTTTTATTAAGAGCCTATTCACTAAAAAATCTGAGTGAATGGGAAGGAAAACGACAGTTGAGCGAGATGATGCAATGTTAAACCCAATATCTCGTTCTTCTAACTATCGTTTATTTTCACGCAACATAGTTGGTCGTGCTATTTATTGCACGCCAACGCACGTGCTATTTTATGCTGCGCCAGAGGGAGATTGATCTGGAGCCCTCCACGACCAAACTCACGACACAACAACATTTGGCGCATTGTACCAGGCACACATCACAACACAACCGCACAGACCCCTTCTCCGTACGGTTTCACCAGACACCAAGACGGCAAGACTTTGCCTGGTGGGTGGTAACTTCTGCCGGCAGCCGATGTTGAGGCCTACTACCGCTCCTTACGTTCTAAAATGTAACAACGTTAATAACACAATGTTGGACTGTCAAAAGGAAACCCTTTAAGTACATCTGATAATGTTTTACGCAATTACCCGTTTTTGCGATGAGATGATAATAAAATTGCATTGCAGGTTTCGTCTCTTTGTAAGGGAGTTTGCTGTGTTTAGGTAGGTACTCTAAGTACCATGCGCGCCCAGTGCGTGGTACCTAGATGTCGCATTTCATTGAATCTCCTTACACTGTGTTCCTTAATATTTTTGACAGCATTGGTGAAGAAATTATTTACCCAAACCAAAGTCCAGCCTCTTTTTTTTGTGCTGGAGTGGAAATCATCTAATGACCTCTTCCGCTCTGGGTGGATTGGAAGGACGTGTCGGACTTTTACTGACCCACCTGTGTTTCTTCACTTGCCTGCGCGCCAGGGCCACGGTTTCTTTTTTAACCAACCCGCAACCCTGACCCAGGAGGCTTCGGTCTTTGTGGACCCCGTCACAAGCGCCTGCCTTTATGGAGACGCAAAAAACGAAGTCGAAACCGCACCTAATTTGGCATCTCTCTTGTAATTTAATCGTCCATTGTTATTGATGGAGGTACTGCGTTTGTAAGTACTTTCCTAATTAAATTAACACCTGGGTTGTTTATTACGAAAAAAAAACAAAGCTAGATTACGAACAGCTTGCCAGAATTCATGGAACGTAATTTTACTTTGTTCTCGAACTCATTATAATATAGCCGTTTCCATTAATTAACCTTCTCAATTCGTTAATCTACTCGTATCTCGATTACCCTTAAACTTAACTTCTCGATACCAACATTATCGATTCGAATAATCGATTTGAAATATCACGTGACAAGCCAAATGCTCTATATTTGGCACGTTGAACGATTGAATGAACATTAACGCGGTACCAACAGGGTAAACGGTCCCGTTTTCACCTCATTAAGCCCAAGTTAAGGACCCTATTATGTACTTTATGTATTCCTAAATTACCCATCACTTAATAGGGTAGCCAACAACGGGGGAGCTTACCCTTCGACCGTTTTAAAATGACCTTCCTGGTCCTTCTTGTGGGGTAATTGTTTATCTAAAGGGGGGTAAGCATTGATCATTTGGGGGTTCTAAATATAGTGGATAATTACTGGAGGTGGGGTGTTTTAAAGTGTTCGTATGATTACTGGCCTGTTCAAATTTAATGCCCGATTCTCGTTTAGTGAGTTTATGTTCTACAAGTTTCGAAATTGGGTGATAAGTAAGTGGATCGATGTTATTCTTGAATGTTATTTATTTATTGTACTTTAAAACGCCAAAATATAACTTAGTTAGAATCGGTCTCGGTTCAGTTTAGAATCGGAATCCTCTGAGCAAGATTTCTACCTCGGATAATCAATTAAAAAAAAACCATTTCCATACATTTTGACCGCGTAGGTATTGCATGTTCTATGAAACAGCTGGTCTTTTTTTTCTTATAACCAGGTAAAAGCTATGGGAATCTAGAATATTATTTGAATTCATAGTTACCTGGCTTTTTATATTAAGTTAAAAAATACATTTTTATTGTGATCATCAATCAGAATCCTCATATTCCATCACAATAGTAATTGAAAAATCGTCTCTAATTTGTTTTAAGTACCTCTCCGATTTACCCATTCGAATGAATGAATGAATGATAAATTCGCCGAAGACCACATTCTTAAGTCGCGAAATGACGTCGCTAAAAATATAATAGATAGGGTGTCCACGCTTTATGGGTCGATATTAGAGACCCCAGATGTCCAAACAACAAGCGTTCGGGAGTCTGCGAGGGCTATTGTGTGAGATGACAAACGTACACCTATTGTTAAACTGTCCCATTATTAAGAGTACTTAATATACTACTGGTTAGGGTGACAATACGTAAAATGTAAAGTGAGTATGAATTTATTGTGAACTGGCTAAAATTGATAGAAATTGTTGGAACAGACTTGATACGCTTATTAATAGTGTGGTGCTATTATTTAGATATATTTGAAATCTATATTGTAATAAAGAGGGTAGGATGATATTGTGTATGACTGATTTGGTAAGCCTTTACCTAGATGAATATTGAGAAAATGCAAACTAATAGACGTACCTAAGTAAAGTAAAAATACTAAATATAAAAGATTTCTTATACATAATATGATACTATTTTTACTTTCACTAGTTATTTATTTATTTATACACAGTGGTAGATGAATCTATGCGCAACCTGTTGCAATGGATTCTACATGATTCTGAACGCCACTGCGTTGAAGTATTTCGTCAGTTCATCATTAACCTTTTTATTGTCCTACTGCTGGGCACAGGTCTCTCACACAGAGAAGGATTGAGCGTAATCACCACGCTTGCTCAATGCGGGTTGCCGATTGATTGACGTCAGTTATTAAATGAACAAAAATATTCTTTTTGTTTTATTTCATTTTGACTGCATATTACTACAAGTTTCAATAAAACAGCAGACTTTATTTTTTATAAATTAATAAATACTAGAAGGAATTAAAAATAGCAACTAAAAATTGTTTAGGAAATTTAAATATCGTAATCTTACTTCACTTAGTATGTCCTGTACCTATACCGGTTTTAATTTAGTTAGAACTACCAATACCCAGATAGGTTAGACCAATGAAAAACCGTGTTTGTAAATAACTATAATTAATTTTAATAAAACCGCCTTTATTTTCATTTAACTTAGGTATTTCATTTTTATAATTTGTATACGAGTAATCCGTTCAACTGCTGTTGAAATCAGTATTCTTAATGGAACATTTCAAAATACACACTTTCTAAAAAAAAAAGTGTCTACCTATTAAGGTCATTCGGATACAGCCCGCTGACTGTGATATACTATAGTTCCATTGGGTGGGTCTACATTAGTGCAAATAAAATTAAAAAAAAAAACTGTTTTAGTAGCTCTTATTATCCCAAAAATAAAAATTGTTGTGGCACACCGCATCACATGAAACGCTCGCCCATACAAACTTCGGTTTTGCTAAATGTTCAAACAAACAAATTCTGAACATTTATATGTTTATTATACATTAAATCCTTGCCACCCTACTCAAAGCAGCCAGTGACGTAGCATCAGCGTCATTCACAGTCGTATAATGACCGGCTGATAGCCGTTTAAAAACGAATTTGCTCACTTCTGGTACATTAAACAATCGTTCACCAACTCTATGGGAGATATGTTCCGATTTTGAATTAGCTGTGTTACTTAATATATATTATCTGTGTGTTGGGGACGATTTGATTTGTATTATCTATGTTATGTATTCTGTTGACAATATAATACATACGATACTTACATATTAAGCTGATTTCCAAGTCACGAAAAAGCATGGTCGGTCGTTCAGGTTGAGATAAGCTATCTGTGGTTTTTCGTTGGATACTAAGATCCCGCCGTGCCTTGGTAAGCACGTTAAAGTTGATGCTGTCTGTCATTTGTAGATATATGACAGTCACTACGGGCCTTATTGCGTAACATACAATTTTGAAGAATTCCTATTGTTAATCCATTACGTCCTGGTGGCCTTGTGGTTAAAATACCAGACTCTCAGGTATGAGTGTGCGGGTTAGATTTCAGGTCAGGCAAGTACCAATGTAACTTTTCTAAGTCATATGTACTTTCTAAGTATATTTTGGACACCAATTGTTGATTACAAGTTTAAGGAAAATATCTTCAGCAAACCTGAACTTTAAGCCTGAAATCGCCAACCCGCATTGAGCAAGCGTGGTGGTTACGCTGAGAGGAGACCTGTGCCCAGCTGTGGGACGATAAAAAGGTTGATGATGAAGCGAAAACGAAATGACAGCGCAGGCAAGTGATGCGATGTGACAAGGGAACGCATACAAAGTCATATTCAAAAATCAAGCTTCACAATAAAATCCAATGTTTTGAGTTAGGAATGTTATCAAAACAGGATATTAGTTAGTTATTACATAGAACGCGATAAAAAATAATTGGAATGAATTAATTAGAGGAAAAAACTCTAATAATTATGTAAATAACTGTTGGGAGTAATTAATAGTAATTATATTTGTTCCATTTTGTTTTAATATCTGTATTTATTCATTCGGTCGCCGTGTTGTCGACTAATAGGGACTGTTATTACGGTATAATTAACGAAAATATAAATAATTTTCCTGCTTTTGATAATTATTCCGACATTGATTACGATAGTTAAATATTAGTTTGTTAATCTAAAATAACTAACACATAATATACAAGCAGGGGACGCCAATGGCAGGTTTTCGCCAATCGTCAAATTTGCCATTACAACACGATACCATTGTTATTGTGCTAAAAGATCGTAATCTGCTAAATTCATAATGATCGATCAATGCTCTCGTAATGGGATGGTGATTAAATGACATTGCCGTGTTGTCATTAAGTATAAAACCCGTTAATGGAAATGATTTTCTAAAAATTACTCTATTTGAACATTTATTAATATGGGGGGAAGTGTCAATGATTAACCACTGGAAAGTAATAATGTTGCCATTTTGTTAGTAGATTACAAAACTTGTCAAAATCAGTCATTATGAGAACACTGATTTATCATTCTGATACTATTGTAATAGCAGAGTAGGGTGAATGCTAATTCTAGGTATTTAAAACATTTAGAATCTAGTCGCAGTCTCATCTCGTTGATAAGCAAATGTCAAAATGTACGAGTAGGGATATTCAAGAATTTTTTCACAGATTGAGATTAGACTGTGAACTTTTTCAAAAAATACGAATCATCATCATCATCATCAACCTTTTTATCGTCCCACTGCTGGGCACAGGTCTCCTCTTATACAGAGAAGGATTGAGCGTAATCACCACGCTTGCTAAATGCGGGTTGGCGATTTCAGACATAAAGTTCAGGTTTCCTCAAGATGTTTTCCTTCACCTTCAGTCACTGGTGTCCAAGATATACTTAGAAAGTACATATAACTTTAGCAGTTAAATTGGTACTTGCCTGACCTGGAATCGAACCCGCGCACTCATTCTTGAGAGGCTGGTGTTTTAACCACTAGGCCACCAAAAAAAAAAAGGAAAAATACGAATATTCCCCTATTATAACAGTAATGATGACCCCAAAGATCTATATTGGGACCTGTTTTATTTATCTTGTTTGTTAATTACTTAATTAATTATATGAATAAAATTTTACCTGACATTAATATAGTAAATTTTGCGGATGACACAAATGCCATAGTGGCAGCAAATGACATAAAGAAATTAACAGAGACTGTAAATTCAGTATTACACGCTTTTCACAAATGGTTGATTATGAACAAATTGTTAATCAACACCAATATACTTTTATTTAAAACGACAGCCCGTAATAAAGACCATTTAGAGGTTGCTCTGAATAACGACAAAATTGTCCTCGTCTAGAAAGTTAAATTCTTAGGTATGCACATAGACGAACAGCTAAATTGGATAACAGAATTAAATGCAATAAATGAATCGGTATGTTCCGCATGTTATGCTTTAAGAGCACTTAGAACAGAAATTGATATTAAGGAATTAAAAATGGTCTATTTCGCGTTGGTAGAATCAAAAATCAGATATAGCATAATATTTCGGGGAAAAAGTTATGACTGTAACATCAGAAGAGCTTTTGTGTTGCAAAAAGAGCTTTTGTGTTGCAAATAGAGCTTTTGTGTTGCAAAAACGTGCCATTCGCACATTAGTCCATATCCAACAAACAGAGAGTTGCCGCGAACATTTTATAAGACTAAATATAGTTACAGTGCCAAGCATTTATGTATTTGTGCTTCTATGTAACATGGCCAAATACATACATGAATATGAGACAGCAGAAGAATGACAAAGTAGAGAATGCACACGTAGACAAGACATTATGCATTGCAAGGTACATCCTTCTTTGAATGTTGTAAAGCACAGTCCTAAATATCAATCAATTATATTGTTTAATAAGTTGCCTCTAGACATGAAAAGCGCTATTTACTCAAATACATTCAAGAGTCAGCTTACACGTTTCCTGTTGAATAAGTGTCTTTATGCTGTTGACGATCTGTAACAGAATTCCTGTGTATGTGGATATGTAATTTTTGTAATATTTAACGTGTTTTTAGGGTTCCGTAGCCAAATGGCAAAAAACGGAAACCTTATAGATTCGTCATGTCTGTCTGTCCGTCTGTCCGTCCGTATGTCACAGCCATTTTTTTCCGAAACTATAAGAGCTATACTGTTGAAACTTGGTAGGTAGATGTATTCTGTGAACCGCATTAAGATTTTGATGCAAAAATAGAAAAAGTAATAATAAATATTGGGGGCCCATACTTAGAACTGAAACTCAAATTTTTTTTTTTATCAAACACGTACGTGTTTCACCACGTGTGACCATCTATGGATAGGTCTTCAAGAATGATATCGAGGTTTTTAATTTTTTTTTTCTAAATCAAATAGTTTGCGTTGCGTTTACGCTTCCAAAGTGGAAAAAAGTTGCTACCCCCCCCCCTCTAACTACTAAAATAAAAAAATTAAAAATCTAAAAAAAGCATATGATGTACACATTTCTATAAAAACTTACCAACGAAATTGTTTTGAACGAGATCTAGTAAGTTTTTTTTAATACCTCGTAAATCGTAAACCGCTTATTACCGCGTAATCTTTAATACAAATAACTTAAATCCTTTAATTTCATAAATCAATGGTACGGAACCCTTTGTGCGTGAGTCCGACACGCACTTGGCCGGTTTTTTTAATGTAATTTAATGTATTGATTTTGTCTTTTACCATGTGATTTCAGATACCTACAATGATTGTTGTTAATGAATAAATGACTATAACTATGACAATGTCCCCTCCCAATACAATGAATTCTTTACTCGAAATAGCAAACGTTTTTTTTTGTAAACTGTTAATAAAATAAAAACAAAATCAATTTTATATTTTTTATAATGTTATAAACACAGAACAGGTGAAAAGTATGTTAAAAATAAGTGCTTGTCCGCGATCCCGCTTGAAGGTAAGCAGTGATGCAATCGTTGATGGTAAAGCTAGCTTATTAAGGGTCTATTCATTTAAGGCTTTTTTAAACAATACAAAAAAAAAATCTCTATTAAAATGTTGTCTCAGAAGCCGACTCATCATTTACCTTAACCTTTTGCCAACCTTATTGGGGTCGGCTTAGCTTCCAGTCTAACCGAATGCCAAGTGAATACCAATATTTTACATGGAGCAACTGCCTATCTGACTTCCACAACCCATTAAATGGTAAATACTCTTTGATAAGACTTTGTGCCTCGGAAAGCAAATTAAGTCGTTGGTCCCGGTTGCCATACGAACATCTGATGGCAGTCGTTACGGGTTGTTGGAACCCTTAAAAGTCCAACAATTGGCCTAACTACAATGCTTTGATATCGTCGCTTCACGGAAAATATCGAAGTTTAGCCAAAATCAGCAGTTAGATTGCTAAAGCGGATCCCAGACTCGAAAGCTGAAAATGCTTCGGATACGATTGGGATTAACGCTGAGATGATGATGCCTCCTTGATAAGACTACCATGGTTTGTCAGACTTCTAGGCTTCTTACTACTTACCTACTAGTAACGACTGTCAAAGATCTATGAAATAGATCTACCAATTCGGGCTCTACCAATGTCAAATTTTTAGAGTGATGATTTAATTCCCCCATCTCCGTTCCACCATCGGACGACCCGTCGTACGGCGAGTTTCCACCCTTATGTTGTTAACACCTCTACGATCCGGACGAAGCGTTTCGCCTCCTCCTTTATACCGCGTACATCGAGGGACTGGAACAATCTGCCGGCGGCGGTGTTTCCGTCGGACTACAATTTGAGTGTCTTCAAGGCTAGAGTGAATAGGCTCTTAATAAACTAGTGCGCTTTACTATCAACGATTGCGTCACTGCTTACCATCAGGCGGGATTGCGGTCAAGCGATGGATGGCAATTACATCGTACATTTTGTCAGTGCCTACTACGTGGTTTATTTAAAAGTTAGAGATAAGATCTCGTTTATTCTTTGATTAGTTATTAGGGAAGCTCTTACGTAGATATAGGTAATATTGGTCAAACATATGAAGACCATGAAGAATCGATGTACTTACACATAGAAGCTATATTTTTCAAGTGACGCCCTCTGTGGTGCAACGGTCAACACGCCTGCCTGCGACCTGGAGGCCCCAGGTTCGATCCCCGACCAGGTCATGATGGAAGACGATATTTTCCTGATTGACCTGGGTCTTGGATGTTTATCTATACAGTATGTTAAGAAAACCCTGTCCGACCCGTGAAGGTGTTGTTAGGTATCGATAACTGATTCTACTAATGCATACAAAACCGGGCTAAACTTAAAAAAAATCCCCTTAAAAAAATAAACATTAGGTATTTTATAAAAAATGGTAACTTAATAAATTTGCGTTAAGCACGCGGGCGGCGGGCGGCATGGCACGCGGCATGTGGTCGCATCGCTATTCGCTCATAATAATACCGGTGTTGTCACTTTTTTAAAAATTACCAGTTGTCGGGGAAGTTTGAATAAATTCGCGGGAAAAAAAGATTATTTCAAAATTCATTTGTATTGGTACTATGATGATTACGTAAAATTTTATATTATATTTGGTCATGTGTTTACCTAAACTTTATTATCCTTATGGGTCAGACAGGGTTTTCTTAACATACTGTATATGTATCTATTATAAATATGGTATCGTTGAGTTAGTATCCTATAACACAAGTTTCGAACTTACTTTGAGGCTAACTCAAGCTGTATGATTTGTCCGTATATATTTATTTACTTATTTATATTTTTCAAGTCGGTATTCTACTTTTATCTTTCTTATTCCTAACTTCAAAGTTGAAAAATAAAATCTAATAAACTAACTAAAAACTCTTAAGTACTAATTTAGACCCCTTTTTAAAACAATCTAAATTAGTAACAGTATTTTAGAAAACATAATAAATTACCGACACAATAAAAAAGCTTTCCGCCTAACCCTTTCAGGGAACAAAAACTCTATTATTAAAAGGCCCTTTCTATCGGAAATAAAACAGAAAGTTCCCGAAATAAATGTAATAAAGAAACCGAATACCGTGTTGTATCGAGTCAAATACGATGATCATCGTTTAAACACATTATGTTGGGGCTATTATGGGCCACTTTGGCACCCCTATACTATCGAGTAGTTTAGGGTTGTCGATGTTCAATAATGGAACGTGATCTGCAGGGTAATTGCGTAACACACTATCAGTAGCAATCGCTTTCATTTTGACAGTTCAACAACATTCATTGCGTTATTTACGTTGTTGAGCAGACACATTTTCCTAACAAATGGAGCAATGGATTAGCAATTGGTTCCAATTGATAGTAATAAAGATGGAACCAGTAGTAGTGAACTTATTATTAAATTTTACTAACGTTTTTTAAAAAAAAATTTCTTAATTTGTTTTAATTGCTTTGGGGAATTTATAAAAATCTAGCACCTATGTATGTAGTCACTAGGTTTTAAATATTATAGCGTGTTTTTATATAAACTGTGTAAGTTTGTATGTTCTTAAATTTATGGAAATGATATAAAACAATATTAGGTAAGTATCTAATATTTTATTGGTTATTTATTCTCATGTTGTTTTGGTTTTCTCTCTTTATTTAGGGTCTTTTACAGGACTGTGTATGCCAGTCCCATAGTCTCATGTTGTTAAAGTACTTAGTATACAGTATGTTAAGAAAACCCTGTCCGACCCGTGAAGGTGTTGTTAGGTATCGATAACTGATTCTACTAATGAATACAAAACTTAAAAAAAAATCCCCCTAAAAAAATAAATATTATTTTTCAAAAAAGAGGTAACTTAATAAATGTGCGTTAAGCACCCTTCCGCGGGCGGCGGGCGGCAGGGCACGCTGCACGTGGTCGCATCGCTATTCGCTCATAATAATACCGGTGTTGTCACTTTTTTAAATATTACCAAATTTCGGGGAAGTTGGAATTAATTCGCGGGAAAAAAAGATTATTTCATTGTATTGGTACTATGATGATTACGTAAAATTTTATATTATATTTGGTCATGTGTTTACCTAACCTTTATTATCCTTATGGGTCGGACAGGGTTTTCTTAACATACTGTATATTAGCGATAAGGCCGCCCATTGTATGTTTTATGTTCCATGTATTTTGTTCGATGTTTGATTGGTGTACAATAAAGAATAAATAAATAAATAAATAAATATACATATATGTACTGTCTTGTTTGATATTATGGAATATTTCACAATTATATTACTGAATTAGTAACTTACGTAATTTTTTTAAAAATTCTTAACAAATTACAGACTAAAATGTCAGTAAATGATTCTCTATAGGTGTATTTTAGTCGATTTCGTGCAGTTTCTGGGTTTTTTTAGGAATCATTGTGAACTGGTTTATAAAAATTACGTATTTCATTTTTATTTAATTCTTGATGTGTTTCCTGTTTTAAATAGGTATATCTAATCACGCGACTTACAAGTATTCAAAGCCACAAAATTCATCCAGCGATACTCCTGCCAGCCCTAGGTATATCCAGCTAAGGCCCGCAGTACACTGATTGTGTAATATAAACTATCACATAAATAATAGGGTTGCGCGACAAATGCACAGTCAATGATTCGACAATTAAATTGTGAATTTATTGAATAAATTGTATTCTATGCATTTCGTTTACTCTTTATGATTAGGGTTGCTCATTTTGAATATTGTTCGTTCTACTGTGTTATGTTAAACTGATATTGGTAATGTAGGTTTTCAGTTACGTAGGTATTTAAAGAATATTTTAAATTCTTTGGAAAGCACATTAAGGCGTTGATCCTGGGGGTCCTTCGCATATCTTTGACAGCTGTTGGAAGCTACTAATCCAATCTTACCAAGGAATCTCGTATTGTCCCCTAAGAGGATTGCGAATGTTAGGTGGTCGTTTTATGTTAAATACTGGTATTCAAATCGGTTGATGTGGAAGCAGAATCCAACTTGATTGGAAAAAGGTTAGCAGATTGATTGAGGCATCCGTTCCCTCCTTACCTTTAGTGTATTCTTAAGCTCTGTCTGGATTCCTTAATTTATTAAGTCATCCACAGGATTGTCTGATTAAGGAGCTGACAAACTCCTAGAATGACCCGCGAGAGAAGATAAGATGTATTTTTTTTTTGTTTAATCATAACTAAAAATTAAAGTTCGTCTTCTGTTAGTTAATTTGCGAATACCACCTGCTTCCTCAATAATTTTCAAAGGACTATACCCGCTGTGGCAAAACGGTGAAGCAAAATATCATGAAGAAACCGGTATGCCTTAGCACCAACACTACGGAGACAAGATATCTACCAATCTGTACTGGGCTTACGTGGTAGATTACGGCCCACTCCCTCTCAATACGAAGAGGCCTCTGTCCCAGCAGAGAACAAGAATATTACAGGCTGATTTTATATGTTTACAGAAGTCGTGGTGGCCTAGTGGTTAAAAAACCAGCCTCTCAATTATGAGTGTGTGAACTTTTCTAAAGTCATACCTATGTACTTTCTAAGTATATCTTGGACACCAATGACTCTATATGAAGGAAAACATCTTTAGGAAACCTGGACTTTAAATCTGAAATCGCCAACCCGCATTGAGCAAGGGTGGTGATTACGCTCAATCCTTCTCTATATGAGAGGAGACCTGTTCCCAGCAGTGAGACGATAAAAAAAAGGTTGATAATGAATGACTGATTACAAGGCGAAATCCTTCTCTATATGAGAGGAGACTTGTGCCCAGCAGTGGGACGATAAAAAAAAAGGTTGATAATGAATGACTGATTACAAGGCGAAGGAAAACATCTTGAGGAAACCTGGACTTTAAGTCTGAAATCGCCATCCCGCCTTGAGCAAGCGTAGTGATTACGCTCAATCCTTCTCTATATGAGAGGAGACCTGTGCCCAGCAGTGGGATGGGAAAAAAAGGTTGATGATGATGTATCTTTACCCGCTTAACACGACGAGGAGTAAAGTCGCTAGCTCAGCTCAACTTTTGCTACCACAAATACACTTATTACGGCGTGTAATCCTATCCGTCATGCTCAGTATAGTGGTAAGCATATGTAAATACGTGTAACCCAACATATTTTAATAAAGCACCCTCATCGGGAGCGACTCCTCGTTTAGTTAGTTATTAAATACGATATTTTTCCATATCATTGTGCGGGGACGGGATTGGGGAGATTTGGATCGTATTATGCGAGATTGTAGAATTTGGGTGGGTTTTATATGGCATATTATGTTTGACGTGCAGCCTGGATCGCTCCAGAGCGGGCGTTGTTATAAAGTAACTTTTTGGAAAAAAAAAATGATATTCATAAATGTCACTACATTTATGAATATCATTATTTCATTAATGATATTCATAAATGTCACTACATTTATGAATATCATTATTTTTTCGAAAAAGTTACTTTAAAAGTTATTTTTTCGGAGATTTTCGGAAAAATTCTGTACATTTTGATACCTGGTTCGTTAAGAAGAAGAATCAGTGGCTTTGCATTATATGTCAATAAATTATTATTTATTACATGTTTACAAAACAAAAACAATGAAAAAAAATATGCAAAAAGGACGTCAGTCCCACTTCAAAATCTAGACGACACTAAAGTGACGTAGGTGTGGCCACTCCAGCGAATATTGTCGCGACAAGTCCTTTGAAGCGCGCCACTTTACCCACAGTGCCCCGATGCTACATTGTCTACGCACGAATACATTGCGTTGCAATGATGTACCCGGCCACATACATCGCCGTAGCCCAAATATTCACCGTAGCCCGCTAATGTAGCCCAGGCGTAAAAGAAAGTTTTGGATTATCTATTCCTGCATAACGCCGTCCCTAAGTCGGATAACACCAAAAGCTTAACTTGGTTTAACGGAGTCGGGGCACACAATAAACACAGCTCCCTAGTTTAAATTCATTAATGCATTTGTCATAAAACTCATATCGTTATAACGTTATATGAGGGGTGGACCATAGTGATTTTTTCTTAATTTCCGTCCATTCCGATTTATTCCGGGGATGAATTTGATTTCAGATGATAAGTCTGTATATTGAGCGGGGTTCTGATTGCCTAAATGTATTTTGGGAGTCAGTGTTTGATATCAATTTTTATAAAAATATACTAGCAACCCGCCCTTGCTTCGCACGGTTTTTACAGCTTGACGAAACAGTTAGTTTTAAATATTAGCTTATAATTTTTCCACTGTTGGGACATAGGTCTCTCGATGGGAGGGAGTGGGCCGTAATCCACCACACGGCCAAGTTCAAGCTGGCGGATGTCATGTCTTTGATTTTTGTTTCCAAAACCGCCGTCCCGATGTTTCCTTCACCATTTTGAGAGTAGTGGTGGTAAAATTCTTGAAACATATATTATTTGGTCTTGAAACATACCTAATAGAATAATATATTTATTAAACCAAAATTGTAAATCTGTTACACAATTTGTTTTAGCTACTTAAAATTAGGTATGCTTAAAAGTAAACAACTCGTATGTTAGCCGTTAAGTACCACTGGGCTACGGGTTGATCTGATGGTTTTAGATTTCTTTTTTATAAAGCGTTCCTCACTTTACAAATTACCTACTTCTGTATCGTGGATGGGTTATCGAACATTTAAACTCACGTACACAAACAGCCAGTTCCAGCCAAAATCCGTAGCATTAGAAAAAGAAATGGTCTCTCAGAGAGACACGTAAACTGACTTTATATACATAGCTGTACATAAATGAAGGGTGCATCTGACATCGACGCACAAACGAGTACCATGGATCCAGTACATGATTCTGAACCCCCCAGTGGTGGAATTTTTTGTCGGCTTTTTCATGATTTTAAAAAATATATATGTAGTTTTTTTCACTTAAGACCGTTCCTAATTGCTATACTTTTATAACCTAATACGATTTTATAGTAAAAATTCATTAATTCGCTAATTACATAAAAAAGCGCAATGAAGACAAAACTCGAAAAACTATCTTATCAGCTGATTTAGTACCTAGAGTTCACATCAGGGATCAATGTCATACCTACAAACCCGCACGGCGGCACGCTTGCAACGTTCAACGGCCGAGCCGACACTTTTTTTAAACACTGTGAATTCGGTAACCGTTTATTAACGAGATAAATGACTATCATAATTTTATTAGTAGCGTGCGGTCTAGCCTTTTCGTAAAGTTTGCGTTACGATGTCAGATGCACCCTGTACAAGATTGTATGCTGTTGGCTAAGTAATAACAGCGTAACAGTTTCATCCATCAAGTTAAGCAACGCTAGCCACGGTTCGATGGATGAGTGACCAATTTACATCCATCCTACCGTGTCTCAGAAAGCACGTAAAGCCATTGGTCTCGGTTGTCGTTTGTGGATCTCTGACTGTCGTTACGAATCAGAAGCTCTAAAGTCTGAGAACCAGCCTTACCAAGCAGGACCGTATAACCTAGTGAGAGAGTTGCGGTGTTTAGATTTTACTCGGTGGTAGACCACCTACCAGACAACGGCTTACCGCCAAGCGATTCGTCGTGTTCCGACATGACGTCTAGTAAAGCCGCACGGAGGACGGGTCTGAAGCCAACTCCAACAAAGTTGGGAAAAGACGAGGCATATAATGATACATAGATGGATGGCTAACTTTTTTGTTAGAAAATTATGTCATGAAATACGTTAAAATCACATTAAGGGCCTTAAGCTATTGCATAGCTTCTATCGCGGGCCTTGAGAGTGGAGAACGAGTCCAGAAATTCCGTAACGAAACTAACCTAATACCACTACAATTATTATTTTTTCAACATGAGCTTCGGCCTTTTGGCTGTTATAAAATGTAACAAAAATATACTCTTTTCCCTTTAATTCGAACAGTTGCTTAACTCCACTAATAGCTCCACTCTTAAATCTATTATCACACAATCTACAAATCATTAATAACGGGTTATGAATGACCGCTTAAAATTCTATAGGACACCCAAACATCTGACGGTCGTAGAGAAATGCGTGCAACACATGCGCCCGCGGTCTTTTCAACGCTTCCAAAATCATTTATCATTCATTCTATCTCTGTCTATCATTAATCATTGGAATGAGACTTAAAGAGAGAGAAAATGAAGTGATGGTACGTCGCAAGAGTAAATACGATACGGCTAATGATACAATTAATGATTAATTGTATTTCGAATTTTACAGTCTATGAATGGGCCGTGAAAAGCAAATCCTTTAACGAAGGTTCAAAGCGATACTGTTGGCATTTGCTCGATTTTTGTGACGTCGGCCTGTCTGTAATGATGGTATTCAGGTCTTTTAAAAACGTTTAACGCGAATAATGACGTTGTAAAATTCATTGAAGTTTTAAGGGTTGAGCTTCGTCTCTGGAGAGTAACCATTCATAATTTTACACCATTTTTGTGACAATTATATTACATTTTACGTCTTATTTAGTACACATTTGTAAGCGAGAATTTCTTTGAAGTAATTCCAATGAAATTAGTATGAAATTGAGTATGTACTTACAATAACTTCTATTGAATTGTCGTTTTTGTTACATATACTGTACCCTGAGCATTATCGTATACAAAATTAATGTATTTTCTCATAATGCATATCTGAATATACCTACATAGGTTCTAAAATTTACCAGTCCCTATGAATGATGGGTTGATTTTATTCTCAGCGAAGAATAAAAATTTTATATAAAAGTGATAACATTCTTAATAAATTAGGATTAAGAGTGAACATAGCAATAAAGGCTAAAGCTTTAAGAAATCAGTCGAGTTTTTAATAAATTTGGATTAGGAGTAAATCTACCATTATAGGCTAGGCGTCTGTCGGACGTAGGTGGTCTTCAAAACCAGTACATCACAACATCACCCTTACAACATAAACTCAACTATGACGTAAAATAAAATTCGTAAAATGCCATCTATCGGTATAAAAATCGAAATAAATCTACAAGAATCCCATTAAAAATTACCCAATATATTTAAAAAAGTCAGAAGCATGAATGGCCGTCCGGAGGTGAATGGCGCATCATTAAAATAAAATCCTATAACAAATGTAACTGAAGTTTCTTTGTTACGCGTGTTACTGGTTTGGCTCTTATTTGTAATAAATTATAGAATAATTCGTAAGTACCAACAAATAAATCCTTAATAAGGTGTCGTTAAACTTTATTATTTAGTAACTGACTCCATTTAGGGCCATTGTTGAAGTTTTTTTTTTATACGCATCTGTGTGTGGTATATGTGGGGATTTCAGACAAAAGGTGTTTTTATACATGACGAGACAATACTAGCAACTTGTAATAAAATAGACTCTTTTATATAAATATTTTGTGTAGTCCGCACGATAAGAGTTTGAACTAAGAAAATGCTACATTTATAGTAGATATGTATTTGAATGATGAAATATGCATAACTGAATATTTTTGTAACACTTATAATTTACTGTTTAAATATTCATTTATTTAATCATTATTAGTAGGCACAGTAAATTAAGTATATGTTAAAAACTACCCTAATATTAGAAGCCTAAGATTTAATTCAGAGGACTCATAACTTTTCAAATCTTTCTCCTCCTATTTTTCTGTATCTGATAGGATATCCTGTGGATTAAAGTTTTATAATTTTTAATTTCAGTCAATTATACCTAATTTCACCACGAAGTACTCACTGTGGATGTAATAAGCGTACGCCCATGCTTGGTTTAACTATGGCATCATCTTATGGGGAAATAGCACAGACGCTCCTTCCCTATTCACCCTGCAAAAAAAGCTAGTAAGAATAATTACAAAAATATAGAATCAACAGACAGTTGCAAGCCTTACTTCTAAAAACACAAGATTCTTACCTTAGTTAGCATTTACATTTTAGAATTAAGCAAACTAGTCCGCAAATATCCAGATTCCTATAAGACATGCGGAGATAAACAAACACATTATACGTTGCGTCATAAAAACAAATTAAATTTGCCCCCATCCAACCTAAAATTGCACTCATCTAGTCCATATTCTATGTCAATACAATAAATTACCAGAAGACATTAAAGAACAGAATAAAACCAGTATATTTGTAACTAAATTAAAACATTACTTAATTAAGAAAAGCTACTATACATTACAAGAATATTTAGCAGATAAATTCAATTATTAATTATTAATAATTATATTATTAATTGTAAAGAAAGGTCAAAGGAAAAAAAAATTAATACAATAATAAACTTAATTATATATAATACATTTATAATATTGAACAAATTTTAATCGAGTACCAAATAAAAATAATTTCAATATAATTAAAGAAATTTTTAATAAAGAAATATTTTATAATTAATATAATATGTATAATATAAAGAGATAGCAAGAGAATAAATACTCAATAACAATACAAATAATAAAAATAAATGAATAGGAATTACATAAAACTAAATAAATAGATAAATGGAAACATGAAGCGCTCTTCCTCTCTCTACTTATTTAAAACTTGCTGTGCCCAACAGGGTCCATAATTGTATCTAATATTATAATAAAATATTTACCACCTGTAACTGTACATTATGGATTGCAATAAACGATTTGATTTGATTTAAGCGATAAGCGATTGATTATTAAATATTTAATTTGGATATATAGCACGGTCTACGGACGACAGTAGGTTAAGCTACCCGAAACTCAAACATACCTAATCAATCTTGAGCCTTAAAGCTTTTGCGACAAAGTTGAAAATCTAATAAAGAAATTTGACAGATTGTAGTAGCTTGATGTGCTGTCGTCTGTACTATATTAATCATTTCACGTACATTATATATGGAGTAAATAATTTATTGCTTTGTAACATGCAACTATCACAATTTCGTGAACATGTACATAGTTATAATTAATATTTAATTATTTTCAAGTTCATATCAAGTCTCATGCACATGTGATATATATTTACGTAGGCATAAATGAATAAATTCTACAAAAAAAAAAACGCGAGTGAAACATAGAATAACGGTTAATAAGGAAAAATTAAGAAATGAAAGTAAAACGAAGCATTCCTGCGTACGTCAAAAGGCTGGAAAAATTTTCCTGCGGCAATCCGTCTGAACACATTTTAAGTGGCTTCAAGGCTAGAGTGAATAGGCTCTTAATAAACTAGCGCGCTTTACCATCAATGATTGCACTGCTCCTTACCATCAGGCGGCATCACGATCAATTTATAATGTTAAAAAAATGAAACATATGCCGTCAATCTAAAGTAACACATTATGAGGGAAAGATGATGATAATGACAAAGAAATAAAAAATAAAATGCAATCAATACAATCTCTTTTGTTCCTCAATGTATTTGAAAACCTTACATATACTGTCCCTAGTGACAATATTTTATAATTTATAGAGCATCAGGCATTGTGCTACCGTTGAGCTGAGCTAGTTTATTATTTGAGGCTCGCCCAGTCAGGGGCTGTCAAACTTACATGGAATGACGACAATGATAGTTTGAGGACCGCTGACTTGCGCAGTCCGCTGTTTATTGAAGATTTCATAAATCGTATTATTTTCAATGTTAAATAATAGCCGCACACAGATCCTGCACTTTGGATAAAGACTAGGCAGGTGATGGATAAGTTAGAATAGTAATCATTAATCTAAGACTCTCTATCTGGAATCCCATGCCAGAAATGAAAATACGTACCTACTAACTAGTGGGTAAGTATTTTCATGTCTGGCGTGTTCTTTAGATCAAGCGTAAGTATGATGCACAGAATATACCTTTTAAAAGGTAAATAGATATAGGTATACAATATGTAACGAAAACCCTGTTCGACCCATAAGGATAATAAAGTTTAGGTAAACACTTGACTAAATATAATATAAAATTTTACGTAATGATTATAGAAACAATACTAATGAATTTTGAAATAATCTTTTTTTCCCACGAATTAATTCCAACTTCCCCGAAATTTGGTAATTTTTAGAAAAGTGACAATACCGGTATTATTATGAGCGAATAGCGATGCGACCACGTGCCGCGTGCCCTGCCGCCTGCCGCCCGCGGAAGGGTTGCTTACCGTACATGTATTAAGTTACCTCTTTTTGCGAAATAATATTTATTTTTTTAGGGGTTTTTTTTAGGTTTAGCCCACTTTTGTATTCATTAGTAGAATCAGTTATCGATACCTAACAATACCTTCACGGATCGAACAGGGTTTTCTTTACATATTGTAGGTATATCTATTCCGATATCTATTCCGTGATATGATCACTACCTTGTCTGTATGAGAAGAGGTATTTTGACCTGGAGAGGACAATAATAGACTGATATTTTTTTCATTTTTTTCCCCAAGGTGGAAACATCCTCATGGACTCTCCTCCGCTCGGGGACGCGGAGGGGTGTGCCGGACTTTACCGGCTAAAAAACCACCTAAGCGTTCGTCATCTGCCTTTCCGGGGTACCGAGTCCTCCCAATTCTACAGCAAGGCTTGATATGCCATTATGATTTTATTATTATTTAGTAAATATAAAGTAGTTAGGACCTACATAGGTAGGGTAAAAAATTCGACAAAAACTGAAATGCAACCGTAATTTGACCATTTTACACAACATTAAAATCGATTTACGAGCACGCAAAAATTTAAATTTTCAAACAAAACTGGGGCAATAAATTAAAAACCGCCAATAAAAAATACGGTCTCCTCAAACGGAACCCCAATTATAATAATGTGTTTCGGCGCTAATCATGCGTTTCTGTAGCTTGACACCTTCCACTAATTTATATCTTTGATAGAATATAAATTAGAAGAAAAAACAGTAGAACAAAGTCTTGAATTAACATTAATTAAATTCTTGATCGAAGAGTAAATTAATCAAAAACAAAAGTAGTTTTATCCAAATTAGTCTGAAAATCCACCAGACAAAGTCTTGCCGGCAAGCGATTCGTCGTGTTCCGGCATGATGTCTGGTGAAGCCGTACGGAGGACGGGTCTGAGCAATTGTGTTGTGAAGCTTGCCGGGTACGATGCGCTAAATGATGTTGTGTCGGGAGTTTGATCATGGTCCATCCAGATCAATTTCCCTCTGGTGTAGCATCATTGGCCGTGTTGTTGGGTTTATAAATTTGCATCACCTCGCTCAACTGCCGTCTTTCTTCCTATTCACTAAGTTTTTTAAGTGAATGGGATTAATAAACTAGCGCGCTTTACCATCAATGATTGCATCACTGCTTACCATCAGCTGCAGGATTGCAGTCAAGCGCTAGTTTATAATAATAAAAAAAAAAAAAAACCAATCAGCACTTTTTGAACATCAAAATTGCATCGAGAAAGTCATCAAAAACGCCACCTTTCATCACTTTCTGTGGAAAGTATGATAAAACGAGGAAAAAGTTCGACACTTGCGTCGATTCTCGTGTTTACAAACTAAATTAATTTTAAGTTAAGTGCATCTTTTTTTTTTAATAATTATAATCTAGCGCTTGACCGCAATCCCGCCTGATGGTAAGCAGTGATGCGATCGTTGGTGGTAAAGCGCGCTAGTTTATTAAGAGCCTATTCACTCAGAAAAACTGAGCGAATAGGAAGGAAGACGGCAGTTGAGCGAGGTGAAGCAATGTTAAACCCAACAACACGACCAACGATGCTGCGCCAGAGGGAGATTGATCTGAAGACCCTCCACGACCAAACTCCCAACACAACAACATTAGGCGCATCGTACCCGGCACACATCGCAACACAACTGCTCAGACCAGTCCTCCGTACGGCTTTGTACGGCGGACGGGTTTTTCTTTCTATTTCATTAAGAAAAGGATAGAAGATGATCTTTTAGTTTAATCCTGTCAAATTAAGATACTTCATAGACAGTTTAGACGTGATCATAAACATGGCGACGAGAAATACGTCAATTTACGTCAGGAGCGGACTAATTTGACAGGCCCAAACTAACATTTTATCTTCTGTCCTTTTCTTAATGGAATATAAAGAAAAATATTCCCTGAACTTAAATTTAATTTAGTTTGTGAAAAGGGATCGGGGCCATTGGCTACCTTTACTACTCGTAGGTATACCTTTTTCACATTGAAATTATGTCATATTTAAATACCACACATAATACCTACCAACACATCGTACCCATATGTCAGTTATAAACCAATATCTCAATATCAACACAAAAAGGAAACAATAATTAGCATTCACCATAACTAGCGAACAACTGAAATCCAAAATTCGTCAAATCAATTAAACGGCAGACGGGAAAAAACATGGCGCCACGTGTCACGGGTCAGTGCCAACGCCCCTCGACCCTCAGGAGTCAATAGAACCGCCTTAATGAACCATGGCTAGGCCACATCCTGCTCTACTTGATAAATAACATATTTCGGGTGTTTTCGGGAGTATTTGACTTGCGGGATGCCGTTTGAAGTTTGAGATCGATAAATGGATAAGCGGCCACCATCAAATTGTAGCTGTTTTTTTTTTTAGCAGATTCAATCTCTCATCATCAGTAACACATCATAAAGCCAGAGCAGCAACAACACTTAATTGGGAATGGGTACGGTGTAAATAGAATCTGTATTATTGATCAATAGGCTTACCAACGATCGGACTACTTACTCTCTTATGGCCAAAACACCCGGGTTGTACGGACGATAGCAGGTCAAGCTACCCTAACTGTCAAATATTCCTAATCAATCTTGATTCTTATTTCAACAGAGTGAAACTTGAAAATCTATTAGAGAAATTTGACAGATTATACCTAGTAGCACTATTTGTTACCTTCTGTACATTATTCGAAAGCCTACTATCGCTGTTCCTACTAATTAGAAATGCGAAAGTTTGTGAGGATGCATCCAAAAAGAGGATGTATGTTTGTTACATTTTCACGCAAAAATGACTAAACGGATATGGAGAAAATTTGGCACACAGGTGGCTTATAACCACGATTAAAATATGGGATACTTTTTATTCGGATATTTCCGTGAGATCGGAAGTTATACGGGCGAAACCGCGGGGCGCAGATCTAATATATAAAATTCTCGTGTCACAGTTTTCGTTGCCATACTCCTCCGAAACGGCTTAACCGATTTTGATGAAATTTTTTGTGCTTATCCAGTATCTATGAGAATCGGCCAACATCTATTTTTATTTTATTTTTTTTTCTAGGAAATTATTTATATGGCAAAACAACGTTTGCCGGGTCAGCTAGTATTATTATAGATGTGAAAATTTATATGTACCTACTTATATTTGTTTATTCTTTCACGTACATGATACTAAACGATTTTGGATGAAATTTAGCACTCAGTGGTTTTTTTTTTAATAATGAAAACTAGTGCTTGATCGCAATCTCGCCTGATGGTAAGCAGTGATGCCATCGTTGATGGTAATGCGCACCAGTTTAATAAGTCCATTCACTCAAAAAACTGAGTGAATAGGAAGGAAGACGGCATTTTAGCGAGGTGATGCAATGTTTAACCCAGAGGGAGATTGATCTGGAGATCCTCCACGACGCGAACATTTGGCGTATCGTACCCGGCACACATCGCAACACAACTGCTCAAACCCGTCCTCCGTACAGCTTCACCAGACATTATGCCGGAACAAGGTTTATAAGCAGGATTAAAATATTGGATACCTTTTATCCGGTAATTCCCAAGTAGTTGTTAGATATTAATTAATCGTAAGAACAGAACTTATCAAAGCCTGCTGTCATTAATATAGTACGGACGATAACAGGTTAAGCTACCCAAAACTGCCAAATATTCCCGATCAACTTTAAGCCTTAATACTTTAGGGATAAAGTTGAAAATCTAATAAGGAAACCTGACAGATTGTAGTAGCTTGGTGTGCTGTCGTCTGTACCTATATTAATAATAATAATAATAAATTGTTTATTTCTCAATTTTGTAAATATTTAGAAATAGGGAAAAGTAATACATTTACCTGTATTCTGATATCACGTGTTGATAATAGCCTAACTTTGCCTAGAAATGAAGAAACGGGCAGTTAGGTGAAACTTGCTAAAAAGGTAATGAGTGGGTGTGGGACAGTATCCATGAGACTGCATAAGTTGGAGTTGCGGAACGGGAGAGGGAGATATCAACTCCCTTCCCGGGCCGCAGAAGACGCACCGGGCGCCGAGGAAGGGCGGATAACGCCCTCTTCCGCCCCCCATGAATGGGTCCAGGGGCGAGGGACATGGGGAAGTCCCCGCCCCCCCTATTGATGGACCCCGAGGCGGAGGCGCGCGCGAGGATCGGCGCGCGCCTTTGAGGCGATGCACGGGGTAGTTTATTACCCCACTACCCCGTGCAGGAGACGAGGCCCGGACAGACCGGGCCAGCACGAGGGTGTGGGGCCGTGGAAGAATTTAGACTCCCGCGGCCCCACGCGCGCTCGTGATAGAAGACACACCGGGGTGGTTTTAGTCAGTAAAAGTCTGACATACCCCGTCGCCCACCCCAGGGCGGCGGGCATCCTATGAGGATTTCCACCACGGAAAAAAAAAGGCCGTGAGCAGCGCACTGGTATTGGCGCTGTACTCGAGCGACCGACCGGTCGTGGTTACGGTGGATGCAAGCTCTATAGCGTTGGGTGCAGCACTATTACAGGACGGCCGGCCGGTTGAATTTTCTTCCCTCACGATGACTGACACACAAAGGCGATATGCGCAGATTGAAAAGGAAATGCTGGCGATAGTATTTGTAGTAGTAGAGGAGGAACATCAGGGAGATGAAAAGTAAGAGAAGAGGAAGAAAGAGAGAGAAAATCGAATGTTATGTCACTTGACACTAGTAAAGACAAGATTTATTCTTAATCTTTCAAAACGTAGAACAAGAGAAGGGTGACCGATAACGATGGAGTTGTCGAAAAGCTTATGCCAATGCTATTGTAATTCATTATAGATATGTCAAATACTTTGAAAGCTGTTTCTACCGGACTACGCGTCCAAAATCTGGTGTTTGCAATATAGAAGCTGACTGACCCCGAGGAGAAGTTAGGAATTTAATAAGCGATCTATAAGAGACAGTCTGGCAATTACAGGTAAGCCAAAACTGTGCAATAGATTAGTTGATATCGTTCCTGAAATTAATTCTCAGGTAGTTTTGAGTAAAAAAGTAACAAACTGCCACGATCTACTCATCCATTCTTACAAACTTTCAAATTGTTTCAATGCAGTTAGTGGAAGTTTATAATGACAGAACTTCTTTACATACAATATGTAAAGAAAACCCTATCCGATCCGTGTAGGTATTGTTAGGTATCGATAACTGATTCTACCAATGGCTACAAAACCAGCGTAAACTTAAAAAAAATACCCCTAAAAATAAATATTATTTCCCAAAACGAGGTAACTTAATACATGTGCGATAGGCAATACTTGCGCGGGCGAAGGGGGGCAGAGCATGCGGCACGTAGTCGCATCGCTCTTAATTACCGCCAAAAATGGTGTTGTCACTTTTTTTAAATTACCAAATTTTGGGGAAGTTCGAATTAATTCGCGGAAAAAGAGATTATTTCAAAATTAATTATTATTGTTACTATGATGATTATGTCAAATTTCATATTTTATTTGGTCAGGTGTTAACCTATCCTTTATTATCCTTATGGATCGGACGGGGTTTTCTTTACATATTGTACCTATATCCGACTAAAACAGCACTGACTTTTCCTAAACAAAAATCCTAATTAAATATTTGTCACCTTTTTTTTTTTTTTTTTTGACTCTGTGGAAATGCCTTTACGCACCATACCCCGAAGGGCGTGTGTGGGACTCGCCCAGTCGAAGCCGGGAATACCCACTAAAACCAAACAGCGGCACACCGACATCGCCTTAGTGGCGGGGTCATGGGAAATAGCAGAGCCTGCCTACCGATCCCCCGCCGGCGATTCCCGCCAGAAGGCGGGCCCACAGTGGGCCCTCCATAGGGAGGGGCCCGGCTGGGTACGTCTTCTTGTGCGAGAAGACGCAGCAGCCAAGGGTTTTTTAGCGAGGTGTCCTTCCTCTTAGCCCCACTCGTTTGCCCGGAAGCAAACGGGGCCCCCAGCTCCTCTCAGTGAGGAGACCGGGTTGCCCGACGGTGACCCGGAGTTCGGGTCACGTCAGCCACCTGGAGTGGTGGCCGACCCGCCGCACGTGTGACCGCCGAAGCGGTCCCCACTTCTGGTTTTGGTCCGCGCCGGTAAACCGGTAACCCCCATATCTGGGGGCCGTTCCCCTATCCGCCACCTGGGGACGCGTCCGATGGCAGGACAGAAACTGCACACGGAAAATATTTGCCACCATAGCTTAACCTTGCTTGAATATTTGAATGGAACCCGTGCTAAATTATTTTTAACGGCCTTTACTGCATATGATTTATTCAGTCAAACAACCCTTAACTGTAACCGTTGTTTGACTGAACATACTGATTGCAGTCATAATTATTACAAGAAATCATTAATATAGCCAAAGTCTTGCCGCCAAGCGATTCATCGTGTTCCAGCATGATGTCTGGTGAAGCCGTACGGAAGACGGGTCTGAGCAGTTGTGTTGCGATGTGTGCCGGGTATGCGCCAAATATTGTTGTTTCGGGAGTTTGGTCGTGGACGGTCTCCAGATCAATCACCCTCTGGCGTAATATCGTTAGTCGTGTTATCGGGTTTAACATTGCTTCACCTCGCTCAATTACCGTATTTCTTCCTATTCACTAAGTTTTTTTGAGTGACTAGGCTTTTTATAAACTAGCGTCTTTACCATCAACGATTGCATCACTGCTTACTTTCAGGCGAGATTGCGGTCAAGCACTAAGTAGTTTATAATTATAAAATTCACCTTGCATGAGGTCATCTAAACCACGTGAAGCATAACTAGCTCAAGAAAACCAGACGGTTACAGAACTTCACCACAATTACCTGATGAGCAGCATGCGCGACTAGTGGACGCCGAATTGAGCTCTTATCTATACTAATCTATACTTACTAATTATAAAGCTGAAGAGTTTGTTTGTTTGTTTGTTTGTTTGATCGCGCTAATCTTAGGAACTACTGATCCGATTTGAAAAATTTTGTGATGGATAGCCTATTATTATATTATACTAGCTGACCCGGCAAACGTTGTTTTGCCATATAAATAATAAAAAAAAATAGGGGTGGACTACCCCTAACATTTAGGGGGATGAAAAATAGATGTTGGCCGATTCTCATAGATACCGGATAAGCACAAAAAATTTCATCAAAATCGGTCGAGCCGTTTCGGAGGAGTTTAAGTTTGAACACCGTGACACGAGAATTTTATATATTAGATTGAAAAAAGGGGTATTATAAAATCACAGATTATTTAGAAGACAAAATAGCTCGGGACTGAGCTGCTCGCTCTGTTAAGCATTGTTATTAAGCAATATGCGTAATTATAACGTAAATTATTGTAAACATTTTAATTTTTAATGTCTGGACTTGAAAAAAGACGATGATCCCTGTGTTTGTTTCGGCTATTTCTTCTCAGAGGTAGTTAGTTAGGAAATGCCGGCTTCATCTAGTTTAAAAAAAAACATGACGTGTAAAAGTGATCAGTGATCCTACTTGCTTAATAAACGATTTCATTTCATTTCATTAATCCAGGAAGGTTTTAGGTTATATAACATCTTGCTGCGACCAATAGAAGTTGAGCATAGCTATCTCCAGGTGAATGAAGTTGCTGGCGACCGCTAGTAATATATAAAGCTGATGTATTTGTTTGTTTCTTTATTTGAACGGGCTAATCTCAGGAACTCGGTACTGGTCCGATTTGACAAATTATTTTTACGTTGGATAGCCTATTAATTCAGGAAGGCTTTAGGCTATATAACATCACGCTGCGACCAAAAGCAGAGCATATAAAAAAAAATATATCGAAACCCACGCGGGTGAAATAGCTAGTCAACCATATTCACAATTAAAATGGCGACCACACCGACCGCAATACTGTATTATCATCATGGGAATTCACGCAACGTACTAATAAACAAACTATTTACCTAGGGGCTACTTACCTAAAGCCTAATTTAGATATGACATGATATTTATGTGTTTACTGAAATGGCAATTATAGTACTTAGTTGTTTATTTATTTTTTTGGAAGTGAAAACTTCTTTTGTAGCGACGTAGGGCGCTTTTGTTAGATGGGGAGAGAGCATTGAATTCGCGTGAGCGTGACCGACCTGACACCGTGATAGTTTTTTGTTTTTTACTTTTGCGTTTAAGTATTCTGTGTTTTTTAATGATTTAATTTCTGTCGGCGAGTCCCACGACTGCTGTACATATTTTTTTAATTGAAGGTAAGTCGTTGGCAAAGAAAAAGATTTTATACTCGTATGAACAATGAACAGTAATGTCGTTATACTGTTTTCAGTGTTAATGTCCCCGATTTATGCGACATAGGTCTTTGTTTCAACTTAGGTAGGCGCTCAACTTTGTGCGCATTTATTTCATGACTATTGCTTTCAAAAACGTCGAAAGAAAACATCATATTTTCTTCGATGTTTTTTCCTTGTTAGTAGTCTTAGGTCCAAAAATTCAACACATTGATTTTGCTGTACTGTAATCCACCACTTGGTGGGTTGGTAAACCCACCAAGTGGTGGATTACAGTACAGCCCACTTCGTCTTACAGAGATTTTTCCTGTGTCCTAGCAATTCGAACTACAGGCTAATTATTATTATTATTATTTTTTAATTATTTTAAACTAGCGCTTGACCGCAATCCCGCCTGATGGTAAGCAGTGATGCGATCGTTGATGGTAAAGCGTGCTAGTTTATTAAGAGTCTATTCACTCAGAAAAACTGAGCTAATAGGAAGGAAGACGGCAGTTGAGCGAGGTGATGCAATGTTAAACCCAACAACACGACCAACGATGCTGCGCCAAAGGGAGATTGATCTGAAGACCCTCCACGACCAAACTCCCAACACAACAACATTAGGCGCATCGTACCCGGCACACATCGCAACACAACTGCTCAGACCCGTCCTCCGTACGGCTTCACCAGGCTTCACATGACAAATCGCTTGGCGGCAAGGCTTTGTATGGTGGGTGGCGGCGGCCGATGTTATGGCCCACCACTACAAAAACTACAAAGATCATATCTGGTGGTTTTGTGTGGCTGGTCTCTAAAATCTTGCCCGAGAATTAATTACAGGAATGATATCAACTAAACTATTGAACTGTATTTAGGCTTTCCTGTATTTGCCAGACTTTCTGCCTCTAATAGATCGCTTATATTCCTAACTTCTCCTCAGGGTCAGTCATAATCATAAGACACCAAACTGAGCGTATGTTCAGGTAGTAACAGCTTTCAAGGTGTTTTATTGATCTATAATGACTTTTAATAGCATTGACATAAGCTTTTAGATAGCTCCATCATTATCGTCACCCTTTCCTTGTTCCATGTTACTTGGGGTCGCGGCAATACGTCGCTTCTTCTTTCATTCTCTCTTAAACACCATCAGTATTTTTAGTTGCTTCGTCAATCTAATGCTGCTCCGTTGGTCTCGTGGTCTGAACCGCTTCTGGTGAGCATGAGCTCCTGGGTACGATCTCTAGGTCAAGGAGTGTTATTAATTTTTTCTATTCAGAAATTCTTATTAAATGCCCGGAGTTTGGAAGTTATCGAGGTGATTGAAACCTCAATGCTTTGGAAAGCATGTTAAACCGTTGGCCGTTGGGTGTAGAGTTGACATTCCATGGAGAGGAAAGAGATGATATAGTGCACCTGTGCTTGCGCACATACTTGTGCATAGTACCTTACCTTCCATATCGAAGCGACGTCTCTGTAGAGGTTGACCGCCAAGACCGAAATATGTTCTGATTCAGCCACATAATGTTTTTGCTTGTCTTTGATCGGTATCGCTGATAGCACGGCCCTTTTTCTCGACCAATTGGCAGCTCTAGATACATCATTCCATTATTCCTGTTTTGATGTAGGTACCTATACAATCAGGCGACCACGTTGTGCGAACGGTACCGATATGCATGGGAATATACGCTTTTATTTATACCTCGCTGTAATCATAATACATACTCATTAAAAACCGTGTTTTACCGAACTTTGTTTATTACCGTTTATTATATATTTATTATTGATCGTTCGTATTTAATTTACTTTTATTAATAATACAGATCCGAATTTACCAGCTTACTCGTAGCTTACCGAATCAGTTAACTCAAGTGGTAGTGAGCTGGAAAGTTTTGTCGAGGGACCGAAGGCCGCAGCAGCAGATGAGTCCTGAAGTGAAGGCCGTGTATCGGCAAGCGTAGTGTGGGACCGCAGCCCCCCAGCTATATGGACGGATGACCTAAGTAAGGTGGCGGAGAAAGACTGGTTGCGGAAGGCGGGGGGCAGGGTGTTGTGGTGGAGTCTGGAGAGGCCCATATACAAAATTATTTTTTGTTCTTGCGAAACCTGAAACTCGTGTCCAGTATTTTAAAGTAAAGAATCTATTTACAAAATTTCAAAAAGATGTCATGACATATCACAAAGTTATGAGCTTGTTATCCTACTTGGCTGTTCCAACAAAAATATCGTCCACGCTCGACTCAGGCGGGCGAGCAGGGCGTTGACCTCTGGCGTCAGCAGTTGCGTTGGCGTGCGCAATACTATGATATAGGTAACCACAGTGCAACAATTTCTAAATGTATTTGGAAAAAAATATAACATACTGTAAAAATTATTGGAATCGATTCAGTTGCTTATGCTGAACAAACTGTAATATTCAGGTTTCGTATAAACTACAAATAACATTGAATAGTAAGTAGTTGGACTGCTTGAGGCTGAGTTGATTGATTGATTATTATGAATAATATTGTCACACAGTGGGCTCGTAAAGAAACGCTGGCGTGGCGATTCGGGCTTGTCCCTGACTAATACTGGCACAAGATAAGGAAAATTTAAAGAGAGTGGGAAGATAGAAGAGCTTTTCTCAGCAGTGACACAACTGATATAAATAAAATAAACAAATAATATTTTATTACTAACACAGGGACCTTTTTTCCTTAATATTCCCACTGGGTCGAAACGTCGAAACCGCAGGGCGTAATTAGATATAGACTCAAAGTAGATATAGGTTTATTTTTATAATTTGTTCTCAAAATGACAAAAAGAGTCAGACATGAGAACATAAGATAACATAAATTGTCATAGACTAATTGTAATAACTGTTCTATGTAATGGCCCTTGGTACAGATGACATCACACCAAGCTACCATAATCTGTCAAATTTATTTATTAAATTTCAACCTTATTGTTTTAGCATTAAGGCTTAAGGTTGATTGGGAATGTTTGGCAGTTTCGGGTAGCTTGATCTGCTATCTTCCATCGAATACAATATCTTGTATTCTATGGACATTTTGAAGTAGTAGTATCCTTTTGAATGAAGCTTATTGCTATTCCATTGCTCCCTATGTTCGAAAATGTGTCTACTCAAAAACGTAAATAACCAAATGAATGTTGTTCAATTATTGGCAAATTCAAACCCTTTGATACAGATAATCCCCTTTATTCTTAAACGATGCTTAAAGTTAACTAGTGATTAGCGATTTTTTATCCATGCATTTTAGACGTTTCCACGTAACTTAACTTTAATCATCTTTTATGAATAAACCCTTTAAACACTATGGTGTTTATTCATAAACGATCATTAAATTTAAGTGACATTAAAACGTCACAAATGTATCGTTAAAGAATCGCTAATCACTAGTTAACTTTAAGCAACGTTTATGAATAGAGGGGTTTGTGTTTCGCAATTACCCTGCTGTACTATAACTGTGACACTTAGGGACATCAACATTATTAGGGAGTAGTTTCTAATACGTATGATGTAGTTTATTATAGCTACTTATTTATACCTAGTTACCCTTTAAAATTGTATTAACCCTTCCAAATAACTCATATATCATCTTTATACCTACTCCATATCGCCGCATTCCAACAACCAATTACCTAAAGTAACCAAATATAACCAGGAGGTAGGCAATAACTCAAATTTGGTAACCGACGCGCAAATCCAATAACGAACCGTAGCGTGGGCATTGCGTGCGCGTGCGCATGCTACCTGCAATTAATGCGCGAGCGACGATGTCGGCGGGAAAAGGGCTTTAGAAGCCCCTTTCGGAGGTAATTGTTTGATATATGAAACGTTTGGGTTAATTTTAGTAGTCTGATTCGATCTTTTCTTTGTAATTGCTTAAATGAGAAGAAAGGAATGAATATATATATGTCGGAGACAGCGACAGCAGAGCGGTAGGGTCGACAGCATCTTGGTGTCGTGGTACAGGTTCCATTTCGTAGGTGAGTTTTGAATTGAAGCACGACGTGTAGATATACCCTCCAATCTTCATAATCACAATTTGAATAAGCAAACCGACAGTTTCGGTTCGGAGAAGTGCCTTGGTCCGCGTCTCGATGCAAAGTCACCGTTCGACGAACCCCACTTTCCAAAGCGACTCTGTCCATGTGCCGCCATCACAAAATGACGTCACAAGCGTTTGCCCCTCTACTACGTAAATCAAATCAGCAACTTCTATTAAAATTAATCGACGATCTCCGACACGGCCAGCCTGACTAGTTGCACGTCCTCGTGCATCATCTTCATCATCATCATCATCCCAGCGCCAATCCCAGTCGCATCCGAAGCTCCCTCAGCCCCGGAGTCCAGGATCCGGTTCACCAGGCCAACCGCCGATTCCGGCAAAACTTCGATATTTCCCGTTGCACGTCCTCGTGCATGTCTGTAACAAATTAAAAAAAAAGGCACAGAAAACCGACTCGGCCAACCTGACAGTCACACGTCACGTTTAATTACTATGACTATTAGAATACCAAACAAACTTAATCATTTTAATAACTTAAACGCAAAAGCTTCCTTTGAGCCTCATAATTATCAAATTCCAAAAAGAAAATACAAAAGGTTCCTCCAAGCCTCATAATTATCAAATCAAAATCATAATCTTCAATAAGAAAACACACCATGGTTCGCTACCACAGTAGCTAGTGACAACTCATAGTTGACACCCATATCGTCATCACCTCTTGTGATACGACCAACTCTAGAGTCCACGACTCCCAGGTCAACACATGACCGTACAACTTTTAGTCTCCTCCGAGACCCAGGTCCCCGCCACATCACTAGCTGCCCATCGCCCCCTGAACAACTCCTCACTGAGTTGCAGTTACGACTACAGACTAGTGCATGCAGTGCGACCATATCTACCAGAGTCCCCGCCACATCACTAGCTGCCCATCGCCCCCTGAACAACTCCTCACTGAGTTGCAGTTACGACTACAGACTAGTGCATGCAGTGCGACCATATCTACTAGTGTCCCCGCCACACCACTAGCTGCCCATCGCGCTCTGAACAACCCCTCACTGGGTTGCAGTTACGACTACAGACTAGTGCGTGCAGCGCGACCACACCTACTAGTGTCCCCGCCACACCACTAGCTGCCCATCGCGCTCTGAACAACCTCTCACTGGGTTGCAGTTACGACTACAGACTAGTGCGTGCAGCGCGACCACTCAGCCATGATACGTGTTCTATTTGCTGGCGGAGGCACCCTCCTCACCATCTTCTACATTATGAAAATCTAACTCAGCAGACATTACTTGGAAAAATCTTTCGTACTTATGCGATCGTGGGGTACTTATAAGTTCTGTTTCCAATCAACGATTTCAATAGGTAACGATCGCCATTATCGCCATCAAACAACTCACCAATATTAAATTTCATTACTTTAGCTCACTTCTATCAAATTTAGATTTTTCGTAAATAGCACTCATTTCTATGTTCGTTACCGCTTGTTCTCTTGAGAAGATTTAATAGTCTAGCCAGACATACTATCAGAAGCTCAAGTGAGCTCGTAACTATAGGCCACAGTTATCTTTAGTTTTGAAATAAAGACAAACCAGATATCATAATTTTAAAACCCTCATTTAAAATTTCTCAGCCCATTATAACAAAGAATACGGGTAGTACAAAAAATAAAATTTGCAAATAACTCTTATTATCATGTCGCAAAGAAATTGTTCAGTACACAATACACTGGCACAACCTTGTACACTGTATTTATACTGGCGCGTGTGTACATACACCAATGAAATTACAGATTACTTGACAAGAGAACATTCGGCCACGGAATCAAAATAAAAATTGTACGACTCACCGGATTATGGCAATTTCCCACAAACACCTGCCAGTTGGCAGTCGTCAACCGTTGCACACCGGACATCTCTGAGCTCTCATAAAGCCCCATTACGTTACCACAAATGTTTTGGGTATTTTGAAATCTTCTCATCGCCTGCAGAGCAGATGCCGTCCCGAAATCCTCTCATCGCCTGCAGAGGCTCAAGTCTTGAAACCCTGGGCGCTCCGCAAAGCGCACGCAGCTCCGGCTGCGCCGCACGCAGCTCCAGCAGCGCCACACGCCATTGATGAGACTCACCAAGCAGCCAGAAGCGCGCCCCTCAAGCGCACCTTGCACGCTCCGCCAGCGCACCCCGCGCGCTCCGCAAGCGCACCCCGCGCGCTCCGCAAGCGCACCCCGCGCGCTCCGCAAGCGCACCCCTCGCGCCCCGCAAGCGCACCTGCATCAGCCAGCACTGTCGCACGCCAAGCAACAGCCAGAACTGTCGCACGCCAAGCAACAGCCAGCACTGTCGCGCGCCAAGCAACAGCCAGCACTGTCGCGCGCCAAGCAACAGCCAGCACTGTCGCGCGCCAAGCAACAGCCAGCACTGTCGCGCGCCAAGCAACAGCCAGCACTGTCGCGCGCCAAGCAACAGCCAGCACTGTCGCGCGCCAAGCAACAGCCAGCACTGTCGCACGCCAAGCAACAGCCAGCACTGTCGCGCGCCAAGCAACAGCCAGCACTGTCGCGGGCCAAGCAACAGCCAGCACTGTCGCGAGCCAGGCAACAGCCAGCACTGTCGCGCGCCAAGGAACAGCCAGCACTGTCGCGCGCCAAGCAACAGCCAGCACTTGCACGCCTGCAGCGCACACCTGCAGCGCACACCTGCAGAGCACTCCTGCAGAGCACTCCTGCAGCGCACCATCACGCGGAGCGATCTCTGCGCCAGCAATTGAGTGCACCTCGTAACTTGACGTTCACTTCCAGCCTCATTGCCAGTACATCCAGCATTTACAGAAGTTCATACAAAGACAATGAACAACTACACACATAATGGCAGAAAGTGACTTATTCTGTTCCTTGATTTATAACGAGATTGTGAGCAGTGTAGTTCTTCATCCCACTTCTGATGTCGGAGACAGCGACGGCAGAGCGGTAGGGTCGACAGCATCTTGGTGTGGTGGTACAGGTTCCATCTCGTAGGTGAGTTTTGAATTGAAGCACGACGTGTAGATATACCCTCCAATCTTCATAATCACAATTTGAATAAGCAAACCGACAGTTTCGGTTCGGAGAAGTGCCTTGGTCCGCGTCTCGATGCAAAGTCACCGTTCGACGAACCCCACTTTCCAAAGCGACTCTGTCCATGTGCCGCCATCACAAAATGACGTCACAAGCGTTTGCCCCTCTACTACGTAAATCAAATCAGCAACTTCTATTAAAATTAATCGACGATCTCCGACATATATTTTAAATATTATAAACTAGCTTGACCGACACTTAAATTGTAGTCAGACGGAAACACCGCCGCTGGCAAATTGTTCCAATCCATTAATGTACGCGGTATAAAAGAGGATGCGCAATACTTCAGATCGTAGTGGTGTCAACAACGTAAGGGTGAAATATCAGTAGGTACCTAAGTAATCATTAAATAAATAAAAATAATATAATATTTATCTTATATACCTTATACACCACTTTTCGTTCCTCCTCGACTAATTAAAACATACACTCGTAACTCATTCTTATACCGTACCACTAACAACTATAATAGAGAATTTACAGATTCAGACCTTTTTAACATTTTCCTTAATAACCTAAAATTAAAGCTAAAAAGTAAATATGTCACCTAATCAAAACTTTTTTTTTTGCCAGTTTACGTCCTTTGAAACTAATAATGGCATATGTTTCAGTGAAATAATGTTTTGACATATTTATATATGTCTAACCGTCGTCTTTCCTTATAAGAAGTTTTGCATTATTTTAACAATTACTTATGTAACATTGTCGGCACTATAGGTGTATTATAAGAAGGAAGCCAACTGTATTTATAACATATTGTTTATATATGACTGTTTGATGCCAAAATAAAATAAATAAATATTAATTTATATTTATATAATATTTATTTATTTGTAAACGTGCATTTTACAGAATTCCCCAGAAAACTTATAACGCCTATATTATTTCAAATATTAGATAACCTACAAGTGAGCTCAACAAAAGGAAAACACAGTATAAGTATGATGTAAAGGTAAATATCTAAAAATGTTTTGTTACAAGTTACCTACTCATGTTATTGCTACCAGAAAACTTGGCGTCATCGCAAAGGTCCGGCGGTACTTCACACCAAGGCAGCTTCTAATGTTGTACAAAGCACAGGTCCGTTCGTGTGTGGAGTACTGCAGCCACATTTGGGCCGGTGCTGCGAAATGTCACTTGGCTACTTTGGATTCAGTGGAGAGGCGTGCGAAGAGGCTGATTGGCGACCCAGATTTAACTCGAAACGGTCTGCGACGCCTGTAGCACAGGCGTAGAGTAGCCAGCCTTTCAGTCTTCTATAGGATGCATTCTGGTGAGTGTGCAAGGGAATTGCATGATTTAATTCCTCCGTTCCATCATCGGACGACCCGTCGTACGACGACTTTCCACCCTTACGTTGTTGACACCACTACGATCCGGACGAAGCGTTTCGCTTCTTTTTTTTATACCACGTATATCGAGGGACTGCAACAATTTGCCGGCGGCGGTGTTTCCGTCACACTAAAATTTGAGTGTCTTCAAGGCTAGAGTCAATAGGCTCTTAATAAACTAGCGCGCTTTACCATCAACGATCGCATCGCTGCTTACCATCAGGCGGGACTGCGGTCAAGCGCTAGTTTATTAAGAGCCTATTCGCTCAGAAAAACTGATCGAATAGGAAGGAAGACGGCAGTTGAGCGAGGTGAAGCAATGTTAAACCTAACAACACGACCAACGATGCTGCGCCAAAGGGAGATTGATCTGAAGACCCTCCACGACCAAACTCCCAACACAACAACATTTGGCGCATCGTACCCGGCACACAGCGCAACACAACTGCTCAGACCCGTCTTCCGTACGGCTTCACCAGGCATCATGCCGGAACACGACAAATCGCTTGGCGGCAAGACTTTGTCTGGTGGGTGGTAACTTCTGCCGGCGGCCGATGTTATGGCCTACCACCGTACAACTTCCCTAGTTGTGCTTACAATTAGTAGGAAATACATATGAATAATATATACATGAATTAATTCCTTTAAGTAAATGTTATAAGATGACGGATGTAGGCAAAAGTATTTATTCTTCTTCTTTCTCAGCCAATAGAGGTCTACGGAGACAAAGGCCTCTCCAAGGCTTTCCACAATGACCGGCTTGTGCTGTCCGGTTCCATCGGCTTCCCGCGACCTTCACCAGATCATCGGTCCACCTTGTTGGGGCTTCCCTACGCTACGTCTTCCGGTACGTGGCCGCCATTTCAGAACCTTACTGCCCCATCGGCCATCGGTTCTACGATCAATGTACCCCGCCCACTGTCACTTAATTTTAGCGACTCGAAGAGCTATGTCGGTGATTTTGGTTCTTCTGCGAATGTCCTCATTTCTGATTCGATCGCGCAGTTACCTTATAAATAATAAAAAAAAAAGTATCATAGCTGTTAGTTTTTGTAGATTTAAGTAATCTATCGTGAGTTTTGTTGTTAGCGCCTACCTACTTTCACTTAAAGAATCAAATCAACTTAGCATAATGCAGTTCATTGCTGGATATAGCGTCTTCTGGGTCTTAGCACACTGGCCGACCTTAGATTTGTGTACCAACCCGACCCCAGTTCGGATTACCTCCACAAAATAAAACTATATTAAGACCCACAAAGCCACAAAGGCGACCATTTAAGTAAAAATCACAGCAACCCTATTATACCTAAATCGACAGTGTTGCCAGATAACAAATTGTCGTTGAAACGTAAACTTTATATCGAGCGAGCCATGAATAGGGCTTCTTATTAATATTTGCTGTAGGGCTGTAGGATCATTTTTCACCCATTCACGAGGCGAACGCGACAAAGGGTTAGTCGGTCGGATCGGCCGACATTGCTTCAATATTTAACGTGTTCAGCGATATTTATGACTTGAGGGGTTTGTGCTACTGTTAGCGGGGATTGGCTGCCCTTTGAACACTATAAAATTGCTTCCAAATCTGCCCTTACAGTTTATCACTCCCTAATAACACCTACCAAACCAAACGTAATATTTTTACATTTACCTAAATAATTGAACGAATCCTAACTATCTCAGTTTATTGCTAGACTTAAATTATCGTCATACTTCGAATATAGTATCACAGTGTCATATTGTAACTCATTAATGTTCTTCTCAGGTTCTTACTTGACCGCTGATTTTTCTATTTCTGCATGAAACTGTGGAGGCCTTTTCCTGCGTTAGTTTGACCCTAACCAGCTACTTTAGTTAGTATAGAAGACTATTCATTGTGTACACCATATAGATTACAGAATATAAATATATAGATTTTACAAAGGGTGACACAATGGGCGGTCTTATCGCTCTTCTCCTACATTCAAACTTGTAAGGACCTCTTATGCAGTATACTTTTGTTTATTCGCAGCCTCTTCTACTCTCTTTCTCTCTCTTTTCTTCTTCTCTTTCTTTTTTTCTGCGGGAGTTCTGTTATGTTTTCCCACAAATTGGTATTTTTTTAAATGTTTGTATTCTTTCATAAGTATTCTTCATTTATTCTTGTTTATCCCCAATGAACGTATTTTCTTTCTCCTTTACTATATTCACTATTTACGTTAGAGAACCCCATTCATTCACTCAATATGTTTTAAAATGTTCCAAAATCAGCCATCCAGCCCCGCTTAAGGCAATGCCCTTTTTCGCCCTCGCTTGCACTCAGACCGTACTTCATAATATTTAATTTTCGCTCACAAAAGGGTTGCCGCGTTTCGCTAACGACCCAGATACTTTTTTTTATTACATTTTTGGCAAAAGAAGCTAATCCTTGAGCCTCGTTAAGTGATTCCCGAGATTAATGTACAGTTAATGAGACTGTATGGTACCGTGACCGTTGGCAATGCGATTGTAGTTGTTAATCATTAAAAAGTTAAAATTTTTGGCATTGGTCACCTTGATTCAAAGTGTTAGTATGTTCTTTTTTTAAAATAATATGACGTGTGGAATTTTTTCTTATTTAGTTGGAAAGTCGGCGATTGTGAGTCTAAAATTCTTTAGGTAAATTCATAGGTACATTCCAGTATCTGGATCTAATAACACCACAAAATTAGGCTAGTTAGTATCACAGCTAGGCTAGTTAGTGGACAGGCTGTCATGTAACAAAAGTTTTACCAGAGAAGTACAGATCAATTTCTTTTTTTTTTTTTTTGGAGCACTCATTAACTTTCAATATTTCATTTCGCCCGCATGACAAACGTATAATATTTTTATCACAAATTCAACACAGTCGACAGCGAATTGGAGGATTGTTTTTTTGACAACATATAATTAGTACTATAGTTGTAGAATTGTATGTTTGGTTGTAGCATAATTATTGTATTTCTTGTATTATATAGCTCATGTCATTTTCATTTCATTAATGCCTACGTATACCTCTTTTTTTAGGTATACCTGACTATTACTTAACAATAATGGTATCTATTGTTAGGTAATTTTAGTTAGTTGATGAAAATGGTTTCAATGTCAACTCATTAAATTTATTTTTATCGTCCCACTGCTGGGCACAGGTCTCCTCTCATACAGAGAAGAATTAAGCATAATCACCACGTTTGCTCAATGCAGGTTGACAATTTCAGATTTGAAAGACCAGGTTTCCCCAAGATGTTTTCCGTTACCTTTTAATCAGTCTATCAATTTAAGATTAGAAATAGAAATTATTGCTAGTAGGTACTTTCGTACCAAACTATTCATTATCAATCTTTTATCGTCCCACTGCTGGGCACAGGTCTCCTCTCATACAGAGAAGGATTGAGCGGAATCACCACGTTTGCTCAATGCGGGTTGGCGATTTCAGACTTAAAGTCCAGGTTTCCTCAAGATGTTTTCCTTCACCTTTAGTCATTGGTGTCCAAGATATACTTAGAAAGTACTTATAACTTTAGAAAAGTTACATTGGTACTTGCCTGACCTAGAATCGACCCCACGCACTCATACTTGAGAGGCTGGTGTTTTAACCACTAGGCCACAACGACTTCTAAACTATTAGGTATAACTAAATTGTGGTACCTACTGTAACTAGTAATCCACCTTCCTCATTCCATTATATCTCATAAGTTCTTAACATTACAACCTCAACCGAGGTTTTTAACTTGTCTGCGTGTGGGTCTTTATCCACGCCTTTATAAATAAGTAATTCTAACATTTCAATAAGCATCTAATCATGGCTTCGTTAAAGCAAACACGATTTAATGAATCTTTTTAACCTTCCTATACTCGCGCGTTGGTCTGTGAGACCGACGAAACACATTTTCGTAATTATTTTTATGCAGGTAAATCCTAAGAAGTTGAGTTCCTTGCTAGCTGCCGGATTTGTGGCTAACTTCGTTTTAGTGCACGCCGCGCGTTCGGGCGAAACACACGTGTTGTAGCACTCGTCACCAATCGGTCCACGAGACCGACGCGAGTATAGGTGTAACTTTTTGTGTAAGTATTAATATAATTTATTTCGTGCATTTGTATATTTTTTACGGACTTTGATTACTTTATAAAGTATATATAGTAAAATATATGTATGTATGTTGCTCTATATTATATTTTGACCAATTTTATCATTCTTTTTTAGGTTTTAATTCATATCAAAATGGACGATGATCACATCAGATTGTTGCTGGAAGAATTAAGTTTTAGCTCAAGCTATGAAGACGAAAATGACAGTGAGGTGGAAGATAACGTGGAGGTACAAGAAGAGACATACGATACCGAGCAAGACGATGACAATGACGAGATATCTGAGGAAGAACATAATGAACGATCCCATGATTTTTACTTAGGAAAAGATGGACATACAAGGTGGAATAAATCTCCTGCCTCAAACTCAACTAGGTGACGTGCTAGAAATATAGTTACTCAACTTCTAGGCGCTAGAGGAGAAGCTAGAAATTTGAAGGAACCAGGTGAGCTGTGGCGGCTTTTTTTTTCGGAGGGCACTATCAGCCTGATAGTAAAGTACACTAATGAACAAATTAATCGCATGAAGCATAATTTCACAAGAGAGAGAGACTGCGCCGATACAGACAATATTGAAATTGAAGCTTTTTTAGGCCTTTTACTATTTGCTGGAGTCAGAAGGAACGCTCGTCTAAATGCCAAAGATTTTTTCAGAACTGACGGGTCATCCCCGGAGATATTTCGTTTGACTATGGGATTATCCAGGTTCTTTCTATTGATGCGTTGTCTCAGATTTGACAGTAAAGATACACGAGAAGAGAGAATACAACTGGATAAACTGGCACCTATTAGAGAGTTGTTTGATATAGTTGTGGGAACGTTCAAAAAATATTACAGCGTGTCTCAGTATGTTACAATTGACGAGAAGTTAGAGGCTTTTAGAGGACCTTGTAACTTTCGCCAGTACATTCCATCAAAACCCAACAAATATGGAATCAAAATTTATGCGTTGACAGATGCCAAAATGTTTTATACCCATACCATGGAAGTTTATGTTGGGAAGCAACCAGACGGTCCAAACCAAGTTGATAACTCCGCTTTGGCTTTGGTTTTGCGATTGAGTGAAAATATTCACAATACTGGGCGTAATATCACATGTGATAACTTCTTCACTAGTATTCCATTGATAGATAAGCTTGAGTCTCAACACAAATTGACAGTTATTGGGACAATTCGTAAAAACAAACGAGAATTGCCTAAAAATTTCACGGAAATACGAGGAAGAGCCGAAAAATCTAGTTTATTCGGGCACCGAGGCAATTGCAGTCTTGTATCCTATGTACCAAAAAAAGGCAAAAATGTCCTTCTCGTATCCAGCATGCACGATGATGCCCAGATCAATGAAGATACAGGTAAACCGGAAATTATAATGGACTACAATAGAACCAAAGGTGGAGTAGATAGCGTAGACAAAATGTGTGAGACTTACAACGTCGCACGTGGGACAAATAGATGGCCAATGGTGATATTTTACAGCCTAATGAATGTAGCGGGTATAAATACGTTTATAATATACCTGCAGAATAACCCTAACAAGAAAATTAGCCGTCGAGTCTTCCTTGAAGCCTTAGCATACAATTTGATCAATCCGCAACTTAGACGACGGGCTCTCATTTCATCCTTGCCGAGAAGCATAAGACTCAGGCTCACCGAAATATGCAAATTAGATGGACCCGAGTCTGCAGCAACATCTAACAATAATAAAGTAGGTCGTTGTGGATACTGCTCTTCAAAAAAAAACCGCAAGACACGTTACAACTGTGCCACCTGCAAAAAATACTTTTGTTTGGAGCATGCTGTAACCGTATGCCCTGATTGCTATGGCGAGGCTCAAAATTAAGTCAAACAGAGATAAATATGTTTATTGATATGTTTGTTGTTATTAATAAGAAGTTTAATTTGTTTTTAAAAAGAAGTTCAGATTTTATTTTAATTTTTTAGTACTTAAGAAAATAATCTCAAATTTTAAGACTGATTTGTGATAAAACTATAAGTCGGTAAAATAATTAATAAAATAACTTTTAGTTATACTGTTTTGTTTCATTACATCCTAAACTCTAAAATAATAGTAATAGTTTATGTGTTTCTTGTTAAAAAAAATATGTTGTAGGGGTACAAACTATCGGTCTGTGACACCGTGCGCGAGTATAGGTGTTACAAAAATTGGCGCGAGTATAGGAAGGTTAATTTTAACATATAATTTTTTTTTGTTTGTCTATAATATAACAACATCCGTGAAGTGCACGTGTTTGAACACGTGGATCCGTACATAAAGCATACTTATAGCATATTTTATCCTTATTTTGGTTACAGGGACCTGATCATTTGCACGGTTTTTGCGATCTTTTTCTTATATTTTTCTCACACATGGGCAAAGCAAGGCAAAATATTTGAAGGGAGGGTCCTTCCAAATATTTTCAGGCACTCTTTTCTAACCATGCTGTCTCGTCATATCTTGATGGGCCGTTTCCTTATTGTTATTATGTAAAGTTAAGACTGATTTACACGGTGCAATTGTAATTGCAGTTGAAGCAACAATAAAAACTGCAATTGTTTAGAAGATGCAAGTCATCTGTTGCATCAATTTTATTGTAGGTATGCCATGGGCAATTAAATTGCACCGTGAAAATCAGTCTTTACATTAAATGTATTGAGGTAAACTTTTTGGAATAAATTCTCTAAATGAATGTGAAATCCGCATCAAAATCTGTACCTAGTAAAATATGTTCTAAGAACAACGCGGTCACACATAGGTACAGGCACGAAAATAAAATTTTATTTATAATAATGCTCCACGGCATTTAAAGAAACAATGGTTTATAGTTAAATGTAAAAAATAAAATATTTCATCTGATATTTTTTTTTATTATGTGGCGGGACAAACGGCATTTTACACAATTATCTGTTAATAGCTGTTGCCCGCAATTTCGTCTGCGATCAGAATAAATAGTACATCATGTCCTTTTACAGTCTTAATAAACCCGTGTGACAAATTCCATCAAAATCCGTTCAGACGATTTAGAGTAATGAACAACAGTACAAAAAAAATCTAGTATTTTCTCTTTATCTTGTTAGTTTAGTTATTCACCGAAATAGATACTAACAGGGAGGGACTTTTTTAATGTTATGTATTCAACAATTATTTATTTTGTTAATAAAAGTGAATATAACATAGGTATGATATGGTAACTTACCCCTAGCATAATGTATGGTGAACTATTCTTTTGTGATAGATTTATTTACGCAAATATGTATATTGCCGCCAAAACCAACCCGTTTAATGTTTAATTAAGCACTTGTTTTCCCGCGACAATTTTCTTTACCAAAAAAAAAACCCAATATCATAAAAAAGATTCTTCAACAATCACGGTACCCTAAAGGCCTCTTAACTTGACAATGCTTAACTAACGATAATCGAGACCACACCGCATCGATTCGACTCGATTTATTGTGCCGACCGAGCTCAATCGATTGATTTACTCGAATATAAACAAACTCTTTTACGCTCATTATGGTGTGATCTTTGCCTCTTTGGAAGTGTTGAATTTGAAAAAGGAACAAATGATGTTCTAATGAGTTATTGTGCACCTGTGGACTGTAGACTAGGTGTAGTTTCTTCAAGTCATAGAGAGTAGAGTAGTGTTAGCATTCAGACGGGTTTTTCACTTTGCGTAAGTACCTATACAACATTATTTTTTGTTTATGCAAAACCCGAAACACGTGTCCAGTATTTTTAAGTAAAGAATCTATGTACAAAATTTCAAAAAGATATCATGAAAAACCACAAAGTTATGAGCTTGCTATTCTACTTGGTTGTCCCAACAAAAATATGGTCCACGTTCCGCTTAGGCAGGCGAGCGGGGCGTTGACCTCTGGCGTCAGCTGTTGCCCCGGCGTGCGCAATACTATGATCTACTGTGCGCGCTCGGTAACCAAAGTGCAACAATTTCTAAATGTATTTGGAAAAAAATATAACATGGTGTAAAAATGTTTGGGATCGATTCAGTTGCTTATTCTGAACAAACTATATTCAGGTTTCGCATAAACAAAAAATAACATTGTTTAATTTTTATCATCACGGCTCTCAAAATGGTGTAGGAACATAGTGAAGAAATCAGTATGAGACATCTACCAATCTGCTCTGGGGCAGCATGCTGGATTAAAGCCTCCCTCTCAGAAGGAGAAGACCGGTGTCCCAGGGATGGGAATATTATAAGCTAATTATAATGTGTTGACTTCGTAGGTATGAAGCCAGAAATTAAATTATCCAGAAAAGAACCTAATTTACTGACATAACTTGTAGAGTCCACAAGCTGCGGTGGCAGTGGGTATGTTTTTTTATATACATACTCGTGTTTGACCGCGAGCCCTCCTGATGGTATGCAGTGATGCAACCGTTGATGGTAAAGCGCACTAGACAACTCCTGGAGTTACGTATCGACAAGCGTGGTGTAGGACGCTCTCCAGATAGATGGATTTATGATCTTAAAAAGGTGGCTGGGATACGGAGGGCGGAGTACAACATGTTGTGATGTAGCCTTGGAGAGGCCTATGTTTAGCAGTGGACTATAATAGGCTGAGATGATGATTGGATGAACTTGGGCTAAGAACAGCTGGATTAGGTTCGGGATTAGGTACTTGAGAACCACGGGGTTAATAATCTCTTGTCGTGGTAAGTAACCCATTAGCCACTTCTGGATGAAGAATCTTTATTAACGTTTCCATTCTTAAGCCCGAAAATTGGAAAACTCTTCTTCATCATCCTCTTTTTCAGCCTATAGATGTCCACTACTGGACAAAGGCCTCCCCCAAGGTGTTCCATTACATTGGGGGGTTTGCCATAGTCCCCACGAGTGGCAGACGGGTTGGGGATGGCAGTAATTTTATATTCCACAGGAGAAGCGCTGCTGCCCGCTTCCCTGGTGAGAATTCTCTCAGTCGCCTCTTATGACACACACGGGAGGACACGGAAACTCATAAAACCATACTGTTAACTAAATTTGGTAGGTATTGGATGAATCTACAGTAGCTAGCATTTTTTTAGTTTAATTTAAAATACTAAGCTAAATTGGATAACAGTAGCACTAAGTATATCAACAATTGCTTCATAAAAAAGATATTTAAAAAAGTTATACATGGTTTTTTTTTCTGTGCAATTCCTAGTTTTATAATTGTTAAATGTTATAAAAAAAAAGATCGCCTTGAATCTACAATAATTTACATAGTAGGTACCTCTATCAGTACTCATTACTATGTAAAAACCTACGTCTAATTACATGAAATTCTCTTAATTAACTCTGAAGAAGTCTATAGTGTAAAACCTCCTTACATACCATAGACAATCGACACTCACTCAAAGTCATCGCTTAATTTCTTATTCATTGACTGTTTAATACGCTTCCATTGTTAATAGCTCGATATAAGATCAGCAATGGAACTGTGACAGTTTGTTTTGATCGCCTGTGTTGTCGTACTTTGTCGTCAGGTGTAACGGGTAAGTAATGGAGGTAACTTTGTGGGGACACTGAATAGATAAGTCAGTAGGTATATTCTATGGTTAGGACTGAGGAATAATCTATGATCGTCTTTCTTTGACCCATGTTATTTATCAAACTAATGATAAGTCACAACATCATTATCATCTTAATAAGCCTGGTTGTTAGATTTTCGGGCATCTGACGATCCGTAACAATTGTCAAATATCCGCGAATGGCAGCTGGGACTATGAATTTAATGTACGGACGACAGCAGGTCAAGCTACCCGAAACTGACAAATATTCCAATCCACCTTGAGCCTTATTGCTTTAGAAATAAAGTTGAAATCTAATAAATAATTCTGACAGATTGTAGTAGCCTGATGAGCAGTCGTCTGCATGGGCTTAGCCACACTGCGGCAAGCTGGGGCGCTTGCCCCACCCTGGCTCTGATCTATAAGGTGCCTAATTAAACAAAAAAAATAAAAACCGGTATGGGATAGGTGGACTGTTGCCCCACCCTGAGCCCAAGGCTGGCTACGCTCATGATCGTCTGTACTTTTCAGGGGGACACCCATCCATGGAAATCAATCAAGAAAAATCAATACTAACATTCTTGCAGAAAATGAGATTACTCCTGCTAATATTACAAATGCGAAAGATTCTGAGGTGGTATGAATATATGGATGGATGGATGGATTGATTTTTTTGTTACTCATTCACGCAGGAACATCTGATTTTATGAATAAGGATTTAGATTAAATTTTACATGCATATATTTAGATACATAGCTCATGTTACAACAATTGGTCTAACTGCAATGATTCGATATCGCCTTCGGATGGTGGAGGTTAGACGGCAGTCGCTTCACGTAAAATATCGAAGTTTAGCCAAAATCAGCAGTTACAGTGGTAAAGCGGACCCCGGACTCCAAAAGCTTCGGATGCGACTGGGATTATCGCTGAGATGACTATGATGATGACTTACGCATGTGAAAACGCGCATCTTAAGATATACCTACCTACTTCCCGACCTGTTGTTGCACAGGCGCAGTGAGCCGAGTGGATTCCTATTATCATGTGTAAAGATAGTTTAGTTGCCCTTCTGTTCTTTTTTACTCTGTGAAGAGTTATAAGGCAGGGTACAGGCAGATGTGTGAGGCACTCGTTAGCGAACATGCGCCGTTCTGCCTACATCTTAATTAAGGGAACGGAGTACGGTACCCGGCACGGCTACGCGAAAGTACAGCCTTGATAATTATGTTATAATATTGTTTTTTTTTTTCTGATTTTGTAGGTTTTTTTAGATTGAGGTTTCCAGAGTAAGGCTGATTTTTAAAACTAACGGGTTTATCTAAGAAGTTACTATGTAACCTAATCAGCTTATGATATTCCCACATCTGGGACAGAAACCTTCTTTGAGTGGGCAATCTCACAGTGGAACGTAATCCATCACGCAGCCGATTGCGAGTTTGTAGATGTCAAGCCAAGAATTTTTTTAGTTCTCAGACATGGGAACGGCAGAGTAAATGTGTAACATATTATCAGTAGCAATGAGTTTCATTTTGACAGTTCAACAACATTCATTGCGTTATTTAAGTTATTGATCAGACATATTGCTCGAACATATGGAGCAATGGATTATCGATATGCTTTAAAATGATTCCAACTGATAGTAATAGTATATTACACAATTAGGGTGCGAGTTCGGCATGACTCTTTGCTTCACCATTTTGAGAGCAGAGGTAATGTAATATTTTTTCTTAGTGAAATGTCAGCTTGGGCTCAAACCTTAGAACTGCTACCACTGCTATCCATAAATTATACCTATATTAATTTGTAAAAGCAAATAGTTACTACCTTATTTCATTACCGTACCCATAGATATCAGAAATAAGAGATCGGTTCTAACACGCAATTGGTTCTAAGTCCTATGTCGCCAAAAAATTTTACACTCACATGCACATATAAATAAGTACACTGTTCCACGCATACATTGACAAATCTTGACCAATCATTGATCAACGCACACATTGAAACTCACACACACAAACGCTGCTATTTTCCCTTTAAATTTAATATCTCTGTGACCGTACCCATTTTTAGGCAATTAGTCAGGAACGCTGAAAAACCCAATTGTAAACACGAGCGGTAATTAGTATGAAATAAAGACCGCTGCTGTAAACAAAATCCTCTGTTGGTGACGTCAGTCGTTAATCAAATACTAATTTATAGTATTATGTACTAATTAAACTAGTATTGCGAAGCACGGTAAAATACGAAAATATTACATAGGTAGGTATATGTCATGGCGATATGAAAAAGAAAACCAAATATCAAAGTTGTAGCTTTTTACAAATCAAAGTCTGCCTCTCACTCTCTCTTTTTGTCGTAAAACTAAGAGAGAAAGAGAAGGAAAACAAAGAAGCATATAGAGATTTGGAAGAGGAGTTAAGATTGATAAGACGTTTTAGCATGATCAGACTATAGCGTTCCATCTCGTTCTACTGCTCGGGCATAGGCGTCCTCACTTCCAGAGGCATGTGAATACTTAGGTTTAGTGTGTGTGGTTTCACGTGAAGTGAGCTGTAATTCTAACTAATAGGATGGGTTGACGTTATCGGTAAGGACCAGGCCCGAGTCGACGGCGCGTTGTGTTTCACGCGCGCCTCAAAGAGATGTCAGCACATCGTGACGGGGTCCACGAAGACCGATGCCTCTTGGGTCAGAGTTGCGGGTTGGTAAAAAAAGAAACTGTGTCCCTGGCGCATAGGCAAGTGAAGTAAAACGGGTGGGTTTTGGTCAGCAAAAGTCTGACACGCCTTTCCACTCCACTTAGAGCGGGAGAGGTCATTTGATGAGTTCCTATCCTAAACAAAGAAATAAGTGTTTGACGCTATTGACATCTCACTCTAAGCTTGCTTCACCCAACTTTTCATTGTGAGATTTTCACGGAATTGATCGGCTGCGCTTGAGCACAATGCGCCCGATGGTACGTACGTAGGTAGGTACATATATGTATTATGAATAAAGGTGTTTATGGCTGAGTATTTTTTTTTTATAATCATAAACTAGTGCTTGACTGCAATCCCGCTTGAAGATAAGCAGTAATGCATTCGTTGGTGGTAATAGCTGGTTTCATAAGAGCCTGGTCACTCAAAAAACTGAGTGAAAAGGAAGGAAGGCGGCAGTTGGGCGAGATGAGGCAAAGTTAAACTCAACAACATGACCAACGATGTTGCGCCAGAGGGAGATTGATCGGGAGACCCTCCACGACTAAACTTCCGACACAACAACATTTGGCGCATCGTACTTACCCGGCACACATTGCAACACAACTGCTCAGACCCGTCCTCCGTACGGCTTCACCAGACATCTTACCGGAACACGACGAATCGCTTGGCGGCAAGACTTAGTCTGTGGGGTGGTAACTTCTGCCGGCAGCCGATGTTATGGATTGCAACACTGCTTACCATCAGGCAGGATTGCGGTCAAGCTCTAGTTTATAATTTATAAAAAAAAAAACATAAAAGTTTATTTTCCCTTACCAAAGATTGGCAGCAAGACTAGACTAGCCTAAGCCTCGTACTTTCTGGCATCCATACCAACTTATTAGGTCGAATATTGATGAGCAATTAAGGTTGGTGTTCGGAGCAATCTCAGAGACAGCGATAAGCACATTTGTTGTCCCCGACGCAACACTTATGCTAATCACCAGACTTGCCTTCCTATCGCCGCTCCTAAACGCGGCAATCGGCGGTGGTCCTGTATCAAATTGAAAAAAAAAAATGAATCAAAGATATGTATAGTAATTATTTTGAATGCGAGATTTGATAAGAATAGAGATAGCTTAGTTTGTATTGTTAGCAGATTCGCACGAATTTATTTGCCCGTATCGAGCGAATCGTCACCTACAAATAATATTGTTTTTAGTACAGTATAATCAGCCTATCACGTTCCCACTGCTGGGGCACAGGCCTACTCATTGTGAGAGGGAGTAGGCCGTAATCCACCACAAGGGCTTAGTGTAGGAATTTTAGTTCTAGTACCTACTATAACTAAAATTTCTACACTAAGCCGGGATGTAGGTACCTACCTACATCCCGGTTCCTGTTTCCCTTCACCCTTTTTCATAAGAGCAATGGTGATGAAATAATTTACACAAAGTAAATCCCAGTCTGGGTTCAAACCTACGACCTACAACGCCTAAGTCGGCTGACAATAGTCGGCTGTTACCACTTGGCTACGACTATTGTCAGTATCTCAAAATCGACTGGCCCACAAATAAACTAACTTCGTGCGAGACATCATCATCATCATTTCAAAGACGTCCACTGCTGTACATATGCCTACCCCAAGGTTCACCACGACGACTGGCCCAGCGCTTCCAGCATCCAGCGGTTTCACCAGGTCACGGGTCCACCTTGTCGGGGGCCTACCCACGCTGCGTCTTCCGGTGCCTAGTCGCCTCCCTACGGGCAATGTGCCTGTAGTGAGTAGCTTACATAAAAATATCATATTATTTATAATGAACCGATTCGCACACTCTGTGCGATCAAATGTGTGCGAATGGAATCGGACTAATAAGTAATAAATTTAATGAATAGAGCAGAGTATTTTGTTCGCAATTCTATTTGAAGATAGTTTTTATCTCCCAATTTATTCGCTTTCAATAATTGGATTACATGATTAATCCATTTGTTTAATTGAATCAAAATATGTATGTTTTTATATATTTTTCTTCACATAGAAACGGCATTGCATGGATTTTGTATTTAATTAGTTATTGAAGTTTTGTTGAGAGTGTATCTGACTCCCTTTCCGAGACCCCATCCATGCTTTAGAATGCAAATTAAACCGTGCGTTCCGCTTGTCGTTCGTTACGAGTAGTTTTATCGGTGGTAGGCCATAACATCGGCTGTCGGCAGAAGTTACCACCCACCAGACAAAGTCGCCGCCAAGCGATTCGTCGTATTCAGGCATGGTGTCTGCTGAAGCCGTACGGTAGCAGTTGTGTTACGATGTGTGCCGGGTACGATGCGTCAAATGTTGTTGTTTCTTGAGTTTGGTCGTGGATCAAACTCATCAATCTCCCTCTGGCACAAAATCGTTGGTCGTGTTGTTGGGTGTAACACTGCACCACCTCTCTCAACAGCCGTCTTCCTCCCTATTCACTAAGTGTTTTGTGAAAATGAATGGGCTTAATGAACTAGCGCGCTTTACCATCAACGATTGCATCACTGCTTACCATCAAAGCGCTAGTTTATACCTAACTATTAAAAATCAGGATCTATACTAATTTTCAAGTAATTATGATTAAAAAAGGAAGTAACACACGTGGACGCGGACAGGAAGTAGGCTCGGTGCGCTGGCTGAGCGATCGACTCCTGCGCTGCGTAGTGCGGGTTCGATTCGGATTGTTGTGTCGGGAGTTTGGCCGTGGAGGGTCTACAGACCAATTTCCCTCTAGCGCGGCATCGTTGGTCGTGTTGTTGGGTCTAACATTGCATCACCTCGCTCAACTGCCGTCTACCTTCCTATTCCATCAGTGTTTTTGAGTGAATAGGCTCTTAATAAACTAGCGCGCTTTACCAACAACGATTGCATCACTGCATACCATCCAGCGGGATTGCGGATATGTACTAGTTTATAATTATATAAAAAAAAAGAATAGTCAAAAGCCCGAACGTCTGCTGACAACCAGTTTTACAGAGAGGTATTGGATTGTTTATTGACCGGGATGTGGAGGCTAAACGTCAAATAGGCAGTCGCTCCATGAAAAATACTGGTATTCAGAGGTTAGACTGGAAGCTGACCCCAACAACATTGAAAAATGTCAGGCAGATTGGGAACTTAGTTATAACATTCCTCTTGGTTCAGAAAAAGAAGATTTATTCCGAATTCAGCCTTGATTTTCAACCTAACGAAAATGGCCAAGGTAAACGATCATTTTTAATTGCCTAGGTTAGGTAGGTTGTGACGGTGCCGGTCGGCACCAAATGTCGTGCGGTGTTCCACAGGGATCGGTCTTGGGACCGCTCCTGTGGAACATCGGCTACGACTGGGTGCTGAGAGGCGAGCTCCCGTCGGGCGCCGACTTGACGTGTTATGCGGACGACACGCTTGTCACTGCCCGGGGGAGCTCGTACAGGGAAGCGACGTTGATAGCCACGGCTGCGGTGTCACAGGTGGTGAACCGCATCCGGCGCCTGGGCCTGGAGGTGGCCCTTGACAAGTCGGAGGCCATGGTTTTCCATGGCCCCCGGCGTGCGCCGGCGCCGGGATCACATATCGTGGTCAGTGGGGCCCGGATAGCTGTCGAGTTCACCATGAAGTACCTGGGATTGGTGCTCGACAGCCGGTGGGATTTCGGACCCCACTTCCGGCGGCTGGCGCCCAAGCTGATGGGTGCAGCGGGCGCACTATCAACGTTGCTTCCCAACATGGGGGGCCCGAGCGCCGCCTGTAGGCGGTTGTACGTGGGAATCGTGCGGTCCATGGCCCTGTATGGGGCCCCTGTGTGGGCGATGGACCTGACGGCCGGAACACTCGCCATTCTGCGCAAGCCGCAGAGGGCGATGGCCGTCAAGGTCGTCCGCGGGTATCGCACGATATCCTACGAGGCGGCTTGCGTCCTGGCCGGATCCCCGCCCTGGGACCTAGAGGCGAAAGTACTCGCGTCATTGTACCGATGGCGCGAGGAAGAGCGGACACGGGGCTCCAGTCCGGTGCAGCGGCAGATCGAGCTGCGCCGAGAGGAGCTCCGTCAGGTCCTGGTGGCGGACTGGCGGCAGAGGCTTATGCGCCCTACCGCCGGCCTCGCTACCGTCGAGGCGATCCGGCCAGTACTCGAAGACTGGCTCGGGAGGAGGCACGGCTCCCTGTCGTTCAGGGTGACGCAGGTACTGTCGGGGCACGGCTGCTTCGGCAAGTACCTGCGTCGCTTAGGCAGAGAGCCCGACGCTCGGTGCCACCACTGCGTCCAATGCGGGGAGGACACGGCGCAGCACACGCTCTCCGAGTGTGTAGCATGGGAGGAGCAGCGCCGTGTCCTCACAAATGAAGTAGGAGGCGACCTGACGCTGCCGGCAGTAGTGCGGAGGATGGTCGGCAGCTCAGAGTCGTGGGACGCGGTGGTGTCCTTCTGCGAGGACGTGATGTCGCAGAAGGAAGCTGCGGAACGGGAGAGGGAGATATCAACTCCCTTCCCGGGCCGCAGAAGACGCACCGGGCGCCGAGGAAGGGCGGATAACGCCCTCTTCCGCCCCCCATGAATGGGTCCAGGGGCGAGGGACATGGGGAAGTCCCCGCCCCCCCTATTGATGGACCCCGAGGCGAAGGCGCGCGCGAGTGTCGGCGCGCGCCTTTGAGGTGATGCACGGGGTAGTTTAACACCCCACTACCCCGTGCAGGAGAGGAGGCCCGGACAGACCGGGCCAGCACGAGGGTGGGGCCGTGGAAGAATTTAGACTCCCGCGGCCCCACGCGCGCTCGTGATAGAAGACACACCGGGGTGGTTTTAGTCAGTAAAAGTCTGACATACCCCGTCGCCCACCCCAGGGCGGCGGGCATCCTATGAGGATTTCCACCCCGGCAAAAAAAAAAAAAAAAAAAAGGTAGGTTGGTTAAAAAAGAAACCGTAGCCCTGGCGTACAGGCAACTGAAGAAACACGGGTGGGTTTTAGTCTTTTTTTTTAATAATTATAAATTGGGTTGTATCCTAAAAAATAATTTAATGTCCATCAGAAAGATTTATAAAAAATATTGAACACGTATTTTTTATTTTTTCTTTCATTCAAATACTTAGGAAGATATATTGATTTGAAATGTCACATGACGTCATGCCGTGATACAATATATACCACAGCATGACGTAATTAGCCCTCACTCCGTAACTTTAATACGCCATATCTCAGTAGTTTTTAGTAATTTCGACAAAATAAAAAATACGGGTCTAAATTTTTTTTATTATCTGTGAGACGGACTAATTATTTTTTTGATTTTCATACCTTGGATACATCTCTATTAGCGCTTGACCGCAATCCCGCCTGATGGTAAGCAGTGAGCGGAAGAGGCTATTTGATTATTTCCCATCCAAAACGAAACAAAAAAGCATTAAATTAGGTACTTTGTTTACAAATTTATTAACCCCGGTTGCGGATTTCCAAAAGATTTATAATTTCGAAAGGACAGCCATCAAAACATTAGTTAATTTTGATGACCGTTAACTCTGAACATAATACCGTACTATACGTGCAGAAACTATCTCCTGCCATAGAATGGGAACAATCATTTCAATTAGGTACAGACCATAACTCATAATTGCTACAGCCGCTGCACAAACGGCTGTTTGTTAGCCAAATGAAACGAACGTGTCTCATACAAAACACCTTTCTTTTACCTTATGACTTATCGATTTCCCTCGTAAAATTTATGAAGATTAACCATCCACAATCACGCCTACTCTCAAGAAATCAATGGACATTCAAGCTTTGCTTCTACCTAAGATTTATTAGTCCCTATTCGAACATAATCTCAACTAATTTACCGTAGAAAAACGTCGAGTTTATAGCCACCAGGACAATCGCTCCTTTGTCGCTGGGCTCAATATATTTTAAATGACTGTCCGAGACGGCCTCTCGTGAAGCCGATCCCATTGTGACTGACGATGGACGTTCCTTTTTCGTAATCGAAAGCGGGATATTTATTTTGAATTAAGAATAATTTCTTTTTTAGCTGCCGTCTGTGGACGTGTGCCGAGCATTAGCGGCCTTTGTTGACGCTGTATTAATGAACTTTGAATATCGAATCGAAGGTCCTTCTTCCTTTTTTGTGTTTTTGAACTGGACTACCGCGTCGTTTATGGATATCCTTCTGGATACGTCACCTGTTGAACAATTTCTTATAGTTTTTTTATGATAATTCGGGCCACAGATTTATTATACAATTATGTCCACGAGTGACAGAGAATTTGACACTGGACTAAATAGAAAATACCTTTTTACTGAACCTCCACATTCATTAGTGGAAGCTGGTGTGTTTGCAGTTGTGATAATACCGAGTAATGTGGGTGAACTTTAAGATTACTCTGTAAAAATGTAATGAATGATGTAGCTAAAGTGAGCTGTCAATAGCAGCACTCCGTAACATCAGTGGAATAGTAGATCATGTGAAGCTCCATTCCAGAATGGATCGAATAGTGAGGTCTTTACGTAGCGGTCCATATGCTTGTAGTTGTATTCGGAAGAAGATGAGTTCCTTAAAGTTAAAAAAAAATATCTAGAAATGAGTTTCGGTTACATTCAATGGCGCCGATTCTGTTATTCACAAACTAAACAAATTTTAAGTAATGTGCATCTTTTTCTTTCCAGTTCGTTAAGAAAAGGACAGAAGATAAAATGTCAGGTTAGACCTGTCAAATTAGTGCGTGCAAAAAACTGGCGTATTTTGAGTCGCCATGTTTTTAATCGCGTCTAAACTGTCTATGGAGTATCTTAATTTGACAGTAATAAACTGACATTTTATCTTCCGTCCTTTTCTTAACAAAATGTAAAGAAAAAGATGTACGTAACTTAAAATTAGTTTAGTTTGTGAACAACAGAATTAAATTTAGAGGAATTAAAAAAGTCTCTGTTATTACAATAACTTGTTAAACTTGACTCAAAATAACGTCAAAAGATTAAAACTTCGAAAAATCAAAATATGTATAACGAAAGGGTTCGCAAACATTAATATTGTCTTTAGCTCCTTCCTTCACTCATGTAAAGTCAGTTTGCATTGTTTGACAGAAACAAGATGGCGGCTAATGCTTGCATTAACACTTTGCTAATTGTAAACCGTGTCCCAAGACCAAGATGGATGATTGTGGATTTAGTTAAGTAAGTATTTCTTGCTTATATTAGTATGTAGATTGTTTAATAACTGTTGGGAATTGTATGTTTGGGTCTTCACTCTCTGTTCGAACTTAGATCTGAGTGGAAAAAATTGAAATTGATCTTGTCAAAACTTTCGAGTGATCCGTTGAATGTCGGAAATCGAGATGTAACACAAATGAGCTGTCAAATTCCATGTAATGCAACAATAATTGTCTGTACGCTTAGCGCAATGAACTGCTGCGCCGCGTGTCGTGGGTTCGATTCCCGCACGGAGCAAATATTTGTATGACCTACATGTAGGTAGTCCTTTCGGGTCTGGATGTTTGTGTAGGTATGTGAGTTATATGTTACAAACATACGCACCTACGATATAGGAGAATTTCCTAGTGTGGGCTACACTAGCTTTAACATGTAAAATTAACTTAAATTATTTTTATTAACTTTACTACTTTAAGTCAAAATAAATTAGTTGAATATTAGTTATGAATAATAACTTCAAGTTCAAATTAATAATAACACATACCAACTTACCGATGCATTTACCTTGCATACAATTATGTCATCAAAGTCTTACCACGAGTTAATAGAGCAAAACTATATATAAATTATAGGAATATTATTTATTTGCGGTTTAATAACAATAAACCTTAATAATAAATCATAAACAATAATTCTAAGAAAATTACTTACTTGTACTAATTTACGTTGGCGTAACATTTTAATTTGTATATCTCAATTGTTCATATATCATGCATTGATGTATGCATATTGGAATTTAATCCCTACCAATGTGTAGATAGAGTCTATAATATGTTTCGACGAGTCCTGATTAATCACGTGCGGTTGGGGTCGGTGATGATTAAATTTAAGACACGTGGTGATTTTTCTTTTGTGAGTATGTTATTGTTGTGTGTACGCGTATGTGTGTCAAAATGTGGGTGAGTGCGTGCGGGTGACGTCATTAAAAAATAACTGTCACGCTATGTACTTGTGTTGGAATTTTATCGAATTAACTTGAATCTCGGTGGTAGGCCATAACATCGGCCGCCGGCAGAAGTTACCACCCACCAGACACAAACGATTTGTCGTGTTCCGGCATGATGTCTGGTGAAGCCGTACGGAGGACGGGTCTGAGCAGTTGTGTTGCGATGTGTGACGGGTACGATGCGCCTAATATTGTTGTGTTGGGAGTTTGGTCGTGGAGGGTCTTCAGATCAATCTCCCTTTGGCGCAGCATCGTTGGTCGTGTTGTTGGGTTTAACATTGCATCACCGCGCTCAACTGCCGTCTTCCTTCCTATTCGCTCAGTTTTTCTGAGTGAATAGGCTTTTAATAAACTAGCGCGCTTTACCATCAACGATCGCATCACTGCTTACCATCAGGCGGGATTGCGGTCCAGCGCTAGCTTATAATAATTATTGGTATCGAACGAGACTTACAAGTTGTAGGTCGTAGGTTCGAACCCTATCAGCCGCTTTACTTTGTGTAAATTATTTCATCACCACTAGATATCCCGGACGTCAGCCTGCAGGAGATTCGATTGGCTCTGAAACAACTTAAAAACAACAAGGCGCCGGGCGATGACGGAATAACGGCAGAGCTACTGAAGGCGGGTGGTGAACCGATCCTTAGGGCCCTTCAGAAGTTATTTAATTCCGTCATAGTCAAGGGAAAAACGCCACAGGCATGGCACAGAAGTGTGGTGGTACTCTTTTTCAAAAAGGGTGACAACACCCTTTTGAAAAACTACAGACCCATCTCACTTCTGAGTCATGTCTATAAGTTGTTTTCGAGAGTCCTCACGAATCGTCTCGCCTGCAGGTTTGACGACTTCCAGCCACCCGAACAAGCCGGTTTCCGAAAGGGCTTCAGCACAGTAGACCACATACATACGCTACGGCAGGTTATACAGAAGACCGAGGAGTATAACCTACCCCTTTGCTTGGCGTTTGTGGACTACGAAAAAGCCTTTGATTCGATCGAGACCTGGGCTGTACTGCAGTCTCTCCAGCGGTGCCAAGTAGACTATCGGTATATTGAAGCGCTGAAGGGTTTGTACGAAAACGCCACCATGTCAGTCCGAATACAGGACCAGACCTCGAAACCAATACCTCTCCAACGTGGTGTCAGACAGGGAGATGTTATCTCCCCGAAATTGTTTACCGCTGCATTGGAGGATGTCTTCAAGGTTCTGGACTGGAAAGGACTGGGCATCAACATCAATGGCGAGTACATGACACACCTTCGGTTTGCTGATGATATCGTAGTCATGGCTGAGACCGCGGAGGACCTGAGTACAATGCTCGAAGACCTCAGCAGAGCCTCCGAGCGAGTCGGTCTTAAAATGAACATGGGCAAGACGAAAGTCATGTCTAATGCCCATGTTGTACCGACTCCTATAAAGATTGGAGACTCTGTTCTCGAAGTTGTTGACAGTTACGTGTACCTGGGACAAAATATCCAGTTAGGAAGGTCCAACTTCGAGAAAGAGGTCAATCGTCGAATCCAACTCGGCTGGGCTGCTTTCGGGAAGCTACGAAGAATCTTCTCGTCCGAAATACCGCAGTGTCTCAAGACAAAAGTCTTCGACCAGTGTGTGTTGCCAGTGATGACATATGGAATTGAGACGTGGTCGCTAACAATGGGCCTTATAAGAAGGCTCAAAGTCACTCAAAGGGCAATGGAGAGGGCTATGCTTGGGATTTCACTGCGCGATCGAATCAGGAATGAGGAGATCCGCAGAAGAACGAGAGTAACCGACATAGCCCGAAGAATTGCAACACTAAAGTGGCAGTGGGCTGGACACATTGCCCGTAGGACCGATGCCCGATGGGGCCGACGGGTTCTCGAGTGGCGACCACGCACCGGAAGACGTAGCGTGGGTAGGCCCCCGACAAGGTGGACCGACGACCTGGTGAAGGTCGCGGGAAACCGCTGGATGCGGGAGGCGCAGAACCGGTCGTCGTGGAGAACCTTGGGGGAGGCCTATGTCCAGCAGTGGACGTCTTTCGGCTGAAATGATGATGATGATGATGAGGTACTCTCAAAACGGTGAAGGAAACCATCGTGAGGAAACCAGCATGTCCTAGAGGCAAAACTTCGAAGACATGTGACATCTACCACCCCACATTTATAGAGCTTAGGTATATGAAACTCCATCTTTCATACTACTTAACAGCCATATTAGTATACCGAGCTTTATACAATGTGTAAAGAAAATCCTGTCTGACCCATGAAGGTATTGTTAGGTATCAATAACTGATTCTACTAATGGATACAAAACCGTGCTAAACTTAAAAAAAAAAACACCCCTTAAAAAAATAAATATTATTTCGCAAAAAGAGGTAACTTAATAAATGTGCGTTAAGCACCCTTCCGCGGGCGGCAGGGCACGCGGCACGTGGTCGCATGGCTATTCGCTCATAATAATACTGGTGTTGTCACTTTTTTAAAAATTACCAAATTTCGGGGAAGTTGGAATAAATTTGCGGGAAAAAAAAGATCATTTCAAAATTCATTTGTATTGGTACTATGATGATTACGTAAAATTTTATATTATATTTGGTCATGTGTTTACCTAACCTTTATTATCCTTATGGGTTGGACAGGGTTTTCTTAACATACTGTATAACGCTATTTTTTGTTGAATATATTATGTAGTTTGTTCAGAATAAGCAACTGAATCGATTCCAATCATTTTTACACCATGTTATATTTATCCCCAAATACATTTAAAAATTGTTATACTGTGGTTACGGAGCTCGCGCAACAGCTGACGCCAGAGGTCAATGCACCGCGCTCGCCCGCCTGGGCGGAGCGTATCTTGTTGTGACAGCCAAGTAGGATAACAAGCTTATAACTTTGTGATTTTCATGATATCTTTTTGAAATTTTGTATCTTTAAATAAAAATACTGGACATGTGTTTCGGGTTTTGTATAAAAAAAAAATCTGTTGTAGATCTAAGCACTGGCATTTTAACTACCCGAAGAACATTCTGGAGGACTAATAGGTTATTTTTTTCACACTGATGCGGCATGTGATCTTACCTTTTTTCATCTTGCCCAAAATACGTGTTCTGCTGACTGCTCGACATAGGCTTTAACGTTGAATGGTCCTCGCATAGTCGCATCTACCGGATCCCTGTGGTCTCCACAACTCCACCGATACATTATGTGAATTTCCAGTTTGTAGTCGCCATATATATGGTCTAACCATTCAGTGTCAATGTACCCTACCCATTGTCTCTTAAGTTTACCCAATTGCTAAACTAACGTGGTGGCCCAGTAAAAGTTGTGGTGGCCTGGTGGTTAAAACACCAGCCTCTCAAGTATGAGTGCGCGGGTTTAATTCTAGGCGAAGTCTTCAATAACTGATTAAAAGGTGAAGGGAAACATCTTGAGGAAACCTGGCCTTTAAGTCTGAAACTAAACTTACATAAGTCAATATTCTGGTTAACATTAATCATCATCATCATCATCATCAACCTTTTTATCGTCCCACTGCTGGGCAAAGGTCTCCTCTCATACAGAGAAGGATTCTGGTTAACATTAATAATTACTCTAGAATGTTGCCACTCCAAGGAAACAAGCTTCCTCTCGATGAGGAGATAGGATGTAATAGGATATTTGATTGCATTATCGTATGCAAACTGATGACGTCATTAGATATACGCAGTTTAATTTTTTGTTGCTTTGTCATCTCCACCTTGTATTAAGTACTTACATCAATAACTTATTGATCATTAAGTAAACAGTTAACAAAGATTTCTGACGTAACCACAGACATCGTGAGGGACCTTGCTTGTTCTTGTTCAATCAATTATATACTATTTGCTTAGACCACACCTATTTTGAATGTTTGGATTATACTACTAATTGATAATGCTCTATCATGTCGTTAAGCGATGTCAAAGACACCAACTAATATTCAACGTTAATTTTGTATATAGGCAAAAAAATTATCCAGTGCGCAAACCTTCTCAACTTATAGTTAAATAAGTTTTATAGATAAAAATATAATTATTTTGATATGTTTTAGTACCAAAAAAAAAAATGTTATTGATAACGAAAGATGTTTATTTTGAAATCGATGTTATGGTAACCGCATGCGCTGCCATTCATGTTCGGCGGAGTGCGGAACATCACAGCCTAGTACCGGCACCCCACGCGGCCCCCGCATGTTCAGTACGCAGCCTATTACCTTAGGTAAACGCCCTTTATTTTTCATTTAAGAGATTGCTATTTTATCAGGTTCGAATTAGCTGTTATTTGCAGAGTAATTCCAATTTTTCCTTGTATACTTTCATGGGCTTAGGACCATCGAAATGCATAAAATAAAGCGATTAACAATAAACAAAACAGATAAAAAACCGCTGAGCAACTCAGAGCTCGATTTACGCAATTCTAATCTAATTTTTTCCTTATATTGTAGCTCATAAGGCACAATTTTATGAATACAAAATTAGAAACTACAATGTATTTTAAAAACTATGTCTTATGAACAACGCAACGTGGTCACTCACAATGGGCCTCATACGAAGGCTCAGAGTCACACAAAGGGCAATGGAAAAAACTATGCTCGGAGTTTCTCTGCGTGATCGAATCAGAAATGAGGAGATCCACAGAAGAACCAAAGTCACCGACATAGCTCTGCAAGTCGCGAAACTTAAGTGGCAGTGGGCAGGGCACATTTCTCGTAGAACCGATGGCCGATGGGGCAGTAAGGTTCTGGAGTGGCGGCCACGTACTGGAAGACGCAGCGTAGGGAGGCCCCCAACAAGGTGGACCGATGACCTGGTGAAAGTCGCGGGAAGTCGATGGATGCGGGCAGCACAAGACCGGTCAGCGTGGAAAGCCTTGGGGGAGGCCTTTGTCCAGCAGTGGACATCCATAGGCTGAAGAAGAAGAAGAGAAGCTGCCCTGGTGTGAAGTCCTGCCGAACCTTTGCGATAACGCCAAGTTTCCTGGCAGCCACCTTGGCCTTGGACTCAATGAACCGCCCAAAGTTTAGGTTCGAGGAAAACTCAACTCCTTAATGCTGAAGGCTGTCGGTACACTCCAAGGATACATTTCGAAAAGTAGGAGCCAAGTTCAACGGGCTCCTTTTGGCGGTGAAAAGACACGCCTGTGTTTTGGCGGCATTGAATGCTGAATTGAATGTAGTGCAACACTCGTTCGCTCTACCATAGCCTCTCTTTCGGACCGGATTGATTCCCTACTAGCCCAAGCATCCGGCAGGTATCTCTCCACAACTGTACTGTCATCTGCTTACCCATAGATACCGGGCATCAGCAGATCGTTAATATGCAGCAGAAACAGAGTTGCAGAGAGAACAGACCCCTGAGGAACACCGGCATTAGTCGACATGGGCTCAGATGAGCATCCGTCGACAACAACTCGGAGGGACCTGTTATGGGGTGGGACGATGGAGTCTTTTAAAAAAAACACTTTTATTACAAACTGGAAATATATTTTAAAGAAAAGATTACAAAATTGGCCGATTAAAATAGGATATGTCCACATCAAACCCTTAAGCCGAACTGAGCTATCCGCATCGACGGAAAATGCTTACGAAACATTTGATTGACGTCAGTACCTCACCGATTCTCAGTAAAAACCAAGTAAACAATTGATGCATGGTCAGCAGTTTACTTAGAGTTGCCGTTTAGAGGCATTATATATTATAACAGACCATTCAGTCAGGAAGTCTTTTACCCAGCCAGTCAGGTTAGCAGAAATGCCGTACGCTGGAAGCTTACTCAAAAGGACAGCGTGCCATACCCGGTCGAAGGCCTTCGAGACATCAAGGGAGACAGCAATCGCTTCCCCATTTCTCTCGAGGGCCTCACCCCACAAGTGGGTGACATACACTAGTAGCTCTCCAGTTGACCGATTGCGGCGAAGCCCGTACTGTCGGTCACTGAGGAGATCGTTAGCTTCCAGGTATGCCAAGAGGCGCGAGTTCAACCTACGCTCTATAATGTTGCCAAGTATGGAGGTGATAGAAATAGGCTGATAGTTGGTAGGATCGGCAAGACTACACTTTTTTTGGCACGGGCTGCACGTTGGCAAGCTTCCAGGACTTGGGCACGACACCAGACCAAAATGAGAGGCGATACAAGCGCATCAATACAGGAGACAACTCGGGCGCACAAGAACAATCGCTGGTATGCTCTTTCTGCCTAATTCCATTTTAAAGACAAAAGCAGCATGTCTTAAAAGGTTGTTTGTTCTCGAGGGTCCCGTTTAATTTTAAATAAACACAAGGTATCGCCCATTGCTGGGCACAAATCTGCGATGTAACACCGACAATCCACCTTCCACATCCAGCCTCTTCTTCTTCAGTCTATAGATGTCCACTGCTGGACAAAGGCCGCCCCCAAGACTTTCTACGCTGACCGATCTTGTGCTGCCCGCATCCATCAGCTTCCCGTGACGTTCACTAGGTCATCGGCCCACCTTGTTGGGGGCCTCCCTACGCTGCGTCTTCCAGTACGTGGCCGCCACTCCAGAACCTTACTGCCCCATCGGCCATCGATTCTACGAGCAATGTGCCCTGTCCACTGCCACTTAAGTTTAGCGACTCGCAGAGCTATGTCGGTGACTTTGGTTCTTCTGCGGATCTCCTCATTTCTGATTCGATCACGCAGCGAAACTCCGAGCATAGCTCTTTCCATTGTCCTTTGTGTGACTCTGAGTCTTCGTATGAGGCCCATTGTGAGCGACCACGTTTCAGTTCCGTAAGTCATCACTGGCAACACACACTGGTCAAACACTTTAGTCTTGAGACACTGTGGTATCTTGGACGACGAGAAGATGTATCGTAGCTTCCCGAATGCTGCCCAGCCGAGCTGGATTCGACGAGACACCTCTTTCTCGAAGTTGGACATCCAGCCTATCCCACTCAATTTTTAGAGGTCGTGGGTCCCATCACACTTGCCGATATGGCCTCTTAAACACGCTCTGCTGTATAGCTATACATAACATAGCATATATAACAAGCTATACATAATGTCTACTCCTGGGACACAGGCCCTCTCTCAGTGAGGGGGAGTGAGCCGTAATCGACCACGCGGTCCCATTGAGTGTTGGAATATCTATATCTTAACAGAAATAAATATCAAGCGCCATTTTGGAAAAATAAAAACCCATTCTTGTTGGTAAAATCTTCTGAATTTAGTATTATAACTAGAAACATCCACAATATCCAGTTAAGCGGATTCAATCGTACCCCAAAAATCACATTTTGAATTTCTAAATAAAATTTCCCTTCCGTTCTGCCCAGAGCGAGAGAGATCAAATGAACAAACAAAACAAAAAAGGGCGTTAGAACCCTTAAATAGTATTAAATAATTCAATTAAGGACACTTAAAACCCATAATAAATATTAACATATTAGTTTATTTGGACTGTGACCTTTCACTTAAAACTCTAAACCCAGCTTAGCTCTTTAAGGTAAAGTCGTGAAGTAAGAAAACACAATTACTTGATATTGTTCGCGCACAGATTAACAGGTAAACTTGTGAACCGATCGATAAGTCGCATCTTAGGGAACGTTAAACCCATTAAGGATTTCTCTTGAACGTGCGCATTCAAGGGTTAGGACCTCGGTCTATTCTGCAATGAAGTAAACAACTACAGTAAAAGTTTTTATATATATTAATTTAGTTTAGAGTGATATACTTATTATTGTACAGCATCAAAATACTGAAATGAGGTACAGTACAACACATTTTTTTATAAAATTACATTTCGTTTTGCTTTACAATTTAATAATAATACCTAATAATCCTTTATTCGCAAGAATGTAGGTGTACAAAATATTAAGCTGTTCATAAAAACAAGTGTCCCATTTACATTCTACCAATAGATGTGGTGTGCAAATATTTAAATTTATATAATTAAAAAATGTTAATGTTAATTAATGAAAGCTTTATGTTGTTTTAATCAAGAAAAAATGTGTGTATGAATTTATAAGTTTATTTAGGATAATGAGAAGATTCTTTAACTTTCTTCCATTGAAATCCATCTAATGAAAAGCGTGTACTAAGCATGAGAATAATGTCTATTTATATTTATGTAAATATTGTTCGAATAAATCCTCTGAGAAAAACTTTGCAGAATAACTCGTAGCTATCTAAAGAATGATCGTTGGGTGCTAGCGCGCGCTTCATCTAATTTGTAATTACCGCCGCCAGAGGGCGCTTATTAAGTTATTACGTCGCGACAATGCGCCAACATAGGCTGTGCTAACTTTAAGTATTTTCTGAGAAAGATTTTTAGAAAACTCGGTTGTTTGTGAAGTATGATGGTGGACTGTTAATAATGGACATAGCGTTGATTGTTTGTTTTATAAATGTGATGTATTCCCAGTATAGGCTGGCGTTCGACGAATGTGTAACATAGTTTTTAATAAAACACGTATACAGGGTAAAAAAAAAAATGATGTGTTTTTTTTGGGATAATTTTTCGCAGTTATTGTAGTCACTTGAAATAGAAAATAAAATATTAGTTTCGTCTTGTCAAATTATATCAGATATTACACAGATTGATTATACGGGATTAAAAAAATGGCGTATAAAAATACTCAAATTTAGTCAAATTTGTTAGTGAAAAAAAAAATGGACTGAACTTAAATTTAGTTTCTGAATAAAATCATCCATTCCAATTTCATCATTTGTAATAACACAACAAAATACAATATAGGTACAACGTTATTTTTACACTATCGAAACCTGAAAATAGTTTGTTCAGAATAAGCAACTGAATCGATTCCAATCATTTTTACACCATGTTATATTTTTTTTTCCCAAATTCATTTAGAAATTGTTGCAATGTGGTTACCGAGCGCGCAACACAATTGACATACGAGGCGTGTGAAAAACAGGGAAGGCCGCGTTGCGCCGCAGCAGACGCGGGCGGGCGAGCGATACGTTGACCATATTTTTGTTGGGACAACCAAGTAAAATGACCAGCTCATAACTTTGTGGTTTTTCACTTAAAAATACTGGACACGGGTTTTGTATAGGTAAACTAAAACTAACGTTGCAAATCTATATTTTTTATCCGACCGAGTTATCCATAGCCATCACGTCTGCGGAGTAAGTTTAGCCAACCTTATTAGTTATTTGGGCCTGTATGCTCTAAAATATAACACTACATAATGAAAGCATGGTTAAATAATTGCCGACTGTGCTTCCCAATGAAAATGACTAGATACGGTCTGGATTATTCACATGCATTAAGTTATACAGGATGGCGCAATAGAACGTGCATTTTTAAAATAATTATTAAAAAATAAATACAAAAGGTATAGTTAAAATAAAACTAAGCAATTATTAAGTGATAACTGAAGTTTATTTTTAAAAAATAATATCATCTAAATGATGACCCTCTCTACGTTGGCACTCCTCTAACCGCAAACGGAAATTACCGAAAACTTTCTTAAGTAGTGCTGGTGTGATTGCTGCCATTTCACCACGAATATTCTCCTTGAGCTGACTGATGTTTCTCGGATTATTGGTGTAGACTTTGTGTTTGAGGTATCCCCACAAAAAAAGTCAGGAGGCGTCAAGTCTGGACTGCGCGGAGGCCATGGGATATCACCTCTTTTCGAAATCAGTTTGCCAGGGAACATCTGCTTCACAACCGCCATGGAGTCATTTGATGTGTGCCTGGTAGCTCCGTCTTGTTGGAACCAAGTCCTAGAGTTCTTTATTCTTGAATTTTCAAGTTCTGGGGCCAAAAAACCTTCCAACATCGCAACATAGCGTTCGGTATTAACAGTGATGTTTTGCCCCCGTGCGTTTTCAAAAAAATAAGGACCAATTATTCCATTGGCAGAGATTGCGGCCCAAACTGTCACTTTAGGGCTATGTAACGGTTTTTGATGTTTGAGTCTGGGATTCTCACTATTCCAATAACGACAATTTTGGCGGTTTACGAACCCATTCATATGAAAATGTGCCTCATCAGAGAAAAGGATGTTTTTAAAATTTGAAAACCGTTTGAGCATTTCATTAGCAAATGTGAGCCGTGCTATGAAGTCAGAGTCTTTCAATTCTTGAGTTAATTGCAGCTTGTATGGATGCAATTTAAGATCCAAGTTTAAAATTCGTTGCAAACTTCGTCGCGATATGTTTAGGACAGACGATCTCTTGCGAGTAGACATTTGTGGATCTTCTCGTACTGCTTAACACTCTCAATATTGTCTTCGGTCCTAGATGTGCGTGGACGACCTTTTGCGTGTGGTTTAAACGTCGATCCAGTCTCTTCAAACCGCTTTATCCAGATTTTAATTAAATTAGCACTCGGAGCCTCCCTAATTTGCCGTACACCATACTCAGAACAAAATAGTCGCCTGACAACTACGTACGAACGAGAGTTTTCGTAAAATGCGCGCACGCAAAATGCGCGACGCTTCCCGTCGAAGTGACTCATAGTGACTAAAATTTCATGAACCGCGCTACCCAACGATATTGGTCTCCCCTCGCCCACGCCCCTTCTACCCCGCAAAAAAGATGATGCAATATGCACGTTCTATTGCGCCACCCTGTATATTGTCATAATATGAGACTATCATAACTTATGATTAAAGTTGTAAGTACTTATTCAATACAAACTACATTGATTAAAATTGATATTCCGAGAGACGGAATGGCCGTGACTTACGAGCTGTAGCGTTATCCAGACTAACGCTTTGCTTTGTGTAAAGTATGTGCTCTCAAAAAGACGAAGGAAAACATCGTGAACAAACTGACATATCCTAGGACCAAAAATTCTAAGATATGTGTTTTAACGTCAATGCACATGTACCACAACCACACCACGTCGCAAAATGTGGTCAAGCTGTGGTCACGTGTGAATAGTGTCGCTGCGGCTTTTTGCAGTTGCGTTGTGGGAGCGGTAAAATGTCGATGTGGTAACCACGTGGTCATGTGCAGGGCGCGTGCTGTTGATGATGTCATGTATTGTCATGGCGATGTGGACGCGGTGCAGCCGCCAGTGGTGGCGTTGCCGTCGCGATATGGTTACGATGTAGTCGTATTACACAGGTGGTCGATAACAACAGCAAAATGTGGTACGTGTGAAATGTAATATTCATTTTCAATACAAAATACATATACGCCCAACCACGTGGCGTCGTTGTGGTGTGGTTTTGGCTGTGGTGTGGTTGTAGTACGTGTAAATTGACTTGACCCTTAGAAGTATGAAGATAAAAAAAGCAATTTTTAGGCTTAGGTACACTTGAGTACCATGCAGTTGCAAACAACAGAAGAACTTTTCATTTAGATCGAATTAACAGCGGGTCTGAAACGAGGCAAAGCCTGTATCTTGGGTAAAGTTCACTCATCTTCCATAGAAAAGGTAGAATCTGACCAGACGGGTGTTATGTCTTACGGGCACTTACCAACAGATGATGTTAGGAAGTTGTTTTCTTTATAAATTATAAACGAGTGCTTGGCTGCAATCCCGCCAGATGGTAAGCAGTGATGCCATTGTTGATGGCAAAGCACGCTAGTTGATTAAGAGCCTATTCACTCAAAAAATACTTATTGAATGGGAAGAAAGATGACAGTTGAGCAAGGTGATGCAATGTTAAACCCAACAACACGACCAACGATGATACGCCAGAGGGAAGATTGATCTGGAGACCCTTCACGACCAAACTTCCGACACAACTACATGGAGATTAGAGATATTGGAGCATCGTTTCGGGCACACATCGCAACACAACTGCTTAGACCAGTCCTCCGTACGGCTTCACCAGACATCATGGCGGGACACGACAAATCGCTTGGCGGTAAGACTTCGTCTGGTGGGTGGTAACTGTTGCCGGCAGCCGATGTTATGGCTTACGACCGAGAGTCACAGATTATAATCAAATATAGAATAAATTTAATTGATAGTAGGTGAGTATGATGCGCCATATGTGTAGGCAACAGGAATTTCATTTTCATTATTTGTATATAGCGCAGGATATATTTTATGTATGACGTCCTGCGTGGCGCAGTGGTCAACACGCCTGCCTGCGACGTTGAGGCCCCGGGTTCGATTCCCGGCCAGGTCATGATAGAAAACGATCTTTTCCTGAATGGCCTGGGTCTTGGATGTTTATCTATATATGTATCTATTATAAATATACAATCGTTGAGTTAGTATCCCATAACACAAGTCTCGAACTTACTTTGGAGCTAGCTCAATCTGTGTGATTTGTTCGTATATATTTATGTATATAACTCTCTATCACAGAAAGAGCAGTTATCCCAACAGTCGGAACCTTACAGGTTGATTATTTAAATTTGACGTTAGGTATCTCTCCGCAGATTCTTAGACCTAGAACTGACGATGAAAGGCAAAGGAGACCATTTGGATACTAAATCCTAAAATAAGGTACCTAATAACAACTAAAATCTAATTTTATCAGGAGATCCGACCGGAATAACTATAATAAAGGGTTCAGACAACAGATCAGATGAGAGAGTCTCCTTTCTCTAAAAGATAAACTTAATAGTCACTACATCCGGCGGAATATATCAGATCTCACCTCAACATTAAACCTATCATAGCACATTGCGACAAAACCAAACAATTATAGTGCACAGATTCGAACTTGCAACTCAGAGAAGCGATTCCATCTCCATACATTCGAATCTCAATACGATCAAAATACATTATTGTTGCTTACACTCCAAAACCTACCCTAACTTCCATAAACCAAAGTTCAAGTTTCCTCATCTTTCCCCTGTCAGAGTCCAACCAATTTCCGTTGTAAACCTAACTCTATAGTTATGAAAGTAGTGTTTAATTCAGCTTGTGTGCATGTAGACAGTTGTTCGGTTAAGCACAGTCGTGACTGGTCGCTTGACGCTCTCTAATGAAGTCGTAAGGCCTGGCTGCTCGCACACATCGACTATGCATGTTTCTTAGTATGGAATATGTTAGCAATTTAGCATGGAATATTTTGAGTAATTGCTTTTTTGAATTGCAAAGTTGGGTTTATGGAGATTTTAAGTTTGGTTCAAAATGACAACTTTTTAAAACTGCCTTTATTTTTAAAGACTTTTATCGAAATTCTTTAAAAAAAAGAGCCTTGACAAGGTGCGAATCCTATTTCTAGGGGGTATTAGCCTGCGGTCAAAAGTAATAGTCTTGTGGGTAGATAAGAGAAGAGTTTGAACGGTAATTCGCTATCAGTAGCAAGGATTTTTTTTTGATTGCGTTGTATATGTTTTAGAGGAGGCAAATTTTTTGAACATATGAAGCAACGGAATCAGATTTTGATCGATTCTGTATCTTTCAATTAGAGTGCTGGTTCTTTACATATTAAAAAATTAAGGAATTTTAATTAACTGATACAAAGCAAATTGAATTTACACATTTTACTCTAGACACTCCACAATGGAATAACTGAAGTCGATAGTAATAAATAACTTAATTTTCCTGACTTTTACAGCTTATTACCAATTGTTAAAAAAGCCTTCTCCACACTCTCGTAACCACAGAGTCTCGTCTCTCTGGGTGGCTCTTATTATAACTCATTAGCTCTCCAGGACACCCTGCACATAACTACACAAATTATCTCTTTTGACTTAGCACTCTACCAGTATACTTAGAACCTCACCTTCTTTATGGAAGTCTAGATTCTGATCAAGATTTACACCAGCGCTCTAAAAGTTAAGGTCTAAGCGTGTTAGGAACTAATTGGTGGAGGACTCTTTTGTAATGTCTGTTTGGAGATTATAATATCGTCTTTTGACTTAAGGATTGTTCATTTGTTTTAATTGATATCTTGTTTCTTAGAATTCATTAAGTAATGATCCAGGTACAAGATGAATTACGGTATTTTGGTGTAGAGGTAGATGTTGATCAGGTTTTTTTTGGAAAATTCTGCATTTGGAGCTCGACGTTATGTTAGAGCTTTAAGTATGGTCTTAACTGCACACACTTTAGTACCTGAGAAGTTTTCTTCGTCCGATATGTCAATTTACTCAAACTATCTTCTACACCTGTCTTTCAGATATCATCTTAGTATTCACTTTCTTTTTCAGCATTATCAACTAGGGTTGACTTCAGAAAGTTTGAATTGTGATGGATAATGATCAAAACTTTCTGAGATCAATCTCCAGTCGTCTCCTGACTGGTTTATTGCTTTTAATACAGATAGCCAGGCCTGCGAAGTTACCCTATAGAGACAGAGGGTTACAGGTAGATATGGCAGCCCCGGGCTTGAAGAGGCCCTAAAGTACTCAGCTAGAACAAATAGGTTGGGTGAAAGTTGACACACAGGAGGAGAAAGACCTAAATACCACCCAGAACGGAGAGGGACCTATGAAAGTCCCTTGACGTACTCCGTCTCTTCCCTACGAAGATTTGGCAAAGGGCTTTAAATTAAAAAAAAAAAGAAACGTGAATTTAATGAAACGTCGAAAATTAAAAACAAATGCTAACAAACATATAGGCACATTCATTTCCTGCTAACCAATAAAACAAGATGGTGGTACCTCTTCATTTCCCAGACAACGTTCTCACAGCATTTGGCGTTAGTTTACACAATTTGCTAATGTAATTTACCTTAAGTTTACACTTGTCTAGTACCTGTAGTACCCACGGTACCACGGCACTATCTGCCGCCATGTTTGGTTTTCTTGGGAAGTAAACACACTGGTGGGTTTCCGCTAGTTTATGCATATATAAATAGTCTTCTAGATTTCGAAAGATTTTATAACCTACGTATTGGTTTATTTAGTGTACTAGTCATCCACTTTGAATGCCTACTATAAAAAATATTTTTTAGAACGGTAGTGGCTCTGATTTAGTTGTTCACAAACTAAACTAATTTTATGTTCAGTGCATCTTATTCTTTATGTTTCATTAAGAAAAGGACAGAAGATAACATGTTAGTTTAAACCTGTCAAATTAGTCCGCGCCTGACGTAGATATTGATGTATTTTTAGTCGCCATGTTTGTAATCGAGTCTAAACTGTCTATGAAGTGTCTTAATTTGACAGGATTAAACTAAAATGTTATCTTCTATCCTTTTCTTAATGAAATATAAAGAAAAGGACACACGTAACTAAAAATTTGTTTAGTTTGTGAACAAGAGATTCAGTGCCAGTATCATACTACAGTAGTGCGATTCTGTAATCACATCATCGTGAAAACTTATTTGAAATGACAGTGGAGTAGAGCTGCAATTTCAACCAAAGCTTAAGGACTGACGCTATTGACGGCTCACTCTAAACTCACATCACTCAACTTTTATTATTGATATTTTTATAGGATATTGTAACGGGTGGCCTATTAGAGTGTCATTAAATTGAACAAATAACATTTCGTTTATTTATCCACACATAGACACACACGCGTACCAACACTCACGGACACCTCACTCACGCACTCATACAGTTCATCGCATTTTGTTATGTATTATTATTATTTTTTCTCATTTCCCTTTTTGTTGCTTTCTTATTTAAAATGTACGGGAAGGGCGGAGCCTTCAACTCCAGATATTTCTATGCCTAAACGGAGACTCCTTGACATGTAATGTAAGGCTAATTGATGTGAAATATACCTACTTATTATTTTTATTATTCCTTTTACTTTTCTATATCTACATATTGTTTTACATTTTTAAATATTTCTATAAACACATACAAAGACAATTAAAAATATAAAAAATTGTGTTCCACCGATGACGAGAGCAGGGTCCAAGCTACCGGTGGTTCGAGCTCCAGTGACAGGAACATCCTCACGATGCGGGCCGTATGGAGCAGTGCTGCCTTTTAAATCAGGCCCTTGATCGAACTGCCTAACGATAGTCTCAATAGGGAGAGTTCAATAATAGGTCGAGGCTCTTGGCTATTAAACTATTGGCCGACACGATAATCGGTACAATGACAGCCGAGTTCACGTTCCACATGACAACAATCTCGTGTGCCGAGTCGAGATATTTAATTTGTTTCTTTTTCGTTCGACAATCATTGCGAGGCGCGTTAATCGATCTATCACTACTACCTACATACATCAGAGAGATATTATTATTATTATTGTAGGATCCATCGGCTGTTATATAAAACAATCATTTAGTGTGCGCACCACCTAACCTTCCAATAGGAAGCTCTCTATTACTTCGGTATAGGATGTATGTTCGGCATGGAACTGTACAACATTAGCGGTCTCTACTAGTTTCTTCCGCTGCAAGTTTCCCGTATTGCTTTCCCACATTATTACATGGAACTATATACTTTGCTAAAGAACTTGTGTGCGCCATATTTGTATTTTTTTTTTCAAGTTATCTAAAAGGTTAATTTTCTGGAAAGTCTAGTTTTTTTTGGGTTTCGAGACTAATATTTTTTTTATTTCTAATAATTTTGTTCTATAATAAGTCGAATCAATGGGAATAAATCCAGTTTTTAGGGCTCCCAAATGGAAAAACCTACAACTAGAGACATTACTCAACCCGACGAAAGAATACTAAGGTCCCGGCTTAGCAGCCACATCTGTGACCTAGTATATTAGGAAAGTCAAACAAAGCAAGAACCTGCCCACTTTCCTAATTCATATCTGCATAAGTTTGAAAAATCGTCTGTTCAGCTACGTAAATAACGCAATGATTGTTGCCCAATTATCAAAATGAATTTCATTGCAATTGTTAGTGTATTACTCAATCGCCTTGCTGAACTCCAACGACTCTACGGACTTACAAAAAGCTTAATAGTTATTCGTCCCTTTGTCTATAAAATCGATGTGAAGACAATATTTCCCACCTTAAAGTGCTAAATATCTTAAGTGACTTGTGGCTACATGCATCGTGCAGGACCTGAGCCCTCTTACTGCGACCATTAGCGTTGGTTAAGGAAATTAGAGCGTACACCTCATGCATCAGCATAATGGCTTCTGAACCGTCTTTCTTGATTTTCAATTGTTTATTGAGTCTATTTAAAATTAGTGTGTGAAAGAAATGAAAAATTAAGCTAAACAGTGTATGTTAGCGTAGTTTGTATGCATTGATTGATTAGCTAATGTATTGGTACGATTTAAATGGAAATAGTGATTTTAAAACATTCTTCTCCTTCTTCTTCAGCCTACTACTACTATAGAGACCCACTGCTGGACAAAGGTCTTGTGCTGTTCACATCCATCGGCGTCCTGTGACCTTTGCCAGGTCATCGGTCCACCTTGTTGCGGGCCTCTCTATGCTGCATCTTCCGGTACGTGACCGTCACTTCAGAACCTTACTGCCCCATCGGCCATCGGTTCTGCGAGCAATGTGCCCCGCCCACTGCTATCCTATACATGTGCTAACTTTCGAATGACGCTGAGTTAAGAGTCCGACATGTATTATCCAACTTACGACGTTTCACAAAGTAGGGATATAGGTGTTTTCTTTGCGAGAGGACCATTATACAGGGAAAATGCCGCTTAGTAGATGTCATATCTCTTAAAATTTGAGTTTTGTCGTGGAGGCTCTTCAGATCAATCTCCCTTTGTCGTGTTGTTGGGTTTAACATTGCATCGCCTCACTCAACTGCCGTCTTCCTTCCTATTCCCTCAGTTTTTCTGAGTGGGCTCTTAATAAACTAGCGCGCTTTACCATCAACGCTCGCATCACTGCTTACCATCAGGCGGGATTGCCGTTTAGCGCTAGTTTATAATTATTAAAAAAAAAATGTACTGTGCATCATACGCTTGCTCTAAAGAACACGCCAGACATGAAAATACTTATCCACTAGTTAGTAGGTAGGTATTTTCATTTCAGGCATGGGATTCTGTGACTCTTTTGGTTTTTGTTCTAGGGTTTACTAACGTAAGTGGTTCTAGGCCGTGCTGGTTTCCTTATGATGTTTTCCTTGACCATTCTTATAGCAGTGCTGAATCTGTCTTAAACGTATTTACACAAATTCCTCGCGTTACATAGCTTGATTCTACTAACACACTCTTATAATAACATTGTAGCAGTACGTACAACGCTACATGTGAAAAACGAGTCATACTGACGTCAAACAAATCCTGCATCTCACAATCAGAATTTACTATAGTACAACTAGCACTCATACAAGATCACGACATCAACCGGGAAGATCTTCACTCCACCTAGCTGAGACCGTACTACCTTACTTTTGCCGATTCGCGGTCTCCACGAACAATTCCACTAAATCTAGCTATATCGATGTCATTTACCACAATACCTCCTTTGTGGTTTTATATAGCACCACAAATGGTTTTTTACTTGTGCAAAACAAACATTTAAGCTTAGAAGAGTGACATCATTTGCATTTAAGTTTAGATGTGTGATATGACTAAAAGTATTTACGAAGGAATAGATCCCTTACTCTTCTATAAGGGTGTCTGAAGTTACCACAATGATGTTATTGCATTAATTAAAAAAAAAAAAAAATATTTACTAGCGCACAGTCAAAATATAAACTTTTCCATCAGGTCCTGTTACACATTCAAGCAGTCAGCTTTCCTTTCAAAGTAATAGTGAACATTCTTCTGGTCGCGCTTGTCCATCATAGATTTCATCCAACGCTTTCCATCAGGCGTTATCGGGGTTAAGACCTGCTGCGTGTTTCTGTTACCATCTTACTGTGAACATTTGGCGAAGTCAGCGAGGAGTGAGTTGACATTCCAACAAATAGTAGGGATTTAAACTATTGACAGCTCAGTCTAATTATACTTAGACGGCCACGGCCGTCCCTGCCTCGCCATAGGTGGATACGATGACTTTTGTAGGTCCGGCGACCTCCCAATGAGCCTACGCAGCAATTGTAGTCGCTAAAACGCCTGTTGAGTCGCAAAACTCGCAGCTAAAAGTAGCGGATAAAACAAAAGGGAAACGGAGCCAGTCAAAACCAAAGCATGTTATGAAAAGGCAGGGTCCAGAGAAGAACAAGTGCGCCAACGATGAATTCATTAAAGTAAAGAAGAGAAAGAAGCCTCCTTGTCAGAATCAGTGCGGTACTGCTCTGACAGGACCCAACATGCTGCTGCGTCCAGCAGTTCCGATGACGCTGCTGTATGTGTCCAGTCTGCGTCACTCCACGAAGACTGAGGAGATCGTGGAGTTCTGCGCGTCAAGAATAACTTAACTTTGAGGGTCGTTCGTGGTGCGCGTTCGGACACCTCATCTTAAGAAGTTCCTCAAAGAAGAGTTCTGGCCGAAAGGTGTTGTGTACCGCCGATTTCATGGCCAGCTACGTGACACCAGTTCACGAAACGCGACGCCGACTCGTGTATATTAGATGTAATTAATTATGTTATATGTATTTAAAGTATTTTAAGTTTTTATGTTAATATAGTATTGTATGGGCCTGAAATAAATGGAAAAATAAACAAAAAATAATAACTTTTCACAATAAGAATTTTACTGAATTTATCGACTGGCCATTCGCAATAAAAAATTCAAACGTCTCTGATATATTTGGAGCTTCCAATCTATATTTTTACTTCACGGCTTATAAAACACATTGTCAACACGACACGCGGTTTTATCTAGTGGATAGTTCATTTTCCAGCTCATTGCGGGTTGTTAGGCAACATAAAATTCGACACGCTAGCATTGATGAGCAATTTGCGTTGAAGGCACCGTGACATGTACTCGTATTGTTTTAGGGTGGTGTCACACATATGTAATATCTATGTAAGTGAGATAGCATTTTAGAGACTCGAAGAACTATGTTTGTATGACTTTGGTTCTTCTGCGGATCTCCTTATTTCTGATTCGATCGCGCAGAGAAACCCCGAGCATATATCTCTCTTTAAGTGGCAGTGGGCGTGGAATGGGGCAGTAAGGTTCTGAACGTAGAAAGGTCCTCTAACTAGGTGGACGTCTTGTAAGTCGGTGAAGGTCTCAGGAAGCCGATGGATGCGGGTTACATAAGACGAGTCATTGTGAAAAGCCTTGGGGGAGGCCTTTGTCCAGCAGTGGACCTCTATAGGCTGAAGAAGAAGAAGAAGAAGAAGAAGAAGAAGAAGAAGAAGAGATAGAATTTTTACAGATGCTGTCAAAATGTATCGTTTAAGATGATGAATATCTTGAAATAGATTTCTTTGAAGATATTTGTGTTAAGTGTGTGAGGATCATTCAGTGGGTAGGAAGCACTTATGTAGCGACCTGCCCCCTAATCGGCGAACACATTTTTGTCAAATGATTGCGACTAGTTGGTATCAATTGGGTTCGTTCGGACAGCCCATTGGTCTGTTCGGTCCAAACGATCCCAACTAGTCGCCATCATTTGACAAAAATGTGTTCGCCGATTAGGGGGCTGGACTCATTATTGGACAACAAATTGAAAGAGAGAGGGAGTATGAAAAATAACGGGATAGGTAGACTAAAAACTCGAAATGAAATTTATTCTATGAATAATTGAACATGCAGCCTAAAATTACACGTTTTCCTTTAGAAAAGAGGTAAAAACTAATTTATTGGTAAATAAAATTTTGAGGATTCATGCTGTTTGAGACAAATACTTAAACAAAGGGATGCGTAATAAACAGTTTCGAGTAGCGAATTAGGTACCTACACTTAGGTCGAAAATTATTAATCAGAATGCTACCGAAACCACGCACAAAATAAGTAATATGAGTCTCTATAAGGAAAAGTTTGACACAAAAATAACTAAGTGCTAAAAATGAAGTCATTTTATGAATAAAATAGTAAACACCTTGAACAAGAACAGTATTCCTGCGGTTAAAATTGACTCAATTGAGTAATTGTTTAAAAAATTTATTATAAAGTTGAGTAATTCTTTAAGAATTCAACTATCAATAATGACACATTGGTCGTTAAGGAAAATGCTCTCACACATCGTACGATGGTACAGCCGACAGCAAGCCAAGCAACTACAATCTGCCAGATTTCTTTAATGGATTTTTTTTTGGATTTTTTTTAATAATTCTCGACGCGTTATCAGACATGCTTGGCGCAGTCTGGCCTATGAGAAAGCGGGCCGTGGAACCACAGTATAATCATGGCGGGTAGAACTCGAAAGAAGTTATAGGTAGCATAAACTAGGGCTTAACCGCAATTCTGCCTGATGGCAAGCAGTGATGCAATCGTTGATAGTAAAGCGCGCCAGTTTATTGAGAGGCTATTCACTCTAGCCTTAAAGATACCCAATTTGTAGTCCGATAAAAAAACGGCCGCTGGTAAATTGTTTCAGTCTCTCGATGTAAGCGGGAAAAAATCAAAATGTTCGACCATAATCAAAAAAAAATTCGGCGGTTTCAAAAAAAAAAAAAAAGGAAATATAACGAGGTTACAAACTAAGTGAAAGCTTTTTTTATTAGTACTTGGCTGCAACCAGACACAGACTAAGTCTGTTGGTAAGCAATCATGCAATCGTTGATGGTAAAGCGTGCTAGTTTATTAAGAGGCTATTCACTCTAGCCATCAGTGGCGAAGAGTTCATACAAGCCAATTCCCACCGGGTTACCTTTCAAAAATCAGTTCCATATTCATACAAAAGTATTTACATTCTATTTCATTAACAAAGTATTATTAATCAAATGCCTGCGCGATTTACAATAGCAATAGTAATTCTTAGCAATACCCTAAGTATCACATTTCATTTTATAGTCGTAAATTAATCAGCGCTTCAATTTTTCGTACATTACATTGAAGGCAACTCGACGAATTACAGCTTACCTCGGTCAACGTTTTACTATGAGGCGAAAAGAGACAGAGCGTGTCAGACCATCTCTTTCTAATGCTCGCTAACAGTCGGTAAAACTTGATAAATATAGGCTAATGCCAAACGGCTTGCAGTTCTCTCCTCTCCTCTATTAGAAAGAGACAAAGAAACCACGCCACTACGAGAAAGGAAACACGACAAAATTAAAAAGAAATAGCGTTATAATGAAATCCTTCGCAAGTCATATTCTTTTTATTTTGGCATATTTTCGTGTTCCATTTCGTTTAGTTGAAAATAAATTATTGTTAGTATGTGTTCCTATACCACTGGTGAGTTTTTCGTTTGTTATATTTTAATATTTGTGTTATTTAAACTGTGACTGATTCTGTAAGGTAATTTAATCGCAGATTTGGTTAAATACTGTGGATTTTGTTTGTTATTATGGCTTTAATTCATATAGAGTGCTGCTCAACAGACTACCTGCTTACAAAAGAAACTTCATTTTCAAAACTAAGTTATGCATACAAGAAGCATGTTATTCAGTTAGGTCGAGCACTCCCACACATGATTATTGATTGCAAAAGGCGAGATGGATTTTTTAAACATTTTCACGCGTCGTTATATGATAAATATACATGAATGACAGGCAGTTGCAAACTGAACAAAATTTTTTGTTTTCCGTGTTTGTTATTTTCTGATTCGAAATCTGTTTGGAGCAGTACGGGTTTTACGGATATTAATAATTTGTTAACAAATCATCAGTCCTTTTTTGTATGGTGAAGGTGGGGCTTTCGATATTATTCTTATTTGAAGACCTCCTCCAAGATATCCTGCAGTAGGTAAGTGTTTAAGTGTTTATTTTTTTGGACCGGCTTCCCTTTGTCAAAATTTCACCCTTCGCCACTGCTAGCCATACACGTATCGAAACATGCAAATAAAATTCAAAATTCAAATAAGCCGCCGAAACGCTTTATTCAGCAATGTGGCGTCACGCTTTGTAAGTGACATCACAAACTTATAAACGATTTTCGGTTCCGCAGTAGTGGTCATGTTTATCTGTTATTTGTCAGTCAGGAAACAAAAAAATACCACAAATCGCTCCAAATATCGTTAAAAATCTTCTAAAAACGCTAAAACACCTGAGAACACATACAACGACAACAAGTGTTTATGAGCCTATGACGTTATCGTGACATTAGCCAATCCGGATCGTTTCGCAATATTTGGCGCGAGAAACAAAATGCCAAACATATTTTTGTGTTTTTGGATATATTAATTGTTATTATTTTTATTAAAACTCGTGTAAATGACATAAAGAACCCTCATTTTATGCATTTAAAGCAAATAATCACATAAATATTCATACTGTCGAATAGCGTATTGTTCCAGTCCCTCGATGGACACGGTATAAAAGAATAGGCAAAACGCTTCGTCTGGATCGTAGTGGTGTCAACAACGTAAGGGTGAACTCGCCGCGGAACAGAGATGGGGGAATTAAATCATGCAATTCCCTTGTACACTCACCAAAATGCATCCTATAGAACACCTGAATATTTTCTATGCAGGTTGAACGATGAATCCATGGTAACAGTTTATGCATCGGTTCCAGAGAGAGATGTCCCAAGACCTGCAAAATATAATAAAAGCTGCATGTTTTCTCGGTGGTAGGCCACAACATCAGCTGCCGGCAGAATTACCATCCACCAGACAAAGTCTTGCCGTCAAGCGATTCGTCGTGTTCCGGCATGATGTCTGGTGAAGCCGGGTTTGAGCAGTTGTGTTGCGTTGTGTGCCGGGTATGATGTGCCAAATGTTGTTGTATCGGGAGTTTGGTCGTGAAGGGTCTCCAGATCATCTCCCTTTAGCGCAGCATCATTGCTCTTGTTGTTGGGTTTAACATTGCATCACCTCGCTCAACTGCCGTTTTCCCTTCTATTCACTCAGTTTTTTTTTTTGTGTACATAGGCTCTTAATAAACTAGCGCGCTTTACCACCAACGATTGCATCACTGCTTACCATCAGGCGGGATTGCGATCAAGCACTAGTTTATAATTAATAAAAAAATGTTTATATGTGTTCGGGTATAGGTACACCAAAATACTATATAAATAGATACATTTAAAATCTATACTAATATATAAAGCTGAAGAGTTTGTTTTGTTTGAACGCTCTAATCTCAGGAACTACTGGTCCTGGGATTAGAGCGTTCTGAGAGCGGGTACTGGATTTTGAAAATTCTTTTTGCGTTGATAGCCCATTAATCCAGGAAGGCTTTAGGCTATATAACATCACGCTGCGACCAATAGGAGTGGAGCATAACCAACTTCACGCGAACGATGTCGCTGGCGGCCGCTAGTGTAAAATAAAATATTATTATTATCAATACCACCTGTCTCTAGTGTATCCTCAACCTAACACGTGTGTATCTAATTGGTGATTGTATTAAGTGATCAATCGGTTCGCTCATAAGTTCCTTATGGTGTTATAATTATATGGATGCCATCGATTTAGTATTTACGACATGGTGAGTACAGCCTGCACGTTTACCAACATGTTATACTGTTATATTCGTGGAATTAATATCTAAGTACTTGTTAGTATAGCATTTTATGGTCTTACTACTACTATTGAGGTTTTTAATTACTAAGAAACCGTGGCCCTAGCCGTCGCACAGGCAAGTAAAGAAACACGGGTGAGTTTTAATCAGTAAAAGTCTGACACGCGTCCAGAGCGGGAGAAGTCATTTGATGATTTCGCATCCCAACGAAGGAATAGCGAATGGTATGCAATGATGCAATAGTTGACGATAAAGCGTGCTAGTTTATTAAGAGCCTATACACTTAAAAAAGCTGAGTGAATAGGAGGGAAAACGGCAGTTGAGCGAAGTGATGCAGTGTTAAAACCAACAACACGACCAACGATGCTGTGCCAGAGCAAGATTGATCTGGAGACCTCTACGACCAAACTCCCGACACAACAACATTTGGCGCATCGTACCCGGCCCATATCGCAACACAACTGCTCAGACCCCTCCTCCGTACAGCTTTACCAGACATCATGCCGGAACACGACGAATCGTGAAAGCTAACAAAAAAAGGTGTGGTCATTGTTTAGCAGTTCTTTAGGCTAGACATCTTTTCAACATGACGTTATTATACAACATTATTTTTTGTTTATGCGAAACCCGAAACACGTTTCCAGTATTTTTAAGTAAAGAATCTATGTACAAAATTTAAAAAGATATCATGGAAACACTATAAATTTATGGACTTGTTAGCTTACCTGGTTGTAGCAACAAAATTATGGTTAACGCCCCGCCCGCAACTTCAGCGGCCCGGAGCGGGTGGGGGTCGGTGCGTTGACCTGTCTCACGCACTTAGTACTAAAATCTCAGCTGTGTGATCCGTCAGCGTGTTGCGCGGTCGCTAGCCACACTGCAATAATTTCTAAATGTATTTGGGAAAAAATACCGTGGTGTAAAAATGATTGGAATCAATTTAGTTGCTTATTCTGAACAAACTATACTTATTCAGGTTTCGTATGAAGCAAAAATAAAGTTGGACAGACTTTTGTATAGACTTACTAGACGCACGTTGAAAAGGTGTCTAAGTTTTCTTTAAAGTTACTCCTCACTAAGAATTACTTATGTATCGTAAGAGCGTTTACAAACTCACACACATAAACAGTCAGCCGGAATAGACCTATAGAACATACTAATATTTGTTCTGTGTGGTAATCGAACCTGCGACACGCAACGGATCAGTAGATCGCTCAGCCACAACGCCAACCGTGCCATTCTCTGTTTTTGTGGTAAGACCTTGTGTGTTTAATTTTTTTTTATGTATAGTTGAGGATTCCTACTCCGACTGGGAATACATAGTGTATTCCCAAACAAACTATCAACGCTATGGTCATACAGACATTAGCCACATCAGTGCCATTGGAATCTCTTCATCTTTTCTTGTCGATAATACTCTTGCTCGATAGTTTTCTTAAATATTATTTAGCCCAGTAGTTGGCCACGTTAATTGCTGCATCAGGGATAGTCTTTAGGTCAGACCCGTCGTACGGCGAGTCCAGACTTAAGTTATATCGTAGTGGTATCACCACTACGATCTGAACGAAGCGTTTCGCCTTGTCTTTTATACCGTGACTGGAAAAATTTTCGTCTGAATAAGTAAGAAGACTAAGGGTAAGCATAGGCTTTTAATAAACTAGTACACTTTACCATAGGCGACGTGAGTGCGTAAACGAACACATAAATTCACAGAGACGAACAGCCAGACCATAGGTCATATGTAGGTCATACATGTATCTGTTTCGCGATTCGCAGCGCAGCAGTCAATACGTTAACCACTGTTGTATGCAGGCAGATGAACGGACACGGTCACTCCAGCAGCTGGACATGGTCTGATCGGAAGGACCGGATTCGGGTTCTAACGTCATCTAGCATCTCTGATAAAGGCGATCTAATAACATTTATGTAACCTGTTGTTGAGAAAATTTTGAAATTATTATGATAGCTACCGAAGATCACACGGATTAATAATTACATATGTCCGATCATTTATGCCTAATACTGGTCGGTTTAATATGTGGCTATTATCTCTTTTAATGTACCCCATAACTGGACAAACGTTACCCTAAGAATTAAAGATATAGGTAAGTAGGTATTGTTTATTCTGCACAAACTAGATGTACATTAGAAATAAATAATAATGATAATAAAAGCTTGGGAAGCTACGTAAAATCTTCTCGTCCGAAATACCTCAGTGTCTCAAGACAAAAGTCTTCGATCAGTGTGTGTTGCCAGTGATGACTTATGGAATTGAGACGTGGCCGCTAAAAATGGGCCTTATAAGAAGGCTCAAAGTCACTCAAAGGGCAATGGAGAGGGCTAAGTATGCTTGGGGTTTCACTGCGCGATCGAATTAGGAATGAGAAAGATCCGCAGAAGAACGAGAGTAACCGACATAGCCCGAAGAATTGCAACACTGAAGTGGAAGTGGGCTGGACACATTGCCCGTAGGATCGATGCCCGATGGGGCCGACGGGTTCTCGAGTGGCGATCAGGCACCGGAAGACGTAGCGTGGGTAGGCCCCCGACAAGGTGGACCGACGACCTGGTGAAGGTCGCGGGAAACCGCTGGATGAGGGAGGCGCAGGACCGGTCGTTGTGGAGAACCTTGGGAGAGGCCTGTATCCAGCAGTGGACGTCTTTCGGCTGAAACGATGATGATGATGATAATAAAAGAAATAAAAATAATAAACTCAAAAGTCTCGTACGCAAACACGAAAACTTATAAACAATGTTCTATTCAATACTATTTTTATTTATGGCAAGTGAAGACGATGTTGACTACTTTGCGAATCTCAAAGTCTTGTATTTGGCTCAATCGCTAACCGCGCAGAGCCATTCAAACCAAGGAGAAGAAGAATCTCGAAGTGGATTGGAGAAGCAAGAGGTCATATAAACAATGCTGGCTGGACGTTAAAGCCATGGTCATAGACAACACACATTATTTGACAGTTGACATTAAAGCCGTCTGTCATTCGTGATACCTACTCCCGATACTGACAGATGACCACCAATCAAACAACAACAATTAAACAGATACAAAAAGACAATTGCAGAATAGAGAAAATAACTACTTGTGTGACAAATTAAATAACATATTTTAAGCTGTGCGTCGCATCTGTGCAAGAAAAGGCCGTTGCTCAGAAAAATGCTGTGAGTGTGACTTCAAAAGAGCGTATCGTCAACAGCGCTAATTTGAAAAGCGAAAAGGTAGTTAGTTGTTGAAGCAATTACCTCTCCAATGCAAATACATATTAATAAATAGAATCATTTAAGAAGTAAATGATAAATAAGATAATTTCCAAAGTCAATTTATAATAATACTAAAGTCGACATACTAAGCAATATTCTCTTGACTTATATTTCTAAAAATATCAGAATTAATTAAAATACAACAATAACATGGAGTACATTACAACTACATTCGTTAAAAGGGTTTATTTTAATACTAATGGTTCGACACGGCTATTAATATTTGTCTAATTGATCGCATAGTTCACTCATTAACCAAAAAATACCTACTATATTGATTAACTACTAAAAGTGTAGACTGCGCACTTTTCCTGTAGGTACTCTAAAGAAAATGTCTTCACTTATTCTATTTACTGAGTAATATGATACATCTTGATTTTTCTTTTCAAAATACTTAATTATAAACTAATGCTTAACCGCAATCCCGTCTGAGCATAATCAGTGATGCAATCGTTGATGGTAAAACGCGCTAGTTTACTAAGAGCCTATTCACTCTAGCCTTGATGACACTTAAATTGTAGTCAGATGGACTGGCTAATTGTTTCAGTCCCTCGATGTACGTGGTATAAAAGACGAGGCGAAACGCTTCGTCCGGCTCGTAGTGGTTTCGACAACTTAAGGACACTCGCCGTACGACGGGTCGTTCGATGATGGAACGGATATGGAAGACTGGTTCTTCTATTTTCGAGCTTCTTCCACTGTTTAAGATCTACGAATAACAGCCGAAATCAACAGCTTAAAGAGTCGTGGCGTAGCGATAGCGAACGTGGCCGCTGCGCAAGGCGGCGCGGGTTCGATCCCCGCGCCGTGCAAATATTTGTATGCATGAATATCAATATTTGCACGTTGGTCCCGGTTGCCATACGAACATCTATTGGCAGTCGTTACGGATTGTTGGAGCCCTCAAAAGTCCAACAATTGGTCTAACTGCAATGCTTCGATATCGCCTTCGGGTTGTGGAGGTGAGACGGCAGTCACGGCTTCACGGAAAATGTCGAAGTTTAGCCAAAATTAGCAGTTAGACCGGTAAAGCGGACCCCAGACTCCTAAGCTGAAAAAGCTTCGGCTGCGATTGGGATTAACAGTAAGATGGTGATGATGATAATCAACAGCTTAATGAACTTTCCGAGGTTTGAAATGGTCTTGGTATGTAAGGATGGTCACGTCCTCCGTCCAACTGCGCTAATCGTAATATAAACTAATCGATCGACTCGTGTGGCTGTTTCCTATTGTTTTTTTTTTCTGATTTGGCAGGAGTGGCAAATCTTCATGGAGGCCCAGACTGCCTCACAAATGAACCAGTCTGGGCAGTGTCGGATTCTTACCGGCTAAAACCCACTCCTGCCCTTGCTCAGTGTCCCTCTGACATGATCAGAGACCTTAAGTGCCCGAATAGGTTCTGATTCGTTTGCAGATTTTTAAAATTGACGGCGATATCCTTTTGCTGGGGTACAGATTCCTGGAAGCGGACTTCGTGCAACGACAAGAAGAAAATTCCTCTATCTTCTTGAGTGTCATGGTGTTTTGGTAAGGCAGTTGATTGGTTACTTCTTATTTAACTAAATAACTTATTTTCCTATATTAACTATTTACCTATTTACTTAGCCACAGCTTACTAAGTAATCAATAATCGATGGTATAAAAGTTTTATCATCATCATCATTTCAGCCAAAAGACTGCTGTCTTTCCCGGTCTTTACCGGTCGTAGTGGAGTCGACCGGTACCGACGACGAAACTAAATCAAAATCAAAAGACACTTATTCAAATTATGCTACTATTATATTTTTATTAAGAGTCTTATAGTACTATTGTATATTATGAGAAATAGCAGTCTGCTTTCTGTCAATGTTTGTCTGTCGTGAGTTTGCTTCAACCAGTAGATGTAATATAATATAATCCGTCCAACATGCATCTCCAAAGCGTTTGAAGCGTCAGTCACCGGTCACTCGGCCGCTCGCCGGCGTCGTCGGGTCACGGTGTCTCCTTCCACCTAATTGCCGTGACGATCAATATTTGTCATCAATTAAATACCACACGGATTTCTTTAATTATTCCCTCCTCTGGCTGTCGGCCGTTTTGTTTGTGTCATCGGAGGCAGATGTAGTGTTGTACATGAGTAGCGGTATCTCGTCAGATGTTTGAGAGTTAAGTAGTTGTTTGTCATGTTACGCGTAGTCTTTAGGATGTTCTTGTTTTCTGTTGAAAGAGTTTTTATTTTCTGCAATATGCATTGGTTTTAATTGAACATGCATTTCATCTTGTTATTGATATTTGCATGTTGTGCAGCGTATTTGAATAGCCAAACGAAAAATAATTCTTCTAGTTGAACAAAGCTGTGCTGCTGGGGATTTTGTTGCACCACTCCTTCGTCCAAATTGGTGATTGGCGGATATTTTGGAGGCCTGTATTATGTTATTTTGACGTTCAAATAATGCTGATTCTCAGCATAGTTTGAATGAATGACTTGGACACCGCTTTCATTAACAAGAAATTTTATACGACCCCTTGTACCTCTTTTTGGGTATTAAAAAAATTCTGAACAAAATAATATTGATCGTCAATAGAAAGATTGATTGAATTGCGTTACACACTATTAAATACTATCAACTGGAATAATTTTGAAGCATATTTGCTAATCCATTGCTCCATTTGTACGAATAATTTGTCTGCTCCGCAACGTAAAAACGCAATGGATATTGTTGAACTGTCAGAATGAAACCCATTACTACATGATAGTGTGTTACGCAAATACCCTACTGATAACTGTAAGACAATTTGCATCACTAACTAACCTATTCCTAGATCCCGGCGACAAATCGACTACAAGTGAAACCCTGGCTCCGGAGCAGCCTCACATAGAGTAAATACAGATATATGCGATATTACCCTGCGTACGACGGATAGCTTACTAATAACCGATATCGGTATTGAAGCTGATACACGAGTCTTCAATGAATGAATAAGTTTGTAGGAAGGTATTTGATGGAGCTGTTGTATGTTTTAGAGATTATTTTAAAGATATATTTAAGCTTTTCTAAGATAGGTATTAGATAGGAGACTTTGTTTTGAATGAAAAGGAGGATGAACTCAATTAGTGCTATTGAGGGGTATCGTAATACCCAGTATCTGGTTTGTAAAGTGACGATAGGCAGATGGTGGTGAAAATGAAACTGCAAAGCTGAAGCAGAATTGTAAATGTTCATAATAATTCAGACTTGCATTTAGCAAGAAATTAATATTAAGGTTACCACTATTCTATTTGTATACAATATTTATATAAAGAACACCCTGTCCGATCCGTGAAGGTATTGTTAGCTATCGATAACTGATTCTACTAGTGCCTACAAAGCCGGGCTAAACTTAAAAAAATCCCCCTAAAAAATATTAGCTATTTCGCAAAAGGAGGTAATTAATACATGTGCGGTAGGCAATACATGCGCGGGCGAAAAGGCACAGGGCACGCGGCACGCGGTCGCATCGCTATTCGCTCATAATAATACCCTCAAAAATGGTGTTGTCACTTATTAAAAAAATTACCAAATTCTGGGGGTATTGTTAGGTACTATGATGATTATGTAAAATTTCATATTTTATTTGGTCATGTGTTTACCTAACCCTTATTATCCTTATGGGTCGGACAGGATTTTCTTTACATATTGTGTATGTTAAGAGTTGTGGAGAAATTAGTTAAGTTACCTACTAGCTGTTAAATACACATATAAATAAACTTTTAAAGACCATATCAGAAATGTCAAGGGACCAGAAACTCTAAGATGTAATGTAATATTCTTAATCGTACCCAAAGGTTTAACCATTAGCAATCCTTGCTAAAATAACAACATAATCCCCATTCCCACATCAAACACTCTCATTGATTCGGAATCAGTACAAAAAAGCCGATGAATTTAGAGTAGTGACAGCGCTCTGTCGCGGCGGCCGCGCACAAAGGTACGCCGCTTGTTTGCTAGGCGGCGCCCGCGCAGCGCATGCTCCTTCAATGATCTTTGTTTTTGGTATTTGTTTCTCGAAGAGGTGGTTACTGATTATGAATTATTGTTTTGGGATTAGCGTTGACTGCAACGTGAAAGTGAACATTTTAGAAAAGGGAGATAATTACCTATAAACTGAATTTGTATAAGGGATAGTAATGATAGTAAAATACTAAAGTTGGACAAATAAAAAATTACAGAATACATATATGCGAAATTAGAAGAAAACGAGATTTAAATATTATTATTTACTAGCCGCACCCCGCGGTTTCACCTCGATAAGTTTCGGTTCCGTAGGAATATCCTGATAAAAACAAAAGTTAAGTGCATCTTTTTCTTTCTATTTCATTGAGAAAAGGACAGAAGATAACATTTTCAAATTAAGGCAGTCCATAGACAGCTTAGACACGATTATAGATATACATGGTGAACAAAAATACAACAATTTACGCCAGGAGCAGATTAATTTGACGAACATTATTTTCTGTCCTTTTCATAATGAAAAAGAAAGAAAAAAATGCACTAAATTTAAATTTAATACCGTATTTGACTAAAAAGAACTAATTAGTCGGCCAGTCAGAGTTCCAAAAAATACTAGACACGTATTTTTTCTTTTTTCATATAAACAAAAAATGAAGACGACACAGTGCGTTGAAAACTCGTGTGACGTTACTGCACGCTACATTTTTAGCGACCAGTGACGTCACCAGCCACCACTCCTGATCTTTGATGCCTTTTATATTTGTTAATTTTTATTGATTTGATAAAACAAAATATACGTATCCAATATTTTTCTATAATCTGAATGACGGACTAAATAGAATCAATATTTTTTTTTGCCAGGAAACACCCCTATTTAGTTTGTGAACAAGGGATTCGGGACCAATATTAATATCACCGTTACCAAAAAATCTTCAGCTCCATCCCAAAAACGTTAAAAGTCATTAAAAATCCCATATACGAAAATAATGACCCGTGCCTTGCACAAACCGTCACCTGCACTCGACGGACAATGACAACTAATTCGACATATTGCACGTAGCCATTCTTTTCTTTGCCTACAGCATTGATGGACAATGGGACCACCTTGAAGTACCACCAAAACACTATTGTGGTCACAATGAATGGTACCTCTTGACATAAATCGTGTAAAGCAATAGGATTGATATTATTACGTTTTGAGTACCAGCTGGCGTTTGTAAGAAAGTTGGTAGTTAGAAAGACTCTGGGTCAAAAAAAAGACATTGGATGCCTGAACATAATCAGCTTAAAAATATATTCTATCATAAAATAATTGTCTTCTTGTGTAAATTCATACCAGCGATATAACGTTTTCAGCGATTTTATTCTTTAAAAATCTTAGTGAAAACTTAACTAGCAGCTATATTTTAGGATTAATTTTCTTTTAAGAAGCTCATTTTTGTAGTTTTGGTAGGAAAGTTAAGCTGAGTATTACGCTCATTTTTCATTGGACTTTTTAAATTATTTATAGTGTTGTTTACTAAATAAAAGTACGTGATTTATGTAGTGAAAAGTGCATTCAGTAAATAATTCATCAAGTACATTGAGATATCGTAACACAGTGGCCTCATCATGACTTTGCCTCAAACCTCCCTCGTAGACGGTTCACGTAGCCGTCTTTTTCGACATGAATAATTCATTACGTGACATTGGCTAAATGCACAAACCGTGTGAAGCCAAAAAAGAAAGACATAATAATAATAAACTTAATTAGCACCAAGTGAAATGACGTGAACTATCCTTCCAGTCGTTGATAGAGATTTACACATGAAATATTCAGCCATTCATTATATACATGGTACATTATATAATATTCATTTTATAATGTACCCAGGCGAACCTACAACCACCGCTGTTCTCACTTTGAGTGCATATTAGTTATCCAAAAGTTAGGTCATAGGATTTATTTTTAAAAACTGTAAACGATTTTCAAACTTATAAACGCCTTTATCATTATTGGAATTTTATCATACTTTCTTGTGTAAATTTTAGGAAGGCTAACGCAATAGGAATATTATAATAAAAGTCAGTAAAGAGTAAAGTCCCAAATGTTGTTGAGTCGGAAGTTTTCTCGTGGAGAGTCTACAGATCAAACTCCCTCTGGCGCAGCATCGTTAATCGTGTCATTGCATTCCTATTCACTCAGAGTTTTTGAGTGAATGGGCTCTTGACTTAATTAGCGTGTTTACCATCAACGATTGCATCACTGCTTACCATCAGGCGCGATTGCGGTCAAGCACTACTTAGTTTATAATTATAAAAAAAGAATATTTTCTATATATCGGTATTGTCTGTTTCCCATACAATACAATATAATTTCAGTTTCTCCGCTTTCATCTACCGTACCTACGCTTTAAAAAATGTATACTTCGAAACACCGAAACAAAATTTGAAATTCGATTCGGTATTTAAATAATTCTTCACCTACAAAGCACTGCTGTTTGAATGCATCACAATTTCATCTGTTTCTCACAAAAGGCTCACTTTCAGTAGTCATTAGGTGATGTTCTTTGTGCGTGGGCGTTAAATAACATGAATTGGGGCTATTTTCTGTCATAATTCATTTGCACCGTGAAGTTGGCGCCATGTGGCGGCCTCTTGCACTGATCGCCTTTACACTAGGCATAGTATATGTAGGGTTTGTAGAAGATTTGAAATAATTTATTTGTAACTTAGATTCGAAAAACAATTTCATATGTTTCATGTATGTGCTGACGACAGCACACCAAGCTACCACAAACTGTCAAATTGTTTTATTGCATTTTCAATTTTATCAATAAGACTTTAATTCTCAAGGTTCATTAGGAATATTTGACAGTTTCTGGTAGCTTGATCTCCTGTCGTTCGTACATACGTTTATGTATGTTTTGAAGTAGATTTTTTATACAATTTTAGTATTCACAAATGTAGATAGGTATTTCTGCCTATTTTTCAATCGTTCCAAAATTAGTGTTATCATGTTATTGATAGATTCTTCATCTGAGCAATACAGTTTCATCTGCATTTTTACATATACTACACGGACATTTTCAAGTGGTTGTTTGAATATCCGAGACAGAGCGGCGATCCCTGGCTTTAGAATGTGCACAATACACGAATTTGTTACTAATGAATCATAGACACGCCTCCAAGTCTTTGTGGGCACCGACTTGCATGACCATTGAGCTAAGAGACCATTAAATGCTGGCCGGTAAAACTGAGCCAGTGTTTGTGGGAGATGGAAACAATGAATGAGTATAAAGGAATATGAAGTAAGTAAAAAAAATCTGCACTGCCATATGGTTTTTTTTTTTGCCCGAAGACATGTTGCAGAATAAATTTTTAAATGCCTCTTGAAATCTTTTCGTTACGTTAGATTTTCTCTGTTGCCTTGAGTTTCCATCTGTCCAGGTTAAAATTAAAAACTCCTGAATCAGGGACTCACGGTACTGGGAAGTACGGTAGAAGAAAGGGGAGGCCTATACCCACCACTAGGTAATTCTGGGTTGAAATTATATTAAGTTAAAAAGGCAAAGAAAAAAAATAGAATAGTGCTGCATTAAAAAAAAACAAAATTAAAACTAAAAGAGGCATAATAGGTATATTTAGAGATAATCTATGATTTTCTGTGCGCAGATCAAAAGAAAGTTCAACAAAAAAGGTCTTAAACGATACAATATCCAATACCAATGTTACGCAATAAATCAAAAGTTCAAGCACATCAAGCTTATAAAGGTTGAAAAATCAACAAATCAAATAAGATCGAAACTAGATTAAACCCATTATTATTTCATTCCTTTGATCTTGCTAAGAATGAAGATAACACACATAGAGAACTAAGTAGCAACAACACGTATATAATGCCTCTATTCCAGACTTCACACAAAAGCTTTGCAGAAATACTGTCATAACAAGCAGAAACTTTTGTCGGGAGACGTGGAAAAGGAGATTTTAATGATATGTACCTTTATGTTGATACTCTTTTGTGTTTTGTTGGTACCACACTTAACTAAAGGCTGTGCCTGTTATGTTAAATATATTGCTAGTGATATCAAAATTGAAATAATGGTTCATTCTTGATCGACTGTGACAAAGATTTTGCATCGGGTTGAGCAAATAAGCTTGGGAATAAACATGCCTGTAACTTGTCCAAAAAAATGCAAGTTGCTATTATGTCAAAAATACAATAATACAAAATGTACCAATTAGAAGCTGTAACGGCATACGGCATTCAAAATACCTACCTACTTTTGTGCAGTGTACACTGCACAATGCACAGTGCACTGCACAGTGGGGTTTAGTTTAATTGGTAAATAGGATCTAAAATATGGGAACTTTGAAGTTCCCTTTTAGGTATGAGCGGAGATAGCTACACTTATCTTGGCTTCATAAACTATCGACCCTTGATTCTATTTTGCATCTAACTTATAAAGGCCCACAATTTTTCTTTCAACCTCAAAATGGCTGACGAAAGAAGCCATTTTGCGTTCGAAATTTTAATTGGAACGATAAAGGGCTTTCGCGGAATATTTTAAGGGCAAGCGGCCAGTAGCCGCGCAAAAAGTTTTATCTCGCGTCGTTTAAAATTCCGTTTGAAAATCGAACAAATAGGTGCTTTTTGTCGAACCACGCCTGCGCGGTGACGGCAACACTTTTTTAATAGCTACCAATATGGCGGACGTTGACAAGATGAAAGATCGCTGTAATTAGTCGATTGTTGTAGTCTAATATGGTTTTTGTTTAGAAATTCGCTTGTTGGGCGAAATTCGGTGTGTGTGAAAATATTTTTTATTTCCGTTTGTTTGTCTTCGAGTTGTCTTCTTTCGAATATCCTAATGTTAAAAAAAAATCAAGTCATAACTGATGGATTTATTACTAAGAGGAAACAGCACCTAAAAATGAACTAATTGAATCATTAGCAATATGACCCAAGGGATCCAATTCACCCAAATCGTTAGTCAAAACCGAGTTAAATATGGTTCAAAATTACACTAAAATGATGAATGCCTCGCTGGCTAAAGTATCAATGACACATACCATAAATACCGGTACACACCTGCGGACGATTAACACGAATGTCAAAATAGAATTTTGAACTAAAATATTTCCTTCCCGAAGTAAATTAAGCGGGAGACATCATTTTGCCACATTCACTATGTCTCCTAGAAAACCCACACGACCCTTATTCCTTGCGTCTAAAGGTTGTATTTTAAGAAAAAGGTTGAAAGTCTACAGCAAAATTCGTTGTAGCTTGACAATGTGACTTAATTACTAGTGAAGTATTCACATATGGGTACAGGGTCTAAATTATATCGATACCGCGAGATTTCCTCGTCTGAATCGATTCTTGATTATCGAACTAATGGTATAATTATGTTGATAGAGCTGAAAAAGGACTACTTCTAATGATTTTATCCTCCAGTACAAGGTAATTATGTGAAAGATGCCTAATATTAAGACATAAGATTTTAAGAGTGTTTTCTGTTTTGGAAATGAAAAAAAGGAATTTGAATTTCTATTAATTAAATGTGGGAAAATGTTGGTTCATTTTCATAAACTGGTGTGGATTTGACTAGGTAAGTAGGTATAGTATAGTACTTACCTAGTAACTATCCACTACATTTTCAACTTTATCGCTAAATATTAAGGTTTAAGGTTGATTGGGAAATTTTGAGAAATTTTGGGTAGCTTGATGTACTGGCGGTAACCAGAAATTACAGAACGCTTTGATCTTCAGATACTTCTATTCCTTATATATTCATAAATCTGACTATATATATACACATTTGAATAATATCGATATGTAAATTTAAAATCTTTGATAATACAAAATCTTTATTTGTTTTTTATTTATTTATTCTTTCGCACATAAATTAAACAGACGCCGACTTAATGCCTTAGGCATTCTCTACCACTCAACCATAGGTGGTGAAGAGATTAGTCGCAGGTGCTTTAGTTGAAAACATTATAATGAAAAAATACTCTTAACACTATTTAAATAAATACTTAAATAATCTATATACACATACATACTATTACCAAAATATATACTTATAATATATACATACAAAACTAAAAGTATCACTTAATACACACACTTTATCATTGAAACCAGCACCCTAATAGAGACACACTAATCAATTGGAATCATTTTGAATAATATTTATTGCTAATCCATTGCTTCATGTTTTCGAAAAATATGTCTGTTCGATAACGTACTTTCCTATATATAGCGCAATGAATGTTGTTGAACTGTCAAAATGAAACCCACAACAAAACAGTCGATATAAAATCTACTCCCGAATCATAAATCGACTAATTCCAACTTTAATAATCATAAAACGAAAACCTATAGACAATTTGTAACGGCCATAACGAGTGTCATGTTCCACGGTTTGACCATAAATCATATTTTTTTGGCGGCAAAAAACACAAATGGGCAAAATGTCTGCTAATTGACGTGTTCCTGGTTTCACTAGTCTCATTATGCTCTGGGTATGCGCGTTCATCAACGATTGGGCACAGATGAAGGAGGATAGAGAGACTTGGACCGAAAACGGTCTTCTTTTTTCGGCTGAAAACCTAAACTAAACGGTTTGTCATGTGATGATGACCGTTTATAATGTAAACGGGCACGATTTGCATTTAAAACCCAAGTGGAAAATATGAACTAAGTAGTTATTGATAGGGACTTTTTGGGAAAATTAAGGAATTTTATTTTCTCTATACATAATAATTTTAAGTGAAAAAGGTTGAATATCGTGAAAAATAAAATCCCAGCTAACTTTATTCACATAGGTACTTTTTTTTTTTCGAATTACTCTGGTGTGTTTACAAACATTTAAACACACCAGAAACAGCCACCTGAAGAACAACTATCTGTACTCCATACACATATTTGTTCCATGCTGGAATCGAACCTGCAATACGCAGCGCAGGAGTCGATCGCTCAGCCACAGCACCGAGTCTACTTTCTGTCCGCGTCCATGTGTGTTACTTCTTTTTTAATCATAATTACTTGATAATTAGAATAGATACTAATATTTAATAATTATAAACTAGCGCTTGAATGCAAGCCCGCTTGATGGTAAGCAGTGATGCAATCGTTGATGGTAGAGCGCGCTAGTTCATTAAGCCCATTCACTTAAAAAAACCTTAGTGAATAGGGGGGAAGACGGCAGTTGAGCGAGGTGGTGCAATGTTAAACCCAACAACACGACCAACGATTCTGCGCCAGAGGGAGATTGATCTGGAGACCCTTCACGACGAAACTCAAGACACAACAACATTTGACGCATCGTACCCGGCACACATCGCAACACAACTGCTCAGACCCGTCCTCCATACGGCTTCACCAGACATCATGCCGGAACACGACGAATCGTTTGGCGGCGACTTTGTCTGATGGGTGGTAACTTCTGCCGGCAGCCGATGTTATGGCCTACCACCGAGAAAAAAAACAAAATTCAATATTATTGCCATTATATCTATTTCCAAAAGCATTGTCGCGTCTACGAGATTTTATGATCTATGAGTGTCGCCTACGCCGCACAGTAGCTACAGCGTGATTTATAAATCTATTTTAATTTACTCGTTGGAAAGAGTAAACGATTCGGTTGATATTTTTACGAGACCGGCCATATTTTACCACTGTTTTAATAGTTAATACTAAATAGGTTTGTGTTATGGATATGGTATGAAGAAATATTAGGTTTGGTTTTCTGTTCTTATTTTTAGTCAGATTTATGGTCTTTTTTTTTAAATAAAAGTCTTTTATTTTTTAATACCTTTTGATTTCATGATTAAAATCTAAAGTCGTTTATTCAACTTAGGCTGACAGAATCAACACTTTTTGAATGTCAATATTAGATAGATAAGACAGTATCCCAAAACGCCCGCCCTTCGTTATTTCCTCGTGCATTTGTAAGAATACTACTTACCTATTTATAAAAAGTTCGAATACTTGGATCTTTATTATAACCTAAAGTCATTTACCTACTGGTGCATAAGTCATAGGTATAAGGGTTGTTCCCTGGGTAAAAAAAAATCTATTTAGTCCGTCATTCAGATTATAGAAAAATATTGGATACGTATATTTCGTTTTATCAAATCAATAAAAATTGATTGATATAAAAGGCATCAAAGATCAGGAGTACGGGCTGGTGACGTCACTCGTTGCTAAAAAATGTAATAAGAAGTGACGTCACATGAGTTTTCAACGCACTGCATCGTCATCATTTTTAGGGTTCCGTAGCCAAATGGCAAAAAACGGAACCCTTATAGATTCGTCATATCTGTTTCTCTGTCCGTCTGTCCGTCCGTATGTCACAGCCATTTTTTCCGAAACTAAAAGAGCTATACTGTTGAAACTTGGTAGGTAGATGTATTCTGTGAACCGCATTAGGATTTTGATGCAAAAATAAAATAATAATAATAAATATCGAGGGCTCCCCATACTAAGAACTGAAACTCACAAATGTTTTTTTCATCAAATACATACGTGTGGGGTATTTATGGATAGGTCTTTAAAAATGATATCGAGGTTTCTAAAATATTTTTTTTCTAAACCGAATAGTTTGTGTGACAGACGCTTCCTAAGTGGAAAAAAGTTGGTCCCCCCCCCCCCCCCCCCCCGTCTAACTTCTAAAATAAGAAAAAACATAATGGACATTATTATAAAAACTACCAACGAAAATTGTTTTGAACGAGATTTAGTAAGTAGTTTTTTTTAATACCTCGTAAATCGTAAACCGCTTATTACCGCGTAATCTTTCATACAAATAACTTAAATCCTTTAATTTCATAAATGAATGGTAAGTACGGAACCCTTTGTGCGTGAGTCCGACACGCACTTGGCTGGTTTTTTGTTTATATGAAAAAAGAAAAAAATACGTGTCCAGTTTTTTTGAAAATCTGACTGACGGACTAGTTCGTTTTTTTTTAGTCAAGTGTCCTGTTGAAGATGCAAAGATCTAAGTTACATTTTGCTTACCTATAGGAAGAAAAAATCACAAGTAAGTATTTATTCCTACCAAAAATACAACAGTTTAACAATAATTTCCTTCAGAGCTCATTAATTTTCCAACATTTTTTTTATTGTCAAAAGTTTTTGCATCGCCACCTAAATCAAAATCCCAGATTCCATACATATTTGTATGAGAACGAGTCATATTTGCGAGCACGTTCAGAATGCCACATCATTTGTATGGCAACATTGCCAACATGTGAGTTGAAATGTGTCGTATCATTAGTAGAGGTCGCTAATTTTGGACTTAATTAGAGCAGATTTTTTTTTTGGAGTTTATATTTAGAATTGTCATTTGGTAACTTAATGGTTTCATTTTGTACTTTAGGCCGCAAATTGGCCTGTTGAATTCAATATGGTAAAAGACGAAATTAAAGAGAGTCAGTTTTTAAAATAATTGAATGATCGGCCTCATTTTATATTGTAACATATTTTTGTACCGTGTTTTTGCAAATAATCTATTTCCCAACAGTGGGAACGTGATTATGTTCCCAACAGTGGGTACATGATTATGTTCCCACTGTTGTGAGCTATATTTCGGCCAAATTCGATAAAGAATAAAACAAACCGTTGCTAGGCAACGAGTAGTTTACGCCTAAAAGACAGATGTTTACAACCTTTTCTAGATAGATGATTTTCATAAAAGTAATAACCCTACTTCCTACTAATGTAAACAATTTATTTATGTTTAGATATTTATGATTTGCGTAGAACGCTTAACCGATTTGAATGAAATATGACACACTTGTAAGCTAATTTCCTAATAGGTTAAATTTTTTGATACTTATACATATATTATACTTAGTCCATACTTGAAAGTATGCATGTGTTATGCAGTTGATTTGAAAGTAATTAAAATACGCAAAATTGTATTGACAAATGTGAGCCATTTGTCAAAACTTTATTCATTGGTTGAATTCCACAAAATGTGTTTAATACCTGGATTTCATCCATCTTTCTTTTTTTGTAGGGTTACCACGTAAAATTAATGCCGACTTTTTAATAGTTTTTGAAATACCAAGTTATTATGCATGTTTTTTTAGTGATTCTATTGAAATATGCTGCAATAGGAATTGTTAATAAATAGTTACCATGTAAAAGTCGATAATCATATAAAAAACAAGAGATTTGTAAAAATTGAATTGTGATAACCCTAAATTGGTTTGTTTACTTCTATTCTTTATGGAGCTTATTATAGGTACTTACTTATAGTTTCCCATTTTACTAAGCGGGTTCAATACACCTTAGTAGATGTTACGTTATTTTTCTTCGCTGGTTGAGCCTGAGAGCTATTCAAAGTAGCAAAGATCATTAATGTGATGAGCCGGGTTTATCTACATCAAAACAGCACCCTAATTACCTAACACACTATAACTATCAGTTGGAATCATTTTAAAGCATATAGCTAATCCATTACCCCATGTCTTCCAAAATGTGTCTGCTCAACAATCTAAATAACGCAATGAATATTGTTGAAATGTCAAAATGAAGACTATTGATACTGTTAGTGTGTTACGCTATTAACCTGCTGACCGATGTAGTCAGTTTCAAGTGAAACAAACAGTCGAAATGCCAACCAAACACAATAACTATTGGGTTGTATCCTAAAAATAATTTAATGTCCATCAGCTAGATTTATGAAAAATATTGAACACGTATTTTTTATTTTTTCTTTCATTCAAATACTTAGGAAGATATATTGATTTGAAATGTCGCATGACGTCACGCCGTGGTACAAAATATACAACGGCGTGACGTAATTAGCCCCCACTCCGTAACTTGAATACGCTATATCTCAGTAGTTTTTGGTAATTTCGACAAAATAAAAAATTCTAGTCTTAACTTTTTATGTTATCTATAAGACGGACTAATTATTTTTTTGATTTTCATATCTTGGATACATCCCTATTACCCTCTATCGGACCCTAACTCAATACAAACACCTTCAAAGCCAAAGTCAATGAAGCCAATCATAATTAATAACATTTATATATATATCACACACATTCAATAAGGAAAACTTCTCCCCACACTTACAAACTAACCTAACAACCAACACGATCAATTTTCAACTCTATCCGCTGATAATATGAGAGGTATAAGCCGCAAAAAGATACAGTAGACAATTTTTTCCATCTCACCCCACAAAATTAACTATTTTCCCCTTCCGAATACTAAATACCTATTTAGTGTATTCTGTGCGTGCGAAAGAGATGGCTGATATCGGATATCACCCCTTGTTTGACGTTTATGAAGGAGGGTGAATGTTATGTCACCCTCTTGTTTGGCTGGTCACCGACAGTGAAGATAGTTCGGTGTATATTTTTAAGTAACAGCCCTTATCAAATTTTGATTAAGTTGATCTGTTTGAGAAGATTTTCGGAGGCCATTTTTGTTCAACGGATTAAATCGTACCTACCTACTTCCCTTTGATATGACAGATTTATCTTTTAGCTTGTTAATGCAACTGCTAAATCAAATGATCAGTCGCAAAGAATACTACGTACTATGTACCTATATCAAAGGTGTTGAAAATATATAACATACCAGAACTGCGACATTATTTTTTTAAATATCGAAACTTCATGCTGAGATTGTAGCTTTTTGGCCCTTGCATAGATACTTATTTCTGATTATTTTATCTGTTTTTTTTACTTTTTTATGTAAGTATTTTTTTCTGTTTTACGATCTTCATATATCAATCGCAATAAATACTTACTTTTTCTTCCTTTAGGTAGGTATTACTTGTCAAACAAGCATGAAATGAAGCCAACTTAATTGTTTTGAATTTCAGCGTAAAATATAAAAACATAACTAAAGACCTTAGGATATTAGTAAACTAAAAATAGGTGGGTAGGTATTTTTATCTTTCATACAAAAATACTAAAATGTACGGACGACAGCAGGTCGCTACCCGAAACTGTCAAATATTTCCAATCAACCTTGAGCTTTAACGCCTTAGCGATAACGTTGAAAATCTAATAAAGAATTTTTTTATTTATTTACTATAAAATCTTACCATACCCAGTAAAAACTTTGTCCAGCAGTGGACATCCCACTGCTCCGGCCTCCCTACGCTGCGTCTTCCGGTACTTGGCCGCCATTCCAGAACTTTACTGCCCCATCGGCCAGCGGTTCTACGAGCAATGTGCCCCGCCAACTGCCACTTGATTTTAGCGATTCGAAGAGCTATGTCGGTGACTTTGGTTCTTCTGCGGATCTCCTCATTTCTGATTCGAATACGCAGAGATACTCCGAGCATAGCTCTTTCCATTGCCCTTTGTGTGACTCTGAGCCTTCGTATGAAGCCCATTGTCAGCGACCACGTTTCAGTTCCGTAAAGTCATCACTAGCAACACGCACTGATCAAAGATCTTGGTCTTGAGACACTGTCTGCCTGAGTACAAAACCTAGGTTTCTGTATGCCTTCTAACCTACATTATGTCGTTAATTTGCTCATAAATTTGACAGAGTGTAGTAGCTTGAGGTGCTGTGATCTGTACCTAGGTCCTAAGTAATAACGGAATGGTAAATTATAGAAGAATCAAAAAGATCGATCGTTTTCCAGAATCAACAATCTGCTAAGTAGTTGTCTACTTACGCTTGTGTTTAATCAAATTCACTTGTAAGTTTCAATCCATCTTTCTCAAGGTCTTTTTCAACCACACTCGCTTTCGCATTACACCACCACCACTCTATACACATAATATCTTCTTCCGAACGCTCGGGGAATACGACCGTTGCCGAACAGTGACGAAGATTTCTATGCGCATTTGCGCATTATCACTTTGGGAGACCTGAACCCTTTATTTTATTTATTTACACTTTCGTCCAAGGAAATGCAGATACAGAGGCGGACTTATTGCTTTAGGCATTCTCTACCTGTCATCCACGGACGGCGAAGAGATTAGATGGCAGATGCTTCAGTTGAAAAAAAAATATACCTAAGGAAAAAAATCTCTTAACACTACCTACTTCAACAAATATTAAGCTATATATAATACCTATACATATAGAACAAAACTGTAAGTTGGGAGGGAGGTATTGACATAACTTTACCCTAAAATAAACTATTTAGAATAAAACTCTGCAATTTCCGCTTAAATGCAAACCGACTATTGGCCATTCTGATATCCAGAGGAAGCGCATTCTACAGAAGAATGTAGATTAGATTTTCAGAAATCCTCGAATTAACGTACCTACTTAGGTACCTATGTTCTTTTTTAATAAATTAGGTAGATATGTAAACTTTGTGAGTTTCATAAAACCTATAGGATAATTTAATTAAACCATCATGCCTGAATTCATAAATATTTTCTTTTTAATTAGTAAGTGCCTACTTCCCTAATTACATTTCACTTATCCTACCTGTCTCTGTAATTTCCAGCAAATTCTTTTGGTTCTAAGTAGATACCTACTATCTATGCCTTTCCGCAACCTCCTCTGTCAAAATGTGTTCATAGAGTAAAATAATGTTCATTGCTTGTATTATTGACTAGGTGATGGAATCAGTTTTATCTACAAGATTACCTAAAGCCAACCCTAGTACCTAATGTGTGTATGTGAGCCATTTATATAGGTACCTAATTCATGTCGGTACATACTCAGCAATATCAAAGGTCTTTCAAGAAGGAGGCATTAGGTACCTCCTTATAAGTCAAAGACATTCTTAGAATAAAGTTATATAAATCAAAATATCTATAAATAACAGTGAGCAGAGTCATTGTAAATCATTTGCGCTAATTTGAAACGGATCCGTAAACACGGACGCAGCAGAATTCATCAAACCGATGCCCCCTCGGCGCTAATCCCACAAAGGGACCAGCAGAGTACGCTCAAAAGGATTTAACAAGCGGCATTCACGACTGCTCATTATATTTTTATGCTTTATACCTCTGGTGGCGGGCATAAAGTGTGCGATCAAAACGCGCGAACCCCTACAAAAGGTAATTATGTTTTGATTCCTACAAAAAAAATCGAGTAGGGGAGCGAGGGGCTTGTTGTAACAGGGGTAAGTAGTAACAGGCTCTTTTCACTACGATCTTAAACTTTATTAAAGTATTTCTTTGACTCTATAATCCTATAAGCCGCGACGCATCATGGTGTCATAGCCAGTGTCCCGCCGGCCGGCGCAGTAAGTGGGAGTGTACATACGCTTCATTTTTTCCAGGTAATATAAAATTGTACTGTCGTAAAATTTTAGTTTGCGTTATTTTTATCGACTAATTTCAAATTTTTTATATCTTATTTACATTGAAATTTACCTATCTCTAATAATGTGTAACAGTTTTTAAGATTGCTAAAATGTTTAAATAGTTATCTTGATAAATGTTAAAAATCATACGATGAGGTTAGTTGTAACGAAATCCCGGGGCTTGTTGTAACGTGTTACAACATGCCCCAAGTTATGATCTAGATACCTACTTTTTTTCTATCTTCTAGAATGAGGGTGTATAAAAGAAAGTCAGAGCGGGCAACACACAGTCAAGAAGTGTACGAGTTAGCGGCAGCTGAAGTTTTAGAAAAAAAAAATGTAGTCCTCGGAATGCTAGTCAGACTTTCGGATTATGTCACGTCTTTCTTTATAGATACATAAAGAAAAAGAAAAATAATGAAAGTTTAAGAGTTGGTTATGTGAAGCCTAGACAAGTATTTACTACAGAAGAAATGAAATGAAATGACATCGTTTATTAAGCAAGTAGGATCACCGATCACTTTTACACGTCATGTTTTAATATTATGAGTGGATTTAAAGCTTCTGGTGTATGGCCTTTGAATACTGATATTTTCCAAGACTCGGACTTTGCGCCATTTTATGTTACTGATCGTCCAAATCCTATCCAAGAGCCAGATGTCGAAAATGTCACAGACAATTTATCATTGAATCTTGAAAATCCAGAACTATTGGATTCTGCCCCTGAATTAGATATCAGCACCACATAAATTATAAGCCAAATCGAAACGGTGAACGAACCAACTCCGAGTTGCTCCGGTCTACAAAAAACTTTCTCGCCATCGAAGATTAGACCTCTACCAAAGGCACCACCAAGAAAAACTAATAATTACAAATAGCAGATGCAAAAGAAAATCTACAGTATTGACGGAAACTTCTGAAAAAGAAGCTTTACAAAAGGAATATGAGGAAAAAATGAAGAAAACACAGAAAAAAGATGACAAAATTAAAGGAAAATGTAAAGGGAAGGGGAAAGGCAAAGGCAAAGGTATATCAACAAAAATTAAAACTGGAGTGGACAGAGTTAAAAAAACGATTTTATGTTCAGATTCAGATTCTGAATCAGAAGAGTGGTATTGTCTTGTATGTAGTGAGGCTTACACAAATTCGAATAAAGAAGATTGGGTAGAGTGTATCATTTGTAAGATGTGTGCACATGTAAGGTATGTTACAGGAGACACTGTATCTTTTATTTACATTAATTGTAACTCAGATGAAGATTACTTACTATGATTTAAAAGTGCCATTATGATTAGGTATAAGTAGTGTTTAAGTAAAGAAAATTGGTAATTACTTCATTTTTAGGTGTTGATTACTTAAAAAGTGTATCTGAGTTGATTTTTAATAAGAATGACATAATACCTACTTTAGAAAAAAATCAATTTTGTTAAAAATAAACAAAGAATAAATGATTAGAAGTATTATTGTCGTTTTTTTTTTGTCGTTACTACTTGCCCCAGTAGACGTTACAACTTGCCCCAAGCACGAGGTAAGTTGTAACACCGCATTTCTTCTAGAAAATAATTGATTGTAAAATAATGACCAATAGTTATGGTATTATTTTTACTTGATTTGGTAGAGGAAGAGTTAAAGCATCCATTCATCTTTATTTAATAGCAATTAAATCAATAGATCTGAAGATATATTAGTTTTCATGAAAACTGTTACAACAAGCCCCTCGCTCCCCTATCACAAAGGAGACTAACGATATAAGAGCGTGCTAAATCGCTCCCCCCGACGCCCGCGCGGATCAATCGCGGGGCCAGCGGTCGATTGGGCCGGCTCGGCAGGCGGGGCCCCACACAACCACGCCTCGAGGCCCCAGGCTCCCCCACGCAACGCGCACTGCCACTGTCCGCCAGTCAACCTCCGACTGCGCCCGCATGCGTACACGATCCGTAGATCGCGCCCTAGTGTAAACCGGCTGTGCTAAATGACCTGACCAGCGTTCAATGTTAAAGAAACAAAACTTCGAGGACAAGGAAGTGAACATGGCGATACAGAGTGTTTCGAGGTACCCGAGCAGCCCTGCCGAAGCGACGGAGCCGCCCAAGAACTCGAGAATCAGCTTCAGCGTGGCATCAATTTTGGCCGATACGAAGGCACACCAAGTGGATGAGACAGCAGAGATGATCAGACATCACAGGACGATTCCTGAATCGCCTTTAAGGCAGTCTCCTTCTGCGCAACCTGAGTTGCCCGGCGGAAAGTCGGTGTCTCCGAGGCCGTCGTCTCAGACTCCTCCTTTGAATTTGAATGTATCAGCAACTGTTACTTCGTCCGAAGATGAGTACGAAGACTCGGTTAATCCAGAAGATTCGATAGTAGATGTGGAGGACTTGCAGAATGGTTTGGCAAGTGAGGATGAGGAGAGGCCTCCGTCGGAGAAGGCGCGGCTGGTGCGTCCGACGCCGTTCAGTGCTCTGGCGGCGGCAGCTTACGGGTTGGCGTGGCCGGGTCCACCGCCTGTGGTGCCGTCCTTTGGCTCCATGTTCCAGTCACATTTCCCCGTTGGACCTTTGACAGGTTAGTAACCTTTTTTGTCACTTTCTTTAGATTAAATCTTTGTAGTGTTTCCGTGGCAATCTGTTAATAATCTTAAAAGATTTAGTTCGACGAGACCTTTATTTGTTTGTATTAAATAGATTATAGGTATTGATAGTGTGCTCTACAGACTCTTACTTAGATATTGATAATTTTGAAGGTTTATTTAAAGCTTCCGTACTTATTTTCTTCAAGATTATTGAAAATATTTTATGCATGTTCGTCGGCTGGCTTATATGCACTTGTAGAATTCTAGAGTATTTCATTTATCCTGCTCTGGAACTAGGGTTTCTTAATCTACTACATTTCTTAGTTTATTTTCCATGGAGCAAAAACTTACTTAAATATGTACATACCTACCTATATATAGGTATATATTTTTAATTGTAAAGTATATGTACTAAGTATTGTCAGCTTCTCATCATACCTTTACTAAAAGATCTGCTCGATCTTACCTAAACTTAATTATTTTTACCATTTTATTTTCTGGAAAAAATTACTTAGATAATTATCTAAGTAATTTTTTTAATCACCTATTATAATAGGTGATTTTTGTTCTATGCAAAAACTTCTTAATTAATTGAAAAGCCAACATCGTACATTTACCTGTCAATAAATGGTACTACGTAATTATATTTCGGACATACTACTTATAATGTTATTGTTACACTTAAAATATATTACCTATTATCTACAAATACAATTTTGATGTGACAAACAGTAGGTATTAGGAAATTCCACATTTATTTAAGTTCAAGAGGAAAATATCAGCTCTTAATTGATTGATAAAACCGTTATATATATAAAGTAATATTTTTTATTTATTATTAAGTTTTGATACCGTTTTCCTGCGTACCTACCTAATATTTATTATTTAATTAAATTATTTTTGCTCCATCCAATTACGATTATAAAATTATTATTAAAACTTAATTACATTTGTTGGCGTTCAATTAAATAATAATTGAATATTTTAATTAATTTCCGTTACATTAACGGGGTATATTATTAAATTGACGCATTATTACATAAATATATCATATATATTATTTCTTAAGGGCTTTTTTTTGTCGGTACTTCGTAAATTCCTTCATATTTTATCAATATACAAGAATGAGGCATTTTTTTACAGCTTTTTTGTTCCGCTACACCGGAAAATAAACAAATTACTCACATTTCAGTGGTTTTTCGAAAATTCACGATATAAATTCAGGGATTGTGCCAATTCTTCGCACGGGTCGTGACCCGTTTATTAAGTAGGTATTACGTGTGGTACTTTATTAATATAGGTACCTACATTTGCTTTTAAGTAGGTAAGACAATAGAATAAAATTAAATAAATTTGCTTAGTTTTTTCATAATCATGTTTTGGTCAGCTTCCAGTCTAACCTGATTTAGCTGAATAGGTACCAGTATTTTACATGGAGCGACTGCATATCTGACCTCCACTACCCAATTACTAGGTGACTCTATAGTTATCCCTTAGTAATTCTAGTTTTCGACTAAAATAATTAATAACAATTAATAATTTATTACTTACTATTTCGTCTTAAAGTTGATTTATAATTAGTTTTTACATAGAAAATGTCTCAGCTGAATTTCACCTTTATAAGAGACTGGTGCCTGAAATTTAAATAACTATTTATATTATAACATGAAACAAATAGATTTAAATTATCTACTTATTAGTAAGTTCTGGTTAGTTATAGTATATCTAATGATTTTATTTTTATTTATACAGGATGTATCTGACATCGTAACGCAAACTTCGCGAAAAGGCTACACCGCATGCCACTGACAAAATTATGATAGTCAATTATGTCGTTAATGAGCGGTTACAGAAATAGAACATTTACAGGAATAACAGTGTTTAAAAAGTGTCGGCTTTGCCTTTGAACGTTGCAAGCGTGCCGCCGTGCGTGTTTGTAGGTATGACGTTGATCCCTGATGCAAACTCTATTAAATCAGCTGATAGGGTAGTTTTTCTAGTATTGTTCACATTGCGCTTTTTTGTGTAATTAACGAATTAATTAGTTTTTACTTTAAAATCTTATTGTGTTACAAAAGTATAGCAATTATGAACGATCTAAAGTGAAAAAAACGGCATATTATTTTTTTTAAATCGAGAAAAAGCCGACGCAAAATTCCGCCACTAGGGGGTTCAGAATCATGTATTGGATCTATGGCACTCGTTTGTGCGTCGATGTCAGATATATCCTTTATATATACTTAGGAATCTATTAACTGCAGTATTTATTATATGGATTATGATATTTAATTATTCGCAATTAATACTTATAACGCAATGGATAGATAGAATTAACTCCCTTCGTAGCCATGCGGTCATGCAATACATATCTTGAAATAATTCGGCCTAGGTATGTAGGCACCTAATTATCTAAGGCTACAATCAAGAAAGGTTGCGGGTTGGTCAAAATGGAAACCGTGGCCCTGGCGCACAAACAAGTGATGGAACACGCGTGGGTTTTAGTCAGTAAAAGTCTGACACACCCTTCAGCTCCGCCCAGAGCGGGGGAGCTCATTTCATGATTTCCCATCAACTCAAAATGCAGCATTCAAGATGGTTGTTACTGCTGAAGGGTAGAACAGGGTTTTTGTTATATATTGTAGGTATATCTCGACCTTAGAAGTATTCATCATCATCATTATCAACCTTTTTATCGTCCCACTGCTGGGCACAGGTCTCCTCTCATACAGAGAAGGATTGAGCGTAATCACCACGCTTGCTCAATGCGGGTTGGCGATTTCAGACTTAAAGTCCAGGTTTCCTCAAGATGTTTTCCTTCACCTTCAGTCATTGTGTCCAAGATATACTTAGAAAGTACATATAACTTTAGAAAAGTTACATTGGTACTTGCCTGAGCTGGAATCGATTGTGGCTGGTGTTTTAACCACTAGGCCACCATGACTTAGAAGCATTAGGAGGTATTTATGTGTTGTCGGATCTATACATACCTACAACCTAATACTTCTAAGGTTATATTATTCCTACTGCCACAAGATTTGAACCAATTAGACATAGACTAAATCCACACCTAACCCGTCATCATTATTGTTACCTACCTATTTACGTCCAAACATCTTGTTTCGGAAACCCGTTAACCCTTCCTTTGCCGGGATCTTAAGAAACGGTGTCTCGAGGAGAACAAAGCCGTACATAAATAACGGATCAGTTGGATGCGTAAACAATGGCAGATCGGATTCGACAACACGGCCGGATCACGGGGATTCGGGAAGATTTTGTGATTGTATAAGTTCGCATTTGAAGGGTTAAAAGGGAGTGTCTTTTGTGATGTTGGTATTTTATTGAAGAGTAATGTATGTAAATATTAATGTGTATAAGACATAATATATAATGGATATAGTTAAGTACCCAGGTTACCGTCGGTATCTATCGTAATTAGTGAAAGTGTTCTAATTTATTTTTATGTATTTTACAAACAATTTCGCGAATATAGTACTTATAGTCTACACAATTGGTGTAGTGGCTGAGCGATCGACTGCTGCGCCGCGTGTCACGGGTTCGATTCCCGCACAGAACAAATATTTGTATGGTCTACAATTAGTTGTTCCGGGTCTGGCTGTTTGTGTATGTGAGTTTATATGTTTGTAAACGCACTCACGATACAAGAGAAATTCCGGGTGTGGGGCAATATTTTTTTTTTAAATGCCTATTTAAATTTATTTAGCATAGTTTTGTTTTATTGATAAACTAGTTGCCCCCGCACTTTCACCCGAGTAAGTTTTGATCCCGCGGGAATATCGGGATAAAAAATATTATGTTTTAGTCCCGTGTTTAGTCCTATGTATGTGCATTCACTCTCCGTTTCTTTACTCTCGTCGTCACATCGTAGACTTTCTACTCTATTTATCTTTCTTACCCCTTGGTATTCCTTCCAAAGGGTGTCTGTAAAACATCCTTCAAGACCGCCCATTGTGTCACCCTTTGTAAACAGTATATGGTGTGCAGAATAAAAAGTATTCTATATCTACTATTCCAGGGATGGCGAACCAATGGCACGCGTGCCGTTGGAGGCACGTAACAAAATAATTTCGGCACGGCATGATTTCAAAACATGTATTAAAATCTACCAATTAACCTCCAATTTTATTTTGACCCCTACAAATGCCTTCCAAAGTTCCCTAGAAATGTCTAGAAGGATTTAAAATAATAATACACAAGCATAATTATTAAAGTTTTTTTTCAGTAATTACTAATACAAGATTTATTTGTTAACACGTCATGGCCAACTGAAATTTTTAGTTGGAAAAAATGGCACGTAGATGCATAGAGGTTCGCCATCCCTGTAGGTACTATTCTATAGTCCGACGGAACGGTACCGACAAATCCGCGTGCGGGTCCAACGTCTACCTACATGCTTTTGAAGCCACGAGAGCATACTTTACTCCGTACTATTATTAAGAAACTCCAAATTTCTATTGGCATAACACTATGTCCGCCCTGGAAATCTAACCAACACCACAACCCAAGTTCAGCAGTCGCGCTTGCAATTATGAGATTAATAAGGCACTTATGTCATCATCATCATCTGAGAGTTACCTACTCCCAGTCGCATCCGAAGCTTTTCAGCTTTGGATTCTGGAGTCCGCTTTTATCAGTCTAACTGCTGGTTTTGGCGAAACTTCGACATGTTCTAAGGCATTTAACAAGGCCCTTATATGTACTTAAGTATTTTAACACACTTAAGTATTTTAAAATGATCATATCAATAACACATCAAAAATAATGACTGTTTGTCTCTGCACATGTGCATTGACATGTCAAATAATTTTTTCCTCATACAGCGTTCAATAATTCCAAAGACGGCCAATTACGTATACATTTTTGTTCAATAAATAAATCCTTATTTAGATAATCGAACGCAATTTAAAATTCTTCAAGTTAATGTTATTAATTTTTGAATACAATATAGATAATAATTGAATACAATACCTATATAAATTAGTACCATAGACTAAATCTCTCACTAGAAAAGCGGGCAGCAGCACTTCTCCTGTGGAATATCAAACTACTACGATCGCCAACCCGCCTGCCAAGCGTGGTGATTATGGCAAACCCCCAATGTAATGAAAGCCTTGGGGGAGGTCTTAGTCTAGCAGTGAACCTCTATAGGTTGAAGAAAATAGACTAAATACTAATAGTTGAGTTTAACCATTGCAGAGGAAGTTGATCATTATAGTGTTAAAGATAAAAGATAAAGATAAGTTAGCATAGTTTGGAACACCAGCCTGTACAGGCTGGTGTTCCAAGCTATGTTTTTTTTAAATACCTAATAGGTACCTATTAGGTATTTAAAAAAAACATAGCTCTGTCATAATTTTACGATGATTATTAATTCGATTACGGTAATCGATAGGAGTATCAGCTGTTAATCGAGTGGTGGCATAGTCGTGGAAGGAGCGTGCGGTCTTGGACACTATTGCTGAGGCGGCTAAAGTGTTTTACCAATTAGGAGGAGATTTGGGATCTATACCTACCTACATAACTAATGAACTGTGCTTGTAGGTATGGATGACAGTAGGACAAGCGCTACCCGACACTGTCAAATATTCCCAATCAACCTTGATCCTTAATGCTTTAGTGATAAGATTGAAAATTTAATAAAAAAATCCGACAGATTGTAGTAGGTTGATGTGCTGTCGTCTGTAAATAAGGTAGGAACAGGCGTGATGTTATGTTTATGTGTGTAAGTAAATATATAAATCATATTTATTTTTTATTCGATTACTGTAATCGATACTCGATTAACGATTTACTCAAATTACCTACTGGTTTCTAATGTGGAAATTGATTTGTTTTTCAAGCGATACAAACGTTTTAGGATGTCCTGTTGGTTAGCAAATTGTGTGATACTAAATGGATTTAATGGGAGTTAATATGGTCATGGTGGATGTTATTAGCAGTTTTTGCAGTTTACAGAGCAAAAAACATGAACATTAGTGTTTTTGCATCGATTTAAGTGCTTTTAATCGTAGAACTGTTTGCGTAAATTCCGTAAATTAATTCAATAAGCGTAAGTTACCATTCGGGACGCACTTCCTATTAAAATTGTATTATATTTGTAGATAAGTATGTAGTTATTTACACTAGGTAATAAATTAAATGAATATACCTACCCTATAAAATCATTAAATTACCCTTCCACTTTATAATTAAATTAATGACACTTGCTCAACGCAAAAATGAAAAATCCATATCTGCATCCTTATATACTGATAAAAGATACATATTCTCAAATATTTTTTTAGTAAAAATCCAGATCCGGTTACATTTAATGATATTTGCCTACACAGCAGACCACGGACCAACTACCGTACTATAAATATTAGGTATGTATGAGGATGCTAAGATGTATTTACTTATAAATGAATTGCCAAAATAACTACATTAAGCAAATACTTACGATCTTTTCTTATTTAAAAAGATTTTTTTTGTTCTTATTATTTGTTTTCTCTATTTTTTCTAATTATAATAAACTAGCTGCACCGCGCGGTTTCACCCGCGTAGATTCCGATATGATTTTTTAAGATGCTCCGCTCCTATTGGTCGCAGCATGATGTGATATGGGCTATCCAACGCAAAAAGAATTTTTCAAATCGGACCAGTAGTTCCTGAGATTAGCGCGTTCAAACAAACATACAAACTCTTCAGCTTTATATATTAGTATAGATTAAAATTCCACATTGAATATTTACAGAATATTTACATTGATTTTGGTATCAATTCACAGCAAAACAATAAAACGTGTAAATCTAAATTAAATCTACTCACCACATTTATATTTACAATGGCAGCTGCCATAGATACTGCTTCGTTACGTAATATGGACACCAAGAAAAGAAAAATAAAACACGATAACTTTTAAACTACGATTTCTTTTAACATAATTTATTTTACTAACATAATAATAAGCCAACGACTTATAATATTGTACTTATCTTCATGCCGTTCCAATTCTCGTTCCAACGTTTAATGTAACCAGTATTTCTCATTTGAATAATTGTAGATATTCTATTTTTGAAAAATAAATGTCGCCATAAACAATATACCCCTACAAAAAGGTTAACATAATGAGGTAAACCTTTTTTTGACAGCTGTCTTAGGCAGCACGTACCTATTCCAGATTATGTTTTTTAGTAGATATTATTTATTAAACTAGGCCGCAATTCCACCTGATGGTAGGTAAGCAAAAGTGGAAGCAGAAGTAGCTAGGAAATTCTACTACAAGTAGCATTGTAAAAAAACAATATCATTTCATTTTGAAGATAAAAGAGGCATAGTTGTACTTATCTTCTGTTTTCTTGTAAACCTCAAAGCCTGACCAAATCTACATTTCCACTATGGGATCAATTTTACACTTCATTTCACTTTAAAACCACGCGCAGGACTCAAACCTGTACGCTTCAATATAAACCGATTATTTTCATCGCCACGCACGGTACATTTGCGGCGCGTCGTGCCACGCCCTCTGTCGCCAACAAATAAATTGTAATGTCAACACATAACTCACGTTTACACGGTGCAAGTCGGGTTATCGTGGGATATAGATATTATTGTCAGAAGGGGATGATGGAACCTTATATTATTGAGTCAGATTATTTTAAAAAGGAGTAGGGCTTCTATTAGCTCGCGTGGGAAGAATAAAATTTGGAATAGAACAATACATTCTATAATAGACAATGCAATCTTATTTTGTACATTTTTTATTTTCAAAAGTGCAGATGTAATTGAAATAAATTATTTGGCTTTAACAAGTATGGCTTTAGCACATATAATTGTGGTGTTTGAATGTAAAAAAAATAATAATCTGAATGTTTTTTTTTTATTATTCTTGTACCTACTAAATACCTATTTACTTTGATAATTGGCCAAAGACATTTTTTTTTTTGGTTCTCTTCTTTCCGTACTTCCGAACGGAAAAGGCAAAGGCATGATACGCCATACAGCCTGATTGGCCAAAGACATTGGGCATAGCCATAAAGAAGAAAAAAAAAAGAAATACCTATTTGACATTCTGAAATGAGAATTAGAGCGGTAAACATTCTTTTTTTAAATTACTAGACCAATATCGCAACTAATAATGGCCATACGCTGTTGTTCTTTAATCTAGCAAAAACAAAAAAAAAAAACGAATTTAGTAGCCAGCATTTGCCACGTTCGAATTTTGAAATGACTAGTAATTCACCACGCTGGCCTAGAGCAACTTGGCAGATGTCACATATCCTCGAATTTTTGGTTACAAGACATTGGTTTTCTCGGGATGTTTTCCTTCACCGTTTTGAGAGCAGTAGTGCTAAAATAATTTACACAAGATAAAGTGCCTCTAAAGTCGGACCCACGTAATTCAGGGCCTTGGGCCGCCATTGCTCACTATATTTTCAATTTATTTATCAAATCATTGTCTACTTCCCGCCTAAGCAATGAGTAGATATCAATATTTTACTAGGAGTGACTGCACCTTGACTGGTATAATGCATTGGTTTCGTTTTTGCAATAACATGATATCTCAGATGTCAAAATGACAGCAACAATGCTGTTTCATTTAAAACCTTTGTGAGAAAGTCACTCGAATGATTTCTTTATTTATTACAATACGTATTTTTGCAATGTGAGTGATTAATTACAGTAGTTAGAAACAATACCTATGCATTGCCAACAGTGATTTAAGTAGGCACTTATTCCTCACAATTTACGTGTATCTTTGCAAGATGGAATTATTTTCTAAATTATTCTAACATTCCACCTACTGCTTTTCATCAGCAGGATAATTGTGTAACACTATATCAGAAGCAATGGATTTTATTTTGACAGTTCAAAAACATTCATTGCGTTATTTACTTTATTGAGTAGATACATTTTTCGAACTCATGAGGCAATGGATTAGCAATTAATAAAGTATTTTTTTATCTGTGTCCTAACAGACTCGAAATTCAACTTCTTTCCACAGCTTCTATTTTCAAAATGTCACGCTTCCCCGTCAAACACTACCCACAATATATCTAATAAATTGATGACAACCGGAACCGGCAGGTTTCAAGTACCGTTTCACTATCCAAACGGTAATAAAACAGTTATTGATAGTCTTCAATGGTCTTACAAGAGCTACTCATGACATTGCCAGATATTGGTAAGTACCATTAAGAGCGAGCTGTAAAATTTTGTTAAGTTTTCTAATAAATATTACAATCCCAGATGACATCATCAGCATCTCAGCGTTAATCCCAGTCGCATCCGAAGCTTTTTCAGCTTTGGAGTCTGAACGACTGCCGTCTGCCCTCCACAACCCAAAGGCGATATCGAAGGATTGCAGCTAGACCAATTGTTGGACTTTCGAGGGCTCTCTAACAACCCGTAACGACTGCCATTAGATGGTCGTATGGCAACCGGGACAAACAGGTTAACGTGATTTCCGACGCACGACCAGACCAGTGCAAATATTCATATTCATGCATACAAATATTTGCACTCCGCGGGGATCGAACCCAGACCTCCTTACGCAGCGGCTGCGCCACTGAGGCTGTCAACAATACAATCCCAGATGACGATTGACTTAAATGAAAGTGAGATTTATTTAATCTTTGTATATTTATCTGTGGGTAGCGGGGTCTGTAGGCGGGGCTAGCGTGCTTTGATTTTTTTTGACAGCCCGTTCTCAATCAACCTAGCTACATTCTAATTCTGATCACACTAAAACTAGCTACATTTTTTACATAAACCGAGTCACATAGCCAGCTTACAGTGTTAGTTGCGTGCACGCATACCTATATTACCTCGATCTATCGAATTGGCTCGCAGTATGCGCCTATTCAATTACACCCGGCTAGCTAATCGAGCCATACCGGCCTATCGGGTTTTATTAGCCTCTAATACTGCATTGTGAGAAACGTTTAGTGTTTTGTAGTCGCGGTGGAGTTCCTAGATTGCTGTTGTGTATTTAAAAGTACTAAGTATGTAAATCGAAGTTAGTCTGGCTGTTAAATTGTATTGTAATCATCATGCTAATGTCAATCAATCAATCCAGCTTTTCCAAAAAATATTTTTTGATAATTTATAAACTTGCGACAGAAAAGTGCCGATCATTCTATGAAAGTGCGCGTGCCAGGGACGATAGTTGACACGAGTCAGATCTTATAAATAGGTATTTGTACGAACAAATACCTATACAGTATGTTAAGAAAACCCTGTCCGACCCGTGAAGGTGTTGTTAGGTATCGATAACTGATTTTACTAATGCATACAAAACCGGGCTAAACTTAAAAAAAAATCCCCCTAAAAAAATAAATATTATTCCGCAAAAAGAGGTAACTTAATAAATGTGCGTTAAGCAGGGCAGGCGGCACATGGTCGCATCGCTATTCGCTCATAATAATACCTATGTTGTCACTTTTTTAAAAATTACCAAATTTCGGGGAAGTTGGAATTAATTCGCGGGAAAAAAAGATTATTTCAAAATTTATTTGTATTGGTACTATGATGATTAAGTAAAATTTTATATTATATTTGGTCATGTGTTTACCTAACCTTTATTATCCTTATGGGTCGAACACGGTTTTCTTAACATACTGTATATATAAATCTCGTATATACATATTTATTTATAAGATCTTTGATCCTTGTTTCTGTAAAATATGAAAAAAACTTAGATGTGCTGATATATTAAGTACTAGGTGAACCATTTGTTTCTATCAGTTATAATTTCACTGTTTACTCAAGTACTACCCAGATATATGATCGCTCATTCTATTTACCTACCCATCTTTAGCATATCTAGTTTCATTTCTTGTCTTAAGCTCGTTATTTCTCCTCATAACATGAGCATTTTACGTCAATTCACACACATGAGGTGTTAAAGGGAAGTATGTACCTAACTCTTGCGCTGTATAAATCTTTGATTGCAATAGCTACGGGTAAAGTTAAATAACAAAATATACTTAACAAAAACTCTTTTAAAACCACACATTAATTAGCGGCGAACTCGTAAAATGCAGAAAACGAAACGAAATTGAATATAATTCAAGTAAATTACCTACTATTATTTGCTGCTTATTTACATAAAAATAAGATTGTGTACAAAAAGGACTGGTCACAGAGTAATGAATATTGCGATAACTGGCAGTGCGACAATGCTATAGGCTGTAGTTCTAACACGAGCAGAGCTAGCCCATTTTCCCCAGTTCACATTCAATACATAGGTAGTTGTAGGTATAAAGGTCGAAACATACTATCAAAACGCAACGCGATGTGTTGTGTCGACACCCGACGCTCGCCGTGCACATAGGTAACACGCCACACGATGCTACAACACGTATCGTGTAGTGTAGTCTCTCACGAAATGCTGAAGTGTAATGACGTGTCACGTGGTCATGGATTCGATTCTGCTTGAAGATGAGCTACATGAGGATTTTGAAGAAGATTTATTGCAGATTTTGGGGATATATTTTGTACAGAAACAGTTAATAAAAAAAAGACGTACTCATATCATATAACAATGAGTACCGTTTTTCCCTAATTCCATTAATTCTTCATCCGACATTTTGAACCAATTTTTAAACAAAAACTAACAAAAAATTTCTTTTCTTTTATCATACCCTTAAAAATGTTCACGAAAGACTGACGCGTGGCGTCTGGTGTTAACTAGAAACACACTGCGCTGATTCGACGGATGGCGTGTCCCCGCCTTCTCCCGGCAATACGCTGATCCAAATCGTATGGATGTTGCGGCGTGTGGTCACGTAGCGTGTTGCCTATGCGCTTCGACCATATTAAATATATGGAATTGATACGTACTCACATGCGTCGGGTGGCATGGCGTCGTGTCACGTTTTGATAGTATGTTTCGACCTTAATTCAAAAACTATTCTACAAATAGTTTTTGTTGTAAGAACCTTATTTTGATAATAAACTTGTCCGCAGCTTTACACACGTGGCTCTGTATTATTTTTGATTAATCAATTACAATTCGGTAAAAAAAACTCGCTCGGACTTAGAATACTTTTAGTGGTAAAGGTCATGTAACATGGTTCATTCTAATACTGAGATGCCTACGAATGTAGCATCATTTTTGGAAGTTTTTCTTGCGTTGTTATAAAAAAGAAATATATTTATATTTTACCCTATATACTAGCCCGGGCCCAAGTCCTACCCGCATTGGGTGCAAAGCCTGCATTCGATTAAGATATTTCTTCGACATAATTCAATAATCAGTACTTTACATAAAAAAAATCGCACTGAAGGTTCTAAATAAGCATACTATATTAGTATATTTGACTGTGGGCAGTTAAGCAGCAGTTTTTTAAACTGTATTAACTACCTACATGTCAATTTTCTGCCAAGTAACGTCAAGAAAATTTTATGAAAGTACCTACTTCTGTTGGTGCGTTTACCTAGAGTGAATTTTTACATCGTAAAGTTTTGACTTTGCTATGTAAATAAAACCGGCCAAGTGCGTGTCGGACTCACGCACAAAGGGTTCCGTACCATTTATTTATAAAATTAAAGGATTTAAGTTATTTTTATGAAAGATTACGCGGTAATAAGCGGTTTACGATTTACGAGGTATTAAAAAAAAACTACTTACTAGATCTCGTTCAAAACAATTTTCGTCGGTAGTTTTTATAGTAATGTCCATTATGTTTTTTCTTATTTTTGAAGTTAGAGGGGGGGGGGGGGGGGCAACTTTTTTCCAGTTTGGAAGCGTCTGTCACGCAAACTATTAGGTTTAGAAAAAAAATATATAAGAAACCTCGATATCATTTTTAAAGACTTATTCATAGATACCCCACACGTATGTGTGTGGAAAAAAAAATTGAGTTTCTGTTCTATGTAGGTAAGTACCTATAGGGAGTCCCCAATTTTTTTCATTTTTTATTTTTGCATCAAAACCTTAATGCGGTTCACAGAATACATCTACTATAATAATATAGCTCTTATAGTATCGGGAAAAAAAATGGCTGTGACATACGGACGGACAGACGGACAGACAGACATGACGAATCTATAAGGGTTCCATTTTTTGCCATTTGGCTACGGAACCCTAAAAATGCATGCCGCATCCGCTGCCATAATTTTGATCGTTAATGAGGCGGTCATCAATCAAAATTGAGGAGATCCGCAGAAGAACCAAAGTCACCGACATAGCTTTTCGAGTCGCTAAAATTAGTCCAGTGGGCGGGGCACATTGCTCGTAGAACCGATGGCCGATGGGGCAGTAAGGTTCTGGAGTGGCGGCCACGTACCAGAAGATGCAGCGTAGGGAGGCACCTAACAAGCTGGATCGATGGCGCGGAATGCCGATGGATGCGGGCAGCACAAGACCTGTCATTGTAGGAAGCATTAGGGAAGGCTTTTGTCCAGCAGTGAACTTCTATAGGCTGAAGAAGAAGCAGAACTCGAGTTGGTCTCCAAAGCCTAGAGCACAGGCGTAGAGTAGCCAGCCTTTCGGTGTTCTATAGGATACATTATTTAGAGCACAGGCGTAGAGTAGCCAGCCTTTCGGTGTTCTATAGGATACATTATTTAGAGCACAGGCGTAGAGTAGCCAGCCTTTCGGTGTTCTATAGGATACATTATTTAGAGCACAGGCGTAGAGTAGCCAGCCTTTCGGTGTTCTATAGGATACATTATTTAGAGCACAGGCGTAGAGTAGCCAGCCTTTCGGTGTTCTATAGGATACATTATTTAGAGCACAGGCGTAGAGTAGCCAGCCTTTCGGTGTTCTATAGGATACATTATTTAGAGCACAGGCGTAGAGTAGCCAGCCTTTCGGTGTTCTATAGGATACATTATTTAGAGCACAGGCGTAGAGTAGCCAGCCTTTCGGTGTTCTATAGGATACATTATTTAGAGCACAGGCGTAGAGTAGCCAGCCTTTCGGTGTTCTATAGGATACATTATTTAGAGCACAGGCGTAGAGTAGCCAGCCTTTCGGTGTTCTATAGGATACATTATTTAGAGCACAGGCGTAGAGTAGCCAGCCTTTCGGTGTTCTATAGGATACATTATTTAGAGCACAGGCGTAGAGTAGCCAGCCTTTCGGTGTTCTATAGGATACATTATTTAGAGCACAGGCGTAGAGTAGCCAGCCTTTCGGTGTTCTATAGGATACATTATTTAGAGCACAGGCGTAGAGTAGCCAGCCTTTCGGTGTTCTATAGGATACATTATTTAGAGCACAGGCGTAGAGTAGCCAGCCTTTCGGTGTTCTATAGGATACATTCTGGGGAGTGTGCGAGGGAATTGCACGATTTAATTCCCCCATCTCCGTTCCACCATCGGACGACCCGTCGTACGGCGAGTTTCCACCCGTATGTTAACACCTCTACGATCCGGACGAAGCGTTTCGCCTCCTCCTTTATACCGCGTACATCGAGGGACTGGAACAATCTGCCGGCGGCGGTGTTTCCGTCGGACTACAATTTGGGTGTTTTCAAGGCTAGAGTGAATAGGCTCTTAATAAACTAGTGCGCTTTACCATCAACGATTGCGTCACTGCTTACCATCAGGCAGGATTGCGGTCAAGCGCTGGTTTATACTTTAATAAAAAAAAAAAAAAAAAAAAGAAGAGGCGGTCACCCTTCTTTCAGAGACAAGTAAAGCCATCCGGCTTTACTGGCTGTGTAGCAATTTGCTACGCGCCTACGCCGTCTCGCGTAGCTTGCGCCAAACCACTTTTGTACTATTAAATAAAAAAAATCCAGCCTTTCAGAGTAAACACAGCAATTCATATTAGTTACAAGTGCTTGGAAACATGCTAAGTTATTGCTTATCAACGTTGTAACAGTTCTCAAGTATGCTCTGCAAAGCAATTGGACTTTTCATAGTTGTGCCATATAATTTATTTTTTGCTGATTTTCTTGAAAATGTAAATGGCATTGCATTATTTACATTTTTAATTATTCGTTGCTGTACTAGTATATTTCAATTTAGCGCAGCTTTTTTATGGTTAAAAAGTGTTTTAAAGGGTTCATTGAACTTATAATATCTCGACTAAATTTTTCACTGCAAAATTACCGTACATTTTAGTTTTTGTTTTTTGAGGTAATCTCACAAGTTGTGGTTTCAACGTAGATTTCTTCAATAAATTAAAACATTTTTATTATGTTTAATAGTAATCTCATTTTATGTCCCTTTAAAATAAACATTATTACTAATAGTGTTTTAAAAAGAGGTGTGCACACACTGATGCCAATTGGCCGCTATCCCAAACACTCCTGATAAAAAATATAAAGCTATTAAATAATTTGCAAGCGAATAATGAAAATTATTCGCCATCATGCGATGGTCACGACATATGAACACGAATCTCGATTTTTTACATACATTATACTTTTCCACTCGCTTGTACATTAGTACCCCATTTCATACGTGCTTGTTACACTTGAATATAGGTATAAACTTGATAGAAAAACTTTATCTCACTTTTCTACTCCACTGTACCTTTGTATTACTTTTATAAGTTCAATTCCCAGCACAGTAGCTAACGAACATTGAATGAAAAAAAAAAATGTTTTTAATAATAGAACAGTAGGTACGAACATGATCCATCAGTTTTATACGCAAGTAAATTGCACTTTTCCACTCGGTTGTACATTCGCACATAATTTTTATAACCCACGTTAAGCGAAGTTGGTTAGGTACATTCGCTAACAAATGTACCTACAAGGAAGGTGTAAACTGAATGAGCACAAAGCTCAAGCTACATAACAAATCATAAATTATAGGTACTTACTTTTCCACTCAACAGTACATTTGTATCTATTATTTTTATTTTACACACATGTACAGTCGCTAACAACTGTGTTGGGAGTAAAAGTGTACCTAAAACATACGTTTACGATGCTACGGACTTTTATGACGCCAATGAAATATAAAGTTAGATAGCGAAATGTATGTAGCGCAAAAAGTAATTAATTTTGCACGCATTAACAATGGCCGAAAATACGTAGCGAGTGCAGCTAAAAAAAAAAATGTCACCGTCACAAATATTTAACTATACCGTTTTTATTCCACTCGGCTAACATATCATTCTTTAAAAAAAAAGTTGCCTCACACTATGACATTCTACTGTATTGTGGGTGCCATACACAAATACCCGAAACAAATAATTGTTGGTCATAAAAAGTCAAAGTCAAAGTTCAAAGCAGTAGTCTATAGCTAAACCACTGCGCGAACCGTGCCTTGCATTGAAGCATTTTAATAGTTTTGTTCTCATATTCAAATATGCAAACATTTTATATTACAATACAATCAAATGTTCGAATGAATGCATTGTTTTGAATTAGAGAACAAATTCGCGTCACATAAAACGGCTATGTTTAGAATATATTGGTAGTCACCAACCCGATCATATTGACCAGGCGTTTCACACAAATGGGAAAGGTATCAACGAATCGCGGTACAAAAGGTACGCTTTAAACCACTGAAAAATAAAACATCGCAGGAACTGGTTCCCTTATCGCCAATGCACAATGGACTGTGGCTACTCCGGGCAATATTGGTACCTTTTACGAAGTTAAATACCATTAATACCCTTTTCCTATTTGTTTACGACCGAGAATAATGGTCTATTAAGAATGTTAAATTACTAACGCGAAAATGTGCGTTTTCTGCTGATTAACAAAATAATTGATTACGTTTGTGTGGCTTTAGTTTTAATCGCAATTGTTCACTTATCATCGTGATTAAATTGGTACATTTGATGGACGTTCTAATATTTATTTTTATAAATTATTAACTAGTGTTTGAGCGCAATCCCGCCTGATAGCAAGTAAGCAGTGATGCAATCGTTGATGTTAAAGCGCGCTAGTTTATTAAGAGCCTATTCACTCAAAAACTGAGTGGATAGGGAGGAAGACGGCAGTTGAGCTAGGTGATGCAATATTATACCCAACAACACGACCAAAGATGCTGCGCCAGAGGGAGATTAATCTGGAGGCCCTCCACGACCAAACTCCTGATACAACAACATTTGTCGCATTGTACTCGGCACACATCGCAACACAACTGCTCAAACCCGTCCTTCGTACGGCTTCACCAGACATCATGACGGAACATGACGAATCGCTTGGCGCCAAGACTTTGTCTGGTGGGTGGTAACTTCTGCCGGCAGCTGATGTTATGGCCTACCACCGAATAAAATAATTTTGTTTATTGCCAATGTAAAATCAGTTGCCGTTGTAATTTTAGTAAAATTAGAAAAAGGTTTTTCGATTGTGATGGAATTTTGCTTAGTTGCTGACCCATTCAACAACTAAGCAAAGTTTCTTAGAAAAAATGCAACGCATGTGGTGGCATTAGCATTTATAATAAAATTATATTTATATGCATGCTGAACGCCTCGTTGCTTTAGTGGTCGCAAGTGCTACTGCTGAACGTAAGGTACTGGGTTCAATTTCCAGGTCGAGCATTCTTATTACTTTTTTCCACTATGAGTTTTTCACGAAACTTTTCAAATTCAATCATTATGAGATCATTGATCGATCTGTCGGACACTGTTGTAGGTAATAGCAGACTAGGGCCCCAGCGACCTAATTACCTACATAACAATTTTTTTTTATCAATTGTTATCATTTCGAAGCATATTGCTAATCCATTGCTACATATTTTCGGAAAATGTATCGACTCAAGAACTTAAATAACGCAGTGAATGTTGTTGAACTGTGAAAATGTTACCCATTGCTACTGAAAATTACGCAATTATTCTGCAGCTTAGAGACTGAGTAGTTCCCCCATTTTCACCCTTACGTTGTTAACACCAATACGATCCGGACGAAGCGTTTCGTTTCCTCTTTCATACCGCGTACATCGAGCGACTGGAACAATTTGCCAGCGGCGGTGTATCCGTCGTACTACAATTTGAGTGTCTTCAAAGCTCTTAATAACCTAGTGTGCTTTACCATCATCGATTGCGTCACTGCTTACCATCAGGCGGGATTGCGGTCAAGCGCTACCTAGTTTAAAATTTATATAAAAAAAATAAATTAAATGGTTATGTACGCTCGCTCACTATTAGGTAGGACGACAGACGACAGCACATCAAGCTACTACAATCTGTCAGATTTCTTTATTAGATTTTCAACTTTATATCTGAAGCATTAAGACTCAAGGTTGATTGGGAATATTTGACAGTTTCGGGTAGCTTGGCCTGCTGTCGTCCGTACATGGGACTTTCGCAAAATGTGGGTATAATATAGATATACAGTTGCGGTGTTGATATTTATATTCGCTTTTTGATAACGCTAACTATATTCAAGTTGCGTTTTTTTTGCGTCGTAAAAAGTCGTTCGTAACGTGGCGACTGTAATTAGCGGGGGCCGTCTTATCACGTCGCTCGTTGCGTGTGACCAGGGAGTGCAATGTGGTCATTATTCTTACACAAAAATACCAAAAACGGGTTCATGAGTAATAGATGGTACACGTAACGATTTAAATTAAACTGACTCAAATACCTAGTGTTATAAAATCGTATCAAATATCTTTTAATTTTCGATTCATATTTTAAACTTCTTATGTTTCATCCTATTTAACAAAAAAAAAAAACTTCTTGGAATTGTTTTTTTTTTTTTTTATTAATTTATAAACCAGCGCTTGACCGCAATCCCGCCTGATGGTAAGCAGTGACGCAGTCGTTGATGGTAAAGCGCACTAGTTTATTAAGAGCCTATTCACTCTAGCCTTGAAGACACTCAAATTGTAGTCCGACGGAAACACCGCCGCCGGCAGATTGTTCCAGTCCCTCGATGTACGCGGTATAAAGGAGGAGGCGAAATGCTTCGTCCGGATCGTAGAGGTGTTAACAACATAAGGGTGGAAACTCGCCGTACGACGGGTCGTCCGATGGTGGAACGGAGATGGGAGAATTAAATCGTGCAATTCCCTCGCACACTCCCCAAAATGTATCATGTATGTATTTACATATATATATGTAAATGTATGTTTTTCTCTCTGTAGATACTTTCTTCTTCTTAGCCGATATAGGTCCACTACTGGACAAAGGCTTCCCTCAAGGCTTCCCACATCGGGGGGGTTACTGTACCTTATCACCCATCTCCTTTTTATATTTTCCCTTCATCACGTATGTATCTGTGACTGGTAGAGAAATGCCTATGACATTAATTCCGCCTTCGTACCTTTTTTGTCTGTCCAAAGTTTAAATAAATACTTTGGCTCTCTTTGTTCGAATGAAAACGTCTCATCGCGCTTTTTCTTGTAAACTGTCAAAACGTCTCAATAAAGAACTATTACTAGTTTAAAGAACTATTTTTAGTTCTCTTGTCAGAGGTTTCGATATCTCTAAAAATATAATAGAATAGAATACTCTTTATTATGTACACCATATAGATTCTTCTTCTTTGTCCTAGCCACTTCCCATTATTTGGGGTCGGCTCTCCTCGTTCTTTTGCGCCAGGATGATCTGTCCTGGGTTGTCGAGATATTTAGTTGGGCACGCTCTAATCCTTGGTCACCGCGGACCACCAGGTGGTTAGTGGGCATCCTCTACCTTTTTTGTTATCTGGCAGTGCTAGGGCCCGTTTCACGACATGATCTTCGGGGCGTCTCATGATATGACCATCGTAGGCGGCTTTTGGCGAGATTTTCTGCTATGGGCGCAACCTTGTAACTTTCTCTGATGTGCTCGTTTCGCACTTTATCGAGTCGAGTTACGCCCGCTGCCCATCTTAGCATCTTCATCTCGCTTACGTGCATCTTTTGTTCGTGAGCTTTCTTTATAGCCCAGCATTCGGCACCGTATGTCATGGCTGGTCTAATTGCGGTTTTGTAAATCTTGCCCTTCATTTTAACTGGCAATCTTGCGTCACATAAAACCCCCGTCAGAGCCCGCCACCTCTGCCACCCCACGCTAATTCTATGGGTAACATCGGCCTCAATGTTCCCGTCGGCTGTAAGAATCGAACCCAGATACTTGAATTGGGTTACCTTTAGCAGTGGCTTCCCATCGATGTGGATTGAGTTGGGGTTGTTGGTGCTACCACTGAACGCGCATTCCAAGTATTCCGTTTTATTTCTACTGATTTGGAGGCCGTTGTTGCACCATATAGATTACAGAACATAAATATATAGATTTTACAATGGGGGGTCTTATCGTTAAGAGCCGTCTTTTACAGACAACCTTTGTATGGAATACTAAGGGGATGGAGAGAGAAATAGTGTAAGTAGCCTAGTCTACAGTGTACTATTTACATATATTATATAATAAATATGTACGTCAAGTGTATCATTCTAGTTTGAATAAACATATACATCTAATTAATAAACATCATACAAGAGCAAATGAAATATAATGATAAGTTTAAAGAGAGAGGACGAGTGCTATTTTATCATAGTTTTAAAAGCAGACTGAGTTTTGGCACGCCTTACGGACACGGGCAAGTCATTATATAGCTGAAGTGTTACGATAAAGGATCTAATGCATGTCCATTTTTCTAACAGCAGTCTAGCCCAGCCCTAAGAACTGATCGATAAACGCAAAGTCCGGTTAAAAGCGTCATACCTCACTTCGCTTCAATCCCAACAGAATTTATATCATTAATAATTTAAACCATTCCATTTCACACCTATTGAGTTATAGTGGTGCGTGATATCAACTAGTTGATTAACCCACAAGTTTATAGCAATCGATGTTATAATTAGCGTAATGGAACTTCTAATTGATTTCTTGAGGGTTAGCTTTTGAATAGAACTTCTAATTGGTTTTGTTGAGCTTTGGAAACGATTTAATTGAGTTTCAGTCAATTTGCTCGGTAGGTATGTCTGTCTAGTTTACTTTTTACTTTATAAATATACAGTAGGTATGTTAAGAAAACCCTGTCCGACCCATAAGGATAATAAAGGTTAGGTAAACACATGACCAAATATAATATAAAATTTTACGTAATCATCATAGTACCTACCAATACAAATGAATTTGGAAATAATCTTTTTTCCCGCGAATTAATTCCAACTTCCCCGAAATTTGGTATGTAATTTTTAAAAAAGTGACAACACCTGTATTATTATGAGAGAATAGCGATGCGAACACGTGCCGCGTGCCCTGCCGCCCACCGCCCGCGTTAGGGTGCTTAACGCACATTTATTAAGTTACCTCTTTTTTGCGAAATAATATTTATTTTTTTAGGGGGAATTTTAAGTTTAGCCCGGTTTTGTATTCATTAGTAGAATCAGTTATCGATACCTAACAACACCTTCACGGGTCGGACAGGGTTTTCTTAACATACTGTATATCCTCTCTCTCGCACTGTTTTTACCTAAGATTTGTTTCGATAATTTTCTAGTTAATGCTGAATTTATAAACTATGTATTTCGAAGGTTTTCTGTTGTAGGCTGGTTTCGACTCGTTGTCTGATTTTAATAAAAGGCGTGGCAGTTACAATTCTACAATTACTGAATTTTGTATACAGAATGTTCATTAAGTTAATTTTATAATAGTGTACCTGGATAGTATTTTGCGCTATTTACAATAAGTAACCGTGTAGTCGTGGTGGCCTAGTGGTTAAAACACCAGCCTCTCAAGTATGAGTGTGCGGGTTCGATTGCAGGTCAGGCAAGTACCAATGTAACTGTTCTAAAGTTATATGTACTTTCTAAGTATATCTTGGACACTAATGACTGAAGGTAAAGGAAAACATCTTGAGGAAACCTGGACTTTAAGTCTGAAATCGCCAACCCGCATTGAGCAAGCGTGGTGCAGCAGCAGTGGGACGATAAAAAAAAAGGTTGATAATGATGATGATGATGACAATAAGTAGCCTAACCGTGAACTCTAATCTCTTAGCTGACTAATTATAACTTATAGGTAACTAAAATACAGTATGTTACGAAAACCCTGTCCGACCCATAAGGATAATAGAGGTTAGGTAAACACATGACCAAATATAATATAAAATTTTACGTATTCATCATAGTACCAATACAAATGAATTTTGAAATAATCTTTTTTTCCAACGAATTAATTCCAATTTCCCCGAAATTTGGTAATTTTTAAAAAGTGACAACACCGGTATTATTATGAGCGAATAGCGATGCGACCACGTGCCGCTTGTCCTGCCGCCCGCCCCCCGCGGTCGTCAGGCGAAGGGTGGTCAACGCACATTTAATAAGTTACCTCCTTTTGCGAAATAATATTTATTTTTTTTAGGGGGATTTTTTTTTTAAGTAAAGCCCGGTTTTGTATGCATTAGTAGAATCAGTTATCGATACCTAACAACACCTTCACGGGTCGGACAGGGTTTTCGTAACATACTGTATAAGTTATGGCATTCATAGACAAAATTTTTTTTTTAGAGGCAGTAGTAGAAACTCTATGTATTATTTAGGTGTGGGTCAATAATAATTATGTGTAAAAACAAGAAAAAGTTTTTCTCTCGTTAAAAGTGTTAAAATCTAATATATTATTCGTCTATTAAATATGTTTGTTCACACTTATATCCATACAATAGTAGGTAAACCTCACGACTTATGAACAAACGCAATACTTCTGAACATTTGTAATAGTGAAATCGAATCAAAACGTCGGAATTACAAAATTACTTACAAATATACAAAATGAATTATTTATTTCTATTCGATATCTAAGAGCATGAATTTGTCTCCTTCCCTTAACTAATTAGTACTGTATAATAACATAACGCGAGCCTAAACGTACACTTCAGCGCAAACTTAATGATAAATATATCCATATTTGTCTATCAGTTTAACTGGAAAGGCTTATCGTTTCGAATGCTCTCGTTAGCGCTTGTAAACTGAAACCCCATTACTGCCAATCCAAAATACCAAATAGACACCTTAAGTTGAAAGTCGTAAGGAAGAAATCAATTTGACGCCACGTTTAAGGTCTTTTTTCGTCCGGTACGCGCACGATTGCCTCTCCTAATTGGCTCGCCATCTGTTTTAATTCATTTTGCGATAGTTTTACAAGTATTTTATTGACGCGTGGCTCCGCCTGGCGGTCGGTGGTGTAACGAAGCGATTAATCGATTCGTTTGCGTGCGAGTCGCTCGATCGGGTGCTCGAGTAGCCCGGCCAATTGCTCGATTATTCGATTTTTGAACAAATATTCCTTTACTTTTGTTTTATTGTTTTCTTTGATGTATTTTGCGGTTGCCATGTGAGGCCATGTTTTGCAATTCTGATTATACGGCTTTTAATTTTTGATTTGTTGCCGTTTCAGCGTTATTCAGCCTGAAATTTGTTATCATATGGTATTGTTTATAACAAACAGTATGTAAAATGTTTCGTAGAAATTAATAAGGCAGCTTACCAGGAAATTAATCGGAATTTATGTGTAGGCATGAAAAATGGCCTAATTTCAATACCTATCACGCTATGGGAGGTCTTGGAAGATGAAACACTTGGCTCTTAATACTTAGACTTAAGGTTGAAAATCATGTGGGAGCATATTTGCAAAGAGATAAGTCCAGTGGCATAGTCAGTGACGCGTGCTGCCATCTCTCGGACGATGACAGTAAATAATAAATCTTTAGATAACATCAGAGACGAAGATTATACGGTACTGAGTCCTCATCACGCCATCCGTGCTTCCTGCACGGGCAAATTAGTAAAACACCTACAAACAATGTGTGCCTGCCATTTACTTTACCACACACTTGAGACTGACGTAATAAGGTTCAAATTCATCTGAGCGTTTAACATGCAAAGACAAGTAACAAATGGTGTTTTAGAACACTGAATATATTTTTAGAAGTTCGCAGAAGCGTACGCTAAAAGTTAACGCCGGTGCTTGAACGGCAAAAGACAATGAACAGAACCACACAGTTTAAATGTTTAAGTGCCTAGTTAACGTACAGTTACAGCCAGACTAGAATTATGACCTGAACTTAAACGTTCTATTTCACCGCGCAGTAAACCACACGCATTTTAAGGAATCTGGAAATGCCTCTGTTTTTTTGACCGAATTTGTAACAATCGTCCTCGACCCGCGCGTTGACCAATTAGAAACACCCATTAAAAGCGTTCGGCAAACTTCGTATTTTTTCGCCGCTTGCATTCTTTCACGAAAACAGGCGATGCAATTTAATCCGTCAATTTGCACCGAACAAACAGCCACCGGTAGCCCTTTTGAAAACGGAACGCTTCAATTGACTTTCGCGTTCTAGAAATTGGTACGTCATTATGTGAACGTTTACTCGATTTTAGTGTTGTCATAAACATTTTATACTGTCTGAAGTAAATTGGTATTACATGACTAAATATTTTGGCATAAGAACGCCTTTTTAAAACAGCACCCTAATTGCCTAATTACTCTACTAATTATAATCTGAGATTTTGAAGGAAATTTTTAATCCTTTGCTTCATATGTTAGAAAAATTTGTTTGCTCAACGTATGCACTCATATTTTTTATTTCTGTTTGCAAAAATGGTGTAAATGACGCATTGAATGTTGTTGAACTGTCAAAATGAAAGCAATTGCGCTGTGTATTGCGCAATAGTATCAGGAAAACCATAGGAGAAAAGATTGCCGTTTTTTAATAGATAGATGTGAGATAGATAGATGTGAGTACAGTTTTGTCTTCACAATCACTAAGTAATCTAAAAATAACTGGATAAATGGAAGTGTCATTAAGATACTTTTAAGATAAATAAGATACGAATCAAACAGAAAATAACAGTTTGTACCAATACCTCCGCCATGAGATTTGATATTAATTCAAAGACACTTTTGATCAAAATTAAGATAAAATATGTAGGTTTATGGTGGCCATACATCCGATTCTAGGAAAGATAGTCGAATGAAAGTTGGCTACTGTTTTAACATAAAGATTAAATCATGGCATCGGGTGGAAAGTAGAAATTTCATCCCAAGTTAAGATGGACCACCAATTGATGAAACCTAAGCAAGCAAACTTACATAACCAATCTATAACGATCCCATTGCTGGGATCCAGGCCTGCTCTGAGTGAGAGGTAAGTACAGGTTCCCAGTACAGCATGCTAGATGTCACATTCACGGTTTTGTGAGCAAAACCGAAAAAAAATGTAAAGAAAAACTTATTATTATAAACGTAAAGACTGCAAAATCTTGTCTAGGTATTAACTAAATGGCAAATGCTAATTTTAACTTATTGATTATAACATTGGAATTGCCATCTATAATAAAATAAAAAAGCCTTTTATTTCTAAACAGAAGGTAAGTAGCTAATAGTAATGAATTAGAAAAAAGTTGTAGTAATATAATAAACCAACAAAATATTAAATGAAAAAGTAATTATAATCTATACTTTTTTGCCATCTATAGCCAGATAATAATTTTTATTAGGCCATAAATAGGTACGAATCAATCTGGTTTCCTAAACATGTATAGTTAATAGAAATACACAAAAACGGTCCTAATGAACAATCATTTAGTTTTATTATCATGAGTTCCGAATAAAGTATAAAAAAATTGAGTTATGTTATCATAAATTCCGGACGATAAATTACTAATTATACTCAAAAATGGAATTAATAACTTATGTTATTATTTGGTTCCGAGTTAATTAAAATGATCAAGCGAAGCGAATTAGATAATTTGTCATCGACTCTCGCGCAGTTCTCATTGTTACCAGAGACATAAATTATAATATCTGAGCCTTCTTGGAAATAAGGTCGGTTCTCCACTGCTGTGAGGCAAGAAAGCAAGAATTTTACATAACTAAATAATTTCTGTGATATATTGTTCTCGTTTCGCAATGTTGCCATTCTTGCAAAAATATTCTATTCGGAAGAAACGGTAGTTCTACAAAAAAAATTGTTTTGTATTTTTATTTTTATTCTCTTTATTTATAAGGGGTTTTGTTATGTAAATGCACTTGAATTCTTGCAAAATCTTACAAGCCCAGTTTGCGTGTCAGATGAGTGTGGACCTTCAAGACATTCCTGTCTTCAAACCTTTGTTTTTTATTTCTTTTTTTAAATTGGCGATTTAAAAGTTTTGCCAATACCTATAATTTATTCCCGTCCAGTTTCATAATTGTGACTAGTTTTAGTATTAATTTGATATTCGTAGAATATTTAAAAGGTTTCCATAATACTTCTGCCTTTTTAAACGAGTTTTTGGTTCTTCGAATTTCGAACGGTCTGCGAGCCAAATGTCATTTCGGCATGTTTTGTTCAGAAAAGTGTGAATGATTACTAACAAATTAGTTTGAATTCATTATTATTGTCTGATCCAATATAAATTGCTTTGATTTTTAATCATTATTAATGGTTTCTTCGATTAATGACTGGGAAAAGTGTTAAGGAATCCGTCTGTTCTTCTAATTAGTTACGATATGTATTTTCGTATAATTTGTTAATGTGCTTGTAAGATAAATAATTATTAATGGTCAATTTTCTAGCGATTTTTAAACAGTTACACAAGATCTACGTTCAAATGACTGATTAGTGTGTTCATTATACATTAATAGTACCTACCTATTGCATGGAAGGTGAAAGATTAGTTGATTTATTCAGTAAAAATTTCGACCCGAAAACTGTCGTGAGCTGTCAATAGTGTCAAACCCTAGCATTAGTAAGAATTACAGCTCACTCTAAATGGAGTGACAGATATTTTTTTGTTCATAAATTTATCTTTCCAACACGATTCCATTGTCATTGTGCTTAAAAGTTGGTAATCTGCTAAATTCATAATAGGTTATCGATCAATTATCTCAGTCGTCTCGTAATGGAATGGCGATAAAATGACATTGCTGTAATGTCGTTAATATAAAACCCGTTAGGTACTTGAAATGATTTTTTTAAAAGGTACTCAATTTGAACATTTAATACTATGGAATGGATTGTCAGTGATTGACCACTGGAAAGTCATAATGATGCCATTTTGTTAGTAGATTACCAAACTTAAAAAAATAAAAATCTTGTCAAAATGGATCATTATGAGATCACGGATCACAATGACATATTATCCATAAGTAATGTTAATTACCTACTTAAAAATACTTATTTTATATGTGTTTTATGTGGTTTTGATTATATAGACATACCCCTTCATTTTATACAAAAACCCGTCATTAATCCGTCATACAAAATTCTCGCATACTTTAAAAAGAATCCTCACATAGTTGCCATTGAAGGAGGAATTCTTAATGGCAGGTCCTATCATTGCGCTATAGCCGAGGTAGGTGGGCAGTCGCGTGGGAGTTCGGCAGACGTCCTGCTGCGCAAGCGACGTACTAACATTAACATGTTCATTTATTAATATACTATTCCATAGACTTATGGGCTTGTAGAGGTTATAATTATTTTTTTTTTATTAAAGTTTCTGGCTCGGTTACTAGGCCTTTAAGCTAAGTCATTATTTTGAGTGAACTCTTATTTATTCACAAACTATAGAGGTTCACTTCATTTAGGTTTTAATTATTTTTATTTTAAAGTGACTTGGTTTTTGTACTTTTTTTTTGCAACTCAGTATATCCCTATAAAAATTTTCTTTATACATATTTATTTGCAAAGGTATAAGGAACAGGATGTAAAGTCCACTCATCTTCAATTTAGACGGGTGTTGTGTCTGGCGGGCAATTGCCTAACGATTGATGTTAGGAAATTGGCTTGTATCCTAAAAAATAATTTAATGTCCGTCAGATAGATTTATAAAAAATATTGAACACGTATTTTTTATTTTTTCATTCATTCAAATACTTAGGAAGATATATTGATTTGAAATGTCGCATGACGTCACGCCGTGGTGCAAAATATAGCACAGCGTGACGTAATTAGCCCCCACTCTGTAACTTTAATACGCTATATCTCAGCAGTTTTTAGTAATTACGACAAAATAAAAAATACGGGTCTTAATTTTTTTTATTATCTATAAGACGGACTAATTATTTTTTTGATTTTCATACCTTGGATACATCCCTATTGTATATGCTTGTTGCGCCGTAAACGCTGCTTGCGAGATGCAGGATTTGTTGACGTCAATATGTTCGCATGTGGCGTTGTATATATTATATACTAGCTGCGCTGCGCGGTTTCACCCGCGTAGGATTCGATATGTTTTTTTTTATATGCTCCGCTCCTATTGATCGTAGCGTAGCGCAGCGTGATGTTATATAGCCTTTCTGGATTAATAGGCTATTCAAAACAAAAAGAATTTTTCAAATCAAACAAATAAACTGCTTCATATATTAGTAGAGATGTATATTTAATATATGTTCTATTTTTGTTTGGTTTCTGAACTTAGTTCTTCCAGTAAACCATTATGTGTTTTTTTTCGCTACTACATATTTTATTGGTATATTATTTCTCTTTAGATATTACTTGATTTTGCAAAACTCATGCAGCAACAATACACAATAGACTATAACTTCTTTCTTGTATAACTAGTAAACAACTCGACCAAACGATACATTTAAAACAGCTAATTAAACTCATCAGAAAAAATACAGTTATACCTACAGTATGGTTACGAAGCAACAATCAATAATTTTCCGTAATTATTTCGATTCCATTACCAAATTACAAGTAACCTTTTTAATCTCAATTAAACCCAGCTGATTGATACTTTGGACATGGCATTTTAACTACACATTAACATAAATAAGTAAAACAATTAAAGCAATTAAACCACAAAGTTTAACGTTGAAAATCAACTAAATTGAGAAAGGCGAGTAGCAACAGGTTAAAAAAAAAACGTTGAAAATGTCACTATTGACAGGTTTGACCTAAAAATGTTCTCACAATAATTAATGAAGACAGCTTTCACTTTAACCGGTAGCTTTTGTGTTCAATTTTAATGCGAGTTTTAGCTACTGTATTCCAATGACATTATTTTGCTGGATTCAAATTGTCTTGGCAAAATAGCAAGACAAAAAGTTTGACGTTTGTAATGACAGCTGTCATATTTTCGCACGCCATATTTTTGCATGCAACTATTGCGCTTATCACAATAAAAAAAACTGTAAACAAGAAGAAAATCTGTGGAGACGTTCTTTTTTTTTTGAAAGTGACTTGTCTATTTCCTATAAGGCTACTTACACATAAAAGACACCCCGTGACGATCGTAGGCCGATGTTCATTGCACAGAATTATAAGGCCGTGTTCAAACCAGCGTCGGTGGCGAGCGAGTCAAGTGGATCGCAACATGCAGCTAATTAATATACCACTTGTCAATTATGCGCACGATATTGTGTACTGTGCCTTATTTCTTTTACACTGCAGGTAAAAATAAATGAGGTAGATATAGAACTATGCGTTTGTTACAAATGCGCATAGGTATTACACGATCTGTAGCTAGGAAGGACTACATTTTTGGTAAGGTAATAATTAAATATCAATGAAAATTTAACTGTTAACATCTAGGTATGGTATTTTCTTTGCTTAATGCTTAATCTAGGTTACCTACCTTAGCACCTTAAAAAAAAAACTTTCACGAAAAATGGCCAGAGTAAAGCAGTGTGGGGAACATTAACAGACTACATAAGCCACTAATAGGACACAGGTTTCTTCTCAGGATGGAGTGGGCCATAAGCCACCATAATATATTGGCCCAATGCGGGGTGATATTCATAAACTGTTTATGGTTTAATAGATTAATAAGAAATAAAGGCTAATATTGCTTAATAATAAATTGGTCAGTAATAATATTAATAAGTTATTGATATTCTAAGCTTAAGACAGCAAAATGCTTTAAGATTTAATAATCTCTTAACTAACCATGATTTAATTGAATATAGTAGTAGGCAATAGTGTACTCTGCGCCTAATTTATGCAATTTTGCACAAACGTATATTGGTTAGTCGAGTTGTTGACTATGATTTAAGGCAGCAAATTGGACAAAAACAACTTGAGTCTTATTTTTTTAACTTTTTTTATTAATTTATAAACAAGCGCTTGACTGCAATCCCGCCTGATGGTAAGCAGTGACGCAATCGTTGATGGTAAAGCGCACTAGTTTATTAAGAGCCTATTCACTCTAGCCTTGAAGACACTCAAATTGTATTCCGACGGAAACACCGCCGTTGGCAAATTGTTCCAGTCCCTCGATGTACGCGGTATAAAGGAGGAGGCGAAATGCTTCGTCCGTATCGTAGTGGTGTTAACAACATAAGGGTAGGGTGAAAACTCGCCGTACGACGGATCGTCCGATGGTGGAACGGAGATGGGGGAATTAAATCATGCAATTCCCTCGCACACTCCCCAAAATGTATCCTATAGAACACCGAAATGCTGGCTACTCTACGCCTGTGTTCTAGGCTTTGGAGACCAACTCGAGTTAAATCAGGGTCACCAATCAGCCTCTTCGCTTATTTCGTGTTTTAATGATAATTACGCCGACACAAATTTTAAAATTTATAATATTAGGCTTTAGTATTGCTTTCTTTGAAGGTTTTTAATAATTATAACAAACACGAATATCAATTACTTGATAGGTTTGTCTATGTCCTTTATATCATTGATTAGCTATTCTAATCTGTTTCTCACATGTCGACAATGTACCTATATATGAAAAAACTAGGTTTTAAGTCAAACGAGATATCTCTCTTGAACAATCGGATCGATCAGATGCTAGATGTCAAGTCTTCTGACTAGGATGAAAAAGGAAGTGATACCTTCCCAGGTAAAATACATGAAAATAGAGGATTCTAAAAATACATTTTGCTTGCTTTAGGGATCAGCTGATTTGTTTGCTGATTGTTTTACATTAAAATTTAATGGTTGACCCTTTAGCACAAATGTAAATTTTTCATGAGTACTGGCTGCAACAATGCTATTGGCGTGGCTGAATTTTGACCTTTAAGAAACTCATACTAGGCCTACTGCTGTATTCTTTGCGCCTTAGTACTCCACATACTTCTATATAGAAGTACGATTATAACTATTGCATTACACTGCGTACACAATCCTGAAGCAATAATAATATTATTGTAATGTTATTTTGAATCTGTAATTACGGTAATAATTCCTTTCTATTGCCGTGTATTGCAGCCTATTTGATCGCTGTTGTTGCCTTAAGAAGTGTGTTATTGAATAACGAATCAATAAAATTCAAGTTTGTATGTCTTTGGAGGTTGAACGCGTGATTTTTTATTATAACTTAAAGGTTTACGATATGGATAAAAATATGTTTTTTTTTTATGTATTTTGTTGTTGATTAATTTTTAGAACACACGCATCGAAAGTATCTCTGTCTGTCTGTCCGGCTTTCACGTCAAATCTACTGAATCGATTGTAATGAAATTTGGTACACAGATAGTCTAGAGCCTGTGAAAGGACATAGGCTATATAATATCCCGCTATGACCAATAGGAGCAGAGCAGTAACAAAAAATGTTGCGAAAATGGGAGTGAACGCGGGCGTACATATTGCTCCCATTATTTTAACAGGCGCTTATTTTATATCAACTGAGCTCGGGTAAACTGTAGTCCACGTGGACGTAGTCGCGGGCAACAACTACTTTCTAATAATACAAGGTTTTAGTCAAATGAAGGTCATATCCCCAGGGGTTGTAAAACTGTGCCCTAGAAATCGATCCCGTGAATATCGAAATAAAATAATGTGCACGTTTTAATTTAATGTAATTATCTTTCTTCAGTAAATGTAGCATAAGTCACCCTTTACAACGTCAGCTATTTGCCACCCAAGGTTCCGTTCCGTTCAAAATCGGTCTAGTCGGTTCGAAGATTAGCTAGAACACAGGAACAGATAGATACAAAATTTTTCCTTTTTGATAAATGTACCGAAATACTTTCATATGCATTTAGAAAAAAGCTATTATTTTGAAATTACAAATACTTCAATTTTGTAAAGGTTTTTATATATAAGTACCTATGTGTATTTAATTTTTACCGTATTGGGATAGCATGATAACACAAATTAAGTACCATTTTTAAAAGACTAAGTAACATATTATCATATCTTCGAATATTTTTGCATATAGGTACACTCAGCAGGCCTATTGTAAGTAGGTAAGTACGGTCGGCAACGAGAGTCACGCTCCTAATTATAGAAGCATTCCCAATCAATTACCGAGTATGCGCAACAAGACTGTTTCGACCGCTTCATTTGTGGTAGCGTCAGCAGAATATTTAATTAATAAATTTTAATTAAGAGAGTTTATTTTAGAAACAAAAGGCCAGAAAAATTATTTTGAATATTAAAGCAGGTATAAATACCTGTTTGGCGTTGATAAAGCGGCGTTGCGGCTTTTTGTTAAAAACGTTACCCCACACTAAGAATTACTCGTGGGTGTTGTTCCGTGCAGGAATCGAACCCGCAACACACAGCGCAGCAGTCGATGGCTCAGCCACAGTAGCAATAGTGTTGTAAATTCTTAATTAGTTAGTTACCTGTAATGATGTAACTTAATTGGGTTGTATCCGAAAAAATAATTTAATGTCCATCAGATAGATTTATAAAAAAAATTGATGACGTATTTTTTATTTTTTCTTTCAATCAAATACTTAGGTAGATATATTGATTTGAAATGTCGAATGACATCACGCGGTGGTACAAAACATACCACGGCGTGACGTAATCAGCCCCCACTCCGTAACTTTAATACGCTATATCTCAGTAGTTTTTGGCAATTTTGACAAAATAAAAAATACGGGTCTTAATTTTTTTATTATCTATAAGACGGTCAATTTTTTTTTTTTATTTTCATACCTAAGATACATCCCTATTAAATGCCATTATTATTTCCTTTATAAGTTTCAAGGCAACGATTGAAGAAAGCTAACTTTTGTTAATACTACTTACATAGTATCATCATTATCATTATCATCATCAACCTTTTTATCGTCCCACTGCTGGGCACAGGTCTCCTCTCATACAGAGAAGGATTGAGCGTAATCACCACGCTTGCTCAATGCGGGTTGGCGATTTCAGACTTAAAGTCCAGGTTTCCTCAAGATGTTTTCCTTCACCTTTCCTTCACCATAAAAATATTTGTATTATTAATTATTAAAAAATATATATTTGTATCATCGCCCGTGTGGTACCGGATTTAGAATAGAGGATAAGTACCTAAGGGAACTCCCACCAGCAGCGGTTTTCCTGTGGGATAACCAATTACTGCGATCAGCAACCCTCTTGCCAAGCGTGGGGATTATGGCAAGCCCAAACTTGAGCCCTCACAACTTGAGGGAGGCCTTTGTCCAGGAGTGGACCTCAATAGGCTGAAGAAAGAGAAGATTTTTGTTATTAGAATTTTCGGTTTTAAGATTTAACATTATTACTTCAAACCAAAAATTCTAATACAAAAAAAAATGGTTGCCTGTAAAGTCGGTTTTACGGGCGAAGATTTTACGTGACAACGTCTTTTTCTCGGTAGAATATTTATTGATATGAATATAATTAAATTGCACAATAGGAACAAGGAATTGAATGAAAATAAGAATTGCACAAATTTTCGGTGACTCATCGTAACGTTACCGAGCGTTACACTTTTTCATAAGTGACTCCCAGCCGCAACCTAATTTAAGACGTTGTCACGTCAAAAACTGAAGCAAAACGTTTTGTATTTAACAAGCAGTCAAACGTTCCTGTCAGGGGTTGGCGACGAGCCAAAATACTAATGTCCCATTGAATAGTGCTATTTGTACACTGAGGAGAGCGGGACGAGTATAAACACAGCGCTAACGCTGAGATGCTCTTAATAGATCATTTAAGGCGAGGGCCATAGAACACGCGAAAAACGCGCTTATTTTTTTATTTATTTTATAACTGAAATAAAATACATAAGAATATAAGAAAGAAAAAATGTTTATTGTGACTCGTCCAGGAAAATCATAAAACTAAACAAAGAGACACAATTAAGTATAAAAACAAGTTATGTAAAAAAGTAACAATAATCAAAAAGTCCCTAACGCGGCCACTATCTCAGCATAATGCTTCGACATTTAAAAGTAAATATCGCAGCTTATTTCTTAAGAAATTTCTTCCAGCAGATCAATGAAAGGAGAAGTAATACAGAAAAAAACAGAGAAAAACGGAGAATTATACAGATTAAAGAGAAAAAGGGCCTTTGTTTTAAAGGAAAAATAATAAAAATAATATAACAATAATTTTACTTAATTTCTCACCACAATAGACTAGGTATAAGTAGGTGCATACCTACTTATACCTAGTCTATTGTGGTGAGAAATTAAGTAAATTTGATCAAATACATATTTTTCATGTTATCTTAATCTAATTAAAGTAGCTTTTCATGTCTGATTTCGATGTGACACCTTATTTTATTAAAGAATTTATTCCGGAAGGTTTATGTTTACATATATTCATTACAATAAATAATAGAAATACCTACACGATGTTTTTTCTAGTCGTAAAAACCGGGCGAAGCAGGGGCGGGTGGCTTGTAGAATATAAAAGTTGGAGAGTAGGTACCTTTATCATGCAGAAGAAAAATACAAGCAGTTTATAATAATAAGAAAAGAATACATTCCAATAAGTTTAACATGGCATTTAAGTAAATGGCATAGACCGAGTGAGACGGAAGATAATATCTTATTCAAAAAACATGAAAGGTCTTTCATTGAAGTTATTTATTTTGGTATGAATTGTTTAGATGTTGATGAGATAAACGTGGTACCTATATCATACTAAATGCCACTGACATCAAAGTGAGAAGTCAAAAAAAGAGTATTGTATGATTAATGGCTCTATTATACACGTAAAGTACTTCTTTACTCAACCAAATCTTTTTCTTTGCGTCGTAAATTAGCTTGAAATATCTAGAGCGCATTTTTTGTGTCATAAAAAGCTGAACCAAAAAAACAATATGTTGTTCTTACTTCTAAAAGAGGCATTTGTCATAGAAAACTATTCATCACATTCATGTAAGTTATCTGATTTAAGGTACTAACTATAGACTCGATTCATTCCAATGATAAGAAATATCCCCGTCTACTAAACATAAAAGCGATCACTAAATAGTTTTCCAAACATAAATTAAGCGGTTAATGGTACAGGCGGTTCACTTCCGCGTTTTCTATGGCCCCTTTATGAGGTAAAGATTGGGTGCTGATGAATGGTCCGCGTTCGGGATGCCGTTTGATCACCAGATAAATATTGTGGGCGTTTTCTTAAGGAATCCCAGCTCACTCAGTTAATAGCCTTATTAGCTCTTTGTTGAACATTATAAATTACTAGCTTTTGCCTGCAACGTCTCCCGTGAAAGTCTTATGACACCATGATATATAAAAATTACTACCACAATGGGTCGCCTTCGTTTAGAGTACTTTCTGAATTTTTGCTTTACCTCTAATTTTTGCGTTAAAAAGTCAATTATGTAGAAGAATAAAACAAATACGCCTTGTAGTTCCTGAGATTAACCCGTTTACATAAACAAACAAAATATAAACATCTTTGCAGATGTTTTATATTGGTATATTTACATTAAGAACACTATCAATATAATTCTCATATTATGGACCACATTCATTTTAAACTGGACATAATTTTCAAATTTCGAACATTTTTTCTCGTCTGTGGTAAACACCGGCAAATGAGTTTTTACTTGGTCTTCTGTTTTATAATCTGTGGATTGTTTATATTAAAAACAAACGGGATTGTGACAAAAATACTGTTGTTTTCATTTTCATCAGAGTGAATATTTATTTCTCTACTTAAGTAATTTATCGCACTCGATAACTGAAATATAAATTATAATGAGGCGTGATCTTTGAACTACAAAGGAATTAAACTTTGTTTTATAGCTGTTGTATTTTATTATATTATAATTATATTGTTCTAATGTTATATTTTTATATATTTTACATTCATGGATAATAAAAGAAATGTGTAATGTCAAGTATCCCGCAAGACGCAAAGAATGCCCGCCTCTCTTGTACAGACAACAAAAACGTCAAGTCTACGCTGCCCGTTTAAAATATTGGAATGAATGACATACCACGCTTCGCACGATTAATGGTGGTGCGTATACAAAAAGCAAACATGCTCATTAATATATCAACTGTCTTTTTAGCAGCGCACTGAAACATTAGGTACCGTTAGCACAAACATTCAGGAGTCGAATTGATTTCCATTTTTAAATTGTCACAAAAAACGCTCGGCACTTTTCATAATTCATTCGCTAGACATTCCTTTTATAAAAGAAGAGAAACAAATGACGATGTGTAACAATGGAAAATGTATTTAAACGCATTTAAAACGTCTCATATTTCTTTCAACGCTCACAGAGTCAAAACACGGACATAATTCAGTGGAGGAACATCTGTAGTCAATAATGTCTCTTTATACAATTAACAAGAGAACGAGAGCAGACACTCCCATATAAGTATTTTTAAAAGAGGTAATTTAACAGCTCCCGGGCAATTTCAGGAAACGTTACACACGTGCGTTGCCGCCGACTCGAGACTTGAACTTTACATTTTTTCTTTAACCGCTTTCTCATTAATAATGCAAGAAATTTCGTTAAGACATACAGGAGCGTTTATTTAATACACTGCTTCTTATAAAAAAACCAATCAAGACACAAAACTTGTTCATGGACAAAATGCGGTAACATAAGTTATCTATTTCGGTTGCAGCGTTTAAGTGAAATAAAAAAAAACCGCGCCACTTAAATCGTTAGTGTGCATCGGCTCTTAGCTTTTATTTCCGTCTTGTCGTCGGTACTTGCTTTGACGTCTGCTAAACACGACATTAATACACTTTAGGTTTTTTTAGAGCGTCACATAATTCATGTTTTTTTTTTTGTTTCTTTTTTGTGGGACATTAGCTATTAAGCGACTGTTCTGTTTGACATTGGGATTAATATGTCGGCGTTCCAAGCGCCACTCTCATAATGTACGTATTAATATTGTGAACACAAATCATTATATATATTTGTAAATGTTCTCCTTGTTAATGGTTGTTTTATATTTTTACAAGGTTTAATTTTGACAAGTTGGGCCGATGTAAATTTTACATTTTCCATTGGGACTAACCATAAATTCAGCAAATGATTCTATCTAGAAACATATCTTTGAATTAAAAAAAACAATTCGCTCATAGAAATAAACAATATTGACGCGGTCATAATATATGAAGTACTTACTTGTATCCATTTTTTTATATCTAACTAAAATTTCAACTGAGGGATTTCAAAATCTTATAGTAGAATCCATGGTATTAAATAAATATTCAAAATACAGGGTGACAGGAATAAAGATGGGCCAATCTTTATTACTGCCACCCTTTATTTTTAATATTTTGGTTTAAGATCGAAGACTAAAAATAACCTAATAAATAATGTAATTATTTTTCACATCGCTCTTCCTCCCAGCGAAAACACTTGAAAGTGGCGCTGTGGCGTATTAACGTTTAAAAAGTGCTGATTCTCAGCCTGATTTGAATAAATGACTTTTGATATTATAATTATTAACATAACCCTTAGATGTTAGTAATAAAATAATCACGTGCTTCATTGAAACATAATTATGTGCGACTGAAATATGTGTCATCAATTCATTATATAACAATAAAACGTACGCACAGAACACGTGTTCGTCAATCAATCAACGATCACATTAATTAGTACTTAAATACCAATTAGTTGATAGATAATAATTATGTAGGTTAGAGTTTATTAAAACGAAGCCACTAATAAATTAAAAATCAACTTTTTTATAGAATCACACCCAAATTACTAATAAAACCACAAATTTAATGACAAATCCACTTATAGCCGGACAAGGTAATGATTCAGAGGGACATAAATATATTATTCAATCACGAGTTAATTTGATTGATTCATTAATGAATTAGGCGGTTGTAAAGTTGCATAACGGTTTACGAGCTGCAGACGTCGATAATCCCACAAGAAACTACATCAATAATTAACATGACACTTGCTTTAATAAAACCGTAATGAACTACAGCAGAGTAAATAACACATTAACTACAGTGGTTTCATTTTGACAGTTCAACAACATTCATTGCGTTAAATATGTACATTGTTGGGTCAAATTAGCAAACTAAGTTTTCGTAAGTATGAAGCAATGGATTAGCAATAAATGACCTTCAAAATTATGCAGATTGTGAATGATAGTTTGTTAAGCAATTAGGTTTTTGATTATATTACGAACTGAGGATGAATACCCAACTAATGAGACCAGCATACAGACAGTAACACTCTATTACGATCAGTTGGAATCATTTTGAAGCTTATTGCTATTCCATTGCTTCCTATGTTCGGAAAATGTGTCTACTCAACAACGTAAATAACGCAATGAATGTTGTTGAACTGTCAAAATCAAACCCATTGCTGCTGATAATTTGTTACGCAATACGCTACAGAATAAACGTAAGATAGAAATGACTGAAGTCTTCTCCTAAAGACCTCAAATTACGAATGCTTGGTGACTGGTTTATCAAACAAAATGGTTATCTCTCTATCAAATCTTGAACGTGGGCGTTAATCAATTCTTTTCTAACCACCTGTGGCAATAAAATCAATGATTTGCTTACTAATACGCTTGTTTTCGTCGCTAAATAAGTTTAAAAATTACTTCGTGAAGATTTTTATCGAGATCGGATCGCGGCTCGTTGCCTTTAGCCTTTATTTTATATGAGTTTTATTATGCGATTTATTAATCCAGCGGAGGAACGGAGCGGCATTCCGATCGTCATTCGGCTGCTTTTGTGTTATTGAGATGTAACAGTAAAGTTCATGCTATTCAGACTTGCCCGCGGCATATGTACAGATAAATGTTCCCGTTAGTCATTATTAATATTAATACGTAAGTTTCTGGAGTGGCGGCTACGCACCGGAAGACAACAAGATCGGTCATCATGGAAAGCCTTGGGGCAGGCCTTTGTCCAGCAGTGGACCTTTGTAGGCAGAATAAGAAGAAGAAAAACATTAACACCACCTCCGTTTAGAGGACTTTTCGAAACTATTTTGGGCAAGACATATGTAAAAACTGGAGAGCTTTACGATTTATTAATTAGTCGTAAAATACTTGTTGACGTGATAACGTCTATTAAATCGGTATGCTGGGAGTCATTCGCGAAAACTGCGTAACGGCCGAATCTGACGCTACACGGAGTCCACGCCTACTAAAACTAACCTTAGCCTTGTAGCTTTAGAGTGCAATATTATTTACCTAAAAGCACGGTTGTAAACAATTAGTAGCAGTTTTTCGCATACATGATTAAAGCATTGATAGCCGAGTGGTGAAACGCTCGGATTAATATCGACTCACTCAAGAGGTGCCGCGGATCGATTCCTGACGGCAACGGACGTTTTTTATCCTTTTTAATTTTTAAATTTTTCCTTTTTAATTTTTCTTTTTCTTTTTTCTTTTTGCTTTTTTTTTATTTTTTAGAAAATTTAAACAAACTATTAAATAAAAATATAAATGTTATACATTACTTTATTTTAAATAATTTCATTGCACCCAGAAAAAATTACCATGTAATAGACGTTATCACGTTCAAATATCGGCAGTAGACGGAGTTCTACAGACAGCCAATTTTTTTATTTTTAGGAAATCCAGACAAGTTTGCAATTTCCAAGATTAAGTTTAGAATATTAAAGTTGAATTCGGGCATTATCTGTCGAACGTATCTACTAAATCTTTGAAGGCAATCGCTTTCGACATGTCACACAAAGGCTGCGAAACATTATTAGAGATCGTTTCGTTTACAAATTAACCTGATTAATTTTACTACCCACGCTTTTATTACATTGCAAAATCTTGGTATATTATGCGAAGATCCTGTTTGGCAATTAAGCCAAAAGTTTTAATGAATTCGACTGACTGTTTTTTTTTCTTTGCTACAGATGCTAATGGGGAGCCAGCCAAGCTAAAGTGCAACCTGCGCAAGCACAAACCTAACCGCAAGCCGCGCACGCCCTTCACTGCGCAGCAGCTTCGAGCGCTTGAAAGCAAGTTTGTTGACAAGCAGTACTTGAGCATCGCTGAACGGGCTGAGTTCTCATCTTCTTTGGGATTATCGGAAACTCAAGTAAGGATATAACATTGTTTGTATTCTTTTCCTAAATAAATGATTATTACGAATGATAAATTTAAATTAGGTGTCTTAAAATATAAAGGAAAACAATTTTGGTATTCTTAGGTCACTAATCTAATATTACCAAATAAGGAAAGATAATTTTTGTTACATAACCGACAGAAGAACGGTTTTAATTAAACGATTCAACTAATCACCTTTTTATCGTCCCACTGCTGGGCACAGTGGTACTTGCCTGATCTGGAATCAAACACGCATACTCACACTTGAGAGGCTGATCTTTTAACCACTAGGCCACCAAGACTATTTAATATATTCAAATAATAATAACAACATTTTGTCTACAGGTAAAAATCTGGTTCCAAAACCGAAGAGCGAAAGCGAAGCGTGTACAGGAGGCGGAGATCGAGAAACTCAAAATGGCGCAGTTTTCGCGCCACCCGCACCACCTATACCCCCACCCCGCGCTGCAGCAGTATTTCCACCCCCACCACCTCATGGGGGGAGGCAGACCCCTGACCCACATGGGCCTGCCACCGCCGCATCTAACCATGGTCCAACCACCTGTGTCTAACGGATCACCGTCACCAAGCACACAAACAACAAGCCAACAGTGAAATATAAACAAAAGACGTTACAAAACGTGATTATAAATTCGAATTCGGAACGATCGAACAGTGATTTACAGTGTCTAATGAAAAGTTCCGGATTTAAAATTGAAGATTTTTTTGTTTTCTGCTGTCGCTACCGTATGGTTGTGAGTGCGGCGAATTTGACTTATCGATATAGAGTTGTAAATTATTGTGTAAATATAGATTAAAGGGAGTTTAGAAAATACTATGTATTAGAATTATGTTCTGAATTAATTTAATGTATAACTTTGTCGTAGGTAAACCTTACCTTTTTACCAAAATTTAAATTCATTGTACCTATAACAGTACAAAATTCGTACACCAGACTTTCGAATTCAGTACTTATGAAAACTGTAATATTGTTGTAAATACGATTTTATTTTGTACATTGTTGTTTTAATTCTGTAGTTAAATATATATTTCTTTGATATTGATGAAAAATATTGTTTCAATATTTACCTATTTACATTTAATTATGAACATTATAATAATTATTATATTTACGTTCATAATTACGTACTCTGAGATAAGGATGATTTTGCAGAGTGACCTTTTGATAATAGTGGCCGACGTGATTAAAATACAAAGTGCCCGTAATCATAACATTTTCATTGATTAACTTCTAGAACCTAATGAAGTCGGCTGGATTCAAGTTCCAACCTTACACGCACTTTCATAAAGTCTGAAATGAAATGTTTCGTTTTTGTTTGAATGATCTTCGTATCTAACAATAATCATCGAGAATAATATGATGTCAATTGAGTGTGGAGCACTAATTTAAATATATCCATTAAAGTTAATTGCATGATAGGGAGCGGGGTCGGGTCGCGCGATATTTATCGATAATGGAGAGCAGCACTACAGGCTGATGTGTAAAAATTGGTGCAATATGAGTGAATGCACGTAGACAACTTCTGTATGACGTCAACTAATATATATATATATATATAAAGACCGATTCTGTGAAAATCTCCTTGTGAAGAGTTAGTTGAAGCCGTACGGATGACGGGTATGAGCAGTTGTGTTACGGTGTGTGCCGGGTACGATGCGCCAAATGTTGTTGTGTCGGAACTTTGGTCGTGGAGGATCTCCACATCAAGGCGCAGCATCGTTGGTCGTATTGTTAGGTTTAACATTGCATCACCTCGTTCAACTACAACGGTCGCCTACGCTGGTACGGTCACGTCTTACGAAAACCCACATGTTACGTGGGTAACAAATCTCTTGCCATGGCGCCTTCGTCGGGCCGGAACAAGCGAGGTAGACCAAAGAAGTGCTAGCTTGACGTCGTAAGAGATGACTTGCGTGTCAACAGTCTCACGCCACGGGATGCCAGAGATCGTGCGAAATGGAGGAGTAAGTGTAGGAAAGCGAACCCTGGGCTCCAACGCGGAAGCCGCGGATGCAACCGGGATTATACGCTGGGATGATGATGATGACCTCGTTCAACTGCCGTCTTCCTTCCTATGCGCCCAGTTTTTTTGAGTGAATAGGCTCTTAATAAACTAGAGCGTTTTACCAGCAACGATTGCATCACTGCTTACCATCAGGCGGAATTGCGGTCAAGCACTATTTATAATTAAAAAAAAAAATAATTACACTGCATTACTGTTGTAAAATGAACTCACATTCGACAAGTAAAGGAATAACTGACAGAACAAGAAAGGTCGTGCTGCGCTCCGTGTCGCGGGTTCGATTCCCGTACGAAACAAATATTTGAATGGCCTAAAGTAGTAGTTCCGGGTTTGACCGTGACGGCATGCCATGCACTCTCGCTCCGGACCATGGCCTGGACCAGGGCCGGACGCGAGAAATCCCGGAGAAAACGGCGGTGCTCTACCCAAGCTGAGCAGATCTCCACAGTATGCTCCACGGTGTCTTCAGGGCGATCCCCACAGTGTTAACACCCTGGCGTTTCCTCCCGACGTATATGGAACAGGAATCTCCCGAAACAGCCGTGTCCGGTAATGACCTGCGCCAGGTGGAAGCCGTCGCGGCGCCTCTATAGCCAAATATAAGTTGACACCTAAGTTTTACTGACAGACAGCACATCAAGCTACTAAAATTTGTCAGATTTCTTTATTAGTTTTTCAACTTTATCTCTAAAGCATTAAGGCTCAAGACTGATTGGGAATATTTGACAGTTTCGGGTAGCGATTAATTTTCAATAGGAATTTAGGAGGACGGGTCTGAGCAGTTGTGTTGCGATGTGTGCCGTGCACGATGCGCCTAATGTTGTTGTGCTGGGAGTTTGGTCGTGGAGGGTCTTCAGATCAATCTCCCTTTGGCGCAGCATCGTTGGTCGTGTTGTTGGGTTTAACATTGCATCACCTCGCTCAACTGCCGTCTTCCTTCCTATTCCCTCAGTTTTTCTGAGTGAATAGGCTCTTAATAAACTAGCGCGCTTTACCATCAACGATCGCATCACTGCTTACCATCAGGCGGGATTGCGGTCAAGCGCTAGTTTATAGTTATTAAAAAAAAATGTATCGAAAACATGGTTCCACCGTAAACGTAAGTCTGTATCATTGGGAATATCGTGAGAGAATCTATATCTATACTAATATATAAAGCTGAAGAGTTTGTTTGTTTGAACGTTCTAATCTCAGGAACTACTGGTCCGATTTGAAAAATTCTTTTTGCGTTGGATAGCCCCTTAATCCAGGAAGGCTTTAGGCTATATAACATCACGCTGCGACCAATAGGAGCGGAGCATATCAAAACCTACGCGGATAAAACCGCGTGACGCAGCTAGTGTATCATATACCTAATCTAATCCAGATCAAGGCTTACCAACAGTTGGCAAATTTTATCCAAAAGATCAAATGCAAAAAGGAAGTCGTGGGTCTGACCGACAGAAGTGAAAACTGGAATCATTATTATGTTAAAAAAAAAAAAACAAAATAGATATAGCGGTCACACAATCTTTACTATTGTATACACTATACTTACAGTAACGGGCATAATTGCATTACCAATTTTGAACTTTATTGCACTAACAATAAAAAAGTGGTACTCCACTTTTGACCCTTACTGTATATAGTATATATATATTTAAAATATGTAAAGAAAACCCTGTCCGATCCGTGAAAGTATTGTAAGGTATCAGTAACTGATTCTACTAAAGCCGAGATAAACTTAAAAAAAATGCCCCTAAAAATAAATATTAATCCACAAAAAGAGGTAACTTAATACTTCTGCGGTAGGCAATCCATCCGCGGGCGAAGGGGGGCAGGGCACGCGGTCGCATCGCTATTCGCTCATAATAATACCGTCAAAAATGGTGTTGTCACTTAAATTACCCAATTTTGGGGTTTCATTCATTGGTATTGTTACTTTGATGGTTGCGTAAAATTTTATATTAGGTATATTTGGCCATGTGTTTACCTAAACCTTTATTATCCTTATGGGTCGGACAGGGTTTTCTTTACATTTTGTATACGTATATATCTTGCTGTAGTGATCAAGGTCGGGTCGGTCACGCTCACGCGAATTCAATATAAGTACTAGAAATGTAAACTTAAGACTGGAGCCGAGCATACAAGAATCAGCGCCGAGTACCTATTCGTGATTACCGACAGGTGCCGAGTAAGTCCGAGTATTGCCGATTCAAAAACAAAAGAACATCACACCCTGTACAAAGTGGATTTGGTTAATAATTTGAACTGTTTGTGTACGAAAACAGTTTTTATCATTATGATGGCGATTTACCTACATCGAAGATGCCCCACATTCACGACTTGCGCACTCAGTCATTAACTAAATGATAAACATTCTGTAAGATATCATTTCGATGATGTAATTAATATTATTAGGGTTTTATTTAATTGTAGTACATGTTGATTGTTGAACCACTGTCGCATGCAAAGAGCCTTCTCTTTGTATCATAATCAAGTAGCCTATAATAGGGATGTATCCAAGGTATGAAAATTAAAAAAAATAATTAGTCCTTCTTATAGATAATAAAAAAAAATTAAGACCCGTATTTTTTATTTTGTCGAAATTACCAAAAATTACTGAGATATAGCGTATTAAAGTTACGGAGTGGGGGCTAATTACGTCACGCCATGGTATATTTTGTACGACGGCGTGACGTCATGCGACATTTCAAATCAATAATATCTTCCAAGTATTTGAATAAAAGAAAAAATAAAAAAATACCTACGTACCTATTCAATATTTTTTAGAAATCTATCTGATGGACATTAAATTATTTTTTAGGATACAAGCCAATTATTATGTTCCCACTTTTGAAATGAAATGAAATGAAATGAAATCGTTTATTAAGCAAGTAGGATCACCGATCACTTTTACACGTCATATATTTTTTTTAACTAGATGAAGCCGGCATTTCCTAACTGACTACCTCTGAGAAGAAATAGCCGAAACAAACTCGGGGATCATCGTCTTTTTTCAAGTCCAGAAATTAAAAATGAGAATGTTTACAATAATTTACATTATAATTACGCATATTGCTAATAACAATGCTTATCAGAGCGAACAGCTCAGTCCCAAGCTTTTTTGTCTTCTAAATAATCTGTGATTTTATAATACCCCTTTTTGCAAAATTTGGCCTTTATATACTTTTTAAATCGTTTAATGGGTAAGTTTCGAATGTACTGAATACTGAATTCGAAGTACTGAATTATCCGGGGACGACCCATGAACGAGTTGCCTACTCTGTGGAGATGAGTGTGATGTACAGCAAGATTGTGTTTGTTTAGTCACTGGCCTCGTCTCTGTAAAAGGGGTGGGCTGTAATCTATCACGCTGACCCAGTGCGGGTTGGAACATGTCATGTCTTCAATGTTTTTGGATTCAGGACAAGTCGGTGTTCACACGATGTTTTTTTTTTCACCTTTTTCAGAGCAGTGGTGATGAAATAATTTACACAATACAGGGTGTATCTGACATCGTAACGCAAACTTCGCGAAAAGGCTAGACTACATGCCACTAATAAAATTACGATAGGCATTTGTGTCGTTAATGAACGGTTACAGAATTCACAGTTGTTTAAAAAAAGTGTCGGCTCGGCTTTTGAACGTTGCAAGCGTGCCGCCGTACGGATTTGTAGGTATGACATTGATCCCTGATGGGAACTCTATTAAATCAGCTGAGAAGATTGCGCTTTTTGTGTTATTAGCGAATTAATTAATTTTTACTTTAAAATCTTATTGAGTTTTAAAAGTATAGCAATTATGGACGGTCTAAAGTAAAAAAAAACTGCATATATTTTCTTTTTATCATGAAAAAATCGACGAATAGTTCCACCACTGGGGGGTTCAGAATCATATACTGGATCTATGGTACTCGTTTGTGCGTCGCTGTCAGATACACCCTTTATAAAGCTCCTGGCGGGGTTCGAACCTATGACCTACAACTTGTAAGTCGCAGCTGATATACCACTAGGCCACCGCTGCTCTTTGCATAATTATACAATGGCGCCGAGTCACAATCAAGAGTTCACAATCTAAACTAATTTTAGGTTCAGTGCATGTTTTTCTTTCTATTTCATTAAAAAAGGATAGAAGATAACATTTTAGTTTAATCCTGTCAAATTAAGATACTCCACTGACAGATTAGATTATAAACATGGCGACCAAAAATACGCCAATTTACGTCAGGAACGGGCTAATTTGACAGCTAACATTTTATCTTCTGTCTTTTTCTGCAGTTTAGGCAGCTGCCCCAGGAAATCTCATAATCACTCTCATACATACATAATCATTGGGACTCATTCATAATAATCATTTGCGAAAATTTGCCCTACACAATATACTACAAATACCTAATGTTCCGTCGTCCTCCGTGGCGCTGCGGTCAACACGCCTGCCTGCGACGTGGAGGCCCCGGGTTCGATCCCCGGTCAGGTCATGATGGAAAACGATCTTTTCCTGATTGGCCTGGGTCTTGGATGTTTATCTATATATGTATCTATTATAAATATAGTATCGTTGAGTTAGTATCCCATAACACAAGTCTCGAACTTACTTTGGGGCTAGCTCAATCTGTGTGATTTATCTGTAAAAAAAAAAACATCTATGTAGACGTGCTTGTGTAGTTTGCAAGACAAAATAGGTGGCGATGATTCGACAGTAAAAATATGACTTGACCCGAGGCCAGAAGCTGGGTACGCCCATACCTATCACAGTCAACCGGATTTCTCATAGAAGTCGCACCACAATACCAGCTTCTTCTCTTCCCCTCTTCTCTCCCTCTCTTCCTCCTCCTTAGGCTACGCTTCGACGGCTATAGTTGCTCGTACCTTTGACGTGTGACGCTCATGTATATGAGTACTTAGATCATCAAAAAGCTAAGCTAATGTAGGATTGCGTCACCCGAGGACGTGATGTCGCAGAAGGAAGCTGTGGAACGGGAGAGAGAGATCTCAACTCCCTTCCCGGGCCGCAGAAGACGCACCGGGCGCCGAGGAAGGGCGGATAACGCCCTCTTGCGGCCCCCATGAATGGGTCCAGGGGCGAGGGACATGGGGAAGACCCCGAGGCGGAGGCGCGCGCGAGTGTCGGCGCACGCCTCAGAGGCGAGGCACGGGGTACTTTAACACCTCACTGCCCCGTGTAGGAGGCGACGCTCGGACAAACCGGGCCGGCACGAGAGTGTGGGGCCGCGGCAGAATCAGGGACTCCCGCAGCTCCGTGCGCACGTAACCGGAGAGACACCGGGGTGGTTTTTAGTCAGTAGGAGTCTGACAGACCCCGTCGCCCACCCCAGGGCGGTGGACATCCATTGAGGATTTTCCACCCCGCAACCAAAAAAAAAAGGATTGCGTAACCTAATCAGGACTGCGTAATGCTGATAATAATTCATGTTCTCGCTGACAGGATACACCGCATGTTAGGTAACGTATTCCTAGGACACTAAATAGGTCAGACTTGGACTGCACGATTAGCGCAGTGGGTTTTTAGATTCCTCACTTTCGGGGATTAATTATTACTTCTAAGTTTAAATGTGCCTATTCGTTTGCAATTTATTACCTCGTTTTAAACGACACACAGCGCCATCTATCATCGAACTAGCAATTAAGCTAGCTAGCTAACAATATTTTTGGTTTCCTTCGAGAATATCAAATTTTTTCCGGTTAAAAAGAATCCTGATATTTAATACGGACTTTACGTCTGCAAAATTTAACTTTCCGATTTATAACATTAGTAAGAATGCTTTCATTATCTAAAAACTCATTGATAGAGAAGAAAGCCTTTCAATCAAGAATTTAAAATGACCCATGTGGGACATAGGAGTTTTTAGTTTAGCATTAGTAATACATAGAATTTTATTTATTACAAATCCATAATATCAGAACGTATACACAAAGGTCTGTGCACGAAAAGAAACTTACTGCGATCCACTTTCACCCTTGGTTAGATACAGGTGACATCAAGAGTCATCGATGACTAAGTGAACGAGACTCTCGATTGATTGAATCGAAAGTTATCTAGGAGCACTGTAGGCCTAGTACCTATGAGTTTTCATTACGAAACTCGATTGTAGATATCGAGCGCGTTTGACTTATCGATTGGCCCGCTTCAGGTTGTAAGAACTCTCAACCAATGAGAGCGCCAAACGCGCTCGATATCGACGATCGAGTCTCGTAATGAAAACTCATACTAAGCCTACTGGTGGTTCGGGTAGTTGTAGGTCGTGGGGTTATATCCAGGCAGTCGCTTTATCTAAATTATTTCATGACCACTGCTCTCAAAACAGCGAAGAAAAATATATTCAGAAGGTTCTAGAAAGAAACAACAATCGAAGACTTATGACATCTACCAACGTATAGGTACTGGGCCCGCCACCGTATCGCCAACCCGCATTGAGCAAGCGTGGTGATTACGCTCAATCCTTCCTTGTATGAGAGGAGACCTGTGCCCAGCAGTGCGACAATAAAATGGTTGATGACGCAGTACGACCATTCATAATAGGTGATAATGTAGTACTATCGAGTTATAAACCATACAACATAGAACCGCCTGATGACAAGCAGTGATGCAATCGTTAATGGTAATGCGCGCTAGTTTACTAAGAGCCTATTCACTTAAAACAAAATTAGTGAGCAGTTGTGTTGCTATGTGTGCCGGGTACGATGCGCCTGTTGTATCATACATCACTACTCTGTAGTCGAGTAACTAATACCATCTCTATGTATTAGTGTCTATGAATATAGTCTATTGTCTTGTCATTGTAACTTAGGATCTGACCTAGAAGAGGTCGTTTCCAATATAATAATTCTACAAGAAAAATAAACCAGTCTAATTATCTAAAGTCTTTAATATTTACCAACCGAACAATCATACATGGTGTCAGAAGAGTGAAAAAACCCAATACGAAGAAAGAAAATTCATAAAATGCAAAAGTCGGATGGCGTCGGTGGCGGCCATGACACCGGAGCTGCAATGAACAGTGGCTTGAAGGCGCTTAAAATATCGTCAGATGCAACAAACAACAATTACGAAACCTGGAAGCGCTGGTGGCAACAGTTCGAATTATACTTGTTGGCAACGGGTTTGGACAAGTCCGGTGAGAAACGCAAGATCGCCATTTTATTACATCACATTGGTGAAAAATGCTTAAATATTTTCAACACATTCAACATAAATATTGGAGAAAGCACATTACATGACGTCAAAGCCAAATTCGACGAATTTTTTCAACCCAGAAAAAATATTACCATGTATCGTTACATGTTTTTTACCACACGTCAACAGAAATCGGAAAGCATCGAGGATTTCTTAACCGATCTCGAAAATAAGAGCCAAGATTGCGAATTTGGAACGCTCAGAGAATCTCTTATCAGAGATATTTTTATCGCCAACTTGAGTTTGGACTTAGCACATGTACGTCAGAGACTGCTGCAGGAACCTGATCTGACATATCAGAGGATGCGAGAGCTAGCTAGGACACTCATCGTCGCACAGCAGGATGCAGACCAAATTGTCAAGAGGTCCACTAGTCAAGAGTCTGAAAAAGTCATGCATCTGCGTCGGAGGAGCCGTGGTCGAGCGGAGCGTCAGCGACGGCGAGCTTCACCAGTCAGTCAGCAGGGATCCAGCGCAGGGAGGTCAAAGTCAAGTCCCAGTCCTGAGAAGCGCTCGAAGACGTGTAGCCGCTGTGGACAACACCACCGCTACAAATGTCCAGCGCAGGGAGCTAAATGCAGGTCATGTAACTCTTATGGTCATTTTGCAAAATTTTGTTACTCCAATAATAAAAAAGTCAGTCATTTAGAGTCTTTTAGTTCAACTGGTAGTCAAGATAATTTTGTTGGAATTTTAAATTGTCATAACTTCAGTCATAGTCATAAGTATAGTCAATATAATTGTCATTTAGAGTCACAAAGTCATCACAATCAAAATAATTACAGACATAGCAGGTTGTCATACACCAAGTCAGCTCCTAAGTTACAATCAACGGTCAGGTCGCACATAGGCCAGTCGCAGTCAATGTCTAAGAGATCTCATGAAGACTCATCTTGTCATAAAAAATATCCTGTGTCATATTTCTGTGATGAAAGTGGTGATAATGTCATATCTGAGAGGTCTAATAAAAAATGCCTCAGTGATGAAAAAAGGCTGGTGACTGATAGGTCTGAGAGATCCAATGAAGACTCTTGTCATATGTCATATCTCAATGATGAAAACACTAAACAGTCTGAGAGATTCACAGTCAAGTCAAAAAAGTCAAAAAGTCTTAGCCGAGATTCATATCTTAATGATGAGTACAGACACAAGTCTGAGGAATCTCACACAACAAACACTTGTAGAATTATTACAGCAAAGTCAGCACATAGTAAACAGGTCAATACAGTCGAGTCAAAACAAAACAAATACTATTCTAAACAGTCATGGAACATAAACATTTTAGTTGGTCATACACAAATTAATTGCATTATTGACTCAGGAGCTGATATCAATATTATGTCAAAGAAAACTTTTCAATCTTTGAAATGTCAAAGTCAAATGTCACTTGAGAAATGTCAAATAAACGTTAGTGGGTTTGGTGGTATATCAATACCCATTATGGGCAAAGTCAATGTAAAATGTAGTTTATCTTTAAATAATAGCACTATTAGTGTAAATATAGTGTTTATAGTCACAGATTTAGTTTGTCCGAATGTTTTAGGTCTACCAACTTGTGAAAAATTAGGTATAATTCAAAGAGTTTTCTCTGTGTCTCAACAAAATTTTAGTGAACAAATTCTTACACAATACAATGATGTATTTCAGGGTCTTGGATGTCTACCTCAAGTCTGTCGCCTGAAACTCAAACCTGAAGCAGTGCCATGCGTGGATGCTCCGAGAAGAGTACCCTTCGCTTTACTGAACAAACTGCGCGATGAATTGGATCGCATGGAGAAAATGCAGGTCATTGAAAAGGTTTTTAAACCTACAGAATGGGTGAACAGTATAGTGATAACAGTCAAAAGCACGGGTCAGTTACGAATTTGTTTAGATCCTAGAAATTTGAATAAGAATATTATAAGGGAAATTTATCCACTAAAGTCAATAGATGAGATCAGATCTCAACTAGCAGGAGCTGTTTGTTTTTCTCATTTAGATGCATTTTCAGGATTTTGGATGCTTAAACTAGATGAATATAGTTCTGATTTATGTACATTTCAAACACCTTTCGGTAGATATAAATATTTAAGGTTACCTTTTGGTATTAATGCATCGTCTGAAATTTTTCAAAGAGTCATGATGAATTTGTTCGGTGATTTAGAAGGAGTTCTAATATTCATCGATGATATTTTGGTATATGGACCAAACGAGTCAGTACATAATGAGAGAGTACATAAAGTCATGCAACGAGCACGTGAAGTCAATTTAAAGTTCAATAAGTCTAAATGTAAATTTTTAGTATCAGAAGTCTGTTTTTTAGGGTATGTTTTTAGTAAAGATGGTGCTAGGGTTGATGAAGAGAAAGTAAAAGCAATTGTCAATATGCCCACACCAAAAAATGTCAAAGAATTGCAAAGAATATTAGGTATGATCAATTATTTAGGTCCCTTTATTAGCAATTTGTCTCAAAAAACTCAAATTTTAAGAAATCTTTTGAAGAAAGATTCAGTCTGGACTTGGGATGAAAATCATAGTCAATGTCTTAAGAGTTTAATCGATGAAATTACAAATTCACCAGTTTTAGCTCATTATAATCCCAATGTACCATTAGTCTTGTCAGTCGATTCGTCAAAGTCAGCATTAGGAGCAGTCATTATGCAGAATAATAAACCTATTGCTTATAGTTCAAAAACATTAACTCAAACTCAGTCAAGGTATGCTCAAATTGAGAAAGAATTGTTAGCCATTCAGTTTGGTTGTGAAAAATTTCACCAGTATGTGTACGGTCATAAAGTAACTGTTCATACTGATCATAAACCTTTAGTCTATCTTTTTAAAAAGCCATTACATGATGTACCAGCAAGATTGCAACGTATGATGTTAACTTTATTATATGATTTGGAAGTTATACATGTTCCAGGTAAAGAAATGTTTATATCTGACACTCTGTCTAGAGCAGCATTGAAAGAACATTATATACCTGAGAATGAGTCAGAAATATCTTGTCATGTCAATTTAATGCATTCAAGTCTAGCAGTCACAAAGGAGTACTGTACAAAATTGTTACAGCACACTAAGAAAGATGATACTTTGCAATTGTTAAAAAAGTATTATTATGAAGGTTGGCCAAAAAATAAAAATAATGTCAGTCTGTCAATAAAACCATTTTGGAACATACAAGCTGAAATTCATGTAGTCAAAGATTTGTTGTTCAAAGGGTCAAAATTAATAGTACCACAGTCAATGTATAAGGAAATGTTAGGTAAAATTCATGAAGGTCACCAAGGTATAAATAAATGCTTAAAACTGGCTAGAGAGTCTTTGTACTGGCCAAGCATGTCAGCTGATATTAAAAACTTGGTAGAACAATGTTATGTATGTGCACAATTTAAACCTAATAATCCAAAGGAACCACTAAAAAATTTTGAAATAAATAAATATCCATGGCAACAAGTAGGTGTTGATTTGATGTATTTTGATAACCTTACTTATTTAATTGTCACAGATTATTATTCTAAATTTATAGAAATAGCTTTGTTAAATAAAAACAGTACAGCAAAGAATGTAATAACACATTTAAAGTCCATTTTTGCTCGTCATGGAATACCTTTATCTTTAGTGTCTGATGGTGGTCCTCCTTTTCAGTCATTAGAATTTAAGAATTTTATGCATGAATGGGACATAGAACACATTGTAACTAGCCCATATCATCCACAGTCAAATGGTCAAGCAGAGAGTTCAGTCAAAATTATCAAAAATATGTTAAAAAAATGTAAAAGAAACTCATCTGATCCATACATAGCTTTATTACAGTATAGAAACACACCTAAGAATAATTTACCATCTCCAGCTCAATTGTTAATGTCCAGGAATTTAAGAAATAACATTCCTATGTCTTATAAGAAATTAAAACCTAAAGTGGTTACATTCAAAAATTATGAAGAATGTGTCAAGCAAAATAATAAAAATAAGTCTAAATATTATAATAGAAATACAAAGTCATTGTCATTACTGTATCCCAATGATCATGTATACTTTAAAAGAAAGCCTGATAGCAATTGGGAACAAGCCATTGTCAAGCTAAGGTTGGCTAATAATAGGTCATATGTCGTTGAGGATGTCAATGGAGTTAGGTATAGGAGGAATAGGGTTCATTTAAGACACAAATATTCTCCTATGCTATCCAATTCGTCGCAGGGGAGAGAGGAAGGTAACAGGCAGGAGTCTAGACCTCAAGAGCTCTCATCTCAATCCTCAGTCAGTCAACATGTAACTCGTTCTGGAAGAGTTGTAAAGCCAACCAGAAGGCTAATTGGTGAAATAGATTAAGTAGAACATTGTATCCTAGATTAAGACCTAACCATAGTCTTAAGTCATTGTCTAAATTGTAACTAAGTCAGGTTTCTATAATATTGTTTGTCAAGGGTTAATTTAAACTTAAACAGGGGGGATGTTGTATCATACATCACTACTCTGTAGTCGAGTAACTAATACCATCTCTATGTATTAGTGTCTATGAATATAGTCTATTGTCTTGTCATTGTAACTTAGGATCTGACCTAGAAGAGGTCGTTTCCAATATAATAATTCTACAAGAAAAATAAACCAGTCTAATTATCTAAAGTCTTTAATATTTACCAACCGAACAATCATACAGCGCCTAATGTTGTTGTGTTGGGAGTTTGGTCGTGGAAGGTCTTCAGAACAGTCTCCCTTTGGCGCAGCATCGTTGGTCGTGTTGTTGGGTTTAACATTGCATCACCACGCTCAACTGCCGTCTTCCTTCCTATTCGCTCAGTTTTTCTGAGTGAATAGGCTCTTAATAAACTAGCGCGCTTTACCATCAACGATCGCATCACTGCTTACCATCAGGCGGGATTGCGGTCAAGCGCTAGTTTATATTTATAAAAAAAAGGAAGGAAAGCGACATTTGAGTGAGGTGATGCAATGTCATACCCAACAACAAGACCAACGATGCTGCGCCAGAGGGAGATTGATCTGGAGACCCTCCACGACCAAACTCCCGACACAACAACATTTGGTGCATCGCACCCGGCACACATCACAACACTACTCAGACCCGTCCTCCGTACGGCTTCACCAGACATCATGCCGGAACAGGACGAATAGCTTGGCGGTAAGACTTGGACTTTGACTTCCTGTATCTTGCAAGCTGAGTTTACCGTGCCACTAGCAACTTCGCAACATCAAACATCGAGCAAATGCCCGCTAGACTCAACACCAGTCTGGTCGAAGTATCCTCCATTTTCTATGGAGGTCAAGTGAACTTTAGATCCTTTTCTTCATGCTTCCAAACTGGTGACCCCGACGTGGTTAGTGATTCCATCACATCTCCATACAAGTAAATGATGAAATTTTCAAAGAAAGTGGGTAACCGTAAGCACAAAAACCGCCTTTCAAGCTAAAAACGAATTCAAAGATTTTCTTCCCATCATTACCCACGAAAAGGAACCCGTCACTATATGATTACATCCTAATTAATAAAAAGCCGTATGTATAATTACTCCCTAATTATAAATAACTTATTCATTTACTGCGAGAGACGAGCCTTCCATTTAATTGATTAAATTAATCATGTCAGTGTTGCGTGCCGGTTAATTTTCAGGCCACAAACCTGGCTTTGTTTCAGACGAATCGTGTCGGCTCGAATTTGGCTCGGGAATTTGGTGCTGTAGAAGTAAAGGAAAGAAGTTTAAGTCAGTTAGATCTTTGATCAATAAACAAAAACTACATTTGATCTCTGGTCAGTGGCGGCGTAGCATAGGTTGGCACCCGGGGCGACTTTCTATCGAGCACCCTCAAAATAAAACGACAAATATTAAACGTGTTTACGTGACTTTATTTTGCTAAAATACTCAATGACATTATGAAAATTTACTTTCCTCTCCTTTTCAATGGACAATATGGATAGACTGGAAAGTCGTGTTTGGCTCATTGTAGATCTTAAGTAAGATTTTATTAACTTTAATTTTGAGAAACTTCTTTCACAAGTAGCCACCGAAACACAAATAGTTTAAAAAAATCTTAGACATAGAGCTAGACTTGGAACAGACTCAGAATAGTCCCATTTTACAATAAATTTCAGAAGCTCCAAGGTAGTCCATTGGATCGCTTCTTGAAGAGAAATGCTGGCGGCTTCCAAGTGGCGCCTCAGTCGTAAAATCTCCAAAATAATGTCCTCTGCAGAAAATTCATCATAGATTTTTGTAAGATTTGGAACTTTATCACGAAGTTCTTCTTCTGTTGACGTAAGTAGAGTTTCAGACTGAACAACACCAAATGTTATGAGAATATCATCCATTGCTTTGTAGCGATGCTCTAGTTCTTCGTAAAATCTATCAAGACATTCTAACATAGCTCTATGCAACTCTTCTGGCAATGTTAGTCCAACATCTTGGGACATTTCTCCTGGCATTCGTTTTCGGAATCTCCTCCTTCCTCTTCTTTCAACGGAGATATCCAAGTCCTCACATTTCTCAGTTGCGTAGGATATCTCTTTCCACTATTTGTATACGTTGAGTTTGAAGAAAAATTTTTAGGGCTTTAATTTTTATAACACACTTTTCCAGCGATAGTCCAGATGTTTGGATATACTTTTGTGTCTGATTAACTTCTTCTAGGATTTCACACCAAAAAGAGAGGTAGCATAAAAAACTGAAGTCACATAAAGCTGGTAAGAGTGTGGATGCTGCTTCTCTTGTATCGAAGTTTTCTCTGCTGCTTCTGGGATCACACATCTCTTCGAGTGTTGATACAAGTTTCTCAAAGTTATTCTTCAATGACTTAACAGCATCGTGGTGAGCACTCCATCTTGTCTCTACTAGTCTTTTGACCGATACGCCTACACTTTTCATTAGAATTTCCCATCTATGTGTGGATGACGAAAAGAACGTGTAAACTCTTTCTACTGTTCCAAAAAATGTTACACTTGAACTAACACTCATGAAAGAGTGCACCCCACATAGATTTAGCGAATGATTAGCACAAGGCATAAACAAAGCTTTAGATTGTGTTCCTTAATGATAAATTGCGCACCACCATGAACTCCTGCCATGGTTGCAGCGTTATCATATCCTTGAGCCCGACATAGATGAATGTCCAAGTTATCACTCTTTAACTGCGTAAGGATATTTTCCGTAAGTTCGATTGCAGTCTTTCCAGCTATAGGGAAGAAACCTAGAAATGATTCCTTCACTTGAACTTGATCGCCTTCAATATGAACATATCTGATTACATAACTCATCTGATCAACATGTGATATGTCTGGTGTACTATCGAAAATAATTCCAAAATATTTAGCTTTCTTTGTGTCGTCCAAAATGTTATTCTTCACTTCTCTCCCCAAAAGACTGATGAACTCATTTTGAATGTCTTTAGACAAATAAGAATCTACCCGTTTACTTTTTGTACAGGCGATAGCATGTTCAATTCTAATTTTGTGCTCTTTTAGCACTGGATCATATTTTGACAATAGATTAACTAATTCTAAAAAGTTCCCTCTATTGTCTGATGAAATCCCTTCTCTATGTCCTCTTAGAGGAAGATTTTGGCGTGCCAGGAAAAGAATGATATCCAAAAGGCGACTCAAAATGACACGCCACTTCTTTTTTTCTTGGTCTAAGACCATTTGATGATCATAATCGATAGTTTTTTGCAGCCTCAATCCATTCTCCAAGATTTTCCATTTTTCAAAACAGGAGAGATGGCCCTCAGAATTCTCGTGTTCAGACACTTTAGGATTTAGTTTCCACCATGAATTAAAACCGTTAACGAAACTCTGTTTTGTTTCATGCGTGAATAGTTTGCAGCAAAAACAGTATAAGCTTTTTTTTATTCTTTTTTTTACCATCCATTTTCTGAGTACTTTTTCTCCATTTGGTAACGCTTTATAAAACGATTCTGAATGAAAATGTCGGCTCTTTCCTTTTATTTTATCTACAGATCTTTGGACAGTGTCTACAAATGGACCATCTCTGTTTTGATAGGGTTCACTTCCCGCTTTAACGATTTCAACTCTCAGATCATCAGGCATTGGTGTTGGCCAAGTAGCAACATCGAAATGAGTAGTGCCATGCACCTTTTCTTCATCGTTTTCAATTTGCTGGGATTTTTCTTCATTGTCGCTATTTCGCCCTTTTTCTTGGTCATATTCTTTTTGGTGCTGATCTTCGCCTTGTCTTTCATCTTGTGTATCAAAATTGTCAGGCTCTCTTCCCAGCGTCCCTTCATCTAATGCATCTTGGCTCCGTGTTTCTTCATCATCTGTTACATCAAGAGGGTCACTTTCAACACTTTGCTGTGATGTATTTGGTACCAGAGAAGCCGTAGGTGCTACAAATTTCAAAATTGATTTAGATAACGATTCACGTGCAAGTTTTTTGATTTTTTTATTTTTCTTTGCTGAAATCCACTAGGTCTATTTCTCTTCATAATAAAGTTAAATTCTGTAAAGATCGATAAAGGAATACTTGTTAATTTTGTCAGTTTTTTCTCGCTCATTATCATATTATACCATAGTAGAAGTAAGACAAGCAGTATATCGGCAGTGTATTTTTCTTTTCTTTAAATAATAATAATAGTGCAAATTATGTTGGATGAATTTGAATTCTTAGTTCAACTATAAAAATATTAAGCAAAACCATTTTTAAATCATGTTTAAAAAATACTTATATTTTCTTTTTTTTTATACACAATTGGACCTAACGTTATACCTACAAATTGAAGTCCGTACGTACTGTACGATTATTTTACGATAGCCGCTCTGAAGTAGGCTTTCCGAACTTAGCGCATTTACTGTACACTCAAAACAAAACTAAAAACTAATCGTATAATATTGATCGGTTATAGGATTGAAAATTAAAAAATTAAGGAATCAATTAGTTTTGTTACAAGTGAAAGTAAATGCGCTAAGTGCGGAAAGCCTGATTTCAGAGCGGCCATCATAAAATAATCGTGCTGTGGCTGATACCCAGCTAAAGAGAGAGAAATACCGAGGAACTATATAGGCGGCGGCCTATTATGGCGGGTTTCGGCCCTTTGTATGCATGAATTAAATATAACGTTATACTGCTCATTTTACATCCTCGTGATAAATTAATTATACGTACAATTTATACTGTCAACAGAATGTTAAATTCAGATCGGCCGAAACCTATAATTTAACTAGATAGTTAGATACATATAGATAGTTCAATCCACGAAGACGCGCCCCACTATTTCTCCTAACCGTTTATAGTATATGTGTGCAAGCTTCCGTCAATGTTTGAGTGTTATCCGTACACAATAATTATCTATGAGTGCACACCCACACTACAATAAATTGACTAATCAGGAGAGAGCGTCATGGTCAAAGTGAAAGATGCTCTACTTCAATTTTATACTCTTTACCCGACTGCAAGGAAAATTGAGGTGTGGATATTTTATGTGATTATTAGTTAATATACGATTATAATACCATTTTTATATAATAATAGGAGGTAATTAGAGACATAAATGAAATACGTGAAAAAGTTTTATGGAACTTTTTTTATTGAAATAAAAATCGTCAATCACTAGTTTCAGAAATGTCTGATTCAGATTCTGAAGTATCACTGACATTTATAATAAAATTGAAATCAAGATCACAGTGTCTCATGTATTCGTCTTCTATTTTTTCCACGTGCTGACAAGTATTGAACCAGACATCTTTATTTACTCGATCAAATGCTTCATTTAAAATGGGCATAATCGAAGTGTAGTTTTGATTGATATTGCGGCTAGCAACGTCGTTTTTTACAATACCCCAAATGTTTTCGATTGGATTTAACTCTGGGTGATAAGGAGGCAGCCGAAGCACTGTGAATCCATATTCCTTTAATAATTCGTCAACTCTGTACTTGCGGAAGTTTTCTTTGTTTTTTAATATAAGGTCATAAAGTTCAGGCTTTTTGTAGGTTGGTACAAAATGGATATTTTTTGCATTCAGCCAAGTCTGCATGTCTAATTTGTTGGAGTTGGATGTGGGTATTTTTTCCGAACTAGTATTGTGATAGGCTGCATTATCCAAGACTACCACGGCATCATTTGGGAGATTTGGTATTAGTTTCTCCTTAAGCCACTTTAAGTAATTATCCGAGTTCATATTATCGTGGTAGTCTCCGGATTTGATCTCTGCTCTGTACGTTAACAACGCATTTGGTACGAAACCCTCAGCACTTCCGGCATGTACTATAATTATGCGCACACCCTTTGTTAAATTTTGTTTCATTGCTGTTTTAGAGCCTTTGTCGGCCCAAGATTTTTTTTGCACGTGGTTGGTATGAATATATGATTCATCTGTGTACACTATAGGTCTACCTGCATTACGAAAAGATTTTACCTGTTTTAAATATTTCAATCTTAACATTTGAATATCATGTTTTTCGGTTAGGACCTTCCTATTATTCTCAGTTTTTCTCCATTTATAACCAAGCTTAAGTAACAATGTTCTTAGGGTGGTTCTACATCCATTAAATTGTATACGGTCTTTCAAAATAGTATTAAGTCGTGATAATGTTGGAAATTGATGATGTTCTTTATGGCAGTTTTGGATAGTTCTTCGGACTACACCAATATCAAATTTGTCTAAATTAATTTTTCGTGGTCTTTCCCTTCTCTTCTTCATAGGTGATGTAAAAATAGAAGCACTTCTGCCTGCTAAATTCGAATGCGACGTACTCGCTTCATTTTTAGAATCAATATCCATTTCCGTAGTCGGCTCTGTTGTACGCTCTTCACTTTGGACTACAGAAACTATCGCATCCGTCTCCATAGTTATATTAGACTCCATAGTAGATACTGTAGTTTGCTTTATTGTCTCAGTATAAGCCTTTCTTTCGCGTAGAATTCTAGTCACTGTGCTTTCAGATATTCCAACAGCCTGTGCGGTTCTCCATCGAGCATCAGTGAGTTTTTCTGCAAAATTTTGACTTGCTTCTTTTTTCATGAAATCGTAAACTTTAGAAATAATTTCTCTTGCCTACAATTAAAAAAAAAAAATAAAAGAAATAACATTAGTCTTACTTTTAAATATAAAATGAAGTCTAGTTAGTAAAATTTAATTTTGAATTAAACTACTTTTCTTTTATTATTTTATGTGTTTCGTAACAATAATTTACATACCTGGCTTTTAAGTACAACACGCTGAGATTTTTTCGACATTTTAAAAAAATATAAAGTAGAGCAACTTTCGTGTCGAGTCTGGATTTTTGAAATACAGGTTGTACTACTTGTGTGCATCGAACCACTGACGGTCCGTGACTGACGCTCGGAGAAAACTCCCCGCGCCCCGCGATCCCCTCAACCTAAAATTGGTGGGGCGCGTCTTCGTGGATTGAACTATCTATATATAACTAATGTGGGAAAAAATAGGTGTATAGTTCAAATAAAATTCACCTTTTAAACTCTGTGTACTATCCGCCAATACACTCACTCCTTTATTACACAATATTTAGTATTTATTGACTTTCGTTTGAATTAATGTGACGCAACGCGACGCGACGGTTATAAACTATAACACTGACTGACCAACTGTCGTCAACTAATTGTCATTGTTTCGCGACCGGCATCCGTTGCCGGCAACGGACACGGGTGGGGGAGGGAGGGACCGAAATAAGTTGCCCCTTCCGCCCGCGACGCGCCAGCGGCTACTATCTTTCTTTCTTTCTTTTATGGCTTCGCACGGTTTGTGCATTTAGACAATGTTACGTAATGAATTGTTCATGTCGAAAAAGACGGCGTGATCCGTCTTACGGTTATCTGCGTGACAGAGTTGGTATTTCTTTGTCACCGTGTTGTCACCCCTTGATGCTTGGCACCCGGGGCGGACCGCCCCCACCGCCCCCCCTTTACGCCGCCACTGTCTCTGGTAAGTAGTTGACGGATGTATACAACAATATGTTTTGTTTAGGTATGCGAAACCCGAAACTTGTATCCAGTATTTTTAAGTAAAAAGTCTATGTACAAAATTTCAAAAATATATCATGAAAAACCACAAAGTTATGAGCTTGTTGTCCTACTTGGCTGTCCCAACAAAAATATGGTCCACGCTCCGCTCGGGCAGGCGAGAGCGGTGCGCTGACCTCTGACGTCAGCTGTTATACGAGCGCGGAGTACTATGAACTACCGTGCGCGCTCGGTAACCACACTGCAAAAAAACAAACAAAAATATAACATGGTGTAAAAATGATTGGAATCGATTCAGTTGCTTATTCTGAACAAACTATATTCAGGTTTCGTACAAGTAAAAATAACGTCGTATATCTCTAGTTCAAAATCAACATACATAGTCATTCAAAGTTTATTTATTGATTTAACATATGGACGGTATATTTTTCAAATACTCCATTCCGGTGTTCAAGTTAAGTACTATTTTAAACCAGCAATTCATAGATAAGTATGAGGAACAAGGTATAAAGTTCAATCATACTCCATAAAAAATTGAGGAGCCTCCGATCAGACAGGTGTTGTGTTTATCGGGAAACTGCCCGATTGTTGATGCCGGGAAGTTGTACGTACACTAGTTGCGCGGTAAACTCAGTTTGAGAGAAGCAGAATACACGTGACGTCTGTATGATGCGCGGTTCATATGTGACGTTGTAGGTATCGCCACGAACGGATTCTTCTTCTTCTTCAGTCTATAGAAGTCCACTGCTGGACAACCAAAGCTTTTCACGATGACCGGTCTTGTGCTGCCCGCATCCATCGGCTTCCCGCGACCTTCACCAGGTCATCGGTCCTACGCTGCGTCTTCCAGTACGTGGCCGCCACTCCAGAACCTTACTGCCCCATCGGCCATCGGTTCTACGAGCCATGTGCCCTGCCCACTGCTACTTAATTTTAGCGACTCGAAGAGCTATGTCGGTGACGAACGGATTAACATAGATCTATCTAGAATATTAGTTTATCAACCTAGCCTTAGCCTTATTGTGTACTTCATTATTCACATTCGAAACTTACCCATTAAACGGTATAAAAACTATATAAAGGCCAAACTTTGCAAAAAGGGGTATTATAAAATCTCAGATTATTTAGAAGACAAAAAGCTTGGGACTGAGCTGCTCGCTTACGCGTTATTAAGCAATATGCGTAATTATAACGTAAATTATAGTAAACATTTTCATTTTTAATGTCTGGACTTGAAAAAAGACGATGATCCCTGAGTTTGTTTCGGCTATTTCTTCTCAGAAGGAGTCAGTTAGGAAATGCCGGCTACATGCAGTTAAAAAAAAAAAAAAACATATGACGTGTAAAAGTGATCGGTGATCCTACTTGCTTAATAAACGATTTCATTTCATTTCATTAAACTTTTCACATTCTTTATATTAAAGAATTAGCAAAATACAACTTGATTACTGTCCTTCTCCTGCCCTACACCCCAAGTTGTTTCAATCCTGCCACGCTCATTAAGACCAACTCTTGCGTATCAAGATATCTTGTGTAAGTGATCATCTAATTTTCTCGCCATCTTTTTATTAATTAGTTTTATTGTCAGATATATTTAGTTTAGGACTGCCACTGTTTGTTGGAAGTTAGTGACACGGCTATTTGAATTTGTTTGAGCATGGCACATAAAAGATGGATCAGTTAATTTGTATTTTGTTTATAAAAAAGGGCGCGCTGAATTGTTGAGCCCCGAGGAACATATGACTAAGTCAAGTCCTCTACATGAATTCAGGTCTAAAGAAGAGAGGTAAATCTTTCTTCTACTTGGATAACAATGACTTGAAGATCTAGAAACCAGCATTTATTTCTCCAGAATTAGCTTACTGACACATTACGAGTATATGAGTTCATATATTTTGCTATTTTACAATGTATAAATATGTGAGCCGTCACACCCTTTATGCCTGGGGCTTTTATTTAGCTAATAAGTTTTTACTTATTTACATTTCCATTTTAATGATATTTTATTTTTTCGTTTTGCTTTGCTGGTACTTTTTTGGCGTGGCTATCTGGCATATGGTAAATAATTTCATTATTGTTGTTCTTTCTTCTTCCCAGAGAAATTACTAGGAAGTGTCGATGTGTGGGCAATTTGGGGGACTGTCTTATGTAATATTGACGTTCAAAAAGTGCTGATTCTCAGCCTAATTTGAATATATGACTTTTGATTTTGATTTATTGATTCGATCAGCCAAAACGACGATAGTGTCTATTATATCAGCCGAACTTCTGTAGTTTACCTGCATTTTGTGATTCGAGGAATTAGCGTGGTACCGCCAACGCTAATTGGATAGCTTGCAGAAAAGTATTTACCAAATTGTGAAGCATATATGTTTCAATTTTGGTGCTTCAAAAAACTAAAAAGACATGAATGTTTCGCAACATGGTAGGCCTTTTATGTGTGGAAGGAAAATCATCAAATGTCCTCCCCCGCTCTTAAAGAAGCGAAAGGGCACGTCAGACGTTTATTGACTAAAAGTCACTCATGTTTCTCCACTTGCCTGTCCGTCAGGGCCACGGTTTCTCTTTCAACCAACCAGCAGTCCTCGCAAGCATTTGTTTTCTGTTTTCGTGAACCACGTTACGATGTGCTGTTTGATAAGTACCTACTAATTGACTCCCATACCAAAGTGGGTGCGAACAGAATGGGCCAGTCAGTTATTATTAGTGGAGTGCCTACCTAATAAGTATTATAGATTAGAAAACATTGTAAAAGCCAATTATTTTTAAAAGAGTAACCGTGAACTTTCTTCATAGGAAACGATCAATGGACAACGTTTTCAAATTTCTTTGTGGGGCACAGGTCTCCTTTCATACAGAGAAGGATTGAGCGTAATCACCACGCTTGCTCAATGCGGGTTGGAGATTTCAGACTTATAAAGTCGAGGTTTCCTCAAGATGTTTTCCTTCACCTTCAGTCATTGGTGTCCAAGATATACTTAGAAAGTACATATAACTTTAGAAAAGTTACATTGGTACTTGCCTGACCTGGAATCGAACCCGCGCACTCATACTTGAGAGGCTAGTGTTTTAACCACTAGGCCACCACGACTTTTGTATAAAAAATATCTGACACTAAAATCAGCGCCTCAATTGCGTAACAAACTATTAATCACAATCTAAATCATGTTGAAGAATATTACGAATCCATTGCCGCAGTTGGTCGAAAAATTTGTCTGCTGAACAACGTCAATCACGCAATGAATAAGTACTGTTGAACTGTCAAAAAGAAAACCTTTCTTACTGTTAGTGGGTTACACAATTACTCCGTAGCCATAACATCGGCTGTCGGCAGAAGTTACCACCCACCAAACAAAGTCTTGCAGCCAAGCGATTTTTCGTATTCCGGCATTATGTCTGGTGAAGCCGTACGGAGGGCGGGTCTGAGCAGTTGTGTTGCGATGTGTGCCGGGTACGATGCGCCGACGTTTCTTCTTTCTAATGTTGTCGTGTTGGGAGTTTGGTCGTGGAAGGTCTTTAGATCAATCTCCATTTGGCGCAGCATCGTTGGTCGTGTTGTTGGGTTTAACATTGCATCACCTCGCTCAACTGCCGTCTTCCTTCCTATTCGCTCAGTTTTTCTGAGTGAATATGCTCTTGGTAAACTAGTGCGCTTTACCATCAACGATCGCATCCCTGCTTAACATCAGGCGGGATTGCGGTCAAGCGCTAGTTTATAATAATAAAAAAAAAAAATATAAGTACACTGTTGGATTTTGAGTGCAAATTTTGAGCGTTGAAAAAATAACAGTGCGCTCTACAGTAGTGCTCAAGCACCCAATCTGGTGTCGCCTTATGTTGGTCATCATGCCTGTAGCCGTCCACTGCTGGGCCTAGGCCTCTCCAATTACCGCTATTCAACTCGATTCTCGGTAACTCACATCCGATTATTACCAGTCATCCTGCGAAGGGCGTCGCTCCATCTAGTATAGCCTGAGGGCGTCCCACCTTAGGTTTACCGATTCGAGGTCTCCACTCTAGAACACCCCAACTCTATCGCTCATCGGTTCTACGGCTAATATGCTGTGAGCTATGTCGTTAAAAATTATGTTGGTAAAAACGGGTATTGTGCTAAGATTAACTAACCACCGGCCTAATTCCACTAATGCTCTCAATTTAAATATTTTTCCAGCATATTGAAAGAAAGAAAGAAAGAAAGAAAATTTTTTATTCCACACAAACAAAACGCACTTTACAACTAAGTAAATACCATAAAATACCAAACAAAATACAGGAAAAAAATAATAATAATATCATCAAAAGTCTCGTATCCTAACATGCAAAACTGCCAAACTATAAACAAAGTTGATTTGATGTCAAAGCCAGTCGCATCGGAGGATTTTTCAGCTTTGGAGTCTGGGGTTTGTTTTATTAGTCTAACTGTTGATTTTGGCTAAATTTTGATATTTTTACGTGAAGTGACTGCTGTCTGACCTCCACAACCCGAAGGCGATATCTAAGCATTGTAGTTAGACCAATTTTTGGACTTTTGAGGGCTCCAACAACCCGTAAAGACTGCCAATAGATATTCGTATGGCAACTGGGACCAACGGCTTAACGTGCTTTCCGAGGCAAGACCAGTGCAAATATTCATATTCATGCATACAAATATTTGCACTGCGCGGGGATCGAACCCAGGCTGTTGATAATTACTACTGATAGTCTATTACCCAATTATCCTGCAGACCACTTTTCCCCTCACCTTCTGTAACTAAACTGGCACATGGCATGCAAATCCTGGCATGCTGGTTAAATAGGTCTAAGCTATGTGATCTGTAACGCTGCTGAATTCAAGAGTCACATATACAAACTTATTGCTCGTGCGACATTCCTGTGAGTAAGCAATGATGAATCAATTCCTTTATCGTTTTGTTCTCAGGTTGTTACCGAGTAGATGTTCTATTTATGTTATTGTGTCAGGAGTTTGGTCGTGGAGGATCTCCAGATCAATCTCTCGCTGCCGCAGCATTGTTGGTCGTTTACATTGCAACACCTCGCTCAACTGCCGTCTTCCTTTCTTCACTAGTTTTTTAAGTGAATAGGAAGGAAGACGGCAGTTGAGCGAGTAAACTAGCCTTTACCATTTACAATTGCATCACTGCTTACCATCGGGCGGGATTGCGATTAGTTTATAATAATTATTAAAAAAAAAACCTATAGAGGTCCACATTGCTGGACAAAGGCCCCCCCCAAGGCTTTCATTCTATTGCAGAGGTTTTCCATAAACCCCATTCTTAACAGGCGGGTTAGGGATCGCCGTAATTTGATATGCCATACGAGAAGCTAGCTACGCCCTTCAGATCTAATCTACTATCCAGTTTATAGATAACGCAAGTTTTTGAATGTTTGGTTCAAGAACATACTTACAGGGTTCCTCTCAATGCTTTCCTTCAAAGCGTTGATGACAAAATGTCATCCTGTATGTGTTAGAATCGATCAATAAGTACTGCTCTTTGTACAGACGACAACACATCAAGCTACTACAATCTGTCAGATTTCTTTATTAGATTTTCAACCTTGTCTCTTAAGCATTAAGGCTTAAGAGATAAAGTTGCTGAAGGTTGATTCGAAATGTTTGACATTTTCAGGGAGCTTGACCTGCTGTCATGGATATTCATTTGGAGCTAGTACTTATTAAATAATGACAAAAACGCACGATTCGATGGAAGGTTAAGCTTATCTTAGCAAGGTCGCTCCGTGGATGGGTGACTATATTTACAAACCGACAGTCCTCTGTACCTCCGTAGGTTAAGCTTTTTGTCATTCTTGGATTTTTTATAGACGTTATAGCTTTTTGGTCTGAAAACCTATCTTACCAGGATGTAAGTTCCTTCATGACACACATAATAGATATCTGAGGTCATCGGAAAACCTGATATTAGACATGCCGATGCATTCCACTAGTTTCTATGATAAATCCTTTACTGTACTAGCAGTTCGGCTATGGAATGACTTGCTCGTGTCCGTAAAACGTGCTCAAACAGTGGTAACTTTAAAAAAATTTAATAAAAAAGCACTTCCTCTCTCTTTAAACATATTATTATATTTTATGTGCTCTTACATGATATTTACTAATTAGATATATAAATTTATTTAAACTAGTATAATACACTTAACGTACATATTTATTGTATAATCTATGTAAATAGTACACTGTAGACTGCCTACATTATTTCTATATCCTTCCCCTTACAATTCCATCCAAAGGTTGTCTGTAAAAGACCGCTCTTAGCGATAAGACCGCCCATTGGGTCACCCTTTGTAAAATATTTGTATTTATGTTCTGTAATCTATATGGTGTACATAATAATAAAGAGTATTCTATCGTAACGTATTACTCAATTAATGGGTTGGGTCAGGTACTTACTCATCCCCCCTAAATGGGTCCAGGATCCAGAGATCCCTGAGTATGTCGCCCCCCAAACAAACATCAGGACCCGAGGTGACGGCGCGAGGTTCCACGCCAGCCACTATTAGACGTCACGGAGGGAGTCAAACACCTCCCCCAGACCCAAGGAGGCCCACAGTGGCGAGCTGGCACCAATCGGGGGTTACGGTAGCAGTGTTCGTTCTCGAAACCCCCGGTATAGGTGTGAAATGGAACACCGGGGTGGTCAGTAAAAGACTGACAGACCTCGCCGCCCTCCCTACGGCGGCGGTGAATATCTATGAAGTTTTGCCACCCGGATAGAAAAAAAAAGGTACTTACCCATGAAAAGTACTGGGAATTCAGCTGCATCTAGTTCGACTGTGGAAGTTGATTTCAACATGGTCCCAGCCAAAAGGCAAACAAATAGATTAACATTAACCAAACACGTTTCAATTATTCGTCCTCCGTGGAGCAGTAGTGGAGGCCCCGGGTTCGATCCCCGGCCAGGTCATGGTGGAAAACGATCTTTTTCCTGATTAGCCTGGATTTTGGATGTTTATCTATATATGTCATCATCATCTCAGCGTTTATCCCGGTTGCATCCGTGGCTTTCGCGTTGGAGCCCGGGGTCCGCTTTCCTACTTAATTTCCTCCATTTCGCGCGATCTTTAGCATCCTGTGGTGTGAGATTGTTGGCACGCATGTCATCTCTCACAACGTCAAGCTAGCACCTCTTTGGTCTACCCCGCTTGTTCCGGCCCGGCGGAGGCGCCATGGCAAGACATTTGTGACCCACGTAACATGCACGTAACATGTTTATCTATATATGTATCTATTATAAATACAGTATCGTTGAGTTAGTATCCCATAACACAAGTCTCGAACTTACTTTGGGGCTAGCTCAATCTGTGTGATTTGTCCGTATACAGTATGTTAAGAAAACCCTGTCCGACCCGTGAAGGTGTTGTTAGGTATCGATAACTGATTCTACTAATGCATACAAAACCGGGCTAAACTTAAAAAAAAAATCCCCCTAAAAAGTAAATATTCTTTCGCAAAAAGAGGTAACTTAATCAATGTGCGATATGCACCCTTCCGCGGGGAGCGGGCGGCAGGGCACGCGGCACGTGGTCGCATCGCTATTCGCTCATAATAATACCGGTGTTGTCACTTTTTTAAAAATTACCAAATTTCGGGGAAGTTGGAATTAATTCGTGGGAAAAAAGATTATTTCAAAATTCATTTGTATTGGTACTATGATGATTACGTAAAATTTTATATTATATTTGGTCATGTGTATACCTAACCTTTATTATCCTTATGGGTCGGACAGGGTTTTCTTAACATACTGTATATTTATTTATTTGTTATAATAATATTAACACAAAAACAACAATAGATAACTTTATTAAATACTAACCAAACAATAGTTCTCCATTCAGGACTACACTATAAAAACATATGAGTACACTTTTATCAAAAGACACATTTCTCAATCAAATGTAATTAATGGTAGACACAATAATTTATTAAGTTTATCGTAATAATTATATTGTAACAATTATTGTTTCGTTAAGAAGACATTTAGATACCATATCGTTTGGCCGACTATTAAACTTGCAAAGACGTACATGCCAATACTGTCAACTTGTAGTTTTATGAAAATGGTTCGTGTACTGTTAATTTTATTGCTTATTTTTGTTTTGTTACAAAACAGTCGTGTGAATGACCGACAAAAGTGACAACTAAAATTACATTTGTATACACTATACCTACACATTCACCATCAGCGTTAATCCCAGTCACGTCGGAAGCTTTTTCAACTTTTGAGTCTGGGGTCGGCTTAAACAGTCTAACTGCTGATTTTGGCTAAACTTCGATATTTTCCGTGAAGCAACTGCCGTCTAACCTCCACAGCCCGAAGGCGATAACGAAGTATTGCAGTTAAACCAATTGTTGGCCTTTTTGGGAGCTCCAAAAACCCGCAACGACTGCCACTAGATGTTCGTATAGCAACCGGGATCAACGGCTTAACATGCTTTTCGAGACACGACCAGACTAGTGCAAAGATTCATATTCATGCATACAAATATTTGAAACCGCTACGGCACGGAGGCTAGCTGTAGCGAACACGGTGTCGGATCGGTCATGCTCACGCGAATTCAAAGCTTTTTACATACAAGCCAAACAACAAAAGTGCTTAACATTAACTTCAAAAATATTATTCAACTTCTTTTATTATTATCAGCCTTGATCAGTCTACTACTTGACTATCGTCACTCCACCTATCCACAGGGCTTCATACTTTATGTACACGTCCATCCAAAAACACGTCTACAATAACGGTATCGGTTTTAGGGCTATTATGGCGGGCACAATGCCACTTCAGATTGGTTAAGCTAAATTGACTATTGTACTCCCTGCCGAATGGCTTCGATTTCGGATTCCGTCATATTAATTTACCGATCAGAATAGATAATTGTTGATGAACGCCATAACATGGAGAAATTTCGCAGTCACCTCGTATGAGTTATTTTTGGCAATGTCTTCAAAGTACATATCCTGAGCTTACCTTCACCTAGCAACCTTGTACTCATATCCTTCGAAGAAATATCTTTGATGCCACTTACAATATGTAGTGGCATCAAAGGTATTACTTTAAAGTATGGTGCCACCACCGTACCGTCGTGGTGGCCTAGTGGTTAAAACACCAGCCTTTCAAGTATGAGTGCGCAGGTTCGATTCCAGATCAGGCAAGTACCAATGTAACTTTTCTAAAAGTTATATGTACTTACTTAGTATATCTTGGACACCAATGACTGAAGGTGAATGAAAACATCTTGAGGAAACCTGGACTTTAAGTCTGAAATCGCCAACCCGCATTGAGCAAGCGTGGTGATTACGCTCAATCCTTCTCTGTATGAGAAGAGATCTGTGCCCAGCAGTGGGACGATAAAAAGGTTGATGATAATGATGGTGCCGGTGGACTCTGGCGGGTATGTAGCTGCCTACAAACTGTCGATTTTCACGTCAGGTTGCACATTAAGTATGGACTATGGACATTAAGTTTTTCCTGATTGTCCCTGTAGAATGTTATCTAATATTCTTTATCAATTTCTACTATCATCTCGATACGAGATATACAACAAGAGCTCAAATGCTTTTGAAGACATTTAAGGAAAGCCAGATTGGTAGAGGAAAAAAGTCTTTGCAAGTATTCACTCTTACTTCTTGACTGTAATCTATGCCGGTATCATCACAGAAAATTAGTGATGCAAAACGTAACGAATCCAATAATATTTAATATATTCCAATGATAACTGTACTCGTTAAATTACAATGTGGCATTATCTGTCTTGCTTCCATATACCTACACATCAATTTAACTACAATAAAGAAATGCCAAGTTGACACAAGTCTCCGAGTGATACAGGGACGATGCTGAGTGCTTTATGACTTCCTCCAGCTGATAGACGGACAGACAGACAGATAAACGCGCTATTTTAGCTCTGAATGAATGAATGAACGGAACGTAGTGAATGATTGGTCTATCTTAGCGAATCTTAATTGGGAGCTGGGTTGCTGGTGGTACGTGGAGTATGTTATGGTGGTTTTTAAGTGATTCAGTACTTATAAGTCACCACCACCAAATGGGTCGTTTGCGACCTGGAAATAAGTACTGGTAGAACATTGACCGAAAGAACGATAGCCGACCTTATGGCGAATAAACACTCCAGGCCGTACCTGGAGCGGTTTTGCCTCAAGGTTGCAAAAGAGGCCATTGAAAGAAATAGGACAAGGGCAGCACAGCCACGTACTGTGCCGTCGGCAAGATTTTAAAAAGTCCGTGATGTAGAAATAGCATGATAAAAAGTATTAGTATAATTGTAGATATAGGAAACGTAATTAATGATGAAATATGACAAAAGAAAATATGACCAAAATATTAGAAAATATAGAAATGGGAAAAGAGTGACCCAAAAAAAGAAAAGACAAGGCAGAAGCCGCAAAAAAATATAGGGGAAAAAGATAAAAGAAAGACATAGATACTGGCAAAAAAGAATTCTTGCCAAGCAAGAAGTGAAAGACGGCATATAAAAAAAAAGTCGTTTGAATTTTATATTTTCAATATTTTTACATATGTTATCATCATCATCGTCATCGCAGCGTTAATCCCAGTCGCATCCGAAGCTTTTTCAACTTTGGAGTCTGGGGTCCGCTTTACCAGTTTACCTGCGGATTTTTGGCTAAACGTCGATATTTTCCGTGAAGCAACTGCCTTCTGACCTCCTCAACCCGAAGGCGATATCGAAGCATTGCAGTTAGACCAATTGTTGGACTTTTGAGGGCTCCAACAACCGGTAACCGGTAACGACTGCCATTAGATGTTCGTATGGCAACGGGGGGGACCAACGGCTTAACGTGCTTTCTGAAGCACGACCAGACCAGTGCAAATATTTATATTCATGTTGTCATATTTTTACATATGTATCTATATATGGCAATCAGCCTATATTTTTTCTTAGGGACACATACCACCGCTCTATGAGAGGAAATGGGCCGTGATCCACCACGTGGACCCAGTGCGGGTTGGTAGATGGCACATATCCTTGAATTTTTGAATTTAGAACATTCGTTGCTTCCTTAAGATGTTTTCTTTCACTACTTAAAGAGAAGTGATAATGAAATTTAAAGTTTAACACACGAAGTGAAATACATTTACCACTAGTCCAACATTACTCCATAACCTGTATAGTTTTTTGTTTTTTTTATTTTGTTGGGACAAAACCTGCCACACTTTTTCCCACCCACTGCAACTCCTGAAAGCCAGAATCAACAGTGGAGACCAGAAAAACGCCGAGCAATGAAGCTCGACGATTCCCGGAGAACCGATTCAACTGTCTTGGGTCTCGCAACGAAATTAATCAGAAAAGAATAGCGGAGGAGTAAGAAAAAAGATATTTTTTCCACTTCCCTCCATAACAAGCAGGAGGCAGAACAGAACTAGGCCAATCGGCACAAAGGGGCATTATTGCAACTGGGAGAAGCTCAGATTGCCAAGCACCACGATATAAAATTTGATTAAGTTAATGGCTCCTAAGTAGGTATGTGCCGTTACAAGTAACCTGTATAGTTATAAAATATTATAAATTATCTTCTACCCATACGGAAGCTTACAATAAACGATGAAACAGATCATATATCCGTTCAAATTGAACGCCCCATATAAGCTTTTAAATTAATACTAGATGTTTATATTTACACTATTTTGAGGTAGTATTAAATAAAGATTTTGGACTATTAAATATTTTGTGGTTCGTTTAGAGTCGTGACACGTACGACGCGTTAGGCGGCGGCTTCTTTGTGCAACCGTGAATGACGGTCGTTTGGGCCATGTGTGGTTGGGTGTTAAAGACAGCGGTGAAGTATAAGAGTAGTGTGGGGGTTAGCTTGGGGCTTCAGGTGTCTAGGGAACAGCGGAACCAGAATGAAATCCTTTACGGTACGAAAAACTGTCTATGGGTTTCCTTTCAATGAGCAAGTACTTACCATGGGCGTACTCAGGGGGAGGCAGGAGGGAGGGGGGAGCAGCCGTCCTCCCTCTGGAAATCTTGCAGAACATGTATGAACTCACCTAATTACTAATCCATACTAATATTATAAATGTGAAAGTGTGTTTGTTTGTTTGTTTGTCCTTCCTTCACGCCGTAGCTAAGCAATCAATCGACCTGATTTTTGGCATACAGTTAGTTGAAAAGATGGAGAGTAACATAGGCTACTTTTGGTCCTAAAAAAACATCAAGTTCCCAAGGGAGATTACTGGAATATTTGTATGTGTACACCAAATATATCCTTACTAATATTATACATCGCAAAGTGAGTTTGTTTTTACCACTTTCACGCCGTAACTCCTGAACCGATTGCTTTGAAATTTTGCAGACGTAAAGTTAGAAGTTCGGATTAAATAATAGGGTACTTTTTATCCCGAAAAAATTTGATATTCCCGAGAGAAATCTAAAACTCGCGATATAACCGAAGTTAACGCAGGCGAACCGGCGGGCGGAAAGCTAGTCAAAGTATAAACGGGGACTTGTACAGGATCACTTGCGACTATTTGTCCTACACAGTGCACTACAAATACCTAATGTTTTATGTAGATGTGTGTGGAGGGCATGAGGAACAGAGAGTAAAGTTCACTCAACCTCCATAGAAAAAGGAGGATCCTCCGACCAGACGGGTGTTATGTCTGGCGAGCACTTGCCCAACGGTTGAAATTGGGAAGTTGTATGTATGCTAATTGCACGGTAAACTCTGATTGCGAGATGTAGGATTCGTGTGACGTCAGTATGACGCGTCGTTCATTTTGTGACATTTGTAGGTACTGGCTACATTACTCCCTTCCGAAGTTTGGAGGTTGATAATGTTCTGCCATAACATTGGCCGCCGGCAGAAGTTACCACCCACCAGACAAAGCCTTGCCGCCAAGAGATTTGTCGTGTTCCGGCATGATGTTTGGTGAAGCCGTACGGAGGACGGGTCTGAGCAGTTGTGTTGCGATGTGTGCCGGGTACGATGCGCCTAATGTTGTTGTGTTGGGAGTTTGGTCGTGGAGGGTCTTCAGATCAATCTCCCTTTAGCGCAGCATCGTTGGTACTTGGTCGTGTTGTTGGGTTTAACATTGCATCACCTCGCTCAACTGCCGTCTTCCTTCCTATTCGCTCAGTTTTTCTGAGTGGATAGGCTCTTAATAAACTAGCGCGCTTTACCATCAACGATCGTATCACTGCTTACCATCAGGCGGGATTGCGGTCAAGCGCTAGTATATAATTATTAAAAAAAAAAAAACTTGCTATGCTTGTGATTGTGCTGTGCCTGTGCCTGTGCTGCGGTGCCTGAGCCTATGCCTGAGTCGAGGTTGTTGATGAGGCTGAGAGTGATTACCAGGTATGCGCGGTCGTGGTCAGTATACCCCTTGAAGACAGTCGATACTTTTCGTCTGAAGTCCCAAAGTCTTACTAAGTGGTGTTGTATTACCCAGTACCTAACTTGGTTGTTGGTGGGTTCTGGAGGTACGATAGGCGGTCACTCCATGTATGGTATTCAGTCGAATCTGGATAGACTGGAAGTCGACCTCAATACAGTTGGGAAAAGGCTATTCAGATGGTCATTTTTTGAATATTAATTATGTGATTAGACTAAAATTACAAATCTAGCTAGCTACTAAGTTATGCTGAAACTGGAAAGTCAACAAACCCAAAAACTGAAGTAGGTGTCCACATAATATACCTACTAGTATGTATAACTTTGTACTTCAACTTTCTACTTATGTAGTTTTACAGATAATTGCCACTACGAAAAACCGGCAAAGTGCGTGTCGGACTCACGCACAAAGGGTTCCTTACCATTGATTTGTGTGTATGAAAGATTACTCGGTAATAAGCGGTTTACGATTTACCAGGTATTAATAAAAAACTACTTAAGTACTAGATCTCGTTCAAAACAATTTTCGTTGGTAGTTTTTATAGTAATGTACATCCTATGTTTTTTTTTAGTTTTTTAATTTTCTTATTTTAGAAGTTAGAGAGAGGGGTGGGGGGCAACTTTTTTCCACTTTAGAAGCGTGTGTCAGGCAAACTATTAGGTTTAGAAAACAAATATTTTAGAAACCTCGATATTATTTTTGAAGACCTATTCATAGATACCCCCCCCCCCCCCCATACGTATGTGTTTGATGAAAAAAAAATAATTTGTGTTTCAGTTCTAAGCAAGGGGGGGGGGGGGGAATACTTATTATATTTTTTTTATTTTTGCATCAAATTCTTAAGAACCTACCAAGTTTCAACAGTATAGCTCTTATAGTTTCGGAAAAAAAAATGGCTGTGACATACGGACGGACAGACGGACAGACAGACATGACGAATCTATAAGGGTTCTGTTTTTGCCATTTGGCTGTGGAACCCTAAAAAGGAACAGAAATGGTGGAGCAAATTACTTTACTGACCCATTAAACGCTTACTTATCGCTTTTACCTTAACCCCACCTCACACATCAATAAGCGGGCAATCAAATCCACGGTGGAGGGTTAAACCGATATTGAGCCACAAACAAACATAAAAATGGACAGTAAACTTTTATGACCCACGATTTAGTGGCCCAAGTGACCTATGTTCCCCACAGAGAAGAGTCATTTTCTCCAGTAGTTAAATTCTTCTCCTTAATGTGCTACATATTTATTTTATGATAATTTGAGATTTTTTATTTATGAATAGAAGCGTATATTTTTAAAGTATACGGGAAGATAATTACGTGTCGTAAATTCAGAATTTTAGTACGATTTATTATGTTTTCGTTCATCCAGGTGGCATTTCGTTGCACCAGCCTAAATGTAGTTGCAGTACTCCACACACGAACGGACCTGTGCTTTATATAACATTAGAAGCTGTCTTGATGTGAATTACAGTTAATTATCTTGTAATTGATTTTTCAAAAATCTGGTATACTGATTTGACTGGATTCACCAAGCGAATAATTCCGCCATTTTTTTTTTTTGATAATCCATAATTGTATTTAATTTATTTTGATATGTTTTTTTTTTAATATAATTTGTTTAACAAGTTGAGGCTGAATACCAAATTTTTACTGAATTCTTATATCTGAATTCATAAATTGAATTCTATTTAGGGAAAAGTTTCAATCTTTTTAAGACTTAACTGCAAACTTCTCGAATCGTAATTTTCATACCAAAAGAAAAACTTAATAAAAAACAATTTCTAACTATAGACTTAGCGCAAATCGTCGAGCCAGTGACTTGATATTCATTTCGACAAAGGTAAAGTTCTTAATTCAAAATTGTCAATTTATGGCTTATGTTTAACGTCATCTTTTGCCCTCTGAAACTCTTTTGTTTGCAAAAAATCGGACTATAGTTCGAAATTTAAAAACAAGTGTTTGGTTTAGCCTTGAGAAAAACCTTAGAACAGTAAAACGATAATAGGTACTTAAATCTGTCTTAAAAAAAAGTTACCATTTTCTAAAATTAACTATTAAATAATTAAGATAATTAAAATTTTGCTACAAAAAATAACGTAGGTAAGTACTAAATTGAAGTACGGACGATAGTAGGTTAAGCTACCCGAAACTGTCAAATATTCTGAATCAAACTTGAGCCTTAATTCTTTGGAGATAAAGTTGAAAATCTAATAAAGAAATCTGACAGATTGTAGCAGCTTGATGTGCTGTCAGAATAAAACACAGGTGTTCAGACTAACCAAATTAGGCAACTGTGGCTTTACGGGGGGCCACCATATTTTCTATAATTAAGCCTCCTAACGACCATCCATAAAAGCAATTACGATCATTATGTTTTTATTTCATTTTAATTGACTTTTTCTCATTAATATGGGCGTCTTACGGTAGGGGGTCGTCACAGCCCTGAACTTTAATATGATAGGAGGAGATTTCTTTCTTTCATTGATACCTACTCATCATTTCAGCCGAAAGCCGCTCACGTGCCGTTTGCTTGACATAGTCGTCCGCCCATTAAGCGCTACCTTTAATTTCGAGAGCCATATTAAATTAATCACCTTATGAAACACTAGAATTGGAACTGCAGCAATCATAAAACGATTAATCATATTGGCAATTATATGATAACTTATAAATTTTAAGAGGGGACTCTAGTGCCGAGGAATTTGGAAAATAGGTATTTGAAGAAATTATTGTCGTCGCGCTGCTTCCAACCTCTTCCGGTAAAGTGCGAAAAGGATAGTTGCAGCTCAGGCTGATTTTACCTACAAAAACTTTGACCAAAAAGTATACCTATGCTTCCATTATTTTCTTTTTTGTCAAAAACTCATCACGTTGGTCTAACAGTCATCTGAACATCACGGTAAAAATGGGTTATTTTTCGAGATTTTGAAGTATTGTATTTCTTTTATTAATCAAGTTTCGGAAAAAATCAAATGATAGGGGCACGCATAATGAAGGTGTAAAATTGTAGAAAAAAAAAAATTAATTGCTCTGAAAGCATTATCCACGAAGAAAACAGCGGAACACATTTGTATAGAGAAAGCACCATTAGAGTTCCCTCTTAATATTCAACATTTTGTTATGACTGTGTGTGTGTGTCATTTTGTTTGTTACGTCATCAGAAAATAAAATGGTGGACTTTAATGAACTAGTGGAGACTACATGTAGAAAAGATACCTATATTAAACTAAATGCGATGTGTGCCGGGTACGATGCGCCTAATGTTGTTGTGTTGGGAGTTTGGTCGTGTAGGGTCTTCAGATCAATCTCCCTTTGGCGCAGCATCGTTGGTCGTGTTGTTGGGTTTAACATTGCATCACCTCGCTCAACTGCCGTCTTCCTTCCTATTCGCTCAGTTTTTCTGTGTGAATAGGCTCTCAATAAACTAGCGCGCTTTACCATCAACGATCGCATTACTGCTTACCATCAGGCGGGATTGCGGTCAAGCGCTTGTTTATTATTATTAAAAAAATATGATTTTTTTTTACTTAAAAGTAGTTTTAAAATCAATACAGTATTGTAGATAATACCAGCTCTTTAGAAGCGGATAGTGTAATATAGGAAGTAAGGAATCTTAATATACATAGAACATTTCCACCGCATTAAAATGAAAGAAGCCGAAAATTTATCAAGAATAAGTAGCGTGCTTGTGAGGTGCCCACCCAAACAAAAAATATGTGTTCTAGTCAACAAGCCGCTTCGATACCAATTAACTTAGAAATATACCCGAAAACGTCTTATCTCGACCGCTGGTTAAGGGACAGGTTGTCTTAAAAGTTATTGGAATACTTTCAAAGGAAAATTAATACAGAGCAAAAATTTCGATCGTGTGTTAAGTATGTGTTTAATTTTTTTTTTTTTGTATAAACTAGTGGTTGACCGCAATCCCGCATGATGGTAAGCAGTGATGCAAATCAGGAATGAGGAGATCCGCAGAAGAACGAGAGTAACCGACAAAGCCCGAAGAATAGCAACACTGAAGTGGCATTGGGCTGGACACATTGCCCGTAGGACTGATGCCCGATGGGGCCGACGGGTTCTCGAGTGGCGACCACGCACCGGAAGACGTAGCGTGGGTAGGCCCCCGACAAGGTGGACCGACGACCTGGTGAAGGTCCCGGGAAACCGCTGGATGCGGGAGGCGCGGGACCGGTCGTCGTGAAGAACCTTGGGGGAGGCCTATGTCCAGCAGTGGACGTCTTTCGGCTGAAATGATGATGATGATGATGAAAAAGCGCGCTAGTTTATTAGGAGCCTATTCAGTTAAGCGAGATGATGCAATGTTAAACCCAACAACACGACCAACGATGCTGCGCCAGGGGGAGATTGATTATTATACCTATACAACCAAGTTTCAACTAAATCAGTGCAGTAGATTCAGGGAAAATTGGCTGTTACAGACGGCTCCCGTTTTTAGGATTCCGTAGCCAAATGGCAAGAAACGGAACCCTTATAGATTCGTCATGTCTGTCTGTCCGTCTGTCCGTCCGTATGTCACAGCCATTTTTTTCCTAAACTATAAGAGCTATACTGTTGGAACTTGGTAGGTAGATGTATTCTGTGAACCGCATTAAGATTTTGATGCAAAAATAAAAAAAAAAAAAATATTGGGGGCCCCCATACTTAGAACTGAAACTCAAAAAGTTTTTTTCATCAAACACATACGTGTGGGGTATCTATGGATAGGTCTTTAAAAACGATATAGAGGTTTCATAAATATTTTTTTTCTAAACCGAGTAGTTTGCGTGACAAACGCTTCCAAAATGGAAAAAAGTTGGTCACCCTCTAACTTCTAAAATAAGAAAATGAATTTATATTTTATATTTGAGATGAAAGAAGAGGCCAACAAATACTCTAAGTACTCTACTCTACTCTACTCTAGCATTTTATTGTCCTAACCTAATCCATACTAATATTATAAATGCGAAAGTAACTCTGTCTGTCTGTTAGGCTTTCTCGCTTAAACCTCTCAACCGATTTTGATGAAAATTGGCACAGGCAATCTTTAGACCCTGAGAAAGGACATGTCTTTTATTTTTATTATTTTTTTATTTAGTTGCCTTCGCACGTTATCTCATATCACATTAGACATTGACAGAATTGTCGACATCGGCACCATTGCCATAAACAAAAATAGAATAGAATATACTTTACGCCGCAGGACGTGGTATATTGTTGCTTCCACGGACAAGCAGCATAGGACGAGCTGGTGGACTACTTATTTACATATTTATCTTTAGGCCTGATTCAACTGAAATAAATTAATAAAATAAAAGGTATTTTACCTATAAATTATTCCCCAAACCTGCGTCATTTGAGAATGCTGATAAACTTTTTTTGTCCCATAAATTTTGCTTGATTATCAAACACAATAATTACAAAGACAATGGCATCGATTCTCTTGTACACAGACTAAACTAAATTTAAATTCAGTCGATCTTTTTCTTTCAATTTCATTAAGAAAAGGACAGAAAATATTATGTTACTTAGAGACCTGTCAAATTAGTCCGCGCCTGACGTAAATTGAAGTATTTTTGGTCTATAATCGCGTCTAAAGTGTCTATGGAATATCTTAATTTGACAGGATTAAACTACTAGCCGTGTGGTACCCGGCAGAGTAGCACAGGCCACCCTCACTCTTACCGAGATGTCGTAGAAGGCGACTAAAGTAAATTCCGTGCAAAGTCACCAGCACAGAGAAGGAAAACTCTTCAATTTATACCTAAACCCTCGCCAACCCGTCGGCCAAGCCTGGTGAGTATGGCATTTACCCCCATGTTATTGATGGAGGCCAGTGACCTTGCAGTGGGGACGAAATTAGGCTGATGATGAAGAAGAGGAAGAAACTAAAATGTTATCTTCTATCCTTTTCTTAATGACATAGAAAGAAAAAGCGCCAATGACGAATTTGGCTCCAGAGAGTGTGTCCTCTTAACCAAACACCAGACCGCATCGTGACGTTTTATTCAATATAAAAACCGTTTATCTTCGAATCTACATATATATTTATTTTTATGTCTCTATTCGAACTTTTTCCGGTAGCCGTTAATAGTTTGGACCCATTAATGTTAATTATAAATTCACTATTTTATCTCGCATTAGTTTTATAACCTATAAACTCGATTTGGACACAATTTGTAAGCGAAATTCAAGTTGTTTGAATATATGTTTATTTATAGAGACTTCGTATCAAGGAGGTTTTATATCCGAATGATTATAGTATTGAGATGCAGCCGGGACTGCGCTGGGAGCCTAATTTTACTTGATAACTGAATTGAGATGGATTCTCCGAAATAAATGATGGTTTCTTAATTAAGATATCAAAACTTGAATACAACTTACGGCTTTACGACGATAAGTCGGAGGTTTATTCATTAATAATAAAATGAAGAAGCAAACTGTTCAGTAATTATTCAGTAGATTGGATTTGGATAGGAATATACAGAGCTCCTAGTTCTGAATATATGTAGATAGAGCGCGCTAATCTCTGGAACTACCGCGAAATCGCTCGGTAAAGTTAAATACGTATATATTAATAATTATTAATTAACAATATCATAATACGAAACTTCATCATCGCCATCATTTCAGCCGAAAGACGTCCACTGCTGGACATAGGCCTCCCCCAAGGCTCTCCACGACGACCGGTCCTGCGCCTCCCGCATCCAGCGGTTTCCCGCGACCTTCACCAGGTCATCAGTCCACCTTGTCGGGGGCCTACCTACGCTACTCGAGAACCCGTCGGCCCCATCGGGCATCGGTCCTACGGGCAATGTGTCCAGCCCACTGCCACTTTAGTGTTGCAATTCTTCGGGCTATGTCGGTTACTCTCGTTCTTCTCGTTCCACGAAACTTAGAAGCTGTAAAAAGAAAAAGTCGGAAAGTGAAACTGAAATAAAAGTGATGCGATGCGATGCAACGAGGTGAGTAGAAAGACCCAGCAATTTCTTCTTCAGCCTATAGAGGTCCACTGCTGGACAAAAGCCTCCTCCAAGGCTTTCCACGATGACCGGTCTATTGCTGCCTGCATCCATCGGCTTTCACCAGGTCATCAGTCCACCTTTTTGGCGGCTTCCCTACGCTGCGTCTTTCGGTACGTGGCTGCCACTCCAGAACCTTACTGCCCCATCGCCGCAAGCAATTTACTGCAGATGAAACCGCGGGTAGAAGCTAGTGACCTTATTATTTCCGTAAGTACGCCTAAATCACTTTAACATTGGGGAGTAAAAGGACCATCTTAAAAACATTCGACTGGAAATTGGTCTTTAGAGCTGAGTAGGTACTAAACGTCTCGGTTTTATTTAGGGTTCAGTAGCCAAATGGCAAAAAAGGAACCCTTATAGATTCGTCATGTCTGTCTGTCCGTCTGTCCGTCCGTATGTCACAGCCATTTTTTTCTGAAACTCATCATCATCATCATTTCAGCGTTAATCCCAGTCGCAACCGTAGCTTTTCAGCTTTGCAGTCTGGGGGCCTCTTTACCAGTCTAACTACTGATTTTGCCTAAACTTCAATATTTTCCGTGAAGCGACTGCCGTCTGACCTCCACAACCTTTTTTTCCGAAACTATAAGAGCTATACTTGGTAGGTAGATGTATTCTGTGAACCGCATTTAGATTTTGATGCAAAAATAAAAAACAATAAATCAAAAAAGATCTATGGATAGGTCTTCAAAAATGATATCGAGATTTCTATTTTTTTTTTCTAAACCGAATAGTTTGCGTCTCAGACGCTTCCAAAGTGGAAAAAGTTGGTCCCCCTTCTAACTTCTAAAATAAGAAAATGAAAAATCTAAAAAAAGCATATGATGTACATTACTATAAAAACTACCAACGAAAATTGTTTTGAACGAGATCTAGTACGCAGTTTTTTTAATACCTCGTAAATCGTAAACCGGTTATTAGCGCGTAATCTTTCATACAAATAACTTAAACCCTTTAATTTCATAAATCAATGGTACGGAACCCTATGTATGCGAGTCCGACACGCACTTAGCCGGTTTTTTTTATGGTAATATTTAAAATCCTTCCATTATTACCTTTACCGCTTACGATTATTGTCGAAGATATTTTGAAGACCATAAGCATTCATTTCGAAATTACAGCGGTGAGATCTGGACGCTACCAAAAACACTTCGAAATGAGAACACCCTAATTTGTGGTTCGCTATCCAATGCTGATTTTGTATGACAACTTTTTAAGAACCCATTTCAAAAACGGCAATGGATGATCATTTTAAAGCTCCTGTCACAAATTTAAGGGCTGTCATAATTATACCATGTAATGTTTCAGATACATGAGCATAGTTAATGATAAGTAATCACATATTAAGTGGGTTATTAGTAAGTAAGACCGCTTGTTAAAATACTTCCTCCAATGTTTCGTGCTTACCCCGATTTCTGTGTAATTGCTTTGTTAAGGGGAATGCAGACAGTCCGATATTACTGAAGATACGCATATAGGAAGCCAAAAATATGATGCATTAACATTTTACTGAACGAAGGACCAATCTGGCATCTACCAAACCTCACCGCCCAGTGCGGTTGGGTGTCACAAGTCTTCAAAACTACACTGCCGCATGAAAGATTCCGGCCTGACAAAGTGGGCTGTAATGTAGGCTGATTTCACTCGGTGGTAGGTCATAACATCGGCCGCCGGCAGAAGTTGCCACCCACCAGACAACGCCTTGCCGCCAAGCGATTTGTCGTGTTCTGGCATGATGTCTGGAGAAGACGTACGGAGGATGGGTCTGAGCAGTTGTGTTGCGATGTGTGCCGGGTACGATGCGCCTAATGTTGTTGTGTTGGGAGTTTGGTCGTGAAGGGTCTTCAGATCAATCTCCCTTTGGCGCAGCATCGTTGGTCATGTTGTTGGGTTTAACATTGCATCACCTCGCTGAACTGCCGTCTTCTTTCCTATTCGCACAGTTTTTCTGAGTGAATAGGCTCTTAATAAACTGGCGCGCTTTACCATCAACGATCGCATCACTGCTTACCATCAGGCGGGATTGCGGTCAAGCGCTAGTTTATAATTATTAAAAAAGTCGTTTATTTTACATACATATAAATTAATTTTTTAAATATTTCTACATAAAAAATTTAAAAATATAAAAAATAGTAGCCCACCGGTATCGGGAACAGGGTTCAAGCTAGGCCGGGCCAGCGATAGCGCAGAAGTACAGCTTTCTGTATCAAGCCTTTGATCCAGCTACCTAACAAGAGCCCCCTGTGGTCTTGGTCGAGGCTCCTGGCAATTTTTTTTTTTTTTTTTGTATTTTTGACATCATGTTTCCCCCAAATACACGTATATTCTTTCTATTAATTTTTGTTTTGAATTAGTTAGTCGAATAGACTACTTATGGCTGAAGATTAAGACGATGTGCCAGAGATTACTGAAGTTGTGTTGTTAATTAGAGGGACGTTCTGCCAGCATGACATCACTCAACGTTTGGTTTTGTTGAGCAATTAAAAGTGGATGAGTGTCTCTATTATTTGACATTGTTGCCAATATTGTATAGCCTACTGAGAGTAGCACTGGTGGTTCTTACTCATTCTTCTCCATACGAAATTGCCCTTTAGAAGACGTAACTAGTTTTTTTGTTATAGTAAATTTTTATGTTCAAAAATGCCTATTAATTCTTGTAAATTATTATACATGAGTCGTCATGACTTACGGAGCCGAGACGTGGACACTAAAGGTCAGACTATTCTACAAGGTTAAAACCGCTCAGCGAGCTATGGAGCGATGTTGGGCGTCTCTCTGAAAGACCGCATCAGAAATGAGGTGATCCGACAGAGGACCAGAGTCACCGACATAGCTGAGAGGATTAGCAAGCTGAAGTGGCAATGAGCTGGTCACATATGTGGCAGGACCGACAACCGTTGGGGTAAACGAATCCTCGAGTGGAGACCGCGTCTCGGCAAACGTAGCTTAGGGCGCCCTTGGGCGAGATGGAGAGACGACATCACAAAGGTGGCTGGTAAGTGGCTGGCGGAGAACTGCTCAGGATCGAGCTTGGTGGCGTGCCATGGAGGAGGCCTTTGTCTACCAGTGGACGAGTAGAGGCTGATGATGATGATTATTATACTTGAGTCTACCATAGTCCGAGTAAGTAGTCACGACCTCTCAAGGTCTACTACGAGATGTCATAGATTTAAAAAAAATATTGACCTAGCTTCCAAAAAATGATAATAGATTGTTGAAGAATATTTTCGCCAGAGGTCAGACATAAAAAGGTCAGACCGTTCATGATTACTGTTCTACTAACAAGTGATTCTTGACTTATCAGTGTTCCAAAAATATGCAGTTTAAATTGTAATGCAATTAAAAGCAATGATGTGAAACAATGTTAACATAACAAGAGTCTGCATCTTAACTATACCGCGTCGATGATTAGTAGTTAATGATCTTGCCAATTAATTATGTATAAACACATGCCAATTTACGTATTTGCTTCAAAAGCGACTATCTGCCCGGATGGCTGCGTTTATGTAGGTAAGTATTTCACTGGTCGTAATTCTTTATTGTTTTTCTTGATTTATGGGTGTTCATTACTAGAACATAACGCATTACTTCTCTACGGAAGTAGGCAGAGGTGGTTATTTATTGTATTCTTTCAATCATGTTTAAGAGGGGACTCTATAGTGGCGCTTTCTCTATACAAACATATTGCGCTGTTTTCTTCGTGGAGAACTCTTTTACAGCTATTTTTTTTCTATGAATATACGCCTTGATTTTACGTGCCCCTGTGATTTCATTTTTTCCAAAACTTAAAAAGTCGTGGTGGCCTAGTGGTTAAAACACCAACCTCTCAAGTATGAGTGCGCGGGTTCGATTCTGGGTCAGGCAAGTACCAATGTAACTTTTCTAAAGTTATATGTACTTTCTAAGTATATCTTGGACACCAATGACTGAAGGTGAAGGAAAACATCTTGAGGAAACCTGGACTTTAAGTCTGAAATCGCCAACCCGCATTGAGCAAGCGTGGTGATTATGCTCAATCCTTCTCTGTATGAGAGGAGACCTGTGCCCAGCAGTGGGACGATTAAAAGGTTGATAATGAAAAACTTAATAAATAATTAAAATATGATATTTTAAAATTCCGAAAAATAACCCTTTTTTACCAGATATTCAGTCGACTATTAGACAAATGTGACAAGATTTAGACAAAAAAGAAAATACTGGAAGCATAATATACTTTTCCTCTAAATCTGATATAAAAATTATTGAGAACTGTCGTGTTTTAGAAAAAGAAAACAGCGGTATACGAAACGTCTTTTGATCAACGTTTTTGTAGGTAAAATCAGCCTTAGCTGCATCTGTCCCTTTCACACTTTACGGGGAGAGGTTGGAAGCGGCGCAACGGCAACAGTTTCTTCAAATACCTATTTTATAAATTTCTTGGCACTTGAGAGACCACAGCACGCCTTCGTATTTCTGCAACGACTCTCAACAGCCGACTCGCACTGTTCTCGAATCTTTGAAGATAGACATCGGGAACAAAATGTCCTAAAACCAAAAATTCGAAGTCATGTGTCTTTTACCAACCTGCAGGATAATTATGTAATACACTCTCAGTAGCAATGGGTTTCATTTTGACAGTTCAACAACATTCATTGCGTTGTTTACGTTATTGAGTTGACACATTTTTCGAACATATAAAGCAATGGATTAGCAATATGCTTATTTTTTTTTTTATATTTATAAACTAGCGCTTTACCGCAATCCCGCCTGTTGGTAAGCAGTGATGCGAACGTTGATGGTAAAGCGCGCTAGTTTATTAAGGGCCTATTCACTCTAGCCTTGAAGACACTCAAATTGTAGTCGGACGGAAATAACGCCGTTGGCAAATTGTTCCAGTCCCTTGATATACGCGGTATACAAGACGAGGCGAAACACTTCGTTCGGATCGTCGAGGTGCCAACAACGAAAGTGTGGAAACTCGCCGTACGATGGGTTGTCCGACGAGGAAACGGAGATGGGGGAATTACCAAATTTCGGGGAAGTTGGAATTAATTCACGGGAAAAAAAGATTATTTCAAAATTCATTTGTATTGGTACTATGATGATTACGTAAAATTTTACATTATATTTGGTCATGTGTTTACCTAACCTTTATTATCCTTATGGGTCGGACAGGGATTTCTTAACATACTGTATGTAACACTATACGCTAGTAAGCTGTCATTTGTTTCTAAAAATAATTGAAGTATGAATGTAAATCGATGTCGGTGTGACGCATCTCATCATTGATAAGGCATTGCATTTCTCAGAACACACAATAAAATTACCAGCAATATAATAATATTGATTTGTGCAGGAAACGAAGTAATTTAGAAAGCAGTAAATGTGATTGTGTGTGCCATAAATTACTGGAGTATCGATATTGTGATCTGGGTGCGCTTGAGACGGTTACGTATTGGATTTCTGTGAAACAGCTGGCTAGGAGCAGCCCTGAATACTTTGAATAATCGTAGTTGATTGTCCTTTTTTTTTGTTGGGATGGGAAATCATCAAATGACTTCTGCTCTGCGCAGAGTGGATCTGGGTGTTTCCTCACTTGCCTGTGCGACGGCCAGGGCCACGGTTTCTTTTTTAACCAACCCGCAACCCTGACCCATAGTTGATTAACAACAGCTACATTTTAAGGGAATGGTGCTAACACCAAATAGTAACTATATAGCGGACGGCGATTACATTTGCTCTGTAAAAAAAACTGGTTCTTTTAACGACACCAAAAAAGAAATTAAACACTTCCTCTGACCTTATGACATTACGTAAGATTAATTTTTTAATCATGCATCCTGTCGCCCAAAAAGAAATCGTTAATTACATTATTTCCCGTCACCGAAGTACTAGGAATGCAGAAATCAGAGGTTATCATGTGCATTCGTCACAACAATTACAGAGCGGCAAAGAAATTCTTAGTTTTTACAAAATGATAAGCCGGGTAAAGGTCTCGACACTTGCCAGTTTGCTTATTATTTCTTGATTATTTAAAAGCTATTATATACTTTGTGGGTAGTTAGACTAAGGGGTATCGTGTTCCCAGTAGTTACTGGGAACTCGAAAGAGAGCAGAGGTCAGATAGGTTCTCGCTCCAAGTATAACACTTATTCAGTACAACTCTGTAAAGGTTGTTGTGGCGGCTCCAAATCATCCAAATCATCTCCCTCTGGCGCAGAATCGTTGGTCGTGTTGTTAGGTTTAACATTGCATCACCTCACTCAACTGCCATCTTCCTTCCTATTCATTTGGTTTTTTTTTTGAATGAATAGACTCTTAATAAACTAGCGCTTTACTACCAATGATTGCATCACTGCTTACCATCAGGCACTAGTTTATAATTATATAAATAAGATTGCCTGTAAAAGACCGCTTTTAGCGATAAGACTGCGCATTGTGTCAACCTTTACGTTCTGTATTTATGGTGTACATAATAAAGAATATTCTATTCTATACTATACTAGCAATCCGCCCCGGCTTTGCACGGGTGCAATGCTGATACTAAATACACTACAGAAAACTGTTACCCCGTAGGAAACGCGACGCCCCGCAATTTTGAAATCTGTAATATCTTCGAAAATATTCATTAAAATCATATACTGTAAAGGGCGATATAGATCTATATTAAGTCAACAATTTATTTAAGGTATTAAATTGGAAAAGGATTGATGCTGTATTGGTCAAAATCGGTTCGAACCTTAGCCAGATTTTGTCGTGAAAAGTAAATGCCAAAAAAATATTATTGTGGGATATCCATAAGATATAGACATATAACATGGCAGACTTTTCTGTGGACCTTTTCAATGTGTACAATATTTAGTACATTCTTTAGATAAATATTGTAGGGTTCAGCCAGCGTCTCACTGCAAACGCGGAAAAAATTTAATTATTTACGACATCACATTAGAAACCTCAATAATAATAGTATTTCTCTACAATTTAATGGATATTATAATACTTACATCAGTTTGTCTAGTACAAAACTCTATAAAAATCCGTTTAGTTTTAAAGATTTAATCATTCAAGGACACATAGGGAAAAAGAAAGTCACTTTGTTTTATAATACGAGTATGTAGTGATTACTCTAAAAGTACTCACTTGATTGCATTTTGCTCTGGAGTGAAAATCGCGTATTGACAGGCTTAGTGAGGAACGCCCCTCAGCTTCAGCAGATGGCAGGATGACTTAAAGAAGATGGCTGGGGAAGGCTAGACGCAGAGGGCGGCGAACATGGTGTTGTGGCGGAGTCTGACAGAGGTCTATGTTCAGCTGTGTAACTGCCTCCATTAACTCAGCATACTGAATTCAGTACAATAGTAGGGCTTCTTATGAAATAAGCCAGTAATATTAAAGTAAACCTTGAACATTATTATCCAAATTGATCAAATGAAATGGTATAATGATATGAATTTGCAGTTTTGACCTACTGAATTTTGACCCATTTTTTGGATAGGATTTCAGTACACGTTGGCTGTGTAGACCAGTATAAGGTATAAAGACAGAGAAATATAAGCACGATTCATTTTGAAATGCACGGTGATACTACTGTCTACTACTGCTCGCTAGCTTGACTTATCTCAGATTTTGGTGATTCTAAGCCTCGCGACTTCCACGACATGGTCGGTGGCAGTAGATTTCACTTCGCACAGAGTGGGATCCTAAGTTTAAGAAAATGAATATTTTAAAAAAGGCCCTATTCTCAATGACAGGTCAAGTATAACTGTGGCATAGTATATTATGATAAGTGTACTTTCCGGCAGTACTTCACACCAGGGCAGCTTCTAATGTTGTACAAAGCACAGGTCCGTTCGTGTGTGGAGTACTGCAGCCACATTTGGGCTGGTGCTGCTAAGTGTCACCTGGCCACTTTGGCTTCAGTGGAGAGGCGTGCGAAGAGGCTGATTGGTGACCCTGATTTAACTAGAGTTGGTCTCCAAAGCCTAGAGCACAGGCGTAGAGTAGCCAGCCTTCCGGTGTTCTATAGGATACATTTTGGGGAGTGTGCGAGGGAATTGCACGATTTAATTCCCCCGTTTCCGTTCTACCATCGGACGACCCGTCGTACGGCGAGTTTCCACCCTTATGTTGTTAACACCTCTACAATCCGGACGAAGCGTTTCGCCTCCTCCTTTATACCGCGTACATCGAGGGACTGGAACAATTTGCCTGCGGCGGTGTTTCCGTCGGACTACAATTTGAGTGTCTTCAAGGCTAGAGTGAATAGGCTCTTAATAAACTAGTGCGCTTTACCATCAGCGATTGCGTCACTGCTTACCATCAGGCGGGATTGCGGTCAAGCGCTGGTTTATAAATTAATAAAAAAAAAAAAATATGGTAAGTGTAACTTTAATAATAATTTCACACCATCTTTATAAGCCTACAGCAGCATTAACTGCTGGATATAGACCACGCGCCATTCACCTTCATTTTAGGCGATTCTCACGTAATTTCACTCCATGCCTTAATAGGCACTTTTTTGTGATGGGAAATCATCAAATGAGCTCTCCCGCTCTGGGCGGAGCGGAAGGGCGTGTCAGACTTTTACTGACTAAAACCCACCGGTGTTTGAAAGAAAGAAAGAAAGAAAAACGTTTATTTGCAATAAACATGACGCAAGACTTTACAAAAACATCATCAACATCATCATCATTTCAGCCGAAAGACGTACACTGCTGGACATAGGCCTCCCCCAAGGTTCTCCACGACGACCGGTCCTGCGCCTCCCGCATCCAACGGTTTCCTGCGACCTTCACCAGGTCGTCGGTCCACCTTGTCGGGGGCCTACCCACGCTACGTCTTCCGGTGCGTGGTCGCCACTCGAGAACCCGTCGGCCCCATCGGGCATCGGTCCTACGGGCAATGTGTCCAGCCCATTGCCACTTCAGTGTTGCAATTCTTCGGGCTATGTCGGTTACTCTCGTTCTTCTGCGGATTTCCTCATTCCTGATTCGATCGCGCAGTGAAACCCCAAGCATAGCCCTCTCCATTGCCCTTTGAGCGACTTTGAACCTTCTTATAAGGCCCATTGTTAGCGACCACGACTCAATTCCATAAGTCATCACTGGCAACACACACTGGTCAAAGACTTTTGTCTTGAGACACCGCGGTATTTCGGACGAGAAGATTCTACGTAGCTTCCCGAAAGCAGCCCAGCCGAGTTGGATTCGACGATTGACCTCTTTCTCGAAGTTGGACCTTCCTAACTGGATAGTTTGTCCCAGGTACACGTACCTATCAACAACTTCGAGAACAAAGTCTCCAATCTTTATAGGAGTCGGTACAACATGGGCGTTAGACATGACTTTCGTCTTGGCCATGTTCATTTTAAGACCGACTCGCTCGAGGTAAACACAGGGCCTCACATCCACGCAAAACGGCTGTCGCTCAGCATTATGCTGAGACTCTATGCAAAAACAGAGCCTAGCGCTGGTTTTCAGCGATAGCCGGCAACGACGTAAAGACGTCACCCGATGCAACAAGCAATTAAAAGTAGCACCAAACCGGTAATACAGTAAAAATAAAAACGTAATAATAAAAAGGTATAAAAAAGTCAATCCAATTGTAAATGGTGAGAGCACAGTTTAAACAAACACAAACTGAAATATAAAAAATAAAATATGGGATATATAAAATAGGATATCATCCTCAAAAATGACATAAATCTGGTTCCGGTTTGAAATTCAATCCTGACTCAGGAGGCATCGGTGTTCGTGGACCCCGTCACGATGTGCTGACATCTCTTTGAGGTGCGCGTGAAACACAACACGCCGTCGACTCGGGCCTGGTCCTTACCGGGCGGCGAGCTGCCCACTGCAAAATACACAAAATATAAAAATGTCATAAAACTTCAAGAAAACTCCTAAAACTAACCTAACAAATTTTAGGAAAAGTAAGAGGAAATCAGTTTGCAAATATGTAATAGTGGACTAAAAGGAAATGACTGTTGGTCATGTAGCAGTAAGATAGATGAAAGGGTGTAAATGATAATACGTGTATGGGATAATAGAAGGTGGATTCTTGGTGAAGACATAACAGGATCAGTTAAAGTGGAGATAGAAGAGGCCGCTAGACCTAGGGTACGTTAAGGATACCCGCGAAGGAGCCCACGCAGCCACGGTTTCGCTCGTGTACGAAGAGCACGTCGGTTCTCGTGGAGGTTCCCACTTCCCGGGCAGCAGCATACCACGATGGCGATCAGTCATATGTATCCTATACTGTTTTATAGTTCCTGTATCCTAAACATGCGCTCATAATGGGACTCATACGAAGGCTCAGAGTCACACAAAGGGCAATGGAAAGAGCTATTCTCGGAGTTTTTCTGCCTGATCGAATCGGAAATGAGGAGATCCGCAGAAGAACCAAAGTCACCGACATAGCTCTGCGAGTCGCTAAACTTAAGTGGCAGTGGGTAGGGCACATTGCTCGTAGAACTGATGGCCGATGGGGCAGTAAGGTTATGGAGTGGCGGCCACGTATGGAAGACGCAGCGTAGGGAGACCCCCAACAAGGTGGACCGATGACCTGGTGAAGGTGGCGGGAAGCCGATGGATGCGGGCAGCACAAGACCGATCAGCGTGGAACGCTTTGTGGGAGGCCTTTGTCCAGCAGTGGACATCCATAGGCTGGAGAAGAAACATGCGGGTTGAGGTCACAAAAGCGTGCACATTTTTCCGTGAAAAGATGGATGAATTAAGTCACTAAATAGTGTGAATTAAGTCACAAAGTCAACAAATTTAGGTCAAGCAGCCATACCATAAAGCTGTTGTGTTATACATACTAATCTACAACACTATGGAACCTCATTATAAATCGCACATCTCTTTTATATATGTACATATCTATCTATCCGTGACCCAGTGATAACATACTGCAATAATTTTTAATTTTTATTGCAATTACTGGAGACAATTAACGTTTTACGACACATTTAACTGATAACACATACAGTTGTTTTTCTCTGTCGTTCCCGTTTTTATATTCTGTTTAATTTTTATTGACACAGATTATGTGAGGTGAGGACGCCTGTTGGCTGATACTGTGAGATTTTTATGTTACTTCGTAGGTAAAGTTCTGAGATAACACTTGCATCTCAGCACTACGGCTACCGTTGTCTGACGCAGCTGTTAGGTCAGTCCGTGTGTCGGTGGCTGGTCCTCCGCCAAATTGCCAATAAGCTTACTATTTTTTCGAATGGAAAATGATCTCTCCCGCTCTGGACGGGGAAGGTCGTTTCAAACTTTTACTGACTAAAACCCAGCAGTGTTCTTTCACTTGCCTGAGGCACTAGTATCTCACAAAATTAGCAATTGTTCGTGCATTACTTTTAGCGATTAGTATAACGCTTATATTAAATAAGTTCCATAACTTGTGTTACAAAAATAAACGTTTACATTATCTGAAGTATCTAGAATAATGTCATATCTATACTAATAAATAAAGCCGAAGAGTTCATTGTTTGTTTGAACGCTCTAATCTCAGGAACAACTGGTCCGGTTTGAAGAATTCTTTTTAGGTTGGATAGCCCATTAATCCAGGTAGGCTTTAGGCTATATAACATTGCTGCGACCAATAGGAGCGGAGCATATAAAAAAAACGCATACGAAGTCGCGGGCGGTCGCTAGTACATTAATATAGTGGTTTACTGTGGAAAAACCTCTTTTAAAGGAAACAACATAATTATATGATAATCATTCTAAATAAGATTATCATTATGTCAAGTAATTGTCATTGTTGTTAATGCAATAATTAGTTAGAAAAACAATATTGAATATTTTCCAAACGAATCAGTTGTACTAAAAACTGAAGAAACTTTACCTAATAGATAACTAATTAACAAGTGTACGCAATCAAGTCGTTTCTTCAATTAAAGATGTTTATATAATCACGATAACAGTATAATATCTTCATAATTAGGTTGTAATTGTAGTATTGTTACATGAAATCAAACGTAATTATTTTGGCGAGTCAAAAATTAACTATTTTAAACTTTCTAAAACATCTTTAATGGGTAATTAATTATCATCAACTGCTGAAACCACACAGACTGTATACTTCGAATTGACCCATTCGAAATACTTGGTAAAAATAAAACTCTTGACCACGGATAACAACATGAATTTTCACCCTAAGGCAATGCGGCAAAGCGGCAATACATTTTCAAAATATTTAAAGTCTTGATAACTGCAATCTAATATTTTAAGTAGGTATGTAGTGTTACATATGCGAGCGAGGCACAAGTGAAACAATAGACTGCTGTCAACGCACTGCTCTTCAATTACTTATGTGTAACTACCTACCTACATGTATAACATGTAGTTAAAACAATGTAATGCACTTAATTGCCAGAGGGCAAGTACCCGCCAGACATAACACCCGTCTGGTCGGAGGATCCTCCCTTTCCTATGGAGAATGAGTGAACTTTACTCCCTGTTCCTCATGCGTCGACACTCAGTATAACTTGGACACCAATGACTGATTACCAGGTGAAGGAAAACATCTTGAGGAAACCTGGACTTTAAGTCTGAAATCGCCAACCCGCATTGAGCAAGCGTGGTGATTACGCTCAATCCTTCTCTGTAAGATAGGAAACCTGTTCCCAGCAGTGGGACTATAAAAAAAAGTTGATGATGATGAATGCAATTAATAATCATCATATAATAATCAGCCTATAAAGTTCCCACTATTGGGGCACATGCCACATAGATGACGGCCCACTCCCTCTCACCGACAGGCCAACTAGCAATCCGCACTGGGCCTGCGTAGTAGACTACGCTGATCCAGTGCCAATAATTAATTAATATTTAATAATACTTACCTATGTGTTCAAAGACAATTCGAAATAGAATAGAATACTCTTTGTTATGACAGCCTCTGTGGCGTAACGGTAGCGAACGCGGCCGTTGCGCAAGGAGGCGCGGTTTCGATTCCCACACAGTGCAAATATTTGTATGCATGAATATGAATATTTACACTGGTCTGCTCTTGCCTCGGAAAGCACGTTAAGCCGTTGGTCCCGGTTGCCATACGAACATCTAGTAGCAGTCGTTACGCGTTGTTGGAGCCCTCAAAAGTCTAACAATTGGTCTAACTGCAGTGCCTAGATATCGCCTTCGGGTTGTGGAGGTCAGACGACCGTCGCTTCACGGAAAATATCGAAGTTTAGCCAAAATTAGCAGTTAGACTGGTAAAGCGGACCCCAGACTCCAAAGCTGAAAAGCTACGGATGCGACTGGAATTAACGCTGAGATGATGATGATGACGCTTTGTTATGTACACCATATAGAATACAGAACATAAATATAAAGATATTACAAAGGGTGACACAATGGGCGGTCTTATCGCTAAGGCATAGCACGGTCTGCGATTAAACGCAAGTGTTTTCAGAATGGCTGAAAACGCAAAACCACTTTTCACTGCGGCTGGCGTTGCACTTTTTATTTTCAGCTCCATCATGGAAATTAATAAATGGAAAACGTATAGTCCTATTACCTAAAACTCCACTGTATGTCACCTGCTCATCAATCGAAATAGCTACACACACTAAACTAATTTTAAGTTATGTGAATCTTTTTCTTTCCATTTCGTTAAGAAAAGGACAGAAGATAACATTTTAGTTTAATCCTGTCAAATTAAGATATTCCATAGACAGTTTAGACTCTATTAAAAACATGGTGACTAAACATACGCCAGTTTACGTCAGGAGTGCACTAATTTGACAGGTCTAAACTGACATTTTATCTTCTGTCCTTTTAATAATGAAATAGAAAGGAAACTGAACTGAAATTTAATTTAGTTTGTCAACAACGTGTTTCTGTTGACGCTGTAACATAGGTACTGTAATGGCCGCCATCGTTAGCAAGTCTGTATTGGAGTTGGCTAGTTTAGAGGCATGAAGAACAGGGAGTAAACTTCATTCATCCCCCATTGAATAGGAAGGATACTCCGACCAGACGAGTGTTGAGTATGGCGGGTACTTGCTCAACATTTGATGTTGGGAAGTTGTATATACAATATGTAAAGAAAACCCCGTCCGACCCAAAAGGATAATAAATGTTAGGTATACACATGACCAAATAAAATATAAAATGTTACATAATCATCATAGTGACAATACTAATGAATTTTGAAATAATCTTTTTTTCCGCGAATTAATTTCAACTTTCCCAAAATTTGGTCATTTTTTAAAAAGTGACAACACCATTTGTGATGGAGCGAATAGCGATGCAACCACGTGCCGCCCCCCTTCACCCGCGCATCATGCCTAACGTGTTACCTATCGCACATGCATTAAGTTACCTCGCTTTTTTCGAAATAATATTTATTTCTTTAAGGGGATGTTTTTTTAAGTTTAGCGCAGCTTTGTAGGCATTATTAGAATCAGTTAACGATACCTAACAATACCTTTACTAAACTCTGCTTGCGAGATATAGAATTCGTGTGACGTCAGTACGATGCGATGTTCACATGTAGCGTTTGTAGATATCGCCACAGCCAGTGTATTTTAATTCCTATCTCAAATAGAATAACTACATAAAAAATCTTAAATACTACCATTCTAAAAGAAACAGCGTATATACATGTGTGTTATTAAAAGGTGATAAGTGACTTGTATTCATGTAATGAATACTATATTTGAGCATATCCTGCCATTTGTGAATTATAACCCTTCTCTAGGTGTGTTCTGCACCTTGCTGTGCGTGCGCATATGGAGAATTCTTTTTTTTTTTCTGTCAATCCCAAATCTGTATGCAAATTAATTATTAGGTGCTGTGTATAATGGGGAATGATATGGCTTGTAGTAGGTAGGTACTTAGCTGGACGCCTCTCCCTGGCAAGCATGGTGCGTGCCATGGTTTAAAGGGAGAGTGCATGGGAGGCTGCCGCCTCCTTTTGCGAGACCTTCTTCTTGCAGAAGGAGGCTGCGGAGAGGGAGCGGGAAAAGGATGCTCTTGCCGCTCCCCTCCGGCGTAGACGGGTGGGGCGAAGAAGGCGCGGGACGACTCCCGTCTCCGTTAGCCCCGGAGTGTGACCAGCGTGTGTGGGTAGCTCCCGCACGCGCATTGCACTGGTCACCATGTCTGAGGATTACTCCGGTACCCGGGTAATCCTCCATTGGCGCAGAAACCGGTCTTAATAAGGCCGGTAAGCCCTGAGAGTGGCATGGAGATAAGGCCTTCGGGCTGATCCGGTGACACTTTCAACGCAGGGCTCGAGGGTAACCAAATGGTTTTAGAGGGTATTCCCGGCTTCGGCCGGGCGAGTCCCACACACGCCCGTCGCCTAGCTAGCGGCGGGTACGGTGCGAAAAGGCATTTCCACTCGTAAAAAAAAAAAGGTAGGCACTTAGGTAATTCATTAATTAAGAAGCGTTAAAGTCTGTGCCCAACATATGTATTATAGAAATATGTTTTATATTTAACTAGAGGCGACCCACGGTTTCAACCGTATTAACTCCGAAACAGTTGAAATATCAGGATAAAAGCTCTATGTTAATCCTGGTGCCATTATCTGTGTGCCAAATATTATCAAAATCAGTTCCTACTGAATGCATTTGGCAAAAATTGGTCTTTACGTGAAATAGTACCTAACAAACATATATACTTATGTTTATTATATCATTGAGTCTAAAGCCAAGGTGGCTGTCAGGAAACATGGCGTTATCTCAAAGGTTCGGCGATATTTCACACCAGGACAGCTGCTAAAGTTATATAAAGCACAGGTCCCTTCGCATGTGGAGTATTGCAGCCACTTTGGATTCGGTGGAGAGGCGTGCGAAGAGGCAAATTGGCGACCCAGATTTAACTCAAAACGGTCTCCAAAGCATGGAGCATAGGGGTGGAATAGCCAGCCTCTCGGTGTTCTATAGGATGCGTTTTGGAGAGTGTAAATCTTAATATACTGGCATGCTTTACCATCAACGATAAAATCACTGCTTACCATCAGGCGGGATTGCGGTCAAGCATTAGTTTATAATTATTATAAAAAAATCTATTAAACGTTCTTTAAAATAAATGATTTTAATTGAAATAAAGTACCAATACTCAATACAAACAGAAACAATAAACAAAAAAAACAAACACCCACAAGCTCTAACAACAATTTCACAGGGCAGCAATATGTCTGCCGCAGCATTGCAGGATATAAGACCAATCCAGTCTGTTGGCACTCTGCGCACCACTCTCGACCAACTCACAAAACTGCTCACCATCAACATTTTTTATCGTCCCACTGCTGGGCGCAGGCCTCCTCTCATACAGAGAAGGACTGAGTCAATGCGGGTTGGGGATTTCAGTTTCCTCAAGATGTTTTCCTACACCTTGGTTCGATCAATCATTGGTGTCCAAGACATACTAAGAAAGTACATATTATAACTTAGAAAGGTTACATTGGTACTTGCCGGACTTTGAATCAAACCCTCTACTTCAGAGGCTAGTGTTTTAACCACTAGATCACTACGACTTTTTAACTGAACTATTCGAAGAATAAACTGCGGGTTCGTTTCTAGGTCAGGCAAGTACATGTAACTTTAGTATTAATATATTTAGTATATTTACGTAGTGGTACATGTAACTTTTCTAAGTTATATGTACCACTACGCAACCACGACTATTTAAGTGAACTTCTCGAATAGTAAACTATTCGATACTGCATATTTGTATCTCTGTAGGTACCTATTATATTTTAAACACATTTGTTTAACAAATAAAAACGTTAACTGTAAATAAGACAAGTCTCTCTTCCTAACAAACAATTGTTAATAACCAAGGAAAAACCTGATCAAAGCAAATAAGATCTCAAACCCTACACATTAATCAAATTCAATATGGCGGATAAACGTAATCGATTCACAATTGCAGCGTTATTACACGCATTTATTGCTAACAAAGTATCAGAGATAACCCTCAAGTGCGATGGTCGTGGCGACCGAAGAAGGCAAGGTTTTATTACTAATTAACCATATCGTGGATACCGATGTGGCTTGCTCGGTGCCAATCGCTGTCAACTTGTCAGCGGGTTGACGTAACTGTTGAACGCGGGTGGGGTTTTTTAGACCCGCGATTTTTAATGTTAGTTTTTATGATAGGTGGGATTTGTGTGAATTGAATATAATAGGTAGTTATAAAGGCTTTTCAACAAGCGAGGGGGACAAAAAAGTGCTGGCTTGACGTTGTAAGAGATGATATGCGTGCCAATAATCTTTTACCATAGGTTGCTAAAGAGAAGGAAGGGGAAAATGCGAAGATACAACCGGGACTGAACGCTGGGATGTTGATGATGAGTTATAAAGGCTTTTCATACGACTAGACATATGATTTTTGGTAATAATTGTAATAACACTTATATTGGTAAGTTTTCATACATTTGAACAACAATTGTCACCTCATTTATTTATACAAGAACTCTAAATACTAGATACAAACTAACAAGGCTTAAAATATCACATTAAAATTAGTTTATCATGGTACTTATGCGAGTATCTAGTTCTCCTGGCCTTTGTGCAATAATAATCATAATATAACTAGCCTATAATGTTCCCACTGCTGGGACAAGCCTTCTAGGTGGAGAGTGAAAGGGAGTTTAACACGCGGGCCATTGCCCAAATATATTCATGGTGTAATTAAAAGTTCTAGGAATGATATCAATAAGCGTTGGCATAATGTTAGATAACCGCAGTGTATGTACGCAATGATCCGGTGTCTATAAATAATTAATTAATTATCTGAAGTCGTAAGTTAATTTTCATGTTTTGATATGAGTCACGCTGTTTGTCCTACAAAATAAAACATTAATTGCATGAATAATAGATAATGAATGACTAGACTAGCAACAAATCCGGTTTTTCTTTACAAAATTCATACAATATGCAGAAAAATAGGAATGCTAATTAAAAAAAAAAAAAAAATAACACAAAATATCTCGCATACATTTGCAATAATTAGGTACCTCACATTTATAAACAATTACACTAATTATTAAAATTCCCCACTTAACAGTCGCGACAGTCGATACAGACAGTAAAATAAACAGTTACACTAAAATCATGTTTTTTAATCAAACATAAACACTCATTAAAGGGTTAAAAGCAGTGACTTAACGAGCCTTCGCTACTGTGTGTGTGCGCCAACTGGTATGAACAACTTTTTATTTTCCTGCCTTGTTAACGACAGTCCCTTTCACACATGCTGCTAATTTATATAGCCATCTCTGTCGCACAGGGCAATTAACACTCTCTGTATACGGTAGCGATGGAAGAAATTAGTTAAGAGAGTCTCGGCCCCATTTCTGTACTTTGTGTCAACGGGCCTTGAGTAGCGAGTAGCGGGTTGGTTTTTTCTTTTTGAATTTCATCTTTTACGCTTGCGAGGACGGTGTTTCGCGGCCGCACAACGGCCGGCTGTTGTCGTTACCCGTTTTGACGGCAGACGAAGGGTTAAATGCTTGATGTATTGCTCTATTGATTTTCATTGTTTTGTAAGCACATAACTATGCTCGTAATAAGTTTTCTTTGCTAATTGGCAGTAGGATATTATGTTCAAGTTGTTGAATTGTAATTCAAGCGTGTTTAGTCCATCTACATGCGATAATGGCATGTCTGAATGACAGTTGACATTAGACATTAAAAAAAATGTTCTGTTACGATATTGACCTAACTGGCTATAGGAAATAAATATAAGTATACCTAAAGGTGGTAAAATTAGCGCAGCAGATAGACAAATAACTATCTATGATCTGAGACTTCAAAGTTTGCTCGTGGCTTCGTGGTGTGTAGGAATGCAATCCCGAGTCAAAATCGTAAATTCGAGATCCGCGATTAGAAATATCAATCCCGCGGGATCCCGAAATTTTCTAGAGTTCTCGTCTCGTTGATCATTGCCACACAATCCCGTCAATCTCGAACGGGGTCTCGTCATATTATGCTTTGGCATTGATCCCGAAAAATTACTCGAGATCTCGCGAGATCGAGATTGCATTCCCTAGTGATGTGTTATAGTAGGGATTCATAAGTATTTTTTTTAATATTAAGTACCTAACTTTCAAAAAAAAGTATGTATATATATATTTTTTAATCTTATTTATTTATGGAGGGTTTTAATCTATATAGATTATGCCACCCTCATCATTACAACTCAACCTTACTGGCTAATTTACAACTAAAACTTACATTCTTACATTAGCTCTGCGATGGATACCAATATCCACGATCCTGTACAGTATCCAGGCTGCTTCCGAAGTAGGAGCAGCAAGGACGCTGTTACATACCCCAGTTTCGCACATATTATTAAGAGATATAAATAAATCTTATCTTTCCGGCTCATTCCGGACACATTCCATGATTATATGGTAAACATCTTCAATCACGTTGCATTCCACACAATTTGGTGACTTTACCCATTAAAAAAGCAAATTTATTTAGGGGATATATGTCCGGAGCGAAGTTGCAGAGTTATATATATTTTTTAATATTATTAACTTAAAAGCATAATTATGTAATAAACTTAGTTTCACATTTTCTGCAGATGTGCCAATATACATATCACTAGGGGATATATTTGGCGTGATTGAATATGCATGACACGAGAACAAGAGAATGGAGGAAACTATAAATATAATGAGCCTCCTTATTTAGTATAGATACCTATACTAATATTACGTCTTTATTCCCGTACGGAGGACGGGTCTGAGCAGTTGTGTTGCGATGTGTGCCGGGTACGATGCCTCAAATATTGTATCAATCTCCCTCTGGCGCAGCATCGTTGGTCGTGTTGTTGGGTTAAACATTACATCATCCCGCTCAACTGCCGTCTTCCTTCCTATTCAGTAAGTTTTTTAAGTGAATAGGTTTAATAAACTAGCGCGCTTTACCATCAATGATTGCGTCAGGCGGGATTGCAGCTAGTTTATATTTATTATTAAAAAAAACTATTGGTTCATCGAATCTATCCAACATTTACAAGCAAACTTAAGAGGCCAATAATTTCTTAAACGAGGGCCATTAAATTAGCTTCCAGTAACACCACAATGAAGAAAACTGCATCTTAATTAAGGAAAAAAGACCAAGAAAGATTGCAATTTAAATACCCATATTAATCAACGGAATAACTGTTAACGAGTAAGTAAGTACTTAATGATGTAAATGGCGTGAACTGATCTGTAATTACGTCTGCGTTCTAATTGTTTCTACGCGAGGAAAAAATCACTCAACGATCTATTATTGCTAATCTGTGAATTGAAATTATGTAGATCTAATGTCTGCTTTCAGGGTTGTGCGGGAGTGCTTAAAAAACGGCGGACACTTTTTTAATCATTATAATTAAGTAGGCCATAACACCGGCCGCCGGCAGAAGTTATTACCCACCAGACGAAGTCTTGCCGCCAAGCGATTTGTCATGTTCCGGCGTGATGTCTGGTGAAGCCGTACGGAGGACGGGTATGAGCAGTTGTGTTGCGATGTGTGCTGGGTACGATGCGCCTAATGTTGTTGTGTTGGGGGTTTGTCGTGGAGGGCCTTCAAATCAATCTCCCTTTGGCGCAGCATCGTTGGTCGTGTTGTTGGGTTTAACATTGCATCACCTCGCGCAACTGCCGTCTTCCTTCCTATTCACTCAGTTTTTCTGAGTGAATAGGCTCTTAATAAACTAGCGCGCTTTACCATCAACGATCGCATCACTGCTTACCATCAGGCGGGATTGCGGTCAAGCGTTAGTTTATAATATTAAAAAAAATATATACATATATAAACTAGTGCTTGACCGCATTCCCGCCTGATAGTAAGCAGTGATGCAATAGTTAATGGTAAAGCGCGCTAGTTTATTAAGGGCTTATTCACTCTACCCTACCCGCAAAGACCTAATAGTCCCAGTCCTTCGATGTACGCGGTATAAAGAAAGATAGAAAAAATATAAAAGATAAGGCGAAAGGCTTCGTCTGGATCGCAGTGGTGTCAACAGCGTAAGGGTGGATATTTGCCGAAAGACGGGTCGTACGGTGATGGCAGATTTAAGTCATGCAAAACTGACAGACAGCCTACTTAATGTCTTATCCAGCGTGTTAGTTGCATATAGCAGTATCAGTAACATTTCAACTACATTGATTGCTTTATTTACGTTGTTGAGGAGACGAATTTTTCCCAACATTTGAAACAATGGATAAGTAGTACTTCATTATAATTCCGATTGCCACTGATAGCGTGTCTTAAGGCCTGAGGACACGGTGGAGCATACGGTGCAGGTCTGCCCGGCTTGGGTAGAGCATCGCCGTGTCCTCGTAGCGGCGATCGGCGGCGATCTCTCGCGTCCGACCCTGGTCCTGGTCGTGATCCGGAGCGAGAGTGCGTGACAGGCCGTCACCTCCTTCTGCGAAGCAGTAATGCTGACAAAGGAGGAGGCACAGCGTCTGAGGCAGCGAGAATCCCAGCGCCCTCACGGCACTAGCAGCCGCAGGAGACGCCCTGGTCGGGAGACAACTGCGAACTCCCGGCCACCGTAGGCGCGGCCTGCGGGCTGTGCGCGCGCGCCTTCCGTGCCTCAAAAAGATGTCAGCACATCGTGACGAAGTCCACGAAGACCGATGCCTCCTGGGTCAGCGTTGCAGGTTGGTTAAAAAAGAAACCGCGGCCCTGGCCGCAGCACAGGCAAGTGAAGAAACACGGGTGGGTTTTAGTCAGTAAAAGTCTGACACGCCCTTCCGCTCCACCCAGAGCGGGGGAGATCATTTGATGATTTCCCATCGCAAACAAAAAAACAGGTAACCAGCATGTCCTAGAACCAAAACTTTGAAGACGTCAGATCTACCAACCCGCACTGGGCCAGCGTAGTAGTTTACGGGCATTATGGCCCACTCCCTCTCACCAAGAGAAAGCCTGTATCCCAAGAGTGGAAATATGTTATGTTTATGTTCTAACTGTGTTGGAATCATCTAAGATACATTTCGCAGTATTTATGAAAACGTTTCACTTTCTAAGATAAACACGCAAGTAAGAATGTTCTGTTCTACGGAAGAAATAGCGTTTATCTTTACTGCTATGATTCCTCGTAATATTTGTATCTATTCACAACTCAATACGTTAGCATTACATGATATTAGACTCACGCTTAACCGTCTTGAAATGGCAACTAAGTGCAGACATTATACATTCAATAGTAATTGCTTGCAATAAAATTGATTACATTACAAAATTCAATCAGTTGCACACACGCACTCACTATCCTTTATATATATACACACACACACAGAGTTATATATCGCATGCAACATAGACGCATTCCGATTTACACTATAATCTTTTTTTTTTCTTTTTTTTTTTGGCTTCGCACGGTTTGTGCATTTAGCCAATGTCACGTAATTATGAATTATTCATGTCGATAAAGACGGCCACTTGACCCGTCTTACAAGTGAGGTTTGGGGCAAAGTGATGATGTGGCCACTATGCTGCGATATTTCACTGTTCTTTATGAACTATTAACTAAATGCACTTTTTACTATATAAATCACGCACTTTTATTTAGTAAACAACACTATAAATAATTTTAAAAGTCCAATGAAAAACAAGCGTGACATTCAGCTTGACTTTCCCGCCAAAAAACATACACTATAATCGCTCACAGTATTCAGATCAATTATTTGCGTTCCGATTTAGACATCACGATTATGACAGCTGAGAGTTGTCAACAATTTGGAATGCTCTTGAACGCACCCAGAGTGCTCGCTCAACGTCAAAACTATATTCAGTTATATTCATATGTATAAGCATAACTTGAGTATAAGCAAGAGCATGGGTTGCATTAGGTATGTAGTTTTTTGTACGTGTACCTATTCAAAAAATGTCTTCTTTGTTTTTGGATATGTAGAACTGAAAACAAAACTACAATTTGAGTGTCTTCAAGGCTAGAGTGAATATAATAAAACTCTTATTAAACTAGTGGGCTTTACCATCAACGAATGCATAATTATTTATCATCAGGCGAAATCGCACTCAAGCACTAGTTTAAAATGGTAAGAAATGTAATTCTGGACAGCGTTCAGGGTAATATTATTTCAAGGCGTTATCACAAGACGGCGCATTTCATGACGTCACCTATGACGATTCACAGGACTTCGTTATCTTGCTCATGCTAATTGGAAACGGGTATACACTCAAATCGATTATAGCACAACTCGGAACGTACTCAGTTTGCATATCTTCGCGCAGACGGGAAAATGTCGCAGAAAGATCGTACCGCGCACTAGATTTTCAACTGTTGAGCGGCGCATTGAGAATCCAATAGAGCGCATCCCAGAGCGGTAACAAAATACGTACCCACACTGATGCAGATTCTCAAGTTCAGAAAGAAAACTAATTTTAAGTTCAGGGCAACTTTTTCTTTCTATTTCATAAAGAAAAGGATCAGATTAAGATACTCCATAGACAGTTTAGACGCGATTATAAACACAGCGACTATAAATATGTGGATTTACGTCAAGCGAGGACTAATTTGACTAAACTATTATAAAAAGTTATTTTTTCTTTATACAAAAACTGGATATAGTTTGTTCAGAATAAGCAACTGAATCGATTCCAATCATTTTTAAACCACGTTATATTTTTTTCCCAAATACATTTAGAAATTGTTGCAATGTTGTTACCGAGAAAGCAACACAGCTGAGGGAAGATCACAGTGAGCGGGCGATGCGTTGACCATATTTTTGTTGCGACAACCAAGTAGGTAAGATAACATAATAGCTCATAACTTTGTGATTTTTCATGATATCTTTTTGGAATTTTGTACATATGTAGAATCTTTACTTAAAATGCTGGACACGTGCTTTGCATAAACAAAAAATAATGTTGTACCTATAACTTATGTCCTTTTCTTCATGAAATAGAAAAAAAAAGATACATGGAACTTAAACTTTATTTTAAAGTCTCGCTACTTAGCAGTAAGTTAATTCAATGGGAAAAAAATCACCACTGGAAAAACAAGTCCGTGTAACCCGGGCTTACATGATAGTTCTTTTCTGTCTGTAGATTAAGTACATATTAATTAAGATGAATAAATAGAAACTGTGTGTGTAGGCTTATTGAGTGGTAATTGGGAGTAATGGTGGTCATTTTACACGCTTTTTTAGAGCGGGATAAGTGGCATTTCTTATCGTTGGTTACTTAATCAATTGAAGTTTAATCTGGGTTGTTTTTTCAAGGTGTTGATTAACAATCTAAAGTTACAATTGATCTGGCGATATTTACTTATCTGGAGATTTATGCATATCTTTGCTGCAGTGCAGTGAGAGAAAATATAATATCAGGATATTAATAGTAAGTTGTTAAGAATATTGTAAATATACACAATATGTACTTAAAGAAAACTGATTCTACTAAAGGCTAAATAGCCAGGCTAAACTTAAAAAAATCCTCTTAAAAAAATAAAATTATTTTGCAAAAGAATGTACATAACTTAATACATGTGCGGTAGGCAAAACATGCCCGGGGAAGAGGGGCAGGGACGCGGCTCGCGGTCACATCGCTCATAATAGTACCGTCGAAAATGGTGTTGACACCTAAATTACCAAATTTTGGGGAAGTTGGAATTAATTCGCGGGAAAAAAAGATTATTTCAAAATTCATTAGTATTGTTATTATGATGATTATGTGAAATTTTATATTTTATTTGGCCATGTGTTTACCTAACCTTTATTATCCTTATGGGTCGGACAGCGTTTTCTAGTATAATAAATATTTTATAAGAAAAAAATCCTGCCAACAGTTAGCCAATTTCCGTAATTAAAAACATTTAAAATATGGTCCCCGTTCCATCTCAGCGACTTGTTCTTTCTTCTTCAGCCTATAGAAGTCCACTGCTGGACAAAGGCCTCCCCCCAGGCTTTCCTCAATGATTAGTCTAGTGCTGCCCGTATCCATCGGATTCCCGCAACCTTCACCAGTTCATCAGTCCACCTTGTTTAGGGCCTCCTTACGCTGAGTCTTCTGGTACGTGGCCACCACTCCAGAACCTTACTGCTCTATCGGCCACCGGTTGCCACCCACTGCCACTTAATTTTAGCGATTCGAAGAGCTATGTCTGTGACTTTGGCTCTTCTACGGATTTTCTCATTTCTGATTCGATCGCCCTTTGTGTGACCTTGAGGCTTCGTATGAGGCCTATTGTCAGCGACCACGTTTTAGTTCCTTATGTCATCACTTGTAACACAAGCTGGTCAAAGACATTTCAGCGTTCGGGAATCTCCGTAGTACCTTTTCGTCCAAAATACCTCAAAGCCTAAAGCCTCTTTAACCAATGTATGTTACCGGTGATAACATATGGATCAGAAACATGGTCCCTCACTATGGGCCTCATAAGAAAGCTCAAGGTCACACAAAGGGCTAGGGTGTTTCTCTCGTGATCGTGATCGAATCAGGAATGAGGAGATTCGTAGGAGAACGAAAGTCGCCTACATAGCCCTATTAGCTCTTTGAAGTGGCAGTTGGCGAGGCATATAGCACGCAAAGCCGATGGCCGATGGGGCAAAAAGCAAGGCTCTTGAATGGCGACCACGTACCGGCAAGCGCAGCGTCGGATACCAACCGACTAGGTGGTCGGATGACCTGACCAAAATCTCTAAATGCAAGCAGCGTATAACCGGTTTTTTGGAAATACATGGGGGAGGCCTATGTCTAGCAGTGGACTTCCTGCGGCTGACATGATGATGATGATTAATTTGTAGTATAAAAGAAAGACAGATGTAGTATAATGACAGATCATGATTACGTTGAACTCGTCAAACTTCTACAAGGATGCAAAAACCCGTGAAACACGCAAATCTATTAACCGGGGGTAACTCTATATTATCCTCAACACGAGAGTCAGGTACTTACATATTTTCAAAATTTTATAAAAAATACCCTAAGCCATTGAACTTAAAAGGATTACCACACCTTTAGCAAACATGCATAAGTCAATTTTAATCCTTTTGTTGTACGACGTAAAAGGAAATCAGCGGGAGTGAGTGCATTCACATTAATTGACGTTTTGTGTCTGAATGGGATGGAATAATTTGTTTTTGTTAAATAATGCTATTTGGATGGAGTGCGATGTATGTGTGGGCTTGTGTTTCGTGTTCTTGGAAGAGACACAATTGTATAGTTTGGTGTAGAATAACTTTAAATTTAGTCATAGTTACATTTTTTTAAAGGAAATTGTATCAATCATGTCACATATTTATGCGGTAGGCCTAACAACTTTTTATTCTATTGCAACTATATTTTTCTGTTTCTCACCAAAATAAATAAAGTAAAATTATGACTAAAATAAAAATTATATATACCTAAAAAAACAAGATAATATTTAATGACATTTTTGAAGTCTTTCACTCACATTTATTCATGAGGAAAAAAGTAACACAAAAATAAATGCAATGTTTCAAAAAATAATATACTAGAGTCATCTTCAAATTCCTGTATATTTTTCTCACAATAGATATGGTATTCTGTTCTGTTTATATTTGCAATTACAAAACTCAATACGATCCTGACAGAATCCCACAATCAATCAAAAAACCTTTGACTGCATACTTGTAATCCTGGTCAAACAACACCTGCTTTCAGATTAAGAATAAAAAAAAAACAATAAAAACCTTTTTTTGTAATAAATCCATCATTTCGAGATTAAAATTTGTCCGTCACTGCCACTAAGCCTGAGTATTGTAGTTCGGAAATAATGCGAAAATGATTGACTTGTTATTGTCCGTTTCGAGTGCATCGTACCGCACAAAATCCAATTTTATTGGATAATTTTAATGTCTGTAGGCGGCAGTGGTAAGGAATGAAAGTGGTAGAAGTGAAAAATTTAGTTTTTTTTTTTCAAAGTTTTATTATTTTGGATTAATTTAGTGAATGTTGTAAAGTACAGTCAAACAAATGTGAAAAACGTACTTATTTTTTTAATGATATCGTTTTTTTTAAACGTTGTAAACTAGTGCTTGACTGCGATCCCGCCTGATGGTAAGCAGTGATTCAGCGAACTTCGCCTTGTCTTTTATACCGCGTACATCAGAGTCTTTATTTAAGTATCTTCAAGGCTAAGGTGAATAGGTACTTAATAAACTAAACTGCTTTGCCATCAACAATTGCATCATTGCATACCATCAGGCGGCATCGCGGTTAAACATTAGCTTAAACATTAGTCTCAAAAATACACATGATAACTAAAACACATTCGTGCAAAAAGAACGCACTTCATCTTTAAAATGTTCATCTATCAAACCAACACTAACCTCTTTGAAAAACGTTTTGCAGAAACACAAAAACTACAATTCCAAACTTATTCCACTTCACTTTTCAAATTCCATTGACAAAAGCAGTGATGCGCATTGTTTACAAGTTAAACCCATGTTTGTTTGAGTGACAGGCATTCGGGTGGCAATGTGGCACCGTTTGGCACAATGCGCCAATCAATGCCAAGTGTCATACGGACCAAATGTGCTGCAAATTAGCTATAAGTTTAATTTGAAAATGGAAATTGATTTTGTAAATTATTTTGGAGTTTTGATTAATCAACTTTGGGAGAGTGTGGTATGGTTGAAATACATGTAGGTATTGTTTTTTTATTGTTTTCTTCATTAACATCTTAATTTCATTAGGCACAGTTTAATTTTAGATTTTTATACGTTATTTATTTTTCGATGTATGACTTTTATAAATATGGACTACTGTTTTCGAAAATAAATATATTATTAAGTTTATTATTTTAAAAATGTATGCATTGAATTATTATTTTATTTTTACTTTTTAAGGAAACTTACAGCTACCATATATACAGGTAGAAGATAGTTAGCAAAAGAAGGCCAATTAAAAGTTTCCACAGACAATATTAGGACAAGATACAACAGGTACAGCACAGGACAGGAAAAAGAAATCAAAAACAAGTAAGCACTCGGAAAGAAATCAGTAAAGACTGAACATGTTTTAGTGATTTACAAAGAAGTTATCACAAAGATTTTTTTAGTTTAGTATTCACTAGCTTTCCGCCCGCGGCTTCGCCCGCGTTAACTTCGGTTATATCGCGCGTTTTAGATTTCTCTCGGGAATATCAAATTTTTTCGGGATAAAAAGTACCCTATTATTTAATCCGGCCTTCTAACTTTACGTCTGCAAAATTTCAAAGCAATCGGTTCAGGAGTTACGGCGTGAAAGTGGTAAAAACAAACTCAGTTTCCGATGTATAATACACACATCAAAAGTGTCTAGGGATCAAGCATTTTTATGCGGATTTCTTGAGATTGAGATGTGGCTTTGTAATAAATTTATGATTTTATAAATTTATATGGATCCTTTTTGGTGCATTTCATCATTTGAATCAGGAATTGTGAATCAAATTCGAGTAAAAGATGAAAATCAGCTGTCAATATTTTCCCTATAAAAACATACAACGCATTGAAGACATTATTAGTGCTACTGTTTCCCTACTACTGATTAAAACCAACGTTATTATGGAGCGGCGACGTCATTTAAGCAGGGAAGAAATGCTCAGAGCCGTGGGAATGATAGAAGCTGGTTCCCGGCAAGGTACTGTGGCTTTAGCTCTGAATACAAGTCAGAGTGTTATCAGTCGACTTTGGACACGTTACCGAAGCACTGGTACCGTAGCTGAGCGCCATGGAGGACGGTATCGCTGCACCACACGGAGACAAGACCGATACATTCAAATCTTAACTCGAAGAGCTCCAACAATAACCGCCATGATGTTAGCCGTGAGGCTTCATCACTCTTCAGGGAACTTAATTAGCGACCAAACAGTCAGAAACCGCTTGCATGAAGTGAACCTTCATTCCCGAAGACCGCTACGGGTACCACCTATAGCAATGCACAATCGTAGGATTCGATATCAATGGGCTCTTGAACACAGAAATTGGGCAGAAGAACAATGGCGTTTCGTGTGCTTTTCTGATGAGTCTCGTTTTGGTATGAGACCGGATACAAGACGTATATGACACTGGAGAACCCCTGGACGCCAACAGCGATTAAAATCCTGCCAGGAAGTCCATCCTTATAGTGGTGGAACCATCATGGTATGGGCGGGTATTTGGATCGGCGGAAGAACTGAGTTGATTTGGATCAGAGGCAACCTCAACGCTCAAATTTATGCTGAGACGATTGTATCAGACGTCATCGTTCCTCTACAAGTGCAAATCGGTCCCTTATTTCAGTTAATGCATGATAATGCACGACCGCACACCGCAAGAGTTGTAAGACAGACTCTCGCCGCAGCTAACATCAATGTCCTGCCCTGGCCTGCTCAGTCGCCAGACTTGAACCCGATTGAGCATGCATGGGATATGCTACAGAGAAGAGTTCTGCCGAATATGGAGGGAATCCAGTCGCATGAAGACCTTTTTTTGTTGTTGCAACGAACATTGGCGGCCATTCCACAGCGTGATTTGGATGAACTCATTTTGAGTATGCCAAACCGATGTTCTTGTGTTGTTAGTGTTCGCGGTAGAAACACGGTTTATTAATTGTTTAAGTTACCCAATAAAATTTTAGAGAAAACTGTTATTTCAGTCTTTTATTCGAACTTTTGTGTTAGTGGTTCAAATGTCAAATATCCCTTTATTAGGAAAATGGCAAATTTCTTTATTAATGCAAAGGTGACTTGGTTTATCGTTACTGTGACAAACGAAAACACTTTATTTGATGAATCCTTAAAGAAAATTTTAATTAATATCAATCAGGAGAAAAGTTATTGCAAAAATATATGTTGATCCCTAGACACTTTTGATGTGTGTATTAGTAAGGATATATTTGGTGTACACATACAAATATTCCAGTAATCTCCCTTGGGAACTTGATGTTTTTTTAGGACCAAAAGTAGCCTATGTTACTCTCCATCTTTTTAACTAACTGTATGCCAAAAATCAGGTCGATTGATAGCTTAGCTACGGCGTGAAAGAAGGACAAACAAACAAAAAAAACACACTTTCACATTTATAATATTAGTATGGATTATGTAAGTCAATGTATTCGTTGTCTTGTCTACTTGTCGATAAAACTCTATAGGGTCTAGCATCATGAACAACCGATTGATTCTGTAAGTATAAATCTCAATGTGAAAGGTACGTGAACTGAACTTGGAATGAGGTGTCAGTAGTATCACTCCCTAGCATTAACTGATTTGACAGCTTATTCCACGGACAATTCAACTCTTCAACTTTTCTCGGTGGTAGGCCATAACACCGGCTGCCGGCAGAAGTTACCACCCACCAGACAAAGTCTTGCCGCCAAGCGATTCGTCGTGTTCCGGCATAATGTCTGGTGAATCCGTACGCAGGACGGGTCTGAGCAGTTGTGTTGCGATGTGTACCGAGTACGGTGTGCCAAATGTTGTTGTGTCGGGAGTTTGGTCGTGGAGGGTCTCCAGATCAATCTCCCTCTGGCGCAGCATCGTTGGTCATGTTGTTGGGTTTGGCATTGCATCATCTTACTTCTTATTAACTAAGTTTTTCGAGTGAATAGGCTTAATAAACTAGCGCGCTTTACCATCAACTATTGCATCACTGATTACCATCAGGCACGATTGTGGTCAAGCATTAGTTTATAATCATTAAAAAAAACTACGTTTTTAAGGCGAAATGGTAACAGAATTGCACTACTGGATTCATCACGTCTATATGATGTCACCTCGTAAAAGTAGCAAGTCTCCTTCGGACTGAAATGAAATGAAATCGTTTATTAAGCAAGTAGGATCACAGATCACTTTTACACGTCATGTTTTTTTTATTTTATTAAACTAGATGAAGCCGGCATTTCCTAACTGACTACCTCTGAGAAGAAATAGCTGAAACAAACTCAGGGATCATCGTCTTTTTTCAAGTCCTGACATTAAAAATGAAAATGTTAACAATAATTTACATTATCATTACGCATAGGTATTGCTTAGTAACAATGCTTAACAGAGCGAGCAGCTCAGTACCAAGCTTTACTGTCTTGTAAATAATCTGTAATTTTATAATACCCCTTTTTGCAAAGTTTGGCCTTTATATAGCTTTAAAATCGTTTAATGGGTAAGTTTTGTCCATGGGAAGCTTGTTGTAAAAGTGTATACATTGACCCATGAACAAGTTCTCTACTCTGTGGAGACGAGTGTGATGTACAGCAAGATGGTGTCTGTTCCTGGTATTTATATAATGAATATCGCTTATTTTCTCAAAATTCGATATATTTTAATATATATTGTGAAGCTACAGACAGAATCTCTAGGACCAAGGTTGTAAATGGCTCGAACAGCCCTTTTCTGTAAAACAAAAGTGGTATTAATGGCTACTTATTTTATAAATTTATATTTTTCTTATCGTTAGGTGTTTCGCTATTCTCTGAATCGCTATGTCTCGTATTTGCTTAATAATTATCTTTTCTGGCATTGTACGAGGTATCCCCAGGGAACATTGATTTCAACAGCACTTACCCGAACCGCTCAGAGCACTTTCATTATATATAGGTTATATTACCGTTCAAAGCTTATTGATTGCAGACTTAGCGACAAGTTTTTTGTGTATGTGAGTTTTTACAATATGTAAGAAAAACCCTGTCCGACCCATAAGGATAATAAAGGTTAGGTAAACACTTAACCAAATATAATATAAAAATTTTATATATAAAATATAATATTATACAGTATGTTAAGAAAACCCTGTCCGACCCATAAGGATAATAAAGGTTAGGTAAACACATGACAAAATATATTATAAAATTTTACGTAATCATCATAGTACCAATACAAATGAATATTGAAATAATCTTTTTTTCCCGCGAATTAATTCCAACTTCCCCGAAATTTGGTAATTTTTAAAAAAGTGACAACACTGGTATTATTTTGAGCGAATAGCGACGCGATCACGTGCCGCGTGCCCTGCCGCCCGCCGCCCGCGGGCGGCAGGCGAAGGGTGGTAAACGCACATTTATTATGTTATACCTCTTTTTGCGAAATAATATTTATTTTTTTTAGGGGGATTTTTTTTTAAGTTTAGCCCGGTTTTGTATGCATTAGTAGAATCAGTTATCGATACCTAACAACACCTTCACAGGTCGGACAGGGTTTTCTTAACATACTGTATAAGTTACCTCTTTTTGCGAAATAATATTTATTTTTTTAGGGGAATATTTTTTTTTAAGTTTAGCCCGGCTTTGTATCCGTTAGTAGAATCAGTTATAGATACCTAACAATACCTTCACGGATCGGAGAGGGTTTTCTTTACATATTGTATATGTTTTTAAACATAACCACGATACAGGAGAAATTCCTGGTGAGGGACAACTTTTTTTTTTAAACCAAAAGCAAACTCAACTTTTCATTAGGAAGAGTGTCTAAATAATTCAAGTTTTATTAAAAATTATTTACTGATGATCTTAATTCAGAACAAAAACTTTTTAAAATAAGTTAATCATCAAACATCTAGAGCCTTTTATCTCAACTGACAACACATAAATAGTAAAACTAAAAATAGCAACACCTATTTTGTTCGCAAGTCATTATAACCATCAAACAATAATAAAACTGTTAAGAGGGCCAAAAGGAGTGTCGGTTAATGAAGGAGCATTCATAAACAACGTTATGTCTCTGTTTAAACCTCTATGAAACGAGCGAGTAATTAACAATTAAGATTCACATGATTTATGGGCACACCCGGGCCTTGATTGGGCAATTAAAATATCTATTTCATTATTAAGTTTTTTGGTGTGATTTACGAGGTTTTGTGTTACAGAAATGGAGTTTCTTAATCAAAAGTTTTGGGGAAATCCTACCACAAAATACTCATAATATCTTTATTAGACCTATAGTCTGAAGTTCAGTCTTATTGGTAAATCTCGGCGGAGACTGGTAATCTACTGACGTGTTTACATTATGCAGACTCGTATGGTGGTGACAAGTGTGTTCTTTCTCTTCCATGACTCTCATAATCCGATGGAAGGTTATCGTAACACGTTACGATACTCCAAATGTTGTTCTGTCGGGAGTTTGGTCGTGGAGGGTCTCCAGAGCAATCTACCTCTGGCGCAGCATCGTTGGTCGTGTTGTTGGGTATAACATTGCATCACCTCGCTCAACTGCCGTCTTACTTCTAATCCACTGTTTTTTTTTTTATTGAATAGGCTCTTAATAAACTAGCGCTCTTTACCATCAACGATTGCATTACTGCTTACCATCAGAAGGGATTGCAGTCAAGCACTATCTTATAATTATAAAAAAAAAGTATCTTATTCTTAAAGTTGGGCATGTTCGGGTATTTCTAATTCATTGCTTCAAACTATTTTCCTTCTTCGGCTTTACAATGTAAATAACACAATAAACTTGGCTTTACTGTCAAAATGAAAGAAAATACCATCAACTGTCACTTTGTTGCTACACAACCCCACAGGTCTATTTTTTTCTACTCAAAACAAGTGCACTGAACACCTTACGTCAATACAGTATGTTAAGAAAACCCTGTCCGACCCATAAGGATAATAAAGGTTAGGTAAACACATGACCAAATATAATATAAAATTTTACGTAATCATCATAGTACCAATACAAATGAATTTTGAAATAATCTTTTTTTCCCGCGAATTAATTCCAACTTCCCCGAAATTTGGTAATTTTTAAAAAGTGACAACACTGGTATTATTATGAGCGAATAGCGATGCGACCACAGGCCGCGTGCACTGCCGCCCGCCGCCCGCGGAAGGGTGCTTAACGCATATTTATTAAGTTACCTCTTTTTGCGAAATAATATTTATTTTTTAGGGGAATTTTTTTTAAGTTTAGCCCGGTTTTGTATGCATTAGTAGAATCAGTTATCGATACCTAACAACACCTTCACGGGTCGGACAGGGTTTTCTTAACATACTGTATATGAAAACAAAAACACATGACATAAGGGTGAGAATAAACTAACACACTTGAATTTCCTAAATCTTCGGGTTCCATAACGTATAATGTACAAAAACATAATAATTTAATGTGCGAACACCAATTATGGCGCCATTGTCGAGAGGTGTGAAGTAAAACGTATTCCAGTCAGCTGATTAACGTCATAGGCATTATAACGCGATTAATTTAAAGGTTGGCCTAGTTGTAGTTATAATGATGATAGATGTTGGAAGTTTCTTTTATATAATTGGATCATTCTTTCATGTCAGAACTTTGGAGTCCAGTGGCGATTTGTTCTCCGTTCATCTTAAAGTTTTGTAACACATTCTAAAAAAAGAAACTTAGTTTGTCCCACATTCTTCTTTAGCCTATAGAAGTCCACTGCTGGACAAAGGCCAAGGCTTTCATTTGTTTGGAGGGGTTTGCTATAATCCCCACGCTTTGCAGGCGGTTTGGGGATCGCAGCATTTTGATATACCACAGGAGAAGCGCTGCTGCCCTCTTTCCTGGTGAGAGTCCCCTTAATCGCCTCTTACGACACCCACGGGAGGATATGTTTTGGTACTATTCTAAGCCCAGTACAACACGGACTCCCCATATTACAAGTATTTAAAAGGTACAATACGTATTAGAAAAAGTAAGTCATAAGATTTTTGTTAATTTCTTGAGGCATAAATACAATGATGTTGTTTATTTTTATTGAAACTTTTAGCGGTAATGTAAACTGGATTATTTTTAATCGACTTCAAAACAAAGAGGAGGTTCTCAATTCGTCAGAATCTTTTATGTTTTTTTTTTCAGCTTACCGAACACAGTTATACAATCATCATCATTTTCTGCTTGGACTTTTCCCAACTATGTTGAGGTCAGCTACCAGTCTAACCAGATCCAGTTGAATACCAGTATTTTACATGGAGCAACTGCCTATCTGACCTCCACAACCCAGTTACTGGGTAATACAACATCCCTTGGTAACACTGTTTGTCAAACTTTCGAACTTCTGACGACCCGTAATGATTGTCAAAGATATACAAATGCCATCCGGGACCAACGGCTTAACGTGCTTGTCGAGGCACGGAGGGGTCTCGGTATGCAAAGATAGTCACTCATCCACAGACTAGCCTCATTAAGCACAGCTTAACCTGATCAATCGACCTGTGCAGCTGTTTTTATTTAGCCACAAGTGGTGGTGTGTGGCCAAATATTCCCAATCAACGTTGAGCCTAGAAATTTGACAGATTGTAGTAGCTCAATGTACTTTCGTCTGTACCAGTTACCTATACCTACATTAATTATATTAAACATTTTGAATTTTATAAAGTCTGTTTTGTATGTAAAAATGTCACTAACTAAACGAAGCGATTGGCGAAGGGCTGAGTGGGTCTGGCTGTTTGTGTAATGTGACTTTGTATGCTTGTAAACGCACCCACAGTACAGGAGAAATTCCTAGTGTGGACTGTGGAAAAAGTTTTCTTTAAAAAAAACTACAACGTTTGGAACCTTTGGAAATCACGATCGGCAATGTGTTGACGTATTTTTAATTTTACATCTTATTATTTTATTTCTTTATGTAATTCATACAGTCTTGTCTTTAAGCCAGAAATGGTTTGTATTGGTACTCACATTCACTATAAGAACTCCTACGTAAGCATAGCACATATTTCCATGGGCATACCTATGGGGAAAGCAAAATAGGAATGTTCCAAATGAAAACGTAAGTGGCAGTGACAAGGAAATGTTGATGATGATTATTATTAATGTACCCAAGCCATTTGTCTCCAATGTTACTAACCATGTAGATCCTACTAGTTACTAAGTCCGTCAAATTAGAAAAAATATCAAAAATATTATAATCAGCACCTTATTGCCTAAGCAATAACAGTGGGTTTTGTAGTTCAAGTGTTTAGTAACAGTCTAGAACCATTTTTTGTTGGATAAACTTATACCTAACTGTGTATAAAACAGCTAATAACTCAGCGTTACATTGTAGTCTGGCAGCCATCGCTGGTCGCTTACTAAGTGGAGACACGTGTAATGTATTCTTATAAAAAGATCGACACAATTACGTTAAGGTGTACGCTGTGGTAATTATGAACGTGGGACCTACCGTTATGTGGTGGTAGGGTGGTGGTGATGATGATAGTGATGGGATATATCCTGCTTGTCATGATTACCCTTTTTTGAGAGGGGAAAAGTTAGAAGCGTTTTATTGGCAAAAATATACAGTTATATTATTGGGTAAAACAATAATTTCAACAATGAGACGAAATCCGTGCACTGACTGGACTGGTCGAATCAAATCTCAAATGGTTCTTTTCCCCTCTGAGTTTGAGTTTTATCAAGTGCTTGAAATATTGGCAAGCATTTGGATGGCTCACAGTTCAGAGTACAAACTTTTTTATTAATTTACATTGGTCCGTGCTAGTTCAATCACTCATACATAAGACTGTTCTTATATACTAGATGACGTTAATTGCACATTTATACCTAACATTGCAGGACTAAACTTTCAACATTAGATATTCATTCCCTTACGAAATAATCATGTTCAGACAGTCCACTCCGACTAGGATAAATTTTTGCAAGCGAAACTCCGCAGATGTCATTTCTATAGATCTCTAAACATGATAAAACAAAAGAAGACGGATTTTCTCAACTCGCGCTTTAAGCAAAACAATACCAACGAGCGTTGACCTCCAAAAAAAAAAAACATCAAATCTTTTTTATAGTACTTTGTTTAGATATCAGGTACGACCGAGTGAAGAAGGCGTGGCGTTGCACACCCTCAAACATTAGTACTTATAAATTTCCCCCCGGCCAGGTCATGATGGAAAATGATCTTCTCCTGATTGACCTGGGTCTTGGATGTTTATCTATACAGTATGTTAAGAAAACCCTGTCCGACCCATAAGGATAATAAAGGTTAGGTAAACACATGACCAAATATAATATAAAATTTTACGTAATCATCATAGTACCAATAAAAATGAATTTTGAAATAATCTTTTTTTCCCGCGAAGTTATTCCAAGTTCCCCGAAATTTGGTAATTTTTAAAAAAGTGACAACATTAGTATTATTATGAGCGAATAGCGATACGATCGCGTGCCGCGTGCCCCCCCCCCGCACCGCCCGCGGAAGGGTTGCTTACCGCACATGTATTAAGTTACCTCTTTTTTGCGAAATAATATTTATTTTTTTAGGGTTATTTTTTTTAAGTTTAGCCCGGTTTTGTATGCATTAGTAGAAGCAGTTATCGATATCTAACAACACCTTCACGGGTCGGACAGGGTTTTCTTAACATACTGTATATTTATCTATTATAAATATAGTATCGTTGAGTTAGTATCCCATAACACAAGTTTAGAACTTACTTTGGGGCTAGCTCAATCTGTGTGATTTGTCCGTATATATTTATTTATTTTATTTATTTATTTAGTTTTTCGACAGCTTTTCCCTTCTGAGTTTCTATGTCATCTAGTTTTCAAAAGATAATTTTGATGAGTGATATGTACTTAGAAGTTTAGTTCTGTTACGCTTACACGTAAAGTGGGGAGTGATTCTTTTTTCATATCATATAAAATTACTACCGAAAATCTAACATATATATACATATATAAACTGTCTAGTTTGTATAGTTACGGACAAAGCAGTTCAAGCTACTTGAAACTGTCGAATATTTTCAATCAACCTTGCTAGCTTGATGAGCTGTCGTATGTACCTAAATTAGTAACCCAATTTCTCGATATATGGCGCTGTACTTGAGTTGAGGGTTTGGGACGGGTATGAGCCATAGGATAGTTGGAATCATTCTTTAGGATTCTCATATTAATGAGATATTCCAGCCTAAAATATCTTAGTGACGCAACCTGTTGTTCCGGGACTGCAGGGAAATATCTCCTAATGTTAACCCGTCTTTAAGAGTACATAGAGATACTATTGATATATGGTGGAATTAGTATTAAAAATATTTCGCCAAATGATAAAATTTTTCAAAGAAAATTATCGTAACCTTTATTTAAAATTGTTAAATTCTTACAATTGTATAACTATGTGGAGTGATTAATAAGCTTTTTACTACCTAATTCGCAACCACTTAGTCTAAATTACTATCTCCTTCCAGATAAAATACGTAATTGATATTCAAATAATTCCGTTTTTCTACATAACCACGATATTCTCGTACATTTGGACTTATAATAATAAATTGAGAACCACATTTATACTGACCCCGCAATTAATATTATCTACAAAGAAA